>CM033325.1:35390974-40862296 GCA_019359835.1 Pharus latifolius
CGGCGCCCGGGGAGGCCCCGGATGCCATGTCCCCGGCAATGCGGCGCCCGGGAGGGCCCGGAGGCCCGCGTCCCGGAGCCAAAGCGGCGCCCGGGGAGGCCCCTGAGCCGCGTCTCGGGAGCCAAAAGGCTCGCCCGGGATGTCAAATGGCGCTCCCGTATGCACCGAGTTCCGCGTCCCGGAGCCAAAAGGCGGCGCCCAGGAAGGCGCCCGGAGGCCACGTCCCTGGGCAATGGCTGCGCCACTGGAGGGCACCGGAGGCCGCGTCCCGGGAGCCAAAAGGCAGCACCCGGAGAGGCCCCGGAGGCCGCGTCCCAGAGATTTCCCCCGACAGCATCCCCCCATGCCTGCCGGGGACGATGCTCGAGTCCCCGGTGGGTATGGTCCAGGTTACCGGGAAGATCTCCGGGCCAAGCCACCGGAGCCACGACGCTTCGGTTTCCGCGCCGTTTCACCATAAATGCGAGCGTGGTTCGAACCGGCGCCTCGATTCACGCGTGCGTCCCTTCGTTTCCCGCGCACGGTTTGAACTTCTATGGTCCAGATTGATCCGCGGGTGCCACGTGGCGTGCATCTAGACCACGACCCGCCCCTATAAATAGGACCTTGGGGGGCCCTGAAGCTCATTCCAAATTCTCAGCCCCAACGATTTTTGCTCTCCCGGTAGCCCTCTCCGGTAGCTTTCCCCGGTAGCTTTCGCCGGTAGCTTTTTCCGGTAGCAGGCGTCTGGGAGTCTCAAGTGGTAGCCTCCTGCAAAGTTAGCCACCAAAAAGAAAACTAACCTCATGGCACCCAAGGGTCGAGCGAAGACCACGGAGGTGCCCCCGGAGGAAATCCCCTCGGATTTCCTCTGGGCGTCTGAGTTCGCGGCCGAGGACGCCGAGTCCTTGGCCGAAAGGGGCATTGTTGCGGCCGGGGACATCCGAGTCCCCGTGAAGAAGGACGGAGCCCCCCGCCCCAGGCCCGGAGAGATCGTGGCCTTCGAGGCCTTCCTCGAGGCGGGGCTCCGGCTCCCGGTGCATCCCATGCTCCGGGAGTTTCTCAAGGAGTATGGGGTGGCTCTCAACCACCTCACCCCGAACGCGCTTGTCCGGATGGGCCTCTTCATTTGGCTCTTCGAGACAGCGACCGGGCGGGAGCCCGACCTTCGCGCCTTCCGGTACTTCTACTAACCGGCGGCGCGGACCTCCCACCTGGTGAAGGGGGGCCCCAAGTCCCCCTTCGGTTCGGTGATGGTCCAGATGCTGCCGGCCCGGGTAATCGACTACCCAGCGGCGGCCTCCCGGGACCACTGGGGGGATTGGGTCCGGAGGTGGTTCTACCTCCGGGTCCGAGACGACGCGGTGGTGTACGCCCCGGAGGCCCCCACCTACAGCCGGTCGTCCGCACCAAAGCCGCCGGTGTGGACGGACGAGGAGTACGAGCTCCTCGGCAAGGTGATCCTCTCCAAGAAGACCCGCTCGATGCAGGACGCGGCTGAGGAGATGGCTCTCCTCCGGATCTCCCCCTTCACCGGCGGGAAGAGGGGGATCGGCATGGGCCCCGAGCAGCGGCCCCCGGTGAAGCCGGTGACGCGACGTAAGCTCCGGGAACCCGCTGCATTGTTCTTACAAATTTTTAAGAAATTGACTAACTCTTTACCTCTTGCAGTCCGGCCGTACCCGGCGGCGCGGGAGAAGGCGGAGAACCTCTTGGGGAGGTACTTCGCCGATGAGCACGAGCGCGTCGTGCGCGCCGTGGGCGAGGGCCCCCCCAAGAACCTGGTAGCGGCGGCCTTCAGGCTAAAGTTGCCGGAGAGGAAGCCTCTCCCCACCCCCGGGTCGCACAAACGGGGGAAGGAGGCGGCCGGGGGCTCGGAGCCCAAGAAGGCCCGGGTTCAAAAGACCCCCGGCCCATCGACGACGCCGGCGGCGACACCGGCGAAGCCCCGGGACGAGACCCCCGGGGGCGAGCGTGCCCGGGCTCCGTCCCGGAAGGAGGCAACGCCTCCTCCCCCGAAGGGCCCCGTCGAGGCGCGGGGGAAGGAGGCGTCCGCGGGCGGGGCGGCGTCCGACTCGGCGAACTACGCCCCGTCGCCGCTCACGGTGGAGCTCCTTCCGCCCCTTCCGGCCTCTTTGGAGCCGGAGAGGCTGGAGGTGAGATTCACGGGGGCCTCGCCCCCGCGGGTCTGGCGGGTGGACTAGGGGGGGAGCCCCTCGGTTTACGAGGTTCCTCCGGAGGAGGGGTCCCCGAGGACCTTCCGGCCCGGGGCAGGGAAAGGCTTGATGGTTCCCCCCCGGGCGGAGGCTCCCGCCGAGAGCTCCTCGGCCACGTCTTCGGGGGGCACTACCTCGTCGACTAAGACGCCGGCCGCGTTACCGGACCTCGAGGTCCGGGGACCCCCCGCCGGCCGCGCCGGCGGCTCCGGGCGAGAGACCCCTTTGCTCCCCGCGGGGGAGGTCGCCCGCTACTTAGAGGGCCTGCATACCCGGAAGGTGCAGGCCTTCGTCGCGGGAGGGACGCTCCACGAGCGTTTCGAGGGGCTTCAGTCCCTCGGGGCCCAGGTAACCCGAGTCGGTAACGCCTTCGCTCATCCCCTGCATTTTGAAATTTTTCTAACTATTATGTATTTTGTAGGTGCCAGCTGTTACCTGGGGCCTTGAGCAGCGGGTCGCCCGGCTGCTTAAGGAGGCGGAGGGCCGGGCTGCGGCCTCCGTAGGGCAGCGCGAGGAGGCCCTCCAGGAACGTGACGAAGCCCTCGCGGAATTGACCGGGGTCCGGGCCCAGGTTCATATTTCCAAGGCGATCAACGCGCGCCTCCGGGAGGAGGCCAAGGCGAGGGAGGAGG
The DNA here is from genome assembly GCA_019359835.1 of Pharus latifolius. Lineage (NCBI taxonomy): Eukaryota > Viridiplantae > Streptophyta > Magnoliopsida > Poales > Poaceae > Pharus > Pharus latifolius. The sequence goes on from CM033325.1 coordinate 35,393,802, forward strand.
CTCTCCACGAGCTCGAGAGCTCAAGCGTCCGGGCGGTGGCGGACGCGGGCCGCTCCGTCCGGACGGCCCTCGAGGGCCTTGGAGTAAGCCTCGGCTCGGGGAGCAGGGAGGTCCCACCGGCGACCTTCGCGGAGGCTGTGCGTTTCCTCAACGCACAGGTCTCCGCCATCCCGGAGGCTGCCGATGTTCGGGCGCAAGGTCGGGCGATCCCCGTCGTCGCGGCCGCTGCAGGACTCGTCGAGTTCCGGGGGATCGGCGCCCGGGCGATCGGGGGCCGCATCCCCCGAAGCTTCCCGGACTCCTTCGAGCCTTCACGCCGGGAGGTCGAACAGCTCGCCGGAGGGTTCTATGACCGGATCATCCGGGCGTGGTTCCCGGCTCCGGCGCCTCCGGTAGGAGACGCCCCCGCCCCGGCCTCGGAGGAAGCCCCCCGGGGGGAGGACGCCAATGAACATGTATGAGCCTCCCCCCGGGTCTTAGCTAGGGCCCTTTTTCGTTTTAGGATTTTTTGATTCCGGTAGCTTCTTAGAAGAAGCCCCGGGCACTTGTACATAAAAAATTTTTAATGCAATGAAGTTAGAATTTTTTTCCTAAGTCTTTGAATTGAACTTACTGTTACCAGGGTTCCCGGGAGGTTGCTCCCGGGCGAAGGTCTGGGAGGGGCTCCCCGGGGGATGCCCAAGCGGCTTTAATTTTGCTAAGCCTTATCTCCGGGAATCGCGGCGAGGATAGTGTCCGGGAGCTGATCCGGTTGAGGTGGCGTGCGGAGTGGCACTTGGACAACTTTGATAATCATCGTGCCGAATTGTCCCCTCCGCGACCGGGACTCCGGATGATCCCTCCCCTCTGGATACTTCCACCGGCGGGTTACGAGTTCTGGCCTGAAGATGTGCTCCGGGACGCTCGGCGCCGCGTGCGGGCGTTGTACCGGGACTTGACCCGGGAGCTAGCGGAGAGCCTCCGGGAGTATTAGGCGTAGGAGCCTTAGGGCTTAGAGAATCCCCCGGGTTAGAACCCGGGTTGTATCGTTTCCGAAGCCCACCGGAGGGGGAAGATGTCCTCCGGGTTTGCTGATCAATAAAGCGTTGTGTTGTTGTTTCCTTTTATTGCGCCTCTTTATTTTCTTCTTCTTGGATGGTCTGGACGAGTCATCTTAACAAGAATGAGCTAAGTTTCCTCGTGGGTGGTGCGGTCGACACCCGGGGGTTCCTTATCCCCCCCGCCGACAGCGGGTCGGAGAATAGCTCCGCGCGCTGTGGGGGTAACAAGGCCCCCGGGAAGGAAGTCACCTGTAGCATAGGAAATTTTCTAAGTTAGAAAATTTTAAATCGAGGTTTTCAATGAGAAGACCTTCCGGGAGATAATCGTCCGGTCGCCGTGAGAACGGGGAGCCGGGAATAAGGCCTCAAGCGGGAGGAAAGTCCAAGAGAACCCGATGAGATTTCCAGAGGCGAGCTTCCTAGGGGACATTCGTCTGGTCGCCGTGAGAACGGGGAGCCGGGAATAGGGTCTTCGAGGAAGAAAATGCCTGAGAAATCCGACTTCTCCGAGAGACAATCGTCCGGTCGCCGTGAGAACGGGGAGCCGGGAATAGGGTCTCCGGGAGGCATTCATCCGGTCGCCGTAAGAACGGGGAGCCGGGAATAAGGTCGCTGGGGACCAATTGTCCGGTCGCCGTGAAAACGGGGAGCCGGGAATAACGTCGACTCTCGGAGGAGGAAGATAGATCCAATCAAGCCGCAAGGGGCCGATCTTCCGGTCACCGTGAAAACGGGAAGCCGGGAATAACGTCGACTCCCGGAGGAGGAAATGCCCGGAGACGGGGCTTGAGTGTTTGGGCAGGGGACTAGTCTCCCAAAGTGACTCGTTACCACGGCCACTGTGACCGGGTTGCCGCTTACACCCTCAGTCCACGAGGGCTGATCGTAAGCCGCCCTACGGGAGTGCAGGCTCCGTTGTAGGGACTTGTTGGGGCTGGCCCACTTCCTCGCGTGGAGGGCATCCTCACAAGGAGGGCATCCTCACAAGGAGGGCATCCTCGCGGGGAGGGCATCCTCGCGGGGAGGGCTTCCTCGCGGGGAGGGCATCGCCGCTAGGGGCGGTAATGAGAAAGACCTGCAATGAGACAGTTTGCAAAGCAAGACCTATGTATTGCTAATGAAATGAAGTACAGGGCCTCCCCCTCCGGCGTGAACGCCCCGGGGGAGGGGACAGGCCCGTAAGGCTAAACATAGAACTTGCGAAGTAAACGCAAGTTCCACGTGTCCTTCAGCTCCTGCTTTTGGAGGTTGGAGAGCTTGTAGGCCCCCGAGCCCAGGACCGCGGAGATCCTGTAGGGGCCCGCCCACTTGGGGGAGAGCTTACCCTGGGCCTGGGGGTCCGTCACGCGCTTGAGGACAAGGTCCCCAAGGCGGAAAGCTCTCTCGCGCACGCGCTGATTGTACGCGCGCGCCATTTCTTGCTTGTAGATGGCGTGGCGGAGGAGCGCTCGATCGCGTTCCTCCTCCACGAGGTCGATCTCCAGACGCTGGTTGGCCTCATTGGCTTGGTATGCTGAGGGAGTGGCTCCCTCCAGGAGCTCCACCCGCAGTGACCGGAAGCCAATCTCCGGGGGGAGGACTGCCTCCACCCCGTCGCCCGGGACGGGGTCGTGCGCATGGAGCAGAGGATGCTAGGGAGCTCCTCCGCCCATGCACCCCGCTTAGAAGCGGTTTGCTCGAGTCTCCGGCGCAATCCCTGTAGGATCACGCCGTTGACCCTCTCGACAGCCCCATTGCTCCGGGGATGGGCCACAGAGGCGAAGTGGATGACGAGCCCCAGGCCTTCACAGAATTCCCGAAAATAAGCGGAGTCGAATTGGGTCCCGTTGTCCACGGTGATTTCCTGGGGGACACCAAAACGACATACGAAGTTTTTCCAGAAAAACCGCTGAACGGCCCGGGACGTGATACTGGCCAAAGGCTCCGCCTCAACCCACTTTGTAAAATAGTCGACTGCAACTACCACATACTTGTATCCTCCGGGCGCTGGGGGGAAGGGCCCTAAGAGGTCCATCCCCCAGCGCACAAAGGGCCAAGTGATGGGGATCGTCTGCAGTGCTATAGGGGGGAGGTTCGAGCCCTTGGCCATCTTTTGGCATGCCTCGCACGCGGAGACAAGGTCTCGCGCGTCGCGCATGACCGTGGGCCAGTAGAAGCCCTGCCGGAGGGCCTTGGCTGCGATGGCACGCGGGGCTAGGTGAGAACCACAACTCCCCGCGTGGATGTCTTCGAGAAGTTGAAGTCCCTCCGGCCGGGGGAGGCAGCACAGGAAGGCGGAAACCCCCCGCTTGTAGAGCCTCCCCTCCAGCAGGAGATATGCCCGGGCTTTAGCCCGGAGACGTTTAGCCTCGGTCTCACTAGGAGGGTCCCCCTCCCCCCTGATGAAGGAGATGAGGGGGTCCATCCAGGACGGAGTCCGGGTGATCTCGGCGACCTCCGGGACATGAGGCTCGTCGCCCGTGTCCGGGGAGGCCACTGAGGGGTTCGTGATGATCTCCAGGAAAGCCCCCTTGGGGAGCGATCCCCGGGAGCTGGCCGCCCGGGCCAAGCCGTCGGCCCGGTCATTGTCCCTACGTGGGATATGCCGGGCCTCGAGGCCGTCGAAATGCCTCTCCATCTTTCGCACTTCCTGCAAATAAAGACTTAAGTTTGCGTCATGGCACAGGTAAGACTTGTCCATTTGGCAAACTACGAGCTGAGAATCTCCCTTGACTAGGAGGCGCCGGATCCCCAGGGAGTGCGCGAGGCACATCCCGAGGAGCAAAGCCTCGTATTCGGCGACGTTGTTGGTTGCGGGGAACTCGAGCAGCGCGGCGTACTCGAGTTCCTTCCCCTCGGGGCTCCGGAGGACTACTCCCGCACCAGCCCCGGCGAGACACAGCGACCCATCGAACATAAGGGTCCAATGATCACTGCGTCGGGGCGGAACAGGGAGATCTTCGTCCCCGGACACAGAGGCGGGAGTCCACTCTGCGACGAAGTCGGCGAGGACCTGCGACTTGATGGCGGAGCGGCCGATAAGGGACAGGGAGAAGGGGGCGAGCTCAGCCCCCCACTTCCCGATCCGGCCGGTGGATTCTTTGTTCCGCAGTACCTCCCCAAGGGGGAGGGACGACGGGACGGTGATGGGGTGCCCCAGGAAGTAATGCCGAAGCTTCCGGGATGCCATGAGGAGGGCGTAGCAGATTTTCTCCATTTCCGTGTACCGAGTTTTGGCCCCTTGGAGGGCCTCACTCACGTAGTACACCGGACGCTGCTGCCCCCCTTGCTCCTTCACCAGGACCGCGCTGACGGCGACAGGGGTCGCGGCGAGGTAGAGGAGCAAGGGGTCTTCCGGGGACGGACTCACGAGCATTGGAGGGCACGTGAGGTACTTCTTGAGGTCGTCGAACGCCTCCTGGGCCTCGGGGGTCCAGCGGAACCCCTCGAGCCCTCGGAGGATCTTGAAGAACTGGAGGCCCCGCTCCCCCGACCGGGAGACAAAGCGGCTGAGTGCGGCTAGGCGGCCGGAGAGCCGTTGGACATCCTTGACGGAGCGCGGCGGGGGCATGTCTAGGAATGCCCGGATCTTCTCGGGGTTTGCCTCAATGCCCCGCTGGGACACGAGGAAACCTAGGAGCTTCCCCCCGCGCACCCCGAAGGCGCACTTCTCCGGGTTCAGCTTGAGCCCGAATGCGCGGAGCTTCCGGAAGGTTTCAGCCAGGTCGTCGATGTGGGAGGCTGCGCGGGGACTCTTGACAACCGCGTCGTCTACGTAGACTTCAACGTTGTGGCCGACTTGCTCTTTGAAAACCAGTGTCATAAGGCGCTGGAAGGTCGCCCCCGTGTTCTTGAGCCCGAAGGGCATATGGACGTAGCAGAAGGTTCCGAGGGGAGTAATAAAACTCGTCTTTTCCTTGTCCCCTTCCGCCATCCGGACTTGATGGTAGCCTGAGTAGGCGTCTAGGAAGCTCATGAGCTCGCACCCCGCAGTGGAGTCGACGAGCTGATCAATCCGCGGGAGCGGGAAGTTGTCTTTTGGGCTGGCGCGGTTAAGGTCGGTGTAGTCCATGCACATCCGCCACCTGCCGGTTGATTTCTTGACGAGGACGGGGTTCGCGAGCCACTCGGGGTGCAGGACCTCCCGAATGAACCCCGCCTCTCGGAGCCGGGTGATCTCCCCCTTGATTGCCTCTTGGCGCTCGAGGGAGAGTTTCCGCAGCTTCTGTTTGACCGGGGGGTGGCCGGGGGCCACTGCAAGCTTGTGCTCAATGACCCCCCGGGCGACGCCCTGCATATCTGACGGCTTCCACGCAAAAACATCAGAGTTTTCGCGCAGAAAAGCCGCAAGTTGCGCTGCGTGCTCCTGGGGGAGCTCCGCCCCGATCCGGACGGTTTTGTCTTCGTTGCCCGGGGACAGCAGGACCTTCCGGAGGCCTCCTTACGGACGCGGCTTGAGGAGGGGCCTCCCGGGCAGTGGCGCAGCAGCATCTAGTTCCGGGGGAGGAGCCTCCCCCCCGGGCGTCTTTATGAGGTTGACGCTTCCGATCGTAGCCGCAGCGCGCTCGTATAGAGCATGGGCCACGTCTTGGTTTCCCCGGACGTTGATCACACCATGCGGCCCGAGGATTTTAATGCAGAGATAGTTTTGATGGGTGGCAGCCCCCAGCCGGTTGATGGTCGTCCTCCCCATAATCGCGTTGTAGGAGGAGGGGAGGTCTACTACGTCGAAGCGGACCAGCTCAGTCCGGTAGTTTTCCGGGGTGCCGAAGGTCATTGGAAGATCTACCTTGCCCACGGGGTGGATCGCCTTCCCCGAGACAAAGCCTTGCAGGGGCCCGGCAGCGGGCTGCAGGAGCTTCTCATCCACCTGCATTTCTTTGAAGGCCTTCAGGAATAAGACATCGGCGGAGCTCCCGCCGTCCACCAGGATCCGGGCCAGATGGCAGTTGTAGATTGTCGCGGAGACAATGAGCGCGTCGTCGTGGGGGAAGCGAACCCCCCGCGCGTCTTCCGCCGTGAAGGTGAGGGGGACGTCCGACCACTTCGGTGGCGGGGACGGGTGTAGCACCCCCACAACCTTGACCTCGCGCGCGTACTCCTTACGCTGGCGCTTAGAGTCCCGCCCAGAGGCAGATCCTCCCACGATGATGTTGATGTGTCGCTGCGAAGTTTGAAAGGGGAGAGCTTCTGAAGGCTCCCCCTCTTGCGCCTGCTGACCCCCCGTGGGAGCGGGAAGAGCCGGAACAGCTGGCCGAGGGAGCAAGGAGGCCGGAGTCCCCCCCCCCCTGCCCGCGCTGGTCGAGGAAGTCCGCAAAGTGCTGCAGCAGCTGGCTACAATCTCCGGTAGCGTGGGTGTTGGACCTGTGGAGGCTGCACCACGGTCCTTCCCGCCTTCTCCCCGCGGGGCCTTCCCGGCCGCACAAAGACTGTCCTCCCCCATGGCCCTTCGGTTTGGGGAAGGGGCGGTTGGTCCTCGGGGGGTCGCGCGAGCCGCCTCCGCCCTCGAGGACAAAGGGGTCCCGAGGCCGTGGCTCTCTACGCCCCCCTTGCTTGGAGCGTTTGGGGGGATCCCTGGCCCCCCGGTCGACAGGGGTGGGAGCCCCCTGAGTCTTTTTCCAGATATCGTCTTCCTCCGCCCGAGCGTACTTTTCGAGCACGTTGAAGAGCTCATCGGCAGAAGAGGGGCAGCTCCGGGAGAGCCTTTGGTGGAGCTCCCCTGGGAGGATGCCGCTTTTGCAGGCTTCGATGACCGTAGAGTCGGGGACGTGGGCCACTTTGCTCTTCACCTGAGCAAAGCGCTTGAAGAAGCTTCTGATGGTTTCCCCAGTCCTCTGCCGGACAGTGTATAGCTGCGAAGAGTCCAGGGGACGCACGTAGTTCCCCTGGAAGTTGGCACAGAACTCCCGCTTGAGCTGCGAGAAAGACTTGATGGAGCCGGCCTTCAGGTTGTAGAACCAGGAGCGGGCGGTGCCGGAGAGGTAAAGGGGGAAGACGTTACACTGTACTGACTCGTCCCCCCCGGCCGCGGAGATAGCGGTGGAGTAGACCTGCACAAACTCGTAAGGGTCTGCCTCGCCGTTATAATGTTCGATGTGTGGCGGGCGGTAGGGCCGCGGCCACCGGATGCTGCGAAGTCTTCGGCACAGGGGCTGGTTGGCCCCCTGCACTTCCCGGGGAGAGCCCCGGTCGCTATCTTCTTTCACGGGACCTTCGTTGACTGAGTCTGGAAGCGGTCCGAGAGGTCCGCCAGAATGGTGGTCGCGACACTTTTCCTCCGGACCAGGGCTGAATTCACGGACGTCCGTGCTCTCCACCGGAGAGGTTGGCTCTTCAGCGGGTCTCTTCCCCCGGCCGATGCGAGTGCGAGGCTCCCCGCGCCCGCGGCCGGGGGGACGTTCTTCCCCGCGCTCTGATGAACGCATTCGCTCGACCTCCCCCGGGGCGGAACGGACATGTCCCGCCGAGGGAGGGAGCTCGTGCGCCGTAGCTTCCGGAGCCGGTTGGGGCGAGCCCCCTGCGACGACCCCCGGGACCAGAAAGGGGGAGGCCCCTGTATCATCCGGAACCGGGGAGGGGGCGCCCGCGGCGACGCCTGGAATCGAAGTGGAGGGGGCCCCAGCGGCCACGACCGGAACCGGGAAGGGGGCATGCCCTGTAACACCCGGAACTGGCTAGGGGGGAAGTCCGCTGCGTCACGAGGGCTGCTCTGTCAACCGCCCCCGGTGCGGTAAACGCGACGCGGGGGGCGGGACTGGCTCCCGGCGTAGGGTAAACCCCCTGGAAGAAGTGGGCTCCCGGCCCCGGGAATAGGCCGGGGACGGGGTACCCCCCTGGTGCCACGAAGGGCGCCAGCATGAAGTAACCTCCCGGTACCGGGACGGGCCCGGGTGCCGGGAAGGGTCCGGACGTATATCCCGCAGGTGGAGGGAGCCCCCCGGCAGGATCATATGGGGCGGACAACCCCCCGGAAGCCGGAGGGGCCGCCGGGTAACCCATAAACGGGGGCATGTTCCCTGGATACGGGTGTGACGCAAAAGTGGGGGCCGGAGGCCGCGCCAGCACGCTAAGGAGCTCGTCCATAGAGCGCTGAGCGCGGAGCTGGCCTTCCACGAGAGCTTCGAGCAGGGCGTCCCGGGGATCCGGGGGAGCCGCCGGGGGGACACTTGTCCCGGCCGAGGTCCCCGCGGTCACCGGGAACGACCTGGAGGTGGAAGCACCTAAGTTAAGAGGAAAGGAGGGAGGCGGTACCTGGGCCAGGTCGCCTCCGGAAGGGACCGCCGGGACAGCGGTGTCCCGGGCAGACGGCGCCGGGTCACCGGGAAGGGTGCGAGCCCTTGTTCTTGGGGGAGCCATGGCGTCTTGTCACGAGTCCCCACGGTCGGTGCCAACTGTCGTGGTATTGCGAATACCCCGGCAGGTTTTGAGAATGTTCCTAGCGAAGAATACGCGGCGCGGGTTGACCGAATGACCGGTCCTCCCCCGCCGGACAAACACAGAGAATGACACACGGGTTTATACAGGTTCGGGTCCCGGTGGGGGCCCTAGTCCTGTCGACGCGCTCCCGACCGGAGTCGGCTGGGGAGGCTCTCTCCGAGGGAGAGGCTTCCGGAGCACGTCTGTGAGTTTAGCTATTCCAATCAAAGAACCAATCCTTTACAACAGAGGGGTACAAGGGCTATTTATAGCCCCAAAAAGCAGCAAAAAACCTAAACTACCCCGAAAGCCACTGTCGGATTGAAGGGCAGGACCGTCCTTCTCCCGGTCAAACACCTTGGATGCTTGACAGGTGGTCGCTAGTTCCCGAGGCACTCCTCGCGTGACCTGCACGTGATAAACAATTCGAGACTTTACCTTTAGGAGGGCGATGAGGTCCGGGACGGCGCCGGAGGCCAGGTCCCGGGAGCCAAAAGGCGGCGCCCGGGGAGGCCCCGGAGGCCGCGTCCCGGGAGCCAAAAGGCGGCTGATGCGCACGGTGGCCTGATCTTCCGACAGGTAGAGGTAAGTTGATCGGTGGAGACTCGACGTTGACGATCCGGCTTCCGATCAGAACCGATCCGAACCAAGCAATCGCTACACCACGGCTCCGTTGGTTATCAACCATGCACAAACACGATTGACCTCGCCAAGAAGGCTTATCCCTGCATGCGAATCGAGAACACAAGCAAGAACGAGAAAGAAGCAATCTGAAATATTGCAAATATAAATTGAATCTCACGAGTTGGGGTTCCACAAACCGATACACGGCGAAACTGTTCTTTGACAGATTAATCTAAGCAAAACCCAAACCAAACCCTAGCGGCGGCTATTGAATATAAGGGCTAAGGGACGTCCTAGAAACCCTAGACGTGTCCGTGATGGACTCCAACATGATACATGGGCCAACGGCCCAAATTGGTGAAGCAGCACCCTGGGACAGATTCTGTCCGCCAACTTGTAACGCGAATTCCCGTCGACTCAGCAGTCCAATTGACCTGAAACCGGTTCCATTGGAAAGGTTATCTCCTTAGCTTTCGATACATATGTGGATCATTGAAATCGGAGTCTGTTTGTGGCCTGGCCGATGATTTTAGTGAACACTACTCCTGGTGGCCGAGGTAGTCGACTCCGAGATGAATTGGGACTCCGACTCCGAGATGAATTGGGACTCCAACTTGACTTGGACGCCCTCCTGGCCTCCCTCCTGGCCCTTGCTGGTTCCCAAGGCCTTCATGATCCTCTCCAAAGTTCCTAAGTACAATATAATCAATAATATCATTAGGTAGCATACTATCCTCACAAGTATATACACGGGCACTTAGGAACGAGCTCACCTATTGATTCAATTGCCGTGCTCGTGCTCTTGTGATGGGTCCTTGCATCACAACTGGAGGAGTCTCGGACGTATGCATAGGAGTGATGTCCTCATCATCCTCCCCCTCTTGAAGTGGAGTCGTCCTCGACTCAAGCTCATCTTCTTCTCCCATGAACGGTTTCAAATCTGCAATGTTAAATGTGGGACTAACCCCAAATTCGGGCGGCAACTCAAGTTTATATGCATTATCATTTATTTTCTCAACTATCTTGAAAGGACCATCAGCTCTAGGCATTAATTTAGACTTGCGCAATTCTGGAAAACGATCATTTCTCAAGTGTAACCATACTAAATCACCCGGTTCAAGTTTTACTTCCTTTCTACCTTTACTTCCCGCAGTCCTATACGTTTCATTCATCATTTCAATATTTTCTTTAGTCTTTTCATGCAATTTCAGAATAAATTCAGCACGTTCCTTAGCATCATGATTAACTCGTTCGCTAGTAGGTAAAGGTAATAGATCAATAGGAGCACGGGGATTGAAGCCATACACTACCTGAAAAGGACTTACCTTGGTGGTGGAGTGTACCGCCCTATTATAAGAGAACTCAACATGCGGCAAACACTCTTCCCACATCTTCAAATTCTTCTTCAAAACAGCCCTCAACATAGTAGATAATGTACGATTTACTACCTCGGTTTGGCTGTCGGTTTGGGGATGACATGTTGTTGAAAACAGCAGCTTGGTCCCCAATTTATTCCATAGAGTTCTCCAAAAGTGGCTCAAAAACTTGGCATCACGATCTGACACAATAGTAGAAGGCATACCATGCAAGCGAACGATTTCTTGAAAGAAAAGGTTAGCAATATTAACAGCATCGTCGCTCTTATGACAAGGAATAAAGTGAGCCATCTTAGAAAATCTATCAACCACCACAAAAATACTATCCCTCCCCCTCTTGGTCCTAGGCAGTCCTAAAACAAAGTCCATAGATATATCCTCTCATGGAGTGCTAGGAACAGGAAGAGGCATATATAAACCATGTGGATTCAATCGTGACTTAGCCTTTTGACATGTAGTGCAGCGGGATACAAACCTCTCAATGTCTCGCCTCATCTTCGGCCAAAAGAAGTGAGCGGACAGAACGGCCTCCGTCTTCTTGGCACCAAAATGACCCATCAAACCTCCTCCATGAGCTTCCTGTATCAAAAGAAAACGAACAGATCCAACAGGAACGCATAGGCGGTTAGCTCTAAACACAAATCCATCATTTATCACATATTTGTCCCATGTTCTTCCCTCTTTGCAATGCAGCAAGACATCCTTAAAATCATCATCATTAGCATATTGTTCTTTAATTGATTCCAATCCAAATATACGACAATCAAGTTGGGACAACATGGTATATCTCCTAGACAAGGCATCAGCAATCACATTATCCTTCCCTTTCTTGTGTTTGATAACATAAGGAAAAGATTCAACAAATTCAACCCATTTAGCATGTCTACGATTCAGTTTCACTTGACTGCGAATATGTTTTAGCGACTCATGATCAGAATGAATAACAAATTCTTTGGGCCAAAGATAATGTTGCCACGTTTCTAAAGATCGCACAAGAGCATACAATTCTTTATCATACGTGGAATAATTCAAAACAGGACCACTCAATTTTTCGCTAAAGTAAGCAACAGGTTTACTATCTTGCATCAAAACACCGCCAAGTCCAACCCCACTAGCATCACATTCATGCTCAAAGGTCTTATTAAAATCAGGAAGTTGGAGTAAAGGTGCATTAGTAAGCTTATCTTTCAAAAGGTTGAAGGCATTCTCCTGTGTTTGCCACCAATGGAACACAACTCCCTTCTTCGTCAACTCGTTCAATGGGGCTGCAATGGTGCTGAAATCCTTCACAAAGCGGCGGTAAAATCCGGCAAGTCCATGGAAGCTCCGCACTTGTGAAATCGTCGTGGGCGTTGGCCAACTCTTAATCGCGTGCACCTTGGCTTCATCCACCTCAATTCCCTGTGTAGTCACAACATAGCCAAGAAATGATACTCGTTCGGTGCAAAAAGTGCACTTCTCGAGGTTACCAAATAAACGTGCAGCACGCAAAGCATCAAAAATAGCACGTAGATGATCAAGATGTTCATGTAACGACTTGCTGTAAATCAATATATCATCAAAATAAACCACCACAAATTTCCCAATGAAAGCTCGTAAAACCTCGTTCATTAAGCGCATGAAAGTGCTAGGTGCATTAGTTAAACCAAAAGGCATGACTAACCACTCATACAATCCAAACTTGGTTTAAAGGCTGTTTTCCATTCATCTCCCAATTTCATTCTTATTTGGTGGTATCCACTATGCAAGTCAACCTTAGAAAAAATTATAGAACCACTTAACTCATCAAGCATGTCGTCTAACCTAGGAATAGGATGACGGTACCTTATTGTGATATTGTTAATGGCTGGACAATCTACACACATGCGCCAACTGCCATCTTTCTTAGGAACCAAAATAACAGGAACAGCACAAGGACTAAGGCTCTCACGTACATACCCGCGGTCCAAAAGATCTTGGACTTGGCGCTGAATCTCCTTAGTCTCCTCGGGGTTGGTCCTATAAGCAGCTCAGTTTGGCAAACTCGCTCCAGGTATCAAATCAATTTGGTGCTCAATCCCTCGTATGGGTGGGAGTCCTGGAGGTATCTCGGCAGGAAAAACATCTGCATACTCCTGCAAAAGGTTAGTGACAGCAGGAGGCAAAGTACTGGGCATATCATCCAATGAAAACAAAGCATCTTTGCATATCAAAGCATAGCACCGTGCATCATTCTCATTAATTTCAGCAAGGTCACATTTTGTAGCAAGCATAACACCACCCTTCAATTTAATTCCCTCGGACCTAGAACTAGGTTCTTTCTTGTCTTTCTTAGGTGGGAAAATATTTTTAGCCACTTGCTGATTTTCAGATTCAAGCGCACTCTCTTTTCTCTCATTTTCAGCTCTCTCTTTGTCACATTGCACAATTTCAGTAGGAGTCATAGGGAGCAAAGTGATTTTCTTCCCCTTGTGCATAAGAGTGTATTTGTTACTTCTACCGTGATGAATTGCATCAGTATCAAATTCCCATGGACGGCCTAACAAAAGGGAACATGCTTGCATAGGCACTACATCAAAATCAGCAAAATCATGGTATGTTCCAATGGAAAATTGCACTCTCGCAGTTTGTGTTACCTTCACCTTACCGCTGTTATTGAACCATTGAATACGGTAGGGATGAGGGTGTGCACGTGTGGGCAAGCAAAGCTTCTCCACCAGATCTGAACTCACCAAGTTATTGCAGCTCCCACCATCAATTATGACACGAACACGACGGTCCTTGACGATGAGGTACATCTGAAACAAATTATGGCGTTGTAGCTTGTCCGCTTGCTCCATTTGAGCGCTCAACACTCGTTGCACAATGATTGTCCTATAATTCTTGGTGGCAGCGGTCCCTAAAATCTCCTCATCATCGTCGTCCGTCTCATGGTCATCCTCATTATCTGCAAGGTTAGCTACAAGAGCATATTCATCCTCAACATCACTAGCACTAATGTACCCACCTTCTTCTGTTGCAATGTACGCTCGACGACTTGGGCAATCCTTCATGACATGGCCCATCCCCTTGCATCGGTGGCACACAATTTCCGTTGTTCGACCCGTGGAAGCCACCGATGAAGAACTCTTTGTTGGTGCCTCCACATGGTTAGATTTACTCACCTCGGGAACTCGTGATGGCGGTGATGGTGCTGCTGAACGCGCCCTACTCATGGAGGGGGCAGCAGACCGAACAGAAAGGGGTGGAGCTGATTTGGTTGTCCCCGGCGTCGTCTTTGGTGTGGGTATGTTGCCGAAATTACTCCTTGGCCTTTGTTGTTTTCCCTGCAATTCTTTTTCTGCCAACATAGCAAGCTGGAACAATCTATTGATAGAATTATATTCTTTGTAATCAATTATGTCCTGAATCTCGCGCCGTAATCCCCCATAAAAACGAGCCATCTTATCCTCCTCATCCTCAACTACCTCACAACGCAACATGCCTATTTGTAGCTCTTGGTAGTACTCCTCAACAGATTTATTATTTTGATTTAAGCGTTGCAAATTCTTGCGCATATCACGTTTATAAGAAGGAGGAACAAATCTTCTACGCATAGCTTATTTTAATCTATCCCATGTATCAGGTGCTAATCCAGCATTTACTATCTCATTCCACCAAATGATAGCAAAATCTTTAAACTCACTAGTAGCTTGTCTAACTCTATGTATCTCAGGAACAAGATGGGAGTTAAATTTTTGTTCAACTGTCATTTCCCAATCTAAGTAAACTTTAGCATCATAAGTACCAGAAAAAGATGGTATGGTAAATTTAACCCTAGCAAAAGAATCATCATGTCCACGACCATTACGAGGATTAAAATTGTTACCTCCCATACCTTGACGGTTGTTATTCAGGCGTTGTTGTTGTCACACATCCTGTGCAGCGGCGCGAGCGGCAAAGGCATCATGGCCCTCTCCATCCACTTCATCTCCCGCGACAGACTCTTCTTGATCTTCCACTCTGCGAGCTCCATTGGGAGGCGGCTGTCTCTCAAAATTTTCCAACCTGGTAAGAAGATTGGCGATGCTTCGCTCTATCCTCTCCAATCTTTGGTCGTTATCTTGGCCGATCCTTGCGATGTTTGCGTTGATGTCATTGAGCGCGTTGTTAAGCTCGTTCTGTGTAACACACTCGTCTTCCTCATTACCTGCCATTGTTAGTTGAAAGAAAGACAAAAGAAACAAAAACAACCGGTGGTATAATCCCTATCAACTACTTTGGCGGCAGAACGTGGATTCACTCACTCTCAAGCGTCTTACCACGCTCTTACAAGTGTTCTTACCAATGCAACAGGTGGTACAACCGGCGGCTGGTTCGTGACACCGTGACAAGCTTGAGTGTAGCGATTGCCGAATTGAACCTGAGTTGATCAGAAGAAAGGTGGAGCTTGGAAGGCAAAGTATAGTAGCAAGGATTAGCAAATTTCAAAAACAGTTAGCAAAGCTGAATAAAGATTCAAAGTTCTTGTCACAGTTGCTGGCCTAAGCGTGCTCCTATAACTAGTTCAACCTAGCAAGGGATATATCACAGCACAAAGGACTCAAAGGATGCAAGCAATTCTGATTTTCTACTTCTCTTTCTCTTCTCTCTGTTTTTTTTTTCACTTCTTTTTTTTTTTCTAACACAAATATATACCTCTTAACTTAGAGGAGAAACAAAAATCTCACAATTTGAAGCAACAAACGACAGGAAACCGATGCCCGAAAGAATTGACAAAACAGGACAGCAAACTTCCGGGCGTCGAAACTCGGTCTTAGAAGCTTTTTTTGAGGGTCAAAAAAAATGCACAGGTCTAAAGACTTGTGGAATTTTCAGATGCGCGTCGTCGTCCCCTTCGAAACAAAAAAAAGTAGACCCAAATCGGAGTTCGTATGCAAAAGTTATGCCAGTTTTAGTGAACACTGCACAATCTGGAATTGCTCGCGAATTCAGATCTTTCTCCCGGTTAGGCTAGAATAGGATTAGGTTTGCGGGTGAAAAAGGATGGCCAGCGGTGTAGGGCAATTGACACAAGGCGGCTCGCGACCTCAAATCAGCAACAAGACCATGACTATGGATCAATACTCAACAATACGATACTGAAAACGAAATTGCAAAGCTCAAAGGGTTGTAGGACAGCGGAATTGATGATGAACTTTTTTGTGGGGCAAATTTTCTGGACTCTAGGACGATGGCAAAACAAAACTAAAGGGGATACAATGATACCTGACGGGAAACCGAGGCTCTGATACCACTTGATGCGCACGGTGGCCCGATCTTCCGACAGGTAGAGGTAAGTCGATTGGTGGAGACTCGACGTTGACGATCCGGCTTCCGATCAGAACCGATCCGAACCCAGCAATCGCTACACCACGGCTCCGTTGGTTATCAACCATGCACAAACACGATTGACCTCACCAAGAAGGCTTGTCCCTGCATGCGAATCGAGAACACAAGCAAGAACGAGAAAGAAGCAATCTGAAATATTGCAAATATAAATTGAATCTCACGAGTTGGGGTTCCACAAACCGATACACGGTGAAACTGTTCTTTGACAGATTAATCTAAGCAAAACCCAAACCAAACCCTAGCGGCGGCTATTGAATATAAGGTCTAAGGGACGTCCTAGAAACCCTAGACGTGTCCGTGATGGACTCCAACACGATACATGGGCCAACGGCCCAAATTGGTGACGCAGCACCCTGGGACAGATTCTGTCCGCCAACTTGCAACGCGAATTCCTGTCGACTCAGCAGTCCAATTGACCTTAAACCGGTTCCATTGGAAAGGTTATCTCCTTAGCTTTCGATACATATGTGGATCATTGAAATCAGAGTCCGTTTGTGGCCTGGGCGATGATTTTAGTGAACACTGCTCCTGGTGGCCGAGGTAGTCGACTCCGAGATGAATTGGGACTCCGACTCCGAGATGAATTGGGACTCCAACTTGACTTGGACGCCCTCCTGGCCTCCCTCCTGGCCCTTGCTGGTTCCCAAGGCCTTCATGATCCTCTCCAAAGTTCCTAAGTACAATATAATCAATAATATCATTAGGTAGCATACTATCCTCACAAGTATATACACGGGCACTTAGGAACGAGCTCACCTGTTGATTCAATTGCCGTGCTCGTGCTCTTGTGATGGGTCCTTGCATCACAACTGGAGGAGTCTCGGGTGTATGCATAGGAGTGATGTCCTCATCAGCGGCGCCCGGGGAGGCCCCGGAGGCCACGTCCCCGGGCAAATGGCGGCGCCCGGGAGGGCACCGGAGGCCGCGTTCCGGGAGCCAAAAGGCGGCGCCCGGGGAGGCCCCGGAGGCCGCGTCCCGGGAGCCAAAAGGCGCCGCCCTGGCGGCGCCCGGGAGGGCACCAGAGGCCGCGTCCCGGGAGCCAAAAGGCGGCGCCCGGGGAGGCCCCGGAGGCCACGTCCCCAGGCAAATTGCGGCGCCCGGGAGGGCACCGGAGGCCGCGTCCCGGGAGCCAAAAGGCGGCGCCCGGAGAGGCCCCGGAGGCCGCGTCCCGGGAGCCAAAAGGCGGTGCCCGGGGAGGCCCCGGAGGCCGGGTCCCCAGGCAATCGTGACAAATCTTACCTAGACTTAGTCCCGCGGAGATTTCCCCCGACAGATTTACAAGTAAAAATTCACAATTTGTTTACTTGGATGGTATTAGTAAGTAAATAAGAGTGATTATACTAGATAGAATAGATTACTTTTTCACGTGGCCATGCAATTAACCCTGTGCCAACCCCATTTATGGGTGTCACAAGAAGGCGAAAACGACTAAGACAAATACATCCATCAACGATATCAACGAATAAACACGTAAAGAGATAAGCTTTCCAATGCACCTGGTCCCGCCGCCAAACTCTTTCTAAGTCACTGGGAATCGTCCAAACAGTACACGCGAGACAGAGTCGGGCTGGTGCTGCGTCACCTCTTTTTGGGCCTTTGGCCCATGTATCTTAGTTCGGCTGCAACCTAAACCCTAG
Organism: Pharus latifolius; assembly: GCA_019359835.1. Classification (NCBI taxonomy): domain Eukaryota; kingdom Viridiplantae; phylum Streptophyta; class Magnoliopsida; order Poales; family Poaceae; genus Pharus; species Pharus latifolius. The sequence goes on from CM033325.1 coordinate 35,411,223, forward strand.
CCGCCGCCTCTCTCTCTCTCTCTCTCTCATATACATACTCTATAGCCATCACAGGGAGACTTGGGTTTTGCTTAGATTATTCTGCCTTTGCTGTTTCGCCGTAGATCGGTTTGTGGAACCCCAACTTGTGAGCTTAATTCAATTCGATTTGCAATTTCCAGATTGCTTCTTCTACGTTTTTGCTTGTGCTCTCCATTCACTTGCAGGAATTAGCCTTCTTGGCAAGGTCAACCGCGTATTGGCACGGTTGATAACCAACAGAGCAGTGGTGTAGCGATTACTGGGTTCGATCAGTTCTGATCGGAAGCCGAATAGTTAACGTCGAGATCTCCACCAAATCGACTTATCATCTACCTGACGGAAGATCGGGCACCCCATGTTTCATCAAGTGGTATCAAAGCCAAGGTTGCCCGTCAGGTATCCCCTCTATTCGTCGTTCATCTTCTACCTAGAGCCAGAAAAAGCCAAAAAAAAAAATTTGTGATCATAGTCTTCCGCTGTCCAAACCACTTTGAGCCTTTTGCAATTTTTGTTTTCAGTTTCGCATTGTTGAATTTGTGTCCGTGGTCATCGTCATATTGCTGGTCAATTCGTGTTCTTGGTCTAGGTCGAGTATCAAAACGCAATCCTAAACCGAAACCAAATTCGAGTAGCAATCGGTTCGGATTTCCCTTTTGCATTGTTGTTTTTATAAAGATAATATATTTGTCGTCTGAACACCAATTTGGGCGATTAAATAGTCTAAATTGTATTTCTCGAAGAGATCTACAACTTTGTTCATTGCACCAAATTCCACCAACGCCATATTCGTGGCGAAAATCGCGTTGGAAGTTAATCTGTTTCAGCTCGGAGTAATCTGTACAGCCTGTATTTCGGGGGCCATATCTCCTAGTTCCAAACTCCAAATTGGGTGTTCCATATATTAAAATTGATGAGAAAAAAACGGGCTACAACTTCCTAGTTATAAGTTTTTCCGTTTGAGGTCTCTAAGAGACCCAAATTATTATTGGAAGTTTCTGCAGAGCATTTTTGCTAAACTGCCGAGAGTATTGTGATAGGTTTTGTGCATAATTCCTAAGTTTTGAGTTGTAATCCATCCTTTGTAGCATTGTTGTAAAAAAAAAAGGCAAGTGCATAAAAAAGAGCCGCACGAAAAGAAAGATTAGCAAAAAAAAAAAAAAGAGATCAGAAGTGCTTGCATCCTTTCATGTCCATCGCCTGTACCGATCACTTTGCTTGCTTGAACTAGTTTTAGGAACGTATTTAGGCCAGCAGCTGTGACAAGTACTTTGGACATTTATTCAGCTTTGTTATCTGATTTCGGTTATTGCTAATCCTTTGCTTATATACAATTGCCTTCCGAGCTCCACCTTCTTCTTATCAGAACAAGATTTAGCCTTGCAATCGCCTCACTCACACCCCACGGTATCACGAACCAGCCACCGGTTGTACCTTCTGCAGTGTTGGTAAGATCCTTGCAAGAACGTGGTAAGACACTTGAGGGCGAGTGAATCCACATACCACGACCTAGTAGTTTATAGGGATAATACTTTGTGTTATCTTTGTTCCTACTAACCATGACAGGACCGCAAACCAGAGCTAGAACTGCTGCTGAGGAGGATGACCTTCGTAAGCTCATTCTTGATATGAACGAGGCCCTCAACAAGAGCATCTAAGAGCTCATGGACAAGTTCCCGAAGGACAAACAAGACAATCATAACAGTATCGACAGGCTAGATCGTCGTATCTCTGATCTTGCTGGCAGGGAGGAGAATGTGGAGAAACGACAACCTTCTAATGGAACAATGATCCAACAAGACAATGAAGTCGATGAGGAGTCCAACGTGGGGGTTCACCGCAACTACACCGCCATGCGATGAGTTGCACAAGATGCACAAGTACAGGAGCGACTGAGCCCCAATGATCAAGGTATGCGAGATAATAATGGTAACAATCACATTAGCAATGACGATCCTTTCGCTAAGGTTAAGTTCACCATACCTTCTTTTTCTGGTTTATATGATGCTGAAACATACCTAGATTGGGAAATGACCGTGGAACAAAAATTTAACTCCCATTTAGTTCCTGAAATTCATCGAGTTAGGCAAGTGACTAGTGAGTTCAAAGACTTTGCAATTATTTGGTGGAACGAACTAGTAAATGCTGGCATACAACCTGAAATTTGGGAGATGCTTAAGAGACATATGCGCAATAGATTTGTTCCTCCTTCCTTTAAGCGTGACTTGCGTAAAAAATTACAGTGCCTAGAACAGGGTAGCAAGTCGGTAGAGGAGTACTAACAAGAGCTTCAGAAAGGCATGTTGCATTGTGAGGTAATAGAGGGTGAGGAGGATATTTCAATGGATTTTCTTTTAGGACTGCCTCGAACAAAGAGGGGGAGGGATAGCATTTTTGTTGTGGTGGATAGGTTTTCCAAGATGGCGCATTTTCTTCCATGCCATAAAAGCCACGATGCTACTCATATTGCCGATTTATTTTTCAAAGAAATTGTTCGCTTGCATGATATGCCTTCTACTATTGTTTCAGATCGTGACACAAAATTCTTGGGCCACTTTTAGAGAACTTTATGGAACAAATTGCGGACCAAATTGTTGTTTTCTACTACATGTCATCCCCAAACTAATGGCCAAACGGAGGTTGTGAACCGCACATTGTCCACGATGTTGCGGGCTATTTTGAAGAAGAACCTGAAGCTGTGTGAAGAGTGTCTTCCTCATGTGGAGTTTGCTTACAACCGTGCACTGCACTCGACTACTAAGGTAAGTACTTTTCAGGTAGTGTATGGTTTCAATCCTCGTGCTCCAATTGATTTGTTGCCTCTTCCATCATCTGAAAGTGTCAATCTAGATGCTATGAAACGTGCTGAGTTTATTCTGAAACTGCATGAGACAACCAAAGAGAATATTGAACGTATGAATGAAAGATATCGTATTGCTGGTAGTCATGGTAGAAAAGAATTGATATTTGCTGCTGGAGATCTTGTTTGGCTACACTTGCATAAAGGCCGCTTTCCTGAGTTAAGAAAGTCTAAATTGCTGATGGTCCTTTTAGGGTGCTAGAGCGTATAAACAATAATGCATATAAACTTGAGTTGCCTGTAGCTTTCGGTGTTAGCCCCACTTTTAACGTTTCAGATTTGTGCCCATACTTGGGAGAAGAAGATGAGCTTGAGTTGAGGATGACTCCAATTCAAGAGGGGGAGGATGATGAGGACATCACTCCTATGGATGCGTCAACTTCTCCAACACTGCTTGTGCAAGGACAAATTACAAGGGCATGCGCACGTCAGCTAAATTACCAGGTGAGCTCGTTCCTAAGTTTATGTGAAACTACTGTAGAGGGTGAGTTACTACCTAATGATATTGTTCTTGTACTTAGGAATCATGGTTTGGATCAGCGAGGATGTCACGATGCACTGAGACGAGCCAAGGTTCGAGTTGATCCCGAGATGGACGCTGGTTTGGACTGCAGCGACACATCTATCTTCAAACAGACGCCGAGGCCACATACGAAGTCCATTTTCAACAATCTACCACTTCACGGAAAGCTTAGGAGATAATATTTACAACACACCTAGTCCCACCGCCAAACTCTTTCTAAGTCACTGGGAATTGTCCAAACAGTGCGTGTGAGACAGAGTCGGGCTGGTGCTGTGTCACCTCTTTTTGGGCCTTCGGCCCATGTATCTTAGTTAGGCTGCAACCTAAACCCTAGCCGCCGCCTCTCTCTCTCTCATATACATACTCTGTAGCCATCACAGGGAGACTTGGGTTTTGCTTAGATTATTCTGCCTTTGCAGTTTCGCCGTAGATCGGTTTGTGGAACCCCAACTTGTGAGTTTAATTCAATTCGATTTGCAATTTCCAGATTGCTTCTTCTACGTTTTTGCTTGTGCTCTCGATTCACTTGCCGGAATTAGCCTTCTTGGCAAGGTCAACCGTGTGTTGGCACGATTGATAACCAACAGAGTAGTGGTGTAGCGATTGCTGGATTCGATCAGTTCTGATCGGAAGTCGGATTGCCAACATTGAGATATCCACCAAATCGACTTATCATCTACCTGACGGAAGATCGGGCACCCCGTGTTTCATCACTCCTGATCTCAGTACAAAACACCATGGCAGCAAAAACAAAGGGGGCAATAGCAGCTCAACAATAATTGTCAACAACTCAGAGTGGCAACTTTTGTTTTTACGCACCGATAAGAACCGATAAGAACTCAACTTTGGTCAAGCCAATCAAACATTTTGCAATGTATGTTCTAACTCAACATGAAGAGTATTTCGAGTCAACATTCAGAAGGTTGTTTCACCAAATGCGGCTCCATTATGAACTAGAATTTTAGATCAAGAAATGGCTCCAACATCCAAATCACAAGAATTGTACCAATTAATTTCCATAATCATGTTTCTCATCCCCAAATAAACTAAAATGCTGAAATTTTCTTGGAACATAAGCTACTTCTCTGTAATGTGAGGGAGTGGTGTCACTAAAATTTAAATACACACACACACACACAAAAGATCTTCACCAAAATGCAGGAGTAATATATTGCCACACAAGGATGAAATTTCAATGGCAAAGCGTGAGAACAAAATATGATAATATGTTTAAGAAACTTCAATGGTAACTACTGGTAGTTTTACAGCTGCTACTAGATTGAAAATGACCGCTCAGTAAAGAAAATAATATCAAGGATATGTAGCAGCAGTACAGTATAGCAACTTTCACTCCAAACGCCCCTCAAAAATATTTCCAAACAAGGTTGGGTAAACCCGCATACAAATAGAGTCCATGGGGTTTGACACTATGCACATTGATAAAGATAAAGCTACTTTTTATCAATACTAAACAATTGTTAGGAACAGGGAACCATCTGCGGACAGCAAGAATGCATGAGTTGTTTGAGACACAACCACATATCAACCGAGCTTCATTAATATCATATAAGAGTCTAGCTTCATTAACCAAGACTTTTATGTATGAGGAAATATTATCAGTATTCAGTAGTAAACAAGGCAACATCCAATAAGAATCTAAAATCTAGATGTATTAATCTATGAATTATAGAAACATTTTTTACCAGTTTTTTCAAGCAAGATTTGATGAACCTCTTCAATGACTTCTATGAACATAGGCTAAATTTGGAAGTAACAAGTTCAACATTCATCATTCCTATGTCTAGAAAAGAGAACCCAACTCTAGTCAGTGAATTCAGACCAATCTCTCTGATTCACAACATGGTAAATATTAGTAGCAAGGTGTTCACTAACATAACAAAGAATATGATGCCACACAATGATAGATCTAGGGGTGTAAATTCAATGCATATAATCTAAAAAATCCGAGATATGAACCTGAAAATTGTCATTTTGGTATAGTTGGTTGGTTGTTTTTTGGGCACGGGAATTTAGATTCCGATTTACATATGTGAAAGTTCTCAAGTTCAAATTTAGTATACTAATTCTGATTCGAATTTGGAATACCTGAATCCACATAAGAGCTCATAAGTTCTAACCCAGTACCCTAGGGCTCTCCTGTGTTCTTCCCTTTGGACAATAGGTCAGCAACTAGAGTGTTGGTATTTGGAGTTTAACCCTAGCCGCCCCAAATCCACACCATCCATCTCAGCCTCTTCTGCACAGTGCCACCCTTCACTTCCATATCTCCTCCATAAAGTGCCACCCAAATGTCAGAATATAATGTTATTGTCATTTAAGTGATGTAAAGATTATGTCAGAGCATAAATTATTCAGATATTTGAATCCGATCCAAATTGAGTACAATCTAATTCAAACATGTAGTGGTAGAGGGATGCATAGCCTATGGTTTCAATTCATGCCACAGGCTTTTAGTGGTGAAAAAAAAACAGCTTCTAACTCTGAGTACTCACAATGACAAGATCAACAGATCTCATCTCACTTCCTCCCAAAATTCAATTTCTAGGGCCTATTTGAGAGCACTTAGCCTTAGAAGCTCACTTCTCAAAGAAACTGCGAGTGAGGAGCTTGAACTTATAAATACAAAAAGGGCTTCATCTACTTAGTATAAAGAGGCTTCAGCTTACCAGAGAAGCCACTTCAGGAACACCATGTTTAAGAGATCTTAAGCTTATGTTCCACTACCTTAGACATGAATATTAAGTTGACACTCCACAAAAAACCTAGAACTATCATGTAAATGATGTTGGACCAAACTCACATTGTGATATCCTCGAATTGGTCATCAGCTAATTGAAGCTAATTGAAGTTCCATGCTTTTTGTCTTGGCCATGCTCAATCAACTCCTCGATTGTAGTATAGAGTCAAGCTAAGAAAATATCAGCTACATAAGCACATTGACTTTTTATCCCCTATTAATAGAAGGCAATAAATAAAGTCCAAGTAATTTTTTCACCTTAAGGAAAAATACAGGCATGGAACTGTTCTCATTGAATATGAGCTCTCTAAACACTAACATACATTCTTCTATTAAACTGCCACTATACAAACAAGTTCAACCACTCTAAGCTTGCATTTTGCATAAAGAACACACATCATTGACCAAAAAAAATACTAATTTAGGACAGATAACGCAAAGTCGGTGAGCAAAACATCAAATAATGAGTGAACTAAAGGCCTGCCAAGCTTCAAAGCCTTCAAAAGCACAAATTTGGTTTGTGCTAAGGATCCCTCCCAAATATTCATGAGTCATGACCATTTCAAATTTCCAACAGCGTGTCGACGATTTGGACTCAGGGTCCTTAGCCGAACTTATGCAGAATTTATAAACAGTGAGACCTTTCAGGGTGACCCTCCGGGAAGGTATGTAAAATTATGGAGAACTGGAGCACAGAGAAGTTTATACAGGTTCGGGCCCTCGATGGTGGGAGTAACAGCCCAACGACCTATTGGGATTGCACTATGTGTAATAAAGAATTACAAAGAGACGGGAGAAGACCTTCACAAGCGAAGATTTTCCCTATATGAGTGTACAAAATGAAGCCTAGAAGGCTTATGGAAGCTATCTAATCTAAGCCATAGTCTTGGCTGTTTGATTCTTCAAATGAGATGTGTTGTATCTCGTGATCCTTTTTTTTATCTCTCTATCTCCCCTGTTTGATACACCATGCCACCCTTTTATACTGGTCGAAAGAACGCCAAGTCGTAACGGCATCAAACGGTTGCTTGGATGCGGTTTAGAGAACCGCGCTTAACCTCCACGCAGGTTTAACACGTGTATTTCTCCGGATTCAACTTTATTCCAAAGCGATTTAAATTACAGAAGGTCTCAGCGAGATCGTCCAAATGAGACAATCTCTTGGTACTTTTTACAACCAAGTCGTCTACATATGCTTCGAGATTACGCCCTATCTGGGAAAGAAAGGTCCTTTGCATCAAGCGCTGGTACGTGGAACCTACGTTCTTGAGACCGAACGGCATTCTGACGTAGCAGTAGGTGCCGAACGGGGTGATGAAGACAGTTTTCTCTTCATCTTCTTCTGCCATGCTAATTTGATGATATCCTGAGTAAGCGTCCAGGAACCTCATCAGTTTGCAACCCACAGTTGAATCGACCAGCTGATCGATGCGGGGAAGGGGAAAGTCATCCTTCGGACAGGCACTATTGAGGCTAGTGTAATCGATGCACATGCGCCACTTGCCATTTGACTTGCGGACCATGACCGGATTGACGAGCCATTCCGGGTGATCGACCTCGCGAATAAAACTGGCCTTTAGGAGTTTGTCCAACTCCTCTCAGATGGCTTCCTGTCGGTCAACAGCAAAACGCCTGAGCTTTTGCTTTATTGGTCGCTATCCAGGTTGAATTGCTAACCTGTGCTCGATTACTTCCCTTGGGACACCGGGCATGTCGGACGGTTTTCACGCAAACACATCTGCGTTAGCACGGAGGAAAGTAATGAGCTCAAGTTCCTATTTGTCATCCAGGACTAATCCGGCCCAAATTGTCTTGGATGGATCATCTGGATACAATGGAACTAGTTTGAGTTTCTCATCTGGTCGAGGAGCGGCCTTAATTGCGTCAGTGGCGACAGTGGCGACCTGAGCGTCCCGGAGGGGAAGTTGGTCGACCATCTCCAGAGATAGCCGGTCGCATGTGAGTGCCACGTTGCGACTGCCTCGGACCGAGATGACACCTTTGGGGCCAGGCAATTTGCCGCATTGATAAGCATAGTGTGTCGCCATCATGAACTTAGCAAGAGTTGGCCTGCCAAAGATTGCATTATAAGCCGAATCACAATCAATTACATCAAAAGTAACCAATTCTGTTCAGAAGTTATCCGGTTCTCCTAGTGTAACCGGGAGGACCACCTGTCCCAACGGCATCATGGAGGGACCAGGGATTATCCCATAAAACGGATGGATTATGGGCTTAATCTTCGAACGAGGAATTTGCATCTCGTCGAGTGCCTTGACCAATAAAATGTCAAGGGAGCTCCCTCCATCGATCAGAACCCTCTCAATTCTAGCATTACTGATGATCGGGGTAATGACCAGAGGGAGCCTCAATGGTCGAGTAAGCCCCGCAGGACATCAGTGCGATCAAACGTCAAAGGTGTATCCGACCAACGGGGGTACTGAGGTTCACCAAGGGATGTCTCCGTTTGGTTAACCTCTCGGTAAAAGTCCTTAAATTGCCTTTTGGAAACAAAAGAGGAGGAACCCCCGAAAATAACATTAATGTGATTATGCGGTACCTGGTAGGACATCTCTTCATCTCCGTCAGTGTCTCTAAGTCTGCATGCTTGTTCTTTAGCCGGTAAGGTCGGCATTGGTCTAACTCCCTGGTAGAAGTCATCCAACTACTTCGACCAACTCCTGCAGTTCTTGAGGTTGTGGCCTGCGGAGTTGTGGAGTGGACACCATCTCTTGCCTTCCTGCGGATTAGTTGACTTTTCTGGCTGGTCGACACTACGACCACCAGAAGCAGTTTTATTCTTAAATGAAGGCTTGTTACCTTTTGTCGAAGGAGGCTTCTCTGCAACTACGACCTCGTGGTAATGTCCAGAGCGGTTCCTCTTCGACTTCTTCGACTTTCCACCCGACGAAGATTCCGGTTTCTTGCTCGAATCTTCTTTCCTAGCGTCCTTGAAACCAGGTTGAGGCGGTAGGTCACCCTTATCGACCATTCGGTTCCATTCGACTGCTTCGGCCGCGTCGGAGTATCGATCGGCCATATCAAAGAGATCGGCCACTAATCGAGGAGGATGGATGAGCAAGTCTTCGGTGAATCTCCGATATCGAACGGCATGTTTAAATGCCCTGATAATGGAGCCGTCAGATATGTTCGGGATGGTATTCCTCACCCCGACAAATCTCTTGACAAACTGACGAAAGGTTTCGGTCGAAGTTTGTCGTAGTCGATGGAGATCGTCCTCTTTACCCGGCTTTTGAGAACAATTTTCAAAATTGCTGAGGATAGCGTCGCACAACATTTCCCAATTGTAGATAGAACCCTCGGGCTGATTAAACAGCCAAGTTCTAGCCGGTCCTTCAAGGACTGTAGGCAGGTAATTGGCCATGACCCGGTCATCGCCTCCTGCCGCTTGGATGGCAGTGATATAGATTTGAAGGAATTCGGATGGGTTCTGAGTTCCGTCGAACCTTTCAATGGCCCCTGGTCGAAACTTATCAGGCCAAACAACCGCACGAAGGCCGGGTGAGAAAGCTTTACAACCAACGTAGGGACCGTGAACTGCCCTGTGACACTTGACCGGATCACGAGTGACTTCGCGCAATGGTGAAGTTATCCGCGGTCCCAGACGAGAGTGGACAGGGACTCGATCCCTACCACGAGAATCCTGTGCCCGCCTGTATTTGTCTTGGGGGATGGTACAGGCGGCGGGTAACTTCGTCGACCAGAGCCAGAGTGAGAACACTCTCGTTCGCGGGAACGTGTTACCGACCGGGAAGAGGTCGTTGGGGTCGCCTCAGATGTGACCTCATCCAACCTTTCTGCAAGGATTCTGGTGAAGGCCGGTTTCTGCGCATCCGTGACCGTAGGAGGGAAATTACGCATGACTTCTGCGATAGATCGCAGTCAACCATGTGTACTTCTCCTAGGGGCACCAGGTGTTACCGTTTCTTCATCCACCGGGAAACACTCTAGAGACAAAGAATGGGTATGGTCGCTTCTACGACCACGTGATCGTCGGGAAGAACTCGGAGCAGCATCGTAATGAGCCTGCGCATCTTGAAGAGCCTCGAGGGCCGTTCTGCATAGTTCGTTGTTTTGTTGCTCAAGATCTTGATTCTCCTTCTGTTTGCGTTCTTGTTCTTCCCTAGCAGCCCATTGATCAGGAGTTTCCTCCGATAAGGCAGCGAACTGTCTAGGGAGAGAAGTCACCGAGGGGGAGAACATCTCGGTTTGTTCCGAGTCAGACTCGAAATCAAAGAGACGGTGGAGGTTATCAGGGTCGAATCTCCCCGAGCTGATTTCCAGGTCGATATCATCCTTCCCCTCAGCGGGGTCGTATGATGGACCGGACTCACCCTCTAGCACATTAAGAACCTCGGTGGGTTCTGACCTTGCGCTAGTCGCTCCCTGGTCGATGGACATGACCTGGAGAGACGATTCGACCACTAGACGATTTTCGCCTCCAACTTCCTCCATCGGCACAGGATCGCTTGGAGAAGGCATTGGAATGTGATCATAATCCTCGAGATCGAAATCATTCTCGGAATCATATACTCTAGCCATATTTCAGCGAACCTCCGAATAAAAAATCAGGACGCCTTGAGAAAGGCCCCACGGTGGGCGCCAGCTGTTGACGATTCGGACTCGGGGTCCTTAGCCGAACTTATGCAAAATTTATAAACAGTGAGACCTTTTCAGGGTGACCCTTCGGGAAGTTATGTAGAATTATGGAGAACTGGAGCACAGAGAAGTTTATACAGGTTCGGGCCCTCGATGATGGGAGTAACAGCCCTACGTCCTGTTGGGATTGCACTATGTGTAATAAAGAATTACAAAGAGACGGGAGAAGACCTTCACAAGCGAAGATTTTCCCAATATGAGTGTACAAAATGAAGCCTAGAAGGCTTATGGAAGCTATCTAATCTAAGCCGTAGTCTTGGCTGTTTGATTCTTCAGATGAGATGTGTTGTATCTCATGATCCTTTTTTTTATCTCTCTATCTCCCCTGTTTGATACACCATGCCGCCCTTTTATACTGGTCGAAAGAATGCCAAGTGGTAACAGCATCAAACGGTTGCTTGGATGCGGTTTAGAGAACCGCTCTTAACCTCCACGCAGGTTTAACACGTTGACGAGGATTGACACCCGAGTCAATTCAAATAAATGCACTGTTAGTTCAAGATAGATTCGAGCCAGACATGTGCCTGGCGGTGCGAACTCAAGTTATTCTGAGGAGCATCAGTCCGAGGTCGCAGGCTTTGCGCATCAGACCGCAGCTAGTCCGCGGTCAGGGTTTCGTGTGCTATACGCGAACAGAATGTCAGAGATGTTGCGCGGTCAGCCAACATCCCTCGGTCAGAGCACTTTTGACCAGGGTACTTGGGGTTCATATGTCCAGCTGTCCCTATAGCAGGAATATCCCAAGTACTCCGAAGATTCTTCCACGTGGAAGACGAACCGTCAGGAGGTTAATACGTGCAGTTATGCATGAATAACACGTGTTAAACCTGCGTGGAGGTTAAGAGCGGTTCTCTAAAACCGCATCCAACTATCCAAGCAACTGTCTAATGCAGTTACGACATGGCACCCTTTCGACCAGTATAAAAGGGTGGCAAGATGCATCAAACAGAAGGAGAACAACGTCTCTGATACAAACGAGATACAACACATCTCAACCGCTCAAATAGCCAAGTCTACGGCCTAGATTAGATAGTATTTACAAGCCTCCTTGGCTTCCTTCTGTACACTTACATAGGGAAAACCCTTCGCCTGTGAAGGTCTTTTCCCATCATCTTATAAATCTTTATTACGTATAGTGAAATCCCAAGAGGACGTAGGGCTATTACTCCCACCATCGAGGGCCCGAACCTGTATAAACCTCTCTGTGCTCCTGTTCTCCATATTTCTACATACCTTCCCGGAGGGTCATCTTGAAAGGTCTCGCTATTACAAATTTTGCATAAGTTCGGGTAAGGACCCCGAGTCCGAATCGTCGACAGCTGGCGCCCACCGTGGGGCCTTTCTCAAGGCGTCCTAATTTTAATCTGGAGGTTCGCTGAAATATGGCTGGAGTATATGATTCCGAGAACGATTTTGATCTCGAGGATTATGCTCACATTCCAATGCCTTCTCCAAGCGATCCCGTTCCGATGGAGGAGGTTGAAGGCCAGAATCTTCCTGAGGTTGAATCATCTCTCCAGGCCATGTCCATCAACTAAGGGGCGACTGGCGCAAGGTCAGAATCCACAGAGGTTCTTAATGCGCTAGAGGATGAATCCGGTCCGTCATACAACCCCGCTGAGGGGAAGGATGATATCGACCTGGAAATCAGCCCGGGGAGATTCGACCCTGATAACCTTCACCGTCTCTTTGATTTCGAGTCCGAGTCGGAACAAACCGAGATGTTTTCCCCATCGACAACCTCTCTCTCTAGTTAGTTCACTGCCTTGTCGGAGGAGATTCCCGATCAACAGGCTGCTAGGGAAGAACGGGATCGCAAACAGAAGGAGGATCAAGATATCGAGCAACAAAACAACGAACTCCGCAGAACTGCCCTGGAGGCTCTTCAAGATGCACAGGCTCGTTACGATGATATTTCGAGTTCTTCTCGATGGTCGCGCGGTCGCAAACACGACCAGACCCCTTCTATGCCTCCGGAGCGTTTCACGGTGGATGAAGAAACAGTAACACCTGGTGCCCCTAGGAGAAGCACCCATGGTCGACTGCGATCTATCATGGAAGTCATGCGTAACTTTCCTCCTACGTCACGGATGCGCAGAAACCGGCCTTTACCAGGATCCTGGCTGAAAGACTGAATGAGGTCGCGTCTGAGGCGACCCCAACGGCCTCTTCCCGCTCGGTAACACGTTCCCGCGAACGAGAGTGTCCTCACTCTGGTTCTGGTCGGCGAAGTTCCCCGCCGCCCATACCGTCCCGACAGGACAAGTACCGGCGAACACAGGATTCTCGTAGTAGGGATCTGGTCCCTGTCCACTCTCGTTTGGGACCACGGATAACTTCACCGTTGCGTGAAGTCGCCCGAGACCCGGTCGAAAGTCATAGGGCAGTTCACGGTCCCTACGTCGGTTGTAAAGCTTTTTCGCCCGGCCTACGAGCAGTCGTATGGCCTGATAAGTTTCGACCAGGGGCCATTGAAAGGTTCGACGGAACTCAGAACCCATCCGAGTTCCTTCAAATCTATATCACTGCCATCCAAGCGGCAGGAGGCGATGACCGGGTCATGGCCAACTACCTGCCTACAGTCCTCGAAGGACCAGCTAGAACCTGGCTGTTTAATCAGCCTGAGGGTTCCATCTACAATTGGGAAATGCTGTGCGACGCCATCCTCAGCAATTTCCAAAACTGTTATCAAAAGCCGGGTAAAGAGGACGATCTTCATCGGTTACGACAAACTTCGACCGAAACTCTTCGGCAGTTTGTCAAGAGGTTTGTCGGGGTGAGGAATACCATCCCGAACATATCCGATGGCTCCGTTATCAGGGCATTCAAACATGCCGTTCGATACCGGAGATTCACTGAAGACTTGCTTATCCACACTCCTCGATCAGTGGCCGATCTGTTCGACATGGCCGATCGATACTCCGATGCAGCCGAAGCAGTCGAATGGAACCGGATGGTCGACAAGGGTGACCTACCACCTCACACAGGTTTCAAAGACGCCAGGAAAGAAGATTCAAGCAAGAAGCCAGAATCTTCATCAGGTGGGAAGTCGAAAAAGTCGAAGAGGAACCGCTCTGGACAGTACCGCGAGGTCGCAGTCGCAGAGAAGCCACCTTCGACCAAAGGTAACAAGCCTTCATTTAAGAATAAAACTGCCTCTGGTGGTCGGAGCACCAACCAGCCAGAAAAGTCAACTAATCCGCAAGAAGGCAAGAAGTGGTGTCCCCTCCACAACTCCGCAAGCCATGACCTCAAGAACTGCAGGAGTTGGTTGAAGCAATTGGATGACTTCTACCTGGGAGTTGGGCCAATGCCAACCTTACCGCCTAAAGAATAGGCTTGCGGACTTAGAGACGCCGACGGAGACGAGGAAATGTCCTACCAGGTACCTCAAAATCATATTAATGTTATTTTCGGGGGTTCTTCTTCTTTCGTTTCCAAAAGGCAGTTTAAAGCCTTTTACCGAGAGGTTAACCAAACGGAGACATCTCTTGGTGAACCTCAATACCCCCGTTGGTCAGATACACCTTTGACATTGGATCGCTCTGATTGTCCCGCGGGGCTTACTCGACCATTGAGGCTCCCTCTGGTCATTACCCCGATCATCAGTAACGCGAGAGTCGAAAGGGTCCTGATCGATGGAGGAAGCTCCCTTGACATTTTATTGGTCAAGGCACTCGACGAGATGCAAATTCCTCGTTCGAAGATCAAGCCCATAATCCATCCTTTTTATGGGATAATCCCAGGTCCCTCCATGATGCCATTGGGACAAGTGGTCCTCCCGGTCACACTGGGAGAACCGGACAACTTCCGAACAGAATTGGTTACTTTTGACGTAATCGATTGTGATTCAGCTTATAATGCAATCTTTGGCAGGCCAACTCTTGCTAAATTCTTGATGGCAATGCACTATGCTTACCAGTGCGGCAAATTTCCTGGCCCCAAAGGTGTCATCTCGGTCCGAGGCAGTCGCAACGTGGCACTCACGTGCGACCGGCTATCTTTGGAGATGGTCGATCAACTTCCCCTCCGGGACGCCCAGGTCGCCACCGTCGCCACCGACGCGATCAAAGCTGCTCCTCAACCAGATGAGAAACTCAAATTGGTTCTGTTGTACCCAGATGATCCATCCAAGACAATTCGGGTCGGATCGGCTCTGGATGATAAATAGGAACTCGAACTCATTACTTTCCTCCGGGCTAACGCAAATGTGTTTGCGTGCAAACCGTCCGACATGCCCGGTGTCCCAATGGAAGTAATCGAGCACAGGTTAGCAATTCGACCTGGACAACGACCAATAAAGCAAAAGCTCAGGCGTTTTGCTGTTGACCAATAGGAAGCCATCCGAGAAGAGTTGGACAAACTCCTAAAGGCCGGGTTCATTCGTGACGTCGATCACCCGGAATGGCTCGCCAATCCGGTCATGGTCCGCAAGTCAAATGGCAAGTGGCGCATGTGCGTCGACTACACTAGCCTCAACAGTGCCTGTCCGAAGGACGACATTCCCCTTCCCCGCATCGACCAGCTGGTCGACTCAACCACTGGCTGCGAACTGATGAGCTTCCTGGATGCCTACTCAGGATATCATCAAATTAGCATGGCAGAAGAAGATGAAGAGAAAACTGCTTTCATCACCCCGTTCGGCACCTACTGCTACGTCAGAATGCCGTTCGGTCTCAAGAACGCAGGTTCCACGTACCAGTGCTTGATGCAAAAGACCTTTCTTTCCCAGATAGGGCGTAATCTCGAAGCATATGTGTGAGACCCCCATTTGAGGATCACCTTGGTAACCGCCCAGGTAGGTTACGCACAGCAGGATGTCACATGAGCTCCAAACCACACAAGCATAGTAATATCATTAAACAAGTATCAGGCCAACATGGCCAATATTACATAGCCAAAGCACCGAAAATGGCGCTAAGTAGAGTTGCTAGGAAAATAACCAGTTTATCAGAACCAGAATCGGTATCCAAGTACCAAACACACAACATAAAACACAAAGCGACGACAAACAGCTTGACTTCCATCCGCAGCGGGGTTGGAGAGGCTTCTCCCACATCTGACTTGACTTGGTGCGCAATCCTTCTAGAACGTGGACTCGCCCGGGGTGCTTCCATCTTCAGGTGAGTACTCATAACTGAAAGAATCGGGATCCTCGAATCCCTCTTCTACAGTGGGATAAAAATGCAAGGGTGAGCACTTGGTGCTCAGCAACACTCATTCCAGGGATTAATGCAATTGTACTTATATGAGGGTGAAACATATGATTTCGGGGTTTCGGTTTCATATGGATAGAGATATGTAGATTTCCACATCATTTGTTCAGTAAAACGGTACTTCTGTCATGAAAATGGTACTTTAAATGTTAAACAGGTTTTCAATAAAACATTAGATGTAGTGGTCTCCCATGAGTCACTACTTTGTTAACCGCATTATGAAAACATTCCAAAACCTTACTTGTGCTATAACCCATGGATAACATCCACTATGAAAAGACTCCTGAACCTGGGAGTACAGAGTATCTGATACTTCTTTTACACTTTGCAAAGGTGTACCTCTTTTTAAATCCACTGGTTCACTCGGCTTTCAAGTCGGATCAGCTCCATGTGACTTATACACATGTGACAAGGCCGAGATCACACAACGCTTTTACAGTTCAGTATTAACAGTATCCCTGCCCGGTAAACAGACAGTTAAGTCTCAAGTACCGTTGTGGGTCTTCCCCACTGCCTTACTTCCTAGCCTCTCTGGTCTATGTTCCCTCAGGACACATAGCCTTGGTCTATGTCCACGCGAGACATACGACCATTTAAGATTACAACCGCTCACGGCTTAATCAGGTTTAGGGCGCCTTCCTTCTTTTACGCCTTTTCCTCTCATCATTTTTCTGACTCACATCACTCATGGCCGAATCTTGGCCTTCCAGTTTCCACGCGAGAAACCAGATCGTCAAACCATGCAGGGAACTGCTAATACCAAAAAGCTACTGAGTTGTGCCTGTCCCATACCAGGCAAGTGGTTGGTACGTTTACAATTCGTATAGAGACACAGCACAAGGTTCTTGTCCTTATGAACCAATAGTGAGGAACATTCACATTCCCTGGTGCGCACCGCACCCTCTCCATACAAACCAATCCTCACTACTGATTCCTTTTATCAGTTTTCGTGACAAAACGGTTTTGATCATAACTTCTCATGTATTTGACCATTTCAAGTTTAATGTGAATATTCAGTATATGAGTCCTAGGGTGACAAAAGCATATATACGAAGGTTCAATAACAAAAAGGGTTTCATGATCCATTAGGTAATATCTACTCATGTCATTCAAACATAACTTGTATTTCAATTAAGCATGCATAGTAAGAAACAGTGAATATACTTCATATGAAAATATTGGGTGAGACATGATCAAAGGAATGAGGCTTGCCTTGCGATGTTGGGTCTAAATACTCAGACGGATCTTCAAAGACTTCTTCCGCTCCTTCAGCTTCTGACTCTGCGGCAATCAACCAACACACAAACACAAACCATGAGCATACAGAAAATAGTTTCCATAGAAATTATTAAGTAAATAAGTCATGCATGCAGGGGAAAGGGTTAGGGCAAGGTCACAAGGGCTCTGGTCGAAGAAACGGCTAAAAAGGATTGAACGTCGGAGGGTCGACATTCGGTTCATGGCTTTGGCATAGCTTTAAACTGATCTTAGGATGGTTTTCTGGAGAAGTGATAGTAGAGAAAGATGTAGAACACAACTCCAGGAACCTAGGGGGCAAAGTGACATTTCCATTGCTCAACCAGAAGGGGTCAAACAAGGCTAATGCCAGTGGCTGACATGCACTGACATAGTGCTGGACATGGCCAGAAACTAGGGCATGGCTTAACTTTTGATCCAGGGCTCCAAATGATGCAACACTTTGTCTGGGAGGTAGGCATTACTAACAGGAATAATATACTCAACAGGTACAAGAGCTGAAAGTGGCCGGAGGGTGGCCAAATCCGGCGATGAACTGCGGTGGCCTGGACATGAACTGAGCTACTGGACAGTGATCTTGACAAAGGCATAACTCACAATCTAGGCAGATCCAGGTGTCGAGCTAGTGGAAGAAATTGCTCAGGGAGGTGAGGCGAAGCTAAGGGACAAGGTTTCAGGGGCTAGATCGGCCGGGAAATAATTCCGGCGACCGGCGCTGGAGAAGACGACACTGGAGCTCGGGGATTTTTGATACAGGGCGAAAGAGCTCAATTCCAAGCTTGGGGATGATCTTTAGGGCACAACAAGGCTACTGGAGGCGTTAATTTTGCTAGGAGATAGCCGGAGAAGCTTGGCGCCGAAGTCCGGCGAACGGCTGAGGTTCCAGTTTGGGATTTCTTCGATTTGAGCGCAATTGGGGATCCTGATTCAACAGGCTTGCTAAGAAATGGTTAAGGATCAGTTTCTACTACTGGGACAAGAGCTAATTCGGGAAGAAATGGTTAGCATTGGGGAAACAGGGCAATTGGGCCTTTCCGGTGATCACCGGCGACGGGGATCGATCTGGTGCAATTGGTTGCTACTACACAGAGAGGGGAACGAGGGGAACTCACTGGTGAACTTGGATTGGAGAAAGGGGCTGTGGAATGGGCTAGCACCGTGAGCTCACTCACTGGCTCGCCGGAGAAGAAAGCGAAAACGGCGAGAGTTCTGAAAAATGGCTAAGTCCTGAGATGAGGCTTAAGCACAGCACTGGAGGGTTTAAATAGGTCCAAGGGCGGAGCTTGCGAGGGATAAAACGACAGCGATTGCTTGCGCCGGGGAGAAGTTTGTCGGGCGCAGGCGCAACGACGGCGACGGCGATGTGATACGCTTCAGGCGGTGCTGCAGCTTTGCTAGCGACGCTAGGGTGCCTTGGAACTTCATCCGGGACGGCGCAGATGCGGAGGCAACGGCACAGCTCCGGCAACGACACGTAACGCCATGCAAATGCCACGGCAACGGGAGCGCGCGCGCGAAACGCTATTGGAGCGTGGCCGTTTATCCGCTGGGCAAGGCGATGCTACGGTGGCTAGCACGTGCGCACGGGGTGGCTCGGTTGTTCACATCACGGGCGACAAGAAGCGGTGGCCGGCGGCGAGCAAACGCGGCGAAAAACACGGCGCGGCAACGGCGGCTCGCGCTGGTCGTAGGCCACGACCAGGTGCTGGTCGAATGGACCTGAAAAGAAATTTGGGCCGTTCTGCAATTTTTGAAACTTGTTCCAGGGACTGTTCTGTAAGGAAAATTTGAATAGGAAATGGACTTGATTGCAAATCTGGAGATCTGAGGTTCCGATCTGAAATCTGATTTCGTAGCTAAGTTGCAAAAGATTATTAGAGCTTACCTGGCCAAAGTTTGGTAAGATCAGGCAAGATCTGAAGGGTTTCGACAAAATTGGGGAAAACAGTTTAGGGTAAAATAGGGTAATTAGGGTTTCAAAATGGCAACGGTTGAAACTCAGCTTTAGGATGAGATTTTGGGGATGATCCCGAAGGGAAAAATGTTCTGAACAACATTTAGAAGGGAATGGCTGAAGCAGATTAGGGTTTGGGGTCAAGATGTGGATTTTGGCTATTTTAGGGTTTGGCAAAAACAGGGGTGTTACAATATGTAGACGACTTGGTTGTAAAAAGTACCAAGAGATTGTCTCATTTGGATGATCTCGCTGAAACCTTCTGTAATTTAAATCGCTTTGGAACAAAATTAAACCCGAAAAAATGTTCTTTCGGGGTTTCTTCAGGAAAACTCCTTGGTTTCCTTGTTTGTTCCAGGGGCATTGAAGTTAATCCTGAGAAATCAGGGCCATTGAACAAATGAGGTCGCCCTCGACCATGAAAGATGTTCAACGCCTGGCTGGTCGCATGGCGGCCTTAAGCCGTTCCATATCACGACTAGGCGAAAGGGGATTGCCTTTCTTCAAAGCCTTGGGGAAGCATCACAATTTTACATGGTCGGATGAGGCCGAAAAAGCGTTTCAGGAGGTGAAGACATATCTGTCCAGTCCGCCAGTACTGGTGTCTCTCGACAAAGGAGAACCATTGCTTCTTTATCTGGCAGCCACACCACATGCGGTCAGCGCCGTCCTGATCGCGGATAGGGAAGGAATACACAGACCCGTCTACTATGTGAGCGAGGTACTTCATGGTCCTAAGGAGCGTTACCCTGAGGTCCAAAAGATAGTTTACGCGCTACTGATGGCTTGCCGTAAGCTACGACACTACTTCCAAGCTCACAAGATCACGGTACCCTCCTCCTTTCCTTTGGGGGATATTGTCCGAAATCCAGAAAAATCTGGTCGAATCGCTAAATGGGCGGTCAAACTCGGTGCCTTCGATATCCATTTCACGCCCCGCACGGCGGTTAAGTCTCAGGTGTTGGCCGACTGGACCAACCCTGAGCCACCCGTGCAGATGCCGGAGGAATTGGAATGCCCCGATCACTGGACAATGTACTTCGACGGCTCCCGTAGTTTTGAACACTCGGGGGCTAGAGTGGTTTTAGTTACGCCTCAGGGCGAACAGCTTAAGTATGTCATCCAACTACACTTTGTTGCGACCAACAACGCGGCAGAGTATGAAGGTCTTCTTGCAGGGCTCCGGGCAGCAAAATTCCTCGGAGTCCGTCGATTAGTGGTGAGGGGAGACTCACAGCTGGTCGTAAACCAGGTAAACAAGGAGTACAGCACCTCCGATGAGACAATGGCTCATTACCTGGGGGAAGTGAGGAGATTGGAAAAACACTTCAGTCATTTCAAAGTCCAATACATCCCGCGAAAGAACAACATTCTCGCAGACCAATTATCCAAAATTGGGTCCTCACGCACATCCGCTCCAGCAGGAGTGTTCATTCAACACTTGGACCGTCCTTCGATCATGACTTCGGTCGAGGATGATCCGGTAATAGCCTGCGTTACCAACCTCGGTCAGGAACAGGATTGGACTCATCCATTGAGAGTCTATCTTGAACATGGGACCCTACCCGAGGACGAAACCGAAAGCAATCGGTTAATTCGAAAAGCACGTCTGTACAAGGTCATAGATGGGATTTTGTACAGAAAAGGTACTCAAGGAGTATTCATGCGTTGCATATCTCAGGAGGAAGGAAAATCCCTCTTGAAAGAAATACATGACGGTGTGTGCGGTGCGCACGCGTCATATCGGACACTGGTCGGAAAAGCTTTTCGACAAGGATTCTACTGGCCTTCGGCACTCGATGATGCCAAGCATATGGTCAAGATGTGTCCTCAGTGCCAGTTTCACGCGAGACAGGTTCATCAACCTGCCTATGCGTTACAAACCATTCCCCTCGCATGGCCTTTCGCGGTCTGGGGAATGGATATTGTTTGTCCTATGCCACAAGCGGTCAACGGGTACAAGTTTCTGTTCGTAGCCGTTCACACGTTTGCAAAGTGGATTGAGGCCGAACCGGTACGTAATATTACCGCCTCAGCAGCACAAAAGTTCTTTCATAAGAACATTGTTGCTCGATTTGGTGTTCCAAACCGTCTTATCACTGACAATGGTTCTCAGTTCGCGAGTGGTCTTTCCCTAGACTACTGCGATCAGATCGGAACTAAGGTGTGCTTTGCTTCTGTGGCACATCCACAAAGCAATGGTACTGTAGAACGGGCCAATGGGCAGATAATGCAAGGCATCAAAAAACGTGTTTTTAATCGCCTTAAAACTCGCTCGGGGGCTTGGGCAGACGAGCTCTATACCGTTCTATGGGCGCTACGAACTACCTCTAGTCGAGCCACCGGTGAGACGCCCTTCCATCTGGTCTATGGGGCCGAGGCTGTGTTGCCTATGGAAGTTAGTATTGGGTCTGTTCGGACAGAACAGTTCGAACAGGTTAATCAGCCCGAACAACGATCAGAAGATCTCATCCTCTTAGAAGAAAGGCGTGATGGCGCTTTGATCAAGTCCGCGGCATACTTGCAAGCTTTACGCAAATATCACAGCAAAAGGGTGCGACCACGTAGTCTTAACGTGGGCGACTTGGTGTTACCAAAAATCCAAGACCAATCTAATCACAACAAATTCTCCCCGAAGTGGGAAGGCCCTTACACTGTTGTCTCAGTGCCGCAACCAGGATCCGCGCTGTTAACCATGGAGGATGGTCGAATTTTATCCAATACTTGGAACATCGATCAACTTCGCAAATTCTACGTGTAAGTACTCAATCCCTTTTCCTGTTCAATTAGCATTTTTTCATAAAACAAAAAATGTTTTGGTTTCATAAGATGAATATTTCCCTTTACGCCCATATATTCGGCTCGGGGGCTGGTCGCCGGCGGTTAGATCATTACAACTTTCTAGTCGGATTCACTGGCCGATCTCATGACCGCTTCCAGACAAGTCACTCCTAAATAAGCCGTTTCTCAACGCACACGGGGCTTTCTGGCAAGTCCCCGGTTATCTGAGTGGCTGTCGGTTTGCAAACAAGGCTAGGCGTTATACTGATCATAATTGTTGGTTCGATCACACATCCCTGGTCGTTATATTTACTTCTCTCCTGCGTTTGTAATACCAAGTCTTCAGTATCTACAATCACAGGCGGGGGCTAGGGGGATATGTTTATAATATGAAACGACATAAAACAAGAATATATTTTAGAATATATTCATTTTCAAAAATGGGTTTCAACATACATTGCATTACATACAACTGTTTTTATACAGAAATAGGGATCACTCGATCCCAAGCTCAGTCAGAAGCTTATCTACAAGGGGCCTGATCTCCTCCATGACGGCCTCTAGTTGTTCTTCACTCTCGACCTCAACCGGTCCCAATAATGGATTCAGATCTGCATCTGGGCCATGGTGAAGTCGAACCCGGCTGAGAATGGCGGAAGCGGCTGACCGAACCCTGGTTCTGATCGCCTCTTCTCGTCGCCGTGTATCCTCAGGAAGATACTCGAGAAGTGACTCCGCCTGGGCCATGACTAGCGTAGACCAGTCATTTAGGCTGAGATTATCTCTTGTGGTTTCGACCACATCAGCCCTCAGGAGATGAGCCACCGCCTTCAGTTTTTCGGAGATCGAACGGCTCAGCTCTCTGATCGCCCTTTCGGAAGTTTGAATAGAGCCCTAGAGGATCACCATGTCCTGACTGAGTTGTCTTATCTGACCTGCTTGTGCTGCAATAAGAGAAAGGATTACTTACTCGCTATGAAGTTAAGTCTTCCTAATCAGGAATCGACTTACCCGAGAGTTGTGACCGCAGCTTGTTGTTTTCGATCCCTTGGTGTGCAGTCACTGAGATCGAATGAAGCTTTACCGTGGCCACTTCTTTTTTCAGTAATGCCACCTCTCTGTAGTAGAACAGAAGGAGTGGTCATAACCAATTTGTATCTATACAAGTTGAAGAGTAATGATCCTTACCTGCGCAAGCTGTCTTGTTCTTTTTGTATGGCCTCAACACTCGCCATCACAGCACGCGACTTGGCCATCATCTGGGACAGCTCCTATGATGCAAAAAGAAGTTAAAGGTGTCCTATGTACAATCTAGGCACCAAAAGAGAAGTTCATCATACCTTCATGAATTCCCGTAAGGAAACGTCTTCTGGAGTAACAGGAAGACTCGTTGAAGGCCCCGATGCGGCCACAACAAGGGCAGCCGGTGGGAGTGCCTGCTGGGTACTAGACCCAGTCGCTGTTGGTTGTGACTGGGTCTCCGTGCCTGCTTCTCCCCTCGCAGCCCGGACTGCTTCCTGGACCGAGGGGGCGGAGCGCTCCTCACTGGAGGCTCCTGCACTAGCAGCAACTTCAACCCTCCTTGGAGCGATTGAAGGGCCAGATGCTGTTTCTTTTCTCTTGACAAAGAAAAGATGAACCAAGCAATCACAATTCGTGATCATCACGATGTATTTTAATACAACCAAGATAAAGGTTCTTACCTTATTTGAAATCCCATCAGCTTTTGAGATTTCTGGGAAGGCTCTCCTCGAGAAAGAGGACAACTATCGTCTGTCCTGGTCTTCCTCTTGGTGAACAAGGCATTTCCTCCCTAGGTGTGTGTAACATCCTGAGTTAGGGGTGAAAACTTCCTTTTTCATCAATAGCATGCATGCTTGTATCTGTAGTAATAGCCAGATCAGTATCTATCCTAAACCCTAAAATCTCCAAAATCTATCCTGTGACCTCAAATCAAGATCAGATTGTTCAGATGTGATCTATCAGTTACTCTGAACTTAAAAGTCTTCAGAACCTAGATCCAATTCTATCTCTAAATTCCAGATTTATCAACTTCTTCTGTTTTCGAAAACAGAAATACATTATATTACCTAAATACCCTAAGTTTCAGAAATACAGATTTAATCAAAATCTTGACCAAGTTCAGACCAGATTATTTCTGGAATATGATCATGGGTATGTCAATACCTTAAACTAAAAAGTTGACAGCCAGATTCTACCATCTAGACTCTTTTCACAAATCAGTCCAAGAATTATCGCCATATAGTCCTTATCTGATATCTGAAAACCTAGAAAGGTTAAAATCTCCAGATTAACTCCAAATTCAGAATTTCTTCGGCAAATCTTTTCTAGATGCTATTTGAAACAAGTTCTTCTTTTGTGCAGATTTCAAGATCTTATCCGAATTACCATAATTCGAAATCAATTAAAGCTCAGATTCAATTACCCTAAAAATACCCTATTTTCAGTCTGTATCAAAGACTATTCAAATGTGCCAAATTTTATCAAATGTTCTTGCCAAATATTCTGTTGAATATAATCTGCTATATCAGTGAAATCAAATTCAGTTTAAACCTTCCAAAACTCCAGTTTCGCAAATCAGTCCTTCTTCCAGATTTTTCTAAAAGCCAGAAAGGCAAAATGCTGCAAATCATCTCCAAATTCAAATCTGATTCAGGGAATATCTTCCAAATACTTTTCAATACAAATTCTTCTTTTATAAGTATCTCAAAATCAAACCCTAAATCCCAGAATTCGAGATCAATAAGTTTCAGACTTATTTTACCCTAATCTACTCTGTTTTCAGTTCATATCAAAAATCATCCGAACATTTCAAATTTTATCTTCAATCTGTGTCAAATCATTTGTTGAATCAAGTTTACCAAAACAGCAGAATCAATTCTAGATCAAACCTTCCAAATCTTCAGATTTACAATTCAGTCCAAATCAAGAAAATCAATAATTGCAAATCAGCCCAAAATCGACCAGGCCAACTGCAGTGCACGACCAGGAACCTCGCCGTGCGTTTGCGCCGTGCACGCTCGCCGCCAGCCAAGTCCCGCTTGCATTTGTGCTCGTGCATACTTACTGTTGCTGTTGCGTACGCGTCCTCGCCCTAGCCATCGCCGTGGCAGCGCCGTTGAACAACATCTGCTCCTGTGCGCGACCAGCAGCAGCCATTGTCAGTATCTTCTTGCCACGTTACTTGCTTCACCAGCCTTTGTCGCCACCGACTTGCACCGCCCGACATTGATGAGACTCGATGTAGCACAGTTTCACCTTGCCAGTGTACAGTCGCTTCACCGCTCGCCGTTGTTGCAGCTGCGCCCGGCAAATCTTGTCATCTGGCACAATTCCCTTGCTGCTATCTCTTTGCAAGCATCGCCCTGTGGCCTATATAAGCAGCCATACCCTGTGTCATCTCCCCTTCACCAGGACTTAGCCAATTTTGCAAAATCTCTCGCTGCAGTCGTCTTCTCCGGCGAGTCCAGATTGAGTCCTCACGGTGCCAGCACGCCCTGCTGCACCTCTCACCGAATTAACAGCACCAGAAGGTATATCTCATCTCCCTCATCGTGCTGTATCATTTAATTGAGCTCTTATGCACTTCATCGCCGGTGATCGCCGGAATTGCTGAAATCAGTGAAATGCCCTGTTCCAGTTGCACAAGTCAAATTAGCCCGAATTAGCCTTCGATTTAATAGACAAAAATGATCAGTGAGCTATTCTAAGCAAGCCTGTGAAGTTGAATGGTGAAATTGATCAAGAACTGGAGTTTTTCGCTAGCCCGAGCTTCACCAGCCGCCGGCGAATGTCGCCAACCTTCTCCGGTGATTCTCCGGCCAATTCGATCGTTCCAGAAGCTTTCTTATACCTTCTAGATGCTCTCCAAGCAAGGAATCGAGTTCAAACATCGTGTAGCCAAAACCCCCAATATCAGTGTCTTCTTCTCCGGCGCCGGCCACCGGAAAACCATTCCCGGCCGATCCAGCTCCAGAAACCTTGTCCACCAGATACGCCTTGATCTCCTGAGCAACTTTGCCTACTAGCTCGACTTCCAATTCGGCCTAAATCAGAAGATATAGCTATGCCCTAATTCCTGTCCAGTGCTGTGAATTGAAATTTCAGCCACCGAGTTCATAGCCGGTTTTCATCACTTTCCGGCCACCTCCTGCCCTAGGTCCAGTTGAATGAATTGTTCCTGTTACTGAGGCCTACATCCCAGACAAAGTGGTGCATAATTTGGAGCTCTAGATCAAAAGTTATGCCAAGCCCTAATTTCTGGCCATGTCAAGATCAATGCCAGACTATGTCAGTCAGTGGCATTAGCCCTTTTCACTCCCTTCCAGATGTGCATTTTGGGCATAACTTTGTCCCTTAGATTTCTGAGGTTGTGATCAGCATTTTCTTCTTCTATCACAACTTGATTTGAGCCCTTGAAATACATGTTATGCTAAACCCTAGCTTTTGACACTATCTCAGTGCATGCCAGCCAATGGCATTGGCCTTGTTTACCCATTTCTGATTGTGCAATTTGAAAACCACTTTGTCCACTGAATTTGTAGAGTTATGATCTACATCTTCTTCTACTGTCATAACTTGAGATAAGCTCTCTAGTTTTCCTTGAAGTTATGTCAGAATCTTGATCCGAATGTCAATCCGCTGACATTCGCTGTTTTTGATCAAACCAGCCACAAACTGATGTTCTTATTGTAACCTTGAGATCCTAAGAGCATCTAACATCCATCCTTAGCCAAATCCTTAAAACCCTAGATCTCAACTTAGTTCAGCTTGTAATCTCAATTATCTTCAGTATCGTTCAGTCACTCTTGTAAAGCATATCTGCATATAGATTCTAAAACATCTTAATATATAAGTAATATTTGTGTGTATTGTCTGGTTTGTCGTCGAGCAGATTCAGAAGCTGAGATCGAGGACTTCACTGCTGACCCGACATCAACTGCTGTCTTTCACGACGCGGAAGGCAAGTCATATCCTTGGTCATCTTGAACCTATATTTTAAATGTTGCTAAAACATAACCTTGAATATAGGCAATATTGCATGTGAAAGATCGAGAATGGTTGATTTATGAATTGGCAGTACTAGACTGGTTATCTGTGAAATGTGAAATAAACAAGTTTTGAGCCATGAACTATTATATGTATTTATATACTTATATTCATGAAATAAAACCCCTAGCCGTGACCAGAAAATGGTATGGATGGCTGTAGCACTGGAGGTGCTAGACTGCAAAGGAATGCAGGCACTGAAGGTGCAGGGTTGTGGATGGTCTGGTCACTGGCATATAAGGACTAGAACCTTGTGTTGTGCTTCTAGTGGCATGAACAACGTGCTAACCACAAGCCTGGTATGGGACAGGCCTGAACAAGTACTTATGTGGATCATACATGAAACCCCTGCATGAGATGTGTTGTGATGATTGACTTGGAGGCTGACTCCTACTATCACTGAAGGTGATCTGATATTTGACCCAGTAATGGGAAAATGAGGTGGGGTGGAGGTTATGATACAGCCTACCACAACTGTGTTTCGCGGAGAGCCACAGGGTCAGGGGTGAATTGTAAGTGATGCATAACAAAAGTTCTTGTTATCTCCACCTTGCCACTCACATATGGTTGTGAGGAGGGGTCTAATCATTTTGTTATGATAGGATGGGCTTGAAAGTGGAATATCTTGCGGGTAAATTGGTACTTCTCTGCAGAGTTAAAAACGTATTCGAATACTCCGAGCTCCCGGGTTTATAGGAGTTTGCTGCGGTGGATTAAATCCACGGGGTGTGACACAAGTACTATTTTCTAAATAAAATATGTTTAAATCAAGATTACCCAAATGACATGTGTTGTCATGATAAGGAGTGCTGCCGTGGGCTGTCGTGTGTCGACGTGTCGCGGTAGTGCTATAATCTAGTGAACATGAATGATGATGTTATATTATGAAAAGTACTGCCATAAGATGAGATAAGAAAGGAAAAGATTATTTTATAAACATCCATAATTCTTGACTAGTCTAGGTTCATGTCATCACTACTATATGTATCTACTCTTACCTATGACTTGCTGAGTACGTAAGTGCTCACTCTTGCAACCTACAAATCAATAGACGGAGCAATCGACAATCAAGATGAAGGCGTGGAGTACTTCGTGGATCCAGAAGGAGGAGCGTCAGTTCCGTCATTTCCCTGATGTGTGTTGTTCTGCCGTCCACTTCTCTTTGTGGGTGGGTCACCTACCATCTGCTGTGTAGATGTTATTTTGCTAAACCTTGTATGCCGTGAAGGCATTGTAATCTCCTTATGTAATATCAAGGCCAGCAGGCCACACTGCCTAACTATTTTGTAAGTTACTCAGTTGCAATGTGATATACTCCTGTGCTTGACTTATCCTGGGAAGTCAAGGGTATGTGTATGCTATGCATATAAGGGACTAGCTGCAGCGAGCTAGGTCTCTACAGGAGTAGTCGTAGTCCCAGTCTCGGGGCGCGACAGCAGCAGTAGTTCATGCCTTGAAGATATGGCGACACTACCTTATTGGAAATAAATGTGAGATTTTTACCGATCATAAGAGCCTCAAGTATATCTTCACTCAGACGGAGCTCAACATGCGTCAACGACGATGGCTGGAGTTGATCAAAGATTATGATCTTAGTATTCAGTACTATCCAGGGAAAGCTAATGTAGTAGCTGATGCCCTAAGCAGAAAAGTTTACAACCTACAAGGAATGGTTATGTTGAAGAACCCTTACCTACAACAAGAGTTGCAGAATCATCAAGTGGAAATAGTACCGCAGGGAACGGTAGCTACTTTAACAATAAAATCTCAACTTGAAGAACAGATAGGAAATGCCCAGAAGGAAGATGAAGAAATTCGTAAGATCAAGAGTCGAATCAAGTTAGGAAAGGCTCAATGCTTTACTGAAAATAACCAAGGGATTGTATGGTATCGAGAAAGAATCTGTGTACCTCAAAACGCAAATCTTAAGGAAATAATTCTCCATGAAGCACATAAAACTCCATACTCAATACACCCTGGTAACACAAAGATGTATCAAGATTTGAAGACCAGATTCTGGTGGGATAATATGAAGAGAGATATTGCAGAGTATATTGCAAACTGTGATACATGTCGACGAGTTAAAGCAGAACACCAGAAAATAGCAGGAAAGCTACAACCTCTACCAATACCATTATGGAAATGGGAAGAAATTGGTATGGATTTCATTACAGGATTACCTAAAACTCAAGGAGGATATGATTCCATATGGGTTATTGTGGACAGACTTACTAAAGTAGCTCATTTCATACCAGTCAAAAAGATTTATGATGGCAGTAAATTAGCAGAGTTATACATGCAAAGAATAGTGGCATTGCATGGTATTCCTAAGAAGATACTCTCAGATCGTGGAACACAGTTTACCTCCAAATTTTGGAATAGACTGCATGAAACCCTAGGAACCCAGTTGGATTTCAGTACTGCATATCATCCACAGACGGGAGGACAGACAGAAAGAGTTAATCAAATCCTAGAGGATCTTCTAAGAGCTTGTATACTAGATTATGGAACATCATGGGACAAATGTTTACCATTTGCAGAATTTACATATAATAACAGTTATCAAGCTAGTATACAGATGGCACCATTTGAAGCTTTATATGGACGTAAATGCAGAACTCCATTGCATTGGAATGAGCCAGGAGAACGAAAAGTCATTGGACCAGAGATAGTAGAAGAAGCAGAAGCTCATGTCAGACTCATCAGAGAAAGGTTGAAAACAGCACAATACGACAAAAGAGTTATGCAGATAAACGACGGAGAGAATTATCCTTTGAACCAGGAGATTTTGTGTATCTCAAGGTCACACCATTCAAAGGATTACAAAGATTCCAAGTGAAAGGAAAGTTATCCCCAAGATACATTGGACCATTTAAGATAATTAAGAGAAAGGGAGAAGTATCATATAAATTGGAATTACCTAAGGGATTAGCAGGAGTGCATGACGTGTTTCATGTGTCTCAGCTCCGGAAATGTTTGAAGGAACCTACTGACCAGATAGATGTTCAATATGTGCCATTACAGAAGAATCTCACTTATCTTGAGCACCCAATCAGAATCCTAGCCACTGATGAACGTCAGCTCAGAAGGAAGAAAATCAGATTGTGTAAAGTTCAATGGAAGAATCATTCAGAACAAGAGGCTACTTGGGAGAAGGAAGAAGATCTTAAGCAAACCTATCCTTATCTTTTCCTGTCTTAGGTAAATCTCGGGGCGAGATTTCTTTAAGGAGGGTAGATCTGTAACACCCTGAGTTAGGGGTGAAAATTTCCTTTTTCTTCAATAGCATGCATGCATGTATCTGTAGTATTAGCCAGATCAGTTTCTATCTCAAGTCCTAAAATCTCCAAAATTTATCCTGTGACCTCAAATCAAGATCAGATTGTTCAGATGTGATCTATCAGTTACTCTGAACTTAAAAGTCTTCAGAACCTAGATCTAATTCTATCTCTAAATCCCAGATTTATCAGCTCCTTCTGTTTTCGAAAACAGAAATACCTTATATTACCCAAATACCCTAAGTTCAGAAATACAGATTTAACCTAAATCTTGACCAAGTTCAGACCAGATTATTTCTGGAATATGATCATGGGTATGTCAATACCTTAATCTAAAAAGTTGACAGCCATATTTCACCATCTAGACTCTTTTCACAAATCAGTCCAAAAGTTATCGCAAATTAGTCCTTGTCTGATATCTGAAAACTTAAAAAGACTAAAATCTCCAGATTAACTCTAAATTCAGAATTTCTTCAGCAGATCTTTCCTAATTGCTATTTGCCACAATTTTCTCTTCTGTGCAGATATCAAAATCGAACCCTAAATGCCAGAATTCGAAATCGACAAAACTTAAATCTTGTTTTACCATAATTTACCCTATTTTCAATTGTATCAAAAGCTATCCAAATGTGCCAAGTTTTATTTTCAATCCCTGCCAAATCATCTGTGGAATAAAGATTACCAAAATAGCAGAATCAAATTCAGAACAAACCTTCCAGAATTCCAGATTTGCAATTCAGTCCAAAATTCAAGATTTGAAACTGCAGTTCAGTCCAAATTCGACCAGAGGACTTAGCTGTTTTCGACCAGGTCAACAGCAGCATTCGACCAGGGACCGCCGTGCTTGTGCGCTGTGGTTGCTCATCGCCGGTGAGGCTTCGCCTGCGCTCGTGACCGTGCATGCCGGTGCGCACGTGTCCCCACTCCAGCTAGTGCCGTGGCAAGGCCGCTGCTACGTCGACGACCAACGCTGCTCCCGCGCGCGATCAGCAGCAACTTTGTCAGCAATCCATCGCCACGTAGCCTCGCCGCGCCAGTACTTGTCGCCACCGCTTGCTACAAGCTTCGCCAGGTCCCGATGAAGTGACATTGTGATCAGCTGAAGGCTTGTCGCCGTCGCATCACCGTTCTTCGCTGTGTCTTCGCCGCTGTTGCTCCAGCACGCAACCAGTCAAATCACCAGCAGCCAATCTCTTCATTGTTTTCTCTTCGCATGCTTCGCCTGCCTATTTAAGCATCCCTGTGCTCAGCAGCTCCCTCAAACCTCACTGGTAATCAGCTAAGTTTCGAAATTCTCCTGTCTTGGTCTTCTTCTCCGGCGAGCCGTCGAGGAGCCTCACGGTGCCAGCACAATCCGCAACATCTCCTGTCAAATTAACCGCATCAGTAAGTTCCCTTCATCTCCCTCATCGTGCTGTACCATTTAATTGGTTTACATTGCATCTAGTCGCCGGCGATCACCGGAAATGGCTGAAAATCGAAGATTGCCCTGTTCCGGCAATGCAGCCCGATTCAATTCGAATTAGCTTTTGTTTCTGTAAACAAAATTGATCAGTGAGCTAAATCAAGCAAGCCTGTGAAGTTGGATTTCGAAATTTAGCAAGAATCGAACCTTTTCCCTTAACCGAGCTTCACCAGAAAACCGGCGATCGTTGCCAGGCTTCTCCAGAGATCCTCCGGTCAATTTGATGTTACCAGAAGCTTCCCTATACCTCCTAGATGCTCTCCAAGCAAGGAATTTAGTTCTCTCGGCCTGTAGCAGAAACCCCCAACTGGCAGTGTCTCTTCTCCGGCGACGATGATCGGAAAAGTGATCCCGGCCATTTCAGCCCTCGAAACCTTGTCATTTAGATGTGCCTTAGCCTCCTGAGTATTTTTGTCTTCTAGCCCGACACCTAGATCGGCCTAGATTGGAAGATATAGCCATGCCAAGATCTTGTCCAGAACTGCTCCAGTGCAGCCAGTTCATCTTTGTTCATCATCAAATTTCTTGTTTTCCAGCCATTTTCAGCCTTAGATCCTATTGAATGATTTATTCCTGTTATCAATGCCTACCTCCCAGACAAAGTGGTGCATCATTTGGGGCCCTAGATCAAAAGTTATGCTAAGCCCTAGTTTTTGGCATTGTCAGCTCTATGCCAGAGCTTGTCAGCCAGTGGCATTGACCTTGTTTACCCACTTCTGGTTGTGTAAATTGAAAACCACTTTGTCCACTAAATTTGTAGAGTTGTGATCTACATTTTATTCTACTACCACAAGTTAAAATAACCCCCCTATCATTCATCGACCCTATGTCGATGCTTTGAACCGAATGTCGACCTAAAGACGTTCGCTGTTTTTGAGCGAACCAGTCGCAACCTTGATATCATTCTGATACCTTGAGACATTGGGAACCTTGTAAACCTTTGACAGCTAATCTTAACATTGGTTTCCTTAACTTAACCCTAATCAGCCTCTAAACCCAATCATTTCAGAATCATCAAGACTTCATCTTTGCATCATTGCATATAATATAATAATGTATGGAAAAGATTATGATTATTGGTTGTTTGTTTGATTGGAGAGCAGATCAAGAGCCCGAGTTCGAGGACTTCACTGCGAATCCGACGTCAACTGCTGTATTTTACGACGCGGAAGGCAAGTCATATCCTTGGTCATCTTGAACCTATATTTTAAATGTTGCTAAAACATAACCTTGAATATAGGCAATATTGCATGTGAAAGATTGAGAATGGTTGATCTATGAATTGGCAGTACTAGACTGGTTATCTGTGAAATGTGAAATAAACAAGTTTTGAGCCATGAACTATTATATGTATTTATATACTTATATTCATGAAATAAAACCCCTAGCCGTGACCAGAAAAACGGTATGGATGGCTGTAACACTGGAGGTGCTAGACTGCAAAGGAATGCAGGCACTGAAGGTGCAGGGTTGTGGATGGTCTGGTCACTGGCATATAAGGACTAGAACCTTGTGTTGTGCGTCTAGTGGCATGAACAACGTGCTAACCGCAAGCCTGGTATGGGACAGGCCTGAACAAGTAATTATGTGGATCGCACATGAAACCCCTGCATGAGATGTGTAGTGATGCACGATAAACACGGAGCGCGGCTCCCACACATATCACTGAAGGTGATCAAGCACGCTGACCCAGTAATGGGAATAAGCAATGGGGTGGAGGTTTGGATACAACCTGCCACAACTGTGCCTCGCTGAGAGCCACAGGGTCGGGGGTGAATTGTGAGTAAAACATAACAAAAGTTCTTGTTATTTCCACCTTGCCGCTCACAGTATGAAGTGAGTCAGGGGTCCAATCATTTTGTTATGATAGGAAAGGTTTGAAAGTGGAATATCTTGCGGGTAAATTGGTACCTCTCTGCAGAGTTAAAAACGTATTCGAATACTCCGAGCTCCCGGGTTTATAGGAGTCTGCTGCGGTGGATTAAATCCACGGGGTGTGACACAAGTACTATTTTCTAAATAAAATATGTTTAAATCAAGATTACCCAAATGACATGTGTTGTCATGATAAGGAGTGCTGCCGTGGGCTGTCGTGTGTCGACGTGTCGCGGTAGTGCTATAATCTAGTGAACATGAATGATGATGTTACTTTATGAAAAGTGCTGCCATAAGATGAGATGAGAAAGGAAAAGATTATTTTACAAATATCCATAATTCTTGACTAGTCTAGGTTCATATCATCACTACTATATGTAACTACTCTTACCCATGACTTGCTGAGTACGTAAGTGCTCACCCTTGCAACATTCAACTCAATAGATGGAACCTACTTTGATCAAGACGATGGCACGGAGTTTTACGTGGATCCAGAAGGAGGAGAATCAGTTCCGCCAGAACCCTGAAGTGTGTTGTTCTGCCGTCAACTTCTTTTGTGGAAGGGTCACCTATCTTCTGCTGCGTAGTTAAATATTTTGCTAAACCCTAAATGCCTTGTAGGCATTGTAATCCTCTTTATGTAATATTAAGGCCAGCAGGCCACACTGCTTAATATTTTGTGAGTACTCTGTTGCAATGTAATATACTCCTGTGTTTGACTCATCCTGGGAGGTCAAAGGTTTGTGAGACTGGGACTAGCTGCAGCGAGCTAGGTCTCTACAGGAGTAGTCGTTGTCCCAGTCTCGGGGCACGACAAGAACCATGCAAGCATGAGATCATAGATCAAAGGTTTACCACTAGACACGCGGATGCGACTATGCAGCAATGTAAGGAGAGTTGATGTCACAACCAAATTGTGACAAACAGTGCAGTAGTAGCAGTTGCACCTCTATGGAAGTCCACATGTCCGGGGAAGGAGCACCACATGTTCGTGTGCTAGCACCAGCACACACGGCTAGGGTTTTAAAAAGTTTATCTCGTGGATGGTAGTGGCAGTAAAAATTGATCAAATCATTTTGCATGCTCACCTCACCTCCTTTTATAAGGTCTCACAGGATAAGTCCTACTCCAATGTGAACCATAATCCCAATAGTAAACCCATTACCAATAGGGGACCCTTTTCGGATTCCATCTGGATTAATGCTCTAACCTGTTAACTGTGTGACCCTAGGTTCCTGTATATTTGGCCAGGACTGGAAACAACTTCCTGAATCACAAGTCATAAATAGTCCCTAGAATGACATTATGACTACCCGCATGTACACGAAAATCATATCCGACGAACCTATACAACTTACCATGGAATCTCTCTCTGCCTCACGATACTAGACCAAATTCAAGGTGAGAAACGTGTCATCCTTGAATAGTTTGATCCTTTCTCGATCTTGTAATGGACTAATCTTTTTCCATAGTTGAATCTCAATTATAATCAGTATGCCCATACACTTTCTTAGTCCAATTACATCGAGGGGCCCAAAGATAGCTCTCTCAAGATATGAGAGGGGCAAATTCCATCTTGTCCATCCACTTTCAACCACATGGTTCATAACATATCTGTATGTCACCTTTGTGACTACTCAGTTAAGAGCAGCGGTCAATGACACCACGGTATGCTACTACGCATGCATGAAATTGTGATGATCTCAGGTCTAAAAATAAACCAAAATAATTGTTACAAACAAACTGATGACACATAATAATCTCAAGAGTGTCTCAAGATGGGTCAATCCGACCAACATGTTCTCCAACATGTGTCCACGACATTGATTTGGTATCTCATATCCATGGTCTGTGAAACTTGACTATCAATCAATGATCATGCTAACTTATCTTGCATTATTATTCCATGTAATGCCGAAAATCAGGGATGTTTAGAATAAGTATCACTGATAATGTCATAAGTAAATTGAGACAATTCATATATCATTATAAAGAGTTCCATGAACAAGTCACATATTTGTTGATCGATAAATTGATACTTTATTCAAGGAATGCAATAACATATTTTTCATAAAAATTCATAAACATGTCATGATACAACCATCTCCATGATTTCCTCTAGAGCATATCTCTATCAATCTTCCACTTACACTAAAGTCAATCATATAGGTATTGAATACCCATTGCCCTAGTGTGTGCCTCATGCTTTGGTTGCGGGAGAGGCTCTATCAAAGGACATACCACATTTAACTCTCTATTCACTTTGCCTATTTTCACATCACCTCTATTGATAAACTCTCGAATAAGGGGATATCGTTGAAGTATATGCTTGGACTTTTGATTTGACCTTGGTTCCTAAGCTTGAGCGATGACTCCACTATTCTCACAATAGAGATCCACTAGACTACCAATGCTAGGAACCACAACAAGTTCAGAGATGAATTTTCTTATCCAAACTACTTTCTTTGTTGCTTCAGAAGTAGCTATGTACTTGGCTTCTGGTGTAGAATCAGCAAACATCTCTTGCTTAGAACTCTTCCCGCTTACAGTGTTTTGTTATAATCGCAAGTAGACAGTTGACCATTGAGCACTTAAGGATCGATTCCATAGGGAACAAGTGGAACTATCTTCTGGATTAAAATTACTAATGAAATTGCACGAGTTGATTGCTTTGAGAGCCAAAAGTAGAACTATAAAAACTAGGGTTTAGAACTTAGAGGGAGAGAAACTAGGGTTTAGGGATTCCTATCTCCATCACACACAAGTCGTGGAATAAGTAGTAAATCAAAGAGTGAATTATCAGAATTCTTAACGAGGGAAATTAAGTTGAGGGCTTGATGTCCATTCAATGGTCACAAGAGATCACACAAGTTACTCTAACTCAGTTGAGAGCAAAACTCCTTCCAAATCCTAAATTAGTCATTAGGGCACAATAATCGCTTATTCTCCAAACCCTAAATATTGAAAATCTAGAGTTTCAGAAAATAAAAATAGCAAATTAGGGTTTTAGAAATTGAGTGAAAATCAAGGGTTTTTGAAATTCCATAACCATTGGGTGTAATTCTAACCAAGGCCAGTGAATTGTGAATCAGTTTCAAGTATTTTCTAAGACAGATTAAGTTGCCGATATGGTCATCGGTACAATGGTCAGAGGATCGCTTCTACGGTTAAGTCTGGCGAGAGCCTCTCTCATGTTTAGGGGTTCCATGAAAGAATTCAAGAACTCCCCTAAGTTCTCGTCTAGGTTCAACTGTTACGTCTGTTGTCAGGGCGAGAGATTAGGGTTCAGAGGAAGAAAATGCAAGAATCTAAGCCACAAAACTTGAAATGAGGCTGAGGAAGAATGATGCCCCCCGTATTAGGTCATTCCTAACCCTAGAAGAGAATTACTCACAAAAAGCCATGAAAATAGAGAAATAACAAAAATTGAATGAAAACTTACTTAATTGTATGAAATATTGAAGTTTATTGACCACGCCGGCTTAAAGAGATGAAAACTAGAACAAATAGAGAAGGGAGCTAAAAACCAAACCTAAACTAATCTAAAACTAACTACTGATCAACCTCCAAAATAAGCCAAAAGCCACTCTATTTGTAGTCCAAAGTTCTAAAAATATCAATTACAACTCATAACACACAAAGGATGAAACCGAATTGAAATGGCGCGCAAAACTAATAAATGAGGTGAAATGTGGCTGAAAATAGATCCTGGCACGGGCCTCAGCATGCCCATACCTAAGACCGAGCACGGGTCGTGCTAGTGTTAGTGTTGGGCTCGGTGCCTTAGGGCTAGGTCCCCTCCTGCGCCCCGTTTTGACCAATTTTGTTTTCTTCTCTCTTTTGGTCCAAACGAGTTCGAAATGCTTCTAAATTTTTGTTTTCAGGTTGCAATTATGCCTTTATGTCATACACTTTCTTTTTCACAATTTAAGACTATTTTTATTTTTCTACTTTTCACAATATAAACCTAGTACTCTTTTAGTACATGTTTTACTCCTATATCCTCTCTGGTATTCTTTCTCATGGCTTCCACTAATATTCTTTCCACAACCATCCAAACTTTATATAATAGGGGCATTATTAGTTTATTATGATTATTTTCTCTCATTCAATACTCTTAATTTGCATGTGAATAAGAAGTAAACTTATATTATGAATCAAAAGGAGTATTTCAACAATGAATGAATGACTATATAGAATGATATTATTGCTTGCTTGAATGAACAATAACATGGTGTGATGGGCCAAAACTTACCCTATCGAATTGTATTTTGCTAGTCAAAATTTTTGTAGTTAGCTAAAATTATTGTTAAAATGAACCTAGTAATTTCAAATCACTTTGGAGAGAGAAATTTTTGTGGTAAGCTATTACTACTTTTTAAATTACCACATTGTACATGATATGGTATTAAATGTCTTAATATTTATTTCTACTTTCTTTGGATAACTAATTGTCAATATTAATGGAAGTGCAGTCCAAACAACTTGGTTATATGCCCGCTACACATGAAGTTTTTATCAAAGCACATACCCATAAAAATGGAGTTTCAGAAAAAGGAGCTGAAGATATAATTGTAAGTGTCAGTTAAGGGTTACATGTATTTATAATTAACGATCAAATGTAAACATATATATAAATATGTGCTTTATCTAATTTTCAGAACTAGCTAAAAAAACCATAGCAGAAGGAGATCTGTTTGAAAAGAAAAATGCTCACGTGTACGTGCTTTTGGTTTGGGCCCTACTCCTCAAGACTTAAAGATGCCGGGGGTACAAAAGTATTCATCCACTAAGTTTGAACTACTTAACGCAGCAAGGATAAGACTTCAAAATCAAAATAATCTTTTGATAGAGAGGCAAGATAAAATGGAGAGTGAGAGTGTGGGTAACAAAGAGCAATTGACACGAATGGAAAAAGAAGTTGAAGAATTGAAGCAAATGCTTGCTTCACAGGCTAGGAAAAATATAGATAATGACTACAATCATATATCTAAGAGTTGTGTGCAAGTGGTTTTTTTATATGTGTTCTTTATAATATGTTGGGGGAAATCTCCACGAGACTAAGTCCAGGAAAGTTGCGTCACATTTGCCCAGGGACGTGGCCTCGGAGCCTCCCCGGGCGCCACCTTTTGGCCCCCAGGACCTGGCCTCCGGCGCTGGTCCCGGGCGCCACCATTTGCCCGGGGACATGACCTCCAATGCCTCCCCGGGCGCCGCCTTTTCGACTCCCGGGATCTGGCCTCCGGCGCCGGTCCCATGCGCCACCATTTGCCCGAGGACGTGGCCTCCGGGGCCTCTCGGGGCGCTGCCTTTTTGGCTCCCGGGACCTGGCCTCCGGCGCCGGTCCCGAGCGCCGCCATTTACCCGGGGACTAGGCCTCCGGGGCCTCCCCGGGCGCCGCCTTTTTGGCTCCCGGGACTTGGCCTCCGGCGCCGGTCCCGGGCGCCGCCATTCGCCCGGGGACCTGGCCTCCGGTGCCTCCCCGGGCGCCGCCTTTTTGGCTCCTGGGACCTGGCCTCCGGCGCCGGTCCTGGACGCCGCCATTTGCCCGGGGACGTGGCCTCCGGGGCCTCCGGTGCATGTCCCGGGCCTCATCGCCCTTCTAAAGGTAAAGTCTCTCGTTGTTGATCACGTGCAGGTCAAGTGAGGAGCGCCTCGGGAATCAGCGACCACCTGTCAAGCATCCAAGGCGTTTGACCGGGAAAAGGATGTTGCTGCCCCTCAATCCGACAGTGGCTTCCAGGGTAGATAGGTCTTTTTGCTTCTTTTTGGGGCTATAAATAGCCCTTGTACCCCTGAGTTGTAAGCAAGTGATTCATATTGATTGGAATAGCTAAACTCACAGGTGTGCTCCAGAAGCCTCTCCCCCGGAGAGAGCCTCCCTAGCCGACTCCAGTCGGGAGCGCGCCGACAGGACTAGGGCCCCCACCGGGACCCGAACCTATATAAATCCTCGTGTCATTTCTTGTGTTTGTCCGGCGGGGGAGGACCGATCACCCGGTCAGCCGCGCCACGTAATCTTCGCTAGGATCGTTCACGAAACCTGCCTGGGTATTCGCAATATCACGACAGTTGGCGCCGTCCGTGGGGACTCGTGACAAGACGCCATGGCTCCCCCTTTTCTCTTAATTTAGGTGCTTCTACCTCCAGGTCACTCCCGGTGACCGCTGGGACCTCGGCCGGGACCAGTCTCCCCCGGACGGCTCCCCCGGTTCCCCGGGACGCCTTGCTTGAGGCTCTCGTGGAGGGCCAGCTCCGCGCCCAGCGCTCTATGGATGACCTGCTCAGTGTGTTGGCGCGGCCTCCGGCCCCCACATTCGCGTCGCACCTATTCCGGGGACTATGCCCCTATTTATGGGTTACCCGGCGGCCCCTCCGGCCTCCGGAGGTCTGGCCGCCCCGTATGATCCCACCGGGGGGTTCCCTCCCACTGCGGGATATACGTCCGGACCCTTCCCGGCACCCGGGCCTGTCCCGGTGCCGAGGGCCTACTTCCTGCCCGGGCCCTTCGTGGCACCAGGGGGGTACCCCGTTCCAGGCCCATTCCCGGGGCCGGGGGCCCATTTCATGCCGGGGGTTTTCCCTATGCCGGGAGCCAGTCCCGCCCCTCGCGTCGCGGTTACCGCACCGGGGGCGGTCGACAGAGCATCTCCCATGCCTCAGCGGACATCCCCCCGCATCGGCTCCCCGGTCCCGGACGCCGCCCCAGGGGCTCCCCCCTCGCTGGTTCCGGATGTTACAGGGGCTTCCCCCTTTACGGTTCCGGTCGTTGCCATGGGGGCTCCCTCCACTTCAGTTCCAAACGTAGCCGTGGGCGCCCCCTCCCCGGTTCCGGATAATACAGGGGCTTCCCCCTTTCCGGTCCCGGGGGTCTTCACAGGGGGCTCCCCCCAGCCGGCCCCGGAAGGCTCCGAGCCGGTAGCTACAGTGCATAAGCTCCCTCCCTCGGCGGAACAGGTCCGTTTCGCCCGGGGGGAGGTCGAGCGAATGCATTCACCCGAGCGCGGGGAAGAACTTCCCCCCGGCCGCAAGCGCGGGGAGCCTCGCCCTCGCACCGGTCGGGGGAAGAGACCCGCTGAAGAGCCAGCCTCTCCGGAGGAGAGCCCGGACGTCCGCGAGCTCAGCCCCGGTCCAGAAGAAAAGCGTCGCCACCGCCACTCCGGCGGACCTCTCGGACCGCTCCCAGACTCCGATAACGAGGGCGTGTCCCTCGTCAAAGAACACAGTGACCGGGGCTCTCCCCGGAAAGTGCAGGGGGCTAACCAGCCCCTATGCCGGAGACTTCGCAGCATTCGGTGGCCGCGGCCCTACCGCCCTCCGCACATCGAGCACTATGACGGTGAGGCAGACCCTTACGAATTTGTGCAGGTATACTCCACCGCCATCTTCGCGGCCGGGGGGGACGAGACGGTACAATGCAACGTCTTCCCCCTCTACCTCACCAGCATCGCCCGCTCCTGGTTCTACAACCTGAAGGCCAGCTCCATCAAGTCTTTCATGCAGCTTAAGCGGGAGTTCTGCGCGAACTTCCAGGGGAACTACGTGCGTCCCCTGGACTCCTCGCAGCTGTACACTATCCGGCAGAGGACTGGGGAAACCATCAGAAGCTTCTTCAAGGGCTTTGCTCAGGTGAAGAGCAAAGTGGCCCACGTCCCCGACTCTACGATCATCGAAGCCTGCAAAAGCGGTATCCTCCCGGGGGAGCTCCACCGAAGACTCTCCCGGAGCTGCCCATCTTCCGCCGACGAGCTCTTCAACGTACTCGAAAAGTACGCTCGGGCGGAGGAAGACGACATCTGGAAGAAGACCCAGGGGGCTCTCGCCCCCGCCGACCGGGGGGCCAGGGATCCCCCCAAGCGCCCCAGACAGGGTGGGCGGAACGAGCCACGGTAATGGGAACGGAGATGCCCGAACTTCCGTCAGGTGGAGGATAAGTCGATTAGGCGGCGCGAGACACACACGATCCGGCTTCTTGATCGGCACGATCAAAACCCCTGCAATCGCAGCACCACGCGTCCTCTGGTTATCAACCGTGCGCTGCCCGGTTGACCTCGCCACGAAGGCTAATCCCTGCCAGTGAATCGAGAACACAAGCAAGAACAAGAAAGATGCAACTGAATTTGCAATTGAGGATGAAACTCACGAGTTGGGGTCTCACAAACCGATGAACGGTGACACTGTTCAAAGACAGAATTGATCTAAGCAAAACCCCAGTCTAAACGGCAGCCATGGCGGCCATATATATACTGTATGGGGCGGCCATGGGGTGGAGGAGGAAACCCTAGGGGTACATGGGCCTTGGGCCCAAAGTGGAGCATCGCAGCGCACGTCAGATTCTGGTTGTAATTTTGTTTTGACGATTCCTGTTGATCCGTAAAGAATTTGGACATAGGACTGGAACCGTTGGAAAGTTCTCGTCGTTCTCTTGTCCGTAGAGTCCAAGAACGTTGAAAACGGACTTCGTATGTGGCCTGTACGTCCGTTTGAAGTTGGACTACGCGCAGATGGCCGAACCGGACTCGCGGATGAATTGAGCTCACTTGTGGGCTGGCCTTGGAGCGACGTGGCTTGTGCGACCTTAGAGGTGTAGAGGTGCCTTTCTTGAGCACGTCTTGTGTTTGGGGAGGTGGCCAAGGTGGAGGCCGAACTTGTGGCGGCGACAGCACAAAATCCAGACGACGTACGTGCTGCCAGCTTTCGCGTCCTGGCCAAGGTGGCGGACGATGACACCTTGATGACCACCATGTTGATGTCGTCTTGGTCATAACCATGATGTACATGGTCTCATCACACGGCCTCGGGACACTTTTGTCCTCGAGGGCGGAGGCGGCTCGCGCGACCCCCCGAGGGGCAACCGCCCCTTCCCCAAGCCGAGAGGCCATGGGGGACGACAGTCCTCGCGCGGCCGGGAAGGCCCCGTGGGGAGAAGCCGGGAAGGACCGTGGTGCAGCTTCCATGGGTCCAGTACCCACGCTACTCGAGACTGCAGCCAGCTGCTGCAACACTTCGCGGCGTTCCTCGACCAACGCGGGCAGGGGGGGGGGACTCCGGCCTCCTTGCCCCCTAGGCCAGCTGTTCCGGCCCTCCCGCTCCCGCGGGGGGTCAGCAGACGCGGGAGGGGGAGCCTTCAGAAGCGTTCCCCTTTCAAACTTCTCAACGCCGCATCAACGTCATCGTGGGAGGGTCCGCCTCCGGGCGGGACTCTAAGCGCCAGCGTAAGGAGTACACGCGCAAGGTTAAGGTTGTGGGGGTGCTACACACGTCTGCGCCACCCAAGTGGTCGGACGTCCCCCTCACCTTCACGGCGGATGACGCGCGAGGGGTTTGCTTCCCCGACGACGACACGCTCATCGTCTCCGAGACCATCTACAACTGCCACCTGGCCCGCATCCTCGTGGACGGCGGAAGCTCCGTCAACGTCCTATTCCTGAAGGCCTTCAAAGAAATGCAGGTGGATGAGAAGCTCCTGCAGCCCGCAGCTGGGCCCTTGCAAGGTATTGTCCCGGGGAAGGCGATCCACCCCGTGGGCAAGGTAGATCTTCCTATGACATTCGGCACCCCGGAGAACTGCCTGACCGAGCTGGTTCGCTTCGACGTAGTGGACCTCCCATCCTCCTACAACGCAATTATGGGGAGGACCACAATCAACCGGCTGGGGGCTGCCACCCATCAAAACTACCTCTGCATGAAGATCCCCGGGCCGCATGGCGTGATCAATGTCCAGGGAGACCAAGACATGGCCCGTTCTCTGTACGAGCGCGCTGCCGCCACAATCAAAAGCGTCAACCTCATAAAGACGCCCGGGGGGGAGACCTCCCCCCCGGATCCAGACGTCGCTGCGCCACCGCCCGGGAGGCCCCTCCTCAAGCTACGTCCGGAAGGGGGCCTCCGGAAGGTCCTGCTGTCCCCGGGCGATGAAGACAAAATCGTCCGGATCGGGGCAGAGCTCCCTGAGGAGCATGCAGTGCAATTTGCAAATTTTCTACGCGAAAACTCCGATGTTTTTGCGTGGAAGCCTTCGGACATGCGGGGCGTCGCCCGGAAGGTCATTGAGCACAAGCTCGCAGTGGCCCCCGGCCACCCCCCGATCAAACAAAAGCTGCGAAAACTCTCATTCGAGCGCCAAGAGGCAATCAAGGTGGAGATCACCCGGCTCCGAGAGGCGGGGTTCATTCGGGAGGTCCTGCACCCCGTGTGGCTCGCGAACCCCGTCCTCGTGAAGAAGTCAACCGGCAGGTGGCGGATGTGCGTGGACTTCACCGACCTTAACCGCGCCTGCCCCAAAGACAACTTCTTGCTCCCGCGGATTGATCAGCTCGTCGACTCCACCGCGGGGTGCGAGCTCATGAGCTTCCTAGACGCCTACTCGGGCTACCATCAAGTCCGGATGGCGGAAGGGGACGAGGAAAAGACGAGATTCATAACTCCCCACGGAACCTTCTGCTACGTCCATATGCCCCTCAAGAACGCGAGGGCGACCTTCCAGCACCTCATGACGCTGGTCTTCAAAGATCAAGTTGGCCGCAACGTCGTAGTCTACGTAGACGACGCAGTCGTCAAAAGCCGCCGCGCAGCCTCCCACACTGACGACCTGGCTGAGACCTTCCGCAACCTCCATGCGTTTGGGCTCAAACTCAACCCGGAGAAGTGCGCCTTCGGGGTGCGCGGGGGGAAGCTCCTAGGTTTCCTCGTGTCCCAGCGGGGCATTGAGGCAAACCCCGAGAAGATCTGGGCATTCTTAGACATGCCCCCGCCGCGCTCCGTCAAGGATGTCCAGCGGCTCTCCGGCCGACTAGCCGCGCTAAGCCGCTTCGTCTCCCAGTCGGGGGAGCGAGGCCTCCAGTTCTTCGTGATCCTCCGAGGGCTCGAAGGGTTCCGCTGGACCCCTGAGGCCCAGGAGGCATTCGACGACCTCAAGAAGTACCTCACGAGCTCTCCAATGCTCGTGAGTCC
The DNA here is from genome assembly GCA_019359835.1 of Pharus latifolius. Taxonomy (NCBI): domain Eukaryota; kingdom Viridiplantae; phylum Streptophyta; class Magnoliopsida; order Poales; family Poaceae; genus Pharus; species Pharus latifolius. The sequence continues at coordinate 35,455,911 of CM033325.1, forward strand.
GTCTCCAGAAGAGCCCTTGCTCCTCTACCTCGCCGCGACCCCCATCGCCATCAGCGCAGTCTTGGTGAAGGAGCAAGGGGGGCAGCAACGTCCCGTGTACTACGTGAGTGAGGGCCTCCAAGGGGCCAAAACTTGGTACACGGAGATGGAGAAGATCTGCTACGCCCTCCTGATGGCTTCTCGGAAGCTTCGCCATTACTTCCTGGGACACCCCATCACCGTCCCGTCGTCCCTCCCCCTGGGGGAGGTACTGCGGAACAAAGAAGCCACCGGCCGGATTAGCAAGTGGGGGGCCGAGCTCGCCCCCTTCTCCCTGTCCCTTACCGGCCGCTCCGCCATCAAGTCGCAGGTCCTCGTCGACTTCGTCGCACAGTGGACTCCTGCCTCTGGGTCCGGGGACGAAGATCTCCCTGTGCCGCCTCGACGCAGTGATCATTGGACTCTCATGTTCGATGGGTCGCTGTGTCTCGCCGGGGCTGGCGCGGGAGTAGTCTTCCGGAGCCCCGAGGGGAAGGAACTCGAGTACGCCGCGCGGCTCGAGTTCCCCGCAACCAACAATGTCACCGAGTACGAGGCTCTACTCCTCGGCATGCGCCTTGCGCGCTCCCTGGGGATCCGGCGCCTCCTAGTCAAGGGGGATTCTCAACTCATAGTTTGCCAAATGGACAAGTCTTACCTGTGCCGTGACGCAAACTTGAGTCTTTATTTGCAGGAGGTGCGAAAGATGGAGAGGCATGTCGACGGCCTCGAGGCCTGGCATATCCCACGAAGGGATAATGACCAGGCCGACGCCTTGGCCCGGGCAGCAAGCGCCCGGGAATCGCTCCCCAAGGCGGCCTTCTAGGAAATCATCACGAAGCCCTCGGTGGCCTCCCTGGACACGGGCGACGAGCCTTGTTGGGGGAAATCTCCGCGGCGCTAAGTCCAAGTAAGTCGTGTCACATTGGCCCGGGGACTTGTCCTCCGGGGCCTCCCCGGGCGCCGCCATTTGGCTCCCGGGACCTGGCCTCCGGCGCCGTCCCGGGCGCCGCCATTCGCCCGGGGACGTGGCCTCCGGCCTCTCCCCGGGCGCCGCCATTTGGCTCCCGGGACCTGGCCTCCGGCGCCGTCCCGGGCGCCACCATTTGCCCGGGGACGTGGTCTCCGGCCTCTCCCCGGGCGCCGCCTTTTGGCTCCCGGGACCAGGCCTCTGGCACCGTCCTGGGCGCCGCCATTTGGCTCCCGGGACCTGGCCTCCGGCGCCGTCCCGGGCGCCGCCATTCGCCAGGGGACGTGGCCTCCGGCCTCTCCCCGGTCGCCCCCATTTGGCTCCTGGGACCTGGCCTCCGGCGCCGTCCCAGGCGCCGCCATTTGCCCGGGAACGTGGCCTCCGGCCTCTCCCCGGGCGCCGCCTTTTGGCTCCCGGGACCTGCCCTCCGGCGCCGTCCCGGGCGCCCCTATTTGCCCGGGGACGTGGCCTCCGGCCTCTCCCCGGGCGCCCCCATTTGCCCGAGGACGTGGCCTCCGGCCTCTCCCCGGGCGCCGCCTTTTGGCTCCCGGGACCTGGCCTCCGGCGCCGTCCCGGGCGCCCCCATTTGCCCGGGGACGTGGCCTCCGGCCTCTCCCCGGGCGCCGCCTTTTGGCTCCCGGGACCTGGCCTCCAACGCCGTCCCGGGTGCTGCCATTTGCCCGGGGACGTGGCCTCTGGCCTCTCCCCGGGCGCCACCTTTTGGCTCCCGGGACCTGGCCGCCGGCGCCGTGCCGGGCGCCGCCATTTGCCCGGGGACATGGCCTCCGGCCTCTCCCTGGGCGCCGCCTTTTGGCTCCCGGGACCTGGCCCCCGGCGCCGTCCGGGCGCCGCCATTTGCACGGGGACGTGGCCTCCGGCCTCTCCCCGGGCGCCGCCATTTGGCTCCCAGGACCAAGCCTCCGGCGCCGATCCCGGGAGCCACCTTCGATCCAAAGACCTGGCCTCCGGCGCGTGTCCCGGGCCTCATCGCCCTTCTAAAGGTGAAGTCTCGAGTTGATTTGTCACGTGCAGGTCACGCGAGGAGCGCCTCGGGAATCAGCGACCACCTATCAAGCATCCAAGGCGTTTGACTGGAAAAAGGACGTTGCTGCACCTCAATCCGACGGTGGCTTCTGGGGTAGATAGGTCTTTTTGCTTCTTTTTGGGGCTATAAATAGCCCTTGTACGCCTCAGATTTAAGCAAGTGATTCATATTGATGGGAATAGCTAAACTCACAGGTGTGCTCCGGAAGCCTCTCCCCCGGAGAGAGCCTCCCCAGCCGACTCCGGTCGGGAGCGCGCCAACAGGACTAGGGCCCCCACCGGGACCCGAACCTGTATAAATCCACGTGTCATTTCTTGTGTTTGTCCGGCGGGGGAGGACCGGTCACCCGGTCAGCCCGCGCCGCGTAATCTTCGCTAGGATCGTTCACGAAACCTGCCGAGGTATTCGCAATACCATGACATAATATTTAAGCAATAATATACATATGGTTATTTACAACATTCTCACATGTTGTGTACAAATTTCTATAGGACACGGGATACAAAAGTGATGGTTGTTCTATAGAGTCATCTGCAGCTAAAAATAGGGTTCCACAAAACATGAGTTTTCATTTTTATTATTTCACCGCAAAGTTGCACCTAACCTAACAATATTTAGACTATCAACTTATCCTTAATTTTTGTATAGATAATGCAAAGGAGAGTTGGTAAGACACATGATATACCACGCTATAGGCATGAGGAGGTAATAGTTGCAAGTTAATTATACTGTTCTGAATTTGGATGCTCATTATTGTGGTAACCATTGATCTTATATACAATTCTATTTGATCTTCAGGGAGCAAAGAAAGTTAATTTGATTTCTTTTGTGAGGCCATATGTTCCTGTTGCTAAGGGTACACTTCAAAGGACATCTCGAAGTGTAATAGTTGGTGACACACCTCTTAGGCCCGAGTGTAGTGAGGTGTGTCGACGATTGGGACTTTTGTCCTTAGTCGAACTTACGTAAATATTAAAGAAGAATATGGAGCCAATCTAAGGTAAACCTCAGGTAAATTATGGTATCTATGTCAGAGGAAGAAAGGAATTTATACAGATTTGGGCCCTCTGATGATGAGTAATAGCCCTACGTCCTATTGGGATTTCACTATGTAAAATGTTGATTACAAGAAAAGAATCAAGGATGTTCTTAGGTAAACTAAGAACAATCTTGTATTCCTTAGTTTATAGTAAATTTAAATCTACTATGGCTAATTCTAAAGTGATGAGTCTTGAATCTCTTTCTGTCTCCCCTTGATCTCTCCCAGCGATCCTCCTTTAATAGCTCATTGCCTGACTTCAGTTACGGGAATGACGGGTCGTCGAGAGGTAAACGTGCACCAGCCATAATGTGTAATTATGTCGGGTCATTAGTGCTTCATTACATTCTTGACGGTTATAAGCAACTTAAAACATTCAGATGACAATAGTGGAAGAATAGCTTATCTACTGTTTATGTGATTGAATGAGACTAATCATATAACCGATAGTTGTCTTAACTCTCTAATAAACCGTGGTCGCGTATTAACTACGACATTACAGAGTCTTCATGAACTGGATGACAACGGGAAACTATCTCCATGTCCACAATATTGGTGAGAGCATAGTCTCTTGTGACTTTGGGGTTTGTGGATATCTAAAGACTACAACGCCTGGGAAATCACAAGTCAAGACCACGGAATGGGTTGTGTCCAGCACATCTTGGACTTATTCTATTGTCTCCCTCTTAGGTGCCTGAAACCATAGAAAGGTAATAATCTCATTCGTTAGCCCTGGCAGCTATAGCAAAAAATGTGACTAACTTGGATTATAATCCTCGACAGCTAGCCCCCGAATTTGAAATAACAAGTGATATACTCTGTTATTTTAAATTCAATTATAAATATTCTGACGTTTCACCTTCCTCTATAACAAATAGACATTACATTTTTGCATCGTGTGTCGCTTCGTTTCCCAAGAAGAGCTTTGGGTGCATCTTTGATAGGCCATGATGAAGTCTTTTTTTACAGTTTGATACAAAATTTAATGCATATTTTAAGAACTCGAGGCTTGAGAACACGAACCGTTGCCTCCGGGTTTTATGAATACTTAGGTTTTACGTTCTAAGATTTCACGCTTTCACTCATTAAGTCTTAGAACTCCCTTCATCTTTTCCCCTCTATTCAAATGGCAGGTCAAAGTTCTAAACAAGTTGTTGAGAGTGAGGAAAAGGAAGTACAGATAGAAGATAGTCTTTTGCAGGCATTTCAAGAGGTAACTCTTCTTTTGAAGAACTTGCATTGACCTTTCTTCTAATATGGAGTTTTTGAATATAACGCTTTCTGGACTTCTTTAGGATCTTGAAGGTGTAACTACCTTAAAGAAGCGAGCTAGCGATGATGTTGGATCATCTCGTGGGTCCTCATCAAAGAAACTAATGAGGTATGAGGAGTTAGCTACCACTGCTTCTCAAATCATGGTATCAGCCCCTTCTGCTCAAAGTGATTATGACAGAAGGAAGGAGATTGAAAACCTAAAATCTTCGATTTTAGGGTCTTTTTACCATATCATTCTGAATCAAAGTTGAGGTATTGACTATTTTACTAACTAAGTTGTTTAATCAATAAATAACTCAATCTTTAATTGAATATGAAGCACATATGGTACTGTTCTTGTGCCAATCCCTTTAGTGGTCCAGCCAGCATCTGCCTCTAAGGTATTTATTTTTTCTTCCTTAGTTCTTCTTATATGTGACCCGATTAATCCCTTTGTCTATAGGAGGACAAGGCATTGTGGGCTCTCGACGAACAACTAGCTGAGATCCAGGTTCTTCTGAGGGAGAAGACTGCTTTATGCAGAACTCTCAAAGAAGAAAAAGAGGAGCTTGAGGAGCGCTTCATCAAGCGAGGACTCAACCTTGATACTGCCTTCCATGTCGTTGTGCGCCTGAGGGAGAGTCATAATAGGGCTCTCAAGGATGCAAGATTGGCTCCCGTAGAGAGAGATCTCGTGCAAGAGTAGAGGGATCTCTCTGACTCGATAAGAGCCCAATGCCTTCTCACAATAAAAGATGACGTCAAAAGATTAAGGAATGTCGGTGATTCTCTAGGGGCAGCTAGTGTTAATCCTACTAGTGATAACTTGTTCCTTGGAGATCTTTGTATTTCGCTTTCAAATCAAGTTGACTCTTTGGTCAACAGTATCCCTTTTTGTGCAAAGACTGTAAAAAATAAAGTTATTTTCTTTACACTGAGAGACTTTGTTCATAAGTTTATGATTACGCATAATATATAATCATTTTAATATCCAATTTATATCTCTGCTATCAAAAACAATGGTAGGCAAAAAATCTCTGTGAGAAAAAATAGTCACAAGCAAATATATTTTCTGCGACCATAACTTTTCACAGGAAGTTTAACTATAACCAAGGTCGCGGCAATAAGGAATCGAGACCATAGAATTCCTGGCTATAGTAAAAGTGACTGACAGCTAGCCCCCGAATTCGAAACGAAATGAAGTTTTGGATTTAAAAAATATTCATCTTCGTTTCGGATTCCAATACGTCCCAAGAAGGACTTTGGGTGCGCCCATCAGATCCATCATGGGAGACATTTAATGCCAAAGACGGGTGTAAGGCAACCTACAGTGTCCAAAGTCTCAAGAAACCTTGCCTTTGCAATCTTGGCCTTCTTACGCCGCCAAAAACCCTCGTCTTCCAAAACCCTTCTTCCTTCAATCTTTGATCAAATGGCATCCTGGAGCCGATCCATCTTCTACAATAGCGAGCATCTGGAGAGTTTGGAGAAAGAAGAGATTTAGCCTTCGAGGCAACTAATTCCCTGTCGGTTGACCGAGAAGGAAGAAACACCCATTGTTCAGGAAAATGAACTGGTGCTCTTTGAGGATTTCTTGCGCTATGGATTTTGTTTATCATAAAGTGAATTCTTCCGTAGCGTCTTGGACCATTTTGGGCTTGAACTAGTAAACATTCACCCCAATTCTATGTTGAGTTTGGCCATTTCTAGCACCTGTGTGAAGCTTTCGTTGGGATTTTACCGAGCATTACCCTTTTTCGCCACTTCTATTTCTTGGTATGGTCCAAAAGCGCGAATGCAGCCAGATGCGTGTACTTCCGCTTGAGGGACAAGAAAGATTACCCTGCTGTTCCTTTGAGGGATTCTATCCATGGCTGGAATCAGCGATGGTTTTATTACACTGCTCTTGAAGAAAGCAGTCTCTGGTTCGAAAATCACCGACCGGAGAAAAGCAATGAAAAGGATTCCACCCCTAATCTTAACGAAGAGCTGCAGAAACAAGCCTGCACTATCCTAAGTCTGGCACAAGAAGGCTTGATGGCTCGGGACGTGATTCGGGACTTCATCAAGAACTGAATCAGTTCATTGAAGAAAAGGGTGCACCCTACTTGGGAGGTGCACTCTATGCAAGATGGGACCTTGGACTATGAGCAAGGTAAAATCTTTTCTTGTAGATTGGAAATGTATCTTCAATCTAGCAATACTTAGTGTATTTTTGAAATAGATCTACCTTCTTCTGAGGTCGAGAGAAGAACAAACTCTTTGTTGAATCTATTTAATCCGACCATAGAAGGTGACGTGAATGCATCAAGACCGCAAAGTCTCGTCTATGGCAGCGACGAATTACTGCAGGAACGATGAATGGTAAAATCTCTTCCGACAATCCTTCGTATGTAAGTTAAACAATAATAATCAAAATAATTTATCTTGATGTAAATATATAGTTGCTTTTGAGCCAATCAACTGGAACGAAAAGGAATATTAATGATGCTGGGACTTCTGGGGGTCCTCCAGCCAAGAAACTGAAAAGGACTCCCTCCAAAGGAAAAGGTTAATCATCAATGGAAAAATCTGTAGCCCCCACCAAATCCAAAAAGGCCACAAAGGCAACTTCGTCCAAGGCCATTAAACCAAGTTTAGCGGCCAAAATGGTAAAATTATTTTGTCCTCACCTTTCTCCAGGTACACTTGGAAATTATCCCCTAATCGTAGATGAAGAGGATGAACTTCCGCTCATTCTTCAGAGAAAAAAAGGTCTACTGAACCCTTGAAGAGAACATCTAAGAGGATGTTCACCTCACTATTATCGCATGGAAGTGAGGCAATGAGTTCCATTGGACTCAATTTCAGGTAACAGTTAATCACCCCGTTCAGTGACGTGTGTATACAGTCTAAGTTATTCATAACTTATACAATCATAATATATGTTCAGGGTGAGTCCCACTCCCATACAATCAACTTCAATTCCTGAAATTGAAGCAAGTATGGTTGAGGAAACTATGACTGTTGTGGTGGAAACGCTGGTCATAGGATGCATTGCAGGTACATCTTCAATACAAGATTTGACTATACCCACTGGGGTTCCTATCATTAACAAGGTTGTGCAAGAAGTTGAGACCTCAGCACATGTTAATGATGAAAGTACTGATGTCGCGGCCGGTTCTACGTCCATGGGAATGGGAAACCAGCCTGGGTCTACATCTGTTCCCATGGTCGTGGAAGCCCTCCCTCCTCCTGAGCAAGGAGAATAGAATGTGGAAATCGCAAGTCAACCTACTGACAATCTGCATTCTGCGCTGGAAGTAAGTCTTCCAATTGCTAAGCAGGCACAAGATGACTTGAGATTTGAGATTATGCTCAAAGATCTCGTAGAGGTGAGTAAATTTTTACTCAGTATATCTTATTATCATCTCTGAGAAATATCTTCAAAGGTTTTGCTTTTCCTGTAAAACTCTGCTCGGCAGTCGACCTTGGTGAATTGGTTAGTAGAGAAATTCAAGGTCATACAAGCACAATGCAACCAACTAGAACAGTAAGTTTCTTTCTCTAATTTCATTCCCATAGGAACTAGAATGAAACTTGCTTGTTGTTGCAGGAAAAACTCTGCTTTATCAGAAGAGGTTGCTAAAGAGCTCCAAGAAGGAGACAGCTGTAACTAAAGCTTTAGAGGCAAAAGAAAAGCTAAAACTTGACTTTGATCGTAAGTCCATTCTCGCGGAATCAAGTCATCACATTTCATGAATTAATCAAATTATCCTTTCTTCTGGTTAGGTCAAAGGGAAATAAACTCCAAGCCTACCAAGGAGAAGGAAGATTTCGAAGAGAAGTATATCCATCGAGGACATAGTCTAGAAAAACTCCACAATCTAAGCCAGAGGATAATGGAAAGAGCCCAGAATGATATAAAGTCTTAAAGAAGAAAAGAATACTCTGGAAAATATCATTCAAAAATGCACTATCATGGGCCAAGCTTCTCTTAAGAATTTAAAAGAAGTAGCAGACTCAACCGAGGCAAAGATTATTGGTCCTAAAAAGGATAATATTTCACTTGAAGAGTCTTGTGCTTTGGTTGCAACTCAAGCCAAATCTCTGGTTGATAACAAGGAAACAGTCAAGACCGATATTGGTATTGCTGCTTCTTCTATCTTGTGCAAGCTGAGACATCGCCACGGGCCGAATTTGGATCTTAACTCAGTGGCAGAGGATGTCACCTTTGAGAATGAAGAGAAAATGAAGGAGACCATAGCTGAGGTCAAGCCCAAAGTCGAAAAACTATTAAAGAACCTCAAACTAGCTTAAAATTTCCCTTCTCATTGTAAATATTTATTTTGACAATGGAAACAGGATTTCTTTGTAGTATTACCTGCAAACAAGTATATACAGAATGGAGAATGCAAATGCATTCTTTAACAAAATTTAAAACCATGATAAACTTTAAACTTTATGTTAGAGTTGTATTCTCCAAGCCCCCTCCTGAGATTACTGATACTGAGAAAACAGTATAGTAATGTCGGGATAGAAAACATTGCCTGTGAGTTTCTTATGCATTGAGAAATGGCTGAAAAAGAAAGACCTCAACTAGAATGTATGATGCGATCTCAATAATAATCAACTCAAAATAAATGTCAAAGCTTGTTACGAACTGACAGCCACCTGAATGATCAGAACTAGTAAGTCTCATATGCGTTAAGAAACAACATATTTAGAGATGTCTTATCTAGATGCGATCATGAGATTGATCAGTGAATTCACTTTAAACACTGTAATGAGATGATTATGTAAGATCAACTCTAAGATTAGCTTGAAGAAAAATGAAGGACAAGAAATAAGAATACAATTATAACATATAGTAAAAGAAAACATTATATTATTAAAGGAAACATGCTAATTGAACAGGAAAATGGTAATGGGAAAACTTACACATAAAATTTAAGCAATTGATCTATATTCCATGAATTGGATAAGATCCTTCCATCTTCCATAGCCAATCGAGCCGATCCTGGTCGTGGAATGGAAACCACAGTATAAGGACCTTCCTACTAAGGAGAGAACTTATTGCGATTGGACTGGTTTTGGATTTTTCTGAAAACCAGATCGCCCACATGAAGACTACGTGGTCGCACCTTCTTACTGTGATACTTACGCAAGGCTTATAAATATGCAGCAGACCTAATCAAAGCTTGATCACACTTTTCTTCGAGAAGAGAAAGTTCATGTTCTCGAGCATCACCTTGATTATCAATATCCAAGTGACTTAGGCAAGCTGAACCGAGTTGAATTTCAACTGGTAAGACAACTTCGGCACCAAATACCAGTTGGAAAGGTGTTTCACCTGTGGCTTGACTGAATGTGGTATGTAATGCCCATAAAACTGAGTAGAGTTCATCTACCCAAGCCACCGAATGTAACTTAAGGTGGTCAAAAACTCGTTTCTTGACACCTTGTATTATCTGCCTGTTGGCACATTCTACTGCACCATTACTTTGTGGATGAGCTACGGATGCAAAGTAGACCTTGGTCCCAATGTCATCACAATAGTCTAAGAAAAGACCGCTGATGAATTGTGAACCATTGTCGGTAATGAGACGACTTGGGACTCTAAATCGTCTCACTATGTTCTTATGAAAGAACTTCTTTGCAGCAGCAGCAATAATATTGCGAATTGGCTCAGTTTCAGTCCACTTGGTGAATGTATGAATGGCTACAAATAAAAACTTGTACCCATTGATAGCTTGAGGCATTGGCCCTACAATATCTATTCCCCAAATGGCGAATGACCAAGTTAAGGGAATGGCTTGCAAAGCATATGCTGGCGGATGAACTTGCTGAGAATGAAATTGACACTGTGGGCATGTCTTGACCAGCTGCATGGCATCATTGAGTGTCGTAGGTGTAGGATAAAGGATGCCGACTAGACGGGGGGGTGACTAGGAGGCTTAAAAAACTTTGAACTATTTTAAAGACAAGAAGAACAAAATGCAATAAAAGAGAGAAGAGAGAACAAACACCACGATTTTTATCGAGGTATCGGAGACTCACCCTGTCTCCACTAATCCTCGTTGAAGCACTCAAGTCACTTGAGTTTTGCCTCAATATCCATGAAGGATATTATCACTAGTGGTTGCTCCTTGTCCACTCCGGAAAGGCGAGCACCGATGCCTTGTACAAGCTTACCGAGCCTCTCCGACAATCTCTGAGCGGATGAGATCAACGGTCACGCCACCAAACCGTCTAGGTGAGGGCGCTCACCAAGAGTAACAGCCAGCAAGGTCTTCTCAAGACCTCCAAACACGCATCGAGAAACTGATAGGATGCAAATGCACTCAAACGAAAATACTCGGTGGATCAAAGAGCTCTTGACTTGATCAAAAGATCAAGATTTAGTATAAGAAACTAAAACTCAAGAGAGAATATGAGAAAGGCTGCTTGGGATACAGAAACACATGCTCAAGCCCTCTATTTATAGCCTCATGCCTCAAAAGAGACGTTGGAGCTCGAGCTGAAAATCAGCAGTACAAACTGACAGTCAGTTCACCTAACTGACAGTCAGTTTAGTACACGACCGGAGAGAAGAAAAATCCGGAGAAAAAAGAGCTAGCCGTTTGCGGTCGAAAAAGGAAACAAATCAGTGCAAACTGACAGTCAGTATAAGGAACTGACAGTCAGTTCGAAAACCAACGGCTGACAAAAATCTCGGATAAAAAATAGCTAGCCGTTTATGGTTTTAAAAGGAAACTTGAAACCCCAAACTGACAGTCAGTTATCCAAACTGACAATCAGTTCGACCACAAAGTGATCAGATCAAATAGAAGATCAAATAAAACCAACTGAGGTCGAAATGCAAACCGACAGTCAGCATGGGCATACTAACAGTCAGTTTCGTACAAAAAATTTCGGACCAAAAAACACACTCTCTGGACAACTGTCAGTTTAACTAAACTGACATTCAAACTGACAGTCAGTATGAACTAAAATAGTGATAACTTTAAAACCACAAGTCCAAATTGAAAGTTTAATAGCTCGTTTAAAAGATATTTTTATGGGCTATATTTTTGTCAACAGAAGTAAAAGCCAGATCTGCCTAGATCTTTCCAGAGAATTCAAAAACCCTTCTGCTGTCAAAAACACAATATAAAATCCAAATCTTTCAAAACAATTTTCAAATCCAAATCCATCCAAAAAGAATGCAATGCAGTATCCTAAGTTTCTCGGTTTATGATGGAAATGTAGAGAAGATTTTTGCAAACCCCTCTTTATAGTACGGTTAAAACTAAAAATAATTTTCCTAAACTGATCAACTCCATACGCCGAGATCGGTAAAAAATAGAAACTCATAATACCTTGGGTCTTTCACATCTTCATGATCTTTGCATCTCGTCAATGTTCTTTGCGACTTGTGCTTTTATTTTACGTCGGGTTCGTCTTGTATACCGTGCATTTCTTCCCAACACAACTCTGTATCAAATAAACTCAAAAGCACAATTAGTCCGAAATACTTTGTTTTCATTAATCATCAAAATTAGGGTTAGGCACGAAGGCCTAGATGCAACAATCTCCCCCTTTTCGGTGATTGATGACAACAAGTGTTACAAAGATAAAATAATGCTCCCCCTGAGTGTATGCATAAATGTCAGAGCGTAAATCATAAACTCATCGGAGCATAAACCAACATAAGTATCAGAGCGTAAAAAAAACATATATATATCATCACAAAACCTCATGTGAGTTAGAGCATACAAATCTCATGATATCTCAACAATATGTGTATCAGAGCATCAACTGGTCATACATATATATCTCATCGCAAAGTCATAAAATCAGAGCATATAAGAGATATCGAAACATCAGAGCATACATAACCAGTAGCAGAGCATAAAATATCAAGAGATACATCATACCCAAAAGCACATATATTATGATAAACCCAAATATATCCAACAATTCCATAACATGCAACCACAAAGTAAAAATATCCAATATCTCCCAAAACATATAATAACCAAAATACTTCTCCCCCTTTGGCATCAAGCACAAAAAGGGAGGCAAAATAGAAAAATGAGCCTAATGCTCATCATCAGAAGACAGCCCTAGCACGGCTGTATCTCCGGAGCCTGCAGGAGATCCAGTCACGTCGACGGCTGGAGACACCGGAGGAGTAGCAATTGCAGCTGGAGAAACCGGTGCTGGAGCCGCAGGGGCTGGAGCAGATGGTCCTGGAGCAGCTGGACTGAAGGCAGAGCTCGGCGAAGAAGACGCAGGGCGGGCCCTCTTGCGAGGGACTGGAGAATCTGACGCAGGCAGACGTCGCAGTATCTCCTCCTGCTGTGCAAGCAAACGAAGCAACATCTGGTGATGCTCCGCCAGGGTGGTGAGGATCTGCTGCTAGGTCTGGATGACCTGCTGGAGCAAAGAAGGTGATGCTGTGGAAGATCCTGCGCCAGGGTCTGAAGGAGGTGCTGGGTCGGACTCCTAAACTGGAGCCTCATCCGCTGACTCCCCCGCAGCATCATCATCTGATGCGGGAGAATCAGGGCCAGTAGCTGCATCGGGGCGAGCACCGAGCCGGCGATCAGCCTAGCCCGGAGCATAAAAGTGGAGAGGCTGGTGGGGACGAGGAAGCTCAGAATCGACAGCACGAATATGAAGAAGCACCGCCATGATATACGGAGCGTATATCAGCTGACAGCGCGAGGAAAGAAGGACGTGCTGAAACTCACTAATGATGAGATCAGCGACGTGGAGGGCCAGATAGGTGATCCTAGCCCTATCTCCGCTCATGGGGACCAGAGTGAGACGGAGGATCCGTAGTGCTAGGTCGACATCGCGGCGCAAGCCGGCAATGTGACGAAGCTGGAAGGGGCCGGAGTAAAGCATGGCCACCTCCTGACGCTCGAGATCAGGAAGGGTGTGGAGTTGGCGGCCAGAAGAAGGGCGCACCAGTCCAAGTGCTGACTCTAGCTGATCCTTCGTGACGGTGTAAACCTGGAGGCCCGTCATGAAGGTCATGAAGTCGCGCTGGGGAGAAACAAAGACGGTGGAGTAGAACTGGCGAATTGGCCCATCGGCCCAGTGCAAAGAGAAATTGGCGACTAGGTCACGAATCCCTACAGAGCTGAAGAGGTCTGCGAGGGTGGCGATGCCTATGCGAGAGGCGATCGTATCCGACGACAGAGAGCGGTGGGCGAAGATGGGTACGCGGCTGTAAACGTTGTTGAATAGATCAAGATGCAAGTTGTTATAGCAGGTAACAACGTTGCAAGAGTCACGCCCAGTGGGACGCGGTGAAAGGTAGGGGTTTGTGGAGCGGAGCGTACGAAGGCGGCTAGCGTGCCACTGGGAGTAATCCACAGGGACACGCTCAGGCGGAGGCGAAGGCGGGTTCTCGGACGCCTGACCCGATGAACGCTGGCTGTTTGCCGCGTTCTTCCATCGGGCCACACAACGAGAAGGACCAGGCTGATCAGACATGGTGGAAAAGAAAATAGAAACGACCTGAACAGAACAGCCAAACGAAGCAGATGAGGTCGTCGATGATGAATTGGCCGCAACATCCAAAACGGCCGACAAGAAAAGTCACAGAACGACGAAGAGGGACACAATGGTGGCCTACAACGAGGTGGTGCTGAGCCGGTGAACAAAACTGGCGAACAGAGGAGCTATGGCCGACGAGATCGACAACGGAGTGGGGGCCGCAAGGTGGTAGCGCCGGCGGTGAGGAGGACACCGGCGACGAGGAGGCAGTGGCGCAACACGGCGAGGGGACACCGGCGGCTAGAGAGAGACAAGGAGCAGCGGCGGCGAAACAAAGAAGGCAAATAGACAAAAAAACAGATCGAGGGTTTTAAGGGTTCTGGAGACCCAAACTGACAGTCAGTTTAATAAACTGACAGTCAGTTCCATACTCAGAAACATGTAACTGACAATCAGTGTACCATAGTGACAGTCAGTTCACAGAACTGAGTTTTGAAACTGACAGTCAGTTTGAGACTCGAACTCGACCAGGAGCTACGACCAAAATCAATTGCACGTAACTGACTGTCAGTTTGGTCAATTTCGACCAGAATCAGTTTAAGACCAGAGAGGAACTAAAATAGTATTATTTTACACAAACATCAGATTTAGCACATCAACTAGCATTTGATATATCAGTTATGTTCAGTTCACCCCTTAAAAAGCAAAATCTTGATTCATCTAAGGGTTTGGTGAAAATATCTGCTAGTTGCAAATCAGTTCTGACATAATTCACATCAATATCTCCTTTTGCCACATGATCTCTAATAAAATGGTGCCGTATTTCAATATGCTTAGTTCTAGAATGTTGAACAGGATTATTTGCAATTTTAATGGCACTTTCATTATCACACAATAGTGGCACTTTATCAAAAATTATTCCATAATGCAAAAATGTCTGCTTCATCCATAATAATTGAGCACAACAACTGCCTGCAGACACATATTCAGCTTCAGCTGTGGAGAGAGCTACAGAATTCTGTTTCCTAGATGACCATGATACTAAGGATCTCCCCAACAGCTGACAGCTACCAGATGTGTTTTTACGATCAATCTTGCACCCAACATAATCAGAATCCGAATAACCAATTAATTCAAAATTTGCATTTTTAGGATACCAAAGTCCTAAACTTGGATAACATTTTAAATACCTAAGGATTCTTTTAAGAGCAGTTAAATGACATTCCTTAGGATCAGATTGAAATCTAGCACACAAACACACACTAAACATGATATCAGGCCTAGATGCAGTGAGATATAAAAGACTACCAATCATAGACCTATAAAGTTTAGAATCGACCGATTTGCCACTTTTGTCCATGTCCAGATGTCCATTGGTCGCCATGGGAGTTTTGATTACCTTAGCGTCTTCCATCCCAAAGCGCTTGAGTAGGTCCTTCACATACTTTGTTTGACTCACGAATGTACCGTTCTTGAGTTGCTTGATTTGAAGTCTGAGGAAGAAGCTCAGCTCACCAATCATGGACATTTCGAACTCCCTAGACATCATCTCTCCAAACTCATGACAGAAATGTTCATTAGCTGATCCAAAGATAATATCATCAACATAAATCTGACAAATGAACAAATCTTTTTCAATTTTCTTTGTAAAGAGAGTTGTATCAACCTTCCCAATTTTAAAACCTTTTGATAAAAGAAAGTCTCTAAGTCGCTCATACCAAGCTCGAGGAGCTTGTTTGAGACCATAGAGAGCTTTTGAAAACTTAAATACATGGTTTGAAAATTTTGAATCTTCAAAGCCAGGAGGTTGTTCAACAAATACTAATTCAGATATTTCACCATTTAGGAAAGCACTTTTTACATCCATTTGAAATAGTTTAATATTGAAGTTTGATGCATAAGCAAGAAGAATGTGAATAGCTTCAAGTCTTGCTACAGGTGCAAAAGTTTCACCAAAGTCTAAACCTTCGACTTGAGTGAATCCTTGAGCAACAAGACGAGCTTTGTTTCTAATAACTATGCCATTTTCATCTTGCTTATTTCTAAAATCCCATTTAGTTCCAATAACATTATGATTTTTGGGTCTTTCTACTAAAGTCCAAACTTCATTTCTAGCAAAGTTGTTAAGTTCTTCATGCATGGCGTTAACCCAATCAGGATCATTCAAAGCTTCATTAACATGTTTGGGTTCTAAAGAAGACACAAATGAATGATGTTCACAAAATGCAGCAATACGAGATCGAGTTTGAACACCCTTACTAATGTCACCCAATATCTGATCTAGAGGGTGATCCTTGGTGATGATTTGGTGTTGTCTGGGAGCTTCATCTTGTACGGCTTCTTCTTGATCTTGCTCCGGTGGATCAACATGAGATGATGATGCATCTTGATCAACATCCTCAATGTTCTCATCATCTTCTTGATCGTCTTCTCTTGGCTTGATGTCTCCAATTGTAATGTTCTTCATGGCTTCTTGAAGATCTTCACCTGAAACTTCATGAGACTTGCTCCTTTTGCGAGCCGTTAGTTTCATCAAATTCGACATCACAAGATTCTTCAATGCAACTTGTATTTTTATTGAAAACACGATAAGCTTTGCTAGTGGTGGAGTATCCGACTAGAAAGCCTTCATCTACTCATCTTTGAAATTTATTACCAAAATTTCTTTTCTTAAGAATATAACATTTGCATCCAAACACTCAAAAATAAGAAATATTTGTCTTGCGCCCAATAAGAAGCTCATAAGGAGTCAAATTTAGAAGAGGATGCAAATAAAGCCGATTTATAGAATAGCAAGCGGTATGCACGGCTTCAGCCCAGAAGCGAGTAGGAGTATCGTACTCACTTAGCATTGTCCTTGCCATTTCTATAAGTGTTCGATTTTTCCTTTCAACGACTCCATTTTGCTGTGGAGTGTAGGATGTGGAAAATTCGTGTTTGATTCCAAGAGAGTCACAAAAATAAAATAAAGTTGAATTAACGAAATCTCCACCATGATCACTACGGATTTTCTTGATGGAAAGTTCGAATTCAGTGGAAACACGTTTTGCAAAACTTTTAAAAACATCGGGGGTTTCAGATTTTTGGGAAATAAAGAAAACCCAAGTATAGCGAGTAAAATCGTCAACAATCACAAAACCATAATTGCTACCCCCGATACTTTGGAACTCAGAAGGTCCAAATAAATCCATATGAAGGAGTTCCAAAGGTTTACAAGTAGAAAGAATGCGCTTAGTTGGATGTGAAGTAGCTACTTACTTGCCAGCTTGACAAGCGCTACAAGGTTTGTCCTTTTCAAAATTCACATCCTTTAAGCCAACAACCAAATCACGTTTTAAAAGTTTTCTCAATTGATGCATTCCTACATGTGCAAGTCGTCTATGCCATAGCCAACCTTTTGAGGTTTGAGAGACAAGACATGTTGACAGAGATGCATCTTTTGAGTGAAAATCAACCAAATAAAGATTTCCAAAACGAAAGCCTTTAAAGATCAAGGTTTTATCTTTTAAACTTTCAACCAAAACTTCTTTTGGGAAAAATGTGCAACTAAAACCAAAATCGCAAATTTGTGCAACGGAAAGCAAATTGAAATTCAGAGATTCGACCAACAAAACATTCGAAATAGAAAGATCATTAGAGATAGCGATTTTACCCAAGCTTACCACATTTCCTTGACGATTGTCACCAAAGGTGATCTTTTGATTTTCGCTTGAGTTATCTTCAAGTGAGGTGAACAATTTCTTATTGCCGGTCATGTGTTCGGAGCATCTGTTGTCTAGCACCCAATGCCTCCCACCGGTCTTGTAGTTAACTTGCATAAAAGAGTCAAGCCTTTTTAGGTACCCAAACCTTTTTGGGTCCTTCAATGTTAGCGATCAAAGTTTTGGGCACCCAAATTGATTTCTTCCTTTTATTTAGTATGGGTGCACCAACATACTTTGCTATAGCATAACCTTTCCTCGACTTTTGAAGCATGTAGCAAGTATCAAAATAATTTGTAGTTATTAAGGGACATGCTTCATGTGAATGACCAGTTTCATGGCATTTATGACAAAATGTGTTGCATGCTTTAACAAATATAGTTTTAGAGTTTTGTTTCTTCCCTTTCTTTTGAAAATATCCTAATCCTTCTTTTCTAAAAGAACATTTTTGTTTACTAAGGATTAGATCAAGAGATATTCTTCCTCTATAACAGTTCTCTAACCCTTTTCCAAGCTTTTCTACTTGAGCCTTAAGTTCATTATTTTCATTTATAAGATTATCACTTGAAACACGTGGTGTATGAAGACTACTAGAAGGAGAATCATCTAAGTCACATGAAGTGGATACATCAACTTTAGATGAAGCATGAGTGATATCTTTAATAAGCAAGCTTTCATATGAATCTTTTAGTTCAGAGTATTGAGCTCGTAGGGAAGAATGTTCTTCCTTAAGTGCCTTATACTTCCTTTTAGTTTTTCCAAAGACTTCATTTAATTCGGTGATCATTTTGACTAAGTCATTATATGATGGATCGTTAGAGTGTACCTTTTCATCGCCTTTAACCATAAGATAAAGGGATGATGTGTTGCCATTGCCAAGTGCTAATCCGGCTAGCTTCTTTGTGCATCTTTCTTCATCATCTGAGTCGGAGTCGGAGCTCTCTCCACCGGACATCCACTCTCCAAAGCAGGCTTCTTTGATTTCTTCATTCTTCTTTTTGAAGAACTTCTTCTTCTTGTTCCACGCCTTGTTCTTGTTTGGACATCTTGATGCTATGTATCCCTTCTCATGGCATCCATAGCAAATGATGTCCTTGAAGTTGTTCTGCTTTGGTCCCTTTGGTCGTGTGTCAAGGTTGACACCCTTCTTATGCAACCTGCGAAGAAGTTTTTGAGTATTTTTTACCATGAGTGCTAGATCTTCATCGAAGGAGCCATCTCTTGAATCATTTTTGGAGCCGGCTTTGAAAGCCAAAGCCTTCTTCTTTGTCTCCAAGGGTTCGGCCGCTTCTTTCTTCTCCTTCTTATGCATCTCATGGGTGATGAGGTTCCCATAAAGATCGGTTGGTGCTGTGGTCGATAAATCGGAGTTTGTGAGAACCGTGGCGAAGGTGTCGAAGCTTTCCGATAAGGCCCTAAGCATCTTTCTCACAATCTCAAGGTCAATAAAACAACACCAAGACCCTTGAGTTCATTCACAATGTTATTCAACCGAGTAAACATGGAATCCACGGACTCAGTTGATGACAAGGTGAATGTCTCATATTTTTGCCTCACCATTAGCAACTTTGCCTCTTTAACCTTTGTTGTGCCCTCGTAAATTTCTTCGAGGGTGGTCCAAACCTTGTGAGCAGTCGTGAGATTGCTCACACGGTTGAACTCATTCAAGGATAAACCGGCAAAGAGTGCATTTTTTGTACGGGCGTTTAAATGCAGTTTTCTCCTGTCGTCCTCAGACTGACTTGCCGGATCATCCGGAGGAGTAAAACCGAGTTTAACAATATCCCATACATCAAGCCCCATAGCTTCTAGGAATACTGACATGCGCACTTTCCAATAAGGATAGTTTGTCCCATCAAAGATAGGCGCACGACCGGTATGACCAAGAAGGAAATCCCCACTTGACGACATCCTCTCTCTAGGCGGTAAAGCCTAATGAATCGAGAGACCGAGCTCTGATACCACGTGTAGGATCAAGGATGCCGACTAGAGGGGGGTGAATAGGAGGCTTAAAAAACTTTGAACTATTTTAAAGACAAGAAGAACAAAATGCAATAAAAGAGAGGAGAGAACAAACACCACGATTTTTACCGAAGAATCGGAGACTCGCCCTGTCTCCACTAATCCTCGTTGAAGCACTCAAGTCACTTGAGTTTTGCCTCAATATCCACGAAGGATATTATCACTAGTGGTTGCTCCTTGTCCACTCCGGAAAGGCGAGCACCGATGACTTGTACAAGCTTGCCGAGCCTCTCCGACAATCTCCAAGCAAATGAGATCAACGGCCACGCCACCAAACCGTTTAGGTGAGGGCGCTCACCAAGAGTAACAGGCAGCAAGGTCTTCTCAAGACCTCCAAACACGCACCGAGAAACTGATAGGATGCAAATGCACTCAAACGAAAATACTCAGTGGATCAAAAAGCTCTTGACTTGATCAAAAGATCAAGATTTAGTATAAGAAACTAAAACTCAAGAGAGAATATGAGAAAGGCTGCTTGGGATACAGAAACACATGCTCAAGCCCTCTATTTATAGCCTCAAGCCTCAAAAGAGACGTTGGAGCTCGAGCTGAAAATCAGTAGTACAAACTGACAGTCAGTATGAGGAACTGACAGTCAGTTCCAAAACCAACGGCTGACAAAAATCTCAGATAAAAAATAGCTAGCCGTTTCTGGTTTTAAAACGAAACTTGAAACCCCAAACTGACAGTCAGTTATCCAAACTGACAGCCAGTTCGACCACAAAGCGATCAGATCAAATAGAAGATCAAATAAAACCAACTGAGGTCGAAATGCAAACTGACAGCCAGCATGGGCATACTGACAGTCAGTTTAGTACAAAAAATTTTGGAGCAAAAAACACACTCTCTGGACAACTGTCAGTTTAACCAGTCAGCATAGCAAACTGACAGTCAGCATAGACTAAACAGTGATAACTTTAAAACCACAGTCCAAATTGAGAGTTTAATCGCTCGTTTGAAAGATATTTTTATGGGCTACATTTTTGTCAACAGAAGCAAAAGCCAGATCTGCCTAGATCTTTTCAGAGAATTCAAAAACCCTTCTATTGTCAAAAACACAATATAAAATCCAAATCTTTCAAAACAATTTTCAAATCCAAATCCATCCAAAAAGAATGCAATGCAGTATCCTAAGTTTCTCGGTTTATGATGGAAATGTAGAGAAGATTTTTGCAAACCCCTCTTTATAGTACGGTTAAAACTAAAAATAATTTTCCTAAACCGATCAACTCCAAACGCCGAGATCGGTAAAAAATAGAAGCTCATAATACCTTAGGTCTTTCACATCTTCATGATCTTTGCGTCTCGTCAATGTTCTTTGCGACTTGTGCTTTTATTTTTCGTTGGGTTCGTCTTGTATACCATGCATTTCTTCCCAACACAACTTTGTATCAAATAAACTCAAAAGCACAATTAGTCCGAAACACTTTGTTTTCATTAATCACCAAAATTAGGGTTAGGCACAAAGGCCTAGATGCAACAGTAGGACAATAATAACCCTATCAAAACGCTTTTCTGACTAGTGTGTGATAAGAAGCATGTGTTCCGCATATACATGAATTGTTGGGGGAAAATACTAGCCAACGCCAGAAACGTCACCATGGGAGTTCTTTCTTCGGGGTCGGGAGAGACCTCTCCTGGAGCGCCCTTCTCCGGGCCGGGGAAGACGTCCCCCGGAGCCCTCCCCCGGGCTCGGGAGAGACTTCCCCCGGCGCACCTCCTCCGGGTTAGGGAGAGCCCCCACTCCCGGACCCCCCTTCTCCGGGCCGGGGAAGACGTCTCCCAGAGCCCTCCCCCGGGCTCGGGAGAGACTTCCCCCGGCGCACCTCCTCCGGGTTAGGGAGAGCTCCTCTCCCGGAGCCCCCCTTCTCCGGGCCGGGGAAGACGTCTCCCGGAGCCCTCCCCCGGGCTCGGGAGAGACTTCCCCCGGCGCACCTCCTCCGGGTGAGGGAGAGCCCCCTCTCCCGGACCCCCCTTCTCCGGGCTGGGGAAGACGTCTCCCGGAGCCCTCCCCCGGGCTCGGGAGAGACTTCCCCCGGCGCTCCTCCTTCGGGTCAGGGAGAGCCCCCTCTCCCGGAGCTCCCTTCTCCGGGCCGGGGAAGACGTCTCCCGGAGGCCCTTCTCCGGGCTCGGGAGCCTTCCCCCGGCGCTCCTCTAGTGGGCACTGATTTCAAAGGGCCGCCACGTGTCAGAAATCGGTGCCCTGGACCTCGTCAAAAGACCATTTTGCCCCCGATCCTACGGTGGCAAGAGGGGTAGTTCAGTAATTTGCTTCTTTTGGGGTCTATGTATACCCTTGTAACCCTCTTTTGTAACCTAAGACATTCATTTGTACTTTATCCAAAAAAGCAAAAAGGCGTGTCTGGAGCCCTCTCTTCGGGAGAGAGCCCCCTAGCCGACGCTCGTCGGGAGCACGTCGACAGGACTAGGGCCTCCACTGAGGCCCGAACCTGTATAAACCCCTGTGTCAATCTCTGGGATTGTCCAACACGGGGTGACCCGTCGCACGGTCAGCTCGCGTTGAGGAACACATGTTACGCACGTCATCAAATCTGCCGAGGTATTTTTTATACCAGGACAGTTGGCGCCGTCCGTGGGAACTCGTGACAAATAGTCATGGCTCCAAGAAGGATGAGGCACTTAACCTCCATCCCTAGCGACGCCGGCCCTAGCAACCCTGCACCGCCGGTGCAAGGGGCTGTCGTCACTACACCTCCCCCCGGGGACACTCGGGGGGAGGCGGCACTTGTTCCCCCCGTCATCCTTGGCGGGGGAATGACTCCCACGAGCCTGCCTGAAGGTCCCGGCTCAGGGGGACCAAGAGTACCCCAGGTAATGCCTTCAACTTCAGG
This sequence comes from Pharus latifolius, assembly GCA_019359835.1. Taxonomy (NCBI): domain Eukaryota; kingdom Viridiplantae; phylum Streptophyta; class Magnoliopsida; order Poales; family Poaceae; genus Pharus; species Pharus latifolius. The sequence continues at coordinate 35,478,283 of CM033325.1, forward strand.
TGACCCGCTACTCGGGGCGCTGGTAGAGGGACAGCTTCGCGCACAACGTACTCTGGAAGAGTTGTTGCGCGCCATAGCGCGGCCTCCGGCCCCCGCGTACCCGCACCCGTTCCAGTTCGGAGGGATGGCACCTCCGTTCATGATGGGACACCCAGGAACCTTCTTCGCTCCGGGGGCTTTCCCCTTCCCGGGAAGCACCCCCACCTCCGGAGGTCCTTCACTCCCGGGGGGTCAGCCCGTCTCCGGGGGCTACCCTTTCCCGGGAGGCGTCCCCACCTCCGGAGGCCCACTCCCGGGGGGTCAGCCCGTCTCCGGGGGCTACCCTTTCCCTGGAGGCGTCCCCACCTCCGGAGGTCCGTCACTCCCGGGGGGTCAGCCTGTCTCCGGGGGCTACCCTTTCCCGGGAGGCGTCCCCACCTCCGGAGGCCCACTCCCGGGGGGTCAGCCCGTCTCCGGGGGCTACCCTTTCCCGGGAGGCGTCCCCACCTCCGGAGGTCCGTCACTCCCGGGGGGTCAGCCCGTCTCCGGGGGCTACCCTTTCCCGGGAGGCGTCCCCACCTCCGGAGGTCCACTCCCGGGGGGTCAGCCCGTCTCCGGGGGCTACCCCCCGCCGGGAGGGTTCCCGTTCCCCGGGGGTTCTCCCGTTCTTGAACCATCCCTTGCCCCGGAAGGAATTCTCCCCCCTGGGACTACGCCTATCCCAACGGGTATCCCCGGGGTGATTCCTACATTACAGGCCGTTCCCCCATGGGGAAGTCTTCCCACGCCGCGGGCCGTCTCTGTGGCCGGGACTCGTCCGGCCCGCGATTCCTCTCCCGCGCCGGTGACGGGCGCATATCCGCCTCCTCCCCCGGGTCCCCCTCCTCGGGCTCCCCCGGTGAACCAAACGCGGTTCACTCGGGAGGAGGTGGAGCACATGCGTGCGGCAAGGTCCGAAGGCGCCCCGTCCCGGTACGGCCGGGAATCACTCGCGCGCAAGCGCGCCCCCCTTGTCCCTACAGACAAGGGTAAAAGACCCATGCAAGAGGCCTCCGTCACTTCCGGAGGTCCCCCCGAGATACAAGAGGTAAGCTCCACCAACCCCGAAGAGCGAAGGCGATACCGGAAGGCCGGCGGTCCGTTGGGACCCCTCTCCGATTCGGACAATGCACGCGCTTCCCCCGTGAAGGGGGATATCGATGCAAACTCCCCAAAGGAAGTGGAAGGGGCTAACCAACCCCGTTGCCGCCGCCTCCGGCGTGTTCGGTGGCCAAAACCATATCGGCCGCCCCACATCGAGCACTACAACGGGGAGGCCGACCCCTACGAGTTCGTGCAAGTGTACTCCACGGCCATCTCGGCGGTCGGGGGGGACGAAAGCGTCCAATGCAACGTCTTCCCCCTCTACCTCTCGGGAATAGCTCGTTCATGGTTCTATAACCTAAAGAGCGGGTCGATCAAGTCATTCGCGCAGCTGAAGCGCGAATTCTGCGCAAATTTCCAGGGGAATTACATCCGTCCCCTGGATTCGTCGCAGTTGTACACCGTTCGCCAACGGTCGGGGGAGACAATACAAAGTTTCTTCAAACGCTTCGCGCAGATCAAGAGCAAGGTGGCTCACGTCCCCGACTCGACGGTGATCGAAGCATGCAAGAGTGGCATTCTCCCGGGAGAGCTCCACCGAAGACTCTCCCGGAGTTGCCCGTCCTCCGCCGACGAGCTCTTCAACGTACTCAAGAAGTACGCGAGAGCCGAAGAAGACGATCTCTGGAAAAAGCACCAGGGGACCTCTGTCCCCAGGGAGAGGGACGCGAAGGACCCCTCCAACAAACGTCCCCGGAGGGGGCCCCGCAACGAGCCAAGGCCTCGGGACACTTTCGTCCTCGAAGGCGGAGGCGGCTCTCGGGAGCCTAACCGGGGACAGCGCCCCTTTTCCAAGCCCAAAGGCGGTGGGGGAAGCCGATCCTCCCGCCCGCAAGTAGGCAAGGAGTCTGGAGCCACTTTGTGGTGCGCTTACCACAAGTCCAACTCCCATGCACCCCGAGAATGCCACGCGCTCCTCAACCACTTCGCGACATTCCTCGAGCAACATGGGCCGGGGGGAGGAGGAGGAGGCTCTACCTCCTTACCCCTTTCATCACCAGCCTTGGCGGCACTCCCCGCTCCGCCAGGGGGACGTCAGAGACAAGGCCAGGAAAAGGGTTCGAGCAACGAGCTCCCCTTCCAAGCCTCCGAGAGGCACATCAATGTCATTGTAGGAGGATCCGCTTCCGGGCGAGATTCCAAACGCCAGCGCAAAGAGTATGCGCGGGAGGTGAAGGTAGTAGGGGCCGTCAACACGTCCCGGCCGTCCAAATGGTCGGACGTCCCGTTGACGTTCACCATCGAAGACGCGAGTGGGGTGCACTTCCCCCACAATGACGCGCTGATCGTCTCAGCCACCGTGTTTAACTGCCGCCTTGCCCGAATCTTGGTGGATGGCGGGAGCTCCGCGGACGTCCTCTACCTAAAGGCATTCAAAGAAATGCAGGTGGACGAGAAGCTCCTGCAACCCGCGGTGGGGCCCCTGCAAGGATTCGTCCCGGGGAAAACCATACATCCTGTGGGGAAGGTCGACCTCCCAATGACATTCGGCACCCCAGATAATTACCGGACCGAAATGGTTCGGTTCGACGTGGTGGATCTCCCCTCCTCCTACAACGCTATAATGGGGAGAACCATCATCAACCGCTTAGGAGCAGCGGTCCACCACAACTATCTTTGCATGAAGATCCCCGGGCCGAGCGGGGTGATCTCCGTGCATGGTGACCAGGGTGTGGCTCGCTCTCTCTACGAGCGCGCCTCCGCAGTGATCGGGGACGTTAACTTGGTCAAGGCCCCGGGGGGAGGGAGCTCCCCCTCAATTCCAAACGTGCCAATTGCTCTCCCCGGGAAGTTCCTTCCCAAGCCTCGCCCTGAGGGAGACCTCTGGGAAATCTCTCTCTTCCAAAACGAGGGGAAGACTGTCAAGATCGGGGCTGATCTCCCCGAGGAACACGCGACGCGACTCACCGAATTCCTTCGCGAAAACGCGGACGTCTTCGCATGGAAGCCCGCGGATATGGGGGGTGTGCCCAGGGATGTTATCGAGCACAAGCTCGCGGTAATACCCGGTCGCCCCCCGGTGAAACAGAAGATGAGGAAGCTCTCCCTCGAGAGGCAGGAGGCCATCAAGGTGGAGATCGCTAAACTCTGGGAGGCGGGGTTCGTTCGGGAGGTCCTACACCCCGAATGGCTGGCGAACCCCGTCCTCGTAAAGAAGGCAAGTGGCAAGTGGAGAATGTGCGCCGACTTCACCGACCTCAACAAAGCTTGCCCCAAAGATGACTTCCCGCTCCCGCGGATCGACCAACTGGTGGATTCCACCGCGGGATGCGAGCTGATGAGCTTCTTGGACGCCTACTTGGGCTATCATCAAGTCCGAATGGCGGAGGAGGACGAGGAAAAGACGAGTTTTATAACTCCCCTCGGCACCTTCTGTTATGTCCACATGCCTTTCGGATTGAAAAACGCCGGGGCAACCTTCCAGCGCCTGATGTGCTTGGTCCTGAGGGATCAAATTGGCCGCAACGTGGAAGTATATGTTGACGATGCAGTCGTCAAGAGCACGCGCTCAGCCGCTCATATTGAAGACTTGGGAGAAACCTTCCGCAATCTCTGTAAGTACGGGTTAAGGCTTAACCCGGAAAAATGTGCATTCGGCGTTCGCGGCGGAAAACTCCTTGGCTTCCTTGTGTCCCAAAGGGGCATCGAAGCCAATCCCGAAAAAATTCGGGCCCTCCTCGACATGCCTCCCCCGCATTCTGTCAAGGATGTGCAACGACTTACCGGCCGCTTGGCCGCGTTAAGTCGCTTCATCTCGCGCTCGGGGGAGCGCGGTCTCCAATTTTTCAAGATCCTCCGCGGCCTTGGGGGGTTCCATTGGACCCCGGAGGCACAAGCTGCGTTCGAGGACTTGAAGAAATACCTCGCGAGCCCTCCAATGCTCATGAGCCCGCGTCAGGGGGAGCCCCTGCTCCTCTACCTCGCGGCTACTCCGGTCGCCGTCAGCGCAGTTCTCGTCAAGGAAGAAGACGGGCACCAACGCCCCGTTTACTATGTGAGCGAGGCTCTCCAAGGCGCTAAAACGAGATACACGAAGATGGAGAAGGTGTGTTATGCCCTTCTAATGGCCTCGCGGAAGCTCCGCCACTACTTCCTAGGCCACCCTATCACGGTGCCTTCCTCTCTCCCTTTGGGGGAGGTGCTTCGGAACAAGGAAGCCACCGGGCGGATAGGGAAATGGGGGGCCGAGCTAGCCCCCTTCTCGCTGTCCCTTACCGGACGAACCGCGATCAAATCGCAGGTTCTTGCGGACTTTGTGGCCGAGTGGGCTCCGGTCCCTGGGCTGGAAGAAGAAGCGCGTGCCGCCCCGCCGCGCGACGACCACTGGACCCTCTTCTTCGACGGCTCCCTATGCCTGGCGGGAGCCGGCGCGGGAGTAGTCCTGCGAAGCCCCGAGGGGAGGACCCTCGAATATGCAGCCAGGCTCGCGTTCCCCGCGACGAACAATGTCGCAGAGTATGAGGCCCTTCTCCTAGGGCTACGCCTCGCCCGCTCTTTGGGCATCCGACGCCTTCTCGTCAAGGGGGATTCTCAGCTCGTGGTATGTCAAATGGACAAGTCCTACTTGTGCCATGACCCGAATTTGAGCCTCTACCTTGACGAGGTCCAAAAGATGGAAAACTACTTCGACGACCTCGAGGCGCGTCGTATCCTGCGTAGGGACAACGATCGAGCCGACACCCTCGCCAGGGCAGCGAGTGCCCGAGGGCCTCTCCCCGAAGGGGCCTTCTTGGAGGTCATCTCGAAACCTTCCGTGACGGCTCCCGACCCGGACTCTGAGTCCCGCGTCCCAGTCGTCGCGGAAATCGTCCGGGCCACATCCTGGATGGCCCCCCTTATCTCTTGCATCAAAGGAGAGGGGGAGCCCTCCGATGAAGCCGAAGCCAAGCGCCTTCGCGCTAAGGCGCGAGCGTACGTGCTGATAGAGGGGACATTGTACAAGCGAGGGGCCTCTGTGCTGCTTCGCTGCCTCCCGCGGGAGGAGGGAGTTCAGCTCCTTGAAGATATTCACCTCAGGTGTTGTGGCTCTCACCTCGGCCCCCGGGCTGTCGCGTCGAAAGCCATCCGCCAGGGTTTCTACTGGCCAACCGTCGCCCGCGACGCGAGAGACCTCGTCTCTGCTTGCGGGGCTTGCCAAAAAATGGCAAAGGGATCCAACCTACCCTCCGCAACTCTGCAGGCAATCCCCCTCACGTGGCCCTTCGCGCGGTGGGGAATGGACCTCCTAGGCCCGTTCCCCCCGGCGTCGGGGGGATACAAGTACGCGGTTGTGGCCGTGGATTACTTCTCCAAATGGGTGGAAGCCGAGCCCCTCACCGCCATCACGTCTCGTGCGGTGCAAAGGTTCTTTTGGAAGAACATAGTGTGCCGATTCGGCGTTCCCCGCGAGATCACCGTGGATAACGGAACCCAGTTCGACTCAGCGATCTTTCGTGAGTTCTGCCAGAACTTGGGTACGACCCTCCACTTCGCCTCAGTGGCTCACCCTAAGAGCAATGGGGCGGTGGAGCGCGTCAATGGAGTTATCCTCCAAGGGCTCCGACGTCGCCTGGAGCAAAGCGCCTCCAGGCGTGGGGCATGGGCGGAAGAACTCCCGAGCATTCTCTGCTCCATGCGAACGACCCCAAGCCGAGCAACAGGGCGTGCCCCCTTCTCGCTCGTGTACGGGGCTGAGGCAGTGCTACCCTCGGAAATCAATTTCCGATCGCTGCGAGTCCAACTCCTTGAGGGAGTCTCGGCAGCCGCGTTTCAAGCTAACGAAGACAACCAAAGGCTGGAGGTGGACCTCGTAGAAGAAGAGCGGGACAGAGCCCTTCTCCGCAACGCCATTTACGAACGCGAGATGGCGCGCGCCTACAACAGGCGTGTTCGGGGGAGGGCCTTCCGCTTGGGAGACCTTGTCCTCAAGCGCGTCACCGACCCTCAAGCCCAAGGGAAACTCAGCCCAAAGTGGGAAGGGCCATACAGGATTTCCACAATCCTTGGCTCGGGGGCTTACAAGCTCTCTACTCTCGAAGACCAAGAGCTGAAGCACACATGGAACGCGGACCTGCTCCGCAAATTTTACACTTGACTCCGAGCCTCCCCCCGTCCCTTTGGACTTTGCGAGGGGAAGGCGCGATGAGTTGTAGCAATGGCCTCAAAGGCCTTTTGCCCTCCGCCCCTTTTCTTGCGATCCCGCAAAGGGTGGAGGCATTGTAACAGCTTGTTTTAATCAATGCAAATGGTTTTTCTCCATGTGTTTTTGTGCAGACATCTTTAATCGCCCCTGAGGCAATACCCTCATATCGAGGATGCCCTCCCCGTGAGGATGCCCCCTGGGGATGCCCTCATCGCGAGGAAGCTACAGGCTCCAGCTCAGCCTTAAGTCCCGACGGCGGGAGCCCCATTCCCCCTTGGGCGGCTTACAATATCCCCTCGTGGACTGAGGGCGTAAGCGGCAACCTGGTTCCCAAGGAACCGAGGTAACGAGTCACTTTGGGGGACTAGTCCCCCCCCATACACTCTGGAGCTTGCTTTTATGCTCTCCCTCCTCCGGGAGCGATCTAGGTCGCGCGACCGATAGATCTTTTACCACACTCGCCTGCACGAGGATAACCCTTCGAGGGTGCCACCCCTCATGGGAACAACCTCGATATTTTCTTATGATTTCAGCGCGGGCCGCCTGTTCAGGTCACCCCCCGCTGCAGGGGGAGGAGATGAAATACCTAGCCAAATTCCCTTCGGGGGGCATCTAAGGCATCTAGAATCCTCCGGAGATGGAGCCCTTGCTCTCCGGACCCTCGTCCCCCGGAGGTGGAGCCTTGCTCCCCGGATGCTCGTCCCCCGGAGGAGTTGTCTCCCGAGGAGCCTCTCCTCCGGAAGACGTCCTCCGGAGATGGAGCCTTGCTCCCCGGATCCTCGTCCCCCGGAGGTGGAGCCTTGCTCCCCGGATTCTCGTCCCCCGGAGGTGTTGTCTCCCGAGGAGCCTCCCCTCCGGAAGACGCCCTCCGGAAATGGAGCCTTGCTCCCCGGATTTTCTCCGGAGAAGCCTCTCCCCCGGACCTTTGTCCGGAGGTGCAGCCTTGCTGCTCGGACCTCCGTCCCCCGGAGTTGTTTCCTCCGGAGGAGTCTCCCCCGGTATTTTGTCCGAAGGAGCCTCGCCCCCCGGATTTTCGTCTCCCCGGACTTTCGTCCTCCGGAGGAGGAGCCTCTCCCCCGGGTTTTCGTTCTCCGGAGGAGGAACCTCCCCCGGAACTTCGTCCTCCGGAGGAGGAGCCTCGCTCCCCGGATTTTCGTCTCCCCGGACTTTCGTCCTCCGGAGGAGTTGTCTCTGGAGGAGGAGCCTCTCCCCCGGGTTTTCGTTCTCCAGAAGAGGAACCTCCCCTAGAACTTCGTCCTCCGGAGGAGGAGCCTCGCTCCCCGGACTTTCGTCCTCCGGAGGACCCTCTCCCCCGGAACTTCGTCCTCCGGAGGCGGAGCCTCGCTCCCCCGGAGTCTATCCCCCAAGAATTTTCCCCCGGTAATTTAGAAGCACAAAATAAGCGAAAAGGAGCGATCTTTTTATTCCATGAAAAACAAGCCGGGAGACAGCCTCTCCCGGTAGGCTTACAGAATACAACCGGAAGTCGAGTACTCCTGGAGGATGCACGGGGGACTACCTACGTCTAACGTGGACTAGGACCCCCTAAACCTAGTGTCAAGCTCGCGCCACGTCCCGGTACAAGCCCTGGACTCGTCGCCTCGCTGCGTTGAACATGTCCTCCGGCCAGTACTCGTACCCTTCGGGAGGTTCGATGCGCAAGGGAATTGCCTCCCACACTCCCGGGGGAGGTTCTGGCAACTCCGCGCGGTGATTGTCAAAATTCGCCAAGTGCCAATCAGGCAACCACCGGAGTAAAGCTTGTCCCCCCCGGGGGACACTGGAGGCGAGACTCCCGGAGATGGGAGTGAGTTCCACGTCCTTCTCCGGGACCCCCGGCCCAGACACCTGACCATGACAAGATATTAACTTAGCAAAAATTTCCATTTCATTGGCGAATGATTTACACATCCGGGGTTCCCCCTACGGAACTACCGGGAGCAAAAATCCTATACAAAAAGATCCCCTAATCTAACCAGGGGGGACAGGAGGCTCATACTTGCCCGGCATCGTCCCCCCCGGGGGAGGCGTCGCCCGGAGCTCCTTCCCCGGCAGCTTGGTGGCGTCTAGTTCGCCGGGGCTCAATCACCCGGTCGTAGAAAGCCCCCGCCAACTCCTCCAGCGCCGCCCGGCGTGGCTCGTAAAACTCCTGGAAGCTCCGGGGGACGTGGCGCCCAATAGCTTGGGCCCCGGCCCCCTGGTACTCCACCAAGGAGGCTGCGAGTGCGGCGGTGGTGGACGCCAAAGCCCGGGCACGGACATCCGCGGCCTCCGGAATCGCCGCGATGTGCCGGGTGAGGAACCTACGCGCCTCCGCCAAAGACGCCAGCGGGTTGCGAGGATTCCCCTCCTCCCGGAACTCGACTCCGAGCCCAATCAACGTGGCCCGGAGTCGATTCCCCGCTGACACGAGGGCTCGCGCCCCCGTAGCCTCCGCCTCCTGAAGCGCCTGGGAACGAGCCTCCTCGGAGGATGCGAGTTGCTCCCGGACGCCCTCCAGCTCCCGGACGGCGGTGTCCCGGGCAACCTCCGCGGGGGCCAGCACTTCCTCCCGGAGGCGCTCCAGCTCCCGGGCAGTCGCGTCCCTCTCTTGGGCGAACCTCTCCCGGGCCTGGACTGCTGCGTCCCTTTCCCGGACAGCGGCGTCACGCTCCGCTTCCGCGGCGGCCAAGGCCGCCCTCATGTCCTCGCTCTCCCGGGCGAGGCGAGTCCGGACGGCGCGAGCTACGGCGGTGGTCTAAGGAAAAAGAATGTCAGTAAATGCAAGCGAGGAGGAGGGAGTTTTCGAGTTTCTCACCTGTAAGGCCAGGGAGACGACTTCCCCGTACCGCTCATCAATGCCGCCCTCCCGGACGTGAGCTCGCACCGTAGGGGTGACGAGGCTCAGGGAGAGCTTGCGCGTCTCCTCCGAGGAGAAGAGAGACGCTCCCCGTGCCGGGGAACGGGGATCTCCTCCCATAGGCAGGCCCCCGTGGCCAACCCCACTCCCGGAGCCTTGGGGAGTGTCTCCCGGCAGTGGGGCGGGGGACCTCCCGTCCCCCGCGCGGGGAGGGCACCGTAGTGTCCTGGGGACTCCCTTCCCCGGTTGCGGTGTCGTCGAGGTGCCACCCTCGGGGGGAACGTGATGGCTCGCTCCCCCGGCAGGCGGTGTTAGGGAAGACGCGACGTCGGGGGCAAAGAGCGCATCCAGGCGCGCGAAGGCCCCGTTGCCCCGGAAGTACACCCCCGGGGGATTCTCCCGGAGAGCTTGCTCCGGGGAAGGAGTGGCGTCGTAGTCCCCGGAGGTGGACTCATCCTCCTCCATGACCACGTGGTCGAACACGCCTGATGCCCCCAGGGCATCGAGTTGCGCGACCAGCGTGGCCGTGTCCGTGGGGCTCTCTTCATGCCCCGGCTCCGGGGGCTGCGACTCCCGCTGGGGGGTGAATTGAGCCGGAGGAATAGTCTCCCCCGGCCGCCGGGGGGCCATCGTGCTTTGGACCGGAGATGGCCTCACCTCCCCCGGCGTTCGGCGCGTCCCCGGAGTCGCCTGCGCCGGGGAGGACTTCACCTGCCCCGGGGGTCTTGTCTCTCCCGGCGCATCGGGCGTCCCCGCCGGCCTCTGTGTCGGCGCTGGTGAAGGGGGGTGGTCTTGATTCGAGCCCTCTCCCGGTACCCGCGCGGTCTTAGCGCGTTTGGCCGCCGGGAACGCCCCCGTCTCCCGCCGCCTGTGGGAGCCCGGGGTTGGAAGCGGAACCCTTTCTGGGAGGGTCATCCCGAAGGCCTCTGAGACGATGTTCCGGGGAGGACCCTCCCCGATGGCAGCAAGACACCTGGAGTGCTCGTCCTCGTAGTACCTCCCGAGGAGGTGCTCCGCCTTCTCCCGGGTGGACTTGTAGGACCTAACTGCAAAAAGCAAAGTTTTAGAAACATCCCCGCGATGTGTGAACTCCCGGAGAAAGGAAACTTACGCCGCGCCACCGGGAATCGCGGGGGACGAAGCTCCGGGCCCAGTCCCGGACCCTTCCTACTCCGGCTGAAGGGACTAAGCCGGAGGAGGAGTAGCTCCTCCGCTAAGTCTCGCATGCTCCTCCGGGAGCGAGCCTCCTTCATTTTTGCGACGGAGGTTAGCTTCTCCATCGTCAGCACCGGAGGGCCGGGGGAACGACCTAATGTCGCCGGCCTCGAGGTGTAAATCATCTCCGGGTCGCCCGCCCGGAGATAAAACCATCTCCTGCTCCATCCCTCCCAGTGCTCTTGGGAGGCGGCCACCGGGTACTCTTCCGCCCGGGAGGGAGCGAATTTTAGCATCACGGAGCCGCAAGTAGACTTGGGCTCGTGCTTCACCACCGGGGAGCTCTTTGCTTGCACCCGGTAGAAGTATTGGAAGAGGCGGAGAGTCCCCTCCACTCCGGCGGCTGTCTCGCTTAACCACAGGAACAGCCCCATCCTCACGAGAACGTTGGGCGTCAAGTGGTTGAGGGCTATCCCGTGCTCCCGGAGAAAGTCCCGGAGAAGCGGATGGATCGGGACCCTCAGCCCCGCTTGGATGAAGGCCATGAAGGCCACCACCTCTCCGTCCCGGGGGCTTGGGGTCAGCCCCGCTTGGATGAGGGTCTCCCGGTCCCCGGCGGAGAACTCGGTTGTCCCGAGGTAATCGGAGGTCGCGTCCTCCGGGACACTCGAAGTCTTCCCGCGTCCCTTCGATGCCATTTCTTCTCCCGCAGGTTTTGTGAAACCGGGGAAGAAGTTACTTCCGGAGAGCTACCGGGGAAGAAATCACTCCCGAAGAATCTGGTGGATTATGAGGATTAAGGAGAAGGAAAGCGTGCCTCCCTTGAGGTGGGCCCCTCCTTATATAGGCAACTAAGGTGCCCCCGATGGCTGGCACGTGTCAGCTCGAGGGATCTACACCGTGAATACGAAAGGTCGCACAAATATCGAGGCAATACATGGTTAACTTAAATAGTGCTCCTCTCCCGGATGAGGGCGAGTTATGGGCGTTATATTCGCTCTCCGGGGGAGGGCCATGTTTCCCCTAAGCTAACGAATCGCACCCCCCGGCGACATCAAAGTGTCCCCGGGGGTGCGGGGGGCTCCTGTTGGGGGAAAATACTAGCCAACGCCAGAAACGTCACCATGGGAGTTCTTTCTTCGGGGTCGGGAGAGACCTCTCCCGGAGCGCCCTTCTCCGGGCCGGGGAAGACGTCCCCCGGAGCCCTCCCCCGGGCTCGGGAGAGACTTCCCCCGGCGCACCTCCTCCGGGTTAGGGAGAGCCCCCTCTCCCGGACCCCCCTTCTCCGGGCCGGGGAAGACGTCTCCCGGAGCCCTCCCCCGGGCTCGGGAGAGACTTCCCCCGGCGCACCTCCTCCGGGTTAGGGAGAGCCCCCTCTCCCGGACCCCCCTTCTCCGGGCCCGGGAAGACATCTCCCGGAGCCCTCCCTCGGGCTCGGGAGAGACTTCCCCCGGCGCACCTCCTCCGGGTTAGGGAGAGCTCCTCTCCCGGAGCCCCCCTTCTCCGGGCTAGGGAAGACGTCTGCCGGAGCCCTCCCCCGGGCTCGGGAGAGACTTCCCCCGGCGCACCTCCTCCGGGTTAGGGAGAGCTCCTCTCCCGGAGCCCCCCTTCTCCTGGCCGGGGAAGACATCTCCCGGAGCCCTCCCCCGGGCTCGGGAGAGACTTCCCCCGGCGCACCTCCTCCGGGTGAGGGAGAGCCCCCTCTCCCGGACCCCCCTTCTCCAGGCCGGGGAAGACGTCTCCCGGAGCCCTCCCCCGGGCTCGGGAGAGACTTCCCCCGGCGCTCCTCCTTCGGGTCAGGGAGAGCCCCCTCTCCCGGAGCTCCCTTCTCCGGGCCGGGGAAGACGTCTCCCGGAGGCCCTTCTCCGGGCTCAGGAGCCTTCCCCCGGCGCTCCTCTAGTGGGCACTGATTTCAAAGGGCCGCCACGTGTCAGAAATCGGTGCCCTGGACCTCATCAAAAGACCATTTTGCCCCGATCCTACGGTGGCAAGAGGGGTAGTTCAGTAATTTGCTTCTTTTGGGGTCTATGTATACCCTTGTAACCCTCTTTTGTAACCTAAGACATTCATTTGTACTTTATCCAAAAAAGCAAAAAGGCGTGTTCTGGAGCCCTCTCTTCGGGAGAGAGCCCCCTAGCCGACGCTCGTCGGGAGCACGTCGACAGGACTAGGGCCTCCAATGAGGCCCGAACCTGTATAAACCCCTGTGTCAATCTCTGGGATTGTCCAACGCGGGGTGACCCGTCGCACGGTCAGCTCGCGTTGAGGAACACGTGTTACGCACGTCATCAAATCTGCCGAGGTATTTTTTATACCACGACATGAATGTATTTTGTTTAGAAGGGATTTGCCATCTTCTTGAGAAATACATCGCATTAAGACTGCTTGTGTTCCCTCAAAAAAAGACTCCTTGTGTACCTTTTCTATATAAAGTTCCCTCAATGAGTCGATACATGCGTGCTTTTCTAACTAACCGATCACTGTCGGTTTCATCCTTAGGCAAGGTCCCATGCGCAAGATAGATTCTCAGTGGATGAATCCAATCCGCTTCTTGTTCTAAGATCAAGACATTAGTTATCGCTTTGGACCCTTCTTTGATAGAAGGGGATTTTAAGTGCTCAACAAACACTCCTGCCAGAGCGGATGTGCGTGAGGACCCAATTTTTGATAATTGGTCTGCGAGAATATTGTCTCTTCGTGGAACGAATTGGACTTCAAAATTACCAAAGTATTTTTCCAATTTCCTCACCTCGTCCAGGTAATGACTCATTGTCTCATCGGAGATGCGGTACTCCTTGTTTACCTGGTTTACAACTAGCTGTGAGTCCCCCCTCACCACTAATCGACAGACTCCAAGGGATTTAGCTGCTCGAAGCCCAACAAGAAGACCTTCATACTCTATTGCATTATTAGTAGCAGCAAAGTGTAATTGTATGACATACCGGAGCTTATTACCCTGAGGTGTGATTAAAACTACTCCAGCCCCCCAGTGTTGATAACTACGAGAGCCATCAAAGTACATCGTACAACAGTCGAAAGTATCCAAATCCACTTTATCTAGTTCCTGTGGTGGAGGATTAGACCATTCGACCACGAAATCAGGAAGAACTTGGGATTTGATTGCTACTCGAGTAGCAAAACGGAGGTCGAAAGCCCCCAATTTGACTGCACACTTTGCAATTTGACTTGAGACTTCTGGGTTCTGGAGAATGTCTCCTAAAGGGAACGATGAAGGCACGGAAATCGTGTGCGCTTGAAAGTAATGTCTTAGCTTTCTAGAAGCCATTAATAGAGCATAAAGGAGCTTTTGGACTTTAGGGTAACGCTCCTTTGGTCCATTAAGCACCTAACTTACGTAATAGACTGGCCGTTGCACTCCACCTTGTTCTGTGACCAGAACTGCGCTGACCGCATTGGGGGTAGCAGCCAAATAGATGATTAATGTTTCCCCCTTAATAGGGGAAACTAACACCGGAGCGCTGGTGAGATATACCTTAACTTCTTGAAAGGCTTTTTCGGCTTCATCCGACCATCAAAAACCATTGTGCTTTCATAGTACCTTAAAGAAAGGTAACCCACGTTCTCTTAACCGTGAAATGAAATGACTTAAAGCCGCCATTCAACCGGTTAGACTTTGCACTTCCCTCGTAGTCAAAGGGGATCGCATTTGTTCAATGGCTCGAATTTTTTTAGGATTAACCTCAATGCCTCTTGAACAAACAAGGAAACCTAAAAGTTTACCCAAAGAAACCCCAAAAGTGCACTTTTCAGGACTCAACTTTATTTTATGTTTATTCAAATTACAAAAAGTTTCAGCAAGGTCATCTATATGACTAGAGCTTTTATGGCTCTTTACATCCAAATCATCAACATAAGCTTCTAAATTACGCCCTATCTGAGAAAGAAAGGACTTTTGCATCAAGCGCTGATACGTGGAACCAGCATTCTTAAGCTCAAATGGCATTTTGATGTAGCAGTAAATACCAAATGGGGTGATGAAGGCAGTCTTCTCTTCATCTTCTTTTACCACGCTAATCTGATGGTAGCCTGAGTAAGCATCCAGGAAGCTCATCCTTTCACAACTCACTGTGGAATTGATCAGCTGATCGATGCGGGGAAGAGGAAAATCATCCTTCAGACAGGCATTGTTCAAACTGGTGTAATCAACGCACATGCGCCACTCACCATTTGATTTCAGGACCATGACCGGATTCGCGAGCCATTCAGGATGGTCCACCTCACGACTGAAAACAGCCTGCTGGAGTTTATCTAACTCCGAACGAATAGCTTCTTGCCGATCAGGAGCAAAACGTCTGAGTTTTTGCTTTATTGGTTGCTGTCCAAGCCGAATAGCTAGCCTGTACTCGATTACTTCCCTTGGGACTCCAAGCATGTCTGAGGTTTTCCATGAAAACACATTCACATTAGCTTGGAGGAAAGTAATGAGCTCGAGTTCCTATTTGTCATCCAGGTTTGATCCAATCCGTACAGTTCTAGATGGATCATCAGGGAATAGAGGAATCTGCTTGAGTTTTTCTTCTGGTCGCGGGGATCCTTTGACCGCATCTGGTTTTGAAGTCGCAACTTGGACATCCCGTAGGGGAAGTTGATCGACCAGTTCCAGGGAAATTCTATCACAAGTGAAGGCTGTATGTTGACTACCTCTCACTGTGATCACGCCATGAGGACTTGGGACCTTGACGCATTGATAGGCATAATGTGTCGCCGCCATGAACTTAGCGAGAGAAGGTCTGCCAAAAATTGCATTATAAGCAGAATCAAAATCAATTACATCAAAAGCAATCAATTTTGTTCAAAAATTCGTTGGTTCCCCAAGTGTTACCGGCAGCACAATCTAGCCAATTGGTAACATAGAAGAACCTGGAATTATTCCAAAAAATGGTTGAGCCACTGGCTTTATCTTCGAACGAGGAATTTGCATCTCTTCGAGAGCCTTGGCAAATAGGAGATCGAGGGAACTCCCTCCAACAAGTAGTACTCGCCCGACCTTATCATTGCTAATGGTTGGAGATATTACCAAGGGAGGTGCCAAGGTCGCGTCAACCCCTTAGGGCAATCTTCCCGGCTAACAGTCAGGGAAACCTCTGACCAACAGGGAAACTGAGGCTCCCAAAGGAACCTCAGTACTATTTACCTCACAACAAACATTTTTATATTGACGCTTAGAGGTATAAGATGAAGAACTACCAAAAATAACATGTCGACGATTTGGACTCGGGGTCCTAAGTCGACCTTACGCAGATTTGTGAGTTGTATGTGAGACCTTTCAGGGTGCCCTCAGGTACGTTAAAATAAGTACGATATCTGGGACGCGTTCATTTATACAGATTCAGGCCCTCAATGGAGTGAGTAATAGCTCTACGTCCAGTTGTGATTTCACTAGGTAAGTAAGAGTTTACAGGGGGGAGAGATTGTCACAAGAGATAATCTCTCTTTATACTTCTATCTATAGACTACTAAATCTATGTCTTCTTGTTTCCTTTTTCATTCCCCATTCACCGTAGTTGGACGTCGTTTTATATTGAATGAAAGGATGCCAATGCAATGCAGTTCTGGATGGTTGCCATAGTGCAGTTTGTGTGACTACACTTATCTCTTCGTCGGTTAAGCACGTGCAATTATAGACAACCGCACATACTAACCTCCTTGCGGTTGTCTTCATACATGGGAGAAGTTATCTTGATCTTGGGAACGTGTTCGGTAAAGGCTCGAACACTCCCAGGCTATCTTGGTCACATACAGTCATCGACCTTCTGATCGTGCATAGCCTACGACCTCCTGACTGCGCAAGTACTGTGATCATAGACTGACTCTGTGCCCGCGACCTTCTGGCATACAGGAAGTTGTCTGTTTGTGACCATAATGGCTGCTAGGTCATAGGCTTATATATCACATCTTGAGCATGATATATTAAATAAATGACTAGCTCGGGTGATAATCTTCGTCAGCTAGCCCGCAAATTTGAAGAGATAAAAAGATTATTACTTCAAATTTAATTTCCATAAAGAACTCGACGCTTCAACTTCTTCAGGTGCACTGTACACAGTGTATAGGCTTATTTCCCCAGAAAATCTCTGGTTTTATTTTGACAGGTAATCATGAAGTTATTGACTTCGAAAAATTGCAAGTGCGCTTAAGAGCTCGAGGCATCCGCGAATGCGAACCGTCGCCTCCAGGCTCTATGAATAGAGGAGCTTTTCAGTTCTAAGACTCACAAGTTTCCTTGACTAAGTCTTTTAGAACTTTTTCCCATCTTCTTACTACACATTTCCTCTTCTCACTCGCATCTTAATGGCGAACTGAGACTCCAAGAAGATTGTTGAGAGCAATGAAGAAGAAATGGAGATAGAAGATACAATTAAGCATGATCATCAGAAGGTAATTCTATTCTGGAACATCTTGAATACTTCTTTGTATCGTTTGAGAACTTCCAAAGCAGTGCATTTTGGAACTTACAGGTGATCGAGGAAACAACTTCTTCGAAGAAACGGTCAGGACATGACGCTGAATCTTCTGATGGAGCTCCAAAAAGGGTGATGACGGGTGCAAAGGCTGGGGATGCATCAATGCTCTCTCTTCTTTTGCATCCTCTAGTTCACGCTTCTGCCCTTGCAATCCATCCAGTTGCATCTTCATCATCTTGTTTGGATCATCCCTCTTCTGGGGAAAGTCTCACCGAGCCTGCCAGGCGACCAAGTCCCCTTCCATGCTCAGCTTTTTCCTCTCATCCTGCGACGAAGGTTAGCATCTTTATTCTCTTTGTTCATCACATGTTTTAGAAACTAACCCATGCATTTACAGGTTGAGAAAGCTCTTTGGGTCCTCAGCAATCAGCTTGCCAAGATCCAGGTTCTTCTGGGGAGAAATCTGCCTTGTGCAAAACTCTCCAAGAAGAAAAAGACTTCTTGAAGGAGCGCCTGGATGGTATTTGTCCAGTCACGCTACACTTGGTTGAGTGCTATGATGGATACCGTGAAGAGGCGTGCACGTTCCAACTGGAGAGGCATCACGCCCGAGAGCAGCGAGACCTCACCAACACAATTAGGGAGAACTGCTCCTTCACAATAAGGGACGATGTCAATAAGCTGATAAACGTCACCAGTTCTCTAGGGGCGGCCAGTGTTGATCCTACTGATGCCAACATGTCCATAGGAGAACTTTGTAAATTGCTTTCGGATCAGGTCGACACTTTAGTCGCCTGCATCCCTTTTTTACGTAAAGACTGCAAGAAATAAAGTCTTTTTCTTTTTCTTTACATTATGACTCTTTAAATGATTATGTATAATCTATAATCATCAACCTTGAGTTCTTTAGACTTTCTGTGTGAAAAATGGTTACAGGAAAACATCTCTGCGACCAAAACATACACAGGTAGTAAGTCCTCTGTGCGAGATCAAATCAGGACAATACTTAGGTCTCAGAACAGCATGGAGGCCATAAAGAGTACTGCGGTCACAGAATAGCATTGAGACCAAAAGTAACAACACTGAGATCACAGTATAGCGTTGTGATCATACGTAGCACTGAGATCACAGTATAGCATTGCGATCATAACAGTGCTGTAATCATGAAATTACCCTGAAATCATAGTGTGTCAAATCCTAAAAATTCTCATACAATTTATCTGTACCGTATCCCCCAAATGTGAAATAAAATGATCTATTAATTTCAAACATATGAATTTTGTTTCAGATTCAAATATGCTTAACGATATGATACCGAGTTCCCTTCAAGAAAATACCCATTATGAGAAAATATTAAAATAATGAACCTGGCGAGTAGTGGTCTCGGGCAAATAAAAGGAAGAAGTGGCTTGCTAGAGAAGCTTCAGAACAAAACCCTCTTTTGTCTTAGCCATTTTCGCCGCAAAAAACTCTCTTTTCGCACCATGCTCTCATCGGCACCAAAGCGTCATTTTTCCACTGATCCCATCAGCAATGGTGTCTTGGAGCCGATCAATCCACCATAGTTAGGAGAGCTAATGGTGCTAGAGAAAGAAGAGATTCTTCCCTCGCGGCTGCTAATCAACTGGCTGCCAACAGAAAAGAATGAGGAAACCCCAATCATTCGTGAGAACAAACGGGTAATCTTTGAAGAGTTCTTGCGATGTGGGTTTTGATTCCCAAAAAGCAAGTTCCTTCAGGATGTCCTGGCGCATATGGGTTGGAACTGGGGAATCTGGACCCCAACACCATTCTGATTCTGGTGATCTTTCAGCATCTCTGTGAAGCCTTCATTGGAGTGCTACCAAGCGTAGATCTCTTTCGACGCTTCTTCTCAGCATGGTCGAAGAGTGCCAGTGCCGCAGGATATATATATGTCTGTGTAAGGGAGAAGAAAGATTATCCCGTTCTCCCTCTGTGGGATTCTATGCACAGATGGCACTAGAAATGGTTCTACTCCATCGGAGAGTGGTCTCTGGTTCGAAATCATCAACCAGAGAAGAGCAATGAAATGGACACCGTTCCTGCTTTGAATCAAGAATTGAAGAAGCAAGCCCAAGCAATCCTTTACTAGTCCATCAGGGGTTAACAGCACGGGATATCATCCAGGACTTTGTGAAGAACAACATTCTGCTTGGGAGGTTGAATGCATGGCGGACAACACCTTCGATTATAATACGGTTATGTTTTCTGATCTACAAAATGTGCAATTTTACTGACAAAAAACTCCATGCCGAGTAATTTACTTTTTTTGATGAAGTTTTGTCCTTGTTCGAGATTGAGAAAAAGTCAAATAACCTTCTGCGGCCATATAATGTGGCGACAGAAGAAGCTTGAGGATCACCCCGGCCTCAGAGCTTAATCAACAACGGTGATGATCTCAGACAAAAGCATCAAAAGGTATGTCTTCTTTCGAGGTAGATGTCCAAGAACGCATGTTGATTTTAACCATCAGATCAAATTTTCTGAAATGATGTAGCTACTGAAGGGGTGGACTGCCGGGACAAAGTGTCCTGGGGATATTGCTGGGCCTTCTGGGAGGTCAGCATCGAAGAGGGTAAAACGTACCTCTTCTAGATCAAAAAGGCAAAGGAGCCAAACCCTGAAAAACCCAAGAAGAAGATCATAGGAGGGGCTTCTTCGAAGAAGAGGAAAACCACCGCGAAAGATGCTGTGGTAAGATTTTCTCTTCCCCCTGTTATACCAAGTACGAATAGGAGTCACTTCTTAGTTGTACAGGGTGAGGGGAGCGAGGATGAGGAAGACGAAGATCCTCTCATCCGTCGTAAGAGGAAAGTGACAAGCCCTCTGGAAATTCCAGAGAGGCCATCCTCTCCTACCGTCGCCAATATCTTGTCCTCCATGGCGGAGGGAACTACTGCGGTGGTGGATCCCGTGATCGCAGAGATCCCAATCCTGAGGTTGTAGTTTCAACTACCTCAGGGATGGTAACACCCCTTCAAAAATGGAAGGGATTGCTGCGGCAAGGACATCACAGCTATACAAGTTTTTACTTCCTTGCATATACCAATTGTATTTTGAACATGCAGGGGGAAGAAGACACTGTCCTGTTCAAGAAAAGGAAAACAAGGACAGATGTCAATGACACTTCAACAGGGGAACCCAGTGGGCTTCTTTCTCCCCAGAGCGCATCACTGAAACACACAACTGTGATGGGGTTTTGACTCAGGTAAGGATATCGCATCTTGCCACATCGTGCTTGTTTGAAAACATGAATGTCACAAGTCATGATATTTTTAGGACCCCTGCGTCTAGTACCCTGCCGACCTCCTTATGAACCGGCGCAACACCTACCGCGGAGGTCGAGGGAGACACAGGTGTGAGCGCAATGGCTGAGGTAGCCTCTCAGGCCATTGTGGAGGAAATAATTGCAGATCTCCAATCTCCTGGGATGGAAACCGCAATCTTGACCACAGGAGTAAGCCAGCAAGAACAATCATTTGTTGCTCCTGTTGTCAAGGAAAGAACCGGTCTCGAGGTTCAACCTTTGAATGAACCTGAAGACACTTGTTTTAGCAATTTCATAGAGGTAAGTAAAATTCTTTTACCTTTTCTGGAATTGCTAATCCTAGGAATGTTCAAGTTTTAACAGCAATATCTCACTGTGTTTCAAGACCTGATCCGCGTGGCGACCAAGTGAAAAGCTTTAGCAATGCATATCGAGGTCACGCAATAGGAGATCAGCCGACTGCAACAGTAAGTATCTGTATCTTGTTTATACCAACTTGAACTTCATCTAAGTATAACCACTGCCTTCCTTGTCACAGGGAAAATGCCTCCTTGACAAAGAACATGGCTGATCGGTAAAACCAGGAAGAGGCTGCGGCTGCGAGATTTTTTCTATGGAGAAGGAACTTCACGAGGTGTAGTTAAAGCTTTCCTGTAAGTTTACTTCCAACCAGAAGGAATTATTTCTTTACATGAATTGTTGTCAATTCAACTACTTTGCTCATGTAGTACAAGAGGATCAGATAAGCTTTCTTTGAAAGGAGAAGGATGGCCTTCGTGCGACCATCGAGCTCCAAAGCTCAAAGATTGACACTGTCTATGAGGATAATAAGACCTTAACGGTGACAATTTCTTCTTGCAGCAACGTCCAATAGAAAATCTTCAAAAAACTGAAGATGGTTGCAAATTTGCTGAAGGCAGATATAATCAAGCCTCAAAAGGACAACTTAAGCCTCAACGATTCATGCAAACTGGTCACGACACAAGCCGAGTCACTTCTCGAGTATCTTCCTGAGGATACAAAATGGCAAGAAGAGGCAATGAAGACTAAAGCAAGATCTGTAGCCTCTGCCATTTTGTGCAAATTAAGACTTCACCACGGCCCAAATTTGAATCTGAATCCAGTGGTGGGTGATGCAGAAATTGAGAGTGAAGATCAGCTTGAAGCTATCTTAGAGGAAGTCAAGCCTCTCATTGAAGGTCTTTTGAAAGAATAGGGCTTATTGTAACTCATTGTAATGAACAATGATCCTCTATGTGAATTGTACCTATATACATACAATTGAAAATGTGCAAATGCATGCCTCAAGTTTTTTGGAAAAATATACTCAATTTCATTTTACATTATGGCCATATTCCTCTAGCCTCCTCTTGAGATCATACATACTGAAGACGTGGTATTATAATCTCAGGAGAAATATGGGTTATTGACGATCAGGAAATATCTGGCGAGTTCCTTATACGTTTAGGAATGGTTTATAAAGGAATGTCTCGACCTAGATATGATCATTTAGTCGCACCAATACTGATCTTAATACGATAGCAAGGTTTATTACGAACTGGCAGCCCCTTGAATGCTCAGAAACATGCTAGTAAGTCCTGTATGCGTTTATAAACGGCTTATTTAGAGATGTCTTGTCTAGATGAGACCATGAGATCGGCAAGCGAATCCAACCTAGTTATCGTAGTAAGATGATCATCGGTGACCAGCCCCCGAGCATAGCTCGGTTAGAATGGGACAGAAGAAATCAAACCATAACACAATGTGAAGGAAAGTACATATAATGTTTTAACAAAATCATGCTAACTGAAAAGGATAAAAGAGATGGAAAACTTACAGTAGAACTTGCATCATTGATCTATGTTCCAAGTATTGGACAAGATCCTTCCATCCTCCATCGCTAATCGGGCTGATCCTGGTCGCAGTACTGAGACCACAATATAAGGGCCTTCCCACTGAGGGGAGAATTTGTTATGATTAGACTGGTTTTGTATTTTTCGTAAAACCAACTCGCCCACGTGAAGACTACAATATCGCACTCATTTACTGTGATATTTACGTAAAGCTTGGAAATATACTGCAGACTTGATCAGCGCTCGATCGCGTTTCTCCTCAAGGAGGGTAATATCTTGGGCACGTTGTTCATGTTGATTAGAATGATCGAATTGATCCATGCAAACAGAACCAATGCGAATTTCCATAGGTAAGACAGCCTCTACACCATATACTAGTTGAAAAGGCGTTCCACCCGTAGCTCGACTACAAGTAGTGCATAGTGCCCATAGAACGGAGTAGAGTTCATCTACCCAAGCCCCCGAGCGCATCTAAGGTGATCGAAGATGCACTTCTTGATACCTTGTAAAATCTGCTTGTTGGCACGTTCAACGGCTCCATTGCTCTGCGGATGAGCTACATATGCAAAGCACACTTTGGTCCCAATGTCGTCGCAATAATTCAAAAAGAGACCACTGACGAACTAGGAACCGTTGTTAGTAATAAGACGACTTGGAACTCCAAATCGTGTAACTATACTCTTATGAAAGAATTTCTTCGCTGCAGCGGCGGTAACGTTGCGGACTAGTTCAGCTTCAATCCACTTTGTAAACGTGTCAATAGCTACGAACAAGAACTTGTACCCATTGACCGCTTGGGGCATAGGACCCACGATGTCTATTCCACAGACCGCAAAAGGCCATGTTAGAGGAATAGTTTGTAAACCATATGCAGGCTGATGAACTTGCCTTGCATGAAACTGACACTGTGGGCATGTTTTGACCAAATGCTTGGCATCATCAAGTGCTGAAGGCCAGTAAAATCCCTACTGGAAAGCTTTTTTGACCAGTGTCTGATAAGATGCATGTGCACCACACATCCCATCGTGAATTTCTTTCAAGAGGGACTTACCTTCCTCCTGAGATATACAACTCATGAATACTCCTTGAGTACCCTTCCTATACAAAATTCCATCAATGATTTTGTATAGATGAACCTTTCGAACTAACCGATCACTTTCGGTTTCATCCTTGGGCAAGGTCCCATGTTCGAGATAGATCTGCAATGGACGGGTCCAATCTTCTTCTTGTCCAAGGTTGGTGACGCAAATTGTCACCTGGTAATACTCGATCAAAGCCATGATCGAAGGGTGTTTTAAGTGTTCAACGAACACTCCTGCCGGTGCGGATGTGCATAAGGACCCAATTTTTGATAATTGGTCTGTGAGTATGCTATCCTTCCGCAAGATGTATTGAACTTCGAAATGACTGAAGTATTTTTTCAATTTCCTCACTTCCCCCACGTAATGAACCATTGTCTCATTGGAGGTGCTGTACTCCTTGTTTACCTGGTTTACGACTAGCGGTGAGTCTCCCCTCACCACTAGCCGACGGACTCTAAGGAATCTGGCTGCCCAGAGCCCTACAATAAGACCTTCATACTTTGCTGCGTTGTTGGTCACAACAAAGTGTAATTGAATGACGTACTTGAGTTGGTCGCCCTGAGGCGTGATTAAGACCACTCCAGCCCCCGAGTGTTGAAAACTGTGAGAACCGTCAAAATACATCGTCCAATGGTCGGTGCATTGTAAATCTTTAGATTCTTGTGCAGGACAGTCGGGATTAGTCCATTCAGCCACAAAATCTGCAAGAATTTGACATTTAACTGCTATGCAAGGCGTGAAATGGATGGCAAATGCTCCAAGTTCCACTGTCCACTTCGCGATACGACCTGATTTCTCTAGGTTTCAAATAATATCTCCCAATGGGAAGGACGAAGGCACAGTAATCTTGTGTGCTTGAAAATAATGTCATAGCTTCCAGAAAGCCATCAGAACTGTGTAAAGTATCTTCTGGACCTCAGGGTAACACTCCTTTGGACCGTGAAGTACTTCGCTTATGTAATAGATTGGTTGTTGTACACCCTCTCGCTTTGCGACCAGAATGGCGCTAACCGCGTAAGGGGTGGCCGCCAAGTAAAGGAGTAGTGGCTCTCCAAAATTCTGAGAGACCAATACTGGTGAGCTAGACAAATAAGCTTTGACCTCTTGAAAGGCTTTTTCGGCTTCATCCAACCAGGTAAAATCATTGTGCTTGTGAAGAGCCTTAAAGAAAGGCAATCCTCGTTCACCTAGTCGCGATATGAAATGGCCTAAAGCCTCCATACGACCTGTTAGGCTCTGGACATCCTTCATGGTCGAAGGAGAGCTCATTTTCTCAATGGCCCTGATTTTTTCAGGATTAACCTCAATTCCTCTCAAACAAATAAGGAAACCCAAAAGTTTCCCAGAAGAAACCTCGAAAGAACACTTTCTGGGTTCAATTTTATTCCATGCTTGTTTAGATTACAAAAGGTTTCAGCACGATCATCTAAATGATTCGAGCTTTTCAAGCTTTTTACAATCAAATCATCAACGTAAGCTTCGAGATTACGCCCCAACTGGGAAAGAAAGGTTTTTGGCATTAAGCACTGGTACGTGGAACTGGCATTCTTGAGACCAAATGGCATTCTGACGTAGCAGTAGGTGCCAAATGGTGTGATGAAGGCAGTTTTCTCTTCATCTTCTTCTGCCATTCTAATTTGGTGGTACCCTAAGTAAGCATCCCGGAAGCTCATCAGTTCACAACCCGCTGTAGAATCGACCAACTAATTGATGTGGGGAAAGGAAAAATCATCCTTCGGACAAGCACTATTTCAGATAGTGTAATCGACGCACATGCGCCACTTACCATTTGACTTTAGGACCATGAACGGGTTTGCCAGCCACTCAGGATGATCAACTTCGCAAATAAATCCTGTTTTCTAGAGTTTGTCCAACTCCAAACGGATGGCTTCTTGCTGATCAACAGCAAAGCGTCTGAGTTTTTGTTTTATTGGTCGCTGTCCAGGCCGAATCGCTAACCTATGCTCAATTACCTCCCTTGGGACTCCAGGCATGTCGGATGGTTTCCACGCAAACACATCGGCATTAGCCCAGAGGAAAGTAACGAGCTCGAGTTCCTATTTGTCGTCCAGGCCTGATCCAATCCGAATGGTTCTGGATGGATCATCTGGGTACAATGGAACTAGCTTTAATTTCTCATCTAGTCGCGAGGTAACTTTGACTGCATCTGAGGCCATGGTCGCAGTCTTAACATCCCGAAGGGGAAGCTGATCCACCAACACCAGAGATTGCCGATCACAAGTAAGTGTCGTGTTCCGGTTGCCTTAGACCAAAATAACACCTTTGGGACCCGGCAACTTGGCGCATTGATAAGCATAATACGAAGTCGATCTTGTGTACTCCTCCTAGGCACACCAGGCACTACCACAGAAACAGACATCCAGGACGGCACATCACAGACGGTTATGAACTTTTCAATGGAACACCGTCTGCGAAGGCCTGTCAGGAGAATATATTCAGTTATCACAGTCGGTTCTGATGTCAAAAACAACTGTGATAGTAAACCAGACGGTTCTTAACACAAAACCTTCTGTAATAGTCTATTTATCACAGACGGTTTTGACCTAAAACCAGACTGTGATAGATACAATCGGTTCTCAACTGAGAACCGTCTGTGATAACTAGAATATCACAGACGGTTCTGAACTCAGAACCGACTGTGATATATACAATCGGTTCTGAACTAAGAACCGACTGTGATAGTGTAGTATTAGAGACGGTTCTGAGGTCAGAATCGACTGAAAAAGTGCCGACGCTTTGAAATCTCAAACTTCGCATGCGGCACGCGGCGCTTCGAATTCTTTTTCAGAACCGACTGAAAAAGAACCGACTGTGATATATACATTTCTATCTCTGATCTTCGCACGCAGCGCCTAGGCGAACACGAAGCGTCGCTTTGGAAGTTCTATAAATAACTTGACAGTGGAATAATTGTCATTACTTTACAAGCTTTTATAATTCTCAAACTGTTTGACTCCTTAGCTTCTCTGCGCCAATGGCATCCTCGATGGCATCGTCAGCCTCGCCCTCCCTGGTAAGAACTCTCAATCTTTTGGACTTACCCTTGTATTGTTAATCCCTGTTCAGTACATTCTTGACCTGTTGATTTGCACAGGGAAGGGGAGCCGTGGAAGACTCGGGCAAGGTGAAAGCCAAGCTGAGGGCCCTCCAGGAGGAGCACAAGCTCCTTACGGAGAAGCACACTCGGCTACGGCTTGACCTGGACGATCTCTTCCAGCGCATTCAGTGCATGAAGACGGATGGTGACAATGCTAGGGCGAGGATGAGGCGTCTTCGCGAGGAGAATAAAGCCATGAATATGACCATCGCGAGCTGCGGTTTGACTATGAAGGATACCATTGCGAAGCTGAGGGAGGTCGCAGGCCATCTCGACGCGGTAGTAGTTGATCCTAAGAAGGACAACTTGTCGCTAGAGGAGTCCTGCGTCCTGGCTGCAAGTCAAACTGACTTTATTCTAGATGCAGCCAGGGCTAAGACCACTCCTTGACCTAGCATTCTGTATTTTTCCTTTTTTTTGTAAGTGATGAAAAAAGTTAATGAAAACTTTGTTCTTATGTCAACTTTCCAATTTTCCAGCACGTTCTTGGACTGCATGCTATCTTCCCTCTTTCTTTATACTTTGTTCTTATGTCAACTCTCTCAATGTGCTTTGAATATCACAGACGGTTCTGAGGTAAAAAAATGTCTGCGATAGTCACATTACAGACGGTTTTTATATAAGGACCAACTGTGATATCCCCAACAGTGACCGACGCTTCGAATTCTCAACTTCTTTCAATATAACACACGGTTTTTAACTCTAAACCGTTGGTGATAGTAACATTACAGACAATTTTTATGTAAGGACCGACTGTGATAGTCCCAACAGTGATCGACGCTCCAAATTCTCAATGGTGTGTTGTGTCATTTTGGGTTCTGATGTTTGCGCGGCGCACTAGCCTGGGAACATGAAGCGTCGCCTTGGAAGCAAAACTCCAGGGAGAGAACAAGTATTTGTAGAAGTCGAACATTCCAAATTCCAGGCATATTACAGACGGTTTGGACATCAGAACCGTATGTAATAGTAAAGCAAACGGTTTTGATCTCCCAACTGTTTGTGATAGCCATATTATAGACAGTTTGGACATCATAACTGTCTGTAATAGTAAAGCAGACGATTTTGATCTCCCAACCGTCTGTGATAGTGCCAACAGTGTCCGACGCTTCGAATTCTCAACATGCAATCGTGGATAACCGCACATAATAACTGCGCAGATGAAGAGACTTAATTATTTACTTCAAATTTAATTTGCATCGAATTATGTAATTAGACGCTTCAACTTCTTAAGTGGGCACTGTTCCGCCGTGTTGCAATTTTTCTCCCGAGAAATTATCATGAATTTATTGACCTTGAAAACCAGTAGAGTGCTTTTTAAAACTCGAGGCACGCGCACATATGAACCGTCACCTTCTGGTTCTATAAATAGCGAGGCTCTTCAATCCTTAAGACTTACAAATTCTTGGCTAAGTCTTTTAGGAATTCTGCTCCCTTACATTCTTTACATACAAAAGGGATGCAGTCGATCAAAACATCGACTTGCTCCGAAAGAAGTTTACAAAGTTCCCCAAGGGACATATTGTTGTCAGTAGGATCTACACTGACAACCCCCAGGGAACTAGCAACTACCCTAAGTCTATCTATATCATCCCTAACAACGGACGCACTATTGTCCCTAATCAAGTCGGAGAGTTCTCGCTGTTGCTGAGCGAAGTCCCTCTCTCGACGGAAATGGTGCGCCTCCTCTCGGGATCGATCAAGACATTCTGCTAAACGCAGAATCTTCGAGGCCATCTCCTCGGTCTTCTTCTCCAGGGCATTCTTCTCTTCCAGAAGAGTCTGTCCGGAAGGAAGAGATGGAGCAACAGAAGGCTGATCGCTGGGGCCTCCTACCTCCTGCATTTTGCAAAAAGTTAGTCATATTAACTAAAATTATCAACAAAAAGGGAGAAGAATTGTTACCTGTCCCAGTGCAACGTTCCCAGAAGAAAATTGCTTCGCCAACCCAATATGGCAATCATCTGGTCGAGGGATAGTCACCGCTTGCCGACCAGGATGTTGATCACCCATAAGGATGGGAGAATTGAATGTGATGGGATCTTTCTCTGAGGATAAAGGCCTAACTTGCCGAGAGGCATGAACGGGGAGGGTCAAAGGAACTGAAGGAAGAAGGAAACTCGCTACACTCTTCACCTTTGTTCCACTGGAAGATCCTTCGTCAACCTTGGGTTTCTTCCTTAAAGGAGACAGGACTTCATCAGACCCTTGTTCGACAATTTCCCCTTCATCGCTCTCAATCTCGATGATTTCGTGATCTGCCATTGGGAAGAGTAAGTGAAAAGGAAGGAGGCCAGGTAACAAGAAAAAGACTTAGGCGTGAGAGGGAAATTGTGAATCTTTACATGTCCAGGGGTCTGGTATTTATAGCCGCCAGGTCGACGGTTCGCCTCCCAGACACCTCGAGTTTCGTTAAAGACATTTACAATTTTACCTCGAGATAAAAATCTCTACGGCGCCATCATTGCCCGTCACGTAATGTCAGAACCCGTCTTGAAAAACCAACCGTTTTTCACTTAGTGCGCCACTAAGTGGAGAAGTTAAAGGGCCGGGTTAAAAATCCAATGCACGGTTTTTAAATTCGAAATAAACACGTCTCTTCGTTTTCTTCGAATTTGGGGGCTAGCTGACGAGGATTGACACCCGGGTCACTTCTAATAAACTTCTGGTTCAAGACAGGTTCAAACCAGAGCATGTGTCTGGAGATGCAAACTCAAGTTATTTTGAGAGGCATCACCACGAGGTCGCAAGCTTTACGTGATCAAGTCGCAGCTTTACGCGGTCAGACCGTAGGCCTTGCGCGGTCAGAAGTTCGTGGCCTATACGCGAACTACACATTCGGGATATTACGCGGTCAGCCAAATCCCGCGGTCAGAACGTCTACCGATCAGGATACCTGGGATCTATCTATTCGGTTGTCTATACGACAGGATATTCTAAGTATCCCGAAGATTCCTACATGTGGAAAATCAACCGTCAGGGGGTTAACACGTACAGTTATTCATGAATAACACGTGTTTAACCTACGTGGAGGTTAAGAGCAGTTTCAAAAACCGTATCTAACCGTCTGAGCAACCGATTGATGCAGTTTCCTTCACATGGCACCCTTTCAAGCAGTATAAAAGGATGGCATGAAGTATCAATCGGGGAGAGATCCAAGTTAGCCAAGTCTACGGCACACCTCATATAGCATTTTTAAGTCTTCTTTAGCTTATTTTTGTACACTTTTATAGGAAAAATCCTTGCCTGTGAGGACTTTTCCTCCCATTTGTAAACATTTTACCACACTTAGTGAAATCTCAACAGGACGTAGGGCTTTTACTCCCACCATCGAGGGCCCGAACCTGTCTAAATTCTCTGTGTTCCTGTTCTCCATTGTTCAGCATACCTTCCCGAGGGGTCATCTTGAAAGGTCTCACTATTACAAATTCTGCATAAGTTCGGCTGAGGACCCCGAGTCCGAATCGTCGACAGTGTCCCTCCGGGAAGGTATGATGAATCAAAGTTAACTAGAGCACAGAGAGATTTATATAGGTTCGGGCCCTCGATGGTGGGAGTAATAGCCCTACGTCCTGTTAGGATTTCACTATATGTGGGAGAAAAGAGTTACAAAACTATGGAAAAGATCTTCACAGGCGAATATCTTTCCTGTAGGTTTATACAAGATTGTACTCGAGAGGCTTATGAAAGCTAACTAACTTAGTCTAGTGTCTTCGGTTAATATTTTGATCTCTTGGTCCTTCGATGCTCCAATCCCCTTGTCTGATGCATTGGCTTACCCTTTTATACTGGTTGAAAGGGTGCCAAGGCAGAATGGCATCGAACAGTTGCTCGGGTGCAGTTTTGGCAACTGCCCTTAACCTCCACGCAGGTTTAGCACATGTTATTGAGGAATAACCGTATGTATTAACCTCCTGACGGTTGTCTCCATACGTGGAAGAATCTTCAGGATACTCGGGATATCCCCGTTGTAGGGACTGAACAATCCCGCATCTTCTAGTCGAAGGTGTTCTGACCGCGCGTTGCTTGTAATCATCTGACCGCGCATTATCTGCAGCCCTCTGTTCGCGTATTCGCATACAAGCTCCTGATCGTGTAAAGCCTACGATCACATGTTTGTGCTTCTCGAAGTAGCTTGAGTTCGTGTCAACAGACACTTGTCTAGTTCGAATCTGTCCTGAACCAGTCGTGTATTTATTTGAATTAGCTCGGGTATCAATCCTCGTCAGTTCCACCGTGAGCCCGGGAGTATATCCGTGGCACACGAGGATCTGTTCGACCTCTACAACTGGCGGGAGCTCGATATGTCCATCATACAGACTGGAGTCCTGTGAGTTTGCTGATCCTATGTATTGCTGTTTTCTAACTCTATTTGCTAACTCTGCATTGTTGTAGTTCATTTGAAATATAGTAACTTTCTGTGCAATACTAATGTCGTCCTTTGCATGCAGGTGCATGTACAGGCTAGCATCGGAGGCTGCATGTGACAAGGTGGGTTTCCTCAACCCAGAGAAAATAAGCCTCACGATGCTAGAGCACGACGCCGCGCACACTGAGCACTACATATCCAAGGCGCTGACGGCACAGTTGGACAGGGAGTTCATTCTGGTGCCGTATCACCAAAGGTTAGTGCATCTCGTACCAATTTAACTCAATCTTGTGTGCTATACCTCAGATATACTTTGAGCTAGCGGTCCTCTTTTATGGACAATGTAGGGGCTACTGGATCCACATCATGATCTGTCCGTCGATGAATGAGGTGTACTACCTCGATTCGATGCGTGACAGATTATCGAACGAATATGTGGTCAAGGGGAATATGGAGGAGTAACATATATGTTTGATTTAAATTTTGACCTCACTAGCTAATGATAATACATTAACCGGCAATGCTAACTGAAGTGTAGGGCTTTTGAGAAATATGTGTCCACTGAAGGGAGGCATGCCGCAAAGCGGGGCTCCCTACTAGCTTGGAAAGAATATGAGGTACTCACGAGACTTTTTGTTTATGCTTAATTAGTTTATGGAAACAATAGCTAACATGTCTTCGCATATGCAATTATCTCAGTGCCATCAGCAGCCGCAATCATGGGAATACGGGTTTTATGTGCTGCGCTACATGTATGACGTAGTGCAGACAAACTTTGCCCAATTCCCCCAGGTAAGCATCGATAGCTAACTCAAATTTGAAAATTGGTTGTCACGTTCAAAATTAGGAAGTTAGTTACTTAGTATTCACACATGCTTGCAGATCGCCATGTCCAAAGACCAATATGAAAATGCAAAGATTAGAGATCTCCGACAAATCTGGGTTCAATATGTTATGGAGGAAGTTGCGCCCAACCAACCGCCATGACAAGCTTTTCGGTCACTTGTTGTCAATTTTGTCTTTTTCGTGTACTCTGTGCATATACTGTTTATATATATGTGAATAAATATATATGTGAATAAATGTCTATGTTTGATTGCAATTTGTATTTGTCCATATATATGTGAATAAATGTGAATAACTGTCTAATGTGTCAATTTGTTCAATGTATATGTGAATTTACCCTTCTTTGCATCTGTACTGTATTGTGTATCCAATCTATACTGTACTGCATCTGTATTGTATTGTGAATGTAAAGAATGTACTGTATATGTGAATGTACTGTATTGCATCTATACTATATTTGTATCGGTAAAGTCATTCACAGCCGAGAGAGTACTATGGTTTTTTCTATCGGTACACTGGTAATTAACCGTTAGAAGACTGTAACTTTTTTTGCCAGTAAACTCATACACAATTGAGAGAGTACTATCATTTTTTCTATCGATAAACTCATTCACAACTGTAACACCCTAGTTTTGGGGGCGAAAAGTTTTTGCATAAAAATCCTGCATGCATGTATCTCTGTAGTAGTAGCCAGATCATCTGAACTCTAATTTCTCTCAAACCCTAAAAATCTCCAAATCTATCCTCTAGATCCAGATTAAGATCTGCCCATTCAAATTTAACCTACCAGTTACCCTGAAGATAAAAGTCTTCAGGAGCCAGATCGAATTCTGACCCTAACTCCCAGTATATAAGTCTCTTTCTGTTGTCGAAAACAAGAAATTCAGATTTACCCTAAGTACCCCAGTTTCCAGATAACTGAGTAATCATGATTTACCCATATCCAGACTCAAGTATCCTTTGGAATATGTTCCTAGGTATATCCTCAACTTACTCCAAAAAGTTGGGAACCAGATTGTTCCATCTAAACATTTTTCGCAGATTAGTCCAAATTTTACTGCGAATAACTGCTTTTCTGTTTATCTGGAAGCCTGAAAAGGCTAAATCTACAAATCAACTCCAACTCCAGAATTTCTTATGGGAACACCTCCCAAAT
Organism: Pharus latifolius; assembly: GCA_019359835.1. Taxonomy (NCBI): domain Eukaryota; kingdom Viridiplantae; phylum Streptophyta; class Magnoliopsida; order Poales; family Poaceae; genus Pharus; species Pharus latifolius. Next base: position 35,510,656 of record CM033325.1, read on the forward strand.
GCTATTTGATATTGATTCCCCTTCTGATCGGACTTCAAAATCTCACTCCAATTACCAGAATCTGAGATCGACAAAATCCAGATCTATTTTACCCTATTTTCAAAAATAGGTGAAATCCCTCAGATTTTATCAAACTTTCTCCAAATTTGTGCTAAATGAGTATTAATAGAAATATTATACTCAGCAATGAAATCAAATTCTAAATTAAACCTCTCTAAACCCAGATTTGCAATTCAGTCCAAAGCTAATCAAAAACCATCACAATTCAGTCCCTGATTCGACCACAGGTTGTGTTCACGACCAGGCTTCTCAAACTGACCAGATTGCTATTTCGACTTCGACCAGGCCTGTTCAATCGACCACATCTTCAGGCTTCAACCGCAGCAACTGATTTCGACCATGAGCTGTTGCCTTGGACTTCGACCACGACCTGGCTCCAGCACGCGAGCACGGGAGCTTCGACTTCGAGCACGCGCTGCTGCTGTTTTGCTTCGACCTGCATCTACAGTACATGGTCAGTTGATTTCTTTGACCATTGCTACGCCCGTGAAATCCTAGCCGTTGATCACCAGCATAGCCATCTTAGCTGCTGCCTCGTCGCCACTGTGGATTACCTCCTCCAGCACCGGCCAGATCTTCACTCTCCCACGTGTGCCCGACAGCCACAGCAAAACCGTGCCACGTTGCAGCCATGCCACGATCGGGTTTCACTTCACCATCCCTTCACCGCAGAGACAGCAGCGCAGCCGACGCGACCGGTGAGGACGTCGTTTCGCCGCCTGTCATTGCCGCCGGTCACTTTCCAGTCAACTCAAACCGGTTTCAACTCCCCGTGCAATTGTAGACGTTGGGAGCCTCCCCAGCCACGCCTATTTAAACCCCATGGTCTTAGCAACCCTCTCACACTCCTTCACACCAGCAACCAGTAAAACTCGCCGTGTTTCTTTTCTTCCCCGGCGAGCAGCAAGAAAGGGCTTCGGTGCCAAGCTTCTCCACTGCTTCCTTCTTCAATCCAACACCCCCAGTGAGCTTCTCTCAACTCCCTCATACTTCTCAAGCTTGGAATTTAGTTTAAATGCTCTCTGTTACCGGCAATCTCCGTGTTTCATCTAGAACTCCGATGAGCAATTAATCCTCAACCAGATCGATTCAACCTTTGAGCTAGTAATCAAATATGCTCACTAGACCTTGCTTAACATCCCTAAGCAACCAAAATCAACAGATTTGCTGAAATATGAAAAACCCCAAATTGGAACTTTGCTTGTGAACTGAGCTTGCTGTTTAAGCTTTTCTGGTGCATCTCTAGCCAATCTAACTTCACCAGTAGCTTTCTTATGCCCTAGAGACCATGTACAAGCAAGGAATCGAGTTCTTTTGCCCAGAATCAGAAATACCCAAATCAGATTTGAGTTCATCTTTTCTCCAGCCAGTATCTTCCAAATCCAGCCACTCCAGCTAAACCACTTTGCCATTTAGATGTTTTGGACCATTTTGAGCAACTTTGTCTTCTGTCACGACTTCTAATTCGGCCTAGAACAGAAGTTATAGCTATGCCCTAGTTGCTGTACTGTTCATGTTGCATGTGCTCCAGGCCAGTCAATTTCATCGCCGGATTTTGTTTCCGGCCTTTTCAACCCTAACCACCTTGTCTAGTAGATGTGCATTGACCCCATGAGTATTTTTGTCTTCTAGTTTGACACCTGGATCGGCCCAGGTGAAGAGGTATTGCCATGCCAAGTTTTGTCCAGAGACTGTTTGGAACAGTTCGGCCACCGTGTTCTTCGCGGGATTTCCTTGCTTTCCGGCCATCTCCTGCCCTAAATCCTGTTGAGACATTTGTTCCTGTTACAAATGCCTAACCACCAGACAAAGTGATGCATCATTTGGGGCCTTAAATCAAAAGATATGGCTAACCCTAGTTTATGGCCATGTCAACCCTATGCCAGGCTATGTCAGCCAGTGGCATTAGCCCTGTTCACCCACCTCTTCTCATGTAAAACAGAAACTACTTTGTCAAATTGTTGCCTCACTACTTTTTGCACCTTATGCTTGAATCAAAATGTATTTTGGCCACTAGGAACTGTTCAAACCCTGTCAATGCCATTCTTGGGCACTATCAGCCTATGTCAGCCAGTGGCATTGAGCCTTTTCACCTACTTCCAGCCATGCATTCTGAACATAACTTTGTCCCTTAGACTCCTGATGTTGTGATCTACATTTTATTCTACTGTCACAACTTGAGTTGAGCCCTCTATCATCCATGGATCCTATGTCGATGCCTTGAACCGAATGCCAACCTAAAGACGTTCGCTGTTTTTGGGCGAACCAGTCGCAACCTTGTTATTACTCTAATATTTTGGAACCTTGTAAACCTTGACAACTAATCTTAACCCTGGTTTCCATAGTTAACTCTAATCGCTTCCAAATCTTGTATCACCAAAATGTTTTCACCTTGCATTGTTGCATGTAGTGGATTAGTAAGAATAGGATTGATTGTAATGCCTATTTGCTTGCTTGATCTTGTTTAGAGTGAGAGCCCGAGATTGAAGACCTTGTCACTGAACCGTCATCAACTGCTGATACTTACGACGCGGAAGGAAAGTCATACTTTGATCATATTGAACCTATATTTTATGAATTGCTATGCTATTCCATGAGTAGATATCTCATTAATATTGCATGTGTTGAGATCAGTGATATTATGGCAGTGACAGATTGAATACTTGAGAAATGTGGAATTGTTAAGATAGCAAGCCATGAACTAATAAAGGTACATACATATACATCTATATTCATGAAATAGAACCCCTAGCCGTGACCAGTATTTTGGTATGGGATGGTGGTAGCACTGGAGGTGCTTAATTGCAAAGGATGTGCAGGCACTGAAGGTGCATGGTTTGTGGTATGATCTGGTCACTGGCATATAAGGACTAGAACCTTGTGTTGTGCGTCTAGTGGCATGAACAACATACCAACCACTTACCTGGTATGGGATAGGCACAATCTAGTAGCTTTCTTAGTATTAGCAGTTCCCTGCATCGCTTGTCTGTCCGGTTTCTCGCGTGGAAACTGGTGGGACGTAGTTCATCCATGAGTGGTGTGAGATCAGAAAAATTATGAGAGGATAAGGTAGAAAGAAGGAAGTTGCCCTACGCCAGATTAAGTCGTGCGCGACTGTAATCAAAAGAGGCTATGTGTCCTGCGGGAACATAGGCCAAGGCTAGGAAGTAAGGCAGTGGGGAGGACCCACAACGGTAATTGGGACTGGATTGTCCATTTACCGGGCAGGGATACTGTTAATACTAGACTGTGAAAGCATTGTGTGAGCTCAGCCTTGTCACATGCGTATAAGTCGCATGAAGCTGGCCCGACTTGAAAGTCGAGTGAAGAAGTGGATTTAAAAAGAGGTACACCTCTGCAGAGTTAAAAATGTATTTGAATACTTCGTGCTCCCGAGATCTAGGAGTATGCCGCGGTGGATTAAATCCACGGGGTATGACACAAGTATTGTTTTGTAAACTAAAATTTGTTAGTTCAAGATTACCGAAGTGGCATGTGTTGTCACGATAAGGGGCGTTGCCGTGGACTGTCATGTGTTGACGTGTCGCGGTAATACCATAATATAGAGATCATATGATAACTAAGAGGCATGTGGATTTTGCCTTAAGCATATGATAACTAAGAGGCATGTGGATTATGCCCTAAGTATATGAAATACTGTCATGAGTATAAGATTGAAAGGCTTGAATAAAAGTAATGTGATATGAGGATATATCGCCTTGGATATGGGATATATATATATATATTGCCATCAGTATGATTTATATACCGCCATGAGTATGATCAGAAGTTGAGTAAGAAATGAGAAAGAAATGTATTTTGAGAAACCCTTCACTCTTTCCCCAATAGCATAGGTTCAGGTCATTTATACTATATGTATCTCTACCTCCCATATGACTTACGAAGTACGTAAGTACTCACCCTTGCAACAACTCATAAATAGATGGAGCGCTCTACGACCTTGGTGATTATCCTGAAGATGCTGCAGATCCAGAAGAAGACGAGCAGTTTCCTCCTAAGCCCTGATATGGTGCTGTCTTGCCGTCAACCTCTGTTTCCTGTGGTCTGCTTTTGGCCCTAGCTTCCGCTGATTAGATGTTTTATTTTGTTGTACCTTTGTGCTTTGTAAGGCACTGTACCCCGTGTTGTACTAAGGCCTGATGGCCATACAATTATGACTACTGTAGTATTTTGCTGCTTCAATGTATTGCTGTGATTGACTCATCCTGGGAAGTCAAGTGATTTATGGGACCAGCTGCACTGAGCTGGGCTCCTCACAGGTGATGTCACAATCGTGACAAACACGACAACAACCGAGAGAGTACTATCATTTTTTCTATTGGTACACTCGTAATTAACCGTTAGAATAGTGTAACTTTTCCTGTCGGTAAACTTATACACAACTGAGAGAGTACTATCCTTTTTTCTATCGGTAAACTCTTTCACAACCAATAGAGTACTAAGGTTTTTTCTATCGGTACACTAGTAATTAACCATTAGAAGAGTGTGACTTTTCCTGCCAGTAAACTCATTCACAACCAAGAGAGTACTATCCTTTTTCTATCAGTAAACTCTTTCACAACCGTTAGACTAGAATGGTTTTTCTATCGGTTGTCGCCTAAAATGCCGTTAGAATAGTGAAGTTCTTCTATCGGTTATTTACCGATAGAAAATGGCCTGTCTTGTTCTATCGTGTCTATCTCTAACGGTACAAAAACCAATAGTAGAAGGGTGTTTTTTACCGATAGAAGAAAGCTTTTCTGTACTAGTAATTGTCGAAATGAGAATTTAGGGTTTGGAGGAAGAAAACATCAGGAAATAACTTCAAAACTTGAGATCAAGACCAAGGAAGAATCATGCCTTCCGGATTAGGTCATCCTTAACTCTAGAAGTGAGCTACTGGCAAAAAGCCATGAAAATACTGGAATAATAAGAATTAAATGAAAACTTACTTGATTTCTTGAAAATTAAGTCTACCATCCTTGTCGGCTTACAAACACAGGAAAAATAGAGAAGGGGGACTCTTCTAAGAAAAGTATCTAAAACTACCTAAAAACTTGATGAAAATCGCATACTATTATGATACATGGATTAATGTGCCCAAATATTACTCCTTGATGTGCACGCAACAAAGTCTAGCTTCAAACGGCGTGAGAACGAACAAATCTGAGTCAAAACCGACTAGTTTCGACCAAAAACCCTCTGGAAATTGAGTCGAGCACCACCAGGTGCATGGGTCGTGCTCCAGGCCGAACACGAGTCGTGCCCGTGATCGTGCTCCGCTCAGCCAAATAATCGACCAAGCAATAGTCGTGTTCGATTGGGGCTTTTCAACCAGAAGTGTTTGTGTTCTATCGAGACTTGTTTCGAGCAGGTGTCTTCATGTTCGATCACAACTCTTTTTCATCGAGATGAGTTCGATTAGGGTTCCTTCTTGCCTAAGTGTGTTCTTCCAAGTGTTTTGACCGAGGAATATTCAATCAGGGTTCCTTTTTTGTCCAATTTTGGAATCTTGTCGAAATTGGCCCAAATGAAGTCGAAATCTTCTCAAATTTGGTAGGTTTGGTCCCAGAAACATGGCAAAGATAGCCGTGAAAGTGATTTGTAAAAATAATATAAAAATAAGAATAAAATGTCCCATCAAAAGAGTTTTTAGCATGTTTTGCATGTTTTGAATGGCAAACTTAGCATAAAAATACTACCAATTTAGTACTTATTAAATTGCCCCAAGCTAGCATTTTTCTTGTACTCAAGCAGAGAATGTGAATGAGTTTTTCAAAAATTTGGAATGCCTTGGTTAATTAGACTTTCAATAAACGACTTCCGGCAATTCACATCACATCTATGCATATGAAATAATTGATCTAAGCAATTTATACTCTCCAAATGCAAATACTCAACTTATCAAATTTCAACCTTAGAAAAGAGAGAGCTTAATCAATTAAATTATCTTGACAGCTTCTTTCATATGGGATTTAGAACAAACATAGCTAAAGAAAACAATCGTTATGCTAGAATTTATACAAAGTTGCTAGATTGCCCTTTTTAGGGAGAAATTTAAACACTTTATTTCTGATTTTTTTATTTATTCATTTTTTTATTTTCTTCAACTTTTGTGTACTCTTGGCCAGAATGTTTTGAATTGGATCATTCCGTCGTGACTAGAGGAGACACAGCTGGAAACACTTACTTAAGTGGACTTCCAGATAGGCAGCTTTGTCGGTTTCCCGAGCCCCTATAAGCAATCTCATTGTCCCGTATACCTTCCCTTCACTAGCTAGTCGATGATTCATCAATGCCTCCCCCCAGCAAGTCGCATATACGTTATATGAGACTAGACAAGGCTGCATCTTAAGCGACCCTTTTATTATAACAAAGGAAAAATATTTTTTTGTGTGCATAAGTTAATTAAATCTTCCCTTCCCTAGCTGGTCGATGATTCATCACCGCCTCCCCTGAGTGGGTCGATTACGCTTCATTATTACACTTTTTTTATTTTAAAGAGAAGGGCAATTAGCAATCTAAGTATAAAAAGTGACATAAGAGAGTTAATTTTAGATCATAGTTTATTGGAAACCTTCAATTTGGAAGAAGTCAATAACAATCTAAAAGACAAGCACACTCTTTAATGGTTAATTTAAGATAAAAGCTTAACATAGGCAATTGAAATTTTTAAGAGAGCTAAGTTCAATAGATCATATGTAAAGATGTGATAGAATAGTCATCTAATTGATTAAAGATCATCTTTAAAACCATGCATTCCAAGTTGATATATATATTTTTTATTTTTCAGTTTATGCTGACAAGAGGTGGAATGATGATTCGTTGAAGACGAAGTAAATGGTTAAGTGACTACCTCCCAAGCTAAATCAGACATTTTCCTCAATGTTTGGAGAGAGATAAGATTACCGTTTGCGGTAGTGGTGTTTGGTGTTGAAGATGTCGTGGTGACAGAGGATGTTGTGGTCCACATAGCTCCAATGAGTCGGTCCAAGGCATCGCAAGTCAAAACCCGAAAACAAAAATAAAACAAAACAAAAAAAAGAAAAGAAAAAATAAAAGGAAAAACTTGCGTACCTTGAAGATCACTCGTCAGAGGGTGGCGGAGGTAATTGGTGGAAAAATGGCAGAGGAAAGTATGGATAGGTAGGTAGTGGATAAGGTTGTGGAGAAATGGCAGGGTTGTGAAGATGGTCCCCGTGGTGTGCACGTGCGCCTAGATATGTGCCGTTCGGGAGGATGTGGCCTGCATGTACATGGTAGTTGTAGAGGCGATCCACGTGGCCGGTGAGGTCGTCCATCCTGGAATCCATTGTAGCCCTCTAATCTGCAAATTCTGACCTAAAGTCGGAGAAACTAGTGTACAAGGACTCTAGGGAAGCATGTAGAGCGGCAAAATCAAGCGCTGCCGAATGGTCAGATTCAGCGGCGCATGAGGAACTAGGATCAGATGAGCTAGATGGGAGCAATCTCTAGTTTCACTCATTAGATAAGCATGTTTGAGAAACATCGGGCAAAAGGATGGAGGGAATTCCATTAACAACCCAACAGAATGAATTCTCTTCCCTCCTGCAAAACCCCATTGTAAGCAATGAATGTAGATCTAGGGTGGCTGTTGTGGGACCCTCATTTGAGGATTTCAGTGGCAACCGCCCAGGTGGATTGCACTCAGAAAAGGCACATTGCAGCTCATAACAACAAGATGCATTATATAAAAATGCGAGTAATTAAAAACAAGTGCTGATCACAAGGACCAACATTACAATAACTTAGCGCCGAAATGACGCATTTAATTGTTAATACAAATTAAGGAGTTTTCGACACAAAGGTCGGCACAAAATAAAACAGCAATGGTAAACAAAAGGACTCCTTCGGTCTTCTTTTTCAGCAGCAGCGGTGTTGCACGGGCCTTCTCCACATCGAACTCCACCTTGGTGCATAACCCTTTAACCAGATGGGTCCTCAGTTTCTTCATCTTGTTCCACATTGGGTTCAAGACCATAAGATTCAGGGTCGACGAATCCTTCCTCTAAATTTGTTTGTAAAAGCAAGGGTGAGCACATTGTCCACATGGTGCTCAACAAGTCCCAAGTGACAATGCATGTATATATAGATGAGGGGGAAATTTCTCAAAGAACAGCTCTTTGGCTCTGTATATAAATATATAATAGATTTTCACATGCAGCTTTGAAGAAAGGTCTTTATTTTTGAAAGCGAGGCTTTTAAAATCCTAAGCTAGATTTTCAGAAATGTTGTGTGTGGCGGTCTTTCATGAGTCACCACTTTACTTAGATTTTGTGAAAAACTTCCAAAAGCTACTTGTGCTGCATCGACGTGAACAGAATTCACAGCGCGCAGACTCCATGACCTGGGAGCTCAGAGTATCCGATACTTTTTAAACTTTGCAAAGGTGTACCACCTTAATCCACCAATCATTCGGCTTTCAAGTCGGATCAGCTTCATGCGACTTTTACGCATGTGACAAGGCCGAGATGACACAACAATTTACAGTCCTAGTATTAACTATTTCCCTGCCCGGTAAATAGACAGTTAAGTCTCAAGTACCGTTGTGGGTCCTCCCCACTGCCTTACTTCCTAGCCTGGGCCTATGTTCTCGCAAGACACATAGCCTCTCTTGATTACAGTCGCGCACGACTTAATCTGGCATAGGGCGTCTTCCTTCTTTCTACCTTTTCCTCTCATGATTTTTCTGAACTCACATCACTCATGGCAATCTGCGGCCCACCAGTTCTCGCAAGAAACTGGACCGACATCCATTGCAGGGAAAAGCTAACACTAAAGAAAGCTACTAAGTTGCGCCCGTCCCATAAACAGGCAGGTGGTTGGTACGTTTTTCATGCCGCATAGAAGCACAACACAAGGTTCTAGTCCTTATGAATATTTAGTGAGGAGTCTTTCACATTCCCAGTGCGCACACAGCACCATCCAATCAAACCATCCTCACTATCGATTCCAATCACATTTTCTTTCACAAAAAGTGTTTTGAACATGCTTTTCTCATATGTGACCATTCAACATTTATCATATAATCATCGAGCATAGCATAGCCTAAGCATGATAATCTAGGGTAACAAGGGTGCAGGGGTATTCAATGTCAAAAGGGGCTTTACAATCATTTAGGTCATATCTAGTCATTTTATTGAAACATAATTCTTATTTGAATCTAAGGCATGCATATACTGGAAAACAGTTAACATACTTCATTTCAAAATAGTAGGTGAGACATGATCAAGGGTTTGAGACTTTCCTTGCAGTGACGGGTCTAGCTGCTCAAATGAATCTTCAGGGATCTCCTCTGCTGCTTCAATGTCTGGTTCCACGACGGGTACAAACAACACATACATACTATATAAGCACACAAGCACTAGAAAATAATACGTAAATACATCATGCATGCAGGGGAATTGGTTTAGACAAGGTCACTTGACATTGGTCGAAGAGATGGGTTCAAAGGGCTTGAATGTCGAAGGACTGACATTCGACTCATGGCTTGACATTGCCCTAAATCGGTTCTAGGTTTGTTTTCTGGAGATGTGATAGTAGGGAATGTTGTAGAACATGGCTCAAAAGGCTTAGTGGACAAAGTGGCATTTCAATTGCTCAAAAGAAACAAGTCTAAATCATCCAATGCCACAGGTGGACATGCACTGACATAGTGTTAGACGTGGCCAGAAACTAGGGCATTGCATACTTTTGACTCAGAGCTCCAATTGATGCACAACTTTGTCTGGGGTTTAGGCATTGATAACAGCTACAAAACTCTCAATAGGCTAAAGGGCTGAAAGTGGCCGGAGGGTGGCCAAATCCGGTGAGCAAACACGGTGGCCTGGACATGAACTGAGCCACTGGACAGCAACCTTGGCATGGCTATAACTTTTGATTCAGGTCGATTCAGAGGTCGGGCTAGTAGACAAAATTGCTCAGGGGGTTGAGATCTATCTAAGTGACAAGGTGACCGAGGCTAGATCGGCCGGGGATAAATTCCGGCGACCGGCGCTGGAGAAGACAACCTCCAGATTGGGCGTTTCTGTTTCAAAGGGTTTGAGCTCGACTCCTTGCTCAGGGAGTGAGAGGGTGAGGTGAGGGATCTATTTGCGGGGTTAAATCGGCCGGAGAGTGGCCGGAGAAGCTTGGCGACGAGGACCAGCTCACTGGTGGCGCGCAAACTTCGGAAAGGCCACGATTGTTGCTCAAATTTGAAATCTAAGCTTGCAGGCTTGCTCAATTGGGTGCACTGGTCAATTCCAATCACTAGCACGAGGGTTAATTCGGACTAAATCACTAGGCATTGCGGGAACAGGGGTTTTTCAGTTTTCCGGTGATTGCCGGCGTTGAGGTGCGCCGGGGACCAATTAATGGCTATGGTACGAAGAGATGGGTGTAGGGAGCTTACTGGTGGCGTTGGTTTCGAGGAAGAAGCTTCGGGCGAAGCTGGCGCCGTGAGCTCCAGAAACGACTCGCCGGAGAAGATGAGCTTCACGGCGGCGCTGAGGGCTCGGTTGCTCTCTGGTGCTAAGGCTAAAGCAAATAAGCTGTGGGGTGGTGCGAGGTACTGCTGGGCAAGGGAGGGGGCTTATATAGCCGCGGGTGAGGCTCTCGGGAGCAGCGGCAATCGCCGGGGAGATCTTCTTCTGACGCCGGGACGGTCATCGATGCACTTCGGGACGCGGCGGGGCTCTGCCAAAGACGGTGAATCGCGGAAACAGGATTTGGTCAGGGGGTGGTGGCGATGATCTTCGGGATGGCGGCCAAGTGGCATGAAGCTCCTGGCAGCAGCAGCAGCAGCAGCACGCGCGCGCGAGGAAGAAGATGGCACGGTGGGGTTGAAACGCTCCACGGTGGCGGTACAGCAGTGCACGGTTGGTGGCTACGTGGCCGTGAGGTGGCAACGCAGCGAACTTCGCCGGCGACGAGTTAACGGCGCGGCAATTTGGCGGTTGCTGGTTGAAAACTTCACAGGGAACTGGTTGTGAACTTTGGACCTATTTGCAATGATTTGGACTGATCTGTGAAGGTTTTGGCTCGGGAGTTTGGGCCTAATTGCAATTCTGAAGATCTGAAGGGATGATTTGAATTCTGATTTTGCAGATGAGTGCTACTAAATGTCTTGGACTCATCTAGCAGGAAAAATGATGAAATCCGATAACATCTGGTGGTTTTGACAAAAATCGAAAACAGGGTAATTAGGGTTTGAACTTTTGTCGAGGCTGAAACTAGGGTTTTGGTCGAGATTCTGGAATTCTTCCAGAAGGGAAAAATGTTCAAAAAAATGAAAGAAAGGTTATCACTTGATCAGATTTGGATTTTGAGGTGATCTGGGACTTTTAGCCATTTTGGGTTTTCTGAAATTTCTGAAAAGGACTAAATTGAAACACCTTTGGACTGAAATGTGAAAATGATCTGGGGAATGAAGTTTAGCAGCCAGCTTTTTAGGTTAAGGTAGTGGCATACCTAAGATGAAGATAGGGTTAAAATATCAGGGTTTCCAAAGAAGGTATGCTGATTCGTAAGCAGAAAAGATAGTCAAAAACTGGGGTGTTACAGCTGTGCGCACAGATTCCTGAATATCAGTAGTATTAAACCCTAGGGAGGATGCTAGGTGAGTGATTAAGCCACCTAAGACTATGGGTGAGGTTCTGCGTAAATCCTTGCTGATAAGTTCAAGGCGATGGGCCGAATAGGTAGCAGATAGAGATGAATTTTACCTAACATATCCCAAATAAATTGGACCTTAGTTTTTAAAACTTCTTGATTACCTGTCACGGCCCAAAATTGTCTCGTCCATGAGATGCTGTAAATAGAGAAAGGCAGGATTGCAAATTTTGGCTGCTTTTGATTTACTTGGTCGAAAAAGATGTTGCCCTTCCTTAGCTATAACACTCAAAATTTTACCAGGGGTGCAAATTATAGAACCATGAAAAGAGCCCTTGGGTTTTAACCCTAAAAGATTTGCAAATTCATCTATTCAAAAATCATAATCCACATTTGCAAACCAAAATCTCAAGCCTTCTGTTTGATCGGGAGGAACTCGTATGGTATTTTTCTCAAACGAGGCTAGAATCTCTGAAACGACTTCGCAAAAAGTCAGAATTGGTACCCCTACAAGCGTATCCAAACCCACAATATGAATAAGGCATAGCACATCATCTTCTATTCCTAGAGACCTAATGGCATGAACATCAGAAAATATAGTTGGCCATAAGGGTCTCTTTTTCAAGTGCATAAAATGAGTAAGATGATCAGGGTTAGTAAAGTAGATGGTTGGGAAATCGGGATCAGAGAAGGTTTGTGGAGACACACCTCGTTGGCGCTTCGTGATCTTCTTGATGTTGTGTCGGAGTGTCGTCATTGGCGTAGAAAGTTCAGATCCAGGGGTGTTGAGGTGCGAGGAGCCGAAATCCGCAGTCAGATTGAACTTTTAAAGGTTAGATGAGGAGATCTAGGGCTTAGTTTGTGGAGGTTTTGAGGAGTTTGGGAGCTCAATAATGGAGATGTGGCTGTTTGGAGAAGACGAGGGGCTTTATATAAGGTGGTAGGTACGAGTTATGCTGGTATGGGAGAAGAAAAACACAAAAGAAACATGTTTCAGCACAAACTATCCGAAAACAGGGACGAAACACGAGCCCAACACTCGTAGCACCACTGGTCCTACTCAATTTGGCTCACTTGGAAACTTTTCTTTTTTTGTTTTTTTGAAAGAGTCAGGCCCAGTTTGTGAAAAATAGGTTTTTGGTGGTCAAACAATGTCGGAATTGAGTAATTCTTGCACCACTATGTTCATAAAAGAGAGAACTACATGTTAGTATATTGGGTTGCCTCCCGGCTAGTACTAGTTTAACGTCCCGCTCGACGGAACGTTATCGGCCGTTCAAAAATATATAGAATTGAAAGAATCAACCTAGTACAACATACTTACCTAGTCTCCCGCATTGTATTAATTGATACAATGCATGTTTACCTTAAAAGTGGTACCGTCTTGCACTCAGAGCTCTACGGCACCATCCTGGAATGGGCCATACGCGTTCCGTATGTGACAGTGCCACCACCTTATGCAAGATCGTCTTGATTTCTCTGTTCGAGACTTCAACCTGTCCACTTATTTGAGTGTGATATGCAAGAGCAACTTGATGAATAACCCCATATTTCATCAATAATTTCTAAAATTGGTAATTAGTGAAATGCGCACCATCATTACAAATTACTGCTCACAGTACACCAAATCGCCGAAAGATGACTGTTTTGAAAAGCTTAATAACATGTTTTGATTCATTTGTTTGTGTTGCAATAGCCTCTATCCACTTTGAAACATAATAAACTGTGACTAAGATGTAGGAGTTGCCCATAGAACATGGAAAAGGTCCAATATAATCTACTCCCCATACATAAAAAAGTTCAATTTCAAGAATGTTTATTAAGGGCAATTCATGTCTTTTACTCAAATTTCAAGAACGTTGGCAAGGATCGTATTTTTGCATAAAGTCCTAAGCATACTTAAATAAATGTCGTGGTATCACGGATACCTCGGCAGGTTAGGACGTGCACAGCACGAGTACAACGGCGCGAGCAGACCGAGTTACTGGTCTTCTCCCGCCGGGCAACACAGGAATTGACACAGTGGTTTATACAGGTTCGGGAGTGGGGGCCCTAGTCCTGTTGGCTCTCTCCAGACGCGAGTCAGCTGGGGAGGTATGCTCTCGGGGAGAGGTATCCAAGAGAGCCGGATATTACGTTAATACAAATGAGTTCGAATCCCCTGAAAAGAGGTACAAGAGGGGTATATATAGCCCCTAAGAAATACAAAAGACCGAAAAGCCCTCGCTGCGACCGTTGGATCGAAGGGCACGGACGTCCTTTGGCCAGGAGGACGGCTCGGATGCTTGACACGTGGCCTCGCCGGCTTCCCAGAGGCTTCACGGTCAGCAGCCGCCCTTCCGGGGCTCCGGATGCCACTGGGAGCCCGGAGACTCTTCGGGACTCACCGGGGGTCCGGTGACCCTCCGGACCTCACCGGGCGCCCGGTGACCCTCCGGATCTCACCGGGGGCCCGGTGGCTCCCCGGGTCTCACCGGGGCCCGGTGGTTCTCCGGGACTCACCGGGGGCCGGTGACCCTCCGGGTCTCACCGAGGGCCGGGTGGCTCTTCGGGACTCTCCGGGGGCCCGGTGATGCTTCGGATCGCACCGGGGGGCCGGTGACCCTCCGGGTCTCACCGGGACCCGGTGACCCACCGGGTCTCACCGGGGCCCGGTGACCCTCCGGGACTCTCCGGGACCCGGTTATGCTCCGGGTCTCACCGGGGGCTGGGTGGCTCTACGGGACTCTCTGGGGGCCCGGTGTTGCTTCGGATCTCACCTGGGGCCCGGTGACCCTCCGGGTCTCACCAGGGCTTAGTGACCCTCTGGGACTCTCTGGGACCCGGTGATGCTCCGGGTCTCACCAGGGGCCCGGTGACCCTCCGGGACTCTTGGGACCCGTTGATGCTCTGGGTCTCACCGGGGGCTCGGTGACTCTCCGGGACCCGGTAACTCCCTGGGACCCGGGGCCCAGGGATTCTCGCGGACCCTACGGGACCCGGTAATGCTCCGGGTCTCACCGGGGGCCTGGTGACCCTCCGGGACTCTCCGGGACCCGGTGATGCTCCGGGTCTCACCGGGGGCTCGGTGACTCTGCGGGACCCGGTGACTCCCTGGGACCCGAGTCCCAGGAACTCTCCGGGACCCTACAGGACCCGGTGATGCTCCGGGTCTCACCGGGGGCTCGGTGACTCTCCAGGACCCGGTCACTCCCTGGGACCCGGGGCCCAGGGACTCTTCGGGTCTCACCGGGGGCTCGGTGACTCTCCGGGACCCGGTGACTCCCTGGGACCCGGGGCCCAGGGACCCTCCGGGACTCTCCGGGACCCGGTGATGCTCCGGGTCTCACCGGGGTCCTGGTGACTCTCCGGGACTCACCAGGGACCATCTCCGCACGAAGGACCGAGGCACTCTGAAGATCCCGTGGGACCCGAGGCCCAGACGCCCAGGACCCGCCAAGAACCTTCTCCGCACGACGGACCGAGGCACTCCGAAGACCCCGCGGGACCCGGGGCCCAGACGCTCAGGACCCGCCAGGAACCTTCTCCGCACGAAGGGCCGAGGGCGCTCGGGAGCTCCCTTCGAAGACTACCCGGCGGTACAGGATTTGGCCCAACAATAAAGAAGGCCAAAACAAACCTGATTGCAATACCTTTACCGTTGTTTTTGAAGCTCCAGCATATCCACCACATGGAGATGAATGACAATGTTCAAAATCGCTTTAGATCTCGTGGTCAGGCACGAATCATCGAAAGATGTTGTCAAATCCATTTTTGAAAAGGTTCGGATCATCCCAGTAGTTGCGTTGGATATCATGGAGGAAGCGCTTGCGTTGTCTATGTGTCAACCCTGGACGAAGTTCATGGTTAAATAAATAATTTGCATAATCAGCATACCATGGTTCTTGTTGAATCAAGTAAAGGTGCTCGTTGGGTAAAGCTTCATTGATGTGAACGTCTGCGGTGTTGGTGAAGAGTCATGAAAGATGGTCGGCGATGATGTCCTCAGCATCTTTCTTATCTTTGATCTCCAAATCAAATATTCCTGTAGTAGTAGGATCCATCGTGCGAGTCGTGGCTTGGATTCTGTCTTGGTCAAAAGATACTTAAGAGCAGCATGATCAGTATGCACAATAACTTTTGAACCAATCAAATATAGACGAAATTTATCCAAGGCATATACTACAACAAGCAATTCTTTTTTAGTTGTAGTGTAATTACTTTGAGCATCATCCAAAGTTTTGCTTATATAGTATATAGCATATAGCATATAATACTTTATCTGTTGTTTGTCCTAGAACAGCACCAATTGCATAATCACTAGCATCACACATCAAGAAAGGGTTCATTCTAATTTGGAGGTTGTATAATGGGAGTAGTAGTTAATGCATGTTTCAATTGATTAAAGGCATCAAGAAATTTTTCATCAAAATCAACAGGCGCATCGCAATCGAGTGAGGTTTAGCAGTTTTGGAAAAATATTTAATGAAACGATAGTAAAAACTTGCATGTCCCAAGAAACTGCGTATGCCCTTCACATTGGTTGGTGGTAGAAAACTTGCTATGACATCGATCTTTGCCTTGTCAACTTCAATACCTCATTTAGAAATCATGTGGCCAAGTACCAATCCTTCTTGAACCATGAATTTTCACTTTTCCCAATTAAGCACATGGTTTACTTCTTCGCACCTGCATAAGACTAGAGAAAGATTATGTAGATAGGCATCGAAAGAGGCACTATAAAAGCTAAAATCATCCATGAAAACTCCATTAGTTCTTCAATTAAATCCGAAAAGATGGCCATCATACACCTTTGAAAGGTTGTAGGTGTGTTACATAACCCAAACGGCATTCGCCTGTAAGCAAAAGTACCGAAAGGAAATCTAAGTGTCATCTTACCTTGATCATCGAGATGAATTTGGATTTGAAAGTGTAGGATCAAGGATGCCGACTAGAGGGGCTGCATAGGGGGCTTTAAAACTTTTCAATTAAAAACAAATGTTGCAAAAGAAGAACCAAAAACAATTTAATATATTGAGATGAAGAGACAGAGAGAACGAACACAACGATTTTTTACCGAGGTCTCGGAGACTCGCCCAGTCTCCCCTAATCCTCGTTGAAGCACGCAAGTAAATTGAGTCTTGCTCCAATATCCACGAAGGATATTATCCACTAGTGGTTGCTCCTTATCCACTCCGGAATGGCGAGCACCGATGCCTTTTACAACACGCCGAGTCTCTCCAACAATCTCCGAACTGGAGAGATCAATGGCCACACCTCCAAACCATCTAGGTGAGGGCGCTCACCAAGAGTAATAAGGAGCAAGGTCTTCTCAAGACCTCCAAACAATCACTGAGAAACTAATAGGATGCAAATGATGCGAACAAAAAGCACTTGGTGGATTTGAAAAGCAGTCGACTTGATCAAAAGATCAAGATTTTGTATAAGAACTAAAGCTCAAGAGTGAATGTGAATGAGAGGCTGCTAGATGTTGAAAACATATGCCCAAAGCCCCTATTTATAGCCTCAAGTCTCAAAAGAGACGTTGGAGCTAAGGTTGAAAATCAGCAGCTCAAACTGACAGTCAGTTTGGGTCACGACCAGAAAGAAGTAAAATCCGGAGAAAACTCAGCTAGCCATTTGAGGTCGAAAAAGGAAACAAATTAGTGCAAACTGACAGTCAGTATGAGGAACTGACAGTCAATTCCAAACTCAACGGCTGACAAAATTTACGGATAAAAATTAGCTAGCCGTTTGTGGTCGTATATGGAAACTGATAATACAAATTGACAGTCAGTTATACAAACTGACAGTTGGTTCGACCACAAAACGCCCAGATCAAATAGAAGCACAAGCAAATCAGTTTGAGGTCGAAATACAAACTGACAGTCAGTTTAGTTCAAAAAATTTTAGCTCAAAAAACAACCTCTCTGGACAATTCTCAGTTAACACAAACTGACATTCAAACTGACAGTTAGCATAGCAAACTGACAGTCAGCATAAACAAAAACAGCCATAACTTTAAATCCAGAAATCAAAATTGAGAGTTTAATAGCTCGTTTGAAAGATAATTTAAAGGGCTATCTTTTTGTCAAAAGAAGCAAAATCCAGATCTACCTAGATCTTTCTAGAAAATACAAAAACTCTTCTAATGTCAAAAACGCAACTGAAAAACCAAATCTTTCAAAACAAAATTTAAATCAAATCCAACCGAAAAGAATGCAATGAAATGACCTAAGTTTCTCGGTTTATGCTGGAAATGCAGAGAGGACTTTGCAACCCCTCTTTATAGTACAGTTAAAATCTAAAAACAAATTTTCCTAAACCGATCAATCTCCATTCGCCGAGATCGGTAAAAATAAAAACAATATTACCTTAGGTTATTTGCATCTTCAATCTTGGTGACCTTGGACCTGCAACCTCTGACGACACTGTGACCTTGTGCTTTCGTCCTCGGCTTGCAACTTTGTGTTTGCGACTTTGACAATACTATGACTTTAGGCGAAATAGCTCTTAGGTCTCTGCATACATATAACTCAAAGACATGATTAGATAAAAAACACTTAATGTCATCAATAATCAAAATCCACAATAATAGGGGCCTAGATGCAATAATCTCCCCCTTTTTTATGATTGATGACAACAAGTGTTTAAATGAATAAAATAAAATGACTCCCCCTAAGTACATGCATAATTAATAGATATTCAGGAACTACCCCTAAATGCATGCATATATAAATACCCATATTAGTCATTTGAGATTTGAGAGTGAATCTATAATGATAGATCATGAGATATCTCAAGAATCTTTCTCTCTAATCTCTCCCCAAGCATAAACAATGTCTTTAATGAAGCAAGAAACACAAGAATCTCTCCCCTTTTGTCATCAAGCACAAAAAGGCGGGAGGACAGGAAAAACAGACATTTATCTTAGATCAACTAGCATTTGATATTTCAATAATATCAAATCATTTCTTAGAAAGAAAAATCTAGTTTCATCTAGGGGTTTGGTGAAAATATCTGCTAGTTGCAAATTAGTTCTGATATAACTCACATCAATATCTCCTTTTGCCATAGATCTCTTATAAAATGGTGCCGAATTTCAATATTCTTAGTTCTAGAATGCTGAACAGGATTATTTGCAATTTTAATGGCACTTTCATTATCACACAAGAGTGGCACTTTATCAAATTTAATTCCATAATCCAAAAATGACTGCTTCATCCATAATAATTGAGCACAACAACTTCCTACAGACACATATTCAGCTTCAGTGGTGGAGAGAGCTATATAATTTTGTTTTCTAGATGACCATGATACTAAAGATCTCCCCAAAAGCTGACAACTACCAGATGTACTTTTTAGATCAATCTTGCAACCAGCATAATCAAAATCCGAATGTCCAATTAATTCAAAATTTGCATTTTTTGGATACCAAAGTCCTAGGTTGGGATAGCATTTCAAATACCTAAGGATTCTTTTAAGCAAGAAGAATACGAATAGCTTCAAGTCTTGCTACAGGTGCAAAAGTTTCGCCAAATTCCAAACCTTTGACTTGAGTGAAACCATGAGCAACAAGACGAGCTTTGTTTCTAATTACTACTCCATTTTCATCTTGCTTATTTCTGAAAACCCATTTAGTTCCAATTATATTATGATCCTTGGGTCTTTCAACTAAAGTCCAAACTTTATTCCTAGAAAAATTGTTAAGTTCATCATGCATGGCATTTACCCAATCAGGATCATTTAAGGCTTCATTAACATGTTTAGGTTCTAAAGAAGATACAAAAGAATGATGTTCACAAAATGCAGCAATACGAGAGCGAGTTTGAACACTCTTACTGACATCACCCAAGATTTGATCTAGAGGGTGATCCTTGGTGAGGGTTTGATGTTGCCTTGGTGCTTCTTCTTGTGCTGCTTCTTCTTGACTTGGTTCTGGAGGATTAACATGAGATGATGATACATTCTGATTGTCATTCTCAATGTTTTCATCATCTTCTTGATCATCTTCTCACGACTTCTTGAAGATCCTCACCTGAAACTTCACAAGAGACTTGCTCCTTTTGCGAGCTATTAGTTTCATCAAATTCTACATCACAAGATTCTTCAATACAATCAGTATTTGTATTGAAAACGCGATAAGCTTTGCTAGTGGTGGAGTATCCAACTAGAAAGCCTTCATCTACTCTTCTTTGAAATTTGCCACCAAACTTTCTTTTCTTAAGAATGTAGCATTTGCATCCAAAAACTCGGAAATAAGAAATATTTGGCTTACGCCCAAGAAGAAGTTCATAAGGTGTTAAGTTCAGAAGTGGATGCAAATAGAGCCGATTAATAGAATAGCAAGTGGTATGCACACTAGTACAGAAAAACTTTCTTCTATCGGTAAAAAACACCCTTATACTATCGGATTTTGTACCGATAGAGATAGACATGATAGAACAAGACAAGTCATTTTCTATCGGTAAATAACCGATAGAAGAACTTCACTATTCTAAAGGCATCTTAGGAGAACACCGGTAGAAAACCCGTCATAGTCTGATGTTTGTGAAAGAGTTTACCAATAGAAAAAGTATAGTACTCTCTCGGTTGTGAATGAGTTTAACGGCAGGAAAAGTACCACTCTTCTAACGGTTAATTACGAGTTTACCAACAGAAAAAACCTTAGTACTCTCTCGGTTGGAAATGAATTTACCGATAGAAAAAATGATTGTACCCTCTCGGTTGTGTATGAGTTTACCGGCAGGAAAAGTTAAACTCTTCTAACGGTGAATAATGTGTGTACCGATAGAATAAAGTATAGTACTCTCTCGGTTGTGAAAGAGATTATCGATAGAAAAAATCATAGTACTCTCTCGGTTGTGTATGAGTTCACCGGCAGGAAATGTCACACTCTTCTAACGGTTAATTACGAGTGTACCGATAGAAAAAATGATAGTAGTCTCTCGGTTGTGGATGAGTTTACCGATAGAAAAAGTGATAGTAGTCTCTCGGTTGTGAATGAATTTACCGATAGAAATACAGTACAGATGCAATACAGTACATTCACATATACAGTACATTTTTTACATTCACAATACAGTACATTCACATATACAGTACAGATGCAATACAGTATAGATTGGATACACAATACAGTACAGATGCAAAGAAGGGTAAATTCACATATACATTGAACATATTGACACATTAGACAGTTATTCACATATATATGGAAAAATACAAATTGCAATCCAATGTTGACATTTATTCACATGTATATAAACAGTCTATGCACAGAGTACACGAAAAAGAGAAAATTGTCATGGCGGATGGTTGGGCGCAACTTCCTCCATGACATATTGAGCCCAGATTTGTCGAAGATCTCTAATCTTTGCATTTTCGTATTGGTCTTTCGACATGGCAATATGCAAGCATGTGTGAATACTGAGTAACCAACTTCCTAATTTTGAACGTGACACTCAACTTTCAAATTTGAGTTAGCTATCGATGCTTACCTAGGGGAATTGGTCAAAGTTTGTCTGCACTAGGTCGTACATGTAGCGCAGCACATAAAACCCGCATTCCCATGATTGCGGCTGCTGATGGCACTGAGATAATTGCATATGCGAAGACATGTTAGCTATTGTTTCCATAAACTAATTAAGCATAAACACAAAGTCTCGTGAGTACCTCATATTCTTCCCAAGCTAGTAGGGAGCCCTGCGGTGCGGCATGCCTCCCTCCAGCGGACACATATTTATCAAAAGCCCTGCATTTCAGTTAGTATTGCCGGTTAATGTATTATCATTAGCTAGTGAGGTCAAAATTTAAATCAAACATATAAGTTACTTACGCCTCCATATTCCCCTTGACCACATATTCGATTGATAATCTGTCACGCATCGAATCAAGGTAGTACACCTCGTTCCTCGGCGGATAGATCACGATGAGGATCCAGTGGCCCCTGCATTGTACGTAAAAGAGGACCGCTAGCTCAAAGTATATCTCAGGTGTAACATACAAGATTAAGTTAAATTAGTATGAAATGCACTAACCTTTGGTGGTACGGCACCAGAATGAACTCCCTGTCCTGCTGCGCCATCAGTGCCTTGGATATGTACTGCTCAGCGTGCGCGGCGTCGTGCTCTAGCATCGTGAGGCTTATTTTCTCTGGGTCAAGGAAACCTATCCCTCTCGTCCGCCGTCACATCCTTCCAGCATTCTTTCCGATCGGCCTACCAAATTGGTTGAACTCACAAGAAAGATCCGTGCGTTTGGCCAAACGGCCCAACGTCGTCGCGCCTCGCCCCACCCTCTTGCGCTGGGATGAACCAGCTGCATCTTCAGTTACGTTGGGGTTGGCCCTAGTCGAACCACTAGTACCATCCGATGAAGACGACAACCTGTCTTTCCCTACAAAACCATCAACAAACCATCAAAAATTTAATGAAAACACAAACCAAATCATTTTACAAAGCAAAAGGACCTATTTTAAATATTTTTTCTATCAGTAAACATAGAAACTACCAATAGAAGATAAGATTCTATTTCTCAGCATTTTCGTCTACACATTTTCATATAGGAAGTAGGCAACATATGGCAATTAATTTTTCTTGGAGTTCCATAACTCAGCCCAGGACTGGAGACTAATTAGGGCTGCAAAAGGGATGTCCGAAGAAAATAATACTAAAAGAAAGACATGCAAAAATTAATTCCTGAACTGTTCAGAAATCTTTTCTATCGGTAAACACATGAGCTGCCGATAGACCATAACAATGTTTTCCATCGGCAAAGATACGAGATACCGATATAACATATTGTTCTGGAATATTGTTGATAATCCGCCATTCACTGGCATCACATAGTCTTGGTTTAAGTCAACATTCTCCATGATTTTCTATACTAATATTCATGGGCCAGCATTATTATTTCACACATAACAATGTTTTCTATCGGTAAACACATGAGCTGCCGATAGAACATAACAATGTTTTCTATCAGTAAATACAGGAGATACTGATAGAATATGTGTAAGAACACCTCCAACGTATAATGTGCATTACATGGCAGTTGGATACAATTAATCACACATACAGCAGTACATATAAGTAAAAATCTCAAAATAGGTTCATTACAGCACTGGAACATATTATGTCAACCCTAATTTAAATCAAAATTGCCTGCGGAATGTTCATAATCCCACACAATAGGAAACCCTAGTGTAATTAGAAAACTCGAAGAATTAGTACGTACAAAACACAAAGATCAAATAAGGAAGATGCTGGAAAAAGAACGACGAATTAGGGTATTTACGGCGATCAGTTGTGGTGATGGAGAGGCGGTGTAGAACGCAGCTGCGGCCGGCGGAGGATGAAAATATGAATCGGTGGTAGTGGCGAACCAGTATCCAGCTGGCGATCATCGTGTGGGAGAGAGGAAGTGAGTGGTCACTGTGGAGGTTGTGATTTTCTTCGCTCTCGAAGAGACGCAGTGCTATAAGTTGGAACTGTTCGACTGGAGGGAAACTCAAGGGCCATGTACGAGTAATAAAGTAGTGGATGCCCTTTTCTATCGGTACAACAAAATAATACCGATAGAACAAGTAAATTTTTTCCCAGAACAATATTTGAAGTAGTGCATGCCCTTTTCTATCGGTATAAACAATAAAATACCGTGAGACCAATTTTCTCCAGAAAATTTTTTTAAGTGCCTGAGATTAAAGTATTAGATGCCTTTTTCTATCGGTAAAAACAACAAAATACCATCAGACTAATGAATTTATTCTAACGGTAGAACATAATAATACAGATAGAATAAGTAAATTCGTTAGTCCCACCTTCAAACAATCATATGTACACACAATGTAACATCAAACAGACCGTGCTTGAAAGCTGTAGAATGATAAAGAAAGAGGGAAGATAGCCGAAAAATTGGAAAATTGACATAAAAACAAATTGTTCATTCATTGCTGTTTTATCACTTATAAAAAAAAATAAAAATCCAAAATGCTAGGTCAAGGGGTGGTCTTAGCCCTGGCTGCATGTAGAATAAAGTCAGTTTGACTTGCAGCCAGGATGCAGGACTCCTCCAGCAACAAGTTGTCCTTAGGATCAACTACTACCGCGTCGAGAAGGCCTGCGACCTCTCTCAGCTTCGCTATGGTATCCTTCATAGTCAAACCGCAGCCAGCGATGGTAATATCTGCGGCCTCCTTCTCCTCGTGAAGACGCCTCGTCCTCGCCCTGGAATTGTCACCAGCCGTCTTCATGCGCTGAATGCACCGGAGGAGATCGTCTAGTTCAAGCCGTAGCTGAGTGTGCTTGTCCATAAGGAGCTTGTGCTCCTCCTAGAGGGCCCTCAGCTCGGCCTTGACTTTGCCAGTGTCTTCCACGGCTCCCATTCTCTGTGCAAATCAACAGGTCAAGAATGTACTGAACATGGATTAACAATACAGAGGTAAACCCAGGAGATTTAGAGTTCTTACCGGGGAGGGCGAGGCTGACGATCCCATTGAGGATGCCACTGCGAAAGAGAAGATAAGGAGTCGAAGAGTTTGAGAATTAGAAAAACAACAAAATACCGTGATGCATGGCGAGGTACTTATAGAATTTCCAAGGCGACGCATGGCGACACAGTTGAGAATTCAAAGCGCCAGAGTATTGTTCTATCGGTACAAACAACAAAATACCGTCAGACAAATTAATTTTTTCTATCGGTACAAACAACAAAATACCGTGAGACTAACGAATTTATTCTAACGGTAAAACATAAAAATACCGATAGAATAAGTAAATTTTTCGCAGTGAAACTTTTGAAGTGCCTGAGACACATTAAAGTAGTGGATGCCCTTTTCTATCGGTACAAATAACAAAATACCGTCAGACAAATGGATTTTTGGAGGGCTTAATTTGAAGAAGCAAGAGGCTGCAATGAGATTTTTGCAAGAAAATTTGAAGGGAAGAATTAAGTACTTACAGGATAAAGGTAATGTACATGTTAGAACTCATGCTGTGGAGTAAAATTGAGATATATTAATGCTGTGAACTAGCTTATCATTAAGTTCTAAAAAAAAATGTATTGCCTGATGTATTAATGATAAGTTCCTCAGCTTGATGCAGAACTTGTGGGCTGTTTGCTTGGCATTTATCCCTGAAATAGAAAATAATCATCAATGGTTCTCAACCCATAATCCTTCTTCGTGATCATCTCGCAGATATGTTGTTTCGTCGATATCTTCAGTAGGGATAGATTGAATGTCCTCTAAAAATGGAGGTATTTCATCGAATTGGTTATACTCCTCTTCGTCGACAATGTCTTCGACCCCAACAATACGTCTCTTGCTGTGGAGGACAACATGCAAGTTTGAATTGGACGGGTCAATGATGTAGAATACCTGTGTGGCTTGCTTTGCAAGTATGAATGGATCGTCTTGGTGTCCGACTCTATCAAGATCGACGAGAGTAAACCCGTAATTGTCAACTTGAACACCTCGAGGGATTTCGACCCATTGGCATCGAAACAGGGGAATCTTAAGTAATCCGTAATCAAGCTCTCATATTTCGTCAATAGCACCGTAATATGAGTTCAGCACCCTTACTGACCTGGCATCCTCAGAAATAGCAAACAGTGTCACTCCGCTACATTGTGTGCTACTCTTGGCCTCTTGAGCTCTTGTGTAAAATGAATACCCATTGATGTCGTACCTCTGCCAAGTCCCTACAGTGAATCTTGGGCCTCTAGCCAACCATGTCACAGTTTTACTTACGGAGCCCTCGGCAGCTCGCGTGACTCTTTCTTGGATCCACCCAGCAAATTTCCTGTTATGTTCTCTGGTGACCCAAATGTCTGACTTCGAAGGATTCTGTGACCGTAACATTACCTTGTGCTCGTGTATGTATGACTCGACCTCTGTCATGTGTTGTAAGACCCAAAAATGTGATTTTGCGTACACATCACGAGCAGGGACGATAGCTTTGAATCCAATCGTTCCGATGCCATGAAGCCTACCCTCATGTCGGGACCTAGGAACGCCAATTGGGTCAACCCCGGCCATATAATTTGTGCAAAATTCAATCACCTCCTCGGCAGGCCGGGAGGAGGTATGTACGCTTTCCCTTCTCTAAAGGTGCAAGCTCAGTCCTTATCCCCATATCCACCATGTCACGACGAGCTTTCACACCATCCTTTGTCTTTCCCGGAATGTTCAACAACAATCCAATCAAACTATCACAGACATTTTTCTCTACATGCATGACGTCAATGCAATGTCGAACTTGTAAGTGCTCCCAGTACGGTAGATCCTAAAGAATCGATCTCTTCTTCCAAACATTTTTTTCTCGAGGTTTAGAATACTTACCGAACTCAGCTTTGATGTCCTTCACGTGGGAGTAAATCCCCTTACCGGTCAGAAACATTGGAGCTGATCCCTTCTCAGGCTTCCCGTTAAATGATTTTCTCTTCTTACGGTACGTGTGATGCACCGGAAGAAACCTGCGGTGACCCATGTACACTATTTTCCGGCAGTTTCGAAGCCACACGCTCTCAGTTTCATCTAGGAAAATAGGGCAAGCCTTGGCTCCTTTCGTACTATACCCCGACAAATTGCCGTTGGCCGGAAAATCATTTATGGTGCAAAATATCAGGGCCCGCAAGATGAAATTCTCTTTCTTGTATGCATCCCACACCAGCACCCCCTCGCTCCACAATTTCTGTAAGTCCTCGATTAAAGGTGCTAGAAACACGTCAATATCATTTCCGGGTTATCTGGGTCCTGAGATTAGTAACGCCATTATGATGTACTTGCGCTTCATGCATAACCAAGGAGGAAGATTGTAGATGCATAAAAGAACCGGCCAAGTGCTCTGCCGACTGCTCATATTACCATGTGGGTTCATACCATCTGTACTCAGCCCGAACCTTATATTCCTAAATTCGCCGCCGAACTCAGCAAATGTTCTGTTGATGTTTCTCCTTTGAATAGAATCAGCTGGGTGTCTCAGTTTTCCATCTTGTTTCCGGGCTTCAGCATGCCAACGCAAGTGCTTCGCAACTTTCGGATTTGCAAACAGCCGCTTGAATCTCGGTATCACAGGCAAGTACCACACAGTTTTCGCCGGAGGTGCATTATTTACCTCGTGACGTTCATTTACGGTACAACACACAATCATTTGGGCATGCATGTATTCTTTCGATTTCCATTCCCAACGGACACAACAGTTTTTTGGCTTGGCAAGTAGATCTTGGCAACTCATTTCCCTTTAGAAGCATGTCCGCTAGAAGATCTAATAGTGCCGTGAAACTCTTATCACTCCAACCGTTGCCTGCCTTCAAGTTATATAATCTCAGCATAGAAAACAGTTTTGTAAATGTTGCACATCCAGGGAACAGAGGCTTCTCAGAGTCAGCAATCAGTTTCTCAAATTCACAGAAGTCGTTTTCGTTGTAATCTTCCTCTACATCACGTAACATCTCATCTAGATTGTCATCATCATCATCTACGTGCACATCGGAATGAACATTATCAAAATTCAGATGATCATCGACATTATTGCAATCCACATCCGAGTCCTGCTGATTGGTAGTAGTGGTGCTTGTTTCCTCAAGATCTTCGCCATGCCATATCCAACGGGTGTATCGCGCGTTAAAACCGCGACGAATCAAATGACTCTTAATTTGATCAGAGTTGCTAAACCTCTTCAAGTTCATACAATCTGTACAAGGACAAAGCATATTTTTCTCTCCCTTCCTCTCCTTTTGTTGCTCAGCAAATTTAATAAACTCATTCACACCATCCAAATATTCAAGAGTAGTACGTTTTATTCCATACATCCAATATTTCCTGTCCATCTACAATTAACAAAATTTAACGAGTCAGCCATGCATGAAACCTGCCCGATTAAGTTATGTATATGTACATGTACAGCCTCTTACAACTGATGTGTTAAACCTTAGCCTGACGAAATTAACACTAATTAACATAGCTAACTACACAATACAAGCTAGTTAGCTCCTAAAACATGAAGCATTTCTAGCTAGCTAGCTCCCAAGCTTAGAGCTACAAACTTGGAACTACACAATACAGCTAGCTTGCAAGTAGAGAGGGAGGGAGATCTAGAGGGAGAGAGAGATAAGTGATGACAATTAAGCATACCTTAAAGAGAGGGGTGCAATCAACTTCCCTCCAGTTTGCCCTGATCACCCTAGCAGTGTAGCTGCGAGCGTGGAACTTTCATCACAAACAAAGGGACACAAAGTGCAACAGAACAAAAGAGCAGCTCAGCAATGGTCGAGTGGGGTTTTACTTATACTGGAGCTTTTTCTAATGGTAAATACATGAAATAACCGTTAGACTAAGGTAATTTTCCGCTCACATATTCTATCGGTAAAAACACACTTATACCGTTAGAGAATGTACATTGCTGAGCAGGTACAGGTCTTGTTCTATCGGTAAATATGTGTATTGACCGTTAGATGATGCATGACACAGCAAATACATGAGTTTTTCTATCGGTAAATATGTGTATTTACCTTTAGATGATGCATGACTAAGCAAATACATGTGTTGTTCTATCGGTAAATATGTGTATTTACCGTTAGAGGAGGTACTGGTACCAAACTGGGTATTGCATGACACACATGACACCAGTTCTCACATCCAAAGAATCATATCTAAACACAATGTAACATCAAACAGATCTTAAATCAAACAGATCTTAACTAGAAGATAAAGAAATATTTCAAGAAATGCTAATTTGTAGATTAACTAGGAGACACAAAAATACTTTTCTTAGGTACTTGGTACTTCATCTTGCCTAAGAAATTACACATGCCAGTTCACAAATTTAGGTACAAACATACACATGCCAGTTCACAAATTCAAGTGCATGTCTGAAACAGCAGTACAAATACACACATACCTACCAATACAATGAAATACACAAATACTCCCTACACATTCAAGTTCATGTCCCAAATAGCAATACATGATACAAAAATATACAACAATATACAAATACAACAATTCACACATTCGATGTATATTAGAAAAGCCACGTCTGAAATTAACAACAGATCACAACGAGGACCCAGTGGCCCATACATTTTACATAAAAGAGAACCTTTGCAAGTTGCGACAATGCAACTACCGACTACAAGTTAGACCTGATACATCACAAATCCATTCATCCAAAACAGCAAATGTCTGAACCACATTGGACTTAACCATAGGAGTTCAGTTCGAAGACGCCCGAGGAGCTGGAACTGCCGTCGAGTTACATTTGTATTGGTGATTTCCTCGGACTCAAACTAGATCAACTCAACTCAACTCAACCCAACTCAACTGAGCTCCATTAACAAAAAAGAACCTACCTTCCAAGATGTTGTTCTGTGTAGTGATGGTGTAGAATTTTTGTGCAAATGACAACAATTCTTCTTCTTAAAGCAGGTAAGCATCTGGCCACAAGCTGGTGCATGCAAAAAAATGTAAGATGCTTTCTATAGGTCTTGATTTGAGAAACACGCCGGGCTTAAGGATCTTCTCGACCGAGCCAACCAAGATCTCACCCTTCACGTCCTTCCAGCTCTCGACGGTGATCTTCACAGTTTCTTTCCAGCTCTTGATGGTGATCTTCACCGTTTCTTTCGCCAACAAGCCAACGTAGGCAGCGTACTGCGATGAAGAACCGTGAAATATGTTGCCCCTCATGAGCATCATCCAAGGACCTGCACAGATCATAATCATATTGAAAAGAAGACACATCAAAATGAAGGATACAAAAATTACAGAATAATTGCCATAATCGGATTAGAATAATCTAACAATATTGCCGAAATTTTACGTACCTTGCTTGCGATGCCGAAATCTAGAGGGCGTCGATGGAGGTGTAGAGGTGCAGCGGTCGCCGGTAGAGGTGCGCCAGCCGTCCATGGAGCTTACGGGTTAGGACTACGAGCGCAAGATGAACTGTGAGAATGAAAGAGACATACTCGGGTATTTATAGTACTAGATAAGTTCTATCGGTACACAACCTCATACCGTTAGTAATTTGATATATCTTCTAACGGTATAAAAATAAATTACCTATAGAATAAAAATATTTGTAGAAGGCGAACGGTTCTATCGGCACACTACATATTGCCGATAGGAATTTTTGTACATACTCTGTCAGTATATACATACATTGTCGATAGAATAAGACTAGTTGTAGAAGGCGAACAGTTCTAAGATATTTGCGCTATATTCTAACGGTATAAACATACATTACCGATAGAATAAAACTATTTGAAGACGAACAGTTCTAAGCAATTTTTGATATATTCTAACGGTACAAGCATACATTACTGATAGAATAAAAATATTTCTAGAAGGCGAACGGTTCTATCGGCACACTACATATTGCCGATAAGAATTTTTGTACATATTCTGTCAGTATATACATACAGTATCGATAGAATAAGTCTTGTTGTAGAAGTCGACCAGTCCTATCAGCGCACAACATTCTCCCGTCAGTACTTATGCATCACTTCTAACGGCAAATATGTTCATCACCGCTAGAGTAAATCATACTGCTTCTTCTAACGGTAAGTTTCTTACAAACCGATAGGAAAAATATATCCCATTGGCCTTTTATGACCGCGAGGCACATTTTCTAACGGTTTTCTACTAAATAGCTAATAACCGATAGAAGATAGTGGTTAGTAGACTGCATTTCTATACTAGTGGCACGGCTTCAGCCCAAAAGTGAGTAGGAGTATCATACTCATTTAGCATTGTTCTTCCCATTTCTATTAGTGTTCAATTTTTCCTTTCTACGACTCCATTTTGCTGTCGAGTGTAAGAGGTACAAAATTCGTGTTTAATTCCAAGCGAATCACAAAAATCAACCAAAGTTGACTTAACAAACTCTCTCCACCATGATCACTACGGATTTTCTTGATGGAAAGTTCGAATTCAGTGAAATACGTTTTGCAAAACTTTTGAAAACATCGGGGGTTTCAGATTTTTGAGAAATAAAGAAAACCCAAGTGTAGTGAGTAAAATAATCAACAATCACAAAACCATAATTGCTACCCCCGATACTTTAGAACTTAGAAGGTCCAAATAAATCCATATGCAAGAGTTCCAAAGGTTTGCAAGTTGAAAGAACACGCTTAATTGGATGTGAAGTAGCTGCTTGCTTGCCAACTTGACAAGCGCTACAGGGTTTATCCTTTTGAAAATTCACATCTTTTAAGCCAACAACCAAATCACGTTTCAAAAGCTTTTTCAATTGATGTATTCCAACATGTGCGAGTCTCCTATGCCATAACCAACCCTTTGAGGTTTGAGAGACAAGGCATGTTGAAAGCGATGCATCTTTTGAATGAAAATCAACAAGATAAAGATTTCCAAAATGAAAGCCTTTAAAGATCAAAGAATTATCTTTCAAACTTTTAACTAAGACTTCTTTAGGATAAAATGTGCAACGAAATCCAAGATCGCAAATTTGTGCAACGGAAAGCAAATTAAAATTTAGAGATTCAACCAATAAAATATTTGAAATAGAGAGATCATTGGATATAGTAATTTTACCCAAGCCTACCAAATTTCCTTGATGATTGTCACCAAAGGTGATCTTTTGATTTTCGCTTGAGTTGTCTTCTATTGAGATGAACAATTTCTTGTTGCCGGTCATGTGTTCGGAGCATCCGCTATCAAGCACCCAATGCTTTCTACTGGTTTTGTAGTTCACCTGCATAAACAAAAGAATCAAGTCTTTTTAAGTACCCAAACCTTTTTGGGTCCTTCGATGTTAGCGTCAAAGCTTTGGGCACCCAAATTGATTTCTTCTTTTTATTTAGCATGGGTGCGCCAACAAACTTTGCTATAGCATAACCTTTCTGCGACCGTTGAAGCATGTTGCAAGTATCAAAGTAGTTTGGAGTTATTAGAGGACATGCTTCATGCAAATGACCAGTTTCATGGCATTTAAAACAAAATGTGTTGCATGCTTTTACAAAAATAGTTTTTGTACTTGGTTTCTTTCTTTTCTTCGGAAAGTATCCAAGACCTTCTTTTCTAAATGAACACTTCTGTTTGCTAAGAATGACATCAAGGGATACTTTACCTTTGTAGCAATTTTCTAACCCTTTACCAAGTTTTTCAACTTGTTCCCTAAGTTCATTATTCTCATTTAAGATTGAAGCACATGGTATATCTTGACTATTAGAAGGAGTGTCTAAATCACATGAAGTGGATACATTGACTTTAGATGGAGCATGAGTAATATCTTTGATAAGCAAGCTTTCATATGAATCTTTTAGTTCTGAGTATTGAGTGCATAAGGAAGAATGTTCCTCTTTAAGCGCTCTATACTTCTTTTTAGTAACTCCATAAACTTTATTTAATTCAGTAATCATTTCAACTAATTCATCATATGAAGGTTCGTTAGAGTGTACCTTTTCATCACCCTTAGCCATAAGACAGAGGGATGAACTAGTAGAAATGTTGCCGAGAGCTAGTCCGGCTAGCTTCTTGGAGCAACCTCCTTCATCGTCGGAGTCGGAGTCGGAGCTTTCACCTCCGAACATCCATTCTCTGAAGCAGGCTTCTTTTGTTGCTTCATTTCTCTTCATGAAGAATTTCTTATTGTTATTCAAAGTCTTGTTCTTGTTAGGACATCTTGATGCTATATGTCCCTTTTTGTGACATCCGTAGCATATGATGTCCTTGAAGTTTGTTTGCTTTGGCCCCTTTGGTCGAGTGTCCATGTTGACACCCTTCTTGTGCAACCTGCGAAGAAGTTTTTGAGTATTTTTTACCATTAGAGCTAGATCTTTGTCGGAGGAGCCATCGCTTGAATCGTTCTTGGAACTGGCTTTGAAAGCCAACGCTTCTTCTTTGTCTCCGAGGGTTCGACTACTTCTTTCTTCTCCTTTCGATGCATTTCGTGAGTGATGAGGTTCCCATAGAGATCCGTCGGTGTTGTGGTCGACAAGTCGGAGTTGGTAAGTACCGTTGTCAAACCCCCATTTGAGGATCACCTTGGTAACCGCCCAGGTAGGTTACACACAGCAGGATGTC
The DNA here is from genome assembly GCA_019359835.1 of Pharus latifolius. Classification (NCBI taxonomy): domain Eukaryota; kingdom Viridiplantae; phylum Streptophyta; class Magnoliopsida; order Poales; family Poaceae; genus Pharus; species Pharus latifolius. The sequence goes on from CM033325.1 coordinate 35,543,354, forward strand.
ACATGAGCTCCAAACCACACAAGCATAGTAATATCATTAAACAAGTGTCAGGCCTTCATGGCCAATATTACATAGCCAAAGCACCAAAAATGGCGCTAAGTAGAGTTACTAGGAAAATAACCAGTTTATCATAACCAGAATCGGTATCCAAGTACCGAACACACAACATAAAGCACAAAGCAACGACAAACAGCTTGACTTCCATCAGTAGCGGAGTTGGAGGGGCTTCTCCCACATCTGACTTGACTTGGTGCATAATCCTTCTAGAACGTGGGCTCGTCTGGTGTGCTTCCATCTTCGGTTGAGTACTCATAACTGAAGGAATCGGGATCCTCGAATCCCTCTTCTACAGTGGGATATAAATGCAAGGGTGAGCACTTGGTGCTCAGCAACACTCATTCCGGGGATTAATGCAATTGTACTTACATGAGGGTGAAACATATGATTCCGGGGTTTTAGTTTCATATGGATAGAGATATATAGATTTCCAAGTCATTTGTTCAGTAAAACAGTACTTTGTCATGAAAATGATACTTTAAACATTAAACAGGTTTTCAATAAAACATTAGATGTAGTAGTCTCCCATGAGTTACTACTTTGTTAACCGCATTATGAAAACATTCCAAAACATTACTTGTGCTATAACCCATGGATACTTCCACTACGAAAAGACTCCTGAACCTGGGAGTACAGAGTATCCGATACTTCTTTTACGCTTTGCAAAGGTGTACCTCTTTTTAAATCCACTGGTTCACTCGGCTTTCAAGTCGGATCAGCTCCATGTGACTTATACACATGTGACAAGGCCGAGATCACACAACGCTTTTACAGTTTAGTATTAACAGTATCCCCGCCCGGTAAATAGACAGTTAAGTCTCAAGTACCGTTGTGGGTCTTCCCCACTGCCTTACTTCCTAGCCTTTCTGGTCTATGTTCCCGTAGGACACATAGCCTTGGTCTATGTCTACGCAAGACATACGACCGTTTAAGATTACAACCGCTCACGGCTTAATCAGGTCTAGGGCGCCTTCCTTCTTTTACACCTTTTCCTCTCATTATTTTTCTGAACTCACATCACTCATGGCCGAACCTTGGCCTACCAGTTTCCACGCGAGAAACCAGATCGACAAACCATGCAGGGAACTGCTAATACCAAAAAGCTACTAAGTTGTGCCTGTCCCATACCAGGCAAGTGGTTGGTACGTTTACAATTCGCATAGAGACACAGCACAAGGTTCTTGTCCTTATGAACCAATAGTGAGGAACATTCACATTCCCTGGTGCGCACCGCACCCTCTCCATACAATCCAATCCTCACTACTGATCCCTTTTATCAGTTTTCTTGACAAAACGGTTTTGATCATAACTTCTCATGTATTTGACCATTTCAAGTTTAATGTGAATATTCAGTATATGAGTCCTAGGGTGACAAAAGCATATATATGAAGGTTCAATAACAAAAAGGGGTTTCAAGATCCATTAGGTAATATCTACTCATGTCATTCAAACATAACTTGTATTTCAAATAAGCATGCATAGTAAGAAACAGTGAATATACTTCATATGAAAATATTGGGTGAGACATGATCAAAGGAATGAGGCTTGCCTTGCGATGCTGGGTCTAAGTACTCAGACGGATCTTCAAAGACTTCCTCTGCTCCTTCAGCTTCTGACTCTGTGGCAATCAACCAATACACAAACACATACCATAAGCATACAGAAAGTAGTTTCCATAGAAATTATTAAGTAAATAAGTCATGCATGCAGGGGAAAGGGTTAGGACAAGGTCACAAGGGCTCTGGTCGAAGAAACGGCTAAAAAGGATTGAACGTCGAAGGGTCGACAGTCGGTTCATGGCTTTGGCATAGCTTCAAACTGATCTTAGGAGGGTTTTCTGGAGAAGTGATAGAAGGGAAAGATGTAGAACACAACTCCAGGAATCTAGGGGACAAAGTGACATTTCCATTGCTCAACCAGAAGGGGTCAAACAAGGCTAATGCCATTGGCTGACATGCACTGACATAGTGCTGGACATGGCCAGAAACTAGGGCATGGCTTAACTTTTGATCCAGGGCTCCAATTGATGCAACACTTTGTCTGGGAGGTAGGCATTACTAACAGGAACAAAATACTCAACAGGAACAAGAGCTGAAAGTGGTCGGAGGGTGGCCAAATCCGGCGATGAACTGCGGTGGCGACACGGCACAGACATTGATCTGGACAAGAGCTTGGCAAGGGCATAACTCACAATCTAGGCAGATCCAGGTGTCGAGCTAGTGGAATAAAATGCTCAGGGAGGTGAGGCGAAGCTAAGGGACAAAGTGGTGTCGGCTGAATCGGCCGGGAATGAATTCCGGCGAACTGTGCCGGAGAAGATGACTTTAGAATTGGGGATTTTCGATACAGGGCGAAAGAGCTCAATTCCAAGCTTGGGGATGATCTCTAGGGCACAACAAAGCTACTGGAGGGGTTAATTTCATTGGAGATCGGCCGGAGGGGCTCGGCGACGAGGTCCGGCGAACTGGTGAACTTCCAGATCGGGATTTCTTCAATTTGAGCGCAATTGGGGATCCTGATTCAACAGGCTTGCTCTACTAAGCTCACTGATCAAGTTCTTCTATAGAATCGAGAGCTAATTCGGGCTGAATGGGATAGCATTGAGGGAACAGGGGTTTTCTGGTTTTCCGGCGATCACCGGCGATGGGGAGCACTATGATGCAATTGCTTGCTTGGGCACGGGAAGATGGGTGTGGGGAACTTACTGGTGAACCTGGATTGGAGAGATGGGCTACAGTTTGCTCTGGCGACGGTGGCTCCAGAAACAGCTCGCCGGAGAAGAAAGGGAAACAGTGAAAAACTGGGAATTTGGCTAAGTCTTGAAGTTGTGCTTCTTCACAGCACTGAGGGGGTTTAAATAGGTCCAGGGGCGAAGCTAGCGAGGGATTAAGCGACAGCGGTTGCTTGCGCCGGGGAGAAGTTTGTCGGGTGCAGGCGCAACAGCGGCGAACGGCGATGTGATCGCGCTCAGGCGGTGCTGCAGCTTTGCCAGTTGCATTGGGACTTCACCAGTGATGGCGCAGATGCGGAGGCAACGGCGCAGCTCCGGCAACGACACATACGCGCATGCAAATGCCACGGCAACGGTTGCGCGCGCGAAGACACGGCTCTGGGGCGAGGGCGTTTATCCGCTGGGCTAGGCGATGCCACGGTGGCTATCACGTGCGCGCGGGGTGGCTCAACCGATTACGAGCGCGGCGACTGGAGAGAATGGCCGGCGGCGAGCTCTGCGGCGAAAACACGGCGCGGCTCCGGCGAAGACGCGCTGGTCGTAGCCAACGACCAGGCGCTGGTCGAAAACAGCCGAAAAGATTAGAGGGGCTGATTTGCAATTTCAAATCTTGCTCCAGGGACTGATCTGCGAGCAAAAGTTGAATAGGAAATGTACTTGATTGCAAATCTGGAGATCTAAGGGTCCGATCTGAAATCTGATTTCGCAGATAAGTTGCATAAAATTATTAGAACTCATCTGGCCAAAGTTTGGTAAGATCAAGCAAGATCTGAAGGGTTTCGACAAAAATTAGGGAAAACAGTTTAGGGTAAAATAGGGTAATTAGGGTTTTAAAAATGGTAAGGGTTGAAACTCAACCTTAGGATGGGATTTTGGAGATGATCCCGAAGGGAAAAATGTTCTGAACAACATTTAGAAGGGAATGGCTAAAGCAGATTAGGGTTTGGGGTCAAGATGTGGATTTTGGCTATTTTAGGGTTTGGCAAAACAGGGTGTTACAACCATGACCAGAGTGTTGAAGTTTTTTGGAAGCGCCCTGAGCATCTTTCTTACAATATCAAGGTCAGTAAAAACAACACCAAGTCTCTTGACTTCATTCACAATATTGTTTAACCGAGTGAACATGGAATCCACGGACTCGGTTGATGACATTGTGAATGTCTCATATCGTTGCCTTACCATGAGCAACTTTGCCTCTTTGACTTTAATGGTGCCCTCGTATATTTTTCTAGGGTAGTCCAAACCTTGTGAGCGGTCGTGAGATTGCTCACATGATTGAACTCATTTAGAGACAAACCGGCAAAGAGTGCATTTTTTGCACGGGCATTTAAATGTAGTTTTCTCCTGTCCTCATCGGAGTGACTTACTGGATCATCCGGAGGAGTAAAACCAAGTTTAACGATGTCCCATACATCAAACCCCATGGCCTCTAGGAATACCGACATGCGCACTTTCCAGTAGGGATAGTTAGTCCCATCAAAGATAGGCGCACGACCGGTATGACTGAGAGAAAAGCCCTCATTAGACGTCATGCTCTCTCTAGGCGGTAAAGCCTAATTAATCGAGAGACCTTGCTCTGATACCACGTGTAGGATCAAGGATGCCGACTAGAGGGGAGTGAATAGGATGCTTTAAAACTTTTCAATTAAAAACAAATGTTGCAAAAGAAGAACCAAAAGCAATTTAATATATTGAGATGAAGAGACAGAGAGAACGAACACAACGATTTTTTACCGAGGTCTCAGAGACTCGCCCAGTCTCCCCTAATCCTCGTTGAAGCACTCAAGTAAATTGAGTCTTGCTCTAATATCTACGAAGGATATTATCCATTAGTGGTTACTCCTTTTTCACTCCGGAAAGGCGAGCACCGATGCCTTTTACAACACGCCGAGTCTCTCCGTCAAACTCCGAACTGGAGAGATCAACGGCCACACCTCCAAACCGTCTAGGTGAGGGCGCTCACCAAGAGTAATAAGCAGCAAGGTCTTCTCAAGACCTCCAAGCAATCACCAAGAAACTAATAGGATGCAAATGATGAGAACAGAAAGCACTCGGTGGATCTGAAAAGCACTCTACTTGATCAAAAGATCAAGATTTTGTATAACAACTAAAGCTCAAGAGTGAAGGTGAATGAGAGGCTGCTAGATGTTGAAAACACATGCCCATAGCCCCTATTTATAGCCTCAAGTCTCAAAAACGACGTTGGAGCTAAGGCTGAAAATCAGCAGCTCAAACTAACAGTCAGTTATACAAACTGACAGTCAGTTTGGGTCACGACCAGAAGGAAGTAAAATCCAGAGAAAACTCAGCTAGCCATTTGAGGTCGAAAAAGGAAACAAATTAGTGCAAACTGACAGTCATATAACGAACTGACAGTCAGTTCCAAACTCAGCGGCTGACAAAATTTATGGATAAAAATTAGCTAGCCGTTTGTGGTCGTATATGGAAACTGATAATACAAACTGACAGTCCGTTCGACCAAAAAACGTCCAGATCAAATAGAAACACAAGCAAATCGTTTGAGATCGAAATACAAACTGACAGTCAGTTTAGTTAAAAAATTTTAGCTCAAAAAACAACATCTCTAGACAATTGTCAGTTAACACAAACTGACAGTCAGCATGAACAAAAATAGCCATAACATTAAATCCAGAAATCAAAATTGAGAGTTTAATAGCTCGTTTGGAAGATAATTTAAAGGGCTATCTTTTTGTCAACAAAAGAAAAATCCAGATCTGCCTAGATCTTTCTAGACAATGCAAAAACTCTTCTGCTATCAAAAACACAACTGAAAAACCAAATCTTTCAAAACAAAATTTAAATCAAATCCAACCGAAAAGAATGCAATGCAATGACCTAAGTTTCTCGGTTTATGCTGGAAATGTAGAGAGGACTTTGCAACCCCTCTTTATAGTACGGTTAAAATCTAAAAACAAATTTTCCTAAACCGATCAATCTCCATTCGCCGAGATCGGTAAAAATAAAAACAATATTACCTTAGGTTCTTTGCATCTTCAATCTTGGTGACCTTGGACTTGCAACCTCTAACGACACTGTGACCTTGTGCTTTCGTCCTCAGCTTGCGACCTTGTGCTTGCGACTTTGGCAATACTACAACCTTAGGTGAAATAGCTCTTAGGTCTCTGCATACATATAACTCAAAGACATGATTAGATCAAAAACAATTAATGTCATCAATAATCAAAATCCACAACAATAGGGGCCTAGATGCAACAGAAAGAACCTCGAATACTTGTCAAGAAAAGAAAAATATAAATATTTGGCCAATCTTTCCAACATTTGATCAATTAAAGGTAATGGAAAGTGATCCTTCCTGGTGGCTCTATTCAATTTGCGATAATCAATACACATGCGTCATCCAGTAACAAGTCTAGTAGGGATCAATTCATTGTTAGTATTCTTAACCACAATCATACCTCCTTTCTTTGGAACCACACGAGCAGAACTAACCCAATAACTATCAGAAATAGGATATATAATATTTGCATCTAATAGTTTAGAAATTTCAGCTTTAACAGTTTCTTTCAAGTTTGGGTTTAGTCTACATTGACGCTCAACAGAGGTTTTAGTTTCGTCGACTAGAGAGATACTATGCATTCAAATTTTAGAGCTAATCCCCTAGAATCATCAATTGAATTACCTAGGGCATTGTGATGCACACGAAGTAAAGAAATCAATTTTTCTAGTTGCGAATTGGTCAAGTTTGATTAACAATAATAGGTTGCATCTCATCATCATCCAAAAATACATATTTCAGTGAGGAAGGAAAAGTTTTGAGTGTAGGTTTACTTACCTTTTCCTTACTTGTGACGTCATAATCCGAGATGCCCTCTTTGGATGGTTCTTTTGTTGGTTCGTCTTCATTTTGTTTGTCTTCTTTGCTGCTGTACGTTTTTTTGTTGTCAAGAATTTCATCCATTTCTTCTTCAAAAGTGAGTAGAAGTGGTGACTTCTCTTCTAGGACTTCTTCTAGATTGTCCATGCTGTAAAGTTTTTCCTCATACATAGGGCAGGTAACAAGGTTAGACATTTTAAACAAAATTCTCTCCTCCCCTATGCGAAAGGTAATTCGTCCCTCATGAACATCAATGAGGGCACATGCTGTCTGGAGTATTGGTCGTCCCAATATAATAGGCATAGCAACATCTTCCTCCTCATCAAGAACGACAAAATCAATTGGAAGAAAAAATTTACCGACTTGAAGAAGTACATCTTCCAGAATTCCTTCTGGATGCTTCACCAAACAATCGGCAAGTTGCAGAACCATGCGTGTAGGCTTAATCTCACCCATGCTCAAACCTTGTGCAATGGTAAGAGGCATCACACTAATGCTTGCGCCTTGGTCACAAAGAGTTCGATTTATGTGTATCATACCTATGTTACAAGGGATGGAGAAGCTCCCTTGATCCCACAACTTTGCTGGCATCTTGTTCTAAATCAAAGCACTATAATTTTCGGTCAAAGCCATAGTTTGAAATGAACTCAAATCCCTCTTTTTAGTAAGTATTGTAGGATCAAGGATGCAGACTAGAGGGGGGTGAATAGGAGGCTTTAAAACATTTCAATTAAAACAACTTTTGTGAAGAATAAGAACAAAAACAATATAGCACAAATAAAAGGAAAAGAGAAGAAGACAAACACAAGGATTTTCCCCGAGGTCTCGGAGACTCGCCCGGTCTCCCCTACTCCTCGTTGAAGCACTCAAATGAATGAGTCTTGCTTCAATATCCACGAAGGATATTTCTCACTAGTGGTTGCTCCTTTTCCACTCCGGAAAGGCGAGCACAAATGCCTTCTACAACCACGCCGAGTCTCTCCAACAATCTTTGAACAGGAGAGATCAACGGCCACACCACCAAACTGTCTAGGTGAGGGTGTTCATCAAGAGTAATAGGTTGCAAGGTCTCTTCTAGACTTTCAACATGCACCGAGAAACTCTAAGTATGCAAAATGATGCGAACAAAGCACTCAGTGGATCACAAAACTCACGACTTGATCAAAAGATCAAGATTTTTAACTCTAAAACAAATGCTCAAGTGTATATGAGAGAAGGAGGCTGCTTGGTATATGAAACAATAGCTCAAAGCCTCTATTTATAGCCCAAAAGATCAAAAGAGCCGTTGTGCACGAGCTGAGAAGTGACAGTGCGTGCTGACAGTCAGCATGGGTTACGACCAGTACGAAGTAAATCTCGGAGAAAACTCAGTTAGCCGTTGTGGTCGTAAAAGGAAACAAATCAGCACATACTGACAGTCAGCAACACATGCTGACAGTTAGCATCCACAACCACAGCTCGACAAAAATCATGGATAAAACTTAGCTAGCCGTTTGTGGTCGCATCTGGAAAGAAGTCGCTCATGCTGACAGTCAGCATCACATGCTGACAGTCCGCATCGACCACAAAAATGACCAGTTAAAACAAACTCAGCGTAAGTCAAAAAATTTCAGCTAAAAAAAACACGCTCTCTGGTCAAATGTCAGTTGACAAAATTGACATTTCATCCTGATAGTCAGCATCACATGCTGACAGTCAATGTGGATAAAAATAGTCATAACTTTTGATCCAGAGGTCAGATTGAAGTTTTTTATAGCTTATTTGAAAGATAATTTAAAGAGCTATAATTTTGTCAACAGAAGAAAAACCCAAGTCAGTCTTGATCTTTCTAGAAAAAATAAAAACACTTATGCTGTCAAAAACTCATCTGAAAAACCAAATCATTTCAAAACAAATCCAACCGAAAAGAATGAATGCAATGACCTAAGAGTTTCTTGGTAAATGCTGGAAATATAGAGAGAACTTGCGACCTCTCTTAATAGTACGGTTTAAACTAAAAGAAATTCCTATAAATCAGTGAAACTCCAAACACCGAGACCGGTAAAATAAATACGCATTTTACCTTAAGCCTTTTGCAGCTTCATTCTTGGCGACCTTGCACTTGTGACCATGCCTTACGACCTTGGACTTGCAACTTCTGACGACACTGCGACCTTGTGCTTTTGACCTCGGCTCGCGACCTTGTGCTTGCGACTTGCAGATCCTCCAGATAGCTTAGGTCTCTGTGGCTTTCTTCTTGCTGATCTTGTGCTTGCGACTTTGACAATACTGCGACCTTAGGCGAAACAGCTGTTAGGTCTCTGCATACAGATAGCTCAAAGACATGATTAGATCAAAAACACTTAATGTCATCAATAACCGAAATCAATAATAATAGGGGCCTCGATGCAACAATCTCCGCCTTTTTGATGATTGATGACAATAAGTGTTTAAATGAATAAAATCAAATGACTCCCCCTAAGTACATGCATAATAACAGATATTCAGGAACTCCCCCTAAATGCATGCATCTATAAATACCCATATGAGTCATTTGAGATTTGAGAGTGAATCTATAATGATAGATCATCAGATATCACAAGAATTATCTCAAGAATCTTTCTCCCCAATCTCTTCCCTAAGCATAAATAATGTCTTTAATGAAGCAAGAAACTCAAGAATCTCTCCCCCTTTGACATCAAGCACAAAAAGGCGGGAGGACGGAAAAATCAGACATTTATCTTAGATCAACTAGCATTTGATATATCAAAAATATTCAATTCATTTTTTAGAAAGCAAAATCTAGCCTCATCTAAAGGTTTGGTGAAAATATCTGCCAGCTGTATGTCAGTTCGGATATAACTTACATCTATATCCCCTTTTGCCACGTGATCTCTTATAAAATGGTGCCATATTTCAATATGCTAAGTTCTAGAATGTTGAACAGGATTATTTACAATTTTAATGGCACTTTCATTATCACACAAGAGTGGTACTTTTTCAAATATAATTCCATAATCCAAAAATGTTTGCTTCATCCACAAAATTTGAGCACAACAACTACCCGCCAACACATATTCCACTTCGACGGTGGAGAGAGCAACTGAATTTTATTTCTTAGAAGACCAAGATACGAGTGATCTCCCCAAAAGTTGACAACTACCAGATGTGCTCTTTCTATCAATTTTACAGCCAGCATAATCTGAATCCGAATAACCAATTAATTCAAAGTTTGCATGTTTTGGATACCAAAGACCTAAATTTTGGTAGCATTTCAAGTACCTAAGGATTCTTTTAATAGCAAACAAATGACATTCCTTAGAGGCTGACTGAAATCTAGCACATAAGCAAACACTAAACATGATATCAGACCTAGATGCAGTAAGATATAGCAAGCTACCAATCATAGACCTATAAAGTTTAGAATCGACCGCTTTTCCATTGTTGTCCATATCCAGATGTCCATTAGTGGCAATGAGAGTTTTGACTGCTTTAGCATCTTCCATCCCAAAGCGCTTGAGCAAGTCCTTCACATACTTGGTTTGGCTCACGAACGTTCCGTTCTTGAGTTGCTTGATTTGAAGTCCAAGGAAGAAGCTTAGCTCGTCGATCATTGACATCTCAAATTCCCTAGACATCATTTCTCCAAACTCATGAAAAAAATGTTCATTAGTAGATCCAAATATAATATCATCAACGTATATTTGACATATGAACAAATCTTTTTCAATCATCTTTGTAAAAAGCGTTGTGTCTACCTTCCAAATTTTAAAACCTTTTGATAAAAGAAAGTCTCTAAGTTGTTCATACCAAGCTCAAGAAGCTTCCTTGAGACCATAGAAAGCTTTAGACAGTTTAAACACATTGTTTGGAAATTTTGAATCTTCGAAACCGGGAGATTGTTCCACAAAAACTAGTTCAGATATTTCTCCATTTAAAAAAGCACTTTTTACATCTATTTGAAACAACTTAATATTAAAACTTGATGAATAAGCAAGAAGCATACGAATAGCTTCAAATCTTGCTACCAGTGCAAAAGTTTCATCAAAGTATAAACCTTTGACACGAGAAAAATCTTGTGCAACAAGACGAGCTTTGTTTCTAATTACTACACCATTTTCATCTTGCTTATTTCTAAAAACCCATTTTGTTCCAATTACATTATGATCCTTGTGTCTTTCTACTAAAATCCAAACTTTATTTCTAGAGAAATTTTTAAGTTCATCATACATAGAATTTACCCAATCAGGATCACTAAGAGCTTCATCTACAAGTTTAGGTTCTAGAGATGATACAAAATAATGATGTTCACAAAATGAAGCAATATGAGAGCTAGTTTGAACACCCTTACTGACATCACCCAGTATTTGATCTAGAGGGTGATCCTTGGTGATGGTTTGATGTTGCCTTGGTGCTTCTTCTTGTGCTGCTTCCTCTTGACTTTGTTCTGGTGGATCAATATGAGATGATGGTGTATGTTGATCATTGTTCTCAATATTTTCATCATCTTCTTGGTCATCTTCTCTTGGCTTGATTTCTCCAATGGTAATGTTCTTCACCTCAAACTTCACAAGTGACTTGCTCCTTTTGTGAGCCATTAGTTTCATCAAATTCTATGTCACACGATTCTTCAATGCAGCTAGTATTTTTATTAAAGACTCGATAAGCCTTGCTAGTGGTGGAGTATCCGACTAGAAAGCCTTCATCTACTCTTCTTTGAAATTTACCACCAAAGTTTCTTTTTCTAAGGATATAGCATTTACAACCAAAAACTCAGAAATAAGAAACATTTGGCTTCCGCCCAATAAGAAGCTCATAGGGAGCTAAATTTAGAAGAGGATGCAAATAAAACCGATTAATAGAATAGCAGGCAGTATGCACAGCTTCGGCCCAAAAGCGAGTAGGAGTGTCATACTCACTTAGCATTGTTCTTGCCATTTCTATTAGAGTTCGATTTTTCCTTTCGACAACTCATTTTTGTTGTGGAGTGTAAGAAGTAGAAAATTCGTGTTTAATGCCTAGTGAGTTACAAAAGTCAACTAAAGTTGAATTAACGAATTCTCCATCATGATCACTACGGATTTTCTTGATGGAAAGTTCGAATTCGGTGGAAACACGTTTTGCAAAACTTTTGAAAACATTAGAGGTTTCAGATTTTTCAGAAATAAAGAAGACCCAAGTGTAGCGAGTAAAATCATCAACAATAACAAAACCATAGTTGTTGCCTCCGATACTTTGAACTCGGAAGGTCCAAATAAATTCATATGTAGCAGTTCCAAAGGTTTGTAAGTTGAGAGAACACACTTAATCAGATGTGAAGTAGCCACTTGCTTGCCAGCTTGGCAAGCGCTATAAGGTTTATCCTTTTCAAAATTCGCATCTTTTAAGCCAACAACCAAATCATGTTTTAAAAGCTTTTTAAGTTGATGCATTCCAACATGTGCAAGCCTTCTATGCCATAGCCAACCTTTTGAGTTTTGAGAGACAAGACATGTTGAAAGGGATGCATCTTTAGAGTGAAAATCAACAAGATAAAGATTTTCAAAACGAAAACCCTTAAAGATCAAAGAATTATCTTTTAAACTTTCAACTAAAACTTCTTTAGGATAAAAAGTGCAACGAAATCCAAGATCACAAATTTGTGCAACGGAAAGCAAATTAAAGTTCAGAGATTCAACAAGTAAAACATTTGAAATTGAGAGATATTGGAGATTGCAATTTTACTCAATCCTACCACACTTCCTTGACGATTGTCGCCAAAGGTGATCTTCTGGTTTTCACTTGAGTTGTCTTCCAATGAGGTGAACAGCTTTTTGTTTCCGGTCATGTGTTCTTAGCATCCGCTATTTAGCATCCAATTTTTTCCACCGGTCTTATAGTTGACCTACAAAAACAAAAGAATCAAGTCTTTTTAGGTACCCAAACCCTTTTGGGTCCTTCGATGTTAGCGATCAAAGCTTTGGGCACCCAAATTGATTTCTTCTTTTTATTTAGCATAGGTGCACCAACAAACTTTGCTATTGCATATCTTTTCTTTGACCTTTGAAGCATGTAGCAAGCATCAAAATAATTTGAAGTCATTAAAGGACAAGCATCATGTGAATGACCTGTTTCATGACATTTAAAGCAGAATTTGTTGCATGCATTTACGAAGATGGTTTTTGCATTTTGTTTCTTTCCTTTCTTTGGAAAGTATCCAAGTCCTTCTTTTCTAAATGAGCATTTTTGTTTGCTAAGAATGAAATCAAGAGATACTTTTCCTTTGTAGCAATTTTCTAATCCTTTTCCAAGTTTCTCAATTTGTGCCTTAAGTTCATTATTTTCATTTAAGATTGTTTCATTTGAAGCACATGGTAAATCAAGAGAACTTTGAGGGATATTATTAGAAGAATTATCATCTAGATCACAAGAAATGGCTACATCTATTTTAGATGGAGCATTAGTAATATCTTTAATAAGAAGACTTTCATATGAATCTTTTAATTCTGAGTATTGAGTGCGTAAGGAAGAATGCTCTTCTTTAAGTGCTCTATACTTTTTCTTAGTGATCCCAAAGACTTCATTTAATTCAGTAATCATTTCAACAAGTTCATCATATGAAAGATCATTAGAATGTACCTTTTCACCACCTTTAGCCATAATACAAAGGGATGGACTAGTGGAAATGTTGCCGAGAGCTAGTCCGACTAGCTTCTTGGAGCAACCTCCTACATTGTCGGATTTGGAATTGGAGCTCTCTCCTCCGGACATCCATTCTCCGAAATAAGCTTCTTTGGTTGTACCATTGTTCTTCTTAAAGAATTTCTTCTTCTTCTCCCAAGTCTTGTTCTTGTTTGGACATCTTGAGGCTATATGTCCTTTTTCGTGACATCCATAGTATATGATGTCCTTGAAGTTCGATTGCTTTGACCCCTTTGGTCGTGTGTTGATGTTGACTCCCTTCTTGTGTAACCTGCGAAGAAGTTTTTGAGTGTTCTTTACCATAAGGGCAAGATACTCATCGGAGGAGCCATCGCTTAAGTCATTTTTGGAGCCGGCTTTGAAAGCCAACGCCTTCTTTTTGGTCTCCAAAGGTTCAGTCGCTTCCTTCTTCTCCTTTCGATGCATCTCATGCGTAATGAGGTTCCCATAGAGATCAGTAGATGTGGTGGCCGATAGGTCGGAGTTTGTGAGTACTGTCACCAGAGTGTCAAAACTTTCTGGAAGAACCCTGAGCATTTTTCTCACAATATTGATGTCAGTAAAAACAACTCCTAGCCCCTTGAGTTCATTCACAATGTTGTTCAACCGAGTAAACATGGAATCCACGGACTCAGTTGGCGACATGGTGAATGTCTCGTATCGTTGCCTTATCATGAGCAACTTTGCCTCTTTGACTTTAGTAGTGCCCTCATATATTTTTTTGAGGGTGGTCCAAACCTTGTGAGCGGTGGTAAGATTGCTCACATAGTTAAACTCATTTAAAGACAAACCAACAAAGAGAGCATTTTTAGCATGGGCGTCTAAGTGCAGTTTTCTCCTGTCATCATCGGAGTGACTTGTCGGATCATCCGGAGGAGTAAACCCAAGCTTAACAATGTCCCAAACATCCAGCCCCATGGCCTCTAGAAATACCGACATGCACACTTTCCAATAAGGATAGTTAGTCCCATCAAAGATAGGCGCACGACCGGTATGACCGAGATGAAAATCCTCATTTGACATCATTCTCTCTCTAGGCGGTAAAGCCTATTTAATTGAGAGACCACCCTCTGATACCACGTGTAGGATCGAGGATGCCGACTAGAGGGGGTGAATAGGAGGCTTTAAAATTTTTCAATTAAAACAACTTTTGCGAAGAATAAGAACAAAAACAATATAGCACGAATAAAAGGAAGAGAGAAGAAGACAAACACAAGGATTTTTCCCGAGGTCTCGGAGACTCGCCCGGTCTCCCCTACTCCTCGTTGAAGCACTCAAATGAATGAGTCTTGCTTCAATATCCACGAAGGATATTTCTCACTAGTGGTTGCTACTTGTCCACTTCGGAAAGGTGAGCACCGATGCCTTTTACAATCACGCTGAGTCTCTCCAACAATCTTCGAACAGGAGAGATCAATGGCCACACCACCAAACCATCTAGGTGAGGGCATTCACTAAGAGTAATAGGTTGCAAGGTCTAGACCTTCAACATACACCGAGAAACTCTAAGTATGCAAAATGATGCAAACGAAGCACTCGGTGGATCACAAAACTCACGACTTGATCAAAAGTTCAAGATTTTTAACTCTAAAACAAATGCTCAAGTGTATATGAGAGAAGGAGGCTGCTTGGTATATGAAACAATAGTTCAAAGCCTCTATTTATAGCCCAAAAGATCAAAAGAGCCATTGTGCACGAGCTGAGAAATGACAGTGCATGCTGACAGTCAGCATAGGTCACGACCAGTATGAAGTAAATCTCAGAGAAAACTCAGCTAGCCGTTGTGGTCGTAAAAGGAAACAAATCAGCACATACTGAAAGTCAGCAACACATGCTGACAATTAGCATCCACAACCACAGCTCGACAAAAATCATGGATAAAACTTAGCTAGCCGTTTGTGGTTGCATATGGAAAGAAGTCGCTCATGCTGACAGTCAACATCACATGCTGATAGTCAGCATCGACCACAAAAATGACCAGTTAAAACAAACTCAGAAACAAAAATAGAAGAGGTCAAAACTCATGCTGACAGTCAGCAACACATGCTGACAGTCAGCGTAAGTCAAAAAATTTCATCTAAAAAAAAAGCTCTCTGGACAAATGTCAGTAAACAAAACTGACATTTCATGCTGACAGTCAGCATCACATGCTGATATTCAATGTGGATAAAAACTATCATAACTTTTGATCCAGAGGTCTGATTGAAGTGTTTTATAGCTTGTTTGAAATATAATTTAAAGGGCTATAATTTTGTCTACATAAGAAAAACATAGACCAGCCTTGATCTTTCTAGAAAAAGCAAAAACACTTATGCTACCAAAAACTCATCTGAAAAACCAAATCATTTTGAAACAAATCCAACCTAAAAGAATGAATACAATGACCTAAGAGTTTCTCAGTTTATGCTGGAAATGTAGAGAGTACTTGGAACCCCTCTTAATAGTACGGTTTAAACTAAAAACAAAATTCCTATAAACTAGTCAAACTCCAAACACTGAGACTGGTAAAATAAATACGCATTTTACCTTAAGCCTTTTGCAGCTTCATTCTTGGTGTCCTTGCGCTTGCGACCATGGCTCACGACCTTGGACTTGCAACCTTTGACGACACTGCGACCTTGTGCTTGCGACTTGTAGATTCTCCAGATAGCTTAGGTCTCTGTGGCTTTCTTCTTGCTGACCTTGTGCTTGCGACTTTGGCAATACTGCGACCTTAGGCAAAATAGCTCTTGTTGCATCTATGCCCTTATTATTGTTGATTTTGATTATTGATGACATTAAGTGTTTTTGATCTAATAATGTCTTTGAGCTATCTATATGCAGAGACCTAAGAGCTATTTCACCTAAGGTCCCAGTATTGCCAAAGTCGCAAGCACAAGGTCGGCAAGAAGAAAGCCGCAGAGACCTAAGCTATCTAGAGAATCTGCAAGTCGCAAGCACAAGGTCGCAAGCTGAGGTCAAAAGCACAAGGTCGCAGCGTCGTCAGAGGTTGCAAGTCCAAGGTCACGAGCCATGGTCGCAAGCGCAAGGTCGCCAAGAATGAAGCTGCAAAAGGCTTAAGGTAAAATGCGTATTTATTTTACCGGTCTCGGTGTTTGGAGTTTGACCGGTTTATAGGAATTTGTTTTTAGTTTAAACCGTACTATTAAGGGGGGTTGCAAGTTCTCTCTACATTTCCAACATAACTCGAGAAACTCTTAAGTCACTACATTTCATTCTTTTCAGTTGGATTTGATTTGGTTTTTCGATTGAGTTTTCGGTAGTAGAAGTGTTTTTTGCATTTTCTAGAAAGATCTATCCTGATCTGGCTTTTTCTTCTGTTGAAAAAATATAGCCCTTTAAAATATCTTTCAAACGAGCTATTATTCAATTCAATCGAATCTCTAGATCGAAATTTATGGTTATTTTTATCCACACTGACTATTAGCCTGTGATGCTGACTATCAACATGAATTGTCAGTTTTCGTTGTTGACATTTGTTCAGAGAGCATGTTTTTTGAGCCAAATTTTTTTTGCCTATGCTGACTGTCAGCATGATTTCGACCTCAAGCTGATTTGTTTGAGAGTTTGTTTTAACTGGTTGTTTTTGTGGTCGATGTTGACTGTCAACATGAGCGACTTCTGTTCCATATGTGACAACAAACGGCTAGTTAAGTTTAATCCGTGATTTTTGTCGAGCTGTGGTTATGGACACTGACTGTCAGCATGTGTATCTGACTGTCAGTTTGTGCTGTTTTGTTTCCTTTTTCGACCTCAAACGGCTAGCTGAGTTTTCTCTAAGATTTACTTCATACTGGTCATGACCTATGCTGACTGTCAGCCTGCACTGTCACTTCTCAGCTCGTGCACAATGGTTCTTTTGATCTATTGGGCTATAAATAGAGGCTTTGATCAGATGTTTCCTACACCAAGCAGCCTCATATTCATATACACACTTGAGCTTTAGTTCCTAACACAAAATCTTGATCTTTTGATCAAGTCGTGAGTTTTGTGATCCATTGAGTGTTCTGTTCGCATCATTTGCATACTTAGAGTTTCTCGGTGCATGTTGGAGGTCTAAATAAGACCTTACAACTTATTACTCTTAGTGAACGCCCTCACCTAGACGGTTTGGTGGCGTGGCCGTTGACCTCTCCTGTTCGAAGATTGTTGGAGAGGCTTAGCGTGATTGTAAAAGGCATCGGTGCTCACCTTTCCGGAGTGGACAAGGAGCAACCACTAGTGAGAAATATCCTTCATGGATATTGAAGCAAGACTCATTCATTTGAGTGCTTCAACGAGGAGTAGGGGAGACCAGGCAAGTCTCTGAGACCTCGGGAAAAATCCGTGTGTTTGTTCTCTTCTCTCTTCCTTTTAATTGTGCTATATTGTTTTTGTTCTTATTCATCACAAAAGTTGTTTTAATTGAAAAGTTTTAAAGCTTCCTATTCACCACCCTAGTCGGCATCCTCAATCCTACAGCTCTTAGGTCTCTGCATACAGATAACTCAAAGACATGATTAGATCAAAAACACTTAATGTCATCAATAATCAAAATCAACAATAATAGGGGCCCAGAGGCAACAAGTATATCTTTCAAGAATTTTTCATAAAAAGCCATTTGAGTTACTAAATCAGTGAAAAGCACAGTCACATTATGCTTTTTCAAGATTTCCATAAATTTTTCAAGTTGCTTATCAAGATATCCCAGAAAGGTAGAGGGGGAAGACATTGCACTGAATGCTCTCGTTCCCCCGACCACCGAGATGGCCATGGAGTAGACCTACACGAACTCGTAGAGGTCGGCTTCCCCGTTGTAGTGCTCAATGTGGAGTGGTCGATATAGCTTCGGCCACTGAACGCACCGAAGGCGTTGGCAAAGGGGTTGATTGGCCCCCTCCACCTCCTTTGTGGAGCCCGCGTTGTTGTCCCCCTTAACGGGGGAAGCGCGTTCATTGTCGGAGTCGAGGAGGGGTCCTAATGGGCCGCCTGCCTTTCGGTAACGCCTCCTGATATTTATCTAATTTTCTTGATTTTTCTATATATTTTCCTCATTCTTATGCACACTTTAGTCATATACTTCTTCATATACCTAGATTATTCCAGATTTGTTGCCAAATCGACTAGATTACTTGTTTTGCAATTTTTATCGCAGGTTGGCGAAAATCGGATGGATTTTGGCTAACGGATGCGACTCATGGACTAAACCTGACCCTCAGTCGATTCCAGATAGAAGCACATGTTTCTGCGGATCCGTAGGAACCGACCGTGCTGAAATCAGAGTCTCTGGGGGCTCAGAACACCTAGACCTAGTAGCCAAAGGACCTAGTTGTCATTCCAAACTTTTTAGAGGACCTTTCTACAAGATTGCCAAAAATCCCCCTTAACCCTAGCTGGCCGGCACTATGCAGAACTTGAGCCTTGTTTTTGTTTTCTTTACCTTCTCCTTCTTCCTCCCTTATGCTCTCTCCACACCTCCGTCCACCACACTGTCGGCAGCCAGGTCATACGCAGGCAGTGCCCTTTTCCATCACCCGCCACCACTACTTGTCGGATCCACCACCTCCCAACGTCAGTGCACTACCAACGTACCGCCTCCGCCCCTCACTCGCCGCTGCCGCGATCTCACAGCTGCGCCGCCATCACTCACCACTCCAGGTCTGCTGCCACTCGTTCCTTCTCTCCCTCTCTCTGCCTTCGTCACCACCGAGCCCACTACGCCCTAATCATGCTGGATCCACCCCAACTACACCTCCGCCAACGTGCCTCGTGCCCGAGCACCGCCATCATCGTCGTCCTCTTCACCAAATTCGGTGATTTCTTCATCCCCTTTGTCAACCCCAATGTCAACGCCGAGGGCAACAAGTTCTTCCCCAACAGTAAACCCCAAGCTGCTGCAGCTTCGACAACTATGTCGGCGACTTCCCTCTTCACCGACAACAGTTTTGGCAATGAATCCCTTCTCTCTCAATCTCATTCTCTCCTTCTCCCCCTAATCTGTTTCCTGTGATGCATGTAAATAAATAGAATTCAACTGTGCATGATCAGTTTCATACTTGAGAAAAATCCATGCTAGTTGTGTTTTAATTTCTTTGAGTTTGTAGTTCTTGTTGCTCTCTCTGTTTATGTTTGCTTGACCTCAATTTAGAATTTTATTGTTGTTTCTACTGATGTTGAACTGTGACTGTTGATTGGAATAAGATCTGAATGGATTTGAGTCGCAGCTTGAGCTTGATTTCAATTTACTGTCTGTTTTGCTGCTTCTCTTCATGAACTTCTTGTGTTGCATTTTAGTAACTGTTGTGATTGCATAGATGAATGAGATTAGGGTTTGAATTACTGTTTATCTGTTGGTGTGTTCTGAAGTAATGATCATACTTGAATTCGAAATTCAGCATCAAAGCAAGCTTTTGTACTGCAGTGTTCTGTTAATTGCTTTCCAGTCCAGTGAGACATGTTGAGACGGATTGTCTCTTACCCTCTACTTTTCTGTTGCATTTCTAATTTGAATTTGGTTAAGCATAATTTTCTCTCATCTAGTCCCTTTGGAGAGATCGACATACTCGCCTACTATTGCGACCTCGTCTGCTTGTGAGGCTCCGTTTTAGGTGGTATCACCCCCTTCTTTGGGGTTGGGGGAGCTAACCTCTTGTACCTCAGGGAAGTCCCCGGAGGTGATAGTGGCTTCTTGCATGGGCCTCTTTCCCTTGCCCGTCGGGACGGGGGGCTGACCCATGTGCTCCAGGAGTGGCTCTAGGCGACGACGGGAGGGTACTCCCTCGGACCTTGTTGTGTCCATGTGCTCTACCTCCTCCCTAGTGAATCGGGTTTGGTCCTCCAGGGGAGCCCAAGGAGGCGGCCCTGGGGGAGGGAGCTGATGCGCATCGACAATAGGTGCGGGAGGAACATCGTGCACCGGGGAGGTGCCGGCGATGGAGATAACCCTCGGCGTATGAAAGGTCCCCAGTGGGGGGATAGACTGCATCGCGGGGACCATGCCGGGAGCGTGAGCGCCTACTGGGACGGAAGGGGCTCCGGAGGGGAGAACGCCTCCTTGGGGAGGAAAATCCACGGGGACAGGGTCGACCCCCGAGACGGGGTGCCCTCTGGAGATGAGAACGTCTCCCCGGAGGGAGTGTCCCCCTGACACGGGAGCACCTCCTGGGAAGAGGTGTGCCCCGGAGATGGGAGCTCCTCCCAGGAAGGGGTGTCCCCTGGAGACGGGAGCACCTCCCAAGAAGGGGTAAGTCCCCGACACGAAGAAGGCTCGCGGGTGCCCCATCATGAAAGGCGGTGGCGGTCCCATGAATGGGAACAGAGGCGGGTACACGGGGGCCGGTGGTTGCGTGCATGCGAAGTTGCGTGCGAAGTTGGCCCTCGACAAGCGCCCCGAGTAATGGGTCTCTAGAGGCCGAAGGCATCACCTGGGGGGCACTTGCTCCCCCCAGTGTGGTAGCGTCGGGTTGGGTCGAAGGAGCCATGCTCCCATCGGCGGTGGTGGGACAAGGAAGTGCCGCCTCCCCCCAAGTGTCCCCGGGAGGAGGCGCCGCGACGGCGGCCCCTTGCACCGATGGCACAGGGTTACTAGGGCCAGCGACATTGGAGAGGGAGGCCAAGTGCCTTGTTCTTCTTGGAAGAGCCATGACAATTTGTCACGAGTACCCACAAACGGCACCAACTGTCATGGTATTAAAAATACCTTGGCAATTTGATGACGTGCGCAACATGGTACAGCAACATGAGCTGACTGTACGAAAGAATCACCCCGTGTTGGGCAATCACAAAGATTGACATAGAGATTTATATAGGTTCAGGCCTTAGTAGAGACCCTAGTCCTGTCGATGTGCTCCCAACGTAAGTCAACTGGGGAGGCTCTCTCTCGGGGAGAGGGCTCTTGAGCATGCTTATTGCTTTTTGTGTATTGAGTACAAATGAGAGTCTTAGGTTACAAGAGGGGGGTACAAGGGTATATATAGACCCCAAAAGATGCAAATTACTAAACTACTCTAGCTGCGACTGTCGGATTGAGGGCGTTATGGTATTTTGGTGGAGCACGGGGTGCTGATCTCGGACACGTGGATGCCCTCAGTTTTAGTGCCCCCAATCCCGCACCCAGAGGAGGGCGGCTCATACTCTGAAGGACGGAGGACCGGAGGGGGGCGGCTCGTACTCTGGGAGGATGGAGGATCAGAGGAAGGCGGCTCTTCTCCCAGAGGACGGAGGACCGGAGGAGAGCGGTTCCCACTCCGGGGGACCGGAGGAGGGCGGCTCCTACTCTGGAAGGACGGAGGACCAGAGGAAGGCGGCACCTCTCCCGGAGGATGGAGGACCGGAGGAGAGTGGCTCCAACTCCTGGGGGCCAAAGGAGGGCGGCTCCCACCTCAGGAGGAGGGATATCACCTACGGCCGATATTTTCCCCCAACATCCCCTAAGGGAAAGGACGAGGGCACAAAAATCTTGTGGGCTTGAAAGTAATGTTGCAGCTTTCTGGAAGCCATTAAACGAGCATAAAGTATCTTTTGAACTTTAGGGTAACACTCCTTAGGTCCATTAAGTATTTCACTTACATAATAAACAGGCCATTGCACACCTTCCCTCTCCGCGACTAGAATTGCGCTGACTGCGTGAGGAGTAGCAGCCAAATAGATGATTAATGAGTCTTCCTTGATAGGGGAAACCAACACCAGAGCACTGGTGAGATATGCTTTTACTTCTTGAAAGGCTTTTTTGACTTCATCCGACCAGGAAAAACCATTGTGCTTATGTAAAACCTTGAAGAAAGGTAAACCAAATTCGCCCAACCGAGAGATGAAATGGCTCAATGCCGCCAGGCGCCTGGTGAGGATTTGTACCTCCTTTTTGGTCGAAGGACATCGCATTTGCTCAATGGCCCAGATTTTCTGGGGATTAACCTCAATGCCTCTTGAACAAACAAGGAAACTTAAAAGTATACCAGAAGAAACTCCAAAGGAGCACTTTTCGGGATTCAATTTTATTATGTTTTTATTCAACTTACAGAAAGTTTCAGCGAGATCATCTATATGACTAGAGAATATAAAACTCTTAACAACCAGATCATCAACATAAGCTTCTAAGTTACACCTTAATTGAGAAAGAAAGGTCTTCTGCATCAAGCACTGGTATGTGGAACCAGCTTCTTGAGCCCAAATGGTATTCTGATATAGCAGTAAGTGCCAAATGGTGTGATAAAGGTAGTTTTCTCTTTATCTTCTTATGCCATGATAATTTGATGATACCCTAAATATGCATCTAGTAAGCTCATCAGTTCACAACCCGCTGTTGAGTCGACCAACTGATCGATGCGGGGAAGGGGAAATCATCCTTCGGGCATGCATTGTTAAGACTGGTGTAATCGACGCACATGCTCCACTTACCATTTGATTTCAGGACCATGACCGGATTCATGAGACATTCGGGTTAGTCAACTTCATGAATAAAACCAATCTTCTAGAGTTTATCTAACTCTGAACGAATGGCTTCTTGTTGGTCGGGAGCAAACCGTCTGAGCTTTTGCTTTACTGGTCACTGTCCAGGCTGAATTGCTAGCCTGTGCTCAATCACTTCCCATGGGACTCTAGGCTTTTCAGATGTGTTTCCACGCAAACACATCTGCATTAGCCTGGAGAAAAGTAATGAGCGCAAGTTCCTACTTGTTTCCTGACCCAATCTGAATTGTTCCCATCCAGCACACCAGCAACTGCACGCCAGAGAGAAGCTTGTTGCTCGCCGTTGCTTCAACTCGAAGTCTCCACTGACGCAAGCTTCATAATCTTCAAGCAGTGAGCTTAAGCTTCGTTATGCTTTGCTCTGCCTATAAATAGCAACTCCAGAGCAGCCTCCTCATCTTTAGCAGAGCTCTCCAAAGCCCCCCCAGCCATTAAACTGTACTTCTCTCCTCACTGTCATCGTCTTCTCCGGTGAGTCCAGCACAGAGGCTCACGGTGATAGCCCCAACCGCTGCCTCCTCATCCAAATTAACAACACCAGTGAGTATCTCCCATCACCCTTATCGTGCTGTATCATTTAATTGAACTCTCATGCATCTCATCGCCGATGATCGCCGGCAATTGCCGAATTTCGAGAAATGCCCTGTTCCAGTTGCACAACTCAAATCAGTCCGAATTAGCCTTCGATTCAATAGACAGAAATGATCAGTGAACTAATCTTAGTAAGCCTGTGCATCAAGATTTCAAAATTAAGTTCAAATTGGAGTTTCCCCTTTTCGCGCGCCACCGGGTGATCGACTCACGTCGCCAGGCCGCACCACCATTCCTCCGGCCAAATTGCTGTAACCAGAAGCTTCACCTCACCTCCCTACTGCTCTCACAGCGAGCAATTGAACTCTAAGGCCGTGTATCAGTTTCGCACCAATTAAGCCTTCTTCTTCTTCGGCCACGGCGTTGTTCTCCTCACCGACGTCGCTGCAAGCCAATTCCCTTCATTCATACTATCTGAAGCTATCTAGGAACTCAGCTGTGCCTTCAAATTGGAGTTTGAATCACTGCATCACTCTGTTGCCGTTGAAGCCGTCTTCTTCTCCGGCGCAGCTCGTCGCTGTTCACTGTCGTGCCATCTCCAGTCGAACCCAATGCATCAAGCAGTACCATTTAGCCCTAGCTAGCTCCAGCAATGCCAAGTTTCAGCAGCACAGCACCAGATTGCAGTTTGAGTGTGTTACCTTTCACTGCCGTGCCGCCAGTGTGCCGCCCGGCCATCGCCGGCCATCGCCGTCGATGCCACCTTGTCCAGCATCTTCGTCTTGATCTCCTGAACATTTTCCTCTATTAGCTCGACCCCTGAATCTGCACAGAAATGCCAGTTGTTGCTATGCCAAGATCTTGTCCAGTGGCTTCACTGTGCCGTGTCGCCACCATACTTCTCCACTGATTTTCATCATCATCCAGCCATCTTCAACCATGGAACCTATTGAACCATTTGTTCCTGTTATCAAGGCCTACCTCCTAGACAAAGTGGTGCATCAATTGGAGCCCTAGATCAAAAGTTATGGCAAGCCCTAGTTTCTGGCCATGTCAGTTCAATGCCAGGCTATGCCAGCCAGTGGCATTAGCCCTTTTCACTTCCTTCCAAATGTGCATTTTGAGCCTGACTTTGTCCCTTAGACTCTTGATGTTGTGATCTACAATTTCTTCTTCTATCACAACTTGATTTGAGCCCTTGAACTGCATTTTATGCTTAGCCCTAGGTTTTGACATTGTCAGCCCTATGCCAGAGCTTGTCAGCCAGTGGCATTAGCTCTTTTCACCTCTTTCCAGTTGTGCAAATTGAAAATAACCTTATCCCTTAGACTTGTGGAGTTGTAATCTACATTTTATTCTACTGCCACAAGTTGAGATAGTCCTTCTATCATCCATCGACCCTATGTTGATGCCTTGAACCGAATGTCGACCTAAAGACGCTCGCTGTTTTTGAGCGAACCAGTCGCAACCTTGATATCATTCTAATACTTTGAGACATTTGGAACCTTGTAAACCTTTGACAACTAATCTTAACCTTGGTTTCCGTAACTTAACCCTAATCAACTTCTAAACCCAATCATTTCAGAATCATCCAATCATTCAGAATCATCGAGACATTCATCTTTGCATTATTGCATATAGTATAATAATATATTGAAAAGATTGTGATTCTTGGTTACTTGTTTGATTGGAGAGTAGATCAAGAGCCAGAGCTCGAGGACTTCACTGCTGATTCTACATCAACTGCTGTTTCTTATGACGCGGAAGGCAAGTCATAGTCTTGATCATCTTGAACCCATATTTTATTGAGTTGCTATGATATGACCTTGAATATAAGTATTACTGCATGTGAAAGAATGGTTGAGATATATTTTGGCAGTACTAAGCTGGATGCTTGTGAAATGTGAAAAGATCAAATAGTGAACCATGAACTATTATATATGTACTTATGTATATTCATGAAATAAAACCCCTAGCCGTGACCAGAATTTTGGTATGGATGGTTGTAGCACTGGAGGTGCTTAACTGCGAAGGATAGCAGGCACGGAAGGTGCATGGTTTTGGACGGTCTAGTCACTGGCATAAAAGGAATAGAACCTTGTGTTGTGCATCTAGTGGCATGAAACACGTGCTAACCGCAAGCCTGGTATGGGACAGGCCTGAACAAGTACTTATGTGGATCACACATGAGACCCCTGCAGGAGTTGTGTAGTGATGCACGGTTTACAAGGAGAATGGCTCCCACACATATCACTGAAGGTGATCTTGCACGTTGACCCAGCAATGGGAAAATACGAGTAGGGGTGGAGGTTTGAGTATAACCTGCCACAACTGTGGTTCGCGAGAGATCCACAGGGTCAGGGGTGAATTGTGAGTAATACATAACAAAAGTTCTTGTTATCTCCACCTTGCCACTCACACATGGTTGTGAGGAAGGGTCTAATCATATTGATAGGATGGGCTTGAAAGTGGAATATCTTGCGGGTAAATTGGTACCTCTTTGCAGAGTTAAAAACGTATTCGAATACTCTGAGCTCCTGGGTTTATAGGAGTCTGCTGCGGTGGATTAAATCCACGGGGTGTGGCACAAGTATATTTTCTAAATAAAATTTGATAAGTCAAGATTACCGAAATGACATGTGTTGTCATGATAAGGGGTGCTATCGTGGGCTGTCGTGTGTCGACGTGTCGCGGTAGTACTATAATTTAGTGAACAAGAATAGCGATGCTATGTTATGAAAAGTGCTGCCATGAGATGAGATGAGATATGAATAAAAAGATTATTTTATAAACATCCATAATTCTTGACTAGTCTAGGTTCATAACAATAGTACTATATGTATCTACTTTTCCCTATGACTTGCTGAGTACGTAAGTACTCACCCTTGCAACTTACAACCCAGAAGATGAAGCATATCAAGATCAAGAAGAAGGTGTGGAGAACTTCTTGGACCAAGATGAAGGAGAGCCAGATCCGCCAAATCCCTGATGTGTTGTTCTGCCGTCAACTTCTTACTGTAGAAGGGACACCCATCATCCGCTGTGTAGAAGTTTTTATTGTGCTTTAACTAAACCTTGAATGCCGCGAGGGTATTGTAATCTTTTTATGTAATGTTAAGGCCAGCAGGCCACACTGCTTAATATTTTGTAAGTTTTTCTGCTGCAATGTGAATATACTCCTGTGCTTGACTTATCCTGAGAAGTCAAGGGTATGCTTGTATGGGACTAGCTATAGCAAGCTAGGTCTCCACAGGAGTAGTCATAGTCCCAGTTTCGGGGCGCGACATACAATCTGACCGATTGGCATCATTGAAATGCCAAGAATTATCCTGTAAAACTGGTGGATTATTAGTTTAATCCTGGAACGAGGTATTTGCATCACGTCAAGAGTTTTTACCAAAGCAGGTCGAGGGAACTGCCTCCATCGACGAGCACTCATCCTACCTTAGCATTGCTAATGGTAGGAGAAATGACCAGAGGGAGTCGCAGTGGTCACATTAGTCCCTTAGGGCAATGTTCCTTGCTGAAGGTTAGGGAAATCTCTGACCAATGGGAAAATTGAGGCTCTCCTATTGGAGATTCGATTTTATTTACCTCCCGGTAAATAGATTTAAATTGACACTTAGAAAAATAAGACGAAGAGCCACCAAAAATGACATTAACACGATTGTTGAGTACCTGATACGGCATATCTTTGTCTCCATCCGCGTCCTTAATCCCGTTGGATTGTCCCTGTTCTGGTATAGTGGGCATAGGTCCCTTACCCTGGTAAAAGTCCACCATTTGCCTCAACCAGTTGCGACAATTTTTGAGACCATATCCAGGGACATTGTGCAATGGACACCATTTGTTATTGCCCTGTGGGTGGTTTGTTTATTCAACTGATAGTAAAATTACGTCATATATACTAATGGTTATGACAGTGGGGATCATTAGAAGAGAGGAAAGTTCACTAACGGTTGTGTTTTTGAACCGATAGTAAAATTGCACAACTTATATATCTCAACACTTGCTCTGCATACCTCGATCTGTTCTACCGTACGTGCATCCACGCTCCAAGCTAGAGTGATCTGAAAAGGCTAGCTAGAAGGTTGATAATTCGATCCCCCTTGGTAATATCATCTTCTCATCACCTCTCTCTCTCTCTCTCGATCACTCTCTCACACTCTCCCTCTCTCTCTCTACTTCCAATTCATTAAACTAGATGTAGCTCCAAGCTAGGAGGTTAGCTAGCTAGCTATAGCTTGCTGAAGTTAAGCTAGGAATGATTTATGGCTGAAGTTAATAAGCTAGCTAGCTGGCTCTTCCAATTAATGCATCAAGTTAGGTTTTCATACATCAATTGTAAGTAGCTGTATACATCTGGCCTATATATTGACCATGCATGTTTCATACTTCCAATTATTTATTTCAATTCGTCAATTTCGTGAAATAACTGTAGATGGACCAAGAATATTGGATGTATGGAATAAAACATACTACTCTTGAGTATTTGGAGGGTGTGAATGGGTTTATTAAATTTGCTGAGCAAGAAAAGGCAAAGAAGGGAGAGAAATATATGCATTGTCCTTGCATAGATTGTATGAACTTAAAGAGGTTCGGCAACTCTGATCAGATTAAGAGTCATTTGATTCAACATGGTTTTAACGCACATTATACCCGTTGGATATGGCATGACGAAGATCTTGAGGAAACGAACACCACTACCACTCAGCAAGACCCGGAAGTGGATTGCAGTAATGATGATCATCAGAACATTGATAATGTTCATTCGAATGTGCATGTAGATGACGACAATTTAGATGAAATGTTATGTGATGTAGAAGATTATTATAGCAAAAATGATTTTCGTAAATTTGAGAAATTAATTGTTGATTCTGAGAAGCCTTTGTTCCCAGATGTGCAAAATTTACAAAGTTGTCTTCTGTGTTGAGATTATATAACTTGAAGGCAAGCAATGGTTGGAGTGATAAGAGTTTCACGGAGCTATTAGATCTTTTAGTAGACATGCTTTCAGAGGGAAATGAGTTGCCAAGATCGGTTTACCAGGCCAAAAAATTGTTGTGTTTGTTGGGAATGGAAATCGAAAGAATACATGCATGCCCAAATGATTGTGTTCTGCACTGTAACGAGTATGAGGATTTGCATGTTTGTCCAAGATGCGGTGCATCGCGGTATAAGCGTGCGGACCGAATTTATCACAGTGGATGTGATGAGGAAAGGGCCTCCGGCCAAAACTATGTGGTATTTGCCTGTGATTTCTAGATTGAAACGGCTGTTTGCAAATCCGAAAGACGCGAATTGTTTGCATTGACATGTTGAAGGTCGGAAACAAGACTAAAAACTAAGACATCTAGTTGAGTCTATTCAATGGAGAAACATTAACAGAACATTCGGTGAGTTTGGCGGCGAAGTGAGGAATATAAGGTTTGGGCTGTGTACAGATGGTATGAATCCACACGTAAATATGAGCAGTCGGCATAGCACTTGGCCGGTTCTTTTATGCATCTACAATATTTCTCCTTGGTTATGTATGAAGTTCAAGTACATCATGATGTCGTTACTAATTTCAGGACCTAGACAACCCGTGAATGATATTGACGTGTTTCAATCACCGTTAGTCGAGGACTTACAAACTTGTGGAGGGAAGGGGTGTGGGTGTGGGATGCATATAAGCGAGAGAATTTCATATTGCGGGCCATGATATTTTGCACCATAAATGAGCCTACGGAAATTTGTCGGGGTATAGTACAAAAGGAGGCAAGGCTTGTTTTATTTTCCTAGATAAAATTGAAAGCATGTGGTTACCGAACTGCAGAAAAACAGTGTACATGGGTCACTACAGATTCCTTCCGATGCATCACACCTACCATAGAAGAGGAAGTCATTTAATGGGAAGCCTAAGAAAGGATTAGCCCCAGTGTTTGTGATTGGTAAGGAGCTTTACTTGCGCATGAAGGACATCAAAGTTGAGTTTGGTAAATGTTCTAAACCTCCAAGAAAAAATGTTTGGAAGAAGAGATCGAATCTTTGGGATCTGCCATACTGGGAGCACTTACAAGTTCGACATTGCATTGATGTCATGCATGTAGAGAAAAATGTTTGTGACAGTTGGTTGGTTTGTTGTTGAACATTCCGGGAAAGACGAACGATGGCATCAAAGTTCGCAGTGACATGCTCGAAATGGGCATAAGGACTGAGCTTGCACCGTTGGAGAAGGGAAAGCGTACATACCTCCCCCCGGCCTGCTATACTTTGTCAAAAAGGGAAAAAAAACAGAACTCTGTCAGTGCCTGTATGGTGTCAAAGTTCCATGCAGGTATTCTGCAAACTTGAAAAAACTTGTGTCCATGAAGGACTTGAATCTGGTTGGTACGAAGTCCCATGATTGTCATGTACTGATGTCAGAAATGCTTCCCATTGCTATCAGAGGCATTCTCCCAGTCAAAGTCAGGGAGACAATTACAAAGCTATGTTATTTCTTCAACGCAGTATCTGGCAAGGTAAGTGTGTACTCCTAGTAAGTTAATTAGCTCCATTCATGGAACTTGCCAGATTTTTTGGATCTGAATGTTTGCTACAACTTTGTCCTTGCAAGTAATTGATCTGGATGGACTGGATGATTTGCAACGCGATGTGACTACAACTCTTTGTCAACTGGAGATGTATTTTTGTCCATCATTTTTTGATGTTATGGTCCATCTAATTGTTCACCTTGTCAGAGAAATTAAGTTTTGTGGACCCGTGTTCCTGCGCTATATGTATCTATTTGAGAGATTTATGGGTATCTTGAAGGGATATGTAAGGAATCGACATCGTCCTGAGGGCAGTAACATTGAAGGTTATGCCGCCGAGGAGGTGATTGAATTTTGCACCAACTATATGGCTGGGGTTGACCCAATTGGCGTTCCTACGTCCCGGCATGAGGGCAGGCTTCAGGGCATTGGAACGATTGGATTCAAAGCAATTGTCCCCTCTAGTGATCTGTATGCAAAGGCACATTTTTGGGTCTTACAGCACATGACGGGGGTGGAGCCATACATACACGAGCACAAGGAAATGTTATGGAAACAAAATCCTTCGAAGCCAGTGATTTGGGTTGCCAGAGAACATAACAGGAAGTTTTCTGGGTGGATCGAAAATAGAGTCCTACGAGCTTCTGAGGGCAATGTAGATGAAGTTGTTACATGGTTGGCCCGAGGGCCTAGATTTACCGTAGGGACTTGGCAGGGGTATGACATCAACGGCTATTCATTTTACACAAGAACTCAGGACGAGATGAGTACTATGCAATGTAGTGGAGTGACTATTTGCTATTTCAGAGGATCCCAGGGTAGTAAGGGCACTCAACTCATATTATGGTGTTATTGAGGAAATATGGGAGCTCGATGACGTATTACTAAAGATTCATCTGTTTCGATGCCAATGGGTCGAAATCCCTCGAGGTGTTGAAGTCGACAATTATGGGTTTACTCTCGTCAATCTCAGTAGAGTCGCACACCAAGACGATCCATTTATACTTGCTGAGCAAGCCACACAGGTGTTCTACATCGTTGACCCGGCCAATCCAAAGTTGCACATTGTCCTTCACAGTAAGTGACGTATTGTTGGGGTCGAAGATGTTGTGGATGAAGAAGAGTATAATCAGTTTGACAAACTACCTCTATTTTTAGATGAAATTCTTCAATCTATCCCTACCGAAGAAATTGACGAAACAAGTTACCTATGAGACGTCCATGAAGAAGGATTATGGGTGGACAACCATTCTTGACTAATTTGCAATATGTAAGTGACATATTACTTGGAGCTTTAATTGAAGAATTAATATAAATACTGATCATAATATGAAAATTGTGATTACTGTGGTTATGCACCCAGTCACGTGCTTGTTCATTGTCAAATCATTTTTCAAAAATTCTTTGGGAAAACATATCTGATGCATTGAGAATCATTTCTGCAAATTTTCATTTCAATTGGACTTGATTTGAGCAGTAACTGATTCTTTTCACAAATCAATATGAAAACTGCAAAGTTCAGATTCCTCGTGGTTTTTGGCTGATTTGTCATTTTCATATCTTCATCTTGATTGGCTATTCGAAGTTAGTTTCTATATGCATGATTCTTTATCTTCCATGATTGGTCTTTACTATTAATTTATTTCAAAATTATTGGAAGTTATTTGCATGGATTTTCATATGTCTTTACAAGTGCAAAATGATTTACTGAAACCCATCTGTAACTGCTCTCAGGAAAAACCCTTAGTACTACTGCCATTGTGTTGTACTATCGGTTTTAATTGTCAAACCGATAGGAAAATCAATATCTTATATGGATTTCTTATTTTTAACCGATAGTACAAGACCCCTACTGCCATTGTGTTGTATGTGCATGATTCTTATCTTCCATGATTGGTTTTTACTGTTAATTTATTTCAAAATTATTGGAAGTCATTTGCAAGGATTTTCAGGTGTCTTTACAAGTGCAAAGTGATTTACTGAAACTCATCTGTTACTGTTCTCAGGAAAAACCCTTAGTACTACTGCCATTGTGTTTTACTATCGGTATTAATTGTCAAACCGATAGGAAAATCAATATCTTATATCGGTTTCTTATTTTTAACTGATAGTACAAGACCCCTATAATGGGTTAAACCCGCGGGAGTTTTCCCTCCAGTCCAACCAAACACATTTCCAAATAAGTCTCTACTCGCCGGCGGAAAACCCTAGCCTCCCCGACTTCCCCTTTTTCGTTCCTGCACCACCATTGCCGCTCACATTTGGGTTCTCCACCGCCGCCGGCCACTGCATCGCGCCATCGTAGGCCACTCCATGAACTGTAAGTATTCTTGACCAACCCGATTAGAATTGTTCTTGCCGCTTGCGTCAGTTTCTTAAATTGATATTGAACTCGATTAGAACCAGGCAGTCTTTAGGAAAGAGTAATTGAAATGAAATCAGTTTCTTAAATTGATATTCTTTTGCATTATATTGATTTGGGATGGTCCAACCGGTCATATCAAATAACAAAATTATCATGATTGGTAAATTACGGCTTATGATAGAAACATTACAATCGGTAAACCTTTGATTTATGATCAAAATACTCGTGTTGATAACTGTTATGAAAAATATACTATATAACTACAAAGTAAAGAATATACAAAATATAGAGAGAATAAAGATGACTTCTCTTCTCATATATTTTCATTATCTTATTATGATTCCAAAGTATACAAGAAACATCTATTTATAGGCCAATATATGAAGATGAAAAGATTAGAAATTCTATTAGTCATATGAGTTACAAATAAATCATGATTTGATGGGCTACCAAAATATATAACATTGGAGTTATAGACTTTATAGATATGAGAATTACAATCTTGATGAACATCACTAAGAATATTCTGTTACATAGTCGACCTTATACCTGACATTGGTAAACGCTTGATTAGGAGTCTAGGCTCGCCTATACGCTTAATCTGTGTGGTTCTCCTAGACTGGTGGAAAGACCATGTTCGACATAAATGAGCATGTCCCGATAATGTAGGCCACACAATCAAACAGCCCTCTGATATAAGCAACCAATTTAAAGATATAAAATGACAAATCAGCCACAAAACCATGAGAAGTCTGAATTTTGCATATTTCATATTTGATTTGTGAAAATAATCAACTATTGCTCAAATCAAAACCATTTGAAATGAAAATTTCTACTGAAATGATGCATTGAGAATCATTTCAGCAAATTTTCATTTCAATTGGACTTGATTTGAGCAATAATTGATTCTTTTGACAAATCAATATGAAAATTGCAAAGTTCAGATTCCTCGTGGTTTTTGATTGATTTGTCATTTTCATATCTTCATCTTGATTGGCTATTCAAAGAAAGTTTCTATATGCATGATTCTTTATCTTCCATGATTTGTCTTTACTGTTAATTTATTTCAAAATTATTGGAAGTCATTTGCATAGATTTCCAGGTGTCTTTACAAGTGCAAAATGATTTACTGAAACCCATCTGTAACTGTTCTCAGGAAAAACCCTTAGTACTACTGCCATTGTGTTGTACTATCGGTTTTAATTGTCAAACTAATACGAAAATCAATATCTTATATCGGTTTCTTATTTTTAACCGATAGTACAAGACCCCTACTGCCATTGTGTTGTATATGCATGATTCTTTATCTTCCATGATTGGTCTTTACTGTTAATTTATTTCAAAATTATTGGAAGTCATTTGCATGGATTTTCAGGTTTCTTTACTAGTGCAAAATGATTTACTGAAACCCATCTGTAACTATTCTCAGGAAAAACCCTTAGTACTACTGCCATTGTGTTTTACTATCAGTTTTAATTGTCAAACTGATAGGAAAATCAATATCTTACATCGGTTTCTTATTTTTAACCGATAGTACAAGACCCCTACTGCCATTGTGTTGTACCATGAGAAGTTTGAATTTTACAGATATTTGATTTGTGAAAAGAATCAACTATTTCTCAAATCAAATCCATTTGAAATGAAATTTACAAAAATGATTTTCATTGCATGAAATATATTTTTCAGAAAAAAATTTTCAAATAGGATTTTACAATCAAGAGTTATTGTCAAATGATCTTTATGTTAAGCAAGAAGGTTGAAGTTCGACAACTTTTTACAAATTGAGTTCAAATTTGATTTTGATGAGATTTTTGACATAAAAGAACTTGCATGAGTTATTCATATCATTTTGAGCCAAAGCTCATGAGTAAAGACCATAGAAATAGCCGAAGCTCATGTTTTGCATGTATAAGATATTTCGGGTCAAAGCAAGTTTTCCGGTGAGATTCAAACACCCATAAGATTCAAATTGAAACTCTTTTGAGAAAGTTTTCAATTTCGAACTTCTTCGGGGTAATAGTATCTAGGACTTTTGTAAAACAAGTTTTGGCACAAATCAAATAGATTTTGATTAGCGCTCGAAACTGATTTGGTTAAAAAGCAAAATAGTCGAAAGCCTCTAAAAGCATTTTAAATACATTTTGAAGACCATTTTGATAGGAATTGATGATTTTTGGCCTTTTGAATGAAAATTTGACATTTTAACAAAAAGAGGTGGTTCATCATTGCCATTCCATTTTAGTTATGAACTTTGTCATGTACCTTTCTTCATATCAATTGATGGTTTGTTCATGGAATTTTAGGTAAAGCCATGTCGGCATCTTCCTCGGCTGATAGTAGTGATTCGACGAGAGGCAACGTAGATGACACTGCTTCGTCCCAGCATAAGAGGAAGGTGCGAGGCACGACGATGTTGTGCCGTTTGGCCAAACTCTCGAATCTTTCATGTGAGTTCAACCAGTTCGGGAGACCGATCGGAAAGAACGCTGGGCAATACGCTGCCTATGTTGGTTTGTTGGTGAAGGAAAGGGTGAAGATCACCGTCCAGAGCTGGAAGGACGTTAAGGCCGACGAGAGGGATACGCTATGGGCGGAACTGAAGGTAAAATTAATCAAAATCGATCCCTGAACTCTTGAGTAAGCACATTCCCTTGGTTTATCCCGTAGATTAAGTAAGTCCTACTTATATGCACCATTTGAAACAGGCCAAGTGGAACATCCCCGACGATGGTCCCAAGATAGCTTGCTTGAAGGACATGAACAACACATGGAAAACCTTCAAGAGCGTCCTCGTCAGTGCCTTCGTCGCTAAAGGCAAATCTCCATGCGAGAAGTATCCCTTCATAATGGAGGAGGTATGGGAGCAATTCACCGAACAGATGGGGACCCCTGAGTTCATGGTATGTATGCTTCCTTTGATTGGTCACACTATTGTATGGAGTAAGCAAGGGTGCATTAATTTTCTTGTTTCTGGTACGAAGGCCCTTAGCGAGAAGAACAGGCAATCCAGAGGAGGAACGACCACCCGCACTGGCTCGGATCTCGTGGGTATGCAGGGAAGGAGGAGCAGTGGAAGAAGGCTGAAGACGAGGCATCGATTGTCGTCGTCTCCCCTGACCTGCCGATCTCTGAGATCCGCGATGCAAGCGCTGGTGGCTGGCAAGAGGGACCATGTCATCCACGAGGTCTGTGGAGTTCCCAAACCCCAAGGACGCCGAGGTCGTGCAATGAATCGTAAGTTAGCTAACTTCCTCGTTGGAATCATAGAGTGTGGTAGAAAAAACCATGATCATCGTGTGTGCACAAGTTTGTATATATTTTTTCCTCACAATGTAGAGCTTTGAATGTAACAGATCTCTTGCTCGAAGGAGGCGACCCAGGGATTGTTCACTCCCCATAGGGAGAACGACATCCTAACTCGGGCTCTAGAGAACAAGGAGCATCCAGGGGGACGTGAATTGTGGGGGTTGTGGTGCCGTGGAAGGAAGGCTTCTCGGAGCCCGGGCAAAAGGCGATGAAGTCTCGTAGCTGGAAGGAAAAGGAATCGGAGCTGGCCGAGAAGATACGGTCAAATGTAACTGCACATTTCTCGGACATGTTCGCTCAAATGAACGAGAAGTATGAACGCCTTAGCCGAATTGTGCAGTCCAAGGGCTTAGATCCAGCTGCCGAGGTTGACACTATTAGGCCGAGTAGTTGCAGCTCGAAGGTTCAGGTGGATCTGGTGGACTTGCTTGAGGTATTGCAACTCTTGAGCTATATATGCAGTTCAGTTGATGCCACTCCCGTTATGTTAGAACTGTTGTGCTAACCTGTTATAATTGTTGCAAATTGCAGAAGCCGGAGAGCTGTAGCCTATTGATCTACATAGGCGACGACCTTGTAGTGGTTGCACACGGGGTCATATATCAGTCTTGGGAGGATGTCCGAATCCACTGCATAGCTCTGAAGCCTAGGTTCGCAAAGGTACAGGTGGACATGGCCCTCCCGGGCTACAGTGCTTTTCCGTTGCCATCCCAACGGACAAAATGCGGACAATTGATGAGGCATTGGGCTCGTACATACAGTGGCCCAAGAAGGGTGTTAGACTACAGGAGGTAAACCCTACCCATTGTATCTTACAACTCAGTTAATATACTCAACTTGCGAAATCTAACTTACACTTTCGTAACTTAAAGTGGATGATGGCTGCCAGCGCACTTCCTGTGGACCCCACCCCCAGCACAATGCATGAACAAGCTCCTTCGGCCCCCCGTGCCTCCTCCGATGGCCTCGACCCCACCCAAAGGATGCACGCCTCCTCGGAAAGCCCCTTCGCCATCAAATGAGGCCGGCGGCACCATGCCCAACCTTCAAAGGTATACACTGGCTCCCCAGCCAAAGGCAAGGGCAAGGCCAAAAGCAAGGCGAAACAAAGCTAGCCAGGTACATTCAAGAACGGGTTCCCACTCATGTCGGAGTACCTTCTGCGCAATATGGATCAGACAACCTGAAGTCTCCATGACTGGTACCTGACCCGGTCTAGGTGCCACATCAACTTCGTAGTTCACTTCAGGCCAGGTCATTTTCACCGTGAGGCCGGGAGCATATCAGTGGCCCACGAGGATTTGTTCGACCGTTTCAACTGGCAGGAGCTTGATATGTCCATCATACAGACTGGAGTCCTGTGAGTTTGCTGATCCTATATGTTGTCGTAGTTCATTTCATAAATCTAATCACTTTGTATGCACTACTTACTAATGTCTACTTTGCATCCAGGTGCATGTATAGGCTGGCGTCGATGAGGGCATGTGACAGGGTGGGTTTCCTCGACCCAGAAAAAATAAGCCTCACGATGTTGGAGCACGACCAATCACATGCGGAGGAATACATATCAAGGGCACTACTGGCGCGGCAGGACCGAGAGTTCATTCTTGCGCCGTACCACCAAAGGTTAGTGCATTTCTTAATAATTTAACTCATTATTGTATGTTACGCCTAACATATACATGAAACGGTTCACTTTTATATACAATGTAGGGGCCACTGGGTCCTCGTCATCATTTGCCCATGGATGAATGAGGTGTATTACCTCGATTCGATGAGCGACAGGGTAGCGCATGTATTCACCCTCACGTGGCACATAGACGCGTAAGTAACACAGCTGACTTAAATTTTGCTTTGACTAACTAATTAATGATAACATATTAACTGGCAATGCTAAATTAAATATAGGGCTTTCAAAAATTATGTTACTGCTGGAGGGAGGCATGACGCGTCGAAGGGCACAACAATTTCTTGGAAAGAATATGAGGTAATTAATACGGATGGAACTACTCATGATGAGTCTTTTAATTTATGCTTAATTAGTTTTTTCGAGTTAATGTGGGTTTATTCCTTTGCATATGCAATTATCCCAGTGCCATCAGTAGCCACAATCGTGGGAATGTGGGTTCTATGTCATGAGGTTTATGTATGACCTAATCAGGACAAACTTTGCCCAATTCCCTAAGGTAAGCATTTTTCCTGACTCAAAGTCGAACATTGGATGTGACGTACGTTCCTAACTTCATACAAGCATGCAGAGCTCCATGTTGAAAGACCAATACGAGCTGCCTCAATTAAAGGAGCTGCGACAAATTTGGGTTCAATATGTGTGGATGAAGTGGCTATCAACGATCGATCGTAAATGACTTATGTAAGATACATTGAATGTGTTAATTTGTGTATGTGTGTATTTGTATTGGTGTATTTGTGAATAAACTCAATATGTGAATAATTAGATTCAATCTGTTCAATGCATGTGTGTATCTTTGTATTAGTGTATTTGTGAATAAATTCAATATGTGAATAATTAGATTCAATCTGCCCAATGTGTGTATCTCTGTGTTGCTGTATCTGTGAATTAATGCACCTTTTTCATTTGTATATGTAGCTGCTTGTAACATATTCTAACGGTTTCTAACTCAGAACCGTTATAAGAAGTTATGCTAGTACTAACGGTTCCAGGTTAACCGTTAGAATAAGGCTCCCTCCGAGTAAAGAAATTTTATATTACTAACGGTTGAGAGTAGTGAACCGTTAGATGAAATTCTATAATTGTCGTGTCCGTCACGACGATGACATCACCTGTGAGGAGCCCAGCTCGGTGCAGCTGGTCCCATAAACCACTTGACTTCCCAGGATGAGTCAATCACAGGAATACATTGAAGCAGCAAAATAATACAGTAGTCATAATTGTATGGCCATCAGGCCTTAGTACAATACGGGATACAGTGCCTTACAAGGCACAAAGGTACAACAAAATAAAACATCTAATCGGCGGAAGGTAGGGCCAAAAGCAATCCACAGGAAACAGAGGTTGACAGTAAGACAGCAGCACATCAGGGCTCTGGAGGGAATTGCTCATCTTCTCCTGCGTCTGCAACATCTTCAGGATATTCACCAAGGTGGTAGAGCGCTCCATCTATTGATGAGTTGTTGCAAGGGTGAGTACTTACGTACTCAGCAAGTCATAGGGAAGGTAGAGATACATATAGTATAAATGACATGAACCTATGCTATTGGGGAAAGAGTGAAAGGTTTTTCAAAATACATTTCTTTCTCATTTTTACTCAACTTCTGATCATACACATGGCAGTATATAAATCATACTGATGGCAATACATATATCCCATATCCAAGGCGATATATCCTCATATCACATTATTTTCATTCAAGCCTTTCAATCTTATACTCATGTCAGTATTTCATAAACTTAGGGCATAAACCACATGTCTCTTAATTATCATATGCTTAAGGCAAATCCACATGCCTCTTAGTTATCATATGCTTAAGGCAAATCCACATGCCTCTTAGTTATCACATGATCTCTATATTATGGTATTACCATGACACGTCAACACATGACAGTCCACGGCAACGCCCCTTATCGTGACAACACATGCCACTTGGGTAATCTTGAACTAACAAGTTTTAGTTTATAAAACAATACTTGTGTCACACCCAGTGGATTTAATCCACCACGGCATACTCCTAAAACTCGGGAGTACGAAGTATTCGAATAATTTTTAACTCTGCAGAGGTGTACCTCTTTTTAAATCCACTTTTTCACTCGACTTTCAAGCCGGGCCAGCTTCATGCTACTTATACGCACGTGACAAGGCCGAGCTCACACAATGTTTTCGCAGTCTAGTATTAACAGTATCCTTGCCCGGTAAATGGACAATCCAGTCCCAAGTACCGTCGTGGGTTCTCCCCACTGCCTTACTTCCTAGCCTTGGCCTATGTTCCCGCAGGACACATAGCCTTTCTTGATTACAGTCGCGCACGACTTAATCTGGAGTAGGGCGTCTTCCTTCTTTCCACCTTATCCTCTCAGAATTTTTCTGATCTCAC
The DNA here is from genome assembly GCA_019359835.1 of Pharus latifolius. Lineage (NCBI taxonomy): Eukaryota > Viridiplantae > Streptophyta > Magnoliopsida > Poales > Poaceae > Pharus > Pharus latifolius. The sequence continues at coordinate 35,582,893 of CM033325.1, forward strand.
ATCACTCATGGACGAACTGCGTCCCACCAGTTTCCACACGAGAAACTGGATCGACAAGCCATGCAGGGAACTGATAATACTAAGAAAGCTACTAGATTGTGCCTGTCCCATACTAGGTAAGTGGTTGGTACGTTTTTCATGCCACTAGACACACAACACAAGGTTCTAGTCCTTATATGCCAGTGACCAGATCATACCACAAACCATGCACCTTCAGTGCCTGCACATCCAGTGCAGCCAAGCACCTCCAGTGCTACCACCATCCCATACCAAAATACTGGTCACGGCTAGGGGTTCTGTTTCATGAATATAGATGTATATGTATATACCTTTATTAGTTCATGGCTTGCTATCTTAACAAGTTCACATTCCTCAAGTATTCAATCTATCACTGCCATAATATTATTGATCTCAACACATGCAATATTAATGAGATATCTACTCATGGAATAGCATAGCAATTCATAAAATATAGGTTCAATATGATCAAGGTATGACTTGCCTCCCGCGTCGTAAGTATCAGCAGTTGATGACGGTTCAGCGACAAGATCTTCAACCTCGGGCTCTTGCTCTGAACAAGATCAAACAAGCAAACAGACATTACAATCAATCCTATTCTTACTAACCTACTACATGCAATAATGCAAGATGGAAACACTCTGGTGATACAAGGTTTGAAAGCGTTTAGAGTTAAACTATGGAAACTAGGGATAAGATTAGTTGTCAAGGTTTACAGGGTTCCAAAATATCAGGGTAATATCAAGGTTGTGACTGGTTCGCCCAAAAACAGCGAACGTCTTTAGGTTGGCATTCGGTTCAAGGCATTGACATAAGGTCAATGGGTGATAGAGGGCTCAACTCAAGTTGTGATAGTAGGGAAAAGTGTAGATCACAACGTCAGGAGTCTAAGGGACAAAGTTATTTCCAAAGTTCATGGCTGGAAGTGGGTGAAAAGGCTCAATGCCACTGGCTGACATAGGCTGACAGTGCCCAAGAATGGCATTGGCATTGTTTGAATAGTTTCCAGTGGCCAAAGCAGGTTTTGATTCAAGAATATGGTGCACACAGTAGTGAGGCAGCTATTTGACAAAGTAATTTCTGTCTTACATGACCAGAGGTGGGGGAACAGGGCTAATGCCACTGGCTGACACAGCCTGGCATAGGGTCGACATGGCCAGAAACTAGGGTTAGCCATATCTTTTGATTCAAGGCTCTAAATGATGCATCACTTTGTCTGGCGGTTAGGCATTTGCAACAGGAACAATATATTCAACAAGGTCTTGGGCAGGAGATGGCCGGAAGGTAAGGAAATTCGGCGAAGAACACGGTGGCCGAACTGTTCCAAACAGTCTCTGGACAAAACTTTGGCATGGCGATACCTCTTCACCTGGGCCGATCTAGTTGTCGAGCTAGAAGACAAAAATACTCATGGGGTCAAGGCACATCTATAGACAAGGTGGTTAGGGTTGAAATGGCCGGAAACAAAATCCGGCGACCGGAGCTAGGGAAGAAGCCACAGAAATTGGGCATTTCTGTTCTAGGGCAAATGAACTTAATTCCTTGCTTGAGGATGGTCTCTGGGGTATAACAAGGCTAGGTGTGAAGTTGGATTAGCTAAACATTCAACAGATAAGCTAAATCAGCAAGCACAGTGAACATGCAAGGTTGAAATTTGGGGTTTTTCAAGTTTTAGCAAAACTGGTGATTCTGGTTGCTTAGAGATATTAATCAAGGTCTAGTGAGCATATTTGATTACTAGCTCAAAGGTTGGATCGATCTGGTTGAGGATTAATTTCTCACCAGAGTTCTAGATGAAACACGGCGATTGCCGGTGACAGAAGGCATTTAAACTTAATTCCAAGCTTGAGAAGTATGAGGGAGATGAGAGAAGCACACTGGGGGTGCTGGATCGAAGAAGGAAGCAGTGGAGAGGCTTGGCACCGTAGCTCCTCCTTGCTGCTCACCGGAGAAGAAGAAGACATGATGAAGTGTGGCGATTTCTGGTGTTTTGCTGTGTGGTGGAGTTGGCTAAGTCCCGAGGGATATTTATAGGCGATTTGGGGGGGTGCTGCAACGGCTGGAAATGCACGGGGAAGTGAAGCGGGCTGGAGGTGACAACTCGGCTGAATCCCAGCGAAGTGATGGCCTGCAGCTGGATTAGGGGATTTAACCTGCTGCTCTGGTGGAGGTGAAGGTGAATAGACGTTTGGCTTCGGCATGGACTCCATGTGGCCGGGTTTTCCTGTTTGAAACGTTGCCGATGGCGTGCACAATCGGGGAGAATCAGCTGGCCGTGAGGTGAGCCCGAGAAGATCCACAGTGCCAATCATCGAGCACACACGTGGCGGCAGGCGAGTGGATGAGGTACTGTAGCTGGAGGTCGAAGCAACGACAACAGCTGGTCAAGTGAAAAGTAACAGGTCTATGCTACAGTGTTCTAGCCAATGGTCGCGTGTGGTAGGTGAGGTCGATTGGTGCAGCCACGGTCGAAGTAATAGGAGTGGTCGAGGTCAAAACCAGCTGCTGCGGTCGCAAACACAAGGAGTGGTCGAAATAGGAGGCTCTGGTCGCTAAAACCAACCCGTGGTCGAACCAGGGACCTGATTGTGATGATTTTTGATGGGCTTTGGACTAAATTGTAAATCTGGTCTTAAAGAGGATTAATTTGAGATTTGATTCCATGGCTGAGTACAATATTTCTATTAATACTCATTTAGCTCAAATTTGGAGAAAGTTTGATAAGGTTTGAGAGATTTCACCTATTTTCGAAAATAGGGTAAAATTAGGGTAAAATAGATCCGGATTTTGTCGATCTCGAATTCTGGTGATTGGAGAGAGCTTTTGAAGTCTGATCAAAAGGGAGATCTGTATGAAATAGCATTTGGGAGGTGTTCCCTAAAGAAATTCTGGAGTTGGAGTTGATTTGTAGATTTTAGCCTTTTCAGGCTTCCAGGTAAACAGAAAAGGACCTATTCGCAGTAAAATTTGGACTAATCTACGAAAAGTGTTTAGATGAATTAATCTGGTTCCCAACTTTTTGAAGTAAGTTGAGGATATAACTGGAAACATAATCCAAGAGACACTTGAGTCTGGATAGGGTTAAATCAAGATAACTTAGTTATCTGGAAACTGGGGTACTTAGGGTAAATCTGTATTTTCCTGTTTTCGAAAACAAAGAGAGGCTTAGGTACTGAGAGTTAGGGTCCGAATTTGATCTGGCTCCTGAAGACTTTTATCTTCACAGTAACTGGTAGGTTAGATCTGGATAGGCAGATCTTAGTCTGAATCCAAAGGGTGGATTTTGGAGATTTTTGGGGTTTGGGAGAGATTAGAGTTCAGCTGATCTGGCTACTACGACAGAGATACATACATGCAGGGTTTTTATGCAAAACTTTTCACCCCCAAAACTAGGGTGTTACAATAATACTATCGCTTCATAACCTACAACCGATAGAAGGAAGTTTACAATACTAACAGTTTCGAGTACTGAACCGATAGAACAAACTATAAAGTACTAATGGTTTCCAGTAGAGAACCGTTACAAGAAATCTAACAGTACTAACGGTTGAGAGCACTGAACCGATAGAAGAAATTTACCAGCACTAACGTTTGTGATTAGTGAACTGTGGAAATATAGGTATTGTACTAACGGTTCTCTAATATAAAACTGTTAGAATATAGTTATTTTACTAACGGTTTGTAACGTTAGAGTTGTGCTATGTTTCTTCTATCGTGCTGATCACTAGCGGTAAGAGAACCGTTAGTATAGATGATTTTAAACTGATAGTGCAAAGCAATTCTGTAGTAGTGTAGAACTTTTACCCTAGGTTTAGTATTGAAATCATGAAAAATCATGCTTAAAACTCCTCTGATGCAACATTTTATGTGCAAAATTTAATTATTTTCACAAATTGCTTTCATGGTTGTGTTCATCATGTTTCAGGGATCAAACCCTCCAAATTTGAAGCAATTTCGACCACATTTGAGCCTCCAACAACCAAGAAACACAACTGGAGTACAAAAGAGTCCTAGTAGAAGTCGAATTGGTGGGTAAAAGATCAAATCTATATGAAAACAGGCGCAAAAAGGATTTGTACTCGAAAAGGACTCCTACTAAAAAAAAGACCTGGTCGCGGTCGAAAAGGAATCCCACTCAGTCCTAGTTGTGACACGTGTTTGGCCGTCATTGCACCACATGTCCCGGTCGTGATCGAGTTGGTTTCGGCCATGACACGCGTGTAGCAGTGGCTGCGCCACGTGTCCTGGTCATGATCGATGCGGTTTCAACCACGACACATGTGTGGCTGAGATTGCACCACGTGTCTCGATCGTGTTCGAATTGGTTTCCTCGACGCGGGTTGGATCAGTTTTGATCCAAACTGGTCGTTTTGGGTCGGATTTGACCAGGATTGGTCGTAGATGGGCCGATTTGAAGTGGGTTTGATCCAAACTGGTCATTTTTGGCTGTTTTGATCCGATTTTGACTCGAACTGGTCAAATTTTGTTGGTTAACAAGATTTGGTCAGTTTTAAGTCAGATTTATCTATTCTCGCATCGTTTGCAGCCAAACTTCGTTGCTTGCACGTCAAGGAGTTATTTTTGGACACATTTTCCTATGTACTATAAATAGAGAAGCTTTTGGCTCAAACTGGCATGCCTTTTATGCTTTCTTAGATACTTTCTTTAGGTTTAGAAGCCACTAGGGTTTAGTTTAGAGCCCCCTTCTCTATTTTATTGCTTTTGTCAACCAGGAAGGATGACAACTTCAATTTTCAAGCAATCAAGTAAGTTTTTATTTACTTCCTATTGTTATTTATGCATTATTATGTCTTTTAGTGGGTAGATCCCCTCTAGGGTTAGGGATGATCTAATTAGGAAGGCGTGATTCTTTCCTGGTCTTTATTTCATGTTTTGGAGTAATTTCATGATGTTTTATTCCTCCAAAGCCTAATTCGTTGTTTCGACAACAGACGTAACAGTTGAGTCTTAACAAGAATTTAGGGGAGTTCTTGAGTCCTTAGCTCTTTGACGCGGGATCTTGAACAGGAGAGAGGCTCTCGCTAAAGGTGATAGTGGAAGCGATCCTCTAACTATTGGCCCAGCGCCCCGAACTGGAAACTTAATTTGTCCTGAAAAACAATTGAAATTATCTTACAATCCTCAGACCTTGGATAGAATTATGCAGGATGGTTATGGAATTCCTAAAACCCTAGATTTTCATTCTAGCTTGCAAACCCTAGATTGTTAGACTTAGTTGTAGAAAAACAACCATCCCAAAAATCGTTTAGAGTTAATCAGTGATCCATTAAGCTAGGAAGATGAATACGCTTGTTCCTCGTAGAATTTGACCCTCAAGTGCTCAACGTTCAACCATTCACTTGAGATTATTACTACACATCGCACTTGACCCTCTCGGGTGTGATCAGCAACGATATCTGGACCAAAATCTGTTTCGCATCCATCGCTCATCCACAGAGCAATGGGGTAATTGAACGTGCCAATTGGAAAATAATACAAGGGGAAACGTGTTTTCGACCGCCTTAAGTTATGCTCAGGGGCTTGTGTAGAGGAACTCTACTCTGTTCTATGGGCACTTCGTACCACACCCAGTAGAGCAACAGGCGACACACCTTTCCAACTAGTTTTTGGTGCCGAATCCATGCTGCCAAGTGAAATCCAACTTGGCTCTTCTTGTGTTGATAACTTTGATATCACAAATCCAAGTGAAATACGGGAAGATGAACTCATTCTGCTGGAAGAAAAGTGTAATCAAGCGCTGTTTCGGTCCACAGCGTATTTACAGGCTTTGCATAAATATCACATCAAAAGAGTATGACCACGTAGCCTTCACGTAGGAGACCTGGTTTTGAGAAAGATCCAAAGCCAGTCTGGTCGCAACAAATTTTCTCCTCAGTGGGAAGGCCCCTACACTGTGGTCTCAATGTCGTGACCCAGATCAGCTTGATTAGCTATTGAAGATGGCAGAGTTCTCTCTAACACTTGGAACATAGACCAGTTGCAAAAATTTTACGTGTAAGTTCTTCTACTTCTTCTGTACATTTTCAAATTTAATCCAGCATTTTTTCCACTCTATGTTGTCATTAATTTTCTACCTTTCGTCCCTATATTTTTCTTAGGCCATGCCTGGGGACTGGCCGCAATAAGCATTTTTATCATAATGCCTAAGTGGATTCGCCAACCAATCTCATGATCGCATCTAGTCAAGACCTCTCTTTTCAAGCCTTTTCTCAACGCATAAGGGACTTACTAGTGATCCGGGTGGATCTCAGGTCGAGTTCGGAAAGGATTCGCGACCACAAAAAGGAGCGCAACCTTGGAAAGGTTTGCGACCATGGCAAGGATTCGATCTCTGGTTGGAATTGTAGTTTGATCCGAATATATATAACTAAGCTTATCTGTTAGGTTTAGTTAGTGTCCGAGTCTAATGCATTTAGGTTATTGAGTCTAATAGATATTAATACGATTGGACTATAAATACTTTGTAATTGCTCTAGTTTAGATCATCAAATACTATCGAGTCTAGTTCCTCGACGTAGGTGAGTGCGTCTTAACGTTCGACGTGTAAAGATCCCTCTTTGAAATAGAGAGAGTGCTATCTTTTGAACTATGTTTCAATCAATTTTTCGGTTTCGGTAATTCCGAGTAAGAGCCCGTATTCCGCATTCTGATTGAGTATAGTCGAAGCCTGTCTATACCTCAATCAAAGTAATCGGCATCAGAGCGGATCTAGTCCAACACTTGGTGATACGGGGTGCCCGATCTTCACGACGTAGGATCATTGATAACTCACTGATTCATGTAACCTGATGAACCGATGGCACCAACCACTATCAATACAGTAACCTGCGGCAAAAGAATTCGCCCAACCACACTCTTTGATCGTTGTCTACTTGACCATGCAAAAGTAGACGCATTGTTCTTGCAATCAATGAAGAAATTACAAGAACAATGGTAAAGAGAATAACTCCCAATTCTAGGCAGTAGCTTCTAAGCAGAAACCCTAGAACAAGAGCAAAAGCTTCTCTTAAAATATTTGTGTTTTCAATTCGTGGTTGTCCCAAAACTATGACCATGCCTCTCTTTTATAGAGGGTGGTGTTTACAAAAGATAGAAGGTTTAAACTAGAATTCAAATATTAATCTAATTTGAAACAGAATAAAATACTAACATACTATAAGAGATAAAAGGAATCCGGAACTATTTCTCACGGATCCGGACTGGACTCTTTCCTCTCATGCACTTGTCATTCTTTTGGGTCTCCTGGTTGCATACGATGTTGGATATCATGAGTTTTGATGCGTTGGAAAGCTCTTTCGAATGTCTTTCGAACAAGTACTCACACGACCAATTCAAACATCTATGCTGAAATTGGTACTTGGTCGAATTTTCTGATCAAACATCCAATCGTCGTTTGGTTGGTAGGCTGTATGGTCCCCAGGCTGCGACCATGTCCGACCCTGGGCTGCGACCTTGAGCGATGCTGCAACCTCGAGCCTTTCTATTCGAGCGCAGAGTTCTTCTGATCGAGAGCAAAGTTCTTCTGGTTGATCGCTGATGAGAAGGATGTTCTCATCACACTCCTCTTCTTGAAAAGGACTCGTCCTCGAGTCCGACAGTGTAGAACCGAAGGACGGAGAAAGGTCTGAAACATTGAATGTGGTGCGAAGGATGTCCTCATCAAGGCTCGAGGGATGAGGTTAATTGGATGCTCAATGCCACGCATGAGAGGTAGACCAGCAGGTATATCCTTTGGAAACACATCCTCGAATGCCTGCAAAATACACCCCTCATTCTTGTCTTCTTCTTCCAGTGCTTCGTCATAGTTTTCTGGATGAGTTAGCTTTTCTGGGTCATCTTCACTCTCGAAATCATACTCTCCTTCGTTGGTGACATGCATAGTATGATTATTTATGCATTCCATGGCGATGTGACCAAGGGTTAAACATTTAAAGCACTGAATGTCACTACTCTTGGCTGTGGAGCCAATTGAAGAGGTAGTGGATGCCGAGGACTTCTTCTCACTTGTAGTAGATGTTGATTTTGCAACTGAAGAAGAATGAACAAAAGTATTGGAACTAGTACTAGCTGAAGTTGTAACTCGTATAAAATTGAAGCGTGCTTTGGTTGCATTGGTTGATGGAACTCTCAAGTTGAAGAATGGTACCCTCACGGTTGGTTTAGCATTAGTCTCATCGAGGTCTAACTCTCCTCCATGAACACTAGCATCACCTGATGTTCGTTCTCGACGTAGCTCCTCCAGTTTCTTGCTCAATTCATCGGCCATCTCCGAAACAATCTCCCTTCGCAAGATGCTCATGTTCTCATTTAGTTGCACTTTGAAAACAAAAGTCATCTTGTCTAGGTCAACCTGGGTCATATAGGGTGTCGGTTCCTCCTCTTCTTGTCCTGCCATGGTGAGTACAAACAGAAACAACAAGAAATATGGATATTATTTTTGTGGTACCAACCGAAGTTCTTATGGTTTCTTCACTAGATTGAGGTGTTGTATGCACTCTGGTGGCAGTAGACAATCAAAGGTGATGGATCAAGGGAATTCACTATCCAAGTACTGTAACAACAATGGTTTGTATGTGGAGCTTGGGAGATTAAGTGTTATTCTAAGCAATCCAAAATTCTCGATATTGTAAAGTTAGGTAACAATCCAAACTAGATCCAATGCCTAGTTGCTGATCTCAAGATATAAGTGAAAGACAAAGCAACTCACACACAAAGATGACATAACTTGATGCAACCCAAAGAACGAGCTAAAAAGATGAGTGATAGCACAAACAGCTCGTGTTGCACAAGTTATAGAAAGACGCTAGCTTGATTGCAAAATATGAAATTGGCCTATGGATTTGCACACAACGAAGCAAGAACAAAATCTGATCGAACACAAATCTTTTTTTTAAGCTTTCAAAATGATGCTGACCAAAACAAAAACTGGTATATTTTTTTGATATTTTTTTTAGGATCAGCACACAAGCAAGGGCACAAGATACCCTACTGTTCAATCCCTTTCAAGATATTAATTCAAGTGTGCATAGCCCAAACACAATTCTCAACAGCTAGTCCTGTGTAGGTTCAAAGTTTCGCAAAGGATAGATTGGCTGTCAAAGGATACTAGTGATTTGAAATTTTTTTTAACTCAACAAAAACAAAAGTTACGCAAAGAAGTCTGGATCAGCCAACTAAACAAAGACTCTAATGGGTTAAGACCTAACAAAACTCACAAAAATTTCAGATTGAATCAAGGCGAAAGAAGAAATTTTTTTTTTGGCATTTTGGTGTATAGGCTAAAAATAGATCTAAACTAAGGGATAAATAATCCTACCGTGTAAACCGAAGCTTTAATACCAAGATGATACGAGCTGCCCGATCTTCACGACGTAGGATCGTTGATAACTCGTTGATTCATGTAACCTAACGAACCAATGGCGCCAACCACTATCAATACAGCAACCTGCAACAAAAGAATTCGTCCAACCACACGCTTTGATCATTGTCTACTTGACCACGCAAAAGTAGACGCAATATTCCTGCAATCAACAAAGAAATTATAAGAACAATGGTAAAGAGAATAATTGCCAATTCTAGGCGGCGACTTATGAGCACAAACCCTAGACCAAGAGCAAAAGCTTCTCTGAAAATATTTATGTACTCAATTCGTGGTTGTCCCAAAACCATGACTGTGCCTCTCTTTAATAGAGGGTAGTGTTTACAAAAGATAGAAGGTTTAAACTAGAATTCAAATCTTTATCTAATTCGAAACAGAATAAAATCCTAACATACTATAAGAGATAAAAGGAATCCGGAACTATTTCTCATGGATCCAGACTGGACTCTTTCCTCTCGTGCACTTGTCATTCTTTCGGGTCTCCTGGTTGCATACGATGTCAGATTTTGATGACTTTTGATGCATTGGAAAGCCCTTTCGAATATAGTTCCAACAAGTACTCACATGACCAATTCGAACCTCTATGCTGAAATTGGCACTTGGTCAAATTCTCTGATCAAACATCCAATCGTCGCTTGGTTGGTAGGCTGTATAGTCCCCAGGCTGCGACCATGTGCTTCCGACCCTAGGCTGCGACCTTAAGCGATGCTGCGACCCCGAGCCTTTCTGGTCGAGCACAGAGTTCTTCTGATCGAGAGCAAAGTTCTTCTGGTCGATCGCTGATGAGAAGGATGTCCTCATCACTTGGCCTAGGTCTCAATCTGGTCAAGTTGGTATCAGAGCAACTATCCTGTCCTATGGATAGTGAAGACTCGCCAGGGTTACAAAACCTCCGGCAAAACTACAGGTGATAACTCAACGGTTCCTAGAGTTACGTCTCCGAAGATGTCTGACGATACCTCCATTCAAACTAACATAGCCAAACAAGTGGCTAAGCTCTCCACCGATATGGATACCGTGCTTGCTTGGACTAAGCAGTAGGCCATGCCTGTACCTTCTGAAGTTGATGCTTCAAAAGGCAAGGTTAAGGGTGTGAAGATTGGTGATGTCTTGTGCAGGACAGACGAAGATGAAGACAAAGATGACCATAAGGCCGACGACCTCGCCAACACCTCCTTAGCTGTCGGATCTTTTAAGGTCGACGTAAGATCGATATACCTATATACGATGGGATGATCGATGCCGAGAAGTTGGATTCTTGGATTGACTAGCTTGAGACCTACTTTGACCTGAAAGGGTTCAGTAGCGCTCAAAAGGTGAAATTTGCACCTTTAAAGATGAAGGACCACGCCAAGACTTGGTGCAAGGCCCTTGTCATAAGTGGTGAAGCTAACGACCTTGCATGGGGTCAATTCAAGCAACTCCAATGACAAGAGTTCTACTCGATGGGTTATCTCGAGGAGAGATGGGATCGTTGGCACAGATTGTATCAGTGCCGTGACCAATCTGTCCAGGACTATACTACGGAGTTCCAGAGACAAGCAATGGTCATTGGCATATCACTGTCCGATCCTCAGGTATTTCAGAAATACACATCTGAACCTCAGAAATCGATCAGTGCTAAGTTAAGTCTGTTTGGCATCAAGACATCGTGACCGCGAGCACAACTGCTATGACGATAAAAAAGAAGAATAAAGCCCGCAAAGACAAAGGCACGAAGGAAAGTGCAACCTCGACAAAAAGAAAGCCGAGTCCGAAGAAGAACGCATCAAAGGTGGGCATGAGCACTTTCTGCGAGCATTGTCAAGTTGTGAGACATACCAAGGATAAATGATACAAGCTTCATCTTGAGCTTCGACCAAAGAGAAACAGACCAAGGAAGAGAACAGCTACGGCTACTATGGCTCCGCCGAAGAAGGAGCTGTCCGAGTGACTTCGGTCGATGAGGAGGATACAACCTTATCTCTGATGGCAATGCTAAAGAAGAAGGGTTCAGATTCACCTGATGACCATCACTCAACGGAGGACTTGTTCACTATTAATATCCAGGTGAAGCACGAAGTGGTCGCACGGACTGGTTCGTTGACTTGGTTTGAAGATGACCACACACTTGCAATGGTATCCACTGGGTTGGTTTACATTCGATGTGAACGATTAGATTACGAGTCAGTGTGTGCTGAAGTTTGCGATCTCTACTCATTATATCGATTAGGTTCAAGGTGACGTTGTTTCTATCGATATTTGTTAGGTGATTTTTGGGAGTCCGTATCTGCATGATCGAGACGCCCACTTCCATCGTCGAGCACAACACTACGAGCTCACTAAAGATGGAGTTAAGTTCATGATCACGTCAACACTTTGAATTTGATTACCATGAATCAGGCCAAGAGAATTGTTAATGCATGTCACAAATATGTGCTTGTCATGAGTCGAATCATTGATCAAGGTGACAGTACTCGAGCAGCATTGTCGTTGGCGTGCTGAGAAGATTCTGGTCGTTTGTCGAGACTGCTGGAGCAATACAGTGACCTGTTCAAAAGTACCCAGGGTCATCCACGGAAACGTCCAGTCGAGCACGAAATTCAGCTCGTGTCCGATGCGACACTTCCCAATCTAAGTATGTATCGTAACTCAGTATTGGAGAATGAAGAGATCAAAAGAAAACTTGGTGAGTTGCAGAACGATGGTGTCATTCAACCGAGTAGTTCACCTTGTGGATCTCTTGTGGTGTTAGTGCCAAAGAAAGATGGGACTTGGAGTATGTGCATCGACTACTGAGCACTGAACAAGATCACCATTAAGAACCAGTACCCCCTTTCTCGTATTGACAACCTGCTAGACCAATTGAAGCATGTTGCTTTCTTCTCGAAGTTGGATCTTAAGTCAGGATATCATCAAGTCAGCATCCGAGAGGAGGATACGTGGAACACCACGTTCATAACGCGACAAGTTCTGTTCGAATGGCTAATCATGCCGTTTGGCCATTGCAACGCCCCGGCAACTTTCATGCGTCTTATGAATGACGTATTGCAACAGTTCATCGATGACTTTGTGATTGTTTACCTCGATGACATACTGGTCTGTAGTCGTTCGTGGGACGAGCACCCCATTCATGTTGAAAAGGTGTTTGAATAACTTCGACAACATTGGCTGACGAGGATTGTTACCCGAGCTAGTTTAGAATAAATGCACGTCTGGTTCAAGACAGATTCCAACCAGGTAGCTGTCCATTGATATGATCTCAGCTGTCATACGCGGGCACATGGTCACAGGATCTACACGATCAGGCTGCAGACAGTGCACGGTCAGAAGCCCGTATGCGATGCGCGGACAGAAGGTCGCAGATAATACGCAGTCAAATGACTACAAATAATACGCGGTCAGAATACCCTCGACCAGGAGACATGGAGTTGCTTAGGCCCTACAACAAGCATATCCCGAGTATCCTGAAGATTCCTCCACGTACAGAGATAATCGTTAGGAAGTTGTGCAGTTATTCCTTAAATTACATGTGTTAAGCCTGCGTGGAGGTTAAGTGCAGTTGCCAAAACTGTGCTCGAGCAACTGTTCGAAGCTGTTATGCATTGGCGCCCTTTCGACCAATATAAAAGGGTGGGCTAATGCATCAGACGAAAAAAAGGAGAAAAAACACATCAATAGAAGACATTGGAACAAGTCGACTAGCGTTCATAGGCCATTTTAGCGTTGTTTTATATAGCTACACGGAAAATATGATCGCCTGTGAAGACCCTTTCCACAACCTTGTAATTCTTTTTTCTTACACATAGTGAAATCCTAATAGGACGTAGGGCTATTACTCTCACCATTGAGGGCCCGAACCTGTATAAAACTCTCTGTGCTTCAACTGACTTTGGTTCATCATCCCTTCCCGGAGGGACACCCTGAAAGGTCTCGCAACTCACAAAATTCTGCATAAGTTCGACTAACGACCCCTGGTCCGAATCGTCGACAGCTGGCGTCCACCGTGGGGTCTTTCTCAAGGCGTCCTAATTTCTATCCGGAGGTTTGGAGAGCCATGTCTGGAGCATATGATTCCAAGAACGACTTCGATCTCGAGGATTATGCCCACATCAAGATGCCTTCACCTAGTGATCCTGTTCTGATGGAGGAAACCAGAGGCGAAGACATCCCGGAGGTTGATTCGACCACTCAGGTCATGTCTATCGACCAGGAGGCGACTAACACAGAACCAGAGCCCACTGAGGTTCTTAATGCATTTGAGGTTGAATCTGGTCCATCGTATGACCCTGCTGAGGGCAGGAACGATGCTGACCAGGAGATCAGCCCGGGGAGGTTTGACTCTGATAACCTTCATCGTCTTTTTGATTTTGAGTCAGACTCGAAACAAACGGAGATATTTTCTCCCTCAGTGACCTCGCTCCCCAGACAATTCGTGTAGCTTTATCGGAAGAAATTCCCGATCAACAGGCTGCTAGGGAAGAACAGGAACGCAAACAGAAGGAAGATCAAGATCGCGAGCAACACGACAACGAACTTTGCAGAACAGCCCTAGAGGCTCTTCAAAATGCGCAGACTCGTTACGATGCTGCTCCGAGCTCTTCCAGGTGATCACGTGGTCGCAGATGCGACCAGACACTGTCCTTACCCTTGGAACGTTTCCCGACAAACGAAGAAACGGTAACACCTGGTGCCCCTAGGAGAAGTACACATGGACGGCTTCGATCTATCGCAGAGGTCCTGTGTAAATTTCCTCCTACGGTCACAGATGCGCAGAAATCGGCCTTCACCAGAATCCTGGTGGAGAGGTTGGACGAGGTTGCATCTGAGGTGACCTCAACAGCTTCTTCCCGATCAGTGACACGTTCCCATAACCGAGAGTACTCTAACTCTGGTTCTGGTAGACGGAGTCTCCCGCCACCCGTCCCGTCTCGGCAGGACAAAGCCAGAGTTGGCGGAGGATTCTCGTGATAGGGAATGAATTCCTGTCCACTCTCGCTTGGGACCACGGGTGACTTCTCCATTGCGTGAGGTCGCCCGTGATCAGGTCAAGAGCCGCAGGTCAATCTACGGCCCCTATGTTGGTTGTAAAACTTTCTCACCCGGCCTTCGTGCGGTCGTTTGTCCAGACAAGTTTAAACCAGGGGCCATAGAAAGGTTTGATGGGACTCAGAATCCATCCGAGTTCCTCCAAATCTACATCACTGCCATTCAAGCAGCAAGAGGCGATGACCGGGTCATGGCCAACTATCTGCCGACTATCCTCGAAGGACCGGCAAGAACCTGGTTGGTTAATCAACCTGAGGGTTCGATCTATAACTGGAAAATGTTGTGTGATGCCATCCTCAACAATTTCCAAAATTGTTATTAGAAGCCGGGTAAAGAGGACGACCTCCATCGACTACAACAAACTTCGACCGAGACTCTTCGTCAGTTTTTCAAGAGATCTGTCGGGGTGAGAAATACCATCCCGAACATATCTGATAGCTTCGTTATCAGGGCATTTAAACACGCTGTTCGATATCGAAGGTTTACCGAAGATTTGCTCATCCATCCTCCTTGATCAGTAGCCGATCTCTTTAATATGGCTGATCGATATTCCGACTGAGCTGAGGCTGTTGAATGGAATCGGATGGTTGATAAAGGTAACCTACCACCTCAACCAGGTCTCAAGGATGTGAAAAGCGAAGATTCAAGCAAGAAGCTGGAATCTTCATCAAGCGGGAGGTTGAAGAAGTCAAAAAGGAGTCAATCTGGACAGTACCAAGAGGTCACGGCCGCAGAGAAGTCTCCATCAACCAAACGTAACAAACCTTCGTTTAAAAATAAAACTGCTTCTGGTGGTCGCAGTGCCGACCAGCCAGAGAAGTCGACTGACCCACAGGAAGGCAAGAAGTGGTGTCCGCTCCACAACTCTGCAGGTCACGACCTCAAGAATTGCAGGAGTTGGTTGAAACCGTTGGATGACTTCTATCAGGGGATTGGACCTATGCCGACCTTACCAGCTAAGGAACAAGGTTGAGGGCTAAGAGACGCCGACGGGGATGAAGAGATGTCTTACCAGGTACCTCGTAATCATGTTAATGTTATTTTCGGAGGTTCCTCCGCTTTTGTTTCTAAGAGGCAGTTTAAAGCCTTTTATCAAGAGGTTAACCAAATGAAGACTTCCCTTGGTGAACCTCAGTACCCCCGTTGGTCTGACACACCTTTGACATTTGATCGCTCTGATTGTCCTGCGGGGCTTACTCGACCATTGAGGCTACCTCTGGTCATTACCCCGATTATCAGCAATGCGAGGGTCGAAAGGGTCCTGATCGATGGAGGCAACTCCTTGGACATCTTATTGGTCAAGGCACTCGACGAGATGCAGATTCCTCGTTCGAAAATCAAGCCCATAATCCATCCGTTTTATGGGATAATTCCTGGTCCCTCTATGATGCCATTGGGACAAGTGGTGCTCCCGGTTACGTTGGGAGAATCAGATAACTTCCTAGCAGAATTAGTTAGTTTTGATGTAATTGATTGTGATTCGGCTTACAACGCAATCTTTGGCAGGTCAACTCTTGCTAAGTTCATGATGGCTACACACTACGCTTACCAATGCGGCAAGTTGCCTGGCCCCAAGGGTGTTTTCTTGGTCCGAGGCAGTCGCAATGTGGCATTGATGTGTGATCGGCTATCCCTGGAGATGGCGGACTAACTTCCCCTCCGAGACGCTCAGATCGCCACGATGTTCGCTGACACAATCAAGGCTACTCCTCGACCAGACGAAACACTCAAACTAGTTCCATTGTACCCAGATGATCTGTCCAAAACAATTCGGGTTGGATTAGGCCTGGATGACAAATAGGAACTCGAGCTCATTGCTTTCCTTCGGGCTAACGCAGATGTGTTTATGTGTAAACCATCCGACATGCCCGGTGTCCCAAGGGAAGTAATCGAGCACAGGTTAGCAATTCGACCTGGACAATGACCAATAAAGCAGAAGCTCAGGCGTTTTGCTGTGGATTGGCAGGAAGCCATCTGAGAGGAGTTGAACAAACTCCTAAAAGCCAGATTTATTCGCGAAGTCGATCATCTGGAATAGCTGGCAAATCCGTTCATGGTCCGCAAGTCAAATGGCAAGTGGCGCATGTGCGTCGACTACACTAGCCACAATAGTGCCTGTCTGAAGGACGACTTCCCCTTCCTCGCATCGACCAGCTGGTCGATTCTACTGCGGGTTGCGAACTGATGAGTTTCCTAGACGCTTACTAGGGATATCATCAAATTAGCATGGCAGAAGAAGATGAAGAGAAGACTGCCTTCATCACACCGTTCGGCACCTACTGCTATGTCAAAATGCCGTTCGGTCTCAAGAACGCAGGTTCCACATACCAGTGCTTGGTGCAAAAGATCTTTCTTTCCTAGATGGGGCGTAATCTTGAAGCTTACGTAGACGACCTGGTTGTAAAAAGTTGAAAAAGATTGTCTCATTTAGACGATCTTGCTGAAACCTTCTGTAATTTAAATCGATATGGAATAAAATTAAATCTGGAGAAATGTTCTTTCGGGGTTTCATCAGGAAAACTTCTTGGTTTTCTTGTTTGTTCCAAAGGAATCGAGGTCAATCCTGAAAAGATCAAGGCTATCAAACAGATGAGGTCTCCCTCGACCATCAAGGATGTTCAGCGCCTAGCATGTCACATGGCGGCATTAAGCCGGTTCATATCGTGACTAGGTGAAAGGGGACTATCGATCTTTAAAGCCCTGCGCAAACATCACAATTTTACATTGTCTGGTGAGGCCGAAAAGGCATTTCAGGAGGTAAAAGCATATCTATCCAGTCCGCCGGTCTTGGTTTCTCCCGACAAAGGAGAACCATTACTTCTTTACTTGGCAGCCACACCTCACGCGGTCAGCGCTGTCTTGATCGCAGATAGAGAGGGTGTGCACAAACCTGTCTACTATGTAAGCGAAGTACTTCATGGACCTAAGGAGCGATACCCAGAGGTCCAGAAGATACTTTACGCACTACTGATGGATTCCCGTTAGCTACGACATTATTTCCAAGCACATAAGATCAAAGTACCCTCATCTTTTCCATTGGGGGACATTGTCCGCAATCCGAAAAAATCTGGTCGGATCGCCAAATGGGCTGTCGAACTTGGGGCATTCGACATCTATTTCACGCCTCTCACAACGGTCAAGTCTCAGGTCCTGGCCGACTTCGTGGTCGAATGGACTAATCTTGAGCCACCCACGCAGGCGCCCGAAGAATTAGAATGCCCGGATCACTGGACAATGTACTTTGACGGCTGTCGTAGTTTTCAACACTCGGGGGCTGGAGTGGTCTTAGTCACGCCTCAGGGCGAACAGCTGAAGTTTGTCTTTCAACTACACTTTGTTGCAACCAACAACGCAGTAGAGTATGAAGGTCTTCTTGCAGGGCTCCAGGCATCAAAATTCCTCGGAGTCCGTCGATTAGTGGTGACGGGAGACTCACAGCTGATCGTAAACCAGGTAAACAAGGAGTACAGCACCTCCAATGAGACAATGGCTCATTACCGGGGGGAAGTGAGGAGATTGAAAAAACACTTCAGTCATTTCGAAGTCCAATACATCCCGCGAAAGGACAACATTCTCGCAGACCAATTATCCAAAATTGGGTTCTCACGCACATCCGCTCCGGCAGGAGTGTTCGTCGAACACTTGGAACATCCCTCGATCATGACTATGGTCGAAGATGATCCGGTAACACTCTGCGTTACCAACCTCAGACAGGAACGAGATTGGACCCATCCATTGAGGGTCTATTTTGAACATGGGACCTTGTCCGAGGATGAAACCAAAAGCGATCGGTTAGTTAGAAAGGCGCGTCTATACAAGCTCATAGAAGGAGTTTTGTATAGAAAGGGTACTCAAGGAGTATTTATGTGCTGTGTATCCCAAGAGGAGGCAAATCCCTCTTGAGAGAGATTCATGGCGGTGTATGCGGTGCGCACGCATCATATCGTAGACTGGTCGGCAAAGCTTTCCGACAAGGATTTTACTAGCCTTCGGCACTTGATGATGCCAAGAATATGGTCAAGACATGTCCTCAGTGTCAGTTTAATGCGAGAAAGGTTCATCAACCTGCCTATGCTCTACAAACCAATCCTCTTTCATGGCCCTTCGCGGTCTGGGGAATGGACATTGTCGGTCCTATGCCACAAGCGGCCAATGGATAGAAGTTCTTGTTTGTAGCCATTGACACGTTTACAAAGTGGATTGAGGCCGAACCAGTGCGCAACATTACCGCTGCTGCAGCACAAAAGTTCTTTCATAAGAACATTGTGGCTCGATTCGGTGTTCCAAATCATCTCATCACTGATAACGGTTCCCAGTTTGGTAGTGGTCTTTGTCTGGATTACTGCGATCAGGTTGGAACCAAGGTGTGCTTTGCCTCTGTAGCTCATCTGCAGAGCAATGGTGCCGTTGAACGTGCCAACGGGAAAATATTGCAGGGCATCAAAAAACGTGTTTTTGATCACCTTAAAACACGCTCGGGGGCTTGGGTAAATGAGCTCTACACCGTTCTGTGGGCGCTTCGTACTACTTCTTGTCGAGCCACCGATGAGACGCCCTTCCATCTGGTATACGGGGCTGAGGCTGTGTTACCTATGGAAATCAGTATTGGTTCTGTCCGGACAGATCAATTCGAACAAATTGATCAGAACGGGCAATGATTACAAGATCACATCCTCCTAGAAGAAAAACGTGATCGAGCTCTGATCAAGTCCGCAGTATACTTGCAAGCTCTGTGCAAGTATCATAAGAAAAAGGTGCGACCATGTAGTCTTCACGTGGGTGATCTGGTTTTGCGTAGAATACAAAACCAACCTAGTCGCAACAAGTTCTCCCCACAATGGGAAGGTCCCTACATTGTTGTTTCGGTGCCGCGACCAGGATCAGCTCAGTTAGCGATGGAGGATGGTCGGGTCTTATCTAATTCTTGGAACATCGACCAACTATGCAAGTTTTATGTGTAAGTGCCTAATTCTTTTTTCCTTTTCAAATTAGCATGGTTTAACAAAACAGTTGCTTTTAGTTGTTTTGTATGTGGATTATTCTTCTTTTGCCCGTATGTAACGAGTCTAGCTTGGGGGCTGGTCGCTGATGGTTATATTGCCACAATATCCTGATCGGATTCGCTGGGCGATCTTGTGATCACTTCCAGACAAGACACCCCTCAATAAGCTGTTTCTCAATGCACACGGGGCTTGCTGGCATGTCCTTGATCATCAGGGTGGCTGCCGGTTTGCAATAGGTTGGGTATTGTGTTTAATATGGTTATTAGCCTGGTCGGGCATCCCTTGTCGTCGCTACACATATGTTTCTCCTGTGCTCATAATACTATGTCTTCAGTATACATAATCATAGGCGGGGACTAGGGAAATATGGTCGCAACATGAAACAAAAAGAGGTGTTTTCTTTTTGAACAAAAAAAGCATGCATTTGCATTGTGTAAATTGTATTTGTACAGGTGCAAGAATTTACATCATGCCGAGCTCATTCAAGAGTTTCTCTACAAGGGGTCTAACCTCTTTCATGATAGCCCCAACCTAGTCTTCACTCTCGACCTCCGCCTCTTCCTCCGCTGCATTCAGATCAAGATCTGGGCCTTGGCGAAGATGAAGCCGGCAGAGGATGGCAGAGGCTGTTGATCGAATTCTTGATTTGATCGCCTCTTTTTGCCGCCTAGTATCTTCAGGAAGATACTCGAGAAGTGACTCTGCTTGGGTTCGCGACAAGTGTGGTCTAGTCGCTAAGGCTGAGGTCGTTCACCGCGGTTTCGACCACATCAGCCCTCAGCAGACCGGCCACCATCTTTAGTTTCTCGAAGATGTTTCCTTGAGCACTGCTGCAGGCTGAGAGTGACGCACTGAAATCTCTGTTCTCCCTGCGAACAGAGTCAATGGTCGCTTGGAGATTTGTCTTCTCTTGATCGTGCTGGCTTATTTGGTCGTCTCGCGCTGCGAAAAGAGGCCATCACAAACAGTTCATGCGATGAAATTAATTTACTTTGGTCAGAAGTATGCTTACAGGAGAGCTGTGACCGCAAATTCTGGAGTTCGGTCTCCAGGAACGATATTTTGGAGGCTGCCCGGAATTCTTGGTCTTCCCGATCAGCGAGGCTCTTCATCAAATAAGCATTTTCTTTGTGACAGAAGAAATGATTACCAAGATAAGGACTTGCATTCGAACAAGTAAAGAAATGTCTTCCTTACCGCAGCAGGCGACCTGTCTCCTCTTCTGCAGCCTCGATGCTATCCACCATAGCCATCGACATGGTCGCCATGCGGGTAATTGCCTATGACATGGAAGGAGATCAGTTTCAAAACACAGATGCTCTTATGCAAGCTCAAAATTCACAGGGAGTGTTCGATGAACCTCGACATACTCCCGGAATGAGAGTTTTCTCGGGTCAACCGAAGGTTGAATCACTGGGTTCGCTTTATTCCCTGCAAGAACAGCAGATGATTCTCCCCGCTGGTCTTTATTCTTCTCTAGGGCTGCTGCAGATTCCAATACATCCGATTGGACTTCTGCAGACAGCCTATCTACCACGGCCCGGAAGACCTTCGTGGCCGAAGGGATGGAGGTTTGCTCCCCGGAGACCTCGGTCGCAGGGGAAGCTCCGGCACTGGCCAAGGCCGCTGAAGGACTGGGCACTGAGTGTCTGTGCCTAAGCAAATGGAAATGTCATCAGTTGGGATTTCTACAAACAACCAGCAAAGGAGATGAAAATAATTACCAACCCTCACAAGTGAGAGGTTGAAGTATTTCCCCAAGAAAGTAGATCACCCGACAGAGGCCGAGGACCATCAGGTGGTGGAAGTGCAACCTTCCCACTAGAAGATTGTTTCCCCAACACAAGTTGAGGGTTATCTGGTCGCGGAAGTACAGCTTGCCAACCAGAAAATTGATAACCCATCAAAAGACGGGAATCATTGGGATGCAATGGAGAAAGCTGAGAAGAAGGTTTTGAAGGATTATTATGGACCTCCAAAGGTGGAGATGATGGTTCGACCTACCGAAGTGCATGAATGGGGAGAACCACAGGAACCAAAGGAAGAGAGAGCGATGTTGCATTTCTTGCCCTTGTACCACTAGAAGATCCCTCGTCAATCTTGGATTTCTTCCTTGGAGGAACCTGGTCTTCGGTCGTCTGTGAATTTCCGAAAAAGTGTTCGAGGAAATGATCAGAGCAAAAGATGGTAATTTGAACCAAGAAATCTAGAAAAGACTTACATTCTGTGAATTTTGGTCGAATTCAAGTGCCACTTCCTCTTCATCACTCTCAATCTCAATGATGCTTTTATCTGCCATTGGGATGACGACGAAAGAGAAGAAAAGATAGCTATGGAAAAGACTTAGCTAGGGAAGGATTTCTGAAGTTTTAAAGTTAAGAGTCTTCGGTATTTATAGCCCCCGGGGTAACAGTTCATTTTTTGAATGCCTCGAGCTTTTAAATCATTTACAGTTTTATCTCGGGTTAAAAGAATTCTACGGCACCATCATTACCTATCAAATACTACCCAGAGGTCATCTCGGGAAATAAACCGCCACACTTAGTGTGCCACTAAGTCGAGGATTTCAAGCGTCGGGTCACTTATCCGATGTGAGTTTTAAAATTTGAAGTAAGTATGTCTCTTCATTTTCTTCAAATTTGGGGGCTAGCTGACGAGGATTGTTACCCGAGCTGGTTCAGAATAAATGCACGTCTGGTTCAAGACAGATTCGAACCAGGTAGCTGTCCGTTGATATGATCTTAGCTGTCATACGTGGGCACATGGTTGCAGGATCTACGTGATCAGGCTGCAGACAGTGCGCGGTCAGAAGCCCGTATACGATGCGCAGATAGAAGGTCGCAGATAATACGCAGTCCGATGACTACAAATAATACGCGGTCTGAATACCCTCAACCAGGAGACATGGGGTTGCTTAGGCCCTACAACAAGCATATCCCGAGTATCCCGAAGATTCCTCCACGTACAGAGATAACCGTCAGGAAGTTAATTTGTGCAGTTATTCCTTAAATTACACGTGTTAAGCCTGCATGGAGGTTAAGTGCAGTTGCCAAAACTGTGCCCGAGCAACTGTTCGAAGCCGTTATGCATTGGTGCCCTTTCGACCAATATAAAACGGTGGGCTAATGCATCAGACCAAAAAAAGGAGAAAAAACACATCAATAGAAGACATTGGAACAAGTTGACTAGCGTTCATAGGCCATTTTAGCTGTGTTTTACATAGCTACACGGAAAAGATCTTCGCCTGTGAAGACCCTTTCCACAACCTTGTAATTATTTTTTCTTACACATGGTGAAATCCTAACAGGATGTAGGGCTATTACTCCCACCATCGAGGGCCCGAACCAGTGAAAAACTCTCTGTGCTTCAACTGACTTTGGTTCATCATCCCTTCCTGGTGGGACACCCTGAAAGGTCTTACAACTCACAAAACTCTACATAAGTTCAACTAAGGACCCCGAGTACGAATCGTCGACATCGACTTCGCCTCAATCGTAAGAAGTGCAAGTTCGGCCATCAAACTCTACTATACCTAGGATTCGTGGTCAGCAACGGTATGTTGCAAATCGACCAGGATAAGGTAAGAGTGATCCGCGAATGGCCTCGACCGCGAACAGTTACAGAAGTGTGTAGCTTTGTGGGAGCATGCAAGTATCTTTTGAAGTTCATATGACACTTCTCGATTGTGTCTTCTTCGTTGCATGCATTAGCCAGGATCGATCAAAAGTTCAAGTGGACAGGAAAACATGAGGACACGTTTCTCTTGCTGAAGAAGAAGATCTGTGAAGCTCCTGTTCTAGCTTGCCGAATTTGCAAAATCATTCGAGCTAGAAACTGATGCCTCAGGTTATGCAATGGGCGCAGTGCTCATGCAAGAAGGTCGACCAGTAGCATATCACTCTGAGTTATTCTAGGGAGCTCAGAAGAACTATCTGACTTACGACAAGGAGTTGTGTGCACTGCATCCGGCCGTAAAACATTAGTGGTGTTACCTTTTTGGTAAAGAGCCTGTTGTCCACACCGACCACCAACCTTTGCAATATCTGCAAACTCAATCGAAACTACAGCAAGCTCGGCGTATGAAGTGGATGTCGTATCTGCAACAGTTTAATCTGGTGATTAAGTACAAGAAGGGCGTACACAACAAATTGGCAGACATGTTGTCGCGACTACTAGTTACGACCCTCTACTTATGAGCGTTCATGGAGATCGAGCCCTCATGTCATGATGACTATGACATAATGTACAGTGAAGATCCTGATTTTTGATCAGCACTGGCTGAGCTTGAAACAAGGAAACCTATAGAGTTCATTCGTCGAGAAGGACTCTTGTATAAAGGAAATTTGCTTTGTATACCTCGGGGAGCACCTCGAATTCAATGGCTAAGAGAAGTGCATACATCGAAGGTTGCTGGACACTTTGGTTATAAAGACTTTGCAAAATCTTCATTGACATGTGTTCTGGCTGTGCATGCAGCATGATGTGGCCAGTTTTATTCGAGGCTATGTTCTCTGAAGCATCTCGAAACCAGCAAACCAAAAATTAGGTTTGTACACTACTTTGCCAGTTCCATCGTGACCATGGGTAAGAATATCCAAGGATTTCTTGGGAGGATTGCCTAAGACGTAACATGGCAATGACTATCTCTTTGCGGTCATTGATCAGTTCTCCAAAATGACTATTCTTATATCTTGTCGAAAGACTATCATGGGAGAAGAAGCAGCTCGGGTATTCTTTCAGCACGTGTGGACACATTTCAGACTGTCGACTTCTATTATGTCTGATCATGATACCCGGTTCCTTAGTCACTTTTGGCGATCGCTCTGGACGATGATGGACACAAAACTAAAGAGGAGTACTGCTTTTGATCCTCAAACTGATGGTCAAACCGAGGTGGTAAATTGAATAGTAATTTATCTCTTGAGAGGATTTAACTCTAAGCATCCAAAGACCTGGGATGAAAGCATACCATACCTGCAGTTTGCTTTTAATCGAGTAGTGCATGGTTCGACTGGAAAGTCGCCTTTGGAGGTCTGTTTGGAATTTGTACCACAGAGTCCATTCGACATGGAGTTTTTCTTCCCTACCTCAGTGCAAAACGACAAGGAAGCATCTAATCAAGATCGAGCACAAAAGTTCCTGGAAGGTATTCAATGACTCCATGGTGAGGTTGAACAGAACTTGCAGTGAGCTCAACTGAAGTACAAGGCACAACATGATCGGCACCAAGTTGATACTCAATTTCAAGAAGGTGATATGATATGCTTACATTTGAGTAAGGAGACACTTCAAGGTGAAGGTAAAAAGCTCAAACCCATCCGTTATGGTCCTTTTCGGATTTTACGGAAAGTTGTTAATAATTCTTGTTAGCTCGGGTTACCTCCATACATGGATATTTACTCGGTTGTCAATGTGGAGCACCTCAAACTCGTCGAGCCTTCAATGCTGGATGATGAGCCAGATATCATAGTTCCATCTGTTGAAGACTTGGTTTATCAATGAGAAGAAACTCTATCTGATGATGTGATCTTGGAGAAGAAGATGACTACCACCCGCAGTGGCACACGAGAGTCTTTTCGAATCTGACGGAAAGGTCAACGAGCACGTGCGTCAAAGTGGTACACCCGAGAAGATGGTCAAGCTCAATTTCCACATCTCCAATTTTGATCGTGGGTCACAATGGGAGTTGGCTCCTTCTCAACAAGGGAGTTGCCACGACCACCCGAAGGAGGTTTAAACTTTTTTAATGGAATGTCTTTACCTTTTCCTTGTGGCTGTTTGTTCACCGCGGTGATCTCTTAGAACTGGCGTGCTCCATTCTTCTTGGGCTTCTTCGACTTTCCGCCCGTGGATGCTTCAAATTTCTTATTTGAATCATCTTTTTTGTCGGACTTGAGACCACACTAAGGAGGTAAATTCCCCTTATCAACCATCCTATTCCATTCGACAGCCTTGGCTGTGTCAGAATAATGATCAGCCATATCGAAAAGATTCGATACTGATCATGGTGGATGGATGCTCAAATCCTCTGTGAATCTCCGGTATCTGACACCATGCTTGAAGGATCGAATAACCGAAGAATCAGAGATATTGAGAATGGTATTTCTCATGCCCACGAATCTCTTAACAAACTGCCGAAGAATCTCAGTCGAAGTCTGGCGTAGTCGATGAAGATCATCTTCTTTACCAGGCTTCTCATAGCAGTTTTCGAAATTGTTGAGGATCACACCGCACAACATTTCCAAATAATAAGTCGATCCTTCTGGTTGATAAAATAGCCGGATCCGTGCTGGACCCTCCAGGACCGTTGCCAAATAGTTTTACATCACCCGGTTGTCTCCTCCTACCGCTTGAATGGTAGTAACATAAATCTGGAGAAATTTAGAGGGGTTTTTAGTTCCATCGAACCTCTCGATCATACCAGGTTTGAATTTTTTTGGCTAGACTATGGCTTGTAATCTTGGCGAGAATGCCTTCCAATCCACACATGAACTACGTAGTTTGTCGGCCATCGCAACTATCTCCTTTGTCGCAGAAAAGATTAATACCAGGAAACTCGCGACGCGGTACCAAGCTCGAGTGCACTGGTTCACGATCATGGTTGCGAGATCTGCCAGTTCACTGGGCTTTGTCGTGCTGGGTAGATGGGGTGTAGCCACGGTCGCGTTGTCCCCGGCTTTGGCAAAAGCTATCCCATTCTCGGGAACGATTTACTGAACATGAAGAAGCCATTGGAGTTACATTCGATGCAACTCCATTGAGAGTATCCGCAAGCACCCTTGTGAATTCCACTACATCATCGTTTGTGACACCAGGAGGAGCATTGTGTAGTGTCTCTGCAATCGTATGGAGACAATCCCGTGTACTTCTCCTGGGCGCCGGTGGAATTTGCATGGTCGCTTCATCCATCGGGGAATACTCCGGAGCCGAGAGTGGCATTTTTTCCCTCCTATGATCATCAAGATGTCGTTGACGAGAAGTTCCCCATGGTGCCAAAATTCCTGGACCAAGGTCGCGTGTGGCGAATTTTAGGCATAATTGCACAGAACGCAGAGCTTCTTCTGTGGCCTTGCGAACTTTTGCCTCTCACTGCTCACAAGTTGTGAACTCTTGCTGAGGCTCCGGGCCTGGTGCCAGGTAAACCCCTGGAACGGGGAAGGTCCCAGGCGAAGGCCGGCCTCCCGGAGAGGGAAACATTCCCTGCGTGGGGAAAGCTCCGGGCACGGGCAAGCCCCCCGGCACAGGAAATAGTCCCGGCGTGAGGAAGGCGGCCGGTTGCCCCATAAAGAACGGAGGCGGTGCCCCCATAAACGAGTATGGGGGCGGGTAGACAGGAGCCGGGCGCCGCGCTAAGACAGGCAACAATTCCTCCAGGGTGTGTTGGGCACGAAGTTGGCCCTCAACCAAAGCCCCGACTAGCGGGTCTCCGGAGACTGGGACCGGTTGCGGGGGTGCTAGGCCCCGCAGTCGCGGTCACCGGGTTGGAAACAGGAATAGCTCTATTGGAGACTATGGGAGAAGAGAGTGGTACCTCTGTCCGGGTGTCCCCGAACGGTAGGGTCGTGACAGCAGCATCTTGCGGGGGCGGCACCAGGTCGCTAGGACCGGCACCACCAGAAAGGGAGAGAGTTTGAGCTCTCGTTCTTGGGGAGCTATGGCGATTCGTCACGAGTCCCCACGGACAGCGCCAACTGTCGTGGTATAAAATACACCACCGGCAGATTTTACGGACGTGTTTGACATGAGAACAGCGGTGCGAGCTGACCGAGTGACCGGTCACCTCCCGCCGGGTAACACAGAGATTGACACGGTGATTTATACAGGTTCGGGTCCGGTGGGGCCCCTAGTCCTGTCGGCAGCCTCTGGACATGAGTCTGCTAGAGAGGTCCTCTCTCGAGGAGAGAGGTCTCCAAGGGAGCCTGTTGTTTGGGTGTGTTAAAATGAATTGGAATCCTCTTACAAATGGGATAGAAGGGGTATATATAGGCCCCAAAAGATGCAAAAAGACTAAAGAGCCCTAGCTACGGTCATTGGATTGAGGGGCGTTGACGCTATTTCACCGGCCGAAGGGCTTGGATGTTTGAAAAGTGTCCTCACTAGTTCTCGAGGTGCCCTTGACGTCACCTGCATGTGACCTTGCACGGGAGACCTCCGTGGCTTTTCCCGGAAGGCCTCCGTGACATTTCACGGGAGGCGTCCAGGGCTTGCCGCGGGAGGCGCCCGGGGCTCGGAGAGATGCCATGCGATCACTCCTTAAACATTACCTCACCATGATCCTTATGATTATTCTCTAGATAATCATAAGCCCCTGACAAGGTAACCATCGAAGGAGGTTAAGATGGAACGGCAGTTTCATGACGACCGAGTCAAGACTGCCAAACCACCATGTACCCTTGATCTATGGCAACTACCATGTACCCACGACCTCCTAGCTGCCACTTCGGGGCTGTTAAGAGAGATTGTGTGGCGTGCCTTCAATAGAACAACCGATGACCTCTTCGGCAAGTATAAGAAGTCTTTCAAGGGAAGGATCAGGGAACGGACGATCGATAACAGAGAGAAGACTAGGCTTAACAAAGATAGGATTAGCTAGCTACACATTGTAACCACCTCTCTGTAACTCTTTTTCCCACATAGTCAAATACAAAGGACGTAAGTTCGTTACCCAACTAAAGGGGGGCCTGAACCTGGATAACTCTTTCCCGTGTCTTAGATTCATAGATACCTTGAATGTCTTGAGAATTTGTCTGATTGGCCTCATTCCTTCTTACTCCCTTCCTTGCATGAGATCAACAAAGGGATCCAGAGTTCCAATCATTGACAGTTGGCGCCCACCATGGGGCCTTGAAGACATTTTCATCAAGATTCACTGTATTCATGGATCCTTTCCCTTGCCTACATGATTCTGAGAACGAATTCGATCTCGAGGATCACGTAGATGCTATGGATGAAGATGCCATACACATCAATGGTGACGACACTACCCTCACAACTTGTCTTGGGGAAGCATCATCCTTGATTCCAACCTTGTCTGCAGAACAAGGATCAGAGCAAGTCAATTCAATTGCCCTCAACAGAAGATGAGTATGTGTAACACCCTGAGTTAGGGGTGAAAATTTCCTTTTTCATCAATAGCATGCATGCATGTATCTGTAGTAATAGCCAGATCAGTATCTATCCTAAGCCCTAAAATCTCCAAAATCTATCCTGTGACCTCAAATCAAGATCAGATTGTTCAGATGTGATCTATCAGTTACTCTGAACTTAAAAGCCTTCAGAACCTAGATCCAATTATATCTCTAAATTCCAGATTTATCAACTTCTTCTGTTTTCGAAAACAGAAATACCTTATATTACCCAAATACTCTAAGTTTCAGAAATACAGATTTAATCCGAATCTTGACCAAGTTTAGACTAGATTATTCCTGGAATATAATCATGGGTATGTCAATACCTTAATCTAAAAAGTTGACAGCCAGATTCTACCATCTAGACTCTTTTCACAAATCAGTCCAAGAGTTATCGCAAATTAGTCCTTATCTGATATCTGAAAACCCAAAAAGGCTAAAATCTCCAGATTAACTCCAAACTCAAAATCTCTTCGGCAAATCTTCTCAAAATGCTATTTGCCACAAGTCTCTCTTCTGTGCAGATATCAAAATTGAACCCTAAATGCCAGAATTCGAAATCGACAAAACTTAAACCTTATTTTACCCTAAATTACCCTATTTTCAGTTTGTATCAAAAACTATTCAAATGTGCTAAACCTTATCAATTATCTTTGCCAAATAACCTGTTGAATATAATCTACCAGATTAGTGAAATCAAATTCAACTCTAACCTTCCAAATCTCCAGATTTACATTTCAGTCCAAAACTCAAAGAATTAAAACTGCAGTTCAGTCCATTTTCGACCAGGCCGTATACTGCTGTACACGACCAGAAGCCTCGCCGTGTTTTGCTTCCTTGCGCCGTGCACGTTCGCCGCCGGCCAAGCTTCGCCGCACTTGTGACCGTGCATGCCAGTACGCACGTGTCCTCGCTCCAGCCAGTGCCGTGGCAAGGTGGCTGCTACATCGATGACCAGCGCTTGCTTCCCCGCGCGACCAGTAGTGACTGCTGTCAGCATCTTCTTGCCACGTCGCTTGCCTTGCCAGCCGTTGTCGCCACCGCTTTGCACCGCCCGACACGATTGAGTCCCAATGTAGCAACAGTTTTGCCTCGCCAGTGCGCCGTCGCGTCACCGTTCGCCGTTGCTACATCTGTGCCGGCAACTCATATCAACTGACATCAAATTCAATGCTATTACTTCCTTGCAAGCTACGCCCACTGCTCTATATAAACAGCCATACCTTGTGTCACTTCCTCATCACCAGAACTTAGCCAGATTTACAAACTTCTTCGCTGTCGTCGTCTTCTCCGGCGAGTCCAGCAAGAGGCTTCACGGTGACAGCCTCAACCGCAGCACCTCCTGCCAAATTAACAGCATCTGTGAGTTCCCCTCGTCTCCCTCATCGTGCTGTACCATCTAATTGGTTTACCTTGCACCTTATCGCCGGTGATCGCCAGGATTGCTAAATGCCCTGTTCCGACAATGTAGCTCGAATTACTCCAAATTAGCTTTCGTATCTGTAATCAAAATTGATCAGTAAGCTAAATCAAGCATGCCTGTGAACTTAGAACAATCATTTGAGCCCAATTTGAAGCTATCCCCAATTTTGCAATTTATCAGTTGCTGGCTCTCGTCGCCAAGCCACACCGGCGATCCTCCGGCCAAATTGACGTCGCCAGTAGCTTACTCATACCCTTCTATCACTCCTAGAGCAAGGAATCGAGTTCAAACGGCTTGTGTTGGAAATGCCCAAATCCAGTGTTTCTTCTCCGGCGCCGATGACCGGAAAAGTGTTCCCGGCCGTTTCAGCCCAAATCACCTTGTCATTTAGATGTGCCTTAGCCTCCTGAGCATTTTTGTCTTCTAGCCCGACACCTAAATCAGCCTAGATCAGAAGTTATAGCTTTGCCAAGTTTTTGTCCAGAACAGCTCCAGTGCAGCAAGTTCATCTCTGTTCATCATCAAATTTCTTGCTTTCCAGCCATTTCTTGCCCTAGATCCTGTTGACTTAATTGTTCTTGTTACTCAAGCCTACCTCCCAGACAAAGTGGTGCATCATTTGGAGCTCCAGATCAAAAGTTATGCTAAGCCCTAGTTTTTGGCATTGTCAGCTCTATGCCAGAGCTTGTCAGCCAGTGGCATTGACCTTATTTACCCACTTCTGGTTGTGCAATTTGAAATCCACTTTGTCCACTGAATTTGTAGAGTTGTGATCTACATTTTCTTCTACTACCACAACTTGAGATAAGCATCCTAGCTTTTCTTAAAGCTATGTCCAAGCTTTGATCCGAATGTCGATCTGTTGACATTCGCTGTTTTGATTAAACCAGCCACAAAATTGTTATCCCTATTGTAATCCTGAAACCCTAAGATTATCTAATCACCATCCTTAGCCCAAATTCCTTGAAACCCTAGAATCTCAGTTCAGTTTGCAGTCCAACTTATCTCCAGTTTAGTTCGATCATTCTTGTTGAGCATTTCTGCATATAAGTCATAAAACATTTTAAATATTATAAGTAATCATTGTGTGTTTGTTTGTCGTCGAGCAGATTCAGAAGCTGACTTTGAAGATTTTGCTGTTGACCCGTCATCGACTGCTGTATTTTACGACGCGGAAGGCAAGTCATATCCTTGGTCATCTTGAACCTATATTTTAAATGTTGCTAAAACATAACCTTGAATATAGGCAATATTGCATGTGAAAGATTGAGAATGGTTGATTTATGAATTGGCAGTACTAGACTGGTTATCTGTGAAATGTGAAATAAACAAGTTTTGAGCCATGAATTATTATATGTATCTATATACTTATATTCATGAAATAAAACCCCTAGCCGTGACCAGAAAAATGGTGTGGATGGCCGTAGCACTGGAGGTGCTAGACTGCAAAGGAATGCAGGCACTGAAGGTGCAGGGTTGTGGATGGTCTGGTCACTGGCATATAAGGACTAGAACCTTGTGTTGTGCGTCTAGTGGCATGAACAACGTGCTAACCGCAAGCCTGGTATGGGACAGGCCTGAACAAGTAATTATGTGGATCGCACATGAAACCCCTGCATGAGATGTGTAGTGATGCACGATAAACACGGAGCGCGGCTCCCACACATATCACTGAAGGTGATCAAGCACGCTGACCCAGTAATGGGAATAAGCAAAGGGGTGGAGGTTTGGATACAACCTGCCACAACTGTGCCTCGCTGAGAGCCACAAGGTCGGGGGTGAATTGTGAGTAAAACATAACAAAAGTTCTTGTTATTTCCACCTTGCCGCTCACAATATGAAGTGAGTCAGGGGTCCAATCATTTTGTTATAATAGGAAAGGTTTGAAAGTGGAATATCTTGCGGGTAAATTGGTACCTCTCTGCAGAGTTAAAAACGTATTCGAATACTCCGAGCTCCCAGGTTTTTAGGAGTCTGCTGCGGTGGATTAAATCCACGGGGTGTGACACAAGTACTATTTTCTAAATAAAATATGTTTAATCAAGATTACCCAAATGACATGTGTTGTCATGATACGGAGTGCTGCTGTGGGCTGTCGTGTGTCGACGTGTCGCGGTAGTGCTATAATCTAGTGAACATGAATGATGATGTTACTTTATGAAAAGTGCTGCCATGAGATGAGGTATGAAAGGAAAAGATTATTTTACAAATATCCATAATTCTTGACTAGTCTAGGTTCATATCATCACTACTATATGTATCTACTCTTACCTATGACTTGCTGAGTACGTAAGTACTCACCCTTGCAACATTCAACTCAATAGATGGAGCCTACCTTGATCAAGATGATGGCACGGAGTACTACGTGGATCCAGAAGGAGGAGAATCAGTTCCGCCAGAACCCTGAAGTGTGTTGTTCTGCCGTCAACTTCTTTTGTGGGAGGGTCACCAATCTTCTGCTGCGTAGTTAAATATTTTGTTAAACCCTGAATGCCTTGTAGGCATTGTAATCCTCTTTATGTAATATTAAGGCTAGCAGGCCACACTGCTTAATATTTTGTGAGTACTCTGTTGCAATGTAATATACTCCTGTGTTTGACTCATCCTGGGAAGTCAAAGGTTTGTGGTTTGGGACTAGCTGCAGCGAGCTAGGTCTCTACAGGAGTAGTCGTTGTCCCAGTCTCGGGGTGCGACAGTATGTGACACAACCCATTACCCTGGACAATGAGGAAGAAGATGATATTGACATTCATCTATAGAACTTCTGCCCAGACAACCTGAAATCTCTCTTTGATTTCGAGCTAGACTCAGACAAAGACGAGATGATTTCTCCGTCTGCAAACTCAATCCCTAGAGAAATCACTGCACTTTTGGAAGAAACTCTAGAGCAGCGTGGTGCTAGGCAGGAATGAGAACGCAAACTGAAAGAGGACCAAGAATGCGGACAACGAGAGGCTAAGGTTTGCAAGGTCGTAGAAGATCTTTTGCGACCAGCGACAACTCGCCGTGGTATCGTATTTCGTGACCCTGGTCCTAGAACGTTTCGGCAACCCTCTGCGGGAGGTCGCAGGCATGATTACACGCCTATCCCCTCTCCGAATTATTCACCACCGGCTAAGGTGACCTCGCCGGGAACTCCACCGGCACCAGGGAGGAATCCGGAGGACCGTATCCGCAGGATTGCATATGCACTTCGTAATCCACCCTCCAGTCACGCGAACGATGACAAGATTATATTTGCAAGAGTGCTTGTAGGTAATCTTGATGAAGTTTCCCTTGGATTTACTCCAGAGGCATCATCGTGTTCGGCGACCAGAGGACAGGCCGGTTCCCACCAAGGTCACAAAAGACGTCACCCTATGCAATCCTAACACGACAAGACCAGACGAACTAGTACTACTCGCGACCATAATCGCATACCAGTACACTCACGTTTGGGGCCACGTCGTGAACCTCCTCAGGTCGACACATTCCACGACCACAGCGTTAGTCGTGATGATCAATGACCACGCAGTACGTATGTGGGTTGTAAAGCTTCTTCACCTGGACTACGGAATGTGGTCTAGCCTGATAAGTTCATACCTGGTTCGATTGAGAGATTCGATGTGACTCAAAATCCAATTGAATTTCTTCAGATCTACGTTACTGCCATCCAAGCGGCCGGAGAAGACAAACGAGTCATGGAAAATTACTTGCCAACGGTCCTAGAAGGTATGGCATAGACCTGGTTGTTCAACCAACCAGAAGGATCAATCTACAATTGGGAGATGTTGTGCGATGCTATCCTCCACAACTTTCAAAACTACTATGAGAAGCTTGGCAAAGAGGATGATCTTCATCACTTGTGCCAGACTTCGATGGAGACCCTTCGGTAGTTTGTCAAGAGATTTGTGGGAGTGAGGAATACTATACCTAACATCTCTGATTCTTCGGTTATTAGGGCCTTCAAACATGGCATTAGGTATCGACAGTTTGCGAAACTGAGTATCCATCCCACACGATCAGTATCAGACCTGTTCGACATGGCAGATCAATATTCTGACATAGTGGAAGCCGTGGAATGGAATAGAATGGTGGACAAGGGTAATCTTCCTCCTCAACCGGGCCTAAAAACCAAAAAGAAGGAAGATTCGACAAAAAAATCTAAATTCTCTGCCAGTGGGGCGGGTGTTGGTCGATGGAGGAAGCTCCCTCGACCTGTTGTTCACCAAAGCTCTTGACGAAATGCAAATACCTCGTTCCAAGATTAAACCAGTGGCACACCCTTTTTGGGATTATACCTGGCTAGTGTCACCCGTAACACTCAGAGAGCCAGAGAACTTTCGAACAGAATTAATTACTTTTGATGTGATTGATTTTGATTCAGCTTACAACGCCATCTTTGGCAGGCCATCACTCGCCAAGTTCATGGCGGCGACACACTACACTTATCAGTGCATCAAATTACCCGGGCCAAAAGGCATCATCACAGGTAGAGGCAGTCAGAATACGGCCCTAACTTGTGATCGCATTTCTTTGGAGTTGTCGACCAATTATCCCTACAGGATGTCAAGTCAGTGACCAAAGAACCTGATGCAGTCAAGACAACTCCGCGACCAGATGAGAAACTAAAGCAAGTTCCTCTATTCCCAGACGACCCGACCAAGACTGTTCGGATCGGATCATCACTGGATGCTAAAGAGGAACTTGCGCTCATTACTTGCCTCCAAGATAACGCAAATGTGTTTGCGTGGAAACCATCCGACATACCCGGAGTCCCAAGGCAAGTGATCGAGCATAAGCTAGCTATTCGGCCTGCACAACGACCAATAAAGCAAAAAGCTTCGACGCTTTGCTCCTGATCGTCAAGAAGCCATCCGTGCGGAGTTGACTAAATTCCAGAAAGCTAGCTTCATCTGCAAGGTTAACCATCCAGAATGGATGGCAAACTTGGCCATGGTCCTTAAGTCCATTGGTAAGTGGTGCATGTACGTTGATTACACCAGTCTCAACAATGCCTGCCCGAAGGATGAGTTTCCCCTTCCCCACATCGATCAGTTGGTCGATTCCACAGCAAGTTGTGAACTGATGAGCTTCATGGATGCCGTTCTTTAAGGTACTACAAAAGCACAATGATTTCCAGTGGTCGGATAAAGCCGAAAAAGCCTTTCAGGAAGTCAGCATATTTATCGAGTGCTCCAGTGTTGGTATCTCCACAAGCAGGAGAACCATTACTCATTTACTTAGCTGCAACCCCATCCACGGTCAGTGCAGTACTGGTTATAGAACGGGATGGCGTGCAACGACCAGTATATTATGTGAGCGAAGTGCTCAATGGACCTAAGGAGCGCTATCCCGAGGTCAAAAAACTACTTTATGCCCTCTTAATGGCTTCCCGAAAGCTGCGACATTACTTTCAAGCACACAAGATCTCCGTGCCATCGTCCTTTTCAACTGGTGGAGTTACTAAATGGGCTATTGAACTAGGAGCGTTCGACCTCCACTTTGTCGCCTGTGTCGCAATCAAATCTCAAATTCTTGCCGATTTCGTGGTCGAGTGGACAAATCCCGAACCACTTCCGCAAGGACCAACAAATTTGTCTACAAATGACCTTTGGACGATGTACTTCAATGGTTCTTGCAGTTTTTAAACTCGGCGGCTGGAGTGGTCTTAATCATGCCCCAGGGCAACCAACTCCAGTACGTCATACAACTCCACTTTGTGGCGACTAACAACGCAACATAGTATAAAGGTCTTCTCGCTGGGCTTCGAGCAGCCAAATCCCTTGGAGTCCATCGGCATGTAGTGAGGGGAGACTCACAGCTAGTCATAAACCAGGTAAACAAGGAGTAGATCACCTATGATGAGACAATGGCTCGTTACCTGGGCGAGGTGAGGAAATTGGAAAAATACTTCAAAAATTTTGAAGTCCAATTCGTGCTGAAAAGAGAATACTCTTGCTGACCAGTTATCAAAACTTGGGTCCTCACACGCATCTACTCTGAGAGAAGTGTTCATTGAACACATAAAATATCCCTCGATCACCGAGACAACCGAGACGATGACTAACGTCACCGCCCTCGAGCAGGAAGCAGATTGGATCAAACCATTGAGAATCTATCTTGCACATGGGACCTTGCCCGAGGACGAAATCGACACTGATCGGTTAGTTAGAAAAGCACGCATGTACAAATTGGTCGATGGAACCATGTACAAAAAGTGTACGCAAGGGGTACTCATGCGCTGCATACCTCAACAAGAAGGCAAATCCCTTCTGAGTGATATTCACGAAGGCATGTGCGGCGCACACGCATCTCACCGAACACTAGTTGGAAAAACTTTTCGACAAGGGTATTACTGGCCTACGGCACTCAATGATGCCAAACACTTAGTCAAGACATGCCCCCAGTGTCAAACTCATCAGCCGGCATATGCATTACAAACTATCCCATTAACATGGCCATTTTCCATATGGGGATGGGCATTCTGGGGTCAATGCCCCAAGCCGTCAACGGATACAAGTTCCTGTTCGTAGACATTGACACATTCACCAAATGGATTGAGACTGAACCAGTCTGAACCATCACTGTCGCTGCGGCGTAAAATTTCTTTCACTAGAACATCGTAACGCGATGTGGCGTCCCAAATCGCCTCATTACAGACAATGGTTCCCAATTTTGTGGTCTTTTTCTCGACTATTGCGACGATATTGGTACCAAAGTTTGTTTTGCCTCCGTCGCTCATCTACAAAGCAACAGAGTAGTAGAACATGCCACTGCGAAAATCATTAAAGGGGTTAAGAAACGCGTTTTCGACCGCCTTAAGATACTCTCGGGGGCTTGGGTAGACGAACTCTACTCCGCTCTATGGGCACTTCATACCACACCCAGTAGAGCCACGGACAACACACCTTCCCAACTAGTTTTTGGTACTAAAGCCATGTTACCAAGTGAAATACAACTTGGCTCTCCTTGCGTGACAAACTTTGATTCCACAAATTCAATCAAAACATGCGAAGATGAAGCCGCCCATCTGGAAGAAAAACGCAATCAAGCATTATTTAGGTCTGCAGCATATTTATAAGCTCTACGTAAATATCACAGCAAAAGGGTGTGACCACGTAGCCTTCACATGGGAGACTTAGTTTTGAGAAATATCCAAAATTAGTCTAATTGCAATAAATTCTCCCCCCAATGTGAATGAACACGCTGATGTAGGACGCGTTCACGGAGGGTGGCCCGATTTTCACGATGTAGAACCTGGATAACTAGTATCCGAAGATACCCGGATAACTAGCATGACTTGATAAAACGAGATAGCCAACCACTTGTAGAGTAAGGACTTGCGTATCAATGAATTCACCCAACCACACTTTGAATTACTTATCCACATGGCCACGCATGGAGTTGGCGCACAGATAGGGTGATCACAAAGATCATTTGAGCAATCTAGAGGAAATCACAAGAACAAAGGATGAAGAGATCAACTCTCAACTAAAACTAAGGCTTCAATCTGAAATTATCCATATCTTATGTCTCGTATCTTAAAAACTATGACCATGTCTCTCTTTTATAGAGGGTGGTATGTACAAAAGATAGAAGAATTAAACTAGAATTCTAATCTGAATCTAATTCAAAATGGAATAAAAATCCTAACAAACTATAAAAGATAAAAGAAGTTCGGAATAAATTTTCTCCGAGTTGGATTCGAATTCGGACGAGACTTTTTCCTTCCGTACAGTCGTTACTCTTTTGGGTCTCCTGGTTGCATACGATGTCAAAATTAAATGATTCTTGATTTATTGGACATCTGTGTTGAGAATGGTGCTTGGTTGAAGTTGGATTGTCACTTGGTCGGCAGACTGCATGCCAAGCAAAATTCTTTTGGTTGTAGCAGTTGCAATTCTTGATGGAATCAAGTGATCTTGGGCTTGTTGGAAAGCTTAGGAAATCCTCTTTCCACTCAGTAGGTGTACGACTAGATTTAATGAAGTTATTTGACTTATACATGGTTATGTTCTTTTTGTTATGCTCTCCCTCTCTATTCCTGATCAATGTTAAACAAGCGCTATTAGGTAGCAGCATATTCTCATCATACTTTAATTCTTTAAGGAACAAAGTCACCTATTGATGTAGTTGTCTGGCCTTCACTCGAATGATTGGTCCTTTATATTCCTCGGGTTGAGCTCTAGTGCTACTTGTGCTAGGGATTTCCTCATCACAATGGGAAGGTCCCTACACTATGGTTTCAATGCCGCGACCTAGATCGACAAGATTAGCTATGGAAGATGGCAGAGTTATGTCCAATACCTGGAACATCGACCAACTACGCAAGTTTTATGTGTAAGTACTTTTTCTCTTTCCCTTTTCCATGGGGTTGACACGACCACTTTTGAACTCAATGACCACAGCCAGGTGTTGTACTAATCCTCGTTGTGATTTAAAATCTTGGCCGTGACAATAAAAATCTTGGTCGTGGCAGTAAAAGAAATGATAGAATTATTGAAACAGATGGACGTGACACTGAAAAAACTTGGTCGCGCCAGCATGGTCGTATCAGTACAAGCGTTAACAGTAATATTCCTTTTTTGTGTTGGCAATAATTTTCTGGCGTGATCTTCGAGGTCGACTAGTCATTTTCTGTGTCTGGTCGAATCAGTAGATTTGCCTTTGTGTCGGACATTCTTGCTAGTGGTCGATGATGGTATTTTGTGTCTGGTCGCCTGGCAGATTTGTTTGTGTTGGTCGTGTTTGGTTGTGCTCGAATGTGGAGATTTGTAAATTTCTGGTTCTATCCTCGAGGTCCGCTGGTTGGTTTTTTGTGTCTGGTCAAATAAACGGTTTTGTGTCGGTGGTATTTTGTGTCTGGGCAATTCAACATTTTTTGTGCTTGATCGAACCAATGTTTTGTTTTGTTGTGATTGTCGCATTGTTCGTGTTTGTGGTTGAATCATTTTTGTTTTTTGGATGTGGTAGTGAAAAAACTTGGTCGCACCAGCTTGGTCGAATCGGCAGTTTTATTGTTTCTGATGGTTGCATTTTGGTGCATTTGTGTTTTTGGCCTATTAAGCAGGCTTGGTTTTGGGGGAATGTGAGAAACAATGTGTACATGGTCGAATGTGGGTTGCTGGTCGAATCAACAGCCTTTGTTTTAGTTGATGTGGGAAATAGCTGGCCAGTGTGGAGCACTTTTTTTAGAGAAGGTAAAATAAGTTAAGAGGGAAAAGAGCCCATTATTTTACAGTTTGTTGTTGCATCTTGGTTTCTTTCATGAAAGAACTGAAAACAAAAGGTAAATCTCATTGATTGTTGGGAAAAAACATAAGGGGCAAATGTACCACAGAAAAAGGGTTTTTTTATTTTTGTAAATAACCCAGGTTAAAAAATTAATTTCAAAGCTGACCTACTCTACCAATCATGTTTGCTGGAGCTGTTGCAGCTGTGGCCATGGTTTTGAAAGCAGTTGTCGAGGAGAGGTGTGACGAGGATTGTTACCCGAGCTAGTTCAAAATAATGCACATTTGGTTCAAGACGGATTCGAACCAGATGAGTGTCTGAAGCTCCGCTGTTATGGTCTCAGACGACCGGAGAAGCGCGGACACAAGAATAACTTATGGTTGCAGGCTTTGCGGGATCATGAGATCGCAGACGTTACATGGTCAGGAGGCCACAGACAATGCGCGGTCAGAAGGTCGTTGACTATCCTCGACCAGAGTAACTCGGGATTGTTTAGCACTTTGTACAAGAATATCTTGAGAATCACGAAGATCTTTCCGCGTATGAAGACAACTGCCAGGAGGTTAACATGTGCAATTATCCCTTGATTGCATGTGTTAAACCTGCATGGGAGTTAAGTGCGGTTATCAAAACTACGCTTCTACAATCGTTCAAAACTGTTGTGCATTGGCGCCCTTTTGACCAGTATAAAAGGGTGTGCAAATGTACAAGATGAAGAGACAGATCGGAGACGACAATAGATCAAGCACAAGCTTTAATAAGTTAGTTTAGTCATTTTTTAGACAATCACACAGAAAAGAACTTCACCTGTGATGATCTTTTCTTCAACCTTGTAAACATTTTCCATACATAGTGAAATCACAACAGGACGTAGGGCTATTACTCCCACCATCGAGGGCTGACTTATCGGAAGAAACTCCCGATCAGCGGGCTACTAGGGAAGAACAGGAGCGCAAGCAAAAAGAAGAGCAAGAACGCAGACAAAAGGAGGATCAAGATCGCGAGCAGCAAGATAATGAGCTCCACAAAACAGCCCTAGAGGCTCTACAAAATGTGCAAGCTCATTACGACGCCGCTCCTAGTTCCTCCCGTCGTTCGCATGGTCGCAGACGCGACCACACACCTTCATTACCCCCAGGACATTTACCGGCAGAAGAGGAGACGGTGACACTTGGCGCACCCAGGAGGAGCACACATGGCCGCCTTCAATCCATCGCAGAGGTCCTACATAATTTCCCTCCTACTGTCACAGATGCGCAGAAACCAGTTTTTGCCAGAATCTTGGCGGAGAGGTTAGACGAGCTCACATCCGAGGCGACCCCTACAGCCTCTTCCCGGTCGGCGATACGTTCCCGTGAAAGAGAATACTCTAACTCTAGTTCTGGTAGACAAAATCGGCCACCACTAGTGCCGTCCCAGCAAGACAAAGCCAGACGGGCAGGAAATTCTCGTGATCGGGAACGAATTCTTGTCCACTCTCGCCTGGGGCCGCGCGTGGTGTCTCCTTCACGTGAGGTCGCCCGAGATCAAGTCGAGAGTCGTAGATCCCTCCGTAGTCCTTATGTTGTTTGTAAAGCTTTCTCGCTCGGCCTTCATGCGGTCGTTTGGCCAAATAAGTTAAACCAGGGGTTATTGAAAGATTTGATGGAACTCAAAATCCATCGGAGTTCCTTCAAATTTGCATCACTGCTATTCAGGCAGCAGGTGGCAATGATCGGGTCATGGCCAACTATTTACCTACAGTCCTTGAGGGACCGGCAAGAACCTGACAGTTCAATCAGCCCGAGGGTTCGATATATAACTGGGAAATGTTGTGCGATGCCATCCTCAATAATTTCTAGAATTATTATCAGATTCCGGGAAAAGAGGACGACCTCCATTGACTACGACAAACATTGACCGAAACCCTTCGTCAGTTTGTCAAAAGATTCGTCGGGTTGAGAAATACCATCCCAAACATATCTGATAATTCCATTATCAGGGCGTTTAAACACGCCGTTCGATATCGGAGGTTTACTGAGGATTTGCTCATCCACCCCCCCCCCCCGATCAGTAGCCGATCTTTTTGATATGGCTGATCGATATTCTAACGCGGCCGAGGCCGTTGAGTGAAATCGGATGGCGGACAAAAGAAACTTACCGCCTCAACCAGGTCTCAAGGACGTGAAGAGAGAGGATTCGAACAAGAAGCCGGAATGTTCATCAGGCGGGAAGTCAAAGAAATCAAAAAGGAGTCGAACTGGACAATACCGAGAGGTTGCGGTCACAGAGAAACCTCCGTCGACTAAAGGTAACAAATCTTCGTTTAAAAATAAAACTGCTTCTAGTGGTTGCAGTGTCGACCGACCAGAGAAGTTTACTAACCCGCAGGAAGGCAGGAGGTGGTGTCTACTCCACAAATCTGCCAGGCCACGACCTCAAGAATTGCCGGAGTTGGTTGAAGCAGTTGGATGACTTCTACCAGGGGATCGGACCAATGCCGACCTTGCCACCAAAAGAACAGTCTTGCAGGCTAAGAGACGCCAACGGGGACAAAGAGAAATCCTACCAGGTACCTCGTAATCATGTCAATATCATTTTTGGAGGTTCCTCTTCTTTTGTTTCTAAACGACAATTTAAAGCTTTTTATCGAGAGGTGAACCAAGCGGAGACTCCCCTAGGAGAACCTCAGTAACCCTGTTAGTCGGATACACCTTTGACGTTTGATCGCTCTGATTTCCCTGTGGGGCTTACTCGACCATTGAGGCTACCTTTGGTCATTACCCCAATTATCAGTAATGTGAGAGTCGAAAGGGTCCTGATCGACGGAGGTAGTTCCTTGGACATTTTATTGGTCAAGGCACTGGACGAGATGCAAATTCCTCGTTCAAAAATCAAACCCATAATTCATCTGTTTTATGGGATAATTCCTGGTCCCTCTATGATGCCATTGGGACGGGTGGTGATCTCGGTCACGCTGGGCGAACCAGATAACTTCCGAACAGAATTGATTACCTTCGATGTAATTGATTGTGATTCTGCTTATAACGTAATCTTTGACAGGCCAACTCTCGCTAAATTCATGATGGCTATGCACTACGCTTACCAGTGCGGCAAGTTGCCTGGCCCCAAGGGTGTTATTTTGGTCCGAGGCAGTCGCAACGTGGCATTGACGTGTGATCAGTTATCCCTGGAGATGGTAGATTAGCTT
The DNA here is from genome assembly GCA_019359835.1 of Pharus latifolius. Lineage (NCBI taxonomy): Eukaryota > Viridiplantae > Streptophyta > Magnoliopsida > Poales > Poaceae > Pharus > Pharus latifolius. The sequence continues at coordinate 35,625,299 of CM033325.1, forward strand.
CCCCTCCGAGAAGCCCAAATTGCCACAATGTCTACTAATACAATCAAAGCCGCTCCTCGACCAGATGAAACATTGAAATTGGTTCCATTGTACCCAGACGATCCATCCAGGATAATTCGGATTGGATCAGGCCTGGATGACAAATAGGAACTTGAGCTCGTTACTTTCCTCCGAGCTAATGCAGATGTGTTTGTGTGGAAACCATCCGACATGCCCGGTGTCCCAAGGGAGGTAATCGAGCACAGGTTAGCAATTCGACCTGGACAGCAACCAGTAAAGAAGAAGCTCAGGCGTTTTGCTGTTGATCGGCAGGAAGCCATCCGAGTGGAGTTAGATAAGCTCCAAAAGGCCGGATTTATTCATGAAGTTGATCATCCGGAATGACTTGGAAATCCGGTCATGGTGCGCAAGTCAAATGGCAAGTGGCGCATGTGCATCGACTACACCAGCCTAAATAGTGCTTGTCCGAAGGATGATTTCCCCTTCCCCGCATCGACCAGCTGGTCAATTCTACTGCGGGTTGCGAACTGATGAGCTTCCTGGATGCTTACTCAGGATATCATCAAATTAGCATGGTGGAAGAAGATGAAGAGAAGACTGCCTTCATCACGCCATTCGACACCTACTGCTACGTCATAATGCCGTTTGGTCTCAAGAACGCTGGTTCCACGTACCAGCACTTGATGCAAAAGATCTTTCTTTCCCTGATGGGGCGTAATCTCGAAGCTTATTTAGACGACTTGGTTGTAAAAAGTTTAAAAAGTTCGTCTCATTTAGACGATCTTGCTGAAACCTTCTATAACTTGAATCGATTTGGAATAAAATTATACCCAAAGAAATGTTCTTTCGGGGTTTCGTCTGGAAAACTTCTAGATTTTCTTGTTTGTTCCAAAGGAATCTAGGTTAATCCAAAAAAATCAGGGCTATCGAACAAATGAGGTCTCCTTCGACCATCAAAGATGTTAAGCGCCTAGCATGTCGCATGGCGGCATTAAGCTGATTCATATCACGACTGAGCGAAAAGGGACTACCTTTCTTCAAAGCTCTGTGCAAACACCATAATTTTACTTGGTCTGATGAGGCCGAGAAAGCATTTTAGAAGGTCAAAGCATATTTGTCCAATCCACCGGTCTTGGTTTCTCCTAATAAAGAGGAATCATTACTCATTTACTTGGCGGCCACACCTTACGCGGTCAGCGCTGTGTTGATCGCAGAAAGAGAAGGTGTACACAAACCCGTCTATTACGTAAGCAAAGTACTTCATGGTCCTAAGGAGCGATACCCTGAGGTCCAAAAAATACTTTACACACTGCTGATGGCTTCCCGTAAGCTACGACATTACTTCCAAGGACATAGGATCGCGGTGCCCTCATCTTTTTCTTTGGGGGACATTGTCCGAAATCCGGAGAAATCTGGTTAGATCGCGAAATGGGCTGTGGAACTCAGAGCGTTTGACATCCATTTCACGCCTCACACCGCGACCAAGTCTCAGATCCTGGCCGACTTCATGGTCGAATGGACTAATCCTGAACCACTCGTGCAGGAGCCTGAAGATTTGGCATGCCCCGATCACTGGATGATGTATCTTGATGGCTCTCACAGTTTTCAACACTTAGGGGCTGGAGTGGTGCTAGTTATGCCTCAGGGTGACCAACTCAAGTATGTCATTCAATTACACATCGTTGCAATTGACAACGCAGTGGAGTATGAAGGTCTTATTGCAGGGCTCTGGGCAGCAAAATTCCACGGAGTCCGTCGATTGGTGGTGAGGGGAGACTCACAGCTGGTCGTAAACCAGGTAAACAAGGAGTAGAGCACCTCCGATGAGACAATGGCTCATTACCTGGGGGAAGTGAGGAGATTAGAAAAATACTTTAGTCATTTCGAAGTCCAATACATCCCGCGAAAGGACAACATTCTCGCAGAACAATTATCCAAAATTGGGTCCTCACGCACATCCGCCCCGGCAGGAGTGTTTGTCGAACACTTGGAACATTTTTCGATCATGACTACGACCGAGGATGACCTGGTAACATTCTGCGTTACCAACCTTCGACATGAACGAGATTGGACCCATCCATTGAGGGTCTATCTCAAACACAGGACCTTGCCCAAGGATGAAACGGAGAGCGATCGGTTAGTTCAAAAAGCGCGCCTGTACAAACTTATAGAAGGATTTTACTAGCCTTTGGCACTTGATGATGCCAAAAATATGGTCAAGACATGTCCTAAGTGTCAATTTCATGCGAGACAGGTCCATCAGCCTACCTATACTCTACAAACTATCCCTCTATCATGGCCCTTCGCGGTTTGGAGGATGGATATTGTTGGTCCTATGCCACAAGCGGTCAATAGATACAAGTTCTTGTTCGTAGCTATTGACACGTTTACAAAGTGGATTGAGGCCTAGCCAATACGCAATGTTACTGCTGCCGCTGACAAAAGTTCTTTCATAAGAACATTGTGACTCGATTCGGTGTTCCAAATCGTCTAATCACTGATAATGGTTCCCAATTCGCTAGCGGTCTCTTTTTGGACTATTGCGACAATATTGGAACCAAGGTGCGTTTTGCTTTTGTAGCTCATCCACAGAGCAATGGTGCCATTGAATGTGCCAATGGGCAAATATTGTAGGGCATCAAAGAGCGCGTTTTTGATCACCTTAAGACACGCTTGGGGGCTTGGGTAGATGAGCTCTATACCGTTCTATGGGCACTACATACTACTTCTAGTCGAGCCACTGGTGAGACACCTTTCCATCTAGTATATGTAGCTGAGGTTGTGTTACCCATGGAAATTAGTATTGGTTCTGTCCGAACAGATCAATTCGAACAAGTTGATCAGAACGGACAAAGATTACAAGATCTAATCCTCCTAGAAGAAAAACGTGATCGATTTTTGGTCAAGTCCGCGGTGTATTTGCAAGCTTTGCGCAAATACCATAACAAAAGGGTGCGGCCACGTAGCCTTCACGTAGGTGATCTGGTTTTACGTAAAATACAAAACCAATCTAATCGCAATAAATTCTCCCCTCAATGGGAAAGCCCCTACACTGCTGTCTCGGTGCCGCGACCAGGATCGGCTCGGCTAGCAAAGGAGAATGGTAGAATCTTATCAAATACGTGGAACATCTATCAACTGCTCAAGTTTTACGTGTAAGTTTCCCAATCTTTTTTCCTGTTCAATTAGCATAGTTTTACAAAAACTTCGTGAGTACTCTTCTTCGCTTCATGTTATGTCCATTTTCTTTATTTGCCATACCTATACCGAGCCTGGCTCGGGGGCTGATCGCCGACGATCATCTTGGTACAAATATCTTAACCGGATTCATTGGCCGATCTCGTGGTTGCATCCAGCTAAGGCATACCTCAATAAGCCGTTCCTCAACGCACACGGGACTTACTGGCATGTTCCTGATCATTCGAGTGGCTGCCAGTTCATAGTAAGGTCGGATGTTGTATTGGGGTCAGTATCGGTTCGATCAGATGATTATATCTAAGTTAAATCATTTTCCTGGATATTCATCATGCCCATATTTTTCCTGAAATTATAATACTAAATCTGGAGTATTGATGATTTCTGAAAAGGGGGCTAAGAGGATATGATCATGCTATGAAACAAAGAGAGTATCACGAAGAAAGTATAACTCTTTTCCAAAAATTTAAGGCACGCATTCGCATGTTATAAATGTAATTTTACAGGAATAGTTACTGAGAGAGGTCATTACAAAAATTCAAATGAGGCCTAGCTCTTTAGTAGATCTTTGACCAGAGGCTTGACTTCTTCAGAGATGGCTTTAAGTCGATTACTCTCGATCTCTGCATCTCCTACCACCGGCTTCAAATTCAAATTTGGACCGTGGTGGAATCACTACTACAGAATTCATCATCACAGTCGGGTCAAAACAGACATCACAGACGGTTCTTACCCGTCAGTGATATTCAAGTCAGTGATAATCACGCACTATCACAGACGGTTTTTGATGTTTTCAACCGTCTGTGATATATCCATTCACAGACTGATATAAGGTCAGAACCGTCTGTGATAAGGTCAGAACCGTCTGTGATACTCATATTTCACAGACAGTTATAAGGTAAGAACCGTCTGTGATAGTCACACTATCACAGACGGTTCTGTTCTCAGAGCCGTCTCTGATATTTGAGTATACACAGACGGTTTTGACATCAGAACCATCTGTGATACTCATATTTCACAGACAGTTATAAGGTAAGAACCGTCTGTGATAGTCACACTATCACAGACGGTTCTGTTCTCAGAGCCGTCTGCGATATTTGAGTATACACAGACGGTTTTGACATCAGAACCATCTGTGATACTTTAGTATATACAGACGGTTTTAACATCAGAACCGTCTGTGATAGTATGAGTATCACAGACGGCTTTGACATCAGAACCGTCTGTGATACTCATACTATCACAGACGGTTTTAACATCAGAACCGTCTGTGATAGTGTGACTATCACAGACGGTTCTGTTCTCAGAACCGTCTGTGATATTTGAGTATACACAGACGGTTTTGACATCAGAACTATCTGTGATACTTGTACTATCACAGACGGGTGTGAGAACAGAACCGTCTGTGATATTTTAGTATATACAGACGGTTTTGACATTAGAACCGTCTGTGTTAGTATGAGTATCACAGACGGCTTTGATGTTATAACAGACTGTGATAGTCATAATTCACAGACGGCTTTGATCTCACAACCGTCTGTGATACTCATATTATTACCGACGGCTTGGAGGTTAAACCAATCTGCGATATCAGCGACGGTGTTAATATTGAAACCGTCTGTGATAGTGTTATTATCTCAGAACCGTCTGTGATAGTCTGATATCACAGGCGGATCTGAGGTCAAAACCATCTGCGATGTGTTATTATCTGTGACTGTTATAATCTCAGACGGTTTGTAAGATCAAAACCGTCTGTGCATGCACAGACGGTTTTGATCTTACAAACCGTCTGAGATTATAACATTCACAGATGTCCTCTGTACAAATTGCATTTTCATATATACAGTTCATGAATTTCATACATGCATAGTACTCAAATATATACAGTCTCATGCATATATATTTGTACAATTGAACTCAGAATTATATTTGTACAGTACTCAAATATATACAGTTTCATATGCACATGTAGTACTCAAATATATTTGCACCCCTCTCTGTTTTGTACAATTGAACTCAGAATTATATTTGTACAGTACTCAAATATATACAGTTTCATATGCACATGCAGTACTCAAATATATTTGCACCCCTCTCTGTATAGCATTTCATATATACAGCACAGAACTCAGAAATATGTACAATTGAACAAATAAATGTAATCGACAATTAAAGTGTGTTAGATGTACAAATAAATGTAAGGCCGCACTAATACGAACCTTGCGGGTCCCTAAACTTCCCCTTGGGTGATATGACCTCCGGAAGGAAAAACTCAGCGAGCATCCCTCGGACATTACCAATCTGCCGAGGGTCAAGGCTTTCTGAAGGGAAGTCGACCCCCTGCAGCAAGAGTTGGTACATAAAAAATTAGCTGAATTAAGTTGTAAATTCTGTCAAATCGAGACAAATTAAGGGGAGCAGTTGTAATACCTCGGGGAAATCGGGCCGGTGAGGGGTGATGATCAGGTCATACATGTGGCGCATCACGTAGAACCCACATGTATTGTCGTCCGGCTGCTGATGGCACTGCCAATTTAAAGACCGAGAGTTAGGTGGGGACAAGTTATAAAATAAAACAGATTCAGTTGAAATTTGTACCGAAAATTGTAACCACTGAAACTTATCGGCTCGCCGCTCGTGTTGTCTCCCTACCTCGGCAAAGTACTTCGTGAAAGCCCTGTAGATAGTCAAAATTGACAGTTTGAGGATAGCCGAAATTGACAATTTGAGGACAGTAAATCTAGATGCATGCAAGACAGGTCCACATCACCTTCCGAATACATCTCGTGCGGTGCAATACGAGTACCCTTTCCTCTGCAATGAGTCAAGGTAGAATACCTTGTTGCTTTTCGGAATAAGTAGCAGCAGGATCCAGTGGTAGCTACATATTACACGTAGAGAATTAAAAATTTAATCTAAATTTGGGGGTGTGCACATGGAGACACTAATCTACGGGTGAAGTACTGATGAAAGCACTCACCTCTGGTTGTAGGGTACAAGTATATACTCCTTGTCGACCTGAGCAAGCAACCCTCTTTTGATGTAGTCGACAACGAAGTCTGTGTCGGTCCTAAACATCACCTCGGCTACCATCTGGGGGTCCAAAAAACCAACAGGTATGCCCTTGGATTTGGCATAGTTGGCCATGCAGCTGCACGGAAGTAACCAATTAATAAATGACATATATCCGTATATGCACGGATAGTAGGATACTTACAGCACCCAAGACCGTAGGATTGACAAGTCGAGCGCATCTTTGTTTAGCAAATTGTGCAGGTCTTCGAAGGTCACCGAGTAGGTCCCAACGTCGTGATGGAACTCTGCCACCGTGTACTTGACCATGATGTGCGTCGGACGCTGCGTCCTGGTCTGGTTTGTCCTCCTCATGTACCATGCATGCAGGCTCTGGCATGCTAACCCCATGCTCGAAATTGCGGTATCGGAGGCCATGGGCATCCCCAGAGAGAACGGCATGAGAGCTGGGGCACTCTTCTCGCTCTCCTTCGACGGGCTCTTCTTTGCTTTTCCCCTCATAGCCAGCTTCTTGAATGGTTGCCTCTTACTCGGAGTCAGCTTCGTCGTCGAAGGGGTATGCTGGCTAGTAGGCCGCGTCTCGGTCTGTGATGTCTGCGATGTCTGCGATGTAAGAACCTACGTATTAGGACACTAACTCTGAGGGCTATTATTACAGTACAAATTATGAAACTGGTGGGGGAATTACCTCATACAGGACGATGTCTTTCTTGGGCCATTGCACGAACGTGTGCACCGCATCCCCGAGAGTGGTAATCTCGTCGTTCGGCGGCTTCTCCAATGGAAAACCCTTGCAATGGTCAAAGACACTGTCCACTTGGACACGTGCAAAACCCTCACATAGAGGGGCACCATGGATTGTGGCCCCCGCCGTGCATGGTTGCGCCATCCCACGGGCAGCCTCGATCGGGAAGACACCGGCCAGCACCATAAGCTTGCAGGAGGCGGGTTCCTACAAACAGTGTGCATTAACATGTTGAATTTCACCGCTTCTCACTTTCGAATGAATTAACATAGACAAACAGTGCGCATTAACGGTCATTACCTGCAGAGAGTCCACCGGATACTTTGGAGGAGAGGGCTCCGTCTGCGAAGACCCCGGCGCAGACGCGCAGCTACTACGGTGGCCAATGGGGGTCGGTACTTCCGCTGGGTCTGCGCCAGCTGCTAGAACAGGGGTGCCCTGGGTCGCATTTCTTAGCTCTTCGTACATGGACCGCATCTCTGACAACTGCTGCAGGAGTGCTTTGTCCCGAACAGCGAACTCCGATCGCATCTCCTCCTTCAGCCATTCATCGCGGGCTTGGTGGGATCTCTTTCTCCTCTTAGCCGCCTCCTCATCATCGGGGAAACCATGCCTCCAAGGCACAGTGGCGCCGAGGCCGCGCACGCGGCCTGGATGCTCCTTGTTTCCTAGCGCCGCTGTGAGGATATCCCTGTCCCTCCTCGGGTTGAACTCTCCGGATGCCGCCTGCGCACTCAGCGTCACCTGCAACAGGACAACTTAGCAATACAGCCCATTGCATGCGTGTTATGAGGATAGTACGTGATCGGACAATCTTACCAGTCGGTCGATCACTTCCCTGTCCGCAGGGTTATTCACGGAGACGCTTCCGGAGGAGTCCATCGTCGATCTAGCTCGGCACCAATTGCGGGCGCGCACGTCCGTTATGCCCGCATAAGGACTGCCGGCCGAAGACTGTGAAGCTTCCTCGTCCTGCTTCCTCCACAGCGCCTTCTTCCCCACATACCCACCGGTGCCTAGTCTGTGTGGGTGGGTGTTCTTGGCCTGGTTAGCCTGGGCCTTCGCACTAAGCTCCTGGAACTCAGGCTTGCCCTTCATCTCTACGAACTGCTGCCATGCCTCGGGAGTCACGAAAGGGTAGTCATTGAAGGGGGTCGTCGACTCCTTCACATAGTGCCTGACAAGTTCTCTCTTGAAGTTCCTCCACGCCTTGTTTATTGACATAAGTGTCCTCCGGCGGACGGTGAAGTGGCGATCCTCCGGAATGTGAAACGCCGCCTGCACTTCTTCCCACAGCGCATCCTTGCACTCTGGGGGCACTTGACCCCAGTCGGAGGTGGTGATGGGCACCCGCTCCCTTGCCACTTTGCCGCATAGTGAGCGGTACTGACCGACAAGTTTGGGCGGAGCTTCCGGCACACCATTGTCGTCGAACTGGACGTGCTGCTTTTCCCCCTTGTTCAGACGCGCGCATGTCGTCCGGCCTCGCCCCTTTCCCTTCTTCTGCGGGGTCACGGCGGACGAGGCGACCTCCGGCCCAGGCGTCTCATCGCCAGCGAGGTCACCCTGAGTCCCCGAGTGGTGCATTTCGTCACCAGACATAGTTCCTAACATAAGTGAAAGAGAGAACAGTTTAAGTAAATATGCAACTAATAATTCTATAACAAAACCCATACAAGAATGACAGAAACGGTGGGGAGGCGATGGAGGTGATCGCGTCGGAGGCGGGAGGGCGATGGAGGTGATCGCGCCTGACGGTGGAAAGGCGATGCAGGTGATCGCGACGGACGGAGAGGAGAAGGTGGGAGGCGATGGAGGTGATCGCGACGAACGGTGCGAGGGCGGAGAGAGCTAGGGAAAACAGAGCTAGGGCGAAGTAGAATGAGCGGGATAAAGCCCGCCTTGAACTATGTACCGCGTCGGTATTATCACAGTCGGTTCTCACATATGAACCGTCTATAATAGTATATATCACAGTCGGTTCTCACATCGAAACCGTCTATAATAATCGTAGTCACCAGAGAGATTATCACAGACGGTTTTGTGTTGAGAGCCGACTGTGCCTGAGATTATCACAGACGGTTTGGAATTGAGAACCGACGGTGCATGTTAAGAACTCGAAGAGTCGGACACTGTTGAAAATATCACAGACGGTTTTATATATATAACCGTCTGTGATAATATTATCACAGTCGGTTCTCAAATAAAGACTGACTGTGGTAATCTACATAGTGAGAGATTATCACAGACGGTTGTGAGGTTAGAACCGACTGTGTACCGTCTGTGCTAGGTCAAAACCGTCCTTGATAATCTCTCTATTGAACGTTAGTTTTACAAATTGAAACTGATCTGTAGCTTTCAACTCTGAATGCTCGAAAACATGTTTTAAATGAACACTCAGATATTTCAAATGTAGTCCAAATACTCTGTAAATTGGTTACTATGTACGTATATCCGATAATTGGTTACAATGTAGTCCAAATGCTCTGTAACTTGAGCATGCTCCACGTAATATTGTATGTTAAATTTACAAATGGGAACTTTCACCGACAATTTGCACGTACACAGCCATGTTATCCTCAACTTTCCACTTGCCGCGGCCCTGCAAATACGAGAATTACAGGAGATATAAGCTATACCGATGGAAACAGAGAGATAAGACGTACAGTTGATTACCTTTAAAGTATAACCCTTCCTGGTGATCCATACGCACGTAACTGGTTTCGTCGGTGTCTTCAGTATCGACCTGTACGCCATCTCCAAATGGAGGAATCTCATCAAATTGATTGTATTCCTCCTCGTCTACGACATTTTCAACTCCAACAATCCTTCTCTTGCCATGAAGGACGATGTGCCACTTCTTATTGGCCGGGTCAGTGACATAAATGACCTGAATGGCTTGATTTGCAAGTATGAATGGCTCATCTTTATAAGCAACGCGATCCAGGTCCACAGAAGTGAAACCGTAACTGTCAACCTTCACACCCTGTGGGATTTGGACCCATCGGCATCGAAACAGGGGAATCTTGAACAGTACGTAATCGAGCTCCCAAATTTCTTCAATGAACCCGTAGTACGAGTTCAATCCACGTACTACCCTTGTTGGGCCTGTCTTGGTGAACCCCTCAGGGAAAGCTTCTACGCTCACTCCACTATTTTGCACAGTGCTCTTTCGATCTTGAGCTTTCGTGTAAAATGTGTACCCATTGATGTCGTATCCCTGCCAAGTCTGTACAGTAAACGTGGGCCCTTTTGCCAACCATTTAAGGTTCTCACTTGCGGACTCTCCGGTGATTCGCACCTTCATCCACGTGATGAATCGACTGTTATGTTGTCCCGTGATCCAAACCTCGGATCGGCGAGGATTGTCTTGTCGTAGCATCTCCTTGTGCTCGTCGATGTACGGAGACACCTCCGTCATGTGTTGCAAGACCCAAAAATGAGCTTTCGAGTACATATCGATATCAGGAGTGATGGCTCTCCGTTCGATAGTGCCAACACCATCAAGCCTCCCCTCGTGACGAGACACAGGAACTCCTATTGCTTCTACCTCGGCCATGTAATCGACGCAGAACTCAACAACCTCTTCCGCTGCATAACCTTCGGCAATGCTACCCTCGGGCCGGGACCGATTCCTCACGTAGGCCTTAAGTACACCCATGTACCTCTAGAATGGATACATATAACGTAGGAACACGGGTCCACATATCTTGATTTCTCTGACAAGGTGGACGGTGAGATGGACCATGATATCAAAAAACGATGGAGGAAAATACATCTCAAGTTGACAGAGAGTTCGAACCACCTCGCTCTGCAAAGAATCCAGTCCATCGGGATCAATGACCTTGGAAGAAATTGCATTGAAGAAAAAACATAGCCTCGTGATCGTCTCTCTGACCTTATGCGGCAGAATACTCCGGATGGCAACAGGAAGCATTTGTGTCATCAACACGTGACAATCATGAGACTTCATACCCAGCAATTTCAAATCGCCCATGGACACAAGCTTTTTCATATTTGCGGAGTAACTCGATGGAACTTTAACACCATGGAGACACTTACAGAGTTCTGTCCTCTCAGCCATGCACAAAGTGTAGCATGCGGGGGGGAGGTATATACGGCCTTTATCATCCTCTCTCGGTGCTAGCTCGGGCCTGATTCTCATTTCGATCATGTCACGCCGCACATTGATGCCATCCTTTGTCTTCCCTGGAATGTTCAGCAATAGGCCGATTAAACTGTCACAAACATTCTTCTCTACATGCATGACATCAATGCAATGACGAACCTCTAAATGCTCCCAATACGGTAAGTCCCAAAATATCGATCTCTTCTTCCAAGTGTTCTTCGTGCGGGGTTTCAATTTACCACCCTTTCCAAACACAACGTCTATGTCCTTCACCCGTGAGTAAACATCTTTCCCGCGCGTAGGCTTCGGGGCTGAACCATCTTCGTTGTGGCCGTCAAATTCCCTCTTCCTCTTACGGTACGCGTCATTCTTCGGAAGAAACCTACGGTGACGCATGTACACTGTTTTCCTGCAATTCTTCAGCCACACGCTCTCAGTGTCATCTTCGCAGTGGGGGCAGGCTTTGGCTCCTTTCGTAGTACGGCCCGACAAATTTCCAAGGGCTGGGAAATCGTTGATGGTGCAGAATATCATAGCACGTAGGATGAAGTTCTCTCGTTTGTATGCGTCCCATACCTGCACCCCTTCGTTCCACATTGTTAGGAGATCCTCTATCAATGGTGCTAGGTACACATCAATATCGTTTCCGGGTTGTTTTGGTCCTGAGATAAGTAGAGACATCATGATGTACTTGCGCTTCATACACAACCAAGGAGGAAGGTTGTAGATACACAAAAGAACCGGCCAAGTGCTATGCCAACTGCTCATGTTACCAAAAGGATTAATTCCATTGGTACTCAACCCGAACCTTATATTCCTCAATTCTGCTCCGAAGTTAACAAATTCCCTGTCGATGTTTCTCCACTGCGAAGAATCAGCGGGGTGTCTCAACTTTCCATCCTTCTTCCGGTCTTCCGAGTGCCAACGCAGTAATTTTGCCTCTTTACGGTTTGCAAACAAATGCTGCAAGCGGGGAATGACTGGCAAATACCACAACACCTTAGCAGGAGGTCCTTCCTTTATCTCCGTGCAGTCACCGTCGTCTGTTCGGTCCATAGTACGCTTATAGCGGGATGCGCCGCACACCGGACAAACATGCATATTTTTGTAGTCGTTACGGTAAAGGATGCAATCATTAGGGCATGCGTGTATCCTTTCTACTTCCATTCCCAAAGGACACAACAGCTTTTTCGCTTGGTAGGTGTTTTTTGGCAACTCGTTTCCTTCCGAGAGCATGTCCGCCAAAAGATCTAACAGTGCTGTGAAACTCTTGTCGGTCCAGCTGTTGCTTGCCTTCAATTTTAACAGTTCAAGCACAGAGGCCAACTTTGTGTATTTCGACTTGCAACCAGGGAACAACGGCCTCTCTGAGTCCTCAATCACGCGCTTGAATTTGCCAAACCCCCTTTCACTGTAATTTCCTTCCACATCACGCAACATGTCATCTAAATGGTCATCCTCTGGCATATCCTCGTCGAAGTTGTTGTTTGGATCCGGCATGTCCTGTTCCTCAACCTAAGTGGCAGTTGTTTCTGCAGTTGGCTCTTCTCCATGGTGGACCCAACACGTGTACCCCTTTTTGAAACCACGTCGGATCAAGTGGGCGACAATTTGAGATGAGTTGGTGAACATCTTAATATTCTGGCAGTCTACACAAGGACAGTACATATATGGTAAACCCTTCTTCGCCATGTCTTGCACAGCAACCTTTTCGAAATCAAAAACACCTTTCATGTATTCCTCACCCACTCGGTTGTCATTATACATCCAGTCTCGGACCATCTGCAATAAATCAAATTCATACACATCCTAATTAGTAAATCAATGGAGATCGATATTGATGATGAAATCAAGTAATGTGTACGCCTTGGGAGCAAGTAACCAACCTTAGTTCGATCCTCAAATTTTTGGCCCCAAATGCTCCCCCTGCCTTTCGAGATTTCGCTCTTCCTTGCCCCAAATCTCTTCGAACTGGACAGTGTAGGTCGAGCAAGAGAGTACGACTAGCTCAAAACATCCGCCAAAAGACCTTTTATACCAGGTTCAGTACAGACGGTTCTATATAATACCGTCGGTAATATCGGTGCATTATTGAAGAAAAGAAATATCACAGACGGTTATGAACTCCAAACCGTCCGCTTTACATCAGAACCGTCTGTGTATTTGATTATGACAATCGGTTCTCACATCTGAACCGTCTGTGTTATCACATCCGACCGTCTACGTTATTATTACAGTCGGTTTTTACCTCAGAACCGTCTGTGTATGTTGTTATCACAGTCGGTTTTTACCTCAGCACCGTCTGTGATAACACAGACGGTTTTAAAGTCCGAACCGTCTTTAATATCCCGGTTTTTTTGTTTGCATTCGACTACTGGTCATCAGTTGTTCCACATGTTTTTCATATTTGGTTCTATCTTATTTCAATGTTAGTATTTACAAAAATGAACGTTCAGACTGTTTGGTTTTATCTTGTTTTTCATATTTGTTTTATATATATGTCTGAAATTAAAACCGTCTGTAATCTTTCAAGGAGAGACGGTTTTGAGTTAAAAACCGTCTTGATTGCAGCAGTATTTTCTTGTTAACATTTTTACACAGAACATCATTTGGTGATTATCAGTTACATAATCAATCGAAAGCCAGATATATAAGGAAAAGAAATTTCTTATTTCTTACAATCTTTCCATACATAAGAGATACTATTAATTAAGCGACCAATTGATTAGTGTCGACCTGTTTCGAAAATAATTTACAAAGTTCTCCTAGGGACGTATTGGCATCAGTAGTATCTACACTGGCCGCCCCAGGAGAACTACCAATGGCTCTAAGACTATCGACATCATCTCTCACCAAAGGAGTGGATTTGGCATCAGTAGGATCATCCAAGAAATTAAAGTTGATACAACCAAGGTGGAGATGAAGCTGCAACTCAAAGCATGCACTCTGCCAAGTGCAGAATGGCAAAAGACATCCCCTCAGAATGCTTCTCCAGTGCCTCTTTTTTTTTTTGGAGAGTTCTGCACAAGGCAGCTTTCTCCTCCTGCACATATGCTTCTCCAGCTTCTCCTAGGGGCGTATGCTGGGAGGGTGAAGATGATTGCCAAGCTTCGGAGTGGATTTGGACGTGGAAGTGTGAGCCTTACCCCAGAAAAGCTGATGATACAAAGGTGTTGGAGAGGGGATATTGGAAGGATTATTGTGGATCTCCAAAGGTGGAGTCGATGCAACTGGAGGGGTTGCAAGGGGCAATGTGGCAACACAGGCCTCAGCACCCTCTAGAGTCTTCGCTGCAGCTCCACTGTACGATCTTTCATCATTTCTAAGTCTCTTCTTTGGAGGGATCATTTCCTCAAGCACCTGTGGATTTCGAAATGCATTTGTTTCGAGGTAATCAAGTCATAAAAGAAAGATCTGCATTAGAGTTTCAGAGAGGACTTGCTTTCTGAAGATCCTGATCGAGTTCATTCCTTATCTCTTCCTCATCACTCTCAATTTCAATAACCTCACTGGAATCTCGGCTCGCCATCAAGGTGGGAGTTCAGGAGGGAATAAAGACAGGGATTTAGGAGCCTCGCTATTTATAGAAACAGAAGGTGACGGTTCATATGCGCGGGTGCCTCGAGTTCTAAAAAGCGTACTGCCTCGAGTTCTAAAAAGCGCACTAGTACTGGTTTTCAAGGCCAATAAATTCATGATATACAACTTCTCGGGAGATAAACTGCAACACGGCAAAGGAAGTTGAAGAGTCAGATTACATAATTCGATGCAAAATAAATTTGAAGTAAATAATTAAGTCTCTTCATCTGCTCAGTTATTATGTGCGGTTATCAACAATTGCATGTAGAGAATTGCACTGTTGGGACTATCACAGACGGTTGGGAGATCAAAACCGTCTGCTTTACTACTACAGACGGTACTGATGTCCGAACCGTCTTTAATATGTTTGTTTACTATCACAGACGGTTTGGAGTTAAAAACCATCTGTGATATTGATAGAGGTCGAGAATTCGAGGCGAGGAAGTTGAAGAGTCAGATTACATAATTCGATGCAAATTAAATTTGAAGTAAATAATTAAGTCTCTTCATCTGCTCAGTTATTATGTGCGGTTATCAACAATTGCATGTAGAGAATTGCACTGTTGGGACTATCACAAACGGTTGGGAGATCAAAACCGTCTGCTTTAATATTACAGACGGTTCTGATGTCCGAACCGTCTTTAATATGTCCGTTTACTATCACAGACGGTTTGGAGTTAAGAACCGTCTGTGATATTAATAGAGGTTAAGAATTCGAGTCGACTCGAGGACACTGTTGGGACCATCACAGTCGGGCCTTACGTAAAAACCGTCTCTAATGTCACTATCACAGATGTTTTTTACCTCAGAGCCGTTTGTGATATTTCAAAGCACGTTGATATATAACTTCTATATTCTTTTTATATTATTTGCATGGGACCTGCGACCTCTATATTGTTTCTATATTATTTCAAGGGCTCCGATCACAAGCCAAAGATCGCGATAGTCGTTCCTTGATCGCACACAGTGTACATACCTTTGTATGGTCGAATGTTCGACAAAAGCCAACGAAAGATAAAGAAAGAGGGAAGATTGCATGCAGTCCAAGAATGTGCTGGAAAATTAGAAAGTTGACATAAGAACAAAGTTTTCAATAATTTGTTTCATCACTTACAAAAAAAAAGTAAAAATACAGAATGCTAGGTCAAGGAGTGGTCTTAGCCCTGGCTGCATCTAGAATAAAGTCAGTTTGACTTGCAGCCAGGACGCAAGACTCCTCCAGCGACAAGTTGTCCTTCTCAGGATCAACTACTTCAGTGTCGAGAAGGCCTGCGACCTCCCTCAGCTTCGCGATGGTATCCTTCATTGTCAAACCGCAGCCAGCGATGGTCATATCCGCGGCTTTCTTCTCCTCGCGAAGACGCCTCGTCCTCGCCCTAGCATTGTCACCATCCGTCTTCATGCGCTGAATGCGCTGGAAGAGATCGTCAAGGTCAAGCCGTAGCCGAGTGTGCTTCTCCGTGAGGAGCTTGTGCTCTTCCTGGAGGGCCCTCAGCTCGGCCTTGACTTTGGCAGTGTCTTCCACGGCTCCCCTTCCCTGTGCTAATCAACAGGTCAAGAATGTATTGAACATGGATTAACAATACAGGGGTAAGTCCAAAAGATTGAGAGTTCATACCGGGGAGGGCGAGGCTGACGATGCCATCGAGGATGCCATTGGCGCAGAGAAGCTAAGGAGTCAAACAGTCTGAGAACTATAAAAACTTGTAAAGTAAATGACAATTTTTCCACTGTCAATTTATAGAACTTCCAAAGCGATGCTTCGTGTTCTCCTAGGCGCCGCGCGCGAAGATCGGAGACAGAAATGATAACAGTTGAGAATTCGAAGCGCCGGTACTTTTCCAGTCGGTTCATACATCAGAACCGTCTGTGATAACTACACTATCACAGACGCTTCGTGGTTTACAACCGACTGTATAAATCACAGTCGGTTCTGCGTTCCGAACCGTCTGTGATAGTCTAATTATCACAGACGGTTCGGAACTTAGAACCGACTGTATATATCACAGTCGGGTTTTAGGTTAGAACCGTCTGTGATAATTAGACTATCACAGACGGTTCTTAGTTGGGAACCGATTGTATATATCACAGTCGGTTTTTAGGTTAGAACCGTCTGTGATAAGTATACTATCACAGACTGTTTTGTGTTCAGAACCGTCTGGTTTACTGTCACAGTTGTTTTTGACGTCAGAACCGTCTGTGATATCTGAACATATTCTCCCCCCAGGCCTTCACAGACGGTTTTCCATTGAACAGTTCATACCCGTCTGTGATGTGCCGTCCAGGATGTCTGTTTCTGTGGTAGTGAATCATAATCTGCAGAGAATGGCAGAGGCTACGGATTTGACATTTGACCTTAGTGCCTCTTCCTGCCATTTGGTATCTTCAGGAAGATACTTGAGGAGTGATTCGGCTTGTGCCGTGACCAGTGTGGCTAACTCGCTAAGGCTTGGTGACGAGGATTGATACCCGAGCTAATTCAAATAAATACACGACTGGTTCAGGACAGATTCGAACCAGACGAGTGTCTGTTGACGCGAACTCAAGCTACTTCGAGAAGCACAGACACGTGATCGTAGGCTTTACGCGATCAGACCATAGACAGTGCGCGGTCACAAGCCCGTATGCGAATACGCGGACAGAGGGCTGTAGATAGTGTGCGGTCAGATGATTATAAAGCAACACGCGGTCAGACACCTTCGACCAAGAGGCGTTGGATTGTTCAGTCCCTACAATAGGGATATCCCAAGTATCCTAAAGATTCTTCCACGTATGGAGACAACCGTCAGGAGGTTAATACATGCGGTTATTCCTCAATAACACGTGTTAAACCTGCGTGGAGGTTAGGGGCAGTTGCCAAAACTGCACCCAAGCAACTGTTCGATGTCATTATGCCTTGGCACCCTTTCGACCAGTATAAAAGGGTAAGTCAATGCATCAGACGGGGGGATCGGGGCATCGAAGGATCAAGAGATCAAAAGATTAACCGAAGACACTAGACTAAGTTAGTTAGCTTTCATAAGCCTCTCGAATACAATCTTGTATAAACATACAGGAAAAATCTTCGCCTGTGAAGATCTTTTCCATAGTTTTGTAACTCTTTTCCTCCACATATAGTGAAATCCTAACAGGGCGTAGGGCTATTACTCCCACCATCAAGGGCCCAAACCTGTATAAATCTCTCTGTTCTCTAGTTACTCTTGATTCCTCATACCTTCTTGGAGGGGCACCCTGAAAGGTCTCACAACCTACACATTCTGCATAAGTTTGACTGAGGACCCTGAGTCCGAATTGTCGACAGCTGGTGCCCACCGTGGGGCCTTTCTCAAGGTGTCCTAATTTTCATCCAGAGGTTCACTGAATCATGGCTGGAGCATATGATTCCGAGAACGATTTCAATCTCGAGGATTATGCCCACATTCCGATGCCTTCTCCTAGCGATCCTGTTCCGATGGAGGAAACCGGAGGCAAGGACGTCCCAGAGGTCGATTCGACCGTTCAGGTCATGTCTGTCGACGAGGAGGCGACTAACACAGAATCAGAACCCACTGAGGTTCTTAATGCGTTAGAGGTTGAATCTAGTCCATCATACGACCCTACTAAGGGGAAGAATGATGTCGACCAGGAAATCAGCCCGAGGAGATTTGACCCTGATAACCTCCATCGTCTCTTCGATTTCGGGTCTGACTCGGAACAATCGGAGATGTCCTGTCCCTCGGTGACTTCTCTCCCTAGACAGTTCACTGCCTTATCGGAAGAAACTCCCGATCAATGGGCTGCTAGGGAAGAACAGGAACAAAAACAGAAGGAAGATCAAGATCGCGAGCAACATGACAATGAACTTCGCAGAACAGCCCTAGAGGCTCTTCAAGATGCGCAGGTTCATTACGATGCTGCTCCAAGTTCTTCCCAATGGTCACGTGGTCGCAAACGCGACCAGACACCGTCTTTTCCCCCGGAGCATTTCCCGGCGGACGAAGAAACGGTAACACCTGGTGCCCCTAGGAGAAGTACGCATGGCCGGCTTCGATCTATCACGGAGGCCATGTGTAATTTTCCTCCTACGGTCACGGATGGGCAGAAACCGGCCTTCACCAGAATCCTGGCGGAAAGGTTGGACGAGGTCGCATCGGAGGCGACTCCGATGGCTTCTTCCCGGTCACTGACACGCTCCCGTAACCGAGAGCACCCTAACTCTGGTTCTGGCAGGCGGAGTCACCTGCCACCTGTACCATCAAGATAGGACAAGTCCAGATGGGCGCAAGATTCACGTGATAGGGATCGAATTCCTGTCCACTCTCATTTGGGGCCACGAGTGGCTTCTCCATTGCGTGAGGTTGCCCGTGATCAAATCGAGAGCCGTAGGGCAATTCATGGTCCCTACGTTGGTTGTAAAGCTTTCTCGCCCGGCCTTCGTGCGGTCGTTTGGCCAGAGAAGTTTAGACCAGGGGCCATAGAGAGATTTGATGGAACTCAGAACCCTTCCGAGTTCCTCCAAATCTACATTACTGCCATCCAAACGGCAGGTGGCGATGACCGAGTCATGGCCAACTACCTGCCAACAGTCCTCAAAGGACCGGCAAGAACCTGGTTGTTTAACCAACCTGAACGTTCGATCTATAACTGGGAAATGTTGTGCGATGCCATCCTCAGCAATTTCCAAAATTGTTATCAGAAGCCGGGCAAAGAGGACGACCTCCATTGACTACGGCAAACTTCGACCGAAGCCCTTCGTCAGTTTGTCAAGAGATTTGTCGAGGTGAGGAATACCATTCTGAACATATCTGATAGCTTCGTTATCAGGGCATTTAAACATGCCATTCAGTATCAAAGATTCACCGAAGATTTGTTCATCCATCCTCCTCGATCAGGAGCCGATCTCTTTGATATGGCTGATCGATATTCCGACGCAGCCAAGGCTGTCGAATGGAACCGGATGGTCGATAAAGGTAACCTACCGCCTCAACCAGGTCTCAAGGACGCTAGAAGGGAAGATTCTAGCAAGAAGCCAGAATCTTCATCGGGCGGGAAGTCAAAGAAGTCGAGAAGGAGTCGGTCTGGACAATACCGAGAGGTCGCGGTCACAGAGAAGCCTCCTTCAACCAAAGGTAACAAACCATCGTTTAAAAATAAAACTGCTTCAGGTGGTCGTAGTGCCGACCAGCCAGAAAAGTCGACTAACCCGCAGGAAGGCAAGAAATGGTGTCCGCTCCACAACTCCGCAGGCCACGACCTCAAGAACTGCAGGAGTTGGTTGAAGCAGTTAGATGACTTCTACCAGGGGATTGGACCGATGCCGACCTTACCAACTAAGGAACAAGCATGCGGGCTAAGAGACGCCGACGGGGACGAAGAGATGTCTTACCAGGTACCTCGTAATTATGTTAATGTTATTTTCGGAGGTTCCTCCTCTTTTGTTTCCAAGAGGCAGTTTAAGGTCTTTTATCGAGAGGTTAACCAAACGGAGACTTCCCTTGGTGAACCTCAGTACCCCCGTTGGTCAGAGACACCTTTGACGTTTGATCATTCTGATTGTCCTACGGGGCTTACTCGACCATTGAGGCTTCCTCTAATCATTACCCCTATTATCAGTAATGCGAGAGTCGAAAGGGTCCTGATCGACGAAGGTAGCTCCTTGGACATCTTACTGGTCAAGGCGCTCGATGAGATGCAAATTCCTCGTTCGAAAATTAATCCCATAATTCATCCATTTTATGGGATAATTCCTGGTCCCTCCATGATGCCATTGGGACAGGTGATCCTCCCGGTCACGCTGGGAGAACCAGATAACTTCCGAACAGAATTAGTTACTTTTGATGTAATTGATTGTGATTCGGCTTACAACGCAATCTTTGGCAGGACAACTCTTGCTAAATTCATGATGGCAACGCACTATGCTTACCAGCGCGCCAAGTTTCCTGGCCCTAAAGGTTTCATCTCGATCCGAGGCAGTCGCAACGTGGCATTGACGTGTGACTGGCTATCTTTGGAGATGGTGGACCAACTTCCCCTCTGGGACGCTCAGGTCACCACATTCGCCGCTGACGCGATCAATGCTGCTCCTCGACCTGATGAGAAACTCAAACTAGTTCCATTGTACCCAAATGATCCGTCCAAGACAATTCGGGTCGGATCAGGCCTGGACGACAAATAGGAACTCGAGCTCAATACTTTCCTCTGGGCTAACGCAGATGCGTTTGCGTGGAAACCATCCGACATGCCCGGTGTCCTAAGGGAGGTAATCGAGCACAGGTTAGCAATTCGACCTGAACAGCGACCTATAAAGCAAAAGCTCAGGCGTTTTGCTGTTGACCGACAGGAAGCCATCTGAGAGGAGCTAGACAAACTGCTAAAGGCCGGGTTTATTCGCGAGGTCGATCACCCGGAATGGCTTGCAAATCCGGTCATGGTCTGCAAGTCAAATGGTAAGTGGCGCATGTGCGTCGACTACACCATCCTCAATAGTGCCTGTCCGAAGGATGACTTTCCCCTTCCCCGCATCGATCAGCTGGTCGATTCGACCGTGGGTTGCGAACTGATGAGTTTCCTGGATGCTTACTCAGGATATCACCAAATTAGCATGGCAGAAGAAGATCAAGAGAAGACTGCCTTCATCACCCCGTTCGGCACCTACTACTACGTCAGAATGCCGTTCGGTCTCAAGAACACAGGTTCCACGTACCAGCGCTTGATGCAAAAGACCTTTCTTTCTCAAATGGGGCGAAATCTTGAAGCTTACGTAGATGACTTGGTTGTAAAAAGCACCAAAAGATTGTCTTATTTAGATGATCTCGCTGAAACCTTCTGTAATTTAAATCAATTTGGAATAAAATTAAACCCGGAGAAATGTTCTTTGGGGGTTTCTTCAGGAAAACTTCTTGGTTTTCTTGTTTGTTCCAGAGGGATTGAAGTCAATCCTGAAAAAATTAGGGCTATCAAACAGATGAGGTCTCCCTCGTCCATCAAGGATGTTCAGCGCCTAGCTGGTCGCATGGCGGCGTTAAGCCAGTTTATATCGCGACTAGGCGAAAGGGGACTACCTTTCTTCAAAGCCCTACGTAAACATCAGAATTTCGCATGGTCCGATGAGGCCGAAAAGGCATTCTAGGAGGTGAAAGCATATTTATCCAGTCCACCGGTCTTGATGTCTCCTGACAAAGGAGAACCATTACTTCTTTACTTGGCGGCCACGCCACACATGGTCAGCGCTGTCCTGATCGCGGATAGAGAAGGTATCCACAGACCCGTCTACTATGTAAGCGAAGTACTTCATGGCCCTAAGGAGCGATACCCTTAGGTCCAGAAGATACTTTACACACTACTGATGGCTTCCCGAAAGCTACGACATTACTTCCAAGCACATAAGATCACAATACCCTCATCTTTTCCATTGGGGGATATTGTCCGTAACCCAGAGAAATCTGGTCGGATCGCCAAATGGGCTGTCGAACTCGGTGCTTTCGATATCCATTTCACACCCCGCACTGTGGTTAAGTCTCAGGTCCTGGCCGATTTCGTAGTCGAATGGACTAATCCTGAGCCACCCGTGCAAGTGTCTGAAGAATTGGAATTTCCCGATTACTGGACAATGTACTTTGATGGCTCTCGTAGTTTTCAACACTCGGGGGTTGGAGTGGTCTCAGTTACGCCTCAGGGCGAACAGCTAAAGTTTGTCTTTCATCTACACTTTGTTGCGACCAATAACATGGCAGAGTATGAAGGTCTTCTTACAGGGCTCCGGGCAGCAAAATTCCTCGGAGTCCGTCGATTAGTGGTGAGGGGAGACTCATAGCTGGTTGTAAACCAGGTAAACAAGGAGTACAGCACCTCCGATGAGACAATGGCTCATTACCTGGGGGAAGTGAGGAGGTTGGAAAAACACTTCAGTCATTTCGAAGTCCAATACATCCCACGAAAGGACAACATTCTCACAGACCAATTATCCAAAATTGGGTCCCCACGCACATCCTCTCCGGCAGGAGTGTTCGTTGAACACTTGGAACATCCTTCGATTATGACTTTGGTCGAGGATGATTCGGTAACAGTCTTCGTTACCAACCTCGGACAGGAACAGGATTGGACTCACCCATGGAGGGTCTATCTTGAACATGGGACCTTGCCCGAGGATGAAACCGAAAGCGATCGGTTGATTCGAACAGCGCGTCTGTACAAACTCATCGAAGGAGTTTTGTATAGAAAGGGTGCTCAGGGAGTATTCATGCGTTGTATACCTCAGGAAGAAGATAAAATCCTCTTGAGAGAAATTCACGACGGCGTATGCGGTGCGCACGTGTCATATCATACACTGGTCGGAAAAGTTTTTCGACAAGGATTCTACTGGCCTTCGGCACTCGATGAGGCCAAGAATGTGGTCAAAATGTGTCCACAGTGTCAGTTTCATACGAGACAGGTTCACCAACCTGCCTATGCGTTGCAAACCATTCCCCTTGCATGGCCTTTTGCGGTCTGGGGGATGGACATTGTCGGTCCTATGCCACAAGCGATCAATGGATACAAGTTCTTATTCGTAGCCATTGACACATTTACAAAGTAGATTGAAGTCGAGCCAGTACACAATATTACCACTGCTGCAGCACAAAAGTTCTTCCATAAGAACATTGTAGCTCGATTCGGTGTTCCAAATCGTCTCATTACTGATAACAGTTATCAGTTCGCTAGTGGTCTTTTTCTAGATTACTGCGATCAGATTGGAACCAAGGTGTGCTTTGCTTCTGTAGCTCATCCACAGAGCAATGGTGTCGTCGAACGTGCCAACGGGCAAATATTGCAAGGCATCAAAAAGCGTGTTTTTGATCGCCTTAAGACACACTCGAGGGCTTGGGCGGACGAGCTCTATACCGTTCTATGGGTGCTACGGACTACCTCTAGTCGAGCCACCGGTGAGACGCCTTTCCATCTGGTATATGGGGCTGAGGCCATCTTACCTATGGAAATTAGTATTGGTTCTGTTCAGACAGATCAATTTGAACAGGTTGATCAGAGCGAACAACGATCACAAGATCTCATTCTCCTAGAGGAAAAACGTGATCGAGCTTTGATCAAATCCGTGGTATACCTGCAAGTTTTATGCAAGTACCATAACAAAAGGGTGCGACCACGTAGTCTTCACGTGGGCGATTTGGTCTTACGTAAAATACAAGACCAATCTAGTCGCAATAAGTTCTCCCCAAAATAGGAAGGCCCTTATACTGTTGTTTCGGTGCCGCGACCAGGATCAACTCGGTTAGCAATGGAGGATGGTCGAATCTTATCTAATACTTGGAACATCGATCAACTGCGCATGTTTTATGTGAAAGTATTTAATCCCTTTTCCTTTTCAATTAGCATGATTTAATAAAACAAGTGCTTTTGGTTGTTTCATATCTACAGTATTTCCTTTTGTGCCCATATGTTACGAGCTGGGCTCGGGGGCTAGTCGCCGATGGTTATATCGCCACAATACCCTAATCGAATTCGCTGGTCGATCTCATGATCACTTCCAGACAAGACACCCCTCAATAAGCCGTTTCTCAACGCACACGGGGCTTGCTGGCATGTCCATGGTCATTAGAGTGGCTGCCGGTTTGCAACAAGGTTGGGCGTTGTACGGAATACAATTGTTGGTCTAGTCGAATATCCCTGGTCATCGTTATACCCGCATCTTTCCTGTGCTTGCAATACTAAGTCTTCAGTATTACAATCACAGGCGGGGGCTAGGGGAATATGGTCGCAATATGAAACAAAAAGAAGTGATTCCTTTCGAAACAAAAAAATGCATGCATTGGCATTCTATAAATTGTGTCTGTACAGGTATAAAGACTTACATAATCCCAAGCTCATTCAAGAGTTTATCTACAAAAGGTTTAACTTCCTCCATGATAACCTCAAGTTGATCTTCACTCTCGATCTCTGCCTCTCCTACCAATGGATTCAGATCCAGGTTTGGGCCATGGTGAAGACGGAACTGGTAGAGGATGGCGGAGGCTGCTGATCGGACTCTTGTTTCGATCGCTTCTTTTTGCCGCCTAGTATCTTCAGGAAGATACTCGAGAAGTGACTCCGCTTGGGTTGCGACCAACGTGGACCAGTCACTAAGGCTAAGGTCGTCCGCTGCGGTTTCAACCACATGAGCCCTTAGCAGACCGGCCACCATCTTCAGCTTTTCGAAGATGTCTTGTAAAGCCTTGCTGCAGGTCGAGAGGGACGTGCTTAAGTCTTTATTCTCCCTGCAAACAGAGTCAATGGTCACCTGGAGGTCCTTTTTCTCTTGACTGAGCTGGTTTATTTGATCGCCTTGTGCTGTTACAAGAAGGCCATTACTAACAGTCCGTGCGACAAAATTAATTCGCTCTGGTCAGAAGTTTACTTATAGGAGAGCTGCGACCGCAGTTTTTTGATTTCGGCCTCTAAGAATGAAATTGTGGTGGCCCCCTGAACTACTGGTTTTCTCGATCAGTGAGGCTCTTCGTCAAATAGGCATTTTCTCTGTGACAAAAAAGACATTTGTCATGATAAATTGACATTCGGGTAAATGAAAGAATATCTTCCTCACCGCTGCAGGCGATCCGTCTCCTCTTGTGCAGCCTCGAGGCTATCCGCCATAGCCATCGATCTGGTCACCACACGGGTCAGTTCCTATAGCGTAGAGGGAGGTCAGTTACAAAACATGGATGTTCCTATTCAAATGTAAAGCTCAAAAACCATGAGGGGTGTTGGGGGAAATCTCCACGCGGTCAAGTCCAGGTAAGTTCATGATTGCCCGGGGACAGTGGCCTCCGGTGCCTGCCCCGGGCGCCGCCTTTTAGGCTCCCGGGACCGTGCCTCCGGGGCATGTCCCGGGCGCCGCCATTTGGCCCCCGGGACCGTGCCCCCCGGGCATGTCCCGGGCGCCGCCGTGTGCCCGGGGACAGTGGCCCCCGGTGCCTGCCCCGGGCATGTCCCGGGCGCCGCCATGTGCCCGGGGACAGTGGCCTCCGGTGCCTGCCCCGGGCGCCGCCTTTTAGGCTCCCGGGACCGTGCCTCCGGGGCATGTCCCGGGCGCCGCCATTTGGCCACCGGGACCGTGCCTCCGGGGCATGTCCCGGGCGCCGCCGTGTGCCCGGGGACAGTGGCCCCCGGTGCCTGCCCCGGGCGCCGCCATTTGGCCCCCGGGACTGTACCCCCCGGGCATGTCCCGGGCGCCGCCATGTGCCCGGGGACAGTGGCCTCCGGTGCCTGCCCCGGGCGCCGCCTTTTAGGCTCCCGGGACCGTGCCTCCGGGGCATGTCCCGGGCGCCGCCATTTGGCCACCGGGACCGTGCCCCCCGGGCATGTCCCGGGCGCCGCCATGTGCCCGGGGACAGTGGCCCCCGGTGCCTGCCCCGGGCGCCGCCATTTGGCCCCCGGGACCGTACCCCCCCGGGCATGTGCCGGGCTCCGCCATGTGCCCGGGGACAGTGGCCGCCGGTGCCTGCCCCGGGCGCCGCCATTTGGCCCCCGGGACCGTGCCCCCCGGGCATGTCCCAGGCGCCGCCATGTGCCCGGGGACAGTGGCCCCCGGTGCCTGCCCCGGGCGCCGCCATTTGGCCCCCGGGACCGTGCCCCCCGGGCATGTCCCTGGCGCCGCCATGTGCCCGGGGACAGTGGCCGCCGGTGCCTGCCCCGGGCGCCGCCTTTCAGGCTCCCGGGACCGTGCCCCCCGGGCATGTCCCCGGCGCCGCCATTTGGCCCCCGGGACCGTGCCCCCCGGGCATGTCCCGGGCGTCGCCATGTGCCCGGGGACAGTGGCCTCCGGTGTCTGCCCCGGGTGCCGCCTTTTGGGCTCCCGGGACCCTGCTCTCCGGAAGAGGTCCCGGATGTCACCGCCCTCCTAAAAGGTAAAATCCCGGTTTGTTTATCACGTGCAGGTCACGCGAGGGACGCCTCGGGAATCAGCGACCACCTGTCAAGCATCCAAGACGTTTGACCGGGAGAAGGACGGTCCTACCCTTCAATCCGACGGTGGCTCCCGGGGTAGTTTAAGTTTTTTGCTTCTTTTTGGGGCTATAAATAGCCCTTGTACCCCTCTGTTGTAAAGGATCAGTTCATTATTATTTGGAATAGCTAATCTCACAGACGTGCTCCGGAAGCCTCTCCCCCGGAGGGAGCCTCCCCAGCCGACTCCGGTCGGGAGCGCGTCGACACGACTAGGGCCCCCACTGGGACCCGAACCTGTATAAATCCTCGTCTTTTCTTGTGTTTGTCCGGTGGGGGAGGACCGGTCGCTCGGTCAACCCGCGCTGCGTGATTTCCGCTAGGATCGTCTTCAAAACCTGCCGGGGTATTCTCAATACCACAACAAGGGGTGTTCAACATACCTCAGCATATTCCCGGAATGACCTGTTCTTTGGGACAATTGGAGGCTGGGTTGCTGGACTCGCCTTATTCCCAACAGGAGCAACAGATGAATTTTCCTGCTGAACCTCATTTCCTGCCGGGGTCACCAATTTTAATGACTGCTATTGGGCCTCCGTGTCCAACTCCTCCACAACGGCTCGGATGACTTCCTGGACAGGAGGAATAGAGCTCTCCTCACCAGAGACCTCGGTAGCAGAGGAACCTTCAACTCTCGCCAAGGCTACTGGGGGGCTTGGCGCTGAATCTCTACACCTAAACAAGAGGAGAAACTGTCAGTTTGAAGGTTGATCGCTACAATCCAATCCTATTTTAATGGAAGGAATTCCTGCCTTAATTGAAATCCCATCAGCTTTTGGGATTTCGAAGACGGTTCCCCGAGGAAAAGAGGATAGTCGTCATTCATCCTGATCTTCCTTTTCATGAACAAGACCTTGTCTTTTTCTCCCTGTATGTACTAACCTGTAAGCACATACATGAGACATGATGAAGACCTAAGTGGTGAGAATTCTTACCGGGGTAACCTGCTCGGTCGACAGGGGAGTGTCCAATGGACCGGGCGTCTCATGAACCGCTGATGATGGAATTTCATCCACGGCCATGAGATTGGTGGTGATCGCAGTATCCTGTCCTATTGCTCCCACTCATATCGACGGGAGCGGAGTGTTCGCCGTCTCGGGACTGGCAGGATAGGGGGGATTTCTTCTTGCTGTGCAAACGTGACTTAACGGATGTACACAAACGAGTAATAACACTCCAGACTGTGAGGAACCTTACCACAGCCGCCCCTTCTACCAATGGGGGGATGTCACAGATCCTGAATCCTCCAGGGCCTCAGGAGCAGAAGTTTCACCCACAACCACAGGATTTTCGGTGGTCGCGGGGCCCGCTGTAGCTGTCTTTGTCTCTGCGGGCCGAGACAATACTTCGCCGGTTTGAGGAGCAGTCGTCTTCCTCTTCCAGTGAACCAGAGGAACGTCGTCTTCCTCATCCTCCCTCCCTTCACCCTGTACAACAAAGAAATAATTCCGGTTCGTACCTAGGGTAACAGGAGGCACATGATATCTTACCGCAGTCCTTTTCGCGGTAAGGGGTGTTTTATGCAAGGAGCTTTCCCCGACAATTTTCTTGGACTTCTTGGGGACGGGTTCCCTCGCTCCGGGCTTTGAAGAGATTTTCTTTACTCTCTTCATCGTCGGTTTTCCCAGGAGACCGACGCCTTCACTTGGATGCGTCGCTTCGGCAAATTTCCCCAGAAGCTATGTCATTCCAACGCCCTTGTTAGTATAAGATGCGTAGGTGATTAACAAATAGAGCCTGATGAGAAAGGTCATACCTTTCAGCGCTCTTGTCTGAGGTCGTCGCCGGCATTGATCAAACTTTGGGGACGAGGTGATCCCCTAGTACCCTCCACATCGGCGCTATATGCCTTAAGGAGGTAATTTGTCTGTCTTTCAATCTCAGACGGAGGCAAAACTATGTCACCAGCAAGCGAGTTAGCAAACACGACATTCTTTCAGAAGAAATGTATGTTCTTGTTGACTAGATGACATACCGTTATTGTAGTCCAGGGTGCTATCCGCCATGGACTAAATCTCCCAAGCCGGATGAGCCCTTTCACGCAGGGGGCTCACCCGATTCTTCACAAAGTCACGAACGATGTCGCGAGCTGTTAGTCCGTGCTGGACTAAGTGAAGAATCACTTGGGCTTGCTTTTTCTGCTCTGCATTCAGAGCAGGGAGAGAATCCGACTCGCTGGACTTCTCCGGCCGTGTGTTCACAAACCATAGCCCGCTCTCGGACGGAGGGGTACAATAGAACCACTTCTGATACCACTCGTGCACGGAATCGCGCAGGGTGTGAAGGGGTACTCCTTCTTCTCACTAATCCGGAAATAGATGCATCCGGCGGCATTGGCACTCTTCAACCATGCTGAATAGTAGAAACGCCGGAAGAGTTCCACACTTGGAAGCACTCCGATGAAGGCTTCACACAGATGCTGAAAAATCGCCAGGATCAAGACAGCGTTCGGGTGGAGATTTACCAATTCCAACCCATAGTGCTCCAGGATTCCCTTCAAGAATTGGCTCTCGGGGAATCGGAACCCGCAACGCAGGTACTCCTCAAAAACCACCAACTCGCCCTCTTGGAAGATTGGGGTTTCTTGATCTTTTTCCGCAGGCCGCCAGTTGATCAGCAACCTCGGAGGAAGGATCTCCTCTTTCTCTAGAGCCACCAGACTCTCCTCTGTGTGGTGAACAGATCAGCTCTAGGGCGCCATTTCTTTCGAAGGGTCGGAGGGAAAGATGGCAACTTTGGAGGCGATGGAGAATGGGGAATGAGGGTTTTGTGCGGCGGGGGCTCTAAGGCAAAGTTTCTAGCTGTATGGCTTCCTCAGGAAGCTACTTGCTCCTTTTATAGGCCCGAGGCGACGTTCCACTGAGGGTAACATACCATTGAATATTTTATACATTTCCAATAATGGATGTTTTCTCTGGTAAACCCGTTATGCGTTACCCACACCGAATCTGAAACGAAAAGTCTTCTTTGTTTCAAATTTGAGAATTAGGGTGAACACAAAAACATGAAAAGTTCTACAAAGATTTTCGGAGGGCATTATCCTTCATGTTTCTTGTAAACTTTCGCATGTTGGTCACAATGCATTTTTGTGACATCACGATCATAAAGATATTCTATGATCATTACAAACTGCTGTTATTCGGTCAAGTTGTTATGTGATCAGAACTATGATTCTGATCGAACTTCAACTCTAGTTGTAGTGGTAGTTCTGATCGGATTTTGGTTCTGATCGCGGTAATTGTCTAGATCGAGTTTCAGTTTTGACTGCGGTTTTGGGTCTGATCGCAGTATCAGTACTGGTCGCAGAGTAATATATTAATATATTTTTTATTCTGAAACTCGGATTTATCTGTGTATGCGTGGTCGTAAAGACATTATTTATGGCCATATTTTCACACAGAGATTAAGAAGAGTTTTCAACTTATGTAAGGTGAAGGAAATCTTTATTTCTGGCAGTCTTTACATACAAAAGGGATACAGGCGACCAGAGAGTTGACCTGATCCGAGAGAAGTTTACAAAGTTCTCTTAGGGACATATTGGCGTCAATAGGATCTACACTGATGGCCCCAAGGGAACTAGCAACTATTCTAAGTCTATCTACATCGTCCCTAACAAGAGACGCACTACCATTCCTGATCGAATCGGAGAGTTCTCGCTGCTGTCGAGCGTAGTCCCTCTCCAGGCGGAATCGGTGTGCCTCTTCGCGGGATTTTTCAAAACATTCTGCCAGGTGCAGGATTGCCGAAGACATCTCTTCGGTCTTCTTCTCCAGGGCCTCTTTTTCCCCTTGGAGAGTCTGTTCGAGGGGAGAAGGTTGAATTTCAGCAGGCTGGTCGCTGGGGGCTCCAACAATTTTCATCTCCTACATTTACAGATGTTAGTTGTAATAACTATAACAACAAGCAAAGGGAGATGGAAATAATTACCAATCCTCGCAAGTGACAGGTTGAAGTATTTCCCCCAGAAAGTAGATCACCCGATAAAGGCCGAGGGACATCAGGTGATGGGAGTGCAACCTTCCCACCAGAAGATTGTTTCCCCAACACAAGTTGAGGATTATCTGGTCGCGGATGCCAACCAGAAAATTGATCACCCGAAAAAGGACGGGGATCACTGGGATGAAATGGAGAAAGCTGAGAAGAATGCCCTAAGGGATCATCACGAACCTCCAAAGGTGGAGATGAAGATTCGACCTGCCGAGGTGCATGAACAGGAAGAACTATGGGAACCAAAGGAAGAGAGAGCAATGTGCGTCTTTCACCTTTGTCCTGCTAGAGGATCCCTCGTCAATCTTGGGTTTCTTCCTTGAAGGAGACAGATCTTTGGACGTCTGTGAATCCTGCTCAAATTCAAATGACACTTCTTCTTCATCATTTTCAATCTTGATGATGTTTTGGTCTCCCATTGAAAAGTGAATAGAAGAGAAGAGAAGATGGCTTTGGAAAGAACTTAGCTGGAGGAGGATTTGTGAAGTTTTAGAATCAAGAGGCTTCAATATTTATAGCCCCCAAGGTGACGATTCGTTTTTCAAACGCCTCGAGTTTTTAAAACATTTACAATTTTATCTCGGGTCAAAAAACATTTCTACGGCGCCATCATTACCCGTCAAATACTACCTAGAGTCCGTCTCGGGGAACCAACCACCACACTTAGTGCGCCACTAAGGGGAGAATTTGAAACGTCGGGTTATGTATCCGATGAGTGTCTTAAAATTCGAAGTAAACATGTCCCTTCGTTTTCTTTGAATTTGGGGGCTAGCTGATGA
The DNA here is from genome assembly GCA_019359835.1 of Pharus latifolius. NCBI lineage: Eukaryota > Viridiplantae > Streptophyta > Magnoliopsida > Poales > Poaceae > Pharus > Pharus latifolius. The sequence continues at coordinate 35,656,698 of CM033325.1, forward strand.
GGATTGATACCCGAGCTAATTCAAATAAATACACGACTGGTTCAGGACAGATTCGAACCAGACGAGTGTCTGTTGACGCGAACTCAAGCTACTCCAAGAAGCTCAGACACGTGATCGTAGGCTTTACGCGATCAGACCGTAGACAGTGCGTGGCCAGAAGCCCATATGCGAATACGCGGACATAGGGCTGTAGATAGTGCGCGGTCAGATGATTGTAAAGCAACGCGCGGTCAGACACCTTCGACCAAGAGGTGCGGGATTGTTCAGTCCCTACAATAGGGATATCCCAACTATCTTGAAGATTCTTCCTTGTATGGAGACAACCGTCAGGAGGTTAATACATGCGGTTATTCCTCAATAACATGTGTTAAACCTACATGGAGGTTAGAGGCAGTTGCCAAAACTGCACCCAAGCAACTGTTTGATGCCATTATGCCTTGGCACCCTTTCGACCAGTATAAAAGGGTAAGTCAATGCATCAGACGGGGGGATCGGGGCATCGAAGGATCAAGAGATCAAAAGATTAACCGAAGACACTAGACTAAGTTAGTTAGCTTTCATAAGCCTCTCGAATACAATCTTGTATAAACATACAGGAAAAATCTTCGCCTGTGAAGATCTTTTCCATAGTTTTGTAACTCTTTTCCTCCACATATAGTGAAATCCTAACAGGACGTAGGGCTATTACTCCCACCATCGAGGGCCCGAACCTGTATAAATCTCTCTGTGCTTTAGTTACTCTTGATTCATCATACCTTCCCGGAGGGGCACCCTGAAAGGTCTCACAACCTACCAATTCTGCATAAGTTCGACTGAGGACCCTGAGTCTGAATCGTTGACACTTGGATTGTCCTTTTGCGGCTCGATCACATTTGTTTTTAGCAGAGTGGCCACCATCTGCAGCTTTTCGAAGATTTCTAATTGAGTACCACTGCAGGAGGAGATTGTTTCGTTCAGTCCCTTATTTTCCATGCTGGCAGTATCAATTCTCGAGCTTTGCAACTCGATGGTCGTCTGAACGTTTCTGTTCTCTTCTGAAAGATGGCTTATTTGATCCTCTTGTGCTGTACAAACACAGTAAACATTTACTGTAAGTAAAGATCATGTGATGTGAAGTTTTCTTCTGGTCGGGAGTGTACTTACAAGCAAGCTTTGACTGTGCATCACGAAGTTCCTTCTCCAAAGAAGAATATCTCGCAGCTGCAGCTTCTTCTTGATTCTCTCGATCAGCCATGCTCTTGTGCAGAAGGGCATTTTCTCTGTATCAAGAAGGACAACCAATTAGGCTTAAATACGGATTCAAGTTGACATGAATGAAGAGCACTATACTTACTGTTCTAGCCGGCTGATCTTCTGTTGTGCTACCTCGATATGCTTTGCTAGAGCTGTTAACTTGGTAGCTACCTGGGTAAATTCCTGGAACACAATAAGAAATTGCTCTTGAGACTTGAATGTTCTGGAATTTTTTGAGGGTTGGAAAATAAAAATTGTCTATACCTCTATGTAATCGCTGATTGAGTCACTCTCAACATCAGCATGAGGTCTAACCTCAGGACCTGTTGTATCCGCGGTAGGGGCAGCAGATGACTTTTCCTGTTGTTCCCCCTCTATGACTGGGACATTGGTTTCCGTCCCCTGGGAACAGATTTCCTCTGCCATTCCATCCACAATGGCCCGAAGAACCTCTTCGGCCGCGGGAATCGAGCTTGGCTCTCCCGCGACCTCCGTAGTGGGTGTGCCATGGCTTGTCGAGGTCGCCCAGGTATTGGGTGCAGCATCTCTGCACCAACAAACAAACATATTGAAAGGTGAAGAAACCTCTGGTCGGTCATATTTAGATGACGATTGGAAAAGTTCTCACATTATCCGAAACCCCATTCACGGTTTGGGTTTCGATGATGTGCTCCCGAGGGAGAAGAGCTTGATGGCTACTCTCGGGGAAGAGTCTTCATCCGTCCTCGTTTTCCTTCTCTTAAAGAGGACGGTATCCTCCTCTCCCTGTATGAACACAACTCAATACATGTGCACACAGGAATGAAAACATGCAGGATTGTGAGAAATCTTACCACAGTTGCTCCTTCTATCGGAAGGGGAGGTGTTGCAAGTCCTGAGGCTTCATGAGCTTCAGGCACCAGGGTTCCACCCGAAACCACTGGATTATCAGTGGACACGGGCCCACTATCGCCATTTCTGTCCCTGCGGCCAGGGACAAGACTTCATCGACCACAAGGGAACTCGACCTCTGTGGGACACTTGCTCCCAGAAGGTCAGTTGTTTTCCTCTTGCGATGAACTAGAGGAATGTCATCTTCCTCATCCTCGCTCCCTCCGCCCTGTACGATGAAGAAGTAATTTCCGCTCGTACTTGGGGGTACAGGAGGAACCTAGAATCTTACCACAATCTTTTTCGCGGTAATGGTTTTCATCTGCGAAGAAGCCTCTCCCAAAATCTTCTTAGGTTTTTTGGGAGCGGACTCCTTCACTACGTGCTTTGAAGGGGTCCTCCTCAGCCTCTTCGCAGTCGGTCTTCCTGAAGGACCAACGTCCTAGTTGGACACATTGCCTCAGCAAATTTTCCCAAAAGCTGTATTATTCAACGTGCTTTTGGTAATACAAGATAAATGGATGATTTACAACAGAGCTTGTTTGAAGAAAGTCATACCTTTCGGCACTCTTGCTTAAGATCGTCGTCGGCATTAATTAAGCTCTGGGGGCGAGGCGATCCTTTAGCTCCCTCCATAGTGGCGTTATACGCCCGAAGGAGGTACTTTGTCCGTTTCTCGATCTCGGACAAAGATAGTGCTGTGTCACAAACAAGCATGTTAACAAATACAATATTTTTTAGTCAGTAAAAATGTATGTTTTGTTGATTAAAGGACATACCATTATTATAGTCCAGGGTACTGTCCGCCATAGACTTAACTTCCCAAGCTGGATGTGCCCTTTCATGCAGGGGGCTTATCCGATTCTTAATGAAGTCGCGTATGATATCACGCGCGGTCAAGCCTTGCTGGACTAGGTGAAGAATGGCTTGAGCTTGTTTCTTTTGTTCTGCGCTCAGAACGGGAAGGGAGTCTAACTCACTGGCTTTCTCCGGTCTGGTGTTCGCGAACCATAGTCTGCTCTCCGACGGAGGGGTGCAGTAGAATCATTTCTGGTACCACCCATGAACAGAGTCCTGGAGGGGCGGGAATGGGTACTCTTTCTTCTCCCTTATACGGAAGTAGATGCACCCAGCGGCATTGGGCACTTTTCGACCATGCCGAAAAGTAGAAGCGTCGGAAAAGCTCCACCCTTGGAAGCACTCCGACGAAGGCTTCACAGAGGTGCTGGAAAATCACCAAAATAAGGACTACATTTGGGTGGAGATTCACTAACTCCAACCCATAGTGTTCCAAGATTCCCCGCAGAAACTCACTTTCTGGGAATCGGAACCCGCAGCGCAGGTATTCCTCGAAGATCACCAATTTGTCCTCTTGGACGATTGGGGTTTCTTGATCCTTCTCCGCTGGCCGCCAGTTGAACAGCAGCCGTGGAGGGAGAATCTCTTCTTTTTCTAGAGCCACCAGACTCTCTTCTGTATGGTGCACGGATCAGCTCCAGGATGCCATTACTATGAAGGATTGAGGAAAAAAGTGGTGACTTTGGAGACGACGAAGATGAGGAATAAATAAGAGGGTTTTGTGCGGCGAGAAACTCTAAGACAGGCGAAGGGTTTTTGGTTGTGAAGCTTCCTCAGGAAGCTACCTTCTCCTTTTATATGCCCGAGACAACCCTTCATCGAATATTTTATTAATTTCCCATAATGGGTGCCTTCTCTCTGGAAACCCGTTATGCACTCCCTACAGTGAATCCGGAACAAAATATATTTTCATTATTTTTTGTTTTGAATTCGAGGGCTAGGGTGCACATAAAAACATGAAAATTTTGCAAAGATTATTGAGGAAATAATCCCTCCTCTTTTGTAAAGTAATTTTTTATGTGTTGATCACAATGCAGTTCTGTGATCGTCTCGAGATTTGCATGTTGATCGCAATGCAATTCAGTGATCGCTGCAAGTGGGTAATCGCAACATATACGATTATCACTCGATCAAGGTATTATGTTCTGATCGCGGTTTTAGTTCTAATCGCAATACCAGTACTGGTTGCGGTATAGCACATCAATGCTTTTCTGATCGAAAAAGTTATTACGAAGTCATACTTCAGATTTACCTGTGTGTGTGTGGTCGCAAAGGCATTGTTTGTGACCATGTTTTTACACATAAATTGTGAAGAGTTTTAATTCGGGATTATAAGTCTTGCATAATCCTTCTTGAGAAATAAAGGTGTGTAAGGTAAAGGAAATTCTTATTTCTGGCAATCTTTACATGCAAAAGGGATACAGGCGGCCAGAGCATCGACCTGATCCGAGAGAAGTTTACAAAGTTCTCCTAAGGACATATTGGCGTCAGTAGGATCTACACTGACCGCCCCAAGAGAACTAGCAACTACTCTAAGCCTATCTACATCATCCTAGAGCAAAGAAGCACTACTACTCCTGATCGTATCGAAGAGTTCTCACTGCTGCCGAGTGTGGTCTCTCTCCAGGCGAAGTTGGTGTGCCTCTTTGCGAGAGTTGTCAAGACATTCTGCCAGATGCAGAATGGCTGAGGACATCTCCTCAGAATGCTTCTCCAGCGCCTCTTTTTCTTCTTGGAGAGTTTGCTCGAAGGCTACACCCTGGCCAAGAACTTGAATGTTGGTAGGCTGGTCGCTGGGGGCTCTGGAAATTTTGGTCTCCTGCATTCACATGTGTTAGCTTTGAGGACGAAACGACTCATAGGGGGAATAGAGATAATTACCAATCCTCGCATTGGAGACAAATGAGGAGATGCAAAACTTCCTACAAAAAATAGGTCGCCCGACGGAAGTCGAGGACCACCTGGTCGCGAAAGTGCAACCTTCCCACGAGAAAGCTGATCATCCTGTGAAGTCTGATCAAGAGCAGCCACATTGTCCGCTCGTGACAATGTAGGGGTCCCTCCGGGATTATCATGGATCCCCAAAAATGATGTTCCAACTTGTGGAGTAGCATGCACAGGAAGAACTATAGGGGTCAAAGGAAGAGAGAGCAATGATGCATCCCTAACCTTTGCACCTACAGCTGCAACACTACTGGAGGATCCTTCTTCAACGTTTGCTTTTTTCTTCGGGGGAATTTGTTCTTCGTTGACCTAAAAAATTTCCAAAGTACACTACTTTGAGAACGGCCAAGACAAGCGCTGGAACTAGATCTTTCTGAAGGTACGTACCTTCTGGTCGAAGTCAAGTTCTAGTGATTCCTCATCACTTTCAATCTCAATGATGTTCTTGGAGTCCTGATCTGCCATTGAGGTGAAAACAGAAGAGAAGGGAAGATAGCTTTGGAAAAGACTTAGCTGAGAAAAAACTTGTGAGGTTTTAGGGCTAAGAGGCTTCGGTATTTATAGCACCCAAGGGTGACTGTTCGTATTTGCGAACGCCTCGAGTTTTTAAAACATATTTACAGTTTTATCTCTGGTTAAAAAACAAGTCAGCAGCGCTATCATTACCTGTCAAAAACAACCCGGGACCCATCTCGGGAAATAAACCGCCGCACGTAGTGCGCCACTAAGTGAAGAAGTTGAAGCGTCGGGTCACTTATCCAATGCAGGATTAAAATTTGAAGTAAATATGTCTCTTCATTTTCTTCAAATTTGGGGGCTAGCTGACGAGGATTGTTACCTGAGCTAGTTCGAAATAATGCACATTTGGTTCAAGATGGATTCAAACTAGATGAGTGTCTGAAGGTCTGCTGTTATGGTCTCAGACGACCTGAGAAGCGCGGACACAAGAATGACTTATGGTTGCAGGCTTTGCGCGATCATGAGATCGTAGACATTATGCGGTTAGGAGGCCGCAGACAATGCGCGGTCAGAAGTTCGTTGGCTATCCTCAACCAGAGTAACTCGGGATTGTTTAGCACTTTGTACAAGAATATCCTGAGAATCACGAAGATCTTTCCACGTATGAAGACAACTGCCAGGAGGTTAACATGTGCAGTTATCCCTTGATTGCACGTGTTAAACCTGCGTGGGAGTTAAGTGCGGTTATCAAAACTGTGCTTCCACAACCGTTCAAAACCGTTGTGCATTGGCGCCCTTTTGACCGATATAAAAGGGTGAGCAAATGTACAAGACGAAGAGACAGATCGGATGACAACAGATCAAGCACAAGCTTTCATAAGTTAGTTTAGTCGTTTTTTAGACAATCACACAGAAAAGATCTTCGCCTATGATGATCTTTTCTTCAACCTTATAAACATTTTCCATACATAGTGAAATCACAACAGGACGTAGAGCTATTACTCCCACCATCGAGGGCCCACACCTGTATAAATCTCTTTGTGCCCCAACAGACATTGCTCATCATCCCTTTCCGGAGGGACACTTTGAAAGGCCTCACAACTCACAAATTCTGCATAAGATCGACTAAGGACCCCGAGTCTGAATCATCGACAAGGTGGTCGATGGTTGTCGTGGAGGCGGTTGTAGGTTGAGATGGAGGAGGTCGTCGCGGTTGGAGTGGTTGAAGAGGTGACGGATATTCTCTTATACCTTTCAGTGGTCAAACGGGACTACAAGAAGGAGAGAGCTAAATAACCTTCCTTCATGTGGTCATGGGACATCATAGGAAGAGATAATAAGGAAGTCTAAGATATTCTAGACTTAGCTCAACCTTTACAGATGCTTATCCTATAATCTCAATAGTTACGATCACAAACTCTTATGATCGTAACACTTATCATCAAAAGAGTTCATAGACGAATGGACTCTGTTACCTATGGTCACACTAATAGTAGAGATAAGGTCGTAGCCAATACACGACCAAACATATACTATTCATCTATACCTTGACGGTGAACCAAAACCTAGAAGCACCTTTGAGACAAAGGGTTGGTCGAGAACCCATCTGCCGACCATAAACCAAAGGACCAACAGTTATGTGGTTATGTTTATTTGAGCATAACCTTTGGATACTGTGACCCTTTATTTCCCCAGTAATGTCATAACTCCCTGTAACCGTCAAGAAAGTAAATGCGCAATTATTCATAAACGTGCAGCCACTCATAATCACATATTATGACCAGTGCACATCCACCACCCGGCAACCCTTTAATTCTGTAACTGTCGACTTTCGACAAGCTATAAAAGGAGAGAGGTTTGACGATGAAAGAAAAAGGAGAAAGAAACAAGAGAGAGAAGAGGGGGGCGAGTTGAGGATCAAGAGACTGATAGAAGGATCAATAGAGGTCGATCGAGAATAGGGGAGAAGTTTTTAGTCCATTCAAGAACATCTCTTGTTCTTCTCTGTAAACCTTTACCCTCTTAGTGAAATCACAACAGGAGTAGGGCTATTACTCAGTCTCCGAGGGCCCAAACCTGTATAATTCCTGTGCCTCCAGTGCATCTATATTGATGGTATTTCCGCTATGTGATTGTTAGAAGTGCTTCCCTACGTTATTATTAAATCTCATGTAAGTTTGGCTTGGAATCTTGTTCCAATCATTGACAAGAGGTGGTTGGTCGAGGTTGGAGGCCGAGGATGAATGTAGCCAACTCAAAACAACAAGGCTAACAAAACAACTTATAGCAAAAGCATATTCAGCAAGAGTCTCGGCAAGAGTATGGTCATAAACAAAATTCAGCCCATTGTTCTTGATACTCAGTTCTGTGATAACTAAAACATTTTGTTTATGGAGATGCTGATAGATGCGAACTCGATTACAAATCTCAATGACCAACACTACATATTATCAGCAATGAACAACAACTAAAACATTATTAACTTTTCCAAAAATCAATTTAGCAAAGGAAAAGAGATAAAGGGATACAATGACTCCACTTGACATCAACTTTCCATGTCCAAATAATATCATAGAAAGCTAAATGAGCTTACATCAAAATAAAAAATGAATGAAAGAAAGAAATTAAGCTAAAGTGGGTTAGCTGAAACTGCTTAGGCAAGCAAAATTGATAGAATAACTAACACAAGGAATGGGCTTGATCAACTCATGTCCTTGTATTAAACAAAACAAAACCCCTCTTTAATCAACATGGATTTAACCAAGCAATTCTAAAATAAGTTCATTACTGTTGGGGGAAAATACTAGCAATGTCAAGCGTCACCCAAGGACGGGAGGAGGAGCCCCCTCATTCCCGGGCCCCTTTTCCGGGCAAGGGGAAGACCTCTCCCGGAGCCCCTTTTCCGGGCTAGGGGGAGACTTGCCCCGGAGCCCCTTCTCTGGGCTAGGAAGAGACCTCCCCTGGAGCCGGGCTAGGGAGAGACTTCCCCTGGAGACCCTTTTCCGGGTTAGGGGAAGACCTCTCCCGGAGCCCCTTCTCCGGGCTCGGGGAAGACCTCCCCCGGAGCCCCTTCTCCGGGCTGGGGGAAGACCTCTCCCGGAGACCCATCTCCGAGCTAGGGAGAAACGTCCCCCGGAGCCCCTTCTCCGGGCTAGGAAGAGACCCCCCCGAAGCCCCTTCTCCGGGCTCGGGGGAGACATCCCCCGGCGCACCTTCTCCGGTCTCGGGGGAGACTTCTCCCGGCGCACCTTCTCTGGGCTAGGGAGAAACTTCCCCCGGTGCCCCTTTTCTGGGCTAGGGGAAGACCTCTCCCAGAGCCCCTTCTCTGGGCTAGGGAGAGACTCCCCCCGGAGCCCTTCTCCGGGAGGCACTGATTTCGAGGGTCGCCACGTGTCCAAGATCGGTGCCCTGGACCTCGCCAAAAGACCATCCTGCCCTCGATCCGGCGGTTGGCTAAATCCGAGAAACAGGAATGGGACTTTGACCTAACACGGTCGTTTTCTCTCCCGGAGGACAGCTCCCCGGAGCAGGACTTCTCCGGAGTGGGGGCTCTGCTCCCTCGGACCGTCCCCCACACGGTCGCTTTCTCCCCGGAGTAGGTCACCTCCTTCAGAGGTGGAGCCTCGCTTCCCCGGATTTTGTCCCCCGGAGTAGGTCACCTCCTCCGGAAGTGGGGGCTCTGCTCCCCCGGACCCCGTCCCCCGGAGTAGGTCACCTCCTCCGGTGGTGGAACTCTGCTCCTCTGGACTACGTCCTCCGGACCTCGCCCCTCGGAGTAGGTCACCTCCTCCGGAAGTTGAGCTCCACTCCCCCGGATTCCGTTCCCCGGAGTAGGTCACCTCCTCTGGAGGTGGAGCCTCGCTTCCCCAGACCTCGTCCCCTGGAATGGGTCGCCTCCTCAGGAGGTGGAACCCTGCTTCCCCGGACTATGTCCTCCGGAGTTCACCTCCCCCGGAGGTTGAGCATCACTTCCTTGAAAATTGTCTCCCGAAATGACACCTACCGCTCTCGAGGTCTAGGCGTGAAACAAAAACAAGTGCTCTTTATTCCATGGAAAACAAGCCGGGAGACAGCCTCTCCCGATAGGCTTACAGGGTACATGACCGGGAGTCGATTACTCCCGGAGGACATATGGGTGGCTACCTACGTCTAATGCGGAGAACTAGCACCTCCTAAGCCCAGCGTCAAGCCCTCGCCATGTCCCGGTACAAGCTCCGAACTCTTCGTCTCGCTGCGTTGAACATGTCCTCCGGCCAGTACTCATACCCTGCGGGAGGTTCGATTCACAAGGGAATTGCTTCCCACACTCCCGGGGGAGGTCCAGGCAACTCCGCACGGTGGTTGTCAAAATTCGCCAAGTGCCAATCGAGCAACCACTGGAGCAAGGCTTGTCCCCCCCGGGGGACACTGGGGGCGGGACTCCCGGTGATTGGAAGGAGTTCCACGTCCTCTCCCGGGACCCCCCTCCCCGGGCACCTGACCATGACAAGATATAATTTAGCAAAAACTTTTCATTTCATTGTCAAATGATTTACAAGTCCGGGGTTCCCCCTACGGAACTACCGGGAACAAAAATCCTATACACAAAAAAGAATCCCCTAATCTATCCAGGGGGGACAGGAGGCTCATACTTGCCCGGCGTCGTCCCCCCCGGAGGAGGCGCTGCCCGGAACTTCCCCTTCGGCTGCTTGGGGACGCCTCGTTCGCGGGGCCTCAATCACTCGATAGTAGAAAGCCCCCACCAACTCCTCCAGCGCCGCCCGGCGGGCTCGTAGAACTCCCGGAAGCTCCGGGGGACAAGGCGCCCGATAGCTTGGGCCCCGACCCCCTGATACTCCACCAAGGAGGCTGCGAGCGTGGTGGTGGTAGACGCCAAGGCCCGGGCTCGAACGTCCGCGGCCTCCGGGATCGCCGCGATGTGCCGGGTGAGGAATCGACGAGCCTCCGCCAAAGATATCAGCGGGTTGCGGGGATTCTCCTCCTCCCGGAACTCGACCCTGAGCCCAATCAACATGGCCCGGAGTCGATTCCTCGCCGATACGAGGGCTCGAGCCCCCGTGGACTCCATCTCCTGAAGTGCCCGGGAGTGAGCCTGCTCGGAGGACGCCAACTGCTCCCGGACGCCCTCCAGCTCCCGGACGGCGGTGTCCCGGGCAACCTCCGCGGGGGCCAACAATTCCACCCGGACGCGCTCCAACTCCCGGGTGGTCGCGTCCCTCTCCCGGACGAACCTCTCCCAGGCCTGGACTGCCGCATCCCTTTCACGGACGGCAGCATCGCGCTCCGCTTCCGCGGAGGCGAAGGCCGACCGCATGTCCTCGTTCTCCCGGGCGAGGCTAGTCCGGACAGCGCGGGCTACGGTGGTGGTCTGAGAAAAAAGATAGTTCAGTGACAATGCAAGCGACGAAGTGGGAGGTCAAGTTTTTTACCTGTAAAGCCAGGCAGACGACCGCCCCATAGCGCTCGTCGATGCCTCCCTCCCGGACATGAGCCCGCACCTTAGGGGTGACGAGGCTCAAGGAGAGCTTGCGTGCCTCCTCCAAGGAAAAGAGAGATGCCCCTCTCGCCGGGGAACGGGGGTCACCTCCCATCGGTAAGCCCCCGTCACCAACCCCACTCCCGGAGCCTTGGAGAACGTCTCCCGGGGGAGGGGCGGGGGACCTCCCGTCTCCCGCGCGAGGTGAGCGCTGTAACGTCCGGGGGGCTCCCCTCCCTGGGCGCAGTGTCGCCAAGGTGTCGCCCCCGGCGGGGACGTGATGGCTCGCTCCCCAGGAGGTGGCGCCGGGGAAGATACGACGTCGGGAGCAAAGAGTGCGTCCAGGAGTGCAAAGGCGCCATTACCCTGGAAGTACAGCCCGGGGGGATCCTCCCGGAGAGCTTGCTCCGGGGAAGGAGTGGCGTCGTAGTCCCCGGAGATGGGCTCTGTCGTGGTATAAAAAATACCTCGGCAGATTTGATGACGTGCTCAACACGTGTTCCTCAACGCGAGCTGACCGTGCGACGGGTCACCCCGCGTTGGACAATCCCAGAGATTGACACAGGGGTTTATACAGGTTCGGGCCTCAGTGGAGGCCCTAGTCCTGTCGACGTGCTCCCGACGAGCGTCAGCTGGGGGGCTCTCTCCCGGAGAGAGGGCTCCGGAACACGCCTTTTTGTCTTTTTGGATTGAGTACAAATGAATGTCTTAGGTTACAAAAGAGGGTTACAAGGGTATATATAGACCCCAAAAGATGCAAATTACTGAACTATCCCTCCTGCCACCGTAGGATCGGGGGCAAAACGGTCTTTTGACGAGGTCCAGGGCACCGATTTCTGACACGTGGCGGCCCTTTGAAATCAGTGCCCATCAGAGGAGCGCCGGGGGAAACCTCTCCCGAGCCCAGAGAGGGGCCTCCGGGAGACGTCTTCCCCGGCCCAGAGAAGGGGGCTCCGGGAGAGGGGGCTCTCCCTAACCCGGAGGAGATGCGCCGGGGGAAGTCTCTCCCGAGCCCGAGGGAGGGCTCCGGGAGACGTCTTCCCCGGCCCGGAGAAGGAGCTCCGGGAGAGGAGCTCTCCCTAGACCGGAGCAGGTGCGCCGGGGGAAGTCTCTCCCGAGCCCGGGGGAGGGCTCCGAGAGACGTCTTCCCCGGCCCGGAACAGGGGCTCCGGGAGAGGAGCTCTCCCTAACCCGGAGGAGTTGCGCCGGGGGAAGTCTCTCCCGAGCCCGGGGGAGGGCTCCGGGACACGTCTTCCCCGGCCCGGAGAAGGGCGCTCCGGGAGAAGGGGCTCTCCCTAACCCGGAGGAGATGCGCCGGGGGAAGTCTCTCCCGAGCCCGAGGGAGGGCTCCGGGAGACGTCTTCCCCGGCCCGGAGAAGGAGCTCCGGGAGAGGAGCTCTCCCTAGACCGGAGCAGGTGCTCTGGGGGAAGTCTCTCCCGAGCCCGGGGGAGGGCTCCGGGAGACGTCTTCCCCGGCCCGGAGAAGGGGCTCCGGGAGAGGAGCTCTCCCTAACCCGGAGGAGTTGCGCCGGGGGAAGTCTCTCCCGAGCCCGTGGCAGGGCTCCGGGACACGTCTTCCCCGGCCCGGAGAAGGGCGCTCCGGGAGAAGGGGCTCTCCCTAACCCGGAGGAGATGCGCCGGGGGAAGTCTCTTCCGAGCCTGAGGGAGGGCTCCGGGAGACGTCTTCCCCGGCCTGGAGAAGGAGCTCCGGGAGAGGAGCTCTCCCTAGACCGGAGCAGGTGCTCCGGGGGAAGTCTCTCCCGAGCCCGGGGGAGGGCTCCGGGAGACGTCTTCCCCGGCCCGGAGAAGGGGCTCCGGGAGAGGAGCTCTCCCTAACCCGGAGGAGTTGCGCCGGGGGAAGTCTCTCCCGAGCCCGGGGGAGGGCTCCGGGACACGTCTTCCCCGGCCCGGAGAAGGGCGCTCCGGGAGAAGTTTCTCCCGACCCCACAGAAAGAAATCCCACAGTGACGTTTCTGGCGTTGGCTAGTATTTTCCCCCAACAGGAGACCCCCGCACCTCCGGGGACATTTTGATGTCGCCGGGGGGTGCTATTCGTTAGCTTAGGGGAAACATGGCCCTCTCCCGGAGAGCGAATATAACGCCCATAACTCGCCCTCATCCGGGAGAGGAGCACTATTTAAGTTAACCATGTATTGCCTCGATATTTGTGCGACCTTTCGTATTCACGGTGTAGATCCCTCGAGCTGACACGTGGCAGCCATCAGGGGCACCTTAGTTGCCTATATAAGGAGGGGCCCACCTCAAGAGAGGCACGCTTTCCTTCTCCTTAATCCTCATAATCCACCAAACTCTTCGGGAGTGATCTCTTCCCCGGTCGCTCTCCGGAAGTAACTTCTTCCCCGGTTTCACAAAACCTGCGAGGGAAGAAATGGCATCGAAGGGACGCGGGAAGACTTCGAGTGTCCCGGAGGACGCGACCTCCGATTACCTCGGGACAACCGAGTTCTCCGCCGGGGACCGAGAGACTCTCGTCTCCCGGAGAATATTTGCGGAGGGGGACATTCGCGTCCCGGCTGCGGGGGAGGCGACCCCAAACTCCCGGGAAGGAGAAATTGTGGCCTACATGGCCTTCATCCAGGCGGGCCTGCGGCTCCCGATCCACCCGCTTCTCCGGGACTTCCTCCGGGAGGACGGGATCGCCTTGAACCACCTAACACCCAACGTTCTCGTGAGAATGGGGCTGTTTCTGTGGTTAAGCGAGACAGCCGCCGGAGTGGAGGGGACCCTCCGCCTTTTCCAATACTTCTACCGGGTGCAAGCGAAGAGCTCCCCGGTGGTGAAGCACGGGCCGAAGTCTACTTGCGGCTCCGTGATGCTGAAATTCGCTCCCTCCCGGGCGGACGAGTACCCGGTGGCCGCCTCCCAAGAGCACTGGGAGGGATGGAGCCGGAGATGGTTTTATCTCCGGGCGGGCGACCCGGAGATGATTTACTCCGCGAGGCCGGCGACGTTACATCGTTCCCCCGGCCCTCCGGTGCTGACGATGGAGGAGCTAACCTCCGTCGCCAAAATGAAGGAGGCTCGCTCCCGGAGGAGCATGCGAGACTTAGCGGAGGAGCTGCTCCTCCTCCGGCTTAGTCCCTTCAGCCGGAGTAGGAAGGGTCCGGGACTGGGCCCGGAGCTTCGTCCCCCGCGATTCCCGGTGGCGCGGCGTAAGTTTCTTCTCTCCGGGAGTTCACACATCGCGGGGATTAGTTTCTGAAACTTTGCTTTTTGCAGTTAGGTCCTACAAGTCCACCCGGGAGAAGGCGGAGCACCTCCTCGGGAGGTACTATGAGGACGAGCACTCCCGGTGTCTTGCTGCCATCGGGGAGGGTCCTCCCCGGAACATCGTCTCCGAGGCCTTCGGGATGACCCTCCCGGAAAGGGTTCCACTTCCAACCCCGGGCTCCCACAGGCGGCGGGAGACGGGGGCGCTCCCGGCGGCCAAACGCGCTAAGACCGCGCAGGTACCGGGAGAGGGCGCCCATCAAGACCACCCCCCTTCACCAGTGCCGGCACAGAGGCCGGCAGGGACGCCCGATGCACCGGGAAAGACAAGACCCCCGGGGCAGGTGAGGTCCTCCCCGGTCCAGGCGACTCCGGGGATGCGTCGAACGCCGGGGGAGGTGAGGCCATCTCCGGCCCAAAGTACAATGGCCCCTCGGCGGCCGGGGGAGACTACTCCTCCGGCTCAAGTCACCCCCCAGCGGGGGTCGCAGCCCCCGGAGCCGGGGCATGAAGAGAGCCCCACGGACACGGCCACGCTGGTCGGGCAACTTGATGCCTTGGGGGCATCAGGCGTGTTCGACCACGTGGTCATGGAGAAGGATGAGTCCACCTCCGGGGACTACGACGCCACTCCTTCCCCGGAGCAAGCTCTCCAGGAGGATCCCCCGGGGGTGTATTTCCAGGGCGGTGGCGCCTTTACGCGCCTGGACGCGCTCTTTGCCCCCGACGGCGCATCTCTCCCGACGCCGCCTCCTGGGGGAGCGAGCCGGACGCTACAGCGCTCCCCTCGTGCCGGGGACGGGAGGTCCCCCGCCCCTCCTCCGGGAGACTTTCCCCAAGGCTCCGGGAGTGGAGCTGGTGATGGGGGCCTGCCGATGGGAGGTGATCCCCGTTCCCCGGCGAGGGGGGCGTGCCTCTTTTCCTCGGAGGAGACACGCAAGTTCTCCTTGAGCCTCGTCACTCCCAAGGTGCGGGCTCATGTCCGGGAGGGCGGCATCGACGAGCGCTATGGAGAGGTTGTCTCCTTGGCTCTACAGGTAAATACCTTGAACCTTTCGCCTCCTCGCTTGCATTTACTAATCCACCTTTTCTTAGACAACCGCCGTAGCCCGCGCCGTCCGGACTCGCCTCGCCCGGGAGAGCGAGGACATGAGGGCAGCTTTGGCCGCCGCTGAAGCAGAGCGTGACGCCGCCGTCCGGGAGAGGGACGCGGCAGTCCAGGCCCGGGAGAGGTTCGTCCAAGAAAGGGACGCGACCGCCCGGGAGTTGGAGCATCTCCGGGCGGAAGTGCTGGCCCCCGCGGAGGCTGCCCGGGACACTGCCGTCCGGGAGCTGGAGGGCGTCCGGGAGCAGCTCGCGTCCTCCGGGGAGGCTCACTCCCGGGCGCTTCAAGAGGCGGAGGCTACGGGGGCGCGAGCCCTCGTATCAGCGGGGAATCGACTCCGGGCCACATTGATTCGGCTTGGAGTCGAATTCCGGGAGGAGAGGAATCCCCGCAACCCGCTGACCTCCTTGGCGGAGGCCCGGAGATTTCTTACCCGGCACATTGCGGCGATCCCGGAGGCCGCGGACGTCCGTGCCCGGGCCCTGGCGTCCACCACCACCGCGCTCGCGGCCTCTCTGGTGGAGTACCAGGGGGACGGGGCCCAAGCTATCGGGCGCCTCATCCCCCGGAGCTTCCAGGGGTTCTACGAGCCCCGCAGGGCGGCGCTGGAGGAGTTGGAGGGGGCTTTCTACGACCGGGTGGTTGAGCCCCCGCGGACAAGATGCCCCCAAGAGGCCGGGGAAGAAGCTCCGGGCGACGCCTCCTCCGGGGGGGACGATGCCGGGCAAGTATGAGCCTCAGTTCTGTGGGACCCTCATTTGAGGATTCCAGTGGCAATCGCCCAGGTGGATTGCACTCAGAAAAGGCACATTACAGCTCACAACAATAGAATGCATTATATAAAAATGCGAGTAATTAAAAACAAGTGCTGATCACAAGGACCAACATTACAATAACTTAGCGACGAAGTGACGCATTTAATTGTTAATACAAATTAAGGAGTTTTCGACACAAAGGTCGGCACAAAATAAAACAGCAACGATAAACAAAAGGGCTCCATCAGTCTTCTTTCTCTGCAGCGGCGGTATTGCATGGGCCTTCTCCACATCGAACTCCACCTTGGTGCATAACCCTTTAACCAGATGGGTCCTCAGTTTCTTCTTCTTGTTCCACATTGGGTTCAAGACCATAAGATTCAGGGTCGGCGAATCCTTCCTCTAAATTTGTTTGTAAAAGCAAGGGTGAGCACATTGTCCACATGGTGCTCAACAAGTCCCAAGTAACAATGCATATATATATATAGATGATGGGGAATTTCTCAAAGAACAGCTCTTTGGCTCTGTGTATAAATATATAATAGATTTTCACATGCAGCTTTAAAGAAAGGTCTTCATTCTCGAAAGCGGGGCTTTTGAAATCCTAAGCTAGATTTTCAGGAATGTTGTGTGTGGCGGTCTTTCATGAGTCACCACTTTACTCAGAGTTTGTGAAAAACTTCCAAAAGCTACTTGTGCTGCATCGACGTGAATAGAATTCACAGCGCGCAGACTGCATGACCTGGGAGCTCAGAGTATCCGATACTTTTTAAACTTTGCAAAGGTGTACCACCTTAATCCACCAATCATTCGGCTTTCAAGTCGGATCAGCTTCATGCGACTTTTACGTATGTGACAAGGCCGAGATGACACAACAATTTACAGTCCTAGTATTAACTATTTCCCTGCCCGGTAAATAGACAGTTAAGTCTCAAGTACCGTTGTGAGTCCTCCCCACTGCCTTACTTCCTAGCCTGGGCCTATGCTCTCGCAAGACACATAGCCTCTCTTGATTACAGTCGCGCACGACTTAATCTGGCTTAGGGCGTCTTCCTTCTTTCCACCTTTTCCTCTCATGATTTTTCTGAACTCACATCACTCGTGGCCTTCTGCGGCCCACCAGTTCTCGCAAGAAACTGGACCGACAACCATTGCAGGGAAAAGCTAACACAAAAGAAAGCTACTAAGTTGCGCCCGTCCCATAAACAGGCAGGTGGTTGGTACGTTTTTCATGCTGCATAGAAGCACAACACAAGGTTCTAGTCCTTATGAATCTTTAGTGAGGAGTCTTTCACATTCCCAGTGCACACATAGCACCATCCACTCAAACCATCCTCACTATCGATTCCAATCACATTTTCTTTCACAAAAAGGGGTTTTGAACATGCTCTTCTCATATGTGACCATTCAACATTTATCATATAATCTTTAAGCATAGCATAGCCTAAGCATGATAATCTAGGGTAACAAGGGTGCAGGGATATTCAATGTCAAAAGGGGCTTTACAATCATTTAGGTCATATCTAGTCATTTTATTGAAACATAATTCTTATTTGAATCTAAGGCATGCATATACTGGAAAACAGTTAACATACTTCATTTCAAAATAGCAGGTGAGACATGATCAAGGGTTTGAGACTTGCCTTGCAGTGACGGGTCTAGCTGCTCAAATGAATCTTCAGGGATCTCCTCTGCTCCTTCAACGTCTGGTTCCACGACGGGTACAAACAACACATACATACCATATAAGCATACAAGCACTAGAAAATAATACGTAAATACATCATGCATGCAGGGGAATTGGTTTAGACAGGGTCACTTGACATTGGTTGAAGAGATGGGTTCAAAGGGCTTGAATGTCAAAGGGCTGACATTCGACTCATGGCTTGACATTGCCCTAAATCGGTTCTAGGTTTGTTTTCTGGAGATGTGATAGTAGGGAATGTTGTAGAACATGGCTCAAAAGGCTTAGTGGACAAAGTGGCATTTCAATTGCTCAAAAGAAACAAGTCCAAATCATCCAATGCCACAGGTGGACATGCACTGACATAGTGTTTGACATGGCCAGAAACTAGGGCATTGCATAACTTTTGACTCAGGACTCCAATTGATGCACAACTTTGTCTAGGGTTTAGGCATTGACATCAGCTACAAAACTCTCAACAGGCTCAAGGGCTGAAAGTGGCCGGAGGGTGGCCAAATCCGGTGAGCAAACACGGTGGCCTGGACATGAACTGAGCCACTGGACAGCAACCTTGGCATGGCTATAACTTTTGATTCAGGTCGATTCAGAGGTCGGGCTAGTAGACAAAATTACTCAGGGGATTGAGATCTATCTAAATGACAAGGTGAGCGAGGCTAGATCGGCCGGGGATAAATTCCGGCGACCGGCGCTGGAGAAGACAACCTCTAGATTGGGCGTTTCTGTTCTAAAGGGTTTGAGCTCGATTCCTTGCTCAGGGAGTGAGAGGGTGAGGTGAGGGATCTACTTGCGGGGTTAAATCGGCCGGAGAGTGGCCGGAGAAGCTTGGCGACGAGGACCAGCTTACTGGTGGCGCGCAAACTTCCGAAAGGCCGTGATTCTCGCTCGAATTTGAAATCTAAGCTTACAGGCTTGTTCAATTGGGTGCACTGGTCAAATCCTATCACTGGCACGAAGGCTAATTCGGGCTAAATCGCTAGGCATTGCGGGAACAGGGGCTTTTCAGTTTTCCGGTGATTGCCGGCGTTGAGGTGCGCCGGGGACCAATTGATGGCTATGAAACATACAGGGGGATGAAAGGAGCTTACTGGTGGCGTTGGTTTGGAGGGGGAAGCTTCGGGCGAAGCTGGCGTCGTAAGCTTCAACGGTTGCTCGCCGGGGAAGAAGACCTTCGCGGCGGCGCTGAAGAACTCGGATGCTCTCGGGTGAGAGAAGCTAAAGCTTACAATGCAGGTGGTGTGTGAAGAAACACTGGGCAAGGGGGGGGCTTATATAGCCGCGGGTGAGGTTCTCGGGAGCAGCAGCAATCGCCGGGGAAATCTTCTTCTGACGCCGGGACGGTCATCGATGCATTTCGGGACGCGGCGGGGCTCTGCCAGAGGCGGTGAATCGCGGGGAAGCAGGATTTGGTCAGGAGGTGGTGGCGATGATCTTCGGGATGGCGGCCAAGTGGCACGAAGCTCCTGGCAGCAGCAGCAGCAGCAGCACGCGCGCGCGGGGAAGAAGATGCACGGTGGGGCTTGAGCGCTCCACGGTGGCGGTACAGGTGCGCACGGCTGATGGCTACGTGGCCGTGAGGTGGCAACGCGGCGAACCTCGTCGGCGACGAGTTCAACGGCGCGGCAACTTGGCGGTTGCTGGTTGAAAACTTCACAGGGACCTGGTTGTGAACTTTGGACCTATTCGCAACGATTTGGACTGATCTGTGAAGGTTTTGGTTCGGGAGTTTGGGCCTAATTGCAATTCTGAAGATCTGAAGGGCTGATTTGAATTCTGATTTTGCAGATGAGTGCTACTAAATGTCTTGGACTCATCTAGCAGGAAAAACGATGAGATCCGATAACATCTGGTGGTTTTGACAAAAATCGAAAACAGGTAAAACAGGGTAATTAGGGTTTGAACTTTTGTCGAGGCTGAAACTAGGGTTTTGGTCGAGATTCTGGAATTCTTCCAGAAGGGAAAAATGTTCAGAAAAATGAAAGAAAGGTTATCACTTGATCAGATTTGGATTTTGAGGTGATCTGGGACTTTTAGTCTTTTTGGGTTTTCTGAAACTTCTTAAAAGGACTAAATTGAAACGCTTTTGGATTGAAATGTGAAAACGATCTGGTCAATGAAGTTTAGCAACCAACTTTTTAGGTTAAGGTAGTGGCATACCCAAGATCAAGATAGGGTTAAAATATCAGGGTTTCCAAAGAAGTTATGCTGATTCGCATGCAGAAAAGATAATCAAAAACTGGGGTGTTACAACCTACCCTCCTTAGGAATAATCTCGTCCTCGAGATTCCGAACAGTCTGAGAATAGGTAAGGAAAATTCTGACGCAGCTCTTCTTCTCTTTCCCAAGTTGATTCTTCTTCGGTGTGGTTGTTCCATTGGATTCTGCAAAATTTTATGGTCCTTGACTTCAATCTCCTTTCACTGACTTCTAGCACCTTGACTGGATATTCGTGGTATGTCAGATCCGGTTGAACCTCCATTTCTGTGGGAGACACTTGCTCCGTTGGTTTTCTCAGGCATTTCCTCAGTTGGGATACGTGAAAGACATCATGGACTCCTGCTAACTCAGGCGGTAGCTCTAGTTTGTATGCTACTTCTCCTCGTCTTTCCAAAACCTTGTATGGTCCTACATATCTTGGGCTCAACTTTCCCTTCATCTGGAATCGTCGAACTCCTTTGTAGGGTATCACTTTGAGATATACGTAATCGCCTATCTCGAAGGATAGTTCTCTCCTTCTTTTGTCGGCGTAACTCTTTTGTCGAGACTGGGCCGTTTTCAGTCTCTCTTGTATGATCCTCACATGAGCCGTGGCATCTTCCACTAATTGCGGTCCAAGGAATTGCTTCTGTCCCACTTCGGTCCAATATAGCGGCGTACGGCACTTCCTTCCATAAAGTGCTTCGTAAGGGGCCATTTGTAGACTCACTTGATAGCTATTGTTGTAGGTAAATTCTGCGTATGGTAGAAATTGTTCCCAAGAATTTCCATAGTCCAAAGCACAAGCTCTCAACATATCTTCTAAAATTTGGTTCACTCTTTCTGTTTGACCTCCAGTTTGCGGGTGGTAAGCTGTACTGAACTTCAACTTCGTTCCTAGGGATTTCTGTAATTCTTCCCAAAATCTTGATACAAATTGTGCTCCTCTGTCTGAGATGATTGTTTTTGGTACTCCATGTAGCGTAACAATCCTAGTAAGATACAGCTCTGCCAGCTTTTGCATTGTGTACTGCGTCTTTACTGGTAGAAAATGAGCTACTTTCGTCAATCTATCGACTATGACCCATATAGAATCGTATCCCTGTTGGGTTCTTGGTAAACCAACTATGAAATCCATTCCAATCTCATCCCATTTCCATTCCGGGGTTGGTAGGGGTTGCAGCGGTCCTGCAGGTTTCTGATGTTCTGCTTTCACTCTTTGACAGGTATCACAAGAAGCTATAAATTCGGCAATCTCCTTCTTCATTCCTTTCCACCAAAACCGATCCTTTAGATCTTGATACATCTTTGTACTTCCTGGGTGAATAGAGTATGGGGCACAATGGCCTTCTTGTAGTATCATGTTCTTGATTTCCTTGTCTTCTGGAACACAGATTCGGTCATGATACCACAAAATTCCTTCTTCGTCCTCACGAAGGTTAATCACATCCTCGTGTCTCATGTCCTCTTTCATCTTCTGAATACTCTGGTCCACTTCCTGAGCTTTTCGGATTTGGTCCTTCAGCTCGCATTTCACTGCCAATGCGGCGACGGTTCCTTGTTCAACGAACTCTAAACTCAACTTCTCGAAGTCTCCAAGCAATTGGGGTGGTATTCCTAAGATCTTTGCTTGATTGCAGTAGGATTTTCTGCTCAAGGCATCAGCTACTACATTCGCTTTTCCAGGGTGGTAGTGTATTCCAAGGTCATAATCTTTGATCAGCTCTAACCATCTTCGCTGTCTCATGTTCAAGTCCTGTTGGGTGAAGATGTATTTCAAACTCTTGTGGTCCGTGTAGATTTCACATCTATTTCCAAGTAGATAGTGTCGCCAAATCTTTAACGCATGAACGACGGCGGCTAACTCCAAGTCGTGAGTTGGATAATTCTCCTCATGGGGTCGCAATTGTCTTGATGCATAAGCTACGACTCTTCCTTCTTGCATAAGGACACAACCTAGTCCTTGCTTTGACGCATCGCAGTAGACTTCAAAATCCTTTTTGTTATCCGGTAACGTAAGGACAGGTGCGGTCGTTAATATCTTCTTCAACTCCTCAAAGCTCTTTTCACATCCTTTTGTCCAGTCGAATAAAACATCTTTCTTAAGTAGTCTGGTGAGTGGCTTTGTAATCTTGGAGAATCCTTTGACAAATCTCTGGTAATATCCGGCTAATCCTAGGAAACTTCTTACTTCAGTCACTGTCTCCGGTTGTTTCCATTCCATGATAGCCTGAATTTTTTACGGATCCATTGAGATTCCTTTTCCAGAGATAATGTGGCCTAAGAATGAAATTTCTTTTAACCAAAAGGCACACTTATCGAATTTGGCATACAGTCGATGTTCCACTAACTTTTCCAACACCATCCTAAGATGTTGTGCGTGCTTTTCCTCTGACTCTGAAAAGATGAGGATGTCGTCGACAAACACAATGACAAACTTGTCCAGAAATTCCATGAGAACCTTGTTCATCAAATTCATGAACACTGCTGGCGCATTTGTTAAACCAAATGGCACCACAGTAAACTCATGCAATCCATATCTTGTTATGAATGCAGTTTTCGGAATATCTTGTTCTCGAATCATCAGTTGATGGTATCCGGACCTCAGGTCGATCCTTGAGAATATCTTTGCTCCTCTTAGTTGATCAAAGAGATCGTCGATCCTTGGCAAAGGGTACTTGTTCTTGATCGTCATATCGTTCAGTTTCCGGTAGTCGACACAAAGTCGTAGGCTGCCATCTTTCTTCTTAGCGAAAAGTACAGGGGCTCCCCAAGGTGAGGAACTTGTTCTAACAAATCCTTTTCTTTCCAATTCTTCCACTTGCTTTCTTAATTCTTCTTGTTCTTCACTTGTCATACGTGCAAGCTTTCTTGCATAAGGGGCAGATCCGGGTTTTAATTCGATTGAGAATTCAATGTCCCGATCTGGTGGCATTCCGGGAAGCTCTTCAGGAAAAACTTCTGGATATTCATTCACTATTGGAACTCCCTCAAACTTAACTCCTTCCAAGCTATTCAAACTGTACACTCGGTTGTTCACTATTGATCTCTCTGCGTGGAGTGTGACTTGTTTTCCTTCAGCATTCGTCAGGGTTATTGCCTTCTTTTCACAGTCCATCTGAACTTTATGCTTGGCTAACCAATCCATTCCGAGAATGACGTCTAGTCCTTGAAGGTCCAAAACTAGCAGGTTTGCTAGGAATCCTAGATTGCCAATATTAAAGGCGATATTTCTACAGATAGAGTTGACAGGCATTCGAGCTCCAGGGGATTGAATTAAAATAGGGAACTCTAATGCAGATACTGGCAACTTATTTCTGAGAACGAAAGGTCTTGACACAAATGAATGAGTAGCACCAGGGTCAAATAATGCAACTGAAAGTTCAGAGTGGATAAAGATCCTACCGATTACGACGTCTGATGCTTCTCCTGCTTCAACGGCGGATGCATAGTTAAGTCTTCCGCGACCTGCAGCAGGTACTCCTCTTCCTCGGCCATTTTGAAACCTTCCTCCTCTGGAGGGTGGAGCATTCCTGGTGAAGCCTTGGGCTGGAACAGAGGGTCTTGCAGCTTGCATACGAGCGACATTGGATGGAAGGTGTTGTAGTGGACACGTGTTCCTACGATGTCCCTTCCTTCCGCAGTGAAAGCACTCCTCGTTCTTAAGGGGGCAATCCTTCAAGAGGTGATTTCCTCTACATCCAGTACATTGGGCTATCGCAGTAGGCACAGGCCTTTGGGGTCTCTGAGGTGGTCTGAAGGCTGGTCGGAAAGTTGGCATCGGTCTCCCTCGACTAGCATTTCCTTGGTAAGAGTTGGGCAAAGCCTTCCTCTTTCGGTCTTCTTCAATTATTCCTCTTTTCTCCTCCATCTTAAGTAGTCGGTTTATTAGGACGTGGAAGTCTGTGAACTCGTGGGATGACAGTTGGTATTGCAGGGAATTCTGTAGTCCTTCACAAAACCTATCAATCTTCCTTTCCTCTGTCGCTATATCTTCAGGTGCGTATCTTGCCAGCTGAATAAATTCATGCAGGTATTGTTTCACGGTCTTACTCCCTTGTCGCAGATTTACGAATTCTCGGCGCTTTGCTTGGACAACGCCTTTCGGGACGTGGTATCTACGGAATTCCTCCTTGAATTCATTCCAGGTGATCGAATCTCTGTTGGTGTGCACGGTTTGGTAATTCTCCCACCAAGCAGCAGCAGGTCCAGCCAATTGGTTCGATCCGTACAAGAGCTTTTCTTCATCACTGCATCTAACGGTATTCAACTTTCTTTCCACATCTCGGAGCCAGTCGTCTGCCACGATGGGGTCTTCTGTGCTTGAGAAAGTCGGGGGTCGCGTCTTTTGAAAATCAGTTAACTTTGCGCCCATCACGGGTCCTTCAGTTTGTCCGGATGCAATATGTTGCATCAGCTGTCCCAAGATTTGGTTCTGCACAGCCGCTGACTCTTGCCGATTGCGCTCCATCCATAGCAGCACATCGTTGATGTCACCTCCCTGTGGCATCGTCGAAGATCCTGGTCTATCGGGGTCTGTGCGGCCTCTTGCTCCGGGTGTAGCTCTTGTATTGTTGGGGTTTTCCTCTAGCCCTCCTTCCTGGGGTCTCGCGCGTGTGTTAACCATCCTACTCAAACAGGAGGTTAAGAATAGAAACATCGATTCGGAAAGAATCGTTCACAGGGATGCTAGCAGAATGCTGGCATTAACTCAAGAAGTAAGAATAAGGATATGCAAAATGACTTTTTCATAAACCAATTTTTCAAAAGATACAAAGCTTCTAGCCTCATTGGCTTACAGAGCTCCTCTAGCAACCAGCATACATCAATCATACTAAAACAACTACTACAACAAAAGGAAATCTAGCGTCTGCTGGGCTAGGCACAAAAGGGTCGAAAGTCTGCAGTCACTCCTCAGCATCATCAGAAGAATCACAAGGCTCAACCTCCTCGGGATCCTCCTCCTCATCGTCATCAGCATCCATCGGGTCATCCTCCTCGTTGTCGTCGATGTTGATAGGCTCCTTCCCTTTTCCTTCGGGGGTCTTCTTCTGTGCGGTGCAAGGAAGCTCGATTGCTTCACCGTTGATGACTATGCCACGCGACGCAGGCATGAAACCACTGAGATACTCCTTCGGGTTTCCTACCTTCTTGCGAGCGGTGATCCTCAACTTCGGGCGACTCTTCTTGGTTACCGACTCTGCAGCTTCAAGGTCCTTTTCTCCACTTGATTCAGCCATTTCTTGAATTTGTCTTTCTTTTTCTCGGAGGCTTGCACGAGCCCTAATAAGCATGCCCTCAAGGTAGTGGCGATCATCGCGAACACGCTCGTAGTCTCGAAATAGGCGGGTGTATGCAATCTCCGAAGCGCGAACGACGTCTCGAGTCTTCGTCAGGATAGCGTTCTCCTGATCGCTGGACGGAAGAACAACTCGGTACTCCGATCCGGGGACCTGGTAAGGCACGAAGCGGTAAGGGGAATCAGAAAGATAGTCGCTGTACATCTGCCGGACGGAACCTACTGCACGACGGGCAGCGTCCAAGATAGCATCCTCCTCTTCTTCTCTACGGGCTTGGCGTCTAACTGAGCCTCTCCCATGCTCGGGGATCTCGTAGACAATCACCGAGGCCCGACAACCTATGGGTCGTCCATTTATCTCATCTTGCCAGACGCAATATACCAGTCTCTGACTGTCCCGTGCTCCAAGGAATTGCAGCATCATCCACAACAACAGTGCCCACGATCCGAGCTCGTCTCCATGAAGGTATCTCCTATCGAAAGCCATCTGAAGACAGAACAAAAGGCATCAATAAGAGAAGTCCAAAATCTTTTTCCAAAGATCAAAATAACATTTTTCTTAAGGAAAATAGGTTTTCGTAAACAAATTTTGACAAAGAACTAGCGAACTTTTCTTCTAGGGACGCCAAATTCTATCTAAGGGTTACGACCTACAGTTGAGTCTTCTGCTCTGATACCAAGTTCTGTGGGACCCTCATTTGAGGATTCCAGTGGCAATCGCCCAGGTGGATTGCACTCAGAAAAGGCACATTACAGCTCACAACAATAGAATGCATTATATAAAAATGCGAGTAATTAAAAACAAGTGCTGATCACAAGGACCAACATTACAATAACTTAGCGCCGAAGTGACGCATTTAATTGTTAATACAAATTAAGGAGTTTTCGACACAAAGGTCGGCACAAAATAAAACAGCAACGATAAACAAAAGGGCTCCATCAGTCTTCTTTCTCTGCAGCGGCGGTATTGCATGGGCCTTCTCCACATCGAACTCCACCTTGGTGCATAACCCTTTAACCAGATGGGTCCTCAGTTTCTTCTTCTTGTTCCACATTGGGTTCAAGACCATAAGATTCAGGGTCGGCGAATCCTTCCTCTAAATTTGTTTGTAAAAGCAAGGGTGAGCACATTGTCCACATGGTGCTCAACAAGTCCCAAGTAACAATGCATATATATATATAGATGATGGGGAATTTCTCAAAGAACAGCTCTTTGGCTCTGTATATAAATATATAATAGATTTTCACATGCAGCTTTAAAGAAAGGTCTTCATTTTTGAAAGCGGGGCTTTTGAAATCCTAAGCTAGATTTTCAGGAATGTTGTGTGTGGCAGTCTTTCATGAGTCACCACTTTACTCAGATTTTGTGAAAAACTTCCAAAAGCTACTTGTGCTGCATCGACGTGAATAGAATTCACAGCGCGCAGACTCCATGACCTGGGAGCTCAGAGTATCCGATACTTTTTAAACTTTGCAAAGGTGTACCACCTTAATCCACCAATCATTCGGCTTTCAAGTCGGATCAGCTTCATGCGACTTTTACGCATGTGACAAGGCCGAGATGACACAACAATTTACAGTCCTAGTATTAACTATTTCCCTGCCCGGTAAATAGACAGTTAAGTCTCAAGTACCGTTGTGGGTCCTCCCCACTGCCTTACTTCCTAGCCTGGGCCTATGCTCTCGCAAGACACATAGCCTCTCTTGATTACAGTCGCGCACGACTTAATCTGGCTTAGGGCGTCTTCCTTCTTTCCACCTTTTCCTCTCATGATTTTTCTGAACTCACATCACTCGTGGCCTTCTGCGGCCCACCAGTTCTCGCAAGAAACTGGACCGACAACCATTGCAGGGAAAAGCTAACACTAAAGAAAGCTACTAAGTTGCGCCCGTCCCATAAACAGGCAGGTGGTTGGTACGTTTTTCATGCCGCATAGAAGCACAACACAAGGTTCTAGTCCTTATGAATCTTTAGTGAGGAGTCTTTCACATTCCCAGTGCGCACATAGCACCATCCACTCAAACCATCCTCACTATCGATTCCAATCACATTTTCTTTCACAAAAAGGGGTTTTGAACATGCTCTTCTCATATGTGACCATTCAACATTTATCATATAATCTTTAAGCATAGCATAGCCTAAGCATGATAATCTAGGGTAACAAGGGTGCAGGGATATTCAATGTCAAAAGGGGCTTTACAATCATTTAGGTCATATCTAGTCATTTTATTGAAACATAATTCTTATTTGAATCTAAGGCATGCATATACTGGAAAACAGTTAACATACTTCATTTCAAAATAGCAGGTGAGACATGATCAAGGGTTTGAGACTTGCCTTGCAGTGACGGGTCTAGCTGCTCAAATGAATCTTCAGGGATCTCCTCTGCTCCTTCAACGTCTGGTTCCACGACGGGTACAAACAACACATACATACCATATAAGCATACAAGCACTAGAAAATAATACGTAAATACATCATGCATGCAGGGGAATTGGTTTAGACAGGGTCACTTGACATTGGTTGAAGAGATGGGTTCAAAGGGCTTGAATGTCGAAGGGCTGACATTCGACTCATGGCTTGACATTGCCCTAAATCGGTTCTAGGTTTGTTTTCTGGAGATGTGATAGTAGGGAATGTTGTAGAACATGGCTCAAAAGGCTTAGTGGACAAAGTGGCATTTCAATTGCTCAAAAGAAACAAGTCCAAATCATCCAATGCCACAGGTGGACATGCACTGACATAGTGTTTGACATGGCCAGAAACTAGGGCATTGCATAACTTTTGACTCAGGACTCCAATTGATGCACAACTTTGTCTAGGGTTTAGGCATTGACATCAGCTACAAAACTCTCAACAGGCTCAAGGGCTGAAAGTGGCCGGAGGGTGGCCAAATCCGGTGAGCAAACACGGTGGCCTGGACATGAACTGAGCCACTGGACAGCAACCTTGGCATGGCTATAACTTTTGATTCAGGTCGATTCAGAGGTCGGGCTAGTAGACAAAATTACTCAGGGGATTGAGATCTATCTAAATGACAAGGTGAGCGAGGCTAGATCGGCCGGGAATAAATTCCGGCGACCGGCGCTGGAGAAGACAACCTCTAGATTGGGCGTTTCTGTTCTAAAGGGTTTGAGCTCGATTCCTTGCTCAGGGAGTGAGAGGGTGAGGTGAGGGATCTACTTGCGGGGTTAAATCGGCCGGAGAGTGGCCGGAGAAGCTTCGCGACGAGGACCAGCTTACTGGTGGCGCGCAAACTTCAGAAAGGCCGTGATTCTTGCTCGAATTTGAAATCTAAGCTTACAGGCTTGTTCAATTGGGTGCACTGGTCAAATCCTATCACTGGCACGAAGGCTAATTCGGGCTAAATCGCTAGGCATTGCGGGAACAGGGGCTTTTCGGTTTTCCGGTGATTGCCGGCGTTGAGGTGCGCCGGGGACCAATTGATGGCTATGAAACATACAGGGGGATGAAAGGAGCTTACTGGTGGCGTTGGTTTGGAGGGGGAAGCTTCGGGCGAAGCTGGCGTCGTAAGCTTCAACGGTTGCTCGCCGGGGAAAAAGACCTTCGCGGCGGCGCTGAAGAACTCGGATGCTCTCGGGTGAGAGAAGCTAAAGCTTACAATGCAGGTGGTGTGTGAAGAAACGCTGGGCAAGGGGGGGCTTATATAGCCACGGGTGAGGTTCTCGGGAGCAGCAGCAATCGCCGGGGAAATCTTCTTCTGACGCCGGGACGGTCATCGATGCATTTCGGGACGCGGCGGGGCTCTGCCAGAGGCGATGAATCGCGGGGAAGCAGGATTTGGTCAGGAGGTGGTGGCGATGATCTTCGGGATGGCGGCCAAGTGGCACGAAGCTCCTGACAGCAGCAGCAGCAGCAGCACGCGCGCGCGGGGAAGAAGATGCACGGTGGGGCTTGAGCGCTCCACGGTGGCGGTACAGGTGCGCACGGCTGATGGCTACGTGGCCGTGAGGTGGCAACGCGGTGAACCTCGCCGGCGATGAGTTCAACGGCGCGGCAACTTGGCGGTTGCTGGTTGAAAACTTCACAGGGACCTGGTTGTGAACTTTGGACCTATTCGCAACGATTTGGACTGATCTGTGAAGGTTTTGGTTCGGGAGTTTGGGCCTAATTGCAATTCTGAAGATCTGAAGGGCTGATTTGAATTCTGATTTTGCAGATGAGTGCTACTAAATGTCTTGGACTCATCTAGCAGGAAAAACGATGAGATCCGATAACATCTGGTGGTTTTGACAAAAATCGAAAACATGGTAAAAGAGGGTAATTAGGGTTTGAACTTTTGTCGAGGCTGAAACTTGGGTTTTGGTCGAGATTCTGGAATTCTTCCAGAAGGGAAAAATGTTCAGAAAAATGAAAGAAAGGTTATCACTTGATCAGATTTGGATTTTGAGGTGATCTGGGACTTTTAGTCTTTTTGGGTTTTCTGAAACTTCTGAAAAGGACTAAATTGAAACGCTTTTGGATTGAAATGTGAAAACGATCTGGTCAATGAAGTTTAGCAGCCAACTTTTTAGGTTAAGGTAGTGGCATACCCAAGATCCAGATAGGGTTAAAATATCAGTGTTTCCAAAGAAGTTATGCTGATTCGCAAGCAGAAAAGATAATCAAAAACTGGGGTGTTACACTGTCCCCCCTGGGTAGATTAGGGGATTTTTTTTTTTGTTTGTATAGGATTTTTGCTCCCGGTAGTTCCGTAGGGGGAACCCCGGATGTGTAAATCATTCGCCAAATGAAATGGAAATTTTTGCTAAGTTAATATCTTGTCATGGTCAGGTGTCTGGGGCGGGGGTCCCGGAGAAGGACGTGGAACTCACTCCCATCTCCGGGAGTCTCGCCTCCGGTGTCCCCCGGGGGGGACAAGCTTTACTCCGGTGGTTGCCTGATTGGCACTTGGCGAATTTTAACAATCACCGCGCGGAGTTGCCAGAACCTCCCCCGGGAGTGTGGGTGGCAATTCCCTTGCGTATCGAACCTCCCGAAGGGTATGAGTACTGGCCGGAGGACATGTTCAACGCAGTGAGGCGATGAGTCCAGAGCTTGTACCGGGACGTGGCGCGAGCTTGACACTAGGTTTAGGGGGTCCTAGCCCACGTTAGACGTAGGTAGTCCCCCGTATATCCTCCGGGAGTACTCGACTTCCGGTTGTATTCTGTAAGCCTACCGGGAGAGGCTGTCTCCCGGCTAGTTTTTCATGAAATAAAAAGATCGCTCCTTTTCGCTTATTTTGTGCTTCTAAATCACCGGGGGAAAATTCTTGGGGGATAAACTCCGGGGGAGCGAGGCTCCGCTCCCGGAGACGATGTCCCGGGGGAGGGTCCTCCTCCGGAGACGATTCCTCCGGGGGGCGAAAATCTGGGGAGCAAGGCTCCACCTCCGGAGGACGAAGTTCCGGGGGAGGTTCCTCCTCCGGAGAACGAAAACCCGGGGGAGAGGCTCCTCCGGAGGACGAAAGTCCGGGGAGACGAAAATCCGGGGAGCGAGGCTCCTTCGGACAAAATACCGGGGGAGAGACTCCTCCGGAGAAAACAACTCCGGGGGACGGAGGTCCGGGGAGGAAGGCTTCACCTCCGGAGCCAACTCCTCCGGGGGACGAAAGTCCGGGGAGGAAAACTCCTTCTCCAGACAAAATTCCGGGGGAGAGGCTCCCCCTCCGGAGGACGAAAGTCCGGGGAGCAGGGCTCCATCTCCGGGCAAAGCTCCGGGGGAGAGGCTCCTCCTCCGGAGGACGAAAGTCCGAGGAGCAGGGCTCCATCTCCGGGCAAAGCTCCGGGGGAGAGGCTCCTCCTCCGGAGGACGAAAGTCCGGGGAGCAGGGCTCCTTCCCCGGACAAAATTCCGGGGGATAGGCTCCTCCGGAGAAAACTCCTCCGGGGGACGAGAATCCGGGGAGCAAGGCTCCACCCCCGGAGGGTTCTAGATGCTTTAGATGCCCCCCGATTTCGAATGGAATTAGCTGGGTATTTTTCTCCTTTTTGTCTCCTCCCCCCGCAGCGGGGGGTGACCTAGACAGGCGGCCCGCGCTGAAACCATAAGAAGTATCCCAGTTGTTCCCATGAGGGGTGGCACCCTCGAAGGGTTATCCTCGTGCAGGCGAGTGTGGGGATAGATGATCTATCGGTCGCGCGACCTAGATCGCTCCCGGAGGAGGAAGAGCATAAAAGCAAGCTCTAGAGTGTATGGGGGGGGACTGGTCCCCCAAAGTGACTCGTTACCTCGGTTCCTTGGGAACCAGGTTGCCGCTTACGCCCTCAGTCCACGTGGGGATATTGTAAGCCGCCCAAGGGGGAACGGGGCTCCTGCCGTCGGGACTTAAGGTTGAGCTGGAGCCTGTAGCTTCCTCGTGATGAGGGCATCCCCAGGGGGCATCCTCACGGGGAGGGCATCCTCGTGATGAGGGTATTGCCTCAGGGGCGATTAAAGAAGTCTGCACGAAAACACATGGAAAAAAGACCATTTGCATTGATTAAAACAAGCTGGTACAATGCCCCCACCCCCTGCGGGATCGCAAGAAAAGGGGCGGAGGGCAAAAGGCCTTTGAGGCCATGGCTACAACTCATCGCGCCTTCCCCTCGCGAAGCCCAAAGGGACGGGGGGAGGCTCGGAGTCAAGTGTAAAACCTGCGGAGCAGGTCCGCGTTCCATGTGTGCTTCAGCTCTTGGTCTTCGAGAGTAGAGAGCTTGTAAGCCCCCGAGCCAAGGATTGTGGAAATCCTGTACGGCCCTTCCCACTTTGGGCTGAGTTTCCCTTGGACTTGAGGGTCGGTAACGCGCTTGAGGACAAGGTCTCCCAAGCGGAAGGCCCTCCCCCGAACGCGCTTGTTGTAGGCGCGCGCCATCTCGCGCTCGTAAATGGCGTTGCGGAGGAGGGCTCTGTCCCGCTCTTCTTCGACGAAGTCCACCTCCAGCCTCTGGTTGTCTTCGTTGGCTTGAAACGCGGCTGCCGAGACTCCCTCGAGGAGTTCGACTCGCAGCGATCGGAAATTGATCTCCGAGGGTAGCACTGCCTCAGCCCCGTATACGAGCGAGAAGGGGGCACGCCCTGTTGCTCGGCTTGGGGTTGTTCGCATGGAGCAAAGGACACTCGGGAGCTCATCTGCCCAAGCCCCACGCCTGGAAGCGCTTTGCTCCAGGCGGCGACGGAGCCCCTGGAGGATAACTCCATTGACGCGCTCCACCGCCCCATTGCTCTTGGGGTGAGCCACTGAGGCGAAGTGGAGGGTAGTACCCAAGTTCTGACAGAACTCGCGAAAGATCGCTGAGTCGAACTGGGTTCCGTTATCTACGGTGATCTCGCGGGGGACGCCGAATCGGCACACTATGTTCTTCCAAAAGAACCTTTGCACCGCACGAGATGTGATGGCGGCGAGGGGCTCGGCCTCCACCCATTTGGAGAAGTAATCCACGGCCACAACCGCGTACTTGTATCCCCCCGACGCCGGGGGGAACGGGCCTAGGAGGTCCATTCCCCACCGCGCGAAGGGCCACGTGAGGGGGATTGCCTGCAGAGTTGCGGAGGGTAGGTTGGAGCCCTTTGCCATTTTTTGGCAAGCCCCGCAAGCAGATATGAGGTCTCTCGCGTCGCGGGCGACGGTTGGCCAGTAGAAACCCTGGCGGATGGCTTTTGACGCGACGGCCCGGGGGCCGAGGTGAGAACCACAACACCCGAGGTGAATATCTTCAAGGAGCTGAACTCCCTCCTCCCGCGGGAGGCAGCGAAGCAGCGCAGAGGCCCCTCGCTTGTACAATGTCCCCTCTATAAGCACGTACGCTCGCGCTTTAGCGCGAAGGCGCTTGGCTTCGGCTTCATCGGAGGGCTCCCCCTCTCCCTTGATGCAAGAGATAAGGGGGGCCATCCAGGATGTGGCCCGGACGATTTCCGCATTGCGGCCAATCTGATCCCTCAGGACCAAGCTCATCAGGCGCTGGAACGTTGCCCCGGCGTTTTTCAACCCGAAAGGCATGTGGACATAGCAGAAAGTACCGAGGGGAGTTATAAAACTCGTCTTTTCCTCGTCCTCCTCCGCCATTCGGACTTGATGATAGCCCGAGTAGGCGTCCAAAAAGCTCATCAGTTCGCATCCCGCGGTGGAATCCACCAGTTGGTCAATCCGCGGGAGCGGGAAGTTATCTTTGGGGCAAGCTTTGTTGAGGTCGGTGAAGTCGACGCACATTCTCCACTTGCCGCTTGCCTTCTTTACGAGGACGGGGTTCGCTAGCCACTCGGGGTGTAGGACCTCCCGAACGAACCCCGCCTCCCGGAGTCTAGCGATCTCCACCTTGATGGCCTCCTGCCTCTCGAGGGAGAGCTTTCTCATTTTCTGTTTCACCGGGAGGCGGCCGGGTATTACTGCGAGCTTGTGCTCGATAACATCCCTGGGCACACCCCCCATATCCGCGGGCTTCCATGTGAAGACGTCCGCGTTTTCGCGAAGAAACTCGGCGAGTCGCGTTGCCTGTTCCTCGAGGAGATCAGCCCCAATCTTGATGGTCTTCCCCTCGTCTTGGAAGAGAGAGATTTCCCGGAGGTCTCCTTCAGGGCGAGGCTTGGGAAGGAACTTCCCGGGGAGCGTGATTGGCACGTTTGGGGTTGAGGAGGAGCTCCCTCCCCCCGGGGCCTTGACCAGGTTAACGTCCCCGATTACTGCGGAGGCGCGCTCGTAGAGGGAGCGAGCCACGCCTTGGTCACCATGCACAGAGATCACCCCACTCGGCCCGGGGATCTTCATGCAAAGGTAGTTGTGGTGGACCGCTGCTCCTAAGCGGTTGATGATGGTTCTCCCCATTATAGCGTTGCAGGAGGAGGGGAGATCCACCACGTCGAACCGAACCATTTCGGTCCGGTAATTATCTGGGGTGCCGAATGTCATTGGGAGGTCGACCTTCCCCACAGGATGTATGGTTTTCCCCGGGACGAATCCTTGCAGGGGCCCCACCGCGGGTTGCAGGAGCTTCTCGTCCACCTGCATTTCTTTGAACGCCTTTAGGTAGAGGACGTCCGCGGAGCTCCCGCCATCCACCAAGATTCGGGCAAGGCGGCAGTTAAACACGGTGGCTGAGATGATCAGCGCGTCATTGTGGGGGAAGCGCACCCCACTCGCGTCTTCGATGGTGAACGTCAACGGGACGTCCGACCATTTGGACGGCCGGGACGTGTTAACGGCCCCTACTACCTTCACCTCCCGCGCATACTCTTTGCGCTGGCGTTTGGAATCTCGCCCGGAGGCGGATCCTCCCACAATGACATTGATGTGCCTCTCGGAGGCTTGGAAGGGGAGCTCGTTGCTCGAACCCTTTTCCTGGCCTTGCCTCTGACATCCCCCTGGCGGAGCGGGGAGTGCCGCCAAGGCTAGTGATGGAAGTGGTAAGGAGGTAGAGCCTCCTCCTCCTCCCCCCGGCCCATGTTGCTCGAGGAATGTCGCGAAATGGTTGAGGAGCGCGTGGCATTCTCGGGTTGCATGGGAGTTGGACTTGTGGTAAGCGCACCACAGAGTGGCTCCAGGATCCTTGCCCTCTTGCGGACGGGAGGGTCGGCTTCCTCCACCGCCTTTGGGCTTGGAAAAGGGGCGCTGTCCCCGGTTAGGCTCCCGAGAGCCGCCTCCGCCTACGAGGACGAAAGTGTCCCGAGGCCTTGGCTCGTTGCGGGGCCCCCTCCGGGGATGTTTGTTGGAGGGGTCCTTCGCGTCCCTCTCCCCGGGGACGGAGGTCCCCTGGTGCTTTTTCCAGAGATCGTCTTCTTCGGCTCTCGCGTACTTCTCGAGTACGTTGAAGAGCTCGTCGGCGGAGGACGGGCAACTCCGGGAGAGTCTTCGGTGGAGCTCTCCCGGGAGAATGCCACTCTTGCACGCCTTGATCACCGTCGAGTCGGGGACGTGAGCCACCTTGCTCTTGATCTGCGCGAAGCGTTTGAAGAAACTTCGTATTGTCTCCCCCGACCGTTGGCGAACGGTGTACAATTGCGACGAATCCAGGGGACGGATGTAATTCTCCTGGAAATTTGTGCAGAATTCGCGCTTCAGCTGCGCGAATGACTTGATGGAACCGCTCTTTAGGTTATAGAACCATGAACGAGCTATTCCCGAGAGGTAGAGGGGGAAGACGTTGCATTGGACGCTTTCGTCCCCCCCAACCGCCGAGATGGCTGTGGAGTACACTTGCACGAACTCATAGGGGTCGGCCTCCCCGTTGTAGTGCTCGATATGGGGCGGCCGATATGGTTTCGGCCACCGAACACGCCGAAGGCGGCGGCAAAGGGGTTGGTTAGCCCCTTCCACTTCCTTTGGGGAGTTTGCATCGATATCCCCCTTCACGGGGGAAGCGCGTTCATTGTCCGAATCGGAGAGGGGTCCCAACGGACCGCCGGCCTTCCGGTATCGCCTTCGCTCTTCGGGATTGGTGGAGCTCACCTCTTGTATCTCGGGGGGACCTCCGGAAGTGACGGAGGCCTCTTGCATGGGTCTTTTACCCTTGTCTGTAGGGACAAGGGGGGCGCGCTTGCGCGCGAGTGATTCTCGGCCGTACCGGGACGGGGCGCCTTCGGACCTTGCCGCGCGCATGCGCTCCACCTCCTCCCGAGTGAACCGCGTTTGGTTCACCGGGGGAGCCCGAGGAGGGGGACCCGGGGGAGGAGGCGGAGATGCGCCCGTCACCGGCGCCAGAGAGGAATCGCGGGCCGGACGAGGCCCGGCCACGGAGACGGCCCGCGGCGTGGGAAGACTTCCCCATGGGGGAACGGCCTGTAATGTAGGAATCACCCCGGGGATACCCGTTGGGATAGGCATAGTCCCAGGGGGAGAATTCCTTCCGGGGCAAGGGATGGTTCAGGAACAGGAGAACCCCCGGAGAACGAACACCCTCCCGGCGGGGGGTAGCCCCCGGAGACGGGCTGACCCCCCGGGAGTGAAGGACCTCCGGAGGTGGGAACACCTCCCGGGAAAGGGTAGCCCCCGGAGACGGGCTGACCCCCCGGGAGTGGACCTCCGGAGGTGGGGACGCCTCCCGGGAAAGGGTAGCCCCCGGAGACGGGCTGACCCCCCGGGAGTGAAGCTGCGGAGGTGGGGACCCCTCCCGGGAAAGGGTAGCCCCCGGAGACGGGCTGACCCCCCGGGAGTGAAGCTCCGGAGGTGGGGACGCCTCCCGGGAAAGGGTAGCCCCCGGAGACGGGCTGACCCCCCGGGAGTGGAGCTTCGGAGGTGGGGACGCCTCACGGGAAAGGGTAGCCCCCGGAGACGGGCTGACCCCCCGGGAGTGGAGCTCCGGAGGTGGGGACGCCTCCCGGGAAAGGGTAGCCCCCGGAGACGGGCTGACCCCCCGGGAGTGGAGCTCCGGAGGTGGGGACGCCTCCCGGGAAAGGGTAGCCCCCGGAGACGGGCTGACCCCCCGGGAGTGGAGCTCCGGAGGTGGGGGTGCTTCCCGGGAAGGGGAAAGCCCCCAGAGCGAAGAAGGTTCCTGGGTGTCCCATCATGAACGGAGGTGCCATCCCTCCGAATTGGAACGGGTGCAGGTACGCGGGGGCCGGAGGCCGCGCTATGGCGCGTAACAACTCTTCCAGAGTACGTTGTGCGCGAAGCTGTCCCTCCACCATCGCCCCGAGTAGCGGGTCACCTGAAGTTGAAGGCATTACCTGGGGTACTCTTGGTCCTCCCAAACCGGAACCTTCGGGCAGGCTCGCAGGAGTCGTTCCCCCGCCAAGGATGACGGGAGAGTTGAGTGTTGCCTCCCCCCGAGTGTCCCCGGGAGGGGGTGTTGTGACGACGGCCCCCTGCGTGGGCGGTGCAGGGTTGCTAGGGCCGGCATCGTTGGAGACGGAGGTTAAGTGCCTCATCCTTCTTGGAGCCATGACTATTTGTCACGAGTCCCCACGGACGGCGCCAACTGTCGTGGTATAAAAAATACCTCGGCAGATTTGATGACGTGCTCAACACGTGTTCCTCAACGCGAGCTGACCGTGCGACGGGTCACCCCGCGTTGGACAATCCCAGAGATTGACACAGGGGTTTATACAGGTTCGGGCCTCAGTGGAGGCCCTAGTCCTGTCGACGTGCTCCCGACGAGCATCAGCTGGGGGGCTCTCTCCCGGAGAGAGGGCTCCAGAACACGCCTTTTTGTCTTTTTGGATTGAGTACAAATGAATGTCTTAGGTTACAAAAGAGGGTTACAAGGGTATATATAGACCCCAAAAGATGCAAATTACTGTACTACCCCTCCTGCCACCGTAGGATCGGGGGCAAAATGGTCTTTTGATGAGGTCCAGGGCACCGATTTCTGACACGTGGCGGCCCTTTGAAATCAGTGCCCATCAGAGGAGCGCCGGGGGAAACCTCTCCCGAGCCCGGAGAGGGGCCTCCGGGAGACGTCTTCCCCGGCTCGGAGAAGGGGGCTCCGGGAGAGGGGGCTCTCCCTAACCCGGAGGAGATGCGCCGGGGGAAGTCTCTCCCGAGCCCGAGGGAGGGCTCCGGGAGACGTCTTCCCCGGCCCGGAGAAGGAGCTCCGGGAGAGGAGCTCTTCCTAGACCGGAGCAGGTGCTCCGGGGGAAGTCTCTCCCGAGCCCGGGGGAGGGCTCCGGGAGACGTCTTCCCCGGCCCGGAGAAGGGGCTCCGGGAGAGGAGCTCTCCCTAACCCGGAGGAGTTGCGCCGGGGAAAGTCTCTCTCGAGCCCGGGGGAGGGCTCCGGGACACGTCTTCCCCGGCCCGGAGAAGGGCGCTCCGGGAGAAGTTTCTCCCGACCCCGCAGAAAGAAATCCCACGGTGACGTTTCTGGCGTTGGCTAGTATTTTCCCCCAACAGGCTCATCCTCCTCCACGACCACGTGGTCGTACAGGCCCGATGCCCCCAAGGCATCAAGTTGCGCAACCAACGTGGCCGTGTCAGTGGGGCTCTCCTCGTACCCCGGCTTCGGGGGCTGCGATCCCCCCGGGGGAGTCACTTGTGCCGGAGGTACAGCCTCCACCGGCCCCCGGGGTGCCACTGTAGTTTGGGCCGGCAATGGCCTTACCTCCCCCGGCGTCCGGGGCGTCTCCGAAGTCGCCTTGACCGGGGAGGACCTCACTTGCCTCGGAGGTCTTATCCTTCCCGGGGCACCGGGTGTCCCCGCTGGCCTCCGCACCGGTGCCGGTGATGGGGCGTGGGCTTGATTGGAACTCTCGCCTGGTGCCTGCGCGGTCTTAGCGCGTTTTGCCGCTGGGAGCGCCCCCGCCTCCCGCCGCCTGTGGGAGCTCGGAGTCGGAAGTGGAACCCTGTCCGGGAGGGTCATCCCGAAGGCCTCGGCGACAATATTCCGGGGAGGACCCTCCCCGATGGCAGCGAGGCACCGGGAGTGCTCGTCCTCATAGTACCTCCCGAGGAGGTGCTCCGCCTTCTCCCTGGTGGACTTGTAGGACCGAACTGCAAGAGGCAAACAATCAGCAAAACCAATTCCTACGAAACATGTGAAATCCCAGGAATTGGAAACTTATGCCGCGACACCGGGAACCTCGGAGGACGAAGCTCCGGGCCAAGTCCCGGACCCCTCCTACTCCGGCTGAAGGGGCTAAGCCGGAGGAGAAGCAACTCCTCCGCTAAGTCCCGCATACTCCTCCGGGAGCGGGCATTTGTCATCTTCGCGACGGAGGTTAGTTCCTCCATCGTCAAGGCCGGGGGACCAGAGGGACGACCAAGTGTCGCCGGCCTCGGGGAGTAAACCATCTCTGGGTCACCTGCCCGGAGATAGAACCATCTCCGGCTCCATCCCTCCCAATGCTCTTGGGAGGCCGTCACCGGGTACTCTTCCGCCCGGGAAGGAGCATACTTCAGCATCATCGAGCCGGAAGTAGACTTCGGCCCGTGCTTCACCACCGGGGAGCTCTTCGCTGCCGCCCGGTAGAAGTAGGAGAAGAGGTGGAGTGTCCCCTCCACTCCGGCGGTGGTCTCGCATAGCCACAAAAACAACCCCATTCTCACAAGAACGTTGGGCGTTAAGTGGTTTAGGGCGATCCTGTGCTCCCGGAGGAAGTCCCGGAGGAGGGGATGGATTGGGAGCCGCAGGCCCACCTGGACGAAGGCCATGAAGGCCACCACCTCCCCGTCCCGGGGGCTTGGGGTCACCTCCCCCGCAGCCGGGACATAGATGTCTCCCTCCGCGAAAATCCTCCGGGAGACGAGGGTATCCCGGTCCCCCACGGAGAACTCCGTCGTTCCGAGGTAATCCGAAGTTGCGTCCTCCGGAACACTTGATGCCTTCCCGCGCCCCTTCGACGCCATCTCTTCGTCTCTCCCGGAGAGGTTTTTTGAAGTCGGGGAAGAAATTACTCCCGGGGAATGTGGTGGAATATGAAGGCTAAGGAGAAGGAAGTGAGCCTCACCTGAGGCGGGCCCCTCCTTATATAGGGGGCTGAGGTGCCCCGATGGCTGCCACGTGTCAGCTCGAGGGATCCCTGCCGTGAATACGAAGGGTCACATGGATATCGAGACAACATATGGCAAACTTAAATAGCGCTCCTCTCTCGGAAAAGGACGAGTTGCGCCCGGAGTAGCTCTCCGGGAGAGGGCCATTTTCTCCTAAAAAATGAATCGCACACCCCGACGACATCAAATGTCCTCCGGGGTGCAGGGGGCTTCTGTTGGGGGAAAATACTAGCAATGTCAAGCGTCACCCAAGGACGGGAGGAGGAGCCCCCTCATTCCCGGGCCCCTTTTCCGGGCTAGGGGAAGACCTCTCCCGAAGCCCCTTTTCCGGGCTAGGGGGAGACTTCCCCCGGAGCCCATTCTCTGGGCTAGGAAGAGACCTCCCCCGGAGCCGGGCTAGGGAGAGACTTCCCCCGGAGACCCTTTTCCGGGCTAGGGGAAGACCTCTCCCGGAGCCCCTTCTCCGGGCTCGGGGAAGACCTCTCCCGGAGCCCCTTCTTTGGGCTAGGGAGAGACATCCCCCGGAGCCCCTTCTCCGGGCTCGGGGGAGACTTCCCCCGGCGGACCTTCTCCGGTCTCGGGGGAGACCTCCCCCGGCGCACCTTCTCCGGGCTAGAGAGAGATCTCCCCCGGGGCCCCTTCTCCGGGCTAGGGAGAGACCTCCTCCGGAGCCCCTTCTCCGGGCTCAGGGAAGGCCTCTCCCGAAGCCCCTTCTGCGGGCTAGGGAGAGACGTCCCCCGGAGCCCCTTCTCTGGGCTAGGGAGAGATCTCCCCCGGGGCCCCTTCTCCGGGCTAGGGAGAGGCCTCCCCGGAGCCCCTTCTCAGGGCTCGAGGAAGACCTCTCCCGGAGCCCCTTCTCCGGGCTAGGGAGAGACGTCCCCCGGAGCCCCTTCTCCGGTCTCGGGGGAGACTTCCCCCGGCACACCTTCTCCGGGCTAGGGAGAAACTTCCCCCGGAGCCCCTTTTCCGGACTAGGGGAAGACCTCTCCCAGAGCCCCTTCTCCGGGCTAGGGAGAGACTTCCCCGGAGCCCCTTTTCCGGGCTAGGGGAAGACCTCTCCCGGAGCCCCTTCTCTGTGCTAGGGAGAGACTCCCCCCGGAGCCCTTCTCCGGGAGGCACTGATTTCGAGGGTCGCCACGTGTCCAAGATCGGTGCCCTGGACCTTCGCCAAAAGACCATCCTGCCCTCGATCCGGCGATTGTAGCAGGGGTAGTTTGGTAATTTGCATCTTTTGGGGTCTATTTATACCCTTGTAACCCTCTCTTGTAACCTAAGGCACTCATTTGTACTCAATCCAAAAAATGAAAAGGCGTGCTCTGGAGCCCTCTCTCCGGGAGAGAGCCCCCTAGCCGACGCTCGTCGGGAGCACGTCGACAGGACTAAGGCCTCCACGGAGGCCTGAACCTATATAAACCCCTGTGTCAATCTCTGAGATTGTCCAACGTGGGGTGACCCGTCACACAGTCAGCTCGCGTTGAGGAACACGTGTTGTGCACATCATCAAATCTGCCGAGGTATTTTTTATACCACGACAATTACTCCAAGTCTTCAACTATCATTTTTATATTCCACTCAAACTATTGGGATCCATTTAAGCAAATTTAGAAGTTAGAACAATAATCCACTGAATACACCTAAGTTAGGAAACAAAAATCCTAATTAAAGCTCCCAAAAAACAAACAACTCTCCCTAAGATAAAATGAAATCCATTATAAAAAAGAAAAAAGAAAAAAATTTGGAAAAAAAAATGGAGTCAAACAAATCTATCAAAATTACCCCTTCCATGACAAAAAGTAGAGAGCAACAACACAAGAGCCACCACTATGATCCATCTCCACATCTGCATGTACCTACAAACACACCCAAACGCAAAGGGACACTCAAGAAAGTACCAAAGTGAACTCGAATCAACAAGTGACACAAACATGTACCTGACAATCACAAGAGTAGCACCAGTGGCACAACAGCATTGCACCAACCGGGCAAGAGGCGGCAGGCTGCGGCGCCGGCAAACCACAAAATGGGACAACAACCAAAGATCTCAAGGAGGAAGCACAGGCAAAAACTGAGCACAAGCATTGCAAATCCAATGAAGCCGCACAAGAAAACACAAAGTGAGTGCGATCACAGCAAACAAAGCAACGTTTATTAGCAAACCGAGCAAGCACGCTGATGTAATGACGGAAGACATGTGACGTAATGCCATTGGATAGCTCACAGATGGAAGCTAACAATGACGGCATGATGCAGACGTGGTGATAGACATATGCCCTAAAGGCAATCATGGAGATGGTTGTGTCATGTCATGTTTATGAATTCTTATTCTATTCCTTGAATAAAGTATCACTTTTATCGATCAACAAATATGTGACTTGTTTGTGGAGCTCTTTATAATGATATATGAATTGTCCCAATTTTCTTACGACTTTATTAGTGATATTTAATCTAAACATCCCTGAATTTTGACATTAAATGGAATAATAATGCAAGATAAGTCAGCACAATCATTGATTGATAGTCAAGTTTCACGGACCATGGATTTGAGATATCAAGTCAATGTCATGGACACATGTCGGAGAACACGTTGGTAGAATTGACCCAACTTGAAACACTGTTGAGACTTTATGTGTCATCAATTTGTTTCTAACAGTTATTTTTGATTTATCTTTAGACCTGATATCATCATGGTTTCATACATGTGTAGTAGTATACCTTAGTGTCATCAACCGCTACTTTTAACGGAGTAGTCATAAAGGTGACATACAGATATGTTATGAATCATGTGGTTGAAAGTGAATGGTCGAGATGGAATTTGCCCCTCTCATATCTTGAGAGTCATATCTTGAGAGAGATATCTCTGGGCCCCTTGATGTAATTGGACTAAGAAAGTGCATGGTTGTGCCAAATATAGTTGAGAGTCAACTATGGATAAAGGTTAGTCCATTACAAGATCGAGAAAGGACCGAGCTATTCAAGGATGACACGTTTCTCACGTTGAGTTCGATCTGATATCGTGAGGCAAAAAGATAATCCATGATAAGTTTTATAGGTTCATTGGATATGATCTTCATGTACATGCGGGTAGTCATAATGTCTTGCTAGGGACCACTTATGACTTGTGGTTCAAGAAGTTTTTTCTGGTCGCAACCAAATATACACGAACCTACAGGGTCACACACTTAACGGGTTGGAGTATTAATTCGGATGGGATCCGAAATGGGTCCCCTATTGGTAATGGATTTACCATTGGGATTAGGGTTCGCATTTGAGTAAAACTTATCTGCAAGGTCTTATAAAAGGAGGAGAGGTGGGCATGCAAAAGACATCTGATATCTAATCTATTCTGGCCGCCGCCGCCACCATCCACGAGATAGATCTCGTAAAAGCCTAGTTGCGTGTGCTAGTGCTAGCACACGAACATGCGGTGATCCTTCCCTAGATGTGTGGACTTCCGTAGAGATGCAGCTACTACTGCTGCACTGCTGGTCACGATCCGGTTGTGACATCGACTCTTCTTACACTGCTGTGTTGTTGCATCCACACATCTAGTTGTAAACCTTTTGATCTATAGTTTTATGCTTGCATGGTTCTTGGGTTTTGGGTTAAAGTTTGTGAAATTATCGCTAAAGTAGCAGCCCGTTTTCCTTCAGGCGGGGCATGCATTGAACATCGGTGCGAACCAAACAGGACATCAGAAACAACTGGCAATGGCTAGATGGGAAGTGGAGTATAA
Organism: Pharus latifolius; assembly: GCA_019359835.1. Classification (NCBI taxonomy): domain Eukaryota; kingdom Viridiplantae; phylum Streptophyta; class Magnoliopsida; order Poales; family Poaceae; genus Pharus; species Pharus latifolius. Next base: position 35,699,957 of record CM033325.1, read on the forward strand.
GTGGTGTGACACTATTCGATCATGGGCAACGTTGCCGAGTCACAAACAATACGCCGAAGAAGACGACGCAGACCAATCCAAAAGTAGTATCGTGCACCACACCTACTAAAGTAGACAATCGAACAGACGGGAAAAAAATGGCGTGGTCATGCCAGGAAGGCCGGACATGCAAGGCAACAACTGATTGATGTGGCACGAGAATGACAGCCAATGAAACTGATCGAATGGGTGAGGGAAAAAGGGTGACGTGGCACGATCAGGTTGAATGCGTAACAAACTTGAACTCTATTTGATTGGTTGAAGTCCGATACAAATTAGATAGCTGAGTCTAATACGTTTTCAAGCGATCGGACTATAAATACCATGTAATAGTTCTAGTTTAGAATCAAATCAGATATAGAACTCAAAGACATAGATCAACGTAGATCGAGTGCGATCAACGTTCAATGTGTACAAGTTCTTTATAATAAAAGGCCTTGTTCCTTTTTATTTCTGTGTTCGAGCACTGGGTTTCGGTAATTCCGAGTAAGTTCCCATATTTCACATCTAATCGAGTATAGCCAAATCTGGTCTATTACTCAATCGGATCAAGTTGGTATCAGAGCACTATCATGTCCTGTGGATGGTGAAGACTCATCAGGGTTACAAACAATCCGGCAAAATTCCGCAAAAACCTTTTACAATCAAAGGCAAAAGTTCAACGGCACCAACAGTCGCACCTCTGACCATGTCTAAAGAAACCTCCGTTCAAGCTGACTTGGCCAAAAAAGTGGCCAAACTCTCCGCCAATATGGATACCGTGCTTGCTTGGATCAAGCAGCAGGCCATGACCTTACCTCATGAAGATAATGCTTCGAAGGAGAAGGCAACTGGTGTGAAGATTGTGAGCAGCTCGCGTAGGCCAGACGATGTTGAAGACGAAGATGACTACAAGGCCAACGACCTTGTCAACACATCCTTAGCTGTTGGATCTTTTTAAGGTCGAAGCTAAGGTTGACATACCCATATATGATAGGGTGATCGATGCCGAGAAGCTGGATTCTTGGATTGATTAGTTTGAGATCTACTTTGACCTGCGAGGGTTCAGTAGCGCTCAAAAAGTGAAGTTTGCATCTTTGAAGATGAAGAACCACGCCAAGACGAGATGGAAGGCCCTTTTCGCCAGTGGGGAAGCTGACGATCTCACGTGGGGTCAGTTCAAACGGCTCCTACGACAAGAGTTCTATCCGATGGGTTATCTTGAGAAGAGATGGGATCATTGGCACAAATTGTATCAACAACGCGACCAGTCTGTCCAGGACTATACGACGGAGTCCCGAAGACAAGCGATGGTCATTGGCATCTCACTATTTGATCCTCAAGTGTTTCAGAAATACACATCAGGATTGCAGAAGATGATCAGTGCTGAGTTAAGCATGTTCGACGTCCAAGATATCGCGACCGAGAGCACAACTGCTATGGCAATTGAAAAGAAAAACAAGTCCCATAATGACAAGAACATGAAAGAGAGTTCGACCTCATCAAAAGGAGAGATGAGTCTGAAGAAAAGCACTCCAATATCTGGTACGAGCATCTCTTGTGAGAATTGTCACGCTGCAGGACACACAAAAGATAAGTGTTATAATCTCCATCCTAAGCTTCGACCAAAGAAAAACGGACCAGGAAAAAGAATAGCTACAGCTACTATGGGTCCATCAGAAAAAGAAATTGTTTGAGTGAATTCAGTCGATAAGGGGGATATGACCTTGTCTCTGATGGCAATGCCGAAGGAGACAGGTTCGGATTCCCCTGATGACCATCACCTGACGGAGGATTTGTTCACTATCAGCATCCAGGTGAAGCACGAAGTGGTCGCAGCAATATTTGATCCCAGAAGTCAAAAGAATCTGGTCTTCGTTGGACTGGTTCGATGACTTGGGTTGAAGATGACCACACACCCACGACAGTATCCTCTGGGATAGTTCACATCTGACGTGAGCCAACAGATTACGAGTCAGTGTGTGTTGAAGTTTGCGATCTCTGCTCATTATATCGATGAGGTTCAATGCAACGTTGTTCCTATCGATATTTGTCAGGTGATCTTTGGAAGTCCGTTCTTGTATGATCAGGACGCTCATTCCACTAAAGGGTTTAAGAATATGAGCTCACCAAAAATGGGGTTAAGTTCGTTATCAATAGAGACGATCACGTCAACACTTCGAACTTAATAACTACAAATCAGGCTAAACAAATCATCAACGCATGTCAAAAATGTGTGTTTGTTATGATTTGGCCAGTTGGTTAGGATGATAGTACTCAGGCAGGGCTGTCGTTGGCTTGCCAAGAGGATTCTGGTCATTTGTCTGGACTGTTGGAAAAATACAGTGATTTGTTCGAAAATACTTGGGGTCATCCATTGAAACATCCAGTCGAGCACAATATTCAATTCGTGTCAGATGTGACACTTTCCAATCTAAATATGTATCGCAACTCAATATTGGAGAATGAAGAGATCAAAAGATAACTTAGTGACTTGTTGAATGGTGGGGTAATTCAACCAAGTAACTCACCTTGTGGATCCCTTGTGGTGCTGGTACCAAAGAAAGATAGTACACTAGTATAGAAATGCAGTCTACTAACCCCTATCTTCTAACAGTTATTAACGATTTAGAAGAAAACCGTTAGAAAAGGTGCTTTGCAGTCACAAAAGGCATATGGGAGGTATTTTTACTATCGGTTTGTATGAAATTTACCGTTAGAAGAAGCAGAATGATTTACTCTAGCGGTGATGAACATATTTACCGTTAGAAGAGATGCAGAAGTACTGACGGTAGTTTGTTGCGTACCGTTAGAACTGATCGACTTCTACAAATAGTTTTATTCTATCGGTACTGTATGTGTATACCGTTAGAATATATCGCAAAATTCCTAATAGTAGGCTGTTGTGTACCGTTAGAACCGATTGACTTCTACATATTGATTTATTCTATCGGTACTGTATGTTTATACCGTTAGAATATATCACAAAATTCCTAACGGTAGGCTGTTGTGTACCGTTAGAACCGTTCGACTTCTACAAATAGTTTATTCTATCGGTACTGTATGTTTATACCGTTAGAAGAGATCTAAAATTACTAACAGTAGGTTGTGGTGTACCGTTAGAACTGTTCTAGTACTATAAATACCCGGGTATGTCTGTTCCGTTCGAACAGTTACTTGGGCACACGTAGCCCTAACCCGTAAGCTCCATGGATGGCCGGCGCACCTCCACCGGCGACCGCTGCACCTCCGCACCTCCATCGATGCCTACTAGATTTCGGCATGGCAAGCAAGGCAAATAAAATTTTAGCAATATTGTTAGATTATTGTAATCCGGTGATGGCAATTATCCTGCAATTTTTGTATCCTTCATTTTGATGTATCTTCTTTTCAATATGATTATGTATGATGTCTTGTGGGACAGATACTGTTCAATTGTTTGAAATTGGATAAAATGAAGAAAATTATCAGGATATTTGCAAGACAAACACTAGCTAACATAGTCAAATGCCAATAAGAGCATAAATGTAATATCTTCATCTCCCAGTTGGTTTCTCAATGCCAACTTGGACTTAGTAACAATTGAAATTGAAAGATCATGAAATTGAAATTGAAATTGAAAGATCATGAAATTGAAATAGAAGTTGAAATTGAAAGATCTTGAAATTTAAATTGAAATATATATGTAGTTTACAAGTATCATGAGATACACAAATATCTCATGAAATTGAAAGATCATTAATATCAAGATATTTACAAATATCATGAGATACACAAATATCTTGATCTCTCTGTAGGTTGTTCAATGCCAATAACATTGTCAAATGCCAACTAGCTTGCTCAATGATCATGTGCATGTAAAAAGTTCATTAAATAATTAATGTATATTGGCAAGGTAATTTCTTCTGATGAAATAGAGTAGAAATGTAATATCTTGATCTCCAGTTGCAAGTTGATGTTACTATGAAGAAGCACAACCTAACCTTCAGTTGGTAGTCCTTCTCAGATAGGTAGCCATTTAGGAAACAGTAAACAATCTTAATTTGCTCTAGAATGCCTATTCATGATCTGTGCAGATCCTTGGACGATGCTCATGAGGGGCAACGTATTTCGCGGTTCTTCGTCACAATACGCTGCCTACGTTGGCTTGTTGGCGAAAGAAAGGGTGAAGATCACCGTCGAGAGCTGGAAGGACGTGAAGGGCGAGATCTTAGTTGGCTCGGTCAAGAAGATCCTCAAGCCCGGCGTGTTTCTCAAATCAGGACCTATAGAAAGCATCTTATATTTGTATCGATGATTTCCTTGGGCTCACACTCAACTCAACTCAACTCAGTAATATAAGTGGTTTCCTAGTTTGCCTCCATTCCTTCAAGAAAATGGAAGAGGAAACCACTTATATTACTGAGTTGAGTTGAGTTGATCGAGTCTGAGTCCGAGGAAATCACCAATACAGATGTAACTCGACGGCAGTTCCAGCTCCTTAGGTGTCTTTGAACTGAACTCCTATATTTAAGTCAAATGTGGTTTAGACATTTTCTGCTTCGGATGAATAGATTTGTGATGTATCAGGTCTAACTTGTAGTCGGTAGTTACATTGTCGCAACTTGCAAAGGTTCTCTTTTATGTAAAATGTATGGGCCACTTGGTCCTCGTGACGATATGTTGTTAATTTCAAACATGACTTTTCTAATATACATCGAATGTGTGAATTGTTGTATTTGTATATTATTGTATATTTGTGTATTTGTATTGCCATTTGGGACATGAACTTGAATGTGTACATGGGAGTATTTGTGTATTTAATTGTATTGGTAGATAGGTGTGTATTTGTATTGCTGTTTCAGGCATGCACGTGAATTTGTGAACTGGCATGTGTATATTTGTACCTAAATTGTTGTGTCATGCATGAATCAGCTTGCTTTTGTTTCAGCCATTAACTAGAATGAGTTTAAATAGTACTCATTTTTTATGTTTCCTCTTCCATTTTCTTGAAGGAATGGAGGCAAACCAAGATCTCATGTAAGTAGAGATTTTTAATTTCTTTCGCAAGATGAAGTACCAAGTACCTAAGAAAAGTATTTTTGTGTCTCTTAGTTAATCTACAAATTAGCATCTCTTGAAATATTTCTTTATCTTCTAGTTAAGATCTGTTTGGTTACATTGTGTTTAGATATGATTATTTGAATGTGAGAACTGGTGTGCATGTGTGTACTTAGATTGCTGTGTCATGCATGAACCAGCTTGTGTTTGTTTAAAGCAATGTACTAGTACCTGTTCTAACGGTAAATACACATATTTACCGTTAGAACAAACACCTGTATTTGCATATGTGCTTCAGGCATGCATTTGAATGTGAGAACTGGTGTGCATGTGTGTACTTAGATTGCTGTGTCATGCATTACCCAGCTTACTTTTGTTTCAACAATGTACCAGTACCTGTTCTAACGGTAAATACACATATTTACCGTTAGACCAAACACCTGTATTTGCATATATGCTTCAGGCATGCACTTGAATGTGAGAACTAGTGTGCATGTGTGTACTTAGATTGCTATGTCATGCATGAACCAGCTTGCGTTTGTTTAAAGCAATGTACCTGTACCTGTTCTAACGGTAAATACACATATTTACCGTTAGAACAAACACCTGTATTTGCATATGTGCTTCAAGCATGCACTTGAATGTGTGAACTGGTGTGCATGTGAGTACTTGGATTGCTGTGACATGCATTACCCAGCTTGCTTTTGTATAAAGCAATGTAACAGTACCTGTTCTAACGGTAAATACACATATTTACTGTTAGAACAAACACCTGTATTTGCATATGTGCTTCAGGCATGCACTTGAATGTGTGAACTAGTGTGCATGTGTGTACTTGGATTGCTGTGTCATGCATGAACCAGCTTGCTTTTGTTTCAGCATGTGCATGTACTTGTTCTAATGGTAAATACACAAACACCTGTATTTGCATATGTGCTTCAGACATGCACTTGAATGTGAGAATTGGTGTGCATGTGTGTACTTAGATTGTTGTGTCATGCATGAACCAACTTGCTTTTGTTTCAGCCATGTACCAGTACCTATTCTAACGGTATATATGTGTTTTTACCGATAGAAGATGTACGTACAAAATTACACGCACATATTCTAACGGTGATTTCGTGTATTTACCATTAGAAATGGGTCCAGTATAAGTAAAACCCCACTCGACCATTGCTAAGCTGTTGTTTTGTTCTATTGCACTCTGTCTCTCTCTGTTTGCGATGAGAGTTCCACGCTCGAAGTTACACTGGTAGAGTGATCAGGGCAAGCTGGAAGGAAGTTGATTGGACCCCTCTAGCTCTTTAATGTAAGCTTAATTGTCATCACTTATCTCTCTCTCCCTCTAGATCTCCCTCTCTCTCTGCTTGCAAGCTAATTGTATTGTGTAGTTCCAAGCTTGTAGCTCCAAGCTTGGGAGCTAGCTGGAAATGCCTCATGTTTGAGGAGCTCACTAGCTTGTATTGTGTAGTTAGGTTAATTAGTGTTAATTTCGTCAGGCTAGGGTTTAACACATCAGTTGTAAGAGGTTGTACATGTACATATACATAAGTTAATTGGGCAGGTTTCATGCATGCCTGACTCGTTAAATTTTGTTAATTGTAGATGGATAGGAAATATTGGAAGTATGGAATAAAACATACTACTTTTGAATATTTGGATGGTGTGAATGGGTTTATTAAATTTGTTGAGCAACAAAAGGCGAGGAAAGGGGAGAAAGATATGCTTTGTTCTTGTACAGATTGTATGAACGTGAAGAGGTTTAGTAACTCTGATCAAATTAAGAGTCATTTGATTCATCGTGGTTTTAACGCGCGATACACCCGTTGGATATGGCATGGCGAAGATCTTGAGGAAAAAAGCACCGCTACCAATCAGTAGGACCCGGATGTGGATTGCAATAATATCAATGATCATCCGAATTTTGATAATGTTCATTCCGATGTGCACGTAGATGATGATGAAAATCTAGATGAGATGTTATGTGATGTAGAGGAAGATTAGAACGAAAATGACTTCTGTGAATTTGAGAAACTGATTGCTGACTCTGAGAAGCCTATGTTCCCTGGATGTGTAAAATTTACAAAGTTGTCTTCTGTGTTGAGATTATATAACTTGAAGGTAGGCAACGGTTGGAGCGATAAGAGTTTCATGGCACTATTAGATCTCCTAGCGGACATGCTTCCAGAGGGAAATGAGTTGCCAAGATCTACTTACCAAGCCAAAAAACTGTTGTGTCCGTTGGGAATGGAAATCGAAAGAATACACGCATGCCCAAATGATTGTGTGTTATACCGTAATGAGTACTCCAGTTTGCATGTTTATCCAAGATGCGGCACATTGAGGTATACGCGTAGGGACCGGATTGACGGTTAACGTCACGAGGTAAATAAAGGACCTTCGGCGAAAACTGTGTGGTACTTGCCTGTGATATCTAGATTGAAGCAGCTGTTTGCAAATCCGGAAAGTCGTGAAGTATTTGCGTTGGCATGCTGAAGGCCAGAAACAAGACGGAAATCTGAGACACCCAGCTGATTCTATTCAATGGAGAAACATCAACAGAACATTTGATGAGTTCGACGGCGAAGTTAGGAATATAAGGTTCGGGCTGAGTACAGATGGTATGAACCCACATGGTAATATGAGCAGTCGGCATAGCACTTGGCCGGTTCTTTTATGCATCTACAATCTTCCTCCTTGGTTATGCATGAAATGGAAGTACATCATGATGTCGTTACTAATCTCAGGACCCAGACAACCCGGAAATGATATTGACGTGTTTCTAGCGCCTTTAATCGAGGACTTATAGAAATTGCGGAGCGAGGGGGTGCAGGTGTGGGATGCATACAAGAAAGAGAATTTCATCTTGCCGGCCTTGATATTTTGCACCATAAATGATTTTCCGGCCTACGGCAATTTGTCGGGGTATAGTACGAAAGGAGCCAAGCCTTGCCCTATTTGCCTAGATGAAACTGAGAGCATGTGGTTGCGAAACTGCCTGAAAATAGTGTACATGGGTCACCGCAGATTTCTTCCAATGCATCACGCCTACCGTAATAAGATGAAATCATTTAATGGGAAGCCTAAGAAGGGATCAGCCCCAGTGTTTCTGACCGGTAAGGAGATTTACTCGCACGTGAAGGACATCAAAGCTGAGTTCGGTAAGTGTCGTAAACCTCGAGAAAAAAATTATTTGGAAGAAGAGATCGATTCTTTGGGATCTACCGTACTGGGAGAACTTACAAGTTCGACATTGCATTGACATCATGCATGTAGAGAAAAATGTCTATGACAGTTTGATTGGTTTGTTGTTGAACATTCCGGGAAAGACAAAGGATGGTGTGAAAGTTCGCCGTGACATGGTGGAAATGGGGATAAGGACTGAACTTGCACCTTTGGAGAAGGAAAAGCATACATACCTCCCGCCGGCCTGCTATACGTTGTCCAAAAGAGAAAAAACAGAACTCTGTCGGTGCCTGCACGGTGTGAAAGTTCCATGTGGGTATTCCGCGAACTTGAAAAAAGTTGTGTGCATGAAGGACCTAAACTGGTTGGCACGAAGTCCCATGACTGTTATGTGCTGATGTCACAAATGCTTCCCATTGCTATCAGAGGTATTCTCCCAGTTAAAGTGAGAGAGACAATCACAAAGCTATGTTATTTCTTCAACACAATATCTTGCAAGGTAAGTACGTGCACTCATACTATAAGTTAATTAGCTCCATTTGTGCAGCTTAATTAGAAGATTTTTCTGATATGAATATTTGGCGCAACTGTGTCCTCGCAGGTAATTGATCCGAATGGACTGGATGCTTTGCAATGCGACGTGGTTACAACTCTTTGTCAGCTCGAGATGTATTTCCCTCCATCCTTTTTTGATGTTATGGTTGTAGGATCAAGGATGCCGACTAGAGGGGGGTGAATAGGAGGCTTTTAAAATTTCTTTCTCAACTAAGCAACTTTAAAAGATGTTTAGGATAACCTAGGGTTGCAAAGGGTTTAACAACAATCTAATCAACTAGTTGCATTCAACCATATGGAATAAGCAATTCAACATGCAACAACAATTTAACACTAGTTGCAAAAACTCAATATGAATTATACAATTCACCAAGCAACTAATGAGTTAAACAATTGTGTCAAGGTAAATATAAAATGAATAAGAGATACGCAATTGACACAATATTTTTACCAAGGTCTCAGAGACTCGCCCGGTCTCCCCTACTGCTCGTTGAAGCGCTCACACTTGAGCTTCGCTTCTATATCCATGAAGGATATTTCACTAGGGTTGCTCCTTCTCCACACCGCATAGGCGAGCACCACACCTTTCACAAGTTCTTGCCGGCCTCTCCGACAAACTTCAATCGGAGAGATCACGACTCTCCTCCGACACCATCTAGGCGAAGGCGATCACCAAGAGTAACAAGCTGGAAGCGCTTTCGCTTGAACGAATCACGTGCTAGAAGCTCAATGATGCAAATGAGATGCTCAACACTCTAGCACTAGCTTGCAAATGGTAATTGAAGTGCACTAAGCACTATTAACCTCACACAAATGCTCTCTCTCAAATCTACTCAAGATTTGGGCTCAAATCTACTCAAGATTTGGGCTCAAATCTAGCCTCTAGATGCAATATAGCAAATGCAAAGTCTTCGCTAGCTTATAAACTGAAATATCAACACTTTGAGCAGCCACAAATGAAAGCAAACACAACATATATATAGCCATCAAAGAAAACTAGCCGTTTGAAAAAAATCGGGCCAAAATTGTACAAGCTGGACATTGTCCGGCCATTTCGGACAATGTCCGGTCAATACAATTCAATAGTGACCGTTACTCACAACGGCAACCTTGTCAGTTACCGTTTCAATGAAATTTGTGAAGGCCGGACAAATAACATTTGTCCAGAAAAAAACCCCGGAGAAATGAATATGTCTCTGTTAACTCTCGACTCAAACAAATTGTACAGGCCGAAAAATGTCCGGCCATATCGGACAAAGTCCGGCCTTCCCGGACAAAAGCCCCGGATGGATACAAACGTCTCTAGTTTCATTTCGCAAAAGGCTGAAAAAATTTGTACAGGCCTGACAAAGTTCGGCCACTGCACATTGTCAGTAAAATAGGCACAACTTTTGATCCAAAGATCCAATTGAGGTGATTTTGGTCTTGTTGGAAGGATAACTCAAAGATCTACAATTTTGTCAACAAAAGCAATACCTATAAAGGTCTAAAAACTTATAGAAAACTCAAAAACCTTCCTTCTGCCAAAATGTTCAACCCAAAAATCATCTCTAATGCAATTTAGGGTATTTGCACATACGGATTTGTTGTTTTCTTGTGGACATCTCAGCTGACCCTCAGAAATGACCACGACCGATATGATTTACAAACGAAAACCACAGGTCGAATATCCGATCGAAAACAGGTGGTCGAGTGGGTTTGGTCGAGCGTACGCAAGCGAGCCAAAGATTGGTACGATCACGACCAAACCCTAAACAGAAAACTGCCAAACTGGCGACACAATCACGACCACGTATCAAACAAGGATACAATCAGAATGTGCAAGTACAACCACGACCAGTTCTAGAAAATAAACAAATTTAAATAACTGGCGATCAAGACTAAGTGTAGTTTTCAAAGCAATTTCTCTAATACACCACAAACTACACTTAGACTCTCTAGAAATGCAAGAGGCGATAAAGCACTAGTACAAGATGATATCAATGCATTTGAGCTTCCGCCCTAGATAGATTTAAGCTACTAGTTTCCGACCGCTCTTAATAGTATGGTCAAACTAGCAAAACGAATCCTATCAACCCGGTCTGTCTCCAAACACCATGACCGGTAAAATCCTAAGAAAATAATCCTTAATCTTGGATTTTACCTTCAGTGAAGTTCGACCTCGTGAAGCTCGACCACTCAACGATTGTCCTCGCAAAGCTCGACCTCACTCGAGATGACTCATGTTGGCATCATCCTCTTCACGCCCTTGCTTGCTTTCATCTCGCGACCAATCTGAGACTACAACACATACACTCAACGCACAACGTTAGTCTCATATACAGTTTGTCATTAATCACCACCAGAGAAATCACTCCACTCAGGAGTTAACTCAACGATTTCTCTCTTCGGTGAAATGACAAAACCAATTTTGATAAGCAACAAATGAGTAAGAGATGAATCAAACAATCATATAGATCTATATATGATGAAGACATACGCACACGATCCATACTACTCATGTCATGATAAAGATAAGCATGATGCAACCACCGAGTGCCCTCTCAACACATGCATCGATCTCGATACCACAAATGAAGGAGTTATCAAACTTCCGGATTTATCACATGACATTCCAATTACACTTAGCACAAGATTGATGCAACCACAGAGCTCCCCCTCAACATATGCATCAATTTGTTAAACCATAACCGGGAGTCATCGACTTCTAGGGTTTAACATTAACAATTCAATGTACTTGTGCTAAACTAGGATTTATAAAAGTTTTCATTTAATCCTTAAAGCTGTCATTATCCAGATCAATATTAATCATTAAGGATTTATCCAAATCGTCATTAATCATCGAAACCCAGATACTTAGGTTGACATAGATCCAACAATATCTCCTTTTTTGATGATTGATGACAACAACCTTTATAATCTCAATAAATCCAAAATAGATTCTTCAGCTCCCTCTCAATATATGCAAAATATATTGGAACTGAGTAAAGCATTTAATCATTTAAATTAAGAGATATGAATGACAATTGAGCACAAATTTAATCAAGTCATCTTCCAAAATATCAACTTATCTCAATTTTCTATAACTCAATTATCTCTCCCAAATATCAATATCAATGATATCAAATAATATCTATTTCTCTCCCTTTGTCAACTAACTCAATTATCTTTCTCAGATTCTCCTAAACTCTCTCAGAACCTCTCCCCCAAAAGCTATCTCTAAAGCTTATCTCTAAAACACTCTCTCTCAAACACTATCTCTCCCCCTTTGTCATCAAGCACAAAAAGGAAGGATTGAGAACTTAAATTTTGATAAGCAATATTTTTGGGGGCATGAAATGTTATATGAAATGATTTTTATGCAGAAACATGATCTCAAGAAACTTTGTTGCAAGTGATTTTGGAAAACACATTCAAAGTATGGAGAAGGATAACAAGACAATCAACACACAATGAGTATATGATGACATTTATATCGATGACATTTAATCCATTTTCAATCATTCAAAATCTAGATGCATCTAATAGTTTGACATGAACATATATGCTAGATGCATATTTGCCATATCATGATTGATCTCTAAATCTCTTTATGCCACAAAGTCTCTTATACAATGATGTTATATATCAATATACTCTAACCGAGAGTTTTGAATCATCTTGTTCACCATCTTTACGACACTTTCAATATTTCTTAAGTGGCATATATTTGAAAGCAATTCGATAATCCAATGTTTTGTTTCATCCATAAGAATTTAAGCATAACAACCATCGGAGGTATTTTTTTTCATATGATCTTGTAATTCACATAATCCGAATTCAAATAATCAAGTAATTCAAGATTTGTACTTTTCGGATATCAAAGATATATCTAGGATCGCATTTCAATTACCTAAGAATGCACGTAATGGCAATCATATGACATTCCTTAGGAGATAATCGAATTCTAGCATATTTGCAATCACTAAATATGATGACGAGTCTAAATGCAATAAAAGAAAGCAAAACTATCAATCAAGGATCGATAGAGTTTAGAATTGACCACTTTTTCGTGTTCTTCCATGTCGAGATGTTCATTTGTAACCTTGAGAGTTGTAATAGCTTCATCATCTTGCATCTCGAGGATTTTGAGCGATTGCTTCACATGCTTGAATTTACTCTTGAACATTGCGTTCTTGAGTTGCTTGTTTTGTCGTGCATGGAAGTGACGTAGCTCTCCGATCGTTTTCATCTCAATTTCCCTAAACATCATCTCAAAAACAATTCTTGACAGAGGGATTCATTAGTGGAAATGAATGTAATGTAATCAATATACATTTGACATACAAGAATATAATGTCTCGATTGAATATTTGATGATGATTGTGTTATCCTTTCAATTTTGGAAAGCATTTGATATGAGGAAAGATTTTAAGCTTTTAAACCAACTCAATTTGAAACAATAGATTCAATCCTCAAAAAATTTCACTTCTTTTGTCATTAAACACAAAAAGAACATACAAATGAAAAATATGCCAAAAGGAGGTTTGTCGAAACAATTTTTAGGTCGCAAGATTGAGATAAAAGCATATGACCTAGTGAGGAGTTCAAATTTTCAAAAGAAACTCAAATCTCAAATTCATTTGAATATGCTCCAAAATCATGAAGATGATCTTTGTTTTGATATGCAAAACACAATTAAAAGCATTTCAAACCCCATCATATGAATCATGATCAAATGCAAAGGTATGGGAAGAAATTAGAGCAAGGATGTGACAAAACCAGGAGGCAAAAGAATTAGCTGAAAAAGAATCAGAAATCATCCAACTTCACACAGTCTGTACAGTGTCTGCTAGGGCCGGACAAAGTCCGGTAGGGGCGGACAGAGTCCGGCTCTGGGCGGACAACGTCTGGACGGTTCAGTTAAACGTCTGAAAACTTCTGAAATTTGTGATTTTTACAATTTTGCTTCAAAAATGAAATCAAGTTCCATAATTGATTTGAATGGAAAGTTAGGAACTTAGTTGGATACCAATTGAATGAATTTGATTTGAAAAAGATCTTGAATTTGATTCCTCAAAAGTGATTTGGGGTAAAACGGGTAAAACAAAAGTGATTTTCGCGAAAACTTCAATTTTCAATGAAACTTGGATTTTTCTAAAATGTTTGGACATGGATGAGTTTGAAATACTATTCCAAACCAAGACATGGGAGAAAGTCCGGTCCAAATAGCCATATTCACAAAAATGCACTTTTGGGTATTTTCGGGTCGATAGCCGTTTTCGAGCGACCTAGGATATGTGATAATTTGAAAACCATAGGCCTTTTCAGAATAAGTTCAATATGAACTATCTTCGGGTGAGTGAGTTCTAAATGTTTCATTTTTTGATCAAATCTCAACCCATCTTCTTTTATAGAAATAAATCATTTTGGGCCAAAACAAGATCTCGAGGACTTCAATTTTGTCGAAATTTTGCACTTTAGCTCGAAACTCTTTTGTTTCACTTTTAAAACCTTTTAAACCATATTTGAAAAGTATTTATGAAGGTTTTATGGTAATTTTGAACATTTTGAGCTTTTTTTACCTTTTTGCTCGAAAATGACCCTTTTTACCAAGAGCTTGCACTATTTGATATATATGCACAATTAGGGTATACAAGGTTCAATGACTTTGAAGTTGCTCCCCCTAAATGTGTCATCCAAGTTTGGTTATGAAAAATGTAAAAGAGATGAATATGATCTATTTGAAAATCAATAGCTCAACAAGAATCCGAAAGAACTCAAATTGAGAAAACATCCAAATAAATACCAAAACTCAGGGAAAGTTTCATAGAGATAGAACACATCAACACAAGAACTTTCCATGAAGATCCAAGATTCAAATATTTTAGTCATTTGAAAGAATTGAGAGACTAACATCCAAATAGACTAAAATTTTCTTAAACATGTTGGCTTCTTTATAATAATCAAAACATATGCAAACAAGTTCCAAAAATTCCAAAATAAATTTTGGATATAGATAATGCAATGAGGAACAAGATTTCCTTTTATAGTGAAGCCAAAATATGATCCAAAAATAAGATATGAAAAAGACAAATGTTGGTCAGATTTAAAGTTTCAGAGGCCTGAAACATTGCCAAAATCCTATTGCAGCCTCTTGCTTCTTGAAGAGGCCTGAAACATCATTTTCCAATGCCCTGCCCCCTTCAAAAATTAAGCTCTAGAAAAAATTTAATTGTTCTTACGGTATTTTGTGTTCATACCGTTAGAAAAAGTTGGCCACTCTGACGGAATTTTCTCAAACTATCGTGAGAAAAGTGCACATACATGGTCTGACGGTATTATTTAGTTGTACCTTTAGAGGAAAACAATTAGTCTGACGGTATTTCTTGTTTGTACCTGTCGGGGTATTAAGAATACCCCGGCAGGTTTTGAAGACGATCCTAGCGGAGATCACGCAGCGCGGGTTGACCGGGTGACCGGTCCTCCCCCGCCGGACAAACACAAGAATTGACACGTGGATTTATACAGGTTCGGGTCCCGGTGGGGGCCCTAGTCCTGTCGACGCGCTCCCGACCGGAGTCGGCTGGGGAGGCTCTCTCCGGGGGAGAGGCTTCCGGAGCACGTCTGTGAGATTAGCTATTCCAAATAATAATGAACTGATCCTTACAACAGAGGGGTACAAGGGCTATTTATAGCCCCCAAAAAGAAGCGAAAAGCCTAAACTACCCCGGAAGCCACCGTCGGATCGAAGGGTAGGACCGTCCTTCTCCCGGTCAAACGTCTTGGATGCTTGACAGGTGGTCGCTGATTCCTGAGGCGTCCCTCGCGTGACCTGCACGTGATAAACAAACAGGGATTTTACCTTTTAGGAGGGCGTGACGTCCGGGACCTCTTCCGGAGAGCAGGGTCCCGGGAGCCTAAAAGGCGGCGCCCGGGGCAGGCACCGGAGGCCCCTGTCCCCGGGCACATGGCGGCGCCCGGGACATGCCCGGGGGGCACGGTCCCGGGAGCCTAAAAGGCGGCGTCCGGGGCAGGCACCGGAGGCCACTGTCCCCGGGCACATGGCGGCGCCCGGGACATGCCCGGGGGGCACGGTCCCGGGAGCCTAAAAGGCGGCGTCTAAAAGGCGGCGCCCGGGGCAGGCACCGGAGGCCCCTGTCCCCGGGCACATGGCGGCGCCCGGGACATGCCCGGGGGGCACGGTCCCGGGAGCCTAAAAGGCGGCGTCCGGGGCAGGCACCGGAGGCCACTGTCCCCGGGCACATGGCGGCGCCCGGGACATGCCCGGGGGGCACGGTCCCGGGAGCCTAAAAGGCGGCGTCCGGGGCAGGCACCGGAGGCCACTGTCTCCGGGCACATGGCGGCGCCCGGGACATGCTCGGGGGGCGCGGTCCCGGGAGCCTAAAAGGCGGCGCCCGGGGCAGGCACCGGAGGCCACTGTCCCCGGGCACATGGCGGCGCCCGGGACATGCCCGGGGGGCCCTGTCCCGGGAGCCTAAAAGGCGGCGCCCGGGGCAGGCACCGGAGGCCACTGTCCCCGGGCACATGGCGGCGCCCGGGACATGCCCGGGGGGCGCGGTCCCGGGAGCCTAAAAGGCGGCGCCCGGGGCAGGCACCGGAGACCACTGTCCCCGGGCACATGGCGGCGCCCGGGACATGCCCGGGGGGCCCGGTCCCGGGGGCCAAATGGCGGCGCCCGGGACATGCCCCGGCGGCACGGTCCCGGGAGCCTAAAAGGCGGCGCCCGGGGCAGGCACCGGAGGCCACTGTCCCCGGGCACATGGCGGCGCCCGGGACATGCCCGAGGGGCCCGGTCCCGGGAGCCTAAAAGGCAGCGCCCGGGGCAGGCACCGGAGGCCACTGTCCCCGGGCAATCATGAACTTACCTGGACTTGACCGCGTGGAGATTTCCCCCAACAGCAGCCCCCCATGCCCTCCGGGGACGAAGCTTGAGCCCCCGGAGGGAATGGTTACGGTACCGGGAAAATCTCCGGACGAAAACTCCGGACGAAAATCACCGGTCCCCCGGCGACGCTTCGGTTTCTGTGCCGGGCGCTTTATGGCCGCGCCGTTTTCGCAATAAATGCACGCGCGGTTCGAACTGGCGTCTCGATTTACGCGCCTGTCCCTTCGTTTCCCGCGCACGGTTTGAATTTCAGTGGTCCAGATTGCCCCGAGGGGGCCACGTGGCGCGCATCTAGATCACGGCCAGCCTCTATAAATAGGGCCCTAGGGGGCCCCGGAAGCTCATTCCAAATCTTCAACTCCAGCTTCAGCTCTCCCGGTAGCGCTCTTCCGGTAGTTTCTCCGGTAGCCTTCTCCGGTAGCGAGCGTCCGGGAGTCGTTGATAGCCACCTGAAAACTTAGCCACCGAAAAACAAAAAACTCACCTAATGGCGCCCAAAGGTCGAGCGAAGACCACGGAGGTGCCCCCGGAGGAAATCCCCGTGGATTTCCTTTGGACCTCCGAGTTCTCGGCCTCGGACGCGGAGTCCCTGGTCAAGAAGGGCGTCGTCGAAGAGGGGGACATCCGGGTCCCCCTAAAGAAGGACGGAGCCCCCCGCCCCAGGCCCGGAGAGGTCGTGGCCTTCGAGGCCTTCCTCGAGGCGGGGCTCCGGCTCCCGGTGCATCCGATGCTCCGGGAGTTTCTCAAAGAGTACGGGGTGGCTCTCAACCACCTCACCCCGAACGCGCTCGTCCGTATGGGCCTTTTTATATGGCTCTACGAGACAGCGACCGGGCGGGAGCCTACTCTCCGCGCCTTCCGGTACTTCTATGAACCGGCGGCGCGGAGCTCCCACCTGGTGAAGGGAGGACCGAAGTCCCCCTTCGGCTCGGTGATGGTCCAAATGCTGCCCTCCCGGGTGGCGGACTTCCCGGCGGCGGCCTCCCGGGACCACTGGGGGGACTGGCTCCGGAGGTGGTTCTACCTCCGGGTCCGGGACGAGGCGGTGGTCTACGCCCCGGAGCCTCCCACCTACAGCCGATCATCCGCACCGAAGCCGCCGGTGTGGACGGACGAGGAGTTCGAGCTCCTCGGGAAGGTGGTGTTGGCGAAGAAGGCCCGCTCAATGCGGGATGCCGCGGAGGAGCTGGCGCTCCTGCGGCTTTCCCCCTTCTCACGCGGGGGAAGGGGGATCGGCATGGGCCCGGAGCAGCGGCCTCCGGTCAAGCCGGTGACGCGGCGTAAGTCCCCTGCATTTTTGTACTTGCAGTTTTTTATGAGAAATTGACTAACTTTTTACCTCTTGCAGTGCGCCCGTACCCGGCGGCGAGGGACAAGGCGGAGCACCTCCTGGGGAGGTACTTCGCCGACGAACACGAGCGCATCGTGCGCCTCGTGGGGGAGGGGCCTCCCCGGAACTTGGTGGCCGAGGCCTACGGGCTCAGGCTTCCGGAGAGGAAGCCCCTTCCCACCCCCGGGTCTCATAAACGGGGGAAGGACGCGGCCGGGGGCTCGGAGCCCAAAAAGCCCCGGGTCCAGAAGACCCCAGCTCCGGCGACGGCGCCGGCGACGACGCCGGTGAGGGCCCGGGACGTAGCTCCCGGAGCCGAACATGCCCGGGCGGCGCCCCGGGCAGAGGCGACGCCTCCGCCCCCGGAGGCCCCCGTCGAGGCCCGGGGGAAGGAGGTTGTTGTTGATGGGGCGGGGTCCGATTCGGCGGACTACGCCCCGTCGCCAGTTCGCGTGACGCTCCTCTCGCCTCTCCCGGCGGCATTGGCCCCGGAGAGGCTAGAAGTGAGGTTTTCGGGGGCGGCGCCCCCGCGCCTCTGGCCGGTGGATGAGGAGGGGGGAGCCCCTCAGTCTTCGAGGTCCCCCCGGAGCAGGAGGCTCCGAGGGCCCTCCGGCCTGGGGCGGGGAAAGGCCCAATGATCCCGCCCCGGGCGGAGATCCCCGCCCAACCTTCGTCTTCGTCTTCGGAGGAAACTTCGTCGACGAAGACGCCGGCGACGCCGGCCGTGCTCCCGGATTCGGAGGTCCGGGGGCCCTCTCCCGGCCGCAACAGGAGGGCCGGGCAAGACACCTCCCTATTTTCTGCGGGGGAGGTGGCCCGCTACGCGGAGGGCCTGCACAACCGGAAGGTGCAGGCCTTCGTAGCGGGAGGGACGCTCCACGAGCGTTTTGAGGGGCTCGAGTCCCTCGGAGCCCAGGTAACTCGAGCTCTCCACACTTCGGCTTTTTTCCTGCACTTAAGATTTTTCTAACTCTTTATGCATTTTGTAGGTAGCGACTGTTACCTGGGGCCTTGAGCAGCGGGTCACCCGGCTGCTCAAGGAGGCGGAGAGCCGGGCCTCGGCCTGCGTCGAGCAGCGGGAGGAGGCCATCCAGGAGCGGGACGAAGCTCTTGATGAGCTGTCCCGGGCCCGGGCGCAGGTGCACCTTTCGGAGGGCGCCTACATCCGCCTCCGAGAGGAGGCCAAGGTGCGGGAGAAGGCGCTCCGGGAGCTCGAGAGCTCCAGCGTCCGGGCGCTGTCGGACGCGGGCCGCTCCGTCCGCTTGGCCTTGGAAAGCCTTGGCGTTAGCCTGGGCTCCGGGAGCGGCCCGGAGGTGCCCCCGGCGACCCTCGCGGAGGCTGTGCGTTTTCTTAACGCACAAGTCTCCGCCATCCCGGAGGCTGCGGACGTCCGGGCACGGGGCCGCGCGATCCCCGTCATCGCGGCTGCCGCGGGGCTCGTTGACTACCGTGGGGTCGGCGCCCGGGCGATCGGGGGCCGCATCCCCCGGGGCTTCCCGGAGGCCTTCGAGCCAACGCGCCGGGAGGTGGAGCTGCTGGCGGAGGGGTTCTACGACCGGATCATCCGGACGTGGTTCCCGACACCGGAGCCTCCGGCCGCGGATGTCCCTGCCCCGGCCACGGAGGAAGCTTCCCGGGGGGAGGACCCCAATGCCAAAGTATGAGCCTCCCCCGGGTCTTTAGCTAGGACCCCTTTTTATTTTTAGACATTTTGATTCCGGTAGCTTCTTAGGAGAAGCCCCGGGCACTTGTACACAAACATTTTGCAATGAAATATATTAGAAATTTTTCTAAGTCTTTGCAATAAAATGTTACCAGGGTTCCCGGGGGGTTGCTCCCGAGCAACGGTCCGGGAGAAACTCTCCGGGGGATGCCCAAGCGGCTTTGATTTTGCTGAGCCTTGTCTCCGGGAGGCGCGACGGCGGTACTGCCCGGGAGCCCGTCCGGTTGAGGTGGCGCCCGGAATGGCACTTGGATAATTTTGACAACAGCCGTGCTGAATTAACTCCCCCGCGCCCGAGGGCCCAGATGATACCTCCTCTCCGGATACTTCCGCCGGCTGGGTACGAGTTTTGGCCCGAGGACGTACTTCGGGATTCTCAGCGTCGCGTCCGGGCGCTGTACCGGGACCTGGCCCGGGAGCTAAGGGAGCGCCTCCGGGAGCTTTAGGCGTAGGGGCCTTAGGCTCGTAGAAAATCCCCCGGGTTAGGACCCGGGTTGTATCATTTCCGAAACCCACCGGAGGGGGAAGATGTCCTCCGGGTTTGTCGATCAATAAAGCGCATTGTTAAACTTTTTATTGCCTCTTTATTTTCTTCTTCTTGGATAGTCTGGACGACTCATCTTAACAAGGATGAGCTAAGTTTCTTCGTGGGTGACCCGGGGACCCCCTGTCCCCCCCCCCCCCCCCCCCCGCCCACAGCGGGCGGGAGGAAGCCTCCGCGTGCTGTGGGGGAGACAGGGTCCCCGGGGGGAGCACAACCTGTAGAAATATTTTCTTAGAAAATTGTAAAAACAGGGTTTCCGAGGGAGGGACCTTCCGGGGTGCCCGGGGGCACCGGGAGAGGTTCATCCGGCCGCCGGGAGAGCGGGGAACCGGGAACAAGGCGCGGAAGGGGCTCATGAAAAGCCAATAAGACCTCCGGAGGGGAGCTTCCCGGGAGACTTCGTCCGGTCGCCGTGAGCGGGGAACCGGGAATAATGTCTCCGGGAGATAATCATCCGGTCGCCGTGAGAACGGGGAGCCGGGAATAAGGTCGCTGGGGACCAATCCTCCGGTCGCCGTGAAGACGGGGAGCCGGAAATAACGTCGACTCCCGGAGGAGGAAGATGGATCCAAATAAGCCGCAAGGGGCTGATCTTCCGGTGGCCGTGAGAACGGGGAGCCGGGAATAACGTCGACTCCCGGAGGAGGAAGATGGATCCAATCAAGCCGCAAGGGGCTGAACTTCCGGTCGCCGTGAGAACGGGGAGCCGGGAATAACGTCGACTCCCGGAGGAGGAAGATGGATCCAATCAAGCCACAAGGGGCTGAACTTCCGGTCGCCGTGAGAACGGGGATCCGGGAATAACGTCGACTCCCGGAGGAGGAAGATGGATCCAATCAAGCCGCAAGGGGCTGAACTTCCGGTCGCCGTGAGAACGGGGAGCCGGGAATAACGTCGACTCCCGGAGGAGGAAGATGGATCCAATCAAGCCGCAAGGGGCTGATCTTCCGGTCGCCGTGAGAACGGGGAGCCGGGAATAACGTCGACTCCCGGAGGAGGAAGATGGATCCAATCAAGCCGCAAGGGGCTGATCTTCCGGTCGCCGTGAGAACGGGGAGCCGGGAATAACGTCGACTCCCGGAGGAGGAAGATAGATCCAGAAAGCCATTAGACGTCCCACTGAGGAGAGCATCTACTCCCGGAGGAGGAAGTGCCCGAAGACGGGTCTTGAGTGTTTGGGCAGGGGACTAGTCTCCCAAAGTGACTCGTTACCACGGCCACTGTGACCGGGTTGCCGCTTACACCCTCAGTCCACGAGGGCTGATCGTAAGCCGCCCTACGGGAGTGCAGGCTCCGTTGTAGGGACTTGTTGGGGCTGGCCCACTTCCTCGCGGGGAGGGCATCCTCGCGGGGAGGGTGCCCTACGGGAGTGCAGGCTCCGTTGTAGGGACTTGTTGGGGCTAGCCCACTTCCTCGCGGGGAGGGCATCCTCACAAGGAGGGCATCCTCGCGGGGAGGGCATCCTCACAAGGAGGGCATCCTCGCGGGGAGGGCATCGCCACTAGGGGCGGTAATGAGAAAGACCTGCAATGAGACAGTTTGCAAAGCAAGACCTATGTATTGCTAATGAAATGAAGTACAGGGTCTCCCCCTGCGAAGCCGCGAAAGCGGAGGAAAATACAGCGTCCCTCCTCCCCCTCCGGCGTGAACGCCCCGGGGGAGGGGACATGCCCGTGAGGCTAAACATAGAACTTGCGAAGTAAACGCAAGTTCCACGTGTGCTTCAGCTCCTGCTCTTGAAGGTCGAAGAGCTTGTAAGGGGTCCCTGAAAGGGGGGAGCCCTGATGACCACAACCGGAACCGGGAAGGGGGCAGGCCCTGTAACACCCGGAACCGGCGAGGGGGGAGCCCCCGAGGCGACGACCGGGACCGGGAAGGGGGAAGCCCCTGTGGCGAAGACCGGAATCGAAGTGGAGGGGGCCCCAGTGGCCTCGACCGGAACCGGGAAGGGGGCAGGCCCTGTAACACTCGGAACCGGCCAGGGGGGAGCCCCCGAGGCGACGACCGGAACAGGGGAGCCCATGCGAGGGGAAGTCCGCTGCGGCACGGGGGCTGCTCTGTCGACCGCCCCCGGTGAGGTAAACGCAACGCGGGGGGCGGGACTGGCTCCCGGCGCAGGGTAAACCCTCGGCGAGAAGTGGGCTCCCGGCCCCGGGATCAGGCCGGGGACGGGGTACCCCCCTTGGTGCCATCGAAGTGCCTCTGCATCTTTTGCATCTGCAAATAAAAGACTAGAATTTGCGTTACGGCACAGGTAAGGCCCGTGCTTTTGGTGAAATATGGGCTGAGAATCTCCCTTCAGTTGGAGGCGTCGGATCCCCGGGGAACGCACGTGGTGCGACCTGAGGAGCAAAGCCTCGTACTTGGCGGCACTGCTGGCCCCGGGAACAGCAGGTCCTTCCGGAGGCTCCCTTCCGGACGCGGTTTGAGGAGGGGCCCCCCGGGGGATACTGCCGCGACGTCTGGTTCCAGGGGGGAGGCCTCCCCCCTGGGCGCCTCAATAATGTTGACGCTTCCGATCGTGGCGGCTGCGCGCTCATACAGAGCACGGGCCATGTCTTGGTCTCCCCGGACGTTGATCACGCCATGCGGCCCGGGGATCTTCATGCAGAGGTAGTTTTGATGGGTGGCAGCCCCCAGCCGGTTGATGGTGGTCCTCCCCATAATCACATTGTAGGAGGAGCGGAGGTCCACTACATCGAAGCGGACCAGCTCGGTCCGGTAGTTCTCCGGGGCGCCGAAGGTCACAAGAAGATCTACCTTGCCCACGGGGTGGATCGCCTTCCCCGGGACAAAACCTTGTAGGGGCCCGGCTGCGGGCTGCAGGAGCTTCTCATCCACCTGCATCTCTTTGAAAGCCTTCAGGAATAGGACGTCGGCGGAGCTCCCACTATCCACAAGGATGCGGGCCAGGTGACAGTTGTAGATTGTCGCGAAGACAACAAGCGCGTCGTCGTGGGGGAAGTGAACCCCCCGCGCGTCTTCTGCCGTGAAGGTGAGGGGGACGTCCGACCACTTTGGTGGCGGGGACGTGTGTAGCACCCCCACAACCTTAACTTCACGCGCGTACTCCTTACGTTGGCGCTTGGAGTCCCGCCCGGAGGCAGACCCTCCCACGATGACGTTGATGCGGCGCTGAGAGTTTTGAAAGGGGAGAGCGTCTGAAGGCTCCCCCTCCTGCACCTGCCCCTCCCCCCCCCCCCCCCCCGCGCGGGAGCGGGAAGGGCCGGAACAGCTGGCCGAGGGGGCAAGGAGGCCGGAGTCCCCCCCCCTGCCCGCGCTGGTCGAGGAATGCCGCGAAGTGTTGCAGCAGCTAGTGGCAATCTCGGGTGGCGTGGGTACTGGACCCGTGGAAGCTGCACCACGGTCCTTCCCGGCTTCTCCCCGCGGGGCCTTCGTGGCCGCGCGAAGGCTGTCCTCCCCCATGGCCTCTCGGCTTGGGAAAGGGGCGGTTGCCCTTCGGGGGGTCGCGCGAGCCGCCTCCGCCCTCGAGGACAAAAGTGTCCCGAGGCCGTGGTTCGCTACGGCCCCCCTGCCTGGGGCGCCTGGGGGGATCCCGGGCCCCCCGCTCGGCGGGGGCAGGAGCCCCCTGGGTCTTCTTCCAGATGTCGTCTTCCTCCGCCCGAGCGTACTTTTCGAGCACATTGAAGAGCTCGTCGGCGGAAGAGGGGCAGCTCCGGGAGAGCCTTCGGTGGAGCTCCCCCGGGAGGATGCCGCTTTTGCAGGCTTCGATGACCGTAGAGTCGGGGACGTGGGCCACTTTGCTCTTCACCTGGGCAAAGCGCTTGAAGAAGCTTCTGATGGTCTCCCTAGTTCTCTGCCGGACAGTATACAGTTGCGAGGAGTCCAGGGGACGTACGTAGTTCCCCTGGAAGTTGGCACAGAACTCCCGCTTGAGCTGCGAGAAAGACTTGATGGAGCCCTCCTTCAGATTGTAAAACCAGGAGAGGGCAATGCCGGTGAGGTAGAGGGGGAAGACGTTGCATTGGACACTCTCGTCCCCCCCCGCAGCGGAGATGGCGGTGGAGTAGATCTGCACGAACTCGTAAGGGTCCGCCTCGCCATTATAATGCTCGATGTGCGGGGGACGGTAGGGCCGCGGCCATCGGATGCTGCGGAGTCTTCGACATAGAGGTTGGTTCGCCCCCTGCACTTCCCGGGGGGAGCCCCAGTCACTGTCTTCTTTAACGGGGGACGCCCCCTCGTTATCCGAGTCAGGTAGCGGCCCAAGAGGGCCGCCAGAGTGGTGGTGACGACGCTTCTCTTCCGGGCTGGGACTGATTTCCCGGACGTCCGGGCTTCCCTCCGGGGAGGATGGTTCTTCGGCGGGTCTCTTCCCCCGACCGGTGCGAGAGCGAGGCTCCCTGCGACAACGACCGGGGGGAAGCTCTTCCCCACGGCTGGGAGAATGCATTCGCTCAAACTCCCCCCGGGAAAAGCGGACCTGCTTCCCCGGGGGAGGGAGCTCCTGCACTGTAGCAGCCGTCCCGGGAGCTACCGGGGCCTGCTGAGGGGAGCCCCCTGCGACGGCCCCCGGGACCGGAAAGGGGGGAGCCCCTGCACCATCCGGAACCGGGGAGGGGGCGCCCGGGGCGGCGTTAGGATCCGAAGAGGGGGCCCCTGTGGCAACGACCGGGGCCGGAAAGGGGGAAGCCCCTGCGACATCCGGAACCGGTGGGGGGTGAGCCCCCTCGGCGACGTCCGGGGTTAGGGAGCCAATGCGGGGGGAAATTCGCTGAGGCACGGGAGCTGCTCTGTCGACCGGCCCCGGTGCGGTAAACGCAACGCGAGGGGCGGGACTGGCTCCCGGCGTAGGAATAACCCCCGGCATGAAATGACCCCCCAGCCCCGGAAGCGGGCCGGGGACGGGGTACCCCCTGGTGCCACGAAGGGCCCGGGCATGAAATAGCCTCCCGGCACCGGGACAGGCCCGGGTGCCGAGAAGTGTCCGGAAGTATATCCCGCTGGGGGAGGGAACCCCCCAGCGGGATCATACGGGGTAGACAGCCCCCCTGACGCCGGAGGGGCCGCTGGGTATCCCATAAACGGGGGCATGATCCCCGGATACGGGTGCGACGGAAATGTGGGGCCCGAGGGCCGCGCCAACACACTAAGGAGCTCGTCCATAGAGCGCTGGGCGCGGAGCTGGCCCTCTACGAGAGCTTCGAGCAGGGCGTCCCGGGGAGCCGGGGGAGCCGTCGGGGGGACGCTTGTCCCGACCGAGGTCCCCGCGGTCACCGGGAACGACCTGGAGGTGGAAGCACCTAAGTTAAGAGGAAAGGTGGGAGGCGGTACCTGGGAATGGTCGCCTCCGGACGGAAGCGCCGGAACAGCAGCGTCCCGGACGGGTGGCGCCAGGTCACCGGGACCGGCGTCACCGGGAAGGGCGCGGGCCCTTGTTCTCGAAGGAGCCATGGCGATTCGTCACGGGTCCCCACGGACGGCGCCAACTGTCGGGGTATTAAGAATACCCCGGCAGGTTTTGAAGACGATCCTAGCGGAGATCACGCAGCGCGGGTTGACCGGGTGACCGGTCCTCCCCCGCCGGACAAACACAAGAATTGACACGTGGATTTATACAGGTTCGGGTCCCGGTGGGGGCCCTAGTCCTGTCGACGCGCTCCCGACCGGAGTCGGCTGGGGAGGCTCTCTCCGGGGGAGAGGCTTCCGGAGCACGTCTGTGAGATTAGCTATTCCAAATAATAATGAACTGATCCTTACAACAGAGGGGTACAAGGGCTATTTATAGCCCCCAAAAAGAAGCGAAAAGCCTAAACTACCCCGGAAGCCACCGTCGGATCGAAGGGTAGGACCGTCCTTCTCCCGGTCAAACGTCTTGGATGCTTGACAGGTGGTCGCTGATTCCCGAGGCGTCCCTCGCGTGACCTGCACGTGATAAACAAACAGGGATTTTACCTTTTAGGAGGGCGATGACGTCCGGGACCTCTTCCGGAGAGCAGGGTCCCGGGAGCCTAAAAGGCGGCGCCCGGGGCAGGCACCGGAGGCCCCTGTCCCCGGGCACATGGCGGCGCCCGGGACATGCCCGGGGGGCACGGTCCCGGGAGCCTAAAAGGCGGCGTCCGGGGCAGGCACCGGAGGCCACTGTCCCCGGGCACATGGCGGCGCCCGGGACATGCCCGGGGGGCACGGTCCCGGGAGCCTAAAAGGCGGCGTCCGGGGCAGGCACCGGAGGCCACTGTCCCCGGGCACATGGCGGCGCCCGGGACATGCCCGGGGGGCGCGGTCCCGGGAGCCTAAAAGGCGGCGCCCGGGGCAGGCACCGAAGGCCACTGTCCCCGGGCACATGGCGGCGCCCGGGACATGCCCGGGGGGCCCGGTCCCGGGAG
This sequence comes from Pharus latifolius, assembly GCA_019359835.1. NCBI lineage: Eukaryota > Viridiplantae > Streptophyta > Magnoliopsida > Poales > Poaceae > Pharus > Pharus latifolius. The sequence continues at coordinate 35,726,588 of CM033325.1, forward strand.
CCTAAAAGGCGGCGCCCGGGGCAGGCACCGGAGGCCACTGTCCCCGGGCACATGGCGGCGCCCGGGACATGCCCGGGGGGCGCGGTCCCGGGAGCCTAAAAGGCGGCGCCCGGGGCAGGCACCGGAGACCACTGTCCCCGGGCACATGGCGGCGCCCGGGACATGCCCGAGGGGCCCGGTCCCGGGGGCCAAATGGCGGCGCCCGGGACATGCCCCGGCGGCACGGTCCCGGGAGCCTAAAAGGCGGCGCCCGGGGCAGGCACCGGAGGCCACTGTCCCCGGGCACATGGCGGCGCCCGGGACATGCCCGGGGGGCCCGGTCCCGGGAGCCTAAAAGGCGGCGCCCGGGGCAGGCACCGGAGGCCACTATCCCCGGGCAATCATGAACTTACCTGGACTTGACCGCGTGGAGATTTCCCCCAACAGTACCTTTAGAAAAGGCCGTCACTACTTTATTAAACTTCGCCCGAGAGTTTCCCTCCAGTCGAACCGTTCCAACTTATAGCTCTGTGTCTCTTCAAGCGCAAGAACCCCAACCCTAGCCGGCGACCACTTCCTCACTGCCGCACGACGATAGCCGCATGGATCACGGTTCGCCACTGCCGCCAGTCCTTATTTTTGTCTTTTGCTAGCCGCCGCTGCGTTCTACACCGCCTCTCCATCACCACAACCAATCGCCGTAAAATACCCTAATTCGTCGTTCTTTTTCCAGCATCTTCCTTATTTGATCTTAGTGTTTTTTACACTATGGTTCGCTATTTTTCTCCACTCATGTTTTGGAATTCAACTAGGGTTCCCTATTGTGTAGGATTTTGTAAATTCCGTAGGCATTGTTGATTTAAACTAGGGTTGACATAATATGTTCCAGTACTGTAATGAACCTATTTTCAGATTTGAAATTATCTATACTGCTGTATGTGTGATCAATTGTATCAAATTGCCATGTAATGTACTTTATATGTTGGAGGTGTTCTTAAACATCTTCTATCGGTATCTCATGTATTTGTCAATAGAAAAAATTGTTATATTCTGTCGGTAGCTCGTGTGTTTACTGATAGAAAAATTTCTAAACACTTTAACAATTTTTGGCCTTTTAGTACTATTTTTTGGTTATGGTTCATATCTTCTTGTTCCATGCCATCTAAACCACCTATTTTACTTCCCTGCTATGCCTTGCACTGCAGCTGAATCATATTATGATCAATCCGGTCAGTTGTTACATTATACCTCCTTCTAATTGTGTCAATCTGGCCTGCTATATTACATAGGCCAAGAAACAATCAGTACCCTATTTTCTATGTGTGTTCATTTTGTCATACAAGTTCAACAAGTCTTAAAACTTAGGATCTGGAAGGACATGAACCATGCAATGTCACATAGAGAGAATACTTTCAGTTTTTTACATTCTCATTGAAGCCAAGAAGAATTAGTCTCCAATTAATCCTCAACTGAGTTATGGAACTCCAAGAAAAATTAATTGCCATATGAACCTATTTTGAGATTTGAAATTATCTATACTGTTGTATGTGTGATCAATTGTATCCAATTGCCATATAATGTACTTTATATGTTGGTGGTGTTCATAAACATATTCTATCGGTATCTCATATCTTTGCCGATAGAAAACATTGTTATGTTCTATCGGTAACTCATGTGTTTACCGATAGAAAAAATTGTTGAACACTTCAACAATTTTTGCATGCCTTTTAGTACTATTTACTTCGGACATCCCTTTAGCAACCATAATTAGTCTCCAATCCTCAACTGAATTATGGAACTCCAAGAAGAATTAATTGCCATATGTTGCCTGCTTCCTATGAAAATGTATAGATGAAAATGCTCAAAAATATGTTCTAATGGGAGTCCATGTTTTTACCATTAGAAGAAATATTATCTTCTATTGGTAGTTACTGTGTTTACCGATAGAACAAATATTTAAAATAGGTCTTTTTGCTTTGTAAACCGATTTGGTTTCTATTTCCATTAAATTTTTGATGGTTTGTTGATGGTTTTTTAAGGAAAGACATGTCATCATCTTCATCGGATGATAGTAGTGGTTCGACTAGGGCCAACGTAACTGAAGATGCTAGTTCGTCCTAGCGCAAGAGGGTGGGGCGAGGTGCGATGACGTTGGGCCGTTTGGCCAAACGCACCGACCTTTCTTGTGAGTTCAACCAATTTGGGAGGCCGATCGGTAAGAATGTTGGGAAGTACGCGGCCTACGTTGGGCTGTTGGCGAAAGAAAGGGTGAAGATCACCGTCCAGAGCTGGAAGTACGTGACGGCGGACAAGAGGGATAAGTTGTGGGCGGAAGTGAAAGTCAAATTAACCGAAATCGCTGAACTCTTTCGTAATCACGTTCTCTTGGCTTATCCTAAGGTTTAACTAACTCGTGATTGTATGCATTGTTTGAAAACAGGCTAAGTGGAACATCCCCGACGATAAACCTAGGATGGCCTGCTTGAAGGACATGAACGGAACATGGAAAACCTTTAAGAGCTGGCTCGTCAGTACCTTCCTCGTTGCTGGGAAATCTCCTTGCAAGAAGTACCCCTTCATATCGGAGGAGGTATAGGAGGAATTCACCAAGCAGAAGGGGACCGACGAGTTCAAAGCCCTTAGTGAGAAGAATAAGGCGATCCAGAAGAGGTCGGCTCGAATCCTGGGGCTATGCGGGGAAAGAGGAGCAATGGAGGAAGGAAGATGAGTAAAATTCTGCCGTCGACTCCCCAGAGTTGCCGCTCTCTTAGATCCGAGATGCGAGGTGCAAGCGGTGGTCGAGGGCGAGAGGGTTTGTGTCGTCCACGGGGTCTGTGGAGTTCCCAAGCCCTATGGACGCTGAGGTTGTGAAGCGAATGGTAAGTTGGCTAACCTCGTAAACTATGTGCGCACAAGTGTATATATGTATTTGTCTCACAAGGTAGCTTTAAATGTAAAAGATCTCTTTAGAGAAGGAGGCAATGGAGGGATTGTTTACCCCGCAGAGGGAGAACGACATCCTCACCCGGGCTTTAGGAAATAAGGAGCATCCTGGGCAGACACGGACTTTGGTAGTCATTGTGTCGTGGAAGGCCAGTTTCACAGATCCGGCTCCACCGAGGAAGAAGGCCCGCTCCTGGAAGGAGAAGGAAGCGGATCTCTCCGAGAAGATACGGGCTAAGGTATGGGCTGAGGTACGGGCTAAGGTGCAGGCTGAGGTCGAGTCCTCGGTCGCAAAAATGAGGGAAGAGTTTGCACAGCTGAAACAAGCATTGCTGGCCAAGAGTGCAGATGCAGATCCGCAAGGTGACAGTACCCAGCTGGGTCGGATGAACAATTGCTCTTCGAAGGTCCTCGCGGATCCAGTGGATCTACTTGAGGTATTGCAAGCCTTCAGCTGTGCACTTAAGTTGATGCCACTCCCGTTCTGTTAGAGTTGTTTCGCTAACATGTTTTAATTGTTACAAATTTGCAGAAGCTGGAGAGTTGCAGCCTACTGACTCACCTAGGTGACTGGCAGGCAGTGGTTGCACACGGGTTCGTATATCCGTCTGGGGAGGATGTCCGGATCCACTGCGTACCTCTGGGGTTGGGGTTCTCAAGGGTACAGGTGTACATGGCCATGCCGGGCTACAACAATTCTCCGTTGCCAGTCCCAATGGAGGAAATGCAGACATTTGCTGAGGCAGTGGGCTCCTACGTACAGTGGCCCAAGAAGTGTGTTGTAATACAGCAGGTAAATCATACACATTTTAGATTACATCCTACTCAGTACACTCAACTTGCAAAATCTAACATACGTGTTCATTAATTGAAGTGGCCTGCCGGCGTACTACCAGGGGACTGCGCCCCCAGCTCAGGGCATGAGGGATCTCATGCGGACCTGAACACAGTAAAGACGGCCTCGACCCCAGCCAGCGGATCCACGCCTTCACTCAGAAGAAAGCCGCCATCACCTCGCCCTTGCCTTCGAAGGTACGAGCTCAATCCCCGGCAAAAGGCAAGGGCAAAGGGCGAAAGGGACAGACGGAGAGGTTCAGGAACGGGTTCCCACTCGTGTCGGAGGCAGCTTTGCGCAAATTGGATCGATCAACCAGAGACCTCAACGGGTGGTACCTACACCGAGCTTCTTAGTTCCCTACAGGCCTGGGCAGTTCCACCATGAGCCCGGGAGTATATCCGTGGCACAAGATGATCTGTTCGACTTCTACAACTGGCGGGAGCTCGATATGTCCATCATACGGACTGGAGCCCTGTGAGTTTGCTGATCCTATATATTGCTGTTTTCTAACTCTGTATTGCTGTAGTTCAATTCAAATGTAGTAACTTTCTGTGCAATACTAATGTCGTCCTTTGCATGCAAGTGCATGTACAGGCTAGCATCGGAGGCTGCGTGTGACACGGTGGGTTTCCTTGACCCAGAGAAAATAAGCCTCACGATGCTAGAGCATGACGCCGTGCATGCTGAGCACTACATATCCAAGGCACTGATGGTGCAGCTGGACAGGGAGTTTATTCTGGTGCCGTACCATCAAAGGTTAGTGCATTTCGTACTAATTTAACTCAATCTTGTATGTTACACCTGAGATATACTTTGAGCTAGCGGTCCTCTTTTACGTACAATGTAGGGGCCACTGGGTCCTCATCATGATCTGTTCGTGGAGGAACGAGGTGTACTACCTCGATTCGATGCGGAACAATTATCGAACGAATATGTGATCAAGGGGAATATGGAGGCATAAGTAACATGTTTGATTTAAATTTTGACCTGACTAGCTAATGATAATACATTAACCGGCAATGCTAATTGAAATGCAGGGCTTTTGAAAAATATGTGTCCGCTGGAGGGAGGCATGCCGCACCGCAGGGCTCCCGAATATCTTGGAAAGCATATGAGGTACTCACGAGACTTTTTGTTTATGCTTAATTAGTTTATGGAAACAATAGCTAACATGTCTTCGCATATGAAATTATCTCAGTGCCATCAGCAGCCACAATCGTGGGAATGCGGGTTTCACATGCTGCGCTACATGTATGACCTAGTGCGGACAAACTTTGCCCAATTTCCCCAGGTAAGCATCGATAGCTAACTCAAATTTGAAAATTCGGTGTCACATTCAAAATTAGGAAGTTAGTTACTCAGTATTCACATATGCTTGCAGATCGCCATGTCCAAAGACCAATACGACAATGCAAAGATTAGAGATCTCCGACAAATCTAGGCTCAATATATTATGGAGGAAGTTTCACCCAACCAACCGTCATGACAAGCTTTTTGCTCACTTGTTGTCAATTTTCTCTTTTTCGTGTACTCTGTGCATAGATTGTTTATATACAGTCTTATTGGTTAGTATTTGTCCATATTGGATTGCAATTTATATTGGTTCGTATATATGTGAATAAACTGTATATGTGAATGTGTGGTACCCTCATTTGAGGATTCCAGTGGCAATCGCCCAGGTGGATTGCACTCAGAAAAGGCACATTGCGGCTCACAACAACAAGATGCATTATATAAAAATGCGAGTAATTAAAAAAAAACAAGTGCTGATCACAAGAACCAACATTACAATAACTTAGCGCCGAAATGACGCACTTAATTGTTAATACAAATTAAGGAGTTTTCGACACAAAGGTCGGCACAAAATAAAACAGCAACGATAAACAAAAGGACTTCTTCAGTCTTCTTTCTCTGCAGCGGCGGTATTGCTTGGGCCTTCTCCACATCGAACTCCACCTTGGTGCATAACCCTTTAACTAGATGGGTCCTCAGTTCCTTCTTCTTGTTCCACATTGGGTTCAAGATCATAAGATTCAGGGTCGGCGAATCCTTCCTCTAAATTTGTTTGTAAAAGCAAGGGTGAGCACATTGTCCACATGGTGCTCAACAAGTCCCAAGTAACAATGCATATATAAATAGATGAAGGGGAATTTCTCAAAGAACAGCTCTTTGGCTCTGTGTATAAATATATAATAGATTTTCACATGCAGCTTTAAAGAAAGGTCTTTATTTTCGAAAGCGGGGCTTTTGAAATCCTAAGCTAGATTTTCAGGAATGTTGTGTGTGGCGGTCTTTCATGAGTCACCACTTTGCTCAGATTTTGTGAAAAACTTCCAAAAGCTACTTGTGCTACATCGACGTGAATAGAATTCACAGCGCGCAGACTCCATGACCTAGGAGCTCAGAGTATCCGATACTTTTTAAACTTTGCAAAGGTGTACCACCTTAATCCACCAATCACTCAGCTTTCAAGTCAGGCCAACTCCATGCGACTTTTACGCATGTGACAAGGCTGAAGTGACACAACAGTTTACAGTCCTAGTATTAACTATTTCCCTGCCCGGTAAATAGACGGTTAAGTCTCAAGTACCGTTGTGGGTCCTCCCCACTGCCTTACTTCCTAGCCTGGGCCTATGCTCTCGCAAGACACATAGCCTCTCTTGATTACAGTCGCGCACGACTTAATCTGGCTTAGGGCGTCTTCCTTCTTTCCACCTTTTTCTCTCATGATTTTTCTGAACTCACATCACTCATGGCCTTCTGCGGCCCACCAGTTCTCGCAAGAATCTGGACCGACAACCATTGCAGGGAAAAGCTAACACTAAAGAAAGCTACTAAGTTGCGCCCGTCCCATAAACAGGCAGGTGGTTGGTACGTTTTTCATGCCGCATAGAAGCACAACACAAGGTTCTAGTCCTTATGAATCTTTAGTGAGGAGTCTTTCACATTCCCAGTGCGCACACAGCACCATCCAGTCAAACCATCCTCACTATCGATTCCAATCATATTTTCTTTCACAAAAGAGGTTTTGAACATGCTTTTCTCATATGTGACCATTCAACATTTATCATGTAATCATCGAGTATAGCATAGCCTAAGCATGATAATCTAGGGTAACAAGGGTGCAGGGATATTCAATGTCAAAAGGGGCTTTACAATCATTTAGGTCATATCTAGTCATTTTATTGAAACATAATTCTTATTTGAATCTAAGGCATGCATATACTGGAAAACAGTTAACATACTTCATTTCAAAATAGCAGGTGAGACATGATCAAGGGTTTGAGACTTGCCTTGCAGTGACGGGTCTAGCTGCTCAAATGAATCTTCAGGGATCTCCTCTGCTCCTTCAACGTCTGGTTCCACGACGGGTACAAACAACACATACACATTATATAAGCATACAAGCACTAGAAAATAATACGTAAATACATCATGCATGCAGGGGAAATGGTTTAGACAAGGTCACTTGACATTGGTTGAAGAGATGGGTTCAAAGGGCTTGAATGTCGAAGGGCTGACATTCGACTCATGGCTTGACATTGCCCTAAATTGGTTCTAGGTTTGTTTTCTGGAGAAGTGATAGTAGGGAATGTTGTAGAACATGGCTCAAAAGGCTTAGTGGACAAAGTGGCATTTCAATTGCTCAAAAGAAACAAGTCCAAATCGTCCAATGCCACAGGTGGACATGCACTGACATAGTGTTAGACATGGCCAGAAACTAGGGCATTGCATAACTTTTGACTCGGGACTCCAATCGATGCACAACTTTGTCTGGGGTTTAGGCATTGATATCAGCTACAAAACTCTCAACAGGCTCAAGGGTTGAAAGTGTCCGGAGGGTGGCCAATTCTGGTGAGCAAACACGGTGGCCTGGACATGAACTGAGCCACTGGACAGCAACCTTGGCATGGCTACAACTTTTGATTCAGGTCGATTTAGAGGTCGGGCTAGTAGACAAAATTGCTCAGGGGGTTGAGATCTATCTAAATGACAAGGTGAGCGAGGCTAGATCGGCCGGGGATAAATTCCGGCGACCGGCGCTGGAGAAGACAACCTCCAGATTGGGCGTTTCTGATTTTAGAGGTTTGAGCTCGATTCCTTGCTCAGGGAGTGAGAGGGTGAGGTGAGGGATCTATTTGCGGGGTTGAATCGGCCGGAAAGTGGTCGGAGAAGCTTGGCGACGAGGACCAGCTCACTGGTGGCGCGCAAACTTCAGGAAGGCCATGATCTCTGCTCAAATTCAAAATCTAAGCTTACAGGCTTGCTCAATTGGGTGCACTGGTCAATTCCTATCACTGGCACGAAGGCTAATTCGGGCTAAATCGCTAGGCATTGCGGGAACAGGGGTTTTTAAGTTTTCCGGTGATCGCCGGCGTTGAGGTGCGCCGGGGACCAATTAATGGCTACGGTACAAAGAGAGAGGTGTAGGGAGCTTACTGGTGGCGTTGGTTTGGAGGAAGAAGCTTCGGGCGAAGCTGGCACCGTGAGCTCCAGAAACTGCTCGCCGGAGAAGATGAGCTTCGCGGCGGCGCTGAGGGCTCGGTTGCTCTCTGGTGCTATAAGACTAAGGCAAGGAAGCTGTGGGGTGGTGTGAGGCAATGCTGGGCAAGGGAGGGGGTTTATATAGCCGTGGATGAGGCTCTCGGGAGCAGCAGCAATCGCCGGGGAAGATCTTCCTCCTGGCGCTGGGGCGGTCATCGATGCACTTTGGGACACGGCGGGGCTCTGCCAGAGACGGTGAATCGCGGGATATCAGGATTCGGTCAGGGTGGTGGCGATGATCTACGGGATGGTGGCCAAATGGCGTAAAGCTCCTGGCAGCAGCAGCAGCACGCGCGCGCGGGGAAGAAGGTGGCATGGTGGGGCTTGAGCGCTCCACGGTGGCGGTACAGCTGCGCACGGCTGGTGGCTACGTGGCCAAGAGGTGGCAGCGCGGCGAACCTCGCCGGCGACGAGTTCAACGGCGCGGCAATTTGGCGATTGCTGGTTGAAAACTTCACAGGGACCTGGTTGTAAACTTTGGACCTATTTGCAACGATTTGGACTGATCTGTGAAGGTTTTGGCTCGGGAGTTTGGGCCTATTTGCAACTCTGAAGATCTGAAGGGCTGATTTGAATTCTGATTTTGCAGATGAGTGCTACTAAATGTCTTGGACTCATCTAGCAGGAAAAATGATGAAATCCGATAACATCTGGTGGTTTTGACAAAATTCGAAAACAGGGTAATTAGGGTTTGAACTTTTGTCGAGGCTGGAACTAGGGTTTTGGTCGAGATTCTGGGATTCTTCCAGAAGGGAAAAATGTTCAGAAAAATGAAAGAAAGGTTATCACTTGATCAGATTTGGATTTTGAGGTGATCTGGGACTTTTAGCCTTTTTGGGTTTCCTGAAACTTCTGAAAAGGACTAAATTGAAACGCTTTTGGATTGAAATGTGAAAACGATCTGGTCAATGAAGTTTAGCAGCCAACTTTTTAGGTTAAGGTAGTGGCATACCCAAGATCAAGATAGGGTTAAAATATCAGGGTTTCCAAAGAAGTTATGCTGATTCGCAAGCAGAAAAGATAATCAAAAACTGGGGTGTTACAACCTACCATCCTTAGGAATAACCTCGTCCTCGAGATTCCGAACAGTCTGAGAATAGGTAAGGAAAATTCTGACGCAGCTCTTCTTCTCTTTCCCAAGTTGATTCTTCTTCGGTGTGGTTGTTCCATTGGATTCTGCAAAATTTTATGGTCCTTGACTTCAATCTCCTTTCACTGACTTCTAGCACCTTGACTGGATATTCCTGGTATGTCAGATCCGGTTGAACCTCCATTTCTGTGGGAGACACTTGCTCCGTTGGTTTTCTCAGGCATTTCCTCAGTTGGGATACGTGAAAGACATCATGGACTCCTGCTAACTCAGGTGGTAGCTCTAGTTTGTATGCTACTTCTCCTCGTCTTTCCAAAACCTTGTATGGTCCTACATATCTTGGGCTCAACTTTCCCTTCATCTGGAATCGTCGAACTCCTTTGTAGGGTATCACTTTGAGATATACGCAATCGCCTATCTCGAAGGATAGTTCTCTCCTTCTTTTGTCGGCGTAACTCTTTTGTCGAGATTGGGCCGTTTTCAGTCTCTCTTGTATGATCCTCACATGAGCCGTGGCATCTTCCACTAATTGCGGTCCAAGGAATTGCTTCTGTCCCACTTCGGTCCAATATAGCGGCGTACGGCACTTCCTTCCATAAAGTGCTTCGTAAGGGGCCATTTGTAGACTCACTTGATAGCTATTGTTGTAGGTAAATTCTGCGTATGGTAGAAATTGTTCCCAAGAATTTCCATAGTCCAAAGCACAAGCTCTCAACATATCTTCTAAAATTTGGTTCACTCTTTCTGTTTGACCTCCAGTTTGCGGGTGGTAAGCTGTACTGAACTTCAACTTCGTTCCTAGGGATTTCTGTAATTCTTCCCAACTTGAACTTCAACTTCGTTCCTAGAGCCTTTCCGGGACACTGCTGTTCCGGCGCTTCCGTCCGGAGGCGACCATTCCCAGGTACCGCCTCCCACCTTTCCTCTCAATCTAGGTGCCTCCACCTCCGGGTCGCTCCCGGCGGCCGCGGGGACCTCGGCCGGGACGAGTTTCCCCCCGACGGCTCCCCCGGCTCCCCGGGATGCCCTGCTGGAGGCTCTCGTGGAGGGCCAGCTCCGCGCCCAGCGCTCTATGGACGAGCTCCTCAGTGTGTTGGCGAGGCCCCCGGCCCCCACATTTTCGTCGCACGCATATCCGGGGATCATGCCCCCGTTTATGGGATACCCGGCGGCCCCTCCGGTCTCCGTGGGGCTATCTACCCCGTATGATCCCGCCGGGGGGTTCCCTCCCCCCGCGGGATATACTTCCGGACACTTCTCGGCACCCGGGCCTGTCCCGGTGCCGGGAGGCTATTTCATGCCCGGGCCCTTCATGGCACCAGGGGGGTACCCCGTCCCCGGCCCGCTTCCGGGGCTGGGGGGTCATTTCATGCCGGGGGTTATTCCTACGCCGGGAGCCAGTCCCGCCCCTCGCGTTGCGTTTACCGCACCGGGGCCAGTCGACAGAGCAGCTCCCGTGCCTCAGCGAATTTCCCCCCGCATTGGCTCCCCAACCCCGGACGTCGCCGAGGGGGCTCACCCCCCACTGGTTCCGGATGTCGCAGGGGTTTCCCCCTTTCCGGTCTCGGTCGTTGCCGCAGGGGCCCCCTCTTCGGATCCAAACGCCGCCCCGGGCGCCCCCTCCCCGGTTCCGGATGGTGCAGGGGCTCCCCCCTTTCCGGTCCCGGGGGCCGTCGCAGGGGGCTCCCCCCAGCAGGCCCCGGTAGCTTCCGGGCCGGCTGCTACAGTGCAGGAGCTCCCTCCCCCGGCGAAGCAGGTCCGCTTCTCCCGGGGGGAGGTCGAGCGAATGCATTCTCCCAGCCGCGGGGAAGAGCTTCCCCCCGGTCGTTGTCGCAGGGAGCCTCGCTCTCGCACCGGTCGGGGGAAGAGACCAGCCGAAGAACCATCCTCCCCGAAGGGAAGCCCGGACGTCCGGGAAATCAGTCCCGGCCCGGAAGAGAAGCGTCGTCACCACCACTCTGGCGGCCCTCTTGGGCCGCTACCTGACTCGGATAACGAGGGGGCGACCCCCGTTAAAGAAGACAGTGACTGGGGCTCCCCCCGGGAAGTGCAGGGGGCGAACCAGCCTCTGTGTCGAAGACTCCGCAGCATCCGATGGCCGCGGCCCTACCGTCCCCCGCACATCGAGCATTATAATGGCGAGGCAGACCCTTACGAGTTCGTGCAGATCTACTCCACAGCCATCTCCGCGGCGGGGGGGGACGAGAGTGTCCAATGCAACGTCTTCCCCCTCTACCTCACCGGCATTGCCCGCTCCTGGTTTTACAATCTGAAGGCGGGCTCCATCAAGTCTTTCTCGCAGCTGAAGCGGGAGTTCTGCGCCAACTTTCAGGGAAATTACGTACGTCCCCTGGATTCTTCACAGCTATACACAGTGCGCCAGAGAATCGGGGAGACCATCAGAAGCTTCTTCAAGCGCTTTGCCCAAGTAAAAAGCAAAGTGGCCCACGTCCCGGACTCCACAGTGATCGAAGCCTACAAAAGCGGAATCCTCCCGGGGGAACTCCACCGAAGACTCTCTCGAAGCTGCCCCTCCTCCGCCGACGAGCTCTTCAACGTACTCTAAAAGTACGCTCGCGCGGAGGAAGACGACATCTGGAAGAAGACCCAGGGGGCTCCTGCCCCCGCCGAGCGGGGGGCCCGGGATCCCCCCAAGCGCCCCAGGCAGGGGGGCCGTAGCGAACCACGGCCTCGGGACACTTTTGTCCTCGAGGACGGAGGCGGCTCGCGCGACCCCCCGAAGGGCAACCGCCCCTTTCCCAAGCCGAGAGGCCACGGGGGAGGACAGTCTTCGCGCGGCCGCGAAGGCCCCGCGGGGAGAAGCCGGGAAGGACCGTGGTGCAGCTTCCACGGGTCCAGTACCCACGCCACCCGAGATTGCCACCAGCTGCTGCAGCACTTCGCGGCGTTCCTCGACCAGCGTGGGCAGGGGGGGGGGACTCCGGCCTCCTTGCCCCCTCGGCCAGCTGTTCCGGCCCTTCCCGCTCCCGCGGGGGGGCAGCAGGTGCAGGAGGGGGAGCCTTCAGACGCTCTCCCCTTTCAAACTTCTCAGCGCTGCATCAACGTCATCGTAGGGGGCTCCGCCTCCGGGCGGGACTCCAAGCGCCGGCCCAAGGAGTACGCGCGAGAAGTTAAGGTAGTGGGGGTGCTACACGTGTCCGTGCCGCCCAAGTGGTCGAACGTCCCCCTCACCTTTACGGCGGAAGACGCGCGAGGGGTTCGCTTCCCCCATGACGACGCGCTCATTGTCTCCGCGACAATCTACAACTGCCACTTGGCCCGCATCCTCGTGGACGGCGGAAGCTCCGCCGACGTCCTGTTCCACAAAACCTTCAAGGAAATGCAGGTGGATGAGAAGCTCCTGCAACCAGCGGCAGGGCCTCTGCAAGGGTTTGTCCCGGGGAAGGCGATCCACCCCGTGGGCAAGGTAGATCTCCCGATCACCTTCGGCACCCCGGAGAACTACCGGACCAAGCTAGTCCGCTTCGACGTAGTGGACCTCCCCTCCTCCTACAATGTGATTATGGGGAGGACTACGATCAATCGGCTGGGGGCTGCCACCCACCAAAACTACCTGTGCATGAAGATCCCCGGGCCGCATGGCGTGATCAATGTCCGGGGGGACCAAGACATGGCCCGTGCTCTATACGAGCGAGCTGCTGCCACAATAGGAAGCGTCAACCTGATCAAGGCGCCCGGGGGGGGAGGCTCCCCCCCCGGACGTAGGCATCGCTGCGCCGTCCCCTGGGAGGCCCCTTCTCAAGCCACGTCCGGAAGGGGGCCTCCGGAAGGTCCCGCTGTCCCCAGGCAGCAAGGACAAAACTGTCCAAATCGGGGCAGAGCTCCCCCAAGACCATGCAGCGCAACTCGCAGCCTTTCTGCGCGAAAACTCTGATGTTTTTGCGTGGAACCTTCAGACATGCGGGGTGTCGCCCGGGAGGTTATTGAACACAGGCTCGCGGTAACCCCCGGTCACCCCCCTGTCAAGCAGAAGTTGAGAAAGCTCTCCCTCGAACGTCAAGAAGCTATGAAGACGGAGATAGCTCGGCTCCAAGAGGCGGGGTTCATCCGGGAAGTCTTGCACCCTGAGTGGCTCGCAAACCCCGTCCTCGTCAAGAAATCAAGTGGCAAGTGGCGCATGTGCGTGGACTTCACCGACCTTAACCGCGCCTGCCCCAAAGACAACTTCCCGCTCCCGCGGATCGACCAGCTTGTTGACTCCACCGCGGGGTGCGAGCTGATGAGCTTCCTAGACGCCTACTCGGGATACCACCAAGTCCGGATGGCGGAGGGGGACGAGGAAAAGACGAGTTTCATAACTCCCCTCGGAACTTTCTGCTACCGCCACATGCCCTTCGGGCTCAAGAATGCGGGAGCCACCTTCCAGCGCCTGATGACGCTGGTCTTCAAAGATCAAGTCGGCCGCAACGTCGAAGTCTACGTAGACGACGCGGTCGTCAAGAGTCCCCGTGCAGCCTCCCACATCGACAACCTCGCAGAGACCTTCCGCAACCTCCGCGCATTCGGGCTCAAGCTCAACCCAGAGAAGTGCGCCTTCGGGGTGCGCGGGGGGAAGCTCCTGGGTTTCCACGTGTCCCAGCGGGGTATTGAGGCAAACCCCGAGAAGATCCGGGCCTTCCTAGACATGCCCCCGCCGCGCTCCGTCAAGGATGTCCAGCGGCTCTCCGGCCGCCTGGCCGCGCTCAGTCGCTTCGTCTCTCGTTCAGGGGAGCGGGGCCTCCAGTTCTTCAAGATCCTCCGAGGGCTCGAGGGGTTCCGCTGGACCCCCGAGGCCCAGGAAGCCTTCAACGACCTCAAGAAGTACCTCTCGAGCCCTCCAATGCTTGTGAGTCCGTCTCCGGAAGAGCCCTTGCTCCTCTACCTCGCCGTGACCCCCATCGCCGTCAGCGCGGTTTTGGTGAAGGAGCAAGGGGGGCAGCAACGTCCCGTGTACTACGTGAGTGAGGCCCTTCAAGGGGCCAAGACTCGGTACATGGAGATGGAGAAGATTTGCTACGCTCTCCTCATGGCGTCCCGGAAGCTCCGGCACTACTTCCTGGGGCACCCCATCACCGTCCCGTCGTCCCTCCCCCTGGGGGAGGTACTGCGGAATAAAGAAGCCACCGGCCGGATTGGGAAGTGGGGGGCCGAGCTTGCCCCCTTCTCCCTGTCCCTTACCGGCCGCTCCGCAATCAAGTCGCAGGTCCTCGCCGATTTCGTCGCAGAATGGACTCCCGCCCCTGGGTCCGGGGACGAAGATCTCCCTGTGCCGCCCCGACGCAGTGACCATTGGACCCTGCTGTTCGATGGGTCGCTGTGTCTCGCCGGGGCTGGCGCGGGGGTAGTCCTCCAGAGCCCCGAGGGAAAGGAGCTCGAGTACGCCGCGCGGCTCGAGTTCCCCGCAACCAACAACGTCGCCGAGTACGAGGCTCTGCTCCTCGGGATGCGCCTCGCGCGCTCCCTGGGGATCCGGCGCCTCCTAGTGAAGGGAGACTCTCAGCTCGTTGTCTGCCAAATGGACAAGTTTTACCTGTGCCATGACGCAAATCTAAGTCTTTACTTGCAGGAAGTACGGAAGATGGAGAAGCACTTCGACGGCCTTGAGGCCCGGCATATCCCGAGGAGGGAAAATGACCGGGCCGATGCCTTGGCACGGGCAGCAAGCGCCCGGGAAACGCTCCCCAGGGGGGCCTTCTTGGAAATCATCATGAAGCCCTCGGTGGCCTCCCCGGATGCAGGCCCCGAGCCTCCGGTCCCGGAGGTCGCCGAGATCGTCCGGCCTTCATCTTGGATGGACCCCCTCATCTCCTTCATCAAGGGAGAGGGGGACCCTCCCAATGAGACTGAGGCTAAGCGCCTCTGGGCCAAAGCCCGGGCATATCTCCTGCTGGAGGGAAGGCTCTACAAGCGGGGGGCTTCGGCCCTCCTGCGCTGCCTCCCCCGGTCGGAGGGACTTCAACTCCTGGAAGACATTCACGCGGGGAGCTGTGGTTCTCACCTAGCCCCGCGTGCCATCGCCGCCAAGGCCCTTCGGCAGGGCTTCTACTGGCCTACAGTCATGCGCGACGCGCGAGACCTTGTCTCCGCGTGCGAAGCATGCCAGAAAATGGCCAAGGGCTCGAATCTCCCCCCTGTAGCGCTGCGGACTATCCCCATCACTTGGCCCTTCGTGCGCTGGGGGATGGACCTCTTAGGGCCCTTCCCCCCAGCGCCCGGAGGATACAAGTATGCGGTAGTCGCGGTCGACTACTTTACAAAGTGGGTCGAGGCGGAGCCCTTGGCTAGCATCACCTCCCGGGCCGTTCAGCGGTTTTTCTGGAAAAACATCGTTTGTCGTTTTGGTGTCCCCCGGGAAATCACCGTGGACAACGGGACCCAATTCGACTCGGCTTATTTCCGGGAATTCTGCGAAGGCCTGGGGATCGTCATCCACTTCACCTCAGTGGCCCATCCTCAAAGCAACGAGGCCGTCGAGAGGGTCAATGGCGTAATCCTACAGGGGTTACGCCGGAGACTCGAGCAAACCGCTTCCAAACGGGGCGCGTGGGCAGAGGAGCTTCCTAGCATCCTCTGCTCGATGCGCACGACCCCGTCCCGGGCCACAGGGCGTGCTCCCTTCTCCCTGGTCTACGGGGCGGAGGCAGTCCTCCCCCCGGAGATCGGCCTCCGGTCGCTGCGGGTCGAGCTCCTGAACGGAGCCACGACCGCAGCCTACCGGGCCAACGAAGACAACCGGCGGTCGGAAATCGACCTCGTGGAGGAGGAACGCGACCGAGCGCTCCTCCGCCACGCCATCTACGAGCGCGAGATGTCGCGCGCATACAACCAGCGCGTGCGCGAGAGAGCTTTCCGCCTTGGGGACCTTGTCCTCAAGCGCGTCACAGACCCCCAAGCCCAGGGTAAGCTCTCCCCCAAGTGGGAGGGCCCCTACAGGATCTCCGCTGTCCTAGGCGCGGGGGCCTACAAGCTCTCCAACCTTCAAGAGCAGGACCTGAAGCACACCTGGAACTTGCGTTTACTTCGCAAGTTCTACGTCTAGCCTTACGGGCCTGTCCCCTCCCCCGGAGCGGTCACGCCGGAGGGGGAGGAGGGACACTGTAGCTTCCTTTTTCCCCCTTCGCGGCTTCGCGGGGGGGGGGGGGGGGGGGGCTTTGTATATTTTGATAATCAATGCATAGCCTTTGTTCTTCAACTGTCTCACTGCAGGTTCTTGTTTACCGCCCCTAGCGGCGATGCCCTCCCCGTGAGGAAGTGGGCCCTGACCCAGCAAGTCCCTCCTGTAGGGCGGCTTACGAACAGCCCTCGTGGACTGAGGGTGTAAGCGGCAACCCGGTCCCCAGCGGCCGCGGTAACGAGTCACTTTGGGAGACTAGTCCCCTACCCAAACACTCAAGACCCGTCTTCGGGCACTTCCTCCTCCGGGAGTAGACGCTCTCCTCAGTGGGACGTCTAATGGCTTTCTGGATTTTCTTCCTCCTCCGAGAGTGGACGCTCTCCCCAGCGGGACGTCCAAGGGATTTCTCAGGAGACCTTATTCCCGGCTCCCCGTTCTCACGGCGACCGGATGATTATCTCTCGGAGACCTTATTCCCGGCTCCCCATTCTCACGGCGACCGGATGAATGCCTCCCGGAGACCCTATTCCCGGCTCCCCGTTCTCACGGCGACCGAATGATTGTCTCGGAGAAGTCGGATTTCTCGGGCGTTTCCTTCCCCGAAGACCCTATTCCCGGCTCCCCGTTCTTACGGCGACCGGACGAGTCTCCCAGGAAGCTCTCCTCTGGAAATCCCATCGGGTTCTCTTGGATATTCCTTCCGCCTAAGGCCTTATTCCCGGCTCCCTGTTCTCACGGCGACCGGATGATTATCTCCCGGCGGCCGGATGAACCTCTCCCGGTGCCCCCGGGCACCCCGGAAGGTCCCTCCCTCGGAAACCCTGTTTTTACAATTTTCTAACTTAGAAAATATTTCTCCTACAGGTTATGCTCCCCCCGGGGACCCTGTTACCCCCACAGCGCGCGGAGGCCTCCTCCGGCCCGCTGTGGGCGGGGGGGGACAGGGGGCCCCCGGGTCACCCATGAACAAACATAGCTCATTCTTTTGAAGATGAGCCCCACAGACCATACAAGAAGAAAAAATAAGACAAAGCAATCAACAGAAAGGAGCTTTATTTATCGAGAAACCCGGAGGACACGCTCCCCCTCCGGTGGGCTTCAGGAAAGATACAACCCGGGTCCTAACCCGGGGGATTTCTCACAAGCCTAAGGCTCCTACCCCTAAAGCTCCCGGAGGCGCCCCCTCAGCTCCCGGGCCAAGTCCCGGTACAGGGCCCGCACGCGACGCTGCGAGTCCCGAAGCACATCTTCAGGCCAAAACTCGTATCCCGCCGGTGGAAGTATCCGGAGAGGAGGGATCATCCGGAGCCCTGGTCGCGGAGGGGACAATTCGGCGCGGTGATTATCGAAGTTGTCCAAGTGCCACTCCTGACGCCACCTCAACCGGATCGGCTCCCGGACACTATCCTCGCCGCGATTCCCGGAGAGAAGGCTTAACAAAATTAAAGCCGCTTGGGCGTCCCCCGGGGAGCCCCTCCCGGACCTTCGCCCAGGAGCAACCCCCCGGGAACCCTGGTAACATTTCATTGCAAAGACTTAGAAAAATTTAAATATATTTCATTGCAAAATGTTTTTGTACAAGTGCCCGGGGCTTCTCCTAAGAAGCTACCGGAATCAAAATGTCTAACAAAAATAAAAAGGGGTCCTAGCTAAAGACCCGGGGGAGGCTCATACTTTAGCATTGGGGTCCTCCCCCCGGGGAGCTTCCTCCGTGGCCGGGGCAGGGGCATCCGCGGCCGGAGGCGCCGGTGTCGGGAACCTCGTCCGGATGATCCGGTCATAGAATCCCTCCGCCAGCAGCTCCACCTCCCGGCGCGTTGGCTCGAAGGCCTCCGGGAAGCTCCGGGGGATGCGCCCCCCGATCGCCCGGGCGCCGACCCCCCGGTAGTCAACGAGCCCCGCGGCGGCTGCGATGACGGGGATCGCCCGGCCCCGTGCCCGGACGTCCGCAGCCTCCAGGATGGCGGAGACTTGTGCGTTGAGAAAACGCACAGCCTCCGCGAGGGTCGCCGGGGGCACCTCGGGGCCGCTCCCGGAGCCCAGGCTAACGCCAAGGCTTTCCAAGGCCGAGCGGACGGAGCGGCCCGCTTCCGACAGCGCCCGGACGCTGGAACTCTCGAGCTCCCGGAGCGCCTTCTCCCGCACCTTGGCCTCCTCTCGGAGGCGGACGTAGGCGCCCTCCGAAAGATGAACCTGCGCCCGGGCCCGGGACAGCTCATCAAGAGCTTCGTCCCTCTCCCGGAGGGCTGCCTCCCGCTGCTCCACGCAAGCCGTGGCCCGGCTCTCCGCCTCCTTGAGCAGCCGGGTGACCCGCTGCTCAAGGCCCCAGGTAACAGTCGCTACCTACAAAATACGTAAAGAGTTAGAAAAATCTCAAGTGCAGGAAAAAAGGCGAAGTATTAAGAGCTCGGGCTACCTGGGCTCCGAGGGACTCGAGTCCCTCAAAACGCTCGTGGAGCGTTCCCCCCGCTACGAAGGCCTGCACCTTCCGGCTGTGCAGGCCCTCCGCGCAGCGGGCCACCTCCCCGGCGGGAAGCAGAGAGGTATCTTGCCCGGCGCCGCTATTGCGGCCGGGAGAGGGCCCCCGGACCTCGGAGTCCGGGAGCACGGCCGTCGTTGCCGGCGTCTTCGTCGACGAAGTTTCCTCCGAGGACGATGAAGACGAGGATTGGGCGGGGATCTCCGCCCGGGGGGGGATCATCGGGCCTTTCCCGGCCCCAGGTCGGAGGGCCCTCGTAGCCTCCTGCTCCGGGGGGACCTCGAAGACTGAGGGGCTCCCCCCCTCCTCATCAACCGGCCAGAGGCACGGAGGCGCCGCCTCCGAAAACCTCACCTCTAGCCTCTCCGGCGCCAGTGCCGCTGGGAGAGGCGAGAGGAGCGTCACGCGAATTGGCGACGGGGCGTAGTCCGCCGAATCGGACCCCGCCCCACCGACAACTACCTCTTTTCCCCGGGCCTCGACGGGGGCCTCCGGGGGCCGAGGCGTCGCCTCTGCCCGGGACGCCGCCCGGGCACGCTCAGCCGCGAGACTCGTGTCCCGAGCCCTCACCGGCGTCGTCGCCCGCGTCGTCGCGGTGCCGGGGGTCTTCTGAACCCGGGCCCTTTTGGGCTCCGAGCCCCCGGCCGCATCCTTTCCCCGTTTATGGCTCCCGGGGGTGGGGAGGGGCTTCCTCTCCGGAAGCTTAAGCCCGAAGGCCTCGGCCACCAGGTTCCGGGGGGGGCCCTCCCCCACGAGGCGCATGATGCGCTCGTGTTCGTCGGCGAAGTACCTCCCCAGGAGGTGCTCCGCCTTGTCCCTCGCCGCCGGATACGGGCGCACTGCAAGAGGTAAAAAGTTAGTCAATTTCTCATAAAAAACTGCAAGTAGAAAAATGCACGGGACTTACGCCGCGTCACCGGCTTGACCGGGGGCCGCTGCTCCGGGCCCATGCCGATCCCCCTTCCCCCACGTGAGAAGGGGGAAAGCCGCAGGAGCGCCAGCTCCTCCGCGGCGTCCCGCATCGAGCGGGCCTTCTTCGCCAGCACCACCTTCCCGAGGAGCTCGAACTCCTCGTCCGTCCACACCGGCGGCTTCGGTGCGGATGACCGGCTGTAGGTGGGAGGGTCCGGGGCGTAGACCACAGCCTCGTCCCGGACCCGGAGGTAGAACCACCTCCGGAGCCAGTCCCCCCAGTGATCCCGGGAGGCCGCCGCAGGGTAGTCCGCCACCCGGGAGGGCAGCATTTGGACCATCACCGAGCCAAAGGGGGACTTTGGTCCTCCCTTCACCAGGTGGGAGCTCCACGCTGCCGGTTCATAGAAGTACCGGAAGGCGCGGAGGGTAGGCTCCCGCCCGGTCGCTGTCTCGTAGAGCCATATAAAAAGGCCCATACGGACGAGCGCGTTCGGGGTGAGGTGGTTGAGAGCCACCCCGTACTCTTTGAGAAACTCCCGGAGCATCGGATGCACCGGGAGCCGGAGCCCCGCCTCGAGGAAGGCCTCGAAGGCCACGACCTCTCCGGGCCTGGGGCGGGGGGCTCCGTCCTTCTTCAGGGGGACCCAGATGTCCCCTTCTCCAACGACGCCCTTCTCGACCAGGGACTTCGCGTCCGAGGCCGAGAACTCGGAGGCCCAGAGGAAATCCACGGGGATTTCCTCCGGGGGCACCTCCGTGGTCTTCACTCGACCTTTGGGCGCCATTAGGTCAGTTCTTTCTTTTTTCGGTGGCTAACTTTTCAGGAGGTTGACTAAAGCTCCCGGATGCTCGCTACCGAAGGAAGCTACCGGAAATGCTACCGGGAGAGCGCTACCGGGAGAGCTGAAGCTGGAGTTGGAAAATTTGGAATGAGCTACCGGGACCCCCTAAGGCCCTATTTATAGAGGCTGGCCGTGATCTAGATGCGCGCCACGTGGCCCCCTCGGAGCAATCTGGACCACTGAAATTCAAACCGTGCGAGGGAAACGAAGGGACAGGCGCGTAAATCGAGACGCCGGTTCGAACCGCGCGTGCATTTATTGCGAAAACGGCGCGGCCATAAAGTGCCCGGCACAGAAACTGAAGCGTCGCTGGGTTTCCGTTGATTTTCGTCCGGAGGTTTCGCCCGGAGATTTTCCCGGTATCGTAACCATTCCCTCCGGGGGCTCAAGCTTCGTCCCCGGAGGGCATGGGGGGCTGCTGTTGGGGGAAATCTCCACGCGGTCAAGTCCAGGTAAGTTCGTGATTGCCCGGGGACAGTGGCCTCCGGTGCCTGCCCCGGGCGCCGCCTTTTAGGCCCCCGGGACCGTGCCCCCCGGGCGGGTCCCGGGCGCCACCATTTGCCCGGGGACAGTGGCCTCCGGTGCCTGCCCCGGGCGCCGCCTTTTAGGCCCCCGGGACCGTGCCCCCCGGGCGGGTCCCGGGCGCCGCCATTCACCCGGGGACAGCGGCCTCTGGTGCCTGCCCCGGGCGCCGCCTTTTAGGCTCCCGGGACCGTGCCTCCGGGGATGTCCCGGCCGCCGCCTTTTGGCTCCCGGGACCTTGCCACCCGGGCGAGTCCCGGGCGCCGCCATTCGCCCGGGGACAGTGGCCTCCGGTGCGTGCCCCGGGCGCCACCTATTAGGCTCCCGGGACTGTGCCTCCGGGGACGTCCCGGGCGCCGCCTTTTGGCTCCCGGGACCTTGCCCCCCGGGCGAGTCCCGGGCGCCGCCATTCGCTCGGGGACAGTGGCCCCCGGTGCCTGCCCCGGGCGCCGCCTTCAGGCTCCCGGGACCCTGCTCTCCGGAAGGGGTCCCGGACGTCATCGCCCTCCTAAAAGGTAAAATCCCTGTTTGTTCATCACGTGCAGGTCACGCGAGAGACGCCTCGGGAATCAGCGACCACCTGTCAAGCATCCAAGACGTTTGACCGGAAGAAGGACGGTCCTACCCTTCAATCCGACGGTGGCTTCCGGGGTAGTTTAGGCTCTTTGCTTCTTTTTGAGGCTATAAATAGCCCTTGTACCCCTCTGTTGTAAAGGATCAACTCATTATTATTTGGAATAGCTAATCTCAAAGACGTGCTCCGGAAGCCTCTCCCCCGGAGAGAGCCTCCCCAGCCGACTCCGGTCAGGAGCGCGTCGACAGGACTAGGGCCCCCACCGGGACCCGAACCTGTATAAATCCTTGTCTTTTCTTGTGTTTGTCCGGCGGGGGAGGACCGGTCACCCGGTCAACCCGCGCCGCGTAATCTCCGCTAGGATCGTCTTCAAAACCTGCCGGGGTATTCTTAATACCACGACATATTGTGTATCCAATCTGTACTGTATATGTGAATGTACTCTTCTAATGGCTAAATAGCAAACAGAGTTAGAAAACAACAACATTTTCTAACGGTATTCTCCTCATTAACCGTCAGAAGAATGTAAGTTTTTCTGACAGTACACTACCATACAACCGTGAGAATATTATTTTTTTTTCTAACAGTACACACTTACTTAACCGTTAGAAGAGTGTAACTTTTCCTGCCGATAAACTCGTACACAACCGTGAGAGTACTATCATTTTTTCTCACAGTACACTCATGATTAACCGTTTGAAGAGCGTTAGTTTTTTTGACGGTAAACTCCTACACAACCATGAGAATACTATCTCTTGTTCTCATGGTACACTCTTAATTAACCGTTAGAAGAGTGTAACTTTTTCTGCCGGTAAACTTGTACACAACTGTGAGAGTACTATCCTTTTTTCTCTCACGGTACACTCTTAATTAACCGTTAGAAGAGTGTAAGTATTTCTGTCGGTAAACTCATTCACAATCATGAGAATATTATTTTTTTCTAACGGTTCGGTACTCGTTACCGTTAGAAAATATTGACACGTTCTAACTGATATTGCTAGTTAACCGTCAAACTAGAACGGGTTTTCTACCGTTATCACCGAAAATGCTATTAGAATAGTGCACTTCTTCTAACAGTTATTTACCGTTAGAAAATGACCTGTCTTGTTCTATCGTGTCTATCTCTAACGGTACAAAAATCGTTAGTTGAAGTGTGTTTTTTACCGTTAGAAGAAAACTTTTCTGTACTAGTGGTACTTGGGGAATGTGCATCAACTATCGAGCATTGAACAAGATCACCATCAAGAATCGATACCCTCTTCCTCATATTGACGACTTGTTAGACCAACTGAAGCATGCTGCTATATTCTTGAAATTGGATCTAAAACCAGCGTATCATCAAGTTAGTATTCGAGAGGAAGATACTAGGAAGACCGCATTGAAGATGCGATAGCGTCCGTTCGAATGGCTGGTCATGCCGTTCGAACTTTGTAACACCCCAGTTACGTTCATGCGTCTCATGAATGATGTGCTTCGACCATTCATCGACTACTTTGTGATCGTTTACCTCGACGACATACTGGTCTATAATTGTTCGTGGGATGAGCATCTAGTTCATGTAGAAAAGGTGCTCGAGCAGCTGCGGCAGCATCAACTCCACCTCAACAGAAAAAAATGTAAGTTTGGGCAGCAAACTCTATTTACTTGGGATTCGTGGTTGACAAGGGTACATTGCAAATCAACCTCGATAAGGTAAAGGTGATCCGGAAGTGGCCTCGACCACGAACAGTAATAGAAGTGCGTAGTTTTATGGGAGCATGTGAATACCTTCGGAAGTTTATTCGACATTTCTCGATATTGGCTTCTCCATTGCATGCACTAACCTGGATCGACCAGAAGTTTGAGTGGAATGGAAAGCACGAGAATACCTTCCTCTTTCTAAAGAAGAATATCAACGAAGTTTCTATTCTAGTTTTACCAAATCTGCAAAAGCCTTTCGAGTTAGAAACTGATGCTTCAGGTTATACAATGGGCGCAGTGCTCATGCAAGAAAGTCGACCAGTAGCATATCACTATGAACTATTTTAGGGAGCTCAGAAGAACTATCCGACCTACGACAGGGAGTTATGTGCACTGCATCAGGCCGTGCAACATTGGCGGTATTATCTTTTGGGTAAAGAGACCGTTGTACACACCAACCACCAGCCATTGCAATATTTGTAAACTCAATCCAAGTTATAGCAAGTCTGGCACATGAAGTGGATGTCGTATCTACAGCAGTTCAATTTGATTAAAAACAAAAAAGGCATACACAATAAACTGGCTGATATGTTGTCACGACCACCATTTACTGCCCTTGGCTTATCAGTATTTATACAAATTGAGCCTTCATGCCATGAGGACTATGCTACAATGTACACAGAGGATCCTAATTTTCAAGCAGGACTGGTTGAGCTTGAAATAGGACGACCATCTGAGTTTGGGTTTCAAGAAGGTCTCCTGTATAAGGGCGGTCTGCTTTGTATACCACGAGGAGCACCTCGAGTACAGTGGCTATGGGAGGCGCATATATTGAAGGTTGCTAGTCACTTCGGGGTAATGAAGACCTTGCAAAATCTTCATCGACATGTGTTTTGGCCGCAAATGCAGCAGGATGTGGCTAGTTTTGTTTGAGGTTGTGGTCTCTGTAGCATCTCTAAATCGGCAAACCAAAAATTGGGTTTGTACACTCCTTTGCCAGTTCCGTTACGACCATGGGAAAATATATCCATGGATTTCTTGGGAGGATTTCCCAAGACCCGACGTGGCAATGACTATCTTTTCATGGTCGTTGATCGATTCTCCAAGATAGTGGTGCTTATACCTTGTTGAAAGACCATCACGGGAGAAGAAGCAGCTTAGGTATTCTTTAGTACGTTTGGACACATTTTGGGTTGCCAAATTCCATTGTGTCTGACTATGATACCCGATTCCTTAGTCATTTTTGGCGATCGCTTTGGTCAATGATGGATACAAAGTTGAAGAGGAGTACTACATTTCATCCTCAAACTAACGGTCAAACCGAGGTGGTAAATCAAACAGTTGTTCATCTCTTAAGGGGTTATAACTCCAAGCATCCAAAGACTTGGGATGAAAGTATACCGTACCTGCAGTTTGCTTTTAATTGAGTAGTGCATGGTTCGACTAGGAAGTCTCCTTTTGAGGTATTTTCGGGATTTCTACCACAAAGTCTATTTGATTTGGAGTTTGTGATTTCTACCTCATCATATAACAGCAAGGAGGAATCTAATTAGGATCGAGCACAGCGGTTCGTGGAACGTATTCGACGACTATATGGTAAAGTCGAACAGAACTTCCTTAAGGCTTAGCTCAAGTACAAGGCATGACATAATCAACACAGAGTCGATGCTCAATTCCAAGAAGGTGATCTAGTCTGGTTACATTTGAGCAAGGAGAGTGTCGACGATTTGGACTCGAGGTCCTTAGTCGATCTTATGCAAATTTGTGAGTTGCAGGACCTTTCAGGGCGCTCCTCCGAAAAAGTAGGATGAATCAAGTCTGTAGAGGCACAAGAGATTTTATACAGGTTCGGGCCCTCGATGGTGGGAGTAATAGCCCTACCTCCTGTTGTGATTTCACTATATGTAATAAGAGGTTTTTACAAGAGGGTAGAAGAGAAGATCACAGGCGATGATCTCTTCTATGTTAGTGTCTTCCTAACTTTATCTAAGTCCTCAGGTTTACTGAACGCCTGGTAGTGCTTGTATGCTTAACTGAATTATTCATCGTCCTTAGAACGTGCATTGACTATCTATTTATACTGGACAAAAGGGTGCCAATGCGAAACGACCTTGGACAGTTGTTAAGATGCAGTTTTGTTAACCACACTTAACTCCCACGCAGGCTTAACTAGTGCAATCAAGGGATAACCGCACACGTTAACCTCCTGGCAGTTGTCTTCATACGTGGAAATATCTTCGTGATTCTCGGGATATGCCTGTTCGAAGAGTTAAGCCTTCTCGAACTATTCTGGTCGTAGATAATCAACGATCCTCTGACCGCATACTGCCCGCAGCTTCTTGATCGCGCACTGTCTGTGACCTCATGATCGCGCAAGGGCTGCGATCATGCAATATCTTTGTGTCCGCACCCTTTAGGTCATCTGAGACCATAGCGACCGATTTACAGACACACGACCAATCTGATTCTGTCTTAAACCAGACGTGTATTACTTTGCACTAGCTCGGGTGATAATCCTCGTCAGCTAGCCCCTAAATTTGAAGAAAATGAAAAAACATATTTACTTCAAATTTTTATCCTACATCGAATTATGAACCCGACGTTTTAACTTCAAATGACTGTTCCGCCGTGTGATGGTTCATATCCCGAGAAAAACCCTGAGTTTTTCTTGGCTGGTAATGATGACTTTGGCGACTCATCATGATGGCAACCATAAGTGCGGTTTAAGAACCCGAGACGTGTGTGGAAACGAACCAACGCCCTCAAGCTCTATAAATTGAAGAGCCTCTCAGTTCTTTGAACTTATGAGTTTTTCACTAAGTCTTTTCCAGCGCAACTTCTCTTCTCCAGTTACTCCCTCTAAGCCTCAGTTCTCGTTCCGATGGCAAATCAAGACCCCAAGAACATCATTGAGATCGAGAGTGATGAAGAAGAAGTGATACCCGAACTTGACCAGGACTTCAAGAAGGTAAGTCTTTTCTGGAACTTTTGGATCAAGTCATCATTTTACATCCTGATCGCTTCCAAATGCTTTTTGGGAATTCACAGGTGACTGAGGAGCTGGTTCCCCCAAGGAAGAAGCCAAAGGTTGACGAGGGATCCTCCAGTAGAGCTTCATTCACGGGTGCAAAGGTTGGGGATGCATCATTGCACTCTTTTCCTTATCCCATGTAGTTCTTCCTGTCCATGCAACTCGGCAGGTCGAACCCTCATCTCCACCTTTGGAGATCCATAACAATGCTTCAAGGGTTTCTTCTTCTGATCAGCTTTCTCCATTGCGATCAAGCGATCCCCAGCTTTTTTTGGGTGATCAATTTTCTAGTGGGAAGGTTGCACTCCCGCGACCAGATGGTCCCCGACCTTTGTCGGGTGATCTACTTCCTGGGAGAAGCGCTTCATCCTCCCGTCCAATCTTACTGCAAGGATTGATAATTAGTTCCATTCTCTCTACTAGACGTTTTATCTTGTAAAACTAACGCATACATGTTGTGCAGGAGATTAAAATTTCTGAAGCCCCCAGCGATCAGCCTGCTGAAGTCCAGTCTCTTTTTTGTGAGAGTGTTTCCCTCGAACAAACTCTCCAAAAAGAAAAAGAGGCCCTAGAGAAGAAGACTGAAGAAATGTCTTCGGCCATTCTGCACCTGGCAGAATGTTATGACAACTGCCGCGAAGAGGCGCGCCAATTCCGCTTGGAGAGGGACTATGCTCGACAGCAGCGAGAACTCTCCGATATCATAAGGAACAATAGCGCTTCTTTGATTCAGGATGATGTAGATAGGCTTAAGAGCCATAGCCAATTTCTCTAGGGGCAGCCAGTGTTAATCCTACTGATGTTAATATGTCCCTGGGAGAACTTTGTAAAATGCTATCAGACCAGGTTGACGCTTTGGTCGCCTGTGTCCCTTTTGTATGTAAAGATTGCCAGAAATAAAGAACTTATTTTTCTTACATACTTGATCTCTTAAAAGGATTATGTAGGACTTATAATCTGAGTTAAGGTTCTTTACATTCTGTGAACAATAGTTACACGAGAATGCTTCTGCGACCAAAAATGCACAAGTAAACTTCTGTCCGAAACTGACTTAGTTCTTTGGTCTTAGAATAGCATTAAGACCGTAGACTGCGATCAGAACTAGAGCAACGATCAGAAAACAGT
Organism: Pharus latifolius; assembly: GCA_019359835.1. Taxonomy (NCBI): domain Eukaryota; kingdom Viridiplantae; phylum Streptophyta; class Magnoliopsida; order Poales; family Poaceae; genus Pharus; species Pharus latifolius. Next base: position 35,754,265 of record CM033325.1, read on the forward strand.
TCTTCAGTCTCAGGATAGCATTGAGGCCGTAGACTGTGGTCAGAATGATAACAGAACAAACAGTCTTTTGACCATACAGCGACCATAGCTGTCGTGATCACACATATCCATTATGATCACAGGATTACGTTGCGATCAGTGTAAAGACTATAAACTTATTCTACAGTCATAGCGAATTATTCCCATAATAAAGATTTAGGAATTCCCAATATCTTTATCTGTACCATAGCCCCCGAATGCGAAATAAAATGATAAAAACACATTTCATTTCAGATTCATTACTGGGTATGGATAACGGGTTTCAAGAGAAACAACACCCATTATGGGAAATTAATAAAATACTCGGCAAAAGGTTGCCTCGGACATATAAAAGGAAGAGGTATCTTACTGGAGAAGCCAAAAAAACCCCTCATTGCCTTAGACCCTCCTGCCGCACAAAAAACCCTTTTTTGCATTCCTCGTCTTCGTCGTCGCCAAAGTCACCACCTTTCTTCCCAATTCTTCATAAGAAATAGCGTCCTAGAGCTGATCCATCCACCATACTGAAGAGAGCCTGGTGGCACTAGAGAAAGAAGAGATTATCCCCCCAAGGCTGCTGATCAACTGGCGGCCAGCGGAAAAAGATCAAGAAACCCCAATCGTCCAAGAGGGCGAATTGGTGATCTTCGAAGAATACTTGCGCTATGGGTTCCGATTCCCAAAAAACGAATTTCTAAGGGGAATCTTGGACCATTACGGGTTGGAGTTAGTAAATCTCCACCCAAATGCAGTCCTTATCTTGGCGATTTTCCAACACCTCTGTGAAGCCTTTGTCGGAGTGCTTCCAAGCGTGGAGCTTTTCGGATGCTTCTACTTTTCGGCATGGTCAAAAAGTGCCAATGCCGCTGGGTGTATCTACTTTTGTATACGGGAGAAGGAGTACCCATTCCCACCCCTATGGGACTCTGTTCACGGGTGGTACCATAAATGGTTCTACTGCACCCCTCCGTCGGAAAGCGGACTATGGTTCACGAACACTCGACCGGAGAAAGCCAATGAGTTAGATTCCCTTCCCGTTCTGAGCACAGAACAGAAGAAGCAAGCCCGAGCTATTCTTCACCTAGTCCAACAAGGCTTGACCGCACGTGATATCATACGCGACTTCGTGAAGAATAGGATAAGCCCCCTGTGCGAAAGGGCACATCCAGCTTGGGAAGTGAAGTCCATGGCGGACAGCACCCTGGACTATAATAACGGTATGTCCTTTAATCAACAAAATAGACATTTTTACTGATTAATAGATATTGTATTTGTTAACATGTTTGTTTGTAATACAGCGCTATCCTTGTCCAAAATCGAGAAACGGACAAACTACCTCCTTCGAGCGTATAACGCCACTGTAGAGGGAGCTAAAGGATCGCCTTGCCCCAGAACTTGATCAACATCGGCGACGATCTTAAGGAAGAATGCCGAAAGGTATAATTCATTCAAACAAGCTCTATAGGAAACCATCCATTTGTCTTGTATTACCAAAAACATGTCGAATAATACAGCTTCTGGGAAAATTTGCTGAGGCAATGTGTCCAAGTGAAGACATTGGTTCTTCGGGAAGACCGACTGCAAAGAGGGTGAGAAGAACCCCTTCAAAGCATGAGGCGAAGGAGTCTGCTCCCAAAAAACCCAAGAAGATCCCAGGAGAAACTTCTTCGCAAAAGAAAAACATTACTGCGAAAAATATTGCTGTAAAATTTTAGATACCTCCTGTAACCCCAAGTACGAGCAGAAATTACTTCTTCGTCGTACAGGGCGAAGGGAGCAAGGATGAGGAAGACGACATTCCTCTAGTTCGTCGCAAGAGAAAAACAACTGACCTCCTGGGAACAAGCGTCCCAGAGAGGTCGACTTCCCTTTCGGTCGACGAAATCTTGTCCCTGACCGCAGGCACAGAAATGGCTATAGTGGGCCCCATGATCACTGACAATCCAGTGGTTTCGGGTGAAACCCTAGTGCTTGAAGCTCACGAAGCCTCAGGACTTGCAACACCTCCTCTTCTGATAGAGAGAGCGACTATGGTAAGAATCCTCACAATCTTGCATGTTTTCATTTCTCTGTACACACCCATTGAATTGTGTTCATACAGGGAGAAGAGGATACCATCCTTTTTAAGAGAAGGAAAACGAGGATAGAAGAAGACTCTTCCCCAAGAGCAGCCATCAAGCTTCTCTCTCTTGAGAGCACATCATCGAAACCCAAACTGTGAGAACTTTCCCTATCGTCATCTAAATATGACCGACGGGAGGCATCTTCACCTTACAATGTGTCTGTCTGTTGGCGCAAGGATGCTGCACCTAGTACCCCGGCGACCTCGACAAGCCATGGTACACCCACTGCAGAGGTCGCGGGAGAGCCAAGTCCGATTCCCATGGCCGAAGAGGTTCTTCGGGCCATCATAGATGGAATGGCAGAGGAAATCCGATCCCAAGGGACGGAAACCGCAGTCCCTGTCATAGAGGGGGAACAACAGGAAAAATCCTCTACTGCCCCTACCGCGGACACAATAAGTCCTGAGGTTAGACCTCACGCTGATGTTGAGAGTGATTCGATCAGCGATTACATAGAGGTATGAACGAATCTTCTTTTTTATTTTCCAATCCGCAAAAAATTCAGGAATATTCAAGTCTCGAGAAATTTCTTATCTTGTTCCAGGACTTGACCCGGGTGGCGACCAAGTCAACAGCTATAGCAAAGCATATTGAGGTCACGCAACGAGAGATCAGCCGGCTACAACAGTGAGTATAGTGCTCTTTATCCATGTTAACTTGAATCCGTATTTAAGCGTAACTGGTAGTCCTTCTTGCTACAGAGAAAATGCCTTTCTGAACAAAAGCATGGCTGATCGAGAGAATCAAGAAGAAACCGCAGCTGCGAGATATTCTTCTCTAGAGAAAGAACTTTGCGAAGCGCAGTCAAAGCTTTCTTGTAAGTGTACCTCCGACCAGAAGAAATCTTCTCATCATATGAGCTTTATTTATAGTAAATGTTTACAGTGTTCATACAGCACAAGAGGATCAAATAAGCCGTCTCTCAGAACAGAAAAGACACCTTCAAGAGACCATCGAGTTGCAAAGCTCGAGAATTGATACCACTAATCTGGAGAATGAAGGTCTAAACAAAACAATCTCCTCTTGTAGTGTTACTCAATCGAACATCTTTGAAAAACTGAAGATGGTGGCTGCTCTGCTAAAAGAAGATGTGATCGAGTCGCAAAAGGACAATCCAAGCCTTAGCGAGTTAGCCAGATTGGTCGCGGCCCAAGTCGAATCGCTCCTCGAGTTTTTCTTGAAGATACAAAACGGCAGGAAGAGGTACTGAGGTCAAATGTCAGATCCGTAGCCTCTGCCATTCTCTGTAGAGTACGATTCCACCACGGCCCAAATTTGAATCTGAAGCCAGTAGTAGAAGATGCAGAGATCGAGAGTGATCGATTTGAAGCCATCTCTGAAGAAGTCAAGCCTCTAGTCGAAAATCTACTGAAAGAACTAGGCGTTGTTTGATTTCTTGTAATGATCTCTCTTAGTAATTATACTTGTGAAATTACATTTATAACATACAAATGCGTGCCTTAAATTTTTAGAAAAGAGTGATACTTTCTTCGTTTCATAGTATGACCATATCCTCTTAGCCCCTTCCAGAAATCACAATTACTGAAGATTTAGTATTATAATTTCTGGAAAAATATGGGCATTATGAATACCCAGGAAATGCTTTAACTTAGATATAATCATCCGATCGAACCGATACTGACTTCAATACAACATCCGACCTTATTACAAATTGGCAGCCACTCGAATGATCAGGAACATGCCATTAAGTCCTGTGTGCGTTGAGAAACGGCTTATTGAGGGATGTCTTAGCTGGATGCGACCACGAGATCAGCCAATGAATCCGGTTAAGATATTTGTAAGAAGATGATCATCGGCGGTCAGCCCCTGAGCCAGGCTCGGTATAGGTATGGCAAATAAAGAAAATGAACATAACATGAACCGAAGAAAAGTACTCACGAAGTTTTCGTTAAACTATGCTAATTGAACGAGAAAAAAGATTGGGAAACTTACACGTAAAACTTGCGCAGTTGATCAATGTTCCACCTATTGGAAGATTCTACCGTCCTCCATTGCTAACCGAGCCGATCCTGGTCGCAATACTAAAAAAACAACGTAAGGGCCTTCCCACTGAGGAGAGAACTTATTGCGGTTAAACTGGTTTTGTATTTTTCGTAAAACCAGATCACCCACATGAAGACTACGCAACCGCACCCTTCTGCTGTGATATTTTTGCAAAGCCTGCAAATATACTGCTGACCGTATCAACGCTCGATCACGCTTTTCTTCGAGGATGGTTAAATCCTGGGTACGTTGTTCGATCTGATCAATCTGGTCGAATTGATTTGTTCGGACAGAACCAATACGGATTTCCGTAGGTAACACCGCCTCGGCGCCGTATACCAACTAGAAAGGTGTCTCACCAGTGGCCCAACAATAGGTTGTGCTTAGTGCCCATAGAACGGAGTAGAGTTCATCCACCCAAACCACCGAGCGCATCTTAAGACGATTGAAAACACGTTTCTTAATGCCTTGTAATATTTGCCCATTGGCGCGTTCGACAGCATCATTGCTCTGTGGATGAGCTACAGAAGCAAAGCACACCTGGGTTTCAATATTATCGCAATAGTCCAGAAAGAGGCCGCTAGCGAATTGGGAACCGTTGTCAGTAATGAGACGACTTGGAACACCAAATCGAGTAACGATGTTCTTATGAAAGAACCTCTATGCCGCAGCAGCGGTGACATTGCGAACTGGCTCAGCCTCAATCCACTTTATGAACGTGTCAATGGCAACGAACAGAAATTTGTACCCATTAACGACCTGTGGCATGGGTCCTACAATATCCATCCCCCAGACCGCGAAGGGCCACACTAATGGGATAGTTTGCAAGGCATACACGGGCTGATGAACCTGTTTGGCATGAAATTGACACGGGGGGCATGTCTTGACGAAATTCTTGGCATTATCGAGTGCCGAAGACCAGAAAAAACCCTGTCGGGGAGCTTTTCCGACCAGTGTGGGAAATGACGCGTGCGCACCACACACACCATCATGGATCTCTTTCAAGACAGATTTACCTTCCTCTTGAGTAATACAGTGCACGAATACTCATTGATTACCCTTCCTATACAGAACTCCTTCTATAAGTTTGTATAGGTGCACTTTTCGAATCAACCGATCGCTTTCAGTTTCGTCCTTGGGAAAGGTCCCATGTTCGAGATAGACCCTCAATGGATGAGTCCAATCCCCTTCTTGTCCGAGGTTGGTAACGAAGACTATTATCTGGTCATCTTCGACTATAGTCATGATCGAAGGATGCTCTAAGTGTTCAACAAATACCCCTTCCAGAGCAGATGTACGTGAGGACCCAATTTTGGATAATTGGTTTGCGAGAATATTGTCCTTTCGCGGGATGTATTGGACTTCAAAATGACTAAAGTGTTTTTCCAATCTCCTCACTTCCCCCAGGTAATGAGCCATTGTCTCATCGGAGGTGCTGTACTCCTTGTTTACCTAGTTTACGACTAACTGTGAGTCTCCCCTCACCACTAATCGACGGACTCCGAGGAATTTTGCTGCCCGGAGCCCTGCAATAAGACCTTCATACTCTGTTGCGTTGTTAGTCGCAACAAAATATAATTGAATGACATACTTGAGTTGGTCGCCTTGAGGCGTTACTAAAACAACTCCAGCTCCTAAGTGTTGGAAACTTCGAGAACCGTCAAAATACATAGTCCAATGGTCGGTGTATAACAAGTCTTTGGATTCTTGCCTTGGAGGGTTAGGGTTAGTCCATTCGATCACAAAATCTGCAAGGATCTGAGACTTGACCGTAGTGCGAGGGGTGAAATGGATGTCAAATGCTCCATGTTCCACAGTCCACTTCGCAATTTGACCAGATTTCTCCGGGTTTCGGATTATATCTCCCAAGGGGAAGGACGAGGGCACTGTAATTTTATGTGCCTGAAAGTAATGTCGTAACTTGCGGGAAGCCATCAGTAGTGTGTAAAGTATCTTCTAGACCTCAGGGTAATGCTCCTTAGGACCATGAAGTACCTCACTTACGTAATAGACGGGTCGTTGCACACCTTATCTTACTGCGATTAGGACAGCGCTGATCGCATGAGGTGTGGCCGCCAAATAAAGAAGTAGATGTTCCCCTGCGACCAGGGAAACCAACACCGGTGGACTAGATAAGTATGCTTTAACCTCCTGGAATGCTTTCTCGGCTTCATCCGACCAGGCAAAACCATGGTGCTTGCGGAGAGTTTTGAAGAAGGGTAATCCCCTTTCGCCTAGTCACGATATAAATCGACTTAAAGCTGCCATGCGACCTGCTAGGCACTGGACGTCCTTCATGGTCGAAGGAGACCTCATTTGCTAGATGGCCCTGATTTTCTCGGGATTAACCTCTATTCCTCTAGAAAAACAAGAAATCCTAACAGTTTACCAGATGAAAACCCGAAAGAACACTTTTCTGGGTTTAGTTTTATTTCAAATCGGTTTAAATTACAAAAGGTCTCAGCAAGATCATCTAAATGAGTCAAGCTTTTCAAGCTTTTTACAACCAAATCGTCTACGTAAGCTTCAAGATTACGCCCCATCTGGGAAGAAAAGGAATTTTGCATTAAGCGCTGGTACGTGGAACCGGCGTTCTTGAGACCAAATGGCATTCTGACGTAGCAGTAGGTGCCAAATGGTGTGATGAAGGCAGTCTTCTCTTCATCTTCTTCTGCCATGCTAATTTGATGATATCCTGAGTAAGCATCCAGAAAACTCATCAGTTCACAACCCGCAGTAGAATCGAACAACTGATTGATGCGGGGAAGGGGAAAATCATCCTTCGGGTAGGCACTGTTTAGGCTGGTGTAATCGACGCACATGCACCACTTTCCATTTGACTTACGGACCATGACCGGATTTGCAAGCCATTCCGGATGTTCGACTTCTCGAATGAACCCAGCTGCTTAGAGCTTGTCTAACTCTGCGCGGATAGCTTCTTGCCGATCAACAGCAAAGCACCTAAGCTTCTACTTTATTGGTCGCTGTCCAGGTCGAATTGCTAACCTGTGCTCAATTACCTCCCTTGGGATACCGGGCATGTCGGATGGTTTCCACGCAAACACATCTGCATTAGCCCGGAGGAAGGTAACCAATTCCAGTTCCTATTTGTCGTCCAGGGCTGACCCAATCCGAATTGTTCTAGATGGATCATCTGGGCATAATGGAACCAGTTTTAGCGTTTCCTCTAGTCGAGGGGCGACCTTGATCGTATCCGCACCCGTGGTGGTAATCTTGACATCCCGAAGGGGAAGTTGATCCACGAGCTCCAGTGATAACCGATCGCAAGTCAATGCCACATTACGGCTACCTCGGACCGAGATTACGCCTTTGGGGTCAGGTAACTTGCCGCACTGATAGGCATAGTGTGTCGCCATCATAAATTTAGCGAGAGTTGGCCTGCCAAAAATCGCGTTATAATTTGAATCACAATCAATTACATCGAAAGTTACTAACTCTGTTCAGAAATTATCCGGTTCACCCAGCGTGACCGGGAGCACCACCTGTCCCATTGGCATCATCGAAGGACCAGGAATTATCCCATAAAACAGATGGATTATGGATTTGATTTTTGAATGAGGGATTTGCATCTAGTCCAATGCCTTGACCAGTAAAAGGTCCAAGGAACTACCTCCATCGATCAGGACCCTTTCGACTCTCGCATTACTGATTATTGGGGTAATGACCAGAGGTAATCTCAGTGGTCGAGTAAGCCCAATGGGACAATCAGAGCAATCAAATGTCAAAGGAGTGTCCGACCAATGGGGGTATTGAGGTTCGCCAAGTGGAGCTTCCGCTTGGTTAACTTCTCAATGAAATGCTTTAAACTGTCGTTTAGAAACAAAAGAGGAGGAACCTCCAAAAATGACATTAACATAATTACGAGGTACCTGGTAGGACATTTCTTCATCCCCGTCGGTGTCTCTAAGCCCGCAAGTCTGCTCTTTCGATGTCAAAGTTGGCATTGGCCCAATTCCCTAGTAGAAGTCATCTAGTTGCTTCAACCAGCTCCGGCAATTTTTGAGGTTGTGTCCCAGAGAGTTGTGGATCGAACACCATTTCTTGCCTTCCTGCGAGTTAGTTGGTTTTTCTGGCTGGTCGGAATTGCGACCACCAGAGGCAGTTTTATTTTTAAATGAAAACTTATTACCTTTCACCGGCGGCGGCTTTTTCGTGACTGCGACCTCCCGGTACTGTCCAGTTCGATTCTTTTTGGTTTTCTTTGACCTCCCGCTTGAGGAAAACTCCGGCTTCTTGCCCGCATCCTCTTTTATCATGTCCTTGAGACCTGGTTGGGGCGGTAAGTTTCCTTTATCAACCATCCTATTCCATTCAATGGCTTCAGCCGCGTCTGAATAGCGATCAGCCATATCAAAGAGATCGGCGACTGATAGAGGGGGGTTGATAAGTAAATCTTCCGTAAATATCCGATATCAAACAGCGTGCTTAAACGCCCATATAACAGAGTTATCGGATATGTTTGGGATGGTATTTCTTGTTGCATCTAGGCCTTCATGCCTAACCCTAATTTTGATGATTAATGAAAACTAAGTATTTTAGATTGACTGTGTTTTTGAGATTGTTTGATACAGAACTCCGTTGGGAAGACATGCGAGATGAACAAGACGAACCAATGCAGAAGAAGTAAAAGCACAAGTCGCAAGGAATATAAACGAGACGCAAGTCGCACAAACGCAAAGGACCTAAGGTAATCCGTGATTTTATTTCTTTTACCGATCCTGGTGTTTGGAGTTGATCGGTTTAGGAAAATTGTTTTTAGTTTTAACCGTACTATAAAGAGGGGTTGCAAAAGTTGTCTCTACATTTCCAACATAAACCGAGAAACTTAGGTCATTGCATTGCATTCTTTTGGTTGGATTTGATTTGTATTTGGTTTGAAAGATTTGGATTTTCAGTTGAGTTTTTGACAGTAGAAGATTTTTTCAAATTTCTAGAAAGATCTAGGCAGATCTGGTTTTTGCTTCTGTTTACAAAAATGTAGGCCTTAAAATTATCTTTCAAACGAGCTATTAAATACCTCTTTTGGGTTTATGGATTTAAAGTTATAGCTGCTTTTGTTCAGGCTAACTGTCAGTTTGCTGAACTGACTATCAGTTTGAATGTCAGTTTGTGTTAACTGACAATTGTCCAGAGAGTGTGTTTTTTGGGCCAAAATTTTTTGTACTAAACTGACTGTCAGTTTGCCCATACTGACTGTCAGTTGGGGTTTCGACCACAGTTGTTTTTATCGGAGTTTTCTTTTGTACTGGTCGATGTTTTAGTCGAACTGACTGTCAGTTTGCCTAACTGACTGTCAGTTGGGGGTTTCAAGTTTCCTTAAATGACCATAAACGTCTAGCTATTTTTTATCCGTAAATTTTGTCGGCCGGTATGCACATAACTAACTGTCAGTTTGATGAACTGACTGTCAGTTTGAGTTGCTGATTTTCAGTCCTAGCTCCAACGGTTCTTTTAATCCTTGAGGCTATAAATAGAGGCTTTGAGCTCGTATTTTATACAACAAGCAGCCTTCTAGTCATATTCACTCTTGAACTTTAGTGTTTTATACAAAATCTTGATCTTTTGATCAAGTCGAGTGTGTTCTGATCCACCGAGCATTTCAGTTCATTGCATTTGCATACTCGTAGTTTCTCGGTGCGTGTTTGGAGGTCTAGAGAAGACCTTGTTGCCTATTACTCTTGGTGAGCGCCCTCACCTAGACGGTTCGGAGGCATGGCCGTTGACCTCTCCAAGTTCAGAGATTGTTGGAGAGGCTCGGCAAAGTTGAACAAGGCATCGGTGCTCGCCTTTCCGGAGTGGACAAGGAGCAACCACTAGTTGATAATATCATTTGTAGATATTGGAGCAAGACTCAATTTACTTGAGTGCTTCAGCGAGGATTAGTGGAGACTGGGCGAGTCTCCGATACCTCGGTAAAAATCGATGTTTGCTCTCTCTATCTTGTCTTTTCAATATATAAATTGCTTTTGGTTCTTCTTGTTGCAAAAACTTGTTTTTCTGTTGAAGTTTTTAAAAGCCTCCTATTCACCCCCCTCTAGTCGGCATCCTTGATCCTACATTTCTTACCCCGACAAACCTTTTGACAAACTGTCGGAGAGTCTCCATAGAGGTTTGTCGTAGACAATGAAAATCGTCTTCTTTCCCGGGTTTTTGATAACAATTTTGGAAATTGTTGAGGATGGCATCGCACAACATTTCCCAGTTATATATCGAACCCTCGGGTTGATTGAAGAACCAGGTCCTTGCCGGCCCCTCAAGAACCGTCGGCAAATAGTTGGCCATGACGCGATCATCTCTGCCTGCTGCTTGGATAGCGGTAATGTAAATTTGAAGGAACTTCGACGAATTTTGGGTCCCATCAAACCTCTCAATAGCCCTTGGCTTGAACTTATCCGGCCAGACGACCGCACGGAGGCCTGGTGAAAAAGCCTTGCAACCTACATATGGACTGTGGAGAGTTTTGCGGTTTCCAGCATATCCACGAGCGATTTCGCACGATAGGGATGCGCCGCGTGGTCCCAGATGAGAATGCACAGGAATTCGATCTCGATCACGAGAGCTTCCTACGCGCCTGGATTTGTCATGCCGAAGTGATCCGGATGGTAATCGATTACGCCTACCATGACTAGGGTAAGAATACTCCTTTTCATGGGAACTTATTGTAGATCGGGAGGAAGCTATAGGGGTTGCATCAGATGCAACCTCATCCAGTTTTTCCGCCAGGATCCTAGCGAAAGCCGGTTTGTCCGCGTCAGTGAGGGTAGGAGGAAAATTACGCAAGACCTCTGCGATAGATCGAAGTTGGCCATGCGTACTCCTCTTTGGTGCACCAGGTGTAATCGTCTCTTCATCCGCCGGTAAATGCTCCGACGGTGAAGAAGGTGTCTGGTCATGCCTGTGACCATATGGGCGTCGGGAGGAACTAGGGGCGGCGTCATAACGAGCCTGCGCATTTTGGAGAGCCTCTAGGGCTGTCCTGCGGAGTTCGCTATCTCGTCGCTTGCGGTCTTGATCCTCCTTCTGCTTGTGTTCTTGTTCCTCCTTTTGTCTACGCTCCTGTTCTTCCCTAGCGATCCGCTGATCGGGCTTTTCTTCCGACAAGGCGGCGAATTCTCTGAGGAGCAAAGCTACAGAAGGAGTGAACATCTCTGTTTGCTCCAAGTCGGATTCGAAATCAAAGAGAGAGTGGAGGTTGTTGGGATAAAACCTCCCTGGACTGAGTTCCTGGTCGTTGCCATCCTGGTCCCTGACGGGAACACATGGCGACCGAGACTCGATTTTGCAAATAGTGGAACTGACATCAAGTTCCGGACCTGTCTCTTCCATCCCTTGGTCGATAGACATGACCTGGGTAGGCGAAAATGTGTCCTCTTGACGTCCCTTCGGAATGTCTTCGCAACTAACCTCTTCCATTGGGCATAATCGTCGAGATCGAAGTCGTTCTCGGAATCATATGCCCCAGACATTGCTCACCAAACCTCCAGATGAAGGGAAAGCACCTTGAGAAAGGCTCCACGGTGGGTGTCAGTTGTCAACGATTTGGACTCGGGGTCCTTAGTCGATCTTATGCAAATTTGTGAGTTGCAGGACCTTTTAGGGCGCTCCTCCGAAAGGTAGGATGAATCAAGTCTGTAGAGGCACAAGAGATTTTATACAGGTTCGGGCCCTCGACGGTGGGAGTAATAGTCCTACGTCCTATTGTGATTTCACTATATGTAATAAGAGTTTTTTACAAGAGTGTAGAAGAGAAGATCACAAGTGATGATCTCTTCTATGTTAGTGTCTACCTAACTATATCTAAGTCCTCAGGTTTGCTGAAGGTCTGGTAGTACTTGTATGCTTGACTGAATTATTCACCGTCCTTAGAACGTGCATTGACTATCTATTTATACTAGACAAAAGGGCGCCAATGCGAAACGACCTTGGACAGCTGTTAAGATGCAGTTTTGTTAACCGCACTTAACTCCCACGCAGGCTTAACTAGTGCAATCAAGGGATAACCGCACACGTTAACCTCCTGGCAGTTGTCTTCATACGTGGAAATATCTTCGTGATTCTCGGGATATGCCTGTTTGAAGAGTTAAGCCTTCTCGAACTGTTCTGGTCGCAGATAATCAACGACCCTCTGACCGCATACTGCCCACAGCTTCTTGATCACGCACTATCTGCGACCTCATGATCGCGCAGGGGCTGCGATCATGCAATATCTCTGTGTCCGCGCCCTTTAGGTAGTCTGAGACCATAGCGACGGATTTACAAACACGACCAATTTGATTCTGTCTTAAACCAGACGTGTATTACTTTGAACTAGCTCAAGTGATAATCCTCGTCAGAGAGGCTCAAAGGTGAAGGTAAAAAGTTTAAACTAATTCGTTATGGTTCTTTTCGGGTTTTGCGAAAATTGGTAATAATGTTTGTCAATTCGAGTTACCTCCGTATGTGGATATTAACTCGATTGTCAATGTTGAGTACCTTAAACTCTTCGAGTCTTTGATGTTGGATGATGAGTCCGATACCATCGTCCCATCTGTTGAAGATTTGGTCAATCAACGAGAAACACCTCTTTCTGAAGATGTGATCTTGGAGAAGAAGGTGATTATCATCCGAAGCGACACGAGAAACTTTTTGAGTAGGACAAAAAGATCAACAAGCATGTGTGGCAAATACCCGTGAAGATGGCCAGTTCTAATTTCCACATCTTCCGTTTGGATTGAGTTGGTCATCAATGGGAGTTGACTCATTTTCAACAGGGGAGTCATGATTTAGGAGGATCTCAGGTTGAAAGTGTAACAGACTTGAACTCTATTTGATCGGTTGAAGTTCGATACAAATTAGATAGCTGAGTCCGATATGACTAGATTTAGTCGGTTGTTTAGTCTGATATCTTTTCAAGCGATTAGAAATAGTCTAGCTTAGAATCGAATTAGATGTAGAACTCATAGACATAGATCGAGTATGATCAATGTTCAACGTGTACAAATTCTTTATAATAAAAGACCTTGTTCTTTTTTATTTCTGTATTCGACCACTGGATTTCGATAATTTTGAGTCAGATCCCGTATTTCACATTTGATCGAGTATAGCCAAATCTTATCTATTACTCAATCGGATCATATAATTAACAGTAGCAAGTTAGCGAGCATCAATATATATGATATATATAATAGATTTCTTCCCTTCTATCCCACCCCGGGCCGACCCGCCAGCCTGTCATCCGCGCCCTCCTCTTCCTCCGAACCCCCCCGTTTCCACCTACCCATCCCTCCACATGTCCTCCTCCTCGGCCGCCGGCGACGAGCCGCCGTCGCCGTGGGACGCCCTCCCGCGGCACCTCCAAGAGCGTATCCTCCGCCTCCTCCCTATCTCCCTACTCGTCCGCCTCCTCCCCATCTCCCGCGCCCTCCTTGCCCTCCTCCGCTCCCCCACCTTCCTCCGTCTCCCCGTCTCCCATCGACTCGACGCCTTCTTCCTCCTCTCACCGTCCCTCGCCTACCAACCGCTCTCCTCCCGCCTCCGCAGCCTCCCCCTCCCCCTCCGCCTCCCTCCCACCCCACCTCTCCTCTCCTCTCCATCCCTCCTCATCTCCCCACACCCCCACCCCCACCCCCACCAACTCTCCTTCTCCCACCCCTTCTCTCCTTCCCCTCCCCTCCGCCTCCCGCCCCTCCCGCCCACCTCCTACCTCCTCGCCGTCTTCCCCCTCTCCCCACGCCGCTTCGCCCTTCTCGCCGTCGACGCCGCCGGTGGGTCCTACCTCCTCGATTCCGGCGGCCCATCCCCGCGGTGGGACCGGCGCGGGGAGCTCCCGCTCCGCTTTGCGGTCCTTGGCAACGCGGTGGGGCCGCTCGGCGCGGGCCTCATATTCGTTCTTGGCCGCGGCCCGGACGCGCTCCTGGGGTTCGATCCGACCACGGAGCACTGGCGCGTGCTGCGTGCTGCGCTGCCGCGGGGGCTGGCTGCAGCGCACCTCTTCGCGTTTGCGGGGCGGCTGTTCTTGGTGGGCGGGGTGGAGACACTCGGCTTGGTGGAGAGGGTGGTGGTGTGGGGGATGGACGAGGTGGAGGGGGAGGGGGTGGGGTGGATGGAGGTGAGCGTGATGCCCGGGGAGGTGTTCGAGGAGCTTGTCGGAGGGTGGCCAGGGAGGTTCTGGCACTTCCAGGCGGCTGACCGAATGGGGATCGTGTGCTTGTACAATGCCGCTGATGGGAGGCTGGTGATGTTTGATGCTGCGGAGGGGGCGTGGACGCGGCTGACCCGGGTCTCGGGGGTGGGATCGGAAGAGAGTAGACGGTGGTTCGGGCATGTTGTTGAGCCGAATGTCAAGCTGTTGTTGGGGCGGCACCGCCAGTGCTGAAAAGGTTGGTTTCTTGACTTGCCACTCCAATGCAACATTGGTTACATCAAAATTAAGTTTGTTGATAGTTGATGCAAATATGTTTTGAGTGTGTGCAAACTATTGGTTCTAAAAATGGAATAAACACTATACTGTTGTGTGATGGATCTTTTTAAGTATGATTCTTAGTTACTGTGGTGCTTTGCTTGGTAGCAGGTACCGTATCTTGTGTAGGCTTCAAGTCATTGCAAGTTCTGCAGTATATGGTTGCATAGTTCAATGATTTAATAATTCTATCATAGAAGTTGGTCCGGATTGATAGACTTGTGGTACATGATTTGATACAGTACGACTTCCTACGGGTAGCTACCTGATTAAGTGTTGGACAAAAGAGATAAGACCCCTGTTTTCATTGAAAGTAAACAATCAACAGACTACAGCTATCAGGTTCTTACAGAATAAAGCAACATCATGGCTAAACAAAGTTCACCACACACTAGAACAGAATATTGCTACTGCACTCAAGATACAACTCAGGCTGTAACAGCACACTAGATGGGTGAGTCGTCATGGTATGCTTGAGTTTTGGTGGCCTCCTTGGCAACCTTCTTCACAATTCATCTTGCTCCAAAGCTGCAGGAAATTGATCTTGTAAATTACTTTTGCTGGGTTTGAAATGCACTTGTGTTCAAAGATGTGTTTGTTTCTTGTAGTTCAAAGTGCCCAGGACAGAGCTGTAAAGCCACAAAAGTGCATCGCATTGTTTGCCATGTATCCTGTTGTAATTTAGTTCTGGAAGATATCATCTACTGAAGTCAGCGCTAGCCCCCATCCTAATGTTCCACTGATTACCCCCGTGCAAACTGAGCGAGAGGACAGGTGAAAGGATGTGATTAGTGTCCATTCCACCACACAAGAAGCATTCGGAGTCGCCTGGCCCATTCCTTTTTTTTTTTTTCCAGTTAACTGTGGGGAGTATGCAATCCTTGAAGATCAACCACGCAAAATACCATCATCTTTAGTGTGATCTTAGTGCCACAACGATCTCTAGCTTTTAGATCGATTATCCGTCCATTGGTGATGTATTGGCGCATGGTTGATATCAAATGCATACCCTTTCTACTCAAACCCCAAATGTGTTCGTCCCAACTCTCTATAAGATGTCGATGTACTTGTTGAAACACTAGCTTGTTTCAACCTTGGAGTGCCTCTCCATGTAAAGGAGATCTGCATATTAGCCTCGCTGCTCATCTTTGTTTGAAGCATTTTGTCCTACCAGACCTTTGGGTCTTCGCAGATTTGGTACAGCTTCCAGACTTGGATCTTAACTGGTCAGCTACCTAACCATACATCCTCTCAAAAGGCACGTTTAGCAATCGATAACTGCCTGTGGAACAAGAATCACTTGTGGATCACAACAATCACTTGTGGATCATTATAATTGGTTGTGGATCGTCTTAATCAGCACAACAATTGTAGGCGCACTTCTATTGATATCTACACGTTTCAGAATAGAACATCGTATATTGATGTGCTAGTACTGATACGTACGACAAGAATTTAGGGGTTGTTGCTCTCTGGTGGAGGGGGTAAATAGGGTTTTTCTTAATCCCTTTGAAAGCCCACCACGCCTCCCTTCTATAAAATCCTGCAGGAGTCCTATTACCTTAGGTTTCCTGATATGATACGAAATTTTATAATGGATCTTATCCGAACTGCAGAAGTCCTATGTTAGGTCTTCTAATATGATACGAAAACTCCATAACAAACTTAATCCGAATTGACTTATTTCAACCCGTTAAGTGTGTAACCTTGTAGGTTCATGTATACTTGGTGGTTAAGGTATGGCAACATTTACTTGAACTGTGAGTCGATAGTGACCGATAGTAGGATATAACGACTATCCAAATATGTACAAAAATCATATGTAAAGAACCTATATAATGTACTAATGTTGATTTTTTTGTGATATAATACTAAATTAAACTCAAGACAAGAAACATACCACTCTTACACAGTTCACTCCTTTCTCGATCTCAAAGTGAACTGATTTTCGCATTGTTGACACTCAACTACAAACGGCATTGTCATACATTTTTCAGTTCATTTATATTGAGGGGCCCAGCGATACCTCTTTCGCTATATGAGGCAAATTTCATCTTAACATTACATTCCTCCATATTATTCATAGTATATCCGAATATTATCTTTATTAACACTCAATTAAGAATAATGTTTGGTAGTATCAAAGTGTACTACTACATGTTTAGGAAATTATGAAGATATCAATTTTTAAGATCAATCATAAATATTATTTAAGACTAATTGGTAATACTTATATGATAAATCCAAATAGTGTGCGAGAGTGTTTCAATCTAACATTATATTCTGCATCATATGCTCACATTATTGATTTGATATCTCATATTCATGGTCTGTGAAATATGACTATCAATTAATACATGTGCTAATCCATTAATCAACAATATCCTATTTAATGATAGTGGATTAAAGGTTTTATAGAATAACATCACTAAATAAATTAGGAGTTTCACGAATAATTCATATACTTGCTGATCAAATAAAAACAATAATTTATTCACAAATAGAATAACATATTATTCAAACATTCATAACATAAAAATAATAATGAAAGACCATGATAGCAAACTGAAAGGGGGGTGAATCAGTTTTGCAAAATAAATTCTCAAGAAGCAAGCAGAAGAAACAAGTGAAGGTATGAAGATGATAGGGGCACCACTTCTCTTGATATCTAAAAATCTCCATATAAAAAACAAAAGGAGAAATAAAAAGAAACAAGAACAATCAACTGCAAGTATTTAAACAACCAATTGTGAGTATTTAAATTGTGAGTATTTAAACAATCAATTGCGAGTATTTAAACAAGCAAAAAAATTTAAATAATAAGAAAGAGAGGAGATTTAACTTCTAAAAAAAATATTCAAGAACCAAGAAAAAAATTCAAGAACACAAAAGTTTCAAAGACTAAACACAATAGCCAAAATAACTCTCTCCAAGGGATGGTAAACTCTCCATAACATCTCCCTCTTATATAGACTTACTTAACACTTAGAATAGTCTATACAGTCCATGTGGGACTAATCTTAACAGCTGGTGGAGAGACTTCTCGGTTGGAGGCGGTGATGGTGATGGTGGCGTAGGAGGTGAGTAGGCGGTGGCGATGTCGCCGGCGGCGATGTCGCTGGCGGCGGTGTAGGAGGCCTGGTGGAGGCGTAGATTCGGGCCTGTTGCGAAACGGGCCGCAACAGATCTTGCGAAGCGGCAACAGATCAGTGGCCGGTGCAACACAAGGCGACGGCTGGCGTAGGAGGCGGCGGTCGACGCAAGAGAGCCGATGGTGAGACTCCACACGGCGATGATGAGGTGCAAAACAGCGTGGCGAACGCCGGGGATGGACATCGAGGCCAAACGAGAGCGACGGGAGGTCAGGGTTTAGAAACACTCATAATCACTCATTTTACAATATTCGGAATTACAGAATTTTCTGCACAGAAGATATTAAAACAGACATAAGTTCATCATCCGAACTCCGTTTTTGCCGTTCTTGGATCCGTCGAAAAGCTAACTTCGAGCTCTACAACTTTGATGCTAACACTTTTTCGAGATTACGTCTCGATCAACGCAAAATCATCTTTTAAGTAGTCTTTTTGCATAATCTTCCATACGAAGTCTATAGACCGTCTCAATGACTTTCTCGGGCATTGTGAGCACCACCTATGCTCACAATGATGTATCCACGTATCCACCTTAATAAATAATGGCTTGCCTCCAACAGAGAAGTCTCTCCCATTCCAGACCCCGACCGGCAACCTCCACACTTCCACCAGTTCGAGCAGCTTCTTACACCTTGGTGTAGCACGTCTCTAGGTACTTGGTGTAGCAACCAGTGTCCCCGTATGTCTCTAGTGCCTCCGACATATCCCGAACCCATCTAGTCTCCAACTCGTCCATGAGCGCCACTCCGATGGTCTAACCTTGTCGCAAGCACACCATAACTTCATAATATCTAAAACTTGCATTACAACCAAAAGAGCCCATCATATAATACTGTTCACACATAATGACAACATAAACGAACACAGAAAGATGTATCCAATTCAAAGTATTATCAAATTACAAATCACATAAATTTAGGCAATCACATGGGTTTACAATCTCTCTCTTGATGAGTGATTTGACAACATTTGAAATGAACAAATTTGAATTTTGAATATAGGAAATGAAGCTCGAAAAATATGGTCCAAAATATAGAATAAGAATAAAGATATATGACTATGAGGATGATGCACAAGGGTAAGAAAATAAATGACACAAGCAAACTCCTCAACCCAAAAAGCATCTAAGATTTTTCAATTTTTCAAATTATCAAACTTCGAGTATTTGTTTTCTCCCCCTTTGTCAAATTAATCATCGAGGAAGTTCGCCCTCCCTTGTAGATTATACATGAAGTTTAAAAGGGTACGAAGCACCATTTTTGTATTTTTGAAAGTTGCTTTGGTATAAAAGGAAAACAATAGTTTTGCAAAATATGCCCTTAAACATGAAATGAACCGTCAAAAGCTAAAATCCATGCAACATGACCATAACTAGAGATAGCAAGATAGTAGATGAGTGAAATGAACTAAAACATTCTTGCAAAAATCACTAAATAGCTAAAATAAGCAAAATCGAGCAATCCAAGCAATCACATGGGAAATGCACACAGAGGTTCAAAATCACTTATTTTCCACAAAGACACGTACAAAGGCTATGTTGAGAGAGAAATGCATTACTTACACTAGAAATAAATGCAAACATGTGTCCCATGCTCCAAGTCCAAAGTGGAACCAAATTCTTTGACTCAATTTGATTAAAATGCACATTTAAGTGATTATTTTAGCTCATTGCGGATTCGATGCCACTTATTGAAATTGTATGTGGTTGAGACCACTTATTTGCTAAGAAAAGACTATTTTGAGCTTTTCAAACATGAGTTGCTTTCATCGACGCGAGCACCGCAGATTTGCAGCCTAGGTGCTTGGTTTAATCAACTAACTCAAGAATTCAAAATTTGACTAGAGAGCACAAGACTACATGAAAGCATATGAATCAAAACAAAAATTGCAGATTTCAATTACATGGTGCAATGCATGTACAAAGAGAAGTTTCAGCTTAATTGTAACAAGAAAATGCAGATTTTCAGAAATTATTGCACAAATGCCCCTTATTACTATAATTTAGTTAGAAGAGATAAATAACAAGTATGTGAAGCTCAAAACATTCCTAAACTATCAAGCAATCTTAGACATAATAACTATGCATAAAAGTGGCATATTGAACACTCAAAATACAATCTAGTAGGCATATAGAGCAAAACTACTCAAAAATTCAAAAATTTGCAGAATTTGGAAACATGCAAACGCAGGAATTGTACAAATGCAAAAATGTACACATGCAACAACCTCCCCCTCAACTCAACCCAAATGGATGAATGATGCTGTTCAGATCTAAGGTAAGCGAATCTAGAAGCATCAAGAGGTTTAGTAAAGATATCAACTAATTGGTGTTCAAAGTTGACAAAGTGTAATGCAATGTCGCCATTCTCTACATGATAAAGGAAATGGTACCTCACATCTATGTGCTTAGTGTGACTGTGTTGGACATGATTTTTAGCAATGTTTATGGCACTAGTGTTATCACAAAACGGAGGCACATTCTCAATGTTTAGACCATAATCATGTAAAGTAGAGATCATCCAAAGTGAATGTGCACAACAACTACCATATGCTATATATTAAGCCTCTGCTATGGACTGAGCTACACAATTTTGCTTCTTAGATGACCATGAGACAAGTGAAGTGCCTAGAAACTGACAAGTGCCCAAAGTACTTTTCCTACCTACCAGACACCTGGCAAAATCAGAATTAGGGATACTCCTAACATCTAGTGTAGAGGAACAGGAATACTAAAGACCAAAGTCGAGAGTGTCATGCACGTACTTGAACATCCTCTTTGCTGCTTGGCGGTGAGAGGCATGTGGGGAAGCCTGAAATCGTGCACACAAGCACACGACAAACTGAATGTCTGGACGTGAAGCTGTAAGGTAGAGGAGAGTCGATCATGCTCCGGTACTCTTAATCATCTATTGGCTCTCCATCCAAGTCAGGATCAAGCACAATTGTTGAAACCATTGGAGTTGCAATTGGCTTGCAATCCTCTATTTTGAAGCGATTGAGGAGGCCCCGAGCGTACTTCGCCTGGTGCACAAAAGTTCCTTGCTTCGTTTGCTTGATTTGAAGCCCAAGGAAGTAGTTTAGCTCACCCATCATACTCATCTTGAACTCCCTATTCATAATCTCAGAAAAACTCGAAACAAGAGAGTGAGATGAACCCCAAATATGATATCGTCCACATAAACTTGTATGAGATGAAAATCACTACCATGTTTGAGGATGAAAAGAGTTTTATCAACTTTGCCCATTTGAAATCCTTTTTCCAATAAAAATGACTTCAAACAATCATACCACGCACGGGGAGCTTGTTTGAGACCATATAAAGCCTTTGAAAATTTGAAAACATGATTTGGAAAGTCTAGATTTTCAAAGCTAGGTGGTTGTTTTACATAGACTTCATTGATAAAACCATTCAAAAATGCACTTTTGACATCCATTTGGGAAAGTTTAAGATGTTTAGAAGCAGCAAATGCCAATAAAATGAGAATCAACTCAAGTCTAGCAACCGGAGCAAAAGTTTCATCAAAATCAAGATCCTCAACTTGAGGAAACCCTTGAGTGACTAAGCGAGCCTTGTTATAGACCACATGGCTGTGCTCATCCTGCTTGCTTTTGAACACCCACTTGGTCTCAATGACATTATGACCAACTGGGGGTTCAACAAGCATCCAAACTTTGTTGCGCTCAAAATTTTGCAACTCCTCATGCATGGCATTAATCCAACTCGTGTCTGTGAGTACATGGGTGACATAAACGACAATAGGTGAAGTCACCTCAAGCTCAGGAGTGGAAGGAGCAAACCAATGGGTAAAAGAGGTGATGCTGGCTCGTTTGACTGAAGAGTGGAGGAGGAAGCTCTGGATAGATACTCTCGCCGTCATCGTCATCCTCCGCAAATATGTTGTCAGATGTACTTATGGGACCTAAAATGTCTGATCTAGCACTAGTGCTTTTGCAAGTACTTTGCCCTTAGAGTCATCTCCGAAGGTGATGAAACCACCATCGGAGAGCCTGTTGAGGGAGGAAAACCATTTTGCATCTCCGGCCAAATGGCGGGAACAACCGGAGTCCACGATCCACTTGTTTTTCATCCCTCTCCCTCGCACCTACACGTGAGAAGATAAGTTGGGTATCCAAGTCTTGGAGTCCGGTAAGCTGGCAAGAACATACTTAGAGATCCAAAACTTGGACACTCGTGAAGAAGCAAAATATGAAGACTTAAGACATGAAGAAGAATCATGAATTTATCTAGAACGATTGCTAGGCCTTATAAATTGTCATGAGTGAGTGCCTAGATTAAAATGAGGAAGGCCACTGTGAGAATGGCGAGAACCAAAATCACCATGTCGTGGACCATATGTGAAACAAAGACTTCTATGTCCATGATCATGATCAACACCACTCGAGAAGGAATCAAAGAAATTATTAACAAATCTCGGCCTCATGGGTATTTCTCGCACATACATGTCATGAGGTTGACGATGCATGTGGGAAGAATCATGGGCAAACTCTCGACGCAAGTCTCTTGTCTTCCTAAAACAAAAGTCTACAAGATGTCCATCTCTCCCACAATATGAGCAATGATATACCGGTATGGCAGAGACATTAGTATGGGAGGAAGATGCAACATGTGACTTAGGAGCAGACTTGCCCGTAGAAGAACCAAGTTTGGAAGAATTTTCGAGACTCGACTTGCCTTTGAAAGAAATCTGAGAGGAAAAATCAACTTTAAGTACTTGTGGTTTTTCAACCATACTAGGCATCTACCCGATCCCCTCCTTGTTAAAGGAACACTTCGATGTGTCCAAAATGAGATCAAGGTTCTTCTCTTCATCAGAAAACTTCTTCAAAACAGATTTAAGATATTCAATTTCATTTGTCAAAAGAAGACAGTCAGGGCAAGAAACAAGCGAATCTTCTAAAACTTTTTCTTTGATTTTGAGGTTCTCACATGACTGACGTGTTTTGATCCTCATGTTCTGGAGTTCCTTCTCAAGACGATTGGCAAATGACTCCGTCAAGGATTCCAACTCATTTTCAAGTTCAGCACACTTGGTACAGGGAGTGGCCCGTAAGACATCAAAGTCATGCTGCAAAGAAATACAAGAAGCACAAGAACTCGACTTGTAAGACAAGCTCCAAACGTGTAGAATCAAGCTCAGAATGCAAAGACCCAAGTGAAAGCCTCAAAGAATTAATCTCAAAATGCAAAGATAGACAAAGCTCACAAGAATCAGAATCAGAAGCACTCGAGCTCTTGCTCAAAAGGTCATCGTGCTCCTTTTTCAAAGACCGAACCTTACTCCTCAAAGGATCAATCTGGGAATCTTGTGCGAGAAGAGCTTCTAAGAGCTGGTCTTTACTCACCTTGCTCATGCTAGAGTCAAGATCATCCTTATTGATGTCGTCATCTCCAAGGACCATGAAGCATAAACCGGTGAAGTCATCACTATCATGAGAAGAGATAGCAGGCTTGTTGTCCTTATCTAGACCATTATCACTCAGCTCATCAAGAGCGGACATGAAGGCTTTGTAGATGGCCTTCTTCACAATTCCAAAATTCTTCATCTCAGAACTGAAGGTCTTCTTTTTCTCTGGCTCTTTAGTGGCACCCTTGAGGGTAGGGCAAAGAGCACGGATGTGGCCAAACTTGCGACACTCAAAGCATATGACCTGTCTCTTTCCTCTCTTCTCTCTTCTTGCCTTCCAGCCCCTCACAAATTTCTTAGTAATCAAAGCAAGCTCATCATCAAAAAGCACATCTAGAGCCTCATCCTCAACAGAAGTAAGAGTAGAAAGTGAAAAACTAAATGAGGACCCTGAAGACTCAGATGAGCTAGGATGTGTGGCGTGTAATGCCAACGGCTTAGATTCAGGAGTCATCACCGCTCTAGTCATCTCATAGGTCTTGAGAGAAGAATACAAATACTTGGTCGCCAAGACATCTAGGTCTTTAGCCTCCATAATGGTGGTGGTTTTGACATGCCAAACCACTGGAGTCAAGGAACGCAAGATCTTGTGACATCTCTCAGACTCAGAAAGATCTTTGCCTACAGAACTCAGCTTGTTGACAAGAGTATCAAAACGAGTGAAAAATCCATCAATAGACTCACCCGATTGCATCGTGAACTACTCATATTTAGATGCCAAAAACTCATGCTTCACGCTCTTAACTTGAGTGGTACCCTCATTAAAAGCTCCGAGGGCCACCCAAATATCATGAGCGATGGAAAGCCGCGAGATGTGGTTGTGCTCAATCCATCCTAGGGCTCCATAGAGATAGTTCATCGCCCTCTGGTTGAGTAAGGCCTATGCTCTGTTAGACTCACTAATTTCAATAGGCTCCACATATGCTTATTTAATTATCTTCCATAGGTGGAAGCCTTAAGACTTGATGTATGTCTCCATGCGCTTCTTCCAATATGGAAAGTTATCTCGATCGAAGATGGGTGGCTTGCTTGTGTATTTTTCAGTCGTCATGGCTCAAGAGACGGTGAAGTCTACAAACGAGAACAACATCGGGCTTTGATACCAATTGAAAGACCAGGATAGTGAACTGAGAAGGGGTGAATCGGTTTTGCAAAATAAATTCCCAAGAAGCAAGCGAAAGAAACAAGAGAAAGTATGAAGATGCTATGGGTGCTCTGATATCTCAAATATAGCTATCCCCAATCATAGCACTACCTCTCTTGATATTCAAAAATCTCCATATAAAAAAAACAAAAGGAGAAATAAAAAGAAACAAAAAACAATCAACTGCAAGTATTTAAATAACCAATTGCGAGTATTTAAACAACCAATTACGGGTATTTAAATTGTGAGTATTTAAACAATCAACTGCGAGTATTTAAATAAGCAAAAAATTTAAACAATCAAGAAAGAGAGAAGATTTAACTTATAAAAAAATATTCAAGAACCAAGAAAAAGAATCCAGAATAGAAAAATTTCAAAGGTTAAGTACAATAGCCAAAAAAAACTCTAAGGGATGGAAAGCTCTCTATAGCATCCCACTGTTATATAGACTCACTCTACACCTAGAATAGTGTCCACAACCAATATGGGACTAATCCTAACAGCTGGTGGAGGTTTGGGCCTAAAGTCCATTTAGTCCAACTCCTAATCACTCATTTTACAAGATTCGGAATTATAAAATTTTTTGCACAGAAGACACCAAAACAAACATAACTTCATCATCCAAACTCCGATTTTGTCATTCTTGGATCTGTTGGAAAGCTAACTTCAAGCTCTACATCTTTACTGTTAATACTTTTCTGAGATTAAGTCTCGGTCAGCACAGAATCATCTCTCAATTAGAGCCTTTTTGCATATCCTTCCATACGGAGTCCATAGATCATCTCAATGACTTTCTCAGGCATTGTGAGCACCACCTGTACTCACTATGATGTCTCCATGTGTCCACCTTAATAAAGAATGGCTCACCTCCAACCAGGAAGTCTCTCTCATTTCAGACCTCAACCGGCAACTTCACTTCCACCGGTTCGAGCTATTTTGTACATCTTGGTGCAGCAATGCTCTAGGTACTTAAGGTAGCAGCGTCCAGCATCCTCGCAAGTCATACTATTTCAAGCCTAGACATGGAAGAAAATCTGGCTTAAATAGCTAAATTCACAAAATGCACATTTTAGGTATTTTCGGGTCAAGAGTTGTTTTTGGGCGACTTAGGATATGTGATAACTTGAAAATCGTAGGTCTTTTGAGAAAATGTTCAACACGAACTATCTTCAGGTGATTGAGTTCTAAATGTTTTGTGTAGAAAATTTTTGCCAAAACTCAACCCATCTTTTTTTTATGGAAATAAGTTAATTTGGGCCAAAACAAGATTCCGAAGTCTCCAATTTTGTCAAAATTCTGCATTTTAACTCAAAATTCTTTTGTTTGACTTTCAAAACCTTTGAAAACATATTTGAAATGTATTTTTGAAGGTTTTGTGGTAATTTTGAACATTTTGAATGTTTTGAGCACTTTTTCACCTTTTTGGTTTGAAAATGATCCTTTTATTAAAACACTTGCATAATTTTCATTCATGTACACAATTGGGTTATACAATTATTCAATGAGCTTGAAGTTGCTTCTCCTTAATGTGTCATCCAAGTTTTATTGAAAAGAGATGAAGAGGTGATCGTTTGGTCTTTTTCTTGAAAATAGGAAGTGATTGGCATAGATGCCTACATTACTCATATAACATATAGATAATTATAAGTATATACATATACTAGTTGTGATCATAACAATAGGGCATCTTAAGCAAGCAAGAATTCAAATGACATTTGAAATATCAATAACATTTAATTCATTTCTTAATTTGCTAAATCGTGATTTATCTAAGGGTTTTGTGAAAATGTCTGCTAGTTGCATGTCAGTTTTTATATAATTCACATCAATGTCCCCTTTTGTCACATGGTCTCTTATAAAGTGATGCCGAATATCAATATGCTTTGTTCTAGAATGTTGAACTGGATTATTTACAATTTTTATGGCACTTTCATTATCACACAAGAGTGGCACCTTTTCAATGATAATTCCATAATCCAATAGGGTTTGTTTCTTCTATAAAATTTGAGCACAACAACTACCCGCCGAAACATATTCAGCTTCGGCGGTGGAGAGAGCAATTACCTAGACATTATTTCTCCAAACTCATGGCAAAAGGATTCATTAGTGGAACAAAAATGATATCAACATATATTTGACACACAAAGAGATCCTTTTCAACTACTTTTGTAAATAATGTTGTATCTACTTTTCCAATTTTAAATCCCTTTGATACAAGAAAATCTCTAAGTCGTTCATACCAAGCTCGAGGAGTTTGTTTAAGTCCATAAAGAGCCTTAGAGAGTTTGTATACATGAGTTGGGAACTTTGAATCTTCAAAACCGGGAGATTGTTCTATCAAAACTAATTCAGATATTTCTCCATTTAAAAATGCATTTTTCACATCCATTTGAAATAGTTTAATGTTGAAACTTGATGCAAAATCTAGGACTATGCGAATTGCTTCTAACCTTACTACAAGTGCAAAAGTTTCACCAAAATCTAAGCCTTCGACTTGTTAGTAACCTTGTGCAACAATACGCTCTTTGTTTCATATTGCTACTCCATTTTTATCTTGTTTATTTCTAAAAACCCATTTTGTTCTAATCATATTATGATCCTTGGGTCATTCTATCAATGTCCATATTTTATTTCTAGTGAAATTATTTAGTTCTTCATTCATGGCACTTACTCAATCCGGATCATTAAGTACTTCATCTACAAGTTTAGGTTCCAAAGAAGAGACGAAAGAATAATGTTCACAAAAAGAAGCAAAACGAGAGCGAGTTTGAACACCCTTACTGATGTCACCCAATACTTGATTTAGAGGGTGATATTTGATAATGCCTTTACGTTGTCTTGGTGGTTCAACTTGTAATGCTTCGACTTGATTTGACTTCGGTGAATCAACAATGGGAGATGATGATGTAAGTTGTTCATCATCCTCTTGATCATCATCTCTATGCTTGATGTCTCCAATAGTATTATTCTTCATCATTTCTTGGAGATCTTCACCTACATCAAAAGACACTTGCCCCTTTTGAGAGCCATTAGATTCATCGAATTCGAAATCACAAGATTCATCAATGCAATTTGTATTTTTGTTGAAAACTCGATAGGCTTTGCTAGTGGTGGAGTATCCGACTAGAAAACCTTCATCAACTATTCTTTGAAATTTTCCACCAAATGTCCTTTTTTCTAAGAATATAACATTTACATCCCAGTCTACCGTGGCCCAGCCGCAGAAGAGAAAGGGGCGAGGTCGGATGATATGCGTGCGTCTCGACAGGCGGTAAAAGCAGCACATAGAGTTCGACGAGAATGGGCTATCCGAAGCTCCGCAGAAACTAGTCAGTCAGGACCGCTCACTATGCGGCAAAGTGGCAAGGGAGCGGGTGTCCATCACCACCTCCGACTAGCGTGAAGTGCCCCGAGAGTGCAAGGAAGAGCTGTGGGAAGAAGTGCAGGCAGCATTTCACATTCTTGAGGATTGCCAGCTCACCATCCGGCAGATGGCACTGATGGCAATAAATAAGGCTTGGTAGACCTTCAAGAGCCATCTTGTCAACAAGTATATATATGAAGGAGTCGAAAACCCCCTTCAATTACTACCCTTTTGTGACTCCTGAGGCATGGTAGCAGTTCGCGGAGATAAAGGGCACGCCTGTGTTCCAGGCTCTTAGTGAGAAGGGCAAGGCTATCCAGGCGAAGTATACCCACCCACATAGTCTAGGCACCGGTGCGTGTGTGGGGAAGATGGTGCTGTGGAGGAAGCAGGACGAGGAGGCTTCCTAGTCTTCGGCCTCCACTCCTTATGCGGGGATAATGGACATGCGCGCCCACAATTGGTGCCGAGCAAGATCGAAGATGACCCCCTCCAGAAGCGTCTCGGTGAATAACTCTGCGGACAGGGAAGTGATCAACTGACTGGTGAGACCTCTAACTTATTATCCTCGTAACACGCATGCAATGGGTTGTATTACTAAGTTATCCTGTTGCAGGTGGCACTGAGTGCACAGGTGTCATCAGGATCTTTCTGTTGCATCTTGGCCATTATGCCTGATTTTGATGATCAATGAAAACAAACGTTTCAGACTAATTGTGTTTTTGAGATATTTGGATACAGAGTTTGATTGGGAAGACATTCAAGATGATCAAGATGAACCCAACATAAAAGAGAAAAAGCACAAGTCGTAAGGAACAAAGACGAGACGCAAAGATGCAAAGGACCTGAGGTAATATTTGTTTTTATTTTGACCGATCTTGGTGTTTGGAGTTTGATCGGTTTAGGAAATTATTTCTTAGTTTTAACCGTACTATAAAGAGGGGTTGCAAGTCCTCTCTACATTTCCAGCATAAACCGAGAAAGTACTAGGTCATTGCATCTCATTCGTTTCGGTTGGATTTGATTTGATTTTTCAGTTGAGTTTTTGATAGTAGAAGAGTTTTTGTATTTTCTAGAAAGATCTAGAAAGATCTGGCTTTTATTTCTGTTGATAAAAATATAGCCCTTTGAATTATCTTTCAAACGAGCTATCAAACACTTAAATCGGACCTCTGGATCAAAAGTTATAACTATTTTTATCCATACTAACTGTCAGTTTGCTATGCTGACTGTCAGTTTGAATTGTAAATTTTCTTTAACTGATAGTTGCCAGAGGAGTTTTTTGGGGTGAAATTTTTTGACCTATGTTGACTGTCAAAATGCCATCCTGACTGTCAGTATGAGGTTCAACCTCGAGCTGTTGTTTTTGGGTTTCTGTTTTAACTAGTCATTTTTGTGGTCGACACTAACTGTCAGTATGTGATACTGATAGTCAGTATGAGCTGAAAATTTCCATATGTGATCACAAACGGCTAACAAAGTTTTATCCGTAATTTTTGTCCGCCGATGGGTTTGAAACTGACTTTCAGTATGTGTTGCTGACTGTCAGTTTGCACTGTTTTGTTTCCTTTTTCGACCTCAAACGACTAGCTGAGTTTTCTCTGGATTTTAATTCTTTCTGGTCGTGACCCATGCTGACTTTCAGTTTGCCAAACTGACTGTCAGTATGCATTGTTTCTTTTATTTCGAGCTCCAACGGCTCAATTTGATTCTTGACGCTATAAATAGAGGCTTTGAGCAGATGTTTTAGAAACCAAGCAGCCTCCTTCTCTCTTATACACTTGAGTATTTGTTTGATCTTTAAAAGATAATTCTTTGATCTTTAAAGGCTTTCGTTTTGGAAATTTTTATCTGGTTAATTTTAATTCAAAAGATGCATCTCTTTCAACATGTCTTGTCTCTCAAACCTTAAGAGGTCAATTTAAAAAGCTTTTAAAATGTGATTTGGTTGTTGGCTTAAAAAATGTGAATTTTGAAAAGGATAAATCTTGTAGCGCTTGTCAAGCTGACAAGCAAGTAGGTACTTCACATCCGATTAAGCGTGTTCTTTCAACTTGCAAACCTTTGGAACTATTGCATATGGATTTATTTGGACCTTCTGAGTTTCAAAGTATCGGGGGTAACAACTATGGTTTTGTTATTGTTGATGATTTTACTCGCTACACTTGGGTTTTATTTATTTCTCAAAAATCTGAAACCCTCGATATTTTCAAATATTTTGCAAAACGTGTTTCAACTGAATTCGAATTATCCATCAAGAAAATTTGTAGTGATCATGGTGGAGAATTCATTAATTCAACCCTAGTTGATTTTTGTGACTTGCTAAGTATTAAACACGAATTTTCTACTTCTTATACTCCACAGCAAAATGGAGTTGTAGAAAGGAAAAATCGAACATTATTAGAAATGGCAAGAACAATGCTAAGTGAGTATGACACTCCTACTCGCTTTTGGGCTGAAGTCGTGCATACTGCTTGCTATTCTATTAATCGGCTTTATTTGCATCCTCTTCTGAATTTAACTCCCTATGAGCATTTTATTGGGCGTAAGCCAAACGTTCCTTATTTTCGAGTTTTTGGTTGCAAATGCTACATCCTTAAGAAAAGAAACCTTGGTGGAAAATTTCAGAGAAGAGTAGATGAAGGCTTTCTAGTCGGATACTCTACCACAAGCAAAGCTTATTGTGTTTTTAACAAAAATACTGATTGTATTGAAGAATCGTGCGACATAGAATTTGATGAATTTAATGGCTCGCAAAAGGAGCAAGTCTCTTGTGAAGTTTCAGGTGAAGATCTTCAAAAAGCTATGAAGAACATTACAATTGGAGATATCAAACCAGGAGAAGATGATCAAGAAGATGATGAAAATATTGAGAATGATGATCAACATGTATCATCATCTCATATTGATCCACTAGAACAAAGTAAAGAAGAATCAGCACAAGAAGAAGCGTCAAGGCAATATCAAACCATCACCAAGGATCACCCCATTGATCTGATATTGGGTGATGTCAGTAAGGGTGTTCAAACTCACTCTCGTATTGCTTCTTTTTGTGAACATCATTCTTTTGTATCATCCCTAGAACCTAAACATATAGATGAAGCTCTAAATGATCCTGATTGGGTAAATGCTATGCATGATGAACTTAATAATTTTTCTAGAAACGAAGTCTGGACTTTAGTAGAAAGACCCAAGGATCATAATGTAATTAGAACAAATGGGTATTTAGAAATAAGCAAGATGAAAATAGTGTAGTTGTTAGAAACAAAGCTTATCTTGTTGCACAAGGTTTTACTTAAGTCGAAGGTTTAGATTTTGGTGAAACCTTTGCACCAGTAGCAAGACTTGAAGCGATTTGTATACTTCTTGCTTATGCTTCAAAATTTAATATTAAGTTATTTCAAATGGATGTAAAAAGTGCCTTTTTAAATGGTGAGATATCTGAACTAGTTTTTGTTGAACAACCTCCCAGTTTTGAAGATTCTAAATTTTCAAATCATGTGTTTAAACTATCCAAAGCTCTCTATGGTCTCAAGCAAGCTCCTCGAGCTTGGTATGAACAACTTAGAGTTTTTTTTATCAAAAGGTTTCAAAATTGGGAATGTTGATAGAACTCTCTTTACAAAAATGATTGAAAAAGATTTGTTCATATGTCAGATATATGTTGATGATATTATCTTTGAATCTACTAATGAACATTAATTTCTGTCATGAGTTTGGAGAAATGATGTATAGGGAATTTGAGATGTCAATGATCGGCGAGCTAAGCTTCTTCCTTAAACTTCAAATCAAGCAACTCAAGAACGGTACGTTCGTGAGTCAAACGAAGTACGTGAAAGACTTGCTCAGGCGCTTTGGGATGGAAGATGCTAAAGCAATCAAAACACTCATGGCCACAAATGGACATCTTGATATGGACAACAATGAAAAATTGATCGATTCTAAACATTATAGGTCTATGATTGGTAGCCTGCTATATCTTACTGCATCTAGGCCTGATATCATGTTTAGCGTGTGCTTATGTGCTAGATTTCAATCAGACCCTAAGGAATGCCATTTAATTGCTATTAAAAGAATCCTTAGGTATTTAAATTACTATCCCAGCTTAGGTCTTTGATATCCGAAAAATACAAACTTTGAATTGATTGGTTATTCGGATTTAGATTATGCTGGTTGTAAGTCGATAGAAAAAGCACATCTGGTAGTTGTCAATTATTGGGGAGATCACTAGTATCATGGTCATCTAAGAAACAAAATTTTGTAGCTCTCTCCACCGCTGAAGCGGAATATGTGTCTGTAGGAAGTTGCTGTGCTCAAATTTTGTGGATGAAGCAGACATTTCTGGATTATGGAATTAAATTTGAAAAAGTGCCACTCCTGTGTGATAATGAAAATGCCATTAAAATTGCTAATAATCCTGTTCAATATTCTAGAACTAAGCATATTGAAATACGGCACCATTTTATAAGAGATCATGTGGCAAAAAGGGATATAGATGTAAGTTACATCAGAATTGAATTGCAATTAGCAGATATTTTCACCAAACCCCTAGATGAGACTAGATTTTGCTATCTCAGAGGTGAATTAAATACTATTGATATATCAAATACTAGTTGATGTGCTATTTGTATTAAAATATGTGTTATTCTCTATCTAGTCGAAGTCGTTGACCATGCTGACAGTCAGTTTCACAAACTGACTGTCAGTTATGTGCTTCAACTTTGGTCGTAGCCTCTAGTTAAAATTGGTGACCCACATTGACTGTCAGTTTGACATACTGACTGTCAATTTCAAATCTCAGTTCTGTGTACTGACTAGCAGTGTTGTACACTGATTGCCAGTTCCATGTTTCTGGTTTTTGAACTGACTGTTAGTATATCACACTGACTGTCAGTGTGGGACCCCTTACCCTAAAACCCTCGGTTCTGTTTTTTCGTCTCTTAGCCTCCTCCAGCTTCACCAGCTGTCGACCCGACTGGATTTCCAGCAGGCTCCGGAGATACAGCAGTCCTCAGCTTCTCCTCTAATGATGAGCCTTAGGCTCTTTGTGTACCAGCTCTCGCCTTTTTGTGCTTGATGCCAAAGGGGGAGAATTTTGTATGACATTAATGTTTTCGATATTTTTATATGACCATGGATATTCTCTTATCTGATATTATGGATGTTTTGATGTGTTTTTGATATTATGGATATGATGTGGATGGTTTATTGTTTATATGTGATGTAGATGATATATGTGATCTTGACTTATGATCAGTGGGAGATTTTGATTTGAGATCTCATGCATACACTCAGGAGAGTTATTTATTTTTTTATTATTATTATCGAACACTTGTTTTCATCAATCATCAAAAAGGGGGAGATTGTTGCATCTAGGCCATTATGCTTGATTTTGATGATTAATGAAAACAAGCGCTTCAGACTAATTGTGTTTTTGAGATATTTGGATACAGAGTTCGCTTGGGAAAATATTCAAGATGATCAAGATGAACCCAACGTAAAAGAGAGAAAAAGCACAAGTCGCAAGGAACAAAACGAGACGCAAAGATGCAAAGGACCTGAGGTAATATTTGTTTTTATTTTGACCGATCTCGGTGTTTGGAGTTTGATCGGTTTAGAAAATTATTTCTTAGTTTTAACCGTACTATAAAGAGGGGTTGCAAGTCCTTTCTACATTTCCAGCATAAACCGAGAAACTACTAGGTCATTGCATCTCATTCGTTTCGGTTGGATTTGATTTGGTTTTTCAGTATAGTTTTTGGCAACAAAAGAGTTTTTGCATTTTCTAGAAAGTTCTAGAAAGATCTGGCTTTTGCTTCTGTTGAGAAAAATATAGCCCTTTGAATTATCTTTCAAACGAGCTATCAAAAACTTAAATCGGACCTCTAGATCAAAATTTATAACTATTTTTATCCATAGTGACTGTCAGTTTGCAATGCTGACTGTCAGTTTGAATTATCAATTTTGTTTAACTGACAGTTGTCTAGAGAGGTGTTTTTTGGGCTGAAATTTTTTTGACCTATGTTGACTGTCAGCATGCCATGCTGACTGTCAGTATGAGGTTCGACCTCGAGCTGTTGTTTTTGAGTTTCTGTTTTAATTGGTCGTTTTTGTGGTCGACACTGGCTGTTAGTATGTGATACTGACTGTCAGTATGAGCTAAAAATTTCCATATGTGATCACAAACGGCTAGCAAAGTTTATCCGTAATTTTTGTCAGCCGTTGGGTTTGAAACTGACTGTCAGTTTGCACTATTTTGTTTCATTTTTTGACCTCAAACGGCTAGCTGAGTTTTCTCCGGATTTTACTTCTTTTTGGTCGTGACCCATGCTGACTATCAGTTTGCTAAACTGACTGTCAGTATGCACTGTTTCTTTTATTTCGAGCTCCAACGGCTCAATTTGATTCTTGAGGCTATAAATAGAGGCTTTGAGCAGATGTTTTAGAAACCAAGCAGCCTCCTTCTCTCTTATACACTTGAGCATTTGTTTTAGAGTTAAAAATCTTGCTCTTTTGATCAAGTCGTGAGCTCTGTGATCCACCGAGTTTTCAGTTCACATCACTTTTGCATACTTAGAGTTTCTCGGTGCATGTAGGTGGTCTATGAGAGACCTTGCTGCTCATTACTCTTGGTGAAGGCCCTCACATAGACGGTTTGGTGGTGTGGCTGTTGACCTCTCCAGTTCGGAGATTGTTGGAGAGGCTCGGCGTGTTTGTAAAAGGCATCGATGCTCGCCTTTCCGGATTGGAGAAGGAGCAACCACTAGTGAGAAATATCCTTCGTGGATATTGAAGCAAGGCTCATTCATTTGAGTGCTTTAATGAGGAGTAGTGGAGACCGACGAGTCTCCGAGACCTCGGAAAAAATCTTGTGTTTGTCTTCTACTCTCTTCTATTTTAATTGTGCAATAAATTCATTTGTTCTTTCATTGCAAAATTTGTTTTAAATTAAAGTTTTTAAAACCTCTTATTCACCCCCTCTAGTCGGCATCATTGATCCTATACATGGTATCAGAGCTTGGTCTCTCAATTAAATAGGCTTTACCGCCTAGAGAGAGGATGACGTCAAATGAGGGATTTTATCTCGGTCATACCGGCCGTGTGCCTATCTTTGATGGGACTAACTATCCTTATTGGAAAGTGCGCATGTCGATATTTCTAGAGGCCATGGGGCTTGATGTATGGGATATTGTTAAGCTTGGGTTTACTCCTCCGGAAGATCCAGCAAGTCACTCTGATGATGATAGGAGAAAACTCCACTTAAACGCCTGTGCAAAAAATGCTCTCTTTGCCAGTTTATCTTTAAATGAGTTCAACCATGTGAGCAATCTCACCACCGCTCACAAGGTTTGGACCACCCTTGAAGAAATATATGAGGGAACTACTAAAGTCAAAGAGGCAAAGTTGCTCATGGTAAGGCAACGATACGAGTCATTCACAATGTCATCAATCGAGTCCGTGGATTCCATGTTTACTCGGTTGAACAACATTGCAAATGAACTCAAGGGACTAGGAGTTATTTTTACTGACATCGATATTGTAAGAAAAATGCTCAGGGCTCTTCCAGAAAGTTTTGACACTCTGGTGATGGTACTAACCAACTCCGACCTATCGACCACCACACCGACAGATCTCTATGGGAATCTCATCACCCATGAGATGCATCGAAAGGAGAAGAAGGAAGCGGCCGAACCTTCGGAGACGAAGAAGAAGGCATTGGCTTTCAAAGCTAGCTCAAAAATGACTCAAGCGATGGCTCCTCCGATGAAGATCTAGCTCTTATGGTAAAGAATACTCAAAAACTTCTTCGCAGGTTACTGATATTTACTCGATTTGTCTCATTTTTGTGTACATTTTCCCCATGCTTTTGCACATATTAGTCATATACCTCGGCATATATACCTAGATTATTCCAGATTAACTGCCAAATCGACCGGATTACTCGTTTTTCCAATTTTTATCGCAGGTCGACGAGGATTGGATGGATTTTCGGCTAGTGGACACCCGTCCTCGACTTAATCCGGCCATCGGACGATTCCTGATGGAAGTGCGCGTTCTCGCGAACGCGTAGGACCTGACTGCACCGAAATCGGAGTCTCCGGGGGCCCGGAATCCCAAACCCTAGCCACGAGGTCTCAGATCTAAATCTCCAAAACCTCGAGGGCTTTTCTGCAAAAGGATCTTCTTCCTTTTTTGTCCAGCCGCCGGCCATCTGAGGATTCGAGCCCGGTTTTTATTTTTTTACCTTCTTTTCTTTCTCCCCCCTCGCGATCCACACCTCCATCCACCTCGCCGCCGGTGGCCGGGCCGTACGCCGGCGGCGCTCCATCTTCTTTACCTCCCTCAACTTCCCTTCTCCTCCCCCCTTCTTTTTCTTCTTCCTCCTTTCTTCTTCCTGCCTCTTCTTTTCCCCAAATCCTCTGCTTCTCTCTTCCTCCAGCGCCGTGCGCCTCCATCCCGCGCCGCCTAGCCACCTCGTGCCTCTCCCGTGACCGGCCACGCCTCTCCCTCTGCCTCCTTGATCTACTCCCGCCGTAGATCTAGGCTTCATCACGTCGCTCTCCCTCGCGCTCCCCGGTGCTCCATTCACTTTTCTCCCTGTTTTCTTCAACGGCGAACCTCTTCTCTGCCTTCCCTTCTTCTTTTTCCTCTTTTGCTTCCTCCTGTCATTTTGCTTACTGCACCTCGCGCCAGATCTGGCTCCTGCGCCGCCATAGCCGCCCTCAAAGCTCCCGCTCCCACGTCGCCGTGCGCCTCCCGGCCACCACGCCGCACGCCGGCGATCCTCGCCTCCACGGCTTGAGCAACCCGCGCTGCCGCCACCACATCTCCACCGGAGCCGCCGCGCTGCACCTCCGCGCCGCGCCTCCATCCCGCGCCTCCGGCCTCCGCGCCGTGCCTCTTCTTCGCGTCGCCGCCACCGGATCTCCACAGCGCCGCCGATCCATTGCTGCGCCGCCTCCTCAGCGCCCACAAGCGGCGCCACCACCTCCTGCGCCGTGCCGCCTCCACAGCCTCCGCGTGACTCCAGCCGCCCAAGCCGCCGCCCTCCAGCGCCGTTGTTCACCTCCACCGGCGCCGCTCCACCGCACCGCGCCTCCACAGCGCGCCACCTTGTTCCACGCCCTCGCGCCGCCGCACGCTAGATCCGGCCGGATCTGCCATCTCCGACCTTCGCCGTGCACCAACTCCACGGGCGCCTTCTTCCTCGACACGGCTGCAGCTCCTTCGACCGCAGCAACTCCCTCGACCGCGGCCATCTACTTCGACCACTTCTCCAGTTACTCCAGCAGCCATCATTTCTGGTTCAATTCTTTTCACCCTTCTCCTGTTCTTGAGTCCTATGAACTGATGAGTATGACCAATGCATGTATGAGATGATGAATGCCTGTAAAGAACCAATTTGAATATGAGAAGCACAACTTGAATTCTGAATGATTCGCCATCCAACTGCACTTTTATTTCTTCAGGTTAATTAGAACTTTCTGCAATGAAATTGGCATTGTTTTGTGTTGTATTTGTTGAGTGCTTATTGGTTGAACTAAATTGAAATTGTGAATCTGTTGATGTTTCTATGACTTGAATGAGAGGCTACTCCAGATTTGAAATGAGAATAATCTTCAATGTAGTCTACGGTGTAATTGATGTGATTATGTGCTGTCTTGATCGTTTTCTGTGTTGATGGAGATCAGGTGATTTCATCTGGGAACCATCATTTCTGTTATATATTGCACTGCATAGATGAACTTTAAATTGCATTGAATTGAAGCTGAATTTTGAACTATATCGAATTGCTTTCCTCTCTGAGTTTATGGTTAATTTTTGTTGGTATCAATACCCTGTTTCTTCAAATACCTGAACTGAAATTTGACGGATTAATTCTTAGTCTTTGGACTGAATTGAAAGGTTTTAAAATCTGTAATTGTTCTTTTCTCATAGTTGATGAATCAAGGTCCTGAGGCTGAATTCCATTGGTTGCAATCCATTTTACTGTTTGAGATGATTCGAGCTGATTTGAGCTTTTGTTCTTGACATCTGTTTGTTCATGGATAGCCGAGAACTTGGATTTGCATTGTTTCTGTTGATAGTGTCGAGCTATGGATTTTTACTTGTGCTTGCTTGGGGACGGCTGTTAAGAGGAGTTGTACGTTATGTGCTATTTCATCATGCATTTGTTCGTTGATTTCATCGACAGCCCACTTGTGTTAGTTGTTTTCGCCATGCTATTGCGAGACTACTAAACGATAGTGGTTCTATCGCATGTACTCACGAACGTATGTATAGATTTAGCACAGGTCGTTTGTTGAGGCGATCACCTCTTTCTTTCTCTCTCTTTCTTCTGACATCTTTCTTCCTTTCATCTGTTTTAGTTTCTTATTCATTTGATTTAGTCTAGTTCTTCACGTTTTGCTTCTCTAGTCCTTGTGGAAAGAACGACTAGAATACTCGCCTACTGCATCGTCCTCGTTCTATTGCGAGACGGTCTAGGCCGGTATCAATTTTTGGTGCCGTTGCCGGGGATTAAATGAAAGTGAATGTGTTTGACTAGATTAAATCATTTTGTTTCTGTTTTTCTTTTTGGTTTTTGTTTGCATCTTTTCCCGCCCCTTTTTCCCTCCCAGCTCTTTTATTTCTCGCCTTTCCTCTTGTCCTTTTCTCGTTGATTGATTTTTGCTGATTGAGGATATGGATGGTTCGCAGTCTTTTTGTGATGCATGTGACAATCTCAGTGCTAAACTAGATGATTTGCCTCGTCAGATGGATATAGCTCTTCGTAGATTATTTGCTCATGTTAGTGTTGCTCCTATATGTTCTATTTGCGGTATTCGAGGTCATTCGCCCGCCACTTGTCGGCGTGGTCGAGCATCCACTATATATCATCCTGGATGGCCTGCATACCCAAATTCATCATATAGGAACAACCACCCTGTTATCTCATCATCTTCTCCTAGTCATCTTTCGCAGGGTTTTAGGTACGGAGAGCAGCACCCATGTACATCATATCAGCCTCCGTACTTGGCACATCAACAGTACTCACAGCAGCCTCCTGCATATGAGGATACACCATCTAGACTTGAGGTGTTGTTTGAGCGTCATTTGGAAAAGATGAACGAGTTTCTACATCCGTCTCCACAGTCGCCTCCCGAAGTTGAGGATACATCCAGACTTGAGGCACTGATGGAGGGCTTGGTTAAGCAATCTGAGCGACTCATGACCCAGCATTCAAGGGATGTGGAACTATTGCGGGCTGAGATGCAGGGTGTGCGATCTTGCATAGCTGAGTTCAGAGGATATCGAGATCCAGTCCACATCTTGCCATCTCAAGTACCCGCATTTGAGGCCATCACACCTCCGTCGAGTGTCCCGGAGCCCACCCATGACACCTATCTTGGAGACCCTCACGGAGAGACCACAGTATTGAGCGACGAGCCTCGACCCGATCTTCTTTCTTCGACGTCGCATCAATCACCTCTGCCTCCTATTGATTTGATCATGTTTGATGATGATGATGGAGAGCTTGTTTTTGAGACTCCTCTGCGTCCGTTCGGGCCATTTTCTTTCGATGATCCATCGGCAGACGGACCAGAGATGGAGAGTGTCAGTTTCGACGCTGCAGACCTTCTGGACTACTCCTTGAGCCATGAGATCGAGAGGGAGACATTCTCATTTGCTGATGAGGGATTTCTTTCTGACGTAGGGGAGTCTATTCATCCTGATCTACCAGACCCGACCCCCGTGGAGGTCCTTCCTACCCCAGACTTCACGCCATCCACTATTCAGGTAGACTCAAAACCCCTCTCGTATCATTATGAGTTGTCTAGTTCTGACGAGGTTATTCATATTCCTTTGAGTTGTCATTCATCCTGCATCGATATATGTCATCCTCATGATATGTATAGTCAGTCAATCTTCGGGAAAGGATTTTCGTCAGCTGACCTTCTGGAGGGCCTTGTCCCTACCATACACACGTGCTTGTTTGTTCTCGATCTTATTTGCAGGTTAGCAAGTGTGGCTTCTCGACCGAGAGTAGACTTGCTCCGAGTCGACATTCCCTGGGACCCTGGTGGATTCCCATCATGTTGCTTTCGACAGGAGGGTGGACGTGGAGCTTCTACTACGTCCCATACTTGCCTCTCCTTCCACACTCGCGCTTCAACGCCATATCCTTTGAGGGTCGAGCTTCCGACCTAAAAGAAGCGCTTCTCGGGAGGCAACCCGAGTGTTTTCTCTCTTTCTTTCTTTTTGCTATTTATTTTCCTTCATTTTGTAGGATTGTTCTTAGTTTCTTCTTTGGTTGTTCTTTCAGGGCATCATCCTCATATGGCGGCTTGGCACATTTGGGATACTTTGGATGGCTCATCGTAGCGTCATCGTCTTCATCCTTCACCCGGTGAGCTATTGCGGACCTCTCATATGACCCTTGTGCATGAAATTTATTTTGTGTTCCCATCTCCATGTGTTCATCTCATGTTGTTGCATTGTGGACTATGCAACCATTTAAGCTTGGGGGGAGGAATGCATTTCTTGTTGTGCTGTAATTCTTAAAATCTGGGTCAAATTTTTCAAAATTGAGCTACTTTGAGCAAGTTTGTGCTTATGTATGAAATTTGTGGTATGTACTTGCTTATACTGTCTTGCCTATGTTGTGAATGATCTCTATCCAGCCTTGTGGGCTTGTTTATGTTGTGATATGACCTGTTGTATACTTGTTTTGTTTAGATTGCAAGAAAAATCTAGAAAGGTCATGTCAAAATTTTCTGGAAATTCTAGACTTGTGCAGATTTGTATATATATGTGATTGTTGTGGTTATGACTAAATGTGCTTTTCATTTTGCGTTTCATTGTTCTCATTCGGCTTCTGGAGCCCTTTTGCATGTTGTGTTGAATTGTATGCATGCATTAGTGGCTCGACAATCTATTGTAGGTTGAATTGTGATTAATCATCTTGTAATGGTACTAAAATTGCTTGTACTTAGTTTCGTTGTGGATATTGTGGAAATTCGAATGCTTACTAATATCTTTATTACCGCATTCTATCTTGTATACTGAAATGTCAATTGTGAACCTAATCTCTACACACATGTTTAGAACACGAGTCTCCTAAACAATCATATAACTTGTGTAAACCAGATTTGAAAAAAAAAAAAAAAAAAAAATCTTGCTAATAAGGTCGCATTTGTTCGTTTTCTACCTTGTAGACACTGCCAAATTTTCTTTTCTTTTGAATAAAAGCTCTTCTGCTTCGTTGCTCCTCTGAGTATTTGGTATATAAGCATGGTTTGCACATTTTCAAATCTAATAAGTGCACAAGCCTTCTTGTTACATTTTTTGACTCATGAGCATGTTTATAAACACTCTAGTGGACTACCTACCCTAGAGCGAAGT
This sequence comes from Pharus latifolius, assembly GCA_019359835.1. Lineage (NCBI taxonomy): Eukaryota > Viridiplantae > Streptophyta > Magnoliopsida > Poales > Poaceae > Pharus > Pharus latifolius. The sequence goes on from CM033325.1 coordinate 35,795,341, forward strand.
ACGGAGAGATCCGCCTAAATAAGTCGAAGGGTAGAGACTTACATGTGCACCAGATTTTGTTTTTCAAATAAAGAGCGCTCAAAAATTAATAAGGTTGAAACTGCTTATTTGATGTTTATGGAGACTGTAGTTCTTCGATGCTTGTGTATTGTTTATGCTCACTTTGAATTTCTATATACACGTATGGATGTAGGTGGTATGAGTAGAATTAAGCATTCTTATTTCCTCTGTGTCTAGAACTAAGCTAGTTACTTGCAATTTCAGTGCAATTATTAGATGGTTGAGCGCTTGAAACATATCTTAGTTTGCCGAGTTTACTATATGCTGCATTTTACTCTTTCATGACATTTGGTTGCTTGCTTGACTCCTTGGATTTATTTCTTGTCACATTGCTTGAGGACAAGCAAAGAATTAAGCTTGGGGGGTTGATATTTACTCGATTTGTCTCATTTTTGTGTACATTTTCCCCATGCTTTTGCACATATTAGTCATATACCTCGGCATATATACCTAGATTATTCCAGATTAACTGCCAAATCGACCGGATTACTCGTTTTTCCAATTTTTATCGCAGGTCGACGAGGATTGGATGGATTTTCGGTTAGTGGACACGCGTCCTCGACTTAATCCGGCCATCGGACGATTCCTGATGGAAGTGCGCGTTCTCGCGAACGCGTAGGACCTGACTGCACCGAAATCGGAATCTCCGGGGGCCCGGAATCCCAAACCCTAGCCACGAGGTCTCAGTTCTAAATCTCCAAAACCTCGAGGGCTTTTCTGCAAAAGGATCTTCTTCCTTTTTTGTCCAGCCGCCGGCCATCTGAGGATTCGAGCCCGGTTTTTATTTTTTTACCTTCTTTTCTTTCTCCCCCCTCGCGATCCACACCTCCATCCACCTCGCCGCCGGTGGCCGGGCCGTACGCCGGCGGCGCTCCACCTTCTTTACCTCCCTCAACTTCCCTTCTCCTCCCCCCTTCTTTTTCTTCTTCCTCCTTTCTTCTTCCTGCCTCTTCTTTTCCCCAAATCCTCTGCTTCTCTCTTCCTCCAGCGCCGTGCGCCTCCATCCCGCGCCGCCTAGCCACCTCGTGCCTCTCCCGTGACCGGCCATGCCTCTCCCTCTGCCTCCTTGATCTACTCCCGCCGTAGATCTAGGCTTCATCACGTCGCTCTCCCTCGCGCTCCCCGGTGCTCCATTCACTTTTCTCCCTGTTTTCTTCAACGGCGAACCTCTTCTCTGCCTTCCCTTCTTCTTTTTCCTCTTTTGCTTCCTCCTGTCATTTTGCTTACTGCACCTCGCGCCAGATCTGGCTCCTGCGCCGCCATAGCCGCCCTCAAAGCTCCCGCTCCCACGTCGCCGTGCGCCTCCCGGCCACCACGCCGCACGCCGGCGATCCTCGCCTCCACGGCTTGAGCAACCCGCGCTGCCGCCACCACATCTCCACCGGAGCCGCCGCGCTGCACCTCCGTGCCGCGCCTCCATCCCGCGCCTCCGGCCTCCGCGCCGTGCCTCTTCTTCGCGTCGCCGCCACCGGATCTCCACAGCGCCGCCGATCCATTGCTGCGCCGCCTCCTCAGCGCCCACAAGCGGCGCCACCACCTCCTGCGCCGTGCCGCCTCCACAGCCTCCGCGTGACTCCAGCCGCCCAAGCCGCCGCCCTCCAGCGCCGTTGTTCACCTCCACCGGCGCCGCTCCACCGCACCGCGCCTCCACAGCACGCCACCTTGTTCCACGCCCTCGCGCCGCCGCACGCTAGATCCGGCCGGATCTGCCATCTCCGACCTTCGCCGTGCACCAACTCCACGGGCGCCTTCTTCCTCGACACGGCTGCAGCTCCTTCGACCGCAGCAACTCCCTCGACCGCGGCCATCTACTTCGACCACTTCTCCAGTTACTCCAGCAGCCATCATTTCTGGTTCAATTCTTTTCACCCTTCTCCTGTTCTTGAGTCCTATGAACTGATGAGTATGACCAATGCATGTATGAGATGATGAATGCCTGTAAAGAACCAATTTGAATATGAGAAGCACAACTTGAATTCTGAATGATTCGCCATCCAACTGCACTTTTATTTCTTCAGGTTAATTAGAACTTTCTGCAATGAAATTGGCATTGTTTTGTGTTGTATTTGTTGAGTGCTTATTGGTTGAACTAAACTGAAATTGTGAATCTGTTGATGTTTCTATGACTTGAATGAGAGGCTACTCCAGATTTGAAATGAGAATAATCTTCAATGTAGTCTACGGTGTAATTGATGTGATTATGTGCTGTCTTGATCGTTTTCTGTGTTGATGGAGATCAGGTGATTTCATCTGGTAACCATCGTTTCTGTTATATATTGCACTGCATAGATGAACTTTAAATTGCATTGAATTGAAGCTGAATTTTGAACTATATCGAATTGCTTTCCTCTCTGAGTTTATGGTTAATTTTTGTTGGTATCAATACCCTGTTGCTTCAAATACCTGAACTGAAATTTGACGGATTAATTCTTAGTCTTTGGACTGAATTGAAAGGTTTTAAAATCTGTAATTGTTCTTTTGTCATAGTTGATGAATCAAAGTCCTGAGGCTGAATTCCATTGGTTGCAATCCATTTTACTGTTTGAGATGATTCGAGCTGATTTGAGCTTTTGTTCTTGACATCTGTTTGTTCATGGATAGCCGAGAACTTGGATTTGCATTGTTTCTGTTGATAGTGTCGAGCTATGGATTTTTACTTGTGCTTGCTTGGGGACGGCTGTTAAGAGGAGTTGAAGTACGTTATGTGCTATTTCATCATGCATTTGTTCGTTGATTTCATCGACAGCCCACTTGTGTTAGTTGTTTTCGCCATGCTATTGCGAGACTACTAAACGATAGTGGTTCTATCGCATGTACTCACGAACGTATGTATAGATTTAGCACAGGTCGTTTGTTGAGGCGATCACCTCTTTCTTTCTCTCTCTTTCTTCTGACATCTTTCTTCCTTTCATCTGTTTTAGTTTCTTATTCATTTGATTTAGTCTAGTTCTTCACGTTTTGCTTCTCTAGTCCTTGTGGAAAGAACGACTAGAATACTCGCCTACTGTATCGTCCTCGTTCTATTGCGAGACGGTCTAGGCCGGTATCAGTTACACAAGAAAGGAGTCAACATAGACACATGACCAAAGGGGACAAAGCATCCGGGCCGCGTGCAAGGCCTAGGTGCCACCATGCCTTGGAGGGCAAGTTTCGCTGATGATGAGGAGGTGGCTAAGAGGAGAAAGAGATCCTACAAAGCCTGCGATGAACAGATCAAGGAGGAGATTCGATCCGAGTTTTACCAGTGGGACACATAACTCAGGCAGGAGTTGGCAGAGATGTGGGCAATGTATGAGGAGATAAGATAGTCCCAGGGCATCCCCCTACAACAGCGGACTTACAAAGCCCTGGTTTTGGCCGCCATAGTAGTTGCGCGTCCGCACCGGGGGCTTCGCATCTGGAGTCCGCTCGACAGTATCTAGTGGACTTTCCGCAGGTAATGACCGCTTTTCTTTGTTAATTTATTTGAAAGTGAAATTCAATGCGCACCCTCATGTCATCTTAATGTGCACTATTTGTAGGAACCCGCCTCTTGCAAGCTTATGGTGTGGGTCAGTCTCTATTCCCCCACCTGTTTCATAATTTCGTGCTGTAATAATAGCCCTCAGAGTTAGTGACCATTAATATATGTAGGTTCTTGTCCCTATGCACACCGATGCTCAGCCTACTAGCTAGCCGACCCCTCCTCTGACAAGCCAGCCGTCAGTTCTGACGACGAAGCTGACGTCGACTAGGAGGCAAGGCACCAAGAAGCTGGCTTCCGGGGGGGGAACCAAAGAAGAGCACGATGAAGGAGAAGAGCATGATGAAGGAGAGGGAGAAGGGCATGCCGTCTCCCATGCCGTTCGTTTTGGGGTTGCCCATGGCCCCCGATACGACAATTCGGAGCATGGGTCTCGCATGCCAGAGCCTACATGGATGATACATGCAGAAGACAAACGAGACCAGGATGTAGCATTAGATGCACTTCATGGTCAAGTATACCGTGGCAGAGTTCCACCAGGACGTTGGAACCTATCCGGTGACCTTCGAAGACTTGCACAATTTATTCAACAAAGACGCGCTTGACGTGTCAATCATACGGTCTTGGGTGCTGTAAGTATCTACTATCCTATGCATGTTCGTGCATATACAGATATATGTCATTTATTAATTGGTTAGTTCTGTGCAGCTGCATGATCAGATATGCTAAAACTAAACATGAACCTGTCGGTTTCCTGGATCCCCTACTAGTCGCCGAGGTGGTGGTTAAGAGCGACGCGGACTTCGTTGTCAACTACATCAAAAGAGGGTTGCTTGCTCAAGTCGACAAGGACTACATACTTGTACCCTACAACTAGAAGTGAGTGCTTTCATCAGTACTTTACCCGTAGATTAGTGTCTCCATATGCACACCCAAAACTTAGATTAAATTATAAATTCTTTACGCGTAACATGTAGTTACTATTGAATCTTGAGCCCTAATTAGGGTTTTGGTGATTAATGACAACCTAAATATGAGACTAACGTTGCGCATTGAGTGTATGTGTTGTAGTCTCAAGGTGTATTATGAGATGAAAGCAAGCAAGAGCGTATGGAGGTTAATGTTGATACGAGCCATCTTGAGCGATGTCAAGTTTCACGAGGTCGAGCTTCACCGAAGGTAAGATCCAAGATTAAGGATCGTTTTCTTAAGATTTTACTGGTCTCAGTGTGGAGAAGGAGCAACCCGAGCATTGAGTCAAAATCTTGGGTGGATTTGAGAGAGAGCCTTTGTGTGAGGCTAAGAGTGCTTAGTGCGCTTAATCAACCATTTGCAAGCTAGTGCTAGTGTGTGTGCATACACTTGCATCATTTGAGCTTCAAGCACTTGATTCGTTCAAGTGAAAGGTCCGACTTGTTACTCTTGGCAATTGCCTTTGCCTAGATGGTGTCAGAGGAGAGTCGCAATCTCTCCAGTTGAAGTTTGTTGGAGAGGCCGGCAAACGAAGTGTGAAAGGTTTGGTGCTCTCCTATCCAGTGTGGAGAAGGAGCAACCCGAGTTGAGATATCCTTAGTGGATATAGAAGCGAGGCTCACGCGTGAGCGCTTCAACTAGGAGTAGGGGAGACCGGGTGAGTCTCCGAGACCTCGATAAAAATCATTGTGTCAATTGTGTCTCTTTTGTATAATTCTTATTCATATTGACACAGTTGCTTGATTTATTGTTGTTGCATGTTATATTGATTAATCGCAACTAGATGTTAGATTGTTGACAAACTCTTGCAACCCTAGATTATCCTAAACATCTTTGAAAAATTGCTTAGTGGGGAAAAAATTTATAAAAGCCTCCTATTCACCCTCCTTCTAGTCGGCTTTACCGCCTTGAGAGAAAGGATGAATTCGATAGAGGATTTTGGATTGTTTGCTCCTCAATTTGATGGCTCAAATTATTCACGTAGGAAAATTATTATGAGTACATATTTTGAGGCATTAAATTTAGATCTATGGAGGTTAGTGCAAAAAAGTATAACTTATTCGTCGATGACGGATAAGGAAATTCACCTCTTAAATACAAAGTCTAAAGATGTACTCCTTAACTCACTTAGCCATGACGTACTCGAACTAGTGAGTGATTGTTCGACGGCTCACAATGTTTGGACCACTCTTGAGTCTGTATTTGTGGGCACATCTAGCTTTGCGCATGCTAAGATGTGTTTATTATTGCGTGACTAGGAGGCATTTGTGATGTTGGAGCATGATACACTCTCCACCATATATGATCGCTTGATGAACATCACAAATGAGCTCAAAGCCTTTGGCGCTAATATTTTCGATCTAGACATTTGCAGAAAATTACTCCAGGTGTTGCCAGAAGGTCGCTATGGTGATTTCTTAACTACCCTTGCGAATGGTGACCTTTCTGACACTTCACCGAGAGAGCTCATTGACATGCTTGTGTCAAATGAGGCTATGTCCAAGGAAAAGGACATATGTTCCACCTCCGAGCATATCAAGGATGATGATCTCATTACGGAGGATCGGGAACTTTCTAGCGAGCTAAAGGACGTCAACGACGTGGTTTGCCTAAGCAAGACAAAGGCGAAACCTTGCAAAAAGAGATCAAGGAAAGCTAGAAAGAAAGCGTCGAAGTCAAAGTCTTCATCTCAAGACAAGTCTATATGCCTTATGGCATGTGACTCGACGGTATCAAATTCTAACCTCTCTAATAATGAGCTTATGGATATAATTGTTGAGTTAAAAGACTTGCTTGGCAATATGACTAAAAACCTTAGTACTTTAAAGAATAATTACTCATCCTTAAAAGTGCAATATCAGGAGTTAAAAAATTCTCATGATTCTTTGCTTGCCAAGGATACTATTAGCTCAACATGTATATTAGATGTTAGAGTTGATTGTGACTCCACTATTGATCCATCTTTAGAGTCACACACTTCTACCTCTTATGTTTGCGATAATTCAATTGTTGATTCGAGGTTAGATTCAAATGCTAGCATTGTGGACACTAGTACTTCGTGTGAAAAATTGTCAAATGATTTAATTATTGATTCACATGCTTGTACGGATGATACTAGTAACTCATACCATGATTCATCTAGTGACTCATCTCTATGCCATGGTGTTAGTACTAGTCAATCCTCATTTGATATGCCTAGCTCATCTAGTGATTGTAATGCTTCACCTTCTAGTTCATCTACTTGTGATGATGTGCCGTCATATTCTTATCATAATTCATGTGTTAACACGGAATCATCTCGAGCACCTATAGTCAAAAATGATGAACTTAGGAGTAAAGTAAATATATTTAACAAAAATCCCACTAGATATTATATGGGTAGTGCAATGCTTGCTAAAACCCCTTTAGAACATAAATATTCATTTAAAAAGGAAAAATTAAATCACGCTCACCCATCTAGTAAGAGGCATCATAATCTTCATCACACTTATACCATTTCATTCAAAAAGCCCTCATGTACCTCATGTCATTTAAAAGTGCAACATTCATATGAGTGCGCATCTAATCCTTTTAGAGGTGGTTCTTTTGACTCATATTTGATTTGTACTCTAAAAAGGGTTTAATTACAAAACCAACTAATTTCCATTTTCAAAAAACAAAAGATAAAACCATTTGGGTACCAAAAGATTTATGTGACAAGACTATAGGGCCTCATATGGTTTGGGTACCAAAAAGGGCTTAACTCTTTTTTTGAAGTTTTTTAAAAAAGAAGTCCTAATTTTAAAAAAAAAATTGCATTACATTTTCTCCTTTCATTATTTATTGTTTTAATCTTCTTGGAAAATTATGTAAAAGAATGAAAATTTGAAACTTTAGTTGCTACATCTTTATGGGTAATAATTTATGAATGCTTCCATTGCACATCATACCCCTATATGTGAAAATTTTCAAAATTGCAATTATAAGTTTTTAAATTGAGTTTATTTTGTCAAAAATGTCAAATTTTCACTCAAAAGGCAAAAATCATCAATTTCTATCTAAATGATCTTCAAAATGTATTTAAAAGGTTTTTAGAGACTTTGGATGAAGAAATGATGTTAAAAAGTATTTCTATGAAAAACTAGCCTTAAAAGGATCTTCGAGTATCTTGTTTTTCAACAAAATCGTTTTCGAACACAAATCAAAATCTATTTGGTTTTTACCAAAATTTGCTTTACAAAACTCCTAGATACTCTTAATTCAAAGAAGTTTGAAATTGAAAACTTTCTCAAAAGAGTTCTTTTTTGAAAGTTATGGGTACTTGAATCTCACCGGAAAATTTGATTTGACCCGAAATACCCTAATTATGTAAAACATGAGTTTAGCAATTTTTGTGGTCTTCATTCATGGGCTTTGGCTCAATAGGACTTGAGTAACTCATGTAAGCCCTATCATGTCAAAATCCAATGAAAATCAAATTTGAACTCAATTTGCAAAAGTTTGTCAATTTTCAATCTTCTTGCTTAATACCAAGATCATTTGACCATAACTCTTGTTTGAAAAATCCTTTTTTCAAAATTCTTTTTGGAAAACGTATTTGATGTATTGAGAATCATTTTTGCAAATTTTCATTTCAATCGGATTTGATTTAAGCAAATTTGACTCTTTTCACAAATCAAATCTGAAATTTGCAAAATTCAGATTTCTCAAGGTTTTGGGCTAATTTGTCATTTTTATATCTTTAAACTGGTTGGCTTTTTGAAGAATGTTTCTATATGATATCTGATCTTCTATGATTGGTCTTAATTGATAATTTATTTCAAAATTATTGGAATTCATTTGCATAGATTTTCAGGTGCTTTTAAAGTCACTACTACAGAAGTGCATTCCACTAACACATATTTTCTAACGGTTATAAGCAATCTGGGAAAAATCAAATAGAATAGGACGACAGCGGCGGAAAAGAGACATTTTACTATCGGTTACACACTAGTCCAATGTTAGTGAAATGCAAATACTTTTTACTATCGGTCATTACTGTACAAACCGATATAATATATTAAATAGTACTATCGGTTTTCCATTTTTAACTGATAGTAAAATTACGCACTTTATACTATCGGTTATTACTGTACCAACCGATATAATATATTCAAATAGTACTATCGGTTTTTCATTCGTAACAGATAGTAAAATTACTCACTTTATACTATCGGTTCGTACTGTACCAACCGATATAATACATCAAATAGTACTATCGGTTTTTCTCGCGTAACTGATAGTGAAATTACTGACTTTTTACTATCGGTTCTTACTGTACTAACCGATACAATATAGTAAAGTTTACTATCAGTTATATAAAACAAACTGATAGTAAAATGACTTCATATACTAATGGTTATGACAGTGGGGACCTTATTTTACTATCGGTTTGTGTTTTGAATCGATAGTAAAATTGTACAACTTAATTAGGTCGACCCTGCTTTGCGCTCTGTATGTTGGAATCATTTCAGCTGCGCATGACTCCAAGCTAGAGTGATCTGGAGAAGTTAGCTGAGAGGTTGATCATATTTCCATCCCCCTCGGTATTGTCATCTTCTCATCACCTCTCTCTCTCGATCACTCTTTCACACTCTCCCTCTCTCTCTCTACTTGCAATTCATTAAACTAGATACATGTAGCTCCAAACTAGCTAGAAGGCTAGGTTGGCTAGCTAGCTATAGCTTGCTGAATTTAAGCAGCTAGCTAGCTGACTCTTCCAATTAATGTATGCATCAAGTTAATTAGGGTTTCATAAATACAAATCCATTTAATGTAATTAAGCAGCTCATGTACACACATATGACCTAGCTAATTATGTTTCATGCATATATGCATGCCCTGAGTCATTAATTATTTATTTGAATTTGTCAATTTTGTGAAATAATTGTAGATGGACCGAGAATATTGGATGTATGGAATAAAACGTACTATTGTTGAGTATTTGGAGGGTGTGAATGGGTTTATTAAATATGCTGAGCAAGAAAAGGCGAAGAAGGGAGAGAAAGATATGCATTGTCCTTATATAGATTGTATGAATTTAAAAAGGTTTGGCAACTCTGATCAGATTAGGAGTCATTTGATTCGTCATGGTTTTAATGCACACTATACCCGTTGGATATGGCATGGTGAAGATCTTGAGGAAACGAGCACTGCTACCACTCAGCAGCATCCGGAAGTGGATTGCAGTAATGATAATCATGATCAGAACATTGGTAATGTTCATTCGGAAGTCCATGTAGATGACGACAATTTAGATGAAATGTTACGTGATGTAGAAGAAGACTACAGCGAAAACGATTTAGCTAAATTTAAGAAATTAATTGTTGATTCTGAGAAGCCTTTGTTCGCCGGATGTGCAAAATTTACAAAGTTGTCTTCTGTGTTGAGATTATATAACTTGAAGGCAAGCAACGGTTGGAGCGATAAGAGTTTCACGGCGCTATTGGATCTGTTAGCGGACACTTCCAGAGGGAAATGAGTTGCCAAGATCGGTTTACCAGGCCAAAAAACTATTGATCCGTTGGGAATGGAAATCGAAAGAATACATGCATGCCCAAATGATTGTGTTCTGTACCGTAACGAGTACGAGGATTTGCATGTTTGTCCAAGATGCGGTGCATCGCTGTATAAGCATGGGGACAGAATTTATCACAATGGATGTGATGAGGTAAAGAAAGGGCCTCCGGCCAAAACTGTGTGGTATTTGCCTGTGATTCCCAGATTGAAACGGCTGTTTGCAAATCCGAAAGATGCGAAGTAGTTGCGTTGGCATGTTGAAGGTCGGAAACAAGACAGAAAACTAAGACATCCAGCTGATTCCATTCAATGGAGAAACATTAACAGAACATTCGGTGAGTTTGGCGGCGAAGTGAGGAATATAAGGTTTGGGCTGAGTATGGATGGTATGAATCCACACGGAAATATGAGCAGTCGACATAGCACTTGGCCGGTTCTTTTATGCATCTACAACCTTCCTCCTTGGTTATGTATGAAGCACAAGTACATCATGATGTCGTTACTAATTTCAGGACCCAGACAACCCGGGAATGATATTGACGTGTTTCTATCACCGTTAGTCGAGGACTTACATAAATTGTGGAGCGAAGGGGTGCGGGTGTGCGATGCACATAAGCGAGAGAATTTCATGTTGCGGGCCATGGTATTTTGCACCATAAATGATTTCCCGGCCTATGAAAATTTGTCAGGGTATAGTATGAAAGGAGGTAAGGCTTGTCCTATTTGCCTGGATGAAACTGAAAGCATGTGGTTATCGAACTGCAGAAAAACAGTGTACATGGGTTACCGCAGATTCCTTCCGATGCATCACTCCTACCGTAAGAAGACGAAGTCATTCAATGGGAAGCCTGAGAAAGGATCAGCCCCAGTGTTTGTGACTGGTAAGGAGCTTTACTTGCGCGTGAAGGACATCAAAGTTGAGTTCGGTAAATGTTCTAAACGTCCAGGAAAAAATGTTTGGAAGAAGAGATCGATTCTTTGGGATCTGCCATATTGGGAGCACTTACAAGTTCGACATTGCATTGATGTCATGCACATAGAGGAAAATGTTTGTGACAGTTTGACTGGTTTGTTGTTGAACATTCCAGGAAAGACAAAAGATGGCATCAACGTTCGCCGTGACATGCTCGACATGGGCATAAGGACTGAGCTTGCACCGTTGGAGAAGGGAAAGCGGACATAACTCCCCCCGGCCTGCTATACTTTGTCAAAAAGAGAAAAAACAGAACTCTGTCAGTGCCTACATGGTGTCAAAGTTCCATGCGGGTATTCTGCGAACTTGAAAAAACTTGTGTCCATGAAAGACTTGAAACTGGTTGGTATGAAGTCCCATGATTGTCATGTACTGATGTCACAAATGCTTCACATTGCTATCAGAGGCATTCTCCCAGTCAAAGTCAGAGAGACAATTACAAAGCTATGTTATTTCTTCAACACAATATCTGGCAAGGTACGTAGGCGTGTAGTCCTAACAAGTTAATTAGCTCCATTCGTGGAACTTGTCAGATTTTTTGGATCTGAATATTTGCTGCAACTGTGTCCTTGCAGGTAATTGATATGGATGGACTGGACGATTTGCAACGCGATGTGACTACCACTCTTTGTAAGCTGGAGATGTATTTCCCTCCATACTTTTTTGATGTTATGGTCCATCTAATTGTTCACCTTGTCAGAGAAATTAAGTTTTGTGGACCCGTGTTCCTGGGCTACATGTATCCATTTGAGAGATTTATGGGTATCTTGAAGGGATATGTAAGGAATCGACATCGGCCTGAGTGTAGTATCATTGAAGGTTATGTCGCCGAGGAGGTGATCGAATTTTGCACCAACTATATGGCCGGGGTTGACCCAATTGGCGTTCCTATGTCCTGGCATGAGGGCAGGCTTCAGGGCATTGGAACGATTGGATTTAAAGCAGTCGTCCCCTCTAGTGATCTGTATGCAAAAGCCCATTTTTGGGTTTTCAGCACATGACGGGGGTGGAGCCATACATACACGAGCACAAGGAAATATTACGGAAACAAAATCCCTCGAAGCCAGAGATTTGGTTCACCAGAGAACATAATAGGAAGTTTGCTGGGTGGATCAAAAATAGAGTCCTGCAAGCTTCTGAGGGCGACGTAGATGAAGTTGTTACATGGTTGGCCAGAGGGCCTAGATTTACTGTAGGGACTTGGCAGGGGTATGACATCAACGGCTATTCATTTTACACAAGAACTCAGGACGAGAAGAGTACTATGCAATGTAGTGGAGTGACACTACTTGCTATTTCGGAGGATGCCAGGGCAGTAAGGGCACTCGACTCATATTACGGTGTTATTGAGAAAATATGGGAGCTCGATTATGTATTACTTAAGATTCCTCTGTTTCGATGCCAATGGGTCGAAATCCCTCGAGGTGTTAAAGTCGACAATTATGGGTTTACTCTCGTCGATCTCAGTAGAGTCGTACACAAAGATGATCCATTTATACTTGCTGAGCAAGCCACACAGGTGTTCTACATCGTTGACCCGGCCAACCCAAAGTTGCACGTTGTCCTTCACAGTAAGAGACGTATTGTTGGGGTCGAAGACGTTGTGGATGAAGAAGAGTAGGATCAGTTCGACGAACTACCTCCATTTTTAGATGGAATTCTTCAATCTGTCCCTATCGAAGATATTGACGAAACAAGTTACCTGCGAGACGACCACGAAGAAGGATTATGGGTGGACAACCATTCTTGATTAATTTGCAATATGTAAGTGACGTATATTACTTGGATCTTTAATTGAAGAATTCTTCAAATCATTTTTCAAAAATTCTTTGGAAAAACATACGTGATACATTGAGAATCATTTATGCAAATTTTCATTTCAATTGGAGTATATACTTGATTTGCGCAATAATTGGTTCTTTTCACAAATCAATATGAAAACTGTAAATTTTCATTCCATGATTGGTCTTTACTGTTAATTTATTTCAAAATTATTGGAAGTCATTTGCATGGGGTTTCAAGTGTCTTTATAAGTGCAAAATGATGTACTGAGACCCATCTGTAATTGTTCTCAAGAAATCCCTTTAGATACTATGTTATGAGCCCCTATTCTTAGTTTACTATCGGTTTGGTATAATAAAACCGATAGTGAACAGTACCAACACTGCAAACCCTAACTGACATGTTTTTACTATCGGTTTGGTGGTTATGAACCGATAGTAAATATTCATACATTAGGTTATAACCTTGCACGATTTTTCCTCGAGTGCAACTGATCACATTCCAATTTCCAAATACTCGCGCGGAAAACCCTAGATTCCCCGACGTTCGCTTCTTCGCTCCTCTGCGCCACCATTGCCGATCAGAATCTGGTTCTCCAGCGCCTCCGGCACTGCATTGCGCCACTACCTCCGGCCACTCCACGATCGACTGTAAGTGTTCTTGACCAAATCGCTCGCGTGTATTGCTTAAGTTTGTATGCAATGGTTCATATCCCGTTCAATGGATTACAAATATAAAACTAGAGTAAAATTCATGAACTACAAACTTGATAGCTATGAGAATGACAGAATTGATGAAAATCACTAGCAATTTGTCATACAGTGTAGTCCACTATCGGTTTCTTATTTAGAACCGATAGTAAATACCTTAAACTGAATTTTCTGTTAATTATTTTCCATTTTCTAATTTTCATCTGAAATTTTGGTTCATTTACATTTTAACATACTTGATGTTCCTGCTGAGAGACTAGCATAGTTTGCACTACTAATCTTATATATTTTACTGAATACAAACTTGATTACTATCGGTTTGACTTGGAAAACCGATAGGAAATAGAGTATATCATAGTTTGCACTGCTAATTTGAATTTTCTGTGAATTACTTCCCATTTTCTAATGTTCATCTGAAATTTTGGTTTATTTAAATTTTAACAGACTTTATTTTCCTGCAGAGAGATTAGCATAGTTTGCACTGCTAATCTTTTAAATTTTCCCGAATAGAAACTTGAGTACTATCGGTTTTCCTTTCAAAACCGATAGGAAATAGAGTATGTCTTAGTTTGCACTGCTAATCTGAATTTTCTGTTAATTACTTCTCATTTTCTAATGTTCATCTGAAATTTTGGTTCATTTAAATTTTAACAGACTTTATGTTCCTGCAGAGAGTCTAGCATAGTTTGCACTGCTAATCTTTTAAATTTTCCTGATTACAAACTTGATTACTATCGGTTTTACTTGGAAAACTGATAGGAAATAGAGTATGTCATAGTTTGCACTGCTAATCTGAATTTTCTGTTAATTACTTCCCATTTTCTAATGTTCATCTGAAATTTTGGTTCATTTAAATTTCAACAGACTTTATGTTCATGCAGAGAGACTAGCGTAGGGCACAACAATTTTAGTTATGAACTTTGTCTTGTACCTTTCTTCATATCAATTGATGGTTTGTTCATGGAATTTTAGGTAAAGCCATGTCGGCATCTTCCTTGGCTGATAGTAGTGATTCGGCGAGGGCGAACGTAGATGGCGCTGCCTCGTCCCAGCGCAAGAGGAAGGCGCGAGGCGCGACGATGTTGGGTCGTTTGGCCAAACGTGCGGATCTTTCATGTGAGTGCAACCAGTTCGGGAGACCGATCGGAAAGAACGCCGGCCACTATGCTGCCTATGTTGCCTTGTTGGTGAAGGAAAGGGTGAAGATCACCGTCCAGAGCTGGAAGGACGTCAAAGCCGACGAGAGGGATAGGCTGTGGGCGGAAGTGAAGGTAAAATTAATTAAAATCACTGAACTCTTGAGTAATCACATTCCCTTGGTTTATCCCAGAGATTAGGTAAGTCCTGCTTATATGCACCATTTGAAACAGGCCAAGTGGAACATCCCCGACGATGGTCCCAAGATAGCTTGCTTGAAGGACATGAACAACACGTGGAAAACCTTCAAGAGCGTCCTCATCAATACCTTCCTCGCTAAAGGCGAATCTCCATGCGAGAAGTACCCTTTCATAACAGAGGAGGTATGGGAGCAATTCACCCAACAGAAGGGGACTCCTGAGTTCAAGGTATGTATGGTTCCTTTGCTTGGTTACACCATTGTATGCAGTAAGCAGCGGTGCATTAATTTTCTTGTTTCTGGTATGAAGGCCCTCAGCGAGAAGAACAAGGCAATCCAGAGGAGGAACGACCACCCACACCGGCTCGGCTCTCGCGGCTATGCGGGGAAGGAGGAGCAGTGGAAGAAGGCTGAAGACGAGGCGTCGAATTTCGTCGACTCCCCTGACCTACCACTCTCCGAGATCCGTGATCAGCGATGCAAGCGCTGGTGGCTGGCCAGAGGGACGGTGTCGGCCACGGGGACTGTGGCGTTCCCAAACCCAAGGGACGTCAAGGTCGTGCAGCGACTCGTAAGTTGGCTAACTTCCTGGTTGGAATCATAGAGTGTGGTAGAAAAAACTATGATCACTAGTGTGCGCACAAGTTTGTGTATATTTCTTCCTCACAATGGAGAGCTTTCAATGTAACAGATCTCTTGCTCAAAGGAGGCGACCGAGGGATTTTTCACTCCCCATAGGGGGAACGACATCCTTACCCGGGCTCTAGGGAACAAGGAGCATCCAGGGCGGATGCGAACCGTGGGGGCTGTGGTGCCATGGAAGGAAGGCTTCTCGGAGGCCGGGCAAAAGGCGAAGAAGGCTAGTAGCTGGAAGGAAAGGGAAGTGGAGCTATCTCAGAAGATACGGGCAGATGTGACTGCACAATTCGTGGACATGTTTGCTCAAATGAACGAGAAGTATGAACGCCTCAGCCGAGTTGTGCAGTCCAAGGGTTTAGATCCAGCTGCCGAGGTCGACGCTGCCAGGCCGAGTAGTTGCGGCTCGAAGGTTCACGTGGATCCGGTGGACCTGATCGAGGTATTGCAACTCTTGAGCTATATATGCAGTTCGGTTGATGCCACTCCCGTTACGTTAGAATTGTTTTGCTAACCTGTTATAATTGTTGCAAATTGCAGAAGCCGGAGAGCTGTAGCCTATTGATCAACATAGGCGACAAACCTGTTGCGGTTGCAAACTGTCTTAGGAGGATGTTCGGATCCACTGCGTACCTCTGGAGCCTGGATTCGCAAAGGTACAGGTGGACATGGCCCTCCCGGGCTATAGCTCTTTTCCTTTGCCCGTCCCAACGGATGAAATGCGGACAATTGGCGAGGCATTGGGCTCGTACATACAATGGCCCAAGAAGGGTGTTAGACTACAGGAGGTAAACCCTAGCCATTCTAGCTTACAACTCAGTTAATATACTCAATTTGCAAAATCTAACTTATGCGTTTGTACTTAAAGTGGACGATGGATACCAGCTCACATCCTGAGGACACCACCCCCGCCACAACGCATGAGCGAACTCCTTCGGCCCCCATGCCTCCTCCGACGGCCTCAAACCCTTCGCCATCAAATGAGGCCGGCGGCACCACACCCCAACCTTCGAAGGTATACACTCGCTCCCCGCCCAAAGGCAAGGGCAAGGCCAAACAAAGCCAGGCGGGTACGTTCAAGAACGAGTCCCCACTCGTGTCGGAGTACCTTCTGCACAATATGGATCAAATAACCAGAAGTCTCCATGAGTGGTACCTGACCCGGTCTAGGCGCCACATCAACTTCTTGGTTCACTTCAGGCCAGCCCATTTTCACCGTGAGCCCGGGAGCATATCGGTGGCCCACGAGGATTTGTTCGACCTCCTCAATTGGCGGGAGCTTGATATGTACATCATACGGACTGGAGTCCTGTGAGTTTGCTGTTGTCTGAAGTTATCATAGTTCGTTTCATAAATCTAATCACTTTGTATGCACTACTTACTAATGTCTACTTTGCATCCAGGTGCATGTATAGGCTGGCGTCGATGAGGGCATGTGACAAGGTGGGTTTTCTCGACCCAGAGAAAATAAGCCTCACGATGCTAGAGCACGACCAAGCACATGCGGAGGAATACATATCAAGGGCACTACTAGCATAGCAGGACCGAGAGTTCATCCTTGCGCCGTACCACCAAAGGTTAGTGCATTTCCTACTAATTTAACTCATTCTTGTATGTTACACCTAACATATGTATGAAACAGTTCGCTTATATATGCAATGTAGGGGCCACTGGGTCCTCGCCTTCATTTGCCCATGGATGAATGAGGTCTATTACCTCGATTCGATGAGCGACAAGGTGGCGCATGTTTTCACCCTCACATGGCACATAGACGCGTAAGTAACATAGTTGTTTTAAATTTTTCTCTGACTAGCTAATTAATGGAAACATATTAACCGGCAATGCTAAATTAAATACAGGGCTTTCAAAAATTATGCTAGTGCTGGAGGGTGGCATGACGCGTCGAAGGGCACAACAATTTCTTGGAAAGAATATGAGGTAATTAATACGGATGGAAGTACTTATGATGAGTTTTTTAATTTAAACTTAATTAGTTCTTTCGAGTTAATGTGGGTTTATGTCTTTGCATATGCAATTTTTCCAGTGCCATCAACAGTCACAATCGTGGGAATGTGGCTTCTATGTCATGAGATTCATGTATGACTTAATCAGGAGAAACTTTGCCCAATTCCCTAAGGTAACCATTTTTCCTGACTCAAAGTCGAACTTTAATTGGATGTGACGTACGATCCTAACTTCATACACGCATATATGCAGAACGCCATGTTGAAAGAGCAATATGAGTTGGGTCAATTGAAGGAGCTGCGAACAATTTGGGCTCAATATGTCATGGAAGAAGTGGCTATCAACGATCGATAGTAACTGACTTGTGTAATATATATTGAATGTGTTGATTACTGTATTTATGAATAAACTCAATATGTGAATAGATTCATTGATGTATTTGTGAATAAACTCGATCAATATGTGTATAAATTCAATCTGTCCAATACATGTGTATATTACTGTATTAGTGTATTTGTGAATAAATTCAATATGTGAATATTGGTGAATATTTGTAAATATTGGTGTATTTGTGAATGATCCAATGTATCTCTGTATTACTGTATGTATATGTGCATGATTCCAGTACTAACCGTGTCGAGTACATAACCGATAGGAAAAACTACATAGTACTATCAGTTATATACTGCAACTGATAGAATAAATATTACAGTACTATCGGTTCATATACAAAAACCGATAGAATAAAGTTTTCAGTACTAAACGTGTCTACACAATACTATCGGTTATATACTATAACCGATAGAATAAATATTTCAGTACTATCGGTTCATATATAACAACCGATAGAATAAAATTTCCAGTACTAACTGTGTCTACACAATACTATCGGTTTATATATAACAACCGATAGAATAAAGTTTCCAGTACTAACTGTGTCTACACAATACTATCGGTTTATAAAAGAGCCAATAGAAAAAAATATTTACATTACTATCGGTTTAGATTCTAGCCGATAGAAAAAACCTACACAATACTATCGGTTTATATAAGAGCCGATAGAAAAAACGTACATAATACTATCGGTTTAAATCCGAGCCGATAGAAGAAATAGTCGATAGCGATTAGTAAACGTTGGGAATGTAGATATTTTACTAACGGTTTTCAACCGATAGAAGTGTGCAACGTTTCTACTATCGTGCCGATCACTATCGGTAAGAGAACCGATAGTAAAGTGGATTTTTAACCGGTAGTGAAAAGCATTTCTATAGTAGTGACTGTAAAATGATTTACTCAAACCTGAAATCTGAAACTTTCCAATCTGACCAACATTTGTCTTTTTCATATCTTATTGTTGGATCGAATTTTGGCTTCATCATAAGAGGTAATATAGTTCCTCATTACATCATTTATCTCCAAAATTTATTTTTGAATTTTTGGAACTTGCTTGTGTATGTTTTGATGATTAAAAGGAAGCCGCAGTATTTAAGAAAGTTTCAATAAAATTGGATGCCAATCTATCATTTCTTCCATATGACCAGAACTTTTGAATCTTGGATCTTTATGAAAAGTATTTCTGTTGATGTTGTTTATCTCTATGTAACTTTTCATGAGTTTTGATGTTCATTTGAATGGTTTCTTGATTTGAGTTCTTTTGGATCTTTTTTAATTATCTTTGGAACTCATTCGTTCGATCCAAAAACTATTTGGCAAGAACTTCAAAAATGATAGTAAATAAAAATTATGCCAAAAGGTATTCTCTCGCATGACATGGCCTGAAGTTGAATTCATTTCAAAATCTCTATTTTAGGCCATTAAAGAATGAAGTTCATAATCCTCTCTTTTGTATTGATTTTTGTTGAACTCTCATTTTTCAAAAATAAATGTTATTGATATTTCAAATGTTATTTGAATTCTTACTTGCTTAGAATGGTCCTTTATTGTGCTCTTATCTAGTATATATATACTTACACTTATATATATGTATAAATATAAGTAATGTAGGCATCTATGCCAATCACTTCCTATTTTAAAAAAAAATCAAAAATCACCTCTTCATCTCTTCTCAACAAAACTTGGATGACACATTAAGGGGGAGCAACTTCAAGCTCATTGAATATTTGTATACCCCAAATTGTGTACATGAATGAAAATTATGCATGTATTTTGTTACAAGGGTTAATTTCAAACCAAAAAGGTTAAAAAGAGCTCAAAACATTCAAAATGTTCAAAATTACCACAAAACCTTCTAAGATGTGTTTCAAATATGTTTTCAAAGGTTTTGAAAGTCAAACAAAAGAATTTCGACTTAAAATGCAGAATTTTGACTATATTGAAAATTTAGGAATCTTGTTTTGGCCCAAAATGACTTATTTCCACAAAACAAGATGGGTTGAGTTTTGATAAAAACTTTCTACATAAAACACTTAGAACTCAATCACCTGAAGATAGTTCATGTTGAACATTTTCTCAAAAGACCTACAATTTTCAAGTTATCACATATTTTAGGTCGCCCGAAAACGACTATCAACCCGAAATTACTGAAAACTTGCATTTTGTGAATTTTGCTATTTGAGCAAGATTTTCTTCCATGTTTTGACTTGAAATAGTATTTCAAATTCATACAGGTCCAAACATTTTAGAAAAATCCAAGTTTCATTGAGAATTGAGGATTGAGGATTTGGAGAAAATCCAGTTGTTTTTACCCGTTTTACTCGGAAATCTCTTTTGGGGACTCATATCAAGATATTCTTTGACTCATATCCATCTCAATTCTATCCATCTCTATTCCTAACATGATATTTGAGCCCATTCTGAAACTTGATTCTTTTTTCAAGAAAATTTGCAAATATCTCAAAAATTCAGTAGATTTAGCAGTTTATCTGAACTGTCCGAACTTTGTCCGCCCAATGCCGGACTCTGTCTGCCCATACCGAATTTTTTCTGGCCCGAGCGGACTCTGTCCGGTCTATGCACAGTTAGGTAGTTACTTATTCTTTCGATCTCTTCTTCTTCCGCAAATCATTTTAGACGCGGGTTTTTGTTTCTTTCCTCTTCTCACACCGAGCTCTCACCCCCTTCACCGGACCTAAGCATCCATCCGACCTTTTTTCGTCCAGCTTTAGATCTCGGCTCCTGGACCTTCTCTCCTCCACTTGCCTTGGTTAGATTTCCTCTCTTTTCTCTTCGTCTCTTGCATTTCATCATGTTTCACATTCTAGGGTTTGGAGAGTTTCGTTTTTGCATGTCAAAATTGATATAATTTTCATGAAATTGGCTCCAAATATGTTCTAATTTCGTATGATTTCACTAGTTTGAATCATCTTGTAGACATGCATGCCATGAATGATCAAATGTCATGTTCAGGGATAATCTATATGCAGTAAAATTATGTAGTTCTTGGGTAAATGTGATAAACACCTTGGATTAGATTTTGAACACATGCAGCCATATCACACGTTGTAAAGAATTAAGATTTCTATGACATGCACAAGGCTATAATTTGGAAATTTAAAAGAATAAGATTTGTTAACTAAAGTTATAAGTAAAATGGAAAGAACTAAAATGAAGTAAGTAAGAATCTGAATTTTATCGCATTTGCAAATTTCATAAACATGATAGCTAGTGATGTTATTGGCATATCTTACTTAAGATTTTTGAAATAGACTTTAAGACAAACTTAGTGCCATTTTTTATTAATCAAAATGTAAAGATGAAAGATTTTCCAAAATTCTTAAAGGGTCATTTAAAAGTGCATTTGAGGATCATGCATTTCATCATATTCTCCTCTCATCATATTGGATCATCTATTCCTCCCACTCCTATCTAACTTCTATATTAGTCCTTCTACCCGCAGAGTCAGTATGTTTGGACGGGTGAAGCAGACTAGCCGCCGTCGTGGCTCTGGATCTTCCCAACTGGCTCAACCTATCGATTGGGATGCATTGGCGATAGACGAGGACGATGCTGCTAAAGATCCTCCCATGGGCTCCCTTGTTGCGAGCTCAGATTCAAATGATAGCAGCAGTGGCGGTGATCAGGGGGCCTAGTGGCGCTCAGACCTATTCAACTAGCGCGGTTTGACGGCTTTGCTGAAAGAACCCGTATGAGCACCCACAGACATGCACAGAGCATAACTTCTGGAATGCCTTCCAGAAGTCTCAATTTAGCACTCGGTTCTCCTCTGCCAAGGTTTTCAAACATCAGGCGGTTGATTGGAACCTGATTGAGAGCAAAGTCCACTATCCTCTCAAGGGCAAGTTGCTGGCGATCAATATGTGTTCGTTCTCTGAGATGTAGGAAGAGTGGAAATGGAACGAGGACATCATTCGAACTTTCTATGCATCCCTTCACATCGCCTCAAACCGATCTCATATCATCTTCATGCACAACAACTCAAAGAAGACGCTCACCAAGGCCCAGTCGAGGAAGCTATTCAGATTGAGCATGTTGACCACAGCCTCTTTGCCTTGGATGAGGTACGAGTCGAAGATGTCACCCATCTCTTTGATAGTCCAGACCCAAACATCGGCAAAGTCTCTCAATTGCTTCCCCTAGTTGCGATCCTTGAGAAGATCAACCGAATGACCATTTTGCCTAAGATCCGGGATCGAGGGGCCATCACCACTACCATGCTACGCCTTCTAAAGGCTCAGGTTGACAAGACTCTGTTTGACATCATTGAGTTTATGTTCCATGAGATGCAGGAGGTCCAGATGGATCCGAAGAGGCTTTTGCCCTCCGCACCTTTTATCGCTCACACCTTATCGTACTTTGGCCTGTACTGAGCATCTCATCCTACTTCGATGGAGTACTACCGGATGAAGAGTCTGGGGATTCTCATTCGTTATGAGACTCAAGTAGGGCAGACAGCTGATGATGATGTGCAGATGGCAAACATTTCAGCCGCGGCGGGCGCGCATTCTCCACTTAAGTCCTATTCTATATCACTTGGCCCAGATGCCTTTGCCCCCTATATGATGATCATGGACCATCTCGACTAGATGTCCATGCGCTTCGAGGCCCATTTTGATGCAATTGACTCCCATCTCAACTCCATTGATCATCAGTTGAACATCATCGAGCCTCGACTAGATTTGATGAGCCATGACATCTCTGAGCTGCGTGGGCGTTTTGATGCAGGACAGTATCAACATCGCCATCGCGGTGACTCTTCCTCTGATCATCCTCCGTAGCCTTAGGTCATCTAGTGATCGATAGACTTATTTGAGTTGTGTGTGTATATGAGCTTGGATCTCTTATGGTAGTTATATGCTTGTATGAGCTACTCTCAGCTATGTTGTTGCATGCTTGTATGCATTTCTCCCTTTGTGGTTGTTTGATGACAAAGGGGGAGAGAGATTCTATATATATGCAGATTGCTATGTTGACACACACACACACACACACACACAGATATATATATATATATATTGATGAGGAACGGGGTCCCGATCTTCCGACAGGTAGGGGATAGTTCGATTGGTGGAGACTCGACGTTGACGATCCAACTTTCGACCAGAACAGATCTAGGCCTGCAATCGCTACACCACTGCTCCGTTCGTTATCAACCGTACCGAGGCGCGGTTGACCTAGCCACGAAGGCCTGTTCCTGCAAGAGAATCGAAGAACACGTGCAAGAACACAGAAGAAGCAATCTCGATTTGCAGTTATGTATTAAGATCACGAAGTGTTGGGGTTCCACAAACTGAAAGACGGCGAACTGCGACAGCAGAAAATTCTAAGCAAAACCCGAGTCTAACAATGACGGCTACGAGGTTTTAATATGCGAGAGGGGTGGCGTCAAGGGTTTGGGGCGCACCCCCCCCCCCCCCCCACGCGGGATACACAGATTGAGGCCCAATAGACAGGTGACGCAGCACCACACGGCCCAACAGAATCTGGTCTCCACTTGTTTCGACGATTGTGATTGACTCAGAAGAATCTTGGACGTGGGACTAGATCCGTTGGAAAGGTCTCATCGAGGGCTTCTCCGTAATGTACTTGAACGCCCCAAACGGAGTTCGTATGCATCTGCTATGCCCGTTTGAAGACAGGCTGCTCCGCCGTGGCCGACCCTGACTCCAGCTCGCGGTAGACTTGATTCCCGACCCGTCTTGGCGCAAAGTGACACCCTCGCTGATCAACACCATGATTCCTGAGTACAAGCACAATATTATTAGGTAGTAACTCGCTCTTGTCAATATTCTCTCGTGTACTAAGAAACGAGCTCACCTAGTGATTTAGTTGACGTGCACGTGCCCTTGTTATTGGTCCTTGCACAACGGGTGTTGGAAGAATGGACGCATCGTTAGGGGTGATGTCCGCATCATATATATATATATATATATATATATATATATATATATATATATATATATATATATGCTGATTGTTATGTTATTGTGTTGACATATATATGTGAGTGTTGTGGTTGTGTTTGAGATATGTTTGTGCTTGACTCATAAATGCTTGAATGCCATTTTACATTGTATGTACGCATATGATTTAGGGGGAGCACTGTATGCTTATCTTTATTTTTGATATCCCTGTGTTTTATGTATATCGGTTTTCATCAATCACCAAAAAGGGGGAGATTGTTGAATCTTGAGCCCTAATTAGGGTTTTGGTGATTAATAACAACCTAAATATGAGACTAATGTTGCGCATTGAGTGTATGTGTTGTAGTCTCAAGGTGTATTGCGAGATGAAAGCAAGTGAGAGCGTATGGAGGTTAATGTCGGTATGAGCCATCTTGAGTGAGATCAAGTTTCATTAGGTCAAGCTTCACCGAAGGTAAATCCAAGATTAAGGATCGTTTTCTTAGGATTGTACTGGTCTCGGTGTTTGGAGATAGACCGGGTTGATAGGACTTCTTTTTACTACTTTGACCGTACTATTAAGAGGGGTCGGAAACTAGTAGCTTGAGTCTATCTAGTGTGGAAGCTCAAATGCATTCATATCATCTTGCACTAGTGTTTTATCACCTCTTGCATTGCTAGAAGTCTAAGTGTAGTTTGTGTCGCATTCTAGAAAATATTTTGAAAACTGCACTTAGTCGTGGTTGCCAGCTATTTCAATTGGTTTATATTCTAGAGCTGGTCGCGGTTGTATTTGCACATTCTGATCGTATTCTTGTTGGTATGTGGTCGTGGTCATGTTGTCGGATTGGTTGTATCCTTGTTTAGGGTTTGGTCGTGGTTGCAGGAGTTCTAGTTGGTCGTACCGGTCTTCGGCTCGTTTGTGTATGCTCGACCAAATTCACTCGACCTCCTGTTTTCGGTCGGATGTTCGACCTGTGTGGTCATGGTTGTTGTTGTGTGTCAGTAGGCATATTCGTGAGAAAATGGAAAATACGTACGTGCAAATAACGAAAATTGTGTTTTGAGTAAAATTGGTAAAGTCCTATTTTCAGTTTACATAGGCCGGACAGTGTCCGGGAAATGCCGAACAGTGTTCGGCCTGTACAATACTTGTTTAGCTTTTGCAAATCGAAACCAGAGACAAATGAATTTGTCCGGAGCTTTTGTCCGGGGTAAACCGGACATTGTCCGCTATGGTCGGACATTGTCCGGCTTGTATAAATCATATGAGGTTTGTTTTTAATTAAAGCCACAAACGTTTGTATTCGTCCATGGGGCTTTTGTCCGAGACAGGACAGACTTTGTCTGGTATGGCTAGACATTGTCCGTCCTGTACAAATTGTGTTTGCCTCATGTTTTAAGTGCAAACAGAGACAAATATATATGTCCAGGGGCTTTTGTCTGGGATTTTCTGGACATTGTCTAGCGTGGGCGGAAGTCCGGCCTTTACAAAAAGCCCCCCAACGGTCATTGACACTGCTTGCAACAGTTGCATTTGTTGTACTGGCTGGACAGTGTCCGGCGTGGCCGAACAATGTTCGGCCTGTACAAATCTGGGGCATCTGGTTGCAAACGGCTAGTTTTCTTAAGGGGATATATATATCTCGTGTTTACCTTCATTTGATGATGCTCAAGAAGTTGGTATCACTGTGTATAAGCTAACCAAGTCCATTGCATGTGTTTTATTGCATCTAGAGGCTAGATTTGAGCCAAAATCTTGGGTAGATTTGAGAGAGAGCCTTTGTGTGAGGCTAAGAGTGCTTAGTGCGCTTAATCCACCATTTGCAAGCTAGTGCTAGTGTGTGTGCATACATTTGCATCATTTGAGCTTCGAGCACTTGATTCGTTCAAGTGAAAGGGTCTGACTTGTTACTCTTGGTGATCTCCTTTGCCTACTTTTCCTATACGATGTCGGAGGAGAGTCGCGATCTCTCTGGTTGAAGTTTGTTGGAGAGGCCGGCAAACAACGTGTGAAAGGTTTGGTGCTCGTCTATCCGGTGTGGAGAAGGAGCAACCCGAGTTGAGATATCCTTCGTGGATATAGAAGCGAGGTTCACGCGTGAGCGTTTCAAGGAGGAGTAGGGGAGACCGGGCGAGTCTCCGAGACCTCGGTAAAAATCATTGTGTCAATTATCTCTCTTTTGTATAATTCTTATTCATATTGACACAATTGCTTGATTTACTATTGTTGCATGTTATATTGATTAATCGCAACTAGATGTTAGATTGTTGATAAACTCTTGCAACCCTACATTATCCTAAACATCTTTTAAATTTTCTTAAAGGGGAAAGAATTTTTAAAAGTCTCCTATTCACTCTCCCTCTAGTCAGCATCCTTGATCCTACAGTTACCACTAGATTCTGTTGGTGCTTATTCCGAAAGGGAACAAGGTGTTCTACCTTGATTCAATGCAGAGGAAAGGGTACGAGTATGGCACTGCGCGAAATATAGTTGAAAGGTCAACATGTTTTATGATATTCATGTGGACCCGTGTTGCATCTAGATTTACAGTCCTTAAAGTATCAATTTCGACTATCTGCAGGGCTTTCACGAACTACTTTGCCGAGGGAGGGGCAACACCACAAGCGGCTAGCAGATAAGTTTTAGTGGATACAATTTCTGGTACAAATTTCAACCGACATATGTTTTACTTTATGACATCTCCCTAGCTAACTCTCAATCTGTACGTTGGCAGTGTCATCAGCAGCTGGACGACATGACATGTGGCTTCTACGTGATGCACCACATGTACGACCTCATCACCCCTTACCGGCCGAATTTCCCCGAGGTATACAACTGCCGCACTTTGCATCGATTTGACAAAATTTACAGCTGCATTAAACTAATTTTTTTAGTAGAAACTCTTATTCCAGGGGGTCGACTTTCCTTCGGAAAGCTTTGACCTTGCTCAGATTGGTTTAGTCCGAGGGATGCTCGCTTCATTTTTCATGGAGGATGTCACAGCACCTAAGGGGCTGTTTAGGGAGCCGTGCGGTTTGTATTAGTGTGGTCCTTACTAACTTAGACTAGTACACTAATACATATCTAACATGCTGACTTTAATTGTTGATTACTTTTATTTGTTCAATCTCAATTGTACATATTTCTGAAATGTTGCATGAAACTTACAATATGATCGATTTATTGTTTCCGTGTATGTGTTCGAAATGCCGAGATTGTGTATGTCTTAAAAGCTGAGTTCTGTGTATATATGAAATGCTATTGTACAGAGGGCATGGCTAGCATGATTCTTGAGGCTAGCCACAAAAACAGACCAATATTTAAAAAAATTAATATGCACAGAGGGTTTTGAGCTGAAAACCGTCTGTGATAAGGAGACTATCACAAACGGTTTTGAGTTGAAAATCATCTGTGATACTCATACTATCACAAACGGTTATTGTTAGAGAATATACGTATCAGATACGAGTTCGAATAAGATTCGTATCAAATCAGGAAACCTAATCTGTTAAGATTTCTTCTGCATGGGCAGTTCGGATAAGATTCGTATAATATCAGGAAACCTAATTTGTTAGGATTTCTCTTGCTTGGCCCTATATATAGAGAGGTATGATGGGCCTTGAGGAAAAACACAGAAAAGCCCTAGTTGCTACCTCCTCTAAAGTAATAGCCCTAAAAACCCTTGTTGTGCACATTGGTGCTAGCACACCATTGCACAACGTTCCATCCTGGTACGTGTGGATACCGGTAGAGGCGCTGCTGCAATTACTGCGCTGATCAGGTTGATCCGTGAGCGATCGTTTTCATCTACATCCACTGTTCTGGATGATCCGCAAACGTTGTTGCGAACATTCGATTGTTGCATCAAATCTGCTTCCGCTACTGGTAACAATCTAATCTATGATCTATTATTTGCAGTTTTCGAGTAAAAATTTATGAAATTCTGCTAGTGTAGCTTACTCGCTTTCCTACAGTGGTATCAGAGCCAGGTTGTATAGTATTAGATCTGGATTAATAATATATATATATGTGATATATGAAGTTATAGTAGATTAGATCTACTAGTTCATTTAATCTGTTACCGTATAAGTTTCATTATACATGTTTGTTTTGACATCCAAGTGTTGTGATGAACAATTTTTGGCCGGCTTTAATATGAACTAATGTCTAATGATCCTAGCATGGGCCAGAGGGAGGTGATGTTAGGGTTTATATGACAATAGTAGATTAGATCTTCTAAATCATATGTGTATAGATTGGATCTATATATGACATTAGCTGCCTATTCTAGATATTCATATTGGAGTTAATATGAATGACTTAAGGGGATTTAAACCAATCAGATTGGTTCGAAAATTTGATTAATATGATTAATTTAAAAAAAGGATTATATTTGATAACCAGAAGCTGTCAACTTTGGTGTCTAAGGAAAGAACACATCATAAGGTTTTTCTTAATAAGCCCCGCTTGGCGGAACGCTTTCCTTCATGGTGTGATCGAAAACAGTCGCGGTCTTTCCTAGCCAAGGTTACTGCCAACGGAAATTAAATATAGTCATAGTTATGCATGTGACACTAGTACAGAAAAGCTTTCTTCTATCGGTAAAAAACACCCTTCTACTATCGGTTTTCGTACCGATAGAGATAGACACGATAGAACAAGACAGAACATTTTCTATCGGTAAATAACCGACAGAAGAAATTCACAATTCTATCGGCATCTTAGGAGTGTACCAATAGAAAACCCGTCGTAGTCTGACGATTAGCGGTGGGAAAAGTACCACTATTATAACGGTTAATTACATGATTACCGACAGGAAAATCTTACTATTCTATCGGCACCTTATGATTGTACCGATAGAAAACCCGTCGTCATCTGACGTTTAGCGGTGGGAAAAGTACCACTATTCTAACTGTTAATTACAAGTTTACCGACAGAAAAAAGCTTAGTACTCCCTCGGTTGGAAATGAGATTACTGATAGAAAAAAGCTTAGTACTCTCTCGGTTGTGTATGAGTTCACCGGCAGGAAAAATCACACTCTTCTAACGGTTAATTACAAGTTTACCGATAGAAAAAACTACAGTAGTCTCTCGGTTGTGGATGAGTTCACCGGCAGGAAAAGTCACACTATTCTGACGGTTAATTTCTAGTTTACCGATAGAAAAAGTGGTAGTCTCTCGGTTGTGGATGAGTTTACCGATAGAAAAGTGGTAGTAGTCTGTCGGTTGTGAATGAATTTACCGATAGAACATTCACATATACAGTATGTTATTTACATTCACAATACAGTACATTCACATATACAGTACAGATGCAATACATTATAGATTGGATACATAATACAGTACAAATGCAAAGAAGGGTAAATTCACAGAACAGATTGACACATTAGACAGTTATTCACATTTATTCACATATATATGGACAAATACAAATTGCAATCCAATGTGAACATTTATTCACATATATATTTATTCACATGTATATAAACAGTCTATGCACAGAGTACACGAAAAAGAGAAAATTATCATGGCGGATGATTGGGCGCAACTTCCTCCATGACATATTGAGCCCAGATTTGTCGAAGATCTCTAATCTTTGCATTTTCGTATGAGTCTTTTGACATGGCGATCTGCAAGCATGTGTGAATACTTAGTAACTAACTTCCTAATTTAGAACGTGACACCCAATTTTCAAATTTGAGTTAGTTATCGATGCTTACCTGGGAAATTGGGCAAAGTTTGTCTGCACTAGGTCGTACATGTAGCGCAACACATAAAACCCGCATTCCCACGATTGCGGCTACTGATGGCACTGAGATAATTGCATATGCGAAGACATGTTAGCTATTGTTTCCATAAACTAATTAAGCATAAACAAAAAATCTCGTGAGTACCTCATATTCTTTCCAAGCTAGTAGGGTGCCCTGCGGTGCGGCATGCCTCCCTCCAGCGGACACATATTTATCAAAAGCCCTGCATTTCAGTTAGTATTGCCGATTAATGTATTATCATTAGCTAGTGAGGTGAAAATTTTGAATCAAACATATAAGTTAGTTACGCCTCCATATTCCCCTTGACCACATATTCGATCGATAATCTGTCACGCATCGAATCGAGGTAGTATACCTCATTCCTCGGCGGACAGATCACGATGAGGATCCAGTGGCCCCCTACATTGTACGTAAAAGAGGACCGCTAGCTCAAAGAATATCTCAGGTGTAACATACAAGATCGAGTTAAATTAGTACGAAATGCACTAACCTTTGGTGGTACGGCACCAGAATGAACTCCCTGTCCTGCTGCGCCATCAGCGCCTTGGATATGTACTGCTCAGCGTGCGCGGCATCGTGCTCTAGCATCGTGAGGCTTATTTTCTCTGGGTCGAGGAAACCCACCTTGTCACACGCAGCCTCCGATGCTAGCCTGTACATGCACCTGCATGCAAAGGACGACATTAGTATTGCACAGAAAGTTACTACATTTCAAATGAACTACAACAATGCAGAGTTAGCAAACAAAGTTAGAAAACAGCAATACATAGCATCAGCAAACTCATAGGACTCCAGTCCGTATGATGGACATATCGAGCTCCCGCCAGTTGTAGAGGTCGAACAGATCCTCGTGTGCCACGGATATACTCCCGGGCTCACGGTGGAACTGCCCAGGCCTGTAGGGAACTAAGAAGTTCAGATTGCACCGAGCTCGGTGTAGGTACCACTCGTGGAGGTCTCTGGTTGATCGATCCAATTTGCGCAAAGCTGCCTCCGACATGAGTGGGAACCCGTTCCTGAACCTCTCCGGCTGTCCCTGTCGCCCTTTTCCCTTGCCTTTGCCCTTGCGTTTTGCCGGGGACTGAGCGTGTACCTTCGAAGGCAAGGGCGAGGTGATGGCGGCTTTTTTCCGAGGTGAAGGCGTGGATGCGCTGTGTGGGGTCGAGGCCATCATTGATGTGTCCAGGGTCGCACGAGATTGGGCCTCATGCCCCGAGCTGGGGGCGCAGTCCCCTGGTAGCCCAACGGCAGGCCACTTCAATTAATGAGCACGTATGTTAGATTATGCAAGTTGAGTGTATTGAGTAGGATGTAATCTAAAATGTGTAGGATTTACCGGTTGTATTAGAAGACACTTCTTGGGCCACTGTACGTAGGAGCCCACTGCCTCAGCAAGTGTCTGCAGTTCCTCTGTTGGGACTGCCAACGGAGAATTGTTGTAGCCCGGCATGGCCATGTCCACCTGTACCTTTGCAAACCCCAACCGCAGAGGTACGCAATGGACCCGGACATCCGGCCCAGACGGATATACGAAGCCGTGTCCAACCACTTCCTGCCTGTTGCCTAGGTGATTCAGTAGGATGCAACCCTCCGGCTTCTGCAAATTTGTAAATATTAAAATAGGTTAGCGAAACAACTCTAACAGAATGGGAGTGGCATCAACTTAATTTCACAGATGAAGGCTTGCAGTACCTCAAGTACATCCACTGGATCCGCGAGGACCTTTGAAGCGTAACTGCTTATCCGACCCCGCGAGGTACCGTCTCCCTGGGGTTCTGCATCTGCACTCTTGGTCAGCAATGCATCTCTCAACCGTGCAAACTCTTCCCTCATTTGTGCGACCTCAGACTGCACCTCAGCCTGTACCTCAGCCCGTATCTTATCAGAGAGCTCCGCTTCCTTTTCCTTCCAGGAGCGGGCCTTCTTCCTCGGTGGATCCGGATCTGCGAAACCGGCCTTCCACGACACAATGGCTCCCACGGCCCGTGTCCGCCCGGGATGCTCCTTATTTCCTAGAGCCCGGGTGAGGATGTCGTTCTCCCTCTGTGGGGTAAACAATCCCTCCACTGCCTCCTTCTCAAAAGAGATCTGTTACATTTAAAGGTACCTTGTGAGACAAATTGCCTTATATACACTTGTGCGCACATAGTTTACGAGGTTAGCCAAGTTACCATTCGCCTCACAATGTCGACATCCCCAGGGGTTGCGAACTGCACAGACCCCGTGGATGACACGGGCCCCCTCCCCCTCCACGATCGCTTGCACCTCTCATCCCGGATCTCGGAGAGCGGCAACTCAGGGGTGTCGATGACAGGATTTTGCTCGTCTTCCTTCTTCCACTACTCCTCCTTGCCCACATAGCCCCGGGATCCAAGCCGATGCGGGTGGTCGTTCCTCTTCTGGATCGCCCTATTCTTCTCGCTAAGGGCCTTGAACTCCTCAGTCTCCTTCTACTTGGTGAATTCCTCCCATACCTCCTCCGATATGAAGGGGTACTTCTCGCAAGGAGATTTCCCCGCAGCGGGGAAGTTACTGACAAGCCAGCTCTTAAAGGTTTTCCATGTTCCGTTCATGTCCTTCAAGCAGGCCGTCCTAGGTGTATCATCGGGGATGTTCCACTTAGCCTGTTTTCAAAAAATGCATACAATTAATCACGAGTTAGTTAAACTTTAGTATAAGCCAAGAGAACGTGATTACGAAAGAGTTCAGCGATTTCAGTTAATTTAACCTTCACTTCCGCCCACAACCTATCCCTCTCGTCCGCCGTCACGTCCTTCCAGCTCTGCACGGTGATCTTCACCCTTTCTTTCGCCAACAGCCCAACATAGGCCGCGTACTTCCCAGCATTCTTTCCAATCGGCCTCCCAAATTGGTTGAACTCACAAGAAAGATCCATGCGTGTGGCCAAACGGCCCAACGTCGTCGCGCCTCGCCCCACCCTCTTGTGCCGGGATGTAACAGCTGCATCTTTAGTTACGTTGGGTTGGCCCTAGTCGAACCACTGGTACCATCCGATGAAGACGACGACATGTCTTTCCCTACAAAACCATCAACAAACCATCAAAAATTTAATGGAAACACAAACCAAATCATTTTACAAAGAAAAAGGACCTATTTTAAATATTTTTTCCATCGGTAAACACAAAAGCTACCATGCAATACAAGATAAGATTCTATTTCTCAGCGTTTTCTTCTACACATTTTCATATAGGAAGCAGGCAACATATGGCAATTAATTCTTCTTGGAGTTCCATAACTCAGCCCAGGACTGGAATCTAATTAGGGCTGCAAAAGGTATGTCCGAACAAAATAATGCTAAAAAAAATGCATGCATAAATTACTTCCTGAACTGTTCAGAAATATTTTCTATCGGTAAACACATGATCTGCCGATAGAACATAACAATTTTTCTATCGGCAAACACGTGAGATACCGATAGAAAATAACAATGTTTTCTATATATGGAATTTTGTTGATAAGCCACTATTCACTGTCATCACATAACATTCTCAATGATTTTTTATACTACTATTCATGGGCCAGCATTATTATTTCACACGTAAATATGCACACAAGCATCTAAGTTCAACTGTGCATAATCTGACAAACCTAATGCTAATGGAATATAAAAATATTGAAGTAGCACAGAAAGTAGGTCAAAACCAAAAAAGGAATAATATGGTCTATAGCACCCTCTCTTGGTTATCTTTTGCATTACCTGTATGCAAGTCATCAGGACTTCATCACATCTATTAGTTTGGGAAAAGTCATATATATATGTATATGCATTTGAAACATATACTTCGAAGACCCATCCACATTGCCATATATTCATACCAACTGAGTAAAAATTCCCAACCAAACTAGTACATTGCATGCCTCATGTCCTTCCAGATCCAAAGTTTTAATACTTGTTCAGAAATATTTTCTATCGGTAAACACAAGAGCTGCCGATAGAGCAGACAAATTGTTTCTATCGGCAAATACAGGAGATACCGATATAATATGTGTACGAACAACTCCAACATATAATGTGCATTACATGGCAGTTGCATACAATTGATCACACATACAACAGTATAGATAAGTTAAAATCACAAAATAGGTTCATTACAGCACTGGAACATATTATGTCAACCCTAATTTAAATCAACATTGCTTGCGGAATGTACATAACCCAACACAATAGGGAACCCTAGTGTAATTGCAAAACTCGAAGAATTAGTACGTACAAAACACTAGGATCAAATAAGGAAGATGCTGGAAATAGAACGACGAATTAGGGTACTTACGGCGATCAGTGCTGGTGATGGAGAGGCGGTGTAGAACGCAGCAGCGGCCGGCGAAGGACGAAAATAAGAACCGGTGGCAGTGGCGAACCAGTGTCCAGCCGGCGATCGTCGTGTGGGAGAGAGGAAGTGAGTGGTCACGGTGGAGGTTGTGGTTTTCTTCGCTCTCGAAGAGACGCAGTGCTCTAAGTTGGAACTGTTTGACTGGAGGGAAACTCAAGGGCCGTGTACGAGTAATAAAGTAGTGGATGACCTTTTCTATCGGTACAAAAAAATAATATCGATAGAATTATGTACGTTTCTATCGGTACAGAAAAATAATACCGATAGAACAAGTAAATTTCCAGGAAAAATATTTGAAGTAGTGGATGCCTTTTTCTATCGGTATAAACAATAAAATCCCGTGAGACCAATTTTCCCCAGAAAATTTTTTTAATTAAGTGCATGAGATTATAGCATTGGGTGCCATTTTTCTATCGATAAAAACAACAAAATACCGTCAGAAAATGAAAAGTTACACACAATTTAACATAAAACAGACCGTGCTTGAAAGCTGTAGAATGATAAAGAAAGAGGGAAGATAGCCGGAAAATTGGAAAATTGACATAAAAAGAAATTGTTCATTCATTGTTGTTTTCTCACTTATAAAAAAAAATAAAACCCAAAATGCTAGGTCAAGGGGTGGTCTTAGCCCTGGCTGCATGTAGAATAGAGTCAGTTTGACTTGCAGCCAGGACGCAGGACTCCTCTAGCGACAAGTTGTCCCTAGGATCAACTACTACCGCGTTGAGAAGGCCTGCGACCTCCCTCAGCTTCACTATGGTATCCTTCATAGTCAAACCGCAGCCAGCGATGGTCATATCCGCGGCTTTCTTCTCCTCGCGAAGACGCCTCGTCCTCGCCCTAGCATTGTCACCATCCGTCTTCATGCGCTGAATGCGCTGGAAGAGATCGTCAAGGTCAAGCCGTAGCTGAGTGTGCTTGTCCGTAAGGAGCTTGTGCTCCTCCTTGAGAGCCCTCAGGTCGGCCTTCACTTTGCCAGTGTCTTCCACGGCTCCCATTCCCTGTGCAAATCAACAGGTCAAGAATGTAGTGAACATGGATTAACAATACAGGGGTAACCCAGGAGATTTAGAGTTCTTACCGGAGAGGGCGTGGCTGACGATCCCATGGAGGTTGCCATTGTGAAAGAGAAGATGAGGAGTCGAAGCGTTTGAGAATTAGAAAAACAACAAAATACCGCGACGCATAGCGAGGTACTTATAGAATTTCCAAGGCGACGCATGGCGACACGGTTGAGAATTCAAAGCGCCAGAGTATTTTCTATCGGTACAAACAGCAAAAAACCGTCAGACAACAAATACCGTGAGACTAACGAATTTATTCTAACGGTAAAATATAATAATACTGATAGAATAAGTAAACTTTTCGCAGCGAAACATTTGAAGTGCCTGAGACACATTAAAGTAGCTGATGTCCTTTTCTATCGGTAGAAATAACAAAATACCGTCAGAAAAATTAATTTTTGGAGAGCTTAATTTGAAGAAGCAAGAGGCTGCGATGAGATTTTTGCAAGTGCTATTTGAAGGGAAGAATTAAGTATTTACAGGATAAAGGTACTGTATATGTTAGAACTCATGCTGTGGAGTAAAATTGAGATATATTAATGCTGTGAACTAGCTTATCATTAAGTTCTAAAGAAAAATGTACTGCCTGATGTATTAATGATAAGTTCCTCACCTTGCTGCAGAACTTGTGGGCTGTTTGCTTGGCATTTATCCCTGAAATAGAAATTAATCATCAATGGTTCTCAACCCATAATCCTTCTTCGTGGTCATCTCGCAGATACGTTGTTTCGTCGATATCTACAGTACGGATAGATTGAATGTCCTCTAAAAATGGAGGTATTTCATCGAATTGGTTATACTCCTCTTCGTCGACAACATCTTCGACCCCAACAATACGTCTCTTGCTGTGGAGGACAACATGCAAGTTTGGATTGGCCGGGTCAACAATGTAGAATACCTGTGTGGCTTGCTTTGCAAGTATGAATGGATCGTTTTGATGTCCGACTCTACCAAGATCGACGAGAGTAAACCCGTAACTGTCAACTTGAACACCTCGAGGGATTTCGACCCATTGGCATCAAAACAGGGGAATCTTAAGTAATCCGTAATCGATCTCCCATATTTCGTCAATAGCACCGTAATATGAGTTCAGCGCCCTTACTGACTTGGCATCCTCGGAAATAGCAAACAGTGTCACTCCGCTACATTGCGTGCTACTCTTGGCGTCTTGAGCTCTTGTGTAAAATGAATACCCATTGATGTCGTACCCCTGCCCAAGTCCCTACAGTGAATCTTGGGCCTCTAGCCAACCATGTCACAGTTTCACTTACGGAGCCCTCAGCAGCTCGCGTGACTCTTTCTTGGATCCACTCAGTAAATTTCCTATTATGTTCTCTACTGACCCAAATGTCTGACTTTGAAGGATTCTGTGACCGTAACATTAACTTGTGCTCGTGTATGTATGGCTCGACCTCCGTCATGTGTTGTAAGAGCCAAAAATGTGATTTTGCGTACACATCACGAGCGGGGACGATAGCTTTGAATCCAATCGTTCCGATGCCCTGAAGCCTACCCTCGTGTCGGGACCTAGGAACGCCAATTGGGTCAACCCCGGCCATATAATCTGTGCAAAATTCAATCACCTCCTCGGCGGCATAACCTTCCATGATACTCCCCTCGGGTCGACGACGAGTCCTTACGTATCCCTTCAATACACCCATAAATCTCTCAAATGGATACATGTAGCGCAGGCACACGGGTCAACAAAACTTAATTTCTCTGATAAGGTGAACAATCAGATGGACCATAACATCAAAAAAGGATGGAGGGAAATACATCTCGAGATGACAAAGAGTCGTAACCACGTCGCGTTGCAAAGCGTCCAGTCCATCCAGATCAATTACCTACGAGGACACAGTTGCACCAAATATTCATATCAGAAAAATCTTCTAATTAAGCTCCACAGATGGAGGTAATGAACTTATAGTATGAGTGCACGTACTTACCTTGCAAGATATTGCGTTGAAGAAATAACATAGGTTTGTGATTGTCTCTCTGACTTTAACTGGGAGAATGCCTCTGATAGCAATGGGAAGTATTTGTGACATCAGGACATGACAGTCGTGGGACTTCGTGCCAACTAGTCTAAGGTCCTTCATGGACACAAGTTTTTTCAAGTTCGCAGAGTACCCACATGGAACTTTAACACCGTGCAGGCACCGACAGAGCTCTGTTTTTTCGCTCTTGGACAACGTATAGCAGGCCGAAGGGAGGTATGTACGCTTTCCATTCTCTAAAGGTGCAAACTCAGACCTTATCCCCATTTCCACCATGTCACGACGAGCTTTCACACCATCCTTTGTCTTTCCTGGAATGTTCAACAACAAACCAATTAAACTGTCACAGACATTTTTCTCTACATGCATGACGTCAATGCAATGTCGAACTTGTAAGTGCTCCCAGTACGGTAGATCCCAGAGAATCGATCTCTTCTTCCAAACATTTTTTTCTCGACGTTTAGAATGCTTACAGAACTCAGCTTTGATGTCCTTCACAGGCGAGTAAATCTCCTTACCAGTCAGAAACACTGGAGCTGATCCCTTCTCAGGCTTCCCGTTAAATGATTTCCTCTTCTTACGGTATGTGTGATGCACCGGAAAAAACCTGCGGTGACCCATGTACACTATTTTCCAGCAGTTTCGCATCCACATGCTCTCAGTTTCATCTAGGCAAATAGGGCAAGCCTTGGCTCCTTTCGTACTATACCCCGACAAATTTCCGTAGGCCAGAAAATCATTTATGGAGCAAAATATCAGGGCCCGCAAGATGAAATTCTCTTTCTTATATGCATTCCACACCTGCACCCCCTCGCTCCACAATTTCTGTAAGTCCTCGATTAAAGGCGCTAGAAACACGTCAATATCATTTCCGGGTTGTCTGGGTCCTGAGATTAGTAACGCCATCATGATGTACTTGCGCTTCATGCATAACCAAGGAGGAAGATTGTAGATGCATAAAAGAACCGGCCAAGTGCTGTGCCGACTGCTCATATTACCATGTGGGTTCATACCATCTGTACTCAGCCCGAACCTTATATTCCTAAGTTCGCCGCC
Organism: Pharus latifolius; assembly: GCA_019359835.1. Classification (NCBI taxonomy): domain Eukaryota; kingdom Viridiplantae; phylum Streptophyta; class Magnoliopsida; order Poales; family Poaceae; genus Pharus; species Pharus latifolius. The sequence goes on from CM033325.1 coordinate 35,833,343, forward strand.
GAACTCAGCAAATGTTCTATTGATGTTTCTCCATTGAATAGAATCAGCTGGGTGTCTCAGTTTTTCATCTTGTTTCCGGGCTTCAGCATGCCGACGCAAGTGCTTCGCGACTTTCGGATTTGCAAACAGCCGCTTCAATCTAGGTATCACAGGCAAGTACCACACTGTTTTCGCCGGAGGTCCTTTCTTTACCTCGTGACGTTCATTGTCAATCCGGTCCCTACGCGTATACCTCGATGCGCCGCATCTTGGACAAACATGCAAACTGGAGTACTCGTTACGGTACAACACACAATCATTTGGGCATGCGTGTATTCTTTTGATTTCCATTCCCAACGGACACAACAGTTTTTTGGCTTGGTAAGTAGATCTTGGCAACTCATTTCCCTCTGGAAGCATGTCCGCTAGAAGATCTAATAGTGCCGTGAAACTCTAATCACTCCACCCGTTGCCTGCCTTCAAGTTATATAATCTCAGCACAGAAGACAGTTTTGTAAATGTTGCACATCCAGGGAACAGAGGCTTCTCAGAGTCAGCAATCAGTTTCTCAAATTCATAGAAGTCGTTTTCGTTGTAATCTTCCTCTACATCACGTAACATCTCATCTAGATTGTCATCATCATCATCATCTACATGCACATCGGAATGAACATTATCACAATTCGGATGATCATCGATATTATTGCAATCCACATCCGAGTCCTGCTGATTGGTAGTAGTGGTACGTGCTTGTTTCCTCAAGATCTTCGCCATGCCATATCCAACGGGTGTATCGCGCGTTAAAACCACGACGGATCAAATGACTCTTAATTTGATCAGAGTTGCTAAACCTCTTCAAGTTCATACAATCTGTACAAGGACAGAGCATATTTTTCTCTCCCTTCCTCTCCTTTTGTTACTCAGCAAATTTAATAAACTCATTCACACCATCCAAATATTCAAAAGTAGTACGTTTTATTCCATACATCCAATATTTCCTGTCCATCTACAATTAACAAAATTTAACGAGTCAGCCATGCATGCATGAAACCAGCCCGATTAAGTTATGTATATGTACATGTACAGCCTCTTACAACAGATGTGTTGAACCCTAGCCTGACGAAATTAACACTAATTAACCTAGCTAACTACACAATACAAGCTAGTTAGCTCCTAAAATATGACGCATTTCCAGCTACCTAGCTCCCAAGCTTACAGCTACAAACCTAATTGGAACTACACAATACAGCTAGCTTGCAAGTAGAGAGGGAGGGAGATCTAGAGGGAGAGAGAGATAACTGTCGACAATTAATCATACCTTAAAGAGAGGGACGCAATCAACTTCCCTCCAGCTTGCGCTAATCACCCTAGCAGTGTAGCTGCGAGCGTGGAACTTTCATCACAAACAGAGGGACACAGAGTGCAACAGAACAAATTAAAGAGCAGCTCACCAATGGTCGAGTGGGGTTTTCCTTATAATGGAGCTTTTTCTAACGGTAAATACATGAAATAACCGTTAGACTAACTAAGGTAATTTGCCTCTCACATATTCTATCGGTAAAAACACACATATACCGTTAGAGAATGTACATTACTGAGCAAGTACAGGCCTTGTTCTATCGGTAAATATGTGTATTTACCGTTAGATGATGCATGACACAGCACGTACATGAGTTTTTCTATCGGTAAATATGTGTATTAACCGTTAGATGATGCATGACACACAAACATGAGTTTTTCTATCGGTAGATATGTGTATTTACCGTTAGATGATGCATGACTGAGCAAATATATGTGTTTTCTATCGGTAAATATGTGTATTTACCGTTAGAGGAGGTACTTGTAAAGCACATGACACCAGTTCTCACAACCAAGGAATCATACCAATGTAACATCAAACAGATCTTAACTACAAGATAAAGCAATATTTCAAGAAATGCTAATTTGTGGATTAACTTGGAGACACAAAAATACTTTTCTTAGGTACTCGGGACGTACTTCATCTTGCCAAAGAAATTACACATGCCAGTTCACAAATTCAGGTACAAACATACACATGCCAGTTCACCAATACAAATTCAGGTACATGTCTGAAACAGCAGTACAAATACACACCTACCAACCAATACAATTAAATTCACAAATACTCCCTACACATTCAAGTTCATGTCCCAATTAGCAATACATGATACACAAATATACAACAATATACAAATACAACAATTCACACATGGTCACGTCTGAAATTAACAACAGATCACGACGAGGACCTAGTGGCCCGTACATTTTACATAAAAGAGAACCTTTGCAGGTTGCGACAATGCAACTAGCGACTACAAGTTAGACCTGATACATAACAAATCCATTCATCCAAAACAACAAATGGCTGAACCACATTGGACTTTACCATAGGAGTTCAGTTCGAAGACGCCCGAGGAGCTAGAACTACCGTCGACTTACATTTGTATGTATTGGTGATTTCCTCGGACTCAAACTCGATCAACTCAACTCAACTCCATTAACAAAAAGAACCGACCTTCCAAGATGTTGTTCTGTGTAGTGATGGTGTAGAATGGCTGTGCAAATAACAACAATTCTTCTTCTCCAAGCAGGTAAGCATCTGGCCACAAGCTGGTGCATGCAAAAAAATGTAAGATGCTTTCTATAGGTCCTGATTTGAGAAACACGCAGGGCTTAAGGATCTTCTCGACCGAGCCAACCAAGATCTCGCATTTCACGTCCTTCCAGCTCTCGACGGTGATCTTCACCGTTTCTTTCGCCAACAAGCCAACGTAGGCAGCGTACTGCGATGAAGAACCGTGAAATACGTTGCCCCTCATGAGCATCATCTAAGGACCTGCAAAGATCATAATCATATTGAAAAGAAGACACATCAAAATGAAGGATACAAAAAAAGCAGAATAATTGCCATAATCGGATTAGAATGATTTACGTACCTTGCTTGGGATGCGGAAGTCTAGAGGGCGTCGATGGAGGTGCGGAGGTGCAGCGGTCACCTGTAGAGGTGCGCCGGCCATCCATGGAGCTTACGGGTTGGGACTACGAGCCCCAGATGAACTGTGAGAATGAAGAGACATACCCCTGTATTTATAGTACTAGATAAATTCTATCGGTACAAAAACCGCGTACAGTTAGTCATCTTATATATATTCTAACGGTAAAAAATCAATTACCGATAGAACAAAAACATCTGTAGAAGTCGAATGGCTCTATCGGCACAATACAAATTACCGATAGGAATTTTTGTCCACACTCTGTCGGTATATACGTACATTGCCGATAGAATCATACTAGTTGTAGAAGGCAAACAGTTCTAAAATATTTTTTCTATATTCTAACGGTATAAACATTCGTTACCGATAGAATAAAACTATTTGAAGACGAACAGTTCTAAGCAATTTTTGATATATTCTAACGGTAAAAAATACATTACCGATAGAATAAAAATATTTGTAGAAGGCAAACGGTTCTATCGGCACACTACATATTGCCGATAGGAATTTTTGAGATATTCTGTCGGTATACTAATAAATTACCGATAGAATAAGACTAATTGTAGAAGTCTACCAGTCCTATCAGCGCACAACATTCTCCCGTCAGTACTTATGCATCTCTTCTAACGGCAAATATGTTCATCACCGCTAGAGTAAATCATAGTATTTATTCTATCGGTAAGTTTCTTACAAACTGATAGGAAAAATACACCCGTTTGCCTTTTTTGGCCGTGAGGCACATTTTCTATTGGTTTTCTACTAAAGCGCTAATAACCGATAGAATATAGGGGTTAGTAGACTGCATTTCTGTACTAGTGTGAGATTATCTAACTGATGGTTATTTTCATGCATATAGATGTTGTGACATCTTTTAACCCCTCATGAAACATAAAGATTATACTTGACAACCAGAAGCTGTCAACTTTGGTGTCTAAGGAAAGAACACATCATAAGGTTTTTCTTAATAAGCCCCGCTTGACGGAACGCTTTCCTTCATGGTGTGAGCGAAAACAATCGCGGTCTTTCTTGGCCAAGGTTACTGCCAATGAAAGTTAAATATAGTCAAAATTGTACCTATTAGATCATCTAGCTGATGGTTATTTTCGTGCATATGGATGTTTTGCCATGTTTTAACCCCTCATAAAAATTAAGTGTTTATTTTACCCTTCCAATTGCTTCACCTGTCAAGATTTTGATCGTTCCTTGGTGGGTCTGACAAATCAGGGCACCATCAATTATCTTAATAAGGCAGGATGTGTGTTGGACACCCATAAGCATAGAATTGGTTTAACTTAACAAAGCCATCAAAACGGTTTTGGGCTTTGGGGCATGGTGTTGGGATGACACCCAACAAACAAGAGTTATATATGATATAATTAGTAAGGAGTTGCTTACCTAAATAACTAGGTTTCTAGCAGTGATGCCAAAGCTCACTAGAACTTAGTGAAATATGGATCTTGGCCTACTATATATATTTCTTGAGGGATTTTTTCTAAAATATATAGTTGGTACATCTTTTATTGAATTGTTTAATAAAAGACTTTTCATAAATATAATGCTATAATTTTGCATTTCTTTACTGTTGTAGACCATGGATAGTGGTAGCTCCTCAAACAATTTCAATTTGCGATCTGTCCTTAATAAAGAAAAGCTCAATGGAACAAATTTTATTGATTGGTATAGAAACTTGAGAATTGTTCTCAAACAAGAGAAAAAGGACTATGTTCTAGAGACTCCTATACCTGATGAACCAGCCGCTAGTGCTTTACGTGCTCAAAAGGATGCTTATAAAAAGCATACCGATGACGCACTTGATGCCAGCTGTCTAATGCTTGTCACGATAAACTCTGAGCTTCAGAAGCAATATGAGAACATGACAGCTTATGACATGGCCGTGTCTCTTAGAAACTTATTCGAGGAGCAGGCCAGGGTGGAAAGATATGAGACCACCAAGAAATTGCATGATTGCAAGTTGGCAGAAGGAAGCTCGGTCAGTCCTCATGTGATCAAGATGATTGGTTACATTGAGAATTTGGAAAAACTTGTTTTTCCCCTTAGTCAAGAGTTGGCTATTGATATGATTCTCCAATCGCTCCCTCCGAGCTATGACCAGTTTTTCATGAATTATAACATGAATAATCTGGAGAAATCATTGACCGAATTGCATGGGATGCTTAAAACAGCGGAGCAGAACATTAAGAAAAACCCAAATAATGTAATGATGGTTCAAAAGGGAAAAATCTTTAAGAAGAAGGGCAAGGGCAAGGCTAAGGGAAAGGGCAAAGCTCTAGAAAGATCCTCTAGCGCTAAGCCTAATTCCAAATGAAAGTCCAAGCCAGGTGCCATCCCTACTACTGAATGCTTCTATTGCAAGGAATCTGGCCATTGAAAGAGGAATTGCAAGAAATACTTGGAAGATTTAAAGAAAAAGAAGGAAAGTGAGACTCCTTCAGGTATATATGTTATAGAAGTTCATTTAGCTACTTCTCCTTCCGACTCTTGGGTATTTGATACCGGATCGGCTGCTCATATTTGCACTTTGATGCAGGGGCTTAAAAGGAGTAGAAATTTGGCTAAGGGCGAGGTTCAACTTCGCGTTGGCAATGGAGCAAGAGTTGCAGCCTTAGCTGTTGGAACTTTTATATTAGCTTTACCTTCAGGATTAGTTTTAGAACTTAATAACTGTTATTATGTTCTTGCCATAAGCAAAAACATTGTATCCGTATCGTGTTTGGACACGCTGGGTTATGAATTTAGAATAAAGAACAATCGTTGTTCCTTTTATTTAAATGATATGTTTTATGGCAATGCCTCATTGGAGAATGGGCTTTATCAGCTAAATCTTGAATTACCTGTCTATAACATATGTACTAAGAGGCATAGGTCCAATGATTTGAATCCCACGTTTATCTGGCATTGTCGTTTAGGCCATATCAATGAGAAATGCATCATGGAACTCCTGAAAGATGGGCTTCTAGACTCATTTGATTTTCAATCATTTGATGTGTGTGAATCTTGTTTACTTGGCAAAATGACAAAGGCACCTTTCATTGGTGAAAGTGAAAGGGCAAATGACTTATTGGCTCTTATTCATACTGATGTATGTGGACCATTAAGTTCAACAGCTAGAGGTGGTTTTCTGTACTTCATAACTTTTACCGATGACTTTAGTAGATATGGATATGTCTACTTAATGAGGCATAAATCTGAAACGTTTGGTAAATTCAAGGAATTTCAGAATGAAGTACAAAATCAACTTGGCAAGACAATCAAAACCCTACGATCTGATCGTGGAGGGGAATATTTGAGCCAAGAATTTGGTGATCATCTAAAACAACATGGAATTGTTCCACAATTGACCCCGCCAGGAACACCTCAATGGAATGGTGTGTCAGAACGACAGAACATGACCTTGTTGGACATGGTTCGGTCAATGATGAGCCAAATTGATCTTCCATTGTCCTTCTGGGGATATGCTCTAGAAACAGCTGCGTTCACATTAAATAGGGCTCCATCAAAAGCCGTAGAAAAGACACCATATGAGATATGGAATGGAAGGCGTCCTGGATTGTCTTTTCTTAAGATTTGGGGTTGTGAAGTTTATGTAAAACGTTTAATGTCTGATAAGCTCAAACCCAAATCAGATAAATGCTTCTTTGTGGGCTATCCTAAGGAAACAAAAGGATATTACTTCTATAATCGAGAAGAAAACAAAGTGTTTGTTGCCCGAAACGGTGTCTTTTTGGAGAAAGAGTTTCTTTCAAAAGGAGTAAGTGGGAGCACAGTGCAACTTGAAGAAATTCGGGAACCACTGGAAATTGTTTCAGCACCCACTGAAGCTCAGCAAGACCTGCAAAACAATGTAGAAAATGATGCAGGACAAGCACCGGTTATACGTAGGTCTGAAAGGGTACGTCACGCACCTGGAAGGTACATGCTCCTTACAATGGAGCAGCATGAAGTATTATTGATAGATAATGATGAACCTAAGACTTACGAAGAAGCAATGATGAGCCCTGACTCTGAGAAATGGCTTGGAGCCATGAGATCCGAAATTGAATCCATGCATGACAATCGAGTGTGGAACTTGGTTGATCTGCCTGATGGTGTAAAAGCCATTGAGTGCAAATGGGTTTATAAGAAAAAGATTGACATGGATGGTCATGTTTATATCCATAAAGCACGATTAGTTGCAAAAGGTTTCAAGCAAATTCAAGGTGTTGATTATGATGAAACCTTTTCGCCCGTTGCTATGTTAAAGTCAATCAGGATCATCCTAGCTATTGCTGCCTATTTCGATTATGAGATATGGCAGATGGATGTCAAAACGGCTTTCCTAAATGGAAACCTAGGTGAGGATGTGTTTATGGCACAGCCTAAAGGTTTTGTCGATCCAGATAATACTAGGAAAGTATGCAAGCTTCATAAATCCATTTATGGGTTGAAGCAAGCTTCTCAAAGTTGGAATCTTCGTTTTGATGAAGTAGTCAAACAGTTTGGTTTCATCAAAAATGAAGAAGAGCCTTGTGTTTATAAAAAGGTAAATGGGAGCGCACTTGTTTTTCTGGTCTTATATGTGGATGACATACTTCTGATGGGAAATGATAGTCCTATGCTTGATTCTGTGAAGTCCTCATTGAAAAGTAGCTTCTCTATGAAAGACTTAGGTGAGGCAGCATATATTTTGGGCATTAAGATCTATCGAGATAGATCTAAAAGGCTAATTGGATTAAGCTAAAGTACATATATTGACAAAGTATTGAATAGATTCAATATGCACAATTCCAAGAAAGGTTTTCTACCTATGTCACATGGCATTAGTCTTAGCAAGAGTCAATGTCCTTCGACATGTGATGAGCGGGACCGAATGAATAAGATTCCATATGCTTCTGCTGTTGGATCTATTATGTATGCCATACTATGTACATGCCCAGATGTCTCCTATGCTCTAAGTGTTACGAGCAGATACCAATCAAATCCAGGTGAGAGTCACTGGACTGCTGTAAAAAACATCCTTAAATACTTGAGGAGGACTAAGGATGTGTTCTTGGTTTATGGAGGTGAGGAAGAGCTCGTTATTAGTGGCTACACCGATGCTAGCTTCCAAACCGACAAAGATGATTTCAAATCGCAATCTGGTTTTGTATTTTGCCTTAATGGAGGAGCTGTAAGCTGGAAGAGTTCCAAGCAAGAAACTGTCGCTGATTCTACAACAGAAGCAGAGTACATTGCTGCTTCTGAAGCTGCTAAAGAAGCTGTTTGGATTAAAAAGTTCATCTCTGAACTTGGTGTGGTTTCTAGTATTTCAAACCTAGTGGATATCTATTGTGACAATAGTGGAGCCATTGCGCAAGCCAAGGAACCAAGGTCTCATCAGAAATCCAAACATATACTCAGGCGTTATCACCTCATCCGAGAAATCGTGAATAGAGGTGATGTGAAGATTTGCAAAGTGTCCACGAATTTGAATGTTGCTGATCCGTTGACAAAGCCTCTCCCGCAACCAAAGCATGAGGTGCATACTAGAGCAATAGGTATTAGATACATTTGTCATTGACTCTAGTCCAAGCGGGAGGTTGTTAGTGATATGTCCTAGAGCAAATCACAGAGATGTATTTATCTTTGTTATATTTATGAACATTTGAATAATATGTTATTTTTGAATAAATTATCATCTTGGTTTGATCAACAAGTATGTGACTTGTTCGTGAGACTCTAAATTTATTTGATGATATTATTCTAATATAGTCCCTGATCCATTATCTTTAAATAAGACATTCTTGATTAATGGATCAGCACATTTATTGATTGATGGTTATGTTTCACGGACCATGGATATAAGATATCAAATCAATAATGTGGACATATATTTGAGAATATAATGTTGGATAGACCCATTTTGAGACACTGTTTGGATTTGTTATTTAAGTGTCACCAGTTGGTCTCAAATAGTGTTTATGATTGATCCTTAGACCTGAGACCATTATAGTTTCCTACATGTGTAGTAGTATACTTTGATACTACCAAATGCTACTTTTAACTAAGTAGTAATAAAGGTAATATTCGGGTATGCTATGAGTCATGCGGAGGAATATGAATGGTTAAGATGGAATTTGCATATCTCATATAATGAGAGAGATATCTCTGGGCCCCTCGATATAGATGAATTGAGAAGTGCATGGCCATGCCGTTTGTGGTTGAATGTCAACTACGGGAAGATCAATTTACTATGAGATCGAGAAAGGATTGAACTGTGCAAGGGTGGCACATTTTCTACCTTGGGTTTAATCTAGTATCGTATGGCAAAAGGATCAACATGAAAACATTATATAGGTTTGCTGATTATGATCTTTGTGTGTATTTGGATAGTCGTTATGTCCTACTAGGGGCCACTACCGACTTACAATTCGGGTAAGTATTCTCGGGTTGTGACTAAATATACATGAACCTACGGGGTCACACACTTAATGGGTTGGAACAATGCAATTCGGATTAAGTCTATTTTGGGTTTCTGTATCAGATTCGGAAACTTAATATTAGACTCCTTATGTATTTGGATTGGGTTTAGACTCCTTATCCATTTGGATTGGGTTTGGTATAGGTTTCCGTATCAGATTCGGAGACTTAATATTAGACTCCTTATGCATTCGGATTGGGTTTGTTATGGGTTTTCGTATCAGATCCGGATTGGGTCTGTTAGAGAATATACATATCAGATACGAGTTCGAATAAGATTCGTATCAAATCAGGAAACCTAATCTGTTAGGATTTCTTCTGCATGGGCAGTTCGGATAAGATTCGTATAATATCAGGAAACCTAATTTGTTAGGATTTCTCTTGCTTGGCCCTATATATAGAGAGGTATGATGGGCCTTGATGAAAAACACAGAAAAGCCCTAGCTGCTACCTCCTCTAAAATAATAGCCCTAAAAACCCTTGTTGTGCACATTGGTGCTAGCACACCATTGCACAATGTTCCATCCCGGTACGTGTGGATACCGGTAGAGGCACTGCTGCAATTGCTGCACTGATCAGGTTGATCCGTGAGCGATTGTTTTCATCTACATCCACTGTTCTGGATGATCCGCAAACGGTTGTTGTGAACATTCGATCATTGCATCAAATCTACTTCCGCTACTGGTAACAATCTAATCTATGATCTATTATTTGCAGTTTTTGAGTAAAAATTTATGAAATTCTGCTAGTGTAGCTTACTCGCTTTCCTACAGTTATAAGCTAAAAACCGTCTGTGATAGTCTTCTTATCACAGACGGTTTTCAGCTCAAAACCGTCTGTGATAGGCAATATCAAGTGTTTGATTGATGACCTCAGTTTGGCCATTACTTTGGGGATGATAGGTCGTTGAAAACAACAGTTTCGTTCCAAGCTTACCCCAAAGCGTCCTCCGAAAGTGGCTCAAAAATTTGGTATCTCGATCTGAAACAATTGTCCTCAGTACTCCATGGAAACGAACTACCTCGTTGAAAAACAAATCAGCAATGTGGATAGCAACATTGCTCTTATGAAAAGGTATAAAATGAGCCATTTTAGAAAACCTATCAATGACAACACATATACTATCTCTCCCCTTCTTAGTCCTTGGTAATCCTAGCACAAAATTCATAGAAATATCCTCCCAAGGCACATTTGGAATAGGAAGCGGCATATATAATCCATCTGGATTTAAGCGAGACTTAGTTGTTTGACAAGTAGTGCATCGCCGTACGTAACACTCAACATCTCGCCTCATCTTTGGCCAATAAAAATGAGTGGCCAAAACATCTTCTGTTATGTGTATCCCAAAATGTCCCATCAAACCTTCGCTATGAGCTTCCTGCAACAACAAACGACAAACGGAACTCGCAGGAACACAAAGCTTGTTAGCTCGAAACAAATAACCATCATTCAGTGCATATCGAGCCCAACACTTTCCTTCTTTACAATTAATGTAAATGTCTTTGAAATTCAAATCAGTTGAATATAATTGTTTTAAGCTTTCTAGCCCAAAAATTTTACAATCAAGCTGAGAACAATATGTGACGCCTAGATAATGCATCAGCAACCAAATTATCTGTACCTTTCTTATATTTGACAACATACAGAAAGGTTTCAATAAATTCAATGCACTTGGCATGTCTACGATTCAATTTACTTTAGCTACGAATGTGCTTTAATGCTTCATGATCTGAATGTATGACAAATTCTTTCGGCCAAAGATAATGTTGCCATGTTTCTAACACTCTAGCCAATGCATACAATTCCTTGTCGTAAGTTGAGTAATTTAATGCTGGACCACTAAGCTTTTCACTGAAATAAGCAATGGGTTTTCTATCCTACATGAGAACGCCCCCAATTCCAATACCACTAGCATCACATTCTATCTCAAAAGTTTTATTAAAATTAGGAAGATGTAGAAGTGGTGCATTGGTTAACTTATCTTTCAGCGTGTTGAAAGAGTTCTCTTGCGCCTGTTCCCACTTGAAGGGCATGTTCTTCTTTGTCAGTATATTGAGTGGGGCAGCAATCATACTAAAATCCTGCACAAATCGACGATAGAAACCAGCAAGTCCGTGAAAGCTGCACACTTGTGTGACTATTGTAGGTGTAGGCCATGCTCAAATTGCTTGCACCTTTTGGTCATCAACCTCAAATGCCATGTGCAGTCACAACAAAACCAAGAAACACAACTCAATTTGTGCAGAAGGTGCACTTCTCAAGGTTAGCAAACAAACATGCCTCTCTTAGAACAACAAAAACTTGGTGCAAATGCCCCAAATGGTCATCTAAAGTCTTGCTGTAGATTAAGATGTCACCAAAGCAAACCACCACAAAGTGTCCGAGAAAAGCTCGCAACACTTCATTCATTAAGCGCATAAACATACTAGGTGTATTAGTAAGACCAAATGGCATGACCAACCATTCATACAATGCAAATTTAGTCTTAAAGGCAGTTTTCCATTCATCACCTAGTTTCATTCTAATTTGGTGGTAACCACTTTGCAAATCGACCTTAGAAAAGATGGTCGAGTCATTTAATTCATCTAGCCAAGGAATTGGATGACGATAACGAATAGTAATGTTGTTGATAGCTCGACAATCTATACATAACCTCCATGATGTATCCTTTTTTGGCACTAGTAAAACAGGAACAACACATGGACTTAAGCTTTCGCGTACATACCATTTGTTGAGAAGCTCTTGTACCTAACGTTGAATTGCTTTTGTTTCCTCCAGGTTGGTGCGATATGGAGGTCGGTTAGGCAAAGATGCCTCTGGAATGAGGTCGATTTGATGCTTTGTCCCTCGCAATGGTGGCAATCCTGCATGTATATCGGTTGGAAACATGTCCTAAAATTCCTGCAGTAAAGAAACAACTGAAATGGGCAAAGTGGAGATAAAGCATCAATAAAAAAGAGAGCGTATTTGCACACAAGCACAAAGCACTCTGGGGCTGGGTTTCGTACTCTCGCATCTCACATTTTTGTGGCTAATAGAACCTGCCCCTTAATTTGAACCTCTCTTTTCTTTTCACTCTTTTCTTTCTTTTCTCTCAGGTTGGTTTGGTGGCTCTCACTCCCCTATTTGTGGATGTCACTCATTTCTCTTTCTTTTCTGATGAGGACATCACGACCACACACTCACATGCATTAACACGAGCGCATTCACGTCGCCTTGGACAATAGGTGAATTCATTTCTTGGGAAAATTAATTATTTAATTATAGAACAAATGATATTACCTAATGACTGTTCTTTGCTTGTTGTTACATGTGAGAGAGTTCTAGACAAAGTTGTTGATCTAGTTTTTAGCCAAGGAATAATGAACAATTTTAAAGGAAACTTCTACCAACGATCGCTTCGACCACATCAACCAGAAAATCTTGAGGTCGCAGCACCGCCCAAGGACGCAGCCCATGGTCGGAAGCACAAGGTCGTAGCCCATGGTCAGAAGCACATGGTCGCAGCCTGGGGACCATACAACCTGCCGACCAAGCGACGATCAGATGTTTGATCAGAAACTTCGACCAAGTGCCAATTTCAGCACAGATGTTTGAGTTTGTCATGTGAGTACTTGTTGGAAAGATAGTCTAAAGAGCTTTCCAACACATCATGAATCATCAAAATCCCACATTGTATGCAACCAGGAGACCCAAAAGAATGACAAGTGCATGAGAGAAAAGAGTCCAGTCCGAATCCATGAAAAATAGTTCTAGATTTCTTTTATCTTTTATAGTATGTTAGAATTCTATTCTGTTTCGAATTAGATTAAGATTTGAATTCCGGTTTAAAACCTTCTATCTTTGGTAGACGCCATCCTCTATAAAAGAGAAGGCATGGTCTTAATTTTAGGTAGACTTCGTTGAATATTGTATTCTCGTGACATGGTTGCCGACTTGTACAATTCGGAGTCTCACAGTTCACCTCATAGTTTAGATTATGGAGAGTTGATATCCTTCCATTGTTGCTCTTACTTTTCTTATTGATTTTCTTGAGTTGTTCTTCGTGAACAGGTCAATCTAGTTTTGCTTGATTCATTACCAATTGAGGAGTGGTTTAGCGATTGTGAGGTTGCTGGTCGCGTTCTTGGATCGTGGTTAGCCGCTCCTTCGTCAAGGTCACAACTCACATTTATCCACAGATTTCTCCTACGACAGAAGATCGGGACCAAACTTCATGCACGCATCTCAAGGAGAGGCGTGTGCATATTAGTTGGTATTAGAGCTTACATTGCCGGTAGAAATTCATTTATCCCTAGTTTTGTAGTTTGATTTTTTTTACCCAGAGTCCAGAAAAAAATTACGAGTAAAAAAAAAGAGTTCCTAGCCCATTGTTGCCTTCAATCTGTTAATTTCAGTTTGCTTAATTGAGTTTTCATTCCGTTGAGTCGTGTCCAGTTGCTGGTCTAATCTTGTTAGCCAAAAACACAAAGTTAGATTGAGCTCTTGCTGCTGAGTTAGTAGATTACATCTTGCCGTGAATCCTATAACAAAAATACCAAAAGGAGGCAAGAAAGTGTAAAAAAAAGAGAGTATTCCTCAAATTGAGAATCTTTTGAAGTACTATAATTTATTGCTAGAGACAAAGCCATTGCTTGATTGATCAGCAACTAAGACTAGTACTCGTGTGAACTATTATGCAATTTCGTAATTTTTGGAATACTGATTGTTTTCCTTGATACACCTAATTTTTCCCTATCTACAACTTCACATATTTATCCACTGGTCCTCGTATGCCTCACATTGCAATCGCTGTACTATCGCCATTTCTGTGTTATCATGACCTAGCAAGCTACGTGCAAACATTAAGAGGAGTAAGAGTTTCGGTTGGTAAGATTGTGAGGTTGAGAGTTCCACTTACATTAAGTAGTTTGGTAGGAGATTTTTGTGTTTCTTGTTTTCGCTAACCATGGCAGGTTCAAAAAGTTCTCGTGGTACATTGCATGATAGTGATGTTGACGTTGAGGAGAGCGTGGATTGACCACCAGTGATCCTGTCGTCCTCACGTTCTCAAGGATTGCTGGAACAATTCGAACACAAAATCGAACGCAAATTTGAGCAGATGCTGAACGAACAAGTCACTAGTACAAAAAAGTTTTCTTCTAACGGTAAAAAACACACTTCTACTAACGGTTTTTGTACCGTAGAGATAGACACGATAGAACAAGACAGGTCATTTCTAACGGTAAATAACCGTGAGAAGAAGTGCACTATTCTAACGACATTTTCGGTGACATCCGTTAGAAAAACCGTTCTAGTCTGACGGTTATGAATGAGTTTACCAACAAAAATACTAAACTCTTCTAACGGTTAATTAAGAGTGTACCGTGAGAACAAAAGACAGTATTCTCACAGTTGTGTACGAGTTTACCATCACAACAACTAATGCTCTTCTAACAGTTAATTAAGAGTGTACTGTGAGAAAAAAGGATAGTACTCTCACGGTTGTGTATGAGTTTACCGGCAGGAAAAGTTACACTCTTCTAACGGTAAAGTGTGTACCGTCAGAAAAAAACGTTAATATTCTCACGGTTGTATGGTAGTTTACCGTCAGAAAAACTTACATTCTTCTAACGGCTAATGAGGAGAATACTGTTAGAAAATGTTGTTGTTTTCTAACACTGTTTGCTATTTAGCCGTTAGAAGAGTACATTCACAATACAGTACATTCACATATACAGTACATATGCAATACAATATAGATTGGATACACAATACAGTACAGATGCAAACAAGGGTACATTCACATATACATTGAACAGATTGACACATTAGACAGTTATTCACATATATACGAACCAATACAAATTGCAATCCAATATGGACAAATACTAACCAATAAGACTATATATAAACAATCTATGCACAGAGTACATGAAAAAGAGAAAATTGACAACAAGTGAGCGAAAAGCTTGTCATGGCGGTTGGTTGGGCGCAGCTTCGTCCATAACATATTGAGCCCAGATTTGTCGGAGTTCTCTAATCTTTGCATTGTCGTATTGGTCTTTGGACATGGCGATCTGCAAGCATGTGTGAATACTGAGTAACTAACTCCTAATTTTGAACATGACACCCAATTTTCAAATTTGAGTTAGCTATCGATGCTTAGCTGGGTCGTACATGTAGTGCAGCACATAAAACCCACCTTCCCACGATTGCGGCTGCTGATGGCACTGAGATAATTGCATATGAGACGACATGTTAGCTATTGTTTCCATAAACTAATTAAGCATAAACAAAAAGTCTCATGAGTACCTCATATTCTTTCCAAGCTATTCGGGAGCCCTGCGGTGCGGCATGCCTCCCTCCAGCGGACACATATTTCTCAAAAGCCTTGCATTTCAATTAGCATTGCTGGTTAATGTATTATCATTAGCTAGTGAGGTCAAAATTTAAATCAAACATGTTAGTTAAGCCTCCATATTCCCCTTGACCACATATTAGTTCGATAATCTGTCACGCATCGAATCGAGGTAGTACACCTCGTTCCTCGGCGGACAGATCACGATGAGGATCCAGTGGCCCCTGCATTGTACGTAAAAGAGGACCGCTAGCTCAAAGTATATCTCAGGTGTAACATACAAGATTGAGTGAAATTACTATGAAATGAACTAACCTTTGGTGATACGGCACCAGAATGAACTCCCTGTCCTGCTGCGCCATCAGCGCCTTGGATATGTACTGCTCAGCGTGCGCGGCGTCGTGCTCTAGCATCGTGAGGCTTATTTTCTCTGGGTCGAGGAAACCCACCTTGTCACACGCAGCCTCTGATGCTAGCCTGTACATGCACTTGCATGCAAAGGACGACATTAGTATTGCACAGAAAGTTACTACATTTCAAATGAACTACAACAATACAGAGTTAGCAGATAGAGTTAGAAAATAGCAATATATAGGATTAGCAAACTCACAGGACTCCAGTCTATATGATGGACATATCGAGCTCCCGCCAGTTGTAGAGGTCGAACAGATCCTCGTGTGCAATGGATATACTCCCGGGCTCACGGTGGAACTGTCCAGGCCTGTAGGGAACTATGAAGTTCAGGTTGCGCCGAGCTCGGTGTAGGTACCACTCGTGGAGGTCTCTGGTTGATCGATCCAATTTGCGCAAAGCTACCTCCGACACGAGTGGGAACCCGTTCCTGAACCTCTCCGGCTGTCCCTTTCGCCCTTTGCCCTTGCCTTTTGCCGGGGACTGAGCGCATACCTTCGAAGGCAAGGGCGAGGTGATGGCGGCTTTCTTCCGAGGTGAGGCTGTGGATCCGCTGGCTGGGGTCGAGGCCGTCTTTGCTGTGTTCAGGTCCACAGGAGATCCCTCATGCCCTGTGCTGAGGGCGTAGTCCCCTGGTAGTACGCCGGCAGGCCACTTCAATTAATGAACACGTATGTTAGATTTTGCAAGTTGAGTGTACTTAGTAGGATGTAATCTAAAATGTGTAGGATTTACTTGCTGTATTACAACACACTTCTTGGGCCACTGTACGTAGGAGCCCACTGCCTCAGTAAGCGTCTGCATTTCCTCCGTTGGGACTAGCAACGGAGAATCCTTGTAGCCCGGCATGGCCATGTCCACCTGTACCTTTGCGAACCCCAACCTCAGAGGTACGCAGTGGATCTGGACATCCTCCCTAGACGGATATACGAACCCGTGGGCAACCACTGCCTGCCAGTCACCTAGGTGAGTCAGTAGGCTGCAGCTCTCCGGCTTCTACAAATTTGTAACAATTAAAACAGGTTGGCGAAACAACTCTAACAGAACTTAAGTGCACAACTGAAGCCTTGCAATACCTCAAGGAGATCCACTGGATCCGCGAGGACCTTCGAAGAGCAACTACTCATCCGACCCCGCGGGGTCTCGTTGCCCTGGGGATCTGCATTTGCACTCTTGGCCAGCAATGCTTGTTTCAGCTGTGCAAACTCTTCCCTCATATGTGTGACCGAGGACTCGACCTCAGCCTGCACCTGGTCCGTATCTCCGCCCGTAACTCAGCACGTACCTCAGCCCATATCTTCTCGGAGACCTCTGCTTCCTTCTCCTTCCAGGAGCGGGCCTTTTTCCTCGGTGGAGCCGGATCTGCGAAACCGGCCTTCCACGACACAATGACTCCCAAGGTACATGTCCGCCCGGGATGCTCCTTATTTCCTAGAGCCCTGGTGAGGTTGTCGTTCTCCCTCTTCGGGGTAAACAATCCCTCCATTGCCTCCTTCTCAAAATAGATCTGTTACATTTAAAGCTACCTTGTGAGACAAATACATATATACACTTGTGCGCACACAGTTTACGATGTTAGCCAACTTACCATTCGCTTCACAACCTCGGCGTCCCTAGGGTTTGGGAACTCCACAGGCCCCGTGGACAACATGGACCCTCTCCCCCTCCACTACCGCTTGCACCTCGCATCCCGGATCTCGGAAAGCGGCAACTCAGGGGAGTCAATGACAAAATTTTGCTCGTCTTCCTTCCTCCACTACTTCTCCTTCCCCGCATAGCCCCCAGGATCTGAGCCGATGCGGGTGGTCGTTCCTCTTCTGGATTGCGTTATTCTTCTCGCTAAGGGCCTTGAACTCGTCGGTCCCCTTCTGCTTGGTGCATTCCTCCCATACCTCTTCCGATATGAAGGGGTACTTCTCGCAACGAGATTTCCCAGCAGCGAGGAAGGTACTGACTAGCCAGCTCTTAAAGGTTTTCCATGTTCCATCCATGTCCTTCAAGCAGGCAGTCCTAGGTTTATCGTCGGGGATGTTCCACTTAGCCTATTTTCAAACAATGCATACAAGCACGAGTTAGTTAAACTTTAGGATAAGCCAAGAGAACGTGATTACGAAAGAGTTCAGCGATTTCGGTTAATTTAACCTTCACTTCCTCCCACAACCTATCCCTCTCGTCCGCCGTCACGTCCTTCCAGCTCTAGACGGTGAACTCCACCCTTTCTTTCGCCAACAGCCCAACGTAGGCCGCGTACTTCCCAGCATTCTTTCCGATCAGCCTCCCAAATTGGTTGAGCTCACAAGAAAGGTCGGTGCGTTTGGCCAAACGGCCCAACGTCGTCGCGCCTCACCCCACCCTCTTGCGCTGGGACGAACCAGCATCTTCAGTTATGTTGGCCCTAGTTAAACCACTACTATCATCTGATGAAGACGACGACATGTCTTTCCCAAAAAAAACCATCAACAAACCATAAAAAATTTAATGGAAACAGAAACCAAATCGTTTTAAAAAGCAAAATGACCTATTTTAAATATTTTTTCTATCGGTAAACACAGCAACTACCGATAGAAGATGTTTATGAACACCAGTACCAACATATAAAGTACATTATATGGCAATTGGATACAATTGATCACACATACAGCAGTATAGGTAATTTCAAATCTCAAAATAGGTTTATATGGCAATTAATTCTTCTTGGAGTTCCATTACTCAGTTGAGGATTAATTGGAGACTAATTCTTCTTGGTTTCAATGACAGTGTAAAAAACTGAAAGTATTCTCTCTAGGTAACATTGCATGGTTCATGTCCTTCTAGATCCTAAGTTTTAAGACTTGTTGAACTTGTATGACAAAATGAACACACATAGAAAATAGGGTACTGATTATTTCTTGGCCTGTGTAATATAGCAGGCCAGATTGACACAATTAGATGGCATGGAACAAGAAGATATGAACCATAACCAAAAAAACATAGTACTAAAATTGTTGAAGTGTTCAGAATTTTTTCTATCGACAAACACATGATCTATCGATAGAATATAACAATTTTTCTATCGGCAAATAGATGAGATACCGATAGAAGATGTTTAAGAACACCTTCAACATATAAAGTACATTACATGGAAATTGGATACAATTGATCACATATACAGCAGTATAGATAATTTCAAATATCAAAATAGGTTCACTACAGCACTGGAACATATTTACAAAATGCTTGCGGAATTTACAAAATCCTACACAATAGGGAACCCTAGTTTAATTCCAAAACATGAGCAGAGAAAAATAGCGAACCATAGTGTAAAAAACACTAAGATCAAATAAGGAAGATGCTGGAAAAAGAACGACGAATTAGGGTATTTTACGGCGATTAGTTGTGACGATGGAGAGGAGGTGTAGAACGAAGTGGCGGCCAGCAAAAGACGAAAATAAGGACCGGCGGCAGTGGCAAACCATGATCCAGGCGGCAGTGAGGAAGTGGTCGCCGGCGAGGGTTATGGTTTTCGCACTCGAAGAGACACAGTGCTAGAAGTTGGAACGGTTTGATTGGAGGGAAACTCTCGAGCGAAGTTTAATAAAGTAGTGAGAGTCTTTTCTAACGGTACAAACAAGAAATATCATCAGACTAATTGTTTTCTTCTAACGGTACAACTAAATAATACCGTCAGACCATGTAGGTGCACTTTTCTCACGGTAGTTTGAGAAAATTCCATCAGAGTGGCCAACTTTTTCTAACGGTATGAACACAAAATACCGTTAGAACAAGTAAATTTTTTCCAAAGCTTAATTTTTGAAGTGGGCAGGGCATTGGAAAATGATGTTTCAGGCCTCTTGGAGAAGCAAGAGGCTGCAATGGGATTTTGGCAAGAAAATTTGAAGGGAAGAATTAAGTTCTTACAATATAAAGGTACTGTACATGTTAGAACTCATGCTGTGGACTAAAAATAGAGGTATTTCGTCAAACTGGTTATACTCCTCTTCGTCGACAACGTCTTCAACCCCAACAATACGTCTCTCACTGTGGAGGACAACCTGCAACTTTGGATTGGCCGGGTCAACGATGTAGAATACTTGTGTGGCTTGCTTTGCAAGTATGAATGGATCGTCTTGGTGTCCGACTCTATCGAGATGGACGAGAGTAAACCCGTAACTGTCAACTTTAACACCTTGAGGGATTTCGACCCATTGGCATCAAAACAAGGGAATTTTAAATAATCCATAATCGAGCTCCCATATTTTGTCAATAGCACCGTAATATGAGTTCAGCGCCCTTACTGCCCTGGCATCCTCGGAAATAGCAAATAGTGTCACTCTGCTACATTGCGTATTGCTCTTGGCGTCCTGAGCTCTTGTGTAAAATGAAAACCCATTGATGTCGTACCTCTGCCAAGTCCCTACAGTGAATCTTGGGCCTCTAGCCAACCATGTCACAGTTTCACTTATGGAGCCCTCGACAGCTCGCGTGACTCTTTCTTGGATCCACCCAGCAAATTTCTTGTTATGTTCTCTAGTGACCCAAATCTCTGGTTTCGAAGGATTATGTGACCGTAACATTGCCTTGTGCTCGCGTATGTATGGCTCGACCTCCGTCATGTGTTGTAAGACCCAAAAATGTGATTTCGCGTACACATCACGGGCGGGGACGATAGCTTTGAATCCAATCGTTCCAATGCCTTGAAGCCTGCCTTCGTGCCGGGACTTAGGAACGCCAATTGGGTCAACCCCGGCCATATAATCTGTGCAAAATTCAATCACCTCCTCGGCGGCATAACCTTCCATGATACTCCCCTCGAGCCGACGACGAGTCCTTACGTATACCTTCAATACACCCATAAATCTCTCAAATGGATACATATAGCGCAGGCACACGGGTCCACAAAACTTAATTTCTCTAATAAGGTGAACAATCAGATGGACCATAACATCAAAAAAGGATGGAGGGAAATACATCTCGAGCTGACAAAGAGTTGTAACCACGTCGCGTTGCAAAGCGTCCAGTCCATCTGGATCAATTACCTATGAGGACACAGTTGCGCCAAATATTCATATTAGAAAAATCTTCTAATTAAACTCCACAAATGGAGCTAATTAATTATAACTTATAGTACGAGTGCACATACTTACCTTGCAAGATATTGCGTTGAAGAAATAACATAGCTTTGTGATTGTCTCTCTGACTTTAACTGGGAGAATACCTCTGATAGAAATGGGAAGCATTTGTGCATCAGCACATGACAGTCGTGGTACTTCGTGCCAACCAGTTTCATGTCCTTCATGGACACAAGTTTTTTCAAGTTCGCGGAATACCCACATGGAACTTTCACACCGTGCAGGCACCGATAGAGTTTTGTTTTTTCGCTTTTGGACAACGTATAGCACGCCGGCGGGAGGTATGTACGCTTTCCCTTCTCCAAAGGTGCAAGCTCAGTTCTTATCCTCATTTCCACCATGTCACGGCGAACTTTGATACCATCCTTTGTCTTTCCCGGAATGTTCAACAAAAAACCAATCAAACTGTCACAGACATTTTTCTCTACGTGCATGACCTCAATGCAATGTCGAACTTGTAAGTTCTCCCAGTACGGTAGATCCCAAAGAATCGATCTCTTCTTCCAAACATTTTTTTCTCGAGGTTTACAACACTTACCAACTCAGCTTTGATGTCATTCACGCGCAAGTAAATCTCCTTACCGGTCAGAAACACTAGGGCTGATCCCTTCTCAGGCTTCCCGTTAAATGATTTCCTCTTCTTACGGTAGGCGTGACGCGCCGGAAGAAACTTGCGGTGACCCATGTACACTATTTTCTGGTAGTTTCGCAACCACATGCTCTCAGTTTCATCTAGGCAAATAGGGCAAGCCTTCGCTCCTTTCGTACTATACCCCGACAAATTTCCGTTGACCGGGAAATCATTTATGGTGCAAAATATCAAGGCCCGCAAGATGAAATTCTCTTTCTTGTATGCATCCCACACCTGCACCCCCTCGCTCCACAATTTCTGTAAGTCCTCGATGTCGGGGGAAATCTCCGCGGGACTAAGTCCAGGTAAGATGTATCACGATTACCCGAGGACACGGCCTCCGGGGCCTCCCCGGGCGCCGCCTTTTGGCTCCCGGGACATGGCCTCCGGGGCCGTCCCGGGCGCCGCCTTTGACCCGGGGACGTGTCCTCCGGGGCCTCCCCGGGCGCCGCCTTTTGGCTCCCGGGACGTGGCCTCCGGTGCCCTCCCGGGCGCCGCCATTTGTCCGGGAACGTGGCCTCCGGGGCCTCCCCGGGCGCCGCCTTTTGGCTCCCGGGACGTGGCCTCCGGTGCCCTCCCGGGCGCCGCCTTTTGGCTCCTGGGACGTGGTCTCCAGTGCCCTCCCCGGGCGCCGCCTTTTGGCTCCCCGGACGTGGCCTTCGGTGCCCTCCCGGGCGCCGCCTTTTGGCTCCCGGGACGTGGCCTTCGGTGCCCCCCCGGGCGCCGCCTTTTGGCTCCCGGGACGTGGCCTCCGGTGCCCTCCTGGGCGCCGCCATTTGTCCGGGAACGTGGCCTCCGGGGCCTCCCCGGGCAGCGCCTTTTGGCTCCCGGGATGTGACCTCCGGGGCCTCCCCGGGCGCCACCATTTGCCAGGGGACGTGGCCTCCGGGGCCTCCCCGGGCGCCGCCTTTGACCCGGGGACGTGGCCTCCGGCGCCGTCCCGGGCCTCATCGCCCTCCTGAAGGTAAAGTCTCGAACTGTTTGTCACGTGCAGGTCACGCAAGGAGCGCCTCGGGAACTGGCGTCCACCTGTCAAGCATCCAAGGCATTTGACCGGGAGAAGGACAGTCCTACCCTTCAATCCGACGGTGGCTTCCGGGGTAGTTTAGGTTTTTTGCTGCTTCTTGGGGCTATAAATAGCCCTTGTACCCCTCTGTTGTAAGGGATCGGTTCTTTTATTGGAATAGCTAAACTCACAAACGTGCTCTGGAAGCCTCTCCCCCGGAGAGAGCCTCCCCAGCCGACTCCGGTCGGGAGCGCGTCGACAGGACTAGGGCCCCCACCGGGACCCGAACCTGTATAAACCCGTGTATCATTTTTTGTGCTTGTCCGGCGGGGGAGGACCGGTCGTCCGGTCAACCCGCGCCGCGTAATCTTCGCTAGGAACATTCTCAAAACCTGCCGGGGTATTCGCAATACCACGACACTCGATTAAAGGCGCTAGAAACAAGTCAATATCATTTCCAGGTTTTCTGGGTCCTGAGATTAGTAACGACATCACGATGTACTTGCGCTTCATGCATAACCAAGGAGGAAGATTGTAGATGCATAAAAGAACCGGCCAAGTGCTATGCCAACTGCTCATATTACCGTGTGGATTCATACCATCTGTACTCTGCCCAAACCTTATATTCCTGTAACACCCTGTTTTTGCCAAACCCTAAAATAGCCAAAATCCACATCCTGACCCTAAACCCTAATCTGCTTCAGCCATTCCCTTCTAAACGTTGTTCAGAACATTTTTCCCTTCGGGATCATCTCCAAAATCTCATCCTAAAGCTGAGTTTCAACCCTTGCCATTTTAAAACCCTAATTACCCTAAACTGTTTTCCCCAATTTTGTCGAAAGCCTTCAGATCTTGTCTGATCTTACCAAACCTTGGCCAGATAAGTTCTATTAATCTTTTGTAACTTAGCTGTGAAATCAGATTTCAGATCGGACCCTCAGATCTCCAAATTTGCAATCAGGCCCAAGTTCTATTCAAGTTTTCCTCACAGAACAGTCCCTGGAGCAAGTTTCAAAAATTGCAGAACGGCCCAAACTCCTTTTCAGGTCCATTCGACCAGCCCTGGTCATTGCCCACGACCAGCGCACTTCACTGTTGCCGCGCCGTGGTTTTTCGCCGCGTTTGCTCGCCGCCGGCCACCGTTTCATGTCGCCTGTGTTGTGAACAACCGAGCCACCTCCCGCGCACGTGCCAGCGCCGTTGCTTCGCCTCGCCCAGCGGATAAACGGCCGCGCTCCCGAGCTTTGTTTTCGCGCGCGCTCCCGTTGCCGTGGCAATTGCATGCGTGTACGTGTCGTTGCCGGAGCTATGTTGTCGCCTCCGCATCTGCGCCGTCCCGGACGAAGTCCCAATGCAACTGGCAAAGCTGCAGCACCGCCTGAGCGCGATCACATCGCCGGTCACCGCTGTCGCCGCAACACCCGGTCAGTCTCGTCCCCGGCACAAGTTTCGCGCCGTTTTTCCCTCGCAAGCTCCGCCCTTGGACCTATTTAAACCCTCCAGTACTGTGCTTAAGCCTCATCTCAGGACTTAGCCATTTTTCCAGAACTCTCGCCGTTTTCACCTTCTTCTCCGGTGAGCCAGTAAGTGAGCTCACGGTGCTAGCTCATTCCACAGCCCCTTTCTCCAATCCAAGTTCACCAGTAAGTTCCCCTCGTTCCCCCTCTCTGTGTCATAGCAGCCAATTGCACCAGATCGATCCCCACCACCGGTGATCGCCGGATTCCCGATTTGCCCTGTTCCCCCAATGCTAACCGATTCACCCCAAATTAGCTCTCGATTCTGTAGAAGGAATTGATCAGCGAGCTTAGTAGAGCAAGCCTGTTGAATCAGGATCCCCAATTGAGTCCAAATTGAAGAAATCCCAAACTGGAACCTCAGCCGTTCGCCGGACCTCGTCGCCGAGCCCCTCCGGACAATCTCCAATGAAATTAACCCCTCCAGTAGCCTTGTTGTTCCCTAGAGATCATCCTCAAGCTTGGATTTGAGCTCATTCGCCCTGTATCAAAAATCCCCGAGCTCCAGTGTCGTCTTCTCCAGCGCCGGTCGCCGGAATTATTTCCCGGCCGATCTAGCCCCTAAAACCTTGTCCCTTAGCTTCGCCTCACCTCCCTGAGCAATTTCTTCCACTAGCTCGATCCCTGAATCGACCTGAATCAAAAGTTATTCCAATGCCAAGATCACTGTCCAGTAGCTCAGTTCATGTCCAGGCCACCGTGTTTTCTCACCAGATTTGGCCACCCTCCAGTCACTTTCAGCTCTTGTCCCTGTTGAGTATATTGTTCCTGTTAGTAATGCCTACCTCCCAGACAAAGTGTTGCATCAATTGGAGCCCTGGATCAAAAGTTAAGCCATGCCCTAGTTTCTGGCCATGTCCAGCACTATGTCAGTGCATGTCAGCCACTGGCATTAGCCTGGTTTGACCCCTTCTGGTTGAGCAATTGAAATGCCACCTTGTCCCCTAGATTCCTGGAGTTGTGTTCTACATCCTTCCCTTCTATCACTTCTCCAGAAAACCATCCTAAGATCAGTTTGAAGCTATGCCCAAGCCATGAACTGAATGTCGACCCTTCGACGTTCAATCCTTTTTAGCCGTTTCTTCGACCAGAGCCCTTGTGACCTTGCCCTAACCTTTTCCCCTGCATGCATGACTTATTTACTTAATAATTTCTATGGAAACTATTTTCTGTATGCTTATGGTATGTGTTTGTGTGTTGGTTGATTGCCGCAGAGTCAGAAGCTGAAGGAGCGGAAGAAGTCTTTGAAGATCCGTCTGAGTATTTAGACCCAACATCGCAAGGCAAGCCTCATTCCTTTGATCATGTCTCACGCAATATTTTCATATGAAGTATATTCACTGTTTCTTACTATGCATGCTTAATTGAAATACAAGTTATGTTTGAATGACATGAGTAGATATCACCTAATGGAGCATGAAACCCTTTTTGTTATTGAACCTTCGTATATATGCTTTTGTCACCCTAGGACTCATATACTGAATATTCACATTAAACTTGAAATGGTCAAATACATGAGAAGTTATAATGAAAACCGTTGTGTCAAGAAAACTGATAAAAGGGATCAGTAGTGAGGATTGGATTGTATGGAGAGGGTGCGGTGCGCACCAGGGAATGTGAATGTTCCTCACTATCGGTTCATAAGGACAAGAACCTTGTGCTGTGTCTCTATGCGAATTGTAAACGTACCAACCACTTGCCTGGTATGGGACAGGCACAACTTAGTAGCTTTTTGGTATTAGCAGTTCTCTGCATGGTTTGTCGGTCTGGTTTCTCGAGTGGAAACTGGTGGGCCGCAGTTCGGCCATGAGTGATGTGAGTTCAGAAAAATGATGAGAGATAAAGGTGGAAAGAAGGAAGGCGCCCTACGCCTCAGATTAAGCCGTGCGCGGTTGTAATCTTGAACGGTCATATGTCTCGCGTGGACATAGACCAAGGCTATGTGTCCTGAGGGAACATAGACCAGAGAGGCTAGGAAGTAAGGCAGTGGGGAGGACCCACAACGGTACTTGAGACTTAATTGTCTATTTACCGGGCGGGGATACTGTTAATACTGAATTGTAAAAGCGTTGTGTGATCTCGGCCTTGTCACATGTGTGTAAGTCACATGAAGCTGATCCGACTTGAAAGCCGAGTGAACCAGTGGATTTAAAAAGAGGTACACCTTTGCAAAGTGTAAAAAAAAGTATCAGATACTCTGTACTCCCAGGTTCAGGAGTCTTTTCGTAGTGGATGTTATCCATGGGTTATAGCACAAGTAATGTTTTGGAATGTTTTCATAATGCGGTTAACAAAGTAGTGGCTCATGGGAGACCACTACATCTAATGTTTTATTGAAAACCTGTTTAATGTTTAAAGTATCATTTTCATGACAAAAGTATTGTTTTACTGAACAAATGACTTGGAAATCTATATACCTCTATCCATATGAAACTAAACCCCGGAATCTTATGTTCCACCCTCATGTAAGTACAATTACATTAATCCCTGGAATGAGTGTTGCTGAGCACCAAGTGCTCACCCTTGCATTTATATCCAACTGTAGAAGAGGGATTCGAGGATCCCGATTCCTTCAGTTATGAGTTCCCAGTGGAAGATGGAAGTGCCCCCGGACGAGCCCACGCTCTAGAAGGTTTATGCACCAAGTCAAGTCAGATGTGGAAGAAGCCTCTCCAACCCCGCTGCGGATGGAAATCAAGCTATTTGTCGTTGCTTTGTGCTTTATGTTGTGTGTTCGGTACTTGGATACCGATTCTGGTTCTGATAAACTAGTTATTTTCTTAGCAACTCTACTTAGCGCGATTTTCGGTGCTTTGGCTATGTAATATTGGCCATGTTGGCCTGATACTTGTTTAATGATATTACTATGCTTGTGTGGTTTGGAGCTCATGTGACATCCTGCTGTGTGTAACCTACCTGGGCGGTTACCAAGGTGATCCTCAAATGGGGGTCTCACAATTCCTAACTTCGCCGTCGAACTCAT
Organism: Pharus latifolius; assembly: GCA_019359835.1. NCBI lineage: Eukaryota > Viridiplantae > Streptophyta > Magnoliopsida > Poales > Poaceae > Pharus > Pharus latifolius. Next base: position 35,860,788 of record CM033325.1, read on the forward strand.
CAAATGTTCTGTTGATGTTTCTCCATTGAATAGAATTAGTTGGGTGTCTCAGTTTTCCGTCTTGTTTCCGGCCTTCAACATGCTAATGCAAGTACTTTGTGACTTTCGGATTTGCAAATAGCTGCTTCAATCTAGATATCACAGGCAGGCACCACACAGTTTTGGCTGGAGATCCTTTCTTTACCTCTGACGTTCACTGTCAATCTGGTCCCTACGCGTATACCTCGATGTGCTGCATCTTGGACAAACATGCAAATTGGAGTACTCGTTACGGTACAACACACAATCATTTGGGCATTCGTGTATTCTTTCGATTTCCATTCCCAACGGACACAACAGTTTTTTGGCTTGATAAGTAGATCTTGGCAACTCATTTCCCTCTAGAAGCATGTCTGCTAGAAGATCTAATAGTGCTGTGAAACTCTTATCACTCCAACCGTTGCCTGCCTTCAAGTTATACAATCTCAGTACAGATGACAGCTTTGTAAATTTTGCACATCCAGGGAACAGAGGCTTCTCAGAGTCAGCAATCAGTTTCTCAAATTCACAGAAGTCATTTTCGTTGTAATCTTCCTCTACATCACGTAACATCTCATCTAGATTGTCATCATCATCTACGTGCACATCGGAATGAACATTATCAAAATTTGGATGATCATCGATATTATTGCAATCCACATCCGGATCCTGTTGATTGGTAGCGGTGCTTGTTTTCTCAAGATCTTCGCTATGCCATATCCAACGGGTGTATCATGCGTTAAAACCACGATGAATCAAATGACTCTTAATTTGATCAGAGTTGCTAAACCTCTTCAAGTTCATACAATCTATACAAGGACAAAGCATATCTTTCTCCCCCTTCCTCGCCTTTTGTTGCTCAGCAAATTTGATAAACCCATTCACACCATCCAAATATTCAAGAGTAGTACGTTTCATTCCATACATCAAATATTTCCTGTCCATCTACAATTAACAAAATTTAACGAGTCAGGCATGCATGAAACCTTCCCAATTAAGTTATGTATATGTACATGTACATGCAGCCTCTTACAACTAATATGTTAAACCCTAGCCTGACAAAATCAACACTAATTAACCTAACTACACAATACAAGCTAGTGAGCTCCTAAAACAAGAGGCATTTCTAGCTAGCTCCCAAGCTTAGAGCTACAAGCTTGGAACTACACAATATAGCTAGCTTGCAAGTAGAGAGGGAGGGAGATCTAGATCAGGAAGAGAGAGATAAGTGATGACAATTAAGCTTACATTAAAGAGAGGAGTCCAATGAACTTCCTTCCAGTTTGCCCTGATCACTCTAGCAGTGTAACTTCGAGCGTGGAAATCTCATTGCAGACAGAGGGAGACAGAGTGCAACAGAACAAAATAGCAGCTCAGCAATGGTCGAGTGGGGTTTTACTTATACTGGACCAATTTCTAATGGTAAATACATGAAATCCCTGTTAGAATATGTGCGTCTAATTTCGTACATACATCTTCTATCGGTAAATATGTGTATTTACCGTTAGAACAGGTACTGGTACATGGCTGGAACAAAAGCAAGCTGGTTCATGCATGACACAACAATCTAAGCACACACATGCACACCACTTCACACAGTCAAGTGCATGCCTGCAGCACATATGCAAATAAGAGTGTTTGTTCTATTGGTAAATATGTGTATTTACCGTTAGAATAGGTACTGGTATATTGCTTAAACAATAGCAAGTTGGTTCATGCATGACACAGCAATCTAATTACACATATGCACACCACTTCACACAGTCAAGTGCATGCTTGCAGCACATATGCAAATACTGGTGTTTTTTCTATCGGTAAATATGTGTATTTACGGTTAGAACAGGTACTGGTACATGGCTAGAACAAAAGCAAGCTGGTTCATGCATGACACAACAATCTAAGTACACACATGCACACCACTTCACACAGTTAAGTGCATGCCTGCAGCACATATGCAAATACAGGTGTTTGTTCTATCGGTAAATATGTATATTTATTGTTAGAATAGGTACTGGTACATTGCTTAAACAACAGCAAACTGGTTCATGCATGACACAGCAATCTAGTTACACACATGCACACCATTTCACACAATCAGGTGCATGCCTGCAGCACATATGCAAATACAGGTGTTTTTCCTAATGGTAAATATGTGTATTTACCGTTAGAACAGGTACTGGTACATTGCTTAAACAACGGCAAGTTGTTTCATGCATTGCAGAGCAATTTAAGTACAAACATACACACCAGTGCACATATTAATTTGTCTTAACAATCAAATAATCATATGTAAACACAATGTAACACCAAACAGATCTTAACTAGAAGATAAAGAAATATTTCAAGAGATGCTAATTTGTAGATTAACTAAGAGGCACAAATTAAAAGGCTTTTCAAACTATCACTTGGTACATTCCATCACATTCAAGTTCATGTCCCAAATAGCATTACATATACACAAATATACAACAATATACAAATACAACAGTTCACAAATTTGATGTATATTAGAAAAGTCACGACTGAAACAACATATCATCACGAGGACCCAGTGGCCCATACATTTTACATAAAAGAGAACCTTTGCAAGTTGTGACAATGTAACTACTGACTACAAGTTAGACCTGATACATCACAAATCCATTCATCCGAAATAGCAAATGTCTAAACCACATTTTGACTTAACCACAGGAGTTCAGTTCAAAAACGCCCGAGGAGCTGGAACTAGCATCGAGTTACATTTGTATTGGTGATTTCCTCAGATTCAGACTCGATCAACTCAACTCAACTCAGTAATATAAGTTGCTTCCTCCCTCATTTTCTTGAAGGAATGGAGGCAAACCAATATCTCATCTTGGTTTGTCTCCATTCCTTCAAGAAAATGGAAATCACTGATACAAATATAAGATGCTTTCTATAGGTCCTGATTTGAGAAACACGCCAGGCTTGAGGATCTTATTGACCGAGCCAACTAAGATCTCGCCCTTCACGTCCTTCCAGCTCTCGATGGTGATCTTCACCCTTTCTTTCGCCAACAAGCCAACGTAGGTAGCGTACTATGACGAAGAACCGCGAAATACATTGCCCCTCATGAGCATCATCCAAGGACCTGCACAGATCAAAAATAGGCATTCTAGAGCAAATTAAGATTGTTTATTGTTTCCTAAATTGCTACCTATCTGAGAAGGACTACCAACTGAAGGTTAGGTTCTGCTTCGTCATAGTAACATCAACTTGCAACTGGAGATCAAGATATTACATTTCTACTCTATTTCATCAGAAGAAATTACCTTTCCAATATACATTAATTATTTAATGAACTTTTTACATGCATTTGATCATTGAGCAAGCTAGTTGGCATTTGACTATGTTATTGGCATTGAACAACCTACAGAGAAATCAAGATATTTGTGTATCTCATGATATTTGTAAATATCTTGATATTAATGATCTTTCAATTTCATTAGATATTTGTGTATCTCATGATACTTGTAAACTGCATATATATTTCAATTTAAATTTCAAGATCTTTCAATTTCAACTTCAATTTCAATTTCAATTTCAATTTCATGATCTTTCAATTTTATTTTCAATTTCAATTGTTACTAAGTCCAAGTTGGCATTGAGCAACCTATTGAGAGATGAAGATATTACATTATACTCTTATTGGCATTTTTACTATGTTAGCTAGTGTTTGTCTTGTAAATATCCTGATAATTTTCATTTGATTGAATTTCAAACATTTGAACATTATCTATCTCACAATGATATTATTTAGTTGTTTTAGTAAAAAACAGGAACAAGATACCGTACGTAATCATACTGAAAAGAAGACACATCAAAATGAAGGATACAAAAATTACATGATAATTGCCATCATCGGATTAGAATAATCTAACAATATTGCTGAAATTTTACTTGCCTTCCTTGCCATGCCAAAATCTAGTCAAAAGTGTTGAGGCTATGATCCATCTTGGACTTGATTCACCTAATAAACAAGTGGCTGTCGATGGAGGTGCCGCGGTCGCCGGTGGAGGTGCGCCGGCCGTCAATGGATCTTACGGGTTAGGGCTACGAGCGCTCGAGGAACTGTTCGAATAGAAGAGACATACCCGGGTATTTGTAGTAGTAGAACAGTTCTAACGGTACACGACACCCTACCGTTAGTAATTTTTGATATCTTCTGACAGTATAAAGATGTAGTACCGATAGAATACAACTATTTGTAGAAGTCGAACGGTTCTAACGGTACACAACATCCCCCCGTTAGTAATTTTTGATCTCTTCTGACGGTATAAATAATTAGTACCGATAGAATAAAACTATTTGTAGAAGTCAAACAGTTCTAACGATACATAACATCCTACCGTTAGTAATTTTCAATCTCTTCTGACGGTATAAATAATCAATACCGATAGAATAAGACTATTTGTAGATGTCGAACGGTTCTAACGGTACCCAACAAACTACCGTCAGTATTTCTTTTCCTCTTCTAACGGTAAATTTGTTCATCACCGCTAGAGTAAATCATTCTACTTTGTCTAACAGTACTCAAAATACCACCGATAGCAATTGTGTTCCTCTTCTAACAGTATATGTCTTTTTTGCCATTAGAAAATCCTGCATAGCTTCTTCTAACGGTAAATTTCATAGAAACCGATAGTAAAAATACCTCCCATATGAAATTTGGGTTAAATTTTTCAAAAATTCGGATGATTTTAGAGAAAAATTGGGCAATTGTGCATGTATGAGCTTCAATTCTCTATATTTGTGTAATTGTTGTGATTTATGACTATTTGTGCATGTTTGTACTTGTGTATGCGATTGTTGATTATCTAGCCGTATGGTCTTATGTATTGTATGTCTGTGATATATCTCTTGTATTGAACTGTTTGTCAGACAAGCTAATTACAAGAGAGGTCATGCTGAAATTTTCCTTGAATTATATTTAAATTGCCCACACTATCTATGTTTCGAATGTTTTGCAAATTTGAGTGCTAATTTTTGCATCCTTGTTACCATGAATATCCAATGTATGTAATATTCAAGAGACTAGTTTAGATCATTTACTTGCTTAGTTTGTGTACTTGGCCTCCTAGATATCACTTCTAGTTACTTAAACCATGCTTTTACAAAACTCTGCAAAATAAGGTTGCAAATGCTGCTCTCTACCCAGTAGGCAACTTCTATTTCAACGCTTAATAAAAACTCTTTACTCTCCGCTCCTCTGAGCTAGTTGATGTTTGACTTGTTTTTGCATTTTTTAAAATGTTAGTTTGTTCATTAATCATCAAATCGAGCTTATGAGCGTGTTGATCACTCTATGGAACACATCACCTAGTGTGATGGGCTTAGGGTAGAGTACGAAGAGATCCATAACTAATAAGTTGAACGGGAAGGAGCTAGCTTAAGCACCAAATTTTGAAAAAATTTCAATAAGGTTAGAAAGTGATTAGTGTGATGTCTAGCGAGGCTGAAACATTTAATTAGTGTAATTATCTGATTTCTAAACTCTTCATTTGATATTCGTATGCTAGTATATACATCGATAACTCGTATGTTTTTTCACTCATTCTTGCTAAATTCGAGATATGATTGGCTGTGTGTAATTTATACATGATTCATAATCATTTGCAACCTTTTTTTTGAGCCTTCTCGTGTTTGCGAAATAAACAGTTATAATACATTAGATTGCCGCATTTATACATTACTTGCTGTCCTTCTTTCTTCATTGATTTTATTTGCTTGAGGACAAGCAAAAGTTCAAGCTTGGGGATGATAATTTCATCTTTATACATATTTTCTGGATATTTTCCTCTCATTCATACTCATTTTAGTCATAAAGATCATCAAATACTCAAATATATTTGTATTGGCTGTCGTTCGACCTCGACTGTGTGTTTTGTTTATTTTAATCACAAGTCGACGCAATTTGGGTAATTTATGGCAGAATAGATAAGCTTCATCGACTGGATCTAGCGAACGGACGATTCGGTACAGAAGTACGCGTCGTTATGGACGCGTAGGAGCTGACCGCGTCGAAATCGAAATCTCCAGAAATATAGAACAATCAAACCTAACAGCTTACAGTGCAATTCTAATTCCCTAAACTCCCAAATACCAAACTGTATAAAACCAAAACCTAAACTCTAATTTGGTTCTACCTTCCCCTCTTCTTCCTCTCCGGTGAACCGCCGGTCTTCTCTCTTTTCGTCCTCTCTCAACACATTTCATCTCCTCTTCTCCCGTTCGTCTCCACCGCCGGCGAGCTCCCCTTTTCCTTCCTGTCCTGCAACTCCACAGCTCCCCTCTTTATTCCTTCCTTCTCCTTCTCCCTCCTCCTTCTTCTTCTTCCTCCTTTCTTCTTCCTGCCTCTTCTTCCCCCAAATCCCCAACTCCTCTCTCCTCTTCTACGGGCCGCCCGATCTGCCGCCGGATCTGCGCCCTCTCCCAGATCCACGCGCCGCCCGATCTGCCACCCGACGCCGCCTCCTTCACAGCCGCCGCCGCTGATCTGATCCCGCGCCGCCCTTGCCGCCGGTCCCGATCTTCCCCACAGCGCCACCATCTCCACGGCGACGCCGGAGCCGTCCCCGAGTTCGCTTTCCCGCGCCCGCCGCCACGTTCCTCGGCTGGATCTGGCTGATCCCGAGCCGTGGCCTCCCTCCGCGCCGCTCTCCTCGCGCCGCCGCCGCTCACCAATCCCTTCCTGGCACCACAGCCGCCGCTGATCTCACCGATCGCGCCGCCTCCACTCCCGGTGCCGCGCCGCACCACCGGATCTGCGCCCTCTTCCAGATCCACGCGCTGCCGGCAATCTCCTGCCCGAGCTGCAAGACCGTGACTTCAACTACAACTCTCGGCGTCTTCTTCCCCGAGTTCAGGACTTCTTCCTCGGCTAAATCAACTTCTTCCACTGCACCGACAAGCACCACCTTCGACAGCGAGCTCTGCCACCTCTTCTCCAGCAACCAGGAGCAACCTCCTCAACGACCACGGCAAGCTCCAGCTTCATCTGCTTCGGTCATCTGCACCAGCAACTAGCACATCTCGACAGCAAGTAATTAGTGGTGCATTCTCATTACCTGTCTCCTGTTCTTCGAATTTCAAACTGAATTGATGATGGTATGCATGTATGAAATGCTGTGTGTTTGTAATTATTGAACTGAGGTCCTCAATTTCTGAATCAGATATCAGTTTTAGGATAATTTGAATTGGATGGATCAAACTTTGTTGTTTACTTGAAAGCTTAACCCAACTGTTATGAAGAACTGAATGGATTTGAGTTGCAACTCAGAGCTTGATTTCGATTAATAGTTTGTCTTGCTGGTGCGCCTCATAAACTGCCTGTGTTGTATTTTAGTCACTGTGGTATTACATAGATGAACTTTAAACTGCAGTGAATTGGAACTGAATTCTGAATTCTGAATTGTGCCAGTCATTTCTTCTCTGAGTTCATGGTTGATTTTTGCTGGTCTTAGTACCCTGTTGATTCAAATGCCTGTGCTTAGTCATTGTTTACTTGTCTAGATGCGAAGTTGAGAAATATCATGCGATTGCGATCCTTTTATACTGTGAAATCTGAATAGCTTCATCTATCTCTTTTGTGTTCGACATTGAGCTGGTTCATGCTAAACTGATTTTTCAATGTTTCTGAGGTGTTTATTACAAATGTTTATCAATGAAACCTCGGTTCGGTCTGGTGTTGTTTGCTTAGGTTTGCTGTTGTGGTTGTGGATGAGAAGATGATTGGTGTTTGCTTTGCACTTGTGATTCGTCGATACTCGCCGTAGATTGCGATCGCTGATGGTCGTTAGCGCTGCCTCGCCCACTACCAATACACGATTTCCTTCTATTGCTTGTATTACGAAACACGAGTTCAGGACGAACACTAGTCGCTTGTCGAGGAAACCACCTCTCTTTCTCTTTATTTCTTCTGACATCTTCTCTCTTTTCTTTTGTCCGATTTATTTTCAATTGCCATTGATTTAGTTTAGTTTTACATGATTCGTATTTTCTAGTCCCTGTGGAAAGAATGACTAGAATACTCGCCTTATTGCATCGTCCTCGTTCTATTGCGAGACGATCTAGGTCGGTATTAGTCCGGGATGATGGAGAATACACATCGACTAGTGAGGTCGAATAAGAATTCGACCACGAGGAGCAACAAGGCATGTTGCGCTCTGACGCGGAGCAGATCATCTTTGATATTGGTCATGTCAGCCTTATTGTTCGACGTGTTCTCAGGTCTCAAATGGAAAAGGCAGAGTGGGGGCAACGCCACAATTTATTCCAATCAAAGTTTGTGATCATGAAGCACTCGTGCAAGGTCATCATTGATGGAGGGAGCTGCAACAATATTGCCAGCTTTGAGATGGTCGCCAAGCTTGGCTTGACTACACGAACACACCCGCAGTCGTACTACATTCAATGGTTCAACTCTTGTGGCAAGTTGAAGGTGACCGCGATGGTGCGTGTCCACTTCTCTGTAGGTCCCTATTCTGATTTTGTAGACTGTGATGTGGTACCGATGCAAACTTGTGCATTACTACTTGGACGACCATGGCAATACAACAAGGATACTACACATCATGGGCGTTCCAATAAGTACTCTTTTGTGCACAACAATAAGAAGGTTTCGCTGGTTCTAATGTCTCTAGATGAAATTCTCAAAGATGATTTAGATAGGGCTGAGCGTGAGAGAAAAGAAAGAGAGATGAGTGACATCCACAAATCGAGGAGTGAGCGCCACCAAGCTAACCTGAGAGAAAAGAAAGAAAAGAATGAAAAGAAAAAAGAGGTTCAACTTAAGAGACAGGTTCTATTAGCCACAAAAAGTGAGATGTGAGAGTTCAAAACCCATCCTCAAGAGTGCTTTGTGCTTATGTGCAAAGACACTCTCTTTTCTATTGATGCTTTGCCCTTCACTTTGCCCGTTTCGGTTGTTGCTTTATTGCTAGAATTTGAGGATGTGTTTCTAACTGAGATACTTGCAGGACTGCCACCATTGCGAGGGATAGAGCATCAAATCGACCTCATTCCAGGGGCATCCTTGCCTAATCGACCTCCATATCGCACCAACCCAGAGGAAACAAAAGAAATTCAGTGTCAGGTACAAGAGCTTTTCAACAAAGGATATGTGCGCGAAAGCTTAACTCCATGTGCTCTTCCTATTTTACTGGTGCCAAAAAAGGATGGATCATAGAGGATGTGTATAGATTGTCGAGCTATCAACAACATTACTATTCGTTATCGTCATCCAATTCCTCGGTTAGATGATATGCTTAATGAATTAAGTGGCTCGACCATCTTTTCTAAGGTTGATTTGCGAAGTGGTTACCACCAAATTAGAATGAAACTAGGTGATGAATGGAAAACTGCCTTTAAGATTAAATTTGGATTGTATGAATGGTTGTTTATGCCATTTGGTCTTACTAATGCACCTAGTACGTTTATGCACTTAATGAATGAAGTGTTGCGAGCTTTTCTCGGACACTTTGTGGTGGTCTACTTTGATGACATCTTAATCTACAGCAAGACTTTACATGACCATTTCGGGCATTTGCGCCAAGTTTTTGTTGTTCTAAGAGAGACACGTTTGTTTGCTAACCTTAAGAAGTGCACCTTCTGCATAGATCGAGTCGTGTTTCTTGGTTATGTTGTGACTGCACAGGGCATTGAGGTGGATGAACAAAAGGTGCAAGCAATTCGAGCATGGCCTACACCTACAACAATCACACAAGTGCAGAACTTCCATGGACTTGTTGGTTTCTACTGCCGGTTCGTACAGGATTTCAGTACAATTGCTGCCCCACTTAATATGCTGACAAAGAAGAGCATGCCCTTCAAGTGGGAACGGCGCAAGAGGACGCTTTCAACACGCTGAAAGATAAGTTAACCAATGCACCACTTCTACAACAATCTGATTTTAATGAAGCTTTTGAGATAGAATGCGATGCTAGTGGCATTGGAATTGGGGGTGTTCTTATGCAGGATAGAAAACCCATTGCTTATTTCAGTGACAAGCTTAGTGGTCCAGCATTAAATTACTCAACTTACAACAAGGGATTGTATGCATTGGTTAGAGTGTTAGAAACATGGCAACATTGTCTCTGGCCAAAAGAATTTGTCATACATTCCGATTGTGAAGTATTGAAGCACATTCGTAGCCAAAGTAAATTGAATCGTAGACATGCCAAGTGGATATAATTTATTGAAACCTTTCCGTATGTTGTCAAATATAAGAAAGGTACAGATAATTTGGTTGTTGATGCATTATCTAGGTGTTACATATTGTTATCTTAGCTTGATTGTAAAATCCTTGGGCTATAAAGCTTAGAAGAATTATATTCAACTGATTTGGTTTTAAAGACATTTACATTAATTGTAAAGAAGGAAGGTGTTGGGCTCGATATGCACTGAATGATGGTTATTTGTTTCGAGTTAACAAGCTTTGTGTTCCCGTGAGTTTTGTTCATCTTTTGTTGTTGCTAGAAGCTCACGACGGAGGTTTGATGGGACATTTTGGGATGCACAAAATAGAAGACGTTTTGGCCACTCATTTTTACTGGCTAAAAATGAAGCGAGATGTTGAGCGCTACATACGACGATGCACTACTTGTCAAACAGCTAAATCTCGCTTAAATCCACATGGATTATATATGCCTCTTCCTATTCCAAAAGTGCCTTGGGAGGATATTTCTATGAATTTTGTGCTAGGATTACCAAGGACTAAGAAGGGGAGGGATAGTATATGTGTTGTCGTCGATAGGTTTGTCGACGATTTGGACTCGGGGTCCTCAGTCGATCTTACACAAATTTGTGAGTTGTGAGACCTTTCAGGGTGCTCCCCTTGGAAGGTAGGATGAGTAATGTCTTTATGGGCACGAGAGAATTTATACAGGTTCGGGCCCTCGATGGTGGGAGTAATAGCCCTACATCCTGTTATGATTTCACTATATGAGAGAAAAAGTGTTTACAGGAGGGAGGAAGAGATGATCACAGGCGAAGATCTCTCCTATATTAATGTCTATCTAACTATGTCTAAGTCTTTGGGCTACTCAGACTCCTGGTAATGCTTGTATGCTTAACCGTCCTTTAGATCATGCGTTGACCACCTTTTTATACTGAACAAAAGGGCGCCAATATGAAATGGCTCTGGACGGTTATTACTGTGCAGTTTGCGTAACCGCTCCTCTTTCCTACGTAGGTTTAACACGTGTAGTTAGTGGGTAACCGCACATATTAACCTCCTGTTAGTTATCTTCATACGTGGGAGAAGTTATCTTGACCCTAGAGAGGTGTTTGTGAAAGACTCAAACACCCTCGAATTTGTCTTGATTGTATGTAGTCATCGACCTCTTGACCGCGCATCGTCTACAGCCTCCCGACCGCGCATCGTCTGCAGCCTCCTGACCGCGCATTGTCTGCGGCCTTGTGATCGTGGAAGGGCTGCGATCACAAACTACCTTTGTGTCTGCGCTCTCCTAGTATATAGAAGACTGGTCGCCTGAGCTCATAGCGGCCATTTAAGACTCATAGACACATATCAGATTCGAACCTGACTTGAACCTAATGTGTGTTAATCAAACCAGCTCGGGAGATAATCCTCCTCAGCTAGCCCCCAAATTTGAAGAAAACGAAGAGACATGTTTACTTCAAATTTTAATCTTGCATCGAATTGTGAACCCGACGCTTCAAATTTCTCAATTTGCATTATTCTGTCGTGTGACGGTTCATACCCCGAGAAAAACCATGAGTTTTTCTTGATAGATAATGATGAATTTATTGACTTATATAATCAAGGCAGCGATTGCGAGTGCGTTTTAGGAACTCGAGACGTTCGTGGGAACAAACCGTCGCCTCCGGGCCCTATAAATAGCACAGCCTCTTAGTTCTTAAGACTTACAAATTCTTAGCTAAGTCCTTTAGAAAATCTGATTCTGACTCCCTATCTCGCATCTCCTCTTTTACTCTTCATCTTGATGGTGAACCAAGATCCCAAGACGATTATTGAGATTGAGAGTGATGAGGAAGAAACAGAGAAGACACAAGATATTCAGAAGGTAGACTTCTAAAACATCTTATGATTTTCTGAGTCAAAGATTTTCCTAAGCAATTCCTTTTGGACTTCATAGGTGATTGAGGAAATGATCTCTCCAAAGAAGAGATCTAGAGATGATGAAGGATCCTCCAGTGGAGTGCATTGAAGATTCTAAAGGGTGCTAGTGCCTGTGTTGCCACATTGCCCCTTGCGACTCATCCAGTTGCCTCTTCATCTCCACCTTTGGAATCCACAACAATCCTTCAAATCATCCCACTTCTGGAGGAAGTCTCACACCTCTGCGATCAGACGATCCTCAGCTTTTGTTGGGTGATCAATTTTCTGGGGGAAGTCACACACTTCCTCGTCCAAATCCTCCCCAAAGCTTGGCTTTTTCCTCTGCTTCTCAGGTAACAGCTATCTTCACTCTCCCTGTTGGTTATATGTTTAATGAACTAACCATGAGTACACAGGAGGTGAAGACCCCTGGAGCCCCCACGATCAGCCTGCTGAAGTCCAGGCTCTTTTTGCTAAGAGTGTAGCCTTCAGGAGAACTCTCGAAGAAGAAAAAGAGGGCTGGAGAAGCGTAGTGAGGAAATATCTTCTGCCATTTTGCATTTGGCAGAGTGCTGCGAAAGCTCTCGCGAAGAAGCGCGCAGGTTCCGATTGGAGAGGGATTATGCTCAGCAGCAACGAGAACTCCCCGATACAATAAGGAACAGCTGTACACCTTTGCTGAGAGACGATGTAGATAGGCTTAGGGCTATAGCCAGTTCTCTAGGGACAGTCAGTGTTGATCCCACTGATGTTAACATGTCCCTAGGAGAACTTTGTAAGCGGCTATCGGACCAGGTCGACGCTTTGGTCGCCTGTGTCCCTTTTATATGTAAAGATTGCCAGAAATAAAAAATTTCATTTCCTTACATACCTGATCCCTTAAAGAGATTATGTAAAACTTATAATCCCAAATTAAGGTTTTTTATACTCTCTGTGTAAAGAAGTGGTTACACAAGAACGCCTCTGTGACCAAAAATACACAGGTAGGTTTCTGTCCGAAACCAGCTCAGGTCAGTTCTTCGGTCTCGGAATAGCATTGAGGTCGTATACTGCAATCAGAACTAGAGTAATGATCACAGAACAGTATCTTGACCATGCGGCGACCACAGATGTTGCGATCACCTATATCGCAGTGATCACAGAATTGCATTGCGATCAGTATACAAGATATAAGTTTAATCCAAAGTCATAAGGGATTACTTCCTTGATAAACTTTTAAGAATTTCTCATATTTTTATCTGTACCATAGCCCCCGAATGTGAAATAAAATGATAAAGATACATTTCATTTCGGATTCATCACTGGGTATAGATAATGGTGATGAAGACATCACTTCTTCGGATATACGCACCAACCATAATCCTCCGCTTGTTACACAAGGACCAATAACGCGCGGCCGAGCCCGATTGTTGCTTTGCCAGGTGAACTCGTTCCTAAGTTATATATATATGGTCTTGAGAATGGTTTACTACATAAAGTTGATAATATTGTACTTAGGAACCATGGAGAGGACCAGAAAGGATGCGAGGACCAGCAAGGAGCCCAAGTCGAGTTGGAGTTCAAGACGGATTCGAGTTAGAGTCCGGTTCGGCCATCTAGGAGCAGTCTGCCTTCAAACGACCATATCTCCCTCATACGAAGTCCGATTGGGACGTTCTTATAGTCTACGGAGAAGCCCACGACGAGATATTTCCAATGGATCTGGACCCACATCCAAAATCCTTTTGTATCACCGGAAATTAACAAAAATAAGTTTCGACCAGATTCTAATTGGGCCAAGTCGGTGCTGCGACACCTTGTTTCGGGCCTTCGGCCCATGTATTCCCTAGTAGGGCGTGAGAAACTCTAGCCACGCCACCTCTTCATATACTCAGTAGCCGTCATTGTTTAGATTTGGGTTTTGCTTAGATTATACTGCTTAGACAGTTTTCGCTGTTCATCGGTTTGTGTAACACCAACTCGTACTCTTCATTGGTAATTGGCAATATTTAGATTGCATCTACCATGTTCTTGCTTGTGTTCTCGATTTGCAGTAGGAACGAGCCTTCGTGGCGAGGTCAATCCGTGCGTGCGTGTGGTTGATAACCAAAGGAGCTGTGTTGTAGCGATTGCAGTGGTTCGAATCAGTTCTGATTGGAAGCCAGATCGTCGATGTCTAGTTCCCCATCAATCGATTTACCTCTACCTATCGGAAGATCGGGACACTGTCCACATCAAATGGGTTCCAAGAGGAAAGGCACCCATTATGGGAAATTAATAAAATATCTGGCGAAGGGTTGTCTCGGGCATATAAAAGGAAAAGGTAGCTTACTAGAGAAGCCTCACAACAAAAACCCTTCGTTGCCTTGGACATTTTTGCCGCACAAAAACCCTCTTTTGCGCACCTCGTCTTCGTCGTCTCCCAAGCCATCGCCTTTTTCCATGATCTTCTGCAGTAATGGCATCCTGGAGCCGATCTGTCCACCACACGAAGGAGAGCTTGGTGGCACTAGAGAAGGAAGAGATTCTCCCTCCATGGCTGCTGACCAACTGGCGGCCAGCGGGGAAGAACGAAGAAACCCCAGCCGTTCACGAGGGTGAACTCGTGTTCTTTGAGGAGTATTTGCGCTGCAGGTTCCGATTCCCGGAAAGCGAGTTCCTGCGGGGAATCCTCAACCATTATGGGTTTGAGTTGGTGAATCTCCACCCAAATGCTGTTTTGATCCTGGCAATCTTTCAGCACTTATGTGAAGCATTCATTGGAGTGCTGCCAAGCGTGGAGCTTTTCTGACGCCTTTACTTCTCGGCGTGGTCGAAGAGTGCCAACGCCGTTGGGTGCATCTACTTCCGCATAAGGGAAAAGAAAGAGTATCCATTCCCTCCTCTACGGGACTCGGTGCACGGGTGGCACCACAAATAGTTCTATTGCACCCCTCCGTCGGAGAGTGGACTCTGGTTTGCGAACTCCTGACCGGAGAGAGACAGTGAAATGGACTCCATTCCTTCCCTAAGTGCAGACTTAGAGAAGCAGGCCAAAGCCATTCTTCACCTGGTCCAACAGGGACTAACAGCGCGCGACATCATCCGCGACTTTGTGAAGAATAGGATGAGCCGCCTGCGTGAGAGGGAGCATCCAGCTTGGTAGGTGGAGTCCATGGCGGACAGCACCCTAGATTACAATATAGGTATGTCCTCTGGTTTACAAAGTATACAACTCTACTGACGAATAAAGACATATCAAGTAAGTTGTTTGTTTTTGTGACGCAGTTCTCTCGTTGTCTGAAATTGAAAAACGGACGAACTACCTTCTAAGGCCTTACAATGCCGCAACAGAAGGAGTTAAAGGGTCGCTTTGCCCTCAGAGCTTAATAAATTCAAGCGATGATCTGAAATAGGAAAGCCAAAAGGTATGACTTCTCTTGGAAACATATGTTTGGATTCGTGTATCGCCACTTTCTTACCAAATCGAATTCTTGGAATGATGCAGCTACTGAAGGGGCGTTCTGTTGGGATGAAACGTCCTGGTGATGACGCTGGATCCTCTGGGGGATCAGCGGTGAAGAGGGTAAAGAAAACCTCTTCACGTCGGGTGACGAAGGAGCCTGCTTCCGAGAAACCTAAGAAGGTCTTAGGAGGGGCTTCTTTGAAGAAGAAAACCACAAATGCGAAGAAGACCGCGGTAAGATTTTCTGTCCCCCATATACCCTCGAGTGTGAATAAGAATTACTTCTTAGTCGTACAGGGTGAGGGGAGTGAGGACGAGGATGACGACGTTCCTCTAATTCGTCGCAAGAGGAAGGCGACTGACCTTCTGAAGAGAAGCATCCCAGAGAGGTCACCCTCCCCCAGGATCGACGAAGTCTTGTCCCTGACTGCAGGGATGGGGATGGCTACATTAAGTCCCGTGGCCGCAGAAGTCTTGGCGGTCACGGAGGAGACTCCCAACCCTGAGGCCCGCAAAGCCCCCGGATTGATAACCCCTCCCCCAACAATTGAGGAGACTACTGTGGTAAAAACTTCGCAATTTTGTAATTTTTTACTTCCCCATATACGCTAATCATATTTGCTAATATGCAGGGAGAAGAAGACACTATCCTGTTCAAGAAGAGGAAAATAAGGACACATGTTGATGACACCTCGACAGGGGCACCTAGTGGGCTTCGTTCTCCCCAGAGCTCATCATCAAAACCCAAATCCTGGATGGGGTTTCGTGTCAAGTAAGAATACTACTTCTGGTGAATTTCATCCTATCACCAAGAGGTATTCTAAATTGATGTTCAGACATAGGGATCCTGCCCTAAGTGCCCCAACGACCTCAACAACTATTGGCACATCAACTACCTTAGAGGTCGCGGGTGGGACAGGCCCCACTCCCATGGCTGAATAATCCTCTCAGACCATTCTAGAGGAAATAATAGCAGACATCCAATCTCAGGGGAAGGATGCTGCTGTCCTGACAACAGGGGAGGACTGGCAAGGAGAACCATCTGCCGTCCCTGTTGTCAAGGAGAAGATGAGCCTTGAGGCTCATGCTTCGGCTGAACCTTTGAGAGGTTCATTTAGCGATTTCGTAGAGGTAAATAGAGATTCTTTTCTCAACCCTGAATTTGCAATCCATAGGAATATTCAAGTCTGAAGAGCAATGTTTTACTATTGGCTGTTGGAAAAATCATTGTTTGATTAAATGCAAAGTATTCTTTTGGATCTTTATTTGGGGAAGATTGAATACAAGAGAAAGGTTATCCAAAACGAATATAGTTATTCCTTCATTGGTTTGTGATTTATGCTCAGAAGGTTGTTGATCCGTTTGAGACCTAGCCTTGGTTTTCGCACTAGGCTCGCCCAGATTCTAATATGCGGAATAACGGGATCTTACTCGGAAATACCGAAACCCAAAGGTTGATTGAAAACACAGTTCAAAGTAATTGTACAACTCTTTATTTCAAAGAGGGCATTACACGTCGAACGTTAGACCTACTTGTCTACGTCGAAGGAACTATAAGTGTCTAAGACTTTAATCTAGACTCGATTGTATTCGATGATCTAAACTAGACCTATTACAAGGTATTTATAGTCCAATCGTATGAATACGTATCAGACTCATATAACTAACTAATCCTAAACAGATAAGCTTAGTTATACATATTTGGATCGGATTACAATTCCGAACAGGGAACGAATTCCTTTTCCTGGTCTCGAACCAATCCAAGGTTGTGAAACCTTTCCTGGTCGCAAAACCTTTCCAAACACGGTTAAGGTCGCGAAGCCGTATGCGATCAGGACTTGGGCGCAAATCCGTATGCGATCAGGACTTGAAGATCCTCCCGGATCATGACTCCCTTGTTGAGAAGGAGCCAACCCCTGTTGCGACCTCTCGATCCAACTGGAGATGTGGAAATTGGGCTTGTCCATGTTCTTTGGTGTACCACTTTGCCGCACGTGCTCGTTGATCTTTCCGACCTATTCGAAAAGTCTCCTCGATGCCACTGCGGGTGGTAGTCACCTTCTTTTCCAGAATCACATCTTCACGTAGAGGTTCGTCACGTTGATAGACCAAGTCTTCAACAGATGGTACTATGGTATTTGGCTCATCATCCAGCATTGAAGGCTCGAAGAGTTTGAGGTGCTCAACATTGGCAACCGAGTAAATATCCATGTATGGAGGTAACTCGAGCTGACAAGCATTATTACCCACTTTCCGCAAAATCTGAAAAGGACCATAACGAATGGGTTTGAGTTTCTTACCTTCACCTTTAAGTCTCTCCTTACTCGGATGTAACCATACCATATCACCTTCTTGAAATTGTGCATCAACTCGGTGTCGATCATGTCGCGCCTTGTACTTGAGTTGAGCTTTCAGCAAGTTCTGTTCAACCTCACGATGGAGTCGTTGAATACCTTCTAGGAACTTTTGTGCTCGATCCTGATCAGATGCTTCCTTGCTGTTCTGTGCTGAGGTAGGGATCACCAACTCCATGTCGAATGGACTCTGTGGTAGAAACCCTAAACAGACCTCAAACGGTGACTTTCCAGTCTATCCATGCACTGCTCGATTAAAAGCAAACTGCAGGTACGGTATGCTTTCATCCTAGGTCTTCGGGTGCTTCGAGTTATATCCTCTCAAAAGATGAACGACTGTGCGATTTACCACCTCGGTTTGACCATCAGTTTGCGGATGAAAAGCAGTACTCCTCTTTAGCTTGGTGTCCATTATCGTCCAGAGCGATCGCCAAAAGTGACTAAGGAACCGGGTATCGCGATCAGACACAATAGAAGTCAGCAGTCCGAAGTGTGTCCAAACGTTTTGAAAGAAAACCCGAGCTGCTTCTTCTCCCGTGATAGTCTTTCGACAAGGTATAAGAACAATCATTTTGGAGAACCGATCAACGACCACGAATAGGTAGTCGTTGCCACGTTGGGTCTTAGGCAATCCTCCCAAGAAATCCATGGATATGCTCTCTCATGGTCGCGATGAAACTGGCAAAGGAGTGTACAAATCTAATTTTCGGTTTGCCGGTTTTGAGATGCTGCAGAGACCACAGCCTCGAACAAAACTAGCCACATCTTGCTGCATATGCGGCCAGAACACATGTCGGTGAAGATTTTGCAACATCTTTGTAACCCCAAAGTGACCAGCTACCTTCGATGTGTGCGCTTCTCACATCCATTGAATTCGAGGTGCTCCACGAGATATGCAAAGTAATTTGCCCTTGTACAAGAGTCCTTCGCGACGAACGAACTCCGTAGGTTTCCTTGTTTCGAGCTCAGTCAGTGCTGTTTGAAAATCAGGGTCTTCACTGTACATAGTGGCATAGTCATCATGACATGTTGGCTCGATCTGCATGAATGCTGATAAACAGAGGGTCGTAACTGGTGGTCTCGACAACATGTCCGCCAATTTGTTGTGTACGCCCTTTTTGTACTTAATCACCAAATTAAACTACTGCAGATATGACATCCACTTCATGTGTCGAGCTTGCTGTAGCTTGGATTGAGTTTGCACATATTGCAATGGTTGATGGTCAGTGTGGACAACCGTCTCTTTACCCAAGAGATAACACCGCCAATGTTTCACAGCCTGATGCAGTGCGCATAACTCCTTATCATAAGTCGGGTAGTTCTTCTGAGCTCCCTGGAATAACTCGGAGTGATATGCCACTGGTCGACCTTCTTGCATGAGCACTGTGCCCGTCGCATAACCTGAGACATCGGTTTCTAGTTCGAACGGTTTGTGGAGATTCGGCAAAGTTAACACAGGCGCCTCGCTGATCTTCCTTTTCAGCAAGAGAAACGTGTCCTCATGTTTTCCTGTCCACTCGAACTTCTGATCGATCCTAGTTAATGCATGCAATGGAGAAGCCACAATGGAGAAGTGTCGGATGAACTTCCGCAGATATTGGCATGCTCCCACAAAACTACGCACAGTCGCAACTGTTCGTGGTCGCGGCCATTCGCGAATCACTTTTACCTTGTCCGGGTTGATTTGCAACGTACCGTTGCCGACCATGAATCTGAGGTAAAGTAGAGTTTGTTGGCCGAACTCGCACTTCTTACGGTTGAGGCGAAGTCAATGTTGCCGAAGCTGTTCGAACGCCTTTTCGACATGAATGAGGTGCTCATCCCATGAATGACTATAAACTAGTATGTCATCGAGGTAAACGATCACAAAGTCATCGATGAACTGTCTCAATACGTCATTCATAAGACGCATGAAAGTTGCCGGGGCGTTGCAGAGACCAAACGGCATGACCAACCATTCGAACAGACCTTGTCGTGTTTTGAACGCGGTCTTCACGTATCTTCCTCTCGGATGCTGACTTGATGATATCCTGACTTAAGATCCAATTTGGAGAAGATAATAGCATGCTTCAATTGGTTTAGTAGGTCATCAATACGCGGAAGGGGGTACCGGTTCTTGATGGTGATCTTGTTTAGTGCTCGATAGTCGATGCACATACGCCAAGTCCCATCTTTCTTTGGTACTAACACCACAGGAGATCCACAAGGTGAACTACTCGGTTGAATGACACCATCGTTCAGCAACTCACCAAGTTGTCTCTTGATCTCTTCATTCTCCAATACTGAGTTGCGATACATACTCAGATTGGGCAGTGTCACATCGGACACAAGATGAATTTCGTGCTCGACTGGACGTTTCAGCGGATGACCCTGGGTAGTCTCGAACAGATCACTGTATTTCTCCAGCAGTCCCAACAAACGACCAGAATCCTCTCGGCACGCCAACGACAATGCTGGTCGAGTACCCTCACCTTGACCAATGGGTCGAATCATGACAAGCACATACTTGTGACATGCATTAACAATTCGTTTGGCTTGATTTGCGGTAATCAAGTTCGAAGTGTTGACGTGGATGTCTCTACTGATCACGAACTTAACTCCGTCTTTGGTGAGGTCGTACTCTTGCGCTCGCCGATGGAAGTGAGCGTCTCGATCATACAGATACGGACTCTCAGAGATCACCTGATAGATATTGATAGGGACAACATCGCATTGCACCTCATCGATATATCGTGCAGAGATCGCAAACTTCAACACACACTGACTCGTAATCTGTTGGTTCACGTCAGATGTAAACCAACCCAGCGGATATGGTCGCGGGGGTGTGGTTGTCTTCAAACCAAGTCGCCGAACCAGTCCAGCAGAGACCAGATTCTTCTGACTTCCTGGATCGAATATCGCTGCGACCACTTCGTGCTTCACCTGGATGTTGATGGTGAACAAGTCCTCCGTTGGGTGATGGTCATTCGGTGGATCCGAACCCTTCTCCTTCGGCATTGCCATCAGAGACAAGATCGTATCCGCCTCATTAACCGAATTCACTCGGACAACTTCTTCGTCTGGTGAAGTCGCAGTAGCCGTGGTTGTTCTTTTCCCTGGTCCGTTTCTCTTTGGTCAAAGTTCAGGATGAACCTTGTAGCATTTGTCCTTCATATGTCCCGTGACTTGACAATGTTCGCAAAAGGCACCCGTGCCATATTTTGAAGCGTTCTTCTTCGGACTCAGCTTTTTCTTTGTCGAGGTCGCACTTTCTTTCGTGCTTTTGTCGCTGCGGGATTTGTTCTTCTTCTCGATCGCCATAGCAGTTGTGCTCGCGGTCGCAATGTCTTGGACGTCGAACAGACATATCTCAGTACTGATCGATTTCTGAAGTCCAGATGTGTACTTCCGAAATACCTGAGGGTCGGATAGTGAGATGCCAATGACCATTGCTTGTCGCCGAAACTTTGTCGTATAGTTTTGGACGGTCTGGTCGCGCCGTTGGTACAATCTGTGCCAACGCTCCCATCTCTCCTCAAGGTAACCCATCGGATAGAATTCTTGTCGCAGAAGTCGTTTGAATTGACCCCACGCAAGGTCGTCAGCTTCATCACTGGCGACAAGGGCCTTCCACCATATCTTGGCGTGGTCCTTCATCTTCAAAGGTGCAAATTTGACCTTTTAAGCGCTACTGAACCCTTTAAGGTCAAAGTAGGTCTCAAGCTGGTCGATCCAAGAATCCAGCTTCTCAGCATCGATCACCCCATCATATATGGGTATATCAATCTTAGCGTCGACCTTAAAAGATCCGACAGCTAAGGAGGTGTTGGCGAGGTCATCGGTCTTGTGATCGCCTTCGTCTTCATCTTCGTCTGCCCTGCGCAAGTCTTCACCAGTCTTCTCACCCATATCCTTCCCTACTTCAGGAGGTACAATCATGGCCTGTTGCTTAATCCAAGCAAGCACGATTTCCATGTCGGTGGAGAGTTTAGCCACTTGTTCGGCTAGGTTAGTTTGAACGGAGGTATCGTCAGACATTGTCAGAGACGCGGCTGTAAGAACCGTCAATTGATAGCCTGGAGTTTCACCGAAAGTTTTGTAACCCTGGAGAGTCTTCACCATCCACAGAATAGGAAAGTTGCTCTGATACCAACTTGATCCGTTTGAGACCTAGCCTTGGTTTTCGCACTAGGCTCGCCCAGATTCTAATATGCGGAATAACGGGATCTTACTCGGAAATACTGAAACCCAAAGGTTGATCGAAAACACAGTTCAAAGTAATTGCACAACTCTTTATTTCAAAGAGGGCTTTACACGTCGAACGTTAGACCCACTTGTCTACGTCGAAGGAACTATAAGTGTCTAAGACTTTTATCTAGACTCGATTGTATTCGATGATCTAAACTAGACCTATTACAAGGTATTTATAGTCCAATCGTATGAGTACGTATCAGACTCATATAACTAACTAATCCTAAACAGATAAGCTTAGTTATACATATTCGGATCGGATTACAATTCCGAACAGGGAACGAATTCCTTTTCTTGGTCGTGAACCAATCCATGGTCGCAAAACCTTTCCGAACATGGTTAAGGTCGCGAAGCCGTATGCGATCAGGACTTGGGCGCAAATCCGAATGCGATCAGGACTTGAAGATCCTCCTGGATCAGTTGTATGGAAACTCAAACTCATATTTTTTTAGTGTTGTTTTGCTAAGCAATGCTGGATTTCAATTGGCTTGAATTGGTCCTTGATTTCTCCTATTCTGGACATCATTTGGAATAATACAAAGGTGAATTCTTCTTTTAAAGACTTCTACATGGAGATTATCATTATAGCTCTTTGGAATATTTAGAAATTTTGGAATAAGAGGATTTTTCAACAATTTGTTCCGAATCCCTTGATTTGGAGAGCTTTTATTGATGATCCAAAACTTGTGGCAGAAAGAGTTCTGGAAAGGATTAGATTACAAATTTTTCGTTGGATTGATTTATTGTAATTTTCCTTTTTAATTTCTTTTTTGTACACTGGTACTCTTTATTATCCTTATTTATGTATAGTTAGCAGTAGGCTTCTTGCCTACTGCCTTTAATAAAAAAATATTTGCAAGGTCGTTTTTCTTGGCTTTGTGGTTTCAGGTCATGGTGTTGAGGTCGATGAGGAGAAAATAAAAGTTATTCGTGACTGGCTACCTCCACAAAATGTAAGCCAAGTACGGAGTTTTCTTGGACTAGCAGGTTTCTATCGAAGGTTCATGAAAGATTTTAACACTATTGCTGCTCCAATTAACGAATTGACGAAGAAGGAGGTTCCTTTCAATTGGGGCGCAACACAAGACAAGGCATTCCAAGCATTAAAAGATAAGCTCATATCTGCACCACTACTTGCGCTACCAGATTTCGGTAAGATGTTTGAAACCGAATGTGATGCTAGTGGTATAGGCATTGGTGGAGTGCTTATGCAAGAAGGTAGGCCAATTGCTTATTTTAGTGAAAAGCTAAGTGGTTCGTCAGTAAATTATTTTGTTTATTATAAGGAGTTGTATGGTTTAGTGCATGTGTTAGAAACTTGGCAGCACTATTTATGGCCTAAAGAATTTGTTATTCATTCTGACCATGAATCGTTGAAACACCTTAAGGGTCAATTAAAACTAAACCGTCGACATGCCCATTGGAGTGAGTTCATTGAATCCTTTCCGTACATAGTTAAATATAAGAAGGGGAAGGATAATATTGTAGCAGATGCTTTGTCTAGACAAAATACTCTACTTTCTCAACTAGATGCTAAGATTTTGGGTTTAGAGAGTATAAAAGAATTGTGTACCACTGATGTGTTCTTTGCCGAACCCTATTCTAAGTGTGGAAATGGAAAAGGTTGGGATAAGTATCATCTGCATGAAAGTTTCTTATTTCGAGCTAACAAATTGTGTATTCCAAATTGTTCTGTCCGATTACTTTTATTGCAGGAAGCTCATGCAGGCGGTCTTATGGGTCATTTTGGTCCAAAAAAGACTGAGAGTGTGCTGATCGATCACTTCTTTTGGCTAAAGATGTGGCGCAATGTTGAGCGCTACGTACTGAAATGCATTACCTGCCATAAAGCTAAGTCCCGTCTTAATCCCCATGGTTTGTATATGCCTTTACCTATTCCTTGAGTTCCATGGGAGGATGTCTCTATGGATTTTGTGTTAGGATTGTCTCGAACTGAGAGGGGGAGCAATTTAGTTTTTGTAGTGGTTGATCGCTTTAGTAAAATGGCTCAATTTATTCCCTGCAAAAAGAACGATGATGCTTCACATATTGTTGTTTTTTTTTTCAAGGAAATTGTGCATTTACATGGTGTTCCAAAGACAATTGTTTCAGACCGCGATACAAAATTCTTGAGCTATTTTTGGAAGACTTTGTGGGGTAAACTTGGAATGAAGCTCTTATTCTATACTACATGTCACCCACAAACTTATGGACAAACCGAGGTTGTGAACCAAACACTCTCCATGATGTTGCGAGCGGTTCTTAAGCGTAATTTGAAAATGTGGGAAGAATGTCTTCCACATGTAGAATTTGCTTATAATAGGACAGTACACTCTACTACCAAATTTTGTCTGTTTGAGATTGTTTATGGTTTTAAACCTACTACTCCCATCGATCTTTTGCCTTTTCTATCGTAGGAACGACCTAATATGGATGCTAGTAAGTGTGCTGATTTCGTTAAGAAGATCCATGAGAAAGCGAAGGTGAATATAGAGGAGATGACAAGAAAGTATGCACAACGGGCAAATAAAGGAAGAAAGAAGATGGTGTTTAAACCAGGAGAGCTCATTTGGGTGCACTTGAGAAAAGAATGATTTCCAGAGTTACGCAAGTGCAAGTTACAGCCACGTGGTGATGGTCCTTTTAAAGTACTTGAAAGGGTCAACGATAATGCATACAAGATTGAACTGCCTGGAGCATATGGTGTTAGTGCCACCTTCAATGTCGCTAATCTAACCCCATTCTTTGGAAAACCATCAGAGTTGAGGACAACTCATTTTCAAGAGGGGGAGGATGATGGGGACATATATACAACTACATGAGCATCACCAATCCATGATGATGTTACACATACACTTGGTGATTCTAGTTCCGATAATTTAAATGAGAAAGCATACTGATGAGGACATCCCTAGCACAAGTAGCACTAGAGCTTGACCCGAAGAATATAAAGGACCAATCACTTGAATGAACGATAGAAAACCAAATAAATAGGTGACTTTGTTCCTTAAAAATTAAATTATGATGAGAATATGCTGCTACCTAATAGCTCTTGTTTAACATTGATTAGATATAAAGAGGGAGAGCATAACAGGAAGGACATAGCCACATATGGACCAAATAATTTCATCAAATCTAGTCGTACACCTACTGAGTGGAAAGAGAATTTCCTAAGCTTTCCAACAAGCCCAAGATCATTCAATTCCGTCAAGGATTACAACCGCTACAACCAAAAGAATTCTGCTCAGCCTACAGTCTGCCGACCAACGTTTAACCAACAAATTCGACCAAGCACCATTCTCAGCACAGATGTCCAATTTGATTGAGTGAGTACTTGTTGGAACGGTATTAAAAGATCTTTCCAATGAATCAAGAATCATTAAATGATGATATTGTATGCAACCAGGAGATCAAAAAGAGTAACGACTGCACGGAAAGAAAAAGTCCTGTTCGACTTCGAGAAGATTGATTCCAGACTTCTTTTATCTTTTATAGTTCGTTAGGATTTTTATTCCATTTTGAATTAGATTTAGATTAGAATTCTAGTTTAAGTCTTCTATCTTTTGTAAATACCACCCTCAATAAAAGAGAGATATGGTCATAGTTTTTGATATACAAGACATAAGACATTGATATTGATATTTTCAGATTGAAACCTTAGTTTTAGTTGAGAGTTGAATCTCTTCATCCTTTATTCTTGTGATTTCCTTTGGAGTTGTTTGAACGATCTTCGTGATCACCCTATCTATGCGTCCACTCCGTGCGTGGCCGTGTGGATAAGTAATTCGGAGTGTGGTTGGGCGAATTCATTAATATGTAGGTCCTTGTTCTACAAGTGGCTGGCTATCTCATTTCGTCAGATCATACTAGTTATCTAGGTATCTTCAGATACTAGTTATCCAGGTTCTACGTCATGAAGATCAGGCCACCCTCCGTGAATGCATCCTTCACCGGCGTGTTCATATCACATACCATGGTCCAATTACACGCAGCCGTGTTAAACATATCCAAAACCAGGTGAAAGCTAACTTAAGTTTAATTTCTGATTTTAATGATTTAGAAGTACTTCCTATGTGTTCTACTTTTATGGTACTTATGTACATGGAAGAGGAACAATTGCGTGATGATTATGGAGAAGAAAAGAGGAGTTGGACCCTTATGAGTATGCATTCCAGAATACGGCTTAGTTTTGGTCGAGTTGTTCAACCAGACCAAAATTTGGTCGACCACGACCAGAT
Source organism: Pharus latifolius (assembly GCA_019359835.1). Classification (NCBI taxonomy): domain Eukaryota; kingdom Viridiplantae; phylum Streptophyta; class Magnoliopsida; order Poales; family Poaceae; genus Pharus; species Pharus latifolius. Next base: position 35,887,152 of record CM033325.1, read on the forward strand.
TTCGGATGTTTTTGATCAGGACAACTACGGGCATGACCAAATTCACTCTCAGTCGATTTGTTCGACCAAGACCAAGGTGCAAGGATGACCAAGCGATAGTCCAACGTTCAATCGGAAACCATGATCAAGTACCATTCTCAGCACAGAAGTCCAAGTTAGTCATGAGAGTACTTGTTGGAAAGTAATTCAAAAGAGCTTTCCCAAAAATCAAGAATCATTGAAAGCCAATGTTGTATGCAACTAGGAAACCCGAAAGAGTAACGATTGTACGAGAGGAAAAAGTCCAGTTCGAATCCGTGAAAAATAATTCTGCATTTTTTTTATTTCTTATGGTATGTTATGAATTTATTCTGATTTGAATTAGATTAAGATTTGATTTCTAGTTTAAAACTTCTATCTTTTGTAAACACCATCCTCTATAAAAGAGAGGCATGATCATGGTTTTTGCAGACATGAATTTTATTGTAATCGTTTTGAAGAGACAATCTATGAATTCAGATTGACTATTAAGAGCCAAGAGTGTTCTTACTGCCCATGTTCTTGAGATTCCCGTGAATTGCACCTAATTCGTGCTTCTACGCTTTCAAGCATAGTTGTGTGAGTTAGTAATCAGGTTTGTGGATTAACGATTGTCTCGGATAGCACACTACGGTGGCTTCCTCATTGTTGGGCTACAAACTCCCCAAGCTATCTTCAATCCTATGCCGTAAAGATTGGGGAAAACCCGACGCATTAGCTCTCCCCGAGCTCGGGCGTATCTAAGATACTCATGGTATTGCCCTCAAGTTTCAATACTATCGTGATTGTGCTTATCAATAGAGATCTTTCCTCCACAACCCCCACCAAGCTTTTGGGTACTCTCATCACCCATGAAATGCAAAGGTGGAGAGAAAAGAATTTACGGAAGCTTCTGGCTCAAAGAAATAGAATTTGGCATTCAAGGCCAAGGCTGAAGAGATCAAAGAGGAAGATAAATGTCTTGATGACTCATCCGATGATGATTTGGCCCTTCTTGTGAGGAAGATGTGGAAGCTCCTAAGGAAACTCAACAAGAAAGGCCTTAACTTTGAAGAGAGGAGAGAACTCATAAGAAATCATCTTTCAGGAATATCACATGCTATAAATGTCATGAAAAAGGACATGTCGCTTCAAGATGTCCTAACAAGAAGGCAAAAGATAAAGCATGTTTCGGAGAATGGTACTCCGGATCCAAAGAATCCGACTCTGATAATGACGTACCATCCACCTCCAAGAAAATTGCAATAGTCTCAATTGGAGAGCCCACCTTGTCAAATGATGACTTGCCTCTTTGCCTTGTGGCAAGTGATGACACCAAGGAATCTGAATGCGATCCATCTTATGATGACTTAATTGACATGGTTATGGAGTTAAATGAAGCTCTTGACAAAACAACAAAGCAATACAAGTTACTCAAGAAAGAGCATTCTACTCTTAACAACTTGTATAATGAGTTAAAAGACTCACATCAAGCCTTGCTTGTCAAGGACTTTGTAGTACTAAACCAAAGGTGGATGCAGGGATTACTTGTGATATTTTGGAAAATCCACCTTGTGTCATTTCTCATTCTATATCAACATCTACATCTTGTGATGATGTAGTAATTGATGATGATCTTATTGAAGTATCCTTTGCAAATAATATCTCTCATGTGGTACAAGAAAATGTGGAACTTAAGGCTCAAGTAGAAAAATTGAACAAAGGGCTAGCAAAATGTTTCAAGGGCAAAGAAACCATTAATCGCATTCTTTGTGATCAAAAATGTTCTTTTAGAACAGAAGGCTTAGGTTAATGTGCCCTCCAAAGGCAAGAAGCTAAATACTAAAACTAATTTTGTTAAGGTTAGAAATAAATTTTGTTTTAAATGTCATGATGTAGGTCACTTAGCCGATAATTGTCCATTAGCTTCTAAGAGTAGAAAAATTGTCTATGATTCACACTACATGCTCAAAAAGAATAAAAATGGACATATTGTTGCAAAATTTGTTGGTACCCCATTCTTGAACCATCATAAGAAAAAAAATTGGGTGCCTAAATCTTTTGTCACTAACATTCAAGGACCCAAACAAGTTTGGGTACCAAAACATACTTGATATATTTTTGTACGCAATCATGACTTGAGGGGAGCAAATGACGATCATGACCATTGATGAAATCAAGCTCAAGGTTTCTCTCAAGTTGAAACTTTTAGATTTGAATGAAACTTTTACCCTCATTGCACAATTAGAATATATTCGTATCCTATTTGCATTTTCTTTCTTTATTCTTTCTTTATTTAACTCTCATGGACAACTACACAAAAGAGTGAAAATTTGAAATTTATGAGGTTACATTTTTAGGGGTGTAAATTTGTAAATTGCTTCCATTGTCTGTTGCACCTCTATATGTGAAATATTTCAAAATTACAAGTACAAACTCTTAAAATGAACTCTTTTGGTCAAATATCAAATTTTCATTTAAAAGGCCAAAAATCATCAATTCCTATCAAAATGGTCTTCAAAATGTATTTAAAACATTTTTACTGGGTTTGGATGAAAGAAAATTGAGTTTAAAATGTTTTTATTAAAACTAGCCTCAAAACGATCTTCAAGGATCTTGTTTTGTTGGCGAAATCGATCTCAAGTGAAAATCAAAATCTATTTGGATTTTGCCAAAACTTGTTTTACAAAACTCCTAGAAATTATTACCCTAAAGATGTTTTCAATTGAAAACTTTCTCAAAAGAATTTTATTTTGAAAGTTATGGGTGTTTGGATCTCACTGAAAAACTTGTTTTGACCCGAAATATCTTATACTTGCAATACATGGTTTTAGCTATTTATATGGTCTTCACTCATGAATTTTGGTTCAAAATGATATGACTAACTCATGTAAGCTCTTTCATGTTAAAAATCCCATGAAAATCAAATTTGAACTCAATTTGCAAAAGATTGCTGAATTTCAACCTTCTTGCTTAACATTTAGTTCATTTGATCATAACTCTTGATTGGAAAATTCTTTTTGAAAAATGTGTGTCATGCATTAAAAATCATTTCCACAAATTTTCATCCCAATTGGATTCTCTTTGAGCAACATTTGACTTTTTCACAAATCAAAAATAAAATCTATGCCAAAGAGTATTCTCTTGCTCCTAGCATGGCATAGCCTTGAATTGATATCATTTCATATATTCTTTGCTTTAGGCCATAAATAGGGGAGTTCATGACTTTTATTCTATTTTATTCTTGTTGAACTCTCTTTATTCATCAATAGGTCATTTGAATCTCTTCATATTTGCAAAAATCAAAATTGTTCATCAAATTGTCCATTTTCATCAAAAGTGAGATGACACATTAACAGAGAGTACTTCAAACTTCATTGAAAACCCACATAAATCACATATGTGTTAAAATGGATAGATATGCAAGGATGTTAAGATTATGATTTTTGGTCAAAAAAAGTCAACAATAGCTTAAAAGTGGTCAAAGTTTTCAAAAGAGACAAAAATTTTCAAAATATGCTTCAAACAATGTTTCAATGGTTCTGAAAGTTGAAAAATTGAATTTCAAGCTCAAGTGTGAATTTTGACAAAATTTGGAACTTCAGGGATTTTGTTTTGCTTCAAAACATTTCATTCTCTCAAAACAAGATAGTTTGAGTTTTGAAAAAACTTTCTACACAAAATTTTTAGAACTCATACCCTCGAAGATAGTTCATGTTGAATATTTTCTCAAAAGACCTAGGTTTTTCAAGTTATTTTCTTTCAAAGGTCGCTCAAAAATGGTCTTTAACCCGAAAATACCCAAAACTTGCATATTGTGAGTTTAGCTATCTAAGCCGGATTTCTTCTCATATCTAGGCTTGAAATAGTATTCAAAACTCATGCAAATCCAAACTTTTCACAAAAACATCGATTTTGGTTGAAAATTGCCTATTGGATGAACACTTTTCGAAAATACTTTTATTACCCCTTCCTAACTCTAATTCATATCAAGTTGACTTCATCCCTTTGTAAAATCTTTCTGAATCGATTCAAACATGTGCTAAATACATATTCTCAAACTCAAACCAAATATAGGACAAATTAGAATCACATTGTATCAAAATGCTAAATTTTTCATAAGTTTCAGACTGTTTTGCAAAGTTTCAGCAAAAGCCGGACTTTGGCCGGTTCTGGCGGACTTTGTCCACCATGTGCTTTTCACTCCAGGTACGCATGTACATCTTTTTCCTAAAGTGATTTAAGACAAGCATGCATGTGACACATCTTGATCATTCATACATATATGTTTGTTCATTGTCATTTTTTTCCGTTGCTTCTTATTATGATTACCCTCTTGTGTCGTTGATGTCAAAGCGGGAGAGGGCAAGCTGATTGTTTCCTATATAGTTTTATAAGTGTTCTACATGTCTTATTATCTTGCTTTTGTCCCTTTTGGGTGATTGATGGTGATCGCGTGCGGGGGTCACATGTGGTCGCGCGGTGCGATGTGATGTAATAACCGCAACTGAACGGTTGAACGTTGTAACACCCTAGTTTTGGGGGTGAAAAGTTTTTGCATAAAATCTTGCATGCATGTATCCCTGTAGTTGTAGCCAGATCAGCTGAACCCTAATCTCTCTCAAACCCTAAAAATCCCCAAATCTATTCTCTAGATCCAGATCAAGATCGGACCATCCAGATTTAACCTACCAGTTATTCTAAAGATAAAAGTCTTTAGAAGCCAAATTGAATTCTAACCCTAACTCCCAGTATCTAAATCTCTTTTTGTTTTCGAAAACAGGAAATTCAGATTTACCCTAAGTACCCCAGTTTCCAGATAATTGAGTTATCATGATCTAACCCTATCTAGACTCAAGTATCTTTTTGGAATATGTTCCTAGGTATATCCTCAACTTACTTCAAAAAGTTGGGAACCAGATTGTTTCATCTAAACACTTTTCGCAGTTTAGTCCAAATTTTACTGCGAATAAGTCCTTTTCTGTTTACCTGGAAGCCTGAAAAGGCTTAAATCTACAAATCAACTCCAAATCCAGAATTCTTCAGGGAACACCTCCCAAATGCTATTTGATACAGATTTCCCTTCTAATCAGACTACAAAATCTCACTCCAATTACCAGAATTCGAGATCGACAAAATCCAGATCTATTTTACCCTATTTTTGAAAATGGGTGAAATCCCTCAAATCTTATCAAACTTTCTCCAAATTTGAGCCAAATGAGTATTAATAGAAATATTATACTCAGCCATGAAATTAAACTCCAAATTGAACCTCTCTAAGACCAGATTTGCAAATCAGTCCAGACTTCAACCAAAATCATCACAATTATGCCCCTGGATCAACCAGAACTTGCTGTTCACGACCAGAACCAATGCAACCGACCAGCTGTTGTCTTCGACCAGCGCCTGGGACTTCGACCATGACCTGGAGCAATCACACGAGCACGGGAGCCTTCGACCTCGAGCGCGCCACTGCTATTCGCTTCGATCGGCTGCACTGCTACAGTACTCCGCGGTCGCCACATTCGCCAGTGCCTCGACGCCGCGTGTGTGCTCGCCATTTGCCATTGTGGATCTTCTCCAGCGAGGATCGCAGCCAGCCGATTTTCTCCCGTTTGCACGCCACCGGCAACGGCTCCAGCAGCAAAACGATGCCACGTGGAGATCTCGCCGCGGCCAGCCGTCAGTTCACCTTCACATCACCTGCAAAAGCCCTCACGGCCGCTGAAACAGGTCACCTCGACGCCAGCTCGCCGTGAAGTCGCATCCCGTCTTTTCCTTGCAGGCTACAACTCCCCGAGCTTTTCCAACCGTTGAGAGCCTCCAGCTTTACCTATTTATACCCCCTAGGACTTAGCCAACTCCACCACACAGCAAAACACCAAAAAACCAGCAAGTTCACTGTGTCTTCTTCTTCTTCTCCGGTGAGCAGCAAAGGGAGCTCCGGTGCTAGCTTCAACCTCTGCTTCCTTCTTCGATCCAGCACCCCCAGTGAGCTTCTCTCATCTCCCTCATACTTCTCAAGCTTGGAATTTAGTTCAAATGCTTTCTGTCACCGGCAATCGCCGTGTTTCATCTAGAACTCCGATGAGCAATTAATCCTCACCTAAATTGAATTAGCTCTCGAGTCAGTGATCAAATATTCTCAGTAGACTTTACTTAACGTCCCTAAGCAACCAAAATCGACAGATTTGCTGAAATGTGAAAATCCCCAAATTGGAACCTTGCATGTTCACTGAGCTTACTGTTTAAGCTTTTCTGGTGCATCTCTAGCTAATCTAACTTCACCAGTATGTTTCTAATGCCCTAGAGACCATCCAAAAGCAAGGAATTAAGCTCAATCACTTTAAATCAGAAATGCCCAAATCAGATTTGAGTTCATCTTTTCTCTAGCCAGTATCTTCCAAATCCAGCCACTCCAGCTCAAACCACTTTGCCATTTAGATGTTTTGGACCATTCTGAGCAACTTTGTCTTCTATAACGACTTCTAATTCGGCCTAGATTGTGAGATATAGCTATGCCCTAGTTGCTGTACTGTTTATGTTGCATATGCTTCAGGCCAGTCAGCTTCTTCGCCGGTTTTCATCACTTTCCGGCCATCTCCTGCCCTAGATCTTGATGGTACATTTGTTCCTGTTACAAATGCCTAACTACCAGACAAAGTGGTGCATCATTTGGAGCCGTAGATCAAAAGTTATGGCAAACCCTAGTTTCTGTCCATGTCAACTCTATGTCAAACTATGCCAGCCAGTGGCATTAGCCCTATTCACCCACCTCTGGTCATGCAAACCAAAAACTACTTTGTCAAACAGTTGCCTCACTATCTTGTGCATCATATGCTTGAATCAAAACCCATTTTGGCCACTGGGAACTATCCAAACCATGTCAATGCCATTCCTGGACATTGTCAGCCCTTGTCAGCCTATATCAGCCAATGGCATTGGGCCAGTTTGACCCCTTCTGGGTATGCAAACTGAACATAACCTTGTCCCTTACACTCCTGATGTTGTGATCTACATTTTATTCTACTGTCACAACTTGAGTTGAGCCCTCTATCATCCATCGATCCTATGTCGATGCCTTGAACCGAATGTCGACCTACAGACGTTCACTATTTTTGAGCAAACCAGACACAACCTTAATATCATTCTGATATTTTGGAACCTTTGGAACCTTGTAAACCTTTGACAACTAATCTTAACCCTGGATTCCATAGTTTAACCCTAATCGCTTCCCAGAACTCTCGAATCTTGTATCGCCTAAATGTTTCTCCTTGCATTATCGCATATAGTGGAATAGTAAGAGTAGGATTGATTGTAATGCCTGTTTGCTTGTTTGATCCTTGTTCAGAGCAAGAGTCCGAGTTCGAAGACTTCGTCGCAAACCCAACATCAACTGCTGTTTCTTACGACGCGGAAGGCAAGTCATATTCTTGAACATCTTGAATCTATATTTTATGAATTGCTAGAATATACCTTGATTATAAAATAATATTGCATGTGAAAGACTGAGAATGATTGAATTATGAAATGGCAGCATCAGGCTGATGCCTGTGAAATGTGAATTGATCAAATAATGAGCCATGAACTAATATATTATGTATATTTATATTCATGAAATAAAACCCCTAGCCATGACCAGTATTTTGGTATGCAATGGTGGTAGCACTGGAGGTGCTTGGTTGCACTGGATGTGTAGGCACTGAAGGTGCATGGATTGTGGTATGATCTGGTCACTGGCATATAAGGACTTAGAACCTTGTGTTGTGCGTCTAGTGGCATGATTAACTTGCCGACCGCAAGCCTCGTATGGGACAGGCCTGAACAAGTAGTATGTGGATCACACATGGAACCCCTATATGACAAACTCACGATTTACACGGGGTGCGCTCCAACACATATCACAGGATGTGATCATGTACGCTGACCCTGAGGGGAAGATGCCAATTTAGTGGGGGTTGTGAAACCCTGCCACAACTGTGGTTTGCGTGAAGAAAACCACGGGGTCTGGGGTGAATTGTGTGTGAAACATGGCAAAAGTTCTTGTTATCTCCACCTTGCCACTCACAGTATGAAGTGAGTCAGGGGTCCAATCCTGCGGGTAAATTGGTACCCCTCTGCAGAGTTTAAAGTGTATTCGAATACTTCGTGCTCCCGAGTTTTAGGAGTATGCCGCGGTGGATTGAATCCACGGGGTGTGACACAAGTATTGTTTTATAAATTAATATTTGTTTGTTCAAGATTACCCAAATGACATGTGTTGTCATGATAAGGGGTGCTGCCGTGGGCTGTCATGTGTTGACGTGTCGCGGTAGTACCATAATTTAGTGATCATATGATATCTAAGAGGCACGTGGATTGTGCCCTAAGTACATGAAATGCTGCCATTAGCTTGAGATTTGAAAAGCTTGGAAGAAAAGTATTTTTGGAAAAACCCTCTCACCTCTTTTCCCTCAATAGCATAGGATCATGTCATCTCTACTATACGTATCTCTACTCTTACCTATGACTTGTTGAGTACGTAAGTGCTCACCCTTGCAACTTATCAACAATAGATAGAACACTTCATGACCAAGACGAAGGCTTGGAAGATTTCATGGATCCAGAAGGAGAGCCAATTCTGCCAGAGCCTTGATATGTGTTGTTCTGCTGTCAACTTCTTACGACTGTGGGGGTTTCGCCTAGCTTCCGCCGAGTAGTTGTCTTTTTGTTTTAATTAGACCATTTGTGCCGTGAAGGCATTGTATTACTCTTTTATTGTACCAGGCCAGCAGGCCATACTGTTTTTGAATGATATTTTGTAAGTTACTCTGCTGCAATGAACTCCTGTGCTTGACTTATCCTGGGAAGTCAGTGGTATGTATGTATGAGGCCAGCTGCAGCGAGCTAGGTCTCCACGGGAGTAGTCGTGGTACCCTGTGCGGGGCGCGACAAACGTTGAGCTCTTGAGGGTCGAATTCCATAAGGAACAAGCGTATTCATCTTTCTAGGCTAATTGATCACTGATTAAGTCTGGATAATTTTGGGGGTTTGTTTGTCTACAACTAAATATACTACAAAAACTATCAATCTAGAGTTTAAAGCAGTAAATAGCAAGTATGAAATCTAGGGTTTATAAAGCAGGAAGGAAAGCATAGGGTTTCGGGAGTTCCATAACCATCAGGCATTATTCTATCCAAGGTCTAAGATTTGCAAGTTAATTTCAATCGTTTTTCTAAGACAGATTAAGTTGCCAGTACGATCGCTAGTACAATGGTCAGAGGATTGCTTCAATTGTTATGTTTGGCAAGAGCCTCTCTCCTATTCAGGATCCTGCATCAAAGCACTAAGTACTCAAGAACTCCTCTAAATTCTTGCCAAGGCTCAATTGTTACATCTGTTGCAAAAACAAGAATTTAGGGTTTGGAGGAAGAAAACATCTAGAAATAACTTCAAAACTTGATATCAAGACCGAGGAAGAATATGGAAGCATGTCTAATTGAGCCAAAAGTATCTCTATTTATGATACATGGGTTAACGTGCCCAAAAATAACTCTTTGACGTGCAGGCGATGAAGTTAGGCTTTAAACAGTGTGAAAATAGACAAAACCGACCAAATTTGACCAAAAACCCTCTAGAAACAGAGTCGAGCACGACCAGGGGCATGGGTTGTGCTCCAAGCCTAACACGGGTCATGCTCATGATCATGCTCCGCTCGGCCAAATAATCGATCAAGCGGCAGTTGTGATCAATTGGGACTCTTTTCGACCAGAAATGTTCATGTTCGATCGGGACCCTTTTCGACCATGTGTCTTCATGTTCGATCGGGACTCTTTTCGACCATGTGTCTTCGTGTTCGATCAGGACTTGTTTTGAGCAGGTGTCTTCTTGTTCAATCATAGCTCTTTTTCATCCAGATGTGTTTGATTATGGTTTCTTCTCACCTAAGTGTGTTTGACCAGGTGTTTCGACAAAGAATATTCGATTAGGGTTCCTTTTTTTGTCCAGTTTTGGTATCTTCGTCGAAATTGGCCCAAATGAAGTTGAAATCTCCTCAAATGTGGTAGGTTTGGTCCTTGAAACATAGCAAACACAGCCATGAAAGCGATTTGTAAAAATAATATAAAAATATTAATATCAAATTTCCCCAAGCTAGCATTTTGTTTGTCCTCAAGCAAAGAATGTGAATGAGTTTTTCCAAAAATTGGAATGCCTTGGTTAATCAGATTTTCAATAAACATCTTCTGGCAATTCACATCACATCTATGCATATGAAACAATTGATCTAAGCAATTTAAACTCTCCAAATGCAAATATTCATCTTATCAAATTTCAACCTTAGAAAAGAGAGAGCTTAATCAATTAAATCATATTGACAACCTCTTTCATATAAGGTTTAGAACAAACAATAGCTAAAGAAAACAATCGTTATGCTACAATTTATACAAAGTTGCTAGATTGCCCTTTTTAGAGAGAAATTTAAACACTTTTATTTCTGATTTTTTATTCATTTTTTTATTTTCTTCAACTTTTTTGTGCTCTTGGCCAAAATGTTTTGAACTGGATTATGTCATCGCGGCTAGAGGAGACATAGCTGAAGACATTTACTTAAGTGCACTTAAAAAAAGGCAGATTTGTCGGTTTCTCGAGCCCTTGTAAGCAATCTCATTGTCTCGTATACCTTCCCTTCAGCAGTTGGTCGACGATTCATCACCACCTCCCCCCAGCAGGTCACATATATGTTACAAGAGACTAGACAATGTGGCATTTTAAGCAACCATTTTATTATAACAAAAGAAAAATATTTTTTTGTGTGCATAAGTTAAGTAAATCTTCCCTTCCCCAGCTAGTTGACGATTCATCACTGCCTCCCCCTAGTAGGTCAATTATACTACACTATTACAGCTTTTTTTTATTTTTTAAAGAGAAGAGAAATTAGCAATCTAAGCATAAAGTGACATAAGATAGTCAATTTTAGATAATAGTTTATTGGAAATCTTCAATTTAGAAGAAGTCAATAACAATCTAAAAGACAAGCACAATCCTTAATGGTTAATTTAATATAAAAACTAACATAGGCATTTGAAATTTTTAAGAGAGCTAAGTTCAATTGATCATATGCAAAGATGTGATAAAATAGTCATCTAATTGAATAAAGATCATCTTCAAAACTAGACGTTCTGTGTTGATATATTTTTCTTATTTTTTTAGTTTATAATGGCAAGAGGGTGGAATGATGATTTGTTGAAGACTAAGCAAACGGTTAAGTGACTGTTCCCCCCCTCAAGCTAAATCATACATTGTCCTCAATGTTTGGAGAGAGATACAAATTACCATTTGTAGTAGTGGCAACAATGATGTGGATGTTGTGGAAAATGCTGTGGTGAAAGAGGATGTTGTGGTCCACGTAGCTCCAATGGTGCAGTCAAAGGAGTCGCAAGTGAAAACTAAAAAGAAAAACAAAAAGAAAAGAAAAAGAAAAAGAAACACTTGCGTACCTTGAAGATCACTCGTCGAAGGGTGGTGGAGGTGATTGGTGGAAAAAGGGTGGAGGAAAGTATGGATAGGTAGGTGGTGGATAAGGTTGTGGAGAAATGGCGGGGTTGTGAAGATGGTCCCCGTGGTGTGCACGTGCATCTGGATATGTGCCATTCGGCATGATGTGGCCTGCATGTATGTGATAGTCGTAGAGGCGATCCACGTAGCCGATGAGGTTATCCGTCCTTGAATCCATCGTAGCCTGTAATATGCAATTCCAACCTAAAGTTGGAGAGACTAGTGCACAAGGATTATATGGAAGCATGTAGAGTGGCAAAATCATGCACTACTAGATGGTCAGATTCGGCGGCATGTGAGGAACTAGGATAAGATGAGCGAGACGAGAGCAATCTCCAATTTCACTCATTAGATAAGCATGTCCGAGAAATATCAGGCAAAAGAATGGAGGGATTCCATTAATAACCCAACGGAATGAATTCTCTTCCCTCTTGCAAAACCCCATTGTAAACAATGAATGCAGGTCAAGGGTGGCTACGGACACAAAGTCTTAAAGATCAATAGCATTAAACCCTACGGAGGATGCTATATGAGTGATTAAGCCACCTAAGATTATGGGTGAGGTTTTGCATAAATCCTTGCGGATAAGTTCAAGGCGACGGGCAAAATAGGCAGCCGATGAGAGCTGAATTTTGCCTAACATAGCTCAAAGAAATTCGACCTCGGTTTCTAAAACTTTATCCTAATTACTGTCACGGCCCAAAATTGTCCCAGCCATGAGATGCTATAAATAGCGAAAGGCGGGATTGCAAATTTTGGCTGCTTTTGATTTACCGAGTCGAAAAAGATGTTGCCCTTCCTCGGCTATAGCACTCCAAATTTTACCGAGGGTGCAAATTATAGAACTATGAAAAGTGCCCCTGGGTTTTAACCCTAAAAGATTTGCAAATTCATTAATTGAAAAATCATAATCCTCATTTGCAAACCTAAGTCTTACGCCTTCTGTTTGAGCGGGAGGAACACGTATGGAATTTTGCTCAAAGAAGGCTAGAATCTCCCAAACGGCTTCACGAAAAGTCAGAATTGGTACCCCTACAAGCATATCCCAACTCTCATTATGAATTAGGCATAACACATCATCTTCTATTCCTAGAGAAGTGACATCAGAGAGTCAATTTTAGTTAATAGTTTATTAGAAACCTTCAATTTGGAAGAAGTCAATAACAATCTAAAAGACAAGCACAATCCTTAATGGTTAATTTAAGATAAAAACTAACATAGGCATTTGAAATTTTTAAGAGAGCTAAGTTCAATTGATCATATGCAAAGATATGATAAAATAGTCATCTAATTGAATAAAGATCATCTTCAAAACTAGGCGTTCTATGTTGATATATTTTTCTTATTTTTTTAGTTTATAATGGCAAGAGGGTGGAATGATGATTTGTTGAAGACTAAGCAAATGGTTAAGTGACTGTCCCCCCCTCAAGCTAAATCATACATTGTCCTCAATGTTTGGAGAGAGATACAAATTACCATTTGCAATAGTGGCAACAATGATGTGGATGTTGTGGTCCACGTAGCTCCAATGGTGCAGTCAAAGGAGTCGCAAGTGAAAACTAAAAAGAAAAACAAAAAGAAAAGAAAAAGAAAAAGAAACACTTGCGTACTTTGAAGATCACTCGTCGAAGGGTGGTGGAGGTGATTGGTGGAAAAAGGGCGGAGGAAAGTATGGACAGGTAGGTGGTGGATAAGGTTGTGGAGAAATGGCGGGGTTGTGAAGATGGTCCCCATGGTGTGCACGTGCATCTGGATATGTGCCATTCGGCATGATGTGGCCTGCATGTATGTGATAGTCGTAGAGGTGATCCACATAGCCGATGAGGTTGTCCGTCCTTGAATCCATCGTAGCCCTGTAATATGCAATTCCGACCTAAAGTTGGAGAGACTAGTGCACAAGGATTATATGGAAGCATGCAGAGTGGCAAAATCATGCACTACTAGATGGTCAGATTCGGCGGCTCGTGAGGAACTAGGATAAGATGAGCGAGACGAGAGCAATCTCCAATTTCACTCATTAGATAAGCATGTCCGAGAAACATCAGGCAAAAGAATGGAGGGATTCCATTAATAACCCAACGAAATGAATTCTCTTCCCTCTTGCAAAACCCCATTGTAAGCAATGAATGCAGGTCAAGGGTGGCTACGGACACAAAGTCCCGAAGATCAATGGCATTAAACCCTAGGGAGGATGCTATATGAGTGATTAAGCCACCTAAGATTATGGGTGAGGTTTTGCGTAAATCCTTGCGGATAAGTTCAAGGCGACGGGCAAAATAGGCAGCGGATGAGAGCTGAATTTTTCCTAACATAGCCCAAAGAAATTCGACCTCAGTTTCTAAAACTTTATCCTAATTACTGTCACGGCCCAAAATTGTCTCAGCCATGGGATGCTATAAATAGCGAAAGGCGGCATTGCAAATTTTGGCTGCTTTTGATTTACTGAGTCAAAAAAGATGTTAACCTTCCTCGGTCAACATTATGAATTAGGCATAGCACATCATCTTCTATTCCTAGAGACCTAATGGTATAAACAACCAAAAATCTCGTTGGCCATAAGGGTCTCTTTTTCAAGTGCATAAAACGAGTAAGATGATCAGGTTAGTAAAATAGATGCTCAAAAAATCGGGATTAGAGAAGGTTTGTGGTGACATACCTAGTTGGCGCTTCATGATCTTCTTTATGTTGCATTGGGGCATCGTCATTGCCATAGAAACTTCAGATCCAGGAATGTTGAGGTGCTAGCAGTCGAAATCCACAGTCGGATCAAAGTTTTGACTGTTGGATGAAGAGATCTAGGGCTTGGTTTGTAGAGGTTTTGAGGAGTTTGGGAGTTCAACAATGGTGTTGTGGCTGTTTAAAGAAGATGGGTGGCTTTATATAAGGTGGTAGGTAGGAGTTATTATGGTATGGGACAAGAAAAACACAAAAGAAACAAGTTTCAGCACAAACTATATGAAAACAGAGAGGAAATTGAGCCTGGCACGACCACGGGCATAGGTCGTGCTCTGGGTCATGCTTGGCTCAGTTGAAAATTTGATTTTTCAGCAGTTGGTCGAACCGTGATATGAAAACGCCGGTGAAGGACACGTTCACGGAGGGTGGCCCGATCTTCATAATGTAGAACTTGGATAACTAGTATCTGAAGATACCTGGATAACTAGTATGACCTGACGAAACGAGATAGCCAACCACTTGTACAACAAGGACCTACATATCATTGAATTCGCCCAACCACACTCTGAATTACCTATCCACACGGCCACGCACAGAGTTGGTACATAGATAGGGTGATCACGAAGATCGTTCAAGCAATTCCGAAGAAAATCACAAGAAAAAAGGATGAAGAGATTCAACTCACAACTAAAACTAAAGTTTCAATCTGAAAATATCAATATCAATGTCTTATGTCTTGTATATCAAAAACTATAACCATGCCACTCTTTTATAGAGGAAACTTAAACTAGAAACCTAATCTGAATCTAATTCAAAACAGAATAAAAATCCTAACATAAAGAGGAAAGAAGTCCGGAATCAATCTTCTCAGATTTGGACTCGGACTCAACTTTTTCCTTCTGTGCAGTCATTACTCTTTTGGTTCTCTTGGTTGCATACCATGTCAGAATTTAATGATTCTTGATTCATTGGAAAGTTCATTTCAATAAGTTTCCAACAAGTAGTCACACAATCAAATTGGACATCTGTACTGAGAATGGTGCTTGGTCAAATTTGCTGGTCGAACATTGGTCAGCAAACTGCAGGCCGAGTAGAATTCTTTTGGTGTTAGCGGTTGCAATCATTGACAAAATCGAGTGATCTTGGACTCGTTGGAAAGCTTATGAAATCCCTATTCCACTCAGTAGGTGTACGACCAAATTCGATGAAGTTATTTTCATATACGTGGCTATGTCCTTACTATTATGCTCTCTCTCTCTTTATATCTAATCAATGTTAAACAAGAGCTATTAGGTAGTAGCATATTCTCATCATAATTTAATTCTTTAAAGAACAAAGTCACCTGTTGATGTAGTTGTTTGGCCTTCGCTCGAGTGATTGGTCATTTATATTCCTCGGGTTGAGCTCTAGTGCTACTTGTGCTAGGCATGTCCTCATCATTCTCCCCCTGTTGAAAAGGACTCGTCCTCGAGTCTGACAGCGTAGAACCAAAGAACGGAGAAAGGTCCGAAACATTGAATGTAGCACTGAATACATATTCCCCTAGTAGCTCTATCTTGTAAGCATTGTCATTAATCTTCTGCTTTAGTCGTTCTGGCACAGGAAAAGGCAACAAATCAATAGGAGCAATCAGTTTAAAGCCATAAACAATTTCAAAAGGACACATATTAGTGGTCGAATGTAGCGCTCTGTTGTACGCAAACTCCATGTGCGGCAAACAATCTTCCCAATCTTGCAAAGAATCTACCTTTTCTTATTCACTGTCATTTCACATGAGAAGAAGTTTATCCATCTTTAGCTCCCAATCAAGATGGACTTCCGGATCTAATGAACCATTAAACTTAGGAATGGTGAGCTTGATCTTTGCAAGTCTTCTGCCATTGTGGTTGTGATAACGATCTTTGCCACGATGTCTGTTATGAGCATGGTACCCTGGTCGATAATCGACATCCGCGTGCAGTGGCTACTATTTACCATAATAATAGTTGTTGCCTTCAAGGTGGTAGTCATACTGGAAGTTGTCATCATAGTCATCAGCACCTTTGCTATATCGCCCTCGGCCAGTGTCCAGATAACCATGGACAGAACTACGACCAACTTGGTTGCCTCCTTCTCGCCCTTCATGTTGACCGAATTGGGGTGGTCAAAAAGCATGACCATGACTTGTTAGATGTGGTCGAATAGTTAGAGAACCATGATGATTCTCACCTTCTACTAAATGTGCATCTTCCAGATTTCCTTCTTATTGTGTAGCACGTACGCTTTGCCCCTGAGGTGGAGCTTCTGGGTTTATGACTGCAACTCGGAGTTGCTGCAGTTCATCAACAATTGAATCAAATCGTCCCTCGACAAATGTTCGGAGTTCAGCATGTTCAGCTCGAGTGACATGAGCTTCCGGATTAATTGATGAAGAAGATGATCCGTTTCCTACCATCAGTTAATGTAGAAAAAGACAAAATATGTGAAATAGGATATATATGTGAAATCACTCAATCTCACCTACTCTTACCAATCAAAAGTTCATATGCTTTCCTGGGGAATGCTTAGCCTATTCTAGCAATAACCAGTGGGGCTTATCAGAGACTAATGTGACAAATTCACAATGAGGTCTTTACATTAGCAAGTGGATTTATCTGTGGAACTAGGTTAGGTAACACACGATATAATATGTAACTTAGCAATGAAAAATCGAATAACAATCCGATGGTGTGGCAATCCTAAGTTGTTGATCACAAATGAGATGGTATGCCAAAGGATAAATCAACAATTGTATTACTTAGAGCAATTTTTTTTAACAGATGATATTTGACCCAAAGGATGGTCAATGATGATCAGGATATATTTATATTTATATATATATATCTTTTTTTTACTCTTCAAGCACAAACGAAAATAGACTTAGACTTGAGGCACCAAGATTGACTCGACCAGCAACAAAAACTAAACCACGGATTAAAACTCGATAAAGCAAACTAAATTAACAGATTAAAATATGTAACTTGGTGATATAGTTTTGTTAGCAATTGTCGGGACACTAGGACTAAACAAAACTAAACTACTAGTCAATAGAATAAAGGAAAAGATTTTACCATGGAAAATGAAGCTCTGATACCAACTGATATGAACACACCGGTGAAGGATGCATTCATGGAGGGTGGCTCGCTCTTCACGACGTAGAACCTGGATAACTAGTATGTGAAGATACTTGGATAACTTCTATTATCTGACGAAACGAGATAGTTGACCACTTGTAGAACAAGGACCTGCGTATCAATGAATTCACCCAACCACACTCTGAATTACATATCCACACGGCCACACACGGTGTTGGTGCACAGATAGGGTGATCACAAAGATCGTTCAAGTAATTCCGAAGGAAATCATAAGAACAAAGGATGAAGAGATTTAACTCTTAACTAAAACTAAGGTTTCAATCTGAAAATATCAATATCAATGTCTTATGTCTTATATATGAAAAACTATGACCATGCCTCTCTTTTATAGAGGAGACTTAAACTAGAAATCTAATTTGAATCTAATTCAAAATGAAATAAAAATCCTAACATAAAGAGGAAAGAAATCTGGAATCAGTCTTCTCGGATTCAGACTCGTACTCGATTTTTTCCTTCCATGCAGTCATTACTCGTTTTAGTTTCCTGGTTGCATCCGACGTCAGAATTTAATGATTCTTGATTGGTTCGAAAGATATTTTTGATACCTTTCCAAAAAATACTCACAAAATCAAATTGGACATCTGTGTGGAGAATGGTACTTTGTTGAAGTTGCTGGTTGAACGTTGGTCGGCAGACTGTAGGCTAACCAGAATTCTTTTGGTTGTAGCGGTTGCAATCCTTGATGGAATTGAGTGATCTTGGGCTCGTTGGAAAGCTTAGGAAATCCACTGTCCACTCAATAGGTGTACAACCAGATTGAATGAAGTTATTTGGCCTTCTTGAGTCCACAACCTTCTGGTCTCGGGAAGATAGTCCCCGCGATCGGGGTATTTAGCTAGAATTCAAGACCCCGCACCATATCTGAAATATCTTAGACATGATGTAAATAAATAAATGACTAGCTCAAGTAAAAATCCTCATCAGTTAGCCCCCAAATTTGTAGTAAAAAGATTATTACTTCAAATTTTAAAAACTCTTGGATACACTACCTGACGCTTCATCTTCTTTTGTTGTACTGTACACCGTATGACTGTTAGTTTCCCAATAAGAACTTTGGGTTTATCTTGACAAGCAATCACGAAGTCTTTTCCCACATAATCGAGGCCAAACGTGAGTGTGTTTTAAGAGTTCAAAGCACCTATTGAATACAAACCGTCACCTCTGGCACTTATAACTAGCTAAGCTCTTTGGTTTCTAAGACTCACAAGTTTTCACTCGCCAAGTCCTTAGAACTTCCTTTCATCTTCCAACTCCAAATCTTCTTCTCTGTTCTCATTTTCAATGGTGAACCAAAACTCAAAACGAGTTGTTGAGAGTGATGAGGAAGACTCGGATATCGAAGACACCATTGCCAAGATGATCCAAAAGGTAATCTTCTTTTGAAACATCTGTTTGAATTCTTTTTGGCAGAATTCTTCCAGAGTAATGCATTTTGAAATTCTTTAAGTGTTCAATGATCCTTCTTCTTCGAAGAAGCGTTTTGGGGATGATGCTGGATCATCAACTGAAACTTCATCAGAAAAACTGATGAAGATTGAAGACTGGGCTGTCTCATTACCCCAATCTTTGACACCAAGTTCTTTGGGACCAAGGTTTAAGATTTTTTATATTTCCTCTTAACTGAATTGCATAGTTAAGTATGGCTCAATTTCATTTTGAAAATGCAGGAATGTTGGTACCATTCTCGAGCCGATTCCTTCAGTATTCCAACCAACCACTGCCTCCAAGGTAAATACTCTCTTATCTTTGACCTTGTTGGATACATCCTGTGATTAACTCATGGTCTTACAGGATGAGAAGGCTTTGTGGGTCCTCAGTGAACAGCTTGCTAAGATCCAAGTTCTTTTTGGGGAAAAAACTGCTTTATGCAAAACCCTCCAAGAAGAACAAGAGATTATGGAGACACGCCTCACCAGTCGAGAACGCTGTCTTAGTACTACCCTGACAGTCATCGAGCACCTGACAGAAAGCCTTCAGAGAGCTCATGAAGAAATAAGATTGACTCGTGAAGAGAGAGACTTTGTACAAGATCAAAGGGACCTCTCCGACACGATCAGGGCTCACTGCTTCATTTCAGTAAAAGGCGACGTTGACAGACTAAGGGACGTTGTGAGCTCCCTTGGGGCAATTAGTGTTGATCCCTCCAACATTAACTTATCCCTAGGAGAACTTTGTACATTACTTTCAGGTCAGGTGGATGCTTTGGTCGCCTGCATCTCTTTGCTATGTAAAGAATGCAAGAAATAAAATTCCTTTTCTTTACATCTTGAATTCTTCTAATGATTATGTATAATCTATAATCATCAGTTGGAATTCTTGAATAAATACCTCTGAGCAAAAAATGGTTACAGGTAAATGTCTCTAAGACCATAACGTCCACAGGTAATAAATATTTTCATGATCCAACCAGGACAGTACTGAGGTCACAGAATAGCATTGAGACCATAGGGAACACTGAGGTCACAGAATAACATTGCGACCATAGATTGCACTGAGATCATGCATAGTACTGAGACCACAAAATTAATTTGAGATCATAACAGTACTGAAATTACGAGATTACCCTGAAATCATAGGGTATTAAAACCGCAAAAAAATTCCAATATAATTATTTGTACTGTAGCTCCCAAATGTGAAATAAAATGACCCTTTAATTTCCAAAAAAGATGCATTTTGTTTCAGATTCCACCAGGGTTAATGATATGGTTTCAGGTTCAATCCATGAAAAACCCATTAAGAGGAAACATGAAAATAATAAATGCAGCTGGTAGTGGGTTGTCAGCCCTATAAAAAGAGTTACCGTGCTTGAGAAGCCTCAAGAAAACCTTCTTATTCATCATCCACTTCACTAGAAAAAACTCAGTTCTAGCCACTGCTATCTCCGTGACAAAAAAGTTCTCATCTTTGTCAAAGATTCCATCACCGCAATGGCATCGTGGACTCGATCAAACCTTTGTGATGATGAGAATCTAGCAACATTAGAGGAGATTCTTCCCTCATAGTTGCTGATCAACTGGCGACCGGCGGGGAAGAATGAAGAAACCCCATATGTCCATGAAAATGAGCTGGTGATCTTCGAAGACTTCTTGCGATGCGGATTTCGTTTGCCAGAAAGCAAGTTTCTTCAGGATATATTGGCACATTTTGGTCTGGAATTGGTAAATCTTCATCCCAATGCCATCCTAATTTTGGCGATTTTCCAACATTTGTGTGAAGCATTTGTCAAAGTGTTACCAAGTGTAGATCTTTTTCAGTGATTCTACTTCTCAGCGTGGTCAAAGAGTACTAATGCTGCAGGGTGCATTTATTTCCGCATAAGGGAGAAGAAAGATTATCCCTTTCTCCCTCTGCGGGACTCCGTGCATGGATGGAATCAAAAATGGTTCTACTGCGCCATGCCATCAGAGAGCAACCTCTGGTTCGAGAATCGGTGGCCGGAGATACCAGCGAAATGGACATTGTTCCTATTTTAAGCCAGGATTTACAAAAGCAAGATCAGGTAATTGTTCACTTAGTTCACCAGGGGTTAACAGCACGGGATATCATCCGTGACTTTGTGAAGAATACGATGAGTCCTTTGAAGAAAAGGGAACATCGAGCCTGGGAGGTGAAGTCTATGGTGGACAACATCTTGGATTATAACACTGGTATGCTTTTTGATTTACAAAGCATGCAAAGTTATTGATGAGAGATGTCATGCCAAATAATTTGCTTTTGTGACACAGTTCTGTCCTTGTCCAAGATTGATAAGAGGACGAATAGCCTTCTGAAGCCATACAATGCAGTGATAGAAGGAACTCGAGGTTCGCCCCAACCTCAGAGTTTGATCAACAGCGGCGATGACTTGAGACAAGAACATCAAAAGGTAAAGCCACTTTTGGGAAACCTATCTCTGAACTTCGACTGATATGTTGAGCATTGAAGAATGATCTATCGAATCACACAGCTGCTTGAGGGGCAAACCATCAATCAAAGCATCCTACTGATGATGTGGGACCTTCCGGGAGAGCGCCATCGAAGAGGGTTAAAGTCCTCTCCTCCAAGGCCAAGAAAATGAAGGAGCCAACCCCTAGAGCGTCCAAAGTAAAGACCGTAGGAGGGGCTTCATCGAAGGCAAAGAAAACTGCCACGAAAACTGTTGCGGTAAGGTTTTCTCTTCCCCCTGTTATACCATGTACGAATAGAAGTCACTTCTTAATCGTACAGGGTGAGGGAGCAAGGATGAGGAAGATGACGTTCCTCTCATCCACCGAAAGAGAAAAGCGGTGAACCCTCGGGAGATTGACATTCCATAGAGGCCATCCTCTACCACCATTGCCAACATATTGTCTGCAATGGCAGAGGCCGCTACTGTGGCAGAGGATCTCATGGCCGCAGGAGAACTCACGGTCACAAAGGAAGTTACCAGCCTTGAGGCCAGAATTTCCACAGCCATAGTCGCAGAAGACTCTGTGGCCATAGTTTCAGCGGCCTCAGATCCAGTGACACCTCCTCCAAACACCAAAGGAGTTGTTATGGTAAGAACATCACATTCCATGACTTTTGCTCCACTGCATATATTCATTATCTTTTGAGCATGCAGGAGGAGGACTCTACCGTCCTGTTCAAAAAGAGAAGAACAAGGACAAGCCCCAATGACTGATCCGGGAGGATCTCCAAAGTCCTGATCGCATACGGATTCGCGACCAAGTCCTGATCGCATACGGCTTCGCGACCTTAACCGTGTTTGGAAAGGTTTCGCGACCAGGGATTGGTTCGCGACCAGGAAAAGGAATTCGTTCCCTGTTCGGAATTGTAATCCTATATATATAACTAAGCTTATCTGTTTAGGATTAGTTAAGTTAGTTATATGAGTCTAATACGTTTAGGATTACTAAGTCTGATATGTACTCATACGATTGGACTATAAATACCTTGTAATAGGTCTAGTTTAGATCATCGAAGAGTCATGGAACTTAATTGAGTTTTAGACACTTATAGTTCTTTCGACGTAGGCAAGTGTGTCTAACGTTCGACGTGTAAAGCCCTCTTTGAAATAAAGAGTTGTGCAATTACTTTGGGTTTCGGTATTTCCGAGTAAGATCCCGTTATTCCGCATATTAGAATCTGGGTGAGCCTAGTGCAAAACCAAGGCTAGGTCTCAAACGGATCAAGTTGGTATCAGAGCAACTTTCCTATCCTGTGGATGGTGAAGACTCACCAGGGGTCCAAAACTTCCGGCGAATCGAAATTCCAGGCGATCAATTGACGGTTCCTACAGCCGCGTCTCCCACAATGTCTGACGATACCTCCGTTCAAGCTAACCTAGCCGAACAAGTGGCTAAGCTCTCCACCGACATGGAAACCGTGCTTGCTTGGATTAAGCAGCAGGCCATGATTGTACCTCCTGAAGTAGGGAAGGTTATGGGTGAGAAGACTGGTGAAGACTTGCGCAGGGCAGACGAAGATGAAGATGAAGGCGACCACAAGACCGACGACCTCGCCAACACCTCCTTAGCTGTCGGATCTTTTAAAGTCGACGCTAAGATTGATATACCCATATATGATGGGGTGATCAATGCGGAGAAGCTGGATTCTTGGATCGACCAACTTGAGACCTACTTTGACCTGAAAGGGTTTAGTAGCGCTCAAAAGGTCAAATTTGCACCTTTGAAGATGAAGGACCACGCCAAGACATGGTGGAAGGCCCTTGTCGCCAGTGGTGAAGCTGACGACCTTGCATGGGGTCAATTCAAACGACTTCTGCGACAAGAATTCTATCCGATGGGTTACCTTGAGGAGAGATGGGAGCGTTGGCACAGATTGTACCAACGGCGTGACCAGACCGTCCAAGACTATACGACAGAGTTTCGGCGACAAGCAATGGTCATTGGCATCTCACTATCCGACCTTCAAGTATTTCGGAAGTACACATCTGGACTTCAGAAATCGATCAGTACTGAGCTAAGTCTGTTCGGTGTCCAAGACATTGCGACCGCGAGCACAACTGCTATGGTGATTGAGAAGAAGAATAAATCCCGCAGCGACAAAAGCACGAAGGAAAATGCGACCTCGACAAAGAAAAAGCCGAGTCCAAAGAAGAACGCTTCAAAATCGGGCACGGGTGCCTTTTGCGAACATTGTCAAGTCGCGGGGCATACCAAGGACAAATGTTACAAGCTTCATCCTGAACTTCGACCAAAGAAAAACGTACCAGGGAAAAGAACAGCCACGGCTACTGCGACTTCACCCGACGAAGAAGTTGTCCGAGTGAATTCGGTTAATGAGGTGGATACGACCTTGTCTCTGATGGCAATATCGAAGGAGAACGGTTCCGATCCACCGAACGACCATCACCCAACAGAGGACTTGTTCACCATCAACATTCAGGTGAAGCACGAAGTGGTCGCAGCGATATTCGATCCAGGAAGTCAGAAGAATCTGGTCTCCGCTGGACTGGTTCGGCGACTTGGTTTGAAGACAACCACACACCCGCGACCATATCCGCTGGGTTGGTTTACATCCGACGTGAACCAACAGATTACGAGTCAGTGTGTGTTGAAGTTTGCGATCTCTGCACGATATATCGATGAGGTGCAATGCGATGTTGTCCCTATCGATATCTGTCAGGTGATCTTTGGGAGTCCGTATCTGTATGATCGAGACGCTCACTTCCATCGGCGAGCGCAAGAGTACGACCTCACCAAAGACGGAGTTAAGTTCGTGATTAGTAGAGACATCCACGTCAACACTTCGAACTTGATTACCGCAAATCAAGCCAAACGAATTGTTAATGCATGTCACAAGTATGTGCTTGTCATGATTCGACCCATTGGTCAAGGTGAGGGTACTCGACCAGCATTGTCGCTGGCGTGCCGAGAGGATTCTGGTCGTTTGTCGGGACTGCTGGAGAAATACAGTGATCTGTTCAAGACTACCCAGGGTCGTCCGCCGAAACGTCCAATCGAGCACGAAATTCAGCTTGTGTCCGATGCGACACTGCCCAATCTGAGTATGTATCGCAACTCAGTATTGGAGAATAAAGAGATCAAGAGACAACTTGGTGAGTTGCTGAACAATGGTGTCATTCAACCGAGTAGTTCACCTTGTGGATCTCCTGTGGTGTTAGTACCAAAGAAAGATGAGAGTTGGCGTATGTGCATCGACTATCGAGCACTGAACAAGATCACCATCAAGAACCGGTACCCCCTTCCTCGTATTGATGACCTTCTAGACCAATTGAAGCATTCTGTTGTCTTCTCCAAATTGGATCTTAAGTCAGGATATCATCAAGTCAGCATCCGAGAGGAGGATACATGGAAGACCACGTTCAAAACACGGCAAGGTCTGTTCGAATGGCTGGTCATGCCGTTTGGTCTCTGCAACGCCCCGGCAACTTTCATGCATCTTATGAATGACGTATTGAGACAGTTCATCGACGACTTTGTGATCGTGTATCTCGACGACATATTGATTTATAGTCGTTCGTGGGATGAGCACCTCATTCATGTCGAAAAGGTGTTCGAACAGCTTTGGCAACATCGACTTTGCCTCAACCGTAAGAAGTGCGAGTTCGGTCAGCAAACTCTACTTTACCTCGGATTCATGATCGGCAACGGTACGTTGCAAATCGACTCGGACAAGGTCAAAGTGATTCGCGAATGGCCGTGACCGCGAACAGTTACGGATGTGCGTAGTTTTGTGGGAGCATGCCAATACCTTCGGAAGTTCATCCGACACTTCTCGATTATGGC
This sequence comes from Pharus latifolius, assembly GCA_019359835.1. Taxonomy (NCBI): domain Eukaryota; kingdom Viridiplantae; phylum Streptophyta; class Magnoliopsida; order Poales; family Poaceae; genus Pharus; species Pharus latifolius. The sequence goes on from CM033325.1 coordinate 35,912,266, forward strand.
TTCTCCATTGCATGCATTAACCAGGATCGATCAGAAGTTCGAGTGGACAGGGAAACATGAGGACACATTTCTCTTGCTGAAAAGGAAGATCAGCGAGGCGCCTGTGTTAGCTTTGCCGAATCTCCAGAAACCGTTCGAGCTAGAAACCGATGCCTCAGGTTATGCGATGGGCGCAGTGCTCATGCAAGAAGGTCGACCAGTGGCATATCACTCCGAGTTATTCCAAGGAGCTCAGAAGAACTACCCGACTTATGATAAGGAGTTATGCGCATTGCATCAGGCCGTGAAACATTGGCGGTGTTATCTCTTAGGTAAAGAGACTGTTGTTCACACCGACCATCAACCGTTGCAATATTTGCAAACTCAATCCAAGATACAGCAAGCTCGGCACATGAAGTGGATGTCGTATCTGCAGCAGTTTAATCTGGTGATTAAGTACAAGAAGGGCGTACACAACAAATTGGCGGACATGTTGTCACGACCACCAGTTACGACCCTCTGTTTATCAGCATTCATGCAGATCGAGCCCTCATGTCATGATGACTATGTCACTATGTACAGTGAAGACCCTGATTTTCAAATAGCACTGACTGAGGTCGAAACAGGGAACCCTACAGAGTTTGTTCGTCGAGAGGGACTCTTGTACAAGGGCAATTTACTTTGCATACCTCGTGGAGCACCTCGAATTCAATGGATGCGAGAAGCGCACACATCGAAGGTAGCTGGTCACTTTGGGGTTACAAAGACGTTGCAAAATCTTCACCGACATGTGTTCTGGCCGCGTATGCAGCAAGATGTGGCTAGTTTCGTTCGAGGCTGTGGTCTCTGTAGCGTCTCGAAACCGGCAAACCGGAAATTAGGTTTGTACACTCCTTTGCCAGTTCCATCGCGACCATGGGAGAGCATATCCATGGATTTCTTAGGAGGATTGCCTAAGACCCGACGTGGCAACGACTATCTATTCGTGGTCGTTGATCGGTTCTCCAAAATGATTATTCTTATACCTTGTTGGAAGACTATCACGGGAGAAGAAGCAGCTCGGGTATTTTTTCAACACGTTTGGACACACTTCGGACTGCCGACTTCTATTGTGTCTGATCGCGATACCCGGTTCCTTAGTCACTTTTGGCGATCGCTCTGGACGATGATGGACACCAAGCTGAAGAGGAGTACTGCTTTTCATTCGCAAACTGATGGTCAAACCGAGGTGGTAAATCGCACAGTCGTTCATCTCTTGAGAGGATATAACTCGAAGCACCCGAAGACCTGGGATGAAAGCATACCGTACCTGCAATTTGCTTTTAATCGAGCAGTGCATGGTTCGACTGGAAAGTCACCGTTTGAGGTCTGTTTAGGATTTCTACCACAGAGTCCATTTGACCTGGAGTTTGTGATCCCTACCTCAGCACAGAACAGCAAGGAAGCATCTGATCAGGATCGAGCACAAAAGTTCCTGGAAGGTATTCAACGACTCCATCGTGAGGTTGAACAGAACTTGCTGAAAGCTCAACTCAAGTACAAGGCGCGACATGATCGGCACCGAGTTGATGCGCAATTTCAAGAAGGTGATATGGTATGGTTACATCTGAGTAAGGAGAGACTTAAAGGTGAAGGTAAGAAACTCAAACCCATTCATTATGGTCCTTTTCGGATTTTGCGGAAAGTGGGTAATAATGCTTGTCAGCTCGAGTTACCTCCATACATGGATATTTACTCGGTTGTTAATGTTGAGCACCTCAAACTCTTTGAGCCTTCAATGCTGGATGATGAGTCAGATACTATAGTACCATCTGTTGAAGACTTGGTCTATCAACGAGACGAACCTCTACTTGAAGATGTGATTCTGGAGAAGAAGGTGACTACCACCCGCAGTGGCACCAAGGAGACTTTTCGAATCGGTCGGAAAGATCAACGAGTACGTGCGGCAAAGTGGTACACCAGAGAAGATGGACAAGCCCAATTTCCATATCTCCAGTTTGATCGAGAGGTCGCAACAGGGGTTGGCTCCTTCTCAACAAGGGAGTCATGATCCGGGAGGATCTCCAAAGTCCTGATCGCATACGGATTCGCGACCAAGTCCTGATCGCATACGGCTTCGCGACCTTAACCGTGTTCAGAAAGGTTTCGCGACCAGGGATTGGTTCGCGACCAGGAAAAGGAATTCGTTCCCTGTTCAGAATTGTAATCCTATATATATAACTAAGCTTATCTGTTTAGGATTAGTTAAGTTAGTTATATGAGTCTAATACGTTTAGGATTACTAAGTCTGATACGTACTCATACGATTGGACTATAAATACCTTGTAATAGGTCTAGTTTAGATCATCGAAGAGTCATAGAACTTAATTGAGTTTTAGACACTTATAGTTCTTTCAACGTAGGCAAGTGTGTCTAACGTTCGACGTGTAAAGCCCTCTTTGAAATAAAGAGTTGTGCAATTACTTTGGGTTTCGGTATTTCCGAGTAAGATCCCGTTATTCCGCATATTAGAATCTGGGTGAGCCTAGTGCGAAAACCAAGGCTAGGTCTCAAACGGATCAATGACTCTGTAACAGGGGCACTCAGCGTGCTCCTTTCTCCAAGGAGTGCATCACCGAAACTGAAAAGTCAGATGGGGTTTCGAATCAGGTAAGGATATCACGTCTTACCAAATCCTTATTTTGCAATCAGCAATGTTACCAATTGTGATTTTTCTAGGAACCCTGTGCCTAGCACCTTGCTGACCTCACCAAAAATGAGCGCAACACCTATCGTGGAGGTCGTGAGGAATGCAAGCCCAAGCAAAATGGCTGAGATGGCTCCTAAGACCATTGTAGAAGAAATAATTGCAGATCTCCAATCCAATCAGATGGAAACCGTACCATCAGTCTCGACGACGAGAGCAAATCAGCAAGAAATAACATTTCTTTCTCCTGTTGTCAAGGAAATGACTGGTCTCGAGGTTCAACCTTCGAATGAACCTGAGAGCATGCTGAAGGCTACTATGAGCAATTTCTTAGAGGTAAGCAAAAAACTTTTTACCCTCTTTGAAATTGAAGATCTTAGAAATGTTCAGGTTTAAACAAAGGGTTTTACTGTGTTTCAGGATCTGACCCAAATGTCGACCAAATCAAGATCTCTAGTAGAAAAAATTGAGATCGCACAAAAGGAGATCAGCCATCTACAATAGTAAGTATCCATACCTTGTTTATACTAACTTGAACATCATCTAAGTATAAAGATTGCCTTTTTGGTGTAACACCCCTGTTTTTGCTAAACCCTAAAATAGCCAAAATCCACATCTGGACCCCAAACCCTAATCTGCTTCAGCCATTCCCTTCTAAATGTTGTTCAGAGCATTTTTCCCTTCGGGACCATCTCCAAAATCTCACCCTAAAGCTGAGTTTCAAGCCTTGCCATTTTTGAAACCCTAATTACCTTATTTTACCCTAAACTGTTTTCCCCAATTTTGTCGAAACCCTTCAGATCTTGCCCGATCTTACCAAACTTTGGCCAGATAAGTTCTATTAATCTTTTGCAACTTAGCTGCGAAATCAGATTTCAGATCGGACCCTCAGATCTCCAAATTTGCAAACAGGCCCAAGTTCTATTCAAATTTTCTTCACAAGACAGCCCCTGGAACAAGTTTCAGAAATTGCAGAACAGCCCAAATATTATTTTCAGGCCCTTTCGACCAGCGCCTGGTCGTTGCCACGACCAGTGCTCGAGCCACCGTTGCCGCGCCGCGTTCTCGCCGCGTTTGCTCGCCGCCGGCCACCGTTTCTTGTCACCTGTGTTGTGAGCAACCAAGCCACCCCGCACGCACGTGCTAGCCACCGTAGCATCGCCTTGCCCAGCGGATAAACGGCCGCGCTCCAGCAGCGTTTTCGCGCGCGCTCCCGTTGCCGTGGCAGTTGCATGCGTGTACGTGTCATCGCCGGAGCCTTGCTGTTGCCTCCGCATCTGCGCCGTCCCGGACGAAGTTCCAACGCAACTGGCAAAGCTGCGGCACCGCCTGAAGCGCGATCACGTCGCCGTCGCCGTCGTTGCGCCTGCGCCCGACAAGTTTCTCCCCGGCGCAAGCAACCGTTGTCGCATTCTCCCTCGCAAGCTCCGTCCCCGTGCCTATTTAAACCCCCCTCAGTGCTGTGAAGAAGCACAACCTCAAGACTTAGCCAAATTTCCAGTTTCTCGCCGTTTTCGCTTTCTTCTCTGGCGAGCCAGTGAGTGAGCTCACGGTGCTAGCCCTTTCCACAGCCCCTTTCTTCAATCCAAGTTCACCAGTGAGTTCCCCTCGTTCCCCTCTCTGTGTCATAGCAGCCAATTGCACCAGATCGATCCCCATCGCCGGTGATCGCCGGATTCCCGATTTGCCCTGTTCCCCCAATGCCGTTCGATTCACCCCAAATTAACCCTCGATTCTATAGAAGAAGTTGATCAGTAAGCTTAGTAGAGCAAGCCTATAGAATCAGAATCCCCAATTGAGCTCAAATCGAAGAAATCCCAAATTGGAACCTCGGCCGTTCGCCGGACTTCGGCACCAAGCTTCTCCGGCCGATATCCAATGAAATTAACCTCCCCAGTAGCTTTGTTGTGCCCTAGAGATCATCCCCAAGCTTGGAATTGAGCTCTTTCTCCCTGTATCAAAAATACCCAAGCTCCAGTGTCGTCTTCTCCAGCGCCGGTCGCCGGAATTTGTTCCCGGCCGATCTAGCCCCTGAAACCTTGCCCCTTAGATAGATTCCAGTACCCTGAGCAATATTGTCCACTAGCTCGACACCTGGATCTGCCTAGATTGTGAGTTATGCCTATGCCAAGATCACTGTCCAGTAACTCAGTCCATGTCCAGGCCACCGTAGTTCATCGCCGGATTTGGCCGCCCTCCGGCCACTTTCAGCCCTTGTGCCTGTTGAGTATATTGTTCCTGTTAGTAATGCCTACCTCCCAGACAAAGTGGTGCATCAATTGGAGCCCTGGATCAAAAGTTAAGCCATGCCCTAGTTTCTGGCCATGTCCAGCACTATGTCAGTGCATGTCAGCCACTGGCATTAGCCTTGTTTGACCCCTTCTGGTTGAGCAATTGAAATGCCACCTTGTCCTTTAGATTCCTGGAGTTGTGTTCTACAACTTTCTCTACTATCACTTCTCCAGAAAACCATCCTAAGATCAGTTTGAAGTTATGCCAAAGCCATGAACTGAATGTCGACCCTTCGACGTTCAATCCTTTTTAGCCGTTTCTTCGACCAGAGCCCTTGTGACCTTGCCCTAACCTTTTCCCCTGCATGCATGACTTATTTACTTAATACTTTCTATAGAAACTATTTTCTGTATGCTTATGGTATGTATTTGTGTGTTGGTTGATTGCCGCAGAGTCAGAAGCTGAAGGAGCGGAAGAAGTCTTTGAAGATCCGTCTGAGTTTTTAGACCCAACATTGCAAGGCAAGCCTCATTCCTTTGATCATGTCTCACCCAATATTTTTATATGAAGTATATTCACTGTTTCTTACTATGCATGCTTAGTTGAAATACAAGTTATGTTTGGAATGACATGAGTAGATATTCCCTAATGAATCATGAAACCCCTTTTTGTTATTGAACCTTCTTATATATGCTTTTGTCACCCTAGGACTCATATACTGAATATCCACATTAAACTTGAAATGGTCAAATACATGAGAAGTTATAATGAAAACCGTTTTGACAAGAAAACTGATAAAAGGAATCAGTAGTGAGGATTGGATTGTATGGAGAGGGTGCGGTGCGCACCAGGGTATGTGAATGTTCCTCACTATTGGTTCATAAGGACGAGAACCTTGTGCTGTGTCTCTATACGAATTGTGAACGTACCAACCACTTGCCTGGTATGGGACAGGCACAACTTAGTAGCTTTTTGGTATTAGCAGTTCCCTGCATGGTTTGACGATCTGGTTTCTCGCGTGGAAACTGGAAGGCCAAGGTTCGGCCATGAGTGATGTGAGTTCAGAAAAATAATGAGAGGAAAAAGGCGTAAATGAAGGAAGGCGCCCTAGACCTGATTAAGCCGTGAGCGGCTGTAATCTTAAATGGTCGTATGTCTCGCGTGGACATAGACCAAGGCTATGTGTCCTGCGGGAACATAGACCAGAGAGGCTAGGAAGTAAGGCAGTGGGGAAGACCCACAACGGTACTTGAGACTTAATTGTCTATCTACCGGGCAGGGATACTGTTAATACTGAACTGTAAAAGCGTTGTGTGATCTCGGCCTTGTCACATGTGTATAAGTCACATGGAGCTGATCCGACTTGAAAGCCGAGTGAACCAGTGGATTTAAACAGAGGTACACCTTTGCAAAGCGTAAAAGAAGTATCAGATACTCTGTACTCCCAGGTTCAGGAGTCTTTTCGTAGTGGATGTTATCCATGGGTTATAGCACAAGTAATGTTTTGGAATGTTTTCATAATGCGGTTAACAAAGTAGTGACTCATGGGAGACCACTACATCTAATGTTTTTATTGAAAACCTGTTTAATGTTTAAAGTACTGTTTTCCAGACAAAGTACTGTTTACTGAACAAATAACTTGGAAATCTAAATATCTCTATCCATATGAAACTAAAACCCCTGAATCATATGTTTCACCCTCATATAAGTACAATTACTATAATCCCCGGAATGAGTGTTGCTGAGCACCAAGTGCTCACCCTTGCATTCACTTCCAACTGTAGAAGAGGGATTCGAGGATCCCGATTCCTTCAGTTATGAGTTCCCGGCAGAAGATGGAAGTGCCCCGGACGAGCCCACGTTCTAGAAGGATTGCGCACCAAGTCAAGTCAGATGTGGGAGGAGCCACTCCAACCCCGCTGCGGATGGAAGTCAAGCTTTTCGTAGTTGCCTTGTGCTTTGTGTTGTGTGTTCGGTACTTGGATACCGATTCTGGTTCTGACAAACTTGTTATTTTCTTAGCAACTCTACTTTGCGCCATTTTCGGTGCTTTGGCTATGTAATATTGGCCATGTTGGCCTGCTACTTGTTTAATGTTATTACTATGCTTGTCTGGTTTGGAGCTCTTGTGACATCCTGCTGTGTGTAACCTACCTGGGCGGTTACCAAGGTGATCCTCAAATGGGGGTCTCACATTTGGTCACAAGGAAAATTCTTCCTTGACGAAAAGCATGGCTGATCGACGAGGTCAGGAAGAAACTGCGGCCATGAGATTTTCTTCTATGGAAAAAGAACTCAATGAGGCGTAGTTAAAGCTTCCCTCTAAGTTTATTTTCAACCAAAGGATGTTATTTCCTTACATGAACTGCTGTAATTTTTGTTACTTTGTTCATGTAGTACAAGAGGAGCAAATAAGCATTCTTTCTAAGGAAAATGATGACTTCCAGTAAAAGTATGCCCAGGCTGAGACTCAAAATGGGAAACTTTGTGCAACCATTGAGCATCAAAGTGCAACCATAGAGTCATTCAAAAAGACAACTGACACTGTCTGCGAGGAGAGGAAAACTTTGACGGTGACAATCTCAACCTGCAACAGCATTCAGTCTGAAGTCTTCAAAAAACTGAAGATGGTTGCGGATTTACTGAAGGCTGATATCATTGATCCACAAAAGGAACACTTAAGCCTCAGTGAATCATGTAAATTGGTTGCAGTTCAAGCTGAATCACTTCTCGAGTATCTTCCTGAAGATACAAAGCGACAAGAAGAGGCATTGAAGACCAATGTAAGATCTGTGGCCTCTGCCATTTTGTGCAAATTAAGGTATCACCACGGCCCAAATTTGGATTTGAATCCAATGGTGGGAGATGCAAAATTTGAGAGTGAAGATCAGCTTGAAGCCATAATGGAAGAAGTCAAGCCCTTAGTTGAAAATCTTTTGAAAGAACTGGGCTTATCGTAATCTCATTGTAATGAACAATGATCCTCTTTTTGAATTGTACCTGCACATATACAATTATAGTAGAAAATATGTAGATGCATGCCTTTCAATTTGGAAAAAATGTACTTAATCTCGTCTTATATTATGGCTGTATTCCCCTAGCCCCCTCCTGAGATCATACATACTGAAGGCATTGTATTATAATCTCAGGAAAAATACGGGTTAATGATGATCAAGGAATATCTAGTGAGTTTCTTATACATTAAGAAACAGGTTAGAAAGAAATGTCTCAACTAGAGATGATCATCTGGTCGCACCAATAGTGACCTTAATATAATACTAAAGTTTATTACGAACTGGTAGCCCCTCTGATGGTCAGAGACATACTAGTAAGTCTCGTATGCGTTGAGGAACGGCTTATTTAGGGATGTCTTATCTATATGCGACCATGAGATCGGCCAACGAATCCAACTTGGTTACTATAATAAGATGATCATTGGCGGCCAGCCCCCGAGCATAGCTTGGCAAAGGGAGGACAAAGGAATTAAACCATAACGTAATGCGAAAAAAGGCACATGTTGTTTTTTACAAAATCATGCTAATTGAAAAGGAAAAAAGCAAATGAAAAAACTTACACGTAAAAGTTGGGTAGCTGATCTATGTTCCAAGTATTGGAAAAGATCCTTCCATCTTCCATCGCCAATCGGGTTGATCTTGGTAGTGGCATGGAGACCACAGTATAAGGACCTTCCCACTGAGGGAGAATTTATTGCAATTAGACTAGTTTTGGATTTTTTGTAAAACCAGGTTGCCCACGTGAAGACTACAAGGCCACACCCATTTACTGTGGTATTTACACAAAGCTTGTAAATATGTTGCAGACTTAATCAACGCCCGATCGCGTTTCTCCTCAAGGAGGGTAATATCTTGGACACATTGTTCATGTCGATCAAAATGATCAAATTGATCTACACGAACAGAGCCAATACGAATTTCCGTAGGTAAGACAGCCTCGGCACCATATACCACCTGAAAAGGTGTCTCACTCGTAGCTCTACTATATGTAGTTCGTAGTGCCCATAGAACAGAGTAAAGTTCATCTACCCAAACCCCCGAGCGCATTTTAATGCGATCGAAAAGTCATTTCTTAATGCCTTGTAATACCTTCCCGTTGGCACATTCAACAGCGTCATTGTTCTGTGGATGAGCCACAGATGCAAAACACACTTTGGTCCCAATATTGTCGCAATAGTCTAAAAACAGACCACTAACGAATTGGGAACTATTGTCGGTAATAAGGCGACTTGGAACACCAAATCGTGTTACAATATTCTTATGAAAGAATTTTTTCGTCGTAGCGGTGGTAATATTGCGAACTGCTTTAGCTTCAATCCACTTAGTAAACATGTCAATGGCTACGAATAAGAACTTGTACCCATTAACCACTTAGGGCATAGGACCCACTATATCTATTCCCCAAACTGCAAAAGGCCAGGTTAGAGGAATAGTTTATAAAGCATATGCAGGCCGATGAACTTGCCATGCATGAAATTAACACTGCGGGCATGTCTTGACCAAATGCATGGCATCATTAAGTGCTGAAGGCCAATAAATATCCTATCAAAAAGCCTTTCTGACCAGCATCCGATAAGATGCATGTGCTCTACACACACCATCATGAATTTCTTTCAAGAGGGATTTACCTTCTTCTGGAGATATACAGCACATGAATACTCCTTGAGTACCCTTTTTATATAGACGTGCCTTTCATACTAACTGATCACTTCTGGTTTCATCCTTGGGCAAGGTCCCATGTTCAAGATAAATCCACAATGGACGGGTCCAATCTTCTTCATGTCCAAGGTCAGCGACATGAACTGTCACCAGATCATCCTTGACTGAAGCCGTGATCGAAGGGTATTGTAAGTGTTCAACGAACACTCCTGTCGGAGCGGATGTGCGTGAGGACACAATCTTTGATAATTGGTCTGCAAGTATATTATCCTTTCGTGGAACGAATTAGACTTCGAAATGACTGAAGTGTTTTTCCAATTTCCTCACTTCCCCCAGGTAATGAGCCATTGTCTCATTGGAGGTGTTGTACTCCTTGTTTAGCTGGTTTATGATTAGCTGTGAGTCTCCCCTCGCCATTAATCGACGGACTCCAAGGAATTTTGCTGCTCGAAGCCCTGCAAGAATACATTCATACTCTGCTGCGTTGTTTGTCGCAACAAAGTGTAATTGAATGACATACTTGAGTTGGTCGCCCTGAGGCATAATTAAGACCACTCCAGCCCCCCCCGAGTGTTGATAATTATGAGAGCTGTCAAAATACATCGTCCAATGGTTGGTGCATTGTAAATCTACAGTTTCTTGCGCAAGAGGGTCAGGATTAGTCCATTCAACCACAAAATCTGTAAGAATTTGAGATTTAACTGTAATACAAGGAGTGAAATGGATATCAAATGCTCCAAGTTCCACTGCCCATTTCGCAATGCGACCATATTTTTCTGGGTTTTGGATAATATCTCCCAATGGAAAGGACGAAGGCACAGTACTATTATGTGCTTGAAAGTAATGTGTACCTTGCGGGAAGCCATCAGAAGAGAGTAAAGTAACTTCTGGACTTCAGGGTAATGCTCCTTTGGTCAATGAAGTACTCTACTTACATAATAGATTGGTTGTTGTACATCTTCTCTCTCCACGACCAGAACTGTGCTGATCACGTGAGGGATGGCCACCAAGTAAAGCAGTAATGGCTCCCTTAAAGTTGGAGAGACCAGTACTGGTGGACTAGATAGATATGCTTTGACCTCTTGAAAGACTTTCTCAGATTCATTCGACCAGTTAAAACCATTGTGCTTACCCAGAACCTTAAAAAAAGGCAATCCACGTTCTCCTAGTCGCGATATGAAACGGCTTAAGACCACCATGTGACCTGTTAGGCTCTGGACATCCTTCATAGTAAAAGGAGATCTCATTTGCTCAATGGCTCTGGAGTTTGAAATTTAGAAGCTTTTCAAACTCTTTAAAACCAAATCATCAACGTAAGCTTCTAAATTACACCCCAACTGGGAAAGAAAGGTCTTTTGCATCAAGCGTTGTTACGTGGAATGGGCGTTCTTGAGACCAAATGGCATTCTGACGTAGCAGTAAGTGCCAAAAGGTGTGATGAAGCCAGTTTTCTCTTCATCTTCTTCTGTCATGCTAATTTGATGGTAGCTTGAATAAGCATCCAGGAAGCTCATTAGTTCACAACCCACAGTAGAATCAACCAGCTGATCAATGTGGCGAAGGGGAAAATCATCCTTCGAACAGGCACTATTTAGGCTGGTGTAAACGACACACATGCACCACTTACCATTTGACTTTAGGACCATGACCGGGTTCGCAAGTCACTCGGGATGATCGACTTCGCGAATAAATGCTGTCTTTTGGAGCTTATCTAACTCCAACCGGATGGCTTCTTGTTGGTCAACAGCAAAGCGTCTCAGCTTGTCGTTGTCCAGGCCGAATTGCTAGCCTGTGCTCAATCACTTCCCTTGAGGCTCTAGGCATGTCGGATGGTTTCCACGTAAACACATTTGCGTTAGCCCGGAGGAAAGTAATGAGCTCGAGTTCTTATTTGTCATCCAAGCCCGATCCAATCCGAATGGTTCTGGATGGATCATCTAGGTACAATGGAACCAGCTTCAGTTTCTCATCTGGTCGCGGGCAACTTTGATCGTATCTGAGGCCGTGGTTGCAATTTTAACATCCCGAAGGGGAAGCTGATCCACCAACTCCAGAGATAGCCGATCACAAGTAAGAGCCGTGTTACGACTGCCTCGGACAAAAATAACACCTTTTGGGCCTGGTAGCTTGACACATTGATAAGCGTAGTGTGTCGCCACCATGAACTCAGCAAGTGTTGGTCTGGTAAGACATTTCTTCATCTCCATCAGCGTCTCTAATCTCGCATGCTTGATCATGTCGTGGTATGGTCGGCATGGGTCCAATTCCTTGATAGAAATCATCTAATTGCTTCAACCAATTGCGACAATTCTTGAGGTCATGTCCTGAAGAATTATGGAATGGACACCACTTCTTGTTTCCCTGCGGGTTAGCTTGTTTTCCCGAATGGTCGCCATCGCGGCCACTAGAAGGAGTTTTATTCTTGAATGGAAACTTATTACCTTTACTTGATGGTGGTTTGTCGGCAACGGCAACATCCCGATATTGTCCAGCCTGATTCTTCTTGGGCTTCTTGCATTTCCCGGCTCAAGTTGACTCCAGCTTTTTGCTAGAATCATCTTTCTTGTCGTTCTTAAGACTTAGTTGTGGCGGCAAATTCCTCTTGTCCACCATTCTATTCCATTCTACGGTCTTAGCCGTGTCAGAATAATGATCAGCCATATCAAAGAGATCAGCCACTAACCGGGGTGGATGGATAAGTAAATCCTCGGTGAATATCTGGTATCGGATTGCATGTTTAAATGCTCTGATAACGGAGCTGTCGGAGATGTTTGGAATGGTATTTCTTACTCCAACAAATCTCTTGACAAACTGTCGAAGAGTTTCCATGGAGTCTGGCGTAAGCAATGAAGATCATCTTCCTTGCCAGGCTTCTGCTAACAATTTTGGAAATTGCTGAGTATTGCATCACACAACATTACTCAGTTCTAAATTGACCCCTCTAGTTGATTAAACAACCAGGTTATTGCTGGTCCTTCTAGAACCGTTGGCAAGTATTTTGCCATCACGCGGTCTCTACTCCCGCCGCTTGGATGGTGGTGATGTAGATTTGAAGAAACTCTGACGGGTTTTGAGTTCCATCAAACCTTTCAATCGTTCCTGGTTTAAACTTATCTGGCCAAACTACAGCACAGAGTCCTAGCAAGAAAGCCTTACAACCTACATAGGAACTGCGGAAATGTCTATCGCTGTGACCTCCCACATGGTCGTGGGCGACATTATCCTGAGAAGACACACTTCGTGGTCCCAAGCAGGAGTGAACAGGCACGTGATTGTGATCACAAGAGCTTCCAACTCACCTAGTTTGTCATGCCAAATCGGTCCTGTTGGCAATCGATTGCGCCTCCCATGGCTAGAGTAAGAACAATTCTGCTCATGGGAACAAATCGTGGAACGGGACGACGCCGTTGGAGTGGCATCAGATGCAACTTCATCGAGCGTGTTCTCAACGACTCTTGTGAAGGTTGTTTTATTCGCATCTCCCAAGTCAGGAGGAGGATTATGTAGTGTATCTGCGATCACACGAATTTGATCTTGTGTGCTCCTTCTAGACGCCATAGGAGTTAGCATTTTGTTGGGGGAAATCTCCATGCGGTCAAGTCCAGGTAAGTTCATGATCGCCCGGGGACAGTGGCCTCCGGTGCCTGCTCCGGGCGCCGCCATTTGGCTCCCGGGACCGTGCCCCCCGGGATGTCCCGGGCGCCGCCATTTGGCTCCCGGGACCGTGCCCCCCGGGAATGTCCCGGGCGCCGCCATTTGGCCTGGGGACAGTGGCCTCCGGTGCCTGCTCCGGGCGCCGCCATTTGGCTCCCGGGACCGCGCCCCCCGGGATGTCCCGGGCGCCGCCATTTGCCCCGGGGACAGTGGCCTCCGGTACCTGCCCCGGGCGCCGCCATTTGCCCCGGGGACAGTGGCCTCCGGTGCCTGCCCCGGGCGCCGCCATTTGGCTACCGGGACCCTGCCCCCCCGGGCATGTCTCGGGCGCCGCCATTTGCCTCGGGGACAGTGGCCTCCGGTGCCTGCCCCGGGCGCCGCCATTTGGCTACCAGGACCCTGCCCCCCCGGGCATGTCCCGGGCGCCGCCATTTGGCCCGGGGACAGTGGCCTCCGGTGCCTGCTCCGGGCGCCGCCATTTGGCTCCCGGGACCGTGCCCCCCGGGCATGTCCCGGGCGCCGCCATTTGCCCCGGGGACAGTGGCCTCCGGTGTCTGCCCCGGGCGCCGCCATTTGGCTCCCGGGACCGTGCTCTCCGGGCACGTCCCGGACGTCATCGCCCTCCTAAAAGGTAAAACCCCTGTTTGTTTATCACGTACAGGTCACGCGAGGGACGCCTCGGGAATCAGCGACCACCTGTCAAGCATCCAAGACGTTTGACCGGGAGAAGGACGGTCCTACCCTTCAATCCGACGGTGGCTTCCGGGTTAGTTTAGGTTTTTTGCTTCTTTTTGGGGCTATAAATAGCCCTTGTACCCCTCTGTTGTAAAGGATCAGCTCATTATTATTTGGAATAGCTAATCTCACAGACGTGCTCCGGAAGCCTCTCCCCCGGAGAGAGCCTCCCCAGCCGACTCCGGTCGGGAGCGCGTCGACAGGACTAGGGCCCCCACCGGGACCCGAACCTGTATAAATCCACGTGTCAATTCTTGTGTTTGTCCGGCGGGGGAGGACCGGTCACTCGGTCAACCCGCGCTGCGTGATCTCCGCTAGGATCGTCTTCAAAACCTGCCGGGGTATTCTTAATACCACGACAGTTGGCGCCGTCCGTGGGGACCCGTGACGAATCGCCATGGCTCCTCCGAGAACAAGGGCCCGCGCCCTTCCCAGTGACGCCGGTCCCGGTGACCTGGCGCCACCCGTCTGGGACGCTGCTGTTCCGGCGCCTCCGTCCGGAGGCGACCATTCCCAGGTACCGCCTCCCACCTTTCCTCTCAATCTAGGCGCCTCCACCTCCGGGTCGCTCCCGGCGGCCGCGGGGACCTCGGCCGGGACGAGTTTCCCCCCGACGGCTCCCCCGGTTCCCCGGGATGCCCTGCTGGAGGCTCTCGTGGAGGGCCAGCTCCCCGCCCAGCGCTCTATGGACGAGCTCCTTAGTGTGTTGGCGCGGCCCTCGGCCCCCACATTTTCGTCGCACCCGTATCCGGGGATCATGCCCCCATTTATGGGATACCCAGCGGCCCCTCCGGCGTCAGGGGGCTGTCTACCCCATATAATCCCGCTGGGGGGTTCCCTCCCCCCGCGGGATATACTTCTGGACACTTCTCAGCACCCGGGCCTGTCCCGGTGCCGGGAGGGTATTTCATGCCCGGGCCCTTCGTGGCACCAGGGGGGTACCCCATCCCCGCCCCGCTCCCGGGGCTGGGGGGTCATTTCATGCCGGGGGTTATTCCTACGCCGGGAGCCAGTCCCGCCCCTCGCGTCGCGTTTACCGCACCGGGGCCGGTCGACAGAGCAGCTCCCGTGCCTCAGCGAATTTCCCCCCGCATTGGCTCCCCAACCCCGGACGTCGCCGAGGGGGCTCACCCCCCACTGGTTCCGGATGTCGCAGGGGCTTCCCCCTTTCCGGTCCCGGTCGTTGCCACGGGGGCCCCCTCTTCGGATCCAAACGCCGCCCCGGGCGCCCCCTCCCCGGTTCCGGATGGTGCAGGGTCTCCCCCCTTTCCGGTCCCGGGGGCCGTCGCAGGGGGCTCCCCCCAGCAGGTCCCGGTAGCTCCCGGGCCGGCTGCCACAGTGCAGGAGCTCCCTCCCCCAGCGAAGCAGATTCGCTTCTCCCGGGGGGAGGTCGAGCGAATGCATTCTCCCAGCCGCGGGGAAGAGCTCCCCCCCGGTCGTTGTCGCAGGGAGCCTCGCTCTCGCACCGGTCGGGGGAAGAGACCAGCCGAAGAACCATCCTCCCCGGAGGGAAGCCCGGACGTCCGGGAAATCAGTCCCGGCCCGGAAGAGAAGCGTCGTCACCACCACTCCGGTGGTCCTCTTGGGCCGCTACCTGACTCGGATAACGAGGGGGCGTCCCCCGTTAAAGAAGACAGTGACTGGGGCTCCCCCCGGGAAGTGCAGGGGGCGAACCAGCCCCTGTGTCGAAGACTCCGCAGCATCCGATGGCCGCGGCCCTACCGTCCCCCGCACATCGAGCATTATAATGGCGAGGCGGACCCTTACGAGTTCGTGCAGATCTACTCCACCGCCATCTCCGCGGCGGGGGGGGACGAGAGTGTCCAATGCAACGTCTTCCCCCTCTACCTCACCGGCATTGCCCGCTCCTGGTTTTACAATCTGAAGGCAGGCTCCATCAAGTCTTTCTCGCAGCTCAAGCGGGAGTTCTGTGCCAACTTCCAGGGGAACTACGTGCGTCCCCTGGACTCCTCGCAGCTATATACTGTCCGGCAGAGAACTGGGGAGACCATCAGAAGCTTCTTCAAGCGCTTTGCCCAGGTGAAGAGCAAAGTGGCCCACGTCCCCGACTCTACGGTCATCGAAGCCTGCAAAAGCGGCATCCTCCCGGGGGAGCTCCACCGAAGGCTCTCCCGGAGTTGCCCCTCTTCCGCCGACGAGCTCTTCAACGTGCTCGAAAAGTACGCTCGGGCGGAGGAAGACGACATCTAGAAGAAGACCCAGGGGGCTCCTGCCCCCGCCGAGCGGGGGGCCCGGGATCCCCCCAGGCGCCCCAGGCAGGGGGGCCGTAGCGAACCACGGCCTCGGGACACTTTTGCCCTCGAGGGCGGAGGCGGCTCGCACGACCCCCCGAAGGGCGACCGCCCCTTTCCCAAGCCGAGAGGCCATGGGGGAGGACAGTCTTCGCGCGGCCGCGAAGGCCCCGCGGGGAGAAGCCGGGAAGGACCGTGGTGCAGCTTCCACGGGTCCAGTACCCACGCCACCCGAGATTGCCACCAGCTGCTGCAACACTTCGCGGCATTCCTCGACCAGCGCGGGCAGGGGGGGGGACTCCGGCCTCCTTGCCCCCTCGGCCAACTGTTCCGGCCCTTCCCGCTCCCGCGGGGGGGCAGCAGGTGCAGGAGGGGGAGCCTTCAGACGCTCTCCCCTTTCAAACTTCTCAGCGCCGCATCAACGTCATCGTAGGGGGGTCCGCCTCCGGGCGGGATTCCAAGCGCCAGCGCAAGGAGTACGCGCGAGAAGTTAAGGTAGTGGGGGTGCTACACGCGTCCGTGCCGCCCAAGTGGTCGGACGTCCCCCTCACCTTTACGGCGGAAGACGCGCGAGGGGTTCGCTTCCCCCACGATGACGCGCTCATTGTCTCCGCGACAATCTACAACTGCCACTTGGCCCGCATTCTCGTGGACGGCGGAAGCTCCGCCGACGTCCTGTTTCTCAAAACCTTCAAGGAAATGCAGGTGGATGAGAAGCTCCTGCAACCAGCGGCAGGGCCTCTGCAAGGGTTTGTCCCGGGGAAGGCGATCCACCCCGTGGGCAAGGTAGATCTCCCGATCACCTTCGGCACCCCGGAGAACTACCGGACCGAGCTAGTCCGCTTCGACGTAGTGGACCTCCCATCCTCCTACAATGTGATTATGGGGAGGACTACGATCAATCGGCTGGGGGCTGCCACTCACCAAAACTACTTGTGCATGAAGATCCCCGGGTCGCATGGCGTGATCAACGTCCGGGGGGATCAAGACATGGCCCGTGCTCTATACGAGCGAGCTACTGCCACAATAGGAAGCGTCAACCTGATCAAGGCACCCGGGGGGGAGGCTCCCCCCCCGGACGTAGACGTCGCTGCGCCATCCCCTGGGAGGCCCCTCCTCAAGCCGCGTCCGGAAGGGGGCCTCCGGAAGGTCCCGCTGTCCCTGGGCAGCAGAGACCAAACTGTCCAAATCGGGGCAGAGCTCCCCCAAGACCATGCAGCGCAACTCGCAGCCTTTCTGCGCGAAAACTCCGATGTTTTTGCGTGGAAGCCTTCGGACATGCGGGGCGTCGCCCGGGAGGTTATTGAACACAAGCTCGCGGTAACCCCCGGTCACCCCCCTATCAAGCAGAAGTTGAGGAAGCTCTCCCTCGAACGTCAAGAGGCCATCAAGACGGAGATAGCCCGGCTCCGAGAGGCGGGGTTCATTCGGGAAGTGTTGCACCCCGAGTGGCTCGCAAACCCCGTCCTCGTCAAGAAGTCAAGTGGCAAGTGGCGCATGTGCGTGGACTTCACCGACCTTAACCGCGCTTGCCCCAAAGACAACTTCCCGCTCCCGCGGATCGACCAGCTCGTTGACTCCACCGCGGGGTGCGAGCTGATGAGCTTCCTAGACGCCTACTTGGGATACCATCAAGTCCGGATGGCGGAGGGGGATGAGGAAAAGACGAGTTTTATAACTCCCCTCGGAACCTTCTGCTACCGCCATATGCCCTTCGGGCTCAAGAATGCGGGAGCCACCTTCCAGCGCCTTATGACGCTGGTCTTCAAAGACCAAGTCGGCCGCAACGTCGAAGTCTACGTAGACGACGCGGTCGTCAAAAGCCCCCGTGCAGCCTCCCACATCGACGACCTCGCAGAGACCTTCCGCAACCTCCGCGCGTTCGGGCTCAAGCTCAACCCGGAGAAGTGCGCCTCCGGGGTGCGCGGGGGGAAGCTCCTGGGTTTCCTCGTGTCCCAGCGGGGCATTGAGGCAAACCCCGAGAAGATACGGGCTTTCCTAGAGATGCCCCCGCCGCGCTCCGTCAAAGATGTCCAGCGGCTCTCCGGCCGCCTGGCCGCGCTTAGCCGCTTCATCTCCCGTCCGGGGGAGCGGGGCCTCCAGTTCTTCAAGATCCTCCGAGGGCTTGAGGGGTTCCGCTGGACCCCCGAGGCCCAGGAAGCCTTCAACGACCTCAAGAAGTACCTCTCGAGCCCCCCAATGCTCGTGAGTCCGTCTCCGGAAGAGCCCTTGCTCCTCTACCTCGCCGCGACCCCCGTCGCCGTCAGCGCGGTTTTGGTGAAGGAGCAAGGGGGGCAGCAACGTCCCGTGTACTACGTCAGTGAAGCCCTCCAAGGGGCCAAGACTCGGTACACGGAGATGGAGAAGATTTGTTACGCTCTCCTCATGGCGTCCCAGAAGCTCCGGCATTACTTCCTGGGGCACCCCATCACCGTTCCGTCGTCCCTCCCCCTGGGGGAGGTACTGCGGAATAAGGAAGCCACCGGCCGGATTGGGAAGTGGGGGGCCGAGCTTGCCCCTTTCTCCCTGTCCCTTACCGGCCGCTCCGCAATCAAGTCGCAGGTCCTCGCCGACTTCATCGCAGAATGGACTCCCGCCTCTGGGTCCGGGGACGAAGATCTCCCCGTGCCGCCCCGACGCAGTGACCATTGGACCCTGCTGTTTGATGGGTCGCTGTGTCTCGCTGGGGCTGGCGCGGGGGTAGTCCTCCGGAGCCCCGAGGGGAAGGAGCTCGAGTACGCCGCGCGGCTCGAGTTCCCCGCAACCAACAACGTCGCCGAATACGAGGCTCTGCTCCTCGGGATGCGCCTTGCGCGCTCCCTGGGGATCCGGCGCCTATTAGTGAAGGGAGACTCTCATCTCGTTGTCTGCCAAATGGACAAATCTTACCTGTGCCATGACGCAAATTTAAGTCTTTACTTGCAGGAAGTACGAAAAATGGAGAAACACTTCGACGGCCTTGAGGCCCGGCATATCCCGCGAAGGGAGAATGACCGGGCTGATGCTTTGGCCCGGGCGGCAAGCGCCCGGGAAACGCTCCCCAAGGGGGCCTTCTTGGAAACAATCACGAAGCCCTCGGTGGCCTCCCCGGACGCAGGCCCCGAGCCTCCGGTCCCGGAGGTCGCCGAGATCGTCCGGCCGTCGTCATGGATGGACCCCCTCATCTCCTTCATCAAGGGGGAGGGGGACCCTCCCAGCGAGACCGAGGTTAAGCGCCTCCGGGCCAAAGCCCAGGCATATCTCCTGCTCGAGGGAAGGCTCTACAAGCGGGGGGCTTCAGCCCTCCTGCGCTGCCTCCCCCGGTCGGAGGGACTTCAACTCCTGGAAGACATTCACGCGGGGAGCTGTGGTTCTCACCTAGCCCCGCGTGCCATCGCCGCCAAGGCCCTTCGGCAAGGCTTTTACTGGCCTACAGTCATGCGCGACGCGCGAGACCTTGTCTCCGCGTGCGAAGCATGCCAGAAGATGGCCAAGGGCTCGGATCTCCCCCCTGTAGCGCTGCGGACTATCCCCATCACTTGGCCCTTCGTGCGCTGGGGGATGGACCTCTTAGGGCCTTTCCCCCCAGCGCCCGGAGGATACAAGTATGCGGTGGTCGCGGTCGACTACTTTACAAAGTGGGTTGAGGCGGAGCCCTTGGCTAGCATCACCTCCCGGGCCGTTCAGCGGTTTTTCTGGAAAAACGTCGTTTGTCGTTTTGGTGTCCCCCCGGGAAATTACCGTGGACAACGGAACCCAATTCGACTCGACTTATTTCCGGGAATTCTGCGAAGGCCTGGGGGTCGTCATCCACTTCGCCTCAGTGGCCCATCCCCAAAGCAACGGGGCCATCGAGAGGGTCAATGGCGTAATCCTACAGGGGTTACGCCGGAGACTCGAACAAACCGCTTCCAAGCGGGGCGCGTGGGCAGAGGAGCTCCCTAGCATCCTCTGCTCCATGCGCACGACCCCGTCCCGGGCCACAGGACGTGCTCCCTTCTCCCTAGTCTACGGGGCGGAGGCAGTCCTCCCCCCGGAGATCGGCTTCCGGTCGCTGCGGGTCGAGCTCCTGAACGGAGCCACGACCGCAGCCTACCGGGCCAACGAAGACAACCGGCGGCTGGAAATCGACCTCGTGGAGGAGAACGCGATCGAGCGCTCCTCCGCCACGCCATCTACGAGCGCGAGATGTCGCGCGCATACAACCAGCGCGTGCGCGAGAGAGCTTTCCGCCTTGGGGACCTTGTCCTCAAGCGCGTCACAGACCCCCAAGCCCAGGGTAAGCTCTCCCCCAAGTGGGAGGGCCCCTACAGGATCTCCGCTGTCCTAGGCTCGGGGGCCTACAAGCTCTCCAACCTTCAAGAGCAGGAGCTGAAGCACACCTGGAACTTGCGTTTACTTCGCAAGTTCTACGTCTAGCCTAGCGGGCCTGTCCCCTCCCCCGGGGCGGTCACGCCGGAGGAGGAGGGGGGACACTGTAGCTTCCCTTTTTCCCCCTTCGCGGCTTCGCAGGGGGGCCTTGTATATTTCGTTAATAAATGCATAGCCTTTGTTCTTCAACTGTCTCACTGCAGGTTGTTCTTGTTTACCGCCCCTAGTGGTGATGCCCTCCCCGCGAGGACGCCCTCCCCGCGAGGATGCCTTCCCCGTGAAGATGCCCTCCCCGTGAGGATGCCCTCTCCGTGAGGAAGTGGGCCCTGCCCCAGCAAGTCCCTCCTGAAGGGCGGCTTACGAACAGCCCTCGTGGACTGAGGGTGTAAGCGGCAACACGGTCCCCGGCGGCCGCGGTAACGAGTCACTTTGGGAGATTAGTCCCCTACCCAAACACTCAAGACCCGTCTCCGGGCACTTCCTCCTCCGGGAGTAGACGCTCTCCTCGGCGGGACGTCTAATGGCTTTCTGGATTCTTCCTCCTCCGGGAGTCGACGTTATTCCCGGTTCCCCGTTCTCACGGCGACCGGAAGATCAGCCCCTTGCGGCTTGATTGGCTCTATCTTCCTCCTCCGGGAGTCGACGTTATTCCCGACTCCCCGTTCTCACGGCGACCGGAAGATCAGCCCCTTGCGGCTTGATTGGCTCTATCTTCCTCCTCCGGGAGTCGACGTTATTCCCGGCTCCCCGTTCTCACGGCGACCGGACGATATCTCTCGAAGACGTTATTCCCGGCTCCCCGTTCTCACGGCGACCGGATGATATCTCTCGAAGACCTTATTCCTGGTTCCCCGTTCTCACGGCGACCGGACGAACCCTCCCGGGAAGCTCCCCTCCGGAGGTCTTATTGGCTTTTCATGAGCCCCTTCCGCGCCTTGTTCCCGGTTCCCCGCTCTCCCGGCCGCCGGATGAACCTCACCCGGTGCCCCCGGGCACCCCGGAAGGTCCCTCCCTCTGAAATCCTGTTTTTACAATTTTCTAACTTAGAAAATATTTCTACAGGTTATGCTCCCCCCGGGGACCCTGGTTCCCCCACAGCACACGGAGGCTTCCTCCCGCCCGCTGTGGGCGGGGGGGGGGGGGGGGGGCACAGGGGGTCCCCGGGTCACCCACGAAGAAACTTAGCTCATCCTTGTTAAGATGAGTCGTCCAGACCATCCAAGAAGAAGAAAATAAAGAGGCAATAAAAAGTTTAACAATGCGCTTTATTGATCGACAAACCCGGAGGACATCTTCCCCCTCCGGTGGGTTTCGGAAATGATACAACCCGGGTCCTAACCCGGGGGATTTTCTACGAGCCTAAGGCCCCTACGCCTAAAGCTCCCGGAGGCGCTCCCTTAGCTCCCGGGCCAGGTCCCGGTACAGCGCTCGGACGCAACGCTGAGAATCCCGAAGTACGTCTTCGGGCCAAAACTCGTACCCAGCCGGCGGAAGTATCCGGAGAGGAGGTATCATCTGGGCCCTCGGGCGCGGGGGAGTTAATTCAGCACGGCTGTTGTCAAAATTATCCAAGTGCCATTCCGGGTGCCACCTCAACCGGACGGGCTCCCGGGCAGTACCGCCGTCGCGCCTCCCGGAGACAAGGCTCAGCAAAATCAAAGCCGCTTGGGCGTCCCCCGGAGAGTCTCTCCCGGACCGTTGCTCGGGAGCAACCCCCCGGGAACCCTAGTAACATTTCATTGCAAAGACTTAGAAAAATTTCTAATATATTTCATTGCAAAATGTTTTTGTACAAGTGCCCGGGGCTTCTCCTAAGAAGCTACCGGAATCAAAATGCCTAACAAAATAAAAAGGGGGTCCTAGCTAAAGACCCGGGGGAGGCTCATACTTTGGCATTGGGGTCCTCCCCCCGGGGAGCTTCCTCCGTGGCCGGGGCAGGGACATCCGCGGCCGGAGGCGCCGGTGTCGGGAACCACGTCCGGATGATCCGGTCGTAGAACCCCTCCGCCAGCAGCTCCACCTCCCGGCGCGTTGGCTCGAAGGCCTCCGGGAAGCCCCGGGGGATGCGCCCCCCGATCGCTCGGGCGCCGACCCCACGGTAGTCAACAAGCCCCGCGGCGGCCGCGATGACGGGGATCGCTCGGCCCCGTGCCCGGACGTCCGCAACCTCCGGGATGGCAGAGACTTGTGCGTTAAGAAAACACACAGCCTCCGCGAGGGTCGCCGGGGGCACCTCCGGGCCGCTCCCGAAGCCCAGGCTAACGCCAAGGCTTTCCAAGGCCGAGCGGACGGAGCGGCCCGCGTCCGACAGCGCCCGGACGCTGGAGCTCTCGAGCTCCCGGAGCGCCTTCTCCCGCACCTTGGCCTCCTCTCGGAGGCGGATGTAGGCGCCCTCCGAAAGGTGCACCTGCGCCCGGGCCCGGGACAGCTCATCAAGAGCTTCGTCCCTCTCCCGGATGGCCGCCTCCCGCTGCTCGACGCAGGCCGAGGCCCGGCTCTCCGCCTCCTTGAACAGCCGGGTGACCCGCTGCTCAAGGCCCCAGGTAACAGTCGCTACCTACAAAATGCATAAAGAGTTAAAAAAATCTTAAGTGCAGGAAAAAAGCCGAAGTGTTGAGAGCTCGAGTTACCTGGGCTCCGAGGGACTCGAGCCCATCAAAACGCTCGTGGAGCGTTCCTCCTGCTACGAAGGCCTGCACCTTCCGGTTGTGCAGGCCCTCCGCGCAGCGGGCCACCTCACCCGCGGAAAGTAGGGAGGTGTCTTGCCCGGCCCTCCTGTCGCGGCCGGGAGAGGGCCCCCAGATCTCTGAATCCGGGAGCACGGCCGGCGTCGCCGGCGTCTTCGTCGACGAAGTTTCCTCCGAAGACGAAGACGAAGATTGGGCGGGGATCTCCGCCCGGGGGGGGATCATCGGGCCCTTCCCCGCCCCAGGCCGGAGGGCCCTCGGAGCCTCCTGCTCCGGGGGGACCTCGAAGACTGAGGGGCTCCCCCCCTCTTCGTCAACCGGCCAGAGGCGCGGGGGCGCCGCCCCCGAAAACCTCACCTCCAGCCTCTCCGGCGCCAATGCCGCCGGGAGAGGCGAGAGGAGCGTCACTCGAATTGGCGACGGGGCGTAGTCCGCCGAATCGGACCCCGCCCCATCGACAACAACCTCCTTCCCCCGGGCCTCGACGGGGGCCTCCGGGGGCGGAGGTGTCGCCTCTGCCCGGGGCGCCGCCCGGGCATGTTCGGCTCCGGGAGCCGCGTCCCGGGCCCTCACCGGCGTCGTCGCCGGCGCCGTCGTCGGGGCTGGGGTCTTTTGGACCCGGGGCTTTTTGGGCTCCGAGCCCCCGGCAGCATCCTTCCCCCGTTTATGAGACCCGGGGGTGGGAAGGGGCTTCCTCTCCGGAAGCCTGAGCCCGTAGGCCTCGGCCACCAAGTTCCGGGGAGGCCCGTCCCCCACGAGGCGCACGATGCGCTCGTGTTCGTCGGCGAAGTACCTCCCCAGGAGGTGCTCCGCCTTGTCCCTCGCCGCCGGGTACGGGCGCACTGTAAGAGGTAAAAAGTTAGTCAATTTCCCGTAAAAAACTGCAAGTTCAAAAATGCAGGGGACTTACGCCGCGTCACCGGCTTGACCGGAGGCCGCTGCTCCGGGCCCATGCCGATCCCCCTTCCCCCGCGTGAGAAGGGGGAAAGCCGCAGGAGCGCCAGCTCCTCCGCGGCGTCCCGCATCGAGCGGGCCTTCTTAGCCAGCACCACCTTCCCGAGGAGCTCGAACTCCTCGTCCGTCCACACCGGCGGCTTCGGTGCGGACGACCGGCTGTAGGTAGGAGGCTCCGGGGCGTAGATCACCGCCTCGTCCCGGACCCGGAGGTAGAACCACCTCCGGAGCCAGTCCCCCCAGTGGTCCCGGGAGGCCGCCACCCGGGAGGGCAGCATCTGGACCATCACCGAGCCGAAGGGGGACTTCGGTCCTCCCTTCACCAGGTGGGAGCTCCGCGCTGCCGGCTCGTAAAAATACCGGAAGACGCGGAGGGTGGGCTCCCGCCCGGTCGCCGTCTCGTACAGCCAGATGAAGAGACCCATCCGGACGAGGGCGTTGGGGGTGAGGTGGTTGAGCGCCACCCCGTACTCCTTTAGGAACTCCTGGAGCATCGGGTGCACCGGGAGCCGGAGCCCTGCCTCGAGGAAGGCCTCGAAGGCCACAACCTCTCCGGGCCTGGGGCGGGGGGCTCCGTCCTTCTTTAGGGGGACCCGGATGTCCCCCTCTTCGACGACGCCCTTCTTGACCAGGGACTCCGCGTCCGAGGCCGAGAACTCGGAGGCCCAGAGGAAATCCGCGGGGATTTCCTCCGGGGGCACCTCCGTGGTCTTCGCTCGACCTTTGGGTGCCATTAGGTGAGTTCTTTGTTTTTCTGTGGCTAAGTTTTCAGGTGGCTACGGCTACAGCTCCCGGACGCTCGCTACCGGAGAAGGCCACCGGAAATGCTACCGGGAGAGCGCTACCGGGAGAGCTGAAGCTGGAGTTGGAAAATTTGGAATGAGCTACCGGGGCCCCCTAAGGCGCTATTTATAGAGGCTGGCCGTGATCTAGATGCGCGCCACGTGGCCCCCTCGGAGCAATCTGGACCACTGATTCAAACCGTGCGCGGGAAACGAAGGGACAGGCGCGTGAATCGAGACGCCGTTTCGAACCCCGCGTGCATTTATTGCGAGAACGGCGCGGCCATCAAGCGCCCGGCACAGAAACCGAAGCGTCGCCGGGGCTCCAGTGATCTTTGTCCGGAGATTTTCCCGGTACCGTAACCATTCCCTCCGGGGGCTCAAGCTTCGTCCCCGGAGGGCATGGGGGGCTGCTGTTGGGGGAAATCTCCATGCGGTCAAGTCCAGGTAAGTTCATGATCGCCCGGGGACAGTGGCCTCCAGTGCCTGCTCCGGGCGCCGCCATTTGGCTCCCGGGACCGTGCCCCCCGGGCATGTCCCGGGCGCCGCCATTTGGCCCGGGGACAGTGGCCTCCGGTGCCTGCTCCGGGCGCCGCCATTTGGCTCCCGGGACCGTGCCCCCTGGGATGTCCCGGGCGCCGCCATTTGGCTCCCGGGACCGTGCCCCCCGGGAATGTCCCGGGCGCCGCCATTTGGCCTGGGGACAGTGGCCTCCGGTGCCTGCTCCGGGCGCCGCCATTTGGCTCCCGGGACCGCGCCCCCCGGGATGTCCCGGGCGCCGCCATTTGCCCCGGGGACAGTGGCCTCCGGTGCCTGCCCCGGGCGCCGCCATTTGGCTACCGGGACCCTGCCCCCCCGGGCATGTCCCGGGCGCCGCCATTTGCCCCGGGGACAGTGGCCTCCGGTGCCTGCCCCGGGCGCCGCCATTTGGCTACCGGGACCCTGCCCCCCCGGGCATGTCCCGGGCGCCGCCATTTGGCCCGGGGACAGTGGCCTCCGGTGCCTGCTCCGGGCGCCGCCATTTGGCTCCCGGGACCGTGCCCCCCGGGCATGTCCCGGGCGCCGCCATTTGCCCCGGGGACAGTGGCCTCCGGTGTCTGCCCCGGGCGCCGCCATTTGGCTCCCGGGACCGTGCTCTCCGGGCACGTCCCGGACGTCATCGCCCTCCTAAAAGGTAAAACCCCTGTTTGTTTATCACGTACAGGTCACGCGAGGGACGCCTCGGGAATCAGCGACCACCTGTCAAGCATCCAAGACGTTTGACCGGGAGAAGGACGGTCCTACCCTTCAATCCGACGGTGGCTTCCGGGTTAGTTTAGGTTTTTTGCTTCTTTTTGGGGCTATAAATAGCCCTTGTACCCCTCTGTTGTAAAGGATCAGCTCATTATTATTTGGAATAGCTAATCTCACAGACGTGCTCCGGAAGCCTCTCCCCCGGAGAGAGCCTCCCCAGCCGACTCCGGTCGGGAGCGCGTCGACAGGACTAGGGCCCCCACCGGGACCCGAACCTGTATAAATCCATGTGTCAATTCTTGTGTTTGTCCGGCGGGGGAGGACCGGTCACTCGGTCAACCCGCGCTGCGTGATCTCCGCTAGGATCGTCTTCAAAACCTGCCGGGGTATTCTTAATACCACGACACATTTTTTCAACCACCGGGGGATACTCCAGGGCCAAAGAGGGAGTCTGGTCGCGCCTGCGACCATGAGGATGACGAGAAGTGTTAGTAGTGGGATCTCAAACAATGACATCGTGGTGAGATTGCGCAAGGTGTAAGGCTTCCTTAGTGGCCGTGCGAACCTCGTTTTCTCATTACTCATGGTCCTAATCCTCCTTTTGTCTGTGCTCTTGTTCGTCCCTGGAAATTTGCTGCTCAGGATTTTCCTCCGATAGCACAACAAATTCTCGAGGAACCGAGGTCGTAGACGGGGAAAACATCCCTCCTTGTTCCGAATCAGATTCGAAATCAAAGAGAGATTGGAGATTGTCTGGGTCGAACTTGTCAGGACTAAGCTCCAAATTACCATCATCCACATTCTCTGGAGCGATGTGTTGTGGTACATATTCAGCCTCTGATGTGGTAGGACTCACATGAAGCGATTGCTCCATCTTCTCTGGCTCTTGGGCGATGGACATGAACAGAGTTCGACAAGATGCATCCTCGAGATGTTCTTCAAGGACACCCTCGCGATCAACCTCTTCCACAGGAACGAGATCGTCAAATGAGGGCATCTGAACATAGGCATAGTCGTCAAGATCGAAATCGTTTTCGGAATTGTATGCTCCTGACATAGCTTATCAGAACTCCTGATGAAAGAAAACACCCTAAGAAAGGCCCCACGATGGGCGCCAGGGTGTTTACCAGGTAAGTTAAGACAAGTATGAAATGGAGACACAAAGAATTATACAGATTCGGGCCCTCAATAGATTGAGTAACAACCCTACATCCTGTGGTAGTTTCACTATGTATGAGAATATTTACAGAGAAAGAGAGATTGTTACAGAAGTTGGTAATCTCTCTAAATGCTTTCTGCCTATTGTCTATTGCTTGAGTTGTTCAAGTCTTGTTCTCTTCTATATTCGATGCCCCTGCTCTTGTACACTTGTCACCCTTTTATATTAATCAAAAGGATGCCAATGTAGAGCAGTTCTGGGGGCTCAGATGGTTGCTAATATGCAGTTGCATAACTGCACTTTAATCTTTATCTCCTCACCGGTTAACATGTACAGTTATGGATAACCGCACACCCTAACCTCTTGACGGTTGTCTTCAATCGTGGGAGAAGAAATTATCTTATGCTTGAATTGTGACCGGAAGACTTAGTCACTACTTAAGCTTTAGTAGTATCCTGATTGCGCATAGCCTGCGACCATAATCTGGTCTTGAGTCCGCGGTCAGGGTATTCGGCTAGAATTCAAGACACCGCACCATATCTGAAATATCTTAGACATGATGAAAATAAATAAATGACTAGCTCGGGTAATTAATAATCCTCATCACCATGGTCGTGTGCAGGGTAGAATTCTACAAGAAAATAAATATTTGAAGATATTGCTCAAATAAAACACTAAAATACACTAGGTAAAGATGTTACTTACCTCAACAAGATCCTTGAGAAAAGTTTCAGATCTTGAATCATCTCGCACTTGTTCGCTAGTTAGTAGATTCAATTTTGCAGTAGGATGCGGGAGGTCAGCGACTTGATCCATTGTTTCGATATCCCCCTCTTCTTGATAAAAGGAAGGAAGGATATCATTGACGGTTGGGGGAGTAGAAGTTCCAGCTTGTTCGCTCATCCCTATGGTCACGATAGTAGCCGCGACCTCAGTCTCTTCATCATTAGCAGGTGCTGAGAGATGACTCTGCTGAACTTCTTTTCCAATGATAGATTCAGGTTCCCTAGTAGCCCCAGCAACATTTAGTTCTTTAGATGGAGCTGTCATGGCAACTATGGCAAGAGTTTTTGCCATAGAAGTTGTTACTCCTGTTGCAACATTAGTTTCACCTACAGCAGGGGGAGGGCTTGACCTGTACATTTATTTTCATAACTATCTGAGTACATGCCTAACTCATATCCAAGGATTGGTTAGAGAATTAACAGGTTGATACCTGAAGCTAAGTCCCAGATGACTTTGAGCATTCAATATCCCACTAGCGGGAGACAAAAGTGAGGATAGAATCTTTTTTGAGGATTTCTTCAGAGGCTCTATTGATCTTTTCCTCTGAATGATAAGAGGAATTTCATCTTCCTCCTCTTCGCTCCACTCTCCCTGTATGACTAAGGAATTACTACCACTTGTACTTAGCAAAATATGAGGGGAAAGAATCCTTACGGTTGCACTTTTTGCTCCAGTTTTCTTCACACTGGGAGAAACTCCCCCTAAGGTTATTTTCAACTTAGGGGTCGAAGTTTTCACCTTCTTAGTTGCCTTCGCTGCAGCTAGGTCTTTAGCTTCGAAGTTTTAACTTTTTTAATGAGGGACCCCCAGAAGTCCCAACATCAATCCCAGTTCGCTTCATCCCAATTGATTGGGCCATGAACAACTACACTCGGAAGGATTTGCTTTGATTACTTTTATCCAAACAATTAAACATATTCATGATTTTCCGAAAGAGAATTACCTTTCGACGTTCTTGAACGATTTCATCGCTGCCTAAGACCAGGCTCTGTGGTCTTTGTACGTCCATTTCACCTTCTGAGGTCGCATTATATTATTTCAGTAGAACGCTAGTTCTCCTCTTGACCTCAGATGTGGGCAACCCTGTTTGAGAAACAACGCTCAAAACAACTTGAAGACAATGCAACAATCTACATGTAGAAGTCTTTACCTTGATCATAATCCAAGGTCCCATCTTGCATAG
Source organism: Pharus latifolius (assembly GCA_019359835.1). Classification (NCBI taxonomy): domain Eukaryota; kingdom Viridiplantae; phylum Streptophyta; class Magnoliopsida; order Poales; family Poaceae; genus Pharus; species Pharus latifolius. Next base: position 35,941,611 of record CM033325.1, read on the forward strand.
AGCGCACTTCCCAAGTAGGGTGCACTCTTCTCTTCAACGAACTAATCCAATTCTTAATGAAGTCACGGATCACATCCCGGGCTGTTAAACCCTCACATGCTAGGTGTTCAATTACCTGGGCTTGCCTCTCTAGTTCTTCATCAAGGTCAGGGGCAGAGTCCTTCTCGTTGCTTTTCTCTGGATGACGGTTTTTGAACCAGAGACTGCTTTCCTCATGAGCTTGGCAGTAAAACCACGGTTGATTCCATCTGTGGACAGAATCGCAAAGGGGAACTACTGGATAATCTTTTTTCTCTCTTATGCGAAAGTTGACACATCCAGCAGCATTTGCACTCTTGGACCACACTAGAAAATAGAATCGGCGGACAAGGGCGATGCTAGGCAAAACTCCAACAAAAGCCTCGCATAGGTGCTACAAAATGGCTAAGCTCAACAAGGAGTTAGGATGGAGATTTACTAGTTCTAACCCAAAATGGTTCAGCACGCTAAGAAAGAATTCACTTTCTGGAAGGCGAAAGCCATAGCGTAAGAAATCTTCAAAAAGAACTAGTTCATTCTCCTTCACCACCGGAGTTTCTTCTTTCTCGGTGGGGCGACAGGAAATTATCTGCCTCGAAGGCAGAATTTCTTCCTTCTTCAAAATCTCTAGGTTTTCACTATCGTAGTAGATGGATCGGCTCCAGGATGCCATTTGATCAAGAGAAAAGGGGTTTTGCAGAAGAGGGGTTTTGGCGGCGTAGGGCGGCGAAGTTTGCAAGACGAGGTTTTTGAGACATTGGAAACTGTAAGTTGCCCTTTGCACATGTTGTTGGCATTAAATGTTTCCCATGATGGATCGACGGGTGCATCTAAAGTCCTTCTTGGGACCTGTTGGAATCCGAAACAAAAAATGAATATTTTTGAAATCCGAAAAGTCATTTCATTTCAAATTCGAGGGCTAGATGTCAGTCACTTATACTATAGCCGGGACAGTCTATTTTCTATGGTCGCAGAGACCATGGTTATAGTATAATGTTATACTACCTGTGAATGTCATGGTCGCAGAGATATTTACCTGCAATCATTTTTTCTCGCAGAGATATTTACCTGTAGTCATAATTGATAGCAGAGATAAAATTGGATTATGCATAATCAAATTATTTAAAAGTTTGGATGTAAGGAAAATATCTTTATTATTTCTTACAATCTTTACACAAAAAAGGGACACTGGCGACCAACGAGTCAGCCTGGTCCGAAAGAAGAACACAAATTTCCCCGAGGGACAAGTCATCATTAGCAGGATTAACGACAACTGCCCCAAGGGAGTTAGCAACGCTCCTCAGTTTTTCGAGATTGTCTTTTATTGTGAGACTACAATTGGCCCTTATAGCATCAGAAATGTCCTTCTATTCTCGAACAAGGTCCCTCTCCATGCAAGCCAACCTTGTAGCCCCATGAGCTCTGTCACAATTAGCCTTCAGGTGATCAATGAGCTTGAAGGAAGCATCGAGGTCGAGTCCTCGCCTAATGGACTGCTCCTCGATCTCTTCTTTTTCTTCTTGGAGAGTTCTGCATAAAGCAGTCTTTTCCTTCAAAAGAACCTGGATCTCAGCAAGTTGTTCACTAAGAACCCACAATGTCTTGTCCTCCTATATAGACAAAGGGTCAATCCAGGTCTCACACAAGAAGAATTAAGAAAGATAAAGTATTTACCAAGGAGCAGGAAGATGCTGACTGGGTAACAGGGAAACTCGGTACAAGAGTACTATCGTTCCCCCTACATAATCAATAAAAATTGAGTCATTCCTAACTAAGCAACTTAGTTAGAGAGATAATCAATAAATACCTTAGCTTTGATTCAGAAGGATATGGTAAGAAGGATCCTATGATCGAAGACCTTATCTCTTTCCTTCTGTCATAATCACTTTGAGCAGAAGGGACTGACACCATGGTTTGAGAAGTGGTGGCAGCTAACCCTTCAGACCTCATTAGTTTCTTCAATGAGGATCCACTAGATGATCCTACATCATCACTTGATCGCTTCTTTGAAGTTGTTGACTCTTCAACTACCTAAGAGAGTTCCAAAATGTATTACTTTGGAAAAACTTTTACCCAGAAAGAAAAAATTTACGTAGATTCTTCAAAAGAGAGTTGCCTTTTGAAAAGCCTACATAACATTATCTTCTATTGCTAATTCCTCTTTGTCACTCTCAACAACTTGTGTAGAGCTTTGACTCACCATTAGAGTGGGAATAGCGAAGAAGGGATGAAGTTAGAAGATGAAAAGAAGTTCTAAGACTTAACAAATGAAAGCTTGAAAATCCCAGAACATAAAAATTAAGTATTTATAGAACCCGGAGGTGACGGTTCGTGTTCTCAAGCCTCGAGTTCTTAAATACACATTAAGTTTTGTCTCGAGTTGTAGCAAAAGACTTCATCATGACCTGTCAAAATTACACCCAAAGTTCTTCTTGGGAAACGAAGCGGCACACAGTGGGAACAAGAAACGTCTTTTTGCTACAGTAGAAGGTGAAATGTCAGGGTGTTTATATAATTGAATGTAGAAGATAATTGAATTTAAAATAACAAACTATGTAACTTGTTATTTCAAATTCGGGGGCTATCTAACGAGGATTATAACTCGAGTTAGTCACATTTTCCATTCTATAATAGCAAGAGCTATAGAACAAGATTTTTACCTCTCTATGGTCTCAGGAGCCCAAGAGGGAGACAATAGACTAGTCCAAGATATTATGGGCATAACCAATTCCATGGTCTCACTCTGTGATGTCGCGGGGTTCGTGGTCTCTAGATACTCACAATACCGAAATCGCAGAGATCATGGTCTCACATACCTACGCATACTGTGCACATGGAGATATTTTCCCGTGGTCACCCAAGTCGTGGAGGACATAAAGATAGCCATGTATTGTTGTAGTTAATACACGACCTTGGCATACTAAAGAGTTAAAATGTCTAACAGTCATATGATTAGTCTCATTCAATCATATGTAGTAGTTGAGCATACATTACCACTACCATTGCCTGGATGTTTCAGCTCCTTAATTCCTTGTAACTGATAAGAAGATGAAAGTGCAATCATAAATGGGCATAATTGCACATTATGGCTGGAGCACATCTGCCTCTCAGCGACCCTTCAATCCCATAACCGACGACTGGCAGCAAGCTATAAAAGGAGGATCATCGAGAGAGATCAGGAAACGAAGCAAGAGATTCAAGATACAATACTTTAGAACTAGCCACAATAGATTAACATTGATTGTAAGCTAAAGAGTACAAGATTATTCTTAGTTTACCTAAGAACATCCTTGGTTCTCTTCTTGTAACCCTCAATTTACATAGTGAAACTCTAATAGGACGTAGGGCTATTATTCATCATCAGAGGACCCGAACCTGTATCAATTCCTTTCTTCCTCTGGCATAGATACCGTAATTTACCTGAACTTCACCTTAGATTGGCTTCACATTCCTCCTTAACATTTACGTAAGTTCGACTAAGGAAAAAGGGTCTCAATCGTTGACACACCTATCCAGAGAGAAGGGCAACCACTAGTGGAATTGAGGTGATACACTTGAGTAGAGTGCTTCAATGAGGATTAATGGAAATCAGCAATTTTTCGATACCTCAGGAAAATTCGATCTTGTCATTGGTTATTTATTCTCTCACTTTTTCATATCTAGGGTTTGCTTATTGCCATTGAATTAATCACCCTAGGATAGAAAAGTTGTTTTTTGTGCTTGTATTAGAAATTGTTAATTGTGATTAAAATTTTTAATACCGCCTATTCAACCCCCCTCTAGTCAGCATCCCTCGATCAACAGACGTTTCTTCTACCATGCTGTGGTCAAATAGTTTTGACCAGGATGGACCATAGTCTTTTTATGACATATTTAATTTTGGATGATTAATCAGTGTCAACTTGTTTGCGCATGAGCGCAACTTGCGTTCTTCAGACCAGAGAAGATCATGATTGAACACGCTTGCTTGTCTTCGTCCAAAACGAATCGTGGTCTTAGACTGTCTTCGACCAAAATGAGGTGTATAATCCTTGTCAACTAGCACCCCAAACTCAAGTAAACGAATCTTCTTGAGAATTTTAGGGTTCTAACTTTTTGACCAGATATTTGAGCGGACTGATATTCTGGTCAGACATATGCGGTCATGAAAAACCTAGTTGTTGTAAATTTGTTCAGTCAAAATTGTAAGGACAATTCTATAGAATCTTGGTCGAAGAAATAAATTTGTCAAAAACAACAAAAATTGTGGTGAAGGAAGTCCTTTTGCAACAAAACTGCTACCCAAACCAGAGTTAGAAGTAGCTTGATTTTTATTCCTGTCAAGAAAATGAGAATTTATGTGAAAAGTGAAAAACATACTATTTTTTCTAGCCCTCGTTTGCTACCTTAAGACCAAAAGTTACTGGTTTATGTTAGCAGGAGATAGAAGATTATAGTCTTAACATATGACGTAAACATGTTTCTGGTGGGTGTATAGTTTTTGCTAACTAACAGCAAGAACAATAGACCTGAATTGACGCTAGGAACGTCCTTTAGTGGGCAGGACCACATGCAAAGGAGAGGATTCAACTAGGTAATGCTCCAGTGTCTCATTTAGTGAATCTATATACACCAGAGAAGTGTTTACGAAAAAATGCTCAGACTTAGATCATGATATAAACAAGCTTTTGTCAAGTGTATAGTTTTTGCGAACTAACATCAAGAATAATAGAACTGGGTTGACGTTAGGAAGTTCCCTTAGTGGGCGGAACCACATGCAAAGGAAAGACTTTAACTAGGTAATGCCCTAATGATCTGGTTAGTAAATCTGTATACACTAAAATAGTGTTGATGACTAGATCACCAGTCCTTTGGTTTATTTTTGGAAATAAAGAACATAAAATAGAAAATGAAGAGATCAAGAAGATTTATCTTTGTTTCACCAACAAAGAACTTATCAACGATTCAGGAATCAATGAGTATGTGCCCATTTAAGAGTACTATGCAACTAGAGCCTGGTCGAGAGATCGATACCAATGCTCTATCCACTTTGCAATTACCAATGGTGGGTGTGATGACCAGAGGATATCTTATGCCATGCTGCCTTGAACTAGCGTTTAGAGGTGTGAAAAGCCCCTCGACGATCACACTGATGGATCATCTTTCAACTAGTCTCTGAGTAGCTACCAAGCAAGGAGCTCCTTCAGGCACTACAGATCAAAGGGACAAAGAAGCTGTTGAATATGTGGCCTCTCTCCCTCTGGATGTATAATCCTTGTAAAATCTTACAAAAATAGAAAGCCTTGTAAGAACATCTTTTTGAAGAAATATGAAAAGAATTTTGGAAAACTTGTGTTTTACTAATGTGTATGTTTGTTTCCTAGCTCCTGCATGTTAAAGTAAATGTTTTCATTACATTTGGTTTAACACAAAGGATCGAACAATTTTTTTTGTTGCCCTTGAAGCAGACCTTGTTCAGGCTAGTGTATAGCTTTTCGAATCAAAATTAAGAATGCTAAGGTGTGGTTGACCACAGGAAATTTCTTCTGCGATTGTGCATCACAAGGGAAGGAAAAGGCTTCGACTAGGTAACTTGTTTAGCATCCCAATTGATGAATTCGTATACACCAGAGAACTTGTTCAGTTAGGCACTACAAATGTTTTGTAGTACGAAAATATACAACATCAGTAAAATGTGAAAGCGAACAAGTTCTATGATCAGTATATGACTGTCGAACTTTCAAAAATGCTAAAGCAAATAAGAACTAAGAAAAACTTATCTAAATTATATTAAGGAAAATACTTCACACAAAGAACTTTCTCAATTGATCACCGTTCCAAAAATTAGTTAGCACACGACCATCTAAAAAAGCTATTTAGACTGAGCCAGGTCTTGTGGCCGCGACCACCTTATAATGTCCTTCTCACGTAGGGGATAGTTTTGTTCGTTTAGAGTTATCTTGTACAGATAAGGGAAACCTACCTCTGCAGCCCGGATTGAAGAAAGAATCATCCAAAGAAACCATGCTCTCTTGCGATCGGTAGCTTATCAACAAGTGCTAAGAAGGCATTACGACAAATGAGTCAACAAGCGCACTTTCCAAACAAGCGAGTTAGTCCTACAGAGAGTCCAAACAAGCGCACAATCTGGACTGCCTCACTTGCCATGGCATAGCAATCAGCCATATCGAATAGTTCCTCAACATCCTTAGGCAGGTTGATATTTAGGTCTTCTGTAAACCTTGCGTATTGAACATCCTGTTGACGATTGGGAGTCGGATCCCTAGTCGATCTTATGCAATTTAGTAAGTAGGAAGTGGAGACCTTTCAAGACGCTCACTAGGTAAGTTAAGGTAAGTATGAACTGGAGACACAGAGAATTATACAGGTTCGGGCCCTCAAAGACTTGAGTAATAACCCTACGTCTTGTGGTGTTTTCACTATATGTGTAACTGATTACAAAAGAAAGGGAGGAGATTGTTACACGAAAAGATTATCAATCTCTATATCTATGTATCTGTCTTCGGGTTTGTTAGATCCAATCTCCGATGTCTGGTATGCTTGTTGGCCTTTTATAGTGATTGAAAGGATGTCAACATAGAGCAGTTTCAGGAGGTTAGACGGTTGCCGATATGCAATTTCCAGATAACTGCATATCTTAACTCCCAGGTGGTTATCTTCACAAACATGGGAGAGGAAGTTATCTTATCCTGAACTGTGACTGGAAGACTCAGTCACTACTTAGGTTAGATATGACTCTCTCGATACTATGGTCGTGTACATCCTGCGACCATAGGTCAGTACTAAGGTTGATATTGGTCATTCGACCTTCTGGTCCACAGGACACAAAGCTCTGCGACCATGGAGCCATATACCATATCCGAAATGTCTTATACATGATATCTTTAATGAACAGATGACTAGCCCATGTGATATTCATCGTCAGCTAGCCCCCAAATTTGAAGTAACAAAAAAGTTTATTACTTCGAATTTAAAACTTCAGGAATATATCACCCAACGTTTTGCCTTCTTCTGTTGTTTTGAATACGTTGCTCCCAACGTGTGCCGGTTGGTTTCCCAAGAAGAACTTTGAGATAATTTCAACAATTTATCATTAAGCCTTTTGCAAAAAATTGAGGCAAAAAACTTAAGTGCATTTTTAAGAACTCGAGGCTTCTGTGAATACGAACCGACACCTCTAGGCTCTATAAATAGCGAGGCTCTTTGTTATGAGACTTACAAGCTTTCATTGGCTAAGTCCTTAGAACTTATTCTCAACTTCTTACTTCACTTCTCCTTCTCTGTTCTCATCTCAATGGTGAACCAAGACTCCAAAAAGACTATTGAGAGCGACGAAGAAGAAATAGAAATATAAGATGAGATTGAACAAGCACTTCAGAAGGTAATTCTCTTCTGAAGAATCTGCGTGAATCTTTCCTTTTCGATTGGATGTTTCCAAAGTAATGCATTTTGGAACTCTTTAGATGTTCAAGGACTCAACACCTTCGTAGAAGCGATCTGGAGATGATGCAAAATCATACAGTGGAACTTCATCCAAGAAGCTAATGGGAATTGAAGACTGGGTTGCCACATTACCCCAAGCTTCTGCTTTGCATCCAACTTGTGTTCCACCCTCAGCTTTTGCCACCCAGGTTATAATCCTCATCCTTCATTCTTGTTACATAGTTCTGGAATTGACCCATGTATATACAGAAGGACAAAACGCTTTGGGTCCTCAGCGAACAGCTGGTGAAGATGGAGGTTCTTCTGAAGGAGAAGACTGCTTTGTGCAGAACTCTCGAAGAAGAAAAAGAAAGGATTGAGGAGCAATCCCTCAAGCGGGGACGCAACCTCAATACTATCTACACAGTCATTGATCGACTGAGGGAGAGCCACAACAGGGCTGTGGAGGATGCGAGGTTGGCCCGTGTAGAGCTTGACCTCGTGCGAGGGCAGAGGGATATCTCCAATTCACTTAGGACTAGTAGTAGTCTTGTTATAAAAGAAGATATATAGATTAAGGGACATAGCAGAATCTCTTGGGGCAATGAGTGTTGACCTCACTAGTGATAATTTGTCCCTTGGAGATGTTTGTAAATTACTTTCAGATCAGGTCGACGCTTTGGTCACCTGCATTCCTTACGTATGCAAAGAATGTAAGAAAGAATAAAATTCTTTTTCTTTACAATGATTACGCATGATCTATAATCACTTGTGAATTCTCACTTTAATTTAAGTGGATGTCTCTGTGTGAAAAGATGGTTACAGGTAAATGCCTCTGCGACCATAACATCCACAGGTAAAATTTTTCTATGCCAACTTTGTTGAGGTCACAGAATTGCCTTGAGACCATAAGTAACACTGAGGTCATAGGATTGCATTGAGACCACGCGCAGCACTGAGATCACAGAATTTCTTTGAGATTGTAACAGTACTGAAATCACGGGATTACCCTGAAACCATAGGGTAGCACTTAAAACCACAAAAAATCCCAATATGATTATTTGTACTGTAACCCCCGAATATGAAATAAAATGACCTTTCAGCTTCCAAAAAGATGCATTTTATTTCAAATTCCATTAGGATGGACGATATGGTTTCGGGCTCAATCCGTGAAAGCCCGTTATGAGAAAATATTAAAATAATGACTGTAGTTGGTAGTGGCCTTGGACATATAAAAGGAGTTACCTTCATTGAGAAGCTTCAAAGAACCCTCTTTTACATTTGCCACTCCACCGCAAAAAAACCTCACCTTTGGCCGTTGCAAACTTCGCCACCAGAAAAACTCTTATTTTTTGCCAAGGATTTGATCATCGTAATGGCATCCTGGTGCCGATCGAGCTACTGCAACAATGAAAGTTTGGTGGTGTTGGAAAAAGAGGAGATCCTTCCCCCGCAGCTACTGATCAATTGGCAACTTGCGGGGAAGAAGGAAGAAACTCCACATGTCCAGGAAAATGAGCTAGTAATTTTCAAAGACTTTCTGCGATGCGGATTCCCCTGCCAGAGAGCAAGATTCCCCTGCCAGAGAGCAAGTTCCTACAGGATATTCTGGCACATTTTGATCTGGAACTAGTAAACCTTCACCCAAATGCTGTTTTGATTTTGGCTGTCTTCCATCACCTTTGCGAAGCATTTGTTGGGGTGTTACCACGTGTGGATCTTTTTCGGCAATTCTATTTCTCCACATGGTCAAAGAGCACCAATTCTGCAGGGTGCATATACTTTCACTTGAGGGAGAAGAAAAATTACCCCTTTCTTCCTCTGCGAGATTTCGTATATGGATGGAACCAAAAATAGTTCTATTGCGCTACGCCAGCGGAGAGCGGCCTCTGGTTTGAGAACCGACGGCCAGGGAAAACCAGCGAGATGGACGCTATTCCCATCTTAGGCCAAAGCCTACAGAAGCAAGCCCAGATGATTCTTCACTTAGTTCGTGAGGGATTGACTGCACGGGACATCATCTGAGACTTTGTGAAGAACAGGATGAGCCCTTTGAAGAAGAGGGAACATTCAGCCTGCGAGGTGTGTTCCATAGCGGACAACACCCTGGATTATAATAATTGTAAGTTTACTTGCTCACAAAATACGTGAAATTACCGATGATCGATGTCATACTAAGTAACTGCTATTGTGAAACAGTCCTATCCTCATCGGAGACCAATAAGAGGACAAACAACCTTCTGAAGTTGTACAATGTAGTGACAGAAGGAGCTCTAGGTTCACCCCAACCTCAAAGCTTGATTAACAGCAGGGACGATTTGAAACAAGAACATCAAAAGGTAAGCCTTCTTTTGAGAAACTTCTCCATAAATGTCAACTAATGTGTTGATCATCGAAGAACAAACTATGGAATCATACAACTGCTCGAGGGGCAAATTATTAAGACAAAGCGTCCTACAGATGATGTTGGGCCTTCTGGTAGGCCAACAGTGAAAAGAGTAAAAGTTATCTCTTCTAAAGCCAAGAATATGAAGGAGCCAACCTCTGGAGCAACCAAGGCAAAGACCATACGAGGGGCTTCATCAAAGGTGAAGAAAACCGACGCAAAAACCACTGCGGTAAGGTTTTCTCTTCCCCCTGTTATATCATGTACGAATAGGAGTCACTTCTTAATCGTACAGGGTGAGGGGAGCGAGGATGAGGAAGATGACGTTCCTCTCATCTGTCGAAGGAGAAGAACAATGAGCCCTCTGGAGATTTCCATTCCAGAGAGACCATCCTCCCCCACCATTGCCAACATATTGACCTCAATAGCAGAAACAGCTATTGCGGTAGTGGATCCTGTGGCCGCGGGAGAACTTACGGTCACAAGGGAGGTTGCCAGCCCTGAGGCTAGAATTTCTACAGCTATGGTCGCGGAGGACTCTACGACCATAGTTTCAACTACCCCAGACCTGGTAACACCTCCTGCTAACACAGAAGGAACTGTTGTGGTAAGGATATCATACTCCACGAATTTTACTCCATTGCAAATATAAATCATCATTTGAATATGCAGGAAGAGGAGTCTACTGTCCTATTTATGAAAAAGAAAACAAGGATGAACTCCGATGATACCGCAGCAAAATGGCTAAGCGCGCTCCTATCTCCGAGAAGCGCATCACCGAACCCCAAAAGTCAAATGGGGCTTTGAATCAGGTAAGGATACCACTTCTTACCAAATCCTGACTTTCGCAAAATTGAAATTATCAATATTGCAAATTTCCATTTTTCAGGACTCCTGCACCTAGCACTCTGCTGACTCCATCGATATCCAGCAAAACATCTACCATGGAAGTCGCAAGAGATGCAGGCACAAGCACAATGGCTAAGATGAATCCTCAGGCCATTGTAGAAGAAATAGTTGTCGACCTTCAATCCAAACGGATTGAAACCATTCCATCTGACCTGACCGCAGGAACAAATCAACAAGAAACAACATTTGCCGAACCCGTGGTCGAGGAAAAAACTGTTCTCACGGTTCCAGCTGTTAGGGAACCCGAGAACCTGCTAAAAACAACCTTCAACAGTTTCTTAGATGTGGGTAAAAAACATTTTACGTTCTCTGAATTTTAAGATCTCAGGTATGTTCCAATTTAAACAACAGGTTTTACTGTGTTTCAGGATCTGACCCAAATGTCGACCAAGTCAAAAGCTTTAGCTGAACAAATTGAGGTCGCACAAAAGAAGATCAGCCGTATACAACAGTAAGTATCCATACATTGCTTAGACTAACCTGAATGTCATCCAAGTATAATGATTACCTCTTTGGTCGCACGGAAAATTCCTTATTGTCGAAAAGCATGGCTGATCGACAAGGTCAAGAAGAAACTGCGGCCATAAAATTTTCTTCTATGGAGAAAGAACTCAACGAGACACAGAAAAAGCTTGCCTGTAAGTTCCCTTTCAACAAAGTGATGTTATTTCCGTACATGAACTACTTTAATCTCATTAATTTGTTCATGTAGCGCAAGAGGAACAAATAAATGTTCTTTTCAAGGACAGAGATGACTTCAAGTAGAAGTGTGCCCAGGCTGAAACTCAAAATGGGAAACTTCATGCAACCATTGAGCACCAACATGCAACCATAGAATCATTTAGAAAGACTACTAAAACTGTTTGTGAGGAGAGGAAAACCTTAAAGGCAACAATCTCAGCCTGTAGCAGTATTCAGTCAGAAGCTTTCAAGAAATGAAGATGGTTGCAGATTTACTGAAGGCTGATATCATCGATCCTCAAAAAAGAAAACTTAAGCCTTAGTGAATCTTGTAAGTTGGTTGCGGCTCAAACCGAGTCACTTCTCGAGTACCTCCCTGAAGATACAAACAGGCAGAAAGAAGCATTGAAGACCAATGTTGGATCTGTGGCCTCTGCCATTTTGTCCAAACTAAGGCATCACCATGGCCCAAATTTGGATTTGAATCTAGTGGTGGGAGATGCTGTATTCGAGAGTGAAGATCAGCTTGAAGCCATAATGGAAGTCAAGCCCTTGATCAAAAATCTCTTGAAAGAACTTGGCTTATCATGATCACATTGTAATGAACAATGATCATCTTTTTGAATTGTACCTGCACATATACAATTATGACAGAAAACATGCGAATTCATGATTTTTAGAGACATAAAAATACTTCCATCTAAACGTTATAGTTGTATTCTCCTAGCCCCCTCCTGTTATTACTAATACTGAGAACTTAGTATAGTAATTGCAGGACAATTAATATGCCCAGCAAAACCTCTTATATGTTGAGAAACGACTTATAAAGAAATTTTTGAACTAGGGCTTACTATAAAATCACAAGTATAGACAGCTCAACATGAGTGCTTAAAGCTTTTTATGAACTAACAGCCACTCGAATGATCATAAACATGCTAGTAAGTCTCGTGTGCGTTAAGAAATGGCTTATTTAGAGATGTCTTATCTAGATGCGACCATGAGATCGATTAGCGTATCCACTTTAAATACCATGATGAGATGACCATCTGCGATCAAATCTATGGTCGCAGACTGTACGCGACCATAATTTGGAATCTCAAGCATAACTTGAATAGATTCAAAGGACATTAATGGAGAATACTCTTATCACATAAGAGGAAAGAAAGTTTTATTGTAAAAAATATGCTAATTGAACAGGAAAATGGAAATGGAAAAACTTACACGTACGTAGAACTTGTGCAATTGATCTATATTCCATGTATTGGATAAGATACTGCCATCTTCCATGGCTAATTGAGCCAATCCAGGTCACGGCACTGAGACCACAGTATAGGGACTGATGAGGATTATCACCCGAGAGAGTTATTTATTTAATATATCATATTCAAGATAATTCGGATATGATGTGAAAACTTGTGCCTTGGCAGCCATTATGGTCGCAGAGACAGCTTCCTATATACCAGAAGGTCGCGGGCAACAGAACCAGTCTATGGTTGCAGATCTTGCGCGACCATAAGGTCATAGGTTATGCATGACCTAGATGACCTAAGTGTGTTTGAGCTTTACCAGACACATTCCCAGGATAAAGATAACTTCTTCTCTCGTGTATGAAAACAACCATCAAGGAGTTAGGATGCGCGGTTACCTATAACTGTGTATATTAACCGACAAGGAGATTGGTGCAGTTATACAACTGCATAGCAACAACCGACCAAACTGCTTCGCATTAGCATCCTTTCATCTAGTATAAAAGGATGACAGGTGTACAGGGAGAAGGAGAGATTTTGATCGAGAGATCAAAGACTTGAACAACTCAAGCAGTAGACAATAGACAGAAGTATTAAGAGAGATTAGCCTTTGTGACCATCTCTCTTCCCTGTAATTCTCTCATACATAGTGAAACCAACATAGGACGTAGGGCTATTACTCAATCTTTTGAGGGCCTAAACCTGTATAATTCTTTGTGTCCCTATTTCATACTTGTCTTAACTTACCTGATAAACACTCTGAAAGGTATCACATCTAACTCACAAATCTGCGTAAGATCAACTAAGGACCCCGAGTCCGAATCGTCGACAGCTGGCGCCCACCATGGGGCCTTTGTCAAGGTGTTTTCTTCATCAGGAGTTTTGATAACTCATGTCTGGGGCATATGATTCTGAGAATGATTTTGATCTCGACGATTATGCCCGTGTTCAGATGCCCTCACCTGATGATCTTGTTCCTATGGAGGAGGTTGATCGTAAGTATGTCCTTGACGAACATCCTGAGGATGCATCTTCTCCGACTATGGTCATGTCCATCAACCAAGAGCCCGAGAAGATAGAACAAACACCTCATGTGAGTCCTACCACGACAGAGGCTGAATATGTACCACAACACATCGCTTCAGAGGATGTGGACGATGGTAATCTAGAGCTTAGTCCTGGGAGGTTTGACCCGGACAATCTCCAATCTCTCTTTGACTTCGAATCTGATTCGGAGCAAGGAGGGATGTTTTCCCCATCTGTGACCTCGGTTCCTTGAGAATTTGTTGCGTTGTCGGAGGAAACTCTTGAGCAGCGAATTGCTAGGGAAGAATAGGAACGCAGACAAAAGGAGGAACAGGAACGAAAATAAAAGGAGGATCAGGATCGCGAGCGACGAGAAAACAAGATTCACAGGACTACTAAGGAAGCCTTGCACTTTGCGCAATCTCATTATGATGCTGCTCCTAGCACCTCCCGTCATCAGCATGGCCGCAAGTGCGACCAAACACCTTCTTTAGCCCTTGATTATCCTCTGGCGGTTGAAGAGACGGTGACACCCATGGCACCCAAGAGGAGTACACAAGATCGAATTCGTGTTATCGCAAATACCCTGCATAATCCTCCTCTTGATATCAAAGATGCGGATAGGATAACCTTTGCCAGAGTCCTGGAGGACACGCTTGATGAAGTTGCATCTGATGCAACTCCAACGGCGTCATCCTGCTCTACGATTCACTCCCATGAAAGAGATTACTCTCACTCTAGTCATGGCATGCGTAACCGATTGCCATCAGGACCAGTTCGGCATGATAAGGTCAAGGGGGTTGGAAGTTCCCGTGATCGAGATCGCGTACCAGTCCATTCTCGCCTAGGGCCACGAGGTGTATCTCCTCAAGGTGATGTCACCCAAGACCATGTGGAAGGTCGCAGACATCTCCGCAATTCCCATGTCAGTTGCAAAGCTTTCTCGCCAGGCCTCCATACTGTAGTCTAGCCAGATAAGTTTAAACCAGGAACAATTGAAAGATTCGATGGAACTCAAAATTCATCGGAGTTTCTTCAAATCTATATAACTGCCATCCAAGTGGCAGGAGGAGATGACTGCGTGATGGCAAACTATTTGCCAACGGTTCTTGAAGGACCAGCACGAACCTAGTTGTTTAATCAACTGGAGGGGTCAATTTACAATTGGGAAATATTGTGTGACGCAATACTCAACAATTTCCAAAATTGTTATCAGAAGCCTAGCAAGGAAGATGATTTTCGTCGCCTGCGCCAGTCTTCCATGGAAACTCTTCGGCAATTTGTCAAGAGATTTGTTGGAGTGAGAAATACCATTCCTAACATATCTGACAACTCCATTATCAGGGCATTTAAGCATGCAGTTCGATATCAGAGGTTTACCGAATATTTACTTATCCACCCACCCCGGTCAGTGGCCGATCTCTTTGTTATGGCAAACCACTATTCTGATGCGGCCGAGGCCATGGAATGGAATAGGATTGTGGGTAAAGAAAATTTGTCGCCTCAACCAGGTCTCAAGGATGACAAGAAGGATGATTCTAGAAAGAAACCAGAATCATCATCTGGCGGGAAATCTAAGAAGTCCAAGAAGAATCGGGCTGGACAGTACCGAGATGTCGCCGTCGCCGAAAAACCGCCACCAGGGAAAGGTAATAAGTTTTCATTCAAAAGTAAACCTCCTTCTAGTGGCCACGATAGCGACCATTCGGGGAAACAATTAACCCACAAGGAAACAAGAAGTGGTGCCCGTTCCATAATTCTTCGGGACATAATCTCAAGAATTTTCGCAATTGGTTGAAGCAATTGGATGATTTCTATCAAGGGATTGGACCTATGCCGACCATACCAAAAAAAGATCAAGCCTGTGGGGTTAGAGATGCTGATGGAGATGAAGAAATGTCTTACTAGGCCGACACTTGCTAAGTTCATGGCAGCGGCGCATTACACTTATCAATGCGTTAAGCTACCAGGCGCCAAAGGCGTTATTTCAGTCCGAGGCAGCCAAAACACAGCACTTACTTGTGATCGGCTATCTCTAGAGTTGGTGAACCAGCTTCCCCTTCAGGATGTTAAAACTGTGACCACGGCCTCAAATACGATCAAAGTTGCCCCACGAACAAATGAGAAACTAAAACCACCTCCGTTGTACCCAGATGATCCGTCCAGAACCATTCGGATTAGATCAGGTCTGGTCGACAAATAGGAACTCAAGCTCGTTACTTTCCTCCGGGCTAACACAGATGTGTTTACATGGAAACCATCCGACATTCCTGGAGTCCCAAGGGAAGTGATCGAGCATAGGCTAGCGATTCGGCCTGGACAGCGACCACTGAAGCAAAAGCTCAGATGCTTTTCTGTTGATTGACAACAAGTTATCCGTTCGGAGTTGGACAAACTCCAGAAAGAAGGATTTATTAGCTAAGTTGATCATCCGGAATGGCTTGCGAACCCAGCCATGATCCTAAAGTCAAATGGTAAGTGGCACATGTGTGTCGATTACACCAGCCTAAACAGTGTCTGCCCAAAGGATGATTTTCCCCTTCCTCGCATTTATCAGTTGGTCGATTCTATCATGGGTTGCGAACTGATGAGCTTCCTGGATGCTTACTCAGGGTACCATCAAATTAGTATGGCAGAAGAAGATGAAGAGAAAACTATCTTCATCACACCATTTGGCACCTACTGCTATGTCAAAATGCCATTTGGTCTCAAGAATACTGGTTCCACGTACCAGCGCTTGATGCAAAAGACCTTTCTTTCCCAGTTGGGGCGTAATTTGGAAGCTTACGTCGATGATTTGGTTGTAAAAAGCTTGAAAAGTTCTTGTCACATAGATGATCTTGCTAAAACCTTATGTAATTTGAACCAGCATGAAATAAAGTTGAATTCTGAAAAATTTTCTTTCGGGTTTTTTCTGGTAAATTTTTGGGTTCCCTTGTTTGTTCAATAGGAATTGAGGTTAATCCTAAAAAAATCGGGGCCATTGAGCAAATGAGATCTCCTTCGACCATGAAGGATATCCAGAGCCTAACAGGTCGCACGGCTACTTTAAGCCATTTCAGATCGCGACTAGGCGAACGCGGATTGCCTTTCTTTAAGGCTCTTCGCAAGCACAATGGTTTTACCTGGTCGGATGAAGCCGAAAAAGCCTTCCAAGAGGTCAAAGCATATTTAACTAGTCCTCCAATTCTGGTCTCTCCAAATTTGGGGGAACCATTACTCCTCTATCTAGCGGCCACCCCTCACGCGGTCAGCACAGTTCTGATCGCGGAGAGAGAAGGGGGTACAACAACCAATCTACTACGTAAGTGAAGTACTTCATGGACCAAAGGAGCGTTACCTTGAAGTCCAGAAGTTACTTTATGCACTTCTGATGGCTTCCCGTAAGCTACGACACTACTTTCATGCACATAAAACTAATGTGCCTTCATCCTTCCCATTGGGAGATATAATCCGAAATCCAGAGAAATCTAGTCGTATTGCAAAGTGGTAGTGGAACTTGGAGCATTTGACATCCATTTCACCTCTCGCATCATAGTTAAATCTCAAATTCTTGCATATTTTGTGGTTGAATGGACTAATCCTGACCCTCCTGCGCAAGAACCTAAAGATTTACAATGCACCGACCATTGGAAGATGTATTTTGACGGCTCTCGTAGTTTTCAACACTCGGGGGCTAGGTGGTATTAATTATGCCTCAGGGCGACCAACTCAAGTATGTCATTCAATTACACTTTGTTGAGACCAACAACGCAGCAGAGTATGAAGGTCTTCTTGCAGGGTTTCGAGCAGCAAAATTCCTTGGAGTCTGTCGATTAGTGGTTAGGGGAGACTCACAGCTAGTCGTAAACCAGGTAAACAAGGAGTACAACACCACCGATGAGACAATGGCTCATTACCTGGGGGAAGTGAGGAAATTGGAAAAACACTTCAGTCATTTCGAGGTCCAATATGTCCCGCAAAAGGATAGACCAATTATCCAAAATTGGGTCCTCACGCACATCCGCTCAGGCAGGAGTGTTCATTGAACACTTAAAACACCCTTTGATCATGGCTTCGATCGAGGATGATTTGGTGACAGTTCACGTCACCGACCTTGGATATGAAAAAGATTGGACCCAACCATTGCGGATCTATCTTGAACATGGGACCTTACCCAAGGATGAAACCAAAAGTGATCGGTTAGTTCGAAAGGTGCGTCTATATAAAATCATCGATGGAATTTTATATAGGAAGGGTACTCAAGGAGTATTGATGCGCTGTATATCTCAGGAGGAAGGCAAATCCCTCTTGAAAGAAATTCATGACGGTGTGTGTGGTGCACATGCATCATATCGGACACTGGTCGGAAAAGCATTCCGACATGGTTTTTATTGGCCTTCGACACTCGACGATGCCAAGCATTTGATCAAAACATGCCCACAGTGTCAATTCATGCAAGGCAAGTTCATCAACCTGCATACACTTTACAAAGTATTGCTCTAACCTGGCCTTTTGCCGTCTGGGGAATAGACATAGTGGGTCCTATGCCCCAGGCTGTTAATAGATACAAGTTCTTGTTCGTAGCCATTGACACGTTTACTAAGTGGATTGAAGCTGAACTAGTCCCCAACATTACCGCTGCTACGGCGAAGAAATTCTTTCATAAGAATATTGTCACACAATTTGGTGTTCCAAGTCGTCTTATTACCGACAACGGTTTTCAGTTCGTTAGTGGTCTCTTTTTGGACTATTGCAACGACATCGGAACCAAAGTATGCTTTGCATCTGTGGCTCATCCACAAAGCAATGGAGCCGTTGAATGTGCCAACGAGCAGATATTACAAGGCATCAAGAAACGTGTTTTTGATCGCCTTAAGATGTGCTCAGGGGCTTGGGTAGATGAACTCTACTCTGTTCTATGGGCACTACGCACTACTTGTAGTCGAGCTACGGGTGAGACACCTTTTCAACTAGTATATGGTGTCGAGGCTGTCTTACCTACAAAAATTCATATCAGTTCTGTTCGTGTAAATCAATTTGATCATTTTGATCAACATGAACAACGTGCCCAAGATATTACCCCCCTTGAGGAGAAACGCGATCGGGCATTGATTAAGTCTGCAGTATATTTACAAGCTTTGCGTAAATACCACAGTAAATGGGTGTGACCACGTAGTCTTCATGTGGTCGACTTAGTTTTACGAAAAATACAAAACCAGTCTAATCGCAACAAACTCTCCCCTCAGTGGGAAGGCCCTTATACTATGGTCTCAGTACCATGACCAGGATCAACCTGATTAGCAATGGAAGATGGAAAGATCTTATCCAATGCTTGGAACATAGATTGAAAACGCAAGTTTTACGTGTAAGTTTTTCCCATTTCTTTTTTCCTTTTCAATTAGCATGATTTCATTAAAAATAACATGTACTTTTCCTCGCATTGTGTTATGGTTGAATTCTTTTACCCCATACTTTCCGAGCTATGCTCGAGGCTGGTCGCCAATGATCATCTTATTATAATAACCAAGTTGGATTCGCTGGCTGATCTCATGATCACATCTAGATAAGACATCCCTAAATAAGTCATTCCTCAACGCATACAGGACTTACTAGTATGTTTTTTGATCATTCGAGGGGTTGCTAGTTCGTAATAAACTTCGGTATTATATTAGGATCAGCATTGGTGTGGCCAGATGATCACATTTAATTGAGATATTCCTTTATAAACCGTTTCTTAACGTATAAGGAACTCGCTAGATATTCACTGATCATTATTAACCCATATTTCTCCTGGGATTATAATACAATGCCTTCTGTATGTATGATCTCAGGAGGGGGCTAGGGGAATATGACTATAATATAAGACGAAATCAAGTACATTTTTTCCAAAAATGGCAGACATGCATTTGCATATTTTCTACTGCAATTGTATATATGTAGGTACAATTTAAATAGAGGATCATTGTTCATTACAATGCAATCACAGTAAGCCAAGTTCTTTCAAGAAATCTTCAATTAATGGTTTTACTTCTTCCATAATGGCCTCAAATTGTTCTTCACTCTCAAACTTTGCATCTCCCACCACTGGATTCAAATATAAATCTGGGCTGTGGTGTGCCTTAATTTGCACAAAATGGCAGAGGCTACAGATCTTGCATTGGTCTTCAATGCCTCTTCTTGTCGTTTTGTATCTTCAAGAAGATACTCGAGAAGTGATTTAGCTTGAACCACAACCAGTTTGCATGATCGCTAAGGCTTAAGTTCTCCTTTTGAGGATCAATGATGTCGGCCTTCAGCAAATCTGCAACCATCTTCAGTTTCTCAAAAACTTCCAACTGCATGCTACTGCAAGATGAGATTGTTGCCTTCAGGGTTTCCCTCTCCTCACAGATAGTGTCGGTCGTTTTCTTGAATGACTCGATGGTGATACTTTGGTGCTCGATGGTTGCACAAAGTTGCCCGTTCTGAGGTTCAGTTTGGGCATACTTCTTATGGAAGCCATCTTTCTTTTGAAAGAGTGCTTATCCATTCCTCTTGTACTGCATGAGCAAAGTAATTGAATTTACAACAGTTCATGTAAAGAAATAACTCCCTTTGGTCGGAAGTACACTTACAGGAAAGCTTTAACCGTGCCTCGTTGAGTTCTTTCTCCATGGAAGAAAGTCTCATGGCCGCAGCTTCCTCTTGATCTCGCCAATCAGCAATACTCTTTGTCAAGGAAGAATTTTCCCTACGACAAGAAAGGCAATCATTATACTTAAATGAAGTTCAGGATAAACAAGTATAGGGGTGCTTACTGTTGTAACTAGCTGATCTCCCTTTGCACGACCTCAATATGTTCTACTAGAGTTTTTGACCTAGTCGCCACTTGGGTAAGATCCTGAAACACAGTAAAACCTATTTCTTAAACCTAAACATTCCTAAGATCTTTGATCCTAGAGAAGTCAAATGAGTGTTTCACTTGCCTCTAAAAGGTCATTGATTGTGGTCTTCAGCGAGCCCTCAGGTTCAGTTGAGGAGCCCACCATCAAATCAGTCTTTTCCTTGACAACAGGAGCGGCAAAAGTGGTTTCTTGCTGATCTGCTCCTGTTGTCTAGACTGATGTGGCGATCTCCATCTGATCGGATTGGAGATCCCTAATTATTTCTTTTACAATGGCTTGAGGGGTTACCTCAGCCACTGTACCTACACCTGAGTCCCTTGCGACCTCCACGATAGATACTGCACCGGTTTTCGGGGAGGTCGGTAGGGCACTAGACACAGGATTCCTGGAAAAATCATGACTTGTAACATTTCTATTTTCAAACAAACATGATGGCAAGATGTGATATCCTTACTTAATTCGAAACCCCATCCTAGTTTTGGGTTTCGATGATGCGCTCTGGGGAGAAAGAAGCACACTGTGCGCCCCTGTTGAAGTGTCATCAACAACTGTCCTTGTTCTTCTTTCTTGAACAGGACAGAAGCTTCCTCTCCCTGCATGTTCAATAGACGATTGCGATATGCAATGGACTAAAAGCTCATGAAATGTGAAGTTCTTACCACAGCAACTCCTTCGGTGTTCGAAGGAGGTGTCACTAGCCCTAAAATAGTTGCAACCACGGCTTCAAAGTCTTCTGAGACCATGGTTGATGAAATATTGACCTCAGGACTGGGAATTTCCTCCATGACTGCAAGTTCTCCTGCGACCACGTGGCCCCCTACCTCAACAGTTGCCCCGCCATGGAGGACAGTATGTTGGCAATGGTAGGGGAGGATGGCCTCTCTGGAATGTCAATCTCCAAAGATTTCACCATTTTTCTCTTTAGGCGAGTGAGAGGAACGTCGTCTTCCTCATCCTCACTCCCCTCACCCTGTACTATTAAGAAGTGACTTCTACTCGTACTTGGTATAACGGGGGGAATAGAAAACCTTACCGCAGTAGTCTTCGCGGTTGTTTTCTTGGCCTTTGGAGAAGCCCCTCCTATGGTCTTCGTTTTGGACGTTCCAGGTGTTGGCTCCTTCATCCTTTTGGTTCTAGAAGTGATAGCCTTCAGCAGCTACACCACTTCATGATTGATGATTTGATATTTGCAGGCATAATTGAGCAAGCTTTCCAAAAGAAGTCTTACCTTTTGACGTTCTTGTCTCAGATCGTCGCCGCTGTTGATCAAGCTCTGAGGGCGGGGTGATCCTAGAGCTCCTTCTGTTGCCACATTGTATGGCTTCAAAAGGTTGTTTGTCCTCCTATCAATCTCTGATACGGACAAAACTATTTCACAAAACGCAATTGCTCAATCTGACGATGCTTTTTCAATAGTAATGTGCAGTTTGTGAGCAAGTGAAACTTACCATTATTATAGTCCAAGGTACTATCTGCCATGGACTGCACCTCCCAGGCCGGATGCTCCCTCTTCTTTAGAGGGCTTATCCAATTCTTCACAAAGTCGCTGATGTCTCGCGTAGTCAATCCCTGGTGGACTAAGTGAAGAATCACTTGCGCTTGTTTTTGCAAGTCAGCATCTAATACTGGGATGGTGTACATCTCGCTTCTTTTCACCGTCCATCAGTTCTCGAACCACATATTGCTTTCCGCCGGTGTCGAGTAGTAGAACCATTTCTGGCTCCATCCGTGTACTGAATCACGCAGTGGGAAGGAGGGGTAATCCTTTTTCTCCCACAGGAGAAAGTACACACACCCAGCTGCACTGGGACTTTTGACCATGCTGAGAAGTAGAACCGCCGGAACAGGTCTACGCATGGCAAAACTCCTACAAACGCCTCACACAGATGCTGGAAGACAGCCAAGATGAGGACAGTGTTGGGGTGGAGATTTAGCAGCCCCAAATCAAAGTGCGTCAACACGTCTTGCAGAAATTCGCTTTCTGGCAGGAGGAATCCGCAGCACAAGAAATCTTCAAAAACCACCAATTAGTTTTCTTGAACATTGGGGGTTTCTTCTTGTTTCTCCGCCGGCCGCCAGTTGATCAACAGCCACGGAGGAAGGATTTCTTCTTTCTCCAGTGCCACCAAACTCTCGCAATTGTGGTGAATGGATTGGTTCCAGAATGTCCTTGTTGTGAGGATCGTTGGAAAGATGAAGGCTTTGGTGGCGTTGAGAGCAAAGGTGCACCAAGAGAGTTTTTTGCGGCGGAGTGGCTAAGGCGGAGAGGGTTTTCTAAAGCTTCTCAAGCAAGGTACCTTCCCTTTTATCTGCCCAAGGCCACTACTTACCATGTTTGTTATTTTAATATTTCCTCATAACGGGTCTAGTCACGGATTACACCCGAAACCACAACATTACCCTGATAGAATTTGAAACAAAATGCATCTTTTTGAAGGTTAAAAGATCATTTTATTTCAAACTCGGGGGCTACGGTACAAGTGAAAATATGGAAATTATTTACAATTTTTAAAGGAAAAAATATTACCCAATGATTTTAGGGTAATCAAGTAATTCCAATACTGTCATGGTCTCAAAGTAAATTCTATGATCTCAGTACTATGTATGGTCTCAATGCTATTCTATGACCTCAGTGCTCGTTATGGTCTCAATGTTATTCTGTGGCCTCCATGTTCCATATGGTCTTAATGCTATTATGCGACCTTAGTACTATCCTGTGTTGATCATGGACAAAGAATTTATTACCTGTGTATGTTTTGGTCACAGAGACATGTACCTCTAACCATTTTTCACACAGAGAATTTAAAGAACTCCAATTGATGATTATAGATTATACGTAGTCATTAAGGGAGTCAATATGTAAAGAAGAGGAATTTTTATTTATTGCATTCTTTACATAAAAATGGGATGCATGCGACCATAATGTCGACCTGATCTGAAAGTAATTTCCAAAGTTTTCCAAGGGTCAGGTTGGCATTAGTAGGATCAACACTGGCTTCCCTAAGAGAACTCGTAACATCCCTCAGTCTATCGATGTCGTCTCTTATTGCGAAGAAGCAGTTGTCCCTAATTGCATTAGAGAGGTCTCTCTGCTCTCGGGCATGATCCCTCTCCAGGCAGAACGTGCGTGCCTCTTCACAAACTCCACCATAGCACTCTGCCAGACTCATCGTGACCTTGAGAGTCTTCGCATGGAGCTCCTACAGCACCTCTTTTTCTTCTTCGAGAGTTCTGCATAAAGCAGAGTTCTGCATAAAGCAGACTTCTCCCTCAGAAGAACCTAGATCTCAGCAAGCTATTCGCTGAGAACCCAGAGCGCTTTCTCCTTCTGTACATACATGGGTTAGTTCCTAAAATATGTAACAAATAGAGAGGATGAAGGTAATAACTTGGGTCGCAGGCTGAGAGGAAAAAGCTGAGCATGGAAGGGGACTTGGTGACAAAGGCACTACGGGTGCAGTGATACCTAATCTCCCAGAAGAAGGATCCAAAGAAGGTATTGAAGTTAGAACATAAGTTGGATGCAAAGAAAGAGTCAAGGGCAATATGGTAGCCCAGATCTCCGCACCCATTAGCTTTTTGGATGAAGCTCCACTGGAGAATTCTGCATCATATCCAGACCATTTCTTCAAAGAAATTGGTTCCTCGAACAGCTGTGAGTTCCAAAAGACATTACTTTAGGAATGCTCAAACTGCAAAAAGATTTACACAGATGTTTCAGAAGAGAATTGCCTTCTGAAGAGCCTGTTCAATCTTGTCTTCTATCTCTATTTCTTCCTCATCGCTCTCAACAATCTTTTTGGAGTCTCGGTTCGTCATTACAATGAGAGTAGAAAAGGAAACGTGAAGGAAGAAGATGTGAAGAGGTTCTAAAAGACATAGCCAAGGAAAGCTTGTGGGTCTTAGAACTGAAGAGCTTTGCTATTTATAGAACCTGGAGGCGACTGTTCGCATTCGCTGAGGCCTCGAGCTCCTAAACGCACTTACATTTTGCCTCGATTATGTGATAAAAGACTTCATGATTACCTGTCAAGATAAACCCAGAGATTTTCTTGGGAAGTGAACCGCCACACGGTATACAGTGCATCAGAAGAAGGTGAAACATCGGGTTCTATATCCAATAAATTTAAAAATTTGAAGTTATAATAATTTTATCGCTTCAAATTTGGGGGCTAGCTGACGAGGATTATCACCGGAGCTAGTTATTTATTTAATATATCATATTCAAGATAATTCGGATATGATGTGAAAACATGTGCCTTGGCAGCCATTATGGTCGCAGAGACAGCTTCCTGTATACCAGAAGGTCGCGGGCAACAGAACCAGTCTATGGTCGCAGATCTTGCACGACCATAAGGTCGTAGGTTATGCACGACCTAAATGACCTGAGTGTGTTTGAGCTTTACCAAACACGTTCCCAGGATAAAGATAACTTCTCTCACGTTAGGATGCGCGGTTATCTATAACTGCGTATATTAACCGACGAGGAGATTGGTGCAGTTATACAACTGCATAGCAGCAACCAAACAAACTGCTTCGCATTGGCATCCTTTCATCTAGTATAAAATGATGACATGTGTACAGAGAGAATGAGAGATTTTGATTGAGAGATCAAAGACTTGAACAACTCAAGCAGTAGACAATAGACAGAAGTAGTAAGAGAGATTAGCCATTGTGACCATCTCTCTTCCCTGTAATTCTCTCGTACATAGTGAAACCACCATAGGACGTAGGGCTATTACTCAATCTTTTGAGAGCCTGAACCTATATAATTCTTTGTGTCACAATTTCATACTTGTCTTAACTTACCTGATAAACACTCTGAAAGGTCTCACATCTAACTCACAAATCTACGTAAGATCGACTAAGGACCCCGAGTCTGAATCGTCGACAAGGACCTTCCCACTGAGAGGAGAATTTGTTGTGATTGGACTGATTTTGAATCTTTCGTAAAACCAGGTCGCCCACGTGTAGACTACAAGGTCGCACCCGTTTACTATGGTATTTACGTAAAGGTTGTAAAAATGCTGCTGACTTAATCAATGCTCGATCGCGCTTCTCCTCAAGGAGAATAATGTCTTGTACACGTTGTTCATATTGATCAACATGATCAAATTGATCCACACGAAAAGAACCAATACAAATCTCGGTAGGTAATACGGCTTTAGCACCGAATACCAACTGAAAAGGCGTCTCACCTGTAGCACGACTGCATGTAGTGCGTAGTGCCCATAGAACGGAGTAGAGTTCATCTACCCAAGTCCCTGAGTGTATCTTAAGGCAATCAAAAACTCATTCCTTGATGCCTTGTAATATCTGCCCGTTGGCACGTTCAATAGCGCCATTGCTCTGTGGATGAGCAACGGATGCAAAACATATCTTGGTCCCAATATCATTGCGATAGTCCAAAAAAGACCACTAACGAACTAGGAACCATTGTCGGTAGTGAGACGATTTAGAATACCAAATCGTGTTACTATATTCTTACGGAAGAATTTCTTCACCGCAGCGGCGGTAATATTTTGGACTGGTTCAGCCTCAATCCACTTAGTAAATGTGTCAATGGCTACGAATAACAACTTATACCCATTAACTGCTTGGGGCATAGGACCCACTATATCTATTCCCCAAACCGCAAACGGCCAAGTTAAAGGAATAGATTGTAAGGCATATGCAGGCTGGTGAACTTGCCGTGCATGAAATTGACACTGTGGGCACGTCTTGACCAAATGCTTGGCATCATCAAGTGCTGAAGGCCAATAATAACCCTGTCAAAAAGTTTTTCCGACCAACGTCTGATAAGATGCATGTGCACCACATACACCATCGTGAATGTTCTTCAAGAGGGATTTACCTTCCCCTTGAGATATACAGTGCATGAACACTCCTTGAGTGTCCTTTCTATACAAGACCCCATCGATCATTTTGTATAAACACGCCTTTTGAATTAACCGATCACTTTCGGTTTCGTCCTCGAGCAAGGTCCCATGTTCGAGATAGATCTGCAATGGTCGGGTCCAATCTCCTTCATGCTCGAGGTCGGCGACGTGAACTATCACCTCATCATCCTCGACTGGAAACGTAATTGAGGGATATTTCAAGTGTTCGACGAACACTCCTGCCGGAGCGGATGTACGTGAGGATCCAATTTTTTATAATTGGTCTACGAGCACATTGTTTCTTCGCAGAACAAATTGGATTTCGAAATGACTGAAGTGTTTTTCCAATTTCCTCACCTCGTCCAGGTAATGAGCCATTGTCTCATTGGAAGTGTTGTACTCCTTGTTTACCTGGTTTACGACTATCTGTGAGTCTCCCCTCACCACTAATCGACGGACTCCAAGGAATTTTGCTGCTCGAAACCCAGCAAGAAGACCTTCATACTCTGCTGCATTGTTGGTCGCAACAAAGTGTAATTGTATGACATACTGGAGTTGGTCGCCCTGAGGTGTAATTAAGACCACTCCAGCCCCCGAGTGTTGAAAACTGCGAGAGCCATCAAATTACATCATCCAATGCTCGGTGCATTGTAAATCTACAGGTTCTTGCGCAAGTGGGTCGGGATTATTCCATTCAACCGCAAAATATGCAAGAATTTGAGATTTAACTGCTACGCGGGGAGTGAAATGGATGTGAAATGCTCCAAGTTCCACTGTCCATTTTGCCACACGACCAGATACTTACGGATTACAGAGAATGTCCCCTAAGGGGAAGGACGATGGCACAGTAATCTTATGTGCTTGAAAGTAATGTCGTAGCTTTTGTGAAGCCATTAGAAGAGCATAAAGTAACTTCTGGACTTCAGAGTAACGCTCCTTTGGTCCATGAAGTACTTCACTTACATAATATACCAGTGGTTGTATACCTTCCCTTTCTGCGACCAGAATTGCGTTGACCGCATGAGGGGTAACCGCCAAGTAAAGAAGTAATTATTCCCCCAAAATTGGAGAAACCAACACTGGCGGACTAGATAAGTATGTTTTGACCTCTTGAAAGGCTTTCTTAGCTTCATCCGACCAGGTAAAACCATTTTTCTTACGTAGAACCTTAAAGAAAGGTAACCCATGTTCTCCTAGTCGCGATATGCAATGGTTTAATGCCGTCATGCGACCTGTTAGGCTCTGGACATCCTTTATGGTTGAAGAAGATCTCATTTGCTCAATGGCCCTGATTTTCTCAAGATCAACCTCAATTCCTCTCGAACAAACAAGGAAACCTAAAAGTTTACCAAAAGAAACTCCAAAGGAGCATTTCTTAGGATTCAACTTTATTTCATATTTGTTTAAGATATAAAAGGTTTCAGCAAGATCATCTATGTGATTAGAGCTTTTAAAGCTTTTTACATCCAAGTCATCGACATAAGCTTCTAGATTACGCCCTAACTGGGAAAGAAAGGTCTTTTGCATCAAGCGTTGGTACGTGGAACCGGCGTTCTTGAGACCAAATGGCATTCTGACGTAGCAGTAAGTGCCAAATGATGTGATGAAGGCAGTCTTCTCTTCATCTTCTTCTGCCATGCTAATCTGATGGTACACTGAGTAAGCATCCAGGAAACTCATCAGTTCACAACCCGCTGTAGAATCGACCAATTGATCAATGCGAGGAAGGAGAAAATCATCCTTCGGGCAGGCACTATTTAGGCTGGTGCAATCGACACACATGCGCCACTTACCATTTGACTTTAGGACCATAACCGGGTTTGCAAGCCATTCAGGATGATCGACTTCTCAAATAAATCCTGCTTTCTGGAGTTTGTCAAACTTCATATGGATGGCTTCTTATTGGTCAGTAGAAAACACTAGTACAGAAATGCAGTCTACTAACCCCTATCTTCTATCGGTTATTAGCGAAACAGCACAAAACTGATAGAAAATGTGCCTCGCGGTCAAAAAAGCCCGACGGATGTATTTTCCCTATCGGTTTCTAAGAAACTTACCGATAGAATAAATAGTATGATTTACTCTAGCGGTGATGAACATATTTGCCGTTAGAAGAGATGCATAAGTACTGACGGAAGAATGTTGTGCGCCGATAGGACTGGTCGACTTCAACAACTAGACTTATTCTATCGCTACTATATGAATATACCGACAGAATATATTAAAAGTTCCTATCGGCAATATGTAGTTCGCCGATAGAATAGTTGACCTTCTACAAATATTTTTATTCTATCGGTAATAGATTTTTTTACCGTTAGAATATATAGAAAATTGCTTAGAACTGTTCGTCTTCTAATAGTTTTATTCTATCGGTAATGCATGTTTATACCGGTAGAATATTGCACAAAATATCTTAGAACTGTTGGCCTTCTACACTAGTAATATTCTATCGGTAGTGTACGTACAGACCGATAGAGTATGTACAAAAATTCCTATCGGTAATATTTATTGTGCCGATAGAACCATTCGGCTTCTACAGATGTTTTTATTACTAACGGTATTCTGTTTTCTTACCGATAGAAAATATATAATTGTATAAATACACAGGTATGTCTCTTTCATTCTCACAGTTCATCTGGGCTAGTAGTCCTAACCCGTAAGCTCCATGGACGGCCGGCGCACCTCTACAGGGGACCGCTGCACCTCCGCACCTCCATCGACGCCCTCTAGACGTCGGCATCCCAAGGAAGGTACATAAAATTTCTGCAATATTGTTAGATTATTCTAATCCGATTATGGCAATAATTCTGCTTTTTTTGTATCCTTCATTTTGATGTGTCTTCTTTTCAATATGATTATGATCTGTTCAGGTCCTTGGATGATGCTCGTGAGGGGCAACGTATTTCACGGTTCTTCATCGCAGTACGCTGCCTACGTTGGCTTGTTGGCGAAAGAAAAGGTGAAGATCACCGTCGAGAGCTGGAAGGACGTGAAGGACGAGATCTTGGTTGGCTCGGTCGAGAAGATGCTTAAGCCCGGCGTGTTTCTCAAATCAGGACCTATAGAAAGCATCTTACATGTTTTTGCATGCACCAGCTTGTGGCCAGATGCTTACCTGCTTGGAGAAGAAGAATTGTTGTTATTTGCACAGCCATTCTACACCATCACTACACAGAACAACATCTTGAAAGGTAGGTTCTTTTTGTTAATGGAGTTGAGTTGAGTTGAGTTGAGTTGAGTTGAGTTGATCGAGTTTGAGTCCGAGGAAATCACCATTACGTACAAATGTATGTCGACGGCAGTTCCAGCTCCTCGGGCGTCTTTGAACTGAACTCCTATGGTTAAGTCCAATGTGGTTCAGACATTTGCTGTTTTGGATGAATGGATTTGTGATGTATCAGGTCTAACTTGTAGTCGGTAGTTGCATTGTGGCAACCTGCAAAGGTTCCCTTTTATGTAAAATGCATGTATGGGCCACTGGGTCCTCGTCGTGATCTGTTGTTAATTTCAGACGTGGCTTTTGTAATATACATCGAATGTGTGAATTGTTGTATTTGTATATTGTTGTATATTTGTGTATCATGTATTGCTAATTGGGACATGAACTTGAATGTGCAGGGAGCATTTGTGTATTTAATTGTATTGGTAGGTAGGTGTGTATTTGTACTGCTGTTTCAGACATGCACTTCAATTTGTGAACTGGCATGTGTATGTTTGTACCTGAATTTGTATTGGTGAACTGGCATGTGTATGTTTGTACCTGAATTTGTGAACTGGCATGTGTAATTTCTTTGGCAAGATGAAGTCCCAACTACCTACGAAAAGTATTTTTGTGTCTCCTAGTTAATCCACAAATTAGCATTTCTTGAAATATATTGCTTTATCTTCTAGTTAAGATCCGTTTGATGTAAGATCTGTTTGATGTCACATTGATATGATTCCTTGAATGTGAGAAATGGCATGTGCATGTTTGTCCCAGTTTGGTAACAGTACCTCCTCTAACGGTAAGTACACATATTTACCGATAGGAAAACATATATATTTGTTCAGTCATGCATATTCTAACGGTAAATACACATATTTACCGATAGGAAGCACATATATTTGTTCAGTCACGCATATTCTAACGGAAATGCACATATTTACCGATAGAAAAATACATATATTTGTTCAGTCATGCATATTCTAACGGTAAATACACATATTTACCGATAGGAAACACATATATTTGTTTAGTCATGCATATTCTAACGGTAAATGTACATATTTATCGATAGAAAAATACATATATTTGTTCAGTCATGCATATTCTAACGGTAAATACACATATTTACCGATAGGAAGCACATATATTTGTTTAGTCATGCATATTCTAACGGTAAATGCACATATTTACCGATAGAAAAATACATATATTTACTCAGTAATGTATATTCTCTAACGGTATGTGTGTGTTTTTACCGATAGAATATGTGAGCGGCAAATTACCTAAGTTAGTCTGACGGTTATTTCATGTATTTACCGTTAGAAAAATGTCCATTATAAGGAAAACCCCAGTCGACCATTGCTGAGCTGCTCTTTAATTTGTTCTGTTGCACTCTGTGTCCCTCTGTTTGTGACGAAAGTTCCAGCTACACTGCTAGGGTGATCAGCGCAGGCTGGAGGGAAGTTGATTGCGCCCCTCTCTTTAAGGTATGCTTAATCGTCGACACCTATCTCTCTCTCCCTCTAGATCTCCCTTCCTCTCTACTTGCAAGCTAGCTGTATTGTGTAGTTCCAAGTTTGTAGCTCTAAGCTTGGGAGCTTGGTAGCTGGAAATGCGTCATGTTTTAGGAGCTAACTAGCTTGTATTGTGTAGTTAGCTAGGTTAATTAGTGTTAATTTCGTCAGGCTAGGGTTCAACACATGTATCTGTTGTAAGAGGCTGTACATGTACATATACATAACTTAATCGGGCAGGTTTCATGCATGGCTTACTCGTTAAATTTTGTTAATTGTAGATGGACAGGAAATATTGGATGTATGGAATAAAACGTACTACTCTTGAATATTTGGATGGTGTGAATGAGTTTATTAAATTTGCTGAGCAACAAAAGGAGAGGAAGGGAGAGAAAAATATGCTCTGTCCTTGTACAGATTGTATGAACTTGAAGAGGTTTAGCAACTCTGATCAAATTAAGAGTCATTTGATTCGTCGTGGTTTTAACGCGCGATACACCCGTTGGATATGGCATGGCGAAGATCTTGAGGAAACAAGCACCACTACTACCAATCAGCACGACTCGGATGTGGATTGCAATAATATCGATGATCATCCCAATTTTGGTAATATTCATTCCGATGTGCACGTAGATGATGATGATGACAATCTAGATGAGATGTTACGTGATGTAGAGGAAGATTACAACGAAAATGACTTCTGTGAATTTGAGAAACTGATTGCTGACTCTGAGAAGCCTCTGTTCCCTGGATGTGCAACATTTACAAAACTGTCTTCTGTGCTGAGATTATATAACTTGAAGGCAGGAAACGGTTGGAGTGATAAGAGTTTCACGGCACTATTAGATCTTCTAGCGGACATGCTTCCAGAGGGAAATGAGTTGCCAAGATCTACTTACCAAGCCAAAAAACTGTTGTGTCCGTTGGGAATGGAAATCGAAAGAATACACGCATGCCCAAATGATTGTGTGTTGTACCGTAACGAGTACTCCAGTTTGCATGTTTGTCCAAGATGCGGCGCATCGAGGTATACGCGTAGGGACCGGATTGACAGTGAACGTCACGAGGTAAGGAAAGGGCCCCCGGCAAAAACTGTGTGGTACTTGCCTGTGATACCTAGATTGAAGCGGCTGTTTGCAAATCCGAAAGTCGCGAAGCACTTGCGTTGGCATGCTGAAGCCCGGAAACAAGACGGAAAACTGAGACACCCAGCTGATTCTATTCAATGGAGAAACATCAACAGAACATTTGCTGAGTTCGGCGGCGAACTTAGGAATGTAAGGTTCGGGCTGAGTACAGATGGTATGAACCCACATGGTAATATGAGCAGCCGGCACAGCACTTGGCCGGTTCTTTTATGCATCTACAATCTTCCTCCTTGGTTATGCATGAAGCGCAAGTACATCATGATGGCGTTACTAATCTCAGGACCCAGACAACCCGGAAATGATATTGACGTGTTTCTAGCACCTTTAATCGAGGACTTACAGAAATTGTGGAGCGAGGGTGTGCAGGTGTGGGATGCATACAAGAAAGAGAATTTCATCTTGCGGGCCCTGATATTTTGCACCATAAATGATTTTCCTGCCTACGGCAATTTGTCGAGGTATAGTACGAAAGGAGCCAAGGCTTGCCCTATTTGCCTAGATGAAACTGAGAGCATCTGGCTGCGAAACTGCCGGAAAACAGTGTACATGGGTCACCGCAGGTTTCTTCCGGTGCATCACACGTACCGTAAGAAGAGGAAATCATTTAACGGGAAGCCTGAGAAGGGATCAGCTCCAGTGTTTCTGACCGGTAAGGAGATTTACTCACGCGTGAACGACATCAAAGTTGAGTTCGGTAAGCATTCTAAACCTCGAGAAAAAAATGTTTGGAAGAAGAGATCGATTCTCTGGGATCTACCGTACTGGGAGCACTTACAAGTTCGACATTGTATTGACGTCATGCATGTAGAGAAAAATGTCTGTGACAGTTTGATTGGTTTGTTGTTGAACATTCCGGGAAAGACAAAGGATGGTGTGAAAGCTCGTCGTGACATGGTGGAAATGGGGATAAGGACTGAGCTTGCACCTTTAGAGAATGGAAAGCGTACATACCTCCCCCCGGCCTGCTACACGTTGTCCAAGAGCGAAAAAACAGAACTCTGTCGGTGCCTGCACGGTGTTAAAGTTCCATGTGGGTACTCCGCGAACTTGAAAAAACTTGTGTCTATGAAGGACCTAAGACTGGTTGGCATGAAGTCCCACGACTGTCATGTCTTGATGTCACAGATGCTTCCCATTGCTATCAGAGGCATTCTCCCAGTTAAAGTCAGAGAGACAATCACAAACCTATGTTATTTCTTCAACGCAATATCTTGCAAGGTAAGTACGTGCACTCGTACTATAAGTTCACTACCTCCATTTGTGGAGCTTAATGAGAAGATTTTTCTGATATGAATATTTGGCGCAACTGTGTCCTCGTAGGTAATTGATCCCGATGGACTGGACGCTTTGCAACGCGACGTGGTTACAACTCTTTGTCAGCTCGAGATGTATTTCCCTCCATCCTTTTTTGATGTTATGGTCCATCTGATTGTTCACCTTATCAGAGAAATTAAGTTTTGTGGACCTGTGTGCCTGCGCTACATGTATCCATTTGAGAGATTTATGGGTGTATTGAAGGGATACGTAAGGACTCGTCGTCGACCCGAGAGGAGTATCATGGAAGGTTATGCCGCCGAGGAGGTGATTGAATTTTGCACAGATTATATGGCCGGGGTTGACCCAATTGGTGTTCCTAGGTCCCGACACGAGGGTAGGCTTGAGGGAATTGGAACGATTGGATTCAAAGCTATCGTCCCCGCTCGTGATGTGTACGCAAAATCACATTTTTGGGTCTTACAACACATGACGGAGGTCGAGCCATACATACACGAGCACAAGGTAATGTTACGGTCACAGAATCCTTCGAAATCAGACGTTTGGGTAAGCAGAGAACATAACAGGAAATTTGCTGAGTGGATCCAAGAAAGAGTCACGCGAGCTGCCGAGGGCTCCGTAAGTGAAACTGTGACATGGTTGGCTAGAGGCCCAAGATTCACTGTAGGGACTTGGCAGGGGTACGACATCAATGGGTATTCATTTTACACAAGAGCTCAAGACGCCAAGAGTAGCACGCAATGTAGCGGAGTGACACTGTTTGCTATTTCCGAGGATGCCAGGTCAGTAAGGGCGCTGAACTCATATTACGGTGTTATTGACGAAATATGGGAGCTCGATTACGGATTACTTAAGATTCCCCTGTTTCGATGCCAATGGGTCGAAATCCCTCGAGGTGTTCAAGTTGACAGTTACGGGTTTACTCTCGTCGATCTTGGTAGAGTCGGACACCAAGACGATCCATTCATACTTGCAAAGCAAGCCACACAGGTATTCTACATCGTTGACCCGGCCAATCCAAACTTGCATGTTGTCCTCCACAGCAAGAGACGTATTGTTGGGGTCGAAGATGTTGTCGACGAAGAGGAGTATAACCAATTCGATGAAATACCTCCATTTTTAGAGGACATTCAATCTATCCGTACTGAAGATATCGACGAAACAACGTATCTGCGAGATGACCACGAAGAAGGATTATGGGTTGAGAACCATTGATGATTAATTTCTATTTCAGGGATAAATGCCAAGCAAACAGCCCACAAGTTCTGCAGCAAGGTGAGGAACTTATCATTAATACATCAGGCAGTACATTTTTCTTTAGAATTTAATGATAAGCTAGTTCACAGCATTAATACATCTCAATTTTACTCCACAGCATGAGTTTTAACATGTACAGTACCTTTATCCTGTAAATATTTAATTCTTCCCTTCAAATAGCACTTGCAAAAATCTCATCGCAGCCTCTTCAAATTAAGTTCAGCAAAAATCCCTGACGGTATTTTGTTATTTATACCGATAGAGAAGGACATCTTCTCTCAGGCACTTCAAAACGTTTTCTATCGGTATTGTTCTATTTTACCGTTAAAATAAATTCATTTGTCTCACGGTATTTGTTGTCTGACGGTTTTTTCCTGTTTTTACCGATAGAAGAATACTCTGCCGCTTCGAATTCTCAACCGTGTCGCCATGCGTCGCCTTGGAAACTCTATAAGTACCTCGCCATGCGTCGCGGTATTTTGTTGTTTTTCTAATTCTCGAACGGTTGGACTCCTCATCTTCTCTTTCACAATGGCAACCTCCATGGGATCGTCATCCACGGCCTCCCCGGTAAGAACTCTAAATCTCCTCGGTTTACCCCTGTATTGTTAATCCATGTTCAGTTCATTCTTGACCTGTTGATTTGCACAGGGAATGGTAGCCGTGGAAGACACTGCCAAAGTGAAGGCTGACCTGAGGGCCCTCCAGGAGGAGCACAAGCTCCTTACAGACAAGCACACTCAGCTATGACTTGACCTTGACGATCTCTTCCAGCGCATTAAACGCATGAAGACGGATGGTGACAATGCTAGGGCGAGGACGAGGCGTCTTCGCGAGGAGAAGAAAGCCGCGGATATGACCATCGCTGGCTGCGGTTTGACTATGAAGGATACCATAGCGAAGCTGACGGAGGTCGCAGGCCTTCTTGAAGCGGTAGTAGTTGATCCTAGGGACAACTTGTCGCTAGAGGAGTCCTGCGTCCTGGCTGCAAGTCTAACTGACTCTATTCTACATGCAGCCAGGGCTAAGACCACCCCTTGACCTAGCATTTTGGGTTTTATTTTTTTTTGTAAGTGATAAAACAACAATGAATGAACAATTTCTTTTTATGTCAATTTTCCAATTTTCCGGCTATCTTCCCTCTTTCTTTAACATTCTGCAGCTTTCAACCACGGTCTGTTTGATGTTAAATTGTGTACCTTTTCATAACTCTGACGGTATTTTGTTGTTTTTACCGATAGAAAAAGGGCACACAAATCTCAAGCACTTAATCAAAAAAATTTTCTGGGGAAAATTGGGCTCACGGGATTTTTTTGTTTATACCGATAGAAAAGGGCACCTTTTCATTACTCTCACGGTATTTTGTTGTTTTTACCGATAGAAAAATGGCACCCAATCTCAAGCACTTTAAAAAAAATTTCTGTGGAAAATTGGTCTCACGGGATTTTATTGTTTATACCGATAGAAAAATGCAATCACTAATTCGAATATTTTTCCGGGAAATTTACTTTTTCTATCGGTATTATTTTGTTGTTTCGATAGAAAATTACATAAGTCTATCGGTATCATTTTGTTATACCGATAGAAAAGTTCCTCCGCTACTTTATTTCTCGTACACGGCCCTTTAGTTTCCCTCCACTCGAACAGTTCCACCTTAGAGCACTGCGTCTCTTCGAGAGCGAAGAAAACCCCAACCTCCGCCGTGAGCACTCAATTCCTCTCTCCCACACGACGATCGCCGGCTGGACACTGGTTCGTCACTGCCACCGGTTCTTATTTTCGTCCTTCGCCCGCCGCTGCTGCGTTCTACACCGCCTCTGCATCACCAGAACTGATCGCCGCCGTAAATACCCTAATTCGTCGTTCTATTTCCAGCATCTTCTTTATTTGATCCTAGTGTTTTGCACGTACTAATTCTTGGAGTTTTGCAATTACACTAGGGTTCCCTATTGTGTTGGCATATGTACATTCCGCAGGCAATGTTGATTTTAATTAGGGTTTACATAATATGTTCCAGTGCTGTAATGAACCTGTTTTGAGATTTTAACTTCTCTATACTGCTGTATGTGTGATCAATTGTATCCAACTGCCATGTAATGCAGATTATATGTTGGAGGTGTTCTTACACATATTCTATCGGCAGCTCATGTGTTTACCGATAGAAAATTTTCTGCACAAGTAGTAAAACTTAATTTGGATCTGGAAGGACATGAGCCATGCAATGTACTAGTTTGGTTGGGAATTTTTACTCACTTCGTATGAATATATGGCAATGTGGATGGGTCTTCGATGTATATGTTTCAAATGCCTATATACATGACTTTTCCCAACCTAATAGCTGTGAAGTCCTGATGACTCACATACAGGCTAGGCTAAAGATTATGCACAGTAGCACTTAGATGCTTGTGTGCATATTTACGTGTGAAATAATAATGCTGGCCCATGAATATTAGTGTAGCAAATCATCGAGAATGTTATGTGATGACAGTGAATGGTGGCTTGTCAACAAAATTCCATATGTAGAGAACATTGTTATGTTCTATCGGTATCTCACGTGTTTGCCGATAGAAAAATTGTCTTGTGTGGAGGTAATTGTTATGGTCTATCGGCAGCTCATGTGTTTACCGATAGAAAATATTTCTGAAGAGTTCAGTAAGTAATTTATGCATGTCTTTCTTTTTGTATTATTTTCCCTTTTGCCGCCCTAGTTAGTCTCCAGTCCTGGGCTGAGTTATGGAAGTCCAAGGCGAATTAATTGCCATATATATGGTTTGTTGAAGGTTTTGTAGGGGAAGACATGTCGTCGTCTTCATCGGATGGTACTAGTGGTTCGACTAGGGCCAACCCCATCGTAACTACTGAAGATGGGGCTGTTACATCCCAGCGCAAGAGGGTGGGGCGAGGCGCGACGACGTTGGGGCGTTTGGCCAAACGCACTGATCTTTCTTGTGAGTTCAACCAATTTGGGAGGCCGATTGGAAAGAATGCTGGGAGGTACGCGGCCTACGTTGGGCTGTTGGCGAAAGAAAGGGTGAAGATCACCGTCCAGAGCTGGAAGGACGTGACGGCGGACGAGAGGGATAGGTTGTGGGCGGAAGTGAAGGTTAAATGAACTGAAATCGCTGAACTCTTTCGTAATCACGTTCTCTTGGCTTATACTAAAGTTTAACTAACTCGTGATTAATTGTATGCATTTTTCGGAAACAGGCTAAGTGGAACATCCCCGACGATACACCTAGGACTGCCTGCTTGAAGGACATGAACGGAACATGGAAAACCTTTAAGAGCTGGCTCGTCAGTAACTTCCTAGCTGCGGGGAAATCTCCTTGCGAGAAGTACCCCTTCATATCGTTGGAGGTATGGGAGGAATTCACCAAGCAGAAGGGGACTGAGGAGTTCAAGGCCCTTAGCGAGAAGAATAGGGCGATCCAGAAGAGGAACGACCACCCGCATCGGCTCGGATCCCGGGGCTATGCGGGGAAGGAGGAACAGTGGAAGAAGGAAGACGAACAAAATCCTGTCATCGACACCCCTGAGTTGCCGCTCTCCGAGATCAAGGATGAGAGGTGCAAGCGATGGTGGAGGGGGAGGGGGTCCGTGTCGTCCACGGGGTCTGTGCAGTTCGCAACCCCTGGGGACGCCGACATTGTGAGGCGAATGGTAAGTTGGCTAACCTCGTAAACTGTGTGCGCACAAGTGTATATAAGGCAATTTGTCTCACAAGGTACCTTCAAATGTAACAGATCTCTTTTGAGAAGGAGGCAGCGGAGGGATTGTTTACCCCGCAGAGGGAGAACGACATCCTCACCCGAGCTCTAGGAAATAAGGAGCATCCCGGGCGGACACGGGCCGTGGGAGCCATTGTGTCGTGGAAGGCCGGTTTCGTAGATCCGGCTCCACCGAGGAAGAAGGCCCGCACCTGGAAGGAAAAGGAAGCTGACCTCTCCGATAAGATACGGGCTGAGGTACGGGAGGAGATACGGGCGGAGATGCGGGCTGAGATACGGGCTGAGGTACAGTCTGAGGTGCAGACCGAGGTCGCACAAATGAGGGAAGAGTTTGCACGGTTGAGAGAAACATTGCTGGCCAAAAGTTTAGATGCGGATCCCCAGGCCGACGGTACCCCGCGGGGTCGGATAAGCAGTTGCGCTTCGAAGGTACTCGCGGATCCAGTGGATCTACTTGAGGTACTGCAAGCCTTCATCTGTGCACTTAAGTTGATGCCACTCCCATTCTGTTAGAGTTGTTTCGCTAACCTATTTTAATTGTTACAAATTTGCAGGGGCCGGAGGGCTGCATCCTACAGAATCACGTAGGCGCCGGGCAGGAAGTGGTTGGACACGGCTTCGTATATCCGTCTGGGCCGGATGTCCGGGTCCACTGTGTACCTCTACGGTTGGGTTTCGCAAAGGTACAGGTGGACATGGCCATGCCGGGCTACAACGATTCTCCGTTGCCAGTCCCAACAGAGGAACTGCAGACACTTGCCGAGGCAGTGGGCTCCTACGTACAGTGGCCCAAGAAGTGTCTTGTAATACAACCGGTAAATCCTACACATTTTAGATTACATCCTACTCAGTACACTCAACTTGCATAATCTAACATACGTGCTCATTAATTGAAGTGGCCTGCCGCGGGGCTACCAGGGGACTGCGCCCCCAGCTCGGGGCATGAGGGCCGATCTCGTGCGAACCTGGACACATCAAAGACGGCCTCGACCCCACCCAGCGCATCCACGCCTCCACCTCGGAAGAAAGCCGCCATCACCTCGCCCTTGCCTTCGAAGGTACGCGCTCAGTCCCCGGCAAAAGGCAAGGGCGGCAAAGGCAAGGGCAAAGGGCGACAGGGACTGCCGCGGACGTTCACGAACGCGCTCCCACTCCTGTCGGAGGCATCTTTGCGGAAATTGGATCGATCAACCAGAGACCTCCACGACTGGTACCTACATCGAGCTCGGCGCAGCCTGAACTTCTTAGTTCCCTACAGGCCTGGGCAGTTCCACCGTGAGCCCGGGACTATATCCGTGGCACACGAGGATCTGTTCGACCTCTACAACTGGCGGGAGCTCGATATGTCCATCATACGGACTGGAGTCCTGTGAGTTTGCTGATGTTATGTATTGCTGTTTTCTAACTCTGTTTGCTAACTCTGCATTAATGTTACAGTTCATTTGAATACTGAGTAACTTTCTGTGAAATTAATATTAATCTCGTCCTTCGCATGCAGGTGCATGTACAGGCTAGCATCGGAGGCTGCGTGTGACAAGGTGGGTTTCCTCGACCCAGAGAAAATAAGCCTCACGATGCTAGAGCAGGACGCCGCGCACGCTGAGCAGTACATATCCAGCGCGCTGATGGCGCAGCAGGACAGGGACTTCATTCTGGTGCCGTACCACCAAAGGTTAGTGCATTTCGTACTAATTTAACTCAATCTTGTATGTTACACCTGAGATGTACTTTGAGCTAGCGGTCCTCTTTTACGTACAATGCAGGGGCCACTGGATCCTCATCGTGATCTGTCCGCCGAGGAACGAGGTGTACTACCTCGATTCGATGCGTGACAGATTATCGATGGAATATGTGCTCAAGGGGAATATGGAGGCGTAAGTAACTTATATGTTTGATTTATATTTTGACCTCACTAGCTAATGATAATACATTAACTGGCAATACTAACTGAAATGCAGGGCTTTTGATAAATATGTGTCCGCTGGAGGGAGGCATGCCGCACCGCAGGGCTCCGTACTAGCTTGGAAAGAATATGAGGTACTCACGAGACTTTTTGTTTATGCTTAATTAGTTTATGGAAACAATATATAGCTAACATGTATTCGCATATGCAATTATCTCAGTGCCATCAGCAGCCGCAATCGTGGGAATGCGGGTTTTATGTGCTGCGCTACATGTACGACCTAGTGCAGACAAACTTTTCCCGATTCCCCCAGGTAAGCATCGATAGCTAACTCAAATTTCAAAAATGGGTGTCACGTTCTAAATTAGGATCGAAGTTAGTTACTCAGTATGCACACATGCTTGCAGATCGCCATGTCGAAAGACCAATATGAAAATGCAAAGATTATATATCTTCGACAAATCTGGGCACAATATGTCATGGAGAAAGTAGCGCCCAACCATCCAGCATGACAATTTTCTCCTTTTGGTGTACTCTGCATAGACTGTTCATATACATGTGAATAAATATATATATGTGAATAAATGTCCACATTGGATTGCAATCTGTATTTGTCCATACATATGTGAATAAATGTGAATAACTGCCTAATGTGTGAATTTGTTCTGTGAATTTACCTTGCATCTGTACTGTATTGTGTATCCAATCTATACTGTATTGCATCTGTACTGTATATGTGAATGTACTGTATTGTGAATGCAAATAAAGTACTGTATATGTGAATGCTCTATCGGTAAATTCATCAACAACCGAGAGACTACTGTCCTTTTTTCTATCGGTACAATCAAAATTAACCGTTAGAAGAGTTTGACCTTTCCTGCCGGTGAACTCATACATATCCGATAGAGTACTAAGCTTTTTTCTGTCGGCAATCTTGTAGTTAACCGTTAGAATAGTGGTACTTTCCAATCGCTATTGACGAGTTTTCTATCGGTAAACTTGTAATATGCCGATAGAATAGTATGAGTTTTCCTATCGGTAAACTTATAATTAGCCGTTAGAATAGTGGTACTTTTCCAGCCGCTGACGACGAATTTTCTATCGGTACACTCCTAATATGCCGATAGAGTACTAAGCTTTTTTCTGTCGGTAATATTGTAGTTAACCGTTAGAATAGTGGTACTTTTCAATCCGCTAGCGACGAGTTTTCTATCGGTACACTCCTAATATGCCGATAGAGTACTAAGCTTTTTTCTGTCGGTAATCTTGTAGTTAACCGTTAGAATAGTGGTACTTTTCCAACTGCTGGACGTAAGAATACGACGGGTTTTCTATCGGTAGATTCATAATATGCCGATAGAATAGTGAACTTCTTCTGTCGGTTATTTACCGATAGAAAATGTCCAGTCTTGTTCTATCGTGTCTATCTCTATCGGTACAAAAACCGATAGTAGAAGGGTTTTTTTTACCGATAGAAGACTGCATTTCTGTACTAGTGAAAGTGTCTGAGCTTTTGCTTTATAGGTCGCTGTCCAGGTCGGATTGCTAGCATGTGGTCAATTACTTCCCTTGGGACTCCAGACATGTCGGATGGTTTCCACGCAAACACATCTGCGTTAGCCCGAAGGAAACCAATGAGCTCGAGTTCCTATTTGTCATCCAAACCTAATCCAATCAGACTGGTTCTAGATGCATCTTCTCGGTACAAAGGAACCAACTTCAATTTCTCATCTGGTCGCGGGGCAACTTTGACCGCGTCTGGTGCCATGGTCGCCACCTGTACATCTCGAAGGGGAAGTTGATCAACCAATTCCAGAGATAAGTGATCACAAGTAAGAGCTGTGTTGCGGCTGCCTCAGACCAAAATCACGCCATTGGGGCCTGGTATCTTGACGCATTGATAAGCATAATGCGTTACCGCCATGAACTTAGCGAGTGTTGGCCTGCCGAAAATAGCGTTATATGCTGAATCACAATCAATTACGTCGAATGTAATCAATTCTGTTCGAAAATTGTCTGGTTCTCCCAATGTAACCGGTAATACAATTTGTCCAATCGGCATCATTGAGGGACCAGGGATAAAACAGATGAATTACAGGTTTGATCTTTGAGCGATGAATTTGCATCTCGTCCAAAGCCTTGACCAATAATAGATCCAAAGAACTACCCCCATGTCGCACCCCGAAACTGGGACTACGACTACTCCTGTAGAGACCTAGCTCGCTGCAGCTAGTCCCATATATGCATAGCATACACATACCCTTGACTTCCCAGGATAAGTCAAGCACAGGAGTATATTCACATTGCAACAGAGTAACTTACAAAATAGTTAAGCAGTGTGGCCTGCTGGCCTTAATATTACATAAAGAGATTACAATGCCTTCGCGGCATACATGGTTTAGCAAAATAACATCTACACAGCAGAAGATAGGTGACCCACCCACAATGAGAAGTGGACGGCAGAACAACACACATCAGGGCTCCGGCGGAACTGACACTCCTCCTTCTGGATCCAAGAAATTCTCCACACCTTCGTCTTGGTTAATGAACACTCCATCTACTGATTTGTAGATTGCAAGAGTGAGCACTTACGTACTCAGCAAGTCATAGGTAAGAATAGATACATATAGTAGTGATGACATGAACCTAGACTAGCCAAGAATTATGGAAGTTTATAAAATAACCTTTTTCTTTTTTATCTCATCTCATCTTATCTCATGGCAGCACTTTTAATAATATAGCATTTCTATTCATGTTCACTAAATTATAGTACTACCGCGACACGTCGACACACGATAGCCCACGGCAGCACTCCTTATCATGACAACACATGTCATTTGGGTAATCTTGATTTAACAAATAATTTATTTAGAAAATATACTTGTGTCACACCCCGTGGATTTAATCCACCGCAGCAGACTCCTAAAACTCGGGAGCACGAAGTATTCGAATACATTTTTAACTCTGCAGAGAGGTACCAATTTACCCGCAAGATATTCCACTTTCAAGCCCTTCCTATCAAATGATTGGACCACTGACTCACTTCATACTGTGAGCGGCAAGGTGGAGATAACAAGAACTTTTGTTATGTTTCACTTACAATTCACCCCTGACCCTGCAGTTTTCTTCACACAAACCGCAGTTGTGGCGGGTTATACCCCCACCCCTAAGCCTCTTCCCATTACTGGGTCAACGTGCTTGATCATAATATGTGGAGGAGCTGAACCCCATGAGTTTAGTGTATTGTTTTCTATCTTATGCAGGGGTTTCATGCGCGATCCACATAAGTACTTGTTCAGGCCTATCCCATACCAGGCTTGCGATTAGTACGTTTGTTCATGCCACTAGACGTACAACACAAGGTTCTAGTCCTTATATGCCAGTGACCAGACCATCCACAACCCTGCACCTTCAGTGCCTGCTATCCTTTGCAGTTTAGCACCTCCAGTGCTACCGCCATCCATACCATTTTCTGGTCATGGCTAGGGGTTTTATTTCATGAATATATAAGTATATAAATACATATATAATAGTTCATGACTCAAAACTTGTTTATTTCACATTTCACAGATAACCAGTCTAGTACTGCCAATTCATAAATCATCCATTCTCATTATTTCACATGCAATATTATCTATATTCAAGTTTATGTTATAACAACGCTTAAAATATAGGTTCGAGATGACCAACAATATGACTTGCCTTCCGCGTCGTAAAATACAGCAGTTGATGTTGGATCAGCAGTGAAGTCCTCGAACTCGGGCTCTTGATCTGCTCTCCAATCAAACAAAC
Source organism: Pharus latifolius (assembly GCA_019359835.1). Classification (NCBI taxonomy): domain Eukaryota; kingdom Viridiplantae; phylum Streptophyta; class Magnoliopsida; order Poales; family Poaceae; genus Pharus; species Pharus latifolius. Next base: position 35,985,867 of record CM033325.1, read on the forward strand.
AACCAATAATCACAATCTTTTCAATACATTATTATACTATATGCAATAATGCAAAGATGAAGTCTTGATGATTCTGAAATGATTGGATTTAGAAGCTGATTAGGGTTAAGTTATGGAAACCAAGGTTAAGATTAGCTGTCAAAGGTTTACAAGGTTCCAAATGTCTCAAAATATCAGAATGATATCAAGGTTGCAACTGGTTTGCTCAAAAACAGTGAACGTCCTTAGGTCGACATTCGGTTCAAGGCATCGACATAGGGTCGATGGATGATAGAGGGATTATCTCAACTTGTGGCAGTAGAATAAAATGTAGAGCACAACTCCACAAGTCTAAGGGACAATGTTATTTTCAGTTTGCACAACTGAAAAGAGGTGAAAAGAGCTAATGCCACTGGCTGACATGCTCTGGCATAGGGCTGACAATGTCAAAATCTAGGGTTTTAGCATAAAATGCAGTTCAAGGGCTCAAATCAAATTGTGATAGAAGAATAAATTGTAAATCACAACCTCAGGAATCTAAGGGACAAAGTTATGCTCAAAATGCACATCTGGAAGGAAGTGAAAAGGGCTAATGCCATTGACTGACATAGCCTGGCATTGAATCTGACATGGCCAGAAACTAGGGCTTGCCATAACTTTGTCTGGGAGGTAGGCATTGATAACAGGAACAAATGATTCAAAAGGCTCTAGGGCTGAAGATGGCTGGAAGGTGATGAAAATCGGTGAAGAAATGTGGTGGCGACACGGCACAGTGAAGCCACTGGACAAAATCTTGGCATGGCTATAACTTACAATCTGGACAGTTTTAGAGATCGGGATAGAAGACAAAAATGCTCAGGAGGTTGAAGCACATCTGTTGGACAAGGTGGTTGAAGCTAGATCGGCCGGGAATGAATTTCCGGTGAACGACGCTGGAGAAGAAGACACTGCAATTGGGGCTTTTTGATACAGGAGGTTTGAACTCAATTCCAAGCTCAGGGAGTGAAAGAGGAGTACAAGAAAGCTACTGGCGACGTCAATTTAGTCGGAGGATGGCCGGTGTGGCCTGGCGACGATCGCCGGCGACTGGTGGAGTTTGAAATTGGGGAAACCTTCGATTCTAGCTCAATCTGGAAATCTGGATGCACAGGCTTGCTAATTAGAGATCACTGATCATTTTATTCCACAGAATCGAAAGCTAATTCGGGGTAAATCGGGCTGCATTACCGGAACAGGGCATTTGGCAATTCCGGCGATCACCGGCGTTAGGGTCCACCGGAGAGCAATTCAATGCAACAATACAATCAGGGGAAAGAGAGATACTCACTGCTGGCTTCAATTTGGCAAGGGATTCAGTGGAGCGTGCTGGCACCGTGAGGCCTCGAGCTGGTCTCGCCGGAGAAGAAGACGACAGCGAGAAGGTTTGAGATTTAGCTTTGTTCTGGTGAAGTGAAGCTGATACAGAGTATGGGGCTGCTTATATAGACCAGAGGGCGGAGCTTGCAAGGAGGTAGCAGCAAAGTAATTGACGCCGGTGACTTGACTGGCTGGGCGCAGGCGCGATAACAGTGACAGTGAAGCGATGGCGCACAGGTGAGGTGACTACTGATCAAGCTGTTGCTTCATCGGGACGCAATGATGTCGGGCGGTGCAAGGCAGTGGCGACAAGAGCTGGCACGGCGAAGCAACGTGGCAAGGAATTGCTGACAAAAGCCTGTTGCCGGTCGCGTGCGGGAGCAATGCTGTCCAATGGCGTTGCCACGGCGATGGCTGAGACACAGACGCGTGTGCACATGCAAACACAAGTGAGCACGAGCTCAGGCGCAGGCGAGGCTTGGCCGGCGGCGAGCGAGCACGGCGCAAGGATCACGGCGAGCTCTGGTCGTGAACTGGCTACTGCCCTGGTCGAATCTGGACTTATTTGCAATATCTGATTCTTGGCTTTGGACTGATCTGTAATTCTGGAGTTTTAGAAGATTAGAGTTGAATTTGACTCTGCTGATTTGGCAAACTTGATTCAACAGATGATTTGACACAGATAGAAGATAAAATTTGAGATGTTTGAATGATTTTTGATATAAACTGAAAATAGAGTAGATTAGGGTATTTGAAATATGAGTTTCAATTGATTTCGAATTCTGGCATTTAGAATGAGATTTTAAAATCTGAACAGAAGGGATATTTGTGTCAAATAACATTTAGAAGAGATTTGCTGAAGAAATTCTGAATTTGAAGTTAATCTGAAGATTTTAGCCTTTTTAGTTTCCAGATATTAGATAAAGGACTAATTTGTGAAAAAGGCTTATATAATAAAATCTGACTGCCAACTTTTTGGTTTAAGGTATTGGCATACCCATGATCATAATTTAAGAATAATCTGGTCTGGATTAGGTCAAGATTTGGCTAAATCTGAATTTAGGGTATTTAGGGTAATCAACTTAATTTCTGTTTTCGAAAACAGAAGTTTTGACAAATCTGGGATTTAGAGATGAAATTGAATCTAGCTTCTGAAGACTTTTAAATTCAAGGTAATTGATAGATCATATCTGAACAATCTGATCTTGATTTGGGGTTCACAAGAAAGATTTGGGGATTTAGGGTTTGAGATAGAGACTGATCTAGCTACTACTACAGATACATGCATGCTGTTCATGAAGAAAGTTTTCACCCCTAAACTCAGGGTGTTACACCCCATCGATCAATACCCTCTCGACCTTAGCATTGCTAATGATAGGGGTAATGACCAGAGGGAGTCGCAATGGTCATGTTAGTCCCCTGGGACAATCGTCCCGGTCGAAAGTTATGGGAGTTTCCGACCAGCGGGGAAATTGAGGTTCCCCAAGTGGAACTTCAACTTTATTAACCTCTCAATAAAGAGATTTGAATTGACGCTTAGAAGAATAAGAAGAAGAACCACCAAAAATGACATTGACATGGTTTTGGGGTACCTGATAGGCCATAACTTCATCTTCATCAGCGTCCCTAACCTCGCAGGTTTGATCTTTCTTTGGGATGGTCGGCATGGGCTTGGTTCCCTAGTAAAAGTCGTCCAAATGCTTCAACCAGCTACGATAGTTTTTGAGATCATGTCCAGAAGTGTTGTGGAACGAACACCATTTCTTCTTTTCCTGCGGGTTAGTCTATTTTCCCGAATGGTCGTTGTTGCGACCACCAGAGGGAGGCTTTTTATTTTTAAATGTAAATTTATTACCTTTCTCCTGCGGTGGTTTGTCGACAACGGCCACGTTTCGGTATTGTCCAGCCCCATTCTTCTTGGGCTTCTTAGATTTCCCGCCTCCCGATGATTCTACCTTTTTGCTAGAATCATCCTTCTTGTCATTCTTGAGACCTGGCTGAGGCGGAAAATTCCCTTTGTCCACCATTCTATTCCATTCCACAGCCTCAGCCGCATCAAAATAACGGTCTGCCATATCAAGTAAATCTGATACCGACCTTGGTGGATGGATACTTAAATCTTCGGTGAATTGTCGGTATCGAACAACATGCTTAAAGGCCCTGATAACTAAAGTATCTGAAATGTTTGGGATGGTATTCCTCACCCTAACAAATCTCTTAACAAATTGACGAAGAGTTTCGATCCAAGTCTGGCGTAACCGATGAATATCATCTTCCTTACCAGGCTTTTCATAACAATTTTGGAAATTGTTGAGGATGGCATCGCACAATATTTCCCAATTGTATATCGACACTTTTGGTTAATTGAACAACCAAGTCCTTGCGGGTCCTTCAAGAACCGTTGGTAAGTAATTAGCCATTACGCAGTCGTCTCCTCCTGCCGTTTGAATGGCAGTGATATAAATCTCAAGGAATTCTGATGAATTTTGAGTTCCATCAAATCTTTTGATCGTACCAGGTTTAAACTTGTTAGGCCAAACCACCACACAGAGTCCTGGCAAGAAAGCTTTACAACCTACATTGGAACTTCATAAATGTCTATCATCACGACCTTCCATATGGTCGCGGACGACATTACCCTGAGGAGATGAACCTCGTGGTCCCAGGCGAGAATGAACTAGTACACTATTATGATCCCGAGAGCTTCCAATTCTCCTAGCTTTTTCATGCCGAATTGGCACTGTTGGCAACCGATTGCGTCTCCCATGGCTAGAGTAAGAATAATCCCGCTCATGGGAACGAATTGTGGAACGAGACAACGCCATTGGAGTTGTGTAAGATGCCACTTCGTCGAGTGTATCCGCAAGGACTCTGGCAAAGGTTGTTCTATCCACATCCTCGATACTAGGTGGAGGATTATGTAGTGTATCTGCGATAACACGAATTCGATCTTGTGTGTGCCTTCTGGGTGCCATAGGAGTTACTGTTTCCTCAACCGCCGGGGGATACTCTGGGGCCAAAGATGGCGTCTAGTCTCGCCTGTGACCATCCGGATGACGAGAGGTACTGGGACCAGCGTCTCGAACAATGGCATCTTGACGAGATTGCGCAAGGCGTAAGGCTTCCTCAGTGGCCCTGCGAATCTCATTCTCTTGTTGTTCGTGAGCTTGATCTTCCACCTGCTTGCACTCTTGTTTCTCCCTGGCAATGCGCTGCTCTGAAGTTTCCTCTGAAAGTGCAGCGAATTCCCTTGGAAGCGAGGTCGCAGATGGGCAAAACATGTCTCCTTGTTCCGACTCAGACTCAAAATCAAAAAGAGATTGGAGATTGTCCGGAGCAAACTTTCCAGAACTAAAATCAAGATTATTATCCTCCACATCTTCTGGGATAATATGCCGGGGCACGTACTCAACCTCTGATGTGATGGGATTCACATGAGGGGAAAATCCATCTTCTCGTCTCCTGGTCGACGGACATGACCAGAGTTGGAGAAGATGCATCCTCGAGATGTGACGCATGGACATCTTCGTCGCCAACCTCTTTCATAGGAACAGGATCGTTAGGTGAAGGCATCTGGATATGAGCATAGTCGTTGAGATCGAAGTTGTTCTCGGAATCGTATTCTCCAGCCATGCCTACCAGAACTCCTAATGAGGGAAACGCCTTGAGAAAGGCCCCACGGTGGGCGCCAGCTGTTAATGATTGGAGTCGGATCCTTAGTCGATCTTATGCAAATTTAGTAAGTAGGAAGTGGAGACCTTTCGAGACGCTCACTAGGTAAGTTAAGGTAAGTATGAACTGGAGACACAGAGAATTATATAGGTTCGGGCCCTCAAAGACTTGAGTAATAACCCTACGTCTGTGGTGTTTTCACTCTATGTGTAACTGATTACAAAAGAAAGGGAGGAGATTGTTACAGGAAAAGATTAACAATCTCTATATCTATGTATTTGTCTTCGGGTTCATTAGATCCAACCTTCGATGTCTGGTATGCTTGTTGCCCTTTTATAGTGATGGAAATGATGTCAACGTAGAGCAATTTCCGGAGGTTAGACGGTTGCTGATATGCAGTTTCCAGATAACTGCATATCTTAACTCCCGGGTGGTTATCTTCACAAACATGTGAGAGGAAGTTATCTTATCATGAACTGTGGCTGGAAGACTCAATCACTTCTTAGGTTAGATATGACTCTCTCAATACTATGGTCGCGTACAGCCTGCGATCATAGGTCAGTACTACGGTTGATATTGGTCATTCGATCTTCTGGTCCACAAGAAACAAAGCTCTGCGACCATGGAGCCATATACCATATCTGAAATGTCTTAGACATGATATATTTAGTGAACAGATGACTAGCCCAAGTGATATTCATCGTCACCCCCTGTTTGTACGCTCGGGTCACAGATGATTCTCATATCTCTAGGATTTGTTTCAAACTCGGACGAAATGCTTTATGAACTGGCGTACGTCGCATCTTATTTTTGACGCAGTCAATGGAGGCCATCCCCTTTTCCTGGTCGCGCAGAAGTTCCTTGAAAGTTAGCGATCAAGAGGTCGCAAAGGTGCTCCCAAGAATAAATGGACTCTGCTTGCTGGTTGAATAACCATGATCGAGCTGATCCTTTCAAAACTGTGGGGAGATAATTGGCCATTATGTTTTCAATTCCGCCAGTAGCTTGAATTGGCGTACAATAAATCTGTAGAAACTCTGATGGGTTCTTAATCCCATCGCAATGTTATACAGAGACAGGCTGAAATTTGGAAGGCCAGCTCACTACTCTAAGGTTTGCAGAGAATGCTTTGCATCCAATGATAACCTCATGGCAGCATCACTAAGCATTTGGCTATGATGTAGTGTCTGGTGATCGCGATCGCGTGTACCCCACATTTTGTCAAGGGCCAAGGCGATCATGAACGTTATGCGGGCCCAGACGCTCGTGGATGTTGCACCTGATAGGTTGTCTATGCTCTGAAGGGAAACGACATGCTGATCATGCTCATTATTTGAGTTACGAGTAGGTCGTGGTGTGCTCCCTAAGGAGTAGAGTCCTATTTGCTGTTGGTTTCTACTCGAATGATCAAAAATCTCCTTGGCGGCCTGACTTAAATTCCCCACCAAGTTCGCAGCAAATTGGGTGAATCCCAGAATGGTGTTTAAGTCGGGAGGAGGTTCGTGTAATTGTTGCGCAACAACTCGGTGTTGCTGGGCTGTAGAGTCATGTGGTCGCATGGGTCGTTCCCCACATGTTGGTGCAGGTGGAGTTACTTGTTCTCCTCCTTCACAAATGATTGGTATGCTTAGGTCTGGAGGTAGTAATAGGCCAATCCTAGCTTCCTGTGCACCAACATTGTCATTGGGTGCATCATTCATCTGTGAATTGAACTGAGGAAAATGACGCATTGGATCATTAAGGAGATGTGGATTATCATCTTCCCCAATGACCCCCACTTCCCTGTTGTGACCATAGTTGGAAGTTGATAACATTTCGTCAGCCCCCAAGCCTGACTCGACTTCTAAACGAACGTCATCACGGCTTGGAGATTCGGTCTCCATGAACTCAACTCCTTGATGATTAGAATCATCTTGGGTTGGTGATTGTTCATACGCCATCTTGGTTGTCTGACGATCAAAATTACCAACAACAGGCAGAAATTGGTTAACTTCATAATCAGACTTGACACCCAAAATGACATCACCCTCGTCATCGAAGCCTAAGGGCTTTTGAAATTTAACTCCAAGGCCATCGAAATCTAAATCGAAGTCATTTTCCTCACTATACCAAGGAGACAACCCCATCATCGACCCATGGTCGGTGCTAGCTGTTCATGATCAAGAGATCTGACTGTTGAACTTACGAAAAAAATCAACAAAGAGTGTCGGAACGATGAGGGGGCACAGAGAATTTTTATATAGGTTTAGGTTCTCAAAGATGAGTAATAACTCTACATCCTGTGTGGTTGTATTCAATCTCCTTGTTTATGTTGTCTTCCGTCCTTTACATTTACAAAAAACATAGTATTTATAGACATGGAAACTACTTAGTTTGAGGTAGTTAATGCCAACTAACCCCACTACTTGCTATTGTCCTAGTTGTTCTTGGGATCATGCTTCAAACTGCCTAATACGAAAAGACGTGGTTTGACCAAACGAGCCTCCGACTAGGACTAGTGGATCTTTGACCAGCTTAAAAGACTTCTGGTCGAGGTCGAAAGGATCTTGCACTGCTTGATCATGACTTCTGGTCGCAGTCATCCATAGGGTGTTGTGGACATTTCTTCGACCATGATGGTCGAATAGATTTGACCAACATGGATCATAGTCTTATTATGACTTGATTAATTCTGGATGATTAATCACCATCAACTTTTTTGTGCCTAAGCGCAATCTGCGCGCCTTCGACCTGAGCAGATCATGATTAAACACGTTTGATTGTCTTCGTCCAGAACGGATCATGGTCTTAGACTGTCTTCAACCAAAATGAAGTGTATAATCCTCATCAGAACCTATTCACATCCCTCTCCACAATGCCACTGATGATATGCAAAGCCTCATGGCAATCACAGCATATTCTTAGGTTCTTCATAACACTAATGTCCATCCCCTTAGGCACAACTAGGAGACTAAAGTTTAGAGCCAGCATCTCACTATGCACTCCAACCATGACACATTTCTCCTCCTATCACCAATGATTCTTTAACTCCCTAGACTCCCCTTATAACCCTCCTGCCTCATCTTGGACTCGAGGTCATCCAGCAACACCATCACATCGCTGACATGAGAGTGTTGACACTCTATTTCCTATTAAAATCATCCTCCATCACACTAAGTTTTTACCCTAAAATCTTTGGAAATGCTTATTTAAATAGTGCTTCAATGCCAAAACTCTATATTGTGTGCTACTAACCCTCTTGTAGAAACAACTCGAAAACAGATGAAAATCAACTCAAATCAAAGAAAGAACATAAGAATCGGCCTTCACTGGTGTACACGGTTTGGCCAGACCGTGCGCCTAACTATGCACAAAACTGAGCCCGCTCTGGTGCGCACAGCCAATAATGCATAATCAAGTTAGACCATGCGCCTAACAGTGTGCCAAATCTGAGCACTCTCTGTTGAGCACGAGCAACACAGTCAAACTTTACCATGTGCCTTGACCGGGCACCCTGGTTTTGTCTCGGATTGAGTTTGTTTCAGTCTCCTACGAAGAATCATGAACTTCTACACTTGTGCCACGATTTGGAGGCTATAAAAAGGGACCTAGAGGCAGCAACCAAAGACATTGAACAACATCAGGAGCTACCGGCCTCCACGTTCGATCCACCGTCGAGGTACCACATCACCGCCAAGGAGAAGTAGGCTCTTTGGAGCCAGGGAATCAAAGTATCGTCCAATCGAAGTTTTGTAAGTATTATTTGAGCTCATGATGTTCATGTAATTTTCAGGTTATGAATTCTTTTGATTATTTTAAGAGATGCTTTTTGGAGTTTTAATTTGAGATCTATGTTTTCTATAATTGTTGGAATTGATGAACTTTGACTCTTAGTTATTTCATGGTCTTGTATTATTGATAGTTTGGTACCGTTATAATCCCAGTCTCTTGATTTAGATTAATCTGGTCAAAGGCTGAATCATAGTTAAGAGCACCGCTTGCTAGAATGTTATGGACTGGGGGGAGGTTCGTAAACTCGTGTGGTATGACAATGCTCGCGGGGAGTCGTGTCTAGGAGGATCCCTCAGAGTGGGGAATGTGGATTGCATCCCTCAAAGAATTCAACATACTTGTATAGATTTTTTTTATCTCAAAATTAGGGTTTCCAATATTTTGAGCTTAAAACCCTAGATTATCTCGTGTACTCTAATTCATCTACTTCCTCTATGTTGGTTGATTGTATTGCTAAGACTGGTGTTTAATGTCATTTATCAAATCTATAAATCTTTTGTCATAATTATATCTTTGATAAATTTAATTGAATTTAATTGAGTTGAGAACCATTCGCTTCTCATGAGAAATACAATACTCATGAAATACTCGAGTAAAAACTATGGTGCATTCATGCACTTGCGAGCACTCATTAAAACACTGAGCCTCTCGATGCTCCCGCATGCGTTCACAACAATTGACAGTATGAAATGATTGGGCTCCATGCCGTGGTATTCTCTTTGGAACTTTTCAAAGAACTTTGTGAAGAGGCCGATCGTCTCATGCTCGACTGCATTCTGAGCGTACGCCGACAGCAATGATCCCCACAACCCTATGTTTCCTTCAAGACCAACTATCCCATTGAACACCATGCGCACATCCGGGATCCTGCCACCCTTGCCGTACTTGTCAACGAGGGTAGGCAGTGGCAACAATAGTGTGATGAGCATAGCTGGCAACTTCAACACACGCATGGACTTTCTGGCCGAGGCTGACATCAGCTAGGTGCACGAACGTGCTCACAACCGTCAAGAACATGAAAATGATCTGCAAGACGCCGCCGCAAGCCATGGCGCAGAGAAGCGCAACGGCCATTTCAGGTTAGCCAGCATTGGCATAGCCGAACATGAGGTAAGTCATGAGACAAAGTCCGTATGGGGCATTTCGTTGAACAGGTCATGGTCGCGGGTCGGGGTGCTACAGCAGCAGTAGCCAGCGAGGAAATGGTTGGAGGAGGAGACGGCGGAGGAGGCACCGAGCTTGAGAAGCTTGGCATAGGCGGTGGCTATGGATGCGAGGTCGGAGGCGTCAAGGAAGAGGTGGATGAGCAGCCATGTGTTCATGGTAGACGCCATTGGCATGGATAGTCACAGCTGAGTCATGCATGGAGCTCGAAGAGTTTAAGTTTTGCAGAAAAGTTCACGAGAGTATTAGAAATTTAAGAACTTTTCTTTTTCAAAAAAAAATCTTAAGAGGTCTTTTTCTCAAAGAAAAGAAAAAAAGTACAGCTTTGGCAAGAGTAGAAGAAATTGAAGTCGGAGGCGTCAAGCAGGAGGTGGATTAGCAGTCGTGTGATCATGGTGGATGCCATTGGCATGGGTAGTCATAGCTAGCTCATGCATGGAGCTCGAAGAATTTTAAGTTTTGCAGAAAAGTTCACGAGAGTAGAAAAGATTTAAGAACTTTTCTTTTTCAAGAAAGAAAGTCTTAGAGGAGGTCTTTTTTAAGAATAGAAAAAAGTACAACTTTGGCAGAAGAAGAAATTTAAGAACTTCTATTTTTAAAAAAAAATTAAGCTGTCTCTAATGCTAACTTTTTCTCGAAAGACTCTTCGAAAGAATCACTACTACAGAATACATTATCACAATCGGTTCAAAACAATCATCACAGACGGTTCTAAGCCGTCATTGATATTCGAGTACTATCACTGACGGTTATTAACCGTCTATGATTTTTCCTGTCACACGTAGTTTTGACTTCAAAACCGTCTGTGATACTCAAACTACCACAGACGGTTATAATGTCAGAACTGTCTGTGATAGCATGAGTATGACAGACGGGTTTGAGATCAAAACCATCTGGGATAGTCTCCTTATCAGAGACGGTTACAAACTCAGAACCGTCTGTGGTAGTATGAGTATCACATACAGTTTTGAGGTCAAAACCATCTGAGATAGTCTCCTTATCAGAGACGGTTACAATCTAAAAACTGTCTGTGGTAGTATGAGTATCACAGACGGTTTTGCGGTCAAAACCATTTGGGATAGTGTCCTTATCGGAGACGATTATAAGCTCAACACCATCTGTAATACTCATACTACCACAGACGGTTATAATTTCAGAACCGTCTGTGATAGTATGAGTATCACAAACGGTTTTGATATCAAAACCATCTGAGATAGTGTCCTTATCAGAGATAGTTACAATCTCAGAACTGTCTACAATAATCATACTATCACAGACGGTTCTGAGATTATAACCGTCTGTGGTAGTATGAGCTTCTGTGGTAGCATAAATATCACAGACGGTACCTCAAAACCGTTTGTAATACTCTGTGATATATAGATAGATCAATTTATCACAAATGATTTTTATCTCAAAACCGTCTATGCATATTAATTTTTTAAAATACTTTCCTTTTTTTTGTGGCTAGCCTCAAGAATCATGCTAGCCATGCCCTCTGTACAATAGCATTTCATATATACAGTTCATTTCATACATGCACAGAACTCAGAAATATATAAAGTTCATTTCATACATGCACAGAACTTAGAAACATGTACAATAGCATGCATATCATATGTACAGCTCAAAATCGATCAAATTGTAAGTTTCATACAACATTTCAGAAATATGTACAATTGAAATTGAACAAATAAATGTAATCGACAATTAAAGTCAGTATATTATATATTTATTAATATACTAGTCTCAGTTAGTAAGACCGCACTAATATGAACCGAGCGGATCCCTAAACTACCCCTTGGGTGATATGACATCCGCCGTTAAAAACGCAGTGAGCATCCCTCGGACTAAACCAATCTACGCAAGGTCAAAGCTTTCCGAAGGGAAGTCGACCCCCTGCAGCAAGAGTTGGTACAGAAAAATTAGCTCAATGCAGCTATAAATTTTGCCAAATCGATACAAAGGGCGGCAGTTGTATTCCTCGAGGAAATTTGGCCGGTGAGGGGTGATGAGGTCGTACATGTGGTGCATCACGTAGAACCCACATGTATTGTCATCCGATAGCTGATGGCACTGCCAATGTACAGACCGAGAATTAGCTGGGAGACGTTATAAAGTAAAACAGATGCCGGTTGAAATTTGTATCAGAAATTGTATCCACTGAAACTTATCGGCTCGCCGCTTGTGCTGTTGCCCTCCCTCGGCAAAGTAGTTCGTGAAAGCCCTACAAATAGTCAAAATTGACAAATTGAGGACAGTAAATCTAGATGCAAGACAGGTCCCCATGAATATCATAAAACATGTTAACCTTTCGAATACATCTGGTGCACCGCCATACTCGCACCCTTTCCTGTGCAATGAATCAAGGTAGAACACCTTGTTCCATTTCGAAATAAGCACCAGCAGGATCCAGTGGTACCTACATGTTACGCGTAAAGAATTTATAATTTAATCTAAGTCTGGGGTGTGCATATGGAGACACTAATTTACGGGTAAAGTACTGATAAAAGCACTCACCTCTGGTTGTAGGGTACAAATATGTACTCCTTGTCAACTTGAGTAAGCAACCCTCTTTTGATGTAGTCGACAACGAAGTTTGCGTCGCTCTTAAACATCACCTCGGCAACTAGCACGAGGTCCAAGAAACCGACAAGTTCCCGTTTAGTTTTGGCATATTTGGTCATGCAGCTGCACGGAACTAATCAATTAATAAATGACATATATCCGTACATGCACAAACAGGCATAGGATAGTAGATACTTACAGCACCCAAAACAGTAGGATGGACACGTTGAGCGCGTCTTTGTTGAATAAATTGTGCAGGTCTTTGAAGGTCACCGGATAAGTCCTGACGTCCTGGTGGAACTCTGCCACGGTGTGCTTGACCATGAAATGTGTCGGACGCTGCGTCCTGGTCTTGTTTGTCTTCTGCATGTACCATCCATATAGGCTATGGCATGCGATACCCATGCTCCGAATTGCGGTATCGGAGGCCATGGGCATCCCCAGAACGAACGGCATGGGAGACAGCGTGCTCTTCTCACTCTCCTTTTCCATGCTCATCTTTGCTTTTCCCCTAGAAGCCAGGTTCTTGATGCCTTTCCTCCTAGTCGGTGTCAGCTTCGCCGTCGGACCCGTCGACTGGCTTGTCGGAGGGGTCGGCTGGCTAGTTGGCTGAGTGTCGGTGTCTGTAGGGGTAAGAACCTACGTATAGTAAGGTCACTAACTCCGAGGGCTATTATTATAGTATGAAATTATGAAACCGGTGGGGGAATTACCTCATCCAGGACGATGTCCTTCTTGGGCCATTGCACGAACGTGTGCACCGCAGCCCCGAGAGTGGTAATCTCGTCGTTCGGCAACTTGTCCAATAGAAATCCCTTGCAATGGTCGAAGACAATGTCCACCTGGACCCATGCAAAACCCTCATATAGAGGGACACCGTGGATCGTCACCCCTGCCGTGCATGGTTGTGCCATCCCACAGCCAGCCTCGATCAGGAAGAGACCGGCCAGCACCATAAGCTTGCAGGAGGCGGGTTCCTACAAACAATGCACATTAAGATGACATCAAGGTACGTATTGAATTTCACTTTCGAATGAATTAACAAAGAAAAGCGGTCATTACCTGCAGAAAGTCTACCGGATACTGTCAAGAGGGCTCCGGATGCGAAGCCCCCGGCGCGGACGCGTAGCTGCTACGGCGGCCAAGAACGAGGATCAGTAAGTCCGCTGTTGCAAGGGGATGCCCTGGAACTGTCTAGCTCATGATACATTGCCCGCATCTCCGCCAACTCCTGCCTGAGTTCTATGTCCCACTGGTAAAACTCCAATCGCATCTCCTCCTTGATCCGCATCTCCTCCTTGATCCGTTCATCGCAGGCTTTATAGGATCTCTTTCGCCTCTTAGCCACCTCCTCATCATCAGCAAAACCTACCCTCCAAGGCACAGTGGCACCGAGGCCGCACAAGCGGCCCGGATGCTCCTTATTTCCCAGCGCCATCGTTAGGATATGTTTGTCCCTGTTAGGGTTGAACTCTCTGGATGCCGCCTACGCACTCAGTGCCGCCTGCAACAAGAGAACTTAGCAATACAACCCACTGCATGCGTGTTACGAGAATAGTAAGTGATCCTACAAAGTTAGAGATCTTACCAGCCGATCGATCACTTCCCTGTCCGCAGGGTTATTCACCGAGACGCTTCCGGAGGAGGTCATCTTCGATCTTGCTCGGCAACAATTGCGAGCGCGCACATCCGTTATGCCCGCATAAGGAGCGGAGGCCGAAGACTGGGAAGCCTCCTCGTCCTGCTTCCTCCACAACGCCTTCTTCCCCACATACCCACCAGTGTCTAGTTGTTGTGGGTGGGTATTCTTGGCCTGGTTAGCCTTGCCCTTCTCACTAAGCACTTGGAACTCGGGCGTGCCCTTCATCTCCATGAACTGCTGCCATGCCTCGGGAGTCACGAAAGGGTAGTCATTGAAGGAGGTCTTCGACTCCTTCATATAGTGTTTGACAAGATGGCTCTTCAAGTTCCTCCACACCTTGTTTATTGACATCAGTGTCGTTCGGCGGATGGTTAGTTGGCGATCCTCGGGAATGTGAAACACCGCCTGCACTTCTTCCCACAGCTCATCCTTGCACTCTCGGGGCACTTGACCCCACTTAGAGGTGGTGATGGGCACCCGCGCCCTTGCCACTTTGCCGCATAGTGAGCGGTACTGACCGACTAGTTTCTCCGGAGCTTCCGGACCCAGTTGTCATCGAACTGTATGTGCTGCTTTTCCCGCCTGTCGAGACGCACGCATGTCGTCCGGCCTCGCCCCTTTCTTTTCTGTGGCTGGGCCACGGTAGACAAGGCGACCTCTGGCCCAACAGTCTCATCACCAGAGAGGTCACTCTGACTCCCCGACCAGTTCATTTCGTCACTGGACATATCAGTTGCTAACATAAGTGAAAGAGAGAACAGTGTAAGTAAATCTGAAACTAATAATCCTATAACTAAATTTGAAACTACTAAACATGTATAACTCAATCCAAAACAAATATCAAATCAATATCGTGAAACTGTTTGTAAATTGACCTAGACTAGCACAAATGATGAGCAATAGTTCAGAAAATCAACATTAACTGTTCGTAAATTTGAAATTGACTAAGATTATCATAAGATTGTGAGCAATAGCAAGACAAATTACTAATAAAATCCATATACTTAAAATTGACCAAGAATGGCAGAAACTCACAAGCTATAAGGACAGTGGGGAGGCAACAGAGGTGATCGCGCCGAACGGTGGAGAGGCGATGGAGGTGATCGTGCCGGACAGTGGGTGGCTAGAGAGAGACAGTGTGCGCAACCGCCGGAGATCTAGTGCAAGTGAAGTGAAGAGTCGCGAAGTGTGGAAATTAGTGGGACAAAGCCTGCCTTAAACTATGTAGAGAGATTATCACAGATGGTTCTAAGTTAAGAATCGTCTAATAGGCAACTATCACAGACGGTTCTGAGTTCAGAACCGTCTGTGATAGTTGCCTATCCAAATGCTCCAAAATTTCTTCTCTACAAATGATGTAGTGCTTTACAATCTGAAACTCTACAACTCTAAATACTAAAATTTCAATATCCAAAAAGCCTCAAATATATGCAAATGATGTCCAAATGCTCCAAAACTTGGTGGAAACCTCAAAAGACATATTTAGAGCTTAGCGAAATCAAGTTTGAAAGATTTTGGTGAAGAAATTTTAAGTTGGAAGCAATTTTGTGCTGTATGTTTCATAATATCAAGAGAGAGGCACTTGAACACTCAGATATTGCAAATGAAGTTCAAATGCTCCAAAAATAGGTTACAACCTTAAGAGTCCCATGTGGAGCATGCTCAAATAAATGTTACATACAAATGGGGACTTTTACCGACAATTTGCACCTACGTACATAGACACCCATATTATCCTCAACCTTCCTCTTGCCGCAGGCCTACAAAGGCGAGAATTAGAGGATAAGCTATACCGATAGAAACAGAGAGATAAGGACGGTTGATAACCTTTAAAGTATAACCTTCCTGGTGATCCATACGCACGTAACTAGTTTTGTCGGTATCTTCGGTATCGACCTGTACGCCATCTCCAAATGGAGGCATCTCATCAAATTGATTGTATTCTTCCTCGTCTATGACATTTTCAACTCCAACAATCCTTCTCTTGCCATGAAGGATGACGTGCCACTTCTTATTGGCCGGGTCGGTGACATAAATGACCTAAATGGCTTGCTTTGCAAGTATGAATGGCTCATCTTTATAAGCATCTCGATCGAGATCCACAGAAGTGAAACTGTAACTGTCAACCTTCACACCCTGTGGGATTTGGACCCATCGGCATCGAAACAGGGGAGTCTTGAACAGTACGTAATCGAGCTCCCAAACTTCTTCTATGAACCCGTAGTACGAGTTCAATCCACGTACTATCCTTTTTGGACCTGTCTTGCTGAACTCCTCATGAAAAGCTTCTACGCTCACTCCACTATTTTGCATAGTGCTCTTTTGATCTTGAGTTTTCATGTAAAATGTGTACCCATTGATGTTGTATTCCTGCCATGTCTGTATAGTAAATGTTGGCCCTTTTGCCAACCATTTAAGATTCTCACTTGTGGACTCCCCGATGATTCGCACTTTCATCCATGCGTTGAATCGACTGTTATGTTCTCTCGTAATCCAAACCTCGGATCGGCTAGGATTGTCTTGTCGTAGCATCTGTTGTGCTCGTCAATGTACGGAGACACCTCCGTCATGTGTTGCAAGACCCAAAAATGTGCTTTCAAGTACATATCGAAATCAGGAGTAATTGCTCTCCGTCCAATAGTTCCAACGCCATCAAGCCTCGCCTCGTGACGAGACACATGAACTCCTATTGCTTCTACCTCGGCCATGTAATCGACGTAGAACTCAACAACCTCTTCCGCTACATAACCTTTGACAATGCTACCCTCGGGCCGAGAGCGATTCCTCACATAGGCCTTAAGTACAATGCCACTTTCTCTGGGCCTCCGAGTTTACATCCGGGGACCTGGAGTCCCTGGTGGACCGGGGGGTGGTTGCGGACGGGGATGTTCGGATCCCCGCAAAGAAGGATGGAGCCCCCCGCCCTCAGCCTAGAGAAGTGGTGGTCTTCGAGGCCTTCCTCGAAGCCGGACTCCGACTCCCGGTGCATCCGCTGCTCCGGGAGTTCCTTAAGGAGTACGGGGTGGCGCTGAACCACCTAACGCCGAACGCCTTTGTTCGGATAGGGCTGTTCATATGGCTGTTTGAGACAGCCACCGGACGGGAGCCAACGCTCCAGCTATTCCTGTATTTCTACGAGCCGGCGGTGAGGAGCTCCCACCTGGTGAAGGGAGGACCGAAGTCGCCGTTCGGTTCGGTGATGGTCCAGCTCCTACCATCCCGAGTAGCGGAGTACCCAATGGCAGCCTCCCGGGACCACTGAGGGGATTGGATTCGGAGGTGGTTCTACCTCCGGGTCCGGGCGATGAGGTGGCGTACTCTCTGGAGCCCCCCTACTACAGTCAGTCGTCCGCCCCCAGGCCCCCGATGTGGACCGAAGAGGAGCTGAGGCTCCTCAGCAAGGTGGTGGGCTCCCGGGGCGTCCGCTCCATGAGGGACGCCGCCGAGGAGCTAACGCTACTGAAGATTTCCCCCCTCGGGCACGGGAGGAGGGGAATCGGGAAGTGCCCGGCACAGCGGCCCCCGCAAAAGCCGGTGACCCGACGTAAGCTCCCAGCTGCTTTGCCCATTTCCTTTTAGCATATTTTTCTAACTCTTACCTTCTGCAGTCCGGCCGTACCAGGCCGCCCAGGAGAAGGCAGAGAAGCTCCTCGGGAGGTACTACGCCGACGAGCACGAGTGGATCGTGCGCGTCGTCTGGGATGGCCCTCCCCGGAATCTGGTGGCCGAGGCCTTCGGGCTGAGGCTACCGGTGAGAACGCCTCTCCCCACCCCCGGCTCCCATAAGAGGGGAAGGAGACCACCGGGGGCTCTGAGCCAAAGCGGGCCAAGGCTTAGAAAGCCCCCAGTCCATCGACGACACCGGGCTCCACGCCCGTGAAGGCCCGGGAGGCAGCCCCCAGGTCAGGGTGCGCGCGGGCGCCTCCCCGGCAGGAAGCGACGCCACCTCCCCCGGAGAACCCCGGAGAGGCTCGGGGGAAGGAACCAACCAACGACGGGGGGGCTTCCGATTCAGCCGATTACGCCTCCTCGCCCCATTCGGCGGTTGCGCTTCTCGCGGCCCCGACGCTACCGGAGCCGGAGAGGCCGAAGGTTCGATTCGCGGAGGCCTCCCCTCGCACGTCGAATGGCCGATAGATGAGGGGGGGAGCCCCTCGGTCTACGAAGCTCCCCCAGCGACGGAGGTCTCGGGGGCCCCGTGACCTGGAAAGCGGAAGGGGCTCCTGATCCCCCTGGGGGGGAACCCCCTCCGAAAGCTCGTCGGCCTCCTCCTCTTTGGCGGTCACTTCCTCGGCTGCAAGGACGCCAGCCACTGCCACCCCGGTCCACATCACCCCCGCATATTTTGCAAGGGGGCCCGCCGTCGGTCGCGACGGTTCCGGCGCCGGGAGGGAGACCCCCCTGCTGTCCGCGGGGGAGGTAGACCGGTACGCGGAGAGCCTATAGACCCGGAAGGTCCAGGACTATCTCTCACAAGGGACGCTCTGCGAGCGCTTCAGGGAGCTTCAATCCCTCTAGATCCAGGTACCTTCTCGAGCCAGTGGAAGGTTTCCTTCGGTGCTCTCAACTCGGATTTTTCCTAACTCTTGCGCTTGTAGGGGGCGGCCATCACCTGGGGGATTGAAGCGCGCTTCAGCCGGGTGCTGAAGGACGCGGAGGAGAAGGCCGCTGCCTATTTGGAGTAGTGGGACGATGCCCTCCAGGAGTTGGCCTGGGTCCGGGCCCAGATCCATGCCTCCAGGACCGCCAACGACCGGCTCCGGAGGGAGGCGAAGGCGAAGGAGGACACCCTCCAGGAGCTCGAGGGCTCCAGCGTCCAGGCCGTAACTGACGCGGGATGCTCCGTTCGCTCAGCCCTTGAGGGGCTTGGAGTGAGCCTGGGCTCGGGAGGTAGCTCTGAGGCGGCGCCGACGACGCTCACGGAGGCTGTGCGTTTTCTTAACGCACAAGTCTCCATGATTCCGGAGGCTACCGACGCCCGGGCCCGGGCCTGGGTGATCCCGGTGGTAGCTGCCGCGGCCAGGCTCATGGAGCACCGGGGGGTTGGCGCCCGAGCGATCGGGGGCCGGATTCCCCAGAGCTTTCTGGAGTTCTTCGGGCCATTTAGGCGAGAAGTGGAGCAACTCGCCGGTGGCTTCTATGACCGGATAATTCGGGTGCAGTACCCAGCGCCAACGCCTCCGGGAGCGGATGTTGCGGCTCCGGCGGGAGGCCCCTGGGGGGAGGACGCCAACGAAGTATGAGCCTCCCCCGGGCCTTTAGATAGGGCCATTTTGTTTTTAGGCTTTTGCTTCTGGTAGCTTCTTAGAGGAAGCCCCGGACACTTGTACAAAGATATTTTTGATGCAATAGAAATTGGATTTTTTGATAAGTCTTTGAATCTAATTCACCAGGTTACCCGGGAGGTTACTCCCGGGCGAAGGTCCCGGAGAAACTCTCCGGGGGTGAGGCCTTTGAGCCCCGGTGGGTGTCACTGGGGGGATGCCCAGGCCGCATTTATTTTTGTTAAGTCTTCTCTCCAGGGGGCGCTGCAGGGGCGTCTCCCAGGAACCAATCCGGTTGAGGTGACATCTGGAGTGGCACCTGGAGAATTTCGACAATCACAGCGCCGAACTATCCCCCCCACGCCCGGGGTCCCAGAGGGTTCCCCCGCTTCGAATACTCCCACCGGGGGGCTACAAATATTGGCCTGAGGGTTTGCTCCAGGAGGCCCAGCGTCGCATACGTGGCTTGTACCAGGACCTAGCCCAGGAGATATCCGAAGGCCTCCGGGATTATTAGGCGTAGGATCTTTCTGGGTTGTATCCCGGGTTGTATCGTATCTGATGTAATGATGCCCACCAGAGGGGGAAGATGTCCTCCGGTTAAATGATCTTCAATAAAGCTGAGTTTGCTTGTGTACTTTGATTTCTTTAATAAAGCTAAGTTTGCTCGTGTATTTTGCATTCTTAGATGGTCCGGAACGGGGTGATTCCCGGGTGCTCCTTATCCCCCCCTTCATAGCGGGCCGGAGGTTAGCTCTACGTGCTGTGGGGGTGACAAAGCTCCCGGGGTAAGGACCCTTTGCTTAAGAATTCTTCAAGTTTTCCCAGGGTTATAAAAATTTCTGGGAATGATTTTCCGAAAGCCCCGGTGGGATCCTCCGGTCGCCGTAAGAACGGGGAGCCGGGGATGAGGTCTCCAGGGAAAAAACGTCCCATAAAATCCGAAATGAAAATCCTCCGGTCACCGTGAAAACGGGAAACCGAGTTTTCCGGGAAGTCTAATATTTTCGGGAATTTTCCCGGGAGAAAACTCTCTGGTCACTGTAAAAACGGGGAGCCAAGAACGAAATCTCCGGGAAGAACATCCAAGAAAATCCGAGGTGAAATTCCCGGGGATAGTTTTTCCGGGAGACAACCCTCCGATCACCGTGAAAACTGGGAGCCGGGAACGAGATCTCCAAGAAAGAATATCCGAGAATTCTGTCTCACTGAGGAGATAACTGACTCCCGGAGGAGGATGCACCCGATGATGGGTCTGAGTGTTTGAGTAGGGGACTAGTCTCTCAAATTGACTCGTTACCACGGCCCTTGAGGACCGGGTTGCCGCTTACACCCTCAGTCCATGAGGGGTGATCATAAGCCGCCCTACTAGAGTGGGACTCCCGTTGTAGGGACTTGTTGGGTCCTGATAGCCCACTTCCTCGTGGGGAGGGAATCCTCGTTAAGAGGCCATCCTCACAGGGAGGGAATCGTCGTGAGCGATGGTAATGTAAAAACCTGCAATGGGCCAGAGCTGAGGAAAAACCAGTTGTATTGAATGAATTAAAGTACAACGCCTCCCCCCACGAAATCGCGACAGGGGAGGGAACGGTGAGAACAATGTCCCCCTCCCCTCCGGCGTAATCGCTCCGGGGGAGGGAACGAGCCAGTAGGCTAGACGTAGAACTTGCGTAGTAAACGCACGTTCCACGTGTGCTTCAGCTCCTGCTCTTCAAGGTTGGAGAGCTTGTAAGCCCCGGAGCCCAGGACTGCCGAGATCTTGTAGGGGTCCTCCCACTTGGGGGAGAGCTTGCCCTGGGCTTGGGGGTCAGTGACGCGCTTCAGGACGAGGTCCCCGAGGCGAAAAGCCCTTTCGCGGACGCGCTGGTTGTATGCGCACGCCATTTCGGGCTCGTAGATGGTGTGGCGGAGGAGCTCTCGGTCGCGTTCCTCCTCCACGAGATCAACTTCCAGTCGTTGATTTGCCTCATTGGCTTGGTACATCGCGGTCGTGGCTCGGTCTAGGAGCTCGACCCGCAGTGACCGGAAGCCAATCTCCGGGGGGAGGACTGCCTCCACCCCGTATACCAGGGAGAAAGGAGTACGTCCCGTCGCCCGGCTCGGAGTCGTGCGCATGGAACAGAGGATGCTGGGGAGCTCCTCTGCCCATGCACCCCGCTTGGAGGCGGCTTGTTCGAGCCGTCGGCATAACCCTTGTAGGATCACGCCGTTGACCCTTTCAATGGCCCCATTGCTCTGGGGATGAGCTACCGAGGCGAAGTGGATGGTGAGCCCCAAGCCTTCGCAGAATTCCCGGAAATATACCGAGTCGAATTGCGTCCCATTATCGACAGTGATTTCTCAGGGGACGCTGAAATGACATATGATATTTTTCTAGAAAAACCACTGTACTTCCCGGGACGTGATGCTGGCCAAAGGTTCAGCCTCTACCCACTTAGTGAAGTAGTCGACCGCGACCACCGCATACTTGTAGCCCCCGGGCACTGGGGGGAAGGCCCAGGAGGTCCATCCCCCAACGCACGAAGGGCCAAGTGATGGGGATAGTCTGCAGTGCCACGGGGGGGGGGGAGGTTCGAACCCTTGGCCATCTTCTGGCTGGCCTCGCACGCGGAGACAAGGTCTCGTGCGTCAAGAATCACCGTGGGCCAATAAAAGCCCTGGCGAAGGGCCTTGGCCGCGATGGCACGCGGGGCCAGATGAGACCCGCAGCTTCCCGCGTGGATGTCCTTGAGAAGCCGGAGTCCTTATGGCCGTGGAAGGCAACGAAGCAGGGCGGAAGCCCCCTGCTTCTAGAGCTTCCCCTCCAACAAGAGGTATGTCCGAGCTTTGGCCCGGAGGCGCTTAGCATCTATCTCGTTGGGAGGGTCTCCCTCCCCCTTGATGAAGGAGACAAGGGGGTTCATCCAAGATGAAGCCCGGGTGATTTTCGCGACCTCCGGGATGCAGGACTCGTCACCCATGTCCAGGGAGGTCACCGAGGGTTCGCAATAATCTCCAAGAAGGCCCCTTTGGGGAGCGGTTCCCGGGCACTGGCTGCCCGGGCTAAGGCGTCAGCCCGATCGTTGTCCCTTCGAGGGATGTGCTGGGCCTCTAGGCCGTCGAAGCACTTCCTGCAAGTAAAGGCTCAAGTTTGCTATGAGATGGGAGTCCCCTTTCACTAGGAGGCGTCGAATCCCCAGGGAGCGCGCAAGGCGCAACCGAGGAGCAAAGCCTCGTATTCGGCAACGTTGTTCGTGGTGGGGAACTCGAGCCACACCGCATACTCGAGTTTCCTCCCCTCGAGGCTCCGGAGGACTACTCCCGCACCAGCTCCGGCGAGACACAGGGAGCCATCGAACATGAGTGTCCAATGGTCGCTGCTTCGGGCCAACGCAGGGAGGTCTTCGTCCCCTGGCCCGG
Source organism: Pharus latifolius (assembly GCA_019359835.1). Lineage (NCBI taxonomy): Eukaryota > Viridiplantae > Streptophyta > Magnoliopsida > Poales > Poaceae > Pharus > Pharus latifolius. The sequence continues at coordinate 36,008,679 of CM033325.1, forward strand.
ATGCAGGAGTCCATTCCGCCACGAAGTCGGCGAGGACCTATGACTTGATGGCGGAGCGCCCCGTGAGCGAAAGGGAAAAGGGGGCGAGCTCGGCCCCCTACTTCCCTATCCAGCCGGTGGCTTCTTTATTTCAGAGTACCTCCCCCAAGGGGAGGGATGACGAGACGGTGATGGGGTGCCCCAGGAAGTGATGGCGAAGCTTCCAGGACGCCATCAGGAGGGCGTAGCAGATCTTCTCCATCTCCGTGTTCCGAGTTTTGGCCCCTTGGAGGGATTCGCTCACGTAGTACACGGGACGCTGCTGCCCGTCTTGCTCCTTTACCAATACCACGCTAACAGCGTCCAGGATCGCGGCGAGGTAAAAGAGCAAGGGCTCTTCCGGAGATGGGCTCACGACCATTGGGGGGCTCGTGAGATATTTCTTCAAATCGTCGAAGGCCTCCTGGGCCTCGGGGGTCCACCGGAACCCCTCGAGTCCCCGGAGGATTTTGAAGAATTGGAGGCCGCATTCCCCCGACCGCAAGACGAAACGACTCAACGCGTCTAAGCGGCCGATGAGTCGTTGAACATCTTTGACCGAGCGCGGTTGGGGCATGTCCAGGAACGCCCGGATTTTTTTGGGGTTGGCCTCTATGCCCCTCTGGGACACAAGGAAGCCGAGGAGCTTCCCCCCGCGCACAGCAAAGGCGCATTTCCCCAAGTTGAGCTTCAACTCGTATGCGCGGAGGTTGCGAAAGGTCTCTGCTAAATCGTCGACGTGAGCCACCACACAGGGGCTTTTGACGACCGTGTCGTCAACGTAGACTTTGACGTTGCGACCGATGTGGCCCTTGAAGACCAACGTCATGAGCCGCTGGAAGGTCGCTCCCGCATTCTTCAGCCCGAAGGGCATGTGGACGTAGCAGAAGGTTCTGAGGGGAGTTATGAAACTCGTCTTTTCCTTGTCCCTTCCGCCATCCGGACTTGGTGATAGCCCGAGTATGCGTCCAGGAAGCTCATCAACTCGTACCCCGCGGTCGAGTCGACCAACTGGTCAATTCGCGGGAGCGGGAAGTTGTCTTTGGGGCAAGGGCGGTTGAGGTCGGTGAAGTCCACTCACATTCTCCACTTACCATTCAACTTCTTCACGAGGACGAGGTTCGCAAGCCACTCGGGGTGCAGGACCTCCCGAATGAACCCCGCCTCTCGGAGCCGGGCGATCTCTATCTTGATCGCCTCTTGGCGTTCGATGGAAAGTTTCCTCAGCTTCTGCTTGATTGGGGGGTGACCGGGGGTCACCGCGAGCTTGTGCTCGATGACGTCCTGGGCGACGCCTCGCATGTCAGAGGGCTTCCAGGGGAAAACATCAGAGTTTTCACGCAGGAAAGCTGCGAGTTGCCCCGCGTGCTCCTCATGGAGGTCCGCCCTGATCTTAATAGTTTTGTCCCCGTCGTCCGGGGACAGTGGGATCTCCCGGAGGCCTCCTTCCGGACGCGGCTTGGGGAGGGGCCTCCCGGAAGGTATCACGGCGGCGTCTGGCTCCGGGCAAGAGGCTTCCCCCTCCGGAGTTTTGATGATGTTGACGCTCCCGATCATGGCGGCTGCGCGCTCGTATAAAGCGCGGGCCACGTCTTGGTCTCCCCGGGCGGTGATCACACCGTGAGGCCCGGGGATCTTCACACAGAGGCAGTTCTGGTGGATCGCGGCCCCCAAGCGGTTGATTGTGGTCCTCCCCATAATCGCGTTGTAAGAAGAGGGGAGGTCTACCATATCAAACTGGACCATCTCAGTCCGGTAGTTGTCCAGGGTGTCGAAGGTCATGGGGAGGTCCACCTTCCCCACGGGGTAGATCGTCTTCCCAGGGACGAAGCCTTGCAAGGGACCTGCTGCAGGTTGCAGGAGCTTCTCGTCCACCTTCATCTCCCTAAACGCTTTTAGGTAGAGGACGTCGGCGGAGCTCCCGCCATCCACGAGGATGCGGGCCAGGTGGCAGTTGTAGATGGTGGCGGAGACGATGAGCGCATCATCATGGGGGAAGCGAACCACACGTGCGTCTTCCGCCGTGAAGGTGAGGGGGACGTCCGACCACTTGGGTGGCGGAGACGTATGCAGTACCCCCACCACCTTTACTTCGCGCGCGTACTCCTTGCGCTGACGTTTGGAATCCCACCCGGAGGCGGACCCTCCCGTGATGATGTTGACATGTCTCTGGGAGGTTTGGAAGGGGAGAGTCTCTGCCGGCTCCCCTTCCCGCGTTCGTCCCTGCTGTCCCCCCGCGAGAGTGGGAAGGGCTGGTAAAGCCGGCTGAGGGGGCAAGGAGGCCAGAGTCCCCCCCTGCCCATGCTGGTCGAGGAATGCGGCAAATTGTTGGAGCAGTTGATGGCATTCCCGGGTGGCATGGGTATCGAACCTGTGGAAGGTACACCAAAGACCTTCCCTGTTTCCCGCCGCGGGGCCTTCCCGACCGCGGGACGACTGTCCTCCCCCACGGCCTTTCGACTTGGGGAAGGGGCGATTACCCTTCGAGGCGTCGCGTGAGCCGCCTCCGCCCTCGAGGACGAAGATGTCCCGAGGCTGTGGCTCGCTACGACCCCCTGCTTGGGGCGTTTGAGGGGGTCCCTAGCCCCCCGGTCGGCGGGGGCGGGGAGCCCCCTGGTTCTTCTTCCAGAGGTCATCCTCCTCCGCCCGAGTGTACTTCTCAAGTACGTTGAAGAGCTCATTGGCGGAGGAGGGGCAGCTTCGGGAGAGCCTTCGGTGGAGTTCTCCTGGGAGGATCCCGCTCTTGCACACCTCAATGACTGTGGAGTCAGGGATGTGAGCCACTTTGCTCTTAACCTGAGCGAAGTGCTTGAAGAAGCTGCGGATGGTCTGCACTATCCTCTGCCGGACGGTGTACCGCTGCAAGGAGTCCAGGGGACGCACATAGTTCCCCTGGAAATTTGCGCAGAACTCGCGTTTGAGCTGCACGAAGGACTTGATGGAGCCGGCCTTCAAGTTGTAGAACCACGAGTGGGTGATCCCGGTCAGGTAGAGGGGGAAGACGTTGCACTGCACTGTCTCATCCCCCCCAGCCGCCGAGATGGCTGTGGAATACACCTGCACAAATTCATAAGGATCGGCCTCACCATTGTAGTGTTCGATGTGTGGCGGGCAGTAAGGCCGCGGCCATCGAATGCATCGGAGTCTGCTGCACAGCGGCTGATTAGCCCCCTCCACTTCTCGGGGAGAGTCCCGGTCACTGTCTCCTTTGATAGGGGACGCGCATTCGTTGTCGGAGTCGAAAAGGGGCCCAAGGGGTCCGCCGGAATGGCGGTAACGGCGCTTTTCTTCCGGGTTGGTGGAGCTGACCTCCAAGACATCCGAGCGCTCCCCCGGAGAGGTTGGTTCTTCGGCGGGTCTCTTCCCTCGGCCAGAGCGGGAGCGAAGCTCTCCGCGTCCGCGACCCGGGGGAAATTCCTCCCCGGACTTAGTTGTATGCATTCGCTCAACCTCCTCCCAGGTGAAGCGGACTTGATCCACCAGAGGCGCCCTTGGGGGCGGCCCCGGGGGAGGAGGGAGCTCATGTGCTGTAGCTACCGGCCCGGGCGCTACCGGGGCTGGTGAGGGGGAGACCCCTGTGGCCACGTCTGGAACCGGAAAGGGGGAAACCCAGGTATTATCCAGAACCGAAGAGGGGGGAATCCTCGCGGCGACTTCCGGAACTGGAAAGGGGGAAACCCCTGCATTATCCGCAACCGAAGAGGGGGAACCCTCGCGGTGACGTCCGGACCGGGACACCGTTGCGGGGGGAGGCCCGCTGCAACGCGGGAGCTGCAATGTCAACCACCCCCAGTGCGGTAAATGCGACCTGCGGGGCGGGACTGGCTCCCGGCGCAGGGAATACCCCCGGCAACTAGTGGGCCCCTCCCTGGAAGGGGCCCGGAGCAGGGTGTCCCCCCGGTACCGCGAAGTCCTCGGGCATGAGGTAAACCCCCGGCATCGGGAAGACTCCCGGCACTGGGAATGCTCCGGATGGTTGGCCCGCTGGGGGAGGATATCCTCCGGCGGGGTCATACGGAGCTGCCGGGCCTCCGGGGGCCATGAGGACCACCGGGTGACCCATGAACGGGGGCATAGCCCCCAGGAACGAGTACTATGGTTGATAAATGGGGGCCGGCGGCCACGCCAAGACACGAAGCAGCTCATCCATAGAGCGCTGGGCGAGGAGCTGGCCTTCTACTAAGTCTTCGAGCAAGGTGTCCCGGGGAGCCGAGGAAGCCGTCGGGGGGAGACTGGTCCTGGTCGAGGCGACCGCAGTCACCGGGACTAACCCAGAGGTCGAACCACCGAAATTAATAGGGAAGGTGGGAGGCGGTACTTGGGTCTGGCCACCTCCGGGCGGAAGTGCCGGGATAGTCGTGTCCCGGACGGGCGGCGCCGGGTCACCGGGACCGGCGTCACCGGGAAGGGCGCAGGCCCTCATTCTCGGGGGAGCCATGGCGTCTCGTCACGAGTCCCCACGGACTGTGCCAACTGTCATGGTATTACGAATACCCCGGCAGGTTTTGTGGAAGATCCTAGCGAAGAAAAGACAACGAGAGCTGACCGAGTGACCGGTCCTCTCCTGTCAGACAAACACAGCAAGTGACACGAAGGTTTATACAGGTTCGGGCCTCAGTGGAGGCCCTAGTCATGTCGGCGTGCTCCCAAGCGCCTCACCTCTTACCTAGATGACCCCACAGAGATTTCCCCCGACAGCAGCCCCCCATGTCCTCCGGGGACACTGTTTGAGTCCCTGGAGGGGATGGCTCACACTACCGGGAACATCTCCGCCGGGGTGGATTTCCAGTGCCTTGTTGACACTTCGAACATTGCGCCAAGTGTTTATGGTGGCACCGTCGGTCATTAAGTCCCCTAGTTTGGTTGAAGCGCGCCGTTTGGCCATAATGACCTCGTGCGGTTCGAACCGATGATGCATCGTTTCCCGTGTTTGACCCTTCGATTTGCGCGCGTCGTTTGAATTGAGTGGCGCGGATCCACCACGAGGGGCCACGTGGTGCCCATCGGGGCCACGTTCGACCCCTATATATGGGGCTTTGAGGGGACTGGAGACGTCACTCGAACCTTCGATCCTCAAACACCACCAGTGCCCTAAGCTCTCCCGGTAGCCCTCTCCCGAAAGCTTAACCTCCGGAAACCCAAGCCCAAGTCTCCTTAGAGCCTAAGGTGCCTCCGGACGAAGTCACCGCGGACTTCCTCTGGGCCTCTGAGTTCACTTTGGGGGACTTAGAGTCCCTCGAGTACCGGGGGGTTGTTGCATACGGGGACATCCGAATCCCCTCCAAGAAGGATGGCGCCCCCCGCCCTAGGCCCGGAGGGCTGGTCGTCTTCGAGGCCTTCCTCGAGGCCGGGCTTCGGCTCCCGGTGCATCCGTTGCTCCGGGAGTTCCTCCAGGAGTATGGGGTGGCGCTCAACCACCTGACGCCGAACGCCTTCGTTCGGATGGGGCTCTTTATCTAACTGTTCGAGACAGCCACCGGAGGGGAGCCGTCGCTCCGGCTGTTCCGGTACTTCTACAAGCCGGCGGCGAGGAGCTCCCATCTGGTGAAGGGAGGGCCAAAGTCTCCGTTCGGCTCTGTCATGATTCAACTCCTGCCATCACGGGTGCAGGAGTACCTGGTGGCGGCTTCTCGGGACCACTGGGGGGACTCGGTCCGGAGATGTTTTTACCTCCGGGTCCGGGACGCCGAGGTAACCTACTCACTAGAGCCCCCCTCCTATAGCCAGTCGTCCGCCCCCAAGCCCCCGGTGTGGACCGAGGAGGAGCTGAAGCTCCTCAACCAGGTGGTTGGCTCCCGGGGCGTCCGTTCCATGAGGGACACCGCCGAGGAGCTGACTCTACTGAAGGTCTCCCCCTTCTCGTACGGGAGGGGGATCGGCATGTGTCCGATGCAGCAGCCCCTGCAAAAGCCGGTGACCCGACGTAAGTTCCCGGCGGCTTTCTTCGTTTTTTGTTAATTTTGCTAACTCTCTTCACTTTTGTAGTCCGGCCATACCCGGCTGCCCGGCAGAAGGCGAAGAACCTCCTAGGGAGGTACTATGCCGATGGGCACAAGCGTATCATGCCCGCATCGGGGAGGGTCCTCCACGGAACTTGGTGGCCGAGGCCTTTGGGCTGAGGCTACCGAAGAGGACGCCTCTCCCAACCCCCGGCTCTCAAAAGCGGGGGAAGGAGGCCACCAGGGGTTCCGAGCCGAAGCGTGCCAAGGCTCAAAAGGCCCCCGGTCCGGCGACGACGCCTGGTTCCACACCTGTGAAGGCCCGGGACGCCCCCCCCAGGTCGGGACGTGTGCGAGCGCCTTCCAGGTGCGAGGTGACGCCGCCCCCCGAAGGAGAACTCCGAGTGATCCGTTTGAGACCTAGCCTTGGTTTTCACACTAGGCTCGCCCAGATTCTAATATGCGGAATAACGGGATCTTGCTCAGAAATACCGAAACCCAAAGTAATTGCATAACTCTTTATTTCAAAGAGGGCTTTACACGTCGAACGTTAGACACACTTGTCTACGTCGATAAACTATAAGTGTCTAAAACTCAAATAAGTTCTATGACTTTTCAATGATCTAAACTAGACCTATTACAAGGTATTTATAGTCCAATCGTATGAGTACGTATCAGACTTAGTAATCCTAAACGTATTAGACTCATATAACTAACTAACTAATCCTAAACAGATAAGCTTAGTTATATATTCGGATAGGATTACAATTCCAAACAGAGAACAAATTCCTTTTCACGGTCGCAAACCAATCCATGGTCGCGAAACCTTTCCGAACACGGTTAAGGTCGCGAATCCGTATGCGATCAGGACTTGAAGATCCTCCCGGATCATGACTTCCTTGTTGAGAAGGAGCCAACCCCTGTTGCGACCTCTCAATCAAACTGGAGATGTCGAAATTGGCCTTGTCCATGTTCTTTGGTGTACCACTTTGCCGCACGTACTCTTTGACCTTTCCGACCGATTCGAAAAGTCTCCTTGGTGCCACTGCGGGTGGTAGTCACCTTTTTCTCCAAAATCACATCTTCCCGTAGAGGTTCGTCTCGTTGATAGACCAAGTCTTCAACAGATGGTACTATGGTATCTGGCTCATCATCCAGCATTGAAGGCTCGAAGAGTTTGAGGTGCTCAACATTGACAACTGAGTAAATATCCATGTATGGAGGTAACTCGAGCTGACAAGCATTATTACGCACTTTCCGCAAAATCCGAAAAGGACCATAACGAATGGGTTTGAGTTTCTTACCTTCACCTTTAAGTCTCTCCTTACTCAGATGTAACCATACCATATCACCTTCTTGAAATTGCACATCAACTCGGTGCCGATCATGTCGCGCCTTGTACTTGAGTTGAGCTTTCAGCAAGTTCTGTTCAACCTCACGATGGAGTCGTTGAATACCTTCCAGGAATTTTTGTGCTCGATCCTGATCAGATGCTTCCTTGCTGTTCTGTGCTGAGGTAGGGATCACAAACTCCATGTCGAATGGAGTCTATGGTAGAAACCCTGAACCGACCTCAAACGGTGTCGTGGTATTGCGGATACCCTGGCAGGTTTTGTGAACGATCCTAGCGAAGAAAACGCGACGCGGGTTGACCGGGTGACTGGTCCTCCCCCACCGGACAAGCACAACAAATGACACGAGGGTTTATACAGGTTCGGGTCCCGGTGGGGGCCCTAGTCCTGTCGGCGTGCTCCCGACCGGAGTCGGCTGGGAGGCTCTCTCGAGGAGAGGCTTCCGGAGCACACCTGTGTGATTGGCTATTCTAGCAATAATGAGCAACTTGTTCTTACAACAGGGGGTACAAGGGCAATTTATAGCCCCAAAAGAAGCAAAAAGACTAAACTACCCCGGACGCTACCGTCGGATCGAGGGGTAGAAACGTCCTTCTCCCGGCCAGGTGCCTCGGATGCTTGACAAGTGGCTGCTAATTCCCGAGGCGCTTGCCACGCGACCCGCACGTGACCAAGGCGCTCGTCACGTGACCCGCACGTGACACGGAACCAAGGCCTCCTGCCCCTGGAAGGATGACAGCGCCCGGGACAGGCACCGGTGGCCATGTCCCCGGATGAAAGGCGGCCCGGGGCAGGCACCGGCGGCCACGTCCCCGGGCAAAAGGCGGCGCCCGAGGCAGGCACCGAAGGCCACGTCCCCGGGCGAATGGCGGCGCCCGGGGCAGGCACCGGAGGCCACATCCCCGGGCGAATGGCGGCGCAACTTACCTGGACTTAGTCTCGCGGAGATTTCCCCCAACAAACGGCGACTTTCCAGTCGAACCATGCACTGCTCGATTAAAAGCAAACTGCAGGTACAGTGTGCTTGCATCCCAGGTCTTCCGGTGCTTCGAGTTATATCCTCTCAAAAGATGAACGACTGTGCGATGGACCACCTCGGTTTGTCCATTAGTTTGCGGATGAAAAGCAGTACTCCTCTTTAGCTTGGTGTCCATCATCGTCCCGAGTAATCTCCAAAAGTGACTAAGGAACCGGGTATCGCGATCAGACACAATAGAAGTCGGTAGTCCGAAGTGTGTCCAAACATGTTGAAAGAATACCCGAGCTGCTTCTTCTCCCGTGATAGTCTTCCGACAAGGTATAAGAACAATCATTTTGGAAAACCGATCAACGACCACGTATAGATAGTCGTTGCCACGTAGGGTCTTAGGCAATCCTCCTAAGAAATCCATGGATATGCTCTCCCATGGTCGCAATGGAACTGGCAAAGGAGTGTACAAACCTAATTTTTGGTTTGCTGGTTTCGAGACGCTGCAGAGACCACAGCCTCGAACAAAACTAGCCACATCTTGCAGCATACGCGGCCAGAACAAATGTCGGTGAAGATTTGGCAACGTATTTGTAACCCCAAAGTGACCAGCTACCTTCGATGTGTGCGCTTTTCGCATCCATTGAATTTGAGGTGCTCCATGAGGTATGCAAAGTAATTTGCCCTTGTACAAGAGTCCTTCTCAACGGATGAACTCCATAGGTTTCCCTGTTTCGAGCTCAACCAGTGCTGTTTGAAAATCAGGGTCTTCACTATACATATCAGTACAGTCATCATGACAGGAGGGCTCGATCTGCATGAACTCTGATAAGCAGAGGGTCGTAACTGGTGGTCGCGACAACATGTCCGCCAATTTGTTGTGTACGCCCTTCTTGTACTTAATCACCAGATTAAACTGCTGCAGATACGACATCTACTTCATGTGTCGAACGTGCTGTAGCTTGGACTGAGTTTGCAAATATTGCAATGGTTGATGGTCGGTGTGGACAACAATCTCTTTACCCAAGAGATAACACCGCCAATGTTTCACAGTCTGATGCAGTGCGCATAACTCCTTATCATAAGTCGGTAGTTTTTCTGAGCTCCCTGGAATAACTCGGAGTGATATGCCACTGGTCAACCTTCTTGCATGAGCACTGCGCCCATCGCATAACCTGAGGCATCGGTTTCTAGTTCGAACGGTTTCTGGAGATTCGGCAAAGCTAACACAGGCGCCTCGCTGATCTTCCTTTTCAGCAAGAGAAACGTGTCCTCATGTTTCCCTGTCCACTCGAACTTCTGATCGATCCTGGTTAATGCATACAATGGAGAAGCCATAATCGAGAAGTGTCGGATGAACTTTCGAAGGTATTGGCATGCTCCCACAAAACTATGCACATCCGTAACTGTTCGCGGTCGCGGCCATTCGCAAATCACATTTACCTTGTCTGGGTCGATTTGCTACGTACCGTTGCCGACCATGAATCCGAGGTAAATTAGAGTTTGTTGGCCGAACTCGCACTTCTTACGGTTGAGGCGAAGTCGATGTTGCCGAAGCTGTTCGAACACCTTTTCGACATGAATGAGGTGCTCATCCCACGAACGACTATAAACCAATATGTCGTCGAGGTATACGATCACAAAGTCATCGATGAACTGTCTCAATACGTCATTCATAAGACGCATGAAAGTTGTCGGGGCGTTGTAGAGACCAAACAGCATGACCAGCCATTCGAACAGACCTTGTCGTGTTTTGAACGCGGTCTTCCACGTATCCTCCTCTCGGATGCTGACTTGATGATAACCTGACGTAAGATTCAATTTGGAGAAGACAACAGCATGCTTCAATTGGTCTAGCAAGTCGTCAATAAGAGGAAGGGGGTAGCGGTTCTTGATGGTGATCTTGTTCAGTGCTCGGTAGTCGATGCACATACGCAAAGTCCCATCTTTCTTTGGTACTAACACCACAGGAGATCCACAAGGTGAACTATTCGGTTGAATGACACCATTGTTCAGCAACTCACCAAGTTGTCTCTTGATCTCTTCATTCTCCAATACTGAGTTGCGATACATACTCAGATTGGGCAGTGTCGCATCGGACACAAGCTGAATTTCGTGCTCGACTGGACATTTTGGCGGACGACCCTGGGTAGTCTCGAATAGATCACTGTATTTCTCCAGCAGTCCCGACAAACGACCAGAATCCTTTTGGCACGCCAACGACAATGCTGGTCAAGTACTCTCACTTTGACCAATGGGTCGAATCATGACAAGCACATACTTGTGACATGCATTAACGATCCGTTTGGCTTGATTTGCGGTAATCAAGTTTGAAGTGTTGACGTGGATGTCTCTACTGAACACGAACTTAACTCCGTCTTTGGTGAGGTCGTACTCTTGCGCTCACAGATGGAAGTGAGCATCTCGATCATACAGATACGGACTCCCAAAGATCACCTGACAGATATCGATAGGGACAACATCACATTGCACCTCATGATATATCGTGCAGATATCGCAAACTTCAACACACACTGACTCGTAAGCTGTTGGTTCACGTTGGATGTAAACCAACCCAGCGGATATGGTCGTGGGTGTGTGGTTGTCTTCAAACCAAGTCACCGAACCAGTCTAGCGGAGACCAGATTCTTCTGACTTCCTAGATCGAATATCGCTGCGACCACTTCGTGCTTCACCTAGATGTTGATGGTGAACAAGTCCTCCGTTGGGTGATGGTCGTTCGGTGGATCGGAACCCTTCTCCTTCGGCATTGCCATCAGAGACAAGGTCGTATCCGCCTCATTAACCAAATTCACTCGGACAACTTCTTCGTCGGGTGAAGTCGCAGTAGCCGTGGCTGTTCTTTTCCCTGGTCCGTTCTTCTTTGGTCGAAGTTCAGGACGAAGCTTGTAGCATTTGTCCTTGGTATGTCCCGCGACTTGACATTGTTCGCAAAAGGCACCTGTGCCCGATTTTGAAGCGTTCTTCTTCGGACTCGGCTTTTTCTTTGTCGAGGTCGCACTTTCCTTCGTGCTTTTGTCGCTGCGGGATTTGTTTTTCTTCTCGATCGCCATAGCAGTTGTGCTCACAGTCGCAATGTCTTGGACGCCGAACAGACTTAGCTCAGTACTGATCGATTTCTGAAGTCCAGATGTCTACTTCCAAAATACCTGAGGGTCGGATAGTGAGATGCCAATGACCATTGCTTATCGCCGAAACTCTGTCGTATAGTCTTGGACGGTCTGGTCGCGCCGTCGGTATAATCTGTGCCAACGCTCCCATCTCTCCTCAAGGTAACCCATCAGATAGAATTCTTGTCGCAGAAGTCATTTGAATTAACCCCATGCAAGGTCTTCAGCTTCACCACTGGCGACAAGGGCCTTCCACCATGTCTTGGCGTGGTCCTTCATCTTCAAAGGTGCAAACTTCACCTTTTGAGTGCTACTGAACCCTTTCAGGTCAAAATAGGTCTCAAGTTGATCGATCCAAGAATCCAACTTCTCGGCATTGATCACCCCATCATATATGGGTATATCAATCTTAGCGTCGACTTTAAAAGATCCGACAGCTAAGGAGGTGTTGGCGAGGTCGTCGGTCCTGTGGTCGCCTTCGTCTTCATCTTCGTCTACCCTGCGCAAGTCTTCACCAGTCTTCTTACCCATAATCTTCCCCACTTCAGGAGGTACAATCATGGCCTGCTGCTTAAATCCAAGCAAGGACGGTTTCCATGTCGGTGGAAAGCTTAGCCACTTGTTCGGCTAGGTTAGCTTGAACGGAGGTATCGTCAGACATTGTAGGAGACGCGGCTGTAGGAACCGTCAACTGATCGCCTGGAGTTTCGCCGGAAGTTTTGTAACCCTGGCGAATCTTCACCATCCACAGGATAGGAAAGTTGCTCTGATACCAACTTGATCCGTTGAGACCTAGCCTTGGTTTTCGCACTAGGCTCGCCCAGATTCTAATATGCGGAATAACGGGATCTTGCTCAGAAATACCGAAACCCAAAGTAATTGCACAACTCTTTATTTCAAAGAGGGCTTTACACATCGAACGTTAGACACACTTGTCTATGTCGATGAACTATAAGTGTCTAAAACTCAAATAAGTTCTATGACTTTTCAATGATCTAAACTAGACCTATTACAAGGTATTTATAGTCCAATCGTATGAGTATGTATCAGACTTAGTAATCCTAAACGTATTAGACTCATATAACTAACTAACTAATCCTAAACAGATAAGCTTAGTTATATATTCGGATAGGATTACAATTCCGAACAGAGAACAAATTCCTTTTCATGGTCGCGAACCAATCCATGGTCGTGAAACCTTTCCGAACACGGTTAAGGTCGCGAAGCCGTATACGATCAGGACTTGGTCGTGAATCCGTATGCGATCAGGACTTGAATATCCTCCCGGATCACCGAGGGGGCAGTGGAGGCACAAGAGTTTGCGCGCCTTCTTGAGGCCTCCAGTGAGGCCTGGGGGAAAGAGCCGGCCGATGACGGGGGGGCATCTGACTCAGCGAATTATGCCCCCTCGCCAGCTCCGGCGATCGCGCCCCTGGTGGCACCGACACTACCGGAGCCGGAGAGGCCGGAGGTTCATTTCGCGGAGGCTTCCTCTTCCCTCCCCTGGGTGGCACCCCCTTGGAGAGCTCATCGACTTCTTCGGCCACCTCCTCGGCGGCGAGGACTCCGGCTGCTGCCACTCCAGTCCACATCACCCCCGCGACCTTCGTGAGGGGGCCCGCCGGCGCTGACGGGTCCGGAGCCGTTGGGAGGGAGACCCCCCTGCTGTCCGCGGGGGAGGTCTTCCGATTCGCGGAGGGGCTCCAGACCCAGAAGGTGCAGGAGTACGTCTCGCAAGGGACGCTCCGCGACCGTTGCAGGGGGCTACAGTCGCTCCACATCCAGGTTCGTTCTCGAACCGATGGGTCTTTTTTTCTAAGATTTTATCAACTCTCAGGCTTCCGCTAACTTTCGTGTTCCTAGGGGGCGGCCCTCGCCTGGGACATCGAGGCGCGCTTCAACAAGGCGCTGAAGGAGGCGGAGGGGAAGGCCGCCGCCTTTTCCGAGGAGCGGGACAATGCGCTCCGAGAGTTGGCACGAGTCCGGGCCCAACTCCACGCCTCCGAGAACTCCAACGACCAGCTCTAGAGGGAGGCGAGGGCTAAGGAGGATGCCCTCTGGGAGCTCGAGGGCTCCAGTGCCCGGGCGGTGTCAGACGTAGGTCGCTTCGTCCGCTCGGCCCTCGAAGGGCTTGGGGTGAGCCTCTGCCTGGGGGGCAGTTCTGCGGCAGCGACGGCGAGGCTCGCGGAGGCTGTGCCTTTTTTTAACACACAAGTCTCTGTGATCCCGGAGGCCGCTGATGCTCGAGTACGGGGCCGGGCGATCCCGGTGGTGGCTGCCGCCGCGGGGCTTGTGGAACACCAGGGGATCGGCGCCCATGCGATCGGGGGCTGGATCCCCCGGGGCTTTCCCGAGTTCTTCGAGCCGCTCCGGCGAGAGGTGGAGCAGCTCGCCGGGGGCTTCTACGACCGAATTGTGCGGGTGCGATTCCCGGCGTCGGCGCCTCCAAGAGCGGACACTACGTCTCCGGCGGAGGCCTCCCGGGGGGAGGACACCAATGAACAAGTATGAGCCTCCCCCCCCGGGCCTTTAGATAGGTCCTTTTTTGTTTTAGGATTTTTTTCTCCCGGTAGCTTCTTAGAAGAAGCCCCAGAGACCTCTACAAAAGAGATTTTGATGCAATAGAAATGAATTTTTTTGCTAAGTCTCAACTTGTCGTGACAGGTCCCCTGGGAGCTGGCTCCCAGGGGAGGGCTTTCGGGGCCTGAGCGTCGTAACCCGGGGGGAACCCCGGTGACAAGGGGGATCGCCCCCGAGGCGAGGCCTCCAGGCCTTGTGAGGCATGATTTGGCCGAGGCCCAGGTGGCCTTGGCTTTGCTTAGTCTCGACGCTGGGAACTTTCGCCATTGCACTCCCCGGGAGCCACTCTGGTTGCGGTGGCTCCCGTAGTGGCACTTGGACAATTTTGACAATCACCGCGCCGAATTATCCCCTCCACCGGGGTCCCGGAGGGTTCCACCACTTCGAATACTCCCACCAGGGGGTTAGGAGTATTGGCCCGAGAACCTGCTTCGGGAGGCCCAGCAACGCATACGATCTTGTATCGAGGCTTGACCCGGGAGCTATCAGAGAGCCTCGGGGATTATTAGGTGTAGGAGCCCTCCGGGTTGTATCTCGCGTTCAATGTACTGATACCCACCGGAGGGGGAAGATGTCCTCCGGTTAGATATTTCAATAAAGCTAAGTTTGCTTGTTAACTTGTTTTGCGAATTCTCAAAGGATGGTCCGGAACAGGGCAATCCCCGGGCACGAGTTACTCCCTCCCCCCTCCACAGTGGGTTGGAGCGTGGCTCCGCGCGCTGTAAGGGAAAAGTGAAAGGCCCGGGGTAAAAATTCTCCAAGATTTTCCAAAGGTCCCGGTGAGGAATTTCCCGGTCGCCGCGAGAATGGGGAGCCTGGTAATTACCTCCGGGAACGATTTCTCAAACCTGCATAAGCGTATGACACATGTGCTCCGTGAAAACGGGAAGCTGGGTAAGAACTTCCGGGAACTATTTTTCGAGAATCCTGGTGAGAAATCCTCCGGTCGCCGTGAGAACGGGGAGCCGGGCAAAAACTTCCGAGAACTACTTTTTGAAAATCCCGGTGAGAAATCCTCCGGTCGCCGTGAGAACGGGGAGCCGGGTATAAACTTCCGGGAACTACTTTTTGAAAATCCCGGTGAGAAATCCTCCGATCGCGCTGAGAACGGGGAGCCGAGTATAAACTTCCGGGAACTACTTTTCAAAAATCCTAGTGAGAAATCCTCCGATCACCGTGAGAACAGGGAGCCAGGTATAAAATTTCTGGGAGGAAGTCTCTGAAATTCCCGGGGATAATTTTTCTGGGAGAAAGCCCTCCGGTCGCCGTGAAAACGGGGAGCCGGGAATGAGATCACCGAGAAAGAATATCCAAGAATTACGTCTCGCTGAGGAGAAAATCAACTCCCGGAGGAAAATGTGCCCCATGACGGGTCTGAGTGTTCGAGGGGGAACTAGTCTCTCAAATTGACTTGTTACCACGGTCCTTGAAGACCGGGTTGCCGCTTACTCCGTCAGTCCACGAGGGGTGATCGTAAGTTGTCCTACGGGAATGGGACTCCCATTGTAGGAACTTTTTGGGTCGTGACAGCCCACTTCCTCACGAGGAGGGCATCCTCACTAAGAGGGCATCCTCACGGCGAGGGCATCGCCATGAGAGACGATAATGTAGGGACCTGCAGTGAGCCCAAGCTGAGGAAAAACCAATTGTATTAACAAGGAGTTGAGATACAACGCCTCCCCCCGCAAGACTGCGATGGGGGAGGGAACGGTGAGTACAATGTCTCCCTCCCCTCTGGCGTAATCGCTCCGAGGGAGGGGACGAGCCCATAAGCTACGTAGAACTTGCGGAGCAAGCGTACGTTCCATGTGTGCTTCAGCTCTTGCTCTTGAAGGTTGGAGGGCTTGTAAGCCCCCTAGCCCAGGACCGCTGAGATCTTGTAGGGGCCCTCCCACTTGGGGGAGAGCTTGCCCTGGACTTGGGGTTCGGTCACGCGCTTGAGGACAAGGTCCCCGAGGCGGAAAGCTCTCTCACAGACGTGCTGGATGTATGCGCGCACCATTTCGAGCTCGTAGATGGCGTGGCGGAGGAGCGCTTGGTCGTGTTTCTCTTCGACGAGGTCGACCTCCAGTCACTGATTTGCCTCGTTGGCTTGGTACGTTGCAGTCATAGCTCCGTCGAGGAGCTCGACCCGCAGCGACCGGAAGCCAATGTCTGGGGGAAGAATCGCCTCGGCCCTGTACACGAGGGAGAAGGGTGTGCATCCCGTCGCCTGACTCGGGGTCGTACGCATGGAACAGAGGATGCTAGGGAGCTCCTCCACCCACGCACCCCGTTTGGAGGTGGCTTGTTCAAGCCATCGGCGTAACCCCTGTAGGATTATGCCATTGACCCTTTCAACGGCCCGGTTGCTCTGGGAGTGAGCTCCCGAGGCGAAGTGGATGGTGAGCCCCAAGCCTACACAGAATTCCCAGAAATATGCCGAGTCAAATTGGGTCCCATTATCGACAGTTATTTCCCGGGGGACCCTGAAACGACACACAATATTCTTCCAGAAAAACCGCTGCACCGCTCGGGACGTGATGCTGGCCAGAGGTTCGGCCTCTACCCACTTGGTAAAATAGTCGACCGTGACAACCGCGTACTTGTAGCCCCTGGGCGTTGGGGGGAAGGGACCTAGGAGGTCCATCCCCCATCGCACGAAGGGCCAAGTGATGGGGATAGTCTGCAATGCTACAGAGGGGAGGTTCGAACCTTTGGCCATCTTCTGGTAGGCCTCGCATGCAGAGACAAGGTCTCGCACATCGCGGACCACCATGGGAGAATAAAAATCCTGGCGAAGGGCCTTGGCTGCGATGGCGCTCGGAGCCAGGTGAGACCCGCAGCTCCCCGAGTGGATATCCTCGAGGAGCCGGAGCCCTTCCAGCTGTGGGAGGCACTGGAGCAGGGCGAAGGCCCCCCACTTGTAAAGCTTCCCCTCCAGCAGGAGGTATGCTCGGGCTTTGGCTCGGACGCGCTTGGCCTCGGTCTCGTTGGGAGGGTCCCCTTCCCCCTTTATGATGGTGATAAGGGGGTCCATCCAGGACTCAACCCGGGTGATTTCAGAGACTTCCGGGACGCGGGACCCATTGTCCACTTCCGGGGAGGTCACCGAGGGCTTCGCGATGATCTCCAAGAAAGCTCCCCTGGGGAGAGGTTCCCGGGCGCTGGTCGCCCGGGCCAGGGCATCGGCTCGGTCATTGTCCCTCCGCGGCATGTGCCGGGCCTCTAGACTGTTGAAGTGCTTCTCCATCTTGCGCACCTCCTGCAAGTAGAGACTCAAGTTCGCATCATGGCACAAGTAGGACTTGTCCATTTGGAAAACTACGAGCTGGAAGTCTCCTTTCACAAGGAGGCGATGAATCCCCAGGGAGCGCATGAGGCGCATCCCGAGGAGCAAAGCCTCGTATTCGGCGATGTTGTTCGTGGCGGGGAACTCGAGCCGCACTGCGTACTCCAATTCCTTCCCCTCAGGGCTCCGGAGGACTACCCCCGCGCCGGCCCCAGTGAGACACAGGGAGCCATCAAACATGAGCGTCCAATGGTCACTGCGTCGGCGAGGACTTGTGACTTGATGGCGGAGCGCCCAGTGAGGGAAAGGGAGAAGGGAGCGAGCTCGGCCCCCACTTTCCGATCTGGCCGGTGGCTTCCTTGTTCTGGAGTACCTCCCCCAAAGGGAGGGACGACGGGACAGTGATCAGGTGTCCCAAGAAGTATTGACGAAGCTTTCGGGACACCATTAGAAGGGCGTAGCAGATCTTCTCCATCTCCGCGTACTGAGTTTTAGCCCCTTGGAGGGCCTCACTCACATAGTACACGGGATGCTGTTGCCCGTCCTACTCCTTTACCAATACCGCGCTTACAGCAACCGGGGTCGCAACGAGGTCAAGGAGCAAGGGTTCTTCCGGAGATGGGCTCACGAGCATTGGGGGGCTCATGAGGTACTTCTTCAGGTTCTCGAAGGCCTCCTGGGCCTCGGGAGTCCATCGGAACCCCTCGAGGCCCCGGTGGATTTTGAAGAACTCGAGGCTGACGAGGATTAATGCCCGAGCTAGTTCAAACAAATACACGACTGGTTTAGGACAGATTCGAACGAGACGAGTATCTGTTGACGCGAACTCAAGTTACTCTGAGAAGCATAGACATGTGATCGCAAGCTTTGCGCGATCAGACCGTAAACAGTCCGCGGTCAGGAGCTCGTATACGGATACGTGGACAGAGGGCTGCAGATGGTGCGTGGTCAGAACACCTTCGACCAGGAGACGCGGGATTATTCAGTCCCTGCAACAGGGATATCCCGAGTATCCCGAAGATTCTTCCACGTATGGATACAACCATCAGGAGGTTAATACATGCGGTTATTCCTCAATAACACGTGTTAAACCTGCGTGGAGGTTAGAGGCAGTTGTCAAAACTGCACCCGAGCAACTGTTCGATGCCGTTATGCTTTGGCACCCTTTCGACCAGTATAAAAGGGTAAGCCAATACATCGGACAGGGGATCGGGGCATTGAAGGATCAGAAGATCAAAAGACACTAGACTAAGTTAGTTAGCTTTCATAAGCCTCTCGAGTACATTCTTGTATAAGCATACAGGAAAAATCTTCGCCTGTGAAAATCTTTTCCATAGTTTTGTAACTCCTTTCCCGCATATAGTGAAATCCTAACAGGACGTAGGGCTATTACTCCCACCATCGAGGGCCCGAACCTATATAAATCTCTCTGTGATCTAGTTACCCTTGATTTAACATATACCTTCCCGGAGGGACACCCTGAAAGGTCTCACAATCTACAAATTCTGCATAAGTTCGACTGAGGACCCCGAGTCCGAATCGTCGACAGCTGGCACCCACCGTGGGACCTTTCTCAAGGCGTCCTAATTTTCATCCGGAGGTTCGCTGAATCGTGGCTGGAGCATATGATTCTGAGAACAATTTCGATCTCGAGGATTATGCCCACATTCTAATGTCTTCTCCTAGCGATCCTGTTCTGATGGAGGAAACTGGAGGCGAGGACGTCCCAGAAGTCGATTGGACCATTCAGGTCATGTCTATTGACCAGGAGGTGACTAACGCAGAATCAAAACCCACTGAGGTTCTTAATGCGTTAGAGGTTGAATCTGGTCCATCGTACGACCCTGCTAAGGGGAAGAATGATGTCGACCAGGAAATCAGCCCGGGGTGGTTTGACCCTGATAACCTCCATCGTCTCTTCGATTTCGAGTCTAACTCGAAACAAACGGAGATGTTCTCTCCCTCGGCGACTTCTCTCCCTAGACAGTTCGCTGCCTTATTGGAAGAAACTCCCGATCAATGGGCTGCTAGGGAAGAACAGGAACGAAAACAAAAGGAAGATCAAGATCGCGAGCAACAAGACAATGAACTTCGTAGAACAGCCCTAGGGGCTCTTCAAGATGCGTAGGCTCGTTACGATGCTGCTCCGAGTTCTTCCAGATGGTCACGTGGTCGCAAACGCGACCAGACACTGTCTTTGCCCCTGGAGCGTTTCCCGGTGGACAAAGAAACGGTAACACCAGGTGCCCCTAGGAGAAGTACGCATGGCCGACTTCGATCTATCGCGGAGGTCATGCGTAATTTTCCTCCTACGGTCACGGATGCGCAAAAACCAGCCTTCACCAGAATCCTGGCGGAAAGGTTGGACGAGGTCGCATCGGAGGCGACTCCGACGGCTTCTTCCCGGTCAGTGACACGCCCCCATAACCGAGAGCACCCTAACTCTGGTTCTGGCAGGCGGAGTCACCCACCACCTGTACCATCTCGACAGGACAAGTCCAGATGGGCTCAAGATTCACATGATAGGGATCAAATTCCTGTCCACTCTCGTTTGAGGCCACGAGTGACTTCTCCATTATGTGAGGTTGCCCGTGATCAGATCGAGAGCCGCAGGACAATTCACGGTCCCCACGTTGGTTGTAAAGCTTTCTCGCGGGCCTTCGTGCGGTCGTTTGGCCAGACAAGAGAGGTTTGACGGAACTCAGAACCCGTCCGAGTTCCTCCAAATCTACATTACTGCCATCCAAGCGGCAGGTGGCGATGACCGGGTCATGGCCAACTACCTGCCAACAGTCCTCGAAGGACCGGCAAGAACCTAGTTGTTTAACCAACCCGAAGGTTCGATCTATAACTGGGAAATGTTGTACGATGCCATGCTCAGCAATTTCCAAAATTGTTATCAGAAGCCGGGCAAAGAGACGACCTCCATCGACTACGGCAAACTTCGACCGAAACCCTTCGTCAGTTTGTCAAGAGATTTGTCGGAGTGAGGAATACCATCCCGAACATATCTGATAGTTCCGTTATCAGGGTATTTAAACATGCCGTTCGGTATCGGAGATTCACCGAAGATTTGCTCATCCATCCTCCTCAATCGATAGCCGATCTCTTTGATATGGCTGATCGATATTCCGACGCAGCAGAGGCTGTCGAATGGAACCGGATGGTTGATAAAGGTAACCTACCGCCTCAACCAGGTCTTAAGGACACTAAAAGGGAAGATTTAAGCAAGAAGCCAGAATCTTCATCAGGTGGGAAGTCAAAGAAGTCGAAATGGAGTCGATCTGGACAATACCGAGAGGTCGCGGTTGCAGACAAACCTCCTTCAACCAAAGGTAACAAGCCATCATTTAAAAATAAAACTGCTTCTGATGGTCGTAGTGCCGACCAGCCAGAAAAGTCGACTAACCCGCAGGAAGGCAAGAAATGGTGTCCGCTCCACAACTCCGCAGGCCACGACCTCAAGAACTGCAGGAGTTGGTTGAAGCAGTTAGATGACTTCTACCAGGGGATTGGACCGATGCCGACCTTACCGAATAAGGAACAAGCATGCGGGCTAAGAGACGCCGATGGGGACGAAGAGATGTCGTACCAGGTACCTCGTAATCATGTTAATGTTATTTTTGGAGGTTCCTCCTCTTTTGTTTCCAAGAGGCAGTTTAAGGCCTTTTACCGAGAGGTTAACCAAACGGAGACTTCCCTTGGTGAATCTCAGTACCCCCGTTGGTCAGATATACCTTTGACGTTTGATTGCTCTGACTATCCTGCAGGGCTTACTCGACCATTGAGGCTTCCTCTGGTCATTACCCCTATTATCAGTAATGCGAGAGTTGAAAGGGTCCTGATTGACGGAGGTTGCTCCTTGGACATCTTATTGGTCAAGGCGCTCGACGAGATGCAAATTCCTCGTTCGAAAATTAAGCCCATAATCCATCCATTTTATGGGATAATTCCTGGTCCCTCCATGATGCCATTGGGACAGGTGGTCCTCCCGGTCACGCTGGGAGAACCAGATAACTTCCAGACAGAATTAGTTACTTTTGATGTAATTGATTGTGATTCGGCTTACAACGCAATCTTTGGCAGGCCAACTCTTGCTAAGTTCATGATGGCAACGCACTATGCTTACCAATGCGATAAGTTGCCTGGCCCCAAAGGTGTCATCTCGATCCGAGGCAGTCGCAATGTGGCATTAACGTGAGACCGGCTATCTTTGGAGATGGTGGACCAACTTCCCCTCTGGGACGCTCAAGTCGCCACAGTTGCCGCTGACGTGATCAAGGCTGCTCCTCGACCTGATGAGAAACTCAAACTAGTTCCATTGTACCCAGATAATCCATCCAAGACAATTCGGGTCAGATCAGGTCTGGATGACAAATAGGAACTCGAACTCATTACTTTCCTCCGGGCTAACGCAGATGTGTTTGCGTGGAAACCATCCGACATGCCTGGTGTCCCAAGGGAGGTAATCGAGCACAGGTTAGCAGTTCGACCTGGATAGCGACCAATAAAGCAAAAGCTCAGGCGTTTTCCTATTGACCGACAGGAAGCCATCCGAGAGGAGTTAGACAAACTCCTAAAGGCCGGGTTTATTCGCGAGGTCGATCACCCGGAATGGCTTGCAAATCCGGTCATGGTCCTCAAGTCAAATGGTAAGTGGCGCATGTGCGTCGACTACACCAGCCTCAATAGTACCTGTCCGAAGGACGACTTTCCCCTTCCCCGCATCGATCAGTTGGTCGATTCTACCGCGGGTTGTGAACTGATGAGCTTCCTGGACGCTTACTCGGGATATCATCAAATTAGCATGGCAGAAGAAGATGAAGAGAAGACTGCCTTTATCACCCTGTTCGGCACTTACTGCTATGTCAGAATGCTGTTCGGTCTTAAGAACACAGGTTCCACGTACCAGCGCTTGATGCAAAAGACCTTTCTTTCCCAGATGGGGCGTAATCTTGAAGCTTACGTAGATGACTTGGTTGTAAAAAGCACCAAAAGATTGTCTCATTAGATGATCTCGCTGAAACCTTCTATAATTTAAATCGATTTGGAATAAAATTAAACCCGGAGAAATGTTCTTTCGGGGTTTCTTCAGGAAAACTTCTGGGTTTTCTTGTTTGTTCCAGAGGAATTGAAGTCAATCCTGAGAAAATCAGGGCTATCGAACAGATGAGGTCTCCCTCGACCATGAAGGATGTCCAGCGCCTAGCAGGTCGCATGGCGGCCTTAAGCCGGTTCATATCGCAACTAGGCGAAAGGGGACTACCTTTCTTCAAAGCCCTGCGTAAACATCACAATTTTACATGGTCTGATGAAGCCGAAAAGGCATTTCAGGAGGTGAAAGCATATTTGTCCAATCCACCAGTCTTGGTGTCTCCCGACAAAGGAGAACCATTACTTCTCTACTTGGCGGCCACGCCACACACGATCAGCGCTGTCCTGATCGCAGATAGAGAAGGTATACACAGACCCATCTACTATGTAAGCGAAGTACTTCATGGCCCTAAGGAGCGATACCCTGAGGTCCAGAAGATACTTTACACACTACTGATGGCTTCCCAAAAGCTACGACATTACTTCCAAGCACACAAGATCACTGTACCCTCATCTTTTCCGTTGGGGGATATTGTCCGTAATCCAGAGAAATCTGGTCGGATCGCCAAATGGGCTGTCGAACTCGATGCTTTCGATATCCATTTCACACCCCGCACTGCGGTTAAGTCTCAGGTCCTGGCCGATTTCGTAGTCGAATGGACTAATCCTGAGCCACCCGTGCAGGTGTCCGAAGAATTGGAATGCCCTGATCACTGGACAATGTACTTTGACGACTCTTGCAGTTTTCAACACTCGGGGGCTGGAGTGGTCTTAGTTACGCCTCAGGGCGAACAGCTTAAGTTTGTCTTTCAACTACACTTTGTTGCGACCAACAACGCAGCAGAGTATGAAGGTCTTCTTACAGGGCTCCGGGCAGCAAAATTCCTCAGAGTCCGTCGACTAGTGGTGAGGGGAGACTCAAAGTTGGTCGTAAACCAGGTAAACAAGGAGTACAGCACCTCCGTTGAGACAATGGCTCATTACCTGGGGGAAGTGAGGAGGTTGGAAAAACACTTCAGTCATTTCGAAGTCCAATACATCCCGCGAAAGGACAACATTCTTGTAGACCAATTATCCAAAATTAGGTCCTCACGCACATCCACTCCGGTAGGGGTGTTCGTTGAACACTTGGAACATCCATCGATTATGACTTCGGTCGAGGATGATCCGGTAACAGTCTACGTTACCAACCTCGGACAGGAACAGGATTGGACTCATACATTGAGGGTCTATCTTGAACATGGGACCTTGCCCGAGGATGAAACCGAAAGCGATCGGTTGATTCGAAAAACGCGTCTGTACAAACTCATCGAAGGAGTTTTGTATAGAAAGGGTACTCAGGGAGTATTCGTGCGTTGCATATCTTAGGAAGAAGGTAAAACCCTCTTGAGAGAAATTCATGAAGGTGTATGTGGTGCGCACGCATCATATCGTACACTGGTCGGGAAAGCTTTCCGACAAGAATTCTACTGGCCTTCGGCACTCGATGATGCCAAAAATATGGTCAAAATGTGTCCTCAGTGTCAGTTTCATGCGAGACAGGTTCACCGACCTGCCTATGCGTTGCAAACCATTCCCCTTGCGTGGCCTTTTGCGGTCTGGGGAATGGACATTGTCGGTCCTATGCCACAAGCGGTCAACGAATACAAGTTATTATTCGTAGCCATTGACACATTTACAAAGTAGATTGAAGCCGAGCCGGTACGCAATATTACCGCTGCTGCAACGTAAAAGTTCTTTCATAAGAACATTGTTGCTCGATTCGGTGTTCCAAACCGTCTAATTACTGATAACGGTTCTCAGTTCGCTAGTGGTCTTTTTCTAGATTACTGCGATCAGATTGGAACCAAGGTGTGCTTTGCTTCTGTAGCTCATCCACAGAGCAATGGTGCCCGTAGAACATGCCAACGGGCAAATATTACAAGGCATCAAGAAACGTGCTTTCGATTGCCTTAAGACACGCTCGGGGGCTTGGGCAAACGAGCTCTATACTGTTCTATGGGCACTACGAACTACCTCTAGTCAAGCCACCGGTGAGACGCCTTTCCATCTGGTATATGGGGCTGAGGCCGTGCTACCTATGGAAATCAATATTGGATCTGTTCGAACAGATCAATTTGAACAAGTTGATCAAAGCGAACAGCGATCACAAGATCTCATCCTCCTAGAAGAAAAAACGTGATCGAGCTTTGATCAAATCCGCGGTATACTTGCAAGCTTTGCGCAAGTACCATAACAAAAGGGTGCGACCACGTAGTCTTCACGTGGGCGATCTGGTCTTACGTAAAATACAAGACCAATCTAGTTGCAATAAGTTCTCCCCAAAATGGGAAGGCCCTTATACCGTTGTTTCGGTGCCACGATCAAGATCATCTCGGTTAGCAATGGAGGATGGTCGAATCTTATCTAATACTT
Source organism: Pharus latifolius (assembly GCA_019359835.1). Taxonomy (NCBI): domain Eukaryota; kingdom Viridiplantae; phylum Streptophyta; class Magnoliopsida; order Poales; family Poaceae; genus Pharus; species Pharus latifolius. Next base: position 36,033,446 of record CM033325.1, read on the forward strand.
GGAACATCGACCAACTACGCAAGTTTTACGTGTAAGTATTCAATCCCTTTTCCTTTTCAATTAGCATGATTTAACGAAACAAGTGCTTTTTGGTTGTTCATATGTAAAGTATTTCCTTTTGTGCCCATATGTTACGAGTGGGGCTCGGGGGCTGATCGCCGATGGTTATATCGCCACAATACCCTAATCGGATTCGCTGGTCGAGCTCATGATCACTTCCAGACAAGACACCCCTCAATAAGCCGTTTCTCAAAGCACACGGGGCTTGCTGGCATATCCTTGGTCATCAGAGTGGCTGCCGGTTTGCAACAAGGTTGGGCATTGTACCGAATATAATTATTGGTCTGGTCGAATATCCCTGTTCATCGTCACACCCATATCTTTCATGTGCTTACAATACTAAGTCTTCAGTATTACAATCACAGGCGGGGGCTAAGGGAATATGGTCGCAAGATGAAACAAAAAGAAGTGCTTTCTTTCAAAACAAAACCAAAAAATGCATGCATTGCATTCTATAAACTATGTCTATACAGGTACAAAAGTTTATAGTATGCCGAGATTGTTTAGGAGTTGTTCGACCAGAGGTTTAACTTCCTCCATGATAGACCCAAGTTGGTCTTCACTCTCGACCTCTGCTTCTTGATCTGGGCCATGGCGAAGACGAAGTCGACAGAGGATGGCGGAGGCAGTTGATCGAACTCTAGGTTTAATCGCCTCTTTTTGCCGCCTAGTATCTTCAGGAAGATACACGAGGAGTGATTCAGCTTGAGTCGTGACTAGCGTGGTCCAGTCGCTAAGGCTAAGGTCGTCCACCGCGGTTTCGACCACATCAGCCCTTAGTAGGCCGGCCACCTTCTTCAGTTTTTCAAAGATGTTCCCTTGAGCACTACTGCAAGAAGAGATTGATGTGCTCAAATCTTTGTTCTCCCTGTGAACAGAATCAAGGGTCACTTGGAGTGTAGCTTTCTCCTGATCGAGCTGGCTTATCTGGACATCTTGTGCTGTGACAAGAGGTCATTACGAGCGATTCATATAAAGAAGTCAATGTACTCTGGACAGAGATATGCTTACAAGAGAGTTCTGATCGCAGTTTCTTGAGTTCACTCTCCAAAAATGAGATGTGGGTAGCTGCCCGAAACTCTTGATTTTCTCGATCGACGAGGCTCTTCAATAGATAAGCATTTTCTCTGTGATAGAATGGATGACTATCAAAATAAGGGCCTACATTTAAATGAGAAAAGAAAATTCTTCCTTACTGCTACAGGCAACCTTTTTCCTCTTCCATGGCTTCGATGCTATCTATCATAGCCATCGACATGGTCGCCATGCGGGTCATTTCCTATGACAAGAAAGGAGATTGGTTTCAAAACATAGATGCTCTTATGCAAACACATAATCCTTACGGGATGATTGACGTACCTCAGCATACTCTCGGAATGAGAGTTTGCTTCGTGCCATTGAAGGCTGAACTGATGAGTTAACCTTGTCTCCCGCAGGGACAGCAGATGTTTCTCCCTGCTGGCCCTTATTCTTGGCCAAAGTTGCAGATTCCAATATCTCTGATTGGACTTCTGCAGTAACCCTGTCCCCCACGGCCTGAATGACTTCTTGGACCGATGGGATAGAGCTTTGTTCCCCAGAGATTTCGGTCACAGGGGAAGCCCCAACATTGGCTGAGGTCCCTGAGGGGCTTGGCACTGGACTCCTTTGCTTGGATAATAGAAAACAATGTCAATTGGGTTTTCTATAGGCAACCATTGAAATTAAACCTTGTCCATACAAGGGAAATTTCTTACCTTATTTGAACTCCCTCTAATTTTTGGGATTTTGAGGAAGGTTCCCCAAGGAAAAGGGGACAATCGTCATCCGTCCTGGTCTTCCTCTTCGTGAAAAGGATCCTGTCCTTTTCCCCCTGTGTATACAAAATCATGAACATACGCATGAGAAACGATAAGGACTCAAGCAGAGATGATCTTTACCTGAACAACCAATTTGGTTGGTAGGGATATAGCCTTAGGACCAGGTATTTCCTAGACCATTGGCGTTGGGACTTCATCCGCAACTACGGGAGCGTTGATAGTTGCGGTGTCCTGTTCTGTCATTTCCACCCCAAGCATTGGGAGCGGAGTGCTCATCACCCCAGGGATGGCCGTAACTATTTCGGGGTGGATGGAGGGAATGTTTTCTTCCTCCTGCATGAATGCTACTCAGTTAACATTCACAAATGGATAGCGACCATCAAAGCTGTGAAGGATCTTACCGCAGTTAACCCATCCGTTGGAGGGAGAAATGTAGCAAGCTCTGAAGCTTCTTGGGCTTCAGGCGCTGAAACCTCACCAGTAACCACAAGGTCATTAGTGGTTGCGGGGCCCGCTTTGGTCGCTCCAAGTCTAGCGGGCGAAGGCAAGACGTCGCTGGACAGGGAGACAATTGTTTTCCTCTTGCGGCGAATTAGAGGAACATCATCTTCTTCCTCCTTGCTCCCTTCTGGTTTGTACCTGGGATAACAGAGGGTGTTGAATATCTTACCGCAGTTCTTTTCGCGGTAGAAGGAGCCTTTGGTGAAGAAGTTTCTCCCAGAAGTCCTTTAGACCTCTTGGAAATGCCTTCCCTTGTCCCGCGCTTCGAAGAAACTTTCTTTATTCTTTTCGGAGTCGGTTTTCCCGAGAAGCCGACATCTCCAGCTGGGCATGTTGCCTCACCGAATTTTCCCAAGAGCTGTATTCTTCGAGCCATTCTCGTTAATGCAAAATTCAGAGGATGGTCTGCAAATGGAGCTTGGCAAGAAAGCCCTTACCTTTCAACGCTCCTGTCGAAGGTCGTCACCAGCATTGATCAACTCTGGGGACGAGGCGATCCCCTAGTACCCTCCACATCAGTGCTGTACGCCTTGAGGAGGTAATTTGTCCGTTTCTCAATCTCGGACGAAGGCAAAATTATGTCACCAGCAAACGAGTTAGCAAACACGACATTCTTTCAGAAGAAATGTACGTTCTTGTTGGCTAGATGACGTACCGTTATTGTAGTCCAAGGTGCTATCCGCCATGGACTGAATCTCCCAAGCCGGATGAGCCCTTTCTCGCAGGGGGCTCACCCGATTCTTCACAAAATCGCGGATGATGTCGTGAGCAGTTAGTCCCTGTTGGACTAAGTGAAGAATCACTTCGACCTGTTTTTTCTGCTTTGCGCTCAGGGCAGGAAGAGAATCCAATTCACTAGACTTCTCTGGCCGAGAATTCTCAAACCAAAGTCCACTCTCGGACGGAGGGGTACAATAGAACTACTTCTGATACCACCCGTGCACAGAATCGCGCAGGGGTGGGAAGGGGTACTCCTTCTTCTCCCTAATCCGGAAGTAGATGCATCTGGCGGCATTGGCGCTCTTCGACCAAGCTGAGTAATAGAAGCGTCGGAAGAGATCCACACTTGGAAGCACTCCGACGAAAGCGTCACATAGGTGCTAGAAAATCACCAAGATCGGCACAGCGTTCGGGTGGAGATTTACCAATTCCAACCCATAGTGCTCCAGGATTCCCTTCAAGAATCGGCTTTTGGGGAATCGGAACCCGCAGCGCAGGTATTCCTCGAAAACCACCAACTCGCCCTCTTGGACGATTGGGGTTTCTTGATCTTTCTCCACAGGCCGCCAGTTGATCAGCAACCTCGGAGGAAGGATCTCCTCTTTCTCTAGAGCCACCAAACTCTCCTCTGTGTGGTGAACAGATCGGCTCCAGGACGCCATTTCTTTCGAAGGATTAGAGGGAAAGTTGGCGACTTTGGAGCTGATGGAGAATGGGGAATGAGGGTTTTGTGCGGCGGAGGTTCTAGGGCAGGTTTTTGGCTGTATGGCTTCCTCAGGAAGCTACTAGCTCCTTTTATAGGACCGAGGCGACGTTCCACTGAGAGTAATGTTCCATTAAATATTTTATTTATTTCTCATAATGGATGTTTTCTCTGGTAGATCCGCTATGCGTTCCCCGCACCGAATCCAAAATGAAAAGTCTTCTTTGTTTCAGATTTGAGAAGTTGGGTGAACACAAAAATGTGAAAAGTTCTACAAAGATTTTCAGAGGACATTATCCTTCATTGTTTCTTGTAAACTTTCACGTGTTGATCATAAAGATATTCTATGATCAAACTGCTGTGTATACAGTTGTTATTCGGTCAAGTTGTTGTGTTATCGGAACTGTGTTTCTGATCGGACTTCAACTCTAGTCGCAGTGGCATATCTGATCGGATTTCGGTTCTGATCTCGATAACAGTCCGGATCGAATTTCAGTTTTGACCGCAACTCTGGGTCTAATCGCAGTATCAGTACTAGTCGCGGTATAAAATATTAATGCGTTTCTGGTCGCAGTACTGGAATTTACCTGTGTATGAGTGGTCGTAAAGACATTACTTATGGCCATATTTTCACACAGAGGTTGTAAAGAATTTCCATATTATATGAAGTAAAGGAAATTCTTATTTCTGGCAATCTTTACATACAAAAGGGATTTAGGCGACCAGAGCGTCAACCTGATCCGAGAGAAGTTTACAAAGTTCTCCTAGGGACATATTGGCGTCAGTAGGATCTACACTGACAGCCCCAAGGGAACTAGCAACTACTCTAAGCCTATCTACATCGTCCCTAACAAGAGACGCACTACCATTCCAAATCGAATCGGAGAGTTCTCGCTGCTGTCGAGCGTAGTCCCTCTCCAGGCGGAATCGGTGGGCCTCTTCGCAGGATCTTTCAAAACAATCTGCCAGGTGCAGAATTGCCGAAGACATCTCTTCGGTCTTCTTCTCCAAGGCCTCTTTTTCCCCTTGGAGAGTCTCTTCGAGGGGAAGAGTTTGAATTTCAGCAGGCTGGTCGCTGGGGGCTCCAACGATTTTCGTCTCCTACATCTGCAGATGTTAGTTTTACTAACTATAACGACAAGCAAAGGGAGATGGAAATAATTACCAATCCTCGCAAGTGACAGGTTGAAGTATTTCCCCCAGAAAGTAGATCACCCGATAAAATCCGAGGACCTTCAGATGGTGGAAGTGCAACCTTCCCACTAGAAGATTGTTTCCCCAACACAAGTTGAGGATTATCTAGTCGCGGAGATACAGCTTGCCAACCAGAAAATTGATCACCCGAAAAAGGACGGGGATCATTGGGATAAATGGAGAAAGCTGTGAGGAATGCCCTAAGGGGTTATCACGAACCTCCAAAGGTAGAGATGAAGGTTCGACCTGTCGAGGTGCATGAACAGGAAGAACTACGGGTTCCAAAGGAAGAGAGAGCAATGATGCATCTTTCACCTTTGTCCTGCTGGAGGATCCCTCGTCAACCTTGGGTTTCTTCCTTGAAGGAGACAGATCTTTGGACGTTTGTGAATCCTGCTCAAACTCAAGTGACATTTCTTCTTCATCACTTTCAATCTCGATGATGTTTTGGTCTGCCATCGAGAAGTGTATGGAAGAGAAGGGAAGATGGCTTTGGAAGAAACTTAACCGGGAGAGTATTTGTGAAGTTTTAAAGTCAAGAGGCTTCGATATTTATAGCCCCCAGGGTGACGGTTCATTTTTCGAACGTCTCGAGTTTTTAAAACATTTACAATTTTATCTCGGGTTAGAAAACGTTTCTACGGCGCCATCATTACCCGTCAAATAATACCCAGAGTCCGTCTCGGGGAACCAACCGCCACACTTAGTGCGCCACTAAGTGGTGGATTTGAAGCGTCGGGTTAAATATCCGAGCTGAGTCTTGAAATTTGAAGTAAACATGTCCCTTCGTTCTCTTCAAATTTGGGGGCTTGCTGATGAGGATTAATGCCCAAGCTAGTTCAAATAAATACACGACTGGTTTAGGACAGATTCGAACAAGATGAGTATCTGTTGACGCAAACTCAAGTTACTCCGAGAAGCACAGACATGTGATCGCAGGCTTTGTGAAATCAGATTGTAAACAGTCCGCGGTCAGGAGCTCGTATATGGATACGCGGACAGAGGGCTGCAGATGGTGCGCGGTCAGATGATTACAAGCAACGCGCGGTCAGAACACCTTCGACCAGGAGACGCGGGATTATTCAGTCCCTGCAACAGGGATATCCCGAGTATCCCGAAGATTCTTCCACGTATGGATACAACCGTCAGGAGGTTAATACATGAGGTTATTCCTCAATAACACGTGTTAAACCTGCGTGGAGGTTGGAGGCAGTTGTCAAAACTGCACCCGAGCAACTGTTCGATGCTGTTATACTTTGGCACCCTTTCGACCAGTATAAAAGGGTAGGCCAATACATTGAACAGGGGATCTGGGCATTGAAGGATCAGAAGATCAAAAGACACTAGACTAAGTTAGTTAGCTTTCATAAGCCTCTCGAGTACATTCTTGTATAAGCATACAGGAAAAATCTTCGCCTGTGAAGATCTTTTCCATAGTTTTGTAACTCCTTTCCCGCATATAGTGAAATCCTAACAAGACATAGGGCTATTACTCCCACCATCGAGGGCCTGAACCTGTACAAATCTCTCTGTGCTCTGTTACCCTTGATTTAACATACCTTCCCGGAGGGACACCCTGAAAGGTCTCACAACCTACAAATTCTGCATAAGTTCGACTGAGGACCACGAGTCCGAATCGTCGACAGAGGCCACGTTCCCCCGACCGCGAGACGAAGCGACTCAGCGCGGCCAAGCAGCCGCTGAGCCGCTGTACGTCTTTGACCGAGTGCGGCGGGGGCGTATCCAGGAGCACCCGGATCTTTTCGGGGTTGGCCTCTATGCCCCATTGGGACACAAGGAAACCCAGGAGCTCCCCCTACACACGCCGAAGGCGCATTTCTCCGGATTGAGCTTCAACCCGTATGCGCGGAGGTTGCGGAAGGTCTCCGCTAAATCGTCGATGTGGGCGGCCGCACGGAGGCTCTTGACGACTGCGTCGTCGACGTAGACTTCGACGTTGCAGCCGATCTGGTCCTTGAGGACCAGCGTCATGAGTCGCTAGAAGGTCGCTCCAGCGTTCTTCAGCCCGAAGGGCATATGGACGTAGCAGAAGGTTTCGAGGGGAGTTATGAAACTCGTCTTTTCCTCGTCCCCCTCCGCCATCCGAACTTGGTGATAGCCCGAATAGGCGTCCAGGAAGCTCATCAACTCACACCCCGCTGTCGAGTTGACCAGCTGGTCAATCCGCGGGAGTGGGAAGTTGTCTTTGGGGCAAGCGCGGTTGAGGTCGGTGATGTCCACGCACATTCGCCACTTACCGTTTCACTTCTTCACGAGGATGGGGTTCGCGAGCCACTCGGGGTGCAGGACCTCCCGAATGAACCCCGCCTCTCTGAGTTTGGCGATCTCAACCTTAATCGCCTCTTGGTGTTCAAGGGAGAGTTTTCTCAGCTTCTGTTTGACCGGGGGGTGACTGGGGGTCACTGCGAGCTTATGCTCGCTGACTTCCCGGGCGACGCCTCGCATGTCGGAGGGCTTCCAGGCGAAAACGTCGGAGTTCTTGCGTAGGAAAGCCGCGAGCTGCTCCACGTGCTCCTCATGGAGATCTGCCCCGATCTTGACGGTCTTGTCTCCATGGTCCGGGGACAGTGGGACCTTCCGGAGGTCCCCTTCCGGACGCGGCTTGGGGAGAGACCTCCCGAAGGGTACCGAGGTGGCGTCTGGTGCCGGGGAAGAGGTCTCGCCCCCCGGGGTCTTGATCATGTTGACGCTCCCGATCATTGCGGCGGGGCGCTCATATAAAGTGCGGGCCACATCTTGGTCTCCCCGAGCGGTGATCACACCATGAGGCCCGAGGATCTTCATGCAGAGGTAGCTCTGGTGGATTGCGGCCCCCAAGCGATTGATCGTGGTCCTCCCCATGATTGCGTTGTACGAGGAGGGGAGGTCCACCATGTCGAACTGGATCATCTCTGTCCGATAGTTGTCTGGGGTACCAAAGGTCATGGGGAGATCCACCTTCCCCACCGGGTGGATCGTCTTCCCCGGGACAAATCCCTGCAAGGGCCCTACTGTGGGCTGCAATAGCTTCTCGTCGACCTGCATCTCCCTAAACGCCTTTAGGTACAGGACGTCGGTGGAGCTTCCACCATCAACGAGGATGCGTGCTAGGTGGTAGTTGTAGATGGTGGCAGAGACGATGAGCGCGCCGTCATGGGGGAAGCGAACCCCACGCGCGTCTTCTGCTGTAAAAGTGAGTGGGACGTCCGACCACTTGGGTGGCCGAGACGTATGCAGCACCCCCACTACCTTTACTTCACGCACGTACTCCTTGCGTTGGCGCTTGCAGTCCCGCCCAGAGGTGGACCCTCCCGTGATGACGTTGACACGCCTTTGGGAGGTTTGGAAGGGGAGCGTTTCTGATGGGTCCCCTTCCCGCGCTTGTCCTTGCTGTCCCCCCGCAGGGGCAGGAAGGGCCGGTAAGGCCGGCTGAGGGGGCAAGGAGGCAAGAGTCCCCCCCCTGCCTATGCTGGTCGAGGAATGCGGTGAAGTGTTGGAGCAGCTGGCGGCATTCCCGGGTAGCGTGGGTATTAGACTTGTGGAAGGTACACCACAGGCCTTCTCTGCCTCCTGCCGCGGGGCTTTCACGGTCGCGGGACGACTGCCCCCCCCCCCTCCCCACGACTTTTCGGCTTGTGGAAGGGGCGGTTGCCCTTGGAGGCATCGCGTGAGCCGCCTCCGCCCTCGAGGACAAAGGTGTCCTGAGGCCGTGGCTCGCTGCGATTGCCCCTCTTGGGGCACTTGAGGGGGTCCCTAGCCTCCCGGTCAACGGGGGCGGGAACTCCCTGGTTTTTCTTCCAGAGGTCATCCTCCTCCGCCCGAGCGTACTTCTCGAGTATGGTGAAGAGCTCGTCGGCGGAGGAGGGGCAACTTCGGGAGAGCCTTCGATGGAGCTCCCCGGGGAGGATCCCGCTCTTGCATGCTTCAATGACTGTGGAGTCAGGGACGTGAGCCACTTTGCTCTTGACCTGAGCGAAGTGCTTGAAGAAGCTGCGGATGGTCTCTCCCATCCTCTGTCGGACAGTGTATAGCTGCGAGGAATCCAAGGGACGCACGTAGTTCCCCTGGAAGTTTGGGCAAAACTCGCGTTTGAGCTGCGCAAAAGACTTGATGGAGCCGGCCTTCAGGTTGTAGAACCATGAGCGGGCAATCCCTGTCAAGTAGAGGGGGAAGACATTGCACTGGACTGTCTTGTCCCCCCCAGCTGCCGAAATGGCTTTGGAATACACCTGCACAAACTCGTAGGGGTCGTCCTCACCATTGTAGTGTGCGATGTGCAATGGGCGGTAAGGCCGCGGCCATCGAATGCACCGGAGCCGGTGACACAGTGGTTGGTTAGCCCCCTCCACCTCTCGGGGAGAGTCCCAGTCGCTGTCCCCTTTGTCGGAGTTGAGAAGGGGCCCAAGGGGTCCGCCGACATGGCGGTAGCGCCGCTTTTCCTCCGGGTTAGTCGAGCTGACCTCCAGGACGTCGGGGCACCCCCTAGCAGCAGCGGTTGGTTCTTCAGTGGGCCTCTTGTCTTGGCCAGAACAGGAACGTGGTTCACCGCGTCCACGACCCAGGGAAGGCTCCGGCTGGTCGTGCGAGGGAGCTTCCCCAGACCTGGTGGTACGCATTTGCTCGACCTCCTCCCGAGTAAAGCGGACTTGATCTGCAGGGGGAGCCCTCGGGGGCGGCCCCGGGGGAGGAGGGAGCACATGCGTATCGGTCGTGCGCTCGGGAGGTGCAACCGGGGCGCGAGCGGAATCCACTACCCGGCGGTCCCCGGGAGTGCCGCCCAGAACCGGAGAATGGGGGCCCTGAGGGGGGAGATCCGGCGCTGGCACGGGAGCCATCCAGCGGGTCGCCTCTGGTACGGCGGGCACAACTAGCTGGGTGAAGCCGGCTCCCGGTCTCAGGAAGACCCCGGGCGCAGAGTGAACCATCGCCATGGGGATGGCCCCGGGGACGGGGTAAGTCGCTGGTATCCGGAACGCTCCCGAGGTCGGGAAGACTCCAGATGATGGGCCCGCAGGAGCATAACCCCCGGTGGAATCATAGGTCCCAAGAGCGACCTGACCTCCGAGGGTCGGAGGGGCCATCGGGTGTCCCATAAACGGGGGCATTGCCCCCATGAACGGGAACTGTGGTGGGTAGATGGGGGCCGGCGGCCGCGCCAGGACGCAGAGGAGTTCATCCATCGAGCGCTGGGCGCGGAGTTGGCCCTCCACAAGAGCTTCGAGTAGGGCATCCCGGGAGGCCGAAGGAGCCACCGGGGGAAGGCCAGGCCCCCCCCACCCCCCCCCCCCCCCCCCCCCCCCCCGTGGTCACCGGGTGGGACTGGGATGTCGCGCCCCGCCTTCACAGGGGAACACGACTACTCCCATGGGGACCAAGCTCGCCATAGCTGATCCCATACCTTTTGACTTCCCAGGATGAGTCAAACATAGGAGCATATTGCATCAGTTTAACTTACATTGCATTGAGCAGTATGGCCAACTGGCCCCATTACAACATAATAAATTACAAGCCATCGCGGCTAAATAAGTTTGGTTGCAGAAGAACAACTACTCGTCAGAAGCTAAGTGAACCCCCACAGCAAGAAGTTGAAAACAGAGCAACACTTTTCAAGACTTGGGTGGAACTGACTCTCTTCCTTGTAAGATCCAAGAAGTTCTCCAGGCCTTCATCTTGATCAAGGGACATTCCATCTATTGGATAGTGAATTGCAAGAGTGAGCACTTACGTACTCAGCAAGTCATAGATAAGAGTATGTACATATAGTAGAATGATATGAACCTATGCTATTAGGGAAGGAGGGAAGGTTGCAAAATACTTTTCTCTTTCTAAACTTATGGCAGTGCTCATCAGGACATACTATTAGTATCTTTTATAAACTCTTATAAGTACTACCATAGCACGACAACACATGTCTGCCCATGTTAGCATCTCATTTCATGACAACACATGTCAAGCACACATGAGCTAAGTCCAATTTTATTTAGAAAACATACTTGTATCACATCGACGTGGATAGGATCCACTGCGCGCAGGCTCCTATAGACTCGGGAGCTCGGAGTATTCGAATACGTTTTTAACTTTGCAAAGGTGTACCACTTTAATCCACCGATCACTCAGCTTTCAAGTCGGTACCTCTCCATGTGACTTTTACGCATATGACAAGGCTGAGATCACACAACAGTTTGCAATCCTAGCATTAACAATTCCCTGCCCGGTAAATAGACATTCCAGTCCTCATTACCGTTGTGGGTACTCCCCACAGCCAATTCTTCCTAGCCTTGGTCTATTGTCTCACAAGACACATAGCCTCTCTTGATTACAGTCGCGCACGACTTAATCCAGGCGTAGGGCGCCTTCCTTCTTACACCTTTTCCTCTCATTATTTTTCTGACCTCACACCACTCATGGCCCTCTGTGGCCCACCAGTTTCCTCTCGAGAAACCGGACCGACAACCATTGCAGGGAAAAGCTAATACTGAGAGAGTTACTATGTTGCGCCCGTCCCATACCGGGCAAGTGGTTAGTACATTTTTCATGCCGCATAGAAGTATAACAAAAGGTTCTAGTCCTTACATGCCTATGACCAGTGCATTCCACAAACCCTGCACTCGTCAGTGCCACCACCATTCCATACCAAACTCTGGCCACGGCAAGGGTTTTATTTCATGAATATACATATATACATATATATTAGTTATGGCTCACAGTTTGATTTTATAAAGAATCTGCTCATCTTTTGTCGGCATACAGCCTACTACTGCCATATCACACTTTTCTTATTTCATCACATGCAATACTGTTTATAGTCAAGGCAATATCTTAGCAATTCATAAAATATAGGTTCAAGATATTCAAGAATATTACTTGCCTTCCGCGTCGTAAGGTACAGCAGTCAATGTCGGGTTTGTGACGAAATCTTCATACTCAGGCTCTTGCTCTAATCAAGGATCAAACAAGCAAACAGGAATCACAATCCAATAATAATCTATATGCAACATGCAAAGGAGAAATACTCTCGGCGATACTGGAACAGGTAAGCTTGGAAGCTGGATTTGAGTTAATCTTGGAGATTTATGGAATCAGGGTTGAGGACGAATGCTAGAGACTCTCAGGGTTTCAAGGCTGCTATATGGACATCAAGTCCGCGGCTGTTTTGCTCAAAAACGATGAACGTCAATAGGTCGACATTCAGTTCAGGGCTCTGACATAGCTTCAGAGGATGCTAGAGAGCTTATCTCAAGGTGTGGTGGTTGAATAAAATGTAGAACATAGCTCTACAAGTTCAATGGACAAGGTGGTTTTTAGGTTGCATAACCAGAAGTGGTTAAACTGGCCCAATGCCATTGGTTGACATGAACTGACAAGGGCTGGCATTATCAAGGAATGAAATTGACATGTTTTAGGAGATTTCCAGTGGGGAAAATGGGATTTGATCAAAGCATTAGATGCAAAATGTAATAAGGTAGCTATTTGACAAGGTGGTTTTCACAGGAAAGTCCAGAAACTCCAAAGGTTTTGCAAAGAGGCCCCAGGACACAGTGAACTAGGTGTCTTTGCATTGTCAAAAACTAGGGCTTGAGCATTTGATCGATCTTCTTGAGCTTTGCTTCGCCAACTATGTCTTGGAGGTAGGCGAAGACAACAGGAATCCAATGGTTGTGGTTTCAGGAACTAACATGGCCGGATGATGATGAACGGCGACGAGAAACCACGGTGCCGACACGGCAAGACACAAGTACTGGACAGATCTTGGCATAGGAATTACTTGTGATTTGGCACAGCATCGAAGGGCGATGCAGTGGAGTGATATGCTCAGTCGGTTGAGGCAAATCCACAGGACAAAGTAGATTCAACAACGGCGATGAGACGACGGCGAACGGCGAGGTCGAACTCGTCGGCTTTCAGGAACTGAGGTGAGCTATGGCGGCAACGAGCTTCAGAGGATAAAACTCGAAATTGGTTGAGGGTTAATGCTCCTGGGGGTGTTGCTGATCATTCTCCAGCGAGGAATTGGCTTGCAATCAAGTACTGCAGCTCGCCGGTGTTGATGCCGGACTCGAAGAAGACGGCAACTAGGGCGCCTCTGATATAAGATAGCTTCGGTTAATTAGGTTCGGCTACACCATCTACGGAGTTCAAGGATCACGTTGCTACGGTCAATTTGGTCGGAGGTGAAGTGGCATGGGCCGGTGACGTGAGCTGCTCACGGCACCACGCAAAAACAGGGAAAGGCTACATCCGAGCTTCAATTTGAAATCTAACATCATGGGCTTGCTAAGAAGGGTCTACTGATCAATTGGTTCTGCTAAAAGGAGTCCTGAAATCAGCTGGAAAGGGGTCAATTGCCGAAACAGGGCAAATCCAAAATCCGGCGATCACCAGCGACAGGAGCCACCGGAGTTCAATTACTTGGTACAGCATAAAGGGGTGAGGTAGAGACACTCACTGGTGAAGTTGGATCGGAGGTTGATGCAGCGGAGCTCCCTGTCGTCGTACCCCCCTCGGTGGCTTGCCGGAGAAGAAGATGAAGACGAGAAGAAACGAGGCTTCGCTGGTTCTGGAGTGGGGTGAAGCTGTGGCGAGCTATGGGGGAGCTTAAATAGCAGAAGATGGGAGCTCTCGAGACTTGGAGCAATCGGGAGGATATCACTTTGGCTGGCTATGGTGGCGGTGTGCAGCGGCCTCGACGGCTTTACAGCAATGTCGACGCGTGCTCTGGCTCGTGCAATGGTAAAGCGACTAGCGGCTCCGGCATGGAGGCAATGTGGCGTAAAGCTTCTGACATTGCTGCAGGCGAGCACGCGCGTGCGGGGGAAAGATTCGGCCGATGCTGGTGCTGCTGCAGCGCTGCCACGGCGGCCAATCTGGTGCGCGCATGTGGCGATGAGGTTGCGGCGAAGCTGGCAACTGCGGAGCTCCACCGGCGGTAATGTTCGCGGTGCAGTTGTACTCCTGGTCGCGGTTGGGCCTGAGGTCGAAAACGGCACAGCTCCTGGTCACTGGTCGAAGGCGGTGTGTTGGTCGAAACAAGAGGCTGGACCCGATTGCAATTTCAGCTTTCTGATTTTGGACTAATCTGTAAAATCTGAGAAATTGAAGACAATGGCTGATTTTGACTTCACAGATTTGAAGAACATTATTCAACAGATGATTTGAGAGAAGACGTGATAAAATCTGGGAACTTCTGATCAAATTTGAACTGAAGTGAAAACAGGGTAATTTAGGGTATCTCAAATCTGGGTTTCGGTCGAGGTTGAAAATCTGAGATCTAGGATACGATTTTGATGCTCTGACAAAAGGAGATTTTGTATTGAATAGTATTTGGGAGGTATTCCCTAAATCGAATTGAGATTTGGAGCTGATTTGTGGCTTTTAGCCTTTTCGGGCTCTGGGAGAATAGAAAAGGACTAATCTGCGATACAATTTGGACTGATTTGCGAAAAGGGCTTAAATGATGGAATCTGGTTGCCAACTTTTTGGATTAAGGTATTGGCATACCCATGATTGCAATCCAAGAATAATCTGGCTAGATTAGGTTAAGATTTGGTTAAATCTGAATTCTGAAACTCAGGGTATTTAGGGTAATTAGGATATTCAATTAATTCTGTTTTCGAAAACAGAAAGAAGTTGATAATTCTGGGAGTTAGAGATTGAATTTGATCTGGCTTCTAAAGGCTTTTATACTCAAGATAAATATGTTGGGGGAAATCTCTGTGGGACTAAGTCCAGGTAAGTTGCGTCACACTCACCCGGGGACCTGGCCTCCAGTGCCTCCCCGGGCGCCGCCTTTTTGGCCCCCGGGACCGGGCCTCCATTCGCCCGGGGACGTGGCCTCCGGCGCCTCCCCGGGCGCCGCCATTTGGCTCCCGGGACCCGGCCTCCGGTGCCGTCCCGGGCGCCGCCATTCGCCCGGGGATGTGGCCTCCGGCGCCTCCCCGGGCGCCGCCTTTTTGGCCCCCGGGACCTGGCCTCCGGTGCCGTCCCGGGCGCCGCCATTCGCCCGGGGACGTGGCCTCTGGCGCCTCCCCAGGCGCCGCCTTTTTGGCTCCTGGGACCTGGCCTCCGGTGCCGTCCCGGGCGCCGCCATTTGGCTCTCGGGACCGGGCCTCCGGTGCCGTCCTGGGCGCCGCCATTCGCCCTGGGACATGGCCTCCGGTGCCGTCCCGAGCGCCGCCATTTGGCCCCCGGGACCTGGCCTCCGGTGCCGTCACGGGCGCCGCCATTTGGCTCCCGGGACCCGGCCTCCGGTGCCGTCTCGGGCACCGCCATTCACCCGGGGACGTGGCCTCCGGCGCCTCCCCGGGCGGCGCCTTTTTGGCCCCCGGGACCTGGCCTCCGGTGCCGCCCCGGGCACCGCCATTTGGCTCCCGGGACCTGGCCTCCGGTGCCGTCCCGGGCGCCGCCTTTTGCCTCCCGGGACCTGGCCTCCGGTGCCGTCCCGGGCGCCGCCTTTTGCCTCCCGGGACCCGGCCTCCGGCGCCGATCCTGGGAGCCGCCTTTGGCCCGGAGACCTGGCCTCCGACGCATGTCCCGGGCCTCATCGCCCTTCTAAAGGTAAAGTCTCGAGTTGATTTGTCACGTGCAGGTCATGCGAGGAGTGCCTCGGGAATCAGCGACCACCTGTCAAGCATCCAAGACGTTTGACCGGGAGAAGGACGTTCCTACCCTTCAATCCGACGGTGACCTCCGGGGTAGTTTAGGCTTTTTGCTTCTTTTTGGGGCTATAAATAGCCCTTGTACCCCTCAGTTGTAAGCAAGCGATTCATTTGTTAGAATAGCTAAAAACTAACAGGTGTGCTCCGGAACCCTCTTCCCCGGAGAGAGCCTCCCCAGCCGACTCCGGTCGTGAGCCAGCCGACAGGACTAAGGCCCCCACCGGGACCTGAACCTGCATAAATCTGTGTGTCATTTTCTTGTGCTTGTCCGGCGGGGGAGGACCGGTCATCCGATCAACCCGCGCCGCGTAATCTTCGCTAGGATCGTTCTCAAAACCTGCCGGGGTATTCGCAATACCACTAGGGGTGTGCAAAACTGCACCGAACCGAAAAAACCGAACCGAGCCGAAAAAACCGGTTTTTCTGGTATTTGGTATCCGGTTCGGTAGGATCTTTTAGATCTATTCGGTATTCGGTTCGGTTCGGTAAAAAACCGAAAAAAGGGGAAAAAACCGTTTACCAAATATTTGGGCCTATTTTGCTATTTGGGCCGGCTTGGCCTTTTGCGTTAATGCGTTGGGGACTTGGGGGCAACAGCCAACAGGCCAAGAGCAAGAAGGCAAGAAACTGAAGAAGGAGCAAATCAGCAAAACCCTAATCCATTGTCCCGTGAGGCGTGACTCCCGTCCGTGAGCCGTGAGGGTGAGGCCGTGCCGCACTGCCGCTGCCGCCGCCCGCCGTGACTCCCGTGCCACCTCCTCCTCCGCGCCTCCGCGGTAGCGCAGCTCCGCCTCCGGCGATCCGGCCCTCCGCCCCGCTCCCGTGCCGCCGCCTCCTCCACGGCTCCACGCCGCCTCCTCCGCCTCCGGCCTCCCCCTCCCGTGCGGCCGCAGCCGCGCCACCACCTGGTCCACCTCCTCGGCTCCTCCCGTGCCTCCTCCTCCTCCGCGGCAGCGTGGCTCCGCCTCCGGCCCTCCGCGCCGCTCCCGTGCTGCTGCCTCCTCCAGTCCTCCACGGCTCCACGCCGCCTACACCCCGCTCTCGTGCCGCCACCTCCTCCGCCTCCGGCCTCCCCCTCCCGTGCGGCCGCAGCCGCGCCACCACCTGGTCCACCTCCTCGGCTCCTCCCGTGCCACCTCCTCCTCCGCGGCAGCGCTGCTCCGCCTCCGACCCCGGGCCCTCCGCCCCGCTCTCGTGCCGCCGCCTCCTCCACGGCTCCACCTCCCACTCCTGTCACTCCGTCAATCCCGTGCGCCCTGCTCCTCCCGTGGACCCGTGCCGCCGCGGCGCCGCCTTCTCCGCTTCCACCCCGGCTCCCCGTGCCGCCTACAACCTCCTCCGGCCTCCTCCGTGAGACCCTAACCCGAGGTAATTCTCCCGGGAACATTGACCCAACAGCCAACATATTTATAATTTCAATTTTATGAGTTGTATAGCAATACATCTTTAATTCTTTATCTTTGTTGATGAAAATACAATTTATCTAAAGTAGTGTGGTTTGGTGTGTGTTTAAAGGTAGTTTAGTAATCTCCTCCTCGGCGAGTCCTGTGCCTCCGCCCCTCCGGTCTCCACCGTCTCCTCCGCAAACTAGCCAGTAGCAACAACGGAGTCAACCACAAGATCCTGCAATGTAAGACTCTCGTCTAAAGCTATTTGACTTTATGCATCATTCAATAGCAGTTGACAACATCACCATTAACCTTACTATAGTTTTATTTTTCATTTTAGATGTCTGAAGCAGATGATATTCAAAATATTGGTGCATCAGTAGGCAGTGATGAAACAGTTGCAGCAGCTGGGGGCAATGCACCTTCGAATAATAGAAGAAAACAAATGGGTCACAGAGCAGAAATATGGAACCACTACACAGCATTAGAAGGTGAGAAGAAGGCTGCATGCAAACATTGTTCAAGAGTACTTGCATGTGATTCAGCTAAGAATGGTACTTCATCGCTAATCTCTCATGCAAAAATTTGTAAAAAGCATCCTGATAGAAATAAGGGCAGCAAGCAAACTTTACTAAATTTGCAATCTAGTGCGGATGGAAGTAGTTTTCTTTCTAATTGGCAATACAATCCTGAAGAGATTAGAGAAGGACTTGCTCGCATGATAATTGTAGATGAGCTACCGTTGAGTTTTTCAGAACGTGAAGGTTTTAAACAATTCATGTCAAAAGTTTGTCCTCGTTTTCATGTTCCATCTAGGTGGACAATGCAAAGAGATATTGTTCGAATTTATGAAAATGAAAAACTTATGTTAAAAAAGTTTTTCAATGATTCTTCTCAGAGAGTTTGTCTCACCACAGACACGTGGACTTCTTCAAGACTTCAGAATTATATGTGTCTAACAGCACATTTCATTGATAATGAGTGGAAACTAAACAAAAAAATCCTTAGCTTTTGTTTAGTAAACACTCACAAAGGAGAAGACATCGGTAAAGCACTAGAGAAATGCTTGCTTGAATGGGGAATTGTAAATGTCTTTACCATCACAGTAGACAATGCTAGTACAAATGATGTTGCTGTAGGCTACATGAGAAGAGCTTTGAATAATTGGGGAGGTAGTGTTGCACAAGGAAAATATCTTCACATGAGATGTGTAGCTCATATTATCAATCTTGTGGTTCAAGATGGGGTGAAGAGGATGTCTAATTCCATCTCCCGTGTTCGTAATGCTGTGAGATATGTGAGAAGTTCCACTTCAAGAATGAATAATTTTAAGCAATGTGTTGAATTCACTAAGATAGAAAGTAAGGCATTTGTATGTCTTGATGTGTGCACTAGATGGAATTCAACATACCTCATGTTAGAATCGGCTCAAAAATTTGAGAAAGCATTTGACAGATTTGCACTCCAAGACACTTATTACATGTCAGACGTGGGTGATGATGGACCTCCCCAAAATCAAGATTGGGACAATGCTCGTCATTTTGCACAATTTCTGAAACATTTTTATGATCTCACACTTCGTGTTTCGGGCACTCAGTATGTTACTTCCAACATTTTCTTTGAAGAGATTGCTGCTGTGAACATTTTGTTGCGAGATTGGTGTGATAGTCTAGATGAAAACCTATCTGAAATGGCTATTAAGATGAAAGAGAAGTATGATAAGTATTGGGGGGATCCTGAGAAGATGAACATGTTGATATTTGTTGCTGCTATTCTTCATCCGAGGTATAACCAAATTTGTTATTTTTTTCTTCTATTTAAGGATATACATTATATAGTTCAGCTAAATTTTTCTTGTTTTCCTCAATACAAGGTACAAACTATTTGATTACGTGAAGTTTACAATTTTAGAGATGTATGGTCCAATCAAAGGATATCAAGTATGGATAAAGGTAAACAATGCATTTCGTTCTCTTTTTGAAGAATACAAGAGCATGTATGCTCAAGGTGGAAGCCAAAGTGATAAACAACAAGGAGCACTAAATTCTAGTTCTGAACCTCAAGTAAATACATCAAATTTGATGAAATCTTTATACAACAAGAAAATGAAAGTTTCTTGTGAAGTTGATGCATATAGCAAAACTGAATTAGATAAGTATGTTGGTGAAGATACAGAAGAAGATCGGGAAGATTTTGACATTCTTGCTTGGTGGAAATGTAACTCTCCTCGTTTTCCCATACTTTCACGCATGGCTCGTGATGTGTTAGCAATTCCTATATCGACAGTTGCTTCTGAGTCAGCTTTTAGTACTAGTGGTCGTGTTCTTGATGATTTTAGAAGCTCGTTGACACCGTTTATGGAGCAATGCTTGTTATGTGCACAAGATTGGATACGGTGTTCCGGTCGCATCAATGTTGAAGAGGATTTAGTTGATTTAACTCGTTTTGAAGAAGGTACTAAATTATAACTATTGTGTTTCAGTTAATTAGTTTCATGTTACAACAGTTAAATTGTTCACCTTGTGATTATCATATTTTTGTGTCATGCAGGCTTGGTAAGTCCCCAATTAGAATCTGTTGCAACAAGTAATTACTCATGTGATCAACCGTGAGCTGGTAAATTTTTTAAGCTTGACTGTACATTACATTGTTAATTTGATATGCATTTTTAACATTATAATTTGTTCTTGCCGCAAGCCGCAGTCCGCAGATGTTCCTTTTGATGCCAATAAGACCAGAGAACTTCTATGTGTTGATCACATTTTTCTCCCGAACATTTTGTATTGAATTAATGAATTGTACTGCATGAGTTGTTACATGAATTGTGGATTGTTTATTTTTTTGTTATGTAGACTGTCAGTGACTCAGTGTAATTGTAATTTGTGGACTTTGCTTATGTTTTATAATTTTATGGACTGTGCTTAACTGGTTAGTTATGTTTAGTAGGTTATGCTATATTGCTATTATGGTGTTTGACTTAATGTTATTTGGTATTTAATTTTAATTGTTGATAACTTTAAATCTTCGATACTATATTATTAATTATTATATGACACTCCAAATCATAAAGATTAAAGAAAAAAGAGCTAAAGATATCATGTAGGTTGATTAGATTCGCGATAATTTGGTAAATTTGGTATTTACCGAAACCGAACCGAATTAATTTGGTATTTACCGAAACCGAACCGATTTTTTTTTTGGTAAATATGGTATGTAATGTGCAATACCGAAATTTAAAAAATACCGAAAAAACCGAACCGAAAAAACCGAACGCACACCCCTAAATACCACAACAAAATAGAAGATTATATCTGGATAATCTGATCTTGAATTGGATCTTCAGGATAGATTTTGGGATTTTTGGGTCTTAGAATAGATTAGAATTGAACTAATCTTGCTACTTCTAAAGAGATACATGCATGCATGATTTTCATGAAAAGGAATTTTCACCCCCAAAACCAGGGTGTTACACTGGAGGCCTGGCCACTGGAGGCCTGGCCACCGGAGACTATCGGAAGGGTCAGAGGCGGTACCTGGGTTTGGCCGTGTCCGGGCGGTAGTTCTGGGATGGCCGTGCTTTGGAGGGGTGGCACCGGGCTACTAGGACCGGCGTCACCGGGTAGGGTGCGAGCCCTCGTTCTTGGGGGAGCCATGGCGATTTGTCGCGAAGTCCCCACAGTCGGTGCCAACTGTTGTGGTATTACGAATACCCCGGCAGGTTTGGTGGAGGTTTCTAGCGAAAAAAAGACGACGCGAGCTGACCGCGTGACCGGTCCTCTCCCGTCGAGCAAACGCAGCGAGTGACACGAAGATTTATACAGGTTCAGGCCTTAGTGGAGACCCTAGTCCTGTCGATGTGCTCCCAACTAAAGTTGGCTAGGAGAGTTCTCTCGAGGAGAGAGGGCTCCTAAGCACACCTTTGATTTTTTGTATTGGTAAAATGAGTTGTCCTTAGTTACATGAGAGGGATACAAGGGCTTATATAGGCCCAAAAGATGCAAAAAGACTAAACTACACTGGCTACAACCGTTGGATCGGAGGGTACTAGCGTCCTTCTTCCGGTCAAGGGGCTTAGATGCTTGACAGGTGTCCCCGCCAATTCCCGAGGTGCTTCTCGCGTGATCCTCACATTGACCCGGGCAAATGGCGGCGCCTGGGACAGGGGTCACCGGAAGCCTTGCCTCCGGGCCAATGGCGGCGCCAGGGACAGGTGTCACCGGGAGCCTTGCCTCCGGGCAAATGGCGGCGCCCGGGGCAGGGGTCACCGGGAGCCTCACCTCTTACCTGGACGACCCTGCAGAGATTTCCCCTAACATAGACGGTTCCGTGGTCAAAACCGTCTGCTTGACTATCACAGTTGGTTTTGACCTCAGAACCGACTGTAATAACTTAACATATTCTCCCGACAGGCCTTCGCAGACGGTGTTCCATTGAAAAGTTCATAACCGTCTGTGATGTGCCGTCCTGGATGTCTGTTTCTGTGGTAGTGAAGAGTCTCCCGAAGAGTCTCTTGGTCTCTAATGCAAAGACTCTTTGAAAGACTCTTCGTGGGGCCCTGATACCGGCCTAGACCGTCTCTCAAGAGAACGAGGACGATGCAGCAGGGCGAGTATTCTGTCGTTCTTTCCACAGGGACTAGAGAAGCGAAATGTGTAAAACTAGACTAAATCAGTGAATAATAAAACTAAAACAGACGAAAGAGAGAATGTCTGTCGTGGTATTGCGAATACCACGGCAGGTTTTGAGAACGATCCTAGCGAAGATTACGCGGCGCGGGCTGACCGGATGACCGGTCCTCCCCCGCCGGACAAGCACAAGAAATGACACACGGATTTATACAGGTTCGGGTCCCGGTGGGGGCCCTAGTCCTGTCGGTGCGCTCCCGACCGGAGTCGGCTGGGGAGGCTCTCTCCGAGGGAGAGGCTTCCGGAGCACACCTGTTAGTTTTTAGCTATTCCAACAAATGAATCACCCGCTTACAACTGAGGGGTACAAGGGCTATTTATAGCCCCAAAAAGAAGCAAAAAGCCTAAACTACCCCGGAAGCCACCGTCGGATTGAGGGGTAGGAACGTCCTTCTCCCGGTCAAACGTCTTGGATGCTTGACAGGTGGTCGCTGATTCCCGAGGCGCTCCTCGCGTGACTGCACGTGATAAACAACTCGAGACTTTACCTTTAGAAGGGCGACGAGGCCCGGGACCGGCACCGGGGGCCAAGTCCCGGGAGCCAAAAGGCCGCGCCCGGGGAGGGCACCGCAGGCCGCGTCCCCGGGCAAACGGCGGCACCCGGGACTGGCGCCGGAGGCCAAGTCCCGGGGGCCAAAATGGCGGCGCCCGGGAAGGCTCTGGAGGCCAGGTCCCCGGGCAAATGGCGGCGACCGGGACCGGCGCCGAAGGCCAGGTCCCGGGGGCCAAAAGGCGGTGCTCGGGGAGGCCCCGGAGGCCACGTCCCCGGGAACCAAATCGCGGCGCCCGGGGAGGCCCTGGAGGCCACGTCCCCGGGCAAATGGCGGCGCCCGGTGTCGACGATTCGGACTCGGAGTCCTCAGTCGAACTTATGCAGAATTTTGTAATTGTGAGACCTTTCAAGATGACCCTTCGGGAAGGTATGCTGAACAATGGTGAACAGGAGCACAGAGAGTTTATACAGGTTCGAGCCCTCGATGGTGGGAGTAAAAGCCCTACGTCCTGTTGAGATTTCACTAAGTGTGGTAAAAGGTTTACAAATGGAGGAAAAAGTCCTCACAGGCGAGGATTTTTTCCTGTAAGAGTGTACAAAAAAGATCAACCAAAGAAAGCTTATTAAAATGCTATATAAGGTGTGCCGTAGACTTGGCTAACTTGGATTATTTTGGGTTTCTTGATCTTCCAATCTCTCGGTTGATGTTTCGGATCATTCCCTGATTGATGCTCCATGCCATCCTTTTGTACTGTTTGAAAGGGTGCCATGTAGAGGAAACTGCATCAAACGGTTGCACGGACAGTTGGATGCGGTTTTGTGGAACTGCTCTTAACCTCCACGCAGGTTAAACACGTGTTATTCACGGATAACTGTATGTGTTAACCTCCTGACGGTTGATTCTCCACGTGTAGGAATCTTCGGGATACTTAGAATATCCTGTTGTATGGGCAACCGAATAAATAGATCTCAAGTATCTTGATCGGTAGATGTTCTGACCGCGGGATATTGGCTGACCGCGCAATATCCCGAATGTGTAGTTCGTGTATAGCCTACGAACTTCTGACCTCGCAAGGCTTACGGTCTGACCGCGTAAAGCTGCGACCTGATCGCGTAAAGCTTGCAACCTCATGGTGATGCCCCTCAGAATAGCTTGAGTTCGCATCACCAGATGCATATCTGGTTCGAACCTGTCTTGAACCAAAAGTTCATTAGAAGTGACCCGGGTGTCAATCCTCGTCACCCGGGACCGGCGCCGGAGGCCAGGTCCCAGGGGCCAAAAGGCGGCACCCGGGGAGGCCCAGGAGGCCACATCCCGGGCAAATGGCGGCGCCCGGGACCGGCGCCGGAGGCCAGGTCCCGGGGGCCAAAAGGCGCGCCCGGGGAGGCCCCGGAGGCCACGTCCCCGGGGGCCAAATGGCGGCGCCCGGGGAGGCACCGGAGGCCACGTCTCCAGGCAAATAGCGGCGCCCGGGAAGGCCCCGGAGGCCACGCTCCCTGGCGAATGTGACGTAACTTACCTGGACTTAGTCCCGCAGAGATTTCCCCCAACAGCAGCCCCCCATGCCCCCCGGGGACGATGCTCGAGTCCCCGGTGGGTATGGTACATGTCACTGGGAAAATCTCCGGACCAAGTCACCGGAGCCGTGACGCTTCGGCTTCCGTGCCCCGCGCTTAAGGCCACGCCGCTTCGCCATAAATGCGCTCGCGGTTCGAACCGGCGCCTCGATTCGCACACCAGTCCCTTCGTTTCCCGCGCACGGTTGGAACTTCAACGGCCCAGATTGATCAGTAGGGTGCCACGTGGCGCCCATCTAGATCACGGCTCGCCTCTATAAATAGGGCCTTGGGGGGCCCGGGAACTTCATTTCAAACTTCCACGGCTCGCGAGTTTTAGCTCTGCCGGTAGCTCTCTCCCGGTAGCTCTTCCCGGTAGCTAGCGCCCGGTAGCAAGCATCCGGAAATTTTAGGCTTAGCCTCCTGAAAAGTTAGTCTTTAGGAAAAACTAACCTGATGGCACCGAAGGGTCGAGCGAAGACTACCGAGGTGCCCCCGGAGGAGGTCGCTCCGGACTTCCTCTGGGCGTCCGAGTTCACGACCGAGGACGCCGAGTCCATGATCGAGCGCGGTGTTGTCGAGGACGGGGACATCCGAGTCCCCGTGAAGAAAGACGGGGCCCCCCGCCCCAGACCCGGAGAGGTCGTGGTCTTCGAGGCCTTCCTGGAGGCGGGGCTCCGACTCCCGGTGCATCCCATGCTCCGGGAGTTTCTAAAGGAGTACGGGGTGGCGCTCAACCACCTCACCCCGAACGCCTTAGTCTGGATGGGGATCTTCATCTGGCTATTCGAGACGGCGACCGGGAGGGAGCTCACCCTACGCGTCTTCCGGTACCTCTACGAGCGGGCGGCGCGGAGCTCCCACCTGGTGAAGGGGGCACCCAAGTCCCCCTTCGGCTCGGTGATGGTGCAGATGCTGCCATCCCGGGTGGCCGACTACCCGGTGGCAGCCTCCCGGGACCATTGGGGGGATTGGATCCGGAGGTGGTTCTACCTCCGGGTCCGGGACGACGGGGTGACGTACGCCCCGGAGCCCGCCTCCTACAGCAGGTCTTCCGCACCGAAGCCTCCGGTGTGGACGGACGAGGAGCTCGAGCTCCTCGGCAAGGCGATCATCTCCCGGAAGACCCGCTCTATGCGGGACGCCGCCGAGGAGATGATGCTCTTGAGGATCTCCTCCTTCGCACGCGGGCAGAGGGGGATCGGCATGGGCCCGGAGCAGCGGCCCCCGGTCAAGCCAGTGACCCGTCGTAAGTCCCGGTGACCTGCTTCATGGCATTTACGAATTTTTGAAAATTTGACTAACTCTTTACCTCTTTTAGTCCGGCCGTACCCGGCGGCGAGGGAGAAGGCGGAGAACCTCCTGGGGAGGTACTTTGCCGACGAGCATGAGCGCGTCGTGCGCCTCGTGGGGGAGGGCCCTCCCCGGAATCTGGTGGCTGAGGCCTACGGGCTGAAGCTCCGGAGAGGAAGCCCCTCCCCACCCCCGGATTGCACAAGCGGGGGAAGGACGCGGCCGGGGGCTCTGAGCCTAAAAAGGCCAGAGTCCAAAAAGCCCCCGACCCGTCGACGACGCCGGCGGCGACACCAGCGAAGCCCCGGGACGAGACCCCCGGGACCGAGCGCGCCCGAGCGCCGGCCCGGAAGGAAGCAATACCTCCTCCCCCGAAGAGCCCCGTTGAGGCTCGGGGGGAGGAACTGGCCGCGGGTGGGGCGGCATCTGACTCGGCGAACTACGCCCCGTCGCCACCCTCGGTAGCGGCCCTCCCAGCACCCCCGGCCCCCTTGGAGCCGGAGAAGTTGGAGGTGAGGTTCGCGGAGGCCTCGCCTCCGTGGATGGAGTGGCCCGTGGACGAAGGGGGGAGCCCCTCAGTCTACGAGGTCCCGCCGGAAGTGGGGGCCCCGGGGGCCCTCCCGCCCGGGAAGGGGAAAGGGCTGATGGTCCCTCCCTGAGTGGTGACCTCTTCCGAGAGCTCCCCGGCCACTTCCACGGAGGCCACCTCCTCGGCGACGAAGACGCCGACTGCGCTGCCGGACGCCCAGGTCCGGGGACCCTCCGCCGACCGCGAACCGGCGCCGGGCGGGAGATCCCCCTGCTTTCCGCGGGGGAGGTCGCCCGCTATACGGAGGGCCTGCACACCCGGAAGGTGCAGGCCTTCGTTGCGGAGGGGACGCTCCATGATCGTTTCCGGGGCCTTCAATCTCTCCAGGCCCAGGTAACCCGAGTCGGTGACGTCTTCCTTCGTACCCTGCACTTGAGTTTTTTCTAACTCTAGAGTCTGTAGGCGGCGGCTGTTACCTGGGGCCTTGAGCAGCGGATCGGCCGGCTGCTTAAGGACGCGGAGGATAGGGCCGCGACTTACCTGGGGCAGCGTGAAGAAGCCCTCCAGGAGCTGGCCCGGGTCCGAGCCCAGGTTCACGTCTCGGAGGCGAGGGAGGAGGCCTTCCGGGAGCTCGAGGGATCGAGCGTCCAGGCGGTGGTGGACACGGGCCGCTCCGTCCGCTCGGCCCTCGAGAGCCTTGGCGTAAGCCTAGGCTCCGGGAGCAGCTCGGAGGTGCCCCCGGCGACCCTCGCGGAGGCCATGCATTTTCTCAACACGCAGGTCTCCGTCATCCCGGAGGCTGCTGATGCCCGGGCTCGGGGCCGGGCGATCCCCGTCGTTGCGGCCGCGGCCGGGCTCATCGGGCACCGGGGAGTGGGCGCCCGGGCGATCGGGGGCCGCATCCCGCGGAGCTTCCCCGAGTTCTTCGAGCCTTCACGCCGGGAGGTGGAGCAGCTCGCCGGGGTCTTCTACGACCGGATCATCCGGGCGAGATTCCCGGCACCGACACCTCCGGCAGTGGACGCCCCGGCCCCGGCCTCGGAGGAAGCCCCCCGGGGGGAGGACGCCATTGAAAATGTGAGCCTCCCCCCGGGTCTTAGTCAGGGCCCTTTTTGTTTTCTTAGGATTATGTTCCCGGTAGCTTCTTAGAAGAAGCCCCGGACACTTGTACAAAAACATTTTGAATGCAATAGAGTTAGAAATTTTTCTAAGTCTTAAATTGAATGCACTGTTACTAGGGTTCCCGGGAGGTTACTCCCGGGCGGAGGTCCGGGAGGGGCTCCCCGGGGGACACCCAAGCGGCTTTAATCTTGCTGAGCCTCATCTCCGGGAAGCGCGGCAGGGACAGTGTCCGGGAGCCGATCCGGTTGAGGTGGCATCCAGAGTGGCACTTGGACAATTTTCACAATCATCGCGCCGAATTGTCCCCTCCGCGACCGGGGTTCCGGATGGTCCCCCCACTTCGCATTCTTCCACCGGCGGGCTACAAGTTCTGGCCCGAAGATGTGCTCCGGGACGCTCGACGCCGGGTGCGCGCATTGTACCGGGACTTGGCCCGGGAGCTAGCGGAGAGCCTCCGGGAGTATTAGGCGTAGAGGCCTTAGGATGTAGAGAATCCCCCGGGTTAGGACCCGAGTTGTACCGTTTCCGAAGCCCACCGGAGGGGGAAGATGTCCTCCAGGTTCAACAATGAATAAAGCTGTTTGCTTGCTTCTTCTCTTGTAGTCTTTTTATTTTTTCTTCTTGGATGGTCTGGACGACTCCTCTTGACAAGAATGAGCTAAGTTTGCTCGTGGGCGGTGCGGTTGACACCCGGGGGTTCCTTATCCCCCCCCGCCCACAGCGGGCCGGAGGGTAGCTCCGCGCGCTGTGGGGGTAGCATGGCCCCCGGGGTGGAAGTAACCTGTAACATGGGAATTTTTCCAAGTTAGAAAATTTTACAACGAGGTTTTCAAGGAGAAGACCTTCCGGGAGACAATCGTCCGGTCGCCGTGAGAACGGGGAGCTGGGAATAAGGCCTCGCGTGGAAGAAACATCCAAGCAAAACCCGATGAGATTTCCGGAGGTGAGCTTCCTAGGAGATGATCATCCGGTCGCCGTGAGAACGGGGAGCCGGGAATAGGGTCTCTGGGGAGGAAATGTCTGAGAAATCCGTAACTTCTCCGGGAGACAATCGTCCGGTCGCCGTGAGGACGGGGAGCTGGGAATAAGGTCTCCGGGAGGCAATCATCCGGTCGCCGTGAGAACGGGGAGCCGGGAATAAAGTCGCCAGGAGGCAATCATCCGGTCGCCGTGAGAACGGAGAGCCGGGAATAAGGTCTCCGGGGACCAAAAATCCAAGAATGCCATTAGACGTCCCACTGGGGAGAGCGTCTACTCCCGCAGGAGGAAGAGATATCCAAGAAAGCCATTAGACGTCCCACTAGGGAGAGCGTCTACTCCCGGAGGAGGAAGTGCCCGAAGGCGGGTCTTGAGTGTTTGGGCAGGGGACTAGTCTCCCAAAGTGACTCGTTACCGCGGCCGCTGGGGACTGGGTTGCCGCTTACACCCTCAGTCCACGAGGGCTGATCGTAAGCCGCCCTGCAGGAGGGACTTGCTGGGTCCGGGCCCACTTCCTCGCGGGGAGGGCATCCTCACGGGGAGGGCTTCCTCGCGGGGAGGGCATCCTCACTGGGAGGGCATCACCGCTAGGGGCGGTAATGAGAATAACCTGCAATGGGACAGTTGAAAAGCAAGACCTATGCATTGCTAATAAAATGAAGTACAGTGCCTCCCCCTGCGAAGCCGCGAAGGGGGAGGGAAAAGTAAGTACAGTGTCCCTCCTCCCCCTCCGGCGTGATCTCTCCGGGGGAGGGGACAGGCCCGTAAGGCTAAACATAGAACTTGCGAAGTAAACGCAAGTTCCACGTGTGCTTCAGCTCCTGCTCTTGAAGGTTGGAGAGCTTGTAGGCCCCCGAGCCCAGGACTGTGGAGATCCTGTAGGGGCCCTCCCACTTGGGGGAGAGCTTCCCCTGGGCTTGGGGGTCCGTAACGCGCTTGAGGACAAGGTCCCCAAGGCGAAAAGCTCTCTCGCGCACGCGCTGGTTGTACGCGCGCGCCATCTCTCGCTCGTAGATGGCGTGGCGGAGGAGCGCTCGGTCGCGTGCCTCCTCCACGAGGTCGATTTCCTGGCGCTGGTTGGCCTCATTGGCCTGGTACGCTGCGGTCGTGGCTCCGTCTAGGAACTCGACCCGCAGCGACCGGAAGCCAATCTCCGGGGGGAGGACTGCCTCCGCCCCGTAGACCAGGGAGAAGGGAGTACGTCCCGTTGCCCGGGACGGAGTCGTGCGCATGGAGCAGAGGATGCTAGGGAGCTCCTCTGCCCATCCACCCCGCTTAGAAGAGGTTTGCTCGAGTCTCCGGCGCAACCCCTGTAGGATTACGCCGTTGGCCCTCTCGACAGCCCCATTGCTCCGGGGATGGGCCACTGAGGTGAAGTGGATGACGAGCCCCAGGCCTTCGCAAAATTCCCGAAAATAAGCCGAGTCGAATTGGGTCTCGTTGTCCACGGTGATTTCTCGGGGGACACCAAAACGACATACGACGTTTTTCCAGAAAAACCGCTGGACAGCCCGGGACGTGATGCTGGCCAAAGGCTCCGCCTCAACCCAATTTGTAAAATAGTCGACCGCGACTACCGCATACTTGTATCCTTCGGGAGTTGGGGGGAAGGGCCCTAAAAGGTCCATCCCCCAGCGCACGAAGGGCCAAGTGATGGGGATCGTCTGCAGCGCTATAGGGGGGAGGTTCGAGCCCTTGGCCATCTTCTGGCATGCTTCGCACGCGGAGACAAGGTCTCGCGCGTCACACATGACCGTGGGCCAGTAGAAGCCATGCCGGAGGGCCTTGGCCGCAATGGCACGCGGGGCTAGGTGAGAACCACAGCTCCCCGCGTGGATGTCTTCGAGAAGTCGAAGTCCTTCCGGCCGGGGGAGGCAGCGCAGGAGGGCGGAAGCCCCCCGCTTGTAGAGCTTCCCCTCCAGCAGGAGATAAGCCCGGGCTTTGGCCCGGAGGCGCTCAGCCTTGGTCTTACCGGGAGGGTCCCCCTCCCCCTTGATGAAGGAGACGAGGGGGTCCATCCAGGACGGAGTCCGGGTGATCTCGGCGACCTCCGGGACATGAGGCTCGTCGCCCGTGTCCGGGGAGGCCACCGAGGGCTTCGTCATGATTTCCAAGAAGGCCCCCTTGGGGAGCGATTCCTGAGCACTCGCGGCCCGGGCCAAGGCGTCGGCCCGGTCATTGTCCCTTCGCGGGATATGCCGGGCCTCGAGGCCGTCAAAATGCCTCTCCATCTTTCGCACCTCCTGCAAATAAAGACTTAAGTTTGCGTCATGGCACAGGTAAGACTTGTCCATTTGGCAAACGAGCTGAGAATCTCCCTTGATTAGGAGGCGCCGGATCCCCAGGGAGCGCGCAAGGCGCATCCCGAGGAGCAAAGCCTCGTATTCGGCGACGTTGTTAGTTGCCGGGAACTCGAGCCGCGCGGCGTACTCGAGTTCCTTCCCCTCGGGGCTCCGGAGGACTACCCCCGCACCAGCCCCGGCGAGACACAGCGACCCATCGAACATGAGAGTCCAATGATCACTGCGTCGGGGCAGCATGGGGAGTCTTCGTCCCCGGACCCAGAGGCAGGAGTCCATTCTGCGACAAAGTCGGCGAGGACCTGCGACTTGATGGCGGAGCGGCCGGTAAGGGACAGGGAGAAGGGGGCGAGCTCGGCCCGAGTAAGCGTCTAGGAAGCTCATGAGCTCGCACCCCGCGGTGGAGTCGACGAGCTGGTCAATCCGCGGGAGCTGGAAGTTGTCTTTGGGGCAGGCGCGGTTAAGGTCGGTGAAGTCCACGCACATCCGCCACCTACCGGTTGACTTCTTGACGAGGACGGGGTTCGCAAGCCACTCGGGGTGTAGGACCTCCCGAATGAACCCCGCCTCCCGGAGTCAGGTGATCTCCACCTTGATTGCCTCTTGGCGCTCGAGGGAGAGTTTCCGCAGCTTCTGTATGACTGGGGGGTGACCGGGGGCCATTGCGAGCTTGTGCTCAATGACCTCCTGGGCGACGCCCCGCATATCCGAAGGCTTCCACGCAAAAACATTGGAGTTTTCAAGCATAAAAGCCACAAGTTGGGCTGCACGCTCCTCGGGGAGCTCCGCCCCAATCCGGATGGTTTTGTCTTCGTCGCCCGGGGACAGCAGGACCTTCCGGAGGCCCCCTTCCGACGCGGCTTAAGGAGGGGCCTCCCGGGCGGTGGCGCGGCGACGTCTAGTTCCGGGGGAGAAACCTCCCCCCGGGCGTCTTTATGAGGTTGACGCTTCCGATTGTGGCCGCAGCGCGCTCGTATAGAGCACGGGCCATGTCTTGGTCTCCCCGGACGTTGATCACGCCATGCGGCCCGGGGATCTTCATGCAGAGGTAGTTTTGATGGGTGGCAGCCCCCAGCCGATTGATTGTGGTCCTCCCCATTATCGCATTGTAGGAGGAGGGGAGGTCCACTACGTCGAAGCGGACTAACTCGGTCCGGTAGTTCTCCGGGGCGCCAAATGTCATAGGGAGGTCTACCTTGCCCAAGGGGTGGATCACCTTCCCCGGGACAAAACCTTGCAGGGGCCCGGCCGCGGGCTGCAGGAGCTTTTCATCCACCTGCATCTCTTTGAAAGCCTTCAGGAATAGGACGTCGGCGAAGCTCCCGCCGTCCACGAGGATGCGGGCCAGATGGCAGTTGTAGATGGTCGCGGAGACAATGAGCGCATCATCGTGGGGGAAGCGAACCCCTCGCGCATCTTCCACCGTGAAGGTGAGGGGGACGTCCGACCACTTAGGTGGCGGGGACGCGTGTAGTACCCCCACAACCTTGACCTCACGGGCGTACTCCTTACGCTGGCGCTTAGAGTTCCGGCCGGAGGCGGACCCTCCCACGATGACGTTGATGTGGCGCTGAGAAGTTTGAAAGGGGAGAGCTTCTGAAGGCTCCCCCTCCTGCGTCTGCGTCTGCTGACCCCCCGCGGGAGCGGGAAGGGCCGGAACAGCTGGCCGAGGGAGCAAGGAGGCCGGAGTCCGCCCCCCTGCCCGCGCTGGTCGAGGAACGCCGCAAAGTGCTGCAGCAGTTGGCTGCAGTCTCGGGTAGCGTGGGTACTGGACCCGTGGAAGCTGCACCACGGTCCTTCCCGCCTTCTCCCCGCGGGGCCCTCCTGGCCGCGCGAGGACTGGCCCCCCCCCCCCCCCCCCCCCCGTAGCCTTCCGGCTTGGGGAAGGTGCGGTTGCCCCTCGGGGGGTCGCGCGAGCCGCCTCCGCCCTCGAGGACAAAGGTGTCCCGAGGCCGTGGCTCGTTATGCCCCCCCTGCCTGGGGCGCTTGAGGGGATCCCTGGCCCCCCGGTCTGCGGAGGCGGGAGCCCCCTGGGTATTCTTCCAGATGTCGTCTTCCTCCGCCCGAGCGTACTTTTCGAGTACGTTGAAGAGCTCGTCGGCGGAAGAGGGGCAGCTCCGGGAGAGCCTTCGGTGGAGCTCCCCCGGGAGGATGCCGCTTTTGCAGGCTTCGATGACCGTAGAGTCGGGAACATGGGCCACTTTGCTCTTCACCTGAGCAAAGCGCTTGAAGAAGCTTCTGATGGTTTCCCCAGTCCTCTGCCGGACAGTGTACAGCTGTGAGGAGTCCAGGGGGCGCACATAGTTCCCCTGGAAGTTCGCGCAGAACTCCCGCTTGAGCTGCGTGAAAGACTTGATGGAGCCGGCCTTCAGGTTGTAGAACCAGGAGCGAGCAATGCCGGTGAGGTAGAGCGGGAAGACGTTGCATTGTACCATCTCGTCCCTCCCCCCCCCCCCGCGCCGCGGAGATAGCTGTGGAGTAGACCTGCACAAATTCGTAAGGATCTGCCTCACCGTTATAGTGCTCGATGTGCGGGGGGCGATAGGGCCGCGGCCACCAAATGCTACGAAGTCTTCGACACAGAGGCTGGTTAGCCCCCTGCACTTCCCGGGGAGAGTCCCGGTCGCTGTCTTCTTTGACGGGGACACACCCTCGTTGTCTGAGTCTGGAAGCGATCCGAGAGGTCCGCCGGAGTGGTGGTGGCGACGCTTTTCCTCCGGACCGGGGCTGAGTTCCCGGACGTCCGGGCTATCCTCCGGGGAGGCTGGTTCTTTAGCGGGTCTCTTCCCCCGACCGGTGCGAGAGCGAGGCTCCCCGCAACCGCGGCCGGGGGGAAGTTCTTCCCCGCGCTCAGGTGAATGCATTCGCTCGACCTCCTCCCGGGCGAAACGGACATGTTCCGCCGAGGAAGGGAGCTTACGCACTGTAGCGGCCGGCCCGGAGGCTTCCGGGGCCAGATGGGGGGAGCCCCCTGCGAAGACCCCCGGGACCAGAAAGGGGGAAGCCCCTGTACTATCCGGAACCGGGGAGGGGGCGCCCACGGTGACGTCTGGAACCGTAGTGGAGGGGGCCCCAGTGGCAACGACCGGAACCTGTAACGCCCTGAGTTAGGGGTGAAAATTTCCTTTTTCATAAATAGCATGCATGCATGTATCTGTAGTAATAGCCAGATCAGTTTCTATCTCAAGCCCTGAAATCTCCAAAATCTATCCTGTGACCTCAAATGAAGATCAGATTGTTCAGATATGATCTATCAGTTACTCTGAACTTAAAAGCCTTCAGAACCTAGATCCAATTCTATCCCTAACTCTCAGATTTATCAGCTCCTTCTGTTTTCGAAAACAGAAATACCTTCTATTACTTAAATACCCTAAGTTTCAGAAATACAGATTTAATCCGAATCTTGACCAAGTTCAGACCAGATTATTCTTGGAATATGATCATGGGTATGTCAATACCTTAATATAAAAAGTTGACAGCCATATTTCACCATCTAGACTCTTTTCACAAATCAGTCCAAGAATTATCGCAAAATAGTCCTTATCTGTTATTTGAAAATCCAAAAAGGCTAAAATCTCCAGATTAACTCCAAATTCAGAATTTCTTTGGCAAATCTTCTCAAAATGCTATTTGTCACAAGTTTCTCTTCTGTTCAAATTCCAAAATCTCATCCTAAGTACCAGAATTCAAAACCAAATGAAATTCAGATTTCAATTACCCTAAATTACCCTATTTTCAGTTTGTATCAAAAACTATTCAAACGTATCATATTTTATCAATTATCATTGCCAATTAACCTGTTGAATATAATCTACCAGATTAGTGAAATCAAATTCAACTCTAACCTTCCAAATCTCCAGAATTACAGATTGATCCAATTGTGAAAATCAAATATTGCAAATCAGCCCATTTTCGACCAGGGAAGCAGCCAGTGCACGACCAGAAGCTCGCCGTGTTTTCTTGCGCCGTGCACGCTCGTCGCCGGCCAAGCTTCGCCGCACTTGTGACCGTGCATGCCAGTACGCACGTGTCCTCGCCTCAGCCGTCGCCGTGGCAGCGCCGTTGCTACGTCGACGACCAGCGTTTGCTCCCGCGCGCGATCAGCAGCAACTTTGTCAGCAATCCATCGCCACGTAGCCTCGCCGCGCCAGTACTTGTCGCCACCGCTTGCTACAAGCTTCGCCAGGTCCCGATGAAGCGACATTGTGATCAGCTGAAGGCTTGTCGCCGTCGCATCACCGTTCTTCGCTGTGTCTTCGCCGCTGTTGGTCCAGCACGCAACCAGTCAAGTCACCAGCAGCCAATCTCTTCATTGTTTTCTCTTCGCATGCTTCGCCTGCCTATTTAAGCATCCCTGTGCTCAGTAGCTCCCTCCAACCTCACTAGAAATCATTCACGTCTCAGATTTTCTGTCTTAGTCTTCTTCTCCGGCGAAACCAGTTCGAGGCCTCACGGTGACAGCCTCAACCGCAGCCTCAACCACCAAATTGACAGCACTAGTAAGTTCCCCTCGCCTCCCTCATCGTGCTGTACTATTTAATTGCTCCCCGATGACCCCTAACGCCGGCGATCACCGGAAATGGCTGAAAATCGAAGATTGCCCTGTTCCGGCAATGCAGGCCAAATCAATTCGAATTAGCCCTCGAACCTGTGAAGCAAATTGATCAGTGGGTTATTTCAAGCAAGCCTGTAAGCTTAGAATCCTTAATTAAACATCATTCGAAGCTTTTCCCAAATTCAAGCTCTACCAGAAAACCGGCGATCGTCGCCAGGCTTCTCCGGTGATCCTCCAGTCAATTTGATGTTACCAGAAGCTTCCCTATACCTCCTAGATGCTCTCCAAGCAAAGAATTAAGTTCTCTCGGCCTGTAGCAAAAACCCCCAAATAGCAGTGTTCTTCTCCGGCACAGTTCACCGGAAAAGTGTTCCCGGCCATTTCAGCCCTCGAAACTTTGTCATTTAGATGTGCCTTAGCCTCCTGAGTATTTTTGTCTTCTAGCTCGACACCTAGATCGGCCTAGATTGGAAGTTATAGCCATGCCAAGTTTGTGTCCAGAACTGCTCCAGTGCAGCCAGTTCATCTCTGTTCATCATCAAATTTCTTGCTTTCCAGCCATTTCTTGCCCTAGATCCTGTTAACTTAATTGTTCCTGTTATCAATGCCTACCTCCCAGACAAAGTGGTGCATCATTTGGAGCTCCAGATCAAAAGTTATGCTAAGCCCTAGTTTTTGGCATTGTCAGCTCTATGCCAGAGCTTGCCAGCCAGTGGCATTGACCTTATTTACCCACTTCTGGTTGTGCAATTTGAAAATCACTTTGTCCACTAAATTTGTAGAGTTGTGATCTACATTTTATTCTACTACCACAAGTTAAAATAACCCCTCTATCATTCATCGACCCTATGTCGATGCTTTGAACCGAATGTCGATCTAAAGACGTTCGCTGTTTTTGAGCGAACCAGTCGCAACCTTGACATCATTCTGATATTTTGAGACATTTGGAACCTTGTAAACCTTTGACAACTAATCTTAACAGTGGTTTCCTTAACTTAACCCTAATCAGCCTCTTAACCCAATCATTTCAGAATCATCAAGACTTCATCTTTGCATCATTGCATATAGTATAATAATGTATTGAAAAGATTATGATTATTGGTTGTTTGTTTGATTTGAGAGCAGATCAAGAGCCCGAGTTCGAGGACTTCACTGCGGACCCGTCGTCAACTGCTGTATTTTACGACGCGGAAGGCAAGTCATATCCTTGGTCATCTTGAACCTATATTTTAAATGTTGCTAAAACATAACCTTGAATATAGGCAATATTGCATGTGAAAGATCGAGAATAATTGATTTATGAATTGGCAGTACTAGACTGGTTATCTGTGAAATGTGAAATAAACAAGTTTTGAGCTATGAACTATTATATGTATCTATATACTTATATTCATGAAATAAAACCCCTAGCCGTGACCAGAAAAATGGTATGGATGGCTGTAGCACTGGAGGTGCTAGACTGCAAAGGAATGCAGGCACTGAAGGTGCAGGGTTGTGGATGGTCTGGTCACTGGCATATAAGGACTAGAACCTTGTGTTGTGCGTCTAGTGGCATGAACAACGTGCTAACCGCAAGCCTGGTATGGGACAGGCCTGAACAAGTAATTATGTGGATCGCACATGAAACCCCTGCATGAGATGTGTTGTGATGCACGATAAACACGGAGCGCGGCTCCCACACATATCACTGAAGGTGATCAAGCACGCTGACCCAGTAATGGGAATAAGCAATGGGGTGGAGGTTTGGATACAACCTGCCACAACTGTGCCTCGCTGAGAGCCACAGGGTCGGGGGTGAATTGTGAGTAAAACATAACAAAAGTTCTTGTTATTTCCACCTTGCCGCTCACAGTATGAAGTGAGTCAGGGGTCCAATCATTTTGTTATGATAGGAAAGGTTTGAAAGTGGAATATCTTGCGGGTAAATTGGTACCTCTCTGCAGAGTTAAAAACGTATTCGAATACTCCGAGCTCCCGGGTTTTATAGGAGTCTGCTGCGGTGGATTAAATCCACGGGGTGTGACACAAGTACTATTTTCTAAATAAAATATGTTTAAATCAAGATTACCCAAATGACATGTGTTGTCATGATAAGGAGTGCTACCGTGGGCTGTCGTGTGTCGACGTGTCGCAGTAGTGCTATAATCTAGTGAACATGAATGATGATGTTATATTATAAAAAGTGCTGCCATGAGATGAGGTATGAAAGAAAAAGGATTATTTTACAAATATCCATAATTCTTGACTAGTCTAGGTTCATATCATCACTACTATATGTATCTACTCTTACCTATGACTTGCTGAGTACGTAAGTGCTCATCCTTGCAACATTCAACTCAATAGATGGAGCCTACCTTGATCAAGATGATGGCACGGAGTACTACGTGGATCCAGAAGGAGGAGAATCAGTTCCGCCAGAGCCCTGAAGTGTGTTGTTCTGCCGTCAACTTCTTTTGTGGGAGGGTCACCTATCTTCTGCTGTGTAGTTAAATATTTTGTTAAACCCTGAATGCCTTGCAGGCATTGTAATCCTCTTTATGTAATATTAAGGCCAGCAGGCCACACTGCTTAATATTTTGTAAGTACTCTGTTGCAATGTAATATACTCCTGTGTTTGACTCATCCTGGGAAGTCAAAGGGTTGTGGTTGAGACTAGCTGCAGCGAGCTAGGTCTCTACAGGAGTAGTCGTTGTCCCAGTCTCGGGGCGCGACAGAACCGGAAAGGGGGAAGCCCCTGTAACATCCGGAACCGGCGGGGGGGGAGCCCCCGCGGCGACGTCCGGGACTGGGAAGCCGATGCGGGGGGAAGTCCGCTGAGGGACGGGAGCTGCTCTGTCGGCCGCCCCCCGGTGCGGTAAACGCGACGCGAGGGGCAGGACTGGCTCCCGGCGTAGGGAAAACCCCCGGCATGAAATGGGCCCCCAGCCCCGGGAATGGGCCTGGAACGGGGTACCCCCCTGGTGCCACGAAGGGCCCTGGCATAAAGAAGGCCCCCGGCACCGGGACGGGCCCGGGTGCCGGGAAGGGTCCGGACGTATACCCCACGGGGGGAGGGAACCCCCCAGTGGGATCATACGGGGCGACCAGACCTCCGGAGGTCGGAGGGGCCACCGGGTGACCCATAAACGGGGGCATAGTCCCTGGATATGGGTGCGACGCAAATGTGGGGGCCGGAGGCCGCGCCAACACGCTGAGCAGCTCATCCATAGAGCGCTGGGCGCGGAGCTGGCCCTCCACTAGAGCCTCGAGCAGGGCGTCCCGGGGAGCTGGGGGAGCCGTCGGGGGGAGCCGTCGGGGGGAGACTGGTCCTGGCCGAGGTCCCCGCGGTCACCGGGAGCGACCCGGAGGTAGAAGCACCTAAGTTAAGAGGAAAGGAGGGAGGCGGTACCTGGGCTTGGCCGCCTCCGGGACGAAGCACCGGGACAGCAGTGTCCCAGACAGGCGGCGCCGGGTCTCCGAGACCGGCGTCACCGGGAAGGGTGCGAGCCCTTGTTCCTGGGGGAGCCATGGCGTCTTGTCATGGGTCCCCACGGTCGGCGCCAACTGTCGTGGTATTGCGAATACCCCGGCAGGTTGAGAACGATCCTAGCGAAGATTACACGGCGCAGGCTGACCGGATGACCGGTCCTCCCCCGCCGGACAAGCACAAGAAATGACACATGGATTTATACATGTTCGGGTCCCGGTGGGGGCCCTAGTCCTGTCGGTGCGCTCCCGACCGGAGTCGGCTGGGGAGGCTCTCTCCGAGGGAGAGGCTTCCGGAGCACACCTGTTAGTTTTTAGCTATTCCAACAAATGAATCACCCACTTACAACTGAGGGGTACAAGGGCTATTTATAGCCCCAAAAAAAGCAAAAAGCCTAAACTACCCCGGAAGCCACCGTCGGATTGAGGGGTAGGAACGTCCTTCTCCCGGTCAAACGTCTTGGATGCTTGACAGGTGGTCGCTGATTCCCGAGGCGCTCCTCGCATGACCTGCACGTGATAAACAACTCGAGACTTTACCTTTAGAAGGGCGACGAGGCCCGGGACCGGCACCGGGGGCCAAGTCCCGGGAGCCAAAAGGTGGCGCCCGGGGAGGGCACCGGAGGCTGTTGCATCTAGGCCTTCATGCCTAACCCTAATTTTGATAATTAATGAAAACAAAGTGTTTAGGACTAACTGTGCTATTGAGTTTATCTGATACAGAGTTACGTTGGGAAGATATGCACGGAATACAAGACGAACCCGACGTGAAATAAAAGCACAAGTCGCAAAGGGCAGGAACGAGACGTAAAAATCATGAAGATGCAAAAGACCTAAGGTATTATGAGTTTTTATTTTTACCGATCTCGGCGTTTGGAGATGATCGGTTAGGGAAATTATTTTCTAGTTTTAACCGTACTATAAAGAGGGGTGGCGAAAGTCCTCTCTTTATCTCCAACATAAACCGAGAATCTTAGGTCGTTGCATTGCATCTTTTTGATTGGATTTGGTTTTGAACTTAATTTGAAAATCTGGTTTTTTAGTTCATTTTTTGACAGCAGAAGAGTATTTGCATTTTTCAGAAAGATCTAGGCAGATCTAGTTTTTGCTTATGTTAACAAAAATGTAGCCCTTGAAATTATCTTTCAAACGAGCTATTAAAAACCTCTTTTGGATTTCTGGATTTAAAGTTATCTCTGTTTTTGTTCAAGTTGACTGTCAGTTTGTGAAACTGACTGTCAGTTTGATTAAACTGACAATTGTCCAGAGAGGGTGTATTTTGTGCTCAAAATTTTTTGTACTAAACTGACTGTCAGTTTGTCCATACTGACTGTCAGTTGGGGTTTCGACCACAGTGCTTTTAACTGAGTTTCTATTTGGTTTTGGTCGAGTTTGTGGTCGAACTGACTGTCAGTTGTCGGTTTCAGCTTTCCATAAACGACCACGAACGGCTAGCAAAGTTTTATCCGTAAATTTTGTCGGCCGTTGTGCACTGAACTGACTGTCAGTTAGGCAAACTGACTGTCAGTTTGGGTTGCTGATTTTCAGCCCTAGCTCCAACGGTTCATTTGATTCTTGAGGCTATAAAAAGGGGCTTTGGGCATAAGTTTTATACAACAAGCAGTAGCATTTCTTATACACTCTTGAGCTTTAGTTTTCCACTTAAAATCTTGGTCTTTTGATCAAGTCGAGTGTTTTCCGATCCACCGAGAGTTTCAGTTCTTTTGCATTTGCATTCACTTAGCTTCTCGGTGCGTGTTTGGAGGTCTAGAGAAGACCTCGCTGCCTGTTACTCTTGGTGAGCACCCTCACCTAGGCGGTTCGGAGGCGTGGCCGTTGACCTCTGCAGAACGGAGATTGTTGGAGAGGCTCGGCAAGATTGTACAAGGCATCGGTGCTCGCCTTTCCGGAGTGGACAAGGAGCAACCTTAGTGGATAATACTCTTCGTGAGTATTGAGGCAAAACTCAAGTGACTTGAGTGCTTCAACGAGAACTAGTGGAGACTGGGCGAGTCTCCGATACCTCGGTAAAAATTGTGGTGTTCGTTCTCTATCTTCTCTCTTAAATTGCATTTGGTTCTTCTTGTTATAAAAACTTGTTTTTATTTGAAGTTTTTAAAAGCCTCCTATTCACCCCCCCCCTCTAGTCGACATCCTTGATCCAACACGTGGTATCAGAGCCCGGTCTCTCGATTCATTAGGCTTTACCGCTTAGAGAGAGGATGTCGTCAAGTGGAGATTTTCTTCTTGGTCATACCGGTCGTGCGCCTATCTTTGACGGGACAAACTATCCGTATTGGAAAGTGCGCATGTCGGTATTCCTAGAAGCTATGGGGCTTGATGTATGAGATATCGTTAAACTCGGTTTTACTCCTCCGGATGATCCGGCAAGTCAGTCTGAGGACGACAAGAGAAAACTGCATTTAAACGTCCGTGCGAAAAATGCACTCTTTGCCGGTTTATCCTTGAATGAGTTCAACCGTGTGAGCAATCTCACGACTGCTCATAAGGTTTGGACCACCCTCGAAGAAATTTACGAGGGAACAACAAAGGTTAAAGAGGCAAAGTTGCTAATGGTGAGGTAAAAATATGAGACATTCACCATGTCATCAACTGAGTCCGTGGATTCCATGTTTACTCAGTTGAATAACATTGTGAATGAACTCAAGGGTCTTGGTGTTGTTTTTACTGACATTGAAATTGTGAGAAAGATGCTTAGGGCTTTACCTGAAAGCTTGGACACTCTTGTGACAGTTCTCACAAACTCCGATTTATCGACCACAACACCGACCGATCTTTATGGAAACCTCATCACCCATGAGATGCACAAGAAGGAGAAGAAAGAAGCAGCCGAACCTTCGGAGACAAAGAAGAAAGCTTTGGCTTTCAAAGCCAATGCAAGGAACGATTCAAGTGATGGCTCCTCCAATGAAGACCTCACACTCATGGTAAAGAACACTCAAAAACTTCTTCGCAGGTTGCATAAGAAGGGTGTCAACCTTGACACACGACCAAAGGGACCAAAGCAAAACAACTTCAAGGACATCATTTGCTATGGATGCCATGAGAAGGGACATATAGCATCAAGATGTCCAAACAAGAACAAGGGATGGAACAAAAAGAAGAAATTCTTCAAGAAGAAGAATGAAGAAATCAAAGAAGCCTGCTTTGGAGAGTGGATGTCCGGCGGAGAAAGCTCCGACTCCGACTCCGACAACGAAAGAAGTTGCTCCAAGAAGATGGTCGGATTAGCTCTCGGCAACATCAACACTTCAACACGTCCCCGGGCAAATGGCGGCGCCCGGGACCGGCGCTGGAGGCCAAGTCCCGGGGGCCAAAAGGCGGTGCCTGGGGATGCACCGGAGGCCACGCCCCTAGGCAAATGGCGGCGCCCGGGACCGGCGCCGGAGGCCAGGTCCCGGGGGCCAAAAGGCGGCGCCCGGGGAGGCACCGGAGGCCACATCCCCGGGCAAATGGCGGCGCCCGAGACCAGCGCCGGAGGCCAGGTCCCGGGGGCCAAAAGGCGGCGCCCGGGGAGGCCCCGGAGGCCATGTCCCCGGGGGCCAAATGGCGGCGCCCGGGGAGGCACCGGAGGCCACGTCCCCGGGCAAATGGCAGCGCCCGGGAAGGCCCCGGAGGCCACGCTCCCTGGCGAATGTAACGTAACTTACCTGGACTTAGTCCCGCGGAGATTTCCCCCAACAATGTCAAAAGAATGTGAAAGAGGTGATCGCCTCAACAAGCGACTAGTGTTCGTTCTGGACTAGCGTTTCGTAATACAAGAAATAGAAAGAAATCATGTAGTGGTAGCACGCAAGGCAGCGCAAACAACTATCAATGATCGCAATCTACAACGAGTATGAACGAACCACAAGTACCAAACATACACCAATCATCAT
The DNA here is from genome assembly GCA_019359835.1 of Pharus latifolius. Classification (NCBI taxonomy): domain Eukaryota; kingdom Viridiplantae; phylum Streptophyta; class Magnoliopsida; order Poales; family Poaceae; genus Pharus; species Pharus latifolius. The sequence goes on from CM033325.1 coordinate 36,075,342, forward strand.
CTCAGCCACAACCATAGCAGCAACCCAATGAACGACCACAAACACCTGAGCTATCTAAATCGGACAATTATCAAGCTTGGATTCAAAGGAAACACATTGCCTGCCCACACAATGTAGAGGCCCATAGCTTAGGTACAGAAACAAGACATCAGATTTCAATACTCCCTGATCACTTTAGCCATTGGAAAATCTAAAGCAAATCAACTATTCAAGGAAGCACAAAATACTTAATCAATATAGAACATAGCTCCAACCCCATTTCACAACTCAGAAACAGAAAGCAGATTCCATCCAACCTATATTCCAAATCTCAAACATGGTGAGCAGACGACATTCACAACACTTGGAAGTATAGAATTGAACACTGGTTCATTTTGAAATCAATGCAATCAAGGTCTTGATCAATAGAAGTCATCAAACAAGAACCAAAGAAGATTGAGGCAACAACATGGAAGTAACAGAGACAATGAACTCGATTCAGTTTAATCTATCCTTGGTATTTGCATTTGATTTAGAAATTGTATCTTGATTCTTAACATATACATTCATTCAACATCTCATACAGTGATTCCAGTTCATCTCGATTCAAGCACTGAGAAATAAGGGAGAAGAGGATTGAACCATAGTTGCTCGATGCCGAAGCTGTGGTCTTGGAAGCTTGCCGTGGTCGATGCCGTGGGTTGCTGTGGAAGAAGTGCTCGAAGGAGCGGGCTGGAGCAATCGAAGTCACGCCTGGAGTAGAATGGTCGTAGCCCACAGGATGTGGTCGTGGAAGCTGCTCGAGGTCGCCATCGAGGACGAGGTCGAAGAGGATCGGTGAGGATGTACTGGGACCTCACCGGCGGCGTTGATGGAGGCGGTCGCGATGACATGCGGTGGATCCAGTGGCGAGACTGGCGCGGGAGTCACGGCTCGGGCGTAGGAGGCGCAGTGAAGGCGGTGTAGTGCGGATCCGACGGCGATGCGGCGAAGCGTGGATATAAACGGCGACAGATCCAGTGGCGGCACGCGCGGCGTGGCTCAGGGCAGGATCAGTGGATCCTCCAGCACACGGGCTCGGCGCTGGACCAGCGGCGGCTCGGCGAGGGCACGCACGTGGGAGGCACGGCGGAGAGGCGGTGCGAGGCGAGATCGGTGGCATCCTGGTGGCGGCGACGCGATGAAGGTCGGTGGCGCGGGAGGCGCGGCGGAGAGGCAGCACGAGGCGAGATCGGTGGAGTCTCGGTGGCAGCGGCGCGATGAAGGTCAGTGGCGGTGGCACACGCAGGATCGGATGGATCTGGCGGCGCAGCACTGGAGAGGCACGGGAGCCGCAGATCGGGCGTGGGAGGCGCGACGTGGTGGAGGCAGAGAAGTAGGAAGAGGAAGGAAGGAACGGAGAGGAAAAAGGAGAGAAGAAGAAGAAGACTAGAAAAGAAAAAGAGAGGAGAGGCTCGGGAGCGAGGCGACGTGGTGGATCTGGTGGGTTGTAAAGGATCCAATGGCGGGGCGGCACGCCAGCGCTGGATCTACGGCGGCGCGTTGGAGGTCGATACTGGAGAAGATGAAGGAAATGGGGAGCTCGCCGGTGGTGAGGATGAACAGGAGAGGAGAGGATGAATTGTGGTGATATAGGATGAAGAGAGAGAGCACCGGCGGCTCACCGGAGGAGGAGAAGAGGAAGAACAGGGGAGGTAGAAATGAGGAAGGAGACCGGCGGCTTACCGCCGGCGTGGACCTGGCCACCAGCGGCAAGCTCGCCGGGGTTGGGAGAGAAGAAGTGGGGGTTTTTGGGTATGTGCCAGGCCAAAGAAGCTAGGGCCGGCCGATGGGACTATTGTTGATTTTGGCATTTTTTGCAAAAAAGCCCTCGACCTTTGTTGAAATTGCGAATAGATCCTTATGTGGTGGCGGCTAAGGTTTATGTGTCTTGGCTAATTTGCAATTAGGGGCTTGGATTTTTAGGGAATTTCAATTGGGCCCTAGACTATTAGGTTTGGTTGTTCTAGACTCCCGGAGACTCCGATTTCCAAGCGATCAGCTCCTACGCGTCCGTGTCAATGTGCACTTCTATACGGAATCATCCGTTGACTAGATCCAGTCAATGAAGCTCGTCCATTTAGCCATAAATTACCTGAAATGCGTCAACCTGCAATTAAAATGAAGAAAATGCACAATTGAGGTCGAACGACAGCCAATACAAATATGTTTGAGTATATGATGATTTTTATGACTAAAATGAGCATGAATGAGGGAAAATATCTAGAAAATAAGCACAAATATGAGATTTATCAGGCCCACGCATCAAAAGCCTCTCCAAGAGTCTCCCTCTCAAATGAAAAGGCTCTTAAAGAGGCTCTTTGATGAGCTCTGCATATTAAATATCTAATTTAGTTTTTTGCATCATATTATTGATTAAATAATTAGTAAAAATAAATTAAAAATGTACGACAACAATTCCAACATATAAAATTTAACTTGTAGATCGAAAATTCGTCATAACGAAAATAAATAGTTTTATTAAATTCAGATGGTTGAACATAAAATTAAACATACGACATTGCATATATATGGAAATTTAAACTTAAAATTTAACATCGACTAATTGTCGTCGACACCTCCAAAACGCTTCCAAATGTGTTCAATCAAATCTCTTTTGAACTGCGCATGTATCGGTTGAGCACGAATTTCGGAGTTTCTCCTGATTACATCAACGAAAGCAATTGTACCACCATGTTCGATATGAGGCGGTGTTACATTTGAAGTCCCTTACTATTGTCAAAATCGTAGAGTGGACCATCAGACTCTCGCTCATCCTCAACAGTCATATTGTGCAATATGACACACGTCTTCATGATTTTCGCGAGAGTTGACCGATACCAAAAGTTGGCGGGGCCATGTAGGATGGCAAAGCGGGATTGTAGAACTCCAAATGCTCACTCCATGTCCTTCCTCGCTCCTTGATGCTGCCGCAAATAGTCTAAGTTTGTCTATCTGAAGTAGGGGTATCATCTTCACAAAGACAACCCATTCTGGATATATACCATCTGCTAGATAGTATCGCATGTTGTATTCATGTCCATTGACGAAGTATTGTACTTAAGGAGCTCGTCCCTACAAAACATTAGTGAACAAGGGGGATTAGTTCAATACATTTATATCATTGTTGAACCCAATAACACCAAAGAAGGCATGCCATATCCAAAGATCCTGAGAGGTGATAGCTTTGAGTATAATGGTCGGGACTCCGTAATCACCGCAAGTAAATTACCCTTTCCATGCTACTGGGCAATTTCTCTATTCCCAGTGCATGCAGTCTATGCTTCTGATCATTCCCAAAAAACCGCGCGCCTCTCCTTGTTGCGATAGGAGCTGCATGTCTTGGACAGGTTAGACGTCAAAGATATTCCTCGCCGAAGTTGTCAATCACTCCATCGACAAATTTCTCCAAGCACTGGATTGTTGTGGATTCCCCGATCCATACATATTCATCGATGGCATCGGTAGGAGAGCCATACGTCAACAAACGAATTGTCGTTGTGCACTTCTGTTAGGAGACAACCCTCGACGATTAACAGCATCTCTTCTTTCAGTGAAAAAAGTGGACCACTCACCAAGAGATCCGACAATTCGAAGAAAAAGAGGCATGCTCATTCGAAACCTCCGACGAAATAGGTGCTCGGGGTAAACTGAATCCTCACAGAGTAGTCTACCATGAGGTAGTTATGGCCGTTTTCACGGTCCCTGTCGATATATCGCCTGCTACCGCGCTGACGATGGTGAGAGATAGAAGCTTGTAGCCTGGCTTGCATACCAGCTACAAGACGTTCCTCTAACTCTACCATGGCAGGATCTGGATTGAAGAATCCCGCAAGGTATTTACGATCTCTTCATCTTCACTATATGTGTTTGAACTAGAGCTAGACAGCATTTTTGAGAGAGGGATTTGGAAAGGAGAGGGATTTGTAAAGGCGTAGTATTGCTGTGTTGGGATGGTTCGGTTTATATAGGCCAAGTTGAATATCCCAACGGCTATTTTCCAAGCAGATGCATCCAATAGCTATTTTCCAAGAAGATGTGTCCAACGACTATTTTCCAAACAGATGCGTCCAATAGCTATTTTCCAAGAAAATGCGTCCAACGGCTATTTTCGAAACAGATGCATCCAACGGCTATTTCCAAGAAGATGCATCCAACGACTATTTTTCAAAGATATTTTAATTGCACAAATGAAGGATACATCGTTCTATAGATACACAATGAAAATAAAATGTTACATGACTTAGCCAGTCTAGATTAGCCTTCCTGATCAAATTTTTAACAAACTTAAACGCTTCATCATGATCATTCATTTCGTCGTCGTTGAATTTTGATTTGTTTGTGGTGACCAGTTTTGTGAACGACCTGGCAAGCACTAACTTCTGGTTTAACTTGTCATGTTCACTCAGAGTAGAGACCGCACGGTCCGTTGCCTCCACACACTCAATGTGAACCTTGACGAAGATTCATAAGTCTTCTTGCGCGTCCGCGTTGAACAAGAGAGATTTCTGCTTGCCTTTCTCCTTACGCTTCTCCTTGGCTGTGTTGCGACCTTCTGGTCACGTCTCCTCCACAAGGACATCTGGATTGGATGAGGACAATGTGTGCGCACCGTTCTCATTCAGCCTTGCTCTTTTGCCGGTGTCGACGTAGATTCGATTCCATTTAGGTTGGTCCTGTACAACACGCGCACTTGAGCCATTAGTTGGTCGTCAGAACGACCACTAACGTACACCTCCTTCAGCCTGCACCAAAACAACCATTAAATTGAATAACTTTTCTATTAGTTCGGAGCCAATAGTCTTTGCAATACTTGACCTCCCCTTCTACGATTTCTTAGGCTGCTCTCGTTGTACACCGCTGCCATGCTCGCCCAATATGTGTTGAATTTTTTGCTGTTCCCGTCGACTGGGTCCAACGAGTTATTCCACCACGCACTTATCTGCGCAGTCGAAATATAACGGTGTCATGAGAAATGAATATAAACCTTTCAAATCAAATCGACAAAATTTTGAGATAATTCCTTTCACAAAATTTGAATGTCGAAACGAAATACTCACAACTCAAATATCGTCGGCTACTGACCAAAGCAACCGCTTACGCCTGGCAGGACCCGGGAAACCATGGTCGGCGTCGTTGTCAATAACGAGCTACGTCGTAGCATGTGGCATACCCAAGTCTGAGGGGGATGCGGATTTAAAATTTTGCCCGTGGGGTGGCAATGGCGAGGGATGACCATAGCTGCCTGGCGACGCGACAAAATGATAATTTTGCCCGTACAGTGCATACAGATGGCCATGTGGAAATGAGAGTGGCAATGCATATGGAGAGAGATGCGGATATGGAGCAGCATATGCATACTGAGAGCCGGGAAGGTATGAAGGATAACAAGACGGATATGGTGGTTGTAGAAAATGTGGATTACTGGGTGGATATAGTGGAGCATTTGGATTACCAGATGTTCCCGAATTTTCTTCAGGAGTACCAAGAGAACTAATCCAGTTTACATAACCCTCAGGAGATTACTATTCATTTCGAACTCTAAAAAAAATTAGGGCACAAAATATGTGACAGAAGTGTGTAAATGGTGTAAGATGTGTGAGATGGATGTGATAAAATGAAAAAATGAGGCCACTATTTATAGATAAATGCTGTGGTGATTTTTTGTGAATTTTTCAGACTTTTTCTAAATTTTTTTGGATTTTTTTTGAATTTTTTATTGAAAAAAATTAAAAATTACATAACGACTAATTTTACAACGATTGGAATTACTACCACTGCCAGATGAGTTCCACTCCAAAATAAATTTAAAACTCTAAAACCTTCCCAACTGTTTAAAAAACGACCGTTGAATACTTCAACTGACCTATGACAGTTGGGCCCAAAAAAAACTGGCCCTACATGTTATAGAGGGTGGTTGGAGTTCCTGTGGTCGATGCAGGGAGGAAGTAAAGTCTATCGCATTTCAGGCATGGGTCCCACCACGTTTGCCTCGTGAATCAAAGGTATTTCTCACTCAAACACTGACATGCGGGTCATTAAGATTATGTCCCCACCTATCAATCCTGATATTGAGTTGTGAACTGTCGATTTGGTCAAAACTTTGTGGGCCCCACAAAACACGTATGCACACGCCTTCGACTAGCTCTAACACAGCTGTTTCAACCGCCGCACGCTCGATGAGACCCGCCATTTTGACCTCATCCCTCGACCGCATGGTCGATCGTCTCAACCCGTGCTCGAACGTCGCTTGCACCCATCTATTAGACGGTTCAACCGCCGCGCGAACAACGTGTATTAGAGACAGCCTTAGAGGGAATCAATTTTACAAAGAAAAGAAAAAACTATGTTGTTTCAACTAATGCTCTTTTACTTCACCTACAAGGTAATTCTATACTTTTAAATCTTTCGATCTTCTTTCATAAATAACAAGACAGAGGGTTTCTTCGGATCCTCTACCTCCGACCAATGCGCTCGTACTCCATTTCAATCATTCAATAATAACTCCAATGCTTTAGATTGATAAAAAAATTAAAGGGGCCAACTATCTCGCGAAAGATTTTAAATTGCTCATACAACTTGATCTAGATTATTGATTCTTGATCTAACATTCTAAATAACTAGAGAGAAAAATACATGTCTTTTATTCTAAAAAATAGAGGATATGAATAAGAGGGCTAAGGCTTGTATTTTTTTCATGTATTCTTGTGTGATCTATTTAGATTTGTGGGTCTCCATAATTTGCACCAAATGATCTGATCTATACGCTATAATAAGAGAAACACAGACATACCAAAAGAGAACAGGCAAATAGAGAAGCAAATTCTTAAGACCTGATTTAGCATAAGAAATATAAGATCCACTTGATGCATATTCAATCATATGAATGAATGATTGAGATATATTTCTAATACATATAAAATAAGATTATAATTCATATTAGATAGTTATAATCAAATCTTAATCATAGATCACATAATTCAACGATCCAAAATAGATCTCATAGTTTTATAAGATGGATTTAATTAATTTTTTTCCCGCAAGTAGATGGAGTATTGGAGATGCATGCATATTAGTGGCTTGGATAGCAAAGCCAAGAACTAGATCAAAGGCAAATACACGCGGGACGAGCACGGTCATGCATTGAATCGGCAAACAACTATAGCTGACCCGAACGCCAGACTACATATAGATTTAGAAAGATACAGATTTTTAGCTTATTTGATAAGGTTAAACATGATCAAACATAACCTAAGGCCATAAACTTAAGTTGAAACTCAAGCAAAACCCTCTAGTGTGACATTTTGTATTCTCAAGTAATGGTTTAAATTAGTGCAAATAATATTGTAAAGTTCAATTCGCTCTTACAATGAAGTCCAAATGTTAGTATCGGGTAATTACAGCGGAAACATAACATGTTGGTCTGCTTTGGAAGGGTTTCAACTAAGTACACAACTGCTATAAACTTCTCCAAGTTTCCTACAAACCCAACTTACAAACAAGAGTTCTAGGAAATACTGAACCCGTCTAAACAAACCCTGAACCTTCACATTGAACAGAAAGAAAATAAGATAAATTAAAATAAGATTCAAGAAGTTTAAACCATAACATGTTGGTCTGCTTTGGAAGAGTTTCAACTAAGAACACAACTGCTATAAACTTCTCCAAGTTTCCTTTTTCTTTCCAATGATCTCATTTCGCACAAAATTGTAACAGTTGTGACCTTTATGGATAAATTGTGCATAGAGCTGACACCCAACAGTTCAAAGTTTAACATACTACATTTTCTGTTATATGATCAGGCTGTGTGACACCCATATCAGACTAGTCACAGATTGAATTAATGACTGTGGACCCAATATGGTGCCTACCTTTGCGTCATGTACACACTCCTGAGTGACCTACAATATACATTAGCTGATTGGCATATGAATACGACTATGAAACCAAAGCAAGAATAGAAGTTTGTGATCAACACGAGGATTTCAAGAAGCCATGGCATGTTTACAGGGGTGTGTGACTAGTGCTACATTTGGGATTACTACAGTGCTGTACAGTGCTATGCTAAGCGCTAAAGTAGTTACCACAAATTTTATCATATCTAGCAAAACATTGTTTCCATGATTCCGAGCAGTAATAAACAAATGGTCAACTATCCCTAAATGGTTTGTCAAATCAAATTTTTACGAACGGTCTAAGCAGGCAATAATCTGATGCTAGATTTCCTTTTCAACTGGGGGATGAGAAATGGAACCATGGGTTTAAATACTGAATAGCCCAACTAGGAAGAGAAACCCTAAAGATTTGGACCATCTTGGACATCGCAGAGAAAGGACTTGAAGAATAACTAGATGGTGAAAGAGGTAGTTAAGTTCAAGCACAATAAATAGCTAAAACAAGAATGTTTTTCTTGACAAAAATAAAAATCAACAACTGTTGTAAAGCAGGACTGCTTACCACATGAATGATTCCCAGAGAAGCCAAATTTCCAACATCTAAAGGAAATTGACCACCTTTTGGAACCAACAAAGCATTTACATAGTTGTTGGGCTGCACATGACGAGAAAGAAACTATCGAAAAGGGAAATCTCGGCACAAATAGCATTAAGTGATCTACTTTCTACTGCAAAGCAAGGGCTATATGTAGAATGTCTGTATCCTCTACCTCTGTATAAAACGGGACTGCGAGCAAATAAAACATATAACTAGCAAATGGTGATACACGATTTTTCCATGTTGAGTAAAATGAATCATTAGCTGAAAAAGGTGTTTCAAGGTACATTCACGATGCTTACATGATTCTTTAGACATTAGCAAGGATCTCCATATGTCCAATCTAGAGAATCAGTAATGGCCATGACAAAGCCAGAAGCGACAGCCCACTAGTTTCTCTGTCATGTGATCCATTTAAAAGAAGCACCTAGATTCAGCTAAAGGTTCATTTTAATGAAAGCACCAAGAGCCACAAGCACTATCAACTACGGGAGTTTATAAGTCCAGAAATAGGACAATCTTTACATACTCGTCCATTTACTGATCAAATGAGCCCGGGATTATGATGCTGGTGAAGTAACTGTTTAAAATCAATTTAACGTCCATCCCACCTTCAATCTGGGTGTCTTATCAAGCATGATTCAGTCAGGACTAAGTAAATAGTATTTGACATACAAAGGTAAGAGAAAAAGACAAAAATACTAAAACAAAGATGAAAGGGACCAAAAATATCACCACAATCAAGCATGGGAACATGAGGTTGAATCCAAAATTTTTACGTTTATTAATACCTTGGGAATGCATCTTGATGCTGTAGTCTCCCCAATCCCACGTGATACCTACAAAACTTTAATATCAAGAAAAAACAAGTTCAGGCCAAAACAAGACAAAGTCAAAGACCTAAAACCAATGTTAGGCACTTGAATGAGCATGGATATGTCTCAAGTCCAGGAAGAAACCCATGTATAGCAATCAGAACAAGATAATAATTAATAACTTACCTCGCTTCAACACAAGATGTCAAAAAAAAAAAAAGATGCAGAATATTTGACAAGTATGGAATAAGACCTTTAAGTAATACAATTCTATATGAACAAAATGAAACAGCAGCATCATTACCAGCGATGGCCAAACTGAAGTAAATAGAGATTCCAAGGCATGAACAATGCAGTCCACCTTCCTTAACTGCTCCAAAGTTGTGCAGTTAGCTTCAGGAAAAACCTACAAAGCAAGTTCAGTGGATATAATCAGGAGTTTTAAGAAAAGGCCAAACATATGATTTATGGCTTTTCAGAATTCATGGTAATTGACTACTCAATGATAAGGAAGTACAAATCCCTTTAACCCAAGGATATTTAGTCAAATATACATTAATGTACATAAAAAGAAAAAAAGTGATTCACAACTTAGATTTGCATCAACATTGTGTTTTGATTCTGAGATCCCTTCATTGAGTAAGTAACAAGTGCAAGTATTCTTACAAAATCTATGTTCTTGCAGGACTGTAAAACCATTGTACTAGATAATTGTTATCATTGCATTGTTATACTTGTACCACTGTGAATTGTGATAATGATTGGATAGGGTGGATTGACAGAAGAAATAGAATTTTCATTGCATCACAGTATTTGATCATAAAGTTAGGATGTTATTGCAGCATGTTCTTTGGTCATGACGTTATTCAAGGACTTGAAAAATTGAAATTTCCATTGAATTATAAAAAACATATGATTGAAAATGATTCCATTCCACCCATAAATTTTCCAGACGAAAATGTTCAAACATGAGAATGTTTTCCCTCTCATTGACAAATGGGCACTACACTCAGTTCATCTACTTTTTATTGTGATTTTTGGAACTAAAAGCTCTTCAACAAATCTAAACCAATATGAAGACCAATCGACAAGGATTTGCACGATGCACTCAAATAGGTGTATTCTCATCTGGAGCCAGCAACAGAACTAAGCATCAATATATATTGGAATAGCGAAGTAGTCGGCTTTGAGACATGCTCTTCACGAGCTCTCGCAATGTACCTCCTATTATGGCTTTGGTGGTAGTGGGAAGTACTATATAAGTATATAACTGAGTTTTGATTTGGGCACCAATTTCTCAGAAGAAACTTTCATCAAAATCATTATTTATTTATCCAGCAATGAGGTCACTAAAGCTAATCTAATAGAGGAGGTTGAGAGTGCCTATACTGTCGGAATTATTGGAGTGGGAGCTTTAACTTGCAACATTGTGGAAGAAGGTTTGGTTATATAGTGCAAGGTTATGAATGATGAGTTATGAACTTGTGATGATAGAAGCAAACTTACCGCTATTTATATAGTGTGTTCATAATGGCTAGTTTCAAATGATTATTTGCCAATAAATTTCTTTTTAATTTGAAAAATAAACTTCTCACATTCAAGATGAAGTTCAAAAGTACATTAACAGAAACTAATCCATTAGAATAACATTAGAAGTTACATAGGGCAAGTTAAATAATAATTGTTACCTCGACTATCACATTGTCACTAAACAACTTCAATGCTCTTGTGCTCCCCTTCATAAATCATTGAAGTTCATGGTGTCCACCATCAATAGAACCATGTATTTGTTCATCATTGCTTCTTTCTTCTTCAAATGTGCCGCTTTCTCTCTTGCTGGGGCTTCTTACACCTTATCCCTTGAGAGTAGAAGTTGTCCATCTACCATCTTATCCATTCTACAAGATCATAGTGTTTGAACTTCATAACAAAATTGTCGATGCCATTAATTTGCCCCTTTTTCCAAAAGAAAAAAAAACAAATTGAGAAAAATGCTCTTGAGTATGGCCTCAAATCACCAGTAATCCTTGCAAGAACATGACCCCAACTTGAAGTGATGGAACCTATTCACATCCCTCACTATAAACTCCCTCTCCACAATGCCACTAATGATCTTGAAAGCCTCATGGCAATCACAACACATTCTTAGGTTCTTCATAACCCTAATGGCCATCCCCTTGGGCACAACCAAGAGACCAAACCCTAGAGCCAGCATCTCACTGTGCACTCCAACCATGACACCTTTCTCCTCCTCTTCATGATCACCAATGATTCTTTCACTCCCTAGCCTCCCTTTGTAGCCCTTCTCCCTCATCTTGGACTCTAGGTCATCCAACAACACCATCACATCACCGGCGCGAGGGCCCGCGGGCAACACCACACCGGCGTAGAACACATAGTAGATATCCTTTATCTCAATCCAACTGCATCCCGGGTCCTTCCGTATGCCCCGCCGCTCCATGTCTGACCATATGGCCGCGGCATTGTCGGCCTGGCCAGCTGAGACGTATGCGTTCGACATTGCTACGAGTACACCCGCCATGTCTTGGCTGAGTTTTGACACCCTCTGGCTGGCTCCGATTGCTAGGTCTAGACAATTGTGCGTTCGGCAAGCTGAGAGCAACGAACTCCATAGAATGTGCTCATCACGACTTTCGCCCTGTGCTTCATTGGCCAGCTTGAATGCCTCATCGAGGCGCCCTGCTCGGCCAAGCATGTCGACTGCGCATGTGTAGTGGCTCACACATGGATCAATGCCATGTCTGCAGCGCATAGAGTGGAAGAGCTCGAGGCCCACATCGACAAGGCCTGAATGACTGCAAGCGTGCATAACGCCAAGCAGCGTGACACTGTTTGGTTGCACGCCCCGATCGATCATCTGATCGAACAAAGCAATTGCGCATTCACCGAGACCGTACTTCGCAGCTGCCACAATGGTGGAAGTGTATGGGATGACCGACGGTTGCTCAATCTTGTCAAAAACCTTCTTTGAGTACTCATAGCAACTGCACTTGGAGTACATGTCCACCAATGCCGCCGCAATCACATCATTGCGCTCGTGCCCAAGCCGGAGCACAGCAGTGTGCATGCACTTGCCAACACTGAGCCTCCCAACACTCGCACATGCATTCACAATACTTGACAGCATGAAATGATTGGGTACCATGCCATGACCTTTACTTTGGAACTTTGCGAAGAGGCCGATTGCCTCATGCCCGAGCGCATTTTGAGCATACGCCGATAGCATTGATCCCCACAACACTATGTTTCCTTCAAGACCAACTGTCCCGTCGAACACCATGCGTGCGTCCTGAATGCTGCCACCCTTGCCATACATGTTGACAAGGGCAGTGGCAACGACGATGTCATGAGCATAGCCGGAAACTTTAGCGTACGCATGGACTTGCCGGCCAAGGCCAACATTAGCTAGGTGTGCGCACACGCTCACGGCTATCGAGAACGTGAAAGCATTCGGCAAGACGCCGGTGCGAGCCATGGTGCGGAAAAGTGCAATGGCCATATCAGGGTGCCCAGCATTAGCGTAGCCAGACATGAGGGAAGTCCAGGAGACAACGTCCATGTGGGGCGTTTCGTTGAACAAGTCATGTGCGCAGGCGGGGGCGCCACAACGGCAGTAGCCGGCGAGGAGGTGGTTAGAGGAGGAGATGGCGGAGGAGACACCGAGCTTGAGAAGCTTGGCATGGGCAGCAGCAACCGATGCGAGATCAGAGGTGCTGCGCAAGAGGTGGATTAGCAGCCGTGCGATCGTGGTGGCCGTCATTGCCATGGTGATCATGGCTGGCTCATGCATAGAGCTCGACGAGTGTAACTTTTGCTGAAAAGTCCACAAGAGTAGAAAATATTAAAGAATTTCTCTTTTTTAAAGAAAAATCTTAATCGGTCTTTTTTACAAATAAAAGAAAAAATGGTACAATTTTTGCAAAAAAGTCCATAAGGGTAGAAGAAATTTAAGAACTTCGGAGTCTTTTTTACAAAGAAAAGAAAAAGGTACTTGCTAATAGAAAGGTACCTGTATTTTCTTATCTTGCATACATCTCTCCCCACCCTTGATCAAACCCTTTTCTGAGACTTAGTCCTTTAGGGTTTACCTATCCCCCTCCTTGGTAAATCTAACCCTCTAAGACACAACAAAAAATCCTCTTATAGTGGTACAATAGCATCCCAAGTAATAACACTGCCACAGTCAAACCCCGACTACACAACAAGAGCCTGCAAGAGAAAATTTGTAAGCTAATAATAGCCTTTAAAAATTCTCTAGAAAGTAAATAACATTATTCAAGAAGCTGTGTTACATCAGAAGTCAAGTAACAGTGCTGTATCAGACATGGATGCCTGTTATGCAATTTGCAAAATGAATTAGCAGTTCAGTCGCTTGAAACAAGGAAAAAAAGATCTTCCTTTCTATTTTTGGGTCGGTACTAGTCCACTAATAGCAAAGATGATAGAAATAACATTTGAATGGGCATTGAATTGAATTACAGCATCTAATTGTTGTGGCCATTCCATAATCAAGCACATCAAGAAGTTCATATGTTGTGTTGCTTGAAGCAGGTTGTAAGAAAAACCTTTTTGTTGGTGTGCCAAACCTGCTTGTTACATTGCATAATAAACAGAATGTATTTCTACTACTACAGAGAAAAGCCCTGCCCTTTTTTATTTTGTTTGGTCCGACACTTGAGCGATACACATATCTACTCTGCAAATTCTTATGTTTCAAATGAATAACCAATAAGATTATTCCTTTTTGTATCCAAAGTCACAACCCAAATACGAAAAACAATGCCCAGGATTCTAGGGCACCAGAGCAAAAATATAGCACATGGCACTTCTATTTCCTACTGGACCATTATTGACTGCTAAGTCATGAGCTCGATTACTCGTCACCTAAATAAACATTATAGATAGCAAGATTCCCTTTCCCTGACTAGTAGTCTCTGTAAAAAAACTCCCCCGCTATCAGCATATAAAGCATGCTGTCGCTTCAAAGCATCCATGACAAATCCTCAAAACAAACACTGGCTGCCACTATGCCATCTATTAGGACGACTTCAACCCATAGTTACTTGCAGAATTGTCAAACTACCCGTACTGAACTCACTATCACTAAATTAGTGATGGATTTTCACAATATTAGCTGCCCAGGAACCTAAATTCAATGACCACATCAGCCTAAAAGCAATAAATTTGTAGTAAATATAAGTGGGTTAGGATCCCACTACAGCATGCTAACATCCACCTAACAAACAAGATAAGGAACAAAAGAACACAAACAATAATAGCAGGCAAAAACAAACAAAAAAATAGAGGGTAAAATGTACACATCAACCACAAACAATAATTATTCATCACATTAGCATAACATCACATATCATCACATAAGTTCTAGCTCTTTGCACGCAAAAAGAATTAAAAACTAATGCAGAAAATAAAAACCCCTCGCTTCCAACAAATTCGATGAAAAGTACTCACGAAAAATAGCTGAAATGCCCTTTTCTAAAAGTAAATCCCATGAAGTTAAGACCAACAAAATCCCTCCAAATTTAGCTCAAAAATCAGCTAAAATCACTTCTTTCCACCAAGAACCCCCAAAAAATCATCTCAAAACAGCTAAAAATAACCCCTCCTTTCCATCTCCGACAAGTCCAATCCACAAGACCCCCAAGTAGCAGCACCAAAAAGACTCGAGGCAAAGAAGCACGGATTCGGGCGACACAAACCTCGAACGAAATGCCCCACATGGACGTTGTCTCCTGGACTTCCCTCATGTCCGGCTACGCCAATGCCGGGCACCCGAGCACCCTGATATGGCCATTGCGCTTTTCCGCGCCATGGCTCGCAACAGCGTCTTGCTGAATGCTTTCACATTCTTGATAGCCGTGAGCGTGTGTAAGCACCTAGCTAATGTTGGCCTTGGCCGGCAAGTCCATGCGTCCGCTAAAGTTTCCGGCTATGCTCATGACACCGTCGTTGCCACTGCCCTCGTCAACATGTACAGCAAGGGTGGCAGCATTCAGGACACACGCATGTTGTTCGACGGGACAGTTGGTCTTGAAGGAAACATAGTGCTGTGGGGATCAATGCTGTCGGCGTACGCTCAAAATGCACTCAGGCATGAGGCGATCGGCCTCTTCGCAAAGTTCCAAAGTGGAGGCTATGGCATGGTACCCAATCATTTCATGCTGTCGAGTATTGTGAATGCATGCGCGCGAGTGTCGGGAGGCTCAGCGTTGGCAAGTGCATGCACACCATTGTGCTCCGGCTTGGGCACGAGCGCAACGATGTGATTGCGGTGGCATTGGTGGACATGTACTCCAAGTGCAGTTGCTATGAGTATTCAAAGAAGGTTTTTGACAAGATTGAGCAACCGTCAGTCATCCCATACACTTCCACCATCGTGGCAGCTGCGAAATACAGTCTCGGTGAATGCGCAATTGATTTGTCCAATGAGATGATCGATCGAGGCGTGCAACCAAACAGTGTCACACTGCTCAGCGTTATGCACGCTTTTCAACACGGGCCTCAAACTCTTCCACTCTATGGACTATAGTGACTAGTGAGGGCATTTGACTGCTATCATTCTTATGAACTGAACTAGAGGATTTCACATGAATCATGCCTATCCAGACAGTTATGAAAATGTTCCAATCAAATGGTCAAGCAAAACTCAACAATTGACACAGTGCATTACATGAACTTTTTCAAATTTTAGAACTGCATATGAGAGATCAAGTTGTACTGCCATATGAACAATGCAAAAAAACAAATCTACTTCCACATAATGCACTACCATGTGAAGCAAAAACCACTGATCTCCAACTAACATGCAAAAATTACTGATCTCAAAAGAAAAGAAGAGATGGAGAGAAGAATTGGAGATTTCTATGTACCTGGATCCAGCTTGTGTTCTTGCTCTGATTTGCTCCGATTTGAGAGAGACTAGTGCCCCGTCACCGGATCTGTGAAGATCTGTGAAGACCCGCGGTAGCAATAGAACGGGGAAAGTATACAGAAAGATCTGAACAGAAGAAAATAACACAAGCAGATAAATCTGTTGAAAAGAAGAGATAGGGAGAAGAATTGGAGATTGCTATGTACCTGGATCAAAGATTTCCAAGCGCTTGTGTTCTTGATCTGATCTGCTCCGATTTGAGAGACTAACACCCCCTGTCACAGATCTGGGGAAAAAGGAGCAGCACCGTCACCGTTGCGACGCTACTCTCAGGCGGTCCTCCTCCCCGGCGTCGGCTAGATCTGGACGTTCAGCGCATATAAATCAAAAAACGCCTCCGAAACCCTAGATATGCGAAACCTTAGATCTGCGAAACCCTAGATGGAGAGGGGGTGATCTCAACGGAGAGGGGGTGACGGCGTCGTGCGGGGAGGGGTAGGCGGCGGCGCGAGAGATCGTGGGGGAGGCGTCGTCGCTAGAGAGAGAGAGGCGGGGAAAAAAATTGCCCGGCCGATCCGGTGGGTTTGGGCCAGAATTTTTCCATTCCCCGCCAAATCCAAACGCGATTTTTACTCCACCACATTTAATTTCGAGTGAGATTTTATTGTTTGGATACCATTGGACTACTCTAAATAATTACTTGCGATAATTGGAAAGGAAAATATTCTGTGTAAAAAGAATTGTCAATAACCTATATTGACCTAAAAAGAAGTTATTGAAAAGCATAAAAGAGGCATATGAAAACATATTTAATTGAGTCAAAAACTTCTTTATCTATGATACAATAGGTTCATGTGTCTAAATGTAACGTTTGACGTATAGGTGACGGAATCCGACTTCAAACAGCAGGAGAAATAGATAAATCGGAATTAAAACCACCAAAATCGACCAAAACAGCCCTAAAAATCGAGTCGGGTACGACTTGTGGCACAGGTCGTGCTCTGGTCTGAGCACAGGTCGCGCCCGTGATTGTGCTGGGCTCAGTCCAGGGCAACACTACCAGTGGTGTTTGATTAGGTATGTTCGACCAAGTGACCAGGCGTGTCCAACCAGGTGACCAGGTGCCTTCGACCAGATGTGTTCGATCAGGGTTCTTCATACAGTCCACGTTGTTCAAGTAGGCTCGACCATGTGTCTTCACTACTACAGAAATGCAATCTACTAAACCCTATTTTCTAAAAATTTTACACAATCTAGAAGAAAACTATTAGTATAAATAGTACATGGTGGAGAAGGGCATTTGTACTAACAGTTGAGTTATGAGGAACCATTAGTAAAAACCACATAATTTTTTCTAACGGTTCTGAATATATTAATCCTTAGAAGAAATATACTTATACTAACGGTTATATTTTTGGAACCGTTAGAATAGATTTGATTTCTTCTAATGATTCTGAATATATTAACCGTTAAAACAAATATACTTATACTAATGGTTGTATTTTGGGAATCGTTATAATAGATTTGATTTTATTCTAACGGTTCTTAATATATTAACTGTTAAAAGAAACATACTTATACTAATGGTTATATTTTGGGAACCGTTAGAATAGATTTTATTTTATTTGAACGGTTCTTAATATATTAACCATTAGAAGAAACCACATGATTTAATAAATATCCTCGCCGCCGTCTCTTGTTTCTCTCTTCCTTCTTCTCGATCGAGCCACCTCTCACCTTCTCAAGCTGCCGCCGCTCTTCACCGACCAAATCCACCAGTAGCCATTACTCCTCTAAATCCTCGCCGCTGATCGCCTCCTACATCGCACCCATACCACAGCCGTTAGATCTGCTTAGATCTGTCTCCCCCGCCGTGCTTCTTGCCTCCATTTTCCACCGCCACAACGCGCGTCTCCGCTTGTTCCTCTCCTCTCCCTCTCTCAACACACCTCACCACTAGTGTGACAACGACCGGTGAGCCGCCGCCTCCTCTTTTTCTTTCTCTCTCTCAACTCTCTTCTACAATCCTCCAAACCCTAAATCTAGGCCATCGACGGCTTAGATTGCACCGCCGTTATGTCCGATACGAGCGTCTAGTGAGTTCAAGCCCTAGATCCACGCCGTCGGCGACCTCCACTACAGCGACGACCTTGGTCTCCTCTACTCGACTTTGGTTTCCTCATCCTCGACCAACACTGCGTCAATCACAGCCATGACAACTTCGACCACATGCACCGACGACAACTTGGTAACGATCTCTTTCTCAAAATCTGTCATCTCTTCCTCTTCTGTTCAATGTCTTCCTGGAATGTGTGTATGTAAGATTTTGAGATGTTTGGATGTGAATTAAAGAGTAGGGAATTGCTTTTCTTGAAAATTAAATTCTGCTTTTGTGATGAATAAGAAGGTGCAAACCAATTGAGTCCCATTTGCTTTCCTATTTCAATTTCTTTTACAATTTGGTTTTGTTTTCCTTACTTCAATGGGATCTGGAAGCACTCAAATAAGTTAAGTTATTTTAAAGGTTCACTAAAAAGAACTGTTAGAATACTGTAAACTATTCTAACAATTTTTAATTAATAACCGTTAGAATATGGTAAGCTATTTTAACGGTTCACTAATAAGAATCGTTAGAATATAGTATGATATTCTAATGGTTATTAAGAATGAACCGTTAGAATAGCTTATTATATTTTAATGGTTTATTAACAAGAACTAATAGGATAAGTTGTTTTACTAACGGTTTGTAACCGTTAGAGTAGTGTTAGATTTCTTCTATCGTGCCGATCACTAGCGGTTGAAGAACAGTTAGTACGGATGTTTTGGAACCGTTAGTACTCAGCATTTTTGTAGTAGTGCTTTGACCATCTCGTGTTCAATCAGGGCTCCTATTCGTCTAGTTTTCGTGTCTTTCGTCGAAACTGGTTCAAACGAACTCGAAATGTCTTCAAATTTTGTAGGTGTGATCCCTGAACATAACGAACCCAGCTGTAAAAGAAAATTATAAAAATAATACAAAAAGTTACATAAAATGTCCCTAAAGAGAAGTTTTTATTAGCAAACCTAAAGTAAAAACACTACCAATTTAGCACTTATTAGTGAGTGTCGACGATTCGGACTCGGAGTTCTCAGTCGAACTTATGTAGAATTTGTAATAGCGAGACCTTTCAAGGTGACCCTCCGGGAAGGTATGTAGAAGAATGGAGAACAGGAGCACAGAGAGATTTATACAGATTCAGGCCCTCGATGGTGGGAGTAAAAGCCCTACGTCCTGTTAGGATTTCATTATATGTGATAAAGGTTTACAAACTAGCGGGAAGAAACCTTCACAGGCGAAGGTTTTTTCTATGTAATTGTACAAAAAGAAGTCCTAGGAGACTTGCAAATGTTATCTAATCTAAGCCGTAGACTTGGCTGTTTTGAGTGGTTGAGATGCGTTGTATCTCACTTGTATCAGAGGTCTTTTCTCCCAAATGGATCGAATCTCCCTGTTTGATGTACCTTGCCACCCTCTTATACTGGTCGAAAGGGTGCCATGTCGTAACTGCATCAGACAGTTGTTTGGACGGTTGGATGCGGTTTATTGAACTGCTCTTAACTTCCACGTAGGTTAAGCACGTGTTATTCGTGGATAACTGCACGTATTAACCTCCTGGCGGTTAGTCTTCTACGTGGAGGAATCTTCGGGATACTTGGAATATTCCCACTATAGGGATAACCGGACAGATAAACTCTAAGTACCTTGGTCGAGAATGTTCTGACCGCGGGATGTTGGCTGACCGCGCAACATCTCCAATATTCTGTTCGCGTATAGCATACGAACTTCTGACCGCGCAAAGCCTGCGGTCTGATCGCGCAAAGCCTGCGGTCTGATCGCACGAGGCCTGCGACCTGATCGCGCAAAGCCTGTGACCTTAGGCTGATGCTTCTCAGAATGACTTGAGTTCGCACCGCCGGGCACGTGTCTGGCTCGAATCTGTCTTGAACCAACAGTGCATTTATTTGAACTGACCTGGGTGTCAATCCTCGTCAGCTAGCCCCCAAATTTAAAGAAAACGAAGGGACGTGTTGTGAGACCCCCATTTGAGGGTCACCTTGGCAACCGCCCAGGTAGATTGCGCACAGAAAGGTACATCACAAGCTCACAACAACAGAATTCACTTTAAACAATAAAGCTGGTAGATAAAGCAAGTACAAGGTCACGAGGACCGCTATTACAATATCATAATGCCAAGGGTGGCACTAATTAAAGTTGATACAAAAGTAGAGAGTTTTTCAAAATCAAGAATCGGTATTGAAGTACCGAACACAGAAAAACAACATAAAAAGCAACCACAAGGGTCTTCATTTTCTTCTGCAGCGACTCTGGAAGGGCTTTCTCCACATCGGACTCAACTTGGCTCATGACCCTCCTAGAAGCTCAAATCGTCTGGGAAGGCTCCTTCCTCTTCTTGGTGCTCGCAGTCAAAGGAACCAGGATCCTCGAATCCTTTCTTCTGAATTTGTTTGCAAAGGCAAGGGTGAGCATGTTTTTACACAATGCTCAGCAAGTCTCGTTACAAAAATGTAGGTATATAGATGAGGAGTGATCAAGAAAAGGGTTTAAGACTTATAATTATAAATAGTATAGATCTCAATTCTTTGATCTCTCAAATGAGGGTTTTGTTTTCAACAACGGGGTTTTGTAAATCTTAAGTTATACTTTAGAAATCGTTATGTGTGATGGTCTCCCATGAGTCATCATTTTTATCAACCATATTATGAAAACATTCCAAATCATTACTTGTGCTATAACCCATGGATAACATCCACTACGAAAAGACTCCTGAATCTGGGAGTACAGAGTATCTGATACTTCTTTTACACTTTGCAAAGGTGTACCTCTTTTTAAATCCACCAGTTCACTCAGCTTTCAAGTCGGGCCAACTCCATGTGACTTATACACATGTGACAAGGCCGAGATCACACAACGCTTTTACAGTTCAGTATTAACAGTATCCCCGCCCGGTAAATAGACAATTAAGTCTCAAGTACCGTTGTGGGTCCTCCCCACTGCCTTACTTCCTAGCCTCTGGCTTATGTTCCCGCAAGACACATAGCCTTGGTCTGTGTCCACGCAAGACATATGACCGTTCAAGATTACAACCGCGCACGGCTTAATCTGAGGCGTAGGGCGCCTTCCTTCTTTCCACCTTTATCTCTCATCATTTTTCTGAACTCACATCACTCATGGCCGAACTGCGGCCCACCAGTTTCCACGCGAGAAACCAGACCGACAAACCATGCAGGGAACTGCTAATACCAAAAAGCTACTAAGTTGTGCCTGTCCCATACCAGGCAAGTGGTTGGTACGTTTACAATTCGCATAGAGACACAGCACAAGGTTCTCGTCCTTATGAACCAATAGTGAGGAACATTCACATTCCCTGGTGCGCACCGTACCCTCTCCATACAATCCAATCCTCACTACTGATCCCTTTTATCAGTTTTCTTGACAAAACGGTTTTGATCATAACTTCTCATGTATTTGACCATTTCAATTTTAATGTGAATATTCAGTATATGAGTCCTAGGGTGACAAAAGCATATATATGAAGGTTCAATAACAAAAAGGGGTTTCATGATCCATTAGGTAATATCTACTCATGTCATTCAAACATAACTTGTATTTCAAATAAGCATGCATAATAAGAAACAGTGAATATACTTCATATGAAAATATTGGGTGAGACATGATCAAAGGAATGAGGCTTGCCTTGCACTGCTAGGTCTAATTACTCGGACGAATCTTCAAAGACTTCTTCCGCTCCTTCAGCTTCGGGCACTGCGGCGGACACAAGCAATACAATACACACACTACATAAGCATACATAAAATAGTTTCTATAGAAAATATTGAGTAAATAAGTCATGCATGCAGGGGAAAAGGTTAGGGCAAGGTCACAAGGGTTCTGGTCGAAGAAACGGCTAAAAAGGATTGAACGTCGAAGGGTCGACATTCAGTTCACGGCTTTGGCATAGCTTCAAACTGGTATTAGGATGGTTTTCTGGAGAAGTGACAGAAGGGAAAGATGTAGAACACAACTCCAGGAATCTAGGGGACAAGGTGGCATTTCAATTGCTCAACCAGAAGGGGCTGAACAAGGCTAATGCCAGTGGCTGACATGCACTGACATAGTGCAGACATTGCCAAAATCTAGGGCTTGACATAACTTTTGATACAGGGTTCCAATTGATGCACAACTTTGTCTGGGAGGTAGGCATTGATAACAGGAACAAAATACTTAACAGGATCAAGGGCTGAAAGTGGCTGGAAGGTGATGAAATTCAGTGATGAACTGTGGTGACTTGGACATGAACTGGGCTTCTGGACAGTGATCTTGGTATTGGAATAACTTTTGATTCAGGTCGATTCAGGGATCGAGCTAGTGGACAATATTGCTCAGGGTACTGGAATCTATCTAAGGGACAAGGTTTCAGGAGCTAGATCTGCCGGGGAAGAATTCCGGCGACCGGTGCTGGAGAAGACGACATTGGAGATTGGGGGTTTTCAATACAAAGCACTTGAACTCGATTGCTTGCTCAGGGAGTGAGAGGGTGAAGTGTGAAAGCTAATGGCTTAGTCAATTTGGCTGGGGATGAACTGGTGCGGCCTGGCGACGAGAGCCAGATCATCGGCGGCGAGCTAGAATGGGAAAACTTCAATTTCAGCTCAATTATGCAATCTGAGCGCACAGGCTTGCTAGATGGGGCCTACTGATCAAGAAACTCTACTGGAGGGGAAGCCAATTTGGGATGAATCGAACAGGATTGGGGAAACAGGGCAAAAAGGCTTTTCCGATGATCGCCGGCGTTAGGGATCGCCGGGATGCAATTGGCTGCTATGACACAGAGAGGGAGAAGAGGGGAACTCACCGGTGGCTTCAGTTTAAAGAATGGTGTAGCGAATTGGGCCGGCACCGTGAGCTCCAGAAATTGTTCGCCGGAGAAGAAAGCGAACTCGGCGGCAGTGAGAAATTAGTCGGTTTCTGTTGCTGGGAACTGAAGCAATACACTGAGGGGTATTTATAGATGCTGGAGCAATCCTCTGGTCGACAAATTGGGGAACAGCGGCGACGAATTTGACCGCGAAGCGACCGGACACGGCGGGGACTTGTGCCGGCGATGATGGCGAGGCACTGGCGTGCAGCGGTGCAGGCTTTTGGCAGTGGATGGCACAGGCGCAAGCGGCGAGGGAACGGTGAAGTGAAAGCTCCATCGACGCGTGGCCGAGACGTGTCGAACGGGCGAAGCTGGACTTGCTGGTTCGCGGGCTCGCGCGCGGGGAAGAAATTGGTTGTGCTGGCGCGGCCGAGGTGGCGTCCACGGCGGTGCCACGAATGCGCACGGGTGTCAGGTACGTGGCAAAGGTGGTGGCAGCTCTGGAAGTTCACCGGCGGCGAAGAACGCGGCGAAGCTCTGCGGCGGTTTCTGTTGAAACACGGCCAGGGGCCTAATTGCAATAAAAAGGACTGATCTGCAAGGAAAGTTTGAAATAGAATTGGGCTTGATTGCAAATCTGGAGATCTAAGGGTCCGATCTGAAATCTGATTTCGCAGATAAGTTGCATAAGATCATTAGAACTCATCTGGCCAAAGTTTGACAAGATCGGGCAAGATCTGAAGGGTTTCGACAAAAGTTGGGGAAAACGACTTTAGGGTAAAACAGGGTAATTAGGGTTTCAAAAACGGCGAGGGTCGAAACTCAGGTTTAGGGCAGGATTTGGAAATTCTTCCAGAAGGGAAAAATGTTCAGAATAGTGAATGTGAGATATTCACTGAATCAGATCAAAGTTTGGAGGTGGTCTGAGACTTTTAGTCTTTTTGGGCTTCTGACAAATCTGAAAAGGGCTGATTTGTGAAAAAGATCTAAACGAAAGGGTTTGATTGCCGACTTTTTGGGGTAAGCTGCTGGCACAACTGGGATCTTATTCTGAAATAGAAAGGGACAAGACAAGCCAGGATTTGGGAAAAATCGGGATGTTACACGTGTTCACTTTAAATTTAAAGAAATGCATCGGATTATTAACCCGACTCTTCAAATCCCCCACTTAGTGGCGCACTAAATAGGTCGGTTGGTTCCCCGAGACAGGCTCTGGGTATTATGTGACAGGCAATGATGGCGCTGTTGAAATGTTTTTTAGCCCGAGGTAAAATTGTAAATGCTTTTAAAAACCCGAGGCGATTCAGAATGTGAACCGTCACCTTGGCGACTATAAATACAGGATCTTTTGTTTTGCAAAGCTCCACAATCCCTTCCCACGGTTAAGTCATTTCTAAACTCACATTCATTCCTCTCTTCATACACCTCCTGATGGCAGATAAGAACATCATCGAGATTGAGAGTGATGAAGAGGAAGTTCTTAAGCAGGAACCTCAAGTGCCTAAAGATCCATCCCCTTCAAAGAAGAAACCCAAGGTTGACGAAGGGTCCTCCAGCAGAGCAAAGGTAGAAGATGAGCGATCATCTTTTCTTCCTACAGCTTTCTTTCCAAACATTCCCTGCTTTTGTTTGGGTGATCGATTTTCTGGTCAGCAAGAGGTGACTATACGACCAGAAGATCCTCAACTTCTGGTGGGGAATCAACCTTCTGCTGGTAAGGTTGCACTTTCACCACCGGGTGATCATCCGAATTTATCGGGTGATCTACCTCCCAGGATGGATACATCAACGTGTCACGAGCAGGGACAGGTAACAATCCTTTTCTCCTTTTGTTTATAGTTATGATTTGCACCATTAACTTTTGCAAATGTAGGAGATTGGAGGCCCCAGTGATCAGCCTTCTGCTGCTCCATTTCTTCCTTCCGGACATAATCTTCTGGAGGAGAAGAATGCCCTGGAGAAGAACACCGAAGAAATGTCTTCGGCGATTCTGCACCTGGCAGAATGTTTTAAACGATCCCGTGAAGAGGTGCACCAGTTCCGTCGAGAGAGGGACCATGCTCAGCAACAGCGGGAACTCTCCGATTTAATTAGGAACAGTAGTATACCTCTTGTTAGGGATGATGTAGATAGGATTAGGTTAGTCGCAAGTTCTCTAGGGGTTGTCAGTGTAGATCCTACTGACAACAACATGTCCCTAGGAGAACTCTGCAAACTTCTTTCGGATCAGGTCGACGCTCTGGTCGCCGGTATCCCTTTTGTATGTAAAGAATGCAAGAAATAAAATTTTCTTTCTTCATATAGATACTCTTTACATCTTCTGTGTGAATATATGGCCATGAGTAATGCTTTCGCGACCATTCATACACAGGGAAATTTCAGTTCTGCGATCAGAATCACACTTTTATAAAAGTATCGCGACCAGCCCTGATATCGCGATCAGACTTAAAGCCGCGGTTAGAACTGAAACATACTGTGACCAGGATTGAGGCTCGACCAGACTATCACTTTGATTAGAATCGGAGCTTAATCAAAAGCATGGTCTCGATCATACCGTAACTCGGTCAAAATACATCCATACGTCCAAAAATTGAGTCGTATGATTTTTTCGTGAAAATGTCCAAAGCATATAAAGGAAAAACGTCCTCTGAAAAGCACTGAAAACTTTTCAGTCCTTTTGCACTTTCAGTTTCCGAAACAAAGAAGTCTTTTTGTTTCAGATCCGATGCCTAAACACTTTAACGGGTCCGCCAGAGACAGTATCCATTATGGGAAATAAATGAATAAAATACTCGGTGGAACGTTTGAATGGAACGTTCCTTACATTAATGCGTCTCCTCGGGTCTATAAAAGGAGCAGATGTCTTCCTGAAGAAGCCACTCAGCCAAAAACCCTCAACATCTCCGCCGCACAAAACTCTCATTCCTCTTAGCCTTCGTCTTCCCCAAAAGTCACCAACTTTTCCTTCAACTCTCCACCGAAAAATGGCGTCCTGGAGCCGATCCATCCACTATTCCGAGGAGAGTTTGATGTTGTTGGAGAAGGAGGAGATCCTTCCTCCGCGGCTGCTAATCAACTGGCGGCCTGCGGAGAAGGATCAAGAAACCCCGAACGTCCGAGAGGGCGAGTTGGTGGTTTTCGAGGAGTACTTGTGCTGCGGGTTCCGATTCCCTGAGAGTCGGTTCCTGAAAGACATCCTCGAGCACTACGGGTTGGAGTTAATCAATCTCCACCCCAACGCGGTGTTGATATTGGCAGTATTTCAACACTTGTGTGAGGCGTTCGTCGGAGTGCATCCTAGCGTGGATCTCTTCCGGCGATTTTACTTCTCGGCGTGGTCGAAGAGCGCCAACGCCGCCGGATGTATTTACTTCCGGCTATGGGATAAGAAGGAGTATCCCTTTCTACCCCTGCGGGATTCAGTGCACGGGTGGCATCAGAAGTGGTTTTACTGCACCCCGCCAAAAGAGAGCGGGTTGTGGTTTGAAAATTCGCGGCCGGAGAAGCCAAGCGAGTTGGACACTCTCCCGGCGATGAACGCGGAGTTCATGAAGCACGCCGAGGTGATTCTTCACTTAGTCGAAGAAGGGCTGACAGCACGCGACGTCGTCCGAGACTTTGTGAAGAACCGGGTGAGCCCCCTGCGTGAAAGGGCTCATCCGGCTTGGGAGATCAAGTCCATGGCAGATGGTACCCTGGACTATAACGAAGGTATTCGTTTCTGGCACCGAAATCTTTTTATATCATTTCTGGAATGCACCAATTTTAACTGCTATTCGGGAACAGTTCTGCCCTCAGCTGAAATCGAGAGGCGGACTAACTACCTCCTCAGGGCGTACAACGCCGAGGTAGAGGGTCCCAAAGGATCGCCTCGCCCCCAGAGCTTAATCCACGCCGATGACGACCTCAACAGGAACGCCGAAAGGTAAATTTTTCACTTGGCCTCTGTTTTGCAGGTCCTATGTCTGCCGAGAACTAATCCCATTGGAATGAGAACAGCTTTTAGGTAGGTTCGCTGAGGCGAGGTTTCCCAGCGAAAACGTCGGTTCCCTGGGGAAGCCAACGATGAAGTACGTGAAGAAGGTTTCCTCGAGACCCAGGACGAGGAATCCCGCCCCCAAGAAATCCAGGCTAAATCTTGGGGAAGGGTCTTCACGAAGCACTCCTCCTACTGCCCGAAAAACTGCGGTAAGATACCACATTCCTCCGAACTTTCCAGGTGTGAATTGGAATTACTTCTTCATCGTACAGGGAGAGGGGAGCGAGGAGGAAGATGATGACGTCCCCCTGATTCGCCGGAGGAGGAAAATTACGGTCTCTCCGTCTGGTGATGCTCCAACCCATTCCGCAGAGACAACTGCTACCGCAGGAGCAGCGGTAGCAGACCCCGCGTCCGGCGAAAGCCCTGTGGTCGCAGATGATCCCCCAGCTCCTGAAGCCCCCGAGGCTTCAGGGCTAGTTGCCTCCACTTCCCTGGTCGAAGGGACGACCGCGGTAAAGTTTTCTCACGGTCTTGTTTTCCTCAATTCCCCCTGTGCATTTGATGAACTAATGCTTATGCAGGGAGAAGAGCTTCCCCCTGCAACTCCTGTGAGTCCCAGAGAGGAAAATCCTCCACCTCCGCAGACTGGAGTGGAGGTGGTTGAACAAGATCCTGTGGCGGTTGCACACGAGATGCCGGCCCTAGAAGTTCAGGAGCCATCGAGGCCTTCGGATGTGACCCAGCCAATGGGACCAATTACTCAGGTAAAGATTTATCTCATTCATCTTCATCTTCCCCTAGAAATGTGCTCACAGAACATTCCCAGGGGGGAGATGCCTTGTTCTCCAAGAGGAAGATCAGGACGGACGGCAATCGTCCCCCTTCTCGAGGGGAGCCTCCCTTGAAATCTCAAAAACTAATGAGATTTCAAATAAGGTAAGAATCTTTATCCTGATTGTATTTAAATGATGGTCATGAACTGTGATTGTTCGATTCTTCTTTCCTTTGTCAGGCGAAAAGAAACAACATCCAGCCCTTCAACCACTTCGGGGAGGGTTGAGGTCGCTGTTGGAGCAGGAGCCTCCAGTGGGGAGCGCTCCGTCCCCTCGGACCAGGAAGTCGTCCGGGCCGTGGGAGGAGAAATAGGCGCAAGGACCCAGTCGCAACCGCCGGCGACTGGGGGCAGTGCCCAACAGGCATTCCCATTAACCTCCCCTGCTGTAGGCGCCTTCGGACCTTCAACGAGTCTTCTTGTTAGCCCGGAAGATGCCTCCTTACAGGGGTTCATGAAGGTATGATGGACCCCTCTCTGGGTGCCTGAATTGTACATAGGACACCTTTAACTCCCTTTTTTGCATCACAGGAACTCTCCCGGATGATGGCCTAATCACGTGCTACGGTGGCAAGCATGGAGGCCATACAAAGAGAACGAGACAGCTTGCGGAGGTAATGACCATTACTCTTCAATTTGCAAAGACACAAATTGGTTATGATCACCCCTTCTGCTTTACTACAGAAAGGTGGCATCGTTGGACAGAGAAGTGGCCACAGTCAAGCTTCATTCGATCTCAGTGGCTAGGAACCAAGAGATCGAAAACAACAAATTGCGGTCACAACTTGCTGGTAAGTTGATTCCTGATTATGAATACTTGTCCTCATAACCTGTGAGTAATATTTTCTCTCGTTGCAGCGCAAGCTGGTCAAATAAAGCAACTCAGTCAGAACAATAAACTCCTCCAGGATTCTATCCAAGCCTCCGAAAAGGTGATTGGAAAGCTGAGCCGTTCAGTCTTCGAAAAATTGAAGGCGGTGGCTCATCTTCTGAAGGCTGATGTGGTCGAAACCACACGAGACAATCTCAGCCAAGATGACTGGTCTGCGCTAGTTATGGCCCAAGCAGAGTCACTTCTCGAGTATCTCCCTGAGGATACACAGTGACGAGAAGAGGTGATCAGAACCAGAGTTCGGTCAGCCGCTTCCGCCATCCTCAGCCGGGTTCGTCTTCACCATGGCCCAGATGCAGATCTGAATCCATTGGTGGGACCGGTTGAGGTCGAGAGTGAAGAACACCTTGAAGCCGTCATGGAGGAGATTAGTCCCCTTGTAGATAAGCTCCTGACTGAGCTCGGGATCGAATGATCCCAATACCTGTACAGAAACAGTTGTATACAATGCAATGCACATGGAAATTCATTTTTTGAAAATGAATATATTTGTTTTATGTCGTTTCATATTATGAACATATCCCCCTAGCCCCCGCCTGTGATTGTAGATACTAAAGACTTAGTATTACAAACACAGGAGGAAAGTTATAACGACTAGGGATATTTGATCGGACCGACAATTACGATCAGGGTAACACCTAGCCTTGTTTGCAAACCAACAGCCACTCAGATAATCGAGGACTTGCCAGAAAGCTCCGTGTGCGTTGAGAAACGGCTTATTTAGGAGTGACTTATCTGGAAGCGGTCATGAGATCGGTCAGCAAATCCAACCAGGATGTTATAATGATCTAACCGCGGGCGACTAGCCCCCGAGCCGAATTCGCAGTGGATGGGCATAAAGGGAATATTCATCATATGAAAGCAAAACATTTTTTATTTCATGAAAAAATGCTGATTGAACAGGAAAAATGGGGTTGAGTACTTACACGTAGAACTTGCGAAGTTGATCGATGTTCCAAGTATTGGACAAAATTCGACCATCCTCCATGGCTAACCGCGCGGATCCTGGTCGCGGCACCGAGACCACAGTGTAAGGGCCTTCCCACTTCTGGGAGAATTTGTTTCGATTAGACTGATCTTGGATTTTTTGTAAGACCAGGTCGCCCACGTGAAGACTACGTGATCGCACCCTTTTACTGTGATACTTGCACAAAGCTTGCAAGTATGCCGCGGACTTGATCAAAGCGCGATCACACCCCTCTTCTAGGAGGATGAGATCTTGTGACCGCTGTTCGGACTGATCAACCTGTTCGAATCGTTCTATCCGAACAGACCCAATACTGACTTCCATAGGCAGTACAGCCTCGGCCCTATAGACCAGATGGAAGGGCGTCTCACCGGTGGCTCGACTAGAGGTAGTTCGTAGTGCCCATAGAACGGCATAGAGCTCGTCTGCCCAAGCCCCCGAGCGAGTCTTAAGGCGATCAAAAACATGTTTTTTAATGCCTTGTAGTATCTGCCCATTGGCCCGTTCTACAGCACCATTGCTTTGTGGATGTGCCACAGAAGCAAAGCACACCTTAGTTCCAATCTGGTCGCAGTAGTCTAGGAAGAGACCACTAGCGAACTGAGAACCGTTATCGGTGATAAGACGGTTTGGAACACCAAATCGAGCAACAATGTTCTTATGAAAGAACTTTTGTGCTGCTGATGTGGTAATGTTTCGTACCGGTTCGGCCTCGATCCACTTCGTAAACGTATCAATGGCTACGAACAGAAACTTGTACCCATTGACCGCTTGTGGCATAGGACCTACAATATCCATTCCCCAGACCGCGAAAGGCCATGCGAGGGGAATGGTTTGTAATGCATAGGTAGGTTGATGAACCTGTCTGGCGTGAAACTAACACTGAGGACACATCTTGACCATATGCTTGGCATCATCGAGTGCCGAAGGCCAGTAGAATCCTTGTCGAAAAGCTTTTCCGACCAGTGTCCGATATGACGCGTGCGCACCGCATACACCATCATGTATTTCTTTCAAGAGGAATTTTCCTTCCTCCTAAGATATGCAACGCATGAATACTCCTTGAGTACCCTTTCTGTACAGGACCCCATCTATGAGCTTGTACAGACGCGCTTTTCGAATTAACCGATCGCTCTCGGTTTCGTCCTTGGGTAGGGTCCCATGTTCAAGATAGACTCTCAATGGATGAGTCCAATCTTGTTCCTGACCGAGGTTGGTAACGGAGGCTATTACCGGATCATCCTCAACTGAAGTCATGATCGAAGGACGGTCCAAGTGTTCAATGAACACTCCTGCCGGAGCGGATGTGCGTGAGGACCCAATTTTGGATAATTGGTCTGCGAGAATGTTGTCCTTTCGTGGGATGTATTAGACTTCGAAATGACTGAAGTGTTTTTCCAATCTCCTCACTTCCCCCAGGTAATGAGCCATTGTCTCATCGGAGGTGCTGTACTCCTTGTTTACCTGGTTTACGACCAACTGTGAGTCTCCCCTCACTACTAATCGACGGACTCCGAGGAATTTTGCTGCCCGGAGCCCTGCAAGAAGACCTTCATACTCTGCTGCGTTGTTAGTTGCGGCAAAGTGTAGTTGAATAACATACTTAAGCTGTTCGCCCTGAGGCGTAACTAAGACCACTTTAGCCCCCAAGTGTTGAAAACTACGGGAGCCGTCAAAGTACATTGTCCAGTAATCGGGGCATTCCAATTCCACCGGCACCTGCACGGGTGGCTCAGGGTTGGTCCATTCGACCACGAAGTCGGCCAAAACCTAAGACTTAACCGCCGTGCGTGGCGTGAAATGAATTTCGAAGGCACCGATTTCGACCGCCCATTTGGCGATTCGACCAGATTTCTCTGGATTTCGGACAATATCCCCCAAAGGAAAAGGGAGGGTACTGTGATCTTGTGAGCTTGGAAGTAGTGTCGTAGCTTACGGGAAGCCATCAGTAGCGCGTAAAGTATCTTCTGGACCTCAGGGTAACGCTCCTTAGGACCATGAAGTACCTCACTCACATAGTAGACGGGTCTGTGTATTCCTTCCCTATCTGCGATCAGAACGGCGCTGACCGCGTGCGGTGTGGCCGCCAGATAAAGAAGCAATGGTTCTCCTTTGTCGGGAGACACTAATACTGGAGGACTGGATAGATATGTCTTTACCTCTTGAAACGCTTTTTCGGCCTCATCCGACCATGTAAAATTGTGATGCTTCCGCTGGGCTTTGAAGAAAGGCAATCCCCTTTCGCCTAGTCGTGATATGAAGTGACTTAAGGCCGCCATGCGACCAGCCAGGCGTTGAACATCCTTCATGGTCGAGGGCGATCTCATTTGTTCAATAGCCCTAATTTTCTCAGGGTTAACTTCAATGCCCTTGGAACACACAAGGAAACCAAGGAGTTTTCCTGAAGAAACCCCGAAAGAACATTTCTTCGGGTTTAATTTTATTCCAAAGCGATTCAAGTTACAGAAGGTTTCTGCGAGATCGTCCAAATGGGACAATCTCTTGGTACTCTTTACAACCAAGTCATCTACATATGCTTCGAGATTACGCCCTATCTGGGAAAGAAAGGTTTTTTGCATCAAGCGCTGGTACGTGGAACCTGCGTTCTTGAGACCGAACGGCATTCTGACGTAGCAGTAGGTGCCGAACGGGGTGATGAAGGCAGTTTTCTCTTCATCTTCTTCTGCCATGCTAATTTGATGATATCCTGAGTAAGCGTCCAAGAAACTCATCAGTTCGCAACCCGCGGTTGAGTCGACCAACTGGTCGATGCGGGGAAGGGGAAAGTCATCCTTCGGACAGGCAGCGTTGAGGCTTGTGTAGTCGATGCACATGCGCCACTTGCCATTTGACTTGCGGACCATGACCGGATTAGCGAGCCATTCCGGGTGATCGACTTCACGGATGAACCCGGCCTGTAGGAGTTTGTCCAGCTCCTCTCGGATGGCTTCCTGTCGGTCAACAGAAAAACGCCTGAGCTTTTGCTTTATTGGTTGTTGTCCAGGTCGAATTGCTAACCTGTGCTCGGTTACTTCCCTTGGGACACCGGGCATGTCGGACGGTTTCCACGCAAACACATCTGCATTAGCTCGGAGGAAAGTAATGAGCTCGAGTTCCTATTTGTCATCCAGAGCTGATCCGACCCGAATTGTCTTGGATGGATCATCTGGGTACAAAGGAACCAGTTTGAGTTTCTCATCTGGTCGAGGAGCAGCCTTGATCGCGTCGGTGGCGACGGTGGCGACCTGGGCGTCCCGGAGGGGAAGTTGGTCGACCATCTCCAAAGATAGACGGTCGCACGTGAGTGCCACGTTGCGACTGCCTCGGACCGAGATGACACCTTTGGGGCCAGGCAATTTTCCGCACTAATAAGCATAGTGCGTTGCCATCATGAACTTAGCAAGAGTTGGCCTGCCAAAGATTGCATTATAAGCCGAATCACAATGGATTACGTCGAAAGTAACCAACTCTGTTCGGAAGTTATCTGGTTCTCCCAGTGTGACCGGGAGAACCACTTGTCCCAAAGGCATCATGGAGGGGCCTGGGATTATCCCATAAAACGGATGGATTATGGGCTTGATCTTCGAACGAGGAATTTGCATCTCGTCGAGTGCCTTAACCAACAAAATGTCAAGGGAACTCCCTCCATCGATCAGGACCCTTTCGACTCTCGCGTTACTGATGATCGGGGTAATGACCAGAGGGAGCCTCAATGGTCGAGTTAGCCCCGCAGGACAATCAGTGCGATCAAATGTCAAAGGTGTATCCGACCAGCGGGGGGTACTGAGGTTCACCAAGGGATGTCTCCGTTTGGTTAACCTCTCGGGAAAAGGCTTTAAACTGCCTTTTGGAAACGAAAGAAGAAGAACCTCCAAAAATAACATTAATATGATTTTGAGGTACCTGGTAAGACATTTCCTCGTCTCCGTCGGCGTCTCTTAGTCTGCACGCCTGTTCCTTAGGTGGTAAGGTTGGCATTGGCCCAACTCCCTGGTAGAAGTCATCCAGTTGCTTCAACCAACTCCTGCAGTTCTTAAGGTCGTGGCCTGCGGAGTTGTGGAGTGGACACCACTTCTTGCCTTCCTGCGGATTAGTTGACTTTTCTGGCTGGTCGGCACTCCGACCACCAGAGACATTTTTATTTTTAAATGAAGGCTTGTTACCTTTGGTCGAAGGCGGCTTCTCTGCGACTGCGACCTCGCGGTATTGTCCAGAGCGGTTCCTCTTCGACTTCTTTGACTTCCCACCTGACGAAGATTCCGGCTTCTTGCTTGAATCTTCTTTCCTGGAGTCCTTGAAACCTGGTTGAGGTGGTAGGTCACCCTTATCGACCATCCGGTTCCATTCGACCGCTTCGGCTGCATCAGAGTATCGGTCGGCCATGTCGAACAGATCGGCGACTGATCGAGGAGGGTGGATAAGCAAGTCTTCGGTGAATCTCCGGTATCGAACGGCATGTTTAAATGCCCTGATAACGGAGCCATCAGATATGTTCGGGATGGTATTTCTCACCCCAACAAATCTCTTGACAAACTGCCGAAGAGTCTCGGTCGAAGTTTGTCGTAGCCGATGAAGATCGTCCTCTTTACCCGGCTTTTGGTAGCAGTTTTGGAAATTGCTGAGGATAGCATCGCACAGCATTTCCCAGTTATAGATGGAACGCTCAGGCTGATTAAACAGTCAGGTCCTAGCCGGTCCTGCGAGGACTGTAGGCAGGTAGTTGGCCATGACCTTGTCATCGCCCCCCGCTGCTTGGATGGCAGTGATATAGATTTGAAGGAACTCGGATGGGTTCTGAGTTCCATCAAATCTCTCAATGGCCCCTGGTCGAAACTTATCAGGCCAAACGACCGCACGTAGGCCGGGCGAGAAAGCTTTACAACCGACGTAGGGACCATGAATTGCCCTCACTACTACAGAAGTGCATTCCACTAACCCTTATTTTCTAACGGTTGTAAGCAATCTAGGAAAAATCCGATAGAATAGGACGACAGCGGCGGAAAACCATCATTTTACTATCGGTTATACACTAATCCAACGTTAGTGAAATGCAAATATTTTTTACTATCGGTTATTACTGTACAAACCGATATAATATATTAAATAGTACTATCGGTTTTCCATTTTTAACTGATAGTGAAATTACTGACTTTTTACTATCGGTTATTACTGTACCAACCGATATAATATATTACAATAGTACTATCGGTTTTTCGTTCGTAACAGATAGTAAAATTACTCACTTTATACTATCGGTTGGTACTGTATTAACCGATATAATATATTGAATAGTACTATCGGTTTTTCTCGGGTAACTGATAGTGAAATTACTGACTTTTTACTATCGGTTATTACTGGACTAACCGATACAATATATTACATAGTACTATCGGTTCAATAACACAAACCGATAGTAAAATGACTTCATATACACTAATGGTTATGACAGTGGGGACCTTATTTTACTATCGGTTAGTGTTGTTGAACCGATAGTAAAATTGGACAACTTAATTAGGTCGACCCCTGCTCTGCACTCTACATGTTGGAATCATTTCAGCCGCGCACAACTCCAAGCTAGAGTGATCTGGAGAAGCTAGCTGAGAGGTTGATCATATTTCCATCCCCCTCGGTATTGTCATCTTCTCATCACCTCTCTCTCTCTCGATCACTCTTTCACACTCTCCCTCTCTCTCTACTTGCAATTCATTAAACTAGATACATGTATCTCCAAGCTAGCTAGAAGGCTGGGTTGGCTAGCTAGCTATAGCTTGCTGAATTTAAGCAGCTAGCTAGCTGGCTCTTCCAATTAATGCATGCATCAAGTTAATTAGGGTTTCATATATACAAATCCATTTAATGTAATTAAACAGCTCATGCATGTACACACATATGGCCTAGCTAATTATGTTTCATTCATATATGCATGCCCTGAGTCATTAATTATTTATTTGAATTTGTCAATTTTGTGAAATAATTGTAGATGGACAGAGAATATTGGATGTATGGAATAAAACGTACTACTGTTGAGTATTTGGAGGGTGTGAATGGATTTATTAAATTTGCTGAGCAAGAGAAGGCGAAGAAGGGAGAGAAAGATATGCATTGTCCTTGTATAGATTGTATGAACTTAAAAAGGTTCGGCAACTCTGATCAGATTAGGAGTCATTTGATTCGTCGTGGTTTTAACGCACGCTATACCCGTTGGATATGGCATGGTGAAGATATTGAGGAAACGAGCACTACCGCTACCACTCAGCAGCACCCGGAAGTGGATTGCAGTAATGATGATCATGATCAAAACATTGATAATGTTCATTCGGAAGTCCATGTAGATGACGACAATTTAGATGAAATGTTACGTGATGTAGAAGAGGACTACAGCGAAAACGATTTAGCTAAATTTCAGAAATTAATTGTTGATTCTGAGAAGCCTTTGTTCCCCGGATGTGAAACATTTACAAAGTTGTCTTCTGTGTTGAGATTATATAACTTGAAGGCAAGCAACGGTTGGAGCGATAAGAGTTTCACGGCGCTATTGGATCTGTTAGCGGACATGCTTCCAGAGGGAAATGAGTTGCCAAGATCGGTTTACCAGGCCAAAAAACTATTGTGTCCGTTGGGAATGGAAATCGAAAGAATACATGCATGCCCAAATGATTGTGTTCTGTATCGTAACGAGTACGAGGATTTGCATGTTTGTCCAAGATGCGGTGCATCGCGGTATAAGCATGGGGACAGAATTTATCACAATGGATGTGATGAGGTAAAGAAAGGGCCTTCGGCCAAAACTGTGTGGTATTTGCCTGTGATTCCCAGATTGAAACGGCTGTTTGCAAATCCGAAAGATGCGAAGTACTTGCGTTGGCATGTTGAAGGTCGGAAACAAGACGGAAAACTAAGACATCCAGCTGATTCCATTCAATGGAGAAACATTAACAGAACATTCGGTGAGTTTGGCGGCGAAGTGAGGAATATAAGGTTTGGGCTGAGTACGGATGGTATGAATCCACACGGAAATATGAGCAGTCGACATAGCACTTGGCCGGTTCTTTTATGCATCTACAATCTTCCTCCTTGGTTATGTATGAAGCGGAAGTACATCATGATGTCGTTACTAATTTCAGGACCCAGACAATCCGGGAATGATATTGACGTGTTTCTATCACCGTTAGTCGAGGACTTACAAAAATTGTAGAGCGAAGGGGTGCGGGTGTGGGATGCACATAAGCAAGAGAATTTCATGTTGCGGGCCATGATATTTTGTACCATAAATGATTTCCCGGCCTATGGAAATTTGTCGGGGTATAGTACGAAAGGAGTCAAGGCTTGTCCTATTTGCCTGGATGAAACTGAAAGCATGTGGTTATCGAACTGCAGAAAAACAGTGTACATGGGTCACCGCAGATTCCTTCCGATGCATCACGCCTACCGTAAGAAGAGGAAGTCATTCAATGGGAAGCCTAAGAAAGGATCAGCCCCAGTGTTTGTGACTGGTAAGGAGCTTTACTTGCGCGTGAAGGACATCAAAGTTGAGTTCGGTAAATGTTCTAAACCTCCAGGAAAAAATGTTTGGAAGAAGAGATCGATTCTTTGGGATCTGCCATATTGGGAGCACTTACAAGTTCGACATTGCATTGATGTCATGCACGTAGAGAAAAATGTTTGTGACAGTTTGATTGGTTTGTTGTTGAACATTCCAGGAAAGACGAAAGATGGCATCAACGTTCGCCGTGACATGCTCGACATGGGCATAAGGACTGAGCTTGCACCGTTGGAGAAGGGAAAGCGGACATACCTCCCCCCGGCCTGCTATACTTTGTCAAAAAGAGAAAAAACAGAACTCTATCAGTGCCTACATGGTGTCAAAGTTCCATGCGGGTATTCTGCGAACTTGAAAAAACTTGTGTCCATGAAAGACTTGAAACTGGTTGGTATGAAGTCCCATGATTGTCATGTACTGATGTCACAAATGCTTCCCATTGCTATCAGAGGCATTCTCCCAGTCAAAGTCAGAGAGACAATTACAAAGCTATGTTATTTCTTCAACACAATATCTGGCAAGGTACGTAAGCGTGTACTCCTAGCAAGTTAATTAGCTCCATTCGTGGAACTTGTCAGATTTTTTGGATCTGAATATTTGCTGCAACTGTGTCCTTGCAGGTAATTGATATGGATGGACTGGACGATTTGCAACGCGATGTGACTACCACTCTTTGTCAGCTGGAGATGTATTTCCCTCCATCCTTTTTTGATGTTATGGTCCATCTAATTGTTCACCTTGTCAGAGAAATTAAGTTTTGTGGACCCGTGTTCCTGCGCTACATGTATCCATTCGAGAGATTTATGGGTATCTTGAAGGGATATGTAAGGAATCGATATCGGCCTGAGGGCAGTATTATTGAAGGTTATGCCGCGGAGGAGGTGATCGAATTTTGCACCAACTATATGGCCGGGGTTGACCCAATTGGCGTTCCTACGTCTCGGCATGAGGGCAGGCTTCAGGGCATTGGAACGATTGGATTTAAAGCAGTCGTCCCCTCTAGTGATCTGTATGCAAAAGCCCATTTTTGGGTCTTACAGCACATGACGGGGGTGGAGCCATACATACACGAGCACAAGGAAATGTTACGGAAACAGAATCCCTCGAAGCCAGAGATTTGGGTCACCAGAGAACATAATAGGAAGTTTGCTGGGTGGATCGAAAATAGAGTCCTGCAAGCTTCTGAGGGCGATGTAGATGAAGATGTTACATGGTTGGCCAGAGGGCCTAGATTTACTGTAGGGACTTGGCAGGGGTATGACATCAACGGCTATTCATTTTACACAAAAACTCAGGACGAGAAGAGTGCTATGCAATGTAGTGGAGTGACACTACTTGCTATTTCGGAGGATGCCAGGGCAGTAAGAGCACTCGACTCATATTACGGTGTTATTGAGGAAATATGGGAGCTCGATTATGTATTACTTAAGATTCCTCTGTTTCGATGCCAATGGGTCGAAATCCCTCGAGGTGTTAAACTCGACAATTATGGGTTTACTCTAGTCGATCTCAGTAGAGTCGCACACAAAGATGATCCATTTATACTTGCTGAGCAAGCCACACAGGTGTTCTACATCGTTGACCCGGCCAACCCAAAGTTGCACGTTGTCCTTCACAGTAAGAGACTTATTGTTGGGGTCGAAGACGTTGTGGATGAAGAAGAGTACGATCAGTTCGACGAACTACCTCCATTTTTAGATGGAATCCTTCAATCTGTCCCTACCGAAGATATTGACGAAACAAGTTACCTGCGAGACGACCACGAAGAAGGATTATGGGTGGACAACCATTCTTGACTAATTTGCAATATGTAAGTGACGTATATTACTTGGATCGAAGAATGTTCAAATCAATTTTCAAAAATTCTTTGGGAAAACATACGTGATGCATTGAGAATCATTTCTGCAAATTTTCATTTCAATTGGAGTATATACTTGATTTGAGCAATAATTGATACTTTTCACAAATATATATGAAAACTGCAAATTTTCATTCCATGATTGGTCTTTATTGTTATTTTATTTCAAAATTATTGCAAGCCATTTGAATGGGGTTTCAGGTGTCTTTACAAGTGCAAAATGATGTACTGAGACCCATCTGTATTTGTTCTCAGGAAATACCTTTAGATCAATTTAACAGTATTATACTATCGGTTTCAACCTCCAAACCGATATGAAATTAACATATACTATCGGTTTATTGTCATAACCGATAGTAAATACAATACAAAATGATGTACTGAGATCCTCTGTAATTCTTCTAAGGGAAATCCTTTAGGGTCAATAGCATTGTATTTTACTATCGGTTATAACTGTGAAACCGATATGAAATTAAACTATACTATCGGTTTATCGTTCACAACTGATAGTGATTTACACTGTGTTATGATCCCCTGTTCTTAGTTTACTATCGGTTTACTGTTCACAACCGATAGTGATTTACACTGTGTTATGATCCCCTGTACTTAGTTTACTATCGGTTTACTGTTCACAACCGATAGTGATTTACACTGTGTTACGAAAACCCTAACTTACATGTTTTTACTATCGGTTTTGTGGTGATGAACCGATAGTAAATATTTATTTATTAGGTTATAACCTGCACGATTTTCCCTCCAGTGCAACTGATCACATTCCAAATCGAAAAATACTCGCGCGGAAAACCCTAGAATCGCCGACGTTCGCTTCTTCGCTCCTCTGCGCCACTGGTTCTCCACCGCCTCCGGCATTGCATTGCGCCACCGCCTCCGGCCACTCCACGATCCACTGTAAGTGTTCTTGACCAAATCGCTCGTGTGTATTGCTTAATTTTGTATGCAATGGTTCATATCCCGTTCCATGGATTACAAATAGAAACCTAGAGTAAAATTCATGAACTACAAACTTGATAGCTATGAGAATGACAGAATTGATGAAAATCATAGCAATTTGACATACAGTGTAGTTCACTATCGGTTTCTTACTCAGAACCGATAGTAAATACCATAAACTGATTTTTCTGTTAATTATATCCCATTTCTAATTTTCATCTGAAATTTTGGTTCATTTATATTTTAACATACCTTATGTTCCTGCTGAGCAATTACTTTATGTTCCTGCTGAGCAATTTTGGAAATTTTTCCTAATGCTGACTTGATTACTATCGGTTTGACTTGGAAAACCGATAGTAAATAGTAGTGCCATCATAGTTTGCACAGCTAATATGAATTTTCTGTGAATTACTTCCCATTTTCTAATTTTCATCTCAAATTTAGGTTCATTTATTTTTTAACATACCTTATGTTCCTGCTGAGCAATTACTTTATGTTCCTGCTGAGCAATTTTTGAAATTTTTCCTAATGCTGACTTGATTACTATCGGTTTGACTTGGAAAACTGATAGTAAATAGTAGTGCCATCATAGTTTGCACAGCTAATATGAATTTTCTGTGAATTACTTCCCATTTTCTAATTTTCATCTCAAATTTAGGTTCATTTATTTTTTAACATACCTTATGTTCCTGCTGAGCAATTACTTTATGTTCCTGCTGAGCAATTTTTGAAATTTTTCCTAATACTGACTTGATTACTATCGGTTTGACTTGGAAAACCGATAGTAAATAGTAGTGCCATCATAGTTTGCACAGCTAATATGAATTTTCTGTGAATTACTTCCCATTTTCTAATTTTCATCTCAAATTTAGGTTCATTTATTTTTTAACATACCTTATGTTCCTGCTGAGCAATTACTTTATGTTCCTGCTGAGCAATTTTTGAAATTTTTCCTAATGCTGACTTGATTACTATCGGTTTGACTTGGAAAACCGATAGTAAATAGTAGTGCCATCATAGTTTGCACAGCTAATTTGAATTTTCTGTGAATTACTTCCCATTTTCTAATTTTCATCTCAAATTTAGGTTCATTTAAATTTTAACAGACTTTATTTTCCAGCAGAGAGATTAGCATAGTTTCCACTGCTAATCTTTTAAATTTTCCTGAATATAGACCTTAGTACTATCGGTTTTCCTTTTAAAAC
Source organism: Pharus latifolius (assembly GCA_019359835.1). NCBI lineage: Eukaryota > Viridiplantae > Streptophyta > Magnoliopsida > Poales > Poaceae > Pharus > Pharus latifolius. The sequence continues at coordinate 36,116,725 of CM033325.1, forward strand.
CGATAGGAAATATAGTATTTGTTAGTTTGCACTGCTCATCTGAATATTCTGTGAATTACTTTGTCATGTACCTTTTTTCATATCAATTGGATGGTTTGTTTATGGTATTTTAGGTAAAGCCATGTCGGCATCTTCCTCGGCTGATACTAGTGATTCGGCGAGGGCGAACGTAGATGGCGCTGCCTCGTCCCAGCGCAAGAGGAAGGCGCGAGGCGTGACGATGTTGGGTCGTTTGGCCAAACGCGCGGATCTTTCCTGTGAGTTCAACCAGTTCGGGAGACCGATCGGGAAGAACGCCGGGCACTATGCTGCCTATGTTGGCTTGTTGGCGAAGGAAAGGGTGAAGATCACCGTCCAGAGCTAGAAGGACGTCAAGGCCGACGAGAGGGATAGGCTGTGGGCGGAAGTGAAGGTAAAATTAATCAAAATCACTGAACTCTTGAGTAATCACATTCCCTTGGTTTATCCTAGAGATTAGGTAAGTCCTACTTATATGCACCATTTGAAACAGGCCAAGTGGAACATCCCGGACGATGGTCCCAAGATAGCTTGCTTGAAGGACATGAACAACACGTGGAAAACCTTCAAGAGCGTCCTCGTCAGTACCTTCCTCGCTAAAGGCGAATCTCCATGCGAGAAGTACCCCTTCATAATGGAGGAGGTATGAGAGCAATTCGCCCAACAGAAGGGGACTCCTGAGTTTAAGGTATGAATGGTTCCTTTGCTTGGTTACACCATTGTATGCAGTAAGCAGTGGTGCATTAATTTTCTTGTTTCTGGTACGAAGGCCCTCAGCGAGAAGAACAGGGCAATCCAGAGGAGGAACGACCACCCACACCGGCTCGGTTCTCGCGGCTATGCGGGGAAGGAGGAGCAGTGGAAGAAGGGTGAAGACGACGCGTCGCATTTCGTCGACTCCCCTGACCTACCACTCTCCGAGATCCGCGATCAGTGATGCAAGCGCTGGTGGCTGGCCAGAGGGACCGTGTCGGCCACGGGGACTGTGGCGTTCCCAAACCCCAGGGACGTCGAGGTCGTGCAGCGACTCGTAAGTTGGCTAACTATGATCACTAGTGTGCGCACAACTTTGTATATATTTCTTCCTCACAATGGAGAGCTTTCAATGTAACAGATCTCTTGCTCGAAGGAGGCGACCGAGGGATTGTTCAGTCCCCATAGGGAGAACGACATCCTTACCCGGGCTCTAGGGAACAAGGAGCATCCAGGGCGGACGCGAACCGTGGGGGCTGTGGTGCCATGGAAGGAAGGCTTCTCGGACCCCGGGCAAAAGGCGAAGAAGCCTGGCAGCTGGAAGGAAAGGGAAGTGGAGCTATCTCAGAAGATACGGGCAGATGTGACTGCACAATTCGCGGACATGTTCGCTCAAATGAACGAGAAATATGAACGCCTAAGCCGAGTTGTGTAGTCCAAGGGTTTAGATCCAGCTGCCGAGGTCGACGCTGCCAGGCCGAGTAGTGTTGGCTCGAAGGTTCATGTGGATCCGGTGGACCTGATCGAGGTATTGCAACTCTTGAGCTATATATGCAGTTCGGCTGATGCCACTCCTGTTACGTTAGAATTGTTTCGCTAACCTGTTATAATTGTTGCAAATTGCAGAAGCCGGAGAGCTGTACCCTATTGATCAACATAGGCGACAAACCTGTTGCGGTTGCAAACGGGGTCGTATACCAGTCTTGGGAGGATGTCCGGATCCACTGCGTACCTCTGGAGCCTGGATTCGCAAAGGTACAGGTGGACATGGCCCTCCCGGGCTACAGCTCTTTTCCGTTGCCCGTCCCAACGGACGAAATGCGGACAATTGGCGAGGCATTGGGCTCGTACATACAGTGGCCCAAGAAGGGTGTTAGACTACAGGAGGTAAACCCTAGCCATTCTAGCTTACAACTCAGTTAATATACTTAATTTTCAAAATCTAATTTAAGCGTTTGTACTTAAAGTGGACGATGGATACTAGCACACTTCCTGAGGACACCAGCCCCGCCACAACGCATGAGCGAACTCCTTCGGCCCCCATGCCTCCTCCGACGGCCTCAAACCCTTTGCCATCAAATGAGGCCGACGGCACCACACCCCAACCTTCGAAGGTATACACTCGCTCCCCGCCCAAAGGCAAGGGCAAGGCCAAAGGCAAGGGCAAGGCCAAAGGCAAGGCCAAACAAAGCCAGCCGGGTACGTTCAACAACGGGTCCCTACTCGTGTCGGAGTACCTTCTGCGCAATATGGATCAAATAACCAGAAGTCTCCACGAGTGGTACCTGACCCGGTCTAGGCGCCACATCAACTTCTTGGTTCACTTCAGGCCAGCCCATTTTCACCGTGAGCCCGGGAGCATATCGGTGGCCCACGAGGATTTGTTCGACCTCCTCAACTGGCGGGAGCTTGATATGTCCATCATACGGACTGGAGTCCTGTGAGTGTGCTGTTGTCTGAAGTTATCACAGTTCGTTTCATAAATCTAATCACTTTTTGTATGCACTACTTACTAATGTCTACTTTGCATCCAGGTGCATGTATAGGCTGGCGTCGATGAGGGCATGTGACAAGGTGGGTTTCCTCGACCCAGAGAAAATAAGCCTCACGATGCTAGAGCACGACCAAGCACATGCGGAGGAATACATATCAAGGGCACTACTAGCGCAGCAGGACCGAGAGTTCATCCTTGCGCCGTACCACCAAAGGTTAGTGCATTTCCTACTAATTTAACTCATTCTTGTATGTTACGCCTAACATATGTATGAAACGGTTCGCTTATATATGCAATGTAGGGGCCACTGGGTCCTCGCCGTCATTTGCCCATGGATGAATGAGGTCTATTACCTCGATTCGATGAGCGACAAGGTGGCGCATGTTTTCACCCTCACATGGCACATAGACGCGTAAGTAACATAGTTGTCTTAAATTTTTCTCTGATTAGCTAATTAATGATAAGATATTAATCGACAATGCTAAATTAAATACAGGGCTTTCAAAAATTATGCTAGTGCTGGAGGGAGGCATGACGCGTCGAAGGGCACAACAATTTCTTGGAAAGAATATGAGGTAATTAATACGGATGGAAGTACTCATGATGAGTCTTTTAATTTAAGCTTAATTAGTTCTTTCGAGTTAATGTGGGTTTATGTCTTTGCATATGCAATTTTTCCAGTGCCATCAGCAGCCACAATCGTGGGAATGTGGCTTCTATGTCATGAGATTCATGTATGACCTGATCAGGAGAAACTTTGCCCAATTCCCTAAGGTAACTATTTTTGCTGACTCAAAGTCGAACTTTAATTAGATGTGACGTACGATCCTAACTTCATACACGCATATATGCAGAGCACCATGTTGAAAGAGCAATATGAGTTGCCTCAATTGAAGGAGCTGCGAACAATTTGGGCTCAATATGTCATGGAAGAAGTGGCTCTCAACGATCGATAGTAACTGACTTGTGTTGATTGTTGTATTTGTGAATATATATTGAATGTGTTGATTCATTGATTTGTGAATATATGTGAATAGATTCATTGATGTATTTGTGAATAAACTCGATCAATATGTGCATAAATTCAGTCTGTCCAATGCATGTGTATATTACTGTATTAGTGTATTTGTGAACAAATTCAATATGTGAATATTGGTGAATATTTGTAAATATTGGTGTATTTGTGAATGATCCAATGTATCTCTGTATTGCTGTATGTATCTCTGTATTGCTGTATGTATATTTGTAAATATTTAGTACTAACCGTGCCACTACATAACCGATAGGAAAAACTAATATTACTATCGGTTATATACTACAACCGATAGAATAAAGTTTCCAGTACTAACTGTGTCCACACAATACTATCGGTTCATATTTAGAAACCGATAGAATACAGTTTCCTGTACTAAACGAGTCTACAAAATACTATCGGTTATATAATATAACCGATAGAATAAATTTTCCAGTACTGACTGTGTCCACACAATACTATCGGTTTATATATAACAACCGATAGAATAAAGTTTCCAGTACTAAATGTGTTGACAAAATACTATCGGTTTATATAAGAGCCGATAGAAAAAAATATTTAGATTACTATCGGTTTAGATCCTAGCCGATACAAAAGGCCTAAACAATACTATCGGTTTTTATACGAGCCGATAGAAAAAACTTATACGATACTATCGGTTTAAAACCGAGCCGATAGAAGAAATAGTCGATAGCGATTAGTGAACGTTGGGATTGTAGATGTTTTACTAACGGTTTTTGAACCGATAGAAGTGTGCTGCCCTCTACTATCGTGCCGACCACTATCGGTAAGAGAACCGATAGTAGAGTGGATTTTTAACCGATAGTGAAAAGCATTTCTGTAGTAGTGCCTGTGACTCTCGACCGGGTTTCGGGCGACCTCACGGAATGGTGAAATTACTCGTGGTCCCAAACGAGAGTGGACAGGAACTCGATCCCTACTACGAGAATCCTGTGTTCGCCGGTACTTGTCCTGTCGAGACGGTACGGGTGGTGGGTAACTTCGCCTGCCAGAACCAGAGTGGAGACACTCTCGTTCGCGGGAACGTGTTACCGAGCGGGAAGAGGCCGTTGGGGTCGCCTCAGATGCGACCTCATCCAGTCTTTCCGCCAGGATCCTGAAAAAGGCCGGTTTCTGCGCATCCGTGACCGTAGGAGGAAAGTTACGCATGACTTCCGCGATAGATCGCAGTCGACTATGGGTGCTTCTCTTAGGGGCACCAGGTGTTACTGTTTCTTCGTCCATCGGGAGACGCTCCGGTGGCAAAGAAGGGGTCTGGTCACGTTTGCGACCACGTGACTGTCGAGAAGAACTCGGAGCAGCATCGTAACGAGCCTGCGCATCTTGAAGAGCCTCTAGGGCAGTTCTGCGTAGTTCATTGTTTTGTTGCTCGTGATCTTCATCTTCCTTTTGTTTGCGATCCCGTTCTTCTCTAGCAGCCTGTTGATCAGGAGTTTCCTCCGACAAAGCAGCGAACTATCTAGGGAGAGAGGTTGCCGATGGGGAAAACATCTCAGTTTATTCCGAGTCAGACTCGAAATCAAAGAGACGGTGAAGGTTATCAGGATCGAATCTCCCCGGGCTGATTTCCAGGTCGATATCATCCTTCCCCCCAGCGGGGTCGTATGACAGACCGGATTCATCTTCTAGTGCATTGAGAACCTCTGTGGGTTCTGACCTTGCGCTAGTCGCCCCCTGGTCGATGGACATGACCTGGAGAGATGATTCCACCCCTGGGAGATTCTGGCCTTCAACTTCCTCCATCGGAACAGGATCGCTTGGAGAAGGCATTGGAATGTGAGCATAATCCTCGAGATCAAAATCGTTCTCGGAATCATATACTCCAGCCATGCTTCAGCGAACCTCCGGATTAAAATTAGGACGCCTTGAGAAAGGCCCCACGGTGGGCGCCAGCTGTCGACGATTCAGACTCGGAGTTCTCAGTCGAACTTATGCAGAATTTGTAATAGCGAGACCTTTCAAGGTGACCCTCCGGGAAGGTATGTAGAAGAATGGAGAACAGGAGCACAGAGAGATTTATACAGGTTCGGGCCCTCGATGGTGGGAGTAAAAGCCCTACGTCCTATTAGGATTTCACTATATGTGATAAAGGTTTACAAACTAGCGGGAAGAAACCTTCACAGGCGAAGGTTTTTCTATGTAATTGTACAAAAAGAAGTCCTAGGAGACTTGCAAATGTTTTCTAATCTAAGCCGTAGACTTGGCTGTTTTGAGTGGTTGAGATGCGTTGTATCTCACTTGTATCAGAGGTCTTGTTCTCCCAAATGGATCGGATCTCCTTGTTTGATGTACCTTGCCACCCTCTTATACTGGTCGAAAGGGTGCCATGTCGTAACTGCATCAGACAGTTGTTTGGACGATTGGATGCGGTTTATTGAACCGCTCTTAACTTCCACGTAGGTTAAGCACGTGTTATTCGTGGATAACTGCACGTATTAACCTCCTGGCGGTTAGTCTTCTACGTGGAGGAATCTTCGGGATACTTGAAATATTCCCACTATAGGGATAACCGGACAGATAAACTCCAAGTACCTTGGTCGAGAATGTTCTGACCGCGGGATGTTGGCTGACCACGCAACATCTCCAATATTCTGTTCGCGTATAGCATACGAACTTCTGACCGCGCAAAGCCTGCGGTCTGATCGCACGAGGCCTGCGACCTGATCGCGCAAAGCCTGTGACCTTAGGCTGATGCTTCTCAGAATGACTTGAGTTCGCACCGCCGGGCACGTGTCTGGCTCGAATCTGTCTTGAACCAATAGTGCATTTATTTGAACTGACCCGGGTGTCAATCCTCGTCAGCTAGCCCCCAAATTTAAAGAAAACGAAGGGACGTGTTCACTTTAAATTTAAAGAAATGCATCGGATTATTAACCCGACTCTTCAAATCCCCCACTTAGTGGCGCACTAAATAGGTCGGTTGGTTCCCCGAGACAGGCTCTGGGTATTATGTGACAGGCAATGATGGCGCTGTTGAAATGTTTTTTAACCCGAGGTAAAATTGTAAATGCTTTTAAAAACCCGAGGCGATTCAGAATGTGAACCATCACCTTGGCGGCTATAAATACCGGATCTTTTGTTTTGCAAAGCTCCACAATCCCTTCCCACGGTTAAGTCATTTCTAAACTCACATTCATTCCTCTCTTCATACACCTCCTGATGGCAGATAAGAACATCATCGAGATTGAGAGTGATGAAGAGGAAGTTCTTAAGCCTGTGACCTTAGGCTGATGCTTCTCAGAATGACTTGAGTTCGCACCGCCGGGCACGTGTCTGGCTCAAATCTGTCTTGAACCAACAGTGCATTTATTTGAACTGACCAGGGTGTCAATCCTCGTCAGTGAGTACACGTCTACTATGAGAGAATATATGAGGTGGCACCAAGTGAACCACTAGATTGAGTCTTACGTGCACTATACCGATAAACCATAGGATGCAATCTCTGATATGAGTTCAACGGTCTATGGTCTCCATATGACACGACCTTCATGTCGGATCTCTAACTCAGCCAGATATGTTGTGTAGCATCGTAACACCTGATTTTCGGACCATGTAACTATCCCTATGGCCCATTGAGTGCCCATCGTAGGCCTGTCTATGTCATCGTTTCCATCACCATAGAGTTGATGCACTATTTGGTATGGGTGGAAGGGGTGCTCGATGCATGGTCGACCAATCGAAAAGTGCTCTCAAGACCACAACTATAACAATATTTAGTATCCAGATAGCACTAGATCATTGGAAGTGGACCTCACACATGCATCACATAAGCCCCTGTAGGTCACGCACAAGACCGCAGTCGCCTAGTTGTACTATGGCATATCTCTGGGTTGTGCATCAACAATAGACTCAACGATTGGTACATAGAATGGGTACACCCTATCACTCTGGGTTGTAACAAACATAACCCATCCAAATAGCACAAGAATATAAGCAAACAGATGCCTATGCATAACATCATCTGGGACATCGTCAGGGCACACCCGATATCATTCGTATGCACAAGACCAAATCTCTGATGAATTCTCATCCACCAATCTGTCGGCACTACTGGTGGCACCAAAATGTCCCCCTTGATTTGCAATCCCAGTAGCATAGATAAGTCTTGTAAAGTAATTGTCATCTTACCCCATTGAAAATGAAAAGTGTGGGTCTCCGACCTCCATCTATCCGCTAGTGTCGAAAGCAATGATCTATCTAAAGTGAATTGATGGCCCATGTGCAATAATCTAGCAAGTGGTAGTAGTCTAGCAACATGAAGTATCGGGACATACCTAGGGTGATGTCACCAGTTGCTTGGGGGACCTCAACTACAACAAATGAGGCTACTGTCCCTCTAACAGTAACCTCCCCCGATGATGGCAATCATATAACTTTCATAGAAGCTCAGGCAATCTATCAATCCCCTTGTAGGCCATGACATGTAAACCAGAGATATGTTACTAATTTGAATGAGAAACATTCTTATTGGAGTTCAACATACATCCAAAATAGTCAATAGACTGTGCACTATACAAACATACAATGATTAGAGTTCAATGTACATGGTTAAGATTCGACATATATTAAGTAAAGTTCGGCATACATAGTTCGAATTACATCCCTCGTACATATACCTCCACGTACATAATTAAAGTTCAACACATATAAAGTCTAATACTCAAACTAATTCCCTCTTGATGAACTTGCTTGATGCTATGATTGAAGACACTGCGTTCTGGTATTCCCCAGTTGCTTGCAATTACTGCATTTCCTAGGTCTACTAATCATGCTCGAAATGGCGAGCGCGATGCGATGTAATAAACTGCAAGTGGACGGTTGAACGCTGAACACTTCAGGGTCCAATGCCACGAGGATTAAGTGTATTCGTCTTTAGCTTAATGGATCGCTGATTAAGTCTAAACGAGTTGGAGGTTTGTTTGTCTACAACTAAATCTACTACTAAAGCTATCAATCTAGGGTTTTAAAGCAGTAAAGAGCAAGTATGAAATCTAGGGTTTGTAAAGCCGGAATGAAAATATAGGGTTTCGGGAGTTCCATAACCATCTAGCATAATTATATCCAAGGTCCGAGGATTGCAAGTTAATTTCAATAGTTTTCCAAGACAGATTAAGTCGCTGGTACAATTGTTAGAGGATCGCTTCCACTGTTACATTTGGCCAAAACCTCTCTCCTATTCAGCATCCCGCGTCAAAGTGCTAAGAACTCAAAAACTCCCCTAAATTCTTGCTAAGACTCAACTGTTTTGTTCATTTCCGAAACGAGAATTTAGGGTTTAGAGGAAGATAACATCAAGAATAACTCCAAAACTTGAGATCAAGACCAGGGAAGAATCATGCCTTCCGGATTAGGTCATCCCTAACCCTAGAAGGGATCTATTCGCAAAAAGCCATAATAATGCAGAAATAACAATAAGAATTAAATAAAAACTTGATTGCTTGAGAATTGAAGTTGTCGTCCTTGCCGACTTACAAAAGCAATAAAAATAGAGGAGGCTATTCTAAAAAAACTAAACTAAAACTAAACTAAGCCCTAAAGGCTTGTATGTAAAAAAAAAGCATGTTTAATTGAGCCAAAAGCTTTTCTATTTATAGTACATGGGTTAACGTGCCCAAAAATAACTCCTTGACTTGCAAGCGATGAAGTCTGGCTTGAAATGGTGCAAGAATGGACGAATCTGAGTCAAAACCAACCAGATTCGACCAATTCTAATCAAACCTGGCTAGCTAAAATTGACCAAATTTGACCATTTCTGGTCAAACCCAACCAAAACTGACAAAATCTGACCAGTCTGATCAAACCCGATTAAAATCGACCAATTTCGACCAGTAAAAAGCCACTGAAACCGAGTCGAACATGATCAGGGACACGTGGCGTGCTCCTAGCCAAACACGTGTCGCAAATGAATGGCCAAGCAGTTGTCGTGGTCAATCAAGACTCTTTTCGACCAGTTGCTCGTGTTCAATCGGGACTCGTTTCGACCAATTGCTCGTGTTTGATCAAGTTTCTTTTTCATCCAATTGTGTACGGATGAGGGTTTTTCCTACCTAAACATGTTTGACCAGGTCTATTTGTCTGAAGATATTCGATCAGAGCCCTTTTGCTGTTTAAGCTTGATTTCTTGATTGAATTGAGCTCAAATGTGGTTGAAATGTTCTCAAATTTGGTAGGTTTGGTCCTTGAAACATGTTAAACACAGTCATGAAAGCAATTTGTAAAAATAATGAAAAATTACGCATAAAATGTTGCATCAAAGAGTTTTAAGCATGATTTTGCACGTTTTCAATACTAAACCTAGGGTAAAAATGCTACCAATTTAGCACTTATCAAATCCCCCAAGCTAGCATTTTGCTTATCCTCAAGCAAAGAATGTGAATAATTTTTCCAAAAATTGGGATGCGTTGGTTAATCTGATTTTCAATAAACAACTTCCGGCAATTCACATCACATATATACATATGAGGCAATTGATCTAAGCAATTTAAACTCTCCAAATGCAAATATTTAGATTATCAAATTTCACCTTAGAAAAGAGAGAACTTAATTAATTAAATCGTCTTGACAATCTTCTTTTATATAGGATTTAGAATAAACTATACAAAGAAAACACTCGTTATGCTACAATTTATACAAAGTTGCTAGATTGCCCTTTTTACAGAAAAATTAAAACACTTATATTTCTATTTTTTATTTTTATTTATTTACTTTTTTTATTTTCTTCTTCAACTTTTTCGTACTCTTGGCCAGAATGTTTTTATTGGATCATTCCGTCGCGACTAAAGGAGACACAGCTGAAGATGCTTACTTAAGTGCACTTACAGAAAGCAGTTTTGTCGGTTTCCCGAGCCCCTATAAGCAATCTCAATGCTCCGTATACCTTCCCTTTACCAGCTGGTCGATGATTCACCACCGCCTCCTCCAGTGGGTCGCATATATGTTACACGAGACTAGACAAAGCCACATCTTAAGCAACTGCTTTATTGAAAATATTATTTTTTTGTGTACGTAAGTTAAGTAAATCTTTCCTTCCCCAGCTGGTTGACGATTCACTACCGCCTCCTCACAGTGGGTCGATTATACTTTACTCTTACATGTTTTTTTATTTTTTTAAAGAGATGGTAATTAGCAATCTAAGCATAAAAAGTGACATAAGAGAGTTAATTCCAAAAAATAGTTTATTAGAGATTTTCAATTTGGAAGAAGTCAAGTACAATCTAATAGATAAGTTCAAGCTTTAATGGTCAATTTAAGATAAAAACTAAACATAAGCAATTGAAATTTTTAAGAGAGCTCTGTTCAATGGATCATATGCAAATATGTGATAGAATAGTCATCTAATTGATTAAAGATCATATTCAAAACGAGACGTTCCAAGTGATAAATATTTTTTTATTTCATTTTTCAATTTATGATGGTAGGATGGTGGAATGATGATTTGCAAAAGACTAAGCAAACTGTTAAGTGAACACCCTCAAACTAAATCAGACATTGTCCTCAATGTATGGAGAGAGAGATACAGATTACTGTTTGCGAGTGTGGTGCCGATGATGTGGATATTGTGGAAGATGCCGTGGTGAAAAAAAATTGTTGTGATCCATGTAGCTCCAATGGTGCAGTCCAAGGTGTTGCAAGTGAAAACCTGAAAAGAAAAACAAAAATAAACAAAAAATAAAAGGCAAATAAAAAGAAACACTTGCGTACCTGGAAGATCACTAATCAGAGGTGGTGGAGGTGGTTGTGGCGATGTGCCCCAAGGTAAGTACGTGCGCCTGGATATGTGCTGTCCGAGAGGATGTGGCCTGCGTGTATAAGATTTTCGTAAGGCGATACATGCGGCCGGTGAGGTGCTCCATCTTGGAATCCATCATAGTCCTATAATCTCTTTTACACTTCGTGACCTTCTTGATGTTGCGTCAGGGTGTTGTCATTGGTTTGGAAACTTCAGATCCGGGGGTGTCTAGGCGCGACGAGCTGGAATTCACAGTCGGATCAAAGTTTGGACGGGTGGATGAAGAGATCTAGGGCTAGGTTATGTGGAGGTTTTGAGGATTTTGGGGCTTAACAATGGTGGTTTGACTATTTGGGGAAGATGGGTGGCTATAAATAGAGTGGTAGGTAAGAGTTGTAAAGGTATGGGAGAAGAAAACATAACAAAACACAAAAACAACACTTTCGGCCGAAAAATAGGGTGAAACTGAGCCTGGCATGACCACGAGCATGGGTGTGCCCGATTCGGGCACGGGGTGTGCTCCGGGTCGTGCTTGGTTTGGGTTTAACCCATTTTCGATCAGTTGGTGGTACCGACAGAAGCACGACCATGAGCACAGATCGTGCTCGACTAGGGCACGGGACGTGCCACTGGTCGTGGTCATTTTGGTCGAAAAAGGAAAGTTTTATTTTTTTGAAAAATTTTCAACTTGAGCTCAGCACTGGTCGTGCCTATGGTCGTGGTCGTCTCGAGAGGTTTCGAAAACACTTATTTTTTTGAAAAAAATCAACCCAAAGCCAGCATTGGTCGTGCCTGACTCGACTAAAAAGAAAAATATGAGTTTTTGAAAAATTTACTAAATCGAGCCTAGCACTGGTCGTGTTTGTGGTCATGGTCAGTTCGGCCAGTTTGAAAAATTTATTTTTTGGTTTTTTCTTCAAAAGAGTGAGCTCTAGTTTACGAAAAATAGGTTTTGGGTGGTCAAATAGCGTTGGAATTGAGTGATTTTCATGCCGTTGTGTTCATGAAAGAACAGACTACATGTTAGTATACTGGGTTACCTCCTGGCTAGTGCTGGTTTAACATCCCGCTCGACGGAACGTTCTCAGTCATTCAAAAATATACAAAATTGAAAGAATTGACTGAGTTCAGTGCACTTACCTGGTCTCCTGCATTGTATGACTTGATGAGATGCATGTGTACCATGAAAGTGGTGCCGTCGTGCGCCTGAAGCTTTACGGCACCATACGGGAAGACTTTTTCTATCGCATAAGGCCCAGTCCATGATGATTTCAAAATTATATTTTTTAAATCTTCCGAGGATGATGATGTGATGTGGACTTGAATGTTATAATCCAAATTTGGTTGGCACTAAAAAGAAAAAAGAAAAAGAAAACAAAGAAAAAGAAAGAGAAAGAAGAAAATAAAAATAAAACAAGAAAAAGCATCAGGTTGCCTCTCGACAAGCGCTAGTTTAACGTCACGCTCAACGTAGACTCTAGGATGATCTTTATGGAGGTTCACAATAGTGATTTTGAATGTTTGGTGTAGTGGGAGAACTAAGCCTATTATTTAGCAATTCAGATTTTTCAGCTTTCATCGTAGCTAGGTTCAATCGATGTGGAGGCTCAATACCAATTAGATTATCAATAGAATATCCTAATGCCTTGCGATGCAATGTTAATGTATTGATCAATGTGCTTGATGGTTTATCAGTTATATTGGCATCTACAAGCATTGGATTATATTTATCTCTATCAAGAAGCATATATTTCATCGAGGAAGGAAGAGGTGTGAGAATTGGTTGATCCGGGAGGATCTTCAAGTCCTGATCGCATACGGCTTCGTGACCATAACCGTGTTCGGAAAGGTTTCGCGACCATGGGTTGGTTCGCGACCAGGAAAAGGAATTTGTTCCTGTTCGAAATTGTAATCCGATCCGTATATATATAACTAACCTTATCTGTTTAGGATTAGTTAGCTAGTTAGTTATATGATTGTAATATGTTTAGGTTACTGAGTCTGATACGTACTCATACGATTGGACTATAAATACCTTGTAATAGGTCTAGTTTAGATCATCGAATATTATTACAGCCTTGGATCACATATCCAGCTTATAGTTCCTTCGACGTAGGCGAGTGCGACCTAAGGTTCGACGTGTAAAGCCCTTTTTGAAATAAAGAGTTGTGCAATTACTTTGAGCTGTGTTTTCGATCAACCTTTGGTTTCGGTATTTCTGAGTAAGATCCTATTATTCCGCATATTAGAATCTGGGCGAGCCTAGTGCGAAAACCAAGGCTAGGTCTCAAACGGATCAAGTTGGTATCAGAGCGATTTTCCTATCCTGTGAATGGTGAAGACTCGCCAGGGTTACAAAACTTCTGGTGAAACTCCAGGCGATCAATTGACGGTTCCTACAGCCGCGTCTCCGACAATGTCTGACGATACCTCCGTTCAAACTAACCTAGCCGAACAAGTGGCTAAGCTCTCCACCAACATGAAAACCGTGCTTGCTTGGATTAAGCAACAGGCCATGATTGTACCTCCTGAAGTAGGGAAGCTTATGGGTGTGAAGACTGGTGAAAACTTGCGCAGGGCGGACAAAGATGAAGACGAAGGCGACCATAAGACCGACGACTTCGCCAACACCTCCTTAGCTGTCGGATTTTTTAAGGTCGACACTAAGATTGATATACCCATATATGATGGGGTGATCGATGCCGAGAAACTGGATTCTTGGATCGACCAGCTTGAGACCTACTTTGACCTGAAAGGGTTTAGTAGCATTCAAAAGGTCAAATTTGCACCTTTGAAGATGAAGGACCACTCCAAGATTTGGTGGAAGGCCTTTGTCACCAGTGGTGAATCTGACGACCTTGCGTGGGGTCAATTCAAATGACTTCTATGGCAAGAATTCTATCCGATGGGTTACCTTGAGGAGAGATGGGAACGTTGGCACAGATTGTACCAACGGCTCGACCAGACCGTCCAAGACTATACGACAGAGTTTCGGCGACAAGCAATGGTCATCGGCATCTCACTGTCCGATCCTCAGGTATTTCGGAAATACACATCTGGACTTCAGAAATCGATCAGTACTGAGCTAAGTTTGTTCGGCGTCCAAGATATTGCAACCGCAAGCACAGCTGCTATGGCGATCGAGAAGAAGAATAAATCTCGCAGCGACAAAAGCACGAAGGAAAGTGCGACCTCGACAAAGAAAGAGCCGAGTCCAAAGAAGAACGCTTCAAAATCGGGCACAGGTGCCTTTTGTGAACATTGTCAAGTCGTGGGACACACCAAGGACAAATGCTACAAGCTTCATCCTGAACTTCGACCAAAGAAAAACGGACCAGGGAAAAGAATAGCCACGGCTACTGCGACTTCACCCGACGAAGAAGTTGTCCGAGTGAATTTGGTTAATGAGGCGGATACAACCTTGTCTCTAATGGCAATGCTGAAGGAGAAGGGTTTTGATCCCCCGAACGACCATCACCCAACGGAGGACTTGTTCACCATGAACATCCAGGTGAAGCATGAAGTGGTCGCAGCGATATTCGATCCCGGAAGTCAGAAGAATCTAGTCTCCGCTAGACTGGTTCGGTGACTTGGTTTGAAGACAACCACACACCCGCGACCATATCCGCTAGGTTGGTTTACATCCGATGTGAACCAACAGATTACGAGTCAGTGTGTGTTGAAGTTTGTGATCTCTGCATGATATATCGATGAGGTGCAATGCGATGTTGTCCCTATCGATATCTATCAAGTGATCTTTGGGAGTCCGTATCTGTATGATCGAGACACTCACTTCCATCGGCGAGCGCAAGAGTACGACCTCACCAAAGACGGAGTTAAGTTCGTGATCAGTAGAGACATCCACGTCAACACTTCGAACTTGATTACCGCAAATCAAGCCAAACGAATTGTTAATGCATGTCACAAGTATGTGCTTGTCATGATTCGACCCATTAGTCAAGGTGAGGGTACTCGACCAGTATTGTCGTTGGTGTGCCGAGAGGATTCTGGTTGTTTGTCGGGACTGCTAGAGAAATACAGTGATCTGTTCGAAACTACCCAGGGTCGTCCGCCGAAACGTCCAGTCGAGCACGAAATTCAGCTTGTGTTCGATGCGACAATGCCCAATTTGAGATCAAGAGACAACTTGGTGAGTTGCTGAATGATGGTGTCATTCAACCGAGTAGTTCACCTTGTGGATCTCCTGTGGCGTATGTGCATCGACTACCGAGCACTGAACAAGATCACCATCAAGAACCGGTACCCCCTTCCTCGTATTGACGACCTACTAGACCAATTGAAGCATGCTGTTGTCTTCTTCAAATTGGATCCTAAGTCAGGATATCATCAAGTCAGCATCCGGGAGGAGGATACGTGGAAGACCGCATTCAAAACACGACAAGGTCTGTTCGAATGGCTAGTCATGCCGTTTGGTCTCTGCAACGCCCCGGCAACCTTCATGCGTCTTATGAATGACGTATTGAGACAGTTCATCAATGACTTTGTGATCGTTTACCTTGACGACATATTGGTTTATAGTCGTTCGTGGGATGAGCACCTCATTCATGTTGAAAAGGTGCTCAACAGCTTCGGCAACATCAACTTCGCCTCAACCGTAAGAAGTGCGAGTTCGGCCAGCAAACTCTACTTTACCTAGGATTCATGGTCGGCAACGGTACATTGCAAATCGACCCCGATAAGGTAAAAGTGATTCACGAGTGGCCGCGACCGTGAACAGTTAGGGATGTGCGTAGTTTTGTGGGAGCATGCCAATATCTTTGGAAGTTTCTCCATTGCATGCATTAACCAGGATCGATCAGAAGTTCGAGTGGACAGGGAAACATGAGGACACGTTTCTCTTGCTGAAAAAGAAGATCAGCGAGGCGCCTGTGTTAGCTTTGCCGAATCTCCAGAAATCATTCGAGCTAGAAACCGATGCCTCAGGTTATGCCATGGGCGCTGTGCTCATGTAAGAAGGCCGACCAGTGGCATATCACTCTGAGTTATTCCAGGGAGCTCAAACGAACTACCTGACTTATGACAAAGAGTTGTGTGCACTGCATCAGGCCGTGAAACATTGACGGTGTTATCTCTTGGGTAAAGAGACGGTTGTCCACACCGACCATCAACCGTTGCAATATTTGCAAACTCAGTCCAAGCTACAGCAAGCTCGGCACATGAAATGGATGTCGTATCTGCAGCAGTTTAATCTGGTGATTAAGTACAAGAAGGGCATACAAAACAAATTGGCGGACATGTTGTCGCGACCACCAGTTACGACTATTTGTTTATCAGTGTTCATGCAGATCGAGCCCTCATGTCATGATGACTATGCCAATATGTACAGTAAAGACCCTGATTTTCAAACAGCACTGACTGAGCTCGAAACAGGGAAACCTACACAGTTCGTTCGTCGAGAAGGACTCTTGTACAAGGGCAATTTGCTTTGCATATCTCGTGGAGCACCTCGAATTCAATGGTTGCGAGAAGCGCACACTTCGAAGGTAGTTGGTCACTTTGGGGTTACAAAGACGTTGCAAAATCTTCACCGACATGTGTTCTGGCTGCGTATGCAGCAAGATGTGGTTAGTTTTGTTCGAGGCTGTGGTCTCTACAGCATCTAGAAACTGGCAAACCAAAAATTAGGTTTGTACACTCCTTTGCCAGTTCCATCGCGACCATGGGAGAGCATATCCATGGATTTCTTGGGAGGATTGCCTAAGACCCGACGTGGCAACGACTATCTATTCGTGGTCGTTGATCAGTTCTCCAAAATGATTATTCTTATACCTTGTCGAAAGACTATCACGGGAGAAGAAGCAGCTTGGGTATTCTTTTGACACGTTTGGACACACTTCGGATTGCCGACTTCTATTGTGTTTGATCGTGATACCCAATTCCTTAGTCACTTTTGGCGATCGCTCTGGACGATGATGGACACCAAGCTAAAGAGGAGTACTGTCTTTCATTCGCAAACTGATGGTCAAACCGAGGTGGTAAATTGCACAGTCGTTCATCTCTTGAGAGGATATAACTCGAAGCACCCGAAAACCTGGGATGAAAGCATACCGTACCTGCAATTTGCTTTTAATCGAGCAGTGCATGGTTTGACTGGAAAGTCACCGTTTGAGGTCTGTTTAGGATTTCTACCACAGAGTCCATTCGACATGGAGTTTGTGATTCCTACCTCAGCACAGAACAACAAGGAAGCATCTGATCATGATCGAGCACAAAAGTTCCTGGAAGGTATTCAACGACTCCATCGTGAGATTGAATAGAACTTGCTGAAAGCTCAACTCAAGTACAAGGCGCGACATGATCGACACCGAATTTATGCGCAATTTCAAGAAGGTGATATGGTATGGTTACATTTGAGTAAGGACAGACTTAAAGGTGAAGGTAAAAATTGAAACCCATTCATTATTGTCCTTTTTGGATTTTGCGGAAAGTGGGTAATAATGCTTGTCAGCTCGAGTTACCTCCATACATGGATATTTACTTGGTTGTCAATGTTGAGCACCTCAAACTCTTCGAGCCTTCAATGTTTGGATGATGAGCCAGATACCATAGTACCATCTATTGAAGATTTGGTCTATCAATGAGACGAACCTCTACGTGAAGATGTGATTCTGGAGAAAAAGTTGACTACCACCCGCAGTGGCACAAATGAGACTTTTTGAATCGTTCGGAAAGGTCAATGAGTATGTGCGGCAAAGTGGTACACCAGAGAAGATGGACAAGCCCAATTTACACATCTCCAGTTTGATCGAGAGGTCGCAACAGGGATTGGCTCTTTCTCAACAAGAGAGTCATGATCTTGGAGGATCTTCAAGTCCTGATCGCATACGGCTTCGCGACCATAACCGTGTTCGGAAAGGTTTCGCGACCATGGGTTGGTTTGCGACTAGGAAAAGGAATTTGTTCCCTGTTCGGAATTGTAATCCGATCCGTATATATATAACTAAGCTTATCCGTTTAGGATTAGTTAGCTAGTTAGTTATATGAGTCTAATACGTTTAGGTTACTGAGTCTGATACATACTCATACGATTGGACTATAAATACCTTGTAATAGGTTTAGTTTAGATCATCGAATATTATTACAGTCTTGGATCACATATCCAACTTATAGTTCCTTCGACGTAGGCGAGTGCAACTTAACGTTTGACGTGTAAAGCCCTTTTTGAAATAAAGAGTTGTGCAATTACTTTGAGCTGTGTTTTCGATCAACCTTTAGTTTTGGTATTTCCGAGTAAAATCCCGTTATTCCGCATATTAGAATCTGGGCGAGCCTAGTGCGAAAACCAAGGCTAGGTCTCAAACGGATCATTGGTACCTTGTTCGCATAGGGATTGTGATGATCAGGCAATGATGATTTGTTTGTAGTAGCAGGATCGTCCTTTTTATTACTCATCTCTGTGTTGTCATCAAGAGCATTATCTCCAATTTGTTTACCCTGCAATACCGTTTTAAGAGGGTCTATCCTGCATGTGGTGTCCTCATACATAGGACAGTTAGCAATTTCAGGCACTTTAAACAATACTTTCTCATTCACCATTTGAAAAGAATTTGTACCCTCACATATATCAATTTGAGCTGTTTCGAAATCATCCAAATCCCTTTTATTTGTAAGAAAGAACTTTCCATATGAAGGAATTTCAGTGATAAGATCAGCAAAAGTCACAATCACATTCAGTTTTTTCAGGATATCAAAGGTTTGTCATTAGAATTAGACTAGAGGTAACAACTTGGAAAAGGTGGAGTCGGTTTAGAAACATGTGTTACCGCATTATTACCTGATTCTATTTCTTTTGATTGTTCATCCTTACCGAGGTTGTCTACCAGCGTAGGTGGATCATCGTGCTTAAGTTCGGTCATCAGCATCAAATCCTTAATTGGTAGGTGTCTTCGTTGGTTCTGGTTGCACCTTCTCTTTTTGGAAAGTTCCCTCACCATTCAAATCAACAGTAGTAACGCAAGATATAACATTAATATATTCAGAATCACCATGGTTGATAAGTTGAGAAGGAAGAGAGTTAGAAATCATTGGTGTGGGATTGGCCATTCACACGAATTGAGTCTTGAGCATGCGAATGTGCATAGAGATGGAGTCGATCTTCTGGTTCAGTGCAGCCTTTTCCTTCTCTTGATTTGCCAGAAAAGCTTCTAGCATGTGCTCGATGTTGGATTGTTCGGGTTGATTTTGTTGTTGATGTGGTGGTTGGTACGGTTGTTGTTGTTGTTGCTGCTGCTGAAATGATGGCCATGGTGCTTGGTACGACTGTTGTTGTTGAGGGAGTTGGTGCTGTGGTTGGATCAGTCCTGATGCAGTGTGTTCATTCCCCCATTATGTGTAGTTATGTGTCATACCTTCAATTAGATCATACGCTTCATCAACACTTTTGTTTATGAGTGCACCGCCAGTTTTGGCGTCAACAGTCATCCTTGTCGTTTAATTCAAACTGTTATAAAATGTTTGAAGTACAAGCCACTTTTCCAGGCCGTGGTGTGGGCATGACCTCAAAAGTTCCTTGTACCAATCCCATGCTTGGTAGAGTGATTCTCCTCCCTGCTGAGTAAAACGAACAATCTGGTTTCGAATATATGCAGTTTTAGATGGAGGAAAAAAATTATTAAGAAAAATGAGCAAGAGTTCATCCCACGTTGCTTTTGAAGCGGGCGGTAGAGTGTACAACCATGCTCTCGCCTTATCTCAAAGAGAGAAAGGAAAGAGACAAAGTAGTAGTGCATCCTGCGAAACTCCATTAATTTTAAAAGTATCACAATGTTCAAGAAAATATGGAGATGCAGCGAAGGATCTTCTGTGGCAAAACCACTAAGTTGATTTTGTTGTATTAGATTCAATAGTCCAGGATTAATTTCAAACTTATTTGCTTCAATTGCTAGTCTAAGAATACCTGACTGAAACCCCATGCTGAATGGGATTCCATAATCCTTCAATTTCTTTTATTCACCCATCTTGGTGATTCGGCTTCCTACGGTGTTTGATTGTTCTCTTGATCGTATCAGATGCACTTCCAACCTGCAGGGATTAGTCATGCACAAAAAGAAGAAAAAGAAAAATAGAAGCAAGATTGAGAAGTGAGATTGAATTGTATCAGCAAAATTAATCCAAAAGATGAATATCGTTGTTCCCCGACAACGGCGCCAAAAACTTGATCGCACCCGAAACGGCGAGTACGATGCCATGTAATAAACCGCAAGTGGATGGTTGAACGTTGGCCACTTGAGGGTCGAATTCCACGAGGAACAAGCGTATTCATCTTTCTAGCTTAATAGATCACTGATTAAGTCTAAACGAGTTGGAGGTTTGTTTGTCTACAACTAAATCTACTACTAAAGCTATTAATCTAGGGTTTTAAAGCAGTAAAGAGCAAGTATGAAATCTAGGGTTTGTAAAGCAAGAATGAAAATATAGGGTTTCAGGAGTTCCATAACCATCTAGCGTAATTATATCCAAGATTCAAGGATTGCAAGTTAATTTCAATAGTTTTCTAATACAGATTAAGTTGCTAGTATGGTCGCTGGTACAATGGTCAGAGGATCGCTTCCACTGTTACGTTGGGCCAGAACCTCTCTCCTATTTAGGATCCCGCGTCAAAGCGCTAAGAACTCAAGAACTCCCCTAAATTCTTGTTAAGACTCAATTGTTATGTTCGTTGCCGAAACGAGAATTTAGAGTTTAGAGGAAGAAAACATGAAGAAATAACTCCAAAACTTGAGATCATGACTGAGGAAGAATCATGCCTTCCAGATTAGGTCATCCCTAACTCTAGAAGGGATCTACTCGCAAAAAACCATAATAATGCAGAAATAACAATAAGAATTAAATAAAAACTTGATTGCTTAAGAATTGAAGTTGTTGTCCTTGCCGGCTTACAAAAGCAATAAAAATAGAGGAGGCTATTCTAAAAAAACTAAACTAAGCCCTAAAGGCTTGTATGTAAAAAAGCATGTTTAATTGAGCCAAAAGCTTCTTTATTTATAGTACATAGGTTAACGTGCCCAAAAATAACTTCTTGATGTGCACGCGACGAAGTCTGGCTTGAAACGGCGCGAGAATGGATGAATCTGAGTCAACACCGACCAATTCTGATCAAACCCGGCTAATAACGACAAATCTGGCTAAAACATACCAAATTCGACAAGTTTTGGTCAAACCCGACCAAAATTGACAAAATCTGACAAGTCCTGATTAAAACTGATTAAAATCGACCAATTTCGACTAGTAAAAAGCCATTGAAACCAATTCAAACACGACCAGGGACACATGGCGTGCTCCTGGCCAAACACGTGTCGCAAATGAATGGCCAAGCGGTTCTTGTGGTCGATCAGGACTCTTTTCGACCAGTTGCTCGTGTTCGATCGGGACTCGTTTCGACCAATTGCCCATGTTCTATCAGATCTCTTTTTCATCCAATTGTGTATGGATGAGGGTTTTTCCTGCCTAAATGTGTTTGACCAGGTCCTTTTGTCCGAAGATATTCGATTAGAGCCCTTTTGCTGTTTAATCTTGATTTCTTGGTCAAATTGAGCCCAAATGTAGTAGAAATCTTCTCAAATTTGGTCGGTTGGTCCCCAAAATATGTTAAACATAGCCGTGAAAGCAATTTGTAAAAATAATGAAAAATTATGCAAAAAATGTTGCATCAAAGGAGTTTTAAGTATGATTTTGCACGTTTTCAATACTAATTCTAGGGTAAAAATGCTACCAATTTAGCACTTATCATCTGCCATGTTTGCAATGTCCACTTTCATCTACATCTTATGGATTCGATGTGATTGACGACGACCAGGCCCCAATCGCTTCAATTGCACATCTACAATCCATGTGATGTCTTGATGTTGGATCTGTGTAGCTTCCTTGTGCCTTGGACGCGTTGAACACACTACTCCATGTGGCGAACAGATGTTCCATACTACAGTACTCAAACAAGTACTGCATTGGCAAGACATAGATGGCTAAGCATGCTACAATGACATGAGAACAAGGCTTGTGCTATAGTTGTGGTTTGTTATTGTGCATGTCACAACCTCTCCAATGGTGCATTGATGAACTTTATCCGATCTCATGTGGCTAGCTATCTATTTCTGTCTCAATTGCACCTCATACTTCCTCTCAAATCCATTAATGCAAAACACCAAGTGGGATTGTGCCTTCCTTATCTTTTGATTCATGTATTCCTGGATGACATTAGGTTGACTCTGCATTGGATCATCAATTAACCTTCTTGCGGTCTTTGATCGGTTGTTAAAATAGTTGACTGTGTGATACCATGTCATCTCGACAATTGCAGCTAATGAGAGACAACATACACCTTTCAACACCACATTGTACACTTTTGACAAATTGGTTGTCATCATTTTGTATCTTGCACTATATGTGTCCTTCAACTGCGACCACTTTTCCCTTGGGATGCCATCAATCCAGTGTGAAAACTTTCTAGGCCTACACCTCGGATCTTTGCGAGAGCCTCCCTCTCCTTTGTCAACCTCAACCTCGACGTCATCTTCACCTACTGGTTCGTGCACCCTCGTGTATTTCGTCATCAGCTCATCAAGGGTCTTCCAATTTTCTTTATATTTGTTCAGCTGATTTTTGCAAATATAATTTCTTGAAAGTGACCATGAGTCCTTTGTTCTTAAAGAGTGTAAATAAATTTTATGCAAGATGTCTCATACACCATCGACTCTGTAGATCATTCCACTGAAATGGAGGTTGCTGACCATTCTTCATCAATTCAATGGCAGTCATCAACCCTATGTTCCGATTTGTTACTATACAAATATTTTGAGTGCTCTAGCACGATTGCTCGCTTCACGTTCGCTAGAAACCATAGCCAACTCTTTATGCACGCACTCTCCACTATTGCAAAGCAACAGGAAGTAGCTGGCCATTTGCATCTGCTGCAATTGCAGTTAGCAATGTCCCTTTGTATTTTCTTACCAAGAATGTTCCGTCCATGCATAGAATTGGTCTACAATACTGAAATCCATACATGCACTGTGGGGATACCATCTGTTCCTTCGATTTCTTCATCAAAAATATCTACAATGGTTCCTAGATTGGTTCCTTTATTTGATGAAGTGCCCTAGGGACATTGTTGTACACCTCATCAAAAGTGCCAAACTACGACTCTATCACCTTCTTGCTTCACCCTACATGCCTTGTTGTATGTGATTTGATATCCACATGTCTCGGTCACATTAGCCATTATCTCCTTTGGTGGTCTGGAAAAGTTGGCATGCACCAAATGCTTAATCAAACTGCCTAGATATGATGAGCTCATGTTCCGATGTTTATCTAGGGCCTCAATAAGTGTACAAGTGTAATTGCCAAGTCTTCTTATTTCAAAGTGAATAGCATCCTTCGAATGCACTGCACACACCTTCCACTGGCATCTTAGTGTTGATGATTGGAACCAGGGTTCCTAGTCGAACTAACACGAATTTAGTTTGTTTAGTAGGGAGAAAATTTAGACAATCACCAGAGAAATCACCGTATCTATGGATCTAATGACATAGAAATTTATACAGGTTCGGGCCCTCAAAGTCTGAGTAATAACCCTACTCCTGTTGATTTTTCACTATGAGTATAATGGATTACAAAGAGAATGTATTATCTAGTTCTCAATTATCTTGTTGGGAACTCTCCTCCAAAAGCCTTGCCCTTCTCTTCTAACTTTCTCTCTTACTTATACTTGTTGAAAGGGTGTCAGTTGCTTCATCAAAGGGATGCCTGGTGGTTGTCAACAACTGCTATATAGCGGTTGCTATACGTTGTTGTCGGTTGCTATTCGTCAGTTTACAACATGCGGTTATGGAAAGTGTATATTTATCCTCATCTTCATGACGGTTATTATGGATGGCTAACTTAACTGCATGATCTTCGAATCATGGTATAAGTTACCAATATATGGTCGCGCACTAACTGCGACCATGTATCGGTATTTGGCTTTATCTCTGCGACATGGGATGATCGCGGGCAAATGTCTCTGTGACCATAATACTCGCAAGTAATATAATAATATATATAAGACCATGGACTCTACGACAATAAGCATTGAGGCTATAGAATTTTGTAGCTACTAAAATTATGGGAATTAAACACCCTTGATGGGTTATGTCTAGAATATCCTTAGATCATCCCATTATCTCTTCCCTTGGTCTCTGCGACCATGGAAAGGTAATGATAGGTAGTTTAAGTCTCTTTCGGTAGTTTTCTGCGACAAAAGGCGATTGACTCGGGTAATAATCTCCGTCACTTGGGATTTGACAGTGCACCATACATAGATTCGGGGTCGACTTGTACACCTTAAATGGTCGATGCAGCGACAACGCTTATCAAGTGATCGCCGTTTGTGCATCATGCTTGCTTTGGAATTGCTGCCTCAACAACAATGTCTACTTGTGAAACGCCCACGAGGAGTTTTGGTTCTGACCAACCAGCGCCGAACTAAATCAAGCGACATCTACCCACTTTGTGGGAGGGACCATATGATCTCCATCTTCTCCTTCTGAGTCATCATCTCTTTCTCGGCCTGTATGATCGTCATCAATTGTTTCATTTGGAAGACTGGAAATAAATTTGTGAGCATCAATGCGTGCTTTGCAATAAATGTCTAACTCTGCACTATGTCGAAATGTTTCCTCAAATTTTTGAGCAAGTCTCTCCACATCTACATCTGCACTATTTTTGATGGCACCAACCACATCTGTCTCGCTACTACTCCCAACCACCATGTCAATGCTTGCCATGCTACCACTATCGGTCGTCAAATTTGCACTTGATTGTTCTATTGCATCAAATTTGACATACAGCATGGCTCTTTTATTCAACTCAGTTCTAGGGCCATTCACCAATTGTAAGAATTAACCCTAGGTTTGTCACCTTTCAACTTGCAAAGCACCCATTGGGGGTTGGGAGAATCAGGCTTCCACTTAGCTAAGACCCCTTCTACGACAACCCTACGTGTGTGCATATTCATACAGAATTGGATAAGAATTAACCTCTGCAGTTCTTTAAATGTTGTGCTATAAGGATCTGCCAATTCTACCATTGTATTATTACAGTTACTAATATTAGCCCTATATGGTCCATTACGAATGACATCGTCCCCATAATATATATGGATCATTTGTTGAGCATCCCTAAATATTACCATAGAAACCATATCAAATCTCCATTAATACCTGTCGTGGTTTTACGGATACCCCGGTAGGTTTCTTCAGACGTGCGCAGCACGTGTGCAGCGACGCGAGATGACCGAGTTATCGATCACCTCCCGCCAGGCAACGTAGAAATTGACAGAGTGGTTTTTATACAGGTTCGGATCCCAGTGGGGGCCCTAGTCCTGTCGGCTCTCTCTGGACGCGAGTCCACTGGGGAGGTGTACTCTCGGGGAGAGAAGTCTCCAAGAGAGCCTGTTGTTTTCTGTTCGTGTAAATGAGTTCCAATCCCCTTTAAATGAGGTACAAGAGGGGTATATATAACCCCTAAGAAATGCAAAAAACCAAAAAACCCTAGCTACGATCGTTGGATCGAAGGGCGCTGATGTCATTTGACTAGGTGAATGGCTTGGATGCTCGACAAGTGTCCTCGTCAGATTTCCAAAGGCTTCTTCGGTTAGTAGCCATCCTCCCGAAGCTTCGAGACTCTCCGGTGGTCTGGTGATGCTCCGGATCTCATCGGGGCCCGGTGACTCTCCGGGTCTCACCGGGGGCCTGGTGACTCTGCGGGACTCACTGGGGGTCCGGTGATGCTTCGGGTCTCACCGGGGGCCCGGTGATGCTCCGGGTCTCACTTGGGGTCCGATGACCCTCCGGGACCGATCGGGGGCCCGATGACCCTCCGGGACTCACCGGGGGACCGGGGACCCTCCGGGTCTCACCGGGGGCCCGGTGACCCTCCGGGACTCACCGGGGGGTCGGTGATGCTCCGGGTCTCATCGGGGGCCCGGTGATACTCAGGACTTCGTGGAGCCCCTGGGAGTTCCCCCAACAGCAGCCCCCCAGGCCCTCGGGGGCACGAAGTGCCTCCGTTGGGTATGTGTAAAACTCCCAACGATGACGCTTCATCTTCCACAGAGTGCTCCGCACCGTGGGCGGTGTTTCGGCTCCCGAGCCATTTTTCCGCGGGACGCGCCTGTCCGCGAACCGACGCGTCGTTTCAAAGAGTCGATCATGTCTTCTCGTTTTGCGCACAACGGTTCAACTCTGCGGCTTTGATGGGCTTGCGGACACGTGGCGGGCATCCGGGTCTCCCGCCACCACCTATAAATAGGAGGGGAACCCTTTAGTTCGAGCCAATCCACAAGCCCCCAGACCACAAATCCCTTCTCTCGGTGACTTCTTCCGGTGGTTCCCGGTGACTCATCCCGGTAGCTTCCGGTGGTAGTTTCCGGTAGCGTCCGGTGACCTTTCCTGGTGGTTCCCGGTGATACTCATCCCGGTAGCTCCCAGTGATAGTTTCCGGTAGTACCCAGTAGCGCCCGGTGACTTCCCCCGGTGGTTCACGGTGACGTCCCGGTAGCTTCCGGTGAGTTCTCCTGATGATCTCCGGTGACATCCCGGTAGCACCCGGTGACTTCTGGTGATCTTCAGTGAGTTCACTCCCGATGGCGCCGAAGAGTCGCGCCAAGGTCTCCGAGCTGCCCCCAGAGGAGCTGACCTCTGACTTCCTTGGGGCCACCGAGTTTTCTTTGGGGGCCCTTGAGGCCTTCTTGGAGTGCGGCTATTTCAGGGCGGGCAACATCAGGATTCCTGGACCAGCGGAGTTGGTACCGAGCCCCCGGGATGGGGAGGTGGTGGCCTTTGAGGCCTTCATGGAGGTGGGCTTCCGACTCCCGGTACACCCACTGCTCCACGAGTTCTTGCAGGTGTACGGCCTCTCGCTCAACCATCTCACCCTGAACACTCTCGTTCAGATGGGCTTGTTCATTTGGTTGTGCGAGACGGCCGCCGTGACGGAGCCCACTCTGCGGCTCCTGCAATACTTCTACGAGCCATCAGCGAGGGGCCCGGTGGTGAGGAGGGGTGGCGCTAGGTTGGCTTCGGCTCCATCATGATTCAGTTGACGCCGGGTCGCGCCGATGAGTACCCGGTGCTAGCCTCCCGGGACCACTGGGGAGCCTGGCTCCGGCACTGGTTCTACCTCCGGGTAGGAGACCCGGGGGTAACGTATTCATTGGAGCCCTCCACGTACTCCCGGTGCGGCGGCCCGTTGGCCCCAGAGTGGACCGTGGCAGAGATGGACCTCCTTACCGCGATGGCGGAGGCCCGATTCCGGCGGTCCATGAGGGATCTGGCGGAGGAGATGGCCCTCCTCCGGGTGGCGCCGTTCCACACCCGCCGGGGGAGGGGGATGTCGGCGGTGCACAGGCCACCCCGGATGGCGGTGGCGGACCGTGAGTATCCAGACCTCTTCCTCCTGCCGAGAGGTTTCTTCTAACCCTTGCTTCTTTTTCTTTTTGCAGTCAGGTCCTATGGTCGAGCCAAGGAGGTTGCGGTGACCCTCCTGGGGCGATACTATGAGGACGAGCGCGAGCGGGTCGTGCGCGTCGTCGGGGAGTGTCCTCCCCGGAATGTCGTCGTGGAGGCGTTCGGACTGAGGCTCCTATCTCGGGTGCCTCTTCCCACCCCTGCTTCACGTAAGCGGGGGAAGGAGGTCACTGGTGGGCCCTCGAAGCGCCCTCCGCTGTCGGGTAGCCCTGTGGGATCCCGAGCTCGGAGGAGTCCCGCGAGGGCCCGGGCTTCGCCTTCAGCTTCTCCCGCGAAGGACTCCGCGGCGGCGCCTGTTGGGGCGTTGGGTGCTGCCCTAGACACTCCTAGTGGGCCAGACCCCGCGGGCGGCGTTCCGGCTGTGGAGGGCCAGGGATCAGACTCGGAGATGTACGCTCCGAGTCCTTCGCCGCCTCCTATCACCACGGGGGTCTGGCCGCAGCCTTCGCCCAGTGAGGTCTCTGTCCGTTTTCGGATGCCGGGTGGCCTGCTATGGCCTCGATCCTGGCCCCGGAGATGGGCTCTCGGTGGTTCGGCCCGCGGCGGCGGCGCTCCCTCCACTTGAGAGGGGTAAGGGTCTATTTGTCTGCCCCGGGGTTCCGGTGCGGCCGATGGACCAGGCTTCTGGCTCCTCCGATGGTGGAACTCTGGAAGAAGGCGCTTTGCTAGGTGGGGAGGCCTCCCGAGGGAGCGACCCGGGGGGCGACGAGGGTGACGTCGATGCAGTGATTGCTTTCGTGGTTCGGGTGAGTTGCTTGAATCTTGTTCTTATCCGTCTTTTGTCTTCTGATTATTACTTCCTTGCAGACGGTTGTGTTAGCCCGGGGCTTCCGGGCTCAGCTCGCCACGCGTCTCCGGGCTGCCGAGGACATAGCGGCCTTTGAGCGTGCCGGGAAGGAGAGGGCGCTCAGGGACGCAGCCTCAGAGCACTCCGAGAAGGAGCGGGCGCTTGGGGAGCTCACCGTGGTCCAGGCCCGACTCGCTGCCGTCGAGGACACAGCTTCTCAGCTTCGGAGGGAGGCTGTGGCTTCGGGCGTCCAGGCCTTAGTCTCTGGGGGTAGGGCGATTCGCTCTACCTTGGAGGAGCTCGGGATCGACTCGGGCGGGGAGCGGGTCCCAATCCGGTGTCGACATCAATCGGGGAAGCCGCGCGCTTTCATGGTACGCAAGTTTCCCTGATCTCGGCTGTAGCAGAGGCTCGGGCGCGAGGCCTCACCGTCTCGGTGATCGCGTTAGCGGCGGCTCTCGTCGAGTACCGTGGCGAGGGCGCCCGGCTCATCGGATAGCTAGTCCCTCGGAGCTTTCCTGCCTTCTTCGACCCTTAGCGGACGGAGCTGGAGCGGTCCGCCGAGGCCCTCTTCGACCGGATTACCGGTGCTATGGACATGGGCGGCCGGCGCCCAGAGTAGGATGCGACAGCCAGCATGGAGGTCCTCCCGGGGGGGAACAAGGACGGGCAAGTATGAGCTCCTCCCCCCCGGTTAGATTAGGTTTTTTCTTTTCAGGCATTTTTTGCTCCGGGCAGCTTCTTTAGAAAGGGCCCCAGGAACTTATAAATCTCTTGTTATTGGAATGAAAATGTACTTTTGCTAAGTGTCTTCAACTTGTCAGCAGGTGTCGTTAGATATTGCTTTCCCAGGGTTTTCCTGCCCTGGGGGACGTCGCTCGGAGAGTGCTCGGGAGTCGTCCGGGAGGCCTAGCCCAGGTAGCGCCCAGGCGGCCTCGATTTTACTAAGCCTGGCAGCTGGGGGAGCGTCTGGTGGGCTAGCCCCTGAGTTTGTTTGTGCTAACTCCGCGACGGGGGGTGCCTTCCAGGAGCCAGCTCGGCTATGGTGGCTCCCGGAATGGCACTTGGGAATTTCGACGATTGTCGCGCCGAGTTATCTCCACCAAAGCCGGGGTCTCTAAAGGTCCCCCCGCTTAGGATACTCCCCCCAGTTGGCTACGAGTGCTGGCCAGAGGATCTCCTTTGGAGGGCCCTTTGGCGCGTGAGGGGCTTGTACAAAGATCTTTGGAGATCTCGGAAGGCCTCCAGGATTATTAGGTGTAGTTGCCTCCCGGGGGTCATCCTTCGAAGTAGTTTTCCGCGGGAGCCTAACTCCCCGGGCTGTATCTCGTGTGCCCGGGCCTTATCTCGGGGGCACTTTAGCCCACCAAGGGGGGTTGTCCCCTGGTTCGATGTTGTATTAATAAAGTTGTATACTTGTTTATTTGCTACGTCTTTAGAGTTTCTTCGAGGTTGTCGAGATTATCTTTGTTTCCAAAATTTCAAAATTTCTTCAGCATCAGTTTTCTGTCCGGGCCCAGGTCCCCCTCCCCCCCCACAGCAAGGTGCAGCTCAGCTCCGCGTGCTGTGCGTAAGGATTGAAAAGGCCCGGACTCCACTAACTGCTTAACTTATGCAGCCCCCGGTCGAGAGTCCCGGGGACTAGTGGAGGTGCCTGACCGAAAAACAAGAAAGGGTTTGCCTGGTTGTCATGGAGGCGAGGAACTTATCAGATGAATTCCCGGTCGGAATCTTTCGAGATAACGAATTCCAAAAGCCGACTTTCCTGTCTGCTGCAAGGGGCAAAGGACATTCACTTAGGAGGGTTTCGTGACCCAGCAGAGGGTGTAGAGTGTTCGAGAGGGGATTAGTCTCTCAAAGTGACTCGTTACCGCAGTTCGTGAGAACTGGGTTGCCACTTACCCCCTCAGTCCACGAGGCGTTACGGTAAGCCGCCCTATGGGAGCGGGGCTCCCGTCGTCGGGACTTTAGGCTGTGATAGCCTAGATCCTCACGGAGAGGGAATCCTCGCGAGGAGGGCGTTTTCATAGAGGAGGCGTCGCCTTTTAGGCAGAAAAATAAACTCCTGTAAGAAATTCCAACATTGGAGAAAAAAAAGCCATTCGAGTTAATGAAAACATAACGCCCTCTCCCCTGCAGGGCCACGGCAGGAGAGGGACACAAGATCCCAGAGTTGAATGAAAATCCATTTGTATTAATAAAGAACGAGATACAACGCCTCCCCCCGCGAAACCGCGGCGGGGGAGGGAACAGTGAGTACAAACGCCTCCCCCCGCGGAACCGCAACGGGGAAGGTGGCGAGCCCGGAGGCTAAACATAGAACTTGCGGAGCAAGTTTATGTTCCAAGTGTGCGTCAACTCCTGGCCTTCAAGTGTGGAGAGCTTGCAAGCCCCCGAGCCCAGGACCGCGGAGATCTTGTACGGGCCCTCCCACTTGGGGGATAGTTTGCCCTGGGCTTGGGGGTCAGTCACGCGCTTGAGGACCAAGTCCCCGAGGCGGAAAGCCCTCTCGCGGACGCACTGGTTGTATGCGCGCGCCATCTCGCGCTCATAGATGGCATGGTGGAGGAGTGCTCGGTCGCGCTCTTCTTCAACGAGGTCGACTTCCAACTGTTGGTTTGCTTCATTGGTTTGGTGCACTGCGGTCGTGGCTCTGTCCAAGAGCTTGACCCGCAGCGATCGGAAACCAATCTCCAAGGGGAGAACTGCTTCAGCCCCGTACATGAGCGAAAAAGGCGTGCGCCTTGTCGCTCAGCTCGGGGTCGTGCGCATGGAGCAGAGGATGCTTGGAAGCTCCTCCACCCATGCACCTCGCCTGGAGGTGGTTTGTTCGAGCCGTCGATGTAGGCCTTGCAGGATCACGCCGTTGACCCTTTCAACGGCCCCGTTGCTCTGGGGATGAGCCACGGAGGCGTAATGGAGGGTAGTCCCCAAGCCTTCACAGAACTCCCGAAAATATGCTGAGTCGAATTGGGTTCCGTTATTGACGGTGATTTCTTGGGGGACCCCAAAGCGACATACAACATTTTTCTAGAAGAAACGCTGTACTGCGCGGGAGGTGATGCTGGCCAAGGGCTCAGCCTCCACCCACTTGGAGAAATAATCTACAGCGACCATCGCGTACTTGTACCCCCCGAGTGCTGGGGGGAAGGGACCAAGGAGGTCCATCCCCCAGCGCGCGAAGGGCCAAGTAATGGGGATGGTTTGGAGTGCCACGGAGGGCAGTCGGGTGCCCTTCACCATCTTTTGACAGGCCTCGCACGCGGAAACAAGATCCCGTGCATCGCGGACCAGTGTGGGCCAATAAAACCCTTTGCGGAGGACCTTCGCCGCGACCGCCCGCGGAGCCAAATGGGACCCGCAGCTCCCCGAGTGTATGTCCTTGAGGAGCCGGAGTCCATCTGTCTGCGGGAGGCAGCTGAGGAGGGCAGAAGCTCCTCGCTTGTAGAGCTTTCCCTCTAGCAAGAGGTACGCTCGTGCCTTGGCGCGGAGGCGCTTTACCTCAGCATCACCGGAAGGTTCCCCCTCGCCCCTTATGCAGGAGATGAGGGGATCCATCCATGATGCGGCTCGAGCGATCTTGGAAACCTCCGGGATGCAAGACCTAGGGTCCGCAATCAGAGGGGTTGTTGAGGGCTTCGCGATGATTTCCAGGAAAGTGCCCTTGGGGAGAGGCTCTCGGGCACTGGCTGCTCGGGCCAAGGCGTCGGTCCGGTCGTTATCCCGCTGGGGGATATGTCGGGCCTCCAAGCCCTCAAAGTGCTTCTCCATCTTCCGCACCTCCCCTAAGTAAAGATTTAGGTTCGCGTCATGGCACAAGTAGGACTTGTCCATTTGGTTGACCACAAGTTGGGAGTCTCCTTTCACCAGGAGGCGGCGGATCCCTAAGGAGCGCGTGAGACGCAACCCCAGGAGCAAGGCCTCATACTTGGCAACATTGTTCGTTGCCGGGAACTTGAGCCTCGCAGCGTACTCCAGCGTCTTCCCCGCGGGGCTCCGGAGAACCACCCCCATGCCGGCTTTGGCGAGGCACAAGGAGCCGTCGAACATGAGTGTCCAGTGGTCCTGGCGCCGGGGCGGTGCGAGGGGGGTCTCCTCGTCCGACTCGTAGGCGGGGGGTCCACTCCGCCACGAAGTCAGCAAGGACTTGCGACTTAATGGCGGAGCGGCCCGTGAAGGTGAGGGAGAAAGGAGCGAGCTCAGCTCCCCACTTCCCAATTCGGCCGGTGGCCTCCCTGTTCCTCATCACTTCCCCCAAGGGGAGAGATGATGGGACAGTGATTGGGTGTCCGAGGAAGTAGTGGTGGAGCTTCCGGGTTGCCATGAGGAGGGTGTAGCACATCTTCTCCACCTCCGTGTACTGTGTCTTAGCCCCTTGAAGGGCCTCGCTTATGTAGTACACGGGGCGTTGTTGCCCGTCTTGCTCCCTCACAAGCACCGCGCTCACAGTGACTGGGGTCGCAGTGAGGTAGAGGAGTAAGGGTTCCTCCGGAGATGGGCTCACGAGCATTGGAGGGCTCGCAAGGTACTTCTTTAGCACGTCAAACGCCACCTGGGCCTCGGGAGTCCACTTGAACCCCTCGAGGCCCTGGAGGATTTTGAAAAACTGGAGTTCACGTTCCCCTGACCGCGAGACAAAGTGACCCAACGCGGCTAAGCTCCCGGTAAGCCGCTGTACGTCTTTCACGGAGCGCGGAGGAGGCATGTCCAGCAGGGCCCGATTTTTTTCAGGGTTAGCCTCAATACCCCACTGGGACACAAGGAAGCCGAGCAGCCTTCCCCCGCGTATGCCAAAGGCACATTTTTCCGGGTTGAGCTTCAACTCGTACTTGCGGAGGTTGCGGAAGGTCTCCGCCAGGTCGTCGATGTGGGCGGTGCGCGAAGGCTTTTGACGACCGCGTCGTCGACGTAGACCTCAACGTTGCGGCCGGTTTGGTCCTTCAGGACCAACGTCATGAGGCGTTGGAATGTCGCCCCAGCGTTCTTCAACCCGTAATGCATGTGGACGTAGCAGAAGGTGCCGAGGGGAGTTATAAAACTTGTCTTTTCCTCGTCCTCCATTGCCATCCGAACCTGATGGTAGCTCGAATATGCGTCGAGGAAGCTCATTAGTTCACACCCCGCGGTCGAATCGACTAGTTGGTCAATTCGCGGGAGTGGAAAGTTGTCCTTTGGGCAAGCGCGGTTAAGGTCGGTGAAGTCCACGCACATCTCCACTTGCCGTTTGACTTCTTCATGAGGACGGGGTTCGCCAACCATTCATGATGCAAGACTTCCCGCACAAACCCCGCCTCTCAAAGCTTGGCGATCTCGACCTTGATGGCGTCTTGGCGTTCGAGGGAGAGCTTCCTCAACTTTTGCTTGACTGGGGGGCGGCCGAGGGTCACTGCGAGCTTATGCTCGATGACATCTCGGGCGACGCCCTGCATGTCCGAGGGTTTCCACGCAAAAACGTCTGAGTTTTTGCAGAGGAAGGCCGCGAGTTGCTCCGCGTGTTCTTCGAGGAGGTCTGCTCCGATCTTGATGGTCCTCTCCCGTCTCCTGGGGACAGTTGAACTCTCCGGAGGTCCCCCTAGTTATGCGGCTTCGGGAGTGGCCTTCCGGAAGAAGCGACCAGGGCGTTAGGCTCTGGGGGGTTCTCTCCCCCTGGAGCCTTGATCATGTTGACGCTTCTGATGGTTGCGTTGGCGCGCTCGTAAAGGGCGCGGGCCACGTTTTGGTCGCCTCGAACGATGATTGCACCGTGAGGCCCAGGGATCTTCACGCAGAGATAGTTCTGGTGAATCGCCGCCCCTAAATGGTTGATCGTGGTCCTCCCCATAATGGCGTTGTATGAAAAGGGGAGATCCACAATATCGAACTGGACCATCTCCGTCCGGTAGTTTTCTGGGGTGCCGAAGGTCATCGGAAGGTCGACCTTCCCCACCGGGTGGATGGTCTTCCCGGGGATGAAGCCTTGTAGTGGCCTGAGTGTGGGTTGCAGCAATTTCTCGTCAACTTGCATTTCCCTGAACGCCTTTAGGTACAGATATCGGCGGAGCTTCCGCTGTCGACGAGGATGCGCGCTAATTGGCAGTTGTAGACTGTGGCTGAGACGATGAGCGCGTCGTCATGCGGGAAGCGAACCCCGCGTGTGTCTTCCGCTGTGAAGGTGAGGGGGACGTCTGACCATTTTGGTGGCGGAGACGTATGTAGCACCCCCACCACCTTCACCTCTCGTGCATACTCCTTGCGTTGACGCTTGGAGTCCCGTCCCGAGGCGGATCCCCCCGTAATGATGTTTACACGCCTTTGGGAGGTTTGGAAGGGGAGCTCTTGAGTTGAGCCCCCTTCTTGTGCCTGTCTTTGCCGCTCACCCGCGGGAGCAGGGAGTGCTGGCAAGGTCGGCGAGGGAGGCAAGGAGGCAGGGCCCCCTCCCCCCTGCCCACGCTGGTCGAGAAATGCCGCGAAGTGCTGTAAAAGCTAATGGCATTGTCGAGTAGCGTGGGTACTTGACTTGTGGAAGGCACACCACACGTTGGTTATGCCCTCCTTGCCTTCCTTGGAGTGGCCCTCGCGCCCACGGGACGACTGTCCCCCCCGTAGCCTTTTGACTTAGGGGGAGGACGACTGCCTTTGCCGCTGTCGCGCAAGCCGCCTCCGCCCTCGAGGACGAAGCCTTCCCGAGGTTGTGGCTCGCCGCGATCGTTTCTCCGGGGACGCTTGTTGGGGGGGGGGTCCTTGGCCTCCTGACTGGCGGGGGCAGGAGCCCCCTGGTTTTTCTTCCAGAGATCGTCCTCCTCCGCACGGGCGTCCTTCTCGAGTACAGTGAAGAGCTCGTCAGCGGAGGTGGGGCAGCTCCGAGAGAGCCTCCGGTGGAGCTCCCCGGGGAGTATCCTGCTCTTGCACGCTTCGATGACTGTGGAGTCGGGGACGTGCGCCACTTTGCTCTTTACCTGAGCGAAGCGCTTGAAGAAGCTGCGGATGGTCTCCCCCATCCTTTGCCAGACGGTGTAGAGCTGGGATGAGTCTAAGGGGCGTACGTAGTTCCCCTGGAAGTTCACGCAAAACTCGCGCTTCAGCTGCACGAAGGACTTGATGGACCTAGCTCTCAGGTTGTAGAACCATGAGCGGGCGATGCCTGTGAGGTAGAGGGGGAAGACATTGCATTGCACCGTCTCGTCCCCCCCAGCCGCCGAGAAGGCCGTGGAGTACACCTGCACAAACTAGTAAGGATCGGCCTCACCGTTGTAATGCTCGATATGCGGCGGGCGGTAAGGCCGCGGCCAGCGGATGCACCGGAGGCAACTGCACAGCGGTTGATTGGCCCCCTCAACTTCCTTGGGGGATTCTCGGTCACTGTCTTCTCTTGTCGGGACGGGCGTTCATTGTCGGAGTCTGGGAGGGGTGCCAGCGGTCCACCGGTGCGATGGTACTGCCTCTTTTCCTCGGGGTTAGTCGAGCTAACCTCTTGAGCATCGAGGTATTCCACGGGGGTGGTAGCAGCTTCTTTAAATGGTCTCTTCCCCCGGTCGGGTCGGGAGCGCGTCTCAACCCGCCCGCGAGTCAGGGGGAGTTCTGACCGATGGCGGGAGGTGGTTTCACCGGACTTAGCAGTACTCATTCGATCGACATTCTCCCTAGTGAAACGGGTCTGATCCGTCGGGGGTGCCCGCAAGGGCGGCCCTGGGGGGGGAGGGAGCTGATGTGTGTGGGCCATCGTCCCGGTGGACGCCGCCGGCACGCGGGCCAGGCCGGGCCAGGTGCCGGGTCCGCGTTCGAGGCGGCGGCGGGAACAGTCGCGGTTTGAGTCTCCGGGGCAGCTCCGGGCGTCGGCCCTTGAAAACTCTCGGGCCTAGGTGTGGAGGTTGTCTCTAGCGCGAGGGAAGTCCCCAGCACGACGGTAGCCGCTCGCGGAGGTTTCGGGCCTGGGGCCAGGTAACTTCCCGGAACAGGGGAGGACCCGGGGATGACTTGGCTCCCTGGCGCGGGAAGCATCCTTGGGACCGGAAATGCCCCAGACGCGGGTTCACCTCTGGGCGCGGGGAACATTCCCGGCCCAGGAAAGGTGGGGTGCCCCATGAAGAACTGAGGCGGTGCCCCCATAACCGGATATGGGGGCGGGTAGACAGGAGCCGGGGGCCGCGCCAGGACGCGCAGTAGCTTCTCCAGGGTGTGCTGGGTACGGAGCTGGCCCTGGATCAAAGCCCCCAGCAGAGGATCTCCAGAAACCGGGACGAAGAGTTGGGGTGCACTAGGCCCCGCAAGCTCGGTCGCGGTCACCAGGTGAGAAATGGGGACCCTTCTACCAGAGACCGCGGGTGGAGGAGACAGCTCCTCCCCCCGGGCGCCCCTGGATGGTAGGGTCATGGCGGCATCATCTTGCGGAGGTGGCGCTGAGTCGCTGGGACCGGCGCCACCGGGAGATGGGAGGGCTTGAGCTCTGGTTCTTGGGGGAGCCATGGCAATTCGTCGCATTGTCCCCACGGTCGGCGCCAACTGTCATGGTATTACGGATACCCCGGCAGGTTTCTTCGGACGTGCGCAGCACGTGTGCAGCGATGCGAGCTGACTGAGTTATCGGTCACCTCCCTCCGTAGAAATTGACACAGTGGTTTTTATACAGGTTCGGGTCCCAGTGGGGGCCCTAGTCCTGTCGGCTCTCTCCGGACGCGAGTCTACTGGGGAGGTGTACTCTCGGGGAGAGAAGTCTCCAAGAGAGCTTGTTGTTTTCTGTTCGTGTAAATGAGTTCCAACCCCCTTTAAATGAGGTACAAGAGGGGTATATATAACCCCTAAGAAATGCAAAAGACCAAAAAACCCTAGCTACAACCGTTGGATCGAAGGGCGCTGATGTCATTTGACTGGGTGAACGGCTTGGATGCTCGACAAGTGTTCTCGTCAGCTTTCCAAAGGCTTCTTCGGTCAGTAGCCACCCTCCCAAAGCTTCGGGATTCTACGGGGGTCCGGTGATGCTCCGGATCTCAGCGGGGGCCCGGTGACTCTCCAGGTCTCACCGGGGGCCCAGTGACTCTGCGGGACTCAGTGGGGGTCCGGTGATGCTCCGGGTCTCATCGGGGGCTCGGTGATGCTCCTGTCTGGGTCTCATCGGGGGCCCGGTGATTCTCCAGGACTCACCGGGGGCCCGGTGATGCTCCGGGTCTCACCGGGGGCCTAGTGATCCGTTTGAGACCTAGCCTTGGTTTTCGCACTAGGCTCACCCAGATTCTAATATGCGGAATAACGGGATCTTATACCCGAAACCCAAAGTAATTGCACAACTCTTTATTTCAAAGAGGGCTTACACGTCGAACGTTAGACACACTTGTCTACGTCGAAGGAATTATAAGTGTCTAAAACTCAAATAATTTCTATGACTCTTCGATTGAATTCGATGATCTAAACTAGACCTATTATAAGGTATTTATAGTCCAATCGTATGAGTACGTATCAGACTTAGAGACCTAAACATATTAGACTCATATAACTAATCCTAAACAGATAAGCTTAGTTATACACATTCGGATTGGATTACAATTCCGAACAGGGAACGAATTCTTTTTCCTGGTCGCGAACCAATCCATGGTTGCGGACTCATCCAGGTCGCGAATCCTTTCCGAACATGGTTAACGTCGCGAAGCCGTATGCGATCAAGACTTGGTCGCGAAGCCGCATGCGATCAGGACTTGGTCGCGAAGCCGCATGCGATCAGGACTTGGAGATCCTCCCGGATCATGACTCCCTTGTTGAGAAGGAGCCAACCCCTGTTGCGACCTCTCGATCAAACTGGAGATGTGGAAATTGGGCTTGTCCATCTTCTTTGGTGTACCACTTTGCTGCACGTGCTCGTTGATCTTTCCGACCGATTCAAAAAGTCTCCTTGGTGCCACTGCGGGTGGTAGTCACCTTTTTTTTCAGAATCACATCTTCACGTAGAGGTTTGTCTCGTTGATAGATCAAGTCTTCAACAGATGGTATTATAGTATCTGGCTCATCATCCAGCATTGAAGGCTCAAAGAGTTTGAGGTGCTCAACATTAACAACCAGTAGATATCCATGTATGGAGGTAACTCGAGCTGACAAGCATTATTACCCACTTTCCGCAAAATCCGAAAAGGACCATAACGAATGGGTTTGAGTTTCTTACCTTCACCTTTAAGTCTCTCCTTACTCAGATGTAACCATACCATATCACCTTCTTGAAATTGCGCATCAACTCGGTGCCGATCATGTCGCGCCTTGTACTTGAGTTGAGCTTTCAGCAAGTTCTGTTCAACCTCACGATGGAGTCGTTGAATACCTTCCAGGAACTTTTGTGCTCGATCCTGATCAGATGCTTCCTTGCTGTTCTGTGCTGAGGTAGGGATCACAAACTCCATGTCGAATGGACTCTGTGGTAGAAACCCTAAACAAACCTCAAACGGCGACTTTCCAGTCGAACCATGCACTGCCCGATTAAAAACAAACTGCAGGTATGGTATACTTTCATCCCAAGTCTTCGGGTGCTTCGAGTTATATCCTCTCAAGAGATGAACGACTGTGCGATTTACCACCTCAGTTTGACCATCAGTTTGCGGATGAAAAGCAGTACTCCTCTTTAGCTTGGTGTCCATCA
This sequence comes from Pharus latifolius, assembly GCA_019359835.1. NCBI lineage: Eukaryota > Viridiplantae > Streptophyta > Magnoliopsida > Poales > Poaceae > Pharus > Pharus latifolius. The sequence goes on from CM033325.1 coordinate 36,155,894, forward strand.
TCGTCCAGAGCGATCGCCAAAAGTGACTAAGGAACCGGGTATCGCGATCAGACAGAATAGAAGTCGGCAGTCTGAAGTGTGTCCAAACGTGTTGAAAGAATACCCGAGCGGCTTCTTCTCCCGTGATAGTCTTTCGACAAGGTATGAGAACAATCATTTTGGAGAACCGATCAACGACCACGAATAGATAGTCGTTGCCACGTCGGGTCTTAGGCAATCCTCCCAAGAAATCCATGGATATGCTCTCCCATGGTCTCGATGGAACTGGCAAAGGAGTGTACAAACCTAATTTCCGGTTTGCCGGTTTCGAGATGCTGCAGAGACCACAGCCTCGAACAAAACTAGCCACATCTTGCTGCATACGCGGCCAGAACACATGTCGGTGAAGATTTTGCAACGTCTTTGTAACCCCAAAGTGACCAGCTACCTTTGATGTATGCGCTTCTCGCAACCATTGAATTCGAGGTGCTCCACGAGGTATGCAAAGTAAGTTGCCTTTGTACAAGAGTCCTTCTCGACGAACGAACTCCGTAGGTTTCCCTGTTTCGAGCTCAGTCAGTACTGTTTGAAAATCAGGGTCTTCACTATACATCGTGACATAGTCATCATGACATGAGGGATCGATCTGCATGAACGCTGATAAACAGAGGGTCGTAACTGGTGGTCACGACAACATGTCCGCCAATTTGTTGTGTACGCCCTTCTTGTACTTAATCACCAGATTAAACTGCTGCAGATACGACATCCACTTCATGTGCCGAGCTTGCTGTAGCTTGGACTGAGTTTGCAAATATTGCAATGGTTGATGGTCGGTGTGGACAACTGTCTCTTTCCCCAAGAGATAACACCGCCAATGTTTCACGGCCTGATGCAGTGCGCATAACTCCTTATCATAAGTCTGGTAGTTCTTTTGAGCTCCCTGGAATAACTCAAAGTGATATGCCACTAGTCGACCTTCTTGCATGAGCACTGCGCCCATTGCATAACCTGAGGCATCGGTTTCTAGCTCGAATGGTTTCTGGAGATTCGGCAAAGCTAACACAGGCGCCTCGCTGATCTTCCTTTTCAGCAAGAGAAACGTGTCCTCATGTTTCCTGTCCACTCGAACTTCTGATCGATCCTGGTTAATGCATGCAATGGAGAAGCCACAATCGAGAAGTGTCGGATGAACTTCCGAAGATATTGGCATGCTCCCACAAAACTACGCACATCCGTAATTGTTCGCGGTCGCGGCCATTCGCGAATCACTTTTACCTTGTCTGGGTCGATTTGCAACGTACCGTTGCCGACCAGGAATCCAAGGTAAAGTAGAGTTTGCTGGCCGAACTCGCACTTCTTACGGTTGAGGCGAAGTCGATGTTGCCGAAGCTGATCGAACACCTTTTCGACATGAATGAGGTGCTCATCCCACGAACGACTATAAACCAATATGTCGTCGAGGTACACGATCACAAAGTCGTCGATGAACTGTCTCAATACGTCATTCATAAGACGCATGAAAGTTGCCGGGGCGTTGTAGAGACCAAACGGCATGACCAACCATTCGAACAGACCTTGTCGTGTTTTGAACGCGGTCTTTCACGTATCCTCCTCTCGGATGCTGACTTGATGATATCCTGACTTAAGATCCAACTTGAAGAAGACAACAGCATTCTTCAATTGATCTAGCAGGTCATCAATACGAGGAAGGGGGTACCGGTTATTGATGGTGATCTTGTTCAGTGCTCGATAGTCGATGCACATACGCCAAGTCCCATCTTTCTTTGGTACTAACACCACAGGAGATCCACAAGGTGAACTACTTGGTTGAATGACACCATCGTTCAGCAACTCACCAAGTTGTCTCTTGATCTCTTCATTCTCCAATACTGAGTTGCGATACATACTCAGCTTGGGTAGTGTCGCATCGGACACAAGCTGAATTTCGTGCTCGACTGGACGTTTCGGCGGACGACCCTGGGTAGTCTCGAACAGATCACTGTATTTCTCCAACAGTCTCGACAAACGACAAGAATCCTCTCGGCACGCCAACGACAATGCTGGTCGAGTACCCTCACTTTGTCCAATGGGTCGAATCATGACAAGCACATACTTGTGGCATGCATTAACAATTCGTTTGGCTTGATTTGCGGTAATCAAGTTCGAAGTGTTGGCGTGGATGTCTCTACTGATCACGAACTTAACTCCGTCTTTGGTGAGGTCGTACTCTTGCGCTCGCCGATGGAAATGAGCGTCTCGATCATACAGATACGGACTCCCAAATATCACCTGACAGATATCGATAGGGACAACATCACATTGCACCTCATCGATATATCGTGCAGAGATCACAAATTTCAACACACACTGACTCGTAATCTGTTGATTCATGTCAGATGTAAACCAACCCAGCGGATATGGTCGCGGGTGTGTGGTTGTCTTCAAACCAAGTCGCCGAACCAGTCCAGCGGAGACCAGATTCTTCTGACTTCCTGGATCGAATATCGCTGCGACCACTTCGTGCTTCACTTGGACGTTGATGGTGAACAAGTCCTCTGTTGGGCGATGGTCGTTTGGTGGATCCGAACCCTTCTCCTTCGGCATTGCCATTAGAGACAAGGTCGTATCCGCCTCATTAACCGAGTTCACTCGGACAACTTCTTCGTCGGGTGAAGTCACAGTAGCCGTGGCTGTTCTTTTTCCTGGTCCGTTTTTCTTTGGTCGAAGTTCAGGATGAAGCTTGTAGCATTTGTCCTTGGTATGTCCCGCGATTTGACAATGTTCGCAAAAAGCACCCGTGCCCATTTTGGAAGCGTTCTTCTTCGGACTCGGCTTTCTCTTTGTCGAGGTCGCACTTTCCTTCGTGCTTTTGTCGCTGCGGGATTTGTTCTTCTTCTCAATCGCCATAGCAGTTGTGCATGCGGTCGCGATGTCTTGGACGCCGAACAGACTTAGCTCAGTACTGATCGATTTCTGAAGTCCAGATGTGTACTTCCTAAATACCTGAGGGTCGGATAGTGAGATGCCAATGACCATTGCTTGTCGCCGAAACTCTGTTGTATAGTCTTGGACGGTCTGGTCGCGCCGTTGGTACAATCTGTGCCAACGCTCCCATCTCTCCTCAAGGTAACCCATCGGATAGAATTCTTGTCGTAGAAGTCGTTTGAATTGTCCCCACGCAAGGTCGTCAGCTTCACCACTGGCGACAAAGGCCTTCTACCATGTCTTGGCGTGGTCCTTCATCTTCAAAGGTGCAAATTTGAGCTTTTGAGCGCTACTGAACCCTTTCAGGTCAAAGTAGGTCTCAAGTTGATTGATCCAAGAATCCAGCTTCTCGGCATCGATCACCCCATCATATATGGGTATATCAATCTTAGCGTCGACCTTAAAAGATCCGACAGCTAAGGAGGTGTTGGCGAGGTCGTCGGTCTTGTGATTGCCTTCGTCTTCATCTTCGTCTGCCCTGCGCAAGTCTTCACCAGTCTTCGCACCCTTCCCTACTTCAGGAGGTACAATCATGGCCTGCTGCTTAATCCAAGCAAGCACGGTTTCCATGTCGGTGGAGAGCTTAGCCACTTGTTCGGCTAGGTTAGCTTGAACAGAGGTATCGTCAGACATTGTCGGAGATGCGGCTGTAGGAACCGTCAATTGATCGCCTGGAGTTTCGCCGGAGGTTTTGTAACCCTGGTGAGTCTTCACCATCCACAGGATAGGAAAGTTGCTCTGATACCAACTTGATCCGTTTGAGACCTAGCCTTGGTTTTCGCACTAGGCTCGCCCAAATTCTAATATGCGGAATAACGGGATCTTATACCCGAAACCCAAAGTAATTGCACAACTCTTTATTTCAAAGAGGGCTTACACGTCGAACGTTAGACACACTTGTCTACGTCGAAGGAATTATAAGTGTCTAAAACTCAAATAAGTTCTATGACTCTTCGATTGAATTCGATGATCTAAACTAAACCTATTACAAGGTATTTATAGTCCAATCGTATGAGTACGTATCAGACTTAGAGACCTAAACATATTAGACTCATATAACTAATCCTAAACAGATAAGCTTAGTTATACACATTCGGATTGGATTACAATTCCAAACAGGGAACGAATTCTTTTTCCTGGTCGCGAACCAATCCATGGTCGCGGACTCATCCAGGTCGCGAATCCTTTCCGAACATGGTTAAGGTCGCGAAGCCGTATGCGATCAGGACTTGGTCGCGAAGCCGCATGCGATCAGGACTTGGAGATCCTCCCGGATCACCTAGTGACCCTCTGGGACCGACCGGGGGCCCGGTGACCCTCCTGGTCTCATCGGGGGCCCGGTGATACTCAGGACTTCGTGGAGCCCCTGGGAGTTCCCCCAACAATACCATACTCCTATAGCAATAAATATAGGTTGAAGCATTTTGTTATTTCATGTTGTCGCATTTTTTTAGCTTATCGCATTTTGTTATTTTATGTTGCCACATTTTCTTATTTTAAGTTATCACATTTTTTAGGTTGTCATATTTGATTGCACGTATGATATATCGATACATCATTTTATGTGATTTTTTGTAACATTTTTACAATCTACTCTCATGAGTGTCTTCGTAATGTTTCAGGGATCAAACATACTAAATTTGGAAGCATTTCGACATCGTTTGAACAGAAAATAGAGTGGAGGAAGAATACCCATTCGATGCATGATCTTATATAACTTTTTGAAAGATTTTTACAATCCACTTACACGAGTGTATTCATCATGTTTTAGGGAACAAATGCACCAAATTTGGAGACATTTTGACATTGTTTGGATAGGAAATGAAACAGAGAAAAAAGTGAAATACGGGTGACCTGAAACCCTAGTGGCCACGAGCTAGTTGTGTTTTGTTATTTTAGGTTGTAATTGTCGACGATTGGGAGTCGGGTCCTTAGTCGATCTTATGCAAATTTGGTTGTGTAGGAAATGGAGACCTTTCGAGACGCCCACTAGGTAAGTTAAGGTAATTATGTACTGGAGACACAGAGAATTATACAGGTTCGAGCCCTCAAAGACTTGAGTAATAACTCTACGTCCTGTGATGTTTTCACTATATGTGTAACTGATTACAAAAGAAAGGGAGGAGATGTTACATAAAAAGATTAACAATCTCTATATCTATGTATCTGTCCTCGGGTTTGTTAGATCCAATCTCCGATGTCTTGTCTGGTACGCTTGTTGCCCTTTTATAGTGACCGAAAGGGTGTCAACGTAAAGCAGTTTCGGGAGGTTAGACGGTTGCCAATATGCAGTTATACGATAACTGCATTTCTTAACTCCCTGGTGGTTATCTTCACGAATGTGGGAGAGGAAGTTATCTTATCCTGAACCGTGACTGGAAGATTCAGCCACTACTTAGGTTAGATATGAATCTCTCAATACTATGGTCGCGTACAACCTGCGACCATAGGTCAGTACTAAGGTTGATATTGGTCATTCAACCTTCTGGTCCACAGGAAACAAAGCTCTGTGACCATGAAACCATATATCATATCCGAAATATCTTAGATATGATAAATTTAATAAACAGATGACTAGCCCAAGTGATATTCATCATCAGTAACGCTTTCTTATTCTAAGTTGTTAGTACAATTTATAAAAATATAATATTGTAAAATTATTTTTATGATAAATCTAATCGTATTATTTTATCTTCCGAATTGAAATGTTTGTATATATTACTAATCAAATTTTAAAAAATATAACTGCACGTATTATATATCGACATATTTTTTAGGTTGTCGCATTTTCTAATTTTAAGTTGTCGCACTTTTTGGGTTGTCACATTTTAATTAATATTTTAGATGGCCAAGTTTTCTTATCTTAGTTCACATGTTTCGTTATTTTACGTTATCACATTTTCTTATATTAAGTTGTCGTATTTTATTTAGGTTGTCGCATTTTGTTATTTTCGATCGTTGCAATATTTCTTACAAGTTTTTTGTATGTAAAAGTTGTTACCGTAGTCATGCTCTTATTTTATTATATAATAGTTCTTATTATGTGAAAAAAGATTGACTATTTATTATTTTACTATATAATTACTATATGGTCTTAGTAAAAAATTAACCAACTAAATTTTTGGAGGTTGATAAATTATTTTTACATCAATACAAATGTCATATTAACCTACACTTGTCTCTAAATATGTATCTAACAAATATAAATATCTATTGCAAAAAATCTTAGGGTGGAAAATTCTAAACATTAACAATACACTAATAGAACATCTGTAGCATATCCAAATAATGTCATTTAAAACAATACACTAATGCAACATATTCAAATCAAGTATTAACCATGTCATTAATTATATAGTAATGCAATTATAAAAACTTATGTAATCTTGTAGATATCTTCGTGTTCTTCAACTTTCTCTTCTTGTAAACTCTCAAATTTTTAATTAAATACCTCAAAATTATTTTAAACATCTCCTTCCTTCACTTCACTCTCTTCTCTTCTCCTCTTCAATGTATGCTTTTTATGTTGCTACTGGTTCTTTAATTCCTTGTCAGCAATATGTATAGATGAAGCCCAAGGCTTTCAATGCCGAGTTTCACAAGAGAAACATCATTCTAGCATGGCAGGGATTCTTGCATGCATGTGTTGGGGTGTTTTGTTTCAAAAACTGAAAAGTTTTCTTCTGCTACATAGGTAAAGCTGCCGCAATCAGTAAATCAATCATTTGTTTGTTTGCTACACTGCTAGAAATTTTTTTGCCGCACTTCTAGTGTGCGGTACACCGTTCATTATAGAGAAAAAAGCTCTACTGCACTCTGAAAGTTGGGCAGACTCTTTGCCACTCTAATAGATGCCATATGTTGTCTTCAGGATCAACCACACTTCTAAAATAGGTTATTTTTGTAAATTCTTCAAATGTTAGGTCACATTTTCAATTTTTTTTAAAGGGTTATTTATATAAAAAAATTTGAGGAAATGGAGAAAAGCAATGGAAGAGGAGAGGAGAGGAGAGGAAGGGAAGGAATTTTTTTAAATAACCCAAATTAAAAAATAAATTGTAAAACTAATCCACAGTGGATTGATATTGCACCACATCAACTTGTGTCACGACTAAGTAAGCCTGTCGCGGCTCTGAGCCATAATAGGCCGCTTGTTGTAGCTAGCACTTCCCTTCTATCACATGTCTCCGAGTGTGACACATCATCCAGTTGCTCCTTCAAGGCAACACAAAGCCTCCTCGCACGACTCAGCGTAGTGCAATGGCTGACTCATGAGAAGCCTATCACGGCTTGGAGCTACGACAGGCCTATCACATATCTCCTCTGTCTCCTCCATCTTTCTTCTTTTCCACACTGTCTTCTTTGTCTCCTCCCTCTTTCTTCTTTTGTTTGGTTTATACGGTCCATGCTCTGTCTCCTTTGTCTCCTCCCTATTTCTCTTTTTTTTTTGGTTCATTCAGACACTCACACTCTTCTTCTCCTGTCTTCACTTGCTTCTTTTTTTCTTTTATTCTAGTTATCTCCAAAATTAACTCTCATCTTAAGTTGGTGTAGTTGCAAACATTCTAGATCAAGCGACGTTCTTCCAAACTAGAGTAAAATCCTCTCTGTCTCGCCCTTTCCAATGCAGTGCAACAGTGAGCCATTAACCTCTCTTTCCTTCCCGAGCAAGCAGTAACAATGACAGTGAAACAAGAATCCTATTGCGGCAAGCAACTTGCATGCACAGCCCCTTGGCACTTCATTGTCTTCCTCTCCACCGTTCATCTTCAAATCTCTTCTTCTTCTCCTTCTTCCACTCCAGTGCAGCAGCACTACATCACCTCCTCTTCCTCCTCAAACCAGCAGCAGTAGCCACAGCCAGCAAGCTCCTTCTTCTTCTTCCATTTTCTACCTCACCAACAGCACAAGTGTTACTCCCAACTACTTCAATTTGTTACATTTTCATCCATGCATGCACCTACCCACCCACCCACCCACCCACCCACACACAGATTTCATTGCATTGCATAGATGATACCAGAACAGTAATCAACACACACACACACACACATAGTAAAAATAACTGCCCTCTTCACTATCGCTAGTCGGGCTCATGGTGCCAAGCCAACTCCGGCCACCGCGGACCCAAATCTTTTGCCCAATCTCTCCCTTTGCTTCCACTCAAGCTTCACAAGCTACCAATTGAGCTCCTCCACTGTTAATCGCCAATTCTGCCACGTCTGGAATAGCTGTAGCCACCTCCTAGACAACTTGGATGTCACCACCGAGGTCCTACGCTCAAAACCATGTTTCGTGCGCATTCGACCATGTCTCAGCATGCCGCCGCCATGCCGCCCGATCGCCTCCTGCATAATCTAGCACCATCATTTTGTCCAGCTGGTGCGCCTCGCTAAAGCATACATGTTCTATTTCAGCACCACCACCTAGAACCACAAGAAAAGTGCACGAATCTATTGTTAAAGACCTCCCAGATCTGTGCGTCATGCCATGCCACCACCGTTGCAATGATTTCGACCGCCGCAGTCGCTGCCACCTTGCCTGTAGAGTGTGCCTCGTCAATGCCTATCATGTGACGCTGTCACTGCCTAGACCTGACCACCGTAGCACCTTCGTCGTTGACGAACGCCGCTGCCGGCAGTGACAGGCCATGCCATGGCATTGTCTGCACACATCCAGACATAGCTAGACTGCGACAGTTCACGCCCAAACAATGCCGACATTGTCAGTTCGTGTCCAAAACTTCACTAATTCATGTGCTGACATTGTCAAGATAATGTCATTCATTGTCATCCTATGTCAGTTCGCGCCCTAGCAGTGTCAGACAATGTCCTGACATTGTGAAGACACTGTCACTCAGTGTCAGACTATGTCAATGCCTTGTCTGGCTGCGTCTAGATAATGTCAACTGACACTGACCGAGAGGGTCGTGTTTAAGTAATACCATAAGAAAATGGTTGATGTTGAGCACTTGAGAGTCAAATTTCACAAGAAACAAGCGTATTCGTCTCTAACATCTGCCGAACATTACTAGTACATATACATCGAGAGATTTTGATCCTATGATGCAATTCTAGCTAAACTCAATAACTAAACTAGAAGTTACATACTTAGCCTTACACTCAATTGATATGAAGAAAGGGTTTACATGAAAAGTTCATAATTGAAATGGAATGGCAATACCATTACTAGTAAATGCTACAGTATATATAAGATTAAACAACTTTAAAATAGAGAAGTTAGAACCATATAATAATTATCAAACATAAATCTGATTCTAAATTGTTGATTGTAAAAAACTAAAACATCATGACTCCAATTTATCCCACTTCATCTCACCTATTCTTTCCAACTAAATAAATCAAATACAAAATAAGCAAGTCTTTGATAGGAGGTTGTACAAAAATTGCTTAATGTACATCCCATGGAACCTTGAAACCTATTTTATTGATGACATCATATTTTAGTCTCGGCTAATTGTATCAGGACCGGTCTAAATATTTTGAGGTTTTGGTGTGAAAATAAAAATATATCATATCTAAATTTTGAACATGTAACAAATTAACAATCATGATACATGGAGATGCTACTTACCATGGTGCCTGTAGCTAGTTGGTGGTAAAGGGGTGAAGCAATAAAAGAATTATAGCTACAAGTATGGCCAAAGGCCAATTGTGATGAACTAGTAAAGGGTCTAAATTGTTGTCTTTGAGGTAGATGACAAATCTACTCTTTCCTCATTGTTTGGAAGAAATTAAGAGAGCAAATAGAGATAGAAAGTAGAGAAAACAAGAAGATGATAGTAATGGCTAGAGACTATTTCGATGGCTGGAAACTAAATTTCAATGACAGTAGTTGGACATTCTTTATCTCCTTGAATATTGGAATTATCAAAATACATGTCCCAAAAACATCACATATGACTTAAGAATCATGCATGGCTTCTCAATTCAGGAAGATAACTACATTGGTTCATTCCAACATAGACACTTATAGCAATTTAACCGTGCATAATATTTCTAAAGCAAAATAATCTCACAATGTGAAAATATGGGATCAACATGGTCAAGGCACTACTACAGAAGTGCATTTCACTAACCCTTATTTTCTAACGGTTGTAAGCAATCTAGGAAAAATCCGATAGAATAGGACGACAGCGGCGGAAAACCATCATTTTACTATCGGTTACACACTAATCCAACGTTAGTGAAATGCAAATACTTTTTACTATCGGTCATTACTGTACAAACCGATATAATATATTAAATAGTACTATCGGTTTTCCCATTTGTAACTGATAGTAAAATTGCGAACTTTATACTATCGGTTATTACTGTACAAACCGATATAATATATTAAATAGTACTATCGGTTTTCCATTTTTAACTGATAGTGAAATTACTGACTTTTTACTATCGGTTATTACTGTACCAACCGATATAATATATTACAATAGTACTATCGGTTTTTCGTTCGTAACAGATAGTAAAATTACTCACTTTATACTATCAGTTCGTACTGTATGAACCGATATAATATATTGAATAGTACTATCGGTTTTTCTCGGGTAACTGATAGTGAAATTACTGACTTTTTACTATCGGTTATTACTGTACTAACCAATACAATATATGAAATAGTACTATCGGTTATATAAAACAAACCGATAGTAAAATGACTTCATATACACTAATGGTTATGACAGTGGGGACCTTATTTTACTATCGGTTAGTGTTGTTGAACCGATAGTAAAATTGGACAACTTAATTAGGTCGACCCCTTCTCTGCGCTCTACATGTTGGAATCATTTCAGCCGCGCACAACTCCAAGCTAGAGTGATATGGAGAAGCTAGCTGAGAGGTTGATCATATTTCCATCCCCCTCGGTATTGTCATCTTCTCATCACCTCTCTCTCTCTCTCTCTCTCGATCACTCTTTCACACTCTCCCTCTCTCTCTCTACTTGCAATTCATTAAACTAGATACATGTATCTCCAAGCTAGCTAGAAGGCTGGGTTGGCTAGCTAGCTATAGCTTGCTGAATTTAAGCAGCTAGCTAGCTGGCTCTTCCAATTAATGCATGCATCAAGTTAATTAGGGTTTCATATATACAAATCCATTTAATGTAATTAAACAGCTCATGTACACACATATGGCCTAGCTAATTATGTTTCATTCATATATGCATGCCCTGAGTCATTAATTATTTATTTGAATTTGTCAATTTTGTGAAATAATTGTAGATGGACCGAGAATATTGGATGTATGGAATAAAACGTACTACTGTTGAGTATTTGGAGGGTGTGAATGGATTTATTAAATTTGCTGAGCAAGAGAAGGCGAAGAAGGGAGAGAAAGATATGCATTGTCCTTGTATAGATTGTATGAACTTAAAAAGGTTCGGCAACTCTGATCAGATTAGGAGTCATTTGATTCGTCGTGGTTTTAACGCACGCTATACCCATTGGATATGGCATGGTGAAGATCTTGAGGAAACGAGCACTACCGCTACCACTCAGCAGCACCCGGAAGTGGATTGCAGTAATGATGATCATGATCAAAACATTGATAATGTTCATTCGGAAGTCCATGTAGATGACGACAATTTAGATGAAATGTTACGTGATGTAGAAGAGGACTACAGCGAAAACGATTTAGCTAAATTTCAGAAATTAATTGTTGATTCTGAGAAGCCTTTGTTCCCCGGATGTGAAACATTTACAAAGTTGTTTTCTGTGTTGAGATTATATAACTTGAAGGGAAGCAACGGTTGGAGCGATAAGAGTTTCACGGCGCTATTGGATCTGTTAGCGGACATGCTTCCAGAGGGAAATGAGTTGCCAAGATCGGTTTACCAGGCCAAAAAACTATTGTGTCCGTTGGGAATGGAAATCGAAAGAATACATGCATGCCCAAATGATTGTGTTCTGTACCGTAACGAGTACGAGGATTTGCATGTTTGTCCAAGATGCGGTGCATCGCGGTATAAGCATGGGGACAGAATTTATCACAATGGATGTGATGAGGTAAAGAAAGGGCCTCCGGCCAAAACTGTGTGGTATTTGCCTGTGATTCCCAGATTGAAACGGCTGTTTGCAAATCCAAAAGATGCGAAATACTTGCGTTGGCATGTTGAAGGTCAGAAACAAGACGGAATACTAAGACATCCAGCTGATTCCATTCAATGGAGAAACATTAACAGAACATTCGGTGAGTTTGGCGGCGAAGTGAGGAATATAAGGTTTGAGCTGAGTACGGATGGTATGAATCCACACGGAAATATGAGCAGTCGACATAGCACTTGGCCGGTTCTTTTATGCATCTACAATCTTCCTCCTTGGTTATGTATGAAGCGTAAGTACATCATGATGTCGTTACTAATTTCAGGACCCAGACAACCCGGGAATGATATTGACGTGTTTCTATCACCGTTAGTCGAGGACTTACAAAAATTGTGGAGCGAAGGGGTGCTGGTGTGGGATGCACATAAGCGAGAGAATTTCATGTTGCGGGCCATGATATTTTGTACCATAAATGATTTCCCGGCCTATGGAAATTTGTCGGGGTATAGTACGAGAGGAGTCAAGGCTTGTCCTATTTGCCTGGATGAAACTGAAAGCATGTGGTTATCGAACTGCAGAAAAACAGTGTACATGGGTCACCGCAGATTCCTTCCGATGCATCACGCCTACCGTAAGAAGAGGAAGTCATTCAATGGGAAGCCTGAGAAAGGATCAGCCCCAGTGTTTGTGACTGGTAAGGAGCTTTACTTGCGCGTGAAGGACATCAAAGTTGAGTTCGGTAAATGTTCTAAACCTCCAGGAAAAAATGTTTGGAAGAAGAGATCGATTCTTTGGGATCTGCCATATTGGGAGCACTTACAAGTTCGACATTGCATTGATGTCATGCACGTAGAGAAAAATGTTTGTGACAGTTTGATTGGTTTGTTGTTGAACATTCCAGGAAAGACGAAAGATGGCATCAACGTTCGCCGTGACATGCTCGACATGGGCATAAGGACTGAGCTTGCACTGTTGGAGAAGGGAAAGCGGACATACCTCCCCCCGGCCTGCTATACTTTGTCAAAAAGAGAAAAAACAGAACTCTGTCAGTGCCTACATGGTGTCAAAGTTCCATGCGGGTATTCTGCGAACTTGAAAAAACTTGTGTCCATGAAAGACTTGAAACTGGTTGGTATGAAGTCCCATGATTGTCATGTACTGATGTCACAAATGCTTCCCATTGCTATCAGAGGCATTCTCCCAGTCAAAGTCAGAGAGACAATTACAAAGCTATGTTATTTCTTCAACACAATATCTGGCAAGGTACGTAAGCGTGTACTCCTAGCAAGTTAATTAGCTCCATTCGTGGAACTTGTCAGATTTTTTGGATCTGAATATTTGCTGCAACTGTGTCCTTGCAGGTAATTGATATGGATGGACTGGACGATTTGTAACGCGATGTGACTACCACTCTTTGTCAGCTGGAGATGTATTTCCCTCCATCCTTTTTTGATGTTATGGTCCATCTAATTGTTCACCTTGTCAGAGAAATTAAGTTTTGTGGACCCGTGTTCCTGCGCTACATGTATCCATTTGAGAGATTTATGGGTATCTTGAAGGGATATGTAAGGAATCGATATCGGCCTAAGGGCAGTATCATTGAAGGTTATGCCGCCGAGGAGGTGATCGAATTTTGCACCAACTATATGGCCGGGGTTGACCCAATTGGCGTTCCTACGTCTCGGCATGAGGGCAGGCTTCAGGGCATTGGAACGATTGGATTTAAAGCAGTCGTCCCCTCTAGTGATCTGTATGCAAAAGCCCATTTTTGGGTCTTACAGCACATGACGGGGGTGGAGCCATACATACACGAGCACAAGGAAATGTTACGGAAACAGAATCCCTCGAAGCCAGAGATTTGGGTCACCAGAGAACATAATAGGAAGTTTGCTGGGTGGATCGAAAATAGAGTCCTGCAAGCTTCTGAGGGCGATGTAGATGAAGATGTTACATGGTTGGCCAGAGGGCCTAGATTTACTGTAGGGACTTGGCAGGGGTATGACATCAACGGCTATTCATTTTACACAAGAACTCAGGACGAGAAGAGTGCTATGCAATGTAGTGGAGTGATACTACTTGCTATTTCGGAGGATGCCAGGGCAGTAAGAGCACTCGACTCATATTACGGTGTTATTGAGGAAATATGGGAGCTCGATTATGTATTACTTAAGATTCCTCTGTTTCGATGCCAATGGGTCGAAATCCCTCGAGGTGTTAAAGTCGACAATTATGGGTTTACTCTAGTCGATCTCAGTAGAGTCGCACACAAAGATGATCCATTTATACTTGCTGAGCAAGCCACACAGGTGTTCTACATCGTTGACCCGGCCAACCCAAAGTTGCACGTTGTCCTTCACAGTAAGAGACGTATTGTTGGGGTCGAAGACGTTGTGGATGAAGAAGAGTACGATCAGTTCGACGAACTACCTCCATTTTTAGATGGAATCTTTCAATCTGTCCCTACCGAAGATATTGACGAAACAAGTTACCTGCGAGACGACCACGAAGAAGGAGTATGGCTGGACAACCATTCTTGACTAATTTGCAATATGTAAGTGACGTATATTACTTGGATCGAAGAATGTTCAAATCATTTTTCAAAAATTCTTTGGGAAAACATACGTGATGCATTGAGAATCATTTCTACAAATTTTCATTTCAATTGGAGTATATACTTGATTTGAGCAATAATTGATTCTTTTCACAAATATATATGAAAACTGCAAATTTTCATTCCATGATTGGTCTTTACTGTTATTTTATTTCAAAATTATTGCAAGCCATTTGCATGGGGTTTCAGGTGTCTTTACAAGTGCAAAATGATGTACTGAGACCCATCTGTATTTGTTCTCAGGAAATACCTTTAGATCAATTTAACAGTATTATACTATCGGTTTCAACCTCCAAACCGATATGAAATTAACATATACTATCGGTTTATTGTCATAACCGATAGTAAATACAATACAAAATGATGTACTGAGATCCTCTGTAATTCTTCTAAGGGAAATCCTTTAGGGTCAATAGCATTGTATTTTACTATCGGTTATAACTGTGAAACTGATATGAAATTAAACTATACTATCGGTTTATCGTTCACAACCGATAGTGATTTACACTGTGTTATGAGCCCCTGTTCTTAGTTTACTATCGGTTTACTGTTCACAACCGATAGTGATTTACACTGTGTTATGATCCCCTGTTCTTAGTTTACTATCGGTTTACTGTTCAAAACCGATAGTGATTTACACTGTGTTACGAAAACCCTAACTACATGTTTTTACTATCGGTTTTGTGGTGATGAACCGATAGTAAATATTCATTTATTAGGTTATAACCTGCACGATTTTCCCTCCAGTGCAACTGATCACATTCCAAATCGAAAAATACTCGCGCGGAAAACCCTAGATTCGCCGACGTTCGCTTCTTCGCTCCTCTGCGCCACTGGTTCTCCACCGCCTCCGGCATTGCATTGCGCCACCGCCTCCGGCCACTCCACGATCCACTGTAAGTGTTCTTGACCAAATCGCTCAAGTGTATTGCTTAATTTTGTATGCAATGGTTCATATCCCGTTCCATGTATAACAAATAGAAACCTAGAGTAAAATTCATGAACTACAAACTTGATAGCTATGAGAATGACAGAATTGATGAAAATCACTAGCAATTTGTCATACAGTGTAGTTCACTATCGGTTTCTTACTCAGAACCGATAGTAAATACTCTAAACTGAATTTTCTGTTAATTATTTCCCATTTCTAATTTTCATCTAAAATTTTGGTTCATTTATATTTTAACATACCTTATGTTCCTGCTGAGCAATTACTTTATGTTCCTGCTGAGCAATTTTGGAAATTTTTCCTAATTCAGACTTGATTACTATCGGTTTGACTTGGAAAACCGATAGTAAATAGTGGTGCCATCATAGTTTGCACTGCTAATTTGAATTTTCTGTGAATTACTTCCCATTTTCTAATTTTCATCTCAAATTTAGGTTCATTTAAATTTTAACAGACTTTATTTTCCAGCAGAGAGATTAGCATAGTTTGCATTGCTAATCTTTTAAATTTTCCTGAATATAGACCTTAGTACTATCGGTTTTCCTTTCAAAACCGATAGGAAATATAGTATTTGTTAGTTTGCACTGCTCATCTGAATATTCTGTGAATTACTTTGTCATGTACCTTTCTTCATCTCAATTGGATGGTTTGTTCATGGTATTTTAGGTAAAGCCATGTCGGCATCTTCCTCGGCTGATACTAGTGATTCGGCGAGGGCGAACGTAGATGGTGCTGCCTCGTCCCAGCGCAAGAGGAAGGCGCGAGGCGCGACGATGTTGGGTCGTTTGGCCAAACGCACGGATCTTTCCTGTGAGTTCAACCAGTTCGGGAGACTGATCGGGAAGAACGCCGGGCACTATGCTTCCTATGTTGGCTTGTTGGCGAAGGAAAGGGTGAAGATCACCGTCCAGAGCTGGAAGGACGTCAAGGCCGACGAGAGGGATAGGCTGTGGGCGGAAGTGAAGGTAAAATTAATCAAAATCACTGAACTCTTGAGTAATCACATTCCCTTGGTTTATCCTAGAGATTAGATAAGTCCTACTTATATGCACCATTTGAAATAGGCCAAGTGGAACATCCCGGACGATGGTCCCAAGATAGCTTGCTTGAAGGACATGAACAACACGTGGAAACCTTCAAGAGCGTCCTCGTCAGTACCTTCCTCGCTAAAGGCGAATCTTCATGCGAGAAGTACCCCTTCATAACGGAGGAGGTATGGGAGCAATTCACCCAACAGAAGGGGACTCCTGAGTTCAAGGTATGAATGGTTCCTTTGCTTGGTTACACCATTGTATGCAGTAAGCAGTGGTGCATTAATTTTCTTGTTTTTGGTACGAAGGCCCTCAGCGAGAAGAACAGGGCAATCCAGAGGAGGAACGACCACCCACACCGGCTCGGCTCTCACGGCTATGCGGGGAAGGAGGAGCAGTGGAAGAAGGGTGAAGACGAGGCGTCGCATTTCGTCGACTCCCCTGACCTCCCACTCTCCGAGATCCGCGATCAGCGATGCAAGCGCTGGTGGCTGGCCAGAGGGACCGTGTCGGCCACGGGGACTGTGGCGTTCCCAAACCCCAGGGACGTCGAGGTCGTGCAGCGACTCGTAAGTTGGCTAACTATGATCACTAGTGTGCGCACAAGTTTGTATATATTTCTTCCTCACAATGGAGAGCTTTCAATATAACAGATCTCTTGCTCGAAGGAGGCGACCGAGGGATTGTTCAGTCCCCATAGGGAGAACGACATCCTTACCCGGGCTCTAGGGAACAAGGAGCATCCAGGGCGGACGCGAACCGTGGGGGCTGTGGTGCCATGGAAGCAAGGCTTCTCAGACCCCGGGCAAAAGGCGAAGAAGCCTGGCAGCTGGAAGGAAAGGGAAGTGGAGCTATCTCAGAAGATACGGGCAGATGTGACTGCACAATTCGCGGACATGTTCGCTCAAATGAACGAGAAATATGAACGCCTAAGCCGAGTTGTGCAGTCCAAGGGTTTAGATCCAGCTGCCGAGGTCGACGCTGCCAGGCCGAGTAGTGTTGGCTCGAAGGTTCACGTGGATCCGGTGGACCTGATCGAGGTATTGCAACTCTTGAGCTATATATGCAGTTCGGCTGATGCCACTCCCGTTACGTTAGAATTGTTTCGCTAACCTGTTATAATTGTTGCAAATTGCAAAAGCCGGAGAGCTGTACCCTATTGATCAACATAGGCGACAAACCTGTTGCGGTTGCAAACGGGGTTGTATACCAGTCTTGGGAGGATGTCCGGATCCACTGCGTAACTCTGGAGCCTAGATTCGCAAAGGTACAGGTGGACATGGCCCTCCCGGGCTACAGCTCTTTTCCGTTGCCCGTCCCAACGGACGAAATGCGGACAATTGGCGAGGCATTGGGCTCGTACATACAGTGGCCCAAGAAGGGTGTTAGACTACAGGAGGTAAACCCTAGCCATTCTAGCTTACAACTCAGTTAATATACTTAATTTGCAAAATCTAATTTAAGCGTTTGTACTTAAAGTGGACGATGGATACCAGCACACTTCCTGAGGACACCACCCCCGCCACAACGCATGAGCGAACTCCTTCGGCCCCCATGCCTCCTCCGACGGCCTCAAACCCTTCGCCATCAAATGAGGCCGACGGCACCACACCCCAACCTTCGAAGGTATACACTCGCTCCCCGCCCAAAGGCAAGGGCAAGGCCAAAGGCAAGGGCAAGGCCAAAGGCAAGGCCAAACAAAGCCAGCCGGGTACGTTCAAGAACGGGTCCCCACTCGTGTCGGAGTACCTTCTGCGCAATATGGATCAAATAACCAGAAGTCTCCACGAGTGGTACCTGACCCGGTCTAGGCGCCACATCAACTTCTTGGTTCATTTCAGGCCAGCCCATTTTCACCGTGAGCCCGGGAGCATATCGGTGGCCCACGAGGATTTGTTCGACCTCCTCAACTGGCGGGAGCTTGATATGTCCATCATACGGACTGGAGTCCTGTGAGTGTGCTGTTGTCTTAAGTTATAACAGTTCGTTTCATAAATCTAATCACTTTTTGTATGCACTACTTACTAATGTCTACTTTGCATCCAGGTGCATGTATAGGCTGGCATCGATGAGGGCATGTGACAAGATGGGTTTCCTCGACCTAGAGAAAATAAGCCTCACGATGCTAGAGCACGACCAAGCACATGCGGAGGAATACATATCAAGGGCACTACTAGCGCAGCAGGACCGAGAGTTCATCCTTGCGCCGTACCACCAAAGGTTAGTGCATTTCCTACTAATTTAACTCATTCTTGTATGTTACGCCTAACATATGTATGAAACGGTTCGCTTATATATGCAATGTAGGGGCCGCTGGGTCCTCGCCGTCATTTTCCCATGGATGAATGAGGTCTATTACCTCGATTCGATGAGCGACAAGGTGGCGCATGTTTTCACCCTCACATGGCACATAGACGCGTAAGTAACATAGTTGTCTTAAATTTTTCTCTGACTAGCTAATTAATGATAAGATATTAATCGGCAATGCTAAATTAAATACAGGGCTTTCAAAAATTATGCTAGTGCTGGAGGGAGGCATGACGCGTCGAAGGGCACAACAATTTCTTGGAAAGAATATGAGGTAATTAATACGGATGGAAGTACTCATGATGAGTCTTTTAATTTAAGCTTAATTAGTTCTTTCCAGTTAATGTGGGTTTATGTCTTTGCATATGCAATTTTTCCAGTGCCATCAGCAGCCACAATCGTGGGAATGTGGCTTCTATGTCATGAGATTCATGTATGACCTGATCAGGAGAAACTTTGCCCAATTCCCTAAGGTAACTATTTTTCCTGACTCAAAGTTGAACTTTAATTGGATGTGACGTACGATCCTAACTTCATACACGCATATATGCAGAGCACCATGTTGAAAGAGCAATATGAGTTGCCTCAATTGAAGGAGCTGCGAACAATTTGGGCTCAATATGTCATGGAAGAAGTGGCTATCAACGATCGATAGTAACTGACTTGTGTTGATTGCTGTATTTGTGAATATATATTGAATGTGTTGATTCATTGATTTGTGAATATATGTGAATAGATTCATTGATGTATTTGTGAATAAACTCGATCAATATGTGCATAAATTCAGTCTGTCCAATGCATGTGTATATTACTGTATTAGTGTATTTGTGAACAAATTCAATATGTGAATATTGGTGAATATTTGTAAATATTGGTGTATTTGTGAATGATCCAATGTATCTCTGTATTGCTGTATGTATATTGCTGTATGTATCTCTGTATTGCTGTATGTATATTTGTAAATATTTAGTACTAACCGTGCCACTACATAACCGATAGGAAAAACTAATATTACTATCGGTTATATACCACAACCGATAGAATAAAGTTTCCAGTACTAACTGTGTCCACACAATACTATCGGTTCATATTCAGAAACCGATAGAATAAAGTTTCTTGTACTAAACGTGTCTACAAAATACTATCGGTTATATACTACAACCGATAGAATAAAGTTTCCAGTACTAACTGTGTCTACACAATACTATCGGTTTATATATAACAACCGATAGAATAAAGTTTCCAGTACTAAATGTGTCCACAAAATACTATCGGTTTATATAAGAGCCGATAGAAAAAAATGTTTAGATTACTATCGGTTTAGATCCTAGCCGATACAAAAGGCCTAAACAATAGTATCGGTTTATATACGACCCGATAGAAAAAACTTATACAATACTATCGGTTTAAAACCGAGCCGATAGAAGAAATAGTCGATAGCGATTAGTGAACATTGGGATTGTAGATGTTTTACTAACGGTTTTTGAACCGATAGAAGTGTGCTGCCCTCTACTATCGTGCCGACCACTATCGGTAAGAGAACCGATAGTAGAGTGGATTTTTAACCGATAGTGAAAAGCATTTCTGTAGTAGTGAGGGAAATGTTACTTGCCTTGCTTGTAATGCCGAAATTTAGTCGAGGGAGTGGAAGCTACAAGGTCCTTGGACTTGATTCATTTGAAACCCTAGTGGCCGGCAGTGGTGGAGAAAGGTGCAACGGCCGACAATGGCACAATGAAGTGCCTGGCAGCGATGGTGGTTCAGTAGCGAGGAAGTGGTCGTTGGGGAGGGTAGGGCTTTTCGAGCTTGAGGAGAAAAAGAATTGCAACGGTTCGACTGGACGGAATATTCTAGGGAACAGGTATTTTTAGAGGGAGGCCTTATTCTAATGGTTGTACAAAATGAACCGTTAGTACAATTACTTTTCTTCTAACGGTTCATATATGAAGAACCATTAGAATAAACGATGTGGTTTCTTCTAACGGTTCACTAGTATTAACTGCTAGAAGAGAAGAGCATTTACTAATGGTCCATAAACTCGAACCATTAGAATAAACTTCGTGAGATCTAGAAGTGTTGGATTTTTCTTCTAATGGTTCCTTAATATTAACCGCTAGAAGCGAGGAGCTTTTACTAACAGTCCATAAACTCAAACCGTTAGAATACACTTTGTGAGATCTAGGCCGAAGTGTTGGATTTTTCTTTCATGTGACTTATACTAATGGTTTTATTTGAGAACAATTAGAAAAATCATATGTACATATAAATATATGGTGCTTGAGTGCATAATGACAGTAATCACAAGTTTACACCATGAGTACATATTTCTTCAATTAACCTCCAAGTAATATACATAAATTACAAAATAGTCAAGAATGGTTGTCAACCCACAATCCTTTTTTGTAATAATCTCACAGGTAACTTGTTTCATCAATATCTTCCATAGGGACAGATTGAATGCCATCTGAAAATGGAGGTATTTCGTCAAACTGATTATACTCTTCTTCGTCGACAACGTCTTCGACCCCAACAATACGTCTCTTGCTGTGAAGGACAATGTGCAACTTTGGATTGGCTGGGTCAACGATGCAGAATACTTGTGTGGGTTGCTTAGCAAGTATAAATGGATCTTCTTGGTATGCAACTCTATTGAGATCGACGAGAGTAAACACATAATTGTCAACTTTAACACCTTGAGGGATTTCGACCCATTGGCATCGAAACAAAGGAATCTTAAATAATACGTAATCGAGCTCCCATATTTCTTCAATAACATCGTAATATGAGTTTAGTGCCCTTACTGCCTTGGCATCCTCCGAAATAGTAAATAGTGTTACTCCACTACATTGCATAGTACTCCTATCGTCCTGACTTCTAGTGTAAAATGAATACACGTTGATGTTGTACCCCTGCCAAGTCTCCACAGTAAATCTTGGCGCTCTAGCTAACCATGTAACAGTTTCACTTACAGAGCCCTTGGTAGCTTGCAGGACCCTTTTTTCAATCCACCCAGCAAATTTCCTGTTATATTCTCTGGTGATCCAAATCTCTGGCTTCTAAGGATTTTGTTTCCATAACATTGCCTTGTGCTCGTGTATGTATGGCTCCACCTTCATCATGTGTTGTAAGACCCAAAAATGTGCTTTTACATACAGATCACTAACGGGGATGGCCGCTTTGAATCCAATCATTCTGATGCCCTGAAGCCTGCCCTTGTGTCGGGACTTAGGAACGCTAATTGAGTCAACCCCGGCCACATAATTGCTGCAAAATTCAATCACCTCCTCGGCAGCATAACCTTCGATGATACTGCCTTCGGGCCGATGATGATTCCTTACATATCCCTTCAAGATACCCATAAATCTCTCAAATGGATACATATAGCGTAGGAATACGGATCTAAAAAACTTAATTTCTCTGACAAGGTGAACAATTAGATGGACCATAATATCAACAAAAAATGGAGGGACATACATCTCGAGTTGACAAAGAGTTGTAATCACATCGCGTTGCAAATCATCCAGTCCATCCAGACAATTACCTGCAAGGACATAGTTGTGGCAAATATTCAGATCAGAAAAATCTGGCAAGTGTCATGAATTGAGCTAATTAACTTAGTAGGAATACACTTACCTTGCAAGATATTGCGTTGAAGAAATAATATATCTTTGTAATTGTCTCTCTAACTTTAACTGGGAGAATACCTCTGATAGCAATGGGAAGCAATTATGACATCAACACATGACAATAATGGGACTTCATATCAACCAGTTTTAAGTCCTTCATGGACACAAGTTTTTTCAAATTCGCATAATACCCACATGAAACTTTTCCGCCATATAGGCACCGACAGAGTTCTATTTTTTTCACTTTTTGACAAAGTATAGTAGGCCAAGGGGAGGTATGTGTCGATGATTGGAACCAGGGTTTCAAGTCGAACTTACATGAATTTAATTTGTTTAGTAGGGAGACAATTTAGACAATCACCAGAGAAATCACCATATATATGGATCTAATGACACAGAAATTTATACAGGTTCGAGCCCTCAAAGTCTGAGTAATAACCCTACTCCTGTTGATTTTTCACTATGAGTATAATGGATTACAAAGAGAATGTATTATCTAGCTCACAATTATCTTGTTGGGAACTCTCCTCCAAAAGCCTTGCCCTTCTCTTCTAACTTTCTCTCTTACTTATACTTGTCGAAAGGGTGTCAGTTGCTTCATCAAAGGAACGCCTGGTGGTTGTCAACAACTGCTGTGTAGCGATTGCTATTAGTTGTTGTCGGTTGCTATTTGAGAGTTTACAACATGCGGTTATGGAAACTGTATATTTATCCTCATCTTCATTACGGTTATTATGGATGGTTAACTTAACTGCATGATCTTCGAATCATGGTATAAGTTATCAATATATGGTCGCGCACTAACTGTGACCATGTATCGGTATTTGGCTTTATCTCTGCAACATGGGATGATCGCGGGCAAATGTCTCCATGACCATAAAACTCGCAAGTAATATAATAATATATATAAGACCATGGACTTTGCGACAATAAGCATTGAGGCTATAAAATTCCGTAGCTACTTAAATTATGGGAATTAAACACCCTTGATGGGTTATGTCCAGAATATCCTTAGATGATCCCATTATCTCTTCCCTTGGTCTCTGCGACCATGGAAAGGTAATGACAGGTAGTTTAAGTCTCTTTCGGCGGTTTTCTGTTACAATAGAAAGGCATGTGCGACCATGGAATGGTATGTGCAACCATGGAAAGACATAGACGATTGACTCGGGTAATAATCTCAGTCAGCTAGTCACCGAATTTGAAATAAAATGGTTTCTTTTCCTCGAAAAGGCGTTTTGAGTACTGAAAAGGTGACTTTTTGTTTCGAATTCTCACAGAACCCAAGAAAAACTTTGGGTGCGCGTGTCAGATTTATTGTGATAGGCATTAAATGCTAACCTTTTGTTGAAAAGAAATCTTCTAGTGTGATCACAACGGTTGGAAACCCGAGGACTACTGCCTTAAAACTCCATGTGTTGAGTTTCTTTGGCCCAAAACCACTCTCGGAATTTCCAAAGCTTTCTCATAGCCTCTAAGTTTTTCTTAGTTCTTCTAAGTTCTTAATCTTTAGCCTTCTTTTTCCCTCAAACCTAAATCAATGGCTTGCTGGATGTGCTCTAGCCACCGAACGGAGGAGAATTTGCTGGCCTTGGAAAAGGAAGGTCATCTCCCCTCAAGGTCGTTGATCCCATGGTGTCCTGCTGGGGAAAATGAGGAAAGCCCTGTGGTTCGAGAGGGCGAATTAGTGATCTTTGAAGATTTCCTACGTTGCGGATTTTGTCTTCTGGAAAGTGACTTATTCCGGGAAATCCTTGCACATTACGACTTGGAATTGGTAAACTTAAATGCCAATTCCAATTTGATTCTCTCAGTCTTTCAGCATCTGTGTGAGGCGTATAATGTGGTTTTTCCCAGTGTTTCTCTTTTCCGCCTATACTATTTCTTGGCGAGTTTGAAAGGTACCACTGCTCTTGGGTGCGTCTACTTTAGGTTGCGGGGGAAGAAAGACTTCCTGCATTTTCCTCTTCATGACTGTTCACAAGTCATATCAGAAGTGGTTCTATTATTTAGCTCCTAAGGAGAGCCATCTCTGGTTCGCAGATCGGCCACCAGAGAAGAGTGGAGAGAAGGATGTTGCTCCTCTCTTTGATGACGAGCAGAATAGGCAAGCCCATGTAATCAAATATCTGATGAAGAAGGGCTTGACTGCTCATAATGTGATCCAGGAATTCGTTAAGAACCGGATCAGTCCTTTGAGGAAGAGGGATCATCCTGCCTGGGAGGTTAGGGCCCTGGAAGATGCTACCAGGGACTACCACCCGGGTAATTGTCCCAATCCTAGGATTGGTCAGATTGGTCAATTTTTCTCAATTTGTCTTTCCTTTAGAATTGAGTTTTGTTGTCTAATTTTAATTATTATTTATTTTTTAATAGTCCCGTCTATTTCTGATGTCGAGATAAGGACAAATTTTCTTCTGAAATCTTATAACCCAGTCGAGGAAGGTGATATTGAGGCACTGAGACCGCAGAGCCTAGTTGGCAATACTGATGAGTTTGGCCAGGCGCATCAAAAGGTATTACTTTTTCAGAAAACCTGTTCTTATTTGATTTTGAATGATAATTTACCAAAGAAGTTCATTTTGGATTTGTATAGTTGTTTACGTGCCAAGCAGCCCAAAAAATGTCTACCGGCGATGATGTTGAATCCTCTGGTGGTTCTTCATCGAAGAAGCCGAAGAAGGCTCCCTCTGCGACCAAGAATTTGGCCAGCAGGAGAGCCTTGCAAATAAATCCTATCTCCCCTCCTGCGAGCACAACAGCGGCGACTGCGACCATTGCCACAACGGGGGACCCTGTGGCGACATCAGCAACTGCGGCCATGGAAGTTCTCACGATCAAGGCGGCAACGAGCCAACAAAGGCAGGTTGTAATTGCGGCTACAACTGAATCTCGCATTGTGACTAAGAGGGTTGTCGCAGTAATGTCTCTAGCTTCTCAAATTTTACCTTATACGACTATGAATCAGCTCATAGTCGTACAGGGAGAAGGAAGCGATGTGGAGAAGGAGGAAGATTCCTCCTTGTTCAAGTTGAGGAGGAGGACAAGAACTGCCTCCGATGAGTTTTCTATAGAGGCATTGTCCACGCTTTTGTCTCTTAAGGGCGTGGCTTCGAGTTCCCAAAATTTTATGGGACTCAGTATCACGTATATATTTGCCTCTTCTCTAACTAAATTATACTATCTAGTCAGGAATAATTTATCATGCCTGTGATTGTAAGTACAGGTTCCTTCGTCTGCTGCACTGCCTACTCCA
This sequence comes from Pharus latifolius, assembly GCA_019359835.1. Lineage (NCBI taxonomy): Eukaryota > Viridiplantae > Streptophyta > Magnoliopsida > Poales > Poaceae > Pharus > Pharus latifolius. The sequence goes on from CM033325.1 coordinate 36,181,699, forward strand.
CCAGCTAAACTATCTGAAGCCAAGATGGTGGGTGCCACAGACGAAGTAGCAACAAAGACAACGGCTGCAAATGAAGTTGCTGCGACTGTTGAAGTTGTAGCTTCACAGGACATCGAGGAAGAACCTGAGGCCATCATTGACGAGGTGGTTAAAGATATTCAACCAATTGAACCCATCAATGATGGAAAAGCTGAGGTTGCGGTTGTGACCTCAACCATGGGGATGAATGAACAGACAAGTACCTCTTCTCCCCCTCTGGTCGAAGAAAGAATTCCTCCCTCTGGTGTTAAAGAACAAAGAGAGGAGAGGATAGAGGAAATGGCGGTCCAATCAGCCGAAATTCAGCTCTCTACTCAGGATATGAATCCCCAGCAGGCGCCTTATAGCTTGGCTTCTAGCCAAGTGACTCGATTTGGGGACCTTACTGAAAGGTTCCTTGACGAATTCTTAGAGTTAAATAAAAATCTTTACCTTAAAGTTTCATTTATTTCCTTAGGAATATTCTTCCTAGTATTTTTTGTTTTATTCAGAACACGGCCCGTGTTGGGACCACATTTGGTCTGCTAGTGGAGCGATTGAAGGTCGTACAAACTGAAAATGGCCAGTTGAAGCAGTAAGTATCTTGCTTTTAATCTTAGTCTTTTAGAGACTGTAATAATACTCATTGTCACAAGGAAAAATTTGCTCTGCTTGAGGAGATGGCCAATAGGCGCAGCCAAGAGGAAGCTGTGACCATTGAGCTTCCCTCTTTAAGAAAGGAACTGGCTGAAGCCCAGAAGGTAAGTGACGAAAGGCTTGCCAATATTTTGGTGCTCGAGGCTGAATTAAAGGAGGCCAAAGAGAAGGTAGTGACCTTTGAGCAAGCATCAGAGCTATACAACTCTCTTCAAGAAAAAGCTGAATGTCTCCTTGTGCTTTGTGAAAAACAACAAAATAGGATAACAAGTAAGTTTAGTTTTGGCAGAAGTTTGCATTACCTTTGTAAACTTTATGAATTTAATTGAATTTATTTCTTCTTCTTTTCAGCACAAGAAGAGCAAATCAATAAGCTGGCTAAAGAGAAAGATCACTTCGAGCAAAAGTTTGTCCAAAGAGGAATCGATCTTGATACGCTCAATACTGTCATTGAGCGTCATAAGGAAGCCAACGAGAAGACCAAGGATACTGCTAAACTTTCTTGCAATGAAAAAAGCAATTTAGAAGCAACTATCAAGAGCTGTAGCAATACCGAGCTAAACACTTTCAAAAAGTTGAGGATGGCCGCAGACGTACTAAAGGCAGATATTATTGATCCTAAGAAAGATAATATAAGCCTTAGTGAGTCCTGCAAATTGATTGCAGCTCAAACTGATTCGCTAGTCACCAATATTCCTGAAATTGCGAGGAGGCAAAAAGAGAAATTGAAGTCTAACGTTGGAGCTGTAGCGTCTGCTATCCTCTGCAAGCTTAGGCATCACCACAAACCAAATTTAAATCTAAATCCTGTGGCAGAAGATGTAACTTTTGATAGCGAGGATCAATTGAGTGTAATCATGGATGAAGTTAGGCCTTTAATAGAAAGTCTGCTTCGCGAGCTTGATCTTTCTTGATGTATATTTTTCATTGTATTTTGCGACAATGGAATTATAAATACAGATGAAAACATTTACCTGGTTTATTGAAGTTTTTATACCTTGCAAATATATATAATTAGCAGAAAAATTAAATAATTGAAAATATGTTAAGTACTTAGTTTTCTGACTTAATGATATAGTTATATTTCCCTAACACCCTCCTGTGACCATTTATACTGAAGGCATGGTATAATGGTTGTAGGATAGTTAAGGTAGACTATGGCTTGAATGATTTGAAACATATGAGTAAGTCTCTTATGTGTTCAAAAAATGGCTTAAAAAGAGATGCCTTAGCTATATGCGATCATAAGGTCGCCAAAATAAACATCTTAATATAAATGCACAAGTTTTTTGCTAACTGACAGCCACTCGAATGATTTGAAACATGCTAGTAAGTTTCTTAAGCGTGAAGAAATGACTTATAAAGAGATATCTTAACTAGATACGACCATGAGATTAGCCAACAAATCCACTTAAAAATTTTAATAAGGTGCTTATTGCGACCAGCCCCGAGCATGGCCCGAGAAAAGAATAAGGACAAAAATGAGAATGTAACCATAACATCGAGTAAAAAAAGTACTTTATTGTTTAAGATATTTATAATGGAAATGGAAAAACTTACACATAAAATTTTCACAACTGGTCTATGTTCCAGGCATTAGATAAAATTCTTCCATCTTCCATAGCTAATCGAGCCGATCCTGGTCACAATATTGAGACCACAGTGTAGGGGCCTTCCCATTGAGGGGAGAATTTGTTGCGACCAGACTGATTTTGAATTTTTCTCAAAACCAAGTCTCCTACATGTAGACTATGTGGTCGCACCCTTTTATTATGATATTTATGCAGAGCTTGTAAATATACTGCAAACTGAATCAATGCTTGATCACGTTTCTCTTCAAGAAGAGTAATTTCATCTGCATGTGTTTCACTTCGATTTATGATATTTAACTTATCTATGCGAACAGAGCCAATTTGAATTTCAATTGGAAACATGGCTTCTACACCATACTCTAGTTGGAAAGACGTTTCTCCTATAGCCCTACTGGATGTAGTGCGAAGTGCCCATAAAACGGAGTAGAGTTCTTCTACCCAAGCCCCCGACCGCAATTTAAGGCGATCAAAAACATGTTTCTTAACCCCTTGTATAATCTGCCCATTGGCACGTTCTACTGTACCATTGCTTTGCAGATGAGCAACGGATGCGAAACAAATTTTGGTTCCAATATTGTCGCAATAGTCTTGAAAAAGAGCACTAACAAATTGGGATCCATTGTTGGTAATAAGATGACTTGCAACACCAAATCGTGTTACTATGCTTTTATGAAAGAACTTCTTCGCCGCAGTAGTGGTAATGTTGTGGACTGGTTCTATCTCAATCCATTTAGTAAACGTATCAATGGCTACGAATAAAAACTTGCACTCATTGACCGCTTGAGGCATATGATCCACAATATCTATTCCCCATACGACAAATGGCCAAGTTAAGGGAATAGTTTGTAATGCATATGCTGGCTGATAAACTTGCCGAGCATGAAATTGACACTGCGGGCATGCTTTGACCAATTGCATGGCATCATTGAGTGCCGAAGGCCAGTAATAACCCTGTCGAAAGCTTTTTTGACCAGCATCCTATAGGATGTATGTGCACCACACATGCCCCCATGAATTTCTCTTAGAAGGATTTGTTCATATTCTCATGGTATACAACGCATAAATACTCCTTGAGCACCTTTTCTATACAAGGTTCCTTCGACTAGTCTGTACATTCGTGCTTTTCTAACTAACCGATCAGCCTCGATTTCATCCTTAGGCAAGGTCCCATGTGCGAGATAGATCCTTAATGGTTGGATCCAATCTACTTCATGCTCTAATATAGTGACGTTAGTCATCGCCTCTGGTGCCTCTATGACTGAGGGCTGTCTTAAGTGCTTAATGAACACTCCTACCGGAGTGGATGCACGTGAGGAACCAATTTTCGACAATTGGTTTGCAAGAATATTGTCTCTTCGCGGAATGAATTGGACTTCAAAATTTCTGAAGTGTTTTTCCAATTTCCTCACTTTGTCCAGGTATAGAGCCATTGTTTCGTCGGAACAGCTGTATTCCTTATTCACCTGGTTTACGACTAGCTGTGAATCTCCCTTCACCACTAATCGATGGGCTCCAAGGGATTTGATTGCTCAAAGCCTAGCTAAAAGACCTTCATACTCTACTGCATTATTGGTAGCAACAAAGTGTAATTGTATGACATACTGGAGTTGGTCGCCCTGGGGTGTGATTAAGACCACTCCAACCCCCGAGTTTGAAAAACTTCAAGAATCATCAAAATACATTGTCCAGTGGTTGATACTTTTCAAATCTACTGGTTCTGGCGCAAGTGGTTCGGGATTAGTCCATTCAACTACAAAATCTACAAGAATCTGAGATTTAATTACTACTCGAGAAGTGAAATGAAGTTCAAATGCTCCAAGTTCTACTGCCCACTTCGCAACTCGACCAGTCAATTCAGGATTTCAGAGAATGTCTGTGGGGGACCACCGCCCCGTATCGAACACCACGATACGGAACAAGGCCCCCTTGTCACAACTTCCCATGATTCAGTTGCGAAACAGAAATGAATACCACAACCAGCAAGGTACATAATTGGTTTACAAAACATTACAAGTTCACAGTCGATAATGGCATTAGTGCTTACATAAGTTAGTAACAAACAAATACAAAATAACCTTTCAACTTTTTAGCAAAACACGGAAGGAGCGGAACTCTACTCTTCTCCCATAGTCGCTCGACCGGGGTACGTGACGCTTAGAAACTTGGATCATAATCGAAGTCTTCAAAGGGATTAGGCTCATACTCATGTGAGCCTAAGCCACTTGGCTCTTCAACCTCTGATGGAGTAATTCAGTCAAGGGTGAGTACAGGGTACTCAGCAAATCACCACTTAACAAATGCAAGTATATATAACATGACAGGGAATTCAAAGAAGGTATTTGAGGTTCTTTTCCAAACCTTATTCGCAACCTAACAGTTAATCAACATTAAAAGCATTTAAAACAATCTTTGAAAACTTACCTTACATAGTAGTTCAAGAGTGAAGAAACTTAAGCCAATTGATAAAACAATTCATTCAAAACTACTTGTGCCTTGCAACATGGATTAAATCCATTGACCATAACATACTCCTAGAACCGGGAGTATGAAGTATTTAAATACATTTTAAACTCTGTAGAGGGGTACCGCTTTATCCACAAGATTCCTCAACTTATTACTATTGACCACGACCATAGGTTTTAGCACAATCACGCTGCTTTAAGCATATGAGACTCCTATGCCAGGTTTGATCACGCTACTTTAAGCATGCAACTGAGTTGAGAATAACACGCTTTTCACCCTACCTTGCCATTATACTAGGTCTGCCCTGTAAGAGATTCACCACCAGTTGATGCCTCAGGAATTTCACCTCTGGTTGGGGTTCCTAATACAGTTGTGAAGCATTGTAGGGATCTTCCCTCTCATACCTTCACCCTAACCCTCACTCAGTATTGGCCCGCGGCGAGAGGGATCTCCCTCTCCTCCAATAGTGAGCGAACACGAGGGGTTTGTGCACGGGAACCACATCCGGCACGAATCTCAGATGAATCGGATGGGGTCTTCCCAAACTGTCATTGTAAAGTGCTATCAAGAGGGATCTCCCCTCACTGACCTTGTGCATGATTAGTGCTTCTTTATCAAAATATTATTAATACTATGCAGAGCTAGGACAATAGTTTGGCACGGATACTTGGTCATGCCTGTTCCATACCAAGCTTGTGGAGGTACATTAACATGCTACTGGATGTTCAGCATAAATTTGGTAGTCCTTAGCTATTCAAGAGAGGAGTCCATTTTACTTCTCTTTATACACAATGATCACAACATTATCATGTTACCAAAATTACAGACTCACATAATTACCTCTCCTCTCTAGAATAGACATTTTTAAAAGACATCAATAGTTTTTGAAAACCATTTTCTTGTTCATGTGGATAATTCATACTACCATTATAGCCTAACCTTGGGCATCAAGGATGTTATACATGGCTTGAGAATCAAGGATGGCTTTTCAATTTAGGACAATAACTAAGTAGGTATATTCAAACATACATGAATTTACTCAAATAGCATGCATAATATTTACAAAACAAAATACTTAACTAATTTGAAAGAATAGGATCAACATGTTCAAGGAGATGGTGACTTGCCTTGAATTCCCACGACAGAATCTTCTGCAATGTCTTCGATCATTCTTGGGCTGCTCCTCAAGCTCGGAATGAGTGATTTCTAAACGCAATAAGCACACCGAATCAATCAATCAATGAAAACATGCATAAGTATGAGACTATAAGATGCAAGTACTAAATCCTAATAAGTCTAGGGACTGCAGCCCATGAATTGGAGGTGATTAAGGCTAAAATGCTGAACTTTCGAAAACAGAGTATTTTGGGTAAAATAAGGTAAGAACTCGATCTGAAAATGATGGAAATGAGATTCGAGATTTGGATGTGAAAGGAAATTACATATTTGAAAGGTTTGGGAAGAGATGAACCTAATGGCACAGACGGATCTTCTATCAGAAGTCCCTATGTTGGATTTGACAAGATCAAGTCAGTGGCACAATACTGCCTAATATAGCAAGATTGAGATCTGGACATCGGATGGAAAAATAGATCATAGATCCTTGAAGGAAACGATGAGACGAACAAAAAGACGCGGTCGGATTTTCAATCAGAGCATCCTAAGGCTGAGAATGACATTGCATGTTAGTGGGACAGACACACAGACACACAGATACACACTGTAGTAGTGTCAGAGGCTGGCACTGGACAAGGCCGTTGGCACAGGCAGCACACAAGCTTGTCGGCGGCTAGCCGGACCATGGCTGGGGCTGAGCTTCAGTGGCTATGAGGCTTGGACAATAGAGAAGACGAGTACAAGGTTGGTGAAGGCGACGCTCAGCCGACGAACACCAGATCAGTGATGAAGTCCACACGGTGGCGACTTACGATGGAAACAACGACGAAGCGACCAAAAACGGTAGAGAGAATGTCTAAGAGTATGCTGGAGAGATGGGGAAGACAATGGCGGTGACAGCTTGGCCGGTGAAGTGGCCAAAATGGCTCTCCACGGTGAGGCGGCACGGTGCACTACATGTTGCGACCAGGACGACGGCGGCAGTGTTCTGGGGATGACAAGATGGTCGGAATGGCTCGGGAATGGGATGAAGACTCACTAGAGATGGTGGAACAGAAGGTAATTGAAGAATGGCGGCCGGAATCGACGAGAACTCCACGGCAACTGGAAATAGGGAAGAAGGGAAGGTCGACAGCAAAACTCCGGCAAACGACCTTGAGAAGGGCTAAACTTAATAGGAATACGATTGGAAGCAAGGTGCATCTGGTGATGCGGACAGATATGGAAACACACGGCCGGAGCGATTAGACATCAACGGCGACCAGCGGCGACAAGACTTGCATGCAACGAAAATGGAGCTCTGATGACCAAATGGCCGAACTCAAGTTGTGAAAGACACTCAGAGCACAGTGACATACCAGGACAAGCAAAAGATGGCCGGAGCTAGGAGAACGATGACGAACGCCGTGGTTGCCGGCGCTGAAGTGCGCTCTGGCTTGCTGACATGAGCGGCAGAGAGCTTCAAGCCATCATTTTATGTGTGAAAAATGCATGAAATGCAAAAATCTCAAAGGCTAAAGTTTTATAAGTGTATGAACTACTATCTTACTGCTTTACCTTGTGAAGATGAGCTGAAATGAGGTGAAACACTCTATGTCTTGGTTTATATGCAATGGCATTGGGGTGTAGCTTCTTGGAGAAGCTTTGGTCTAAGGTGTAATGTATATAACATGGGTAATTTGGTCTCTATAATGTAGTGGCTATGCAATTGGTGAGGTTAGAAGGGTAAGTGCATATAAAATAATACTAAAGTCTTGTCTAGGGGGCTCGTTGTGAATTTAAAAAGCTGTGGGGGCTGATTTGCAAAAAGTGCTAGCATGAAAAGTAGTATCTCTGGTTACTTGTGCCAATTAAAATATTATAAAGATTTTTAGAAGAATTTTCTATGCATTTTGGAAATTAAAACAAATCTTAGATGCATGCTTTTAAATAAAAGAGTGTCATTTCATGTGAATAAATTATTTTATTTTATGCATGAAAATTATGATATGGTTGGTTTTCAAATATGCATGCATGAAGATAAGATGGAGCAGACGATTAGGGAATTTACAGATGGATAGAAACAAGTTGATAGAGAAGAGATAAAGAAATTAACTGAGTTGAAACTGGAATGAGCTGAGTTTTGAGAAGGATTAATCTGAGAAAAAATTTTGGGGAGGGGGGGGTCAAAAGTATGATTTTTGGGCTGTTACAATGTCTCTTAAGGGAAAGGACGAGGGCACAAAAATCTTGCGCGCTTGAAAATAATGTCGCAGCTTTCTAGAAGCCATTAAGAGAGCATAAAGTAACTTTTGGACTTTAGGGTAATTCTCCTTCGGTCCATTCAATACTTCACTTATGTAATATACTGGCCGTTGCACATCTTCCCTTTCTGCGACCAGAATTGCATTGACCGCGTGAGGGGTAGCAGCTATGTAAATGAGTAATGGCTCTCCCATAATCAAGGAAACCAACACTGGAGCACTTGATAAATATGCTTTTACTTCCTAAAAGGCTTTTTCAGCTCCATCCGACCACTGGAAACCATTGTGTTTACGTAGAACCTTAAAGAACAGTAACCCATGTTTGCCTAACCGCGAGATGAAACGACTCAAGGCCGCCATTCGATCGGTTAGACTTTGTACCTCTTTCGTTGTTGAAGGAGATTGCATTTGCTCAATGGCTCTGACTTTCTTGGGATTAAGCTCAATGCCTCTCGAACAAACAAGGAAACCTAAAAGTTTACCAGAAGAAACTCCAAAAGAGCACTTTTCAGGATTCAACTTGATTCGATGTTTATTCAAATTACAAAAAGTTTCAGTGAGATCATTTACATGACTAGAGATTTTTAAGCTTTTTACAACCAGATGATCTACATAAGCTTCTAAATTACTCCCTAATTGAGATAGAAAGGTCTTCTGCATCAAGCACTGATACGTGGAACCATCATTCTTGAACCCAAATGGTATTATGACGTAGCAGTAAGTGCCAAATGGTGTGATGAAGGTAGTTTTCTCTTCATCTACTTCTGCCATGCTAATTTGATGGTACTTTGAGTAAGCATCCAAGAAGCTCATCAGTTCGTAACCCATTGTTGAATCGATCAACTAATTGATGTGGGGAAGGGGACAATCATCCTTCGGGCAGGCATTATTGAGTCTGGTATAATTGACGGACATGCGCCACTTACCATTAGATTTCAAGACCATGACCGGGTTTGTGAACCATTCGGGATGGTCAACCTCGCGAATGAAACCAGCCTCCTGGAGTTTAGTTAACTTTGAACGAATGACTTCTTGTCGATTAGGAGCAAAGCGTTTGAGCTTTTGCTTTATTGGTCGCTGTCCAGGCCGAATTGCTAGCTTGTGCTCGATCACTTCCCTTGGGACTCTAGGCATGTCAGATGGTTTCCACGAAGTAATGAGCGCAAGTTCCTATTTATCGTCCAGCCCCGACCCAATCCGAACGGTTTTAGATGGGTCGTCTAGGAATAATGGAACATGCTTAAGTTTTTCATCAGGTCACGGAGTTACCTTGATTGACAGCATCTGGTTCCTTGGTCGCCACCTTAACATCCCAGAGGGGAAGTTAGTCGACCAAGTCCAAGGATATGCGATCACAAATGAGAGTCGTATTTTGACTGCCTCTAACTGTGATCACGCCTTTTGGTCTTGGCACCTTGACGCATTGATAAGCATAATGCGTTGCCGCCATGAACTTGGCGAGTGTGGGCCTGACGAGGATTGTCACCTGAGCTAGTTGTTTATTTAATGTATCATATTCAAGATAATTCGGATATGATGTGTAAACCTATGCCCTAGCAGCCATGATGGTTGCAGAGACAGCTTTCTGTATACCAGAAGGTCATGGGCAACAGAACCAATCTATGGTCACAGATCTTGTGCGACCATAAGGTCGTAGGCTATGCGCGACCAAGATGACCTGTGTGTCTTTGAGCTTTACTAGGCACGTTCCAAGATAAAGATAACTTCTTCTCCTGCGTATGAAGACAATCGTCAAGGAGTTAAGATGCGTGGTTATCCATAACTGCGTATATTAACCGACGAGGAGATTGGTGCAGTTAAATACATGGTGGCAACCGTCTAAAACTGCTCTATATTGGCATCCTTTCATGTAGTATAAAAAGATGACAATTGTACGAGGAAGGATAAAGAGAATTGATCAAGAGATTAAAGACTCTAACAAGTAATAGACAATAGACAGTATTATGAAGAGAGATTGTCAATCCTTAGAACAATCTCCTTTTCCCCTGTAAATTCTCTTATACATAGTAGAACCATCACAAGACGTAGGGTTATTACTCAATCTTTTGAGATCCTGAACCTGTATAATTCTGTGTGTCCTCGACTTGTACTTATTTTAGCTTACCTGATAAACACCTTAAAAGGTCTCACATTTAACTCACAAATCTGCGTAAGATCGACTAAGGACCCCAAGTCCAAATCGTCGACAGCTTGAACCCATTGTGGGGCCTTTCTCAAGGTATTTTCTCATCAGGAGCACTGATAAGTCATGTCTGAGGCATATGATTCCGAGAACGATTTCGATCTCGACGACTATGCCCATGTTCAAATGCCCTCACCTGACGATCCTATTCCTATGGAAGAGGTAGATCACGAGGATGTCCTTGAAGAACATCCTGAGGATGCATCCTCTCCAACTCTGGTCATGTCCATCGACCAAGAGCCAGAGAAGATAGAACAGACACCTCGCGTGAGTCCTACCACGATAGAGGTTGAATATGTACCACAACACATCGCTTCAGAGGATGTGGATGTTGGTAATTTGGAGCTTAGTCCCGGGAGGTTTGACCCGAACAATCTCCAATCTCTCTTTGATTTCGAATCTGATTTGGAGCAAGGAGGGATGTTTTCCCCATCTACGACCTCAGTTCCTCGAGAATTTGCTGCGTTGTCAGAGGAAACTCCTGAGCAGCGAATTGCTAGGGAAGAACAGGAACGCAGACAAAGGAGGAATAGGAACGAAAACAAAAGGAGGATTAGGATCGCGAGTGATGAGAAAACGAGATTCGCAGGGCTACTAAGGAAGTCTCGCACCTTGCACAATCTCGATATGATGCGCTCCTAGCACCTCCCGTCATCCGCATGGTCGCAGGCTCGACCAAACACCTTCTTTAGCCCTGGATTATTCTCTAGCGGTTGAAGAAACGGTGACACCCATGGTGCCCAGGAGGAGTACACAAGATCGAATTCATGTTATCGCAGATTTTTTGGCCTGCATAATCCTCCTTCTGATATCAAAGATGCCGATAGGCCGACCTTTGCCAGAGTCCTTTTTTTTTTGACGAAATGTAGTAGGCAAGGAGCCTACTGCTAATGATATATAAATAATAAGAGATAACAGTGAACAGAAAGAAAGAAAAAGGAAAATTACAAGAAGTCAATCCAACTAAAAATTTGGAATTTCATCCTCTGAGGAGATCTTTCAGCCGCTTCATATCCAGAAAAAAAGCTCTTCTCCAATGCGCCAGAGTAGGAACTACATGCTGAAAAATCTTCATATTACGACATTTCCAGATATTCCATAAGGCAACAATGATAACCTCCATGTAAAAGTCTTTAATGATTGAATTAACAGATTTAAAGTTCCAAATATCGTCCATCCAAGAAGAGCTTAACGGCCAATTCAGGCTGATTAAGCTCCAGCATTGCTTGGCAAAATAACATTCGAAGAACATATGAATTTGAGTTTCCAAAATCCCTCCAGCACAGAGTTTGTAGTCCAAAGAAGAAATATGAAAATTCTTTATAGCAAGCCTTTCTCTAGTATTTAACTGATCCCAGAGGAAGATCCAAAAGAAAACTTTGAGTTTAGTCATACAACGATTTTTCCTACATCCTTTGAAGATAGGATGGATATGACAATCCCCCATCAATGTTTTGTATACCATACTAGTTTGAAAAGACAAAGAGTTACTAGTAATCATGTGCCAGCAGTCATTAATGGAATCATCACCAAGATGATCCGATTGAAGTGCAAGCAATTGTTGATATTGAAGAAATGCTTTCTCTGAAAGAGGAAATTGAAAATAATTGTTACCCAAGTCTAAATTCCAGAATTGTTGGACTTTGAAACTTCTAGATGAGAAGGAGAACAATTCAGCCCATTTGTGAGAAAACAATTCTGAATTCCAAAGATCCTTCAAAAAATCACAAGTATCTCCTTTCCCAATTGTACAGATGGAAAGTCCTTTAAAAATAACTAACAAATGCAATATCTGTTTCCACCAAAAAGAACCAACCAGCTGGGAATCAAGAGGCAAATTAAGAGTATAGTAAGAGCTCCAAAGAAGCTGAACCCAAGGAACAGAATTTTTGTTGAAGAATTTGAACAAGAATTTTAGAAGCAGCGCCAAATTCTGAGATCTTAAATTAATGATCCCAAGTCATCCATTAGTTTTTGGTCTACAAACTTTCTTCCAAGCCACCAGACATTGTCCACCCAAAAAACTTGATTGTCCTTTCCAAAGAAAAGCCCTCCTAATCTTATCATTTCTACCAATAATAGAGGAAGGAATCTTCAAAGAAGACATTAAGAACATAGGTATGGTGGATAGCACCGAATTGATAAGAGTTAACCTTCCTCCAATGGAAAGAAACGAGAATTGCCAACCCGTCAATCTCTTTTCAATCCGTTCAATTATCATCTCAAAATTTGTACCTTTGGTTTGGAGATTCCAAGAGGCAGCCCTAGATAGGTGAAAGGAAAAGAGCCAACAGGGCATCCAAGAATACCAGCAAGATTCAAGGCCAAATCATCAGAACAATTAATCGGGATCAAGGAGGATTTAATAAAGTTAACTCTTAAACCTGTAGAACTGGCAAAGGTGTTCAAGAGAGCCTTCAAAAGGAAAATTTCTTTAGCATCAGCTTTAACAATGATCAAAGTGTCATCAGCATATTGGATAATAGGAAAATCATCATTGTCAACTACTGAGACAGGGAGACTAATAAGACCCATGTTCTTAGCTTGATTCAAGATAGATTGAAGAAGATCAGCAACAAGAACAAATAACAGTGGAGATAAAGGATCTCCTTGTTGAACTCCCCTTTTACAAATGATCTGCTTCCCTGGAATTCCATTCAATAAGATTTTAGAGGAACCAGACTTAAGAATCATTTGAATCCATTTCAACCAATTGCTTCCAAAGCCTTTAGCCTTAAGGACCTCCAAAATAGCTTCATGTTCAATAAGATCAAAAACTTTTTCAAAATCCAGTTTCAGCAACACCGAATTCCTTTGAGAGGACTTACAAAGATGAATATATTCATATGCCCAGGCAACACAATCTTGGATAGATCTAGATTTTATAAAGCCATATTGATTAAAGTGAATAATCAATGAGATCACCAATTGAAGACGATTAGCAAGGAGCTTAGTGATGATCTTCAACGAACTATTAAGCAGAGAAATAGGCCTAAAATCAGAAACTTTCGTAGCACCCTACTTAGGAATAAGGGTAACAAAAGAAGCATTAAGTCTATCATGTTCTACATGACCTTCAAAGAAACGATGAAGAAGATCATAGAAATCTTCTCTTATGATAGGCCAACAAGATCGGTAAAAATTACCATTAAAACCATCCAGAGTAGGACTCTTATTAGTTGGCAATCGAAGAACAACATAATCAATCTCAAGAGAACTAAAAGCCAAATCCAGACTAGAGAGCTCCTCTTCAAAATATGGGAGAACCTCGTTGAGATTGAACATCATTCCTGAATAATCCGAGGAGCCAAATATGCTTTTGTATGAAATCCACAAATGGTTTGCAATTTCAGAATGAGAAGAAAGGTCCAAATTGCAATCATCTTTCAAAGAGACAATATGATTCCTTCTAAAGTTAATTGAAGCAACAGAGTGAAAGAATTTGGAGTTTTCATCTCCCAGTTTTGCCCATCTAAGACGACCTCTTTGTTTCTAATAATCATTCCTGATCTTAAGTAAATTGCAGAGATGTTTCTTTAGAATGTTTCTAAAATGAAATTCCAGCCGAAATAAATCTCTCTGTTCTTCAAGACCATCAAGAAGAGTAAGAGTGCTTTGACAATAATCCACTTGGAATTGAGAGATCTTGAAATTCTTATTCCATTGCTTTAGAATCCTTCGGAGAATCTTAAACTTATTATTGATTCTTCTTGCAGCATTAGGATCAAAAGAACCAGAGTTCTAGGAATTTTCCACCAGGTTCAAAAAACTAGGACTAGAAATCCAGAAGTTTTCAAATATGAAAACCTTCGAAATAGGAAGAGAAGAAGAAATAACAATGATACCTGGAGAATGATCAGAGATGATCCTAGAAGAAGATATGACCATAGTGTTGGGAAAAGCATTAAGCCATCCTTCATTTGCAAAAAACCAATCTAACATCTCCAGGATCGGTTGAGCTTGCATATTGGACCAGGAATACTTATCCAGTTAAAGGCAATTCCTCAAGAAGAAGATGATTAATAGCTTCATTAAAACGATCAGCTTCCCCTGAATTGAACAGTCCTTTATTTTTGTTAGAAGAATATCCCATGAGATTGAAATCTCCCATGACTAACTAGAGCATATGTGGAGGAATAGAGATATCATGAAACCAATTCAAGAAATCAATCTTTTTCTGGGGACAACAAGGACCGTAAACATTGGAAATCAACCAATAAGATCCAGAGAGCTTATTCTTAAGTAAAACAGTGAGACAAAATTCATTATGAACGACATCCATCCATTGAAACATATTACAATTCCAAGCAGTCAAGATACCCCCCGAATTACACCTGGAGGGAATAAAATCAAATTCATTCTAGTCCTTCAGACAAATGGCTTTAATAAAAAAGGAGTTAATCTCTTCCATTTTAGTCTCTTGAAGACATAAGATAGAATAATTATCTTCAGTAATTTTTGATCGAACGGCAATCTTTTTGTCAGAGACATTAAGACCTCTAATATTCCAAACAAGAATACCAAATTTCTTGAAAGCATTCATTAATAGACCACAATATCTTCCAAATAACATGACTACATGGCAAAGCCATGTTTAAGCAGGTATCAAAAAGCCAATAGGTGAAGTTTAGGTAAAACACATTACAGGCCATCCCGACCAACCAGTAGAACAACCAAAAAAATAACTTGAAACTTCCCAAAGAAAGAAAAACAACCATCTTAATCATCTAAACTGTGAATCAAAGGAGCTTGAAGCTTCTCCTTGGAGATCAACTCCAGAGGAATCCCACAGAAAGAGCCAATGGCTTGAAGAATATCAATAGGAAGCTCAGGAGCAACAAAAGTAGAGGTCCCTGGCTTGAAGCCTTTAAATTTTGCTGCCAATCTGGGACTTCTGTGTAGACCAGAAACAGCCAGTGGTGCCCTACCCTTTATTTTATCCAAACAAGAGGGAGAAACACGCCTCTTAATCTTCGGACTAAACCCCAGAGGAGATGAGATCCTTGTCGCAAAAGGGTTTAACAAACTCCAGGAGGTCCTCAGGCATAAAGAAGAGTTAAGCAATCTGATGGTAGACCCTAAACAAGGAACATTCCACCTCATCAACAGAGCACAATTCTCAGCTAAAATCACAGAGGCTTGATCCAAATTAGATGAAGATGAAGAATCCTCCATCTGAACCCAAGGATCCCATACCTCAAGATGTTGGGGAATCAAAGCATCCCAAATTAGATCCACCCCCCCCCCCCCAAATCTCCAGGAGCATCACCTTGATCAGCAGGATCTTCCAAGTCCATATCTTCAAAGATATTGTTGGGGGAAATCTCCGCGAGACTAAGTCCAGGTAAGAAGCTGTGCCATTTGCCCGGGGACAAGGCCCCCGGTGCCTGTCTCGGGCGCCGCCATTTGCCCGGGGATAAGGCCCCCGGTGCCTGTCTCGGGCGACGCCTTTAGCCCGGGGACGAGGTCCCCGGTGCCTGTCCCGGGCACGGCCATTAGCCCGGGGACAGCGCCCCCGGTGCCTATCCCGAGCGCCGCCATTCACCCGGGGACAAGGCCCCCAGTGCCTGTCCCGGGCGCCGCCATTAGCCCGGGGACCTCGTCCTCAAGCGTGTCACGGACCCCCAAGCCCAGGGCAAGCTCTCCCCCAAATGGGAGGGCCCCTACAGGATATCGGCGGTCCTGGGCTCGGGGGCTTACAAGCTCTCCAACCTTCAAGAGCAGGAGCTGAAGCACACGTGGAATTTTCGTTTACTTCGCAAGTTTTACATCTAGCCTACATGGGCTCGTCCCCTCCCCCGGAGCGATTATGCCAGAGGGGGAAGGGGGACCTTGTACTCACTATCCCCTCCCCCAGAGCGATTGCGCCAGAGGGGGAGGGGGGACATTGTAATCACTGTTCCCTCCCCCATCGCGATTTCGTGGGGGGAGGCGTTGTATTTTGGTTCATTGTTAATAAAACTGGATTTTTCTTCAACTCTGTCTCAATGCAGGTTTTTTACATTACCGTCTCTCGCGGCGATGCCCTCCCCGTGAGGATGCCCTCTCAACGAGGATGCCCTCCCCGTGAGGAAGTGGGCTATCACGACCCAACAAGTCCCTACAACAAGAGTCCCACTCCCGTAGGGCAGCTTACGATCACCCCTCGTGGACTGAGGGTCTAAGCGTCAACCCGTCCTCAAGGACCGCGGTACCGAGTCAATTTGGGAGACTAGTCCCCTACCCAAACACTCAGATGGATTTTCTTGGATGTTTTTCCCCGGAGACCTAATTCTCGGCTCTCTGTTTTCACGGCAACTGGGGGGCTCTCTCCAGGAAAATTTCCCAGAGATATCGGACTTCCCAGAAACTCGGTTCCCCGTTTTCACGTTGATCGGCATGTTTTCCCCCGGGAGAATTCTTTGGAATTCCGGGATTCCGGTATTTTCTCCCGGAGACCTTGCTCCCAACTCCCCGTTTTCACGGCGACCGGTGAATTTTGGATTTTCTCGGACGTCTTTTCCCGGCCCCTCCGGAAACTTCGTCTCGGATTTTCCCGGACTTTTCTTCCCAGAGACCTCATTCCCAGCTCCCCGTTTTCACGGTGACTGGAGAGTTCTCCCGGAAAAATCTCCCGAAAAAAATTGAAATCTTTACCTTGGGAAAACTTGGAAAAATTCTTAAGCAACGAGTCTTTCTCCCGGGAGCTTTGTCACCCCCACAGCGCGCGGAGCTACCCTCCGGCCCGCTGTGGAGGAGGGGGGTAAGGAGCACCCAGGAATAACACCGCTCCAGACCTTCAAAGATAAACGGGCAAACTTAGCTCTATCAAAGATATCTTAAAGCAAACACTCAACTTTATTGATCATTCAACCGGAGGACATCTTCCCCCTCCGGTGGGCATCACTACATCAGATACGATACAACCTGGATTATAGCCGGGAAAGTCTACGTCCTAAAGCACCTACGTCTAATAATCCCGGAGACCTTCCGATAGCTCCCGGGCCAGGTCCCGGTACAGGCCACGTATGCGGCGCTAGGCTTCCTGGAGCAGGTCCTTGGGGCAATACTTGTAGCCCGCCGGTGGAAGTATCCGAAGAGGGGGAATCATCCAGGACCCTGGACGCGGAGGGGGTAGTTCAGCGTGGTGATTATCGAAGTTGTCCAGGTGCCACTCCGGATGCCATCGCAACCGGATTGGCTCCCGGACAACGTCCCCGCCCCGTTCCCCGGAGAAGAGACTTAGCAAGATTAAAGCGGCCTAGGCGTCCCTCGGGCGGCACCCGCCGGGGCTCAAAGGCCTCACCCCTGGGGAACCTCTTCTGGACCTTCGCCCAGGAGTAACCTCCCAGGAAGCCTGGTACATTGCATTCATTTAGACCTAGAAAAAATTTCAATTTCTATTGCATTCAAAATATTCTCGTACAAGTGTCCGGGGCTTCCTCTAAGAAGCTACCGGGAGCAAAAACCTAAAAAACAAAAAGGGGTCCTATCTAGACTCGAGGGGAGGCTCATACTTGGTCATTGGCATCCTCCCCCCGGGGGGCTCCCGCTGGAGCCGGTGTATCCGCTCCCGGAGGCGCCGGTGCCGGGAACCTCGCCTGGATGATCCGATCGTAGAAGCCCCCGGCAAGCTGCTCCACCTCCCGACGCGAGGGCTCAAAAAACTCCAGAAAGCTCCGGGGGATGCGGCCCCCGATTGCCCGGGCTCCCACCTCTCGGTGCTCTACAAGCCCGGCCGTGGCCGCCACCACGGGGATTGCCCGGCCTCGCGCCCGGGCATCAGCGGCCTCCAGGATCACGGAGACTTGTGCGTTGAGAAAACGCACAACCTTCGTGAGGGTCGCCGGGGCCGCCTCAGAGCAGCTCCCGGAGCCGAGGCTCACACCAAGCCCCTCGAGGGCTGAGCGGATGGATTGGCCCGCGTCCGTCACCACCCGGACGCTCGAGCCCTCGAGCTCCCGGAGGGCGTCCTCCTTCGCCTTGGCCTCCCTCCAGAGCCGGTCGTTGGCGGTCTCGGAGGCGTGAATTTGGGCCCAGACCCGGGCCAGCTCCCGGAGGGCATCGTCCCGCTGCTCTTGGTAGACAGCGGCCCTCTCCTCCGCTTCCTTGAGCGCCCGGCCGAAGCGCCTCTCAAGCCCCCAGGTAATGGCCGCCCCCTACAAGCTCAAGAGTTAGAAAAATTCTAGTTGGGGGGGCCGAAGGAAAACACCTACCGGCTCAGGGAGGTACTTGGATTTGGAGAGATTGAAGCTCCCCAAAACGCTCACGGAGCGTCCCTTCCAAGACGTAGTCCTGGACCTTCCGGGTCTGCAGGCTCTCCGCGTAACGATCAACCTCCCCCGCAGAAAGTAGGGGGGTCTCCCTCCCGGCGCTGGACCTGTCGCGGCCGACGACGGGCCCTCGGACATGAGTCGCCGGGGTAATGTGGACCAAGGTGGCGGTGGCCGGCGTATTCGCCGCCGAGGATGTGGCCTCCGAAGAGGTGGCCAAGGAGCTCTCAGGGGGGATCAGGAGCCCCTTCCCCTTCCCAGGCCGCGGGGCCCCTGGGACCTCCGTCTCCGGAGGGAACTCATAGACTGAGGGGCTCCCCCCCTCGTCTACCGGCCACTCTACACGCGTGGGCGAGGCCTCCGCGAACCGGACCTCCGGCCTCTCTGGCTCTAGAAGCGCTGGGGCCGCCGGGAGGGCTATCGCTGAAGGTGGCGAGGGGGCGTAGTCCACCGAATCGGACGCCCCCCGTCTACGGCTGGTCCATTCCCCCGAGACTCTACGAGGTTCTCCGGGGGAGGGGCTATTGTTTTCTTCTGGGCTGGCGCCCGTGCGCGCCCGGTCTCGGGGGTCTCGTCTCGGGCCTTCACCGGCGTGGAGCCCGGCGTCGTCGACGGACCGGGGGCTTTTTGAGGCTTGGCCTTCTTAGGCTCAGAGCCCCTGGTAGTCTCCCTTCCCCTCTTGTGGGAACCGGGGGTGGGGAGGGGCTTTCTTGCCGGTAGCCTTAGCCCGAAGGCCTCGGCTACCAGGTTCCGGGAGGGCCCTCCCCCACGACACGCACGATGCGCTCGTGCTCGTCAGCGTAGTACCTCCCGAGGAGGTTCTCCGCCTTCTCCCGGGCCGCCGGGTATGGCCGGACTACGAAAGGTAAGAGTTAGAAAAATTTAAACGAAATGGACTAGGTCATCGGGAACTTACGTCGGGTCACTGGCTTCTGCGGGGGCCGCTGGGCTGGGCACATCCCGATCCCCCGCCTCCCGTGCAAGAAGGGGGAGATCTTCAGGAGCGTCAGCTCCTCGGCGGCGTCCCGCATAGAGTAGACGCCCCGGGAGCCGACGACCTTGCTGAGGAGCTTTAGCTCCTCCTCCGTCCACACCGGGGGCTTCGGGGCGGATGACCGGCTGTAGGTGGGGGCCTCTGGGGAGTACACCACCTCATCGTCCCAGACCTAGAGGTAGAACCACTTCTGGATCCAGTTCCCCTAGTGGTCCCGGGAGGCTGCCACCGGGTACTCAGCTACCCAGGACGGTAGCAGCTGAATCATCACCGAGCCAAAGGGGGACTTTGGCCCTCCCTTGACCAGGTAGGAGCTCCTGACCGCCGGCTCATAGAAGTAGCGAAACGCCCGGAGCGTGGGCTCCCGTCCGGTGGCCGTCTCGAAGAGCCATATGAAGAGGCCCATCAGGACGATGGCATTCGGCGTGAGGTGGTTCAGTGCCACCCCGTACTCCTTCAAAAACTCCTGGAGCAAGGGATGCATCAGGAGCCGGAGCCCCGCCGCGAGGAAAGCCTCGAAGGCCACAACTTCCCCGGCCCTGGGGCGGGGGCCTCCGTCTTTCTTCGCGGGGATCCGGACGTCCCTGTCCGCAATGATCCCCCGGTCAACCAGGGACTCCAGGTCCCCGGTCGTGAACTCGGAGACCCAGAGGAAGTCCGCGGTGACTTCCTCCAGGGGTACCTTCGCGGCCTCGGCACAGCCCTTGGGTCCCAACTGTTTTCTCGATGGCTTAGGCTTCGGAAACTGGGACAACCTAGGGGTTCCGGAGGCTAAGCTTCCAAGAACGAGCTTCCAGGAACGAGCTTCCGGGAGAGGGCTACCGGGAGAGCTAAGGGCGCTAAGGGAGTTCGAAGGCTTCAAGTTTGGAATGAGCTCTCCGGGCCCCCCGATGCCCTTTTTATAGGGGCCAAGCGTGGCCCCAATGGGCGCCACGTGGCCCTTCGTGGTACATCCGCGCCATTGGAATTAAAACAACGCGCACGAAACGAAGGGACGGGCGCGCAAAATGAGGCATCTGTTCGAACCGCGAGTGGCCATTATGGCTGAACGGTGCGCTCCCACCGAGACAACAGCGCGGTCATAAACGCACGGCACCAAAATCGAAGTGTCACGGCTCCGGTAGCTTGTCCCGGAGATTTTCCTGGCAACATGAACCATTCCCCCTGGGAACTTGAGCATCGTCCCTGGAGGGCATGGGGGGCTGCTGTTGGGGGAAATCTCCGTGAGACTAAGTCTAGGTAAGAAGCTATGCCATTCGCCCGGGGACAAGGCCCCCGGTGCCTGTCCCGGGCGCTACCATTTGCCTGGGGACAAGGCCCCCGGTGCTTGTCCCTGGCGTGGCCATTTGCCCGGGGACAAGGCCCCCGGCGCCGCCTTTAGCCTTGGGACAAGGTCCCTGGTGCCTGTCTCGGGCGCCGCCATTTGCCTGGGGATAAGGCCCCCGGTGCCTGTCCCGGGCGCCACCTTTAGCCTGGGGACAAGGTCCCCGGTGCCTGTCCCCGGCGCGGCCATTTTCCCTGGGACAAGGCCCCCGGTGCCTGTCCCGGGCGCCGCCATTAGCCCGGGGACAAGGCCCCCAGTGCCTGTCCCGGGCGCCGCCTTTAGCCAGGGGACAAGGTCCCCGGTGCCTGTCCAAGGCGCCGTCATTAGCCCGGGGACAAGGCCCCCGGTGCCTGTCCCGGGCGCCGCCTTTAGCCAGGGGACAAGGTCCCCGGTGCCTGTCCTGGGCGCGGCCTTTAGCCCGGGGACAAGGCCCCCGGTGGCTTGTCCCGAGTATTGCCTTCCTTCCGGAGACAAGAGTCCTCGGTCCCGGGTCACGCGCAGGTCACGCGAGAAGCACCTCGAGAATCAGCGGACACCTGTCAAGCATCCGAGGCGCCTGGCCGGGAGAAGGACGTTGCTACCCTCCGATCCAACGGTGGCAGGCGGGGTAGTTTAGTCTTTTTGTTTCTTTTGGGGCTATAAAAGCCCTTGTACACCTCATGTAAGGGACGATGGTTCATTATTACTTAGAATAGCCAATCTCACAGGTGTGCTCCGGAGCCATCTCTCCCCGAGAGAGCTCCCCCAGCCGACTCCGATCGGGAGCACGCCAACAGGACTAGGGCCCCCACCGGGACCCGAACCTGTATAAACCCTCGTGTCATTTGTTGTGCTTGCCCGACGGGGGGGGGGGGGGGGGACTGGTCACCCGGTCAGCCCGCGTCGTATTTTCTTTGCTAGGATCGTCCACAAAACCTGCCGGGGTATTCGCAATACCACGACAGATATCATTATCATCAACTTGTAACCCTTTTTCACACAGAGAATTTAAGGAACCCCAATTGATGATTATAGATTATACATAATCATTAAAGGAGTCAATATGTAAAGAAGAGGAATTTTATTTATTGCATTCTTTACATAAAAAAGGGATGCAGGCGACCAAAGTGTTGACCCGATCCGAAAATAATTTACAAAGTTCTCCAAGGGATAGGTTGACATTAGTAGGATCAACACTAGCTGCCCCAAGAGAACTTGCGACGTCTCTCAGCTTATCGACATGTCGTGCCCCACCTTGGGGACCACGACTACTCCCGTGGGGACCCAACTCGCTGCAGCTGGTCCCATACATACATACCATTGACTTCCCAGGATAAGTCAAGAACAAGAGTACATTGTAGCAGAGTAACTTACAAAATATTTTGAGCAGTATGGCCTGCTGGCCTCAGTACATCATAAGGAATTAC
Organism: Pharus latifolius; assembly: GCA_019359835.1. Taxonomy (NCBI): domain Eukaryota; kingdom Viridiplantae; phylum Streptophyta; class Magnoliopsida; order Poales; family Poaceae; genus Pharus; species Pharus latifolius. The sequence continues at coordinate 36,203,967 of CM033325.1, forward strand.
AAAGCCATCACGGCATAAATAGTCTGGTTAAAGCAAAATAACAACTACTCGTTGGAAGCTAGGTGAACCCCCACAACAAGAAGTTGAAAGTAGAACAACACTCTTCAGGCCTCCCGTGGGACTGGCTCTCCACCTTCTGGATCCAAGAAGTTCTCCAGGCATTCGTCTTGATCAAAGAGCACTCCATCTATTGGATGATAGATTGCAAGGGTGAGTACTTACGTACTCAGCAAGTCATAGTATATAAGAGTATATACATATAATAGTGATGATATGAACCTATGCTAGTAGGGAAAGAGGGAAGGTTGCAAAATACTTTTTCTCTTCACAACTTATGGCAGTACTTTTCATAACATAGCATCGCTATTCATGTTATAACTATTAATAGTACTACCACGACACGTCGACACACGACAGCCCACGGCAGCACCCCTTAATATGAAAACACATGTCATTCTTGGGTAATCTTGACTTATCAATTTTTACTTGGAAAAATATACTTGTGTCACATCGACGTGGATTTAATCCACCGCAACAAACTCTTATAGACCCGGGAGCTTGGAGTATTCGAATACATTTTTAACTCTGCATAGGGATACCAATTTACCCACAAGATATTCCACTTTAATGCCCATCCTATCAATATGATCAGACCCTTCCTCACTATAATGTGTGAGTGGCAAGGTGGAGATAACAAAAACTTTTTTCATGGTTCACACACAATTGTGGCGGGCTATACCCCCACCCCAACTGCATCTTCCCATTACTGGGTCAGTGTGCATCACATCCTGTGATATGTGTTGGAGTCACACTCCATGTCAAATCGTGCACAACTTTCCATCTCATGCAGGGGTTTCATGTGCGATCCGCATACTACTTTTTCAGGCCTATACCAAACCAGGCTTGCGGTTAGCACGATTTTCATGCCACTAGAAGCACAACACAAGGTTCTAGTCCTTATATGCCAGTGACCAGACATTCCACAACCCTACACATCCAGTGCTACCACCATTCCATACCAAACTCTGGTCACGGCTAGGGTTTTATTTCATGAATATACATATATACATATATATTAGTTATGGCTCACAGTTTAATCATTTTATAAAGAATCTCATCACATTTCATCGACATACAGCCTAGAACTACCACATCATACTTTTCTCATTTCATCACATGCAATACTGCTTATAGTCAAGGCAATGTCTTAATAATTCATAAAATATAGGTTCAAGATGTTCAAGAATATGACTTGCCTTCCGCGTCGTAGAAATCAGTTGTTGGTGGTGAGTTGGCGATGACGTCCTCGAACTCTGACTTGGGATCTACTCAGCAACAAATCAAACACAGAATGATCACTAACTATTTTAAATGCTTTATGGTCTACATGCATGCTTGCTTTACAGAAGGAATAGGATTGGCGATACAGGGATCAAATGTATCTATATGTCGAAGCTGGGTCAAAAAGATGGAATCTCTAGGATTTGGGCTAAGATTGGACTCTAAAAGCTTTTAGGGTTTCAAGGCATAAGTTTTTAACATTGGGTTTGTGGCTGGTTTGCTCAAACACAGTGAATGTCAGCAGGTCGACATTTGGTTCGCAGCCCGACAATGTCAGTGGATGGCATAGACATGGTTTAGAAGATTTTTAGTTGCCGCAACAGGTTTGGTTTAAAGCATTAGGTTCACAATGGAATAGGGCAACTAATTGACAATCTGGTTTTTACAAAAAAAGTCCAGGAAATCAAGGATTTTGCAGTCAAACCCCTGGCACAGTGAAACTGAATGCCATTGTACTGCCATTTTCTAGGGTTTAAGCGTCTGGATGATCTGCTCATGCGTTGCTTCACCAATCTTGTCAAATGTGTAGGCAAGGTTGCCAGGATGTTGCTGGTGAAGTGGATTGGAAAATGGCGGCTGGATGACGGCGAACGACGATGTCAAAGTCGTCAATTTTTAAAACCTGAGACGAGCTACGGTGACAAGGTGCTATGGTCGATGAAACTTGAAATTGATTAAGGGCTTTTACTCCTAGGGTGATGCTGATGGGGCTGGAGTAAGCAATTTGGCTACAATGGAGGTTTAGGGCTTGCCGGCGTTGACGCCGGGCTCGAAGACGACAGTGGAAAGAGGCGCTCAAGATTTAAAGCAATGATGGAAAATTTGGCTCGGCTACACCATCTACGGGATCTAGGGAGTGCGTAGGTGTAGTTAATTTGGTCGAAGGCACGGCGAGGCGTGCCGGCGACGTGCGACGGTCACGACAGCACGCGAAGAAACAGAAAACTTCAATCACGGGGTAATTTCAAATTTGGATCAAATAGGCTTGTTTAGAATACTCTGGTGATCATTTTATTCTACAGGAGGGGAGGCTAATTTGGACGGGAACTAGGGGCAATAGCGGGGATAGGGCAAAATCAAATCCCGGCGATCGCTGGCGGTACAGTTCACCTGAGACAAATTACTTGCTATGGAATGAGAAGATGGGCACTAGGCACTTACCGGTTGAGTCAATTTGGAGCTTGATGCAGCGATGCTCTCTGTTGTCGTTCTCCTCCTCGGCGGCTAGTCGGACATGAAGAAGATGGGTGGAGTAACTGGCAATGGGTTGAAGATAGCTCTGGCAATGGGTTGCCTTATATAGCAGTGGATGGGGCTCTCGAGACTTGGAGCGACAAGGAGAGACATCTAATTGACTAGCGGCGAACAGTGGAGATGATGTGACGGCGTGCTGCGGCGACGGGACGGCGTGCAGCGGTTGCAACGACTTTGCTAGCTGGGAGGTGGCATCCACACAATCTTCTGGCCGGCGCAGAGGTGGAATGACGGGCTGGCCTCGGCATGTCAACGACGTGGCACAAAGTTCCTAACATGGCTACTGGCACGCATGTGTGTGAGACAGGACAGCGCTGGTCGATGCTGCTGCGTGCTACCACGGTGGCTGGCTCTGGAGTGACGTGTGTACGGCATGCAGGCACAACGGTCACACGCACTAGTAACAAGCTGGACCTCACCGACGGCAAAGATCGCGGTGGCGCACGACTCAAACGTGCCGGCAGGTGCTGGATTTGAGATTTGGACAGAAACATAAATACTGAAAATATTTCTGGACTGATTTGTAATTTCTGAGAAATAGTTGGTTTAAGTTGAATCTGATTTTACTGATGTGGCTCAAATAGCTCAATAAACAGTTTAGCAAAGGCATTTGACAAAATCTGGAATTTTTTATCAGATTTTGAGCTAGAGCGAAAATAGGGTATTTAGAATCTGGGTTTGTCAAGGTTGAAAATATGAGATGTAGGATGAGATTTTGAGATCCTCACAGAAGAAGATTTTGTATTGAATAGTGTATGGGAGATATTCCCTAAATCAGATTAAGGTTTGGAGCTGATCTGTGGGTAGCCTTTCCAGGGTTTTGGAAAATCTGAAAAGGACCAATCTGCAATATGTTTGGACTGATTTGCGAAAATGACCTTGGTGATGGAATTCTGGTGCCAACGTTTTGGATTAAGGTGTTGCCATACTCTAGATCATAATCCTAAAATAATTTGGTCTATATCAGGTTAAGATTTGATCAAATCGGCTTTCCAAATTTCAAGGTAATTAGGGTAATTAGGATATTAAATAATTCTGTTTTTGAAAACAGAAAGAGGTTGATGATTCTAGGTGTTAGAGGTTGAATTTGATCTGGCTTCTGCAGGCTTTTCTACTCAGGATAATTAGTAGATCATAACTGGATAGTCCGCTCTTGATCTGGGCCTAAGGCATTGATTTTGAGATTTTTGGGCTTTAGGATAGAATAGATTTGAATTGATCTTGCTACTTCTAAAGAGACATATGCATGCATGATTTTCATGAAAAAGGAAATTGTCACCCCCAAACCCAGGGTGTTACACGACGTCGTCTCTTATTGCGAAGAAGCAGTTGTCCCTAATTGCATTAGAGAGGTTTCTCTACTCTTGGGCATGATCCCTCTCCAGGCGGAACGTGCGTGCCTCTTCGCAAACTCCATTATAGCACTCTGCCAGATTCATCATGACCTTGAGAGTCTTCACAAGGCGCTCCCGCAACACCTCTTTTTCTTCTTTGAGAGTTCTGCATAAAGCAGACTTCTCCCTCAGAAGAACCTGGATCTCAGCAAGCTGTTCCCTGAGAACCCAGAGAACCTTCTCCTCCTGTACATATATGGGTCAGTTCCCAAAATATGTAATAAACAGAGAGGATGAAGGTAATAACCTGGACCGTAGGCTGAGAGGAAAAAATTGAGCATGGAAGGGGACTTGGTGACAAAGGCATTGTAGGTGCATACCTAATCCCCCAGAAGAAGGATCCAAAGAAGGTGTTGAAGTTAGAACAGAAGTTGGATGCAAAGAAAGAGATGAGGGCAATGTAGTAGCCTAGATCTCCGCACTCATTAGCTTTTTGTATGAAGCTCCACTGGAGGATTCTGCATCATATCCGAACCATTTCTTTGAAGAAGCTGGTTCCTCGAACAGCTGTGAGTTCCAAAAGACATTACTTTGGGAATGCTCAAACTGCAAAAAGATTTACACAGATGTTTCAGAAGAGAATTACCTTCTGAAGAGCCTGTTCAATCTTGTCTTCTATCTCTATTTCTTCCTCGTCGCTCTCAACAATCTTTTTGGATTCTCGGTTCACCAGTAAGACGAGAGTAGAAAAGGAAACATGAAGTAAGAAGATGAGAAGAGGTTCTAAAGGACTTAGCCAAGGAAAACTTGTGAGTCTTAGAACTAAAGAGCTTCGCTATTTATAGAACCTGGAGGCGATGGTTCACATTCGTGGAGGCCTCGAGCTCCTAAATGCACTTACATTTTGCCTCGATTATGTGGTAAAAGACTTCATGATTACCTGTCAAGATAAACCCAGAGATTTTCTTGGGAAGTGAATCGCCACACGGTGTACAATACATCAGAAGAAGGTGAAACGTCGGATTCTATATCCAATAAATTTAAAATTTGAAGTTATAATAATTTTATCGCTCCAAATTTGGGGGCTAGCTGACGAGGATTATCACCCAAGCTAGTTGTTTATTTAATGTATCATATTCAAGATAATTCGGATATGATGTGTAAACCTGTGCCCTAGCAGCCATGATGGTCGCAGTGATAGCATCTTGTATACCAGAAGGACGCGGGCAACATAACCAGTCTATGGTCGCAGATCTTGCGCGACCATAAGGTCGTAGGCTATGCGCGACCAAGATGACCTGAGTGTGTTTGAGCTTTACCAGGCACGTTCCAGGACAAAGATAACTTCTTCCCTCACGTATGAAGACAACCGTCAAGGAGTTAAAATGTGCGGTTATCCATAACTGCGTATATTAACCGACGAGGAGATTGGTGCAGTTAACTGCATGGTGGCAACTGTCTAAAACTGCTCCATATTGTCATCCTTTCATACAGTATAAATAGATGACAATTGTACGAGGAAGGATATAGAGTACAATTGATCAAGAGATTAAAGAATCTAACATGTAATAGACAATAGAAAGTAGTACGAAGAGAGAGTGTCAATCCTTAGAACAATCTCCTTTTCCCCCTGTAAATTCTCTTATACATAGTAGAACCACCACATGACGTAGGGTTATCACTCAATCTTTTAAGGGCCCGAACCTATATAATTCTGTGTGTCCTTGACTTGTACTTATTTTAGCTTACCTGATAAACACCCTGAAAGGTCTCACATTTAACTCACAAATCTGCGTAAGATCGACTAAGGACCCCGAGTCCAAATCGTCGATAGGGTCTACCAAAAATTGCGTTATAAGCTGAATCAAAATCAATTACATCAAAAGTAATTAACTATGTTCGAAACTTCTATGGTCCCCTGAGTGTTATTGGTAGTAAAATTTGCCTGATGGGCATCATCGAAGGACCCCGAATTATCCCAAAAAACAGGTGAACCACTGGTTTGATTTTTGAACGAGGTATTTGCATCTCGTCAAGTGTTTTTGCAAACAATTGGTCGAGAGACCTTCATTCGTCGACCAGTACTCGTCCCACTTTAGCGTTGCTGATAATGGGAGAAATTACCAGAGAAAGTCGTCGTGGCATTGACAACCAGTTAGGACAATCATCCCGGCTCAAGGTCAAGGAAGTCTCTGACCAGCAGGGAAATTGAGACTCTCTAGGAGAAGCTTCAATATTATTTACCTCCCAGTAAACATATTTAAATTGACGCTTAGAAAAATAAGACGAAGAACCACCAAAAATTATATTGACATGATTATTTGGTACTTGGTATGGCATGTCCTCGTCTCCATCGGTGTCCTTAGTTCCATAGGATTGTCCCTGTTCTGGTATAGTTGGCATAGGTGCATTACCTTGTTAAAGTCCTCCATGCGCTTCAACCAGGTGCAACAATTCTTGAGGTCGTGTCCAGGGACATTGTGCAACAGACACCATCTCTTACTTCCCTGCGGGTTAGTCTGTTTGTCTAGATGGTCGCAAAGCGACCACCAGAAGAAGGTTTATTATTTTTGAATGGAACTTTTTTTACCTTTTTCCTATGGTTGCTTATCCATGATCATGACCTCATGGAATTGGCCTGCTCCATTCTTCTTGGACTTCTTGGACTTTCTACCCGTAGATGATTCAGATTTCTTATTTGAATCATCCTTCTTTTCGGCTTGAGACCAGGTTAAGGAGGTAAGTTACCCTTATCGACCATCCTATTCCATTCCATAGCCTCAACAGCATTGGAATATCTATCAGCCATGTCAAAAAGCTTTGACACTAATCTCGGCGGGATGGATACTTAAGTCCTCCATGAACCTTCGGTATCGAACACCGAAGTGTCAGAGATATTGGGAATGGAATAGTCGATGAAGATTATCACTCCTATGAATCTCTTAACGAACTACCGAAGAGTCTCAGTCAAAGTTTGGCATAGTCGATGAAGATTATCTTCTTTTCCAAGCCTCTCATAGCAGTTCTAGAAATTGTTGAGGATTGCATCGCACAACATTTCCCAATTGTAAATTGATCCTTCTGGTTGATTAAACAACCAAGTCTGTGTCGGACCCTCAAGGACCGTTGGCAAATAATTTGCCATAACCCGTTCATTTCCTCCTGCTGCTTGAATGGCAGTGACATAGATCTGGAGAAATTCAGATGGATTTTGAGTAGCATCAAATCTCTCGATTATGCCAATCTTGAACTTATCAGGCTAAACCGCGGCACATAGTCCTGGAGAGAAAGCCTTACAACCCACGTATGAAACACGCGGTTGTCGATCATCGTGACTATCGCCTTGGTCGCAGAAAGTGTTAGCCTGAGGAAACTCGCGACATGGTCCCAAGCGCGAGCACACTGGCTCACGGTTACGGTCGTGAGAACTACCAATTCTTCTGGCTTTGCCTTGTCAGGTTGATGTAGTGTGTATATGGTTACGTCATCTCTCGCTCTGGTAATTAAGAACTATCCTACTCTCGGGAGTAAGTTGTCGAACGCGATGATGCTGTTGGAGTTACATCCGATGCAACTCCATCAAGATTTTCTGCAAGCACCTTTGTGAATGTTACCCATCGTCATTTGCAAAGCCAGAGGGAGGATTGTGAAGTGCCTCTGCAATTACACGGATACGATCATGTGTACTCCTTATGGGTGCCAGAGGAGTTTTTACCATTGTCAATTCAGTCGTTGGGGAGTACTTTGGGGCTGAGAGCGGCGTCTGATCACGTCTGCGACAATCAAGATGTCCCTGGCGAGAAGTTCTTGGACCAAAGTCGCGGGTGGTGGTACCATGGTGAAATTGCACAAGACGTAGAGCTTCCTCAGTGACCTTGTGAACCTCAGCCTCTCACTGCTCGTGTGCTTCGTCTTCTTTCCATTTGTGTTGTGGTATAAAAGATACCACCGGCAGATTTCTCGGACATGCGGAACACACGTACAATGGCGCGAGCTGACCGAGTGACCAGTCACCTCCCGCCGGGCAACTCAGAGATTGACATGGTGATTTCAATACAGGTTCGGATCCCGGTGGGGGCCCTAGTCCCGTCGGCACCCTTCGGACGTGAGTCCGCTGGAGAGGTGCTCTCTCGGGGAGAGAGGTCTCCAAGGGAGCCTGTTGTTTGTGTATGTTAGAAAATGAATTGAGTCTCGTTACAAATGGGATACATGGGGGATATATAGACCCCAGAAGAAGCAAAAAGACCGAAAAGCCCTAGCTACGGCTGTTGGATCGAGGGGTGTTGATGCCATTTCGCTGGCCGAAGCGCTTGGATGCTTGACAAGTGTCGTCGCTAGTTCCCGAGGCGCCCCTGACGTCACCCGCACATGACCTTGCACGGGAGACCTTGGTGGCTTTTCTCGGGTGGCCTCCGTGACATCATGGGAGGCGTCTGGGTTTCTCCACAAGAGGTATCCGGGGCTCAGAGAGGTGCCCGTGGTCTTCTACGGAGGCCCTCCATGGCTTTTCTCAGGAGACCTCCGCGACATTTCACGGGAGGCGTCCGGGTTTTACCATGGGAGGCATCCGGGGCCCGGAGAGGTGCCTGTAGTCTTTTTTAGAAGGCCCCCGTGGCTTCTCCCGGGAGGAGTCCGGGACTTTCCCCGGAAGCCCTCCGGGACTTTCCCCGGTAGCCCTCCAGGATTTTCCCCAGTAGCCCTCCAGGATTCTCCACAGGAGGCATCCGGGACTTTCCCCAGCAGCCCTCTGGGACTTTCCCCGTAGCCCTCCGGGATTCTCCACTAGAGGCGTCCGGGACATTTCTTGATAGCCCTCTGGGACTTTCCACGGGAGGCGTCTAGGACTTTCCCCGGTAGTCCTCTGGGACTCTCCACGGGAGGCGTCCGAAACTTTTCTCGGTAGCCCTCCAGGATTTTGCACGGGAGGCGTCCGGGACTTTCCCCAGTAAGCGTCCAGGATTTCCCCCAACAGCAGCCCCCCAGATCCCTGGGGACACAAAGTGGCCCTGGAGGGTATGCGGGGGACATGGCCCCGGATGACACTTTGTCTTCCGGGACACACCCCGGGCAACGCGCGATGCTTTGGCTCCCGGGTCATTTTCCCTCGCAAACCCTCGGTTCACACGCGTGCACACCGTCTGACGCGTTGGTCTTCATGCAACTCTTTGATATCCGTGCGATGATTCAAATCAATGGCCCATATGGGCCCAGGGACACGTGGCGCCCATCCGGGGTCCCCTCTGTCTCTTATGAATAGCGGGGCCCCTCTGGTCCGGGACACTTCACCCCAACCCACAAACTTTGCTCTCTTGGTAGTTTAGTTTCCTGGTAGCTTGACTCCCAGTGACTTGATTTCCAGTAGCTTGACTCCTGGTGACTTGACTTCCGGTAGTTTGACTCCCGGCAAATTGATTTACGGTGACCCCTTCGGCCTACCGGGCTCTTTCCATCCCAATGGCACCAAAGAGCCGCACCAAGGCGGCTAAGTTGCCCCCAGAGGAGGTGACCTCCAACTTCCTCGGGACCACCGAGTTCTCCTCTGGGGACCTCGAGGTCTTCATGGAGCGAAAGTTCTTCGCGACAGGGGACATCAGGGTCCCTGAGCCGGAGGAGCTGGTGCCGAGCCCCCGGGAGGGGGAGGTGGTAGCCTTCGAGGCCTTCACGGAGGCGGGCCTCCAGCTCCCGGTGCACCCTTTGCTCCGGGAATTTTTGCAGGTGTACAACCTCTCACTCAACCACCTCCCCCCAAACACCCTCGTTCGGATGGGGTTGTTTGTGTGGTTGTGCGAGACGGCCACCGGGGAGGAGCCAACCCTCCGGCTCCTCCGGTACTTCTACGAGCCCTCAGTGAGTGGCCCGCTAGTGTTGAAGGGTGGGCCCAAGTCGGCCTTCTGCTCGATCATGGTCCAGCTGATGCCGGGCTGCACCGACAAGTACCTGGTGCAGGCCTCCCGGGACCACTGGGGGGATTAGCTCTGGCGGTGGTTTTACCTTCGGGTGGGTGACCCGAAGGTAACTTATTCCCCAAAGCCTTCTTCGTACTGCCGATCGAGCGGCCCAGTGACCCTCGAGTGGACCGAGCGGTAGATGGACCTCCTCACCATGATGGCGGAGGCCCGGTTCCGAAGGTCCATGTGGGATCTCGTGGAGGAAATGGCACTCGTCCGGGTGGCACCCTTCAACCCCTGCCGGGGAAGGGGGGTGTCCACAGCGCACCGGCCGCCCCGGATGACGGTGGCAGAATGTAAGTCCCCAAACTCGCTCTTTCGAGGCAAGGCGTTTTCTGACCCCCTTTTTTTTCTTTTTGCAGTTCGGTCCTACGACCGGTCCCCGGAGATGGGGTGATTCTCCTCGAGCGATACTACGGAGATGAGCACGAGCGGGTCGTGCGTGTCATCGGGGATGGCCCTCCCCGGAACATCATGGCGGAGCCGTTCGGGCTGAGGCTCCCTGCCCGGGTGCCTCTGCCCACCCCCGCTTCGCACAAGTGGTGGAAAGAAGAGACCGGGGGGCCCTCGAAGCACCCCTGGGCGCAAAAGAGCCCCGCGAAGCCTCGGGCTCAAAAGAGCGCCGTGAAGGCCCGGGCGCGGGCGAACCCCGTGGGAGCCTGGGCGTCACCTCCGGCTTCCCCTGTAGAGACTCTGGTCACGACACCGGCGAGCACGCCGGGTGCTGGCCCAACGAGGCCACCAGTCACTCTCCACGGTGTGGGTGCGCCCTTGGGGGCGGGTCCCTCCGGGCCGTCCGGCGGGTTGGCTGAGCCAGCGGTGGCCGGAGAGGGCCAGGACTCCGACTCAGAGATGTATGCTGCGAGTCCATCCCTTCCCCCGCTTCCGCGGGGACCCGACCCCAGCCGTCGCCGGGTGAGGTTTTTGTCCGGTTCAAGATGCCAGGGGGCCTACCGATGGCCTCGATCTTGGCCCCGGAGGCAGGCCCCTCGGTGGCCCGGCCTCGAGGAGGTGATCTCCTCCAGACTACAAGTAAGTCGCCAGCGTCTTGTCTTTGTTTGCCTTTCCTTTCGTTTTCTGCTTGTTTTCCCCTCCAGACGGTGGCACTGGCCCGGGGCCTCTGGGCGCGATTAGCCGCACGCCTCCGGGCTATCAAGGAGATGACGGCCTCTGAGTGCTCCGAAAAGGAGAAGGCGCTCGGGGACCTAGCCTCCGAGCACTCTGAGAAGGAGCAGGCACTCGGGGAGCTTGCCGCAGTCCAGGCTCGGCTTGCGCTCGTCGAAGACACCGCTTCCCGACTCCAAAGGGAGATGCACGCGGAACGGTGGGTTGCCCGGGAGGCCGAAGCCTCGAGAGCTCGGGCTGTCGTCTCCGGGGGGAGGATGATTCGCTCCTCCCTAGACGAGCTTGGGCAAGGGGTGAATCCCGACCCGGCGCCGGCGTCGATCAGGGAGGCCACATATTTTGACGATAAGCAGGTCTCCCTCACACCGGTGGCGGTGGATGTCCGGGCGCGGGGCCTCGCTGTCCCGGTCATCGCCCTGGTGGTGGCTCTTGTCGAGTTCTGTGGGGCGGGCGCCTGGTTGATCGGGGAGTTGGTCCCCCGGAGCTTCCCTGACTTGTTCGACCCCCAGCGGGTGGAGCTTGAAGGGTTCGCCGGGGCCCTCTTCGACCGGATCACCGGCCGGATGGAGGCGGGTGGCACGAGCCTGGCGCAGGAGGCAACGGCCGCCGCGAAGGTCACCCAGGGGGGAGGACAGGCAAGTATGAGCTCCCCCCGGCTAGATTATATTTTCCTTTTGTTAGGTTTTTGCTCCTGGTAGATTCTTTAGAAGAAGCCCCAGAAACTTGTAAATCTTCGATTAATTGATGGAAATGAAAACATCTTTTTGCTAAGTGATGTCTACTTGCAAGCAGGTATCCCTAGATATTGCTCGCGGGGAGATTTCACACCCCGGGAGGCATAGCCCGGTGGAGGCCCGTGCCCGAGTGGCCTCCGAGAGACGAAGCCCGGGGAGTGCCTGAGCGGTCGCTGGGAGACATAGCCCAGTGTGTGCCCAAGCAGCCTCCATTTTGCTAAGTCTCGCTGCTGGGGGAGGAGCCGGTGGTCTAGCCCCTAGGCCGATTATTGATGCTCCCATTGCGAGGGACACCCTCTGGGAGCCAATCCGATTGCGGTGGCTTCCGGAGTAGCACTTAGACAACTTCGACCATTGTCGCGCCGAGTTGTCCCCATCGAAGCCGGGGTCTCAGAAGGTCCCGCCGCTCCAAATACTCCCCCCAGCTGGTTACAAGTACTGGCCAGAGGATCTCCTTCGAAGGGCCTTCCGCCGCATAAGAAGCTTGTATAAAGATCTTTCCCAGTAGCTCTCGAAAGGCCTCCGGGATTATTAGGCATAGTTGCCCACCAGAGGGGGTTGTCCTCCGGGGTGGTTTACCGCTGGAGCCTAACTCCCCAGGTTGTATCTTGTATTGGCCCGACAATTGTTGTCCCGGGGACACCTTAGCCCAACGGCGGGGTTGTCCCCCTGTTCACTGTTCAATCAATAAAGATTTTTTGTTTGCTTGAGAGTTGTCTTCAAAATTTTTTGAAAATTATTATCTCCTATCCGAGCTCGGGTTATCTCCCCCCCCCCCACAGCGGGGTGCAGACTGGCACTGCACGCTATGGGTAAGGAATGAAAAGCCCGGACGTCGATAGATACCAGGGTCACATAGCCCCCGGTCGAAGATTCTGGGACCTGACTATGGATTTTACTGGTCAAAAATTTCCAGGGTCATCAAAAATTTCCCTCAGTCGCTGTGAGAATGGGAGCCGGTCGAAAAATTTGGCGTGGCCGTGGATTTTTCTGGTAAAAAAAATCCAAAGGCCTGATCGTGGATTTTCCTGGTCGAAAAATTCTAGGGCCGTCGAAAACTTCCTTGGTCGTCGTGAGAGTGGGAGCTGGTTGAGAAATTTGGTGTGGCCGTGGATTTTTCCAGTCGAAAAATTCCAAAGGGCCGGTAGAAAATTCTCCCAATCGCCGTCGAGAATTACCTGGTCAAAGAATTCTGAGGCCCAGTAAAAAATTCCCCCGGTTGCTGTAAGAACGGGGACCGGTTGAGAATTCTGAGACAACCAAGAATTCCATGACCCTCAGAGGGGGAAACTCACTCTCGGAGGAGGGTGAGCCCGATGACGAGCTTGAGTGTTTGAGGGGGGACTAGTCTCTCAAATTGACTTGTTACCGCAGTTCATGAGGACTGGGTTGCTGCTTACCCCCTCAGTCCATGAGTGATTGCTGTAAGCTGCCCTATGGGACCTGGGGCTCCCGTTGTAGGGGCTTTTAGGCTGTGATAGCCTACGTGCTCACGGGGAGGGCATCCTCGCAAAGAGGGCATCCTCACAGAGAGGGCATCGCCTTGGAGGTGGTAAGTTAAGAATCTGCAAGAACTCGAAATCATGAACAAAAAAGTTTGTATTAATGAAGATAAATACAACGCCTCCCCCAGCGAAACCACGGCGGGGGAGGGAATAGCGAATACAACACCTCTCCCCGCGAAGCTGCGGCGCGGGAGGAAACGGTGTGTATAGCGCCTCCCCCCGTGAAGTCGCGACGGGTGAGGGAGTGAGCCCGGAGGCTATATGTAGAACTTGCGAAGCAAGTCTACGTTCCAAGTGTACTTCAGCTCCTGCCCAGGACCGTAGAGATCCTGTAGGTGCCTTCCCACTTGGGGGAAAGCTTGCCCTGGGCTTGGCGGTAAGTCACGTGCTTGAGGACAAGGTTCCCAAGGCAGAAAGCTCTCGCACGGATGCACTGGTTGTACGCACGCTCCATTTCCAGCTCGTAGATGGAGTGGAGGAGGAGCGCTCGGTCACGCTCTTCCTCGACAAGGTCGACTTCTAGCTATTGATTCGCTTCATTGGTTTGGTACGTTGCAGTTGTAGCTCTGTCGAAGAGCTCGAGCCACAACGACCGGAAACTGATCTCCGAGGGGGCGACCGCCTCAGCCCCATACACGAGCGAAAAGGGGGTGCACCCTGTGCTCGGCTTGGGATCGTGTGCATGGAGCAGAGGATGCTCGGGAGCTCCTTCACCCATGAGCCCCGCTTGGAGGCGGTCTGCTCAAGTTGTTGGCGTAATACCTATAGGATCACACCGTTGACCCTTTCAACGGCTCTGTTGCTCTGGGGATGAGCTATGGAGGCGAAGTGGAGGGTAGCCCCGAAGCCCTCGTAGAATTCCCAGAAGTATGTTGACTCAAATTGGGTCCCGTTGTCGACGGTGATCTCTCGGGGGACCCCAAAGTGACATACGATATTCTTCCAGAAAAACTACTGTCCTGCTCAGGAGGTGATGCTGGCCAAGGTCTCAACTTCCAACCACTTAGAGAAATAATCCATTGGGACCACCGCATACTTATAGCCCCTTGGCGCTAGGGGGAAGGAACCGAGGAGGTCCATCCCCCAACGCGTGAAGGACCAAGTAATGGGGGTGGTCTGCAGCATCGCGGAGGGCAACTTGGAGCCCTTTACCATTTTTTGGCAGGCCTCGCATGCGGGGACAAGGTCTCGCACATCAAGGGCCACAGTAGGCCAATAAAAGCATTGGCGAAGAACCATCGCCGCGACTGCGCAAGGGGCCAGATGAGAACTGCAGCTCCCCGAGTGGATGTCCTCGAGGAGTCGGAGCCCTTCTGCCCACAGGAGGCAGTGGAGCAGGACGAAGGTGCTTTGCCTCGGCGTTGTCGGGAGGCTCCCCCTCCCCCCTTATGAAGGAGATGAGAGGGTCCATCCAGGACACGGTTCGGACGATCTCGGAGACCTCCGGGCCACGGGACTTGGAGTCCGCTCTCGGAGGTGTCACCGAAGGCTTCACGATGACCTTTAGGAAGGCGTCCCTGGGGAGAGGTTCTCGGGCGCTGGCTGCCCTGGCCAAGGCATCGGCGCGGTCATTTTCCCTCCAGGGGATATGCCGGGCCTCCAGGCCCTCGAAGTACTTCTCCATCTTACACACCTCCCCCAAGTAGAGGCTCAGGTTTGCATCATGGCACAAGTATGACTTGTCCTGTTGGTAAACCACGAGTTGGGAGTCTCCCTTTACTAGGAGGCGGCGAATCCCCAGGGAGCACGCGAGGCACAAACTCAAGAGCAAAGCTTCGTATTTGGCGACGTTGTTCGTAGAAGGGAACTCGATCCTCGTCGTGTACTCCAGCGCCCTCCCATCTGGGCTCCGGAGGACTACCCCCGCGTCGGCCTCGGCGAGACACAAGGAGCCATCGAACATGAGCGTCCAATAATCGTTGTGTCGGGGCGGCGCAACAGGGTCTCTCCCCCCTGTCCCGGAAGTAGGGGTCCATTCTGCCACGAAGTCAGTGAAGACTTGTGATTTAATGGTAGAACAGCCCATGAGGGACAGGGAGAAGGGGGCCAGCTCGGCTCCCCACTTCCCGATCCGGCCAGTGCCCTCATTGTTTCGTAGCACCTCCCCCAGGGAGAGGGAGGACGGGACCGTGATCGGGTGTCCCAAGAAATAGTGACGGAGCTTCCGGGATGCCATCAGCAGGCATAGCAGATCTTCTCCATCTTCCTATACCGTGTCTTAGCCCCTTAGAGGGCTTCGCTCATGTAGTACACGGGGCGCTGCTACCCGTCTTGCTCCTTCACTAGTACCGCGCTTATAGCGACTGGGGTGGTGACGAGGTAAAGGAGCAGGGGCTCTTCTGGAGATGGGCTCACAAGCATTGGAGGGCTCATGAGGTATTTCTTCAGGTTGTCGAAGGCCGCCTAGGCCTCAAGAGTCCACTTGAACCCCTCGAGGCCCTGGAGGATCTTGAAGAACTGGAGGCCGCATTCCCCCGACCGCGAGATGAAGCGGCTTAGCGTGGCCAGGCGGCTGGTAAGCCGCTGTACGTCCTTCACGGAGCGAGGTGGGGGCATGTTCAGCAAGGCTCGAATTTTTTCGGGGTTGGCCTCTATGCCTCATTGGGATATGAGGAAGCCAAGTAGCTTCCCCTTGCGTACGCCAAAGGCGCACTTTTCCGGATTGAGCTTCAGCCCGTACTTGCAGATGTTGCGGAAGGTCTCCGCTAGGTTGTCGAGATGGGCGGCCGCGCGGAGGCTTTTGACGACCGCATCATCAATGTAGACCTCCACGTTGCGATCGATCTGGTCCTTGAGGACCAGCAACATGAGGCACTGGAAGGTTGCCCCAGCGTTCTTTAGCCGAAAAGGCATGTGGACGTAGCAGAAGGTGCCTAGAGGAGTTATAAAGCTTGTCTTTTCCTCGTCCTCCTTAGCCATCCAGACTTGGTGGTTGCCCGAATAAGCGTCCAGAAAGCTCACAAGCTCGTACCCCGCGGTTGAATTGACCAGTTGGTCGATCCGTGGGAGCAGGAAGTTGTCTTTTGGACAAGCTTTGTTGTGGTCGGTGAAGTCCACACACATCCTCCACTTGCCGCTCGACTTCTTCACGAGGACAGGGTTCGCCAGTCACTCGGGGTGCAAGACCTCCTGAATGAACCCCGTCTCTCGGAGCCAGGTGACCTCGGCCTTGATAGCCTCTTGGCGCTTGAGGGAGAGCTTCCTCAATATCTGCCTTACCGGGGGGCGGCCGGGCGTTACCGCTAGCTTGTGCTCGATAACGTCCCGAGCGACGCCCCACATGTCAGCGGGCTTCCACGCAAAGACGTCAGAGTTTTTGCGGAGGAAGGCCGTGAGTTGCTCCATGTGTTCCTTGGGGAGGTCCGCCCCAATCTTGAAGGCCTTTTCCCCGTCTTCTGGGGAAAGCCAGACTTTTCGGAGGTCTCTCTTCGGGCGTGGTTTCGGGAGAAACTTCCTGGAGGGGACAACCGGGATGTCCGGAGCTGGGGGGAGCTCCCCCCCAGTGCCTTGATCAGGTTGACGCTCTCGATCATCGCGGCAGCGCGCTCATAAAGAGCACAAGCCGCATCCTGGTTGCCTCGGGCGGTGATTACGCTACGAGGCCTAAGGATCTTCACACAGAGATAGCTCTGGTGGATCACCACCCCCAGACGGTTAATCGGGGTTCTCCCCATAATTGCATTATACAAG
The DNA here is from genome assembly GCA_019359835.1 of Pharus latifolius. Lineage (NCBI taxonomy): Eukaryota > Viridiplantae > Streptophyta > Magnoliopsida > Poales > Poaceae > Pharus > Pharus latifolius. The sequence continues at coordinate 36,220,898 of CM033325.1, forward strand.
GAGGGGAGATCCATGATGTCGAATCACCATCTCCGTCCGGTAGTTGTCTAGGGCGCCGAAGGTCATGGGGAGGTCGACATTCCCCACCCGGTAGATGGTCTTCCCCAGGACGAAGACCTGCAAGGGCCCGGCTGTGAGTTGCAGTAGCTTTCATCCACCTGCATTTCCCTGAACGCCTTCAGGTACAGGATGTCAGCGGCCCTTCCGCCGTCGACGAGGATGCGCGCTAGCTGGCAGTTGTAGACGGTAGCGGAGATGATGAGCGCATCGTTGTGGGGGAAGCGAACCCCACGCGCGTCTTCCACTGTGAAAGTGAGGGGGACGTCCGACCACTTTGGTGGCCGGGACGCGTTCAGCACCCCCACAACCTTCACCTCTCGCGCGTACTCCTTGCGTTGGTGTTTGGAGTCTCGCCCCGAGACGGATCCCCCCATAATGACATTTATGCACCTTTGGGAAGTTTGGGAAGGTAGCTCTTCGGCTGAGCCCCTTTCCTGTGCCTGTCTCTGCTGCTCCCCTGAGGGAGTAGGGAGAGCTGGCAAAGCCGGCGAAGGGGGCAAGGAGGCAGGGCTCCCTCCCCCCTGCCCGCGCTAGTCGAGGAATGCGGCGAAGTGCTGCAGAAGCTACTGGCATTCTCGAGCTGTGTGGGTATTGGACTTGTGGAAGGCACACCATAAATTGGCTGTGCCCTCCTTGCCTCCCGTCGTGGGGTCTTCCCAGCCACGGGACGACTGTCCCCCCCCCCCCCATGGCCTTTTGGTTTGAGGAACGGGCGGTTGCCCTTTGTGCCTTCGCGCGAGCCACCTCTGCCCTCGAGGAGAAAGGTGTCCTGAGGCCGTGGCTCACTACGGTTGCCCCTCTTGCAACGCTTGTTGAGGGAGTCCCTGGCCTCCAGGTCAACAAGGGCAGGGGCCCCCTGGTTCTTCCAGAGGTCGTCCTCCTCTGCCCAAGCGTACTTCTCGAGCACAGTGAAGAGGTCATCGGCAGAGGAAGGACAGCTCCAGAAGAGTCTCCGAGGAGGATACCGCTCTTGCATGCTTCGATGACTGTGGAGTCAGGGATGTGAGCCACTTTGCTCTTTACCTGGGCGAAGCGCTTAAAGAAGTTGCGGATGGTCTCCCCCGTCCTCTGCCAAACGGTGTAGAGCTATGATGAATCCAGGGGACACACGTAGTTCCCCTGGAAGTTCGCGTAGAAGTCGTGTTTGAGCTGCGCGAAGGACTTGATGGACCCGGCCCTCAGGTTGTAAAACCATGAGTGGGCGATTCTGGTGACGTAGAGAGGGAAGATGTTTCACTGCACCATCTCGTCCCCCCAGCAGCCGAGATGGTTGTAGAGTACACATGCACAAACACATAAGGATCGGCCTCACCGTTGTAGTGTTTGATGTGCGGCGGACGGTAGGGAAGCGGCCAGCGGATGCACCGGAGGCGGCGGCACAGGGGTTGGTTAGCCCCCTCAACCACCCGGGGAGAACCCCAGTTGCTGTCCCCTTTAACAGGGGACGTGCGCTCGTTGTCAGAGTTGACGACGGGTCCCAGCGGTCCGTTGGCAAGGCGGTAGCGCCTCTTCTCCTCGGGATTAGTCGAGCTAACCTCTTGAATTTTTGGGTACCCCCCAGAGGTGGTGGTAGCTTCTTTGATCGGTCTCTTTCCCCAGTCAGGCTGGGAGAGTGGCTCACCGCGACCTCGAGCTGGGGGGATTTCCGATCGGTGACGGGGGGGAGCCTCCCCGGATTTCGCCGTATGCATGCACTCTACCTCCTCCCGGGTGAAACGGGTTTGATCCACCGGAGGAGCCCTCAAAGGCAGCCCCAGGGGAGGTGGGAGCTGATGCGCATTGGTTGCTGGCCCGGTGGATGCCTCCGACGCATAGGGCTGGCCCAACGGTGAGTGAGCATCCGGGGCGGCGACGGTAGCAGGTGCGAGGGGGACATCCGGAGCAACCACTAGCTTCGGCACCGGAGCACCCCCTGGTACTGAACCAGGGAGACCTCCAGGCGCATGGGCGGCGGTGGGCACGGGGGGTACCCCCGGCGTGGGGAGGGTTCCCGGTGCAACGGCAGACACCTGTGGAGGTTACGGGCCCGGTACCAGGTAACCCCCGGAACAGGGAAGGTTCTAGGCGAAGGTCGGCCTCTCGGCGCAGGAAACATTCCTGGCGCGGGGAAGGCGGCAAGGTGCCACATAAAGAACGGAGGCGGTGCCGCAATAAACGAATATGGGGGCGGGTAGACAGGAGCCGGGGGCCGCGCTAAGACGCGCAACAACTCCTCCAGGGTATACTGGGCGCGGAGTTGGCCCTCGACCAAAGCCCCAAGCAAGGGGTCTCCAGAGAGTAGGACTGCCGGTTGGGGGGCACTAGGCCCTGGAAGCACAATCGCGGTCGCCAGGCTAGGAATGGGAACACCTCTACCGGAGACTGCGGGAGAAGAAGGTGGTACCTCTCTCCGGGTATCCCCGAATGGTAGGGTCGTGATAGCAGCATCTTGCGGGGGCGGCGCCGGGTCACTGGGACCGGCACCATCGGAAAGGGAGAGAGCTTGAGCTCTCATTCTTGGGGGAGCCATGGCGATTCGTCACGAGTCCCCACGGACGGCGCCAACTGTCGTGGTATAAAAGATACCACCGGCAGATTTCTCGGACGTGCGCAACACACGTACAACGGGGCGAGCTGATCGAGTGACCGGTCACCTCCCGCTAGGCAACTCAAAGATTGACACGGTGATTTTTATACAGGTTCGGGTCCCGGTGGGGGCCCTAGTCTTGTCGGCACCCTCTGGACGTGAGTCCGCTGGGGAGGTGCTCTCTCGGGGAGAGAGGTCTCCAAGGGAGCCTGTTGTTTGTGTATGCTAGAAAATGAATTGAGTCTCATTACAAATGGGATACATGGGGGTATATATAGACCCCATAATAAGCAAAAAGACCGAAAAGCCCTAGCTACCGCCTGTTGTTTGACAAGTGTCCTCGCTAGTTCCCGAGGCGCCCCTGACGTCACCCACATGTGACCTTGCACGGGAGACCTTCGTGGCTTTTCCCGGGAGGCCTCCATGACATCACGGGAGGCGTCTGGGTTTCACCACGGGAGGCATCCGGGGCTCGGAGAGGTGCCCGTGGTCTTCTACAGAGGCCCTCCGTGGCTTTTCTCGGGAGACCTCCGTGACATTTCACGGGAGGAGTCCGAGTTTTACCACGGGAGGCGTCTGGGGCTCAGAGAGGTGTCCGTAGTATTCTTAAGAAGGCCCCCGTGTCTTCTCCTGGGAGGCGTCCGGGACTTTCCCTGGCAGCCCTCAGGGACTTTCCCCGGTAGCGTCCGGGATTTTCCCCGGTAGCCCTCCGGGATTCTCTACGGGAGGCATCCGGGACTTTTCCAGGTAGCCCTCCGGGATTCTCCACGGGAGGCATTGAAAGGGATCTAGGATATTGACTAGAAGGGGGTGAATAGGCGATTTTAACAAATTAACAATTAATAAAGCAATTAATAGTAAATGAGAGCAAATAACTAAAACAAGATGTACAATGAACAATTTAACGCAAGGATATATCCCGTGGTCTCGGTGATTTGCCGATCACCCCTAATCCACGTTGAGGCAAACTCAAATCTCTAACCGCTCCTCTATCTAGTCAACCTTCTCTCGAGAAGTGACCTAGATCTCGAGCCGGATTAGTGTGATGAGTTATCCAAACCTCGATTTCACTAATGATGCACTTTACCGCTCCGGCAAGGCGTGCTCGACCCTTCACAAGACGTTTTGAGGCTTCTTCACAATCTTCCTTGAAGAGCTCTCCAAAACCTTCCTCCTAGCCGTCTAGGAGCCGGCAAACTCCAAGAGTAACAAGCCGGTGATGATCACTTAACCTTCTTCTAGTGCCACAAGATTGATTTAGTGATCTAAATGCAATGCACTAGAAGATCTCAAATGCACACTCTCACAAATTCAAGAATTAGAACCCTAGAGTGTATGAAACTTGCTTAAGCTCTCAAGGATGATAACAATGTTCACAAATATGCCAAAAGTTATGAACAGGGCCGTGCATGGGAGTATATATACCCCCCACAAAAAATAAAGCCGTTACAGGCCGTTGGGAGAAAAAGATCACTTGGCGGTCAGACCGCAGGTATAAGCCAGGTCAGACCGCCGCAATTGCAACGGCATTAAACAGGTGCAATAAATGCTCACCTGCCCTTGTCAGGCACACTCACGGTCAGACCGGAGCCAAATGCGGTCAGACCGTGAAACATCCAGAGACGACATAGTTTCTGGACACGTTATACGGTCAGGCCGATACATACGGACAGACCGGCCATACGGTCAGACCGTAGTTCAAAAACACGGTCAGACCGGTCTAACAAATGGTCAGACCGTCATAACACAATAATTCAGAAAGATAGGTCATGAAGTACCAGGTGACTGACCTAGGTTTTTACCTACGGACAGACCGACCCTTTTAAGGAATAAACTACACTTTGACATAACGTCGGTCAGTCCGAAACTCAATTTGGTCAGTCCGTCTATTCGGTCAGACCGGTCTAATAAACGGTTAGACCGACTGAGACAGACTTTGACATAAATGAGTTGAAACAAGCAATTTCAAAGAATATGACCTTCTAGAATACAATGCAAGTTGATTTTATGATTTGTGGCACATAGATGAAGTATTTCGTGATACACCACATGCTCCTCTTAATAGAACGGCGACTATCCTAAAATCTGGTCAAAATTCTTCTCTAATCACCTTAGACCGGTAAAAAAAGGAAAAGACCCTATTTCGTACCTTTGCCTCTTTCCTCATTGTCTTTTCTTCATCATGTAACTCTTTCTTTGTCTTTCATTATCCTATCTTTTGAGTTTGATCTTGACACAACTTAACAGGTAACGTTAGTTCAACATTTGTAATTGTCATTAAATACCAAAACACTCTTTAGGGGCCTAGAAGCTACAGGCATCCGGCACATTTCCTGGTAGCCTTCAGGGACTTTCCACAGGAGGCATCCAGTACTTTTCCCGGTAACCCTCCAGGACTTTCCATGGGAGGCGTTCGGGACTTTTCCCGGTAGCCCTCCGGGATTTTCCACAAGAGGAGTCCGAGATTTCCCCCAACAGTTTGCATTCTCCTTCCCTGGCAATGCGTTGCTCGGGGGTTTCCTCAGAAAGTGCAGTGACTTCTTGTGGAATATTAGTCGCTGATGGAGAAAGCATATCCTCTTTGTCTGAATCGGATTCGAAATCAAAGAGAGACAATAAATTGTCCGGAGCAAAATTTTCTAGACTAAATTCAAGTTCTTCATCTCCGTATTGTTTGGGACAATGGGTTGTGGCACGTACTCACCCTCGAATGTGGCAAAACTCACAGAAGGCAAGAGAATTAAGTTCTTGGGTTCCTTGCCGACGAACATGACTGTTCGGAGATGATTCTTCCTCGGGATAATTTTTTAGGGTAGCATCATCATCTTCGATGGGAACATTGTCCTCATCCATGACATCAACATAATCCTCGAGATCGAAATCATTCTCGGAATCATGTAAACAAGGGGAAGGATCCATGAATATAATGAACCCAGGTGAATCAAAAAATGTCTTGAAAGGATCCCCACGGTCGGCGCCAGCTGTCGACGATTGGAACCAGGGTTCCTAGTCAAACTTACACGAATGTAATTTGTTTAGTAGGGAGACAATTCAGACAATCACTAGAGAAATCACCGTATATATGGATCTAATGACACAAAAAATTATAAAGGTTCGGGCCCTCAAAGTTTGAGTAATAACTCTACTCATGTTGATTTTTCACTGTAAGTATAATGGATTACAAAGGGAATGTATTATCTAGTTCTAATCTTGTTGGGGACTCTTCTCCAAAAGCCTTGCCCGTCTCTTCTAACTTTCTTTCTTACTTATATTTGTCAAAAGGGTGTCAGTTGCTTCATCAAAGGGATGCCTGGTGGTTGTCAACAACTGCTGTATAGCAGTTGCCATTAGTTGTTGCCGATTGCTATTCACCAGTTTACAACATGCAGTTATGGAAACTGTATATTTATCCTCATCTTCATGACGATTATTATAAATGGTTAATTTAACTGCATGATCTTCGAATCATGGTATAAGTTACCAATATATGGTTGCGCACTAACTGCAACCATGTATTGGTATCAGGCTTTATCTCTACGACATGGGATGATCGCGGGCAAATGTCTCCACGACCATAATACTTGCAAGTAATATAACAATATATATAAGACCATGGACCATGCGATAATAAGCATTGAGGCTACAGAGTTCTGTAGCTACTAAAATTATGGGAATTAAACATCCTTGATAGGTTATGTCCAGAATACCCTTGGATCATCCTATTATCTTTTTCCTTGGTCTCTTCGACCATGGAAAGGTAATGATAGGTAGTTTAAGTCTCTTTCGGTGGTTTTCTACGACCATAGAAAGGCATGTGAGACCATGAAACTGTATGTGCGACCATGGAAAGACATTGACGCATGTAATAATCTCCGTCAATATATATGCTTTCCCTTCTCGAATGGTATAAGCTCAGTCCTTATCCCCATTTCCATCATGTCACAGCGAACTTTGATACCATCTTTTGTCTTTCCATGAATGTTCAAAAACAAACCAATCAAGCTGTCACAAACATTTTTCTCTACATGCATGACATCAATGCAATGTTGAACTTGTAAGTGCTCCGAGCATGGTAGATCCCAAAGAATCGATCTCTTCTTCCAAACATTTTTTTCTTGAGGTTTAGAACATTTACCGAACTCAACTTTGATGTCATTCACGCGCAAGTAAAGCTCCTTACCGTTCACAAACACTGGGACTGATCCTTTCTCAAGCTTCCCGTTAAATGATTTCCTCTTCTTATAGTAGGCATGATGCATCGGAAGAAACCTGTGGTGACCCATCTACACTGTTTTTTTGTAGTTCTGTAACCACATGCTCTCAATTTCATCTAGGCAAATAGGGAAAGCTTTGCCTCCTTTCATACTATAACCCGACAAATTTCTGTAGGCCGGGAAATCATTAATGGTGCAAAATATCATGGCCTGCAAGATGAAATTCACTTGCTTATATGCATCCCACACCTACGCCCCTTCGCTCTACAATTTCTGTAAGTCCTCAATTAAATGCGCTAGAAACACATCAATATTATTTCTGGGTTGTCTGGGTCCTGAGATTAGTAACGACATCATGATGTACTTGCGCTTCATACGTAACCAAGGAGGAAGATTGTAGATGCATAAAAGAACCGGCCAAGTGCTATGCCGACTGCTCATATTTCCATGCGGATTCATACCATCTGTACTAAGCCCAAACCTTATATTCCTTACTTCACCGCCAAACTCATCAAATGTTCTGCTAATGTTTCTCCATTAAATAGAATCAGCTTGGATGTCCGAGTTTTCCATCTTGTTTCCGGCCTTCAGCATGCCAACGCAAGTACTTCGCATCTTTTGGATTTGTAAACAGCTTTTCAATCTAGAAATTACAGGCAAATACCACATAGTTTTGGTCAGAGGTCCTTTCTTTAGATCATCACATTCACTGTCAATTCGGTCCTTATGCTTATACCGTGCTGCACTGCATCTTGGACAAACATGCAAATCCTCATGCTCGTTACAATACAACACACGATCATTTGGACATGCATGTATTCTTTTGATTTCCATTCCCAATGGACACAATATTTTTTGGCTTGGTAAACTAATCTTAGCAACTCATTTCCCTTTGGAAGCACCTTAATTTGCTAAAAGATCTAATAGTGCCATGAAACTATTATCGCTCGAACTATTGCTTGCCTCCAAGTTATATAATCTCAGTACAAAAGACAGCTTTGTAAATTTTGCACATCCAAGGAACAAAGACTTCTCAGAATCAGCAATCAATTTCTCAAATTTACCAAAGTCTTTTTTGTTGTAATCTTCTTCTACATCACGTAACATTTCATCTAAATTGTCATCATCTACATGCACATCCGAATGAACATTATCAAAATTTTGATGATCATCATTACTGCAATCCACTTTCGGGTCCTACTAATTGGTAGCAGTGCTTGTTTCCTCAAGATTTTCGCCATGCCATATCCAACGGGTATATCGTACGTTAAAACCACGACAAATCAAATAGCTCTTAATCTGATCAGAGTTGCTAACTCTCTTTAAGTTCATACAATCTGCACAAGGACAATGCATATCTTTTCTCCCTTCTTCACCTTTTCTTGCTCAGAAAATTTAATAAACCCGTTCACACCCTCCAAATACTCAAGAGTAGTATGTTTTATTCCATACATCCAATATTTCTGGTCCATTTACAATTCATAAAATTGACAAATTGAAAAAAATAATGAGTCAGGCATGCATGAAACCTGGCTAATTAAGCTATATATATACAGCTATTTACAGCTGATATATGAAACCCTAACTTGATGAAACACTAACCTAACTACACAATGCAAGCTAGTGAGCTCATAAATCATTATGCATTGTAAGAGCCAGCCAGCTAGCTTCCTTGCTTGGAGCTACAACTAGCTTGCAAGTAAAGAGAGAGAGAGGTGATGAGAAGCTTACATTAGAGAGAGGGATCGAACATCCTTCCAGCTTGCCCTGATCACTCTAGTTTGGAGTGTGGAACAGAAGGAAACATAGAGAGAGAGATGGGCAGCAAGGGTCGAGTGGGTTTGACTTATAGTGGAACATTTACTAACTATCTACAATACTAGAATAGTTAGAAGATAGCACAATTTTTCTAACGGTTATGTATCTATATCGGTTAGAATAAAACAAAATCTATTCTAACGGTTCCCAAATAAGAACCGTTACTATAAGTACATTTCTTCTAATGGTTATTTATTAAAAACCATTAGAATAAAATAAAATATATTCTAACGATTCCCAAAATACAACTATTAGTATAAGTATCTAATGGTTAATATATTCAGAACCGTTAGAAAAAATCAAGTGGTTTTTACTAACAGTTTCTCACAACCCAACCATCAGTACAAAAGCCCTTCTCCACTGCGCACCATGTACACTAACGGTTTTCTTCTAGATTGCGTAAAACTGTTAGAAGATAGGGGTTAGTAGACTACATTTCTCTAGTAGTGATTAGACCTTCTTTTCCATAGATTTAGATCTTTTGCACTAATAGGTCTCCCCACTTCTAGTGTAGAGGGGTATCATTGGATATACTATTTGCTTAGAGTATCTCAACTCTTTGCGGTACATTTGCTGTAGGTATATATGACTTAGTACTCCTTTATGATTAGGTGAATTCATCTGGCATATTATTTGCTAAATTATGCAAATTAATTATCTTTTCAACTTCTAGTTTAGCTTGACTAGTGCATGGATTTAGATATTGAAGATCTTTTTTATCCATGAAATTTCACGATATTTTAAATTTTGGGCTTTTTTCTCCTCTTAATGCTGGGAAAAGATCTTCATCAAATATACAATCTGCTTATTGAGAAGTAAAAAGATCCCTGTCATGGGCTTAAGATATTTAGTAATTGACGAAGTATCATATCCAACATATATACCCATCTTTCGATGAGGGCCTATAGATGTACGCTGTATTGGCACATAAACTGCACAACCAAAAACTCATAAATGGGAAATATCTAGTTCTCTACCACGCACTAGTTGGAACGGAGAATTATCATGATATACAGTGTGTCAGATTTGTATTAATGCAACAACATATAAGATTGCATGTCCCCAGCAACTGGTAATATAGAATTCTGCAATAAAGGTCCAGTCAGTAAGCTTAATTCGCTTAATCAAAGAATCTACTAGGCTATTTTTAGTATGGACAGAAGGTACTAGATGCTCCACTTTTATGCTAAAAGCCATGCATGAGTCCATCAAGTGGAAGCATCTATTAAAACAATAAAATACCCAAAAGGTCCAGCTTGCCTTTTGCACATTGATATCAGCCAAAGTCATCTCGCAACAGGACAAGGATGAAGCAATGGGCGAGAATTCTATCGTTCTTTCCTCAGGGACTAGAGAGAAGCAAATCGCGTAAAACTAAATTAAATCACCGACAAATGAAAACAAACTAGACAAGAGAAAGAGGGAGAAAATTTCAGAAGAAATACAGAGAGAGAGAGGTGCTCACGCCGTGACTCGAATAATAATCACTTTGAACCAAACTATAACCCCAAAAGAACTAGATTTCATAAACAACATAGATGAAGAATGAAGGGATCGCAAATACATGCAATAGAGAAGAAATTGTTTAGCAATCTTGAAAGAGAGAGGTGCAGGCAAATGCTAACGATTTACAATCTATGGCAAATACTAACGAATCACGAGTACAAAACCAACCCTAGCCGTCCCCAATTCTCGACCTCAAACATGACAATCGGACAAATGAGGCTCAATGCTCCTAGTTCGTTGACAGTGTCAATAGATAGATGGATAATTATACTGTCTAGAGTGGATCTCCAGTAGCATTTGTTCCCATGATCCATGCAAAATGACCATATAGCGAAGAATAGCATTATGCATAAAATAATTTCAGAGACAAATGCACAGGATCAATGCTTGAAGTCCATTGTAACTCTTGGAACTAAATCAATGCAACATTGTTCTTGATATAATTGAAGATGGTCCCATTTGTTGGTAATAGAAATTCCTTATTGCATTACTGTGAAGCATGATTGAAGTATGGCATGATCATTGTTTGTCACCTAAATGTTGCCATTTAATATCGTATGAGCTGGTCATGTGAAAGATTTAACGTAAATCATATCCATGTGACCACAACAAATTTTTTATATGCAAAACTTATATTACTGCTTTCGTTTGGTTGATTTGGATTTGGATAAGTAAATCTTAGTGTTTACTTTTGCAACTACTAGCTGTTGGTTTGGCATTCAGTCCCAAATACCTATCTCTTTGCATCCTTTATTTCTTTCATTCTGTCCATCTATTCTACTATATTCTCGGTCTTCTAGATATTTTTGTTCACGACCTCACCTTCTCTGAGAGACATTTTGGCACCCTATCTGAGAAGACTGTTATAACATTATAAATTGATTTCCAATGGGCATGGACTTGTAGCATGCTAGATTGCATGCATGCAATGTACTTAAAGGTGCTTGACATTGAACATGGATTTGCCAAATGCTAGTAAATAGGTAGCCTGCCCAAATTTATGAAACTCTAGCTCTACTATCAAATAAGATCAATCTTAAAAAGTTGTTTCCATTTATGTGCATACTATAATATGCAGTCATGATCTCTTCTTGGTTTGTTTATCTAATTAATAGTTCCAGTTAATTATTTGATGTGCTTTGACAACTTTCTTGTGTTTTTACTTTACTGACTTGTCATCTGTAGGTATTGTTGAAAAAATTTAATAAAGGACCACCAAAAGTAAGAACACAGGTAAATGATAGAGTTAAGCAGGTACAATTTATAGTAACACAATTGTAATTACAATGCCACTCTTTCTTATTTTAGATTTGCATTGCAATTGCTGCTCTAGCTGTGCATATACTTGCAGAGGCCTGGGGAGGTGGTGGAATTATAAATTGGCTGAGTGATGAAATGAAATCTCAACCAGAATTTATTCCAAGCTTCCTTGAACTGCTTATTATTTTGCCATATGTATGTAGCTATCTGAGGTCAATATGAATACCATCAAAGTATACTAGATCCTTCAAAGTTACTACATTTTTTGCTGCTACTATCTTAAATATCTATAGGCATTTAGGAGAAAACAAGATAACTAAGGATATGATTTCACTGGAAGTGGGATTAGGTCATTCCAAAGTGCCATGTTAACTTTTTTTTTTAAAAAAGCATTGTAGCACCTGCATTCATCTAGAAAGAAATGATTTTGATTCCTTGTAAATGGGATATTTTAGTTTTTTTTGTCATTTCTTGTGCAAGAAAAATAAACCTAGCACAGTTGAGTCAAGTGATGCATGCTAACTATTCAGATACTTGTAGTCCTTGACAATGTTGCATTTGGTGAACAAAAGTATACTCATGGTTTTAATTATCAACAGTTAAAGAGCAAAAATATGGCGAGTGATTTTCTCATGCTGCACCAACTTCATATTGTTTTCTATATCTTGTTGTAATTGGAGTTTTTTATGGTGTATCAACAAGAAACTTATAGTTATAAAATAGCTGCTCGTCTCGAAAGGCAGAGACAATTTGAGAATGACCTTTGTTCATCAACTGATGTTGCTCTTAATCTATTGATCGCTTGGTTGGGTTTTGAACAACTAAAAGAATAGGACGATTTCCCCTTCTCAAAATTATTTTTTATATTATGATTTATGAAGTCCATAAGTGCCTAGGTAACCAAGAAAATATGTTATTCATGGAAATAAAAAAAACTCTAGTGAAATTGTGACTATTTATTCATTTCGTGTTGTATAACAATTGATATTTCTATTTCTTATGTGCTTCCATAATCCAGGTTTCTATAGTCTTACCATGAGAAACCCATGCCATCTGCACAACAAAATTTTTAAAAAAATTTGATTCCTTTGGAAAAAGCTCTTCCATCTGCCTTTGTCATCAATTCATTGCATTTTCTTTGTAATTTATATAATGTGTGGAGTCATTCAATTTAGCTTACCAAATATTGATGGTCTAATTCCATACCTACATTGCAAGCCTACAAGTTAAGTTGTCTTTGCATTGTCTAGGGCAACAAAGAGCTAGTGATCAAGGTAGCTCATCAGTTAACCTTAGCAAAAATTTTTGAGGTAAGTTCATTGTCTAGTGAAATGAGTTTATGCTAGCGTCGCCCTCGGTGAACAAGTTTCATTGCAGTAGAAATTCATTCCAAAGCCTCATCCTAATGAGAAAGTTAAGAAGATCCCTTTTTCCCTGGAAACAAAGAAAAAACCGTCCAAGTCGGGGTCAAGCTCGCTGAAGACTTCGAGTGTTAGCTCATCGATGCCTTTGCCTGGGAACCTTCAAATTTGGGGTTTGTAACACCCCAAAATTGGGGCCTAAAAATTTCTTCTTCCAAAAAACAAACCCTGAAAAAAAATTTCAACTTACGACTCAATAACTTTCTTTCAAAATGCCCCTAAGAAATTTTTAGCAAGACTTAAACCATTTCTCAAAATCCTAAAGACTTCAAGTACACATGGATATATATCAATGTGTATATGTGTATGTGTATGTATGTATATGTATTTCCTTTTACTAAAACACCATCCTTTAATTTCTCATAAAAGACCATTTACCAAATAAGAGTAACAGTCAGGCTTTAAATATAAAAATACCTCTTTTATGGTTTAACCCTAATTGAACTCTAAAACCCTAATTTGTGATAATCAAGATTAACCTCTATTTATTTCACAATTTTAGAAACCCTAATATTTTACAATAGTCCATAACCTTTCTTTTGCCTTATTTTCATTTTACCCCAAACTTATGTTATTAAGCCTTTTTTTCGAAACATTCACAAATTAGTCCATCCTCCTATTCTCTAAATTACTAATCAGTTTTTTCAACCCCAAAATCTGCCAAATTCATCCATACATCTCATAATTCAAATCTATCTAAACAAATAGGACCTTCTGCCTATCTTATACAAGTTAGCCTTCAGAAACCATATCAAATTCAAATCCCAAAGTGAAATATTCACCTCTTTACCGTTTCTAGTGATCACTATACATTTACCCTAATTACCTGTTTTCAGAACCCAATTCGATCAATTCCAGAATAGTTTTCTCCTTGATTTCCTTGAAACCGTATAACTTAATGTGCTTGCATACCATTCTTAAAACCTCTCGACCAAATTAGTTCATTTGATTGGTTTTCACGATTCAGGCCAAACTTTGTCGCGAAACAATCTTTTCTCAATTTTCAAAATCCTGAAATGGTTAATTTCTCCAATTCACCACCAAATTGGGATTTGAGTGAATAGTCACGTTCTTCTTAGTATTCCACACAAGTTTCTCTTTTGCAAACAGTTCAGATTCGGCACTGAAACCCAGCAATTCACGATTTTAGCCGTTTTTGGTAAAAGTACTATTCAGTTTATCCTGTTTTTGTTTTCATTTTTGTTTCATTTCGTTTTTGTTTCTGACAGAGATTATTACCCGAGTTAGTTGCTCATATCTTTCTATAGTCATAAAGACTACAGAACGAGATCTGAATTATTTATACCTTTCCATGGTCGCAGAAACAATGGAAAGAGATTATAGTCTCATATACCCACGAGTACTATGGTCGAGGAAACATCTTCCCGCAACCATAGAGAACGTGGAGACGAGAACAAGACCAATACATGGTCGTAGCCAGTACGTGACCTTGGCTATTGAAGATTTGTATCAATCCTGGGTAACGGTTGAGCTCTCCTAAACATGATCCAGGATAATGTAACTTCCTCACAGACGTGACAACCGTCAAACAAGATAAGGATGAGTACGCGGTTATGCTATAACCGCATATCTCAACCACACATCACAACTGCTGGAAGTTGCCAACAATTGCTAAACCTCTCTTTTTAGTGGCACCCTTTCGATAAGTATAAAAGGGAAAGAAGATCGAAGGATAGAGAGACAAATTTTTAGACAGATATAATAGGAGATTGTTAGACTTTATAACAATCTCTCTTGTAATTCATCACACTGATAGTAAAAGCACAACAGGAGGTAGGGTTATTACTCAATCCTTTGAGGACCCGAACCTGTATAAATTTTGTGTCATTAGATTCATAGATGTCGTGATTTACTTGGTACACATTTGAAATTGCCTCCATACTAAACAATTCAAATCTGGATAAGTTCGACTAGGAACCCTAGTTCCAATCGTCGATAGCTGGCACCCACCATGAGGCCCTTTCAGGACGTTGTTCTTCACCAAGAATCTCGGTAAGTTATGTCTCTTTGTCACGATTCCGAGAACAATTTCAATCTCGAAGATTATATCAACGTTGACATGGATGATGAAACATTATTCATGGGAAATGACTATGTCACCTCTGAGCCCTGTGCTCAGGAGGACTCTTTTCTGGTTTTGACAACATCCATTGACCAAAAACCGGAGGCGGCAATTCACTTACCCTCTGTGAGTTTTCCCACAGTCGCAGATGAGTATGTGCCACAACCCATTGTCCTAGACAATGTGGGCGATGAGGATCTTGAATTTAGTCTGGAAAGATATGATCCAGACAATCTGAAGTCCCTCTTTGACTTCGAGTCTGACTCAGGTGAAGAGGAGATGCTCTCTCCATTTGTGAACTCAGCTCCTTGGGAAGTTGCAACACTTTTCGAGGAAACCCCTGAACAACGTGTTGCCAAGGAGGAGGAAGAACGCAGATAGGAGGAGGTTGCAGTGAGAGGCAGAAGTTCGCAAGGACACAAAAGAAGCTCTGCGTTCTACTCTATTACGCCATTAATCCGCCACATGTGACCTTGGTCCAAGAATTTCGGCACCATGGGGAACTTCCCGTCAACGACATCATGATGGTCGTAGGCGGGACAAAATGCCACTCTCGGCCCCAGAGTATTCCCCGACGGATGATGCGACGATGCAAACGCCACCGGCACCCTAGAGAAGTACACAGGATCGTCTCCATATGATTGCAGAGATACTACGCAATCCTCCTCCTAGTGTCACAAATGATGATGGAGTGGTATTCGCAAGGATGCTTGCGGATACTCTTGACAGAGTTGCATCGGATGTAACTCCAACGGCCTCATCACGTTCGGTAACTTATTCCCGAGAATGGGATAGCTTTTACCAAAGCCAGAGACAACGCAACTGTGGCTACACCATGTCTGCTTGGCATGTCAAAGCTCGGCGAACTGGCAGATCTCGCGACCATGATCGTGAACCAGTGCACTCATGCTTGGGACCGTGTCGCGAATTTCCCCGTATTAATCTTTTCCGCAACCAAGGAGATAGTCGCAATGGCCGACAACCACATAGTTCATATGTGGGTTGTAAGGCATTCTCGCCAGGATTACAAGCCGTAGTCTAGCCAAAAAAATTCAAACCCGGTATGATCGAGAGGTTCGATGGAACTAAAAACCCATCTAAATTTCTCCAGATTTATGTTACTGCTATTCAAGCGGCAGGAGGAGACAACCTGGTGATGGAAAACTATTTGCCAATGGTCCTGGAGGGTCCGGCACGGACTTGGTTGTTTAATCAACTAGAAGGATCGATTTATAATTGGGAAATATTGTGCGATGCGATCCTCAACAATTTCTAAAATTGCTATGAGAAGCCTGGTAAAGAAGATGATCTTCATCGACTACGCCAGACTTCGATTGAGACTCTTCTGCAATTTGTTAAGAGATTTATGGGCGTGATAAATACCATTCCCAATATCTCTGATTCTTCAGTTATTCGAGCCTTCAAGCATGGTGTCAGATACCTGAGATTCGCAGAGGATTTGAGCATCCATCCACCACGATCAGTATCGGATCATTTCAATATGGCCGATCATTACTCTGACGCAGTCGAGGCTATCGAATGGAATAGGATGATCAATAAGGGAAATTTACCTCCTCAGCTTGGTCTTCAGTCTGACAAAAAGGATGATTCAAATAAGAAACCTGAATCATCCACGGGCGGAAAGTCCAAGAAGCCCAAGAAGAGTGGAGCATGCTAGTTCCGAGAGATCGCCGCTGTGAACAAACAGCCACAAGGAAAAGGTAAAGACGTTCCATTCAAAAAGTTTAAACCTCCTTCGGGTGGTCGTGGCAACGATTATTCGGAAAAACAGACTAACCCACAGGGAAATAACAAATGGTGTCCATTGCACAATGTCCCCGAACATGATCTCAAAAATTGTTGCAACTGGTTGAGGCAAATGGAGGACTTTTACCAGGGTAAGGGACCTATGCCCACTATACCAGAACAAGGACAATCTTGTGGGATTAAGGACGTGGATGGAGACGAAGATATGTCATATCAGGTACCCAACAATCATGTTAATGTCATTTTAGGTGGTTCTTCGTCTTATTTTTCTAAGCGTCAATATAAATCTGTTTACCGGGAGGTAAATAAAATCAAAGCTCCAATAGGAGAGCCTCAATTTTCCCGTTGGCTGGAGATTTCCCTGATCTTCAACCAGGAAGATTTCCCTAAGGGACTAACGCGACTCTCTTTGGTCATTTCTCCTACCATTAGCAATGCTAAGGTAGGAAGAGTGCTGGTCGATGGAGGCAGTTCCCTCGACCCACTTTTGGTAAAAACTCTTGACGAGATGCAAATACCTTATTCCAAGATTAAACCAATAATCCACCCGTTTTACAGGATAATTCTTGGCCCTTTGATGATGCCAATCGGTCAAATTGTACTGCCGATGACACTCGGAGGACCAGAAAACTTTTGGAAAAAATTAATTACTTTTGATGTAATTGACTATGATTCAGCATATAACGCCATTTTTGGCAGGCCTTCACTCGCTAAATTTATGGTGGCGACACATTGTACTTATCAATGCATTAAAGTGCCAGAGCCAAAAGGCATGATCACAGTCAGTGGCAACCAAAATACGGCTCTCACTTGTGATCATATATCCCTGGAATTGATCGATCAACTTCCTCTCTGGGACATCAAGATTGTGACCACAAAACCAGATGCAGTTAAGGTAGCCCCGCGACCAGATGAGAAACTCAAGCAGGTTCCATTATTCCCAGAAGACCCGTCTAGAATAATTCGGATTGGGTCAGAACTGGATGACAAATAGGAAATTGCGCTCGTTACTTTCCTCCAAACTAATGCAGATGTGTTTACATGGAAACCATCCAACATGCCTGGAGTCCCAACGGAAGTGATCGAGCACAGGCTAGAAATTCAGCCTGGACAACGACTAGTAAAGCAAAAGCTCAGACGCTTTGCTCTTGACCAACAAGAAGCCATCCATTCGAAGTTAGATTCCAGAAGGCTGGTTTTGTTCGTGAAGTTGGCCATCCCGAATGGCTTGAGAATCTGGTCATGGTCCTGAAATCAAATAGTAAGTGGCGCATATGCATCAATTACACCACTCTTAACAATGCCTGCCTGAAGGATGATTTCCCCTTCCTCGCATCGATCAGTTGGTCGACTCAACAGCGGGTTGTGAACTAATGAGCTTCCTAGATGCATATTTAGGGTATCATCAAATTAGCATGGCAGAAGAAGATGAAGAGAAAACTGCTTTCATCACACTATTTTGCACTTACTGCTACATCATAATGTCATTTGGGCTCAAGAATGCTAGTTCCACGTACCAGCGCTTGATACAGAAGACTTTCTTTCTCAATTAGGGCATAATTTAGAAGCTTATATTGATGATTTGGTTGTTAAGAGTTTTAAATGCTCTAGTCATATAGATGATCTCACTGAAACTAATTATAACTTGAATAAAAATGGAATAAAATTGAATCCCAAAAAGTGCTCCTTTGGAGTTTCTTCTGGCAAACTTTTAGGTTTCCTTGTTTGTTCAAGAGGCATTGAGGTTAATCCTGAGAAATACGGGCCATTGAGAAAATGCGATCTCCTTCGACCACGA
The DNA here is from genome assembly GCA_019359835.1 of Pharus latifolius. NCBI lineage: Eukaryota > Viridiplantae > Streptophyta > Magnoliopsida > Poales > Poaceae > Pharus > Pharus latifolius. The sequence goes on from CM033325.1 coordinate 36,239,391, forward strand.
AGGACGTACAAAGCCTCACCGGGCACATGGCGGCATTGAGCCGTTTCATCTCACAGTTGGGCAAACGTGGTTTACCTTTCCACAAGGTTCTGCTTAAACACAATGGTTTTTCCTGGTCAGATGAAGCTGAAAAAGCCTTTCAGAAAGTAAAAGCATACTTACCAGTGCTCCGGTGTTGGTTTTCCCTGTCAAGGGAGAATTATTAATCATCTATTTGATTGCTACTCCTCACACAGTCAGCACAGTTCTAGTTGCGGAGAGGGAAGATGTGCAACGGCCAGTTTATTACGTTAGTGAATTACTTAATGAACCTAAGGAGTGTTATGCTGAAGTTCAAAAGGTACTTTATGCTCTTTTAATGGCTTCCAGAAAGCTGCGACATAACTTTCAAGCACACAAGATTTTCGTGCCCTCGTCCTTTCCCTTAGGGGACATTCTCCGAAATCTAGAAGTAATCGGTCGAGTTGCGAAGTGGGCAGTAGAACTCAGAGCATTTGATCTTCATTTCACTGCTCGAGTAGCAATTAAATCACAAATTCTTGCAGATTTTTTAGTCAAATGGACTAATGATCGCTTAGAGACCTAGCCTTGGTTTTCGCACTAGGCTCGCCCAAATTCTAATATGCGGAATAACGAGATTTTATTCGAAAATACAGAAACCCAAAGTAATTGCACAACTCTTTATTTCAAAGAGGGCTTTACACGTCGAACGTTAGACACACTTGCCTACGTCGAAGGAATTATAAGTGTCTAAAACTCAAATAAGTTCTATGATTCTTCGATGATCTAAATTAGACCTATTACAAGGTATTTATAGTCCAATCGTATGAGTACGTATCAGACTCAATAACCTAAATGTATTAGACTCATATAACTAACTAGTCCTAAACGGATAGGCTTAGTTATATATATTTGGATCAAATTACAATTCTGAACAGGGAACGAATTCCTTTTCATGGTCGCGAACCAATCCATGGTCGCGAAACCTTTCCAAACACGGTTAAGGTCGCGAAGCCTTATGCGACTCGACCTGAAGATCCTTCTGGATCATGACTCCCTTGTTGAGAAGGAGCCAACCCCTGTTGCGACCTCTCGATCAAACTGGAGATGTGGAAATTATGCTTGTCCATCTTCTTTGGTGTACCACTTTACTGCACGTACTCGTTGACCCTTCTGACCGCTTCAAAAAGTCTCCTTTGTGTCACTACGGGTGGTAGTCACCTTCTTCTCCAGAATCACATCTTCGCGTAGAGGTTCATCTCGTTGATAGACCAAGTCTTCCACAAATGGTACTATAGTATCTGGCTCATCATCCAGTATTGAAGGCTCGAAGAGTTTGAGGTGCTCAACATTAACAACCGAGTAAATATCAATGTATGGAGGTAATTCGAGCTGACAAGCATTATTACCCACTTTCCGCAAAATCCAAAAAGGACCATAATGAATGGGTTTGAGTTTCTTACCTTCACCTTTAAGTCTCTCCTTACTCAGATGTAACCATACCATATTACCTTCTTGAAATTGCACATCAACTCAGTGCCGATCATGTCACGCCTTGTACTTGAGTTGAACTTTCAACAAAAATCTGTTCAACTTCTCGATGGAGCCGTTGAATACCTTCCAGGAACTTTTGTGCTCGATCCTGATCAGATGCTTCCTTCTTGTTCTGTGCTGAGGTAGGAATCACAAACTCCATGTCGAATGGACTCTGTGGTAGAAATCCTAAAGAGACCTCAAACGGCGACTTTCCAGTTGAACCATGCACTGCTCGATTAAAAGCAAACTGCAGGTCGATATGCTTTCATCCCAGGTCTTCGGGTGCTTCGAGTTATATCCTCTCAAGAGATGAACAACTGTGCGATTTACCACCTCAGTTTGACCATTAGTTTGCGGATGAAAGGCAGTACTCCTCTTTAGCTTGGTGTACTCCATCATCGTCCAGAGCGATCACCAAAAGTGACTAAGGAACCGGGTATCGCGATCAGACACAATAGAAGTCGGCAGTCCGAAGTGTGTCCAAACGTGTTGAAAGAATACCGGAGCTGCTTCTTTTCCTGTGATAGTCTTTTGACAAGGTATAAAAATAATCATTTTGGAGAATCGATCAACAACCACGAATAGATAGTCGTTGCCACATCGGGTCTTAGGCAATCCTCCCAAGAAATCCATAGATATGCTCTCCCATGGTCGCGATGGAAATGGCAAAGGAGTGTACAAACCTAATTTTCGGTTTGCCGGTTTTGAGATGCTGCAGAGACCACAGCCTCGAACAAAACTAGGCACATCTTGCTGCATACACGGCTGGAACACATGTCAGTGAAGATTTTGCAACGTCTTTGTAACCCCAAAGTGACCAGCTACTTTCGATGTGTGCGCTTCTCACAGCCATTGAATTCGAGGTGCTCCACGAGGTATGTAAAGTAAATTGCCCTTGTACAAGAGTCCTTCTCGACGAATGAACTCCTTAGGTTTCCCTGTTTCGAGCTCAGTCAATGTTGTTTGAAAATCAGGGTCTTCACTGTACATAGTGGCATAGTCATCATGACATGAGGGCTCGATCTGCATGAACGCTGATAAACAGAGGGTCATAACTGGTGGTCGCGACAACATGTCCGCCAATTTGTTGTATACACCCTTCTTGTACTTAATCACCAAATTAAACTGCTGCAGATACGACATCCACTTCATGTGCCGAGCTTGCTGTAGCTTGGATTGATTTTGAAAATATTGCAACGGTTAATGGTCGGTGTGGAAAACAGTCTCTTTACCCAAGAGATAACACCACCAATGCTTTACTCCCTGATGCAGTGTACACAACTCTTTGTCATAAGTCGAGTAGTTCTTCTGAGTTCTTTGGAATAACTCGGAGTGATATGCCATTGGTCGACCTTCTTGCATGAGCACAGCACCCATAGCATAACCTGAGGCATCGGTTTCTAGCTCGAATGGTTTTTGGAGATTCGGCAAAGCTAACACAGGCGCCTCGCTGATCTTCCTCTTCAGTAAGAGAAACGTGTCCTCATGTTTCCTTGTCCACTCGAACTTCTGATCGATCCTGGTTAATACATGCAACGGAGAAGCCACAATCGAGAGGTGTCTGATGAACTTTCGAAGGTATTGGCATGCTCCCAAAAAACTATGCACGTCTGTAACTGTTCGCGGTCGCAGCCACTCACAAATCACTTTTACCTTATCTGAATCGATTTGCAACGTTCCGTTGCCGACCATGAATCCTAGGTAAAGTAGAGTTTGCTGGCTGAACTCGTACTTCTTACGGTTGAGGCAAAGTCGATGTCGCCAAAGCTGTTCGAACACTTTTTTGACATGAATGAGGTGCTCATCCCATGAACGACTATAAACCAGTATGTCGTCAAAGTAAACAATCACAAAGTCGTCGATGAACTGTCTCAATACGTCATTCATAAGACGCATGAAAGTTGTCGGGGTGTTGCAAAGATCAAACGGCATGACCAGCCATTCGAAAAAACCTTGTTGTGTTTTGAACGCGGCCTCCCACATATCCTCCTCTCAGATGCTGACTTGATGATATCCTGACTTAAGATCCAATTTGGAGAAGACAACAGCATGCTTCAATTGGTCTAGCAAGTCGTCAATACGAGGAAGGGGGTACCTGTTCTTGATGGTGATCTTGTTCAGTGCTCAGTAGTCGATGTACATATGCCAAATCCCATCTTTCTTTAGCACTAACACCACAAGAGATCTATAAGGTGAACTACTTGGTTGAATGACACCATCGTTCAGCAACTCACCAAGTTGTCTCTTGACGTCTTCATTCCCCAATACTGAGTTTCGATACATTCTTAGATTGGGCAGTGTCACATCGGACACAAGCTGAATTTCGTGCTCGACTGGACATTTCGACAGACGACCCTGGGTAGTCTCGAACAGATCACTTTATTTCTCCAACAGTCCTGACAAATGACCAGAATCCTCTCGGCACACCAATGACAACGCTGGTCGAGTACCCTCACCTTGACCAATGGGTCGAATCATGAAAAGCACGTACTTTTGACATGCATTGACAATTCGTTTGGCTTGATTTGTGGTAATTAAGTTAGAAGTGTTGACGTGGATGTCTTTACTGATCACGAACTTAACTCCATCTTTGGTGAGGTCATACTCTTGCGCACGCCGATGGAAGTGAGCGTCTCGATCATACAGATACGGACTCCAAAAGATCACCTGACAGATATCGATAGAGACAACATCGCATTGCACCTCATCGATATATCGTGCAGAGATTGCAAACTTCAACACACACTGACTCGTAATCTGTTGGTTCACGTCAGATGTACCCAACCCAGCGGATATGGTCGCGGGTGTGTGGTTGTCTTCAAACCAAGTCGCCGAACCAGTCCAGCGGAGACCAGATTCTTCTGACTTCTTGGATCGAATATCGCTGCGACCACTTTGTGCTTCACCTGGATGTTGATGGTGAACAAGTCCTCCGTTGGGTGATGGTCGTTTGGTGGATCCGAACCCTTGTCCTTCAGCATTGCCATCAGAGACAAGGTCGTATCCGCCTCATTAACCGAATTCACTCAGACAACTTCTTCGTCGAGTGAAGTCGCAATAGCCGTGGCTGTTCTTTTCCTTGGTCCATTTTTCTTCGGTCGAAGTTCAGGATGAAGCTTGTAGCATTTGTCCTTGGTATGTCCCGCGACTTGACAATGTTCACAAAAGGAACCCGTGCCCGATTTTGAAGCGTTCTTCTTCGGACTCGGCTTTTTCTTTGCCAAGGTCGCACTTTCCTTCGTGCTTTTATCACTGTGGGATTTGTTCTTTTTCTCGATCGCCATAGCAATTGTGCTTGTGGTCGCGATTTCTTGGACGCCAAACAGACTTAGCTCAGTACTGATCGATTTCTGAAGTCCAGATGTATATTTCTGAAATACCTGAGGATCAGACAGTGAGATGTCGATGACCATTGCTTTTCACCGAAACTTAGTCGTATAGTCTTGGACGGTCTGGTCGCGCCGTTGGTACAATTTGTGCCAACGTTCCCATCTCTCCGCAAGGTAACCCATCAGATAGAATTCTTGTCGTAGGAGTCACTTGAATTGATCCCACGCAATGTCGTCAGCTTCACCACTGGTGACAAGGGCCTTCCATCAAGTCTTGGTGTGGTCCTTCATCTTCAAAGGTGTGAACTTCACCTTTTGAGCGCTACTGAACCCTTTCAGGTCAAAGTAGGTCTCAGGCTGGTCGATCCAAGAATCTAGTTTCTCGGCATCGATCACCCCATCATATATGAGTATATCAATCTTAGAGTCGACCTTAAAAGATTCGACAGCTAAGGAGGTGTTGGCGAGGTCGTCGGTCTTGTGGTCGCCTTCGTCTTCGTCTTCGTCTGCCCTGTGCAAGTCTTCACCAATCTTCACACCCATAACATTCCCTACTTTAAGAGGTACAATCATGGCCTGCTGCTTCATCCAAGCAAGCACGGTTTCCATGTTGGTGGAGAGCTTAGCCACTTGTTCGGCTAGGTTAGCTTGAACGGAGGTATCGTCAGACATTGTTGGAGACGCGGCTATAGGAACCATCAATTGATCTCCTGGAGTTTCGCCGGAGGTTTTGTAACCCTAGCGAGTCTTCACCATCCATACGATAGGAAAGTTACTCTGATACCAACTTGATCCGTTTGAGACCTAGCCTTGGTTTTCGCACTAGGCTCGCCCAAATTCTAATATGTGGAATAACGGGATCTTATTCAAAAATACCGAGACCCAAAGTAATTGCACAACTCTTTATGTCAAAGAGGGCTTTACACGTCGAACGTTAGACACACTTGCCTATGTCGAAGGAATTATAAGTGTCTAAAACTCAAATAAGTTCTATGACTCTTCGATGATATAAACTAGACCTATTACAAGGTATTTATAGTCCAATCGTATGAGTACGTATTAGACTCAGTAACCTAAACGTATTAGACTCATATAACTAACTAATCATAAACGGATAGGCTTAGTTATATATATTTGGATCAGATTACAATTCTGAACAGGGAACGAATTCCTTTTCATGGTCGCAAACCAATCCATGGTCGCGAAACCTTTCTGAACATGGTTAAGGTCATCAAGCTGTATGCGACTCGACCTAAAGATCCTCTTGATCAACTAATCCCGAACCACCGGTGCAAGAACCAGTGAATTTAGAAAATACTGACCATTGGACAATGTATTTTGATGGCTCTCATAGTTTTCAACACTCGGGGGTTCGAGTGGCCTTAATCACGCCTCAGGGTGACCAACTCCAGTATGTCATACAATTACACTTTGTTTCAACCAATAATGCAGCAAAGTATAAAGGTCCTCTAGCTCGGCTTCGTGGTAAAAAAGACATTGCAGCCTAAGATGCAGTGGCAGCTAACACATCAGATCTCGTCAATTTTTTCGATAAGGATCCACTAGATGATCCTATATCGTCACTAATTCGCTTCTTGGAAGTTAATCGATCTTCGAGAGACTGAAAAAACCAAAATGCATTACTTTGGAAATCATTCTTCAAGAGAAAAGGTTTATGCAGATTCTTCAAAAGAGAATTACTTTTTGGAATGCCTGCTCAACACTATCTTCTATCACTAATTCCTCTTCTTTACTTTCAATGGGTTTTTTGGAGCCTTGGTTTGCCATTGGAATAGGAACAGAGAAGAAGAAAGTAATTAGAAGATGGAAAAAGGTTCTAAGACCTATCAGCGAAAACTTGAAGGCTTTAGAAATACAAAGGCTAGCTATTTATAGAACTTAGAAGCGATGATTCATTTCCACTGCCTCGAGTTCTTAAAAACACCTTATAAGTTTAACCTTGAGTTACAACAAAGGACTTCATAATGGCCTGGCAAGTGCACCCAAAGTTCTTCTTGGGAAATGAAGCAGCACACGGTGGAAAACAAAGCGTTTCCTTTTCCCCTAAGTTGCAATATTATAAGGTGAAATGTCGGAATGCTTGTGTAATTAAATTAAATGATTCAAAATTTGAAATGACAAAGCATATAACTTGTTATTTCAAATTCGGGGGCTAGCTGACAAGAATTATAACCCGAGTTAGTCACCTTTACCGTTCTATAGTCTCTAGGGCTACAGAACGAGGTCTAAATTATTTGCATTCCCCTATGATTTCAAGGACCTAAGGGGGAGATGATAGGAAAGTCCAAGATATTCTGGACTTGACCTAGTCCATGGTCTCAGCCTGTATTATCGCGGGGTCTGTAGTCTTGAGACACCCACAATACTAATGTCGAGGAGTTTGTGGTCTCACATACCCACGAATACCCTGGTCGCGGAGACATCTTCCCGTGGTCGCCAGGTCATGGAGAGTGAACGAATAACAATACTTGGTCATAGTTAATACGCGACCATGACAACTAAAGAGCCAAAACATCCAACAACGATATGATTAGACTTATTCAACCATACCCAGTAGTTAAGCCTGTTCAACCACTACAGCCATCTTAGATATCTTCATTAATTTCTAATAACCGTCAAGGACTTAAAGGCGCAAATATAAACAGGCATAATTGCACATTATGGCTAGCGCATGTTTGCCTCCTAGTGACCCTTCAATCCTGTAACTGGCGACCGGCAACAAGCTATAAAAGGGGGATCACTAGGAGAGAAAGGAGATCTGACCTGAATAGTGACACAAAACCTAAAAGATAGAAAGAGTAGATTCACATACACTGTGTAAAAAAGAATAAGGATTGTTCTCAGTTCATCTAAGAACATCTCTTATTCTCCCCTTGTAAACTTTGATATTCTTAGTGAAATACCAACAGGAGTAGGACTATTACTCATCATCGGAGGGCCCAAACCTGTATAAATTCCTTTCTTCCTTAGACATAGATACCCTAATTTACTTGAGTATTCACCTTAGATTGGCTTCACACTTCATCATCTAAATTTACGTAAGATCGACTAAGGATCAGAGTCCCAATCGTCGACAAGGAGAATATAACTATAGAGTTCAGTCAGAAATTAAGTACTTTGCATTTTTATTATTTGTATTTTCTGCTAATCATATGTATTTGCAAGGTACAAAAACTCTAATAGAGCAAAATATTTCCATTTCCATTGTTAATTTTACAAAAAATTTCAATGAGAGGAGATACATCAAATAAGGTCGAGGTCGTGTAACAGTTTATCTACTAAAGGCTTGGCCTCGGCCCTGGTGGCATTCAACTGATCCTCACTGTCAAAGGTTGCATCTTCCACCACTGAATTCAAATCTAAGTTTGGACCATGGTAATGCCTTAGTTTGTAGAGAATGGCAGAGAATACAGTACCAATGTTGGTCTTCAATTCTCTTTGTACCTCCTTGCAAACTTTGGAATGTTAGCAACAAGAGAATCAGCTTGAACCACCACCAAATTGCAAGACTCACCAATAGATAAATCATCCTTTTCAGGATTGATAATGTCTACATCTAGTGAGTCCGCAACTTCCCTTAGTTTTTCAAGGGTATTCCTCTCAGTAAGACTGCAATTCTTGATGTTTTCTTCCAAGGCCCTTTTATCATTAAGGGAAATTTTTGCAGTCTCCTTGGCCCTCTTGCTGGCCGCCTTGTAGTGGTCGACGATTTGGTGAAGTTTATCCAGGTCGAGACCTCGCCTGAAAAACTTCTCCTTGAAATGTCTCTTTTTTCGGCCAGCCCGAAGTTTATTTCTCTTTGATCTGATTAGAGAAAGAAACAAATTCGACTACATTTGTTTACAAAACTTCACCAAAGCAATGATAGATTCTGCTGAAATGAACTTACAATCTGCATCGGTTCGCAATTTATTGCAAACCAATAGAAGGTGCTCTTTTTCCCCTTAAAGGAAGTTGCGTAATGTTGTCTTCTCCTCCAAGGAAGCTAGGGCCTCAGCAAGCTTTTCGTTGCTTACTCTCAAAGCCTCATCCTTCTTATCTTGTACGACCAAGAGATAATTCCTAGTTGTATAGAGAAAAATTTGAAGGGCAAAAATCCGTACCACAACAATCTGTGGGACAGATGTTGTCTGCACCACAGAAGGGGTTGGGACATTCACTACTCCCCCAGTGACAGCAGCTTCCTTCTCGACCACAACTGGTTCAGCTTGAGATACTGCAGTAGGAGAGGAAGTGGTCCAATTTGTCCCATACATCCAATTTATAATTGGATAACTCATTCCTAACTAAGCAATATAACTTAGTTAAAGAGAAAACCGATATTTACCTAAAGCAATGTTCCAGGAGATTTCAGGGAACAGTTCATGTGGCAGAAGAGGTTGGTGAAGAAGCTTGTGCGCATGAGGCCCCTGCAGTTACAGCTAATGGCTATGGACTTGCAAGTTTCTCGAAAAAGAGACGAACATTTTGATCGTCGATTCCCTTGGAGGTCTTCATTAGTTTTTTCGATGAAGAATCACCAGAGGATCCAACATCATCACCAGTTCGTTTCTTCTGAGCCTCAAAACATTCAAGCAATTGTAAAAACCAAAAGGTTCTATTTTGGAAAACTTTTCCTCAAGAGAAAGACTTATATAGATTTTTCAAAAGAGAATTACCTTTCGAGACGCCTATGTAATGTCTTGAAGCTTTGGTGCCTCCAAATCAACATCTACAACCAGACTTTCTTCCTCATCTCCGGTAAGTCACCATGGAATTTGGGACGCCATTGAGATGAAGATAGAGAAGGCAAGGTTAAGAAGATGAAGAGTCTTAGACGTAGAAAATTTTGAAAAGCTTAAAGACTCTGAAACTTGAAGGCCAAATATATAGACATCTGAAGGTGACACTTCGAGTTCTCGGCATCGGGACACAGCGTACCTCGAGTTTTTTCCATTTAATGCTTGTCATGATTGTCTGACAACCACACCCAAAGTATTTCCTCAGGCTGTGTAAGAATTTGAAGCAACAAAGGCACTCTTTGAAATCCGAAGTGTCGTTTTAATAAGAGCTGTATCATTTCAAATTAGGGGGCTAGCTGACGGAGATTATTACCCGAGTTAGTCGCCTATGCCTTTTGTGGTCGAAAGAGTCATAGAATGAGAACAGAATTATTTATATGCCTCCTCATGGTCATAGAGACCTAGGAGAGAGATTATTGGGTAGTCCAAGATCTTCTGGACATATCCCGTTGTGAGTATTGTCTCCTACGACCTTAACATTTATGGTCATAGAATATATACTCCTACATATCTACGGGTGCCATGGTCATGGAGGCATCTTCCCACGATCATGCTGGTCGTAAAAGCAATACCAATGTGTGGTCGTAGTCAATACACGACCATGATTATTGAGGAGTAATGTTAAAACCTGGAGTATGGTCGAGACCTACCGACCATAACATGAGGATTATGCATGGGATCATGTTACCATTGGTTGTAACTATCTGTAATCCTTCTTCCTAGAGAAATATAACCTCCTTTATCATTGAAATGTTATATAGTCAAGAAGATAAAAGTGAATGAACGGTTATCTGTAAACCATGCATCACAACCATCGAGAAGATAAAGATAAACGTGTAGTTATCTATAACTACATGTAGCAACTGCCCAACTTCCCTCTATTGGTACCCTTTTGACAAGTATAAAAAAAGGACCAATTCAGAAGAGAAGGAGGGGTCAAGAGATTGAAGAACAAAAACCTCTTTAGATTAGAAGATTAAGAGAAGACTTGTTAGACTTTACAGCAAATTCTCTCTATATTTCATCTTATTGATAGTAAAATCATAACAAAAAATAGGGCCATTACTCAGACTTCGAAGGCCCAAACCTGTATAAACTCTGTGTCATTTGATTCATTCATACCATGACTTCTTGGGTGCTTGTGAGGATTGTCTCCCTACCAAACAAACTAAATTTGCATAAGTTCGACTAGGAACCCTGGGTTCCAATCATCGACATAAGTCTCAACCAAACCTTTCTTTCTTGACTTGAAGATAATTTCAAGTTCAATATTTGTCTTAATTCACTAACATGGTAAGGACGAAGAACCCACTATGGATTTCCTTGTGAAGAGATTTAAAGATACCTCTCTTATTACATAGTTGCGTACTAGGTACGACCGTATACCGAGAGTTACCATGTCTCCATGATCATAGTGTCTGTGGGTAGTGATCATGGACTTCACAGCCTTGATTATTGCAACCACGATGTTGCGGCCACAATCATTGAGACCACAGATCCGCGATGGGCCTTTTATAGTCTAGAATATCTTAGACTATCACACGATCTCTTTCCGCAGTCGCGGCAGCCACAAAAAGGCATAAAGAAATTATTCAGGTAATAATCTCCGTCAGCCTCCTCCACAAGACAAACTATAAATATTTGTTCCTATTTCACTCTATTCGCTAGATCTTGGAAGGGCAGTGACAGACACCATAGTGCCTATGTTCTTCCTAAAACAAACTATAAATTCCATGTGACGTATATTGGGTGCCAAGCCTGCCCCAGTGTCCTAGTATATGACAAAAACTATCTACTACATAAGCCATCCTCTTTCAAAGCAGTAAAAGCTGATAAAAATGAAATACCTTGCACTCATACCATTTATAAGAACAAGGATGTTGACCTAGGAGGTGAATTGGTCTTTTAAAATTCTTTTGGTTTAAACAATTTTTTTCCACAAATAAATGAAAACCCGTCTTGCACAAGCACCTGTGTTGCAAATATGAAATAAATTTATTTTCTGAAACACTCTTAAAATAAACTAAGGCATCAAATGATCAATTTTGAGTTTTGCAAACCTAAGATAATGAAGTGATGAAACTAATCATATACTTTCAAGTAAAGAAACTTAGTTAAGAAAAAAACAAAATAAAGACACTTTGACTTTTTATCAAGGTCTAATAGGAACACCCACGCATGGGTTGCCACTCCCGAGTCGTCCTCACCCACAAATGCGACTTGATTCACATGTGGTCGGCCCTTCTACCCTCCGGATAAATGGCTTTTACAACTCCATAATCACGTGCTACTCCAAAACCTCCATCGAAATAGTCCCTGTGCACCACACACCTCATCAACGAGGCAGTGGATCTGAAAGGGTAACAATGGTGGAGCTCTTCACTAGGAAGCAAAGCAAAACCAATATCTGTACAGTCGAATACTTTCTCAAGCGCCTCTCTTTCCGCTCGTGGATACACAAACAAAGTCAAAACCCTTAGCACTCGCTTGTATAGCTCAAATACGCCCATATGCATCAGTTAGAATCTCTAAATTGAGCTAAATTTATTGCCAGACCAAAAAAATAGTCATTGGAAAAGTACAATTGGCAGAAATCGTGATCCGAACACTGTGTGGACAGGGTTCAAACATTTTTCAAACTCCACTGATAATATGTAATACTCAATAAAATCGACATAAATTTTGATTCTGTATTCAAATTTATGTGATCTTTGACCTAGATTATTTTAGAAATCACAAAACATTTAGTGAAGTCACTTCAATGCCTCCAGCCAATCTATCTTTCACATATTTCATCACCGATTCCTCCAACAATTATCCAAATAAACTCAAAACATAATTTTAGTGTTTTTATTTCTCACTCAGTTGTCTCATTTATGGACTTGTCACTTGGCTCACATCTAGGTGTGCACAAAACAATCTTAGCGCGCAGTGAAGTTACTCACTCACGCAGTCACGCTACACACTTAGGCCCTGTTTGGAAACACAGTTTTTTTTGGAGTTTTTCTTTAATATTATGGTTTTGAAGAAAACTGTGGTATTGAAAATCAAGGTACTATTTGGTTACAAAGTATTTTATGGTTTTTAAAACCATGGTTTCTTCAAAACCATAGTTTTTTTAGAGTTTTGTAAACTTTGGTCTGGTGCAAAGTTTTTCCTCAAAACTTTGACCAAACTGTCTCTCCTCTCTCTGATGCATGCACTCCCGAATGTCTTCTCCCTCCTGGCGTGAGACTCTCCTCCTTCCCTGCGTGAAACTCTCCTCCTTCCCTGCCACACCACATCCTGAGTCTCCTCCCTCGCAGCGCTGACATCGGCATCGGCATCTCTCCGACGAAGCACCGGCAGCCGAAGATCAAATGGAGGAGTCTGAAAAAGGTGAGCCGCCGCTGCCCCCCACCTCCTCTTCTTGACGCCAGATCTGAGCCCACATCGCCAGATCTGAGCCCGTACCCGCTGCTCCATGTCACCGCGCCAGATCTGAGCCCGTGCCCACGTCGCTACTCCACGCCCGTGCCCACCATTCCCCGCCGCCGCGCCGCCGCCACTCCACGGCCCCGCGCCCGCCGTTCCACGCCGCCGCTCCACTCCCCCGCAGCCCCGCGCCCGCCGTTCCCCGCCGCCGCTCCACTCCCCCGCGCCCGCCGCCACTCCACGGCCCCGCGCCCGCCGTTCCACGCCGCCGCGCCGCCCGCCGTTCCCCACCGCCGCTCCACTCCCCCGCGCCCGCCGCACCACCACTCCACGGCCCCGCACTGCTGCTGTTGATGCTCTCTCTCAAGTGCTGCTGCTGCTGTTGATATTTTGATATTTGGAAAGCCCTTTACAATTTACAATTCTGAAAGCCCTTTGTTCTGCTGCTGTTGATATTTTTTGATTTCACGAGTCCTTTAATTTATCTATAATTTTAAATTTTAAATTGCAGGCAAGAAAGATAGAGCAACATGGAGTGAAGTTCAAACAAATTTTCTTGTATCGATGATGAAAGAATATAATTCAGCACGATATCGTGCTCAGAACGGTTGGACGAAGGAGGCATGGAATAGTATGACGACTCGTATGAATGAGAAATTTATTAAATGCAAGTTCAATGTCACACAACTAAAAGATCGAGAACAACGACTAAAGAAGGACCACAACGCAGTAAAATTCCTCTGTTCAAAAAGTGGATTTGGATGGGATCATGAGTTGAGAATGGTGACAACTACTGATGAAAAATGGAATGAGCTAGATAAAGATTTGCAAAAGTGGAAAAATAAATCTTTTCCACTGTATGATGACCTTTTTTATATATATGATGGTATGTTTTTTTAACTTTGTTTCCGCTAGTATACTTGTGCGTATTAATTATATTTTTTATTATTATGTTTTCTCTAATATAGGGAAAATTGCTGAAGGAAAGCGTTGTCGGAGATCTACTGATAAGCACAAGGAGGCCATTGACGTCCCAACATCTCCACATCATGCTAATATTGGCAATCAGTCAGCTAGTCAAACCATATCAGCTCCAGGAGCCACACATACTTCTTTTGAATGGGAGGATGACTTCTTCCAGAATGAAGGTACAAGTTTTACAAATCCGATATCTAGTCAAGTTCCACAAAATATCCAAGATCAGTTGTCACCTCAAGAGCAATCACATTATGAGTTCTCACCACCAATTGATGTGCCTTCTCATGTTGGAGCAAGTAGCGAAGGACCAAGTGTGTTGTCTCGTCGTAGTAGGGAGAGTAGTGAAGGAAAAGAGACGAAAAGGACTAAAAAGAACAATGATGCTCTGTTAGAGAATTTGATAGCATTGCGGAAAGAAGAACTTGAGAGTTACAAACAACTCAAAAAGGAGCAAATTGAGAGCTATAAGGAAGTTAAACTTAAGCAATTGGAAATGAATGATCCAAAGAATGATCCTTACTCCATGGCAAAGTGCATTTCAAAACTAGAAGACCTAGCAATTCTCACACCAAGTGAGATGGTCAAGGCAATCAACTTTCTTAAGTATGATAAAGAAGCTCGTGAAATAATGATGTGCATTAGTGCTCGTGATGTTGTTTATGAATATCTCAAAGTCGTTATCTCTCTCTAGTCACTTTATGTCATTGTTATATCGCTACTATGACAATTCGGGATAATGTTAATTTTTGCTATGTTACTTTATGTCGTTCCTACAATACTACTATGACCATTCAGGATAATGTTATTTTTGATTAATGGAATGCAAACTTTTTATTACAGCATAAATGGTATTGTTTTCCATACATATCGGACATCATAAATTATTTGTTCTCCTACTTTGTAAGTAAGCAACATAGTCATTCCACATAGCATCTGTTATTTGAGTTCTCTTTAAGTTACCCGCAGCTCGCCGCTCGTTGAGTGAATGCACATCGTTCCTATATTCATTGTCTCCACTTGGAACATCAATTATTGTTGCTGGATCAATATCGAAGCTATTTTGCTCAAACCATTGTTCGATTCTTTCATGCTTGCGAATGAAATTATGTAATACACAACAAGCTAACACAATATCTGTTTGAGAGTCAATAGGATGATGAGATGCACATTTGAGTATTGGATACCGCATCTTGAGAACACCAATAATTCGCTCAATGTGATTACGAAGCTGTGCGTGTCTTAAGTTGAACAATTCTTTTGCATTTCGCGGCCTCTGATTGCTTCTACCTTGCTCTTGCAAATAGTACCTAACATTGCGATATGGAGCAATAAAATTAGGTGTATTTGCATATCCAGCGTCAACTAAATAAAACTTTCCTTCGGGCACATAAAAACCATTGCCAAGAGCATCCTGTAAAACTCGGGCATCCGAAGCTGAACCTTCCCAACCTGCACTAACATGCACAAATTGACAGTTGAAGTCACATGCAACCATGACATTCTGTGACAATGTTCCCTTTCTATTGCGGTATGGATCTTGACTTTCTGGATCTATGGTAATTGGAACATGTGTCACATCAATTGCCCCAATACAATCCTACAAAATATTGGCATGGTTAGAATAAATAAATAATATTTTTAAAATACGATGCTTTCGTATTTGTGTAAATACCTTAAAGTACGGCATAAATTTTGGATTGCTAGCAATATTGAAAGGAGTGTTCACAGTTGGTAATTGTATCATGCTTCCAGATATTTGGATTAAAGCACTCAATACTGCTCCAAAATAGCGACTGATTGTCTCACCACTATGTTGGAAACGCTCTTGAATGGTACGATTGCTTGCATTTTTTGAAATACCATATAGAAATATAGCAACCTGCTCTTCAACAGCAACATTTCTTGTATTTTTTAGAAGATTCTTCTCCCGAAAAAATTCGACCAAACGATGAAATGTATGCTTTTCCAAATGAAAAGCCCATCTACAGCATGCTTCATGTCCCTCCAGAACTTCAGATACATACTTATCTCCTGTAAGGATAGAAGTATGTATACGGGTAGACTTGTGTGAATGCCTTCCTCCGCCGAAATAACGACTGATGAGAGCAAATTCTTCATCATCTTGTTGTTTTCGCCTCAAGAAATTACCCCACATTGTAAGAAAAATTGGCTATGAATAGTTGTGTAGGTACGTATGAAATGGTATGGTGATTTCATGCTACTATATATAGACAAACAATCATAACGGCTAATTTTCTATAACGGCTAGTTTCTTATAACAGCTAGTTTCTTATAACGGCTTGTTTCTTACAACAGCTAGTTTCCAATAGCCTGACATTAATTAATCTCATAACGGCTAGTTTTTTTAAAAAATATGGTCTTCAAATACTGTTGAAAAAACCATGGCTTTTTAAATACTATGTCGTATTGTATAAAATTGTTCAATATAATTTGTCTAATATATAATTATTTGAATAAAATATTACATTAAAAACTATGATATCCAAACACCTGTAGAAATTGTCCAACGGCTAGTTTTTTAAAACTCATAACAACTAGTTCATTTAAACATCAAACTGAAAACTTTGAAAAAAAACTGTGTATCCAAACACCTTAAAAAACTGTAGTTTTCTCAAAAACTGTGGTTTTGAAATACTACAGAATACTGTGGTTTTGATTGCATGACAATTCCAAAGCCATGACTTTCAAATACTGTGGTTTTCAAATGCTGTGTTTCCAAACGGGGCCTTAATAGTATGGCCAAATAAAAATGAATGTAATATAGACTGGCCACTAAAACGCCTTTCGGGTGAGCATACTAACATATTTAGCTTTCTGGCATCTAATCAACTTCACTCGGGTCTCAAACCGGCCTCGCTCCAGCCATTTGATGACTTCGTTGTAGTTTGTGGGTGCTTTGTAGATGTCATTCCACACACACACTCCGAGATGATCATCTTTCTACCAGTACAAAACTAAAAATCATATATTCAACAAAGATATTAATTTCATAATTAAATTTATTATTAATTACCAAAATAATTGAGTTGAACTCATTATACATAATAATTTTCCCATGTGTATTATAAGGAGGTATTGATGTTGCACATGGGACAAGTATTGTCGACTTGTCATTGCATAAATGTTTTGCATCACATAAACAATTTACTTAATTATACAAACATGGTTATTAAATACAAGGTACAACTGATAAAATGCCTTATACAAATGAAAATAATTGAGAAAAATAAAAACTGTACTTTGTATAAAAATAGCCAAGAAAGATGACTAATTTTTTGAAGACCTTTTGCCTACACAATAGGTACAACCAACACAGCATATTGGACATCCAGCACTGAAGCAGTTAATGCAGCATGCACCCATTTGTAATGCACAAGTTCAAGAAGCTTAATATGACTTCTTCTTCCATGTTGTTCTCCCCCTAACAATCTCTTCATACTTGCAATCTTCTTTCAGTTGCAGCAGGTGCGTGTACCTTGTTGACCATTTTTGAAGTGCATCAGCTAAGCTATGGTGGCCATTAATGATTTTTGGAAATATTGAAGGTCCCATCACCATGCTTATGTTTTCTTCTAATGGACTGGAATCTTCATCGGGTTGGCAAATAGACTGAACAATATCAGAACTTCCACATTCCTTTCTGTACTCTAGTGTAATGCTTGTAAGTTCATGGTGCTGCAAGAATTGATCGGGGAGAGTCTGTGCAATATAGAAAGATGTTCTGAAATATTTCTGTAAAAGTGCTATTGAAATAATAGAACCTCAAAAAGGCTATTAACTATGCGTGCTCTCTATCGTGTAACAAACAAACACACTAACACATTTTGCCTAACCAATGGCTTCAAGACCTGTATCAAGCTATTTAATATCTGTTTAGTTTGGTGTCACACCCAAATATGATATGCCACTTGTCATATTTATAGAAAAAATATTACATATACATGTAGTATCTTTTTTAACGTTTTCCACATTACATATTTTCACAACGAACCAAATAGAAGTCACAGAGGGAAACTTAGAGTTTTCTTTTTTTTAATTTAGTGGTTGGGGGTGGTGTGTGTTGGTGGTGGTCGTGTTGAAAAGATAAAAGAGAAATTCATGAAAAATAGTCAACTATGTTGTCCAAATTTTATATTGATAATGTTAAACATGAAAAAAAAAAAGACTAAATTGCGCTCCTTGGACATTTTTGTGTTACCTTGACGGAACCATTGATGATCCTCTCTTGCTGTCGGTGAAAAAAGGTTTTTTCAGGATAAAATTCCCAGGGTTAATTGTCCTTTTATTTTTTTGAGACTCCAGGATTAATTGTCAAGAATTTATTTGATTGTAAACAAAAAAAATTCAAACATAAAAAATTAAAGTGGAATATGTACCCTATATTCCACACATCTATCATCAGTAGCTAAATTACATCTTATATCTTTGTACATTTTAAAACTTTTAATTTTAAATATTTGTTTGTTTAGGTTTCCATGAAAAACCACTTTGATTTTGGAAATTCTTCATTTACACACCTATAGTTTCAATTTTGTTACTTAAACTCACTGCACTTGATTGTTTCTAGTTAAGCTAGTCCTCGCGTCCATAAAGCATGCGGTGCTAATTTTCGGGTAACTCCGTTTTTCTTTTGGTGCAATCTCTAACGACCAAATAGATCAAAAGTAACTAAGTGTTACCCAATGAAAATGCAATTACTTAATTGACTAATCTTATGAAGTATGTGGCTTCAAATGGAGATACTGATAGTGCAATCACTTCAGATGAACAATTTGGGAAATAACAAGGACTTGGGCTGCGATTTTGCTATTATTGATCTTGTGACCTAATTTAGATTTTTCTAATAAATCGTACAACTTATTTTTGGTAAACATTTAATACAATCTTCAGTTGGCACCTTGTCGGATGTTACCACTATAAACTTTGGATTCATCGAGTCTCAGAAAGAAAAAAGTTAAGACATTGAGATCTTGTCAATCTCTTGGTGCATTCATCAAGGAAACAAAAACCTTTTGAAACCCTCTTAAGAAAGTAGTCTCATTGTAGGGGAAGGAAAATGTTTCTATTTTACACTTGTAATTCCCGAATGTGGCAATAGAGAAGGCCATGATTTGCTAAATTAGACAATGATGTGTTTACCTCTAGCATCCATCTCACGTATTTGACGTTGTTGACATGATGATTCATATCAAGATCACTCCGCTTTGGCTACAAATATTCAATAACATAAATATGAGATATCATGAGCCTGCGTTAAATTGCTCAAAGTGAGATTTTGGAGAACTGGAAAATCAGGCGAAAAGCACTACACTGGATAGAATAATTACTTGTCTGCTAACATTCTTATATGCAATACACTGTTAGTTCAAGTGGGAACAGAAAGCATTGTTCATATCTACACATTTACCTAAATTTCTATATAAAGAAAAAGGAAGGTAAAGTAAATAGAGAAAATTTCCATAGTCGCATATATGTTGTCTTTACTTCTAATTTTGACAATTTATCTTCTATACTTCTAAATTATTGTAAAGTGTTGCTGGTACTTTTGATTTCAACAATTTGGCAAATGTAGTTTTCATTAATTGTGCGAATTAACATATGTTTTCTCAATGCAATTACTTATTACTACAGAGACAGAGACTTGTAGAACGTATTTCACACATTCCACCTGATAATTTGCACTAAATTTTTAAAGTATAAGTGGTACATTGCTTATATTAAAAATATATGTGGTAATTTATTTGAAAGTATATGCGGTAAATTGTCAAAATTAAGTGCAAATACCGAAATCTATATTTTTGAAAAAAAAAACTTGCACGTGTGGTATAATTTTACCAGTTGAACAACATAATTTTTTTTATGGAGATGGGTAAATAATATATGATATAACTTATGGATTAGTAAAAGTTATCCAACCTTCAAGTCTGAGTTGATGTATTTTGCATTGCTATCTAATTTGATAATCTTCTCAGTCATCTCCTCCTTTATTGCTTGCCGGTTAGTGAACCACGGCAAGATTTCACCTCTCACCTCCTCTGGCATCTTTGACAGTCTCCTCGTCATCTTGTTCATCATCACCCATGTGCTATACATGTAAAAAATTAAAAAAAACAAACAAAAACTAATACAATTTGTAACATTCGAATACCCATGATTATATAACATACTGATTGGATAATAATGTGTTTGGTCAGATTTCGATTTATCATATATGACAATTTTTCAAGCTTAATAATATGGCCAAAGGCAGGTTGTGGCGGGAGTTTGCAGGTTGGTGTCAGATGTGCTCATGGTGCACTCGGCTCCTATGGTGAGGCCCACATTGGCACGTAAACAAACGAGAAAATGCAGTGCAAGTGGAAAATAATCAACCTAGAGACACAAATATTTTAGTTGTTGTTGGGGTAAAGCATACTCTCCTCTAGCCTGCTGTTTGCCTCACCTTTGGATCATTGGATGGGATGTTTGTTAAGTCTCTCCTTTAGGAGATGCCTTAAGCCAAACAGATGTTGTGGAAGTGTGTTGAGGGAGCAAAAAATTTGATAATGTACTAATTATGAGAGAAGTTAAGTGTTTTAGTGAGAGATACATGTTATAACTTGTGAGGTCAATTGACCTTTCAAATTTGGTACAAAATAGTTCAAAATCTTATTAATATTCTTCTTTATTTTATTATTGACTATAAAAAAAAAGTGTCCCATTATCCCTTGTTAGCAACAAAACAGCGACAGCTGTCAATCCCAAGAGAACAAATAAATGTCCAATCATTTTACCCCAACAGGCGTCTTCGGACTTGGTTGCTTCGCGTAACGGTGGGTCCTCCCAATGAACCAACACCTTGATGTGGTGGGCGGTTGCCTTCCCCGTCCACATCCCTACGGACCCTGCCCAGCTACATTTTATATGTACATATGGTCTTGCTCATTTCCCATCAAGGAATGGAGATTGGGTTCATGAGAAACACGCTGCTCTACTATGGTTACTTGCACATAAACGCCTTGACTGATGGCAATAAACTCAATTCATAGGTGGTTTGTGACGTTAGAAGTGGAGTTTGCCAGTTGAGCAAACCGGAGAACACTGCATGGTTGATGATTGATGGCATTGGCTTGACGCCTTGAAGATGTCGAGCGAACAACATTCTGCGGAGGAAGAGGGAGGGAGCGATACAGGGAGCGATACATGGTTACTTGCACATAATACGAGTGAGGACTTCACCAGAAATATCGTTGCAAGTGCACAACTATAACTACTGTCACTCTTTTTACTCCTCCATGTTCCTCCAGCCATGAAGAATGATGTTTTTGCTTGCGGTGCAATCAACATTGAGACAACCAGGGTAATCAAGGTTTGCACAGAGAACAAGGTGGGACCTAACGTTTTCCATCATATATTTTGCCTTTTATCTTTGCAACCATGATGCTTTAACATATTTTGATGCACGTTATGAATTTATCATTCATTAGTTCAGACCGCTCACACTATTTATATGTTTGTTCTTAAGACTGAATGTAGATTATATTTGACAATTATATGTTACTTGATAAGGTGGTGGTGTGCTGACTTAGATCATCGGTCAGATCTCAATAATTAGTAATTTTTGTTAAGTCTTTGATAAGATCAAAGTATTTCGTTACAAGTCAGTTTAATTTCCCTCTCTCTCACACATTTCTATATGTTTTACCATTTTTTAATAGTCAGATTAATTACATAGATCATACATAACAGCAAATGACTTATGAACAAAGACGTAGAAATTGACAAACGAAAGCCATTTGGCCAAATCAGATTTTCAATAATAGATATTTTGCAGCCATCGAGATCAGGGATAGACCTTTAATGAAGTCTAAAGGTCTGTGTGTAGAAAGATGTTATATGTCAAATCTGAGATGAAACTGAAATTTTGTAGAACGACATAAGATCTCACCATGCATCTCTCCCATTGACGTTTTAGATACTCGACTCTTCAGGTTTCTAGTCAATTTTTTTTTCTAAGATGGCATCAAAGATAGGTGGCTTGTGACAATATTTTCAACCCAATCGTTATGGCTTGAGATCATTTTAAAGCCTATATAACGTTCTAGATAACCACTTAAATGTATTTTATACAACATTTCCAAAAGAGACTCTTTCAAATCAAATTGACGTATATGTAAGAATTTTTAATTGCAAAATTAACCAGTCATAAATTTAAATCATGAGCGAACATAACTATGAACAGATAAGTGAATCAGATTCACAATAACACACGGAGATTAATCCTAGTTTATATTAAAGTTCATAAAAATCTAAAGATATTAAAGAAACTGACTCCATTATCATATACAAATTTTAGAAGATAAAATTGAGTTGATTTCACAGGATTTAATTCCTAGATCCACCATTAATATTTAGTCTCAGTTTAAACTTCGATAAGTTGAAGCTAAAGTGAGCCAAACACCCGTCTAGGTATCAGGTGTAACGAATCATGCCTGGTTGCTCGGGCGAAGACAAACCGAGAGTTGCGGCTACGGATCATCCAGTCGCGGCGCATGCCGTTCTTCCCCGACGGGCCGACCCATGTGTCGAGCTCCAGCACCTCGCCCCTGCAGCAACGAGAGCGACGTACGGCTGTCAAGAATATCGGCAAGCTTGTTTCTGAAGCACAGCAGAGGCAGTCATGTACAGAGAGAGGATACAAAGATACAGGTGATTTTTGTTTCATATCACTGGTCCTTGTGCATAATGTAATCCATGCCAAATAACTAAGATACCATTGTATGGTTCACGGTGACATAACATTTTTATAGGTGATATATGGTATTATCAAAAGAATTTTTATTAGTATCTACAAAAATGTCACTCAATAATTAATTGCTTATGGCATCAAAGTTCATTTGTTTATTTCCCAAAATAAAAAAAAGTTCATCGGTATAAAATAAAATTTTCTCGTAGATGTATGCTGCAAGGTAGAGGAAGCTCACCAGATGGGGTACTGGTCTACTTGGACATGCATCCTTGTGACAACCCAGATGAGGTTGTTCTTTATCATGCCGTGCGTCGCGCCGAAGCCGTCGCCGAGCAAACCCGACATCCAGACATGGTTCAGCGCTGTCTCCTGGAGGAGAATGTGATTTAGGTTACCATTGGTACACCGTATATTTTATTACATATAATCTCAAAATTCGTTGTAATCTTTTTTCGTAGAATAAGAAAACATATAATTTAAGATAATTGTGTTTACTAGAATTGATAATCATATTAAATCATTATTAGTAATGTTAAACTATCATATTTGATGTGAGATAATAAGATTTGAAGTGTTCACCACATGCTAGTTAAACTTTATGTAGAATTGTAGATATTGTATCTTATATAAGTCATATATTAGAGTATAATGTGGATCTTATTATCAAAGTTTGTTATATACTTATATTTTAGAGATATTTCGAACCAAACAAAAAAACTGAAGTGATTGAAATTATGGAGAGTCCGTGATACAAGATACACCTCTTATGCATGTAAGTTTTTGTAACAAACTACTATAAATTTTGTTACAAAATATTCTCATACTACAGTTTAGATCATGTGATCTTTTAGTCAAATATGCAAATCCTTTAAAATTATGGTATATTTCCTGTAGTTCTCAAACAAAACGATATACCAAACTCATCCTTAAGTATCATTAGCGGTCCAACGTAGATCAGCTACAAACTTTAGAGATGTAAACCGTCCGATCACAAATTGCATTGCTCAAATTAATATATGATCCAAATAAAAATATTTGTCGTATTCCTATGTCATAGTCAATTAATAATTTCTATTTTTGATCGGACGCCCGTTATGCACTTTGTATAGACTAGCAAATCCGGTTCTGTACGCGTTGGGTTTAATGTCATTATAAAAAGGTAGGATTGGACAAAAAGATCCAAACTTGTGAACTATTCGGGATTGACTCGAAGATCGGTTCGGTCCGGGTTTGACTCAAGCCTTTAATGAGCCGAGTTCAAGCCCGAGGTAAAGCTCGAGTGAAAATTCAAACCAAGCCTAAAACTCAAATTAAAATGAAGCCCACCAACCCTAGCACCAGGGACCCCAACCCGTGCTACTACTGGCCTACTGCTGCTACGTGACCAGACCTGCGTGGGCCACGTGGCTGCATCTGTGTGATGGGCTGAAGGCCCGCGGTGGTGTGTGTGCGACGTTAGTACACAACACAGGAGACGGCCACTGGACATAAGCACGGCATAGTAGCACACCAACACCATCGCGGCGTCGCCCCCAACCCTAGTCCCAAGGCCCCCAAGTCCCCAACCGATCCCCAACGTCGACACCATAGCCTTCAAATCCTCAATTTCCACCGGGTGAGTAGCCGTACCTCCAGATCTATCACGGCGGAGGTGTAGAGAGCGGCAGCGTAGGTTCTCGGTAGAGGTTTGAGGCGGCGCGGACTTCGGGCGAAGGTGTAAGGATTGAGGAGCTGCAGGCGACCGTGTGAGGCGGCACGGCCGCCGGGCTCCTTGAAGATTTGTGAGGAGCGGCGACAGGGGCTTCTGGCGTGAGGCAAGTGAGGCTCCGAGCGACGCGGCAGCGTGGGCTCTCGGTGGCATGCCCTCTTCCTCCCGATGGATCAGGGGCACAAGCTCCCAGTGGCGTGTCCTTTTCCTCCCCAGCGGATCAAGGTCTATCAAGCTTGTCGAGCCAAGCTCGACCTCTATCAAGTTTGCTTTGAGTCGAGTCCGATCCTGGTTTTAAACTCGTGAATATTTCGAGTCGAACTCGAACCGAACCAAGTACACTATCGAGTTCGAACCGAACCTGTCTGAACTTGCTCGAACTCGACTCATTTCCAGTCCTATAAAAAAGTGATTGGTTGCGTTCACTTACAATGGTGCAGTAGGTCCTAGGCGCAAGCACTTTCCAAGTGACTCGTACCACTGATAGTGTCCAAAAAATATTTTAATGTATGGGTTGGTATCTAATCCAAATATTTTTACCGTTTAAAATCATTCAGAGTATTTTAAGACTACGATATTAGTTGTGCGCTCTGCGCTATTTTTCATTAGGTTGCTGTACTTAAGGTTTAGTTACATGAGATTTAACATTTTTAGAAAATTTACATCTGCCCTCCTTAAATTTTCAAATTAGTCACTTAAGTTCATGAACTTGGTGCTTTTAGTTAAAGTAGTCCCTCCAAATTTGAAGTTTATACATTAAGATGACTCGGTCATTGTTTCTTTTATAAATGTAGGGAGGACAATGAGTTGTCTAGGAAGTGGTGTCTATTTTTTTTAAAAAAATTTGTATTATCTATATTACATAATAAAAATCACTTCCAATCTTCATTCTTCATCTCTCTTCCTCATCTTTCTTCTCATCTCTATGCCTCTTACTGTCACCGCCACCACCGTCCTCCCCAGTTGCCTCCTCCTCACCTTCTTCACCGCCTTGCCACACTGCCTTCTCTCTACTTTGTTATTAATTTTGTCTCTCCCTTCGGTGACTACCACCTCTCACCATCGCTGAACTGCTGCCGCCGAATTAAGTTGCCTGGATTAGGTTAATCTTAGAGTACTAGATCTAAAGAGAGGGATTGATCTAATGTTAAAAAAAGATGTATGTAAGATAAAAATAAACTAGTATATTCTCATTGACAATTCTCGAGAACAATATATAAATATATTTGCTTGTGTCGTTTCATTCCATTAGAAGTAATTACGTAGCAAGACTAGACTAAATAATTTTTGAAAATACGATGACTCCAATGACCTAACTGAGTCTACAAGAAGCCAAATGAACAAATTAAAAAAACATTGACAAATAGAATTATTTTTTTAGAAATATGTATATTTCACAAGATACCTTCCCACCTTGCATGCATTACTTCTAATCAACTAATTAATCAATTAAAGCAAAATGGCAGGAGATACCTCTCTGATGTCACTTTAAAATTACAATATATAAACATTCTACTATTTGAATACTTTTACAATTCTTTATTTATTTGTGGTTTCACATTTGGTCTTGATAGACTTAACTCAAATGATAGTGACTTAATATATTAAGTGAATTATCAAAAAATTAGATTGAGGGACATGATGGCAAAAGGTGTCATAGTATATGGGCGCTGGCTTATACTATGTTTCCATCAATTAGTACTGTCTAGGGCGTCAGTACCTGGAGGAGATTAAGAATGGTCTCCAGGGTGGCCGTCTTGTCGGGACCAACTTCATACGACCGCACCACCAGCGTCTGTTGGTACCGCTCCCCTCCCTCCACGATCACTGCCTGCCGGAACGGATCCGCCACCTGCTTCTCCGTTGGTATGTTCTGTCGGCTACTCCGCTCCCCGCCGTCACCATCCTCCTCCCCCGCCGCTAGCACCACCGGCGCGGTCAGCTCTGCCAGCGATCTGATCGACGCCTCCACTGCCGCCGCTGTCCCATTCACCCTCGCGCTGTTCACCCTGACTCTCCTCCACTGCCGCTCCTGGCCGCCGTCGCTCTCAGTGGTGGAGCACCTGACAAGCACGCGCGAGTAGCAGTAGTACGTACAGGACAATGAGCTCGCCATGCAGGTGTCGTCGTTGACGTTGCACTAGTAAGAGAAAAGAAGAAAAGAAAACAGCACGGTTGCACGTTCCGGAAATTATTAATTGGGATCTAAAAACACGGCGACGGCAGCGGCGCTCCCGTTGTGCGCTTGGGGTCTTATAGTTATACATGCGCAAGGCGGATCCGCCAATAGAGTTTTCCATTGGAGTTATCCCTAACGACTGGAGGCCAGAAAGCGACAGCCTTGTAGTCTGTAGCACGCCATCGAACAAAGCGAGGCGGAGCAATGGAATAAGAAGGGGACTTGTACACAAGAAGGGAATTTTTTTTATAATAACCCATAAAAGAAAATTAATTACAAAATTAAATTATAGTTGCTATATTTTGCAAAAATAACCCGCCATGTCAGCGTGTTGAGTTCTGGAAACTCAACAAGGACTTGTCACGGTTCCAAAACGCGATAAGCGGCTTGTCGAGTGCCCACTCTGACTCCTTTCGCATGGTTGTATCAATTCAAAATTGGTAGCATCAGTATTAGATCTGATCGTGTTCGTATCAGTACTAGACCTGATTGTGATCGTATCTAGTACATAAACTGATCGTATCAGTATTGAAAGTGATCGTAGTCGTATCAGTTCAAAACTGGTTGTATCAGAACCGAACTGTTATAGGAGTAAGAGGACTTGTCGAGTGTTGGGTATTTGACAAGTCATTATCGAGTGTCCAGTACTCGACAAGTTGATGTGGCGGATTATTTTTATAAATATGACAACTGTGATTCATTTTTATAATTAATTTTTCATGTGTATTATTTATAAAAAAAATTCCACAAGAAGGCCGAATAAAAAGGTAATAGTGGACAATATTGGTGGGCTCCTGGGCACTTGGTTTTTGGAGCTGCCTCGCTGAGGAAACGCCTTGTAGTTGTCACAAGGCTCAAAGTGACAGGTTAAGGTGCCCTTTCCATGGTACTTTGAATAATAAACAGCGAGTGTATTATTACACGTGGAGGATGCATTCTATGGTATAACTCACCTCATGAATTTGTGTGTGCTTAGAGGTGCGGATACATAATTTTCATGTACGAAGTCATCACATGGGTTAGTATTAAGAAACATTTTTAAAAAGTTTGAAGGTCAGTTTTGAAGTGATCAGAGCATTTTCACATTAAAGTATATGGACATAAGAGGTAAATGAGGGGGTTTTGAGGAAATAATGGGGTTAATTGGCCCATTATCACGATATAAGTGCACGTGCACTTATTTTGGGCAATTGAAAATGTATACATCCTAACTTTGAATATTGCACAAATGTCTATTCTTACCTACAAGCTAAACAAGTGCCCATCTAAAGTGTCAACAAATCTCAGGGCCAATTGTGGATAGCTTACCAACTTCAAGAAGAAGAATAAGCTTAGCTTCTTAGAGCAACAGCTTCTTTGGAGGAGTCACGATGATACAATGGAGGTCACAGATAACTGTAACTGCCCACTAGGCAATGGAGGTCTCCTCATCCTTCAACAACAAAGGTAGTGTTGCTCCATGAGGTACACTGGTGTCGAAGGAGGTTTATTGGTTCCAGTCATACCATCGAAACCAAGAAGCTTGGTTTCCCTACTTTCTAACTTCTAGTTAATAAAGGGGTTTCAACTGTTAAGTATAGTATGTATATGCATTGGACTTGGACTCATGTGTCAGTGTTGGACTTGGACTCGTTTAGTCTTGTACATCTTTAGATTGTACCTATATATATATATTGGGATTTACCCTAATATGTTTTGAGGTTTAATCTAACATGATATCAGAGCCACGAGATCTTAAACCCTAGTCCATACCTCCTGTCGTTGCCTGTCGGCCTCGACGTCTTCTCCGATTGCCGCTCGGCCTCAATGTCTTCTCCAGCCACTAGCCGAAAAACTCCCATGCTCTCTGTCTCTTACTCTCCGTGCCCCGAGAGTTAGGCTTAGGTTTTAAGTGTTTGTTTTTATTGTTCTCAGTATCTTTCGACCGTGTTAGTCCTCCACGTGGTGTTATGGCCTCTTCGGGTGGTTTCTCCATGCCACTCTGTGATGTCAAGCTGAACAGCATCAATGACTACAAGGAGTGGTCCCTCCTTATGTTCTCTCTCCTCGATGGACTTGGCCTACTGGGGCATGTGGACGGCAAGCTACTAAAGCCGACAACAAGTGACCTTACTTTGCCCACTTGGCTGCGGGACGAAGCCAGGGTGAAGTATGTCATTTTGAAGAGTACTTAGGCAGTTTATCAGTGGTCCCACCTTAATACATTATAGTCACCTTCTTCGGGTACTTTGCTATCTATGAGGTACTTCTTCCCACAACCTATTCTATGCATGAACTAGTCATCTTCAGCTCCATGCTTACTCTGACTCTACTAGGGCTGGTGATCCTACTGATCGGTGTTTTATCAATAGATATTGCATATTTCTTGGCACTTCTCTTCTTGCTTGGAATTCCAAGAAACAGATAGTTATTTCTTGTTCTAGTGTAAGGGCTGAGCTTCGGGCTTTGGCAATAACTACAGTTGAGATCATATGGCTTTGTTGGTTACTTACTGATTTTGGTGTGAATTGCATGCTCCTACGTCACTTCTTTGTGATAACACGAGTACCATACAGATTGCACATGATCCAGTGTAGCATGAGCTCACCAAACACATTGGTATTGATTGATATTGATGCCTTCTTTACTCGCTATCATTGTGAGCATGGCACTATTGCTCTACAATATGTTGCATCAGATCTTCAGGTTGTAGACTTTTTCATGAAGCCACATACCAGAGAGCATCACGACTTCAGTCTCTCCAAACTCCATACGTCTGATCCGCCTTGAGTTTGAGGGGGGCTTTAAGTATAGTATCACTACTACAGAAATGTAGTCTACTAACCCCTATCTTCTAACAGTTTTACGCAATCTAGAAGAAAACCGTTAGTGTAAATGGTGTAGAGTGGAGAAGGACATTTGTACTGATGGTTAGGTTGTGAAAACCCGTAAGTTAAAATCACATGATTTATTCTAACGGTTCTTAATATATTAATCGTTGTATTTTGGGAACGGTTAGAATACTTCACCTCCGACCAAATTGACCGTAGCATTGTGATCCTTGAACTCCGTAGATGGTGTAGCCGAACCTAATTGACTGGAGCTATCCTATATCAGCAGCGCCCGAGTTGTCGTCTTCTTCGAGTCCGACATCAACGCCGGCGAGCTCCAGTACTTGACTGCAACCCAATTCCTCGCTGGAGAATGATCAGCAACACCCCAAGAGCGTTAACCCTCAACCAATTTCGAGTTTTATCTTCTGTAACTCGCTCCCACTGTAGCTCACCTCAGTTCCTAAAAGCCGACGAGTTCAACCTCGCCGTTCGCAGTCGTCTCATCGCCGTTGTTCAATCTACTTTGTCCTGTAGATTTGCCTCAACCTACTGAGCATATCACTCCACTGCATCGCCCTTCGATGCTCAGCCAAATCGCAAGTAATCCCTATGCCAAGATCTGTCCAGCACCTGTGTCTTGCCGTGTCGCCACTGTGGTTTCTCATCGCCGTTCATCACCGTCCGACCACCTTAGTTCCTGAAACCTCCACCATTGGATTCCTGTTGTCTTCGCCTACCTCCTAGACATAGTTGGCGAAGCAAAGCTCAAGAAGATCGATCAAATACTCAAGCCCTAGAATCTGGCCGTGCACTGACATTCAATTCACTGTGTCCAGGGGCCTCTTTGCAAATTTCCTAAATTCTGGACTTTCCTATGAAAACCACCTTGTCAAGTAGCTACCTTACTACATTTTGCATCTAATGCTTTGATCAAATCACATTCTTCCCATTGGAAATTATCCAAACCACGTCAATGCCATTCCTTGACAATACCAGCCCTTGTCAGTTCATGCCAGCCAATGGCATTAGGCCAATTTAACCACTTCTGTTTATGCAACCTAAAAACCACCTTGTCCATTGAACTTGTAGAGCTATGTTCTACATTTTGTTCAACTACCACACCTTGAGATAAATTCTCTAGCATTCTCTGAAGCTATGTCAGAGCCCTGAACCGAATGTCGACCTATTGACGTTCGTCGTTTTTGAGAAAAGCAGCCGCATACTTGATGTCCATATTGCAGCCTTGAAACTCTGAGAGTCTCTAGCATACGTCCTCAACCCTAATTCCATGAATCTCCAAGATCAACTCAAATCCAGCTTTCAAGCTTACCTGTTCCAGTATCGCCGAGAGTGTTTCTCCTTTGCATGTTGCATATAGATTATTAATGGATTGTGATTCCTGTTTGCTTGTTTGATCTTTGATTAGAGCAAGAGCCTGAGTATGAAGATTTTGTCAGACCCGACATCGACTGCTGTACCTTACGATGCGGAAGGCAAGTCATATTCTTGAACTTCTTGAACCTATATTTTATGAATTGTTAAGATATTGCCTTGACTATAAGTAATATTGCATTTGATGAAATGAGAAAAGTATGATATGGCAGTGCTAGGCTGTATGCCGACAAAAGATGAGGAGATTCCTTATAAAATGATCAAACTATGAGCCATAACTAATATATATGTATATATGTATATTCATGAAATAAAACCCTTGCCGTGGCCAGAGTTTGGTATGGAATGGTGGTGGCACTGACGAGTGCAGGGTTTGTGGAATGCACTGGTCATGGGCATGTAAGGACTAAAACCTTGTGTTATACTTCCATGTGGCATGAAAAATGTACTAACCACTTGCCTGGTATGGGACGGGCGCAACTTAGTAGCTTTCTCAGTATTAGCTTTTCCCTGCAATGGTTGTCGGTCCGGTTTCTTGCGAGAAACTGGTGGGCCACTGAGGGCCATGAGTGATGTGAGTTCAGAAAAATTATGAGAGGAAAAGGTGGAAAGAAGGAAGACGCCCTACGCCTGGATTAAGTCATGCGCGACTGTAGTCAAAAGAGGCTATGTGTCTTGCGAGAACATATACCAAGGCTAGGAAGTAAGGCAGTGGGGAGGACCCACAACGGTAATGAGGACTGGAAAGTCTATTTACCGGGCAAGGAATTGTTAATGCTAGGATTGTGAACTGTTGTGTGATCTCAGCCTTGTCACATGCGTAAAAGTCGCATGGAGAGGTCCCAACTTGAAAGCTGAGTGAACGGTGGATTAAAGTGGTACACCTTTGCAAAGTTAAAAACGTATTCGAATACTCCGAGCTCCCGGGTCTATAGGAGCCTGCGCGCGGTGGATCCTATCCACGTCGATGTGACACAAGTATGTTTTCTAAATAAAATTGGCTAGACTTAGCTCATGTGTGCTTGACATGTGTTGTCATGAAATGAGGTGCTAACATGGGCAGACATGTGTTGTCGTGCTATGGTAGTACTTCTAAGAGTTTATAAAGGATATTGATGATATGTCATGATGAGCACTGCCATATATTTGGAAAGAGAAAAAGTATTTTGCAACCTTCGCTCCTTCCCTAATAGCATAGGTTCATATCATTCCTACTATATGTACCTACTCTTATCTATGACTTGCTGAGTACGTAAGTGCTCACCCTTGCAATTCACTATCCAATAGATGGAATGTCCCTGATCAAGACGAAGGCCTGGAGAACTTCTTGGATCCCTGAAGGAAGAGAGTCAGTTCCACCCAAGTCCTGAAAAGTGTTGCTCTGCTTTCAACTTCTTGCTGTGGGGGTTCACTTAGCTTCTGCCGAGTAGTTGTTCTTCTGCAACCAAACTTATTTTTGCCGTGAAGGCTTGTAATTTATTATGTTGTAATGAGGCCAGTTGGCTATACTGCTCAATGTAATGAAAGTTAAACTGATGCAATATACTCCTATGTTTGACTCATCCTGGGAAGTCAAAAGGTATGGGATCAGCTGCAGTGAGCTGGGTCCCCATGGGAGTAGTCGTGTCCCCCTGTGAGGGCGGGATGCAGCAAAGGACCACCGGTGCCTGGTCATGTGAGGATCATGTGAGGCACCTCGAGAATTGGCGGGGACACCTGTCAAGCATCTGAGCCCTTTGGTCGGGAACAAGGCCCCTCGGTGGCTTGCCCCGGGCGCCGCTTTTTGCCCGGGGACTTGTCCAGGGCGCCACCATTTGCTTGGGGACAAGGCCCCCCGGTGGCTTGCCCCGGGCGTTGCCTTTTGCCCAGGGTCATTTTCCCTAAGACAAGGACCCCCAGCGCCAGGTCATGTGAGGATCACGTGAGGCACCTCGGGAATTGGCGGGGACACCTGTCAAGCATCTGAGTCCTTTGGCCGGGAGAAGGACGCTAGTGCCCCTCGATCCAACAGCTGCGGACGGGGCAGTTTAGTCTTTTTGCATCTTTTAGACCTATTTAAGCCCTTGTAACCCCTCATGTGAAGACAACAACTCATTTTTACTCTAATACACAACAAAACAGGCGTGCTCTGGAGCCACCTCTCCCCGAGAGAGCTCCCCTAGCTAACTCTAGTTGGGAGCACGTCGACAGGACTAGGGTCTCCACTGAGGCCCGAACCTGTATAAACCTTCGTGTCATTTGCTGTGTTTGCCAGACGGGAGAGCACCGGTCACGCGGTTAGCTCGCGTCCTCTTTTCTTCGCTAGGGACTTCAACAAAACCTGCCGGGGTATTCGCAATACCACGACAATTGGCACCGATCGTGGGGATTCGTGACTAATCGCCATGGCTCCTCCAAGAACGAGGGCTCGCACCCTTCCAGGTGACGCCGGTCCCAGTGACCCAGTGCCACCCCTCCAAAGCGCGGTCGTCCCGGCGCTGTTGCCCAGACACGGCCAAACCCAGGTACCACCTCTAACTCTTCCGGTAATTTCCGGCGGACATGGCTCTGGGTCCAACCTGGCGACCTCGAACGCTCCCGGGGGGACTGGCTTTCCCCCGGTGGCTCCGCCGGCTTCCCGGGACGCACTGCTCGAGGCTCTGGTGGAGGGGCAGCTCCGCGCCCAGCACTCGATGGACGAGCTCCTCCGCGTTCTGGCGCGGCCGTCGGCCCCCATCTACCCACAGTTCCCGATTGTGGGACATCCGGTGGCCCCTCCGATCCTCGGAGGTCAGGTCGCTCCCAGGGCTTGTGGTTCCAACAGGGGTTACGCTCCGGCGGGCCCGTCCCCGGAGTCTTCCCGGCCTCGGGGGCGTTCCCGGTGTCGGGGACTTACCCCGTCCCCGGGGTCTTTCCCATGCCAATGATTCACTCCGCACCAGGGGCCCTCCCGAGACCGGACGTCGGCCTCTCTCCACCGGTTATGCCCATCGTTCCATAGGTGGCCCGCCAGACGACTCCCGCGCCGTCGCCGAACCTTCCCCGGCAGGGTCCCCACTCTCCGGTCCCGGAAGGTACTCCCAGGGACCGCCCGGTAATGGATTCCACCCGCACCCCGGTTGCGCCTCCCGCACTCGCAGTCGACGCGCATGAGCTCCCTCCTCCCCCGGGGCCGCCCCCGAGGGCTCCCCCGGTGGATCAAGTCTGCTTCACCCGGGAGGAGGTCGAGCAAATGCGTACCACCAAGTCTGGGGAGGAGCCTCCCCTGGGTCGTGAGCGCGGGGATCCCCGCCCTCGCTCCGGCCGGGGCAAGAGACCTGCCGAAGAACTAATCACCCCTGGGGGGTGCCTGGACGTCCTGGAGTTTAGCTCAACCAACCCGGAGGAAAAACGGCGCTACCGCCATGACGGCGGACCTCTTGGGCCCGTCCCCGATTCCGACAACGAACGCGCGTCCCCTGTCAAAAGGGATAGCGATCAGGACCCCCCCAAGAAGTGGAAGGGGCTAACAAACCACTGTGCCGCAGACTCCGGTGCATTCGATGGCCGCAGCCTTACCGCCCGCCGCACATCGAGCACTACAATGGTGAGGCCGACCCCTACGAGTTTATGTAGGTGTATTCCACAGCCATTTCGGCGGCTGGGGGGGATGAGACAGTCCAGTGCAATGTCTTCCCTCTCTACCTGTCTGGGATCGCCCGCTTGTGGTTCTACAACCTGAAGGCCGGCTCCATCAAGTCCTTTGCGCAGCTAAAACGCGAGTTCTGCGCAAACTTCCAGGGGAACTATGTGCGCCCCCTAGATTCTTCGCAGCTGTACACTGTCCGACAGAGGATGGGAGAGACCATCCGCAGCTTCTTCAAGCGCTTTTCTCAGGTCATGAGCAAAGTGGCTCACGTCCTTGACTCCACAGTCATTGAGGCGTGTAAGAGCGGGATCCTCCCTGGGCGGAGGAGGATGACCTCTGGAAGAAAAACCAGGGGGTCCCCGCCCCCGTCGACCAGGAAGCTAGGGACCCCTCAAACGCCCCAAGAGGGGCAGCCGTAGCGAGACACGGCCTCAGGACACCTTTGTCCTTAAGGGCGGAGGTGGCTCGCGCGATGCCTCAAGGGGCAACCGCCCCTTCCCCAAGCCGAATGGTCGTAGGGGAGGGCAGTCGTCCCGCGGTCGCGAAAGCCCCGCGGCGGGAGGCAGGGAAGATCTGTGGTGTACCTTCCACAAGTCCAATACCCACGCTGTGAGACCCTCTCCCTTGAGGAATCTCGTGGCAACCGCCCAGGTAGATTGCACACAGAAAGGTACATCACAAGCTCACAACAACAGGATTCACTTTAAATAATAAAGCTGGTAGATAAAGCAAGTACAAGGTCACGAGGACCACTATTACAATATCATAATGCCAAGGATGGCATTAATTAAAGTTGATTCAAAAGTAGAGAGAGCTTTTCAAAATCCAAAATCGGCATCGAAGTACCGAACACAGAAAAACAACACAAAAAGCAACCACAAGGGTCTTCATTTCCTTCTGCAGCGGCTCTGGAAGGGCTTCCTCCACATCGGACTCAACTTGGCTCATGACCCTCCTAGAAGCTCAAATCGTCTATAAAGGCTCCTTCCTCCTTCTTGGTGCTCACAGTCAAGGGATCAGGATCCTCGAATCCTTTCTTCTGAATTTGTTTGCAAAGGCAAGGTGAGCATGTTTTTACACAATGCTCAGCAAGTCTCGTTACAAGAATCCGGGCATATAGATGAGGAGTGATCAAGAAAAGGGATTTTGGTTTTATATATATATGTATGAATAGAGTAGATTTTCACTCTAAAATTATAAAGAAAAGCTTTTAATTTCCAAGAGCAATACTTTGAAATCTTAAGTTATACTTTGGAAGTTGTTATGTGATGGTCTCCCATGAGTCATCACTTTTATTAACCCATATTATGAAAACATCTCAAATCATTACTTGTGCTGAAACCCATGGATAACATCCACTACGAAAAGACTCCTGAACCTGGGAGTACAGAGTATCTGATACTTCTTTTACACTTTGCAAAGGTGTACCTCTTTTTAAATCCACTGGTTCACTCGGCTTTCAAGTCGGTACAGCTCCATGTGACTTATACACATGTGACAAGGCCGAGATCACACAACGCTTTTGCAGTTCAGTATTAACAGTATCCCCGCCCGGTAAATAGACAATTAAGTCTCAAGTACCGTTGTGGGTCCTCCCCACTGCCTTATTTCCTAGCCTTTGGCTTATGTTCCCGCAAGACACATAGCCTTGGTCTGTGTCCACGCAAGACATATGACCATTTAAGATTACAACCGCGCACGGTTTAATCTGAGGCATAGGGCGTCTTCCTTCTTTCCACCTTTTCCTCTCATTATTTTTCTGAACTCACATCACTCATGGCCGAACTGCGGCCCACCAGTTTCTACGCGAGAAACCAGATCGACAAACCATGCAGGGAACTGCTAATACCAAAAAGCTACTAAGTTGTGCCTGTCCCATACCAGGCAAGTGGTTGGTACGTTTACAATTCGCATAGAGACACAGCACAAGGTTCTCATCCTTATGAATCAATAGTGAGGAGCCATCCACATTCCCTGGTGCGCACCGCACCCTCTCCATACAAACCAATCCTCACTATCAATACTTAATTCACATTTTCTTTCATAAAAGGGGTTTCAAAGTCATTTCTCACATATTAGCCATTTCACACTCAACATGCACATTTAATTAAGATTAGAGTTTAAGCATAGCATCCTAGGGTGACAAGGGTGCATGGGTATTCAATCACAAAAGGGGGTTTCCACATAAGACTTGGGTCATATCTATTCACATGTTTCTAAACATAGTTTTATCAAATACTCAGCATGCATATATCTTGAAAACAGTTAATCTACTTTATATCAAAATACTAGGTGAGACATGATCAAGGGGTTGAGACTTGCCTTGCACAGTTGGGTCTAATTACTCAGACGATTCCTCGAAGACTTCTTCCGCTCCTTGCTCTGCATTCGCACGAGAGCACACACAACACATACAATACATAAGCATACAGAACATAGTTTCTATAGGAAATAATATGTAAAATATATCATGCATGCAGGGGAGATGCTCTAGACAAGGCTACTCGAGTGCTGCTCGAAGAGATGGGCTGAAAAGATCAAATGCCGAAGGGTTGACATTCGGTGCACGGCTAGGCATAGCCATAAGTTGATCTTAGGTAGGTTTTCTGGAGAAGTGGCAGAAGAGAAAGATGTAGAACACAACTCCAGGAATCTAGGGGACAAAGTGACATTTCCATTGCTCAACCAGAAGGGGTCAAAAAAGGCTAATGCCAGTGGCTGACATGCACTGACATAGTGCAGACATTGCCAAAAACTAGGGCAAAACTTAACTTTTGATCCAGCGCTCCAATTGATGCACAACTTTGTCTGGGAGGTAGGCATTGATAACAGGAACAAATCATTCAATAGGATCTAAGACAGGAAATGGTTGGAAGGTGATGAAATTCAGTGATGAACTCGAAGAACTTCAGTGCACAGGATTAGTTCTGGACAGATTTCTTGGCATGGCTATAACTTGAAATCTAGACATTTTTAGAGATCGGGCTAGAAGGAAAAAATGCTCAGGAGATTGAGGCACACCTGAAGGACAAACTGGCTAAGGCTAGATAGGCCGGGAATGGATTTCCGGTGGCCGGTGCCGGAGAAGAAGACATGGGATTTGGGGATTTTTGCTACAGATCAATTGAACTCAATTCCAAGCTTAGGGAGTATCTGAGAAGTATAAGGAAGCTACTGGGATAGTCAATTTGGTCGGAGGATCATCGGAGAAGCCTGGCGACGATCGCCGGCGACTGGAGAAACTCAAAATTGGGGAAACCTTCGATTCGAGCTCAATCTGGAGATTCTGATGCACAAGCTTGCTTATTAGAGATCACTGATCATTTTACTTCACAGGTTCGAGGGCTAATTCGGGGTAATTTGGCCTGCATTGCCGGAACAGGGCAAATCGGGAATTCCGGCGATCACCGGCGATAAGATGCAAAGGAGTTCAATTAGATGGTACAGCACGGTGAGGGAGATGAGCTATACTTACTGATGCTGTTAATTTGACAGGAGATGCTGTGGAACGTGCTGGCACCGTGAGGCTCCTCGACGGCTCGTCGGAGAAGACGACTGCAGCGAGGGAATTTGGAAATTGGTTGAGTTCTGGTGAAGAGGAGATGATACAAGGTACTGGTGGCTTAAATAGATCGGTGAGCGAAGCTTGCAAGGAGGTAATAGCGATGAATTGGTGTCAGTTGACATGATTTGCCGGGCGCAGATGAAACATCGGCGAGCGGTGACGCGACGGCGCACAGGCGATGCAAAGCGGTTGCTTCATCGGGACTCATCAATGTCGGGCGGTGTAAAGCGGTGGCGACAACGGCTGTCAAAACAAGGCAACGTGGTGCGGTGTTGCTGACAAAAGCCTGTTGTTTCTGCTGCTGGTCGCGCACAGGAGCAAAGTTGGTCGTCGGCGCTGCCACGGCATTGCCACGGCGATGGCCGAGACGTAGACACGTGCGCACAGCAAGGGCACACATGCACGAGCACAAATGCAGGCGAAACTTGGCTGGCGGAGAGCGTGCACGGCGCAAGGAAACCACAGCGAGCTCTGGTCGTGCACAGCAGCTGCTGTCCTGGTCGAATAGGGCTGGTTTGCAATTTCAATTTCTTGATTTGGACTGAATTGTAAATCTGATGATTTAGATGATTTGATCTGAAATTGATTCTGCTGTTTTGGTATACTTAATTCAATAGTTGATTTGACACAGATAGAAGATAAAATTTTAGACATTTGGATGATTTTTGATATGAATTGAAAACAGAGTAGTTTAGGGTAAAATAAGTCTGAATCTTATTGATCTCGAATTCTGGGATTTAGGGTTTGATTTTGAGATACTCATATAAAAAGAATTTGTGTTGAAAAGCATTTGGGAGGTGTTCCCTGAATCAGATTTGAATTTGAAGATGGTTTGTAACATTTTGCCTTTTCAGGCTTCTAGACAATCTAGGAAAATGGACTGATCTGTGAAGAAAGTTTGAATTGGAATTGGGCTTGATTGTAAATCTGGAGATTTGGAGGGCTGATCTGAAATCTGATTTTAGGAATGAGTTGCATAAAGTCATTAGAACTCATCCAGCCAAAGTTTGGTAAGATCGGGCAAGATCTAAAGGGTTTCGACAAAAGTGGGGAAAACGACTTTAGGGTAAAATAGAGAAATTAGGGTTTCAAAAACGGCAAGGGTCGAAACTCAGGTTTAGGGCAGGATTTGGAAATTCTTCCAGAAGGGAAAAATGTTCAGAATAGTGAATGGGAGATATTCACTAAATCAAATCAAAGTTTGGAGGTGGTTTGAGACTTTTAGTCTTTTTGGGGCTTCTGACAAATATGAAAAGGGCTGATTTGTGATACTTTTGGGCTGATTTGCGAAAAAGATCTGAACGAAAGAGTTTGATTGCTAGCTTTTTGGGGTAAGCTGCTGGCACAATTGGGATCTCATTCTGAAATAAAGAGGGACGAGGCAAGCCAGGATTTGGGAAAAGTCGGGGTGTTACACACGCTACCCGGGAATGCCACCAACTACTCCAACACTTCGCCGCATTCCTCGACCAGCATGGGCAGGGGGGGCTCTTGCCTCCTTGCCCCCTCAGTAGGCCTTACCGGCCATTCCTGCCCCCGCGGGGGGTCAGCAAGGACAAGCGCGGGAAGGGGACCCGTCAGAAATACTCCCCTTCCAAACCTCCCAAAGGCATGTCAACGTCATCTTGGGAGGGTCCGCCTCCGGGCGGGACTCCAAGTGTCAGCGCAAGGAATACGCGCGCGAAGTAAAGGTGGTGGGGGTGCTGCATACGTCTCGGCCACCCAAGTGGTCGGATGTCCCCCTTGTAGGATCAAGGATGCCGACTAGGAGGGGGGGTGAATAGGAGGCTTTAAAACTTTTCAATTAAAAACAAATGATGCAAAGATAAGAACCAAAAGCAATTTAATATATTGAAATAAAGAGACAGAGAGAATGAACACAACAATTTTTACCGAGATCTCAGAGACTCGCCCAGTCTCCCCTAATCCTCGTTGAAGCATTCAAATAAATTGAGTCTTGCTCCAATATCCACGAAGGATATTATCCATTAATGGTTGCTCCTTGTCCACTCCGGAAAGGCGAGCACCGATGCCTTTTACAATCTTGTCGAGTCTCTCCAACAATCTTCGAACGGAGAGATCAACGGCCACGCCACCATATCGTCTAGGTGAGAGCGCTCACCAAGAGTAACAGGCAGTAAGGTCTTCTCTAGACCTCTAACAATCACCGAGAAACTAATAGGATGCAAATGATGCGAACAGCAAGCACTCAGTGGATCTGAAAAGCACTCGACTTGATCAAAAGATCAAGATTTTGTATAAGAAACTAAAGCTCAAGAGTGTATATGAGAGGAGGCTGCTTGTTATTTAAATACGAGCTCAAAGCCTCTATTTATAGCTTCAAGGATCAAAAGAAACATTGGAGCTAGGGCTGAAAATCAGCAAATCAAACTGACAGTCAGTTCACCAAACTGACAGTCAGTTACATACACAACAGTCGACAAAATTTACGGATAAAAAATAGCTAGCCAGTTGTGGTCGTATATGGAAACGTGAAACCCCAAATTGACAATCAGTTATGCAAACTGACAGTCAATTCGACCAAAACATTGACCAATTTAAAAGAAAACTCAGATGAAAACAGCTGTGGTCAAAACCCCAACTGACGGTCAGCATGGGCATACTGACAGTCAGTTTAGTACAAAAATTTTGAGCCCAAAAAATATACTCTCTGGACAATTGTTAGTTAACACAAACTGACATTCAAACTGACAGTCAGTTCAGCAAACTGACAGTCAGCCTGAACAAAAAAACTATAACTTTAAATCCAGAAGTCCAAATAAAGTGTTTAATAGCTCGTTTGAAAGATAATTTTAAGGGCTACATTTTTTTCAATAGAAGAAAAAATCAGATCTGCCTAGATCCTTCTAGAAGTTTGAAAAAACTCTTCTACTGTCAAAAACTCAACTGAAAATCCAAATCTTTCAAAACTAAATTCAAATCAAATCCAACCTAAAAGATGCAATGCAATGACCTAGGTTTCTCGGTTCATGTTGGAAGTGTAGAGAGGATTTTGCAACCTCTCTTTATAGTACGGTTAAATCTAAAAACAAAATCCTTAACTGATCAACCTCCAAACACCGAGATCGGTAAAAATAAAAACTCAGATTACCTTAGGTCCTTTGTATCTTTATGTTTTCGTCTCGTCTTTGCTCTTTTGCACCTTGTGCTTCTATTTAATGTCAGCTTCGCCTTGATCATCTTGCGTGTTTTCCCGAATAAGCTCTATATCAAAAAATCTCAGAAGCACAATTAGTCTGAAACACTTTGTTTTCATTAATCATCAAAATTAGGGTTAGGCATAAAGGCCTAGATGCAACACCCCTCACTTTTACGGTGGAAGACGCACGTGGGGTTCACTTCCCCCATGATGATGCGCTCATTGTCTCCGCTACTGTCTACAACTGCCACCTGGCCCGCATCCTCGTGGATGGCGGAAGCTCCGCCGACGTCCTGTACCTAAAGGCGTTTAGGGAGATGCAGGTGGACGAGAAGCTACTGCAGCCCGCAGTAGGGCCCTTGCAGGGATTCGCCCCGGGGAAGACGATCCACCCCGTGGGGAAGGTGGACCTCCCCATGACCTTTGGTACCCCGGACAACTACTGGACAGAGATGGTCCGGTTCGATGTAGTGGACCTCCCCTCTTCGTACAACACAATCATGAGGAGGACCACGATCAATCGCTTGGGGGCTGCAATCCATCAGAGCTACCTCTATGTGAAGATCCCTGGGCCTGATGGCGTAATCACCGCCCGGGGAGACCAAGATGTGGCCCGCGCTCTATACGAGCGCGCCGCCACAATGATCGGGAGTGTCAACATGATCAAGACCCCGGGGGGAGACCTCTTCCCCGGAGCCAGACGTCATCGCGGTGCCTTTCGGGAGGTCTCTCCCCAAACCTCGTCCGGAAGGGGACCTCCGAAAGGTCTCGTTGTCCCCAGACGACGGGGGACAAAACCGTCAAGATCAGGGCAGATCTCCATGAGGAGAACGCGGAGCAGCTCACAACTTTCCTGCGCAAGGACTCTGACGTTTTTGCCTGGAAGCCTTTCGACATGTGAGGCGTCGCCTGGGATGTCATCGAGCATAAGCTCGTGGTGACCCCCGGTCACCCCTTGGTCAAGCAGAAGTTGAGAAAACTCTCCCTTGAACGCCAAGAGGCGATCAAGGTTGAGATCGCCAAACTCAAAGAGGCGGGGTTCATTCGGGAGGTCTTGCACCCCGAGTGGCTTGCGAACCCCGTCCTCATGAAGAAGTCGAATGGTAAGTGGCGAATGTGCGTGGACTTCACCGACCTCAACCGCGCTTGCCCCAAAGACAACTTCCCGCTCCCGCGGATTGACCAGCTAGTCGACTCGACCGTGGGGTGCGAGTTGATGAGCTTCCTAGACGCGTATTCGGGCTATCACCAAGTCCGGATGGCAGAAGGGGACGAGGAAAAGATGAGTTTCATAACTCCCCTCGGGACCTTCTGCTACGTCCACATGCCCTTCGAGCTAAAGAACGCTGGAGCGACGTTCCAGCGACTCATGATGCTGGTCTTCAAGGACCAGATCTGTCGCAACGTCGAAGTCTACGTCGACGACGCGGTCGTCAAAAGTCCCCGCGCGACTGCTCACATCGACGATTTAGCGGAGACCTTCCGCAACCTCTGCGCATACGGGTTGAAGCTCAACCCGGAGAAATGCACCTTCGGCGTACGCGGGGGGAAGCTCCTGGACTTCCTTGTGTCCCAGCGGGGCATGGAGGCCAACCCCGAAAAGATCCGGGCCCTCCTGGACATGCCCCCTCCACGCTCGGTCAAAGACATTCAACGACTCACCGGCCACTTGGCCGCGCTGAGTCGCTTGGTCTCACGGTCGGGGGAACGCGTCTCCAATTCTTCAAAATCCTCCGGGGCCTCGATGGGTTCCAGTGGACCCCCGAGGCCCAGGAGGCCTTCGACAATCTAAAGATGTATTTCACGAGCCCCCCAATACTAGTGAGCCCGTCTCCAGAAGAGCCCTTGCTCCTTTACCTTGTTGCGACCCCGGTCGACTTAAGTGCGGTATTGGTAAAGGAACAAGATGGGCAATAGCGTCCCGTGTACTACGTGAGCGAGGCCCTCCAAGGGGCCAAAACTCGGTACACGGAGATGGAGAAGATTTGCTACGCCCTTCTAATGGCATCCCGAAAGCTTCGTCATTACTTTCTGGGACACCCGATTACTGTCCCGTCATCCCTCCCTTTGGGGGAGGTGATTCGGAACAAGGAAGCCACCGGTTGGATAGGGAAGTGGGGGGCCAAGCTTGCCCCCTTTTCCCTTTCCCTCACAGGGCACTCCGCCATCAAGTCACAAGTCCTCTCCGACTTTGTGGCGGAGTGGACGCCTGCCTCCGGGCCCGGGGACGAAAACCTCCCCGCACCGCCCCGACACAGCGACCATTGGACGCTCATGTTTGATGGCTCCCTGTGTCTCGCCGGGGCCGGTGCGGGAGTAGTCCTCAGGAGCCCCGAGGGGAGGGAACTGGAGTACGCGGCACGGGTCGAGTTCCCCGCCACGAACAACGTCGCCGAATACGAGGCCTTACTCCTTGGGTTGCACCTCACGCGCTCCCTGGGGATCCGACGCCTCCTCGTGAGAGGAGACTCCTAGCTCGTAGTTTGCCAGATGAACAAGTCCTACTTGTGCCATGATGCAAACTTGAGCC
Organism: Pharus latifolius; assembly: GCA_019359835.1. Lineage (NCBI taxonomy): Eukaryota > Viridiplantae > Streptophyta > Magnoliopsida > Poales > Poaceae > Pharus > Pharus latifolius. The sequence continues at coordinate 36,283,153 of CM033325.1, forward strand.
TCTACTTGCAGGAGGTGCGCAAGATGGAGAAGCACTTCGACGGCCTAGAGGCCCGGCACATCCCACAGAGGGACAACGACCGGGCCGATGCCCTAGCCCAGGTGGCATGTGCCCGGGAACCGCTCCCCAAGGGGGCTTTTTTGGAGATCATCACGAAGCCCTCGGTGGCCTCCCCGGACGCGGACGATGGGCCCTGCGTCCCGGGAGTCGCCGAGATCACCCGGGCCTCATCTTGGATGGACCCCCTCATCTCCTTCATCAAGGGGGAGGGAGACCCTCCCAACGAGACCGAGGCCAAGCGCCTCTGAGCCAAGGCTCGGGCATACCTCCTGTTGGAGAGGAAGCTTTACAAGCAGGGGGCTTTCGCCTTGCTCCGCTGCCTTCCACGGCCGGAAGGGCTCTGGCTTCTCGAGGACATTCACTTGGGAAGTTGCGAGTCTCATCTGGCCCCGTGCGCCATCGCGGCCAAGGCCCTTCGCCAGGGTTTGTATTGGCCCATGGTGATTAGCGACACGTGAGACCTTGTCTCCGTATGCTAGGCTTGCCAGAAAATGGCCAAGGGTTCTAACCTCCCCTCTGTAGCGCTGCAGACTATTCCCATCACTTGGCCCTTCGCGTGCTGGGGGATGGACCTCCTAGGTCCCTTCCCCCCAGCACCCGGGAGCTACAAGTATGCGGTGGTCGCGGTCGACTACTTTACAAAGTGGGTAGAGGCCGAACCTCTGGCCAGCATCACATCCCGAGCGGTACAGCGGTTTTTCTGGAAGAATATCGTATGTCGTTTCGAGGTCTCCCAAGAAATCACTGTCGATAATGGGACCCAATTAGACTCGGTATATTTTCAGGAATTCTGCAAAGGCTTGGGTATCACCATCCACTTCGCCTAGGTAGCTCACCCCCAGAGCAACGGGGCCGTCGAAAGGGTCAACGGCGTAATCCTATAGGGGTTATGCCGATGGCTCGAACAAACCACCTCCAAACGGGGTGCGTGGGCAGAGGAGCTCCCTAGCATCCTCTGTTCCATGCGTACGACCCCGAGCCGGGCGACGGGACGCACCCCCTTTTCCCTTGTATAGGGGGCCGAGGCGGTTCTCCCCCTGGAGATTGGCTTCCGGTCACTACGGTGGCAGAGGAACGCGACCGAGCGCTCCTCCGCCACGCCATCTATGAGTGCGAAATGGTGCGCGTATACAACCAGCGCGTCCGCTAAAAAGCTTTCTGCCTCGGGGACCTCGTCCTCAAGCGCATAACCGACCCCCAAGCCCAGGGCAAGCTCTCTCCCAAGTGGGAGGGCCCCTATAGGATCTCAGCAGTCCTAGGCTCGGGGGCTTACAAGCTCTCCAACCTTCAAGAGCAGGAGCTGAAGCACACGTGGAATGTACGCTTGCTTCGCAAGTTCTACGTCTAGCCTACAGGCTCGTCCCCTCCCCCGGAGCAGTTACGCCGGAGGAGAGGGAGACATTGTACTCACCATTTCCTCCCCCATCGTGATCTTGCGGGGGGAGGCGTTGTATCTCAACTCATTATCAATACAACTGGTTTTTCCTCAGCTTTAGCTCACTGCAGGTCTTTACATTACCGTCTCTCACGGCGATGCTGTAACACCCTAGTTTTGGGAGTGAAAATTCCTTTTCATGAAAATCATGCATGCATGTATCTCTTTAAAAGTATCAAGATCAGTTCAATTCTAATCTATCGTAAGCCCAAAAATCCCAAAATCTATCCTGAAGATCCAATTCAAGATCAGGCTGTCCAGATATAATCTACCATCTATCCTGAGTATAAAAGCCTTCAGAAGCCAGATCTACTTCAACCTCTAACTCCCAGATTTATCAATCTCTTTCTGTTTTTGAAAACAAGAATTAATTGAATATTATAATTACCCTAAATACCTTGAGTTTCAGAATTCAGATTTAACCAAATCTTAACCTAATCTAGACCAGATTATTCTTGGATTGTAATCATGGGTATGCCAATACCTCAATCCAAAAAGTTGACAACCAGATTCCATCATTGAAGCCCTTTTCGCAAATTAGTCCAAATTGTATCGCAGATTAGTCCTTTTCTGATTTCCCAGAGCCCAAAAAGGCTAAAAGCCACAAATCAACTCCAAATCTCAATTTGATTCAGGGAATACTTCCCAAATGCTATTCAACACAAAATCACCTTTTTTCAGAACATCAAAATCTCACCCTAAGTCTCAGATTTCCAGATTTCGACAAAACCCAGATTTGAGATACCCTAATTACCCTGTTTTCACTTCAGTCCAAATTTGATCAAGAGTTCCCAGATTTTATCAGGTCCTCTCTCAAATCATCTGTTGAATAAATTCCTTCAAATCTGTGAAGTCAAAATCAGCCATAATATTCAATATCTCAGATTTGACAGTTTAGTCCAAAATCAGAAAATTGAAATTGCAATCGAGTCTAGCCTCTTGTTTCGACCAGCAGCACCACCTTTGACCAGAGCAGCCGTGACTAGTAGCTGTGCTGTTTTTGACCTCGGGCCCAGCTGCGACCAGGAGCACAACTGCGCCGTGAAGCTCACCGCCGGTGGAGCTTCGCCGCGACCTCGTCGCCACATGCGCGCACCAGATTGGCCGTGGTAGCGCTGCAGCAGCACTAGCATCGCCCGAATCTTTCCCTCGCACGCGCGCGCTCGCCTGCAGCAATGTCAGAAGCTTTACGCCACATTGCTTCCATGCCGGAGCCGCCAGACGCTTTACCACTGCACCTGCCAGAGCACACGACGACCGTGTTGAAAAGTCGTCGAGACCGCTGCACACCGCCACCGTAGCCAACTAGTTGGATATCCTCCCGATTGCTCCAAGTCTCGAGAGCCCCATCCTCCACTATTTAAACTCCCCCGTAGCTCGCAGCAGCTTCACTCCTCACCAGAACCAGCAAGCCTCATTTCTTCTCACCTTCTTCTTCGTCTCCGGCAAGCCGCCGAGGAGGAGCACGACGCCGAGACAATATACTCCACCAATCTCCAAATTGATTCAACCAGTAAGTACCTTGTGCTCACCTCATCGTTCTGTAGGCTTTGATTGAACTCCGGTGGTTCCTGTCGCCGGTGATCGCCGTTATTTGCTTATACCCTGTTCCAGCCTTGTAGCCTGATTTAACCAAAATTAGTACTCCTCTTAGTAGAAATTTATGATCAGTAGATCCTTCTTTGCAAGCCCTTGCTGTTAGATTTCAAATTGAAGCTCGGATGGAGCCTTTCCCTGTTTTCGCGCCCCGCCGTGAGCAGCTCACGTCGCTGGCCCGTATAGCTTCACCTCCGATCAAATTGACCGTAGCATTGTGATCCTTGAACTCTGTAGATGGTGTAGCTGAACCTAATTGACCAGAGCTATCCTGTATCAGCAGCACCCCAGTTGCTGTCTTCTTCGAGTCCGACATCAACGCCGGTGAGCTCCAGTATTTGATTGCACCTCAATTCCTCGCTAGGGAATGATCAGCAACACCCCAGAAGCGTTAACCCACAATCAATTTTGAGTTTTATCGTCTGTAACTCGTTGCCACCGTAGCTCACCTCAGTTCCTTAAAGCTGACGAGTTCGACTTCGCCGTTCGCCGTCGTCTCATCGCCATTGTTCAATCTACTTTGTCCTACAGATTTGCCTCAAGCTACTGAGCATATCACTCCATTGCATCACCCTTCGATGCTGTGCTAACTCACAAGTAATCCCTATGCCAAGATCTGTCCAGCACCTGTGTCTTGCCGTGTCGCCATCGTGGTTTCTCATCGCCGTTCATCACCGTCCGACCACCTTAGTTCCTCAAACCTCAACCATTGGATTCCTGTTGTCTTCGCCTACCTCCTAGACATAGTTGGCGAAGAAAAGCTCATGAAGATCGATCAAATACTCAAGCCCTAGGATCTAGCCGTGCACTGACATTCAATTCACTGTGTCCAGGGGCCTTTTTGCAAATTGCCTAAATTCTGGACCTTTCCTGTGAAAACCACCTTGTCAAATAGATACCTTATTACATTTTGCATCTAATGCTTTGATCAAATCACATTCTTCCCACTAGAAATTATCCAAACCACATCAATGCCATTCCTTGACAATGCCAGCCCTTGTCAGTTCATGTCAGCCAATGGCATTAGGCCAATCTAACCACTTCTAGTTATGCAACCTGAAAACCACCTTGTCCACTAAGCTTGTAGAGCTATGTTCTACATTTTGTTCAACTAGCACACCTTGAGATAAACTCTCTAGCATTCTCTGAAGCTATGTCAGAGCCCTGAACCGAATGTCGACCTTTTGACGTTCGTCGTCTTTGAGCAAAACAGCCGCGGACTTGATGTCCATATTGTAGCCTTGAAACCCTGAGAGTCTCTAGCATTCGTCCTCAACCCTAATTCCATGAATCTCCAAGATCAACTCAAATCCAGCTTTCAAGCTTACCTATTCCAGTATCGCCAAGAGTATTTCTCCTTTGCATGTTGCATACAGATTATTAATGGATTGTGATTCCTGTTTGCTTGCTTGATCTTTGATTAGAGCAAGAGCCTGAGTACAGAGATTTCGTCAGACCCGACATCGACTGCTGTACCTTACGACGCGGAAGGCAAGTCATATTCTTGAACATCTTGAACCTATATTTTATGAATTGTTAAGATATTGCCTTGACTATAAGCAGTATTGCATTTGATGAAATGAGAAAAGTATGATCTGGCAGTACTAGGCTGTATGCCGACAAAAGATGAGGAGATTCCTTATAAAATGATCAAACTATGAGCCATAACTAATATATATGTATATATGTATATTCATGAAATAAAACCCTTGCCGTGGCCAGAGTTTGGTATGGAATGGTGGTGGCACTGACGAGTGCAGGGTTTGTTGAATGCACTGGTCATGGGCATGTAAGGACTAGAACCTTGTGTTATAGTTCCATGCGGCATGAAAAACGTACTAACCACTTGCCTGGTATGGGACGGGCGCAACTTAGTAGCTTTCTCAGTATTAGCTTTTCCCTGCAATGGTTGTCGGTCCAGTTTCTTGCGAGAAACTGGTGGGCCACTGAGGGCCATGAGTGATGTGAGTTCAGAAAAATTATGAGAGGAAAAGGTGGAAAGAAGGAAGACGCCCTACGCCTGATTAAGTCGTGCGTGGCTGTAATCAAAAGAGGCTATGTGTCTTGCGAGAACATAGACCAAGACTAGAAAGTAAGGCAGTGGGGAGGACCCACAACGGTAATGAGGACTGGAAAGTCTATTTACCGGGCAAGGAATTGTTAATGCTAGGATTGTGAACTGTTGTGTGATCTCAGCCTTGTCACATGCGTAAAAGTCGCATGGAGAGGTCCCAACTTGAAAGCTGAGTGAACGGTGGATTAAAGTGGTAGACCTTTGCAAAGTTAAAAATGTATTCGAATGCTCCGAGCTCCCGGGTCTATAGGAGCCTGTGCGCGGTGGATCCTATCCACGTCGATGTGACACAAGTATGTTTTCTAAATAAAATTGGTTAGACTTAGCTCATGTGTGCTTGACATGTGTTGTCATGAAATGAGGTGCTAGCATGGGCAGACATGTGTTGTCGTGCTATGGTAGTACTTCTAAGAGCTTATAAAAGATATTAATGGTATTTCATGATGAGCACTGCCATAAGTTTAGGAAGAAGAAAAGTATTTTGCAACCTTCCCTCCTTCCCTAATAGCATAGGTTCATATCATTTCTACTATATGTACCTACTCTTATCTATGACTTGCTGAGTACGTAAGTGCTCACCCTTGCAATCCACTATCCAATAGATGGAATGTCCCTGATCAAGACGAAGGCTTGGAGAACTTCCTGGATCCCTGAAGAAAGAGAGTTAGTTCCACCCAAGTCCTGAAAAGTGTTGCTCTGCTTTCAACTTCTTGCTGTGGGGGTTCACTTAGCTTCTGCCGAGTAGTTGTTCTTCTGCAACCAAACTTATTTATGCCGTGAAGGCTTGTAATTTATTATGTTGTAATGAGGCCAGTTGGCCATACTGCTCAATGTAATGCATGTTAAACTGATGCAATATACTCCTATGTTTGACTCATCCTGGGAAGTCAAAATGTATGGGATTAGCTGCAGTGAGCTGGGTCCTCATGGGAGTAGTCGTGTCCCCCTGTGAGGGCGGGATGCGGCAGATGCCCTCCCCGTGAGGATGCCCTCTTGGTGAGGATGCCGTACAAGAAGTCCCTACAACGGGAGTCTCACTCCCGGAGGGTGGCTCTGAGTGGGCTATCACGATCCAAGAAGTCCCTACAACGGGAGTCTCACTCCCGTAGGGCGGCTTACGATTACCCTCGTGGACTAAGGGTGTAAGCAGCAACCCGGTCCTCAATGACCGTGGTAACGAGTCAATTTGAGAGACTAGTCCCCTCCTCAAACACTCAGACCCGTCATCAGGCACAGCCTCCTCCAGGAGTTGATTTTCTCCTTAGACGGAATTCTCGGATATTCTTTCTCAGAGATCTCATTCTTGGCTCCCTATTTTCACGGCGACCGGAGGGTTTTCTCCTAGAAAAATTATCCCCAGGAATTTTAGATTTTCTCCCGAAAAAGTTCCCGGAAATCTCGGAGACTGTCTCCCGAAAAGTTCATTCCTGGCTCCCCGTTCTCACGGTGACCGGAGGATTTCTTATTGGGATTTTCGAAAAATCGTTCCAGAAATTTTACCCGGCCCCCCGTCCTCATGGAGACCGGGAAATTTCTCACCCCAAGCTTTATCACCTCCACAGCACGCAGAGCCACCCTCCGGCCAACTGTGGAGGGGGGGGGGGTAACGTGCCCAGGGATTGCCCGAGGTAACTTGTGCCCAGAGATCTCCCTGTTCTGGACCACCATATGAGAATTCACAATACACAAGCAAACTTAGCTTTATTAAAATATTTAACAGGAGGACATCTTCCCCCTCCGGTGGGCATCGATACATTAAACGCAAGATACAACCCGAAAAGCTCCTACATCTAATAATCTCGGAGGCCCTCCGATAGCTCCCGGGCCAGGTCTCGATACAAGCTTCGTATACGTCGCTGGGCCTCCCAGATCAAGTCTTCGAGCCAATATTCATAGCCCACCGATGGAAGTATTCGAAGCGGCGGGACCCTCCGGGACCCCGATCGCGGAGGGGATAATTCAGCGCCGTGGTTGTCGAAGTTGTCTAAGTGCCACTCCGGAAGCCAACGCAACCGGATTGGCCCCCGGGAGACACCCCTACCATGTCCCCCGGAGAAAAGACTTAACAAGATGAAGGCGGCCTGGGCATCCCTCGGGTGACACTCGCCGGGGACCGGGGGCCCCACCTTCGGAGAGGCTCCCCACAGCATTGGGGCATCCCTGAGGCTGCGCTCGAACCTCGGGGGTTCTTGCCTGGGAGTAACCTCCCGGGGCGCCTGGTAAATCCAATTCAAAAGACTTAGCAAAAAGTCATTCTATTGCATCAAAATATTTTTGTACAAATGTCTAGGGCTTCTTCTAAGAAGCTACCGGGAGAAAAAACCCTAAAACAAAAAAGAGGGGTCCTATCTAAAGGCCCGGGGGGAGGCTCATACTTGTTCAATGGCGTCCTCCCCCCGGGAAGCTTCGTTGGAGCCGTAGCGTCCGCCCTCGGAGGCGCCGGCGCCGGGAATCACACCCGAACGATCCTGTCATAGAAGCCACTGGCGAGCTGCTCCACTTCTTGCCTGGACGGCTCGAAGAACTCAGGAAAGCTCCGCGGGATCCGGCCCCCGATCGCCCGGGTGACAACCCCTTGGTGCTCCATCGGGATGTCCTCGGCAGCCACCACCAGGGTCGCCCGGCCCCGCGCTTGGGCATCGGCGGCCTCCCGGATCACGGAGACTTGTGAGTTAAGAAAACGCACAGTTTCCGCGAGCCTCATCGGCGCCGCCTAGGAGCCACCTCTCGGGACAAGGCTCACTCCGAGCCCTTCGAGGGCCGAGCGGACGGAGCGGCCCGCGTCCGTCACCGCCCGAGCGCCGAAGACCTCGAGCTCCAGGAGGGGTTCCTTCTTGGCCCTCGCCTCCCTTCGGAGTCGGTCGTTGGCGTTCTTGGAGGCGTGGAGTTGGGCCCAGACTCGGGCCAACTCCCGAAGCACGCCGTCCCACTCCAAAAAGGCAGCGGCCTTCCCCTCGGCCTCCTTCAGCACTTTGTCAAAGCGCTCCTCGATGCCCCAGGCGATGGCCGCCCCCTACGAACGCGAGAGTTAGTCAAAACCTGTGTTGGAATCCCAGAAAAAACAAACCGCCGGTTCGAGAACGAACGTGGATGTGGAGCGATTGCAGCTCCCCGCAACGTTCGCGGAGCGTCCCTTGCGAGAAGTAATCCTGGACCTTTTGGGTCTGGAGCCCCTCTGCGAACTGGAAGACCTCCCCCACGGACAGCAGGGGGTCTCCCTCCCGACAACTCCAGACCCATCAGGACCAGCGACGGGCCCCCTCACAAAGGTCGAGGGGGTGATGTGGACTGGAGTGGCGGTGGCCGGAGTCCTTGCCACCGAAGAGGTGTCGGAGGAAGAGGCCGACGAGCTCTCCGAGGGGGTCCCTCCCGGAGGGGGATGAGGAGCCCTTTCCTCTTCCCGGGCCGAGGGGCCCCCGGGACCTCCATCACCGTGGGGACCTCATAGACCGAGGGGCTCCCCCCTCGTCTACCGGCCATTCGACGAGAGGAGGGGAAGCCTCCGCGAATCGTACCTCCGGTCTCTTCGGCTCTGGTGGTGCCGGGGCCGCGGGAGAGCGATCCCCGAAGGCGGCGAGGGGGCATAATTCGCGGAGTCGGATGCCCCCCGTCATTGGCCGGCTCTTTTCCCCGAGTCTCTTCGGAGGCCTCCGGAAGGCGCACAAGTTCCCGTGCCTCCATCGCCCCCCCGGAGTTCTCTGGGAGGGGCAGCGTCACCTCGCTCCGAGAGGGCGCCAGCACGCGCCCAAACCCGGGGGCGGCATCCCAGGCCTTCACGGGCGTAGAGCCCGGCGTCGTTGCCGGACCGGGGGCCTTCTGAGCCTTGGCCCGCTTCGGCTCAGAACCCCCGGTGACCTCCTTCCCCCGCTTGTGAGAGCTGGGGGTGGGGAGAGGCGTCCTCTCCGGTAGCCTCAGCCCAAAGACCTCAGCTACCAAGTTCTGGGGAGGACCCTCCCCGATAACGCGCACGATGCGCTCGTGCTCATCGGTGTAGTACCTCCCGAGGAGGTTCTCTTCCTTCTCCTAGGTGGCTGGATACGGCCGGACTGCAAAAGCAAAGAGTTAGAAAAATCAACAAAAACGAGTAGAGTAGCTGGAAACTTATGTCGAGTCACTGGCTTTTGCGGGGGCCGCTGTGCCGGGCACATCCCGATCCCCCTCCTCCCGTACGAGAAGGGGGAGATCTTCAATAGTGTCAGCTCCTCAGCGGCGTTCCTCATGGAACGGACGCCCCGGGAGCCAACTACCTTGCTGACGAGCTTCAGCTCCTCCTTGGTCCATACCGGGGGCTTGGGGGCCGATGATCGGCTGTAGGAGGGGGCCTTCGGTGAGTAGGTCACCTCGGCGTCCCGGAATCGGAGGTAGAACCACCTCCAGACCCAGTCCCCCAAGTGGTCCCGGGAAGCTGCCACTGAGTACTCCGCCACCCGGGATGGCAAGAGCTGGATCATGACGGAGCTGAATGGGGACTTCGGCCCTCCCTTCACCAGGTGGAGCTCCTCGCCGCCAGCTCGTAGAAGTACCGGAACAGCCGGAGCATCGGCTCCCATCCGTTGGCTGTCTCGAACAGCCAGATGAAGATGCTCATCCGGACGAAGGCATTCGGCGTCAGGTGGTTGAGCGCCACCCCGTACTCCCGAAGGAACTCCCAAAGCAACGGGTGCACCAGGAGCCGGAGCCCGGCCTCGAGAAAAGCCTCGAAGACCACCACCTCCACAGGGCCTAGGGTGGGGGGCACTATCTTTCTTGGAGGGGATCCGGACATCCCCGTCCGCAACAACCCCCCGATCCACGAGGGACTCTAAGTCCCTCGACGTGAACTCGGAGGCCCAGAGGAAGTCCGCAGTGACTTGCTCCGGAGGCACCTCAGCGGCCTTAGCGCGACCCTTGGGACACATTGACTTCTCCGGTGGCTTGGGCTCTAAGGGGACAGGCTTGAGTTTCTGGAGACTGGGCTTCCGGGAGAGAGCTACCGGGAGAGCTAAGGGCGCCGGTGGTGTTTGAGGATTGAGGGTTTGAGTGAATCATCCGGGTCCCTCGAGGCCCTATTTATAGGGCTCGAGCGTGGCCCCGATGGGCGCCACGTGTCTCCTTGTAGCACATCCACGCCGTTCGATTTGAACAGCTCACGGGAATTGAAGGGACGGGCGCGCGAAATGACGCGTCACCGGTTCGAACCGCGAGCGGCCATTATAATCGAACGGCGCGCCCCGATCGAGACGGGGCCTTAATGAGCAACGGCGCCGCCATAAATGCTTGACAGGAAGATCGAAGCGTCAAGGCGCCAGAAGCCCACCCCAGAGGAGATGTTCCCGGTAACATGAACCATCCCCTTCGGAGGGCATGGGGGGCTGCTGTTGGGGGAAATCTCCGCGGGATCAAGTCCAGGTGAGAGGCAAGACTCCCGGCGACTTTCCCGGGTGCCACCTTTTGCTCGGGGACAAGGCCCCCGGTGGCTTGTCCCGGGCACCGCCATTTGCCCGGGGACAAGGGCCCCCGGTGGCTTGCCCAGGATTGACGGGGACACCTGTCAAGCATCTGAGCCCTTTGGCTGGGAAAAGGACGCTAGTGCCCCTCGATCCAACGGCTGCGGACAGGGCAGTTTAGTCTTTTTGCATCTTTTGGGCCTATATAAGCCCTTGTAACCCCTCATGTGAAGACAACAACTCATTTTTACTCTAATACACAACAAAACAGGCGTGCTCTGGAGCCACCTCTCCCCGAGAGAGCTCCCCTAGCCAACTCTAGTTGGGAGCACATCGACAGGACTAGGGTCTCCACTGAGGCCCGAACCTGTATAAACCTTCGTGTCATTTGCTGTGTTTGCCAGACGGGAGAGCACCGGTCACGCGGTTAGCTCGCGTCCTCTTTTCTTCGCTAGGGACTTCAACAAAACCTGGCGGGGTATTCGCAATACCACGACATAAATGATTATTATTCATGATTTTAATAGATTGTGGCCGCGGACCTCTGTGGTCACAATCACAATTGTCACAGGGTCAGTGATCTCACATATTACACGACCTAAGACTACTCTGGTCGTAGAGATATTTGCCCATGGTCACCCTGGTCACAGAGATATGATAATCCCCAATACATGTTCGCAACCCATGCGCAACCACGAAATAGGAGAGTTATTAGAACTAGGAGTACCTACGAATCAAGAAGGTTTGTTCGAGACTTGTCAACCATGATCTAAGAGTTAAGCAGTTGCACCATAACCGCACTCTAGCCAATATTCCCAATATATTAAATTCTCTTTACTGACAAGATAAAGATAATTGTGAAGTTATCTATAAACCATCACAAGATAACTGTGCAGTTACTCCTAACCGCACATCATGACCAGTGAGCATAAACCGCTGACAACCGCTAACAACTGTTGGAAACAGCATGCAACTACCAAGTGTCCCTCTTATGAAGGAACTGATGCCCTATGACAAGCTATAAAAGGTGTTGAGAGTTAGATAAGGAGGGGATCGATTGGGAGACAATACTGAAGTTGTATTCCTTGTAATCCATTATTCTAATAGTGAAAAACAAACATGAGTAGGACTATTACTCAGACTATGAGGGCCCAAACCTATATAAACATTGTTTCTATGCATCCATATTTTTCAGTGATTCTCTTTGGTGATTGATAGATACTGTCTCCCTGTTAAACAAATCAAATTCATGTAAGTTCGGCTTGGGATATTGTCCCAATCGTCAACAGTAGGCGCCTACCGCCGGGATGACAAGACATTTTCTTCTTCACCAAAGTTAGCTCTATCTGTGGGTCCTATACCGTGCTTGTACGCGTTTGAGAATGACTTCGATTTCGCCGACTACGTCGATATCATGGATGAAGATGTCGTACCCATGGAAGAGATCGATGCCTCTCTCGAGCCCTGTGTCGAGGAGAACCCTTCTCTGGTTCTAGTCACGACCATTGACCAAGAACTTGAGAAAGCAGTCCACTCGCCCTTTGTGAGTCTTGCCACATTCAAAGGCGAGTACGTACCACAACCTATTGCCTTGACCAATGAGGACAATAAGGATTTCGATGCTTCCACATCGGATATGGATGATCCTAGTGATCACCATTCGTTGTGTGTGGAAGAGTTTGCTCCAGACAATTTGTGATCTGCAGGATCTTCGGGTCTTTCAGGTCGAGTTCGTAAAGGCTTTGCAACCTAGACCTATTCGAGTTCGGAAAGGCTTCGTGACCTCGGAAGGGTTCACGACCTTGGGAGGATACGATCTCTGGTTGGATTGTATTCTGATCAATATCTATATAACTGAGTCCTATCTGGTTAGGTTTAGTTGTCTGGGTCTAATACGTTTAGGTTATTAAGTCTGATACGTATTCATATGATTGGACTATAAATACTTTGTAATAGGATAAATAGATTATCTACCTAAGTATCTACTTTTGCATAGATCAGATCGAGTCTAGGTTGAAGTCTTAGACACATAGTTCATCAACGTAGGTAAGTGCTGTAGGATCAAGGATGCCGACTAGAGGGAGGTGAATAAGCGGCTTTAAAATTCTTTTCGACTAAACAATTTTTTCAAGATTATTCCGGAAAACCTAGTTTTTTTTGCAAAGGGTTTAAAACTATCTAACAACAAGTTGCATTCAACAATATAGACTACAAAATACAACATGCAACAAGAGTGATTGAAACAATTGTGTGAAGATAAATACGAATTGTATAAGAGAGAAACAATTGACATAACAATTTTTACCGAGGTCTCAGAGACTCACTCGGTCTCCCCTACTCCTCATTGAAGCGCTCATACGTGAGCCTCGCTTCTATATCCATGAAGGATATCTGCACTTGGGTTGCTCCTTCTCCACTCCGGATAGGCGAGCACCAATACCTTTCACACGTTGTTTATCGGCCTCTCCAACAAACTTCAACGGAGAGATCACGACTCTCCTCCAACAACCGTCTAGGCGATGACGATCGCCAAGAGTAACAAATCGGACGCTTTCACTTGAATGAATTAAGTGCTAGAAGCTCAAATAATGCAAATGAATGCCTACACTCTAGTACTAGCTTGCAAATTATGGATGAAGTGTACTAAGCACCCTTAGCCTCTGACAAAAGCTTCTCCTCTCAAGTGCTCTCAAAGATTTGGATCAAATCTTGCTTCTAGATGCAAGTGAATGAATACAAATGATTTGGCTAACTTATGCACAGGAATTTCAAGTTCTTGAGCACCCTCAAATGCTGGCCAACACGAGGTATACATAGCCCTCTCAAAGAAATTAGTCATTTGCAACAAGCTGGGCCAATTTTGTACAGTCTGGACATTTTTCGGCCAGTGCAAGTCAATATGACCGTTGCAAATGTGTCAGTTATCGTTGGACTATTTTTGTGAAGGCCGGACAAACACCTTTTGCCCGGACAAAAAGCCCACACAGATGTAAACATCTCTAGTTCACTTTTCAATTTTCCTCAATTTATACTGGCGGACATTGTCCGCTCACACCAGACAAAGTCCGCTCAGTCCGAGACAAATGTGCCTGTACACATTCATTTGTCTCTGGTTCATTTTAGATTTTGAGCTCACAAGATTTGTACAGGCCAGACAATGTTCGGTCTGTCCCGGACAAAAACTCCCAGACAAATCTATCTGTCTCTGGTTTTGTTTTACATTTTCTAAAAGAGTTTTGTACTAGCCGGACAATGTCCGGCTTGTGCAAATCAAAAACAGGACTTGGGTAATTTTACTCTAACACAAATTTGGGGTATTTGCAAATGCAATTTGTCTGTTATCTTGCGATATGTCTGCTGACACTCAGCATAGACCATGACCAATTTTGATTGAAGAAATTTACGCCACTGGTCGAATATTTGGTCGAAAGCAGGTGGTCGAATGGATATGGTCGACAGTTCGTATTCGAGTACGACTAGTTTGAACTCCTACGACCACGACCAGCTCCAAATAGAGATACGGCCAGGAGTGCAAACACGACCACGACCACGACCAGCTCTAGACTGAAACAGTTTGTTTTATTTGGCGACCACGACTAAGTGTAGTTTTCAAATATCATCTTTAATTCAAACAAACTACACTTGTTTTTCTAGCAATGCAATAGGTGATTAAGTACTAGTGCAATATGATATGAATGCATTTGAGATTCTACACTAGATCGATTCAAGCTACTAGTTTCTAACCCCTCTTAATAGTATGATCAAACTAGTAAAAAGAATCCTATCAACCCGGTCAATCTCCAAACACCGTGACTGATAAAATCCTAAGAAAATAATCCTTAATCTTAAATCTTACCTTCGGTGAAACTTGACCTCGCTCAAGGTGGCTCATATCGACATCAACCTCCATACGCCCTTGCTTGCTTTCATCTTGCAACCATTTTGAGACTACAACACATATGCTCATTAAACAACGTTAGTCTTATAGTTGGGTTGTCATTAATCACCAAAGAAATTACTCCCAAAGGAGTTGACTCAACAATTTCCCTTTTTTGGTGAAATGACAGAACCATTTTCAATAAACCACAAAAGGATAAGAGATGAAATATACAATCATATAGATCCATACATGATAAGAAATAAGCACAAGATCCATACTACTCATATCATGATAACGATTAGCACAAATGACTGATATGAAGAGCTCCCCCGTAACACATGCATTGATATTTAAACCACGACAAGCGAGACACCAACCTTTAGGGTTTAACAAATAACGTTTCAATTAACAATTTGCACAAGCTTGATACAAGCATAGATGACTGATATGAATAGCCCCCCTCAATATATGCATTGATATTAAACCACAAGAAGTTAGACGTCCACTTTAGGGTTTAACAAACAACATTTCAATTTACTTGTTCTAAAACAAAATTTATCCAAATTGTCATTAATCATCAAAAGTGTCATTATCCAAATTTTCATTAATCATCAAAATTTAGATCCAACAATATCCCCCTTTTTGATAATTGATGACAACAATCTCCATAAATCCCAAATTAGATTCTTCAGCTCCCCCTTAATTTATGCAATAATACTTTTGAACTTAGCAAAGTTTTTAATCATATAAGTCAAGAGATATGTATAACTATTAAGAGAATGTGTAACATCCTGGGTTTGGGGGTAAAAATTCCTTTCTCATAAAAAGTCATGCATGCATATGTATCATTAAGAATCAGCAAATCAGTTCAGATTCACTCTTCCCTAAGCCCAAAAATCTCAAAAATCTTCACTATGGACTCAAATCAAGATTAGACTATCCAGATATGGCCTACTAATCATCTTGAGTAGAAAAACCTTCAGAAGCTAGATCAAATTTGACCTCTAACACCTAGAAGCATCAATCTCAATCTGTTTTCGAAAACAGAATTATTCCTAATTATCCTAAATACTTTGAAATTCAGAAAGCCGATTTGATCAAATCTTGACATGGTCTAGATCAAATTATTTTAGGATTATGATCCAGGGTATGCCAATACCTTAATTCAAAAAGTTGGCAGCATAACTCCATCATTCAGATCATTTTCGCAGATCAATCCAAAAGTATTACAGATTAGTCCTTTTCAGATTCTCCAAAAGCCTAGAAAGGCTAAAAGCCACAAATCAACTCCAAATCTTAATTTGATTCAGGGGATATCTTCCATACACTATTCAATAAAGAATCTTCTTCTATGAGATTCTCATAATCTTATCCTAGGTCTCAGATATTCGACTTCGACAAAACTCAAATTCTGAATACCCTAAATACTCTATTTTTGTTTAGTTCAAAATCTGACCAAAGTTCCAAATTTTGTTGAATGCCTTTCCTAAATAAATTGCTGAGTTAAATGAGCCACACTGGTAAAATCAAATTCAGCTTTAATCAAATATTTCACAGAATTTACAATTCAGTCCATAAAATTTTAGAAATTATATTTCAGTCCAAATCCCAAATTCAACTCAGCAGGCACGTTTTTGAACTGAGCGCCGCCGCGATTCTTGCCGCTGGTGAAGTCTAGTCGTTGCCAGTACGTGTGACCGTTTGAACCTGCATGCTGTACACACATACAGACCGGAGCAAGCCACCGTGGTAGCAGCAACAACCAGCAGACCCGCTGCGCGCAACAACGAGGAGCTGTCAAAAGCCTTGCGCCACGACGACGCCATGCCGGGGCCAACTCATCACCTCCGCCTCTGCACCAGCCAGGACCAAGTTACAAGACGCCGACTGTTCTGCCAAAGCCGAAGGAGCCGCCTGTACGCCGTCCCTTCGTCGCCGTTGTTCGCTCCCACTCAATCGCTTCAGTGGCACAAGTTCCACCGTTGCCAACCTCGCAATCTCCATTCTGTGGCTATTTATGGTCGCTTGCGACCAGCTTCATCTTCATACAATCCATAACCCAGTTAAACTGCTGTCCAGCTCGTCTTCTTCTTCTTCTACGGTGAGCTGCCAAGGAGGGAGACGATGACCGGGTGCGCCGCTACACCAATCTTCAAATTGACTCAACTGGTGTGTGCCTATTGCCCATATTCTTATTCCTTAGCAAGCAATTTGTCTCCAGTGAGCTATATCGTTGGTGATAGCCAGAATTTGATTTTTCCCTATTCCAGCTATCGGACTTAGTCCAGTCCAAATTAGCATCCCTTTTAGTAGAGAAAATCGATCACCAGAGCCCCTTAAACAATCTTGTCCAATCACAATTTGAATTTAACCCGTAATTGAAGATTCCCCGTTCTTCGCATGCTGCCGTGGATGGCTCACGTCGCCGGCACTCCTCGCCGTGTTTCTGACCAAATTGGCTACACCCACACGTTCCTTGGATCCCATAGACGGTGTAGCAACCGTCAATTGTGCAGCATTGTTCTAAATTGTGAACGCCCCTTTTGGACCGTCGTTCTCATGTCCGGCCGTAACGTCGGTGAGACCCAAAACGCCATTGCAACCAAATTCCCCTCTCTAGAACATCAGCACTGCTCCGGGAGCAAAAGCCCTCGATCCATTTCTAGTTTCTTCAACCTAGTTCTTTGTCACCGTAACTCGCCTTTGGTTCTCAAAGCCGACGAGTTCAAACTCGCCGTTCGTCACAGTCCAGCCACCATTATTCGATTAACCTTGCTAGCAACATCCTTTCAACCTTGCCTACATGATTGGCAAAGTTGGCGAAGCTACGCACGCGTGGATTGCCCAGACGCGGTAAACCTAGAAATCGACAGTAGTCTGGCATACAGATTCACTTTGTCAGGGACTTAGCTGCAAATTCCTTGATTTCTTGGACTTTTCTGTAAAAACCAGTTTGTCAATTAATTACCTTGTTCCATTGTACACCTAATGCCTTAAACCAAACTTATTGCGACAACTAAAAATCTTCTAAACCACGCCTATGCCATCCACTGACATTGTCAGGCTGCAAACCGAATGTCAACCAGTAGACATTTGTTGCGTTTGAGCAAACCAGCCGCGAACCGAATGTCAAGATTTATGCCTTGAAACCCTAAGAGCCTCCAACATCCAACCTTAGTCCAAATTCTATAAATTCTAGGGTTCCGACCCAGTTTCAGCTTTCAAACCCAGTCCGCTTCAGCATCGCAAAGTTCATTTCTTTTAAGAGCATACCTGCATATAGATCATAAAGCATTTAAAATAGTTAGTGACCATTCTGTTTTTGAATTGTTGCCGAGTAGATCCCGAGACAGAGTTCAAGGACATCACCACCAACACAACACCAACAGCTGATTCTTACGATGTAGAAGGCAAGTCATATCCTTGAACATCTTGAACCTATATTTTATGAATTGATATGATATTTCCTTGGCTATAAGTAGTAGTGCATGTGATGGAATGAATAAAGTATAATTTGATAGTACTAGGCAGTATGCCGATGAAATGTGATAAGATTCGTTATAGGATGATCAAGTTGTGAGCCATAACTAATGTGTATATATGTATATGTATGTTCATAAAATAAAAACTTCAGCCGTGACCAGAATTGTATGGAATGGTGGTGTGGCATTGCTGAGTGCATGGTTGTGGAATAGTCTGGTCACTGGCATATAAAGACTAGAACCTTTTGTTGTGCTTCCAGTGGCATGAAACCGTACCAACCGTGAGCTTGGTATGGGACAGGCCTGAACAATTAATATGTGGATCGCACATGCACCCCCTGTATGGATGAGTTGGAAGGAATTGTGCACGATCGGCACGGAGTGTTACTCCACACACGTGATGCACGCTGCCCCAGTAATGGGAAGAGACTAGTCGGGGTGGGGGTATAGCCCGCCACAACTATGGTTTGTCTGACCACAGGGACAGGGGTGAATTGTGTGTGAACCATAAATAATGTTCTTGTTATCTCAATCTTGTCACTCGCACATGGCTGTGAGGAAGGGTCTAATCATGCTGATAGGATGGGCATTGAAGTTGAGATATCTTGCGGGTAAATTAGTACCCCTCTGCAGAGTTCAAAACGTATTCGAATACTCCATACTCCCAGGTTAATAGGAGTTTGCTGCGGTGGATTAAATCCACGTCGATGTGACACAAGTATGTTTTCAGAATAAAACTTGACATAGGATAGACTAAAGATAGTATAATTCGATTTGTGAAATGATAGTGTGTTGTTATGCTAATGGTAGTACTAATATGAGTTTATAAAAAGAAAGATTATTTTGCAACCTTCCACCCTTCTTTACTTACATAGGTTCATATCATCACTATTGTATGTATATACTCTTGTATACTATGGCTTACTGAGTACATAAGTACTCACCCTTGCAATCTATTATCCAATAGATGGAGTGCTCCTTGATCAAGACGAATGCTTGGAGAACTTTTTGGAACCAGAAGGAGGAGAGCTAGTTCCACTGAGCCCTGAAGTGTGTTTCTCTGCTTTCAACTTCTTGCTGTGGGGGTTCACTTAGCTTCCAACGAGTAGTAGATGTTCTTCCTGAACCAGACTTATTTATGCCGTGATGGCTTTGTAATCTATTATGTTGTATTAAGGCCAGCAGTCCTTACCAGCTAAAGTACTATGTAAATTAATCTGCTGCAATGTACTCTTGTGCATGAGTTATCCTGGTAAGTCAGTTGGTATGTATGTATGGGACCAACTGCAGCGAGCTGGGTCTGTGAATAGTGGTCCCCAAGGAAGGCCCACACGCCACAAAATGTGAAGCACAAGTTCAATCAAACTATCTCAATTATCTCTCCCAAATATCAATGATCTAAAATATCAATCTATCACAAATATCTCTCCCCCTTTGTCATCTGTCATCAAGCACAAAAAGGAAGGGGTGAGAACTCAAATTTTGACATGCAATATTTTCGGAGTCAATGATTTTTACTTGCAATTGTTTTTATTTAAAAACAAGATCTCAAGAAAAATGTTGCAAGTATTTTTGAAAATACACTCAAGGTATAAGGAAAGATAACAAGCCAATCAACACACAATGGATATTTTTTCATGACATTTAATCTATTTCTAATCATTCAAAATCTAGATGCATCTAATAGTTTGGTGTGAAAATATCCGCTAGATACATGTTTGTCTTTACATGATTGATCTCTATATTTCTTTTTGCCACAAGATCTTTTAGAAAGTGATGCCGAAAATCAATATGCTCTATCCGAGAGTTTTAAATCAAATTGTTTACTATGTTTATGACTCTTTCATTTTCTCATAAGAGTGGCATCTTTTTGAAGGCAATTCTATAATCCAACAGGATTTGTTTCATCCATAAAAATTAGGCATGACAACCACCGGATGTACTTTTTCGATTTGATCTTGCAACTCACAGAATCCGAATCCAAATAACTATGTAATTCAAAGTTTATATTTTTCGGATACCAAAGACCTATCATAGGATAGCATTTCAAATATCTAAGGATTCTTTTAATGGCACTCAGATGACATTCCTTAGGATATGATCAAAATCTAGCACATAATAAATCACTAAATATGATTTCGGGCCAAGATGATGTAAAATAAAGCAAACTGTCAATCGTAGATCGATAGAGTTTAGAATTAACTGCTTTTTCATTTTCGTCCATATCAAGATGTCCATTTGTAGCCATGAGAGTTGTAATAGCTTCAGCATCTTGCATCTCGAGGCTCTTGAGCGAATTCTTCACATGCTTGATTTGACTCATGAACATTCCGTTCTTGAGTTGCTTGTTTTGTCGTGCAAGGAAGTAATTTAGCTCTCCAATCATTTGCATCTCGACTTCCCTAAGCATGATCTCACAAAACTCTTGATAGAAAGATTCACTAGTAGAACCGACTGTAATGTCATCAATATTGTTGGGGGAAATCTCCGCAAGACTAAGTCCAGGTAAGAAGTTGAGCCATTTGCCCGGGGACAAGGTCCCCGGTGCCTGTCCCGGGCGCCGCCTTTAGCCCGGGGACAAGGCCCCCGGTGCCTGTCCCAGGCATTGCCGTCCTTCTGGAGACAAGAGTCCTCAGTCCCAAGTCACGTGCAGGTCACGCGAGAAGCGCCTCGGGAATCAGCGGACACCTGTCAAGCATCCGAGGCGCCTGCCCGGGAGAAGGACGTTGCTACCCTCCGATCCAACGGTGGCAGGCGAGGTAGTTTAGTCTTTTTTGCTTCTTTTGGGGCTATAAAAGCCCTTGTACACCTCCTGTAAGAGACAATTGCTCATTATTGCTTAGAATAGACAATCTCACAGGTGTGCTCCGGAGCATCTCTCCCCAAGAGAGCTCCCCCAGCCGACTCCGGTCGGGAGCACGCCGACAGGACTTGGGCCCCCACTGGGACCCAAACCTGTATAAACTCTCATGTCATTTGTTGTGCTTGTCCGACGGGGGAGAACCGGTCACCCGGTCAGCCCGCGCCGCATTTTCTTCGCTAGGATCATCCACAAAACCTGCCGGGGTATTCGCAATACCACGACAGTTCGCGCCGTCCGTGGGGACTCGTGACGAGATGCCATGGCTCCCCTAAGAATGAGGGCCCGCGCCCTTCCCGGTGACGCCGGTCCCAGTGACCCGGCGCCACCCGTCCGGGACATGACCTTCCCGGCACTTCCGCCCGGAGGCGGCCAGACCCAGGTACCACCTCCCACCTTCCCTCTTAATTTCGGTGGTTCAACCTCCGGGTCAGTCCCAGTGATCGTGGTAGCCTCGGCTGGGACCAGTCTCCCCACGATGGCTCCCCCGGCTCCCCGGGACTCCTTGCTTGAGGCTTTAGTGGAGGGCCAGCTCCGCACCCAGCGCTCTATGAATGAGCTGCTCCGCGTATTGGTGCGGCCACCGGCCCCCCCCACATACCCACAGTACCCATACCCGGGGGCTATGCCCCCATTTATGTGTCACTTGGTGGCCCCTCCGGTCTCTGGAGGCCCAGCCGCCCCGTACGACCCCGCCGGGGGGTACCCTCCCCCGATGGGTCCTCCGTCCGAAGCCTTCCCG
This sequence comes from Pharus latifolius, assembly GCA_019359835.1. Taxonomy (NCBI): domain Eukaryota; kingdom Viridiplantae; phylum Streptophyta; class Magnoliopsida; order Poales; family Poaceae; genus Pharus; species Pharus latifolius. The sequence continues at coordinate 36,304,708 of CM033325.1, forward strand.
GCGCCGGGGGGTTACTTCATGCCCAGGCCCTTCGCGGCACCCGAGGGATACCCCGTTTTGGGCCCATTCCCGGGGCCGGGGGCCCATTATATGCCGGGGGTTTTCCCTACGCCGGGAGCCAGTCCTGCCCCACAGGTCGCGTTTACCGCACCGGGGGTGGTCAACAGAGCAGCTCCCGTGCCACAGCGAACCTCCCCCCGCAATGGTGCCCCGGTTCCGGACGTCGCCGTGGGGGTTCCCCCCTTGCCTGCTCCGGATAATACAGGGGTTTCCCCCTTTCCGGTTCCGGTCGTCGCCGCGGGGGTTCCCCCCTCTTCGGTTCCAAATAACACAGGGGTTCCCCCTTTCCGGTCCCGAACGTCACCGCGGGGGCCCCCTCCCCGGTTCCGGAACGTCACCGAGGGTGCCTCCGGTGGACTAGGTCCGTTACTCCCGGGAGGAGGTCGAGCGAATGCGTACGGTTAAGTCCGGGGAAGAGCTTCCCCCGGGTAGCGGGCGCAGAGAGCGCTCCCACACCGGCCGGGGGAAGAGACCCGCCGAAGAGCCAACCTCTCCGGGGGAGCGCCCGGACGTCTTGGAACTCAGCCTCGGCCCTGAAGAAAAGCATCGTTACCGCCACGCCGGTGGACCTCTTGGGCCCCTTCCCGACTCCGGCAACGAGGGCGCATCCCCTGTCAACGGAGACTGCGACCGGGACTCCCCTCGGGAAGTGCAGGGGGCTAATCAGCCGCTATGCCGCAGACTTCAGTGCATTCGATGGCCGCGGCCTTACCGCTCGCCGCACATCGACTACTACAATGGTGAGGCTAACCCCTATGAATTTGTGCAGGTATATTCTAGGGCCATCTCAGCGGCTGGGGGGGACGAGACGGTGCAATGCAACGTCTTCCCCCTCTACCTCACCGGGATCGCCCGCTCCTGGTTCTACAATCTGAAGGCCTGCTCCATCAAGTCCTTCGCGCAGCTCAAGCGCGAGTTCTGCGCGAACTTCCAGGGGAACTACGTGCGTCCCCTGGATTCTTCCCAGCTGTACACCGTCCGGCAGAGGACGGGGAGACCATCCGCAGCTTCTTGAAGCGCTTCGCTCAAGTTAAGAGCAAAGTGGCTCACGTCCCCGACTCCACGGTCATCGAGGCGTGCAAGAGCGGGATCCTCCCGGGAGAGCTCCACCGGAGGCTCTCCCGAAGCTGCCCCTCCTTCGCCGACGAGCTCTTCAACTACTTGAGAAGTACGCTTTGGCGGAGGAGGATGATCTCTGGAAGAAGAACCAGGGGGCTCCCACCCCCGCCGATCGGGGGGCCAGGGACCCCCTCAAACGCCCTAGGCAAGGGGGTCGTAATGAGCCACGGCCTCAGGACACTTTTGTCCTCGAGGGCGAAGGCCCCTCGCGCGATGCCCCGAGGGGCAATCGCCCCTTCCCCAAGCCGAAAGGCCATGGGGGAGGACAGTCATCCCGCAGTCGAGACGCCCCCGCGGGGGGAAGCAAGGAAGGACCATGGTGTAAGATCGAGGATGCCGACTAGAGGGGGGGTGGTTAGGAGGCTTTTAAATTTTCTTCTCCACTAAGCAATTTTAATCACGATAATTGTTTGAGTTAAATTATACAATGAGGCTTAAAGGCAATTTAAACAATTTGTTGCATTCAACTAAATGAACTATTCAATATGACAAGCAAGAATGATGAATTTAGCAATTGTGTCAAGATGAATATAAAGCAAGTATGAAATACGCAATTGACACAATATTTTTACCGAGGTCTCGGAGACTCGCTCGGTCTCCCCTACTCCTCGTTGAAGCGCTCTCTCGGAGCCTCGCTTCTATATCCACGAAGGATATCTCACTAGGGTTGCTCCTTCTCCACACCGGATAGGCGAGCACCACACCTTTCACAATCCTTTGCCGGCCTCTCCGACAACCTTCAATTGGAGAGATCTCGACTCTCCTCCGGCACCGTCTAGGCGAAGGTGATCGCCAAGAGTAACAAGCCAGATGCACTTTCACTTGAATCAACCACGTGCTAGAAGCTCAATGATGCAAATGATATGCTCAACACTCTAGCACTAGCAATCTAATGGAGATGAAGTGCACTAAACACTCACACAATCTCCCTCAAGCTCTCTCTCAAATCTACTCAAGATTTGGGCTCAATTCTATCCTCTAAATGCAATAACTGAAATGCAAATCAATTGGCTAGGTTTTCAGCTGAAGAATGAACTCTTTGAGCACCCAAAAATGAAGCCAAACACGAAATATTTATAGCCTCAACGAAAAACTAGCCGTTTGCAAGAAACCGGGCCAAAAGTTGTACAGGCCGGACATTGTCCGGTCACTTCAGACACTATCCGGCCAGTACAAAAATTTCAGCTGTTGCAAACGTGTCAGTGACCGTTGGGCGAAATTTGTGAAGGCCGGACGGATACCATTTGTCCGGACAAAACGTCCGGACAAATGGATATGTCTCTATTAACTCTCGGCTCAAAAAAACTTGTACAAGCCGGACATTGTCCGGTCACTTTAGACACTGTCCGGCCACTTCGGACAAATAGCTCCGGACGGATGCATTTGTCCGTTTCATTTTTTGGCTCAAAAAATTTGTACTGGCCAGACAATGTCCGGTCATTTCGGACAATGTCTGGCCACTTCGGACAGATAGCCCCGGACGGATGCATTTGTCCGGCCACACACACTGACAGTACAACAAGCATAACTTTTGATCCAGAGATCCGATTGAGGTGCTTTTTGGCTTGTTAGAAAGATAACTCAGAGCTCTACAATTTTCTCAACAGGAGCAAGACCTAGAAAGGTCTAGAAACTTCTAGAAAACTCAGAAACTTTCTTGCTGTCAAAATGTTCAATCCAAAAATCATCTCAAATGCAATTTTAGAGTATTTGCACATACGGATTTGCCGTTTTCTCGCGGATGTGATTTGTGTCACTTAGAAACGACCACGACCACACAGGTCTTGACATCTGATCGAAAATAGGTGGTCGATAGGGTTTGGTCGAGCGTACGCAAGCGAGTCGAAGACTGGTACGATCAGTCCGAACTCCTACGACCACGCCCAAACCCTAAACAGATTGCCGCCAAACAAGCGATACGACCACGACCACGTATCAACACTGATACGATCAGAATATGCAAATACGACCACGACCAGCTCTAGACAAATAAACCAATTTAAACAGCTGGCGATCACGACTAAGTGCAGTTTTCAAAACATTTAATCTAATGCACATGAAGTACACTTAGACTCACTAGTAATGCAAGACACTAGTGCAAGATGATATAAATGCATCTGAGCTTCCGCACTAGATAGATTCAAGCTACTAGTTTCCGACCCCTCTTAATAGTACGGTCAAACTAGTAAAAACAAACCTATCAACCCGGTCTGTCTCCAAACACCGAGACCGGTAAAATCCTAAGAAAACAATCCTTAATCTTGGATTTTACCTTAGGTGAAGTTCGACCACTCGATGCTTGTCCCCGCAAGGCTTGACCTCGCTAAGCTTGACCTCGCGAAGCTCGACTGCTTGACACTTGTCCTCGCAAAGCTCGACCTTGCTAAGCTCGACCTCGCTCGAGATGTCTCATATCGACTTCATCCTCTTCACACCCTTGCTCGCTTTTATCCTGCAATCAAACTGAGACTACAATACGTACACTCAATGCACAACATTAGTCTCATATATAAGTCGTCATTAGTCACCTCCAGAGAAGCTACTCCACACAAGAGTTAGCTCAACGGTTTCTCTTTCAAATGACGTGACAAACTATATTCAACGAGTAGCAAATGAGTATAAGATAAAATACAATCATATAGATCGTAGATGATAAACACATACGCACACGATCTATACTACTCATATCATGATATCAATCAACCTAGATGACCAAAGTGATGAGCTCCCCCTCAACATGTGCATCGATATAAAATCCACAACTGGAGTCATCAGTCTCAGATTTAACATATTACATTTTGATCAATCAATCAGCACAAGCTTAATGTAACCACTGAGCTCCTCCTCTACATATGCATCAATATCAAACCCGCAACTGAGGAAACATCCAATTCAAGGTTTACCGATAATCAATTCAATTCAATTCACTTGTGCTAAATCAGGATTTTTCTAAATTGTCATTTAATCATCAAATCTGATATCTTCAGATTAACTTTAATCATCATGGATTTATCCAAAACGTCATTAATCATCAAAACCTAGATACTAAGATCTACCTAGATCCAACACATGGTGCACCTTCCACAAGTCCAGTACCCATGCCACCCGGGAATGTCACCAACTGTTGCAGCTGTTCGCCGCGTTCCTCGACCAGCATGGGCAGGGGGGGACTCCGGCCTCCTTGCCCCCTCAGTCAGATTTATCTGCCCTTCCTGCTCCCGCGGGGGGACAGTAGGGATGAATGCAGGAGGGGGAGCTGTCAGAAACTCTCCCCTTCCAAACTTCCCAGAGGCGTGTCAACGTCATCATGGGAGGGTCCGCTTCCGGGTGGGACTCCAAAAGTCAGTGCAGGGAGTACGCGCGTGAAGTAAAGATGGTGGGGGTGCTGCACATGTCTCCGCCACTCAAGTGGTCGGACGTCCCCCTCACCTTCACGGCGGAAGATGCGCGCGGGGTTCACTTCCCCCACGATGACGCGCTCATCGTCTCCGCCACCATCTACAACTGCCACCTGGCCCGCATCCTAGTGGATGGCGGGAGCTCCGCCGATGTCCTCTACCTAAAAGCCTTCAGGGAGATGCAGGTGGACGAGAAGCTCTTGCAGCCCGTAGCAGGGCCTTTGCAAGGATTCATCCCGGGGAAGGCGATCCACCCCGTGGGGAAGGTGGATCTCCCCATGACGTTTGGTACCCCGGAAAACTACCGAACTGAGATGGTCCGGTTTGACGTGGTGGACCTCCCCTCCTCCTACAACGCGATTATGGGGAGGACCACGATCAACCGCCTGGGAACCGCGGTCCACCAGAACTACCTCTGTGTGAAGATCCCTATCGCGGTATTGTGAATACCTCGGCAGGTTCTGTGGATGATCCTAGCGAAGAAAACGCGACGCGGGTTGACCGGGTGACCGATCCTCCCCCGCCGGACAAACACAACAAGTTACACGATGATTTATACAGGTTCGGGTCCCGGTGGGGCCCTAGTCCTGTCAGCGTGCTCCCGACTGGAGTCGGCTGGGGAGGCTCTCTCGGGGAGAGGTTTCCGGAGCACACCTGTGAGTTTGGCTATTCTAGCAATAATGAATAACTTGTTCTTACAACAGGGGGTACAAGGGCTATTTATAGCCCCAAAAAGAAGCAAAAAGACTAAACTACCCCGGACACCACCGTCGAATCGAGGGGTAGCAACGTCCTTCTCCCGGTCAGGTGCCACGGATGCTTGACAGGTGGCCACTGATTCCCGAGGCGCTCCTCGTGTGACCTGCACGTGATCAAGAACCAAGACTTTACCTTTAGAAGGGCGACAATGCCCGGGACAGGCATCGGAGGCCACGTCCCCGGGCAGGTGGCGGCGCCCGGGATATGCACTAGAGGCAATGTCCCCAGGCGGAAGGCGGCTCCCGGGGCAGGCACCGGAGGCAATGTCCCCGGGCGGAAGGCGGCACCCGGGGCAGGCACCGGAGGCAATGTCCCCGGGCGGAAGGCGGCACCCGGGGCAGGCACCGGAGGCAATGTCCCCGGGCGGAAGGCGGCACCCGGGGCAGGCACCGGAGGCCACGTCCCCGGGAGAATGGCAGTGCTCGGGATATGCCCCGGAGGCAATGTTCTCGGGCGAAAGGCGGCGCCCGGGGCAGGCACTGGAGGCCACGTCCCTGGGCGAATGGCGGCGCACGAGATATGGCCTAGAGGCAATGTCCCCGGGCGGAAGGCGGCACCCGGGGCAGGCATCGGAGGCCACGTCCCCGGGGGAATGGCGGCGACCGGGGCAGGCACCGGAGGCCACGTCCCCGGGCGAAAGGTGGCGCCCGGGGCAGGCACCGAAGGCCACGTCCCCGGGCGAAAGGCGGCGCCCGGGACATGCACCAGAGGCAATGTCCCCAGGCAAATGGCGGCGCCCGGGATATGCCCCGGAGGCAATGTCCCCGGGCGGAAGGCGGCGCCTGGGGCAGGCACCGGAGGCAATGTCCCCGGGCGAATGTGACGCAACTTACCTGGACTTGGTCTCACGGAGATTTTCCCCAACAGCAGCCCCCCATGCCCTCCGGGGACGATGCTCGAGTCCCCGGAGGGTATGGTACATGTCACCGGGAAAATCTCCGGGCCAAGCCACCGAGGAGATGATGCTTTTGAGGATCTCCCCCTTCTCGCGGGGGAGAAGGGGGATTGGGATGTGCCCGGAGCAACGGCTCCCGGTGAAATCGGTGACCCGACGTAAGTCTTCGTTACCTGGTTCATTGCATTTACAAATTTTTCAAAATTTTACTAACTCTTACCTTTCGCAGTCCGGCCATACCCGGCGGCACGGGAGAAGGCGGAGAACCTCCTGGGGAGGTACTTCACCGATGACCACGAGCGCATCGCGCGCGTCGTGGGGGAGGGTCCTCCCTGAACCTGGTAGCCGAGACCTTCAGGCTAAAGCTACCAGAGAGGAAGCCTCTCCCCACCCCCGGATCGCACAAGCGGGGAAAGGAAGCTGCCGGGGGCTCTGAGCCTAAGAAGGCCAGAGTCCAAAAAGCCCCTGGCCCGTCGACGACACCGGCCTCGACGCCGGTGAAGGCCCGAGATGAGACCCCTGGGACCGGGTGCGCCCAGGCGCCGGCCCGGAAGGAAGCAACACCCCCGCCCCTGGAGAGCCCCGTTGAGGCTTGGGGGAAGGAACCGGCCGCCGGGGGGGGGGGGCGGCGTCCGATTCGGCGGACTACGCCGCCTCGCCGCCTTCAGTGGTGGCCCTCCCGGCGCCCCCAGCACCTTTGGAGCAGGAGAAGCCGGAGGTGAGATTCGCAGAGGCCTCGCCTCCGCGGGTGGAGTGGCCGGTAGATGAGGGGGGGAGCCTCTCAGTCTACGAGGTCCCTCCGGAAGTGGAGGTCCCGGGGGCCCTCCCGCCCGGGAAGGGAAAAGGCCTGATGGTTCCTCCCCGGAGAGGGAGCCCTTCCGGGAGCTCCTTGGCCACTTCCTCGGAGGCCACCTCCTCGACGACGAAGACGCCGACCACCGCCACCCCGGCCGAGATTATGCCAGGCGCTCAGGTCCGGGGAACCCTCATCGGCCGCGACAGGACCGGCATCGGGCGGGAGACCCCCTGCTTTCCGCGGGGGAGGTCGCCCGCTATGCGGAGGGCCTGCAGACCCGGAAGGTCCAGGCCTATGTCGCGGAGGGGACACTCCATGAGCGTTTTGGGGAGCTCCAGTCTCTCCAGATTTAGGTACTTACCCGAGTCGATGACTCTTTCTTTCGGCCCCCTACACTTGAATTTTTTCTAACTCTGGAGTTTGTAGGGGGCGGCCATTACCTGGGGCCTTGAGCAGCGGATCAGCCGACTGCTGAAGGATGCAGAGGAGTGGGCTGCCACCTACCTGGGGCAGCGGGACGAAGCCCTCCAGGAGATGGCCCGGGTCTGGGCCCAAGTCCACGTCTCCGAGGCCGTCAACGCCTGCCTCCGGCAGGAGGCCAAGGCGAAGGAGGAGGCCTTCCAGGAGCTCGAGGGTTCGAGCATCCGGGCGGTGATGGACGCGGGCCGCTCCGTCCGCTCGGCCCTCGAGAGCCTTGGCGTGAGCCTAGGCTCTGGGAGCAGCTCGGAGGTGCCCCCGGCCACCCTCGCGGAGGCTGTGCATTTTCTTAACGCACAGGTCTCCATGATCTCGGAGGCCGCAGATGCCCGGGCACGAGGCCGGGCAATCCCCGTGGTTGCGGCCACGGCCGGGCTCGTGGAGCACCGGGGGGTAGGCGCCCGGGCGATCGGGGGCCGCATTCCCCAGAGCTTCCCCGAGTTCTTCGAGCCCTCGCGCCGGGAGGTGGAGCAACTCGCCGGGGGCTTCTACGACCGGATCGTCCGGGTGAGGTTCCCGGCACCGGCGCCTCCTACAGTGGATGCCCTGGCCCCGGCCCCAGCGGAAGCCCCCCGGGGGGAGGACTCCAATGATAAAGTATGAGCCTCCCCCTGGGTCTTAGATAGGACCCCTTTTTGCTTTCTTAGAATTTTGTTCCCGGTAGCTTCTTAGAAGAAGCCCCAGACACTTGTAAAAAGACATTTTGAAATGCAATGGAATTGAAAATTTTTCTAAGTCTTGAATGAATACATTGTTACCAAGATTCCCGGGAGGTTACTCCTGGGCGGAGGTCCGGAAGAAGTTCCCCGGGTAGGTGTCCCCCGGGGGACGCCCAAGCCGCTTTGATCTTGCTAAGTCTCATCTCCGGGAAGCGCAGTGGGGACGCAGTCCGGGAGCCGATCCGATTGAGATGGCACCCGAAGTGGCACTTGGATAATTTCGACAATCATCGCGCCGAATTATCCCCTCCGCGTCCGGGGTCCCGGATGATCCCCCCTCTTCGGATACTTCCACCAGCAGGCTACGAGTATTGGCCTGAGGATGTGCTCTGGGAAGCTCAGCGCCGCGTACGCGCATTGTACCGGGACCTGGCCCGGGAGCTAGCGGAGGGTCTCCGGGACTATTAGGCCTAGGAGCCTTAGGGCTTAGAGAATTTCTGGGTTATAACCCGGGTTGTACCATTTCCAATGCCCACCGGAGGGGGAAGATGTCCTCCGGTTGAATGATTAATAAAGATGTGTTTGCTTCTTGTTGCTTTGAGAATCTTCTCTTGATATTTTTCTTGGATGGTCTGGACAACTTCTTTTGATAAGAATGAGCTAAGTTTGCTCGTGGATGGTTCGGACGACACCTGGGGGTTCCTTATCCCCCCCCCCCCCCCCCCCCCCCCCCCGCCGACAGAGGGCCGGAGGGTAGCTCCGCGCACTGTGGGGGTGACAAAGCCCCCGGGGTCAAGATGAAGACTTGTAGCATAAGAATTTTTCCAAGTTAGAAAATTTGAAAACGAGGTTTCCGGGGAAAAACCTTCCGGGAGACAATCGTCCTGTCGCCGTGAGAACGGGGAGCCGGGAATAAGGTCTCGGGGGAAGAAACATCCGAGAAAACCCGACGAAATTTCTGGAGGTGAGCTTTCCAGGAGACAATCGTCCGGTCGCCGTGAGAACGGGGAGCCGGGAATTGGGTCTCCGGGGAAGAAACATCCAAGAAATTCGTAATTTTTCCGGGAGACAATCATCCGGTCGCCGTGAGAACGGGGAGCCGGGAATAAGATCTCCAGGAAAGAAATATTCTAGAAAGCCTGAGATGAGATTTCTGGAGATAAACCTTCCGGGAGACAATCGTCCGGTCGCCGTGAGAACGGGGAGTCGGGAATAAGGTCTCCGGAGAAGAATATCCAAGAAATCCATCCCGCTGGGGAGACTATCGACTCTCGGAGGAGGATGTGCCCGATGACGGGTCTGAGTATTTGGGTAGGGGACTAGTCTCCCAAAGTGACTCGTTACCACGGTCCCTGAGGACTGGGTTGCCGCTTACACCCTCAGTCCACGAGGGCTATTCGTAAGCCGCCCTACAGGAGGGACTTGTTGGGTCAGAGCCCACTTCCTCACGGGGAGGGCATCCTCGCGGGGAGGGTGTCCTCGCGGGGAGGGCATCGCCGTTAGGGGCGGTAATGTGAAGAACCTGCAGTGAGACAGTTGAAGAGAAAATCCAATTGTATTGATAATGAAACAAAATACAACGCCTCCCCCCGCGAAGTCGCAAAAGGGGATTACAATGTCCCCCCTCCCCCTCCGGCGTGATCGCTCCGGGGGAGGGGACGGGCCTGTGTAGGCTAGACGTAAAACTTGCGAAGTAAACGCAAGTTCCATGTGTGCTTCAACTCCTGCTCTTGGAGGTTGGAGAGCTTGTAAACCCCCGAGCCCAGGGCCGCGGAGATCCTGTAGGGGCCCTCCCATTTGGGGGAGAGCTTACCCTGGGCTTGGGGGTCTGTGATGCACTTGAGGACAAGGTCCCCAAGGCGGAAGGCCCTCTCGCGCACGCGCTGGTTGTATGCGCGCGCCATCTCGTGCTCGTAGATGGCGTGGCGGAGGAGCGCTCGGTCGCGTTCCTCCTCCACGAGGTCGATCTCCAGTCGCTGGTTGGCCTCATTGGCTTGGTACGCTGCGGTCGTATCTCCGTCTAGGAGCTCGACTCGCAGTGACCGGAAGCCAATTTCTGGGGGGAGGACTGCCTCCGCCCCGTAGACTAGGGAGAAAGGAGTACGTCCCGTCGCCCAGCTCGGGGTCGTGCGCATGGAGCAGAGAATGCTAGGGAGCTCCTCTGCCCATGCACCCTGCTTAGAAGTGGCCTGCTTGAGTCGCCGACGCAACCCCTGTAGGATTACGCCGTTGACCCTCTCGACAGCCCCATTGCTCTGGGGATGGGCCACTGAGGCGGAGTGGATGACGAGCCCCAGGCCTTCGCAGAATTCCCGGAAATAAGCCGAGTCGAATTGGGTCCTGTTATCAACAGTGATCTCCCAGGGGACACCAAAACGACAAACGACGTTTTTCCAGAAAAATTGCTGGACGGCCCGGGACATGATGCTGGCCAAGGGTTCCGCCTCTACCCACTTTGTAAAGTAGTGGTTCCGCGACCACCGCATACTTGTATCCTCTGGGCGCAACTGAAAACGGCCCAGTCTCGACAAAAGAGTTACGCCGACAAAAGAAGGAGAGAACTATCCTTCGAGATAGGCGATTACGTATATCTCAAAGTGATACCCTACAAAGGAGTTCGACGATTCCAGATGAAGGGAAAGTTGAGCCCAAGATATGTAGGACCATACAAGGTTTTGGAAAGACGAGGAGAAGTAGCATACAAACTAGAGCTACCGCCTGAGTTAGTAGGAGTCCATGATGTCTTTCACGTATCCCAACTGAGGAAATGCCTGAGAAAACCAACGGAGCAAGTGTCTCCCACAGAAATGGAGGTTCAACCGGATCTGACATACCAGGAATATCCAGTCAAGGTGCTAGAAGTCAGTGAAAGGAGATTGAAGTCAAGGACCATAAAATTTTGCAGAATCCAATGGAGCAACCACACCGAAGAAGAATCAACTTGGGAAAGAGAAGAAGAGCTGCGTCAGAATTTTCCTTACCTATTCTCAGACTATTCGGAATCTCGAGGACGAGATTATTCCTAAGGAGGGTAGGTTGTAACACCCCAGTTTTTGATCATCTTTTCTGCTTGCGAATCAGCATAACTTCTTTGGAAACCCTGATATTTTAACCCTATCTTGATCTTGGGTATGCCACTACCTTAACCTAAAAAGTTGGCTGCTAAACTTCATTGACCAGATCGTTTTCACATTTCAATCCAAAAGCGTTTCAATTTAGTCCTTTTCAGAAGTTTCAGAAAACCCAAAAAGGCTAAAAGTCCCAGATCACCTCAAAATCCAAATCTGATCAAGTGATAACCTTTCTTTCATTTTTCTGAACATTTTTTCCTTCTGGAAGAATCCCAGAATCTCGACCAAAACCCTAGTGCCAGCCTCGACAAAAGTTCAAACCCTAATTACCCTAATTACCCTGTTTTCGATTTTTTTTTGTCAAAACCACCAGATGTTATCGGATTTCATCATTTTTCCTGCTAGATGAGTCCAAGACATTTAGTAGCACTCATCTGCAAAATCAGAATTCAAATCAGCCCTTCAGATCTTCAGAATTGCAAATAGGCCCAAACTCCCGAGCCAAAACCTTCACAGATCAGTCCAAATCGTTGCAAATAGGTCCAAAGTTTACAACCAGGTCCCTATGAAGTTTTCAACCAGCAACCGCCAAATTGCCGCGCCGTTGAACTCGTCGCCGGCGAGGTTCGCCGCGCTGCCACCTCACGGCCACGTAGCCACCAGCCGTGCGCAGCTGTACCGCCACCGTGGAGCGCTCAAGCCCCACCGTGCCACCTTCTTCCCCGCGCGCGCGTGCTGCTGCTGCTGCTGCTGCCAGGAGCTTTACGCCACTTGGCCACCATCCCGTAGATCATCGCCACCACCCTGACCGAATCCTGATATCCCGCGATTCACCGTCTCTGGCAGAGCCCCGCCGTGTCCCAAAGTGCATCGATGACCGCCCCAGCGCCAGAAGGAAGATCTTCCCCGGCGATTGCTGCTGCTCCCGAGAGCCTCATCCACGGCTATATAAACCCCCCTCCCTTGCCCAGCATTGCCTCACACCACCCCACAGTTTCCTTGCCTTAGTCTTAGCACCAGAGAGCAACCGAGCCCTCAGCGCCGCCGCGAAGCTCATCTTCTCCGGCGAGCAGTTTCTGGAGCTCACGGCGCCAGCCTCGCCCGAAGCTTCCCCCTCCAAACCAACGCCACCAGTAAGCTCCTTTCATTCCCCTGTACGTTTCATAGCCATCAATTGGTCCCCGGCGCACCTCAACGCCGGCAATCACCGGAAAACCGAAATCCCCTGTTCCCGCAATGCCGAGCGATTCAAGCCAAATTGATCCTCGTGCCTGTAGAGGATATTGATCAGTGAGCTAGGAGGAACAAACCTGCAAGCTTGGATTCGCCAATTTTGCCCCGAGCGCCGGATTTCCATGTTCGAGCCTCGGTAGTTCGCCGGAGCACGCCGCTGTGCTTCTCCAGCCGATCTCTGGCAAAATTGAGTGCACCAATAGCCTTGTGACAGCCCCTAGATGCTTCCCGAGCGTTGAATTGAGTTCAAACGCCCTGGAACGAAAACCCCCAAATCGGTGCCTTCGTCTTCGGCCCCGATCGCCGGAGTTCGTTTTCCGGCCAAACCAGCCGATGAGACCTTGTCATTTAGATAGATCTCAACCCCCTGAGCAATTTTTTCTACTAGCCCGACCTTTGAATCGACCTGAATCAAAAGTTATAGCCATGCCAAGGTTGCTGTCCAGTGGCTCAGTTCATGTCCAGGCCACCGTGTTTGCTCACCGGATTTGGCCACCCTCCGGCCACTTTCAACCCTTGAGCCTGTTGAGAGTTTTGTAGCTGTTGTCAATGCCTAAACCCCAGACAAAGTTATGCATCAATTGGAGTCCTGAGTCAAAAGTTATGCAATGCCCTAGTTTCTGGCCATGTCTAACACTATGTCAGTGCATGTCCACCTGTGGCATTGGATGATTTGGACTTGTTTCTTTTGAGCAATTGAAATGCCACTTTGTCCACTAAGCCTTTTGAGCCATGTTCTACAACATTCCCTACTATCACATCTCCAGAAAACAAACCTAGAACCAATTTAGGGCAATGTCGAGCCATGAGTCGAATGTCAGCCCTTCGACATTCAAGCCCTTTGAACCCATCTCTTCAACCAATGTCAAGTGACCCTGTCTAAACCAATTCCCCTGCATGCATGATGTATTTACGTATTATTTTCTAGTGCTTGTATGCTTATATGGTATGTATGTGTTGTTTGTACCCGTCGTGGAACCAGACGTTGAAGGAGCAGAGGAGATCCCTGAAGATTCATTTGAGCAGCTAGACCCATCACTGCAAGGCAAGTCTCAAACCCTTGATCATGTCTCACCTGCTATTTTGAAATGAAGTATGTTAACTGTTTTCCAGTATATCATGCCTTAGATTCAAATAAGAATTATGTTTCAATAAAATGACTAGATATGACCTAAATGATTGTAAAGCCCCTTTTGACATTGAATATCCCTGCACCCTTGTTACCCTAGATTATCATGCTTAGGCTATGCTATGCTTAAAGATTATATGACAAATGTTGAATGGTCACATATGAGAAAAGCATGTTCAAAACCCCTTTTTGTGAAAGAAAATGTGATTGGAATCGATAGTGAGGATGGTTTGATTGGATGGTGCTGTGTGCGCACTGGGAATGTGAAAGACTCCTCACTAAAGATTCATAAGGACTAGAACCTTGTGTTGTGCTTCTATGCGGCATGAAAAACGTACCAACCACCTGCCTGTTTATGGGACGGGCGCAACTTAGTAGCTTTCTTTAGTGTTAGCTTTTCCCTGCAATGGTTGTCGGTCCAGTTTCTTGCGAGGACTGGTGGGCCGCAGAAGGCCACGAGTGATGTGAGTTCAGAAAAATCATGAGAGGAAAAGGTGGAAAGAAGGAAGACGCCCTAAGCCAGATTAAGTCGTGCGCGACTGTAATCAAGAGAGGCTATGTGTCTTGCGAGAGCATAGGCCCAGGCTAGGAAGTAAGGCAGTGGAGAGGACCCACAACGGTACTTGAGACTTAACTGTCTATTTACCAGGCAGGGAAATAGTTAATACTAGGACTGTAAATTGTTGTGTCATCTCGGCCTTGTCACATGCGTAAAAGTCGCATGAAGCTGATCCGACTTGAAAGCCGAATGATTGGTGGATTAAGGTGGTACACCTTTGCAAAGTTTAAAAAGTATCGGATACTCTGAGCTCCCAGGTCATGGAGTCTGCGCGCTGTGAATTCTATTCACGTCGATGCAGCACAAGTAGCTTTTGGAAGTTTTTCACAAAATCTGAGTAAAGTGGTGACTCATGAAAGACCGCCACACACAACATTCCTGAAAATCTAGCTTAGGATTTCAAAAGCCCCGCTTTCGAAAATGAAGACCTTTCTTTAAAGCTGCATGTGAAAATCTATTATATATTTATACACAGAGCCAAAGAGCTGTTCTTTGAGAAATTCCCCATCATCTATATATATATGCATTGTTACTTGGGACTTGTTGAGCACCATGTGGACAATGTGCTCACCCTTGCTTTTACAAACAAATTTAGAGGAAGGATTCGCCGACCCTGAATCTTATGGTCTTGAACCCAATGTGGAACAAGAAGAAGAAACTGAGGACCCATCTAGTTAAAGGGTTATGCACCAAGGTGGAGTTCGATGTGGAGAAGGCCCATGCAATACCGCCGCTGCAGAGAACGAAGACTGAAGAAGTCCTTTTGTTTATCGTTGCTGTTTTATTTTGTGCCGACCTTTGTGTCAAAAACTCCCTAATTTGTATTAACAATTAAGTGCGTCATTTCGGCGCTAAGTTATTGTAATGTTGGTCCTTGCGATCAGCACTTGTTTTTAATTACTCGCACTTTTATATAATGCATCTTGTTGTTGTGAGCTGCAATGTGCCTTTTCTGAGTGCAATCCACCTGGGCGATTGCCACTGGAATCCTCAAATGAGGGTCCCACAAGAAGCCCTGCCGGAGAGACTTGGCCGCGATGGCACGTGGGGCTAGGTGAGAGCCACAGCTCCCCGCGTGGATGTCTTCGAGAAGTTGGAGTCCCTCCGGCCGTGGGAGGCAGCGCAGGAGGGCGGAAGCCACCTATTGTAGAGCTTCCCCTCTAGCAGGAGGTATGCCCGGGCTTTGGCCCGGAGGCGCTTCGCCTCGGTCTCCTTAGGAGGGTCCCCCTCCCCCTTGATGAAGGAGATGAGGGGGTCCATCCATGACGGAGTCCGGGTGATCTCGGCGACCTCCGAGACACGAGGCTCATCGCCCATGTCCGGGGAGGCCACCGAGGGCTTCGTGATGATCTCTAGGAAGGCCCCCTTGGGGAGCGATTCCCGGGCGCTGGCTGCCCGGGCCAAGGCGTCAGCCCGTTCATTGTCCCTTCGTGGGATATGCCAAGCCTCGAGGCCGTCGAAGTACCTCTCCATCCTTCGCACCTCCTGCAAATAAAGACTCAAGTTTGCGTCATGGCACAGGTAAGACTTGTCCATTTGGCAAACTACGAGCTGAGAATCTCCCTTCACTAGGAGGCGCCGGATCCCCAGGGAGCGCGCAAGGCGCATCCCGAGGAGCAAAGCCTCGTACTCGACGACGTTGTTGGTTGCGGGGAACTTGAGCTGCGCCGCATACTCGAGTTCCTTCCCCTCGGGGCTCCGGAGGACTACTCCCGCACCAGCCCCGGCGAGACACAGCGACCCGTCGAACATGAGTGTCCAATGGTCACTGCGTCGGGGCGGCGTGGGGAGGTCTTTGTCCCCGGGCCTGGAGGCTAGAGTCCACTCCGCCACGAAGTCGGCGAGGACCTGTGACTTGATGGCAGAGTGACCCGTGAGGGACAGGGAGAAGGGGGCGAGCTCGGCCCCCCACTTCCCAATCCGGCCGGTGGCTTCTTTGTTCCGCAGCACCTCCCCCAGGGGGAGGGACGATGGGACAGTGATGGGGTGTCCCAGGAAGTAGTGGCGAAGCTTCCGGGACGCCATCATGAGGGTGTAGCAGATCTTCTCCATCTCCGTGTACCGAGTCTTGGCCCCCTGGAGGGCCTCACTCACGTAGTACATGGGACGCTGCTGCCCCCCTTTCTCCTTTACCAATACCGCACTGACGGCGACCGGGGTCGCGGCAAGGTAGAGGAGCAAGGGCTCTTCTGGGGACGGACTCACGAGCATTGGAGGGCTCGTGAGGTGCTTCTTGAGGTCGTCGAAGGCCTCCTGGGCCTCGGGGGTCCATCGGAACCCCTCGGGCCCCCGGAGGATCTTGAAGAATTGGTGGCCTCATTCCCTCGACAGCGAGACAAAGCGGCTCAGCGCGGCTAAGCGGCCGGCGAGCCGCTGGACGTCCTTGACGGAGTGCGGCGAGGGCATGTCCAGGAACACCCGGATCTTTTCGGGATTTGCCTCTATGCCCCGTTGGGACACGAGGAAGCCCAGGAGCTTCCCCCCGCGCACGCCGAAGGCACACTTCTCCGGGTTGAGCTTCAGTCCATACGCGCGGAGGTTGCGGAAGGTCTCCACTAGGTTGTCGACGTGGGCGGCTGCACGGGGACTTTTGACGACCGCGTCCTATGTAAGCTTCGACATTGCGGCCGACTTGGTCTTTGAAGACCAGCGTCATGAGGCGCTGGAAGGTCGCTCCCGCGTTCTTCAGCCCGAAGGGCATGTGGATGTAGCAGAAGGTTCCGAGGGGAGTTATGAAACTCGTCTTTTCCTCGTCCCCTTCCGCCATCCAGACTTGATGGTAGCCCGAGTAGGTGTCCAGGAAGCTCATCAACTCTCACCCCGCGGTCGAGTCGACCAGTTGGTCAATCCGCGGGAGTGGGAAGTTGTCCTTGGGGTAGGCGCGGTTGAGGTCGGTGAAGTCCACGCACATCCGCCACCTGCCATTTGACTTCTTCATGAGGACGAGGTTCGCAAGCCACTCGGGGTGCAAGACCTCCCGAATGAACCCCGCCTCTTGGAGTCGGGCGATCTCCCCCTTGATTGCCTCTTGTTGTTCCAGGGAGAGTTTCCTCAGCTTCTGTTTGACGGGGGGGTGACCGGGGGTCACGGCGAGCTTGTGCTCAATGACCCCCCGAGAGACACCCCGCATGTCTGAGGGCTTCCACGCAAAAACGTCGGAGTTCTCGCACAGGAAAGCCGTAAGTTGTGCTGCATGCTCCTCGGGGAGCTCCGCCCCGATCCGGACGGTTTTGTCCCCGTCGTCCGGGGACAGCGGGACTTCCGGAGACCCCCTTCCGAGCGCGGCTTGGGGAGGGGCCTCCCGGGAGGTATCGCCGTGACATCTGGTTCCGGGGGAGAGGCCTCCCCCCCAGGCGCCTTAATGATGTTGACGCTTCTGATTGTGGCGGCGTCGCGCTCGTATAGAGCATAGGCCATGTCTTGGTCTCCCCGGACGTTGATCATGCCGTGAGGCCCGGGGATCTTCATACAGAGGTAGTTTTGATGGGTGGCAGCCCCCAGACGGTTGATCGTGGTCCTCCCCATGATCGCGTTGTAGGAGGAGGGGAAGTCCACTACGTCGAATCGGACCATCTCGGTCCGGTAGTTCTCCGGGGTGCCGAATGTCATGGGGAGATCCACCTTCCCCACGGGATGGATCGCCTTCCCCGGGAGGAACCCTTGCAGGGGGCCCGCTGTGGGCTGCAGAAGCTTCTCATCCACCTGCATCTCCCTGAAGGCCTTCAGGTAGAGGACGTTGGCGAAGCTCCTGCCATCCACGAGGATGCGGGCCAGGTGGCAATTGTAGATGGTGGCGGAGACGATGAGCGCGTTGTCGTGGGGGAAGCGTACCCCGCGCGCGTCTTCCGCCGTGAAGGTGAGGGGGATGTCCGACCACTTGGGTGGCGGAGATGTCTGCAACACCCCCACCACCTTGACTTCACACGCGTACTCCTTACGCTGGCGCTTAGAGTCCCGCCCGGAGGCGGACCCTCCCACGATGACATTGACACGGCGCTGGGAAGTTTGGAAGGGGGGAGTTTCTGAAGGCTCCCCCTCCTGCGCCTGCCCCTGCTGACCCCCCGCGGGGGCAGGAAGGGCCGGAACAGCTGGCCGAGGGGGCAAGGAGGCCAGAGTCCCCCCCTGCCCATGCTGGTCGAGGAACGCCGCGAAGTGCTGCAGCAGCTAGTGGCACTCCCGGGTAGCATGGGTACTGGACCCGTGGAAGTTGCACCACGGTCCTTCCCTGCCTCTCCCCGTGGGGCCTTGCCGACCGCGGGAAGACTGTCCTCCCCCATGGCCTTTCGGCTTGGGGAAGGGGCGGTTGGCCCTCGGGGGGTCGCGCGAGCCGCCTCTGCCCTCGAGGACAAAGGTGTCCCGAGGCCGTGGCTCGTTACACCCCCCTGCCTGGGGCGTTTGAGGGGGTCCCTGGCCCCCCGGTCGGCGGGGGCGGGAGCCCCCTGGGTCTTCTTCCAAAGGTCATCCTCCTCCGCCCAAGCGTACTTTTCGAGTACGTTAAAGAGCTCGTCGGCGGAGGAGGGGCAGCTCTGGGAGAGCCTCCGGTGGAGCTCCCCCGGGAGGATCCCGCTCTTGCACGCTTCGATGACCGTAGAGTCGGGGACGTGAGCCACTTTGCTCTTTACTTGGGCGAAGCGCTTGAAGAAGCTCCGGATGGTCTCCCCCGTCCTCTGCCGGATGGTGTACAGCTACGAGGAGTCCAGGGGACGCACGTAGTTCCCCTGGAAGTTCGCGCAGAACTCACGCTTGCGCTGCGCGAAAGACTTGATGGAGCCGGCCTTCAGGTTGTAGAACCAGGACCGGGCGATCCCGGTGAGGTAGAGGGGGAAGACGTTGCACTGCACTGTCTCGTCCCCCCCAGCCACCGAGATGGCCGTGGAGTATACCTGCACAAACTCGTAAGGGTCGGCCTCACCGTTATAGTGCTCGATGTGCGGCGGGAGATAGGGCCGCGGCCACCGAATGCTCCGAAGTCTGCGGCACAGGGGCTGATTAGCGCCCTGCACTTCCCGGGGAGAGTCCCGGTCGCTGTCTCCTTTGACGGGGCACACGCCCTCGTTATCGGTGTTGGGAAGCGGCCCGAGAGGTCTGCCGGAGTGGCGGTAGCGACGCTTCTCTTCCGGGCCGGGGCTGAGTTCCCGAACGTCCGGGCTCTCCCCCGGAGAGGCTGGCTCCTCGGCGGGTCTCTTCCCCCGACCGGTGCGAGAGCGAGGCTCTCCGCGCCCTTGGCCAGGGGGAAGTTCTTCCCCGGACTTGGGTGAATGCATTCGCTCGACCTCCTCCCGGGAGAAACGGACCTGGTCCTCTGGGGGCACCCTCGGGGGCGGCCCCGGGGGAAGAGGGAACTCATGCACTGTAGCTGCCGGCCCGGAGGTTATCGGGGCCGGCTGGGGGGAGCCCCCTGCGAAGACCCCCGGAGCCGGAAAGGGGGAAGCCCCTGTATCATCCGGAACCGGGGAGGGGGCGCCTGCGGCGATGTTCGGAACCGAAGTGGAGGGAGCCCCCGTGGCGACGACCGGAGCCGGAAAGGGGGAAGCCCCTGTAATATTTGGAACCGGCGAGGGGGGAGCCCCCGCGGCGATGTCCGGAACTGGGGAGACGATGCAGGGGGAAGTCCGCTGAGGCACGGGAGCTGCTCTGTCAACTGCCCCCGGTGCGGTAAACACGACACGCGGGGCGGGACTGGCTCCCGGCACAGGGAAAGACCCCGGCATGTGTTGGGCCCCCGGCCCCGGGAATTGGCCCAGAACGGGGTATCCCCCCGGTGCCACGAAAGGCCCGGGCATGAAGTACGCTCCCGGCACTGGGAAGGGCCCGGGTGCCGGGAAGGGTCCGGATGTATGACCCGCAGGACGAGGGTACCCCCCGCTGGGGTCATACGGGGCGGATAAACCTCCGGAGACCGGAGGGACCGCCGGGTGACCCATAAACGGGGGCATGGTCCCCGGATATGGGTACGGTGCATATGTGGGGGCCGGTGGACGTGCCAACACGCGGTGCAGCTCATCCATAGAGCGCTGGGCGCGGAGCTGGCCCTCCACTAACGCCTCGAGCAAGGCGTCCCGGGGAGCCGAGGGAGCCGTCGGGGGGAGACTGGTCCCGGCCGAGGTTCCCGCAGTCACCGGGAGCGACCCGGAGGTAGAAGCACCTAAGTTAAGAGGGAAGGTGGGAGGCGGTACCTGGGTCTGGCCGCCTCCGGGCAGAAGCGCCGGGACAGTCGTGTCCCGGACTGGCGGCAACGGGTCTCCAAGACCGGCGTCACCAGGAAGGGCGCGGGCCCTTGTTCTTGGGGGAGCCATGGCATCTTGTCACAAGTCCCCACGGTCGGCGCCAACTGTCGTGGTATTGCGAATACCTCGATAGGTTTTGTGGACGATCCTAGCGAGGAAAACGCGACGCGGGTTGACCGGGTGACCGGTCCTCCCCCACCGGACAAACACAACAAGTGACACGAGGATTTATACAGGTTCGGGTCCCGGTGAGGGCCCTAGTCCTGTCGGCGTGTTCCCGACCGGAGTCGGCTGGGGAGGCTCTCTCTGGGAGAGGCTTCCGGAGCACACCTGTGAGTTTGGCTATTCTAGCAATAATGAATAACTTGTTCTTACAACAGGGGGGTACAAGGGCTATTTATAGCCCCAAAAAGAAGCAAAAAGACTAAACTACCCTGGACGCCACCGTCGGATCGAGGGGTAGCAACGTCCTTCTCCCGGTCAAGTGCCACGGATGCTTGACAGGTGGCCGCTGATTCCCGAGGCGCTCCTCGCGTGACCTGCACATGATCAAGAACCAAACACTTTACCTTTAGAAGGGCGACAATGCCCGGGAAAGGCATCGGAGGCCACGTCCCCGGGCAGGTGTCCCCGGGCGGAAGGTGGCAACTGGGGCAGGCACCGGAGGCCACGTCCCCGGGCGAATGGCGGCGCCCGGGATATGCCCCGGAGGCAATGTCCCCGGGCAAATGGCGGCGCCCGGGATATGCCCCGGAGGCAATGTCCCCGGGTGGAACGCGGCGCCCGGGGCAGGCACCGGAGGCCACGTCCCCGGGCGGAAGGCGGCGCCCGGGGCAGCCACCGGAGGCCACGTCCCCGGGCAAATGGCGGCGCCCGGGATATGCCCTGGAGGCAATGTCCACGGGCGGAAGGCGGCACCCGAGGCAGGCACCGGAGGCCACGTCCCCGGCGAATGGCGGCGCCCGGGATATGCCCCAGAGGCAATGTCCCCGGGCGGAAGGTGGCGCCCGGGGCAGCCACCGGAGGCCACGTCCCCGGGCGAATGGCGGCGCCCGGGATATGCCCCGAAGGCAATATCCCCGGGCGAATGGCGGCGCCAGGGATATGCCCCGGAGGCAATGTCCCCGGGCGGAAGATGGCCAAGGGTTTGAACCTCCCCCCCGTAGCGCTGCAGACTATCCCCATCACTTGGCCCTTCGCATGCTGAGGGATGGACCTCCTAGGGCCCTTCCCCCTAGCGCCCGAGGGCTACAAGTATGCGGTGGTCGCGGTCGAATACTTTACTAAGTGGGTAGAGGCTGAACCCTTGGCCAGCATCACGTCCTGGGTGGTACAGCGATTTTTCTAGAAAAACGTCGTTTGTCGTTTTGGTGTCCCCCGGGAAATCACTGTCGATAACGGGACCCAATTCGACTCGGCATATTTCTGGGAATTCTATGAAGGCCTGGGGCTCACCATCCACTTTGCTTCAGTGGCCCATCCCCAGAGCAATGGGGCCGTCGAAAGGGTCAACGGCGTGATCCTACAAGGGTTACGCCGACGACTCGAGCAAGCCGCTTCCAAGCGAGGTGCATGGGGAGAGGAGCTCCCTAGCATCCTCTGCTCTATGCGCATCACTCCAAGCCAGGCGACGGGACATACTCCCTTTTCCCTGGTATACGGGGCTGAGGCAGTCCTCCCCCCGAAGATTGGCTTTCAGTCGCTGTGAGTCGAGCTCCTAGACGGAGCTACGACCGCAGCGTACCGGGCCAATGAAGCCAATCAGCGACTGGAGGTCGATCTCGTGGAGGAGGAACGCGACTGAGCGCTCCTCCGCCACGCCATCTACGAGCGCGAGATGGCGCGCCCATACAACCAGCGCATGCGCGAGAGGGCTTTTCGCCTTGGGGACCTCGTCCTCAAGCGCGTCACGGACCCCCAAGCCCAGGGCAAGCTCTCCCCCAAATGGGAGGGCCCCTACAGGATCTCGGCGGTCCTGGGTTCGAGGGCTTACAAGCTCTCCAACCTTCAAGAGCAGGAGCTGAAGCACACGTGGAATTTGCATTTACTTCACAAGTTTAACGTCTAGCTTACGGGCTCATCCCCCCCCCCCCGGAGCGATTACGCCGGAGGGGGAAGGGGGACCTCGTACTCACTGTCCCCTCCCCCGGAGCGATTGCGCCAGAGGGGGAGGGGGGACATTGTAATCACCGTTCTCTCCCCTTTCGCGATTTCACTGGGGGAGGTGTTGTATTTTGGTTCATTGTTAATGCAACTGGATTTTTCTTCAGCTCTGTCTCAATGCAGGTTTTTTACATCACCGCCCCTCACGGCGATGCCCTCCCCGTGAGGAAGTGGGCTATCACGACCCAACAAGTCCCTACAACGGGAGCCCCACTCCCGTAGGGCGGCTTACGATTACCCCTCGTGGACTGAGGGTGTAAGTGGCAACCCGGTCCTCAGGGACCGTGGTAACAAGTTAATTTGGGAGACTAGTCCCCTACCCAAACACTCAGACCCGTCATCGGCGCATCCTCCTCCGGGAGTAGATTGTCTCCTCAGTGAGATGGAGTTCTTGGATATTTTTTGCGGAGATATTATTCCCGACTCCCCGTTTTCACGGCGACCGGACGGTTGTCTCCCGGAAAAATTACCCCCAGAAATTATGTCTCGGATTTTCTTGGATGTTTTTCCCCGGAGACCTTATTCTCGGCTCTCCGTTTTCACGGCGACCGAAGAGTTCTCCTGGAGAAACTTCTTGGATTTTCTCGGACGTTTTCACCCAGAGGTCTCGTTCCCAGCTCCCCATTTTCACGGTGACCGTAGAGTTCTCCCGGAAAAACTTCTTGGATTTTCTCGGACATTTTCACCAGGAGGTCTCGCTCCCGGCTCCCCATTTTCACGGTGACCGGAGAGCCCTCCCGGAAAAATTTTTACAAACCTAGAAAAATCCTTAAACAACAGGTCTTCATCCTGGGAGCTTTGTCACCCCCACAGTGCGCGGAGCTACCCTCCGGCCCGCTGTGGGGGGGGGGGGGGATAAGGAGCACCCAGGAATCACACCATTCCGGGCCTTCAAAGATAAACGGGCAAACTTAGCTCTATCAAAGAAATCTCAAAGCAAACACTCAACTTTATTGATCATTCAACCGGGAGGACATCTTCCCCCTCCGGTGGGCGTCACTACATCGGATACGGTACAACCCGGATTATAACCGGGAAAGTCTATGTCCTAAAGCACCTACGTCTAATAATCCTGGAGACCTTCCGATAGCTCCCGGGCCAGGTCCCGGTACAAGCCGCGTATGCGGCGCTGGGCTTCCCGGAGCAGGTCCTCGGGTCAATACTCGTAGCCCGCTGGTGGAAGTATCCGAAGAGGGGGAATCATCCGGGACCCCGGACGCGGAGGGGGTAGTTTACCGCGATGATTATCAAAGTTGTCCAGGTGCCACTCCGGATGCCATCGCAACCGGATTGGCTCCCGGACAACGCTCCCGCCGCGTTCCCCGGAGAAGAGACTTAACAAGATTAAAGCGGCCTGGGCGTCCCCCGGATGGCACCCGCCAGGGCTCAAAGGCCTCATCCCCGGGGAACCTCTCCCGGACCTTCGCCCGGGAGTAACCTCCTGGGAAACCTGGTACATTGCATTCATTTAGACTTAGAAAAAATTTCAATTTCTATTGCATTCAAAGTATTGTCGTACAAGTGTCCGGGGCTTCCTCTAAGAAGCTACCGGGAGCAAAAACCTAAAAAACAAAAAGGGGTCCTATCTAGACCCGGGGGGAGGCTCATACTTGGTCATTGGTGTCCTCCCCCCGGGGGGCTCCCGCCGGAGCCGGTGTATCCGCTCCTGGAGGCGCCGGTGCCGGAAACCTCGCTCGGATGATCCGGTCGTAGAAGCCCCCGGCAAGCTACTCCACCTCCTGGCGCGAAGGCTCGAAAAACTCCGGAAAGCTCCGGGGGATGCGGCCCCCGATTGCCCGGGCGCCCACCCCCCGGTGCTCTACCAGCCCGGCCGCGGCCGCCACCGCGGGGATTGCCCGGCCTCGCGCCCGGGCATCAGCGGCCTCCGGGATCACGGAGACTTGTGCGTTGTGAAAACGCACAGCCTCCGTGAGAGTCGTCGGGGCCGCCTCGGAGCAGCTCCCGGAGCCTAGGCTAACGCCAAGCCCCTTGAGGGCTGAGCGAACGGAGCGGCCCGCGTCCATCACCGCTAGGACGCTCGAGCCCTCGAGCTCCCGGAGGGCGTCCTCCTTCACCTTGGCCTCCCTCCGGAGTCGGTCGTTGGCGGTCTCGGAGGCATGGATTTGGGCCCGGACCCGGACAAGCTCCCGGAGGGCATCATCCCGCTGCTCCTGGTAGGCGGCGACCCTCTCCTCCGCTTCCTTGAGCACCCGGCCGAAGCGCCTCTCATGCCCCCAGGTAATGGCCGCCCCCTACAAGCTCAAGAGTTAGGAAAAAATTCGAGTTTGGGGGAGGGCCAAAGGAAAACATCCACCGGCTCGGGGAGGTACCTGGATTTGGAGAGATTGAAGCTCCCCAAAACACTCGTGGAGCGTCCCTTTCGAGATGTAGTCCTGGACCTTCCGGGTCTGCAGGCTCTCCGTGTAACGATCAACCTCCCCCGCGGAAAGCAGGGGGGTCTCCCTCCCGGTGATGGACTCGTCATGGCCGACGACGGGCCCCGGACATGAGCCGCCAGGGTAATATGGACCAGGGTGGCAATGGCCGGCATCTTCGTCGTCGAGGATGTGGCCGCCGAAGAGGTGGCCGAGGAGCTCTCGGAGGGCGTCCCTCCCCGGGGAGGGATCAAGAGCCCCTTCCCTTTCCCAAGCCGCGGGGCCCCTGGGACCTCCATCTCCGAGGGAACCTCATAGACTGAGGGGCTCCCCCCTCATCTACCGGCCACTCCACACGTGGGGGCAAGGCCTCCGCGAACCGGACCTCCGGCCTCTCCGGCTCCAGAAGCGCCGGGGCCGTCGGGAGGGCGATCACCGAAGGTGGCGAGGGGGCGTAGTCCGCCGAATCGAACGCCCCCCCGTCGACGGTTGGTCCCTTCCCCCGAGCCTCCGCGGGGCTCTCCGAGGGAGGGGGCGTTGTTTCCTTCCGGGCCGGCGCCCGTGCGCGCCCAGTCCCGGGGATCTCGTCCCGGGCCTTCACCGGCGTAGAGCCCGGCGTCGTCAACGGACCGGGGGCTTTCTGAGCCTTGGCCTTCTTCGGCTCAGAGCCCCCGGTACTCTCCCTTCCCCTCTTGTGGGAACCGGGGGTGGGGAGGGGCTTTCTTGCCGGTAGCCTTAGCCCAAAGGCCTCGGCTACCAGGTTCTGGGGAGGGCCCTCCCCCACGACATGCATGATGCGCTCGTGCTCATCGGCGTAGTACCTCCCGAGGAGGTTCTACGCCTTCTCCCGGGAGGCCGGATACGGCCGGAATGCGAAAGGTAAGAGTTAGAAAAATTATGAATCAAATGAACTAGGTAGCCGGGAGCTTACGTTGCGTCACCGACTTTTGTGAGGGCCGCTGGGCCGGGCACATCCCGATCCCCCTCCTCCCGTGCGAGAAGGGGGAGATCTTCAGGAGCGTCTGCTCCTCGGCGGCGTCCCGCATAGAGCGGATTCCCCGGGAGCCGACGACCTTGCTGAGGAGCTTTAGCTCCTCCTCCGTCCACACCAGGGGCTTCGGGGCGGACGACCGGCTGTAGGTGGGGGCCTCCGGGGAGTACATCACCTCATCGTCCCGGACCCGGAGGTAGAACCACTTCCAGATCTAGTCCCCCCAGTGGTCCCAGGAGACTGCCACCGGGCACTCAGCTACCCGGGACGGTAGCAGCTGAATCATCACCAGCCAAAGGGGGACTTTGGCCCTCCCTTGACCAGGTGGGAGCTCCTCGCCGCCGGCTCGTAAAAATACCGGAAGACTCAGAGCGTGGGCTCCTGTCCGGTAGCTGTCTCGAAGAGCCATATGAAGAGGCCCATCCGGACGATGGCATTCGGCGTGAGGTGGTTCAGTGCCACCCCATACTCCTTCAGAAACTCCCGGAGCAAGGGATGCACCGGGAGCCAGAGCCCCGCCTCGAGGAAGGCCTCGAAGGCCACGACCTCTCCGGGCCGGGGGCGGGGGGCTCCGTCTTTCTTTGCGGGGATCCGGACATCCCCGTCCGCGACGATCCCCCGGTCAACCAAGGACTCCAAGTCCCCGGTCATGAACTCGGAGGCCCAGAGGAAGTCCGCAGTGACTTCCTCCGGGGCACCTCCTTGGCCTTGGCACGGCCCTTGGGTCCCATCAGATTTTACCGGTGGCTTAGGCTTCGGAAACTGGGGGGGACCTAAGGGTTCCGGAGGCTAAGCTTCCGGGAAATAGCTTCCGAGAGAGGGCTACCGGGAGAGCTAAGGACGCTGGAGTTTTGAAGGCTCGAAGTGTGGAATGTGCTCTCCGGGCCCCCCGAGGCCCTATTTATAGGGGCCAAGCGTGGCCCCAATGGGCGCCACGTGGCCCTTCGTGGTACATCCGCGCCGTTGGAATTCAAACAGCGCGCGGGAAACAAACGGACGGGCGCGCCAAATGAGGCATCGGTTCGAACCGCGAGCGGCCATTATGGCCGAACGGCGCAGTCATAAGCGCGCGGCACGGAAATCGCAGCGTAAAGGCTCCGGTAGCTTGTCCCGGTAACATGAACCATACCCTCCGGGAACTCGAGCATCGTCCCCGGAGGGCATGGGGGGCTGCTGTTGGGGGAAATCTCCGCGAGACTAAGTCCAGGTAAGAAGTTGCGCCATTTGCCCGGGGACAAGGCCCCCAGTGCCTGTCCCGGGCGCCGCCTTTAGCCCGAGGACAAGGCCCCCGGTGCCTGTCCCGGGCGCCGCCTTTTGCCCGGGGCAAGGCCCCCGGTGCCTGTCCCCGGGCTAAAGGTGGCGCCCGGGACAGGCACCGGGGGCCTTGTCCCCGGGCAAAAGAAACGGTTGCTAATACCCCGTAGGCTGAGGAGCAAAAGGAGAAATCTGCCCCACCATTAGCCCGGGGACAAGGCCCCCGGTGCCTGTCCCGGGCATTGCCGTCCTTCCGGAGACAAGAGTCCTCAGTCCCGGGTCACGTGCAGGTCACGCGAGAAGCGCCTCGGGAATTAGCGGACACCTGTCAAGCATCCGAGGCGCCTAGCCGGGAGAAGGACTTTGCTACCCTCCGATCCAACGGTGGCAGGCGGGGTAGTTTAGTCTTTTTTGCTTCTTTTGGGGCTATAAAAGCCCTTGTACACCTCCTGTAAGAGACAATTGCTCATTATTGCTTAGAATAGACAATCTCACAGGTGTGCTCCGGAGCATCTCTCCCCGAGAGAGCTCCCCCAGCCGACTCCGGTCGGGAGCACGCCGACAGGACTAGGGCCCCCACCGGGACCCGAACCTGTATAAACCCTCGTGTCATTTGTTGTGCTTGTCCGACGGGGGAGGACCGGTCACCCGGTCAGCCCGCGTCGTATTTTCTTCGCTAGGATCGTCCACAAAACCTGTCGGGGTATTCGCAATAGCACGACAAATATATATTTGACACACAAGAAAAAATGATGTCGTGATTAATTTTGTGATAATGATTGTGTCGACCTTCCCAATTTTAAAGTCGTTTGATATAAGAAAATTTTTGAAGCGTTTATTGCAAACTCAAAATGCAATGAGTGATAGGAAGTAACAATTTCAATCCTCAAAAATTTCCCTTCTTGTGGCATTAAACTCCAAAATCACATAAATGAAAGTGATGCCAAAAAGATGTTTGATGAAAACAATTTTAGGTCACAAAGTTAGGAGAAAAGTATATGACCTAATGAATAGTTCAAATTTCCAAAATAAAGTCAAATCTCGAATTCATTCGAACATGCTCCAAATTCATGAAAATTATATTTATTATGATATGCAAAATCGCAATCAAAAGCCTTCCAAACCCCATCATATGAACCATGATGAAATGCAAATATGGGGAGAAAAGAGCAGATATCTGACCAAAGCAAAGGAAGGAGAAGAAGAAGCTAAAAAATTTAGTAGTACATGAACCCCCTGTATGGTTGTGTCTTGTCTTTAAATTGTGCACATAATTTCGGAAGTACAAATTCTTACATGGAGTTTACTCCACACACTGCACTCTAACCCAGCAATGGGAATATGATCGATCGATGTGGTGAGTATAGCCCGCCACAACTGTGGTTTGTCTAACCACAAGGCAAGAGTGAATTGTATAGGAAGCATAAACAAAGTACTTGTTATCACAACTGAGTCACTCGCATACAGTAGCGAGATTTGGTCTAATCGCTACAGATAGGACTGACATAAAATTTGTGGTATCTTGTGGGTAAATTGATACCCCTCTGCAGAGTTTAAAACCGTATTCGAATGCACCGTGCTCCCGATTATTAGGAATCAGTTGTGGTGGATTAAATCCACGTCGTTGTGATACAAGTAGCCTTATAATTTAAAAATGGATGGTTATGAAGTAACCGTCATGGGCAACTAAAATATTGATAATTAGGTTAAAACATATTTTATAAAAGTTGAAGTCACCTTCTATCTTCATAGGTTACTAAATCACTCACACATGAGATATATGAGTTATACTAGTTATCAGTGATTTGCTGAGCACGTCGTACTCATCCTTGCTTAAATGTTAAATCCAGCTTAGAAGTCACATGTGACCACTCGAAGTTTATATGGTTACCAACCGCACTCGAACTCTGATGGTGGATGGGTCATAAATGTCGCTGCATTTTCTTTTGTTAAAACTACTTTATTAAAACTCTATATATTTGACCCTATGAGGTCTTGAATTCCTTGTGGTACACTTGGCCTCATTGCCATATGTACTTCTTTTATACGTTTTTACTGTTCATGTGGATTATGTTTGTGATATTTATTCTTGTAAGTACGTGTGGCTGCATCCTGAGCAGCCGGGTTATGCTCGCACATCAGGAGTATGGTGAGGCCCCCACATCGCAAGTTTCTACCCAGGATGCTAACATCACAAAAAACATTTCTATCCAAAATGTGGAGTAATTATTCTTCAAAATGTGGTATTTCTTTAGTGATTTTTTCAGCGAACCTTTTGTTTGTCATATAAGTCTGAATTTCATATTTTCAGATGTGAAAAAAGTATAAATATCATCATATACCAAACATTGGCTAATTATTACTGCGACTTCAAAATTGTAACCTTTCTAATAGCATATAAACTACTAATACATGAGAGAGTTCCTCACAAACTGTAGTAGCCCTATCTGTTTTTAATGCATTTAGCCCAGTGAACCCAAGATTTATGGTGCATACAAGTATTGTTGCTTATATATATATACATGCCTACAAATTAGGAAAAACTTATTTTAATAGTAAAAAATACATATGGGACATATCTAGTGTAAATCTCTATTTAGGTGTTAACATGCTAACCACACCAGTTAGACACTAATAATCACAAAAAATTCTCAAAAATAATTATGTAGATAGTCCTATATAAGGAAAAAAAATTAAAGCCTGCTAGAAATGCCGAAGCCCCACAGCGCCACATCGCTTTTTTCTTCGTCCTTCGTTCGATCTTGTGTTCATGGTTCGCAATGGCCTTTTCTGTGGGCCATTCGATTTCGTTGGTTTTTCTGGAGATCAGTTCGGGATCACCGTCCGTCTGTGTGCCACCTGTCGCCCACATCATGTGTGCCTTTTTCCCATTCTGTCTTGTCCTTCCCGAGGCGGTTCTGCCTGCGTCCTGTTCCTTCACTTGCTTTCTCAATTGCTCCATCTAGTCGGCTCTCTTTCGTGTGGGCCGTTTCTTCCGCCTATGCATCGGGCCCCTTGCTTCGGCGTCTGTGTTTTGCTCGGTGCTGTGTTCTTCTGCTTTTTGTCACCTAACACGTGCTGTTGCTTCCTCCTTCCCGAGATGGTTCTGCGCCTGCATCCACCAACTCGGTACGGCCCAGCCTGCCTTCCCACCTTTTGCCTTTCTTCTTCTTCTTCCTTCTTCACTTTATCCTTCCTTTTCTCTTTTTTTTTGCTTGCGCCTGCGTCATGGTTCTGCCTAGGATTTGCTACCACCTCGCATTGGGGCATTACCCGATCTCACAGAAGACAGTTTGTCCATCGCTGCCAATTAGGTTATGCTTTTCCTCTTGTTTTCATTTTGTTTGTATGCTGTTGTTACTTTTCTGAGTTTTTGTTCGCTTTGTTAGGTGCGCGTCGGTGATTGTCCTACTCAACGATGCCTGGTTATTTTTCGTCCAGATAATTGCTTAGTGTTTGTTGTGTTTCCTATTTTTGTGTCTGCTTTCGCTTAGACCGCGTTGTTGTTGCAGTGTTCCCCGTTTGGGTGGGTGTCGTTGTGGTCGAGTGGATGCTTGCCTTCTTTTGTCTCTTCCTCTATTTATATGTTGTTTTCGTTTCTTTGTTCATCGATTCTCTATTCTGTTTACATGTTGCTGGTCTTTCCTTTTGCGCTCAAATGCTTTCTATTAAACAAACTATCAGAGGCAATGGAACCTTTTTCACGTTGACTGCCAGCTGATCGAATCAGTTTTACGATCGCGCTGCTTGTTCACACGAAATCCTTTGGTCAAGTGCCCAGTGGTCGTGTCGCGCCCCGACCTGGGGACAACGACTACTCCCGTGGGGACCCAGCTCACTACAGCTGATCCCATATAAGCATACCTTTGACTTCCCAGGATAAGTCAAGCACAGGAGTATATTCACATTGCAGCAGAAAAACTTACAAAATATTTAAGCAGTGTTGCCTGCTGGCCTTAATATTACATAAAGAGATTACAATACCTTCACGGCATACATGGTTTAGCAAAATAACAACTACACAGCAGAAGATAGGTGACCCTCCCACAGTGAGAAGTTGACAGCAGAATAACACACATCAGGACTTTGACGGATCTGACTCTCCTCCTTCTGGATCCACAAAGTTCTCCACGCCTTCATCTCGATCTTGGAATGCTCCATCTACTGATTTGTAGGTTGCAAGGGTGAGTACTTACGTACTCAGCAAGTCATAGGTAAGAGTAGATACATATAGTAGGGATGATATGAACCTATGCTAGTAAGGAAGTGTGGATGGTTGTAAAATAATCTTTTCTTTCATATCTCATCTCATGGCAGCACTTTTCATAACATAGCATCGCTATTCATGTTCACTAAATTATAGCACTACCGCGACACGTCGACACACGACAGCCCATGGCAGCACCCCTTATCATGACAACACATGTCATTTGGGTAATCTTGACTTATCAAATTTTATTTAGAAAACATACTTGTGCCACACCCCGTGGATTTAATCCACCGCAGCAGACTCCTATAAACCTAGGAGCTCGGAGTATTCGAATACGTTTTTAACTTTGCAGAGAGGTACCAATTTACCCGCAAGATATTCCACTTTCATTCCCTTCCTATCAAAATGATTGGACCCCTGGCTCACTTCATATTATGAGTGGCAAGGTGGAGATAACAAAAAATTTTGTTATGTTTCACTCATAATTCACCCCTAACCCTATGGATCTCTCGCGAACCACAGTTGTGGTGCGCTATACCCCCACCCCCAAGCCTCTTCCCATTACTGGGTCAGCGTTCATGATCGCATTCAGTAATATGTGTAGGAGCCGCACTCCGTAAAATTCGTGTATTGTTTTCCATCTCATGCAGGGGTTTCATGTGCGATCCACATAAGTACTTGTTCATGCATGTCCCATACCAGGCTTGCGGTTAGCACGTGTTTTATGCCACTAGACGCACAACACAAGGTTCTAGTCCTTATATGCCAGTGACCAAACCATCCACAAACCATGCACCTTCAGTGCCTCCACATCCAGTGCAGCCAAGCACATCCAGTGCTAGTACCACCATTCCATACCAAAACCCTGGTCACGGCTAGGGGTTTTATTTCATGAATATATATATAAGTACATATATAATAGTTCATGGCTCACTATTTGATCATTTCACATTTCACAGGCATCCAGCCTAGTACTGGCAATTCATAATTCAATCATTCTCATATGCAGTATTATTTATACTCAAGGTCATATCATAGAAACTCATAAAATATAGGTTCAAGATGATCATGACTATGACTTGCCTTCCGCGTCGTAAGAAACAGCAGTCGATGTCGGGTCAGTGACGAAGTCTTCAAACTTGGGCTCTTGATCTATTCTTCAACAAACAAGCAAACAAAGATCACAAACTATTTTAAATGCTTTAAAATCTATATGCAACATGCTTTTAAGAGAAAAGATCTTGGCGATGATGAAACGGACTGAGATTGCAAGCTGATCTGGGTCAAAACCCTGGAATTTATAGAATCTGGGCTAAGGATGGTGTTAGAAATTCTTAGGGCTTCAAGGCTGCAATATGGACATCAAGTGCGCGGCTGGTTTGCCCAAAAACAGTGAATGTCAGCTGATTGACATTCGGTTCAAGGCTCTGACATAGCTTCAAGGAAAGCTAGAGAGCTTATCTCAAGTTGTGACAGTAGAAGAAAATGTAGATCACAACATCAGGAATTTAAGGGACAAGATTATGCTCAAAATGCATGGCTGGAAGTAGGTAAAAAGGTTCAATGCCATTGGCTGACATAAACTGGCATTGGGGCTGACATGGCCAGAAACTAGGGTTTGCCATATCTTTTGATCTAGTGCTCCAATTGATGCACCACTTTGTCTGGGAGATAGGCCTTGATAATAGGAACAAATGATTCAACAGGTTCCAAGGTTGAAGATGGCCGGAAAGTGGTGAAAACAGGCGAAGAACACGGTGGCTGGAGTTTCAAGTCATGGCACTGGATAGAAAGTAGGGCATAGCCATAACTTTTGATTTAGACCGAATTAGACGTCGAGCTAGTAGACAAAATTGTTCAGGAGACTGGGGTGCATCTAGTGGATAAGGTGGCTGGAACTGGATCGGCCGGGAATAGATTTCCGGTGGCTGGCGCCGGAGAAGAAGACACTGGATTTGGGGATTTGTGCTACACAAGGTTTGAACTCAATTCCTTGCTCGGGGAGTAAGAGGGATGCATTTAGAAGCTATTGGCACAATCAATTTGGTTGGAGCATCACCGGAGAAGTCTGGCGACGAGAGCCGACGGCTGGTGAAGTTCCAACTTGGAGATAGCTTCGATTCGATCTCAATTTCAACATCTTGATGCACTGGCTTGCTAAAGATAGCTCACTGATTAATTTACTCTACTGGATCGAGGGCTAATTGGATTGAATCAAATTGTAAAGCTGGAATAGGGGTTCTGGCAATTCCTGCGATGACCGGCGATGTGGGGCACGGGGTTTCAATTAAATGATACAGCATAGAGGATTTGATGAGGGGAACTCACTGGTGGCTTCAATTTGGAGTTTGATGCAGTGGATGAAGCAGGCGTCGTCGACCTCCTCGGCGACTCGCTGGAGAAGAAGACAAGTCGAGAGGATTTAGTTTAACTTTCTAAGAAGTTCTGGAGGCGGTGTTGGAGATGAAGAAGCTGCTCTGGATTGCTATTTAAAGGCAAGGCAAGGTGAAGCAAAGCTCACTACTTGGAGGCTAAGATGCTTGCGCCGGTGGAGATTTCGGGTTGAAGCAACGGCGAGCAAACGAGAAGGTGTAGCTTCTATCTGGCGCGCAAGCTGCTGTTGTGCTGGACAAGGACTGCCATGACAATAGCTAAGGTGCAAAAACGTGTGCGCATGCAAACACGGTTGTGAAAAAGCACGAGCTAGAGAGGCGCTAGATCGGCGGCAAAGACACGGCGACACGGCGCACCTGGTCGCAGTCGCAGCGGCCCTGATCGAAGTGGTCGATGTCGAACACTGTGCACTGCTGGCTGTGATTGAGGTCGAAGGAACTGTGAGCTCTGGTCACAAATGGCTGCTCCGGTCGTGAACTGCAGGTGTGGTCAAGCCAGGGACCTGGTTGTAAGAATCTTTGGTTGAATCTTGGACTGATTTGTAATTTCTGACTTAGAGATAGATAATTTGCAATCTGATTTCATAGATGAGTATAAACTTATACCTTATACTCATCCAGCGAGAAATTTGGTAAAATCTGGCATGATTTGATGATCTTTGATATAAACTGAAAATAGGGTATTTTAGGGTAATTAAAATCTGAGTTTTGGTCGATTTTGAATTCAAGATAATTGGAGAGAGATTTGGGTGTTCTGATAAAAGAAGATTTTGTATTAATTAGCATTTGGGAGGTGTTCCCTAAAATAGATTTGAATTTGGAGTTGATCTGAGGATTTTAGCCTTTTTGGGTTTCCAGATATCAGAAAAGGACTGATTCGCGATACAATTGGACTAATCTGTGAAAAGGGCTTAAATGATGAAATCTGGCTGCCAACTTTCTGGATTAAGGTATTGGCATACCCATGATCATAATCCAAGAATAATCTGGTCTGGGTTAGATCAAGATTTGGCTAAATCACAAATCTGAGTTTAGAGTATTTAGGGTAATTAGGATATTAATTAAATTCATGTTTTCGAAAACAGAAAAGGATTGCAAGATCTGAAAGTTAGAGATGGAATTGAATCTAGCTTATGAAGGCTTTTATGCTTAGAGTAACTGATAGATCACATCTGAGTAATCTGATCTTGATTTGGGTTCACTGGATGATTTGGAAATCTTAGGGCTTGAGATAGATTAGGGTGTGACTGATCTGGCTACTACTACAGATTCATGCATGCATAATGTTCATGAAAAAGAAAGTTTTTACCCCTAAACTCATGGTGTTACAGGTCGTTTCTTCCTGCGTGGTCGAGCGCGCGCTTTCTCTGTTTTGTTGTCTTTTCTGTCTTTATGTTGTTTTCTTTTTTTTTGGCCCATCCGTGATCAAATCAGTTTTTAGTGGTCATTTAACGAGTTCAATATTATTGTTGGGTTTCATGATTTAATCAAAAGCGGAAATTTTTACCCCTGATTAATATTGTTCTAAACATGTTCTTGCTTTTGGTCCCTTAGGATGGTTGGACTTTTGCTTTGAGGCTCGCTAAATCACGGTGCCTGAGCTTTCTGTTTTTCCCTTTGACAGCATCTCACGAGAGCTTCGCTGTTTCCTTCGCTTGGCACGGCCATTATGAACTGCAACCACTATCCTCATACCTTACCGACACTTCCTTCTGTTGCACAGGTGAATTGTTTCTCTTCTGTTTTTGCTTTATGTGTAGCTATCCTTCCATGTAGTATGCATGCTTATTGTGTGAAATTTTTCTTCGCTGATTTTTACCCTAGCTAGAATAGCCTCCGCATTTCTTTTTCTTTCATCAGTTGTGTTCATATATATTATAGATATGTTCCTGTTATACACTGCGCAACTATTATTTTGGTCATGTTTTTTTGTGGATTGTGCTAATACATATCATAGATGTTTTCTTGTTATAGATTGCGCTGATGGCCATTTTCTTTTTCTAACTCTATGTTTGTTCTTACTATGAAAATTCCTTTTCCTATACTCAGATTACAGCCAATACTGTGTTACCTCTATTTTTTTGGTACAACATATGGGAACTTTTTCTTTTGTTTGAGTGTATTTCCTCTTGTTTGTTTAGTTATATCAAACAGTGGGCTTGTTTATATTACAGTTTGCTTCATCTATGCTGCTAGGTGTTTTATAGGCTGTATGTCATTAGTGGTCTTGCTGTTTGATGGATCCATCACCAAATACCAGCGTGAAAGGTCTACCTTCTTTGTGCAATAAGCACCCCTGTATGGCACGGTGTTCTTCGTCGTCATTTTCCGTCATTAATAAGCTTGTGCTGCGTGCTTCATGCGTTCCTCCCTTTTTGCCTTTTCTCCTTTTAGGCCCAGGTGATCCTATCTTGCATCACACGGATGAAGAGCATGTGATCCCATCATTACGAAAGCAGCGAAGTAAGCCTTCTTGCTTTTGCTTAGATCTGCGCTTACTCCCCCCCCCCCCCCCCCCGGTTTTTGGTGGAGTAAACTGTTAGAGACCTGTTGGGGGAAATCTCCGCGAGACTAAGTCCAGGTAAGTTGCGTCACATGCGCCCCGAGACGTGGCCTCCGGCCCCTCCCCGGGCGCCGCCATTTGGCTCCCAGGACCTGGCCTCCGGCGCCGTCCCGGGCGCCGCCATTTGCCCGGGGACCTGGCCTCCGGGGCCTCCCCGGGCGCCGCCTTTTGGCTCCCGAGACTGGCCTCCGGCGCCGTCCCGGGCGCCGCCATTTGCCCGGGGACCTGGCCTCCGGGGCCTCCCGGGGCGCCGCCTTTTGGCTCCCGAGACCTGGCCTCCGGCACCGTCCCGGGCGACGCCATTTGCCCGGGGACCTAGCCTCCGGGGCCTCCCCGGGCGCCGCCTTTTTGCTCCCGGGACCTGGCCTCCGGCGCCGTCCTGGGCACCGCTATTTGCCCGGAAACTTGGCCTCTCGAGCGCCGCCTTTTGGCTCCCGGGACCTGGCCTCCGGCGCCGTCCCGGGCACCGCCATTTGCCCGGGGACCTGGCCTCCGGGGCCTCCCCGGGTGCCGCCTTTTGGCTCCCGGGACCTGGCCTCCGGCCCCTCCCCGGGCACCGCCATTTGGCTCCCGGGACCTGGCCTCCGGCGCCGTCCCTGGCGTCGCCTTTTGCCCGGGGACGTGGCCTCCGGCCCCTCCCCGGGCGCCGCCATTTGCCCGGGGACCTAGCCTCCGGGGCCTCCCCGAGCGCCGCCTTTTGGCTCCCGGGACCGGGCCTCCAGCGCATGTCCCGGGCCTCATCGCCCTTCCAAATGTAAAGTCTCGAGTTGTTTATCACGTGCAGGTCACGCGAGGAGTGCCTCGGGAATCAGCGACCACCTGTCAAGCATCCAAGACGTTTGACCGGGAAAAGGACGTTCCTACCCCTCAATCCGACGGTGGCTTCCGGGGTAGTTTAGGTTTTTTGCTTCTTTTAGGGGCTATAAATAGCCCTTGTACCCCTCAGTTGTAAGCAGGTGATTCATTGTTATTGGAATAGCTAAACTCACAGGTGTGCTCCAGAAGCCTCTCCCCCGGAGAGAGCCTCCCCAGCCGACTCCGGTCGGGAGCGCACCGACAGGACTAGGGCCCCCACTGGGACCCGAACCTGTATAAATCATTGTGCCTCTTCTTGTGTTTGTCCGGCGGGGGAGGACCGGTCATCCGGTCAACCCGCGCCGCGTAATCTTCGCTAGGATCGTTCACAAAACCTTTCGGGGTATTCGCAATACCACAACGTTGGCGCCGTCCGTGGGGACTCGTGACAAGACGCCATGGCTCCCCCAAGAACAAGGGCTCGCACCCTACCCGGTGACCCGGGTCTCGGAGACCCGGCGCAGCCCGTCCAGGACACTGCTGTCCCGGCGCTTCCACCTGGAGGCGACCTGGCCCAGGTACTGCCTCCCTCCTTTCCTCTTAACTTAGGTGCTTCTACCTCCAGGTCGCTCCCAGTGACCGCGGGGACCACGGCCGGGACCAGTCTCCCCCCGACGGTTCCCCCGGCTCCCCGGGACGCCCTGCTTGAGGCTCTAGTGGAGGGCCAGCTCCGCGCCCAGCGCTCTATGGATGAGCTGCTCAGCGTGCTGGCGCGGCCTCTGGCCCCCACATTCGCATCGCACCCATACCCGGGGAATATGCCCCCGTTTATGGGTTACCCGATGGCCCCTCCGACCTCCGGAGGTCTGGCCGCCCCGTATGATCCCGCCTGGGGGTTCCTTCCCACGGCGGGGTATACGTCCGGACCCTTCCCGGCACCCGGGCCTGTCCCGGTGCCGGGGGGCTTTTTCCTGCCAGGGCCCTTTGTGGCACCAGGGGGGTACCCCGTTCCAGGCCCATTCCCGGGGCTGGCAGCCCATTTCATGCCGGGGGTTTTCCCTACGCCGGGAGCCAGTCCCGCCCCTCGCGTCGCGTTTACCGGCCCGGGGGCGGTCAACAGAGCAGCTCCCGTGCCTCAGCGGACTTCCCCCCGCATCGGCTCCCCGGTCCTGGACGTCGCCGCGGGGGCTCCCCCCTCGCCGGTTCCGGATGTTACAGGGGCTTCCCCCTATCCGGTTCCAGTCGTTGCCACGGGGGCTCCCTCCACTTTGGTTCCAAACGTGGCCATGGGCGCCCCCTCCCCAGTTCCGGATAATACAGGGGCTTCCCCCTTTCCGGCCCTGGGGGTCCTCGCAGGGGGCTCCCCCCAGCCGGCCTCGGAAGCCTCCGGGCCGGTAGCTACAGTGCATAAGCTCCCTCCCTCGGCAGGATAGGTCCGTTTCGCCCGGGGGGAGGTCGAGCGATTGCATTCACCTGAGCGCGGGGAAGAACTTCCCCCCGGCTGCGGGCGCGGGGAGCCTCGCTCTCGCACCGGTCGGGGGAAGAGACCCGCGGAAGACCCAGCCTCCCCGGGGGAGAGCCCGGACGTCCGGGAACTCATCCCCGGTCTGGAGGAAAAGAGTCGCCACCGCCACTCCGGCGGACCTCTTGGACCGCTCCCTGACTCCGACAACCAGGGTCCCGTTAAAGAAGACAGCGACTGGGACTCTCCCCGGGAAGTGCAGGGGGCTAACCAGCCCCTGTGTTGAAGACTTAGCAGCATCCGGTGGCCGCGGCCCTACCGCCCTCCGCACATCGAGCACTATAACGGTGAGGCAGACCCTTACGAATTTGTGCAGGTTTACTCCACAGCCGTCTCCACAGCCGGGGGGGACGAGACGGTACAATGCAACGTCTTCCCCCTCTACCTCACCGGCATCGCCCGCTCCTGGTTCTACAACCTGAAGGCCGGCTCCATGAAGTCTTTCACGCAGCTCAAGCGGGAGTTCTGCGCGAACTTCCAGGGGAACTATGTGCGCCCCCTGGACTCCTCGCAGCTGTACACTGGCCGGCAGAGGACTGGGGAAACCATCAGAAGCTTCTTCAAGCGCTTTGCTCAGGTGAAGAGAAAAGTGGCCCACGTC
This sequence comes from Pharus latifolius, assembly GCA_019359835.1. Classification (NCBI taxonomy): domain Eukaryota; kingdom Viridiplantae; phylum Streptophyta; class Magnoliopsida; order Poales; family Poaceae; genus Pharus; species Pharus latifolius. The sequence continues at coordinate 36,343,957 of CM033325.1, forward strand.
CCCAACTCTACGGTCATCGAAGCCTGCAAAAGCGGCATCCTCCCAGGGGCGCTCCACCGAAGGCTCTCCCTGAGCTGCCCCTCTTCCGCTGACGAACTCTTCAACGTACTCAAAAAGTACGCTCGGGAGGAGTAAGATGACATCTAGAAGAAGACCCAGGGGCTCCCGCCCCCGCCGACCGGGGGGCCAGGGATCCCCTCAAGCGCCCTAGGCAGGGGGGCGTAACGAGCCACGGCCTTGGGACACCTTTGTCCTCGAGGGCGGAGGCGGCTCGCGCGACCCCCCGAGGGGTAACCGCCCCTTCCCCAAGCCGAAAGGCCATGGGGAAGGATAGTCTTCGCTCGGCCGGGAAGGCCCCGCGAGGAGAAGGCGGGAAGGACCGTGGTGCAGCTTCCATGGGTCCAGTACCCACGCTACCCGAGACTGCAGCCAGCTATTGCAGCACTTCGCGGCGTTCCTCGACCAGCGTGGGCAGGGGGAGGGGACTCCGGCCTCCTTGCTCCCTCAGCCAGCTGTTCCGGCCCTTCCCGCTCCCGCTGGGGGTCAGTAGACGCAGGAGGGGCAGCCTTCAGAAGCTCTCCCCTTTCAAACTTCTCAGCGCCGCATCAACGTCATCGTGGGAGGGTCCGCCTCCAGGCGGGACTCTAAGCGCTAGCGTAAGGAGTACGCGCGCAAGGTCAAGGTCGTGGGGGTGCTACACGCGTCCCCGCCACCTAATTGGTCGGACATCCCCCTCACCTTCACGGCGGAAGACGCGCGAGGGGTTCGCTTCCCCCACAACGACGCGCTCATTATCTCCGCGACCATCTACAACTGCCACTTGGCCCGCATCCTTGTGGAGGGCGGGAGCTCCGCCGACGTCCTATTCCTGAAGGCCTTCAAAGAGATGCAGGTGGATGAGAAGCTCCTGCAGCCCGCAGCCGGGCCCCTGCAAGGTTTTGTCCCAGGAAAGGCGATCCACCCCGTGGGCAAGGTAGATCTTCCTATGACGTTCGGCACCCCGGAGAACTACCGGACCGAGCTGGTCCGCTTCGACGTAGTGGACCTCCCCTCCTCCTACAACGCGATAATGGGGAGGACCACAATCAACCGGCTGGGGGCTGCCACCCATCAAAACTACCTCTGCATGAAGATCCCCGGGCCGCATGGTGTGATCAACGTCCGGGGAGACCAAGATATGGCCCGTGCTCTATACGAGCGCGCTGCGGCCACAATCGGAAGCGTCAACCTCATAAAGACGCCCGGGGGGGAGGCTTCTCCCCCGGAACTAGACGCCGCTGTGCCACCGCCCGGGAGGCCCCTCCTCAAGCCGCGTCCGGAAGGGGGCCTCCGGAAGATCTTGCTGTCCCCGGGCGACGAAGACAAAACCATCCGGATCGGGGCGGAGCTCCCCGAGGAGCATGCAGCGCAACTTGCGGCTTTTCTGCGTGAAAACTCCGATGTTTTTGCGTGGAAGCCTTCGGACATGCGGGGCGTCACCCAGGAGGTCATTGAGCACAAGCCCGCAGTGGCCCCCGGTCACCCCCCGATCAAACAGAAGCTGCGGAAACTCTCCCTCGAGCGCCAAGAAGCAATCAAGGTGGAGATCACCCGGCTCCGAGAGGCGGGGTTCATTCGGGAGGTCCTGCACCCCGAGTGGCTTGCAAACCCCGTCCTCGTCAAGAAGTCAACCGGTAAGTGGCGGATGTGCGTGGACTTCACCGACCTTAACCGCGCCTGCCCAAAGACAACTTCCCGCTCCCGTGGATTGACCAGCTCGTCGACTCCACTGCGGGGTGCGAGCTCATGAGCTTCCTAGACGCCTACTCGGGCTACCATCAAGTCCGGATGGCGGAAGGGGACGAGGAAAAGACGAGTTTCATAACTCCCCTCGGAACCTTCTGCTACGTCCATATGCCCTTCGGGCTCAAGAACGCGGGGGGCGACCTTCCAGCGCCTCATGACGCTGGTCTTCAAAGATCAAGTCAGCCGCAACGTCGAAGTCTACGTAGACGACGCGGTCGTCAAGAGTCCCCGCGCAGCCTCCCACATCGACGACCTGGCTGAAACGTTCCGCAACCTCCGCGCATTCGGGCTCAAACTCAACCCGGAGAAGTGCGCCTTCGGGGTGCGCGGGGGGAAGCTCCTAGGTTTCCTCGTGTCCCAGCGGGGCATTGAAGCAAACCCCGAGAAGATCCGGGCACTCCTAGACATGCCCCCCCCCCCCCGCGCTACGTCAAGGATGTCCAGCGGCTCTCCTGCCGCTTAGCCGCGCTAAGCCGCTTCGTCTCCCGGTCGGGGGAGCGAGGCCTCCAGTTCTTCAAGATCCTCTGAGGGCTCGAGAGGTTCCGCTGGACCCCCGAGGCCCAGGAGGCGTTCGACGACCTCAAGAAGTACCTCACGAGCCCTCCAATGCTCTTGAGTCCGTCTCCAGAAGAGCCCTTGCTCCTCTACCTCGCCGCGACCCCCGTTGTCGTCAGCGCGGTCTTGGTGAAGGAGCAAGGGGGGCAGCATCATCCCGTGTACTACGTGAGTGAGGCCCTTCAAGGGGCCAAAACTCGGTACACGGAGATGGAGAAGATCTGCTATGCCCTCCTGATGGCGTCCCGGAAGCTTCGCCATTACTTCCTGGGGCACCCCATCACCGTCCCGTCGTCCCTCCCCCTGGGGGAGGTACTGCGGAACAAAGAAGCCACCGGCCGGATTGGGAAGTGGGGGGCCGAGCTCGCCCCCTTTTCCCTGTCCCTTATCGGTCGCTCCGCCATCAAGTCGCAGGTCCTCGCCGACTTCGTCGCAGAGTGGACTCCCGCCTCTGGGTCCGGGAACGAAGACCTCCCTGCGCCGCCCCGACGCAGTGATCATTGGACTCTCATGTTCGATGGGTCGCTGTGTCTCACCGGGGCTGGTGCGGGAGTAGTCCTCCGGAGCCCCGAGGGGAAGGAACTCGAGTACGCCGCGCAGCTCGAGTTCCCTGCAACCAACAACGTCGCCGAATATGAGGCTTTGCTCCTCGGGATGCGCCTTGCGCGCTCCCTGGGGATCCGGCGCCTCCTAGTCAAGGGAGATTCTCAGCTCGTAGTTTGCCAAATGGACAAGTCTTACCTGTGCCATGACGCAAACTTAAGTCTTTATTTGCAAGAGGTGCGAAAGGTGGAGAGGCATTTCGACGGCCTCGAGGCCCGGCATATCCCGCGAAGGGACAATGACCGGGCCAACGCCTTGGCCCGGGCCGCAAGCGCCCGGGAATTACTCCCAAAGGGGGCTTTCTTGGAAATCATCACGAAGCCCTCGGTGGCCTCCCCGGACACGGGCGACGAGCCTCATGTCCCGGAGGTCGCCGAGATCACCTGGACTCCGTCTTGGATGGACCCCCTCATCTCCTTCATCAAGGGGGAGGGGGACCCTCCTAGTGAGACCGAGGCTAAACGCCTCCGGGCTAAAGCCCGGGCATATCTCCTGCTGGAGGGGAGGCATGCCAGAAGATGGCCAAGGGCTCGAACCTCCCCCCTATAGCTCTGCGGACAATCCCCATCACTTGGCCCTTCGTGCGCTGGGGGATGGACCTCTTAGGGCCCTTCCCCCCAGCGCCCGGAGGATACAAGTATGCGGTAGTCGCGGTCGACTATTTTACAAAGTGGGTTGAGGCGGAGCCTTTGGCCAGCATCACGTCCCGGGCTGTCCAGCGGTTTTTCTGGAAAAATGTCGTATGTCGTTTTGGTGTCCCCTGGGAAATCACCGTGGACAACGGGATCCAATTCGACTCGGCTTATTTCCGGGAATTCTGCGAAGGCCTGGGGCTTGTCATCCACTTCGCCTCAGTGGCCCATCCCCGGAGCAATGGGGCTGTCGAGAGGGTCAACAGCGTGATCCTACAGGGGTTGCGCCGGAGACTCGAGCAAACCGCTTCTAAGCGGGGTGCATGGGCAGAGGAGCTCCCTAGCATCCTCTGCTCCATGCGCACGACCCCGTCCCGGGCGACGGGGCGTACTCCCTTCTCCTTGGTCTATGGGGCGGAGACAGTCCTCCCCCCGGAGATCGGCTTCCGGTCACTGCGGGTCGAGCTCCTGGAGGGAGCCACGCCCGCAGCGTACCAGGCCAACCAGCGCCTGGAGATCGACCTCGTGGAGGAGGAACGCGACCGAGCGCTCCTCCTCCACGCCATCTACGAGCAAGAGATGGCGCGCGCGTACAACCAGCTCGTGCGCGAGAGAGCTTTCCGCCTTGGGGACCTTGTCCTCAAGCGCATCACAGACCCCCAAGCCCAGGGGAAGCTCTCCCCCAAGTGGGAGGGCCCCTACAGGATCTTCGTGGTCCTGGGCTCGGGGGCTTACAAGCTCTCCAACCTTCAAGAGCAGGAGCTGAAGCACACGTGGAACTTGCGTTTACTTCGCAAGTTCTATGTTTAGCCTTACGGGCCTGTCCCCTCCCCCGGAGCGGTCACGCCGAAGGGGGCGGAGGGACACTGTACTCACCGTTTCCTCCCCCTTTCGCGACTTCGCAGGGGGAGGCACTGTACTTCATTTTGTTAGCAATACATAGGTCTTGCTCTTCAACTGTCTCATTGCAGGTTCTTCTCATTACCGCCCCTAGCGGCGATTCCCTCCCCGCGAGGATGCCCTCCCCGTGAGGAAGTGTGCCCAGACCCAGCAAGTCCCTCCTGTAGGGCGGCTTACGATCAGCCCTCGTGGACTGAGGGTGTAAGCGGCAACCCGGTCCCCAGCGGTCGCGGTAACGAGTCACTTTGGGAGACTAGTCCCCTGCCCGAACACTCAAGACCCGTCTTCGGGCACTTCCTCCTCCGGGAGTAGACGCTCTCCCCAGTGGGACGTCTAATGGCTTTCTTGGATATTTGGTCCCCGGCGACCTTATTCCTGGCTCCCCGTTCTCACTACGACTGGATGATTGCCTCCCGGCAACTTTATTCCCGGCTCCCCGTTCTCACGGCGACCGGATGATTGCCTCCCGGAGACCCTATTCCCGACTCCCCGTCCTCACGGCGACCGGACGATTGTCTCCCGGAGAAGTTACAGATTCCTCAGACATTTCTTCCCCGGAGACCCTATTCCCGGCTCCCCGTTCTCACGGCGACCGGACGATCATCTCCTAGGAAGCTCGCCTCCGGAAATATTATCGGGTTTTCTTGGATGTTTCTTCCACGCGAGGCCTTATTCCCGGCTCCCCGTTCTCACGGCGACCGGACGATTGTCTCCCGGAAGGTCTTCTCCTTGGAAACCTCGTTTTAAAATTTTCTAACTTAGAAAAATTCCTATGCTACAGGTCACTTCCACCCCGGGGGCCTTGCTACCCCCACAGCGCGCGGGGCTACCCTCCGGGCCACTGTGGGCGGGGGGGATAAGGAACCCCCGGGTGTCGGCCGCACCGCCCACGAGCAAACTTAGCTCATTCTTGTGAAAAGGAGTCGTCCAGACCATCCAAGAAGAAAAAATAAAAAGACAAGACAACAAGAGAAGAAGCAAGCAAACAGCTTTATTCATTGTCGAACCCGGAGGACATCTTCCCCCTCCGGTGGGCTTCGGAAACGGTACAACCCGGGTTCTAACCCGGGGGATTCTCTACATCCTAAGGCTCCTACGCCTAATACTCCCGGAGGCTCTCCGCTAGCTCCCAGGCCAAGTCCCGGTACAATGCGCGCACGCGGCGTCGAGCGTCCTGGAGCACACCTTCGGGCCAGAACTCGTATCCCGCCGGTGGAAGTATCCGAAGAGGAGGGATCATCCGGAACCCCGGACGCGGGGGGGACAATTCGGCGCGATGATTGTCAAAATTGTCCAAGTGCCACTCCGGATGCCACCTTAACCGGACAGGCTCCCGGACGGCGTCCCCGCTGCGCTCCCCGGAGATGAGGCTTAGCAATATTAAAGCCGCTTGGGCATCCCCCGGAGAGCCCCTCCCGGACCTTCGCCCGGGAGTAACCTCCCGGGAACCCTGGTAACATCGCATTCAATTCAAAGACTTAGAAAAATTTCTAACTATATTGCATTCCAAAATATCTTTTTACAAGTGTCCGGGGCTTCTTCTAAGAAGCTACCGGGATCAAAATCCTAAGAAAACAAAAAGGGTCCTAACTAAGACCCGGCGGGAGGCTCATACTTTGTCATTGGCGTCCTCCCCCCGGGGGGCTTCCTCCGAGGCCGGGGCCGGGGCGTCCACTGCCGGAGGCGCCGGTGCCGGGAATCTCACCCGGATGATCCGGTCATAGAAGCCCCCGGTGAGCTGCTCCACCTCCCGGCACGAGGGCTCGAAGAACTCAGGGAAGCTCCGCGGGATGCGGCCCCTGATCGCCCGGGCGCCCACTCCCCGGTGCTCGACGAGCCCGGCCGCGGCTGCAATGACGGGGATCGCCTGGCCCCGAGCCCGGGCGTCAGCAGCCTCCGGGATGACGGAGACCTGCGCGTTGAGAAAACGCACGGCCTCCGCAAGGGTCGCCGGGGGCACCTCCAAGCTGCTCCCGGAGCCTAGGCTTACGCCAAGGCTCTCGAGGGCCGAGCGGACGGAGCGGCCCGCGTCCGTCACTGCCCGAACGCTCGAACCCTCGAGCTCCCGGAACGCCTCCTCCCTCGCCTTGGCCTCCTGCCGAAGGCTGCTGTTGACGGTCTCGGAGACGTGGACTTGGGCCCGGACCCGGGCCAGCTCCCGGAGGGCTTCGTCGCGCTGCCCCAGGTAAGCCGCGGCCCGGTCCTCCGCGTCCTTAAGCAGTCGGCTGATCCGGTGCTCAAGGCCCCAGGTAACAGCCGCCGGCTACAAACTCTAGAGTTAGAAAAAAAACTCAAGTGCAGGGCACGAGGAAGACGTCACCAACTCGGGTTACCTAGGCATGGAGAGATTGAAGCCCCCGGAAATGATCATGGAGTGTCCCCTCCGCAACGAAGGCCTGCACCTTCCGGGTTTGCAGGCCCTCCGTATAGCGGGCGACCTCCCCCGCAGAAAGCAGGGGGATCTCCTGCCCGGCGCCGGTTCCGTCGCGGCCGGCGGATGGTCCCCGGACCTAGGCGTCCGGCAGCGTAGTCGGCGTCTTCGTCGCCGAGGAGGTGGCCTCCGTGGAAGTGGCCGGGGAGCTCTCGGAAGAGCTCACCGCCCGGGGAGGGACCATCAATCCTTTCCCCTTCCCAGGTGGGAAGGCCCCTGGGGCCTCTACTTTCGGAGGGACTTCGAAGATGGAGGGGCTCCACCCTTCATCCACGAGCCACTCCATTCGCGGAGGTGATGCCTCCGTGAATCTCACCTCCAGCTTCTCCGGCTCCAAGGGGGCCGGGGGTGCTGGGAGGACCGCTATCGAAGGTGGCGACGAGGCGTAGTTCGCCGAGTCGAATGCCGCCCCGCCTGCGGCCGGTTCCTTCCCCCGAGCGTCAACGGGGCTCTTCGGGGGAGGGGGTGTTGCTTCCTTCCGGGTCGGGGCCCGGGCGCGCTCGGTCCCGGGGGTCTCGTCCCGGCGCTTCGCCAGTGTCGCCGCTGGCGTCGTCGATGGGCCGGGGGTTTTTTGGACTCTGGCCTTCTTAGGCTCAGAGCCCCCGGCCACGTCCCTCCCCCGCTTGTGAGACCCAGGGGTGGGGAGTGGCTTCCTCTCTGGGAGCTTCAGCTCGTAGGCCTCGGCCACCAGGTTCCGGGGAGGGCCCTCCCCCACGAGGCGCACGACGCGCTCGTGCTCGTCGGTGAAGTACCTCCCCAAGAGGTTCTCCGCCTTCTCCCGCGCCGCCGGGTACGGCCAGACTACAAGAGGTAAAGAGTTAGTCAAATTTTCAAAAATTTGTAAACGCAATGAAGCAGGTTACCGGGACACTACGTCGGGTCACCGACTTGACCGGGGGCCGCTGCTCCGGGCCCATGCCGATCCCCCTCCGCCCGCGTGCGAAGGGGGAGATCCTCAAGAGCATCATCTCCTCGGCGGCATCCCGCATAGAGCGGGTCTTCCGGGAGATGATCACCTTGCCGAGGAGCTCGAGCTCCTCGTCCGTCCACACCGGAGGCTTTGGTGCGGATGACCTACTGTAGGAGGCGGGCTCCGGGGCATACGTCACCCCATCGTCCCGAACCCGGAGGTAGAACCACCTCCGGATCCAATCGCCCCAATGGTCCCGGGAGGCTGCCGCTGGGTAGTCGGCCACCCGGGACGGCAGCATCTGCACCATCATCGTGCCGAAGGGGGACTTGGGTGCCCCCTTCACCAGGTGGGAGCTCCGCGCCACCGGCTCGTAGAAGTACCGGAAGACGCGTAGCGTGGGCTCCCTCGCGGTCACCGTCTCAAAGAGCCAGATGAAGATACCCATCTGGATGAGGGCGTTCGGGGTGAGGTGGTTCAGCGCCACCCCGTACTCTTTCAAAAACTCCCGGAGCATGGGATGCACCGGGAGCCGGAGCCCCGCCTCCAGGAAGGCCTCGAAGGCCATGACCTCTCCGGGCCTGGGGCGGGCGGCCCCGTCCTTCTTCACGGGGACCCGGATGTCCATGTCCTCGACGACGCCGCCCTCGACAATGGACTCGGCGTCCTCGGCCGTGAACTCGGACGCCCAGAGGAAGTCCAGACCGACCTCCTCCGGGGGCACCTCGGTCGTCTTCGCTCGACCCTTCGGTGCCATCAGGTTTGTTTTTTCCGGTGGCTAACTTTTCAGGAGGCTACGTCTAAAGGTTCCAGACGCTTGCTACCGGGCGCTAGCTACCGGGGAAGAGCTACCGGGAGAGAGCTACCGGGAGAGTAAAATTCGCTAAGGCTAAGAAGTTTGGAATGAGGCTACTGGGCCCCCCAAGGCCCTATTTATAGAGGCAAGGCGTGGTCCAGATGGGCGCCACGTGGCCCCCCGCGGAGCAATCTGGACCGTTGAAGTTCAAACCGTGCGCGGGAAACGAAGGGACTGGCGCGCGAATCGAGGTGCCGGTTCGAACCGCGAGCGCATTTATGGCGAAGCGGCACGGCCTTAAGCACGGGGCACGGAAGCCGAAGCATCACGGCTCCGGTGGCTTGGTCCGAAGATTTTCCCGGTGACATGTGCCATGCCCACCGGGGACTCGAGCATCGTCCCCGAGGGGCATGGGGGGCTGCTATTGGGGGAAATCTCCGCGAGACTAAGTCCAGGTAAGTTGCGTCACATGCGCCCGGGGATGTGGCCTCCGGCCACTCCACGGGCGCCACCATTCGGCTCCCGGGACCTGGCCTCCGACGCCGTCCCAGGCGCCGCCATTTGCCCGGGGACCTGGCCTCCGGGGCCTCCCCGGGCGCCGCCTTTTGGCTCCCGGGACCTGGCCTTCGGCGCCGTCCCAGGCGCCGCCATTTGCCCGGGGACCTGGCCTCCGGGGCCTCCCCGGGCGCCGCCTTTTGGCTCCCGGGACCTAGCCACCGGCGCCGTCCCGAGCGCCGCCATTTGCCCGGGGACCTGGCCTCCGGGGCCTCCCCGGGCGCCGCCTTTTGGCTCCCGGGACCTGGCCTTCGACGCCGTCCCAGGCGCCACCATTTGCCCGGGGACCTGGCCTCCGGGGCCTCCCCGGGCGCCGCCTTTTGGCTCCCGGGACCTAGCCACCGGCGCCGTCCCGAGCGCCGCCATTTGCCCGGGGACCTGGCCTCCGGGGCCTCCCCGGGCGCCGCCTTTTGGCTCCCGGGACCTGGCCTCCAGCACCGTCCCGGGCGCCGCCATTTGCCCGGGGACCTAGCCTCCGGGGCCTCCCCGAGCGCCTCCTTTTGGTTCCCGAGACCTGGCCTCTGACGCCGTCCCGGGCGCCGCCATTTGCCCGGGGACCTGGCCTCCGGGGCCTCCCCAGGTGCCGCCTTTTGGCTCCCGGGACCTGGCCTCCGGGCCCTCCCCGGGCGCCGCCATTTGCCCGGGGACCTGGCCTCTGGGGCCTCCCCGGGCGCCGCCTTTTGGCTCCCGGGACCTGGCCTCCGGCCCCTCCACGGGCACCGCCATTTGGCTCCTAGGACCTGGCCTCCGACGCTGTCCCGGGCGCCGCCCTTTGCCCGGGGACGTGGCCTCCGGCCCCTCCCCGGGTGCCGCCATTTGGCTCCCGGGATTTGGCCTCCGGCGCATGTCCCGAGCCTCATCACCCTTCCAAAGGTAAAGTCTCGAGTTGTTTATCACGTGCAGGTCACGCGAGGAGCGCCTCGGGAATCAGCGACCACCTGTCAAGCATCCAAGACGTTTGACCGGGAGAAGGACGTTCCTACCCCTCAATCCGACGGTGGCTTCTGGGGTAGTTTAGGTTTTTTGCTTCTTTTAGGGGCTATAAATAGCCCTTGTACCCCTCAGTTGTAAGCAGGTGATTCATTGTTATTGGAATAGCTAAACTCACAGGTGTGCTCCGGAAGCCTCTCCCCCGGAGAGAGCCTCCCCAGCCGACTCCGGTCGGGAGCGCACCGACAGGACTAGGGCCCCCACCGGGACCCGAACCTGTATAAATCATTGTGTCTCTTCTTGTGTTTGTCCGGCGGGGGAAGACCGGTCATCCGGTCAACCCGCGCCGCGTAATCTTCGCTAGGATCGTTCACAAAACCTGCCGGGGTATTCGCAATACCACGACAAGACCTAACTTCTGCAATTGCATGCAGGGAACCATTTATGTCCCCATGTTACTACTGATGAGGCCAAGAGAAATCAAAAGCAGCAGTTGTCCTTGATGTACCATCGCGCTCATAATCGATCAGGTTGTTGCCAACTTTAAATGATTTATTATTATGTTGTCCTACTTTCTCGTGGTTAAAACCTATGTTTGTTTGCAGTTCCCTTTTGTACTGTAGACCCTCTGCTGCATGCTCCTGTTCAGCCCCGTGTGTTGCCATTATCAAAAGCCTTTACAGATTCTATAAAAGGTGCAATATGCCCCATTATGTGTCTCATGACCACTGTTTTCCCTCCTCATCTGTTGCCTGATTGCATTATTCTTTTATAGTGTCCTACCCTGAGCAGTCTTATTATGGTGGTCCTGACTATGCTTGGAACTCATGCCATGTTGTCTTTTGGTACCAAGAAAGGGTGAAGAGAGAATCTGCTCTCTCGAAACACAAAATACAATATAATTTGTGCTGCCGCGGCGGCAAACTTGACCTACCTACTTATAAAATACCACTAGCTTTTTTAGCTTCTCTTTTACATTTCGACGGTGATCTTCGGTCGAAAGATTTTATGAGGAAACTACGAGCTTATAATTCGATGTTTTCTTTCACGTCTTTAGGTGCAGATATAGATCGGTCTTTAAACATTGATAATGCACCTTATGTTTTCCGAATAAATGGTTTTGTTCACCATTGAATAGGCAGCCTTCTTCCTTCCCATGGCACAAAGCCTGAATTTGCCCAACTTTATATCCATGACCCACAGCATGAGTTCAAAAATTGCCTTGCTATCTTTGAAACTGATAATGATTGTGAGCGCCATCCTGATCCCTTTGTCATTCAATCTCTCATGTCTATGTTTGATTAGTGCAATTCGCTAGCCAAAGGTTTTAGGATGGTGGGAGATCGATTACGTGACCATGGTGATATGAACATAGCCTTGCGAATAGTTGGCTCTACCGATGCAGATGGTGTGCAATACAATTTGCCTACCACCGATGAGTTTGCTGGCATTATCGTTGGTGATTTTTCTAAAGATGCTTTCGAATATGACATTATTGTTCAGGACCATGCCAGCCCATTGAAATAAATCTCAAGCTTACACCTTGCTTACATGGCATTGCAGTACCCCATTTTATTCCCTTCTAGTGAACGTGGCTTTCAAATTGGGATCAAATATGCGAACCATAACGAATTACCAGAAAATGCTAGGAAGCATGTTACCATTCTCGAGTATTATTGCTACCGTTTTCATTATAGATGTAACCAGCCTAACCCCCATATTTTTTGTGGCCAGTTATCGTTGCCATCAGTTGTAGACACGTTTTCCACTGTTGAGTGTAACCGTTTGCATTACATTTATGACCACCAAGATGATTTCCGCTCTGAGAGCGTTCAAGGTGTCCATGATGCAATTGATAGAGGCCACGCTAATGGTACTTCTGTGGGTAGAAAAATGATTCTCCCTGCTAGCTTTACTGGAGGCCGTAGATACATGTCCCAAAATTACCGAGATGCTATGGCTATATGTCGTTCGTATGGGCCGCCCAATCTTTTCATTACATTTACATGTAACTCAAAATGGCTTGAGGTAGATCATGCGCTGCGCCATGAGCCTGGTCAAAAACCGTCTGATCGTCCGGATGTTGTTTGTCGGATTTTCAACATGAAGCTGAATGATCTCCTCGCTGATATTAATCATGGCCAGATTTTTGGGCCTATATTGGCAGGTGATGCTTCCTTTCGTCGCTTTTACACCATGTAAGAAATACCTCATTATCATTAACATTCAACATGTGTTCTAATTGTTTAGCATGGCTCGACAGTGTTGCACACAGTCGAGTTCCAAAAATGTGGTCTTCTACATGATCACAGGCTTATATGGCTAGATGGGAAAGGGAGGGACCCATCACATTCAACTATCGACACTTTTATCTCTGCTCAAATACCCGATGTTGACACCGATCTTTTAGGCTACGCATTGGTAAACGAATTCATGATGCATGGCCCATGTGGGTCATTCAACCCAAAATGTCCTTGCATGAAAAAAACAAAATGCTCAAAACACTATCCAAAACAGTTGCAAGGTGAAACTATTATCGATGATAGTGGATTTACATTGTATAGGCGCTATGATGACAACCGATTTGTGATAAAGATGGGTTGTGCCCCACAATTTGGTTTTGCTAAAAAAATATCAGGCACATATAAATGTTAAGTGGTGCAATAAAACTGGATTGATTAAATACTTGTTTAAATATGTCACTAAAGGACAAGGCAAAGCAAAAGTTACTTTTCGATTTCTCCCTACCCATGCAAATGCCGAACTAGCCCTTCAAATGAAACAACATGATGAGATACAAGAGTACATCGATTGTAGATACCTATCAGCGCACGAGGCCATATGGCGGCTGTTTGAATTTGATATACATGCTAGGATGCCTACAGTTGAACGTCTGGCTGTCCATTTACCCAATATGAATTACATCCATTATAATGCATTGTCTGACCTCCATGCTATTACCCAAATCCTGCTGCGCAAAAAACTATGCTTACAGAGTGGCTTGAAATCAACAAAAAAAAATGAATCTACCTGTTTGCCTACATATTGTGATTTCCCCACCAGGTGGTGTTGGGATGATAGCGCAAGGCGTTGGATAGAAAGAAAACGAGGGAATAGGATCAGTCGAATGTACTATGTTAGCCCATCCTCAGGAGAAGTGTATTTTTTGCGTATGCTCCTCATGATTGTTCGAGGTGCATGCAGTTATGACTATACTAGAACTGTTAATAATGTTGTTTATAACAGTTTTAAAGAAGCATGCCAAGCTCGAGGCCTTCTAGGAGACGATAATGAATGGTATAGTGCGCTTGATGAGGCTGTTGTCTGCGCATCATCCTTCCAGCTTAGAGACTTGTTTGTGACGCTTGCTATCTTTTGCCATGTTTTTTTATGTCCGTGCTCTATTTGAAAAATATTGGCGTGACCTTGCTAATGATATCCAACATCCCCTTAGATAGGCGATCGATAATCCACGATATTGTGCACCTGACTCTCACTGAAGATCATTGCTATTAGAAGAGTTAGCGCGTCTGTTTTCAAACAGTGGATCTTGCATTTCTGAGTTCAATTTACCGGCTCCTACCACCCGTTCTATGGAATGTATAGACAATTGATTGATAATGGATGAACTTGAACATGATTTTCCTGCCCTCTCTTCTAAAGCGCAAAGATTAATTGGCATGTTACATAATGATCAAAAGAACATATTTGATACCATTATGTGCTATGTGTGTTCGAATTCTCTGGGTATTTTTTTTGTGTCAGGCCATGGAGGGATTGGCAAGAATTTTTTATGGAACGCAATTATTACTAAAATTAGATCCTATGGGAAAATTGTTTTGGCTGTTGCAGCATTAGGTGTTGCTTCTTTGCTTTTGCCAAATGGTAGAACTGCCTACTCTTGTTTTAAAATACTGATAAAGATTGACGAATCTAGCATATGTAATATCAAACAAGGCACATCACTTGTTGAATTGATCAAGAAAACTTCATTGATACTATGGGACGAGGCTCTCATGACCAATAGACGTTGCTTTGAGGCGTTGGATATATCATTGCGTGATATCATATCTGTTGATCAACCACACACATCAGTTATTCCTTTTGGAGGGATGCCTATGGTTCTGGGTGGCGATTTCCAACAAATACTCCCTATTGTTGAGGGAGGCTCCAGATCCACCATCATCGATGCTTCGATAACAAGCTCCGAATTATGACAACATGTCACCTTGCTGAAATTGCAAATCAATATGCGATTGCATAATCCGAATCTTAATGATGTATGCCAAAAAGACCTCGAACTTTTCAGCGAGTGGATATTGGACCTAGGAACTGGTGCATTACCAGCCGAGCAAAGAGAAGGAGAATCAGAGCCAACATGGATTGAAATACTAGATGATTTACTTTTGAGGACAGACACCGACAAACTTGCTACTACGATCAGCTTTGTATATGACGATTTCCATGCTTGTTATATGTGCGTGCCTTACCTTAGCACACGCGCTATTATTTTCCCCAATAACGATACTGTAGATGACATCAATGCTGCAATCATAAACATGGTCCCATCAGATGGAAATGAATACCTTAGTTGTGATTCTATATGTAAATCAACATATACGTCGTTAGATATTGATATATTTTATCCACTTGAGTTCCTTAGTTCTATAAACAGTAATAATTTCCCACATCATAGGTTATTGCTGAAGAGAGGGCTCCCTATCATATTGCTTCACAATTTAAACCATTCTTTGGGCCTTTGCAATGGTACACGTCTCATTTTGAAAAACCTAGGTGAGCGGATATTAGAGGCTGTGATAATGACCGGCACAAATATTGGTGCTGTGGTTCATATACCACGAATAGTTCTTAACATGGCCAGTTCTAAGTGGCCTTTTATACTTCAACAAAGACAATTTCCAATATGTGTGTGCTATGCAATGACAATAAACAAGAGCCAAGGACAAACTTTGACTAGAGTCGGCCTCTATTTAAAAAACTTGTCTTTGCACATGGTCAGTTGTATGTTGCTGTCTCTAGAGCAACATCTAGCCAAGGCCTAAAAATTCTTATAGAAAATGACGATGGAACATGTGTCAACAGAACATGTAATATTGTATACCATGAAGTCCTACAAACTGCACATTCTTTGGTAGACCATTTCATATGCTTTTGGTTGTTCTAATTGGATGATCACGTTATATTGCTATCAACTATCATCTTCGTTGGAGTATTACTGAGAGTATTCTTTGTTTATATTAATCCAAACATAGATTATATTCTATTCAGGATGCAACCCATTTCTTTTTCTATCTATCTTTGTGAGGTTCAGACCATCCTTCACTTCCAGAAAAAACATGCTTTATATCTTTATTTACTTATTATTCCTATTTTATGACATTTGATTCTCTCAATTAATTGTTCTAAACATATTTCTTATGTGGTTACTCCACAACTATACAGGTTGTCACCTCAAAACACTTGCTATTACACATCCTTGTGTATTAAATGACATTTACCTTGTTTATTTACTTAATGTGCAAAGGCTAACTATTCTGCATAGATCTTCGTACATCTGATCCAATTATTTATAGGTTTGTTCTTTTGTAGGTTCGTAGGCCCTACCCTGCTAAATCCGTATTGACTTTACAATGTAAGCCAAATTTTCGAACAATCTGCACATTCAACAATTGCTAATGATTAGGCACAGCATGATTGACATGAGATAATTAGCTTTTGTTGGGGGAAATCTCTGTGGAACCAAGTCTAGGTGGGAGGCCGTCCAATTTGCCCGGGGGCAAGGTCCCCCCGGTGGCTTGTCCCGGGCGCCGCCATTTTCCCGAGGACAAGGCCCCCCTATGGCTTGTCCGGTAGATTGTCCAGGGCGCTGTCTTTCTCCCAAAGGCAAGGGTCTCCAATCCCGGGTCACGTGAGGATCACGCAGGAAGCGCCTCGGGAACTGGCGGACACCTGTCAAGCATCCGAGGCGTCTGTCCAGAAGAAGGACGCTAGTGGCCCTCGATCCAACGGTGGCTAGGGGGGTAGTTTAGTCTTTTTGCATCTTTTGGGCCTATATAAGCCCTTGTAACCCCTTATGTGGGGAGGACAATTCATTTTTACTCTAATAGACAATCAAATAGGTGTGCTTTGGAGCCATCTCTCCCCCGAGGGAGCTCCCCTAGCCAACTCCGGTTGGGAGCACGCCGACAGGACTAGGGCCTCCACTGAGGCCCGAACCTATAAACCTTCGTGCACTTGCTGTGTTTGCCCGACAGGAGAGGACCCAGTCACGCGGTCAGCTCGCGTCATCTTTTCTTCACTAGGAACCTCCACAAAACCGGCCAGGGTATTCGCGATACCACGACAGTTGGTGCCGTCCGTGGGGACTCGTGACGAATCGCCATGGCTCCCCCAAGAACGAGGGCTCGCACCCTTCCCGGTGACGCCGGTCCCAGTGATCCGGCGCCACCCGTCCGAAGCACGGCCATCCCGGTGCTACCGTCTGGACAGGGCCAAACCCAGGTACCACCTTTAACTCTCCCGGTAACTTCCGGCGGACAGGGCTCCGGGTCCAACCCGACGACCTCAGACGCTCCCGTGGGGACGAGCTTTCCCTCGGTAGCTCTGTCGGCTTCCCGGGATGCGCTGCTCGAAGCTCTGGTGGAGGGTCAACTCTACGCCCAGTGCTCGATGGACGAGCTCCTCCGCGTTCTGGCACAGCCACCGGCCCCTCCGCTCCTCGGACGTCAGGTCGCTCCCAGGGTGTGTGTTCCCACTGGGGATTACACGCCGGCGGGCCCATCATCCTGGGCCTTCCCAACCTCAGGGGCGTTTCCGGGGACGGGGACTTACCCCTTCCCCGGGGTCTTCCCCATGCCAACGGTTCACTCCGCACCCGGGGCCTTCCCGGGACTGGATGCCGGCCTCTCCCCGCCAGTCATACCCGTCGTTCCAGAGGTGCCCCACCGGACGACTCATGCGCCGTCGCTGGATCTTCCCCAGCCAGGTCCCCACCCTCCGGTCCCGGACGGTACTACCGAGGACTGCCCGGTAACGAATTCCACCCACCCCCCAGTTGCGCCTCCCGCACCCGCAGTCGACGCGCATGAGCACCCTCCTCCCCTGGGGCCACCCCGAGGGCTCCCCTGGTGGATCAAGTCCGCTTCACCCGGGAGGAGGTTGAGCAAATGCGTACCACCAAGTCTGGGGAGGAGCCTCCCCCGGGTCATGGACGCGGGGAGCCCCGTTCCCGCTCGGGCCGGGGGAAGAGACCCGCCGAAGAACCAACCGCTCTCGGTGAGTGCCCGGACGTCTTGGAGGTCAGCTCCACCAACCCAGAGGAAAAGCAGCGCTACCGCCATGCTGGCGGACCTCTGGGGCCCCTCCCCGACTCTGACAACGAGCGCGCGTCCCCTGTCATAGGGGACAGCGACCGGGACTCTCCCCGGGAGGTGGAAGGGGCTAACCAGCCACTGTGCCGCAGACTCCGGTGCATTCGATGGCCGCAGCCTTACCGTCCGCCGCACATCGAACACTACAACGGTGAGGCCGACCCTTATGAATTTGTGCAAGTGTATTCCACAGCCATCTCGACGGTTGGGGGGGACAAGACAGTTCAGTGCAACGTCTTCCCCCTCTACCTGACAGGGATCGCCCGCTCATGGTTCTACAACCTTAAGGCTGGATCCATCAAGTCATTCGCGCAGGTCAAACGCGAGTTCTACACAAACTTTAGGGAGCTATGTGCGTCCCCTGGATTCCTCGCAGCTATACACCGTCCGACAGAGGATGGGGGAGACCATCCGCAGCTTCTTCAAACGCTTTGCTCAAGTCAAGAGCAAGGTAGCTCACGTCCCTAACTCCACAGTCATTGAGGCGTGTAAGAGCGGGATCCTCCCGGGAGAGCTCCATCGAAGACTCTCCCGAAGCTGCCCCTCCTCCGCCAACGAGCTCTTCAACGTACTTGAGAAGTACGTTCGAGCGGAGGAGGATGACCTCTGGAAGAAGAACAAGGGGGCCCCTGCCCCCGTCGACCGGGGGGCCAGGGACCCCCTCAAACGCCCTAAGGGGGGAATCGTGGTGAGCCTCAGCCTTGGGACACCTTTGTCCTCGAGGGCGGAGGCGGCTCGCGTGATACCTCCAAGGGAAACCGCCCCTTCCCAAGCCGAAAGGTCATGGGGGAGGGCAGTCGTCCCGCGGTCGCGAAGGCCCATCGGCAGGAGGCAGGGAAGGTCTGTGGTGTACCTTCCACAGGTCCAATACCCACGCCACCCGGGAATGCCACCAACTGCTCCAACAATTCGCCGCATTCCTCGACCAGCATGGGCAACGGGGGGGACTCCTGCCTCCTTACCCCCTCAGCCGGTCTTACCGGCCCTTCCTGCCCCCGTGGGGGGACAGCAGGGACAGGCGCGGGAAGGGGAGCCGTCGGAGACTCTCCCCTTCCAAACCTCCCAAAGACATGTCAACGTCATCATGGGAGGATCCGCCTCCGGGCGGGACTCTAAGCATCAGCGTAAGGAGTACGCACGCGAAGTAAAGGTGGTGGGGGTGCTACATACGTCCCGGCCACCCAAGTGGTCGGACATCCCCCTCACTTTTACGGCAGAAGACGCGCGTGGGGTTCGCTTCCCCCATGATGACGCGCTTATCATCTCCGCTACCGTCTACAACTGCCATCTGGCCCGCATCCTCTGGATGGCGGGAGCTCCGCCGACGTCCTCTACCTAAAGGCGTTTAGGGAGATGCAGGTGGACGAGAAGCTATTGCAGCCCGCAGCAGGGCCCTTGCAGGGGTTCGTCCCGGGGAAGACGATCCACCCCGTGGGGAAGGTGGATCTCCCCATGACCTTCGGCGCCCCAGACAACTATCAGACAGAGATGGTCCAGTTCGATGTGGTGGACCTCCCCTCTTCGTAAAACGCAATTATGGGGAGGACCACGATCAACCGCTTGGGGGCCGCAATCCACCAGAGTTACCTCTGTGTGAAGATCCCCGGGCCTCATGGCGTAATCACCGCCCGGGGAGACCAAGATGTGGCCTGCGCTTTATACGAGCGCGCCGCCGTAATGATCGGGAGCGTCAACATTATCAAAACCCCAGGGGGGGAGGCCTCTCCCCCGGCGCCAGACGTCGCCGCGATACCTTCCAGGAGGTCCCTCCCCAAGCCGCGTCCGGAAGGGGACCTTCAGAAGATCCCGCTGTCCCCGGACAACGGGGACAAGACTGTCACGATCGGGGCAGATCTCCATGAGGAGCACGCGGAGCAACTCGCAGCTTTCCTACGCAAAAACTCTGATGTTTTTGCCTGGAAGCCTTCCGACATGCGAGGCGTCGCTCGGGACGTCATCAAGCACAAGCTCGCGGTGACCCCCGGTCACCACCCGGTCAAGCAGAAGCTGACGAAGCTCTCCCTTGAACGCCAAGAGGCAATCAAGGTCGAGATCGCCAGGCTCCGAGAGGCGGGGTTTATTCGGGAGGTCTTGCACCCCGAGTGGCTTGCGAACCCCATCCTCGTGAAGTCAAATGGCAAGTGGTGGATGTACGTAGACTTCACCGACCTCAACCGCACTTGTCCCAAAGACAACTTCCCGCTCCCGCGAATTGACCAGCTTGTCGACTCGACCGCGGGGTGCGAGTTGATGAGCTTCCTGGACGTGTATTTGGGCTATCACCAAGTATGGATGGCGGAAGGCGACGAGGAAAAGACTAGTTTCATAACTCCCCTCGGAACCTTCTGCTACGTCCACATGCCCTTCGGGCTAAAGAACGCTAGAGCAACCTTCCAGCGACTCATGACGTTGGTCCTCAAAGACCAGATCAGACGCAACGTCGAAGTCTACGTCGACAACGCGGTCATCCAAAGTCCCCGCGCGACTGCCCATGTCAACGACTTAGCGGAGACATTCCGCAACCTCCGCGCATATGGGTTGAAGCTCAACCCAGAGAAATGCGCCTTCGGCGTGCACGGGGGGAGCTCCTGGGCTTCCTCGTGTCCCAGCGGGGTATAGAGGCCAACCCGGAAAAGATCCGGGCACTCCTGGACATGCCCCCGCCGCTCTCGATCAAAGACGTTCAACGACTCACCGGCCGCTTGGCTGCACTGAGTCGCTTCGTCTCGCGGTCGGGGGAACGCGGCCTCCAATTCTTCAAAATCCTCCGAGGGCTCGAGGGGTTCCAGTGGACCCCCGAGGCCCAAGAGGCCTTCGACGATTTGAAAAAGTATCTCACGAGCCCCCAATGCTCGTGAGCCCGTCCCCGGAAGAGCCTCTACTCCTTTACCTCGCCGCGACCCCGATCATCATGAGCACGATATTGGTGAAGGAGCAAGACGGGCAACAGCGTCCCGTGTACTACGTGAGTGAAGCACTCCAAGGGGCCAAAACTCAGTACACGGAGATAGAGAAGATCGGCTACGCGCTTCTAATGGCGTCCCGGAAGCTTCTTCATTACTTTCTGGGGCACCCGATCACTGTCCCATCATCCCTCCCTTTGGGGGAGGTGCTCTGAAACAAGGAAGCCACCGGCCGGATAGGAAACTGGGGGGTCGAGCTCGCCCCCTTTTCCCTTTCCCTCACGGGGTGCTCCGCCATCAAGTCACAAGTCCTCGCCGACTTTGTGGGGGAGTGGACTCCTGCCTCCGGGCCCAGGGATGAAAACCTCCCCGCACCGCCCCGACGAAGCAACCATTGGACACTCATGTTCGCTGGCTCCCTGTTTCTCGCCAGGGCCGGCGTGGGAGTAGTCCTCCGGAGCCCCGAGGGGAGGGAACTGGAGTACGCGGCGCGGCTCAAGTTCCCTGCCACGAACAACGTCGCCAAATCTGAGGCCTTGCTCCTCGGGTTGCACCTCGCGCGCTCCCTGGGGATTCGACGCATCCTAGTAAAAGGAGACGCCCAGCTCGTAGTTTGCCAAATGGACAAGTCCTACTTGTGTCATGACACAAACTTGAGCCTCTACTTGCAGGAAGTGCGCAAGATGGAGAAGCACTTCGAGAGCCTAGAAGCCCGGCACATCTCGTGGAGGGACAACGACCGGGCCGACACCCTAGTTCGGGAAGCCAGCGCCCGGGAACCGCTCCCCAAAGGGGCTTTCTTGGAGATCATTGCGAAGCCCTCGGTGACCTCCCCGGACACGGGCGACGAGCCCTGTGTCCCGGAGGTCACCGAGATCACCCGGACTTCATCCTGGATGGATCCCCTCGTCTCCTTCATCAAGGGGGAGGGAGACCCTCCCAACGAGACCGAGGCCAAGCGCCTCCGGGCCAAGGTTCGTGCATACCTCCTGTTGGAGGGGAAGCTTTACAAGCAGGGGGCTTCCGCCTTGCTCCGTTGCATTCCATGGCTCGAAGGGCTCTGGCTTCTCGAGGATATTCACTCGGGAAGCTGCGGGTCTCATCTGGCCCCACGTGCCATCGTGGCCAAGGCCCTTCGCCAGGGTTTCTATTGGCCCACGGTGATGCACGACGTGCACGAGACCTTGTCTCTGCGTGCGAGGCCTGCCAGAAGATGGCCAAGGGTTCGAACCTCCCTCCCATCGCGCTGCAGACCATCCCCATCACATGTCCCTTTGCGCGCTGGGGGATAGACCTCCTAGGTCCCTTCCCCCCAGCGCCCGAGGGCTACAAGTATTCGGTGGTCGTAGTCAACTACTTCACAAAGTGGGTCGAGGCCGAACCTCTAGCCAGCATCACGTCCCGAGCGATACAGCGGTTTTTCTGGAGAAATATCGTATGTCATTTCGGCGTCTCCCGAGAGATCACTGTCGATAACGGGACCCAATTTGACTCAACATATTTTCGGGAATTCTGCAAAGGCCTGGGGCTCACCATCTACTTCACCTCGGTAGCTCACCCCCAGAGCAACGGGGCTGTCGAGAGGGTCAACGGCGTGATCCTACAAGGGTTACGCCGACGGCTCGAACAAGCTGCCTCCAAACGAGGTGCGTGGATGGAGGAGCTCCCGAGCATCCTCTGTTCCATGCGAATGACCCCGAGCCAGGCAACGGGACGCACCCCTTTCTCCCTTGTATACGGGGCTGAGGCGGTCCTTCCCTCGGAGATTGGCTTCCGATCACTGCGGGTCGAGCTCCTAGAAGGAGCCACAACCGCGACATACCAAGCCAACAAGGCAAATCAATGACTGGAGGTCGACCTCGTGGAGGGAGAACATGACCGAGCGCTCCTCCGCCATGCCATTTACGAGCGCGAAACGGCGCACGCATACAACCAGCGCGTCCACGAGAGGGCTTTCCGCCTCGGGGACCTCATCCTCAAGCGTGTCACAAACCCCCAAGCCCAGGGCAAACTCTCCCCCAAGTGGGAGGGCCCCTATAGGATCTCGACGGTCCTGGGCTCGAGGGCTTACAAGCTCTCCAACCTTCAAGAGCAGGAGCTGAAGCACACGTGGAATGTACGCTTGCTTCGCAAGTTCTACGTCTAGCCTACAGGCTCGTCCCCTCCCCCGGAGCAATTACACCGGAGGGGAGAGGGGACATTGTACTCACCATTCCCTCCCCCGTCGCGATCTCGCAGAGGGGAGGCGTTGTACCTTAACTCATTATCAATACAACTGGTTTTTTCCTCAGCTCTGGCTCACTGCAGGTTTTTATGTTAACATCTCTCACGACGATGCCCTCCCCGTGAGGATGCCCTCCCCGCGAGGAAGTGGGCTATCACGACCCAACAAGTCCCTACAACGGGAGTCCCACTCCCGTAGGGCAGCTTACATCACCCCTCGTGGACTGAGGGTGTAAGCGGCAACCCGGTCCTCAAAGACCACGGTAACGAGTAAATTTGAGAGACTAGTCCCCTACTCAAACACTCAGGCCCGTCATCGAGCACATCCTCCTCCGGGAGTCAATTGTCTCCTTAGCGAGACGGAATTCTCGGATATTCTTTCTTGGAGATCTCGTTCCTAGCTCCCCGTTTTCACGGTGACCGAAGGGTTTTCTCCCGGAAAAATTATCCCCGGAAATTTCACTTCCTCAGATATTCTCTTGGAGATCTCATTCTCGGCTCCCCGTTTTCACGACGATCGGAGGGTTTTCTCCCAGAAAGATTATTCCTGGGAATCTCGGATTTCCTCGGATGTTCTTCCCCGGAAACCTCATTCCCGGCTCCTCGTTTTCACGGCGACCGGAGAGTCCTCTCGTGGGGGAATTCCCGGAAGTCCCGGGCACTGTCTCCCGGATAACTCTTCCCCGGCCCCTCGTTCTCACGGCGACCGCAAAAATTTTCTCACCGGAACCTTTGGAGAACTTGAGGAATTCTTATTTGAAGAGCTCTTACCCCCGGGGCTTTGTCACCGCCGCAACGCGCGGAATTACCCTCCGGCTCGTTGTGGAGGGGGGGTAACTTGTACTCGGGGAGCACCCTGTTCCAGACCATTTAAGAACTCACAAAATACACAAGCAAACTTAGTTTTATTGAAAACTCAACCGGAGGACACCTTCCCCCTCCGGTGGGCATCATTACATTAAACATGATACAACCCGGGGTGCAACCCGGAAAGCTCCTACACCTAATAATCCCGGAGGCCCTCCGATAGCTCCCGGGCTAGGTCCCAATACAAGCTTCGTATACGACGCTGGGCCTCCCGGAGCAAGTCTTCGGGCCAATATTCATAGCCCACGGTGGAAGTATTCGAAGCGTGGGAACCCTCTGGGACCCCGGTCATGGAGGGGATGGTTCAGCGCGGTGATTTTCAAAGTTGTCCAAGTGCCACTCCAGATGCCACCACAACAGGATTGGCTCCCGGGAAAAACCCCTGCCATGTCCCCCGGAAAAGAGACTTAATAAAATGAAGGCGGCCTGGGCATCCCCCGGGTGACACCCGCCGGAGCTCAGAGGTTCCACCTCCGGAGAGGCTCCCCTCAATCTCGGGGGACTTTGCCCGGAAGTAACCTCTCAAGGCCCAGGAGTAACCTCCCGGGAAACCTGGCAAATTTAATTCGAAGACTTAGCAAAAAATTTCATTTCTATTGCATCAAAATATTTTTGTACAAATGTCCGGGCTTCTTCTAAGAAGCTACCGGGAGCAAAAATCCTAAAACAAAAAAGGGTCCTATCTAAAGGCCCGGGCGAGAGGCTCATACTTGTTCATTGGTGTCCTCCCCCCGGGAGGCTCCCACCGGAGCCGTAGCGTCCGCCCCTGGAGGCGCCGGCGTCGGGAATCGCACCCAGACTATCTGGTCATAGAAGCCTCCGGCGAGCTGCTCCACTTCTCGCCGAGATGGCTCGAAGAACTCCGAAAAGCTCCGGGGGATCCGGCCCCGATCACCCGGCCGCCAGCCCCCCTGTGCTCCATGAGCCTGGCCGCAGCAGCCACCACCGGGATCGCCCGGCCCCATGCCCGGGCATCGGCGGCCTCCGGGATCACGGAGACTTGTGCGTTGAGAAAATGCACAGCCTCCGTGAGCGTCGCCGGTGCCGCCTCGGAGGCGCCTCCCGAGCCAAGGCTCACTCCGAGCCCCTCGAGGGTTGAGCGGACGGAGCGGCCCACGTCCGTCACCGCCCGGACGCAGGAACCCTCAAGCTCCCGGAGGGCATCCTCCTTGGCCTTCGCCTCCCTTCGGAGCCGATCACTGGCGTTCTCGGAGGCGCGGAGCTGGGCCCAGACCCGGGCCAACTCCCGGAGAGCGCAGTCCAGCTCCTCCAAGTAGGCGGCGGCCTTTCCCTCCGCCTCCTTCAGCGCCTTGTCGAAGCACGCCTCGATGCCCCAGGCGATGGCCGCCCCCTACAAGCACGAGAGTTATTTAAAATCTGAGTTGGAGTCCCGAAGGAACTGAGCCACCGGTTCGAGAATGAACCTGGATCTGGAGAGATTGAAGCTCCCCGCAGCGCTTGCGAAGCGTCCCTTGCGAGACATAGTCCTGGACCTTTCGGGTCTGCAGGCCCTCCGCGAACCGGAAGACCTCCCCCGCGGACAACAGGGGGGTCTCCCTCCCGACGTCGCCGGACCCATCGGGACCGGCAACGGGCCCCCTTGCGAAAGACGCTGGGGTGATGAGGACCGGAGTGGCGGTGGCCGGCGTCCTTGCCGCCGAGGAGGTGTCCGAGGAGGAGGCCGGCGAACTTTCCGAGGGGGTCCCTCCCCGGGGGGGGGGATAAGGAGCCCCTTTCCCTTTCCGGGCCGCGGGGCCCCCGGGACCTCCGTCGCCGGGGGGACCTCGTAGACCGACGGGCTCCCCCCCCCCCCCTCTTCTACCAGCCATTCGACACGCGGAGGGGAAGCCTCCGCGAATCGAACCTTCGGCCTCTCCGGCTCCGGTGGCGCCGGGGCCACGGGAAGAGCAACCGCCGAAGGGGGTGAGGGGGCGTAATCTGCCGAATCAGATGCCCCCCCGTCATCGGCTGGTTCCTTTCCCCGAGCCTCGAGGAGGCCTCGAGGAGGCGCGCGAGCTCCCGTGCCTCCACCGCCCCCCCGGAGTTCTCCGGGAGGGGCGGCGTCGCTTCGCGCCGGGAAGGCGCCCGCGCACGCCCGGACCCAGGGGCGGCGTCTCGGGCCTTCACGGGCTTAGATCCTAGCGTCGTCACCGGACCGGGGGCCTTCTAGGCCTTGGCCCTTTTCGGCTCGGAACCCCCGGCGGCCTCTTTCCCCCTCTTGTGAGAACCGGGGGTGGGGAGAGGCATCCTCGCCGGTAGCCTCAGCCCGAAGGCCTCAGCCACCAAGTTCAAGGGAGGACCCTCCCGGATGACGCGCATGATCTGCTCGTGCTCGTAGGCATAATACCTCCCGAGGAGGTTTTCCGCCTTCTCCCGGGCGGCTGGATATGACTGGACTGCAAAAGGTAAGAGTTAGAAAAATCAACAAAGAAATGAGCAAAGCAGCCGGGAACTTACGTCGGGTCACCGACTTTTGCGGAGGCCGCTGTGTCGGGCACATCCCAATCCCCCTCCTCCCGCTTGAGAAGGGGGAGATCTTCAGCAGTGTCAGCTCCTTGGTAGCGTCCCTCATGGAACGGACGCCCCGGGAGCCCACCACTTTGCTGAGGAGCTTCAGCTCCTCCTCAGTCCACACCGGGGGCTTGGGGGTGGACGACCGGCTGTATGAGGGGGGCTCTGGCTAGTACGTCACCTCGTCGTCCTAGACCTGGAGGTAGAACCACCTCCGAACCCAGTCCCCCCAGTGGTCCCGGGAGGCTGCCACCGAGTACTCTGCTACCCGGGAAGGCAGGAGCTGGATCATCACCGAGCCAAACGGGGACTTCGGCCCTCCCTTCACCAGGTGGGAGCTCCTCGCCGCCGGCTCATAGAAGTACCGGAACAGCTGGAGCGTGGGCTCCCATCCGGTGGCTGTCTCGAACAGCCATGTGAAGAGGCCCATCTGAACGAAGGCGTTCGGCGTCAGGTGGTTCAGTGCCACCCCGTACTCCTTGAGGAACTCCCGGAGCAACGGGTGCACCGGGAGCCGGAGCCCAGCCTCGAGGAAAGCCTCGAAGACCACCACTTCCTCGGCCTATGGCGGGGGGCACCGTCTTTCTTCGAGGGGACCCGGACGTCCCCGTCCGCGACCACCCCCGGTCCACAAGGGACTCCAAGTCCCCGGACATGAACTCGGAGGCCCAGAGGAAGTCCGCAGTGACTCCCTCCGGAGGTACCTCAGCAGCTTTAGCGCGGCCCTTGGGTCCCATTGATTCCTCCGGTGGCTTAGGCTCTAGAGAGGGGCTTGGGTTTCCGGTGGCTAAGCTTCCGGGAGAGAGCTACCGGAAGATCTAAGAGCGCTGGTGGTATTTGAGGAATGAAGGTTGGAGTGGTTTCTCCGGGCCCCTCAAGTCCCTATTTATAGGGCTCGAACGTAGTCCGATGGGCGCCACATGGCTCCTTGTGGTGCATCCGAGCCGCCCAATTCAAACAGCGGCGGGAAACGAAGGGACGGGCGCGCAAAACGAGGCATCACCAGTTTGAACCACGAGCGGCCATTATGGACGAACGGCGCGCTCCCATCGAGACGCCTTAATAAACAACGGCGCAGCCATAAACGCTCGACACAAGGATCGAAGCGTCATGGCTCCGAAGACCCGTCCCGGAGGAGATGTTCCCGGTAACATGAACCATCCCCTCCGGGGGCTCGAGCATCGTCCCCAGAGGGCATGGGGGGCTGCTGTTGGGGGAAATCTCCATGGAACCAAGTCCAGGTGGGAGGCCGTCCAATTTTCCTGGGGACAAGGCCCCCTGTGAATTGTCCCGGGAGCCGCCTTTTGCCCCTGCTCGGCACAAGCCACCGGTGGCTTCTCTCGGGCACCAGCTTTTTCCCGGGGGCAAGGCCCCCCGGTGGCTTGTCCCGGGAGCCACCATTTTCCCGGGGACAAGACCCCCCGGTAGATTGTCCCGGGCGCTGTCGTTCTCCCGAAGGCAAGGGTCTCCAGTCCCGGGTCACGTGAGGATCACGCGGGAAGCGCCTTGGGAACTGGCGGACACCTGTCAAGCATCCGAGGCGTCCGGCCGGAAGAAGGACGCTAGTGCCCCTCGATCCAACGGTGGCTAGCGGGGTAGTTTAGTCTTTTTGTATCTTTTGGGCCTATATAAGCCCTTGTAACCCCTCATGTGGGGAGGACAATTCATTTTTACTCTAATAGACAATCAAATAGGTGTGCTCTGGAGCCATATCTCCCCCAAGGGAGCTCCCCTAGCCAACTCCGGTTAGGAGCGCGCCGACAGGACTAGCGCCTCCACTGAGGCCCGAACCTGTATAAACCTTCGTGTCACTTGCTGTGTTTGCCCGACGGGAGAGGACCGGTCACGCGGTCAACTCGCATCATCTTTTCTTCGCTAGGAACCTCCACAAAACCTGCCGGGGTATTTGCGATACCACGACAGCTTTCATAGTTTGCTTATCACATTTGAAATCTCTTTTCCTTACCTTATATGGTTCTTCATGAAACATATTTTTTATTCTTTCTCATTGTACCAAAGACCTTGATATTGTTTTAGTTCTGTTTACCATACTTATTTTAAACCAAAAAATGTATGTTTTATTTTGCTTATTTCTTTACATACTGTTTCGTATATTCTAGAATGGAAAGAAAACAATCCATTCAATTTTTGCTGTTTCATTTTGTTATTAGCAGATGGATTACTCTCTCATTTCTAAGCTCACACCGGAAAAACAGCAATGGCGTATTCGTGCTCGACTTAGCAGGATGTAGGATTTTTGCTATCCCTCCAATAATCAAAGACTGATACATATAGAAGTTGTCCTGGTTGATGAACAAGTCAGCCGTTTTTTTATCGCGCTCTCACTGACTCTTCATAATTACTGTTTCGTATTATGTGATTGATGCAAAGTGTCTTTTGTTCACAGCCATAACAGGTTTTATTTTTTATATTTATGTTCTAACTTTTTGTGCAGTTGCTATGTTTTTCCCCCGCAAATAGTCAATTGTTCTTGTACCACCACTAATTTTCCTTTTGTGTTCGTTGTGATTTTCCAAGCTAATCTTTCTGATCCACTAGTTGTTTATTCCGTTTCCTCCTCTCATCAATCCTTTTGTTCTTATATTACTTACATTTTTTGGTTTTTGTCGGATCCTGACGTTTACCTTTGTCTTGGTCATATTTGCTTTACAACCAATCTTCATATCTATTTATATTGTTGCTACTTCTATTCGATTAAAACACTATATTGGTTTTGGTTTAATCAACACATTTATTACTACTTGTTTCTCCAATCAAATGCACCCATTACATGGCTGTCAAAAAAATTGTTTTTTGGTCGCATTAATTATTTTCCTCAAACCACTACAATTCTTACTTTTTCTTCATCTGATCCTCAGCACCAAACACGCATTGGTCAAATTAAACTCTGGTCAGATTAAAACTTTTGTTTTTATGCAGCTTAAATCTTATTTTTCATGTTGAATTATTGTATGCACCTGATTATAAACCCACAGTACTATTGTTAGTATATTCGTTCTTAAACAATAACTCTTTCTTTTATTATTTTATTATTTTTTATTTTCTCTATTATTAAATTTGTAGGGCAATTCAATTAACGGTAGAATTTTCAAAAATCATGCTGCTAAATTCAAGGCATTGTTGTCTGAGGGAACAATTTACTATTTCTGTTATTTCAGAGTCATGCCTGCCAAAAGCACTTACAAACCTGTTGACAACAAGTGCATGCTTCAATTTACAAATTGGACAAAAATTGAAGAAAGTTTAAACAACACTATAATGTTCCCTTTATATGTCTACTCTCTTGTGGGTTTCAATGATCTAAAGCACCGTAGTGGGAACAAAGAATTCTTCACAGGTTTGCTACATTTCCACATAACTCATTGTTGTTTTATCAACTACAGATTCTCCTCTTAAAAATCCATAAATGCGTAATGGTTGATCTTTTAATCATGAATCATATTTTATGTTTTACCAATAGATGTCATTGGTCGTATCACAACGGTCTCAACATTAGTTTCTATCAACATTAAAGGCCGCACAGCGGAGACACAAAAAAGAGACTTTTATATCCGCGATGCCAAGTTTGAATTTTTTTCATTGTTCAGCACATGCATCCACAAGAAACATGATATCGTTATTCATGTCCAACTACAACAACAATATCAAAACTGTCACATTATGGGGACCACGTGCTATTGAATTCAATGCAAAAGCCATTCATACAACCGGCACAACTGAACTAGTTATTGTTATTTTCGTGGGCACACTCATTAAACATTTTAGAGGTTTTTTCTTAACGGCAAAAAATGTTGCTATTGTGTCTATGGGACTTTACTTATACATTTTGTTAACACACTATTTCATTGTCTTGTAGACCAAGAAATAACTTCCGGTGGCCCAACCTGTAAATGGTACACAAACATAGATGTCCCTGAACCACGCGACATGTCAACTAAATCGACCAAAAGCAAAAAAAACAACCACCACCTGAACTACACAGCCGCCTCTACGACCAAGAGCCCCAAGTGTTTCACTGCACCTTCGACCATAGCCAAAGTGTTCTTTTGGCCAGGCCACAATTGATCAGACCCAACTTGTGTTCAGGGGCCAATAACACTTATGCCGCCAAACCAACCACCCCCCCCCCCCTCCCCACCAATCGAATGTCATATACTGTACATTGGTCAGGTCCACTTTCCACCATCATTGACCAAAAGCCCTCGAGCATAAATTCACCAGGTGCCATCACTGCCTAAATTGCAACCATCCCCACAGTTAACCCTGAAACTTTTGATCCTATTCACCAAAATCCCACTCGAACTACAACTGGTTGAAAAGTTCCAAATCTAATCGTGATCATGCCCTACCAATTCAAAACTGATCGTTCGGCGCCTATCATGGTCGTTCGTCTCAACAATACTCGTACTAAGTCAGTTCAACAATCTCAACAATCATAAGTGAATTACAAATACAATACTGATCCTCAATACCCACAACGGGCCAGTTTTGCACTAGTATCATATAACATCTTATAAATTTTTAAGTCAAAATTTGATCTGTTATATATGAGGCAAATAAGAGAAATTTCTGATAAATAAGTAATAAAACAGATAAGAAAAAGAGAAAAAAACAAGTCTATTCACAAGGATTTTTTTAGTTCTTGTTTTGTTCCTGCCGCTTTTAATTTACCTTGTTTTTCGAGAATCTAATTCAACTACCCCTTAGTTCACCTTCCGATAATACACGATCCACTGTAGGACCGAAAGTAAAAGGTACACAAAAAAGACATCTTGCATTTTCCATTCATCTCTCACAGTTTCAAAGAACTCCCACTTTAGACCATAATGGGCAAAAAGGATCGGTAAATACTTAAAACTCACTAATAATCTCACCGGTATAAGTTAAAAATATTTAGGTCGTTGAAGATACAAAACAGCTAAACCGCAAAACTCATTTCTCATGCACCCACTTCATTCCTAAGCTTTGCGCCTTTTCTTGCTGGAGCTTTCTATCTGTCGTTGTTTCTTCTCAGGAGGATTCCTAGACCTCTGTAACAGACAACCAATGTAAAGAATGCTAGAATACTGTGTGTTGATTCATCCAGCACTGCAATCACAAAGATGGAACACCACAAATACAAATGCAATAACAGGGACCCATACCTTCTTCCTTCTCCGACTTTGTCGCTGCCTGCCTGAATCCTTCTTTGGCTTTTGTAGTTGCTGAAATATTTATTGTAAGGCCAAACTTAAAGGCCAAACTGAATAGCAAATTCAATTTAAGAAAATAGTTTAGTCAGCAAAAGTAACATTCTTGAATAATGTAAACACCTGAGCAAGAGACATAGTACGAGCATGTCTTTCAGCATGTGTTTCTTGCTCTTCCTCCAGCTCACCGTCACTGTTGAGCATTAGCTTAAGCCTCCCTTCTCCTAAGAGTTTCTTCGATCGAGCATGCCTCTACAAGTGAAGGAACCAAAATATAGACATCTGATAAAAGCTTGCTTTTTAACACAATAGTCTCCTTACCAATTTTCTTCTGACCACTTTTTTTTTTTGGAACAAGAATTTTCTCCTCTTAACAGTTAAAACAGGGGGGAAAATAA
The DNA here is from genome assembly GCA_019359835.1 of Pharus latifolius. Taxonomy (NCBI): domain Eukaryota; kingdom Viridiplantae; phylum Streptophyta; class Magnoliopsida; order Poales; family Poaceae; genus Pharus; species Pharus latifolius. Next base: position 36,375,557 of record CM033325.1, read on the forward strand.
TAGCAATATTCTGAATAGCTTACCTTTGATTTGAGGTGTACCCTGACCATCTCCTCATTTAAGCAGATGATTCTTGGACAGAGCTTGCACTTAAACACAGATTTGCACTTCAGAATGCAGTTGGCAAAATCAACCTCGACAGGGTCATCCAGGTTGGTAGCACCATTGGCAGAGTCAGCATTTCCAGTTTTTCGAATTAAAGCTTTTCCAATTAAATCTTTAAGATCTGTTTCATCCCTTGGGCTTTCTTGTTCTTCATCATCTGAAAGCAGAACTACATTCAATAAATATTGCAAGATATTAAGAATTACTCATACTCAGGACATAAAGATGATAACTTAATTGACACAAAATACATATACAACCTTCCAAAGCATACAACAATTGCTAAAGAAACAAAGGTTTTAATCTACATGAACAAGTGTGAAGGCACTAACTCATCAAACATACAATGAAATCCAATTCTGAGATTTCCCTAAAACTCAACAAGTTTCCTAGGTTCCTACCATCCGAGTTACCAAACCATGTAGTGCCAGGAATTTCAGCATTGCATTTCAGAACCAGACATCCCACATAAAACAGGACTTTCTCATCCCAGAGGAAGATATTCTTTTGGGCTTTACGAATAATCTCCTATGTTGCACTGACACTCCGCTGGGGGATGTGTTGGTTTTGACACATAATGAACCATAGTTACCTGGGACGGTACGAAAGACACAAGGGATCACAGTAAGTTGCACACCACCCAATAGGAATGCAGTGCCGAGTGGCAAGATTATCACTATGCCCAACGAAGTGAGGTGCCTCAATACTACCTGGACGCCTAAGTGCCTAGGTGACAAATTGTTATATATAATATATTATAAATTGTATCATATTATATATATTACAGACTCAATAAATACCATAAAAGATCCAGATGGATTTTAATAAGGGCTTGTTTGTCCAAGTTTGGCTTATGAAATAAGCCTAGTAATTTGATAAATATATTTGTAAAAAGTAAAATAGAAATACGTTTAAAGAATGGATAGAAACTCCTCAAAAGATTCTCAGAATATTCCTATATTCTTTACCATTCTCATCTCACCTCTTCACAGATCTAGTTCTTCCATTCTCATCTGGCTCCTCTCATCTCGGATCTACTTTTTTCCTATTCAATCCCCTTCCTCCTCTCTAATCTATCAGATCCATTCCTATCCCAATGGGTGGCAGGCATCAACACAGGCGGTAGCACGACGGGCAGCGGCTTGCAACAAGCGGCGTTGCGATAGGCGGCGGCAGCTTGTGACAAGCAGCATTGCGATAGGCGGTGACTCATGACGGACTACGGCATCGCAATAGGCGGCGGACATTGCGACGAGCGGCAACCTCATGATAGCTTGGGAGCGTCAGTTAGGGGTGATTGGCATCCGATGACGCCATGATAACACTAGCAAGTGGTTTGCATCACTTAGATCTATAGATCTTAACATGAAGCATCAAAGAATAGAATTAAGCACTGTTATCAAGTCATTGACTGGCCGCCTCCGACTTGCACCATCGACTTGATTGGCCGAAGTTAGTTGAGCGACTTGGTCATTTGGTTGACATCGAATGTTTTGAGTCGTCAAGGGCCAATGCACAGTGAGGGTTGAGAGATGAGAGGAAGAAGTGAGAGAAACAGATCTGAGATCAGATCTAAGTGAGGAATAAGTGAGAGAGAAAGAGCACTCGTAGGCGTCCCATCGCCGTCACAACCCTTGCAAGCCCTTTCCACCGTCGCCATTGTCGCAACTCTCCGCCATCACAAGCCCTCGAGGCCGCCGTCGCCTTGAGCCCCTGGCCGGCCTATCCGTGGTCATAGCCTCTGACCACCGCCTTGGGTTGTCCGCCCGAGATCGCTGCCTCTGCCTCTGATTGCTGCCTCAAGTCGTCCTCGAGTCATCCGCCTGTGGTTGTTGCCTCACAACCATCCTCAAGCCATCCGCCATCACCATTCCACTGCCATCGCCTGATTCAACTAATCACCTGAATCCCGGTCGCAATGCAACAGTTTTCCCTTTGCTTTTGAGGTTCGCTGAGGTTTGCTGCCTTTTGCTTTGGTTGAGCCTATGATCACTGTTGGTTGTGTTCATTGCTATTGGCTGAGTCCATCTGCTACAACAACTCCAGTAATAATCTAATGGCAAACCAATCTCCAGCCGCTCCACATTCAATTGCTGTAGAGGGTAGGGAGCTTAGGGAGTAGTATGATTCATCTAAGGATCCTCAACAGAAGGCTAAGTCCAAATACCCATGGTGGAAATACGGGTTTTGACCAGACTTCAAACAAGGATATTGTCCAAATGTTCTCTTTGCGGCAAGCAAATGCATGCCGGAGTCAGAAGATTGAAGCAACGCCTAACTAGGGGCTTTGGAGATGTGTAGAAATGTCCTAAAACAAGCTCAATTATCATGAAAGAGATGCATGACTACTTGAAGAAGAATGCAAGAAACAAACCGCTCAAGCTAGATGATGAAAATGAAGGTAGAGGAGTCAAAGGTGATGAAGTTAGAGAAATCAAGTAGTCAACAACATCATCTAGAGGCTTCTCCAGTCCTTTGTTCATCCAAGTTCCGGGACAGCTACTAAAAGGAAGCAATCAGCACTTCAATTTAAACAGCCAGCACTGAAGCTAACTAAATCAGTTGCTTCTATACTTCAAAAGACACTTGAAAAGGTGGCCGAGGAAAGGCATAATAATGGATCTCATCAAACTACCTTCAACAATATACGAAGACCAAGGAAGAAAAAGAGAGGGTGAATCAGCATGAAGCCAATTTTTTCTATGAGTGTAGCATACCATTCAATACTGCCAACTCAAGGAGTTTAGAGATTATGATTGAGTCCATCAGGCAGTATGGTCCTAGGTTTAAGCCGCCTACTTTTCATGACTTGAGGATGCCATTGCTTGAGAAGGCAAAAAAAGGAGACAAATAAGTTGAGGGAGAAACATGAGTCGGCTTATAGACAGTTCGATTGAACACTTACATTGGATAGACAAATAGAAGGGGACGACACTTGATTAATTTCCTTGTCAATAGTCCTAAGAGGACTTTTTTCTTGGAGTCCATTGATACATCAAGTCAATCAACCGATGCAAACATGTTAGCAAATTTGTTGGAGAAAAGAATTGACATCGGCAGGGACAATGTTGTTTAGGTGGTCACGGATCATAGAGCTAACTGTAAGGTAGCAGGCAGAATTCTAATGGAGGATTCCTACTCTATTTTGGACCTCTTGTACTGCTCATTGTTTGAACCTTATGTTGGAGGACATTGGAAAGATGAAAGAGTTCAAGAAGTATATTGTACATGCCAAGCGTGTGACCACATTTATTTACAAACATGGAAGGCTTCTTGATGCAACGAGGGAGAAGTGGTAGGGATCATGTTATGTTTATGAATTCTTTTTGTATTCCTTGAATAAAGTATCACTTTTATTGATTAACAAGTATGTGACTTGTTCATGCAACTCTTTATAATAAACGAATTCTCTTTTTACCTACGGCATTATCAGTGATACTGATTCTAAACATCCTTGACTTTCGACATTATATGAAATAATAATACAAATTAAGTCAGCACAATCATTGATTGATAATCAAGTTTCACAGACCATGGATATGAGATATCAAGTCAATGTCGTGGACACATGTTGGAGAAAATATTGGTCGGATTGACTCAATTTGAGACACTGTTGAGATTTTATGTGTCATCAGTTTGTTTTTAACAGCTATATTTGGTTTATCTTTAAACCTGAGATCATGGTTTCATACATGCGTAGTAGCATACCTTAGTGTCATCAACCGCTGCTTTTAACCGAATGGTCATAAAGATGACATACAAATATGCTATGAACCATATGGTTGGAAGTGAATGCTCAAGATGGAATTTGCCTCATATCTTGAGAGATCTCTGAGCCCCTTGATGTAACTGGACTAACAAAGTGCATGATCATGCCGAATATAGTTGAGTCAACTATGGATTAAGGTTAATCCATTACAAGATCAAGAAAGGACCGAACTATTCAAGGATGACACGTTTCTCACCTTTAGTTCGATCTAGTATCATGAGGCAAAGAGATAATCCATGATAAGTTGTATAGGTTCGTCGGATATGATCTTCGTGTGTATGTGGGTAGTCATAATGTATTGCTAGGGACCACTTATGACGCGATTCGAGAAGTTTCCAGTCGCAGTCAATTATATACGAACCTACAGGGTCACACATTTAACGGGTTGGAGCATTAATTCGGATAAGATCCGAAACGAGTCTCCTATTGGTAATGGGTTTACCATTAGGATTAAGGTTCGCATTTGAGTAGGACTTATCTGCAAAGTCTTATAAAAAAAAGCGAGGTAGGCATGCAAAAAATATCTAATCTGATCTATTTTGGCCGCCACCACCATCCACGAGATAGATCTCATAAAACCCTAGCCACGTGTGCTGGTGCTAACACACGTACATGCGGTGCTCCTTCCCCGGATGTGTGAACTTCCGTAGAGGTGCGGCTGCTACTACTACACTGCTGGTCACGATCCAGTTGAGACATCGACTCTTCTTCCGCTGTTGCGTTGTCGCATCTGTGCGTCTAGTGGTAAACCTCTTAATCTATGATCTACTGCTTGCAAGCTTCTTGAGATTTCGGGTAAAATTTTTGAAATTGCGCTAGAATAGCAAGCATGTTCCCCATCAACAATCTTCCTAAGTAAGCTCATGGTGAGTTGATAGATTATTCTCGACGTGCGAGGGTGGCTGATGATGAGCCAAATCCCGAAAGTGAAGATGATGAACCTTTTATGGTTGATGAAGAAGTTGAGGATGATTATGGTGAATCTCCACCTAATCCTACCCATGAGAGTGGTGGACCGAGTGGTAACGAGGGCCATTTGGATGATCTTGACTTGGATGACATTTGGTTTGAAGCTTGAGATGAGCTGTGTTGGTGATTTGTGATGATTGTTGCTATTTGAGACTTTGAGAATTTGATGCCTTGTTATTTAATTATCGTTTAGAATGTTATTGTCATTCTGAACTTGTTTCACATGTTTAATCATTAAGCCTTAATGTCCTATTAATTTCCTGTCATACAAGATAATTTTGTCAACTAGTTGGTCCCATAGCCACTTGAACCAACCGACCAACTTGATAACCTTGGAATTAAGTAGTCCCATCCTCTCCCATTAAGCAACCTCTCCACCCCAATCCACACACACTATTGTTAGCTCCACCAATACACCTCCCCTCCTTTGGCCCTCCACACCCCCAACAACACTCCCACCACTCATAGTTGGCACTCCAAGGATAATGCCCCCCCCCCCCTTTCCTCACTTCCTATGTTAGCTACCCTTCTCAAACCCCTCTTTTCTAAAGGTAGCCTCCTGAGATCCCATAGCCACTTGGACCAACCAACCAACTTGATAACCTTGGAATTAAGTAGTCCCATCCTCTCCCATTAAGCAACCTCTCCGCCCCATCCACACACTATTGTTGGCTCCACCAATACACCTCCCCTCCTTTGGCCTCCACACTCCCAACGACACTCCCACCACTCATAGCTGGCGCTCATTCTCCTCCAAGGATAATGCCCCCACCTTTCCTCACTTCCTAGGTTAGCTACACTTCTCAAACCCCTCTTTTCTAAAAGTACTCTCCTGAGTGGGCATCAACATGCTGCATAGCACCCTACTTCCTTTCCTCCACCCATTATCCCCCCCCCCCAAGCCGGATGCATGAAGCTACCACAACAAATGCTTGGTAGGTATCGATCAATTTATTATTTTTAAAAAACTAAAATATTCCCTTGACATAGTGTCATCATAACAGTGACAATCTAACATATCATTGTTACAATTTTTTTTATTTATGCACTTGGTATATAACCTAGCTTGGGTCTACATAAAAAAAAACAATGCTAGAAATGGAGAAAGCATTAACTTCAATTTTGAAAATCAAGTTTTTTCATATTTGTTTCATCGAAATCCCACTTTTTTCACTTTTTGAAAATTATGTCCTATTTTTAATACTGTTGCAATTGCGCCCAACAACCATTTTTAAGTGAATTTTCGATGAATGTAAAATTTAACTTAATGGGTTTTCAATGATAATAAGATAATCTTTTTTTCTTAGTTTTTATGCCAAATTAGTGATAAATTATAATACCACATAACATTTAATTAGCCCAAATAATAGTGTTGACTGTGGGACCTAATTGAAACAATATAAAAAGAAGACCTAATTTTAAAAATTGAAAGAAGTGGGCTCAACTGAAACATTTGAGAAAGAATGACACTGTTTGTGAAAATTTGTTTCAATAAAACCTAGATAATTTGGTCCCTTACTGGACTGATTGATCCTCAGTTTACTGGTACATCATATGTAATGCATTCTTATTCTGCCTATCCTTTATTGGAAAGAATTTCTTATTAATTCATACCACTAATAGATGAAATATGAACTTGTGTGTGTGTGTGCGCGCGCGTGGGGTGGGGAGGATAACAACTTGATGGCCCTTGCGTGAAAAGCTAGTTCAAATTTGTAATCAATGCAATCAAAGACAAAAAGTGCACTTGAGGCGCTAGTTATGCAAGGCACAAAAAAGGAGTGCACCTTGAGAAACATAAGGCGCAAAAATTTAAATGAAATATTTCCCAATTATTAAGACTTAAGATGCTACTTTATAACACATATTCAAGGTATTCTAGTATTAAAGCCTATTCAATATATCCACCCTATCCCAATTTTGTATGCATAGCCAAATTTCTCAACATCCACCTCGTCCACTTCATACTTAGCCAAATTTCTCAACATCCACCTAGTCCACTTCATTCCAATTCTTGATACTTAGCCAAATTTCTCACTGATCTTCTCAAGAAAGTAACATTTAAAATCAGGCATGCGCCTCAACACTTCAGCGCCTCGCACTTGGGAAGAAAAGAGCACACCTCAGCAACAGCACTGCCCCTGGAGCAGCTCAAGGCGTTATTGCCTCACTGCCCCTAGGCGCGCCCCTTTGACTGCGCTGTTTCTAATGTATGCGAAATAAAGCACTGCAACTCATTGTGGTTATGTGCATAAACTGCATAGATAATAGATGTGTTCAATCATGTAGTTGGCAAAGGAAAGCAAACTGATAATATACGAAGTTTACATTAGCATTTCACTTGAAGGCAATGAAAGACCTTATGTTTAGTGACTACCAACAGCATGAGGATCTTGATAAAAATGGTCAATACATACCTAGCTTAAACATACAAAATAGGTAGTTCAGATCATCCAATTCATCCTCATACAGTAAACAAGCACATTCATATCACTGAAGACTAATCTTTAAATGCAAATCAAGTAAAAGGTTGCAATGTTGCATACCAGAAAACAGCCAACTCAAACAAAGTAAATGTGGCAAAATTAATGGATAAGTTTACGAACATGAGTGATTTGTTGTTACTGGTCAATAAGAGTGTTCAAACATCATAATGTTGATGTAACGATTCAAACAAGCACCAAACACGTAACAAGTACCCTGTGTGGAGATTCAATGTTATTAATTAGGAAAACAATCAGATGTGAGAACTAATATATCAACATGAAACAAAACATCCCAAAGGAAACCAACTTCAACAACCATCTTACGTTTTTTTTTTTTCAATGACAATCTTAAACTCATAATGGAGAGTTAGTCAGATTAAATTAACTGGAACTATCACCATTCTGTGAGACAAAGTTTCACATAAGGGCCACTACACAGTACACATAACACTGAACTTGCCCATAAAATAAAACTTGTATCGAAATATACCTCTATAACCCCATCTGAACACGGTGAAAAGATGTTCAATGTAAAGATTCCCTACAAAATTCCCTACATCTGATGCAACAGCATATATAAATGCAAAAGGAAAAAGTGTCCACACATGTGATAGTATTTGCCAGAGCTACTCTCGGATGAGCAAATGTAACATAAAAAAGCATGACACATACAAACATAGATTGTGTGCTATCAAACTTCCTCCAGATATTTCATACATGGAATTGGAAAGGGGAAACATGTAGAATTCTAGTTAAGGGTAAGAGTTATCAGCAAGAACAAAGAATACCTACAGAAGGTCCATCAACCTCATTCCCAGAGCTATCCTCACTTTGGTACCCTGAACCTGATAGAAATAACAAAAAAAACACAAATTGGTGAACAATCTTTGCATGCAATGAATCTAAAAGTTAGCTAGTGCTGCATACTGGTGTAGCAATGAGTAGTCGAACCATAAAAAACAACAAAGTATAGCCACTATACACGGAAAATATAGCCACTATATACATGGATTGTCCACAAACAGTTAGATTTATGACAACAGTAGATAAAAAAGAAGTACAGTCACTATATACGGAAATATAAGGCAGTAACAGATAATGGTAGAGAACCCCCATGTATCCAATTTCCCCATTGATGTGATTCATGAGTATTGAGAAAATTAATTTAATCTGTTAATTACATACTCAACATATGAAATAATATCATTATCAACTTAAAACTGGCATTAGTCTTGATTTTGCCCACTCCTACTCAAGATCAACATTCCGATCTAATCCAAATAATTCATTTCAGCTATCAATTATTAAATTGGTTGCTGCTAGAGCTTAACCGGGCTGCATCACAGTTATCCTCTTAGGCTGGTGGGGCATATACTACCCCCAAAATCTTGTGTTATAGTTCACAAATGAAATGATCACTCAGTTACTATACATAGAACCATAAATTCATGGAGCTGCATATCACAAAGCAAGAAATTAAATTGCTCTGCAACAATTCTAGATCAAGCCCTCGTAACACATTGGTAAGCAAAATCCATATCCAAACAATTCACATGCCACATATTCCTCGAATTGCACAAATACCAAAAAAATCACCCAAAATAATTTTTGAGGAAAAATCATCCAAAATAATTGAAAAACATAATACGCAATATTCCACACAGTACCGATGCACAGCAAGAAACTCACTTTCTTGTTGCTTTTGTAGTCCTTCTTCTTCTTCTTCTTCTTGGTCATCTCCGGACTCTCCCTCGCTGACTTCTTGCTCCCCTACTTCCTCGCCGGAATCCGCTTCCGCAGAATTGGTATCCAAATTCGAGTTCGAATCCGAACCCGACGAAGACAACGACGTGGCGCTCTTGTCGCCGTGGTCTTGCTTGTAGTAGCGCCTCTTAATCATCTCTCTACTGCTGCTTCTTAGGGTTTTGAGTTGGGTTCTTGGGGTGGCTGTTAATGGCAGGACGAAGCGACCGAGTAAGATTGGGGGGTGTGTGTTGGGATTTGGGAAGAGCTATGAGGCTTATCAGGCGTCAGATTTGGGTCGGGGGCGCGCGTGGGCCGTTGAATCTAGGGCGAGACGGGGAGGACAAGAGGGCGTGCATCAGCGCATGGAGACCGGGTTAAGGGTTAGCATAGAAATGGGCCGGGCCCATAAAGGCATGGGAGGCGTTCTGTAGCCGTTGATTTAGAAATCAACAGTTACCTGTGGGAGCTGGAGCCGGAGGTTCGTCTGCGGGAGTGGGAGATTGAGCGAGTCTGGACCGGGCCAAGTTCAAATGATTTCACTGTTTTTCTTGTCATTTCTCAAAGAAATAATGGCCTCTTGCCTTTTTTATAAAAAAAAATTGTATCTAGATCCACACACTTAGACTCTGTTTGAAAACACAATATTTGAAAATCATAGTATTTTAAAACCATGATTTTAAGAAAACTATAGTTTTAATAGGTGTTGGGATACACAATTTTTTTTAAGTTTTCAGTTTGGTGTTTAAATAAACTAACTGTTATAAGAATTTAAAAAAATAATCATTGGACAATTTCTACGGGGGTTTGGGTATCATAGCTTTTAGTATAATATTTTATTCAAATAATTATATGTTGGACAAATTATATTCAACAATTTTATACAATACGACACAGTAGCCACCGGCGCCCCCGTGCACGACCTCCGACGAGAGGAGAAAAGGGTGAGGGAGCACTGAATAAGAATACAATCACACAAAAATCATCTCACTAGTTCAATTGTATATCACAGCAATAGGGTAACTAGAATAGAATCTTGAGCACCTCAGTTCTTGATCTTCTCACAACCATACTAATAATAAGATTCATACCAAGAAAAGCCCATTTAATCAATAGCATCATAGACAAATTTAGAAGCAACTTTATGATTAACCACAGAGGCAAGAAACAAAAACTCAAAATGAATAGCTCTTAAGCACCCAATTTTAATAAAGCACAAACCTCAATGGATCTAATCACTGAACTCAGTTTCAGTTTGCATCAGCTGAAATGATTCACAGGAACTTATATCTCTAGGATTCGAATCTCAGACATCACATAAGAAGCACTACATATAGAAAATCATATAACAGAAAATAGCAATTGAACAACATATCCTGTCATACAAGCATCACAAGGCAACAAAGAGAAGAAGAGGAGAAGTAGTACTAAGTTAAAATTTGATTAACCATGAGTTCACCTCATACAGTTGTTCATCACAGTGCATTAAGATTCTAGAATAGAGAATGAGAAAGAAGATTTGATCACCATGCTTTTTGCTGGAGCTTGTTGATGTTGGAGTTGAGGAGAAAGCAGGAGGTGGTCGCCAAGGCCAAGGTGAGTTGGAATGGACACTAGAGATCACCAGGATGCTCAAGGAAGATGTGGTTGAGGTCAATGACAAGAAACAACACTGAAGAAGTCGTCATCGTAGGGCCGAAGGCAGTGAACGTTGCCAAAGATGAAAGCGAGGCGATGCACGACGACGGTGGAGTTTGGTGGATCAACGGCCGGATTGGCGCATGGCAGGCAGTTGCGTGTGGTGACGGATCACCAGTTGTGGGATTAGTGGAGGCACGGCGAGGCACGGCTTTGTGATCGAGCAGTAGTGGAAGGCGGCGCGGCTATGGAGGGCGGTGGCTACTAGATCTGAGCAGCGGTGTGGCGTAGATCTAGGTGGCTGCTTGGGCGAATGGAGTGGCGGCGCGTGTGGCCGCACAACGGTGGCTTCGGTCGAATTTGAGCGGCGATACACGGATGAAGAAGGCGCAGCGGCCTGCAAGCTAGCAAGGGGGGTTGAGACAGAAAGTAGGGGATCAAGGGCTAGAATCTTGCCGCGGATCACCGATTGGAGGTCGTCGTCGGTGGTGATGCGTATGGCGGTGGTGGTGGTTTGGTCTCGGTCTAAGAAGGGGGGCTAGAAGGAAGAAGAAAAGCAAGGGGGGTTGAGGTATAACGGCGGCCGGTCGGCTGCCGTGGACTTGGCCACCAACGGTGGCTCATCAAGGGAGAAGAGCAAAAGAGGGCGGCTCGCTGATCGTGACCGTAAGGGTCGCGATGTGTTGTAATAACCGCAAGTGAATGGTTGAACATTGAGTACTTGAGGGTCGAATTCCACAAGGAACAAGTGTATTAGTCTTTCTAGCTTAATGGATCACTGAGTAAGCCTAAACGAGTTATGGCTGTGTTTTTCTACAACTGAGCTATCAATCTAGGGTTTGTCAGTTGGAATGAAAATCTAGGGTTTCGGGAATTCCATAATCATTCAGCGTAATTCTATCCAAGATCCAAGAATTGTAAGTTAATTTTAATTGTTTTCCAAGACAAATTAAGTTTTCAGTTCGGGGCGCTGGGTCAACAGTCAGGATCGCTTCCACTGTCACGTTTGGCGAGAGCCTCTCTCCTGTTCAGGATCTGATCAGATTAAGACCTAGACCAAGTTTGGACTAGATTCGCTCTGATGTTAATCACTCTGATTGAAGTATAGATGAGTTTCGACTATACTTGATTAGATGCTAGTATGCGAAATTACATGATCTTACTCAAAATTACCGAAACTCAAAAGTTGATCGAAACACAATTCAAAAGATAGCATGCTCTTTATTTCAAATAGGGATCTTTACACGTTGAACGTTAGGACGCACTTGCCTACGTCGATGAACTATGTGTCTAAGACTTAAAAAAGTTCAACTTATACTCGATGATCTAAACTAGAACTATTACAAAGTATTTATAGTCCAATCGTATGAATACGTATTAGACTCAATAACCTAAACGTATTAAACTCAGACAACTAACTAAACCAAAATAGATAGGACTTAGTTATCTATATGTATATGACTCAGAATACAATTCTAACTAGAGATCTAATCCTTTCTAAGGTCACAAACCCTTTCCGAGGTCGCGGACCATTCCAAGGTCACACTCCTTTCCGAGGTCGCGAATCCTTTCCGAACTCGACCTGAGATCCACCTAGATCAGGATCCCTCGTCAAAGCGCTAAGAATTCAAGAACTCCCCTAATTTTTTGTTAAGGCTCAACTGTTACGTCTATTGCCGAAACAAGGATTTAGGGTTTGGAGGAAGAAAACATCATGAAATTACTCCAAAATTTGAAATAAAGATCGAGGAAGAATCACACCTTCTGGATTAGGTCATCCCTAACCCTAGAGGGGATCTACTCACTAAAAGCCATAATAATGCAGAAATAAAAATAATAATTAAATAAAAACTCACTTGATTGCTTAGAAATTGAAGTTGTCGTCCTTGCCAGTTTACAAAAGCAATAAAAATAGAGAAGGGGGCTCTTCTAAGAAAACTAGACTAAAGACTAAGCTCTAATGGCTTCTAAACCTAAGAAAAAAGATGATAAATTGAGCCAAAAGCTTCTCTATTTTAGTATACACGTAAACGTGTCCAAAAATAACTCCTTGACGTGCAGGCGATGAAGTCTAGCTTCAAATGGTGCGAGAACAGATAAATCTGAGTCAAAACCGACCAGTTCTGATCCAATACGACTAAAACCGACCAAATTCGGCTAAAACAAACCAAACCCGACTAGTTTGAGTCAAAACTGGATCAAAACGGCTCACAAACGACCAGTCTTGGTCAAACTTGCTTCAAAACGGCCCAATTACAACCAGTTTGGAGCAAACCTGACTCAAAATGATTAGTTTGGATAAAAAACGATCAAAACCGACCAATTAAAACCCCGAAGAATCCAATTCGAACACAACCGGGACACGTGGCACAATTGCGGCCACACACGCGTCGTGGCCGGAACTGAATCGAACAAAACCAGGACAAGTGGTGCAATTATGGCCATACACGTGGCGTAATCGAAACCGAGTGGGAATCTTTTCGATTGTGTTGTATTCGACCAGGTCTCCTTTTTCAAGCAGGAATCTTTTTCGAGTACAAGTCCTTTTTTTGCCCAAGATTCGTAAGGATAGGATCTTTTACCCGCCAACAGTGTTGTAAACGACGGCCTCGGCGGTCGCCCAGGCAGCGCCTAGGCGCTCGGTGGTGACCGGCTACGGGGATTATGCACAAATCGATTCTCTGGGTAGTGGAGTCAACTAGGCGGTCAAAGGCGACGCTCGGCGGCGCGAGGCGGAGCAAGGTGGGATGAATCGGAGCTAGGCGGAGCCAGGCGGAGGAAGAAATGGGTAAAAAAACTTACACGGTTAGGGTAGTTTCTTTTCTCCCCTTCTCCTGTAGTCCTGTGTCTTGCCGCCACAGTAGACACGAGTAGGTCTGCTACCACCGAGGAACGAGACCGTCTGCTCGTCTGCCGCAATTGAGGAAGGAGACCTTCCACTTGTTCGCCGCCACAGCCGAGGACTGCCTTCTCCCTCGGTCCCTTCGCCCATCCACCATAGCCAAGGAAGGTCTCGCTCGTCCGCCGTAGTTGAGGATGACTGGACCGCCTTCTCCCTCGGTCCCTCCGCCTGTCCGCCATAGCCAAGGAAGATCTCGCCTGTCTGCTGTAGCCGAGGAAGATCTCGCCCGTCCGCCGTAGCCGAGGAAGATCTCCCTCAGTCCCTCCGCCCTTCCGCCATAGGCCCACAGCCGAGGAAGGAGATCTCCCTTCGCCGCCAGCCCATCCTTCTGCCACCGCCGAAGAGATCTCCGTAACTGCGCCTCTACCCTGAAGCGATCGAAGTGCCTTGTGCAGTTGTGCTATTTTCTCTGCCCCAAAGTGCCTTTTGCTTAGCAGTCGAGGAGTCAGCCACAGCCCACAGCCCACAGGTCCTAATTCCTTATTCTAAATTTCTAATATAGTTGCAGTGCTGCTACCTCCTCTGCTCCAGTGCACCTTTTCTCCATCACTCCTTCATATATGCAATTTGCTACCTCTGCTGTGTGGCTGTGCGAGATATATGATATATTTGCTCTACTAGTCTACTGCCTCCTCTACTCCTCTACTCCATTCTCCTCATGAGTCATGATATATCTCCGAATTTGATTTCATTTTTTCTTTATTTTTATAGAATGTCATCAACAACATCTGCTACGGTGTTGGGAGGATCATCTGAGAGTTCTAGTCTTAAGAGGAAGTCAAGTGATGTAGGGTGGGAGTATGGAATATTAGTTAACTCTACAAATTTGGATAAAGTGAAGTGTATGTTGTGTGGAAAAGTTGTTTCTAGAGGTGTTTATAGGCTTAAGCAACACATTGCTCAAATAGCTGGAAATGTTGCTAAATGCCCAAAAGGCTTCACCTGAAGATCAAGCAAAGTGCAAGAACTCCATCAATGAGGCAAAGAACAAGAAGAAAACCAAGAAAGCAGAAGATGAAGAGATTAGAGAAGAGGTGAACATTGATAAAGAGATGGATGATGAACAATTGCAAGAAATTGGAAGCTCAGCACATCGTACTTTAGGCCCCATGGATAAGTTTGCAAATCCTATTGGCCTTGAAACTTCTATGACTTCAGAAAAGTTGAAGCGACAACAAAATATCAGTGAAGCACTATTTAAGGAGAGAACCCATCACACCAAACAATATGTTGCTAGATGGGTGTATGAATCAGGTATACCATTTAACGCTATCAACAATGATAGTTTCAAGCAAATGGTTGAGGCGGTTGGCCGATTTGGACCTGGTTTTATGCCTCCTACTCAATATGAGCTTCGGGAGAAACTGTTGAAGACGGAGGTGGAAAGTGTTGATCGAAGGATGCTGACTAGAGGGGGGTGAATAGGCTTTTTTTTAAAATTTTAATTTAGTTTGAATGATTTAAGTCCTAGATTGAAACAACAATTCACGAAAGATATAGATGATGACACAAATTAAGTTTTGCAATTCTAGAGAGACAAAATACAATATTTCAATTTCTAGAAGTATGAAACAAGTAATAGAAATAACCGAAGAGATCGAATTTTTCCCAAAGTATCGGAAATTTGCCGATTTCCACTAATCCTCGTTGAAGCACTCTACACTAGAGCTTTTTCTTCGATTCCACTAGGGGTAGCCCTTCTCCTCTCCGGATAGGCGAGCTTCGAGCCTTTACAACCAACTGCCGGGCCTCTCCGACACACACCGTTGATGGAGAGATCGCCGGACCTTCCGGGTCGTCTAGGTGACGGCAATCACCAAGAGTAATAAGCCTAGCACTTCACTTGATCAAACACAAAGCTTGAAAAACAAGGATGCAAGTGCAAATGTCTCAAATGCAATCTTTACTCAATTTGCTCTCAACAACTTTGCTCAAAAATTTGCTTCAAATGCAAGAGAGTATGTGTGAGAGGTTTGGCAAGCTTTAGCATGGAGTTTTGGAGATGAATAAGTTGCATCATAGTTGCCAAAGTTGAAAGAGTATATATAGCTTTAGAAAAATAGCCGTTTGCAAGAACCAGGGCGAAAGTTGTACAGGCCGGACATTGTCCGTCCATTTTGGACAATTGTCCGGTTAGTACAACTTAATAGTGACCGTTACTCACACTGCACGACGTGTCAGTTACCATTTTAATATTTTTATGAAGGCCGGACAGATACTATTTGTCCGGACAAAAACCCCGGACGAAAGAATTTGTCTCTGTTTGCAAGTTTAATTTTAATGCTCACGGGATTTACACAGGCCGAACATTGTCCGATCATTCTCGGACAATGTCCGGCATGTCCTGGACAAAAGCCCCCGGACAGTTTCAAATGTCTCTGGTGTTTGCATTAAAACTTCACATGAAATGTACTGGCCGGACATTGTCCGGCCATCACGGACAATGTCCTGCCTGTAGCGGACAGATGCACTGGGCAGATTTATTTGTCTCTGGTTTCGTTTTGAAAAAGCTAAGAACATTTTGTATTGGGCGGACATTGTTTGGCCATCACAGACAATGTCCGGCCAGTTCAAAACGAAAAACAGAACTTCACAAATTTGCTCAAATTTGATTTTTGGGTAGATGCAAATGCAATTTTGTTTTCAAAACACTAAGTTTGATCAAGTGACTTGTGCTGAGACCCCTCTTAATAGTACAACCATCTAAACTAGAGAATTTTCAAAAGTAAAAACGCAAATTACTTGATATTTGTACTTTTGCCGAGCTTCATCATCACCCACGCTTTGTGAGGTCTTGACAATCTTGATTTTGCGCTTTTGTGTCGCTTCCACCTCTCCTTAACCTGAGTCTCAAATACAGAGGTTAGTTACATGTATTTGGATGTCATTAATCACCAAAACTCTAATTAGGACTCAAGATTCAACAATCTCCCCCTTTTTGGTGATTGATGACAACCGATATACATAAAACACAGGGATATCAAAAATAAAGAAAGGCATACAGTGCTCCCCCTGAATCAGGTGCATATATGCAGTAAGACACCATTCAAGCATATGTGAATCAACCAAACACACACACATATATATATGAGACCATGTAGCAAACATCCAAACATATAACAACAACACAATCATATATATATATATATATGAGAACAATCCTATATATATATATATATATATATATATATATGAGATAACCATGTAGATAACTTAGATAACTCTCCCCCTTTGTCATCAAACAACCACAAAAGGAGAAAAGCATACAAAAGTAGCTGAGATCGGATCATGCAAACATACAACCATCATATCCATATACACATAGAAAAGTCTATCAACCACTCTAAGATCTAAGACTGCGGAGGATGATCAGAGGAAGAATCGCCGCGGCGACGACGCTGATACTGTCCTGCATCAAAATGCCCGCGCAGCTCGGATATGTCTTGGCTCATGGAGTCTAGACGAGGCTCGATGACGTTTAGTTGATGATCGATGGAGTTGAGCCGGGAGTCAACCTCATCAAAACGGGTCTCAAAGCGCATGGACATCTGATCGAGACGCTCCATGATCATCATATAGGGGGCAGAGACATCTGGGCTAGGAGAAAAAGAATAGGACTGAATTGGAGAGTAAGCGCCCGCCGCGGCTGAAATGTCTGCCATCTGCTCATCTCATCATCATCAACTGGTTGCCCTACTTGAGCCTCATAACGAATGAGAATCCCTGGACTCTTCATCCGATAGTATTCCATCGAAGTAGGATGAGATGCACGGTGCAGACCAAAGTAGGATAAGGTGTGAGCAATAAAAGGCACGAAAGGCAAAAGCCTCTTCTGATCCATCTGGACTTCCTGCATCTCATGGAACATAAATTCGATGATATCAAATGGGGTCTCATCAATCTGAGCCTTCAAGAGGCGTAGCATGGTAGAGGTGACAGACCCGCGATCTCCAGTTTTTGGCAATATGGTCATCTGGTTGAGCTTCTCAAGTATTGCAACCGGAGGAATCAGCTGAGAGACTTTGCCAATGTTTGGGTCTGGATTATCAAAGAGATGGACAACATCTTCAACTCGCACCTCATCATAAGCAAAGAGGCTATGGTCAACATGCTCAATCTGTAGAGCTTCCTCGAATTGCACCTTGGTGAGTGTCTTCTTTGAATTGTTGTTCATGAAGATGATATGAGATCGGTCTGAGGCAATGTGAAGGGATGCAAAGAAAGATCGAATGATATCCTCGTTCCATTTCCATTCTTCCTGCATCTCAGTGAATGAACACATTTTGATCGCTAGGAACTTGCCCTTCGGAGGTAGTGAACTTTGCTCTCAATCAGGTTCCAATCAACCGCCTGATGTCGGAAAACCTTGGCGGAGGAGAACCGACTAAAATATTGAGACATCTGGAAGGCATTCCAGAAGTTTCGCTCTGTGCATGTCTGTGGGTGCTCATACGGGTTCTTTCGGCGAAGCCGTCGAACCGCACTAGCTGAGAAAGTCTGAGCGCCACTAGGCCTCTGATCACCGCCACTGCTGCTATCATCTGAATCGGAGCTTGCAGCAGGGGAGCCCATGGGAGGAACAGGAGCAGCGTCATCCTCGTCTACCTCCAACGCATCCCAATCGATGGGTTGGGTCGGTTTGGAAGACCCAGAGCCACGACGATGACTAGTCTGTTTGACTCGTCCCGACATGCTGACTCTGTGGAGAGAAAGATTGATATAGAGTTTGATAAGAAGATGATCCAATAAGATAAGAAGAGAATGCAATGAAATGCATGATCCTCAAATGCACTTTTAAGTGATCTTTTAAGAATTTTGGAAAAATCTAAATGTATCATTTTTATACAAGTGGGTCAGCATCATCATAAGAATGTGGTGATTTTAGATTTTGCTTACAGAATTTGTTATTTTCCAAAGGATAGCTTTGTGCATGTCATCGAAATCTCAATTCTTTACAAGGTGTGATATGGCTACATGTGTTCAAAATCTAATCCAAGGTGCTTATCACATTTGTACAAGAACTACACAATTTTTCTTCATATAGATTGTCCCTAGACAAGACATTTTAACATTCATGACATGCATGTCTACAAGGTGATTCAACTTAGTGAGATCAAATAAAATTAGAACATATTTGGAGCCAATTTCATGGAAATCATATCAATTTTGACATGCAAAAATAAAAACATAATTCCAAAACCCTAGAATGAAATGAGATGAAATGCAAGAATCAGGAGAGAAGAGAAGAAAACTAACCAAAGCAAAGGAAGGAGGAGAGGTACAAGAGCCAAAATCTAAAGCCGGACGAGAGGAGGTCGGACGGATCCTTTCGTTTGGTGTGAGGGGAGAGCTCATGAGAGAGAGGAGGAGGAGAAAAGAAATTTGCCTAATACGGTTTGGGAAGAAGAGATTGAGGGTTTTATTAACTGCCCAAATGTGCACAGGCCGGACAGAATCCACTCGGGCTGGACAGTGTCCGATATGGGCAAACAGAGTCCTGCACTGGGCAGACAGGGTCCGGACAATTCAGATAAGCTACTGAATCTGTTGAAAATTTGAGATTTTTGCAAATTTGCTTCAAAAAGGAATTAAGTTTTAGAAAGGCCTCGAAAATCATGTTAGGAGTAGATATGGATAGCATTGAGATTGATAAGATTCAAAGAAGATCTTGATTTGAGCCTCCAACAGAGATTTTCAGATAAAACGGGTAAAACAACCGGATTTTCACCAAATCTTCAATTCTCAATGAAACTTCGATTTTTCTGAAAAGTTTGGACTTGTATGAATTTGAAATACTATTTTAAGCCAAAACATGGAAGAAGATTTGGCTCAAATAGCTAAATTCACAAAATGCACATTTTGAACGTTTTCGGGTGACCTAGGAAATGTGATAATTTGAAAATCGTAGGTCTTTGGAGAAAAAGTTCAACACGAACTATCTTCGAGTGATTGAGCTCTAAGTGTTTCATGTAGAAAGTTTTTATCAAAACTCAACCAATCTTGATTTATGGAAATAAGCCATTTTGGGCCAAAACAAGATCCCTAAGTCTTCAACTTGGTCAAAATTCTACGTTTTAGCTCGAAATTCTTTTGTTTCACTTTAAAAACCTTTGAGAACATATTTGAAACATATTTTTCAAGGTTTTGTGGTAATTTTGCACATTTTGAAGGTTTTGAGCACTTTTTCATCCTTTTGATTTGAAAATGACTCTTTTAACAAAGACTATGCATAATTTTCATTTATGTACACAATTTTGGGGTATACAAATATTCAATGAGCTTGAGGTTGCTCCCCTTAATGTGTCATTCAAGTTTTGTTGAAAAGAGATGAAGAGGTGATCTTTTGGTCTTTTTCTTCAAAATAGGAAGTGATTAGCATAGATGCCTATATTACTTGTATATATACATATGTATAAGTATAAATATACATACTAAATAAGATCATACTAAAGACCATTCCACAACAGGCAAGAGATCAAATAACATTTGAAATGTCAATAACATTCAATTCATTTCTTAACTTTCTAAATCTTGACTCATCCAAGGGTTTAGTGAATAAGTCCGCTAATTGATTGTCGGTTGAAACATGAGTAATCACTATATCCCTCTTTGATACATGATCTCTTAAGAAGTGATGTTTAATGTCAATGTGTTTAGTTCAAGAGTGTTGAACGAGATTGTTAGCAATTTTAACGGCACTCTCATTATCACATAAAAGTGGAACACAATTGACTTTTATGCCATAATCTAGCAAAGTTTGCTTCATCCATACTAGTTGTGCACAATAACTACCGGCTGAAACATATTCCACCTTGGCGGTTGAGAGTGCAACTGAATTTTGTTTCTTAGAAGTCCATGAGACTAATGATCTTCCTAGAAGTTGACATCCACCGGAATTACTTTTTCTATCAATTTTACAACCGGCATAATCTGAATCCGAATATCCAAGAAGATCAAAGCTATCATATTTACGATACCAAAGACCTATGTTTGGTGTATGTTTTAAGTACCTAAATACTCTTTTTACCGCAATCAATTGACATTCTCTAGGGGCGGCTTGAAACCTAGCACACATACATACACTAAACATAATGTTCGGTCTAGAAGCAGTGAGGTATAATAAACTACCAATCATAGAACGATATAATTTGAGTTCCACCGGTTTACCTCCCTCGTCCATGTCCAAATGACCATTTGTAGCCATGGGAGTCTTGATTGGCTTTGCGTCCTCCATTCCAAATCTCTTGAGCAAATCCTTTATGTATTTGCTTTGGCTCACAAATATTCCTTCCTTGATTTGCTTGATGTGAAGCCCGAGGAAAAAGCTCAACTCACCGATCATGGACATCTCAAATTCCTTTGGCATGGTTTCACCAAAAGCTCGACAAAGGGATTCGTTAGTAGAACCAAAAATTATATCATCAACATAGATTTGACATACAAAGAAATCATTATCTATAATTTTAGTAAAGAGCGTTGTATCAATTTTTCCAACTTTAAATCCTTGTGAAATTAGAAAATTTCGTAACCATTTATACCAAGCCCTAGGAGCTTATTTAAGACCATAGAGGGCTTTTGAAAGTTTATAGACATGATTATGACATTTTGAATCTTCAAAGCCCGGCGGTTGCTTTACAAATACAAGTTCCGAAATTTCACCATTTAAAAAGGCACTTTTAACATCCATTTGAAATAATTTGATTTCAAAACGAGATGCAAATGCAAGTAAGATACGAATGGCTTCTAGTCTAGCCACGGGAGCAAAGGTTTCATCAAAATCTAATCCTTCAATTTGAGAAAATCCTTGTGCTACAAATCTAGCTTTATTCCTTACAACTATGCCATTTTCATCTTGCTTATTCCTAAAGACTCATTTTGTACCAATTATATTGTGATCATGAGGTTTTTCTACAAGTTTCCATACATTATTTCTAGTAAAGTTGTTCAATTCCTCATGCATGGCATTTACCTAATCGGGGTCTGCTAGAGCTTCATCAATGCATTTGGGCTCAAGACTCAAAATGAATGATGCGTGCTCACAAAAAGATGTGATTTTAGAGCGAGTTTGAACACCTTTACCAACATCACCTATTATTTGGTTGATGGGGTGATCCTTAGTGATGGTTTGATGAAGTCTTGGATTTTGCAATGCTTGATCTTCATTTTCCTTCATCTCCGGATCAAGATCAACTTGAGTAGAGGTCTCCGAAACCATAGGAGCTACTTCATTTTCTTGACCGGGTGACTTTGAATGTTCGTCTTTAGGCTTGATGTCCCCAACCGTCATGTTCTTCATTGCTTTTTGTAGTTCCTCATTTCCTACATTCTCAAGATTTTCATGCTCTTCTTGAGAGCCGTTAGTTTCATCAAATTCAACATTACAAGTTTCTTCAATGCATTCGGTGATAGTGTTAAAAACACGATAAGCCTTGCTAGTTGATGAATATCCAACTAGAAAGCCCTCGTCAACACGTCTTCGAAATTTTTCAAGATGCATGCGCTTTTTAAGAATATAACATTTGCAACCAAAAACTCGAAAATATGAAATATTTGGTTTTCTTCCAACAATTAGCTCGTAAGGAGTTTTGTTTAAAAGTGGATGAGTGTAAAGCCGGTTTATAGCATAACAAGCAGTATTGACGGCCTCGGCCCAAAATCTAGTGGGGGTTTTATACTCATCCAACAAAGTTCGAGCCATTTCGATTAATGTTCGATTTTTCCTTTCCATAACACCGTTTTGTTGAGGAATGTATGGCACAAAAAATTCGTGTTTAATCCCAGATTCATCACAAAGCTCAATAAATTATGAATTTTGAAACTCTCCACCATGATCACTTCAAAGTTTCTTAATGAAGAATTCAAATTCATTTTCAACGCGTTTTGCAAATCTTTTAAAAACACTTGGAGCTTCGGACTTATGATTTAAAAAGAAAATCCAAGTAAATCGGGAGAAATCATCAACAATGACAAAGCAATAATTGCTACCACCAATACTTTGAGTTTTGGATGGACCAAACAAGTCCATATGCAAAAGCTCAAGTGGTCTAGATGTTGATAAAACATTTTTAGCGGGGTGAATACTAGCAACTTGTTTTCCCGCTTGACAAGCACTACAAAGTTTATTCTTTTCAAACTTTACATCTTTCATCCCCAAAACCAAATCTCTTTTCACTACTACAGAAATGCAATCCACTAACCCATGTCTTCTAACGGTTATAAGCAATCTGGGAAAAATCCGATAGAATAGGACGACAGCGGTGGAGAAGAGGCTTTTTACTATCGGTTATATACTGGTACACCGTTAGTGAAATGCAAACATTTTTTACTATCGGTCATTACTGTACCAACCGATATAATAGATGAAATAGTACTATCGATTTTTCTTTCATAACTGATAGTGAAATTATGGACTTTATACTATCGGTTCGTACTGTACCAACAGATATAATAGATGAAATAGTACTATCGATTTTTCTTTCGTAACTGATAGTGAAATTACGGACTTTATACTATCGATTCGTACTGTACCAACCGATATAATAGATGAAATAGTACTATCGGTTTTTCTTTCGTAACTGATAGTGAAATTACGGACTTTATACTATCGGTTCGTACTGTACCAACCGATATAATAGATGAAATAGTACTATCAATTTTTCTTTCGTAACTGATAGTGAAATTATGGACTTTATACTATCGGTTACTACTGTACAAACCGATATAATAGAGTAAATTTTACTATCGGTTATATAAAACAAACCGATAGTAAAATGACATCATATAAACTAATGGTTATGACAGTGGGGACCTTATTTTACTATCGGTTGTGTTTTTGAACCGATTGTAAAATTGTACAACTTATCTTGACCCCTGCTCTGCGCTCTACATCCTCGATTCATTTCTACCTTATGTGCATCCACGCTCCAAGCTAGAGTGATCTGGAGAAGCTAGCTTATGAGAGGTTGATAATTTGATCTACCTTATGAGAGGTTGATAATTTGATCCCCCTCGGTATTGTCATCTTCTCATTACCTCTTGTCGTGGTGTTACGAACACCCCGGCAGGTTTTGTGGACGATCCTAGCGAAGAAAACGCGGTGCGGGTTGACCGGGTGACCGGTCATTCCCCGCCGGACAAACACCTCAAATGACACGAGGATTTATATAGGTTCGGGTCCCGGTGGGGGCCCTAGTCCTGTCGGCGTGCTCCCGACCGGAGTTGGCTGGGGAAGCTCTCTCGGGGAGAGGCTTCCGGAGCACACCTGTGAGATTGGCTATTCTAGCAATAATGAGCAACTTGTCTTTACAAGAGGGGGTACAAGGGCTTTTATAGCCCCAAAAGAAGCAAAAAGACTAAACTACCCCGGGCGCTACCGTCGGATCGAGGGGTAGCAACGTCCTTCTCCTGGCCAGGTGCCTCGGATGCTTGATAGGTGGCCGCTGATTCTCGAGGCGCTTGCCACGTGACCCGCACGTGACGGAGGCGCTTGTCACGCGACCCGCGCGTGACGTGGGATCAATGGCTCCTATCCCCGGAAGGATGATGACGCCCAGGACAGGCACTGGGGGCTTTGTCCCCGGGCAAATGGCGGCGCCCGGGACAGGGATCGGGGGCCTTGTCCCCGGGAAAATGGCGGCGCCCCGGGACAGGCACCGGGGGACTTGCGCCCGGGACAGGGACCGACGGCCTTGTCCCCGGGTAAAAGGCGGCGCCCAGGACAGGCACTGGCGGCCATGTCCCCGGGCGAAAGGCGGAGCCCGGGACAGGTGTAGCTTCTAGGCCCCTAAAGAGTGTTTGGGTAATTAATGACAATTACAAATGTTGAACTAACGTTACCTGTTAAGGTGTGTCAAGATCAAACTCAAAAGACAGGTTAATGAAAGACAAAGAAAGAGCCACATGATGAAGAAAGGACATTGAGCAAAGAGGCAAAGGTATGGAATAGGGTCTTTTCTATTTTACCGGTCTAAGGTGATTAGAGAAGAATTTTGACCGGATTTTAGGATAGACGCCGTACTATTAAGAGGAGCATGTGGTGTATCACGAAATAGTTCATCTATGTGCCACAAGTCATAAAAACAACTTGCATTGCATACGAGAAAATCATATACTTTGAAATTGCTTGTTTCAATTCAATTTAGCCAAACTCTGTCTCAGTCGGTCTGACCGATTGTTGGCCGGTCTGACCGATTAGGCGGTCTGACCGAATTGTGTTTCGGACTGACCGACGTTATGTCAAAGGTGTTTTCTTTATTAAAAAGGTCGGTCTGTCCGTAGTTAAAACTTAAGTCAGACTCCTGTAAGTTCTTGACCTAACTTTCTGTATCATATTGTGTTAAGACGGTCTGATCGGTTGTTGGACCGGTCTGACCGTGTGGCCGGTCTGTCCATAATTATCGGCCTGACCGTATAACGTGTCCAGAAACCATGTCGTCTCTGGACAGTTTCACGGTCTGACCGCATTTGGCTCCGGTCTGACCGTGAGTGTGCCCGACAAGGGCAGGTGAGCATGAATTGCGCCTGTTTAATGCCGTTGCAATTGCGGTGGTCTGACCGGGATTATACCTGCGGTCTGACCGACAAGTGATCTTTTTCTCCCAACGGCTATATTTATTGTGGGGGTATATATACTCCCATGCACGGCCCTGTTCATAACTTTTGGCATATTTGTGAACCTTGTCATCATCTTTGAAAGCTAACACAAGATTCATACACTCTAGGGTTCTAATTCTTGAATTTGTGAGAGTGTGCATTTGAGATCTTCTAGTGCATTGCATTTAGATCACTAAATCAATCTTGTGGCACTAGAAGAAGGTTAAGTGATCATCACCGGCTTGTGACTCTTGGAGCTTGCTGGCTCCTAGACGGCTAGGAGGAAAGTTTTGGAGAGCTCTTCAAGGAAGATTGTGAAGAAGTTTTAAAACACCTTGTGAAAGGGTCGAGCACGCCTTGCCGGAGCGGTAAAGTACATCATTAGTGAAATCGAGGTTTGGATAACTCATCACATTAATCGGGCTCGAGATCTAGGTCACTTCTTGAGAGAAGGTTGACTAGATAGAGGAGCGGTTAGAGATTTGAGTTTGCCTCAACGTGGATTAGGGGTGATCGGCAAATCACCGAGACCACGGGATATATCCTTGTGTTAAATTGCTCATTGTTCATCTTGTCTTAGTTATTTGCTCTCATTTATTATTAATTGCTTGATTAATTGTTAAATTGTTAAAATCGCCTATTCACCCCCCCTCTAGTCGATATCCTAGATCACTTTCAATTGGTATCAGAGCAAGGACTCCATATTTAGAGGATTTAACCATCCCGGAGTAGGATAAAGATGGCTAGTGAGGGTCGGATTAATATTGGCAAACCACCACTCTTTGATGGATTAAACTATACTTATTGGAAAACTAGAATGATGGTTTATCTTAAAGCCATGGGTGGAAAGATTTGGAAAGTGGTGGATGGGGCTTTACAATTCTTGATGATGATGACATGACTAACCTAGATAGAGAAAATGCCTTAGCTTATGTTCAAGCCATGAATGTTCTTTATAGTGCTCTAAATCTAGGTGAATTTAATAGAATATGTAAACTTGAAACGGCTCATGACATTTGGAGAAATCTTATGGATATTCATGAAGGAACCTCGATGGTCAAGGATGCTAAATTATTTATCCATAAGGGCCAATTTGAAAAGTTTGCTATGTTGCCCAATGAAGATGTCTCGGAAATGTTCAACCGATTAAATAACATAGTAAATGAATTAAAAGGGCTTGGTATGGATGTCACGAATGTGGAGTTTTGTCATAAATTTCTTAGAGCTTTACCTTCGAAATATGATACAATTGTAACCTTACT
This sequence comes from Pharus latifolius, assembly GCA_019359835.1. NCBI lineage: Eukaryota > Viridiplantae > Streptophyta > Magnoliopsida > Poales > Poaceae > Pharus > Pharus latifolius. The sequence goes on from CM033325.1 coordinate 36,402,023, forward strand.
TGTGCGCTCAAACTTGAAGAGTGTGACTCCTTTGGAAGTCTTGAGTGAGATTCTCACTCATGACATATTCAAGAAATCTCAAGAAGAAGTGAAAGATGAGGCTTCCGACTCCAAGAAGAAGAACATAGCACTCAAAGTTCAAGCCTCCAAAAGGGAAGACAATGAAGAAGAAAGCGATGAGAGAGACACCGATGAGGAAATGGCTCTCTTCGTGAGAAGGTTCAAGCGGTTCATGAAGAAGAGATATCAAGGAAAGTCCTTCAAGAAAGGACAATCATCCAAGAGGAACCCATTTGAAGAAAGAAGATGCTTTGATTGCGGTAAAAAGGGCTATATCTCCGCACAATGCAAAAGCAAGGAAGAAGAAAAATCCGTGAAAAAGAAGAAGTATGAAAAGGAAGGAGAAAGCAAGAAGAAGGTCTTCAAGAAATATTACAAGAAAAAGAAGGACGGACAAGCTTGCTTCATCGAATGGTATTCAGATGCTTCAAGTTCCAATTCCGAAGATGAAGATGAAGCATCACCTAAAGGACTCGCCGGAGTAGCTATCAAGGAAGCTCCATCTCTATTCTCCACTCCTCATTGCCTCATGGCTAAAGGAGAATCTAAGGTATCATGTAACGAAGATGAATATACTTATGATGACCTAGTTGAGATGATCACTGGCGGCCATGTCCCCGGGCAAAAGGTGGCGCCCGGGACAGGCACCGGGGGCCATGTCCCCGGGTGAACGGCGGCGCTCGGGACAGTCACCAGGGGCCTTGTCCCAGGGCCAAAGGCCGGGCCAATGTGGCGCAACTTACCTGGACTTAGTGGCGCGGAGATTTCCCCCAACACCTCTCTCTCTCTCTCGATCACTCTTTCACACTCTCCCTCTCTCTCTCTACTTGCAATTCATTAAACTAGATACATGTAGCTCCAAACTAGCTAGAAGGCTAGGTTGGCTAGCTAGCTATAGCTTGCTGAAGTTAAGTAGCTAGCTAGCTGGCTCTTCCAATTAATGCATCAAGTTAATTAGGGTTTCATACATATCCATTTAATGTAATTAAGCAGCTGTACACACATATGGCCTAGCTAATTGATGATGTTTCATGCATGTATGCCCTGAGTCATTAATTATTTATTTCAATTTGTCAATTTTGTGAAATAATTGTAGATGGACCGAGAATATTTGATGTATGGAATAAAACGTACTACTGTTGAGTATTTGGAGGTGTGAATGGGTTTATTAAATTTGCTGAGCAAGAAAAGGCGAAGAAGGGAGAGAAAGATATGCATTGTCCTTGTATAGATTGTATGAATTTAAAAAGGTTCGGCAACTCTGATCAGATTAGGAGTCATTTGATTCATTGTGGTTTTAACGCACTCTATACCCGTTGGATATGGCATGGTGAAGATCTTGAGGAAACGAGCATTGCTACCACTCAGCAGCACCTGGAAGTGGATTGCAGTAATGATGATCATGATCAGAACATTGGTAATGTTCATTCGGAAGTCCATGTAGATGACGACAATTTAGATGAAATGTTACGTGATGTAGAAGAAGATTACAGCGAAAACGATTTAGCTAAATTTGAGAAATTAATTGTTGATTCTGAGAAGCCTTTGTTCCCCGGATGTGCAAAATTTACAAAGTTGTCTTCTGTGTTGAGATTATATAACTTGAAGGCAAGCAACGGTTGGAGCGATAAGAGTCTCACGGCGCTATTAGATCTGTTAGCGGACATGCTTCCAGAGGGAAATGAGTTGCCAAGATCGGTTTACTAGGCCAAAAAACAATTGTGTCCGTTGGGAATGGAAATCGAAAGAATACATGCATGCCCAAATGATTGTGTTTTGTACCGTAACGAGTACGAGGATTTGCATGTTTGTCCAAGATGCGGTGCATCGCGGTATAAGCATGGGGACAGAATTTATCACAATGGATGTGATGAGGTAAAGAAAGGGCCTTCGGCCAAAATTGTGTGGTATTTGCCTGTGATTCCTAGATTGAAACGGCTGTTTGCAAATCCGAAAGATGCGAAGTACTTGCGTTGGCATGTTGAAGGTTGGAAACAAGACGGAAAATTAAGACATCCAGCTGATTCTATTCAATGGAGAAACATTAACAGAACATTCGGTGAGTTTGGCGGCGAAGTGAGGAATATAAGGTTTGGGTTGAGTACGGATGGTATGAATCTACACAGAAATATGAGCAGTCGACATAGCACTTGGCCAGTTCTTTTATGCATCTACAATCTTCCTCCTTAGTTATGTATGAAGCGCAAGTACATATGATGTCGTTACTAATTTCAGGACCCAGACAACCCGGGATGATTGACGTGTTTCTATCACCATTAGTTGAGGACTTACATAAATTGTGGAGTGAAAGGGTGCGGGTGTGGGATGCACATAAGCAAGAGAATTTCATGTTGCGGGCCATGATATTTTGCACCATAAATGATTTTCCGGCCTATGGAAATTTGTCGGGGTATAGTACGAAAGGAGGCAAGCCTTATCCTATTTGCCTGGATGAAACTGAAAGTATGTGGTTATTGAACTGCAGAAAAACAGTGTACATGGGTCACCGCAGATTCCTTCCGATGCATTACGCCTACCGTAAGAAGAGGAAGTCATTTAATGGGAAGCCTGAGAAAGGATCAGCCCGAGTGTTTGTGACTGGTAAGGAGCTTTACTTGCGCGTGAAGGACATCAAAGTTGAGTTCGGTAAATGTTCTAAACCTCCAGAAAAAATGTTTGGAAGAAGAGATCGATTCTTTGGGATCTGCCATATTGGGAGCACTTACAAGTTCGACATTGCATTGATGTCATGCATGTAGAGAAAAATGTTTGTGACAGTTTGATTGGTTTGTTGTTGAACATTCCAGGAAAGACGAAAGATGGCATCAACGTTCGCCGTGACATGCTCGACATGGGCATAAGGACTGAGCTTACACCGTTGGAGAAGGGAAAGCGGACATACCTCCCCCCGGCCTGCTATACTTTGTCAAAAAGAGAAAAAATAGAACTCTGTCAGTGCCTATATGGTGTCAAAGTTCCATGCGGGTATTTTGTGAACTTGAAAAAACTTGTGTCCATGAAAGACTTGAAACTAGTTGGTATGAAGTCCCATGATTATCATGTACTGATGTCACAAATGCTTCCCATTGCTATCAGAGGCATTCTCCCAGTCAAAGTCAGAGAGACAATTACAAAGCTATGTTATTTCTTCAACACAATATCTGGCAAGGTAAGCGTGTACTCCTAGCAAGTTAATTAGCTCCATTCGTGGAACTTGTCAGATTTTTTGGATCTGAATATTTGCTGCAATTGTGTCATTGCAGGTAATTGATCTGGATGGACTAGACGATTTGCAACGCGATGTGACTACAACTCTTTATCAGCTGGAGATGTATTTCCCTCCATTTTTTTTTGATGTTATGGTCCATCTAATTGTTCACCTTGTCAGAGAATTAAGTTTTGTGGACCCATGTTCCTGCACTACATGTATCCATTTGAGAGATTTATGGGTATCTTGAAGGGATATGTAAGGAATTGACATCGACCTGAGGGCAGTATCATTGAAGGTTATGCCACCGAGGAGGTGATCGAATTTTGCACCAACTATATGGCCGGGGTTGACCCAATTGGTGTTCCTACGTCCCGGCATGAGGGCAGGCTTCAGGGCATTGGAACGATTGGATTTAAAGCAGTCGTCCCCTCTAGTGATCTGTATGCAAAAGCCCATTTTTGGGTCTTACAGCACATGACAGGGGTGGAGCTATACATACACGAGCACAAGGAAATGTTACGGAAACAGAATCCTTCGAAGCCAGAGATTTGGGTCACCAGAGAACATAACAGGAAGTTTGCTGGGTGGATCAAAAATAGAGTCCTACAAGCTTCTGGGGTGACGTAGATGAAGTTGTTACATGGTTGGCCAGAGGGCCTAGATTTACTGTAGGGACTTGGCAGGGGTATGACATCAACGACTATTCATTTTACATAAGAACTCAGGACGAGAAGAGTACTATGCAATGTAGTGGAGTGACACTACTTGCTATTTCGGAGGATGCCAGGGCAGTAAGGGCACTTGACTCAAATTATGGTGTTATTGAGGAAATGTGGGAGCTCGATTATGTATTACTTAAGATTCCTTTGTTTCGATGCCAATGGGTCGAAATCCCTCGAGGTGTTAAAGTCAACAATTATGGGTTTACTCTCGTTGATCTCAGTAAAGTCGCACACCAAGATGATCCATTTATACTTGCTGAGCAAGCCACACAAGTGTTCTACATCGTTGACCCGGTCAACCCAAAGTTGCACGTTGTCCTTCACAGTAAGAGACGTATTGTTGGGGTCGAAGACGTTGTGGATGAAGAAGAGTATGATCAGTTCGACGAACTACCTCCATTTTTAGATGGAATTCTTCAATCTGTTCCTACCAAAGATATTGACGAAACAAGTTACCTGCGAGACGACCACGAAGAAGGATTATGGTGGACAACCATTCTTGACTAATTTGTAATATGTAAGTGACGTATATTACTTGGATCTTTAATCAAAGAATTCTTCAAATCATTTTTCAAAAATTCTTTGGGAAAACATACGTGATGCATTGAGAATCATTTATGCAAATTTTCATTTCAATTGGAGTACTTGATTCGAGCAATAATTGATTCTTTTCACAAATCAATATGAAAACTGCAAATTTTCATTCCATGGTTGGTCTTTACTGTTAATTTATTTCAAATTTATTGGAAGTCATTTGCATGTGGTTTCAGGTGTCTTTACAAGTGCAAAAGATGTACTGAGACCCATCTGTAATTGTTCTCAGGAAAACCCTTTAGGGTCAATAACACTGTATTCTACTATCGGTTTCAATTTCCAAACCGATATGAAATTAATCTCTACTATCGGTTTATTGTTCATAACCGATAGTATTTCATTTTGTGTTATGAGACCCTGTTCTATATTTTGGTCTGCTCTTGTACAGTGGATTAATTTACTATCGGTTAATAATCATAAAATCGATAGTGAAATACAATGCAAAATGATGTACTGAGATCATCTGTAATTGTTCTCAGGGAAATCCTTTAGGGTCAATAACATTGTATTGTACTATCGGTTTCAATTTCCAAACCGATATGAAATTAAACTCTACTATCGGTTTATTGTTCATAACCGATAGTGATTTATATTGTGTTATGAGACCCTATTCTTAATTTACTATCGGTTAGTAATAATAAAATCGATAGTGAACAATGCCAACACTCCAAACCCTTACTTACATTGTATTTACTATCGGTTTGGTGGTTATGAACCGATAGTAAAGATTCATATATTAGGTTAACTTCGCACGATTTTCCCTCCAGTGCAACTGATCACATTCCAAATACTCGCGCACGGAAAACCCTAGCCTCCCCAACGTTCACTTTTTCGCTCCTCTGCACCACCATTGCCGATCGCAATTGGGTTCTCCACCGCCTCCGGCCACTGCATCGTGCCACCGCCTTTGGCCACTCCACGAACGACTGTAAGTGTTCTTGATCAAACCGCTCACGTCAATTGCTTAAATTTATATGTAATAGTTCATATGTGGTTCAATGGATTACAAATATAAAACTTGATGAAAATTCATGAACTACAAACTTGATAGCTATGAGAATTACAGACTTGATGAAAATCACTAGCAATTTGTCATACAGTGTAGTCCACTATCGGTTTGTTATTTAGAACCGATAGTAAAGACCATAATCTGAATTAAGACTAGCATAGTTAATTACTATTGGTTTTAATTGTCAAACCGATAGGAAATAGAGTATGTCATATCGGTTTGTTATTGTCAACCGATAGTACATTGAAAAGTCTGAATTTTGCAGAGTTCATATTTCATTTGTGAAAAGAATCAACTATTGTTCAAATCAAATACATTTGAAATGAAAATTTTAAAAAATGATTTTCATTGCATGAAATATATTTTTCTGATGAAATTTTCCAAATAGGATTAATTTTACAATCAAGAGTTATCAAATGATCTTTATGTTAAGCAAGAAGGTATCAGTTCGACAACCCTTTGCAAATTGAGTTTACAAATCCATTTTAAATCTATTTTGAAGACCATGTTGATAGGAATTGATGATTTTTGCCCTTTTGAATGAAAATTTGACATTTTAACAAAAAGAGGTGGTTCATCATTGCCATTCCATTTTAGTTATGAACTTTGTCATGTACCTTTCTTCATATCAATTGATGGTCTGTTCATGGAATTTTAGGCAAAGCCATGTTGGCATCTTCCTCGGCTGATAGTAGTGATTCGGCAAGGGCGAACGTAGATGACGCTGCCTCGTCCTAGCGCAAGAGGAAGGCGCGAGGCGCGACGATGTTGTGCCGTTTGGGCAAACGCGCGGATCTTTCATGTGAGTTCAACCAGTTCGGGAGACCGATCGGGAAGAACGCCGGCCAGTATGCTGCCTATGTTGGTTTGTTGGCGAAGGAAAGGGTGAAGATCACCATCCAGAGCTGGAAGGACGTTAAGGCCGACGAGAGGGATAGGCTGTGGGCGGAAGTGAAGGTAAAATTAATCAAAATCACTGAACTCTTGAGTAATCACATTCCCTTGGTTTATCCCAAAGATTAGGTAAGTCCTGCTTATATGCACCATTTGAAACAGGCCAAGTGGAACATCCCCGACGATGGTCCCAAGATAGCTTGCTTGAAGGACATGAACAACACGTGGAAAACCTTCAAGAGTGTCCTCGTCAGTACCTTCCTCACTAAAGGCAAATCTCCATGCGAGAAGTACCCCTTCATAACGGAGGAGGTATGGGAGCAATTTACCCAACAGAAGGGGACCCATGAGTTCAAGGTATGTATGGTTCCTTTGCTTGGTTACACCATTGTATGCAGTAACCAGCGGTGCATTAATTTTCTTACTTCTGGTACGAAGGCCCTCAGCGAGAAGAAGAAGGCAATCCAGAGGAGGAATGACCACCCGCACCGGCTTGGCTCTCGCGGCTATGCGGTGAAGGAGGAGCAGTGGAAGAAGGCTGAAGAAGAGGTGTCGAATTTCGTCGACTCCCCTGACCTACAACTCTTCGAGATCCGCGATCTGCGATGCAAGTGCTGGTGGCTGGCCAGAGGGACCGTGTCGACCACGGGGACTATGGAGTTCCCAAACCCCAGGGACGTCGAGGTCGTGCAGCGACTCGTAAGTTGGCTAACTTCCTGGTTGGAATCATAGAGTGTAGTAGAAAAAACTATGATCACTAGTGTGCGCACAAGTTTGTATATATTTTTTCCTCACAATGGAGAGCTTTGAATGTAACAGATCTCTTGCTCGAAGGAGGTGACCGAGGGATTGTTCACTCCCCATAGGGAGAACGACATCTTTACCCGGGCTCTAGGGAACAAGGAGCATCCAGGGTGGACGCGAACCATGGGGGGTGTGGTGCCATGGAAGGAAGGCTTCTCAGAGCCCGGGCAAAAGGCGAAGAAGGCTCGCAGCTGGAAGGAAAGGGAATTGGAGCTGTCTCAGAAGATACGGTCAGATGTGACTGCACAATTCGCGGACATGTTCGCTCAAATGAACAAAAAGTATCAACGCCTCAGCCGAGTTGTGCAGTCCAAGGGTTTAGATCCAGCTGCCAAGGTCGACGCTGCCAGGCCGAATAGTTGCGGCTCGAAGGTTCACGTGGATCCGGTGGACCTGATTGAGGTATTGCAACTCTTGAGCTATATATGCAGTTCGGTTGATGCCACTCCCGTTACGTTAGAACTGTTTCGCTAACCTGTTATAATTGTTGCAAATTGCAAAAGCCGGAGAGCTGTAGCCTATTGATCAACATAGGCGACAAACCTGTAGTGGTTGCAAACGGGGTCGTATATCAATCTTGGGAGGATGTCTGGATTCGCAAAGGTACAGGTGGACATGGCCCTCCCGGGCTATAGCTCTTTTCCGTTGCTCGTCCCAACAGACAAAATGCGGACAATTAGCGAGGCATTGGGCTCGTACATACAGTGGCCCAAGAAGGGTGTTAGACTATAGGAGGTAAACCCTAGCCATTCTAGCTTACAACTCAGTTAATATACTCAATTTGCAAAATCTAGCTTATGCGTTCGTAACTTAAAGTGGACGATGGATACCAACTCACTTCCTGAGGACACCACCCCCAGCACAACGCATGACCGAGCTCCTTCGGCCCCCATGCCTCCTCCGACAGCCTCAAACCCTTCGCCATCAAATGAGACCGGTGGCACCGCGCCCCAACCTTCGAAGGTATGCACTCGCTCCCCGCCCAAAGGCAAGGGCAAGGCCAAAGGCAAGGCCAAACAAAGCCAGCCGGGTACGTTCAAGAACAGGGTCCCACTCGTGTCGGAGTACCTTCTGCGCAATATGGATCAAATAACCAGAAGTCTCCACGAGTGGTACCTGACCCGGTCTAGGCGCCACATCAACTTCTTGGTTCACTTCAGGCCAGGTCATTTTCACCGTGAGGCCGGGAGCATATCGGTGGCCCACGAGGATTTGTTCGACCTTCTCAACTGGCGGGAGCTTGATATGTCCATCATACGGACTGGAGTCCTGTGAGTTTGCTGTTGTCTGAAGTTATCACAGTTCATTTCATAAATCTAATCACTTTGTATGCACTACTTACTAATGTCTTCTTTGCATCCAGGTGCATATAAAGGCTGGCGTCAATGAGGGCATGTGACAAGGTGGGTTTCCTCGACCCAGACAAAATAAGCCTCACGATGCTATAGCACGACCAAGCACATGCGGAGGAATACATATCAAGGGCACTACTAGCGCAGCAGGACCGAGAGTTCCTTCTTGCGCCGTACCACCAAAGGTTAGTGCATTTCCTACTAATTAACTCATTCTTGTATGTCACGCCTAACATATGTATGAAACGGTTCGCTTATATATGCAATGTAGGGGCCACTGGGTCCTCGCCGTCATTTTCTCATGGATGAATGAGGTCTATTACCTCGATTCGATGAGCGACAGAGTGGCGCATGTTTTCACCCTCACGTGGCACATAGACGCGTAAGTAACACAGTTGTTTTAAATTTTTCTCTAACTAGCTAATTAATGATAACATATTAACTAGCAAAGCTAAATTAAATACAGGGCTTTCAAAAATTATGTTACTGTTGGAGGGAGGCATGACGCGTCGAAGGGCACAACAATTTCTTGGAAAGAATATGAGGTAATTAATACGGATGGAAGTACTCATGATGAGTCTTTTAATTTAAGCTTAATTAGTTCTTTTGAGTTAATGTGGGTTTATGTCTTTGCATATGCAATTATCCCAGTGCCATTAGCAGCCACAATCTTGGGAATGTGGCTTCTATGTTATGAGATTTATGTATGACCTGATCAGGAGATACTTTGCCCAATACCCTAAGGTAACCATTTTTCCTGACTCAAAGTCGAACATTAATTGGATGTGACGTACGTTCCTAACTTCATACACACATATATGCAGAGCGCCATGTTGAAAGACCAATATGAGTTGCCTCAATTGAAGGAGCCGCGAACAATTTGGGCTCAATATGTCATGGAAGAAGTGGCTATCAACGATCAATTGTAACTGACTTGTTTAATATATATTGAATGTGTTGATTGCTGTATTTGTGAAGAAACTCAATATGTGAATAAATTCATTGGTGTATTTGTGAATAAACTCGATCAATATGTGAATAAATTCAATCTGTCCAATGCATGTGTATATTACTGTATTAGTGTATTTGTGAACAAATTCAATCTCTGAATAATTAGATTCAATCTGTCCAATGTATTAATTGGTGTATGTGTGTACTTGTATTGGTGTATTTGTGAATATACTCAATATGTGAATATTGGTGTATTTGTAAATATTGGTGTATTTGTGAATAATCCAATGTATCTCTATATTGCTGTATTTGTGAAAGATTCCAGTACTAACCATGTCGAGTACATAACCGATAGGAAAAACTACACAGTACTATTGGTTATATACTACAACCGATAGAATAAATATTCCATTACTATCGGTTCATATACTACAACCGATAGAATAAAGTTTCCAGTACTACTGTGTCGAGTACCTAACCGATAGAAAATACCTACACAATACTATCGGTTTAGATCTGAGCCGATAGAAGAAATAGTCGTTAGCGATTAGTGAACGTTGGGAATGTAGATATTTTACTAACGGTTTTCAACCGATAGAAGTGTGCTACGTTTCTTCTATCGTGCCGATCACTAGCGGTAAGAGAACCGATAGTAGAGTGGATTTTAAACCGATAGTGAAAAGCATTTATGTAGTAGTGTTTTAAAAGCTTGTTCAATTGATACATTCCAACATGAGCCAAACGACGATGCCAAAGCCATTCCAAAGAATTTTTGGCAACCAAGCAAGTTGAAATGCAAAAATCTTTTGAACCGAAATTCACCAAATACAAATCTCCATATCGAAAACCTTTGAACACTAGAGATTTGTCTTCTAAACTTTCAATGGTAACTCTATTTGGTTCAAAAATGCATTGAAGACCCAAATCACAAATTTTTGCAACTGAAAGCAAATTGAAGTTTAAGGATTCAACAAGTAATACGTTTGAGATGGAAAGGTTGTTAGTGATCGCAACTTTACCTAATTCAATTACCTTTCCTTTGCTATTATCACCAAACGTGATTTTGTCTATGTCATTGCAACCATCCTCAAAAGAGGAGAAACAATTTCCATCACCGGTCATGTGTTGAGTGCACCCGCTATCAAGCACCCAATGTCTCCCACCGGTCTTGTAGTTCACCTAAAAGAAAGGTTAGACGCCTTTAAGTACCCAAACTTGTTTGGGTCCTTGGAAGTTAGCAACAAGGATTTTTGGAACCCAAATCCTCTTTTTATGTTTATTTAGGTGAGGTATACCAATAAATTTAGCAATCACTTTTCCATACTTATTTTTCTTAAGCATGTAATGGGAGTGAGACACATTTTCTTTAGCTTTAGAAGTTGAGGGACAAGCATTTGGTAAATGATCTATATCATGGCATTTGTGACAAAACACATATTAGTAGCCTTAACAAAAGTTACTTTAGTACACAACTTCTTTCTTTTATTCGGTTCATATCCTAAATCTTCTTTCCTAAATGAGCATCGCTGCTCACTAAGAAGTTTATCTAGGATTTCTTTGCCTTTAAAACATTTTGCTAATCCTAGATTTAACTTTTCCACTTTTGCCTTGAGTTCTAAATTTTCTAGAATTAAATTTGAATCATTATTAATAATGGAAGTACAAGCATTTTCATGATTAATTCCTAAATCATTACAAGTAGCTGAAATTGAATGGGAGACAATGTGAGGTTATTCATATAGAATATCACAAGTAATTCCTATATCACTAGTTTGCTTGGAATCAACAAATTCCTTAACTAGTAGTGCCTCATGAGAGTCATCTAGTTCAACATACAAGTTACTAAGTGTTGAGTATTCCTTTTTAAGCATTTTGTTTTCCTTAGTTAATCTCCCTAGTGCCTCATCTAATTCCATAACCATATCAACAAGTTCCTCATAAGAAGGTTCAGGATCCAATACCTTTGCGTCGTCACTTGCCATAAGACAAAGTGATGACTCATCTTCGAAGGGAGAGGCATTTCCAATGGCAATTCCCGCCATCTTCTTGGGAGTTGATGAAGCTTCATAACCTGAGTCGGACTCCTCTGATCCGGAGTACCATTCTCCTATGCAAGCTTGGCCCTTACCTCTATTGTTGTAGAGCTTCTTGAAAAGCTTCTTTTTGCCTTTTGAGCCTTCACCGTCATCGTTCCTTTCTTGTGATCTTTGATGATCACTCTTCTTGTTCGGACATCTTGAAGCAAAATGTCCCTTCTCATGGCACTCATAGTATGTAATGTTCTTAAATCCAGTTTTCTTGTGCAGTCCTCGCCTCTTTTCAAAATCAAACCCTTTCTTGTTGTTTTTATTTAGGAGCTTTCGGGTTTTTCTCACAAGGAGAGCTAGATCACCATCGGATCCATCATCCGAGCTATCCTCCTTGGCCTCCTCGACTTTGGACTTAAAAGCCAAAATTTTCTTCCTTGATTTGGAGGCTTCCGCAATTCCTTTCTTCTCCACCTTTTGCATTTCATGGGTAATGAGAGTACCCAAGAGCTCGGTTGGAGTTGTAGATGTGAGGTCACCATTGATAAGCACTGTCACAATTGTGTCAAAGCTCGTTGGTAAAATCATAAGCATCTTGTGCACGATGTCAATGTCTTCAAACTTTGTACCTAAACCTTTAAGATCATTGATTAAAAGGTTAAGTCAAGTGAACATGTCACTCACATTTTCAGTTTCAAGCATGAAGAAAGAATTGTATTCTCTAGTTAATTTAATTAACTTAGCTTCCTTAACCTTAGAGGTACCTTCATGAATTACTTCTAAGGTTTTCCACATTTCATATGACGTTTCAAGATTACTAATGCGGTTGAACTCATTTAAATCTAGTCCATTGAATATAGCATTTTTTGCTTGAGCATTTGCTTGGAGATTTTTTGTTTTTAGAGCTGTAAGATTTTCTAAATCAATAGGAGCTCTAAAACTGTCTCTAGTGACTCTCCAAACATCAAGACTAATAGACTCAAGATATACCGCCATCCTAATTTTCCGATAACAATAATTTTCACCCTTAAAGAAAGGGACCTTTCCAATATAATTTTCCTTGACCGACGACATCCTCTCTCTAGACGATTAAGTCCTAACAAGGAGAGACCTTGCTCTGATACCACGTGTTGATTGAAGGATGCCGACTAGAGGGGGTGAATAGGCGTTTTTTTTAAAATTTTAATTTAGTTTGAATGATTTAAGTCCTAGATTGAAACAACAATTCACGAAAGATATAGATGATGACACAAATTAAGTTTTGCAATTCTAGAGAGACAAAATACAATATTTCAATTTCTAGAAGTATGAAACAAGTAATAGAAATAACCAAAGAGATCGAATTTTTCCCGAGGTATCGGAAATTTGCTGATTTCCACTAATCCTCGTTGAAGCACTCTACACTAGAGCTTTTGCTTCGATTCCACTAGGGGTGGCCCTTCTCCTCTCCGGATAGGCGAGCTCTGAGCCTTTACAACCAACCGCTGGGCCTCTCCGACACACACCGTCGATGGAGAGATCGCCGGACCTTCTGGGTCGTCTAGGTGACGGCAATCACCAAGAGTAATAAGCCTAGCACTTCACTTGATCAAACACAAAGCTTGAAAAACAAGGATGCAAGTGCAAATGGCTCAAATGCAATCTTTACTCAATTTGCTCTCAACAACTTTGCTCAAAAATTTGCTTCAAATACAAGAGAGTATGTGTGAGAGGTTTGGCAAGCTTTAGCACGGAGTTTTGGAGATGAATAAGTTGCATCATAGCTGCCAAAGTCGAAAGAGTATATATAGCTTCAGAAAAATAGCCGTTTGCAAGAACCAGGGCGAAAGTTGTACAGGCCGGACATTGTTCGGCCATTTCAGACAATGTCTGGTTAGTACAACTTAATAGTGACCGTTACTCACACTGCATGACATGTCAGTTACTGTTTTAATATTTTTGTGAAGGCCGGACAGATACTATTTGTCCGGACAAAAACCCCGGACGAAAGAATTTGTCTCTGTTTGCAAGTTTAATTTTAATGCTCACGAGATTTACACAGGCCGGACATTGTCCGGTCATTCTCGGACAATGTCCGGCATGTCCCGGACAAAAGCCCCCGAACAATTTCAAATGTCTCTGGTGTTTGCATTAAAACTTCACAGGAAATGTACTGGCCGGACATTGTCCAGCCATCACGGACAATGTCCGACCTGCAGCGGACAGATGCACCGGACATATTTATTTGTCTCTGGTTTCGTTTTGAAAGATGAGAAGATTTTGTATTGGCCGGACATTGTCCGGCCATCACAGACAATGTCCGGCCAGTTCAAAACGAAAAACAAAACTTCACAAATTTGCTCAAATTTGATTTTTGGGTAGATGCAAATGCAATTTTGTTTTCAAAACACTAAGTTTGATCAAGTGACTTGTGCTGAGACCCCTCTTAATAGTACAACCATCTAAACTAGAGAATTTTCAAAAGTAAAAACACGAATTACTGGATATTTGTACTTTTGCCTAGTTTCATCGTCATCCATGCTTTGTGAGGTCTTGACAATCTTGATTTTGCGCTTGTGTGTCGCTTCCACCTCTCCTTAACCTGAGTCTCAAATACAGAGGTTAGTTACATGTATTTCGGATGTCATTAATCACCAAAACCCTAATTAAGGCTCAAGATTCAACAAAAAGAACCAAGGCATTATTGAAGAGCCACGAAACAGAGAGGGCTATGACTGGTGCTCCATAATGACCGATGCTTAGACTGACAGAAAAAGAAGGAGCATAATGAACTTGTGTGTGAATTGCAATGTTGGAACATGTTCTCTTTCTTCAAGGGAGGCATTGGAGGAGTCTCACACAAGTCAACTTATATTTGATTATGTGGATGCTTGCATCGAACAAGTAGGGCCAGAACATGTTGTACAAGTAATTAGAGACAATGCTACAAACAACATGGGAGCGAAGACATTATTGAAGGAGAAAAGGCCTAATATCTTTTGGAGCTCATGTGCAACTCACACCATTAACTTGATGCTAGAAACTATTGGCAAGTTGGCAAGGTTTAAGAAAACACTTGACCAAGCCAAGAAATTTACCATTTTCATCTATTTTCATCATAAGACCTTGGTCTTGATGAGATCATTTACAAAGAAAAAAGATATAATAAGGCCGGGTGTAACTAGATTTGCTTCCTCTTTTCTTACTTGGCAGAGTTTGATGGAGGAAAAGGCACAACTAAGGGCAATGATGGGTAGCACAGAGTGGGATACTTGCAAGTGGTCTAAAACAGTGAAAGGAAAAGTGGCAATGTCTACTATGATGAGTGTAAGCTTTTATAATGGTATGTCATTGTGCCTAAAGGTCTCTGGGCCTTTGGTAAAAGTGCTTTGTATGGTTGATGGGGATAGCAAGCCACTATGGGTTTTTTGTATGGAGAACTCCTCCAAGCAAAAACATAAATCAAGGAGGCTATGAATAATTTGGAGAGCAACTATAAAGCTTTACTTGAAATTATTGATGCAAGGATAAAAGAGAGACTTGATTCCCCATTGCATTTGACGGCCTACCTATTGAATCCATATTATAATTATCGTGATCAATCCATTCATTTGGATGAAACTATTATGGATGAGATACTCAATTGTGTTGAAATCTTCTATCATGGAGATTTTGAGAAGCAAAATCAAGTGATAAATGAGGAGTTGCAAAAATTCTTAAGGACAAAAGAGGGCTTTTGGTAAGAATTTGGCAAAAGCTGGATGTCAAAATTTTAATTTTAATCCAGGTAAACTTGTTTTTAAATTCGTGCTATTTATTGTATGGTTGTTTATAAATATATAATATGTTCATTTGTCGCTATTTGCAATTATACAGCTAATTGGTGGAAAACTTATGGATGCAATACACCCAGTATCGCAAAGATTAGCCTTGAGAATCCTCTCCTTGACCACTAGTTCATTTGGATGCAAAAGAAACTGGAGCACTTTTGAAGGGGTATTAACATAAATACACTCATAGGCATTGTTTTAGGTTTTACAACCTCGTGTTTAATTTACATCAACTTTATTTTGTAGATACATACAAAGAAAAGAAATAGACTAGATGTGAATTACCTAAACAATCTAGTCTATGTTCAATTCAATGCAAAGTTGATGAACAAACAAAAGAGGGAGAAGCATAATAATGTAGATGTCCTCCTAGATTCGGATGCTACTCATGCTCAGGGATGGATAGTTGATGGTGCGGATGATGATGATGATGAGATTGAGCCTGGTACGGGGCTTACATGGAAACTAGCTAGTTGATGAAGCATCCGGGGCTAGTGATGTCTTGCAGCATCGTAGAAGTAATAGAGTGAGAGAACTACATGAAGATGATTTCAACTCGGATAATTCTGATGATGACATCAATGAGGAAGAGGTTGAATTTGAGTCTGATCAGGAACAAGTCCTTCCAAATAAAGATTATGAAGAGCAAGCAAAAGAGGAAGATTAGATATTTACGTGTCTAGGACTTTATCTATCATTAAACTTCTACTTTTGTTTGTTTGCTTGTTGTTTGTGACTATGTGACTTGTGGTGCAGTGGTTAGTTGTTTGTTTGTTTGCTTCATTGCTTGTTGTGTTTGTTTGTTTGATTATATATACTCTGTGATAGCTATAATCAGTAATCTATGTGACCACCTAGGCCCCAACTAGCGACCTAGGCGCTAGGTGCCAGGAAACCGCCCGCCTGGCGCCTAGCGCCTTCTTGAACACTGGCCACCAATTTGACTTCGACCAGATCTTTTTGCTTCTCTAGTTGGGTTTCTTGGTCGTTTGGGTCTTAAATGTGGTCCAGATTATCTCAAATTTGGCAGGTTTGAACTTTGAAACATGATGAACACAACTGTGAAAGCTATTGTGAAAATAATAAAATTTTACACATAAAATGTCGCATCAAAGGAGTTTTAAGCATGATTTTGCATGTTTTCGATACTAAACCTAGGGTAAAAATGCTACCAAGTTAGCATTTATCAAATTCCGCCAAGCTATCATTTTGCTTGTCCTCAAGCAAAGAATGTGAATGATTTTTTCAAAAATTGAGATGCCTTGGTTTATATGATTTTCAATAAACAATCTTCCGAAGATTCACAACACATCTATGCATATGAGGCAATTGATCTTAGCAATTTAAACTTTGAAATGCATATATTAAGATTATCAAATTTCAACCTTAGAAAAGAGAGCTTAATAAATTAAATTGTCTTAACAATCTTCTTTTATATCGGATTTAGAATAAACCATGCAAAGAAAACACTCACTATGCTATGATTTATACAAAGTTGTTAGATTGCCCTTTTCTAGAGAAAAATTAAAACACTTATTCTCTTCTTTTTTATTATTATTTTTCTTCTTCAACTTTTTTGTGCTCTTGGCCAGAATGTTTTTACTGGATCATTCCATCGCAGCTAGAGGAAACACAGCTAAAGATGTTTACTTAAGTGCACTTACAGAAGGCAGCTTTGTCGGTTTCCCGAGCCGCTGTAAGCAACCTCAATGCTCCGTATACCTTTCCTTTACCAGCTGGTCAATGATTCACCACCGCCTCCCCCCAGTGAGTCACATATACGTTACATGAGACTAGACAAAACCGCATCTTAAGCAACCATTTGATTGAAAATATTTTTTTTGTGTGCATAAGTTAAGTAGATCTTCTCTTCCCCAACTGATCGATGATTCACCACCGCCTCCCCCCAGTGGGTCGATTATACTTTACTCTTACACATTTTTTTTAAAGAGAAGGGAAATTAGCAATCTAGACATAAAAAGTAACATAAGAGAGTTAATTCCAAAAAGTAGTTTTATTAGAAATCTTCAATTTGGAAGAAGTCAAGTACAATTTAGTAGATAAGTTCAAACTTTTAATGGTCAATTTAAGATAAAAACTGAACATAAGCAATGGAAATTTTTAAACGAGCTAATTTTAATGGATCATATGCAAAGATGTGATAGAATAATCATCTAATTAGTTAACGATCATCTTCAAAACTAGGCATTCCAAGTGATAAATCTCTTTTTTTTATTTTCAGTTTGTGATGGAATGTGATGGAATGATGATTCGATGAAGATTAAGCAAATGGTTAAGTGAACATCCCCAAGCTAAATCAGACTAAGCAAACGGTTAAGTGAAAACCCCCAAGCTCAATCAGACATTGTCCTCAATGTGTGGAGAGATATACAGATCACCGTTTGAGGTTGTGGTTCTGGTTGGTAGATTTTGTGGAGGATGATGTAGTGAAAGAGGATGTTGCGGTCCATGTAGCTCCAATGGTGTAGTCCAAGGCGACACAAATGAAAACCTGAAAAGAAAAACAAAAAGAAACAAAAAAGAAAAGGAAAATAAAAAGAAAAACTTGCGTACTTTGGAGATCACTCGTTCGAAGCCGGTGGAGGAGAATGGTAGAACTATGGTGATGTATAGGACGGATAGGTAGATGGATGAAAGAGTTGTGGGGAAAGTCCGTGGTTGTGGAGGTGGTCTCTGTAGTGGGTACGTGCGCCTGGAAATGTGCCATCTAGAAAAATGTGGCTTGCATGTACATGGTAGTTGTAGATGCTGTTGACGCGACCGTGGAGTTGGTTCATCCTGGAATCCATCACAGTCATGTATTCTACAAATTTTGACCTAAAGTCGGAGAGACTAGTGTACAAGGACTCTATGGAAACATGCAGAGCGGCAATAATATTCGCTGCTGGTTGGTTAGGCTCAGCAGCGCATGAGGAGTTAGAATCAGATGAGCTAGATGGGAGCATTATCCAATTCTGCTCATTAGATAAGCAAGTCCGAGAAATATTGTGCAAAAGGTTGAAGGGAATTCCATTAATAATCCAATGAAAAGAATTCTCTTCCCTTCTACAAAACCCCATTGAAAACAGTGCATTCAAATCTAAGATGGATGTGGGCACAGATTCTTGATAATCCTGAGCATCAAACCCTAAGGCTTTTGCTATGTGAGTGATTAAGCCACCTCAGACAATGGGTGAGGTTTTACGTAAATCCTTCCCAATACTTTCAAGGCGACGGGCTAAGTAGACTGCAGTGATATATGAATTTTGCCTAACATAGCCCACAAAAATTCAACCTCGGTTTCTAAAACTTTATCCTGATTACTATCATGGCCCAAAATTGTCTTGGCCATGAGGCGCTGTAAATAGCAAAAGGCAGGATTGCAAATTTTGGCTGCCGTTGATATACCAGGTCGAAAACGATGTTGCCCTTCCTCGGCTATATCACCACAAATGTCTCTTCTTTAAGTGCACAAATCTAGCAAGATGATTAGGGTTTGTAAAGTAAATATGTGGGAAATCTGGATCTGAGAAAGTTTGAGGAGACATACCATGTTTGCGCTTTGTTACCTTCTTGACATTGCATCGGGGGGTCGTCATTGCTGTAGAAAACTTCAGATCTGGGGGTCTCGAGGCGTGAGGAGCCGGAATCCGCAATTGGATCAGAGTGTGGCTAAGTGTGGAGAGGTT
This sequence comes from Pharus latifolius, assembly GCA_019359835.1. Classification (NCBI taxonomy): domain Eukaryota; kingdom Viridiplantae; phylum Streptophyta; class Magnoliopsida; order Poales; family Poaceae; genus Pharus; species Pharus latifolius. The sequence continues at coordinate 36,421,145 of CM033325.1, forward strand.
TTGAGAAAATGTTTGGCTAAAATAATGGATGGGTGCTGTTTGGAGAAGAAGGCTATGGTTAAATAGGGTGGTAGGTTGAGTTAGAAAAGGTTTTGGAAAGAAAAAGGAGTTTGAAAGGCAAAATAATTGAATTCGGTACAAAAACCGCAGAGAATTCGAGCCTAGCACGAATTCGGGCACGGGGTGTGCTCCGGGTCATGTTCGGCTTGGGTTTGACCCGCTTTGACTAGCTAGTCACACCGACGGAGCCACTTCCATGGGCAAGGGCCGTGTTTGGGTCGGTTTCACCTGCTACAACTAGCCGGTTGCACCGACGGCGCCACGTACACAGGCACGAGGCGTGTTTGGTTTGGTTTTAAAATTGATTTTGGGATCTTTGACCAACTGGTCACACAGATGAGGGTACGACCACGAGCACGTGTCTTGAAAAACACAGGCATGGGGCGTGCCATTGGCCGTGATTTTTGGGGTAAAAAATAAAAAGGATTTTTATTTTTTTGAAAATTCAACCCGAGCGTGCCACGTGTCGTGCTCGAGGTCATGGTCGCTTCGGGTGGTTTTTGAAAACTTTTGAAATTTTCTTTGAAATCGACCCGAGATCGGCACTGATCGTGGTTGAGGTTATGCTCGGCTCGGGTTAAAAATAAAAACATTATTTTATTTGGAAAATCCACCCGAAAGCGGCATTGGTCATGCTCAAGGTCGTGCTCACTTCGGTTGGTTTTGGAAAATTCTCTTTTCTTTGAAAATTCTCACCCGAACGCTACACTGGTCGAAACATTGGTCGTGCTCGTATCGGGTAAAAGAAAAAACCTTGAGTTTTTGAAAAATCATCAAACTGAAGCTACCATTGGTCGTAAACCTAGTCATGGTCGTTTTAGTTGAGTAAAGAAATTGATTTTTGAAAGTTTTAACCAAACCAAACCCTAAGACTGGTTGTGCGAGTGGTCATGGTTGTCTCGACCAGTTTTGAAAACTTTTCATTTTTTTGTTTTTTCAAAAAGTGTCAGTCCTAGTCTATGAAAAACAAGTTTTGGATGAACAAATGGTGTCGAAATTGAGTGATTTACGCTCTGCTGTGTTCATAAAAGAGAGAGCTACATGTTAGTGTACTGGGTTGCCTCCCGGCTAGCACTGGTTTAACGTTTCGCTCGACGGAACGTTCTCAGCAGTTTAAAAATATATGGAATCGAAAGAATTGACCGAGTCAGCGTACTTACCTGGTCTCCCGCACTGTAAAGCTTGATACGGTGCATGTTTACCTTGAAAGTGGTGCTGTTTTGCGCTCGTAACTCTACGACACCATACGGGAAGACCTTTTCTATCACGTATGGGGCTGTCCATTGCCATTTCAATTTTCCTAGGAATAATTTCAACCGTGTATTGAATAATAGAATCAAATTACCTGGTTTAAATGCACGGTTGAGGATCCTTTTGTCGTGCCACTTCTTCGTGTTGTCTTTATAGATCAAGGCACTTTCTTAGGAGTTGTTCCGAAGCTCTTCTAATTCATGCAATTCAAGTATTTGCCTTTGCCCCGCTTTGTCAAAGTCTCAGTTGAATTCTTCTAACGCCCATAACGCCCTGTGTGACAGTTCAATAGGCAAATGACAATTTTTACCAAATACAAGTTTGTAAGGCGTCATACCTAGCTGAGTCTTGAATGTGGTGCAATATGCCCAAAGGACATTTGAAAGTTTGAGTGCTCAATCTGTACGAGACGGAGCCACCACCTTTTGTAAGATTGTCTTGATTTCCCTGTTTGAGACTTCAACCTGTCCACTTGTTTGATGGTGATATGCAAGAGCAACTTTATGAATAACCCCATATTTCATCAACAATTTTTGAAATTGGTAATTAATGAAATGCGCACCGCCATCACTAATTACTGCTCGCGGTATACCAAATCGGGGAAAGATGACTGTTTTAAAGAGTTTAATCACATGTTTTGACTCATTTGTTGGTGTTGCAATAGCCTCTACCCACTTTGAGACATAATCAACCGCAAACAAAATGTAGGAGTTAACCATAGAAGATGGAAAAAGTCCTATATAATCTACTCCCCATACATCAAAGAGCTCAATTTCAAGAATGTTTGTTAAGGGCATTTCATGTATTTTACTAAAATTTTCAATACGTTGGCAAGGATCGTATTTTTGCACAAAGTTATAAGCATCTTTAAATAAAGAAGGCTAAAACAAACTTGATTTTAATACCTTAGCCACTGTTTTTGAAGTTTCGACATGTCCATCACATGGAGATGAATGACAATGTTCAAGAACGCTTTGGATCTCATGGTCGGGCACGCATCGTTGAAATATGTTGTCAACTCTCTTTTTGAAAAGATTCGGATCGTCCCAGTAATAGCGTCAGATGTCGTGGAGGAAGTGCTTTCGTTGTCTACTTGTCAACCCTGGAGGAAATTCATGGTTAAATAAATAATTCGCATAGTCAGCGTATCATGGCTCTTGTTGAATCAAGTAAAGGTGCTCATCGGGTAAAGCGTCATTGATGTGAACATTAGCAGTGTCGGTCAAGAGTCACGAGAGATGATAGGCGACGATGTTTTCAGCTTTTTTTTATCTTTGATCTCCAAATCAAATTCCTGCAGTAGTAGGATCCATCATGCAAGTCGTGGCTTGGTTTCTGTCTTGGTCAAAAGATACTTAAGAGCAATATGATCAGTATGCACAATAACTTTTGAACCAATTAAATATGGACAAAATTTATCTAGGGCATATACTACATCAAGCACTTATTTTTCAGTAGTAGTGTAATTACTTTGAGCATCATCCAAAATTTTGCTTACATAGTATATAGCATGTAAAATCTTGTTTGTTCTTTGCCCTAGAACAGCGCCAATTGCATAATCACTAGCATCACACATCAATTCAAAGGGTTCATTCCAATTTGGAGGTTGTATGATGGGAGCAATAGTTAATGCAAGTTTCAATCCATTAAAGGCATCAAGACATTTTTCATCAAAATCAAAAGGCACATCTTTGCCAAGAAAATGAGTGAGAGCTTTAGCAGTTTTGGAAAAATCCTTAATGAAACGACGGTAAAAACTTCCATGTCCTAAGAAACTACGTATGCCCTTCACGTTCGTTGGTGGTGGAAGACTTACTATGACTTCGATTTTTGCCTTATCGACTTCGATCCCTCGTTCAGAAATCACGTGGCCAAGTACCACGCCTTCTTGGACCATGAATTGGCACTTTTCCCAATTTAGCACTAGGTTGATTTCTTCGCACCTACTTAAGACTCGAGAAAGATTTTGTAGACAGGCATCGAAAGAGGAACCATAAATGCTAAAATCATCCATAAAGACTTCCATTATTTCTTCGATTAAATCTGAAAAGATAGCCATCATACATCTTTGAAAGGTTGCAAGCGCGTTATATAACCCAAATGTCATTCATCGGTAAGCAAAAGTACCGAAAGGACATGTAAATGTTGTCTTGTCTTAATCATCAGGATGAATTGGGATTTGAAATAATCTCGAATACCCGTCAAGAAAACAAAAATATGCATGTTTGGCCAATCTTTCCAACATTTGATCAATGAAAGGTAATGGAAAGTGATCCTTCATAGTGGCGCTATTTAATTTTTGATAACGTACCAATGCACATGCGCCATCCAGTAACAAATCTAGTAGGGATCAACTCATTGTTAGCATTCTTAACCACAGTCATACCTCCTTTCTTTGGAACCACATGAATAGGACTAATACAATTACTATCAGAAATAGGATAAATGATACCCGCACCTAGTAGTTTAGAAATTTCAGCTTTTACAATTTCCTTCAAATTTGGGTTTAGTCTACGTTGACGCTCAATGGAGGTTGTAGTTTCATCAACTAGAGAGATTCTATGCATGCAAATTTCAGGGCTAATTCTTTTGATATCATCAATAGAATAACCTAAAGCATTGCGATGCACATGAAGTAAAGAAATCAATTTTTCTAGTGTGAATTGGTCAAGTTTGCATTAACAATGACATGTTAATTGCATCTCATCATCCTCCAAAAATACATATTTTAGCGAGGAAGGAAGAGCTTTAAGTGTAGGTTTACTTACCTTTTCCTTACCTGTGATGTCAGATTCAAAGATGTCCTATTTGGATGGTTCTTTTGTTGGTTCGTCACTGTTTTGTTCATCTTCTTTGCTGCTATCCGTTTTTTTGTTATCGAATATCTCATCTATGCCTTCTTCAAAAGTGAGTCGAAGTGGCAACTCCTCTTCCAGGACTTCTTCTATATCATCCACGCTGCAAATTTTCTCCTCATATATAGGGCAGTTAATAAGATTAGACATTTTAAACAAAATTTTCTCCTCCCCTATGCGAAAAGTAATTCTCCCCTCACGAACATCAATGAGGGAACCTGCTGTTTGGAGCATTGGTCATCCCAATATAATAGGTATAGCAACATCTTCATCCATATCGAGAACGACAAAAACAACTGAAAGATAAAATTTACCGACTTGAAGAGGCACGTCTTCCAGGATTCCGTCCGGATGCTTTACCGAATGATCGGTAAGTTGTAGAACCATGCGTGTAGGCTTGATCTCACCCATGCTCAAATGTTGTGCAATGGTGAGAGGCATCACACTAACACTTACATCTTGGTCGCAAAGAGCTCAATTTATGTGTACCGTACCTATGTTGCAAGGGATGGAGAAGCTCCCTTGATCCTGTAGCTTTACCGGCATCCTATTCTGAATTAGAGAACTACAATTTTTGGTTAAAGCAACGGTTTGAAATTCACTCAAATCCCTCTTTTTAGTAAGAATGTCTTTCAAGAATCTTCCATAAGAAGGCATTTGAGTTATTAATTCAGTGAAAGGTACCGTAACATTAAGCTTTTTCAATATTTCCACAAATTTTTCAAATTTCTTTGGAGATTTGCCTTAATGTACCTTCTCGGAAAAAGTGGAGTTGGATTATAAATATGTGTTACCTGATTTTCTCCACTTTCCTTTTCTTGTGGTTCGGCGACCTTGTCGTCATCCTCTGCCGACTGTGATGATCTTTTTTTGACTTTGCTTGCCAGCGCCGGTTCGGTTGGTGGTGTTCGTTCTGGTAGATTTGTTCCACTCCTGAAGATCACTGCATTAGAAAAAGAGGGTTAGAATAAACTATGGAATTTATCTGTTCAGGATTGCCAGGATTAATAGATTGAGAAGGAAGAGGGTTATTATTTTTCAGTGCAGGATTCGCCAAATTGTGCAATTTGAGTCTCGAGCATGCATACATGAGTCGATATGGAGTCTATCTTTTGACTTATGGACATCTTCTCTTTCTGTTGATTTGCTAGAAAGTTTTCTAGCATGTGCTCCATGTTCTACTACTTGGGTTGTCATTGATTTGGCGGTCAATAAGGTTGCTGATTTTGTGTTTGAAACAACAGCCTTTGAGCTTGGTGTTGGGGGTTTTGTTTCTTTAGTTGCTGCTGTCCAAAACTTTGTTGTTGGCGTTGAGGTTGTTGATTTTGTCTTAACCATGCAAAATTTTGATTGTTGCACCATCCAAAGTTATACGAGTTAGGAAAAGTATTATCTTACCGTTGTTGTATACCCTGAAAAGCGTTTGCCTGCTCCATGGATGAGTTAAATTGGCATTCATGACCATACTGGCCTTGTATGCCGCGCAGTTCACATATAGGGGCAATTGCATTAATAGACGAAGTAGCAGTTGTCCCAAGAATAGACAATTTATCGGTTAGAATTGCTACATGTTCGGCTAATTGTGACATTGCACTTACATCCATGTTGTTGGTCAGAGTTTTTGAGCAGCTTGTTCGATTCCCCATTAAGTGTAGTTTTGAGTGATACCTTCAATGAGGTCGTATGCTTCATCTACACTTTTGTTCATTAATGCGCTGCCAGCTATAGCGTCTACGGCCATCCATGCATTGTAGTTCAATCCACTATAAAACGTCTGAACCACAAGCCACTTTTCTAATCCGTGATGTGGACTTTTGATCAACAAGTCTTTGTACCATTCCCAAGCATCGTAAAGTGATTCACCTACTTGCTGAGAAAAAGATGCAATCTGGTTGCGAATTTGAATTGTTTTAGCAGCAGGGAAAAACTTACCTAGAAAAGCTCATGAGAGTTCGTCTCAAGTAGTGATTGACACAGGAGGAAGAGTATATAGCCATGCTCTCGCCTTCTCGCGAAGCGAGAAAGGAAAGAGCCTCAAACGAAGTGCATCCTATGTAACTCCATGAATCTTGAAAGTATCACAATGCTCAAGACACATGTGCAGATATAATGATGGATCTTCAGCGGGAAGACCGTTGAATTGGTTTTGTTGAACCAAATTTAAAAGTGTAGGTTTTATCTCAAAATTATTTGATTCAATCGGTGGTCTAAGGATACCTGATTGCAAGCCCATGCTGAGCGAGATTGCATAATCCTCGAGTCTCTTTTGGTCCTCCATTGTTGGTTGTATTTTGATGTCTTCAAAAGTTTGCGAGTTATCCTCTGATCTCACCTGTCTTGCCTAGTACCAAAGTTGGCGCGCGGTTTTGATAGGTTTGTCTGAGCTATCCAGCTTTGCACTACTGTCCTGAAAGGTTACTGGTGCAAAGAAAAGAAGAAAAAGAAAAATAGTAGCAAGATTGAGAAGTCAGATTGACTTATATCAGCGAAAATTAATCTAAAAAGATGAATAACTGTTGTTCCCCTGCAACGGCGCCAAAAACTTGATCACGACCGAAAGGGTCGCAATGTGTTGTAATAACCGCAAGCGAACGATTGAACGTTGAGCAATTGAGGGTCGAATTCCACGAGGAACAAGCGTATTCATCTTTCTAGCTTAATGGATCACTGAGTAAGCCTAAACGAGTTGTGGGTGTGTTTTTCTACAACTAAACTATCAATCTAGGGTTTGCGAGCTGGAATGAAAATCTAGGGTTTCGGGAATTCCATAATCATCCGGTGTAATTCTATCCAAGATCTGAGGATTGTAAGTTAATTTCAATTGTTTTCCAAGACAAATTTAGTTTCCAGTTTGGGGCGTTGCATTACTATAGAATTCATTATCACATTCGGGTCAAAACAGTCATCACAGACGGTTCTTACCCGTCAATGATATTCGAGTCAGTGATAATCATATACTATCACTGACGGTTTTGAACCGTCTGTGATCTTTTCCTTCACAGACTGTTATAAGATCAAAACCGTCTGTGATACTCATAGTACACAGACTGTTATAACATCAGAACCGTCTGTGATACTCCTAATACACAGACTGTTATAACATCAAAGCCGTCTGTAATACTCATACTACCACAGAACGGTCAGTAATAATATGAGTATCGCAGACGGTTCTGATGTCAAAACCATCTGGGATACTCACATTATCACAGACGGTTATGAAATCATAACCGTCTGCGATAATCACATTATCAGAGGCGGTTATAACCTCAGAACCGTCTGTGATACTCAAATTATCAGAGACGGTTATAACCTCAGAACCGTCTGCGATATTCACATTATTATTGATGGTTCTGAGATCAAAACCGTCTGTGATACTCATATTATCAGAGACGGTTATGACCTAGGAGCCGTCTGTGATAGCATCCTTATCACAGACGGCTTTGAGGTCAAAACCATCTGCGATATTATCATTATCAGCGACGGTGGTAATCTTGGAACCGTCTGTGATTGTTTCCTTATCACAGACGGTTTATAATCTCAGAACAGTCTGTAATAGTGAGATATCACAGACTGTTTTTAGGTCAAAACCATCTATGATAGTGTTATAATCTTAGAACCGTCTGTGATAGTGTGATATCACAGACGGTTCTGAGGTCAAAACCATCTGTGATAGTGATAGTGTGATATCACAGATGGTTTTTAGGTCAAAACCATCTGTGGTAGTGTCATTATCGGTGACGGTTATAATCTCAGACGGTTTGTAAGATCAAAACCGTCTGTGCATATTAATATTATTTTTAATAAATTTCTTTTTTTTGGTGGCTAGCCCATGTCCTCTGTACAAATAGCATTTCATATATACAGTTCATGAATTTCATACATGTACAGTACTCAAATATATACAGTTCATTTCATACATGCACAGTACTCAAATATATACAGTCTCATATATACATGCACACAACTTAGAAACATGTACAATAGCATTTCATATATACAGCACAGAACTCAGAAATATGTACAATTGAGATTAAACAAATAAATGTAATCGACAATTAAAGTCAGTGTGTTAGATGTACAAATAAATGTAAGGCCGCACTAATAAGAACCTTGCGGGTCCCTAAACTTCCCCTTGGTTGATATGACCTCCGCAAGGAAAAACTCAGCGAGCATCCCTCGGACAATACCAATCTCCCGAGGGTCAAAGCTTTTCGAAGGGAAGTGGACCCCCTACAGCAAGAGTTGGTACAGAAAAAATTAGCTCAATGCAGTTGTAAATTCTGCCAAATCGATACAAAGGGGAGCAGTTGTATACCTCGGGGAAATCTGGGCGGTGAGGGGTGATGATCAGGTCATACATGTGGCGCATCACGTAGAACCCACATGTATTGTCGTCTGGCTGCTGATGGCACTGCCAATTTACAGACCGAGAGTTAGCTGGGGACACGTTATAAAGTAAAACAGATGCTAGTTGAAATTTGTACCGAGAATTGTAACCACTGAAATTTATCGGCTTGCCGCTCGTGTTGTCGCCCTCCCTCTGCAAAGTAGTTCGTGAAAGCCTTGTAGATAGTCAAAATTGACAGTTTGAGGATAGTCGAAATTGACAATTTGAGGACAGTAAATCTAGATGCATGCAAGACAGGTCCACATGAATATCATCACCTTTCGAATACATCTCGTGCGCTGCAATACGAGTACCCTTTCCTCTGCAATGAATCAAGGTAGAACACCTTGTTCCTTTTCGGAATAAGTAGCAGCAGGATCCAGTGGTAGCTACATGTTGCACGTAAAGAATTAAAAATTTAATCTAAGTTTGGGGGTGTGCACATGGAGACACTAATCTACGGGTGAAGTATTGATGAAAGCACTCACCTCTGGTTGTAGGGTACAAGTATGTACTCCTTGTCGACTTGAGCAAGCAACCCTCTTTTGATGTAGTCGACAACGAAGTCTGCGTCGGTCCTAAACATCACCTCGGCGACCATCTGGGGGTCCAAGAAACCAACAGGTATGCCCTTAGATTTGGCATAGTTGGTCATGCAGCTGCACGGAAGTAACCAATTAATAAATGACATATATCCGTATATGCACAAACAGGCGTAGGATAGTAGGATACTTACAGCACCCAAGACCGTAGGATTGACAAGTCGAGCGCATCTTTGTTCAGTAAATTGTGCAGGTCTTCGAAGGTCACCGGGTAGGTCCCAACGTCGTTATGGAACTCTGCCACGGTGTACTTGACCATGATGTGCGTCGAACGCTGCGTCCTGGTTTGGTTTGTCCTCCTCATGTACCATGCATGCAGGCTCTGGCATGCTAACCCCATGCTTGAAATTGCGGTATCGGAGGCCATGGGCATCCCCAGAGTGAACGGCATGAGAGCTGGCGCACTCTTCTCTCTCTCCTTCGCTGGGCTCTTCTTTGCTTTTCCCCTACTAGCTAGCTTCTTGAATGGTTGCCTCCTAGTCGAAGTCAGCAGCTTCGTCATCGGAGGGGTCGGCTGGCTAGTAGGCCGTGTGTCGTTCTGTGATGTAAGAACCTACATATTAGGACACTAACTCTGAGGGCTATTATTACAGTACGAATTATGAAACTGGTGGGGGAATTACCTCATCCAGGACGATGTCTTTCTTGGGCCATTGCATGAACGTGTGCACCGCATCCCCGAGAGTGGTAATCTCGTCGTTCGGCGGCTTCTTCAACGGAAAACCCTTGCAATGGTCAAAGACACTGTCCACCTGGACCCGTGCAAAACCCTCACATAGAGGGGCACCGTGGATTGTGGCCCCCGCCGTGCATGGTTGCACCATCCCACAGCCAGCCTCGATCGGGAAGAGACCGGCCAACACCATAAGCTTGCAGGAGGCGGGTTCCTACAAACAGTGCACATTAACATATTGAATTTCACCGCTTTTCACTTTCTAATGAATTAACATAGACAAACGGTCATTACCTGTAGAAAGTCCACCAGGTACTTTGGAGAGGGCTCCGTCTGCGAAGACCCCGGCGCAGACGCGCAGCTACTACGGTGGCCAAGAATGGGGGTCGGTACTTCCGCTGCTACAAGGGGGGTGTCCTGGGTTGCCTTTCTTAGCTCTTCATACATGGACCGCATCTCCGACAACTGCTGCAGGAGTGCTTTGTCCCGAGCAGCGAACTCCGATCGCATCTCCTCCTTGAGCTGTTCATCGCGGGTTTGGTGGGATCTCTTTCTCCTCTTAGCCGCCTCCTCATCATCAGGGAAACCATGCCTCCAAGGAACAGTGGCACCGAGGCCGCGCATGCGGCCTGGATGCTCCTTGTTTCCTAGCACCGCTGTGAGGATATCCCTGTCCCTCCTCAGGTTGAACTCTCCGGATGTCGCTTGTGCACTCAGAATCACTTGCAACAGGAGAACTTAGCAATACAACCCATTGCATGCGTGTTACGAGGATAGTACGTGATCGGACAATCTTACCAGCCGGTCGATCACTTCCCTGTCCGCAGGGTTATTTACAGAGACGCTTCAGGAGGAGGTCATCGTCGATCTTGCTCGGCACCAATTGCGGGCACGCACGTTCGTTATGCCCACATAAGGATTGCCGGCCGAAGACTGGGAAGCCTCCTCATCCTGCTTCCTCCACAACACCTTCTTCCCCACATACCCACCACTGCCTAGTCTGTGTGGGTGGGTATTCTTGGCCTGGTTAGCCTAGCCCTTCGCACTAAGCTCCTGGAACTCTGGCTTGGCCTTCATCTCGACAAACTGCTGCCATGCCTCGGGAGTCACAAAAGGGAAGTCATCAAAGGGGGTCTTCGACTCCTTCACATAGCGCCCGACAAGGTGGCTCTTGAAGTTCCTCCACGCCTTGTTTATTGACATCAGTGTCCTCCGGCGGATGGTGAAGTGGTGATCCTCGGGAATGTGAAACGCCACCTGCATTTCTTCCCACAGCGCATCCTTGCACTCTGGGGGGACTTGCCCCAGTCGGAGGTGGTGATAGGCACCCGCTCCCTTGCCACTTTGCCGCATAGTGAGCGGTACTGACCGACAAGTTTGTCCGGAGCTTCCGGCACACCATTGTCGTCGAACTGGACGTGCTGCTTTTCCCGCTTGTCCAGACGCGCGCATGTCGTTTGGCCTCGCCCCTTTCTCTTCTGCAGCTGGGTCACGGTGGACGCGGCGACCTCCGGCCCAGGCGTCTCATCGCCAGCGAGGTCACTCTGACTCCCCGAGTGGTGCATTTCGTCACCAGACATATCAGTTCCTAACATAAGTGAAAGAGAGAATAGTTTAAGTAAATCTGCAACTAATAATTATATAACAAAACCCATATACTTATAATTAACCAAGAATGACAGAAATGGTGGGGAGGTGATCGCGTCGGAAGGCGGGAGGGCGATGGAGGTGATCGCGCCTGACGGTGGAAAGGCGATGCAGGTGATCACGACGGACGGAGAGGAGGAGATGGAGGAGATCGCGATAGACTGTGGGGAGGCAATGGAGGTGATCGCGACGGACGGTGTGAGGGCGGAGAGAGCTAGGGCAAACAGTTGTGAAGTCTGGAAATGAGCGGGACAAAGCCCGCCTTGAACTATGTACCGCGTAGAGATTATCACAGTCGGTCCACCATTCACAACCGTTTGTGATATTATTATCACAGTCGGTTCTCACGTCAGAACCGTCTGTGATAATCTCCATAATGATAATCTCCAGAGAGATTATCACAGACAATTTTGAGTTGAGAACCGACTGTGACTGAGATTATCACAGACGGTTTGGACTTGAGAACCGATGGTGCACGTTAAGAACTCGAAGCGTCGGACACTGTTGGGAATATCACAGTCGGTTCTATATTCATAACCATCTGTGATAATATTATCCCAGTCGGTTCTAAAATAAAAACCATCTGTGATAATCTACATAGTGAGAGATTATCACAGACGGTTTTGAGTTGAGAACCGATTGTGACTGAGATTATCAGAGACGGTTTGGACTTGAGAACCGACCGTGCACGTTAAGGCTTGAAGCGTCGGAGACGCTGTTGGGAATATCACAGTCGGTTCTATATTCATACCCGTCTGTGATAATTCATAACCGTCTGTGATAATCTCTCTATTGAACAGAAGTTTTACAACTTGAAACTGATCTGTAGCTCTTCAACTCTGAATGCTCGAAAACTTGTTTTAAATGAACACTCAGATATTTCAAATGTAGTCCAAATGCTCTGTAAATTGGTTACAGTGTACGTAGATCCGAAAATTGGTTACAATGTGGAGCATGCTCAAATAAATTTAACATACAATGTGGAGCATGCTCAAGTTAATGTTACATACAAATGGGGACTTTGACCCACAATTTCCACATACACAGCCATGTTATCCTCAACTTTCCACTTGTCGCGGCCCTGCAAAGACGAGAATTACAGGAGATATAAGCTATACCAATGGAACAGAGAGATAAGGACGTACGGTTGATTACTTTTAAAGTATAACCCTTCCTGGTGATCCATACGCACGTAACTGGTTTCGTTGGTGTCTTCAGTATCGACCTGTACTCCATCTCCAAATGGAGGAATCTCATCAAATTGATTGTATTCCTCCTCATCTACGACATTTTCAACTCCAACAATCCTTCTCTTGCCATGAAGGACGACGTGCCACTTCTTATTGGCCCGGTCAATGACATAAATGACCTGAATGGCTTTCTTTGCAAGTATGAATGGCTCATCTTTATAAGCAACTCGATCGAGATCCACAGAAGTGAAACGGTAACTGTCAACCTTCACACCCTGTGGGATTTGGACCTATCGGCATCAAAATAGGGGAATCTTGAACAGTACGTAATCGAGCTCCCAAATTTCTTCAATGGACCCGTAGTAGGAGTTCAATCCACGTACTACCGTTGTTGGGCCTGTCTCGCTGAACTCCTCATGGAAAGCTTCTACGCTCACTCCACTATTTTGCACAATGCTCTTTCGATCTTGAGCTTTCGTGTAAAATGTGTACCCATTGATGTCGTATACCTGCCATGTTTGTATAGTAAACGTGGGCCCTTTTGCCAACCATTTAAGGTTGTCACTTGCGGACTCTCCGATGATTCACACTTTCATCTACGCGTTGAATTTACTGTTATGTTCTCCCATGATCCAAACCTCGGATCAGCGAGGATTGTCTTGTCGTAGCATCTCCTTGTGCTCATCGATGTATGGAGACACCTCCGTCATGTGTTGCAAGACCCAAAAATGAGCTTTCGAGTACATATCGAAATCAGGAGTGATGGCTCTCCGTCCAATAGTGCCAACACCATTAAGCCTCCCCTCGTGACGAGACACAGGAACTCCTATTGCTTCTACCTCGGCCATGTAATCGACGCAGAACTCAACAACCTCTTCCGCTGCATAACCTTCGACAATGCTACCCTCGGGCTGGGACCGATTCCTCACGTAGGCCTTAAGTACACCCATGTACCTCTCGAATGGATACATATAACGTAGGAACACGGGTCTACATATCTTGATTTCTCTGAAAAGGTGGACGGTGAGATGGACCATGATATCAAAAAATGATGGAGGAAAATACATCTCAAGCTGACAGAGAGTTCGAACCACCTCGCTCTGCAGAGAATCCAGTCCATTAGGATCAATGACCTTGCAAGAAATTGCATTGAAGAAAAAACACAGCCTCGTGATCGTCTCTCTAACCTTATGCGGCAGAATACTCTGGATGGCAACAGGAAGCATTTGTGTCATCAACACGTGACAATCATGAGACTTCATACCCAGCAATTTCAAATCACCCATGGACACAAGCTTTTTCATATTTGCGGAGTAACCCGATGGAACTTTAACACCATAGAGACACTTACAGAGTTCTGTCCTCTCAGCCTTGCACAAAGTGTAGCATGCAGGGGGGAGGTATATATGGCCTTTATCGTCCTCTCTCGGTGCTAGCTCGGGCCTGATTCTCATTTCAATCATGTCACGCCGCACATTGACGCCATCCTTTGTCTTCCCCGGAATGTTCAGCAATAGGCCGATTAAACTGTCGCAAACATTCTTCTCTACATGCATGACATCAATGCAATGACGAACCTCTAAATGCTCTGTGGGACCCTCATTTGAGGAATCCGGTGGCAACCGCCCAGGTGGGTTGCACTCAGAAATGGCACATTGCAGCTCACAACAACAAGATGCATTATATAAAAAAATGCGAGTAATTAAAAACAAGTGTTGATCACAGGACCAACATCACAATAACTTAGCGCCAAAATGACGCACATAATGTTGATACAAAATTAAGGAGTTTTTGACACAAAGGTCGGCACAAATGAAACAGTAATAATAAGTAAAAGGACTTCATCAGTCTTTTTCTTCAGCAGCAGCGGTGATGTATGGGCCTTCTCCACATCGGACTCCACTTTGGTACGTAACCCTCTAACAAGTTGGGTCTTCAGTTTCTTCTTCTTGTTCCACATTGGGTTCAAGACCGTAAGATTCAGGGTCGATGAATCCTTCTTTTAAATTTGTTTGCAAAAGCAAGGGTGAGCACATTGTCCACATGGTGCTCAACAAGTCCCAAATAAGAATGCAAGTATGTATGGATGAGGGGAAATTTCTCAAAGAATAGCTCTTTGGCTTTATATATGTATATAGAATAGATTTTCGCACTTAGTTTTGAAGAAAAGATCTTTATTTTCGAAAGCGATGCTTTTAAAACTCTAAGCTAAATTTTCAGAAAATGTTGTGTGTGGCGGTCTTCCATAAGTCACCACTTTATTCAGATTTTGTGAAAACTTTCCAAAAGCTACTTGTGCTGCATCGACGTGAATAGAATCCATAGCGCGCAGACTCCATAACCTGGGAGCTCAGAGTATCCGATACTTTTTAAACTTTGCAAAGGTGTACCACCTTAATCCACTGATCATTCGGCTTTCAAGTCGGTACCTCTCCATGCGACTTTTACGCATGTGACAAGGCCGAGATGACACAACAGTTTACAGTCCTAGCATTAACAATTCCCTGCCTGGTAAATAGACAGTCAAGTCTCAAGTACCGTTGTGGGTCCTCCCCACTACCTTACTTCCTAGCCTGGGTCTATGTTCTCGCAAGACACATAGCCTCTCTTGATTAGCCGTGCACGACTTAATCTGGCATAGGGCGTCTTCCTTCTTTCCACCTTTTCCTCTCATAATTTTTCTGAAATCACATCACTCATGGCCCTCAGCGGCCCACCAGTTCTCGCAAGAAACCGGATCGACAACCATTGCAGGGAAAAGCTAATACTAAAGAAAGCTACTAAGTTGCGCCCGTCCCATTCCAGGCAAGTGGTTGGTACGTTTTTCATGCCGCATAGAAGCACAACACAAGGTTCTAGTCCTTATGAATCTCTAGTGAGGAGTCTTTCACATTCCCAGTGCACACACAGCACCATCCAATCAAACCATCCTCACTATCGATTCCAATCACATTTTCTTTCACAAAAAGGGGTTTTGAACATGCTTTTCTCATATGTGACCATTCAACATTTAACATACAATCTTGAGCATAGCATAGCCTAAGCATGATATTCTAGGGTGACAAGGGTGCAGGGAGATTCAATGTCAAAAGGGGCTTTACAGTCATTTAGGTCATATCTAATCATTTCATTGAAACATAACTCTTATTTGAATCTAAGGCATGCACATACTTGAAAGCAGTTAACATACTTCATTTCAAAATAATAGGCTAGACATGATCAAGGGTTTGAGACTTGCCTTGCAGTGATGGGTCTAGCTGCTAAGATGAATCCTCGAAGTTCTCTTCTTCACCTTCAACTTCTGGTTCCATGGCGGACACAAGCAACACATACACACTATATAAGCATACAAGTACTAGAAAATAATATGTAAATACATCATGCATGCAGGGGAAAGGGTTTGGGCAAGGTCACTTGATGTTGATTGAAGAGATAGGCTCAAAAGGACTTGAATGTCGAAGGGCTGACATTCGGCTCATGGCTTGACATAGCCCTAAATTGGTTCTAAGTACGTTTTCTGGAGATGTGACAGCAGGGAATATTGTAGAACATGGCTCAGAAGGCTTAGTGGACAAAGTGGCATTTCAATAGCTCAAATGTAACAGGTCTAAATCATCCAATGCCACTGGTGGACATGCACTGACATAGTGCTGGACATAGTCAGAAACTAGGGCATTGCATAACTTTTGACTCAGGGCATCAATTGGTGCACAACTTTGTCTGGGGTTTAGGCCTTGATAACAGGAACAAATCACTCATCAGGCTCAAGGGCAGAAAGTGGCCGGACGGCGATGAACGGCGTCGATGAACCACGGTGGCGACACGGCACAGACATGGTTCTGGACAAAACTTGGCATGGTCATAACTTTTGATCTAGGCCGATTCAGGGTTCGAGCCAGTGGAGTAAAATACTCAGGGGGTTGGGGCCTAGCTAGATGACAAGGTTGCATCAGCTGGTTTGACTGAAAAACAAACTCGGGTGATCGGAGCCGAAGACGAAGGTAGCGATTTGGGCATTTTTGATCTAGAGCGTTTGAACTCAATTCCACCCTTGGGAAGCATCTAGGGGATAACACGAAGCTAATGGTGTGCTCAATTTTGCCAGGGAATGGCTGGAGAAGCACGGCGGCGTTCTCCGGCGAACTGCCGAAGCTCGAATTTGGGGATTCGACGCTCGGGGCAAAATTGATGATTCCAATCTTGCAGGCTTACTCCTCCTAGCTTACTGATCACTTTTCTCTACTAGCACGAGGATCAATTTGGCTTGAGTCACTCGGCATTAGGGGAACAGGGCAACAGGCAATCTCGGCGATCGCCGGCGCTAGGTCTCGTCGGAGTTCAATTAAAGGCTATGACACGAACAGGGGAATGAGGGAAGCTTACTGGTGGCCTTGGTTTGGAGTGAGAAGCAACGGTCGAGGCTGGCACCGTGAGCTCCAGAAGCGGCTCGTCGGGGAAGAAGACGAAGGCAAGCTCTGGTGCTAATGCTATGGGGTTTCTGGTGAGCTTTGGTGTGAAGTGAAGCACTGGCGAGAGGGGGCTTTATATAGCCGTGGGGTTGAGTCCTCGGGAGCGGCAGCAAATCGACAGGGAGATGCTCTTTGGCGCCGGAGCGGTCAGCGAGGCGCATTGGGACACGGCGGGAGCTCTGCCAGACGCGGAGTATCGCGCGAAACCTGGATTTGTCAGGACGACGGGATATCGAGTCTCGGCATGGCAGCCATGTGGCAGTAAAGCTCTGACAATGTCAGGCACGCGCGTGCGAACGGTGAAGCTGCGGTCTCCGGTCGTCGCCACAGTGGTGCTTCTTGGCGCGACGCGAGCACGTGCGGTCACGTGGGATTTGGCCGTTGGCGGAGGCACAACTGGCCGGCGGTGAAGGCTATGGTGGCTCACAGTGAACGGTGGCAGCAACCGCGGTCGAACGTCCTCAGGTCGTGGTCATGCACGCGGGCTCTGGTCGTGGTCGAAGAAAAGAAGCCAGGGACTAAACCGTGAGGCAAAAGGGCTGATTTGTGAGGGTTTGGACTGAATTGCGAAGGTTCTTCTCGGGATTTAGGACTTGATTGCAAATTTGGGGATCTAAGGGGCTGATTTGCAATCTGATTTTGCAGATGAGTATTACCAAAATACTTGGACTCATCCAGCAGGGAAAATGGCAAAATCTGATAAGATCTGAGGGTTTCGACAAAAATCGAAAACAGGGTAAAATAGGGTAATTAGAGTTTGACAATTTTGTCGGGGCTGAAACTAGGGTTTCGGTTGAGATTCTTGAGTTCTTCCAGAAGGGAAAAACGTTCAGAAAAATGAAAGAAAGATAATCAGTTGATCAGATTTGAATTTGGAGATGATCTGGGACTTTTAGCCTTTTTGGGCTTTTTGAAAATTCTGAAAAGGACTAAACTGAAATACTTTTGGACTGAACGGTGAAAATGATCTGGGAGATGAAGTTTAGCTGTCAACTTTTTAGGTTAAGGTAGTGGCACACCTAAGATCAAAATAGGGTTGAGACATCTGGGATTCCAAAGAAGATATGCTGACTCGCAAGCAGAAAAGATAGCCAAAAACTGGGATGTTACATGCTCCCAATACGGTAAGTCCCAAAATATCGATCTCTTCTTCCAAGAGTTCTTCGTGCGGGGTTTCAATTTACGACCCTTTCCAAACACAACATCTATGTCCTTCACCCGTGAGTAAACATCTTTCCCGCGCGTAGGCTTCAGGCTGAACCATCTTCCTTGTGGCCGTCAAATTCCCTCTTCCTCTTACGATACGCTTCATTCTTCGGAAGAAACCTACGGTGACGCATGTACACTGTTTTCCTGCAATTCTTCAGCCACACACTCTCAGTCTCATCTTCGCAGTGGGGGTAGGTTTTGGCTCCTTTCGTACTACGGCCCGACAAATTTCCAAGGGTAGGGAAATCGTTGATGGTGCAGAATATCATAGCACGTAGGATGAAGGTCTCTCGTTAAAAACCGTCTTGATTGCAGCAGTATTTTCTTGTTAACATTTTCACACAGAACATCATTTGGTGATTATCAGTTACATAATCAATCGAAAAGCTAGATATATAAGGAAAAGAAATTTCTTATTTCTTACAATCTTTGCATACATAAGGGATACAAGAGACCAAATTAGCGTCGACCTGTTCCGAAAGTAATTTACAAAGTTCTCCTAGGGATGTATTGGCATCAATAGGATCTACACTGGCCGCCCCAGGAGAACTACCAATGGCTCTAAGACTATCTACATCATCTCTCAGCAAAGGAGTGGATTTGGCATCAGTAGGATCATCCAAGACATTAAAGCTGATGATACAAAAAAGGTGTTGAAGAGGGGATATTAGAAGGATTGTTGTGGATCTCCAAAGGTGGAGATGAAGCTGCAACTCATAGCACTCTGCCAAGTGCAGAATGGCAGAAGACATCCCCTCAGAACGCTTCTCCAGCGCCTCTTTTTCTTCTTGGAGAGTTCTGCACAAGACAGCTTTCTCTTCCTGCACATGCATTGGTTAGTTTTGAAAGACATAACAACCAGCAGAGAGGGTGAAGATGATTGCCAAGCTTCGGAGTGGATTTGGACGTGGAAGTGTGCGCCTTACCCTAGAAAGTTGATCATCCAAGAAAAGCTGATGATACAAAGGTGTTGAAGAGGGGATATTGGAAGGATTGTTGTGGATCTCCAAAGGTTAAGTCGATGCAACTGGAGGGGTTGCAAGGGGCAATGTGGCAACACAGGCCTCAGCACCCTCTAGAGTCTTCACTGCAGCTCCACTGGAGGATCTTTCATCATTTCTAAGTCTCTTCTTTGGAGGGAGCATTTCCTCAGGAACCTATGGATTTCGAAATGCATTTGTTTCGAGGTAATCAAGTCATAAAAGAAAGATCTGCATTAGAGTTTCAGAGAGGACTTACTTTCTGAAGATCCTGATCGAGTTCATTCCTTATCTCTTCCTCATCACTCTCAAGTTCAATAACCTCATTGGAATCTTGGCTCGCCATCAAGGTGGGAGTTGAGGAGGGAATAAAGACAGGGATTTAGGAGCCTCGCTATTTATAGAACCAAAAGGTGATGGTTCATATGTGCGGGTGCCTCGAGTTTTAAAAAGTGCACTACTGGTTTTCAAGGTCAATAAATTCATGATAACTTCTCGGGAGATAAACTGCAACACGTCAAAGGAAGTTGAAGAGTCAGATTACATAATTCGATGCAAATTAAATTTGAAGTAAATAATTAAGTCTCTTCATCTGCGCAGTTATTATGTGCGGTTATCAACAATTATATGTAGAGAATTCGATGCGTGGGCACTGTTGGGACTATCAAAGACGGTTGAGATATCAAACCGTCTGCTTTAATATTACAGACGGTTCTCATGTCCAAACCGTCTGTAATATGACTATTACAGACGGTTCTCATGTCTGAACTGTCTTTACTATGCCTGGAATATTGAACTGTTCGACTTCTACAAATACTTGTTCCCTCCCTGGAGTTTTGCTTCCAGTCGAACCGCTCCACTTCTCTTTCTCCAAGGATGTCCGGGAAAATTGTAAAATTTACATAAGAACAAATTTTTAGTTAATTTTTTCATCATTAATGAAAAACAAGCTATTTATAGAATTTCCAAGTCGACACTTCGTGTTCCCAGGTTAGTGCGTCGCGCAAACATCAGAAACGGAAAAGACACAACACACTGTTGAGAATTTGAAGTGGAGCGCACTAGTTTTCAAGATCAATAAATTCATGATAACTTCTCGGGAGATAAACTGGAACACGGCAAAATAGTAGAGCCCACTTAGGAAGTTGAAGTGTCAGATTACATAATTCGATGCAAATTAAATTTGAAGTAAATAAATAAGTCTCTTCATCTGCGCAGTTATTATGTGCGGTTATCAATAATTGCATGTAGAGAATTCGATGCGTAGGCACTGTTGGGACTATCACAGACGGTTGGGAGATCAAAACCGTCTGCTTTAATATTACAAATGGTTCTGATGTCCGAACCGTCTTTAATATGCCTGTGGAATATTGAACTGTTCGACTTCTACAAATACTTGTTCCCTCCCTGGAGTTTTGCTTCCAGTTGAACCGCTGAGAATTTGAAAGAAGTTGAGAATTTGAAGCGTCGATCACTATTGGGACTATCACAGTCGGTCCTTACATAAAAACCGTCTGTAATGTTACTATCACAGACGGTTTGGAGTTAAAAACCGTCTGTGATATTGAAAGAAGTTGAGAATTCGAGGCGTCGGACACTGTTGGGACTATCACAGACGTTTTGTACCTCAAAACCATTTGTGATATTCAAAGCACGTTGATAACTCGAGGCGTTTGGCATGCCACAATGCCATCCAGCCAAATAAGCCCAACTTCTATATTCTTTTTATATTATTTGCATGGGACCTGCGACTTCTATATTGTTTCTATATTATTTAAGGGCTCCGATGGACTGCCCTCACAAGCCAAAGATCGCGATAGTCGTTCCTTGATCGCACACAGTGCACATACTTTTGTATGGTCGAATGTTCGCCAAAAGGTAAAGAAAGATAAAGAAAGAGGGAAGATAGCATGCAGTCCAAGAATGTGTTGGAAAATTGGAAAGTTGACATAATAACAAAGTTTTCAATAATTTTTTTTCATCACTTACAAAAAAAGTAAAAATACAGAATGCTAGGACAAGGAGTGGTCTTAGCCCTGGCTGCATCTAGAATAAAGTCAGTTTGACTTGCAGCCAGGACGCAGGACTCTTCCAGCGACAAGTTGTCCTTCTTAGGATCAACTACTACCGCGTCGAGAAGGCCTGCGACCTCCCTCATCTTCGCGATGGTATCCTTCATAGTCAAACCACAGCCAGCGATGTTCATATCCGCGGCTTTCTTCTCCTCGCGAAGATGCCTCGTCCTCGCCCTAGCATTGTCACCATCTGTCTTCATGCGCTGAATGCACTAGAAGAGATCGTCAAGGTCAAGCCGTAGCCGAGTGTGCTTCTCCGTAAGGAGCTTGTGCTCCTCCTGGAGGGCCCTCAGCTTGGCTTTCACCTTGCCCGAGTCTTCCACGGCTCCCCTTCCCTGTGCAAATCAACAGGTCAAGAATGTATTGAATAGGGATTAACAATACAGGGGTAAGTCCAAAAGATTGAGAGTTCTTACCGGGGAGGGCGAGGCTGACGAAGGCATCGAGGATGCCTTTGGCGCAGAGAAGCTAAGGAGTCAAACAGTCTGAGAATTATAAAAACTTGTAAAGTAAATGACAATTTTTCCACTGTCAATTTATATAACTTCCAAAGCGATGCTTCGTGTTCTCCTAGGGGCCGCGCGCGAAGATTGGAGACAGAAATGATCACAGTTGAGAATTCGAAGCGCCGGCAGTTTTTCAGCCGGTTCAGACCTCAGAACCGTCTGTGATAACTATACTATCACAGTCGGTTCTTAGTTCACAACCGACTGTATATATCACAGTCGGTTCTGAGTTCTGAACTGTCTGTGATATTCTAGTTATCACAGATGGTTCTCAGCTGTGAACCGATTGTATCTATCACAGTTGGGTTTTAGGTTAGAACCGTCTGTGATAAGTAGACTATTACAGACAGTTTTGTGTTCAGAACCGTCTGGTTTACTATCACAGTTGTTTTTGACATCAGAACCGACTGTGATAACTGACATATTCTCCCGACAGGCCTTCGCAGACGGTTTTCCATTGAACATTTCATAACTGTCTGTGATGTGCCGTCCTGGATGTCTGTTTCTGTGGTAGTGTTGGGTCAACAGTTAGAGGATCGCTTCCACTGTCACGTTTGGCGAGAGCCTCACTCCTGTTCAGGATCCCGCATCAAAGCGCTAAGGACTCAAGAACTCCCTTAATTTCTTGTTAAGGCTCAACTATTACGTCTGTTACCGAAATAAGGATTTAGGTTTTTGAGGAAGAAAACATCATGAAATTACTCCAAAGCTTGAAATAAAGATTGAAAAAAATCATGCCTTCTGGATTAGATCATCGCTAACCCTAGAGGGGATCTACTCACTAAAATCCATAAGAATGCAGAAATAAAAATAACAATTAAATAAAAACTCACTTGATTGCTTTGGAATTGAAGTTGTTGTCCTTGCCGGCTTACAAAAGCAATAAAAATAGAGAAGGGGGCTCTACTAAGAAAACTAGACTAAAGATTAAGCCCTAATGGCTTGTAAACCTAAGAAAAAAGATGATAAATTGAGCCAAAAGCTTCTCTATTTATAGTACACAGGTAAATGTGTCCAAAAATATCTCCTTGACGTGCAGGCAATGAATTCTGGCTTCAAACGGTATGAGAACGGATAAATCTGAGTCAAAACTGACCGGATTCAACCAGTTCTGATCCAATATGACTAAAACCGACCAGATTTGGCTAAAACAAACCAAACCTGACTAGTTTGAGTCAAAACTGGATCAAAACGGCTCACAAACGGCCAGCCCTGGTCAAACCCCTTCAAAACGGTCCAATTACGACCAGTTTGGATCAAACCTGACTCAAAACGACCAATTTGGATAAAAATGCTCAAAACCGACTAGTTAAAAGCCAAAGAATCCAATTCGAACATGATCGGGACACGTGGCGCAATTGTGGCCACACATGCGTCGTGGCCGAAACCGAATCGAACACGACCGGGACACGTGGCACAATTATGGCCAGACACGTGGCGTAACCGAAATTGAGTGGGAATCTTTTCAATCGTGTTGTATTTGGCCATGTCTCCTTTTTTGAGCAGGAGTCTTTTTCGAGTACAAGTCCTTTTTTCGCCTGAGATTCATACGGATAGGATCTTTTACTTGCCAATTTGACTTCAACTACAGAAAAGCTTTCTTCTATCATAAAAAACACACTTCTACTATCATTTTTTGTACCGTTGGAGATAGACACGATAGAATAAGATAGGTCATTTTCTAACGGTAAATAACTGTTAGAAGAAGTGCACTATTCTAATGGCATTTTCGGCGACAACCGGTAGAGAAACCGTTCTAGTCTGACGGTTGTGAATGAGTTTGCCGATAGAAATATTTGTACTCTTCTAATGGTTAAATGAGAGTGTACCGTGAGAAAAAAGGATAGTACTCTCACGGTTGTGTATGAGTTTACCGGCAAGAAAAGTTACACTCTTCTAACGGTTAATTAAGAGTGTACCGTGAGAACAAAAGATAGTATTCTCACGGTTGTGAATGAGTTTACCGATAGAAATACTTACACTCTTCTAACGGTTAATTAAGAGTTTACCGTGAGACAAAATCATAGTACTCTCATGGTTGTGTACGAGTTTACCAACAGGAAAAGTTACACTCTTCTAACGGTTAAGTAAGTGTGTCCCGATAGAAAAAAGTTATACTCTTCTCACGGTTGTATGGTAGTGTACCGTCAGAAAAACTTACATTCTTCTGACGGCTAGTGAGGAGAATACCGTTAGAAAATGTTGTTGTTTTCTAACTCTGTTTGCTATTTAGCCGTTCGAAGAGTACATTCACATATACAGTACAGATTGGATACACAATACAGTACAGATGCAAAGAAGGGTACATTCACATATACATTGAACAGATTGACACATTAGACAGTTAGTTATTCACATTTATTCACATATATACGAACCAATACAAATTGCAATCCAATATGGACAAATACTAACCAATAAGACTATATATAAACAATCTATGCACAGAGTACACGAAAAAGAGAAAATTGACAATAAGTGAGCGAAAAACTTGTCATGGCGGTTGGTTGGGCGCAACTTCCTCCATAACATATTGAGCCCAGATTTGTCGGAGATCCCTAATCTTTGCATTGTCATATTTGTCTTTGGACATGGAGATCTGCAAGAATGTGTGAATAATGAGTAAATAACTTCTTAATTTTGAACGTGACACCCAATTTTCAAATTTGAGTTAGCTATCGATGCTTACCCGGGGGAATTGGGCAAAGTTTGTCCGCACTAGGTCGTACATGTAGCACAGCACATAAAAGCCGCATTCCCACGATTGCGGCTGCTGATGGCACTGAGATAATTGCATATGCGAAGACATGTTAGCTATTGTTTCCATAAACTAATTAAGTATAAACAAAAAGTCTCATGAGTACCTCATATTCTTTCCAAGCTATTAGGGAGCCCTGCGGTGCGGCATGCCTCCCTCCAGTGGACACATATTTCTCAAAAGCCCTGCATTTCAGTTAGCATTTTCAGTTAATGTATTATCATTAGCTAGTGAGGTCAAAATTTAAATCAAACATGTTACTTACGCCTCCATATTCCCCTTGACCACATATTCGTTCGATAATCTGTCGCGCATCGAATTGAGGTAGTACACCTCATTCCTCCACGAACAGATCACGATGAGGACCCTGTGGCCCCTACATTGTACGTAAAAGAGGACCGCTAGCTCAAAGTATATCTCAGGTGTAACATACAAGATTGAGTTAAATTAGTATGAAATGCACTAACCTTTGGTGGTACGGCACCAGAATGAACTCCCTGTCCAGCTGCGCCATCAGCGCCTTGGATATGTAGTGCTCAGCGTGTGCGGCGTCATGCTCTAGCATCGTGAGGCTTATTTTCTCTGGGTCGAGGAAACCCACCTTGTCACACGCAGCCTCCGATGCTAGCTTGTACATGCACCTGCATGCAAAGGACGACATTAGTATTGCACAGAAAGTTACTACATTTCAAATAAACTACAACAATACAGAGTTAGCAAATAGAGTTAGAAAACAGCAATATATATATAGGATCAGCAAACTCACATGACTCCAGTCCGTATGATGGATATATCGAGCTCCCGCCAGTTGTAGAGGTTGAACAGATCCTCGTGTGCCACGGATATACTCCCAGGCTCATGGTGGAACTACCTAGGCCTATAGGGAACTAAGAAGTTCAGGTTGCGCCGAGCTCGGTGTAGATACCACTCGTGGAGGTCTCTGGTTGATCGATCCAATTTGCACAAAGCTGCCTCCGACAAGAGTGGGAACTCGTTCCTGAACCTCTCTAACTGTCCCTTTCGCCCTTTGCCCTTGCCTTTTGCCGGGAACTGAGCGCGTACCTTCGAAGGCAAGGGCAAGGTGATGGTGGCTTTCTTCCAAGGTGAAGGCGTGGATGCGCTGGCTGGGGTCGAGGCTGTCTTTGCTGTGTTCAGGTCCGCACGAGATCCCTCATGCCTCAAGTTGGGGGCACAGTCCCCTGGTAGTACGCCGGCAGGCCACTTCAATTAATGAGCACGTATGTTAGATTTTGCAAGTTGAGTGTACTGAGTAGGATGTAATCTAAAATGTGTAGGATTCACCTGCTGTATTAGAACACACTTCTTGGGCCACTGTACGTAGGAGCCCACTGCCTCAACAAGTGTCTACATTTCCTCCGTTGGGACTGGAAACGGAGAATCGTTGTAGCTCGACATGGCCATGTCCACCTGTACGTTTGCGAATCCCAAACGTAGAGGTACGTAGTGGATCTGGACATCCTCCCCAGACGGATATACGAACCTGTGTGCAACCACTGCCTGTCGGTCACTTAGGTGAGTTAGTAGGCTGCAGCTCTCCGTCTTCTACAAATTTGTAACAATTAAAACAGGTTAGCGAAACAACTCTAACAGAACGGGAGTGGCATCAACTTAAGTGCACAGCTGAAGGCTTGCAATACCTCAAGTAGATCCACTGGATCCACGAGGACCTTCGAAGAGCAATTGCCCATCTGACCTCGCGGGCTACCGTCACCCTGGTCATCTGCATTTGCACTCTTGGCCAGCAATGCTTGTTCAGCTGTGCAAACTCTTCCCTCATTTGTGTGATCTCAGACTGCACCTCAGCCTGTATTTCCGTCCGTACCTCAGCCCGTATCTTCTCAGAAAGGTCCGCTTCCTTCTCCTTCCAGGAGCGGGCCTTCTTCTTCAGTGGAGCCGGATTTGCGAAACCGGCCTTCCACGGCACAATGGCTCCCATGGTCCGTGTCCGCCCGGGATGCTCCTTATTTCCTAGAGCACGGGTGAGGATGTCTTTCTCCCTCTACAGGGTAAACAATCCCTCCATTGCCTCCTTCTCAAAAGAGATCTGTTACATTTAAAGTTACCTTTTGAGACAAATATATATATATATATATACACTTGTGCACACACAGTTTATGAGGTTAGCCAACTTACCATTCGCTTCACAACCTCGGCGTCCCTAGGGTTTGCGAACTCCACAGACCCCGTGGACGACACGGACCCTCTCCCCCTCCACCACCGCTTGCACCTCGCATCCCGGATCTCGGAGAGCGGCAACTCAGGGGAGTCGACGACAGAATTTTGCTCGTCTTTCTTCCTCCACTACTCCTCCTTCCCTGCATAGCCCCGGGATCCGAGCTGATGCGGGTGGTCATTCCTCTTCTGGATCGCCTTATTCTTCTCGCTAAGGGCCTTGAACTCGTCGGTCCCCTTTTGCTTGGTGAATTTCTCCCATACCTCCTCCGATATAAAGGGGTACTTCTCGCAAGGAGATTCGCCCGCAGCGAGGAAGGTACTGACGAGCCAGCTCTTAAATGTTTTCCATGTTCTGTTCATGTCCTTCAAGCAGGCCGTCCTAGGTTTATCGTCGGGGATGTTCCAATTAGCTTGTTTTCAAACAATGCATACAATTAATCATGAGTTAGTTAAACTTTAGGATAAGCCAAGAGAACGTGATTACGAAAGAGTTCAGCGATTTCAGTTAATTTAACCTTCACTTCCACCCACAACCTATCTCTCTCATCCGCCGTCACGTCCTTCCAGCTCTGGACGGTGATCTTCACCCTTTCTTTCGCCAACACCCAACGTAGGCCGCGTACTTCCCAGCATTCTTTCCGATCAGCCTCCCAAATTGGTTGAACTCACAAGAATGGTCGGTGCGTTTGGCCAAACGGCCCAACGTCATCGCGCCTTGCCCCACCCTCTTGCACTGGGACGAACCAGCATCTTCAGTTACGTTGGCCCTAGTTGAACAACTACTATCATCCGATGAAGACGATGACATGTCTTTCCCTACAAAACCATCAACAAACCATCAAAAATTTAATGGAAACACAAACCAAATCATTTTTACAAAGAAAAAGGACCTATTTTAAATATTTGTTCTATCGGTAAACACAACAACTACCTATAGAAGATAAGATTCTATTTCTGAGCATTTTCATCTACACATTTTCATAGGAAGCAGGCAACATATGGCAATTAATTCTTCTTGGAGTTCCATAACTCAGTTGAGGATTGGAGACTAATTAGGGTTGCTAAAGGAATGTCTGAAGAAAATAGTACTAAAAGGCATGCAAAAATTGTTGAAGTGTTCAGCAATTTTTTCTATCAGTAAATACATGAGCTACCGATAGAACATAACAATGTTTTCTATCGACAAAGATATGAGATACTGATAGAAGATGTTTATAAACACCAACAACATATAAAGTACATTATATGGCAATTGGATACAATTGATCACACATACAACAATATAGATAATTTCAAATCTCAAAATAGGTTCATGTGGAAATTAATTATTCTTGGAGTTCCATAACTCAGTAGAGGATTAATTGGAGACTAATTCTTCTTGGTTTCAATGAGAGTGTAAAAAACTGATCAAAGTATTCTCTCTATGTGACATTGCATGGTTCATGTCCTTCCAGATCCTAAGTTTTAATACTTGTTGAACTTTTATGACAAAATGAACACAAATAGAAAACAGGGTACTGATTGTTTCTTGGCCTATGTAATATAGCAGGCCAGATTGACACAGAAATTTTTTCTATCGGTAAACACATGAGCTACCGATAGAATATAACAAATTTTCTATCGGCAAATGCAAGAGATACCGATAGAAGATGTTTAAGAACACCTCCAACATATAAAGTACATTACATGGCAATTGGATATAATTGATCACACATACAGCAGTATAGATAATTTCAAATCTCAAAATAGGTTCATTACAGCACTGGAACATATTATGTCAACCCTAGTTTAAATCAACAATGCCTGCGGAATTTACAAAATCCTACACAATAGGGAACCATAATGTAAAAAACACTAAGATCAAATAAGGAAGACGCTGGAAAAAGAATGACGAATTAGGGTATTTTACGGCGATCAGTTGTGGTGATGGAGAGGCAGTGTAGAACACAGCGGCGGCCGGTGAAGGACGGAAATAAGGACCGGCGGTAGTGGCGAACCGGGATCCAGGCGATGATCGTCGTGCGGCAGTGAGGAAGTGGTCACCAGCGAGGGTTGGGGTTTTCGTGCTCGAAGAGACACAGTGCTATAAGTTGGAACGGTTGACTGGAGGGAAACTCTCGGGCGATGTTTAATAAAGTAGTGAGGGCCTTTTCTATCGGTACAAACAAGAAATACCGTCAGACTAATGGTTTCTTCTAACGGTACAACAAAATAATACCGTCAGAACATGTATGTGCACTTTTCTCACAGTAGTTTGAGAAAATTCCGTCAGAGTGGCCAACTTTGTCTAATGGTACTAACACAAAATACCGTTAGAACAAGTAAATTTGTCTAGAGCTTAATTTTTGAAGTGGGCAGGGCATTGGAAAATGATGTTTCAGGCCTCTTGAAGAAGCAAGAGGCTGCAATGGGATTTTGGCAAGAAAATTTGAAGGGAAGAATTAAGTTCTTACAGTCTAAAGGTACTGTACATGTTAGAACTCATGCTGTGGAATAAAATTGAGATATATTAATGTTGTGAACTAGCTTATCATTAAGTTCTAAAGAAAAATGTATTGCCTGATGTATTAATAATAAGTTCCTCACCTTGATGCACAACTTGTGGGCTGTTTGCCTCGTATTTTTCCTTCAAATAGAAAATAGTCATCAATGGTTCTCAACCCATAATCCTTCTTCGTGATCATCTCACAGATACGTTGTTTCGTCGATATCTTTAGTAGGGATAGATTGAATGTCCTCTAAAAACGGAGGTATTTCGTCGAACTGGTATACTCCTCTTCGTCGACAACGTCTTCGACCCCAACAATACATCTCTTGCTGTGGAGGACAACGTGCAACTTTGGATTAGCTGGGTCAACGATGTAGAATACCTGTGTGGCTTGCTTTGCAAGTATGAATGGATCGTCTTGGTATCCGACTCTATCAAGATCGACGAGAGTAAACTCGTAACTGTCAACTTTAACACCTCGAGGGATTTCGACCCATTGGCATCGAAACAAGGGAATCTTAAATAATCCATAATCGAGCTCCCATATTTCATCAATAGCACCGTAATATGAGTTCAGCACCCTTACTGCCCTAGCATCCTCAGAAATAGCAAACAGTGTCACTCCGCTACATTGCGTACTGCTCTTGGCATCCTGAGCTCTTGTGTAAAATGAATACCCATTGATGTTGTACCCCTGCCAAGTCCCTACAGTGAATCTTGGGCCTCTAGCCAACCATGTCACAGGTTCACTTATGGAGCCCTCGGCAACTCGCATAACTCTTTCTTGGATCCACCCAGCAAATTTCCTATTATGTTCTCTAGTGACCCAAATCTCTGGCTTCGAAGGATTCTGTGATCGTAGCATTGCCTTGTGCATATGTATGTATGGCTCGACCTCCGTCATGTGTTGTAAGGACTAGAACCTTGTGTTGTGCTTCTATGCGGCATGAAAAACGTACCAACCACTTGCCCGGTTATGGGACGGGCACAACTTAGTAGCTTTCTTTAGTATTAGCCTTTCCCTGCAATGGTTGTCGATCCAGTTTCTTGCGAGAGCTGGTGGGCCGCAGAAGGCCATGAGTGATGTGAGTTCAGAAAAATCATGAGAGGAAAAGGTGGAAAGAAGAAAGACGCCCTATGCCAGATTAAGTCGTGCGCGACTGTAATCAAGAGAGGCTATGTGTCTTGCGAGAACATAGACCCAGGCTAGGAAGTAAGGCAGTGGGGAGGACCCACAACGGTACTTGAGACTTGACTGTCTATTTACCGGGCAGGGAATAGTTAATGCTAGGACTGTAAACTGTTGTGTCATCTCGGCCTTGTCACATGCATAAAAGTTGCATGGAGCTGATCCGACTTGAAAGCCGAATGATCGGTGGATTAAGGTGGTATGCCTTTGCAAAGTATAAAAAGTATCGGATACTATGAGCTCCCAGGTTATGGAGTCTGCGCGCTGTGGATTCTATCCACGTCGATGCAGCACAAGTAGCTTTTGGAAAGTTTTTCACAAAATCTGAGTAAAGTGGTGACTCATGGAAGACCGCCACACATAACATCTTCTGAAAATCTAGCTTAGGATTTTAAAAGCCTCGCTTTTGAAAACAAAAACCTTTTCTTCAAAACTGAGAGTGAAAATCTATTCTATTCCTATATATAAAGCCAAGACCTCTTTCCTTGAAAACCCCTCATCTATATATCTGCATTCTCATAACGGGACTTGCTGAGCATCGTGGAAAAATATGCTCACTCTTTCCTTTTCACACAAATTCAGAGAAGAAAGGATTCGAGGATCCTGATTCCTTTAGCCTTGAGCACCAAGAAGAGGAAGGAACTTTTCCAGATGATTTGAGCTTCTAGGAGGGTCATGCGCCAAGTTGAGTTCAATGTGGTAAAGGCCCGAGCCGAACCGCTGCAGAAGGAAATGGAAGACCTTTGTTGTTTTTGTGTTATTTCTGTGTTCGGTACTCCGATGCCGATTCTTTTTTATTCTTGATTTTGAAAAACTCTCTACTTTTGTATCAACTTTAATTAATGCCATTCTTGGCTTTATGATAATGTAATAGTGGTCCTCGTGACCTTGTACTTGTTTTATCTATTTGACTTACTGTTTAAAGTAAATCCTGTTGTTGTGAGCTTGTGATGTACCTTTCTGTGTGCAATTCGCCTGGGCGGTTGCCATCGGAATCCTCAAATGAGGGTCCCACAGAACCTGGTATCAGAGCAAAAGGCTCGACTGTAGGACATGACCTTTCTATAGACATTGGCGTTCCTAGAACATAATCATTAGAGTATTTGATTAGAATCTATTTGCGAAAACCTAATTTGTCTAAGAAAAATATATTATGTAGTTATTCTTTTTGATTATTTGAAAAAGCTTTAAACATTATTTCCAACTTTTAGGTGTTTTTGCGTTATGTCCCCTTAGATAGTTTCCGTGCCTCAGTAGTAGTCTACGAAATCCCAGAACGTGGAGTTGTACCTGATGGACACAGATGAAGATCAGGAGGACTCAGAAGAGGTAGAGCCTTACGATTCTTCCAATACCGACGTGTGATCCCAGACTTTCCCTGGTTTAACCTTTTGTGCCTAACCACAACAGACGTTAGATCTTTGTGTGGTAGTTGCTTGTCTTGATGTGTGTTGGTTGCTAAATATTCTTATAAGACGTAGAGGCAAAACTATGTATTTTATAAAAATTTGGTTTATGAAAAACATCTTGCACCTCCCAATCCCTGTCTCACGGATTGATCTCAGTTTTCCAGTTGTACCCTATCTGTGTTTCCCTCCGAGTCAGCAATCATTTCTTTGACCACCTATTAGAGCAGTTTGGTTAACTCAAGAGGAAGATCTCATGGAAGAAAACCTGAGGAAGATACCAGTAACATGAGGACTACATCTGTAAACAGAAACTGTACCAACCAAAATCAACCCGGATCATCATCTGTTATACCGCAAGGAGAAAATGTCAATGATGTACCGATTTGAATGGAGCAAAATAGACAGCAGGCAATGTCAGTGCAGAACCAGATCTTAGAGCACTCTATTCTAATCCAATCCCCTAGAGCTAGAATGCCAATCAAATCCATCTGTAGAAATATTGCCTTTTGTATCGGCAACCTAGAATTCCTGGCAGATTTGCTAGTTCTGAATCTTCAAGAGTTAGACATCATTCTTGGAATAGGTTGGCTAGCAAAACACAGAGGCCAGATAGATTGTGAGAAGAAGACCGAAAGAGAACAAGTCACATTCTTCGCAGAAAGGAAAAGGAAAAGGAAAAGGAAAAGGAAAAGAAAGGAAAAGAAAAGAAAAGAAAAAAAAAAGAAAAGGAGAAAAGAAAGATCTCCACTAACCGACCGTATGGACAGATCAAATTCAAAAATGTTCCAGTAGTCAACGAGTACCCGTAAGTTTTTCCTGAAAGAATCCCCTGGAATGCCACCAGACTGAAGTATAGAGTTTGCCATCAAGCTGGAACCTCAATCAGCCCATACACAAAGAAACTTGCATGTATGACGAACCAAGTGGAAGAATTGGAAGAAAAAAAAAAGGATTCACCAGAACAAGTTCTTTATCTTGGGAAACCCTAATGCTCTTCACCAAGAGGAAAGATAGTAGTCTGCGACTTTGTATCGACTACAGGAAGTTAAATGATATGACAATAAAAAACAAGTACCCTCTACCAAGGATCGATGATTTCTTTAATCAACTCAGAGAAACAAAAATATTTTCGAGGATCAACTTGAGATCCGGCTATCATAAACTGAAAATTTGAGAAGAGGATATCCCAAAGACTGCATTCATGACAAGATATGGATTGTATAAGTTCACAGTGATGCCAGTCAGACTAATGAATGCACCAGTAGAATTCATGAACTTGATGAATAAAGTTCTCATGGAATACCTAGGCAAGTTCATTATTGTGGTTGCGGATGATATTCTCAATTTCTCCAAGACGAAAAAGACCATGTTCAGCGTCTCAGACTAGTGTTGAAGGAAGCAAGCAGACCATCAGTTATACGCCAAGTTTGATAAGTGTGCCTTTTGGTCGAAGGATATTCCTTTCTTGGGCCACATCATTTCAGGTGAAGGAATATTCGAGCATCTGTCAAAGACCCAAGCAACATCGCAATATCCACCAAATCTACAGTACCCAAGACCCACGACAGCCAAGTACCCGGCTTGTCACAGAAGCCACTATCAGCGTGATTGTCCCTACACTGCTAACATTGTGGACAATTCGATCATTGTCGAGAGAGATTCCCTAGAGGAATTTGTTAGATCCAATAGCCAAGAAAAGAATTGAAGGTCAACAACAGCCTGCAGTTCAGACACCAATCCCAATGCCTATCCCAATACAACAGTATGGACGAGAAGCTCCAGCTGCAAGAGAAAGATTTCCAACTAACCATAGAAGAGATCGAGGAAACCCAACACCAACTCAAGGTAGACTCGACTATGTCACATCAGAAGAAGGAGGCCCGTCAGACAAAAATTTTTGCTATTTAAAGTGAACTGAATATAACGTATCATATCGCCATTCAGTTTTCCGACTCTAGGATGTCAGTAAAAGTCAGTGTATGAAGGAGTAAAATTTAATATAAGCAGAAAGACTCGGCTATGTTGGATCTTTCATGTCCAATTCTGCTTAATAGTCCCATGTAGGGTGGCTTTAGGCTATATGTTTTCAGATTGACACAGAATGGCATGGATGAGGATGACACATGCTTTGTTAGAGTTGTACCATATTGAGTGCACCAGCATTGGAAGATTGTTATCTGAATCATATGATTTCTAACAAATAATTTAAATTCCATGTGTACATGCACAACGCATGCATACATGATGACAAACTTTTTATGTATGCATTAACATGTTTATTCTTTTTTCTTTTGGTTCTGATCAATGCTTAGTGTTGAACACTCATGAATGAAAGTGAATTAAACCATCTAGTATGGCCTAGAGCCATATATGATTCTCTCTCTTTGTCAACAATAATCATATTAGCATTGTCCACTAGTATCATTTATCTAATGGATTTATCACCCAACAAAGCAAATTTCTACAACTTAAATTACTTGATATTCTCAGAATCACAGCATTGAGAAAGCATCTATTCTAGTTCTGATGTGAAAGCCAAACTCCCATACTTACTGACTTACATAGCTAAATTACCTGCATCTT
The DNA here is from genome assembly GCA_019359835.1 of Pharus latifolius. Classification (NCBI taxonomy): domain Eukaryota; kingdom Viridiplantae; phylum Streptophyta; class Magnoliopsida; order Poales; family Poaceae; genus Pharus; species Pharus latifolius. The sequence continues at coordinate 36,455,672 of CM033325.1, forward strand.
TTTACTTAGACTTTATGCACAAGATCCTGAATTTTGAATGTTCTTTTTCGTTTATCATCGGCAAAAGTTATTGTGGTAGTGATTATTGCAACTCAATACTTCTGAAAATAGTCTTCAGATATGTCCTTATAACAAAGATATCATCTTATGTTTGTACACATCGGTATGCTATATTAACATTTTACAAGTGCTAATCATTCAGTCTTTGATAATGCCAACTTTCACAGGATACTTATTAAGCCCCATCCTGCTGTATGGCGCTTGGTACATGGCTGGCAATATAGTAGTTCATCGAAGGTTAATATCTGCTCAAGTGTTCCTTTGTTAGGGAAAAAGTATGTGCTCATAAGTAGTCACATTCTTTTTCACTGATTATATGATGTAACTGTGAATTGTAGTATTGATGGCTTTCTAGATGTGAAACTCTAATTTCAAATGATGACTATAGAGTTTAGATGTGTGGTTGAGGTACCAATAGACAAAGATTTTTTATATGTGTTCTTTGATTTGAGGATCTTAGGGGTAAAAAAAATTATAGTTTAGTGGCCCATATCTTCTACAAAGTGATAATGTGCAATACCTAGCACTGCACAAGCTACTTTTACTATAAGCTTTAGATATTATCCAAATCAACTTGGAAGGTAGAATAGTACCACAATGACCAGCACGATGAGGCTCCACTGACATATTTAGCTAATTTTTTTAGAAACATGCAGTAGAGCTGCATATTTTCATTGTATAAGGAATATTTAACTAATTTTGATTTTACTTGTGAATATCGCATCATTCAGTCAGGCATATTCTAGGGTAGTCACTAGAATGTCTAATCTATGCAAATGGTGATCAATTAAATTAATTCCATGTAATTCAATTTAGAGCCAAATCAAGCTAATCTCTATTTCAAAAAAGAAATCAAGCAATTGGATTGGTCCACCTGCATAACATGACTTCATCAAAACTTACATAGATGACTAAAATAACAGTCAATTCTCCGCATAACCTGCTCACTCGCCCCAGTGGATACAAACACCAGTTGGTTCAACAATGCAACTTTAATTTCTAAAAGGGCTAGATGGCTTTATCATACATCCAATGTTTCTGTGAAATTTCCAATTCCTATATATAAAACAGGTATACTTGCTTTCTTTCAAGGATGAAGATACAGTGATAGTAATTAAAAGATGAACATTCTACTTTCTAGATCAACTAGTTGTTCAAAGTGAAAGCTTAGGATTTCAATAGCATTACAAGTGAGAATATTTTCATTTGTTTGCTGGTACAATAGAACAATGTCTTATTAAAGAGAGATTTTCTCAAACCAAAACCATAGCACATGCAACCTGTAATCTAATTCATCAGTGGTTGTTTTAAGTGCAAAATCCAGTTGGGAACCAACTGTATTTGCCATTGCAACTACTTGTAAGTTTCTTCACCTAAACTCAATTGTATGCAGAGTGCAAAATAAATCAAAATGTGGATTAGGTATTCTTCACCATTGCAAGGGACATTAAGCAACGATTGACTGAAGTTGTGGCTTCCATGAGTCAGGTGACTATTTTGGCATATCATAAATTGCTTGTTAGCTTCATTCATGGATCCTAACATTTTAACATTTATGCAACCCTAGGTTGTCCAAATCACCAGGCAAGATCTTGACCAGGCAAGCGCTGCCGTGTCAAGGTGGTCATCATGCTACAATACCTGAATATTGACATGAAACAATTGCATGGCTCATTTTCCCAGCTCAAGATACAGCTGTTGCTAGTTAGGTGGTGTCGTCTTTTTCTGTGTGCTGCCAAAATGTATATCACCTAGTTGGTGTCATGTCTAGCTTAAGAAGATTGATATTTTGACCATTGTCATATTCAGATTCCTGATTGACCTGGTTGTTTGTGTTTTACAATGGTTGTGTTCTAGTGAGTTCATTAGTGCTGAAACTGCTGATTTATGTTTTCTGGTTCCTGATTTTCGTGTGTAAATGTTGGAATAGTTGTAAGCATGAATTTTTTGTCATATAATCAAAATATTTGAAACAGCCGGTAGTTTTTGATTGTCTGTAGTCATGCTAATTTCCTAGTGTAAGTTCAGAAACATCTCTACTAACAGTTCTCATACCGCTAGTGATCGGTACGAAAGAAAAGTCTAACGGTTCAATAATAAGAAATGTTAGTATATAGTAAACTATTCTAACAGTTCTTTACCTAAGAACCGTTAGAAAAGAGTATATATTCTAACGGTTCACTAGTAAAACCAGTTAGAAAAGATCACTCTTTTCTAACAGTGATCTTTTCTAACGGTTCTTTAGTAAGGAACCGTTAGAAAAGAGTACCTTTTCTAATGATTCTTTACTAAGAACCGTTGGAAAAGATCACTAATAAGAAATGTTAGAATATAGTAAGCTATTCTAACGGTTCTTTACCTAAGAACTGTTAGAAAAGAGTACCTATTCTAACAGTTCAGTAATAAGAACCGTTAGAAAAGATCACTCTTTTCTAACAGTGATCTTTTCTAACAGTTCTTTAGTAATGAACCTTTAGAAAATGTACTCTTTTCTAACGGTTCTTATTAATGAACCATTAGAGTAGTATTAGACTTGGTCTATCATGCCAATCACTAACGGTATGAGAATCGTTAGTAAAGGTGTGTTTTGAACTGTTAGAAGAAAGCATTTTTGTGTTAGTGACTCGTGCAGCAGCTTCCAATTCTGTTATTTGAGGATCAACAACTGGTTGGGGCAGATTTGATGGTATTTCTCTATGACCATAATTTGTCAAACTTCAAGCAATTGATCAAATTTTGCTCCCAATTCGTGAAACATCTTCTTGTATTCATGGTCTCACTCTTTAAGAGCATGACACGCGGAAGGATCAAGTGTAGGGGATCAGCATCTGCCCCTTGTTCTTCATTAGCATTGCTTTCATCACCTAGACCGCCTTGACCTGTAGCCATGCTAACTGGAGCAGTGTTGTCATCACCAACACCATTTCTAAGATATTGTTCCTCATCAAAAGCGAAGGAAGGAGCAAGATTAGAATAGTGTGGTGAATGAGGGAGTCGTTGAAAAGAGGTTGACTCAGAGTCAGAAGACCCTCTTTCAGTATCATACTTAACATCGTCTTGCAACGGTTCAGTCATAGAACTTGAAGCTCTTTGATGTGCCCTCGTCCTCAATCGGGTCCCCATGCCTTGTCGGGTTGCAACCTCCCGTAATTGAGCAGGATCCTCCGAAAGACGGGACACGATGTCGACATAAGGGCGGGAAGATTTCCCCTTGTCATCATCTTTTCTGAAGTGATGGGAAGGCAAGGAATTTTTGTCATTGCTTCTTTTGTTGATGCATCTTGATCTTCTTGCCCCTTGGTGGACTTGGACCAAGAATGAGCATCTCCCAAGCATGATAAGAATGCCACAGGTTTTGGGTTTGGGACAATCTCCTCATTTGAGGGGTATGAGAACTCTTGAATGACAGGAGGTGGCCTCCAGTCAGAGTCAGTATCACCCTAGGGTTGAAATGTCACCATCCCACAAATCATGGCATCTTTTCCAATGATTTGCGTACTTGACACCTCAGTCATTGATGCAAGATCTTCTGTAGTCTCTTGGGGAGGAGTCATCACAGCTTCTGGTGGTGCTTCTTGAAGGAAACCGAGTAAGCTACACTAGCAGAATTTCAAAAAATTTTACTCGAAGGCTGCAAGTAATATATCATAGATTAGATTGTTACTAACAGCGGAAGCAGATTTGGTGAAGCGATCGAATGTTCACATCAACCATTTGCGGACCGTCCTGATCGGCAGATGTAGATGACAACGACTGCTCATGGATCGTTGTAATCAGCGCAGAAATTGCAGTAGCGCCTCTACAGTATCCACATGTACCGGGATGGAACGTCGTACGATGGTGTGCTAGCACTAACGTGCACGACAAGGGTTGAGAGGCTATTTAAAGGAGATGGCAGCTATGGCTTTTGTGATGTGCTTAAAGCCCACCATACCTCTCTTTATATAGAGCCATGCAAAAGAAATCCTAACAGATTAGGTTTACTGATGTGATACGAATCTTATCCGAACTGCCCATGCAGAAGAAATCCTAACAAATTAGGTTTGCTGATGTGATACAAATCTTATCTGAATTGCTTATGTAGAAGAAATCCTAACATATTAGGTTTCCTGATGTTATACAAATGTTATCCGAACTACAGGATGAGTCTAACATCAAATCTTCGTATCTGATACGAAAACTCCATAACAATTCATGTTAACATTATTTGAGGGTTAAAGTTCTTGTCATGAAGAGGTTGAAGGGGCCTAAACTTGCACAGCTTCCTGGGGGAGAATGACCGATCGGAGCCATCTTTGGTTGGGAACTCCTGCACCCTGAGAAGATGTTCCTGCAACGGTTAATGGACATGATAGAGATGATAACTTCTCCTTTTGCTTGCTTGGACTTGGTACATCTCCAGCTGATTGGTCATGATGCCGACTTGGAGCTAGATGGTCAAGAAGGTAATGATACCTCTGACTCTGTTCCAGCGTCGGATAGATACGGAACATGATGTTCTCATCATCGTGGCGGATGTTGCCATCGAGCCAGACACAAACTTGCACATTTTCAGTACAAGATCCTCCAAGTCTTGGCACAACATGAGACGGTTCCTCCTATGTCGATCACGCTTGCGTTGATTGATCATAGGGACATGAGGGGCCTTGGGCAGGCCAGGTGGCATTGGAAGAAGAGGAGGAGCCTGAGAAGGAGGCATCCAAGTGCTTCTTGCTTGAGATAACAAGTCGACTTGCTTTCTAGGAGATGTAGAGGGCCCCTGCCATGCCGAGATGAAGTCGATGCAGGTGGAGAAGTCAACACACGCCATTGTTGTGGGACACGTGCTGACTACTCTGGCCGATGAGACCACTGGTTCCAACGAGGTGGAAGTGGTGCTTGTCTAGGCCGGTAGGTCGATGTAGGTGAAGGCCTTTGACAAGGCGCCCAAGTCTGGTGCATGTGCTGAGGGCGGTGTCTTGAGGCGTCATGTCTTGAACCCCTTCTAAGCTGAGAGGAGGAATCAGGCATATCACGACCTCGCAACCGCTCCTGCAGACTCTTCATTTGGGTTCACAGTTGTTGGAGTTGTTGTTGTACATTGTCAGCATCGGGAGCGGGTACTTCATTTGGTAACACTGCAAACTTGTTATCAGTACTGGATGGGCCAGCCTGCGCAGAAACATGGAAGCATGACTCCCAACCAGTTACTTTAACCTCGGGGGTGAAAGAACCCGTTGGATCGGGCATTTTTGCTCGCTTGGTCGAATGGAGTCTCCAGAATTCCCTCAGGATGGTGAGTCTCAATAAATCCTTGATTTTTCCATTTGCCCATTCATTAGGGAATAAGTTGTATGGCGGCGTCACTATGTAGGGATAACGACAAGTCTTGTTAATGAGATCACTCGCACTGAGCGACCAGTCCTCTTCAGGAATAGCAATGCGGGCAATACGAGCACCACGTTGCTCCTGCAAGGCACTCACCTTGCGGTACTTCCTTCTGATGTTACACAGCCTATTGGGATTGAAGGCGTGGCAAGCAAATTACATCTGCCTCCATAGAGTATAGGAGGCATTCTCCAGTGCATTGAATAGCTCAACCTCGGAACTCTGCACGCCTGGGGTAGGCAGTGTAGGACCAATGAGTGGAGCATCCACACAAAAAGAAGTGGCATGATGCTGCCTGTTGGTGGCTTGCTAACGAAGTCATTGAGTAACTTGAACGTCACCTTGAGTGTCAGTGACGACAACATTCTTCAGAAGGTTGCATGCCTCTACCATCAATGTGTGGTGCTCCTTCTTGGCTTTAGCAAAAGCACGTTTACGTGCTTTCTTTGACTCTATTGTAAGGAATTCTGTAGGTTCTTGAGTTTGGTGGAAGTACGTGGTATAACTATACTTGAAGATTGCCACTGGAGGCAATGTCCCAAATTGAACCATCAGAACTTCCTCATCTGTGTGAGAAAGTTTGTCGAGGAAGGATCCACCTGCAAAAATGGGTTCCTTGATCAATCAATATGCATCATCAAATATATGTGTTCTACAGACAAGGTGCATGATGAATGGAATGCATGCGCCCTATAGATGAACTGCATGACGGATGTAAAACAAAGGGCATGCAGAAGTGAGTCAGACGACCATCGGGGTAGAACAAAGATAAGAGCAAAACCATGTCCCACCGGGTGTGCCATTTTGTTTTGCCGAGAAGATCTGTCTTCCAGGAAATTGGCCCCTTTTTGTGTTACGGGCGTGCCAGTATACATAAGTATAAAAATAAAGGGTAGAGAATGCACAATCTTAGAAAACACTGTACTTTATTAATTCTAAAAAGAATTACAAGTTACAAGTCCCTTTGAGATTTATTATCTCTCATTGCGCCAAAAAAAGTACATCTTAACTTTAGGGGATTGCATAGTTCATGGTTCCTCAGGTCTTTTAAAAAGCTCTTGGTTAATTACATCTATAGAACAAGCCCAGAGAAAACCTTTTATTAAGCTGTGCTGATGGTCGTCGTCTTCAAGCCTCGAAACTTCAAAATTGTCCTTAATGAATGAATGCAATGCGTATGCCCATAAATGCAAGTATATAAATCCATAGCCTCGTCAGTCTATGGTGCTATCACAAAATGTGGCCTTCGCCTCGTCGGTGCCCAGCCAGGGGATTGTTCGGCCTCATCGGTCATGAATAAATGGATGCTTTCGCCTCATCAGTACTTGGCATGAATGGTGTCTGGCTTCCTCAGTCACGAACAAAAAGCATGTTGCCTTTGCCTCATCAGTACATAGCAACATGTAAATTATGGATGGAATGAGTTGTGATGACACATTTGACTTTCTTAGCTTCATGAAAAGCATATTGCATGGTAGACAACACATTGGAATATCCATCAATGACTTGTTCTATATATTTTGTAGGATTTTGACTTGTCTTGACAATTTCAGACATGATTAATTATTGCACTGGCTCCTCTTTGACTAACTGCATGAGACTTTCTAGTTTTTTATTAGCTTGAAACTTGGAGGAATAGTTTCTGGACAGATCCTTGATTGTTCATCAAAATTTGAGATCAATCGGACCGTCGGATTAGAAATTATCTTCATTACATTACTCATACGTCAAGCTGGAATTCAGTGAGATAGAGTTGTTTGCAATGGTGTTGAGGTCTTCTGGTGCTCTGATTGAAGTGAAACTTGATGGAATTACTTCAGCATGCACCCACTATTCTCCATAAAATTTTGGGGTCGATCGGACTTCTGGATCAGAAGTTATCATTGATCTTCTCCCATGGGATAAAGTGAACAAGCTTCTGGATAGAGAATCTCCTTTAGTCAAATTGCATCTTCGAGATCTCTGATTGCCTTGAAATTTGGTGGACAGGTTTCTATAGAGTCCTCTATTCATCATAAAAATTTGGGGTCGATCAAACTTCTGGATAAGAAGTTATCATCAATCTATCTCCCATATGGCAAAGTGAACAAGTTTATGGACAAAGCATCTCCTTTGGTCAAACTGCACTTTAGAGATCTCTGATTGACTTGAATTCGGTGACATGTTGCTCATAGAGTCCTTTATTCACCATAAAAATTTGGGGTCGATCGGACTTCTGGATTATAAGTTATCATCAATCTTTCTCCCATGTGGCACTATTCTGAACAAAGCCTCTCCTTGGTCAAATTGCCACTTTGAGGCCACTGTTTGAATTTGCACAACTGGTCGTGGTCAAATTTGCCTCTGATTGAATTGCAAATTGGACCCAACCCAGAAGGAATGACCAAATTGGCGAATAGGATCTCGTCATTGTTGAATTTGACCATCTGATCGAATGACGAATTGGACCAAACCTAGAAGGAATGATCAAATTTTCCAATAAGATCTGGTTGTGACCGAATTTGACCATCTGATCGAATGACAAATCGGACCAAACCCAGAAGGAATGATCATATTTTCTAATAAGATCTAGTGGTGATCGAATTTGACCATCTGATCGAATGGCGAATCAGACCAAACCCAGAAGGAATGATCAGATTTTCCAATAAGATCTGGTCATGGTCAAAATTGACCATCTGATCAAATAGCGAATTATATCGGACCAAACCTAGAAGGAATGATCAGATTTTCTAATAAGATCTGGTCGTGACCAAATTTGACCATCTGACCATGCATCACAATAGAGGTAGCAAGTTTTTTCAAACTTATTACTTCATCATACTTATCTGTCTCCACAGAAAATGTTTGACCACCATGTGATGAATGGCAAATCGGACCAAACCCCAAAGGAATGATCAGATTTTGCAATAAGATCTGGTCATGGTCAAAATTGACCATCTGATCGAATGGCGAATCAGGCCAAACCCAAAAGGAACGATCATATTTTCCAATAAGATCTGGTTAATCTTGAGGCACTCGCTGAATCAGGGCTCTCTTTGCTCCATGGTCTTCTCCTTCTTCATGAAGGAACTACCATGGGCACCGATGAATATGCCTTCCATCCCTTCATGTAATGCATGATATGCACTTTATATATGGATAATCAGTACTCACCCATGAGGAAAAGGTCTCTGGTCGAACAGAGGCAGCCTTCTTTGATATTGCCTTCTTAGCCTGGCACCTGATCTCTGCACCTACTTCACCTGTCCTGCCAGCCTCTGTCTGTGTCCAAAAGGCTAGCACAGCCTCTCTATTTATAGAGGCTCTAGGTTGGTTGCAACCATCCAACAACCAGAGATATGTAGGGGATTTGAATTTGAATAGGATATATATTTTGTTATTTGAGTAAACAAAAGGATAAAGATAAAGATTATCCCCTTTGGAGTTTTTAATTTGAATAGGAGATAAACTTTTGTTATTTAAATAAAAGAAAAATTTACAGATAAGCCCTGTTCGAACTTGGGCTGAATGTCAGTGCGACCAGACGGAATACGAGTCAAATTTGACTAGTCCAATTTTGACCAGGTTTTGGCCAGTCCAATTTTGACCAGTTTTTTGACCAATCCAGTTTTGACCAATTTTTTGACTAGTGGAGTTTTGGACCTGATTTTGGATCATTTTTTACAGCCAAAATATACGTGTATTTTTTGACCAATTTGGACTTTTCTAATGAATTGTTTATTACAAAATCTATCAAACAGAAATACAATAAGATACTACTCATTGATGTGTTCTCCGAAATGTTGCCAAATGTGCTCGACTAAGTCCCTTTTTAGTTGCGTGTGTGTAAGCTGAGTACAGATGGCTGCATTTCTTGCAAGTACATTGGCAAATAAAGGCGTAAGTCCACTATGGATCAGAAGGGTACTACGGTGGATGTGCCTGGATGATCATTATAATCATATTTCTTGGCATCATAATCGCGTTCATTCTCTATGATCATGTTGTGCAAGATGATGCATGCTTGCATGATCTTAGTAAGGGTTAACTGTCGCCAAAATCGTGCCGCACTGTGTATCATGGCAAACCGAGACTGTATGACTCCAAAAGCCCACTCAACATCTTTTCTTGCTCCTTCTTGGTGTTGTGCAAACAACTGATTTTTCACCATCTGTGGGAGCGGTATCATCTTCACAAAGACAGCGCACTCCGGGTATATACCACCGGCGAGATAATTCCTCATGTTGTACTGCTGGCCATTTACAATGTACTGAACATGAGGAGCTCGCCCTTTCAATAAATCGGTGAATAAGAGCGATTGGTTCAGCACATTGATATCGTTGTTGGAGCTTGCAACACCAAAAAAATATACCATATCCAGAGATCATAGGAAGCCACCACTTCAAGTATAATCGTTGGGACTCTATAATCTCCATGAGCAAATTGTCCCTTCCATGGTACTGGGCAATTTCTCCATTCTCAGTGCATGTAATCAATGCTTCCCAACATACTTGGAAAGCCACGGGCCTCTCCTTGTTGCAGCAAGCGGTGGATATTCTCGACAGTGGGATTGCAAAGATATGGTTGCCAAACTTGTTGACAACACCTTGTACGAAGTGCTCCTAGCATTGAATCACTGTGGACTCCCCTCTCCGCACATACTCATCAACGACATCAGCGGGGCCACCATATGTGAGCATACACATTGCTGCGGTACACTTTTATAAAGGGGAGAGTCCACAACGATTAGTGGCATCCCTTCTTTTAGTGAAAAGTTCATAACCGTCTGTGATGTGCCATCCTGGATGTTTGTTTCTGTGGTAGTGTATGGTCGTCTTCGTCTTCATCTTCGTTTGCCCTGCACAAGCCTTCACACCCTTAACCTTGCCTTTTGAAGCATCAACTTCAGAAGGTACAGTCATGGCCTGCTGCTTAATCCAAGCAAGCACCGTTGATACCGGCCTAGACCGTCTCGCAAGAGAACAAGGACGATGCAGTGGGAGTGTATTCTGTCGTTCTTTCCTTAGGGACTAGAGAAGCAAAATGCGTAAACTAAACTAAATCGATGGCAAATGAAAAAAAACTAGACGAAAGAAAGAGGGAGAAAATGTCAGAAGAAATGAGAGAGGTGGTCATCGAGCGACAATCGAGTCAATGTTAGGTCTATATACGTCAACTTGAGTACAAGCAATAGCACCTTAAACATTCAGTGGTCTCGCAATAGGAAGCGAAAACAACTAAAACAAATACGCCTATCAACGGTATCAACAATTGAACGTGTAAAGGAATAACACAGACTGCTCCCCGACGCCTTTTAACCACGACTGTCAAGCCACTGAACTCAGCATCTCGTTCAACAGAATGAAAGTGGGATTTGCAATTAGGGCCAAGGATCAAACAAGCATTCCAAAGATCCAGGAATCAAATCAACAGAGTTTGCAAAATACCAAGTCAATCCCCTAATTTCACTGGAAATAAGCTTGAAGACCAATTAACAGAGGCAACAATTTCCACAGTACGCAGTGAACCAAATTTAATTTACAATACTGACTGCGGGTTTGGAAAGGAAATCATTTCACTAACATCTTAGATTCATGCAAACAAGGTTGGAGCTCAAGAAATTTCATTTGTTATCTCAGACAAAATACACAGAATTTCATCTCAGAATAGATAATTCAAATCCATCCATCTCATACATGTCATAAGCTCATCCAAGCAACTCAAGATTCAATTCATCAAGAATAGGGGAATAGAGTAAGATATTTTATCACCAGTTCCTTGCTACTGGAGCTTTGGCAGATGGTCGTGGATTCTTGCCGTGGTCAATGCTGTGGGTTGCTGTGGAAGAAGTGGTCGAAGGGGGAGCTGGTCGAGGCCTGAAGTAGTCAAGGAGGAAGCTAGTCGAGGTTGTCGATGACGAAGACGAAGAAGTACGTGCACGTGGTGCCAGAGTGGTGGTCGATGGCGCGTGACGGTGGCATGGAGGTACTGGGGACCTCATCGGCGGTGTTGGGGTTGGATCCGAGCGGATCAGGCTCGGATCGGTGGCGCAGACGCAAATCGGAGAGAGGCGGTGGCATGGCAGTGCGGGATCGGGCAGCGACGTTGGGATATGGCGGCGCAAGAGGGATCGAACAGATCGGTGGAGCACAGGAGTGGAGGCAGCGGTGCGCGCGGCATTTGGCGGATCCGACAGCAGCTCAATGGAGCGAAGGCGGTGCGAGTGGCACAATGCACGGCGAGGGCGGTGGCGCACGCAGGATCAGGTGATTCGGCAGCGGCTCGGTGGCTATGGTGCGGAGCGGAGGATCCGGTGCGGGAGAGCGCCGTGGCAACAGAGAAGTGGAGAGAGAGAGGAAGGAGAGAAGAGAGGAAAAAGAAAGAGGAAGGAGGAAGGAGAAGGGAGAGGAGGAAAAGAGAGGAGAGGCTCGGGAGCACGCCGACGATGAGGATGAAATGTGGTGCGAGAGGATGAAGGGGGAGAAAATCGACGGCTCGCCGGAGAGGGAGAAGAGGAAGAAAGGGCGAGGTAGAAATGGGGAAGGAGACCGGCGGCTTACCGCCGGCGTGGACCTAGACGTCGGCGGCAAGCTTGCCACGATTGGGAGAGAAGAACAGTGGGGGAGAGAATTTGGGTATGTGCTAGGCCCAGGAACAACAGTGGCAGCTAGGGCAATTTTAGTGTTTTGGTTGTTTTGCAAAAAGGCCATCAGAGTTTTTAGTAATAGCAATTTAGTCCCTCCGAGTTAGGGTTTAGATTTATGAGTCTTGGCTATTTTGCAAATGGGTGTTTGAGGTTTTAGAAAATTATAGGAAGGTTCTTGGCTGAAAAGAATTGAGATTCCAGGCCCCTAGAGACTCCGATTTCAGCACGGTCAGCTCCTACGCGTCCGTACAAACACGTGCTTCTATCTGGAATCGACCGAGGGTCAGGTATAGTCAAAGAGAAGCGTTCCATCAGCCAAAATCCACCCAAATAGTGTCGACCTACAATAAAATCACACAATGAATAATACAGTCAATTTGGCGATAAAAATGTATATGATTAATGCCAATGCTACCTTATCTGACTAAATGTGCATGATCGGGGGTTAAAACATATGGAAAATATGCACAGATATGCCAATTATCAACCGTATCCATGTCGGCGGAGAGCTTAGCCACTTGTTCGACTAGGTTAGCTTGAACGGAGGTATCGTCAGACATCTTCAGAGACGCGACTGTAGGAACCGTTGAATTATCGCCTGGAGTTCCGCTGGAGGTTTTGTAACCCTGGCAAGTCTTCACCATCCACAGGGCAGGATAATTGCTCTGATACCAACTTGATCAGATTGAGACCTAGTCTTGGGTTTCAACTAGATCCGCTCTGATGCTGATTGCTCTGATTGAAATATAGACGGGTTTCGACTATACTCGATAAGAATGCAGAATACGGGATATTACTCGGAATACCGAAACCCAAAGGTTGAACAAAAACACAGCTCAATGTAATTGCGCAACTCTTTCTTTCAAAGAGGGCTTATACACGTCGAACGTTAGGACACACTCGCCTTCGTCGAGGAAGTATGTGTCTAAGACTTAAATAAGTTCAACCTAGACTCGATAGTATTCGATGATTCGATAATCTAAACTAGAGCTATTACAAAGTATTTATAGTCCAATCATATGGGTACGTATCAGACTCAATAACCTAAATGTATTAGACTTAAACAACTAACTAAACCTAAACAGATGGGACTTAGTTATGTATATTGATCGGATTACAATTCCAACCAAAGATCCGATCCATATCGCGAATCCCTTTCAAGGTCGCGAACCTTTTCCAAGGTCCCGAATCTGTTTCGAACTCGACTAAGGTCGCGAAGCCTTTTCCCGACCATGACCTGGAGATCCACCCAGATCACCAGGAAAATGTCAAGATCATTCTCTTCCACGTTATCCAGGGCAACGGGTTGTGGCACATACTCGTCCTCCATTGAGGGCAAGTGAACTACCTGTTCTGATCCCTGTTCAGCAAACGTGGTTGGAATCAAGGATGATGCTTCCCCAAGACAGGCTTCGAGGGTAGTGTCGTCACCATTGATGGGGGTGCTATCTTCATCCATAACATCTACGTGATCCTCGAGATCGAACTCGTCCTCAGCATTGTGTAGGCAAGGAAAAGGATCCATGAACACAATGAGCCTTGATGAAAATGTCTTCAAGGCCCCACAGTGGGCACCAACTGTCGACGATTTGAACCCAGGGGTCCTTCTATCGATCTTATGCAAAGAAGAGGGTCATGAAGAAAGGAGCCCATCAGACAAATTCTCAAGGTGTTCAAAGTATCTATGAATCTAAGACACGGGAGAGAGTTATCCATATTCGGGCCCTCTCTGTGTATTTGACTATGTGGGAAAAAGAGATTGCAGAGAGATGGTTACAATATGTGTGAGCTAGCTAATCCTATCTTTGCTAAGCCTAGTTTTCTCTGTAGTTCATCCTCCTCCTGATCCTTCCCTTGAAAGCCTTCTTATATTTGATAAAGAGTTCATCGGTTATCCTCCTGAAGGCATGTCCCACTTTTACTCATAACCGCCCCGAAGTGGTAGTTGTGAGGTTGTGGGTACATGATGGTTGCCGTAGTTCATGGTATGTGGTAGTTTGGCAGTCTTGACTCAATCATCGTGGAACTGCCTTACCATCCTAACCTCCTTCGATGGTTACCTTGTCAAGGACTTGACGAGGATTGTTAGCCATTTTTAGGCCTCCATGATCGCGATAGCACCGCATGGTCGCATATGACTATGGCCGCGACCCTCCCTATAGTCGTCAAAGGTCAGAAGGAAGAACATTGGGTAATCCAAGGGCATTCTAGATATAACTCAAAATCATATTCATTTCGTGCAAAATCAAGACATACGTTATCTTAAAACCTATATTTTATTCTATATCCAAGGACAATGTGGTCGCAGAGATAGTTGATGAGGATTGACACCCGAGTCAGTTCAAATAAATGCACTGTTGGCTCAAGACAGATTCGAGTCAGACACGTGCCCGGCGGTGTGAACTCAAGTCATTTTGGGAAGCATCTGCCTAAGGTCACAGGCTTTGCGCGATCAGGTCGCAAGCCTCGTGCGATCAGACCTCAGGCTTTGCGCGGTCAGAAGTTCGTATGTTATGCGCGAACAGAATGTCGAAGATGTCGCGCGGTCAGCCAACAACCCGCGGTCAGAACGTTCTCGACCAAGGTACTTGGAATTTATCTGACCGGTTATCCCTATGGTGGGAATATTCCAAGTATCCCGAAGATTCCTCCACGTAGAAAACTAACCGCTAGGAGGTTAATACAAGCAGTTATTTCACGAATAACACGTGCTTAATCTACTTGGAAGTTAATAGCGGTTTAATAAATCGCATCCAACCGTCCAAACAACTGTTTGATGCAGTTACGACATGGCATCCTTTCGTCCAGTATAAAAGGGTGGCAAAATACATCAAACGGGGGACATCCGATCCATTTGGAAGAACAAGACTCCTGATACAAGTGAGACACAACGCATCTCAACCACAAAAAACAGCCAAGTCTACGGCCCAAATTAGATAGTTCTTACAAGCCTCCCTGGCTTTACTCTGTACATTTACATAGGAAAAACCTTTCGCTTGTGAAGGGGTTTTTCCACCGTTTTGTAACCTTTTATCACCTATAGTGAAATCCTAACAGGACGTAGGGCTATTACTCCCACCATCGAGGGCCCGAACCTGTATAAATCTCTCTGTGCTCCTATTCACCATTTTTCTACATACCTTCCCGGAGGGTCATCTTGAAAGGTCTTACCATTACAAATTTTGCATAAGTTCGGCTGAGGACTCCGAGTCCGAATCGTTGACAGCTGGCGCCCACCGTGGGGCCTTTCTCAAGGCGTCCTAGTTTAAATCCGGAGGTTCGCTGAAACATGGCTGGAGCATATGATTCCGAGAACGATTTCGATCTCGAGGATTATGCCCATATCCCAATGCCTTCTCCGAGCGATCCTGTCCCGATGGAGGGGGTCGAAGGCCAGAATCTTCCACAGGTTGAATTGTCTCTCCAGGTCATGTCAATCGACCAGGGAGCAACTAGCGTAAGGTCAGAACCCACGGAGGTTCTTAATGCGCTAGGCGATGAATCCGGCCCGTCATACGACCCCGCTGAGGGAAAATATGATGATGACCCGGAAATTAGCCCTGGAAGGTTCGACCCTGATAACCTTCACTGTCTCTTTGATTTCGAGTTCGACTCGGAACAAACTGAGATGTTTTCCCCATCGGCAACTTCTTTCCCTAGGCAGTTTGCTGCGTTGTCGGAAGAAACTCCCGATCAACAGGCTGCCAGGGAAGAACAAGATCGCAAACAGAAGGAGGATCAAGATCTCGAGCAACAAGACAACGAACTACGCAGAACTGCCCTAGAGGCTCTTCAAGATGCGCAGGCTCGTTACGATACTGCTCCGGGTTCTTCTCGACGGTCGCGTGGTCGCAAACGTGACCAGACCCCTTCTTTACCACCGGAGCATTTCCCGGTGGACGAAGAAACGATAACACCTGGTGCCCCTAGGAGAAGTACCCATGGTCGACTGCGATCTATCGCGGAAGTCATGCGAAACTTTCCTCCTACGGTCACGGATGCGCAGAAACCGGCCTTTTTTAGGATCCTGGCCGAGAGACTGGATGAGGTCGCGTCCGAGGCGACCCCAACGGCCTCCTCCCGCTCGGTAACACATTCCCGTGAGCGAGATGGTCCTCATTTTGGTTCCGGCCGACGGAGTTACCCGCCGCCCGTACCGTCCCGACAGGACAAATACCGGCGAATGCAGGATTCTCGTAGTAGGGATCGAGTTCCTGTTCACTCTCGTTTGGGACCACGAGTAACCTCGCCATTGTGTGAGGTCGCCCGAGACCCAACCGAGAGTCACAGGGCGATTCACGGTCCGTACGTTGGTTGTAAAGCCTTTTCACCTGGCCTACGAGCAGTCGTTTGGCCCGATAAGTTTCGACCAGGGGCCATTGAAAGGTTTGACGGAACTCAGAACCCATCCGAGTTCCTTCAAATCTATATCACTGCCATCCGAGCGGCGGGAGGCGATGACAAGGTTATGGCCAACTACCTGCCTACAGTCCTCGCAGGACCGGCTAGAACCTGGCTGTTTAATCAGCCCGAGGGTTCCATCTACAATTGGGAAATGCTATGCGATGCCATCCTCAGCAATTTCCAAAATTGTTACCAAAAGCCGGGTAAGGAGGACGACCTTCATCGGCTGCGGCAAACTTCAACCGAAACACTTCGGCAGTTTGTCAAGAGGTTTGTCGGGGTGAGGAATACCATCTCGAACATATCTGATGGCTCCGTAATCAGGGCATTTAAGCATGCCGTTCGATACCGGAGATTCACTGAAGACTTACTTATCCACCCTCCTCGATCAGTTGCCGACCTGTTCGACATGGCCGATCGATATTCCGATGCGGCCGAAGCAGTCGAATGGAATCGAATGGTCAACATGGGGTACCTACCACCCCAACCAGGCTTCAAGGACGCCAGGAAAGAAGATTCAAGCAAGAAGCCCGAATCTTCATCGGGTGGGAAGTCAAAGAAGTCGAAGAGGAACCGCTCTGGACAGTACCGCGAGGTCGCAGTCGCAGAGAAGCCACCTTCGACCAAAGGTAATAAGTCTTCATTCAAAAATAAAACTGCCTCTGGTGGTCAAAATGTCGACCAGCCAGAAAAGTCAACTAATCCGCAGGAGGGCAAAAGGTGGTGTCCACTCCACAACTCCACAGGCCACGATCTCAAGAATTGCAGGAGTTGGTTGAAGCAACTGGATGACTTCTACCAGGGAGTTGAGCCAATGCCAACCTTACCACCTAAAGAACAGGCGTGCGGACTTAGGGACGCCGACGGAGGTGAGGAAATGTCCTACCAGGTACCTCAAAATCATGTTAACGTTATTTTTGGAGGTTCTTCTTCTTTCGTTTCCAAAAAGCAGTTTAAGGCCTTTTACCGAGAGGTTAATCAAACGGAGACATCCCTTGGCGAACCTCAGTACCCCCGTTGGTCGGATACACCTTTAACATTTGATCGTGCTGATTGTCCGGCGGGGTTAACACGACCATTGAGACTCCCTCTGGTCATTACCCCGATCATCAGTAACGCGAGAGTTGAAAGGGTCCTGATCGATGGAGGAAGCTCCCTTGACATTTTGTTGGTCAAGGCACTCGACGAGATGCAAATTCCTCGTTCAAAGATTAAACCCATAATCCATCCGTTTTATGGGATAATCCTAGGCCCCTCCATGATGCCATTGGGACAAGTGGTCCTCCCGGTTACACTGGGAGAACCAGACAACTTCCGGACAGAATTGGTTACTTTTGATGTAATCGATTGTGACTCAGCTTATAATGCAATCTTTGGCAGGTCAACTCTTGCTAAGTTCATGATGGCAACACACTATGCTTATCAGTGCGGGAAATTGCCTGGCCCCAAAGGTGTCATCTCTGTCCGAGGCAGTCGCAACGTGGCACTCACGTGCGACCGGCTATCTTTGGAGATGGTCGATCAACTTCCCCTCCGGGACGCTCAGGTCGCCACTGTTACCACCGACGCGATCAAGGCTGCTCCTCGACCAGATGAAAAGCTCAAATTGGTTCCTTTGTACCCAGATGATCCATCCAAGACAGTTCGGGTCGGATCAGCTCTGGATGACAAATAGGAACTCGACCTCGTTGCTTTCCTCCGGGCTAACGCAGATGTGTTTGCGTGGAAACCGTCCGACATGCCCGGTGTCCCAAGGGAAGTAATTGAGCACAGGTTAGCAATTAGACCTGGACAACGACCAATAAAGCAAAAGCTCAGGCGTTTTGCTGCTGACCGATAGGAAGCCATCCGAGAGGAGTTGGACAAACTCTTACAGGCTGGGTTTATCCGTGAAGTGGATCACCCGGAATGGCTCGCCAATTCGGTCATGGTCTGCAAGTCAAATGGCAAGTGGCGCATGTGCGTCGACTACACTAGCCTCAATGCTGCCTGTCTGAAGGATGACTTTCCCCTTCCCCGCATCGACCAGCTGGTCGACTCGACTGCGGGTTGCGAACTGATGAGTTTTCTGGACGCTTACTCAGGATATCATCAACTTAGCATGGCAGAAGACGATGAAGAGAAAATTGCCTTCATCACCCCGTTCGGCACATACTGCTACGTCAGAATGCCGTTCGGTCTCAAGAACGCAGGTTCCACGTACCAGCGCTTGATGCAAAAGACTTTTCTTTCCTAGATAGGGCATAATCTCGAAGCATATGTAGATGATTTGGTTGTAAAAAGTACCAAGAGATTGTCTCATTTGGACGATCTCGCTGAAACCTTCTGTAATTTGAATCGCTTTGGAATAAAATTAAACCCGGAGAAATGTTCTTTCGGGGTTTCTTCAGGAAAACTCCTTGGTTTTCTTGTGTGTTCCAGGGGCATTGAAGTTAATCCTAAGAAAATTAGGGCTATTGAACAAATGAGATCGCCCTCGACCATGAAAGATGTTCAACGCCTGGCTGGTCGCATGGCGGCCTTAAGTCGTTTCATATCACGATTAGGCGAAAGGGGATTGCCTTTCTTCAAAGCCTTGCGGAAGCATCATAACTTTACATGGTTGGATAGGCCGAAAAAGCATTTCAGGAGGTAAAGACATATCTATCCAGTCCGCCAGTATTGGTGTCTCTCGACAAAGGAGAACTATTGCTTCTTTACCTGGCGGCCACACCGCACGCGGTCAGCGCCGTTCTGATCGCGGATAGGGAAGGGATACATAGACCCGTCTACTATGTGAGCGAGGTACTTCATGGTCCTAAGGAGCGCTACCCTGAGGTCCAGAAGATACTTTACGCGCTACTGATGGCTTCCTGTAAGCTACGACATTACTTTCAAGCACACAAGATCACAGTACCCTCCTCTTTTCCTTTGGGGGATATTGTCTGAAACCCGGAGAAATCTGGTCGAATCGCCAAATGGGCGGTCGAACTCGGTGCCTTCGAGATTCATTTCACGCCCCGCACGGCGGTTAAGTCTCAAGTTTTGGCCGATTTTGTGGTCGAATGGACCAACCCTGAGCCACCCGTGCAGTTGGCAGAAGAACTGGAGTGCCCCGATTACTGGACAATGTACTTTGACGGCTCCCGTAGTTTTCAACACTCGGGGGCTGGAGTAGTCTTAGTTATGCCCCAGGGCGAACAGCTTAAGTATGTCATCCAACTACACTTTGTTGCGACTAACAATGCAGCAGAGTATGAAGGTCTTCTTGCAGGGCTCCGGGCAGCAAAATTCCTCGGAGTCCATCGACTAGTGGTGTGGGGAGACTCACAGCTGGTCGTAAACCAGGTAAACAAGGAGTACAGCACCTCCGATGAGACAATGGCTCATTACCTGGGGGAAGTGAGGAGATTGGAAAAACACTTCAGTCATTTCGAAGTCCAATATATCCCGCGAAAGGACAACATTCTCGTAGACCAATTATCCAAAATTGGGTCCTCACGCACATCCGCTCCGGCAGGAGTGTTCATTGAACACTTGGACCATCCTTCAATCATGACTTCGGTTGAGGATGATCCGGTAATAGCCTCCGTTACCAACCTCGATCAGGAACAGGATTGGACTCATCCATTGAGAGTCTATCTTGAACATGGGACCCTACCCGAGGACGAAACCGAAAGCAATCGGTTAATTCGAAAAGCACAACTGTACAAACTCATAGATGGGGTTTTGTACAGAAAGGGTACTCAAGGAGTATTCATGCGTTGCGTATCTCAGGAGGAAGGAAAATCCCTCTTGAAAGAAATACATGACGGTATATGTGGTGCACACGCGTCCTATCGAACACTGGTCGGAAAAGCTTTTCGACAAGGATTCTATTGGCCTTCGGCACTCGATGATGCCAAGCGTATGGTCAAGACATGTCCTCAGTGCCAGTTCCATGCCAGACAGGTTCATCAACCTGCCTATGCGTTACAAACTATTCCCCTCGCATGGCCTTTTGCGGTCTGGGGGATGGATATTGTAGGTCCTATGCCACAAGCGGTCAATGGGCACAAGTTCCTGTTCGTAGCCATTGACACATTTACAAAGTGGATCGAGGCCGAACCGGTACGCAATATTACCGCATCAGCAGCACAAAAGTTCTTTCACAAGAACATTGTTGCTCGATTTTGTGTTCCAAACCGCCTTATCACTGATAACGGTTCTCAGTTCGCTAGTGGTCTTTTCCTAGACTACTGCGACCAGATTGGAACCAAGGTGTGCTTTGCTTCTGTGGCGCATCCACAAAGCAATGGCGCTGTAGAATGGGCCAATGGGCAGATACTACAAGGCATTAAAAATCGTGTTTTTGATCGCCTTAAGACTCGCTCGGGGGCTTGGGCAGACGAGCTTAATACCGTTCTGCGGGCACTACGAACTACTTCTAGTCGATCCACTGGTGAGACGCCCTTCCATCTGGTCTATGGGGCTGAGGCTGTATTGCCTATCGAAATTAGTATTGGGTCTGTTCGGACAAGACAATTCGAACAGATTAATCAGTCCGAACAGCGCTCACAAGATCTTATCCTCTTAGAAGAAAGGCATGATCGCGCTTTGGTCAAGTCCGCGGCATACTTGCAAGCTTTGCGCAAGTATCACAGTAAAAGGGTGCAACCACGTAATCTTCACGTAGGCGACCTGGTCTTACGAAGAATCCAAGATCAGTCTAATCGCAACAAATTCTCCCTGAAGTGGGAAGGCCCTTACACTGTGGTCTCGGTGCCGCGACCAGGATCCGCGCGGTTAGCCATGGGGGATGGTCGAATTTTGTGCAATACTTGGAACATCGATCAACTTCGCAAGTTTTACGTGTAAATACTCAACCACATTTTTCCTGTTCAATTAGCATTTTTTCATAAAATTAAAAATGCTTTTCGTTTATATGAGGAATATTTCACTTTATGCCCATCCACTGTGAATTTGGCTCGGGGGCTGGTCGCACGCGATTAGATCATTATAACATCCTGGTCGGATTCACTGGCCGATCTCATAACCACTTTCAGATAAGTCACTCCTAAATAAGCCGTTTCTCAACGCACACGGGGCTTTCTGACAAGTCCTTGGTTATCCGAGTGGCTGCTGGTTAGCAAACAAGACTAGGTGTTATAATAATCATGATTGTTGATTTGATCATACACCCCTGGTCGTTATATTCATTTTTTCCTGCGTTTGTAATGCTAAGCCTTCAGTATCTACAATCACAGGCGGGGGCTAGGGGGATGAGTCTATAATATAAACCAACATAAAACAAAAATATATTCATTTTTTACAAGTGAATTTTCATGTGCATTGCATCGTATACAACTGTTTCTGTACAGGTATAGGGATCATTTGATCCCAAGCTCAGTCAGGAGTTTATCTACAAGGGGACTAATCTCCTCCATGACGGCCTCTAGTTGCTCTTCACTCTCGATCTCAACCGGTCCCACTAGTGGATTCAGATTTTGCATCTGGGCCATAGTGAAGTCGAACCCGGCTAAGGATAGCGGAAGCGGCTGACCGAACTCTGGTTCTGATCACCTCTTCTCGTCGCTGTGTATCCTCAGGGAGATACTCGAGAAGTGACTCTGCTTGAGCCATAACTAGGGCAGCCCAATCTTCTTGGCTGAGATTGTCTCGTGTGGTCTCGACCACATCAGCCTTCAGTTGATGAGCCACTTCCTTCAGTTTTTCGAAGACTGAACGGCTCAGCTTTCCAATCGCCCTTGTGGAGGCTTCGATAGAATCCTGGAGGAGTTTATTATCTACACTGAGCTGCTTTATTTGACCTACTTGCGCTGCAACAAGGGAAAAGGTTATTCGCATATTGCTAAGACAAGTCTTCCTAGCTCAGGAGGCGACTTACCAGCAAGTTGCGACCGTAGTCTGTTATTTTCGATCTCTTGGTTCCTAATCACTGAGATCGAATGGAGCTTCATTGTGGCCATTTCCTTGTCCTGCAATGCCACCTTCTTGTAGTAAAACAGAAGGAATGGTCGTAACCAATTTATACCTCTATAAATTGAAGAATGATGATCCTTACTTGCGCAAGCTGTCTCGTTCTCTTTGTATGGCCACCATGCTCGCCGCCGTAGCGCGCGATTGGGCCATCATCCGGGACAGTTCCTGTAATGCAAAGAAAGAGTTAAAAGTGTCCTATGTACAATTCAGGACACCCAGAGAGGGATTGATTATACCTTCATGAATTTCTCCAGAGAGGCATCTTCCGGACTAATGGGGAGATTCGCCGAAGGCCCGGAAGTGCCTACAGTAGGGACAGTAGGAGGAAGTGCCTGCTGAGTACTGCTTCTAGTCGCCGGCGACTCCGACTGGGTCCTCGTATCTGTTTCTCCCCCCGCGACTCGGACAACTTCCTGGGCCGAGGGGGTGGAGCGCTCCTCACTGGGGGCTCCTGCACCAGCAGTGACTTCAACCCTTCCCGAAGCAGTTGGAGGACTGGGTGTTATTTCTTTCCGCCTGATAAAGGAAAAGAAAAATCAAATGGTAACGATTCGTGACCATTATCTTTAATACAACCAGAATGAAGGTTCTTACCTTAATTGAAATCCCATTAGCTTTTGGGATTTCTGAGAAGGTTCTCCTTGAGCGCGGGGACAAGTATCGTCTGCCCTGATCTTCCTCTTGGAAAACAAGGGCCCCCTTCCCTGTATGTCTTCCCCTATGAACATTTTTTCAAGGGAAAGATAAAATCTAACAAGAAGGATCTTTACCTGGGCAGTTGATCCCATTGGCGACGTCCCATCCAAGGACCTCGCTGTCTCCTGGGATCCTGTGGCCGGCACCTCGTGTGCAACCGCCACAGGATCTTGAACAACCACCTCCGCTCCTGTCTGCGGAGGAGAAGTATTTTCTTCCCTGGGGCTAGTAGGAGTCACAGGGGGAAGTTCTTCTCCCTGCGTAAGCATTAGCTCATCAAGTACACAGGGGGAATTGAAGAAAACGGACTGTGGGAAAATCTTACCACGGTCGTCCCTTCGACCAGGAAGGTAGAGGCGACTGGCTCTGAAGCCTCGGGAGCTTCAGGGGCTAAGGGATCATCTGCGACCACAAGGCTTTCAGTGGTCGTAGGGTCTGCTACAGCTGCCTCTGCAGTAGCAGTTATCCGTGCGGAATGGGTTGGAGCATCACCGGATGGAGAGCCCGCGATCCTCCTCCTCCGGTGAATTAGAGGGACATCATCGTCCTCCTCCTCCTCGCTCCCCTCTCCCTGTACGACGAAGAAGTAATTCGAGTTCGCACTTGGAAAGAGCGGTGGGATTTGATATCTTACCGCAGTTCTTCGGGCCGTAGGGGGAATGCTTCGTGAAGACCCTTCCCCAAGATTTAGCCTGACTTTCTTGGGGGCGGAATTCCTCGTCCTGGATCTCGAGGAAATCTTCTTCACGTTTCTTGGGGACGTTCTCGCTGGGAAATGTCGCCTCAGCGAACCTCCCAAGAAGCTGT
Source organism: Pharus latifolius (assembly GCA_019359835.1). Taxonomy (NCBI): domain Eukaryota; kingdom Viridiplantae; phylum Streptophyta; class Magnoliopsida; order Poales; family Poaceae; genus Pharus; species Pharus latifolius. Next base: position 36,479,592 of record CM033325.1, read on the forward strand.
TCACATGGGATTAGTACTGGTCCGACATAAAACCTGCAAAACAGAGGCCAAGTGGAGAATGTACCTTTCGGCGCTCTTGCCTGAGGTCGTCACCAGCGTGAATCAGGCTTTGGGGGCGAGGCGACCCCTTAGCACCCTCTACCTCGGCGTTATATGCCTGGAGGAGGTAATTAGTCCGCCTCTCAATTTCAGCAGAGGACAAGACTGTTACCAAATGCAAGTTAAAATGAATGTATTTCAAGAAAAACATAAAGGTTTTTCGGTGTCAGAAACAAATACCTTCGTTATAGTCCAGGGTGCCGTCCGCCATGGACTTAATCTCCCAAGCCGGATGAGCCCTTTCACGCAGGGGGCTCACCCGGTTCTTCACGAAGTCTCGGATGATGTCCCGAGCCGTCAATCCTTCTTCGACCAAGTGAAGAATTACCTCGGCGTGTTTCATGAACTTCGAGTTCAGCGCCGGGAGAGTGTCCAATTCGCTCGGCTTCTCTGGCCGCGAGTTTTCAAACCATAGCCCGCTCTCCTTCGGCGGGGTACAGTAAAACCACTTCTGATGCCACCCATGCACTGAGTCTCGCAGGGGTGGAAAGGGATACTCCTTCTTATCCCTCAGCCGGAAGTAGATACATCCGGCGGCGTTGGCGCTCTTCGACCACGCCGAGAAATAGAATCGTCGAAAGAGGTCCACACTGGGATACACTCCGACGAACGCCTCGCAAAGATGCTAGAACACCGCCAGAATCAGTATAGCATTTGGGTGGAGGTTGATCAGCTCCAACCCATAATGCTCAAGGACATCTTTGAGGAACCGACTCTCAGGGAATCGGAACCCGCAGCGCAAGTACTCCTCAAAAACCACCAACTCGCCCTCTTGGACGGTTGGGGTTTCTTGGTCCTTCTCCGCGGGCCGCCAGTTGATGAGCAACCGTGGAGGAAGGATCTCCTCCTTCTCCAACGCCACTAGGCTCTCCTCAGAGTGGTGAATGGATCGGCTCCAAAACGCCATTTTTGGTGGATAATCAAAGGAAAAGTTGGCGATTTTGGGAAGACGAAGGCTAAAGAAAATGAGGGTTTTGTGCGGCGGGAACGATGAGGGTTTTTGACTGTGTGGCTTCTTTGAGAAGACATATGCTCTTTTTATAGACCCAAGGCGGCACATTAATGTGAGTAACGTTTCATTCCAAACGTTCCATTGAATGCTTTATTCATTTCCCATAATGGATACTGTCTCTGGCGGACCTGATAAAGAGTTCAGGCATCGGATCTGAAACAAAAAGACTTCTTTGTGTCGGAAACTGAAAGTGCAAAAGGACTGAAAAATTTTCAGTACTTTTTAGAAGACTTTTTTCCTTTATATGCTTTGAACATTTTTATGAAAAAACCCTATGACTCAATTTTTGGACGTACGGATGTATTTCTAATCGGGTTGCGGTTTGGTTGAAACTATGCTTTAGATTAAGCTCCGATTCTAATCAAAGTGACGGTCCGACCAAGCCTCAATCTTGGTCGAAATTCAGTTCTAACAGCTGCCTTAGGTCTGATCGCGGTATCAGATCTGGTCGCGGTGCTTTTATAAAAGCGTGATTCTGATCGCAGAACTGAAATTTCCCTGTGTATGAACAACTATTTGAAGAAAGAAATTTTTATTTTTTATTTCTTGCATTCTTTACATACAAAAGGGATACAGTCGATCAAAGCGTCGACTTGATCCAAAAGGAGTTTACAAAGTTCCCCAAGGGACATGTTGTTGTCAGTAGGATCTACACTGACAACCCCTAGGGAACTAGCAACTAACCTAAGTCTATCTACATCATCCCTAACAAGAGACGCACTATTGTCCCTAATCAAGTCAGAGAGTTCTCGCTGTCGCTGAGCGTGATCCCTCTCTCGACGGAACTGGCGCGCCTCTTCACGGGATCTTTCGAAACATTCTGCTAAATGCAGAATCTTCGAAGACATCTCTTCTGTCTTCTTCTCCAGGGCATTCTTCTCCTCCAGAAGAATCTCTCTGGAAGGAAAAGATGGAGCAACAGAAGGCTGATTGCTGGAGCCTCCAACCTCCTACATTTGCAAAAATTAGTTGTGCTGACCATAACTATCAGCAAAAGGAGAAGAATTATTACCTGTCCTAGCTCATGGCATGTTGATATATTCGTCCTGGGAAGAGGATCATCAGATGGTGGAAGGGCAACCTTCCCACCATATGATTGCTTCGCCAACACAATTTGGGAATCATCTGGTCGAGGGATAGTCACCACTTGCCGACCAGAATGTTGATCACCCAAATAAAGGTTGGAGGTATTAGGATGAAATGGAGAAAGGTTTCTCTCCAAAGTCAAAGGCCTAATTTGCCGAGAAGCATGAACAGGAAGAGTTATAGGAACTGAAGGAAGAAAGAGACTTGCTACATTTTTCACCTTCGTTCTGCTAGAAAATTCCTCGTCAACCTTGGGTTTCTTCCTTGAAGGAGACAAATCTTCATATATCTGAGGCCCCTGTTCGACAAATTTCTCTTCATCACTTTCAATTTCGATGATGTTGTGATCTGCCATCAGAAAGTGTATGAAGAAAAGAATCAAGGTTGTCTAGGGAGGGACTTAGTCGTGGGAAGAAATTGTGAAGCTTTACAGAACCGAGAACCCGGTATTTATAGCCGCCAAGGTGACGATTCGCATTCCAGGTGCCTTGGGTTTCAACAAAGCATTTATAATTTTATCTCGAGTTAAAAAATATTTTTACGGTGCTATCATGACCTGTCACATAATACCCAGAGCATGTCTCGGGGAACCAACCGACCTACTTAGTGCGCCACTAAGCGGGAGATTTGAAGAATCGGGTTAATAATCCGATGCATTTCTTTAAATTTAAAGTGAACACGTCCCTTCGTTTTCTTTAAATTTGGGGGCTAGCTGACGAGGATTGACACCCGAGTCAGTTCAAATAAATGCACTGTTGGCTCAAGACAGATTCGAGTCAGACACGTGCCCGGCGGTGTGAACTCAAGTCATTTTGGGAAGCATCTGCCTAAGGTCACAGGCTTTGCGCGATCAGGTCGCAAGCCTCGTGCGATCAGACCTCAGGCTTTGCGCGGTCAGAAGTTCGTATGTTATGCGCGAACAGAATGTCGAAGATGTCGCGCGGTCAGTCAACAACCCGCGGTCAGAACGTTCTCGACCAAGGTACTTGGAATTTATCTGACCAGTTATCCCTATGGTGGGAATATTCCAAGTATCCCGAAGATTCCTCCACGTAGAAAACTAACCGCCAGGAGGTTAATACAAGCAGTTATTTCACGAATAACACATGCTTAATCTACTTGGAAGTTAATAGCGGTTTAATAAATCGCATCCAACCGTCCAAACAACTGTTTGATGCAGTTACGACATGGCATCCTTTCGTCCAGTATAAAAGGGTGGCAAAATACATCAAACGGGGGACATCCGATCCATTTGGAAGAACAAGACTCCTGATACAAGTGAGACACAACGCATCTCAACCACAAAAAACAGCCAAGTCTACGGCCCAAATTAGATAGTTCTTACAAGCCTCCCTGGCTTTACTCTGTACATTTACATAGGAAAAACCTTTCGCTTGTGAAGGGGTTTTTCCACCATTTTGTAACCTTTTATCACCTATAGTGAAATCCTAACATGACGTAGGGCTATTACTCCCACCATCGAGGGCCCGAACCTGTATAAATCTCTCTGTGCTCCTATTCACCATTTTTCTACATACATTCCCGGAGGGTCATCTTGAAAGGTCTCACCATTACAAATTTTACATAAGTTCGGCTGAGGACTCCGAGTCCGAATCGTCGACAATAGTCCCTACGACCATCTTCTCTCGCAGATACAAGAACTAATTTTAACGTCGTGGTCGAAGTACTACGTAATCACCCTTAAACATTACCCCATCATGATCCTTATGATTATTCCCGAGATAATCATAAGTCCCTAACAAGGTAACAGTCAAAGGAGGTTAAGACGGTAAGGCAGTTCCGCGACGGCCATTCAAGACTGCTAAACCACCACATACCCATGATCTACGGCAACTACCACACCCACGACCTCACAGCACTACTCCGGGGCAGTTAGGAGAGATCGTGGGGCATGCCTCTAGGAGAACAACCAACGACCTCTTCGGCAAGTATAAAAAGGCCTTCAAGGGAGCGATCAGGGGACAAACGGATCAACTACAAAGAGAAGATAGGCTTAGCAAAGATAGGATTAGCTATATATATTGTAACAACCTCTCTGTAACTCTTTTTTCCACATAGTCAATTACACAAGACGTAGGGCTATTACCCAGCTTAAAGGGGGCCCGAACCTGGATAATCCTGGCTACCCGTGTCTCTAGATTTATTAATACCTTGAACGTCTTGAGAATCTGTCTGATTGGCCTCATATCTTCTAACTCCCTTTCTTGCATAAGATCGATAGAGGGACCCAGAGTTCCAATTGTCGAGAGCTGGCGCCCACCGTGGGGCCCTGAAGACATTTTCATCAAGATTCATTGCATTCATGGATCATTTCCCTTGTCTACATGATTCCGAGAATGAATTCAATCTCGAGGATCATGTAGACACGTTTGCTAAATAGGAATCGGATCATTTCCCTTGTTTACACGATACCAACCCTGTCTGCTGAACAGGAATCAGATCAGGCAGTTCACTTGCCCTTAAGAGAGGACGAGTATGTGCCGCAACCGGTTGCTTTAGACAACTTGGAAGAGGACGATCTCAACATCCGTTTGGAGAATTTCTCCCCAAACAACATGAAATCCCTCTTTGACCATAATTGCATACCAGTACACTCACGTTCGGGACCACATCGTGAGGCTCCCCAGGTCAACAACTTCCGTGAACATGGCGTTAGTTGCGCGATCAACAACCACATAGTACGTACGGTTGCAAAGCTTTTTCACCTAGCCTATGGAATGTAGTCTAGCCTGATAAGTTTAAACCCGGTATGATCGAGAGATTTTATGGGACTCAAAATCCAACCGAATTTCTCCAGATCTACGTTACGGCCATCCAAGCGACCGGGCGAGATGAGTGGGTCATGGAAAATTATTTGCCCACGGTCCTAGAAGGTCCAACATGGACCTGGTTGTTCAACCAACTGGAAGGATCGATCTACAACTGGGAGATGTTGTGCGACACTATCCTCAACAACTTCCAAAACTGCTGTGAAAAGCCTAGTAAAGAGGATGATCTTCATCACTTGCGCCAAACTTCAACGGAGACACTTCGGCAGTTCGTCAAGAGATTCATAGGAGTGAGTAATATCATGCCTAACATCTCTGATTCTTCGGTTATCAGGACCTTCAAACATGGTGTTAAAAATCGACGGCTCACAGAGGACCTGAGTATCCATCCTCCACAATCAGTGTCAGACTTATTCGACATGGCAGATTGCTATTCTGATGCAGCTGAACCTGTGGAATGGAATAGGATGGTGGACAAGGGTAATTTGCTTCCTCAACCAAGCATAAAAACCGAAAAGAAGGAAGATTCAGCAAAGAAATCCGAGTTCTCTGCAGTTGGAAGATCTAAGAAGCCCAACAGGAATGGAAACCAATTCCACGAGGTCGCAGTCCTAGACAAGCAACCACAAGAGAAAGGTAAAAAAGTTCCATTCAAATCTACTAAGCTTCCCTCTAGAGGTCGAACTCGCGATCGCCCCAAAAACAGACTAACACGCAGGGAAACAAGAAATGGTGTCCATTACACAACGCCTCTGGACACGACCTCAAGAATTTCCGCGCCTGCTTAAAGAGCCTGGACAATTTCTATCAAGGAACCGGACCCATGCCTACCATACCAAAAACTGGATAATCTCGAGGTACAAAAGACACTGATGGAGACGAGGTAATGCCATACTAGGTACCTAGAAATCATGTTAATGTCATTTTTGGTGGTTTTTCATCTTATTATTGCAAGCATCAATTTAAACTTGTTCATCGAGAGGTGAATAGCATTGAAGCTCCATTAGGAGAGCCTTAGTTCCCCCGTTGGTCAGAAACCTCTCTGACATGCAACAGGGAAGATTGTCCCAAAGGAATGTCCAACCCTCGACGACTTCCTTTGGTGATTACCCCCATTATTAGTAATGCTAAAGTGGGCGCATACTGGTCGATGGCGGAAGCTCGCTCGACCTTTTGTTCGCCAAAACTCTTGATGAGATGCAAATACCTCGTTCCAAGATTAAACCGATGGCCCACCATTTTTGGGATTATACCTGGCTCCACGATGATGCCATTGGGCAAATAGTGTTGCCCGTAACACTTGGAGAGCCAGAGAAATTTCGAACAGAATTAATTACTTTTGATGTGATTGATTTTGATTCAGCTTACAATACCATCTTTGACAGGCCATCACTTGCCAAGTTTATAGCGGCGACACACTACGCCTACCAGTGCGCCATATTACCAGGGCCAAAAGGCATGATCACAGTTAGAGGTAGTCAACATATGGCTCTAACTTGTGATCGCATTTCTTTGGAGTTGGTCAACTAATTACCCCTACGGGATGTCAAATTGGCGACCAAAGAACCTGATGCGGTCAAGACAACTCCGCGACCAGATGAGAAACTAAAGCAAGTTCCTCCGTTTCCAGACGACCCAACCAAGACTATTCGGATCAGATCATCATTGGATGCTAAATAGTAACTCGCTCTCATTACTTTCCTCTGAGCTAACACAGATGTGTTTGTGTGGAAACCATCTGACATGCCCGGAGTCCCAAGGGAAGTGATCAAGCACAGGCTAGCAATTTGGCCTGCACAACGACCAATAAAGCAAAAGCTTCGATGCTTTGCTCCTGATCGACAAGAAGCCATCCTTGCAGAGTTGACTAAACTCCAGGACGCTGGTTTCATTCGCAAGGTTAACCATCCCGAATGGCTTGCAAACCCTGTCATGGTTCTAAAGTCCAATGGTAAGTGGCGCATGTGCGTCGATTACACCAATCTCAACAATGCCTACCCGAAGGACGACTTTCCCCTTCCCCGCATCGATCAGTTGGTCGATTCCATAGTAGGTTGCTAATTGATAAGCTTCCTGGATGCTTACTGAGGATACCATCAAATTAGCATGTCAGAAGTAGATGAAGAGAAAACTGCCTTCATCACTCTTTGGCACCTGCTGCTACGTCATTCTAGGGGGGCCCCGAGCCATCAGTGAGATACCACTCTGGAAGAGCTCGGATTCTAACCTTTGCACGCCTCCGTTACCTTTTGGGAGGCCTATGTCCCATAGAAACTGTCTACCCCAATTAGTGCATACTTTAGAAGCTTATGTAGATGATCTGGTTGTAAAGAGCTTACAATGCTCTAATCATGTAAATGATCTCACTGAGACTTTCTGTAATTTGAATAAACATAGGAATCAAATTGAATCCTGAAAAGTGCTCTTTTGGAGTTTCTTTTGGCAAACTTTTGGGTTTTCTTGTTTGTTCAGGAGGCATTGAAGTTAATCCCAACAAAATACGGGTCATTGAGCAAATGTGATCTCCTTCCTCAACGAAGGACGTCCAAAGCCTAACTGGTCGAATGGCAGCCCTAAGACATTTCATAATGCGGTTAGGCGAACGTGGTTTACCTTTCTTTAAGATACTACGTAAGCACAATGGTTTCCAATGGTCGGATGAAGCCGAAAAAGCCTTCCAGAAAGTCAAGGAGTACTTATCCAATGCTCCAGTGTTGGTCTCCCCAAACATGGGAGAACCATTACTCATTTACTTAGCCGCAACCCCATGCGCGGTCAGTGCAGTACTAGTCGCAGAACGGGATGGCGTGCAATGACCAGTCTATTACATCAATGAAGTGCTCAATGGACCAAAGGAGCATTATCCCGAGGTCCAAAAACTACTTTATGCCCTCTTAATGGCCTCCCGCAAGCTGCGACATTACTTTCAAGTGCACATGATCTCCGTGCCATCGTCCTTTCCCCTAGGGGACATACTCCATAATCCGGACGCAACTGGTCAAGTTGCGAAATTGGGAGCGTTCGACCTCCACTTCATTGCCCACGTGGCAATCAAATCTCAAATTCTTGCTGATTTTGTAGTCGAATGGACTAATCCCGACCCACTTCCACAAGAACCGACAGATTTGTCCACAAATGACCTTTGGGCGATGTACTTCAATGGTTCTCGTGGTTTTTCGAACTTGGGGGCTGGAGTGGTCTTAATCACGCCCCAGGGCGACCAACTCCAGTACGTCATACAACTCCACTTTGTTGCGACTAACAACGCAGCAGAGTATGAAGGTCTTCTCGCTGGGCTTCGAGCAGCTAAATCCCTTGGAGTCCATCGGCTAGTGGTGAGAGGTGACTCACAGCTAGTGGTAAACAAGGTAAACAAGGAGTACAGCACCTCCAACAAGACAATGGCTCGTTACCTGGGTGAGGTGAGGAAATTGGAAAAATACTTCAGAAATTTTGAAGTCCAATTCATGCCAAGAAGAGACAATACTCTCGCCGACCAATTATCAAAACTTGGGTCCTCACGCGCATCCGCTCCGACAGGAGTTGTCGCGCCCCAAAACTGGGACCACGACTACTCCTGTAGAGACCTAGCTCGCTGCAGCTAGTCCCATATATGCATAGCATACACATACCCTTGACTTCCCAGGATAAGTCAAGCACAGGAGTATATTCACATTGCAACAGAGTAACTTACAAAATAGTTAAGCAGTGTGGCCTGCTGGCCTTGATATTACATAAGAAGATTACAATGCCTTCGCGGCATACATGGTTTAGCAAAATAACAACTACACAGCAGAAGATAGGTGACCCACCCACAATGAGAAGTGGACGGCAGAACAACACATCAGGGCAATGACGGGACTGACTCTCCTCCTTCTGGATCCACAAGGTTCTCCACGCCTTCATCTTGATCATTGAACGCTCCATCTACTGATTTGTAGGTTGCAAGGGTGAGCACTTACGTACTCAGCAATTCATAGGTAAGAGTAGATACATATAGTAGTGATGATATGAACCTAGACTAGTCAAGAATTATGGGTGTTTATAAAATAATCTTTTTCTTTCATACCTCATCTCATGGCAGCACTTTTTATAGTACAACATCATTACTCATGTTCACTAGATTATAGCACTACCGCGACACGTCGACACACGACAGCCCACGGCAGCACTCCTTATCATGACAACACATGTCATTTGGGTAATCTTGATTTAACACATTTTATTTAGAAAATAATACTTGTGTCACACCCCGTGGATTTAATCCACCGCAGCAGACTCCTATAAACCCGGGAGCTCGGAGTATTCGAATACATTTTTAACTTTGCAGAGAGGTACCAATTTACCCGCAAGATATTCCACTTTCAAGCCTTTCCTATCATAACATAATGATTGGACCCCTGACTCACTTCATATTGTGAGCGGCAAGGTGGAGATAACAAGAACTTTTGTTATGTATCACTCACAATTCACCCCTGACCCTGTGGATCTCTCGCGAACCACAGTTGTGGCGGTACTCCCTCCACCCCTACTCATGTTCCCATTGCTGGGTCAAAAAATATCAGATCACCTTCAGTGATAGTGGGAGTCATCCTCCATGTCAATCATCACAACACAACTCATGCAGGGGTTTCATGTGCGATCCACATAAGTACTTGTTAAGGCCTGTCCCATACCAGGCTTGCGGTTAGCACGTGTTTCATGCCACTAGACGCACAACACAAGGTTCTAGTCCTTATATGCCAGTGACCAGACCATCCACAACCCTGCACCTTCAGTGCCTGCATATCCTTTGCAGTTTAGCACCTCCAGTGCTACCGCCCTCCATACCATTTTCTGGTCATGGCTAGGGGTTTTATTTCATGAATATAAGTATATACATATATAATAGTTCATGGCTCAAAACTTGTTTATTTCACATTTCACAGATAACCAGTCTAGTACTGCCAATTCATAAATCAACCATTCTCAATCTTTCACATGCAATATTATCTATATTCAAGGTTATGTTTTAGCAACATTTAAAATATAGGTTCAAGATGACCATCGTAAGAAACAGCAGTTGATGACGGGTCAACAGCAAAGTCCTCGAACTTAGTTTTTGGTTCTGCTCGACGACAAACAAACACACAATAATAACTTATTATATTAAAATGTTTTAGGATCTATATGTAGATATGCTTTACAAGAATAACTGAACGATATTGGAGATAATTGGGATTGCAAGCTGAACTGAGTCAAGATTCTAGGGTTTCAAGGAATTGGCTAAGGATGGGTGTTAGATGCTCTTAGGATCTCAAGGCTGCAATAAGAACATCAGTTTTGTGGTTGGTTGATCAAAAACAGCGAATGTTAGCAGATTGACATTCGGATCAAGACTCTGACATAACTTCAAGGAAAGTTAGAGAGCTTATCTCAAGTTATGACAGTAGAAGAAAGTGTAGATCATAACTCTACAGATTCAGTGGGCAAAGTGGCTTTCAAATGGCACAATCAGAAATAGGTAAACAAGGCCAATGCCATTGGCTGGCATGCACTGGAACAGTGTCAAAAAATAGGGTTTAGCATAAAATGCATTTCAAGGGCTCAAATCAAGTTGTGATAGAAGGAGAAATTGTAGATCACAACCTCAGGAATCTAAGGGACAAAGTTATGCTCAAAATGCACATCTGTAAGGGAGTGAAAAGGGCTAATGCCACTGACTGACATAGTCTAGCATTGAATCTGACATGGCCAGAAACTAGGGCTTGGCATAACTTTTGATCTAGGGCTTTAAATGATGCACCATTTTGTCTGGGAGGTAGGCATTGATAATAGCAGAAAATCACTCAACAGGATCCAAGCTGAAAATGGCTGGAAGGTGATGAAAATTAGTGAAGAAGTGTGGTGGCGACACGGCACAGTGAAGCCACTGGACAAAATCTTGGCATGGCTATAACTTGAATTCTGGACAGTTTCAGAGATCGAGCTAGAAGGCAAAAATGCTCAGGAGGTTGAAGCACACCTGAAGGACAAAGTGGATGAAGCTGAAACGGCCAGGAATAGGTTTCCGGTGGCCGGCGCGGGAGAAGAAGACACTGATATTGGGGCTTTTTGCTATAGGTCAAATGAACTTAATTCCAAGCTCAGGGAGTGATAGATGGGTAAGAGGAAGTTACTTGCACGATCAATTTGGCCGGAGGATGGCCGGAGAAGCCTGGCGACGATCGCCGGCGACTGGAGAAACTCAAATTTGGGGAAAGCTTCGATTGAAGCTCAATCTGGAGATCTGGATGCACAGGCTTGCTTCAAAAGGTTCACTGATCATTTTTCTTCACAGGTTCGAGGGCTAATTTGAGGTAAATCGGGCTGCATTGCCGGAACAGGGCAAATCGGGAATTTCCGGCAATCACCGGCGATAAGAGGCAAGAAAATCCAATCAAGTGATACAGCACGATGAGAGAGATGAGGGGAACTCACTGATGCTGTTAATTTGGCAGGAGGTGCTGCGGAATGAGCTGGCACCGTGAAGCTTCAATCTGGACTCGCCGGAGAAGATGACTGCAGTGGAGGTGATTTGGAATTTGGTTAAGTTCTGGTGATGAGAGAATATCACAAGATGTGGGCTGCTTATATAGACCAGTGGACGAAGCTTGCAAGGATTAAACAGCAATGAATTGGCGTCAGTGACTTGCCGGGCGCAGCTGCAACAACGGCGAGCGGTGACGCGATACCACTCAGGCGAGGTGACTACGGATCAGCTTGTCGGCTCATTGGAACTCAACATTGTCGGGCGGTGCAAGCAGTGGCAACAGGAGCTGGCAATGCAAAGCAATGTGGCAAGAAGATGCTGACAATGGCTGCTGCTGATCGCGCACGGGTGCAAGTGCTGTTCAATGGCGTTGCCACAACGATGGCTAGGACACAGACGCGTGCGCAACAGTAAGAGCAAGCATGCACGAGCACAAATGCAAGCGGGGCTTGGCCGGCGATGAGCGTGCACGGCGCAAAGATCACGGCGAGCTCTGGTCGTGCGCACAGGAGCTGCTGCTCTGTTCGAAATAGGGGATGATTTGCAATTTCCAATTCTTGATTTGGACTGAAATGTAAATCTGATGATTTGGAAGGTTAAATCTGAAATTGATTGCATTAATCTGGTAGGCTTGATTCAACAGATGACTTGGCACAAATAGAAAGTAAAATTTGAGATGTTTGAATGATTTTCGATATGAACTGAAAACAGAGTAAATTAGGGTAAAACAAGTCTGAATCTTATTGATCTCGAATTCTGGGATTTAGGGTTTGATTTTGAGATACTCATAAAAGAAGAATTTGTGTTGAAAAGCATTTGGGAGGTGTTCCCTGAATCAGATTTAGATTTGGAGATGGTTTGCAACATTTTGCCTTTTCAGGCTTATGGAAAATCTGGAAAAAGAACTGATCTGCGATACTCTTGGACTGATTTGTGAAAATGGTTTAGATGGTGAAATCTGGCTGCCAACATTTTGGATTAAGGTATTCGCGTACCCTTGATCATAATCCAAGAATAATCTGGTCTGATCTTGGCTAAGATTTGGATTAAATCTGGATTTCTGAAACTTAGGGTATTTATGTAATATAAGATATTTTTGTTTTCGAAAACAGAAAGGAGTTGATAAATCTGGAAGTTAGGGATAGAATTGAATCTGGGTTCTGTAGGCTTTTAGGTTTAGGATAACTGATAGATCATATCTGAACAGTCTGATCTCGATTTGGGGTTACAGGATAGATTTTGGAGATTTTAGGGCTAGAACAGAATAAAGCTGAGGCTGATTTGGTTGATCTAGAAGAGATATATGCATGCATGATTTTTAAGAAAGAAACTTTTCACTCCAAAACTCAGGATGTTACAGGAGTGTTCATCGAACACTTAAAATACCCCTCGATCACTGAGATGACCGAGGTGATGACTAACGTCGCTGCCCTCTAGCTAGAAGTAGATTGGATCCATCCACTGAGGATCTATCTTGCGCATGGGACCTTGCCTGAGGACGAAACCGATGCTGATCGGTTAGTTAGAAAAGCACGCATGTACAAACTGGTTGACGGCACCATGTACAAAAAGAGTACACAAGGTGTCGTGGTATTGCGAATACCCCGGCAGGTTTTGAGAATGATCCTAGCGAAGATTACGCGGCGCGGGTTGACCGGATGACCGGTCCTCCCCCGCCGGACAAGCACAAAAAATGACACACGGGTTTATATAGGTTCAGGTCCCGGTGGGGGCCCTAGTCCTGTCGACGCGCTCCCGACCGGAGCCGGCTGGGGAGGCTCTCTCCGGGGGAGAGGCTTCCGAAGCACGTCTGTGAGTTTAGCTATTCCAATAAAAGAGAACCGATCCCTTACAAAAGAGGGGTACAAGGGCTATTTATAGCCCCAAAAAGAAGCAAAAAACCTAAACTACCCCGGAAGCCACCGTCGGATTGAAGGGTAGGACCGTCCTTCTCCCGGTCAAACGCCTTGGATGCTTGACAGGTGGTCGCTAGTTCCCAAGGCGCTCCTCGCGTGACCTGCACGTGACAAACAGTTCGAGACTTTACCTTCAGGAGGGCGATGAGGCCCGGGACGGCGCCGGAGGCCACGTCCCGGGGGCCAAAAGGGTGGTGCCCGGGGAGGCCCCGGAGGCCACGTCCCCGGGCAAATGGTGGCGCCCGGGAAGCGCCGGAGGCCACGTCCCGGGAGCCAAATGGCGGCGCCAGGGAGGGCACCGGAGGCCACGTCCCGGGGGCCAAAAGGCGGCGCCCGGGACGGCACCGGAGGCCACGTCCCGGGAGCCAAAAGGCGGCGCCCGGGGAGGCCCCGGAGGCCACGTCCCCGGGCCAATGGTGGCGCCCGGGACGGCACCGGAGGCCACGTCCCGGGAGCCAAAAGGCTGCGCCCGGGAGGGCACCGGAGGCCGCGTCCCGGGGGCCAAAAGGCAGCGCCCGGGGAGGGGCCGGAGGCCACGTCCCCGGGCAAATGGCGGTGCCCGGGATGGCACCGGAGGCCCCGTCCCGGGAGCCAAAAGGCGGCGCCCGGGAGGGCACCGGAGGCCGCGTCCCAGGGGCTAAAAGGCGGCGCCCGGGGAGGGGCCGGAGGCCACGTCCCCGGGCAAATGGCGGCGCCCGGGACGGCACCGGAGGCCACGTCCCGGGAACCAAATGGCGGCGCCTGGAAGGGCAAATGGCGGCGCCCGGGGAGGGGCCGGAGGCCGGATCCCCGGGCAATCGTGACACAACTTACCTGGACTTAGTCCCGCAGAGATTTCCCCCGACAGCAGCCCCCAATGCACGCCGGGGGCGACACTCGAGTCCCCGGTGGGCATGGTACACGTCACCGGGAAAATCTCCGGGCCAAGTCACCGGAGCTGCGGCGCTTCGGGTTCCGTGCCCCACGCTTAAAGCCGCGCCATTTCTCCATAAATGCGCGCGTGGTTCGAATCGGCTCCTCGATTCACGTGCCCATCCCTTCGTTTCCCGCGCACGATTTGAACTTCTACGGTCCAGATTGACCCGCGGGTGCCACGTGGCGTGCATATAGACCACGTCCCGCCCCTATAAATAGGACCTTGGGGGGCCCGGAAGCTCATTCCAAATTTTCAGCCTCAGCGATTCTTGCTTTCCTGGTAGCCCTCTCCCGGTAGCTCTTCCCGGTAGCGGACGTCCGGGAGTTTTAGTAGTAGCCTCCTGAAAGGTTAGCCACCGAACGAAAAAGAAGACTAACCTCATGGCACCCAAGGGTCGAGCAAAGACCACGGAGGTGCCCCCGGAGGAAATCCCTCCGGATTTCCTCTGGGCGTCAGAGTTCACGGCCGAGGACGCCGAGTCCTTGGTCGAAAGGTGCGTCGTCGCGGACGGGGACATCCGAGTCCCCGTGAAGAAGGACGGAGCCCCCCGCCCCCGGCCCGGAGAGGTCATGGCCTTCGAGGCCTTCCTGGAGGCGGGGCTCCGGCTCCCGGTGCATCCCATGCTCCGGGAGTTTCTCAAGGAGTACGGGGTGGCTCTCAACCACCTCACCCCGAACGCATTCGTCCGGATGGGCCTCTTCATCTAGCTCTACGAGACAGCGACCGGGCGGGAGCCCACCCTTCGTGCCTTCCGGTACTTCTACGAACCAGCGGCGCGGACCTCCCACCTGGTGAAGGGGGGCCCCAAGTCCCCCTTCGGTTCGGTGATGGTCCAAATGCTGCCGGCCCGGGTGATCGACTACCCGGCGGCGGCCTCCCAGGACCACCGGGGCGACTGGGTCCGGAGGTGGTTTTACCTCCGGATCCTGGACGAGGCGGTGGTGTACGCCCCGGAGCCCCCCACCTACAGCCGGTCGTCCGCACCGAAGCCGCCGGTGTGGACGGACGAGGAGTTCGAGCTCCTCGACAAGGTGATCCTCTCCAAGAAGACCCGCTCGATGCGGGACGCAGCCGAGGAGATGGCTCTCCTCCGGATCTCCCCCTTCACCGGCGGGAAGAGGGGGATCGGCATGGGCCCCGAGCAGCGGCCCCCGGTGAAGCCGGTGACGCGACGTAAGCTCCGGGAACCTGCTGCATTGTACTTACGAATTTTTAAGAATTTGACTAACTCTTTACCTCTTTCAGTCCGGCCGTACCCGGCGGCGCGGGAGAAGGCGGAGAACCTCCTGGGGAGGTACTTCGCCGATGAGCACGAGCTCGTCGTGCGCGCCGTGGGGGAGGGCCATCCCAAGAACTTGGTAGCGGCGGCCTACGGGCTAAAGCTGCCGGAGAGGAAGCCTCTCCCCACCCCCAGGTCGCACAAACGGGGGAAGGAGGCGGCCGGGGGCTCGGAGCCCATGAAGGCCCGAGTCCAAAAGACTCCCGGCCCGTCGACGACGCCGGCGGCGACACCGGCGAAGCCCCAGAGCGAGACTCCCGGGAGCGAGCGTGCCTGGGCACCGGCCCGGAAGGAAGCAACACCTCCTCCCCCGAAGGGCCCCGTCGAGGCCCGGGGGAAGGAGGCGACCGCGGGCGGGGCGGCGTCCGAGTCGGCGAACTACGCCCTGTCGCCGCTCTTGGTGGAGCCCGACCTGCCCCTTCCGGCTTCTTTGGAGCCGGAGAGGCTGGAGGTGAGATTCGCGGAGGCCTCGCCTCCGCGGGTTTGGCCGGTGGACGAGGGGGGGAGCCCCTCGGTCTACGAGGTTCCTCCAGAGGAGGAGGCCCCGAGGACCTTCCGGCCCGGGGCAGGGAAAGGCCTGATGGTTCCCCCCCGGGCGGGGGCTCCCGCCGAGAGCTCCTCGGCCACGTCTTCGGGGGGCACTTCCTCATCGACGAAGACGCCGGTGACGCCGGCCGCGTTACCGGACCTTGAGGTCCGGGGACCCCCCGCCGGCCGCGCTGGCGGCGCCGGGCGGGAGACCCCTTTGCTTCCCGCGAGGGAGGTCGCCCGCTACTCGGAGGGCCTGCATACCCGGAAGGTGCAGGCCTTCATCGCGGGAGGGACGCTCCATGAGCGTTTCGAGGGACTTCAGTCCCTCGGGGCCCAGGTAACCCGAGTCGATGACGTCTTCATTCATCCCCTGCACTTTGAGATTTTTCTAACTCTATATATTTTGTAGGTGGCAGCTGTTACCTGGGGCCTTGAGCAGCGGGTCGCCCGGCTGCTTAAGGAGGCGGAGGGCCGGGCCGCGGCCTCTATAGGACAGCGCGAGGAGGCCCTCTGGGAACGCGATGAAGCCCTCGCGGAATTGACCTGGGTCCAGGCCCAAGTCCATATTTCCGAGGTCGTCAACGGCCGTCTCCGGGAGGAGGCCAAGGCGAGGGAGGAGGCGCTCCGAGAGCTCGAGAGCTCGAGCGTCCGGGTGGTGGCGGACGCGGGCCGCTCCGTCCGGTTGGCCCTCTAGGGCCTTGGCGTAAGCCTAGGCTCCGGGAGTAGGGAGATGCCGCCAGCGACCCTCGCAGAGGCTGTGCGTTTTCTCAACGCACAGGTCTCCGCCATCCCGGAGGCTGCCGACGTTCGGGCGCGGGGCCGCGCGATCCCCGTCGTTGCGGCCGCTGCGGGGCTCGTCGAGTTCCGGGGGGTCGGCGCCCGGGCGATCGGGGGCCGCATCCCCCGAAGCTTCCCGGACTCCTTCGAGCCTTCGCGCCGGGAGGTCGAGCAGCTAGACGGAGGGTTCTACGACCGGATCATCCGGGCGTGGTTCCCGGCTCCCGCGCCTCCGGCGGGAGACGTCCCAGCCCCGGCCTTGGAAGAAGCCCCCCGGGGGGAGGACGCCAACGAACATGTATGAGCCTCCCCCCGGGTCTTAGCTAGGGCCCTCTTTTTTTTTCTTAGGATTTTGATCCCGGTAGCTTCTTAGAAGAAGCCCCGGACACTTGTATAGAAACATTTTGAATGCAATGAAGTTAGAATTTTTTCTAAGTCTTTGAATTGAATTTACTGTTACCAGGGTTCCCAGGAGGTTGCTCCCGGGCGAAGGTCCGGGAGGGGCTCCCCGGGGGACACCCAAGCGGCTTTGATCTTACTAAGCCTTGTCTCCGGGAATCGCGGCGAGGATAGGGTCCGGGAGCCGATCCGGTTGAGGTGGCGTCCGGAGTGGCACTTGGACAACTTTGATAATCATCGTGCCGAATTGTCCCCTCCGCGACCGGGGCTCCGGATGATCCCTCCCCTCCGGATGCTTCCACCGGCGGGATACGAGTTCTGGCCTGAAGATGTGCTCTGGGACGCTCGGCGCCGCCTACGGGCATTGTACCGGGACTTGACCCGGGAGCTAGCGGAGAGCCTCCGGGAGTATTAGGCGTAGGAACCTTAGGGCTTAGAGAATCCCCGGGGTTAGAACCCGGGTTGTATCGTTTTCGAAGCCCACCGGAGGGGGAAGATGTCCTCCGGGTTTGACAATCAATAAAGCTGTTGTTGTTTCTTTTCATTGCCTCTTTATTTTCTTCTTCTTGGATGGTCCGGACGACTCATCTTAACAAGGATGAGCTAAGTTTCCTCGTGGGCGGTGCGGTCGACACCCGGGGGTTCCTTATCCCCCCCGCCCACAGCGGGCCGAAGAATAGCTCCGCGCGCTGTGGGGGTAACAAGGCCCCCGGGATGGAAGTCACCTGTAGCATAGGAAATTTTCTAAGTTAGAAAATTTTAAAACGAGGTTTTCAAGGAGAAGACCTTCCGGGAGACAATCGTCCGGTCGCCGTGAGAACGGGGAGCCGGGAATAAGGCCTCATGTGGAAGAAATGTCCAAGAGAACCCGATGAGATTTCCGGAGGCGAGCTTCCTAGGAGACATTCGTCCGGTCACCGTGAGAACGGGGAGCCGGGAATAGGGTCTTCGGGGAAGAAAATGCCTGAGAAATCCGTGACTTCTCCAAGAGACAATCGTCCGGTCACCGTGAGAACGGGGAGCCGGGAATAGGGTCTCCGGGAGGCATTCATCCGGTCGCCGTGAGAACGGGGAGCCGGGAATAAGGTCGCCGGGGACCAATCGTCCGGTCACCGTGAAAACGGGGAGCCGGGAATAACGTCGACTCCCGGAGGAGGAAGATAGATCCAATCAAGCCGCAAGGGGCCGATCATCCGGTCGCCGTGAAAACGGGGAGCCGGGAATAACGTCAACTCCCGTAGGAGGAAGATAGATCCGTGAAGGCCATTAGACGTCCCACTGGGGAGAGCGTCTACTCCCGGAGGAGGAAGTGCCCGAAGACGGGTCTTGAGTGTTTGGGCAGGGGACTAGTCTCCCAAAGTGACTCGTTACCGCGGCCACTGTGACCGGGTTACCGCTTACACCCTCAGTCCACGAGGGCTGATCGTAAGCCGCCCTATGGGAGTAGGACTCCCGTTGTAGGGACTTGTTGGGCCTGGCCCACTTCCTCACCGGGAGGGCATCCTCACGAGGAGGGCATCCTCGCGGGGAGGGCATCGCCAGTAGGGGCGGTAATGAGAGAGACCTGCAATGAGACAGTTTGAAAAGTAAGACCTATGTATTGCTAATAAAATGAAGTATAAGGCCTCCCCCTGCGAAGCCGCGAAAGGGGAGGAAAATACAGTGTCCCTTCTCCCCCTCCGGCGTGAACGCTCTGGGGGAGGGGACAGGCCCGTAAGGCTAAACATAGAACTTGCGAAGTAAACGCAAGTTCCACGTGTGCTTCAGCTCCTGCTCTTGAAGGTTGGAGAGCTTGTAGGCCCCCGAGCCCAGGACCGCGGAGATCCTGTCATTAGTACAGAAATGCAGTCTTCTATCGGTAAAAAAAACCCTTCTACTATCGGTTTTTGTACCGATAGAGATAGACACGATAGAACAAGACTGGACATTTTCTATCGGTAAATAACCGACAGAAGAAGTTCACTATTCTATCGGCATATTATGAATCTACCGATAGAAAACCCGTCGTATTCTTACGTCCAGCAGTTGGAAAAGTACCACTATTCTAACGGTTAACTACAAGATTACCGACAGAAAAAAGCTTAGTACTGTATCGGCATATTAGGAGTGTACCGATAGAAAACTCGTCACTAGCGGATTGAAAAGTACCACTATTCTAACGGTTAACTACAATATTACCGACAGAAAAAAGCTTAGTACTCTATCGGCATATTAGGAGTGTACCGATAGAAAACTCGTCGTCAGCGGCTGGAAAAGTACCACTATTCTAACGGCTAATTATAAGTTTACCGATAGGAAAACTCATACTATTCTATCGGCATATTACAAGTTTACCGATAGAAAACTCGTCAATAGCGATTGGAAAGTACCACTATTCTAACGGTTAACTACAAGATTACCGACAGAAAAAAGCTTAGTACTCTATCGGATATGTATGAGTTCACCGGCAGGAAAGGTCAAACTCTTCTAACGGTTAATTTTGATTGTACCGATAGAAAAAAGGACAGTAGTCTCTCGGTTGTTGATGAATTTACCGATAGAGCATTCACATATACAGTACTTTATTTGCATTCACAATACAGTACATTCACATATACAGTACAGATGCAATACAGTATAGATTGGATACACAATACAGTACAGATGCAAGGTAAATTCACAGAACAAATTGACACATTAGGCAGTTATTCACATTTATTCACATATGTATGGACAAATACAGATTGCAATCCAATGTGGACATTTATTCACATATATATATTTATTCACATGTATATGAACAGTCTATGCAGAGTACACAAAAAGGAGAAAATTGTCATGCTGGATGGTTGGGCGCTACTTCCTCCATGACATATTGTGCCCAGATTTGTCGAAGATATATAATCTTTGCATTTTCATATTGGTCTTTCGACATGGCGATCTGCAAGCATGTGTGCATACTGAGTAACTAACTTCGATCCTAATTTAGAACGTGACACCCATTTTTGAAATTTGAGTTAGCTATCGATGCTTACCTGGGGGAATCGGGAAAAGTTTGTCTGCACGAGGTCGTACATGTAGCGCAGCACATAAAACCCGCATTCCCACGATTGCGGCTGCTGATGGCACTGAGATAATTGCATATGCGAATACATGTTAGCTATATATTGTTTCCATAAACTAATTAAGCATAAACAAAAAGTCTCGTGAGTACCTCATATTCTTTCCAAGCTAGTACGGAGCCCTGCGGTGCGGCATGCCTCCCTCCAGTGGACACATATTTATCAAAAGCCCTGCATTTCAGTTAGTATTGCCAGTTAATGTATTATCATTAGCTAGTGAGGTCAAAATATAAATCAAACATATAAGTTACTTACGCCTCCATATTCCCCTTGAGCACATATTCCATCGATAATCTGTCACGCATCGAATCGAGGTAGTACACCTCGTTCCTCGGCGGACAGATCACGATGAGGATCCAGTGGCCCCTGCATTGTACGTAAAAGAGGACCGCTAGCTCAAAGTACATCTCAGGTGTAACATACAAGATTGAGTTAAATTAGTACGAAATGCACTAACCTTTGGTGGTACGGCACCAGAATGAAGTCCCTGTCCTGCTGCGCCATCAGCGCGCTGGATATGTACTGCTCAGCGTGCGCGGCGTCCTGCTCTAGCATCGTGAGGCTTATTTTCTCGGGGTCGAGGAAACCCACCTTGTCACACGCAGCCTCCGATGCTAGCCTGTACATGCACCTGCATGCGAAGGACGAGATTAATATTAATTTCACAGAAAGTTACTCAGTATTCAAATGAACTGCAACATTAATGCAGAGTTAGCAAACAGAGTTAGAAAACAGCAATACATAGCATCAGCAAACTCACAGGACTCCAGTCCGTATGATGGACATATCGAGCTCCCGCCAGTTGTAGAGGTCGAACAGATCCTCGTGTGCCACGGATATAGTCCCGGGCTCACGGTGGAACTGCCCAGGCCTGTAGGGAACTAAGAAGTTCAGGCTGCGCTGAGCTCGATGTAGGTACCAGTCGTGGAGGTCTCTGGTTGATCGATCCAATTTCCGCAAAGATGCCTCCGACAGGAGTGGGAGCGCGTTCGTGAAAGTCCGCGGCAGTCCCTGTCGCCCTTTGCCCTTGCCTTTGCCGCCCTTGCCTTTTGCCAGGGACTGAGCGCGTACCTTCGAAGGCAAGGGCGAGGTGATGGCGGCTTTCTTCCGAGATGGAGGCGTGGATGCGCTGGGTGGGGTCGAGGCCGTCTTTGATGTGTCCAGGTTCGCACGAGATCGGCCCTCATGCCCCGAGCTGGGGGCGCAGTCCCCTGGTAGCCCCGCGGCAGGCCACTTCAATTAATGAGCACGTATGTTAGATTATGCAAGTTGAGTGTACTGAGTAGGATGTAATCTAAAATGTGTAGGATTTACCGGTTGTATTACAAGACACTTCTTGGACCACTGTACGTAGGAGCCCACTGCCTCAGCAAGTGTCTGCAGTTCCTCTGTTGGGACTGGCAACGGAGAATCGTTGTAGCCCGGCATGGCCATGTCCACCTGTACCTTTGCGAAACCCAACCGCAGAGGTACACAGTGGACCCGGACATCCGGCCCAGACGGATATACGAAGCCGTGTGCAACCACTTCCTGCCCGGCGCCTACGTGATTCTGTAGGATGCAGCCCTCCGGCCCCTGCAAATTTGTAACAATTAAAATAGGTTAGCGAAACAACTCTAACAGAATGGGAGTGGCATCAACTTAAGTGCACAGATGAAGGCTTGCAGTACCTCAAGTAGATCCACTGGATCCGCGAGTACCTTCGAAGCGCAACTGCTTATCCGACCCCGCGGGGTACCATCGTCCTGGGGATCCGCATCTGCAGTCTTGGCCAGCAATGTTTCTCTCAACCGTGCAAACTCTTCCCTCATTTGTGCGACCTCGGTCTGCACCTCAGACTGTACCTCAGCCCGTATCTCAGCCCGCATCTCCGCCCGTATCTCCTCCCGTACCTCAGCCCGTATCTTATCGGAGAGGTCAGCTTCCTTTTCCTTCCAGGTGCGGGCCTTCTTCCTCGGTGGAGCCGGATCTACGAAACCGGCCTTCCACGACACAATGGCTCCCACGGCCCGTGTCCGCCCGGGATGCTCCTTATTTCCTAGAGCTCGGATGAGGATGTCGTTCTCCCTCTGCGGGGTAAACAATCCCTCCGCTGCCTCCTTCTCAAAAGAGATCTGTTACATTTGAAGGTACCTTGTGAGACAAATTGCCTTATATACACTTGTGCGCACACAGTTTACGAGGTTAGCCAACTTACCATTCGCCTCACAACGTCGGCGTCCCCAGGGGTTGCGAACTGCACAGACCCCGTGGACGACACGGACCCCCTCCCCCTCCACCATCGCTTGCACCTCTCATCCCTGATCTCGGAGAGTGGCAACTCAGGGGTGTCGATGACAGGATTTTGTTCGTCTTCCTTCTTCCACTGTTCCTCCTTCCCCGCATAGCCCCGGCATCCGAGCCGATGCGGGTGGTCGTTCCTCTTCTGGATCGCCCTATTCTTCTCGCTAAGGGCCTTGAACTCCTCAGTCCCCTTCTGCTTGGTGAATTCCTCCCATACCTCCTCCGATATGAAGGGGTACTTCTCGCAAGGAGATTTCCCCGCAGCTAGGAAGTTACTGACGAGCCAGCTCTTAAAGGTTTTCCATGTTCCGTTCATGTCCTTCAAGCAGGCAGTCCTAGGTGTATCGTCGGGGATGTTCCACTTAGCCTGTTTCCGAAAAATGCATACAATTAATCACGAGTTAGTTAAACTTTAGTATAAGCCAAGAGAACGTGATTACGAAAGAGTTCAGCGATTTCAGTTCATTTAACCTTCACTTCCGCCCACAACCTATCCCTCTCGTCCGCCGTCACGTCCTTCCAGCTCTGGACGGTGATCTTCACCCTTTCTTTCGCCAACAGCCCAACGTAGGCCGCGTACCTCCCAGCATTCTTTCCAATCGGCCTCCCAAATTGGTTGAACTCACAAGAAAGATCAGTGCGTTTGGCCAAACGCCCCAACGTCGTCGCGCCTCGCCCCACCCTCTTGCGCTGGGATGTAACAGCCCCATCTTCAGTAGTTACGATGGGGTTGGCCCTAGTCGAACCACTAGTACCATCCGATGAAGACGACGACATGTCTTCCCCTACAAAACCTTCAACAAACCATATATATGGCAATTAATTCGCCTTGGACTTCCATAACTCAGCCCAGGACTGGAGACTAACTAGGGCGGCAAAAGGGAAAATAATACAAAAAGAAAGACATGCATAAATTACTTACTGAACTCTTCAGAAATATTTTCTATCGGTAAACACATGAGCTGCCGATAGACCATAACAATTACCTCCACACAAGACAATTTTTCTATCGGCAAACACGTGAGATACCGATAGAACATAACAATGTTCTCTACATATGGAATTTTGTTGACAAGCCACCATTCACTGTCATCACATAACATTCTCGATGATTTGCTACACTAATATTCATGGGCCAGCATTATTATTTCACACGTAAATATGCACACAAGCATCTAAGTGCTACTGTGCATAATCTTTAGCCTAGCCTGTATGTGAGTCATCAGGACTTCACAGCTATTAGGTTGGGAAAAGTCATGTATATAGGCATTTGAAACATATACATCGAAGACCCATCCACATTGCCATATATTCATACGAAGTGAGTAAAAATTCCCAACCAAACTAGTACATTGCATGGCTCATGTCCTTCCAGATCCAAATTAAGTTTTACTACTTGTGCAGAAAATTTTCTATCGGTAAACACATGAGCTGCCGATAGAATATGTGTAAGAACACCTCCAACATATAATCTGCATTACATGGCAGTTGGATACAATTGATCACACATACAGCAGTATAGAGAAGTTAAAATCTCAAAACAGGTTCATTACAGCACTGGAACATATTATGTAAACCCTAATTAAAATCAACATTGCCTGCGGAATGTACATAAGCCAACACAATAGGGAACCCTAGTGTAATTGCAAAACTCCAAGAATTAGTACGTGCAAAACACTAGGATCAAATAAAGAAGATGCTGGAAATAGAACGACGAATTAGGGTATTTACGGCGGCGATCAGTTCTGGTGATGCAGAGGCGGTGTAGAACGCAGCAGCGGCGGGCGAAGGACGAAAATAAGAACCGGTGGCAGTGACGAACCAGTGTCCAGCCGGCGATCGTCGTGTGGGAGAGAGGAAGTGAGTGCTCACGGCGGAAGTTGGGGTTTTCTTCGCTCTCGAAGAGACGCAGTGCTCTAAGGTGGAACTGTTCGAGTGGAGGGAAACTAAAGGGCCGTGTACGAGTAATAAAGTAGCGGAGGAACTTTTCTATCGGTATAACAAAATGATACTGTCACGTCTGCCATGACAGTGACATCACCTGTGAGGAGCCCAGCTCGGTGCAGCTGGCCCTTTAACCACTTGACTTCCCAGGATGAGTCAATCACAGGATTACATTGCAGCAGCAAAATAGTACAATAGTCATAATTGTATGGCCATCAGGCCTTAGTACAAAACGAGATACAGTGCCGTACAAGGCACAAGGGTCTAACAAAACAATACATCTAGTCGGCGGAAGCTAGGCCCAAAAGCAAACCACAGGAAACAGAGGTTGACAGCAAGACAGCACCACATCAGGGTTCCGGAGGAAACTGATCATCATCTCCTGGGTCCGCAGCATCTTCGGGGTATCCTCCAAGGTCGTAGAATGCTCCATCTATTGATGAGTTGTTGCAAGGGTGAGTACTTACGTACTCAGCAAGTCATAGGGAAGGTAGAGATACATACATATATATGACATGAACCTATGCTATTGGGGAAAGAGTGAAGGGTTTTTTTTTTCCCAAAATACATTTCTTTCTCAATTCTTACTCAACTTCTGATCATACCCATGGCAGTAAATAAATCATATTGATGGTGACACATATATCCCATATCCAAGGCGATATATCCTCATATCACACTACTCTTATTCAAGTCTTTCAATCATATGCTCTTAGCAGTATTTCATAACTTAGGGCATAAACCACATGCCTCTTAATTATTATATGATCTCTATATTATGGTATTACCGCGACACGTCAACACATGACAGCCCACGGCAACGCCCCTTATCATGACAACACATGCCACTTGGGTAATCTTGAGCTAACAAATTTTAGTTTATAAACAATACTTGTGTCACACCCCATGGATTTAATCCACCGCAGCATACTCCTAGAACTCGGGAGCACGAAGTATTCGAATACATTTTTAAACTCTGCAGAGATGTACCTCTTTTTAAATTCACTTTTTCACTCGACTTCCAAGTCGGGCCAACTCCATGCGACTTATACGCATGTGACAAGGCCGAGATCACACAACGTTTTTGCAGTCTAGTATTAACAGCATCCCTGCCCGGTAAATGGACAACACCATCCCAAGTACCGTTGTGGGTCCTCCCCACTGCCTTACTTCCTAGCCTGGGTCTATGTTCCCGCAGGACACATAACCTCTTTCGATTACAGTCGCGCACGACTTAATCTGGCATAGGGCGTCTTCCTTCTTTACACCTTGTCCTCTCATAATTTTTCTGATCTCACATCACTCATGGACGAACTGCGTCCCACCAGTTTCCACGCGAGAAACCGGATCGACAAGCCATGCAGGGAACTGATAATACTAAGAAAGCTACTAGGTTGCGCCTGTCCCATACCAGGTAAGTGGTTGGTACGTTTTTCATGCCACTAGACGCACAACACAAGGTTCTAGGTCCTTATATGCCAGTGACCAGATCATACCACGAACCATGCACCTTCAGTGCCTGCACAACCAGTGCAGCCAAGCACCTCCAGTGCTACCACCATTCCATACCAAAATACTGGTCACGGCTAGGGGTTCTATTTCATGAATATAAATGTACATGTTTATACTTTTATTAGTTCGAGGCTTGCTATCTTATCAAGTTCACATTTCTCAAGTATTCAATCTATCACTGCCATAATATCATTGATCTCAACATGTGCAATATTAATGAAATATCTACTCATGGAATAGCATAGCAATTCATAAAATATGGGTTTCAATATGTTCAAAGTATGACTTGCCTTCCGCGTCGTAAGTATCAGCAGTCGACGACGGTTCAGCGACAAGATCTTCAACTCCGGACTCTTGCTCTGAACAAGATCAAACAAGCAAACAGGCATTACAATCAATTCTATTCTACTAACTTGCTACATGCAAAGGTGCAAGGAGAAAATACTCTGGCAATACAAGGTTTGAAAGCGATGTGGTTTTAATTATGGAAACCAGGGTTAAAGTTAGCTGTCAAGGTTTACAAGGTTTCAAAATATCAGGGTAATATCAAGGTGCTGACTGGTTCGCTCAAAAACAGCGAATGTCTTTAGGTTGGCATTCGGTTCAAGGCATCGACATAAGGTCGATGGGTGATAGAGGGCTCAACTCAAGTTGTGACAGTAGAGAAAAGTGTAGATCACAACATCAGGAGTCTAAGGGACAAAGTTATTTTCAAAGTGCATGGCTGGAAGTGGGTGAAAAGGCTCAATGCCACTGGCTGACACAGGCTGGCATAGGCTTGACACGGCCAGAAACTAGGGTTAGCCATATCTTTTGACTCAGGACTCCAAATGATGCACCACTTTGTCTGGGGGTTAGGCATTTGTAACAGGAACAAATGTCTCAACAGGACCTAGGGCAGGAGATGGCCGGAAAGTGATGAAAACCGGCGAAGGAGTTGGCTGGCCTGGAGCACATGCAGTGTGAACAGTACAGCAAACTAGGGCATAGCTATATCTCACAATCTAGGCCGAATTAGGAGTCGTGATAGAAGACAAAGTTGCTCAGAATGGTCCAAAACATCTAGATGGCAAGGTTTCTATGGCTGGATTGGCTGGATTTAGGGGATATTGGCCGGGGAAAAGATTAACTCAAGCCTGATTTGGGCATTTTTGATCTAGGGCAAATAAACTTAATTCCTTGCTTGTGGATAGTCTCTGGGGCATAAGTAAGCTACTGGTGAAGTTAGATTAACTAGAAATGCACCAGAAAAGCTTGAACAGCAAGCTCAGTTCACAAGCAAAGTTCCAATTTAGGGTTTTTCACATTTTAGCAAATCTGTCGATTTTGGTTGCTTAGGGATGTTAAGCAAGGTCTAGTGAGCATATTTGATTACTAGTTCGAAAGCTGAATCGATCTGGTTGAGGGTTAATTGCTCGCCGGAGCTACTGGAGTAAAACTGAAATTGCCGGCGACTGGAGAGGTTTGAAGTCAATTACATGCTCGGGCATGATGAGGGAGGTAAGAGGAGCTTACTGGAGTATCTGGATTGGAGGGGGAAGCAGTGTAGAAGCTTGGCACCGTGAGCCTCCTTTGCTGCTCGCCGGGGAAGAAGAAGACACAGTGAGTTTGAGGGCTTAGGTGCTTCTGGTGGTGTGTGATACTTCACTGAGACCAGGGGCTATTTATAGAGGATTCGGAGGTGTTGCAACGGCTGGAAAACGCCTGGAGACTTGGAGCGGCGAATTGACCGGCCGGGCGGGACAGCAGTGAAGCGACGTGCTCCAGCGGCCGTGCCGGCTTTGCAGGTTGGCGTGTGCTGTCCCAGGTGATGCAGCGGCGAATTGATGGGCTCCTCCGGCATGCTTGCAACGTGGCATCAATCTTCTGCCGTGGCTGCAGCGATGGCGTGCGCGCGCGGGCAAAATTGGCGCTGCTGGTGCGACCGCGGTGGCTCCACGGTGGCGAACGGCGTGCGCACACGTGGCAGGGACGCAGTGGCAAGGGTGGCGACCACGGGGCTTCACCGGCGATGAAGTTCCTGGCGTGGCAGCGCGGTGGTCGCGGTCGTGCACGGCTGCTGGTCGCGCACAGTGCCTCTGGTCGAACCAGGGACCAAAATGCAAGGATTCTTATTTGAAGTCTGGACTGATTTGTAATTTCTGTCTTAGAGATGGTTAAT
This sequence comes from Pharus latifolius, assembly GCA_019359835.1. NCBI lineage: Eukaryota > Viridiplantae > Streptophyta > Magnoliopsida > Poales > Poaceae > Pharus > Pharus latifolius. The sequence continues at coordinate 36,507,908 of CM033325.1, forward strand.
TTGAGAATTGATTCCATGGCTGAGTATAACATTTCTATTAGTACTCATCCAGCTCAAATTTAGAGAAAATTTGATAAGATTTGGGGGATTTCACCTATTTTCGAAAATAGGGTAAAATTAGGGTAAAATAAGTCTGGATTTTGTCGATTTCGAATTCTGGTGATTGGAGAGAGATTTTGAAGTCTGATCAAAAGGGAGATCTGTATCAAATAGTGTTTGGAAGGTGTTTCCTGAAGAAATTCTGGAGTTGGAATTAATTTGCAGATTTTAGCCTTTTCAGGCTTCCAGGTAAACAGAAAAGGACTTATTCGCAGTAAAATTTGGACTAAACTGCGAAAAGTGTTTAGATGAATTAATTTGGCTCCCAACTTTTTGAAGTGAGTTGAGGATGAACTTAGGAACATATTCCAGGGGTTACTTGAGTCTGAATAGGGTTAGATTAAAATAATTCAATCATCTGAAAACTGGGGTACTTAGGGTAAGTCTGAATTTTCCTGTTTTCGAAAACGGAGAGAGGCTTAGGTATTGAGAGTTAGGTTCAGAATTTGATCTGGCTCCTGAAGACTTTTATCCTCAGGGTAACTGATAGGTTAAATCTGGATGGTCAGATCTTGATCTGGAACTAGAGAATAGATTTGGAGATTTTTAGGGTTTGGGAGAGATTAGAGTTCAACTGATCTGGCTACTACTACAGGGATACATGCATGCAGGATTTTCATGCAAAACTTTTCACCCCCAAAACTAGGGTGTTACAGATACCGATAGACTTATGTAATTTTCTATCGAAACAACAAAATAATACCGATAGAAAAAGTAAATTTCCCGGAAAAATATTCGAATTAGTGATTGCATTTTTCTATCGGTATAAACAATAAAATCCCGTGAGACCAATTTTCCACAGAAAATTTTTTTAAAGTGCTTGAGATTGGGTGCCATTTTTCTATCGGTAAAAACAACAAAATACCGTGAGAGTAATGAAAAGGTGCCCTTTTCTATCGGTATAAACAAAAAAATCCCGTGAGCCCAATTTTCCCCAGAAAATTTTTTTGATTAAGTGCTTGAGATTTGTGTGCCCTTTTTCTATCGGTAAAAACAACAAAATACCGTCAGAGTAATGAAAAGGTACACAATTTAACATCAAACAGACCGTGGTTGAAAGCTGCAGAATGTTAAAGAAAGAGGGAAGATAGCCGGAAAATTAGAAAATTGACATAAAAAGAAATTGTTCATTCATTGTTGTTTTATCACTTACAAAAAAAAATAAAACCCAAAATGCTAGGTCAAGGGGTGGTCTTAGCCCTGGCTGCATGTAGAATAGAGTCAGTTAGACTTGCAGCCAGGACGCAGGACTCCTCTAGCGACAAGTTGTCCCTAGGATTAACTACTACCGCGTCAAGAAGGCCTGCGACCTCCCTCAGCTTCGCTATGGTATCCTTCATAGTGAAACCGCAGCCAGCGATGGTCATATCCGCGGCTTTCTTCTCCTCGCGAAGACGCCTCGTCCTCGCCCTAGCATTGTCACCATCCGTCTTCATGCGCTTAATGCGCTGGAAGAGATCGTCAAGGTCAAGCCGTAGCTGAGTGTGCTTGTCTGTAAGGAGCTTGTGCTCCTCCTGGAGGGCCCTCAGGTCAGCCTTCACTTTGGCAGTGTCTTCCACGGCTACCATTCCCTGTGCACATCAACAGGTCAAGAATGAACTGAACATGGATTAACAATACAGGGGTAAACCGAGGAGATTTAGAGTTCTTACCGGGGAGGCCGTGGATGACGATCCCATGGAGGTTGCCATTGTGAAAGAGAAGATGAGGAGTCCAACCGTTCGAGAATTAGAAAAACAACAAAGTACCGCGACGCATGGCGAGGTACTTATAGAGTTTCCAAGGCGACGCATGGCGACACGGTTGAGAATTCGAAGCGGCAGAGTATTCTTCTATCGGTAAAAACAGGAAAAAACCGTCAGACAACAAATACCGTGAGACAAATGAATTTATTCTAACGGTAAAATAGAACAATACCGATAGAAAACGTTTTGAAGTGCCTGAGAGAAGATGTCCTTCTCTATCGGTATAAATAACAAAATACCGTCAGGGATTTTTGCGGAACTTAATTTGAAGAGGCTGCGATGAGATTTTTGCAAGTGCTATTTGAAAGGAAGAATTAAATATTTACAGGATAAAGGTACTGTACATGTTAGAACTCATGCTGTGGAGTAAAATTGAGATGTATTAATGCTGTGAACTAGCTTATCATTAAATTCTAAAGAAAAATGTACTGCCTGATGTATTAATGATAAGTTCCTCACCTTGCTGCAGAACTTGTGGGCTGTTTGCTTGGCATTTATCCCTGAAATAGAAATTAATCATCAATGGTTCTCAACCCATAATCCTTCTTCGTGGTCATCTCGCAGATACGTTGTTTCGTCGATATCTTCAGTACGGATAGATTGAATGTCCTCTAAAAATGGAGGTATTTCATCGAATTGGTTATACTCCTCTTCGTCGACAACATCTTCGACCCCAACAATACGTCTCTTGCTGTGGAGGACAACATGCAAGTTTGGATTGGCCGGGTCAACGATGTAGAATACCTGTGTGGCTTGCTTTGCAAGTATGAATGGATCGTCTTGGTGTCCGACTCTACCAAGATCGACGAGAGTAAACCCGTAACTGTCAACTTGAACACCTCGAGGGATTTCGACCCATTGGCATCGAAACAGGGGAATCTTAAGTAATCCGTAATCGAGCTCCCATATTTCGTCAATAACACCGTAATATGAGTTCAGCACCCTTACTGACCTGGCATCCTCGGAAATAGCAAACAGTGTCACTTCGCTACATTGCGTGCTACTCTTGGCGTCTTGAGCTCTTGTGTAAAATGAATACCCATTGATGTCGTACCCCTGCCAAGTCCCTACAGTGAATCTTGGGCCTCTAGCCAACCATGTCACAGTTTCACTTACGGAGCCCTCGGCAGCTCGCGTGACTCTTTCTTCGATCCACTCAGCAAATTTCCTGTTATGTTCTCTGCTTACCCAAACGTCTGACTTCGAAGGATTCTGTGACCGTAACATTACCTTGTGCTTGTGTATGTATGGCTCGACCTCCGTCATGTGTTGTAAGACCCAAAAATGTGATTTTGCGTACACATCACGAGCGGGGACGATAGCTTTGAATCCAATCGTTCCAATTCCCTCAAGCCTACCCTCGTGTCGGGACCTAGGAACACCAATTGGGTCAACCCCGGCCATATAATCTGTGCAAAATTCAATCACCTCCTCGGCGGCATAACCTTCCATGATACTCCCCTCGGGTCGACGACGAGTCCTTATGTATCCCTTCAATACACCCATAAATCTCTCAAATGGATACATGTAGCGCAGGCACACAGGTCCACAAAACTTAATTTCTCTGATAAGGTGAACAATCAGATGGACCATAACATCAAAAAAGGATGGAGGGAAATACATCTCGAGCTGACAAAGAGTTGTAACCACGTCGCGTTGCAAAGCGTCCAGTCCATCGGGATCAATTACCTACGAGGACACAGTTGCGCCAAATATTCATATCAGAAAAATCTTCTAATTAAGCTCCACAAATGGAGGTAGTGAACTTATAGTACGAGTGCACGTACTTACCTTGCAAGATATTGCGTTGAAGAAATAACATAGGTTTGTGATTGTCTCTCTGACTTTAACTGGGAGAATGCCTCTGATAGCAATGGGAAGCATCTGTGACATCAAGACATGACAGTCGTGGGACTTCATGCCAACCAGTCTTAGGTCCTTCATAGACACAAGTTTTTTCAAGTTCGCGGAGTACCCACATGGAACTTTAACACCGTGCAGGCACCGACAGAGTTCTGTTTTTTCGCTCTTGGACAACGTGTAGCAGGACGGGGGGAGGTATGTACGCTTTCCATTCTCTAAAGGTGCAAGCTCAGTCCTTATCCCCATTTCCACCATGTCACGACGAGCTTTCACACCATCCTTTGTCTTTCCCGGAATGTTCAACAACAAACCAATCAAACTGTCACAGACATTTTTCTCTACATGCATGACGTCAATGCAATGTCGAACTTGTAAGTGCTCCCAGTACGGTAGATCCCAGAGAATCGATCTCTTCTTCCAAACATTTTTTTCTCGAGGTTTAGAATGCTTACCGAACTCAACTTTGATGTCGTTCACGCGTGAGTAAATCTCCTTACCGGTCAGAAACACTGGAGCTGATCCCTTCTCAGGCTTCCCGTTAAATGATTTCCTCTTCTTACGGTACGTGTGATGCACCGGAAGAAACCTGCGGTGACCCATGTACACTGTTTTCTGGCAGTTTCGCAGCCAGATGCTCTCAGTTTCATCTAGGCAAATAGGGCAAGCCTTGGCTCCTTTCGTACTATACCCCGACAAATTGCCGTAGGCAGGAAAATCATTTATGGTGCAAAATATCAGGGCCCGCAAGATGAAATTCTCTTTCTTGTATGCATCCCACACCTGCACACCCTTGCTCCACAATTTCTGTAAGTTCTCGATTAAAGGTGCTAGAAACACGTCAATATCATTTCCGGGTTGTCTGGGTCCTGAGATTAGTAACGCCATCATGATGTACTTGCGCTTCATGCATAACCAAGGAGGAAGATTGTAGATGCATAAAAGAACCGGCCAAGTGCTGTGCCGGCTGCTCATATTACCATGTGGGTTCATACCATCTGTACTCAGCCCGAACCTTACATTCCTAAGTTCGCCGCCGAACTTAGCAAATGTTCTGTTGATGTTTCTCCATTGAATAGAATCAGCTGGGTGTCTCAGTTTTCCGTCTTGTTTCCGGGCTTCAGCATGCCAACGCAAGTGCTTCGCGACTTTCGGATTTGCAAACAGCCGCTTCAATCTAGGTATCACAAGCAAGTACCACACAGTTTTTGCCGGGGGCCCTTTCCTTACCTCGTGACGTTCACTGTCAATCCGGTCCCTACGCGTATACCTCGATGCGCCGCATCTTGGACAAACATGCAAACTGGAGTACTCGTTACGGTACAACACACAATCATTTGGGCATGCGTGTATTCTTTCGATTTCCATTCCCAACGGACACAACAGTTTTTTGGCTTGGTAAGTAGATCTTGGCAACTCATTTCCCTCTGGAAGCATGTCCGCTAGAAGATCTAATAGTGCCGTGAAACTCTTATCACTCCAACCGTTTCCTGCCTTCAAGTTATATAATCTCAGCACAGAAGACAGTTTTGTAAATGTTGCACATCCAGGGAACAGAGGCTTCTCAGAGTCAGCAATCAGTTTCTCAAATTCACAGAAGTCATTTTCGTTGTAATCTTCCTCTACATCACGTAACATCTCATCTAGATTGTCATCATCATCATCTACGTGCACATCGGAATTAACATTACCAAAATTGGGATGATCATCGATATTATTGCAATCCACATCCGAGTCGTGCTGATTGGTAGTAGTGGTGCTTGTTTCCTCAAGATCTTCGCCATGCCATATCCAACGGGTGTATCGCGCGTTAAAACCACGACGAATCAAATGACTCTTAATTTGATCAGAGTTGCTAAACCTCTTCAAGTTCATACAATCTGTACAAGGACAGAGCATATTTTTCTCTCCCTTCCTCTCCTTTTGTTGCTCAGCAAATTTAATAAACTCATTCACACCATCCAAATATTCAAGAGTAGTACGTTTTATTCCATACATCCAATATTTCCTGTCCATCTACAATTAACAAAATTTAACGAGTAAGCCATGCATGAAACCTACCCGATTAAGTTATGTATATGTACATGTACATCCTCTTACAACAGATACATGTGTTGAACCCTAGCCTGACGAAATTAACACTAATTAACCTAGCTAACTACACAATACAAGCTAGTTAGCTCCTAAAACATGACGCATTTCCAGCTACCAAGCTCCCAAGCTTAGAGCTACAAACTTGGAACTACACAATACAGCTAGCTTGCAAGTAGAGAGGAAGGGAGATCTAGAGGGAGAGAGAGATAGGTGTCGACGATTAAGCATACCTTAAAGAGAGGGGCGCAATCAACTTCCCTCCAGCCTGCGCTGATCACCCTAGCAGTGTAGCTGGAACTTTCGTCACAAACAGAGGGACACAGAGTGCAACAGAACAAATTAAAGAGCAGCTCAGCAATGGTCGACTGGGGTTTTCCTTATAATGGACATTTTTCTAACGGTAAATACATGAAATAACCGTCAGACTAACTTAGGTAAATTGCCACTCACATATTCTATCGGTAAAAACACACACATACCGTTAGAGAATATACATTACTGAGCAAATATATGTATTTTTCTATCGGTAAATATGTGCATTTACCGTTAGAATATGCATGACTAAACAAATATATGTGCTTCCTATCGGTAAATATGTGTATTTACCGTTAGAATATGCATGACTGAACAAATATATGTATTTTTCTATCGGTAAATATGTGCATTTACCGTTAGAATATGCATGACTAAACAAATATATGTGTTTCCTATCGGTAAATATGTGTATTTACCGTTAGAATATGCATGACTGAACAAATATATGTATTTTTCTATCGGTAAATATGTGCATTTCCGTTAGAATATGCGTGACTGAACAAATATATGTGCTTCCTATCGGTAAATATGTGTATTTACCGTTAGAATATGCATGACTGAACAAATATATATGTTTTCCTATCGGTAAATATGTGTACTTACCGTTAGAGGAGGTACTGTTACCAAACTGGGACAAACATGCACATGCCATTTCTCACATTCAAGGAATCATATCAATGTAACATCAAACAGATCTTACATCAAACGGATCTTAACTAGAAGATAAAGCAATATATTTCAAGAAATGCTAATTTGTGGATTAACTAGGAGACACAAAAATACTTTTCGTAGGTAGTTGGGACTTCATCTTGCCAAAGAAATTACAGATGCCAGTTCACAAATTCAGGTACAAACATACACATGCCAGTTCACCAATACAAATTCAGGTACAAACATACACATGCCAGTTCACAAATTGAAGTGCATGTCTGAAACAGCAGTACAAATACACACCTACCTACCAATACAATTAAATACACAAATGCTCCCTGCACATTCAAGTTCATGTCCCAATTAGCAATACATGATACACAAATATACAACAATATACAAATACAACAATTCACACATTCGATGTATATTACAAAAGCCACGTCTGAAATTAACAACAGATCACGACGAGGACCCAGTGGCCCATACATGCATTTTACATAAAAGGGAACCTTTGCAGGTTGCCACAATGCAACTACCGACTACAAGTTAGACCTGATACATCACAAATCCATTCATCCAAAACAGCAAATGTCTGAACCACATTGGACTTAACCATAGGAGTTCAGTTCGAAGACGCCCGAGGAGCTGGAACTGCCGTCGACATACATTTGTACGTAATGGTGATTTCCTCGGACTCAAACTCGATCAACTCAACTCAACTCCATTAACAAAAAGAACCTACCTTCCAAGATGTTGTTCTGTGTAGTGATGGTGTAGAATGGCTGTGCAAATAACAACAATTCTTCTTCTCTAAGCAGGTAAGCATCTGGCCACAAGCTGGTGCATGCAAAAACATGTAAGATGCTTTCTATAGGTCCTGATTTGAGAAACACGCCGGGCTTAAGCATCTTCTCGACCGAGCCAACCAAGATCTCGCCCTTCACGTCCTTCCAGCTCTCGACGGTGATCTTCACCATTTCTTTCGCCAACAAGCCAACGTAGGCAGCGTACTGCGATGAAGAACCGTGAAATACGTTGCCCCTCACGAGCATCATCCAAGGACCTGAACAGATCATAATCATATTGAAAAGAAGACACATCAAAATGAAGGATACAAAAAAAGCAGAATTATTGCCATAATCGGATTAGAATAATCTAACAATATTGCAGAAATTTTACGTACCTTCCTTGGGATGCCGACGTCTAGAGGGCGTCGATGGAGGTGCGGAGGTGCAGCGGTCCCCTGTAGAGGTGCGCCGGCCGTCCATGGAGCTTACGGGTTAGGACTACGAGCCCAGATGAACTGTGAGAATGAAAGAGACATACCCGTGTATTTATACAATTATATATTTTCTATCGGTAAGAAAACAGAATACCGTTAGTAATAAAAACATCTGTAGAAGCCGAATGGTTCTATCGGCACAATAAATATTACCGATAGGAATTTTTGTACATACTCTATCGGTCTGTACGTACACTACCGATAGAATATTACTAGTGTAGAAGGCCAACAGTTCTAAGATATTTGGTGCAATATTCTACCGGTATAAACATGCATTACCGATAGAATAAAACTATTAGAAGACGAACAGTTCTAAGCAATTTTCTATATATTCTAACGGTAAAAGAATCCATTACCGATAGAATAAAAATATTTGTAGAAGGTCAACTATTCTATCGGCGAACTACATATTGCCGATAGGAACTTTTAATATATTCTGTCGGTATATTCATACAGTAGCGATAGAATAAGTCTAGTTGTTGAAGTCGACCAGTCCTATCGGCGCACAACATTCTTCCGTCAGTACTTATGCATCTCTTCTAACGGCAAATATGTTCATCACCGCTAGAGTAAATCATACTATTTATTCTATCGGTAAGTTTCTTAGAAACCGATAGGGAAAATACATCCGTCGGGCTTTTTTGACCGCGAGGCACATTTTCTATCGGTTTTGTGCTGTTTCGCTAATAACCGATAGAAGATAGGGGTTAGTAGACTGCATTTCTGTACTAGTGTGTAGGGGCCCTCCCACTTGGGGGAGAGCTTGCCCTGGGCCTGGGGGTCCGTCACATGCTTGAGGACAAGGTCCCCAAGGCGGAAAGCTCTCTCGCGCACGCGCTGATTATACGCGCGCGCCATTTCTTGCTCGTAGATGGCGTGGCGGAGGAGCGCTCGGTCGCGTTCCTCCTCCACAAGGTCGATCTCCAGACGCTGGTTGGCCTCGTTGGCCAGGTACGCTGAGGGCGTAGCTCCCTCCAGGAGCTCAACCCACAGTGACCGGAAGCCGATCTCCGGGGGAAGGACTGCCTCCGCCCCGTAGACCAGGGAGAAGGGAGTACGCCCCGTCACCCGGGACGGGGTCGTGCGCATGGAGCAGAGGATCCTAGGGAGCTCCTCCGCCCATGCACCCTGCCTAGAAGCGGTTTGCTCGAGTCTCCGGCGCAACCCCTGTAGGATCACGCCGTTGACCCTCTCGATAGCCCCATTGCTCCGGGGATGGGTCACCGAGGCGAAGTGGATGACGAGCCCCAGGCCTTCGCAGAATTCCTGGAAATAAGCCGAGTCGAATTGGGTCTCGTTGTCCACAGTGATTTCCCGGGGGACACCAAAACGACATACGACGTTTTTCCAGAAAAACCGCTGAACGGCCCGGGACGTGATGCTGGCCAAAGGCTCCGCCTCAACCCACTTTGTAAAATAGTTGACTGCGACTACCGCATACTTGTATCCCCCGGGCGCTGGGGGGAAGGGCCCTAAGAGGTCCATCCCCCAGCGCACAAAGGGCCATGTGATGGGGATCGTCTGCAGCGCTATAGGGGGGAGGTTCGAGCCCTTGGCCATCTTCTGGCATGCCTCGCACGCGGAGACAAGGTCTCGCGCGTCGCGCATGACCGTTGGCCAGTAGAAGCCCTGCTGGAGGGCCTTGGCCGCGATGGCATGCGGGGCTAGGTGAGAACCACAGCTCCCTGCGTGGATGTCTTCGAGAAGTTGAAGTCCCTCCGGCCGGGGGAGGCAGCGCAGGAGGGCGGAAGCCCCCCGCTTGTAGAGCCTCCCCTCCAGCAGGAGATATGCCCGGGCTTTAGCCCAGAGGCGTTTAGCCTCGGTCTCAGTAGGAGGGTCCCCCTCCCCCTTGATGAAGGAGATGAGGGGGTCCATCCAAGACGGAGTCCGGATGATCTCTGCGACCTCCGGGACATGAGGCTCGTCGCCCATGTCCGGGGAGGCCACCGAGGGCATCGTGATGACCTCCAGGAAAGCCCCCTTGGGGAGCGATTCCCTGGCGCTGGCTGCCCGAACCAGGGCGTCGGCCCGGTCATTGTCCCTCCGTGGGATATGCCGGGCCTCGAGGCCGTCGAAATGCCTCTCCATCTTTCGCACTTCCTGTAAATAAAGACTTAAGTTTGCGTCATGGCACAGGTAAGACTTGTCCACTTGGCAAACTACGAGCTGAGAATCTCCCTTGACTAGGAGGCGCCGGATCCCCAGGGAGCGCGCGAGGCGCATCCCGAGGAGCAAAGCCTCGTATTCGGTGACGTTGTTGGTTGCGGGGAACTCGAGCCGCGCGGCGTACTCGAGTTCCTTCCCCTCGGGGCTCCGGAGGACTACTCCCGCACCAGCCCCGGCGAGACACAGCGACCCATCAAACATAAGGGTCCAATGATCACTGCGTCGGGGCGGCACAGGGAGATCTTCGTCCCCGGACCCAGAGGCGGGAGTCCACTCTGCGACGAATTCGGCGAGGACCTGCGACTTCATGGCGGAGCGGCCGGTAAGGGACAGGGAGAAGGGGGCGAGCTCGGCCCCCCACTTCCCGATCCGGCCGGTGGCTTCCTTGTTCCGCAGTACCTCCCCGAGGGGCAGGGACGACGGGACGGTGATGGGGTGCCCCAGGAAGTAATGCCGAAGCTTCTGGGACGCCATGAGGAGGGCATAGCAGATTTTCTCCATCTCCGTGTACCTAGTTTTGGCCCCTTGGAGGGCCTCACTCACGTAGTACACGGGACGCTGCTGCCCCCCTTGCTCCTTCACCAAGACCGCGCTGACGGCGACGGGGGTCGCGGCGAGGTAGAGGAGCAAGGGCTCTTCCGGGGACGGACTCACGAGCATTGGGGGGCTCGTGAGGTACTTCTTGAGGTCGTCGAACGCCTCCTGGGCCTCGGGGGTCCAGCGGAACCCCTCGAGCCCTCAGAGGATCTTGATGAACTGGAGGCCCCGCTCCCCCGACCGGGAGACAAAACGGCTGAGTGCGGCTAGGCGGCCGGAGAGCCGCTGGACATCCTTGACGGAGCGCGGCGGGGGCATATCTAGAAACGCCCGGATCTTCTCGGGGTTTGCCTCAATGCCCCGCTGGGACACGAGGAAACCTAGGAGCTTCCCCCCGAGCACCCCGAACGCGCGGAGGTTGCGGAAGGTTTCAGCCAGGTCGTCGATGTGGGAGGCTGCGCGTGGACTCTCTACAACCGCATCGTCTACGTAGACTTCAATGTTGCGGCCGACTTGCTCTTTGAAAACCAATGTCATGAGGCGCTGGAAGGTCGCCCCCGCGTTCTTGAGCCCGAAGGGCATATGGACGTAGCAGAAGGTTCCGAGGGGAGTAATAAAACTCGTCTTTTCCTCGTCCCCTTCCGCCATCCAGACTTGATGGTAGCCCGAGTAGGCGTCTAGGAAGCTCATGAGCTCGCACCCCGTAGTGGAGTCGATGAGCTGATCAATCTGCGGGAGCGGGAAGTTGTCTTTGGGGCAGGCGCGGTTAAAGTCGGTGAAGTCCACGCACATCTGCCACCTGCCGGTTGATTTCTTGACGAGGACGGGGTTCGCGAGCCACTCGGGGTGCAAGACCTCCCGAATGAACCCCGCCTCTCGGAGCCAGGTGATCTCCGCCTTGATTGCCTCTTGGCGCTCGAGGGAGAGTTTCCGCAGCTTCTGTTTGACCGGGGGGTGACCGGGGGCCACTGCAAGCTTGTGCTCAATGACCTCCCGGGCGACACCCCGCATGTCTGAAGGCTTCCACGCAAAAACATCGGAGTTTTCGCGCAGAAAAGCCACAAGTTGCGCTGCGTGTTCCTCGGGGAGCTCCGCCCCGATCCAGACGGTTTTGTCTTCGTTGCCCGGGGACAGCAGGACCTTCCGGAGGCCCCCTTCCGGACGCGGCTTGAGGAGGGGCCTCCCGGGCGGCGGCGCAGCAGCATCTAGCCCTGGGGGAGAAGCCTCCCCCCCAGGCGTCTTTATGAGGTTGACGCTTCCGATTGTGGCCGCAGCGCGCTTGTATAGAGCATGGGCCATGTCTTGGTCTCCCCGGACGTTGATCACACCATGCGGCCTGGGGATCTTCATGCAGAGATAGTTTTGATGGGTGGCAGCCCCCAGTCGGTTGATTGTCGTCCTCCCCATAATCGCGTTGTAGGAGGAGGGGAGGTCCACTACATCGAAGCGGACCAGCTCGGTCCGGTAGTTCTCCGGGGTGCCGAAGGTCATTGGAAGATCTACCTTGCCCACGGGGTGGATCGCCTTCCCCGGGACAAAACCTTGCAGGGGCTCGGTAGCGGGCTGCAGGAGCTTCTCGTCCACCTGCATTTCTTTGAAGGCCTTCAGGAATAGGACATCGGCGGAGCTCCCGCCGTCCACCAGGATACGGGCCAGATGGCAGTTGTAGATGGTCGCGGAGACAATGAGCGCATCGTCGTGGGGGAAGCGAACCCCCCGCACGTCTTCTGCCGTGAAGGTGAGGGGGACGTCCGACCACTTCGGTGGCGGGGACGTGTGTAGCACCCCCACAACCTTGACCTCGCGCGCGTACTCCTTACGCTGGCGCTTAGAGTCCCACCCAGAGGCAGATCCTCCCACGATGACGTTGATGTGCCGCTGCGAAGTTTGAAAGGGGAGAGCTTCTGAAGGCTCCCCCTCCTGCATCTACTGACCCCCCGTGGGAGCGGGAAGGGCCGGAACAGCTGGCCGAGGGGGCAAGGAGGCCGGAGTCCCCCCCTGCCCGCGCTGGTCGAGGAAGTCCGCGAAGTGCTGCAGCAGCTGGCTACAATCTCGGGTAGCGTGGGTACTGGACCTGTGGAAGCTGCACCACGGTCCTTCCCGTCTTCTTCCCACGGGGCCTTCCCGGCCGCGCGAAGATTGTCCTCCCCCATGGCCCTTTGGTTTGGGGAAGGGGCGGTTGGCCCTCGGGGGGTCGCGCGAGCCGCCTCCGCCCTCGAGGACAAAGGTGTCCCGAGGCCATGGCTCGCTACGCCCCCCCTGCCTGGGGCGTTTGGGGGGATCCCTGGCCCCCCGGTCGACGGGGGCGGGAGCCCCCTGGGTCTTCTTCCAGATGTCGTCTTCCTCCGCCCGAGCGTACTTTTCGAGCACGTTGAAGAGCTCGTCGGCGGAAGAGGGGCAGCTCCGGGAGAGCCTTCGGTGGAGCTCCCCAGGGAGGATGCCGCTTTTGCAGGCTTCGATGACCGTAGAGTCGGGGACATGGGCCACTTTGCTTTTCACCTGAGCAAAGCGCTTGAAGAAGCTTCTGATGGTTTCCCCAGTCCTCTGTCGGACCGTGTACAGTTGCGAGGAGTCCAGGGGACGCACGTAGTTCCCCTGGAAGTTGGCACAGAACTCCCGCTTGAGCTGCGAGAAAGACTTGATGGAACCCGCCTTCAGGTTGTAGAACCAGGAGCGGGCAATGCTGGTGAGGTAGAGGGGGAAGACGTTGCACTATACCGTCTCGTCCCCCCGGCCGCGGAGATGGCTGTGGAGTAGACCTGCACGAACTCGTAAGGGTCTGCCTCACCGTTATAGTGCTCGATGTGCGGAGGGCGGTAGGGCCGCGGCCACCTGATGCTGCGAAGTCTTCGGCACAGGGGCTGGTTGGCCCCTGCACTTCACGGGGAGAGCCCCGGTCGCTGTCTTCTTTCACGGGACCTTCGTTGTCTAAGTCTGGAAGCGGTCCAAGAGGTCCGCCGGAATGGCGGTGGCGACGCTTTTCCTCTGGGCCAGGACTAAGTTCCCGGGCATCCGGGCTCTCCGCCGGAGAGGTTGGCTCTTCAGCGGGTCTCTTCCCCCGGCCGGTGCGAGAGCGAGGCTCCCCGCGCCCGCGGCCGGGGGGAAGTTCTTTCCCGCACTCTGGTGAACGCATTCGCTCGACCTCCCCCCGGGCGAAACGGACCTGTCCCGCCGAGGGAGGGAGCTCATGCGCTGTAGCTGCCGGCCCGGAGGCTTCCGGAGCCGGTTGGGGGGAGCCCCCTGCGGCGACCCCCTGGACCAGAAAGGGGGAAGCCCCTGTATTATCCGGAACCGGGGAGGGGGCACCCACGGCGACGCCTGGAATCGAAGTGGAGGGGGCCCCAGTGGCCACGACCGGAACCGGGAAGGGGGCAGGCCCTGTAACACCCGGAACCGGCGAAGGGGGAGCCCCCGCAGCGACGTCCGGAACTGGGGAGCCCATGCGGGGGGAAGTCCGCTGCGGCACGGGGGCTGCTCTGTCAACCGCCCTCGGTGCGGTAAACGCAACGCGGGGGGCGGGACCGGCTCCCGGCGTAGGGAAAACCCCCGGCATGAAGTGGGCTCCCGGCCCAGAGAATAGGCCAAGGACAGGGTACCCCCCTGGTGCCACGAAGGGCCCCGGCATGAAGTAACCTCCCGGCACCAGGACGGGCCCAGGTGCCGGGAAGGGTCCGGACGTATATCCCGCAAGGGGAGGGAACCCCCCGGCAGGATCATACGGGGCGGACAACCCCCCGGAGGCCGGAGGGGCCGCCGGGTAACCCATAAACGGGGGCATGTTCCCCGGATACGGGTGTGACGCAAATGTGGGCGCCGGAGGCCGCGCCAGCACGCTAAGGAGCTCGTCCATAGAGCGCTGAGCGCGGAGCTGGCCTTCCACGAGAGCTTCGAGCAGGGCGTCCCGGGGAGCCGGGGGAGCCGTTGGGGGGAGACTGGTCCCAGCCGAGGTCCCCACGGTCACCGGGAACGACCTGGAGGTGGAAGCACCTAAGTTAAGAGGAAAGGAGGGAGGCGGTACCTGGGCCAGGTCGCCTCCGGAAGGGACCGCCGGGACAGCAGTTTCCCGGGCGGACGGCGCCGGGTCTCCGAGACCCGGGTCACTGGGAAGGGTGCGAGCCCTTGTTCTTGGGGGAGCCATGGCGTCTTGTCACGAGCCCCCACGGTCGGCGCCAACTGTCGTGGTATTGCGAATACCCCGGCAGGTTTTGAGAATGATCCTAGCGAAGATTACACGGCGCGGGTTGACCGGATGACTGGTCCTCCCCCGCCGGACAAGCACAAAAAATGACACACGGGTTTATACAGGTTCGGGTCCCGGTGGGGGCCCTAGTCCTGTCGACGCGCTCCCGACCGGAGCCGGCTGGGGAGGCTCTCTCCGGGGGAGAGGCTTCCAGAGCACGTCTGTGAGTTTAGCTATTCCAATAAAAGAGAACCGATCCCTTACAACAGAGGGGTACAAGGGCTATTTATAGCCCCAAAAAGAAGCAAAAAACCTAAACTACCCCGGAAGCCACCGTCGGATTGAAGGGTAGGACCGTCCTTCTCCCGGTCAAATGCCTTGGATGCTTGACAGGTGGTCGCTAGTTCCCGAGGCGCTCCTCGCGTGACCTGCACGTGACAAACAGTTCGAGACTTTACCTTCAGGAGGGCGATGAGGCCCGGGACGGCGCCGGAGGCCACGTCCCGGGGGGCCAAAAGGGCGGCGCCCGGGAAGCGCCGGAGGCCACGTCCCGGGAGCCAAATGGCGGCGCCCGGGAGGGCACCGGAGGCCACGTCCCGTGGGCCAAAAGGCGGCGCCCGGGGAGGGGCCGGAGGCCACGTCCCCGGGCAAATGGCGGCGCCCGGGACGGCACCGGAGGCCACGTCCTGGGAGCCAAAAGGCGGCGCCCGGGGAGGCCCCGGAGGCCACGTCCCCGGGCCAATGGCGGCGCCCGGGAGGGCACCAGAGGCCGCATCCCGGGAGCCAAAAGGCGGCGCCCGGAGGGCACCGGAGGCCGCGTCCCGGGGGCCAAAAGGCGGCGCCCGGGAGGGCACCGGAGGCCGCGTCCCGGGGACCAAAAGGCGGTGCCCGGGGAGGGGCCGGAGGCCACGTCCCCGGGCAAATGGCGGCGCCCGGGACGGCACCGGAGGCCCCGTCCCGGGAGCCAAAAGGCGGCGCCCGGGAGGGCACCGGAGGCCGCGTCCCGGGGGCTAAAAGGCGGCGCCCAGGGAGGGGCCGGAGGCCACGTCCCCAGGCAAATGGCGGCGCCCGGGACAGCACAGGAGGCCACGTCCCGGGAGCCAAATGGCGGCGCCTGGGAGGGCACCGAAGGCCACGTCCCGGGGGCCAAAAAGGCGGCGCCCGGGGAGGGGCCGGAGGCCAGATCCCCGGGCAATCGTGACGCAACTTACCTGGACTTAGTCCCGCGGAGATTTCCCCCGACACAAGGTGTACTCATGGGTTGCATACCTCAAGAAGAAGGTAAATCCCTTCTGAGAGAAATCCACTAGGGCATGTGTGGTGCACATGCCTCCTATCGCACACTGGTCAGAAAAGCTTTTTGACAAGGGTATTACTGGCCTATGGCACTGAACGATGCCAGGCAACTGGTCAAGACATGCCCCCAGTGTCAATTTCATGCTCGGCAGACTAATTAGCTGGCACACACATTACAAACTATCTCGTTAACATGGCCCTTCGCCGTATGGGGGATAGACATTCTAGGACCAATGCCCCAAGCCGTCAAGGGATACAAGTTCTTGTTCGTAGCCATTGACACGTTCACCAAATGGATCGAGGCTGAACTTGCCTAAACCATTACCGCCGCTGCGGCACAAAAGTTCTTTCACAAAAACATCGTAACATGATTTGGTGTCCCAAATCGCCTCATTACAGACAATGGTTCCCAGTTCGTTAGGGGTCTTTTCCTCAACTATTGCGACGATATTGGTACCAAAGTTTGTTTCTCCTTCGTTTCCCATCCACAAAGCAATGGGGCAGTTGAACGTGCCAATGGGCAAATCATTCAAGGGGTTAAGAAACGCATGTTCGACCGCCTTAGAATACGCTCGGGGCCTTGGGTAGACAAAATTTACTCCGTTCTATGGGAACTTCGTACCACACCCAGTAGAGCCACGGGCGACACGCCTTTCCAACTAGTTTTTGGTGCCGAAGCCATGCTGCCAAGTAAAATACAACTTGGCTCCCCTCGCATGAAAAATATTGATATTACAAATTCAATTTCCACACGCGACGATGAACTCGTTCTTCTAGAAGAAAAGCGCAATCGTGCATTGTTTAGGTCCACCGCATATTTACAAGCCTTGCATAAATATCACAGCAAAAGGGTGCGACCACGTAGCCTACATGTGGGTGACTTAGTTTTGAGAACGATCCAAAATCAGTCAAATCGCAACAAATCTCCCCACTATGGGAAGGCCCTTATACTCTGGTTTCAATGCCGTGACCTGGATCGGCAAGATTAGCTATGGAGGATAGCAGAGTTATGATGATTAAGCAGATTCGCTGGCCGATCTCATGGTCACATCTAAATAAGACATTTATTTGTAAGTTATTTCTTAATGCTTCAGAAACTTACTAGCTTGTCCCGATCTCATGGCTGTTAGTTAGCAATAACCTTATGACTTCGCAATAACGTGCTCTCCAGTCAATCAGTTCGTCACTCATCTCTAGGTTTGTCCATACTCCAATCCTGCGACCTGCGTCGGAAATAACCACCGAAGCTCAGAGCTCTGGGCCGATACGCAGTGATGCGCCTTCTTTGAGCCAAAGAGTTGGATCGGAGAAATTTTTAGAGGATCTGTTGGAGGTAAGGGAAGTTCTTACTCCAGGTTATTCAATATGCGTTCGAGTTTTGCAAAAGCCTACTGAATGTTTGTTTGCAGAACTCTGCTCGCAGCGCGACCATGGTTGGTCTGCTCATAAAGCGTTTCAAGGTCGTCCAAGCAGAGCGCAACCTCGTAAAGCAGTAAGTTTTTTCTTGCTTTACCTTTAGTCCTTGTACGGACCAGAATGTTAATCTTTAGTATGTAATAGGGAAAACTCTACTTTATTGGAAGAGATCGCCACGGTACGCAACAATGAAGGGGTTGCAGTAGTTGAGGCTCTAGCGAGAAGGATGAGGAATTCTCATACACTCGCATCCTTGGAGGAAAAGACATGATTATATAATGCTCTCCAAGGGGAAAAAGATAGCCTCACATCGGCGTGCAGTAAATTGCAAGCCAATGTCGATTGTAAGCTCTTCTTAGCAAAAATTATCATCGCTGAATCGATTTTACGGATACTTGATCTCGAATGTGTTTCTTTCTTTGATCAAGTCAGAGAGAAAGAAGTCGCAAGCTAACCGAAGAGAAGGATGAATTAGAAGGGAAGTTTATCAGGTGTGGACACGACCTGGAGAAGCTTCACAACATCATTAATCAACTTCGGTTGGCCAACGACAAGGCCAAAGAGAAAACAGAGTTAGCTCTCAGTGAGAAGGAGAATTTGGAAACGATCATCGAAAACTACCACCTCACTTAGAAAAATACTTTGGCCAGGCTGAAGGAAGTCACAGACTCATTTGACACGGGAGTTGTCAATCCAACGCGGGA
The DNA here is from genome assembly GCA_019359835.1 of Pharus latifolius. Lineage (NCBI taxonomy): Eukaryota > Viridiplantae > Streptophyta > Magnoliopsida > Poales > Poaceae > Pharus > Pharus latifolius. Next base: position 36,526,256 of record CM033325.1, read on the forward strand.
TGACTTATCACTGGCCGAATCTTACAACCTAGTCGCATTTACCGCACCGGGGGCGGTCGATAGAGTAGCTCCCGTGCCTTAGCGGACCTCCCCCCACATGGGCTCCCCGGTTCCGGACGTCGTCGTGGGGGCTCCCCCCTCGCTGGTTCCGGATATTACAGGGGCTTCCCCCTCTCCGGCTCCGGTTGTCGCCACGGGAGCTCCCTCCACTTCGGTTCTGAACGTCACCGCGGGCGCCCCCTCCCCGGTTCCGGATGATACAGGGGCTTCCCCCTTTCCGGTCCCGGGGATCTCCGCAGGGGGCTCCCCCCAGCCGGCCCCGATAGTTTCTGGGCCGGCAGCTACAGTGCACGAGCTCCCTCCTCCCCCAGGGCCGCCCCCGAGGGTGCCCCCGGCGGACCAGGTTCGTTTCTCTCGGGAGGAGGTCAAGTGAATGCATACGGCTAAGTGCGGGGAAGAACTTCCCCCGGTGTTGGACCCCCATTTGAGGAATCCAGTGGCAACCGCCCAGGTGGGTTCCACTCAGAAAAGGTACATTGCAGCTCACAACAACAAGATGCATTATATAAAAATGCGAGTAATTAAAAACAGGTGCTGATCACAAGGACCAACATTACAATAACTTAGCGCCAAAATGACGCATTTAAATGTTGATACAAATTAGGGAGTTTTCGACACAAAGGTCGGCACAAAATGAAACAACAATAATAAGCAAAAGGACTTCATCAGTCTTCTTCTTCTGCAGCAGCGGTGTACGGGCCTTCTCCATATCTGACTCCACCTTGGTGCATAACCCTCTATCAAGCTTGGTCTTCAGTTTCTTCTTCTTGTTCCACATTGGGTTCAAGACCGTAAGATTCAGGGTCGACGAATCCTTCTTCTAAATTCGTTTGTAAAAGCAAGGGTGAGCACATTGTCCACATGGTGCTCAACAAGTCCCAAATAAGAATGCAAGCATCTATAGATGAGGGGGAAATTTCTCACATAATAGCTCTTTGGCTTTGTATATGTATATAGGATAGATTTTCACACTTGGTTTTTGGAGAAAAGACCTTTATTTTGAAAAGCGGTGCTTTTAAAACCCTAAGCTAAATTCTCAAAAAATGTTGTGTGTGGCGGTCTTTCATGAGTCACCACTTTATTCTGATTTTGTGAAAACTTTCCAAAAGCTACTTGTGCTGCATCGATGTGAATAGAATCCACAGCGCGCAGACTCCATAACCTGGGAGCTCAGAGTATCCGATACTTTTTAAACTTTGCAAAGGTGTACCACCTTAATCCACCGATCATTCGGTTTTCAAGTCGGTACCTCTCCATGCGACTCTTACGCATGTGACAAGGCCGAGATGACACAACAATTTACAGTCCTAGCATTAACTATTCCCTGCCCGGTAAATAGACAGTCAAGTCTCAAGTACCGTTGTGGGTCCTCCCCACTGCCTTACTGTAACACCCCTGTTTTTGCCAAACCCTAAAATAGCCAAAATCCACATCTTGACCCCAAACCCTAATCTGCTTCAGCCATTCCCTTCTAAATGTTGTTCAGAACATTTTTCCCTTCGGGATCATCCCCAAAATCTCATCCTAAAGCTGAGTTTCAACCGTTGCCATTTTGAAACCCTAATTACCCTATTTTACCCTAAACTGTTTTCCCCAATTTTGTCGAAACCCTTCAGATCTTGCCTGATCTTACCAAACTTTGGCCGGGTAAGCTCTAATAATCTTTTGCAACTTAGCTGCGAAATCAGATTTCAGATCGGAACCTCAGATCTCCAGATTTGCAATCAAGTCCATTTCCTATTCAAATTTTCCTTACAGAACAGTCCCTGGAACAAGTTTCGAAAATTGCAGAACGGCCCAAATTTCTTTTCAGGTCCATTCGACCAGCACCTGGTCGTGGCCTACGACCAGCGCGAGCCACCGTTGCCGCGCCGTGTTTTTCGCCACGTTTGCTCGCCGCCGGCCACCGCTTCTTGTCGCCCGTGATGTGAACAACCGAGCCACCCCGTGCGCACGTGCTAGCCACCGTAGCATCGCCTTGCCCAGCGGATAAACGGCCGCGCTCCAGTAGCGTTTCGCGCGCGCGCGCTCCCGTTGCCGTGGCATTTGCATGGCGTTACGTGTCGTTGCCGGAGCTGTGCCGTTGCCTCCGCATCTGCGCCGTCCCGGATGAAGTTCCAAGGCACCCTAGCGTCGCTGGCAAAGCTGCAGCACCGCCTGAAGCGTATCACATCGCCGTCGCCGTCGTTGCGCCTGCGCCCGACAAACTTCTCCCCGGCGCAAGCAATCGCTGTCGTTTTATCCCTCGCAAGCTCCGCCCTTGGACCTATTTAAACCCTCCAGTGCTGTGCTTAAGCCTCATCTCAGGACTTAGCCATTTTTCCAGAACTCTCGCCGTTTTCGCTTTCTTCTCCGGCGAGCCAGTGAGTGAGCTCACGGTGCTAGCCCATTCCACAGCCCCTTTCTCCAATCCAAGTTCACCAGTGAGTTCCCCTCGTTCCCCTCTCTGTGTAGTAGCAACCAATTGCACCAGATCGATCCCCGTCGCCGGTGATCACCGGAAAGGCCCAATTGCCCTGTTTCCCCAATGCTAACCATTTCTTCCTGAATTAGCTCTTGTCCCAGTAGTAGAAACTGATCCTTAACCATTTCTTAGCAAGCCTGTTGAATCAGGATCCCCAATTGCGCTCAAATCGAAGAAATCCCAAACTGGAACCTCAGCCGTTCGCCGGACTTCGGCGCCAAGCTTCTCCGGCTATCTCCTAGCAAAATTAACCCCTCCAGTAGCCTTGTTGTGCCCTAGAGATCATCCCCATGCTTGGAATTGAGCTCTTTCACCTTGTATCAAAAACCCCCGAGCTCCAGTGTCGTCTTCTCCAGCGCCGGTCGCCGGAATTATTTCCCGGCCGATCTAGCCCCTGAAACCTTGTCCCTTAGCTTCGCCTCACCTCCCTGAGCAATTTCTTCCACTAGCTCGACACCTGGATCTACCTAGATTGTGAGTTATGCCTTTGTCAAGATCACTGTCCAGTAGCTCAGTTCATGTCCAGGCCACCGCAGTTCATCGCCGGATTTGGCCACCCTCCGGCCACTTTCAGCTCTTGTACCTGTTGTGTATATTGTTCCTGTTAGTAATGCCTACCTCCCAGACAAAGTGTTGCATCATTTGGAGCCCTGGATCAAAAGTTAAGCCATGCCCTAGTTTCTGGCCATGTCCAGCACTATGTCAGTGCATGTCAGCCACTGGCATTAGCCTTGTTTGACCCCTTCTGGTTGAGCAATGGAAATGTCACTTTGCCCCCTAGGTTCCTGGAGTTGTGTTCTACATCTTTCTCTACTATCACTTCTCCAGAAAACCATCCTAAGATCAGTTTAAAGCTATGCCAAAGCCATGAACCGAATGTCGACCCTCCGACGTTCAATCCTTTTTAGCCGTTTCTTCGACCAGAGCCCTTGTGACCTTGCCCTAACCCTTTCCCCTGCATGCATGACTTATTTACTTAATAATTTCTATGGAAACTATTTTCTGTATGCTCATGGTTTGTGTTTGTGTGTTGGTTGATTGCCGCAGAGTCAGAAGCTGAAGGAGCGGAAGAAGTCTTTGAAGATCCGTCTGAGTATTTAGACCCAACATCGCAAGGCAAGCCACATTCCTTTGATCATGTCTCACCCAATATTTTCATATGAAGTATATTCACTGTTTCTTACTATGCATGCTTAATTGAAATACAAGTTATGTTTGAATGACATGAGTAGATATTACCTAATGGATCATGAAACCCTTTTTGTTATTGAACCTTCGTATATATGCTTTTGTCACCCTAGGACTCATATACTGAATATTCACATTAAACTTGAAATGGTCAAATACATGAGAAGTTATGATCAAAACCGTTTTGTCACGAAAACTGATAAAAGGAATCAGTAGTGAGGACTGGTTTGTATGGAGAGGGTGCGGTGCGCACCAGGGAATGTGAATGTTCCTCACTATTGGTTCATAAGGACAAGAACCTTGTGCTGTGTCTCTATACGAATTGTAAACGTACCAACCACTTGCCTGGTATGGGACAGGCACAACTCAGTAGCTTTTTGGTATTAGCAGTTCCCTGCATGGTTTGACGATCTGGTTTCTCGCGTGGAAACTGGAAGGCCAAGATTCGGCCATGAGTGATGTGAGTCAGAAAAATGATGAGAGGAAAAGGCGTAAAAGAAGGAAGGCGCCCTAGACCTGATTAAGCCGTGAGCGGTTGTAATCTTAAATGGTCGTATGTCTCGCGTGGACATAGACCAAGGCTATGTGTCCTGAGGGAACATAGACTAGAGAGGCTAGGAAGTAAGGCAGTGGGGAAGACCCACAACGGTACTTGAGGCTTAACTGTCTGTTTACCGGGCAGGGATACTGTTAATACTGAACTGTAAAAGCGTTGTGTGATCTCGGCCTTGTCACATGTGTATAAGTCACATGGAGCTGATCCGACTTGAAAGCCGAGTGAACCAGTGGATTTAAAAAGAGGTACACCTTTGCAAAGTGTAAAAGAAGTATCAGATACTCTGTACTCCCAGGTTCAGGAGTCTTTTCGTAGTGGATGTTATCCATGGGTTATAGCACAAGTAAGGTTTTGGAATGTTTTCAGAATGCGGTTAACAAAGTAGTGACTCATGGGAGACCACTACATCTAATGTTTTATTGAAAACCTGTTTAACATTTAAAGTACCATTTTCATGACAGAAGTATCGTTTTACTGAACAAATGACTTGGAAATCTACATATCTCTATCCATATGAAACTGAAACCCCGAAATCATATGTTTCACCCTCATGTAAGTAAAATTGCATTAATCCCTGGAATGAGTGTTGCTGAGCACCAAGTGCTCACCCTTGCATTTTTATCCCACTGTAGAAGAGGGATTCGAGGATCCCGATTCTTTCAGTTATGAGTACTCACCTGAAGATGGAAGCACCCCGGGCGAGTCCACGTTCTAGAAGGATTGAGCACCAAGTCAAGTCAGATGTGGGAGAAGCCTCTCCAACCCCGCTGCGGATGGAAGTCAAGCTGTTTGTCGTCGCTTTGTGTTTTATGTTGTGTGTTCGGTACTTGGATACCGATTCTGGTTCTGATAAACTGGTTATTTTCCTAGCAACTCTACTTAGCGCCATTTTCGGTGCTTTGGCTATGTAATATTGGCCATGTTGGCCTGATACTTGTTTAATGATATTACTATGCTTGTGTGGTTTGGAGCTCATGTGACATCCTGCTGTGTGTAACCTACCTGGGCGGTTACCAAGGTGATCCTCAAATGGGGGTCTCACACTTACTTCCTAGCCTGGATCTATGTTCTCGCAAGACACATAGCCTCTCTTGATTACAGTCGCGCACGACTTAATCTGGCATAGGGCGTCTTCCTTCTTTCCACCTTTTCCTCTCATGATTTTTCTGAACTCACATCACTCATGGCCTTCTGCGGCCCACCAGCTCTCGCAAGACACTGGATCGACAACCATTGCAGGGAAAAGCTAATACTAAAGAAAGCTACTAAGTTGCGCCCGTCCCATAAACAGGCAAGTGGTTGGTACGTTTTTCATGCCGCATAGAAGCACAGCACAAGGTTCTAGTCCTTATGAATCTCTAGTGAGGAGTCTTTCACATTCCCAGCGCGCACACAGCACCATCCACTCAAACCATCCTCACTATCGATTCCAATCACATTTTCTTTCACAAAAGGGTTTTGAATATACTTTTCTCATATGTGACCATTCAACATTTATCATATTATCTTGAGCATAGTATAGCCTAAGCATGATATTCTAGGGTGACAAGAGTGCAGGCATATTCAATGTCAAAAGGGGCTTTACAATCTTTTAGGTCATATCTAATCACTTTATTGAAACATAGTTCTTGTTTGAACTTAAGGCATGCATATACTTGAAAACAATTAACGTATTTCATTTCAAAATATTAGGCTAGACATGATCAAGGGTTTGAGACTTGCCTTGCAGTGATGGGTCTAGCTGCTCAGATGAATCCTCGAAGATCTCCTCAGTTCCTTCAACGTCTGGTTCCACGGCGGATACAAACAACACATACACACTATATAAGCATACAAGTACTAGAAAATAATACGTAAATACATCATGCATGCAGGGGTAAGGGTTTGAACAAGGTCACTTGACATTGATCGAAGAGATGGGCTCAAAAGGAGTTGAATGTCGAAAGGCTGACATTCGGCTCATGGCTTGATATGGCCCTAAATTGGTTCTAGGTCTGTTTTCTGGAGATGTGGCAATAGGAAATATTGTAGAGCATGGTTCAAAAGGCTTAGTGGACAAAGTGGCATTTCAATTTCTCAAATGTAACAAGTCTAAATCATCTAATGCCACTGGTGGACATGCACTGACATAGTGCTAGACATGGCCAGAAACTAGGGCATTGGATAACTTTTGACTCAGGACTCCAATTGATGCACAACTTTGTCTGGGGTTTAGGCATTGATAACAGCTACAAAACTCTCAACAGGCTCAAGGGCAGAAAGTGGCCGGAAGGTGGCCAAATCCGGTGAGCAAGCACGGTGGCCTGAACCACTGGACAGTGATCTTGGCATGGCCATAACTTTTGATTCAGGTTGATTCAGAAGTCGGGCTAGTAGACAATATTGCTCAGGGTACTGAGATCTATCTAAGGGACAAAGTGTGTGGGGCTAGATCGGCCGGGGAAAAATTCCGGTGATCGGCGCTGGAGAAGACGACTCCTAAATTGGGCGTTTTTGATTTAAAGAGTTCGAAGTCGATTCATTGCTCAGGGAGTGAGAGGGTGAGGTGAGGGGGCTATTTGTAGGGTTAATTCGGCCGGAGAATGGCCGGAGAAGCTTGGCGACGAGGACCAGTTCACTGGTGGCGCGCAAACTACAGAAAGGTTATGATTGCTGCTCAATTTTGAAATCTAAGTTTGTAGGCTTGCTCAAAGGGGTGTACTGAACAATTTTCATCACTGGCACGAGGATTAATTCGGATAGAATCGGCCAGCATTGAGGAAACAGGGCATTTGGGATTTTCCGACGATCGCCGGCGTTAGGGTTCGCCGGGGGCCAATTAGATGCTATGGTACGAAGAGAGGGATGAAGGGAGCTTACTGGTGGCGTTGGTTTGGAGAAAGAAGCTTCGGGCGAAGCTGGCGCCGTGAGCTTCAGGAATTGCTCGCCGGGGAAGATCTTCGCGGCGGCGCTGGAGAACTCAGCTGCTCTCTGGTGGTGGAGGCTAAGGCTTACAAATGCGGGTGGTGTGAAGAGATGCTGGGCAAAGGGGGGGCTTTATATAGCCGCGGGATTGAGCTCTCGGGAGCTGCAGCAATCGCCGGGGAGATTTTCCTTCTGGCGCTGGGGCGGTCATCGAGGTACTTTGGGACACGGCGGGGCTCTGCCAGAGGCGGAGCATCGCGCGAAATCGGGACTTCGTCAGGAAGGCGAGATGATGATCTCCGGGATGGCAGCCATGTGGCGTGGAGCTCCTGACAACAGCAGGCACGCGCGCGCGCGGGGAAGAACACGGCACAGCGCAGTGAACTGCTTCCACGGTGGCGATACAGCTGTGCGCGGTGAAGGCTATGTGGCTATGAAGGTGGCAGCGCGAGGAACTTCGCCGGCGGCGAGTTCAACGGCGAGGCAAAATGGCGGGCGCTGGTTGAAAACGGCACAGGGACCTGGTTGCAAACTTTGGACTGAAATGTGACGATTTGGACTGAACTGTGAAGGTTTTGGCTCGGGAATTTGGGCCTATTTGCAATTCTGAAGAACTGAAGGGCTGATTTGAATCCTGACTTTGCAGATGAGTGCTGCTAAATGTCTTAGACTCATCCAGCAGGAAAAATGGTGAAATCCGATAAGATCTGGTGGTTTTGGCAAAAATCGAAAACTGGGTAATTAGGGTAAACAGGGTAATTAGGGTTTGAAACTTTTGTCGAGGCTGAAACTAGGGTTTCGGTCGAGATTCTGGAATTCTTCCAGAAGGGAAAAATGTTCAGAAAAATGAAAGAGAGGTAATCACTTGATCAGATCTGGATTTGGAGATGATCTGGGACTTTTAGCCTTTTTGGGTTTTCTAAAAGGACTAAACTAAAGCACTTTTGGACTGAAATGTAAAAACGATCCGGGAGATGAAGTTTAGCTGCCAACTTTTTAGGTTAAGGTAGTGGCATACCTAAGATCAAGATAGGGTTGAGACAACAGGGATTCCAAAGAAGATATGCTGACTTGCAAGCAGAAAAGATAGCTAAAACAGGGATGTTACACCCGGGCAGTGGGCGCTGAGAGCCTCGCTCTCGCACCGGTCGAGGAAAGAGACCCGGGGGAGAGCCCGGACATCCGGGAACTCAGCCCCGGCCCGGAAGAAAAGCGTCGCCATCGCCACGCCAGCGGACCTCTTGGGCCGCTTCCCGACTCCGACAACGATATTTGGAAGAAGAACCAGGGGGCTCCCGCCCCCGCCGACCGGGGGGCCAGGGCCCCCTCAAACGCCCTAGGCAGGGGGGCCGTAACGAGCCACAGCCTCGGGACACCTTTGTCCTCGAGGGCGGAGGCTGCTCGCACGACCCCCCGAGGGGCAACCGCCCCTTCACCAAGCCGAGAGGCCATGGGGGAGGACAGTCTTCCTGCGGTCGTGAAGGCCCAGTGGGGAGAGGCAGGGAAGGACCGTGGTGCACCTTCCACAGGTCCAGTACCCATGCTACCCGAGAGTGCCACCAGCTGCAGCAGCACTTCGCGGCGTTCCTCAACCAGCACGGGCGGGGGGGGGGGGGGGGGGGGGACTCCGGCCTCCTTACCCCCTCGGCCGGCTGTACCGGCCCTTCCTGCTCCCGCGGGGGGTCAGCAGGGGCAAACACAGGAGGGGGGCCGTCAGAAACTCTCCCCTTCCAAACTTCCCAGCGCCGTATCAACGTCATCGTGGCAGGGTCCGCCTCCGGGCGGGACTCTAAGCCCCAGCGTAAGGAGTACGCACGCGAAGTCAAGGTAGTGGGGGTGCTGCACACGTCTCCGCCACCCAAGTGGTCGGACGTCCCCCTCACCTTCACGGCGGAAGATGCGCGCGGGGTTCGCTTCCCCCAAGACGACGCGCTCATCGTCTCCGCCACCATCTACAACTGCCACCTGGTCCGCATCCTCATGGATGGCGGGAGCTCCGCCGACGTCCTCTACCTAAAAGCCTTCAGGGAGATGCAGGTGGATGAGAAGCTTCTGCAGCCCGCGGCAGGGCCCCTACAAGGGTTCGTCCCGGGGAAGGCGATCCAACCCGTGGGGAAGGTGGATCTCCCCATGACATTTGGCACCCCGGAGAACTACCGGACCGAGATGGTCTGATTCGACGTGGTGGACCTCCCCTCCTCCTACAACGCGATCGTGGGGAGGACCACAATCAACCGCCTGGGGGCTGCCACCCACCAAAACTACCTATGCATGAAGATCCCCGAGGCGCACGGCGTGATCAACGTCTTGAGAGACCAAGACATGGCCCGCGCTCTATACGAGCGAGCCGCCGCAACAATCGGAAGTGTCAACATCATTAAGGCGCCCGGGAGGGAGGTCTCTCCCCCAGAACCAGACGTCGCTGCGATACCCCCCGGGAGGCCCCTCCCCGAGCCGCGTCCGGAAGGGGGCCTCCAGAAGGTCCTGCTGTCCCCGGATGACGGGGGCAAAACCGTCCGGATCGGGGCGGAGCTCCCTGAGGAGCATGCAGCGCAGCTCGCGGCCTTCCTACGCGAAAACTCCGACGTTTTCGCGTGGAAGCCTTCGGACATGTGGGGCGTTGCCCGGGAGGTCATTGAGCACAAGCTCGCGGTGACCCCCGGTCACCCCCCAGTCAAACAGAAGCTGAGGAAACTCTCCCTCGAACGCCAAGAGGCGATCAAGGTGGAGATCGCCCGACTCCAAGAGGCGGGGTTCATTCGGGAGGTCTTGCACCCCGAGTGGCTCGCGAACCCCGTCCTCGTGAAGAAGTCAAATGGCAGGTGGCGGATGTGCGTGGACTTCACTGACCTCAACCGCGCCTGCCCCAAGGACAACTTCCCACTCCCACGGATTGACCAACTGGTCGACTCCACCGCGGGGTGCGAGTTGATGAGCTTCCTAGATGCCTACTCGGGCTACCATCAAGTCCAGATGGCGGAAGGGGACGAGGAAAAGACGAGTTTCATAACTCCCCTCGGAACCTTCTGCTACGTCCACATGCCCTTCGGACTGAAGAACGCGGGAGCGACCTTCCAGCACCTCATGATGCTAGTCTTCAAAGAACAAGTCGGCCGCAACGTCGAAGTCTACGTAGACGACGCGGTCGTCAAAAGTCCCCGCGCAGCCGCCCACGTCAACGACCTGGCGGAGACCTTCCGCAACCTCCGCGCGTATGGGCTGAAGCTCAACCCGGAGAAGTGCGCCTTCGGTGTGCGCGGGGGGAAGCTCCTGGGTTTCCTCGTGTCCCAACGGGGCATAGAGGCAAATCCCGAAAAGATCCGGGCGTTCCTGGATATGCCCCCGCCACACTCCGTCAAGGACGTTCAGCGAGTCGCCGGCCGCTTAGCCGTGCTAAGCCGCTTCGTCTCGCGGTCGGGGGAACGAGGCCTCAAATTCTTCAAGATCCTCCGGGGGCTCGAGGGGTTCCAATGGACCCCCGAGGCCCAAGAGGCCTTCGACGACCTCAAGAAGTACCTCACGAGCCCTCCAATGCTCGTGAGTCCGTCTCCGGAAGAGCCCTTGCTCCTCTACCTTACCGCGACCCCGGTCGCCATCAGTGCAGTATTGGTGAAGGAGCAAGGGGGGCAGCAGCGTCCCGTGTGCTACGTGAGTGAGGCCCTCCAAGGGGCCAAAACTCGGTACACGGAAATGGAGAAGATCTGCTACGCCCTCCTGATGGCGTCCCGGAAGCTTTGCCACTACTTCCTAGGACACCCCATCACCGTCCCGTCGTTCCTCCCCCTGGGGGAGGTGCTGCGGAACAAAGAGGCCACCGGCCGGATCGGGATGTGGGGGGCCGAGCTCGCCCCCTTCTCTCTGTCCCTCACAGGCTGCTCTGCCATCAAGTCACAGGTCCTCGCCTACTTCGTGGCGGAGTGGACTCCTGCCTCCGGGCCTAGGGACGAAGACCTCCCCGCGCTGCCCCAATGCAGTGACCATTGGACACTCATGTTCGACGGGTAGCTGTGTCTCGCCGGGGCCAGTGCGAGAGTAGTCCTCCGGAGCCCCGAGAGGAAGGAACTCGAGTACGCGGCGCGGCTCGAGTTCCCTGCAACCAACAACGTCGCCGAGTACGAGGCTTTGCTCCTCGGGTTGCGCCTTGTGCGCTCCCTGGGGATCCGGCGGCTCCTAGTGAAGGGAGACTCTCGGCTTGTAGTTTGCCAAATGGACAAGTCTTACCTGTGCCATGACACAAACTTGAGTCTTTATTTGCAGGAGGTGCGAAAGATGGAGAGGCACTTCGATGGCCTCGAGGCCCGGCATATCCCGAGAAGGGACAATGACCGGGCCGACGCCTTGGCCCAGGCAGCCAGCGCCCAGGAATCGCTCCCCAAAGGGGACTTCCTGGAAATCATCGCGAAGCCCTCGGTGGCCTCCCCGGACAAGGGCGATGAGCCTCGAGTCCCGAAGGTCACCGAGATCACCCGGACTCCGTCATGGATGGACCCCCTCGTCTCCTTCATCAAGGGGGAGGGGGACCCTCCCAACGAGACCGAGGCTAAGCGCCTCCAGGCCAAAACTCGGGCATACCTCCTGCTGGAGGAGAAGCTCTACAAGCAGGGGGCTTCCGCCCTCCTGCGCTGCCTCCCACGGTCGGAGGGACTCCAACTCCTTGAAGACATCCACGCGGGGAGCTGTGGCTCTCACCTAGCCCCGCGTGCCATCGCAGCCAAGGCTCTCCGGCAGGGCTTTTACTGGCCCACGGTGATGCGCAACACGCGAGACCTTGTCTCCGAGTGCGAGGCTTGTCAGAAGATGGCCAAGGGTTCAAACCTCCCCCCTGTAGCGCTGCAGACTATCCCCATCACTTGGCCCTTCGCGCGCTGGGGGATGGACCTCTTAGGACCCTTCCCCCCAGCGCCCGGAGGATACAAGTATGCGGTGGTCGCGGTTGACTACTTCACAAAGTGGGTAGAGGCGGAACCCTTGGCCAGCATCACGTCCTGGGCCGTCCAGCGGCTTTTCTGGAAAAACGTCGTTTGTCGTTTTGGCGTCCTCCGGGAAATCACTGTTGATAACGGGACCCAATTCGACTCGGCTTATTTCCGGGAATTCTGTGAAGGCCTGGGGCTCGTCATCCACTTCACCTCAGTGGCCCATCCCCGGAGCAATGGGGCTGTCGAGAGGGTCAACGGCGTAATCCTACATGGGTTACACCGGTGACTCGAGCAGGCCGCTTCTAAGCAGGGTGCATGGGCAGAGGAGCTCCCTAGCATCCTCTGCTCCATGCGCACGACCCCGAGCCGGGCGACGGGACGTACTCCATTCTCCCTAGTCTACGGGGATGAGGCAGTCCTCCCCCCGGAGATTGGCTTCCGGTCGCTGCGAGTCGAGCTCCTAGACGGAGCTACGACCGCAGCGTACCAAGCCAATGAGGCCAACCAGCGACTGGAGATCGATCTCGTGGAGGAGGAACGCGACTGAGCACTCCTCCGCCATGCTATCTACGAGCGCGAGATGGCGCGCGCATACAACCAGCGCATGCGCGAGAGGGCCTTCTGCCTTGGGGACCTTGTCCTCAAGCGCGTCACAGACCCCCAAGCCCAGGGTAAGCTCTCCCCCAAATGGGAGAGCCCCTACAGGATCTCAACGGTTCCGGGCTCGGGGGCTTACAAACTCTCCAACCTTCAAGAGCAGGAGCTGAAGCACACGTGGAACTTGCGTTTACTTCGCAAGTTCTCCGTCTAGCCTACACAGGCCCGTCCCCTCCCCCGGAGCGAGTACGCCGGAGGGGGAAGGGGGACCTTGTACCTACTGTCCCCTCCCCCGGAACGATCACGCCGGAGGGGGAGGGGGGACATTGTAATCACCTTTCCCTCCCCTTTCGCGACTTCGCGGGGGGAGGCGTTGTATTTTGTTTCATTATCAATACAACTGGATTTTTCTCTTCAACTATCTCATTGCAGGTTCTTTACATTACCGCCTCTAACGGCGATGCCCTCCCCGCGAGAATGCCCTCCCCATGAGGATGCCCTCCCCGCGAGGACGCCCTCCCCACGAGGATGCCCTCCCCGTGAGGAAGTGGGCTCTCATGACCCAACAAGTCCCTCCTGTAGGGCTGCTTACGATAAGCCCTCATGGACTGAGGGTGTAAGCGGCAACCCGGTCCTCAGGGACCGTGGTAACGAGTCACTTTGGGAGACTAGTCCCCTACCTAAATACTTAGACCCATCATCGGGCACATCCTCCTCCGGGAGTCGATGGTCTCCCCAGTGGGATGGATTTCGTGGATATTCTTCTCCAGAGACCTTATTCCCGGCTCCCCATTCTCACGGCGACCGGACGATTGTCTCCAGGAAAGTTTATCTCCGGATTTCTTGGATATTTCTTTCCCGGAGACCTTATTCCCGGCTCCCCGTTTTCACGACGACCGGATGATTATCTCCTGGAAAGTTCGCCTCCAGAAATTTCGTCGGGTTTTCTCGGATGTTTCTTCCCCTGAGACCTTATTCCCGGCTCCCAGTTCTCACGGCGACCGGACGATTGTGTTGACGATTCGGACTCGGAGTCCTCAGCCGAACTTATGCAAAATTTGTAATGGTGAGACCTTTCAAGATGACCCTCCGGGAAGGTATGTAGAAAAATGGAGAACAAGAGCACAAAGAGGTTTTATACAGGTTCGGGCCCTCGATGGTGGGAGTAATAGCCCTACGTCCTGTTAGGATTTCACTATAGGTGATAAAAGATTACAGAAATAGCAGAAAAACTCCTTCACAGGCGAAGGATTTTTCCTATGTAAACATACAGAATAAAGCCAGGGAGGCTTGTAGAAACTATCTAATTTGGGCCGTAGACTTGGCTGTTTTTAGTGGTTGAGATGCGTTATGTCTCACTTGTATCAGGAGTCTTCTTCTTCCAAAAAGATTGGATGATCCCCTTCTCAGACCTCTATGCCACCCTTTTATACTGGTCGAAAGGGTGCCATATGAAGAAAACTGCATCAAACGGTTGGATGCAGTTTCTGGAGAACTGCTGTTAACTTCCACGGAGGTTATTAACACGTGTTAATCATGAATAACCGCATATATTAACCTCTGATGGTTGGTCTTCAACGTGGAGGAATCCTCGGGATGCTTGGAATATCCTGTTATATGGATAACCGAATGAACTCCAAGCACCCAGGTCGAGAATGTTCTAACCGCGGAATGTGGGCTGACCGCGCAACATCCCAGATATTCAGTTCGCGTATAGCATACGAACTTCTGACCGCGCAAAGCTGTCGGCCTGATCGCACGAAGCCCGCGACCTGATCACGTAAAGCTTGCGACCTCATGGCGATGCCCCTCAGAATAGCTTGAGTTTGCATTGCCAGATACATGTCTGGTTCGAACCTGTCTTGAACCAAAAGTTTATTAGAAGTGACCCAGGTGACAATCCTCGTCAGATTGTCTCCCGGAAAGTTTTCCCCCGGAAACCTCGTTTTGGAATTTTCGAACTTGGAAAAATTCTTATGCCACAGGCCTTCACCTTCATGCCGGAGGCTTTGTTACCCCCCCAGCGCGCGGAGCTACCCTCTGGCCCGTTGTGGGCGGGGGGGATAAGGAGCCCCCGGGAGTCGTCCGGACCATCTAAGAAAAACGAGCAAACTTAGCTCTATTCTATCAAAAGAAGTCGTCTACACCATCCAAGAAAAATATCAAAAGAAGACTCTCAAAGCAACAACAAGCAAACACAGCTTTATTGATCATTCAACCGGACGACATCTTCCCCCTCCGGTGGGCATTGGAAACGGTACAACCCGGGCTATAACCCGGAAATTCTCTACGTCCAAAGGCTCCTACGCCTAATAGTCCCGGAGACCCTCCGCTAGCTCCCGGGCCAGGTCCCGGTACAACGCGCGTATACGGCGCTGAGCTTCCTGGAGCACGTCCTCGGGCCAGTACTCGTAGCCCGCCGGTGGAAGTATCCGAAGAGGGGGGAGACCCCGGACGCAGAGGGGATAATTCGGTGCGATGATTACTGAAGTTATCCAAGTGCCACTCTAGATGCCATCTCAACCGAACTGGCTCCCAGATGACGTCCCCCTGCACTCCCCGGAGATGAGACTTAGCAAGATCAAAGCAGCTTGGGCGTCCCCCGGGGGGCACCTACCGGGGCTCAAAGGCCTCACCCCCGGGGAACTTCTTCTGGACCTTCGCCCGGGAGTAACCTCCCGGGAAACTGTTAACATTGTATTCATTCAAGACTTAGAAAAATTTTTAATTTCCATTGCATTTCAAAATGTCTTTTTACAAGTGTCCGGGGCTTCTTCTAAGAAGCTACCAGGAGCAAAATACTAAGAAAGCAAAAAAGGGTCCTAACTAAGACCCGGGGGGAGGCTCATACTTTGTCATTGACGTCCTCCCCCCGGGGGGCTTCCGCCGGGGCCAGGGCCGGGGCATCTGCTCCCGGAGGCGCCGGCGTCGGGAACCTCACCCGGACGATCCGGTCGTAGAAGCCCCCGGTGAGCTGCTCCATCTCCCGGCTCGAGGGCTCAAAAAACTCGGGGAAGCTCTGGGGGATGCGGCCCCCGATCGCCCAGGCGCCCACCCCCCGGTGCTCCACGAGCCCGGCCGCGGCCACCACCACGGGAATGGCCCGGCCTCGCGCCTGGGCATCTGCGGCCTCCGGGATCACGGAGACTTGTGCATTGAGAAAACGCACAACCTCCGTGAGTGTGGCTGGGGGCACCTCGGACCTGCTCCCGGAGCCCAGGCTCACGCCAAGGCCCTTGAGGGCCGAGCGGACGGAGCGGCCTGCGTCCATCAGCGCCCGGACGCTCGAGCCCTCGAGCTCCCGGAGGGCCTCCTCGTTCGCCTTGGCCTCCAGTCGGAGGCTGTCGTTGACGGTCTCGGAGACATGGACTTGGGCCCGCACCCGGGCCAGCTCCCGGAGGGCTTCGTCCCACTTCTCCAGGAAGGCGGCGACTCTATCCTCCTCGTCCTTCAGCAGCCGGCCGATGCACTGGTCAAGGCCCCAGGTAATGGCCGCCCCCTACAAACTCAAGAGTTAGAAAAAATTCAAGTTTAGGGGGCCGAAAGAAAGCGTCCACCGGTTCGGGTAAGTACCTGGATTTGGAGAGACTGAAGCTCCCCAAAACGCTCACGGAGCGTCCCCTCTGAGACGTAGGCCTGGACCTTCCGGGTCTGCAGGCCCTCCGCGTAGCGTCGACCTCCCCCACGGAAAGAAGGGGGGTCTCCCACCCGGTGCCAGTCCCATCGCGGCCGATGACGGGCCCCCGGACCTGAGCACCCGGCATAATGTGGGCCGGGGTGGCGGTGGTCGGCCTCTTCGTCGCCGAGGAGGTGGCCTCTGATGAGGTGGCCGAGGAGCTCTCAGAGGGGGTCCCTCCCTGGGGAGGAACCATGAGCCCTTTTCCCTTCCCGGGCTGCGGGGCCCCCGGGACCCCCGCTTCCGGAGGGACCTCATAGACCGAGGGGCTCCCCCCCTCGTCAACCGGCCACTCCACCCGCGGAGGCGAGGCCTCCGCGAACCTTACCTCCGGCCTTTCCGGCTCCAAAGGTGCCGGGGGCGCCGGGAGGGCCGCCACCAAAGGCGGTGAGGGGGCGTAGTCCGCCGAATCGGACACCTCCCCGCCCGCGGCCGATCCCTTCCCCCGAGCCTCAACGGGGCACTCCGGGGGAGGGGGTGTTGCTTCCTTCCGGGCTGGCGCCCGGGCGCGCCCCGTCCCGGGGGTCTCGCCCCAAGCCTTCGCTGGCGTCGAGGCCGGCGTCGTCGATGTGCCGGGGGCTTTTTGAACACTGCCCTTCTTTGGCTCAAAGCACCCGGCAGCCTCCTTCCCCCGCTTGTGTGATCCGGGGGTAGGGAGGGGCTTCCTCTCCGATAGCTTTAGCCCGAAGGCCTCGGGTACCAGGTTCCGGGGAGGGCCCTCCCCCACAACGCGCGCGATGCGCTCGTGCTCATCGGCGAAGTACCTCCCCAGGAGGTTCTCTGCCTTCTCCCAGGCCACCAGGTACAGCCGGACTGTGAAAGGTAAGAGTTAGAAAAATTTAGAAAAATTTGTAAATCTAATGAACCAGGTAATCGAAGACTTACGTCGGGTCACCGGTTTCACCGGGGGCCGTTGCTCCGGGCACATCCCGATCCCCCTTCTCCCGCACGAGAAGGGGGAGATCCTCAAGAGCATCATCTCCTCGGCGGTGTCCCGCATGGAGCGGGTGCCCAGGAGGCGATGACCTTCCCGAGGAGCTCCAGCTCCTCGTCCATCCACACCGGGGGCTTCGGCGCGGACGACCGGCTGTAGGTGGGGGCCTCCGGGAAATACACCACCCCGTCGTCCCGGACTCGGAGGTAGAACCACCTCCGGATCCAGTCGCCCCAGTGGTCCCGGGAGGCCGCCACTGGGTAATCGGCTACCCGGGACGGTAGCATCTGCACCATCACCGAGCCGAAGGGGGACTTGGGTCCCCCCTTCACCATGTGGGAGCTCCTCGCCGCCGGCTCATAGAAGTACCGGAAGGCTCACAGCGTGGGCTCCCGTCCGGTCGCCGTCTCGAAGAGCCATTTGAATAGGCCCATCCAGACAATGGCGTTCAGTGTGAGGTGGTTCAAAGCCACCCCATATTCGTTCAAGAACTCCCGGAGCAATGGGTGCACCAGGAGCCGGAGCCCCGCCTCGAGGAAGGCCTCGAAGGCCACGACCTCTCCGGGCCTGGGGCGGGGGGCTCCGTCTTTCTTCGCGGGGACTTGGACGTCCCCGTCCTCGACGAGTCCCCGGTCGACCAGGGACTCTAAGTCCCCGGCCGACCAGGGACTCTAAGTCCCCGGCCATGAACTCGGAGGCCCAGAGGAAGTCCGCAGTGACTTCCTCCGGGGGCACCTCCGTGGTCTTCGCTCGGCCCTTGGGCGCCATTAGGTTCTTTCCGGTGGCTAAAGCTTCCGGGAACTGGAGGCACCTAAAGGTTCCGGAAGCTAAGGTTCCGGAGGCTAAGCTTCTGGGAGCTAACTATAGGGAGAGGGCTACCGGGAGAGCTAAGGGCGCTGGAGTGAAAAATTTGGAATGAGCTTTCTGGGCCCCCCAAGGCCCTATTTATAGAGGCGAAGCGTGGCCCAGATGGGTGCCACGTGGCACTTCGTGGTACATCCGTGCCGTTGGAATTCAAACCGCGCGCGGGAAACGAAGGGACAGGGCGCGCAAACCGAGGCGCCGGTTCAAACCGCGAGCGCATTTATGGCCAAACGGCGCGGTCATAAGCACGCGCACGGGATTCAAAACTTCACGGCTCTGGTAGCTTGGCCCGGAGATTTTCCCGGTGACATGTACCATACCCACCGAGGATTCGAGCATCGTCCCCGGAGGGCATTGGGGGCTGCTGTTGGGGGAAATCTCCGCGAGACTAAGTCCAGGTAAGTTGCGCCGCCTTTTGCCCGGGGACAAGGCCTCCGGTGCCTGCCCCGGGCGCTGCCTTTCGCCTGGGGACGTGGCCTCTGGTGCCTGCCCCGGGCGCCGCCATTCGTCCGGGGACGTGGCCTCCGGTGCCTGCCCCGGGCGCCACCTTTCGCCCGGGGACGTGGCCTCTGGTGCCTGCCCTGGGCGCCGCCATTCGCCCAGGGACGTGGCCTCCGATGGCGGCGCCCGGGGGGACGTGGCCTCCGGTGCCTGCCCCGGGCACCGCCTTTCGCCCGGGGACGTGGCCTCCCGTGGCGGCGCCCGGGGGGATGTGGCCTCCGGTGCCTGCCCCGGGCGCCACCTTTCGTCCGGGGACGTGGCCTCCGGTGCCTGCCCCGGGCGCCGCCTTTCGCCCGGGGACGTGGCCTCCGGTGCCTGCCCCGGGCGCCGCCATTCGCCAGGGGAAGTGGCCTCCGGTGCCTGCCCCGGGCGCCGCCTTTCGTCCGGGGACGTGGCCTCCGGTGCCTGTCCCGGGCGTCGCCTTTTGCCTAGGGACGTGGCCGCCGGTGCCTGCCCCGGGCCACCTTTCGTCCGGGGACGTGGCCCCCGGTGCCTATCCCGGGCGCTGTCGTCCTTCCGGGGGTAGGAGCCCTTGGTTCCGTGTCACGTGCGGGTCGTGTGACGAGCGCCTTGGTCACGTGTGGGTCGCGTGGCAAGCGCCTCGGGAATCAGCGGCCACCTGTCAAGCATCCGAGGCACCTGGTCGGGAGAAGGATGTTGCTACCCCTCGAACCGACGGTAGCATCCGGGGTAGTTTAGTCTTTTTTCTTCTTTTGGGGCTATAAATAGCCCTTGTACCCCCTGTTGTAAGAACAAGTGGCTTATTATTGCTAGCTTAGCCAATCTCACAGGTGTGCTCCGGAAGCCTCTCCCCGAGAGAGCCTCCCAGCTGACTCCAGTCGGGAGCACGCCGACAGGACTAGGGCCCCACCGGGACCCGAACCTGTATAAACCCTCGTGTCATTTGTTGTGCTTGTCCGGCGGGGGAGAACCGGTCACCCGGTCAACCCGCGTCGCGTTTTCTTTGCTAGGATCGTTCACAAAACCTGCCGGGGTATCCGCAATACCACGACAGTGTACGTCTCCCCAAGGAGTTTGTGCTCCTCTTGGAGGGCCTGCAGCTCGGCCTTCACCTTGTCTAGCTCTTCCCCAGAATCACGGCTCTGCACAAGACCATCACCTTACTCCGAGGTAAGAACCAACTAACCAGGATGAGCCCAAGTGTCAAGAGTTCTTATCGAGGAGGACAAGGGTGAAACAGCTGCAGCAGGGCCGAAGGCTTCCTCATCCTCGGTCGAGAAGGGAGGATGAGGCTAAGCTTGTCTGGCCATGGGCTGCACCGAAGCCACCGTTCCAGGGGATGCTCGGGATGAAGCCTGGTATGCAGTGAGCTCATCAAGCTACACCGGCCTCTTCGATGAAGATCCCCCAGATGATCCAAGATCATCGCCACCATGTTTCCTAGAGACAGTCGAGCTGTCAAGCGGCTGCATGAAGCAAAAAGCCTTAGAGAAAACCACATCTCAAGAAAAAGCTTGCGTCAATCTACCAAGAGAGGATTACCTCTTGAGACGAAGTCACAATGCCGGTTCCTCGCACTCCCAAAGCTTCAACATTCTCCTCCCCAACTTCCTCACCGATCCAGTGCGGCGATGCCATCAGCTCAGAGAGTTTGAAGATGAAAAGTTTTGAGACTTAGAGAAAATTCTGAAGGAGTTAAAAATTCCACAGCAAAGAACGGCTATTTATAGACTCACTCAGGTGACGCTTCAACTTCCCGGCCTTGGGCACGATGCGGAAACATCGAGATCCTCCCTAGTGCCTGCGGCTCATTCCCCAAGACGTATCAAAGCTGTCACCGGTGTAACGCAACATGGGAATTCGAAGCGATGAAACACTGTTGAGAATTCAAAGCGACACACCATTAAAAGTGGGCCTTTGTCACTTCAAATTCAGGGGCTAGATGACGAGGATTGTTAGCCATTTTTAGGCCTCCATGATCGCTATAGCACCACATGGTCGCACATGACTATGGCCGCGGCCCTCCCTATGATTGTCAAAGGATAGAAGGAAGAACGTTGGGTAATCCAAGGGCATTCTGGATATAACTCAATCATATTCATTTCACGCAAAATCAAGATATTCGTTATGTTAAAACCTATGTTTTATGCTATATCCAAGGACAATGTGGTCGCAGAGATAGTCCCTACGAACATCCTCTCTCACAGATACAAGAACAAATCTTAACGCCATGGTCACAGTACTACATGATCACCCTTAAACATTACCCCATCATGATCTGACGAGGATTGTCACCTGAGCTAGTTTATATCATGTTCAAGTCTAGTTTGGATATGATGTACGTCTTTGTGTCCTAGCAGCCGTATGATTGTGGACGCATAACTTCCTATGCGCGATCAGAAGGTCGCGGACATGGAGTAAGTCTATGATTGCAGTGCTTGCACGGCCATGAGATCGCAGACTATGTGCGATCAGAAGGTCGCTGGCTATGCTCGACCAAGGTAACTTGGGAATGTTCGAGTCTTTACCAGGCACGTTCTCAGGATCAAGATAACTTCTCCCACGTATGAAGACAACCTCTAGGAGGTTAACATGTACGGTTATCTATAATTGAACGTGTTTAAATCGGCGAAGAAGGCTAGAGCGGTTATACAAACTGCACTTCGGCAACCACCCATAACTTCTTCACATTGGCATCCCTTCATCCAGTATAAAAGGATGGCCAATGTACAGTAGAGGGGCATGATCTGATGAGAGATCAGAGAATAAGGACTTAGAAATAGTTCATAGACAGAAGTATAGAAGGAGATTATCGCCTGTGACAATCTCTTTTCCGTGTAAACTCTTTTATTCATAGTGAAATCATAACAGGACGTAGGGTTATTATTCCCACCATCGAGGGCTCAAACCTGTATAAACCTTCGCGTCTTCATCTCATTGCTTATCTTAACTTACCTGATAGCGTCTTGAAAGGTCTCACATACAACTCACAAATCTGCGTAAGATCGATAGAGGACCCCGAGTCTAAATCATCGACAGTTGGCACCCACCATGGGGCCCTTTCTCAAGGTGTGTCTTTTTTATCAGGAGTTCTGATAAGTCATATCTGGGGCATATGATTTCGAGAACGATTTCAAGCTCGATGACTATGCCCATATTCAGATGCCCTCACCTAGCGATCCTCTTTCGATGGAAGAGGTTGATCGCGAAGATGTTCCTGAAGAACATCCTGAGGATGCGTCTTCTCCGACTCAGGTTATGTCCGTTGACCAAGAGACAGAAAAGATAGACCAGATGCCTCAAGTGAGTTCTGCCACATCTGAGGTTGAATATATGCCACAACACGTCACTTCAGAGGATGTGGATGATAGTAACATAGAGCTTAGTCCTGAGAGGTTTGACCCTGATAACCTCCAATCTCTCTTTGATTTTGAATCCGATTCGGAACAAACTGTGAGACCCCCATTTGAGGATCACCTTGGTAACCGCCCAGGTAGGTTACACACAGCAGGATGTCACATGAGCTCCAAACCACACAAGCATAGTAATATCATTAAACAAGTGTCAGGCCTTCATGGCCAATATTACATAGCCAAAGCACCAAAAATGGCGCTAAGTAGAGTTACTAGGAAAATAACCAGTTTATCATAACCAGAATCGGTATCCAAGTACCGAACACACAACATAAAGCACAAAGCAACGACAAACAGCTTGACTTCCAACAGTAGCGGAGTTGGAGGGGCTTCTCCCACATCTGACTTGACTTGGTGCATAATCCTTCTAGAACGTGGGCTCGTCCGGGGTGCTTCCATCTTCGGTTGAGTACTCATAACTGAAGGAATCGGGATCCTCGAATCCCTCTTCTACAGTGGGATATAAATGCAAGGGTGAGCACTTGGTGCTCAGCAACACTCATTCCGGGGATTAATGCAATTGTACTTACATGAGGGTGAAACATATGATTCCGGGGTTTTAGTTTCATATGGATAGAGATATATAGATTTCCAAGTCATTTGTTCAGTAAAACAGTACTTTTTCATGAAAATGATACTTTAAACATTAAACAGGTTTTCAATAAAACATTAGATGTAGTAGTCTCCCATGAGTTACTACTTTGTTAACCGCATTATGAAAACATTCCAAAACATTACTTGTGCTATAACCCATGGATACTTCCACTACGAAAAGACTCCTGAACCTGGGAGTACAGAGTATCTGATACTTCTTTTACACTTTGCAAAGGTGTACCTCTTTTTAAATCCACTGATTCACTCCGCTTTCAAGTCGGATCAGCTCCATGTGACTTATACACATGTGACAAGGCCGAGATCACACAACGCTTTTACAGTTCAGTATTAACAGTATCCCCGCCCGGTAAATAGACAGTTAAGTCTCAAGTACCGTTGTGGGTCTTCCCCACTGCCTTACTTCCTAGCCTTTCTGGTCTATGTTCCCGTAGGACACATAGCCTTGGTCTATGTCTACGCAAGACATACGACCGTTTAAGATTACAACCGCTCACGGCTTAATCAGGTCTAGGGCGCCTTCCTTCTTTTACACCTTTTCCTCTCATTATTTTTCTGAACTCACATCACTCATGGCCGAACCTTGGCCTACCAGTTTCCACGCGAGAAACCAGATCGACAAACCATGCAGGGAACTGCTAATACCAAAAAGCTACTAAGTTGTGCCTGTCCCATACCAGGCAAGTGGTTAGTACGTTTACTATTCGCATAGAGACACAGCACAAGGTTCTTGTCCTTATGAACCAATAGTGAGGAACATTCACATTCCCTGGTGCGCACCGTGTTGGATCAGGATGTCGACTAGAGGGGGAGGGAGTGAATAGGAGACTTTGAAAATTTGTTTTTGCAAATGAAATTTAAATTAAGGTAAAGCAAGTAATAGTAAAAGATAAGAGATTGAAACCGATATATCCCGAGGTATCGGAGACACGCCCAGTCTCCACTAGTCCTCGTTGAAGCACTCAGTCCTTGAGTATAGCTTCAGTATCCACACAGGACACTATCTACTAAGGTTGCTCCTTGTCCCCTCCGGAAAGGCGAGCACCAAGCCTTTTACAAGTTATCGCGTCTCTCCAACAATCTCCGATTTGGAGAGATCAGCGATTTCCGCCTCCGAACCGTCTAGGTGAGGGCGCTCACCAAGAGTAATAAGAAGCAAGGTCTACTCTAGGCCTCCAATGCACACCGAGAAAATATCTAGAAATGGGAATGCAAGAACAATATGCTTGATGTGGCTAATACTCTCACGACTCGATCAAAAGATCAAGTTTTAAGTAAAACGAAGAAGCACTAGTGAGAAAGTATGAAAGGCTATGTTGCTGTATTTGCTTGTGTTAAAACAGCAGCTCAACACCTCTATTTATAGCCTTCGTGGTCAAAAGAGCCGTTTGTGCTCGAGCTGAAAATTAGTAACCAAGACTGACAGTCAGTTTCACAAACTGACAGTCAGTCTAGTGTATCACCAGAAAGAGTAAAAACAGGATCACAACAGCTCGAACGTTGTGGACTAAAACAGTAAAAAGAAACAGTCCATACTGACAGTCAGTTACAAAGACTGACAGTCAGTGTCCACAAAATCAACAGTGAAAAGCAACGGCTAAAAACTTTATAACCGTTGAAGCAGATAACAGCAAAAATTTACTGCCCAAACTGACAGTCAGTGTGTCAAACTGACAGTCAGTCTCAGTTTCAGTAACACAGAGAAAAACAGAATAAAAACCAACTCAAAAACTCTCTGTGGTCGAAACCCACACTGACAGTCAGTATACTAATACTGACAGTCAGTTTAGTACAAAAAAAAAATCTGAGACAGAAAAACATGCTCTCTGGAGATTTGTCAGTTTGCACTAACTGACATTCATACTGACAGTCAGTTATCAACACTGACAGTCAGTCTGGATAAAAACAGAGAAAGCTCAAAATCCAGAGATCTGATTCAAATGATTTCAGTTTTGTTTTGAAGATATTTTCGAGAAGAACATTTTTGACAACAGCAACAAAAATTAGATCTTTTCAGATCTTTCTCAAGAAGTAAAAACCTCAACTGTTGACAAAATTCAATATATCAAAACAAATTGTCGAAAAACCACAGATAATGATATGCGTGCATTGACCTAGATTTTTCTCGGTATAATTGGAGATGTAGAGAGAACTTGCGTCCCCTCTTTATAGTACGGTTTAAACTAAGAATAAAATCCTTAAACCGATCGATCTTCATGCACCCTGAGATCGGTAAACCTAGAACTACAACATACCTCGATGCATCAGTTTAGTCCAGCAAAAACAATTTCTTCTTGCGTCTTCTTATGCTTTTGAACGACTTAAATTGAACTTCAACATTTTGATCACCAGCCCTCGCTTTTTGTGCGGTTGTCTGAAATCTGTAACACTAACTCAAACACATAGTTAGTCCAAAAATACTTATTATCATCAACCATCAAAACACATCAGGGTTAGGCATGAAAGGCCTAGATGCAACACACCGCACCCTCTCCATACAATCCAATCCTCGCTACTGATCCCTTTTATCAGTTTTCTTGACAAAACGGTTTTGATCATAACTTCTCATGTATTTGACCATTTCAAGTTTAATGTGAATATTCAGTATATGAGTCCTAGGGTGACAAAAGCATATATATGAAGGTTCAATAACAAAAAGGGGTTTCAAGATCCATTAGGTAATATCTACTCATGTCATTCAAACATAACTTGTATTTCAAATAAGCATGCATAGTAAGAAACATTGAATATACTTCATATGAAAATATTGGGTGAGACATGATCAAAGGAATGAGGCTTGCCTTGCGATGCTGGGTCTAAGTACTCAGACGGATCTTCAAAGACTTCCTCTGCTCCTTCAGCTTCTGACTCTGTGACAATCAACCAATACACAAACACATACCATAAGCATACAGAAAGTAGTTTCCATAGAAATTATTAAGTAAATAAGTCATGCATGCAGGGGAAAGGGTTAGGACAAGGTCACAAGGGCTCTGGTCGAAGAAACGGCTAAAAAGGATTGAACGTCGAAGGGTCGACATTCGGTTCATGGCTTTGGCATAGCTTCAAACTGATCTTAGGAGGGTTTTCTGGAGAAGTGATAGAAGGGAAATATGTAGAACACAACTCCAGGAATCTAGGGGACAAAGTGACATTTCCATTGCTCAACCAGAAGGGGTCAAACAAGGCTAATGCCAGTGGCTGACATGCACTGACATAGTGCTGGACATGGCCAGAAACTAGGGCATGGCTTAACTTTTGATCCAGGGCTCCAATTGATGCAACACTTTGTCTGGGAGGTAGGCATTACTAACAGGAACAAAATACTCAACAGGAACAAGAGCTGAAAGTGGCCGGAGGGTGGCCAAATCCGGCGATGAACTGCAGTGGCGACACGGCACAGACATTGATCTGGACAAGAGCTTGGCAAGGGCATAACTCACAATCTAGGCAGATCCAGGTGTCGAGCTAGTGGAATAAAATGCTCAGGGAGGTGAGGCGAAGCTAAGGGACAAAGTGGTGTCAGCTGAATCGGCCAGGAATGAATTCCGGTGAACTGTGCCGGGGAAGATGACTTTAGAATTGGGGATTTTCGATACAGGGCGAAAGAGCTCAATTCCAAGCTTGGGGATGATCTCTAGGGCACAACAAGGCTACTGGAGGGGTCAATTTTGCTGGGAGATGGCCGGAGAAGCTTGGCGCCGAAGTCCGGCGAACGGCTGAGGTTCCAGTTTGGGATTTCTTCGATTTGGACTCAATTGAAGATTTTGATTCTACAGGCTTGCTCTACTAAGCTCACTGATCAAGTTCTTCTATAGAATCGAGAGCTAATTCGGGCTGAATGGGATAGCATTGAGGGAACAGGGGTTTTCTGGTTTTCCGGCGATCACCGGCGATGGGGAGCACTATGATGCAATTGCTTGCTTGGGCACGGGAAGATGGGTGTGGGGAACTTACTGGTGAACCTGGATTGGAGAGATGGGCTACGGTTTGCTCTGGCGACGGTGGCTCCAGAAACAGCTCGCCGGAGAAGAAAGGGAAACAGTGAAAAACTGGGAATTTGGCTAAGTCTTGAAGTTGTGCTTCTTCACAGCACTGAGGGGGTTTAAATAGGTCCAGGGGCGAAGCTAGCGAGGGATTAAGCGACAGCGGTTGCTTGCACCGGGGAGAAGTTTGTCGGGTGCAGGCGCAACAGCGGCGAACGGCGATGTGATCGCGCTCAGGCGGTGCTGCAGCTTTGCCAGTTGCATTGGGACTTCACCAGTGATGGCGCAGATGCGGAGGCAACGGCGCAGCTCCGACAACGACACGTACGCGCATGCAAATGCCACGGCAACGGTTGCGCGCGCGAAGACACGGCTCTGGGGCGAGGGCGTTTATCCGCTGGGCTAGGCGATGCCACGGTGGCTATCACGTGCGCGCGGGGTGGCTCAACCGATTACGAGCGCGGCGACCGGAGAGGATGGCCGACGGCGAGCTCTGCAGCGAAAACACGGCGCGGCTCCGGCGAAGACGCGCTGGTCGTAGCCAACGACCAGGCGCTGGTCGTAGCCAACGACCAGGCGCTGGTCGTAGCCAACGACCAGGCGCTGGTCGAAAACAGCCGAAAAGATTAGAGGGGCTGATTTGCAATTTCAAATCTTGCTCCAGGGACTGATCTGCGAGGAAAAGTTGAATAGGAAATGTACTTGATTGCAAATCTGGAGATCTAAGGGTCCGATCTGAAATCTGATTTCGCAGATAAGTTGCATAAAATTATTAGAACTCATCTGGCCAAAGTTTGGTAAGATCAAGCAAGATCTGAAGGGTTTCGACAAAAATTAGGGAAAACAGTTTAGGGTAAAATAGGGTAATTAGGGTTTTAAAAATGGTAAGGGTTGAAACTCAACCTTAGGATGGGATTTTGGAGATGATCCCGAAGGGAAAAATGTTCTGAACAACATTTAGAAGGGAATGGCTGAAGCAGATTAGGGTTTGGGGTCAAGATGTGGATTTTGGCTATTTTAGGGTTTGGCAAAACAGGGTGTTACACAAACAGAGATGTTTTCTCCTTTTGCGACCTCGCTCCCCCGAGAGTTTGCTGCTTTGTTGGACGAACAGGAACGCAGACAAAAGGTGGAACAAGAACAAAAGCAAAAGGAGGATCAATATCACGGGCGACGAGAAAACAAGATGTGCAGGGCTGTGAAGGAAGCTTTGCAACTTGCACAATCTCGTTATGATGCTGCTCCTAGTTCCTCCTATCGTCCGTATGGTCACAGGTGTGACCAAACACCCTCTTTAGCCTCGGGATATCCACCAACGGTTGAAGAAATGGTGACACCTGGTGCACCTAGGAGGAGTACACATGACCGACTTCATATTATCATAGATGCCCTGCGTAATCCTCCTCCTAACGTCGAAGACGCGGATAGACCTGTTTTTGCCAGAATCCTAGCGGATACGCTTGATGAAGTCTCATCCGATGCAACTCCAACGGTGTCATCCCAGTCTATGATTCGTTCCCATGAGAGAGACTACTCTCACTCTAGTCATGGCAGGCGTAATCGATTACCACCAGGATCTGTTCAGCATGACAAAGCTAGACGAGTTGGAAGCTCCCGTGATCGAGATTGCGAACCTGTCCATTCTCATTTGGGACCGCGGGGTGTATTTCCCCAGCGTGAGGTCACCCGCGATCAAGTTCAAAGTCACGGATTCATCCGTAGTTCCTATGTTGGTTGTAAAGTTTTCTCACTAGGCCTCCGTGCGGTGGTTTGGCTGGACAAGTTTAAACTAGGAACTATTGAGAGATTTGATAGAACTTAGAACCCATCCAAATTCCTTCAAATCTACATCACCGCCATTCAAGCGGCAGGCGGGGATGACCACGTCATGGCAAATTATCTTCCAATGGTCCTCGAAGGACTAGCAAGAACCTGGTTGTTTAACCAACCAGAGGGATCGATTTACAACTAGGAAATGTTGTGTGACGCAATACTCAACAATTTTCAGAATTGTTACTAGAAGCCTGGCAAAGAGGATGACCTTCATCGCCTATGCCAGACTTCTACGAAAACTCTCCGGCAGTTTGTCAAGAGATTTGTTGGAGTGAGGAATACCATTCCGAATATATCTGACAACTCCATTATTAGGGCATTTAAACATGCTGTTCGATATCAGAGGTTCACCGAAGATTTTCTTATCCATCCACCTCGGTCAGTAGTCGATCTCTTCGACATGGCTGACCACTATTACGATGCGGCCAAGGCCGTGGAATAGAACATGATGGTGGATAAGGGAAACTTGCCTCCTCAACCAGGTCTCAAGGAGACAAAAAGGATGATTCTAGTAAGAAACCAGAATCATCATCAGGTGGAAAATCAAAGAAGTCCAAGAAAAATTGGACTGGATAGTACCAAGATGTCGCCGTCACTGAGAAACCATCACAAGGGAAAGGTAACAAGTTTCCATTCAAAAATAAAACTTCTTCTAGTGGCCACGATAGTGACCAGTTGGGAAAAAACTAACCCGCAGGGAAACAAGAAGTGGTGTCTGTTCCACAATTCGGCGGGGCATGATCTCCAGAATCGCCGCAACTAGTTGAAGCAATTGGACGACTTCTATAAAGGAATCGGACCTATGCCGACCATACCGAAAAAGGATCAGGCCTGTGGGATTAGAGATGCTGATGGAGATGAAGAAATGTCTTATCAGGTACCCCAAAACCATGTCAATATTATTTTTGGTGGTTCCTCTTCTTTTGCTTCAAAGTGTCAATTTAAGACCTTTACCAGGAGGTAAGTCAAGCTGAGGCCCCCCTTGGTGAGCCTCAGTATCCTCGTTGGTCGGAAAATCCTTTCACTTTTGATCGGGCTAATTGTCCCACTGGGCTCACACAACCATTGAGACTTCCTCTGGTCATTACCCTGATCATTAGCAATGCTCGAGTTGAAAGAGTTTTGATCGACGGGGGCAATTCCTTAGACATTTTGTTGGTCAAGGCACTGGACGAGATGCAAATTCCTCATTCAAAGATTAAACCCATAATCCATCCGTTTTATGGGATAATCCCTGGTCCCTCAATGATGCCAATAGGACAAGTTGTGTTACTGGTAACATTGGGAGAACCAGACAGTTTCTGAACATAATTGATTACTTTTGATGTAATTGATTGTGATTCGGCGTATAACACTACTTTTGGTAGGCCAACTCTTGCTAAATTCATAGTTGCAACGCACTATGCCTATCATTGCGCGAAATTGCCAGGCCCCAAAGGTGTTATTTCAGTCTGAGGCAGCCGGAACGCGGCACTTACTTGTGATCGGCTTTCTCTGGAGTTAGTGGATCAGCTTCCCCTTTGGGATGTTAAAATTGCAACCACGGCCTCAGATACGATCAAAGTTGTCCCGCGACCAGATGAAAAACTGAAGCAAGTTCCATTGTACCCAGACGATCCATCCAGAACCATTCGGATTGGATCAAGCCTGGATGACAAATAGGAACTCGAGCTCATTACTTTCCTCCGGGCTAACGCAGATGTGTTTGCACTAGTACAGAAATGTAGTCTACTAACCCCTATCTTCTATCGGTTATTAGCGATTTAGTTGAAAACCGATAGAAAATGTGCCTCGAGGTCATAAAAGGCCATCGGGTGTATTTTTCCTATCGGTTTATAAGAATATTCCCGATAGAAGAAGCAGTATGATTTACTCTAGCGATGATGAACATATTTGCCGTTAGAAGAGATGCATAAGTACTGACGGGAGAATGTTGTGCGCCGATAGGACTGGTCGACTTCTACAACTAGACTTATTCTATCGGTACTGTATGAATATACCAACAGAGTATATTAAAAATTCCTATCGGCAATATGTAGTGCGCCGATAGAACCGTTGGCCTTCTACAAATATTTTTATTCTATCGGTAATGGATTCTTGTACCGTTAGAATATATAGAAAATTGCTTAGAACTGTTCGTCTTCAAATAGTTTTATTCTATCGGTAATGAATGTTTATACCGGTAGAATATTGCAAAAAATATCTTAGAACTGTTGGCCTTCTACAACTAGTAATATTCTATCGACAATGTACGTACACACCGATAGAGTATGTACAAAAATTCCTATCGGTAATATGTATTGTGCCGATAGAACCATTCGCCTTCTACAGATGTTTTTATTACTAACGGTATTCTGTTTTCGTACCGATAGAAAATATATAGTTGTATAAATACATGGGTATGTCTCTTTCATTCTCACAGTTCATCTGGGGCTCGTAGTCCTAACCCGTAAGCTCCATGGACGGTCGGCGCACCTCTACAGGGGACCGTTGCACCTCTGCACCTCCATCGATGCCCTCTAGACGTCGGCATCCCAAGGAAGTTACGTAAAATTTCTACAATATTGTTAGATTATTCTAATCCGATTATGGCAATAATTTTGCTTTTTTTGTATCCTTCATTTTGATGTGTCTTCTTTTCAATATGATTATGATCTGTTCAGGTCCTTGGATGATGCTCATGAGGGGCAACGTATTTCACAGTTCTTCATCGCAGTACGCTGCCTACGTTGGCTTGTTGGCGAAAGAAATGGTGAAGATCACCGTCGAGAGCTGGAAGGACGTGAAGGGCGAGATCTTGGTTGGCTCGGTCGAGAAGATGCTTAAGCCCGGCGTGTTTCTCAAATCAGGACCTATAGAAAGCATCTGACATTTTTTTGCATGCACCAGCTTGTGGCCAGATGCTTACCTGCTTGGAGAAGAAGAATTGTTGTTATTTGCATAGCCATTCTACACCATCACTACACAGAACAACATCATGGAAGGTAGGTTCTTTTTGTTAATGGAGTTGAGTTGAGTTGATCGAGTTTGAGTCTGAGGAAATCACCAATACGTACAAATGTATGTCGACAGCAGTTCCAGCTCCTCGGGCATCTTCGAACTGAACTCCTATGGTTAAGTCCAATGTGGTTCAGACATTTGCTGTTTTGGATGAATGGATTTGTGATGTATCAGGTCTAACTTGTAGTCGGTAGTTGCATTGTGGCAACCTGCAAAGGTTCTCTTTTATGTAAAATGTATGGGCCACTGGGTCCTCGTCGTGATCTGTTGTTAATTTCAGACGTGGCTTTTCTAATATACATCGAATGTGTGAATTGTTGTATTTGTATATTGTTGTATTTGTATATTGTTGTATATTTGTGTATCATGTATTGCTACTTGGGACATGAACTTGAATGTGCAGGGAGTATTTGTGTATTTAATTGTATTGGTAGGTAGGTGTGTATTTGTACTACTGTTTCAGACATGCACTTGAATTTGTGAACTGGCATGTGTATGTTTGTACCTGAATTTGTATTGGTGAACTGGCATGTGTATGTTTGTACCTGAATTTGTGAACTGGCATGTGTAATTTCTTTGGCAAGATGAAGTCCCAAGTACCTAAGAAAAGTATTTTTGTGTCTCCTAGTTAATCCACAAATTAGCATTTCTTGAAATATTGCTTTATCTTCTAGTTAAGATCCGTTTGATGTAAGATCTGTTTGGTGTTACATTGATATGATTCCTTGAATGTGAGAAATGGCATGTGTATGTTTGTCCCAGTTTGGTACCAGTACCTCCTCTAACGGTAAGTACACATATTTACCGATAGGAAAACACATATATTTGCTCAATCATGCATATTCTAACGGTAAATACACATATTTACCGATAGAAAAACTCTTGCTCGTGTGTCATGCATCATCTAACGATTCGTACACATATCTACTGATAGAAAAACTCATATACGTGCTGTGTCATGCATGATCTAACGGTTAATACACATATTTACCGAAAGAAGAAGTCCTGTACTTGCTCAGTAATGTACATTCTCTAATGGTATGTGTGTGTTTTTACTGATAGACTATGTGAGCGTCAAATTACCTAAGTTAGTCTAACGGTTATTTCATGTATTTATCATTAGAAAAAGGTCCATTATAAGAAAAACCCCACTCGACCATTGCTGAGCTGCTCTTTAATTTGTTCTGTTGCACTCTGTGTCCCTCTGTTTGTGACAAAAGTTCCACGCCCGCAGCTACACTGCTAGGGTGATCAGCGCAGGGTGGAGGGAATTTGATTGCGCCCCTCTCTTTAAGGTACGCTTAATTGTCGACACTTATCTCTCCCTCTCCCTCTAGATCTCCCTTCCTCTCTACTTGCAAGCTAGCTGTATTGTGTAGTTCCAAGTTTGTAGCTCTAAGCTTGGGAGCTTGGTAGCTGGAAATGCGTCATGTTTTAGGAGCTAACTAGCTTGTATTGTGTAGTTAGCTAGGTTAATTAGTGTTAATTTCGTCAGGCTAGGGTTCAACACATGTATCTGTTGTAAGAGGCTGTACATGTACATATACATAACTTAATCGGGCAGGTTTCATGCATGCATGGCTGACTCGTTAAATTTTGTTAATTGTAGATGGACAGGAAATATTGGATGTATGGAATAAAACGTACTACTTTTGAATATTTGGATGGTGTGAATGAGTTTATTAAATTTGCTGAGCAACAAAAGGAGAGGAAGGGAGAGAAAAATATGCTCTGTCCTTGTACAGATTGTATGAACTTGAAGAGGTTTAGCAACTCTGATCAAATTAAGAGTCATTTGATTCGTCGTGGTTTTAACGCGCGATACACCCGTTGGATATGGCATGGTGAAGATCTTGAGGAAACAAGCACCACTACTACCAATCAGCAGGACTCGGATGTGGATTGCAATAATATCGATGATCATCCGAATTGTGATAATGTTCATTCCGATGTGCACATAGATGATGATGATGATGATGACAATCTAGATGAGATGTTACGTGATGTAGAGGAAGATTACAACGAAAACGACTTCTGTGAATTTGAGAAACTGATTGCTGACTCTGAGAAGCCTCTGTTCCCTGGATGTGCAACATTTACAAAACTGTCTTCTGTGCTGAGATTATATAACTTGAAGGCAGGCAACGTTTGGAGTGATAAGAGTTTCACGGCACTATTAGATCTTCTAGCGGACATGCTTCCAGAGGGAAATGAGTTGCCAAGATCTACTTACCAAGCCAAAAAACTGTTGTGTCCGTTGGGAATGGAAATCGAAAGAATACACGCATGCCCAAATGATTGTGTGTTGTACCGTAACGAGTACTCCAGTTTGCATGTTTGTCCAAGATGCGGCGCATCGAGGTATACGCGTAGGGACCGGATTGACAGTGAACGTCACGAGGTAAAGAAAGGACCTCCGGCGAAAACAGTGTGGTACTTGCCTGTGATACCTAGATTGAAGCGGCTGTTTGCAAATCCGAAAGTCGCGAAGCACTTGCGTTGGCATGCTGAAGCCCGGAAACAAGACGGAAAACTGAGACACCCAGCTGATTCTATTCAATGGAGAAATATCAACAGAACATTTGCTGAGTTCGGCGCCGAACTTAGGAATATAAGGTTCGGGCTGAGTACAGATGGTATGAACCCACATGGTAATATGAGCAGTCGGCACAGCACTTGGCCGGTTCTTTTATGCATCTACAATCTTCCTCCTTGGTTATGCATGATACGCAAGCACATCATGATGGCGTTACAATCTCAGGACCCAGACAACCCGGAAATGATATTGACGTGTTTCTAGCGCCTTTAATCGAGGACTTACAGAAATTGTGGAGCGAGGGAGTGCAGGTGTGGGATGCATACAAGAAAGAGAATTTCATCTTGCGGGCCCTGATATTTTGCACCATAAATGATTTTTCGGTCTACGGCAATTTGTCGGGGTATAGTACGAAAGGAGCCAAGGCTTGCCCTATTTGCCTAGATGAAACTGAGAGCATGTGGCTGCGAAACTGCCGGAAAACAGTGTACATGGGTCACCGCAGGTTTCTTCCGGTGCATCACACGTACCGTAAGAAGAGGAAATCATTTAACGGGAAGCCTGAGAAGGGATCAGCTCCAGTGTTTCTGACCGGTAAGGAGATTTACTCGCGCGTGAACGACATCAAAGTTGAGTTCAGTAAGCATTCTAAACCTCGAGAAAAAAATGTTTGGAAGAAGAGATCGATTCTCTGGGATCTACCGTACTGGGAGCACTTACAAGTTCGACATTGCATTGACGTCATGCATGTAGAGAAAAATGTCTGTGACAGTTTGATTGGTTTTTTGTTGAACATTCCGGGAAAGACAAAGGATGGTGTGAAAGCTCGTCGTGACATGGTGGAAATGGGGATAAGGACTGAGCTTGCACCTTTAGAGAATGGAAAGCGTACATACCTCCCTCCGGCCTGCTATACGTTATCCAAGAGCGAAAAAACAGATCTCTGTCGGTGCCTGCACGGTGTTAAAGTTCCATGTGGGCACTCCACGAACTTGAAAAAACTTGTGTCCACGAAGGACCTAAGACTGGTTGGCACGAAGTCCCACGACTGTCATGTCCTGATGTCACAAATGCTTCCCATTGCTATCAGAGGCATTCTCCCAGTTAAAGTCAAAGAGACAATCACAAACCTATGTTATTTCTTCAATGCAATATCTTGCAAGGTAAGTACGTGCACTCATACTATAAGTTCATTATCTCCATCTGTGGAGCTTAATTAGAAGATTTTTCTGATATGAATATTTGGCGCAACTGTGTCCTCGTAGATAATTGATCCGGATGGACTGGACGCTTTGCAACGCGACGTGGTTACAACTCTTTGTCAGCTCGAGATGTATTTCCCTCCATCCTTTTTTGATATTATGGTCCATCTGATTGTTCACCTTATCAGAGAAATTAAGTTTTGTGGACCCGTGTGCCTGCGCTACATGTATCCATTTGAGAGATTTATGGGTGTATTGAAGGGATACGTAAGGACTCGTCGTCGACCCGAGGGGAGTATCATGGAAGGTTATGCCGCCGAGGAGGTGATTGAATTTTGCACAGATTATATGGCCGGGGTTGACCCAATTGGCGTTCCTAGGTCCCGACACGAGGGTAGGCTTCAGGGCATCGGAACAATTGAATTCAAAGCTATCGTCCCCGCCTGTGATGTATACGCAAAATCACATTAATGTAGGGACTTGGTAGGGGTACGACATCAATGGGTATTCATTTTACACAAGAGCTCAAGACGCCAAGAGTAGCACGCAATGTAGCGGAGTGACACTGTTTGCTATTTTCGAGGATGCCAGGTCAGTAAGGGCGCTGAACTCATATTACGGTGCTATTGACGAAATATGGGAGCTCGATTACAGATTACTTAAGATTCCCTTGTTTCGATGCCAATGGGTCGAAATCCCTCGAGGTGTTCAAGTTGACAGTTACGGGTTTACTCTCATCGATCTTGGTAGAGTCAGACACCAAGACGATCCATTCATACTTGCAAAGCAAGCCACACAGGTATTCTACATCGTTGACCCGGCCAATCCAAACTTGCATGTTGTCCTCCACAGCAAGAGACATATTGTTGGGGTCGAAGATGTTGTCGACGAAGAGGAGTATAACCAATTCGATGAAATATCTCCATTTTTAGAGGACATTCAATCTATCCGTACTGAAGATATCGACGAAACAACGTATCTGCGAGATGACCACGAAGAAGGATTATGGGTTGAGAACCATTGATGATTAATTTCTATTTCAGGGATAAATGCCAAGCAAACAGCCCACAAGTTCTGCAGCAAGGTGAGGAACTTATCATTAATACATCAGGCAGTACATTTATCTTTAGAACTTAATGATAAGCTAGTTCACAGCATTAATATATCTCAATTTTACTCCACAACATGAGTTCTAACATGTACAGTACCTTTATCCTGTAAATACTTAATTCTTCCCTTCAAATAGCACTTGCAAAAATCTCATCGCAGCCTCTTGCTTCTTCAAATTAAGCTCTCCAAAAATCACTTTTTTTCTGACGGTATTTTGTTATTTCTACCGATAGAAAAGGACATCCGCTACTTTCACGTGTCTCAGGCACTTCTCTCAGGCACTTCAAAAGTTTTCGAAAAGTTTACTTTTTCTATCGATATTGTTCTATTTTACCGTTAGAATAAATTCGTTAGTCTCACGGTATTTGTTGTCTGACGGTTTTTTCCTGTTTTTACCGATAGAAGAATACTCTGGCGCTTTGAATTCTCAACCGTGTCGCCATGCGTCGCCTTGGAAACTCTATAAGTACCTCGCCATGCGTCGCGATATTTTGTTGTTTTTCTAATTCTTGAACGGTTTGACTCCTCATCTTCTCTTTCACAATGGCAACCTCCATGGGATCGTCAGCCACGCCCTCCCCGGTAAGAACTCTAAATCTCCTCGGTTTACCCCTGTATTGTTAATCCATGTTCAGTTCATTCTTGACCTGTTGATTTGCACAGGGAATGGGAGCCGTGGAAGACACTGCCAAAGTGAAGGCTGACCTGAGGGCCCTCCAGGAAGAGCACAAGCTCCTTACAGACAAGCACACTCAGCTACGGCTTGACCTTGATGATCTCTTCCAGCGCATTAAGCGCATGAAGACGGATGGTGACAATGCTAGGGCGAGGACGAGGCGTCTTCGCGAGGAGAAGAAAGCCACGGATATGACCATCGCTGGCTGCGGTTTGACTATGAAGGATACCATAGCGAAGCTGAGGGAGGTCGCAGGCCTTCTCGACGCGGTAGTAGTTGATCCTAGGGACAACTTGTCGCTAGAGGAGTCCTGCGTCCTGGCTGCAAGTCTAACTGACTCTATTCTACATGCAGCCAGGGCTAAGACCACCCCTTGACCTAGCATTTTGGGTTTTATTTTTTTTTGTAAGTGATAAAACAACAATGAATGAACAATTTCTTTTTATGTCAATTTTCCAATTTTCCGGCTATCTTCCCTCTTTCTTTATCATTTTGCAGCTTTCAACCACGGTATGTTTGATGTTAAATTGTGTGTACCTTTTCATTACTCTAACGGTATGTTGTTGTTTTGACCGATAGAAAAAGGCACCCAATACTATAATCTCAAGCACTTAATTAAAAAATTTTCTGGGGAAAATTGGTCTCACGGGATTTTATTGTTTATACCGATAGAAAAAGGCATCCACTACTTCAAATATTTTTCCGGGAAATTTACTTTTTCTATCGGTACTATTTTATTGTACCGATAGAAAAGTACATAATTCTATCGGTATCATTTTGTTGTACCGATAGAAAAGTTCCTCCACTACTTTATTACTCGTACACGGCCCTTGGGTTTCCCTCCACTCGAACAGTTCCACCTTAGAGCACTGCGTCTCTTTGAGAGCGAAGAAAACCACAACCTCCGCCGTGACCACTCACTTCCTCTCTCCCACACGACGATCGCCGGCAGGACATTGGTTCGCCACTGCCACCGGTTCTTATTTTCGTCCTTCGCCGGCCGCCGCTGCGTTCTACACCGCCTCTCCATCACCAGAACTGATCGCCGCCGTAAATACCCTAATTCGTCGTTCTATTTCCAGCATCTTCCTTATTTGATCCTAGTGTTTTGCACGTACTAATTCTTCGAGTTTTGCAATTACACTAGGGTTCCCTATTGTGTTGGATTATGTACATTCCGCACGCAATGTTGATTTAAATTAGGGTTTACATAATATGTTCCAGTGCTGTAGTGAACCTGTTTTGAGATTTTAACTTATCTATACTGCTGTATGTGTGATCAATTGTATCCAACTACCATGTAATGCACATTATATGTTGGAGGTGTTCTTACACATATTCTATCGGCAGCTCATGTGTTTACCGATAGAAAATATTTCTGCACAAGTAGTAAAACTTAATTTGGATCTGGAAGGACATGAGCCATGCAATGTACTAGTTTGGTTGGGAATTTTTACTCACTTGGTATGAATATATGGCAATGTCGATGGGTCTTCGATGTATATGTTTCAAATGCCTATACATGACTTTTCCCAACCTAATAGATGTGAAGTCCTGAGACTCACATACAGGCTAAAGATTATGCACAGTGGCACTTAGATGCCTGTGTGCATATTTATGTGTGAAATAATAATGCTGACCCATGAATATTAGTATAGCAAATCATCGAGAATGTTATGTGATGACAGTGAATGGTGGCTTGTCAACAAAATTTCATATGTAGAGAACATTGTTATGTTCTATCGGTATCTCACGGGTTTGCCGATAGAAAAATTGTCTTCTGTGGAGGTAATTGTTATGGTCTATCGGCAGCTCATGTGTTTACCGATAGAAAATATTTCTGAATAGTTCAGGAAGTAATTTATGCATGTCTTTCTTTTTGTATTATTTTCCCTTTTGCCGCCCTAGTTAGTCTCCAGTCCTGGGCTGAGTTATGGAACTCCAAGGCGAATTAATTGCCATATGGTTTGTTGATGGTTTTGTAGGGGAAGACATGTCGTCGTCTTCATCGGATGGTACTAGTGGTTCGACTAGGGCCAACCCCATCGTAACTACTGAAGATGCAGCTGTTACATCCCAGCGCAAGAGGGTGGGGCGAGGCGCGACGATGTTGGGGCGTTTGGCCAAACGCCCCAACCTTTCTTGTGAGTTCAACCAATTTGGGAGGCCGATTGGAAAGAATGCTGGGAGGTACGCGGCCTACGTTGGGCTGTTGGCGAAAGAAAGGGTGAAGATCACCGTCCAGAGCTAGAAGGACGTGACGGTGGACGAGAGGGATAGGTTGTGGGCGGAAGTGAAGGTTAAATTAACTGAAATCGCTGAACTCTTTCGTAATCACGTTCTCTTGGCTTATACTAAAGTTTAACTAACTCGTGATTAATTGTATGCATTTTTAGGAAACAAGCTAAGTGGAACATCCCCGACAATACACCTAGGACTGCCTGCTTGAAGAACATGAACGGAACATGGAAAACCTTTAAGAGCTGGCTCGTCAGTAACTTCCTCGCTGCGGGGAAATCTCCTTGCGAGAAGTACCCCTTCATATCGGAGGAGGTATGGGAGGAATTCACCAAGCAGAAGGGGACTGAGGAGTTCAAGGCCCTTAGCGAGAAGAATAGGGCGATCCAGAAGAGGAACGACCACCCGCATCGGCTCGGATCCCGGGGCTATGCGGGGAAGGAGGAGCAGTGGAAGAAGGAAGACGAGCAAAATCCTGTCATCGACACCCCTGAGTTGCCGCTCTCCGAGATCCAGGATGAGAGGTGCAAGCGATGGTGGAGGGGGAGGGGGTCCGTGTCGTCCACGGGGTCTGTGCAGTTCGCAACCCCTGGGGACGCCGATGTTGTGAGGCGAATGGTAAGTTGGCTAACCTCGTAAACTGTGTGCGCACAAGTGTATATAAGGCAATTTGTCTCACAAGGTACCTTTAAATGTAACAGATCTCTTTTGAGAAGGAGGCAGCGGAGGGATTGTTTACCCCGCAAAGGGAGAACGACATCCTCACCCGGGCTCTACTAAATAAGGAGCATCCCGGGCGGACACGGGCCATGGGAGCCATTGTGTCGTGGAAGGCCGGTTTCGTAGATCCGGCTCCACCGAGGAAGAAGGCCCGCTCCTGGAATGAAAAGGAAGCTGACCTCTCTGATAAGATACGGGCTGAGGTACGGGTGGAGATACGGGCGGAGATGCGGGCTGAGATACGGGCTGAGGTGCAGTCTGAGGTGCAGTCCGAGGTCGCACAACTGAGGGAAGAGTTTGCACGGTTGAGAGAAGCATTGCTGGCCAAGAGTGCAAATGTGGATCCCCAGGACGACGGTACCCCGCGAGGTCGGATAAGCAGTTGCGCTTCGAAGGTACTCGCGGATCCAGTGGATCTACTTGAGGTACTGCATGCCTTCATCTGTGCACTTAAGTTGATGCCACTCCCATTCTGTTAGAGTTGTTTCGCTAACCTGTTTTAATTGTTACAAATTTGCAGAAGCCGGAGGGCTGCATCCTACAGAATCACATAGGCGCCGGGCAGGAAGTGGTTGGACACGGCTTCGTATATCCGTCTGGGCCGGATGTTCGGGTCCACTGTGTACCTCTGCGGTTGGAGTTCGCAAAGGTACAGGTGGACATGGCCATGCTGGGCTACAACGATTCTCCGTTGCCAGTCCCAACAGAGGAACTGCAGACACTTGCTGAGGCAGTGGACTCCTACGTACAGTGGCCCAAGAAGTGTCTTCTAATACAACCGGTAAATCCTACACATTTTAGATTACATCCTACTCAGTACACTCAACTTGCATAATCTAACATACGTGCTCATTAATTGAAGTGGCCTGCCGCTGGGCTACCAGGGGACTGCGTCCCCAGCTCGGAGCATGAGGCCCGATCTCGTGCGACCCTGGACACATCAAAGACGGCCTCGACCCCACCCAGCGCATCCACGCCTTCACCTCGGAAGAAAGCCGCCATCACCTCGCCCTTGCCTTCGAAGGTACGTGCTCAGTCCCCGGCAAAAGGCAAGGGCAAAGGCAAGGGAAAAGGGCGACAGGGACAGCCGGAGAGGTTCAAGAACGGGTTCCCACTCATGTCGGAGGCAGCTTTGCGCAAATTGGATCGATCAACCAAAGACCTCCACGAGTGGTACCTACACCGAGCTCGGCGCAATCTGAACTTCTTAGTTCCCTACAGGCCTAGGCAGTTCCACCGTGAGCCCGGGAGTATATCTGTGGCACACGAGGATCTGTTCGACCTCTACAACTGGTGGGAGCTTGATATGTCCATCATACGGACTGGAGTCATGTGAGTTTGCTGCTGCTATGAATTGCTGTTTTCTAACTCTGTTTGCTAACTCTGCATTATTGTAGTTCATTTGAAATGTAGTAACTTTCTGTGCAATACTAATGTCGTCCTTTGCATGCAGGTGCATGTACAGGCTAGCATCGGAGGCTGCGTGTGACAAGGTGGGTTTCCTCGACCCAGAGAAAATAAGCCTCACGATGCTAGAGCATGACGCCGCGCACGCTGAGCAGTACATATCCAAGGCGCTGATGGCGCAGCAGGACAGGGAGTTCATTCTGGTGCCGTACCACCAAAGGTTAGTGCATTTCGTACTAATTTAACTCGATCTTGTATGTTACACCTAAGATATACTTTGAGCTAGCGGTCCTCTTTTACGTACAATGCAGGGGCCACTGGATCCTCATCGTGATCTATCCGCCGAGGAACGAGGTGTACTACCTCGATTCGATGCGTGACAGATTATCGATCGAATATGTGGTCAAGGGGAATATGGAGGCGTAAGTAACTTATATGTTTGATTTAAATTTTCACCTCACTAGCTAATGATAATATATTAACCGGCAATACTAACTGAAATGCAGGGCTTTTGATAAATATGTGTCCGCTGGAGGGAGGCATGCCGCACCGCAGGGCTCCCTACTAGCTTGGAAAGAATATGAGGTACTCACGAGACTTTTTTTTATGCTTAATTAGTTTATGGAAACAATAGCTAACATGTCTTCGCATATGCAATTATCTCAGTGCCATCAGCAGCCGCAATCGTGGGAATGCGGGTTTTATGTGTTGCGCTACATGTACGACCTAGTGCAGACAAACTTTGCCCAATTCCCCCAGGTAAGCATCGATAGCTAACTGAAATTTGAAAATTGGGTGTCACGTTCTAAATTAAGAAGTTAGTTACTAAGTATTCACACATGCTTGCAAATCGCCATGTCGAAAGACTCATACGAAAATGCAAAGATTAGAGATCTTCGACAAATCTGGGCTCAATATGTCATGGAGGAAGTTGCGCCCAACCATCCGCCATGATAATTTTCTCTTTTTCGTGTACTCTGTGCATAGACTGTTTATATACATGTGAATAAATATATATGTCAATAAATGTCCACATTGGATTGCAATTTGTATTTGTCCATATATATGTGAATAAATGTGAATAACTGTCTAATGTGTCAATCTGTTCTGTGAATTTACCCTTCTTTGCATCTGTACTGTATTGTGTATCCAATCTATAATGTATTGCATCTGTACTGTATATGTGAATGTACTGTATTGTGAATGTAAATAACGTACTGTACATGTGAATGTTCTATCGGTAAATTCATTCACAGCCGACAGACTACTACAAATTTTCTGTCGGTAAACTCATCCACAACCGAGAGACTACTACCACTTTTTCTATCGGTAAACTTGAAATTAACCTTCAGAATAGTGTGACTTTTCCTGCCGGTGAACTCATCCACAACCGAGAGACTACTGTAGTTTTTTCTATCAGTAAACTTATAATTAACCGTTAGAAGAGTGTGATTTTTCCTACCGGTGAACTCATACACAACCGAGAGAGTACTAAGCTTTTTTCTATCGGTAATCTCATTTCCAACCGAGAGAGTGCTAAACTTTTTTCTGTCGGTAAAATTGTAATTAACCGTTAGAATATCGGTATTTTTCCCAACGCTAAACGTCAGACGACGACGGGTTTTCTATCGGTACAATCATAAGGTGCCGATAGAATAGTAATATTTTCCTGTCGGTAATCATGTAATTAACCGTTAGAATAGTGGTACTTTTCCCACCGTTAATTGTCAGACTACGACGGGTTTGCTATCAGTACACTCCTAAGATGCCGATAGAATTGTTAATTTCTTCTGTCGGTTATTTACCGATAGAAAATGTTCTGTCTTGTTCTATCGTGTCTATCTCTATCGGTACGAAAACCGATAGTAGAAGGGTTTTTTTTACCGATAGAAGAAAGCTTTTCTATACTAGTGTTGCGTGGAAACCATCCAACATGCCTGGAGTCCCAAGGGAGGTAATTGAGCACAAGTTAGCAATCCGACTTGGACAGCGACCAATAAAGCAAAAGCTCAGACACTTTGCTGTTGATCGGTTAGAAGCCATCCGTACGGAGTTGGATAAACTCCAGAAGGCAGGATTTCTTCGTGAAGTCGATCATCCTGAGTGGCTTGCAAACCCGGTCAGGGTCCTAAAGTCAAATGGTAAGTGGCACATGTGCGTTGATTACACCAGTCTAAATAGTGCTTGTCTGAAGGATGATTTTCTCCTTCCCCACATTGATCAGTTGGTCGATTCTACAGTGGGTTGCGAACAGATGAGCTTCCTGGATGCTTACTCAGGGTACCATCAAATTAGCATGACAGAAAAACATGAAGAGAAAACTGCCTTCATCACACCCTTTGGCACATATTGCTACATCAGAATGCCATTTGGTCTCAAGAACGCCGGCTTCACATACTAGCGCTTGAGGCAAAAGACCTTTCTTTTCCAGTTGGGGCGTAATCTAGAAGCTTATGTTGATGATTTGGTTGTAAAGAGCTTAAAAAGCTCCAGT
Source organism: Pharus latifolius (assembly GCA_019359835.1). NCBI lineage: Eukaryota > Viridiplantae > Streptophyta > Magnoliopsida > Poales > Poaceae > Pharus > Pharus latifolius. The sequence continues at coordinate 36,570,107 of CM033325.1, forward strand.
CACTTGGATGATTTGGCTAAAATCTTTTGTAATATAAACAAGCATGGAATAAAATTGAACCCAGAAAAGTGTTCCTTGGGGTTTCTTCTGGCAAACTTTTGAGTTTCCTTGTTTGTTCGAGAGGAATTGAGGTAAATCTTGAAAAAAATCAGGGCCATTGAGCAAATGAGATCTCCTTCGACCATGAAGGACATTCAGAGCCTAACAGGTCGCATGGCAGCTCTGAGTCATTTTATATCACGACTGGGCGAACGAGGACTACCTTTCTTTAAGGCTCTTCACAAGCACAATGGTTTTACCTGGTTGGATGAAGCCAAAAAAGCCTTTCAAGAAATTAAAACATATCAATCCAATCCACCAGTACTGGTCTCTCCAAATTTAGGGAAGCCACTACTACTTTACTTGGTGGCCACCCCTCACGCAGTCAGCGTAGTTCTGGTCACAGAAATAGAGGGAGTACAACAACCAATCTATTATGTAAGTGAAGTACTTCATGGTCCAAAGGAGCATTACCCTGAGGTCCAGAAGATACTTCACGCACTTCTGATGGCTTCCCGTAAGCTACGACATTACTTTCAAGCTCACAAAATCACTGTGCCTTCGTCCTTCCCATTAGGAGATATAATCTGAAACCCGGAGAAATCTGGTCACATCGCGAAGTGGACAGTGGAACTTGGAGCCTTTGACATCCATTTCACCCCTCGCGTAGTAGTTAAATCTCAAATTCTTGCAGACTTTGTGGTCAAATGGACTAATCCCGACCCCCTATGCAAGAATCTAAAGATTTACAATGCACTGACCATTGGACAATGTATTTTGACGGTTCTCGCAGTTTTCAATACTCGGGGGCTGGAGTGGTCTTAATCACGCCGCAGGGTGACCAACTCAAGTATGTCATTCAATTACACTTTGTTGCGACTAACAACTCAGTAGAGTATGAAGATCTTATTGCAGGGCTCCGAGCAGCCAGATTCCTTAGAGTCCATCGATTAGTGGTGAGGGGAGACTCACAGCTAGTCATAAACCAAGTAAACAAGGAGTAGATCACCTCCGATGAGACAATGGCTCATTACCTGGGGGAAGTGAGGAAATTAGAAAAACACTTCAGTCATTTCGAAGTCCAATATATCCCGTGAAAGGACAATATACTCGTAGACCAATTATCAAAAATTGGGTCCTCACGCACATCTGCTCTGGTAGGAGTGTTCGTTGAACACTTATAATATCCCTTGATCATGGTTTCAATCAAAGATGACCCGGTGGCAGTATGCGTCACCAACCTTGGACATGAAGGAGATTGGACCCGTCCATTGCGGATCTATCTCGAACATGGGACCTTACCCAAGGATGAAACCGAGAGTGATCGGTTAATTCGAAAAGCCCGCTTGTATAAACTCATAGATGGGGTTTTATACAGAAAGGGTATTCAAGGAGTATTCATGCGTTGCATATCTCAAGAGGAAGGTAAATCCCTCTTGAAATAAATTCATGACGGTGTATGTGGTGCACACACGTCATATCAGACACTGAACGGAAAAGCATTTCGACAGGGTTTTTATTGGCCTTCGGCACTCAATGATGCCAAGCATTTGGTCAAAACATGCCCACAGTGTCAGTTTCATGCAAGACAAGTTCATCAGCCTGCATATGCTTTACAAACTATTCCTCTAACATGGCCTTTTGCGGTATGGGGAATAGATATCATGGGTCCTATGCCCCAAGCGGTCAATGGATACAAGTTCTTATTCGTAGCCATTGATACGTTTACCAATCCGCAATGTTACCGCCGCTGCGGCGAAGAAATTCTTTCATAAGAATATAGTCACACGATTTGGTGTTCCAAGTCGTCTTATTATCGACAATGGTTCCCAGTTCGTTAGTGGTCTCTTCTTGGACTATTGCGACGATATCGGGGCCAAAGTGTGCTTTGCTTCTGTAACTCGTCCACAAAGCAATGGTGCCGTTGAACGTGCCAACGGGCAGATCTTACAAGGCATCAAGAAATGTGTTTTCGATCGCTTAAAATGCACTCGGGGGCTTGGGTAGATGAACTCTACTCCATTCTATGGGCACTACGCACTACTTGTAGTCGAGCTACGGGTGAGACACCTTTTCAACTAGTGTATGGTGCGGAGGCTGTCTTACCCACAGAAATTCGTATTGGGTCTGTTCGTGTGAATCAATTCGATCATTCTGATCAACATGAACAACATGCCCAAGATATTACCCTCCTTGAGGAAAAACGCGATCGGGCGACGGGTGCGGCCTCGTAGTCTTCACGTGGGCAACTTGGTTTTACGAAAAATACAAAACTAGTCTAACCGCAACAAATTCTCTCCTCAGTGGGAAGGCTCTTATACTATGGTCTCAGTACCACGACCAGGATCAGCTCGATTAGCAATGGAGGATGGAAGGATCTTGTCCAATACTTGGAACATAGATCAATTACGCAAGTTCTACATGTAAGTTTTCTATTTCTTTTATCCTTTTCAATTAGCATAATTTCGTAAAAAAATTATGTGTACTTTTATTCACGTTACGTTTTGGTGTGATTTCTTTTTGCTCCACCCTGACCGAGCTATGCTCGGGGGCTGACCGCCGATGACCATCTTACTATGATAACCAAGTTGGATTCGTTGGCTGATCTCATGGTCGCATCTAGATAAGACATCCCTAAATAAGCCGTTTCTAAACACATACGAGACTTACTAGCATGTTTCTGATCATTTGAGTGGCTGCCGGTTCATAATAAACATTGGTATTGTATTAAGATCAGTATCGGTGCTACTAGATGATCGTATCTAAGTTTAGACATTCCTTTATAAATCGTTTCTAAACGTAGAAGGAACTCACCAGATGCTTTATGATCCTCAGTAACATTTATTACTCCTGAGATTATAATACCATGCCTTCAGTATGTATGATCTCAGGAGGGGGCAAGAGGAATAGGGCCATCATGTAAAACAAAATTAAGTACACATTTTTTCTCAAAACCTAAGGCATGCGTTTGCATATTATAACTGTATTTGTACAGGTACAATTAAAATAAAAGGATTGTTGTCCATTACAATGAATCAAAGTAAGCCTTGCTCTTTCAAAAGACCTTCGACAAGAGGCTTGACTTCTTCTGAGATAGCTTCAAGCTGATCTGCACTCTCGATCTCTGCATCCCCCACTACTGGATTCAAGTTCAAACTTGGGCCATGGTGAAGTCTTAATTTGCAAAGAATGGCAGAGGCTATTGTTCTTACATTGGTCTTCATCGCCTATTCTTGCTGTTTTGTATCTTCAGGAAGATACTCGAGGAGTGATTCAGCTTGTGCCGCGACCAGTTTGAATGAATCGCTTAGGCTTAAGTTGCCCTTTTGAGGCTCGACTATATTTGCCTTCAGCAAATTCGCAACCATCTTCAATTTTTCGAAAACTCCTGATTGAACGTTGCTACAGGTCTTGGTCTCCTCGCAGATAGCGTCAATTTTCACGTTTTGAAGCTCGATGGTCGCATGAAGGTCCTCCTTCTCCTTTGAAAGAGAGCTTATTTGATCCTCTTGTATTTCATAAACAAAGTAATTGAATTTACAATAGTTTATGCAAAGAAATGATTTCCCCTGATCGAAAGTAAAACTTACAGGAAAGTTTTGACTGCGCCTCGCGAAGTTCCTTCTCTATAGAAGAAAATCTCGTAGCCGCAGCTTCATCCTGGTCTTGCCGATCAGCCATACTTTTTGTCAAGGAGCCATTTTCCCTATGACAAGAAAGACAATTGTCACACTTAGACGAAGTTCAAGTTGGTATAAACAAAGGTTCGGATATGTACTATTGTAGTCGGCTGATCTCCCGCTGTGCGACCTCAATGTGCTTCGCTAAAGCTTTCGTCTTGGTTGCCACGCAAGTCAGATCCTGAAATACAATGAGATCTAACATTTAAGCTTGAACATTCCTAAGGCCTGCAATTTTCAAAAAAGGTAAAAGAACCTTATTTATTTCTATGAAATTGCTTAAAGAAGCACCCTCGTATTCGTTCAAAGATTGAACCTCGAGGCTAGTTGCTTCCTTGACAACAGGAGTTGAAAATGGTTGATCTTGTTGGTCCACTAATGCGGTCAAGACAGCGGTTTCCATCCCCTGGGATTGGATGTCCGCAATTATTTCTTTCACAATGGCCTGAGAGGTTGCCTCAACCACCATTGTGCTTGCGCCCGTGTCACCTTCAACCTGTGTGGTAGGTATTGCGCCAGTTCTTGAGGAGGTCGGTAGGGAACTAGACACAGGGCTCCTGAAAGATATCATGGTTTGTCACATCTCTGTTTGCTGAACAAATAGGATGTGGGAGAAGTGCGATATTTCTTACCTTACCCGAAACCCCATCGTAGAGATGGGTCTCGGTGATGCACTCTGGGGAAAAAGAAGCCCATTGGGCGCCCCTGTTGAAGTGGCATCAACATCTGTCCTGGTCTTCCTTTTCTTGAACAAGGCAGTGTCTTCTTTCTCCTGCATATTCAAAATACAATTGGCATATGCAAAGAAATAGAAAAGCTAAAAACTATGAAGCCCTTACCACAACAGCTCCTTCAGTATTTGAAGGAAGGGTTACCAACCTCGAGGCAGTTGGGATCACGGCCTCAGAATCCTCTACAACCATGGTGGTTGGGACACATGCCTCAGGGCTGAGAAATTCTTCTGTGGCCGCAAGTTCCTCCGCGACCACAGGATCTCTTGCCTCAACATTTGCCCCTGCCATGGAGGACAATATGTTGGCAATAATGGGGGAGGATGGCTCCTCTGGAATGTCAGTGTCCAGAGAGCTCGTCATCTTCCTCTTACGACGGATGAGAGAAACTTCATCTTCCTCATCCTCGCTCCCCTCACCCTAAACGACTAAGAAGTAATTCCTATTCGTACTTGGCATAACGAGGGGAAGAGAAAATCTTACCGCGGGATCTTTCGTGGTTATTTTCTTCTTCTTCGAAGAAGCCCCTCCTATGATCTTTCTGGAAGATTTAGGGGCCAGCTCCTTCATTTTCTTTCCCTTGGAAGAGGATGTCTTCACCCTCTTCAATGCTGACCTCCCAGAAGGCCCAGCATCATCCCCAGGATGCTTTGACCCAGCAGTTCGCCCCTTCAGCAGCTGCATCATTTCAAGAATTTCGATTTGGTGATCAGGATCAACAGATGATAATGGACAAGTTCCTTGAAGGAAATTTTACCTTTTGACGTTCTTGTCTAAGATTGTCACCGTTGTTGATCAAGCTCTGAGGCTGGGGTGATCCTCGACCTCCTTCTGTTGCAGCATTATATGGCCGCAGAAGGTTATTTGTCCGTCTCTTGATCTCTCGGACAAAGATAGAACTGCATCACAAAAAGCAAATTACTTGACATGAAATGTGTTTTGTCGGTAAAATTGCATATTGTTGAAGTTCAAAGAACATACCAGTATTGTAATCCTAGGTGCTATCCGCCATGGATTTTACCTCCCAAGCTGGATGTTCCCTCTTCCGCAGGGGGCCCATCCTATTCTTCACAAAGTCACGAATGATATCCCATGCTGTTAATCCCTGCTGGACTAAGTGAAGAATCACTTGGGCCTACTTTTTCAACACTTGATTCAAAGCGGGAATGATATCCATTTCACTATTCTTCTCCGGCCGATGGTTCCCGAACCAGAGACCACTTTCTGACGGGGGGTGCAGTAGAACCATTTTTGGTGCCACCCGTACATAGAATCCCACAGAGGAAGAAATGGATAATCTTTCTTCTCCCTCACGCGGAAGTATATACATCCTGCTGCACTAGCGCTCTTCGACCATGCTGAGAAGTAGAACCGTCGGAAGAGATCTACACTGGGTAGCACTCCGACAAAGGCCTCGCACAAGTGCTGGAAAATCACCAAGATAAGAATGGCGTTGGGATGAAGATTCACCAACTCCAGCCCATAGTGTGCCAGGACTTCTTGAAGAAACTTGCTTTCTGAGAACTGAAACCCACATCGCAAGAACTCTTCGAAGATTACCAGTTCATTCTCATGAATGACTGGAGTTTCCTCATTTTTCTTCGTTGGCCGCCAGTTGATTAGCAGCCGTGGGGGAAGAATTTCAGAATTTCTTCTTTCTCAAACGCCATCAGACTCTCCTCAATATGGTGGATTGATTGGCTCTAGGATCCCATCGCTGATGAGATTCATGGAAAGGCGACGGCTTTGGAGGCGATGAGAGCAAGGTGCCAAGAGAGGGTTTTTGCGGCGAAAAGGACTAAGGCAAAAGAGGGTTTTTCTTCTGAAGCTTCTCAAGCAAGCTACCTCTTCCTTTTATATGCCCGAGACCACTACTCACCAAGTTCATTATTTTATTAATTTCTCATAACGAGAATTTCTCGAATAGAACCTGGTATCATGTTGGTATCATTTTTGGAATCTGAAACAAAATGCATCTATTTGAAATTGATAGATCATTTTATTTCACATTCGGGGACTACGGTACAGATAATCATATGAGAATTTTTTGAAGATTAAACACCTTATGATTTCAAGGTAATCTCACATTTTCAGCACTACTTACGCTCTCAAAAACAAAAATTTTGTGATCGCAGTACTATGTTTGATCGCAATGCTATATGTGATCTCAGTACTGTACGTGGTCTCAACACTATTCTGTGACCTCAGCGCTACGTGTGGTCTCAACGCTGTTCTGAGACCTAAGTATTCTTCGGAGTTGATCTCGGACAGAGGATTTATTACCTGTGTATGTTTTGGTCACAGAGATATTTTCCTGTAATCATTTTTCACACAGAATGTAAGGAACTCCAGTTGATGATTATAGACTATGCATGATCGTTAAGGAGTCAAGATATAAAGAAAAAAGACTTTATTTCTTGTAGTCTTTACATAAAAAAGGGATGCAGGTGACCAAAGCGTTGACCTGATCCAAAAGCAATTTACAAAGTTCTCCCAGGGACATGTTGGCATCAGTGGGATCAACACTGGCCGCCCCAAGAGAACTAGTGACGTCTTTCAGTCTATTGACGTCATCCTTTATTGTGAAGGAGCAGTCGTCCCTAATTGTGGTGGAGAGGTCTCGCAGCTCTCGGGCATGATCTCTCTCCAGCCGGAACATGCGTGCCTCTTCACAGTATCCATCACAGCACTTTGCCAGGTCAGCGTGATTGGGCAGATACCATCGAGGCGCTCCTTCAAGAAGTCTTTTTCTTCTTGGAGAGTTCTGCACAAGGCAGATTTCTCCCCCAGAAGAACCTGGATCTTAGCAAGCTGGTTGCTGAGAACCCAAAGAGCTTTCTCAATTGTAAATGCATTGATTAGTTCCTAAAGCATGTGACAGTTGGAAAGGATAAGGATGCTAACCTTCGTCGCAAGATGAGAGGAGAAAGCCAAGCTTTGAAGGGGACTTGGTCCCAAAGACGTTGCGGGTGCAGTAGGACTTTCCCCAAAAAAGGGATGGTTAGAAGGATTGTTTTGGTGATCCAAAGAAGGTGATGAAGATACAACTGGGTGGGTTGCAAGGGCCGACGAAAGGGGCAGTGTGGCAGCCCAGATGTCCGCATCCTTTAGCATTTTCGGTGAAGCTCCACTGGAGGATCCTTCATCATTTCTGGATCTCTTCTTAGGAGGGATCATTTCCTCAATCACCTGAAAATTCCAAAACACATTACTTTGGAAATGGTCTTACTATAAGGGAAAGATTTGCATCAAGGTTTCAGAAGAGACCTACCTTCTGAAGATCCTATTTAATCTTGATTCCTATTTCTATTTCTTCCTCATCACTCTAGACAATCTTCTTGGAGGCTTGATTCGCCATTAAGATGAGAGTAGAAGAGGAAATGTGAAGTAAGGAGTAAGAACCAGTTCTAAAAGACTTAGCCAAAAGAAATCTTGTGAGTTTTAGAACTGAAGGGCTTCGTTATTTATAGAGCCTGGAGGCGACGGTTCGTATTCGTGGATGCTTCGAGTTTTTAAAATGCACTTACGGCTTTTGCCTTGGTTAAATGGTCAATAACTTCATGATTATCCGTCAAGAAAACCCCAGAGGTTGTCTCGGGAAATCAATCGACACACGATGTACAGTGCACCTGAAGGAGTTGAAGCGTCGGGTTACATATTCGATGTGGATTAAATTTGAAGTTATAATCTTTTTATCTCTTCAAATTTAGAGGCTAGCTGACGAAGATTGTCACCCGAGCTAGTTTATATCTTGTTCAAGTCTAGTTTGGATATGATGTATGTCTTTGTGTCCCAGCAGCCGTATGGTCGCAGACGGATAACTTCCTATGTGCGATCAAAAGGTCGCGGACACGGAGTAAGTCTATGATCGAAGTGCTTGCACGGTCACGAGATCGCAGACTATGTGCAATCAGAAAGTCGCTGGCTATGCTCGACCAAGGTAACCTAGGAATGTTCGAGTCTTTACCGGGCACGTTCTCAGGATCAAAATAACTTCTCCCACGTATGAAGACAACCGCCAGGAGGTTAACATGTGCGGTTATCCATAATTGCACTTGTTTAAATCGGCGAAGAAGGCTGGAGCGATTATACAAACTGCACTTCGGCAACCACCCAGAACTACTTCACATTGGCATCCCTTCATCCAGTATAAAAGGACGGCCAATGTACAGTAAGGGGCATGATCAAATGAGAGATCAGAGAATAAGGACTTAGAAATAGTTCATAGACAGAAGTATAGAAGGAGATTATCGCATGTGACAATCTCTTTTCCTTGTAAACTCTTTTATTCATAGTGAAATCATAACAGGACGTAAGGCTATTACTGCCACCATCGAGGGCCCTAACCTGTATAAACCTTCGCGTCTTCATCTCATTGCTTATCTAACTTACCTGATAGCATCTTGAAAGGTCTCACATACAACTCACAAATCTGCGTAAGATCGATAGAGGACTCCAAGTCCAAATCATCGACATGATCCTTATGATTATTCTCGAGATAATCATAAGTCTCTGACAAGGTAACCGTTGAAGGAGGTTAAGAAGGTAAGGCGGTTCCACGACGGCCAGGTCAAGACTGCCAAACCACCACGTACCCATGATCTACGGCAACTACCACACCCACGACCTACAGCACTACTCTGAGGCGGTTAGGATAGATCGTGGGGTGTACCTCCAGGAGAACAACCAATGACCTCTTCGGCAAGTATAAGAAGGTCTTTAAGGAAGGGATCAGAGGACAAACGGATCGACGACAGAGAGAAGACTAGACTTAGCAAAGAGAGGATTAGCTAGCTACATATTGTAACCACCTCTCTGTAACTCTTTTTTCCACATAGTCAATTACACAAGACTAGGGCTATTACCCAGCTTAAAGGGGGGCCCGAACCTGGATAATCCTGGCTCCTCGTGTCTCTAGATTCATTCATACCTTGAATGTCTTGAGAATCTGTCTGATTGGCCCCATATATTCTAACTCCATTTCTTGCATAAGATCGACAGAGGCACCCAAAGGTCCAATCGTTGACAGAACTTTATGATTATCTCAGGATTAATCATAAGGATCATGGTAAGGTAATGTCAAAGGATGATCGCATATCGCTGCGACCATGGTAACAGATCAGACCTTGTATCTGCGAGAGAGTCTGATTGTAGGGATGTATCACTACTACAGAATTGCTTTTCACTATCGGTTTAAAATCGTCTCTACTATCGGTTCTCTTACCACTAGTGATCGGCACAATAGAAAAAACGTAGCACAACTCTATCGGTTGCAAACCGATAGTAAAATACCTATATTCCAACATTCACTAATCGTGAATGATAATTTCTTCTATCGGCTCAGTGAACTCAACCGATAGTGATGTTAGATTTCTTGTAACGGTTCTACACTGGAAACCAATAAACTGTTAGTTTTCCTATCGGTTAGTTACTCGACACGGTTAGTACTGGAAACTTTCTTCTATTGGTTGTAGGATATGAACCGATAGTATTACAAAGGATTATTAACAGATACAACAATACAGAGAGACACACATTGGACAGATTGAATCTAATTATTCAGAGATTGAATTTATTCACAAATACACTAATACAAAGATATACACATGCATTGGACAGATTGGATCTAATTATTCACATATTAGGTTTATTCACAAATACACCAATACAAGTACACACATACACGAATTAACACATTCAATGTATATTACACAAGTCATTTACGATCGATCGTTGATAGCCACTTCATCCATCATATATTGAGCCCAAATTTGTCGCATCTGCTCCAATTGAGGCAACTCGTATTGGTCTTTCAACATGGCGCTCTGCATGCTTGTTTGAAGTTAGGAAACTGATTTCATTTCAATTACTCTTTCCTAAAGAATACCTGGTTCTAATCGCGTTCAGTATCAATTTAAGAAACTGACACGAGCGGCAAGAACAATTTTAATCGGGTTGGTCAAGAACACTTACAGTTCGTGGAGTGGCCTACGATGGCGCGATGCAGTGACCGGCGGCGGTGGAGAACCCAAATGCGAGCGGCAATGGTGGTGCAGGAGCGAAAAAGGGGACGTCGGGGAGGCTAGGGTTTTCCGCGTGCGAGTAGAGACTTATTTGGAAATGTGTTTGGTTGGACTGGAGGGAAAACTCCCGCGCGTTTAACCCATTATAAGGAAGTTTATCTTTACTATCGGTTCGTACACTAATAACCGATAGTAAAAATGTAATTGTACTATCGGTTCAAAAATACAACCGTTAGTGAGCTTTCCTCTCTTCTAAAGGTCCCCATTGTTTCTTTTACTATATTTACTATCGGTTCGTACACTAATAACCGATAGTAAAAATGTAATTTTACTATCGGTTCAAAAACACAACCGTTAGTGAACTTTCCTCTCTTCTAAAGGTCCCCATTGTTTCTTTTACTATCGGTTGAATAAACAAACCGATAGTAAAAGTTCATCTTTACTATCGGTTCGTACACTAATAACCGATAGTAAAGATGAACTTTTACTATCGGTTCAAAAACACAACCGTTAGTGAACTTTCCTCTCTTCTAAAGGCCCCCATTGTTTCTTTTACTATCGGTTGAATAAACAAACCGATAGTAAAAGTTCATCTTTACTATCGGTTCGTACACTAATAACTGATAGTAAAAGTTTATTTTTTATATCGGTTGGTACAGTACGAACCGATAGTATAAAGTGAGTAATTTTACTATCTGTTACGAATGAAAAACCGATAGTACTATTTTAATATATTATATAGGTTGGTACAGTAATAACCGATAGTATAAAGTGCGTAATTTTACTATCAGTTAAAAATGAAAAACCGATAGTACTATTTAATATATTATATCGGTTTGTACAGTCATAACCGATAGTATAAAGTGCGTAATTTTACTATCAGTTAAAAATGGAAAACCGATAGTACTATTTAATATATTATATCGGTTTGTACAGTAATGACCGATAGTAAAAAGTTTTTGCATTTCACTAACGTTGGACTAGTGTGTAACCGATAGTAAAATGCCTCTTTTCCGCCGCTGTCGTCCTATTCTATCGGATTTTTCCCAGATTGCTTATAACCGTTAGAAAATATGGGTTAGTGGAATGCACTTCTGTAGTAGTGTATCTCTGTAGCCATAGTGTTCTCGGATACAGTAGAAGATATGAGTTTTTATGATGATAAGTGTTTTGAATTTGTGTGAAATAAATATGGCTTTTGAGTTATAGCCAGAACACCCTTGGATAACCCGATGTCCTTCCTTCTGGCCCTTGGCGACCATAGGGTGGACCTGCGACTATGGCTATGGGCGACCATGGCTATGGGCGACCATGGGACGCTTGCGCGACCATGGAAGCTGAAAAATAGCTAACAATCCTCGTCAAGTAGTCACACAGGGTCCAACTGACAACTGTCCATGCAAATTCAACACTTGTAGATTCAATGGTTTACTCAATTCCATCAACTATCAATCCAGTTGCCTCAACAATCAACAATTCAACATGCTCAGGTTGTCAGGCCTCATGAGGGTCGAGGGTAGTCGCACAGTAACATTTTCACTCAATTCCATCAACCATCAATCCATTTATCAGTGGCCTCAACAATCAACCAATCAATATGCTCAGGCTGTCCCAAATGATCACAATATTCTAAAGCAACACTACTAAACTAGTGAACTATTTTGATTCACAAAACTGTCATCCATAGTTATATTAATATACCGTGTGCCGTTGACTGGAGGCGGAGGTGACTGGAGGCAGAAGCGGCGGAGTTGAGGAGGACTCGTGCAGCGTGCCGACCTTGACTGGAGGTGGAGGGGCGGAGGAGGAGGCGACTGGAAGTGGAGGCGGAGGCGGCGGAGGGGCGGAGCCGAGGAGGACTCGTGCGGCGTGCCGGCCTCGACTGGAGGCGGAGGCAGAGGCGGCGGCAACGACTAGAGGCAGAGGCTCGGAGGAATTGGGGTTTGTGGTGGCGTCATGGAAAATATTTGACTCAAGAGTCAATAGTAAATAGAGGTAGGCCAGTACAATTTTACCCAACCCGACCTGGCTCCGTTTCCACCCCTACCCATGGCTAACAATTTTACAACGGCTATTTTTACTTTCCAGTCACTTACAGGTGGGCCAGTACAATGTCGACCCTGTTGGATCAAGGTCGATTTATGTATCTAGGTTTTGATGGTTAATGATAATTTGGATAAACCCTTGATGATTAATGTTAATCTGGATAATGACAGTTTTGATGATTAAATGACAACTTGTATAAATCCTGGTTTAGCACAAATACATTAAATTGTTAATTGTTAAACCCTAGAAGTCGATGACTCCATTTGTGGTTTGATATCAATGCATATGTTGAGGGGGAGCTCATCGTGTATGTCATCTGAATTTACATCGAGCTTATGCTTATCTTTATCATGACATGAGTAGTATGGATTGTGTGCGTATTTCTTGTATCATATATGGATCTATATGATTGTACGATTCATCTCTTACTCATTTGTTGCTTATCGAAATTGGTTTTGTCTTTTCACCGGAAAGAGAAATTGTTGAGTTCACTCCTGTGTGGAGTAATTTCTCTGGTGATTAATGACAACCTATATATGAGACTAGTGTTGTGCATTGAGTGTATGTGTTGTAGTCTCAGAATAGTTGCGAGATGAAAGAAAGCAAGAGCGTATGGAGGCTAATGTTGATATGAGCCATCTTGAGTGAGGTCAAGCTTTGCGAGGACAAGTTTCGAGAGGTCAAGCTTCACACAGTCGAGCTTCACCGAAGGTAAGATCCAAGATTGAGGATTGTTTTCTTAGGATTTTATCGGTCTCGGTGTTTGGAGATAGACCAGTTTGATAGGACTTCTTTTTACTAGTTTGACCATACTATTAAGAGGGGTCGGAAACTAGTAGCTTAAATCTATCTAGTGTGGAAGCTCAAATGCATTTATATCATCTTGCACTAGTGATTAATCACCTCTTGCATTGCTAGAAAGTCTAAGTGTAGTTTGTGTTGTATTAAAGAAAATGTTTTGAAAACTGCACTTAGTCGTGATCGCCAGCTAGAGAAATATATTTCATTACTAGAGCTGGTCGTGGTCGTATTTGCACATTCTGATCGTATCCTTGCATGGAGTGTGGTCGTGGTCGTGGTTGCCAGATTAGCTGTATCGTGTTTAGGGTTTGGTCATGGTTGTAGGAGTTCAAGCTAATCATACCAGTTTTCAGTTCGCTTGCGTACGCTAGACCAAATCCACTCGACCACCTATTTTCGACCGGATATTCGACCTGTGAGTTAAGTTCGTAAATCATATTGGTTGTAGTCGTTGCTGTAGGAATATCTGCAAGAAAACAGCAAATCCTTATGTGCAAATACCCTAAATTTGGTTTTGAGTAAAATTGGTAAAGTCCTGTTTTCGGTTTGCACAGGTCGAACTTTGTCTGTGGTGGTCGGACATTGTCCGACCTGTACAAAGCTCTTGTGGCTTTTACAAATCGAAACTAGAGACAAATACTTTTGTCTGGGGTAGGCCGAACATTATCCGCTGTTGGCTAGACATTGTCCGGCCTGTATAAATCTTGTGAGGTTTTAATTGAAATGAACCACAAACGTTTGAAACCGTCCTGAGGGTTTTGTTTGGGACGGGCCAGACATTGTCCCGGCATAGCCGGACTTTGTCCGGCATGTACAATCTTTGTGTGCCTTATTTGAAACGTGTAAATAGAGACAAATGCTTCTGTTCGGGGCTTCTGTCCGGACATATGATCATTTGTTCGGCCTTCACAAATATGGCCCAACGGTAACTAACACGTTTGCAAAGGTCGAAATTTGTTGTACAGGCCGGACATTGTCCGGCCATGCCAGACACTGTCCGACCTGTACAAAATTTGTCAGGATATTGCAAATGGCTAGTTTTCCTTAAGGGGCTATAAATACCTCGTGTTGGCTTTCATTTAAGGTTGCTTAAGAACTCAAAACTCGGTGTATAAGCTAGCAAATTCATTGCATGTGTTCTATTGCATCTAGAGGCTAGATTTGAGCCAAAATCTTGAGTGGATTTGAGAGAAAGTCTTTGTGTGAGGTTAAGAGTTCTTAGTACACTTCATCCACAAGTTGCAAGCTAGTGCTAGAGTATTGTGCATCCTCATTGTATCATTTGAGCTTCTAGCACGTGATTCGTTCAAGTGAAAGGGTCCGACTTGTTACTCTTGGTGATTGCCTTCGCCTAGACGATGTCAGAGGAGAGTCTTGATCTCTCCGATTGAAGTTTGTTGGAGAGGCCGACAAACAAGTGTGAAAGGTTTGCTGCTCTCCTATCCTGTGTGGAGAAGGAGCAACCCAAGTAAAAATATCCTTCGTGGATGTAGAAGCGAGGCTCATGCGTGAGCGCTTCAACAAGGAGTAGGGGAGACTGGGTAAGTCTCTGAGACCTCGGTAAAAATATTGTGTCAATTGCTTATCTCTTATTCATTTCATATTTATCTTGGCAAAATTGTTTAAATCTATCTTGTTGCTTGTTGTATTGTGTTTTCATATCGATCAATTGCAACTAGTTGTTAAATTGTTTGTAAACCTTTTACTAAATCAAGATTATCCTAGACATTCTTTAAAAAGTGTTTAATTGAAAAGAATTTTTAAAAGCCTCCTATTCACCCCCTCTAGTCGGCATCCTTGATCCTACAGACCCCACTTGTCATTCCCTCTAAGTGAACAATGACCAGCATGCGCAACACTGTACCACATTTTTAATTCGAACCAACATTCGTTTTTTGGTATTTCAATGACAAGTGAGCCCTACAAATAGAGGAACCACTAATCAGTGACTTTAAGTTGAACTCGTGTGCATCATCGATGGAAACAAGGCTGGCGCACTCACCCATTTTATGAGCTTGGCGGGCCCCACTTCTCTTTAATGTTGTGTGATGCGGCGTATATTAACTCAGTAACTGACATGTGGAGACATGAACTATGGGACCCAGCTGTCAACTTCGCTAGTCGATTTTCGGGCAGTGCGCATGCGCACTGACACAAGCACGCTACTCATTGCCGTGGGGCCCACACAATATTTCTCAACGACGCATACACCCAATACACAGCAACTGACAAGTAGGCCTTTTTATTTTCTGAACCCACATGTCAGATTTATTTTTTTATGGGTATGGTTAGTTGGTTTATTTTTCGGTGGGGCCAGCAATACACATGACGAAGCACCCGCTTCGTCTCCAACGGTGGTGCTGCCCTCGCCGTGCGTGCTCTACCACCAGTCGCTTCCGCCTGAAGCACGCGCGCATCCCATCACACTGAGTAGCTGTCGACCAAGCGTCAGCCTCTGTCGATGCACGCCGGCGATCGGATCGCCTTGGAGAGAGCCTTATGTGATTGAAAGTTGCCTGTGTAATTCGGCACATGCTCAAGTGCTATCACAGTATAGTACAAGCTAACACGTTTTAATTATTTGCTTGATGAAGACTCTAAATTTAGCCTTCACCTGACTAGCGACTGAAGGATATTTTTGTAATTATTTTTATGAAAGCTCTATTTTTAAAATTTGTTTTTTATTAGACTATTTAAAAAGAGATTCCAAAGCCATGCTGTCCAAAAGAAAACAAAAAAAATCGAAAAAAAAAACCAGATAAAGCCTTCTCTGCCCTTCCTCTTCCCCTCCCACACCACTCACCTCTTCCCCCCATGGCCCTCCCTCACTTCACCCCACGCCCACCCCTCCTCCCGCCATTCCGCCCCCCTCCCCCCTCCCCGACCTCCATCCAGCTCTCCCGCTCCGACAACAACCATCCCCCCAACCCGACCACCGCCCCATCCAAACGCTGCAAAACGCCCACCCCTCCCCACCCGGCGTTCTCCCGCGCCGCCCGCGGCCACGCCCGCATCCCCCTCACGGACCCCACCGAGGAGGGCCCCATCCACGTGACCGACCGCGGCCTCACTTACCGCCTCGACGGCGCGCCGTTCGAGTTCCAGTACAGCTACACGGAGTCACCCCGTGCCCGGCCCTTGGCGCTGCGGGAGAAGCCGTTCCTGCCGTTCGGGCCGGAGGGCGCGCCGCGGCCGTGGACGGGGCGGAGACCTCTTCCCAAGAGCCGGAAGGAGGTGCCCGAGTTTGACTCGTTCAGGCTGCCGCCGCCCGGGAAGAAGGGCGTGAAGCCCGTGCAGTCGCCTGGGCCGTTCCTCGCCGGGGTCGAGCCCACGTACGAGGCGGCGTCCCGGGAGGAGGTGATGGGCGAGCCGCTCACCGCCGAGGAGGTCGCCGAGCTCGTCAAGCGCAGCTTGAAGACTAAGAGGCAGCTTAATATCGGTGAGCAATTGGCGACAGATTTAGAGTATGTTCCGTTCGTGACCACAATTTGCCGCGCAACTTGGTATTGCTAATTGCTTCTCGAGCAAATTTGGCCAACAAAATTTACAGGCAAATGGGCCTCCCTTTCTTTAAAATAAGCAGGCCTCGCCTTTTTTGCTTCACATTTGGCGGTCAATTGGATTTGCAATTCTTTTGATCCTGACCAAATTGTTTGGTTATGCCACAACTTTGGCTGTGATCAAATTTCGGCATTATTATTCTTCCTGTTTTACTCTGAATACCTTTGCTATCTCCAACAGCATTAATGCAAAATGTGATAACAACAGCATGAAAGAGTGGATTGTTTCGCCAAAGTAGCAATTAATTGTTCTAATTTACATTTTTCTTCACTTTATTGGTTTGTGCACATGATGGGCTTGGACTAAGATTGTGAAATGGAAGGAGTAACATTAGAATGGCTTGTCTGGTATCAATGTGGGTGGAACTGGTTGTCTTCACTTATGAGAGGGCTCTTGAGAGATGAATTGAATAAAGTCCTGTGTGCTGCATGCAGCAACAACGCAACACTTGAAGCGGTTGTTTAGTGTGATTTTGAGATGGTCCATTGTTTATTTGTTTTTATACATGGATTGGACCAAAATTGTTTGATGGTAGGAACGTAGGTTGAATTGTAAGATTTTGTGTTGACAAGAGATATGGTGCTTAGACAAAAGTTCAAGTATTGGCCACATAAAATTGCTTGGATAAAAGTTTTGCCTGCCGTGTCTTGGATTCATTTGTTACTTTTGCAGGCAGGGACGGTTTAACACACAATATGTTGGTGAACATTCATGCACATTGGAAGAGGAAGAGAGTTTGCAAGATAAAGTGCAGAGGAGTATGCACAGTTGATATGGATAATGTTTGCCAACAGCTAGAGGTAGCTGCTTTACTTTTCTTTTGTTTAATACTTTAATTGGCAGTGTTGGCCACTTGGTTTCATCAAAGACTGGGAAATGCAGATCAACATTGTCCATGCTAATTGTTTTTGTTGATCTTCTAGTATTGTAGATACTAATGTATTATCAGAATAGCATGAGAGTAGTGTGGTAAGTTTTCTGAGGACATTTGTTGAACACAGCACAGGCTTCAATATATATATATCTCCGCAATCATTTCTGTTAAAGACTATTTTTTGTAACATGCATCCTTATGAAAAATTTTAGTTTGAGTTTTTCCCCGTTTTTTACTCAGGTCTTAGTTTGCACTCTAGGATTTAGTGGACTAGTTACCTAATACTTCGTCTGGAAAGAAGAAATATAGAAGGTAGAGTAATAAGTTTGACAAGATATTTGATTTGATTATTGATTTTTTAAGCTTTTAACATTAGAATATGCATCATTGTGCTAGAAAGGCTATGGACTTCTTAAAATTCCTGACAATAGATACTGTTATTGTTTTCTCAGTTAAGTCTTATCATCCTGAACCCCTTTCCATACCTCTGTGTGTGTTTGTGTGTGTCCTTTGGCCATGCGTAGAAGTTTAAGTTGTACTACTATTTGGATGTTAGATAACTTCATCTCACACTTCAACAGGAAAAAGTCGGAGGAAGGGTTATACATCGCCATGGAGGTGTTGTCTTTCTTTTTCGTGGTAGAAACTACAATTACAGGACTCGCCCACGCTTTCCACTTATGCTGTGGAAGCCTATTGCACCAGTGTACCCTCGTCTGGTTAAAAAGGTTCCAGATGGTTTAACTCTAGAGGAGGCAATCGAAATGCGCAGGAGGGGACGTGAATTACTTCCAATTTGCACACTTGGTAATACTAATCTTGTTTGCGCTTGATAGGCAGAATTGCATGAGATATCCTCAATTATCCGCTTTTTGGTTATTGGAGCTCCTCTTAGATCAATATGCTTCGCGCGCGTGTGTGTCTTACTGGTTCCTTTTGTTGATTTGCTAAACAGAAATTAAATGTGGCTATTAGATTTTTTTTTTTTATATTAGGGTCTATCAGGTTGTTATTGCAGAATTCTGAAGTGACTTGGAACAAAACTTTCCTCACCAAAATAGCAAAATATTCTTTCGTACCACAGTAGAGGGCTAATATTCAAAACATTTCGACTTAGCAAATCATCTATTTTGGTAGGAAAGTTTTACTCCAAGTTACCTTAGCATCCTATAATAAGAGAACTCAGTTTTCGTTGGAAAGATCTGATGGCGACATTGGATTTTCGTTTGTCTGATGGATGAAAGGGCCAGATTAGATAAAGGCATGAAATGCAGGGCTTGGTTTGACAAAATTGGTGTAAAGACAGGGGACTCCATTCAACAAAAGTGTTTAAACTGCCCCCTACCCCACCCCAACCCATCCCACCCCAAGTGGAATTAGTAGGCTATGATTGCATAATTTCAAAATTTTCTACTCTAAAATTTGAAGTATTAGACCATAGATTAGATTATTATCAGTACCGGAAAGAGAGTTGGAGTAGAGATCGATCCAACCACGTGTGCTTGTCTGTTCTAGCAGCAACTGATTTGATCAGCACAACAATAGCGGCATCACCTTTACCAATATTCACACATCCCGGGATGGAACGTCATGCATTGGTGTGCTAGCACCGCCAGACACGATTAGGGTTTAAGAGTTGCGGTTATAGCAGAGGTGGTGGCTAGGATTTCTATGGATTGATTTGAAAGCCCATCATGTCTCTTTATATAGTGCTTTGCAGATGGAATTCTATATTAGATTTCTAATATGGTATTGAATACCAGAACGGATCCTATCTGAACTGAGTGGTTTTGGTCCGTTAAGTGTGTAATTCTGTCAATTCATGCATACTTGGACGTGGTCTGGAAACACTTACCTGAATTACTTGTTGATAGTAACCCCTAGTAGAACATAACGTCCACTCAAATATACATGAAAATCATATCCAACAAATCTGTATAATGCATTTATGTTGATCGCTTCACTATACAATATCAGATTCAACCCAAGAAAAGATATGTGCCACCCTTGCACGGTTCAATCTGTTCTCAATTTCATATAGAACTGACTTTTCCGTAGTTGACACAACCACATAAGGCATGGCCATTCACTTCTTGGTTCATTTATATTGAGAGGCTCAGCGATATCTCTCTCATTAAATGAGATCCCATTTTAACCGTTCACATTTCTCTTTGTAGTTCGTAGCATATCCAAATATTATCTTTATAACCACTCAATTAAAATAGTATTTTGTAGCACCAAAAGTATACTACTACGTGTATAGGAAACTATGAAAATCTCATATCTAAGTATCAATTTTATCATTATTTGAGATCAATTGGTAACGTTTATATGACAAATTCTAATAGTATCTTAAAATCGGTTAATCAAACATGTGTCTACATTATTGATTTGATATCTCATATTCATAGTTTTTGAAACATAATCATTAATCAATACATGTGATGATATTAATCATTAATGTCCTATATAATGATAATAAATAGGGACTTTATAAAATAATATTACCAAATAAATTAAGAGTTTCACGAACAAATCACACTTGCTGATAAAAAAAAATAATTTAGTCAAGAAATAGAATAACATTTATATTCAAAGGTTGGTAAACATAGCAAAAATAAAATCATCTTTATGATTGCGTCTAGAACATATCACTAATACCTCCTGCCACCCTAACCACAAACACCCGAAAAACAGGGAAATAGGAAAAAAAACTTGGTTAGTGTTGTATATTGTTAGTACTTTAGCATTTTTTAACAATAAACACTCCAAAAATGAAATCTGAAT
Source organism: Pharus latifolius (assembly GCA_019359835.1). Classification (NCBI taxonomy): domain Eukaryota; kingdom Viridiplantae; phylum Streptophyta; class Magnoliopsida; order Poales; family Poaceae; genus Pharus; species Pharus latifolius. The sequence goes on from CM033325.1 coordinate 36,590,649, forward strand.
GGTTCATGTCCGTGAAACTTGTTTGACCTGGTTAGTGCAATGCTTATGTGGTTCTTAGTTTATTATGTCATTGAGTTTTCTTATGTTAATGGTAGATTAAGCTATTGAAGTCTAATTTTTGGTAGACGCCCTGGAGAGGTGACTGCAATTAGATAATGAGTATAGTTTCAGCTTGGACAAACTATTATGCTACTACCATGAATTACCTCCACATCATTTGTGGACATACCAAATCTCAATTTATCGCACAGCTATATGTGCATAACTGTATGATTAAGAATTTGCACTATATCATTTTCACACTTTCCATATTGCTATACTATCGCAATTCATAATAATCTTTTTTTCTAAGTCCAAATTGTCTGATTTGTTTATAGGGAAAAATGGTGTGTACATTAACCTTGTCAAGCAAGTTAGAGAAGCATTTGAAGCATGTGATCTTGTCCGGATTAATTGCTCAGGTCTGAACAAAAGTGACTGCAGAAAAATTGGGGCTAAGCTAAAGGTTGGGTAAACTCTTAGTATTATATTTAGCTATGTTGTGGTTTGTTTGAAAATTGATGGAACTCTTGTCTGTGCAGGACTTAGTTCCCTGTGTCTTACTATCATTTGAGTTTGAGCATATACTTATTTGGAGAGGGAGCGACTGGCAATCATCTCTTCCTGCATTAGAAGAAAATACAGCACCCATGCACAATGGATATTGTTTGAACAACCAGGTTGTAGATTCAGGAATTGCCCAGACCTCAGATCTGGTGGTCAGTACTGAAATGCCTCTTGAGAATATCAGCTTGGCCGAGGGTGCAGAAAATCTGAATCATTTGTTGAAGTCAGATCCAGTGAATGATATTTTGCCGAGTTCTGCTACTGCAATCCCTGGATTGTATGGTTCTGTCGATACTGCTGGATATGTACCTTCAGCTTCCAGCCAACTAGAATTATCTGCTTTGGATGCAGAAAATGACTTGCTGGATCCGTCTCTCGAGTTATCTTGCAAAAGCATCCCCTCATACAAAAATGAAAATAGAGAACTGGTTGAGGGCTCTCCTGATGAGGGAATAGCATCTGTACCTTTAGCAGATTGTTATATTGGTTTGTCATGTACAGAAAACTGTGATGAGATTGATAAACTGGAGACTAGCAGCAGAAACATTGGAGAGTTGGATACAGAATGCAGGGATAGTATGAAGAGTGATCGTACTAATAAACCAACGCCCTCCTATTTTGAGGGAGTGCTGCTTCTTTTAAAACAGGCTGTAGACACTGGCAGTGCACTTGTTCTGGATGAAGATGAGTTTTTTGATGCTGATTTGGTCTACCAGAAGTCTGTTGCTTTTATGAAAACAGCTCCGAAAGGACCAGCTTTCCAGCATATGCCAAGGAAATGCACTGCTAGGAGAAATGAATCAGACAAGCAGTTGAAGCATGATAAACAATATGGAGAACATAAAGTTTCTACTCATACCGAAAAGAAAGACAATGCCAACAAAGTATTGGGAATGTGGAAAAGGAATGATTCACAAGAGTTTGTATCGGATGTTGTTCCACAGGGTACCTTGAGAGTAGATGAACTTGCGAAGCTACTTGCTTAGGTGTGATCACTCTTTTATCCAGGTATTGATTAGCCCATTCCATCCTTTGTTTCAAGAACCAACCGAGGAATATGTACTGGGTGCAGTGAGGGGACAAAATGTCTTCTATGAAGCATTGGTTATGCAAAATTGTTCATGAAGTTTTACAGTGCGCACTTCAGAAAATTTCAGAATTGTCTCCTGTGTGGCCTACAAAACTTTTTTCAAACGATTGATACATGCATCATCATTATTTGCAGTCGTTGAAGATGGGGATCCTCACCAAAAACAACTTTTTAAGCACCACTGCACTTATGCAGACAATTCTGCGAGAAGCAGTAAATCAGCTGAGTTGTTTCAAAAGACTGCTTTGGAAGCTCTATTCCTGCCTTGTAGCTTTCGTCAGCATTGCAAGACATCAATTATTACCATGACAAACAAAATAAAAGGGAATAAGACACTTGAGGTTAGCACAAACATTGCAATATTCAGTTGGCAACCAAAATTGGTTTCATCACTGTCAGTTCTCTGGAACCCAATTTACTTCAGTATCTTCTGAGGCAGAAATTTAGGTCAGCGTTCTCGTTGCTGGTTTGCATTCTTTACCAAGGTTAATGTAAGCGTTCTCTCTGCAGGCTTGCACCATACCCACCTATACCTTTTGTCACTTGCAGATTTAAATTGATAATTTACAATATGTACTTTGAGGTTGTTGCTAGCGGCAGTGCTTTTAGTTTTAGCAATTTGCCACCCGTACTTTCTAAATCACTACAATTTCAGACCTATAATATAAAAAAAAATTGTACAATGTCGTGGCTAAATGGATTCAGAGAAGAAAAATGCTCATACTAATATTTATTGTTTTCATGTATCCATGCTAATGAGCACTTTTTTAAGACAAAGCACTTTTAAAGACATAAGTATGAATCGCAACAGCATAGAAGTACAAGTTCAAAAAAAAAAAGTACATGTGGTAAATTATCAAAATAAAAAGTACAGGTGTTAATTTGCAACAACCTAGAGGTACAAGTAGTAGATTATCAAAATTGAGAGTAAACGTGGTGAGGATCATGGGATGGGCTATAAGCTCAGTGGTAGGAATGCACAGCCGATATCTGAAGATAATCTATTTTCTATCTCAAAAGTTTTACCTTGCACGTTTGAGTTCATGCGTTCGTACCAAATATTCCCACAAGTTTGTATTAATGAAGTGTTTTTTTTTCTTGCCAATCGCGAAGTTTTTTTTTTTTTTTTTTTGTGTTTTTCTTGGAGAGGAAAATGCAGGTGAAATACTACATACCATGGAGGGAAGAATGGGTAACCATCCTAATCTAGTAATATGAAAAAGAGATTTATTAATAGGTAGGTATCAATTTTTTTATCTTGCATGCTCTCTCTTCACTTTAGATCAAATCTCTTTTATTAGATTTAACTACTCTAAGATTTATCTAATCTCATCCTTAACTTCTCTAGATGTAACAGCACAATAATGAGTGGATGCAAGCAAGGTGGTGAGGCGACAGTGGTGTCGCTGGTTATAGTGAGAGGTGGCGGATGTGAGGGCAACGGGAAGGGCAGTAGTTGTGGTGGTAGTGCAGTAAGATAGCGGCGGTGACTGGTAGGGAAGTTAGGGGTGGTAACAACAGTAGTGGGTCAAGAGGTGGATGAGGAGAGATAAAATGATGGAGAAAAAGATATTGAAAATTAAATCAGATCTAGATGTATGATATTGATGTAAATTTTTAATAACAAAATAGGCATTTATATCATAACCAACCACTGTTTAAAAATATCCATATAAAAAGCGCTCAGGAACATTTTATTCCCTTTGATGTTTACGAGGATCTAAATTATGTTTAAAGGTTTATGTCATTGCTATAATATTGGATTGTTGGTTTTTGTCCAAATATATCAAAAGTACCCATCAAGCCCTGGGTCCTCCGGCGCGCAACTGAACTCAAGCTGTCACGCGCTAGGTCGGTCCTGACATACCAAAAACTCCCAGGCGATGCGCCCCGACACAACTAACTTTGTTAGGACATTAGGCTGAGTCAATGTTGGCTCTTCTGGACAGGTGTTTCAGAAAAAAAATATTAAGTATATTATGTATTATGTGTATGAAATATCAATTGAAATACTCACCACTTCAATACAAAGGTGTTTGAAGAGATTTCTCGAACAAACTCACGAGTAAATTAAATATTTATTAAAATTTAAGTGATTTTAGTAAAATGTAAATAATTTTTAATTCTAAAATCGAATATACATAATATTTGATCTTTATATGAAGATAATTCAAAAATCTACAATTTTCTTTAATATAATAAAGATCTAGTTTGAACTAAATTAATGCATAAATTAAAAAACAAAAATTATATATATTTGGTTGCACAGAAATCAAAAAAATTTAAAAAAACCGAGCCGAGGAAGCACCTCCTCTTCTCTTGCACAGTCGAAAAAAATATTTTTTTTGCGGGAACCCGTGTTAGACTTCATCTTATAGGAAAGAGTAAATTTTACCGCCAATCTATGTTATAATATAAGAATTAAAATTTTATCTCATTTTTTTAATCTTGCACTAGAAATTCCACATTGTGTACAAAATTTATTATCAAGTCTTTATCTACTAAATTTCGTAAGTGGTGTTAATAAAAAATATTTAAAGGAGTAGAAAAAACTAATAAACATATACAAATTCAAAAATGTATCGAATATCAAATAAATTCATAAAAATATTTTGAAATCAAAAAGTATATTCGAAAAAACTAATTATAACACATGTATATATAACAGAGTGCAATTCTCTATGTTTTTATACCAAAAAAATTGTAAAATACTTTTCTTCAAGAAAAATCCATAAGACAAAAGAATTTATTTCAAAATTTTAATTTATGGAAGTGTTCATTTATGAGTAACTCTTTAGTCATTTTTTTGTTATCTTAGTATTATTTTTTATTTTTTTATCTTCCACACTTTATAGTTTTTATAGTTTTCATAATATATTTCTTTATTTTACAAGATAATTTTGACTTTTTAAATTATTTTATGATTATTTTGGTTTCATAATATTTCTCGATGTTGTTTAGTTTTTAGTTCCGAGACTTATTTTGTATTTTTTGAATATGTTCTCGAACTATAATATATTTTTGATATAAAATATTCTTTGTGAAGCATTATGGGTGTCTCAATTTTTAGTACTTTTTAAAAATGTTTTCTGTTAATATTATTTTTGAAATTTACTAGACAGAAATTTAATTGTAATTTTTTGGTATAATATGAGACTTTGGGTGTAAATTGAAAGAAATGAGATGAATTTAAAATTATTGTGTTGTAGTGAAGATTCCTAGTGAAATTTACTCTTATAGAAAATCATAAAGAATATTGGATGAACCGAAGAACTAAAATCATGGCAAACGTTTGGACCAACTCGAACATAAAAATGGGTGCTTTGTGTGCATGCTTTTTGGGTCAAAGAAAAAATAGGACACAAGAGTAAGTTTGAGGGTAGAAAAGTAATTTTCATTTCACACACTTTAAACAACTTGTTCTTAGTGCTCATGGATATGATTAAGGTTTTGGATATTTAATAGTGTGTTTGATTTCATGCATGAGACATAAGTTGGCCCGTATCAGTGGGATAAATTAGATAAAACAGACTGTGAGATGTAGTAGATATATTGTTTGGTTGGTTGATTTCTGAATTATGGATGAATACTGAGTTTATTTGGTTAACTGTATTAGAGACTGGTTCTAGTTGTTAGATGGATGAGATGCTGTTTGATTGGTTGTATGGGTTTGAATGGGGTTATCCTAGTTGTAGTATGTGGTGAGATTACCCCTCTTCATTTGAAGGGAGACAATGAATATTTGGTTAAGTGTTGGATGAGAATAGTGTGTGGGTGTATTGTAATGTAAAATGTTTTTGAAATATTTAGATTTAATTATAAAATAATTATAAATTGTTAATTTAATCCAGAGTTTATTTAATTAGTTATATAATAAATTATTATTTAATGGTGGGAATGGAGATGATAGGAGTGTGCGCGTATGGTAAAGTAAAATGTCCTTCCATATCGACATTTCATTTGAACTTAAATACTAATTACTAATTAAATTAAATTTTTCATTGCATGCACCTTAGCACAAAACATACTAATTTATTTTTGGAAATAACCCCAAAACAAAAAGAATTGCATAAATAACCTAAACTTATCGTATTTTGCCAAAATAACCCTCCACATTAGCCTACTGAGTTTCCAGCATGCGACAGAGATTTACTAAGAAAAGCACTATAGACTATTACTATGTGAACCACAGTCAATTATTATCCACACCAAACCCAATTACTATCGGAACCATACCCAATTACTATCCAAACCACCCCAATTATTATCCATACCACATCTAATTACTATCCACATCACATCTGATTACTATCCAAACCACACCCAATTACTATCCAAACTATACTCAATTACCATTCAACTATCCAAATCACACCTAATTACTATACATTCCACACTCAATTACTATATATACGATACCCAATTACTATCCAAACCACACCCAACTACTATCCAATTACTATCCATACTACATCTTAGATAGTAATTAAGTGCGGTTTGGATAGTAAGAGGGTGTGGCATGGATAGTAATTGAGTGTGGTTTGGATAGTAACAGGGTGTGGTATGGATAGTAATTGGATAGTAATTGAGTGTGGTTTGGATAATAATTGGGTGTGGTTTGGATAGTAATTGGATAGTAACTTGGGTGTGTGTCGACGATTGAGACTCGGGGGTCCTCCTGTTGAACTTATGCAAAATTGAGGTGGGTTATGGAGGGAGTCAATCAGAAAAGTACCAAGGTATTCAAGGTATCTACGAATATAAGACACGGGAATTTATCCAGGTTCAAGCCCACGTAGCTGAGTAATGACCCTACTTCGGTGTATTTATCTATGTGAAAAAAGGGGTTATAGAGAGAGTGTTACAAAGAGAATTACAAAGGGAATGCAATGTCTATTCTTATTAGACTATGTCTAATCTTCTCTGTTGTTGGTCTCCTCCCCTTGATTCTTCCCTTGAAGGCCTATTTATACTCGCCGAAGAGATCATCGGTTGTCTTTCTGAAGACGTGCGCCACGATTGCCCTTAACCGCTTCGTGACGATTGCCGCAAGTCATGTTTACGTGGTAGTGGCCATAGGTCGTGGCTATGTGGCATTTAAGCAGCTCTGACCAGTCGTCGTGGAAACTGCTTCACCATCCTTACCTTCTTCGACGGTTACCTTGTCAGGGACTTATAATTATTTCAGGAATAATCATAAAGATCAGAGTACAGTTATTGTGAAGGGTGATCGCACACCTCTGCCACCACGTATTGATATCAGGCTTTGTCTCTACGAGGGGGTATGGTCATAGGCAGATGTCTTTGCGACCGTAGTGCTCGCAGATACAACATTAGACTATGGACTCCACAATAATAAGTGTTTAAGATCTATAGCGTCTCATAGCTAGTATTGCAAGAATTAAACTTCATTGATGGGCCATGTCCAAAACACCCTTGGACTACCCGGTATCTCTTTCCTAGACCTTTTGCTACTATAGAAAGGTATGTGTGACCATGGAGCGTTATGCACGACCATGGGTGTCTAAGCACGGCTAACAATCCTTATCAGCTAGCCCCCGAATTTGAAACGACAAAGGCCCAATACAATGGTTGTGTCGCTTTGAATTCTAAACAGTATCCCATCGCTTCGAATTCTCGCACTGTACTACGTCGTTTCGAATTCCAACACATCTCGAGGAGAGAGTTGAGGAAGTGGTTACCAAGCAGACACTTGGGAAGATCTCGAGGCCTTCTCGCTGCGCCCTAGGCGGGGAACTCGAAAAGTCGCCTTTGGAATTCTATAAATTTCCACCACCTTGCTGTGGAACTCCCAACTCTTCACAAATTCTCTAAGCCTTTAGACTCCTTGCCTTCCTGACTCTTCCTCTTCTTCTCTTGTTTCAATGGCATCCCCAATCCAGGAGCGACTTGGTGAGGAAGAAGGTTTGGCTGCTGAAGGCAACGTTGAGGCACTGGGCTCATAGGGGATCAGTGTGGATAATGTTGCACCGCCATCTCAAAAGGTAATTCTCTCTCGGTAGGTTGGGGTAGGTTTCTTCTTCTTGAATGCAGTTTTTCCAAACTCTTGGGTTTTTGTAGTCGCTCGAACATCTAACAGCTTCAAGGAAGCGATCTGGTGATGATGTTGGACCATCCAGTGGATTTTCCTCAAAGAGAATGGTTGGGAACACTTTCTTGGCTGCACAAAGTGATCATGATAGAAGGAATGAGGCCTCAACCCCCCAGCCATATACTGCAACTGTGGCTCAGGTTTCATCCAGGGCCACACAAACTGCTCCTCATTGTTTGAGGTGAACGCTTGTTTTTTTCTCTAACCAAGTTGAGTCATTTAGTTAGGAATGATATTATCCAATTGTGAATTTGTCGTACAAGACATATTGGACAACTTCCTTCAAAGTCGCTTCCGCTGCGGCTGAGGAGGATGTGGAAGTTATGGATCCCGCTGGGGTCCAGTCAGCATCAGTCTCCCTAGTAAGGATCCTCGCTCTTTGGATCTCTGTTTTTGTTATGTTCATGACTTGGAATAATCTCATGGTCGCATAGGGAGACGAAACCAGGAAGATGGTCAGTGAAGAGCTGGCTGAGGCCCTGGCATCCTTGAGGGAGAAGACTACATTGTGCAGCTTCCTCCAGGAGGAGAACGAGCGCCTCGAGGAGAAGTACATCCAATGATGGCTCGACCTAGACTCTCTCTTTCGAGTCGTTGATCGCTACAAGGCGGCCAGCGAGAGGACTTGAGAGACTGCAAGGCTTGCTCGAGACGCCGAGAAGCTTGTCTGCAGGGAAAAGGATGCCTTGGATGCTTTGATCGAAGGCTGCAGTCTCACTAAGGGGATACCTTCAGGAAACTGAAGGTGGTTGCAGACTCTCTTGAGGCCGAAATTGTTAAACCCGAGAGGGTCAACTTGTCTCTCGAAGTGTCTTGCAATTTGGTTGCTTCTCAAGCCGACTCGTTGGTCGCCAACATCCCAGAGTCTATGATGAGGTACAGAGAGAGACTAAGAACCGATGTCGGCGCTATAGTCTCTATCATCCTCTGCAGGCTTAGACATCACCACGGCCTGAACTTAGATCTGAATCCAGTGGTGGGAGATGCAATTGTTGGCGGTGAGGAGCAACTGAACGCAACCAGGGCCGAGGTCCAGCCCTTAGTAGATAGATTGTTACATGACCTCAGCCTCGCCTGATGCATCCCTTCTTATTTGTAAATTTTTGTAAATATTATCAATGAAAATATTGTCAATGAAAATTTTTACCATGTCAATGAAAAATTTTACCATGTAAAAATTTCAATATAATTGATGGGCTATGTACAGAACACCCTTGCACTACCCATTATCTCTTTCCTTGGCCTTCCGTGACCATAGAAAGGTAAATTCGACCATGGAACGTTTTGCGCGACCATGGAATGACTATCGCGATTATGGGGAGGATATGTGCGACCTTGGAAATACCTGGCGATTCAGTTCGGCTAACAATCTTTGTCGTCTAGCCCCCGGAGTCGAAATGAAAAGGTTTTCTTTACCTTGCAAAAGGTGCATCAAGCTCTAAAAAGGCGTCTCAGGCTCTGAAAAGACGTCTTTTCATTTCGACTTCCCGCTGAACCCAAGAAGAATTTTGAGTGTGCGTGTCAGGTTTGTTGTGATGGGCATTGAATGCAAAAACGCCTTTTTGTCTCACGGCGTGAACAACGGTCAAGAACCCGAGGAAAGTGGCCTTTTAAACCCTGCGTCCCGAGATCTGCCTGTGCATGCAACCTTCCTCAAAATTTCCTAAGTTCTCACAGAGTTCTTTGCTTTCCCCTTTGTCTTCTGAGCCCTTAGCCTTTGTCTTCCTCTTCCAAAACTTGACCGAATGGCTTGCTGGATGCGATCCAGTCATCAATCGAAGGAGAGCCTGCTGGCTTTGGAGGCTGACGGTTACCTCCCTTCTAGGTCGTTGATTCCATGGCGCCCTGCTGGGGAGAACAAGGAGAGCCCAGAGGTGCAAGAGGGCGAGCTAGTGGTGTTTAAGGATTTCCTACATTGCGGCTTCCGCTTGCCGAAAAGCGTCTTCTTCCGAGAGATCCTTGCCCACTACAACTTGGAGTTGGTGAATCTGAACCCCAACTCGGTATTGATCCTCGCAGCTTTTCAACACTTGTGCGAGGCCTACATTGGGGTTTTTCCCAGTGTGGCTCTGTTCCACCAGAACTATTTTTTGGCGAGTTCGTAGGCCATCGCTGCACCGGGGAGTGTCTACTTCCAGCTGCGGGAGAAGGAGGACTTTCTCCCCTTCCCACTGCGTGACTCGGTTCACAAGTGGTACTAGCGGTGGTTCTAGTGCACCGCACCAAAAGAGAGAAATCTCTGGTTCGCAGATCGGCAAGGAGAAAGATGTCGCTCCCTCCCTCAACGACGAGCAGAAAAGGCAAGCCCAGATAAGTAAACACCTGATGAACAAGGGCTTGACTGCTCGCGACGTGATCCAGGATTTTGTGAAAAATTGGATCAACCCTCTGAGGAAGAGGGATTATCCTGCATGGGAGGTTAGGGGGATGGAGGATGCCACCAGGGATTTCAACCCTGGTAATCTTTTCAACCTTTGAGATTTAGTGAGATTGGTAGATTTTGTCTCAATCTGTTTTTCTTTGGAGGTGTTGTTTTGATTATTGTCATTCTTGTTCAGCCTTATCCTCCTCGGACATCGAGGTGAGGACAAATTTTCTTTTGAGATCTTTTAATCCGATCGAGGAAGGCGACATGAATGCGCCAAGATTGAAGAGCCTAGTCAGTAACACCGACGAGACTGGGCAGGCACGTCGAAAGGTATAGCTCCTTTGGAAAACCAGTGCAAATTTGATTTTAGGAGATAATTTTCCTGATGGAATTCCTTCAAGTTTGTGTAGTTGTTCATGCGACCATCAGCCCAAAAGAGGTTTGCCGGCGGCGACGTTGAACCTTCTAGTGGTTCTTCGTCGAAGAAGCTGAAGAAGGCTCGCTCTGCGCCCAAGGACTTGGCCAGGGCAAGAGCTTTGTGAATAAGCCCAATCTCCTCTCCCGCGACCTCAGCCATCGAGGCTGCGACCACTGCCGTGGCGGGGGTTTCTGCGACAACATCGCCTGCTGCGACCAGGGTAACAGCGGGCATGCAGGAGCAGGTCATGGCCGCGACTGGCCTTGATGTCACAACCAGAAGGGTCGTTGCAATAATGTCTCTGACTTCCCAATTTTTTCCTTATACAACTATAAATTATCTTAAGGTCGTGCAGGGGGAGGCGAGCGACGTGGAGGAGGACACTTCCCGGTTTTTCTCGAGAAGGAAAACAAGGACTCCCTCTGGCGACTTCGACCCTGAGGAATTATCCACGCTCTTATCTTCCCAAGGGTGTGGCCTCGAGTTCTCGCAACCATATGAGACTCAGCATCAGGTAAATGTTATCCCCTTCTCCATCTAAGTTACCCTATTTAGTTAGGGATAATTAGTTGCATTTGGGAATTCAGGGCTCCTTCTATTGCACTGCCTATGTCATCGACCGAGGCTGTGAACAGAACAACAGAGGAGGTGGCCATAGAAGGTGTCACCGCGATAGCTGAGGTCGTGGTTTCACAGATTGTCGGTGGAGAGCTTGAGTCCATCATTGGCGAAGTGGCAAAAGACATCCAATCAGGTGTTCTCACCAATGATGAGGCGACTGAGGTCGCTGTTGAGATTTCGGCCACGGGGTGGACAAACAAGTAAATATCTCTACTCCCCCTATGGTCAAGGGAATCGCGTCTCCCTATTGTTTGGGAAAACAAGGAGAGGAGATAACGGAAGAGACGATAGTCTAACCTGCCCAAATCCAACGCCCCGTTGAAGACTTGAACCCTCCAGTGGCACCTTCTAGCTTGGCTTCTGTTGGCCAAACAAGCGGATCTGAAGGTCTCTCTGAGAGTTTTTTTTGGCAATTTTTTGGAGTTAAGTAGAATTTCTTTACCATTTAGGCTTCGCGTTATTTCCTTAGGAATTTTACTCCTAGTACTTTCTTGTTTTATGCAGGATGCAGCTCGTGTAGCAACCTCATCTGGTCTGCTGATGGAGCATTTGAAGGTCGCACAGGCCGAATACAGCCAATTGAAGCATTAAGTATCTTGCTTATGTGCTGAGTCTTTTTGAAACGGTAGTAACATCCGTTGTTGCAGGGAAAAGGCTGTTCTGCAGAATAAGATGGCTGAAGCCGAAGAAAGGCTCGCCAAGACCCTGGCACTTGAAGCCAAACTAAAAGAGGCTAAAGAAAGACCTACGACCTTTGAGAAAGCATCAGGATTGTGCAATTCACTTAAAGAAAAATCTGAACAACTCCTAGTGCTTTGCGAGGTGCAACAAGACAAAATGAAATGTACGTTCACTTTTACCTTACCTTGGTGAATTTCATGAATTTGGTTGAACTCTTTTTTTCTTGTCTTTAGTACAAGAAGAATAGATTAAGGAGTTGACTGAAGAGAGGGATCACTTCGAGCAGAAATTCATCCAGAGGGGGATAGACATTGATACGCTTCACAAGGTTTGTGAGCGTCACCAAGCATCCAGCGACAGTGCCAGAGACACTGCTAAGCTTTCTCGCAATGAAAAGGGCACTTTAGAAGTGACTATCAAGAGCTGTAGCAGTGTTGAGTTGGACACTTTCAAGAAACTGAGAATGACCGCAGACTTACTGAAGCTAGACATCATTGATCCTAAAAAGGATGACTTAAGCCTCAGCGAGTCCTGCAAGTTGGTCGCCGCTCAAGCTGACTCACTGGTTGAGAGCATTCCAGAAACCGCGAGGAGGCAAAATAAAGCATTGAAGTCCAACATTGGGGCTGTAGCTTTTGCTATCTTTAGCAAGTTAAGGCATCACCACGGTCCGAATCTGGATCTGAACCCCGTAGGTGAAAATGCTACTTTTGATAGTGAGGGTTAGCTGAGTGTTGTGATGGATGAGGTGAGACCTCTAGTTGAAAGTTTTCTTTGAGATCTTGATCTCCTTTGATGTAAAATCTGTTATGACATCTTGTAACAATGAACTCATTGAAATGAAAGTGTAATTGTTTACTTGGTTTAGTGATGGTTTTGTACCTTACAAATACACACAGTTAGCAAGAATTCCAATAATCAATTGCAAATGAAAATGTGAAGAATAAACTGTTAAGTATTCAGTTTCTTGACTTAATTCTATAGTTATGTTTCTCTAGCTCCCTCCTATGACCATGTATACTAAAGGCATAGTATTATGGTCACAAGATTGAAAAATAAATGATGGCATAGATGATCGACAACATATAAGTCAATCCTGTATGCGTGAAACGACTTAGAAGGGGAATTTGGCTATACACGATCATATGGTCGCAAGAATAAACATTTTAGTGTAAATACAAAAGCTTGTTGCAAACTGACAGCCACCCAAGTGATTTGTAACATGCTATTAAGTCCCTGATGCGTTGATAAACAGCTTATAAAGAGATGTCTTGACTAGATGTGACCATGAGATCGGCCAGCGAATCCACTTAAGCATTATGAGAAAATGCTTATTGCAACCAGCCCCCGGGCGTAGCCTGAGAAATAGAGCGAGGACAAAAAAAATGGAAAAATAACTACAACATATAGTGTAAAGATGTTTTATTGAATGTGAAAATGTAGACAGAAAAATAAAAAAACTTACATGTAAAACTTGCATAGTACGTCTATGTTCCAGACGTTAGATAGAACTTGGCCATCTTCCATAGCTAATCGAGCTGATCCAGGTCTCGGCATTGAGACCACAGTGTAGGGACCTTCCCATTGAAGAGAGAATTTGTTGTGACCAGACTGGTTTTGGATCTTTCTCAAAACCAAGTCTCCCACATGAAGGCTACGTGGTCACACCCTTTTGCTGTGATATTTATGCAAAGCGCTAGGAGAGCCAAGTTGGATTTCACTTGACAGCATGGCTTCTGCACCAAAAACTAGTTGGAAAGGCGTGTCGTCTGTTGCTTGACTGGGTGTAGTACGAAGTGCCTATAGAACGGAATAGAGTTTATCTACTGAAGCCCCTGAGCGTATTTTAAGGCGGTCGAATACACATTTATTAACCCCTGTAGGATCTGCCCGTTGGCACGTTCAATTGGACCATTGCTTTGTGAATGAGCAACGGATGCGGAGCAAATTTTGGTGCCAATATTGTCGCAATAGTCTAGAAAAATACCACTAACAAATTGGGAGCCGTTATCCACTACTACAGAATTCATTATCACAGTCGGGTCAAAACAGTCATCACAGACGGTTCCTACCCGTCAGTGATTTCGAGTCAGTGATAATCGAGTACTATCACTGACGGTTTTGAACCGTCTGTGATCTTTCCCTTCACAGACTGTTATAAGATCAAAACCGTCTGTGATACTCATACTACACAGACTGTTATAACATCAGAACCGTCTGTGATACTCCTAATACACAGACTGTTATAACATCAAAGCTGTCTGAGATACTCATACTACCACAGATGGTTTTGATCTTAGAACCGTCAGTAATAATATGAGTATCGCAGACGGTTCTGATGTCAAAATCATCTGGGATACTCACATTATCACAGACGGTTATGAAATCAGAACCGTTTGCGATAATCACATTATCAGAGACGGTTATAACCTCAGAACCGTCTGTGATACTCAAATTATCAGAGACGGTTATAACCTCAGAACCGTCTGCAATACTCACATTATTACTGACGGTTCTGAGATCAAAACCGTCTGTGATACTCATATTATCAGAGACGGTTATGACCTAGGAGCCGTCTGTGATAGCGTCCTTATCACAGACGGTTGTTTCAGAACCGTCTGTGTATTTAGAGTATCACAGACGGCTTTGAGGTCAAAACCATGTGCGATATTGTCATTATCAGTGACGGTGGTAATCTTGGAACCATCTGTGATTGTTTCCTTATCATAGACGGTTTATAATCTCAGAACTGTCTGTAATAGTGAGATATCACAGAAGGTTTTTAGGTCAAAACCATCTGTGATAGTGTTATAATCTCAGAACCGTCTGTGATAGTGTGATATCACAGACGGTTCTGCGGTCAAAATCATCTGTGATTGAGATTGAACAAATAAATGTAATCGACAATTAAAGTCAGTGTGTTAGATGTACAAATAAATGTAAGGCCGCACTAATACGAACCTTGCGGGTCCCTAAACTTCCCCTTGGTTGATATGACCTCCGCAAGGAAAAACTCAACGAGCATCCCTCGGACAATACCAATCTCCCAAGGGTCAAAGCTTTCCGAAGGGAAGTCGACCCCCTACAGCAAGAGTTGGTACAGAAAAAATTAGCTCAATGCAGTTGTAAATTCTACCAAATCGATACAAAGGGGAGCAGTTGTGTACCTCGGGGAAATCTGGGTGGTGAGGGGTGATGATTAGGTCATACATGTGGCGCATCACGTAGAACCCACATGTATTGTCGTCCGGCTGCTGATGGCACTGCCAATTTACAGACCGAGAGTTAGCTGGGGACACGTTATAAAGTAAAACAGATGCCAGTTGAAATTTGTACCGAAAATTATAACCACTGAAACTTATCGGCTCGCCGCTCATGTTGTCGCCCTCCCTCGGCAAAGTAGTTCATGAAAGCCCTGTAGATAGTCAAAATTGACAGTTTGAGGATAGTCGAAATTGACAATTTGAGGACAGTAAATCTAGATGCAAGACAGGTCCACATGAATATCATCACCTTACGAATACATCTCATGCACCGCAATACGAGTACCCTTTCCTCTACAATGAATCAAGATAGAACACCTTGTTCCTTTTCGGAATAAGTAGCAGTTGGATCCAGTGGTAGCTACATGTTACATGTAAAGAATTAAAAATTTAATCTAAGTTTGGGGGTGTGCACATGGAGACACTAATCTACGGGTGAAATACTGATGAAAGCACTCACCTCTGGTTGTAGGGTACAAGTATGTATTCCTTGTCGACCTGAGTAAGCAACCCTCTTTTGATGTAGTCGACAACGAAGTCTGCGTTGGTCCTAAACATCACCTCGGAGACCATCTGGGGATCCAAGAAACCAACAGGTATGCCCTTAGATTTGGCATAGCTGGTCATGCAGCTGCATGGAAGTAACCAATTAATAAATGACATATATCCGTATATGCACGAATAGGCGTAGGATAGTAGGATACTTATAGCACCCAAGACCGTAGGATTGACAAGTCGAGCGCATCTTTGTTCAGTAAATTGTGCAGGTCTTCGAAGGTCACCGGGTAGGTCCCAACGTCGTTATGGAACTCTGCCACGGTGTACTTGAACATGATGTGCGTCGGACGCTGCGTCCTGGTCTGGTTTGTCCTCCTCATGTACCATGCATGCAGGCTCTGGAATTGCGGTATCGGAGGCCATGGGCATCCCCAGAGCGAACGGCATGAGAGCTGGCGCACTCTTCTCGCTCTCCTTCGCCGGGCTCTTCTTTTCTTTTCCCCTACTAGCCAGCTTCTTGAATGGTTGCCTCCTAGTCAGAGTCAGCTTCGTCATCGGAGGGGTCGACTGGCTAGTAGGCCGTGTGTCGGTCTGTGATGTTTGTGATGTAAGAACCTACGTATTAGGACACTAACTCTGAGGGCTATTATTACAGTACAAATTATGAAACTGGTGGGGGAATTACCTCATCCAGGACGATGTCTTTCTTGGCCCATTGCACGAACGTGTGCACCGCATCCCCGAGAGTGGTAATCTTGTCGTTCGGCGGCTTCTCCAACGGAAAACCCTTGCAATGGTCAAAGACACTATCCACCTGGACCCGTGCAAAACATCTGTGATAAGTAGACTATTACAGACGGTTCTCAGCTGAGAACCGATTGTATCTATCACAGTCGGGTTTTAGGTTAGAACCGTCTGTGATAAGTAGACTATTACAGACGGTTTTGTGTTCAGAACCGTCTGGTTTACTATCACAGTTGTTTTTGGACATCAGAACCGACTGTGATAACTGAACATATTCTCCCGACAGGCCTTCACAGATGGTTTTCCATTGAACAGTTCATAACCGTCTGTGATGTGCCGTCCTGGATGTCTGTTTCTATGGTAGTGATCAGTAATAAGATGACTCGGAACACCAAATCATGTTATGATGTTCTTATGAAAGAACTTCTTTGCCACAACAATAGTGATGTTGGGGACGGGTTCTGCCTCGATCCACTTAGTGAATGTATCAATGGTGACGAATAAGAACTTGTATCCATTAACTGCTTGAGGCATAGGACCCACAATATCTATTACCCATACGGTGAATGACCAAGTCAAGGGAATAGTTTGCAATGTATATGCTGGTTTATGGACTTGCCTAGCATGAAATTGGCACTATGTGCATGTGTTGACCAATTGCCTGGCATCATTCAATGCGAAGGCCAATATTACCCTTGTCGAAAAGCTTTTTCGACCAGTGTCCTATAGGATGTATGTGTGTCGCACATGCCTCCATGTATTGCTCTAAGAAGGCTTTTGCCTTCTTCATGAGGTATTGTCGGGGGAAATCTCCGCGGGACTAAGTCCAGGTAAGACGTATCACGATTACCCGGGGACGTGGCCTCCGGGGCCTCCCCGGGCGCCGCCTTTTGGCTCCCGGGACGTGGCCTCCGGTGCCCTCCCGGGCGCCGCCATTTGCCTGGGAACGTGGCCTCCGGGGCCTCCCCGGGCGCCGCCTTTTGGCTCCCGGGACGTGGCCTCCGGTGCCCTCCCGGGCGCTGCCTTTTGGCTCCTGGGACGTGGCCTCCGGTGCCCTCCCGGGCGCCGCCATTTGCCCGGGAACGTGGCCTCCGGGGCCTCCCCGGGCGCCGCTTTTTGGCTCCCGGGATGTGGCCTCCGGTGCCCTCCCGGGTGCCGCCTTTTGGCTCTCGGGACGTGGCCTCCGGGGCCTCCCCAGGCGCCGCCATTTGCCCGGGGACGTGGCCTCCGGGGCCTCCCCGGGCGCCGCCATTTGCCCGGGGATGTGGCCTCCGGGGCCTTCCCGGGCGCCGCCTTTTGGCTCCCGGGGACGTGGCCTCCGGGGCCTCCCCAGGCGCCACCATTTGCCCGGGGACGTAGCCTCCGGGGCCTCCCCGGGTGCTGCCTTTTGGCTCCCGGGACGTGGCCTCCGGTGCCCTCCCGGGCGCCGCCTTTTGGCTCCTGGGACGTGGCCTCCGGTGCCCTCCGGGGCGCCGCCATTTGCCCGGGAACGTGGCCTCCGGGGCCTCCCCGGGCGCCGCTTTTTGGCTCCCGGGACGTGGCCTCCGGTGCCCTCCCGGGTGCCGCCTTTTGGCTCCCGGGACGTGGCCTCCGGGGCCTCCCCGGGCGCCGCCTTTTGGCTCCTGGGGACGTGGCCTCCGGGGCCTCCCCGGGCGCCGCCATTTGCCCGGGGATGTGGCCTCCGGGGCCTTCCCGGGCGCCGCCTTTTGGCTCCCGGGGACGTGGCCTCCGGGGCCTCCCCAGGCGCCACCATTTGCCCGGGGACGTAGCCTCCGGGGCCTCCCCGGGTGCCGCCTTTTGGCTCCCGGGACGTGGCCTCCGGTGCCCTCCCGGGCGCCGCCTTTTGGCTCCTGGGACGTGGCCTCCGGTGCCCTCCGGGGTGCCGCCATTTGCCCGGGAACGTGGCCTCCGGGGCCTCCCCGGGCGCCGCTTTTTGGCTCCCGGGACGTGGCCTCCGGTGCCCTCCCGGGTGCCGCCTTTTGGCTCCCGGGACGTGGCCTCCGGGGCCTCCCCGGGCGCCGCCTTTTGGCTCCTGGGGACGTGGCCTCCGGGGCCTCCCCGGGCGCCGCCATTTGCCAGGGGACGTAGCCTCCGGGGCCTCTCCGGGCGCCGCCTTTGACCCGGGGACGTGGCCTCCGGCGCCGTCCCGGGCCTCATCGCCCTCCTGAAGGTAAAGTCTCGAACTGTTTGTCACGTGCAGGTCACGCGAGGAGCGCCTCGGGAACTGGCGTCCACCTGTCAAGCATCCAAGGCATTTGACCGGGAGAAGGACGGTCCTGCCCTTCAATCCGACGGTGGCTTCCGGGGTAGTTTAGGTTTTTTGCTGCTTTTTGGGGCTATAAATAGCCCTTGTACCCCTCTGTTGTAAGGGATCGGTTCTTTTATTGGAATAGCTAAACTCACAGGCGTGCTCCGGAAGCCTCTCCCCCGGAGAGAGCCTCCCCAGCCGACCCCGGTCGGGAGCGCGTCGACAGGACTAGGGCCCCCACCGGGACCCGAACCTGTATAAACCCGTGTGTCATTCTTTGTGCTTCTCCGGCGGGGGAGGACCGGTCAGCCGGTCAACCCGCGCCGCGTAATCTTCGCTAGGATCACTCTCAAAACCTGCCGGGGTATTCGCAATACCACGACAGTTGGCGCCGTTCGTGGGGACTCGTGACAAGACGCCATGGCTCCCCCAAGAACAAGGGCTCGCACCCTTCCCGGTGATCTGGGTCTCGGAGACCCGGTGCCGTCCGCCCGGGACACTGCCGTCCCGGCGGTCCCTTCCGGAGGCGACCTGGCCCAGGTACCGCCTCCCTCCTTTCCTCTTAACTTAGGTGCTTCCACCTCCAGGTCGTTCCCGGTGACCGTGGGGACCTCGGCCGGGACAAGCGTCCCCCCGACGGCTCCCCCGGCTCCCCGGGACGCCCTGCTCGAAGCTCTCGTGGAAGGCCAGCTCCGCGCTCAGCGCTCTATGGACGAGCTCCTTAGCGTGCTGGCGCGGCCTCCGGCCCCCACATTCGCGTCACACCCGTATCCGGGGAACATGCCCCCGTTTATAGGTTACCCGGCGGCCCCTCCGGCCTCCGGGGGGTTGTCCGCCCCGTATGATCCTGCCGGGGGATTCCCTCCCCCTGCGAGATATACGTCTGGACCCTTCCCGGCACCCGGGCCCGTCCCGGTACCGGGAGGTTACTTCATGCCGGGGCCCTTCGTGGCACCGGGGGGGTACCCCGTCCCCGGCCTGTTCTCGGGGCCGGGAGGCCACCTCTTGCCGGGGGTTTACCCTACGCCGGGAGCCAGTCCCGCCCCCCGCGTCGCGTTTACCGCACCAGGGGCGGTTGACAGAGCAGCCCCCGTGCTGCAGCGGACTTCCCCCCGGATGGCCTCCCCGGTTCCGGACGCCGCCACGGGGGCTCCCCCCTCGCCGGTTCCGGGTGTTACAGGGCCTGCCGCCTTCCCAGTTCCGGTCGTGTCCACTGGGGCCCCCTCCACTTCGATTCCAGGCGTCGCCGCGGGTGCCCCCTCCCCGGTTCCAGATGATACAGGGGCTTCCCCCTTTCTGGTCCCGGGGGTCGTCGCAGGGGGCTCGCCCCAACCGGCTCCAGAAGCTACAGCGCACGAGCTCCCTCCCTCGGTAGGACATGTCCGTTCCGCCCCGGGGGAGGTCGAGCGAATGCGTTAATCAGAGTGCGGGGAAGAACTTCCCCCCGGCCGTGGGCGCGGGGAGCCTCGCTCTCGCACCGGCCGGGGGAAGAGACCCGCTGAAAAGCCAACCTCTCCTGCGGAGAGCCCGGACGTCCGGGAACTTAGTCCCAGTCCGGAGGAAAAGCGTCGCCACCGCCATTCTGGCGGACCCCTCGGACCGCTTCCAGACTCAGACAACGAGGGTCCCGTGAAAGAAGACAGCGACCGGGGCTCTCCCCGGGAAGTGCAGGGGGCCAACCAGCCCCTGTGCCGAAGACTTCGCAGCATCCGGTGGCCGCGGCCCTACCGCCCACCACACATCGAACACTATAACGGTGAGGCGGACCCTTACGAGTTCGTGCAGGTCTACTCCACTGCCATCTCCGCGGCCGGGGAGGACGAGACAGTACAGTGCAACGTCTTCCCCCTCTACCTCTCCGGCATTGCCCGCTCCTGGTTCTACAACCTGAAGGCCGGCTCCATCAAGTCTTTCCCGCAGCTCAAGCGGGAGTTCTGTGCCAACTTCCAGGGGAACTACGTGCGTCCCCTGGACTCCTCGCAGCTGTACACTGTCCGGCAGAGGATTGGGGAAACCATCAGAAGCTTCTTCAAACGCTTTGCTCAGGTGAAGAGCAAAGTGGCCCACGTCCCCGACTCTACGGTCATCGAAGCCTGCAAAAGCGGAATCCTCCCGGGGGAGCTCCACCGAAGGCTCTCCCGGAGCTGCCCCTCTTCCGCCGACGAGCTCTTCAACGTACTCGAAAAGTACGCTCGGACGGAGGAAGACGATATCTGGAAGAAGACCCAGGGGGCTCCCACCCCCGTCGACCGGGGGGCCAGGGATCCCCCCAAACGCCCCAGACAGGGGGGGCATAACGAGCCACGGCCTCGGGACACTTTTGTCCTCGAGGGCGGAGGCGGCTCGCGCGACCCCCCGAGGGGCAACCGCCCCTTCCCCAAGCCGAAAGGTCATGGGGGAGGACAGTCTTCGCGCGGCCGGGAAGGCCCCGCGGGGAGAAGGTGGGAAGGACCGTGGTGCAGCTTCCACGGGTCCAGTACCCACGCTACCCGAGACTGCGACCAACTACTGCAGCACTTTGCGGCATTCCTCGACCAGCGCGGGCAGGGGGGAGACTCCGGCCTCCTTGCTCCCTCGGCCAGCTGTTCCGGCCCTTCCCGCTCCTGCGGGGGGTGAGCAGGCGCAGGAGGGGGAGCCTTCAGAAGCTCTCCCCTTCCAGACCTCTCAGCGCCGCATCAACGTCATCGTGGGAGGGTCTGCCTCCGGGCGGGACTCCAAACGCCAGCGTAAGGAGTACGCGCGTGAAGTTAAGGTTGTGGGGGTGCTACACGCGTCCCCGCCACCCAAGTGGTCGGACGTCCCCCTCACCTTCACGGCGGAAGACGCGCGAGGGGTTCGCTTCCCCCACGACGACGCGCTCATTGTCTCCGCGACAATCTACAACTGCCACCTGGCCCGCATCCTCGTGGATGGCGGGAGCTCCGCCGACATCCTATTCCTGAAGGCCTTCAAAGAAATGCAGGTGGATGAGAAGCTCCTGCAGCCCGCAGCCGGGCCCCTACAAGGTTTTGTCCCGGGAAAGGCGATCCACCCCGTGGGCAAGGTAGATCTTCCTGTGACCTTCGGCGCCCCGGAGAACAACCAGACCGAGCTGGTCCGCTTCGACGTAGTGGACCTCCCCTCCTCCTACAACGCGATTATGGGGAGGACCACCATCAACCGGCTGGGGGCTGCCACCCATCAAAATTACCTCTGCATGAAGATCCCCAGGCCGCATGGCGTGATCAACGTCCGGGGAGACCAAGACATGGCCCGTGCTCTGTATGAGCGCGCAGCTGCCACGATCGGAAGCGTCAATGTTATTGAGGCGCCCAGGGGGGAGACCTCCCCCCTGGAACCAGACGTCGCGGCAATATCTCCCGGGAGGCCCCTCCTCAAGCCGCGTCCGGAAGGGGGCCTCCGGAAGGTCCTGCTGTCCCCGGGGCCAGCAATGCCGCTGAGGACGAGGCTTTGCTCCTCAGGTCGCACCGCGTGCGTTCCCCAGGGATCCGACGCCTCCAAATTGAAGGGAGATTCTCAGCCCATAGTTCACCAAAAGCATGGGCCTTACCTGTGCCGTAACGCAAATTCTAGTCTTTTATTTGCAGGTGCAAAAGATGCAGAGGCAGTTCGATGGCACCAGGGGGGCACCCCGTTCCTGGCCTATTCCTGGGGCCGGGAGCCCACTTCATGCCGGGGGTTTACCCTACGCCGGGAGCCAGTCCCGCCCCCTGCGTCGCGTTTACCGCACCGGGGGCGGTTGACAGAGCAGCCCCCGTGCCGCAGCGGACTTCCCCCCGCATGGGCTCCCCGGTTCCGGACATCGCCACAGGGGCTCCCCCCTCGCAGGTTCCGGGTGTTACAGGGCTTGCCCCCTTCCCGGCTCCGGTCGTGGCCACTGGGGCACCCTCCACTTCGATTCCGGACGTCGCCGCGGGGGCTCCCCCCTAGCCGGTTCCGGGTGTTACTGGGCCTGCCCCCTTCCCGGTTCCGGTCGTCACTGCTTGAGGGCCTTTCGCCTTAAGGACCTTGTCCTCAAGCGCGTCAGGGACCCCTTACAAGCTCTTCAACCTTCAAGAGCAGGAGTTGAAGCACACGTGGAACTTGCGTTTACTTCGCAAGTTCCATGTTTAGCCTTACGAGCCTGTCCCCTCCCCCGGAGCGTTCACGCCGGAGGGGGAGGAGGGACGCTGTATTTTCCTCCCCTTTCGCGGCTTCGCAGGGGGAGGCCTTGTACTTCATTTTATTAGCAATACGTAGGTCTTGCTTTTCAAACTCTCATTGCAGGTCTCTCTCATTGCCGCCCCTAGCGGCGATGCCCTCCCCGCGAGGATGCCCCCCCCGCGAGGATGCCCTCCCCGCGAGGAAGTGGGCCAGCCCCAACAAGTCCCTACAACGGGAGCCTGCACTCCTGTAGGGCGGCTTACGATCAGCCCTCGTGGACTGAGGGTGTAAGCGGCAACCCGGTCACAGTGGCCGTGGTAACGAGTCACTTTGGGAGACTAGTCCCCTGCCCAAACACTCAAGCCCCGTCTTCGGGCACTTCCTCCTCCGGGAGTCGACGTTATTCCCGGCTCCCCGTTTTCACGGCGACCGGAAGATCGGCCCCTCGCGGCTCGATTGGATCTATCTTCCTCCTCCGAGAGTCGACGTTATTCCCGGCTCCCCGTTTTCACGGCGACCGGAAGATCGGCCCCTCGCGGCTCGATTGGATCTATCTTCCTCCTCCGGGAGTCGACGTTATTCCCGGCTCCCCGTTTTCACGGCGACCGGAAGATCGGCCCCTTGCGGCTTGATTGGATCTATCTTCCTCCTCCGGGAGTCGACGTTATTCCCGGCTCCCCGTTCTCACGGCGACCGGACGATTGGTCCCCAGCGACCTTATTCCCGGCTCCCCGTTCTCACAGCGACTGGACGATTGGTCCCCGGCGACCTTATTCCCGGCTCCTCGTTCTCACGGCGACCGGATGAATGCCTCCCGGAGACCCTATTCCCGGCTCCCCGTCCTCACGGTGACCGGACGATTGTCTCTCAGAGAAGTCACGGATTTCTCGGGCATTTTCTTCCCCAAAGACCCTATTCCCGGCTCCCCGTCCTCACGGCGACCGGACGAATGTCTCCTAGGAAGCTCGCCTCCGGAAATCTCCTCGGGTTTTCTTGGGTGTTTCTTCCACATGAGGCCTCATTCCCGGCTCCCCGTTCTCACGGCGACCGGATGATTGTCTCCCGGAAGGTCTTCTCCTTGAAAACCTCGTTTTAAAGTTTTCTAACTTAGAAAATTTCCTATCCTACAGGTGGCCTCTACCCCGGGGGCCTTGTTACCCCCACAGCGCGCGGAGCTATTCTCCGGCCCACTGTGGGCGGGGGGGATAAGGAACCCCCGGGTGTCGACCGCACCGCCCACGAGGAAACTTAGCTCATCCTTGTTAAGATGAGTCGTCCAGACCATCCAAGAAGAAGAAAATAAAGAGGCAATGAAAGGAAACGACAACAGCTTTATTAATTCTCAAACCCGGAGGACATCTTCCCCCTCCGGTGGGCTTCGGAAATGATACAACCCGGGTTCTAACCCGGGGGAGTCCCTACGCCCTAAGGCTCCTACGCCTAATACTCCCGGAGGCTCTCCGCTAGCTCCCGGGTCAAGTCCCGGTACAACGCCCGTACGCGGCGCCGAGCGTCCCGAAGCACATCCTCAGGCCAGAACTCGTATCCCGCCGGTGGATGTATCCGGAGGGGAGGGATCATCCGGAGCCCCGGTCGCGGAGGGGACAATTCGGCACGATGATTATCGAAGTTGTCCAAGTGCCACTCCGGACGCCACCTCAACCGGATCGGCTCCCGGACACTATCCTCGCCGCGATTCCCGGAGAGAAGGCTTAGCAAAATCAAAGCCGCTTGGGCGTCCCCCAGAGACCCCCTCCCGGACCTTCGCCCGGGAGCAGCCTCCCGGGAACCCTGGTAACGGTAAATTCAATTCAAAGACTTAGAAAAAAATTCTAACTTCATTGCATTCAAAATGTTTATGTACAAGTGCCCGGGGCTTCTTCTAAGAAGCTACCGGAATCAAAAAGTCCTAAAACAAAAAAGGGCCCTAGCTAAGACCCGGGGGGAGGCTCATACATGTTCATTGGCGTCCTCCCCCCGGGGGCCTTCCTCCAAGGCCGGGACTGGCGCGTCTCCCGTCGGAGGCGCCGGAGCCGGGAACCACGCCCGGATGATCCGGTCGTAGAATCCTCCGGCGAGCTACTCGACCTCCCGGCGCGATGGCTCGAAGGAGTCCGGGAAGCTTCGGGGGATGCGACCCCCGATCGCCCGGGCACCGACCCCCAGGAACTCGACGAGCCCCGCAGCGGCCGCGACGACGGGGATCGCCCGACCCCGTGCCCGAACGTCGGCAGCCTCCGGGATGGCGGAGACCTGTGCGTTGAGCAAACGCACAGCCTCCGCGAGGGTCGCTGGCGGCACCTCCCTGCTCCCGGAGCCGAGGCTTACGCCAAGGCCCTCGAGGGCCGACCGGACGGAGCGGCCCCCGTCCGCCACCGCCCGGACGCTCGAGCTCTTGAGCTCCCGGAGCGCCTCCTCCCTCGCCTTGGCCTCCTCCCGGAGGCGGGTGTTGACGACCTCGGAAAGATGGACCTGGGTCCGTACCCGGGTCAATTCCGCGAGGGCTTCATCACGTTTCCGGAGGGCCTCCTTGCGCTGCCCTACGGAGGCCGCGGCCCGGCCCTCCGCCTCCTTAAGCAGCCGGGCGACCCGCTGCTCAAGGCCCCAGGTAACAGCTGCCACCTACAAAATACATAAGAGTTAGAAAAATTTCAAAGTGCAGGGGATGAGCGAAGGCGTTATCGACTCGGGTTACCTGGGCCCCGAGGGACTGAAGCCCCTTGAAACGCTCATGGAGCGTCCCTCCCGCGACGAAGGCCTACACCATCCGGGTATGCAGGCCCTCCGAGTAGCGAGCGACCTCCCCCGCGGGGAGCAAAGGGGTCTCCCGCCCGGAGCCGCTGGCGCGGCCGGCGGGGGGTCCCCGGACCTCAAGGTCCGGTAACGCGGCCGGCGTCTTCGTAGACGAGGTAGTGTCCCCCGAAGACGTGGCCGAGGAGCTCTCGGCGGGAGGCTCCGCCCGGGGGGGAACCATCAGGCCTTTCCCTGCCCCGGACCGGAAGGTCCTCGGGGCCCCCTCCTCCGGAGGAACCTCATAGACCGAGGGGCTCCCCCCCTCGTCCACCGGCCAGACCCGTGGGGGCGAGGCCCCCGCGAATCTCACCTCCAGCCTCTCCGGCTCCAAAGAGGCCGGAAGGGGCGGGAGGAGCTCCACCGTGAGCGGCGACGGGGCGTAGTTCGCCGAGTCGGATGCCGCCCCGCCCGCGGTCGCCTCCTTCCCCCGCGCCTCGACGGGGCCCTTCGGGGGAGGAGGCGTTGCTTCCTTCTGGGACGGTGCTCGGGCACGCTCGCTCCCGGGGGTCTCATCCCGGGGCTTCGCCGGTGTCGCCGCCGGCGTCGTCGATGGGCCGGGGGTCTTTTGAACCCGGGCCTTCTTGGGCTCCGAGCCCCCGGCTGCCTCCTTCCCCCGTTTGTGCGACCCGGGGGTGGGGAGAGGCTTCCTCTCCGGTAGCTTTAGCCCGAAGGCCGCCGCTACCAAGTTCTTGGGGGGGCCCTCGCCCACGGCGCGCACGACGCGCTCATGCTCATCGGCGAAGTACCTCCCCAAGAGGTTCTCCGCCTTCTCCCACGCCGCCGGGTACGGCCGGACTGCAAGAGGTAAAGAGTTAGTCAATTTCTTAAAAATTTGTAAGTACAATGCAGCGGGCTCCCGCGGCTTACGTCGCGTCACCGGCTTCACCGGAGGCCGCTGCTCGGGGCCCATGCCGATCCCCCTCTTCCCGCCGGTGAAGGGGGAGATCCGGAGGAGAGCCATCTCCTCAGCCGCGTCCCGCATCGAGCGGGTCTTCTTGGAGAGGATCACCTTGTCGAGGAGCTCGTACTCCTCGTCCGTCCACACCGGCGGCTTTGGTGCGGACGACCGGCTGTAGGTGGGGGCCTCCGGGGCGTACACCACCGCGTCGTCTCGGACCCGGAGGTACAACCACCTCCGGACCCAATCCTCCCAGTGGTCCCGGGAGGCCGCCGCCGGGTAGTCGATTACCAGGGCCGGCAACATGTGGACCATCACTGAACCGAAGGGGGACTTGGGGCCCCCCTTCACCAGGTGGGAGGTCCGCGCCGCCGGTTCGTAGAAGTACCGGAAGGCGCGAAGGTTGGGCTCCCGCCCGGTCGCTGTCTCGAAGAGCCAAATGAAGAGGCCCATCCGGACAAGCGCGTTCGGGGTGAGGTGGTTGAGAGCCACCCCATACTCCTTAAAAAACTCCCGGAGCATGGGATGCACCGGGAACCGGAGCCCCGCCTTGAGGAAGGCCTCGAAGGCCACGACCTCTCCGGGCCTGGGGCGGGGGGCTCCGTCCTTATTCACGGGGACTCGGATGTCCCCGGCCGCAACGATGCCTCTTTCGGCCAAGGACTTGGCGTCCTTGGCCGTGAACTCAGACGCCCAGAGGAAATCCGAGGGGATTTCCTCCGGGGGCACTTCCGTGATCTTCGCTCGATCCTTGGGTGCCATGAGGTTAGTCTTCTTTTTTGGTGGCTAACTTTGCAGGGGGCTACTACTAGAAACTCCCGGACGCCTGCTACCGGAAAGGGCTACCGGAAAGAGCTACTGGGAGAGGGCTACCGGGAGAGCAAAAATTGTTGAGGCCTAAAATTTGGAATGAGCTTCCGGGCCCCCCAAGGTCCTATTTATAGGGGCGGGGCGTGGTTTAGATGCACGCCACGTGGCACCCGCGGATCAATCTGGACCGTAGAAGTTAAAACCGTGCGCGGGAAATGAAGGGACGGGCGCGTGAATCGAGGCGCCGGTTCGAACCGCGCGCGCATTTATGGCGAAACGGCGCGGCTTTAAGCGTGGGGCACGGAAGCCGAAGCGTCGCGGCTCCCGTAACTTGGCCCGGAGATCTTCCCGGTGACCTGAACCATACCCACCGGGGACTCGAACATCGTCCCCGGCGGGCATGGGGGGCTGCTGTCGGGGGAAATCTCCGCGGGACTAAGTTCAGGTAAGACGTATCACGATTACCCGGGGACGTGGCCTCCGGGGCCTCCCTGGGCGCCGCCTTTTGGCTCCCGGGACGTGGCCTCCGGTGCCCTCCCGGGCGCCGCCTTTTGGCTCCCGGGACGCTGCCTCCGGTGCCCTCCCGGGCGCCGCCATTTGCCCGGGAACGTGGCCTCCGGGGCCTCCCCGGGCGCCGCTTTTTGGCTCCCGGGACGTGGCCTCCGGTGCCCTCCCGGGCGCCGCCTTTTGGCTCCTGGGACGTGGCCTCCGGTGCCCTCCTGGGCGCCGCCATTTGCCCGGGAACGTGGCCTCCGGGGCCTCCCCGGGCGCCGCTTTTTGGCTCCCGGGACGTGGCCTCTGGTGCCCTCCCGGGTGCCGCCTTTTGCTCTCGGGACGTGGCCTCCGGGGCCACCCCGGGCGCCGCCATTTGCCCGGGGACGTGGCCTCCGGGGCCTCCCCGGGCGCCGCCATTTGCCCGGGGATGTGGCCTCCGGGGCCTCCCCGGGCGCCGCCTTTTGGCTCCCGGGGACGTGGCCTCCGGGGCCTCCCCAGGCGCCGCCATTTGCCCGGGGACGTAGCCTCCGGGGCCTCCCCGGGCGCCGCCTTTGACCCGGGGACGTGGCCTCCGGTGCCGTCCCGGGCCTCATCGCCCTCCTGAAGGTAAAGTCTCGAACTGTTTGTCACGTGCAGGTCACGCGAGGAGCGCCTCGGGAACTGGCGTCCACCTGTCAAGCATCCAAGGCATTTGACCGGGAGAAGGACGGTCCTGCCCTTCAATCCGACGGTGGCTTCCGGGGTAGTTTAGGTTTTTTGCTGCTTTTTGGGGCTATAAATAGCCCTTGTACCCCTCTGTTGTAAGGGATCGGTTCTTTTATTGGAATAGCTAAACTCACAGGCGTGCTCCGGAAGCCTCCCCCCCGGAGAGAGCCTCCCCAGCCGACCCCGGTCGGGAGCGCGTCGACAGGACTAGGGCCCCCACCGGGACCCGAACCTGTATAAACCCGTGTGTCATTCTTTGTGCTTGTCCGGCGGGGGAGGACCGGTCATCCGGTCAACCCGCTCCGCGTAATCTTCACTAGGATCACTCTCAAAACCTGCCGGGGTATTCGCAATACCACGACAGGTATGCAACGCATAAGCACTCCTTGAATGCTTTTTCTATACAGGGTCCCTTCGACCAGTCTGTACATGCGTGCTTGTCTAACTAACCGATCGCCTTCGGTTTCGTCCTCAGGCAAGGTCCCATGCGCAAGATAGATTCTCAATGGTTGGATCCAATCTGCTTCATGCTTGAGGGCAGCGAAGTTAGTCATCGCCTCTGTCTTCTCAGTGATCGAGGAATGTTTTAAGTGCTCGACGAACACTCCTACTGGAGTGGATGCATGTGAGGACCCAAGTTTTGATAACTGGTCTGTGAGAATATTTTCTCTTCGCGGAATGAACTGGACTTCGAAATTTCTGAAGTATTTTTCCAATTTCCTCACTTCATCCAGGTAACGAGCCATTGTCACGTCGGAGGTGCTGTACTCCTTGTTTACCTGGTTTACGATTTGTTGTGAGTCTCCCCTCACCACTAGCCGATGGACTCCAAGGGATTTGGCTACTCAAAGCCCGGCCATAAGACTTCATACTTTGCTGCGTTATTGGTAGCAACAAAGTGGAGTTGAATGACATACTGGAGTTGGTCGCCCTGAGGCGTGATTAAGACCACTCCAGCCCCCGAGTTTGAAAAACCGCGAGAACCATCGAAATACATCGTCCAATGGTTGGAAGTTGACAAATCCATTGATTCTTGTGCAAGTGGTTCGGGATTTGTCCATTCGACCACGAAATCTGCAAGAATTTGAGATTTGATTGCTATTCGAGTAGTGAAGTGGAGATCTAACGCTCTGAGTTCTACTACCCATTTCACAACTTGACCAGTTGCTTCCAGATTACGGAGTATGTCCCCTAAGGGAAAGAACGATGGCATGGAAATGTTGTGCACTTGAAAGTAAAGTCGCAACTTTCGGGAAGCCATTAAGAGGGCATAGAGTAGTTTTTGGATCTCGGGGTAACGCTCCTTTGGTCTGTTTAGTACTTCACTTACGTAATATACTGGTCATTGCACGCCTGCCCTTTCTGCGACCAGTTCTGCACTGACCGTGCAAAGGGTAGCATCGAAGTAAATGAGCAAAGACACTCCCATGTGTGGGGAAACCAACACTAGAGCATTTGATAAATATGCTTTGACTTCCTGAATGGCTTGTTCGGCTTCATCCAACCACTGAAAACCATTATGCTTACGAAGTACCTTAAAGAAAGGTAATCCACGTTCACCTAAGCGCGATATGAAATGACTCAGAGCCGCCATTCAACCTGTTAGGCTTTGAACTTCCTTCATTGTCGAAGGGGATCTCATTTGCTCAAATGGCCCGGATTTTATCGGGATTAACCTCAATGCCTCGTGAACAAACAAGGAAACCTAAGAGTTTACCAAAAGAACCTCCAAAAGAGCACTTTTTGGGATTTAACTTTATTCCATGTTTATTCAGATTACAGAAAGTTTCAGTGAGATCATTTACATGATTAGAAAGGTCATCTTCGTAAGCCTCTTTACAACCAGATCATCTACGTAAGCCTCTAAATTGTGCCCTAATTGAGATAGAAAGGTCTTCTGCATCAAGCGCTGATACGTGGAATCAACATTCTTGAGCCCAAATGGCATTCTAACGTAGCAGTAGGTGCCAAATGGTGCGACGAAGGGGAAAGTCATCCTTTGGGCAGGCATTATTAAGGCTGGTGTAATCAACGCATATGCGCTACTTGCCATTAGATTTCAGGACCATGACCGGATTCGCGAGCCATTCGGGATGGTTGACTTCACGAATGAAGCCAGCTTCCTAGAGGTTAGCTAACTCCGAACGAATGGCCTCTTGTCGATCAGGAGAAAAGCGCCTGAGCTTTTTGTTGACGATTGGGATTCTGCTCCTTAGTTGATCTTACGTAAATTTAGATGATGAAGTGTGAAGCCAATCTAAGGTGAATACTCAAGTAAATCAGGGTATCTATGTCTAAGGAAGAAAGGAATTTATACAGGTTCGGGCCCTCTAATGATGAGTAATAGCCCTACTCCTGTTGGTATTTCACTAAGAATATCAAAGTTTACAAGGGGAGAATAAGAGATGTTCATAGATGAACTGAGAACAATCCTTATTCTTTTTTACACAGTGTATGTGAATCTACTGTTTCTATCCCTTAGGTTTTGTGTCTCCGTTCAGGTCAGATGTCCTTTCTCTCCTAGCGATCCCCCTTTTATAGCTCGTCGCTGGTTGCCGGTTACGGGATTGAAGGGTTACTGGGAGGCAAACATGCGCCAGCCATAATGTGCAATTATGCCTGTTTATATTTGCGCCTTTAAGTCCTTGACGGTTACCAGAAATTAATGAAGATATCCAAGACAGTGGTAGTGGTCGAACAGGCTTAACTACTGGGTATGGTCAAATAAGTCTAACCATATCGTCGTTGGATGTTTTGTCTCTTCAGTTGTCATGGTCACGTATTAACTACGACCAGGTATTGTTATTCGTTCACTCTCCATGACCTGGGTGACCACGGGAAGATGTCTCCGCGACCAGGGTATTCGTGGGTATGTGAGACCATGAACTCCTCGACCTTAGTATTGTGGGTATCTCGAGACTACAGACTCCGCGACAATACAGGCCGAGACCATAGACTAGGTCATGTCCAGAATATCTTGGACTTTCCTATTATCTCCTCCTTAGGTCCCTGAAACCATATGGGAATGCAAACAATTTAGACCTCGTTATGTAGCCCTAGAGACTATAGAATGGTAAAGGCTACTAACTTGAGTTATAATGCTCGTCAGCTAGCCCCTGAATTTGAAATAACAAGTTATATGCTTTGTCGTTTCAAATTCTGAATCATTTAATTTAATTACACAAGCATTCCGACGTTTCACCTTTTAATATTGCAACTTAGGAGAAAATAAAACGCTTCGTTTTCCACCGTGTGCTGCTTCATTTCCCAAGAAGAACTTTGGGTGTGGTTGCTAGGCCATTATGAAGTCCTTTTAACTCAAGGTTAAACTTATAAGGTGTTTTAAGAACTCGAGGCGGTGGAAATGAACCGTCGCTTCTAAGTTCTATAAATACCTAGCCTTTGTATTTCTAAAGCCTTCAAGTTTTCGCTGATAGGTCTTAAAACCTTTTTCCATATTCTAACTTTCTTCTTCTCTGTTCCTATTCCAATGGCAAACCAAGGTTCCAAACAACCCTGAAAGTAAAGAAGAGGAATTAGCGATAGAAGATAGTGTTGAGCAGGCATTCCAAAAGGTAATTCTCTTTTGAAGAATTTGCATAAACCTTTTCTCTTGAAGAATGATTTCCAAAGTAATGTATTTTGGATTTTTTTCAGTCACTCAAAGATCGATTAACTTCCAAGAAGCAAATTGGTGATGATATAGGACCATCTAGTGGATCCTTATCGAACAAACTGACAGATCCGATGTGTTAGCTGCCACATCTCAGGCTGCAGTGTCTTTTTTACCATATCCTTCTTAATCTTCACTTACTTCTCCTCACTTGAAGTAAGCATTGATTATCTCTCAAGCCAAGTTTTAGTTAGTTAGTTTGGAATGACTCAATATGAATTGGATGTGTAGGCGAAGTGATACTATTTTGGCTCCAAACTCTTCGGTGGTCCAATCAGCATCTACCTCCAAGGTAAGTATTTTTACCTTTTTGAACCTTTTTGTGGGTCCTCAGCGAACAACTTGCTGAGATCCAAGTCCTTATGAAGGAGAAGACTGCTTTATGCAAGATTCTCAAGGACGATAACGAAGAACTCGAAGAGCAGTATATCAGTCGAGGACTCGACTTTGATGTTCAAGGTCGTTGATCGCATAAAGGTGAATTGTGACAGGGCTCGTGAGGCCACAAAACTTGCTCTCTTAGAGAGGGACCTTGCACGAGAGGAGAGAACCGCCTCTAATGTAATCATCGCAGGTTGTGGTCTCACAATAAAGAATGTCCTTGAAAAACTAAAGACAGTTGCAGACTCACTCGGGGCGGATGTTTTTGATCCTAGAAAAGGTGATTTATCCCTTGAGGAGTTTTGTATTTTTCTTTGGATCAGGCTGACTCGTTGGTTGCCAGTATCCCTTATTCCTGTAAGGATTGTAAAAAACAATAATAAAATTTTTTCCTTTATATCAAAGGTTTTTGGATAAGTTTAATAATATGATCACGCATAATCTGTAATCACTTATTAATATCCAATTTTATCTCTGCTATCAAAAATGATCACAGGTAATAAATATCTCTCTGAGCAAAAATGATTGTAGGTAGATAAATATCTCTGTGACCAAAAATGATTGCAGGTAAATGCCTTCTGTGACCATAGCATTCACAGGTAAAAATTATTTCGAGACTGTGGTCTCTGCGACCTCAAAAAATTGAAGCCAAAAAATGTTTATGGTTTGGGTATGATACAGGTAACTAATAGACGTCTAGCCCCCGAATTCGAAACGAAATTGGCCTTTTCGGACCTCAAAAAAGGTGCCTTTTTGTTTCAGATTTCAACAGGTCCCAAGGAGAAACTTTGGGTGCACCCGTCAGACCCATCATGGAAAGCATTAAATGCGATGGTTTTATGTAGTGATTGAAAAACAACTTACAGACCGAGAAGCTTCAAAAACCCTCTTCTTGGCAATCGCCGCCTCTTCCTGCAGTCTCAAAACCCTCTTTTCCAAGTTCATCCTTTTCTTAGATTGTGAGCAAATGGCGTACTGGAACCGATCCATCCACTACGATATGGAGAACTTGGATATTCTAGAGAAGGAAGAGATCCTGCCATCGAGGTCGTTGATCTTGTACCGACACACTGGGAAAGAAAAAACACCAGTCATCAAGGAGAATGAATTGGTGATCTTTGAAGATTTCTTATGCTGTGGATTTTGCCTTCCAGAAAGCGAATTCTTTCTTAGTGTCCTCAACCACTTCGGGTTGGAATTGGTAAATTTGCACCCCAACTCTGTGTTGCGTTTGGCCATTTTTCAACACTTGTGCGAAGCTTTTGTTGGAGTTCTGCCCAGTATTTCTCTCTTCCACCGTTTTTATTTTTTGGTATGGTCAAAGAGTGCAAATGCTGCTGGATGTGTCTATTTTCGGTTAAGAGAGAAGAAAGACTATCCAGTTGTGCCTTCTGTGACTCCGTCCATGGATGGAATCAGCGCTAGTTTTATTGCTTGGCTCCTAAGGAGAGCCATTTCTGGTTCGAAAATCGTCGACCAGAGAAAAGCAATGAAAAAGACTGTGCCTGAACTTGAAGAAATGAAGAAGCAAGCCCAAGCTATTCTCCATCTGGCGCGTGAGGGCTTAACTGCGCGGGATGTGATTCGGGACTTTGTGAAGAACCAGATCAGTCTGCTAAATAAAAGGGTGCATCATGCCTGGGAAGTGCGCTCTATGCAAGATGGAACCTTGGATTACAATCAAGGTAAAGGCCCTTTCTTGTAGATCGGCATATTATCTTCAATCTGTTTTTGAGCTTATTGTGTTTCCCAAACAGGTTTACCTACTTCTGAGGTCGAGAGGAGAACTGATGCTCTCTTGAAATTGTACAATCTGACCACAGAAGGTGAGATGAACTCGTCAAGACCGCAGAGCATGGTTGGCGGTAGTGACAATTTGATACAAAAGCATCGAAAGTTAAAGCTCTTTTGGAAAATCTTGTATATGTTTTCCCTTTGAACAACAATAATCGAAGAAAATCATTCCGATTTGTGTAGTTGCTCTTGGGCCAAGTGATTGGGATGAAGCGGACCGGGGACGATGTTGGGAGTTCTGGGGGTCCTACATCTAAGAAGTTGAAGAAAACTCCCTCTAAGACTAAAGGCCAATCTTCATCAAAAGTGAAGACTTCAGCCCCCAACAAAATTAAGCTGAAAAAGGCTGTAGGAGCGACTTTGTCTAAGGCCGTTGAACTCAAATTAGCGGCTAAAACGGTCAAGTTTTTTAGCCCTCACAATTCTCCAAATACAACTGGAAATTATTGCTTAGTCGTACAATGAGAGGGAAATGAGGATGAGGAACATGAAACTCCTCTCATTTTGCGGAGAAAAAGATCTGCAGAAACATTAAAGAGATCCTCCAAAAAGATGTTATCTTCCGTATTATCTCCCACAAGTGGGGCATTGAGTTCCCAAAGTCATCTGGGACTCATTTTCAGGTATGAACCTGTTTTTTTTTCTCTAACCAATTTTTGAAAATTAGTTAGGTATTGCTCAGACAATTACAAAAATGAATATACAGGTCAAGCCCACCCCCTGCACAATCAGTTTCAATACCGGAAATCGAAACAACTATTACAGACGGGGTAACAACTTCTATGGCAGAAACTCTTTCCATAGTGGTAACTACGACTCCATTTGAAGTGCCTGAAGCTGTCATTGACGAAGAGGTTCAACAGATTCAATCCTCGAACCCTATCAATGATGAAGAAACTGAGGTCGCGGCTGCAATCTTGACCATGGGGACAAAGGAAAAATTAGTAACTTCTGCTCCCCCTATGGTCGAAGAAACTCTTCCTTCTCATCAAGGGTAAATGGATTTGGAAGCAGCGGTTCAACTCGCTGACATTTCGCATTTTGCTCCAGAAGTAAATCTACAAATTACTGAGCAGGCACAAGATATTTGGGATCTTTCTTTCTCAAAGATCTCATAGAGGTAAGTAAAATCTTCCCCAATGTGTTTTATTGCTGTTCTGAGTAATATCTTCAGATGTTCATTTCTTTGTAGAACTCTGCTCGCCATTCGATTGTGGTGAATTCTCTGATAGAACAATTTAAGGTTGTACAAGTGAAATGCAACTGCTTAGCCAGTAAGTATCTTGCTCCAACCCCAGTCCTCTATGAGTTAGAATGACATTTCTTGTTGTCATAGGGAAAACTCTGCTTTGTCATGCGAGGTTTCTAAGAGGCGCTCCGATAAGGAGACAGCTGTGACAGAGGCTATAAAGGAGAATAGTAGAAAACTTGCTGAGGCCCTTTCATCCTTGGAGGAAAACAAAATGTCATACGCCACTCTCCAAGGGGAAAAATGGGAAATTACAATTTGACTTAGATCGTAAGTTCATTCTCGCAGAATTTGTCATTGTGTTTATGAAATAATTAAACTATTCTTGTTTCTTGACCAGATCAAAGAGAAATAAACTCTAAGTTGACCGAAGAGAAGAATATCTTAGAAGAAAAGTTTATCCGGCGAGGACATGATCTTAAAAAACTTCATAAAATCATCAACATCCTCCAAGTGGCAATGGAAAAGGCCAAAAATACTGCAAAACTTTTTTTTTGACCAAAGGCAGTAGGCAAGAAGCCTACTGCTAATAATATATAAATATATAAATGAAGGAGAGAGTAACTGCAAACCAAAAATCAAAAGACAGAAAGGAAAGAAAAAGAAGATTACAAAAGGTCAAACCATCTAACAATTTGGAGTCTAATCCTCTCCTGAAAACGGAAGGCAACCAGATTTAAATCTGAAATAAAAGCCCTTTTCCAATCCAAAGTATTAGAGTCCTTCAATTGGAAAATCTTCTTATTACGAATCTTCCAAATGTTCCAAATTGCCACCTTGATGACCTCCATGAAAAAATCTTTAAGAGCTATATTATCTCTTTTTGCCATCAAATCATATCCAAGAATGAGGGATTAAGGATCCAATTAGGGATTGAGGATCCAATTAAAACCAATTAAGTTCCAACAGCAAATGGCAAAGGGGCACTCAAAGAAGATATGAAACTGAGTTTCAAGAATCCCATGCGCACATAATTCACAAATACTTATATGAATAAGAAAATTTTTCTTACCCAACATGGCTCTGGTATTCAATCTCCCCCAAAGAAAAATCCAGAAGAAAACTTTAATGTTGAGAAGACAGTGATTTTTCCAACAGAGTTTGAAAATGGGATGTGTAGGAAACACCCCCATCAGGGACTGTTGGGGGAAATCTCCACAAGATCAAGTCCAGGTAGGAGGCTGTTCAATTTGCCCGGGGACAAGGCCCCCCCAGTGGCTTGCCCCGGGCGCCGCCTTTTGCCCGGGGACAAGGCCCCCCGGTGGCTTGTCCCGGGCGCCGCCTTTTGCCCGGGGACATTGCCCCCCGGTGGCTTGTCCCAGGCGCCGCCATTTGCCAGGGGACAAGGCCCCCCGGTGGCTTGTCCCGAGCGCCGTCTTTTGCCCGGGGACAAGGCCCCCGGTGGCTTGTCCCGAGCGCCGTCTTTTGCCCGGGGACAAGGCCCCCGGTGGCTTGTCCTGGGCGATTGCCGTCCTTCCGTAGACAGGGGTCCCCGGTCACGGGTCATGTGAGGGTCACGCGAGAAGTGCCTTGGGAATCGGCGGACACCTGTCAAGCATCCAAGGTTCCTGGCCGGGAGAAGGACGTTGCTACCCCTCGATCAAACGGTGGCAGGCGGGGTAGTTTAGTCTTTTTGCGTCTTTTGGGGCTATATAAGCCCTTGTAGCACCTCATGTAAAGAAGGGGGAGTTCATTATTACTTGGAATAGACAATCTCATAGGTGTGCTCCGGAGCCATCTCTCCCCCGAGAGAGCTCCCCTAGCCAACCCCGGTTGGGAGCACGCCGACAGGACTAGGGTTTCCACTGAGGCCTGAACCTGTATAAACCTTCGTGTCATTCGCTGTGCTTGCCCGACGGGAGAGGACCGATCACTCGGTCAATTCGCGTCGTATTTTCTTCGCTAAGATCTTCCACAAAACCTGCCGAGGTATTCGCAATACCACGACAGTTGGCGCCGTCCATGGGGACTCGTGACGAGACCCCATGGCTCCCCCAAGAACGAGGGCCCGCGCCTTTCCCAGTGATGCCGGTCCTGGTGACCCGGCGCCGCCCATCCGGGACACGACCGTCCCAGCGCATCCGCCCGGAGGCGGCCAAACCCAGGTACCGCCTCCCACCTTCCGTGTTAATTTCGGTGGTTCGACCTCCGGGTCAGTCCCAGTGACCGCGGTCATCTCGGACGGGACCAGTCTCTCCCCGACGGCTTCCCCGGCTCCCCAGGACGCCCTGCTCGAGGCCTTAGTAGAGGGCCAGCTCCGCGCCGAGCGCTCTATGGACGAGCTGCTGAAAAGGATCTAGGACATCGACTAGAGGGGGGGTGAATAGGCGATTTTACCAAATTACAATAAATCAAACAATTTGTAGTAAATGAGAGCAATTTAAATAACACAAGATGAACAATGAGCAATCTCAACACAAGGATATATCCCGTGGTCTCGGTGATTTGCCGATCACCCCTAATCCACGTTGAGGCAAACTCAAATCTCTAACCGCTCCTCTATCTAGTCAATCTTCTCTCGAGAAGTGACCTAGATCTTGAGCCGGATTAGTGTGATGAGTTATCCAAACCTCGATTTCACTAAGGATGCACTTTACCGCTCCGGCAAGGCGTGCTCAACCTTTCACAAGACGTTTTGAAGCTTCTTCACAATCTTCCTTGAAGAGCTCTTCAAAACCTTTCTCCTAGCCGTCTAGGAGCCGGCAAACTCCAAGAGTAACAAGCCGGTGATGATCACTTTGCCTTCTTCTAGTGCCACACGATTGATTCAATGATCTAAATGCAATGCACTAGAAGATCTCAAATGCACACTCTCACAAATTTGAGAATTTGAAACCTAGAGTGTATGAAACTAGCTTAGGCTCTCAAGGATGATGACAATGCTCAAGATTATGCAAAAGTCCTGAACAGGGCCGTGCATGGGAGTATATATACCCCCCACAATTAATATAGCCGTTACAGGCCGTTGGGAGAAAAAGATCACCTGGCGGTCAGACCGCAGGCACAAGCTCGGTCAGACCGCCGCAATTGCAACGGCATTAAACAGGCGCAATAAATGCTCAACTGCCCTTGTCAGGCACACATACGGTTAGACCGGAGCCTATTTCGGTCAGACCGTGAACTGTCCAGAGACGACATAGTTTCTGGACACCTTATACGGTCAGGCCGAAATATACGGACAGACCGGCCAAACGGTCAGACCGCAGTTCAAAAACTCGGTCAGACCGATTTCACGGTCAGACCGGTATAACAAACGGTCAGACCGTAATAGCTTAAAATTCCTGAAGGATAAATCAAGAGGTTCCAGGAGTCTGACCGACAAAATAACTACGGACAGACCGACCTTAAACAGAAATACAATATGCAAAGACACAACTTCGGTCAGTCCGAGATTTTAAACGGTTAGTTCGATAATTCGGTCAGACCGGTCTAACTCACGGTCAGACCGACTGAGACAGACTGAGCTGAACTGAGCTGAAACAAGCATTTTGAGGAATATGACCTTCTAGTATGCAATGCAGGTTGATTTTAAGATTTGTGGCACATAGATGAAGTATATTGTGATACACCACATGCTCCTCTTAATAGTACGGCAACTATTCTAAAATCCGGTCAAAATTCTTCTCTAATCACCTTAGACCGGTAAAAATGGAAAAGATCCTATTTTGTACCTTTGCCCTTTTGATCAATGCTCTTTCTTCATCATGAGGCTCTTTCTTTGCCTTTCATTGACCTGTCTTTTAAGTACTCTCTTTGATACAACTAGACAGGTAACGTTAGTATAGCATTTGTAGTTGTCATTAATTATTAAAACACTCTATAGGGGCCTAGAAGCTACAATCTCCCCCTTTTTGGTAATTGATGACAACATAAAGAGTAGATGAAAGAGTTTTAAGCATAAGGAGTATTTTTACAATAAGCATCGAAGAATAAGACACTCCCCCTAAATGTATGAATAAGAGAATTTTGGCATTTTAGTGGAGTTCAAGCATGTGTATAGGAAGCATATCACATATATCATGATCACAAGGTCATATGTAACTATTATAAGCATATCACATATATCATGAAGTACCATTTCTCATACAAGAGTCATCCAACATAAATAACAACCACATAACATCCACATAGATCATAAAAGAGATATCCAACTAAGCAAGTTAAATTAAAACTTCTATACACCAAAAGAATTTTCATCCAAGTTTCATCCAAGAGTTTTCATTTACATTTAAGGTTCATTGTTCATTATCTCTCTCCTACTCTTCTACTCTCTTCTCTCTCCCCCTTTGGCATCAATTGCCATAAAAAGCTAAGAATCAGCTGGAGCATCATCATCAGGAGGATGGTGAGGAGGAGTCCGTGGGAAACGAGTGTAGAAATGAGTGGAGAAGGCGTCGAAGCGCTGCTCGAACTGATCCTGGCGGGAAGAGAATGTCTGGAACTGATCGTGCAAGGCCGCCAAGTCGAAACGAGTGAGCTCAAGCCCCTGGAGAAGAGTAGCAAACTGATCCATCATGGGCTGATGGAACTGCTGCTGGAACTGAGAAAACCAGGCGGGGGCTTGGCTCGGCTGAGGTGCCTGCTGAGCCTGAGGTGGAGGAGGAGGAGGCATAGGCTGAGCCGGCTGCTGCTGATGCTGTGCTCCTTGGCCTCGAGCTAAGACACGCGGGTTGACACTGAACGGCTTATAGCCGAGATGCCTGATGTCGCAAGACCCGCGAGGAAACTTTGTCTTTTGGAGCAGCAGCGACATGATATATGGAGCATAGTAGAGATTTGGCAGAGTGGCCGCCGAGACATCCTCAATAGTCTTCAAAATGAAGGAGACTATGTTGATCCGATGTCTTTGGAGGATGTGGTCGATGAAGTTCCAGTAGTAATCCCGGACCGCTTCTCGGTTTCCACTCTTCGGATGGATCGTGGCTCGTACAATCTTGTTGACTACAGCGGGGAGGACTTTGAGACCGGTAACAGTACCGGGTACAATCCGCTGTCCACCTCCCGGCTGCTCATAGAACTAGAGCCAGTCGTCCTCATGAAGGTAATCCTCTTCTTCCATATCGACCCCTTCCTTCAGCTCCTCATAGTTCAGCTTGTTTGCCGCAGCAAACTCCTCAAAAGTGGCCTGATAGCGCCTAGACCCTGTCATCCATATAATCTGCTGGTCCGCCCATTTGATCTCAACTGTAGCATAGAACTGTCTGATAGCGGTGGCGTTCCATGGGCACTTGTGCTGTACAAAGTCATACAGCCCTATATCCTTGAAGATCTGCACCAAGGGAGCCATGATGGGCTGATTCACAACATAGGCCCATTCGATCCATTTATGTTCGAAAATGTTTTTGTGGACCAAATGATCGTAGAAGGCATCCTGCTGCGTCCTCGTGTAGAAGTGAGGCGTCGTGGCATCATTGGCATGATCGTAGGCATAGGTGGTCCTCGCCTTCGTGTAGTCGCTCGACGTCCAA
Source organism: Pharus latifolius (assembly GCA_019359835.1). Classification (NCBI taxonomy): domain Eukaryota; kingdom Viridiplantae; phylum Streptophyta; class Magnoliopsida; order Poales; family Poaceae; genus Pharus; species Pharus latifolius. The sequence goes on from CM033325.1 coordinate 36,631,707, forward strand.
TTTTTCTTTGGGCCTTGATAGGTGTGGACGTTTATCTCATCGTCCTCACTCTCGACGTCCATGCCTACATGAGAGGATCCACCCTGATGAGACGACTGCTCTGTCTCTGAGTCACCGGCCGAGGGTAGCCAATCGTCATCATGACTGTCACTGCTACTCGAGGGTAGAACCCTTTTCGGCCGCTTAGCCAGTTTCTTCTTGTTGGTCCGAGTGGGGCCAGCGCCTTGAGTACCTTGACCACTGTACGATTTGGAATATATGAAGCAGGTAAGATACAGGAAACAGAAAAGCATGACGAGAACAGAGATGATAACAGAACTGCACACCCTGGCTCTGCTGTTGCATTCGGTCAGACCGAGACAGGGGCGGTCAGACCGGCGCAACTGTAGAGTTAGGGTTTGGCATGATTTCTGGGATTTTGGAGAAATTAATATGCAATGTGGACAAATATATGAGATAGACTTCACATTGCATCAGGGTAATGAATCAATTTCAGGAAGTTTGCACAGTTTAACCAAGATTCACTACATTTGCCCTAACTCACAAGATGAACAGAAGAGAAACAGAAAACGAAGAAGAATCTGAGCAATATACCGTGAAGACATGATTTGGTGAAGATCCTGAACCACGGTTTGTCCGAGCTTGACGAGGGTTTGACCGGAGAGGAAAAATCCAAGGATTGAGGCGCACGTGAAAGAGACAGAGATGGGGAAGAAAAGTAAAAAGGACAAGAGATTCGGGTTAAAAGGTCTCTGGTCATGAAAATTCGGTCAGACCGTAGAAGAGAGACCGGTCAGACCGCTGGAAGCAGGAATCTAAGATGCTCTCTGGAGATGCATTCGGTCAGACCGCATATGTTTCGGTCAGACCGCTGGAAAGATTGAATTTCTTGGAAGATTTTGATTGATTTGAAGCTCAAGACATTTTGAGAGAGATATATATAACTATAAGATAATCATAAGAAAGATATAGGCAATATCACCAAAGGGGAAGAATTTTTCTTACAATTTAACATGTTTTTGGTTCATTTCACTCAATTGCCGATAAAGGAGCCTAAAAAGCTCTAAAAGAGGAAGTTTAAGCAACCAAGATAAACTATAAGCACATTCAATATGAGTCCAACAATTCAAGCCACATTTGATATATCAATGACGTTAAGCTCATTTCGAAGTTTGCAAAAACGACTTTCATCTAAGGGCTTAGTGAATATATCCGCTAATTGATCTTCGGTTCTCACATTATCCACCACCACATCACCTTTGCTAACATGATCTCTAAGGAAGTGGTGTCGGATATCTATATGCTTGGTCCGAGAGTGTTGAACTGGGTTTGTGGCTATTTTCACCGCACTCTCATTATCACACAAAAGAGGCACTTTTTCAAATTTTATTCCATAATCCAACAATGTTTGCCTCATCCAAAGCAATTGTGTACAACAACTACCCGCGGAAACATATTCCGCTTCGGCGGTTGATAAAGCTACAGAGTTTTGTTTCTTAGAGGACCAAGATACTAAAGATCTTCCTAATAGTTGACAACTGCCAGAGGTGCTTTTTCTATCCACTTTACATCCCGCATAATCGGAATCAGAATATCCAATTAATTCGAATTTTGCACCTTTAGGATACCACAACCCTATGCTAGATGAATATTTTAGATATCTCAAAATGCGCTTAACGGCCATTAAATGACTTTCTTTAGGAGAGGCTTGAAATCTTACACACATACAAACACTAAACATAATATCGGGCCTAGAAGCAGTTAGATATAATAAACTACCAATCATGGATCTATAAAGCTTTGAGTCTACCGGTTTACCTCCTTCGTCAGAGACAAGGTGACCATTTGTGGCCATTGGTGTCTTGATTGGTTTTGCTTCTTCAAGTCCGAACTTCTTGAGTAGATCCTTCACATATTTGTTTTGACTGATGAAAGTTCCTTCCTTGAGTTGTTTAACTTGTAATCTGTCGCGCCCCGCACAGGGTACCACGACTACTCCCGTGGAGACCTAGCTCGCTGCAGCTGGCCTCATACATACATACCACTGACTTCCCAGGATAAGTCAAGCACAGGAGTTCATTGCAGCAGAGTAACTTACAAAATATCATTGATAAACAGTATGGCCTGCTGGCCTGATACAACAAGAGTAATACAATGCCTTCACGGCACAATTGGTCTAATTAAAACAAAAGACAACTACTCGGCGGAAGCTAGGCGAAACCCCCACAGTCGTAAGAAGTTGACAGCAGAACAACACATATCAAGGCCCTGGCAGAACTGGCTCTCTTCCTTCTGGATCCACGAAATCTTCCAAGCCTTCGTCTTGGTCATGAAGCACTCCATCTATTGTTGATAAGTTGCAAGGGTGAGCACTTACGTACTCAGCAAGTCATAGGGAAGGTAGAGGTACATATAGTATAAATGACATGAACCTATGCTATTGGGGAAAGAGTGAAGGGTTTTTCTCAAAATACATTTCTTTCTCATTTCTTATTCAACTTCCAATCATACTCATGGCAGTAAATAAATCATATTGATGGTGATACATATACCCCATATCCAAGGCGATATCTCATCATATCACATTACTTTTATTCAAGCCTTTCAATCTTATACTCATAGCAGTATTTCATAAACTTAGGGCATAAACCACATGCCTCTTAATTATCTTATGCTTAAGGCAAATCCATATGCCTCTTAGTTATCATATGATCTCTATATTATGTTATTACCGCGACACGTCAACACATGACAGCCCACGGCAACGCCCCTTATCGTGACAACACATGCCACTTGGGTAATCTTGAGCTAACAAATTTTAGTTTAAAAACAATACTTGTGTCACACCCCATGGATTTAATCCACCGCGGCATACTCCTAAAACTCGGGAGCACGAAGTATTCGAATACATTTTTAAACTCTGCAGAGATGTACCTCTTTTTAAATCCACTTTTTCACTCGACTTCCAAGTCGGGCCAACTCCATGCAACTTATACGCATGTGACAAGGCCGAGATCACACAACGTTTTTGCAGTCTAGTATTAACAGTATCCCTGCCCGGTAAATGGACAATACCGTCCCAAGTACCGTTGTGGGTCCTCCCTACTGCCTTACTTCCTAGCCTGGGTCTATGTTCCCGCAGGACACATAACCTCTTTTGATTACAGTCGCGCTCGACTTAATCTGGCGTAGGGCGTCTTCCTTCTTTACACCTTATCCTCTCATAATTTTTCTGATCTCACATCACTCATGGACGAACTGCGTCCCACCAGTTTCCACGCGAGAAACCGGATCGACAAGCCATGCAGGGAACTGATAATACTAAGAAAGCTACTAGGTTGCGCCTGTCCCATACCAGGTAAGTGGTTGGTACGTTTTTCATGCCACTAGACGCATAACACAAGGTTCTAGTCCTTACATGCCAGTGACCAGATCATACCACAAACCATGCACCTTCAGTGCCTGCACATTCAGTGCAGCCAAGCACCTCCAGTGCTACCACCATTCCATACCAAAATACTGGTCACGGCTGGGGGTTCTATTTCATGAATATAAATGTACATGTTTATACCTTTATTAGTTCATGGCTTGCTATCTTAACAAGTTCACATTCATCAAGTATTCAATCAATCACTGCCATAATATCATTGATCTCAACATATGCAATATTAATGAGATATCTACTCATGGAATAGCATAGCAATTCATAAAATATAGGTTCAATATGATCAAAGTATGACTTGCCTTCCGCGTCGTAAGAAACAGCAGTTGAAGTCGGGGCTGCGACGAAGTCTTCGAACTCGGACTCTAGCTCTGGACAAGGATCCAACAAGCAAACAGGCATTACAAACAATCCTACTCTTACTAATCCACTTATATGCGAAAATGCAAGGAGAAATACTTAAGCGATACAAGATTTGAGAGTTCAGGGAAACGATTAGGGTTAAACTGTGGAAACCAGGGTTAAGATTAGTTGTCAAGGGTTTACAAGGTTCCAAATGTTCCAAAATATCAGAATGATATCAAGGCTGCTGCTGGTTCGCTCAAAAACAGCGAACGTCTTTAGGTCGACATTCGGTTCAAGGCATCGACATAGGGTCGATGGATAATAGAGGACTCAACTCAAGTTGTGGCAGTAGAATAAAATGTAGATCACAACATCAGGAGTCTAAGGGACAAAGTTAGGTTTAGTTTGCATACCCAGAAGGGGTCAAAATGGCCCAATGCCATTGGCTGACATAGGCTGACAATGCCCAAGAATGGCATTGACATGGTTTGAACAGTTTCTAGTAGCCAAAATGGGTTTTTATTCAAGCATATGATGCACAAGGTAGTGAAGCAACTGGTTGACAAGGTAATTTTTGGTTTGTATGACCAGAGGTGGGTGAACAGGGCTAATGCCACTGGCTGGCATAGTTTGACATAGAGTTGACATGGCCAGAAATTAGGGTTTGCCATATCTTTTGATCTAGGGCTCCAAATGATGCACCACTTTGTCTGGTAGTTAGGCATTTGTAACAAGAACAAATGTCTCCACAGGATCTAGGGCAGGAGATGGCCGGAAAGTGATGAAAACTGGCAAAGAAGTTGACTGGCCTGGAGCACATGCAACATAAACAGTGCAGTAACTAGGGCATAGCTATATCTCACAATCTAGGCCGAATTAGAAGTCGTGATAGAAGACAAAGTTGCTCAGAATGGTCCAAAACATCTAAATGGCAAAGTGGCTAGGGCTGGATTGGCCGGAATCGACGGCCGGCGACTGGAGCAGTAAGAGATGACATGAAAATTGGGGGTTTTCGATTTAGGGCAAAAGAACCCAATTCCTTGCTTGTACATGATCTCTAGGGCACTAGAAACATACTGGTGAAGTTGGATTGGCTAGAGATGCACCAGAAAAGCTTAAACAGTAAGCTCAGTTCACAAGCAAAGTTCCAATTTGGGGTTTTCCAGATTTTAGCAAAATTGATGATTCTGGTTGCTTAGGGATGATAAGAATGATCTATTGAGCATGTTTGATCACTGGCTCGAGAGCTAAATCGGTTTAGGTGAGGGTTAATTGCTCACCGGAGTTCTAGGTGAAACACGGCGATTGCCGGTGACAGAAAGCATTTAAACTAAATTCCCAGCTTGAGAAGCATGAGGGGGATGAGGGAAGCTCACTGGGGGTGTTGGATTGAAGAAGGAAGCAGCGGTTGAAGCTAGCATCGAAGCTCCCTTTGCTGCTCACCGGGGAAGAGGAAGAAGACGGCGAGTTTGAGGACTTAGGTGTTTCTGGTGGGTGTGTGATGTTTCCCCGAGGCCAGAGGCTATTTATAGAGGATTCGGAGGAGATGCAATGGCTAGAAGTGCACGGGGAGTTGAAGCCGGCAAGGAAGTGACTGGATGGCGACTTCACGGCGAGCTGGCGATGGAGGTGACCTGTTCAGCGGCCGTGAGGGCTTTTGCAGCTGGAGCTGCTGCGAAGTGAAGGCGACACGATGGCTGGCCGCGGCAAGAACTCCACGTGGCTAAGCTTTCCTGCTGGAGCCGTTGCCGGTGGCGTGCAAACGGGAGAACTAGCTGGTCGCGATCCTTGCTGGAGAAGATCCACAGTAGCCAACGCCGAGCACACACGTGGCAGCAGGCGAAGCAACAGCAGTGGCGCGCTCGAGGTCGAAGGCTCCCGTGCTCGTGCGCTGTTCCCGGTCGTGGTCGAAGTCCCAGGCGCTGGTCGAAGACACCTTCTGGTCGTGAACTGAGGTGAGGTCGAAACCAGGGGCATAAGTGTAATGATTTCGGTTGAAAAGTGGACTGATTTGTAATTCTGGTCTTAGAGAGGTTTAATCTGGAATTTGATTTAATGGATGAGTATAATATTTCTATTAATACTCATTTAGCTCAAATCTGGAGAAAATTTGATAAGGTTTGAGGGATTTCACCTATTTTCGAAAATAGGGTAAAATTGGGGTAAAATAGATCTGGATTTTGACGATCTTGAATTCTGGTGATTGGGGAGAGATTTTGAAGTTTAAACAGAAGGGAAATCTGTATCAAATAGCATTTGGGAGGTGTTCCCTGAAGAAATTCTGAGGTTGGAGTTGATTTGTGAATTTTAGCCTTTTCAGGCTTCCAGGTAAACAGAAAAGGACTTATTCGCAGTAAAATTTGGACTAAACTGCGAAAAGTGTTTAGATGAAACAATCTGGTTCCCAACTTTTTGGAGTAAGTTGAGGGTAAACCTAGAAACATATTCCAAAAGATACTTGAGTCTGGACAGGGTTAAATCATAATAACTCAATCACCTGGAAACTGGGGTACTTAGGGTAAATCTGAATTCTTTCCTGTTTTCGAAAACAGGGAGAGGCTTAGGTACTGAGAGTTAGGGTCAGAATTTGATCTGGCTCCTGAAGACTTTTATCTTCAGGGTAACTGGTAGGTTAAATCTGGATGGTCAGATCTTGATCTGGATCTAGAGAACAGGTTTGGAGATTTTTAGGGTTTGGGAGAGATTAGGGTTTAGCTGATCTGGCTACTGCTACAGGGATACATGCATACAGGATTTTATGCAAAAACTTTTCACCCCCAAAACCAGGGTGTTACATAATCCGAGAAAGAAACTTAATTCACCTATCAAAGACATCTCAAATTCCCTGGACATCATATCACCAAATTCCTCACAAAAATCTTGGTTAGTAGATCCAAATATGATGTCATCAACATAAATTTGACATACAAAGAAATCATTTCCAATTTTCTTAGTAAACAATGTAGTATCAACTTTCCCAATTTTAAAGCCTTTTGAAATTAAAAAGTCCCTAAGTCTTTCATACCAAGCACGAGGTGCTTGTTTAAGACCATAAAGAGCCTTGGAGAGTTTATACACATGATTTGGCTTTGTAGGATCCTCAAATCCGGGAGGTTGTTTAACAAATACTAACTCATTAATTTTTCCATTTAAAAATGCACTTTTGACATCCATTTGATATAGTTTAATATTATGAGATGAAGCAAAAGCAAGTAAGATTCTAATAGCCTCAAGTCTAGCTACGGGAGCAAAGGTTTCACCGAAGTCCAAACCTTCAACTTGAGTGTATCCTTGAGCCACCAATCTTGCCTTGTTTCTTACTACCACTCCGTTTGCATCTTGTTTATTCTTGAAAATCCATTTGGTTCCAATGACATTATGCTCATCCGGATTTGGTTCTTCTTCCAATTCCCAAACATTGTTGCGGGTGAAGTTGTTTAATTCTTCATGCATAGCGTTCACCCAATCCGGATCTTTTAAAGCTTCATCTACAAGTGTGGGCTCAAAGGAGGAAACAAAAGAGTAATTTTCACAAAATGAAGCAAGACGAGAACGAGTTTGAACACCCTTACACAAGTCACCAACAATTTGATTGACGGGGTGATCTTTGGAAATTGAGTGATGAATTCTTGGATGGTCAACCGGGATTTGTGAAGTAGAAGTAGAAGGTACTTCCGGTTGTTGTTGAGTGGAGTCTTCCACGTTGACCACTTCAACTATTTGATCTTTGTGTTGAGGAGTTGATGAAGAGGGGATAGCATGAGTGGATGGATCTTCATCTTGATCACTATCTTCTTTCGGCTTGACATCCCCAATGGTCATGTTCTTCATTGCCACTCTCAACCCTTCATCACCTACATCATCCAAATTTTCTTGCTCCTCTTGAGAGCCATTAGTCTCATCAAATTCAACATCATGTGTCTCCTCAACCAAACCGGAGTTTTGGTTGTATACACGATATGCTTTGCTATTTGATGAGTATCCTAACAAAAATCCTACATCACATTTACTTTGAAATTTAGATAAGCGTGTACCTTTCCGCAAGATATAGCACTTACACCCAAACACACGGAAGTAGGAAATGTTTGGCTTCCTTCCAATGAGAAGCTCATAAGGAGTTTTCTTTAGTAGTCGATGACAATAAAGACGATTTGATGCATGGCACGCGGTGTTGATTGCTTCGGCCCAAAAGGTGTCCGAAACATTGTACTCCGAAAGCATAGACCTTGCCATATCTATCAATGTCCGGTTCTTTCGTTCGACTACTCCATTTTGCTCCGGTGTATACTTGGCCGAAAACTCATGTTTGATGCCTTTATCATCACACCAATTTTCAACCTTGGTGTTCTTGAATTCGGAGCCGTTGTCACTTCTCACTTTCTTGATCTTGAAGCTAAATTCATTTTCGGCCCTTTGAGCAAAGCTTTTGAAAGTGTTAAACACAATTGACTTGTCATGCAAAAAGAATATCCATGTATATCTAGAAAAATCATCTACAACGACAAGGCAATAACTATTGCCACCAATGCTCACAAAAGAAGTTGGTCCAAATAAATCCATATGCAATAATTCAAGTGGACTCGAAGTTGACATTGTGCTTTTAGTTGGATGTGAGTTTGCAACTTGTTTTCCGGCTTGGCAAGCACTACATAATTTGTCTTTTTCAAACTTTACATCTTTTAGACCAACAACCAAATCATGTTTAACTAGTCTATTTAGTTGTTTCATTCCAACATGCCCAAGCCTTCTATGCCATAGCCAACCTTTGGAAGATTTTGTAAACAAGCATGTACCAAGATTAGTATCATTTGAATTGAAATCAACTAAATAGAGGTTGCCATGTCTAAAACCTTTGAAAATCAACTTATTATCATCAATGCTAGTGATAATTACTTCTTTTGGATAAAATGCACATATGAATCCAAGATCACAAAGTTGAGCTACGGATAAGAGGTTGAAGTTTAGAGATTCAACAAGCAATACATTGATATGGAGAGGTCGTTTGAGATAGCAATTTTACCTAAACCTTTTACCTTTCCTTTGCTATTGTCTCCAAACGTGATCTTGTCATATTCCGCACCTTTGTTATTTAGTGAGGAGAACATGTTGTGATTACCGGTCATGTGTTGAGTGCATCCACTATCGAGCACCCAATGTTGTCCTCCCGCCTTGTAATTTACCTACAAAACAAAGTTAGGTCCTTTTAGGTACCCAAACTTTTTTGGGTCCTTGGAGGTTAGTTACCAAGGATTTTGGAACCCAAATGGCTTTCTTTTTGGCACCAATGATCGGGGTTCCAACAAATTTGGCTTTAATATCGCCATTTGTCATTTTCTTCAATACATAGCAAGAATTGAATATAGGGGATGAAATGCTTTTGTTAGCATGGCAATTCTTTTCAATGTGACCTAAACTTTTACATTTGTTACAATATCCTTTTTCTTTCACAAAAACGGTTTTAGTTGGAACAAAAGCATGTTTACCCTTTTTGGGAATGAAACCTAGTCCTTCTTTTCTTAAGGAAAATCTTTGACTATCTAGAAGATGTCTTAATTTTGATTCTCCTACATAGCATTTTGCTAGGTCATTGGTTAGTTTTTCAATTTCTTCTTTAAGTTCGTTGTTTTCAAGACTAAGCACATTATCTTCAATTTTAGGTCTAGTAGGGAATTCATTTAAGTCTTCACAAGAAGTAGAAATGCTAGAAGTAGACATCATGGGCAAATCATTCAACATATTGCAAGTGATGCCTATGTCATTACTCGATTTGTTGGCTTTATGAGTAATTAGAGAGTCATGAGCTTCCTTAAGCATCTCATGAGTTTCTTTGAGACTCTCATGAGATGTGTTTAGCTCCTCATAGGAATTTTGAAGAGCTTTGTATCTCTTCTTCAATTCCTTGAATTTTTCTTTTTACTTACTCATATAGTCATCAAAATCAGTGATCATCTCAACTAGGTCATCATAAGTATATTCATTTTCATCACAAGATACCTTTGATTCTCCTTTAGCCATGAGGCAATGAGGAGTGGAGAATAGAGATGGAGCTTCCTTGATAGCTACTCTGGCAAGTCCTTTGGGTGACGCTTCATCCTCATCATCGGAATCGGAACTTGAAGCATCCGAATCCCACTCAATGAAGTAAGCTTGCCCATCCTTCTTCTTATAATATTTCTTGAAAACCTTTTTCTTGCTTTCTCCTTCCTTCTCGTATTTCTTCTTCTTCATTGATTTTTCTTCTTCCTTATTTTTGCATTGTGTGGAGATGTGACCCTTTTCACCGCACTCAAAACATCTTCTTTCTTCAAATGGATTCCTCTTGGATGTTTGTCCTTTCTTGAAAGATTTCCCTTGATATCTTTTCTTCATGAATTGCTTGAATTTTCTCACGAAGAGAGCCATTTCCTCATCGGTGTCTCTCTCATCGCTTTCCTCTTCATTGTCTTCCCTTTTGGAGACTTGAGCTTTAAGTGCAATGTTCTTCTTCTTGGAGTCGGAAGCCTCATCTTTCACTTCTTCTTGAGATATCTTGAAAATATCATGAGTGAGAATCTCACTCAAGACTTCCAACGGAGTCACACTCTTCAAGTTCGAACGCACAAGTAAGGTAACAATTGTATCATATTTAGAAGGTAAAGCTCTAAGAAACTTATGACAAAACTCCACGTTTGTGACATCCATACCAAGCCCTTTTAACTCATTTACGATGTTATTTAATCGGTTAAACATCTCCGATACATCTTCATTGGGCAACATGGCAAACTATGTCGTCTCTGGACAGTTCACGGTCTGACCGAAATAGGCTCCGGTCTGACCGTATGTGTGCCTGACAAGGGCAGTTGAGCATTTATTGCGCCTGTCTAATGCCGTTGCAATTGCGGCGGTCTGACCGAGCTTGTGCCTGCGGTCTGACCGCCAGGTGATCTTTTTCTCCCAACGGCCTGTAACGGCTATATTAATTGTGGGGGGTATATATACTCCCATGCACGGCCCTGTTCAGGACTTTTGCATAATCTTGAGCATTGTCATCATCCTTGAGAGCCTAAGCTAGTTTCATACACTCTAGGTTTCAAATTCTCAAATTTGTGAGAGTGTGCATTTGAGATCTTCTAGTGCATTGCATTTAGATCATTGAATCAATCGTGTGGCACTAGAAGAAGGCAAAGTGATCATCACCGGCTTGTTACTCTTGGAGTTTGCCGGCTCCTAGACGGCTAGGAGAAAGGTTTTGAAGAGCTCTTCAAGGAAGATTGTGAAGAAGCCTCAAAGCGTCTTGTGAAAGGTTGAGCATGTCTTGTCGGAGCGGTAAAGTGCATCCTTAGTGAAATTGAGGTTTGGATAACTCATCACACTAATCCGGCTCAAAATCTAGGTCACTTCTCGAGAGAAGATTGACTAGATAGAGGAGCGGTTAGAGATTTGAGTTTGCCTCAACGTGGATTAGGGGTGATCGGCGAATCACCGAGACCACGGGATATATCCTTGTGTTGAAATTGCTCTTTGTTCATCTTGTGTTATTTAAATTGCTCTCATTTACTACTAATTGTTTGATTTATTGTAATTTGCTAAAATCGCCTATTCACCCCCCCTCTAGTCGATATCCTAGATCCTTTTCAATTGGTATCAGAGCGAGGACTCCATTTTAGAGGATTTAACCATCCCGGAGTAGGATAAAGATGGCTAGTGTGGGTTGGATCAATATTGGTAAACCACCACTCTTTGATGGATCTAACTATACTTATTGGAAAACTAGAATGATGGTCTATCTTAAAGCCATGGGTGGAAAGATTTGGAAAGTGGTGGATGAGGGGTTTGCAATTCTTGATGATGATGACATGACCAACTTAGATAGAGATAATGCCTTAGCAAATGCTCAAGCCATGAATGTTCTTTATAGTGCTCTAAATCTAGGTGAATTTAATAGAATTTGTAAACTTGAAACGGCCCATGATATTTGGAGAAATCTTATGGATATTCATGAAGGAACCTCGATGGTCAAGGATGCTAAACTATTTATCCATAAGGGCCAATTTGAAAAGTTTGCCATGTTGCCCAATGAAGATGTATCGGAGATGTTTAACCGATTAAATAACATCGTAAATGAGTTAAAAGGGCTTGGTATGGATGTCACAAACGTGGAGTTTTGTCATAAGTTTCTTAGAGCTTTACCTTCTAAATATGATACAATTGTAACCTTACTTGTGCGTTCGAACTTGAAGAGTGTAACTCCGTTGGAAGTCTTGAGTGAGATTCTCACTCATGATATATTCAAGAAATCTCAAGAATAAGTGAAAGATGAGGCTTCCGACTCCAAGAAGAAGAACATTGCACTCAAAGCTCAAGTCTCCAAAAGGGAAGACATTGAAGAGGAAAGTGATGAGAGAGACACCGATGAGGAAATGGCTCTCTTCGTGAGAAAGTTCAAGCGGTTCATGAAGAAAAGATATCAAGGGAAATCTTTCAAGAAAGGACAAACATCCAAGAGGAACCCATTTGAAGAGAGAAGATGTTTTGATTGTGGTGAAAAGGGTCACATCTCCACACAATGCAAAAACAAGGAAGAAGAAAAATCAATGAAGAAGAAGAAGTACGAAAAGGAAGGAGAAAGCAAGAAGAAGGTTTCAAGAAATATTATAAGAAGAAGAAGGATGGACAGGCTTGCTTCATTGAGTGGGATTCGGATGCTTCAAGTTCCGATTCCAATGATGAAGATGAAGCATCACCCAAAGGACTCGCCAGGGTAGCTATCAAGGAAGCTCCATCTCTATTCTCCACTCCTCATTGCCTCATGGCTAAAGGAGAATCAAAGGTATCTTGTGATGAAGATGAATATACTTATGATGACCTAGTTGAGATGATCACTGGTTTTGATGACTATATGAGTAAGGAAAAAGAAAAATTCAAGGAATTGAAGAAGAGATACAAAGCTCTTCAAAATTCCTATGAGGAGCTAAACACATCTCATGAGAGTCTCAAAGAAACTCATGAGATACTCAAGGAAGCTCATGACTCTCTAATTACTCATAAAGCCAACAAATCGAGTAATGACATAGGCATCACTTGCAATATTTTGAATGATTTGCCCATGATGTCTACTTCTAGCATATCTACTTCTTGTGAAGACTTAATTGAATTCCCATCTAGACCTAAAATTGATGATAATGTGCTTAGTCTTGAAAACAATGAACTTAAGGACAAAATTGAAAAACTAACCAATGACCTAGCTAAATGCTATGTAGGAGAATCAAAATTAAGACATCTTCTAGATAGTCAAAGGTTTTCCTTAAGAAAAGAAGGACAAGGCTACATTCCCAAAAAGGGTAAACATGCTTTTGTTCCATCTAAAACTGTTTTTGTAAAAGAAAAGAGATATTGTAACAAATGTAAAAGTTTAGGTCACATTGAAAAGAATTGCCAAGCTAGCAAAAGTAATTCATCTCTTATATTCAATTCTTGCTATGTTTTAAAGAAAATGAACAATGGCGATATTAAAGCCAAATTTGTTGGAACCCCGTTCATTGGTGCCAAAAAGAAAGTCATTTGGGTCCCAAAATCCTTGGTAACTAACCTCCAAGGACCCAAAAAGATTTGGGTACCTAAAAGGACCTAACCTTGTTTTGTAGGTAAATTACAAGGCGGGAGGACAACATTGGGTGCTCGATAGTGGATGCACTCAACATATGACCGGTAATCATAACATGTTCTCCTCACTAAATAACAAAGGTACGGAATATGACAAGATCACGTTTGGAGACAATAGCAAAGGAAAGGTAAAAGGTTTAGGTAAAATTGCCATCTCAAACAACCTCTCCATATCAAATGTATTGCTTGTTGAATCTCTAAACTTCAACCTCTTATCCGTAGCTCAACTTTGTGATCTTGGATTCATATGTGCATTTTATCCAAAAGAAGTGATTATCTCTAGCATTGATGATAATAAGTTGATTTTCAAAGGTTTTAGACATGGCAACCTCTATTTAGTTGATTTCAATTCAAATGATACTAATCTTGGTACATGCTTGTTTACAAAATCTTCTAAAGGTTGGCTATGGCATAGAAGGCTTGGGCATGTTGGAATGAAACAACTAAATAGACTAGTTAAACATGATTTAGTTGTTGGATTAAAAGATGTAAAGTTTGAAAAAGATAAATTATGTAGTGCTTGCCAAGCCGGAAAAGAAGTTGCAAACTCACATCCAACTAAAAGCACAATGTCAACTTCTAGTTCACTTGAATTATTGCATATGGATTTATTTGGACCAACTACTTTTGTGAGCATTGGTGGCAATAGTTATTGTCTTGTCGTTGTAGATGATTTTTCTAGATATACATGGATATTCTTTTTACATGATAAGTCAATTGTGTTTAACACTTTCAAAAGCTTTGCTCAAAGGGCCGAAAATGAATTTAGCTTCAAGATCAAGAAAGTGAGAAGTGACAATGGCTCCGAATTCAAGAATACCAAGGTTGAAAATTGGTGTGATGATAAGGGCATCAAACACGAGTTTTCGGCCAAGTATACACTGGAGCAAAATGGAGTAGTCGAACGAAAGAACCGGACATTGATAGATATGGCAAGGTCTATGCTTTCGGAGTACAATGTTTCGGACACCTTTTGGGCCGAAGCAATCAACACCGCGTGCCATGCATCAAATCGTCTTTATTGTCATCGACTACTAAAGAAAACTCCTTATGAGCTTCTCATTGGAAGGAAGCCAAACATTTCCTACTTCCGAGTGTTTGGGTGTAAGTGCTATATCTTGCGGAAAGGTACACGCTTATCTAAATTTCAAAGTAAATGTGATGTAGGATTTTTGTTAGGATACTCATCAAATAGCAAAGCATATCGTGTCTACAACCAAAACTCTGGTTTGGTTGAGGAGACACATGATGTTGAATTTGATGAGACTAACGGCTCTCAAGAGGAGCAAGACAATTTGGATGATGTAGGTAATGAAGTGTTGAGAGTGGCAATGAAGAACATGACTATTGGGATATCAAGCCGAAAGAAGATAGTGATCAAGATGAAGATCCATCCACTCAAGCTATCCCCTCTTCATCAACTCCTCAACATGAAGATCAAATAGTAGAAATGGTCAATGTGGAAGACTCCTCTCAATCACAACCGGAAGTACCTTCTACCTCTATCTTACAAATCCCGGTTGACCATCCAAGAATTCATCACTCAATTTCCAAAGATCACCCCGTCGATCAAATTGTTGGTGACTTGCGTAAGGGTGTTCAAACTCGTTCTCGTCTTGCTTCATTTTGTGAAAATTACTCCTTTGTTTCCTCTTTTGAGCCCACACTTGTAGATGAAGCTTTAAAAGATCCGGATTGGGTGAATGCTATGCATGGAGAATTAAACAACTTCACCCGCAACAATGTTTGGGAGTTGGTAGAAGAACCAAATCCGGATGAGCATAATGTCATTGGAACCAAATGGATTTTCAAGAATAAACAAGATGCAAACGGAGTGGTAGTAAGAAACAAGGCAAGATTGGTGGCTCAAGGATACACTCAAGTTGAAGGTTTGGACTTCGGTGAAACCTTTGCTCCCGTAGCTAGACTTGAGGCTATTAGAATCTTGCTTGCTTTTGCTTCATCTCATAATATTAGACTATATCAAATGGATGTCAAAAGTGCATTTTTAAATGGAAAAATTAATGAGTTAGTATTTGTTAAACAACCTCCCGGATTTGAAGATCCTACAAAGCCAAATCATGTGTATAAACTCTCCAAGGCTCTTTATGGTCTTAAACAAGCACCTCGTGTTTGGTATGAAAGACTTAGAGATTTTTTAATTTCAAAAGGCTTTAAAATTGGGAAAGTTGATACTACATTGTTTACTAAGAAAATTGGAAATGATTTCTTTGTATGTCAAATTTATGTTGATGACATCATATTTGGATCTACTAACCAAGATTTTTGCGAGGAATTTGGTGATATGATGTCCAGGGAATTTGAGATGTCTTTGATAGGTGAATTAAGTTTCTTTCTCGGACTACAAGTTAAACAACTCAAGGAAGGAACTTTCATCAGTCAAAACAAATATGTGAAGGATCTACTCAAGAAGTTCGGACTTGAAGAAGCAAAGCCAATCAAAACACCAATGGGCACAAACGGTCACCTTGTCTCTGACGAAGGAGGTAAACCGGTAGACTCAAAGCTTTATAGATCTATGATTGGTAGTTTATTATATCTTACTGCTTCTAGGCCCGATATTATGTTTAGTGTTTGTATGTGTGCAAGATTTCAAGCATCTCCTAAAGAAAGTCATTTAATGGCCGTTAAGCGCATTTTGAGGTATCTAAAATATTCATCTAGTATAGGGTTGTGGTATCCAAAAGGTGCTAAGTTTGAATTAATTGGATATTCTGATTCCGATTATGCGGGATGTAAAGTGGATAGAAAAAGCACCTCTGGCAGTTGTCAACTGTTAGGAAGATCTTTAGTATCTTGGTCCTCTAAGAAACAAAACTCTGTAGCTTTATCAACCGCCGAAGCGGAATATGTTTCCGCGGGTAGTTGTTGTGCACAATTGCTTTGGATGAGGCAAACATTGTTGGATTATGGAATAAAATTTGAAAAAGTGCCTCTTTTGTGTGATAATGAGAGTGCGGTGAAAATAGCCACAAATCCAGTTCAACACTCTCGGACCAAGCATATAGATATCCGACACCACTTTCTTAGAGATCATGTTAGCAAAGGTGATGTGGTGGTGGATAATGTGAGAACCGAAGATCAATTAGCGGATATATTCACTAAGCCCTTAGATGAAAGTTGTTTTTGCAAACTTCGAAATGAGCTTAACGTCATTGATATCTCAAATGTGGCTTGAAATGTTGAACTCATATGGAATGTGCTTATAGTATCACTTGGTTGCTTGAACTTCCTCTTTTAGAGCTTTTTAGGCTCCTTTTCAGCAATTGAGTGAAATGAACCAAAAATATGTTAAGTTGTAAGATAAATACTTCCCCTTTGGTGATATTGCCCATATCTTACTTATAATCATCTTATAGTTATATATCTCTCTATCCAAATCTCTTGAGCTTCAAATCAATCAAAATCCTCCAAGAATTTTAGTCCTTCCAGCGGTCTGACCGAACCAATTGCGGTCTGACCTAATGCATCTCCAGAGAGCATCTTAGATTTCTGCTTCCAGCGGTCTGACCGGTATCTTTTCTACGGTCAGACCGAAAATCCATGACCAGAGACCTTTTTATCCCGAATCTCCTGTCCTTTTTCACTTTCTTCCCTCTCCTGTCTCTTTCACGTGCGCCTCAAATCTTTTGATTCTTTCTCTCCGGTCAAACCCTCGTCAAGCTCGGACAAACCGTGGTTCAAGATCATCACCAAATCATGTCTTCTAGGTATATTGCTCAGATTCCTCTTCGTTTTCTTTTTCGGCTTCTGTTCATCTTGAGGGTTAGGGCAAATGTGGTGAATCTTGTTTAAATTCTGTCAATATCTTGAAATTGATTTATTCCCCTGATGCAATGAGTATTCTCTCTCATATGTTTGTCCACATTGCATCTTAATTTCTCCTAAATCCCAGAAATCATGCCAAACCCTAACTCTACGGCTGCGCCGGTCTGACCGCCCATTTTCGGTCTGACCGACTGCAACAGCAGAGCCAGAGTTTGCTAATCTGTTATCTTATCAATTCAATCTCTCTTCATCTGTGTATCTAATCTGCTTTATCTCTTCCGTAGTGGTCGAGGTATTCAAGGCACTGCCTCCATTCGGACAAACAAGAAGAAATTGGCTAAGCGGCCAAAAAGGGCTCTACCCTCGAGTAGCAGCGACAGTCACGATGACGATTGGGTGCCCTCGGCCGATGATTCAGAGACAGAACAGTCGTCTCATCGTGGTGGATCTTCTCATGTGGGCATGGACATCGAGAGTGAGGACGATGAAATAAACGTCCACGCTTATCAAGGCCCGAAGAAAAATTGGACCTCAAGCGACTACACGAACGCGAGGACCACCTATGCCTACAATCATGCAAATGACGCCATGACTCCTCACTTCCACACGATGACACAGCAGGATGCCTTCTACGGTCATTTGGTCCACAAAAATATCTTCGAACACAAATGGATCGAATGGGCGTATATTGTGAATCAGCCCATCATGGCTCCCTTGGTGCAGATCTTCAAGGATATAGGGCTGTATGACTTTGTGGAGCACAAGTGCCCATGGAACGCCACTGCCATCAGACAGTTCTATGCCACAGTTGAGATGAGATGGGTGGACCAGCAGATCATATGGATGACAGGTTCTAGGCGGTATGAGGCCACCTTTGAGGAGTTTGCTGCGGCAAACAAGTTAAACTATGAGGAGATGAAGGAGGGGATCGATATGGAGGATGAGGATTACCTCCATGAGGACGACTGGCTCCAGTTTTATGAGCAGCCGGGAGGTGGACAGCGGATTGTACCCGACACTGTTACAGGTCTCAAAGTCCTCCCTCTGTAGTCAACAAAATCGTGCGAGCCACGATCCATCCAAAGAGTGGAAATCGAGAAGCAGTCCGGGATTACTACTGGAACTTCATCGACCACATCCTCAAGAGTCATCGGATCAACATTGTCTCCTTTATATTGAAGACAATTGAGGATGTCTCGGTGGCCACTCTGTCGAATCTCTACTATGCTCCTTTTATCATGTCCTTGCTGCTCCAGAAGACAAAGTTTCCTCGCGGTTCTTGTGACATCAGACATCTCGGCTATAAGCCGTTTAGTGTCAACCTGCGCGTCTTGGCTCGAGGCCATGGAGCACAGCATCAGCAACAGCAGCAGCAGCCGGCTCAGCCTATGCCTCCTCCTCCTCCACCTCAGGCATAGCAGGCACCTCAGTCGAGCCAAGCCCCCGCCTGGTTTTCTCAATTCCAGCAGCAGTTCCATCAGCCGATGATGGATCAGTTTGCTACTCTTCTCCAGGGGCTTGAGCTCACTCGCTCGGACTTGGCGGCTTTGCATGATCAGTTCCAGACTTTCTCGTCGCGCCAGGATCAGTTCCAGCAGCGCTTCGACGCCTTCTCCACTCACTTCTACACTCGTTTCCCTCGGACTCCTCCTCACCATCCTCCCGATGATGATGCTCCAGCTGATTCTTAGCTTTTTATGGCAATTGATGCCAAAGGGGGAGAGAGAAGAGAGTAGAAGAATAGGAGAGATGAATCTTAAATGAAAATTTTTGTTGAAAACTTTTGGTGTAAAGTTTTAATTAACTTGTTTAGCTGAATATCTCTTTTATGATCTATGTGGATGTCATTTATGTTGGATGACTCTTGTATGAGAGTGTTACTTCATGATATATGAGATATGCTTATGTTATTTTCATATGACCTTGTGATGATGATATCATGTGTAGAATTGAATGTCTTATTTGTGATACCTCATGCATATATAATGAATGGATTAAGATAGCTCCTTATTCACATGTTTGAACTCCACTAAAATGCCAAAATTCTCTTATTCATACATTTAGGGGGAGTGTCTTATTCTTCGATGCTTATTGTAAAATTCTCTTTATGCTTAAAACTCTTTCATCTACTCTTTATGTTGTCATCAATTACCAAAAAGGGGGAGATTATAGCTTCTAGGCCCCTATAGAGTGTTTTAATAATTAATGACAACTACAAATGCTATACTAACGTTACCTGCCTAGTTGTGTCAAGAAGATACTTAAAAGACAGGTTAATGAAAGGCAAAGAAAGAGCCTCAGGATGAAGAAAGGGCGCATTGATCAAAAAGGCAAAGGTACGGAATAGGGTCTTTTCCTTTTTACCGGTCTAAGGTGATTAGAGAAGAATTTTGACCAGATTTTAGGATAGTTGCCGTACTATTAAGAGGAGCATGTGGTGTATCACAAAATACTTCATCTATGTGCCACAAATCATAAAATCAACTTGCATTGCATACTAGAAGGTCACATCCTTTGAAAATGCTTGTTTCAGCTCATTTCTGCTCAGCACTGTCTCAGTCGGTCTGACCGTTTGTTAGACCAGTCTGACCGAGAAATCGGTCTGACCGTGTTTTTGAACTACGGTCTGACCGTTTGGCCGGTCTGTCCGTAGTTGAGACCTAGGTCAGACTCCTGGAACCTCTTGTTTTATCCTTCTGGTGTTTTGAGCTTTTACAGTCTGACCGTTTTATTAGACCAGTCTGACCGAGAAATCGGTCTGACCGTGTTTTTGAACTACGGTCTGACCGTATGGCCGGTCTGTCCGTATATATCGGCCTGACCGTATAAGGTGTCCAGAAACTATGTCGTCTCTGGACAGTTTCACGGTCTGACCGAAATAGGCTCTGGTCTGACCGTATGTGTGCCTGACAAGGGCAGTTGAGCATTTATTGCGCCTGTTTAATGCCGTTGCAATTGCGGCGGTCTGAGGAGCTTGTGCCTGCGGTCTGACTGCCAGGTGATCTTTTTCTCCCAACGGCCTGTAACGGCTATATTAATTGTGGAGGGGTATATATACTCCCATGCCCGGCCCTGTTCATAACTTTTGGCGTAATCTTGAGCATTGTCATCATCCTTGAGAGCCTAAGCTAGTTTCATACACTCTAGGTTTCAAATTCTCGAATTTGAAAGAGTGTGCATTTGAGATCTTCTAGTGCATTGCATTTAAATCTTTAAATTAATCTTGTGGCACTAGAAGAAGGCTAAGTAATCATCACCGGCTTGTTAGTCTTGGAGTTTGCTGGCTCCTAGATGGCTAGGAGAAAGGTTTTGAAGAGCTCTTCAAGGAAGATTGTGAAGAAGCCTCAAAGCGTCTTGTGAAAGGTTGAGCACGCCTTGCCGGAGCGGTAAAGTGCATCCTTAGTGAAATCGAGGTTTGGATAACTCATCACACTAATCCGGCTCAAGATCTAGGTCACTTCTCGAGAGAAGATTGACTAGATAGAGGAGCGGTTAGAGATTTGAGTTTGCCTCAACGTGGATTAGGGGTGATCGGCAAATCACCGAGACCACGGGATATATCCTTGTGTTGAAATTGCTCTTTGTTCATCTTGTGTTATTTAAATTGCTCTCATTTACTACTAATTGTTTGATTTATTGTAATTTGCTAAAATCTCCTATTCACCCCCCCTCTAGTCGATATCCTAGATCCTTTTCAGCAATCCCCAGAGCAACGGGGCCGTTGAAAGAGTCAACGACGTAATCCTACAAGGGTTACGCCGACGGCTCGAGCAAGCCGCTTCTAAGCAGGGTGCATGGGCAGAGGAGCTCCCTAGCATCCTCTGCTCCATGCGCATGACTCCGAGCCGGGCAACGGGATGTACTCCCTTCTCCCTTGTATACGGGGCTGAGGCAGCCCTCCCCCCGGAGATTGGCTTTCGGTCGCTGCGGGTCGAGCTCCTAGACGGAGCTACGACCACGACGTACCAAGCCAACGAGGCAAATCAACAACTGGAGGTCGATCTCATGGAGGAGGAACGCGACTGAGCGCTCCTCCGCCATGCCGTCTACGAGCGCAAAATGGCGAGCGCATACAACCAGCGCGTCCGCAAAAGGGCTTTTCGACTCGGGGACCTTGTCGTCAAAAGCGTCACAGACCCCCAAGACCAGGGAAAGCTTTCCCCCAAGTGGGAGGGCCCCTACAAGATCTTGGCCGTCCTGGGCTCTGGGGCTTACAAGCTGTCCAACCTTCAAGAGCAGGAGCTGAAGCACACGTGGAATGTGCGTTTACTTCACAAGTTCTACATCTAGCCTACGGGCTCGTCCCCTCTCTCCGAGCGATTACGCCGGAGGGGGAGGGGGGACATTGTACTACCGTTCCCTCCCCTATCACGATTTCGCGGGGGAGGCGTTGTACTTCGGTTCATTATCAATACAACTGGTTTTTTCTTCAGCTCTGTCTCTACACAAGCGGCAATCCGGTCCTCAAGGACCGCGGTAACGAATCAATTTGGGAGACTAGTCCCCTACCCA
Organism: Pharus latifolius; assembly: GCA_019359835.1. Classification (NCBI taxonomy): domain Eukaryota; kingdom Viridiplantae; phylum Streptophyta; class Magnoliopsida; order Poales; family Poaceae; genus Pharus; species Pharus latifolius. The sequence goes on from CM033325.1 coordinate 36,653,437, forward strand.
AACACTCAGACCCGTCATCGGGCACATCCTCCTCCGGGAGTCAGTTCTCCTTAGTGAGACGGAATTCTCGGATATTCTTTCTTGGAGATCTCATTCCTGGCTCCCTGTTTTCACGGTGACCGGAGGGTTGTCTCCCGGAAAAACTATCCCCGGGAATTTCGCCCTCGCGGATTTTCTTGGATGTTCTTCCTCGGAGATCTCGTTCTCGGCTCCCCATTTTTACGGTGACCAGAGAGTTTTCTCCCGGGAAAATTCCCGGAAATATTGGACTTCCCAGAAGACTCGGTTTCCTGTTTTCACGGTGACCAGAGGGTTTTCATCCCGGAAGGAATTTCTTGGAATTTTGGATTCTCTGGGACGCTGTTTTTTCCCCGGAGACCTCATCCTCGGCTCCCTGTTCTCACGGCGACTGGAGGATCCCATCGGGGCTTTCGAGAAATCGTTCCCGGAAATTTTTGTAACCTTGGGAAAAACTTGAAAAATTCTTATACGGAGGGTCCTTACCCTAGGAGCTCCGTTACCCCCCACAACGCGCGGAGCTACCCTCAGGCCCGCTGTGGGGGGGGGGGGGGGTAAGAAGCACCCAGGAAGCACCCCGTTCCAGACCATCTAAGAATGCAAAATACACGAGCAAACTTAGCTTTATTGAAGATCATTTAACTGGAGGACATCTTCCCCCTCCGGTGGGCATCATTACATCAAATACGATACAACCCGAAAAGATCCTACGCCTAATAATCCCAGAGGCCTTCCGATATCTCTCGGGCTAGGTCCCGGTACAAGCCGCGTATGCGACGCTGGGCCTCCCGGAGCAAATCCTCGGGCCAATACTCGTAACCCGCCGGTGGAAGTATTCGAAGCGGGGGAACCCTCCGGGACCCCCATCGTGGGGGGATAGTTCGGCGCGGTGATTGTCGAAGTTGTCCAGGTGCCACTCCGGATGCCACCACAACCGGATCGGCTCCCGGGAAACGCCCCCGTTGTGTCCCCGGAGAAGAGACCTAACAAAATAAAGGCGGCCTGGGCTTCCCCCAGTTGACACCCGCCGAAGCTTGGAGGCTCTACCTCCGGGGAGGCTCCCCCCAACCTCGGGGGATGTTGCCCGGAAGCAACCTCTCGAGGCCCGGGGGTAACCTCCTGGGAAACCTGGTACATTTCATTCAAATACTTAGCAAAAACTTCAATTTCTATTGCATCAGAATGTTTTTTTGTACAAGTGTCCGAGGCTTCCTCTAAGAAGCTACCGGGAGCAAACCTAAAAGCAAAAAGGGCCCTATCTAAAGGTCCGGGGGGGAGGCTCATACTTGTTCGTTGGCGTCCTCCCCCCGGGACGCTCCCGCAGGAGCCGCAGCATGTCGCACCCCGAAACTGGGACTACGACTACTCCTGTGGAGACCTAGCTTGCTATAGCTAGTCCCATACAAGCATACCCTTGACTTCCCAGGATAAGTCAAGCACAGGAGTATATTCACATTGCAGCAGAAAAACTTACAAAATATATTTAAGCAGTGTGGCCTGCTGGCCTTGATATTACATAAAAAGATTACAATACCTTCGCGGCATTCAAGGTTTAGTTAAAGAAAAATAAAACTTCTACACAACGGATGATGGGTGTCCCTTCCACAGTAAGAAGTTGACTGCAAAACAACACATCAGGGATTTGACGGGTCTGGCTCTCCTTCTTCTGGATCCAAGAAGTTCTCCATGACTTCTTCTTGATCTTGGTACGCTCCATCTTCTGGGTTGTAAGTTGCAAGGGTGAGTACTTACGTACTCAGCAAGTCATAGGGAAGAGTAGATACATATAGTAGTATTGTTATGGACCTAGACTAGTCAAGAATTATGGATGTTTGTAAAATAATCTTTTCTTTCATATCTCATCACATCTCATGTCATGGCAGCACTTTTCATAACATAACATCACTATTTATGTTCACTAGATTATAGTACTACCGCGACACGTCGACACACGGTAGCCCACAATAGCACCCCTTATCATGACAACACATGTCATTTGGGTAATCTTGACTTATCAAATTTTATTTAGAAAACATACTTGTGTCACACCCCGTGGATTTAATCCACCGCAGCAGACTCCTATAAACCCGGGAGCTCGGAGTATTCGAATACATTTTTAAACTCTGCAGAGATGTACCAATTTACCCGTAAGATATTCCACTTTCAAGCCCATCCTATCAATATGATTAGACCCTTCCTCACAACCATGTGTGAGTGACAAGGTGGAGATAACAAGAACTTTTGTTATGTTTTACTCACATTTCACCCCTGACCCTGTGGATATCTCGCGAACAACAGTTGTGGCGGGCTATACCCCCACCCCTACTCGTATTTCCCCATTGCTGGGTCAACGTACCAGATCACCTTCAGTGATATGTGGGAGTCATCCTCCATGTCAAACATGCACCACTACACAACTCATGCAGGGGTTTTATGTGCGATCCGCATAAGTACTTGTTCAGGCCTGTCCCATACCAGGCTTGCGGTTAGCACGTGTTTCATGCCACTAGACGCACAACACAAGGTTCTAGTCCTTATATGCCAGTGACCAGATCATACCACACACCATGCACCTACAGTGCCTGCACATCCAGTGCAGCCAATCACAACCAGTGCTAGTACCACCATTCCATACCAAAACTCTGGTCACGGCTAAGGGTTCTATTTCATGAATATATTTAAATACATTTATAATAGTTTATGGCTCACTATTTGATCAATTGACAATTCACAGGCATCCAGCTTAGTACTGCCAATTCATAATTCATCCATTCACATGCAATACTACTTATATTCAAGATCATATCATAGCAATTCATAAAATATAGGTTCAAGATGATCAAGACTATGACTTGCCTTCCACGTCGTGAGAGACAGCAGTTGTCGTAGGATCAGCAGTGAAGTCCTCGAACTCTAGCTCTTGATCTATTCTCCAATCAAACAAGCAATCAAGAATTACAATCTTTTCAATACATTATTATACTATATGCAATAATGCAAAGATGAATGTCTCGATGATTCTGAAATGATTGGATGATTCCGAAATGATTGGGTTTAGAAGTTGATGAGAGTTAAGTTATAGAAACCAAGGTTAAGATTAGTTGTCAAAGGTTTACAAGGTTCCAAATGTCTCAAAATATCAGAATGATATCAAGGTTGCGACTGGTTCGCTCAAAAATAGCGAACGTCTTTAGGTCGACATTCGGTTCAAGGCATCGACATAGGGTCGATGGATGATATAAGGACTATCTCAACTTGTGGCAGTAGAATAAAATGTAGATTACAACTCCACAAGTCTAAGGGACAAGGTTATTTCCAATTTGCACAATTGGAAAGAGGTGAAAAGAACTAATGCCATTGGCTGACAAGCTCTGGCATAGAGATGACAATGTCAAAATCTAGGGCTAAGCATAAAATGCAGTTCAAGGGCTCAAATCAAGTTGTGATAGAAGAAGAAATTGTAGATCACAACCTCAGGAGTCTAAGGGACAAAGTCATGCTCAAAATGCACATCAGGAAGGAAGTGAAAAGGGCTAATGCCACTAGCTGAAATAGCCTGGAGTTGCACTTACATGGCCAGAAACTAGGGTTTGCCATAACTTTTGATCTAGGGCTCCAATTGATGCACCACTTTGTCTGGAAGATAAGCCTCAGTAACAGGAACAAATCACTCAACAGGATCTAAGGCAGGAGATGGACGGAAAGTGATGAAAACCGGCGATGAACTCGGTGGCTGAAGTTCCAAATCACAGCACTGGACAGGAATTAGGGCATAGCTATAACTTTTGATTAGACCGAATTGGAAGTCGAGCTAGTAGACAAAGTTGCTCAGGAGATCAAGGCGCATCTGGTAGACAAGGTTGCTGAAGCTGGATCGGCCAGGAATAGATTTCCGGTGGCCGGCACCAGAGAAGATGATATTGAATTTGGGGTTTTCCATTATACACAATTTGAACTCAATTTCTTGCTCGAGGAGTATCTAGAAGGTATAAGAAAGCTTCTGGCATGATTAGATCGGCCGGAGGGTCACCGGAGAAGCCTGGCGACGGTCGCCGGTTTCTGGTGACATTCAAACTTGGGGAAAACTTCAATTGGGATTCAATTAGGGATTCTGAGCTTACAGGCTTGCTAAACTCAGTTCACAGATCAATTTGTTCTACAGAATCGAAAGCTAATTCGGATTAATTTGAGTTGTGCAAGTGGAACAGGGCATTTCGGCATTTCCGGCGATCACCGGCGACGAGATGCATGGGGCTTCAATTAAATGCTACAGCATGATGAGAGTGGTGAGAGAAACTCACTGATGCTGTCAATTTGGGAGTTGAGGCTGCGGTTGAGGCTGTCACCGTGAGCCTCTATGCTGGACTCGCCGGAGAAGAAGACGACGGTGAGTAAGGAGGTACGGTTTAGTTGCTGGAGGGCTTTGGAGAGTACTACTAAAGGTGAAGAAGATGCTCTGGGGTTGTTATTTATAGGCAAAGCAAAGTACAATGAATTTTCACTGCTCGCTTGCTTGCGCTGGTGAAGAAGAAGGCTTCGGATGGAAGCAACGGCGAGCAAGCTTCTCTCTGGCGTGCAGCAGCTGGTGAGCTGGATGGAGATGGCTACGGCAACAACTGAGGTGCAAACACGTGTGCAAGCAAAGGCGGTTGCGAAAATCACAGCTAAAGCGGCGCTGCTCGGCGGCGAAACACGGCGTGGTCGCGGTCGCAAGGCACGGCACTGTTCAACGCTAGCCGAGGTTGTGGTCGAAGCCACGCTGTGCACTATGCCGGCTGTGGTCGAGGTCAATGGCAAGCACTGGTCGAACTGCAGCTTCCCTGGTCGCAAACAGTAGACGAGGTCGTGTATAGTAGCTGGTGGCTATTGGTTGAAGACAGCCATTTGGACTGATTTGCAAATTCTGAAAATTGGCTGTGGACTGAATTGTAATTTCTGGTTTAGAGATAGCTGATTTGCAATCTGATTTCATAGCTGAGTATAAACTTATACCTTATACTCATCTAGCAAGAGATTTGGTAAAATCTGGCATGATTTGATGATTTTCGATGTAAACTGAAAATAAAGTACTTTAGGGTAAAATAAGATCTGAGTTTTGTCGATTTCGAATTCTAGCATCTAGGATGAGATTTTGTAATCTGGGCAAAAGGGAAAATTGTATCAAATAGCATTTGGAAAAGATTTGCTGAAGAAATTCTGAATTTGGAGTTAATCTGAAGATTTTGGTCTTTTTGAGTTTCCAGATATTAGATAAAGGACTAAATTGCGATATAATTTGGACTGATATGTGAAAAAGGCTTAGATGATATGATTTGGCTGCCAACTTTCTAGATTAAGGTATTGGCATACCCATGATCATAGTCCAAGAGTTATCTGATCTGAATTAGGTCAAGATTTAGCTAAATCTGAGTTCTCAGTATTTAGGGTAATTAGAATAGTAATTAGAATTTCTGTTTTCGAAAACAGAAAAGAATTGATAGATCTGGGAGTTAGAGATGGATTTGAATCTGGCTTCTGAAGACTTTTATATTCAGGGTAACTGATAAATCATATCTGAGAAATCTGATCTTGATTTGGGTTCACAGGGAAGATTTTGAGATTTTAGGGTTTGAGATAGATTAGAGTTGAACTGATCTTGCTACTACTACAGATCCATGGTATCATGCATGCATGATGTTCATGAAAAAGAGAGTTTTTACCCCTAAACTAAGGGTGTTACACAGCATCCGCTCCCGGAGGCGCCGGCGCCGGGAATCACACCCGGATTATCCGATCGTAGAAGCCGCCGGCGAGCTGCTCCACTTCTCGGCGCGATGGCTCGAAGAATTCCGGGAAGCTCTGGGGGATTCGGCCCCCGATCGCCCGGGAGCCCACCCCCCGGTGCTCCACGAGCCCGGCCGCGGCAGCCACCACAGGGATCGCCGGGCCTCGCGCCCGGGCATCAGCGGCCTCTGAGATCACGGAGACGTGTGTTGAGAAAATGCACAGCCTCCGTGAGCGTCGCCGGGGCCGCCTCGGAGCTGCTCCCCGAGCCCAAGCTCACTCCGAGTCCCCCGAGAGCTGAGCGAACAGAGCGGCCCGCGTTCGTCACCACCCGGACACTGGAGCTCTCGAGCTCCCGAAGGGCGTTCTCCTTCGCCTTCGCCTCCCTCCGGAGCCGGTCGTTGGCGGTCTCAGAGGCGTGGATTTGGGCTCGGACCCGGGCTAGCTCCCGGAGGGCATTGTCCCGCTGCTCCAGATAGGCAGCGGCCTTCTCCTCCACGTCCTTCAGCACCCGACTGAAGCGCGCTTCGATCCCCCAGGTGATGGCCGCCCCTACAAGCGCAAGAGTTAGGAAAAATTTTGGTTGGGGGGGCACCGAAGGAAACCACACGCCGGCTCGAGAAAGTACCTGGATCTGGAGAGATTGAAGCTCCCCGAAGCGCTCGCGGAGTGTCCCTTGCGAGACATAGTCCTGGACCTTCCAGGTTTGCAGGCTCTCCGCTTACCAGTTGACCTCCCCCGCGGACAGCAGGGGGGTCTCCCTCCCGGCGTAGGATCCGTCGCGACCGACGGCGGGCCCCCTCGCAAAAGATGCGGGGGTGATGTGGACCGGGGTGGCAGTGGCTGGCGTCCTTGTCACCGAGGAGGTGGCCGTCGACGAGGAGGAGCCCGACGAGCTTTCGGAGGGGGTTGCCCCAGGGGGGGATCAGGAGCCCCTTCCCCTTTCCGAGTCGCGGGGCCCCCGGGACCTCCGTCTCCGGAGGGACCTCATAGACCGAGGGGCTCCCCCTCTCATCTATCGGCCATTCGACGCGCGGAGGGGAGGCCTCCGCGAATCGAACCTCCGGCTTCTTCGGCTCCGGTGGCGCCGCGGCCGCGGGGAGCGCAACCGCCGAAGGGGGAGAGGGGGCGTAGTCCGCCGAATCGGATGCCTCCCCGTCGTGGGCTGGTCCCTTCCCCCGAGCCTCTCCGGGGTTCTCTGGGGGAGGTGGTGTCACTTCCTGCCGGGGAGGCACCCGCGCGCGCCCTGACTCGGGGCTGCGTCCCGGGCCTTCACGGGCGTGGAGGCCAGTGTCTTTGATGGATCAGGGGCTTTCTTAGCCTTGGCCCGCTTTGGCTCAGAGCCCCCGGTGGCCTCCTTCCCCCTCTTGTGGGAACCGGGGGTGGGGAGAGGCGTTCTCGCGGGTAGCCCCAGCCCAAAGGCCTCAGCCACTAGGTTTCGGGGAGGGCCCTCCCCGATGACGCGCACGATGCGCTCGTGCTCGTCGGCGTAGTACCTCCCGAGGAGGCTCTTCGCCTTCTCCCGGGTGGCCGGGTACGGCCGGACTGCAAAAGGCAAAAGTTAGAAAAATTCACGAAAGAAACGAGCAAAGTAATTGGGAGCTTATGTCTGGTCACCGGCTTCTGCGGGGGCCGCTGGGCCGGACACACCCCGATCCTCCTCCTCCCATGTGAGAAGGGGGAGATCTTCAACAGTGTCAGCTCCTTGGCGGCGTCCTTCATGCAGCGGACGCCCCGGGAGCCCACGACCTTGCTGAGGAGCTTCAGCTCCTCCTCGGTCTACATCGGGGGCTTGGGAGCGGATGACCGGCTGTAGGAGGGGGCCTCCGAGGAGTACACCACCTCGTCGTCCCGGACCCGGAGGTAGAACCACCTCCGGATCTAGTCCCCCCAGTGGTCCCGGGAGGCCGCCACTGGGTACTCTGCTACCCAGGACGGCAGCAACTGGATCATCACTGAGCCAAAGGGAGACTTCGGCCCTCCCTTCACCAGGTGGGGAGCTCCTCGCCGCCGGCTCGTAGAAGTACCGGAACAGCCGGAGCGTTGGCTCCCGTCCGGTAGCCGTCTCGAAGAGCCAAATGAAGAGGCCCATCCGGACAAAAGCATTCGGCGCGAGGTGGTTCAGCACCACCCCGTACTCCTTCAAGAATTGCCGGAGCAATGGATGCACCGGGAGCAGGAGCCCGGCCTCAAGGAAAGCCTCGAAGGCCACCACTTCTCTGGGCTGAGGGCGGGTTGCTCCGTCCTTCTTCGCAGGGATCCGGACGTCCCCGTCCGCAACCACCCCCCGGTCCACCAGGGACTCCAGGTCCCCGGAGGTAAACTCGGAGGCCCAGAGGAAGTCCGCGGTGACTTCCTCCAGTGGCACCTCCGTGACCTTGGCACGGCCCTTGGGTCCCATCCAATTTTTCTGGTGGCTTAGGCTATAGGTAAAAGGGGGAGCTTAGGGGTTCCGGAGGCTAAGCTTCCGGGACTGAGCTTCCGGGAGGGCACTACCGGGAGAGCTAAGGGCGCTAAATAAGTTTGAAGGTTTGAAGGGTTTGGAATGATTTCTCTGGGCCCCCCGAGGCCCTATTTGTAGGGGCCAAGCGTGGCCCTGATGGGTGCCACGTGGCCCTTCGTGGTGCATCCGCGCCATTCAATTCAAACAGCGCACGGGAAATGAAGGGACGGGTGCGCGAAACGAGATGTTACTGGTTCAAACCGCAAGCGGCCATTATGGCCGAACGGCGCGCTCCCTGTAACAGCCGCAAAATTCCATTCTTAAACTCTCTACTTCTCAGATTTTCCTTCCGGTCTAAATCTTCCGAAATTCTGTTTAATTATCTTCTTATTCCGATCAGCGAAATTTTTTCACCTGTTCAATCCTAAATCAGCCCCCCAATATTTTTCTCATGCATGCATATTTTTAAGTTCATGGCATCATGATTTTACGCATCAAACAAATCATTTTTCCACATGAAATAATGATTTTCCTATTTGGAAATTGCATAAAGGAATATATTTAATTTAAAGTAATGCATTAAAAATTCTGTGAAAATATTTAATATATTTTATTTGCACAAGTAACCAGGTTCCACAACTTCCCATGCACTGACATTTTGCATTTCAGCCCTCCTATTTTCAGAAATTTCCAAACAAGCCCCTAGAATTGACAAAAACAATATTTTATGCACAATTACCCTTCTACCCTCACCCATTCCACAGAAAACACAGTGTAAAGACCTGCATGACCCTGGTAGATGCATTATATGTCAGCATGCCATTGTTACACCTCGTTTCCACCTAAATGTCATTCTTTATAAGCTTTGGCATGGCTGTAAAACAGCTCAAACCAGAATAGTTTCCCAAGTTCTTCTCTAGAGTGGTAGAGGAAACACTTAGACACGCAGAGCATTCAAGAGTTTTGCATTTGGTTGAAACATTTCACATAAAATATCAAAGGGGGTGATTTCTGCTCTTCAGCCGCTGGTTTGGCCGCGCTCCAGCACCGGCCGCCATCACCTCGTCATCGTTCCCTCGCTGCAGACGTTTTTTGCTTGTCCGAGCTTGTCCATCAGGTGTGCCTCTTCACTCTCTTCCTTTTTCTCTTCTGGGTCTCGGCGAAATGGTCGCCGGAGCTCCCTCCACCGGCGCTTCTTGTTTTTCCTGCCGCCGGCCATCTTGGGTTTCTCGTCGTTCGGGCCATTTCTCTCCAATCGGGCCATTTCTCTCCAATCAGGCCATACCATCGTCCTCCCCTCGTTTCCAGCAGCTCACCCACCAAATCCTAGCTCAAATCGTGCACCGCCGCCCGAGAACCGCCGCCGGCGAGCTCGTCTTCCTCGCGGCCGGCCGTGCGCCACCTTCTCCATTTCCGGCCACAAAACTCCGCCATTGTTGTGTTTTCTTCCTCACCTAGTGTTCCTCCTCCGATCCCCACACTTCTCTGGCCTCCCCGCCCTCTCCGGCGAGCTCCCGCCGTGCATGCAACCGTGGCTGTGTCCGTGCGCGCCACCTCGCCTTGAAGCTTGCCGTAGAAGCCTCCTCTGGCCGTACCACTTTGTCCTTTGCACTCCCCTTTCCGTGACTCCTCCACCCCTCAAGTCTCAGCTCCGGCCGATGTCTGGATCGTCGCCAGCAAACTCTTGGCCGTGGCCATGTCCTGTGTCGGCCGACTGACACTGCTACAGTGTTGTACACTTTTCCGAATGTCAGCCTTAGCGACATGCCTTGTCGTTCTCTGTCTTCTGGACCTCCGATTGAAAATGTGTTCTCTGATCCTTGATCCGCTATCCAGATTTCCGTTTCGCTGTTTTGAACTTCGTCGTTCCTCCCCCGATTTTGTCGCAGAAGTCTCCGATCGAAGATCCGTCTTCGCCATCAGATTCGCCTCAACTCAAACCTTCCAGATCTGAAATTTTTCTTCAGATCCGAGTCCCGGATCTTGTTTTCACCTTTTTCCAGATTCGATTTTACCCGGTTTATCCTAAAATTCTGCCAAAAGTGGTTTTTCTCCGTCCAACCTCCAAATCCAGATCCGTCTGAACCACCCTACCACAAATTTCTCCTGCCACATATTCTCCTTCAGGAACCACCTCAGATTCTAATCCTAAAACCTTGATCCGCCGTTTTCAAAAACTCCCATTTTTCAGACTTTTTCAGATCCAACTCCGAGGCTGTTTTGCCTAGACTTATTAGGTTTTAGATTTTGCATTTGTTAGTCTCATACTTGTGCATTTTGTTTGATCGGTGCTCTTTTCGTGTTTAGAAACCGCCCGTCCGGAAGCTGAGGAGCAGTCGATCGAGGACGTCGCTGAAGATCTTATCGCGGGAATTCAAGGCAAGTCACCACCACCTTGATCATGTTGACCCTATGTTTTCCAGTTAGCTAAGTATTTTGTTATTTGAGTATTATGCATGCTAATTAAGTAAACTGTGTATGTTCAAATATACCTGTTTAGCTATTGTCCTACATTGAATAGCCATTCTTGATTCTCAAGCCATGTGTATAATATTCTTGATGCCCTAGGTTAATGCTAAAGCATAACATTGGTAATATGGGTTATTCACATAAATGAGCAAAAAAAATGGTTTTCAAAACTAAAAATGCCTTTTAAAATGTCTATCCTAGAGAGGAGAGGTGTGTCAGTCGAAACATGGAAAATACTGTGATGCTTATGATGATGATGTGATAACATGGTAATGTTGTAAATATGAAATGTTGTGAATTGTGAAAAATGTGAATAGGGAAACTCCTCTCTAGAATAGCTTAAGGACCCACCAATTTGTGCTAAACATCCAATAACATGTTAACGTACCTCCACAAGCCTGGTATGGGACGGGCACGACCAAGTATCCTTGTCGAACTATTGCCCTAGCTCTGCATAGAGTCTATAACCTAAATAATAATGTGCACTAATACTGTTCACTGGTCAGGGAGAGAAGATCCCTCTTGGCCCACGTACACTGACGGTTGGGACGAGCCCAACTGATTCGTCTGAGTGAAAGATCGTGCAACTGATGTGGTTCCAGGGCACGAGTGCTGGATGTGGTTTCCTAGCACAAACCCCTCGTGTGTCTGCTCACTATTGGTGGAGAGGGTCTCCCACCGCGGCCCAATACTGAGTGAGGGGTAGGGTGAAGGTATGAGAGGGAAGATCCCTACAATGCTTCACAACTGTATTAGGAACCCCACCAGGAGGTGGAATTCCTGGGCCACTGACCGGTGGTGAACCTTTTACGGGGCAGAGCTAGCATAATGGCAAGATAGGGTGAAAAGCGTGTTATTCTCAACTCAGTGGCGCGCTTAAAGCAGCGTGATCGAACCTGGCATAGGAGACTCATATGCTTAAAGTAGCGTGTTGGGCAAAAGGCCTATGCTCGTGGTCAACAGTGGTAGTTGAGAAGTCTTGCGGGTAAAGCGGCACCCCTCTGCAGAGTTTAAAATGTATTTAAATACTCCGTGCTCCCGGATTTTGGAGTGTGTTATGGTCAATGGGTTTTATCCATGTTGTGAGGCACAAGTAGTTTTTATGAACTGTTTTATCAACTGCTTTAAATTCTGCACTCTTGAACTGTTATATATATATTTATATATAAGGTAAGTTTTCAAAGAGTGTTTTGAGTGCTTTTCATGACTATCAACTGTTAGGTGCTGAAAAAGTTTTGGAAAAGAACCTCAATCATTTCCTTGAATTCCTTATCATGTTATATATATTGCATTTGTTAAGTGGTGATTTGCTGAGTACTCTGTACTCACCCGTGACTGACTTTCTCCATCAGAAGTTGAAGAGCCAAGCGACTTGGGTTCACATGAGTGTGAGCCTGAGCCTTGTGAAGACTTCTTCGAGTATGATCCGAGCTTCTAGGTGTCGCGTACCCCGGTCGAGCGACTGTGGGCGAAGATTAGCGTTCCGCTCCTTCCGCGTTTTGTTGAAAAACTGAACCGTTATTTTGTACCTCGTTGTGTTACTATTGTAAGGCCCTAGTGCCGTCATCTGTGAACCTTGTAATATTTTGTGGATTATTTATGTATTGTGCTGGTTGTTGTGATATTCATTTCTGGTTCGCAACTGACTCCTGGGAAGTTGCGACAGGGGAGTGCTGTTCCGTACCGTGGTGTTCGGTACGGGGCGGGGTTCCCCACACTCCCATCGAGATGAAGCTTTAATGAACGACGGCGCGGGAGTCGAAGCGCCACGGCTCCGGTGGCTTGTCCCGGAGATTTTCCCGGTGACATGAACCATCCCCTCCGGGGACTCGAGCATCGTCCCCGGAAGGCATGGGGGGCTGCTGTTGGGGGAAATCTCCACAGGATCAAGTCCAGGTAGGAGGCTGTTCAATTTGCCCGGGGACAAGGCCCCCCGGTGGCTTGTGGGTCCCGGGTGCCGCCATTTGCCCGGGGACAAGGCCCCCCGGTGGCTTGTCCCGGGCGATTGCCGTCGTTCCGGAGATAGGGGTCCCCGGTCACGGGTCACGTGAGGATCACGCGAGAAGTGCCTCGGGAATCAGCGGACACCTGTCAAGCATCCAAGGTTCCTGGCCGGGAGAAGGACGTTTCTACCCCTCGATCCAACGGTGGCAGGCAGGGTAGTTTAGCCTTTTTGCGTCTTTTAGGGCTATATAAGCCCTTGTAACACGTCATGTAAAAAAGGGGGAATTCATTATTACTTGGAATAGACAATCTCACAGGTGTGCTCCGGAGCCATCTCTTCCCCGAGAGAGCTCCCCTACCCAACCCCGATTGGGAGCACGCCGACAGGACTAGGGTTTCCACTGAGGCCCAAACCTGTATAAAGCTCCGTGTCATTTGCTGTGCTTGGCCGACGGGAGAGGACCGGTCACTCGGTCAGCTCGCGTCGTATTTTCTTCGCTAGGATCTTCCACAAAACCTGCCGAGGTATTCGTAATACCACGACAGGGACTTATAAACCTTATTAGTTTCATACTTCATAAGATTGATATTGATCAGCTTCCAGCAATCATTCAGTCTTGCATCTCCAGGAAAATCAAATTGCAAAGAGAGAAAACATTGATATTGGGCAAAAGCTAAATCAGATAAAAGAAGCTGAAAATTAACCTCTCCATCTCCCATATTCCGAAATTGCTGCACTGATAAATTTCTAACCAAAAAGGAGAATAACTCTGCCCATTTGAGAGCAAGAATCTCCAAACAGCAAAGATCTTTCAAAAACTCACAAGTATCACCCCTTCCAATCAGGCATTTAGAAATACCTTTGAAGAAAGTTAAGGGACGCAACAAGTCCCTCCACCAAAAGGATCCCACTAAATGAAGATTTGAAGGAAGTTTGTTTGAGTAGTAATAGGACCACATAAGATGAACCCAAGGAGACGGGACCTTGTTAAAGAACTTAAACAAGAATTTTAAAAGAAGAGCCAAGTTTTGGGTTCTCAAGTTAATAACCCCAAGGCCCCCATTTCTCTTAGGCCTACAAACTTTATCTCAAGCAATTAAACAATGACCACCATGACAACTGGATTGACCCCTCCATAAGAAAGCTCTTCTAATTCTATCAATTCTTCCAATGGTGGTAGCGGGAATTTTGAGAGAAGACATCAGAAACATCAGTAAAGAAGAGATGACCGAATCAATCAGAGTTAATCTCCCACCCAAAGAAAGGAAGGAGAATTGCCAACAGGGCAATCTTTTCTCAATTCTTTCAATCATCCTTTCATAATTATCAATTTTAGGCTTAGAGAGACTGAGGGGAAGACCAAGATATGTGAAAGGAAATGAAGCAACTTGACATCCCAGAATTCCAGCTAAACTTGAAGTATGCTCCTCAGAACAATTAATAGGAATCAAAAATGATTTAACAAAATTCACCTTCAACCCCGAAGAGGAAGCAAAAGAGTGTAAAAGAGACTTCAAAAGGAAAATCTCAAAGGCAACCCCTTTGACAATAATCAGAGTATCATCTGCATATTGAATAATGGGGTAGTCATCATTTCCCTCCACATGAACAGGAAGGCTTAGCAAACCCTTATCCTTCGCCGAGTTCATAGATTGCAATAAATCCGCCACCAACACAAAGAGCAAAGGGGAAAGCGAATCATGCTGCCTAATACCTCTTTTACAAAGAATTTGTTTCCCAGGGATTCCATTTAACAGGATTTTAGAGCTTCCAGAATCCAACAACATTTTAATCCAAGTAAGCCATTTATCTCCAAACCCTTTAGCCTTTAAGACATCCAAAATGGCTCCATGTTTAATAAGATCAAAGGCTTTTTCAAAATCTAATTTCAGTAACACAAAGGACTCTTGAGAAGATTTGCAAATATGTAAATATTCATAAGCCCAAGCAACACAATCCTGACTCGATCTAGATTTAATAAATCCATATTGGTTATGATGAACAATAGAAGTGATCACATGCTGAAGACGATTAGCAAGAAGTTTAGTGATCAACTTCAAAGAGCTATTAAGAAGAGAAATAGGCCTGAAATCAGAGACTTTTTTCGCTCCATCCTTCTTTGACACCAAGATAACAAAAGAAGAATTAAGCCTATCAAGATCTGCGTGTCCCTCAAAGAACTGTTGAATAAGTTCATAAAAATCATATCTAATAATGTGCCAACAAGCACGAAAGAATGTACCATTAAACCCATTCGGACCCAGACTTTTGCTCCCAGGCAAGTTTAGGACGACAAAGTCAATTTCCTGAATAGTAAAATTAGATTCCAAGCATGATAGATCATCCTGAAGTGGAGTAATCAACTCATCCAGATTAAACTGCATTCCTTGATAATCCGAAATACCTATTCTTTCCTCGAAAGAAAGTCAAAGATGATCCGCCATATCAGAATGATTATACAGAATCCTATCAATATCATCTTCCAAAGAGACAATATGATTAACTCTGAAGTTATTTGAGGCAACTGAGTGAAAGAATTTAGTATTTTCATCTCCCAATTTAGCCCAGCGAATTCGACCTCTTTGCCTCCAGTATTCATTTCTCATTCTAAGCAACATAGATAAATGTCCCTTAAGAATGGTTCTAAAGTTAAATTCAGATCTGTAGAGGTCTCTATGTTCCTCTTAACCATCTAGAAGAGCTAGAATGCAGTTGCAGTTATCCACCTGATAATGGGAGATCTTAAATTGTTTAGACCAAAACTTTAGAGATCTTCTCAGGAGCTTGAATTTAGAACAAATAATTCTGGCCAAATTAACATTCTTTAAACCAGATTTCCATGTACTCTCAACCAAGTCCAAAAAACCCAGACTATCCACCCAAAAGTTTTCAAATCTGAATAGTTTAGCATGAGGAAAAATGGAAGAGACTGAAATGATGTAGGGAAAGTGGTCAGACAACAATCTCGAAGAGATTCTAACAAAAGTATTAGGAAAAGAATACAACCAACCCTCATTCACAAAGAACCAATCCAATTTCTCCAAGGTAGGTATGGCTTGCATGTTAGACCAAGTGAATTCTTTTCCTTTAAGGACAAGTTCCTCAAGATGCAAATGATTAATCACATCATTAAAAAGATCAGCTTCACCATGATTAAAATTACCTCTGTTCTTATTGGAGGGAAATCTTAAAAGATTAAAATCTCCCATGATCAACCAAGGAGAATGATGGGGCACCGAAATGTTATGGAACCAGGATAAAAAAACCAACTTTTCCTAAGAGCAACAAGGACCATAAACATTAGAAATCATCCAAAATTTCCCAGATAATCTATGCTTAAGAATCACCGTGAGACAAAAATCATTATGAACTACCTCCTCCTTTTGAAAAATCCTGCTGTTCCAAGCAGTAAGCATTCCACCAGAACTACCTCTAGAAGGAATGAATTCAAAACCATTCCAATTCCTAGGAGAAAAAGTCTTAATCAGGAAAAGGTTAAACTCTTCAATTTTAGTTTCTTGGAGACAAATGATAGAGCAATTCTCTTCCAAAATTTTGCTACGCACAACAATCTTTTTATCAAGAGCATTAAGACCTCTAATATTCTAGTTGAGAATGCAAAAGTTCTTAACACAATTCATAGCAAAACCAGAAGACAAATAAGATATGATCATGACAAAACTAGGTCATGACCACTAATCCACAACAAAAAATGATGTTCCAAAAACCCTTACAAACCATCAGGATAACTCCTCCAACTAAACTAATCATCTAGATCTAAGATTAAAGGAGCCAGCAATTTTTCCTTGGAGATCAACTCCAGAGGAATACCACAGAAGGAACCAAATTCTTGAAGCAGCTCAATCGAAAGTTCTGGAGTAGACTGAGAAGAAACTTTGGACGAAGACGTCCCTGGTTTGAAACCATTGAACTTTGCCGCCAATCTGGGACTGCGTCAAAGACTAGAGCAAACCAGAGGAGCCTTTCCCTTATTCTTCTTGAAGGAAATAGGAATTTGAATCTTAAGAGGCTTTAGAATGAAACTTTGAGGAGAGTCCTTCCTTGGGGCAGCAACATTGAATAAACACCAGGAGTGTCTTAGAAGGAAGTTCATCAAACCAATAAACCTTCCATAACTAGGGGCAATACATCCCAAAGAAAACCAGCAATTTCCAACCACAATCCGCGAAAAGGAAGCATCGTCCGAAGAGGAAGAAGAGTCATCAATCATACTCCAGGCATCCCACACCTCTGGCAGTTGAGGCACCAGAGCATCCCACACTGGGTCACCCACCTCATCATTACCATTCTGATTAGCATCCACTTGATCATCCATAATTTCATCAGTTAAATTTCCAAGATCATCATCATTATCATTATTATTGAAACCATCCTTCGGAGGATGAGAATCTTCAGGATCATCCTCATTGCCATCAAAGGCACCCGTATGACAAGAATGACAGATTATGACCTACACCATCCAACTTTTACTAAGAGTTTCATTAGGTTCCGTAATAATCAGATAGCGAGGGATATCAACAAGAGCAGTCATTAAACATTTAACCATGGCATGAGACCTATCCCCCGTCCTCTAATAATCATTATCCCATTCACGAAGAAAGCCAAAGGAAGAAACAACTTTACTCAGATTATTCAACGACCAAAAATCCAGAGGAAAATTCAGAAGCAGCAACCAAACCTCTTGATTGAAACTAACCCTTCTAAAATTGAAGCCTTCATCTTGACAATTAAGAAAGAGCAGAAAGTCAGCTTCAACATGTAAATCTTCATCCAACAAAGTGTCCTGTTGAAGAGTCGAGGGGAAGCACACCATAGCATCACCCAAACCAGAGGGAGACACATGAACTGGAATCCCTCTAGTATTTGAAAGTAATTCCTCGCCACTTGCCTCAGAGCCACCGCTTCAAGAGCAATGCTAACAATACCAAAATTCTCATTAACCTCAGAACGATTAGAGACACATCTAGAGCGAAGGGGCCTTCCAGGCACAATTCTCTCCTACAAACCTTCCCTCAGAAAAGGAGCAGGGTCAACCCAATAATTAGCCATGGCTTTTAGAGAATTTGCTAGGATGGCAGTAGCGAGAAAAGAAGCCAGCACAAAGTGATCAGTAGTGCCACTAGAAGAAGAAGAAGGCCAAGCAGCGGAACAATTGACAGGAGTGTTTTCACGAAACCCAAAAAACTCAACTAAAGAATCGAAGCAACGCATAACCTACTTTCCCTTGCCATTAAAATCCTGACAGCATGAGATAGGTTAGATCCGAACAAAGGGCAAATATTAACCGTAGGATCAGAAGAGACTCCTCCAGAAAAGGGTGCGAAAGGAGAGGCAAGCGCACCACCACCACTAATAGGAAATGTTTTGCGTACCGACAAACTCTTCCTCTTCCAATCCAGCGTGTGCTTAAAACACGACCGCCTTATATGACCATAATTGAAACATTTTAAGCATCTAACCGAGGAGTCACACTCTCTTTTGAAATGACCCAGTGCCAGACAATTATGACAAGTAATGTTAGCCCGAGAAACCAAGTTAGAAGGCCGATTAGAAAAACCACTGCTAGGATCCTGAAAAGAACGAGGACTAAAGGAGTCTTGCAAATGATTAAACACCAAAGAGACAGAAGGGAGAACTAGCTAATCTTGATTCACATCCTGAAGTCTATCAAACACTGAAACCCTATGATGACAAGATCTCTTCTTAGAATGGACTAATTTCCAATCTTGATTTTGCTCCATGAGCCAAAGATTATATTCTTTCTGCCAATTAGGTCCCCATCTCTCCAAAGAGAGAAGAAAGAAAAATCATTATGGAACAAATTGTTCAACTTAAGAACAGTTAAACCAACTCTTCTATCGCAGACGGAGAATCTGAAACTCAAAGCAGTTAAAGCATGGACTCTAAAATCATAAGCATGCCTACCCAAATAGGCAGCAAGAATAACACCAAGCGAATCTTCAGAAGGACGAAATTTTCTTCTGCCAAAGGTAGCCACTAAGAAGAAATCCTTGGAAGAAAAAATTATCACCCTTAGTAACTGGAGAATGAAACGAGTTCCACATAAAGTTGGTGAAATCTCTACCGGCAGACCAATTCAAGGATGAAGAATCAAACGCCATGATCCACAAAACCACCACCAAACAAAAAATAGGAAATCCACCAGAACCAGAGGAAAAAAACCAAACAAGGGAAGAAGAACACCAGAAACAGAGAAGAGAAGGCCAGACAATCTTCACAGAGAAGCTCCATTGAAGGACCCCTCAGCACCAAGAATGCCTCCAAGATCATCTCCAGGTTCGCTTCCCCTCATGGCTTTTTTTGCTGGAATACCTTTGATCAATCATCTAAAATAATACTGCAAAACTTTGTCAAGAAGAAAAGAGTATTCTGGAAAAAATCATCAACAGCTACAGTATTATTGAAGAGGCCACTCTCGCAAAGCTGAGGGAAATCACAGACTCACTCGAGGCAACAATTATTGATCCTGAGAAGGATAACCTATCTCTTGAGGAGTCCTGCAACTTGGTCGTGGATCAAGCTGATTCTCTGATAGCTAATATTCTAGAGTTTGCAAAGAGGTATAAGGATACAGTGAAGACCGATGTAGGTATGGTTGCTTCCTCTATCCTTTGCAAACTTAGGCATCTCCATAGACCAAACTTGGATCTGAATCCAGCGGTGGAAAATATCATCTTTGATAATGAAGATCAGATGGCTGCGACCATAGCTAAGGTTAAACCCATAGTTGATAAACTATTAGAAAACCTCAAACTTGTATAAGACTTTCTACTTATTGTAATTTTCATTTTAATGGAAACAGAAATTCTTCGATGTATGGATTTTCTTATAACCTGCAAATACATATAACTAATAGAAAAAATGCAAAGGCATGCTTAAGAGAATTTGAAATAACCAGAAACATACTTAACTTCCAACAAAATGTTATAATTATATTTCCCTAGCCCCCTCCTGAGATCACTAATGCTGAGGATACAGTATAGTAATCGCAGGATAAGAAATATGCACGAAAAAGACCATAACTAGCGAGACTCTTATGCGTTGAGAAATGACTTAGAGAAGAGACATCTCAACTAGAGTTTATCATGAAGTTGCAAGAATAAACAACTTAATATAAATGCCAAAGTTTTTTGCGAACTGACAGCCACCCGAATGATCAGAAACATGCTAGCAAGTCTCGTATGCGTTAAGAAACGGCTTATTTAGAGATGTCTTATCTAGATGTGACCATGGGATCGGTCAGTGAATCCACTTTAAACATCACAATAAGATGGTTATTTGCGATCAGCCCCCGAGCTTAGCTCGAGAAAAATCAAGGACAGAAATGGGAACACAACATAATATAAAGTGCAAAAAGTACTTTATTATTAAAGGAAATATGCTAATGGAAAAGGGAAACGAAAATGGGAAAACTTACACAAAAAACTTGCATAATTGATCTATATTCCAAGAATTGGATAAGTCCCTTCCATTCTCCATGGCTAATCGAGCCGATCCTAGTCGTGGGATTGAGACCATAGTATAAGAACCTTCCCACTAAGAAGAAAACTTGTTGCGATTGGACTGATTTTGGATTTTTCTTAAAACCAAGTCGCCCACATGAAGACTACATGGTCGCACCTTTCTACTGTGATATTTACACAAAGCTTGTAAATATGCAGCAGACCTAATCAATACTCGATCATGCTTTTCTTCGAGAAGAGAAAATTCATCTTCTCGGGCATCACTTTGATTATCAATATTTAAGTTACTTAGGCAAGCCAAACCAAGTTGTGTTTCAACCGGTAAGACAGCTTCTACACCAAAAACTAGTTGGAAAGGCGTTTCGCCTGTAGCTCGACTAGATGTGGTACGTAACGCCCATAATACAAAGTAGAGTTCGTCTACCCAAGCCCTCGAGTGTAACTTAAGGTGATCGAAAACATGTTTCTTAATGCGTTGTATTATCTGCCCATTGGCACGTTTGACTGCTCCATTGCTCTGTGGATGACCAATAGATGCGAAACATACTTTGGTCCCAATGTCGTCACAATAATCTAAGAAAAGATCACTAACTAACTGGGAACCATTTGTAGGATCGAGGATGCTGACTAGAGGGGGTGAATAGGAGGCTTTAAAATCTTTTTGAATAAATCAGCTTTTGCAAGATTAAAACTTAAATAAACTAAGTGAAAATAAAAACTGAATCAATCCAACAATTTAGATTGCTCAAAAGAATGAGAGAAAGAAAAACAAACACAACGATGTATCCCGAGGTCTTGGAGATTCGCCTGGTCTCCCCTCCTCCTCGTTGAAGCACTCAAAAAATGAATGAGTTTTGCTTCAATATCTACAAAGGATATTATCCACTAGGATTGCTCCTTCTCCACTCCAGAAAGGTGAGCACCAAACCTCTCACAAACACGCCAAGTCTCTACGACAAGCTTTGTCAATGGAGAGATCAACGGCCACGCCACCAAACCATCTAGGTGAAGGCGATCACAAAGAATAACAAGTTGTGAGATCTTCTCTTGATCCCCAACAAATAACGAAAAACTTCTAAGGATACAAATGATGCAAATGAATGCTCTCAGAATATCTCTCTCAATCACAATAAATGATACTTGATCAAAAGATCAAGATTTTAGCACTTGGGCTCAAGTGTATATCAAAATGTATCTCTTGGTTCTTTAGAAAAGCTGCTCAAAAAGTGTTTAAAAAACTACTCAAAAACTATTTAGATATCTACTCAAAAAGTGTTTTAAAACATTGCTCAAAACTGTTTCGAAATCTGCTCAAAAGGTGTTTTAAAAAACTGCTAAAAAATAGTAGAGAAAATCTACTCAAAAGTGTTTTAAAAAATGCTAAAAAATAATAGAGAAAATCTGCTCAAAAGTGTTTTTAAAAAACTACAAAAAACAGTAGAGAAAATCTGCTCAAGAGTGTTTTAAAAACTACTCGAAAACTATTTATAAAACTGCTCAAAAGTGTTTATAAAATCGATAAAAAATCTGCTCAAAAACTATATAGAAATCTGCTCCAAAGTGTGTATAGAAACTGCTCAAAGATATATATAAGAATGTAGCTTGAGATTTTTTTGAGAATGAACAATGTTTGGTCGACCAGTACTCAAGTGACCGTTGATCTAATGAACAGTATCTGGTCAAATGAACAGTACTTGAGTGACCTCTAGTCAAATGAACAGTGCTCAAAAGACCAGTTTTAGTCCCTCTTTGAAATCTATATATTTTTTCTCAGATTTCAACGAAGAATATGAATGAATGCGAATGCAACATATGACCTAAGAGTTTCTCAGTTTTTGCTGGAACTAAAAGAGATTTCGCAATCCCTCTTAATAGTACGATTAAAAACTAAAAAGAATTTCTATAAAACTGGTCAATACTCCAGACACCAAGACCGGTAAAATAAACAAGCACTTACCTTAGGTCTTTGTGGCTGCCTTCTTGGCGACCTTGCGCTCGCAACCTTGGCTCGCAACCTCGGGTGACCTTGGCTTGCGACCTACAGATCCGAGTGACACTACGACCTTGCGCTTGCGACTTTGGCTCACACCCTTGGACGACGACCTACAGATCCTCCCGGATTACTTGCAGACTTTACGAAAATGGCTCTTAGGTCTTTGCGGCTTCCGTCTTGTGACTCCCATTAGACATTTCTTCTTTTCACCTAATCTTATTGATTATACTCAAGACACTTAATGTCATCAATAATCAAAATCAACCCAAAAAGGGCCTAGATGCAACAATCTCCCCCTTTTTTTATAATTGATGACAACAAGTGTTGAAAACGAATAAAATTTAATGACTCCCCTAAGTGTATGCATAGGCATTAGATATACAAGGACTCCCTCTGAATGCATGCATATATAAATACACATATGAGTCATTTGAGAGTCCACGATGAATAAACAACGAGCATATAATGTCATCCAGATACAAGAATCTCTCTCCAATCACTCCCCCTTTGACATCAAGCACAAAAAGGTGGGAGGACAGCAAAGTAGACAATTAACTTGCATTTGATATATCAATAATATTCAATTCACTTCTAAGAAAGCACAATCTAGTCTCATCTAAAGGTTTGGTGAAGATGTCTGCTAGCTGCAAGTTAGTTCTTATATAATTCACATCTATGTTCCCTTTTGCCACATGATCTCTTATAAAATGGTGCCTAATATCAACATACTCTGTTCTAGAATGTTGAACCGGATTGTTTGCAATTTTTATGGCACTTTCATTATCACACAAGAGTGACACCTTTTCAAAGGAAATTCCATAATCCAAAAGGGTTTGCTTCATCCATAAGATTTGAGCACAACAACTACCCGCCGAAACATATTCCGCTTCGGCGGTGGAGAGAGCTACGGAATTTTGTTTCTTAGATGACCAAGAGACTAGTGATCTCCCCAAAAGTTGACAACTAACAGATGTGCTTTTTCTATCAATTTTGCAACCCGAATAATCCGAATCCGAGTAACCAATTAATTCAAAATTTGCATATTTAGAGTACCAAAGTCCTATATTTGGATAGCATTTCAAGTACCTAAGGATTCTTTTAAGAGCAATCACATGACATTCCTTAGGAGACGATTGAAATCTAGCACATAAGCAAACACTAACTTGATGTCGAGCCTAGATGCATTAAGATAGAGTAAGCTACCAATCATAGATCGATAAAGTTTAGAATCAACCGCTTTTCTGTCGTTGTCCATATTGAGATGTTCATTAGTGTCCATGGGAGTTTTGATGGCTTTAGCATCTTCCATCCCAAAGCACTTGAGCAAGTCCTTCACATACTTGGTTTGACTCACGAATGTTCCATTCTTCAGTTTTTGATTTGAAGTCCAAGGAAGAAGCTTAGCTCTCCAATCATTGACATCTCAAATTCCCTAGACATCATTTCTCCAAACTCATGACAAAAAGATTCAGTAGTAGACCCAAATATAATATCATCAACGTATATTTGACATACAAAAAGATTTTTCTCAACTACTTTTGTAAATAAGGTTGTGTCTACCTTCCCAATTTTAAAATCTTTTGAAATAAGAAAGTCTCTAAGACGTTCATACACTCGAGGAGCTTGTTTAAGTCCATAAAGAGCCTTAGAGAGCTTGTATACATGATTTGGAAAATTTGAATCTTCAAAACCCGAAGGTTGTTCCACAAAGACTAATTCAGATATTTCTCCATTTAAAAATGCACTTTTCACATCCATTTGAAATAATTTGATGTTGAAATTTGATACAAAAGTGAGAAGTATGCGAATAGCTTCTAATCTTGCTATGGGTGCAAAAGTTTCACCAAAATCCAATCCTTCAACTTGTGAATATCCTTGTCCAACAAGACTTGCTTTGTTTCGTACTACTACTCCATTTTCATCTTGTTTACTCCTAAAGACCCATTTTGTTCCAATCACATTATGATCCTTAGGTCTTTCTACTAATGTCCAAACTTTGTTTCTAGTGAAATTATTTAGTTCTTCATGCATGGCATTTACCCAATTTCGATCACTAAGTACTTCATATATAAGTTAGGTTCCAAGGAAGAAACAAAGGAGAAATGTTCACAGAAAGAAGCAATACGAGAGCGAGTTTGAATACTCTTACTAACATCACCCAAGATTTAATTCAGGGGGTTGACGAGGATTGACACCTGAGTCAGTTCAAATAAATACACGCCTGGTTCAGGATAGATTCGAACCAGATGTGCCCCTGGCAGTGCGAACTCAAGTCATTCTGAGGAGCACAAGCCCGAGGTCGCAGGCCTTACGCGATCAGACCGCAGCTAGTGCGCGGTCAGGAGTTCGTATGATATACGCGAACAGAAGGCTGTAGATGTTGCGCTGTCAGCCAACATCGCTCGGTCAGAGCATTTTCGACCAGGGAACATGGGATTACTCTGTCTCTGTTGCAGGAATATCCCAAGTATACCGAAGATTCTTCCACGTAGAGGAACAACCGTCAGGAGGTTAATACGTGCGGTTATCCATGAATAACACGTGTTAAACCTGCATGGGAGTTAAGAGCGGTTGACGAAACCGCATCCAAGCAACTGTTTGATGCCGTTACGATTTGGCGCCCTTTCAACCAGTATAAAGGGGCAGCCCGATACATCAAACAAGGAAATCGAGAGAAAAAGACGAGATACATCACATCTCATCCAGAGATCAACTGATCGAACAACTAACTCAAAGACAGTGGTCTAAGTTAGATAGTCTCCACAAAGCCCTTCAGGCTTTACTTGTACTAACATATAGGGAAAATCTCCGCCTGTGAAGATCTTTTCCGTCACATTGTAAATCCTTTTTACTACACATAGTGAAATCCCAACAGGACGTAGGGCTATTACTCCCCCATCGAGGGCCCGAACCTGTATAAACTTCTCTGTGCTCTAGTTCTCCATAATTCTACATACCTTCCCAGAGGGACACCCTGAAAGGTCTCACAACCTACAAATTTTGCATAAGTTCGGCTAAGGACCCCGAGTCCGAATTTTCTCACCGTGGGGCCTTTCTCAAGGCGTCCCAATTTTCATCTGGAGGTTCGCGGAACTATGGCTGGAGTGTATGATTCCGAGAACGATTTCGATCTCGAGGATTACGCTCACATTCCAATGCCTTCTCCGAGCGATCCTGTTCCGATGGAGGAAATTAGAGGCGAAAATCTTCCAGAGGTCGAGTCGACCCTCCAAGTCATGTCCATCGACCAGGGGGCGACTAGCGCAAGGTCAGAACCAACCGAGGTTCTTAATGCGCTAGAGGGTGAGTCCGGTCCATCATACGACCCCGCTGAGGGGAAGGATGATGTCGAGCAGGAAATTAATCAGCCCGGGGAGGTTCGACCCAGATAACCTCCACCGTCTCTTTGATTTCGAGTCCGACTCGGAACAAACCGAGATGTTTTCTCCCTTGGCGACCTCTCTCCCTAGACAGTTTGCTGCCTTATCGGAGGAAACTCCTGATCAACGGGCTGCTAGGGAAGAACAGGAACGCAAACAGAAGGAGGATCAAGATCTCGAGCAACAAGACAACGAACTACGCAGAACTGCCCTAGAGGCTCTTCAAGATGCGCAGGCTCGTTACGATGCTGCTCCGAATTCTTCCCGACGATCACGTGGTCGCAGACGCGACCAAACCCCTTCTTTGCCTCCAGAGCGTTTCCCGGTGGACAAAGAAACGGTAACACCTGGTGCCCCTAGGAGAAGTATGCATGGTAGACTCCGGTCTATCGCGGAAGTCATGTGTAATTTTCCTCCTACGGTCACGGATGCGCAGAAACCGGCCTTCACCAGGATCCTGGCGGAGAGGTTGGATGAGGTCGCGTCAGAGGTGACCCCAACGGCCTCTTCCCAGTCGGTAACACGTTCCCGCGACCGAGAGTGTTCTCACTCTGGTTCTGGTCGACGAAGTTACCAGCCGCCTGTACCATCCCGCCAGGACAAGTCCAGGCGGGCACAAGATTCTCGTGATAGGGATCGAGTCCCTGTCCACTCTCGCTTAGGACCACGAGTGGCTTCTCCGTTACGTGAGGTCGCTTGCGATCCGGTCGAAAGTCACAGGATAGTCCATGGTCCCTATGTTGGTTGTAAAGCTTTCTCGCCCGGCCTTCGTATGATCGTTTGGCTAGACAAGTTTCAACCAGGGGCCATAGAAAGGTTCGACGGAACTCAGAACCCATCCGAGTTCCTTCAAATCTATATTACTTCCATCCAAGCGGCAGGAGGCGATGACCGGGTCATGGCCAACTACCTGCCAACAGTCCTTGAAGGACCGGCAAGAACCTGGTTGTTTAATCAGCCCGAAGGTTCTATTTACAACTGGGAAATGCTGTGCGACGCTATCCTCAGCAATTTCCAAAATTATTATCAAAAGCCAGGTAAAGAGGACGACCTCCATCGACTACGGCAAACTTCGACTGAAACCCTTCGTCAGTTTGTCAAGAGGTTTGTCGGGGTGAGGAATACCATCGCGAACATATCTGACAGCTCCGTTATTAGGGCATTTAAACATGCCGTTCGATATCAGAGATTCACCGAAGACTTGCTCATCCATCCTCCTCGATCAGTAGCCAATCTTTTTGATATGGCTGATCGATACTCCGACGCGGCCGAAGCGGTCGAATGGAACCGGATGGTCGATAAAGGTAACCTACCACCTCAACCAGGTCTCAAGGACGCTAGGAAAGAAGATTCAAGCAAGAAGCTGGAATCTTCGTTGGGCGGGAAGTCGAAGAAGTCGAAAAGGAATCGCTCTGGACAATACCGCGAGGTCGCGGTTGCAGAGAAGCCTCCTTCGACCAAAGGTAACAAGCCTTCGTTTAAAAATAAAACTGCTTCTGGTGGTCGTAGTGCTGACCAGCCAGAGAAATCGACTAACCCGCAGGAAGGCAAGAAGTGGTGTCCACTCCACAACTCCGCAGGCCACGACCTCAAGAACTGCACGAGTTGGTTGAAGCAGTTGGATGACTTCTACCAAGGGATTGGACCGATGCTGACCTTACCAGCTAAGGAACAAGCATGCGGACTTCGAGACGCCGACGGGGACGAAGAGATGTCTTACCACGTACCTCATAATCACGTTAATGTTATTTTCGGAGGTTCCTCCCCTTTTGTTTCCAAAAGGCAGTTTAAGGCCTTTTATCGAGAGGTTAACCAAACGGAGACATCCCTTGGTGAACCTCAGTACCCCCGTTGGTCGGATACGCCTTTGACTTTTGACCGCACTGATTGTCCTGTGGGGCTTACTCGACCATTGAGGCTTCCTCTGGTCATTACCCCGATCATCAGTAATGTGAGAGTCGAAAGGGTCCTGATCGACGGAGGAAGCTCCTTGGACATTTTGTTGGTCAAGGCGCTCGACGAGATGCAAATTCCTCTTTCAAAGATTAAACCCATAATCCATCCGTTTTATGGGATAATCCCCGGTCCCTCCATGATGCCATTAGGACAGGTGGTCCTCCCGGTCACGCTAGGAGAACCGGATAACTTCCGAACAGAATTGGTTACTTTTGATGTAATTGATTGTGATTTGGCTTACAATGTAATCTTTGGCAGGCCAACTCTTGCTAAGTTCATGATGGCAACGCACTATACTTATCAGTGCGGGAAGTTGCCCGGCCCCGAAGGTGTCATCACTAGTACAGAAAAGCTTTCTTCTATCGGTAAAAAAAACCCTTCTACTATCGGTTTTCGTACCGATAGAGATAGACACGATAGAACAAGACAGAATATTTTCTATCGGTAAATAACCGACAGAAGAAATTAACAATTCTATCAGCATGTTAGGAGTGTACCGATAGCAAAACCGTCGTAGTCTGACGATTAACGGTGGGAAAAGTACCACTATTCTAACGGTTAATTACATGATTACCTACAGGAAAATATTACTATTCTATCGGCACCTTATGATTGTACCGATAGAAAACCCGTCCTCGTCTGACGTTTAGCGTTGGGAAAAATACCCATATTCTAACGGTTAATTATAAGTTTACCGACAGAAAAAAGTGTAGCACTCTCTCGGTTGGAAATGACATTATCGATAGAAAAAATCACAGTAGTCTCTCGGTTGTGGATGAGTTCACCGGCAGAAAAAGTCACTCTATTCTGACGGTTAATTTCAAGTTTACCGATAGAAAAGTGGGTAGTAGTCTCTCGGTTGTGGATGAGTTTACCGATAGACAAAACCACAGTAGTCTCTCGGTTGTGGATGAGTTCACCGGCAGGAAAAGTAACTCTATTCTGACGGTTAATTTCAAGTTTACCGATAGAAAAATGGGTAGTAGTCTCTCGGTTGTGGATGAGTTTACCGATAGAAAATTTGTAGTGGTCTGTCGGCTGTGAATGAATTTGCCGATAGAACATTCACATATACAGTACATTATTTGCATTCACAATACAGTACATTCACATATACAGTACAGATGCAATACATTATAGATTGGATACACAATACAGTACAGATTGACACATTAGACAGTTATTCACATTTATTCACATATATATCGACAAATACAAATTGCAATCCAATGTGGACATTTATTGACATATATATTTATTCACATGTATATAAACAGTCTATGCACAGAGTACACGAAAAAAAGAAAATTATCATGGCGGATGGTTGGGCGCAACTTCCTCCATGACATATTGAGCCCAGATTTGTCGAAGATCTCTAATCTTTGCATTTTCGTATGAGTCTTTCGACATGGCGATCTGCAAGCATGTGTGAATACTTAGTAACTAACTTCCTAATTTAGAACGTGACACCCAATTTTCAAATTTGAGTTAGCTATCGATGCTTACCTGGGGGAATTGGGCAAAGTTTGTCTGCACTAGGTCGTACATGTAGCGCAACACATAAAACCCGCATTCCCACGATTGCGGCTGCTGATGGCACTGAGATAATTGCATATGCGAAGACATGTTAGCTATTGTTTCCATAAACTAATTAAGCATAAACAAAAAGTCTCGTGAGTACCTCATACTCTTTCCAAGCTAGTAGGGAGCCTTGCGGTGCGGCATGCCTCCCTCCAGCGGACGCATATTTATCAAAAGCCCTGCATTTCAGTTAGTATTGCCCGTTAATGTATTATCATGAGCAACTGAGGTGAAAATTTAAATCAAACATATAAGTTACTTACGCCTCCATATTCCCCTTGATCACATATTCCATCGATAATTTGTCACGCATCGAATCGAGGTAGTACACCTCGTTCCTCTGCGGACAGATCACGATGAGGATCCAGTGGCCCCTGCATTGTACGTAAAAGAGGACCGCGTGCTCAAAGTATATCTCAGGTGTAACATACAAGATCGAGTTAAATTAGTATGAAATGCACTAACCTTTGGTGGTACGGCACCAGAATGAACTCCCTGTCCTGCTGCGCCATCAGCGCCTTGGATATGTACTGCTCAGCGTGCGCGGCGTCGTGCTCTAGCATCGTGAGGCTTATTTTCTCTGGGTCGAGGAAACCCACCTTGTCACACGCAGCCTCCGATGCTTGCCTGTACATGCACCTGCATGCAAAGGACGACATTAGTATTGCACAGAAAGTTACTACATTTCAAATGAACTACAACAATGTAGAGTTAGCAAACAGAGTTAGAAAACAGCAATACATAGCATCAGCAAACTCACAGGACTCCAGTCCGTATGATGGACATATCGAGCTCCCGCCAGTTGTAGAGGTCGAACAGATCCTCGTGTGCCACGGATATACTCCCGGGCTCACGGTGGAACTGCCCAGGCCTGTAGGGAACTAAGAAGTTCAGATTGCGCCGAGCTCGGTGTAGGTACCACGCGTGGAGGTCTCTGGTTGATCGATCCAATTTGCGCAAAGCTGCCTCCGACATGAGTGGGAACCCGTTTGTGAACCTCTCCGGCTGTCCCTGTCGCCCTTTTCCCTTGCCTTTGCCCTTGCCTTTTGCCGGGGACTGAGCGCGTACCTTCGAAGGCAAGGGCGAGGTGATGGCAGCTTTCTTCCGAGGTGAAGGCGTGGATGCCCTGTGAGACCCCCATTTGAGGATCACCTTGGTAACCGCCCAGGTAGGTTACACACAGCAGGATGTCACATGAGCTCCAAATCACACAAGCATAGTAATAACATTAAACAAGTATCAGGCCAACATGGCCAATATTACATAGCCAAAGCACCGAAAATGGCGCTAAGTAGAGTTGCTAAGAAAATAACCAGTTTATCGGAACCAGAATCGGTATCCAAGTACCGAACACACAACATAAAGCACAAAGCAACGACAAATAGCTTGATTTCCATCCACAGCGGGGTTGGAGAGGCTTTTCCCACATCTGACTTGACTTGGTGCGCAATCCTTCTAGAACGTGGGCTCGCCCGGGGTGCTTCCATCTTCGGTTGAGTACTCATAACTGAAGGAATCGGGATCCTCGAATCCCTCTTCTACAGTTGGATATAAATGCAAGGGTGAGCACTCGGTGCTCAGCAACACTCATTCCAGGGATTAATGCAATTGTACTTACATGAGGGTGAAATATATGATTCCGGGGTTTTAGGTTCATATGGATAGAGCTATATAGATTTCCAAGTCATTAGTTAGGTAAAACAGTACTTTTGTCATGAAAACGATACTTTAAACATTAAACAGGCTTTCAATAAAACGTTAGATGTAGTGGTCTCCCATGAGTCACTACTTTGTTAACCGCATTATGAAAACATTCCAAAACATTACTTGTGCTATAACCCATGGATAACATCCACTACGAAAGGACTCCTGAACCTGGGAGTACAGAGTATCTGATACTTCTTTTACACTTTGCAAGGTGTACCTCTTTTTAAATCCACTGGTTCACTCGGCTTTCAAGTCGGATCAGCTCCATGTGACTTACACACATGTGACAAGGCCGAGATCACACAACGCTTTTACAGTTCAGTATTAACAGTATCCCCGCCCGGTAAATAGACAATTAAGTCTCAAGTACCGTTGTGGGTCCTCCCCACTGCCTTACTTCCTAGCCTCTGGCTTATGTTCCCGCAAGACACATAGCCTTGGTCTGTGTCCACGCAAGACATATGACCGTTTAAGATTACAACCGCGCACGGCTTAATCTGAGGCGTAGGGCGCCTTCCTTCTTTCCACCTTTATCTCTCATCATTTTTCTGAACTCACATCACTCATGGCCGAACTGCGGCCCACCAGTTTCCACGCGAGAAACCAGACCGACAACCATGCAGGGAACTGCTAATACCAAAAAGCTACTAAGTTGTGCCTGTCCCATACCAGGCAAGTGGTTGGTACGTTTACAATTCGCATAGAGACACAGCACAAGGTTCTCGTCCTTATGAACCAATAGTGAGGAACATTCACTTTCCCTGGTGCGCACCGCACCCTCTCCATACAATCCAATCCTCACTACTGATCCCTTTTATCAGTTTTCTTGACAAAACGGTTTTGATCATAACTTCTCATGTATTTGACCATTTCAAGTTTAATGTGAATATTCAGTATATGAGTCCTAGGGTGACAAAAGCATATATATGAAGGTTCAATAACAAAAAGGGGTTTCATGATCCATTAGGTAATATCTACTCATGTCATTCAAACATAACTTGTATTTCAAATAAGCATGCATAATAAGAAACAGTGAATATACTTCATATGAAAATATTGGGTGAGACATGATCAAAGGAATGAGGCTTGCCTTGCGATGTTGGGTCTAAATACTCAGACGGATCTTCAAAGACTTCTTCCGCTCCTTCAGCTTCTGACTCTGCGGCAATCAACCAACACACAAATACATACCACATAAGCATACTGAAAATAGTTTCTATAGAAAGCATTAAGTAAATAAGTCATGCATGCAGGGGAAAAGGTTAGGGCAAGGTCACAAGGACTCTGGTCGAAGAAACGGCTAAAAAGGATTGAACGTCGAAGGGTCGACATTCAGTTCATGGCTTTGGCATAACTTCAAACTGATCTTAGGATGGTTTTCTGGAGAAGTGATAAAAGAGAAAGTTGTAGAACACAACTCCAGGAATCTAGTGGACAAAGTGGCACTTCCATTGCTCAACCAGAAAGGGTCAAACAAGGCTAATGCCAGTGGTTGACATGCACTGACATAGTGCTGGACATGGCCAGAAACTAGGGCATGGCTTAACTTTTGATCCAGGGCTCCAATTGATGCAACACTTTGTCTGGGAGGTAGGCATTACTAACAGGAATAAAACACTCAACAGGGACAAGAGCTGAAAGTGGCCGGAGGGCGGCCAAATCCGGCGATGAACTGCGGTGGTGACATGGCACAGGCACAGCTCTGGACAAACATTTGGCAACAGCATAACTCACAATCTAGGCAGATCCAGGTGTCGAGCTAGTGGAAGAAATTACTCAGGGAGGTGAGGTGAAGCTAAGGGGCAAGGTTTCAGGGGCTAGATCGGCCGGGAAATAATTCCGGCGACCGGCGCTGGAGAAGACGACACTGGAGCTCGGGGATTTTTGATACAGGGCGAATGAGCTCAATTCCAAGCTTGGGAATGATCTCTAGGGCACAACAAGGCTACTGGAGGGGTTAATTTCATTGGAGATTGGCCGGAGGGGCTCGGCGACGATGTCCGGCGAACTGGCTGAGGTTCCAGTTTGGGATTTCTTCGATTTGAGCGCAATTGGGGATCCTGATTCAACAGGCTTGCTAAGAAACGGCTAAGGGTCAATTTCTACTACTGGGACGAGAGCTAATTCGGGATGAAATGGTTAGCATTGGGGAAACAGGGCAATTGGGCCTTTCCGGCGATCACCGGCGATGGGGATCGATGTGGTGCAATTGGTTGCTACTAAACAGAGAGGGGAACGAGGGGAACTCACTGGTGAACTTGGATTGGAGAAAGGGGTTGTGGAATGGGCTAGCACCGTGAGCTCACTCACTGGCTCGCCGGAGAAGAAAGCGAAAACGGTGAAGTTTGGGACTTAGCCGATTTTCTGGAGGCTTGAGGCTCTCAAAGTACAGGGAGGGTTTAAATAGACACGGGGACGGAACTTGCGAGGGAAAACACGACAGCGGTTGCTTGCGCCGGGGAGAAATTTGTCGGGCGCAGGCGCAACGACGGCGACGGCGATGTGATACGCTTCAGGCGGTGCTGCAGCTTTGCCAGTGACGCCAGGGTGCCTTGGAACTTCGTCCGGGACGGCGCAGATGCGGAGGCGACAACGTAGCTCCGGCAACGACACGTACACGCATGCAATTGCCACGG
The DNA here is from genome assembly GCA_019359835.1 of Pharus latifolius. Classification (NCBI taxonomy): domain Eukaryota; kingdom Viridiplantae; phylum Streptophyta; class Magnoliopsida; order Poales; family Poaceae; genus Pharus; species Pharus latifolius. The sequence goes on from CM033325.1 coordinate 36,686,833, forward strand.
CAACGGGAGCGCGCGCGCGAAACGCTACTGGAGCGCGGTCGTTTAACCGCTGGGCAAGGCGAAGCAATGGTGCTGGCACGTGCGTGGGAGGTGGCTCGGTTGTTCACAACACAGGCGACATGAAGCGGTGGCCGGCGGCGAGCAAACGCGGCGAAAACCACGGCGCGGCAACGGCGGCGTGCACTGGTCGTAGGCCACGACCAGGTGCTGGTCGAAAGGACCTGAAAAGAAGTTTGGGCCGTTCTGCAATTTTTGAAACTTGCTCCAGGGACTGTTCTGTGAGGAAAATTTGAATAGAACTTGGGCCTGATTGCAAATCTGGAGATCTGAGGGTCCGATCTGAAATCTGATTTCGCAGATAAGTTGCAAAAGATTATTAGAACTCATCTGGCCAAAGTTTGGTATGATCGGGTAAGATCTGAAGGGTTTCGACACAATTGGGGAAAAGCAGTTTAGGGTAAAATTAGGGTAATTAGGGTTTTAAAATGGCAAGGGCTGAAACTCGGCTTTAGGATGGGATTTTGGAGATGATCCCGAAGGGAAAAATGTTCTGAACAACATTTAGAAGGGAATGGCTGAAGCAGATTAGGGTTTGGGGTCAAGATGTGGATTTTGGCTATTTTAGGGTTTGGCAAAACAGGGTGTTACATGCGCTGGGTGGGGTCAAAGCCGTCTTTGATGTGTCCAGGGTCGCACGAGATCGGGCCTCATGCCCCGATCTGGGGGCGCAGTCCCCTGGTAGCCCAGCGGCAGGCCACTTCAATTAATGAGCACGTATGTTAGATTATGCAAGTTGAGTGTACTGAGTAGGATGTAATCTAAAATGTGTAGGATTTACCGGTTGTATTACAAGACACTTCTTGGGCCACTGTACGTAGGAGCCCACTGCCTCAGCAAGTGTCGGTAGTTCCTCTGTTGGGACTGGCAACGGAGAATCGTTGTAGCCCGGCATGGCCATGTCCACCTGTACCTTTGCGAAACCCAACCGCAGAGGTACACAGTGGACCCGGACATCCGGCCCAGACGGATATACGAAGCCGTGTCCAACCACTTCCTGCCCGGCGCCTACGTGATTCTGTAGGATGCAGCCCTCCGGCCCCTGCAAATTTGTAACAATTAAAATAGGTTAGCGAAACAACTCTAACAGAATGGGAGTGGCATCAACTTAAGTGCACAAATGAAGGCTTGCAGTACCTCAAGTAGATCCACTGGATCCGCGAGTACCTTCGAAGCGCAGCTGCTTATCCGACCCCGCGGGGTACCGTCGTCCTGGGGATCCGCATCTGCACTCTTGGCCAGCAATGCTTCTCTCAACCGTGCAAACTCTTCCCTCATTTGTGCGACCTCGGTCTGCACCTCAGACTGTACCTCAGCCCGTATCTCAGCCCGCATCTCTGCCCGTATCTCCTCCCGTACCTCAGCCCGTATCTTATCGGAGAGGTCAGCTTCCTTTTCCTTCCAGGTGCGGGCCTTCTTCCTCGGTGGAGCCGGATCTACGAAACCGGCCTTCCATGACACAATGGCTCCCACGCCCCATGTCCGCCCGGGATGCTCCTTATTTCCTAGAGCCCGGGTGAGGATGTCGTTCTCCCTCTGCGGGGTAAACAATCCCTCCGCTGCCTCCTTCTCAAAAGAGATCTGTTACATTTGAAGGTACCTTGTGAGACAAATTGCCTTATATACACTTGTGCGCACACAGTTTACGAGGTTAGCCAACTTACCATTCGCCTCACAACGTCGGCGTCCCCAGGGGTTGCGAACTGCACAGACCCCGTGGACGACACGGACCCCCTCCCCCTCCACCATCGCTTGCACCTCTCATCCCGGATCTCGGAGAGCGGCAACTCAGGGGTGTCGATGACAGGATTTTGCTCGTCTTCCTTCTTCCACTGCTCCTCCTTCCCCGCATAGCCCCGGGATCCGAGCCGATGCGGGTGGTCGTTCCTCTTCTGGATCGCCCTATTCTTCTCGCTAAGGGCCTTGAACTCCTCAGTCCCCTTCTGCTTGGTGAATTCCTCCCATACCTCCTCCAATATGAAGGGGTACTTCTCGCAAGGAGATTTCCCCGCAGCGAGGAAGTTACTGACGAGCCAGTTCTTAAAGGTTTTCCATGTTCCGTTCATGTCCTTCAAGCAGGCAGTCCTAGGTGTATCGTCGGGGATGTTCCACTTAGCCTGTTTCTGAAAAATGCATACAATTAATCACGAGTTAGTTAAACTTTAGTATAAGCCAAGAGAACGTTATTACGAAAGAGTTCAGCGATTTCAGTTCATTTAACCTTCACTTCCGCCCACAACCTATCCCTCTCGTCCGCCGTCACGTCCTTCCAGCTCTGGACGGTGATCTTCACCCTTTCTTTCGCCAACAGCCCAACGTAGGCCGCGTACCTCCCAGCATTCTTTCCAATCGGCCTCCCAAATTGGTTGAACTCACAAGAAAGATCCGTGCGTTTGGCCAAACGCCCCAACGTCGTCGCGCCTCGCCCCACCCTCTTGCGCTGGGATGTAACAGCTGCATCTTCAGTAGTTACGATGGGGTTGGCCCTAGTCGAACCACTAGTACCATCCGATGAAGACGACGACATATCTTCCCCTACAAAACCTTCAACAAACCATATATATGGCAATTAATTCGCCTTGGAGTTCCATAACTCAGCCCAGGACTGGAGACTAACTAGGGCGGCAAAAGGGAAAATAATACAAAAAGAAAGACATGCATAAATTACTTCCTGAACTGTTCAGAAATATTTTCTATCGGTAAACACATGAGCTGCCGATAGACCATAACAATTACCTCCACAGAAGACAATTTTTCTATCGGCAAACCCGTGAGATACCGATAGAACATAACAATATATTAGGTTGGGAAAATTCATGTATAGGCATTTGAAACATATACATCGAAGACCCATCCACATTGCCATATATTCATACAAAGTGAGTAAAAATTCCCAACCAAACTAGTACATTGCATGGCTCATGTCCTTCCAGATCCAAATTAATTTTTACTACTTGTGCAGAAATATTTTCTATCGGTAAACACATGAGCTACCGATATAATATGTGTAAGAACACCTCCAACATATAATCTGCATTACATGGCAGTTGGATACAATTGATCACACATACAGCAGTATAGATAAGTTAAAATCTCAAAACAGGTTCATTACAGCACTGGAACATATTATGTAAACCCTAATTTAAATCAACATTGCCTGCGGAATGTACATAAGCCAACACAATAGGGAATGCTAGTGTAATTGCAAAACTCGAAGAATTAGTACGTGCAAAACACTAGGATCAAATAAAGAAGATGCTGGAAATAGAACGACGAATTAGGGTATTTACGGCGGCGATCAGTTCTGCTGATGGAGAGGCGGTGTAGAACGCAGCGGCAGCCAGCGAAGGACAAAAATAAGAACCGGTGGCAGTGGCGAACCAGTGTCCAGCCGGCGATCGTCGTGTGGGAGAGAGGAAGTGAGTGGTCACGGCGGAGGTTGTGGTTTTCTTCGCTCTCGAAGAGACGCAGTGCTCTAAGGTGGAACTGTTCGAGTGGAGGGAAACTAAAGGGCCGTGTACGTGTAATAAAGTAGCGGGGGAACTTTTCTATCGGTATAACAAAATGATACCGATAGACTTATGTACTTTTCTATCGGAACAACAAAATAATACCGATAGAAAAAGTAAATTTCCCGGAAAAATATTTGAAGTAGTGGATGCCTTTTTCTATCGGTATAAACAATAAAATCCCGTGAGACCAATTTTCCACATAAAATTTTTTTAAAGTGCTTGAGATTATAGTATTGGGTGCCATTTTTCTATCGGTAAAAACAACAAAATACCGTGAGAGTAATGAAATGGGACCTTTTCTATCGGTATAAACAATAAAATCCCGTGAGACCAATTTTTCACAGAAAATTTTTTTAAAGTGCTTGAGATTATAGTATTGCGTGCCATTTTTCTATCGGTAAAAACAACAAAATACCGTGAGAGTAATGAAAAGGGGCCTTTTTCTATCGGTGTAAGCAATAAAATCCCGTGAGACCAATTTTCCCCAGAAATTTTTTTTAAAGTGCTTGAGATTATAGTTTCTATCGGTAAAAACAACAAAATACCGTGAGAGTAATGAAAATGTGCCTTTTTCTATCGGTATAAACAATAAAATCCCGTGAGACCAATTTTCCCCAGAAAAATTTTTTGATTAAGTGCTTGAGATTATAGTATTGTGTGCCCTTTTTCTATCGGTAAAAACAACAAAATACCGTCAGAGTAATGAAAAGGTACACAATTTAACATCAAACAGACCGTGGTTGAAAGCTGCAGAATGATAAAGAAAGAGGGAAGATAGCCGAAAATTGGAAATTTGACATAAAAAGAAATTGTTCATTCATTGTTGTTTTATCACTTACAAAAAAAATAAAACCCAAAATGCTAGGTCATGGGGTGGTCTTAGCCCTGGCTGCATGTAGAATAGAGTCAGTTAGACTTGCAGCCAGGACGCAGGACTCCTCTAGCGACAAGTTGTCCCTAGGATCAACTACTACCGCGTCGAGAAGGCCTGTGACCTCCCTCAGCTTCGCTATGGTATCCTTCATAGTCAAACCGCAGCCAGCGATGGTCATATCCACGGCTTTCTTCTCCCCGCGAAGACGCCTCGTCCTCGCCCTAGCATTGTCACCATCCGTCTTCATGCGCTTAATGCGCTGGAAGAGATTGTTAAGGTCAAGCCGTAGCTGAGTGTGCTTGTCTGTAAGGAGCTTGTGCTCCTCCTGGAGGGCCCTCAGGTCGGCCTTCACTTTGGCAGTGTCTTCCACGGCTACCATTCCATGTGCAAATCAACAGGTCAAGAATGAACTGAACATGGATTAACAATACAGGGGTAAACCGAGGAGATTTAGAGTTCTTACCGGGGAGGGCGTGGCTGACGATCCCATGGAGGTTGCCATTGTGAAAGAGAAGATGAGGAGTCGAACCGTTCGAGAATTAGAAAAACAACAAAATACCGCGACGCATGGCGAGGTACTTATAGAGTTTCCAAGGCGACGCGGTTGAGAATTCAAAGCGGCAGAGTATTCTTCTATCGGTAAAAACAGGAAAAACCCGTCAGACAACAAATACCGTGAGACTAACGAATCTATTCTAACGGTAAAATAGAATAATACCGATAGAAAATGTTTTGAAGTGCCTGAGAGAAGATGTCCTTTTCTATCGGTATAAATAACAAAATACCGTCAGAAAAAAGGGATTTTTGCAGAACTTAATTTGAAGAGGCTGCGATGAGATTTTTGCAAGTGCTATTTGAAGGGAAGAATTAAATATTTACAGGATAAAGGTACTGTACAAGTTAGAACTCATGCTATGGAGTAAAATTGAGATGTATTAATGCTGTGAACTAGCTTATCATTAAATTCTAAAGAAAAATGTACTGCCTGATGTATTAATGATAAGTTCCTCACCTTCCTGCAGAACTTGTGGGCTGTTTGCTTGGCATTTATCCCTGAAATAGAAATTAATCATCAATGGTTCTCAACCCATAATCCTTCTTCGTGGTCATCTCGCAGATACGTTGTTTCGTCGATATCTTCAGTACGGATAGATTGAATGTCCTCTAAAAATGGAGGTATTTCATCGAATTGGTTATACTCCTCTTCGTCGACAACATGTTCGACCCCAACAATACGTCTCTTGCTGTGGAGGACAACATGCAAGTTTGGATTGGCCGGGTCAACGATGTAGAATACCTGTGTGGCTTGCTTTGCAAGTATGAATGGATCGTCTTGGTGTCCGACTCTACCAAGATCGACGAGAGTAAACCCGTAACTGTCAACTTGAACACCTCGAGGGATTTTGACCCATTGGCATCGAAACAGGGGAATCTTAAGTAATCCGTAATCGAGCTCCCATATTTCGTCAATAACACCGTAATATGAGTTCAGCGCCCTTACTGACCTGGCATCCTCGGAAATAGCAAACAGTGTCACTCCGCTACATTGCGTGCTATTCTTGGCGTCTTGAGCTCTTGTGTAAAATGAATACCCATTGATGTCGTACCCCTGCCAAGTCCCTACAGTGAATCTTGGGCCTCTAGCCAACCATGTCACAGTTTCACTTACGGAGCCCTCGGCAGCTCGCGTGACTCTTTCTTGGATCCACTCAGCAAATTTCCTGTTATGTTCTCTGCTGACCCAAACGTCTGACTTCGAAGGATTCTGTGACCGTAACATTACCTTGTGCACGTGTATGTATGGCTCGACCTCCGTCATGTGTTGTAAGACCCAAAGATGTGATTTTGCGTACACATCACGAGCGGGGACGATAGCTTTGAATCCAATCGTTCCGATTCCCTCAAGCCTACCCTCATGTCGGGACCTAGGAACACCAATTGGGTCAACCCCGGCCATATAATCTGTGCAAAATTCAATCACCTCCTCGGCGGCATAACCTTCCATGATACTCCCCTCGGGTCGACGACGAGTCCTTACGTATCCCTTCAATACACCCATAAATCTCTCAAATGGATACATGTAGCGCAGGCACACGGGTCCACAAAACTTAATTTCTCTGATAAGGTGAACAATCAGATGGACCATAACATCAAAAAAGGATGGAGGGAAATACATCTCGAGCTGACAAAGAGTTGTAACCACGTCGCGTTGCAAAGCGTCCAGTCCATCAGGATCAATTACCTACGAGGACACAGTTGCGCCAAATATTCATATCAGAAAAATCTTCTAATTAAGCTCCACAAATGGAGGTAGTGAACTTATAGTACGAGTGCACGTACTTACCTTGCAAGATATTGCGTTGAAGAAATAACATAGGTTTGTGATTGTCTCTCTGACTTTAACTGGGAGAATACCTCTGATAGCAATGGGAAGCATCTGTGACATCAAGACATGACAGTCGTGGAACTTCATGCCAACCAGTCTTAGGTCCTTCATAGACACAAGTTTTTTCAAGTTCGCGGAGTACCCACATGGAACTTTAACACCGTGCAGGCACCGACAGAGTTCTGTTTTTTCGCTCTTGGACAACGTATAGCAGGCCGGGGGGAGGTATGTACGCTTTCCATTCTCTAAAGGTGCAAGCTTAGTCGTTATCCCCATTTCCACCATGTCACGACGAGCTTTCACACCATCCTTTGTCTTTCCCGGAATGTTCAACAACAAACCAATCAAACTGTCACAGACATTTTTCTCTGCATGCATGACGTCAATGCAATGTCGAACTTGTAAGTGCTCCCAGTACGGTAGATCCCAGAGAATCGATCTCTTCTTCCAAACATTTTTTTCTCGAGGTTTAGAATGCTTACCGAACTCAACTTTGATGTCGTTCACGCGCGAGTAAATCTCCTTACCGGTCAGAAACACTGGAGCTGATCCCTTCTCAGGCTTCCCATTAAATGATTTCCTCTTCTTACGGTACGTGTGATGCACCGGAAGAAACCTGCGGTGACCCATGTACACTGTTTTCCGGCAGTTTCGCAGCCATATGCTCTCAGTTTCATCTAGGAAAATAGGGCAAGCCTTGGCTCCTTTCGTACTATACCCCGACAAATTGCCGTAGGCCGGAAAATCATTTATGGTGCAAAATATCAGGGCCCGCAAGATGAAATTCTCTTTCTTGTATGCATCCCACACCTGCACACCCTCGCTCCACAATTTCTGTAAGTCCTCGATTAAAGGCGCTAGAAACACGTCAATATCATTTCCGGGTTGTCTGGGTCCTGAGATTAGTAACGCCATCATGATGTACTTGCGCTTCATGCATAACCAAGGAGGAAGATTGTAGATGCATAAAAGAACCGGCCAAGTGCTGTGCCGGCTGCTCATATTACCATGTGGGTTCATACCATCTGTACTCAGCCCGAACCTTACATTCCTAAGTTCGCCGCCGAACTCAGCAAATGTTCTGTTGATGTTTCTCCATTGAATAGAATCAGCTGGGTGTCACAGTTTTCCGTCTTGTTTCCGGGCTTCAGCATGCCAACGCAAGTGCTTCGCGACTTTCGGATTTGCAAACAGCCGCTTCAATCTAGGTATCACAGGCAAGTACCACACAGTTTTTGCCGGGGGCCCTTTCCTTACCTCGTGATGTTCACTGTGAATCCGGTCCCTACGCGTATACCTCGATGCGCCGCATCTTGGACAAATATGCAAACTGGAGTACTCGTTACGGTACAACACACAATCATTTGGGCATGCGTGTATTCTTTCGATTTCCATTCCCAACGGACACAACAGTTTTTTGGCTTGGTAAGTAGATCTTGGCAACTCATTTCCCTCTGGAAGCATGTCCGCTAGAAGATCTAATAGTGCCGTGAAACTCTTATCACTCCAACCGTTTCCTGCCTTCAAGTTATATAATCTCAGCACAGAAGACAGTTTTGTAAATGTTGCACATCCAGGGAACAGAGGCTTCTCAGAGTCAGCAATCAGTTTCTCAAATTCACAGAAGTCATTTTCGTTGTAATCTTCCTCTACATCACGTAACATCTCATCTAGATTGTCATCATCATCATCTACGTGCACATCGGAATGAACATTACCAAAATTGGGATGATCATCGATATTATTGCAATCCACATCCGAGTCGTGCTGATTGGTAGTAGTGGTGCTTGTTTCCTCAAGATCTTCGCCATGCCATATCCAACGGGTGTATCGCGCGTTAAAACCACGACGAATCAAATGACTCTTAATTTGATCAGAGTTGCTAAACCTCTTCAAGTTCATACAATCTGTACAAGGACAGAGCATATTTTTCTCTCCCTTCCTCTCCTTTTGTTGCTCAGCAAATTTAATAAACTCATTCACACCATCCAAATATTCAAGAGTAGTACGTTTTATTCCATACATCCAATATTTCCTGTCCATCTACAGTTAACAAAATTTAACGAGTAAGCCATGCATGAAACCTGCCCGATTAAGTTATGTATATGTACATGTACAGCCTCTTACAACAGATACATGTGTTCACTATTACAGAAATGCTTTTCACTATCGGTTAAAAATCCACTCTACTATCGGTTCTCTTACCGATAGTGGTCGGCACGATAGTAGAGGGCAGCACACTTCTATCGGTTCAAAAACCGTTAGTAAAACATCTACAATCCCAACGTTCACTAATCGCTATCGACTATTTCTTCTATCGGCTCGGTTTTAAACCGATAGTATTGTATAAGTTTTTTCTATCGGCTCGTATAAAAACCGATAGTATTGTTTAGGCCTTTTGTATCGGCTAGGATCTAAACCGATAGTAATCTAAACATTTTTTTCTATCGGCTCTTATATAAACCGATAGTATTGTTTAGGCCTTTTGTATCGGCTAGGATCTAAACCGATAGTAATCTAAACATTTTTTCTATCGGCTCTTATATAAACCGATAGTATTTTGTCGACACATTTAGTACTGGAAACTTTATTCTATCGGTTGTTATATATAAACCGATAGTATTGTGTGGACACAGTCAGTACTGGAAAATTTATTCTATCGGTTATATTATATAACCGATAGTATTTTGTAGACTTGTTTAGTACAGGAAACTGTATTCTATCGGTTTCTAAATATGAACCGATAGTATTGTGTGGACACAGTTAGTACTGGAAACTTTATTCTATCGGTTGTAGTATATAACCGATAGTAATATTAGTTTTTCCTATCGGTTATGTAGTGGTACGGTTAGTACTAAATATTTACAAATATACATACAGCAATACAGAGATACATACAGCAATATACATACAGCAATACAGAGATACATTGGATCATTCACAAATACACCAATATTTACAAATATTCACCAATATTCACATATTGAATTTGTTCACAAATACACTAATACAGTAATATACACATGCATTGGACAGACTGAATTTATGCACATATTGATCGAGTTTATTCACAAATACATCAATGAATCTATTCACATATATTCACATATATTCACAAATCAATGAATCAACACATTCAATATATATTCACAAATACAACAATCAACACAAGTCAGTTACTATCGATCGTTGATAGCCACTTCTTCCATGACATATTGAGCCCAAATTGTTCGCAGCTCCTTCAATTGAGGCAACTCATATTGCTCTTTCAACATGGTGCTCTGCATATATGCGTGTATGAAGTTAGGATCGTACGTCACATCTAATTAAAGTTCGACTTTGAGTCAGGAAAAATAGTTACCTTAGGGAATTGGGCAAAGTTTCTCCTGATCAGGTCATACATGAATCTCATGACATAGAAGCCACATTCCCACGATTGTGGCTGCTGATGGCACTGGAAAAATTGCATATGCAAAGACATAAACCCACATCAACTCGAAAAAACTAATTAAGCTTAAATTAAAAGACTCATCATGAGTACTTCCATCCGTATTAATTACCTCATATTCTTTCCAAGAAATTGTTGTGCCCTTCGATGCGTCATGCCTCCCTCCAGCACTAGCATAATTTTTGAAAGCCCTGTATTTAATTTAGCATTGTCGATTAATATCTTATCATTAATTAGCTAGTCAGAGAAAAATTTAAGACAACTATGTTACTTACGCGTCTATGTGCCATGTGAGGGTGAAAACATGCGCCACCTTGTCGCTCATCGAATCGAGGTAATAGACCTCATTCATCCATGGGCAAATGACGGCGAGGACCCAGTGGCCCCTACATTGCATATATAAGCGAATCGTTTCATACATATGTTAGGCGTAACATACAAGAATGAGTTAAATTAGTAGGAAATGCACTAATCTTTGGTGGTACGGCGCAAGGATGAACTCTCGGTCCTGCTGCGCTAGTAGTGCCCTTGATATGTATTCCTCCGCATGTGCTTGGTCGTGCTCTAGCATCGTGAGGCTTATTTTCTCTGGGTCGAGGAAACCCACCTTGTCACATGCCCTCATCGACGCCAGCCTATACATGCACCTGGATGCAAAGTAGACATTAGTAAGTAGTGCATACAAAAAGTGATTAGATTTATGAAACGAACTGTGATAACTTCAGACAACAGCACACTCACAGGACTCCAGTCCGTATGATGGACATATCAAGCTCCCGCCAGTTGAGGAGGTCGAACAAATCCTCGTGGGCCACCGATATGCTCCCGGGCTCACGGTGAAAATGGGCTGGCCTGAAGTGAACCAAGAAGTTGATGTGGCGCCTAGACCGGGTCAGGTACCACTCGTGGAGACTTCTGGTTATTTGATCCATATTGCGCAGAAGGTACTCCGACACGAGTGGGGACCCGTTCTTGAACGTACCCAGCTGGCTTTGTTTGGCCTTGCCTTTGGCCTTGCTCTTGCCTTTGGCCTTGCCCTTGCCTTTGGGCGGGGAGCGAGTGTATACCTTCGAAGGTTGGGGTGTGGTGCTGTCGGCCTCATTTGATGGCGAAGGGTTTGAGGCCGTCGGAGGAGGCATGGGGGCCGAAGGAGTTCGCTCATGCGTTGTGGCGGGGCTGGTGTCCTCAGGAAGTGTGCTGGTATCCATCGTCCACTTTAAGTACAAACGCTTAAATTAGATTTTGAAAATTAAGTATATTAACTGAGTTGTAAGCTAGAATGGCTAGGGTTTACCTCCTGTAGTCTAACACCCTTCTTGGGCCACTGTATGTACGAGCCCAATGCCTCGCCAATTGTCCGCATTTCGTCCGTTGGGACGGGCAACGGAAAAGAGCTGTAGCCCGGGAGGGCCATGTCCACCTGTACCTTTGCGAATCCAAGCTCCAGAGGTATGCAGTGGATCCGGACATCCTCCCAAGACTGGTATACGACCCTGTTTGCAACCGCAACAGGTTTGTCGCCTATGTTGATCAATAGGGTACAGCTCTCCGGCTTCTGCAATTTGCAACAATTATAACAGGTTAGCGAAACAATTCTAACGTAACGGGAGTGGCATCAGCCGAACTGCATATATAGCTCAAGAGTTGCAATACCTCGATCAGGTCCACCGGATCCACGTGAACCTTCGAGCCAACACTACTCGGCCTGGCAGCGTCGACCTCGGCAGCTGGATCTAAACCCTTGGACTGCACAACTCGGCTTAGGCGTTCATATTTCTCGTTCATTTGAGCGAACATGTCCGCGAATTGTGCAGTCACATCTGCCCGTATCTTCTGAGATAGCTCCACTTCCCTTTCCTTCCAGCTGCCAGGCTTCTTCGCCTTTTGCCCGGGGTCCGAGAAGCCTTCCTTCCATGGCACCACAGCCCCCACGGTTCGCGTCCGCCCTGGATGCTCCTTGTTCCCTAGAGCCCGGGTAAGGATGTCGTTCTCCCTATGGGGACTGAACAATCCCTCGGTCGCCTCCTTCGAGCAAGAGATCTGTTACATTGAAAGCTCTCCATTGTGAGGAAGAAATATATACAAAGTTGTGCGCACACTAGTGATCATAGTTAGCCAACTTACGAGTCGCTGCACGACCTCGACGTCCCTGGGGTTTGGGAACGCCACAGTCCCCGTGGCCGACACGGTCCCTCTGGCCAGCCACCAGCGCTTGCATCGCTGATCGCGGATCTCGGAGAGTGGTAGGTCTGGGGAGTCGACGAAATGCGACGCGTCGTCTTCACCCTTCTTCCACTGCTCCTCCTTCCCCGCATAGCCGCGAGAACCGAGCCGGTGTGGGTGGTCGTTCCTCCTCTGGATTGCCCTGTTCTTCTCGCTGAGGGCCTTCGTACCAGAAACAACAAAATTAATGCACCACTGCTTACTGCATACAATGGTGTAACCAAGCAAAGGAACCATTCATACCTTGAACTCAGGAGTCCCCTTCTGTTGGGCGAATTGCTCCCATACCTCCTCCGTTATGAAGGGGTACTTCTCGCATGGAGATTCGCCTTTAGCGAGGAAGGTACTGACGAGGACGCTCTTGAAGGTTTTCCACGTGTTGTTCATGTCCTTCAAGCAAGCTATCTTGGGACCATCGTCCGGGATGTTCCACTTGGCCTGTTTCAAATGGTGCATATAAGAAGGACTTACCTAATCTCTAGGATAAACCAAGGGAATGTGATTACTCAAGAGTTCAGTGATTTTGATTAATTTTACCTTCACTTCCGCCCACAGCCTATCCTTCTCGTCGGCCTTGACGTCCTTCCAGCTCTGGACGGTGATCTTCACCCTTTCCTTCGCCAACAAGCCAACATAGGCAGCATAGTGCCCGGCGTTCTTCCCGATCGGTCTCCCGAACTGGTTGAACTCACAGGAAAGATCCGCGCGTTTGGCCAAACGACCCAACATCGTCGCGCCTCGCGCTTTCCTCTTGCGCTGGAACGAGGCAGCGCCATCTACGTTCGCCCTCGCCGAATCACTAGTATCAGCCGAGGAAGATGCCGACATGGCTTTACCTAAAATACCATAAACAAACCATCCAATTGATATGAAGAAAGGTACATGACAAAGTAATTCACAGAATATTCAGATGAGCAGTGCAAACTAACAAATACTATATTTCCTATCGGTTTTAAAAGGAAAACCGATAGTACTAAGGTCTATATTCAGGAAAATTTAAAAGATTAGCAGTGCAAACTATGCTAATCTCTCTGCTGGAAAATAAAGTCTGTTAAAATTTAAATGAACCTAAATTTGAGATGAAAATTAGAAAATGGGAAGTAATTCACAGAAAATTCATATTAGCTGTGCAAACTATGATGGCACTACTATTTACTATCGGTTTTCCAAGTCAAACCGATAGTAATCAAGTCAGCATTAGGAAAAATTTCAAAAATTGCTCAGCAGGAACATAAGGTATGTTAAAAAATAAATGAACCTAAATTTGAGATGAAAATTAAAAAATGGGAAGTCATTCACAGAAAATTCATATTAGCTGTGCAAACTATGTTGGCACTACTATTTACTATCGGTTTTTCAAGTCAAACCGATAGTAATCAAGTCAGCATTAGGAAAAATTTCAAAAATTGCTCAGCAGGAACATAAAGTAATTGCTCAGCAGGAACATAAGGTATGTTAAAAAATAAATGAACCTAAATTTGAGATGAAAATTAGAAAATGGGAAGTCATTCACAGAAAATTCATATTAGCTGTGCAAACTATGATGGCACTACTATTTACTATCGGTTTTCCAAGTCAAACCGATAGTAATCAAGTCAGCATTAGGAAAAATTTCAAAAATTGCTCAGCAGGAACATAAAGTAATTGCTCAGCAGGAACATAAGGTATGTTAAAAAATAAATGAACCTAAATTTGAGATGAAAATTAGAAAATGGGATATAATTAACAGAAAAATCAATTTATGGTATTTACTATCGGTTCTGAGTAAGAAACCGATAGTGAACTACACTGTATGACAAATTGCTATGATTTTCATCAATTCTGTCATTCTCATAGCTATCAAGTTTGTAGTTCATGAATTTTGTAGTTCATGTATTAACTTAAAACGCATACACCTATTGACGGTATCAATGAATTGATCATGCAAGGAATTAACAAAGACCGCTCCCCAATAGCCTCTCAACTATAGCCTACACGGCAAATCCGGGGAACAAACACACAGACTCAAGATGATCGTCTCTCTCTCAAATAACCTCAAAGCCTAAACAACCAACCAATTTTAAGTTAATACAAGAAGGGTAGTCAAACCAATGCTGGAGAGAATTCAAGATAACAACTGATCAATCAGCTGTCTAGAATACGACTTGCTAATTTGGACGACACAAGTAAGGAGAGAACTGAAATAGAAACTTCAATCTCCCACCAACTCAGAAGAAAGCCAAAAGATAATATAATCAATTTCATTTCTTTACTAGCTCTACTTCAAGCAGCAATCACAGAATGCACAAGCAGTAGATAAACATTCAAATACGCAAGTGACTAAGAGCCAGACAAAGCAATCAATGACAGAATAAGACTTCAATTCATAGCTTCAATCACCCCAGTCCTGTCCATTCATACAGAAACAACACAAAATCTAGAAATTGAAGAATGGCGTAAGGCTCAGTCACTGAAATATCCAATCTAGCATTGCAGTTAGTAGCCAAAACACAGATTTTTGACACCAAAGTCTACACATAGTTCTAAATTTGCAATTAGATTAACTAAGAGCTTAGTTCCATACAAAAAGAACCCCAGTTTAATGCAAATGCAATTCAAACTATCTTCACCGAGCTTATCGGTTCATCCAATATTCAGGTTTGTTCTTTACAATCATCACAGGAAACAATTTCAGATAGGTGTATACCGTTCATGAATTTTACTCTAGGTTTCTATTTGTAATCCATGGAACGGGATATGAACCATTGCATACAGAATTAAGCAATACACGCGAGCGATTTGGTCAAGAACACTTACAGTGGATCGTGGAGTGGCTGGAGGCGGTGGCGCAATGCAATGCCGGAGGCGGTGGAGAACCAGTGGCGCAGAGGAGCGAAGAAGCGAACGTCGGCGATTCTAGGGTTTTCCGCGCGAGTATTTTTCGATTTGGAATGTGATCAGTTGCACTGGAGGGAAAATCGTGCAGGTTATAACCTATTAAATGAATATTTACTATCGGTTCATCACCACAAAACCGATAGTAAAAACATGTAAGTTAGGGTTTTCGTAACACAGTGTAAATCACTATCGGTTGTGAACAGTAAACCGATAGTAAACTAAGTACAGGGGATCATAACACAGTGTAAATCACTATCGGTTGTGAACAGTAAACCGATAGTAAACTAAGAACAGGGGATCATAACACAGTGTAAATCACTATCGGTTGTGAACGATAAACCGATAGTATAGTTTAATTTCATATCGGTTTCACAGTTATAACCGATAGTAAAATACAATGCTATTGACCCTAAAGGATTTCCCTTAGAAGAATTACAGAGGATCTCAGTACATCATTTTGTATTGTATTTACTATCGGTTATGACAATAAACCGATAGTATATGTTAATTTCATATCGGTTTGGAGGTTGAAACCGATAGTATAATACTGTTAAATTGATCTAAAGGTATTTCCTGAGAACAAATATAGATGGGTCTCAGTACATCATTTTGCACTTGTAAAGACACCTGAAACCCCATGTAAATGGCTTGCAATAATTTTGAAATAAAATAATAGTAAAGACCAATCATGGAATGAAAATTTGCATTTTTCATATATATTTGTGAAAAGAATCAATTATTGCTCAAATCAAGTATATACTCCAATTGAAATGAAAATTTGCAGAAATGATTCTCAATGCATCACGTATGTTTTCCCAAAGAATTTTTGAAAATTGATTTGAACATTCTTCGATCCAAGTAATATACGTCACTTACATATTGCAAATTAGTCAAGAATGGTTGTCCACCCATAATCCTTCTTCGTGGTCGTCTCGCAGGTAACTTGTTTCGTCAATATCTTCGGTAGGGACAGATTGAAGGATTCCATCTAAAAATGGAGGTAGTTCGTCGAACTGATCGTACTCTTCTTCATCCACAACGTCTTCAACCCCAACAATACGTCTCTTACTGTGAAGGACAACGTGCAACTTTGGGTTGGCCGGGTCAACGATGTAGAACACCTATGTGGCTTGCTCAGCAAGTATAAATGGATCATCTTTGTGTGCGACTCTACTGAGATCGACTAGAGTAAACCCATAATTGTCGACTTTAACACCTCGAGGGATTTCGACCCATTGGCATCGAAACAGAGGAATCTTAAGTAATACATAATCGAGCTCCCATATTTCCTCAATAACACCATAATATGAGTCGAGTGCTCTTACTGCCCTGGCATCCTCCGAAATAGCAAGTAGTGTCACTCCACCACATTGCATAGCACTCTTCTCGTCCTGAGTTTTTGTGTAAAATGAATAGCCGTTGATGTCATACCCCTGCCAAGTCCCTACAGTAAATCTAGGCCCCCTGGCCAACCATGTAACATCTTCATCTACATCGCCCTCAGAAGCTTGCAGGACTCTATTTTCGATCCACCCAGCAAACTTCGTATTATGTTCCCTGGTGACCCAAATCTCTGGCTTCGAGGGATTCTGTTTCCGTAACATTTCCTTGTGCTCGTGTATGTATGGCTCCACCCCTGTCATGTGCTGTAAGACCCAAAAATGGGCTTTTGCATACAGATCACTAGAGGGGACGACTGCTTTAAATCCAATCGTTCCAATGCCCTGAAGCCTGCCCTCATGCCGAGACGTAGGAACGCCAATTGGGTCAACCCCGGCCATATAGTTGGTGCAAAATTCGATCACCTCCTCGGCGGCATAACCTTCAATAATACTGCCCTCAGGCCGATATCGATTCCTTACATATCCCTTCAAGATACCCATAAATCTCTCAAATGGATACATGTAGCGCAGGAACACGGGTCCACAAAACTTAATTTCTCTGACAAGGTGAACAATTAGATGGACCATAACATCAAAAAAGGATGGAGGGAAATACATCTCCAGCTGACAAAGAGTGGTAGTCACATCGCGTTGCAAATCGTCCAGTCCATCCATATCAATTACCTGCAAGGACACAGTTGCAGCAAATATTCAGATCCAAAAAATCTGACAAGTTCCACGAATGGAGCTAATTAACTTGCTAGGAGTACACGCTTACGTACCTTGCCAGATATTGTGTTGAAGAAATAACATAGCTTTGTAATTGTCTCTCTGACTTTGACTGGGAGAATGCCTCTGATAGCAATGGGAAGCATTTGTGACATCAGTACATGACAATCATGGGACTTCATACCAACCAGTTTCAAGTCTTTCATGGACACAAGTTTTTTCAAGTTCGCAGAATACCCGCATGGAACTTTGACATCATGTAGGCACTGACAGAGTTCTGTTTTTTCTCTTTTTGACAAAGTATAGCAGGCCGGGGGGAGGTATGTCCGCTTTCCCTTCTCCAACGGTGCAAGCTCAGTCCTTATGCCCATGTCGAGCATGTCACGGCGAACGTTGATGCCATCTTTCGTCTTTCCTGGAATGTTCAACAACAAACCAATCAAACTGTCACAAACATTTTTCTCTACGTGCATGACATCAATGCAATGTCGAACTTGTAAGTGCTCCCAATATGGCAGATCCCAAAGAATCGATCTCTTCTTCCAAACATTTTTTCCTGGAGGTTTAGAACATTTACCGAACTCAACTTTGATGTCCTTCACGCGCAAGTAAAGCTCCTTACCAGTCACAAACACTGGGGCTGATCCTTTCTCAGGCTTCCCATTGAATGACTTCCTCTTCTTACGGTAGGCGTGATGCATCGGAAGGAATCTGCGGTGACCCATGTACACTATTTTTCTGCAGTTCGATAACCACATGCTTTCAGTTTCATCCAGGCAAATAGGACAAGCCTTGACTCCTTTCGTACTATACCCCGACAAATTTCCATAGGCCGGGAAATCATTTATGGTACAAAATATCATGGCCCGCAACATGAAATTCTCTCGCTTATGTGCATCCCACACCCGCACCCCTTCGCTCCACAATTTTTGTAAGTCCTCGACTAACGGTGATAGAAACACGTCAATATCATTCCCGGGTTGTCTGGGTCCTGAAATTAGTAACGACATCATGATGTACTTCCGCTTCATACATAACCAAGGAGGAAGATTGTAGATGCATAAAAGAACCGGCCAAGTGCTATGTCGACTGCTCATATTTCCGTGTGGATTCATACCATCCGTACTCAGCCCAAACCTTATATTCCTCACTTCGCCGCCAAACTCACCGAATGTTCTGTTAATGTTTCTCCATTGAATGGAATCAGCTGGATGTCTTAGTTTTCTGTCTTGTTTCCGACCTTCAACATGCCAACGCAAGTACTTCGCATCTTTCGGATTTGCAAACAGCCGTTTCAATCTGGGAATCACAGGCAAATACCACACAGTTTTGGCCGGAGGCCCTTTCTTTACCTCATCACATCCATTGTGATAAATTCTGTCCCCATGCTTATACCGCAATGCACCGCATCTTGGACAAACATGCAAATCCTCGTACTCGTTACGGTACATAACACAATCATTTGGGCATGCATGTATTCTTTCGATTTCCATTCCCAACGGACACAATAGTTTTTTGGCCTGGTAAACCGATCTTGGCAACTCATTTCCCTCTGGAAGCATGTCCGCTAATAGATCCAATAGCGCCGTGAAACTCTTATCGCTCCAACCGTTGCTTGCCTTCAAGTTATATAATCTCAACACAGAAGACAACTTTGTAAATGTTTCACATCCGGGGAACAAAGGCTTCTCAGAATCAACAATTAATTTCTGAAATTTAGCTAAATCGTTTTCGCTGTAGTCCTCTTCTACATCACGTAACATTTCATCTAAATTGTCGTCATCTACATGGACTTCCGAATGAACATTATCAATGTTTTGATCATGATCATCATTACTGCAATCCACTTCCGGGTGCTGCTGAGTGGTAGCGGTAGTGCTCGTTTCCTCAAGATCTTCACCATGCCATATCCAACGGGTATAGCGTGCGTTAAAACCACGACGAATCAAATGACTCCTAATCTGATCAGAGTTGCCGAACCTTTTTAAGTTCATACAATCTATACAAGGACAATGCATATCTTTCTCTCCCTTCTTCGCCTTCTCTTGCTCAGCAAATTTAATAAATCCATTCACACCCTCCAAATACTCAACAGTAGTACGTTTTATTCCATACATCCAATATTCTCGGTCCATCTACAATTATTTCACAAAATTGACAAATTCAAATAAATAATTAATGACTCAAGGCAAGCATATATGAATGAAACATAATTAGCTAGGCCATATGTGTGTACATGCATGAGCTGTTTAATTACATTAAATGGATTTGTATATATGAAACCCTAATTAACTTGATGCATGCATTAATTGGAAGAGCCAGCTAGCTAGCTGCTTAAATTCAGCAAGCTATAGCTAGCTAGCCAACCCAGCCTTCTAGCTAGCTTGGAGATACATGTATCTAGTTTAATGAATTGCAAGTAGAGAGAGAGAGGGAGAGTGTGAAAGAGTGATCGAGAGAGAGAGAGGTGATGAGAAGATGACAATACCGAGGGGGATGGAAATATGATCAACCTCTCAGCTAGCTTCTCCAGATCACTCTAGCTTGGAGTTGTGCGCGGCTGAAATGATTCCAACATGTAGAGCGCAGAGTAGGGGTCGACCTAATTAAGTTGTCCAATTTTACTATCGGTTCAACAACACTAACCGATAGTAAAATAAGGTCCCCACTGTCATAACCATTAGTGTATATGAAGTTATTTTACTATCAGTTTGTGTTGTTGAACCGATAGTACTATTTCATATATTGTATCGGTTAGTACAGTAATAACCGATAGTAAAAAGTCAGTAATTTCACTATCAGTTACCCGAGGAAAACCGATAGTACTATTCAATATATTATATCGGTTAATACAGTACCAACCGATAGTATAAAGTGAGTAATTTTACTATCTGTTACGAACGAAAAATCGATAGTACTATTGTAATATATTATATCGGTTGGTACAGTAATAACCGATAGTAAAAAGTCAGTTATTTCACTATCAGTTAAAAATGGAAAACCGATAGTACTATTTAATATATTATATCGGTTTGTACAGTAATAACCGATAGTAAAAAGTATTTGCATTTCACTAACGTTGGATTAGTGTATAACCGATAGTAAAATGATGGTTTTCCGCCGCTGTCGTCCTATTCTATCGGATTTTTCCTAGATTGCTTACAACCGTTAGAAAATAAGGGTTAGTGGAATGCACTTCTGTAGTAGTGGTTGAACCCTAGCCTGACGAAATTAACACTAATTAACCTAGCTAACTGCACAATACAAGCTAGTTAGCTCCTAAAACATGACGCATTTCCAGCTACCAAGCTCCCAAGCTTAGAGTTACAAACTTGGAACTACACAATACAGCTAGCTTGCAAGTAGAGAGGGAGGGAGAGCTAGAGGGAGAGAGAGATAAGTGTCGACGATTAAGTGTACCTTAAAGAGAGGGGCGCAATCAACTTCCCTCCAGCCTGCGCTGATCACCCTAGCAGTGTAGCTGGAACTTTCGTCACAAACAGAGGGACACAGAGTGCAACAGAACAAATTAAAGAGTAGCTCAGCAATGGTCGAGTGGGGTTTTCCTTATAATGGACATTTTTCTAACGGTAAATACATGAAATAACCGTCAGACTAACTTAGGTAATTTGCCGCTCACATATTCTATCGGTAAAAACACACACATACCGTTAGATCATGCATGACACAACACACACATGAGTTTTTCTATCGGTAGATATGTGTACGAACCGTTAGATGATGCATGACACTCGAGCATGAGTTCTTCTATCGGTAAATATGTGTATTTACCGTTAGAATATGCATGACTGAGCAAATATATGTGTTTCCTATCGGCAAATATGTGTATTTACCATTAGAATATGCATGACTGAGCAAATATATGTGTTTTTCTATCGGTAAATATGTGTACTTACCGTTAGAGGAGGTACTGGTACCAAACTGGGACAAACATGCACATGCCATTTCTCACATTCAAGGAATCATATCAATGTAACATCAAACAGATCTTACATCAAACGGATCTTAACTAGAAGATAAAGCAATATATTTCAAGAAATGCTAATTTGTGGATTAACTAGGAGACACAAAAATACTTTTCGTAGGTACTTGGGACTTCATCTTGCCAAAGAAATTACAGATGCCAGTTCACAAATTCAGGTACAAACATACACATGCCAGTTCACAAATTGAAGTGCATGTCTGAAACAGCAGTACAAATACACAGGTCACCACTGTCGCCGCTGACGCGATCAAGGCTGCTCCTCGACCAGATGAGAAACTCAAACTAGTTCCTTTGTACCCAGCTGATCCATCCAAGACAATTCGGGTTGGATCAGGCCTGGATGACAAATAGGAACTCGAGCTCATTACTTTCCTGCGGGCTAACGCAGATGTGTTTGTGTGGAAACCGTCCGACATGCCCGGTGTCCCAAGGGAAGTAATCGAGCACAGGTTAGCAATGCGACCTGGATAGCGACCAATAAAGCAAAAGCTCAGGCGTTTTGCTGTCGACCGACAAGAAGCCATCCGAGAGGAGTTGGACAAACTCCTAAAAGCCGGGTTTATTCGCGAGGTCGATCACCAGGAATGGCTCGCCAATCCAGTCATGGTCCGCAAGTCAAATGGCAAGTGGCGCATGTGCGTCGACTACACCAGCCTCAACAGTGCCTGTCCGAAGGATGACTTTCCCCTTCCCTGAATCGACCAGCTGGTCGACTCAACCGCGGGTTGCGAACTGATGAGCTTCCTGGACACTTACTCAGGATACCATCAAATTAGCATGGCAGAAGAAGATGAAGAGAAGACTGCCTTCATCACCCCGTTCGGCACCTACTGCTAGGTCAGAATGCCGTTCGATCTCAAGAACGCAGGTTCGACGTACCAGCGCTTGATGCAAAAGACCTTTCTTTCCCATATAGGGCGTAATCTCGAAGCATATGTAGACGACTTGGTTGTAAAAAGCACTAAGAGATTGTCTCATTTGGACGATCTCGCTGAAACCTTCTGTAATATAAATCGCTTTGGAATAAAATTGAACCCGGAGAAATGTTCTTTCAGGGTTTCTTCAGGAAAACTTCTTGGTTTCCTTGTTTGTTCCAGAGGCATTGAGGTCAATCCTGAGAAAATCAGGGCCATCGAACAAATGAGGTCTCCCTCGACCATGAAAGATGTTCAATGCCTGGCTGGTAGCATGGCGGCCTTAAGTCGATTTATTTCGCGACTAGGCGAAAGGGGACTACTTTTCTTCAAGGCCCTGCGGAAGCATCATAATTTCACATGGTCTGATGAGGCCGAAAAAGCATTTCAGGAGGTAAAGACATATTTATCCAGTCCGCCAGTCTTGGTGTCTCACGACAAAGGAGAACCATTGCTTCTCTCTTTGGCGGCCACCCCGCACGCGGTCAGCACTGTCCTGATCGCGGATAGGGAAGGAATACACAGACCCTTCTACTATGTTAGCGAGGTACTTCATGGTCCTAAGGAGCGATACCCTGAGGTCCAGAAGATACTTTACGCACCACTGATGGCTTCCCGTAAACTACGACACTACTTCCAAGCTCACAAGATCACAGTACTCTCTTCTTTTCCCTTGGGGGATATTGTCCGAAATCTGGAGAAATCTGGTCGAATCGCCAAACGGGCAGTCGAATTCGGTGCTTTCGATATCTATTTCATGCCCCGCACGGCGGTTAAGTCTCAGGTCTTGGCCGACTTTGTGGTCGAATGGACCAACCCTGAGCCACCGGTGCAGGTGCCTGAGGAATTGGAATGCCCCAATCACTGGACAATGTACTTCGACGGTTCCTGTAGTTTTCAACACTCGGGGGCTGGAGTGGTCTTAGTCACGCCTCAAGGCGAACAGCTTAAGTATGTCATTCAACTACACTTTGTTGCGACCAACAACGCAGCAGAGTATGAAGGTCTTCTTGCAGGGCTCCGGGCAGCAAAATTCCTCGGAGTTCGTCGATTAGTGGTGAGGGGAGACTCACAGCTGGTCGTAAACCAGGTAAACAAGGAGTATAGCACCTCCGATGAGACAATGGCTCATTACCTGGGGGAAGTGAGGAAATTGGAAAAACACTTTAGTCATTTCGAAGTCCAATACATCTCGCGAAAGGACAACATTCTCGCAGACCAATTATCCAAAATTGGGTCCTCACATACATCCGCTCCGGCAGGAGTGTTCGTTGAACACTTGGACCATCCTTCGATTATGACTTCGGTCGAGGATGATCTGATAACAGTCTGCGTTACCAACCTCGGTCAGGAACAGGATTGGACTCATCCATTGAGAGTCTATCTTGAACATGGGACCCTACCCGAGGATGAAACCAAAAGCGATCGGTTGATTCGAAAAGCGCGTCTGTACAAGCTTATAGAAGGAGTTTTGTATAGAAAGGGTACTCAAGGAGTATTCATGCGCTGCATATCTCAGGAGGAAGGTAAATCCCTCTTGAAAGAAATACATGACGGTGTATGCGGTGCGCACGCGTCATATCGGACACTGGTCGGAAAAGCTTTTCGACAAGGATTCTACTGGCCTTCGGCACTCGACGATGCCAAGCATATGGTCAAGATGTGTCCTCAGTGTCAGTTCCACGCAAGACAGGTTCATCAACCTGCCTACGCGTTACAAACCATTCCCCTTACATGGCCTTTTGCGGTCTGGGGGATGGATATTGTCGGTCCTATGCCACAAGCGGTCAATGGATACAAGTTTCTGTTCGTAGTTGTTGACACGTTTACAAAGTGGATTGAGGCCGAACCGGTACGAAATATTACCGCATCAGCAGCACAAAAGTTCTTCCATAAGAACATCGTTGCTCGATTTGGTGTTCCAAACCATCTCATCACGGACAATGGTTCTCAGTTCGCTAGTGGTCTTTTTCTGGATTATTGCGATCAGATTGGGACCAAGGTGTGCTTTGCTTCTGTGGCTCATCCGCAGAGCAATGGTGCCGTGGAACGCGCCAACGGGCAGATACTGCAAGGCATCAAGAAGCGTGTTTTCTATCGCCTTAAGACTCGCTCGGGGGCTTGGGCAGACGAGCTCTACACCGTTCTGTGGGCACTACGAACTACCTCTAGTTGAACCACCGGTGAGACGCCCTTCCATCTGGTCTATGGGGCTGAGGCCGTATTGCCTATGGAAGTTAGTATTGGATCTGTTCAGACAGAGCAATTCGAACGAGTTGATCAGACCGAACAGCGATCACAGGATCTCATCCTCTTGGAAGAAGGGCGTGATCGCGCTTTGATCAAGTCCACGGTATACTTGCAAGCTTTGTGCAAGTATCATAACAAAAGGGTGCGACCACGTAGTCTTCACATGGGCGATCTGGTTTACGAAAAATTCAGGACCAGTCTAATCGCAACAAATTCTCCCCGAAGTGGGAAGGCCCTTACACTGTTGTTTCGGTGCCGCGACCAGGATCAGCGCGATTAGCCATGGAGGATGGTCGAATTTTGTCCAATACTTAGAACATCGATCAACTACGCAAGTTCTATGTGTAAGTATTCAATCCCTTTTCCTTTTCAATTAGCATTTTTTAATAAAATAAAAAGTCTTTTGGTTTCATACGATGAACATCTCCTTTCATGCCCGTGTGTTACGAACTTGACTCGGGGGCTGGTCGCTGGCGGTTATATCACTACAACGTTCTAATCGGATTCGCTGGCCGATCTCATGACCACTTCCAGACAAGTCACTCCTAAATAAGCCGTTTCTCAACGCATACGGGGCTTGCTGGTATGTCCTTGGTCATCTGAGTGGCTGCCGGTTTGCAACAAGGTCAGGCGTTTCATTGATCATAATTGTTGGTCTGATCGCACACCCCTGGTCGTTGCACTCGTATTTCTCCTGTGTTTATAATACTAAGCCTTCAGTATCTATAATCACAGGCGGGAGTTAGGGGGATATGCTTATAATATGAAACAACAAAAAAGTGTTTTCTTTCAAAATCAAAAAATAGATGCATTGCATAAGTCATGTCTGTACAGGGGTTACATAATCCCGAGCTCAGTCAGGAGCTTATCTACAAGAGGATTGACTTCCTCCATGATCAACTCGAGTTGCTCTTCACTCTCGATCTCTACCGTTCCCACCAGTGGATTCAAATCCACATCTGGGCCATGGTGGAGACGAAACCAGCAGAGAATGGCGGTGGCTGCTGATCGAACCCTGGTTCTGATCGCCTCTTGTCGTCACCGTGTATCTTCAGGAAGATACTCGAGTAGTGACTCCGCTTAGGCTACAACCAGTGTAGACCAGTCACTCGAACTGAGGTCGTCTTTTGTGGTCTCGACCACATCAGCCCTCAGGAGACGGGCCACCATCTTTAGCTTTTCGAAGATGGATTGGCTCAGGTCTCTGTTCGCCCTTCGGGTAGAGTCAATGGTTAGCTGGAGGATTGCCTTGTCCTGATCAAGCCGTTTTATTTGACTTGCTTGCGCTGCAGTATGAAGATCGTTACAAACTGTCCGAATGACAAGGTCTAGTTGTTCTGGTTGAGAATTGACTTACCAAAGAGCTATGACCGCAGTTTATTAAGCTCGATCTCTTGGTTCGAAATCACAGTGATCGCCTTGAGCTTGCTAGCAGCCAGGTTCTTCTTCAGAGAAGCAACCTCCCTGTGACAAAAAAGATGATTGTCATAATGAACTTGTATCTATACAAATTAAAGGGCATTTGTTCTTACTCTCACAAGCAGTCTCTCTCCTTTTGCATGGCCTCGATGCTTTCCACCATGGCAATCGATTTGGCTGTTACACGGGATAGTTCCTGTGATACAGAGAGAAATCAATGGTATCCTATGCACAATTCAGGTATCATAAGAGATGTTCATTATACCTCTGTATATTCCCGGAATGACTTGTTATGTGGGGTTACTGGAGGCCTAGTCGAGGGACCCGTCTCATCCTCGATAGGAGCAACAGGTGGATGCGCCTGCTGGGCCTCAGTCGCAGGTTCCGATACCTGCAACTAGGTCTCCGTGCCCGACTCGTCCCCAATGGCCCGGATGACTTCCTGGACCAAAGGGACAGAGCACTCCTCACCGGAGGCCTCAGCACCGGTCGAGACTTCAACCCTCCCCGGGGCGGTTGGGGGGCTCGGTGCTACGTCTTTACGCCTACAAAGAAAAGTGGAGTTGCCAATCACATTGATGGTCGCCACAATTTGATCCGGAATAAGCAGAGTGGAGTTCTTACCTTATTTGAAATCCTATTAGCTTCTGGGATTTCGAAGGTGGCCCCCCGAGAGAAAAAGGACAATCGTTGTCCACCCTGGTTTTCCTCTTCGTGAACAGGGCTTTTTCTCCCTATGTATGTTCTCCTGTAAGCATGTGCATAAGGGATGATAAAGACTTAAGTGGTAATAATTCATACCGGGGTAACCTGTTCGAGTGACAGGGATACGCCCGAAGGCCTGGCTGGCTCCTGGACTGCTGGAGCCGGCGCCTCATCCGCGACCCTGAGGTTGGTCGTGGAGTCTTATTCTGTGACTTCCACTCCTGTCCCCAGGAGTGGAGGATTCGCCTCCCTGGGACTCATAGGAGTCACAGGGGGAAGTTCTTACCGTGGTCCGATAAGCACGTGTACAGATGCAATTAAGAAATCAAGACCACGAGGAAGTCTTACCGTGGTCGTCCCTTCGACCAAGGAGGGAGAAGTAATTGACCCTGAAGCCTCTGGGGCTTCGGGAGCGGGGATCTCGCCAGCGACCACGGGACTCCCGGTGGCCGCGGGGTCCACTGCGGTTGCTTCTGTTTTCATAGGATGAGGTGGTGTCTCGCCGGATTGAGAGTTTGCTATTTTCCTCTTTCAGTGGACCAGGGGAACGTCATCCTCCTCCTCCTCCTCGCTCCTCTCCCCTTGTACGACGAAGAAGTGATTCCAGTTTGTACCTAGAAGAACAGGAGGTATGTGATATCTTACCACAGTTTTCCTTGCGGTGAGGGGAGTCCCGTGCGAAGACCCTTCCCCAAAAATCTTCTTGGATTTCTTGGGGGCAGGATTTCTTGTCCTGGGCTTCGAGGTGATTTTCTTCACATTCTTCACCGTCGGTTTTCCCAGGAGACCGATGTTTTCACTTGGGAACGTCGCCTCGGCGAATCTCCCCAAGAGCTAGGTCATCCCAGTGTACTTGTCAGTACTAAACATACATGAGATCTACGAATGGGAACTGAATGAAAGGGGACATACCTTTCGGCGTTCCTGTTTGAGGTCGTCGCCGGCGTGAACTAAGCTCTGTGGGCGAGGCGATCCCTTGGGGCCCTCCACTTTGGCATTATAGGCCCTGAGGAGGTAATTTGTCCGCCTCTCGATCTCGGATGAGGGCAGGACTGTTCCCAGAAGACCAGTTAGAAAGAACAGAACAGAGGTATAAGGTTTCGGTGTCGAAATCAGGTACCGTTATTATAGTCCAGGGTGTTGTCCGCCATGGACTTTATCTCCCAAGCCGGATGAGCCCTTTCACGCAGGGGGCTCACCGATTCCTCACGAAGTCGCGTATGATGTCGCGAGCCGTTAGTCCTTGTCTGACTAGGTGAAGAATCACCTCGGCATGCTTCATGAACTTGGCGTTCATCGCCGGGAGGGAATCCAACTCGCTCGGCTTCTCCGGCCGCGAGTTCTCAAACCACAACCCGCTCTCAGACGAAGGGGTGCAGTAGAACCACTTCTGATGCCACCCGTGCAGAGTCTCGCAGGGGTGGGAAGGGATACTCTTTCTTCTCCCTTATCCGGAAGTATATACATCCGGCGGCGTTGGAGCTCTTCGACCACGCCGAATAATAAAAACGCCGGAAGAGATCCACGCTGGCATACACTCCGACGTAAGCTTCACACAGATGTTGGGACACCGCCAGAATCAAGATCGCATTTGGGTGGAGATTTATCAATTCCAACCCGTAATGCTCCAAAATATCCTTCAGGAACCGACTCTCAGGGAATCGGAACCCGCAGCGCATGTACTCTTCGAAGACCACCAGTTCGCCCTCTCCGACGACTGGGGTTTCTTGATTCTTCTCCGCGGGCCGCCAGTTGATTAGTAGCCGTGGAGGAAGGATCTCCTCCTTCTCCAATGCCAAGAGGCTTTCCTCGGTGTGGTGGACCGATCGGCTCCAGGATGCCATCTCTCGTGAAGGATCTTGACGAAAGGTGGCGACTTTAAGGAAGATGAAGGCTGTGGAGAATGAGGGTTTTGTGCGGCGGAAGTGTTAAGGAAGGGTTTCTAGCTGAGTGGCTTCTTCGAGAAGCCATCTACTCCTTTTATAGACCCGAGGAGGCGCACTGCTGTGAGTAACGTTTCATTTAATATTTTATTCATTTCCCATAATGGATACTCTTTTTGGCGGACCCGTTAAGCGTTCCCTGTACCGGATCTGAAACGAAAAGACTTCTTTGTTTTGGATTTGAGGGTACAAAAAACATGAAAAATTCTACAAGGATTTTCGGAGGATTTTTCCTTCATGTTTCTTGTAAATTTTCGCGAAATGATCAAGAAAATATTTTGTGACCCAGTTTTTGGACGTACGGATATGTTTTGATCGGATTGCAGTGTGGTTGGAACCATGTTTCTAACTAGGCTCCGATTCTAATCGAAGTGATGGTCTGATCGAGTTTCGGTTCTGATCGCCATAATCTTTCGAACCTCGGTTCTAACCGCGGTATCAAGTTTGATCGAAGTATCAGTGCTGGTCGCGGTACTACGTCAAAATGCGATTCTGGTCGCAGAATTGAAGTTTGCCTGTGTATGAGTGGTCATAAAGACAGTGCTTATGGCCATGTTTTTGCACAGAAGATGTAAAGAATATTCATATGATATGAAGAAAAAGAAAACTTTATTTCTGACATTCTTTACATACAAAAGGGATACCGGCGACCAGAGCGTCGACCTGATCCGAAAGTAGTTTGCAAAGTTCTCCCAAGGACATGTTGTCGTCCGTAGGGTCTACATTGGCGACCCCCTGGAAACTAGCAACTAATCTAAGCCTATCTACATCATCCCTAACAAGAGATGCATTATTGTTCCTAATCAAGTCGGAGAGTTCTCGCTGTTGCTGAGCGTGGTCCCTCTCCCGACGGAACTGGCACGCCTCTTCACGGGATCTTTCAAAACATTCTGCCAGGTGCAGAATCGCCGAAGACATCTCTTCGGTCTTCTTCTCCAGCGCCTCTTTTTCCCCTTGGAGAGTCTGTCCGAGGGAAGGAGGTGGAATCTCAGCAGGCTGGTCGCTGGGGGCTCCAACAATTTTCGTCTCCTTCATTTGCGAATGTTAGTTTTACTAACTATGACAACAAGCAAAGGGAGGCAAAAGTAATTACCAATCCTTGCAAGTGACAGGTTGATGTACTTCCCCCAGAAAGTAGATCACCCGATAAAGGTCGAGGATCATCATATGGTGGAAGTGTGACTCTCCCACTATAAGATTTCTTCCCCAACCCAAGTTGAGGATCATCTGGTCGAGGAATTATAGCTTGCTGACCAGAAAATTGATCATCCAAACAAAAATGGGGAGTATTGGGATGAAATGGAGAAAACTGAGAAGAACGTCCCTCCAAAGGTGGAGATGAAAGTTCGACCTGCCGAGGTGCATGGATAGGAAGAACTAGAGGAACAGAAGGAAGAAAGAACGTCAATTCGTCTTTCACCTTTGTTCTGCTAGAGGATCCCTTGTCAACCTTGGGCTTCTTCCTTGAAGGAGATAGATCTTCAGGCATCTGTGGCTCTTGCTCAAAAACTTCCTCTTCATCACTCTCAATCTCGATGATGTTGTGGTCTGCCATCGGGAGGAGTATGAGAAGAAGAATGAAGGTAGCTTCGAAAGAAACTTAGCCGAGAAAAGAAGTTGTGAAGCTTTGAAATCCGAAGGCTTTGGTATTTATAGCTGCCAGGATGACGGTTCGCATTCCGAACGCCTCAAGTTTTTAAAAAGCATTTACAAATTCACCTCGGGTTAAAAAACGTTTCAACAGCGCCAGCATTACCCATCACATATTACCCAGAGCCCGTCTTGGGGAATCAACCGCCACACTTAGTGCGCCACTAAGTGGGGGATTTGAAGCGTTGGGCTAAAAATCCGATGTATGTCTTAAAATTTGAAGTAAACACGTCCCTTCGTTCTCTTCAAATTTGGGGGCTAGATGACGAGGATTGACAGCCGAGTCTGTTCAAATAAATACACGCCTGGTTCAGGATAGATTCAAACCAGACGTGCGCCTGGCGGTGCGAACTCAAGTCATTCTAAGGAGCACAAGCCCGAGGTTGTGGGCCTTACACGATCAGACCGCAGCTAGTGCGTGGTCAGGAGTTCGTATGATATACGTGAACAGAAGGCTGTAGATGTTGCGCGGTCAGCCAACATCGCGCGGTCAGAGCATTTTCAACCAGGGAACATGGGATTACTCTGTCTCTATAGCAGGAATATCCCAAGTATCCGAAGATTCTTCCACGTAGAGGAACAACCGTCAGGAGGTTAATACGTGCGGTTATCCATGAATAACACATGTTAAACCTGCGTGGGAGTTAAGAGCGGTTGACGAAACCGCATCCAAGCAACTATTTGATGCCGTTACGATTTGGCGCCCTTTCAACCAGTATAAAGGGGCAACCCGATGCATCAAACAAGGAAATCGAGAGAAAAAGAAGAGATACATCACATCTCATCCAGAGATCAACTGATCGAACAACCAACTCAAAGACAGTAGTCTAAGTTAGATAGTCTCCACAAAGCCCTTCAGGCTTTGACTTGTACAAACATATACGGAAAATCTTCGCCTGTGAAGATCTTTTTCGTCACATTGTAAATCCTTTTTACTACACATAGTGAAATCCCAACAGGACGTAGGGCTATTACTCCCACCATCGAGGGCCCGAACCTGTATAAACTTCTCTGTAATCTAGTTCTCCATAATTCTACATACCTTCCCGGAGGGACATCCTGAAAGGTCTCACAACCTACAAATTTTGCATAAGTTCGGCTAAGGACCCCGAGTCCGAATCGTTGACAGGGGTGATCTTTGGTGAACGTTTGATGAAGTCACGGGTTCTATGATGCTTGATCATCATTCTCTTCAGTCTCTGGTTCAAGGTCTTCTCGACCAGCATTGTTCTAGGTGGTCACAGGTTGAGCAGCATCAGTGTGGTTGTAGGTTCATGTCCAACATCAGCTTGAGTGGTCACGGGTAATTTATCCTTTCAACCAGGTGACTTTTGTTCTTCATTTCTGGGTTTGATATCACCAATGGTCATCTCCTTCATAGCTTCCCTCAAGCCACTGTTGCCTACATCATCAAAATCCTCATGCTCTCCTTAAGAGCCGTTAGATTCATCAAATTCTACATTACATGATTCTTCAATGCATTCTGTTGTAGTGTTGAAAACCCAGTAAACTTTACTGGTGGATGAATAGCCAACTAGAAAACCCTCGCCAACACGTCTTTGCAATTTTCCAAGATGCATGCGCTTTTTAAGAATATAACATTTGCAACCAAAGACTCGAAAATATGAAATATTTGATTTTCTCCATATAATCAGTTCATAAGGAGTTTTGTTCAAAAGCGGATGGGTATAAAGACGATTAATGGCATAACATGCTATGTAAACTGCCTCTGCCCAAAACCGGGTAGGCCTCTTGTACTCATCGAGCATTGTTCTAGCCATTTCAATCAATGTCTGATTCTTCTATTCTACAACACCATTTTGTTGAGGTGTGTAGGGCACAAAGAATTCATGTTTGATTCTGGACCCATCAGAAAAATCAATAAAATCATAATTTTGAAATTCTCCACCATGATCACTATGGATTTTCTTGATGGAGAGTTCAAATTCCTTTTCAGCTCTTTTTGCAAATCTTTTAAAACAAGATGGGGTTTTAGATTTGTGAGCTAAAAAAACCCAGGTAAATCTGGAGAAATCATCAACAATAACATATCAAAAACTCTTTCCTCCAATACTTTGATGTTCAGCAGGGCCGAACAAATCCATATGCAAAAGTTCCAACGGTTTGCAAGTTGAAAGAATGCTCTTGGTTGGATGTGAAGTAGCTACTTGCTTGCCCACTTGACAAGCGCTACAAGGTTTGTCTTTTCAAAATTCACATCCTTCAAGCCAATTACCAAATCACATTTTAAAAGCTTTTTAAGTTGATGCATTCCAACATGTGAAGTCTTCTATGCCAAAGCCAACCCTTCGAAGTTTGATAAACGAGACATGTTGAAAGAGATGCATCTTTTGAGTTGAAATCAACAAGATAGAAATTTCCAAAACGAAAATTTTTGAAGATCAAAGAGTTGTCTTTTGTACTTTCAACTAAAACATTTTTAGAAGAAAATATGCAACGAAATCCAAGATCACAAATTTGTGCAACAGATAACAAATTAAAATTCAATGATTCAACAAGTAAAATATTTGAAATTGAAAGATCATGAGATATAGCAATTTTACTCAAGCTTACCACATTTCCTTGATGTTTGTCGCCAAAGGTGATCTTTTGGTTTTCACTTGACTTATCTTCCAATGAGGTGAACAACTTTTTGTTATCGGTCATGTGTTCAGAACATCCACTATCTAGCACCCAATGTTTTCTACCAGTCCTGTAGTTCACCTACAAAAACAAAAGAATCAAGTCTATTTAGGTATCCAAACCCTTTTGGATCCTTCGATGTTAGCGATCAAAGCTTTGGGCACCCAAATAGATTTCTTCTTTTTACTTAGCATGGGTGCTCCAACAAACTTTGCTATCACATATCCTTTCTTTGACCTCTTAAGCATGTAGCATACACCAAAATGAGTTGAAGTCATTAAAGAACAAACATCATGTGAATGACCAATTTCATGACATCTATAACAAAATTTGATGCATGATTTTACAAAAATAGTTTTTGTGTTTGGTTTATTTCCTTTCTTTCGAAAGTATCCAAGTCCTTCTTTTCTAAATGAGTACTTTTGCTCACTAAGAAGAAGATCAAGAGATGCTTTCCCTTTGTAACAATTTTCTAGACCTTTACTAATTTTCTTGGTTTGAGCCTTTAATTCATTATTTACATTTAAGATTATTTCATTAGAGGGTGATACATGGCATTGCAAATCCTCCCGGATTACTTGCAGACTTTACGGAAATGGCTTTTAGGTCTTTGCGACTTCCGTCTTGCGACTCCCATTTGACGTTTCTTTTTTTCACCGAATCTTCTTGATTATACTCAAGACACTTAATGTCATCAATAATCAAAATCAACCCAAAAGGGCCTAAATACAACACCATTGTCGGTAATGAGACGACTTGGAACACCAAATCGTGTCACTATGTTCTTATGAAAGAACTTCTTTGCCGCAACGGTGGTAATATTTCAGACTGGCTCAGTCCCAATCCACTTGGTAAATGTATCAATGGCTATGAACAAAAACTTGTATCCATTGATTGCTTGAGGCATTGATCCTACAATATCTATCCCCCAAACGGCAAATGGCCAAGTTAAGGGAATAGCTTGTAAGGCATATGCTGGCTAATGAACTTACTGAGCATGAAATTGACACTGTGGGCATGTCTTGACCAATTGCATGGCATCATTAAGTGTCATAGGCCAGTAATAACCCTATCGAAAAGCTTTTCTGACAAGCGTCTGATAAGAAGCATGTGTTCCACATATGCCCCATGTATTTCTCTTAGAAGGGATTTACCATCTTATTGAGAAATGCAACGCTTAAGTACTCCTTGAGTCCCTTTTCTATATAAGGTTCTCTCAATAAGTCTGTACATGGGTGTTTTTCTAACTAACCGATCACTGTCGGCTTCATCCTTAGGCAAGGTCCCATGCGCAAGATAGATCATCAATGGATGAATCCAATCTGCTTCTTGCTCTAAGGTGGCGACATTAGTCATCGCCTCTGACCCTTCTTTGATAGAAGGGGATTTCAAGTGTTCAACGAACACTCCTGCCGGAGCGGATTTACGTGAGGACCTAATTTTTGATAATTGGTCTGTGAGAATATTGTCTCTTCGCGGAATGAATTGGACTTCGAAATTACTGAAGTGTTTTTCCAATTTCCTCACCTCATCTAGGTAATGATCCATTGTCTCATCGGAGATGCTGTACTCCTTATTTACCTGGTTTTCGACTAGTTATGAGTCCCCCCTCACTACTAATCCACGGACTCCAAGGGATTTGGCTACTCAAAGCTCGACAAGAAGACCTTCATAATCTGCCGCATTATTGGTAGCAGCAAAGTGTAATTGTATGACATATCGAAGATGGTCACCCTGAGGTGTAACTAAGACCACTCCAACCCTCGAGTGTTGATAACTACGAGAGCCATCAAAGTACATCGTCCAATGATCGGTATGTTCTAAATCCATAAATTCTTACGTCAGTGGCTAGGGATTAGACCATTCAACCACGAAATCTGCAAGGATTTGGGATTTAATTGCTACTCGAGCAGTAAAATGGAGATCAAAAGCTCCAAGTTCGACTGCTCACTTCGCAACTTGACTTGTTACTTCCAGATTCCAAAGAATGTCCCCTAAAGGAAAGGACGAAGGCACGGAAGTTGTGTGCGCTTGAAAGTAATGTCAAAGCTTTCTAAAGGCCATTAAGAGAGCATAAAGTAGCTTTTGGACTTCAGGTAACACTCCTTTGGTCCATTAAGCACTTCACTTACATAATAAACTTGTCGTCGCACTCCCTCCTGTTCTGTGACCAGCACTGTGCTGACCGCATGAGGAGTAACAGCCAAATAGATGAGTAAAGATACTCTCTTAACAGGAAAACCAACACCAGAGCACTGGTGAGGTATGCTTTCACTTCTTAAAAGGTATTTTGGGCTTCATTTGACCATTGGAAACCATTGTGCTTACGTAGAACCTTGAAGAAAGGTAAACCACGTTCACCTAACCGTGAAATGAAATGACTTAAGGCCGCCATTCAACCGGTCAGGCTTTGCACTTCCTTCGTAGTCGAAGGGGATCGCATTTGCTTAATGGCCCGAATTTTTCGGGATTAACCTCAATGCCTCTTGAACAAACAAGGAAACCTAAAAGCTTACCCAATGAAACCCCAAAAGAGCACTTTTTAGGATTTAACTTTATTCCATATTTATTCAGATTACAAAAACTTTCAGCAAGATCATCTATATGACTAGAGCTCTTAAGGCTCTTGACAACCAAACCATCAACATAAGCTTCTAAATTACGCCCTAATTGAGAAAGAAAGGTCTTTTACATCAAGTACTGGTATGTGGAACTAGCATTCTTGAGCCCAAATGGCATCCTGATGTAATAGTAAGTACCAAATGGGGTGATGAAGGCAGTTTTCTCTTCATCTTCTTCTACCATGCTAATTTGATGGTAGCCTGAGTAAGCATCCAGGAAGCACATCAGTTCACAACCCACTGTTAAATCAATCAACTGGTCGATAAAGGGAAGGGGAAGTCATCCTTCGGGCAGGCATTGTTCAAACTGGTGTAATCGACGCACATACACAACTTACCGTTTGATTTTAGGACCATGACCGGATTTGCGAGCCATTCAGGATGGTCGACCTCACGAATACAAATGAAACCAGCCTTCTGGAGTTTGTCTAACTCCGAACGTATAGCTTCTTGCCGATCAAGAGCAAAATGTTTGAGTTTTTGCTTTATTGGTCACTATCCAGGCCAAATTACTAGCCTGTGCTTGATTACTTCCCTTCAGACTCCAGGCATGTCTGAGGTTTTCCATGCAAACATGTTCACGTTAGCCTGGAGGAAAGTAAGGAGCGCTAGTTCCTATATGTCATCCAGATTTGACCCAATTCGAATGGTTCTAGATGGATTGTCTGGGAACAATGGAACTTGCTTGAGTTTTTCTTCTAGTTGCCGGGATCCCTTGATCGCATCTGGTGCTAAGGTCACAACCTTGACATCCCGTAGGGGAAGTTGATCGACCAGTTCCAGGGAGATTTGATCACAAGTTAGAGATGTATTTTGATTGCCCTTGACTGTGATGACGCCATGAGGACCTGGCACCTTGATGCACTGATAAGCATAATGCGTCGCCGCCATGAATTTAGCAAGTGAAGGCCTACAAAAAATGGTATTATAAGTCGAATCAAAATCAATAACGTCAAAAGTAATTAATTCTGTTTAAAAATTTACTGGTTCTCCAAGTGTTACTGGCAACACAATTTGTCCAATAGATAACATAGAAGAGCTAGGAATTATCCCAAAAAAGGGTTGAGCCACTGGCTTTATTTTTGAACGAGAGATTTTCATCTCATCAAGAGCCTTGGCAAAAAGAAGGTCAAGGGAGCTTCCTCCATCAACCAATATTCGTCCTACCTTAGCATTGCTAATGATAGGGGATAATACCAGAGGGAGGCGCCAAGGTCACGTCAATCCCTTAGGGCAATCTTCCAGGCTAAAGGTCAGGGAAATCTTCGACCATCGGGGAAACTGAGGCTCTCCTAAAGGATCTTCAGTACTATTTACCTCACGGCAAACAATTTTAAACTGACGCTTAGAAAAAAGATGAAAAACTACCAAAAATAACATTAACATGATTGTTAAGTACCTGATATGGCATGTCCTCATCTCCATTAGCGCCCTTATTTCCGCTGGCTTGTCCTTGACTTGGTATTGTGGGCATGGAAGTTTTACCTTGAAAGAAGTCATCCAGCTTTCTTGACCAGGTTCGACAATTCTGAAGGTCATGTGATAAAACATTGTACAATGGACACCAATTCTTCACCCCTTGAAGTTTAGTTTGTTTTTCTACTTGGTCGCTACGACCAACAGAAGCAAATTTATTAGTCTTAAATGGAACCTTCTTACCTTTCCCTTGAGGTTGCTTGTCGATGATAGTGACCTCTTGGAATTGGCCGATTCTAGCTTTCTTAGCCTTTCTTGATTTCCTGCCTACAGTTGACCTAGATTTCTTGCGCGAATCATCCTTCTTCTCGCCCTCGAGACCTGGTTGAGGCGGTAAGTTACCCTTATCCACCATCTTATTCCATTCAACGGCCTCAGCCGCATCAGAATAATGATTAGCCGCATCAGAATAATGATTAGCCATATCAAAGAGATTTGCTACTGATCGTGGTGGATGAATCAGCAGATCTTCGTTGAATCTCCGATATCGGACGGCATGCTGTCAAAGATGTTGGGGATGGTATTTCTCACCCCCACAAATCGTTTGATAAACTGCCGAAGAGATTCTGTAGAAGTCTGGAGCAAGCGATGAAGATCATCCTCTTTGCCAGGCTTTTGGTAACAATTTTGGAAATTGTTGAAAATTGCATCACACAACATTTTCCAATTATAGATTGATCCTTCAGGCTGATTGAACAGCCTGGTCCGGGCTGGACCTTCCAGGACAGTCGGTAAATAGTTTGCCATAATCCAGTCATCACCACCAACCGCTTGGATGGCAGTAATATAAATCTGAAGAAATTCAGAAGGATTCTTGGTTCCATCGAATCGCTCGATCGTTCCGTTTAAACTTATCTAGCCAAACTACTGCACGTAGCCCTAGCGAGAAAGCCTTACAACCGACATACGAGGGATGTGGTTGTGGATCATCACGACCTCCATCAAGGTCACGGAGAGTCAGCTTGTGGCCCCAAGTGTGAACACACCGATCCACGACTACAGCCGTGGGAAGAATCTACCCGTGGCCCCAAACGTGAATGTACCAGTTCACGATGAAGGTCACTGAGATTACTTGTTCACTGGGTTTTGTGATATCGGGCTGACAATGTGTGTCCATGTTGTCCCTGGCTCAAATGATAACTATCCCGCTCTTGTGAACGAGTTACTGATCATGATGATGATGTTGGAGTCGCAACATCTGCTACCTCATCGAGGTTATCCGCCAAAATCCTTGCGAACAACGCTCTGTCATCATTCGCCAAATCAGATGGAGGATTGCGAAGAGTATCTGCAATCACACGAATGTGTTCCTGTGTCCTCCTTCTGGGTGCCATAGGAGTTACTGTCACCTCATCCACTGGAGAACAGGTCGAGGCTGATAGCACAGTTTGGTCCCACCTGCGACCATGGTGATGTCACAGACGAGAAGGTCCAGGGGCAAGGTTGCGAGCTGTGGTATCATGGCTAGATTGGGCAAGTTGCAGAGCTTGCTCTATGACTTTATGAACCTCGGCCTCTCGCCGCTCACGAGCTGCATCTTCTTCCCGTTTGTGCTCTTCTTCTTCTCTGGCTGCACGTTGCTCAGAGGTTTCCTCGGAAAGTACAACAACTTCCTGGGGAGCTGAGTTTGCAGATGGGCCACTAGCACAGAAATGCAATCTACTAACCCTATCTTCTAACGGTTATTAGCGATTTAGAAGAAAACAATTAGAAAAGGTGTTGCGCAGTCGCAAAAGGCATGTTGTAGGTATTTTTACTATCGGTTGCTATGAATTTACTGTTAGAAGAAATTGTATGGTTTTTTCTAACGGTATAGAATATATATATATATATATATATATATATATATATATATATATATATATATACCGTTAGAAGAGGTACACAAGTACTAACAATAGTATTTTGCATACCGTTAGAAGCCGAATGATTTATTCTAACAGTGCTACATATATTTACCGTTAGAAGAGATACAGAAGTACTAACGGTAGTATATATGTTGGGTACCATTAGAACTGTTCGACTTCTACAAATACCCTGGAATTTCTCTTCCAGTCGAACCGTTCCACTTATTTATCTCCTCGGGCGTGACAAGCCCTAACCCATAACCTCCATCGACGGCCGCCACACCTCCATCGACGGCCGCCACACCTCCATGGACGGCCGCCGCACCTCCGCACCTCCATCGACGGCCACTTGTTTCTCAGGTGAATCAAGTCCAAGATCGATCATAGCCTCAACTCCCTCGAGTAGATTTCGGCATTGCAAGTAAGGCAAGTAAAATTTCGGCATTTTTAGATTATTCTAAACCTATGATGGCAATTATCTTGCGATTTTTGTATCTTCCATTTTTATGTGTCTTTTTTCAATATGATTATGTACGATTTCTTGGTCCTATTTTTACTAAAATAACTAAATAATATCATTGTGGGACAGAGAATGTTCAATTGTTTGAAATTCAAATGAAAAAAATGATCAAGATATTTGTAAGACAAACACTAGCTAACATTGTCAAATGCCAATAAGACAAACACTAGCTTGCTCAATGATCAAGATATTTGTAAAAAGTTCATTAAATAATGTATATTGGGATTGTAATTTCTTCTGAAGAAATAGAGTAGAAATGTAATATCTTGATTTCTCAGCTGCAAGTTGATGTTACTATGACAAAGCACAACCTAACCTTCAGTTGGTAGTCTTTTTCAGATAGGGAGCCATTTAGGTATCAGTAAACAATCTTAATTTGCTCTAGAATGTCTATTGATTCTATGTAGGTCCTTGGACGATGTTGATGAGGGGCAACATATTTCACGGTTCTTTGTCGCAGTACGCTGCCTACATTGGCTTGTTGGCAAAAGAAAGGGTGAAGATCACCGTCGAGAGCTGGAAGGATGTGAAGGGCGAGATCTTAGTTGGCTCGGTCAAGAAGATCCTCAAGCCCGGTGTGTTTCTCAAATCAGGACCTATAGAAAGTATCTTACATTTGTATTGGTGATTTCCTCAAACTCAAACTCAACTCAACTACAAGTAACTCAACGCCAGTTCTAGCTCCTCGGGCGTCTTTGAACTAAACTCCTATAGTTAAGTCAAACGTGGTTCATACATTTGTTATTTCAGATGAATGGATTTGTAATGTATCAGGTCTAACTTGTAGTCGGTAGTTACATTGTCGCAACTTGCTAAGGTTCTCTTTTATGTAAACTATATGGGCCACTAGGTCCTCGTCATGATTTGTTGTTTCATATGTGACTTTTGTAATATACATCGAATGTGTGAATGGGTGTATTTGTCTTGGTGTATATTTGTGTATTTTTATTGATATTTGGGACATGTACTTGAATGTGTGAATTGGTGTATTTGTGTATTTAATTGTATTGGTGTATAGGTGTGTATTGTATTGCTGTTTCAGACATGTACTTGAATGTGTGAACTGGTGTATTTGTGTATTTAATTGTATTGGTGTATAGGTGTGTATTGTATTGCTGTTTCAGATATGTACTTGAATGTGTGTACTTGTATTACTGTCTCAAACATGAACCAACTTGGCTTTTATTTAGACATGTACTTGTACCTCTTCTAATAGTAAATACATATATTTACTGTTAGAAGAGGTACAATAATACAAAAGCCAAGTTGGTTCCAGTCTGAGACAGAAATACAAATACACACATATACACCAGTTCACATACCGTTAGAATAGGTAGAAGTACATGTCTAAACAAAAGCCAAGTTGGTTCATGTTAGAGACAGCAATGCAAATGCACACATATACACCAGTTCACACATTCAAGTACATGTCTGAAACAGTAATGCAACTACACACATGTGCACCA
Organism: Pharus latifolius; assembly: GCA_019359835.1. Taxonomy (NCBI): domain Eukaryota; kingdom Viridiplantae; phylum Streptophyta; class Magnoliopsida; order Poales; family Poaceae; genus Pharus; species Pharus latifolius. Next base: position 36,727,781 of record CM033325.1, read on the forward strand.
ATACAAATACAAGTGTTTCTTCTAACGGTAAATATATATATTTACCGTTAGAAATTGTTCCAGTATAAGTAAAACCCCACTCGACCATTGCTGAGCTGTTGTTTTGTTCTGTTGCATGCTCTGTCTCCCTCTGTTTGCGATGAGAGTTCCACGCTCCAAGCTACACTGCTAGAGTGATCAGGGCAAACTGGAAGGAAGTTAATTGAACCCCTCTCTTTAATGTAAGCTTGTCATCACCTATCTCTCTCTCTGGATCTCCCACTCTCTCTCTACTTGCAAGCTAACTGTATTGTGTAGTTCCAAGCTTGGGAGCTAGCTAGCTAGCTGGAAATGCCTCATGTTTTAGGAGCTTACTAGCTCGTATTGTGTAGTTAGGTTAATTAGTGTTTCATCAGGCTAGGGTTTCACATATCAGTTGTAAGAGGTTGTACATCTATATATAGCTTAATTGGGTAGGTTTCATGCATGCCTGACTCATTATGTTTTGCAATTTGTCAATTTTGTTAATTGTAGATGGACCGGAAATATTTGATGTATGGAATAAAACGTACTACTCTTGAATATTTGGATGGTGTGAATGGGTTTATTAAATTTTCTGAGCAACAAAAGGCGAGGAAGGGGGACAAAGATATGCTTTGTCCTTGTACAGATTATATGAACTTGAAGAGATTTAGCAACTCTGATCAGATTAAGAGTCATTTGATTCATCGTGGTTTTAATGCACGATATACCCGTTGGATATGGAATGGCGAAGATCTTGAGGAAACAAGCACCGCTACCAATCAGCAGGACCCGAATGTGAATTGTAGTAATATCGATGATCATCTGAATTTTGATAATGTTTATTCCGATGTGCATGTAGATGATGACAATCTAGATGAGATGTTACATGATGTAGAAGAAGCACTAGTACAGAAATGCAGTCTACTAACCCCTATCTTCTATCGGTTATTAGCGAAACAGCAGAAAACCGATAGAAAATGTGCCTCGCGGTCATAAAAGCCCGACGGATGTATTTTCCCTATCGGTTTATAAGAAACTTACCGATAGAATAAATAGTATGATTTACTCTAGCGGTGATGAACATATTTGCCGTTAGAAGAGATGCATAAGTACTGACGGAAGAATGTTGTGCGCCGATAGGACTGGTCGACTTCAACAACTAGACTTATTCTATCGCTACTGTATGAATATACCGACAGAGTATATTAAAAATTCCTATCGGCAATATGTAGTGCGCCGATAGAATAGTTGGCCTTCTACAAATATTTTTATTCTATCGATAATGGATTCTTTTACCGTTAGAATATATAGAAAATTGCTTAGAACTGTTCGTCTTCCAATAGTTTTATTCTATCGGTAATGAATGTTTATACCGGTAGAATATTGCAAAAAATATCTTAGAACTGTTGGACTTCTACAACTAGTAATATTCTATCGGCAATGTACGTACACACCGATAGAATATGTACAAAAATTCCTATCGGTAATATTTATTGTGCCGATAGAACCATTCGCCTTCTACAGATGTTTTTATTACTAACGGTATTCTGTTTTCGTACCGATAGAAAATATATATTTGTATAAATACACGGGTATGTCTCTTTCATTCTCACAGTTCATCTGGGGCTCGTAGTCCTAACCTGTAAGCTCCATGGACGGCCGGCGCACCTCTACAGGGGACCGCTGCACCTCCGCACCTCCATCGACGCCCTCTAGACGTCGGCATCCCAAGGAAGGTACGTAAAATTTCTGCAATATTGTTAGATTATTCTAATCCGATTATGGCAATAATTCTGGTTTTTTTGTATCCTTCATTTTGATGTGTCTTCTTTTCAATATGATTATGATCTGTTCAGGTCCTTGGATGATGCTCGTGAGGGGCAACGTATTTCACGGTTCTTCATCGCAGTACGCTGCCTACGTTGGCTTGTTGGCGAAAGAAATGGTGATGATCACCGTCGAGAGCTGGAAGGACGTGAAGGGCGAGATCTTGGTTGGCTCGGTCGAGAAGATGCTTAAGCCCGGCGTGTTTCTCAAATCAGGACCTATAGAAAGCATCTTACATTTTTTTGCATGCACCAGCTTGCGGCCAGATGCTTACCTGCTTGGAGAAGAAGAATTGTTTTTATTTGCACAGCCATTCTACACCATCACTACACAGAACAACATCTTGGAAGGTAGGTTCTTTTTGTTAATGGAGTTGAGTTAAGTTGAGTTGAGTTGAGTTGAGTTGATCGAGTTTGAGTCCGAGGAAATCACCAATACGTACAAATGTATGTCGACGGCAGTTCCAGCTCTTCGGGCGTCTTCGAACTGAACTCCTATGGTTAAGTCCAATGTGGTTCAGACATTTGCTGTTTTGGATGAATGGATTTGTGATGTATCAGGTCTAACTTGTAGTCAGTAGTTGCATTGTGGCAACCTGCAAAGGTTCCCTTTTATGTAAAATGCATGTATGGGCCACTGGGTCCTCGTCGTGATCTGTTGTTAATTTCAGACGTGGCTTTTGTAATATACATCGAATGTGTGAATTGTTGTAGTTGTATATTGTTGTATATTTGTGTATCATGTATTGCTAATTGGGACATGAACTTGAATGTGCAGGGAGTATTTGTGTATTTAATTGTATTGGTAGGTAGGTGTGTATTTGTACTGCTGTTTCAGACATGCACTTCAATTTGTGAACTGGCATGTGTATGTTTGTACCCGAATTTGTATTGGTGAACTGGCATGTGTATGTTTGTACCTGAATTTGTGAACTGGCATCTGTAATTTCTTTGGCAAGATGAAGTCCCAAGTACCTACGAAAAGTATTTTTGTGTCTCCTAGTTAATCCACAAATTAGCATTTCTTGAAAATATTGCTTTATCTTCTAGTTAAGATCCGTTTGATGTAAGATCTGTTTGATGTTACATTGATATGATTCCTTGAATGTGAGAAATGGCATGTGCATGTTTGTCCCAGTTTGGTACCAGTACCTCCTCTAACGGTAAGTACACATATTTACCGATAGGAAAACACATATATTTGCTCAGTCATGCATATTCTAACGGTAAGTACACATATTTACCGATAGGAAAACACATATATTTGCTCAGTAATGTATATTCTAACGGTAAATACACATATTTACCGATAGAAACACTCATGCTCGAGTGTCATGCATAATCTAACGGTTCGTACACATATCTACCGATAGAAAAACTCATGTGCGTGTTGTGTCATGCATGATCTAACGGTCAATACACATATTTACCGAAAGAAGAAGTCCTGTACTTGCTCGGTAATGCACATTCTCTAACGGTATGTGTGTGTTTTTACCGATAGAATATGTGAGCGGCAAATTACCTAAGTTAGTCTAACGGTTATTTCATGTATTTACCGTTAGAAAAAGTCCATTATAAGGAAAACCCCACTCGACCATTGCTGAGCTGCTCTTTAATTTGTTCTGTTGCACTCTGTGTCCCTCTGTTTGTGACGAAAGTTCCAGCTACACTGCTAGGGTGATCAGCGCAGGCTGGAGGGAAGTTGATTGCGCCCCTCTCTTTAAGGTACGCTTAATCGTCGACACTTATATCTCTCTCCCTCTAGATCTCCCTTCCTCTCTACTTGCAAGCTAGCTGTATTGTGTAGTTCCAAGTTTGTAGCTCTAAGCTTGGGAGCTTGGTAGCTGGAAATGCGTCATGTTTTAGGAGCTAACTAGCTTGTATTGTGTAGTTAGCTAGGTTAATTAGTGTTAATTTCGTCAGGCTAGGGTTCAACACATGTATATGTTGTAAGAGGCTGTACATGTACATATACATAACTTAATCGGGCAGGTTTCATGCATGGCTTACTCGTTAAATTTTGTTAATTGTAGATGGACAGGAAATATTGGATGTATGGAATAAAACGTACTACTTTTGAATATTTGGATGGTGTGAATGAGTTTATTAAATTTGCTGAGCAACAAAAGGAGAGGAAGGGAGAGAAAAATATGCTCTGTTCTTGTACAGATTGTATGAACTTGAAGAGGTTTAGCAACTCTGATCAAATTAAGAGTCATTTGATTTGTCGTGGTTTTAACGCGCGATACACCCGTTGGATATGGCATGGCGAAGATCTTGAGGAAACAAGCACCACTACTACCAATCAGCACGACTCGGATGTGGATTGCAATAATATCGATGATCATCCCAATTTTGGTAATGTTCATTCCGATGTGCACGTAGATGATGATGATGACAATCTAGATGAGATGTTACGTGATGTAGAGGAAGATTACAACGAAAATGACTTCTGTGAATTTGAGAAACTGATTGCTGACTCTGAGAAGCCTCTGTTCCCTGGATGTGCAACATTTACAAAACTGTCTTCTGTGCTGAGATTATATAACTTGAAGGCAGGAAACGGTTAGAGTGATAAGAGTTTCACGGCACTATTAGATCTTCTAGCGGACATGCTTCCAGAGGGAAATGAGTTGCCAAGATCTACTTACCAAGCCAAAAAACTGTTGTGTCCGTTGGGAATGGAAATCGAAAGAATACACGCATGCCCAAATGATTGTGTGTTGTACCGTAACGAGTACTCCAGTTTGCATGTTTGTCCAAGATGCGGCGCATCGAGGTATACGCGTAGGGACCGGATTGACAGTGAACGTCACGAGGTAAGGAAAGGGCCCCCGCAAAAACTGTGTGGTACTTGCCTGTGATACCTAGATTGAAGCGGCTGTTTGCAAATCCGAAAGTCGCGAAGCACTTGCGTTGGCATGCTGAAGCCCGGAAACAAGACGGAAAACTGAGACACCCAGCTGATTCTATTCAATGGAGAAACATCAACAGAACATTTGCTGAGTTCGGCGGCGAACTTAGGAATGTAAGGTTCGGGCTGAGTACAGATGGTATGAACCCACATGGTAATATGAGCAGCCGGCACAGCACTTGGCCGGTTCTTTTATGCATCTACAATCTTCCTCCTTGGTTATGCATGAAGCGCAAGTACATCATGATGGCGTTACAAATCTCAGGACCCAGACAACCCGGAAATGATATTGACGTGTTTCTAGCGCCTTTAATCGAGGACTTACAGAAATTGTGGAGCGAGGGTGTGCAGGTGTGGGATGCATACAAGAAAGAGAATTTCATCTTGCGGGCCCTGATATTTTGCACCATAAATGATTTTCCGGCCTACGGCAATTTGTCGGGGTAGAGTACGAAAGGAGCCAAGGCTTGCCCTATTTGCCTAGATGAAACTGAGAGCATGTGGCTGCGAAACTGCCGGAAAACAGTGTACATGGGTCACCGCAGGTTTCTTCCGGTGCATCACACGTACCGTAAGAAGAGGAAATCTTTTAACGGGAAGCCTGAGAAGGGATCAGCTCCAGTGTTTCTGACCGGTAAGGAGATTTACTCGCGCGTGAACGACATCAAAGTTGAGTTCGGTAAGCATTCTAAACCTCGAGAAAAAAATGTTTGGAAGAAGAGATCGATTCTCTGGGATCTACCGTACTGGGAGCACTTACAAGTTCGACATTGCATTGACGTCATGCATGTAGAGAAAAATGTCTGTGACAGTTTGATTGGTTTGTTGTTGAACATTCCGGGAAAGACAAAGGATGGTGTGAAAGCTCGTCGTAACATGGTGGAAATGGGGATAAGGACTGAGCTTGCACCTTTAGAGAATGGAAAGCGTACATACCTCCCCCCGGCCTGCTATACGTTGTCCAAGAGCGAAAAAACAGAACTCTGTCGGTGCCTGCACAGTGTTAAAGTTCCATGTGGGTACTCCGCGAACTTGAAAAAACTTGTGTCTATGAAGGACCTAAGACTGGTTGGCATGAAGTCCCACGACTGTCATGTCTTGATGTCACAGATGCTTCCCATTGCTATCAGAGACACTTAAAGTCAGAGAGACAATCACAAACCTATGTTATTTCTTCAACGCAATATCTTGCAAGGTAAGTACGTGCACTCGTACTATAAGTTCACTACCTCCATTTGTGGAGCTTAATTAGAAGATTTTTCTGATATGAATATTTGGCGCAACTGTGTCCTCGTAGGTAATTGATCCCGATGGACTGGACGCTTTGCAACGCGATGTGGTTACAACTCTTTGTCAGCTCGAGATGTATTTCCCTCCATCCTTTTTTGATGTTATGGTCCATCTGATTGTTCACCTTATCAGAGAAATTAAGTTTTGTGGACCCATGTGCCTGCGCTACATGTATCCATTTGAGAGATTTATGGGTGTATTGAAGGGATACGTAAGGACTCGTCGTCGACCCGAGGGGAGTATCATGGAAGGTTATGCCGCCGAGGAGGTGATTGAATTTTGCACAGATTATATGGCCGAGGTTGACCCAATTGGTGTTCCTAGGTCCCGACACGAGGGTAGGCTTGAGGGAATCGGAACGATTGGATTCAAAGCTATCGTCCCCGCTCGTGATGTGTACGCAAAATCACATTTTTGGGTCTTACAACACATGACGGAGGTCGAGCCATACATACATTAGCACAAGGTAATGTTACGGTCACAGAATCCTTCGAAGTCAGACGTTTGGGTCAGCAGAGAACATAACAGGAAATTTGCTGAGTGGATCCAAGAAAGAGTCACGCGAGCTGCCGAGGGCTCCGTAAGTGAAACTGTGACATGGTTGGCTAGAGGCCCAAGATTCACTGTAGGGACTTGGCAGGGGTACGACATCAATGGGTATTCATTTTACACAAGAGCTCAAGACGCCAAGAGTAGCACGCAATGTAGCGGAGTGACACTGTTTGCTATTTCCGAGGATGCCAGGTCAGTAAGGGCGCTGAACTCATATTACGGTGTTATTGACGAAATATGGGAGCTCGATTACGGATTACTTAAGATTCCCCTGTTTCGATGCCAATGGGTCGAAATCCCTCGAGGTGTTCAAGTTGACAGTTACGGGTTTACTCTCGTCGATCTTGGTAGAGTCGGACACCAAGACGATCCATTCATACTTGCAAAGCAAGCCACACAGGTATTCTACATCGTTGACCCGGCCAATCCAAACTTGCATGTTGTCCTCCACAGCAAGAGACGTATTGTTGGGGTCGAAGATGTTGTCGACGAAGAGGAGTATAACCAATTCGATGAAATACCTCCATTTTTAGAGGACATTCAATCTATCCGTACTGAAGATATTGACGAAATAACGTATCTGCGAGATGACCACGAAGAAGGATTATGGGTTGAGAACCATTGATGATTAATTTCTATTTCAGGGATAAATGCCAAGCAAACAGCCCACAAGTTCTGCAGCAAGGTGAGGAACTTATCATTAATACATCAGGCAGTACATTTTTCTTTAGAATTTAATGATAAGCTAGTTCACAGCATTAATACATCTCAATTTTACTCCACAGCATGAGTTCTAACATGTACAGTACCTTTATCCTGTAAATACTTAATTCTTCCCTTCAAATAGCACTTGCAAAAATCTCATCGCAGCCTCTTGCTTCTTCAAATTAAGTTCTGCAAAAATCCCTTTTTTCTGACGGTATTTTGTTATTTATACCGATAGAAAAGGACATCCGCTACTTTCACTTCTCTCAGGCACTTCAAAACGTTTTCTATCGGTATTGTTCTATTTTACCGTTAGAATAAATTCGTTAGTCTCACGGTATTTTTGTCTGACGGTTTTTTCCTTCTTTTACCGATAGAAGAATACTCTGCCGCTTTGAATTCTCAACCGTGTCGCCATGCGTCGCCTGGGAAACTCTATAAGTACCTCGCCATGCGTCGCAGTATTTTGTTGTTTTTCTAATTCTCGAACGGTTCGACTCCTCATCTTCTCTTTCACAATGGCAACCTCTATGGGATCGTCAGCCACGCCCTCCCCGGTAAGAACTCTAAATCTCCTCGGTTTACCCATGTATTATTAATCCATGTTCAGTTCATTCTTGACCTGTTGTTTTGCACAGGGAATGGTAGCCGTGGAAGACACTGCCAAAGTGAAGGCCGACCTGAGGGCCCTCCAGGAGGAGCACAAGCTCCTTACAGACAAGCACACTCAGCTACGGCTTGACCTTGACGATCTCTTCCAGCGCATTAAGCGCATGAAGACGGATGGTGACAATGCTAGGGCGAGGACGAGGCGTCTTCGCGAGGAGAAGAAAGCCGCGGATATGACCATCGCTGGCTGCGGTTTGACTATGAAGGATACCATAGCGAAGCTGAGGGAGGTCGCAGGCCTTCTCGACGCGGTAGTAGTTGATCCTAGGGACAACTTGTCGCTAGAGGAGTCCTGCATCCTGGCTGCAAGTCTAACTGACTCTATTCTACATGCAGCCAGGGCTAAGACCACCCCTTGACCTAGCATTGTGGGTTTTATTTTTTTTTTGTAAGTGATAAAACAACAATGAATGAACAATTTCTTTTTATGTCAATTTTCCAATTTTTCGGCTATCTTCCCTCTTTCTTTATCATTCTGCAGCTTTCAACCACGGTCTGTTTGATGTCAAATTGTGTGTACCTTTTCATTACTCTGACGGTATTTTGTTGTTTTTACCGATAGAAAAAGGGCACACAATACTATAATCTCAAGCATTTAATCAAAAAAATTTTCTGGGGAAAATTGGTCTCACGGGATTTTATTGTTTATACCGATAGGAAAAGGCACCTTTTCATTACTCTGACGGTATTTTGTTGTTTTTACCGATAGAAACTATAATCTCAAGCACTTTAGAAAATTTTTCTGAGGAAAATTGATCTCACGGGATTTTATTGTTTATACCGATAGGAAAAGGCACCTTTTCATTACTCTGACGGTATTTTGTTGTTTTTATCGATAGAAACTATAATCTCAAGCACTTTAAAAAAATTTCTGGGGAAAATTGGTCTCACGGGATTTTATTGTTTATACCGATAGAAAAAGGCACCTTTTCATTACTCTGACGGTATTTTGTTGTTTTTACCGATAGAAACTATAATCTCAAGCACTTTAAAAAAAATTTCTGGGGAAAATTGGTCTCACGGGATTTTATTGTTTATACTGATAGAAAAAGGCATCCACTACTTCAAATATTTTTCCGGGAAATTTACTTTTTCTATCGGTATTATTTTGTTGTACCGATAGGAAAGTACATAAGTCTATCGGTATCATTTTGTTATGCCGATAGAAAAGTGCCTCCACTGCTTTATTACTCGTACACGGCCCTTTAGTTTCCCTCCACTCGAACAGTTCCACCTTAGAGCACTGCGTCTCTTCGAGAGCGAAGAAAACCACAACCTCCGCCGCGACCACTCACTTCCTCTCTCCCACACGACGATCGCTGGCTGGACACTGGTTCGCCACTGCCACCGGTTCTTATTTTCGTCCTTCGCCGGCCGCCGCTGCGTTCTACACCGCCTCTCCATCACCAGAACTGATCGCCGCCGTAAATACCCTAATTCGTCGTTCTATTTCCAGCATCTTCCTTATTTGATCCTAGTGTTTTGCACGTACTAATTCTTCGAGTTTTGCAATTACACTAGGGTTCCCTGTTGTGTTGGATTATGTACATTCCGCACGCAATGTTGATTTAAATTAGGGTTTACATAATATGTTCCAGTGCTGTAATGAACCTGTTTTGAGATTTTAACTTATCTATACTGCTGTATGTGTGATCAATTGTATCCAACTGCCATGTAATGCACATTATATGTTGGAGGTGTTCTTACACATATTCTATCAGCAGCTCATGTGTTTACCGATAGAACATATTTTTGCACAAGTAGTAAAACTTAATTTGGATCTGGAAGGACATGAGCCATGCAATGTACTAGTTTGGTTGGGAATTTTTACTCACTTGGTATGAATATATGGCAATGTGGATGGGTCTTCGATGTATATGTTTCAAATGCCTATACATGACTTTTCCCAACCTAATAGATGTGAAGTCCTGATGACTCACATACAGGCTAGGCTAAAGATTATGCACAGTGGCACTTAGATGCTTGTGTGCATATTTACGTGTGAAATAATAATGCTGGCCCATGAATATTAGTATAGCAAATCATCGAGAATGTTATGTGATGACAGTGAATGGTGGCTTGTCAACAAAATTCCATATGTAGAGAACATTGTTATGTTCTATCGGTATCTCACGGGTTTGCCGATAGAAAAATTGTCTTCTGTGGAGGTAATTGTTATGGTCTATCGGCAGCTCATGTGTTTACCGATAGAAAATATTTCTGAACAGTTCAGAAAGTAATTTATGCATGTCTTTCTTTTTGTATTATTTTCCCTTTTGCCGCCCTAGTTAGTCTCCAGTCCTGGGCTGAGTTATGGAACTCCAAGGCGAATTAATTGCCATATATATGGTTTGTTGAAGGTTTTGTAGGGGAAGACATGTCGTCGTCTTCATCGGATGGTACTAGTGGTTCGACTAGGGCCAACCCCATCGTAACTACTGAAGATGCAGCTGTTACATCCCAGCGCAAGAGGGTGGGGCGAGGCGCGACGACGTTGGGGCGTTTGGCCAAACGCACGGATCTTTCTTGTGAGTTCAACCAATTTGGGAGGCCGATTGGAAAGAATGCTGGGAGGTACGCGGCCTACATTGGGCTGTTGGCTAAAGAAAGGGTGAAGATCACCGTCCAGAGTTGGAAGGACGTGACGGCGGACGAGAGGGATAGGTTGTGGGCGGAAGTGAAGGTTAAATGAACTGAAATCGCTGAACTCTTTCGTAATCACGTTCTCTTGGCTTATACTAAAGTTTAACTAACTCGTGATTAATTGTATGCATTTTTCAGAAACAGGCTAAGTGGAACATCCCCGACGATACACCTAGGACTGCCTGTTTGAAGGACATGAACGGAACATGGAAAACCTTTAAGAGCTGGCTCGTCAGTAACTTCCTCGCTGCGGGGAAATCTCCTTGCGAGAAGTACCCCTTCATATCGGAGGAGGTATGGGAGGAATTCACCAAGCAGAAGGGGACTGAGGAGTTCAAGGCCCTTAGCGAGAAGAATAGGGCGATCCAGAAGAGGAACGACCACCCACATCGGCTCGGATCCCGGGGCTATGCGGGGAAGTAGGAGCAGTGGAAGAAGGAAGACGAGCAAAATCCTGTCATCGACACCCCTGAGTTGCCGCTCTCCGAGATCCGGGATGAGAAGTGCAAGCGATGGTGGAGGGGGAGGGGGTCCGTGTCGTCCATCGAGTCTGTGCAGTTCGCAACCCCTAAGGACGCCGACGTTGTGAGGCGAATGGTAAGTTGGCTAACCTCGAAAACTGTGTGCGCACAAGTGTATATAAGGCAATTTGTCTCACAAGGTACCTTTAAATGTAGCAGATCTCTTTTGAGAAGGAGGCAGCGGAGGGATTGTTTACCCCGCAGAGGGAGAACGACATCCTCACCCGGGCTCTAGGAAATAAGGAGCATCCCGGGCGGACACGGGCCGTGGGATCCATTGTGTCGTGGAAGGCCGGTTTCGTAGATCCAGCTCCACCGAGGAAGAAGGCCCGCTCCTGGAAGGAAAAGGAAGCTGACCTCTCTGATAAGATACGGGCTGAGGTACGGGAGGAGATACGGGCGGAGATGCGGGCTGAGATACGGGCTGAGGTACAGTCTGAGGTGCAGACCGAGGTAGCACAAATGAGGGAAGAGTTTGCACGGTTGAGAGAAGCATTGCTGGCCAAGAGTGCAGATGCGGATCCCCAGGACGACGGTACCCCGCGGGGTCGGATAAGCAGTTGCGCTTCGAAGGTACTCGCGAATCCAATGGATCTACTTGAGGTACTGCAAGCCTTTATCTGTGCACTTAAGTTGATGCCACTCCCATTCTGTTAGAGTTGTTTCGCTAACCTATTTTAATTGTTACAAATTTGTAGGGGCCGGAGGGCTGCATCCTATAGAATCACGTAGGCGCCGGGCAGGAAGTGGTTGGACACGGCTTCGTATATCCGTCTGGGCCGGATGTCCGGGTCCATTGTGTACCTCTGCGGTTGGGTTTCGCAAAGGTACAGGTGGACATGGCCATGCCGGGCTACAACGATTCTCCGTTGCGAGTCCCAACAGAGGAACTGCAGACACTTGCTGAGGCAGTGGGCTCCTACGTACAGTGGCCCAAGAAGTGTCTTGTAATACAACAGGTAAATCCTACACATTTTAGATTACATCCTACTCAGTACACTCAACTTGCATAATCTAACATACGTGCTAATTAATTGAAGTGTCCTGCCGCTGGGCTACCAGGGGACTGCGCCCCCAGCTCGGGGCATGAGGCCCGATCTCGTGCGACCCAGGACACATCAAAGACGGCCTCCACCCCACCCAGCGCATCCACGCCTTCACCTCGGAAGAAAGCTGCCATCACCTCGCCCTTGCCTTCGAAGGTACGCGCTCAGTCCCCGGCAAAAGGCAAGGGCAAAGGCAAGGGAAAAGGGCGACAGGGATAGCCGGAGAGGTTCAAGAATGGGCTCCCACTCATGTCGGAGGCAGCTTTGCGCAAATTGGATCGATCAACCAGAGACCTCCAAGCGTGGTACCTACACCGAGCTCCGCGCAATCTGAACTTCTTAGTTCCCTACAGGCCTGGGCAGTTCCACCGTGAGCCCGGGAGTATATCCGTGGCACACGAGGATCTGTTCGACCTCTACAATGGGCGGGAGCTCGATATGTCCATCATACGGACTGGAGTCCTGTGAGTTTGCTGATGCTATGTATTGCTGTTTTCTAACTCTGTTTGCTAACTCTGCATTGTTGTAGTTCATTTGAAATGTAGTAACTTTCTGTGCAATACTAATGTCGTCCTTTGCATGCAGGTGCATGTACAGGCTAGCATCGGAGGCTGCATGTGACAAGGTGGGTTTCCTCGACCCAGAGAAAATAAGCCTCACGATGCTAGAGCACGACGCCACGCACGCTGAGCAGTACATATCCAAGGCGCTGATGGCGCAGCAGGACAGGGAGTTCATTCTGGTGCCGTACCACCAAAGGTTAGTGCATTTCGTACTAATTTAACTCGATCTTGTATGTTACACCTGAGATATACTTTGAGCACGCGGTCCTCTTTTACGTACAATGCAGGGGCCACTGGATCCTCATCGTGATCTGTCCGCCGAGGAACGAGGAGTACTACCTCGATTTGATGCGTGACAAATTATCGATGGAATATGTGGTCAAGGGGAATATGGAGGCGTAAGTAACTTATATGTTTAATTTAAATTTTCACCTCACTAGCTCATGATAATACATTAACGGGCAATACTAACTGAAATGCAGGGCTTTTGATAAATATGCGTCCGCTGGAGGGAGGCATGCCGCACCGCAGGGCTCCCTACTAGCTTGGAAAGAATATGAGGTACTCACGAGACTTTTTGTTTATGCTTAATTATTTTATGGAAACAATAGCTAACATGTCTTCGCATATGCAATTATCTCAGTGCCATCAGCAGCCGCAATCGTGGGAATGCGGGTTTTATGTGTTGCGCTACATGTACGACCTAGTGCAGACAAACTTTGCCCAATTCCCCCAGGTAAGCATCGATAGCTAACTCAAATTTGAAAATTGGGTGTCACGTTCTAAATTAGGAAGTTAGTTACTAAGTATTCACACATGCTTGCAGATCGCCATGTCGAAAGACTCATACGAAAATGCAAAGATTAGAGATCTTCGACAAATCTGGGCTCAATATGTCATGGAGGAAGTTGCGCCCAACCATCCGCCATGATAATTTTTTCTTTTTCGTGTACTTTGTGCATAGACTGTTTATATACATGTGAATAAATATATATGTCAATAAATGTCCACATTGGATTGCAATTTGTATTTGTCGATATATATGTGAATAAATGTGAATAACTGTCTAATGTGTCAATCTGTACTGTATTGTGTATCCAATCTATAATGTATTGCATCTGTACTGTATATGTGAATGTACTGTATTGTGAATGCAAAAAATATACTGTATATGTGAATGTTCTATCGGCAAATTCATTCACAGCCGACAAACCACTACAAATTTTCTATCGGTAAACTCATCCACAACCGAGAGACTACTGTAGTTTTTTCTATCGGTAAACTTGAAATTAACCGTCAGACTACTGTGAATTTTCCTGCCGGTGAACTCATCCACAACCGAGAGACTACTGTGGTTTTTTCTATCGGTAAACTCATCCACAACCGAGAGACTACTACCCATTTTTCTATCGGTAAACTTGAAATTAACCGTCAGAATAGAGCGACTTTTCCTGCCGGTGAACTCATCCACAACCGAGAGACTACTGTGATTTTTTCTATCGATAATGTCATTTCCAACCGAGAGAGTGCTACACTTTTTTCTGTCGGTAAACTTATAATTAACCGTTAGAATATGGGTATTTTTCCCAACGTTAAACATTAGACAACGACGGGTTTTCTATCGGTACAATCATAAGGTGCCGATAGAATAGTAATATTTTCCTGTCGGTAATCATGTAATTAACCGTTAGAATAGTGGTACTTTTCCCACCGTTAATCGTCAGAGTACGACGGGTTTCCTATCGGTACACTCCTAAGATGCCGATAGAATTGTTAATTTCTTCTGTCGGTTATTTACCGATAGAAAATGTTCTGTCTTGTTCTATCGTGTCTATCTCTATCGGTAGGAGAACCGATAGTAGAAGGGTTTTTTTTACCGATAGAAGAAAGCTTTTCTGTACTAGTGTACTCTGATCATAATTGTCGGTTCGATCACATATCCCTGGTCGTTATATTCACTTCTCTCCTTCGTTTGTAATACTAAGTCTTCAGTATTTACAATCACAGGCGGGGGCTACGGGGATATGTTTATAGTATAAAACAACACAAAACAAGAATATATATATATATATATATATATATTCATTTTTTCAAAAATGGATTTCAACATACATTGCATCGTATACAACTGTTTTTGTACAGAAGTAGGGATCACTCGATCCCAAGCTCAGTCAGGAGCTTATCTACAAGGGGCCTAATCTCCTCCATGACGACCTCTAGTTGTTCCTCACTCTCGACCTCAACCGGTCCCACCAATGGATTCAGATCTGCATCTGGGCCATGGTGAAGTCGAACCCGGCTGAGAATGGCGGAAGCGGCTGACCGAACCCTGGTTCTGATCGCCTCTTCTCGTCGCCGTGTATCCTCAGGAAGATACTCGAGGAGTGACTCCACTTAGGCCATGACTAGCGTAGACCAGTCATTTAGGCTGAGATTATCTCTTGTGGTTTCGACCACATCAGCCCTCATGAGACGAGCCACTTCCTTCAGTTTTTTGAAGATTGAATGGCTCAGCTCTCTGATCGCCCTTTCGGAGGTGTGAATAGAGTCCTGGAGGAGCCCCTTGTCCTGACTGAGTTGCCTTATTTGACCCGCTTGCGCTGCAGTAAGAGAAAAGATTACTCGCGTGTTATGGAGTTAAGTCTTCCTAATCAGGAATCGACTTACCAGCAAGTTGTGACCGCAGCTTGTTGTTTTCGATCTCTTGGTTTCTAGTCACTGAGATCGAATGGAGCTTGATTGTGGCCACTTCTTTTTTCAGCAATGCCACCTCTCTATAGTAGAACAGAAGGAGTGGTCATAACCAATTTGTATCTGTACAAGTTGAAGAGTAATGATCCTTACCTGCGCAAGCTGTCTCGTTCTTTTTGTATGGCCACAACGCTCGCCATCGTAGCACGCAATTTGGCCATCATCCGGGATAGCTCCTATGATGCAAAAAAGGAGTTAAAGGTGTCCTATGTGCAATTCAGGCACCGAGAGAGAAGTTCATCATACCTTCATGAACTCCCGTAAGGAGACGTCTTCCAGACTAATAGGAAGACTCATTGAAGACCCCGATGCGGCTACAGCAAGGGCAGCCGGTGGGGGTGCCTGCCGGGCACTTCCCCCAGTCACTGATGGTTGCGAGTGGGTCTCCGCGCTTGTTTCTCCCCTCACGGCCCGGACTGCTTCCTGGACCGAGGGGGCGGAGCGCTCCTCACTGGAAGCTCCTGCACTAGCAGCAACTTCAACCCTCCCTGGAGCGGTTGAAGGGCCGGATGCTGTTTATTTTCGCCTGACAAAGGAAAGATGAACCAAGCAATCACAAGTCGTGATCATCACGATTTATTTTAATACAACCAAGATAAAGGTTCTTACCTTATTTGAAATCCCATCAGCTTTTGAGATTTCTGGGAAGGCTCTCCTCGAGAAAGAGGACAACTGTCGTCTGTCTTGGTCTTCCTCTTGGTGAATAAGGCACTTCCTCCCTAGGTGTGTTCCTCTGTAAGCACATTTCTAAGGGGAGATGAGGACAAATGATAAGAGTCTTTACCTGGGCAATCGGACCGGTTGGTGGGGCTGCATCCGAGGGTCTGAACGGCTCCTAGACTTCTGGGGCCGGCGCCTCATTTGCAACCGCCACAGGATCCTGTCCGACTACCTCCACTCCTGTCCGCGGAGGTGGAGGATTTTCCTCCCTGGGACTCGCAGGAGTTGTAGGGGGAAGCCCTTCTCCCTGCATAAGTATTAACTTAATGAACACACGGAGAATTGAAGAAAACAAGACTGTGAAGGAATCTTACCATAGCCGTCCCTTCGACCAGGGAAGTAGAAACCACTGGCCCTGAAACCTCAGGGGCTTCAGGAGCTGAGGGGTTATCCGCGACCACAGGGCTTTCGGTGGCCGCGGGGTCTGCTACAGCCTCCTCGGCGGTAGCAGTTGTTTCTGCGGAGCAAGTTGGAGCGTCGCCGGATGGAGAGCCCGCAATCTTCCTCCCCCGGTGAATTAGGGGGGACATCATCATCTTCCTCCTCCTCGCTCCCCTCTCCCTGTACGACGAAGAAGTAATTCCAGTTCGCACCTGGAAAGATTGGAGGGATGTGATATCTTACCGCAGTTTTCCTGGCGGTAGGAGGAACGCTTCGTGAAGACCCTTCCCCAAGATTTAGCTTGGCTTTCTTGGGGGCAGGATTCCTCGTCCTGGGTCTCGAGGAAACCTTCTTCACATGTTTCATCGTCGGCTTCCCCAGGGAACCGACGTTCTCGCTTGGGAACGTCGCCTCGGCGAACTTCCCTAAGAGCTGTTCTCATTCCAGTGGAATTGTTAGTACCAGACATACATGAGACCTGTAAAACAGAAGCCAAGCGAAAACGTACCTTTCGGCGCTCCTGTTTAAGGTCATCGCCGGCGTGAATCAAGCTTTGGGGGCGAGGCGATCCCTTGGGGCCCTCTACCTCGGCATTGTAAGCCCTGAGGAGGTAGTTAGTCCGCCTCTCGATCTCGGATGAGGGCAGGACTGTTCCCAAAAGTAAGATAACGAGTGCATTTTAAAATAAAGAGTTTTAAGTGCCAGAAGTGGATACCTTCATTATAGTCCAAGGTATTGTCCGCCATGGACTTTATCTCCCAAGCTGGATGAGCCCTTTCACGCAGGGGGCTCACCCGATTCTTCACGAAGTTGCGAATAACGTCGCGAGCCATTAGTCCCTCTTGGCCAAGGTGAAGAATGACCTCGGCATGCTTCATGAACTCCGCGTTCATCGCCGGGGGAGTATCCAACTCGCTCGGTTTCTCCGGCCGCGAGTTTTCAAACCACAACCCGCTCTCGGTTGGCGGGGTGTAGTAAAACCATTTCTGATGCCACCCATGCACTGAGTCTCGCAAGGGTGGGAAGGGATACTCTTTCTTCTCCCTTAGCCGGAAGTAGATGCATCCGGCGGCGTTGGCGCTCTTCGACCACGCCGAGTAATAAAAACGCCTGAAGAGATCCACGTTGGGATATACTCCGACGAACGCCTCGCACAGGTGCTGAAACACCGCCAGAATCAGCATTGCATTTGGGTGGAGGTTGATCAGCTCCAACCCATAGTGCTCGAGGACGTCCTTCAGGAACCGACTCTCAGGGAATCGGAACCCGCAGCACAGATATTCTTCAAAGACCACCAACTCGCCCTCTCAGACAGTCGGGGTTTCTTGGTCCTTCTCCGCGGGCCGCCAATTGATTAGCAGCTGCGGAGGAAGGATCTCCTCCTTCTCCAACGCCAGTAAACTCTCCTCGGAGTGGTGGATTGATCGGCTCCAAGACGCCATTTTTTGGTGAAGAATCGAAGGAAAAGTTGGTGACTTTTCGGGAAGATGGAGGCTGAGAAGAACGAGGGTTTTGTGCTGGAAATGTTGAGGGTTTTTGGCTGTGTGGCTTCCTCAAGAAGATACCTGATCCTTTTATAGACCCGAGGAGACGCACTAATGTGGGTAACGTTCCATTCAAATGCTCCACTGAGTATTTTATTCATTTCCCATAATGGATACTGTCTCTGGCGGACCCGTTAAAGTGTTCCAGGCATCGGATCTGAAACAAAAAGACTTCTTTGTTTTAGAGTCTGAAAGTACAAAAGCCTGAAAAGATTTTCAGAGTTTTTCAGAGGATGTATTCCTTTATGTACCTTGAAAATATTTACGAAAATATCCTATGACTCAATTTTTTGGACGTATGGATATATTTTGATCGGGTTGTGGTATAATCGAGACCATGCTTTCGATTAAGCTCCGATTCTAATCGAAGTGACGGTCTGATCGAGCCTCAATTCTGGTCGTAGTAAGCTTCAGTTCTGACCACGGCTTTAAGTCTGATCACGGTATCAGAGCTGGTCGCGGTACTTTTATAAAAATGTGATTCTGATCGCAGAACTGAAGTTTCCCTGTGTATGAGTGGTCGCGAAGGCATTACTCACGGCCATATATTCGCACAGAAGATGCAAAGAATGTTTATATAAAGAAAGAAATTTTATTTCTTGCATTCTTTACACACAAAAGGGATACCGGCGACCAGAGCGTCGACCTGATCCGAAAGAAGTTTGCAGAGTTCTTCTAGGGACATATTGCTGTCAGTAGGACCTACACTGACAACCCCCAGAGAACTAGCAACTAATCTGAGCCTATCTACATCATCCCTAATGAGAGAAACACTACTGTTCCTAATTAAATCGGAGAGTTATCGCTGTTGCAGAGCGTGGTCCCTCTCTCGACGGAACTGGTGCGCCTCTTCACGGGATCGTTCAAAACATTCTGCCAGATGCAGAATCACCGAAGACATCTCTTCGGTCTTCTTCTCCAGGGCATTCTTCTCCTCTGGAAGAATCTGTCCGAGGGGAAGAGGTGGAGTAGTAGAAGGCTGATCACTGGGGCCTCCAATCTCCTATATTTGCAAAAGTTAGTTGTGCTAACTATAACTATCAGCAAAAGGAGATGAGGATCATTACCTGTCCCTGCTCGTGACAGGTCGATATAGCCATCCTGGAAAGTAGATCACCCGATAAAGGCGGATGATCACCAGATGGTGGAAGTGCAACCTTCCCACCAGGAGATTGCCTCTCCAACACAAGTTGAGGATTTTCTGGTCGTATAGTCACCGCTTGCCGACCAGAAGATCGATCACCCAAACAAAAGCAGGGAGTGTTGAAGTAAAGAACTGAAGGAAGAAAGAATGATGACTCATCTTCTACCTTTGCTCTGCTGGAAGATCCTTCGTCAACCTTGGGTTTCTTCCTTGAAGGAGATGAATCTTCAGGCATTTGAGGCTCCTGCTTGAGAACTTCCTCTTCATCATTTTCAATCTCGATGATGTTGTGATCTGCCATTGGGAGGTGTATGAAGAGAAGAATGAAGGTGACTTTAAAAAGAACTTAACCATGAGAAGAAATTGTGAAGTTTTACAAATTCAAAGACCCGGTATTTATAGCCGCCAAGGTGACGGTTTACATTCCAAACGTCTCGGGTTTTTAAAAATCATTACAATTATACCTCGAGTTAAAAAATATTTCAACGGCGCCATCATTACCTATCACGTAATGCCCAGAGCCCGTCTCGGGGGATCAACCGTCCTACTTAGTGCGCCACTAAGCGGGGGATTTGAAGAGTCGGGTTAAAAATCTGATGCATGTATTTAAATTCAAAGTAAACACGTCCCTTCGTTTTCTTCGAATTTGGGGGCTCGCTGACGAAGATTGACACCCGAATCAGTTCAAATAAATGCACTGTTGGTTTAAGACAGATTCGAGCCAGACACGTGCCTGGCGGTGCGAACTCAAGTTATTCTGAGAAGCATCAGCCCGAGGTCGCAGGCTTTGCGCGATCAAACCGCAGCTAGTCCGCGGTCAGGGATTCGTGTGCTATACGCGAACAGAATGTTGGAGATGTTGCGCGGTCAGCCAACATCCCACGGTCAGAGCACTTTTGACCAGGGTATTTGGGATTCATCTGTCCAGCTGTCCCTATAGCGGGAATATCCCAAGTTTCTCAAAGATTCTCCCACGTGGAAGACCAACCGTCAGGAGGTTAAATACGTGCAGTTATCTATGAATAACACGTGTTTAACTTGCGTGGAGGTTAAGAGCAGTTCTCTAAACCGCATCCAAGCAACTATCTGATGCAGTTACGATGTGGCACCCTTTCGACCAGTATAAAAGGGTGGCAAGATGCATCAAACAGAGAGAGATCACCATCTCTAATACAAGCGAGATACAACACATCTCAACCGCTTAAACAGCCAAGTCTACGGCCTAGATTAGATAGTATTTACAAGCCTCCTTGGCTTCCTTCTGTACACTTACATAGGAAAAACCCTTCGTCTGTGAAGGTCTTTTCCCGTCATCTTGTAAATCTTTATTACGTATAGTGAAATCCCAACAGGACGTAGGGCTATTACTCCCACCATCGAGGGCCCGAACCTGTATAAACCTCTCTGTGCTCCTGTTCTCCATATTTCTACATACCTTCCCAGAGGGTCATCTTGAAAGGTCTGGCTATTACAAATTTTGTATAAGTTCGGCTGAGGACTCCGAGTCCGAATCATCGACAGGTGGTGATTACCTGGGGGCTTGAGCAGCGCATCGGCCGACTACTGAAGGATGCGGAGGAGAGGGCCACCGCCTTCCTGGAGCAGTGGGATGAAGCCCTCCGGGAGCTGGCCGGGTCCGGGACCAACTCCATGTCTCCGAGATCGTCAATGACCACCTCTGGCGGGAGGCCAAGGCGAAGGAGAAAGCCCTCCGGGAGCTCAAGGGCTCGAGTGTCCGGGCGGTGATGGACTTAGGCTGCTCGGTCCGCTCGGCCCTCGAGGGCCTTGGCGTGAGCCTAGGCTCCGGGAGCAGCTCCGAGGTGCCCCCGACCACTTTCACGGAGGCTATGCGTTTTCTTAACACACAAGTCTCCGTGATCCCGGAGGCCGCAGATGCCCGGGTGAGAGGCCGGGCAATCCCCGTGGTGGCGGCCGCAGCCTGGCTCGTGGAGCACCGGGAAGTGGGCGCCCGGGCGATCGGGGGCCGCATCCCCCGGAGCTTCCTAGAGTTTTTCGAGCCCTCTCGCCAGGAGGTGGAGTAGCTCGCCGGGGGCTTCTACGACTGGATCATCCGGGTGAGGTTCCCGGCACCGGCGCCTCCGAGAGCGGATGCCCCGGCCCCGGCGGAAGCGCCCCGGGGGGAGGACGCCAATGACAAAGTATGAGCCTCTCCCCGGGTCTTAGATAGGACCCTTTTTTGCTTTCTTAGAATTTTGTTCCCGGTAGCTTCTTAGAAGAAGCCCCGGACACTTGTAAAAAGACATTTTGAAATGCAATGGAAATTGAAAATTTTTCTAAGTCTTGAATGAATACAATGTTACCAGGTTTCCCGAGAGGTTACTCCTGGGCGAAGGCCCGGAGGAAGTTCCCCGGGGGTGAGGCCTTTGAGCCCCGGTAGGTGCCCCCCGGGGGACGCCCAAGCCGCTTTGATCTTGCTAAGTCTCATCTCCGGGCAACGCAGCGGGGACGTTGTCCGGCAGCCGATCCGATTGAGATGGCATCCGGAGTGGCACTTGGACAACTTCGATAATCATCGCGCCGAGTTACCCCCTCCGCGGCCAGGGTCCTGGATGGTCCCCCTTCTTCGGATACTTCCACCGGCGGGCTACGAGTATTGGCCCGAGGACCTGCTCCGGGAAGCTCAGCGCCGCATACGCGGGTTGTACCAAGACCTGACCCGGGAGCTATCGGAGGGCCTCCGGGACTATTAGGCGTAGGAGCCTTAGGACGTAGAGAATTTTCGGGTTATGGCCCGGGTTGTACCGTTTCCGATGCCCACCCGAGGGGGAAGATGTCCTCCGGTTGAATGATCAATAAAGCTGTGTCTGCTTGTTGTTGCTTTGAGAATCTTCTTTTGATAAGATAGAGCTAAGTTTGCTCATTTTTCTTGGATGGTCCGGACGACTCCCGGGGGCTCCTTATCCCCCCCGGCCACAGCGGGCCAGAGGATCGCTCCGCGCGCTGTGGGGGTGACAAAGCCCCGGGGACGAAGACCTGTGGCATAAGAATCTTTTTCACGTTTTTCCAAGGTAAAAATTTTCAATTTTGCCGGGAAAAGCATCCGGGGAAATCCAAGTCGAGATTTCCTGGGGGAGTTTTTCCAGGAGAATCATCCGGTCGCCGTGAGAACGGGGAGCCGGGAATAAGGTATCCTGGGGAAAAATGTCCGGGGAAATCCAAGACGAGGTTTCCGGGGGGAATTTTTCCGGGAGGCAAACATCCGGTCGCCGTGAAAACGGGGAGCCGGGAATAAGGTCTCCTGGGAAGAAACATCCGAGAAACCCCGAGATGAGATCTCCGGAGATAAACTTTCCGGGAGACAATCGTCTGGTTGTCGTGAAAACAGGGAGCCGGGAATAAGGTCTCCGGAAAAAATATCCAAGAAATCCGTCTCACTGGGGAGACCATTGACTCCCGGAGGAGGATGTGCCCGATGACGGGTCTGAGTATTTGGGTAGAGGACTAGTCTCCCAAAGTGACTCGTTACCACGATCCCTGAAGACCGGGTTGCCGCTTACACCCTCAGTCCATGAGGGGTGATCGTAAGCCGCCCTACGGGAGGGACTTCTTGGGTCATGGGAGCCCACTTCCTCACGGGGAGGGCATCCTCGCTGGGAGGGCATCGCCGTTAGGGGCGGTAATGTAAAGGACCTGCATTGAGACAGTTGAAGAAAAAATCCAGTTGTATTGATAATGGAACAAAATACAACGTCTCCCCCCGCGAAATCGCGAAAGGGGAGGGAACGGTGATTACAACGTCCCCCTCCCCCTCCGGCGCAATCGCTCCAGGGGAGGGGACAGTAAGTACAAGGTCCCCCTTCCCCCTCTGGCATAATCGCTCCGGGGGAGGGGACGGGCCTGTGTAGGCTAGACGTAAAACTTGCGAAGTAAACGCAAGTTCCACGTGTGCTTCAGCTCCTGCTCTTGGAGGTTGGAGAGCTTGTAAGCCCCCGAACCCAGGACCACGGAGATCCTGTAGGGGCCCTCCCATTTGGGGGAGAGCTTGCCCTGGGCTTGGGGGCCCGTGACGCGCTTGAGGACAAGGTCCCCGAGGCGAAAAGCCCTCTCGCGCACACGCTGGTTGTATGCACGCGCCATCTCGCGCTCGTAGATGGCGTGGCGGAGGAGCGCTCAGTCGCGTTCCTCCTCCACGAGATCGATCTCCAGTCGCTGGTTGGCCTCATTGGCTTGGTACGCTGCGGTCGTAGCTCCGTCTAGGAGCTCGACTCGCAGCGACCGGAAGCCAATTTTCAGGGGGAGGACTGCCTCAGCCCCATAGACTAGGGAAAAGGGAGTACGTCCCGTCGCCCGGCTCGGGGTCGTGCGCATGGAGCAGAGGATGCTAGGGAGCTCCTCTGCCTATGCACCCCACTTAGAAGCGGCCTGCTCGAGTCGCCGGCGTAACCCCTGTAGGATCAAGCCGTTGACCCTCTCGACAGCCCCATTGCTCCAGAGATGGGCCACTGAGGCGAAGTGGATGATGAGACCTAGGCCTTCACAGAATTCCCAGAAATAAGCCGAGTCGAATTGGGTCCCGTTATCAACAGTGATTTCCCGGGGGACACCAAAACGACAAACGATGTTTTTCCAGAAAAATCGCTGAACAGCCCGGGACGTGATGCTGGCCAAGGGTTCTACCTCTGCCCACTTTGTAAAGTAGTCGACCTTGACCACCGCATACTTTTATCCTCTGGGCGCTGGGGGGAAGGGTCCTAAGAGGTCCATCCCCCAGTGCGCGAAGGGCCAAGTGATGGGGATAGTCTGCAGTGCTACGGGAGGGAGGTTCGAACCCTTGGCCATCTTCTGACAAGCCTCGCACGCAGAGACAAGGTCTCGCCCGTCGCGCATTACCGTGGGCCAGTAAAAGCCCTGCCGGAGAGCCTTGGCTGTGATGGCACGCGGGGCTAGGTGAGAGCCACAGCTCCCCCGTGTGGATGTCTTCGAGAATCTGAAGTCCCTCCGGCCGTGGGAGGCAACGGAGGAGGGCGGAAGCCCCTGCTTGTAGAGCTTCCCCTCCAGCAGGAGGTATACCCGGGCTCTAGCTCGGAGGCGCTTAGCCTCGGTCTCGTTGGGAGGGTCCCCCTCCCCCTTGATGAAGGAGATGAGGGAGTCCATCCATGACGGAGTCCGGGTGATCTCGGCGACCTCCGGGACGTGAGGCTCGTCGCCCGCGTCCGGGGAGGCCACCGAGGGCTTCGCGATGATCTCCAGGAAGGCCCCTTTGGGGAACGATTCCCGGGGGCTGGCTGCCTGGGCCAAGGCGTCGGCCCGGTCATTGTCCCTTCTCGGGATATGCAGGCCTCAAGGCCATCGAAGTGCCTCTCCATCTTTCGCACCTCCTGCAAATAAAGACTCAAGTTTGTGTCATGGCACAGGTAAGACTTGTCCATTTGGCAAACTACGAGCTGAGAGTCTCCCTTCACTAGGAGGTGCCGGATCCCCAAGGAGCGTGCAAGACGCAACCCGAGGAGCAAAGCCTCGTACTCGGCGACGTTGTTGGTTGCGGGGAACTCAAGCCGCGCTGCGTACTTGAGTTCCTTCCCCTCGGGGCTCCGGAGGACTACTCCCGCACCGGCCCCGGCGAGACACAGCGACCCATCAAACATGAGTGTCCA
Organism: Pharus latifolius; assembly: GCA_019359835.1. Classification (NCBI taxonomy): domain Eukaryota; kingdom Viridiplantae; phylum Streptophyta; class Magnoliopsida; order Poales; family Poaceae; genus Pharus; species Pharus latifolius. The sequence goes on from CM033325.1 coordinate 36,752,668, forward strand.
ATGGTGATACGGGGTGCCCGATCTTCACGACGTAGGATCGTTGATAACTCGTTGATTCGTGTAACCTGATGAACCGATGGCACCAACCACTGTCAATACAGCAACCTGCGACAAAAGAATTCGCCCAACCACACGCTTTGATCGTTGTCTACTTGACCACACAAAAGTAGACGCACTGTTTCTGCAATCAACAAAGAAATTACAAGAACAATGGTAAAGAGAATAACTCTCAATTCTAGGCGGTGGCTTATGAGCACAAACCCTAGAAAAAGAGCAAAAGCTTATCTGAAAATATTTGTGTATTCAATTCGTGGTTGTCAAAACTATAACCATGCCTCTCTTTTATAGAGGGTGGTATTTACAAAAGTTAGAATCTTTAAAACCAGAATTCGAAACTAATTTGAAACATAATAGAATCCTAACAAACTATAAAAAGAAAATCCCGAACTACTTTTCACGGATCCGAACAGGACTCTTCCCCCTCATGCACTTTCCATTGTTTCGGGTCTCCTGGTTGCATACGATGTCGGAATTTGATGATTCTTGATGCGTTATAAAGCACTTTTGATTACCTTTCCAACAAGTGCACACAAGACCTACTTGGGCATCTGTGTTGAAATTGGCACTTGGTTGAAGTCGCTGAACAATTATGCTTGATCGGCACACTAGATGGTCGTCAGGTTGCGACCATGTGTCTTCAGGCTTGATTGGCTACGACCATGAGCAGTGTTGTGACCTTGAGCAATGCTGATTATGCACAGAGTTCTTTTGATCGAGAGCAAAGTTCTTCTGATCGATCGTTGATGCGAAGGATGTCCTCATCAAATGGTCACTGCGTCGGGACGGCGCGGGGAGGTCTTCGTCCCCGGGCCCGGAGGCAGGAGTTCACTCCACCACGAAGTCAGCGAGGACCTATGACTTGATGGCGGAGCGGCCTGCGAGGGAAAGGGAGAAGGGGGCGAGCTCGGCCCCCCACTTCCCGATCCGACCGGTGGCCTCTTTGTTCCGGAGCACCTCCCCCAGGGGGAGGGACGACGGGACGGTGATGGGGTGTCCCAGGAAGTAGTGGCGAAGCTTCCGGGACGCCATCAGGAGGGCGTAGCAGATCTTCTCCATCTCCATGTACCGTGTTTTGGCCCCTTGGAGGGCTTCACTCACGTAGTACACGGGACGCTGCTGCCCTCCTTGCTCCACCAATACCGCGCTCACGGCGACCGAGGTTGCGGCAAGGTAGAGGAGTAAGGGTTCTTCTGGAGATGGACTCACGAGCATTGAAGGGCTCATGAGGTACTTCTTGAGGTCGTCGAAGGCCTCCTGGGCCTCGGGGGTCCAGCGGAACCCCTCGAGCCCCCGAAGGATCTTGAAGAATTGGAGGCCTCGTTCCCCCGACCGCGAGACGAAGCGGCTCAGCGCGGCTAAGCGGCCGGCGAGTCACGGAGCTTCAACCCATACGGGCGGAGGTTGCGGAAGGTCTCCGCTAGGTCGTCGACGTGGGCGGCTGCGCGGGGACTTTTGACGACCGCGTCGTCTACGTAGACTTCGACGTTGCGGCCGACTTGGTCTTTGAAGACTAGCGTCATGAGGCGCTGGAAGGTCGCTCCCGCATTCTTCAGCCCGAAGGGCACGTGGACGTAGTAGAAGGTTCCGATGGGAGTTATGAAACTCGTCTTTTCCTCGTCCCCTTCCGCCATCCGGACTTGATGGTAGCCCGAGTAGGCGTTCAGGAAGCTCATCAACTCGCACCCCGCGGTGGAGTCGACCAATTGGTCAATCCGTGGGAGTGGGAAGTTGTCCTTGGGGCAGGCGCGGTTGAGGTCGGTGAAGTCCACGCACATCCGCCACTTGCCATTTGACTTCTTCACGAGGACGGGGTTCGTAAGCCACTCGGGGTGCAAGACCTCCCGAATGTACCCCGCCTCTCGGAGTCGGGCGATCTCTACCTTGATCGCCTCTTGGCGTTCAAGGGAGAGTTTCCTCAGTTTCTGTTTGATTGGGGGTGATCGGGGGTCACCACGAGCTTGTGCTCGATGACCTCCCGGGCGACGCCCCGCATGTTCGAGGGCTTCCACGCGAAAATGTCGGAGTTTTCGCGCAGGAAAGCCGCAAGTTGCGCTGCATGCTCCTCGGGGAGCTCCGCCCCGATCCGGACGGTTTTGTCCCCATCATCCGGGGACAGCAGGACCTTCCGGAGGCCCCCTTCCGGACGCGGCTTGGGGAGGGGCCTCCCGGGAGGTATCGCAGCGACGTCTGGTTCCGGGGGAGAGACCTCCCCCCCGGGTGCCTTAATGATGTTGACGCTCCCGATTGTGGTGGCGGCGCGCTCATATAGAGCGCGAGCCACGTCTTGGTCTCCCCGGACGGTGATCACACCGTGAGGCCCAGGGACTTTCATGCAAAGGTAGTTTTGGTGGGTTGCGGCCCCCAGGCGGTTGATCGTGGTCCTCCCCATGATTGCGTTGTAGGAGGAGGGGAGATCCACCATGTCAAACTGGACCATCTCAGTCCGGTAGTTCTCCGGGGTGCCGAACGTCATGGGGAGATCCACCTTCCCCACGGGGTGGATCGCCTTCCCCGGGATGAATCCTTACAAGGGCCCTACCGCGGGCTGCAGAAGCTTCTCATCCACCTGCATCTCCCTGAAGGCTTTCAGGTAGAGGATATCGGTGGAGCTCCGCCATCCACGAGGATGCGGGCCAGGTGGCAGTTGTCGATGGTGGCGGAGACGATGAGCGCATCGTCGTGGGGGAAGCGAACCCCGCGCGCGTCTTCCGCCGTGAAGGTGAGGGAGACGTCTGACCACTTGGGTGGCAGAGACGTGTGCAGCACCCCCACCACCTTGACTTCGCACGCGTATTCCTTACGCTGGTGCTTAGAGTCCCGTCCGGAGGTGGACCCTCCCACGATGACGTTGACACGCCGCTGGGAAGTTTGGAAGGGGAGAGCTTCTGACGGCTCCCCCTCCCGTGTCTGCCGCTGCTGACCCCCCGCGGGAGCAGGAAGGGCCGGTAGAGCCGGCTGAGAGGGCAAGGAGGCCAGAGTCCCCCCCTGCCCATGCTGGTCGAGGAACGCCGCGAAGTGCTGCAGCAGCTGGTGGCACTCTCGGGTAGTATGGGTACTGGACCCGTGGAAGGTGCACCACGGTCCTTCCCTGCTTCTCCCCACGGGGCCTTCCTGACCGCGGGAAGACTGTCCTCCCCCACGGCCTTTCGGCTTGGGGAAGGGGCGGTTGCACCTCGGGGGGTCGCACGAGCCACCTCTGCCGTCGAGGATAAAGGTGTCCCGAGGCCGTGGCTCGTTACGGCCCCCCTGCCTAGGGCGTTTGAGGGGGTCCCTGGCCCCCCGGTCAGCGGGGGCGAGGGCCCCCTCGGTCTTCTTCTAGAGGTCGTCCTCCTCCGCTCGAGCGTACTTTTCGAGTACGTTGAAGAGCTCATCGGCAGAGGAGGGTCAGCTCCGGGAGAGCCTCCGGTGGAGCTCTCCTGGGAGGATCCCGCTCTTGCATGCTTCGATGACTGTAGAGTCGGGGACGTGAGCCACTTTGCTCTTCACTTGAGCTAAGTGCTTGAAGAAGCTGCGGATGGTCTCCCCCGTCCTCTGCCGGATGGTGTACAGCTGCGAGGAGTCCAGGGGACGCACATAGTTCCTCTGGAAATTCGTGCAAAACTCACGCTTGAGTTGCGCGAAAGACTTGATGGAGCCGGCCTTCAGGTTGTAGAACTAGGAGCGGGCGATCCCGGTGAGGTAGAGGGGGAAGATGTTGCATTGCACGGTCTCATCCCCCCCAACCGCCGAGATGGCCGTAGAGTATACCTGCACGAATTCATAAGGGTCGGCCTCACCGTTGTAGTGCTCGATGTGCGGCGGGCGATAAGGCCACGGCCACCGAATGCATCGAAGTCTGCGGCATAGGGGCTGATTAGCCCCCTGCACTTCTCGGAGAGAGTCCCGGTCGCTGTCTCCTTTGACGGGGGAAGCGCTCTCGTTATCGGAGTTGGGAAGCGGCCCAAGAGGTCCGCCGGAGTGGCGGTGATGACGCTTTTCTTCCAGGCCGGGGTTGAGTTCCCGGATGTCCGGGCTCTCCCCCGGAGAGGCTGGCTCTTCAGCGGGTCTCTTCCCCCGACTGGTGCGAGAGAGAGGCTCTCTGTGCCCGCGGCCCGGGGGAAGTTTTTCCCCGCACTTAGCCGTATGCATTCGCTCGACCTCCTCCCGAGAGAAACGGACCTGGTCCGCCGGGGGCACCCTCGGGGGCGGCCCCAGGGGAGGAGGGAGCTCATGCACTGTAGCTACCGGCCCGGAGGCTACTGGGGCCGGCTGGGGGGAGCCCCCTGTGGAGATCCCCGGGACCGGAAAGGGGGAAGCCCCTGTATCATCCGGAACCGGGGAGGGGGTGCCCACGGCGACGACCGGAACCGGAAAGGGGGGAGCCCCTGTATTATCCGGAACCGGCGAGGGGGGATCCCCCGTGGCGACGTCAGGAACCAGAGCGCCGTTGCGGGGGGAGGTCCTCTGAGGCACAGGAGCTGCTCTGTCGAACGCCCCCGGTGCGGTAAACACGACACGTGGGGCGGGACTGGCTCCCGGCACAGGGATAACCCCCGGCATGTAATGGGCCCCCGGCCCCGGGAATGAGCCCGGAACAGGATATCCCCCCGGTGCCGCGAAGGGCCCGGGCACGAAGTAACTTCCCAGCACCGAGAAGGGCCCAGGTGCCAGGAAGGGTCCAGACGTATGACCCGCGGGGGGAGGGTACCCCCCGTTGGGGTCATAAGGGGCGGCCGAACCTCCGGAGACCGGAGGGACCGCCGGGTGACCCATAAACGGGGGCATAGCCCCCGGGTATGGGTACGGCGCATATGTGGGGGCCGGTGGCTGCGCCAACACGCGGAGCAGCTCATCCATAGAGCGCTGGGTGCGAAGCTGGCCCTCCACTAAAGCCTCGAGCAGGGCGTCCCGGGGAGCCAGGGGAGCGGTCGGGGGAAGACTAGTCCCAGCCGAGGCTCCCGCGTTCACCCGGAGGTCGAACCACCTAAGTTAAGAGGGAAGGTGGGAGGCAGTACCTGGGTCTGGCCGCCCCCGGGCGGAAGCTCTGGGACGGTCGTGTCCCGGATAGGTGGCGCCCGGTCACCTAGACCGGCGTCACCGGGAAGGGCGCGGGCCCTTGTTCTTGGGGGAGCCATGGCGTCTCGTCACACGTCCCCACGGTCGGCGCCAACTGTCGTGGTATTGCGAATACCCCGGCAGGTTTTGTGGATGATCCTAGCCAAGAAAACACAACGTGGGTTGACCGGGTGACCGGTCCTCCCCCGCCGGACAAACACAACAAGTGACACGAGGGTTTATACAGGTTCGAGTCCCGGTTGGGGCCCTAGTCCTGTCGGCGTGCTCCCGACCGGAGTTGGCTGGGGAGGCTCTCTCGGGGAGAGGCTTCCGGAGCACACCTGTGAGTTTGGCTATTCTAACAATAATGAGCAACTTTTTCTTACAACAGGGGGTACAAGGGCTATTTATAGCCCCAAAAGAAGCAAAAAGACTAAACTACCCCGGACGCTACCGTCGGATCGAGGGGTAGCAACGTCCTTCTCCCGGTCAGGTGCCTCGGATGCTTGACAGGTGGCCGCTGATTCCCGAGGCGCTTGTCACGCGACCCACACGTGACCAGGGCGCTTGCCACGCGACCCGCAAGTGACACGGAACCAAGGGCTCCTGTCCCCGGAAGGACGACAGTGCCCGGGACAGGCACCAGGGGCCATGTTCCCGGACGAAAGGTGGCGCCCGGGACAGGCGCCGGGGGCCTTGTCCCCAGGCGAACGGCGGCGCCCGGGACAGGCACCGGCGGCCATGTCCCCGGGCGAATGGCGGCTCCCGGGACAGGCGCCGGGGGCCATGTCCCCGGGCTAAAGGCGGCGCCCGGGACAGGCTTCGGGGGCCTTGTCCCTAGGCAAACGGCGGCGCCCGGGACAGGCACCGGCGGCCATGTCCCCGGGCAAATGGCGGCGCCCGGGACAGGCACTGGGGGCCATGTCCCCGGGCTAAAGGTGGCGCCCGGGACACGCACCGGGGGCCTTATCCCCGGGCAAACGGCGGCACAACTTACCTGGACTTAGTCTCGCGGAGATTTCCCCCAACAGCAATGTCTCAGCCACACCCGTGTCACGTCCCAACCATTTTCGTGTTGCGCCGGTGCGCCCGCGTCCCCTGCCGTGTGTCCTGCCACACACATGATGCAGCCTAGCCACGCACCAACGTTGTGTTGTGCCGTGCGCGCTTCATCCAAATCTGCATCCTCGGCCTTGTTGCGCGTTGTCATTTCCCTTGCTACATGCACATGTGCCTTGTGCCGTGTCCATGCCATGCCTCTGTCGCGCGCTGCCGTCTTCCTTGTCGTGCGTTGTCATTTTCCTTGCCGTGCCATGACTTAGCCAACGCAACGTCAAATACCAGGAATGGCCGCGCTTTGGCATTGCCGGACAATGCCATGGCATTACAAAATTATATGTTTCACGTGTTGTTCTTATCTTACTCCTTTTCCTCTAAACAATCTTACTGCGAGTTCTCAATCTCGGTCTCAGTTTGGTTGTAGTTGTTGCCAGGATGACTAGCACTAGGTAGCAGTCGACACATGGTGGGCAGGAAGGGGAGACCTCCTCTCAAGGAGAGAGGTCGAGAGGAGGAGGTTCACACCCACCAGTCCAAGCAGAGCTGGAAGGAGCTCCAACAACGGTTGCAGAGAGCTTGGCTCAAGTGTTGCGAGAGAATCCAGAGGCACAGGTGCAAATGATGCGAGTAAACTAGGAAGCATAGGCCCCGATTAAAGGACCAGATGGCCAGAAGACTTCTATAGGAGCAGCACCTGCCGAGGGGGCAGTAGTAGGAGCGAAACTTGCCGACTTCCAGAAGACAAAGCCACCAACTTTTTCTAGTACACCAGATCCTATTGTTGTAGACAATTAATTGCGGGCAATAGAGAGAAAACTGGACATGGTGAGGTGTAGTGACACTAGAAAAGTTCTTTATGTATCTCATCAACTTGTTGGATCAACAGTGGCATGGTGGGTAAACTGAGAATATGCAACTAGACAAGGCGAACATCACGTGAGCGGATTTTTTAGAACAATTTCGCAAGGCACATATTCCCACTCGCTAATGGCAGCGAAGCGTCGAGAGTTTAGAAACATTTATCAGGGTGATTAGACTATGATAGAGTATCTTCATCCTTTAGTCAACTGGCATGATATGTGCCTGGGGACAAAAGACGATTGAGCATTTTATCAATGGATTGCAATATACCATGCATCTTCACATTGCATTGCATGAGTTTATGGATTTCATGTTTTAGTAAATCGCGTGTTTCGAATAAAAGAGAGGCAAAATATAGTGGAGGAAGATAGGAAAAGAAAAGTAAGATTCCAAACAAGCTCTTAGGGTTGTTCTTCACGTGGATGTGCAGCTGTCACTTTATCGTATCATCCAAGCTTTTAGTCCCAATCGCCAACCCCAAAACTAGTATCGTGAAGTGCCCCACATGGAACCATTATCAAAGAGATTGCCCAAGGAATAGAATCGTCTGTTTTCATTGTGAACAATATGGGCATCGTAGAGAGTTTTGTCTGCCAAAGTACCTACCATCTCAGATAGCCAAAGCCCAACATGGAGGTCAGTAGATGGAGGCCAAGTCAACTCCAGCTATGCCAACTCAACAATATGCCAAGGGCATACCACCGGTAAACTGGTGTAGAGAACCAATGAATAGAGGAAGAGGTCAAGGAAAATCAGCACCGGGACGAGGAAGGCTGAACTACTCCAAAACTAAGGATGCTAGAGATGCTATTGATGTGGTGTTAGATAGATTCTTAATCAACTTTGAAGTTTCATTAATTTTATTTGATCTTGGTGCAACACATTCTTTTGTGTATGAAGCATTTGCAAGTAGAAGTTATCTGCATATAACCCCTTTAGATAGTAATACAGCTATTTGATCCCCTAGGTTTAGAATGATAACAACATCAATTAGCAAGGAGGTCTTGTTTGAAGTTTGTGGAGAAAGGTTTGTGGCCACTATTTTAGTACTGAACCTACAAGGACTAGATGTGATTTTGGATATGGACTGGCTATCACAACATAAGGGTTAGATGGATTGACGAGGATATGTACTTCATCATTGGTCGAAAATTTATAGTGGTGGGACCCACTCCCATTAATTCCTACCTTCGACCGATCTTCTTTTAGGTTGGGATGCTTACCATCAATCCATTTGGTCGTAAGATGTAACTCACCCAAAAGCAAGGGGCTTTGGTCGAAGGAGTATGTTGCCACGACCTCTTGATCGAAAGTATATGTGCTTGGTAATTGCTCCATGTGATTACTTATTGAGGTGGTTACATATTTAGGTGGTTCTCTATTAACCACCTCAATACACGTCTATTGGAAGATTAACTGATGATAACTTCTATCAACGGTTATGAAGCAACTGCGTCCTTTCAAGATCTATATTATCTTAGATCTTAGGAACAAAAAAGAAAAAAAGAGGGATCAGAGATCGAGAATTAGGAGGATCCTTTAGATCTTACCTGTACTCGATATTCACATAATAAAGCACAAACAGGACATAGGGCTATTACTTATCCTTTAAGGCTTGAACTTGTATAAAAATTCTTTCTCTCTCTCTCTCTTTAATAGCCATTATGTGAATTCTCTCTATGATACTACATGGTGATCTCGCAACCCAAATCAAATATGCTGTCAGTTTGGGGATCATACTTTTTGATCGTCAAAAGCTGGCACTGACCATGGGGATCTCCGCAAAACACTTTCCTAAAGTGTTAGATTCCTTATCATATATATTCATATGGCTGTGCCACTCTATGATAGCGAGAATGACCTTGACTTCATTTTCAAAGAAACCAATGATAACTGTCTCATCTTCATTGATGAGGATGATCAAATTCATTTCAACTTTGGATCTGACTCAGAGGATGCAGAAATCTCACTTGCCTCAGAAACCTTACCCTCTCTGAAGGTTGAGTCTGAGAAACAGCCACAAACTGGTCCTGGTGGTTCCAACCAGCAAGAAATTTGCTATGTGGAGGAGTTGTTGCCCAAGGTTGAAGGGATGGATCTTGACTTGGATATTCTTTCCAGAGACAAAGAAACATCCTTAAGTCTGGATGACACCTATCACTGAGAAGTAGTGGCAATAGGTTTAGCTTCTGCAGCTCTTTTTTTTTTTTTGAAGAACCAGTAGGAAAATCCTATTATAAGAAATACATTATCAAGAAGATAATGAAAGGAAATACAAAAGCAAATAAAAAAGCAATAAAACCCAATCCAAAAGAAAATTACAAAAGATCAAACCATCTTCTTAAACCAGATTTCTTATTGGGTTTAATTCTGAATAAAAGAATATGTAAATCAGAAATGAAGTTCTTCAACCAATCTGTTATTGCCCTAGAATGATTTTAGAAGATAATCTTATTTCTGGTTTTCCATAAATTCCACAGAGATGTGATCACCACTTCCCAGTAGAAATCTTCAATTTCCTTAAATTGAACTTTAGTTCTTAGTAGCATGTCCCAAATATTATCAACAACAGTCCAAGATATGCCAATATGCCTCCAACAAGAGATAGCAAAAGGACAGAGAAAGAATAGGTGAACTTGGGTTTCTAAAACATTGCTTTGACAACAGACATAATCCTGACTGTCCAAGTTAAAATGCTTTCTCACTAATAAATCTCTTGTGTTCAATCTATTAAGTAGGAAAATCAAAAAGAAAATCTTTTGTTTGAGAAGGCAAATATTTTTCCAACAAAATCTGAAGATTCCATGCACTTGTGATTGACCCATCATGGCCATATAAACCTTTTTTTTTGTTAAATATTTCTTTCGTTGAGATTCTATGAAGTACCATTCATCATTTTATCTTCCAACTTGTTGAAGGTTCTGATGCAAGCGAGATAAAAGAAGAAATTGTTGATATGACATTGGCGACAGGGGAAGTGAAAAAGACTCCACTAACTCTTCTGTTAGCAAAAAGTTACCAACTGAAATTTCCTGATTGGCGAAAGAATATAACTCTGCCCATTCTTGAGATAAAATATTGCGGTGCCATAAGTCCATCCAAAGACTGCACGTTAATCCATTACCTATGACACATTTCAAAAATCCTTGGAAAAGACTAGATTTTGTAACACATATTTTCACCAGAAGGATCCTTTGGCCCTAGACTATTGAGGTAAATTTTGCGAATAATAATAATCCCACAACAAGTTAGACCAAGGAATATCCTTCTTATTGAAGAACTTGTATAAGAACTTAATCATTGGAGCCAAGTTTTGAACTCTAAGGTTCAACACCCCTAAACCTCCATCTTTTTAAGATCTACCCTAGACCAAGCAACTAAACAATTTCCTCCAACACATAAAGCTTGACCTTTCCACAAGAAAACTCTTCTGATTTTATTAATTCTATCAATTATCTTCTCAGAAATTTTTAGTGTGCTTATAAAATACATTGGCAAAGAAGATAACACCGAATTTAGTAAAGTTAATCTCCTTCCAAGAGATAGAAATGAAAGATGCCAAATTGTAAGCTTTTTCTCAATTCTATTAATCATTCCTTCAAATTCTGCCACTTTTGGCTGAGAGGTTCCGAGAGGAAGCCCTAAATAAGTGAAAGGAAAAGAACCCAATTTACAACCAAGGATCTTGGCTAAGTTGACCACTGTATTATGGTCACAGTGCACTGGAACCAAAATAAGATTTTTCAAAGTTCACTTCCAGTCCTATTGAAGAAGCAAAAGATTGCATGAGGGCTTTTAACAAGAAAATTCTTTAGAAGAAACTCTTAGAATTATGAGAGTGTCATCTACATACTAAATGATGGGAAAATCTTAACAAGAGGAGTTAGCAATCAGAAGTTTTAAGAGACCTTTTTCTTTTAGCAAGATTCAAAATACTTTGCAGAAGATTTGCCACCAAAACAAAAAGCAATGGAGAGAGAGGATCTTCTTATCTAACTCCTCTTTTGCAATGAACAATTTTCCCAGGAACATTATTTAGAAAGATGTTGGAAGATCCCGTTTGCAAAATTGACGAAATCCAATTCAGCCATTTGCTACCAAAATCTCTAGCTTTCATGACTTCCAGGATTGAATTATGCTTAATTGTATCAAAAGCTTTCTCAAAATCTAATTTGAGCAACACTGTTGGATATTTCTTCACTTTACAAATATGTAAATATTCAAAAGTCCAAGCCAAGCAATCTTGAATAGAACGGTTTTGAATGAATCCATATTGATTATTATGAATTGAAATTTTAATAACTATTTGAAGTCTAGAGGCAAGAATCTTTGTAATTAATTTGATAACACTATTAACAAGTGAAATTAGCCAAAAAGCATTAACCTTCAAAGCTTCATCCTTTTTCGGCAAAAGAATAATCCACGAGGAATTTAATTTTTGTAAATCCACTGATCCTTCATAAAAATGTTGAAAAAGTTTATAAAAGTCTGACTTAATGATCTCCCAGCAAGATTTATAGAATTGACCATTGAAACCATCTGGTCCTGGACTTTTATTAATAGGCGTTTGACAGATAACAATATCAATTTCGTCTGGAAGAATGGGATTTTCCATGAGAAAAATCACTCTTAAAGTCTTGAAGCAATTCGGCCAAATTAAAACCAACATTAGTAAAATGTGAAGCACCAAGTTTAATTTTGAAAGCAAAACACAAATGCTCAGCCATTTCCTGATGTATTTTTAAGACACAATCAGACTCATTCTTTAGAGTGGCAATAAAATTATTTCTGAAATTTTTTGAAGCCACTGAATGGAAAAATTTAGTATTCTCATCACCAAGTTTAGCCCACCTAAATTTTCTTCTCTGCCTCCAATATTCATTATTAGCTTTCAATAGATGTTTCAAATGTGAATTTAGAATAATTAAGTTAAATTCTAAAGCACTTAGAGCTCTTTGTTCCTCCAAACCATCTAACAAGGCTAAAATCAAGTTAGAGCTATCAATCCAAATTTTCAATTGATGAGTTTTGCTACTCCAAAATTTTAAAGCTTTGCGAAGCGCTTTGAATTTACTAACAATTAACTTTGCTATATTACCTTCACAATCAACTGAATTCCATACATCAGAAACAATTTCTTTAAAACCTAACCAACTTACCCAATGATTTTCAAATCTGAAAATATGTCCCAAGGGCATTTTGGAATTAATTGTCAGAATACATGGCGCATGGTCCGAAGTTAATTTTCTAAGAATAGAAACTGAAGAATTGGGAAAAGCTTCTATCTAGGCTCCATTAGCAAAGAACAAATCAAACTTTTCCAGAAGGGGATTAATCTACATGTTTGACCAAGTATATTTTCTCCCTTTAAAAGGTATCTCTTATAGTTGATGATGTTTAATAGTAGAATCAAACCCGTCCATTTCTTGTAAGTTTACCCTTCCTATACTTCTATCAGAAGCTGATCTCATAAGATTGAAGTCACCCAGGACTAACCAATTAATATGAGTCGGCATTGAGATATTTTGAAACCAATGAAGAAATTCTTGTTTGCCTTGAGGGGTACAAGGGGCATGAATATTTGTTATAACCCAAGTCAATCTAGAAAATTTGTGAAATAACTCCATTGTCAAAGAAAATTTGTTCTTGTAGATTCCCGCTCCTTGAAAAATTTTAGTGTTCCACATAGTTAGTATTCCACCCGAAGAACCAACTCAGGGGAGAAAATCAAAACCCAAGAAGTTCTTAGGGTATCAACTTTTCACTATAAACAAATCGACCAATTCCATTTTCATTTCTTGAAGGCAAATGATGCCACATCTAGCTTCCTTTGCTTTATTATACACTGCTTGCTTCTTAGCAAAAGAATTTAAACGTCTGATGTTCCAATTTAGAATGCTATAAATTTTGTTGTTATCCATAGAAAACATGATAAACAACCAAATATTCCATTACATATATTGTAATAGAAATGTCCAAAATGATCAAAACCAGCCCCCTTATCAAGAGAAAGTAAAACATAGTACTCCATGACCACAAAAAATAATGTAAAGACCACAGAGACAGAGCTTTAACGAAAACTACCAACAGAAGTTGTTCAGTCATCGATATCTTCAACTACATCTCCCAAAAGATGATTAGCTAATAACATCTTAGCTGATAACCCACAATTGTGACCTAAAGCTAGAATCATTGGCAAAGGAAGAGCAGGCACCACAAATGGCTTGAAGTCATTTAATTTGGCTGCAAGTCGTGGAGTTCTTCTAAGGGAAAAAGAAGAAATTGGAGTCAATTGCTTCTTCAAATTTTTCTTAGAAACACTCAAACTTTTGCAAAAAGGATTCAACTTCTTCTTAGACAATCTCCAAGAATGGTTATGACTAGAAGTTCTTGAAGCTTTAAGATTAAACAGGGTCCAAGACACCCTTAAGCATAGATCGAAACTTAAAATTCTTTAGTTGAAAGTCCAAGAGGATAAAGAACAACGAACACAAAACAACTTCTCCAGCTTCAAAGAAGAAAAAGATATTTAACCTTTAACCAAAGCATTGCCAACAGAGCCATCCAAAGAATCAAAAATTTCAAAGAAAGACAAAGAACCAATAGATTCTTGCAGTTCTACATTCCAAGGAGGCCAGTCTCGATTTTCTTGATTCTGTGGAACTAAAGCATCCTAGATAGGATCTTCTTCTATGTCACCATTATCATCAGGGTTATCCTCATCATTGTCCCCATCATCATTGTTGATCGCGCCCGAGAGGGTCGAGCGCGATTTGCGAAGTAATAAACCGCAAGTGGTCGATTAAACGTTGAGCACTTGAGGGTCGAATTCCACGAGGAACAAGTGTATCCGTCTTTCTAGCTTAATGGATCATTGATTAAGTCTAAATGAGTTTTGGGGTTGTTTTTCTATAACTAATTCTACTACTAAAGCTATCAATATAGGGTTTTAAAGCAGTAAATCGAATGTATGAAATTTGAATTTATAAAGCAGGAATTAACACCTAGGGCTTCGGGAATTCCATAACCATCCGGCGTAATTCTATCCAAGATCTGAGGATTGTGAGTTAATTTTCATTGTTTTTCAAGACAAATTAAGTTTCCAGTTCGGGGTGCTGGGTCAACACTCAGAGGATCGCTTTCACTGTCACATTTGGCGAGAGCCTCTCTCCTATTCAGGGTCCCGCGTTAAAGCGCTAAGGACTTAAGAACTTATCTAATTCTAGCTAAGGCTTAACTGTTACGTCTATTGCCGAAATGAGAATTTAGGGTTTAGAGAAAGAAAACATTAGAAAATAACTCCAAACCTTGAGATCAAAATCAAGGAAGAATCACACCTTCCGGATTAGGTCATCTCTAACTCTAGAAGGGATCTACTCACAAAAAGACATAAGAATGCAGAAATAACAATAAGAAATAAATAAAAACTTACTTGATTGCTTGAGAATTGAAGTTACCATCCTTACCGGCTTACAAAAGCAATAAAATAGAGAAGAGACTCTACTAAACTAAAACTAAACTAAGTCCTAATGGCTAGTATGTCAAAAAGCATGTCTAATTGAGCCAAAGTTTCTCTATTTATAGTACATAAATCCATAATTAACCAATTACAACTCAATACTTATTTAGGAAGGAAATTGTCTAATATTTGGACTTTAAACCGACTAACGAGTCTGTTTTGGATTCGGAATTCGGGTTTCGGATCCCTGTTTTTCAGATTTTCAGCATCTTGTTTCTCCACTTCGTTTCCTATCCAAACAATGTCGAAATAACACTAAATTTGGTACGTTTGTTCCCTGAAACATGATGAACACACTCATGAAAGAGGATTATAAAAATGTTATAAAAAGTCACATAAAATGATGCATTAAAAGAATTTTAAGCTTCATTTTTGCACATTTTCAATACTAAGCCTAAGGTAAAGTTCTACCAATTAAGACTTATCAAATTCCCCCAAGCTAGAATTTTTCTTGTCCTCAAGCAAAGAATGTGAATAATTTTTTCAAAAATTGAGATGCCTTGGTAAATCAGATTCTCTATAAACAATCTTCCGAAGATTCACAACACATCTATGCATATGAGGCAATTGATCTTAGCAATTTAAATTTTCCAAATGCATATATTAAGATTATCAAATTTCAACCTTAAAAAAGAGAGAGCTTAATCAATTAAATTGTCTTAACAATCTTCTTTCATATAGGATTTAAAATAAACCATGCAAAGAAAACACTCATTTTGCTATGATTTATACAAAATTACTAAATTGACCTCTTCTAAAGAAAAACACTTATTTTCTTTCTTTTGTTGTTTTTTTGTTTGCCCTTTTTTTTTATTCTTAAACTTTTTCGTGCTCTTGGCCAGAATGTTTTTACTAGATCATTCCGTCGCGGTGAGAGGAGACACAGCTGAAGATGCTTACTTAAGTGCACTTACAGAAAGGCAACTTTGTCGGTTTTCTAATTAAGCCCCTGTAAGCAACTTCAATGTTCCGTATACTTTCCCTTCACCAGCTAGTCGACGATTCACCACCGCCTCCCCCCAGCGGGTCACATATACGTTACACGAGATTAGACAAAACCGCAGCTTAAGCAACCGTTTTACTAAAAATATTTTTTTAGCATAAGTTAAGTAAATCTTCCCTTCCCAGCTGGTCGACGATTCACCACCGCCTCCCCCCAGTGGGTCAATTATACTTACTTTTACACATTTTTTATTTTTAAAGAGAATGGCAATTAGCAATCTAAGCATAAAGAGTAACATAAGAGAGTTAATTCCAAAAAATGGTTCTATTAGAAATCTTCAATTTGGAAGAAGTCGAGTACAATTTAATGGATAAGTGCAAACTTTAATGGTTACTTTAAGATAAAAATTGAACATAAGCAATGAAAATATTTAAAAGATCTAAGTTCAATGAATCATATGCAAAGATGTGATAGAATAACCATCTAATTAATTAAAGATCATCTTCAAAACCAGGCATTCCAAGTGATAAATCTCTTTTTGTTTTTCAGTTTATGATGGAATGTGATGGAATGATGATTTGCTGAAGACTAAACAATTGGTGAAGTGAACATCCGCCAAGCTAAATCAGACTAAGCAAACGGTTAAGTGAACACCCCCCAAGCTAAATCAAACATTGTCCTCAATGTATGGAGATAAATACAGATTACTGTTTGCGGTTGTGGTTCAGGTTGGTGGATGTTGCAGATGATGATGTGGTGGAAGAAGATGTTGTGGTCTATGTAGCTCCAATAGTGCAGTCCAAGGCGTCGCAAGTGAAAACCTAAAAAACAAAAAATAAAATGAAAATAAAAAGAAAAACTTGCGCACCGTGTGGATCAACCATCGGAGTTTGGGTAACCGGGTTGCTTACCGGCTAGCGCTGGTTTAACGTCCCGCTCGATGGAACGTCCTTGGCCGTTCAAAAATATATAGAATCAAAAGAATCGACCGAGTTTAGCGTACTTACTTGGTCTCCTGCATTGTATAGCTTGATACGGTGCATGTTTACCTTGAAAGTGGTGCCATTTTGAGCTCAAAGTTCGACGACACCATACGGAAAGACCTTTTCTATCGCGTATGGCCCAGTCCATTGCGATTTCAATTTCGCTGGGAACAATTTCATCCGAGAATTGAATAATAGAATCAAATCACCTAGTTTAAATTCACGGTTGAGGATTTGTTTGTCGTGCCACTTTTTCATGTTGTCTTTATAGATCAAGACACTTTCATAGGAGTTGTTCCAAAGCTCTTCTAGCTCATGCAATTCAAGGATTCGCCTTCGCCCCGCTTTGTCAAAATCCCAGTTGAGTTCTTTTAATGCCCATAACGCCCTGTGCGAAAGTTCAACAAGCAAATGGTAGTTTTTACCAAATACAAGTTTATAAGGCGTCATACCTAGCGGAGTCTTGAATGCAATGCGATATGCCCAAAGGACATCTAGAAGTTTGAGTGCCCAATCTGTAGGAGACGGTGCCACCACCTTCTACAAGATCAACTTGATTTCCCTGTTTGAGACTTCAACCTGTCCACTTGTCTGAGGGTGATATGCAAAAGCAACTTTATGAATTACCCCATATTTCGTCAACAATTTTTGAAATTGGTAATTAGTGAAATGCGCACCGCCATCACTAATTACCGCCCTCGGTATACCAAATCGGGGAAAGATGACTGTTTTGAAAAACTTTATCACTTGTTTTGACTCATTTGTTGGTGTAGCAACAGTCTCTACCTACTTTGAAACATAATCAACCACAACTAAGATGTAGGAGTTTCCCATAGAAGATGGAAAAGGTCCCATATAATCTACTCCCATACATCAAAAAGCTCAATTTCAAGAATGTTTGTTAAGGGCATTTCATGTATTTTACTCAAATTTCTAGTACGTTGGCAAGGATCATATTTTTGCACAAAATAATGAGCATCTTTAAATAAAGAAGGCCAAAACAAACTTGATTGCATTATCTTAGCCGCTGTTTTTGAAGCTCCGACGTGTCCACCACATGGAGATGAATGACAATGTTCAAGAACGCTTTGGATCTCATGGTCGGGCACACATCTTCGAAATATGTTGTCAACTCCCTTTTTGAAAAGATTCGGATCATCCCAGTAGTAGCGTCGGATGTCATGGAGGAAGTGCTTTCGTTGTCTACTTGTCAACCCTAGAGGAAGTTCATGGTTAAATAAATAATTTGCAATATCAGCATACCATGGTTCTTGTTGAATCAAGTAAAGGTGCTCGTCGGGTAAAGCGTCATTGATGTGAACGTTAGCAGTGTCGGTCAAGAGTCGTAAGAGATGATCGGCAACGATGTTCTCAGCACCTTTCTTATCTTTGGTCTTCAAATCAAATTCCTACAGCAGTAAGAACCATCGTGCAAGCTGTGGCTTCGTTTCTGTCTTGGTCAAAAGATACTAAGAGCGGCATGATCAGTATGCACAATTACTTTTGAACCAATCAAATATGGACAGAATTTATCTAGGGCATAGACTACAGCAAGCAATTCTTTTTGATTATAGTGTAATTATTTTGGGCATCATCCAAAGTTTTGCTTACATAGTATATAGCATGTAAGACCTTATTTGTTCTTTGCCTTAGAACAACGCCAATTGCATAATCACTAGCATCACACATCAGTGCAAAAGGTTCTTTCCAATTTGGAGGTTGTATGATGGGAGCACTAGTTAATGCATGTTTCAGTTGATTAAAGGCATCAAGGCATTTTTCATCAAAATCAAAAGGCACATCTTTACCAAGCAAATGAGTGAGTGGTTTAGCAGATTTAGAAAAATCCTTAATGAAACGACGGTAAAAACCTGCATGTCCCAAGAAACTGCGTATGCTGTTCACGTTGGTTGGTGGTGGAAGACTTGCTATGACTTCGATTTTTGCCTTGTAGACTTCAATCTCTCGTTCAGAAATTACGTGGCCAAGCACCACGCCTTTTTGAACCATGAATTGGCACTTTTCCCAGTTTAGCACAAGGTTGACTTCTTCGCACTTGCTTAAGACTCGAGAAAGATTTTGGAGACAAGCATCGAAAGAGGAACCATAAACACTAAAATCATCCATAAAGACTTCCATTATTTCTTTGATTAAAACTAAAAAGATAGCCATCATACATCGTTGAAAGGTTGCAGGCGCGTTACATAATCCAAATGGTATGCGCCTATAGGCAAAAGTACTGAAGGGACATGTAAATGTCATCTTATCTTGATCATCGGGATGAATTGGGATTTGAAACAAGCCCGAATACTCGTCAAGAAAACAAAAGTATGCATGTTTGGCTAATCTTTCCAACATTTGATCAATGAAAGATAATGGAAAGTGATCCTTCCTAGTGACGTTATTTAATTTATGATAATCAATGCACATGCGCCATCCAGTAACAAGTCTAGTAGGGATCAATTCATTATTAGCATTGTTGACCACAGTCATACCTCCTTTCTTTGGAACCACATGAACAGGACTAACCCAATTACTATCAGAAATAGGATAAATGATACCTGCATCTAATAGTTCAGAAATTTCAGCTTTTACAGTTTCCTTCAAATTCGGGTTTAATCTATGTTGACGCTCAACGAAGGTTTTAGTTTCATCAACTAGATAGATCCTATACATACAAATTTTAGGGCTAATCCCTTTGATATCATCAATAGAATAACCAAGAGCATTACGATGCACACGAAGTAAAGAAATCAATTTTTCTAGTTGCGAATTGGTCAAGTTTGCATTAACAATGACATGTTGCATCTCATCATCATCCAAAAACATATATTTTAGCGAGGAAGGAAGAGTTTTGAGTGTAGGTTTACTTACCTTTTCCTTACTTGTGATGTTGGAATCCGAGATGTCCTTGTTGGATGGTTCTTTTGTTGGTTCGCCTTCGTTTTGTTCGTTTTCTTCGCTGTTGTCCGTTTTTTCGTTTTCGAATATTTCATCTGTTCCTTCTCAAGAAGTGAGTCGAAGTGGTGACTCCTCTTCCAAGACTTCTTCTATATCATCAACGCGGCAAATTTTCTCCTCATACATAGGGCAGTCAACAAGTTTAGACATTTTAAATAAAATTTTCTCCTCCTCTATATGAAAAGTAATTCATCCCTCACGAACATCAATGAGGGCACCTGCTGTCCGGAGCATTGGTCGTCCAAAAATAATAGGTATAGCAACATCTTCATCCATATCAAGAACGTCAAAGTCAACTGGAAGATAAAATTAACTGACTTGAAGAGGCACGTCTTCCAGGATTCCTTCCGGATGCTTTACCGAACGATCAGCAAGTTGCAGAACCATGCGTGTAGGCTTAATCTCACCCATGCTCAAACGTTGTGCGATGGTAAGAGGCATCACACTAACGCTTGCGTCAAGGTCGCAAAGAGCTCGATTGATATGTACTGTACCTATGTTACAAGGGATGGAGAAGCTCCCTTGATCCGTAGCTTTGCTGGCATCCTTTTCTGAATTAAAGCACTACAAATCTCAGTCAAAGCAATAGTTTGAAATTCACTCAAATCGCTCTTTTTAGTAAGTATATCTTTCAAGAATTTTCCATAAGAAGGCATTTGAGTTTCTAAATCAGTGAAAGGCACAGTCACATTAAATTTTTCAAGATTTCAACAAATTTTTCAAATTGTTTATCGAGTTTTGCTTTTACGTACCTACCCGAAAAAGGTGGAGTTGGATTATAAATACGAGTTACCTGATTTTCTCCACTTTCCTTTTCTTGTGGTTCGGCGTCCCTGTCATCATCCTTTGCCGGTGGTAATGGTATTTCCTCGATTTCGCTTGCCGGTGCAGGTTCGGTTGGTGATGTTTGTTCTGGTAGTTTTGTTCCACTCCTTAAGATCATTGCATTGGAAACAAGAGGTTTAAAACAAGCTATGGAATTAATTTGTTCAGAATTGCGAGGATTGATAGGTTGAGAAGGAAGAGAGTTATTGTTTTTCGGTGCAAGATCTGCCAATTGTGCGATTTGAGTCTCGAGCATGCGGATGTGAGTCGATATGGAGTCTATCTTTTGGCTCATGGACGTCTTCTCTTTCTCTTGATTTGCTAGAAAGTTCTCTAACATGCGCTCCATGTTCGACTGCTCGGGTTGTTGTTGATTTGGCGGTCGATAAGGTTGCTGATTTTGTGGTTGAAACGGCAACCTTTGAGCTTGATATTGGGGATTTTGTTGATGTAGTTGTTGCTGTCCAAAACTTTGTTGTTGGCGTTGAGGTTGCTGATTTTGTCCTGACCATGCAAAGTTTTGGCTATTGCGCCATCCAGGGTTATATGAGCTAGGAAAATCATTACCTTGATGTTGTTGCATACCCTGAAAAGCGTTTGCCTGCTCCATAGATGGGTTAAATTGGCATTCATGGCCATAGTGACCTTGTATGCCGCATAGTTCACATATAGGTGTGATCGCATTAACAGATGAAGTAGTAGAAGATCCAAGAATAGACAATTTATCGGTCAAGAATGCTACCTGCTCGGCTAATTGCGATATTACACTTACCTCCATGTTGTTGGTCAGAGCTTGTTGAGCAGCTCGTTCGGTTCCCCATTGAGTGTAGTTTTGAGTGATTCCTTTGATGAGGTCGTATGCTTCGTCTACACTTTTGTTCATTAGTGCGCTGCCAGCTGCGGTGTCTACGGCCATTCGTGCATTGTAGTTCAATCCGCTATAAAACGTTTGAACTACAAGCCACTTTTCTAGTCCGTAATATAGACATTTGCGCAGCAAATCCTTGTATCGTTCCCAAGCGTCATAAAGTGATTCACCACCTGCTGAGAAAAAGATGCAATCTGGTTGCAAATATGAACAATTTTAGCAGGAGGGAAAAACTTACCAAGAAAAGCTCGTGAGAGTTTGTCCCAAACGAAGTGCATAACCATGCCCTTGCCTTCTCACGAAGCGAGAAAGGAAAGAGTCTCAAACGAAGTGCATCCTGTGTTACTCCATGAATCTTGAAAATATCACAATGCTCAAGAAACATATGCATATGTAAAGATGGATCTTCAGTGGGAAGACCGTTGAACTAATTTTGTTGAACCAAATTTAAAAGTGCAAGTTTAATTTCAAAATTATTTGATTCAATCGGTGGTCTAAAAATACCTGATTGCTACCCCATGGTGAGCGGGATTGCATAATCCTTGAGTCTCTTTTGGTCCTCCATTGTTGGTTTTTGTTCGATGTCTTCGAAAAGTTGAGTTTTCCTCTGATCTTACCTGTAACATCCTGAGTTTTGGGGTGAAAAGTTTCTTTCTTAAAAATCATGCATGCATATGTCTCTTCTAGATCAACCAAATCAGCCTCAGCTTTATTCTGTTCTAGCCCTAAAATCTCCAAATCTATCCTGTGACCCCAAGTCAAGATCTGACTTGCCAGATTTGATCTATCAGTTATCCTAAATCTAAAAGCCTTCAGAACCCAGATTCAATTCTATCCCTAACTTCCAGAATTATCAACTCTTTTCTGTTTTCGAAAACAGAATATCTGTTATTACCTTTTACCCTAAGTTTCAGAAATTCAGATTTAATCAAAATCTTAGCCAAGTTCAGACCAGATTATTCCTGGATTATGATCAAGGGTATGCCAATACCTTAATCCAAAAAGTTGACAGCCAGATTTCACCATCTGAACCTTTTTCGCAAATCAGTCCAAGAGTATCGCAGATCAGTCCTTTTTCCAGATTTTCTAAAAGCCAGAAAAGGCAAAATGTTGCAAATCATCTCCAAATTCAAATCTGACTCAGGGAACACCTCCCAAATGCTTTTCAACACAAATTCTTCTTATATGAGTATCTCAAAATCAAACCCTAAATCCCAGAATTCAAGATCAATAAGTTTCAGACTTATTTTACCCTAATCTACTCTGTTTTCAGTTCATATCAAAAGTCATCCAAATGTCTCAAATTTTATCTTCAATCTGTGCCAAATCATTTGTGGAATTAAGTATACCAAAACAGCAGAATCAAAATCAGATCAAACCTTCCAAATCTCCAGATTTGCAGTTCAGTCCAAATCAAGAATTGGAAATTGCAAATCAGCCCAAATTCGACCAGGCCAACTGCTGTATACGACCAGAAGCATCGCCGTGATTCTTGCGCCGTGCTCGCTCGCCGCCGGCCACGCCTCGCCTCGCCTGAGCTCGTGCTCACTTGAATCTGCATGTGCACACGCGCCCACGCCCCAGCCATCGCCGTGGCAACGCCGTTGAACAGCTTGCTCCCGTGCGCGACCATTGTCAGCATTTTCTTGCCACGTCACTGTGCTTTGCCAGCCCTTGTCGCCACTGCCTTGCACCGCCCAACAGCATTGCGTCCCGATGAAGCAATGGTTTGATCAGCAGTCACCTCACCAGTGCACAGTCGCGTCGCCGCTCGCCGTTGTTGCATCTGCGCCCGGCAACTCATGTCAACTGACACCGATTCATTGCTGTAAATCCTTGCAAGCTACGCCCACTGCTCTATTTAAGCCACCAGTGCCTTGTACCATCTTCTCTTCATCAGGACTTAGCCAATTTTGTAAATTCTCTCGCTGTCGTCTTCTTCTCCGGCGAGACCAGCTCGAGGCCTCACGATGACAGCCTCAACCGCAGCATCTCCTGCCAAATTAACAGCACCAGTGAGTTCCTCTCATCTCACTCATCATGCTGTACCATTTAATTGCTCACCGGTGACCTCTAACGCCGGCGATCACCGGAATTGCCGATTACCCTGTTCCTGCAATGTAGCTTAATTCAGCCCGAATTAGCTCTCGATTTTGTGGAAGAAGATGATCAGTGACTCATTTCCAACAAGCCTATGCATCAAGATCTCCCGATTGAGCTTCAATCGAAGCTTTCCCCAATTTTGAACTTCTCCAGAAACCGGCGATCGTCGCCAGGCTTCTCCGGCCATCCTCCGGCCCATCTAATTGTACCAGAAGCTTCCCTATACCTCCTAGATGCTCTCCAAGCTTGGAATCGAGTTCATTCGACCTGTAACAAAAACCCCCAAATGGCAGTGTTCTTCTCCGGTGTCGATCACCGGAAAACCTATTCCTGGCCGTTTCAGTTTCATCTACTTTGTCTTTCAGGTGTGCCTCAACCTCCTGAACATATTTGTCTTCTAGCTCGATCTCTGAAACTGCCCAGAATTCACGTTATAGCCATGCCAAAATCTTGTCCAGAACTGCTCCAGTGCAACTAGTTCACCTCAGTTCATAACTGAATTTCATCACCTTCCAGCCATCTTCAGCTTTGAATCCTGTTGAATGATTTGTTCCTGTTATCATTGCCTACCTCCCAGACAAAGTGGTGCATCATTTGGAGCTCTAGATCAAAAGTTATGCCAAGCCCTAGTTTCTGGCCATGTCAAGATCAATGCCAGACTATGTCAGTCAGTGGAATTAGCCCTTTTCACTCCCTTCCAGATGTGCATTTTGGGCATAACTTTGTCCCTTAGATTCCTGAGGTTGTGATCAACATTTTCTTCTTCTATCACAACTTGATTTGAGCCCTTGAATTATATTTGCCGCTAAACTCTAATTTTTGACACTATTCTAGTGCATGCCATCCAATGGCATTGCCTTGTTTACCCACTTCTGATTGTGCATTTTGAAAGCCACTTTGTCCACTGAATTTGTAGAGTTATGATCTACATTTTCTTCTACTGTCATAACTTGAGATAAGCTCTCTAGTTTTCCTTGAAGTTATGTCAGATTCTTGATCCGAATGTCAATCTGCTGACATTCGCTGTTTTTGATCAAACCAGCCACAAAACTGATGTTCTTATTGTAACCTTGAGATCCTAAGAGCATCTACCACCCATCCTTAGCCAAATCCTTGAAACCCTAGATCTCAACTCAGTTCAGCTTGTAATCTCAATTATCTTCAGTATCGTTCAGTCACTCTTGTAAAGCATATCTGCATATAGATCCTAAAACATCTTAATATATAAGTAATATTTGTGTGTATTATTTGGTTTGTCGTCGAGCAGATCTAGAAGCCGAGATCGAGGACTTCGCTGTTGACCCGTCATCAACTGCTGTTTCTTACGACGCGGAAGGCAAGTCATATCCTTGGTCATCTTGAACCTATATTTTAAATGTTGCTAAAACATAACCTTGAATATAGGCAATATTGCATGTGAAAGATTGAGAATGGTTGATTTATGAATTGGCAGTACTAGACTGGTTATCTGTGAAATGTGAAATAAACAAGTTTTGAGCCATGAACTATTATATGTATATATATACTTATATTCATGAAATAAAACCCCTAGCCGTGACCAGAAAATGGTATGGATGGCGGTAGCACTGGAGGTGCTAGACTGCAAAGGAATGCAGGCACTAAAGGTGCAGGGTTGTGGATGGTCTGGTCACTGGCATATAAGGACTAGAACCTTGTGTTGTGCGTCTAGTGGCATGAACAACGTGCTAACCGCAAGCCTGGTATGGGACAGGCCTGAACAAGTACTTATGTGGATCGCACATGAAACCCCTGCATGAGATGTGTTGTGATGATTGATATGGAGGCTGACTCCCACTATCACTGAAGGTGATCTGATATTTGACCCAGTAATGGGAAAATGAGGTAGGGTGGGGGTATAGCCCGCCACAACTGTGTTTCGCGAGAGATCCACAGGGTCAAGGGTGAATTGTGAGTAAAACATAACAAAAGTTCTTGTTATTTCCACCTTGCCGCTCACAGTATGAAGTGAGTCAGGGGTCCAATCATTTTGTTATGATAGGAAAGGTTTGAAAGTGGAATATCTTGCGGGTAAATTGGTACCTCTCTGCAGAGTTAAAAACGTATTCGAATACTCCGAGCTCCCGGGTTTTATAGGAGTCTGCTGCGGTGGATTAAATCCACGGGGTGTGACACAAGTATTATTTTCTAAATAAAATATGTTTTAATCAAGATTACCCAAATGACATGTGTTGTCATGATAAGGAGTGCTGCCGTGGGCTGTCGTGTGTCGACGTGTCGCGGTAGTGCTATAATCTAGTGAACATGAATGATGATGTTATATTATGAAAAGTGCTGCCATGAGATGAGGTATGAAAGAAAAAGATTATTTTATAAACATCCATAATTCTTGACTAGTCTAGGTTCATGTCATCACTACTATAAGTATCTACTCTTACCTATGACTTGCTGAGTACGTAAATGCTCACTCTTGCAACCTACAAATCAATAGACGGAGCAATCAACAATCAAGATGAAGGCGTGGAGTACTTATTGGATCCAGAAGGAGGAGCGTCAGTCCCGTCATTTCCCTGATGTGTGTTGTTCTGCTGTCCACTTCTCTTTTTGTGGGTGGGTCACCCATGTTCTGCTGTGTAGATGTTATTTTGCTAAACCATGTATGCCGTGAAGGCATTGTAATCTCCTTATGTAATATCAAGGCCAGCAGGCCACACTGCTTAACTATTTTGTAAGTTACTCTGTTGCAATGTGATAAACTCCTGTGCTTGACTTATCCTGGGACGTCAAGGGTATGTGTATGCTATGCATATATGGGACTAGCTGCAGCGAGCTAGGTCTCTACAGGAGTAGTCGTAGTCCCAGTTTCGGGGCACGACATTACCTGTCTTGCCTCGTATTGAAGTTGGCGCTCGGTTTTGACAGGTTCGTCTGAGCTATCCAGCTTTGCACTACTGTCCCTCAAAGGTTAGTGGTGCAAAGAAAAGAAGAAAAAGGAAAATAGAAGCAAGATTGAAAAGTGAGATTGACTTATATCAGCGAAAATTAATCTAAAAAAATGAATTATCATTGTTCCCAGCAATGGCACCAAAAACTTGATCGCGCCTGAGAGGGTCGAGCGCAATTTGCGAAGTAATAAACCGCAAGTGGATGGTTGAACATTGAGCACTTGAGGGTCGAATTCCATGAGGAACAAACGTATTCGTCTTTCTAGCTTAATGGATCACTGATTAAGTCTAAACGAGTTTTGGGGTTGTTTTTCTATAACTAATTCTACTACTAAAGCTATTAATTTAAGGTTTTAAGGCAGTAAATTGAATGTTTGAAATCTGAATTTATAAAAAAGGAATTAAAACCTAGGGCTTCGGGATTCCATAATCATCTGTCGTAATTCTATCCAAAGTCCGAGGATTGTGAGTTAATTTCCATTGTTTTCCAAGATAAATTAAGTTTTCAGTTTGGGACGCTAGGTCAACAGTCAAAGGATTGTTTCCACTGTCATGTTTGGCGAGAGCCTCTCTCCTATTTAGAGCCCCGCGTCAAAATGCTAAGGAATCAAGAACTCATCTAAATTCTAGCTAAGGCTCAACTGTTACGTCTATTGCCGAAACGAAAATTTAGGGTTTAGAGGAAGAAAACATTAGAAAATAACTCTAAAACTTGAGATCAAAACCAAGGAAGAATCACGTCTTTTGGATTAGGTCATCCCTAACTCTTGAAGGGATCTACTCGCAAAAAGCCATAAGAATACAGAAATAACAATAAGAAATAAATAAAAACTTACTTGATTGCTTGAGAATTGAAGTTGCCATCCTTACCGGCTTACAAAAGCAATAAAATAGAGAAGAAGCTCTACTAAACTAAAACTAAACTAAGCCCTAATGGTTAGTATGTAAAAAGCATGTCTAATTGAGCCAAAAGTTTCTCTATTTATAGTACATAAGTCCTATAATTAACCAATTACAACTCAAGACTTATTTAGGAAGGAAATTGTCTCATATTCGGACTTTAAACCGACTAACGGGTCTGTTTTGGATTTGAAATTTGGGTTTCAGGTCGGATTTCGGGTTTCGGATCCTTTTTTTAGATTTTCAGCATCTTCTTTCTCCACTTCATTTCCTATCCAAACGATGTTGAAATAACTCCAAAGTTGGTACGTTTGTTCCCTAAAACATGATGAACACACTCATAAAAACATATTGTAAAAATGTTACAAAAAGTCACATAAAATGACGCATCAAAGGAATTTTAAGCATCATTTTGCACATTTTCAATACTAAGCCTAAGGTAAAATTTTGCCAAATTAAGACTTATCAATTGTCACCCTCATTTTGATCAGCATTTTCATTTTGAGGTTCATTGTCATCGTTACCACCTTGGTGAAAATCCACTAGATCATTTTCGTCTCCATTATGAGCTTCCGTGTGACACACATAGCATATGACCACTTGTATTGTCCAGCTAAGCCTTAAATTTTCATCTGGTTCAGTGCTTACCAAAAGCGAGGGATATCAACCAAATTTGTAACAAGGCACATAATCATGACATGAGATCGATCACCATTTAGTTGATATCCTTTATCCAATTCTTTTAATTGATCAAAAGTAGACACCGCTTTGGCAAGATTATGAACTGACCAAAAATCTAGAGGAAAATTGAGTAACATGAGCCAGACAATATGATTGAAGCTCTTCTTTCTCAAGTTAGGCCCTTCATTGTGCTGACAGAGGAACAAAAGGAAGTCTTCTGTAATATGAAGACCTTCATCTAGCATACTATCTCTGTCCAGGTGATACCAGCCTAGACTGTCTCGCAAGAGAACGAGGACAGAGCAGTAAGGCGAGTATTCCATATCGTTCTTTCCACAGGGACTAGAGAACCAAAACGTGAAGAACTAAACTAAATCGATGGCAAGTGAAAATAAATCAAACAAAAGAAATAGAGATGAGATGTTAGAAGAAAAATAGAGAAAGAAAGAGGTGGATATCTCGTGACTCGCCATTAGTGTTTAAAATTGTACAATAATCGTAAATATGTGCAATGTTTAATATAATCAAGAAGGTGCAATGTCCACTGCACAAATCGACGAAACAATAGTACAAAAATAAATACTAACGCTTCAACAAGCCTCAACACAAATCAACCACACAACTCTCAACATAAACAAGCTCTTCAACCTCACAAGCACACTTCTCAGCAACTAAGGCACCAAGGCAATAAGATGTAAATACGGGAGAGAACAAGATATACAAAGAACCCCTAGAACTGGCACAATTGGATCACCAAAACAACCAAGAGCTAGTGAATGCAGTCAACTGACAAACAAACCAACATGAAGATCAAAACTGGATTGAACAGCAAGCAGCAAGAATTTCAGTTCATCACAAGAGACAAATAAAATATCAAGTTCACTAGGTAATTGAAATAACCACTCAACACAAAATTTTAGATATGAAATTGTACTCAGATGTTGCATGAATGAACAACCAAATTCAGAACAATTCATTTGAATTGAGAATTCTCCAATTAGATATGAAATAAGACATTCAATCCTTCACATTTACAAACAAGCAAATCTCATATAAACATCCAATTTATCAGAATTCAAGAACTGAGGAGAGTGAGAAAAGTTGGACCAAAGATGTGGCTTGCTGGAGATGTTCTGGTGATCTCTGGTCGTCTGAGCAGGTCGTGGCCATGGAAGTAGACGCTGATGCACAACAGGTGATGAAGTCGGCCGAGGCAGCAGCTCATTCGTGTTGAGATCGTATGATCGATGGAGTGGTCAAGGAGCCCGATGAAGTTGTCGAGGTGGTCGTGGCCCGAGGAGTCGTCGGACTCGATGAAGATCACCGTTGAAGAGGAGCGTGGCCGTCGGCGCTGAGGAAGAAGGAAAAGTCACCGAGGTTGAGGTCGTGAGGAGCGGCGCTAGATCTAGCGAGATCTAGGGCGGCACAGCGAATTCATCGGAGCAGATTCGGCAGCAGCTCACACGGCGTGGCGAAGCGGAGGTGGCGACGTGGATCCGGCAGTGGGAGGTGGAGGCGTGCTGCTGGACCCGCGGTGGCGCGGGAGTGGTGGCAGCACGCGCAAGAAAGGCGATGGCGACGCGACACTGGAACAGAGGTGGCACGGGAGGCGCTGGATCGGCGGCGTCTCGCTGGCGGTGGTGTAGCGCGGTGTAGTTGAGCAACGGCGTGGGCGGATTCGGCGGCGTCGGCACCGTGGCAGCTCGCGGCGAGGCGGGGTGGCGAGTGGAGGCGGAGAAGTGGAGAGAGGAGGCGCGGCGGACGGGATGATGGATCCGACGCGGGAGTGGAGCAGTGGAGAGAGGGAGGAAACAGAGAGGAAGAAAGAAGAGAGGAAAAAGAAAGAGGAAGGAGGAAGGAGGAGGGAGAGGAGGAAAAAGAGAGGAGAAGCTCGGGAGCACGCCGGTGATGAGGACGAACAGGATAGAAGAGGATGAAATGTGGTGAGGAGGATAAAGTGAGAGAATATCCATGGCTCGCTGGAGAGATGGCTCGCTGGAGAGGGAGGAAAGATAGAAAAGGGGAGGTAGAAATCGGGAAGAAGACCGGCGGCTTACCGCTGGCGTGGACCTGGCCGGCGGCGACAAGCTCGTCGGGGTTGGGAGAGAAGAAGTGGGGGTTTTTGGGTGTGTGCCAGGCCGAATTGTTCACAGTGGCGACAGAGGGTTTCTAATGCTTTGACTATTTTGCAAATAAGTCCTTGCATTTTAGGATTTTAATAGAAAATACCTTCCACCATTAGGGTTAAGAATTTTTGTGTCTTGCCCGATTTGCAATTAGGGGCTTGGGTTTCTAGTGTATTGCAATTAGGCCCTAGGCTATTAGGTTTAGTTGCTCTAGAATCCCAGAGACTCTAATGTTGACGCGGTCAGCTTCTATGCGTCTGTAATGACGCGTACTTCTAAACGGAATCGTCCGTTCGCTAGATCCAATCGATGAAACTCATCCATTCAGCCATAAATTGCCCGAATTGCGTCGACCTGCGATTAAAATGAACAAAATGCACAATCGAGGTCGAACGATAGCAAATAAAACTATACTTGAGTATTTGATGATTTTCATGACTAAAATGAGCATGAATGAGGGAAAAATATCCAAAAAATATGCACAAATATGAGAATTACGACCAGGGTAGAAGCAAAATGCAATATTGCCAAAGCCGGGTCTAAAGCAGATGGAGAAATGTGAACTTGCATTCCTGTCTCATTTTGAAAGTAGTTAGCTACCACTTAACGAGGATTATTAGCTTCTAGAGCGAGCGAAGCCACCGCCATATCTTCGTTAGCTTCATTTCTTAAAGCAATGCACCTTGTCCTAAGAGGTTTCTTTGGAACAACAATCTCCTCTAGGCCATTTCGCAAAAATGGAATAGGAACAACATAATAATTAGCCATTAACAGAGGAGAAGAAAAATCAAGACTCGAAGAAGGTTCAACAACAATGGCACCCGAGGGAGAAGAGGTAATGACTAGAGGCGAGGAAGGAGACAAAACGACTCTAATAGATTTAGATTCCTCGAAGAAGTTGTGGAAATTATTAGCAAGAATGGCTTTCTTTTGCCCATCACATCTGCTGTCAGCAGAGTACATCAAAATCCCAAATGAGTAATCAATATTAAGTCTACTAACTTGCTTCAAAGCATGCAAGCCTATCGGTTGCTTAGAAAAATAGGCAAGTGAGAAGGCATCCTTTTGTTTGAATTTTAGACGGCTAAGATTTGTTTTGTTACAGAATCTACAAATATGACCATAATTGAAACAGCAATTACACCTAATTTAAGAGACATAATCTTTTCGAATATGACCTGGAGGAGGGCAGTTGAAGCAAATAAAATCCAACTTAGCTTTAGGAAACTCCTCACAAGGAACCTTCTTCAAATAATTAGAATGAGATAATTCTTCCTTCCATTTCACAAGAGAGAGATGCTTAGACTTATTCTTTACTAAGATCCATTCCTTTTCTTGTTTGATCAGCCAGTTAGCATACTCCAATTTCCAATTGGGACCTCCATCTCTCCATAAGGAAAAGACCAAAGGAAATTTATCATGACAAATATTTCGAGATTTAAGAATCTTAAAGCCCACCTTCTTACTAGCAGCTGAGAATCAAAATCTAAATTCTGAAATTTGATCAACCTTGAAAAGCTTAGCTTCACTACCAAAATAAGTAGCTAGAATGTCCCCAATAACCTTCTCCGTTGATCGAAAAGCCGATTGACAAATTAAGAGAAGAAGATGAAATTCTTTTGCATCTCTAAATCCATTAAAAGTAACACCAAACTGAGTGTAAGACCAAACTTCTTGTTCAAAAATTGAACTAATACTCCCATCTAGACAGATAGGATCAAACATGATTAAGCAAGGAGAAATCCTGATCCTTGTTCTACCAAAACAAAACATCCAAAGAAATCTTAACTGATGACCACAAGCACAAATAACGACCAAAACTTCAACCAAGTCTCCTCTTTCGACCACAAGCAAAAAATAACACCCAAAGAAATCTCAACTTATGACCACAAGCACAAATCGACCATAACTCAAATCGACCATAACTCCAATCGAAACTTTACTTATGACCACGATCATTATGGTCGATAAAGATCTCAACAGAAGCCTCTCCAGAAGAAGAGCAAGGACAAATCTCCAGACGAAGATTACCAAAAACTGTCAGCTAATCAAACAATACGACCAACTAGAACAAAGCAGAAACAGAACCACCAAAGAGAAAAAAACCAGGATCAAACTCCTTTCAGAAGGAGTAAATCCTCCTCAAAATATTTAGGGAAGCGAAAACTAGGAACTTGCAAAGACCAAAGTCAATCGCCAGCAACCAAAGAACTCCAGAAAAGCCAGAAGAGAGCTCCGAAGCATCCAACCAGATTCCGTCAAAAACAAGATAATAGATCTCTAAATCAAAATAGCGCTAATCCTCCTTCCATCAACCTCAGGAATCAATGGACAAGGCAAGAACGAATCTTGATCAGAATAGAAATGAAACCGCCAAAGAGAAAAAAACCAATAACAAACTCCCTCCATTAGGAACACATCCTCCTCAAGATGCTTGGAGATGGAAACAAAGAGAGCTCATCATCAATCAAAGCCGATCACCAGCAACGAAGGAACACCACGATCGCCTTGCACCTCCGGCCAATGGAAACTTTTCAAACAACCTCAAATAAATCTTTAAATTGCCATAAGCCAGCAAGGGCTTGAGGGTGGAACAAATGTTGATGGATTCAATACCACTCCACTTGAAGACATCAACACTAGCCAAAATAGTGATAAAAACCAAGCCAGTGTTGACACTGATAAGTGCTTAATTAGTAGCATTTTTACCCTAGGTTTGCTAGTAAAAACATGCTGAAAACTCTTTTGATGCGACATTTTATGTAACTTTTTGTATCATTTTTACAATCCACTTTCATAGTTGTGTTCTTTATATTCCAGGATCATGCCTACAAAATTTGGGAGCTTTTTGAGTTTGTTTGGATAAGTTTCAATGAAAAACACAAAAACTAGACAAAAAGGCCCAGGGGACCCCTGGCTGAGCCCAGCACAACCCTTGGCGCGGCTAGTGCTCGGCCCAGGGAAAGGCCCATGCCAGGGTCCATGCTAGGGCCTGGTGCCAACTACAATTAGGCTGTTTGAGTCCGCTTTATCTGTTTTGCGTACCGTCTGAAGCTGGATTCCATCGCATGCATGTCAAGAGTTTTATTTGGACACGTTGACTTATTGTATTATAAATAGAGAAGGTTTTGGGTCAATTATGTGTGCTATTTTTAGGTATTTTTTAGAGATTAATTAGTTTTAGAAGTTAGGTTTAGAAGAGCTCCCTTCTCGATTTTATTCTAGTTTTCACGTTTGTAAGCCAACAAATACAGTATACCTAATCCTTTGATGCAATCAAGTAAGTTTTCATTTATTTCTTATTATTTCTGTATTTTTATGATTTTTTGTGAGTAATTCACATCTAGGGTTGGGGATGACCTAATCCAGAAGGCGTAATTCTTCCTCGGTCTCGATTTCAAGTTTTACAGTTAGTTTCTTATGTTTTCTTCTTCTAAACCCTAGATTCTTACCTGGCAATAGTCGTAATAGTTGAGTCTAAGAAATAATTTAGGAGAGTTCTTGAGTCCTTTCGCGCCTTGACATGGAACTTGAACAAGAGAGAGGCTCTCACCAGACTTAACCGTGGAAGCAATCTTCTGATCGTTGCAGAGAACAAAGAACACCCAATAATGGAGGACCAAAAGAGACTGAAGGATTGTGCAATCCCGCTCAGCATGGGGTTGCAGTCAGGTATTCTTAGACCAGCAATTGAATGAATTAATTTTGAAATAAAACATACACTCTTGAACTTGGTACAACAAAATCAATTCAGAACCAAATCGATCACGAATGGGACACATGGCGCAATGACGGCCAGACATGTGGCGTAGCCGAAACCGAGTCGGAATCTCCTTCGTCCGCGTTGTAATCGACCAGGTCTCTTTTTCGAGCGAGAGCCTTTTTTGAGTACAAGTCGTTTTTGCCCGTGTTTCGTATGGTTTTGGATTTTTACCCGCCAATTTGACTTCGACCAGGGCTTTTTGCTTCTCCAGTTTGGTTTCTTGGCCATTGAAGGCTCAAATGTGGTCGAAATTGCCTCAAACTTGGAGGGCTTGATCCCTAAAGCATGATGAAAATAACTGTGAAAGAAATTTGTGAAAAGAATAAAATTTTGCACATAAAATGTCGCATCAAAGGAGGTTTAAGCATGATTTTTCATGTTTTCAATACTAAACCTAGGGTAAAAGTGCTACCAAGTTAGCACTTATCAATCCCCATGGTCAGCACCAGCTATCGATGGTTGGGTCCCGGGGGTTCCTCGTTGAGCTTATGCAGAATTTAGTTGAGTTTTATAGGGAGATAATTCTAACAATCACCAGGGTAATCACAATATCTACGGATCTAATGACATGAAGAGTTATCCAGGTTCGGACCCTCAAAGTTGAGTAATAGCCCTACTCTTGTTGATTTATCACTGTGAATAAGTAAAAGGATTACAAAGAGAATGCATTGCCTATTTATCTGTTGCTCCCTATCCTAATCCTTCTCTTAAAGGTCTTTTTATACTTGTCGAAGAGATCGTCCGTTGTTCTATTGAAGATACGCCTAATGATCACCTATAACTGCTTCATAGAGGTTGCTGCAAGTCATGGTTACATGGCGGTTGCTATAAGTCGTGGTTGGTTGCTGTTTAGCAGTTTCTTTCACCTGCGGTTATAGAAACTGCTCATCCATCTTTATCTTCTCCGACGGTTAGCTTGTCATGGACTTATGATTGTTTCAGGAATAATCATAAGGATCAAGGAACGGTTATTATGAGTGGTGACTTATACTATATATTTTTCATGTTATAGTATAGGTCTTTAACACTATGGTCGGGTATCGTCTACGACCATGTATAGGTATCAGGTTTTGTCTCTGCGTTATGGTATGATTGTAGGCAAATGTCTCTGCAGCCATAATACTCGTAGGTACAATATGAGGTCATGGACTCTGTGATGATAAATGTTGAGACTATAGAGTTCCGTAATTAAAATTATGGAAATTAAATATCCTTGATGGGCTATGTCCAAAATATCCTTGGATTACCCCATTATCCCTTTCCTTGGTCTTCTGAGACCATAGAAAGGCGTAATCGATCATGGAGTGTTATACACGACCATGGAACGATATGCGTGACCATGGAATGGTATGCACGACCTTATAAACACATGGGCGATTTAACTCGGGTAATAATCCTCGTCAAATACCACAACTAGGATTTGCTCGATTAGCCATGGAAGACGGAAGAATTTTATCAAACACATGGAACATCGACCAGTTGCGTAAGTTCTTTGTATAAGTTGTTCCATTTCCATCATAATTTCATATAAATTTAGTATTTTTCTTCACTTTGTGTTATGGTTGCATCTCTAGTTTTAGCCTTACTTTTTTCTCAGGTCACGCCCGGGGGTTGGTCGTGATAAAATGACTTACTACGATGTTCAAGTGGATTCACTGGCCGATCTCATGGTCACATCTAGATAAGACATCTCTTTGTAAGCTGTTTCTTAACGCATAAAAGGACTTACTAGCATGTTTCTGATCATCTGAGTGACTGTCAGTTAGAAAAAAGCTTGTACATTCTGTATTAGCCGTTTGTAAGCCATTTCTTAACGCATGAGAGACTTACTAGTATGTTTCTATACTACGACTTCGGTATAAGTGATCATTCAAGCCTTGGTCTTCTTAGATCAGATTACTCACCTTGCGACCACTATACTATGACTTCGGTATTAGTGATCACAAGAGGGGGCTAGGGGGATATAACTATAGCATTAAGTTAGAAAGGATAAGTACTTTGCATTTCATTATTATTCCTTTTTTCATATTTTATCATCTACTTTCTGCTAATCATGTGTATTGGCAAGGTACAAAGACTCTGATAGAGTAAAATATTTCCATTTTCATTGTCAAATTTACAAAAATTTACAATGAGAGGGAATACATCAGGGAAGGTTGAGGTCGTATAACAATTTGTCTACTAAAGGCTTGACTTCGGCATTGGCTGCGTTCAGCTGATCCTCGCTATCAAAAACCGCTTCTCCCACCACTAGATTCAGATCTAAATTTGAACTGTGGTGATGCCTACACTTGCAGAGGATGGAAGAGACTACGGCACCGATATCGGTTTTCAGTCTCTCATTGTACCTCATTGCAAATTCTTGGATATTAGTGACCAGCGAGTCAGCTTGAACTGCAATCAAAATGCAAAACTCTTCAAGAGATTAGTTATCATTCTAAAGATTAACAACATCGGCATCAAGAGAGTCCGCAACCTCCCTCAGCTTTTCGAGAGTGTCCCTCTCAGTGAGACTGCATGATATTTACTTGATTTGCTTGATTTTTCTATATATTTTCCCCATGCTTATGCACATATTAGTCATATACCTCGTCATATGCCTAGATTATTCCAGATTTGTTGCCAAATCGACTGGATTACTTGTTTTGCAATTTTTATCGCAGGTTGGCGCGAATTGGATGGATTTTGGCTAACGGATGCGCCTCATCGACTAAACCCGACCTCGGTCGATTCCAGATAGAAGTGCATGTTTCTGCAGATGCGTAGGAACCGACCGTGCCGAAATCAGAGTCTCCGGCGGCTTGGAACACCTAAACCTAGCTGCCAAAGGACCTAGTTGTCATTTCAAATTTTGTCGAGGACCTTTCTGCAAAAATGCCAAAATCTCCCTTAACCCTAGCCAGCCGCCGCTGGGAAAACTTGAGCCTGTTTTT
The DNA here is from genome assembly GCA_019359835.1 of Pharus latifolius. Lineage (NCBI taxonomy): Eukaryota > Viridiplantae > Streptophyta > Magnoliopsida > Poales > Poaceae > Pharus > Pharus latifolius. Next base: position 36,789,211 of record CM033325.1, read on the forward strand.
TGTTTTCTTTACCTTCTCCTTCTTCCTCCCTCAAGCTCTCTCCACACCTCCATCCACCACACTGCCGACGGCCAGGCCGTACACCGGCAGTGCCCCTTTTCCGCCACCCGCCACCTCCCAACATTGGCGCACCGCCACAGCGCTGCCACCTCGCCAGATCCGCTGATCCGTCACCTCCCACCGCCGGATCAGCCTCCACTCCCACGCCGCATCGCCTCCCTCGCGCCGGATCCGTCCTCGTGACGCTCTCCAGCGCCTCTTCGCGTTTCCACGCCACCTTCGTCCTGCGTGCACCGCTACCTCCCTTCTTCCTCTCCGACGCCATTTGCCATTGGTGTGACAACAACGGCGAACCGTCAACTCCCCCCTGCTCCCATCTCGACATCGCCTCCCTCTGCTCTGGCGATGGTGTCTACTTCCTCGAGCTGCAGCTTCGTCCTCTCCACCACCAGCTTCCTGCAGGACCCTTGCTTCACCCACAACTTCTTCAACCCTGACATCAGCTTTGGCCATCTTCTTCCACCTCTCCGACGAGCACTTTGGTGACCACGTCAACAGCCTCTTCACCAACTTCAGTTTTGGCAATGATTCCCCTCTCTCAATCTCATTCTCTTCTGCCCCTGAAAACTGTTTCCTGTATGTTATAAGAAACTCAGCTGAGTATATGATGAACACATGAATCGAGTTGTGTACGGTTCATAAATGCTTGTTGAGTGGCCTTAAATTTTGAGAATCTTGCTGTTTGTTTCTGTTCCACTCTTCTGTGGTTGTTTCCTTCTGTGTGTTGAATTTTGAAACTATTGAATTGCTCCTCTGTGTCTAACTGTCAATCGAAGCAACATTGTCATTTGATGCTTGTGCTAAAAACTAAAATACTTTGTTATGATTGGCTATTGAAATGCATTGATCATCTTTCTCGAATTCTTATGTTACAGCCTATGATATTGGATCTTTGTGTTTGATTTGCATTAAACCCAATTCACTGCACGACAACTCCTTCAGTGACCACTGATATTTTGTTGGGTTAGGTTTGGATTGCTGTGTGTAGAGCCTTGAGAAATTGCTATAGCTAATCCCCTCCAGTTTGAATTTTATACACACGATAGTGTTCTCTTGATTTGCAGTTTTGTTCACCGCTGGCCTAGGGTACGAGTACAGAATTCGATTTCTGCTAATCGCATTCTAGTCGGTGAGGCAAGTCGAGATTTACTATCTTTTTAACATTGCATTTATGATTTGAATTTAGTTGGGCATATTTTTCTCTTATCTAGTCTCTTTGGAGAGAATGACATACTCACCTACTACTGCGACCTCGTCCACTTGCGAGGCCCCGTTCTAGGTGGTATCACTACAGCGTTTGATAATTATATCCAAGGCGTCCTTCTCATCGTGGACAAGCTTCTCGGCTTCTCGAGCAAGCTTTGTAGTCTCTCGAGCCCTCTCGCTGGCCGCCTCGTAGTGGTCAACGATCTTGTGGAGAGTTTCGAGGTCGTGCCCTCACCTGATGAACTTCTCCTCAAGGCGCTTCTTTTCCCCTTGAAGGAAGTTGCATAATGCAATCTTCTTCTTTAGGGATGCCAGGGTCTCAGCAAACTTTTCGCTACTCACCCTCCCAGCTTCATCTCCCTATACGACCATGAGATAATTCCTAGTCGTATAAGAAAAAAAAATTTAAGAATAATAATCCTTACCTTGGAGACAGATGCTGATTGGGCCATAGAAGGATTTGGGACATTCACTACCCCTTTTGTGACATCTGCCGCCTTCTCGACCACAGTTAGAGATGCTGCAGTAGGAGAGGAGGTGGTCTAATTCGTATTATACATCCAACTTATAATTGGATAAGTCATTCCTAACTAAACAATGTGATTTAGTTAGAGAGAAAAAATATTACCTCAAGCAATCTCCTTGGAGATTTCGGGGAATAATTCCTATGGCGAAAGAAGAGGTTGGTCACGAAGCCTAACCCATAGTTGCAACTAATGGCTGTAGACTCACAGCCTTTTCCAACAAAACATAATCACTTTGTGAGTCAGGGAAGAGGTCTTAATTGGTTTCTTTGATGAGGATCCACCAGATGATCCAGCATCATCACTGGCTCCACTACTATAGAATACATTATCACAGTCGGTTCAAAACAGTCATCACAGATGGTTCTGAATGGTCAATGATATTCGAGCACTATCACTGACAATTACGAACCGTCTGTGATAACTTACTATCACAGGCAGTTTTGACCTCAAAACCGTCTGTGATAGTCTCCTTATCAGAGACGGTTACAAGCTCAGAACCGTCTGTGGTAGTATGAGTATCCTAGATGGTTTTGAGGTCAAAACCATCTGAGATAGTGTCATTATCGGAGACGATTATAAGCTCAGAACCACAGTGGTAGTATGAGTATCATAGACTGTTTTTAGGTCAAAACCATCTGGGATAGTGTCATTATCGGAGACGGTTATAATCTCAGAACTGTCAGTGATAGTATGAGTATCATCGACGGTTTTGAGGTCAAAACCATCTGGGATAGTGTCATTATCGGAGACGGTTACAAGCTCAGAACCGTCAGTCATAGTATGAATATTATAGACAGTTTTGAGGTCAAAACCATCTGGGATAGTGTTCTCATCAGAGAAGGTTATAATATCAGAACCGTCTATGATACTCATACTATCACAGACGATTCTGGGATTATAACCGTCCGTGGTAGTATGAGTATCACAGAGGGTGTTGAGCTTATAACCATTTGTATACTCTGTAATACATACATAGATCGATTTATCACAGACGGTTTTTATCTCAAAACCGTCTGTGCATATTAATTTTTTAAAAATATTTTTCTTTTTTTTTTTGTGGCTAGCCTCAGGAATCATGCTAGCCATGCCCTCTGTACAATAGCATTTCATATATACAGTTCATTTCATACATGCACAGAACTCAGAAATAATACAGTTCATTTCATACATGCACAGAACTTAGAAACATGTACAATAGCATGCATTTCATATATACAGCTCAAAATAGATCAAATTGTAAGTTTCATTCAACATTTCAAAAATATATACAATTGAGATTGAACAAATAAATGTAATCGACAATTAAAGTTAGTATGTTAGATGTTTATTACTATACTAGTCTCAGTTAGTAAGGCCACACTAATACGAACCGAGCGGGTCCCTAAACTTCCCCTGGGTGATATGGCATCCATCGTGAAAAACTCAGCGAGCATCCCTCGGACTAAACCAATCTAACAAAGTTCAAAGCTTTCTGAAGAGAAGTCAATCCCTTGCAGTAAGAGTTGGTACAGAAAAAATTAGTTCAATGCAGCTGTAAATTTTGCCAAATCGATATAAAGGGCAGCAGTTGTATACCTCTAGGAAATTTGGCTGGTGAGGGGTGATGAGGTCGTAGATGTGGTGCAACCCACATGTATTGTCGTCCGGCTGCTGATGGTACTACCAATGTACGGACTGAGAGTTAGCTGGGGACACGTTATAAAGTAAAACAGATGCCAGTTGAAATTTATACCAGAAATTGTATCTACTGAAACTTATCGGCTCGCCGCTCGTGCTATTGCCCTCCCTCGGCAAAGAGTTCATTAAAGCCCTGCAGATAGTCGAAATTGACAATTTGAAGACAATAAATCTAGATGCCAGACAGGTCCACATGAATATCATAAAACATGTTAACCTTTCGAATACATCTCGCACACCACAATACTCGTACCCTTTCCTCTGCAATGAATCAAGGTAGAACACCTTGTTCCATTTCGGAATAAGCACCAGCAGGATCCAATGGTAGCTACATGTTACGCGTAAAGAATTTATAATTTAATATAGGGGTGTGCATATGGAGACACTAGTCTACGGGTAAAGTACTAATGAAAGCACTCATCTCTGGTTGTGGGGTACAAGTATGTACTCCTTGTTGACCTGAGCAAGCAACCCTCTTTTGATGTAGTCGACAACGAAGTCCGCGGTGCTCCTAAACATCAGCTTGGCGACCAACTGGGGGTCCAAGAAACCGACAGGTTCCTGGTTAGCTTTGGCATATCTAGTCATGCAGCTGCACGAAACTAACCAATTAATAAATGACATATATCCATATATGCACGAACAGGCGTAGGATAGTAGATACTTACAGCACCCAAGACTGTAGGATTGACACGTCGAGTGCGTCTTTGTTGAATAAATTGTGCAGGTCTTCGAATGTCACCGGATAGGTCTCACTGTCATTATGGAACTCTTCGACTCTATACTTGACCATGAAGTGCGTCGGACGCTGCGTCCTGGTCTTGTTTGTCTTCTACATGTACCATCCATGTAGGCTCTGGCATGCGATACCTATGCTACAAATTGCAGTATCAGAGGCCATGGGCATCCCCAGAGCGAAAGGCATGGGAGCTGACAGTGCGCTCTTCTCACTCTCCTTCATGGTGCTCTTCTTTGCTTTTCCCCTGTAAGCCAGGTTCTTGATGCCTTGCCTCCTAATCGGCGTTAGCTTCGTCGTCGGACCCGTTGGCTGGCATGTCGGAGGGGTCGGCTGGCTAGTAGGCCAAGTGTCGGTGTCTGTAGGGGTAAGAACCTACGTATAGTAATGGTCACTAACTCCGAGGGCTATTATTATAGTACAAAATTATGAAACCGGTGGGGGAATTACCTCATCCAGGATGAGTCCTTCTTGGGCCATTGCACGAACGTGTGCACTGCAGCCCCGAGAGTTGTAATCTCGTCGTTTGGTGGCTTGTCCAACGGAAATCCCTTGCAATGGTCGGAGACAGTGTCCACATGGACCCGTGCAAAACCCTCAGATAGAGGGACACCATGCATCATCGCCCCTGCTGTGTATGGTTGCGCCATCCCACGGCCAGCCTCGATCGGGAAGAGACCGGCCAGCACCATAAGCTTGCAGGAGGCGGCTTCCTACAAACAGTGCGCATTAAGATGACATTAGGGTATGTATTGAGTTTCACTTTCGAATGAATTAACAAAGAAAAGCGGTCATTACCTGCAGAAAGGCCACCGAATACCGTCGAGAGGGCTCCGGATGCGAAGACCCTGGCGCGGATGCACAGCTACTACAGCAGCCAAGAACGGGCCGCGGTAAGTCTGCTGTTGCAGGGGGATGCCCTAGGTCGCCTATCTTAGCTCATGATACATTGCCCGCATCTCCGCCAATTCCTGCCTGAGTTCTACGTCCCGATGGAAAAACACCAATCGCATCTCTTCCTTGATCCATTCGTCGTGGGCTTTCTGGGATCTATTTCTCCTCTTAGCCGCCTCCTCATCATCAGGGAAACCTGCCCTCCAAGGCACAGCGGCCCGGATGCTCCATATTTCCCAGCACCGTCGTTAGGATATGCCTATCCCTACTAGGGTTGAACTCTCCGGATGCCGCATGCGCACTCAGTGCCGCCTGCAACAGAAGAACTTAGCAATACAACCCATTGCATGGGTGTTACGAGGATAGTAAGTGATCCTACAAAGTTAGAGATCTTACCAGCCGGTCGATCACTTCCTTGTCTACAGGGTTATTCATCGAGATTCTTCCGGAGGAGGTCATCTTCGATCTTGCTCGGCACCAATTGCGGGCGCGCACGTCCGTTATGCCCGCATAAGAAGCGGAGGCCAAAGACTGGGAAGCCTCCTCATCCTGCTTCCTCCACAACGCCTTCTTCCCCACATACCCACTGGTGCCTAATCTGTATGGGTGGGTATTCTTGGCATGGTTAGCCTTGCCCTTTTGACTAAGCGCTTGGAACTCAGGCGTGCCCTTCATCAACACGAACTGCTGCAATGCCTCGGGAGTCATGAAAGGGTAGTCATTGAAGGGGGTCTTCGACTCCATATAGTGCTTGACAAGATGGCTCTTGAAGTTCCTCCATGCCTTGTTTATTGACATCAGTGTCGTCCGGTAGATGGTGAACTGGCGATCCTCAGGAATGTGAAACGCCGCCTGCACTTCTTTCCACAACTCATCCTTGCACTCTCAGGGCACTTTACCCCACTCAGAGGTGGTGATGGGCACCCGCTCCCTTGCCACTTTGCCGCATAGTGAGCGGTATCGACCGACTAGTTTCTCCAGATCTTCCAGCACCTCGTTGTTGTTGAACTGTATGTGCTGCTTTTCCCGCCTGTCGAGACGCGCACATGTCGTCCGGCCTCACCCCTTTCTCTTCTGTTGCTGGGTCACGGTGGACGGGGTGACCTCCAGCCCAGGCGTCTCATCACCAGAGAGGTCACTCTGACTCCCTGACCGGTTCATTTTGTCACCGGACATATCAGTTGCTAACATAAGTGAAAGAGAGAACAATGTAAGTAAATCTGAAACTAATAATTCTATAACTAAATTTGAAAATACAAAACATGTATAACTAAATCCAAAACAAATATCAAATCAATATCTCGAAACTGTTTGTAAATTGACCTAGACCAGCACAATTGACGAGGATAGTTCAGAAAATCAACATTAACTGTTTGTAAATTTGAAATTGACTAAGATTATCATAAAATTGTGAGCAATAGCAAGACAAATTACTAATAAAACCCATATACTTAAACTTCACCAAGAATGGCATAAACGGTGGGGAGGTGACGGAGGTGATTGCGCCAAACGGTGGGGAGGCGATGGAGGTGATTGCACCGAACTGTGGGAGGCCAGAGAGAGACAGTGTGTGCAACCATAGGAGAGCTAGGGCAAGTGAAGTGTGGAAATGAGCGGGGCAAAGCCTGCCTTAAACTATGTAGAAAGATTATCACAGACTGTTCTGATCTCAGAACCGTCTGATAGTCTATCACAGACGGTTCTAAGTTCAGGACCGTTTGTGATATATTACTATCACAGACGGTTGTGAACTCAGAACCGTTTGTGATAGTTACCTATCCAATGCTCCAAAATTTCTTCTATGCAAATGATGTAGTGCTTTACAATCTAAAAATCTATAACTCTGAATACTGAAATTTCAATATCCAAAAAGTCTCAAATCTATGCAAATGATGTCCAAATGCTTGAAAACTTGGTGGACACCTCAAGAGACATATTTAGAGCATAGCGAAATCAAGTTTGAAAGATTTTGGTGAAGAAATTTTAAGTTGGAAGCAATTTTGTGTTGTACGTTTCATAATATCGGGAGAGAGGCACTCGAACACTCAGATATTGTAAATGAAGTCCAAATGCTCCGAAAATAGGTTACAACCTTAAGAGTCCTATGTAGATCAGAGCATGCTCAAATAAATTTTACATACAATGTGGAGCATGCTCAAATAAATTTTACATACAAATGAGGACTTTGACCGACAATTTGCACATACGTACGTACACACCCATGTTATCCTCAACTTTCCACTTGCCACAGCCCTGCAAAGGCGAGAATTAGAGGATAAGCTATACCGATGGAAACAGAGAGATAAGGACGGTTGATTACCTTTAAAGTATAACCCTTCCTGATGATCCATACGCACGTAACTAGTTTTGTCGGTGTCTTCAGTATCGACCTATACGCCATTTCCAAATGGAGGCATCTCATCAAATTGATTGTATTCTTTCTCGTCTACGACATTTTCAACTCCAACAATCCTTCTCTTGCCATGAAAGACGACGTGCCACTTCTTATTGACCGGGTCAGTGACATAAATGACTTGAATGGCTTGCTTTGCAAGTATGAATGGCTCATGTTTATAAGCAACTTGATCGAGATCCACAGAAGTGAAACCATAACTGTCAACCTTCACACCCTGTGGGATTTTGACCATCGGCATCAAAACAAGGAAATCTTGAACAGTACGTAATCGAGCTCCCAAATTTCTTCTATGAACCCGTAGTACGAGTTCAATCCAGGTACTACCCTTGTTGGGCTTGTCTCGCTGAACTCCTCATTAAAAGCTTCTACGCTCACTCCACTATTTTGCATAGTGCTCTTTCAATCTTGAGTTTTCGTGTAAAATGTGTACCCATTGATGTCGTGTAACACCCTGAGTTTAGGGGTAAAAACTTTCTTTTCATGAACACCATGCATGCATGATACCATGTATTTGTAATAGTAGCCAGATCAGTATCTATCTCAAACCCTAAAATCTCAAAATTTTCCCTGTGAATCCAAATCAAGATCAGATTACTCAGATATGATCTATCAGTTACGCTGAACATAAAAGTCTTCAGAAGTCAGATTCAACTCCATCTTTAACTTCCAGATCTATCAATTCTTTTCTGTTTTCGAAAACAGGATTCTAATTACTATTTTAATTACCCTAAATATTCTAAACTCAGATTTAGTCAAGTCTTGACCTAATTCAGATCAGATTACTCTTGGACTATAATCATGGGTATGCCAATACCTAAATCCCGAAAGTTGGCAGCCAAATTATATCATCTAAGTCTTTTTCACATATCAGTCCAAATTATATTGCCAATTAGTACTTTATCTGATATCTAGAAACCCAAAAAGGCTAAAATCTTCAGATCAATTCCAAATTCAAGATTTCTTCAGTAAATCATTTCTAAATGCTATTTGATACAATTTACCCTTCTGTCCAGATTACAAAATCTCATCCTAGATGTCAGAATTCGAAATTGATAAAACTCCGATTTTATTGTACCCTAAAGTACCCTATTTTCGATTTATGTCGAAAATCATCAAATCGTACCAGATTTCATCAAATCTCTTGCTAGATGAGTATAAGGTATAAGTTTATACTCAGCTGTGAAATCAGATTGCAAATCAACTATCTCTAAGTCAGAAATTACAATTCAGTCCAAAGCAAATTTCCAGATTTTACAATTTAGTCCAAATGGCTGTTTCGACCAGCAGCCACAAGCTGCTGCGACCAGAGGAGTAGCTGCTCGCGACCAGGGAAGATGCAGCTCGACCAGTGCATGCCATCGACCTCGGCCAGCAATGCACGGTGCCTCCCTTCGACCGTGACCACGGCACAGTGTTCGTGTTGCTTCGACCTCGACCACGACCAGGAGCACCTCGCCGCTGTGTTTTCGCCGCCACTCTAGCCCAAGTTGTTTGCAACCGCCTTTGCATGCACACGTGTTTGCTCTTCAGTTGTTGCCGTAGCCATCTCCATCCAGCTCACCAGCTGCTACATGCCAGAGAGGAGCTTGTTGCTCGCCGTTGCTTCAACCCGAAGCCTTCTTCTTCACGGCGCAAGCTTCTTAATCTCCAAGCATTGAGCCTTGCTTCGTATTTGTTTTGCCTATAAATAGCAGCCCCATATTACCAGTACTGCTTTCCAGAGTCTCTCAGAAATTAAATGAAATTCGCTTCACTGTTGCCTTCTTCTCCAGCGAGCCGCCGAGGAGGTCAACGACGCCAGCCTCAACCGCAACCTCAATTCCCAAATTGACACCACTAGTGAGTTCCTCGTATCTCACTATCTGTGCTGTAGCATTTAATTGAACTCTTATGCACTTCATCGCCGGTGATCGCCGGAAATTGTTGAAATCAGTAAAATGCCCTGTTCCAGTTGCACAAGTCAAATTAGCCTGAATTAGCCTTCGACTCAATAGACAAAAATGATCAGTGAGCTATTTTAAGCAAGCCTGTGAAGTTGAATTGTGAAATTGACCAAGAACTGAAGTTTTTCGCTAGCCCGAGCTTCACCAGCCGCCGGCGAACGTCGCCAGCCTTCTGCGGTGATTCTCCGGCCAATTCAATCGTGCCAGAAGCTTTCTTATACCTTCTAGATGCTCTCCAAGCAAGGAATCAAGTTCAAACATCGTGTAGCCAAAACCCCCAATATCAGTGTCTTCTTCTCCGGCGCCGGCCACCGGAAAACCATTCTCGGCCGATCCAGCTCCAGAAACCTTGTCCACCAGATGCGCCTTGATCTCCTAAGCAACTTTGCCTACTAGCTCGACTTCCAATTCGGCCTAAATCAGAAGATATAGCTATGCCCTAATTCCTGTCCAGTGCTGTGATTTGAAACTTCAGCCGCCGAGTTCATCGCCGGTTTTCATCACTTTCCGGCCATCTCCTGCCCTAGGTCCAGTTGAGTGAATTGTTCCTGTTACTGAGGCCTACCTCCTAGACAAAGTGGTGCATCAATTGGATCCCTAGATCAAAGTTATGGCAAGCCCTAGTTTCTGGCCATGCCAGTTCAATGCCAGACTATGTCAGTCAGTGGCATTAGCCCTTTTCACTTCCTTCCAGATGTGCATTTCGAGCATAACTTTGTCCATTAGATTCCTGAGGTTGTGATCTACTATTTATTCTTCTATCACAACTTGATTTGAGTCCTTGAACTGCATTTTATGCTTAGCCCTAGATTTTGACATTGTCAGCCCAATGCCCGAGCATGCCAGCCAGTGGCATTAGCTCATTTCACCTCCTTCCAGTTATGTAAATTGAAAATAACTTTGTCCATTAGACTTGTGGAGTTGTAATCTACATTTCATTCTACTGCCACAAGTAGAGATAATCCTTCTACCATTCATTAACCCTATGTCGATGCCTTGAACCGAATGTCGACCTAAAGACATTCATCGATTTTGGGCAAACCAGCCGCGGACTTAATGTCAATTCCTATATCCTGGAACCCTAGAAGTCCCTAGCACTCATCTTCAGCCCTAACTCTATGGGTTAGCCCTAATCAACTTCTATGGTATGCAAACCCAATCATTTCAGAATCATCAAGACATTCATCTTTGCATTATTGCATGTAGTATAATAATGTATTGAAAAGGTTGTGATTCTTGGTTGCTTGTTTGATCTTTGCTCAGAGTTGGAGCCAGAGTTTGAGGACTTCACTGCTGACCCGACATCAACTGCTGTCTCTTACGACGCGGAAGGCAAGTCATAGTCTTGATCATCTTGAACCTATATTTTATGAATTGCTATGATATGCTTTTGAATATAAGTAGTATTGCATGTGAATGGATGAAGTATGAATTGGCAGTACTAAGCTGGATGCCTGTGGATTGTGAGTTGATCAAATAGTGAGCCATAAACTATTATAAATGTATTTAAATATATTCATGAAATAGAACCCTTAGCCGTGACCAGGGTTTTGGTATGGAATGGTGGTACTAGCACTGGTTGTGCTTGGCTGCACTGGATGTGCAGGCACTGTAGGTGCATGGTGTGTGGTATGATCTGGTCACTGGCATATAAGGACTAGAACCTTGTGTTGTGCGTCTAGTGGCATGAAACACGTGCTAACCGCAAGCCTGATATGGGACAGGCCTGAATAAGTACTTATGCGGATCGCACATGAAACCCCTGCATGAGATGGAAAATAATACACTGATTTCACGGAGTGCGGCTCCTCCACGTATCACTGAATGTGATTTGATTATGCACGCTGACCCAGTAATGGGAAGAGGCTTGGGGGTGGGGGTATATCCCGCCACAAACTGTGGTTCGCGAGAGATCCACAGGGTCAGGGGTGAATTGTAAGTGAAACATAACAAACGTTCTTGTTATCTCCACCTTGCCACTCACAGTATGAAGTGAGTCAGGGGTCCAATCCTTGTGATAGGAAGGGCTTGAAAGTGGAATATCTTGCGGGTAAATTAGTACCTCTCTGCAGAGTTAAAAACATATTCGAATACTCCGAGCTCCCGGGTTTATAGGAGTCTGCTGCGGTGGATTAAATCCACGGGGTGTGACACAAGTATTATTTTCTAAATAAAATTTGATAAGTCAAGATTACCCAAATGGCATGTGTTGTCATGATAAGGGGTGCTACCATGGGCTGTCGTGTGTCGACGTGTCGCGGTAGTGCTATAATCTAGTGAACATAAATAGTGATGGTATGTTATGAAAAGTGCTGCCATGAGATGAGGTATGAATGTAAAGACTACTTTATAAACATCCTTAATTCTTGACTAGTCTAGGTTCATAACAACATTACTATAAGTATCTACTCTTCCCTATGACTTGCTGAGTACGTAAGTACTCACCCTTGCAACTTACAACCCAGAAGATGAAGCGTACCAAGATCAAGAGGAAGGCGTGGAGAACTTCTTGGATCCAGAAGAAGGAGAGCCAGATCCGTCAAATCCCTGATGTGTTGTTCTGCCGTCAACTTCTTGCTGTGGAAGGGACACCCATCATCCGCTGTGTAGAAGTTTTTATTTTGCTTAAACTAAACCTTGATGCCGCGAAGGTATTGTAATCTTTTATGTAATATTAAGGCCAGCAGGCCACACTGCTTAATACTTTGTAAGTTTTTCTGCTGCAATGTGAATATACTCCTGTGCTTGACTTATCATGGGAAGTCAAAGGTATGTTTGTATGGGACTAGCTATAGCAAGCTAGGTCTCCACGGGAGTAGTCGTAGTCCCAGTTTCGAGGTGCGACATGTCGTATCCCTGCCATGTCTGTATAGTAAATATTGGCTCTTTTGCCAACCATTTAAGATTCTCACTTGCAGACTCCCTAGTGATTCTCACTTTCATCGACGCGTTGAATCGATTGTTATGTTCTCTCATGGTCCAACGGATCGGGGAGGATTGTCTTGTCGTAGCATATCCTTGTCCTTGTCGATGTACGGAGACACCTCCGCCATGTGTTGCAAGACCCAAAAATGTGTTTTCGAGTACATATCGAAATCAAGAGTGATTGCTCTCCATCCAATAGTTCCAATGCCAACAAGCCTCCCCTCGTGATGAGACATAGGAACTCCTATTGCTTTTACCTCGGCCATGTAATCAATGCAGAACTCAACAACCTCTTTCGCTGTATAACCTTTGACAATGCTACCCTTGGGCCGAGAGCGATTCCTCACGTAGGCCTTAAGTACACCCATGTACCTCTTGAATGGATACATATAACGTAAGAACATGGGTCTACATATCTTGGTTTCTCTGACAAGGTGGATAGTGAGATGGACCATGATATCAAAAAACGACAGAGAAAAAAACATCTCAAGCTGACAGAGAGTTCGAATCACCTCACTCTGCACAGAATCTAGTCCCTCGGGATCAACGACCTTGCAAGAAATTGCATTGGAGAAATAACACATCTTCGTGATCGTCTCTCTGACCTTATGCGGCAGAATACTCTGGATGGCAACAGGAAGCATTTGTGTCATCAACACGTGACAATTGTGAGACTTTATACCAAGCAATTTCAAATCGCCCATAGACACAAGCTTTTTCATATTTGCGGACTAACCCGATGGAACTTTAACACCATAGAGACACTTACAAAGTTCTGTCCTCTCAGCCTTACACAAAGTATAGCAGGCAGGGGGGAGGTATATACGGCCTTTTTGTCCTCTCGGTGCTAGCTCCGGCCTGATTTTCATTTCGATCATGTCACGCCACACATTGACACCATCCTTTGTCTTCCCCGGACTGTTCAGCAATATGCCAATTAAACTGTCGCAAACATTCTTCTCTACATGCATGACATCAATGCAATGCCGAACCTCTAAATGCTCCCAATACAGTAAGTCCCAAAATATCGATCTTTTCTTCCAAATGTTCTTTGTGCAGGGTTTCAATTTACGATCCTTTCCAAACACAACATCTATGTCCTTCACCCATGAGTAAACTTCTTTCCCGCTCATAGGCTTCAGGGCTGAACCATCTTCCTTGTGGTCGTCAAATTCCCTCTTCCTCTTATGATACACGCCATTCTTTGGAAGAAACCTACGGTGACGCATGTACACTGTTTTCCTATAATTCTTCAACAACATGTTCTCAGTCTCATTTTCGCAGTGGGGACAAGTTTTGGCTCCTTTCGTACTAAGGCCCGACAAATTTCCAAGGACAGGGAAATTGTTGATGGTGCAGAATATCATAGCACGTAGGATAAGTTCTCTTGTTTGTATGCGTCCCATACCTGCACCCCTTCGTTCCACATTGTTAGCAAATCCTCTATCAATGGTGCTAGGTACACATTAATATCATTTTCAGGTTGTTTTGGTCCTGAGATAAGTAGAGACATCATGATGTACTTGCGCTTCATACACAACCAAGGAGGAAGGTTGTAGATACACAAAAAAAACCAGCCAAGTGCTATGCCACTGCTCATATTACCAAAAAGATTAATTCCATCGGTTCTCAACCCGAACCTTATATTCCTCAATTTAGCTCCGAAGTTAACAAATTCCCTGTCGATGTTTCTCCACTGCGCAGAACCAGCGGGGTGTCTCAACTTTCCATCCTTCTTCCGGTCTTCCAAGTGCCAACGCAATAATTTTGCCTCTTTACGGTTTGAAAACAAATGCTTCAAGCGGGGAATGACGGGCAAATACCACAACACCTTAGCAGGAGGTCCTTGCTTTATCTCAGTGGAGTCACCATCGTCGGTTCGGTCCTTACGCTTATAGCAGGATGCGCCGCACATCAGACAAACATGCATATCCTTGTAGTCATTACGGTAAAGGATGCAATCATTAGGGCATCCGTGTATCCTTTGTACTTCCATTCCCAAAGGACACAACAGCTTTTTCGCTTGGTGGGTGTTTTTTGGCAACTCGTTTCCTTCCCGAAGTATGTCCGCTAAAAGATCTAACAGTGCTGTGGAACTCTTGCCGTTCCAGCTGTTACTTGCCTTCAATTTTAACAGTTCAAGCATGGAGGTCAACTTTGTGTACTTCGACTTACAACCAGGGAACAACGGCTTTTCTGAGTCCTCAATCAAGCTCTTGAATTTACCAAACTCCCTTTCACTGTAATTTCCTTTCACATCACGCAACATGTCATCTAAATTGTCATCCTCTGGCATATCCTCATCGAAATCGTTGTTGGGATCTGACATGTCCTGTTCCTCAACTTGAGTGGCACTTGTTTCTATAGTTTGCTCTTCGCCATAGTGGACCCAACACATGTACCCCTTTTTGAAACCACGTCGAATCAAGTGGGTGACAATTTGAGATGAGTTGGTGAACATCTTAACATTCTGACAGTCTACGCAAGGACAGTACATATATCTTAAACCCTTCTTCGCCATGTCTTGCTCAGAAACTTTTTGGAAATCTAAAACACCGTTCATGTATTCTTCACTCACTCAGTTGTCATTATATATCCAGTCTCGATGGACCATCTACAATTAAATTCATACACATGCTAAGTAATACTCTACGTACGATCGACACGCAATAAATTATAAATCTAGCTAGCTAGTGTTTGTGGAGTTTGAAGGTATAACTACTAGCTACTTCAACTGCACGCAATTAGTTAGTAACTAATTGGAGGCATGGATAATACACATCATAAAGCAACTAAATAGCTACAGGTGGGAAAAATGAGAGTTACAACTAGAATTTGCTACTCTAGCTTCCCCTCCCCTCCCTCTAATTTGATCAATCAATGAAGATCGATATTGATGATGAAATTAAGCAATGTGTATACCTTAGGAGAAAATACCAACATTGGATCTTCAAATTGTTGTCCCCTAATATTCCCCTTTTGAGATATTGCTCTTGCTTACCCCAGATCTCTTCCAACTGGACAGTATGTTGAGCAAGAATGTACGAGTAGCTCGAAACAACTGCTAAAAGACCTTTTATACCCTGCAGGCTCAATACAGACGGTTCTAGCATCATACTGTTGCATCTAGGCCTTTATGCGTAACCTAATTTTGATGATTAATGAAAACAAAGTGTTTCAGACTAACCGTGCTTCTGAGATTTTTGATACAGAGCTTGTTTGGGAAAAACACGCAAGATGATCAAGATGAACCCGACGTAGAATGGATCAAGCACAAGTCGCAAAGATCAAAAGACGAGATGTAAATTACAAACATGCAAAGGACCTAAGGTAATATGATTTTATTTTTACCGATCTCGGTGTTTGGAGGTTGATCGGTTAAGGATTTTCTTTTTAGATTTAACCGTACTATAAAAAGGGGTTGCAAAGTCCTCTCTACATTTCCAACATGAACCGAGAAATTACTAGGTCATTGCATTGCTGATCTGGGAGGATCTCCAAGTCCTGATCGCATGCGGCTTCGCGACCAAGTCCTGATCGCATACGGCTTCGCAACCAAGTCCTGATCGCATACGGCTTCGCGACCTTAACCGTGTTGGGGAAGGATCCGCGACCATGGATTGGTCCGCGACCAGGAAAAGGAATTCGTTCCCTGTTCGGAATTGTAATCCGATCCGAATGTGTATAACTAAGCTTATCTGTTTAGGATTAGTTATATGAGTCTAATACGTTTAGGTTATTGAGTCTGATACGTACTCATACGATTGGACTATAAATACCTTGTAATAGGTCTAGTTTAGATCATGGAATACAATCGAAGAGTCATAGAACTTATTTGAGTTTTAGACACTTATAGTTCCTTCGACGTAGACAAGTGTGTCTAACATTCGATGTGTAAGCCCTCTTTGAAATAAAGAGTTGTGCAATTACTTGGGGTTTCGGGTATAAGATCCCGTTATTCCGCATATTAGAATCTAGGCGAGCCTAGTGCGAAAACCAAGGCTAGGTCTCAAACGGATCAAGTTGGTATCAGAGCAACTTTCCTATCCTGTGGATGGTGAAGACTCGCCAGGGTTACAAAACCTTCGGCAAAACTCCAGGCTATCAATTGACGGTTCCTACAGCCGCATCTCCGACAATGTCTGACGATACCTCCGTTCAAGCTAACCTAGCCGAATAAGTGGCTAAGCTCTCCACCGACATGGAAACCGTGCTTGCTTGGATTAAGCAGCAGGCCATGATTGTACCTCCTGAAGTAGGGAAGGGTATGGGTGCGAAGACTGGTGAAGACTTGCGCAGGGCAGACGAAGGCGACCACAAGACCGACGACCTCGCCAACACCTCCTTAGCTGCCGGATCTTTTAAGGTCGACGCTAAGATTGATATACCCATATATGATGGGGTGATCGATGCCGAGAAGCTGGATTCTTGGATCGATCAACTTGAGACCTACTTTGACCTGAAAGGGTTCAATAGCGCTCAAAAGGTCAAATTTGCACCTTTGAAGATAAAGGACCACGCCAAGACATGGTGGAAGGCCCTTGTCGCCAGTGGTGAAGCTGACGACCTTGCGTGGGGTCAATTCAAATGACTTCTGCGACAAGAATTCGATCCGATGGGTTACCTTAAGGAAAGATGGGAGCGTTGGCACAGATTGTACCAACGGCGCGACCAGACCGTCCAAGACTATACAACAGAGTTTCGGCGACAAGCAATGGTCATTGGCATCTCACTATCCGACCCTCAGGTATTTCGGAAGTACACATCTGGACTTCAGAAATCGATCAGTACTGAGCTAAGTCTGTTCGGCATCCAAGACATCGCGACCGCAAGCACAACTGCTATGGCGATCGAGAAGAAGAATAAATCCCGCAGCGACAAAAACACGAAGGAAAGTGCGACCTCGACAAAGAAAAAGCCGAGTCCGAAGAAGAACGCTTCCAAATTGGGCACGGGTGCCTTTTTGCGAACATTATCAAGTCGCGGGACATACCAAGGACAAATGCTACAAGCTTCATCCTGAACTTCGACCAAAGAAAAACGGACCAGGGAAAAGAACAGCCACGGCTACTGCGACTTCACCCGACAAAGAAGTTGTCCGAGTGAACTCAGTTAATGAGGCGGATACGACCTTGTCTCTGATGGCAATGCTGAAAGAGAAGGGTTCGGATCCACCAAACGACCATCACCCAACAGAGGACTTGTTCACCATCAACGTCCAGGTGAAGCACGAAGTGGTCGCAGCGATATTCGATCCAGGAAGTCAGAAGAATCTGGTCTCCGCTGGACTGGTTCGGCGACTTGGTTTGAAGACAACCACACACCCGCGACCATATCCGCTGGGTTGGTTTACATCCGACGTGAATCAACAGATTACGAGTCAGTGTGTGTTGAAATTTGCGATCTCTGTACGATATGTCGATGAGGTGCAATGCGATGTTGTCCCTATCGATATCTGTCAGGTGATATTTGGGACTCCGTATCTGTATGATCGAGACGCTCATTTCCATCGGCGAGCGCAAGAGTACGACCTCACGAAAGACGGAGTTAAGTTCGTGATCAGTAGAGACATCCACGTCAACACTTCGAACTTGATTACCGCAAATCAAGCCAAACAAATTGTTAATGCATGTCACAAGTATGTGCTTGTCATGATTCGATCCATTGGTCAAAGTGGGGGTACTCGACTAGCATTGTCGTTGGCGTGCCGAGAGAATTCTGGTCGTTTTTCGGGACTGCTGGAGAAATACAGTGATCTGTTCGAGACTACCCAGGGTTGTCCGCCGAAACGTCCAGTCGAGCACGAAATTCAGCTTGTGTCCGATGCGACACTGCCCAATCTTAGTATGTATCACAACTCAGTATTGGAGAATGAAGAGATCAAGAGACAACTTGGTGAGTTGCTGAACGATGGTGTCATTCAACCAAGTAGTTCACCTTGTGGATTTCCTGTGGTGTTAGTACCAAAGAAAGATGGGACTTGGCGTATGTGCATCGACTATCGAGCACTGAATAAGATCACCATCAAGAACCGGTACCCCCTTCCCCGTATTGACGACCTGTTAGACCAATTGAAGCATGCTGTTGTCTTCTCCAAATTGGATCTTAAGTCAGGATATCATCAAGTCAGCATCCGAGAGGAGGATACGTGGAAGACCGCGTTCAAAACACGACAAGGTCTGTTCGATTGGCTGGTCATGCCGTTTGGTCTCTGCAACGCCCCGGCAACTTTCATGCGTCTTATGAATGACGTATTGAGACAGTTCATCGATGACTTTGTGATCGTGTATGTAACACCCTGGTTTAGGGGTAAAAACTCTTTTTCATGAACATCATGCATACATAACACCATGGATCTATAGCAGTAACAAGATCAGTTCAACCCTAATCTATCTCAAACCCTAAAATCTCAAAATCTTCCCTGTGAACCCAAATCAAGATCAGATTATTAAAATATCATTTATCAGTTACCCTGAGCATAAAAGTCTTCAGAAGACATATTCAATTCCATCTCTAACTTCCAGATCTATCAATTCTTTTCTGTTTTCGAAAACAGAAATTCAAATTACCATTTTAATTACCCTAAATATTCTGAACTCAGATTTAGCTAAATCTTGACCTAATTCAGATCAGATTACTCTTGGACTATGATCATGGGTATGCCAATACCTTAATCCAGAAAGTTGGCAGCCAAATTATATCATCTAAGCCTTTTTCACATATCAGTCCAAATTATATTGCAAATTAGTCCTTTATCTGATATTTGGAAACCCAGAAAAGGCTAAAATCTTCAGATCAACTCCAAATTCAAGATTTCTTCAGCAAATCATTTCTAAATGCTATTTGATACAAATTTCCCTTCTGTCCAGATTACAAAATTACATCTTAAAGGCCAAAATTCGAAATCGACAAAACTCAGATTCTATTGTACCCTAAAGTACCCTATTTTTGATTTATGTCGAAAATCATCAAATCGTACCAGATTTCATCAAATCTCTTGCTAGATGAGTATAAGTTATAAGTTTATACTCAGCTGTGAAATCAGATTGCAAATCAACTATCTCTAAGTCAGAAATTACAATTCAGTCCAAAGCAAATTTCCAGATTTTACAATTTAGTCCAAATGGCTGTTTTCGACCTCACCTGCTATACACGACCAGGGAAGCTACAGTTCACGTCCAGCAGTGCATGGCGACTTCGACCACAGCCGGCACCGTGTTGCTTCGACCTCAGCTAGCGTGGAACAGTACCTCTGCGACCGCGACCAGGAGCGCCTCGTCGTCGTGATCGTTGCCGTTGAACAACGCCGCTTTAGCCGTGATTTCGCAACTGCCTTTGCATGCACACGTGTTTGCTCTTCAGTTGTTGCCGTAGCCACCTCCATCCAGCACACCAGCTGCTACATGCCAGAGAGAAGCTTTGCTTGCTTGTGCTCGCCGTTGCTTCAGCGCGAAGGTGCACTGGCGCAAGCATCTTAGCTTCAAGCCGTGAGCTTGAGCTTCGTTTCATTTTGCTTTGCCTATAAATAGCAATCCCAGAGAAGCTTATCCACCTTTAGCAGAGCTCTCCAACACCCTCAAGCAGTTAAACTGTATTCCTTCTCGCCGTTGCTTTCTTCTCCGGCGAGCTCAGCACGGAGGCTCACGGTGACAGCCTCAACTGCAGCCTCAATTCCCAAATTGACACCCCTAGTGAGTTCCCCATATCTCACTATCTGTGCTGTAGCATTTAATTGAACTCTTATGCACTTCGTCGCCGGTGATCGCCGTCAATTGCTGAAATTAGTGAAATGCCCTGTTCCAGTTGCACAAGTCAAATTAGCCCGAATTAGCCTTCGATTCAATAGACAAAAATGATCAGTGAGCTGTTTTAAGCAAGCCTGTGAAGTCAAATTGTGAAATTGACCAAGAACTGAAGCTTTTCCCTAGCCCGAGCTTCACCAGCCGCCGGCGAACGTCGCCAGCCTCCTCCGGTGATTCTCCGGCCAATTCAATCGTGCCAGAAGCTTTCTTATACCTTCTAGATGCTCTCCAAGCAAGGAATCGAGTTCAAACTTCGTGTAGCCAAAACCCCCAATATCAGTGTCTTTTTCTCCGGCGCCGGCCACCGGAAAACCATTCCCGGTCGATCCAGCTCCAGAAGCCTTGTCCACCAGATGCGCCTTGATCTCCTGAGCAACTTTTCCTTCTAGCTCGACTTCCAATTCGGCCTAAATCAGAAGATATAGCTATGCCCTAATTCCTGTCCAGTGCTATGATCAGAAACTCCAGCCACCAAGTTCATCGCCGGTTTTCATCACTTTCCGGCCATCTCCTGCCCTAGGTCCAGTTGAATGAATTGTTCCTGTTACTGAGGCCTACCTCCCAGACAAAGTGGTGCACCAATTGGAGCTCTAGATCAAAAGTTATAGCAAGCCCTAGTTTCTGGCCATGTCACTGCAATGCCAGGCTATGTCAGCCAGTGGCATTAGCCCTTTTCACTTCCTTCCTGATGTGTATTTTGAGCATGACTTTGTCCCTTAGACTCCTGAGGTTGTGATCTACAATTTCTTCTTCTATCACAACTTGATTTGAGACCTTGAACTGCATTTTATGATTAGCCCTAGATTTTGACATTGTCAGCCCAATGTCAGAGCATGTCAGTCAGTGGCATTAGCTCATTTCACCTCTTTCCAGTTATGCAAATTGAAAATAACTTTGTCCATCAAACTTGTGGAGTTGTAATCTACATTTCATTCTATTGTCACAAGTTGAGATAATCCTTCTATCATCCATCAACCCTATGTCGATGTCTTGAACCGAATGTCGACCTAAAGACGTTCGCTGTTTTTGAGCGAATCAGTCGCAACCTTGATATCATTCTGATATTTTGAGACATTTGGAACCTTGTAAACCTTTGACAACTAATCTTAACCTTGGTTTCCATATCTTAGCCCTAATCAACTTCTAAACCTAATCATTTCATAATCGTCTAATCATTTCAGAATCATCGGGACATGCATCTTTGCATTATTGCATATAGTATAGTAATGTATTAAAAAGATTGTAATTCTTGGTTGTTTGTTTGATTGGAGAGTAGATCAAGAGCCAGAGTTCGAGGACTTCACTGCTGACCCGACATCAACTGCTGTTTCTCACGACGCGGAAGGCAAGTCATAGTCTTGATCATCTTGAACCTATATTTTATGAATTGCTATGATATGACCTTGAGTATAAGTAGTATTGCATGAGAATGGATGAATTGTGAATTGGCAGTACTAAGCTGGATGCTTGTGAAATGTGAATTGATTAAATAGTGAACCTTGAACTATTATATGTATTTATATATATTCATGAAATAAAACCCCTAGCCGTGACCAGAAAATGGTATGGAGGGCGGTAGCACTGGAGGTGCTAAACTGCGAAGGATAGCAGGCACAGAAGGTGCATGGATGCGGATGGTCTGGTCACTGGCATATAAGGACTAGAACCTTGTGTTGTGCGTCTAGTGGCATGAACAACGTGCTAACCGCAAGCCTGGTATGGGACAAGCCTGAACAAGTACTTATCTGGATCGCACATGAAACCCCTGCATGAGTTGTGTTGTGATGATTGACATGGAGGATGACTCCCACTATCACTGAAGGTGATCTTGTACACTGACCCAGCAATGGGGATATGAGTAGGGGTGGAGGTTTGGGTACAACCTACCACAACTGTGGTTCGCGAGAGATCCACAGGGTCGGGGGTGAATTGTGAGTGAGACATAACAAAAGTTCTTGTTATTTCCACCTTGCCGCTCACAGTATGAAGTGAGTCAGGGGTCCAATCATTATGTTATGATAGGAAAGGCTTGAAAGTGGAATATCTTGTGGGTAAATTGGTACCTCTCTGCAGAGTTAAAAACGTATTCGAATACTCCGAGCTCCCGGGTTTATAGGAGTCTGCTGCGGTGGATTAAATCCACGGGGTGTGGCACAAGTATGTTTTTCTAAATAAAATGTGTTAAATCAAGATTACCCAAATGACATGTGTTGTCATGATAAGGAGTGCTATCGTGGGCTGTCGTGTGTCGATGTGTCGCGGTAGTGCTATAATCTAGTGAACATGAATAGTGATGATATGTTATGAAAAGTGCTGCCATGAGATGAGACATGAAAGTAAAGATTATTTTATAAACATCCATAATTCTTGACTAGTCTAGGTTCATAACAACACTACTATATGTATCTACTCTTACCTATGACTTGTTGAGTACGTAAGTGCTCACTCTTGCAACCTACAAATCAGTAGATGGAGCGTTCAATAACCAAGACGAAGGCATGGAGAACTTCTTGGATCCTGAAGGGGAAAAGTCAGTTCCGCCAGAGCCCTGATGTGTGTTGTTCTGCCGTCCACTTCTCTTTGTGGGTGGGTCACCTATCTTCTACTGTGTAGATGTTATTTTGCTAAACCATGTATGCCGCGAAGGCATTGTAATCTTCTTATGTAATATCAAGGCCAGCAGGCCACACTGCGTAACTATTTCGTAAGTTACTCTGTTGCAATGTGAATATACTCCTGTGCTTGACTTATCCTGGGAAGTCAAGGGTATGTGTATGCTATGCATATAAGGGACTAGCTGCAGCGAGCTAGGTCTCTACAGGAGTAGTCGTGGTCCCAGTTTCGGAGCGCGACAGTGTACCTCGACGACATATTGGTTTATAGTCGTTCGTGGGATGAGCACCTCATTCATGTCGAAAAGGTGTTCGATCAGCTTCAGCAACATCGACTTCGCCTCAACCGTAAGAAGTGCGAGTTCGGCCAACAAACTCTACTTTACCTTGGATTCCTGGTCCGCAACGGTACGTTGCAAATCGACCCAGATAAGGTAAAAGTGATTCGCGAATGGCCGCGACCGCGAACAGTTACGGATGTGCGTAGTTTTTTGGGAGCATGCCAATATCTTCGGAAGTTCATCCGACACTTCTCGATTGTGGCTTCTCCATTGCATGCATTAACCAGGATCGATCAGAAGTTCGAGTGGATAGGGAAACATGAGGACACGTTTCTCTTGCTGAAAAGGAAGATCAGCGAGGCGCCTGTGTTAGCTTTGCCGAATCTCCAGAAACCGTTCGAGCTAGAAACCGATACCTCAGGTTATGCAATGGGCGCAGTGCTCATGCAAGAAGGTCGACCAGTGGCATATCACTCCAAGTTATTCCAGGGAGCTCAGAAGAACTACCCGACTTATGATAAGGAGTTATGCGCACTGCATCAGGCCGTGAAACATTGGCGGTGTTATCTCTGGGGGAAAGAGACGGTTGTCCACACCGACCATCAACCACTGCAATATTTGCAAACTCAGTCCAAGCTACAGCAAGCTCGGCACATGAAGTGGATGTCGTATCTGCAGCAGTTTAATCTGGTGATTAAGTACAAGAAGGGCGTACACAACAAATTGGAGGATATGTTGTCGCGACCACCAGTTACGACCCTCTGTTTATCAGCGTTCATGCAGATCGAGCCCTCATGTCATGATGACTATGTCACGATGTATAGTGAAGACCCTGATTTTTAAACAGTACTGACTGAGCTCGAAACAGGGAAACCTACGGAGTTCGTTCGTTGAGAAGGACTCTTGTACAAAGGCAACTTACTTTGCATACCTCGTGGAGCACCTCAAATTCAATGGTTGCGAGAAGCGCATACATCGAAGGTAGCTGGTCACTTTGGGGTTACAAAGACGTTGCAAAATCTTCACCGACATGTGTTCTGGCCGCGTATGCGGCAAGATGTGGCTAGTTTTGTTCGAGGCTGTGGTCTCTGCAGCATCTCGAAACCGGCAAACCGAAAATTAGGTTTGTACACTCCTTTGCCAGTTCCATCACGACCATGGGAGAGCATATCCATGAATTTCTTGGGAGGATTACCTAAGACCCGACATGGCAATGACTATCTATTCGTGGTCGTTGATCGGTTCTCCAAAATGATTGTTCTTATACCTTGTCGGAAGATTATCACGGGAGAAGAGGCCGCTCGGGTATTCTTTCAACACGTTTGGACACACTTCGTACTGCCGACTTCTATTGTGTCTGATCGCGATACCCGATTCCTTAGTCACTTTTAGCGATCGCTCTGGACGATGATGGACACCAAGCTAAAGAGGAGTACTGCTTTTCATCCGCAAACTGATGGTCAAACCGAGGTGGTAAATCGCACAGTCGTTCATCTCTTGAGTGGATATAACTCGAAGCACCCGAAGACCTGGGATGAAAGCATACCATACCTACAATTTGCTTTTAATCGAGCAGTGCATGGTTCGACTAGAAAGTCCCCATTTGAGGTTTGTTTAGGGTTTCTACCACAGAGTCCATTCGACATGGAGTTTGTGATCCCTACCTCAGCACAGAACAGCAAGGAAGCATCTGATCAGGATCGAGCACACAAGTTCCTTAAAGGTATTCAACGACTCCATCGTGAGGTTGAACAGAACTTGCTGAAAGCCCAACTCAAGTACAAGGCGCGACATGATCGGCACCGAGTTGATGCGCAATTTCAAGAAGGAGATATGGTATGGTTACATCTGAGTAAGGAGAGACTTAAAGGTGAAGGTAAGAAACTCAAACCCATTCGTTATGGTCCTTTTCGGATTTTGCGGAAAGTGGGTAATAATGCTTGTCAGCTCGAGTTACCTCCATACATGGATATCTACTCGGTTGTTAATGTTGAGCACCTCAAACTCTTTGAGCCTTCAATGCTGGATTATGAGCCAGATACTATAGTACCATCTGTTGAAGACTTGGTCTATCAACGAGACAAACCTCTATGTGAAGATGTGATTCTGGAAAAGAAGGTGACTACCACCAGCAGTGGCACCAAGGAGACTTTTCGAATCGGTCGGAAAGATCAACGAACACGTGCGGCAAAGTGGTACACCAAAGAAAATGGACAAGCCCAATTTCCACATCTCCAGTTTGATCGAGAGGTCGCAATAGGGGTTGGCTCCTTCTCAACAAGGGAGTCATGATCCGGGAGGATCTCCAAGTCCTGATCGCATGCGGCTTCGCGACCAAGTCCTGATCGCATATGGCTTAGCGACCAAGTCCTGATCGCATACGGCTTCGCGACCTTAACCGTGTTCAGGAAGGATCCGCGACCAGGAAATGGAATTCGTTCCCTGTTCGGAATTGTAATCCGATCCGAATGTGTATAACTAAGCTTATCTGCTTAGGATTAGTTATATGAGTCTAATACGTTTAGGTTATTGAGTCTGATACGTACTCATACGATTGGACTATAAATACCTTGTAAGAGGTCTAGTTTAGATCATGGAATACAATCGAAGAGTCATAGAACTTATTTGAGTTTTAGACACTTATAGTTCTTTCGACGTAGACAAGTGTGTCTAACGTTCGATGTGTAAGCCCTCTTTGAAATAAAGAGCTGTGCAATTACTTTGGGTTTCGGGTATAAGATCCCGTTATTCTGCATATTAGAATCTGGGCGAGCCTAGTGCGAAAACCAAGGCTAGGTCTCAAACGGATCAATTGCATCATTTGTGGTTGGATTTGATTTGATTTTGGTTTTGAAAGATTTGGATTTTCAGTTGAGTTTTTGACAGCAGAAGAGTTTTTCAATTTTCTAGAAACATCTAGGCAGATCTGGCTTTTTCTTCTTTTGACAAAAATATATCCCTTAAAATTATCTTTCAAACGAGCTATTAAACTCTCAATTTGGACTTATGATTTTAAAGTTATGACTATTTTTGTTCAGGCTGACTGTCAGTTTGCTAAACTGACTGTCAGTTTGAATGTCAGTTCAGTAAAACTGACAATTGTCCAAAGAGTGTGTTTTTTGAGCTGAAAATTTTTGAACTAAACTGACTGTCAATTTGGTATAACTGACTGTGAGTTTGTATTTCGACCTCAAACTGATTTGCTTGTGTTTCTATTTGATCTGGACGTTTTGTGGTCGGACTGACTGTCAGTTTGCATAACTGACTGTCAGTTTGTATTATCAGTTTCCATATACGACCACAAACGGCTAGCTATTTTTTTATCCATAAATTTTTTCAGTCGTTGAGTTTGGAACTGGCTCTAGTTCCTCATACTGACTGTCAGTTTGCACTGATTTGTTTCCTTTTTCAACCTCAAACGACTAGCTGAGTTTTCTCTGGATTTTACTTCTTTCAGATCGTGACCCAAACTGACTATCAGTTTGTATAACTAACTGTCAGTTTGAGCTGCTGATTTTCAGCTCGAGCTCCAACGGTTCTTTTGATTGTTGAGGCTATAAATAGGAGCTTTGAGCATTGGTTTTATACAACAAGCAGCCTCACAACCTTATACACTCTTGAGTTTTAGTTCTTATACAAAATCTTGATCTTTTGATCAAGTCGA
Organism: Pharus latifolius; assembly: GCA_019359835.1. Classification (NCBI taxonomy): domain Eukaryota; kingdom Viridiplantae; phylum Streptophyta; class Magnoliopsida; order Poales; family Poaceae; genus Pharus; species Pharus latifolius. The sequence continues at coordinate 36,815,954 of CM033325.1, forward strand.
GTGCTTTTCAGATCCACCGAGTGCTTTCTGTTCGCATAATTTGCATCCTATTAGTTTCTCGGTGATTGTTAGAGGTCTAGAGAAGACCTTGCTGCCTATTACTCTTGGTGAGCGCCCTCACCTAGACGGTTCGGTGGCGTGGCCGTAGATCTCTCCAGTTCGGAGATTGTTGAAGAGACTCGGCGCATTTATACAAGGCATCGGTGCTCGCCTTTCCGGAGTAGACAAGGAGCATCCATTAGTGGATAATATCCTTCGTGGATATTGGAGCAAGACTTAATTTATTTGAGTGCTTCAACGAGGATTAGGGGAGACTGGGCGAGTCTCTGAGACCTCGGTAAAAATCATTGTGTTCGTTCTCTCTTCATATTATTATTTGTTTTTTATTTCTTTATTTGTAAATATTTGTTTTAAATTGAAGTTTTGTAAAAGCCTCCTATTCACCCCCCTCTAGTCGGCATCCTTGATCCTACACGTGGTATTAGAGCAAGGTCTCTCGATAAATTAGGCTTTACCGCCTAGAGAGAGGATGACGTCTAATGAGGGCTTTTCTCTTGGTCATACCAGTCGTGCGCCTATCTTTGATGGGACTAACTATCCTTACTGGAAAGTGCGCATGTCAGTATTCCTAGAGGCCATGGGGCTTGATGTATGGGATATCGTTAAACTTGGTTTTACTCCTCCAGATAATCCGGCAAGTCACTCCGATGACGACAGGAGAAAACTACATTTAAATGCCCGTGCAAAAAATGCTCTCTTTGCCGGTTTTTCTTTAAATGAGTTCAACCGTGTAAGTAATCTCATGACTACTCACAAGGTTTAGACCACCCTCGAAGAAATCTACGAGGGCACAACTAAAGTCAAAGAGGCAAAGCTGCTTATGGTGAGGCAAAGATACGAGACATTCACAATGTCGTCAACCAAGTCTGTGGATTCTATGTTCACTCGGTTGAACAATATTGTAAATGAACTCAAGGGGCTAGGAGTAGTTTTTACTGACCTCGACATTGTAAGAAAGATGCTCAGGGCGCTTCTAGAAAGCTTCGACACTCTAGTCACGATGCTCACAAACTCCGATCTGTCAACCACCACGCCTACTGATCTCTATGGGAACCTCATCACCCATGAGATGCATCAGAAGGAAAAGAAGGAAGAAACTGAACCCTCGGAAACAAAGAAGAAGGCGTTGGCTTTCAAAGCTGGCTCCAAGAACGATCCAAGCGATAGCTCCTCCGACGAAGATCTAGCTCTTATGGTAAAGAATACACAAAAACTTCTTCGCAGGTTACACAAGAAGGGTGTCAACATTGACACACAACCAAAGGAGCCTAAGCAAACAAACTTCAAAGACATCATATGCTACGGATGTCATGAAAAGGGACATATAGCATCAAGATGTCCCAACAAGAATAGGATCTCGAACAATAAGAAGAATTCTTCAAGAAGAGAAATGAAGCAACAAAAGAAGCCTGTTTTGGAGAATGGATGTCAGGAGGTGAGAGCTCCGACTCAGACTCTGACGATGAAGAAGGTTGCTCCAAGAAGCTTGCCAGACTAGCTCTCGGCAACACATCGACTAGTTCATCCCTTTGTCTTATGGCTAAAGATGATGAAAAAGTACACTCTAACGATCCTTCATATGATGAATTAGTTGAAATGATCACTGAATTAAATGAGGTTTATGGAGCTACTAAAAAGAAGTATAAAGCGCTTAAAGAAGAAAATTCTTCTCTACGCACTCAATACTCTGAATTGAAAAAATCATATGAAAGTCTACTCATTAAAGATATTATAAATGATCCACCTAAAGTAGATGTTGCCATTTCATGTGATCTAGATTCTGATACTATTTCTACTGGTCATCATATACCATGTGCTTCAAATGATACTATCTTAAATGAGAATAATGAAATTAAGGCACAAGTTCAAAAACTTGGAAAAGGTTTAGAAAACTACTACAAAGGAAAAGTATCCCTTGATCTCATTCTGAGCAAATAGAAGTGTTCTTTTAGAAAAGAAGGTCTTGGATACTTTCCAAAGAAAGGAAAGAAACCAAATACTAAAACTATTTTTGTAAAAGCATGCAACACATTTTGTTTTAAATGTCATGAAACTGGTCATTCGCATGAAGCATGTCCCCTAATGACTCCAAACTATTTTGATACTTGCTACATGCTTCAAGGTCAAGGAAAGGGTATGCTATAGCAAAGTATGTTGGTGCACCCATGCTAAATAAAAAGAAGAAATCAATTTGGGTGCCCAAAGCTTTGATTGCTAACATCGAAGGACCCAAAAAGGTTTTGGTACCTAAAAAGACTTGATTCTTTTGTTTACGTAGGTGAACTACAAGACAGGTGGAAAACATTGGGTGCTTGATAACGGATGCTTCGAACACATGACCGGCAACAAGAAATTGTTCACCTCAATAGAAGACAACTCAAGCGAGAATCAAAAGATCACCTTTGGCGACAATCATCAAGGAAATGTGGTAGGCTTGGGTAAAATTGCTATTTCAAACGATCTCTCAATTTCAAATGTTTTGTTGGTTGAATCTCTGAATTTTAATTTGTTTTCCGTTGCACAAATTTGAGATCTTGGATTTCGTTGCACATTTATCCCAAAGAAGTTTTAGTTGAAAATTTGAAAGACAATTCTTTGATTTTTAAAGGCTTTCGTTTTGGAAATCTTTATTTGATTGATTTTCACTCCAAAGATGCATCTCTTTTCAACATTCCTTGTCTCTCAAACCTCAAAGGGTTGGTTATGGAATAGGAGACTTGCACATGTTGGAATGCATCAATTGAAAAAGCTTTTAAAACGAGATTTGGTTATTGACTTAAAGGATGTGAATTTTGAAAAGGATAAACCTTGTAGCACCTGTCAAGCTGGCAAGCAAGTAGCTACTTCACATCCGATTAAGCGTGTTCTTTCGACTTGCAAACCTTTGGAACTATTGCATATGGATTTATTTGGACCTTCCGAGTTCCAAAGTATCGGGGGTAACAATTATGGTTTTGTGATTGTTGATGATTTTACTCGATATACTTGGGTTTTCTTTATTTTTCAAAAATCTGAAACCCCCGATGTTTTCAAAAGTTTTGCAAAACATGTTTCCACTGAATTCGAACTTTCCATCAAGAAAATCCGTAGTGATCATGGTGGAGGGTTTGTTAATTCAACTTTGGTTGATTTTTGTGACTCTCTTGGAATCAAACACGAATTTTCTACTTCTTACACTCCACAGCAAAATGGAGTAGTAGAAAGAAAAAATCGAACACTAATAGAAATGGCAAGAAGAATGCTAAGTGAGTATGATACTCCTACTCGCTTTTGGGCCGAAGCCGTGCATACCGCTTGCTATTCTATTAACCGTCTTTATTTGCATCCTCTTCTGAACTTAACTCCTTATGAGCTTCTTATTGGGCGTAAGCCAAATATTTCCTATTTTCGACTGTTTGGTTGCAAATGCTACATTCTTAAGAAAAGAAATTTTGGTGGTAAATTTCAAAGAAGAGTAGATGAAGGCTTTTTAGTCGGATACTCCACCACTAGCAAAGTCTATCGCGTTTTTAATAAAAATACTGGTTGTATTGAAGAAACTTGCGATATAGAATTCGATGAAACTAATGACTCTCAAAAGGAGCAAGTCTGTTGTGAAGTTTCAGGTGAAGATCTTCAAGAAGCCGTTAAGAACATCACAATTGGAGACATCAAGCCAAGAGAAGATGATCAAGAAGATGATGAGAACATTGAGAATGACGATCAAAATGTATCATCATCTCATGTTAATCCTCCAGAATCAAGTCAAGAAGAAGCAGCACAAGAAGCACCAAGGCAACATCAAACCCTCACCAAGGATCACCCTCTAAATCAAATCTTGGGTGACATCAGTAAAGGTGTTCAAACTCGTTCTCGTATTGCTGTATTTTGTGAACATCATTCTTTTGTATCTTCTTTAGAACCTAAACATGTTAATGAAGCTTTAAATGATCCTGATTGGGTTAATGCTATGCATGAGGAACTTAATAACTTTTCTAGAAATGAAGTTTGGACTTTAGTAGAAAGACCCAAGAATCATAATGTAATTAGAACTAAATGGGTTTTCAGAAATAAGCAATATGAAAATGGTGTAGTAATTAGAAATAAAGCTCATCTCATTGCACAAGGTTTCACTCAAGTCGAAGGTTTAGACTTTGGCAAAACTTTTACACCTCTAGCAAGATTTGAAGCTATTCGTATTCTTCTTGCTTATGCATCAAACTTTAATATCAAGCTATTTCAAATGGATGTTAAAAGTTCATTTTTGAATGGTAAAATTTCTGAACTTATTTTTGTTGAACAACCTCCCGGTTTTGAAGATCCAAAATTTCCAAACCATGTGTTTAAATTGTCTAAATCTCTCTATGGTCTCAAGCAAGCTCCTCGAGCTTGGTATGAGAGACTTAGAGATTTTCTTTTATCAAAAGGTTTTAAAATTGGGAAGGTTGATACAACTCTGTTTACAAAGAAAATTGAAAAAGATTTGTTCATTTGTCAGATATATGTTGATGATATTATCTTTGGATCTACTAATGAACATTTCTGTCATGATTTTGGAGAGATGATGTCTAGGGAATTCGAGATGTCAATGATCGGTGAGCTGAGCTTCTTCCTTGGACTTCAAATCAAGCAACTCAAGAATGGTACGTTCATGAGTCAAATGAAGTATGTGAAGGATTTGCTCAAGCGCTTTGGGATGGAAGACGCTAAGGCAATCAAAACCCCCATGGCGACAAATGGACATCTGGATATGGACAAAAGTGGCAAATTGGTTGATTCTAAACTCTATAGGTCTATGATTGATAGCTTGTTGTATATTACTGCATCTAGGCGTGATATCATGTTTAGTGTGTGTTTATGTGCTAGATTTCAGTCAGATCCTAAGGAATGCCATTTAATTGCTCTTAAAAGAATCCTTAGGTATTTAAAATGCTATCCCAGTTTAGGTCTTTGGTATCCGAAAGATGCAAATTTTGAATTAATTGGATATTCGGATTCGGATTATGCTGGGTGTAAGATTGATAGAAAAAGTACATCTGGTAGCTGTCAGCTGTTGGGAGATCATTAGTATCATGGTCATCTAGGAAACAGAATTCTGTAGCTCGCTCCACAGCTGAAGCTGAATATGTGTCTGCAGGAAGTTGTTGTGCTCAATTATTATTGATGAAGCAGACATTTTTGAATTATAGAATTAAATTTGATAAAGTGCCACACTTGTGTAATAATGAAAGTGCCATTAAAATTGCAAATAACCCTGTTCAACATTCTAGAACTAAGCATATTGAAATACGGCACCATTTTATTAGAGATCATGTGGCAAAAGGAGATATTGATGTGAGCTATGTTAGAACAGACTTGCAACTAGCAGATATTTTCACCAAACCCTTAGATGAATCAAGATTTTTCTTTCTAAGAGGTGAACTGAACATAATTGATATATCAAATGCTAGTTGATGTGCTATTTGTATTAAAATATATTAAAATATGTTCTATTCCCTCTCTGGTCAAATCTGCTTCTAGTCGAAATTGACCAAACTGATAGTTAGTTCAGTGCTTAGGAGCCTGTTCTTAGCCTCTGGTCAAAGTCGTTGACCATGCTGATAGTCAGTTCCACGAACTGACTGTCAGTTATGTGCAATTGTCTTTGGTCGTAGCACCTGGTCATTTTAGAGACTCAAACTGACTGTCAGTTTCATAAACTGACTGTCAGTTTAAAAACTCAGTTCTGTGAACTGACTGTCAGTATTGTACACTGATTGTCAGTTCTATGTTTCTGAGTTTGGGACTAACTGTCAGTTGTGGGTTCCCGAACCCTAAAACCCTGTTTCCTTCTTTGTGTCTCTTTGCCTTCTCTCAATCGCCGCCGCTGTTTTGCTCGTCGCCGGTGCGCCTCTTTGCCGCCATTGCCCTCGCTCTCGCCACCGGTGTATCCTCGCCGTACTGCGTTGCCGCCTGCTTGCGCCACTGCCTCACTGCCGTGCACCGCTACCGCGCCGTACCAGCGTGCTACGCCGCTGTGACCGTGCCGCCATTACACCTCGCAGCCGAGTTTCGCCACCTCGCCGCCATGCTGTACCTCGTCACCGTTGAGCCGCACCTCGCCGTTCGTGTCGTGCCCTAGCTCACCGTGCAGTGTCTCTCCTCGTTGGTTCCTCTGTTCGGCTCTGTTCAGGTCGTTTCTTTTCCCGCTCTGTTTTTCAATCTTTGTTTCGCTATGTCGGACCAGCCGGGATCTTCTCGTCGTGTTGCCCGATGGAAGAACGCGGCAAACAGCAGTCGTTCATCGGGCCAACCGTCTGAGTCCTGTCCTTCGCCTCCGCCCGAGCGTGTCCCCGTGGATTATTCCCAGTGGCACACGAGCCGCCTTCGCACCCTTCGCGCCGCAAACCCATATCTCTCGCAGCGTCCCACTGGTCGCGATGCGTGCGACATCCTCACTTTTTATACAAACTTGCAGTTGGATCTTTTCACCAGCGTGTACAGCCGTGTCCCCATTTTCGCTCACCGCTCTCTTTCTTGGCAGACGATTGCCTCTCGCACAGGCATCGTCTCCCTGGCAGATTCCTTTGCTTCTATCAGGATCCGCGACCTTGTCGCCGATTCCTCTCTCCACTAGGCTGATGAGCCCATCCACCAGTTCTACTCCACCATCTTCATTTCTCCCCAGTGCGACTCACTGACCTTCATGACGGGCCTCCAGGTTCACACAGTCACAAAGGAGCAGTTTGAGGCTGTGCTTGGACTGGTTCGCCCTGCTTTTGGGCGCCAGCTCCACACTCTTCCCAACCTTGAGCATCGGGAGGTGGCCATGCTCTATTCCGGCTCCTTTCAGCTCCGTCACATGGCCGGCCTGCGCTGCGATGTCGATCTGGCCCTTAGGATTCTTCATCTCACCTTGGTCCCTATGACCGGAGACAGGGCCCGAGTCACTTACCTTGGCCTCCACGTCCTGATTTCTATCTTCCAGGAGGAACCATTCGATGTTGCTGATCTCATCATCAGTGAGATTCAACAAGTCCTTCTCTCTTCGCGTCGCCAGCTGTTGTATGCTCCATACATCATGGCGATGCTTCTGCACATCCGGGCCGTTGACTCGGAGCTCCCTCGGCCACACCATCCTCTTCAGTTCTATCCTCCAGGACAGGCCGATCGCCATCTCAGTGCCCAGCCTGCGGCTGCTGCTGGCCTTGATTCTCCCGCATCTGATGATGATGCTGCGGGGGAGTCAGAGGATGAGGCTCTGGTTCAAGAGACTGACCCAGCACCAGCTGCAGAGACAGGCATCGACTCTTCCTCGGCGTCTTCTTCTCAGCTCCAACAGATCATCCAGACCCAGTAGCAAATCCTGCACACTCAGCAGGAGCACCATCAGATGCTGCTTCGATTGGTTGCTCAGCAGGAGGAGATTCTGCGCCGCTTGCCTGCCTCGGCTTCTACAGATCCTCGCAAGAGGGTCCCCCCCGCGTCCTCTTCACAGAGCTCCGCTTCAGGTCCTGTTGCTCCGGCTCCTGCTACACCTGCCTCCACAGCTCCAGCTTCTACGCATCTGGATCTCCTGCAGGCTCCGGAGATACAGCCGTCTTAGGGTTTTCTTCAGATGATGAGCCTTAGGCTCTGATTTGTATCTTGGCTCCCTTTTTGTGCTCGATGCCAAAGGGGGAGAAGTATTTTCTATATTTGATTCTGGAATCTGGATGTATGACTTTTTTATATATTTATGTCATGGAGATATTATTACACTACTACATAATTCATCATCACAGTCGGGTCAAAACAGTCATCACAGACGGTTCTTACCCGTCAGTGATATTCGAGTCAGTGATAATCATGTACTATCACAGACGGTTTTCAACCGTCTGTGATCTCTCCATTCACAGACTGTTATAAGATCAGAACCGTCTGTGATACTCATACTTCACAGACTGTTATAAGATCAGAACCGTCTGTGATATTCATACTACACAGACTGTTATAACATCAGAACCGTCTGTGATACTCATACTTCACAGACTGTTCTAACATCAAAACCGTCTGTGATACTCATACTACCACAGATGGTTTTAATCTCAGAACCGTCTCTGATAATTTGAGTTTCACAGACGGTTCTGATGTCAAAACCACCTGGGATCCTCACATTATCAGTGACGGGTCTGAGAATAGAACCGTCTGTGATACTCATGTTTTGACCTCTGATAATTTGAGTATACACAGACGGTTTTGATATTAGAACCGTCTGCGATACTCATATTTTACTGACGGTTCTGAGATCAAAACCGTCTGTGTTAGTATGAGTATCTCAGATGGCTTTGATGTCATAACAGACTGTGATACTCAGATTACCAGAGACGGTTTTGATATCAGAACCGTCTGTGGTACATAAAATACACAGACTGTTATGACATCAAAGCCGTCTGAGATACTTATACTAACATAGACGGTTTTGATCTCAGAATCGTCAGTAATAATATGAGTATCGCAGACGGTTCTGATGTCATAACCATCTGTGTATTTGGAGTATCAGAGACGGTTATGACCTCAGAACCGTCTGTGTATTTAGAGTATCACAGACGGCTTTGAGGTCAAAATCATCTGCGATAGTGTCATAATCTTGAATATCACAGACGGTTTTTAGGTTAGAACCGTCTGTGATAGTGTTATAATCTCAGAACCGTCTGTGATAGTGTGATATTACAGACGGCTCTGAGGTCAAACCATCTGTGATAGTGTCATTATCGGTGACTGTTATAATCTCAGACGGTTGTAAGATCAAAACCGTCTGTGCATAATATGCACAGACGGTTTTGATCTTACAAACCGTCTGAGATGTCCTCTGTACAAATTGCATTTCATGTATACAGTTCATGAATTTCATACATGCACAGTACTCAAATATATATTTGTACAATTGAACTCAGAAATATATTTGTACAGTACTCAAATATATACAATTTCATATGCACAGTACTCAAATATATTTGTACCCCTCTGTATAGCATTTCATATATACAGCACAGAACTCAGAAATATGTACAATTGAACAAATAAATGTAATCGACAATTAAAGTCAGTGTGTTAGATGTACAAATAAATGTAAGGCCGCACTAATACGAACCTTGCGGGTCCCTAAACTTCCCCTTGGTTGATATGACTTCCGAAAGGAAAAACTCAGCGAGCATCCCTCGGACAATACCAATCTGCCGAGGGTCAAGGCTTTCTGAAGGGAAGTCGACCCCCTGCAGCAAGAGTTGGTACATAAAAAATTAGCTGCAATTGTAAATTCTGTCAAATCGATACAAAGGGGAGCAGTTGTATACCTCGGGGAAATCTGGCCGGTGAGGGGTGATGATCAGGTCATACATGTGGCGCATCACGTAGAACCCACATGTATTGTCGTCCGGCTGCTGATGGCACTGCCAATTTACAGACCGAGAGTTAGGTGGGGATAAGTTATAAAGTAAAACAGCTGCCAGTTGAAATTTGTACCGAAAATTGTAACCATTGAAACTTATCGGCTCGCCGCTCGTGTTGTCTCCCTACCTCGGCAAAGTACTTCGTGAAAGCCCTGTAGATAGTCAAAATTGACAGTTTGAGGATAGCCGAAATTGACAATTTGAGGACAGTAAATCTAGATGCATGCAAGACAAATCCACATCACCTTTCGAATACATCTCATGCGCCGCAATACGAGTACTCTTTCCTCTGCAATGAGTCAAGATAGAACACCTTGTTGCTTTTCGGAATAAGTAGAAGCAGGATCCAGTGGTAGCTACATATTACACGTAAAGAATTAAAAATTTAATCTAAATTTGGGGGTGTGCACATGGAGACACTAATCTACGGGTGAAGTACTGATGAAAGCACTCACCTCTGGTTGTAGGGTACAAGTATATACTCCTTGTCGACCTGAGCAAGCAACCCTCTTTTGATGTAGTCGACAACGAAGTCTGCGTCGGTCCTAAACATCACCTTGGCGACCATCTGGGGGTCCAAGAAACCAACAGGTATGCCCTTAGATTTGGCATAGTTGGTCATGCAGCTACACGGAAGTAACCAATTACTAAATGACATATATCCGTATATGCACGGATAGTAGAATACTTACAGCACCCAAGACCGTAGGATTGACAAGTCGAGCGCATCTTTGTTCAGTAAATTGTGCAGGTCTTCGAAGGTCACCGAGTAGGTCCCAATGTCGTTATGGAACTCTGCCACGGTGTACTTGACCATGATGTGCGTCGGACGCTACATCCTGGTCTGGTTTGTCCTCTTCATGTACCATGCATGCAGGCTCTGGCATGCTAACCCCATGGTCGAAATTGCGGTATCAGAGGCCATGGGCATCCCCAAAGCGAATTGTATGAGAGCTGGCGCACTCTTCTCGCTCTCCTTCGCCAAGCTCTTCTTTGCTTTTCCCCTACTAGCCAGCTTCTTGAATGGTTGCCTCTTAGTCGGAGTCAGCTTCGTCATCGGAGGGGTATGCTGGCTAGTAGGCCGTGTGTCGGTCTGTGATGTCTGTGATGTAAGAACCTACGTATTAGGACACTAACTCTGAAGGCTATTATTACAGTACGAATTATGAAACTGGTGGGGGAATTACCTCATACAGGACGATGTCTTTCTTGGGCCATTGCACGAACGTGTGCACCGCATCCCCGAGAGTGGTAATCTCGTCGTTCGGCGGCTTCTCCAACGGAAAACCCTTGCAATGGTCAAAGATACTGTCCACCTGGACCCGTGCAAAACCCTCACATAGAGGGGCACCATGGATTGTGGCCCCCGCCGTGCATGGTTGCGCCATCCCACTGGCAACCTCGATCGGGAAGAGACCGGCTAGCACCATAAGCTTGCAGGAGGCGGGTTCCTACAAAACAGTGCGCATTAACATGTTGAATTTCACCGCTTTTCACTTTCGAATGAATTAACATAGACAAACGGTCATTACCTGCAGAAAGTCCACTGGATACATTGGAGAGGGCTCCGTCTGTGAAGACCCCGGCGCAGACGCGCAGCTACTACGGTGGCCAAGAATGGGGGTCGGTACTTCCGCTGCTAGAAGGGGGGTGCCCTGGGTCGCCTTTATTAGCTCTTCATACATGGACCGCATCTCCGACAACTGCTGCAGGAGTGCTTTGTCCCGAACAGCGAACTCCGATCGCATCTCCTCATTGAGCCGTTCATCGCGGGCTTGGGGGATCTCTTTCTCCTCTTAGCCGCCTCCTCATCATCAGGGAAACCATGCCTCCAAGGCACAGTGGCACCGAGGCCGCGCACGCTGTTGGATCAAGGATGCCGACTAGAGGGGGGGTGAATAGGAGGCTTTAAAAACTTCAAATAAAAACAAGTTTTTATACCAAGAAGAACCAAATGCAATTTAATATATTTAAAGAGAGAAGATAGAGAACAAACATCACGATTTTTACCGAGGTATCGGAGACTCGCCCAGTCTCCACTAGTCCTCGTTGAAGCATTCAAATCACTTGAGTTTTGCCTCAATACTCACGAAGAGTATTATCAACTAAGGTTGCTCCTTGTCCACTCCAGAAAGGCGAGCACCGATGCCTTGTACACACTTGCCAAGCCTCTCCAACAATCTCCGTTCTGGAGAGGTCAACGGCCACGCCTCCGAACCGTCTAGGTGAGGGCGCTCACCAAGAGTAACAGGCAGCGAGGTCTTCTCTAGACCTCCAAACACGCACCGAGAAGCTAAGTGAATGCAAATGCAAATGAACTGAAACTCTCGGTGGATCGGAAAGCACTCGACTTGATCAAAAGACCAAGATTTTAAGTGGAAAACTAAAGCTCAAGAGTGTATAAGAAATGCTACTGCTTGTTATAGAAAACTTATGCCCAAAGCCCCTTTTTATAGCCTCAAGAATCAAATGAACCGTTGGAGCTAGGGCTGAAAATCAGCAACCCAAACTGACAGTCAGTTCAGTGCACAACGGCCTACAAAATTTACGGATAAAACTTTGCTAGCCGTTCATGGTCGTTTATGGAAAGCTAAAACCCACAACTGACAGTCAGTTACACAAACTGACAGTCAGTTCGACCACAAACTCGACCAAAAACAAATAGAAACTCAGTTAAAATCTCTGTGATCGAAACCCCAACTGACAGTCAGTATGGACAAACTGACAGTCAGTTTAGTACAAAAATTTTGAGCCCAAAAAACACCCTCTCTGGACAAATGTCAGTTAACACGAACTGACATTCAAACTGACAGTCAGTTTAGCAAACTGACAGTCAATATGAACAAAAACAGAGATAACTTTAAATCCAGAAATCCAAAAGAGGTGTTTAATAGCTCGTTTGAAAGATAATTTCAAGGGCTACATTTTTGTCAACAGAAGCAAAAACCAGATCTTCCCAGATCTTTCTGAAAATTGCAAATACTCTTCTGCTGTCAAAAACTGAACTAAAAAACTAGATTTTTCAAATAAGTTCAAAACCAAATCCAACCAAAAAGATGCAATGCAATGACCTAGGTTTTCTCGTTTTGTGTTGGAGATAAAGAGAGGACTTTCGCCACCCCTCTTTATAGTACGGTTAAAACTAGAAAATAATTTCCCTAACCGATCATCTCCAAACGCCGAGATCGGTAAAAATAAAAACTCATAATACCTTAGGTCTTTCGCATCTTCATGATTTGCGTCTTGTATTTTGCTTTTCTGCATCTTGTGCTTCACTTCAAGTCGGGTTCATCTTGATCTTCTTGCACTTCTTCCCAACTGATCCCTGTATCAAACAATCTCAAAAATACGATTAGTCCAGAACACTTTGTTTTCATTATCATCAAAATTAGGGTTAGGCATGAAGGCCTAGATGCAACACACGCGGCCTGGATGCTCCTTGTTTCCTAGCGCCGCTGTGAGGATATCCCTGTCCCTCCTCGGGTTGAACTCTCCGGATGCCGCCTGCGCACTCAGTGTCACCTGCAACAGGAGAACTTAGCAATACAGCCCATTGCATGCGTGTTACGAGGATAGTACGTGATCGGACAATCTTACCAGCCGGTCGATCACTTCCCTGTCTGCAGGGTTACTCACAGAGACACTTCCGGAGGAGTTCATCGTCAATCTTGCTCAGCACCAATTGCGGGCGCGCACATCCGTTATGCCCGCATAAGGACTGCCGGCCGAAGACTGGGAAGCCTCCTCGTCCTGCTTCCTCCACAACGCCTTCTTCCCCACATACCCACCACTGCCTAGTCTGTGTGGGTGGGTATTCTTGGCCTGGTTAGCCTGGCCCTTCGCACTAAGCTCCTGGAACTCTGGCTTAGCCTTCATCTCGACGAACTACTGCCATGCCTCGGGAGTCACGAAAGGGAAGTCATCGAAGGGGGTCTTCGACTCCTTCACATAGAGCCTGACAAGGTGGCTCTTGAAGTTCCTCCACACTTTGTTTATTGACATCAGTGTCCTCCGGCGGATGGTGAAGTGGCGATCCTCGGGAATGTGAAACGCCGCCTGCATTTCTTCCCACAGCGCATCCTTGCACTCTGGGGGCACTTGACCCCAGTCGGAGGTGGTGATGGGCACCCGCCCCCTTGCCACTTTGCCGCATAGTGAGCGGTACTGACCGACAAGTTTGTCCGGAGCTTCCGGCACACCATTGTCGTCGAACTGGACGTGCTGCTTTTCCCGCTTATCCAGACGCGCGCATGTCGTCCGGCCTCGCCCCTTTCTCTTCTTCTGCGGGGTCACGGCGGACGAGGCGACCTCCGGCCCAGGCGTCTCATCGCCAGCGAGGTCACCCTGACTCCCCGAGTGGTGCATTTCGTCACCAGACATAGTTCCTAACATAAGTGAAAGAGAGAACAGTTTAAGTAAATCTGCAACTAATAATTCTATAACAAAACCCATATACTTATAATTAACCAAGAATGACAAAAACGGTGGGGAGGCGATAGAGGTGATCGCGTCGGAGGCGGGAGGGCGATGGAGGTGATCGCGCCTGACGGTGGAAAGGCAATGCAGGTGATCGCGACGGACGGAGAGGAGGAGAAGGTTGGAGGCGATGGAGGTGATCGCGACGGACGGTGCGAGGGCGGAGAGAGCTAGGGCAAACAGTTGCGAAGACTGGAATGAGCGGGACAAACCCCGCCTTGAACTATTAACCGCGACGATATTATCACAGTCGGTCCAACGCTCACAACCGTGTGTGATAATATTATCACAGTGGGTTCTCGAATCAGAACCGTCTGTAATAATCGACATAGTGATAGTCACCAGAGAGATTATCACAGACGGTATTGAGTTGAGAGCCGACTGTGACTATGATTATCACAGACGGTTTGGAATTGAGAACCGACGGTGCACGTCAAGAACTCGAAGAGTCGGACACTGTTGAAAATATCACAGTCGGTTCTATATATATAACCGTCTGTGATAATATTATCACAGTCAGTTCTCAAATAAAAACCGTCTGTGGTAATCTACATAGTGAGAGATTATCACAGACGGTTGTGAGTTGAGAACCGACTGTGACTGAGATTATCACAGACGGTTGCGACTTGAGAACCGACCGTGCACGTGTACACTTGAAGAGTCGGAGACGCTGTTGGGAATATCACAGTCGGTTCTATATTCATACCCGTCTGTGATAGGTCAAAACCATCCGTGATAATCTCTCTATTGAACGTTAGTTTTACAACTTGAAACTGATCTGTAGCTTTCAACTCTGAATGCTCGAAAACTTGTTTTAAATGAACACTCAGATATTTCAAATGTAGTCCAAATGCTCTGTAAATTGGTTACAGTGTACGTAGATCCGATAATTGGTTACAATGTAGAGCATGCTCAAATAAACTTAACATACAATGTATGTGGAGCATGCTCAAGTTAATGTTACATACAAATGGGAACTTTCACCGACAATTTTCACGTACACAGCCATGTTATCCTCAACTTTCCACTTGCCGCGGCCCTGCAAAGACGAGAATTACAGGAGATATAAGCTATACCGATGGAAACAGAGAGATAAGGACGTACAGTTGATTACCTTTAAAGTATAACCCTTCCTGGTGATCCATAAGCACGTAACTAGTTTCTTCGGTGTCTTCAGTATCGACCTGTACGCCATCTCCAAATGGAGGAATCTCATCAAATTGATTGTATTCCTCCTCGTCTACGACATTTTCAACTCCAACAATCCTTCTCTTGCCATGAAGGACGACGTGCCACTTCTTATTGGCCGGGTCAGTGACATAAATGACCTGAATGGCTTGATTTGCAAGTATGAATGGCTCATCTTTATAAGCAACGCGATCGAGATCCACATAAGTGAAACCGTAACTGTCAACCTTCACACCCTGTGGGATTTGGACCCATTGGCATCGAAACAGGGGAATCTTGAACAGTACGTAATCGAGCTCCCAAATTTCTTCAATGAACCCGTAGTACGAGTTCAATCCACGTACTACCCTTGTTGGGCCTGTCTTGGTGAACCCCTCATGGAAAGCTTCTACGCTCACTCCACTATTTTGCACAATGCTCTTTCGATCTTGAGCTTTCGTGTAAAATGTGTACCCATTGATGTCGTATCCCTGCCATGTCTGTACAGTAAACGTGAGCCCTTTTGCCAACCATTTAAGGTTCTCACTTGTGGACTCTCCGGTGATTCGCACCTTCATCCACGTGTTGAATCGACTGTTATGTTGTCCCATGATCCAAACATCGGATCGGCGAGGATTGTCTTGTCGTAGCATCTCCTTGTGCTCGTCGATGTACGGAGACACCTCCGTCATGTGTTGCAAGACCCAAAAATGTGATTTCGAGTACATATCGAAATCAGGAGTGATGGATCTCCGTCCAATAGTGCCAACACCATCAAGCCTCCCCTCGTGACGAGACACAGGAACTCCTATTGCTTTTTCCTCGGCCATGTAATCGACGCAGAACTCAACAGCCTCTTCCGCTGCATAACCTTCGACAATGCTACCCTCGGGCCGGGACCGATTCCTCACGTAGGCCTTAAGTACACCCATGTACCTCTCAAATAGATACATATAACGTAGGAATACGGGTCCACATATCTTGATTTCTCTGACAAAGTGGACGGTGAGATGGACCATGATATCAAAAAACGATGGAGGAAAATACATCTCAAGCTAACAGAGAGTTCGAACCACCTCGCTCTGTAGAGAATCCAGTCCATCGGGATCAATGACCTTGAAAGAACTTGCATTGAAGAACAAACATAGCCCCGTGATCGTCTCTTTGACCTTATGCGGCAGAATACTCCGGATGGCAACAGGAAGCATTTGTGTCATCAACACGTGACAATCATGAGACTTCATACCCAGCAATTTCAAATCGCCCATCGACACAAACTTTTTCATATTTGAGGAGTAACCCGATGGAACTTTAACACCACAGAGACACTTACAGAGTTCTGTCCTCTCAGCCTTGCACAAAGTGTAGCATGCAAGGGGGAGGTATATACGGCCTTTATCGTCCTCTCTCGGTGCTAGCTCGGGCCTGATTCTCATTTCGATCATGTCACGCCGCACATTGACGCCATCCTTTGTCTTCCCTGGAATGTTCAGCAATAGGCCGATTAAACTGTCACAAACATTCTTCTCTACATGCATGACATCAATGCAATGACGAACCTCTAAATGCTCCCAATACGGTAAGTCCCAAAATATCGATCTCTTCTTCCAAGTGTTCTTCGTGCGGGGTTTCAATTTACCACCCTTTCCAAACACAACGTCTATGTCCTTCACCCATGAGTAAACATCTTTCCCGCGCGTAGGCTTCGGGGCTGAACCATCTTCCTTGTGGCCGTCAAATTCCCTCTTCCTCTTACGATACGCGTCATTCTTCGGAAGAAACCTACGGTGACGCATGTACACTCTTTTCCTGCAATTCTTCAGCCACACGCTCTCAGTCTCATCTTCGCAGTGGGGGCAGGCTTTGGCTCCTTTCGTAGTACGGCCCGACAAATTTCCAAGGGCAGGGAAATCGTTGATGGTGCAGAATATCATAGCACGTAGGATGAAGTTCTCTCATTTGTATGCGTCCCATACCTGCACCCCTTCGTTCCACATTGTTAGGAGATCCTCTATCAATGGTGCTAGGTACACATCAATATCGTTTCCGGGTTGTTTTGGTCCTGAGATAAGTAGAGACATCATGATGTACTTGCGCTTCATACACAACCAAGGAGGAAGGTTGTAGATACACAAAAGAACCGGCCAAGTGCTATGCCGACTGCTCATGTTACCAAAAGGATTAATTCCATCGGTACTCAACCCGAACCTTATATTCCTCAATTCTGCTCCGAAGTTAACAAATTCCCTGTCGATGTTTCTCCACTGCGAAGAATCAGCGGGGTGTCTCAGCTTTCCATCCTTCTTCCGGTCTTCCGAGTGCCAACGCAGTAATTTTGCCTCTTTACGGTTTGCAAACAAATGCTGCAAGTGGGGAATGACTGGCAAATACCACAACACCTCAGCAGGAGGTCCTTGCTTTATCTCAGCGTAGTCGCCGTCGTCTGTTCGGTCCTTAGTATGCTTATAGCGGGATGTGCCGCACACCGGACAAACATGCATATCCTTGTAGTCATTACGGTAAAGGATGCAATCATTAGGGCATGCGTGTATCCTTTCTACTTCCATTCCCAAAGGACACAACAGTTTTTTGGCTTGGTAGGTGTTTTTTGGCAACTCGTTTCTTCCGGGAGCATGTCCGCCAAAAGATCTAACAGTGCTGTGAAACTCTTGTCGGTCCAGCTGTTGCTTGCCTTCAATTTTAACAGTTCAAGCACAGAGGCCAACTTTGTGTACTTCGACTTGCAACCAGGGAACAACGGCTTTTCTGAGTCCTCAATCAAGCGCTTGAATTTGCCAAACTCCCTTTCACTGTAATTTCCTTCCACATCACGCAACATGTCATCTAAATGGTCATCCTCTGGCATATCCTCGTCGAAGTCGTTGCTCGGATCCGACATGTCCTGTTCCTCAACCTGAGTGGCACTTGTTTCTGCAGTTGGCTCTTCTCCATGGTGGACCCAACACGTGTACCCTTTTTTGAAACCACGTCGGATCAAGTGGGCGACAATTTGAGATGAGTTGGTGAACATCTTAATATTCTGGCAGTCTACACAAGGACAGTACATATATGGTAAACCCTTCTTCGCCATGTCTTGCTCAGCAACCTTTTCGAAATCAAAAACACCTTTCATGTATTCCTCACCCACTCGGTTGTCATTATACATCCAGTCTCGGACCATCTGCAATTAATCAAATTCATACACATGCTAATTAGTAAATCAATGGAGATCGATATTGATGATGAAATCAAGTAATGTGTATGCCTTGGGAGCAAGTACCAACCTTGGTTCGATCCTCAAATTTTTGCCCCCAAATGCTCCCCCGGCCTTTCAAGATTTCGCTCTTCCTTGCCCCAAATCTCTTCGAACTGGACAGTGTAGGTCGAGCAAGAGAGAACAACTAGCTCAAAAAATCCGCCAAAAGACCTTTTATAACAGGTTCAATACAGACGGTTCTATATAATACCGTCAGTAATATCAGTGCATTTTTGAATAACAGAATATCACTGACGGGTTTCAATCTATTAACCGTCGGTAATATCAGCGCATTTTGTGATACTATGACAGAAATATCACAGACGGTTATGAACTCCAAACCGTCCGTGATAATTACAATATCACAGACGGTTCCTAGGTCAAAACCGTCCGCTTTACTATCACAGTCGGTTTTTACTTCAGAACCGTCTGTGATTATCACTGTCGGATTTTACATCAGAACCGTACGTGATTATCACAGTCGGTTTTTACCTAAGAACCATCTGTGTTAATTATCAAATCAACAATCTACAAGATTATCACAGACGGTTTTAAGGTCCAAGCCGTCTATAATATCACAGACGGTTCCTAGGTCAAAACCGTCCGCTTTACTATCACAGTCGGTTTTTACTAAAGCACCGTCTGTGATTATCACTGTCGAATTTTACATCAGAACCATACGTGATTATCACAATCGGTTTTTACCTCAGAACCGTCTATGTTAATTATAAAATCAACAATCTGCAAGATTATCACAGACGGTTTTAAGGTCCGAACCGTCTATAATATCCCGGATTGTTTGTTTGCATTCGACTACTGGTCATCAGTTGTTCTACTTGTTTTTCATATTTGGTTCTATCTTATTTCAATGTTAGTATTTAAAAAAATGAACGTTCAGACTATTTGGTTTTATCTTGTTTTTCATATTTGTTGTATATAATTCTGTGGATCTTCAAAGAATTTTGAGACTATTACAGTCGGTCCTGAAATTAAAACCGTCTGTAATCTTACAATCAGAGACGGTTTTGAGTTAAAAACCGTCTTGTTCGCAGCAGTATTTTCTTGTTAACATTTTCACACAGAACATCATTTGGTGATTATTAGTTACATAATCAATCGAAAAGCCAGATATATAAGGAAAAGAAATTTCTTATTTCTTACAATCTTTGCATACATAAGAGATACCATTAAGCGACCAATTAATTAGCGTCGACCTGTTCCGAAAGTAACTTACAAAGTTCTCCTAGGGACGTATTGGCATCAGTAGGATCTACACTGGCCGCCCCAGGAGAACTACCAATGGCTCTAAGACTATCAACATCATCTCTCAGCAAAGGAGTGGATTTGGCATCAGTAGGATCATCCAAGAAATTAAAGTTGATACAACAAAGGTGGAGATGAAGCTGCAACTCAAAGCACTCTGCCAAGTGCAGAATGGCAAAAGACATCCCCTCAGAATGCTTCTCCAGCGCCTCTTTTTTTTTTTGGAGAGTTCTGCACAAGGCAGCTTTCTCCTCCTGCACATATGCTTCTCCAGCTTCTCCTAGGGACGTATGCTGGGAGGGTGAAGATGATTGCCAAGCTTCAGAGTGGATTTGGACGTGGAAGTGTGAGCCTTACCCCAGAAAGTTGATCATCCAAGAAAAGCTGATGATACAAAGGTGTTGAAGAGGGGATATTGGAAGGATTGTTGTGGATCTCCAAAGGTGGAGTCGATTGAAAGGGATCTAGGATATCGACTAGAGGGGGGTGAATAGGCGATTTTAACAAATTATCAATAACACAAACAATTTAGATAAAGAGAGCAAATAAATAACACAAGATGAACAAAACACAATATCAACACAAGGATATATCCCGTGGTCTCAGTGATTTGCCGATCACCCCTAATCCACGTTGAGGCAAACTCAAATCTCTAACCGTTCCTCTATCTAGTCAACCTTCTCTCGAGAAGTGACCTAGATCTTGAGCCGGATTAGTGTGATGAGTTATCCAAACCTCGATTTCACTAAGGATACACTTTACCGCTCCGGCAAGGCGTGCTCAACCCTTTCACAAGACGTTTTGAGGAGTCTTCACAATCTTCCTTGAAGATCTCTCCAAAACCTTTCTCCTAGCCGTCTAGGAGCCGGCAAACTCCAAGAGTAACAAGCCGGTGATGATCACTTAGCCTTCTTCTAGTGCCACAAGATTGATTTAATGATCTAAATACAATGCACTAGAAGATCTCAAATGCACACTCTCACAAATTCGAGAATTTGAACCCTAGAGTGTATGAAACTAGCTTAAGCTCTCAAGGATGATGACAGTGCTCAAGATTATGCCAAAACTTGTGAACAGGGCCGAGCATGGGAGTATATATACCCCCCACAATAAATATAGCCGTTACAGGCCGTTGGGAGAAAAAGATCACTTGGCGGTCAGACCGCAAGTATAAGCTCGGTCAGACCGCCGCAATTGCAACGGCATTAAACAGGCACAATAAATGCTCAACTGCCCTTGACAGGCACACACACGGTCAGACCGGAGCCTATTTCGGTCAGACCGTGAAACTGTCCAGAGACGACATAGTTTCTGGACACTTTATACGGTCAGGCCGAAAAATACGGACAGACCGGCCATACGGTCAGACCGTAGTTCAAAAGCACGGTCAGGCCGACTTCTCGGTCAGACCGGTCTAATCAAACGGTCAGACCGTCATAGCTCAAAAACAACAGAAAGATAAATCAAGAAGTTCCAGGAGTCTGACCTAGGTCTCAACTACGGACAGACCGACCTTTTAAAGGAATACACTATACTTTAGACATAACGTCGGTCAGTCCGAGAATTCTATTCGGTCAGTCCGTGAATTCGGTCAGACCGGTCCAACAGACGGTCAGACCGAGTGAGATAGTGCTGAGCAGAATTGAGCTGAAACAAGCATTTTCAAGGTATATGATCTTCTAGTATACAATGCAAGTTGATTTTATGATTTGTGGCACATAGATGAAGTATTCTGTGATACACCACATGCTCCTCTTAATAGTACGGCTACTATCCTAAAATCCGGTCAAAATTCTTCTCTAAACACCTTAGACCAGTAAAAAAGGAAAAGACCCTATTTCGTACCTTTGCCCTTTTGATCAATGCCCTTTCTTCATCATGAGGCTCTTTCTTCGCCTTTCATTAACCTGTCTTATAAGTTTCTTCTTGATACAACTAGGCAGGTAACGTTAGTGTAACATTTGTAGTTGTCATTAATTATTAAAACACTCTTTAGGGGCCTAGAAGCTACAATCTCCCCCTTTTTGGTAATTGATGACAACATAAAGAGTAGATGAATGAGTTTTAAGCATAAAAGGAATTTTACAATAAGCATCGAAGAATAAGACACTCCCCCTAAATGTATGAATAAGTGAATTTTGGCATTTTAGAGGAGTTCAAGCATGTGTATAAGATGCTATTTCAATTCATTCATTATATGAGCATGAAGTATCACAAATAAGACATTCAACATTCAATTCTACAACATGATATCATCATCACAAGGTCATATGAAAATAACATAAGCATATCTCATATATCAAGCAGTAACAATCTCATACAAGAGTCAACCAACATAAATGTAATGTCATCCACATAAAAGAGATATTCAACTAAACAAGTTAATTCAACTAAACAAGTTAATTAAAACTTTACACCAAAAGTCATTTAAGGTTCATCTCTCATCATCTCTCCTACTCTTCTACTCTCTCCTACTCTTCTACTCTCTCCTCTCCCCCTTTGGCATCAATTGCCATAAAAGCTAAGAATCGGCTGGAGCATCATCATCGGGAGGATGGTGAGGAGGAGTTTGAGGGAAACGGGTGTAGAAGTGAGCGGAGAAGGAGTCGAAGCGCTGCTCGAACTGATCCTGGCGTGACGAGAAGGTCTGGAACTGATCATTCAAAGCCTCCAAGTCCGAGCGAGCGAGCTCAAGCCCCTGGAGAAGAGTAGCAAACTGATCCATCATCGGCTGATGGAACTGCTGCTGGAACTGTGTGAACCAGGCGGGGGCTTGGCTAGACTGAGCTGCCTGCTGTGCCTGAGGTGGAGGAGGAGGAGGCATAGGCTGCTGCTGCTGCTGCTGCTGATGCTGTGCTCCATGGCCTCGAGCCAAGACGCGCTGGTTGACACTAAACGACTTAAAGCCGAGATGTCTGATATCACAAGAACCGCGAGGGAACTTCGTCTTCTGGAGCAGCAAGGACATGATAAAAGGAGCATAGTAGAGATTCGGCAGAGTGGTTGCCGAGACATCCTCAATTGTCTTCAATATAAAAGAGACAATGTTGATCCGATGACTCTTGAGGATGTGGTCGATGAAGTTCCAATAGTAATCCCGGACCACTTCTCGGTTTCCACTCTTTGGATGGATCGTGGCTCGTACGATTTTGTTGACTACAGCAGGGAGGACTTTGAGACCTGTAACGGTGCCAGGTACAATCCGCTGTCCACCTCCCGGCTGCTCATAAAACTGGAGCCAGTCGTCCTCATAGAGGTAATCCTCATCCTCCATATCGATCCCCTCCTTCATATCCTCATAGTTTAACTTGTTTGCCGCAGCAAACTCCTCAAAGGTGGCCTCATAACGCCTAGAACCTGTCATCCACATGATCTGCTGGTCCGCCCATCTGATCTCAACTGTAGCATAGAACTGTCTGATGGCAGTGGCGTTCCATGGGCATTTGTGCTCCACAAAGTCATACAGCCCTATATCCTTGAAAATCTGCACCAAAGGAGCCATGATGGGCTGATTCACAACATAAGCCCATTCGATCCATTTGTGTTCGAAGATATTTTTGTGGATCAAGTGACCGTAGAAGGCATCCTGCTGTGTCATCGTGTGGAAGTGAGGAGTAGAGGCGTCATTCTCATGATTGTAGGCGTAGATGGTCCTAGCCTTGGTATAGTCGCTTGAAGTCCAATTCCTCTTCGGGCCTTGATAAGCGTGGACGTTTATTTCATCGTTCTCGCTCTCGATGTCCATGCCCCTGTGAGACGATCCACCACGATGAGATGACTGTTCTGTTTCTGAATCTCCGACCGAGGGCACCCAATCGTCATCGTGACTGTCGCTACTGCTCGAGGGTAGAGGCCTTTTTGGCCGTTTCGCCAATTTCTTCTTGTTTGTCTGGATGGAGGCAATGCCTTGAGTACCACGACCACTAGAAGATTTGCAAGAGATACAGCAGATTAGATACTCAAAGGTAAGAGAGATTGAATTGATAAGATAACAGATTAGCAAACTCTGGCTCTGCTGTTGCAGTCGGTCAGACCGAAAAAGGGGCGGTCAGACCGGCACAACCGTAGAGTTAGGGTTTGGCATAAATTCTGGGATTTAGGTGAAATTAAGATGCAATGTGGACAAATATATGTGAGTGAATACTCATTGCATCAGGGGGATGAATCAATTTCAGGATATTGAAAGAATTTAAACAAGATTCACCACATTAGCCCTAAACCTCAAGATGAACAGAAGACGAAATTGATAACGAAGAAGAATCTGAGAAAAATACCTAGATGACATGGTTTGAAGGAGATCTTGAACCACGGTTCGTCCGAGCTTTGCAAGAGTTTGACCGGAGAGGAAGAATCCAAAGATTTGAGGCGCACGTGAAAGAGACAGGAGTGGGGAAGAAAGTGAAAAAGGACAAGAGATTCGGGATAAAAGGTCTCTGGTCATGAAATTTCGGTCAGACCGTAGACAGGGTACCGGTCAGACCGCTGGAAGCAGGAAAGTTAAGATGCTCTCTGGAGATGTATTCGGTCAGACCGCAATTTGTTCGGTCAGACCGCTGGAAGGACAAAAAGTCTTGGAGGATTTTGATTGATTTGATGCTCGAGAGATTTGGATAGGGTGATATATAAATATAAGATAATTATAAGATAGATATAGATAATATCACCAAAGGGGAAGTATTTATCTTATAACTCAACAAATTTTTTGTTCACTTTACTCAATTGCCGATAAAAGAGTCTAAAAAGCTCTAAGGTAGGAAGTTTAACCAAACAAGTGATACTTTAAGTACAAGCAATATGAGTTCAACATTTCAAGCCACATTTGATATATCAATGACGTTAAGCTCATTTCGAAGTTTGCAAAAACGACTTTCATCTAAGGGCTTAGTGAATATATCCGCTAATTGATCTTCGGTTCTCACATTATCCACCACCATATCACCTTTGCTAACATGATCTCTAAGGAAGTGGTGTCGGATATCTATATGCTTGGTCCGAGAGTGTTGAACTGGATTTGTGGCTATTTTTACCGCACTCTCATTATCACACAAAAGAGGCACTTTTTCAAATTTTATTCCATAATCCAACAATGTTTGCCTCATCCAAAGCAATTGTGCACAACAACTACCCGCGGAAACATATTCCTCTTCGGCGGTTGATAAAGCTACAGAATTTTGTTTCTTGGAGGACCAAGATATTAAAGATCTTCCTAACAGTTGACAACTGCCAGAGGTGCTTTTTCTATCCACTTTGCATCCCGCATAATCGGAATCAGAATATCCAATTAATTCGAATTTTGCACCTTTTGGATACCACAACCCTATGCTAGATGAATATTTTAGATACCCCAAAATGCGCTTAACGGCCATTAAATGACTTTCTTTAGGAGAGGCTTGAAATCTTGCACACATACAAATACTAAACATAATATCGGGCCTAGAAGTAGTAAGATATAATAAACTACCAATCATAGATCTATAAAGTTTTGAGTCTGCCGGTTTACCTCCTTCGTCAGAGACAAGGTGACCGTTTGTGGCCATTGGTGTCTTGATTGGCTTTGCTTCTTCAAGTCCGAACTTCTTGAGTAAGTCCTTCACATATTTGATTTGACTGATGAAAGTTCCTTCCTTGAGTTGTTTAACTTGTAGTCCAAGGAAGAAACTCAGTTCACCTATCAAAGACATCTCAAATTCCCTGGACATCATATTACCAAATTCCTCGCAAAAATCTTGGTTAGTAGATCCAAATATGATGTCATCAACATAAATTTGACATACAAAGAAATCATTTCCAATTTTCTTAGTAAACAATGTAGTATCAACTTTCCCAATTTTAAAGCCTTTTGAAATTAAAAAGTATCTAAGTCTTTCATACCAAGCACGAGGTGCTTGTTTAAGACCATAAAGAGCCTTGGAGAGTTTATACACATGATTTGGCTTTGTAGGATCTTCAAATCCGGGTGGTTGTTTAACAAATACTAATTCATTAATTTTTCCATTTAAAAATGCACTTTTGACATCCATTTGGTTCCAATGACATTATGCTCATCCGGATTTGGTTCTTCTACTAATTCCCAAACATTGTTGCGGGTGAAGTTATTTAATTCTTCGTGCATAGCATTCACCCAATCCGGATCTTTTAATGCTTCATCTACAAGTGTGGGCTCAAAAGAGGAGACAAAAGAGTAATTTTCACAAAATGAAGCAAGACGAGAACGAGTTTGGACACCCTTACGCAAGTCACCAACAATTTGATCGACGGGGTGATCTTTGGAAATTGAGTGATGAATTCTTGGATGGTCAACCGGGATTTGTGAAGTAGAGGTAGAAGGTACTTCCGGTTGTTGTTGAGAGGAGTCTTCCACATTGACCACTTCAACTATTTGATCTACATGTTGAGGAGTTGATGAAGAGGGGATAGCTTGAGTGGATGGATCTTCATCTTGATCACTATCTTCTTTCGGCTTGATATCCCCAATGGCCATGTTCTTCATTGCCACTCTCAACCCTTCATTACCTACATCATCCAAATTGTCTTGCTCCTCTTGAGAGCCGTTAGTCTCATCAAATTCAACATCATGTGTCTCCTCAACCAAACCGGAGTTTTGGTTGTAGACACGATATGCTTTGCTATTTGATGAGTATCCTAATAAAAATCCTACATCACACTTACTTTGAAATTTAGATAAGCGTGTACCTTTCCGCAAGATATAGCACTTACATCCAAACACTCGGAAGTAGGAAATGTTTGGCTTCCTTCCAATGAGAAGCTCATAAGGAGTTTTCTTTAGTAGTCGATGACAATAAAGACGATTTGATGCATGGCACGCGGTGTTGATTGCTTCGGCCCAAAAGGTGTCTGAAACATTGTACTCCGAAAGCATAGACCTTGCCATGCCTATCAATGTCCGGTTCTTTCGTTCGACTACTCCATTTTGCTCCGGTGTATACTTGGCCAAAAACTCATGTTTGATACCTTTATCATCACACCAATTTTCAACCTTGGTATTGTTGAATTCGGAGCCATTGTCACTTCTCACTTTCTTGATCTTGAAGCTAAATTTATTTTCGGCCCTTTGAGCAAAGCTTTTGAAAGTGTTAAACACAATTGACTTATCATGTAAAAAGAATATCCATGTATATCTAGAAAAATCATCTACAACGACAAGACAATAACTATTTCCACCAATGCTCACAAAAGTAGTTGGTCCAAATAAATCCATATGCAATAATTCAAGTGGACTAGAAGTTGACATTGTGCTTTTAGTTGGATGTGAGTTTGCAACTTGTTTTTCGGCTTGACAAGCACTACATAATTAATTTATCTTTTTCAAACTTTACATCTTTTAAACCAACAACTAAATCATGTTTAACTAGTCTATTTAGTTGTTTCATTCCAACATGCCCAAACCTTCTATGCCATAGCCAACCTTTAGAAGATTTAGTAAACAAGCATGTACCAAGATTAGCATCATTTGAATTGAAATCAACTAAATAGAGGTTGCCATGTCTAAAACCTTTGAAAATCAACCTATTATCATCAATACTAGTGATAATCACTTCTTTTGGATAAAATGCACATATAAATCCAAGATCACAAAGTTGAGCTACGGATAAGAGGTTGAAATTTAGAGATTCAACAAGCAATACATTAGATATGGAGAGGTCGTTTGAGATGGCAATTTTACCTAAACCTTTTACCTTTCCTTTGCTATTGTCTCCAAACGTAATCTTGTCATATTCCGCACCTTCTTTATTTAGAGAGGAGAACATGTTGTGATTACCAGTCATATGTTGAGTGCATCCACTATCGAGCACCCAATGTTGTCCTCTGGCCTTGTAATTTACCTACAAAACAAAGTTAGGTCCTTTTAGGTACCCAAATCTTTTTGGGTCCTTGGAAGTTAGTTACCAAGGATTTTGGGACCCAAATGGCTTTCTTTTTGGCACCAATGATCGGGGTTCTAACAAATTTGGCTTTAACATCGCCATTGTTCATTTTCTTTAAAACATAGCAAGAATTGAATACAAGAGATGAATTACTTTTGCTAGCATGGCAATTATTTTCAATGTGACCTAAACTTTTACATTTGTTGCAATATCCCTTTTCTTTTACAAATACGGTTTTAGATGGGACAAAAGCATGTTTTCCCTTTTTAGGAATGTACCCTAATCCTTCTTTTCTTAAGGAAAACCTTTAACTATCTGGAAGATGTCTTAATTTTGATTCTCCTACATAGCATTTAGCTAGATTATTGGTTAGTTTTTCAATTTTATCCTTAAGTTCATTATTTTCAAGACTAAGCACATTATCATCAATTTTAGGTCTAGAAGGGAATTCACTTAAATCTTCACAAGATGTAGATATGCTAGAAGTAGACATCATGGGCAAGTCATTCAAAATATTGCAAGTGATGCATATTTCATTACCCGTTTTGTTGGCTTTATGAGTAAGTAGTGAGTCATGAGCTTCCTTAAGCATCTCATGAGTTTCCTTGAGACTCTCATGAGATGTGTTTAGCTCCTCATAGGAATTTTGAAGAGTTTTGTATCTCTTCTTCAATTCCTTGAATTTTTCTTTCTCTTTACTCATATAGTCATCAAAACCGGTGATCATCTCAACTAGGTCATCATAAGTATATTCATCTTCGTCACATGATACCTTCGATTCTCCTTTAGCCATGAGGCAATGAGGAGTGGAGAATAGAGATGGAGCTTCCTTGATAGCTACCCCGGCGAGTCCTTTGGGTGATGCTTCATCTTCATCATCAGAATCGGAACTTGAAGCATCCGAATCCCATTCAATGAAGCAAGCTTGTCCATCCTTCTTCTTCTTATAATATTTCTTGAAAACCTTCTTCTTGCTTTCTCCTTCTTTTTCGTACTTCTTCTTCTTCATTGATTTTTCTTCTTCCTTGTTTTTGCATTGTGTGGAGATGTGACCCTTTTCACCGCAATCAAAGCATCTTCTCTCTTCAAATGGGTTCCTCTTGGATGATTGTCCTTTCTTGAAGGACTTTCCTTGATATCTCTTCTTCATGAACCGCTTGAACCTTCTCACAAAGAGAGCCATTTCCTCATCGGTGTCTCTCTCATCACTTTCTTCTTCATTGTCTTCCCTTTTGGAAGCTTGAGGTTTTAGTGCTATGTTCTTCTTCTTGGAGTCGGAAGTCTCATCTTTCACTTCTTCTTGAGATTTCTTGAATATGTCATGAGTGAGAATCTCACTCAAGACTTCCAACGGAGTCACACTCTTCAAGTTTGAACGCACAAGTAAGGTTACAATTGTGTCATATTTTGAAGGTAAAGCTCTAAGAAACTTATGACAAAATTCCACATTTATGACATCCATACCAAGCCCTTTTAACTCATTTACTATGTTATTTAATCGGTTAAACATCTCCGATACATTTTCATTAGGCAACATAGCAAACTTTTCAAATTGGCCCTTATGGATAAATAATTTAGCATCCTTAACCATCGAGGTTCCTTCATGAATATCCATAAGATTTCTCCAAATATCATGGGCCGTTTCAAGTTTACAAATTCTATTAAATTCACCTAGATTTAGAGCACTATAAAGAACATTCATGGCTTGAGGATTAGCTAAGGCATTATCTCTATCTAGGTTAGTCATGTCATCATCATCAAGAATTGCAAAACCCTCATCCACCACTTTCCAAATCTTTCCACCCATGGCTTTAAGATAAACCATCATTCTAGTTTTCCAATAAGTATAGTTAGATCCATCAAAGAGTGGTGGTTTGCCAATATTGATCCGACCCTCACTAGCCATCTTTATCCTACTCCGGGATGGTTAAATCCACTAAAAAGGAGTCCTAGCTCTGATACCAATTGAAAGGGATCTAGGATATCGACTAGAGGGGGGTGAATAGGCGATTTTAACAAATTATCAATAACACAAACAATTTAGATAAAGAGAGCAAATAAATAACACAAGATGAACAAAACACAATATCAACACAAGGATATATCCCGTGGTCTCGGTGATTTGCCGATCACCCCTAATCCACGTTGAGGCAAACTCAAATCTCTAACCGCTCCTCTATCTAGTCAACCTTCTCTCGAGAAGTGACCTAGATCTTGAGCCGGATTAGTGTGATGAGTTATCCAAACCTCGATTTCACTAAGGATGCACTTTACCGCTCCGGCAAGGCGTACTCAACCCTTTTACAAGACGTTTTGAGGAGTCTTCACAATCTTCCTTGAAGATCTCTCCAAAACCTTTCTCCTAGCCGTCTAGGAGCCGGCAAACTCCAAGAGTAACAAGCCGGTGATGATCACTTAGCCTTCTTCTAGTGCCACAAGATTGATTTAATGATCTAAATGCAATGCACTAGAAGATCTCAAATGCACACTCTCACAAATTCAAGAATTTGAACCCTAGAGTGTATGAAACTAGCTTAAGCTCTCAAGGATGATGACAATGCTCAAGATTATGCCAAAAGTTGTGAACAAGGCCGAGCATGGGAGTATATATACCCCCCACAATAAATATAGCCGTTACAGGCCGTTGGGAGAAAAAGATCACCTGGCGGTCAGACCGCAGGTATAAGCTCGGTCAGACCGCCGCAATTGCAACGGCATTAAACAGGCACAATAAATGCTCAACTGCCCTTGACAGGCACACACACGGTCAGACCGGAGCCTATTTCGGTCAGACCGTGAAACTGTCCAGAGACGACATAGTTTCTGGACACTTTATACGGTCAGGCCGAAAAATACGGACAGACCGGCCATACGGTCAGACCGTAGTTCAAAAGCACGGTCAGACCGATTTCTCGGTCAGACCAGTCTAATCAAACGGTCAGACCGTCATAGCTCAAAAACAACAGAAAGATAAATCAAGAAGTTCCAGGAGTCTGACCTAGGTCTCAACTACGGACAGACCGACCTTTTAAAGGAATACACTATACTTTAGACATAACGTCAGTCAGTCCGAGAATTCTATTCGGTCAGTCCGTGAATTTGGTAAGACCGGTCCAACAGACGGTCAGACCGAGTGAGACAGTGCTAAGCAGAATTGAGCTGAAACAAGCATTTTCAAGGTATATGATCTTCTAGTATGCAATGCAAGTTGATTTTATGATTTGTGGCACATAGATGAAGTATTCTGTGATACACCACATGCTCCTCTTAATAGTACGGCAACTATCCTAAAATCCGGTCAAAATTCTTCTCTAAACACCTTAGACCGGTAAAAAAGGAAAAGACCCTATTTCGTACCTTTGCCCTTTTGATCAATTCCCTTTCTTTATCATGAGGCTCTTTCTTCGCCTTTCATTAACCTGTCTTATAAGTTTCTTCTTGACACAACTAGGCAGGTAACGTTAGTGTAACATTTGTAGTTGTCATTAATTATTAAAACACTCTTTAGGGGCCTAGAAGCTACATCGATGCAACTGGAGGGATTGCAAGGGGCAATGTGGCAACACAGGCCTCAGCACCCTCTAGAGTCTTCGCTGCAGCTCCACTGGAGGATCTTTCATCATTTCTAAGTCTCTTCTTTGGAGGGAGCATTTCCTTAGGCACCTGTGGATTTTGAAATGCATTTGTTTCGAGGTAATCAAGTCATAAAAGAAAGATCTGCATTAAAGTTTCAGAGAGGACTTACTTTCTGAAGATCCTGATCGAGTTCATTCCTTATCTCTTCCTCATCACTCTCAATTTCAACAACCTCATTGGAATCTCGGCTCGCCATCAAGGTGGGAGTTGAGGAGGGAATAAAGACAGGGATTTAGGAGCCTCGCTATTTATAGAAACAGAAGGTGACGGTTCATATGCGCGGGTGCCTCGAGTTTTAAAAAGCGCACTACTGGTTTTCAAGGTCAATAAATTCATGATAACTTCTCGGGAGATAAACTGCAACACGGAAAAGGAAGTTGAAGAGTCAGATTAGATAATTCGATGCAAATTAAATTTGAAGTAAATAATTAAGTCTCTTCATCTGCTCAGTTATTATGTGCGGTTATCAACAATTGCATGTAGATAATTCGAAGGGTGGGCACTGTTGGGACTATCACAGACGGTTGGGATATCAAACCGTCTGCTTTAATATTACAGACGGTTCTCATGTCCTCTGTAATATGACTATTACAGACGGTTCTGATGTCCGAATCGTCTTTACTATGCCTGGAATATTGAACTGTTCGACTTCTTCAAATACTTGTTCCCTCCCTGGAGTGTTTTGCTTCCATTCGAACTGCTCCACTTCTCTTTCTCCAAGAAATGAGGGAAAATTGCAAAATTTACATAAGAACAAATTTTTAGTTCATTTTTTCAACATTAATGAAAAACAATTTCCAAGTCGACGCTTCGTGTCCCCAGGTTAGTGCGCCGCGCAAACATCAGAAATGGAAAAGACACAACACACTGTTGAGAATTTGAAGTGGAGCGCACTACTTTCTTTTCAAGATCAATACCGTCATGATAAATATTCTCGGGAGATAAACTGGAACACGGCAAAACAGTAGTGCCCACTTTGGAAATTGAAGCGTCAGATTACATAATTCGATGCAAATTAAATTTGAAGTAAATAAATAAGTCTCTTCATCTGCGCTGTTATTATGTGCGGTTATCAACAACTGCATGTAGAGAATTGCACTGTTGGGACTATCACAGACGGTTGGGAGATCAAAACCGTCTGCGTTAATATTACAAATGGTTCTGATGTCCGAACCGTCTTTAATATGTCTGTTGAATATTGAACTGTTCGACTTCTACAAATACTTGTTCCCTCCCTGGAGTTTTGCTTCCAGTTGAACAGCTGAGAATTTGAAAGAAGTTGAGAATTTGAAGCGTCAATAACTGTTCGACAATCACAGTCGGTCCTTACATAAGATCCGTCTGTAATATTACTATCACAAACGATT
This sequence comes from Pharus latifolius, assembly GCA_019359835.1. Classification (NCBI taxonomy): domain Eukaryota; kingdom Viridiplantae; phylum Streptophyta; class Magnoliopsida; order Poales; family Poaceae; genus Pharus; species Pharus latifolius. Next base: position 36,848,454 of record CM033325.1, read on the forward strand.
TGGAGTTAAAAACCGTCTGTGATATTGATAGAAGTTGAGAATTCGAGGCGGCGGACACTGTTGGGACTATCACAGTCGGGCCTTACATAAAAACCGTCTCTAATGTGACTATCACAGACGTTTTTTTACCTCAGAGCCGTTTGTGATATTCAAAGCACGTTGATATATAACTTCTATATTCTTTTTATATTATTTGCATGGGACCTGCGACTTCTATATTGTTTCTATATTATTTGAAGAGCTCCGATGGACTGCCCTCACAAGCCAAAGATCGCGATAGTCATTCCTTGATCGCACACAGTGTACATACCTTTGTATGGTCGAATGTTCGACAAAAGCTAAAGAAAGATAAAGAAAGAGGGAAGATTGCATGCAGTCCAAGAATGTGCTGGAAAATTAGAAAGTTGACATAAGAACAAAGTTTTCAATAATTTTTTTCATCACTTACAAAAAAAAGTAAAAATACAGAATGCTAGGTCAAGGAGTGGTCTTAGCCCTGGCTGCATCTTGAATAAAGTCAGTTTGACTTGCAGCCAGGACGCAGGACTCCTCCAGCGACAAGTTGTCCTTCTCAGGGTCAACTACTACAGCGTCGAGAAGGCCTGCAACCTCCCTCAGTTTCGCGATGGTATCCTTCATTGTCAAACAGCAGCCAGCGATGGTCATATCCTCGGCTTTCTTCTCCTCGCGAAGACGCCTCGTCCTCGCCCTAGCATTGTCACCATCCGTCTTCATGCGCTGAATGCGCTGGAAGAGATCGTCAAGGTCAAGCCGTAGCCGAGTGTGCTTCTCCGTGAGGAGCTTGTGCTCCTCCTGGAGGGCCCTCAGCTCGGCCTTGACTTTGCCAGTGTCTTCCACGGCTCCCCTTCCCTGTGCAAATCAACAGGTCAAGAATGTATTGAACAGGGATTAACAATACAGGGGTAAGTCCAAAAGATTGAGAGTTCTTACCGGGGAGGGCGAGGCTGACGATGCCATCGAGGATGCCATTGGCGCAGAGAAGCTAAGGAGTCAAACAGTCTGAGAACTATAAAAACTTGTAAAGTAAATGACAATTTTTCCACTGTCAATTTATAGAACTTCCAAAGCGATGCTTCGTGTTCTCCTAGGCGCCGCGCGCGAAGATCGGAGACAGAAATGATCACAGTTGAGAATTCGAAGCGCCAATACTTTTCCAGTCGGTTCAGACATCAGAACCGTCTGTGATAAGTAGACTATCACAGACGCTTCGTAGTTCACAACCGACTGTATAAATCACAGTCGGTTCTGAGTTCCGAACCGTCTGTGATAGTCTACTTATCACAGACGGTTCTCAGGTGGGAACCGATTGTATATATCACAGTTGGGTTTTAGGTTAGAATCGTCTGTGATAAGTAGACTATTACAGACGGTTCTCAGCTGGGAACCGATTGTGTCTATCACAGTCGGTTTTTAAGTTAGAGCAGTCTGTGATAAGTAGACTATCACAGACGGTTTTGTGTTCAGAACCGTCTGGTTTACTGTCACAGTTGTTTTTGACATCAGAACCGACTGTGATATCTGAACATATTCTCCCGACAGGCCTTCGCAGACGGTTTTTCATTGAACAGTTCATACCCGTCTGTGATGTGCCGTCCAGGATGTCTGTTTCTGTGGTAGTGTTATGTTTTGGATATGACTTTTTATGATTGGATATACTCGGATATGGATGATATGGATGAGTTGAGTTTCTTACATGATGTTCATGATGTTTTGTGATGCTCTGATATTGGTATGATGATGTGTATATGTGATATCTGTCTATGCTCTGATATATATGTGTTGGTTTATGCTCTGATATATTTTGATGTATGCTCTGAACTTATATCTATGATATGTGATGCATATACTCAGGGGGAGTTATTTATTTATTATCTTTTATCGAACACTTGTTGTCATCAATCATCAAAAAGGGGGAGATTGTTCCATCTAGGCCTTTATGCCTAACCTAATTTTGATGATTAATAAAAACAAAGTGTTTCAGACTAACTGTGCTTCTGAGATTTTTGATACAGAGCTTGTTCGGGAAAAACACTCAAGATGATCAAGATGAACCCAACGTAGAATGGATCAAGCACAAGTCGCAAAGATCAAAAGACAAGATGTAAATTACAAACATGCAAAGGACCTAAGGTAATATGATTTTATTTTTACCGATCTCGGTGTTTGGAGGTTGATTGGTTAAGGATTTTGTTCTTAGATTTAACTGTACTATAAAGAGGGGTTGCAAAGTCCTCTCTAAATTTCCAACATGAACCAAGAAATTACTAGGTCATTGCATTACATCATTTGTGCTTGGATTTGATTTGATTTTGGTTTTGAAAGATTTGGATTTTCAGTTGAGTTTTTGACAGCAGAAGAGTTTTTCAATTTTATAGAAATACCTAGGCAGATCTAGATTTTTCTTCTTTTGACAAAAATATAGCCCTTAAAATTATCTTTCAAACGAGCTATTAAACTCTCAATTTGGACTTATGGTTTTAAAGTTATGACTATTTTTATTCAGGCTGACTGTCAGTTTGAATGTCAGTTCAGTAAAACTGACAATTGTCCAGAGAGTGTGTTTTTTGAGCTGAAAATTTTTGAACTAAACTGACTGTCAATTTGGTATAACTGACTATCAGTTTGTATTTCGACCTCAAACTGATTTGCTTGTGTTTCTATTTGATCTGGACATTTTGTGGTCGAACTAACTGTCAGTTTGCATAACTGACTGTCAGTTTGTATTATCAGTTTCCATATATGACCACAAACGACTAGCTATTTTTTATCCGTAAATTTTGTCAGCCGTTGAGTTTGGAACTGACTGTCAGTTCCTCATACTGACTGTCAGTTTGCACTGATTTATTTCCTTTTTCGACCTCAAACGGCTAGTTGAGTTTTCTCCGGATTTTGCTTCTTTCTGGTCGTAACCCAAACTGACTATCAGTTTGTATAGCTGACTGTCAGTTTAAGCTACTGATTTTCAGTTCGAGCTCCAACGGTTCTTTTGATTGTTGAGGCTATAAATAGGAGCTTTGAGCATTGGTTTTATACAACAAGCAGCCTCACAAACTTATACACTCTTGAGTTTTAGTTCTTATACAAAATCTTGATCTTTTGATCAAGTCGAGTGCTTTTCAGATCCACCGAGTGCTTTCTGTTCGCATAATTTGCATCCTATTAGTTTCTCGGTGATTGTTAGAGGTCTAGAGAAGACCTTGCTACCTATTACTCTTGGTGAGCGCCCTCACCTAGACGGTTTGGTGGCGTGGCCGTAAATCTCTCCAGTTCGGAGATTGTCGGAGAGACTCGGCGCATTTGTAAAAGGCATCGGTGCTCGCCTTTCCGGAGTGGACAAGGAGCATCCATTAGTGGATAATATCCTTCGTGGATATTGGAGCAAGACTCAATTTATTTGAGTGCTTCAACGAGGATTAGGGGAGGCTGGGCGAGTCTCCGAGACCTCGGTAAAAATCGTTGTGTTCGTTCTCTCTTCATATTATTATTTGTTTTTTATTTCTTTATTTGCAAATATTTGTTTTAAATTGAAGTTTTTAAAAGCCTCCTATTCACCCCCCTCTAGTTGGCATCCTTGATCCTACACATACCATATGTAATAACAAACTATCACTGATGATTTTAACTTTAAAACCATCGGTAATATCGGTGTATTTGTGTAGAACTATGACAGAAATATCATAGATGGTTCTGAGGTCAAAACCGTCTGCTTCACTATCATAGTTGGGTTTGATTACATAACCGATTGTGACAAGTTACTGTCACAGACGGTTTTGACATAAGAGTTGACTGTGATAACTTGGTGTATTTGTATTGGTGTAAATTTGTGTATTTGTATTGCTATTCGGGACATGTACTTGAATGTATGAATTGGTGTATTTGTGTATTTGTATTGGTGTATATTTGTGTATTTGTATTGCTGTTTTAGACATGTACTTGAATGTGTGAAGTGACGTATTTGCGTAGAACTATCGCAGAAATATCATAGACGGTTGGGAGATCAAAACCGTCTGCTTGACTATCACAGACAGTTCTGAGGTCCAAACTGTCTGTAATATGCCCTGGAATTTTGCTTGAAGCCAAACCGTTCCACTTCTTTTTCTCCTTGAGCACGACAAGCCCTAACCCGTAACCTCCATTGATGGCCGCCGCACCTCTATCGACGGCCACTGGTTTCTCAGGTGAATCAAGTCCAAGATCGATCGTAGCTTCAACTCCCTCGGCTAGATTTCGGCATTGCAAGCAAGGCAAGTAAACTTTCGGCATTATTAGATTATCCTAATCCTATGATAGCAATTATCCTGTGATTCATGTATCTTCCATTTTTATATGTCTTCTTTTCAATATGATTCTGTGCAGGTCCTTGGACGATGTTCACGAGGGGCAATGTAGTTCACGGTTCTTCGTCGCAGTACGCTGCCTATGTTGGCTTGTTGGCGAAAGAAATGGTGAAGATCACCGTCGAGAGTTGGAAGGATGTGAATGGCGAGATCTTAGTTGGCTCGGTCGAGAAGATCCTCAAGCCCGGCGTGTTTCTCAAATCAAGACCTATAGAAAGCATCTTACATTTGTATTGGTGATTTCCTCGGGCTCAAACTCAACTCAACTCTGAGTTGAGTTGATTTGTATTGATAAGTTGAGTTTGAGCCAGAGGAGATCACCAATACAAATGTAACTCAACGCCAGTTCCAACTCCTCGGACATATCTGAACTAAACTCCTATGGTTAAGTCAAATGTAGTTCATATATTTGCTGTTTCAGATGAATGGATATGTGATGTATCAGGTCTAACTTGTAGTCGATAGTTACATTTATTGTTTGATTGCAAAGGTTCTCTTTCAGATGTGACTTTTGTAATATACATCGAATGTGTGAATTGATGTATTTGTATTGGTGTATATTTGTGTATTTGTATTGCTATTTGGGACATGTACTTGAATGTGTGAATTGGTGCATTTGTGTATTTGTATTGGTGTATATTTGTGTATTTGTATTACTGTTTCAGACATGTACTTGAATGTGTGAACTGGCGTATTTGTGTAGAACTATCGCAGAAATATCACAGACGGTTATCATGTCAGAACCGTCTGTAATACAATACTATCACAGATGATTTTGAGTTGAAAACCGTCTATGATAGAATTATCACAGACAGTTTTTAAATCAGAACCATCTGTGATATTCCAAGAACATGCTGGAAAATTGACATAAGAACAAATTTTTCATTAATTGTTTTCATCATTAATGAAAAACAAGCTATTTATAAGAACAAGCCATTTATAGAATTTCCAAAGCGATGCTTCGTGTTCCCAAGCTAGGGCGTCGCGCAACATCAGAACCCGAAATGACGCAACACACCGTTGAGAATTCGAAGCGTCGGACACTGTTGGGACTATCACAATCGATTCTGACAACAGAACCGTCTGTAATACCATACTATCACAGGCGGCTCTGAGTTCAGAACCTATTGTGATAGTCACAATCGGTTTTCACCACGGAACAATCTGTGATATTCTACTTATCACAGGCGGTTCTCAGTTGAGAATCGTCTATGATATGCCAGAACTATCACATATCGTTTTGAACTGAGAACCATTTGTGATAAGTAGAATATCACAGACGGTTTCGTGGTCAAAATTGTCTGCTTCACTATCATAGTTGGTTTTGATCTCAGAACCGATTGTAATAACTTAACATATTCTCCCGACAGGCCTTTGCACACGGTGTTCCATTGAATAGTTCATAACCGTCTGTGATGTGTCGTCCTGGATGTCTGTTTCTATAGTAGTGCTCGCTTCTTTGAAGCTATTGGATATTCGAGCAACTGCAAAAACCAAAATGCTTTGGAAACCTTTCTCAAGAAAAAGACTTGCACAAATCTTCCAAAAGAGAATTACCTTTTGAGACGCTTGTGCAACATCGTCAACACTGATATCTTGCGGTTTCAACGCCTCGACATTGCCTTCTACAACCATATTTTCTTCTTCATCTTCAATAAGTCACTCTGGGATCTGGGATACCATTGCAATGAAAACGGAGAAGAAAAGAGAAGGTTAGAAGATGAAGAGTTTGAAACTTAGAAACTCTAAGGAAACTTGAAGACTCTGAGACGTGGAGGTTGACTATTTATAGAGTCCCGAAGGTGACGCTCCGAGTTCCCGGCCTAGGGACACAGTGAAAACCCTTGAGATATTTTCAATGCCTGCTTGGCAACCGCACCCAAAGTTTCTTCTTCGGACGCGGCGAAAACCCTCGAGATTTTTTCAATACCTGTCATGATAGCCTAGTAACCGCACCCAAAGTTTCTTCTTGGGTTGTGTGAGAATGTGAAGCAACAAAGCACTTGTATGGGAATACGAAGCGACAGAGTAACTGTGTTAGAATTCAAAGTGACAGAGTTATTGTGTTAAAACATCATTGTTTCAAATTCGGGGACTAGCTAACGGAGATTCGCTTATACCTTTCAGTGGTCAAACGGGACTACAAGGAGAGAGCTAAATAACCTTCCTTCTTGTGGTCGTGGAATATCATAGGAAGAGATAATAAGGAAGTCTAAGATATTCTAGACTTAGCCCAACCTTTACAGATGCTTATCCTGTAATCTCAATAGTTACGATCACAAACCCTTATGATCGTAACACTTATCATCAAAAGAATTCATAGTCGAATGGACTCTGTTATCTATGGTCACCTTGATAGTAGAGATAAGGTTGTAGCCAATACACGACCAAACATATACTATTCATCTGTACCTTGTCGATGAACCAAAACCTGGAAGCATCTTTGAGACAAAGGGCTGGTCAAGAACCCATCTGCCAACCACAGACCAAAGGACCAACGGTTATGTGGTTATGTTTATTCGACCATAACCTTTGGATACTATGACCATTTATTTCCTCAGGAACGTCATAACTCCCTGTAACCGTCAAGAAGGTAAATGCACAATTATTTATAAACGTGTAGCCACTCATAATCACACATTATGATCGGTGCATGTCCGCCACCCGGCGACCCTTTTAATTCTGTAACCGTCGACCTTCGACAAGCTATAAAAGGAGAAAAAGAAAAGAGAGAGAAGAGGTGGGCGGGTTGAGGATCAAGAGACTGATAGAAGGATCAATAGAGGTCGATAGATAATAGGGGAGAAGTTTTTAGTCCATTCAAGAACATCTCTTGTTCTTCTCTGTAATCATTTACCCTCTTAGTGGAATCACAATAGGAGTAGGGCTATTACTCAGTCTCCGAGGGCCCGAACCTGTATAATTCCTGTCTCTGGTGCATCTATATTAACGTATTTCCTCTGAGTGATTGTTAGAAGTGCTTCCCTACGTTACTATTAAATCTCGTGTATGTTCAGCTTGGAATCTTGTTCCAATCATCGACAACGCCGTCTTGGTCGAAAGAGAGAAGAGAGAATACTTTTTCTTTATTTCTTGTCTTCCTCTGGATTACATCTCTTCATATATATATACTAACAAACCTCCCTAAAGATACTAAAGATACAATATTTTACCAACTAATAAGGAAAGAAACTTTTACAAGGAAACAAACTAATTTTGGCCAGCTAGGCTTCCTTTCTTGCATCGTCTATACGAACGACTTGTAGAGGTATCCGTAACACCTATGTGATATAATTATCTTAAGAAAGTCTGTGGTTACAAAAGGAAGAAAGCAAAATACATAAATGTTCTCTACATTATCCTCTTGTCCCCCCATTTCCCCTCCCCACACCCTGTCCTTTAGTAGTCTTATTCGGGCAGTTATCCTTGTCAAGGAACTTCCATTGATCTCCAGTAGTTTATGCAGGTTACTGGCGGTTACCATTGGCTATCTCCTTGGAAGTGAGTATCTTGACAGTTCTAAAAAAACCATGCAAAACTCATTGTCGTGGGGTGCTTAGGAGGATGATGTGTCTACAGTAGCAGGTAACTGGTGTCTCCATCAAGAGCCTTAGCACTTGATACCTTCAACCAAGGGCTACCTAGATATAATATTCTGACCAAAATAGGTCATGATCATATACGCTATCCTAAATTGGTCGTCGTTGTATGTATTGACTAGAGCAGGTCGTAGTTGTAGACTCCATGTATAATTTAAAATTGTAAATTGTTAATACAGTTGTAAGTTAATTAATAGATATATATGACGTATGTTAATTAACTTTCGATCAAAAGAAAGTGTTTAATCCTCATCAACAGGGTACAAATATTTACAACGAAAAAATAATGTTCACAAAATGTTCTGTTTACAACAAATATACATTTTTTTTACATTCTAATTTTAGCTTTTTTTTTCACCTCAAATGCATTCTACACATTCACACGCACTGGAATATGTTGTAGTTACCCGTACAGCTATAGAAACAAATTAGTAAGGTAAGACGGCCCAGAAAAATGGTGGTCGATCGAGTATCTATTTCTGATCAAACGGCTTGCATTTATGTACAATTTATAGCAAAATTTTTTTCCCTGCAGCCCAACAGTTGCCAATATTGCCCGTGGCAACTGGCAAGTGTCTCCCTTAACGCCGTATCTTGTTATTCGCCCGTAACATCCGGCCGTCCCCTTCTCCTCCCCAGCCCCTCGACACCATTCCCCTCGATGCAAACACACGCACACACCTGAGACACCCAACGAAAGCTACTACCCGCATCGGCATCTCCCAATGCCACTGCCCGGCCACCTATCCTTCGGCAGCGCGGCGTGGCGGCACCTGCTGCTGCTCCTGACGGTGCTGCCGCTGGCCCTCGCGGTGCTGGCCTTCGCGCTCCAGTGGCGTGGCGGCGCGGTGGACGACCTCGCGGCGCACTGGACCCCGCGCCCCTTCCCCAGAATGGCCGACCCCACCCCCGCCGCTGTCGCCTCCCGCTCCTCTGCCGTCGACTGCGCAGAGGTCCTCGCCGGCGCCTCCGGCCCCTCCTTCCCCTACCATCGCGGTTGGTCCTTTCGCTTCGACTCTGACGTCTCCCACCCCAAGGTCTCCTCCCGCCCCAGATCACAGAAGGCTCTCGCGCTTGGTGTAATCTTTGAGATTTGCCATACCATACTATACTAATGCGTTTCTGTGTCCTCCTTTTCCAGGTGTGCGTGCAGACGAGCACTTCGGCCGGGCTGGAGCAGATCCTACCGTGGCTGTTTTACCACAAGGTCGTTGGCATCACGCAGTTCCTGCTGTTCGTGGAGGGGAAGGCCGCCAGGCCGCATGTCGCCGGGGTCCTCGAGTCCATTCGTGTGCGTGGATATGATATTATGTGATTTTTTTTTGTCGATTGATTGTGCTGTCATTTATGCGGCTAATTTTGACTCAGGATTGTGTTTTCTTGATCTTTGCAGGGGGTGAAGGTGGTATACAGGACTAAGGATCTCGAGGAGCGGCAGGCAAGGAGGTCAGCTTCCTCTTATGAATCCATTCGTTTTAATAAAATTTAATTGTTTCATCATGAAAACTAAAATGAAAATGGAAAATTTTGTCATTTTTGTCTGAAAACTAAAACGCACAAAAACTGAATCCATTTATTTTGATATGATTTTAGCATTTTAGTGTGTACTCAAATGCAGTAGATGAGGACATAGGCTTAATTTGCAGCCAGACTAAAGAAGTCTGCTTCTCAATTTGGTAACCTTTGAATGCCATTCACTTGACTGGCATATCTTTTTTATGATTTCTTGTGTGGAGTAATGAATGATTTAAGTTGAAATTTTAGTGTGAGAAACTCTTATATAGTAGACTTCCACTAGGGTCATAACACTATTGGAAAGCCTTGTTGTTGCTGAGCATTTGATATAATGGCTAGCTTTGTTTGTTCCTTAGCAAATTTGTCGCTACTTCCTTTTATCTCCATTCTGATGTACTTCATTGCTTGACCTGCAGTCGAATCTGGAACGAAACCTGGCTTGCAGGATTTTTCTACAAGCCTTGCAATTATGAACTATTTGTAAAGCAATCGCTCAACATGGAGATGGCTATTGTTATGGCCCGGGTATGCATGCTGTCACTTCTCACAACTAGCATACTGGGAAGGATTGAACTTCCTTCACAGTTTTATAGTTGTAAATGTGCTGCTATACAATTTTGTACATTCGTAATTATTTTTAAGTTTCATGCACTAAATAGTATAATTTACTTTTCATGAAAGGATGCTGGCATGGACTGGATCATGCATCTTGACACTGATGAATTGCTATTTCCGGGTGGTGCTGCAGAGTATTCTGTAAGAAGGTTGTTAGTTGATATTCCCAGTGATGTTGACATGGTTATCTTTCCAAATTATGTAAGTAATAGAAAATCAAGTGCTGAATTGCTAGTCTTACACACCCTATATAGTTCTGACTTCTAAATATGAAATCGATTAAATGTCTGCAGGAAAGCAGTATTGAGCGTGATGATATAAGGGATCCATTCAGTGAGGTACGCTTGTACTTGTATCCTATTTTTTTCCCGGATTTTCTTTGCATTCTGTCTTTTGGTAATATATGGTTAGTTGATGGAAGCTGAACTGGTCCAGCTGTCAACCTTTATAGTTCCTATATTTGCTACTGCATTGAATTCTGAACTGGTCCACTGTGGCTGTCCACCATAAAGTGTAAAATTGCAACACATCTCTTTTTCTCTAATTTTGCTGGCGACAGAACTGCTGACTTTAAGTTTGTAGGAATATTTGGTTATTCCGACCATGTTTTTGAATGATTTATTGCATGTAATTTCTCTTCCAACTTTGTAATGCTTCATGAGGAAAATAAAACATAATCAAATACTTAGCGGTTTGTTACTTTACTACAAGTCTATACCAGTTTTTGGTCCCCTTAAACCCTTTGCTGTAGGAGGTCATCTCATTCCAGTCCTTTGTGATTGTAAACATTTGCTTGAAAACTAGACTTAACTGTCCATTCACCTGTTACTCAAAATTGGATTTGAATCTGGCCCAAATTTGTTTGAAGTTTGGAACTGAAGTGAGTTAAATTTCCAAGCTCTTAAAAATATTGCATTGTATCAGTACAATCTGGGGATGGGATTAAACTAGTTTAGTAAATTCTCCGCCTCCACCCCAACATGCATTTGTGTGTGTGAGCACACACACCCAAAACAAATGGAAGACAAGTTAAGATGGAGGGGGCTCAGACCTCCGTCATGGGAATACTAGTAAATACGCAACAGGCAATGAGCATCCTGCAGGATAATATATTTGAAGATTTTTAATGACTTCACACATGTAATGTTTGTTTGCTAGGAATCTGTTGAAATAATTGTACAAATAGTTGTATTTAAGTATTTTATATGATCCAGAGATTTCAGGTAGGAAAACATCTCATCTATAGTTAAAAACTTATCATGGTGGTTTATGCATATTTTGTCATCTGCAACCTAAAGCAGCTAGTCTTAGATGTCAAGCATTTGGCTGACTAATAAATTTATAAGCATGTTCCAAACTGCATATGCTTATCTTTTACAGTTAAAGTGATTTTATCATGAAAAAATTGCATACATTGTAATATCTTACCAGGTATCGATGTTTAAGAAGAATTATGATCATCTCCCAAAAGATACTTACTTTGGCATGTATAAGGAAGCAACACGTGGAAATCCTAACTATTTTCTCACATATGGTAATGGCAAATCTGCTGCACGAATTCAAGACCATCTCCGTCCTAATGGTGCACATAGATGGCATAACTACGCAAAGAGCCCGAAGTAAGAAGCTTTGCCTATAAAATATATTCTGTCAGTATCATGTATGTTCAGTAATATCCATTAGCTATGCTGAAAGTGTTAATATCTGGGAGGAGTTAGTCTCATTGAGTTCTATGTCCTTGGTGTGGAACTTTGACAGTGAAATCAAGCTGGAGGAGGCTGCAGTTCTACATTATACATACACCAAATTTTCAGACTTAACATCTCGACGTGATCGTTGTGGATGCAAGCCTACAAAGGAAGATGTTAAAAGATGTTTCATGTTGGATTTTGACAGAGCAGTAAGTCCAGATGTTCTATTCATTGCCATGTTCACTGAAGCTCATGTTTTTACAGTGATATGTCAATAAATATGGCCAGCCAGTAAGACTGGAAGTTTTCTCTGAAACAGGCACTCAGGTATTTCAAAATAAAATAATGTAACATCTATGTTGAATGAAGACAGAGAAAATGCAAATGCTGTTACTAATGAAAATGTCATATAATAATGAGGTTGATCTTTTGATAGTATGCAGCAAATCTTTAAGCTTGTTTAATGCTTGGTGCTTACTCACTTAATCAGTAGGATCAAAAGAAACAAAAATACGCATCACTTCATGATATCTATCCATCTTATCCTTGGCTGTCTTTCCTATTTGGCCAACGCATTCCTATCTTGCTTTATATGGGATAAAACTACTCCTACAACTTCTTTTGCTTTTTTTTTTTTTTAAAAGTTCCATACAGAAGCAGAGAATTTATCCTTTTGCACTTTAAATTTTTTAATCTGTTATTACATAATCAATCATCTTTATCAAATGTTTGAGTAATTGGGTCTCTCATTGGTGTTTGTGGAAAGCAATTACAGTTCTGTCCACTACTTTCAAATTTTCCATTAGACTATTCGATCCAATTCTTGAGTAAATAGAAATTACTTTGATGTTGATAGTGTAAGATATTAGGAATTCCTCATGGCCTCTTGTATCCACTCTTCAATCCCAGGAACAAAGGTGGCACATATTTTAGGGATGCCAAGATATCAATATATCTGGTCTTTTTTGTATTTGTGAGTCTAAAATTGAATCAATGATGTAGTAGTAAGTCTTCCTTCATCTCAATTGTAAGTTTCAGATCAGTATTTTTTAGAACTGAAACAATGAATGTCAAAAATAAAATATCTATAGCATTGCTGTTATTGATCAACCACCAGGTTTCATTAGTTATTAATTTTCTTTGAGCTAGAGAGATTTTTGCCTTCAAGGGTTCTTTGCTTAAGTTGTTTGTTTTGTTTAATATGAATTATCCATACCGGCCACTGTTTGAATAAAATGTGCCGTTATGTTAGTCCCAAATATCACTAGTGTTTTTTTTAGGGAATCAGATATTACTAGTTCGAAGAGCACTAAATTCATGTTTAGCAGCGATGAATAATTCTTTGGTAGATGCTTAAAGGAATTATTTAATTGTTGGGCCAGAACTAAAATTAACATTATATCAGTAAGGAACTTTTAATTGTACATGATTATGTTGAATTATTATTTCTTCCTTGGGGATGATTGAGTTTTTTCGTGTCTCAGAAACCATTTGACTTCAAACATTTATTATGCAGGCTTTTGTAATTGCATCAACGGCTACTGAAGAGGAAATGCTTCGCTGGTAATTTTTGTAATTTCATCAGTTAGCCAGTTATTATCTATGTTACTCTTGTAGTCTTGTCATTTGTACAAAATCAACATATGAAGAATGTTTTTGATTTCTGGTTCATGGCCATGAAACAATGGTTAGCAGCAACCCGATTTAATTGATTCCCTAATTGCAACTCATGGTAGGATCATAATTGACCATTTAGAGTTGACAGTAGTTTTGTTATTCTTTCTAATGATATTGATGATGGGTACTGACATTCTCAATTTCCTTCTGTTAGGTACAATGATCGTGTTGTGTGGAATGATAAACAGCTAAATCTGAAACTTCTCAGGAAGGGAGTCCTAACTCGGATATATGCCCCAATGGTATATAGTAATCCTGCGCGTTTAGGTCACCTTAAACTCTTTTTTTTGCTAATTAGTGCTTTTATACTGATATAGCCTCTTCTGTTAGGCAATTGTTCAAGCTTTGCGTGAGTCTGGTGTCTTCACCTCTGCCATTGAAGCTGGCCAACCACTTGTAAATGGTAAACTTATATCACAGAAAAAGAATTCCCAGAACAGAACTGATACTAAACCTGATAATGTATCAACAAAGTTCATCAGAACTAATAGAGCAAATTCTGAGTCATCTGCTCGGAAGATGTTGCACACTGTCGAGTTTACTGGTAGTGGTAGTGCTGTTCCACCTTTCTCGCCGCCCAGTTTGGATTGTCTTCAGAGGCAGACATTGTGAATCACCATACAAGAGTGCGTATCTGGATATGTTAGTTTTTTTTATACTACACCCTGGATTTGCATCTAACTTGTCATAGGCTTTTGGTCAAAAATTATGTTGAGAATATTAGAAAATATAGTTTATTTTTGGCCAGATTCGTCTTTACGTTTTTTATAGTTCAATTTTTTGGTTTTACTAACGCCGAGTTAATTTGAAATATGTCAGAGCTGACAAAGGTTCTTGCTTACACGAAGCCATATATGGGCTTTAGCTGTTCATTAAGAAATCTGTATAGGAGTTTACTACTTCCATTGTGCGCTAAGTTTGAATGCATTCAAAGTATTGATCTAATTTTCTTTTTGTGTTAATTTATTTTGTGCTGATATAATTTGACGTCTTTCTATTCATTGAGTAATCTTCACCATAGGTCTACCATAAGTACAGCGATTCTCATGTAAAACTCACTTTTTTCAATTTATCTAATCATTCTCTCTTCCAAAATTGTTTTTCTTTCAAAATTGTTTTAATTGGAGATGGTTGTGGCATGTCATATATATCATTTCGTGTCACTATAAATACCACCTAACAATTGAAAATGTAAATTTTTAAAAGTATATTAAAATAGAATCTCTATTGTACCCTTTTTATTTTTTAAGTTTTACAGACGGGCATGGCAAAGGTATTTAATTTTTATATGCAAAAATTTTTTTTAAGAAGAAAAGTAACAATATAAAAAAATGTGATAATTTAAAATAAAAAAATATGATAGACTTAAAAAAATGCGACAACTTAAATAGAAAGCAACGACTCAAAATAAGAAATGTGATAACCTAAGATAAAAAAACGTGACAACCTAAAAAAGTGTGATAACATAAAAAACGACAATATATTTAGTTGTGGTCAAGTGATAACATTAAAAAATGACAACATAAAATATGATAATATAAAAATAATGACATTAAAATTTATTAGATCAAGTTGTGATTATTAGATTAAATTCTATTTAGTTGATATAAAATAAAAATAAAATTGATAAAATAAAACTTTTTTCTAGCCATTCGGTTTACAATGAAAAAGGTTAATTGTTGCATTGGCACTACGTGGCATATCTATCACACATGCGTTATTTTAGTCCAATGCATGTCACACATTCATTATTTTAGTAGAGTTAATGGTTGGGGATTTAAGTAAAACAATTTCGAATGATATAAGACTTAGTTAAAAAAAAATTAAAAGAAATAGGACTTAGAATGAGAACCATATTATTCACCGGAGACATATTGAAAATTACTCCAAATCAACAAGTAGTTGCTGCATTGCTGCGCGTATTGAAGTTTTCATGTTGTTCAACGCCCATATTAAATTTTGAGAAAATTGCATACCACCTTTGGATTTATCTTTTGGCACTTACCACGTTAAGGGCTTGTTGGCATCTCAGGGAAAAAAATTCTAATGCAATTTAATTCTTTGTATAGATTATACTTAGAGTGATTCAGTTGATTGATAAATATTTCTCTTTAAAAAGATCCAATTATACTGAAAATCTTAAACGGGTATTTCAGAAGGAATGATTGCGCTCCATGTCCTTGCAACCCTCTATGCTCGACGAACACCCTCCAACTCTGTTGCGATTTTTAAAAATAACATCGCTGCAAGTTGTCACAATCATCACTTCTGACAATCTCCTCTACATTCATTATTGGTCCCATTACTCCTCTCCCTCGTCACCCACCTTGATAACCCATTTCGCAATTGTTGTCACCCCCAACAATCATCACTTCTAGAGCCAACAATACTATTGTCGCTTTTGTTTCCAACAATATCCATCCTCAACAGCCACTATCAATATTGTTGTGATCCCAACAACTGTTGTCATTTTCGATGTTATCCATAGTAATCCGAAGATGCTGGAGGAGGGGACCTAGCAAGAAGTGCCGAGGACATGAGGAGGAGAGATATGGCAGTTGACTAAAAAAGTTTGGTGGAAGAGCAATTTTATTTTTCTACATCATTCCAACGGGATTGATTGGGGCCAAAATTCTCCATGTTTGGGCTCAGATAAATTATCTTTCGAGTTTTTATACTAATAAACCAGATTTAAAAAATAATTACGAAACTAACCCACAATTGCGATAATTTACAGAAATAGTCTACCACGTCAGCTTGTCTGCAAGTCGCACGGGCACGTGCTTGTCGTGATCGGAAGGCACGACTAGGGCTTGTCGAGTCTCTCGACCACGACTAGCTGAGAGCACTTGTCGCATGTGGACAACTCGACAAGGGAAAAGAAATAATTTGCGGGAACGAGGATTCGAACCCGGGCCGAAGACACGGGAGCGGACGCGCGAGCCAGTTGGGCTAGCACTCTTAGCTGCACTAGAAGGGTGAGCCTAATTAATATCCCTCTCTCACATGTCGTGGATCCAGAGCTCGACAAGAGAGCGCTGCGGTCGGTGAGCGAGCACTGGTCGTGAACTGAGCCCTCTGGTCGCAAACAGTAGACGAGGTCGTGTACAGTAGAGGTGGTCGAGCCAGGGACTTGATTGCAAGGATTTTTGATTGAATTCTGGACTGATTTGTAATCTGATTTCACAAATGAGTATAAAATATGACTTGATTTGATGATTTTCAATATAAACTGAAAATAGGGTACTTTAGGGTAAAATAAGATCTGAGTTTTGTCGATTTCGAATTATGGCCTTTAAGATGTGATTTTGTAATCTGGACAGAAGAGAAAATTGTATCAAATAGCATTTGAAAGAGATTTGCTGAAGAAATTCTGAATTTGGAGTTAATCTAAAGATTTTAGCCTTTTTGGGTTTCTAGAATCAGATAAAGGACTAAATTACGATAAATTTGGACTGATATGTGAAAAAAGCTTAGATGATATGATTTGGCTGCCAACTTTCTGGATTAAGGTATTGACATACCCATGATCATAATCCAAGAATAATCTGATCTGGATTAGGCCAAGATTTAGCTAAATCTGAGTTCTGAGTATTTAGGGTAATTAGAATAGTAATTAGAATCCTGTTTTCGAAAACAGAATAGGATTGATAGATCTGAGAGTTAGAGATGGAATTGAATCTGGCTTCTGAAGACTTTTATGTTTGGCAGTAACAAGATCAGTTCAACCCTAATCTATCTCAAACCATAAAATCTCAAAATCTATCCTGTGAACCCAAATCAAGATCAGTGGGGATTCGAACCCAGGTGGACAACGAGGTAGAAGAGAGTTCCCACCAGCTGGGCTAAGAGTTTTTCCCACCAGCTGGGCTAGGAGTTTTTCCCATCAGCTGGGCTAGGAGTTTTAATTGTTTTAGTACTACAGGAGTTTGTATATGGACGTATATGTATGTCTAGGTATGTATGTATATGTATGTATGTATATGTATGTAAACATATATATGTATATGTATATGTAAGTATATGTATGTATGTATATATATGTATGTATATGTATGTATATATATGTATGTATATGTATGTATGTATGTATGTATATATATGTATATATATCTATACAGTATGTATGTATTTATGTATGTACATACATACATACGTACTGTATATATATATATATATATGTATATGTATATATATCTATACAAATATATGTAAGTATGTATATATATCTATGTATGTATATACATATAATAAAAATATATAAGAAATCTAGTGAACTGCATGATTCATTTTGAATGTAACACACTGGAAAATAAAAGTGTTAGTACATGTTCGCTATGGGTTCGGACGACCCCTCTTATGCCCATGTCTATCTCTCTGAAAAGGCGATGGTGAGTACGGATCAGGTGGCACATGTGATCGCCGCCCAGCCGCCGTAGAAGGACCCTGAGATGGCTGTGTCGGTGGAGGGTGATCTTCGAGCTTGCTAGGCTCCAATTGATCCGGTTGGTAGTACTGATGTGCATGAGGGTCGTGCAACCCTAACATGCTCGAGACCCAGTCCTCGTTGTCCCGCTGTTGTGCCACCCAACTGGGCTCGGCCCCCTGCGGAGCATAGTACTCACGATCGTCATCCACATCCATGTGGTCGTGGGCGGGCTCCCCCCAACTCTCCCAAGTAGACCCCCCAGGGACTGAGTGTCTTTGTCCCTGGAACGCCTGCTCAATATGAGCCTGGCCCCAATCTTCGTCAGCCGCAAGCCGCTCTGCCAACACCCTACTCGCATCGTCCCTGTCTTGACGATGGATGTCGTCCTCATCTTGACGACGGATGTCGTCCTCATCTTGACGACGGATGTCGTCCTCATCATCAGAGTCATCTGAATCGGGAGTGCGATGTCTCGACGGGCCCCCAATATGCAGATCTCTGCGTCGAGCACTGTGCATTGACGAGGAACGACGAAGCCGAGAACGGCCGGCGGACGTCCCCGGTATGTCACCTCCCCAGGTCGACGATGTGTCACGATGACTGCGCCGTGCTGACGAAGTGCTCTGTCAAGCACCACCCAGGCTAGGCCGGGCTGACATTGGGCTAGGTGGCTAGGCCCCTCTCTGGTGCGGAACTGATGCATCTGTCTTTCGGCCACAAGTTACGTCGAAGAAGAGTCGTTGTGCTGCTACACAGATGGAATGTAGGGCAGCACGCGCCATCGTCTTGAAGCGTCGTCCTCCTTGCAAGCCAGACGACAGGTTTGTCGCCTGCCTGTCGATGGCCAACGCTAAGTCAGCCTGCACATGCGAAACTCATATGGGAACTATGGAAAAATAGATAACATAAGAGACCAACATAAGTATCCAGCGAAGACGAACGTACCGAGCGATGTATCTGGGCCTGGGAAATGAACATCAAGGCCGAGTCGAAGACTGTCTTGATGTGATAGTTCTGTCGGCGAAGATAGGCCTGATACGTCCCAGGGTCATACGGCCGCTCCTCCACAACAACATCCGTCGCTACGTGGTCCTCCCACTCGTCGACCCATTTGGAATTCTTGATCTGCCAGTTGTCGAAGTGTTTTCCTCTACGTGTTTTTCTGCAAAAGGTGACGCGATGCACATAAAGCAAAGAAATAAACAAATATGAGTGCGTACATGAGATATAGAAAATGTTCGAGGCATACACGTGAATCTCCCGCGGGAGATGGCGTTGTCGATTTCTTTCCGGGGGCGGTATCTGCTGATGTAGCCCGAATTGGCGCATCACCCTCTCCGGAAAATACGGCTCCACCACATGTGAGAACACCATGTGCCGGCGTGTAAGCCAGCAGTCCTGGCCCGCGGTGCAATGCGAGGAAATGCCATGCGGTGCAACCTGGGAGATGTGCTCCAGTGTCCATGGTCGCCATATGACGCGCGCGTCCGATAGGAGATCAAACTCTCCTAGGTACGCCAAGTAACAACGGTGAATCTGTGACGATGACCACCTCAGCCGACCTCCCAGCCAACGGGCTCCCATGGTCGACTGATCCACCCAATCCTCATAGTTCGCTGGCGCACCGTACGGATGGATGGGCCGTTGTAAACGCGGCCGACCAACGGGGAAGTGCTCCCATGACCACAACTGCAGCAGTACAGGGCATGCGGAAAGCAATGATCCAGCTGCGGTCCTGCAACATGCCTCGCAAAACCCCCTGTACGTCGTGCACAATACTGCCATCACCCAGTTGTAACGCGGCATGGCCCCTACGTCGGCATCGACGATACTCTCGACCAGAGGAATGAACCACGTGTACACAATGTCACCGTGCGTGGAAGGGAACAAAATATACTGCAGCGTCACCAGCAAGTAGGCGAAGAGATGCTGCCGAACTACATCGGCGGGGGCATCATCGGGGCACTCACGGTAGCGCGCCAGAAATCGTTGGGGGACACCACGCCTGGATGCCGGGATCTCGTCAGCGTGGTTAGCGATGTTGAATCGGAGGTACATCTGTGCGCGCCAATCTAGGAGTGCTGGCCGGGGGACGATGGGATGTCCACTGCCAGGTAAACCAAGCAGCATGCTCACATCCTCCAGCGTGACTGTCATCTCCCCCCAGCGGAAGTGGAAAGTGTGGGTCTCCGGACGCCATCGATCTACCAATGCGGTGATCAACGACCTGTCCAGTGTGAGATGCTGACCTATCTGTAGCATACGGGCGAACGGCAATAAACCTGCATCCTGTAGGATGGGGATATAGCCCTTATGCAGAGGCCAGTACTCCAAGGGAGCACGGACTACCAGCGGCTCTAAGTCCCCGCCCTCGGACAAGATGCGGCCGCGATGTCCACGATCACATGTACTGCTCAGTAGCTCTGGAAGATCTCTATCCCCGCCAGCCATGCCTGTCAAAACATAAAACAGGAACCATTATTGAAAGTAACATAACATACAGCGGGAACCGTTATTGAAAGTATCATACCCATGGATAGCACACAACATGAAAGTAACATAACATGAATCATATTACAAGGTTTCATACGGATTACAACAATCCAATGCAAATGATAAGCGTATTACAAAGTTTATTATAAGGCTAGGTCGATGGTCCGGGTGCATTCAAACAATCCTTCCTGCTATGTACGGGCTGCTACAGATCGAGCATTTCCTAGCTCGTGAGCTACCCCCTGTGACTCATCCATGTCGTTGTGTATTCGGTGTGTCTTCCGTCGCCCTGGACCCGTTCGCTTTAGATTTACATTTGGGATCCAGGTAATCTCGCCAGCAGGGATAACTTTGTAGTCACCGAGCGTCATAAAAACTCTCCACACGTCACTCCACGTGTTTGAAAGGTTGTCAAGGCTGAAGTACTCCGAAAGGTAAGGCGTAGGGCTCACACCGAGCGCCGCACATGAAGCAAGGACATGAGAGCAGGGCTTGTGCAGTAGCTTCGGTTTGTTACATGAGCACTCAGCGACATCCCCAAGAATGACCTCGTGCACCCGTCCAGGCCTCAGTTGGCCGCTCACGTTCTTCTGCCGAAGGCGGACTTGAATGATTCGGTGCAGTCTGTTTATAACTGTCACCTCGTGCCGCTGGGTCTTGTCTACGCGAGCAGTCAAGTAGGACTGCACAACATCTGGCAAGGTTCTTATGGGATCGTCGACCAGCGTTTTGGCGGCTACACTTCTGTTGTTGAAGTACTGGGCTGTACGGTACCATGTCATCTCCACTACAGTAGTCACCGGCAAACACCGGACTCCCTTCAACACATAATTGCACACCTCTGAAAGGTTCGTCGTCATTATCTCAAACTTTGCGCCATCTTCGTCGTGCAGCAAGGACCATTTCTCGATGTCCTTGTCCTGAATCCATTGGGAGAATTTGCTCACGTTCGCATCATCGGCAGCATTGCTGGCCCTCCTCGTAGAGTACTTCACTGTCAGCGCCTCCAATTTGTTGAACACAGCCTGGAACTTCCTCGGTTGATTTTGCATGCACAGCCACTTGAACAGATCCATGATCTGTTTACTGCGGAAGTGTGTGAAAAGGTTTGCTGCAATGTGCCGCATGCACCAACGGCTGCGCACATCCTCCCATTTGTACGGAGCATCTGGGGCCCCGCGCATTACCTCAATGGCATGGAGCAGCCCTCGGTGGCGGTTCGATATGATGCACACCTTCTCTCGATCACCAACAACCACCCGCTTCACGTTGACCAGAAACCACAACCAACTTTCTGAGTTTTCAGACTCGACGATCGCGTACGCCAATGGAAGCAGTTGGTCGTTAGCATCCGCAGCAACAGCAATGAGAAGACAGCCCTTGTACTTTCCTGTCAGGAACGTACCATCCACGCATATGACCGGACGACAATAAGCAAATGCCTCGATGCACTGGCGGTGTGACCAGAATAATCGACGGAGTACCCGAGTGTTCTGTATGGGGCTACCATCTCGACATGTAGCTGGCTGATCGAAGAAATCTAAAAATGTGCCTGGGTTGGTCTGAGCGATGTTGCGCAGCAACCGCATCACATTGTTGTAGGCGTGGTCGAATGTGCCGAACATGCCCTCAATTGCCTTCTGTTTTGCTCTCCAGGCCTTTGCATACCGTATAGTGTACTCACACCTATCGGCAACTTGCTTCATTATTTCTCTCGGCATTATCGAAATGTTCTCTCACACAGCCGGCTGGATGATATTACCGACGTACGCCGACGTCAGGTTCCTGTGTCTATCCAGCGCCTCCGTGAGCAGGCATGTGTGTGTGGTAACCCTTGTTACCACAAAACCAATGTCGTCCTTCGGCCGCATCGCACGAATCTTCCATGGGCAGCCTGCTGTTACACAGGCTGCGACAAAAAGGTTGGGGTTTGACTTGACGACCTTATATTGCCGGTTAATTGCGAGGGACCAGCTCGCCACGGCATTCTTTAGATCTTCCTTGCTTTGAAACTCCTTCTCTACTTGTAAGCCACCGTGCTCGAAAGACTACCTTGAACCCTGATCCGTTGGCAACACAGCTTGACTATATGCTGAGTGATCTAGCCACTCCTGCGGGGGCCAGGAGTGTCGTCATCAGAGCCATCGGATGCCTCCGAGTCCGTCGAATCATCTTCGTCGGACACTGATGGAAGGCAATCCAGTACCTTGCACACATCTACGCGAGTATGGCAGAATACATCCGACCACTCGCTAGCCCTGAATCTCGCAGGACCGGGCATGACGCTTGGCTCACCCTCTACCGCACACTCGGCTGCTCGTACGTTGCAGAACTGCACATACATCGCGAACTGGTCGAGCAGTCCGCCATGGGGGCCTTCCACTCTTCAAATATAAGAACTCCAAGATTTGTCCCCTTTAATTTCGCGCAGCATCCAGTATGGCTCATTATCTACCTCACAAACGATGAGCCCTTCAATTAGAGCCATTTCATCACGAGGCAGCTTCCTGAACATATTCAGGATCCACAAATTCAGTTCTAGGAATGAGGTGTTATGTACGCTCAGCTCGCCCGTCACATTCTGGCAACGGCTCATATCAACCCCGCTTTGCCCCTCGCGAATTATGCCGTCACCATAAAATATGCAAATTTTTTTCGGACTCTCCATTTCCTACACACATTCATCTCACGCGTAAATAACATGACACCATTACACACATGCACATAGTTCCTAAAACCATACATACACATATACATTTGAAAAACATAATTTCTAAACATAGAGCATGCATGCATGCATGTAATTGAAAATAACCTAGTTTCATAATTTCTAAATACATACGCATATATATTTTACAAAACATAATTCTTAGACATAGAGTATGCATGTGCACAATTAAAAATAACCTAATTTTATATTTTCTACAAACATACACACATGCACATAGTTTCTAAAACCATACACATATACATTTGAAAAACATAATTTCTAAACATAGAGCATGCATGCATGCATGTAATTGAAAATAACCTAGTTTCATAATTTCTAAATACATATGCATATATATTTTACAAAACCTAATTCTTATACATAGAATATGTATGTGCATAATTAAAAATAACCTAATTTTATATTTTCTACAAACATACACACATGCACATAGTTTCTAAAACCATACATATATACATTTCAAAAACAGAATTTCTAAATATAGAGCATGCATGCATGCATGTAATTGAAAAAAACCTAGTTTCATAATTTCTAAATACATACACATATATGTCCAAAACCTAATTTTTAGACATACAGTATGCATGTGCACAATTAAAAATAACCTAATTTTATATTTTGTATTGTGTGCACATAGTTTCTAAAACGAAATACACATACATTTAAAAACCCTATTTTCCAAATATACACACATACATTTATAAAACCCTATTTTCCAAACATATACACATACATTTCAAACATACACACATACATTTAAAAACCCTATTTTCCAAACATACACACATACATTTCAAAAACCTATTTTTCAAACATACACACATACATTGATAAAACCCTATTTTCCAAACATACATACATATATTTCTAAACATACACACATACATTTCAAAAACATATTTTCCAAACATACACACATATATTTCTAAACATACACACATATATTTCTAAACATACACACATATATTTCAAAAACCTATTTTCCAAACATACAAACATACATTTAAAAACCCTATTTTTCCAAACATGCACACATATATTTCTAAACATACACACATACATTTCAAAAACCTATTTTCCAAACATACAAACATACATTTAAAAACCCTAATTTTCCAAACATACACACATATATTTCAAAAATCTATTTTTCAAACACACACATACATTTCTAAAACCCTATTTTCCAAACATATACACATACATTTCCAAACATACACACATACATTTAAAAAAATCTATTTTACAAACATACATACAGATGCACATATTTCCTAAACGTATTCCTAAAAACATAATACCTACTCTTGTATACACATAAACATAAATATAAACCCTAATCACATCATTAGCAATATAATTAACAGAATCTTAAATGCATTTCAAAAAAAATTATCTCTTTTTGAAGAACTCGCAATTCTCTACAACTTTCTCTTCTACACCGAATAAATTTATCGGACGGATTTTGTTAGATCTAGGGTGGAAAATATGAGATGAAGTGTGTGTGTTCTGCTGCTGCTGCTGCTTCAAATGAATGTGTGTGTGAGTGAGTTGAGCGTAGGGGACCAGAGGGATAAAGAGGGGACCAGCAGCTTGTCGAGTTCTGGAAACTCGACAAGCTACACAATATTAAAATGTACAGTGCTCATATATCACATAAGTGTCTTAGCCCAACTGGTGGGAGCTTTGCAACCATTCCCGCAATATTATTTCTTTCGCTTGTAGCTAGTCGACAAGGAGGCGCCCGTGCGACTTGCAGCTTGTCGAGCTCTGGGAGTTTCAGGTCATTTCTGTAAATTATCGCAACTGTGGGTTAGTTTCGTAATTATTTTTTAAATCTGGGTTATTAGTAAAAAAAACTCATTATCTTTCAAGTAGGATTTAAACTATGTTTGATTGGCATCTCATTTTTACTAAGCCAAATATTGACAGTACCAATTTGATTTGACTTCTGTTACCTTCAAGGTCAAGTAGCTCGTTGGTTGGAGTCATGAGCACGCCGGAACGACAACCAAGCGACCAAATCGCACGTCTACCTCCCAGGCGTGTCTCTTTGTTTTTTTCTTCATCCTCTCGTTTGCAGCTGATCCGTGCACCGCCGTTGCCAGCATTCGATTAGAGCTCGCCACCGCCGTCACATGCAAGAACGACCACCGAAGCTCACCGACGCCGACGCATGCAAGGACGACCGCCAAAGCTCGCCGCCTCCACTTGTTTCTGCCACCGACGCATGCTTGACGATGTCGATGTTCGTCAAAGCTTGCTAACACTGAATCTCGTCGTTGCCGCTCCAAATTTTTTTTATCCCCGCCGCTCGACAACGCCAAGCGTGCCGAAGCTCACCGCCGCGGAATCTCACTGCTGTTGCTCCAAATTTTTTCCTGTTGCCACCGCTCGACAACCCCCCCCCCCCCCCCCCCCCCCCCCCCCCCCCCCCCCCCCGCATCTGTTGCACAAGCATAATAGCAGATTTCTCATCTTCAACTCTGCGTAGCATTAGTATTTTCAAAATCTGCCACATGTTATTTTCAATCAACTCTTAAGATTATTAAAATTTATTTTTTCTAACAAAGAGGCATTAATATGACTATTTCACATTATTATATAGAGATACTAAAAATACTTATGTTAATGCATTTAATAATTAGAAAAAACTCTTTTGCATTTAAATCCTTTCATTAATATTATATTTAAATAAGCCAAGTTACCAAAATGCCCATAAATTTTGTACACAAGTAATAGTGTAATGACCATAATACCCTTTTGCAAATAAGCCCTTATTTCATTTTGAGCCCTAAAGTTTTATAAATTTGCAAACAAGTGCATGCATGATTTTCATACAATAATCACATGCAATTAGCATTCTACCCTCATCAATTGCACTAGAACTGCAACTACAACTACAGTAGAAAGACTGATTTACCCTTGATTCATGCATTGACACATCACATTATGCCACATCACCTAGACATGCATTAGTGTGTATATAAGCCAATACTTAGGAGAATTCACCAAGCTTTCACTCTCACAGCAGTAGGTAAGCACATAGATCATATCACCAGAACATAGACTTGATCATACATGCATATGCACTTAGTTCTTGCTATTTTTGCCTCTGTCTGCCTGTTTGTCTGCTGTTTGTTGGTGCAAGGGTGTGCTCTAGCGCCATCCGCAACACCTCCCAGGCATTTGCTATGCTGTAGTCATCGCCACTGAGCTCCACCTTGTCATTCGTGTTCTTGATGGCCTACTGGTCACTGCCGATTAGTCGCTTTGGCAAAGTTGCCACCAGAGTGCTGTTCGCACCTTCATTTAAGTTTTTGCTGCCTTTGGCCTCACAACTATCCTAATGTCGTGGCAGCTCACCGTCGGTCTCCCTTGTGTCATCACCATCACCTTCACCCCTATTTGCTTCCTACTAAGTGTCATTGGTTCTAGTGACCCCTCACCGCTATTTCATGCGTGCCCTTTTCACATGGTGAGATCGCTGCCATTTTCAATCTTGAACACCTCCAGCCGATGGCCGCCATTTTAACCAAATTCAAGGTGCCCTTTGACGGAGATTATTACTCAAGTTATCTGTTTGTGCCTTTCCGTAGTCGCTCGCGACCATGGAGAGAGATCATGACTTAATCAAAGTTATCTGTTTGTGTCTTTCTGTGGTCGCTCGTGACTACGAAGAAAGAGATCATGATAGTCCAAGATCTTCTGGACTTAATATGGCCCATCACGGATGATCATTATACTAGCGCAGTATCCATGGTCTCAATGTTTGTGGCTGTGACATCTGTGACCGTAATACCTAAGGTCACAGAGTTTGTGGTCACTACTTGCGGTTACTATGGTCACTGAGACATAGTAATCCCCAATACATGGTCGCAGCCAGTACGCAGCCATGTAATAAGAGAGTTTTCTTTAAACCTCTTCATGGGAAAATTGATAGTGGTTTCTTTATCTTTATCATGATAGTGAATTAAGACAAATATAAAGCCTCGAGGTACCTTCGAATCAAGAAAGGAAGGTTTGGTCGAGACTTATCTTACCGACCACGGTCTAAGGGTGATGCAGTTATGCAATCATGACCATAACCGCTCTTTGACCAAATACATTCCATTATTCCTAGGATAATATGAGCCTCTCTTCACTGTTTAGAAGGATGAACGTGTGATTATCCATAACCGTCACATCATAACTAGCAGACAGCAACCATTGCAACTGCTTGTAACCGCCAAGCGTCCCTCTGATGAAGCAACTGACGCCTCTTGACAAAGTATAAAAAGAGCTTGGAACTTGTAAAAGAGGGGGATGGAAAAGGATATCAAGTGAGAGTTAGACAAAACAGAGATTGTAAAACTCCGTACACTTTATAATCTATCATGCTGATAGTGAAAATCCAACAGAAGTAGAGCTATTACTTAGACTACGATATCCTGAACCTCTATAAACACAATGTGTCTGGTTTCATTTTTACGGTGATATTCTTTGGTAATCGGTAGATATTAATCCGGGAGGATCTTCAGGTCCTTCAGGTCGAATAATTCAGGTTGACCTCGGAATGGTACGTGACCT
The DNA here is from genome assembly GCA_019359835.1 of Pharus latifolius. Lineage (NCBI taxonomy): Eukaryota > Viridiplantae > Streptophyta > Magnoliopsida > Poales > Poaceae > Pharus > Pharus latifolius. Next base: position 36,876,131 of record CM033325.1, read on the forward strand.
CAGAATGGTTTGCGACCTTGGGAGGATCTGATCTCTTGTCGGATTGTACTCTGATCAATATCTATATAACTAAGTCTTACATGATTAGGTTTAGTTAGCTATCCGAGTCTAATACGTTTAGGTTATTGAGTCTGATACGTATTCATACGATTGGACTATAAATATTTTGTAATAGTTCTAGTTAGATCATCGAATAGTCATCAAACTTATTTAAGTCTTAGACACATAGTTCCTCGATGTAGGTGAGTGCGTCCTATTGTTCGATGTGTACAAGATCTCTCTTTTTATAAAAAGTTGTGCTATCTTTTGAACTGTGTTTTCGATAAACTTGGGTTTCGGTAATTCCGAGTAAGATCCAGTTATTCCGTATATTAGCATCTGGTCAAGTATAGTCGAAACCCGGCTATACTTCAATCAGATCAAGTTAGCATAAGATCAAGGCTAGATCAAAACCTGGTCTAGGTCTTGATCTGATCAAGTTGGTATGAGAGCAACTATCATGTCCTGTGGATGGTGAAGACTCGCCAGGGTTACAAAACCTCCGGCTAAACTCTGCAAGAAACTCTTGCGAAAGAGGGCAATCATTTGATTGTTCCTACCGTCGTATCTCCGAAGATGTCTGACGATACCTCCATTCAAGCTAACCTAGCCGAACAAGTGGCTAAGCTCTACACTATATAGATATCGTGCTTGCTTGGATTAAGCAGCAGGTCATGGCTGTACCTTCTGAAGTTAATGCTTCAAAAGGCAAGGTTAAGAGTGTGAAGACTGGTGAAGACTTGCGCAGGACAGACAAAAATGAAGACGAAGGCGACCATAAAGCCGACGACCTCGCCAACACCTCCTTAGCTATTGGATCTTTCAAAGTCGAAGCTAAGGTTGACATACCCATATATGATGGGGTGATCGATGCTGAGAAGCTAGATTCTTTGATCGACCAGCTTGAGTCCTACTTTGACTTACGAGGGTTCAGTAGCGCTCAAAAGGTGAAGTTTGCACCTTTGAAGATGAAGGACCACACCAAGATATGGTGGAAGGCCCTTGTCACCAATGGTGAAGCTGACGACCTTGCATGGGGTCAGTTCAAATGACTCATACGATAAGAATTCTACCCGATGGGTTATCTCGAGGAGAGATGAGATCATTGGCACAGATTGTATCGGCGCCGCGATCAATTCGTCCATGATTATATGATGGAATTTCAGAGACAAGCAATGGTCATTGGCATCTCGTTCTTTGATCCTCAAGTGTTCTGAAAATACATGTCTGGACTTCAGAAATAGATCAGTGCTGAGCTAAGCCTGTTCGGCATCTAGGACATCACGACCGCGAGCACGACTGCTATGACGATCAGGAAGAAGAACAAGTCCTGCAATGACAAGAAAAAGAATTTGACCTCGTCAAAAGGAAAGTTGAGTCCGAAGAAGAGTACTCCGAAGTCTAGTACGAGCACCTCTTGTGATCATTGTCATGTTGCCGGGCATACAAAGGATAAGTGCTATAAGCTCCATCCTGAGCTTCGACCAAAGAAAAACAGACCAGGAAAAAGAATAGCTACAGCTACTATGGCTATACCTGAAGAAGGAGTTGACCGAGTAAATTCGGTTGATGAGGCGCCGGATACGACTTTGTCTCTAATGGCAATGCCGAAGGAGAAATGTTCGGATTCACCTAACGATTGTGATCCGGGAGGATCTTTGGGTCCTTCAGGTCGAGTTCGCAAAAGCTTCGTGACCTAGACTTATTCGAGTTCGGAAAGACTTCGCGACCTTAGAAAGGATATGCGACCTCAGAAAGAGTTGCGACCTCGAGAAGGATTCGATCTCTGGTCGGATTGTATTCCGATCAATATATATAACTAAGTCTTACGTACTCAGGTTTAGTTAGTTGTCACTATAAGATAGTACTTCAATGCTAGTAGTTGAGCAGCTGGCAAAAGCCAGTATTTCCAACACTTTAGCTGCTGGGAATAAGGTTTGCTACAGCTGGGCGAAAAGGTGCTGCGAAAAGTTTTTCCCAGCTGTAGGTCCAATGGCAAAGAGTATTCCTAGCTGTAGACCGCTTGGAAAGTTTGAACTTTTCCCACCTGTATGTCTACTTGTAATATATTATTCCAAGCTGTATAACTATTTGGAATATTTTTTCCCAGCTGTAGGTCTGGTGGCAAAGAGTATTCTCAGCGGTAGGTTGTCCACTTGTAATATATTATTCCAAGCTGTATAACTATTTGGAATATTTTTTCCCAGCTGTAGGTCTGGTGGCAAAGAGTATTCTTAGCGGTAGGTTGTCCACTTGTAATATATTATTCCAAGCTGTATAAATATTTGGAATATTTTTTCCCAGCTGTAGGTCTGGTGGCAAAGAGTATTCTCAGCGGTAGGTTGTCCACTTGTAATATATTATTCCAAACTGTATAACTATTTGGAATATTTTTTCCCAGCGGTAGGTCTGGTGGCAAAAAGTATTCCCAGCTGTAGGTCACTTGGAAAGTTTGAACTTTTCCCACATGTATGTCCACTTGTAATATATTATTCCAAGCTGTATAACTATTTGGAATATTTTTCCCAGCTGTAGGTCCGGTGACAGAGAGTATTCCCAGCTGTAGGTCTCTTGGAAAGTTTGAACTTTTCCCACCTATATGTCCACTTGTAATATATTATTCCAAGCTGTATAACTATTTGAAATATTTTTCCTAGCTGTAGATCCGGTGGCAAAGAGTATTCCCAACTGAAGGTCGCTTGGAAAGTTTGAACTTTTCCCACCTGTATATCCACTTGTAATACATTATTCCAAGCTGTACAACTATTTGAAATAAATTATTATCAGCTGATTTGTTATTGAGAATTTAGACTATCAAATTTAAATATGTGAATTATTTGTAGTAAATTTACCGCTAGGAATTGTGTCAATAATTAATTTTAAATATATATTTTTTTAGTAATTAAGCAACAATATTACAACTAAAATTATAATATGCACTATCCTAACAGAAATCACACCATATTTTATTGAATTCTTTGCTTTATATAGCCATTGACAAGATTCGTAATGGTAACAAATTATTCAATTGACAAAACCAAACAAAATAGATATAGAATCTCTGAAATAATTGCGATAAAAATATCACTTAAGAATTCTTTACACCAAATGTATGCCCATATATAATATTCCTAACTTTATATATTTTGTTCCAACTATAACTATCAAAAGTAAAATATTCCACTTTCAAACTCCTCTTATGACGTAAAATATCTTCATCACTTCATATGATTTTAACACCTTACTGTTAACCACCTGCAAAAGAAAAGATATTGATTACAATAGTCTTGAGATAAATATATACAAATCAATAACTTTTGCTTTAAGTAACATATAAAACATATGACAATTATAATAAAAGATGGTTGGTCGATTGTTGTAGAACAAGTACAAGCTGTTGCTTATGCGAATGAGAAAATTGTGTTGATTGACATGACTTGCATACACTTGATAAAATAAATTAATCATATGAAAGTGAGCTACTAATTCAAAGCACAATTAACATACACTTAAAATTTTAAAAATGAATAACATGTGGATTGTGTTGATAACACCTCACCTTTATAAAATTATTAAGTATTTCCACTTAGTTTCAACTAATTCTCTTGTCCCTTTCACCTGTAAGCATTGTTTTATTAATAACAAAACAAAACAAATGGAAAAATAGTAACTAACCAAGTAAATAACAGGTTAGAATTATATATACCTAGAACACGAGATGGACCACCACCTATTGTAGTATCATCTTGGATCTACAAGTAAAAGTTCATAATTTGTTTACTTAGATGGTATTAGTAAGTAAATAAGAGTGATTATACTAGATAGAATGGATTACTTTTTCACGTGGCCATGCAATTGATCGTCCAAGCGCATCAGACATTTTTCTAACATTCCCATATGGACGTAATAATGGAGCATCTCTTTTCAACACATAGTTCACAACCACCTCACAACACTCGGGCCCAAGAGGTGTGTCACCAACTATTACACTTCGAGATGCCCTTTGAAGCGTACCCTTAGCAACAGGAATATATGGCCTCATAAAAGAAATCAAAATAACTTCCTTTCCTCCCTAAAGATCAAATAGAATTGCATATAAGCTCAATGATTACCTCAATAATGAGCATCCAAATTCAATAGAGTATAATTAACTAGCAACTATTACCTCCTCATGCCTATAGCGTGGTACATCATGTGTCTTACCAACTCTCCTTTGCATTATCTATACAAAAATTAAGGATAAGTTGATAGTCTAAATATTGTTAGGTTAGGTACAACTTTTAGGTAAAATAATAAAATGTAAACTTACGTTTCGTGGAACCCTATTTTCACCTGCAGATGACTCTATATAACAACCATCACTTTCGTCTTCCGTGTCCTACAATAATTAGTACATAACATTTGAGCAATTTAGTAAATAACCATATGTATATTATTGCTTAAATATTATAAAGAACACATAAAAAAAAAATCACCTGTACATGACCCTTAGATCTCTGATTGTAATCATTATCTATATTTTGCCTAGCCTGTGAAGCAAGCATTTGCTTCAATTCTTCAATTTCTTTTTCCATCCGTGTCAATTGATCTTTGTTTCCCACACTCTCACTCTCCATTTTATCTAGCCTCTCTATCAAAAGATTATTCTGATTTTGAAGTTTTATCCTTGCTGCATTAGCTATTTGAAGCTTAGTGGATGAATACTTTTGTACCCCTGGCATCTTTAAGTCTTGAGGAGTAGGGCCCAAACCAATAGCACGTACACGTGAGCGTTTTTCTTTTCCAAAGACATGGTAAAATAGATCTCCTTCTGTTATGGTTTTTTTAGTGAGTTCTGGCTTGTTGGCACATGTCTCCGCAATTGTTTTCTGAAAATTAGTTAAAGCTCATATTTATATATATATGTTTACATTTGATCGTTGATTATAAATACATGTAACCCTTCAATGACACTTACAATTATGTCTTCAGCTCCTTTTTCTGGAACTCCATTTTTATGGGTATGTGCTTTGATAAAAACTTCATGTCTAGCGGGCATATAACCTAGCTCTTTGGACTGCACTTCCATTAATATTGACAATTAGTTATCTAAAGAAAGTAGAAATAAATATTAAGACATTTAATACCATATCATGTGCAATCCGAGCAAGACTCTTGCTTCCAGCAGTATGTGTCATTGTCATTTTTGCACTATTTGCTTTTCCAATTTCACTTAGAGCCTATAAGATGAGAATATAATTAATTGCATAAAATATATTTAATTTGTAATTAAGAATCATTTATAAAGAAGTTTTACCTGACTTTTCGGAGCTCTCCAATGCTCTATAAGCCACATCCAATCTGTTTTAGGTACTCTAGAATCAATCTTCATAGAAAAAAGTTCCTCATCAGTTTTTGTTTCATCAAAATAATTCGTCTTTATTTCACATTTGAAATCTTTCCATTTCACTGCCGCTTTTTGTAAAACCCAATCCTCAAGGTCATCATGAACATCAAAAAATTCCTACAAAATTATCAAGTTGTCAATGATTATATACTATTGTACTATACATGTCTATGGAATACATAGACCATGAGCCTACAAAACTTGTCACTAGTTACTATTTTTGATGATTTTAAATAACTATAAAGGAATGCTATCCAATTTATGAAGTAAAATTCAAAATGCAAGTAAAAAATAAAATATAGAATCAAACTCTCTCTTCATATTAGAATGGCACATCTAATAATAAATTACAAAGCTCCACATATATATTTTCACCCTTAATTAGAAGAAAAATTAGTCAGTGCTATGTATAGTAAGAGGAGCTATTGAAGCATATCTCAGTTCTATTAAAATATACATGTAAGGCTGAAATGAGAGTAAATTAATTTAGACTTTTTACTCTAAGTAGTATACAAATGTACCTTTACAGTAGCCCAAACAGATTCCTTTTTATCTGCATCAATTTCATTCCAGTCTTTATAGGAAAGTGGTATTCCTGATCTCACTATTGTAGAAATAAAGTTGGTTAATGGTGAAGCTTGATCACCAACTGGTTGATTATTCATATTATGGTCAACATGAATTTTTGGTTCATTCCTTCGCTTCCATATGTCATGCTTGGTAGTGGGTCCTCGTCCCTTCCTTTTATTTTTTTGACCTGGATGAATTTGCTCTACACAAATATGCAATTGAAAATAACAACCAATGATATAAAAAAGAGAGCAAAATAATGCAAAACTATACTTAAATATACCTATATTCAATGTTTCATCTTCATTATCACCAAGTTGTTGTTCTTCCATAGAAATGTCGTTAGGATCTTCATTTTCAATACGTTCATTGCTAGTGATATGCCTTTGACGTTGTGATGGCTCTTGATGGGGAACTACAGGCTGATCATTGATGTGCTATGACATAATCAACATGCATCATATTTGGAGATAATTACAAAATAGTTCTTAGAAACAGAAATTAGCAACACATCAAGTAAAACAAATAACCTTTTTAGTTCTTGTAGATGGTCTCAAGACATTTTCCCTCATTTCATTTCCAGGAAGTCGTATAGGCAAGCGCAATGCTCTCAATACCTCATTGTTTCTTTCAATGTTTGCTTGCCGTAACTCTTCATACTCACTCCGCATAACTCCATTATTTCTTCCTCTTGCGTTTTGCATCTTTACGGCTACAATAAAATTTTACAATATTAGACGAAAAAATAAAAGAACATAGACATAAACAACACATTCAATGAATAGCATCTTACTTGCCCATTTGAGGTGGAGATTTCTCAACAAGTATACCATCAATGTTTGTTCTAACACAATTATTGTTGCCATCTGGAAGATTTATTTCAGCACCAACATTCAACTCAGAGATTTCACTAACTTTGTCAGTTACCACTGTATTTTCAATTTCTTCCTCCGCAGACATGTCATAGAGGTCTCTTGGCCTTGACTCAATGACAGCTTTCCAGTCTTTATCGATAGGATCCTCAACATAATAGACTTGAGTAGCTTGTGATGCTAAAATATATGGCTCATCTGATAATTTTTCCCCCGTATTAATTAAATGCTTGAAGTTCACTGTCGTAATCCCAAATTTATCTTTCTTAACCCATTTGTCCTTTCTGAGAACATCAACCCAATCACATTTGAAGAGAACAACATTACCCTTTCGACGATAATCTAACTCAAGTATCTCAGTTATGACACCATAGTATGTTATATCTCCTATATGTGGATTTTGATCCTTTGAACTAGAAAAACTACAAGTTTTTGCAACAATAGCTACCCCACTACTCTGAACTGATCTGCCCTCATCATAAGATATTGTATGAAAATTGTATCCATTTATTGAATAACTGTTATATTTTGTTGCGACCATAAAAGGCTCACTTGCTAGTATCTGAATCTCTTCTCCTACATCTTCCCCAGTTGATAGTAACTCATTCACCTAGAAAAATTTATTTATAAGATTAATAAAAAAAACATTGAAATATGTATTTAACTAAAATTGTTGTTTATGAACTTACATGCAATCTAAACCACTCATGAAATGTTGCATGATGTATACGCTCTCTCTCATGAATCCTTTGATGACCAATAGATGAAAGATACCCCAAATGTTTTCTACAAATATTTTTTGAATGTAAGATATTATAAAATATATATTTGAACTAATTTAATAACATTTAATAAAAAATTAGCTAGAGAACATACATCAAATATGGCTCAATATGCTCATAATTAAATAAGACATATCTGTGAGCTTGAATCCATGTTTTATGGTCCAACGTAATAGTGCACTTGCCAGTCAAACCGCGACCTATGTTGTTCAAGTATGTGGTACCAGTTGACAAGGTATTAAATTGTGCATCATCATTTCGACTTGGCCGATTAAATCGTCTCACAACCATGCAAATAACGAGAGCAAAATGTCATACTCTCATCAAATATATAACCTTCCGCAATTGATCCTTCTGGGTGACTTCTAGTTTGAACATAGCTCTTCAACCTCATCAAAAATCTATAAAAGTTTTGAAATAATTAATTAATGAAAATATTAATAACAGTCTAATGAAATTGAGCCTTCTACTATGGAATTAATATACCTTTCTATGGGATACATATTGCGGTACTGGACAGTGCCAGCAATCCTTGCCTCAGTAGGGAGATGGACCATTAAATGCACCATAACATCAAAAAATGATGGCGGAAATATTTTTTCAAGAAGGCACAAGGTTTCAGAAATTTCAGACTCTAATCTCTCCATATCAGTTACATTGATTACAGGAGAAAATATTTTCTTGAAGAAGTTGCTTACACGAATCAATGCAATACTAACATTTTCTGGTAGTATCCTTCTAACAGCCAATGGAAGCAAGTGTTCTAAAAGAATATGACTGTCATGGCTTTTTAACCCAATTATCTTCTTATCATGAACATTTACATGACTTCGTATATCAGCTGCATATCCATCTGGAAATTTAACTCCTTTTAATACTTCACAAAACATTCTTTTCTCTGCAGAACTCAATGAGTAAGATGCAGGAGGTAAATAGAACTTGTCCCCTACTGAGATAGGATGCAGATCCTTCTTGATACCTAACAGTTGGAGGTCCAAGCGAGTGTTCAAATTGTCTTTTGATTTGCCATCAATATCCAAAAGTGTGTTAATTATATTGTCACAAACATTTTTCTCGATATGCATCACATCAAGATTATGCCGCAACAAAATATCCTTCCAATAGGGCAATTGCACCCATATTGGTTGTTTTTTCCAAATAGTTTTTGGTTCACCATCCTTACCCTTACACTTTCGGGATGGTCTTTTCCCTGTTGGGTCCTTCCCAAAATCATTTTTTACATCTTTTGTTTGTTCTATAACATCATATCCAGAAAGAGAAACTGGGGCTTCCCTATACTCTTTGGTACCATCAAATGACTCACTATCATTTCTAAATTCATGACAAGAATGCAAGAATCGACGATGTCCCATGAAGCAATGTTTTTTACCATTTTTAAGACGAAGTGAGCAAGTATTTGCATGGCAAACAACACATCCAACCTCACCAGAAGTAACTTGTCCAGATACATATCCATATCCTGGATAATCAGTAATAGTCCAGAACAAGGCGGCACGCAATTGAAACCATTGACCAGATGATGCATCACGAGTTTTGACACCATGCCACATCTCTAACAAATCATCGATCAAAGGTTGAAGGTAGACGTCAATATCATTTCCAGGAGCTTTAGGACCAGGAATAAGCAGAGAGAGGATAAAATTTGGTTGCTTCATACACATCCATGGTGGAAGGTTATAGGGAATCAAGACAACAGGCCATATGCTATGTAATGAACTTAGGCTTCGGAAAGGATTAAAACCATCTGTTGCCAAACACAGCCTAATATTGCGACAGTCAGAACTGAAGTCTGGGTACCAGTGGTCGAAATCCTTCCAAGAGGGAGAATCAGCTGGATGGCGTATCAACCCATCTCTAGTGCGCCCTTCACTATGCCATCTCATATCAGCTGCTATCTTTGATGACATATACAGTCTCTGGAGCCTCTTTTTAAGTGGAAAATATCGGAGAACCTTTCTAGGAATTTTGTGTATTCGCTTCCCATCAAGGCTCTTCTTTTCTATCTTCCATTTGGAAGTTCCACATTTTGGGCATGAGTCTATATTTGCATGCTCTTTCCGAAATAGTATACAGTCATGTTCACATGCATCAATATTCTCATAACCCAACCCGAGACTTCTCACCATCTTCTTTGCATCATGGAAGTTTTTTGGCATTGTGGCATTCTTTGGAAATGCTTCCTTCAGTAAGTCTAATAACAAATCAAAACTACTGTTACTCCATCCACCTAGGAATTTTATGTGAAGGAGCCTCACAATAAATTGTAGCTTTGTGAGTTTGCACCTAGGGTAGAGCTCTTGACTAGCATCACTTGCTAACCTATAGAATGTCTCAACATCTACATCTTGATCCTCCGAATCGGAACCATCACCACCTATATCACCAACTTCTTGGTATCCACATCCTATGTCATGAATCATTTCAGTGATCTCATCTAGCTGCGGTTCACTATCCATATTAGGAACATTTTCTATATTAGATTTCTTGTTTGTCCTGTGCAATGATGTTTGTTCACCATGAAATATCCACTTGGTGTATCCTTCTAAAAACCCATCACAAATCAAGTGTTCATAAACAACTTCAGCTTCTCTCCAAACACAGTTCACACATTTTCTACAAGGGCAGAGAATTTCATTTGCTTTTGCAGAATTTGCAAAAGCAAACTCTATGAAGTCCTTTATGCCTTGGCTATATTCAGTTGAGTACCTACATTTAATTATCATTAGTTTCAATCAAAAGAATCACATAAAGTAGCATTGTATTTGATTTAGTGACTGAGTGTTTGATTTCTACCTAGCCGCACTCATCCAACGCTTGTCCATAATAAATGCCAAAGACCTTAAAATCCTCGTAGTCTTTCCTTATTATATGGCTTACTGTAAGAATCAGCTAGTATATCTGAAATAAAATCAACTAGTATCATTACTAATTTAACACGGATTTTAGTCTGAAATGAGTTTATAAACAAGAACACAAATAGACGGGGGAGGGAGGGTTAACAAATACTTCCTATTTAGAAAGAAGTAATAGCTTACTGCAAAAATTTCTCTCCAAAGTGATTTGAAATTACTAGGTTAATTTTAATAATAATCTCAGCTAACTACAAAAATTGGATAGCAAAATACAATTTGATAAGGTAAGTATTGGCCCATCACACCATGTTATTGTTCATGTAAGCAAGCAATAACATCATTCTATATAGTCATTTATTCATTGTTGAAATACTTCTTTTGATTCATAATATAAGTTTACTTCTTATTCACATGCGAATTAAGAGTATTGAATGAGAGAAAATAATCATAATAAATTAATGATGCCTCTATTATATAAAGTTGGATGTGTGAGGAAAAAATGTAAATGGAGGCGTGAGAGGATACCATAGAGGATAAAGAAGTCAAACATGTACTAAATAATATATTGGAATTATAGTAAGGTTTATATTGTAAAATATAGAAAAATAAAAATATTCTTAAATTGTGAAAAGGAAAGTGTACGACACAAAGGCATAATTACAACCTGCAAACAAATATAAGTACTTAAATGGAAAAAATATAGATCTACCAGGAAAATTGAAAAATATGGGATTAGGGGTAAAAATTACTTTTCTAAAAACCATAAAAAATTCAAATTAAGGCACACAATTGGTGAGACTTTCTTCCTACTTGTCCAATTTTTCTCACCAAAATGAAAATAGAAACTCATTTGATATTTAACTTCTCCAATTAAGAGTCTAAAGACTTATATGATTAACATTGTATGCAAAAAAATATACTATTGGTCCCTCTAAATCATTGATTTCCAAGTTAAATAATATTTAAAAAAAAATTAAATGCTAGTTTTAAAGAATTGATGTTCAAGACTTAGTTTGGTAAGTTTTGGCTTCAACTTTTATCATAGAGAAACTAAAGTCATATATGATATAACTCTACTGCAACATATACTAAAAACTAGAGTTCTGATAGTGTTTCACAAAAGACTATTATTTTGTTGTTTTAAATAAAATTTACATCTTATAATAAAAGGTAATTGTAGTTGTAATCAATGACATAGCCATATAAATAATTCTAACTTTATGAGTATTTGTAAACTTGAAGTTAGAGCTGTTAAAACACATCAAATTCTTTAGTGTAAAAGTGGTTTCAGCTTCATGCAGAAGCACCAACACCACAATGGATCTAACTTGCGGATTCTGTAGGAGTATATATATGCATAAACACAATCACATAACTAGGAGTATTTCCATACATTTCACATCTATGCACCAAAATTATAAAAAATTCACTAATGTCTATCTAAAGAGATAGATACAAAACTGTTAAATAGTTATGACTATATAACATAAGACTACTATTTTTTCTGTTTAGTGGATACATTGTGTAACACCTATAAATTAAAGGGCATGCATGCCTTTTAGAATACAATGATTGATTGTGTCCAGCCTTTCAGACATATAGAACTTTTTAAGGGTGATTAGTGATGGAAACTACTCCAAATATAGCATTATTAGTGTGCACATTATCCATACTCAAAACCCTTGTTCTTTAGGACCATGTGCACCAACTATTATGGAATCCACTTTGTTGCTGATCACTGATCACTTGAGTCCTTGCACTTTATTATTTTGGTCAAAATAGTCCGGAACATTCATCCACCTATGCAACATGGGAATAGAAGAGCCTATTAACAAGAATTTGATCAATATAAGACTAGAAAGTACAGAAATTTGGTGTTACAATTTGAATTTATAAATATCATATCTAAATCACTAACTCTTGTTGATACTATATTACTCCAAGTAAACTAAAATCTTTATACAATAGCCAGTTACAAAAATTTGGAGTTACAATTTGAATCTCTAAATATCATACATAAATCACTAGCTCATACCAATGCTATATTACTCCAAATGAACTAAAATATTTGCACAATAACCACTAGTTAGCTCCTCTCTTTGACATACTTCTCAAAGAATCTATAGCAAACATAGTATTGTTTTTTACTTATTGATTGAATATTGATTGAATTTTTTTTTCAATTAATTGATATTGCAATTTGAATATTGCAATAATTTATGTCAAAAACACAATAGCCAATTTATCGGCTAATTATAATTCACATGTACAATTCGTATAATCATGATTGTTGAAGTCCAAAATTCAAGTTTCTTGGCTCTTTTCATATTTTCTCACAAATTAAAAAACATATTGCATTGTTTGTTGAAGTTTGGATAAATCATTGCTTCGTCTGGTGTCTACAATACAATTGACTCATTCATATAGTACTAATTTTATTTTTACCAGATCGAAATTTTTATGTTGAAAAGGAAAATTTATAAATCCAATGTCACATTCAGTAAAAATTTATGATACATGTATAGGATGCACTCAATGTGTACGAGCTTGTCCAACGGATGTATTGGAAATGATACCCTGGGATGGATGTAAAGCCAAGCAAATTGCTTCCGCGCCGAGAACCGAAGATTGTGTGGGTTGTAAGAGATGTGAATCTGCCTGCACAACAGATTTTTTAAGTGTCCGTGTTTATTTAAGGCCTGAAACAACCCGCAGCATGGCTCTATCTTATTGATAGATTACAAAAAACTCCACTTGAATCGTCTGATTCCTCTTTACCGAAAAAGCCCGTGCTCGATTATTTCGAGCACGGGCTTTTCTGGTCAAAACGTATCTTGTCTTTATCACTTTATCAAGAGATACAAACAGCAACAAGACTGCGTATGAGGGGTGTTAATTGCAACACTATGTGCTCCTTGTGCGATAGGGTGCAAGAAACATCTAGCCATCTGCTTCTCAAGTGCAATTACACGGCTCAGGTATGGGGATTGAGTTTGTTCTTGCAAAGACCTCGGGTCTTGAGGAGCGAAACTGACGAGGAGTGGAACAGTGGACTACCACAAGTGAGACTATGGGGGCTCATGAATTCTCCCTTGTCATATTACTTTTTTTGTTTCTTTGAGAAAGATGATCTTGATGATCAAATAGTTTTAGATTTTCTATTCATGAGCTTGGGCTCATTCATTCATGGTTGTGAAGGGAAACAAATATTGCAATTACTTATCATATTTGTTTAGTTGTGCCCAAGAATGTATGGTCTTCCTAGTAATGTCTTCTCCGTATCACCAATTTCTAGCCCTCCTCAATCTATGCTTCCTTCTTATATTTGTACACATTCTTGCCAAATCTAGTCAGAACCATTGGGTGCTTGTGAGTCTACTCGATCACAAGAGAGAAAGATTTCTTTGAACACTACCATGCCTTGGAGAACTCATATTTGCCAAATTTTATGAATCTAATTTTTCTTTTGAGGTGACAGCAGGGAAAACACAATCTCCACCAATTTTTGTGGTACATGTGGCTAACATTTTGTGTTTTGGCAATGCTCTTTGTTGTTCCCAGGAACTTGGCCCTGGGAAACTTAGTCCCAGAAAGCACTCCGGGAACCTTCATGAATGTCTTTCCCACAAGTTATTTAGAGTATCATGCAAGACTTCAGGATGTCTTTCCCTGGAGATAGATCTACACAGAAGACTCTAGGATGCCTTTCCCCATAGAACTAAAGTTGGTTGAAAACTGACCACTCTAGGATAACTTTCCTTGGAGAGTAATAGCTAACTGAAAGGAAATGCTCTCAGGACCTACTGAACACTGTGAGTTACAACTCCAAGTGGACTTAGAACCCTTTTAAGGAATACACTTCCAGGAGTCAAAAGGATTGAAGGGATTTCCATCATTGACTCTTGGAAGGTGCTTCGATCCTCAACTCCTAGGAAGAACTTTTAGTCTTCACTTGAAGAAGACTTCAAGACCCCGGCTCGTGCGACCCTAGGCCCACATGTCATATAAGATGTGGGGATCACCAGTACAAATGGTGGAAATCTACAGCATCGTGGGGCCATACATCAAAGGCTCCAAGGATGATTCTACCCTTCATCCAAGAGCTGGAGCTGAGGTGCAACAGACCTTTTAGTACTAACCTATGACTACAAATAGCCTTGTAACATCTCATTTGTAACATTCCAAACTCTCTAATCAATAAAAAGAACCTCTAAATAGGTATGCCTTGCAGATCTCTCACCCTTAAGGCATTCTCCCAATGGACTCTAAGTCAAAGACATATTGATAATAATAGCATCTCACTTGACTTCCAAATCTGTATAAATTTCTTGTTCTCATCTCTCTCTTAAGACTTGGAGTGACCCATTATAAGATCACTTTGGGTCCTGTGGTGTGATTGTGATGACTTGGCGTTGACTCAACTACGAATAATAACAACCGTTGGAAATTTGTCCTTCAACACTACTCAATATGCACAGCAAACAATCAAGATAGGAACATGCTCTCCTATATTTTTTTAAAAAGAAAAAGAATCCAGCACATTCATTGCCCTGTTAAAAAGAGCCATGGGATAATTGCTTGACCGAGAACAGAGCAAAAACTAATGAAAGACATCTATTGCAAAAACTGTAATGGTCCAGTGGCGTGATGGTGGAAGAAGTAATGAAAAGCTTCCTACCCCACATTACTCTGACAACCATAAAGGGGTGAAGGCTACTAATGTGCTGCATAAATAGCTAAAGGTCATAGTACTGAAATAGACTATTCAACTTTTTTCTAATGTTTGATGTTGCTACCAGAACAGAAAATCTACTGTTTATGGCAAACTAGTCCAAATATGCACACCATGCACGACTACAAGGGGAAAATATCATTTGGTACGGAAGGAATAAGAGGTGGTCTGTGGTTTGCAAGAGAATTAGAAAGTCACAATGAACAGATGGTAAAGCAAAGTACAATACAGGAAAAACACAAAGGCTAGACGTTTATACTCAGCTACAAAGTTTATTTTGTACACTGCGGGCGGTTCCATTTTTTTCTTAATCGGAGTTTTAGGTATGGGCTTATATGGTTCCAACGAACCAAGATTAGATTTGGAAAGATTAATTAATCAGTCATATCCTTCGGCATTGGAAATACTATTTTATTTTGGCTTCCTTATTGCTTATGCTGTCAAATTGCCAATTATACCCCTACATATGTGGTTACCAGATACCCATGGGGAAGCACATTACAGTACATGTATGCTTTTAGCGGGAATCCTATTAAAGATAAAATAGCACAAACAAGAATCATATAGCACAAACAGCACAAACAAGAATCATATAGCAGAAAAATAATAATAATATTACCTGATTGCAACTAATTTTTCCAAAGATAAAACCTAACAGGAACAATCTCCAAGTTGGAAGTCCAATCTATGAAATCTGAAATTATGTAAACAGAAAGTAGATTGAAAAAACAACTTTCAAGGCAAAAAAATACAAATGCAACATAGATCATTAGAAATCCACACAACATAAGGATTGGCACACTTTCGGAAAGAACATAGAATAGTAGAGGATCCCACATGCAGGACACGACGATCATTAGAAATTCACGAATTAGAAATGCAGTAATATACTCTTTACCAAAACTTCTCATACTAGACCAACCCACTGAAATGCAAATAGGGATCAGAAATATGGTCAATGTGGTCAATATCACAAAGAATAATGAAAGACTGTCTATACGCATATACAAATGGATGTTTTTTAGGACCATGTGCACCAACTATTATGGAATCCAATGATTGACTGTGTCCAGGCTTACAGACATATAGAACTTTTTAAGGGTGATTAGTGATGGAAACTACTCAAAATATAGCATTATTAGTGTGCACATTATCATGAACCACTTATAACTTCAAATTTAAAGCAAGTAATTTTATTTCATAAGCATCCTTAGCAGATATTTCATTTCATATTCATAGTCTTACTTTATATATTTCGGAGGTAGTGTTACCTAGAAGGTGTAAAACAATAAATGATTGCAAACCAAAATTTCTTTTTTAGAAGAATTTTCTTTGGAAACCCATAAAAAAGAATTACAGAAATAATCCACATTAATTATTTTTTACAAAAAATAACTCTCTATTTCAGCCTGTCTTTTTAGAAAGATAAGTATTTTGGATTATAGGAGGTAGTGGAAAGACTGTGTATTGATGTAGTTATTGTGAAATTGATTTGTATTATCTTATTATATAGAATGACATGTATTTTTGACCCGATATAGGATTTAACTAATGGAAAATTTTCATCCATGCCATTTCAAAACCTCTGAAACTGTGGTTTCTGAGACTGATAAGGTAACGCCAGTCATATTAATGAGACATTCAATGATACATACAAAATATAAAAAATTTCTAGTAGCAGAAAAAATTTCCTATCAACTAATTGGACATGTCGTTCCACACCCCCCCCCCCCCCCCCCCCCGAAAAAAAAATTATGGCTCACCAAATTGAAAGATTATGATGGCCACTTGATATTTGGGGATCATCCCTACTAAGTCCTAATCAATCTTTTGTAGATAAAACATCAACATGAACTTTTTTGTTTTTCTTGCAGACACATTATGTGCTGCTTCTTTGTTCATTCAAAGAGCAACTCCAGCAGCATGTACGTGTTCATGCAATGGAAGCAATGATGGCTTGCTGGGAGCTTGAACAAACTTTGCAAAGTTTAACAGGTAGCTCAAATATTTTCTGATTGATGACAGTTCAACAGGAAAATAGCATTAACCACTTTAGATATTTCATACTTTCCACTGTTTTATTCATTCTGATGGTTAGATTAGACTTTTTGGTAAATCATTGATTGTAACACCTTTCGATAACTGAAAAAAAAATTCTGATAAAAAATGAAAAGAGTAGTATTGTGCAAAACTGAGCATTTGAGACTAAGAGCTCAGAAATAAGGTTCTTGGTTTCAAGAGCTGGTGTCGCGCCCCAAAACTGGGACTACGACTACTCCCGTGGAGACCTAGCTTGCTATAGCTAGTCCCATACAAACATACCTTTGGCTTCCCAGGATAAGTCAAGCACAGGAGTATATTCACATTGCAGCAGAAAAACTTACAAAGTATTAAGCAGTGTGGCCTGCTGGCCTTAATATTACATAAAAGATTACAATACCTTCGCGGCATCAAGGTTTAGTTTAAGCAAAATAAAAACTTCTACACAGCGGATGATGGGTGTCCCTTCCACAGCAAGAAGTTGACGGCAGAACAACACATCAGGGATTTGACAGATCTGGCTCTCCTTCTTCTGGATCCAAGAAGTTCTCCACGCCTTCCTCTTGATCTTGGTACGCTCCATCTTCTGGGTTGTAAGTTGCAAGGGTGAATACTTACGTACTCAGCAAGTCATAGGGAAGAGTAGATACTTATAGTAATGTTGTTATGAACCTAGACTAGTCAAGAATTAAGGATGTTTATAAAGTAGTCTTTACATTCATACCTCATCTCATGGCAGCACTTTTCATAACATATCATCACTATTTATGTTCACTAGATTATAGCACTACCGCGACACGTCGACACACGACAGCCCACGGTAGCACCCCTTATCATGACAACACATGCCATTTGGGTAATCTTGACTTATCAAATTTTATTTAGAAAATAATACTTGTGTCACACCCCGTGGATTTAATCCACCGCAGCAGACTCCTATAAACCCGGGAGCTCGGAGTATTCGAATACGTTTTTAACTCTGCAGAGAGGTACTAATTTACCCGCAAGATATTCCACTTTCAAGCCCTTCCTATCACAAGGATTGGACCCCTGACTCACTTCATATTGTGAGTGGCAAGGTGGAGATAACAAGAACGTTTGTTATGTTTCACTTACAATGCACCCCTGACCCTGTGGATCTCTCACGAACCACAGTTTGTGGCGGGATATACCCCCACCCCCAAGCCTCTTCCCATTACTGGGTCAGCGTGCATAATCAAATCACATTCAGTGATACGTGGAGGAGCCGCACTCCGTGAAATCAGTGTATTATTTTCCATCTCATGCAGGGGTTTCATGTGCGATCCGCATAAGTACTTATTCAGGCCTGTCCCATATCAGGCTTGCGGTTAGCACGTGTTTCATGCCACTAGACGCACAACACAAGGTTCTAGTCCTTATATGCCAGTGACCAGATCATACCACACACCATGCACCTACAGTGCCTGCACATCCAGTGCAGCCAAGCACAACCAGTGCTAGTACCACCATTCCATACCAAAACCCTGGTCACGGCTAAGGGTTCTATTTCATGAATATATTTAAATACATTTATAATAGTTTATGGCTCACTATTTGATCAACTCACAATCCACAGGCATCCAGCTTAGTACTGCCAATTCATACTTCATCCATTCACATGCAATACTACTTATATTCAAAAGCATATCATAGCAATTCATAAAATATAGGTTCAAGATGATCAAGACTATGACTTGCCTTCCGCGTCGTAAGAGACAGCAGTTGATGTCGGGTCAGCAGTGAAGTCCTCGAACTCTGGCTCCGACTCTGAGCAAAGATCAAACAAGCAACCAAGAATCACAACCTTTTCAATACATTATTATACTACATGCAATAATGCAAAGATGAATGTCTTGATGATTCTGAAATGATTGGGTTTGGATACCATAGAAGTTGATTAGGGCTAACCCATAGAGTTAGGGCTGAAGATGAGTGCTAGGGACTTCTAGGGTTCCAGGATATAGGAATTGACATTAAGTCCGCGGCTGGTTTGCCCAAAATCGATGAATGTCTTTAGGTCGACATTCGGTTCAAGGCATCGACATAGGGTTAATGAATGGTAGAAGGATTATCTCTACTTGTGGCAGTAGAATGAAATGTAGATTACAACTCCACAAGTCTAATGGACAAAGTTATTTTCAATTTACATAACTGGAAGGAGGTGAAATGAGCTAATGCCACTGGCTGGCATGCTCGGGCATTGGGCTGACAATGTCAAAATCTAGGGCTAAGCATAAAATGCAGTTCAAGGACTCAAATCAAGTTGTGATAGAAGAATAAATAGTAGATCACAACCTCAGGAATCTAATGGACAAAGTTATGCTCGAAATGCACATCTGGAAGGAAGTGAAAAGGGCTAATGCCACTGACTGACATAGTCTGGCATTGAACTGGCATGGCCAGAAACTAGGGCTTGCCATAACTTTTGATCTAGGGCTCCAATTGATGCACCACTTTGTCTAGGAGGTAGGCCTCAGTAACAGGAACAATTCACTCAACTGGACCTAGGGCAGGAGATGGCCGGAAAGTGATGAAAACCGGCGATGAACTCGGTGGCTGAAGTTTCAAATCACAGCACTGGACAGGAATTAGGGCATAGCTATATCTTCTGATTTAGGCCGAATTGGAAGTCGAGCTAGTAGGCAAAGTTGCTTAGGAGATCAAGGCGCATCTGGTGGACAAGGTTTCTGGAGCTGGATCGGCCGAGAATGGTTTTCCGGTGGCCGGCGCCGGAGAAGAAGACACTGATATTGGGGGTTTTGGCTACACGATGTTTGAACTTGATTCCTTGCTTGGAGAGCATCTAGAAGGTATAAGAAAGCTTCTGGCACGATTGAATTGGCCGGAGAATCACCGCAGAAGGCTGGCGACGTTCACCGGCGGCTGGTGAAGCTCGGGCTAGCGAAAAACTTCAGTTCTTGGTCAATTTCACAATTCAACTTCACAGGCTTGCTTAAAATAGCTCACTGATCATTTTTGTCTATTGAGTCGAAGGCTAATTCAGGCTAATTTGACTTGTGCAACTGGAACAGGGCATTTCACTGATTTCAGCAATTTCCGGCGATCACCGGCGATGAAGTACATAAGAGTTCAATTAAATGCTACAGCACAGATAGTGAGATACGAGGAACTCACTAGTGGTGTCAATTTGGGAATTGAGGTTGCGGTTGAGGCTGGCGTTGTTGACCTCCTCGGCGGCTCGACGGAGAAGAAGGCAACAGTGAAGCGAATTTCGTTTAATTTCTGAGAGACTCTGGAAAGCAGTACTGGTAATATGGGGCTGCTATTTATAGGCAAAACAAATACGAAGCAAGGCTCAATGCTTGGAGATTAAGAAGCTTGCGCCGTGAAGAAGAAGGCTTCGGGTTGAAGCAACGGCGAGCAGCAAGCTCCTCTCTGGCATTTAGCAGCTGGTGAGCTGGATGGAGATGGCTACGGCAACAGCTGAAGAGCAAACACGTGTGCATGCAAAGGCGGTTGCAAACAACTTGGGCTAGAGTGGCGGCGAAAACACAGCGGCGAGGTGCTCCTGGTCGTGGTCGAGGTCGAAGCAACACGAACACTGTGTTGTGGTCGCGGTCGAAGGGAGGCACCGTGCATCGCTTGCCGAGGTCGATGGCATGCACTGGTCGAGCTGCATCTTCCCTGGTCGCGAGCAGCTACTCCTCTGGTCGCAGCAGCTTGTGGCTGCTGGTCGAAACAGCCATTTGGACTAAATTGTAAAATCTGGAAATTTGCTTTGGACTGAATTGTAATTTCTGACTTAGAGATAGTTGATTTGCAATCTGATTTCACAGCTGAGTATAAACTTATACCTTATACTCATCTAGCAAGAGATTTGATGAAATCTGGTACGATTTGATGATTTTCGACATAAATCGAAAATAGGGTACTTTAGGGTACAAGAGAATCTGAGTTTTATCAATTTCGAATTCTGACATCTAGGATGAGATTTTGTAATCTGGACAGAAGGGTAAATTATATCAAATAGCATTTAGAAATGATTTACTGAAGAAATCTTGAATTTGGAATTGATCTGAAGATTTTAGCCTTTTTGGGTTTCTAGATATCAGATACAGGACTAATTTGCAATATAATTTGGACTGATATGTGAAAAAGACTTAGATGATATAATTTGGCTGCCAACTTTCGGGATTAAGGTATTGGCATACCCATGATTATAGTCCAAGAGTAATCTGATCTGAATTAGGTCAAGACTTGACTAAATCTGAGTTTAGAATATTTAGGGTAATTAAAATAGTAATTAGAATCCTGTTTTCGAAAACAGAAAAGAATTGATAGATCTGGAAGTTAAAGATGGAGTTGAATCTGACTTCTGAAGACTTTTATGTTCAGCGTAACTGATAGATCATAGCTGAGTAATCTGATCTTGATTTGGATTCACAGGGAAAATTTTGAGATTTTAGGGTTTGAGATAGATACTGATCTGGCTACTATTACAGATACATGGTATCATGCATGCATGGTGTTCATGAAAAGAAATTTTTTACCCCTAAACTCAGGGTGTTACAGATCTACCCTCCTTAAAGAAATCTCGCCCCCGAGATTTACCTAAGACAAGAAAAGATAAGGATAGGCTTGCTGAAGATCTTCTTCTTTCTCCCAAGTGGCTTCGTGTTCTGAATGGTTTCCCCATTGGACTTTACACAACTTAATCTTCTTCCTTCTGAGCTGGCGTTCATCAGTGGCCAAGATTCTGATTGGATACTCAAGGTAAGTGAGATTCTTCTGTAATGATATATCTTGTACATCTATCTGGTCAGTAGGCTGTAACACCCCGATTTTTCCAAATCCTGGCTTGTCTTGTCCCTTTCTATTTCAGAATGAGATCCTTGTTGTGCCAGCAGCTTACCCCAAAAAGTCGGCAACCAAGCTCTTTCGTTCAGATCTTTCTCACAAATCAGCCCTTTTCAGATTTGTCAGAAGCCCAAAAAGACTAAAAGTCTCAGACCACCTCCTTACTTTGATCTGATTCAGTGAACACCTTCCTTTCACTATTCTGAACATTTTTCCCTTCTGAAAGACTTTCTAAATCTTACCCTAAACCTGAGTTTCGACCTTTGCCGTTTTTGAAACCCTAATTACCCTCTTTTACCCTAATTACTCTGTTTTTGGATTTTTGTCGAAACCCTCAAATCTTGTTCAATTTCACCAAATTTCCTGCCAGATGAGTCCCAGCATTTTAGTGTCACTCAGCTGCGAAATCAAAGTTCAATTTGGACCTCCAAATCTCCAGAATTGCAATCAGGTCCAAACTCCAAAGAAAGATCATCGCAAATCAGTCCTTTTATTGAATTTAGGCCCCTGGCCGTGTCTCAGCAGAACCCGCCGCAGTGCATCGCCGTGTTCTTCGCCGCCGGTGAACCTCCTGCCGTGCCAACACCTCAGCCACGTAGCTGACACCCGTGCGCACTCGTGGCACCGCCGTGGACACCACCTCGGCCGCGCCAGCACAACCAATTTCTTCCCCGCGCGCGAGCCCGCGAACCAGCAAGTCCAGCTTCGCCCGTTCGACACGTCTCGGCCACGCGTCGATGGAGCTATCACTTCGCCGTTCCCTCGCCGCTTGCGCCTGTGCCATACACTGCCAAAAGCCTGCACCGCTGCACGCCAGTGCCTCGCCATCATCGCCGGCACAAGTCCCCGCTGTGTCCGGTCGCTTCGCGGTCAAATTCGTCGCCGCTGTTCCCCAATTTGTCGACCAGAGGATTGCTCCAGCATCTTTAAATACCCCTCAGTGTATTGCTTCAGTTCCCAGCAACAGAAACCGACTAATTTCTCACTGCCGCCGAGTTCGCTTTCTTCTCCGGCGAGCAATTTCTGGAGCTCACGGTGCCAGCCCAATTCGCTGCACCATCCTTTAAACCGAAGCCACCGGTGAGTTCCTCTCTCCTCCCTCTCTGTGTCATACCAGCCAATTGCATCCCGGCGATCCCTAACGCCGGCGATCATCGGAAAAGCCCGTTTGCCCTGTTTCCCCAATGCTGTTCATTTCATCCCAAATTGGTTTCCCCTCCAGTAGAGTTTCTTGATCAGTAGGCCCCATCTAGCAAGCCTGTGCGCTCAGATTGCATAATTGAGCTGAAATTGAAGTTTTCCCGTTCTGGCTCGCCGCCGATGATCTGGCTCTCGTCGCCAGGCCGTACCAGCTATCCCCCAGCCAAATTGACTTATCCATTAGCTTCCACAAATCACCCTATCACTCTCTGAGCAAGAAATCGAGTTCAAATGCTTTGTATCAAAAACCCCCAATCTCCAGTGTCGTCTTCTCCAGCACCGGTCGCCGGAATTCTTCCCCGGCTGATCTAGCTCCTGAAACTTTGTCCCTTTGCTTTGCCTCACCTCCCTGAGCATTTTCTTCCACTAGCTCGACATCTGGATCTGCCTGGATTGTAAGTTATGCCCTTGCCAAGATCACTGTCCAGAAGCCCAGTTCATGTCCAAGTCACCACAGTTCATCACTGAATTCCATCACCTTCCAGCCACTTTCAGCCCTTGATCCTGTTAAGTATTTTGTCCCTGTTATCAAGGCCTACCTCCCAGACAAAGTTGTGCATCAATTGGAGCCCTGGATCAAAGGTTAAGCTTTGCCCTAGTTTTTGGCAATGTCTGCACTATGTCAGTGCATGTCAGCCACTGGCATTAGCCTTGTTTGACCCCTTCTGGTTGAGCAATGGAAATGTCACTTTGTCCCCTAGATTCCTGGAGTTGTGTTCTACATCTTTCCCTTCTGTCACTTCTCCAGAAAACCATCCTAATACCAGTTTGAAGCTATGCCAAAGCCGTGAACTGAAGGTCGACCCTTCGACGTTCAATCCTTTTTAGCCGTTTCTTCGACCAGAACCCTTGTGACCTTGCCCTAACCTTTTCCCCTGCATGCATGACTTATTTACTTAATATTTTCTATGGAAACTATTTTATGTATGCTTATGTAGCGTATGTGTTGTATTGCTTGTGTCCGCCGCAGAGCCCGAAGCTGAAGGAGCGGAAGAAGTCTTTGAAGATTTGTTCGAGTAATTAGACCCAGCAGTGCAAGGCAAGCCTCATTCCTTTGATCATGTCTCGCCCAATATTTTCATATGAAGTATATTCACTGTTTCTTACTATGCATGCTTATTTGAGATACAAGTTATGTTTGAATGACATGAGTAGATATTACCTAATGAATCATGAAACCCCTTTTGTTATTGAACCTTCGTATATATGTTTTTGTCACCCTAGGACTCATATACTGGATATCCACATTAAACTTGAAATGGTCAAATACATGAGAAGTTATGATCAAAACCGTTTTGTCAAGAAAACTGATAAAAGGGATCAGTAGTGAGGATTGGTTTGTATGGAGAGGGTGCGGTGCGCACCAGGGAATGTGAATGGCTCCTCACTATTGATTCATAAGGACGAGAACCTTGTGCTGTGTCTCTATGCGAATTGTAAACGTACCAACCACTTGCCTGGTATGGGACAGGCACAACTTAGTAGCATTTTTGGTATTAGCAGTTCCCTGCATGGTTTGTCGATCTGGTTTCTCGCGTGGAAACTGGTAGGCCAAGGTTCGGCCATGAGTGATATGAGTTCAGAAAAATAATGAGAGGAAAAGGTGCAAAAGAAGGAAGGCGCCCTAGACCTGATTAAGCCGTGAGCGGTTGTAATCTTAAACGGTCGTATGTCTTGCGTGGACATAGACCAAGGCTATGTGTCCTGCGGGAACATAGACCAGAGAGGCTAGGAAGTAAGGCAGTGGGGAAGACCCACAACGGTACTTGAGACTTAACTGTCTATTTACCGGGCGGGGATACTGTTAATACTGAACTGCAAAAGCGTTGTGTGATCTCGGCCTTGTCACATGTGTATAAGTCACATGGAGCTGTACCGACTTGAAAGCCGAGTGAACCAGTGGATTTAAAAAGAGGTACACCTTTGCAAAGTGTAAAAGAAGTATCAGATACTCTGTACTCCCAGGTTTAGGAGTCTTTTCGTAGTGGATGTTATCTATGGGTTATAGCACAAGTAATGATTTGGAATGTTTTCATAATATGGGTTAAGAAAAATGATGACTCATGGGAGACCATCACATAACGATTTCTAAAGTATAAATTAAGATTTTAAAGTATTACTCTTGGAAACTAAAAGCCTTTCTTTATGATTTTAGAGTGAAAATCTACTCTATTCATATATATATATATATATATATATAAAACCAAAACCCCTTTTCTTGATCACTCTTCATCTATATACCTACATTTTTGTAACGAGACTTGCTGAGCATTGTGTAAAAACATGCTCACCCTTGCCTTTGCAAACAAATTCAGAAGAAGGATTTGAGAATCCCGATTCCCCTGGCCTTGAGCACCAAGAAGAGGAAAGAGCCTTTCCAGACGATTTGAGCTTCTAGGAGGGTCATGAGCCAAGTTGAGTCCGATGTGGAGGAAGCCCTTCCAGAGCCGCTGCAGAAAGAAATGAAGACCCTTGTGGTTGCTTTTTGTGTTGTTTTTCTGTGTTCGGTACTTCAATACCGATTCTTGATTTTGAAAAACTCTCTACTTTTGTATCAACTTTAATTAAGGCCATCCTTGGCATTATGATATTGTAATAGTGGTCCTCGTGACCTTGTACTTGCTTTATCTACCAGCTTTATTATTTAAAGTGAATCCTATTGTTGTGAGCTTGTGATGTACCTTTCTGTGCGCAATCTACCTGGGCGGTTGCCAAGGTGACCCTCAAATGGGGGTCTCACATAGGCTCCTTTAAACATTTCCGGAGCTGAGAGACATGAAACACATCATGTACTCCTGCTAATCCGGAGGGTAATTTCAGTTTATATGATACTTCTCCTTTCCTCTTGATTATCTTAAATGGTCCAACATACCTAGGAGATAGCTTTCCCTTCACTTGGAATCTCTGCAATCTCTTAAATGGCGTGACTTTGAGATAAACAAGATCTCCTGGTTCAAATGATAATTCCCTTCGTCGATTGTCCGCATAACTCTTTTGTCGTGATTGTGCTGTCTTCAGCTTCTCTCTAATGAGTTTGACATGAGCCTCTGCCTCTTCTACTATCTCTGGTCCTATGACTCTTCGTTCTCCTGGCTCGTTCCAATGCAATGGGGTTCTGCATTTGCGTCCATATAAAGCTTCAAATGGTGCCATTTGTATACTAGCTTGATAACTATTATTATATGTAAACTCTGCAAATGATAAACATTTGTCCCATGATGTTCCATAATCTAGTATACAAGCTCTTAGGAGATCTTCTAGAATTTGGTTTACTCTTTCTGTTTGTCCCCCTGTTTGTGGGTGATATGCAGTACTGAAATCCAATTGAGTCCCTAGGGTTTCATGCAATCTATTCCAAAACTTGGATGTAAACTGTGCCCCGCGATCTGAGACAATCTTCTTTGGAATTCCATGTAATGCCACTATTCTTTGCATGTATAACTCTGCTAATGTACTGCCATCATAGACCTTTTTGACTGGTATAAAGTGAGCTACCTTGGTGAGCCTATCCACAATAACCCATATAGAATCATATCCTCCTCGCGTTTTAGGTAGTCCTGTAATGAAATCCATACCAATTTCTTCCCATTTCCATAATGGTATTGGTAGCGGTTGTAGCTTTCCAGCTATCTTCTGGTGTTCTGCTTTAACTCGCTGACATGTATCGCAGTTTGCAATGTATTCTGCGATCTCTCTCTTCATATTGTCCCACCAGAATCGAGTTTTCAGGTCCTGATACATTTTTGTATTACCGGGGTGTATCGAGTATGGAGTTTTATGTGCTTCATGGAGAATTAATTCCTTAAGGTTTGCACTTTGAGGTACACAAATCCTTCCTCGATACCACACAATTCCTTGGTCGTCTTCAGTAAAACCTTGAGCCTTTCCTAACTTGATTCGGCTTTTGATCTTGCAAATTTCTTCATCTTCCTTTTGGGCATTCCCTATTCGTTCTTCAAGTTGAGGCTTCACTATTAAAGTAGCTACCGTCAAAAGGAAACTTGCTGAGTACGTAAGTACTCACCCTTGCAACTTACAACCCAGAAGATGGAGCGTACCAAGATCAAGAGGAAGGCGTGGAGAACTTCTTGGATCCAGAAGAAGGAGAGCCAGATCCGTCAAATCCCTGATGTGTTGTTTTGCCGTCAACTTCTTGCTGTGGAAGGGACACCCATCATCCGCTGTGTAGAAGTTTTTATTTTGCTTAAACTAAACCTTGATGCCGCGAAGGTATTGTAATCTTTTATGTAATATTAAGGCCAGCAGGCCACACTGCTTAATACTTTGTAAGTTTTTCTGCTGCAATGTGAATATACTCCTGTGCTTGACTTATCCTGGGAAGTCAAAGGTATGTTTGTATGGGACTAGCTATAGCAAGCTAGGTCTCCACGGGAGTAGTCGTAGTCCCAGTTTCGGGGCGCGACAAAAAGTATGGTATCAGAGCAGCATGAGAACTTGACTGTAGGACGACACCTTTAGAAATTGGTTACGCCAGGAAGACGTAATTTATTTAGAAACTATTTGTAAGTTGCTATGGCGATCGAGAAGAAAAATAAATCCTGCAATGACAAGAAAGAGAATTTGACCTCGTCAAAAGGAAAGTTGAGTCTGAAGAAGAGCATTATGAAATCTAGTATGAGCATCTCTTGCAATCATTGTCATGTTGCTAGGCATACAAAGGATAAGTGCTATAAGCCCCATCCTGAACTTCGACCAAAGAGAAATGGACCAGGAAAAAAGACACTACAGCTACTACGGCTCCACCTGAAGAAGGAGTTGTCTGAGTGAATTCGGTTGATGAGGCGGATACGACCTTGTCTCCGATGGAAATGCCGAAGGAGAAAGGATCTGATTCACCAGACGATCATCACTCAATGGAGGACTTGTTCACTATCAATATCTAGGTGAAGCACGAAGTGGTCGCAACAATATTCGATCCCAGAAGTTAGACGAATTTGGTTTCCGCTAGACTGGTTTGAGAACTTGGTTTGAAGACGACCACATACCCGTGACCGTATCCGCTAGGTTGGTTTACATCCGATGTGAACCAATAGATTTTGAGTCAATGTGTGTTGAAATTTACGATATGTGCTCGATATATTGATGAGGTTCAATGTGATGTTGTTCCTATCAATATTTGTCAGGTGATCCTTGGGAGTCCGTATCTGTATGATCAAGACGCCCACTTTCATCGACGAGCGCAAGAGTACGAACTCACTAAAGACAGAGTTAAATTCGTGATCGGTAGAGATGTCCATGTCAACACTTCGAATTTGACTACCGCAAATCAGGCCAAAAGAATCGTCAATGCATGTCATAAATACGTGCTTGTTGTGATTCGACTAGTTGGTCAAAGTGATAGTACTCGAGCAGCGATGTCGTTGGCGTGCCAAGAAGATTTTGGCCATTTGTCGGGACTGCTGGATAAATACAGTGATCTATTCGAAAGTACCCAGGTTCGTCCACCGAAACGTCCAGTTGAGGATGGAATTCAACTCGTGTCCGATGCGACACTTCCCAATCTAAGTATGTATTGCAACTCGGTATTGGAGAATGAAGAGATCAAAAGACAAGTTGGTGAGTTGTTGACTGATGGTGTCATTCAACCAAATAGTTTACCTTATGTATCTCCTGTGGTGTTAGTGCCAAAGAAAGATGGGACTTGGCATATGTGCATTGACTATCGAGCATTGAACAAGATCACCATCAAGAACTAGTACCCCCTCCCACGTATTGATGACTTACTAGACCAATTGAAGTATGCTGTTGTCTTCTCAAAGTTCGATCTTAAATTAGGGTATCACCAAGTTAGCATCCGAGAAAAGGATACATGAAAAATCGCGTTCAAAACGCAACAAGGTCTGTTTGAATGGCTAGTCATGCCGTTTGGCCTCTGCAACGCCCCGACAACTTTCATGCGTCTTATGAATGATGTATTGTGACAGTTCATCGACGACTTTGTGATTGTTTACCTCGACGACATATTGGTCTATAGTCGTTCATGGGCCGATCACCTCATTTATGTCAAAAAGGTGTTCGAACAGCTTCGGCAACATCGACTTCACCTCAACCGTAAGAAGTGCAAGTTCGGCCAGCAAACTCTACTGTACCTGGGATTCGTGGTCAGCAATGGTACATTGCAAGTCGACCCAGATAAGGTAAAAGTGATTCACAAGTGGCTGCGACCGCGAACAGTTACAGAAGTGCATAGTTTTGTAGGAGCATGCCAATACCTTCTGAAGTTCATATGACACTTCTCGATTGTGGCTTCTCCATTTCATGCATTAACCAGGATCGACCAAAACTTCGAGTAGACAGGGAAACATGAAGACACGTTCCTCTTGCTGAAGAAGAAGATCAGTGAAGCCCAAATGTTAGCTTAGCCAAATCTATAGAAACCATTCGAGCTAGAAATCGATGCCTCAGGTTATGCAATGGGCATTGTGCTCATATAGGAAGGTCGACCAATAGCATAACTATTCTAGGGAGCTCAGAAGAACTATCTGACTTACGACAAGGATTTATGTGTACTACATCAGGCCGTGAAACATTGGCGGTGTTACCTTTTGGGTAAAGAAACTGTTGTCCACAACGACCACCAACCTTTGCAATATTTGCAAACACAATCGAAGCTACAACAAGCTTGACATATGAAGTGGATGTCATATCTGCAGTAATTCAATCTGGTGATTAAGTACAAGAAGGGTATACACAATAAACTTGCTGACATGTTGTCGCGACCACCAGTTACGATCCTCTGCTTATCAGCATTCATGCAGATCGAGCCCTCATGTCATGATGACTTTGCTATGATGTACAGTGAAGATCTTGATTTTCAATCAGCACTAGCTGAGCTCGAAACAGGGAAACCTACAGAGTTTGTTCAGCGAGAAGGGCTCTTGTACAAGGAAAATTTACTTTGTATACCTTGTGGAGCACCTCGAATACAATGGCTGTGAGAAGCGCATACATTGAAGATTGCTGGTCACTTTGGGGTTACAAAGACTTTGCAAAATCTTCACCGACATGTGTTTTGATCGCTTATGCAGCAGGATGTGGCTAGTTTTGTTCGAGGCTGTGGTCTTTGTAGCATCTTGAAACCAACAAACCAGAAATTAGTTTTGTACACTCCTTTGCCAATTCCATTGCGACCATGGGAAAGCATATCCATGGATTTCTGGGGAGGATTTCCTAAGACCCGATATGGCAACGACTATCTCTTTGTGGTCGTTGATCGGTTCTCCAAAATAATAATTCTCATACCTTGTCGAAAGACTATCACGGGAGAAGAGGCAGCTCGGGTATTCTTTCGACATGTTTGGACACATTTCAGACTGTCGCTATTGTGTATGATCATGATACCTGGTTCCTTAGTCACTTTTGGTGATTGCTCTAAACGATGTTGGATAGAATGCTAAAGAGGAGTACTGCATTTTATCCTCAAACTGATGGTCAAACTGAGGTGGTAAATTGAATAGTCGTTCATCTCTTGAGGGGCTTTAACTCTAAGCATCCGAAGACCTGGGATGAAAGCATACCGTACCTGTAGTTTGCTTTTAATAGAGTAGTGCATGGTTCGACTGGGAAGTCGCTCTTTGAGGTCTGTTTGGGATTTCTACCACAGAGTCTGTTTGACATGGAGTTTGTGATCCCTACCTCAACGTAGAACAACAAGGAATCCTTTGATTAAGATCGAGCTTAAAAGTTCCTGGAAGGTATTCAACGGCTCCATAGTGAGGTTGAACAGAACTAGCTGAAAGCTCAACTCAAGTACAAGGTACAATATGATCGGCACTGAGTTGATGCTCAATTTGGAGAGGGAGATATGGTTTGGTTACATCTGGGTAAGGGGAGACTTAAAGGTGAAGGTAAAAAGTTTAAACCGATCTGTTATGGTCCTTTTCGGATTTTATAGAAAGTTGGTACTAATGCTTGTCAGCTCGAGTTACCTTCATACATGGATATTTACTCGGTTGTCAATGTTCAGCACCTAAAACTCTTCAAGCCTTCCATGCTGGATGATGAGCCTGATATCTTAATACCAACTGTTGAAGACTTGGTCTATCAACGAGAAGAACCTCTACCTGATGACGTGATCTTGGAGAAGAAGGTGAGGACCACCCCGCAGTAGCACAAGAGAGTCTTTTCAAATCGGACATAAAGATCAACGAGCACGTGCGGCAAAGTGGTACACCCGAGAAGATGGCCAAGTTCAATTTCCACATCTCTGATTTTGATCACATGATCGCCAACGGGGATTGGCTCTTTCTCAACATGGGAGTCATGATCCAGGAGGATCTTTGGGTCCTTCTAGTCGAGTTCGCAAAAGCTTCGCGACCTAGACTTATTTGAGTTCGGAAAGACTTTGCGACCTTGGAACGGCTTTGGGACCTTGAAAAGGAAATGTAACCTCGGAAAGGGTTGTGACCTCGGGAAGGATCCGATCTCTGGTCGGATTGTATTCTGATCAATATATATAACTAAGTCTTACGTATTCAGGTTTAGTTAGTTGTTGAGTCTAATACATTTAGGTTATTGAGTCTGATACGTATTCACACGATTGGACTATAAATACTCTGTAATAGGTTTAGTTTAGATCATCGAAGAGTCATTGGACTTATTTAAGTCTTAGACACATAGTTCATCGATGTAGGCGAGTGCGTCCTAACGTTCGACGTGTACAAAATCCCTCTTTGAAATAAAGAGTGTGCTATCTTTGAACTGTATTCTCAATCAACTTGGGTTTCGGTAATTCTGAGTAAGATCCCGTTATTCCGCATATTAGCATCTGATCGAGTATCGGCGAAGCCCGTCTATACTTCAATCATAGCAACCCACATATAATCGAGGCTAGATAGAAACCCAATCAAGCCCGTAATCAGATTAGATCATCACTCAATGGAGGACTTGTTCACTATCAACATCCAGGTGCAGCACGAACTGGTGGCAGCGATATTCGATCCCGAAAGTCAGAAGAATTTGGTTTCCACTGGACTGGTTCGACGACTTGGGTTGAAGACGACCACACACCCACGACCGTATTCGTTGGGTTGGTTTACATCCAACGTGAACCAACAGATCACGAGTCAGTGTGTGTTGAAGTTTGCGATCTCTGCTCGATATCTCGATGAGGTTCAATGCGATGTTGTTCCTATCGATATTTGTCTGGTGATCCTTGGGAGTCCGTTCTTGTATGATCGAGAGTTAAGTTTGTGATCAGTAGAGACGTCCATGAGTGCAAGAGTACGAGCTCGCTAAAGATGGAGTTAAGTTTGTGATCAGTAGAGACGTCTATGTCAACACTTCGAACTTGATTACCGCAACTCAGGCCAAAAGAATCATCAATGCATGTCACAAATATGTGCTTGTCATTATTCGACCAGTTGATCAAAGTGATAGTACGCGAGCAGCGTTGTCGTTGACGTGCCGAGAAGATTCTGGTCATTTGTTAGGACTGCTAGAGAAATACAATGATCTGTTCAAAAGTATCCAGGGTCGTCCACCGAAATGTCCAGTCGACCACAAAATTCAGCTTGTGTCTGATGCAACACTTCCCAATCTGAGTATGTATCACAACTCAGTATTGGAGAATGAAGAGATCAAAAGACAACTTGGTGAGTTGTTGAATGATGACGTCATTCGACCAAGTAATTCGCCTTGTGGATCTCCTGTGGTGTTAGTACCAAAGAAATATGACTTGACATATGTACATCGACTATCGAGCACTGAACAAGATCACCATCAAGAACCAGTACCTACTTCCTTGTATTGATGACCTGCTAGACTAATTGAAGCATGTTGTTGTCTTCTCAAAGTTGGATCTAAAATCAGGATATCATGAAGTTAGCATGCGAGAGGAGGATTCATGGAAAATCGCGTTCCAAACACGAAAAGGTGTGTTTGAATGGCTGGTCATGCCGTTTGTCCTCTACAACGCCTCGGCTACTTTCATGCATCTCTTGAATGACGTATTGCGGTAGTTCATCGATGACTTTGTGATCGTTTACCTCGACAACATACTGGTCTATAGTCATTCGTGGGACGAGCACCTCATTCATGTCAAAAAGGTGTTCGAACAGCTTCGGCAACATCAACTTCGCCTTAACCGTAAGAAGTGTGAGTTCGGCTAGCAAACTCTACTGTACCTTGGAGTCGTGGTTGGCAATGGTAAGTTGTAAATTGACCCGGATAAGGTAAAGGTGATTCGAGAGTGGCCTCGACCACGAACAGTTATGAAAATGCGTAGTTTTGTGGGAGCATGCCAATACCTTCAGAAGTCACTACCATAGAAACAGACATCCAGGACGGTACATCACAGACGGTTATGAACTGTTCAATGGAAAACCGTCTGTGAAGGCCTATCGGGAGAATATGTTCAGTTATCACAGTCAGTTCTGATGTCAAAAACAACTGTGATAGTAAACCAGACGGTTCTGAACACAAAATCGTCTGTAATAGTCTACTTATCACAGACGGCTCTAACCTAAAACCCGACTGTGATAGTTACAATCGGTTCCCAGCTGAGAACCGTCTGTAATAGTCTACTTATCATAGACGGTTCTAACCTAAAACCCGACTGTGATAGATACAATCGGTTCCCAGCTGAGAACCGTCTGTGATAACTAGAATATTACAGACGGTTCGGAACTCAGAACCGACTGTGATATATACAGTCAGTTGTTAACTAAGAAGCGGCTGTGATAGTGTAGTTATCACAGACGGTTCTGAGGTCTGAACCGACTGAAAAAGTGCCGGCACTTCGAATTCTCAACTGTGATCATTTCTGTCTCCGATCTTCGCGCGCGGCGCCTAGGAGAACACGAAGCATCGCTTTGGAAGTTCTATAAATTGACAGTGGAAAAATTGTCATTTACTTTACAAGTTTTTATAATTCTCAGACTGTTTGACTCCTTAGCTTCTTTGCGCCAATGGCATCCTCGATGGCATCGTCAGCCTCGCCCTCCCCGGTAAGAACTCTCAATCTTTTGGACTTACCCCTGTATTGTTAATCCCTGTTCAATACATTCTTGACCTGTTGATTTGCACAGGGAAGGGGAGCCGTGGAAGACACTGGCAAAGTCAAGGCCGAGCTGAGGGCCCTCTAGGAGGAGCACAAGCTCCTCACAGAGAAGCACACTCGACTACGGCTTGACCTTGATGATCTCTTCCAGCGCATTCAGCGCATGAAGACGGATGGTGACAATGCTAGGGCGAGGACGAGGCGTCTTCGTGAGGAGAAGAAAGCCGCGGATATGACCATCGCTGGCTGCGGTTTGACTATGAAGGATACCATCGCGAAGTTGAGGGAGGTCGCAGGCCTTCTCGACGCGGTAGTAGTTGATCCTAAGAAGGACAACTTGTCGCTGGAGGAGTCCTGCGTCCTGGCTGCAAGTCAAACTAACTTTATTCTAGATGCAGCCAGGGCTAAGACCACTCCTTGACCTAGCATTCTGTATTTTTACTTTTTTTGTAAGTGATGAAAAAAATCATTGAAAACTTTGTTCTTATGTCAACTTTCCAATTTTCCAGCACATTCTTGGACTGTATGCAATCTTCCCTCTTTCTTTATCTTTCTTTAGCTTTTGTCGAACATTCGACCATACAAAGGTATGTGCACTGTGTGCGATCAAGGAACGACTATCGCGATCTTTGGCTTGTGAGGGCAGTCCATCGGAGCCCTTCAAATAATATAGAAACAATATAGAAGTCGCAGGTCCCATGCAAATAATATAAAAAGAATATAGAAGTTATATATCAACGTGATTTGAATATCACAAAAGACTCTGAGGTAAAAAACGTCTGTGATAGTCACATTACAGACGGTTTTTATGTAAGGCCCGACTGTGATAGTCCTAACAGTGTCCGCCGCCTCGAATTCTCAGCTTCTTTCAATATCACAGACGGTTTTTAACTCCAAACCGTCTGTGATAGTAATATTACAGACGATTTTTATGTAAGGACCGACTGTGATAGTCGAACAGTGATCGACGCTTC
The DNA here is from genome assembly GCA_019359835.1 of Pharus latifolius. Lineage (NCBI taxonomy): Eukaryota > Viridiplantae > Streptophyta > Magnoliopsida > Poales > Poaceae > Pharus > Pharus latifolius. Next base: position 36,911,458 of record CM033325.1, read on the forward strand.
AAATTCTCAACTTCTTTCAAATTCTCAGCGGTTCAACTGGAAGCAAAACTCCAGGGAGGGAACAAGTATTTGTAGAAGTCGAACAGTTCAATATTCCACAGGCATATTAAAGACGGTTCGGACATCAGAACCGTCTGTAATATTAAAGTAGATGGTTTTGATCTCCCAACCGTCTATGATAGTCCCAACAGTGCAATTCTCTACATGCAATTGTTGATAACCGCACATAATAACTTCACAGATGAAGAGACTTATTTATTTACATCAAATTTAATTTGCATCGAATTATATAATCTGACGCTTCAACTTCCTAAGTGGGCACTACTGTTTTGCCGTGTTCCAGTTTATCTCCCGAGAATATTTATCATGACGGTATTGATCTTGAAAACAAAGTAGTGCGCTCCACTTCAAATTCTCAATAGTGTGTTGTGTCTTTTCCATTTCTGATGTTTGCGCGGAGCACTAACCTGGGAACACGAAGCGTCGACTTGGAAATTGTTTTTCATTAATGATGAAAAAATTAACTAAAAATTTGTTCTTATGTAAATTTTACAATTTTCCCGCACGTTCTTGGAGAAAGAGAAGTGGAGCGGTTCGACTGGAAGCAAAACTCTTGGGAGGGAACAAGTATTTGTAGAAGTCGAACAGTTCAATATTCCAGGCATAGTAAAGACGGTTCGGACATCAGAACCGTCTGTAATAGTCATATTACAGACGGTTTGGACATGAGAACCGTCTGTAATATTAAAGCAGACAGTTTGATATCCCAACCGTCTGTGATAGTCCCAACAGTGCCCACGCATCGATTTCTCTACATGCAATTGTTGATAACCGCACATAATAACTGAGCAGATGAAGAGACTTAATTATTTACTTCAAATTTAATTTGCATCGAATTATGTAATCTGACTCCTCAACTTCCTTTGCCGTGTTGCAGTTTATCTCCCGAGAGGTTATCATGAATTTATTGACCTTGAAAACCAGTAGTGCGCTTTTTAAATCTCGAGGCACCCGCGCATATGAACCGTCACCTTCTGGTTCTATAAATAGCGAGGCTCCTAAATCCCTGTCTTTATTCCCTCCTTAACTCCCACCTTGATGGCGAGCCGAGATTCCAATGAGGTTATTGAAATTGAGAGTGATGAGGAAGAGATAAGGAATGAACTCGATCAGGATCTTCAGAAAGTAAGTCCTCTCTGAAACTCTAATGCAGATCTTTCTTTTATGACTTGATTACCTCGAAATAAATGCATTTCGAAATCCACAGGTGCCTGAGGAAATGCTCCCTCCAAAGAAGAGACTTAGAAATGATGAAAGATCCTCCAGTGGAGCTGCAACGAAGACTCTAGAGGGTGCTGAGGCCTGTGTTGCCACATTGCCCCTTGCAACCCCTCCAGTTGCATTGACTCCACCTTTGGAGATCCACAACAATCCTTCCAATATCCCCTCTTCAACACCTTTGTATCATCAGCTTTTCTTGGATGATCAACTTTCTGGGGTAAGGCGCACACTTTCGCGTCCAAATCCACTCCGAAGCTTGGCAATCATCTTCACCCTCTCTGCTGGTTATGTGTTTCAAAACTAACCCATGCATATGTGCAGGAGAAAGCTGCCTTGTGCAGAACTCTCCAAAAAAAAAAGAGGCGTTGGAGAAGCATTCTGAGGGGATGTCTTTTGCCATTCTGCACTTGGCAGAGTGTTTTAAGTTGCGGCTTCATCTCCACCTTTGGAGATCCACAACAATCCTTCAAATATCCCCTCTTCAACACCTTTGTTGTATCAACTTTAATTTCTTGGATGATCCTACTGATGCCAAATCCACTCCTTTGCTGAGAGATGATATTGATAGTCTTAGAGCCATTGGTAGTTCTCCTGGGGCGGCCAGTGTAGATCCTACTGATGCCAATACGACCCTAGGAGAACTTTGTAAATTACTTTCGGAACAGGTCGACGCTAATTAATTGGTCGCTTAATTGTATACCTTATGTATGCAAAGATTGTAAGAAATAAGAAATTTCTTTTCCTTATATATCTGGCTTTTCGATTGATTATGTAACTAATAATCACCAAATGATGTTCTGTGTGAAAATGTTAACAAGAAAATACTGTTGTAATCAAGACGATTTTTAACTCAAAACCGTCTCTGATAGTAACATTACAGACAGTTTTAATTTCAGGACTGACTGTAATAGTCTCAAAGTTCTTTGAAGATCCACAAACATATATATACAACAAATATGAAAAACAAGATAAAACCAAATAGTCTCAACGTTCATTTTTTTAAATACTAACATTGAAATAAGATAGAAACAAATATGAAAAACAAGTGGAACAACTGACCACTAGTCGAACGGTTCGACTGCAAACAATCCAGGATATTATAGACGGTTCGGACCTTATCACAGTCTGTGATAGTAGAGCAGAGTGTTGATTTTATAATTATCATAGACGGTTCTGAGGTAAAAACCGACTGTGATAATCACATACGGTTCTGAAGTAAAAACCGACAGTGATAATCACAGACGGTTCTGAAGTAAAAACCGACTGTGATAGTAAAGCGGACGGTTTTGAGCTCGGAACCGTCTGTGATATTGTAATTATCACGGACGGTTTTGAGCTGATAACCGTCTGTGATAGTTCTACACAAAATGCACCGATATTACCGACAGTTTAATAAAGTGAAACCCGTCAGTGATATTCTGTTCTTAAAAAATGCACTGATATTACCGACGGTATTATATAGAACCGTCTGTATTGAACCTGGTATAAAAGGTCTTTTGGCGGATGTTTTGAGCTAGTCATACACTCTTGCTCGACATACACTGTCTAGTTCGAAGAGATTTGGGGCAAGGAAGAGCGAAATCTCAAAAGGCCGGGGGAGCATTTGGGGGCAAAAATTTGAGGATCGATCCAAGGTTGGTACTTGCTCCCAAGACATACACATTACTTGATTTCATCATCAATATCGATCTCCATTGATTGATCAAATTAGAGTGAGAGGGAGGGGAAGCTACAGTAGCAAATCCTGGTTGTAACTCATTTTCGACCTGTACTGTAGGTATTTATTTGCTTTACGATGTGTGTTATCCACGCCCCCAATTAATTGCTTGCAGTTCAAGTAGTAGTTAACTATTTATACCGCAAACTCCGCATCAAACACTAGCTATCTAGATTTATATAATTTATTGCGTGTCGACCGTACATAGAGTAGTATTACTAATTAGCATGTGTATGAATTTGATTAATTGCAGATGGTCCGAGACTGGATGTATAATGACAACCAAGTGGGTGAGGAATACATGAAAGGTGTTTTTGATTTTGAAAAGGTTGCTGAGCAAGACATGGCGAAGAAGGGTTTACCATATATGTACTGTCCTTGTGTAGACTGCCAGAATCTTAAGATGTTCACCAACTCATCTCAAATTGTCGCCCACTTGATCCGACGTGGTTTCAAAAAGGGGTACACGTGTTGGGTCCACCATGGAGAAGAGCCAACTGCAGAAACAAGTGCCACTCAGGTTGAGGAACAGGACATGTCGGATCCGAACAACAACTTCGATGAGGATATGCCAGAGGATGACAATTTAGATGACATGTTGCGTGATGTGGAAGGAAATTACAGTGAAAGGGAGTTTGGCAAATTCAAGCGCTTGATTGAGGACTCAGAAAAGCCGTTGTTCCTTGGTTGCAAGTCGATGTACACAAAGTTGGCCTCTGTGCTTGAATTGTTAAAATTGAAGGCAAGCAACAGCTGGACCGATAAGAGTTTCACGGCACTGTTAGATCTTTTGGTGGACATGCTCCCGGAAGGAAATGAGTTGCCAAAAAACACCTACCAAGCGAAAAAGCTGTTGTGTCCTTTGGGAATAGAAGTAGACAGGATACACGCATTCCCTAATGATTGCATCCTTTACTGTAACGACTACAAGGATATGCATGTTTGTCCGGTGTGCGGCGCATCCCGCTATAAGCGTAAGGACCGAACCGACGATGACGACTGCGCTAAGATAAAGCAAGGACCTCCTGCTAAGGTGTTGTGGTATTTTCCAGTCATTCCCTGCTTGCAGTGTTTGTTTGCAAACCGTAAAGAGGCAAAATTACTGCGTTGGCACTCGGAAGACCGGAAGAAGGATGGAAAGCTGAGACACCCCGCTGATTCTTCGCAGTGGAGAAACATCGAGAGGGAATTTTTTAACTTCAGAGCAGAATTGAGGAATATAAGGTTCGGGTTGAGTACCGATGGAATTAATCCTTTTGGTAACATGAGCAGTCGGCATAGCACTTGGCCGGTTCTTTTGTGTATCTACAACCTTCCTTCTTGGTTGTGTATGAAGCGCAAGTACATCATGATGTCTCTACTTATCTCAGGACCAAAACAACCCGGAAACGATATTGATGTGTACCTAGCACCATTGATAGAGGATCTCCTAACAATGTGGAACGAAGGGGTGCAGGTATGAGACGCATACAAACGAGAGAACTTCATCCTACGTGCTATGATATTCTGCACCATCAACGATTTCTCTGCCCTTGGAAATTTGTCGGGCCGTAGTACAAAAGGAGCCAAAGCCTGCCCCCACTGCGAAGATGAGACTGAGAGCGTGTGGCTGAAGAATTGCAGGAAAACAGTGTACATGCGTCACCGTAGGTTTCTTCCGAAGAATGACGCGTATCGTAAGAGGAAGAGGGAATTTGACGGCCACAAGGAAGATGGTTCAGCCCTGAAGCCTACGCGCGGGAAAGATGTTTACTCACGGGTGAAGGGATAGACGTTGTGTTTGGAAAGAGTCGTAAATTGAAACCCCGCACGAAGAACTCTCGGAAGAAGAGATCGATATTTTGGGACTTACCGTATTGGGAGCATTTAGAGGTTCATCATTGCATTGATGTCATGCATGTAGAGAAGAATGTTTGCGATAGTTTAATCGGCCTATTGCTGAACATTCCAGGGAAGACAAATGATGGCGTCAATGTGCAGCGTGACATGATCGAAATGAGAATTAGGCCCGAGCTAGCACCGAGAGAGGACGATAAAGGCCGTATATACCTCCCCCTGCATGCTACACTTTGTGTAAGGCTGAGAGGATAGAACTCTGTAAGTGTCTCTATGGTGTTAAAGTTCCATCGGGTTACTCCACAAATATGAAAAAGCTTGTGTCCATGGGCGATTTGAAATTGCTGGGTATGAAGTCCCATGATTGTCACGTGTTGATGACACAAATGCTTCCTGTTGCCATCCGGAGTATTTTGCCGCATAAGGTCAGAGAGACGATCACGAGGCTGTGTTTTTTCTTCAATGCAATTTCTTGCAAGGTCATTGATCCCGATGGACTGGATTCTCTGCAGAGCGAGGTGGTTCGAACTCTCTGTCAGCTTGAGATGTATTTTCCTCCATCGTTTTTTGATATCATGGTCCATCTCACCGTCCACCTTGTCAGAGAAATCAAGATATGTGGACCCGTGTTCCTACGTTATATGTATCCATTCGAGAGGTACATGGGTGTACTTAAGGCCTACGTGAGGAATCGGTCCCGGCCCGAGGGTAGCATTGTCGAAGGTTATGCAGCGGAAGAGGTTGTTGAGTTCTGCGTCGATTACATGGCCGAGGTAGAAGCAATAGGAGTTCTTGTGTCTCGTCACGAGGGGAGGCTTGATGGTGTTGGCACTATTGGACGGAGAACCATCACTCCTGATTTCGATATGTACTCGAAAGCTCATTTTTGGGTCTTGCAACACATGACGAAGGTGTCTCCGTACATCGACGAGCACAAGGAGATGCTACGACAAGACAATCCTCGCCGATCCGAGGTTTGGATCACGGGACAACATAACAGTCAATTCAACGCGTGGATGAAAGTGCGAATCACCGGAGAGTCCGCAAGTGAGAACCTTAAATTGTTGGCAAAAGGGCCCACGTTTACTGTACAAACATGGCAGGGATACGACATCAATGGGTACACATTTTACACAAAAGCTCAAGATCGAAAGAGCACTGTGCAAAATAGTGGAGTGAGCGTAGAAGCTTTCCATGAGGGGTTCACCGAGACAGGCCCAACAAGGGTAGTATGTGGATTGAACTCGTACTACGGGTTCATTGAAGAAATTTGGGAGCTCGATTACATACTGTTCAAGATTCCCCTGTTTCGATGCCGATGGGTCCAAATCCCACAGGGTGTGAAGGTTGACAGTTACAGTTTCACTTCTGTGGATCTCAATCGAGTTGCTTATAAAGATGAGCCATTCATACTTGCAAATCAAGCCATTCAGGTCATTTATATCACTGACCCGGCCAATAAGAAGTGGCACGTCGTCCTTCATGGCAAGAGAAGGATTGTTGGAGTTGAAAATGTCGTAGACGAGGATGAATACAATCAATTTGATGAGATTCCTCCATTTGGAGATGGCGTACAGGTTGATACTGAAGACACCGACGAAACCAGTTACGTGCGTATGGATCACCAGGAAGGGTTATACTTTAAAGGTAATCAACCGTACGTCCTTATCTCTCTGTTTCCATCGGTATAGCTTATATCTCTTGTAATTCTCGTCTTTGCAGGGCCGCGGCAAGTGGAAAGTTGAGGATAACATGGCTGTGTACATGGAAATTGTCGGTGAAAGTCCCCATTTGTATGTAACATTAACTTGAGCATGCTCCATATTGTATGTTAAATTTATTTGAGCATGCTCCACATTGTAACCAATTTTCTGATCTACGTACACTGTAACCAATTTACAGAGCATTTGGACTACATTTGAAATATCTGAGTGTTCATTTAAAATAAGTTTTCGAGCATTCAGAGTTGAAAGCTACAGATCAGTTTCAAGTGTAAAACTAACGTTCAATAGAGAGATTATCATGGACGGTTGAATTATCACAGACGGGTATGAATATAGAACCGACTGTGATAATCTCAGTCACAGTCGGTTCTCAAGTCGAAACCGTCTGTGATAATCTCAGTCACAATCGGTTCTCAACTCAAAACCGTTTGTGATAATCTCTCACTATGTAGATTATCACAGACGGTTTTTATTTTTGAGAACCGACTGTGATAATATTATCACAGACGGTTATGAATATAGAACCGACTGTGATATTCCCAACAGTGTCCGAAGCTTCGAGTTCTTGACGTGCTTCATCGGTTCTCAATTCCAAACCGTCTGTGATAATCACAGTCACAGTCGGCTCTCAACTCAAAACCGTCTGTGATAATCTCTTTGGTGATTATCACTATGTCGATTATCACAGACGGTTCTGATGAGAGAACCGACTGTGATAATATTATCACAGATGGTTGTGAATGTTGGACCGACTGTGATAATCTCTACGCGGTACATACTTTAAGGCGGGCTTTGTCCCGCTCATTTCCAGACTTTGCAACTGTTTGCCCTAGCTCTCTCCGCCCTCGCACCGTCCGTCGCGATCACCTCCATCGCCTCGCACCTTCTCCTCCTCTCCGTCCGTCACAATCACCTGCATCGCCTTTCCACCATCAGGCGCGATCACCTCCATCGCCCTCCCGCCTTCCGACGCGATCACCTCCATCGCCTCCCCACCGTTTCTGCCATTCTTGGTTAATTATAAGTATATAGGTTTTATTATAGAATTATTAGTTGCAGATTTACTTAAACTGTTCTCTCTTTCACTTATGTTAGGAACTATATCTAGTGACGAAATGCACCACTCGGGGAGTCAGAGTGACCTCACTGGCGATGAGACGCCTGGGCTGGAGGTCGCCGCGTCCGCCGTGACCCAGCCGCAGAAGAGAAAGGGGCGAGGCCGGATGACATGCGCGCGTCTGGACAAGCGGGAAAAGCAGCACGTCCAGTTCGACGACAATGGTGTGCCGGAAGCTCCGGACAAACTTGTCAGTCAGTACCGCTCACTATGCGGCAAAGTGGCAAGGGAGCGGGTGCCCATCACCACCTCCGACTGGGGTCAAGTGCCCCCAGAGTGCAAGGATGCATTGTGGGAAGAAATGCAGGCGGCGTTTCACATTCCCGAGGATCACCACTTCACCATCCGCCGGAGGACACTGATGTTAATAAACAAGGCGTGGAGGAACTTCAAGAGCCACCTTGTCAGGTTCTATGTGAAGGAGTCGAAGACCCCCTTCGATGACTTCCCTTTCATGACTCCCGAGGCATGGCAGCAGTTCGTCGAGATGAAGGCCAAGCCAGAGTTCCAGGAGCTTAGTGCGAAGGGCCAGGCTAACCAGGCCAAGAATACCCACCCACACAGACTAGGCAGTGGTGGGTATGTGGGAAAGAAGGCGTTGTGGAGGAAGCAGGACGAGGAGGCTTCCCAGTCTTTGGCCGGCAGTCCTTATGCGGGCATAACGGACGTGCGCGCCCGCAATTGGTGCCGAGCAAGATCGACGATGACCTCCTCCGGAAGCGTCTCTGTGAATAACCCTACGGACAGGGAAGTGATCGACCGGCTGGTAAGATTTTCCGATCATGTACTATCCTCGTAACACGCATGCAATGGGTTGTATTGCTAAGTTCTCCGATTGTAGGTGACGCTGAGTGCGCAGGCGGCATCCAGAGAGTTCAACCCGAGGAGGGATAGGGATATCCTCACAGCGGTGCTAGGAAACAAGGAGCATCCAGGCCGCGTGCGCGGCCTCGGTTCCATTGTGCCTTGGAGGCATGGTTTCCTTGATGATGAGGAGGCGGCTAAGAGGAGAAAGAGGTCCCACCAAGCCCGCGATGAACGGCTCAAGGAGGAGATGCGATCGGAGTTCGCTGTTCGGGACAAAGCACTCCTGCAGCAGTTGTCAGAGATGTGGTCCATGTATGAAGAGCTAAGAAAGGTGACCCAGGGCACCCCCCTTCTAGCAGCGGAAGTACCGACCCCCATTCTTGGCCACCGTAGTAGCTGCGCGTTTGCGCCGGGGTCTTCGCAGACGGAGCCCTCTCCAAAGTATCCGGTGGACTTTCTGCAGGTAATGACCGTTTGTCTATGTTAATTCATTCGAAAGTGAAAAGCGGTGAAATTCAATATGTTAATGCGCACTGTTTGTAGGAACCCGCCTCCTGCAAGCTTATGGTGCTGGCCGGTCTCTTCCTGATCGAGGCTGGCCATGGGATGGCGCAACCATGCACGGCGGGGGCCACAATCCACGGTGCCCCTCTATGTGAGGGTTTTGCACGGGTCCAGGTGGACAGTGTCTTTCACCATTATAGGGGTTTTCTGTTGGAGAAGCCGCCGAACGATGAGATTACCACTCTCGGGGATGCGGTGCAAACGTTCGTGCAATGGCCCAAGAAAGACATCGTCCTGGATGAGGTAATTCCCCCACCAGTTTCATAATTCGTACTGTAATAATAGCCCTCAGAGTTAGTGTCCTAATATGTAGGTTCTTACATCACAGACATCACAGACCGACACACGGCCTACTAGCCAGCCGACCCCTCCGATGACGAAGCTGACTCCGACTAGGAGGCAACCATTCAAGAAGCTGGCTAGTAGGGGAAAAGCAAAGAAGAGCCTGGCGAAGGAGAGCGAGAAGAGTGCGCTAGCTCTCATGCCGTTCGCAACTATGCTCAAGTCACACCAACTCGTCATGGTCATGACAAAATCCGGAGGATTGATCATTCCCGCGATCGTGACCGTGAGCCGATACGCTCATGCTTGGGACCATGCCGTGATGTTCCACATGCCAACCTTTCCTGCGACCATGAGGATAGTTGCAATGATCGACAGCCACATATTACATATGTTGGTTGCAAGGCTTTTTTGGCAGGATTACGAGTAGTGGTCTGGCCTGATAAATTTAAGCCGGGCACGATTGAGTGGTTCGATGGAACACAAAATCCATCTGAATTCCTCCAGATCTATGTCACTGCCATCCAGGCAGCGGGTGGAAATGAAAAGGTGATGACCAATTATTTGCCAACGGTCCTTGAGGGTCCGACACGAACCTGCCTTTTCAATCCGCCAGAAGGATCGATCTACATCTAGTGGGAATAAGGACGCTGATGGAGATGAGAACATGCCATATTAGGTACTGAATAATCATATTAATGTTATTTTTGGTGGTTCATCCAATATCTCCAAGCGCCAATTTAAATCTGTTCGCCGAGAGGTTAATAATATTGAAGCTCCTCCAGGAGAGCCTCAATACCCCCGTTGGTCGGAGACGTCCCTGACCTTTAGCCGGGAAGACTGCCCCAGAAAATTATTGTGACCACGGCGACTCCCTGTAGTCATATCTCCCACGATCAGCAACGCAAAGTGGGCAGAGTTCCAGTCGATGGAGGTAGTTCTCTCGACTTGCTTTTTGTAAAAGCACTTGATGAGATGCAAATCTCTCGTTCAAGAATTAAAATTATGGTCCACCCATTTTTTGGGATCATCCCTGGTCCTTCAATGACTCCTATCGGCTAGATTATACTACCGATAACGTTTGGAGAACCAGAGAATTTTCGAACAGAATTAATTACTTTTGATGTAATTGATTTTGATTCAGCATACAATACAATTCTTGGTAGACCTTCACTTGCCAATTTTATGGAAGCAACACATTATGCTTACTCAGGGTACCATCAAATTAGCATGGCAGAAGAAGATGAGGAGAAAACTGCCTTCATCACACCATTTGGCACGTACTACTACGTCAGAATGCCATTTGGGCTCAAGAACGTTGGTTCCACGTACCAGCGCTTGATGCAGAAGACCTTTCAATCTCAATTAGGGTGTAACTTAGAAGCTTATGTAGATAATCTTGTTGTAAAGAGCATTAAAAGCTCTAGTCATGTAGATGATTTGGGTGGAACTTTCTATAACTTGAATAAGCATGGGATAAAGTTGAATCCTAAAAAGTGCTCCTTTGGAGTTTCTTCTAATAAACTTGTGGTTTCCTTGTTTGTTCATGGGGCATTGAGGTTAATCCCAGAAAAATCAGTCCATTGAGCAAATGCGACCTCCTTCGACCATGAAGGAGGTACAAAGCCTAACTGGTCGAATGGTGGCTTTAAGTCGTTTTATTTTGAGGTTGGGCGAATGTGGATTGCCTTTCTTTAAGGTCCTGCGTAAGCACAATGTTTTCCAGTGGTCAAATGAAGCCGACAAAGTCTTTCAGGAAGTAAAAGCATATTTAGCTAGTGCTCCAATACTGGTTTCCCCAACTTTGAGAGAGTCATTACTCATTTATTTGGCTACTACCCCCATGCGGTTAGCTGTTAAGGTCGTAGAAAGGGAAAGAGTACAATGACCAGTTTATTATGTAAGTGAAGTATTAAATGGACCAAAGGAGAGGTACCCCGAGGTCCAAAAGTTACTTTATGCTCTCTTAATGGCTTCACGAAAGCTACGACATTACTTTCAAGTGCACAAGATTATTGTGCCCTCGTCCTTGCCCTTAGGGGACATTCTTCATAACTAGGAAGTAACGGGTCAGGTTGCAAAATGGCCAGTAGAATTTGGAGCATTCGATCTCCATTTCACGGCCCGGGTAGCAATCAAGTCCTAGATTCTTGCTGATTTTGTGGTCGAATGGACTAATCCAGAAGCACTCATAATAGAATGTGCGGATTCAGAAGATTAGTAGTGAAGGGTGATGCACAGCTAGTCGTAAACCGGGTGAACAAGGAATACCAATGTTCTGATGAGACAATGGCTCTATACCTGGACGAAGTGAGGAAATTGGAAAAATACTTCAGAAACTTTGAAGTCCAGTTCGTTCTGCGAAGAGACAATATTCTCGTAGACCAATTGTCAAAAATTGGTTTCTCATGTTCATCCGCCCCTGCAAGAGTGTTCGTCGAGCACTTAAAACAACCCTAAATCGTGACTACTGCAGAGGCACAAGCGGCGATGACTAATGTCGCCACCCTCGAGCATTGTGCAGATTGGATCTTACCATTGAGGAATTATCTCGTACATGGGACCAGGCCCGAGGACGAAACCGAGAGTGACCGATTAGTTAGAAAAGTGCGAATGTACAGATTGGTTGAAGGAACCTTGTATAGGAAAGGTGCTCTAGGAATACTGATGCACTGTGTTTCTCAAGAAGATGGCAAATCCCTTCTAAAAGAGGTTCATGGAGGCATGTGTGAAAAATCTTTCCGACAAGGCTATTATTGGCCAACGGCACTTGATGATGCTATGCAATTGGTTAAGACTTGCCCACAGTGTCAATTTCATGCTAGGTAGGTCCCCCAGCCATCATATGCATTACAAAATATTCCCTTAACTTGGCCATTCACCACATGGGGAATAGATATCGTGGGTCCTATGTCTTGAGCAATCAATGGGTACAAGTTCTTGTTAGTAGCCATTGATACATTTACCAAATGGATTGAGGCTGTACTAGTCCAAAATATTACTGCTGCTGCTGCGAAGAAGTTCTTTCAAAAGAACGTTGTGACACGATTTAGTGTTCCAAGTCATCTTATAACAGATAATGGGTCCCAGTTTGTTAGTGGTCTCTTTTTGGATTATTGCGAAAACATTGGGACTAAACTCTGTTTCGTATTCGTTGCTCATACACAGAGTAATGGTGCAGTTGAACATGCCAACGAGCAGATAATACAAGGGATTAAGAAACGTATTTTTGACCCCCTTAAGTTACGCTCGGGGGCTTGGGTAGAAGAACTTCACTCCGTTCTATGGGCATTACACACTACGTCCAGTAGGGCCATAGGTGAAACGCCTTTCCAACTAGTTTATGGTGCAGAAGCTATGCTGCCAATTGAAATTAAACTTGGCTCTGCTCGCATGGATCACTTAGATGTCATAAATCAGTGTGAAAAACACGAAGGTGATATTACATTTCATGAAGAAAATTGCGATTGGGCACTGATTTTCTCAGTGGCATATTTACAAGCTCTGTGCAAATACCATAGTAAAAGGGTGCGACCACATACACTAAACATGGGGGACTTGGTTTTGAGGAAAATCCAAAGCCAGTCTGATCACAATAAGTTCTCTCCTTAGAGCGAAGGTCCCTTCACTGTGGTCTCTATCCCATCACCAGGATCGGTTCAATTGGCAATGAAAGACGGAAGAATATTATCAAATGCCTGGAACATACACTAGTTGTGTAAATTTTATGTGTAAGTTTTTTCTTTCGTTCCCATTATGAATTTCTTATCACTACAAGAAGAATATTTATCACTCTTTGTTATTCACTAGCACAAAAAAACTTTCTTCTAACAGTTCAAAACACACTTTTACTAACGGTTTGTCGACGATTCGGACTCAGGGTCCTTAGTCGAACTTTTGCAGAATTTGTGAGTTATGAGGCCTTTCAGGGTGTCCCTCTGGGAAGGGATGATAAGCAATGTCAGTTGGAACATAGAAGAATTTTATATGGGTTCGGGCCCTCGATGGTGGGAGTAATAGCCCTACGTCCTGTTGGGATTTCACTATGTATGAAAAAAAGGTTACAAAGTTGTGGAAAAGATCGTCACAGGCGAAGATCTTTTCCATGTAATTGTCTAGAAAATGACTAAACTACCCTATGGAAACTGATTGTTGAAGTTGTTTGAGATGTCTTCTAGATGTATCTCAAATGTATTCAAGATGTATCCAAGATCTCTCCCCGATGTCCCTCGTTGTACATCCGCTCATCGCCTTTATACTGGTTGAAAGGGTGCCAACGCACAACGGCTTTGATCGGTTGCTTGGGTGTAGTTTTGATAACCGCACTTAATTTCCACACAGACTTAACACGTGCAATTAAGGGATAACCGCACAAGTTAACCTCCTGGCAGTTGTCTTCATACGTGGAAGAATCTTCGGGATCCTCGGGATATGCTTGTAGTAGAGCTTAAGCAAACCCGGGTCGTCCTAGTTGAGAGTAGTCAACGACCTTCTGACTGCGCCTCGTCTGCGGCCTCCTGACCGCGCACTATCTGCGGCCTCCTGATCGCGTAAAGCCTGTGGCCTCATGATCGCGCAAAGCCTGCGACCTCTTGATCGGGCAAAGCCTGTGACCATGTGTCCGTGCCACTCAAGTCGTCTGAGATCACAGCAACGGACCTCTGGACATTTGTCTGGTTTGAATCTGTCTTGAACCAAATGTGCATTTATTCTGAACTAGCTCGGGTAACAATCCTCGTCAGCTAGCCCCCCAAATTTGAAGAGAATGAAGAGACATATTTACTTCAAATTTTAATCTTACATCGGATAAGTGACCCGACGCTTCAACTTCTCCACTTAGTGGCGCACTAAGTGTGACAGTTTATTTCCTGAGATGGGCTCTCGGTTGTCTTTGACAGGTAATGATGGCGCCGTGGAATTGTCTTTTTAACCAGAGATAAAACTGTAAATATATTTTAAGAACTCGAGGCGTTCGAAAAATGAACCGTCACTCCAGGGGGCTATAAATACCGAAGCCTCTTAGCCCTAAAACTTCACAAGTCCTTTTCTCGGCTAAGTTCTTTCCAAAGCTATCTTTCCCTCTCTTCTATTTTCACTTCGATGGCAAATCAAGACTCCAAGAACATCATTGAGATTGAAAGTGATGAAGAGGAAATGACACTCGAACTCGACCAGGACCTCCAGAAGGTAAGTCTTTTCTGGAACCCTTGGTTCAAGTTGTCATTTGATATTCCGATCCTTTCCAAAAATGCCTTTTGGAAATTCACAGGTAACCGAAGAGTTGGTTCCTCTTGGGAAGAAACCCAAGGTTGACGAGAGATCTTCCAGTGGCACAAGGGTTAGGGATGCATCATTGCTCTCTCTTCCTTTGGCCTCTATAGTCCTTCCTGTCCATGCAACTCGACAGGTCGAACCTTCATCTCCACCTTTGGAGGTCTATAATAATCCTTCGAAGTCTTCTCAGCTTTCCTCATTGCGGTCGAGCGATCCGCAACTTTTGTTGGGTGATCGATTTTCTGGTGGGAAGATTGCATTCCCGCGACCAGATAATCCTCAGTTTGTGTTGGGGGAGCAATCTTCTCGTGGGAAAGTTGCACTTTCACGACCTTATGGTCCCCGACGTTTGTCGGGTGATCTACTTTCTGGGGGAAACACTTCATCCTCTCACTTGCGAGGATTGGTAATTATTTTCATCTCCTTTGCTGGTCGTTTTAACTTGTAAAACTAACACATGCGAACGCAGGAGACCAAAATTGTCGGAGCCCCCAGCGACCAACCGGCTGAGGTCCAACCTCCTTCCTTCGAACAATCTCTTCAGAAGGAAAAAGAGGTTCTAGAGAAGAAGACCGAAGAGATGTCTTCCGCCATTCTGCATCTAGCAGAATGTTTTGACAGATCCCGTGAGGAGGCGCACCAATTCTGCTTGGAGAGGGACTACGCTAGGCAGCAGCGAGAACTCTTCGATTAAATCAGGAATGGTAGTGCTTCTTTGATTCGGGACGATGTGGATAGGCTTAGAGTAGTTGCTAATTCTCTAGGGGCAGCCAGTGTTGATCTCACTGATGCTAATTGTTGTGGTATTGTGAGTACCCCGGCAGGTTTTGTGGACGATCCTAGTGAAGAAAATACGACGCGGGTTGACTGGGTGACCGGTCCTCCCTCGTCGGGCAAGCACAACAAATGACACGAGGGTTTATATAGGTTCGGGTCCCAGTGGAGGCCCTAGTCGTGTCGGCGTGCTCCCGACCGGAGTTGGCTAGGGGAGCTCTCTCGGGCGGAGATGGCTCCGGAGCACACCTGTGAGATTGTCTATTCCTAACAATAATGAGCAATTGTCTCTTACATGAGGTGTTACAAGGGCTTATATAGCCCCAAAAGATGCAAAAAGACTAAACTACCCCGCCTGCTACCGCTGGATCGAGGGGTAGCAACGTCCTTCTCCCGGACAGGCACCTTGGATGCTTGACAGGTGTCCGCCGGTTCCCGAGGCGTTCCTCGCGTGACCCGCACGTGACCCGGGACCGGAGACTTTTGCCTCTGGAAGGATGGTAGCGCTCGGGACAGGCACTGGGGGCCTTGTCCCCAGGCTAAAAGGCGGCGCCTGGGACAGGCACTGGGGGCCTTGTCCCCGGGCGAATGGCGGCGCTCGAGACAGGCATCGGGGGCCTTGTCCCTGGGCTAATGGCGGCGCCCGGGACAGGCACCGGGGGCCTTGCCCTCGGGCACATGGCGCAGCTTCTTACCTGGACTTAGTCTCGCGGAGATTTCCCCCAACACTAATATATCCCTAGGAGAACTTTGTAAACTCCTCTCGGATCAGGTCGAGGCTTTGGTCGCCTGTATCCCGTTTGTATGTAAAGACTGCCAGAAATAAAAATTTCCTTTGCCTTATATACCTTGCCTTTTCAAAATGGATTATGCAAGACTTATAACCCAAATTGAAACTCTTCATAATCTCTGTGTGAAAACATGGTCACAAAAAATGTCTTCACCACCAAACATACACAGGTAAACCCGAAGTACCAAGTCTTTTCGATCAGAAACGCATTAATGTGTTATACTGCGACTAGTACTGGTACTGCGATCAGAACTAAAGCCGCGATCAAAACTGAAGTCGCGATTAGAACTGGAGTCGTGATAACATAATGCCTTGATCGGATGATAACTTGCAGCGATCACAGAATGGCATTGCGATCAACATGCAAACTTTGAAGTGATCACAAAAACGCATTGTGATCAATGAAAATTAACTTACAAAAGACAAGAAGGATAACTTCCCCCGAAAAATCTTTTCCATGCAAAATTTTCATGTTCTTATGTGCACCCTAGCCCCCGAATTCGAAATAGAAAATAATAAATATTTTTATTTCGGATTTACTGTAGGGAGTGCATAACGGGTTTCCAGAGAGAAGGCACCCATTATGGGAAATTAATAAAGTATTCAATGAAACGTTGCCTCGAGCATATAAAAGGAGAAGGTAGCTTCCTGAGGAAGCCACACAACCAGAAACGCTTCACTTGCCTTAGAGCTTCCGCCGCTCAAAACCCTCTTTTGCATTCCCCGTCTCCATCACCTCCAAAGCCACCACATTTCCTCTCAATCCTTCGTAGGAAATGGCTTCCTGGAACCGATCCGTCCACCACACAGAAGAGAGTCTGGTGGCGTTAGAGAAGGAGGAGATTCTCCCTCCGCGGCTGCTGATCAACTGGCGGCCAGCGGAGAAAGATCAAGAAACCCCAATCGTCCAAGAGGGCGAGTTGGTGGTCTTCGAGGAGTACCTGCGTTGCGGGTTCCGATTCCCTAAGAGCCAATTCTTGAAGGGAATCTTGGAGCACTATGGGTTGGAGTTGGTGAATCTCCACCCAAATGCCGTTCTTATCCTGGCGATCTTTTAGCATTTGTGCGAAGCCTTCGTCGGAGTGCTCCCAAGTGTGGAGCTTTTCCGACGCTTTTACTATTCGTCATGGTAGAAGAGCGCCAATGCCGCCGGATGCATCTACTTCCGGATAAGGGAGAAGAAGGAATATCCCTTCCTGCCCCTCCGGGATTCTGTCCATGGGTGGTACCAGAAGTGGTTCTACTGCACCCCACCGTCGGAGAGCGGGTTGTGGTTTGAAAACTCTCGCCCGGAGAAATCCAGCGAATTGGACTCCCTTCCTGCTCTAAGCGAAGTGCAGAAGAAGTAGGCCCAAGTTATTCTTCACTTAGTCCAGAAAGGGCTGACTGTACGCGATATCATCCGCGACTTTGTGAAGAACCGGGTAAGCCCCCTGCGTGAAAGGGCTCATCCGGCTTGGGAAATCCAGTCCATGGCAGATAGTACCTTGGACTACAATAATGGTATGTCCCTTAATCAACAAAACACTCATTTCCACTGATTAAAATGTTGTATTTGTTAAATGCCTGTTTATGATGCAGCTCTTCTTTTGTCTGAAATTGAAAAACGGACAAACTACCTCGTCAAAGGTACAGCGCCGATGTGGAGGGAGCTAGGGGATCGCCTCGCCCCCAGAGCCTAATCTATGCCGGCGACGATCTCAAACAGGAGCGTCGAAAGGTATGGCCTTTCTTAACGAGCTCTGTTGTAGATCATCCATCCATCCTGTATTAACAAGAACATTCGGAATGACATAGCTCCTGGGGAAGTTCGCCGAGGCGATGTGTCCAAGCGAGGACGTTGGTCTCTTGGGGAGACCGGCTATGAAGAGGGTGAAGAGGACCTCTTCGAAGCGTGCGGCGAAGGAACCTGCTTCCAAGAAGTCCAAGAAGATTTTGGGAGAGGCCTCTTCACAGAAGACACCCCTTACCGCGAAAAGGACTGCGGTAAGATACTCAGTGCCTCCTGTAACCCCGAGTACGAGCAGGAATTATTTCTTCGTCGTACAGGGTGAAGGGAGCGAGGATGACATTTCTCTGGTTTGCCGCAAGAGGAGGGCGATCGCTCCTGTCCCCGACCGCAGGGACAGAGATGACTACTATGGGCCCCGCGACCACTGATAATCCGGTGGTTGCGGGTGAAACCCCAATACCTGAAGCTCATGAAGCTTCAGGATTTACAACACCTCCCCTTCTAACAGGAGTGGCGATTGTGGTAAGATTTCTCACAATCCTAAATGTTTTCGTTTGTCTGTGCACATCCATTATTAAGTTATGTTGTGTTCACATAGGAAGAGGAAGACGATATTTTTCTCACCCACCGCCAAGTGACTCCTGCTAGTCCTAGGGCAGTGAGTGCTCCACTCCTGCTGACAGGAGTGGGGACAGCCGAACAGGATCCTGCGACCACAACCGATCTGGTGGTCGCGGAAGAAGTTCCGGTGCCAAAGGTCCAAGAAGGCTCAGGACCAAGGACTTCAGAAGAAATGACCCTGGTGAGGATCATTATAACCTTGGTTTTCATCATTCCTCATGTGTATCCTTATAGATTTGTATGCACACAGGAAGGAAAGGATTCCTCTTTAGGAAGAGGAAGACCAGGACAGGTGACGATTGTCCTCTTTTTCTCGGGGAACCATCTTCGAAATCCCAGAAGTTGGTAGGATTTCGAGTAAGGTAAGAATCTTTCCTGTTTGGATAGGGTCATTTTATAGTGATTGACTGAAGGGATTCTAACTGATGGTCCTTCTGTTTGCTTAGGCGCAGAGATACAACGCCAAGCCCCCCAGTGACCTCTGGAAGTGTCGAAGCTTCCCTTGCTACCGAGGTCACGGGCGAGCAAAGTTCCATCCCTTCGGCCAGGGAAGTCCTTCAGGCCTTTATAGATGGGTTGGCCGCAGAAGTCCAATCACAGAGATTGGAATCTGCGATCCCAGTTATGGAGGAGGCTCAGCAGGAAAACTCATCCGTTGCTCCTACTGGGGATAAGGAGAGTCTAGTGACTCAGCCTTTAGCTGAACCAGAAAGTAGATCCTTCCGGGAGTATGTTGAGGTATGCCGATCATCCCTTGTGATTTTTAAGTTCGCATTTGCATAGGAATATTCAGGCTTTGAAACTAATCCCCTTCCATGTCATAGGACCTGACTCGTTTGGTGACCAGGTCGATGGCTGTAGCAAACAGCATCGAGGTCGCACAAGAAGAAACGAGACGCCTGCAGCGGTAAGGAAGATGTTTCTTTATTTTCCTGAATGTAAGTCCTATCTTGACAATTGTCTCTTTTGTCACAGAGAGAATGCCTTTCTAATTAAAAGCCTCACTGATCGGGAAAACCAGGAGTTCAGGGCAGTTGCCAAGATCTTATTTCTGGAGACCGAACTCCAAAACTTGCGATCACAGCTCTCCTATAAGTATCCTTCCGACCAGAGTGAATTATTTTTGTCATGCGAACTGTTCGTGATGGTCTCTTATCGCAGCCCGAGACGACCAAATAAGCCAGCTCGACCAAGAGAAGAAAGACCTCTGAGCGACCATCGAGTTGCAAAACTCGAGGGTTGACTCTGTGTGCAGGGAGAAGAAGGACTTGAGTGCATCACTCTCGACTTGCAGCAATGCTCAACGAGACATGTTCAAAAAACTGAAGATGGTGGCCGGTTTGCTGAGGGATGATGTGGTCGAAACCGAAAGGGATGACCTCAGCCTTAGTGACTGGACCACATTGGTCGTGACCCAAGCAGAGTCACTACTCGAGTATCTTCCTGAAGATACAAGGCGGCAAAAAGAGGCGATCAAGACAAGAGTGCGATCAGCAGCCTCCGCCATCCTCTGTCGGCTTCGTCTTCACCATGGCCCAGATCTTGATCTGAATCCAGTGGTGGGAGAGGCAGAGGTCGAGAGTGAAGACCAGCTTGAGGTCATTATGGAGGAAGTCAAGCCTCTCATAGAAGATCTCTTGAAAGAGCTTGGCCTAATGTAAATCTTGTACCTGTACAGATACAATTTATACCATGCGAATGTATGCATTTTTTTTTGAATGAAAGCGCTTCTTTTTGTTTCATCTAGCGACCATATTCCCCTAGCCCCCTCGTGTGATTATGTATATTGAAGACTTAGTATTATAAGCACAGGAAAAATATGGGTGTAACGAAGACCAGGGATATCCGACCAGACCGACAATTATGTTCGATACAATACCCGACCTTATTGCAAACCGGTAGCCACTCTGATGACCAAGGGCATGCCAGCAAGCCCCGTGTGCGTTGAGAAACGGCTTATTGAGGGGTGTCTTGTCTGGAAGTGATCACGAGATCGGCCAGCGAATCCGATCAAGGTATTGTAGTGATACAACTATCGGCGACCAACCCTCGAGCCAAACTCGTAACATATGGGCAAAAGGAATACTTAACACATGAAACAACTAAAAGTACTGATTTTGTTAAATCATGCTAATTGAAAAGGAAAAGGGATTGGGAACTTACACGTAGAACTTGCGTAGTTGATCGATGTTCCATGTATTGGATAAGATCCGACCATCCTCCATCGCTAACCGAGCTGATCCTGGTCGCGGCACCGAGACAAAAGTGTAGGGACTTCCCATTGTGGGGAGAACTTGTTGCGATTTGATTGGTTTTGTATTTTACGTAAAACCAGATCACCCACGTGAAGACTACGTGGTCGCACCCTTTTGTTATGATATTTGCGCAAAGCTTGCAAATACACCGAGGACTTGACCAGAGCTCGATCACGCTTTTCTTCTAGGAGGATGAGATCTTGTAATCGTTGCTAGTCCTGATCAACTCATTCGAATTGATCTGTTCAGACAGAACCAATATTGATTTCCATGGGTAACATAGCCTCAGCTCCGTATACCAGATGGAAAGGTGTCTCACCGGTGGCTCGACTAGAAGTAGTACGTAGTGCCCATAGAACGGTATATAGCTCGTCCACCCAAGCCCCCGAGCATGTCTTAAGGCGATCAAAAACACGCTTTTTGATGCCCTACAATATTTTCCCGTTGGCATGTTCGACGGCACCATTGCTCTGCGATGAGCTACAGAGGCAAAGCACACCTTGGTTCCAATGGTGTCACAATAGTCCAAAAAGAGACTGCTAGCGAACTGGGAACCATTGTCAGTAATGAGACAGTTTGGAACACCGAATCTAGTCACAATGTTCTATTGAAAGAACCTTTGTGCAGCAGCAGCAGTAATGTTGTGTACTGGTATCCATTGACCGCTTGTGGCATAGGACCAACAATATCCATCCCCCAGACCGCGAAGGGCCATGACCGAGGGATAGTTTGTAGAGCGTAGGCAGGCTGATGGACCTGTCTCGCATGAAATTGACACTGAGAACATGTCTTGACCATGTTCTTGGCATCATCGAGTGCCGAAGGCCAGTAAATCCTCGTCGGAAAGCCTTTCTGACCAGTGTACGGAATGACGAGTGCACACCACATACACCGTCATGAATTTCTTTCAAGAGGGATTTACCTTCCTCTTGGGACACGCAGTGCATGAATACTCCTTCAGTACCCTTTCTATACAAAACTCCTTCTATAAGCTTGTATAGACATGCTTTTCAAACTAACCGATCACTTTCAGTTTCGTCCTCGGGCAAGATCCCGTTCGAGATAGACCCTCAATGGATGGGTCCAATCTCGTTCTTGTCCGAGGCTGGTAACGCAGACTGTTACCGGATCATACTCGACCGTAGTCATGATCGAGGGATGTTCCAAGTGTTCGACGAACACTCCTGCCGGAGCGGATGTGCGTGAGGACCCAATTTTGGATAATTGGTCTGCGAGAATGTTGTCCTTTCGTGGGATGTATTGGACTTCGAAATGACTGAAGTGTTTTTCCAATCTCCTCACTTCCCCCAGGTAATGAGCCATTGTCTCATCGGAGGTGCTGTACTCCTTGTTTACCTTGTTTACGACCAGCTGTGAGTCTCCTCTCACCACTAATCGACGGACTTCGAGGAATTTTGCTGCTCGGAGCCCTGCAATAAGACCTTCATACTCTGCTGTGTTATTGGTCATAACAAAGTGTAGTTGAATGACATACTTCAGCTGTTCGCCCTGAGGCGTAACTAAGGCCACTCTAGCCCCCGAGTGTTGAAAACTACGAGAGCCATCAAAATACACGCACATCTAACCTCTCTGCCAGGATTCTGGCGAAAGCGGGTTTCTGCGCATATGTGACTGTAGGAGGAAAATTACGCATGACCTCTGCGATGGATCGAAGCCGGCCATGCGTGCTCCTCCTGGGTGCGCCAGGTGTCACCGTCTCTTCGTCTGCCGGTAAACGTTCAGGGGGTAAAGATGGTGTCTGGTCGCGTCTGCGACCACGTGGTCGACGGGAGGAACTTGGAGTGGCGTCGTAACGAGCTTGCGCATTTTGAAGACCCTCTAGGGCTGTTCTGCGAAGTTCATTATCCTGTTGATCGCGATCCTGATCCTCCTTTTGTTTGCATTCCCGTTCTTCCCTAGCAGCCCGCTGATAGGGAGTTTCTTCCTATAAGGCAGTGAATTGCCTAGGGATTGAGGTCGCCGACGAGGAAAATATCTCCATTTGTTCCAAGTCGGACTCGAAATCAAAGAGACGGTGGAGGTTATCAGGATCAAACCTCCTTGGGCTAAATTCCTGGTCGACATCGCCTTTACCCTTAGTAGGGTCGTGCGATGGACCGATTCAACCTCTAATGCAGTAAGATCCACAGTGGGTTCTGGTTCTGCGTCCGTTGTCTCCTGGTCGATAGACATGACCTGAGTGGTCGAATCGACCTCCGGGACGTCTTTGCCTCTGGTTTCCTCCATTGGAATAGGATCGCTAGGTGAAGGCATCTGGATATGGGCATAATCCTTGAGATCGAAGTCGTTCTCGGAATCATATGCTTCAGACATGGCTCACCGAACCTCCGAATAGAAATAAGAACGCCTTGAGAAAGGCCCCACGGTGGGCGCCAGCTGTCGACGATTCGGACTCGGGGTCCTTAGTCGAACTTATGCAGAATTTGTGAGTTATGAGGCCTTTCAGGGTGTCCCTCCGGGAAGGGATGATAAGCAATGTCAGTTGGAACACAGAAGAATTTTATACAGGTACGGGCCCTCGATGGTGGGAGTAATAGCCCTACGTCCTGTTGGGATTTCACTATGTATGGAAAAAAGGTTACAAAGTTGTGGAAAAGATCGTCACAGGCGAAGATCTTGTTCGTGTAATTGTCTAGAAAATGACTAAACTACCCTATGGAAACTGATTGTTGAAGTTGTTCGAGATGTCTTCTAGATGTATCTCAAATGTATTCAAGATGTATCCAAGATCTCTCCCCGATGTCCCTCGTTGTACATCCGCTCATCCCCTTTATACTAGTCGAAAGGGTGCCAACACACAACGGCTTTGATCGGTTGCTTGGGTGTAGTTTTGATAACCGCACTTAACTTCCACGCAGGCTTAACACGTGCAATTAAGGGATAACCACACAAGTTAACCTCCTGGCAGTTGTCTTCATACGTGGAAGAATCTTCGGGATCCTCGGGATATGCTTGTAGTAGAGCTTAAGCAAACCCGAGTCGTCCTGGTCGAGAGTAGTCAATGACCTTCTGACCGCCCCCCGTTTGCGTCGTCCTGACCGCGCACTATCTGCGGTCTCCTGACCGCGCACCATCTGCGGCCTCATGATCACGCAAAGCCTGCAACCTCCTGATCGCGCAATGCCTGCGACCATGTGTCCGTGCCACTCAAGTCGTCTGAGATCACAGCAACGGACCTCTGGACACTTGTCTGGTTCGAATCTGTCTTGAACCAAATGTGCATTTATTCTGAACTAGCTCGGGTAACAATCCTCGTCACAGTTTTCGTACCGTTAGTGATAGGAATGATAGATTAAGACAAGAGCTATTCTAACGGTTTAGAACTGTTAGAATAAGTGCAATGTTCTGACGGTTTTTCCTAGGAGAATCGTTAGAAAAACCTAATATAGTCTAACGGTTAACTAGTACTATCCGTTAGAACATTTCACTATTTTCTAACAGTTCGGAACATTATACGGTTAGACGATATCACAATTTTCTAACAGTCAGTATTAGTTAACCGTTAGAAGATATTTGTCACACCCCCGCCTTGGGGACAACGACTACTCCCATGGGGACCCAGCTCGCTGCAGCTGATCCCATACATGCATACCATTGACTTCCCAGGATAAGTCAAGCACAGGAATATATTTACATTACAGTAGAGTAAATTACAAAATATTTAAGCAGTGTGGCCTGCTGGCCTTAATACAACATAAAGAGATTACAATGCCTTCGTGGCATACATGGTGTAGCAAAATAACAACTACACAGCGGAAGATAGGTGAACCCCCACAGCAAGAAGTTGATGGTAGAACAACACACATCAGGGCTCTGGCGGAATTGGCTCTCCTCCTTCTGGATCCAAGAAGTTCTCCACACCTTCATCTTGATCATGGAACACTCTATCTATTGGATGATAGGTTGCAAGGGTGAGTACTTATGTACTCAACAAGTCATAGGTAAGAGTATTATACATATAGTAGTGATGATATGAACCTATGCTAGTAAAGAAGTGTGGATGATTGTGAAATAGTCTTTTCCTTTATATCTCATCTCATGGCATCACTTTTCATAGCATAGCATCGCTATTCATATTCCACTATTTATAGTACTACTGCGACACGTCGACACACCACAGCCCACAGCAGCACCCCTTATCATGACAACATATGTCATTTGGGTAATCTTGACTTATCAAATTTTATTTAGAAAACATACTTGTGCCACACCCTGTGGATTTAATCCACCGCAGCAGACTCCTATAGACCCGGAAGCTCAGAGTATTCGAATACGTTTTTAACTCTGCAGAGGGGTACCAATTTACCTGCAAGATATTCCACTTTCATGCCCATCCTATCAAGATGATTAGACCCTTCCTCACTGCATAATGTGAGTGGCAAGGTGGAGATAATAAGAACTTTTGTTATGTTTCACTCACAATTCATCCCTGACCCTGTGGTCGGACAAACCACAGTTGTGGCGAGCTATACCCCCACCCCAACTGCATCTCCCCATTATTGGGTCAGTGTGCATCATCACATCCAGTGATATGTGTAGGAGTCGCACTCCGTGCCAAATCGTGCACAACTTTCCATCTTATGCAGGGGTTTCATGTGCGATCCGCATACTTACTTGTTCAGGCCTGTCCCATATCAGGCTTGCGGTTAGCACATTTTTCATGCCACTAGACGCACAACACAAGGTTCTAGTCCTTATATGCCAGTGACTAGACCATCCACAGCCACGCACATCCAGTGCCACCACCATCACATACCAAATTCTGGTCACGGCTAGGGGTTTTATTTCATGAATATACATAAATACACATATATTAGTTCATGGCTCATTACTTGATCATTTCACATTTCACAGGCATCCAGCCTAGTACTGCCATTTCATATCTCAATCATTCTTTCACATGCAATACTACTCATATTCAAGGTTATATTATAGCAACTCTTAAAATATAGGTTCAAGATGTTCAAGAATATGACTTGCCCTCCGCGTCGTAAAAATCAGCAGTTGGTGTTGGGTCGACAGTGAAGTCCTTGAACTCAGCTTCTGGATCTACTCAGCAACAAATCAAACACACAATGATTACTAACTATATTAAAATGTTTTATGATCTATATGAAGATATGCTTTAAAAGAATAACTGAACAATGCTAAAGATGATTGAGACTGCAAGCTAAACTGAGTTGAGACTCTAGAGTTTCAAAGAATCTAGCTAAGATTGAGTACTGGAGGTGATTAGGGTTTCAAGGCATCAATATTGACATAGGGTTCGCGGTTGGTTTGCTAAAAATCAGCGAATGTCAGCTGATTGACATTCGGTTTGAGGCCTGACAGCCAAGAATGGCATAGGAGTGGTTTAGAAGATTTTCAATTGGCAAAACAAGTTTGGATCAAAGAATTGGGTGCATAATGAAGCAAGGCATCTGTTTGACAAAGAGGTTTTTATAGAAAAGTCCAGAAGTTCAAGGATTTAGCAAAAGACCCCTGTGCATAGTGAACTGAGTGTCTGTGCACTGTCAAGAATTAGGGCTTAAGCATTTGATCAATTTAGGGCTTCGATTGCTTCGCCAACTATGTCTAGGAGGTAGGAGAAAGCAACAGCAATACAACGAGGGTGGTTTCGATCACTGGAGTTGACGGACGGCGGCGAACGGCGGCGAAGAAACACGGCGGCGACACGGCAAAGTATAGCTACTAGATAAGATTTGGGCACAGGAATATCTTGTGATTTTGCACAGCATTGAAGGCCGATGCAGTGGAGTGATATACTCAGGAGGTCAAGGCAAATCTACAGGACAAAGTGGATTGAACAACGGCGGCGAGACGACGGTGAACGGCGAGGTCAAACTCGTCGGTTTTCAGAAACAAGGCGAGCTATGGTGATAGCGAGCTATAGAAGATGAAACTTGAAATTTATCGAAGGCTTTTGCTCCTGGGGTGATGCTGATCGTGCTGGAGCAAAGAATTCGGTTGCAGTTGAGGCTTTAGGGCTCGCCGGTGAAGACACCGGAGTTGAAGATGAAGGCAAACGTGGCGAGGATGATTTAGAGCAATGCAGGTCAAACAGGCTCAGCTACACCATCTATAGGATACAAGGAGTGTGTTGGTGCAGCTGGTTTGGTCGAAGATGGGGTGGAGCTCACCGGCGACGTGAGGCGTTCACGGCGGCGCATGACAAAATGAAGAACACAAGACACTGCTTCAATTCCAATTCTGGATGAACAGGCTTGCTAAGAACAATCTGGTGATCATTTTGTTCCACAGGAGGAGAAGCTAATTTGGACTGGAGTGGATTTAATTGTTGGAATAGGGCAAAAGCAATTTACGGTGATCACCGGTGTTGAGGTCCACCGGAGTTCAATCAGAGGCTACAACATGATGAGGTGAGCAAGAGGAACTTACTGGTCGAATCAATTTGGGATTTAGTGCAGCAAAATGCTCTGGCATCGTGCTCCTCCTCGGCGGCTCACCGGAGAAGAAGACGAAGATGAAGACGAAGAAAATTTGGTATTTAGTTGATTTCTGGTAAAGTGAAGGTTGCACAGGGCGAAGGGGTGTTTAAATAGGAAAAGGACGGAGCTTGCAAGGGGGGAACAACAACGAAATTTGTGCCGGGGATGAGACTCGCCGGGTGTAGAAGAAACAGCAGCGACGACGACGCAATGGCGACAACGGCTCTGCCATTGCTCAAATGGTTGGTACATTGGAACTTGGTGTTGGCCAGTGCAAAGCGAGGGCGACAAAGTGATCCGTTTGAGACCTAGCCTTAGTTTTCGCACTAGGCTTGCCTAGATTCTAATATGTGGAATAACGGGATCTTACTTAGAATTACCAAAACCCAAAGGATGATCGGAAACACAGCTCAAGTAAATTTCACAACTCTTTATTTCAAAGAGGGCTTTACACGTCGAACGTTAGACATACTTGTCTACGTCGATGAACTATGTGTCTAAGACTTCGATCTAGACTCGATGATTTAAATTGGACCTATTACAAGGTATTTATAGTCCAATCGTATGAATAGGTATCAGACTCAATAACCTAAAGATATTAGACTCATATAACTAACTAATTAACTAATCCTAAATGGATAAGCTTAGTTATATATCTTCGGATAGGATTACAATTCCGAACAAGGAACGAATTCCTTTCCATGGTCGCGAACCAACCCATGGTCGCGAAAACTTTCTGAACACGGTTATGATCGTGGAACCGTGTGCGATCAGGACTTGAAGATCCTCCCGGATCATGACTCCCTTGTTGAGAAGGAGACAACCCCTGTTGCGACCTTTTGATCAAACTGGAGATGTGGAAATTGATCTTGTCCATCTCTGGTGTACCACTTTGCCGCACGTACTCGTTGATCTTTCCGACCGATTCGAAAAGTATTCTTTGTGCCACTGCGAGTGGTAGTCACCTTCTTCTCCAGAATCACATCTTCGCGTAGAGGTTCGTCTCATTGATAGACTAAGTCTTCAACAGATGGTACTATGTATCTGGCTCATCATCCAGCATTGAAGGCTCGAAGAGTTTGAGGTGCTCAACATTAACAACCGAGTAAATATCCATGTATGGAGGTAACTCGAGCTAACAAGCATTATTACCCACTTTTCATAAAATCCGAAAAGGACCATAACGAATGGGTTTGAGTTTCTTACCTTCACCTTTAAGTCTCTCCTTACTCATATGTGACCATACCATATCACCTTCTTGAAATTGCGCATCAACTCGGTGCCGATCATGTCGCGCCTTATACTTGAGTTGAGCTTTCAGCAAGTTCTGTTCAACCTCACGATGGAGTCGTTGAATACCTTCCAGGAACTTTTGTGCTCGATCCTGATCAGATGCTTCCTTGCTGTCCTGTGCTGAGGTAGGAATTACAAATTCCATGTTGAATGGATTCTGTGGTAGAAATCCTAAACAGACCTCAAATGGCAACTTTCCAGTCGAACCATGCACTGCTCGATTAAAAGCAAACTGCAGGTACGGTATGCTTTCATCCCAGGTCTTCGGGTGCTTCGAGTTATATCCTCTCAAGAGATGAACGACTGTGCGATTTACCACCTCGGTTTGACCATCAGTTTGCGGATGAAAGGCAGTACTCCTCTTCAGCTTGGTGTCCATTATCGTCCAGAGCGATTGCCAAAAGTGACTATGGAACCGGGTATCGTGATCAGACACAATAGAAGTCGGCAGTTTGAAGTGTGTCCAAATGTGTTGAAAGAATACCCGAGTTGCTTCTTCTTCCGTGATAGTCTTCCGACAAGGTATAAGAATAATCATTTTGGAGAACCGATCAACGACCACGAATAGATAGTCGTTGCCACGTCGGAACTTAGGCAATCCTCCCAAGAAATCCATGGATATGCTCTCCCATGGTCATGATGGAATTGGCAAAGGAGTATACAAACCTAATTTTCAGTTTGCCGGTTTCGAGATGTTGTAGAGACCACAACCTCGAACAAAACTAGCCACATCTTGCTGCATACGCGGCCAGAAGACATGTTGGTGAAGATTTTGCAACGTCTTTGTAACCCCAAAGTGACCAGCTACCTTCGATGTGTGCGCTTCTCGCAACCATTGAGTTCGAGGTGCTCCACGAGGTATGCAAAGTAAATTGTCCTTGTAGAAGAGTCCTTCTCGACGAACGAACTTTGTAGGTTTCCCTGTTTCAAGTCAGTTAGTGCTATTTGAAAATCAGGGTCTTCACTGTACATATTGGCAGTCATCATGACATGAGGACTCAATCTGCATGAACGCTAATAAACAGAGGGTCATAACTGGTGGTCGCGACAACATGTCTGCCAATTTGTTGTGTACACCCTTCTTGTACTTAATCACCAGATTAAACTGCTGTAAATACAACATCCACTTCATGTGCTGGGCTTGCTGTAGCTTGGATTGAGTTTGCAAATATTGCAACGGTTGATGGTCGGCGTGGACAACAGTCTCTTTACCCAAGAGATAACACCGCCAATGTTTTACGGCTTGATGTAGTGCACACAACTCTTTGTCATAAGTCGGGTAGTTCTTCTGAGCTCCCTGGAATAACTCAGAGTGATATGCCACTGGTCGACCTTCTTGCATGAGCACAGCGCCCATGGCATAACCTGAGGCATCGGTTTCTAGCTCGAATGGTTTCTGGAGATTCGGCAAAGCTAACACAGACGCCTCGCTGATCTTCCTTTTCAGCAAGAGAAATGTGTCCTCATGTGTCCCTGTCCACTCGAACTTCTGATCGATCCTAGTTAACGCATGCAATGGAGAAGCCACAATCGAGAAGTGTTGGATGAACTTTTGAAGGTACTGGCATGCTCCCACAAAACTACGCACATCCGTAACTGTTGGCGGTCGCAGCCACTCGCGAATCACTTTTACCTTATCTGGGTCGATTTGCAACGTACCGTTGTCGACCATGAATTCGAGGTAAAGTAGAGTTTGTTGGCCGAACTCACACTTCTTACGGTTGAGGCGAAGTCGATGTTGCTGAAGCTATTCGAACACCTTTTCAACATGAATGAGGTGCTCATCCCATGAATGACTATAAACTAGTATGTCGTCGAGGTAAACGATCACAAAGTCGTCAATGAACTGTCTCAATACGTCATTCATAAGACGCATTTAAGTTGTCGGGGCGTTGTAGAGACCAAATGGCATGACCAGCCATTTGAACAGACCCTGTCGTATTTTGAACGCGGTCTTCCACGTATCCTCCTCTCGAATGCTGACTTGATGATATCCTGACTTAAGATCCAACTTGGAGAAGACAACGGCATGCTTCAATTGGTCTAACAGGTCATAAATACGAGGAAGGAGGGGTACCAATTCTTGATGTGATCTTGTTCAGTGCTCAGTAGTCGATGCACATCTGCCAAGTCCCATCTTTCTTTGGCACTAACACCACAGGAGATCCACAAGGTGAACTACTCGGTTGAATGACACCATCGTTTAGCAACTCACCAAGTTGTCTCTTGATCTCTTCATTCTCCAATACTGAGTTGCGATACATACTCAGATTGGGCAGTGTCGCATCGGACACAAGCTGAATTTCATGCTCGACTGGATGTTTCAGCGGACGACCCTGGGTAGTCTCGAATAGATCACTCTATTCCTCCAGCAGTCCCGAAAAATGACTAGAACCCTCTTGGCACGCCAACGATAATGCTGGTCGAGTACCCTCACCTTGACTAATGGGTCAAATCATGACAAGCACATACTTGTGACATGCATTAACAATTCGTTTGGCTTGATTTGCGGTAATCAAGTTCAAAGTGTTGACGTGGATGTCTCTACTGATCATGAACTTAACTCCGTCTTTGGTGAGGTCATACTCTTACGCTCACCGATGGAAGTGAGCGTCTCGATCATACAGATACGGACTCCCAAAGATCACCTGACAGATATCGATAGGGACAACATCGCATTGCACCTTATCGATATATCGTGCAGAGATCGCAAACTTCAACACACACTGACTCGTAATCTGTTGGTTCACGTCAGATGTAAACCAACCCAATGGATATGGTCGCGGGTGTGTGGTTGTCTTCAAACCAAGTCGCTGAACCACTCCAGCGGAGACCAGATTTTTTTGACTTCCGGGATCGAATATTGCTGCGACCACTTCGTGCTTCACCTGGATGTTGATGGTGAACAAGTCCTTTATTGGGTGATGGTCGTTCGGTGGATCCGAACCCTTCTCCTTCGGCCTTGCCATCAGAGACAAGGTTGTATCCGCCTCATTAACCGAATTCACTCGGACAACTTCTTCGTCGGGTGAAGTCGCAGTAGCCGTGGCTGTTCTTCTCCCTGGTCCGTTTTTCTTTGGTCGAAGTTCTGGATGAAGCTTGTAGCATTTGTCCTTGGTATGTCCCGCGACTTGACAATGTTCACAAAAGGCTCCGATGCCCGATGTTGAAGCGTTCTTCTTCGGACTCGGCTTTTTCTTTGTCGAGGTCACACTTTCCTTCGTGCTTTTGTCGCTTCGGGATTTGTTCTTCTTCTCGATCGCCATAGCAGTTGTGCTTGCGGTCACGATGTCCTAGATGCCAAACAGACTTAGCTCAGTACTGATCGATTTTTGAAGTCCAGATGTGTATTTCTGAAATACTTGAGGATCGGACAGTGAGATGCTGATGACCATTGCTTGTCGCCAAAACTCTGTCGTATAGTCTTGGAAGGTCTGGTGGCGCCGTTGGTATAATCTGTGCCAACATTCCCATCTCTCCTCAAGGTAACCCATCGGATAGAATTCTTGTCGTAGAAGTCGTTTGAATTGACCCCACACAAGGTCGTTAGCTTCACCACTGGCGACAAGGGCCTTCCACCATGTCTTGGTGTGGTCCTTCATCTTCAAAGATGCGAACTTCACCTTTTGAGCGCTACTGAACCCTTTCAAGTCAAAGTAGGTCTCAAGCTGGTCGATCCAAGAATCCAGTTTCTCGGCATTGATCACCCCATCATATATGGGTATATCAATCTTAGCGTCGACCTTAAAAGATCCAACAGCTAAGGAGGTGTTGGCGAGGTCGTCGGTTTTATGGTCGCCTTCGTCTTCATCTTTGTCTGCCCTGCGCAAGTCTTCACCAGTCTTCACACCCATAACCTTCCCTACTTTAGGAGGTACAATCATGGCCTACTGCTTAATCCAAGCAAGCACGGTTTCCATGTCGGTGGAGAGCTTAGCCACTTGTTCGGTTAGGTTAGCTTGAACGGAGGTATCGTCAGACATTGTCAAAGACGCGGTTGTAGGAACCGTCAATTGATCGCCTGGAGTTTCGCCAGAAGTTTTATAACCCTGGCGAGTCTTCACTATCCACAGAATAGGAAAGTTGCTCTGATACCAACTTGATCCATTTGAGACCTAGCCTTAGTTTTCGCACTAGGCTCGCCCAGATTCTAATATGCAGAATAACGGGATCTTACTCGGAATTGCCAAAACCCAAAGGATGATCGGAAACACAGCTCAAGTAAATTGCACAACTCTTTATTTCAAAGAGGGCTTTACACGTCGAACGTTAGACAGACTTGTCTACGTCGATGAACTATGTGTCTAAGTCTTCAATCTAGACTCGATGATCTAAACTGGACCTATTACAAGGTATTTATAGTCCAATCGTATGAATACGTATCAGACTCAATAACCTAAACATATTAGACTCATATAACTAACTAACTAACTAATTCTAAACGGATAAGCTTAGTTATATATATTCGGATCGGATTACAATTCCGAACAGGGAATGAATTCCTTTCCATGGTCGTGAACCAACCCATGGTCGCGAAAACTTTCCGAACACGGTTATGATCGCGGAACCGTATGCGATCAGGACTTGAAGATCCTCCCGGATCACAAAGTTGGCCCGGCGTGCCAACGTGGCGTGAAGTCCCTAACAAAGCTGCTGCTGCGGTCGCTGCTGGTTGAGCGAGCACGGTTGCTGGTCGTTGGTGCTGCCACGGCGATGGTTTTGGCGCAGACACGTGCACCCATGCAAGCACAATTGAGCATGGGCACAGGCGAAGGTGAAGCTTGGCCGGCAGCGAGAAAACACGGTGAAGCCTGGCGCTGGTCGAAGGTGTGCTGGCGCTGCTGGTCAAAACAGGGATTGGACCTGATTGCAAAATTTGGATTTTGCCTTTGGTCTGATTTGTAAATTCTGAGATTTAGAGGATTAGGGCTGATTTGAACTTCACAAATCTGACAAACTTTATTCAACAGATAATTTGGCAAGGATATTTGGTAAAATCTGGCACATTTGAATAGTTTTTGGATAAAATGAAAATAGAGTAATTTAGGGTATTTAAAATCTGAACTTTATCAAAGTTGAAATTCTGGGTTTAGGATGAGATTTTGGTATCCTCACAGAAGAAGATTTTGTATGGAATAGTATTTGGGAGGTGTTCCCTGAATCAAATTTGAATTTGGAGTTGATTTGCAACCTTTAGCCTTTTCAGGCTTCTGGAAAGGACTGAGCTGCGATACTTCTTGGATTGATTTGTGAAAATGGTCTAGATGATAGGATTTGAGTGCCACCTTTTTGGATTAAGGTTTTGGCATACCCTTGATCATAATCCAAGGATAATCTGGTCTGGATTAGGTCAAGATTTGATTAAATCAGAGTTCAAAGTATTTAGGGTAATTAGGATATTAAATTAATTTCTGTTTTCGAAAACAGAAAGGATTGACAAATCTGGGAGTTAGAGATCGAATTGGATTTGGCTTCTGAATGCTTTTATTCTCAGTATAAATAGTAGGTCATATCTGGAAAGTCAGATCTTGATTTGGGTTCACAAGAAAGATTTTGAGATTTTAGGGCTTAGGATAGAATAAGCCTGGGCTGATTTTGCTGATCTTGGAGAGACATATGCATGCATGACTTTTTATGAAAAAGAATTTTCACCCCAAACTCAGGGTGTTACAATATTATTATATTCTAATGGATCTTCCATGTTAACTGTTAGAACATAACAAATTGTTCTAACAGTAACTAGTATTGCACCGTTAGAAGATATTACTATATTCTAACGGTTGTTTAGGAGTATACCATTAGAAAATTGTAAGTTTTTCTAACGGTATACTTCTAAACAACCGTTAGAATACTGTGTTATTTTCTAACAGTTCAATACTAGTTACAGTTAGAAGATGGTATTTTTTTTCTATCAGATAGTTGTAGTGAACCATTAGAAAATGTTTTTCTTCTAACTTTCTTTGTTATTTAGCCGTTAGAAAAAACTTGGATACACAATATAGTACATATACAAAAAAGGTATATTCACAGATATACATTAAACAGATTGACACATTGGACAGTTATTCACATTTATTCACACATTCAATTTATTCACATACTAACCAATACAAATACAAAAAACCCCAATTGACAGAGAGTAGACGAAAAAAAAGAAAAATTTCAACAAGTGAGCTAAGCTAGTCATGGCAGTTGGTTGCGCGCCACTTCGTCCATCACATATTGAGCCCAAATTTGTTGCAACTCTCTAATCTTTGCATTATCGTTTTTGTCTTTGGACATGGCGGTCTGCAAGCATGTGTGAATACTCAGAAATTAACTTCGTAGTTTTGAATGTGACATCCAATTTTCAAATTTGAGTTAGCTAAAATGCTTACCTGAGGGAATTGGGCAAAATTTGTCCTGACTAGGTCATACATGTACCACAGCACATAAAACCCACATTCCCACTAGGTTGGCTACTGATGGCACTGAGATAATTGCATATGCGAAGACATGTTAGCTACTCTTTCCATAAACTAATTAAGCTTAAACTAAAAGAGTCATGAGTAGTTTGATCCTTACTAATTACCTCATATTCTTTCCAAGAAATTCGGGAGCCCTCCGATGCGTCATGCCTACCTCTAGTGGACATATAATTTTTGAAAGCCCTGCATTTCAGTTAGCAGTGTCGGTTAATATGTGATAGTTAGCTAGTGAGGTCAAAATTTAAATCAAAAATGTTACTTATGTGTCCATATTCCCATTGATCACATATTCGTTCGGTAACCTGTCGCGCATCAAATCGAGGTAGTACACCTCATTCCTCCACGGACAGATCACGAGGAGACCCAGTGGCCCCTACATTGTACGTAAAAAGAGAACCGCTAGCTTAAATTATATCTCAAGTGTAACATACAAGATTGAGTTAAATTAGTAGGAAATGTACTAACCTTTGGTGGTACGGCACTAGAATGAACTCCCTATCCTGCTGCGCCATTAGTGCTCTTGATATGTACTGCTCCGCATGTGCTTCGTCCTACTCTAGCATCGTGAGACTTATTTTCTCTGGGTCGAGGCAACCCACCTTGTCACACGCCCTCGTCGATGCTAGCCTGTACATGCACCTGCATGCAAAGGACGACATTAGTATTGCACAAAAAGTTACTACATTTTAAATGAACTACAACAATATATAGGATCAATAGAGCTCATAGGACTCCAGTCCGTATAATGGACATATCAAGCTCCCGCCAGTTAAAGAGGTCGAACAGATCCTCGTGCGCCATAGATATGCTCCCAGGCTCACGGTGGAACTGCCCAGGCCTGAAGGGAACTAGGAAGTTCAAGTTGCGCCAGGCTCGGTGTATGTACCACTCGTTGAGGTCTCTAGTTGTGCGATCCAATTTACAGAAAGCTGCCTCCACCAAGAGTGGGAACTCGTTCTTGAACCTATCCAGTTGTCCTTTGCCCCTGTTCCTTTGCCCTTGCCTTTGCCCTTGCCTTTTGCTGGGGAGTGAGCACGTACCTTCGAAGGCAAGGGCGGGGTGCTAGTGGCTTTCTTTGTAGGCGAAGGGCTTTACTGGGAGGCGTGGATCCTTTGGCTGGGTTCGAGGTCGTCTTTGGAGTGTTGAGGTCTGGAGGAGATCCCTCATGCCCTGTGCCGGGGGTGGGGTCCCCAGGTAGTATGCCAACAGGCCACTTCAATATATGAACACGTATGTTAGATTTTGCAAGTTGAGTGTATTTAGTAGGTTGTAAACTAAAATGTGCAGGATTTATCTGTTGTATTGTAATATACTTCTTGGGCCACTATACGTAGGAGCCCACTGCCTCAGCTACTGTCTGCATTTCCTCCGTTGGGACGGGCAACGCAACAGTGGCATAGCCCAGGGCGGATATGTCCAGCTGTACCTTTGCGAACCCTGACTTCAGAGGTACGCAGTCGATCTGCACATCCTCTCCAGATGAATATACGAACCTGTGGGCCACCACTACGTGCTGGTCGCCTAAGTGAGTCACTAGGCTGCAGCTCTCCAGCTTCTACAAAATTGTTAGAATTAAAACAGATTAGCGAAACAATTCTAACGGAACTGGAGTGACATCAATTTAAGTGCACAGCTCAAGGCTTGCAATACCTCAAGCAGATCCACCGCATCCACGAGGGCCTTCGAAAAGCAACTGCTCGGCCGACCCCGCGGGGTACCGTCGCCCTCAAGAGCTAGATCTACACTCCTGGACAGCATCATTTGTCTCAACTGTCCTAACTCTTCCCTCATCTATGTGAACGTGGCCTCGACCTCTGCCCATACCTCTGCTTGTACGTCTGCCCGTATCTTGTTGGAGAGCTCCGCTTCCTTCTCCTTCTAGGAGTGGGCCTTCTTCCTCGGTGGAGTCAGATCTGCGAAGCCGGCCTTCCATGACATGATGACTCCCATGGTCCATGTCCGCCCGGGATGCTCTTTATTTCCTAGTGCCCGGGTGAGGATGTCGTTCTCCCTCTGCGGGGTAAACAATCCCTACATTGCCTCCTTCTCGGCAAAGATCTGTTACATTTAAAGCTACATTGTGAGACAAATACATATATACACTTGTGAACACACAGTTTATGAGGTTAACCAACTTACCATTCGCTGCACAACCTCTATGTCCTTAGGGTTTGGGAACTCCACAAACCCCGTGTATGACACGGACCCTCTCCCCCACCAGCACCGCTTGCACCTCGCACACCGGATCTCGGAGAGAGGCAACTCAGGGGAGTCGACGAGAGCATTTTCCTCGTCTTCCTTCCACCACTACTCCTCCTTCCCCGCATAGCCTCGGGATTTGAGCCGGTGCGGGTGGTCGTTCCTCTTCTGGATCACCTTATTCTTCTCGCTAAGGGCCTTGAACTCATCGGTCTCCTTCTGCTTGGTGAATTCCTCCCATACCTCCTCCGATATAAAGGGGTACTTCTCGTAAGGAGATTTCCTTGCAGCGAGGAAGGTACTGACGAGCCAACTCTTAAAGGTTTTCCATGTTCCGTTCATGTCCTTCAAGCAGACCGTCTTAGGTCCATCGTCGGGGATGTTCGACTTAGCCTGTTTTCAAACAATGCATATAAGCACGAGTTAGTTAAACTTTAGGATAAGCCAAGGGAAACTGATTACGAAAGAGTTCAGGGATTTTGATTAATTTTACCTTCACTTCCGCCCACAACCTATCCCTCTCGTCCACCGTCACGTCCTTCCAGCTCTGGGCGGTGATCTTCATGCTTTCTTTCGCCAACAGCCCAATGTAGGTAGCGTACTTCCCAGCATTCTTTCCGATCGGCCTCCCAAACTGGTTGAACTCACAAGAAAGGTTGGTGCGTTTCGCCAAACAGCCCAACGTTGTCGCGCCTCACCCCGTCCTCTTATGCTGGGACGAACCAGCATCATCAGTTACGTTGCCCCTCGTCGAACCACTACTATCATTTGAGGAAGACGCCGACATGGCTTTCCCTAAAATTCCATCAACAAACCATCAAAAATTGAGTGGAAAGAGAAAGCAAAAAAACATGGCTTGTCCCTTTCTTGTTCCCCTCTTAATAGAACAAGACAAGATGTGGGAATTCTTCATGGAAGATTATATACTAATTAGGGTTGCTAAAAAGGTTGTCAAAAGCAAATGTAGTACAAAGCAAAAGGCACCAATTTTGTCTCTCAAGGTCAGGGTTGAGTGTACTTTAGATTCTGAAATTTTCGAGAGCACTATTTTAGTCCCTCAATTTTAAAATCAAATACAAAAGAAAATGTATCATTTTCATCTAGACATTTTCATAGGAAGAAGACAACATATGAGAATTAATTCTTCTTGGAGTTCTATAACTCAGTTGAGGATTGGAGACTAATTAGGATTGCTAAAGGGATGTCAAAAAAAAAATAGTACTAAAAGGCCAAAAAAAACACCATTTTTGTTTCTCAAGTTCAGGGTTAAATACACTTTAAACAGCGAATATCCATCATACTTTTTGGTCCCTAAATTTTTTGAGTTGAATATATTGATGTAGACATTGTTATTAATAAAAGCTAAATATATCAGCTTTTATTAGTTCTATCTAATTTTATCTAGACACTATTATTAAGAACAAAAGAACCAAGAGTAGGAAGCTAGAATAAAGGAGTGAAAAGTCTTTTGAAGTCATGAACCCTTCAACAATATTTTGTTGAACCCTTCAACAAAATATTCAGGACATCAAATTTGTTGGTTAGAGCTGATATGCCTGAGGATTCATGTCATTCTTGAGCCTTGTTGTCTAATCTGGTACACTGAAAGGAAAGAGAAAGCAAAAAAATTGTTGAAGGGTTCAGCAATTTGTTCTATTGGTAAACACATGAACCACCGATAGAAGATAAGCTTTCTTCTAACAGTAAATACATGGAGTATCGTTAGAAGATACTTCCGAACATTACCAACATACAAACTATAGTATATGGCAATTCGACACAAATGATCACACATATTTCTGTATAGATAATTTCAAATCTCAAAATAGGTTCATTACATCACTGAAACATATTATGTGAACCCTAGTTTAAATCAACAGTGCTTGCGGGGTTTATTAAATCCTACACAATAGCAAACCCTAGTTTATATATCAACTTTTATTAGTTCTATCTAATTTTATCTAGACACTATTATTAAGAACAAAACAGCCAAGAGTAGGAAGCTGGAATTAAGGAGTGAAAAGCCTTTTGAACTCATGAACCCTTCAACAAAATATTCAGGACATCAAATTTGTTGGTTAGAGCTGATATGCCTGAGGATTCATGCCATTCTTGAGCCTTGTTGTCTAATCTGGTACACTGAAAGGAAAGAGAAAGCAAAAAAATTGTTGAAGGGTTCAGCAATTTGTTCTATCGGTGAACACATGAACTACCGATAGAAGATATTTCTGAACATTACCAACATATAAACTATAGTATATGGAAATTCGATACAAATGATCACACTTACTTCTGTATTGATAATTTCAAATCTCAAAATAGGTTCATTACATCACTGAAACATATTATGTAAACCCTAGTTTAAATCAACTGTGCCTGCGGAGTTTATTAAATCCTACACAATAGTGAACCCTAGTTTAAATCCAAAAGATGAGTGGAGAAAAATAGCAAACCCTAGTGTAAAAAACGCAAAGATTAAATTATGAAGATGCTGGAAAAAGAACGACACACTAGGGATAGGGTAGGGGTACTTTACGGCGAACAGTTGTGGTGATGGAGAGGTGGTGAAGAACGGAGCGGCGGTCGGCGATGGGGGAAAAGAGCACCTGACGGCGGTGGTGAACTGTAATGCAGGCGGCGATGGTGGTGCTGCAGTGAGGAAGTGGTCGCCAGCAAGGGTTGGGCCTTTCGCGCTCGAGGAGACACAAAGATATTAGTTGGAACGGTTCGACTGGAGGGAAACTCTCGGGCAAAGTTTATTAAATTAGTGAGTACCTTTTCTAACGGTGAAACCAAAAAATACCGTCAGACCAAATGTTTGTTTCTAACGGTAAGACCCAATAATACCGTCAGATCATGTATGTGCACTTTTCTAGCGGTAGGTTGAAAAAAATACCATCAGACCTGTGCACTTTTTCTAACGGTAAGACCAAAAAATACTGTTAGAAAAGTACAATTTTTTTAGGGCTGTTGAAGAAGCAAAAGGCTGCAGATGGGATTTTGGCAAGAAAATTTCAAGGGAAGAATTTCTTAGAATATAAGTGTACTGTAATGTTAGAACTCTTGCTGTGAACTAAAATTGAGATATTAATGCTGTGAACTAGCTTATCATTAAGTTCTAAACAAAAATGGATAGCCTGATGTATCAATGATAAGTTCCTCACATTCATGCACAACTTGTGGGCTGCTTGCCTGGCGTTTTTTCTTCAATTACAAAATAGTCATGAATGGTTGTCAACCCATGATTCTTCTTCGTGATCATCTTGTAGGTAAGTTGTTTCGTCAATATCTTCGATAGGGATAGATTGAATGTCCTCTAAAAATGGAGGTATTTTGTCAAACTGGTTATACTCTTCTTCGTCGACAACATCTTCGACCCCAACAATACGTCTCTTGCTGCGGAGAACAACGTGCAACTTTGGATTGGCCGGGTCAACTATGTAGAAGACCTGTGTGGCTTGTTTTGCAAGTATGAATGGATCGTCTTGGTGTGCGACTCTATCAAGATCGATGAGAGTAAACCCGTGATTGTCAACTTTAACACCTCGAGGGATTTCGACCCATTGACATCAAAACAAAGGAATCTTAAATAATCCGTAATTGAGCTCCCATATTTCGTCAATAACACCATAATATGAGTTCAGCGCCCTTACTGCCTTGGCATCCTCCGAAATAGTAAACAATGTCACTCCACTACATTGCGTACTGCTTTTATCGTCCTGAGTTCTTGTGTAAAATGAATACCCATTGATGTCGTACCCCTGCCAAGTCCCTATAGTAAATCTTGGGCCTCTAGCCAACCATGTCACAGTTTCACTTATGGAGCCCTCGGTAGCTCGCATGACTCTTTTTTGGATCCAGCCAGCAAATTTCTTGTTATGTTATCTGGTGACCCAAATCTTTGGTTTCGAAGGATTCTCTGACCATAACATTGCCTTGTGCTCGTGTATGTATAGCTCGACCTCCGTCATGTGTTGTAAGACCAAAAATGTGATTTCGTGTACACATCACTAGCGGGGACGACAGCTTTGAATCCAATCGTTCCGATGCCCTAAAGCCTGCTCTCGTGTAGGGACTTAGGAACGCCAATTGGGTCAACCCCGGCCATATAATCTGTGCAAAATTCAATCATCTCCTTGGCGGCATAACCTTCGATGATACTCCCCTTGGGCCGATGATGAGTCCTTACATATCCCTTCAATACACCCATAAATCTCTCAAATGGATACATATAACGCAGGAACACGGTTCCAAAAAACTTGATTTCTCTGATAAGGTGAACAATCAGATGGACCATAACATCAAAAAAAGATGGAGGGAAATACATTTCGAGCTGACAAAGAGTTGTAATCACGTCGCATTGCAAAACATCCAGTCCATCCGGATCAATTACCTGCGAGGACACAATTGCACTAAATATTCATATCAGAAAAATCTTCTAATTAAGCTCCACAAATGGAGCTAATTAACTTATAGTAGGAGTGCACTTACCTTGCAAGATGTTGCATTGAAGAAATAATATAGCTTTATGACTGTCTCTCTGACTTTAACTGGGAGAATACCTCTGATAGCAATGGGAAGCATTTGTGACATCAGCACATGACAGTCGTGGGACTTCGTGGCAACTAGTTTCAAGTCCTTCATGGACACAATTTTTTCAAGTTTGCGGAATACCCACATGGAACTTTAACACCGTGTAGTTACCGACAGAGTTCTGATTTTTTGCTTTTGGACAAAGTATAGCAGGTCAGGGGGAGGTATGTACACTTTCCCTTCTCCAAAGGTGCAAGCTCAGTCCTTATCCCCATTTCCAACATGTCACGGCGAACTTTTACACCAGCCTTTGTCTTTCCCGGAATGTTCAACAACAAACCAATCAAACTGTCACAGACATTTTTCTCTACATGCATAACGTCAATGCAATGTCGAACTTGTAAGTGCTCCCAGTATGGTAGATCCCAAAGAATCGATCTCTTCTTCCAAACATTTTTTTCTCGAGGTTTACAACACTTACTGAACTCAGCTTTGATGTCCTTTATGTGTGAGTAAATCTCCTTACCGATTAGAAACATTGGGGCTGATCCTTTCTCAGGCTTCCGGTTAAATGGTTTCCTCTTCTTACGGTAGGCGTGATGCACCGGAAGAAACTTGCGGTGACCCATGTACACCATTTTTCAGCAGTTTCACAAGTACATGCTCCCAGTTTCATCTAGGCAAACAGGGCAAGCCTTGGCTCCTTTCGTACTATACCCCGACAAATTTTCGTAAGCTGAGAAATCATTTATGGTGCAAAATATCATGGCCCGCCAGATGAAATTCTCTTGCTTGTATGCATCCCACACCTGCACCCCCTCGCTCCACAATTTCTGTAAGTCCTCGATTAAAGGATCTAGAAACACGTCAATGTCATTTTCGGGTTGTCTGGGTCCTAAAATTAGTAACGACATCATGATGTACTTGCGCTTCATGCATAGCCAAGGAGGAAGATTGTAGATGAATAAAAGAACCGGCCAAGTGCTATGCTGACTGCTCATATTTCCGTGTGGGTTCATACCATCTGTACTCAGCCCGAACCTTATATTCCTAACTTCACCGCCGAACTCATCAAATGTTCTACTGATGTTTCTCCATTGAATAGAATCAGCTGGGTGTCTCAGTTTTCCGTCTTGTTTCTGGCCTTCAGCATGACAACACAAGTACTTCACGACTTTGGGATTTGCAAATAGTTGTTTCAATCTAGAGATCACAGGCAAGTATCACACAGTTTTGGCCGGAGGTCCTTTTCTTTACCTCGTGACATTCACTGTCAATCTAGTCCCTACGCGTATACCTCGATGCGCCGCATCTTGGAAAAACATGCAAATCTGAGCACTCGTTACGATGCAACAAAAAATCATTTGGGCATGTGTGTATTCTTTCGATTTCCATTCCCAACGGACACAACAATTTTTTGGCTTAGTAAACTGATCTTGACAACTCATTTCCGCTGAAAGATCTAATAGTGCTGTGAAACTCTTATAGCTCCAACTGTTGCGTGCCTTTAAGTTATATAATCTCAGCACAGAAGAAGAATTTGTAAATTTTGCACATCTAGGGACAAAGGCTTCTTAGAGTCAGCAATTAGTTTCTCAAATTCACCAAAGTCGTTTTCGTTGTAATCTTCTTCTACATCACGTAACATCTCATCTAGATTGTCTTTATCTACATGCACATCAGAATGGACATTATCAAAATTCGGATGATCATCGATATTACTGCAATCCACATCCGGGTCCTGCTAATTGGTAGCGGTGCTTGTTTCCTCAAGATCTTCGCCATGCCATATCCAACGGGTATATCGTGTGTTAAAACCATGATGAATCAAATGACTCTTAATCTGATCAGAGTTGCTAAATCTCTTTAAGTTCATACAATCTGTAAAAGGA
Source organism: Pharus latifolius (assembly GCA_019359835.1). Taxonomy (NCBI): domain Eukaryota; kingdom Viridiplantae; phylum Streptophyta; class Magnoliopsida; order Poales; family Poaceae; genus Pharus; species Pharus latifolius. The sequence continues at coordinate 36,955,086 of CM033325.1, forward strand.
CAAAGCATATCTTTCTCCCCTTCCTCGCCTTTTGTTGCTCAACAAATTTAATAAACCCATTCACACCATCTAAATATTTAAGAGTAGTATGTTTTATTCCATATATCTAATATTTCTAGTCCATCTACAATTAACAAAATTGACAAATTGCAAAACATAATGAGTCAGGCATGCATGAAACCTGCCGAAGTAAGCTATATATAGATGTACAGCCTCTTACAACTGATATGTGAAACCCTAGCTTGATGAAACACTAATTAACCTAACTACATAATACAAGCTAGTGAGCTCCTAAAATATAGGCATTTCCAGCTAGCTAGCTAGCTCCCAAGCTTGGAGCTACAAGCTTGGAACTACACAATACAGCTAGTTTGCAAGTAGAGAGAGAGGGAGATCTAGAGAGAGAGAGGGAGATAGGTTATGACAAGCTTACATTAAAGAAAGGGGTCCAATTAACTTCTTTCCAGCTTGCCCTTATCACTCTAGCAGTGTAGCTTGGAGCGTGGAACTCTCATCGCAAATAGAGGGAGACAGAGCATGCAACAAAACAAAATAGCAACTTAGCAATGGTCGAGTGGGGTTTTACTTATACTGGAACAATTTCTAACTGTAAATACATATATTTACCGTTAGAAGAATATGTGTGTAGTTGCATTGCTGTTTCAGACATGTACTTGAATGTGTGAACTGGTGTATATGTGTGCATTTGCATTGCTGTCTCATACTTGAACCAACTTGGCTTTTGTTTTAGACATGTACTTGTACCTCTTCTAATGGCAACTACACACATATGCACAAATACACAAATACAAGTGTTTCTTCTAACGGTAAGTATATGTATTTACCATTAGAATAGATACAAGTACATGTCTAAAATAAAAGCCAAGTTGGTTCATGTATGAGACAGTAGTGCAAATGCACACATATGCACCAGTTCACACATTCAAATACATGTCTGAAACACATATGCAACAATACAAATACAAGTGTTTCTTCTAACGGTAAATATATGTATACCGTTAGAATAGGTACAAGTACATGTCTAAAAAAAAAGCCAAGTTGGTTCATGTGTATTTGTATTGCTGTCTCAGACATGAACCAACTTGGCTTTGTATTAGTATACCTCTTCTAATGGTAAATATATGTATTTACCGTTAGAAGAGGTCCAAGTACATGTCTAAACAAAAGCCAAGTTGGTTCATGTTTGAGACAGCAATACAAGTATACACATATACACCAATTCACACATTCAAGTACATGTCTGAAATAGCAATACAAATACACACCTATACACCAATACAATTAAATACACAAATACACCAATTCACACATTCAAGTACATGTCCCAAATAACAATACAAATACACCAATTCACATATTCGCTGTATATTACAAAAGTCACGTCTGAAACAATAGATCATGACGAGGACCCAGTGGCCCATACATTTTACATAAAAGAGAACCTTAGCAAGTTGCGACAATGTAACTACCGACTACAAGTTAGACCTGATATATCACAAATCCATTCATCTGAAACAGCAAATGTATGAACCACATTTGTATTAACCATAGGAGTAGTTCAAACATGCCCGAGGAGCTGGAACTGGCATTGAGTTACTTGTAGTTGAGGTGAGTTGAGTTGAGTTTGAGCTCGAGGAAATCACCAATACAAATGTAAGATGCTTTTTATAGGTCCTGATTTGAGAAACACGCCAGGCTTGAGGATCTTCTCGATCGAGCCAACTAAGATCTCGCCCTTCACGTCCTTCCAGCTCTCGACGGTGATCTTCACCCTTTCTTTCGCCAACAAGACAACATAAGCAGCGTATTGTGACGAAGAACCGTGACATACATTGCCCCCCATGAACATCATCTAAGGACCTGCACAGAATCAATAGGCATTCTAGAGAAAATTAAGATTGTTTACTGCTACCTAAATGGCTCCCTATCTGAAAAAGGACTACCAACTGATGGTTAGATTGTTCTTTGTCATAGTAACATCAACTTACAACTGAGAGATCAAGATATTACATTTCTACTCTATTTCATTACAAGAAATTACAATCCCAACATACATTATTTAATGAACTTTTTACAAATATCTTGATCATTGAGCAAGCAAGTGTTTGTCTTATTGGCATTTGACTATGTTAGCTAGTGTTTGTCTTACAAATATCTTGATCATTTTTTTCATTTGAATTTCAAACAATTGAACATTCTCTGTCCCACAATGATATTATTTAGTTGTTTTAGTAAAAATAGGACCAAGACATCGTACATAATCATATTGAAAAGAAGACACATAAAAATGAAAGATACAAAAATCGCAGGATAATTGCCATCATAGGTTTAGAATAATCTAACAATGACGAAATTTTACTTGCCTTGCTTGAGATGCCGAAATCTAGTCGAGAGAGTTGAGGCTACGATCGATCTTGGACTTGATTCACCTGAGAAACAAGTGACCGTCGATGGAAGTGGGGAGGTGCGGTGACCATCGATGGAGGTGCAGCGGCCATCCATGGAGGTTACGGGTTAGGGCTTGTCGCGCCCGAGGAGATAGAGAAGTGGAACCGTTTGATTGGAAGAGAAATTCCAGGGTATTTGTAGAAGTCGAACGGTTCTAACGGTACCCAACATACTACCGTTAGTACTTCTGTATCTCTTCTAACAGTAAATATATGCAGCACCGTTAGAATAAATCATTCGGCTTCTTCTAACGGTACACAAAATACTACCGTTAGTACTTGTGTACCTCTTCTAATGGTATATATATTCTATACCGTTAGAAAAAACCATACAATTTCTTCTAACGGTTAATTTCATAGCAACTGATAGTAAAAATACCTACAACATTCCTTTTGTGATTGCGGAACACCTTTTCTAATGGTTTTCTTCTAAATCGCTAATAACCGTTAGAAGATAGGGGTTAGTAGACTGCATTTCTGTGCTAGTGATGGTTGCATTTCCATTCTTAGCCTACTTTTTACTGGGTCGTACCCAGGGGCTAATCGCGACAAACGATAAGCACCTTGGTTTGATGTGTAAATAGATTCACTAGCGGAACTCATGATCGTATCTAGCTAAGACATCTCTTTGTAAGCCAGTTCTTACCGCATAAGGGACTTACTAGTATGGTCTGATCATTCGAGTCGTTGTTAGTTAGCAAAAAACTTACGCATTTGAACTACGCTAGTTGTCTCCAAGGCCAGTTGTTTCCTTAGTCCAGGTGGCTTATCCTATGACCACTATACTAGGTTTTTAGTATAATTGGTCGCAAGAGGGGGCTAGGAGAATATAACTATAACATTGGGTCAGAAAACTAAGTACTTTGCATGGTAATCATTCATCATTTTGCTAATCATTCATAATGCATTTGCAAGGTATAAAACAAAGACTTTACTGCGATAACAAGGTAAATACTAGCATTGTATTTTCATTTCATCATAACAAATGTTTACATGAGAGGAGATTAAATAACATTTAGAGGCCAACATCGCGAAAGTAATTTTTCAATCAAAGGCCTGACCTCAGCCATGATCGCCTCAAGTTGGTCTTGGCTGTCAAAGGTCGCATCTTCCACCACTGGATTTAGATTTAATTCAGACCATGGTGAAGCCTAAGTTTGCAGAGGATGGCAGAGGCTACATATATAACATCATTCTTAAGTGCCTCTTTGTGCCTCCTTGCAATTTCAGCAACGTTTGCGACTAGAAGATCAGCTTGAGCCGTGACCAACTTGCATGACTTGCCGAAGGAAAAATCATCCTTTTTAGGATCGACAAAATCCGCCTTCAATGAGTCAGTGACCTCCTACAACTTGGCAAAGATATCTTTTTCTATGAGACTGCAGCTTTTGATAGTTTATTCCAAAGCACCCTTTTCATTGAGGGCAAGCTTTGCGGTCTCTTCGGCCTTCTCTTTGGCTGTCCTGAAGCGGCTGATGACTTGTTGGAGTTTATCCAAATCATTTCCGCGTTCAATGCTCTTTTTTTCATAGTAGTTTTTCTCCTCAGCCAGCTTTGTGTTCTCCTCTCTTTGTTTTGAGAAGAAGAAGAAACGAATTCAATTGAATTCGTGAAATTCATAAGGTTCATAAAAGGCAATGTAAGTTTCTACCAAAATGAACTTACCATCTACCCTGGTCTGCAATTTGAAGGCGCTCAATTTTTCCTTCGAGAGAATTGGATAATGCGGCCTCCTGCTCCAAGGTTGCCATCTAGTCCTCAGCATCCTTCAATCGTTACTCCAAGCGCCAGAGTTTCAGCAAGCCTTTTGCTGCTTACTTTTTGGGCTTCGACCATTTTCCTCTTCAGAGAAGAGCACTCAATGATCGTAACCTCTTTGCTGTTGCGTTCATTAGCGACCTCCTCTAGCAAAGTAGATTTTTCCCTGCGAAAACATAAATTATTATTCCAGTTTATAAGGGACTGAGTTTGAAGTATGATACTTACTGCTTTAACTTGTTTCATTCCTCTTGTGTGACTTTGAGCTACTCCACCAGTAGGCCAAACATGTCTGCGTCATGAGCAACGTTCTGAATAGAACAAAAGAAGAAGTAGTTAAAGAAGATTCTAGAAGAAACATGTGAAGTTGTGAAGTAAATATTTTTACTTACCTCTAAAAACTTCTCAAAGTACCTCTCCGGGAGGTTCATAAACCCACCTGCTTGGCTGGTAGAAGCCAAGCTATCACATGCCTGCCCCACCTTGTCTAAGAATTGGGACTGAATGTTCAAGTATGGGGCCGAGCGCTGGGTTTTGGTGGGCTGGACCGCCATTTCCTGAGTCCTCTCATCTCCTTGTTCTCCCGAACAAGAGGGAGGCACAATTTCTTCAACCAGAGGGGGAGCAGATGTACCTGCCTATTCACTTGTCCCCATGGTCACGGTCGTGGCTGCGACCTCAGTCTCTTCATCATTGGTGGGTTCAGTAGATTGGACATCTTGAATCACCCCACTAATGATGGTCGTAGGGTCCTCCTCAACATCCTGCGAAGGTGCAACTTTTGCAGCTGCTGGTTATGTTGCCGCCTCGCTCATGGCATGTAATTTCGCAATAATAGTCACCACTGGCGTGGTGGCAGATGGTCCAGTTGCGACCATCGGAGCAGGCATTGCAGTAGTTGAAGGAGCCCTGCATATCCAGTTCTAAGATTGGTGAACTATTCCTAACTGAGTATCGAGACTTGGTTAAGACAAATGCTTATCTGATGTTGAGTCCCAAGAGGTTTTGGGAACTCAAAGCCTCTCTTGTGGGAGACAAGAGTGAAGAAAGCGCCATGGGAGAGGATTGATCAGGAGTCACTGGTGATCTCCTCCTCACAACAAAAAGGGAGGTTCCCTGTTCCTCTTGCACGTCGCTCCCCTCTCCCTGTACAACCATGAGTTAATTCCTAGTCGTATTTGGTAATGTTTGAGGGGTGGGAACCCTTACTATAACAACCTGCGTGGTTGCAACCAGAGGGTCACTTGTTCTCATGATCGTAGTAGGGCTTGGTTGGCTCACAGCTGCGATCACCCCTGCGGTCGCAGGAACTTCCATGGCTGCGACAGTAGTCGTGGCCGTGGGGACACTTGTAGGCATAGTCGAAGCCGTGGTAGCCACAGTGGATGCCACCGAGGTCGTGACCAGCGTGTAATGACGCCCGGAGCTGAAGGCCCCAAAACCACCACAGTTGTCGTTGCAACTATTGAGAGAGCAGTGAATGGTTGAATTTAGTCTTGGCCAAACCTTTGGTCGCAGGTGGAGCCTTCTTCAGCTTCTTCGATGTGGAACCGCTTGAGGATCCCACATCATCACTGGCTCGCCTCGTCTGGGCCGCTTGGTGCTCAAACAGCTAATACAAACCAAAATGAACTACTTTGGTAACTTTTGTTCACAATTAGATATAAACAGATCACTCGAAAGCGAAATACCTTTCGACGTGCCTGGACAAAATCACCCGAGTTGCCAACCAGGCTTGCCGGCCTTCGCGCATTGGCGTCGCTTTCAGCAGTCGTGTTATAGGCCTTTAGGAGCAAATTTGTCCTCCTATCTACTTATGAAACATGCAAGACTGTCGAAGAAAAAAGACTTGCAAGATTATTCAAAAGAATTCAGTTCAGATAAATAAAAAACATATTCAAAGGTTGTACTGATCTAAACATCTTGGCTATAGCCATTACGTGGAGAATAGTCTCTGGTGCCATCATCAAAGCCCCTAACCTCCTAGGCGGGGTGTTCCCTCTTCTTCAGAGGGCTGATCTGGTTCTTCACAAAGTCCTGGATCACATCGCGGGTAGTCAAGCCCTCATTTTCCAGGTATTGGATTACCTGGGCTTGCCTTTTCTGCTCGTCATCTAGGGGAGGAGCAAAATCTTTATCTCTGCCTTTCTTTGGTTGACGGTTCTTGAACCAGAGATGGCTCTCGCTAGGAGCCAAGCAGTAGAATTAACCACCGTTGATACCATCCGTGGACAGAATCACAGAGGGGGAGATATGGGTAGTCCTTCTTCTCCCGGAGTCGGAAGTAGACGAAACCGCAAGCATTGGAGCTTTTCGACCATGCCAAAAAGTAATATTGACAGAAGAAAGGTATGCTGGGTAAAACCCCAACATATGCCTCGCACAAATGCTGAGAAACAACAAGAATCAAAATGGAGTTGGGGTTGAGGTATACCAACTCCAAATCATAGTGTGCAAGAATGCTCCGGAAGAAATTGCTCTCTAGAAGGCGAAACCCGCAGCGTAGGGAATCTTCAAAGATCACCAGCTCACCCGGTTGCACAACGGGGCTTTCTTCTTCATCCCCGGTAGGGCACCATGGGATCAACGACCTTGAGGGGAGGTAACCCTTCTTCTCCATGGCCAGCACGTTCTCAACCGTCCAGTGATGAGAACGGGTCCAGGAAACCATTGAGTCGAAGATTTGGGGAAAAATAAAGATCTTGAAGAAGGAAAGCTTGGAGGCTACGAATGTGTAGTTTCAAAGGACGATTTTTTGAGTTCTTAGCTGTGGGTTACATCCCATAAGAAAACAACTTTTTATTACGACAGAGATCCTTTTCATTTAATGCCTTTCATGATGGGTCTGACAAGCGCACACAACTTTTCTTGGGCTTTGTTAGAATTTGAAACGCAAAGGTGCCTTTTTGAGAATCTAAAACGCCACTTCTATTAAAAAAACCTTTTTGTTTCATATTTGAGGGCTAGATGACAGAGATTATTACCTAAGTTATTTGCTTGTGCCTTTCCGTGGTAGAGCGACCACAGAGAGAGATCATGTGATAGTCCAAGATCTTCTGGACTTAATCAATGTTATTTGTTTGTGCCTTTCCGTGGTCGCTTGCGACCATAGAAAAAAAGATCATGTGATAGTCCAAGATCTTCTGGACTTAATATGGCCCATCATGGATGATCATTACACTAGTGTGGTATCCGTGGTCTCAAACTTTGTGGCTGCAACCTCTATGATCGCAATACCTAAGGTCACAGAGTCCGCAGTCAATACCTACAGTTACTATGGTCACTGAGACATAGTAATCCCCAATACATGGTCGCAGCCAGTATGCAACCATGCAATAACAGAGTTTGTTTAAACCTCTTCATGGGGGAATCGATAGTGGTGTCTTTATCCTTACCATGATAGTGCATTAAGACAAATATATAGCCTAGAAGTATCTTTGAATCAAGAAAGGAAGGTTTGGTTGAGACTTATCTTACCGACCACGGTCTAAGGGTGTTGCAGTTATGCAATCATTCCATTATTCCCAAGATAATATGAGTCTCTCTTCACTGTTTAGAAGGATGAACGTGCGGTTATCCATAACCGTCACATCATAACTGGTGGACAGCAACCACTTGACACTGCTTGTAACCGCCAAGCGTCCCTTTGATGAAGCAACTGACGCCTCTTGACAAAGTATAAAAAGAGCTTGGAACTTGTAAAAGAGGGGGATTGAAAAGGAGATCAAGTGAGAGTTAGACAAAAACAGAGGTTGTAAAACTCTGTACACTTTATAATCTATCATTTTGATAGTGAAAATCCAATATGAGTAGGGCTATTACTCAGACTACGAGGGCCTGAACCTGTATAAACACAGTGTGTCTGGTTTGATTTTTATGGTGATATTCTTTGGTGATTGGTAGATATTGTCCCCCTTTTAATTAATATAAATTCTTGTAAGTTCAGCTTGGGATATTGTCCAAATCGCCAACACCCTTGTCTTCATCGAGTTTGCCGCTGGCCATCTCGTCGCTCCAGTTGGGCTAGCACTAATGAAATTGTTCTAGTCCTAGAAATCCCATAAACGACAAATGTAAGGCAAGTCCTTTTCATGTGCAAGGGCTCCTCCGGGAGCCTTAGGGCCTGGTGACTTGGGCCCCCGCTATGGGCACAGTTTTCCGGGTACCTCCCGGAGGAGCAGGACCCAGAGTTTCAGAATCAAACTACCGAATGACGCATTTTTGGGTTCCTCTTGGTGAACTGGGAGTAGCTGGCCTGGATGCTACTTTAGAATAGCAGTCCAGGCTCCTCCTGGATCCCCAAGGCACAACGATCCGGATAAAATTATGTCCAGATCCCTCTCGGACTCCCGGGAGGGGTAGTCTTGACGCTTTTTGCAGGTAAAATTACTACCAGACCCTGGGGCTCCCAGGAGCTTTGCTCTTCGGTGAGGTCAGGGTATGACGGGGCCTTTCAGCAAGTTCAGGTCTCGTGAACAGAGAACCCAGAGCCTCCTCGTCTAGGCCAAGTGTCTCTGAGAGCCAGTCTCAGACACAAAGTTGAGCGCTCTGGGAATCAAGGGCCCACCTGTCAAAGACTTAGAAGCCAATTCTACTCTTGATGTTTTAGTTGGTAAGGGGCATTTTAGTCTTTTGAACAACTCTTATAATCTATAAATATCCTTTTAGGCCCTGATTATAGAGAGAACACCCATAGCTCTTTAGGACTTAGACACTCAGCTACGTTCTAGAGGGTAACACTTGTAATGATCCACCTTGTACACAAATTTGGTTCAATATTGAGAGTAAAGTGGTATGGCTTGGAGCGATATTCCTTCGAGGATCGATCCCAACCGACTAAACGTCAGGGGCCTATCGATATTTACGGGGTGCCTGATTTTCACGACGTAGGATCGTTGATAACTCGTTGATTTGTGTAGCCTAACGAACCGATGGCGCCAACCACTATAAATGTTCTGTATACCTTCCCTTCACTACATGGTCGATGATTCACGACCGCCTCCCCCCAGTAGGTCGCATATACATTACAAGAGACTAGACAAAGACACATCTTAAGCAACCGTTTTATTAAAAATATTTTTTGTGTGCATAAGTTAAGTAAATCTTCCCTTCCCCAGCTGGCCGACGATTCACTACCGTCTCCCCCCAGTGGGTCTGATCCGTTTGAGACCTAGCCTTGGTTTTCGCACTAGACTTGCCCAGATTCTAATATGCGGAATAACGGGATCTTACTCAGAAATATCGAAACCCAAAGGTTGATCGAAAACACAGTTCAAGGAAATTGCACAACTCTTTATTTCAAAGAGGGCTTTACACGTCGAACGTTAGACACACTTGTCTACGTCGAAGGAATTATAAGTGTCTAAAACTCAAATAAGTTCTATGACTTTCTGATGATCTAAACTACACCTATTACAAGGTATATTTATGGTCCAATCGTATGAATACGTATTAGACTCAATAACTAACTAACTAACTAATCCTAAACGGATAAGCTTAGTTATATATATTCGGATCGAATTACAATTCCGAACAGGGAACAAATTCCTTTTCATGGTTACGAAACCTTTCCGAATACGGTTATGATCGCGGAGCCTTATGCGATCAAGACCTGAAGATCCTCCCGGATCATGACTCCCTTGTTGAGAAGGAGCCAACCGCTATTGCGACCTCTCGATCAAACTGGAGATGTGGAAATTGGGCTTATCCATGTTCTCTGGTGTACCACTTTGCCGCACGTACTCATTGATCTTTTCGACCGACTCGAAAAATCTCCTTTGGGGCACTGCGGGTGGTAGTCACCTTCTTCTCCAGAATCACATCTTCGCGTAGAGGTTCGTCTCGTTGATAGACCAAGTCTTCAACAGATGGTACTATAGTATCTGGCTCATCGTCCAGCATTGAAGGCTCGAAGAGTTTGAGGTGCTCAACATTAACAACCGAGTAAATATCCATGTATGGAGGTAACTCGAGCTGACAAGCATTATTACCCACTTTCCGCAAAATCCGAAAAGGACCATAACGAATGGGTTTGAGTTTCGTACCTTCACCTTTAAGTCTCTCTTTACACAGATGTAACCATACCATATCACCTTCTTGAAATTGCGCATCAACTCGGTGCCGATTATGTCGTGTCTTGTACTTGAGTTGAGCTTTCAGCAAGTTCTGTTCAACTTCTCGATGGAGTCGTTGAATACCTTCGAGGAACTTTTGTGCTCGATCTTGATCAGATGCTTCCTTGCTATTCTGTGCTGAGGTAGGGATCACAAACTTCAATACACACTGACTCGTAATCTGTTGGTTCATGTCGGATGTAAATCAACCCAGCGGATATGGTCGCGGGTGTGTGGTTTTCTTCAAACCAAGTTGCCGAACCAGTCCAGTGGAGAGCAGATTCTTCTGACTTCCGGGATCGAATATCACTGCGACCACTTCGTGCTTCACCTGAATGTTGATGGTGAACAAGTCCTCTGTTGGGTGATGGTCGTTCGGTGGATCCAAACCCTTCTCCTTCAGCATTGCCATCAGATACAAGGTCGTATCCACCTCATTAGCCGAATTCACTCGGACAACTTCTTCGTCGAGTGAAGTCACAGTAGACGTCGAAGTTGAGTATGAAGCTTGTAGCATTTGTCCTTGGTATGTCCCGTGACTTGACAATGTTCACAAAAGGCATCCGTGCCCGATTTTGAGGTGTTCTTCGTCGGACTCGGCTTTTTGTTTGTCACTACGGGATTTGTTCTTCTTCTCGATCTCCATAGCAGTTGTGCTTGCGGTCGCGATGTCTTGGACACCGAACAGACTTAGCTCATTACTGATCAATTTCTGAACTCCGGATGTGTATTTCCAAAATACTTGAGGATCGGATAGTGAGATGCCGATGACCATTGCTTGTTGTCAAAACTCCGTCGTATAGTATTGGACGGTCTGGTCGTGCCGTTGGTACAATCTGTGCCAACGCTCCCATCTCTCCTCAAGGTAACCCATCAGATAGAATTCTTGTCGCAGAAGTCATTTGAATTGACCCCATGCAAGGTCATCAACTTCACCATTGGCGACAAGAGCCTTCCACCATGTCTTGGCGTGGTCCTTCATCTTCAAAGGTGCAAATTTGACTTTTTGAGTGCTGACGAGGATTGACACCCGGGTCACCTCTAATAAACTTTTAGTTCAAGACAGGTTCGAACCAGACATGTATCTGGTGATGTGGACTCAAGCTATTCTGAGGGGCATCACCATGAGGTCGCAAGCTTTACGCGATCAGGTCGCGGGTTTCGTGCGATCAGACCATAAGCCTTGCGCGGTCAGAAGTTCGTAGGCTATACGCGAACTACACATTCGGGATATTGCGCGGTTAGCCAAATCCCGAGGTCAGAACATCTGCCGATCAGGATACTTAGGATCTATCTATTCGGTTGTCCATACAACAGGATATTCTAAGTATCCCGAAGATTCCTACACGTGGAGAATCAACCGTCAGGAGGTTAACACGTACAGTTATCCATGAATAACACTTGTTTAACCTACGTGGAGGTTAAGAGCAGTTCCAAAAACCGCATCCAACCGTTCGTACAACTGATTGATGCAGTTTCCTTCACATGGCACCCTTTCAAATAGTATAAAAGGATGGCATGAAGCATCAATCAGGAAGGGAGAAGAGGGGAAAAAAAAATCATCTAAGTTAGCCAAGTCTACGGCACACCTTATATAGCATTTTAATAAGCTTTCTTTGGCTTATCTTTGTACACTTTTACAGGAAAAATCCTCGCCTGTGAGGACTTTTCCTTCCATTTGTAAACCTTTTTACCACACTTAGTGAAATATCAACAGGACGTAGGGCTTTTACTCCCACCATCGAGGGCCGGAACCTGTCTAAATTCTCTGTGCTCCTGTTCACCATTGTTTAGCATACCTTCCCGAAGGGTCATCTTGAAAGGTCTCACAACTACAAATTCTGCATAAGTTCGGCTGAGGACTCCGAGTCCAAATCGTCGACAGCTGGCGCCCACCGTGGGGCCTTTCTCAAGGCGTCCTAATTAAAATTCGGAGGTTTGCCCAAATATGGCTGGAGCATATGATTCCGAGAACGATTTCGATCTCGAGGATTATGCCCATATACCCATGCCTTCTCCAAGAGATCCTGTTCCGATGGAAGAGGTCGAAGGCCAGAATCTTCCCCAGGCTGAATCATCTCCCCAAGTCATGTTAATCGACCAGGAGGTAACTGGCACAAGGTCAGAACCCACGGAGGTTCTTAATGTGCTAGGTGATGAGTCCGGCCCGTCATACGATCCCGCTGAGGGAAAGTATGATGGTGACCTTGAAGTTAGCCCAGGAAGGTTCGACCCTGATAACCTCCACCGTCTCTTTGATTTCGAGTCTGAATCGGAACAGACCGAGATGTTCTCTCCATCGACGACTTCTCTCCCTAGGCAGTTTGCTGCGTTGTCGGAGGAAACTCCCGATCAACAGGCTGCCAGGGAAGAACAAGATCGCAAACAGAAGGAGGAGCAAGATCTCGAGCAACAGAACAACGAACTGCGTAGAACTGCCCTAGAGGCTCTTCAAGATGCGCAGGCTCGTTACGATGCTGCCCCGAGTTCTTCTCGACGGTCGCGTGGTCGTAGACGTGACCAGACTCCTTCTTTACCACCGGAGCATTTCCCAGTGGACGAAGAAACAATAACACCTGGTGCCCCTAGGAGAAGTACCCATGGTCGACTGCGATCTATCGCGGAAGTCATGCGCAATTTTCCTCCTACGGTCACGGATGCGCAGAGACCGGCCTTTTTCAGGATCCTGGCGGAAAGATTGGATGAGGTCGCATCCGAGGCGACCCCAACAGCCTCTTCCCGCTCAGTGACACATTCCCGTCAACGAGATGGTCCTCATTCTGGCTCTGGCCGATGGAATTACCCACCGCCTATACCGTCCCGACAGAACAAATATCGGCGAATGTAGGACTCTCGTAGTAGGGATCGAGTTCCCGTTCACTCTCGTTTGGGACCCCGAGTAACCTCGCCATTAAGTGAGTTTGCTCGAAACCCGACCGAAAGTCGCAGGACGGTTCACGGTCCTTACGTTGGTTGCAAAGCTTTCTCGCCTGGCCTGCGAGCAGTCGTTTGGCCCGATAAGTTTCGACCAGGGGCCATTGAGAGATTTGATGGAACTCAGAACCCATCCGAGTTTCTTCAGATCTATATTACTGCCATCCAAGCAGCAGGAGGCGATGACATGGTTATGGCCAACTACCTGCCAACAGTCCTCGTAGGACCGGCTAGAACCTGGTTGTTCAATCAGCCTGAGGGTTCTATCTATAATTGGGAAATGCTATGCGATGCCATCCTCAGCAATTTCCAAAACTGTTACTAAAAGCCGGGTAAGGAGGACGACTTGCATAGATTGCGGCAAACTTCGACCGAAACGCTTCGGCAGTTTGTCAAGAGGTTTGTCGGGGTAAGAAATACCATCCCGAACATATCTGATGGCTCCGTAATCAGGGCATTTAAGCATGCCGTTCGATACCGGAGATTCACTGAAGACTTGCTTATCCACCCTCCTCGATCAGTGGCCGATCTGTTCGATATGGCTGATCGATACTCCGATGCAGCCGAGGCAGTCGAATGGAACCGATTGGTTGACAAGGGGGACCTACCGCCCCAACCAGGCTTCAAGGACGCCAAGAAAGAAGATTCGAGCAAAAAGCCGGAGTCTTCACCGGGTGGGAAGTCAAAAAAGTCGAAGAGGAACCGCTCTGGACAGTACCGTGAGGTCGCGGTCGCGGAGAAACCACCTTCGACCAAAGGTAATAAGTCTCCTTTTAAAAGTAAAACTGCTTCTGGTGGCCGGGATTCCGACCAGCCAGAAAAATCAACTAATCCGCAGGAGGGCAAAAGGTGGTGTCCACTCCACAATTCCGCAGGCCACGATCTCAAAAACTGCAGGAGTTGGTTGAAACAGCTGGATGATTTCTACCAAGGAGCTGGGCCAATGCCGACCTTACCGCCTAAAGAGCAGGCGTGCGGGGTTAGAGACGTCGATGGAGACGAAGAAATGGCTTACCAGGTACCTCAAAATCATGTTAATGTCATTTTCGGAGGTTCCTCCTCTTTCGTTTCCAAAAGGCAGTTTAAAACCTTTTGCCGAGAGGTTAACCAAACGGAGACATCCCTTGGTGAACCTCAATACCCCCGTTGGTCGGATATGCCTTTGACGTTCGATCGCGCTGACTGTCCCGTGGGGCTAACTCGACCATTGAGGTTACCTCTGGTTATTACCCCAATCATCAGTAACGCGAGAGTCGAAAGGGTCCTGATCGATGGGGGAAGTTCCCTTGATCTTTTATTGGTCAAGACACTCGACGAGATGCAAATTCCTCGTTCGAAGATCAAGCCCATAATCTATCCGTTTTATGGGATAATCCCAGGCCCCTCCATGATGCCATTGGGACAAGTGGTCCTCCCGGTCACTCTGGGAGAACCAGATAATTTCCGAACAGAATTGGTTACTTTCGATGTAATCGATTGTGATTCAGCTTATAATGCAATCTTTGGCAGGCCGACTCTTGCTAAGTTCATGATGGCCACGCACTATACTTATCAGTGCGGGAAATTGCCTGGCCCCAAAGGTGTTATTTCGGTCCGAGGTAGTCGCAACGTGGCGCTCACGTGCGACCGGCTATCTTTGGAGATGGTCGATCAACTTCCCCTCCGGGACGCTCAGGTCGCCACTGTCGCCACCGACGCGATCAGGGCTGCTCCTCGACCAGATGAGAAACTCAAACAAGTTCCTTTGTACCCAGATGACCCATCCAAGACAATTCGGGTTGGGTCAGCCCTGGATGACAAATAGGAACTCGACCTCGTTGCTTTCCTCCGAGCTAACGCAGATGTGTTTGCGTGGAAACCGTCCGACATGCCCGGTGTCCCAAGGGAAGTAATTGAGCACAGGTTAGCAATTCGACCTGGACAACGACCAATAAAGCAAAAGCTCAGGCGTTTTGCCACCGACCGACAAGAAGCCATCCGAGAAGAGTTAGACAAACTCTTACAAGCCGGGTTTATCCGCGAAGTGAATCACCCGGACTGGCTCGCCAATCCGGTCATGGTCCGCAAGTCAAATGGCAAGTGGCGCATGTGCGTCGACTATACTAGCCTCAACAGTGCCTGTCCGAAGGATGACTTTCCCCTTCCCCGCATCGATCAGCTGGTCGATTCCACTGCGGGTTGCGAACTGATGAGTTTTCTGGATGCCTACTCAGGATATCATCAAATTAGCATGGCAGAAGACGATGAAGAGAAAACTGCCTTCATCACCCCGTTCGGCACATACTGCTACGTCAGAATGCCGTTCGGTCTCAAGAACGCTGGTTCCACGTACCAGCGCTTGATGCAAAAGACCTTTCTTTCCCAGATAGGGCGTAATCTCGAAGCATATGTAGACGACTTGGTTGTAAAGAGCACCAAAAGATTGTCTCATTTGGACGATCTTGCTGAAACCTTCTGTAACTTGAACCGCTTTGGAATAAAATTGAACCCGGAGAAATGTTCTTTCGGGGTTTCTTCAGGAAAGCTTCTTGGTTTTCTTGTGTGTTCCAGGGGCATTGAGGTTAATCCTGAGAAAATCAGAGCTATTGAACAAATGAGGTCGCCCTCGACCATGAAGGATGTTCAACGCCTGGCTGGTCGCATGGCGGCTTTAAGTCGCTTCATATCGCGATTAGGCGAAAGGGGACTACCTTTCTTTAAAGCCTTGCGGAAACATCATAACTTCACATGGTCCGACGAGGCCAAAAAAGCGTTTCAGGAGGTAAAAACATATCTTTCCAGCCCGCCGGTATTGGTGTCTCCTGAAAAGGAAGAACCATTGCTTCTGTATTTGGCGGCCACCCCACACGCGGTCAGCACAGTTCTGATCGCGGAAAGGGAAGGAGTGCACAGACCCGTCTACTATGTGAGCGAAGTACTTCATGGTCCTAAGGAGCGCTACCCTGAGGTCCAGAAGATACTTTACGCGCTACTGATGGCTTCTCGTAAGCTACGACATTACTTTCAAGCACACAAGATCACAGTACCCTCCTCTTTTCCTTTAGGGGATATTGTCCGAAATCCAGAAAAATCTGATCGAATCGCCAAATGGGCGGTCGAATTCGGTGCCTTCGAGATCCATTTCACCCCTCGCACGGCGGTTAAGTCTCAGGTTTTGGCCGACTTTGTGGTCGAATGGACCAACCCTGAGCCACCCGTGCAGTTGGCAAAGGAACTGGAATGCCCTGATTATTGGACAATGTACTTTGACGGCTCCCGTAGTTTTCAACACTCGGGGGCTGGAGTGGTCTTAGTTACGCCTCAGGGCGAACAGCTTAAGTATGTTATTCAACTACACTTTGTTGCTACCAACAATGCAGCAGAGTATGAAGGTCTTCTTGCAGGGCTCCGGGCAGCAAAATTCCTCGGAGTCCGTTGATTAGTGGTGAGGGGGGACTCACAGCTAGTCGTAAACCAGGTAAACAAGGAGTACAGCACCTCCGATGAGACAATGGCTCATTACCTGGGGGAAGTGAGGAAATTGGAAAAACACTTCAGTCACTTCGAAGTCCAATACATCCCGCGAAAGGACAACATTCTCGCAGACCAATTATCCAAAATTGGATCCTCACGCTCATCCGCTCCGGCAGGAGTGTTCATTGAACACTTGGACCATCCTTCGATCATGACTTCGGTCAAGGATGATCCGGCAATAGCCTTCGTTGCCAACCTCGGTCAGGAACAAGATTGGACTCATCCATTGAGGGTCTATCTTGAACATGGGACCCTACCCGAGGACGAAACCAAAAGCGATCGGTTAATTCGAAAGGCGCGTCTGTACAAACTCATAGATGGGATTATGTACAGAAAGGGTACTCAAGGAGTATTCATGCGCTGCATATCTCAGGAGGAAGGAAAATCTCTCCTGAAAGAAATACATGACGGTGTATGCGGTGCACATGCGTCATACCGAACACTGGTCGGAAAAGTTTTTCGACAGGGATTCTACTGGCCTTCGGCACTTGATGATGCCAAGTTTATGGTCAAGATGTGTCCACAGTGTCAGTTTCATGCGAGACAGGTCCATCAACCTGCTTATGCATTACAAACTATTCCTCTCGCATGGCCCTTCGCGATCTGGGGAATGGACATCGTCGGTCCTATGCCACAAGCGGTCAATGGGTACAAGTTTCTGTTCGTAGCCATTGACACGTTCACGAAGTGGATTGAGGCCGAACCAGTACGAAATATTACTGCATCAGCCGCACAAAAGTTCTTTCACAAGAACTGTCGCGCCCCGAGACTGGGACAACGACTACTCCTGTAGAGACCTAGCTCGCTGCAGCTAGTCTCAACCACAACCCTTTGACTTCCCAGGATGAGTCAAACACAGGAGTATATTACATTGCAACAGAGTACTTACAAAATATTAAGCAGTGTGGCCTGCTGGCCTTAATATTACATAAAGAGGATTACAATGCCTGCAAGGCATTCAGGGTTTAACAAAATATTTAACTACACAGCAGAAGATAGGTGACCCTCCCACAAGAGAAGTTGACGGCAGAACAACACACTTCAGGGTTCTGGCGGAACTGGTTCTCCTCCTTCTGGATCCACGTAATACTCCGTGCCATCATCTTGATCAAGGTAGGCTCCATCTATTGAGTTGAATGTTGCAAGGGTGAGCACTTACGTACTCAGCAAGTCATGGGTAAGAGTAAATACATATAGTAGTGATGATATGAACCTAAACTAGTCAAGAATTATGGATATTTGTAAAATAATCCTTTTTCTTTCATACCTCATCTCATGGCAGCACTTTTTATAATATAACATCATCATTCATGTTCACTAGATTATAGCACTACTGCGACACGTCGACACACGACAGCCCACGGTAGCGCTCCTTATCATGACAACACATGTCACTTGGGTAATCTTGATTTAAACATATTTTATTTAGAAAATAGTACTTGTGTCACACCCCGTGGATTTAATCCACCGCAGCAGACTCCTATAAAATCCGGGAGCTCGGAGTATTCGAATACATTTTTTTAACTCTGCAGAGAGGTACCAATTTACCCGCAAGATATTCCACTTTCAAACCTTTCCTATCATAACAAAATGATTGGACCCCTGACTCACTTCATACTGTGAGCGGCAAGGTGGAAATAACAAGAACTTTTGTTATGTTTTACTCACAATTCACCCCCGACCCTGTGGCTCTCAGCGAGGCACAGTTGTGGCAGGTTGTATCCAAACCTCCACCCCATTGCTTATTCCCATTACTGGGTCAGCGTGCTTGATCACCTTCAGTGATATGTGTGGGAGCCGCGCTCCGTGTTTATCGTGCATCACAACACATCTCATGCAGGGGTTTCATGTGCGATCCACATAATTACTTGTTCAGGCCTGTCCCATACCAGGCTTGCGGTTAGCACGTTGTTCATGCCACTAGACGCACAACACAAGGTTCTAGTCCTTATATGCCAGTGACCAGACCATCCACAACCCTGCACCTTCAGTGCCTGCATTCCTTTGCAGTCTAGCACCTCCAGTGCTACAGCCATCCATACCATTTTTCTGGTCACGGCTAGGGGTTTTATTTCATGAATATAAGTATATAAATACATATAATAGTTCATGGCTCAAAACTTGTTTATTTCACATTTCACCGATAACCAGTCTAGTACTGCCAATTCATAAATCAACCATTCTCAATCTTTCACATGCAATATTGCCTATATTCAAGGTTATATTATAGCAACATTTAAAATATAGGTTCAAGATGACCAAGGATGTGACTTGCCTTCCGCGTCGTAAAATACAGCAGTCGATGTCGGATCCACAGTGAAGTCCTCGAACTCGGCCTCTTGATCTGCTCTCCAATCAAACAAACAACCAATAATCATAATCTTTTCAATACATTATTATACTATATGCAATGATGCAAAGATGAAGTCTTGCTGATTCTGAAATGATTGGGTTAAGAGGCTGATTAGGGTTAAGTTAAGGAAACCAATGTTAAGATTAGTTGTCAAAGGTTTACAAGGTTCCAAATGTCTCAAAATATCAAAATGATGTCAAGGTTGCGACTGGTTCGCTCAAAAACAGCGAACGTCTTTAGATCAACATTCGGTTCAAAGCATCGACATAAGGTCGATGAATGATAGAGGGGTTATTTTAACTTGTAGTAGTAGAATAAAATGTAGATCACAACTCTACAAATTTAGTGGACAAAGTGATTTTCAAATTACACAACCAGAAGTGGGTAAACAAGGTCAATGCCACTGGCTGACAAGCTCTGGCATAGAGCTGACAATGTCAAAAACTAGGGCTTAGCATAACTTTTGATCTGGAGCTCCAAATGATGCACCACTTTGTCTGGGAGGTAGGCATTGATAACAGGAATAAATCATTCAATAGGATCTAGGGCTGAAAATGGCTGGAAAGCAAGAAATTTGATGATGAACAGAGATGAACTGGTTGCACTGGAGCAGTTCTGGACACAAACTTGGCATGGCTGTAACTTCCAATCTAGGCCGATCTAGGTGTCGTGCTAGAAGACAAAAATACTCAGGAGGCTAAGGCACATCTAAATGACAAAGTTTCGAGGGCTGAAATGGCCGGGAACACTTTTCCGGTGAACTGTGCCGGAGAAGAACACTGCTATTTGGGGGTTTTTGCTACAGGCCGAGAGAACTTAATTCTTTGCTTGGAGAGCATCTAGGAGGTATAGGGAAGCTTCTGGTAACATCAAATTGACTGGAGGATCACCGGAGAAGCCT
Source organism: Pharus latifolius (assembly GCA_019359835.1). NCBI lineage: Eukaryota > Viridiplantae > Streptophyta > Magnoliopsida > Poales > Poaceae > Pharus > Pharus latifolius. The sequence continues at coordinate 36,975,126 of CM033325.1, forward strand.
GGCGACGATCGCCGGTTTTCTGGTAGAGCTTGAATTTGGGAAAAGCTTCGAATGATGTTTAATTAGGGATTCTAAGCTTACAGGCTTGCTTGAAATAACCCACTGATCAATTTGCTTCACAGGTTCGAGGGCTAATTCGAATTGATTTGGCCTGCATTGCCGGAACAGGGCAATCTTCGATTTTCAGTCAATTCCGGTGATCGCCGGCGTTAGGGGTCATCGGGGAGCAATTAAATAGTACAGCACGATGAGGGAGGCGAGGGGAACTTACTAGTGCTGTCAATTTGGTGGTTGAGGCTGCGGTTGAGGCTGTCACCGTGAGGCCTCGAACTGGTCTCGCCGGAGAAGAAGACTAAGATAGAAAATTTGAGACGTGGATGATTTCCAGTGAGGTTTGAGGGAGCTGCTGAGCACAGGGATGCTTAAATAGGCAGGCGAAGCATGCGAAGAGAAAGCAATGAAGAGATTGGCTGCTGGTGACTTGACTGGTTGCGTGCTGGAGCAACAGCGGCGAAGACACAGCGAAGAACGGTGATGCGACAGCAACAAGCCTTCAGCTGATCACAATGTCGCTTCATCGGGACCTGGCGAAGCTTGTAGCAAGCGGTGGCGACAAGTACTGGCGCGGCGAGGCTACGTGGCGATGGATTGCTGACAAAGTTGCTGCTGATCACGCGCGGGAGCAAACGCTGGTCGTCGACGTAGCAACGGCGCTGCCAAGGTGACGGCTGAGGTGAGGACACGTGCGTACTGGCATGCACGGTCACAAGTGCGGCGAAGCTTGGCCGGCGGCGAGCGTGCACGGCGCAAGAAAACACGGCGAGCTTCTGGTCGTGCACTGGCTGCTTCCCTGGTCGAAAATGGGCTGATTTGCAATATTTGATTTTCACAATTGGACCAATCTGTAATTCTGGAGATTTGGAAGGTTAGAGTTGAATTTGATTTCACTAATCTGGTAGATTATATTCAACAGGTTAATTGGCAATGATAATTGATAAAATATGATACGTTTGAATAGTTTTTGATACAAACTGAAAATAGGGTAATTTAGGGTAATTGAAATCTGAATTTCATTTGGTTTTGAATTCTGGTACTTAGGATGAGATTTTTGGAATTTGAACAGAAGAGAAACTTGTGACAAATAGCATTTTGAGAAGATTTGCCGAAGAAATTCTGAATTTGGAGTTAATCTGGAGATTTTAGCCTTTTTGGATTTTCAAATAACAGATAAGGACTATTTTGCGATAATTCTTGGACTGATTTGTGAAAAGAGTCTAGATGGTGAAATATGGCTGTCAACTTTTTATATTAAGGTATTGACATACCCATGATCATATTCCAGGAATAATCTGGTCTGAACTTGGTCAAGATTCGGATTAAATCTGTATTTCTGAAACTTAGGGTATTTAAGTAATAGAAGGTATTTCTGTTTTCGAAAACAGAAGGAGCTGATAAATCTGAGAGTTAGGGATAGAATTGGATCTAGGTTCTGAAGGCTTTTAAGTTCAAAGTAACTGATAGATCATATCTGAACAATCTGATCTTCATTTGAGGTCACAGGATAGATTTTGGAGATTTCAGGGCTTGAGATAGAAACTGATCTGGCTATTACTACAGATACATGCATGCATGCTATTTATGAAAAAGGAAATTTTCACCCCTAACTCAGGGCGTTACAAGAACATTGTGGCACGATTTGGTGTTCCAAACCGTCTCATCACAGACAACGGTTCTCAGTTCGCTAGCGGTCTTTTCCTAGACTACTGCGATCAGATTGGAACCAAGGTGTGCTTTGCTTCTGTGGCACATCCACAAAGCAATGGTGCCGTAGAACGGGCCAATGGGCAAGTATTGCAAGGCATCAAAAAACGTGTTTTTGATCGCCTCAAGACCCGCTCGGGGGCTTGGGCAGACGAGCTCTATACTGTTCTATGGGCACTACGGACTACCTCTAGTCGAGCCACCGGTGAGACACCCTTCCATTTGGTCTATGGGGCCGAGGCTGTGTTGCCTATGGAAGTTAGTATTGGATCTGTTCGCACGAATCAATTCGAACAGATCAACCAATCCGAACAGCGATCGCAAGATCTCATCCTCCTGGAAGAACGGCGTGATCGCGCCCTGATCAAGTCCGCGGTATACTTGCAGGCTCTACGCAAGTATCACAGTAAAAAGGTGCGACCACGTGATCTCAACGTGGGCGACTTGGTTTTACGAAAAATTCAAGACCAGTCTAACCGCAATAAATTCTCCCCAAAGTGGGAAGGACCATACACTGTCATCTCAGTGCCGCGGCCAGGGTCTGTGCGGTTAGCCATGGAGGATGGTCGGATTTTGTCCAATACTTGGAACATCGATCAACTTCGCAAGTTTTACGTGTAAGTATTCCAATCGCTTTCTTCCTGTTCAATTAGCATCTTTTTATAAAAAACATGTCTTGTTTTCATACAATGAGTGTTTTTCTTTAAGCCCAAATTATACAAATTCGACCTGGGGCTGATCGCCGGCGGTTAGGTTACTATAGCATTTTTTAACCGGATTCGCTGGTCGATCCCATGATCACTTCCAGATAAGTCACTCCTAAATAAGCCGTTTCTCAACGCACACGGGACTATCTGGCTAGTCCTCGGTCATCTGGGTGGCTACCAGTTTGCAATAAGGTTAAAATGTTACTTTAATCTTGACCATCGGCTTGAAGCACATATCCCTGGTCATCATACTTATGTTTTCCCCTCTGCTTAAAATACTAAGGCTTCAGTATTCGTAAAACAGAGGCGGGGGCTAGAGGAATATACTTATAGTATGAAACTTATGATGTGAATATGCACTTTCTTTTGAAAAAATAGTTTTACATACATAGCATTGTAATTACAATTGTTTGGTTACAAAATGTAAGGATCATTCGATCCTCAGCTCAGCCAAGAGTTTGTCAACGAAGGGCTTGACTTCTTCTATAACGGCGTCAAGCAGTTCTTCACTCTCGACCTCAACCGGTCCCACCAGCGCGCTCAGATTCGCATCTGGGCCATGGTGAAGTCGAACCCGGCTGAGTACGGCAGAAGCGACTGATCGGACTCTCGTCCTAATCATCTCTTCACGTCGCCGTAAATCTCCAGGGTGATATTCGAGCAATCATTCTGCTTGAGCTATGAGCAGTGATGACCAATCGCTGACACTTGGTTCGTCCTTCCTCAACTCTACCACATTGGTATTCAAAAGGCTGGCCACGGTTTTCAGTTTTTCGAAGACCAGTAGGCTCAACTCTTTGACCGCTTGGTCGGTATGGTTGAGCGAGGACTCCAGAAGCATCTTGTCCTGGCCGAGCTGAGTAATGCGACCTGCTTGCGCTGTACAGAGAAAAGAGGTTATTAACAAGAAACGGTTTTAAGTCTTCTCAAAGTTGAGAATCGACTTACCAGCCTTCTCAGACTGAAGTTTATTGATTTCAGTCCGTAGTTTCTTGAACTCTGTAACTGAGTTCAGCCTTATCTTGGCTAACTCTTTCTTCAAGAATGTAACCTCTCTACAGCAAAATCAGGTCAGTCACAATTAAAGCCTACTTATATTAACAGAAGAATGACGATCCTCACTTGCGCAAGCCGTCACGATCTTTTTGAACAGCCGCCATGCTAGCCATTGCAGCATGCGACTGGCTCGTCACCCATGACAAGCCCTGTGACACAAAGCAAGAGAGTTAAATATACTCTAAAGGAGGTTCAAACGCCGAAACAGGGGTCATCATACCTTCATAAACTTGTTTAAAGCAGCATCATCCATGCTAGCAGGAATCCTTGCTAGCGCGCCGGAAGTGCCTGCGACGGGGACAGTTGATGGGAGTGCCAGCCGGACGCCACCCCCAGAGGCCACTGGTGGTGACCTAGTCCCTGTACTTGTTTCACCTCCCGCGGTCCGGACGACTTCCTGAACCACGGGAGTAGAGCGCTCTTCATTAGAGGCTCCCTCATCAGCCCTAATTTCAACCTCCCCAGTGGCGGTTGAAGGGTTAGGCGCTGTCTTCTTTTGCCTAACAGGAAGAATGGGTCAGGCAACTTTTATTTAAGATTACTGTCAAGTAAGAGCTCTTACCTTATTTGAAATCCCATTCGTTCCTGGGACTTCTGGGAAAATTCCCCTGGCGAAGGAGAGCCGTCTCCGGTTCTTGCCTTCCTTATGGTAAACAAGGCAGCACCCCCCTGGAAATATCATGTTACAAGCATATTCTTAGGGAACAGGTAAAAACACATAAGTCTTTACCTGGGCCACCGGACTAACTGGTGGGGCTGCATCCGAAGGCCTTGGCGATTCCTGAATTGCTGGAACCATCACAGCCCGCCTTTGTTCGTCTACCTCCTCCTCTGCCTGCGGAGGAGGAGGATTTTCCTCCCTGGAATCCCCAGTGGACCCAGGGGGAAGCTCTCCTCTCTGTATGTACATTAACTTATCAAATGTGCCGAAAGAGCCATGGAGGGAATGATCGAAAAGATTCTTTACCTTAGTCGTCCCTTCGACCAGGGAAGCAGAAATGATTGACCCTGAAACCTCGGGGGCTTCAGGAAGTGGAAGGTCACCTGCGACCACAAGATCCTCGGTGGTCGCAGGGTCAGCCACGGCCACCTCTTCGGCAGCTGTGGTCTCTGCGGAGCAGCTTGGGGCATCGCTGGATGGAAGATCCGCGATCTTCCTCCTTCGAAGGATCAGAGGAACGTCATCCTCTTCCTCCTCGCTCCCCTCTCCCTGTACGACGAAGAAGTGATTCCATGTCGCGCCTGAAAAAGTAGCAGGAATGCGATATCTTACCGCAGTCTTTCTTGCGAGACGAGGAACGCTTCGTGAAGACCCCTCCCCAGGGTTCAGCTTGGTCTTCTTAGAGGCAGGACTCTTTGTCCTGGGTCTCTGAGAGACCTTCTTCACGTTCCTCGCCGTCGGCTTCTTCAGAGAGCCGACATTTTCACTTGGGAATGTCGCATCCGCAAACCTCCCTAGGAGCTATTCTCATTCCAATGGGATTGATTAGTGCTGGACATACAAGAGACCTGTAAAACAGAGGCCAAGTGGAAAGTTTACCTTTCGGCGCTCCTGTTTAAGGTCGTTGCCGGCATGAATCAAGCTTTGGGGGCTAGGCGATCCCTTGGGGCCCTCTACCTCGGCGTTGTACGCCCTGAGGAGGTAGTTAGTCCGCCTCTCAATCTCAGCTGAGGGCAGGACTGTTCCCAGATACGAGTTAAATTGATACATTTCAAAAATGACATAAAAGGATTTCAATGTCAGAAATGAATACCTTCGTTATAGTCCAGGGTAGTGTCCGCCATGGACTCGATCTCCCAAGCCGGATGAGCCCTTTCACGCAGGGGGCTCACCCGATTCTTCACAAAGTCTCGGATGACGTCACGTGCCGTCAGCCCTTGTTCGACTAAGTGAAGGATCACCTCGGCATGCTTCATGAACTCCGCGTTCATCGCCGGGAGAGTATCCAACTCGCTCAGCTTCTCCGGCCGCGAGTTCTCAAACCACAACCCGCTCTCGGTCGGCGGGGTGCAGTAAAACCATTTCTGGTGCCACCCGTGCACTGAGTCTCGCAGGGGTGGGGAGGGATACTCCTTTTTATCCCTCAGCCGGAAGTAGATGCATCCGGCGGCGTTGGTGCTCTTCGACCACGCCGAAAAGTAGAATCGTCGGAAAAGATCCACGCTGGGATATATTCCGACGAAGGCTTCACAGAGATGATGGAATACTGCAAGGATCAACATCGCGTTGGGGTGGAGGTTGATCAGTTCCCACCCGTAATGTTCAAGGATATCCTTAAGGAACCGACTCTCAGGGAATCGGAACCCGCAACGCAAGTACTCCTCAAAAACCACCAACTCGCCTTCTTGGACAGTTGGGGTTTCTCGGTCCTTCTCCGCAGGTCGCCAGTTAATGAGCAGCCGCGGAGAAAGGATCTCCTCCTTCTCTAGCGCCATCAGGCTCTCCTCAGAATGATGAATGGATCTGCTCCAGGACGCCATCTATGGTGTAGAATCAAAGGGGAAGCTGGCGATTTGGGAAGATGAAGGCTGAAGAAAGTGAGGGTTTTGAGCGGCGGGAATTCTAAGGGTTTTTTCGCGGCTGAGTGGCTTCCTCAAGAAGCTACCTACTGCTTTTTATAGACCCAAGGCGACGCAATAATGAGTAAACGGCTCGTTTCAAACGTTCCATTGAATGCTTTATTCATTTCCCATAATGGATACTGTCTCTGATGGACCCGATAAAGTGCTCAGGCGTCGGATCTGAAACAACAAGACTTCTTTGTTTTGGAAACTGAAAGTGTAAAAGGACTGAAAAATTTTTCAGTACTTTTCAGAAGACGTTTTTCCTTTTTATACTTTGAACATTTTTTCGAAAAAATCATGAAATTCAATTTTTGACGTACTGGAATGTTTCAAATTGGGTTATGGTTTTATCAAAATCATGTTTTAGGCTGAAACTTCAATCCTAATCGGAGTAACGGCCTGACCGAGTCCCAACTCTGGTCGAACCTTAGTTCTGACCGCGGCTTTAAAACTGATCGCGGAATCAGGGCAGGTCGCGGTGCTTTTTTCTTAAAAGTGATTTTGATTGCAGAACTAAAATTTCCTGTGTATGAATGGTCGCGAACGTAAAGTTCATGGCTATATTTTCGCACAGAAGATGTGGAGAATATTTCATGAGAAATAAAGAACTTTTATTTCTTACATTCTTTACATACAAAAGGGATGCAGTCGATCAAAACATCGACTTGCTCCGAAAGAAGTTTACAAAGTTCCCCAAGGGACATGTTGTTGTCAGTAGGATCTACACTGGCAACCCCCAGGGAACTAGCAACTACCCTAAGTCTATCTATGTCGTCCCTAACAACAGACGCACTATTGTCCCTAATCAAGTCAGAGAGTTCTCGCTGTTACTGAGCGAAGTCCCTCTCTCGACGGAAATGGTGCGCCTCTTCTCGGGATCGATCAAAACATTCTGCTAGACGCAGAATCTTCGAGGCCATCTCCTCGGTTTTCTTCTCCAGGGCATTCTTCTCTTCCAGAAGGGTCTGTCCGGAAGGAAGAGATGGAGCAGCAGAAGGCTGATCGCTGGGGCCTCCTACCTCCTGCATTTTGCAAAAGTTAGTCATACTAACTAAAATTATCAGCAAAAAGGGAGAAGAATTGTTACCTGTCCCGGTGCATAATCCGTTGATACACCCATCTTGGGAGGAAGATCATCATATGGTGGAAGAGCAACCTCCCCAGAAGAAGATTGCTTCGCCAACCCAATATGACAATCATCTAGTCGAGGGATAGTCACCGCTTGCCGACCAGGATGTTGATCACCCAAAAGGATGGGAGAATTGAATGTGATGGGATCTTTCTCTAAGGATAAAGGCCTAACTTGCCGAGAGGCATGAACGGGGAGGGTCAAAGGAACTGAAGGAAGAAAGAAACTCGCTACGTTCTTCACCTTTGTTCCACTGGAAGATCCTTCGTCAACCTTGGGTTTCTTCTTTAAGGGAGACAGGACTTCATTCGTTTGAGACCCTTGTTCGACAATTTCCCCTTCATCGCTCTCAATCTCGATGATTTCGTGATCTGCCATTGGGAGGAGTATGTGAAAAAGAAGGGGGTAGGATAACAAGAAGAAGACTTAGGCGTGAGAGGGAAATTGTAAATCTTTACATGTCCAGGGGTCTGGTGTTTATAGCCGCTAGGGCGACGGTTCGCCTCCCAGACACCTCGGGTTTCGTTAAGAAATTTACAATTTTACCTCGAGATAAAAATCTCTACGGCGCCATCATTGCCCGTCACGTAATGTCAGAACCCGTCTTGAAAAACCAACCGTTTTCACTTAGTGCGCCACTAAGTGAAGAAGTTAAAGGGCCGGGTTAAAAATCCAATGCACGGTTTTTAAATTCGAAATAAACACGTCCCTTCGTTTTCTTCGAATTTGGGGGCTAGCTGACGAGGATTGACACTCGGGTCACCTCTAATAAACTTTTAGTTCAAGACAGGTTCGAACCAGACATGTATCTGGTGATGTGGACTCAAGCTATTCTGAGGGGCATCACCATGAGGTCGCAAGCTTTACGCGATCAGGTCGCGGGTTTCGTGCGATCAGACCATAAGCCTTGCGCGGTCAGAAGTTCGTAGGCTATACGCGAACTACACATTCGGGATATTGCGCGGTCAGCCAAATCCCGCGGTCAGAACATCTGCCGATCAGGATACTTAGGATCTATCTATTCGGTTGTCCATACAACAGGATATTCTAAGTATCCCGAAGATTCCTACACGTGGAGAATCAACCGTCAGGAGGTTAACACGTACAGTTATCCATGAATAACACGTGTTTAACCTACGTGGAGGTTAAGAGCAGTTTCAAAAACCGCATCCAACCGTTCGTACAACTGATTGATGCAGTTTCCTTCACATGGCACCCTTTCAAACAGTATAAAAGGATGGCATGAAGCATCAATCAGGAAGGGAGAAGAGGGGAAAAAAAATCATCTAAGTTAGCCAAGTCTACGGCACACTTTATATAGCATTTTAATAAGCTTTCTTTGGCTTATCTTTGTACACTTTTACGGGAAAAATCCTCGCCTGTGAGGACTTTTCGTTCCATTTGTAAACCTTTTTACCACACTTAGTGAAATATCAACAGGACGTAGGGCTTTTACTCCCACCATCGAGGGCCCGAACCTGTCTAAATTCTCTGTGCTCCTGTTCACCATTGTTTAGCATACCTTCCCGAAGGGTCATCTTGAAAGGTCTCACAACTACAAATTCTGCATAAGTTCGGCTGAGGACTCCGAGTCCGAATCGTCGACAAGTGCTACTAAACCATTTCAGGTCAAGTAGATCTCAAGCTGATCGAGCCATGAATCTAACTTCTCGGCATCAATCTTCCCATCATATATGGATATTTCAATCTTAGAGTCGACCTTGAAAGATTCAACAGCTAAGGAGGTGTTGGCGAGGTCGTCGGCCTTATTGTCACCTTCGTCTCCATCTTCGTCTGCCCTACGCAAGTCTTCACCAGTCTTCACACCCATAACCCTCCCTAGTTCAGGAGGTACAAGCATGGCCTGCTGCTTAATCCAAGCAAGCACAGTTTCTATGTCGGTGGAGAGCTTAGCCACTTGTTCGGCTAGGTTAGCTTGAACGGAGGTATCGTCAGACATTGTCGGAGACGCGGCTATAGGAACCGTCGAGTTTCACCGGAAGTTTTGTAACCCTGGAGAGTCTTCACCATCCACAGGATAGGAAAGTTGCTCTGATACCAACTTGATCCGTTTGAGACCTAGCCTTGGTTTTCGCACTAGACTCGCCCAGATTCTAATATGCGGAATAACAGGATCTTACTCGAAAATACTGAAACCCAAAGGTTGATCGAAAACACAGTTCAAGAAAATTGCACAACTCTTTATTTCAAAGAGGGCTTTACATGTTGAACGTTAGACACACTTGTCTACGTCGAAGGAATTATAAGTGTCTAAAACTCAAATAAGTTCTATGACTTTCCGATGATCTAAACTAGACCTATTACAAGGTATTTATAGTCCAATCGTATGAATACGTATCAGACTCAGTAACTAACTAACTAACTAATCCTAAACGGATAAGCTTAGTTATATATATTCGTATCGGATTACAATTCCGAATAGGGAATGAATTCCTTTTCATGGTCGCGAACCAAACCATGGTCGCGAAACCTTTCCGAACACGGTTATGATCGCGGAGCCTTATGCGATCAAGACCTTAAGATCCTCCTGGATCAGGGTCGATTATACTTTACTCGTACATGTTTTTTTAATTTTTAAAGAGAAGGAAAATTAGCAATCTAAGCATAAAAAGTGACATAAGAGAGTTAATTTTAGATAATAGTTTATTGGAAATCTTCAATTTGGAAGAAGTCAATAACAATCTAAAAGACAAGTTCAATATTTAATGGTCAATTTATGATAAGAACTGAACATAGGCAATTGAAAATTTTAAGAGAGCTAAGTTCAATGGATCATATGCAAAATTGTGATAGAATAGTCATCTAATTGATTAAAGATCATCTTCAAAATCAGGCGTTCCATGTGATATGTCTTTTTTTTAGTTTATGATGGAATGTGGTGGAATGATAATTCGTTGAAAACTAAGCAAATGGTTATATGAACACCCCCAAGCTAAATCAGACATTGTCCTCAATGTATGGAGAGAGATATAGATTACAGTTTGTGGTCGTGGTGTTGATGATGTGGATGTTGTGGAAGATGTTGTAGTGAAAGAAGATGTTGTGGTCCACGTAGCTCCAATGGTGTAGTCCAAGGCATCGCAAGTGAAAACCTAAAAAGAAAAAGAAAAATAAACAAAAAAGAAAAGAAAAATAGAAAGAAACACTTGCGTACCTGGAAGATCACTCATCGAAGGTGGTGGAGGTGGTTGTGGAGATGTGCCCCGTGGTAAGTACATGCGCCTGGATATGTGCCATCTGAGAGGATGTGGCCTGTGTGTATAAGATAGTCATAGAGGCGATCAATGCGGCCATTGATGTGGTCCATCCTTGAATCCATCGTAGCTTTGTAATCTGCAAATTTTGACCTAAAGTCAGAGAAGCTAGTGCATAAGGACTCTATGGAAGTATGCAAAGCGGCAATCATATGCCGCCGGTTGGTCAAATTCGGTGGCTTGTGAGGAACTAGGACCAAACCTAAATCTCACGCCTTTTATTGGGCCAGGAGGAACGCGTAGGGTATTTTGTTCAAAGGAGACTAGAATCTCCTAAACGACTTTGCGAAAAGTCAAAATTGGTAACCCTACAAGCGTATCCCACCCCACAATATTAATTAGGCAGAGCACATCATCCTCAATCCCAAGAGACCTAATGGTATGAACATCATGTAAGACTATCAGGATTAGTGAAATAGATGTGCAAAAAATCAGGATCGGAGAAAGTTTGTGGAGGCATACCTCTTTAGCACTGCGTAGTCGTCTTGATGTTGCGTCGGGGCGTCGTTATTGGCGTAGAAGCTTCATATCTAGAGGTGTTGTGCGGAATCTGCGGTTGAATCGAAGTTTTAATGGTTTTGTGGAAAGATCTAGGGCTGATTTTGTGGAAGTTTGGAGCTCAAAAAATGGTGTTTGTGTTGTTGGGAGGGTTGGAGAAGATGGGTTTATTTAAATAAGGTGGTAGGTAGGAGTTATGAGTTTATGGGAGTGTATGGGTGAAGGAAACAGGAAAGAAATAATAAACCAGCACAAAACAGCCAAAACAGGGGAGCTACCCGAGCTTAGCACGACCATGGGTACGGGTCGTGCACAGCCCTAAAAAGGTGTGATTGTGTAATAACCGCAAAAGAGTACCTAAAATAATTCAAAAGAGCTTTCCAACAAATCACATATTATAGAATTCCGAACTTATATAAAGCCTAATCTCGCATTCTTCACTTTTGGCCTCGAGCAATCTATCCAATGATCACTTTGGGTCTCAATGATCTTTCTTCCTTCATTTGAATGCATCGCTGCATTCAACCCCAAACATCGAGGGATGTTCGCTGCTGTAGGTGCAAACCCCCAACAGCTGGTGCTGATCTTGGGGACCAGTGACGATCTACCAGGGCTCCCACCACAAGATCCATTATGTATCGACTTCCAGAAATAATGACATTCCCGCAGATGTTCCGCCACCTCAAGTGGTGGTAGTTGCTGCAGGGCTTTAGTTTCCCCTGCAGTATAGTTCCCAATCGCCAGCATGGGTGTCGCCTCTTCTAGGACCATCGCTAGAGCTACTGCTAGGCCAATGTAGGCAGCTTGTGCCAGCATAGTTGAAGACTCGATTCGGGCCTTAGTCGAGGCTCGGGCTCGAACACAACACACCTTCAATGAGCTGCTTTGGTTTGTCACAACTCACTCCTTGTCCACCAGAGGGCCCTCTACCATGACAATGGGTCCTCCAGCATTCCTTTCAGGCGATCAAGCGTAGAGACTCCCTCCTTTCAGTGTTGACTTGTTAGTGGGACTCCAGGAGCGCCCCCTGAGGCCCCCCAATAGTGCTCCGCCTAGTGATCAAGCTCGGTTCACCCAGGAGTAGGTCCAGTGATTACGTGTCATAGGTGATCAAGACAAAGATCGCTACTGCGGTCGGGTGGTTGAAGAAGAACATCATCACTGGCATCGCTCATCGTGGCATGTCAATCCTTAGAGTCAAGGTTCAAGGAGGTGCCAAGGGTCGCGGGATGACGATCACCAGCTAGCAACATCGTCTTTCCTCTCTTCACACGGGAAACTCATTGCGAGGAGAGTTGAGGCAAGGGAATTGCAAAGGAGGATTCCGCAACTTCTAGTCATTGTACCAGCCGTCACCGCGAAGAGCATCAATGTCACCATCCACGAGAGGGTTCCCTTGTTCCTCTTCATGAATCTAACAATGAAAGGTCCTTGCAAACAAGAAGGTTGAGTCCAAGCTCTATGCAAGACTTTGAGGGGGCAAATGGGTTGCTTTGTGTGCGACTTAGCCGCATCGAGTGGTCGCATTCTTATTGCCCTCCATCATTATGATGGGAACTCGGATCCATATGAGTTCATGTAAATCTACTCCACCACGATGAAAGCATGCAATGCAATGCTTTTCCCCTCTATCTTAAATATGTTGCCCAATCGTGGTTCTAAAACCTTCAGGACGCTTCTATCCAGTCAGTCGTTCACATAGTTGAAGAAGGAATTTTGTGTCAACTTTCAAGGGAACTAAAGTTGACCACTTGATTCCTCGAGGCTCTTTACTATGAAGCAAAAGTCGGGGGATTCGATTCATGATTACTTCAAGTGTTTCTCCCAGATCAAGAGATGAGTCGCTCACGCCCCTAACATCACTGACATCGAAGGCAGAGGCGGTCCCCGAGACGTTCTTGTCTTCAAAGGCTGTGGTAGTCCCTGCGGTGACAATCGCTCCTGGTGTCCTTAGAAGGGTCACGGGCCACAGTAGGGGCAACTCTCCACATGATCATTGCAGCCCGACACTCAGTCCGGGGGGCATGACCTATGGTGTTCCTACCATCAGTCTAATACTCATACTACACAAGATTACAAGAACACAGAGCTCATGCGGTCGTGTTCCTCCCGGCATCTTCAACACCATTGGCCATCGAAGCTCCAAAAGAAGATAAAACATCCAAGGCCCCATGGAGTGAAGAAGAGGTCCCCTTCTAGGTTTTGCAATGATGCATCAACGTCATCTCATGGGGATACGCCTCCAGGCGTGGAAGTGTCGATGTAAAGAATACACCAATTGGGGGTTTGCACTGACGGCAGTGAACATCCCATCATGCTCTCAACTGAACAAGGCGGGGTGTCTAGATGAATGAAGGATGAAAGTAGACAAGACCCAAAGCAATCGTTTGACGAATCACTCGAGGCCTAATGCAAAGATGGTGAAACCAAGATTTATACAGGTTCGGGATCCTGGGGATACTTACTCCTGTCTATACTCCCTTGACGTTGTGCCAGTTGGGAGTGATCACTAGTACAGAAATGCAGTCTTCTATCGGTAAAAAAAACCCTTCTACTATCGGTTTTTGTACCGATAGAGATAGACACGATAGAACAAGACTGGACATTTTCTATCGGTAAATAACCGACAGAAGAAGTTCACTATTCTATCGGCATATTATGAATCTACCGATAGAAAACCCGTCGTATTCTTACGTCCAGCAGTTGGAAAAGTACCACTATTCTAACGGTTAACTACAAGATTACCGACAGAAAAAAGCTTAGTACTCTATCGGCATATTAGGAGTGTACCGATAGAAAACTCGTCGCTAGCGGATTGAAAAGTACCACTATTCTAACGGTTAACTACAATATTACCGACAGAAAAAAGCTTAGTACTCTATCGGCATATTAGGAGTGTACCGATAGAAAATTCGTCGTCAGCGGCTGGAAAAGTACCACTATTCTAACGGCTAATTATAAGTTTACCGATAGGAAAACTCATACTATTCTATCGGCATATTACAAGTTTACCGATAGAAAACTCGTCAATAGCGATTGGAAAGTACCACTATTCTAACGGTTAACTACAAGATTACCGACAGAAAAAAGCTTAGTACTCTATCGGATATGTATGAGTTCACCGGCAGGAAAGGTCAAACTCTTCTAACGGTTAATTTTGATTGTACCGATAGAAAAAAGGACAGTAGTCTCTCGGTTGTTGATGAATTTACCGATAGAGCATTCACATATACAGTACTTTATTTGCATTCACAATACAGTACATTCACATATACAGTACAGATGCAATATAGTATAGATTGGATACACAATACAGTACAGATGCAAGGTAAATTCACAGAACAAATTCACACATTAGGCAGTTATTCACATTTATTCACATATGTATGGACAAATACAGATTGCAATCCAATGTGGACATTTATTCACATATATATATTTATTCACATGTATATGAACAGTCTATGCAGAGTACACCAAAAGGAGAAAATTGTCATGCTGGATGGTTGGGCGCTACTTCCTCCATGACATATTGTGCCCAGATTTGTCGAAGATATATAATCTTTGCATTTTCATATTGGTCTTTCGACATGGCGATCTGCAAGCATGTGTGCATACTGAGTAACTAACTTCGATCCTAATTTAGAACGTGACACCCATTTTTGAAATTTGAGTTAGCTATCGATGCTTACCTGGGGGAATCGGGAAAAGTTTGTCTGCACTAGGTCGTACATGTAGCGCAGCACATAAAACCCGCATTCCCACGATTGCGGCTGCTGATGGCACTGAGATAATTGCATATGCGAATACATGTTAGCTATATATTGTTTCCATAAACTAATTAAGCATAAACAAAAAGTCTCGTGAGTACCTCATATTCTTTCCAAGCTAGTACGGAGCCCTGCGGTGCGGCATGCCTCCCTCCAGCGGACACATATTTATCAAAAGCCCTGCATTTCAGTTAGTATTGCCAGTTAATATATTATCATTAGCTAGTGAGGTCAAAATATAAATCAAACATATAAGTTACTTACGCCTCCATATTCCCCTTGAGCACATATTCCATCGATAATCTGTCACGCATCGCATCGAGGTAGTACACCTCGTTCCTCGGCGGACAGATCACGATGAGGATCCAGTGGCCCCTGCATTGTACGTAAAAGAGGACCGCTAGCTCAAAGTACATCTCAGGTGTAACATACAAGATTGAGTTAAATTAGTACGAAAGGCACTAACCTTTGGTGGTACGGCACCAGAATGAAGTCCCTGTCCTGCTGCGCCATCAGCGCGCTGGATATGTACTGCTCAGCGTGCGCGGCGTCCTGCTCTAGCATCGTGAGGCTTATTTTCTCTGGGTCAAGGAAACCCACCTTGTCACACGCAGCCTCCGATGCTAGCCTGTACATGCACCTGCATGCGAAGGACGAGATTAATATTAATTTCACAGAAAGTTACTCAGTATTCAAATGAACTGCAACATTAATGCAGAGTTAGCAAACAGAGTTAGAAAACAGCAATACATAGCATCAGCAAACTCACAGGACTCCAGTCCGTATGATGGACATATCGAGCTCCCGCCAGTTGTAGAGGTCGAACAGATCCTCGTGTGCCACGGATATAGTCCCGGGCTCACGGTGGAACTGCCCAGGCCTGTAGGGAACTAAGAAGTTCAGGCTGCGCCGAGCTCGATGTAGATACCAGTCGTGGAGGTCTCTGGTTGATCGATCCAATTTCCGCAAAGATGCCTCCGACAGGAGTGGGAGCGCGTTCGTGAACGTCCACGGCAGTCCCTGTCGCCCTTTGCCCTTGCCTTTGCCGCCCTTGCTTTTTGCCGGGGACTGAGCGCGTACCTTCGAAGGCAAGGGCGAGGTGATGGCGGCTTTCTTCCGAGGTGGAGGCGTGGATGCGCTGGGTGGGGTCGAGGCCGTCTTTGATGTGTCCAGGTTCGCACGAGATCGGCCCTCATGCCCCGAGCTGGGGGCGCAGTCCCCTGGTAGCCCCGCGGCAGGCCACTCCAATTAATGAGCACGTATGTTAGATTATGCAAGTTGAGTGTACTGAGTAGGATGTAATCTAAAATGTGTAGGATTTACCGGTTGTATTACAAGACACTTCTTGGGCCACTGTACGTAGGAACCCACTGCCTCGGCAAGTGTCTGCAGTTCCTCTGTTGGGACTGGCAACGGAGAATCGTTGTAGCCCGGCATGGCCATGTCCACCTGTACCTTTGCGAAACCCAACCGCAGAGGTACACAGTGGACCCGGACATCCGGCCCAGACGGATATACGAAGCCGTGTCCAACCACTTCCTGCCCGGCGCCTACGTGATTCTGTAGGATGCAGCCCTCCGGCCCCTGCAAATTTGTAACAATTAAAATAGGTTAGCGAAACACCTCTAACAGAATGGGAGTGGCATCAACTTAAGTGCACAGATGAAGGCTTGCAGTACCTCAAGTAGATCCACTGGATCCGCGAGTACCTTCGAAGCGCAACTGCTTATCCGACCCCGCGGGGTACCGTCGTCCTGGGGATCCGCATCTAAACTCTTGGCCAGCAATGTTTCTCTCAACCGTGGAAACTCTTCCCTCATTTGTGCGACCTCGGTCTGCACCTCAGACTGTACCTCAGCCCGTATCTCAGCCCGCATCTCCGCCCGTATCTCCTCCCGTACCTCAGCCCGTATCTTATCGGAGAGGTCAGCTTCCTTTTCCTTCCAGGTGCGGGCCTTCTTCCTCGGTGGAGCCGGATCTACGAAACCGGCCTTCCACGACACAATGGCTCCCACGGCCCGTGTCCGCCCGGGATGCTCCTTATTTCCTAGAGCTCGGGTGAGGATGTCGTTCTCCCTCTGCGGGGTAAACAATCCCTCCGCTGCCTCCTTCTCAAAAGAGATCTGTTACATTTGAAGGTACCTTGTGAGACAAATTGCCTTATATACACTTGTGCGCACACAGTTTACGAGGTTAGCCAACTTACCATTCGCCTCACAACGTCGGCGTCCCCAGGGGTTGCGAACTGCACAGACCCCGTGGACGACACGGACCCCCTCCCCCTCCACCATCGCTTGCACCTCTCATCCCTGATCTCGGAGAGCGGCAACTCAGGGGTGTCGATGACAGGATTTTGTTCGTCTTCCTTCTTCCACTGTTCCTCCTTCCCCGCATAGCCCCGGGATCCGAGCCGATGCGGGTGGTCGTTCCTCTTCTGGATCGCCCTATTCTTCTCGCTAAGGGCCTTGAACTCCTCAGTCCCCTTCTGCTTGGTGAATTCCTCCCATACCTCCTCCGATATGAAGGGGTACTTCTTGCAAGGAGATTTCCCCGCAGCTAGGAAGTTACTGACGAGCCAGCTCTTAAAGGTTTTCCATGTTCCGTTCATGTCCTTCAAGCAGGCAGTCCTAGGTGTATCGTCGGGGATGTTCCACTTAGCCTGTTTCCGAAAAATGCATACAATTAATCACGAGTTAGTCAAACTTTAGTATAAGCCAAGAGAACGTGATTACGAAAGAGTTCAGCGATTTCAGTTCATTTAACCTTCACTTCCGCCCACAACCTATCCCTCTCGTCCGCCGTCACGTCCTTCCAGCTCTGGACGGTGATCTTCACCCTTTCTTTCGCCAACAGCCCAACGTAGGCCGCGTACCTCCCAGCATTCTTTCCAATCGGCCTCCCAAATTGGTTGAACTCACAAGAAAGATCAGTGCGTTTGGCCAAACGCCCCAACGTCGTCGCGCCTCGCCCCACCCTCTTGCGCTGGGATGTAACAGCCCCATCTTCAGTAGTTACGATGGGGTTGGCCCTAGTCGAACCACTAGTACCATCCGATGAAGACGACGACATGTCTTCCCCTACAAAACCTTCAACAAACCATATATATGGCAATTAATTCGCCTTGGACTTCCATAACTCAGCCCAGGACTGGAGACTAACTAGGGCGGCAAAAGGGAAAATTATACAAAAAGAAAGACATGCATAAATTACTTACTGAACTCTTCAGAAATATTTTCTATCGGTAAACACATGAGCTGCCGATAGACCATAACAATTACCTCCACACAAGACAATTTTTCTATCGGCAAACACGTGAGATACCGATAGAACATAACAATGTTCTCTACATATGGAATTTTGTTGACAAGCCACCATTCACTGTCATCACATAACATTCTCGATGATTTGCTACACTAATATTCATGGGCCAGCATTATTATTTCACATGTAAATATGCACACAAGCATCTAAGTGCTACTGTGCATAATCTTTAGCCTAGCCTGTATGTGAGTCATCAGGACTTCACAGCTATTAGGTTGGGAAAAGTCATGTATATAGGCATTTGAAACATATACATCGAAGACCCATCCACATTGCCATATATTCATACGAAGTGAGTAAAAATTCCCAACCAAACTAGTACATTGCATGGCTCATGTCATTCCAGATCCAAATTAAGTTTTACTACTTGTGCAGAAAATTTTCTATCGGTAAACACATGAGCTGCCGATAGAATATGTGTAAGAACACCTCCAACATATAATCTGCATTACATGGCAGTTGGATACAATTGATCACACATACAGCAGTATAGAGAAGTTAAAATCTCAAAACAGGTTCATTACAGCACTGGAACATATTATGTAAACCCTAATTAAAATCAACATTGCCTGCGGAATGTACATAAGCCAACACAATAGGGAACCCTAGTGTAATTGCAAAACTCCAAGAATTAGTACGTGCAAAACACTAGGATAAAATAAAGAAGATGCTGGAAATAGAACGACGAATTAGGGTATTTACGGCGGCGATCAGTTCTGGTGATGCAGAGGCGGTGTAGAACGCAGCAGCGGCGGGCGAAGGACGAAAATAAGAACCGGTGGCAGTGACGAACCAGTGTCCAGCCGGCGATCGTCGTGTGGGAGAGAGGAAGCGAGTGCTCACGGCGGAGGTTGGGGTTTTCTTCGCTCTCGAAGAGACGCAGTGCTCTAAGGTGGAACTGTTCGAGTGGAGGGAAACTAAAGGGCCGTGTACGAGAAATAAAGTAGCGGAGGAACTTTTCTATCGGTATAACAAAATGATACCGATAGACTTATGTAATTTTCTATCGAAACAACAAAATAATACCGATAGAAAAAGTAAATTTCCCGGAAAAATATTCGAATTAGTGATTGCATTTTTCTATCGGTATAAACAATAAAATCCCGTGAGACCAATTTTCCACAGAAAATTTTTGTAAAGTGCTTGAGATTGGGTGCCATTTTTCTATCGGTAAAAACAACAAAATACCGTGAGAGTAATGAAAAGGTGTCCTTTTCTATCGGTATAAACAAAAAAATCCCGTGAGCCCAATTTTCCCCAGAAAATTTTTTTGATTAAGTGCTTGAGATTTGTGTGCCCTTTTTCTATCGGTAAAAACAACAAAATACCGTCAGAGTTATGAAAAGGTACACAATTTAACATCAAACAGACCGTGGTTGAAAGCTGCAGAATGTTAAAGAAAGAGGGAAGATAGCCGGAAAATTGGAAAATTGACATAAAAAGAAATTGTTCATTCATTGTTGTTTTATCACTTACAAAAAAAAATAAAACCCAAAATGCTAGGTCAAGGGGTGGTCTTAGCCCTGGCTGCATGTAGAATAGAGTCAGTTAGACTTGCAGCCAGGACGCAGGACTCCTCTAGCGACAAGTTGTCCCTAGGATCAACTACTACCGCGTCAAGAAGCCCTGCGACCTCCGTCAGCTTCGCTATGGTATCCTTCATAGTCAAACCGCAGCCAGCGATGGTCATAGCCGCGGCTTTCTTCTCCTCGCGAAGACGCCTCGTCCTCGCCCTAGCATTGTCACCATCCGTCTTCATGCGCTTAATGCGCTGGAAGAGATCGTCAAGGTCAAGCCGTAGCTGAGTGTGCTTGTCTGTAAGGAGCTTGTGCTCCTCCTGGAGGGCCCTCAGGTCAGCCTTCACTTTGGCAGTGTCTTCCACGGCTACCATTCCCTGTGCAAATCAACAGGTCAAGAATGAACTGAACATGGATTAACAATACAGGGGTAAACCGAGGAGATTTAGAGTTCTTACCGGGGAGGCCGTGGATGACGATCCCATGGAGGTTGCCATTGTGAAAGAGAAGATGAGGAGTCCAACCGTTCGAGAATTAGAAAAACAACAAAATACCGCGACGCATGGCGAGGTACTTATAGAGTTTCCAAGGCGACGCATGGCGACACGGTTGAGAATTCGAAGCGGCAGAGTATTCTTCTATCGGTAAAAACAGGAAAAAACCGTCAGACAACAAATACCATGAGACAAATGAATTTATTCTAACGGTAAAATAGAACAATACCGATAGAAAACGTTTTGAAGTGCCTGAGAGAAGATGTCCTTCTCTATCGGTATAAATAACAAAATACCGTCAGGGATTTTTGCTGAACTTAATTTGAAGAGGCTGCGATGAGATTTTTGCAAGTGCTATTTGAAGGGAAGAATTAAATATTTATAGGATAAAGGTACTGTACATGTTAGAACTCATGCTGTGGAGTAAAATTGAGATGTATTAATGCTGTGAACTAGCTTATCATTAAATTCTAAAGAAAAATGTACTACCTGATGTATTAATGATAAGTTCCTCACCTTGCTGCAGAACTTGTGGGCTGTTTGCTTGGCATTTATCCCTGAAATAGAAATTAATCATCAATGGTTCTCAACCCATAATCCTTCTTCGTGGTCATCTCGCAGATACGTTGTTTCGTCGATATCTTCAGTACGGATAGATTGAATGTCCTCTAAAAATGGAGGTATTTCATCGAATTGGTTATACTCCTCTTCGTCGACAACATCTTCGACCCCAACAATACGTCTCTTGCTGTGGAGGACAACATGCAAGTTTGGATTGGCCGGGTCAACGATGTAGAATACCTGTGTGGCTTGCTTTGCAAGTATGAATGGATCGTCTTGGTGTCCGACTCTACCAAGATCGATGAGAGTAAACCCGTAACTGTCAACTTGAACACCTCGAGGGATTTCGACCCATTGGCATCGAAACAGGGGAATCTTAAGTAATCCGTTATCGAGCTCCCATATTTCGTCAATAACACCGTAATATGAGTTCAGCGCCCTTACTGACCTGGCATCCTCGGAAATAGCAAACAGTGTCACTCCGCTACATTGCGTGCTACTCTTGGCGTCTTGAGCTGTTGTGTAAAATGAATACCCATTGATGTCGTACCCCTGCCAAGTCCATACAGTGAATCTTGGGCCTCTAGCCAACCATGTCACAGTTTCACTTACGGAGCCCTCGGCAGCTCGCGTGACTCTTTCTTGGATCCACTCAGCAAATTTCCTGTTATGTTCTCTGCTTACCCAAACGTCTGACTTCGAAGGATTCTGTGACCGTAACATTACCTTGTGCTCGTGTATGTATGGCTCGACCTCCGTCATGTGTTGTAAGACCCAAAAATGTGATTTTGCGTACACATCACGAGCGGGGACGATAGCTTTGAATCCAATCGTTCCAATTCCCTCAAGCCTACCCTCGTGTCGGGACCTAGGAACACCAATTGGGTCAACCCCGGCCATATAATCTGTGCAAAATTCAATCACCTCCTCGGCGGCATAACCTTCCATGATACTCCCCTCGGGTCGACGACGAGTCCTTACGTATCCCTTCAATACACCCATAAATCTCTCAAATGGATACATGTAGCGCAGGCACACAGGTCCACAAAACTTAATTTCTCTGATAAGGTGAACAATCAGATGGACCATAACATCAAAAAAGGATGGAGGGAAATACATCTCGAGCTGGCAAAGAGTTGTAACCACGTCGCGTTGCAAAGCGTCCAGTCCATCGGGATCAATTACCTACGAGGACACAGTTGCGCCAAATATTCATATCAGAAAAATCTTCTCATTAAGCTCCACAAATGGAGGTAGTGAACTTTTAGTACGAGTGCACGTACTTACCTTGCAAGATATTGCGTTGAAGAAATAACATAGGTTTGTGATTGTCTCTCTGACTTTAACTGGGAGAATGCCTCTGATAGCAATGGGAAGCATCTGTGACATCAAGACATGACAGTCGTGGGACTTCATGCCCACCAGTCTTAGGTCCTTCATAGACACAAGTTTTTTCAAGTTCGCGGAGTACCCACATGGAACTTTAACACCGTGCAGGCACCGACAGAGTTCTGTTTTTTTGCTCTTGGACAACGTGTAGCAGGCCGGGGGGAGGTATGTACGCTTTCCATTCTCTAAAGGTGCAAGCTCAGTCCTTATCCCCATTTCCACCATGTCACGACGAGCTTTCACACCATCCTTTGTCTTTCCCGGAATGTTCAACAACAAACCAATCAAACTGTCACAGACATTTTTCTCTACATGCATGACGTCAATGCAATGTCGAACTTGTAAGTGCTCCCAGTACGGTAGATCCCAGAGAATCGATCTCTTCTTCCAAACATTTTTTTCTCGAGGTTTAGAATGCTTACCGAACTCAACTTTGATGTCGTTCACGCGTGAGTAAATCTCCTTACCGGTCAGAAACACTGGAGCTGATCCCTTCTCAGGCTTCCCGTTAAATGATTTCCTCTTCTTACGATACGTGTGATGCACCGGAAGAAACCTGCGGTGACCCATGTACACTGTTTTCCGGCAGTTTCGCAGCCAGATGCTCTCAGTTTCATCTAGGCAAATAGGGCAAGCCTTGGCTCCTTTCGTACTATACCCCGACAAATTGCCGTAGGCAGGAAAATCATTTATGGTGCAAAATATCAGGGCCCGCAAGATGAAATTCTCTTTCTTGTATGCATCCCACACCTGCACACCCTCGCTCCACAATTTCTGTAAGTCCTCGATTAAAGGTGCTAGAAACACGTCAATATCATTTCCGGGTTGTCTGGGTCCTGAGATTAGTAACGCCATCATGATGTACTTGCGCTTCATGCATAACCAAGGAGGAAGATTGTAGATGCATAAAAGAACCGGCCAAGTGCTGTGCCGGCTGCTCATATTACCATGTGGGTTCATACCATCTGTACTCAGCCCGAACCTTACATTCCTAAGTTCGCCGCCGAACTCAGCAAATGTTCTGTTGATGTTTCTCCATTGAATAGAATCAGCTGGGTGTCTCAGTTTTCCGTCTTGTTTCCGGGCTTCAGCATGCCAACGCAAGTGCTTCGCGACTTTCGGATTTGCAAACAGCCGCTTCAATCTAGGTATCACAGGCAAGTACCACACAGTTTTTGCCGGGGGCCCTTTCCTTACCTCGTGACGTTCACTGTCAATCCGGTCCCTACGCGTATACCTCGATGCGCCGCATCTTGGACAAACATGCAAACTGGAGTACTCGTTACGGTACAACACACAATCATTTGGGCATGCGTGTATTCTTTCGATTTCCATTCCCAACGGACACAACAGTTTTTTGGCTTGGTAAGTAGATCTTGGCAACTCATTTCCCTCTGGAAGCATGTCCGCTAGAAGATCTAATAGTGCCGTGAAACTCTTATCACTCCAACCGTTTCCTGCCTTCAAGTTATATAATCTCAGCACAGAAGACAGTTTTGTAAATGTTGCACATCCAGGGAACAGAGGCTTCTCAGAGTCAGCAATCAGTTTCTCAAATTCACAGAAGTCATTTTCGTTGTAATCTTCCTCTACATCACGTAACATCTCATCTAGATTGTCATCATCATCATCTACGTGCACATCGGAATTAACATTACCAAAATTGGGATGATCATCGATATTATTGCAATCCACATCCGAGTCGTGCTGATTGGTAGTAGTGGTGCTTGTTTCCTCAAGATCTTCGCCATGCCATATCCAACGGGTGTATCGCGCGTTAAAACCACGACGAATCAAATGACTCTTAATTTGATCAGAGTTGCTAAACCTCTTCAAGTTCATACAATCTGTACAAGGACAGAGCATATTTTTCTCTCCCTTTCTCTCCTTTTGTTGCTCAGCAAATTTAATAAACTCATTCACACCATCCAAATATTCAAGAGTAGTACGTTTTATTCCATACATCCAATATTTCCTGTCCATCTACAATTAACAAAATTTAACGAGTAAGCCATGCATGAAACCTGCCCGATTAAGTTATGTATATGTACATGTACAGCCTCTTACAACAGATACATGTGTTGAACCCTAGCCTGACGAAAGTAACACTAATTAACCTAGCTAACTACACAATACAAGCTAGTTAGCTCCTAAAACATGACGCATTTCCAGCTACCAAGCTCCCAAGCTTAGAGCTACAAACTTGGAACTACACAATACAGCTAGCTTGCAAGTAGAGAGGAAGGGAGATCTAGAGGGAGAGAGAGATAGGTGTCGACGATTAAGCATACCTTAAAGAGAGGGGCGCAATCAACTTCCCTCCAGCCTGCGCTGATCACCCTAGCAGTGTAGCTGGAACTTTCGTCACAAACAGAGGGACACAGAGTGCAACAGAACAAATTAAAGAGCAGCTCAGCAATGGTCGACTGGGGTTTTCCTTATAATGGACATTTTTCTAACGGTAAATACATGAAATAACCGTCAGACTAACTTAGGTAATTTGCCGCTCACATATTCTATCGGTAAAAACACACACATACCGTTAGAGAATATACATTACTGAGCAAATATATGTATTTTTCTATCGGTAAATATGTGCATTTACCGTTAGAATATGCATGACTAAACAAATATATGTGCTTCCTATCGGTAAATATGTGTATTTACCGTTAGAATATGCATGACTGAACAAATATATGTATTTTTCTATCGGTAAATATGTACATTTACCGTTAGAATATGCATGACTAAACAAATATATGTGTTTCCTATCGGTAAATATGTGTATTTACCGTTAGAATATGCATGACTGAACAAATATATGTATTTTTCTATCGGTAAATATGTGCATTTCCGTTAGAATATGCGTGACTGAACAAATATATGTGCTTCCTATCGGTAAATATGTGTATTTACCGTTAGAATATGCATGACTGAACAAATATATATGTTTTCCTATCGGTAAATATGTGTACTTACCGTTAGAGGAGGTACTGTTACCAAACTGGGACAAACATGCACATGCCATTTCTCACATTCAAGGAATCATATCAATGTAACATCAAACAGATCTTACATCAAACGGATCTTAACTAGAAGATAAAGCAATATATTTCAAGAAATGCTAATTTGTGGATTAACTAGGAGACACAAAAATACTTTTCGTAGGTAGTTGGGACTTCATCTTGCCAAAGAAATTACACATGCCAGTTCACAAATTCAGGTACAAACATACACATGCCAGTTCACCAATACAAATTCAGGTACAAACATACACATGCCAGTTCACAAATTGAAGTGCATGTCTGAAACAGCAGTACAAATACACACCTACCTACCAATACAATTAAATACACAAATGCTCCCTGCACATTCAAGTTCATGTCCCAATTAGCAATACATGATACACAAATATACAACAATATACAAATACAACAATTCACACATTCGATGTATATTACAAAAGCCACGTCTGAAATTAACAACAGATCACGACGAGGACCCAGTGGCCCATACATGCATTTTACATAAAAGGGAACCTTTGCAGGTTGCCACAATGCAACTACCGACTACAAGTTAGACCTGATACATCACAAATCCATTCATCCAAAACAGCAAATGTCTGAACCACATTGGACTTAACCATAGGAGTTCAGTTCGAAGACGCCCGAGGAGCTGGAACTGCCGTCGACATACATTTGTACGTAATGGTGATTTCCTCGGACTCAAACTCGATCAACTCAACTCAACTCAACTCAACTCCATTAACAAAAAGAACCTACCTTCCAAGATGTTGTTCTGTGTAGTGATGGTGTAGAATGGCTGTGCAAATAACAACAATTCTTCTTCTCCAAGCAGGTAAGCATCTGGCCACAAGCTGGTGCATGCAAAAACATGTAAGATGCTTTCTATAGGTCCTGATTTGAGAAACACGCCGGGCTTAAGCATCTTCTCGACCGAGCCAACCAAGATCTCGCCCTTCACGTCCTTCCAGCTCTCGACGGTGATCTTCACCTTTTCTTTCGCCAACAAGCCAACGTAGGCAGCGTACTGCGATGAAGAACCGTGAAATACGTTGCCCCTCACGAGCATCATCCAAGGACCTGAACAGATCATAATCATATTGAAAAGAAGACACATCAAAATGAAGGATACAAAAAAAGCAGAATTATTGCCATAATCGGATTAGAATAATCTAACAATATTGCAGAAATTTTACGTACCTTCCTTGGGATGCCGACGTCTAGAGGGCGTCGATGGAGGTGCGGAGGTGCAGCGGTCCCCTGTAGAGGTGCGCCGGCCGTCCATGGAGCTTACGGGTTAGGACTACGAGCCCAGATGAACTGTGAGAATGAAAGAGACATACCCGTGTATTTATACAATTATATATTTTCTATCGGTAAGAAAACAGCATACCGTTAGTAATAAAAACATCTGTAGAAGCCGAATGGTTCTATCGGCACAATAAATATTACCGATAGGAATTTTTGTACATACTCTATCGGTCTGTACGTACACTACCGATAGAATATTACTAGTGTAGAAGGCCAACAGTTCTAAGATATTTTGTGCAATATTCTACCGGTATAAACATGCATTACCGATAGAATAAAACTATTAGAAGACGAACAGTTCTAAGCAATTTTCTATATATACTAACGGTAAAAGAATCCATTACCGATAGAATAAAAATATTTGTAGAAGGTCAACTATTCTATCGGCGAACTACATATTGCCGATAGGAACTTTTAATATATTCTGTCGGTATATTCATACAGTAGCGATAGAATAAGTCTAGTTGTTGAAGTCGACCAGTCCTATCGGCGCACAACATTCTTCCGTCAGTACTTATGCATCTCTTCTAACGGCAAATATGTTCATCACCGCTAGAGTAAATCATACTATTTATTCTATCGGTAAGTTTCTTAGAAACCGATAGGGAAAATACATCCGTCGGGCTTTTTTGACCGCGAGGCACATTTTCTATCGGTTTTGTGCTGTTTCGCTAATAACCGATAGAAGATAAGGGTTAGTAGACTGCATTTCTGTACTAGTGGATCCTCAAGGCGTACTAGTTGGCTTAGTTATATTGAAGTGGATTAGTGTACAACGTGATCGTTATAAGAGATGCTCATGGGAGTGTCATTGGCGATCGTCCAAGGGAGATCAAAGTGATCTCTTGTCTAGATTCTATGATTCTTATGAGCTCTCTCTCTAAACAAATGGCTACAGGGGTATTTATAGACTACAAAGGTGGTCAAAAGACCAAAATTCCCCTTACCAACTAAAAAAGGCAAGGGCAAAGATGTCTTCGGAGTCCTCAGCTCCTATAGGGCTTGATTTCAGCGTTTGGGATCTGGCTCGGAGTCACTTGGCCTGATGTAGAAACCTCTGGATACTAGCAAATGCCACGATGCTACTTGGCTGCTAAGTCGAAGAGGACCTTCGGAGGCCTTGGGAGTCATCGGGGATAAACCTTTCCTGCATAAAGCGACTGGACTACAGATCCTAGAGGGTCTAGGTGGCATCCAAACATAACTTCCATGTGGAACTTTCTAGACCACTAAGGATCTGGGGGTCCGAGAGGGGCTTGGACCACTTTTTTTCAGGCCTAACTCTCCCGGGTCTTCAAAGAAATCAGGGTGAGGCTCACCTTTAGGGGGAACATTGAAAATTCCTTGTGCCTTGGAGCTCCGGGAGGGCGCTGGGCCACTGTGAAAAAATCTTGGGCTCAAGTCAGCACGCTCTAAGGCTCCTGGGGGGATCCTGTCAGGGGCTTGCACCCATGGCAATGAACGTCCCATGACGTTCTTGTCGACGATTTGGACTCAGGGTCCTCAGTCGATCTTATGCAAATTTGTGAGTTGTGAGACCTTTTAGGGCGCTCCTTCAGGAAGGTAGGATGAGTAATATCTGTAAGAGCACGAGAGAATTTATACAGGTTCGAGCCTTCGATGGTGGGAGTAATAGCTCTACGTCCTGTTATGATTTCAGTATGTAGGGAAAAAAGTGTTTCCAAGAGGGAGGAAGAGATGATCACAGGCGAAGATGTCTCCTATATTATTGTCTATCTAACTATGTCTAAGTCTTCAGGTTACTAAAACTCTTGGTAATGCTTGTATGCTTAACCGTCCTCTAGATCGTGCATTGACCACCTTTTTTATATTGAACAAAAGAGCGCCAACGCGAAGCGGCTCTGGACGATTGTTACTGTGCAGTTTGTGTAACCGCTCCTCTTTCCTACGCAGATTTAACATGTGTAGTTAGTAGGTAACCGCACATATTAACCTCCTGGTAGTTGTCTTCATACGTGGGAGAAGTTATCTTGATCCTGGAGATGTGTTTGTAAAATACTTAAACACCCTCGAATCGTCTTGTTCGCGTGCAGTCATCGATTGAGGAAATGATTAGAGAGCTTCACAGGTGATTGAGGAAATGATCTCTCCAAAGAAGAGATCTAGAGATGATGAAGGATCCTCCAGTGGAGTTGTATTGAAGATTCTAAAGGGTGCTGGTGCCTGTGTTGCCACATTGCCCCTTGCGACTCATCCAGTTGCCTCTTCATCTCCACCTTTGGAGATCCACAACAATCCTTCTAATCATCCCACTTCTAGAGGAAGTCTCACACCTCTGTGATCAGACGATCCTCAGCTTTTGTTGGATGATCAATTTTCTGGGGAAAATCTCACACTTCCACGTCCAAATCCTCCCCAAAGCTTGGCTTTTTCCTCTGCTTCTCAGGTAACAACTATCTTCACCCTCCCTGTTAATTATATGTTTTATGAAATAACCATGAGTACACAGGAGGTGAAGACCCCTGGAGTCCCCAGTGATCAACCTGCTGAAGTCCAGCCTCTTTTTGCTGAGTGTAGCCTTTAGGTGAACTCTCGAAGAAGAAAAAGAGGTGCTGGAGAAGCGTACTGAGGAAATGTCCTCTGCCATTTTGCATTTGGCAAAGTGCTATGAAAGCTCTCGCGAAGAAGTGCGCAGGTTCCGGTTGGAGAGGGATTACGCTCGGCAGCAGCGAGAACTCTCCGATACAATAAGGAACAGCTGTACACCTTTGCTGAGAGACGATGTAGATAGGCTTAGGGCTATAGCCAGTTCTTTGGGGGCAGTCAGTGTAAGTCCTACTGACACTAATATGTCCCTAGGAGAACTTTGTAAATTAATTTTGGATCAGGTCGACGCTTTGGTCGCCTGTATCCCTTATGTATGCAAGGATTGTAAGAAATAAAGTACCTTTCTCCTTGTATACCTGACTTTTCGAATGATTATGTATGGCTGACAATCATCAAAATAATCCCCACTGTGTGAAAATGATGACAGACAAAATATGTCTGCGATCAGAACATACATAGAGAATAAAACTTTTGTTCAAAAAAGCCTTCTATTCGAAACCGAATTCAGACTTCGGTCTCAAGTCGCTAAGGTCACAGCAAAACATTGCGATAAAAAACAGCCTTGAGACCACCCTTAAGACAATACTTAGATCGCAGAAGAACATTACGATCATATTAGATATTTGAAGGAAATAATTTTCATCTTTAATATCATGATAATGTTAAGATAATTCCCCTGTACCATAGCCCCCAAATATGAAGTAAAACAATATTTAATAATGGTATAACAGATACATTTTGCATCAAATTCACAACTGGGTAAAGATAACGGGTCCTAATCAACAGGACACCCGTTATGGGGAATTAATAAAATAATGCACCAGGTGAAGGGCTGCCTCGAGCATATAAAAGGAAGAGGTAGCTTACTAGAGAAGTTTCACAACCAAAACCCTCGTTTGCCTTAGACATTTTCGCCGCACAAAACCCTCTTTGCATTCCTTCCTCAAAAAAGCCGTCACCTTTCTTGTGATCTCATCGGCAATGGCATCCTAGAGCCGATCGATCCATTACGACAAAGAGAGCCTGATAGCACTGGAGAAAGAAGAGATTCTTCCTTCACGGCTGCTGATCAACTGGTGGCCAGCGGAGAAAGATCAAGAAACCCCAGTCGTCCAAGAGGGCGAATTGGTGATCTTTGAAGAGTATTTGCGATGTGGGTTTTGATTCCCAGAGAGCGAGTTCCTGCGGGGAATCTTGGACCACTACGGGTTGGAGTTGGTGAATCTCCACCAAAATGCGGTTCTCATTTTGGTGATTTTTCAGCATCTGTGTGAAGCTTTTGTCGGAGTGCTTCCAAGTGTGGAGCTTTTTCGACGCTTCTACTTCTCGGCATGGTCAAAGAGTGCCAATGCCGCTGGGTGCATCTACTTCCGCATAAGGGAGAAGAAGGAGTACCCATTCCCGCCTCTTCGTGACTCTGTGCACGGGTGGCATCACAAATGGTTCTACTACACCCCCCCGTCGGAGAGTGGACTGTAGTTTGCGAACACCTGACCGGAGAAGGACAGTGATTTAGACTCCATTCCTTCTCTGAGCGTAGAACTGAAGAAGCAAGCTCAAGCCATTCTTCACTTAGTCCGACAGGGCTTGACCGTGCATGACATCATCCGCGACTTTGTGAAGAATAGGATGAGCCCCCTGCGCGAGAGGGCACATCCGGCTTGGGAGGTGGAGTCCATGGCAGACAACACCTTAGATTATAACACTAGTATGTCCTCTGGTCAACAAAATACACATTTTTACTGATAAAAGATGTCATATCAAGTAATATGCTTGTTTGTGACACAGCGCTGTCTTTGTCCAAAATCGAAAAAAGGACAAATTACCTCCTACGGGCGTATAATGCCGTGGCGGAGGGAGCTAAAGGGTTGCCTCCCCCCCAGAGCTTAATTAATGCCGGCGATGATCTTAAACAAGAGCGTCAAAAGGTATGATCTTTCCCAACAAGCTCTGTTGTAAATCATCCTCTTGACTTGTGACACCAAAGCATCTTAAATAATACAGTTGCTGGGAAAATCTGTTGGGACGAAGCATCTAGACGAGGACGCTGGTCCTTCGGGGGGATTGGCCGCGAAGAAGGCGAAGAGGACCCCCTCAAAGCGCAAAATGAAGGAGCCTACTCCCGAAAAACCTAAGAAGATCCTGGGAGGGGCTTCTTCACGAAAGAAAACTATAACTGCAAAAAAGACTGTGGTAAGATTTTCCGTACCCCTTGTATTCTCAGGTACGAGTGGAAATTACTTCTTCGTCTTACAGGGTGAAGGGAGAGAGGATGAGGAAGACGAAGTTCCTCTTATCCGTTGCAAGAGGAAAGCGATAGATTCTCTGGAGGTAAACATTCTAGAGAGGTCCACCTCGTCCCTTATTGGCGAAGTTTCGTTCCCTGTTATGGGGGTCGAAACAGAAGTTGAAGTTCCTGTGGCCGCCGAAGACCCTGTGGTCACAGAAGAGATGCCCATCCTTGAGGTTTACGAAACCCCAAGGTTGATAATGCCTCCTCCAGTAATCAAAAAGGCTGTTGTGGTAAGTACTTCACAGTCTTTTTATCTTCCTCTTCCTACACATCCTCTTCATCTTGTGATTGTGCAGGGAGGAGAAGACATTGTCCTGTTTAAGAGAAGAAAAACACGGACAAGTGCTGATGAAGCTTTATCAGGGGCACCCAGTGGGCTTCTTTCTCCCCAGAGCTCATCGCTGAAACCTTGGGTTGGGTTTCGGATAAAGTAAGCATACTATCCCTTGTGAGTTATGTATTACTGACAAGAGACATTCTAAGTAGCAATGTACTCAGACGCAGGGACT
This sequence comes from Pharus latifolius, assembly GCA_019359835.1. Lineage (NCBI taxonomy): Eukaryota > Viridiplantae > Streptophyta > Magnoliopsida > Poales > Poaceae > Pharus > Pharus latifolius. The sequence continues at coordinate 37,006,873 of CM033325.1, forward strand.
CTGCCCTCAGTGCCCCGATGACATCTGCAATCATCGACACATCAACTGCTATTGAAGTCGCGTGTGAAACCGGTCCTACTCCAATGGCTGAGGAATCCTCCCAGGCCATTGTAGAGGAAATAATAGCGGACATCCGAACCCAGGGGATGGAAGTCGCAATCCCGACCGAGGAGGATCAATAGGAAAGATCATCCACTGCTCTGGTCGTGGAAAGAATAAGTTCTGAGGGTCGACCTCACGCTGATTTTGAGAGCAACTCGTTCAGCGATTACATAGAAGTACGTAAGACTCCTTTTATGAGCTTTTCAAAAACTTAGGAATATTCAAGTTTTTAAGAGCGATTTCTTATTGTCTTCTAGGACTTAACCCGGGTGGCAACCAGATCAATAGCTGTAGCAAAGCATATTGAGGTCGGGCAACGAGAGATCAGCCGGCTACAACAGTAAGTGAAATGCATCTTATTTTCCTGAATTCGCGTCTAGGTTTAATGGTTATTTGCCTTGTCATAGAGAGAACGCCTTCCTGAACAAGAGCTTGGCTGATCGGGAAAACTAGGAGGTGGTAGCAATCGCCAAGATTTCCTTTCTGGAGGGTGAACTCCAGAAATCTCAATTGCAACTCTCCTGTAAGTATACTTCCGACCAGAAGAAATCATCGCATTGTATGAACTGTTTATAGTAAGTGCTTACTGCGTTCATACAGCACAATAGGATCAAATAAGCCATCTTTCAGAAGAGAAGAAAGACCTTCAAGCGACCATCGAGTTACAAAACTCGAAGATTGATACTGTCAGCATGGAGAATGAAGGCTTAAATAGAACAATTTCCTCCTGTAGCAGTACTCAACTGAACATCTTCGAAAAGCTGAAGATGGTGGCAACTTTGCTAAAAGCAGATGTGATCGAGTCACAAAAGGACAATGCAAGCCTTAGTGAGTTAGCCACATTGGTCGCGGCCCAATCCGAATCACTCCTCGAGTATCTTCCTGGAGATACAAAACGGCAGGAAGAGGCAATGAAGTCGAATGTATGATCTATAGCCTCTGCCATTCTCTGCAGATTATGATTTCACCATGGCCCAGATCTGAATCTGAAGCCAGTGGTAGAAGACGCAGAGATCGAGAGTGAACAACTTGAGGCCATCTCTGAAGAAGTCAAGCCTCTAGTCGAAGATCTGTTAAAAGAACTAGGCCTTATTTGACTTATTGTAATGAACAATGATCTCTTTTGGTAATTGTACCTGAGAATCTACATTTATAACATGCAAATGCGTGCCTTAAATTGTGGAAAAGAGTGATATTTTCTTCATATCATGTTATGACCATGTTCGCTTAGCCCCCTCCTGAGATCATAAGTACTGAAGACCTAGTATTATAATCTCAGGAAAAAATATGGGTGTTATGAATATCTAAGAAATGCTTTAACTTAGATATGATCATCCGATCATACCAATCTTGACCTTAATACAACACCCGGCCTTATTACGAATTGGCAGCCACTCGAATGATCAGGAACATGCCAGTAAGTCTTGTATGTGTTGAGAAACGGCTTATTGAGGGAGGTCTTATCTGGATGCGACCATGAGATCGGCCAGCGAATCCGATCAGGGTATTGTAGCAAGATGATTGTCGGCGATCAGCCCCCGAGCAAGGCTTGTTATAAGTGTGACAAATAAAGAAACGAACGTAACATGAGCCAAAGAAAAGTACTCACGAATTTTTATTAAACCATGCTAATTGAAAAGGAAAAGAGATCAGAGAACTTACATGTAAAATTTTTGTAGTTGATCTATGTTCCAAGTATTGGACAGGATTCTGCCATCCTCCATTGCTAAACGAGCCAATCCTAGTCGTGGTACTGAAACAACAATGTAAGGGCCTTCCCACTGGGGAGAAAATTTATTGCGGTTAGACTGGTTTTGTATCTTTCGTAAAATCAAATCACCCATGTGAAGACTACGTGGCCGCACCCTTTTGCTGTGAAATTTTCGCAAAGCTTGCAAATATACCGCTGAGTTTATCAGCGCTCGATCACGCTTTTCTTTGAGGAGGGTTAAATCTTGAGTACGTTGTTTGACTTGATCAATCTGATCGACTTGATCTACTCAGACGATAACCAATACAAATTTCCATGGGAAACACCGCCTCAGCGCCATATACCAATTGGAAAGGTGTCTCACCGGTGGCTCGACTACAGGTAGTACGTAATGCCCATAGAATGGAGTAGAGTTCATCTATCCAAGCCCCCGAGCGCATCTTAAGGTGATCAAAAACGCATTTTTTGATGCCCTGTAATATCTGTCTGTTGGCACATTCGACGGCACCATTGCTCTGTGGATGAGCTACAAAAGCAAAGCACACCTTAGTTCCAATATCATCGCAATAGTCTAGAAAGAGACCGCAAGTGAATTGGGAACCGTTGTCGGTAATGAGATGACTTGGAACCCCAAACCGAGTCACGATGTTCTTATGAAAGAACTTCTGTGCCGCAGCAACGGTGATATTGTGGACTAGTTCAGCCTCAATCCACTTCGTAAACAAGTCAATAGCTACGAACAAGAACTTGTACCCATTAACCGCTTGTGGCATAGGACCCACAATATCTATCCCCCAGACCGCAAAGGGCCACGTTAAAGGGATAGTTTGTAAGGCATATGCGGGCTGATGAACCTGTCTTGCATGAAATTGACACTGAGGGTATGTCTTGACCAAGTATTTGGCATCATCGAGTGCAGAAGGCCAGTAAAACCCTATCGGAAAGCCTTCCGACCAGAGTGTGAAATGACGTGTCGCACCACATACACCGTCATGGATTTCTTTCAAGAGGGACTTACCTTCCTCTTGAGAAATACAACGCATGAATACTCCTTGAGTACCCTTCCTATACAAAACCCCTTCTATAAGTTTGTATAGGCGCTCTTTTCGAATCAATCGATCACTTTCGGTTTCATCCTTGGGCAAGGTCCCATGTTCGAGATAGACCCTCAATGGATGGGTCCAATCTTCTTCATGTCCAAGGTTGGTAACGCAGACTGTTACCGGGTCATCTTCAACTGTAGTCATGATCGAAGGATGTTCTAAGTGTTCGACGAACACTCCTGCTGGAGCAGATGTACGTAAGGACCCAATTTTAGATAATTGGTCTGCGAGAATATTGTCCTTTCGCGGGATGTATTGGACTTCGAAATGACTGAAGTGTTTCTCCAATCTCCTCACTTCCCCCAGTTAATGAGCCATTGTCTCATTGGAGGTGCTGTACTCCTTGTTTACCTGATTTACGACCAGCTGTGAGTCTCTCCTCACTACTAATAGACGGACTCTGAGGAATTTCGCTGCCCGGAGCCCTGCAATAAGACTCTCATATTCTGCTGTGTTGTTAGTTGCAACAAAATTTAATTGAATGACATACTTGGGTTGGTCGCCTTGAGGCGTGATTAAGACCACTCCAGCCCCCGAGTGTTGAAAACTGCGAGAGCCATCAAAATACATCGTCCAGTGGTCGGTGCATGATAAGTCTTTAGATTCTTGCATAGGTGGGTCAGGGTTAGTCCATTCGACCGCAAAGTCTGCAAGGATATGAGACTTGACCGCCGTACGAGGGGTGAAATGGATGTCAAATGCTCCAAGTTCCACAGTCCACTTCGCGATTCAACCAGATTTTTCTAGGTTTCGAATAATACCTCCCAAAGGAAAGGACGAGGGCACTGTAATTTTATGTGCTTGAAAGTAATGTCGTAGCTTGCGGGAAGCCATCAGTAGCGCATAAAGTATCTTCTGGACCTCAGTGTTGCACTCCTTAGGACCATGAATTACCTCGCTTACGTAATAGACGGGTTGTTTCACACCTTCTCTTTCTGCGATCAGAATTGCGCTGACCGCGTGAGGTGTGGCTACCAAGTAAAGAAGTAGTGGTTCCCCTATGATCAGAGAAACCAGCACTGGCAGACTAGATAAGTATGCTTTAACCTCTTGGAACACTTTCTAGGCTTCATCCGACCAGGTAAAACCATTGTGTTTTTGAAGAGCTTTGAAAAAAGGTAATCCTCTTTCACCTAGTCCCGATATAAATCGACTTAAAGCTGCCATGCGACCTACTAGGCACTGGACATCCTTCATGGTCGAAGGAGACCTCATTTGCTCGATGGCGCTGATTTTTTTGGGATTAACCTTGATTCCTCTAGAACAAATGAGAAAGCCTAGATGTTTACCAGATGAAACCCCGAAAGAACATTTTTCTGGGTTTAATTTTATTCCAAATCGGTTTAAATTACAGAAGGTTTCAGCAAGATCATCCAAATGAGTCAAGCTTTTTAAGCTTTTTACAACCAAATCATCCACGTAAGCTTCAAGATTACACCCCATCTGGGAAAGAAAGGTCTTTTGCATCAAGCGCTGGTACGTGGAACTGGCGTTCTTGAGACCAAATGGCATTCTGACGTAGCAGTAGGTGCCAAATGGTGTGATAAAGGCAGTCTTCTCTTCATCTTCTTCTGCCATGCTAATTTGATGATACCCTGAGTAAGCATCCAGGAACCTCATCAGTTCGCAACCCACAATAGAGTTGACCAACTGATCGATGCGGGGAAGGGGAAAGTCATCCTCTGGGCAGGCACTATTTAGGCTTGTGTAATCGACGCACATGTGCCACTTACCATTTGACTTACAGACCATGACCGGATTTGCAAGCCATTCAGGATGATCGACTTCGCGAATAAATCCGGCCGTTTGGAGTTTATCTAACTCCACGCGGATGGCTTCTTGCTGATCAACAGCAAAGCGTCTCAGCTTCTGTTTTATTGGTCGCTGTCTAGGTCGAATTGCTAACCTGTGCTCAATTACCTCCCTTGGGACACCGGGCATGTCGGATGGTTTCCACGCAAACACATCTGCATTAGCTCGGAGGAAAGTAACGAGTTTGAGTTCCTATTTGTCATCCAGGCCTGATCCAATCTGAATTGTTCTGGATGGGTCATCTGGGTATAACAGAACTAGTTTCAGCTTTTCCTCTGGTCGAGGGGCAACCTTGATCGTATCCGCAGCTGTGGTGGTGATCTTGACATATCGGAGGGGAAGCTGATCCACTAGCTCCAGGGATAACCGAGTTAACGCCTTTGGGGCCAGGTAACTTGCCGCACTGATAAGCATAGTGTGTTGCCATCATAAATTTTGCGAGAGTTATAAGCCGAATCACAATCAATTACGTCAAAAGTAACCAATTCTATTCGAAAATTATCCAGTTCACCCAGTGTCACTGGGAGCACCACCTGTTCCATCGGCATCATCGAGGGACCAGGAATTATCCCATAAAATGGATGAATTATGGGTTTGATTTTCAAATGAGGGATTTGCATCTCATCCAATGCCTTGACCAATAAAATGTCCAAGGAAGTATCTCTGTCGATCAGGACCCTTTCGACTCTTGCATTACTGATAATTGGGATAATGACCAGAGGTAGTCTCAATGGTCGAGTAAGCCCAATGGGACAGTCAGAGCAATCAAATGTCAAAGGAGTGTCCGACCAACGGGGGTATTGAGGTTCGCCATGGGGAGCTTCCACTTGGTTCACTTCTCGATAAAATGCTTTAAACTGACGTTTAGAAACAAAAGAGGAGGAATCTCCAAAAATGACATTAACATAATTATGAGGTACCTAGTAGGACATTTCTTTGTCCCCGTCGGTGTCTCTGAGCCCGCAAATCTGCTCTTTTGGTGGCAAAGTTGGCATTGGCCCAATTCCCTGGTAGATGTCATCTAGTTGCTTCAACCAGCTCTGGCAGTTCTTGAGGTCATGTCCCGGAGAGTTGTGGATCGGACACCACCTCTTGCCTTCCTACGGGTTAGTCTGTTTTTCTGGCTGGTCGGCGTTGCGACCACCAGAGGCAGTTTTTTTTAAATGAAAACTTGTTACCTTTGGCCGGTGGAGGCTTTTCTGTGACTGCGACCTCCCAGTACTGTCCGGTTCGATTCTTTTTAGACTTCTTCGATTTCCCGCCCGATGAAGACTCTGGCTTCTTGCATGTATCCTCTTTTTTCATGTCCTTGAGGCCTGGTTGAGGTGATAAATTTCCCTTATCCACCATCCTATTCCACTCAATGGCCTCGGCCGTGTCAGAGTAGCAGTCAACCATATCAAAGAGATCGGCCACTGATTGAGGAGGGTGGATAAGTAGATCTTCCGTAAACCTCTGATACCGAACGATGTGCTTAAATGCCCTGATAACGGAGTTGTCGGATATGTTTGGGATGGTATTCCTCACCCCGACAAACCTTTTGACAAACTGACGAAGAGTCTCCATAGAGGTTTGTCGTAGACGATGAAGATCGTCTTCTTTCCCGGGCTTCTGATAACAATTCTGGAAATTGTTGAGGATGGCATCGCACAACATTTCCCAGTTATATATCGAACCCTCGGGCTGATTGAATAGCCAGGTCCTTGCTGGTCCTTCAAGGACGTCATCAAGTAATTGGCCATGAGGAGATCATCCCCACCCGCCTCTTGGATAGCGGTGATGTAGATTTGAAGGAACTCTGACGGATTCTGGGTCCCATCAAATCTATCAATTGTTCCTTACTTGAACTTATCCGGCCAGACGACCGCACGGAGGCCTAGCGAGAAAGCTTTACAGCCAACATAGGAACTGTGGAGAGTTCCGCGGTTCCCAGCCTGACCACGAGTGATTTCACGTGATGGGGACGCGCCACTTGGTCCCAGATGAGAATGCACAGGAATTCGATCCCGATCACGAGAACTTCCCACGTGTCTGGATTTGTCGTGCTGAAGTGATTCGGATGGTAATCAATTACGCCTACCATGACTAGAGTAAGAATACTCCTTTTCATGGGAACGTATCGTAGACCGGGAGGAAGCTGTAGGGGTTGCAATGGATGCGACCTCATCCAGCTTCTCCGCCAGGATCCTAGCAAAAGCTGGTTTGTCTGCGTCTGTGAGGGTAGGAGGAAAATTATGCAAGACTTCCACGATAGATTGAAGTCGGCCATGCATACTTCTCTTTGGTGCGCCAGGTGTCATTGTTTCTTTATCCACTGGTGAATATTCCGGGGGCAAAGAAGGCGTCTGGTCGCGCCTGTGACCATGTGCACGACGGGAGGAACTAGGGGCGGTGTAACATCCCAGTTTTTTACTATCTTTTCTGCTTGCGAGTCAGCATATCTTCTTTGGAATCCCAGATGTCTCAACCGTATTTTGATCTTAGGTGTGCCACTACCTTAACCTAAAAAGTTGGCAGCTAAACTTCATCTCCCAGATCATTTTCACCTTTCAGTCCAAAAGTATTTCAGTTTAGTCCTTTTCAGAATTTTCAAAAAGCCCAAAAAGGCTAAAAGTCCCAAATCATCTCCAAATTCAAATCTGATCAAGTGATTATCTTTCTTTCATTTTTCTGAACGTTTTTCCCTTCTGGAAGAACTCAAGAATCTCAACCGAAACCGTAGTTTCAGCCCCGACAAAATTGTCAAACCCTAATTACCATATTTTACCCTGTTTTTGATTTTTGTCGGAACCCTCAGATCTTATCGGATTTTGCCATTTTCCCTGCTGGATGAGTCCAAGTATTTTGGTAATACTCATTTGCAAAATCAGATTGCAAATCAGCCCCTTAGATCCCCAAATTTGCAATCAAGTCCTAAATCCCGAGAAGAACCTTCGCAATTCAGTCCAAACCCTCACAAATTAGCCCTTTTGCCTCACGGTTTAGTCCCTGGCTTCTTTTCTTCGACCACGACCAGAGCCCGCGTGCACGACCACAACCTGAGGACGTTCGACCGCGGTTGCTGCCACCGTTCGCCGTGAGCCACCATAGCCTTCACCGCCGACCAGTTGTGCCTCCACCAACGGCCAAATCCCAAGTGACCGCACGTGCTCGCGTCGCGCCAAGAAGCTCCATCGTGGCGACGACCGGAGATTGCAGCTTCACCGTTCGCGTGCGCATGCCTGCCATTGTCAGAGCTTTACTGCCACATGGCTGCCATGCCGAGACTCGATATCCCGTCGTCCTGACGAATCCAGGTTTTGCGCGATACTCCGTCTCTGGCAGAGCTCCCGCCGTGTCCCAATGCGCCTCACTGACCGCTCCGGCGCCAGAGAGCATCTCCCCGTCGATTTGCTGCCGCTCCCGAGGACTCAACCCCACGGCTATATAAAGCCCCCTCTCGCCAGTGCTTCACTTCACACCAAAGCTCACCAGAAACCCCGTAGCATTAGCACCAGAGCTCGCCTTCGTCTTCTTCCCCGACGAGCCGCTTCTGGAGCTCACGGTGCCAGCCTTGACCGTTGCTTCTCACTCCAAACCAAGGCCACCAATAAGCTTCCCTCATTCCCCTGTTCGTGTCATAGCCTTTAATTGAACTCCGACGAGACCTAGCGCCGGCGATCGCCGAGATTGCCTGTTGCCCTGTTCCCCTAATGCCGAGTGACTCAAGCCAAATTGATCCTCGTGCTAGTAGAGAAAAGTGATCAATAAGCTAGGAGGAGTAAGCCTGCAAGATTGGAATCATCAATTTTACCCCGAGCGTCGAATCCCCAAATTCGAGCTTCGGCAGTTCGTCGGAGAACGCCGCTGTGCTTCTCCAGCCATTCCCTGGCAAAATTGAGCACACCAGTAGCTTCGTGTTATCCCCTAGATGCTTCCCGAGCGTGGAATTGAGTTCAAACGCTCTAGATCAAAAATGCCCAAATCGCTGCCTTCGTCTTCGGCTCCGATCACCGGAGTTTGTTTTCCGGCCGAACCAGCTGATGCAACCTTGTCATATAGCTAGGCCCCAACCCCCTGAGTATTTTACTCCACTGGCTCAAACCCTGAATCGGCCTAGATCAAAAGTTATGATCATGCCAAGTTTTGTCCAGAACCATGTCTGTGCCGTGTCGCCACCGTGGTTCATCGACGCCGTTCATCGCCATCCGGCCACTTTCTGCCCTTGAGCCTGTTGAGTGATTTGTTCCTATTATCAAGGCCTAAACCCCAGACAAAGTTGTGCACCAATTGATGCCCTGAGTCAAAAGTTATGCAATGCCCTAGTTTCTGACCATGTCCAGCACTATGTCAGTACATGTCCACTAGTGGCATTGGATGATTTAGACCTGTTACATTTGAGCTATTGAAATGTCACTTTGTCCACTAATCCTTCTGAGCCATGTTCTACGATATTCCCTACTGTCACATCTCCAGAAAACGTACCTAGAACCAATTTAGGGCTATGTCAAGCCATGAGCCGAATGTCAGCCCTTCGACATTCAAGTCCTTTTGAGCCTATCTCTTCAATCAACATCAAGTGACCTTGCCCAAACCCTTTCCCCTGCATGCATGATGTATTTACGTATTATTTTCTAGTACTTGTATGCTTATATAGTGTGTATGTGTTGCTTGTGTCTGCCATGGAACCAGAAGTTGAAGGTCCAGAAGAGAACTTCGAGGATTCATCTGAGCAGCTAGACCCATCACTGCAAGGCAAGTCTCAAACCCTTGATCATGTCTAGCCTATTATTTTGAAATGAAGTATGTTAACTGTTTTCAAGTATGTGCATGCCCTAGATTCAAATAAGAGTTATGTTTCAATGAAATGATTAGATATGACCTAAATGACTGTAAAGCCCCTTTTGACATTGAATATCCCTGCACCCTTGTCACCCTAGAATATCATGCTTAGGCTATGCTATGCTCAAGATTATATGTTAAATGTTGAATGGTCACATATGAGAAAAGCATGTTCAAAACCCCCTTTTTGTGAAAGAAAATGTGATTGGAATCGATAGTGAGGATGGTTTGATTGGATGGTGCTGTGTGCGCACTGGGAATGTGAAAGACTCCTCACTAGAGATTCATAAGGACTAGAACCTTGTGTTGTGCTTCTATGCGGCATAAAAAACGTACCAACCACTTGCCCGGAATGGGACGGGCGCAACTTAGTAGCTTTCTTTAGTATTAGCTTTTCCCCGCAATGGTTGTCGATCCGGTTTCTTGCTAGAACTGGTGGGCCGCTGAGGGCCATGAGTGATGTGAGTTCAGAAAAATTATGAGAGGAAAAGGTGGAAAGAAGGAAGACGCCCTATGCCAGATTAAGTCGTGCGCGGCTGTAATCAAGAGAGGCTATGTGTCTTGCGAGAACATAGACCTAGGCTAGGAAGTAAGGCAGTGGGGAGGACCCACAACGGTAATTGAGACTTGACTGTCTATTTACCGGGCAAGGAATTGTTAATGCTAGGACTGTAAACTGTTGTGTCATCTCGGCCTTGTCACATGCGTAAAAGTCGCATGGAGAGGTACTGACTTGAAAGCCGAATAATCGGTGGATTAAGGTGGTACACCTTTGCAAAGTTTAAAAAGTATCGGATACTCTGAGCTCCCAGGTTATGGAGTATGCACGCTGTGGATTCTATTCACGTCAATGCAGCACAAGTAGCTTTTGGAAAGTTTTCACAAAATCTGAATAAAGTGGTGACTCATGGAAGACCGCCACACACAACATTTTCTGAAAATTTAGCTTAGGGTTTTAAAAGCACCGCTTTCAAAAATAAAGATCTTTTCTTCAAAACTAAGTGCGAAAATCTATTCTATATACATATATAAAGCCAAAGAGCTATTCTTTGAGAAATTCCCCCTCATCCATACATACTTGCATTCTTATTTGGGACTTGTTGAGTACCATGTGGACAATGTGCTCACCCTTGCTTTTGCAAACAAATTTAGAAGAAGGATTCATCGACCCTGAATCTTACGGTCTTGAACCCAATGTGGAACAAGAAGAAGAAACTGAAGACCCAGCTTGTTAGAGGGTTACGTACCAAAGTGGAGTCCGATGTGGAGAAGGCCCGTACATCACCACTGCTGCTGAAGAAGAAGACTGATGAAGTCCTTTTGCTTATTATTACTGTTTCATTTGTGCCGACCTTTGTGTCAAAACTCCTTAATTTTGTATCAACATTATGTGCGTCATTTTGGCGCTAAGTTATTGTGATGTTGGTCCCTGTGATCAACACTTGTTTTTAATTACTCGCTTTTTTTTATATAATGCATCTTGTTGTTGTGAGCTGCAATGTGCCATTTCTGAGTGCAACCCACCTGGGCGGTTGCCACCGGATTCCTCAAATGAGGGTCCCACAGGTGGCGTCATAACTAGATTGCGCGTTTTGCAAAGCCTCTAGGGCTGTTCTGCGGAGTTCATTATCTCGTCGCTCACGGTCCTGATCCTCCTTTTGTTTACGGTCCTGTTCCTCCTTTTGTCTGCGCTCCTGTTCTTCCCTAGCAACCCGCTGATCGGGAGTTTCCTTCGACAAGGTAGCGAATTATCTGGGGAGCGAGGCCGCAGAAGGAGAAAACATCCATGTTTGTTCCAAGTCGGACTCGAAATCAAAGAGAGAGTGGAGGTTGTCAGGATCAAACCTCCCCAGACTGAGTTCTCGGTCACTATCATTCTGGTCCTCGACGGGGACACATGGTGACCGAGACTTGATTTCCAATATGGTGGAATTGACATTAAGTTCCGAACCTGTCTCTTCCATCCCCTGGCCGATGGACATAACCTAGGTGGGGGAAGATGTGTCCTCATGACGTTCCTTCGGAATGTCTTCGCAATTGATCTCTTCCATTGGAATGGGATCGCTAGGCGAAGGCATTCGTATGTGGGCATAATTGTCGAGATCGAAGTCGTTCTCGGAGTTATATGCCCCAGACATGGCTCACCAAACCTCCGGATGAAGGGAAAGCACCTTGAGAAAAGGCCCCACGGTGGGCGCCAGCTGTCGACGATTTGGACTCCGGGTCCTCAGCCGATTTTATGCAAATTTGTGAGTTATGAGACCTTTTAGTGCGCTCCTCCGGGAAGGTAGGATGAGTAATATCTGTAAGGGCACGAGAAAATTTATATAGGTTCGGGCCCTCGATGGTGGGAGTAATAGCCCTACGTCCTATTATGATTTCACTATGTAGGGAAAAAAGTGTTTACAAGAAGGAGGAAGAGATGATCACACGCAAAGATCTCTCCTATATTAATGTCTATCTAACTATGTCTAAGTCTTCAGGTCACTAAAACTCCTGGTAATGCTTGTATGCTTAACTATCCTCTAGATCGTGCATTGGCTACCTTTTTTATACTGAACAAAAGAGCGCCAATGCGAAGCGGCTTTGGACGGTTGTTACTGTGCAGTTTGTGTAACCGCTTCTCTTTCCTATGCAGGTTTAACACGTGTAGTTAGTGGGTAACTGCACATATTAACCTCTTGGCAGTTGTCTTTATACGTGGGAGAAGTTATCTTGATCCTGAAGATGTGTTTGTAAAAGACTTAAGCACCCTCGAATCGTCTTGGTCGCATGCAGTCATCGACCTCCTGACCGCGCATTGTCTGCGGCCTTGTGATCGCGTAAGGGCTGTGATCACAAACTACCTTTGTTTCCGTGCTCTCCTAGTATATAGAAGGCTGGTCGTCTGAGATCATAAGGGCCATTTCAGACTCATAGACACATATCAGATTCGAACCTGACCTGAACCTAATGTGTGTTAATCAAACTAGCTCGAGTGATAATCCTCGTCAGTTCTCAGTTGAATGAGGCGGGGCATTCGAATGAACGAAGGATGACAGTAGATAAGACTCAAAGCAATTATTGGATAGATCGCTCGAGGCCTAACACAAAGTTGGTGACATGATTTATATAGATTCAGGATCCTGGGGGATCCTTACTCCTATTGGTATGCCTCCGACGTTGTGTCGGTTAGGAACAATCCTCAAGGGACGATTGCTCCAAGGTGTACCAGTTGGCTTTTTTATATTGAAGTGGATTGGTGTACAAGGTGAATGTTACAAGCGATACTCAGGAGTGTCACCGGTGACTGTCCCAGGGAGATCAAAGTGATCTCTTGTCTAGGTTTTATGAACCTTATGAGCTCTCTCTCTCTATACTAATAGCTAAAGGGGTATTTATAGACTACAAGAGCGGTCTAAAGAGCAAAATGCCCCTTACCATCTAAGAAAGGCAAGGGCAAATATGTCTTCAAAGTCTTTGACAGGTGAGCCCCTAGCTCCCAGATGGCTTGATTTCAGTGTTCGGTGATTGGCTCTTGGAGTCACTTGGCCTGGTGCAAATAACTTCGGATACTAGCGAACGCTCAGGCACTACTTGGCTGCTACATTGAAGAGGACCTTCGGAGGCTTTGGGAGTCACCAGGGACAAGCCTTTCCTGCATAAAGCGTCTGGACTACTGGTCCCAGGGGGTCCAGTTGGCGTCTGGGCGTAGCTTACCTGTGGAACTTTTTAGGTCACTTGGTGATTCGATTGGGATATAGACAGGCTTCGACTATACTCAACCAGATGCGGAATACGAGATCTTACTCGGAAATACCAAAACCCAAGTGATCAAAAACACAATTCAAAGGAATTGCACATATCAAAGAGTAGTTTGTACACGTTGAACATTGATCGCACTCGATCTTACGTCGATCTATGTGTCTAAGACTTCGATATCTGATTTGATCTATTAGGTAGTCTCTATTTGATAATTTATCTCAGTTCGATGATCTATCTATCCTATTACAAGGTATTTATAGTCTGATCGCTTGAGAACATTTTAGACTCGACAACCTCTAGTCGTATAGGACTCGACTATCTATTTGTATCGGACTTCAATCGACCAAACAGAGTTCGAATCTATTACGTATTTGACCTGAGATCCTCCCGGATCATGACTCCCCTATTGAAAAGGAGCCAACTCTCATTGGTGACCAACTCGATCAAAACTGAAGATGTGGAAATTGAGACTGACCATCCTCGCGAGTATACCACTTGGCTGCTCGTGCACGTTGATCATTCCGTCCCACCCAAAAAGACTCTCGTGTGCCGCTATGAGTACTTGTCATCTTCTTTTCCAAAATCACATCTTCAAGTAGAGGTGCCTCTCGTTGATAGACCAAGTCTTCAACAGATGGTACTATGGTATCAGACTCATCATCCAGCATGGAAGGCTCGAAGAGTTTAAGGTGCTCAACATTGGCAACTGAGTAAATATCTATGTATGGAGGTAACTCGAGTTGACAACCATTAGTTCCAATTTTTCGCAAAATCCGAAAAGAACCATAACAAATTGGTTTAAACTTTTTACCTTCACCTTTAAGCCTTTCCTTACTCAAATGAAGCCATACCAGATCACCTTCTTGAAATTGAGCTTCAATTCGATGTCGATCATGTCGCGCCTTATACTTGAGTTGAGCTTTAAGAAAGTTATGTTCCACTTCAGCATGGAACTGTTGAATACCTTCTAGGAACCTCTGTGCTTGATCCTGATCGGATCCATCCTTGCTGTTTTGCGCTGAGCTAGGGATCACAAACTCCTTATTGAATGGACTCTGTGGTAGAAATCCCAAACAGACCTCAAAAGGAGACTTCCCAGTCGAACCATGCATTGCTCGATTAAAAGCAAACTACAGGTACAGTATACTTTCATCCCAAGTCTTTGGATGCTTGGTGTTATAGCCCCTCAAGAGATGAACGACTTTTCAATTTACCACCTCAGTTTGACCATCGGTTTGAGGATGAAATGTAGTACTCCTCTTCAGCTTAGTATCCATCATCGTCCAAAGCGATCGCCAAAAGTGACTAAAGAACCGGGTATCACGATCAGACACAATAGAATTTGGCAATCCGAAATGTGTCCAAACGTGCTGAAAGAATACCGGAGCTACTTATTCTCCCGTCATAGACTTCTTACAAGGTATGAGAACTATCATCTTGGAGAATCGATCAATTACCACAAAGAGATAGTCGTTGCCACGTCGGGTCTTACGCAATCCTCCCAAGAAATCCATGGATATACTTTCCCATGGTCATGAAGGAACTAAAAAAGGAGTCTACAAACCCAATTTTTGGTTTGCTTGTTTGCAGATGCTGCAGATACCACAACTTCGAACAAAACTAGCCACATCCTGCTACATCCGTGGCCAGAACACATGTCAATGAAGATTTTGCAAGGTCTTCATTACCCCGAAGTGACCAGTAACTTTCGATGTATGCGCCTCCTGTAGCCACTATACTCGAGGTGCTCCACAAGGTATATAAAGCAAATTGCCTTTGTATAAAAGTCCTCGTCACTCGAACTCAGATGGTCGTCCTGTTTCAAGCTCAGCCAGCACTGATAAAAAATCAGGATCCTCTGTGTACATCGTTACATAGTCTTCGTGGCATGAAGGCTTGATCTGCATGAACACTGATAGACAGAGGGCAGTAACTAGTGGTTGTGACAACATGTCAGGCAATTTGTTGTGTACTCCCTTCTTGTACTTAATCACTAGGTTGAACTGTTGTAGATAAAACATGCACTTCATGTGTCGAGCTAGCTGTAGCTTGGATTTAGTTTGCCAATATTGTAATGGCTGGTGGTCAGTGTGTACCACGGTCTCTTTACCCAAAAGATAATACCGCCAATGTTTTATGGCCTGATGCAGTGCACATAACTCCTTGTTGTAGGTCGGATAATTCTTCTGAGCTCCCTGAAATAACTCGGAGTGATATGCTACTGGTCGACCTTCTTGCATGAGTACTGCGCCCATTGCATAACCTGAGGCATCAGTTTCTAGCTCGAATGGTTTTTGCAGATTCGATAAAGCTAGGACATGAGCTTCACTGATCTTCTTCTTTAGCATAAGGAAGGTATCCTCATGCTTTCCACTCCACTCGAACTTCTGGTCAATCTTGGTTAGTGCATGGAACGGAGAAGCCACTATCAAGAAGTGTCATATGAACTTCTGAATGTACTGGCATGCTCTCATAAAACTATGCACTTCCGTTACTGTTGGCGATCGAGGCCACTCACGGATCATTTTACCTTGTCGGGGTCGATTTGCAATGTACCTTTGCCGACCATGAATCCTAGGTAAAGTAGGGTTTGCTGGCCGAACTCGCACTTTTTATGGTTGAGACGAAGCTGATGTTGCCGTAGCTACTCGAACACCTTTTCCACATGAACTAGGTGCTCATCCCATGAACAACTATAAACCAGTATGTCATCGAGGTAAACAATCACAAAGTCATCGATGAACTGTCGCAATAAGTCATTCATGAGATGCATGTAAGTGGTCGGGGCGTTGCAGAGCCCAAACGACATGACTAATCATTCAAGTAGACCTTGTTGTGTTTTGAATGCAGTCTTCCAAGTATCCTCCTCTTAGATGCTGACTTGATAATACCCTTATTTTAGATCCAATTTCGAGAAGACAATAACATGCTTCAGTTGGTCTAGTAGGTCGTCGATATGATGAAGAGGGTACAGATTCTTGATGGTGATCTTGTTCAGTGCTCGATAGTCGATGCACATCCGCCAAGTCCCATCTTTCTTTGGTACTAGTACCACAGGAGATCCACAAGGCGAGCTACTTGGTTGAATGACAGCATCATTATGCAATTCTCCAAGTTGCCTTTTGATCTCTTTGTTCTCCAATACTGAGTTGCGATACATACTCAGATTAGGCAGTGTCGCATCTGACACGAGCTGAATATTGTGCTCGACTAGACTTTTAAGTGGACGATCCTAGGTACTTTTGAACAAATCACTGTATTTCTCCAGCAGTCTCGATAAACGACCAGATTCCTCTTGGCAAGCCAACGTTAGAGCTGCCCGAGTACTAACACTTTGACCAACGGTTCGAATCATAACAAGCATGTATTTATGACATGTGTTGACGATTCGTTTGGCTTGATTTGTGGTAATCAAGTTTCAAGTATTGATGCAGTCGTCTCAACTAATACTCTTGCACTCTTCGATGGAAATGAGCATCCTGATCGTACAAGAATGGACTCCCAAAGATCACCTGACAAATATCGATAGGAACAACATCGCATTGGACCTCATCAATATAACGAGCAGAGATCAAAAATTTTGACACACACTTACTCGTAATCTGTTGATTCACGTCGGATGTAAACCAACCCAGGGGATACGGTCATGGGTATGTGGTCGTCTTTAACCCAAGTCGACGAACCAGTCCAATGGAAACCAAATTCTTCTGACTTCCAGGCTCGAATATTGCTGCGACCACTTCATGCTTCACCTGGATGTTGATAGTGAACAAGTCCTCCGTTGAGTGATGGTCGTCAGGTGAATCCGTACCTTTCTCCTTCGGCATTTCCATCAGAGACAAGGTCGTATCCGCCTCATTGATTGAATTCATTCGGACAACTCCTTCGAGTGGAGCCGTAGTTGCTGTAGTTGTTCTTTTCCTTGGTCTGTTTTGGATGGAGCTTATAATACTTATCCTTTATGTGCCCAGCAACGTGACAATGTTCACACGAGATGCTTGTACCAAATTTCGGAGTACTTTTCTTCAGACTCAACTTCCTTTTTGATGTGGTCGAATTCTCCTTCGTGTCCTTGTTGTTGCAGGATTTGTTCTTCTTCTTGATCTCCACAGCAGTCGTGCTTGCAGTCGTGATGTCCTGGATGCTAAACAAGCTTAGCTCAGCACTGATCGATTTCTGAAGTCCAGGCGAGATGCCAATGATCATTGCTTGTCTCCAGAACTCCGTCGTATAATCCTCGATGGATTGGTCACGCCATTGGTACAATCTATGCCAACGATCCCATCTCTCCTCTGTTGGATCTAGGTCGATCTAGATATCTAAGTTTTGATGATTAATGACGATTTGGATAAATCCCTAATGATTAAGGTTAATTTGGATAATGACAGCTTTGAGGATTAAATGACAACTTGTATAAATCTTGGTGTAGCACAAGTACATTGAATTGTTAATGTTAAACCCTAGAAGTCGAGACTCCCTGTTGTGGTTTAATAATTGATGCATATGTTGAGGGGGAGCTATGTGGTTGCATTAATCTTGTGAGAAGTGTAAATTGGAATGTCATGAGATAAATCCTGAAGGTTGATGACTCCAATTGTGGATTTGATATCGATGCATATGTTGACGGGGAGCTCATCATATTAGTCATATGTGCTGATTGCTGTCATGACATGAGTAGTATGGATCATGTGCGTATTTCTTGTATCATATATGGATCTATATGATTGTACAATTCATCTCTTACTCATTTTTTGCTTATCGAAATTGGTTTTGTCATTTCACTGAAAAGAGAAATTGTTGAGTTAACTCCTGTGTGGAGTAATTTCTCTGGTGATTATGACAACCTAAATATGAGACTAATGTTGTGCATTGAGTGTATGTGTTCTAGTCTCAGAATGTGGTGTGGGGATGGATCACTGCTGCGCCAACGCATATCAGTTGCTCCACAAGGGTGGCCCGATCTTCACGGCGTAGGATAGAACAAAGATAACTAGCTGCGAACAGCCGGGGTAACTGGCTTTATACCTGCCAAGGTTGGTTGAAACCCGTACGATGGGGAAGTCGATCCGAAGCTACAAGAACTCCAACCCGCTGTCTGAACAATTGCAGAACCACAATCCGGGACTAATCCACACAAAACGGCCGGAACCGTAGAGCACGAACTAGGGGGACCCGTAAAGATCTTTCTCGTGAATCCAAGAGAACTCACAAGAGCAAAGGTAGAGGAACAGTCAAGCAGTCTTGCTACACTAGCATATAGCTGAAATGGTTTGATCAAAAGTGTTTCCAATAGTTGGAATACATGGGGTATTTATACTAGGAACAACCTTCCTAGTTTAGGTATGAAAGCAACCATTAGATGAAAAGTTTTCTTGAACAACCAACCCTCCTAATTAAGGTGTGAAGGCACCCATTAGATGAAGAGTTTCCTTGGATATCCAAGAGACCAATTCGTTTGGAAAAGAGTTGCTTCAATTTTCGCGCAGGTTGGACTGGTTGTGCAGCTTCCACTAAAATGACCATAACTTTTGACTCGGAAGTCGAAATGATGCATGGTTTGATGCGTTGGAAACTAGACTTCATTATCTTTCTAATGATGTGGCCCATGACCATGTTGCACGCTCAGATTGTCTCCAGAATTGCTCACAAAAGGACAGACAGTGTGTGCTTTGCAGCACCCTCTTTCATGCGACCAATCTTCGTCATCCCTTCCAATGCACATAAGTTCAACCAAAGAAGTGGACGTTGGAAGCACCATTAAGTTGTTTAAATCTGAAATGAGACTCAAGTTAGCATTCACCTGATCACAAATTTGCTTGGTACGAGATCGAGTGATTGGTCCTTTAAATTTGGTCGAAGAGTCTTGTATGCAACCATCTTGGTCATCGGGGAGAACATCTTAGTCGTTGGAGCTTGTGATGTCCACATCATCCTCCCCCTCTTGAAAAGGAGTCATCCTCGACTCTGATGGTCCAATGTAGGGAGAGAGATCGGATACATTGAATGTTGGACTAACGCCATACTCCTCAGGAAGATCAATCTTGTATGCGTTGTCATTAATCTTTTTAAGCACTTTGAATGGGCCATCTGCTCTTGGCTGCAATTTGCTTTTGCGGTGTTCTGGAAAGTGCTCCTTTTGAAAATGCACCCATACCAAGTCAATTTGGTGCTCAATGCCTCTCTTGGGTGGCAGCCTGGGTGGTACTTCGTCTGGAAACACATCCTTATAGCTCTGCAAAAGATCAAAAATAACACTTGGCAAAATAGAGGGGAAGTCGTTAGTGGATAGAAAATTCTCCTTGTACATGAGTACAAAGAAAGTGCAATTGGGTTCTCTCAATTCCCTCATGTCCCCCTTCCTAGCCATCATTACTAAACCCTCTTTTTCCCGTGGCTTGGTTAATTTCAGCTGTGGAGTTTTGTTTGGCTTTGGAATCACTCGCTCACTATGTTGGTGGTTTTCTCTCAAGTGTTTCTCACTCTCTCTCTCCTTTATTTTTTGATCATCCATCAAGATTTCCTCCAGTGTTAAAGGGAGCAAAGAGATGCGCTCTCCTTTATACATGAATGAAAGTCGGTTGGCTCGATTACTAATCTGAACATCATGATCAAACAACCATGGACGTCCCACAGCAATTGACAAGCTTGCATCGGAACTACGTCGCACTCCACTTGATCTTGGAACTTCCCAATGGAGAACGGACTTGTCACAATATTGCTAACTTTCAGCGAACCACAATCATTGGGCCATTGCATCTTGTAGGGGCTAGGATGCCGCCTTTGCTTCAGCTTCAATCTCTTCACCAAATCTGAACTAGCAATGTTATTGCAACTGCCATTATCAACAATGATACGACATACCTTCTCCTTGATTGTACCACGAGTGTGGAAGATGTTATGCTGTTGTCCTTTGTCCTCTTTTGCAGCGCTAACATTGAGCACACGATGAGAAATAAAGCAATTATTATCTCCCTCATCAGCTTGAATATCACATACATTCTCCTCATAATTTTCTTCCTCTTCACCTTGTGATTTATGTTCATCTTCATCACTTTCAGATTCCCACTCTCCTTGTTCATTCACAATCATCACCCTTCTGCTAGGACACTCTGAAGAAATATGCCCTCGTCCCTTGCACTTGAAACACTCAATGTCTCGGTTCCGCTTGGGAACTGGTGTAGCAGATGATGCTCCTGTGGATGCAGTAGGACGCTTATCGCTGTTGCGGTCAGCCGGTGATGACGCCGAGGAAGCTGATGGCTTACCACTAGTAGCACAAACTGATGGACCATTAGTTGTGTTTTGGAATTGAGAGCCACCGTGGGATTGACTTGCCTGAAAACGATGCCAAGGTGTCACAACTAAACGACTTGCTGAAGGGCGAGAAGTTCCAGGGTGCCGAACCTTTCTCTCGGTTCGCTTTGCTTGATCCACTAGATCTTGCAGATTATTGTAAGGGAACATCTCAACAAAATCTGAAATTTCAGCATTAAGACCATGCAAAAATCTAGCCATTTTAGATTCTTCATCTTCCTGAATCCTTGCACGAATTAAGAGAGTCTCCATCTCTTTATAATATTCACCCATGGTGCGTGATCCTTGGGTAAGGCGCTGCAGCCTATTACGGAGATCTCGTTGATATTGAGATGGAACAAAACGACGTCTCATCACACACTTCATGTCCTCCCACGCATTGATGTGATCTAAGCCCAATTGACGTTGGTTTTGCTGCACTTGGTTCCACCATGTTAGCGCATAACCAGAGAATTCAACACAAGCAAGATTTACCCTCTTTGCATCGGAGAAGTTATGTATGCGGAAAATTTGATCACATTGCTCTTCCCACTCAAGATAAGCATCGGGGTCTTCCTTTTCAGTGAATTTTGGAAATCTTAACTTGATTCTAGCGGCATTATCAGGGTCATTTCGACCACGACGACCATGAACAGCAGCTGCAGCCCGTGCATTTGCGCCATGATCAGCCCGATGGTTCAGATTGTTGTGCTCACCTCCAGCATGGGATGCAACAGAGTTCTCATCATCGTCTTCGGCTATTGGAGCAGTAGGGTTCGATGGAGGTGCACCACCGGCAGCCGGAAGATTCTCACGGAGTATTCTTTGCATTGCTTCAAGCAAAATATCTTGTAGTTGTCGCAGCTCACCACGTCTCACTGGAACGTCTTCTTCACCATTATTTCCTCCATGCACACTTGAATGAGAACCTACCATGTTAAGGAGAGGCAATATAGTGGAATAGGAATATCTTTATGGAATCACACAACCTCACCTCCTACTTACCAATGTTCTTGTGCGTTCTCGGTAGACCGCGATTGTGCAATGTGGTAGAAACCGGAAGTGATTAAGCGATTGAATAACACGGATCAAAGCACTTTAGCGTCGGTTTATAGTGGAGTTTGGTGGTCTAAACAAAGGAGGGCTTTTGTCGTACTAAAATCAAGTGAACGACATGCAAACAAGCAAGTATAGATCGTCACATCATCTGCTAGCTGCAAAACACTCCTTTGATGCTGATTTTTTTTTTGTTTTGTTCTTTTCACACTCTATTTTGTCTTTCTCTTTTTTTTCAACTCTTTTCTCTTTTTTTGACACAACACTAAGAACAATTGGAGATAATAAAGATGCAGCACTAAGACACTTTGATGTGAACAAGGTAACAAACTCGCAATATGCAACACTAAAATTTCAGTACCACAACAAAGGTTTTTTTTTTAAGGCTTTTGGACTCTTAGGATGAAAATAAGAACATGATGAACACAAGTAAGGGGGGAAATATGGATGGTAAAAATATAGCAGATCCTACCGTGTCAACGGAAGCTCTGATACCAAATGGTGTGGGGATGGATCACTGCTGCGCCAACGCATATCAGTTTCTCCACAAGGGTGGCCCGATCTTCACGACGTAGGATAGAACAAAGATAACTAGCTACGAACAGCCGGGGTAACTGGCTTTATACCTACCAAGGTTGGTTGCAACCGGTACGATGGGGAAGTCGATCTGAAGCTACAAGAACTCCGACCCGCTATCCGAACAATCGCAGAACCACAATCCGGGACTAATCCACACAAAACGGCCGGAACCGTAGAGCACGAACTAGGGGGACCCGTAAAGATCCTTCTCACGAATCCAAGAGAACTCACAAGAGCAAAGGTAGAGGAATACTCAAGCAGTCTTGCTGCACTAGCATATAGCTGAAATGGTTTGATCAAAAGTGTTTCCAATAGTTGGAATACATGGGGTATTTATACTAGGAACAACCTTCCTAGTTTAGGTGTGAAAGCAACCATTAGATGAAAAGTTTTCTTGAACAACCAACCCACCTAATTAAGGTGTGAAGGCACCCATTAGATGAAGAGTTTCTTTGGATATCCAAGAGATCAATTCGTTTGGAAAAGAGTTGCTTCAATTTTTGCGCAGGTTGGACTGGTTGTGCAGCTTCCACTAAAATGACCATAACTTTTGACTCGGAAGTCAAAATGATGCATGGTTTGATGCGTTGGAAACTAGGCTTCATTATCTTTCTAATGATGTGGCCCATGACCATGTTGCACGCTCAGATTGTCCCCAGAATTGCTCGCAAAAGGACAGACAGTGTGTGCTTTGCACCACCCTCTTTCATGTGACCAATCTTCGTCGTCCCTTCCAATGCACCTAAGTTCAACCAAAGAAGTGGACGTTGGAAGCACCATTAAGTTGTTTAAATCTAAAATGAGACTCAAGTTAGCATTCACCTGATCACGAATTTGCTTGGCACGAGATCGAGTGATCGGTCCTTGAAATTTGGCTGAAGAGTCTTATATGCAACCATCTTGGTCATCGGGGTGAACATCTTGGTCGTTGGAGCTTGTGATGTCCACATCAGAATGGTTGCAGGATGAAAGCAAGCAAGGGTGTGAAGAGGATGATGTCGATATGAGCCATCTTGAGCGAGGTCAAGCTTTGCGAGGACAAGCTTCGAGTGGTCAAGCTTCACTAGCTCGAGCTTCATCGAAGGTAAAATCCAAGATTAAGGATTGTTTTTTAGGATTTTACCGGTCTCGGTGTTTGGAGATAGACCGAGTTGATAGGACTTCATTTTACTAGTTTGACTGTACTATTAAGAGGGGTCGAAAACTAGTAGCTTGAGTCTATCTAGTGTGGAAACTCAAATGCATTTATATCATCTTGCACTAGTGCTTAATCACCTCTTGCATTGCTAGAAAGTCTAAGTGTAGTCTGTGTTGCATTAAAGAAAATGTTTTGAAAACTGCACTTAGTCGTGGTTGCCAGCTAGAGCATTCTGTTTTATTTCTAGAGCTGGTTGTGATCGTATTTGCACATTCTGATCATATCCTTGTTTGATATGTGCTCGTGGTCATGTTGCCGGTTTGGTTGTATCTTTGTTTAGGGTTTGGTCATGGTTGTAGGAGTTCAAGCTAGTCGTACCAGTCTTCAGCTCGCTTGTGTACGCTCGACCAAATCCACCCGACCACCTGTTTTTGACTGGATATTCGACCTGTGGGTTTAAGTTTCTAAATCATGTTGGTCGTGGTCGTTGCTGAGTGCCAGCAGATATATCTGTGAGAAAACAGACAATCTGTATGTGCAAATACCCTAAAATCAAGTTTAGAGTAAAATAGCAAAGTCCTGTTTTCGGTTTGCATAGGCCGGACATTGTCCGACCTGTACAAATGTTGTTTAGCTTTTGCAAATTGAAACCAGAGAAGTTTGTCTGGGATGGGTCGGACTTAGTCCGGTATGGTCGGACATTGTCCGGCCTATACAAATTGTTTGTGCCTCGTATTTCAAAGTGAAACAGAGACAGATATATATGTCTGGGGGCTTTTGTCTGGGATGGGCCAGACATTGTCCGGCCTTTACAAAAATCGCCCAACGGTCGCTGACACGTTTGCAACGATCGTACCAGACAATGTCCAGTCTGTACAAATCTGGCGCAGCTGTTTGCAAACGGCTAGTTTTCTTGAGGGGCTATATATATCTCATGTTGGGTTTCATTTGAGGCGGCTCAAGAAGTTGATATTACTGTGTATAAGCTAGCCAAGTCCATTGCATGTGTTCTATTGCATCTAGAGGCTAGATTTGAGCCAAAATCTTGAGTGGATTTGAGAGAAAGCCTTTGTGAGGCTAAGAGTGCTTAGTGCACTTAATCCACCATTTGCAAGCTAGTGCTAGTGTGTGTGCATACATTTGCATCATTTGAGCTTGTAGCACTTGATTTGTTCAAGTGAAAGGGTCCGACTTGTTACTCTTGGCGATCACCTTCGACTAGACGGTGTCGGAGGAGAGTCGCGATCTCTCTGGTTGAAGTTTGTTGGAGAGGCCGACAAACAAGTGTGAAAGGTTTGGTGCTCGCCTATTCGGTGTGGAGAAGGAGAAACCCGAGTTGAGATATCCTTTGTGGATATAGAAGCGAGGCTCACGCGTGAGCACTTCAACGAGGAGTAGGGGAGACCGGGTAAGTCTCCGAGATCTCAGTAAAAATCATTGTGTAAATTTTCTTTCTCTTGTATGATTTGTATTCATCTTGACACAATTGCTTGATTTACTCTTGTTGCATGTTATATTGAATATTCCATATGGTTGAATGCAACTAGTTGATTAGATTGTTTTAAACCCCCTTTCAAAATCTAGGTTATCTGAAATAATCTTGAAAAATTGTTTAGTTGAAAAGAATTTTTAAAAAGCCTCCTATTCACCCGCCTCTAGCCGGCATCTTTGATCCTACAATTGGTATCAGAGCGAGGTCTCTCATTCATCGGCTTTACCGCCTTGAGAGAAAGGATGAATTCGATAGAGGACTTTGGTTTGATTGCTCCTCAATTTGATGGATCAAATTATTATCGTTGGAAAATTATCATGGGTACTTATTTTGAGGCATTGAATTTAAATTTTTGGGGGTTAGTACAAAAGGGTATAACTTATTCGTTGATTTTGGATAATGATATTCACCTCTTAAACACAAAGGCTAACGATGTGCTTCTTAGATCACTTAGCCATAATGTGCTCGAACTAGTGAGTGATCACTTGACCGCTCACGATATTTGGACCACTCTTGAGTCTATCTTTGAGGGCACATCTAGTTTTGAGCATGCTAAGATGCGATTATTAATGTGGGACTATGAGGCATTTGTGATGTTGGAGCATGATACACTCTCCACCATATATGATCTCTTGATCAACATCACAAATGAGCTCAAAGCCCTTGGTGCTAATATTTCTGATCCATACATTTGCAGAAAATTAGTCCAGGTGTTGCCGGAAGGTCGCTATGGTGATTTCATTACTACCCTTGCGAACAGTGACCTTTCTGACACTTCACCGAGAGAGATTATTGACATGGTTGTGTCAAATGAGGCTATGTCATGGTATTGCGAATACCCCGGCAGGTTTCGAGAGTGATCCTAGTGAAGATTACGCGGCGCGGGTTGACCGGATGACCGGTCCTCCCCCGCCGGACAAGCACAAAGAATGACACACGGGTTTATACAGGTTCGGGTCCCGGTGGGGGCCCTAGTCCTGTCGACGCGCTCCCGACCGGAGTCGGCTGGGGAGGCTCTCTCCAGGGGAGAGGCTTCCGGAGCACGCCTGTGAGTTTAGCTATTCTAATAAATGAACCGATCCCTTACAACAGAGGGGTACAAGGGCTATTTATAGCCCCAAAAAGCAGCAAAAAACCTAAACTACCCCGGAAGCCACCGTCGGATTGAAGGGCAGGACCGTCCTTCTCCCGGTCAAACGCCTTGGATCCTTGACAGGTGGTCGCTAGTTCCCGAGGCGCTCCTCGCGTGACCTGCACGTGATAAACAGTTCGAGACTTTACCTTTAGGAGGGCGATGAGGCCCGGGACGGCGCCGGAGGCCAGGTCCCGGGGGCCAAAAAAGGCGGCGCCCGGGAAGGGGCCGGAGGCCGCGTCCCCGGGCGAATGGCGGCGCCCGGGACGGCACCGGAGGCCGCGTCCCGGGAGCCAAAAGGCGGCGCCCAGGGAGGCCCCGGAGGCCACGTCCCCGGGCAAATGGCGGCGCCCGGGAGGGCACCGGAGGCCGCGTCCCGGGAGCCAAAAGGCAGCGCCCGGGGAGGCCCCGAAGACCGCGTCCCGGGAGCCAAAAGGCAGCGCCCGGGGAGGCCCCGAAGACCGCGTCCCGGGAGCCAAAAGGCGGCTCCCGGGGAGGCCCCGGAGGCCGCGTCCCGGGAGCCAAAAGGCGGCGCCCGGGGAGGCCCCGGAGGCCCCGTCCCCGGGCAAATGGCGGCGCCCGGGGAGGGGCCGGAGGCCAGGTCCCCAGGCAATCGTGACACATCTTACCTGGACTTAGTCCCGCGGAGATTTCCCCCGACAGGCTATGTCCAAGGAAAAGGACATATGTTCCACCTCCGAGCATATCAAGGATGATGATCTCATTGTGGAGGATCGAGAGCTTTCTAGCGAGCTCAAAGATGTAAACGACATGGTTTGCCTAAGCAAGACAAAGGCAAAACCTTGCAAAAAGAGCTCAAGGAAAGCTAGAAAGAAAGCGTCAAAGTCTCAGTCTTCATGTCAAGACAATTCTATATGCCTAATGGCATGTGACTCAACGGTATCAAATTCTAACCTCTCCAATAATTAGCTTATGGATATGATTGTAGAGTTAAATGACTTGCTTGGAAATATGACTAAGATCTTATGCACTTTAAACAATAATTACTCATCTTTGAAAGTGCGACATCAAGAGTTGAAAAGCTCTTATGATTCTTTGCTTGCCAAAAATGCCAATAGCTCCACATGTGTACTAGATGTTAGAATTGCTTGTGACTCCCCTATTGATCCATCTTTAGATACATACACTTCTACTTCACATGCTAGCAATAATTCAATTGTTTATTCGTGGTTAGATTCAAATGCTAGCGTTGTGGACACTAGTAATTCGTGTGATAATATGTCTAATGATTCATTTATTAATTCACATTATGGTACGGTTGATTCTAGTAACTCATACCATGATTCATCTAGTGACTCATCTTTATGCCATGGTATTAGTTCTAGTTGCTCCTCATTTGATATGCCTAGCTCATCTAGTGATTATAGTGCTCTGCCTTCTAGTTCATCTACTTGTGATGATATGCCATCATGTTCTTATCATAATTCATGTATTAACACGGAATCATCTCAAGCATCTAAAATAAAAAATGATGAACTTAGGAGTAAAGTAAATAGATTGAGCAATAACCTTACTAGATTTCATATGAGTTGTGCTACACTTGCTAAACCCCCTTTAGAACATAAATATTCATTTAAAAAGGGAAAATTAAACCATGCACACTCATATAGTAAGAGGCATCATATACTTCATCACACTCATAAAATTTCTTTCAAAAAGCCCTCTCGAATTTCTTGTTCCTCATGTCACTCAATAGGGCAACATTCGCATGAGTGTGTGTCTAATTCCTTTAGAGTTGGTTCTTTTGAATCTTATGTGATTTCTTGTTCGAAAAAGGGTTCAATTGCAAAACCTATAAATCTCTGTTTTCAAAAACCTAAAGATAAAGCTATTTGGGTACCAAAATATTTATACGATAAGGCTAGAGGGCCTCGTATTGTTTGGGTACCAAAAAGGGCTTGAATCATTTGATATTTTACATAAAAATATTTGCATTGCATTTTCTCCCTTATTCTTTGATTGTTTCAAATCATTATGGAAAATTTTGTAAAAGAGTGAAAATTTGAAACTTATGTTGTTGCATTATTTTGGGGGTTATAACTTATAAATGTTTCCATTGTCCCTCACACCCCTATATGTGAGACATTTCAAAATTGCAAGCATAAGTTTTCAAAAATTAGTTCATTTTGTCAAAATGTCAAATTTTCATTAAAAAGACCAAAAATCATCAATTCCTATCAAAATGGTCTTCAAAATGTATTTAAAAGGTTTTTAGAGGCTTTGGATGAAAAATGATGTCAAAAGGTTCCTTTTGTCAAAAACTAGCCTCAAAATGATCTTCCGGTATTTTGTTTTTCAATAAAATCATTTTTGAACGCAAATCAAAATCTATTTGGAGTTTGTGAAAACTTTCTTTTCAAAACTCCTAGATATTATTACCCCGAAGAAGTTTGGAATTGACAACTTTCTCAAAAGATTTTTTATTTGAAAGTTATGGGTATTTGAATCTCATCGAAAAACTTGATTTGACCCGAAATACCCTATATGTGTAAAACATGAGTTTGGCTTTTGAATGGTCTTTATTTGTGAGCTGTGGCTCAAAAAGATTTTTTTAACTCATGTAAGCTCTTTCATGTCAAAATCTCATGAAAATCAAATTTGAACTCAATTTGCAAAAGTTTGTCAAATTTCAACCTCTTTGCTTAATACAAAGATCATTTGACCATAACTCTTGAATGAAAAATCATTTTTGGAAAATTCTTTTTGGAAAATGTTTTTGATGCATTGAAAATCATTTCTGCAAATTTTCATTTCAATTGGATTTGATTTAAGCTATAATTGATTCTTTTCACAAATCAAATATGAAATTTACAAAATTCAGATCTCGTGGTTTTGGGCTGATTTGTCATTTTTCTATCTTTAAGGTGATTGCCTATTTGAAGTAAGTTTCTATATAATATCTTATCCCCTGTGATTAGTCTTTATTGTAAATTTATTTCAGAATTATTGGAAGTCATTTGCATAGATTTTCAAGTGTTTTTAGAAGTGTAAAATGATTTTCTCAAACCTGAAATTTGAAACTAATAAATCTGACCAACATTTGTCTTTTTCATATCACATTGTTGGATCCAATCATGGCTTCACTATAAAAAGCAATCTAGTTCCTCATTGCATCATTTATCTCCAAAACGCATTTTGGAATTTTTGGAATTGTTTGCATGTGTTTCGATGATTAAAAGGAAGCCTCAGTGTTTAAGAAAGTTTCAATCAAATTGGATGCAAATCTCTCATTTCTTTTAAGTGACTAAAATAATTCAGTCTTAGAGCTTTATGGGAAGTTCTTGTGTTGATGTGTTTTATCTCTATGAAGCTTTTCATGACTTTTGGTGTTTATTTGGATGTTTTCTCGATTTGAGTTCATTTGGATTCTTGTTGATTATCTCTGGAACTCATTCGTTTAAACCATATACTATTTGGTAAAATCTTTAAAAATTAAAGTAAATGAAATTTATGCCAAATAGCATTTTTTTGCTCCAAGCATGACATGGCCTTGAATTAAATTCATTTCAAACATTATTTGCTTAGGTCATAAAGAATGAAGTTCATAATCTTCTCTTTTGTATTGATTTTTTGTTGAAATCTCATTTTTCAGAAATAGATCATTTCCATCTCTTGCATAATTCTTGACCAAACTTGGATGACACATTTAGGGGGAGCAACTTCAAAGTCATTGAACCATTGTATACCCTAATTGTGCATATGTATCAAATCATGCACTTATGTCGGTAAAAGAGTCATTTTCGAGCAAAAAGGTGAAAAAGAGCTCAAAACTTTCAAAATGTTCAAAATTAACACTAAACCTTCAAAAATACATTTCAAATATGTTTTTAAAGGTTTTGAAGGTGCAACAAAAGGTTTTCGAGCTAAAATGCAAAATTTCGACAAAATTGAAGTATGCGGGATCTTGTTTTGGCCCAAAATGATTCATTTCCATAAAACAAGATGGGTTGAGATTTGAGAAAAACTTTCTACATGAAACTCTTAGAACTCATTCACCCGAAGATAGTTCGTATTGAACTTTTTCTCAAAAGACCTATGGTTTTCAAGTTATCATATATCCTAGGTCGCCCGAAAACAACTATTGACCCAAAAATATCCAAAATGTGCATTTTGTGATTTGAGCTATTTGGACCGGACTTTCTTCCATGTCTTGGTTTGGAATAGAATTTCAAACTCATCCAAGTCCAAAGATTTGAGAGAAATCCAAGTTTCATCAAGATTTGAAGATTTCGTGAAAATCATTTTGGTTTTACTGATTTTACCCTAAAGTCATTTTTGAGGATTAAAATCAAGATATTTTTCATATCAAATTCATCCAAATTGTATTCATCTAAGTTCTTATCATGATATTCAAACCTATTATGGAACTTGATTCCATTTTTGAAGCAAATTTGCAAAAATCACAAATTTCAGAAGTTTCAGCACGTTTCTCTGACCGTCCGGACGTTGTCCTCCCAGAGCCGGACTCTGTCCGGCCAACCCGGACTTTGTCCGGCCCTGTGTGCAAACTAGATGGTTCCTTGATCTTTCATATTTTTCTTCTTACTTGCTTTAGTCAGGGATCTGTTGTTTTCTTCCCATATTTTTTGCATTTGATCATGGTTCATATGCTGATGTTTGAAATGCCTTTTGATTATGTTTTTGCATATCAAAAGTAAAGATTATTTTCATGATTTTGGAGCATATTCAAATGAATTTGAGAATTGAGTTTCTTTTGGAAATTTGAACTCTTCATTAGGTCATATGCTTTTATCTCAACCTTGTGACTTAAATATGTTTCGACAAACCTCCTTTTGGCATATTCTTCATTTGTATGTTCTTTTTATGTTTAATGTCAAAAGAAGTGAGAATTTTGAGGATTGAATCTATTGCTTCCAATTGAGTTTGGTTTAATAGCTTGAAAACTTTTCTAATATCAAATGAATTTCAAAGTGAGAAGTTTGACACAATCATTCATCACAAGATTAATTGAGACACTATTTCCTTGTGAGACAAATATATATTGTGACATTACATGCGTTTCCACTAATGAATCTCTCTGTCAAGAATTCGTTTTTGAGATGATGCTTAGGAAAATTGAGATGCAAATGATTGAAGAGAAAAATTACTTTCGTGCACGACAAAACAAGCAACTCAAGAATGGAATGTTCAAGAGTGAATTCAAGCATGTGAAGAAATCACTCAAGAGCCTCGAGATGCACGATGATGATGTTATTACAACTCTCATGGCTGCAAATGGACATCTCGACATGGACGAACTTGATCAATTCTAAACCCTATCGGTCTTTGATTGATAGTTTGCTTTATTTTACCGCATTTTGCCCCATCATCATATTTAGTGATTGCATATATGCTAGATTTCAATTATTTCCTAAGGAATGTCATATGATTGCCATTAAATGCATTCTTGGGTAATTGAAATGCAATCCTAGATAGATCTTTGATATCCAAAATGTACAAATTTTGAATTCGTTGATTATTTGGATTCGGATTACATGACGTGCAAGATCAATCGAAAGAGTACATCTGGTGGTTGTTATGCTTAAATTCTTATGGATGAACAAAACATTGGATTATAGAATTGCTTTCGAATTGATGCCACTTATGAAATATTGAAAGTGTCGTAATGATGGTGAACAATTCGATTCAAAACTCTCAGTTAGATTATATTGATATACGACATCATTGTATTAGAGACTTTGTGGCATAAAGAGATTTAGAGATCAATCATGATATGACAAATATGCATCTAGCGAATATTTTTCGCATCAAACTATCAGATGCATCTAGATTTTGAATGATTGAGAACGGATTAAATGTCATCGATATAAATGTCTTCGATATATCCATTATATGTTGATTGTCTTGTTTTCCTTCTCCATACTTTGAGTGTTTTTTTTTTCAAAAATACTTGCAACAAACTTTCTTGAGATCTTGCTTTTGCATAAAAACCATTTCATATAAAATTCAATGACCCCTAAAATTTATGTCAAAATTTGAGTTCTCAATCCTTCCTTTTTGTACTTGATGACAAAGGGGGAGAGAATCGTGTTTTAGAGATATTTGAGAGCTTTAGGGGGAGAGAATTTAGGAAAGTTTGGGAGAGATAGTTGAGGTAGTTGACAAAGGGGGAGAGATAGATATCGTGTGATATTTGAATAGTGAGATATTAGAGATTAATGATATTTGATAGTGATATGTGGGAAATTTAATTGAGTTAGAGAAAATTGAGATAAGTTGATACTTTGGAAGATGACTTGATTGAACTTGTGCTCAATTGTCATTCATATCTCTTAATTTAAATGATTAAATGCTTTGCTTAGTTCTGATATATTATTGCATATATTGAGGGGGAGTTGAAGAATCTATTTTGGATTTATAGAGGTTGTTGTCATCAATCATCAAAAAGGGGGAGATTGTTGGATCAAGGTCGATCTAGATATCTAAGTTTTGATGATTAATGACGATTTGGATAAATCCCTAATAATTAATGTTAATTTGGATAATGACAATTTTGAGGATTAAATGGCAACTTGTATAAATCCTGGTGTAGCACAAGTACATTAAGTTGTTAATGTTAAACCATAGAAGTCGATGACTCCCTGTTGTGGTTTAATAATTGGTGCATATGTTGAGGGGAGCTCTGTGGTTGCATCAACCTTATGCTAATTGTAAATTGGAATGTCATAAGATAAATCTTGAAGGTTGATGACTCCAATTATGGATTTGATATCGATGCATATGTTGAGGGGCAGCTCATCATATTAGTCATCTATGCTGATTGCTATCATGACATGAGTAGTATGGATCGCGTGCGTATTTCTTGTATCATATATGGATCTATATGACTCTACGATTCATCTCTTACTCATTTGTTGTTTATCGAAATCGGTTTTGTCATTTCACCTGATGAGGATTATCACTCGAGCTAGTTATTTATTTAATATATCATATTCAAGATAATTCGGATATGATGTGAAAACCTATGCCTTGGCAGTCATTATTGTTGCAGAGACAGCTTCCTGTATTCCAGAAGGTCGCGGGCAACAGAACCGGTCTTTGGTCGTAGATCTTGCGCTACCATATGGTCTTAGGTTATGCGCGACCAAGATGACCTGAGTGTGTTTGAGCTTTACCAGACACGTTCCCAGGATAAAGATAACTTCTTCTCTCATGTATGAAAACAACCGTCAAGGAGTTAGGATGCGCGGTTATCTATAACTGTGTATATTAACCGACGAGGAGATTGGTGCAGTTATACAACTACATAGCAGCAACCGACCAAACTGCTTCGCATTGGCATCCTTTCATCTAGTATAAAAGGATGATAGGTGTACAAAGAGATCAGAGACTTGAACAACTCAAGTAGTAGACAATAGACAGAAGTATTAAGAGAGATTAGACTTTGTGACCATCTCTCTTCCCTATAATTCTCTCATACATAGTGAAACCACCACAGGACGTAGGGCTATTACTCAATCTTTTGAGGGCCTGAACCTGTATAATTATTTGTGTCCCTATTTCATACTTGTCTTAACTTACCTGAGAAACACTCTGAAAGGTCTCAAATCTAACTCACAAATCTGCGTAAGATCGACTAAGGACCCCGAGTCTGAATCGTCGACAGCTGGCGCCCACCGTGGAGTCTTTTTCAAGGTGTTTGCTTCATTAGGAGCTCTAATAAGTCATGTCTGGGGCATATGATTCCAAGAATGATTTTGATCTCTCCGATTATGCCCATGTTCAGATGCCCTTACCTGACGATGCCGTTCCTATGGAAGAGGTTGATCGCGAGGATGTCCTTGAGGAACATCCTGAGGATGCATCTTCTCCGACTCTGGTCATGTCTATCGACCAAGAGCCTGAGAAGATAGAACAGATGCCTCGTGTGAGTCCTACCATGACAGAGGCTGAATATGCACTAGAACACATCGCTTCAGAGGATGTGGATGATGGAAACTTGGAGCTTAGTCCTGGAAGGTTTGACCCGGACAATCTCCAATCTCTCTTTGACTTCGAATCTGATTCAGAGCAAGGAGGGATGTTTTCCCCATCTGCAACCTCGGTTCCTCAAGAATTTTCTGCGTTGTTAGAGGAAACTCCTGAGCAGCGAATTGCTAGGGAAGAATAGGAACGTAGACAAAAGGAGGATTAGGACCGCGA
The DNA here is from genome assembly GCA_019359835.1 of Pharus latifolius. Lineage (NCBI taxonomy): Eukaryota > Viridiplantae > Streptophyta > Magnoliopsida > Poales > Poaceae > Pharus > Pharus latifolius. The sequence continues at coordinate 37,041,040 of CM033325.1, forward strand.
GCTATGAGAAAACGAGATTGCAGGGCTACTAAGGAAGCCTTGCACCTTGCGCAACCTCGTTATGATGCTGCTCCTAGCACCTCCCGTCATCCACATGGTCACAGGCGCGACCAAACACCTTTTTTAGCCCCGGATTATCCTCCGGCGGTTGAAGAAACGGTGACACCCACGGCACCCAAGAGGAGTACACAAGATTGAATTAGGGTTATCGCAAATACCCTGCATAATCCTCCTCCTGATATCGAAGATGCGGATAGGCCGACCTTTGCCAAAGTCCTGGCGGACACGCTTGATGAAGTTGCATTCGATGCAATTCCAACGGCGTCATCTCACTCTACGATTCGCTCCCATGAGAGAGATTACTCTCACTCTAGTCATGGCAGGCGTAACCGATTGCCATCAGGACCAGCTCAGCATGATAAGGTCAAGCGGGCTGGAAGTTCCCGTGATCAAGATCGTGTACCAGTCCATTCTCACCTAGGACCATGAGGTGTATCTCCTCAAGGTGATGTCGCCCGTGACCATGTGGAAGGTCGCGGACATCCCCGTAGTTCCTATGTCGGTTGCAAAGCTTTCTCGCCATACCTCCATGCTATGGTCTGGCCAGATAAGTTCAAACCAAGAACGATTGAAAGGTTCGATGGAACTCATAATCCATCGGAGTTTCTTCAAATTTACATAATTGCCATCCAAGCGACAGGAGGAGATAAACCGCGTGATGGCAAATTACTTGCCAATGGTTCTTGAAGGACCAGCACGAACCTGATTGTTTAATCAACCGGAGGGGTCAATTTACAATTGGGAAATGTTGTGTGACACAATACTCAACAATTTCCAAAATTGTTATCAGAAGCCCGGCAAGGAAGATGATCTTCATCGCCTGCGCCAGACTTCCACGGAAACTCTTCGGCAATTTGTCAAAAGATTTGTTGGAGTGAGAAATACCATTCCTAACATCTCTGACAACTCCGTTATCAGGGCATTTAAGCATGCAGTTCGATATCAGAGGTTTACGAAAGATTTACTTATCCACCCACCCCGGTCAGTGGCCGATCTCTTTGATATGGCTGACCGCTATTCCGATGGGGCCGAGGCCGTGGAATGGAATAGGATGGTGGATAAAGGAAATTTTCCGCCTCAACCAGGTCTCAAGGATGACAAGAAGGATGATTCTAGTAAGAAACCAGAATCATCATCGGGAGGAAAATCCAAGAAGTCCAAGAAGAATTGGGATGGACAGTACCAAGATGTCGCCGTTGCCGAAAAACCGCCACCAGGGAAAGGTAATAACTTTTCATTCAAAAGTAAACCTCCTTCTGGTGGCCGCGATACAACCATTTGAGGAAACAAACTAACCCATAGGGAAACAAGAAGTGGTGCCTGTTCCATAATTCTTCGAGACACAATCTCAAGAATTGTCGCAATTGGTTCAAGCAATTGGATGATTTCTATCAAGGGATTGGACCTATGCCGACCATAGCACAAAAGGATCAAGCCTGTGGGGTTAGAGACGCTGATGGAGATGAAGAAATGTCTTACCAGGTACCCAAAAATCATGTCAATATTATTTTTGGTGGTTCTTCTTCTTATGCTTCTAAGCGTCAATTCAAAACTTTTTACCGCGAGGTAAATAAAGTTGAGACTCCCCTTGGACAGCCTCAGTATCCTCGTTGGTCAGAAACTCCCTTAACCTTCGGCCGGGACGATTGTCCCAAGGGGCTCACGTGACCATTGATACTTCCATTGGTCATTACCCCAATAATTAGCAATGCTAGGGTCGAAATGGTTCTGGTCAACGGGGGCAGTTCTTTGGACCTATTATTAGTCAAGGCACTGGATGAGATGCAAATTCCTCGCTAAAAAATTAAACCAATAATTCATCCGTTTTATGGGATAATCCCTGGTCCCTCAATGATGCCGATTGAGCAGATTGTATTACCGGTAACATTGAGAGAACTAGACAACTTTTGAACATAATTGATTACCTTTGATGTGATTGGTTGCAATTTGGCATATAACACTATTTTTGGCAGGCCGACACTTGCTAAGTTCATGGAGGCGGTGCATTACGCTTATCAATGCATCAAGCTACCAAGCCCCAAAGGCGTTATTTCGGTCTGAGGCAGCCGGAACACGGCACTATCTCTGGAGTTTATGGATCAACTTCCCCTTCGAGATGTTAAGACTGCGACCACGGCCTCAGATACGATCAAAGTTGCCCCGCGACCAGATGAGAAACTAAAACTAGTTCCATTGTACCCAGATGATCCGTCCAGAACCATTCGGATTGGATCAGGTCTGGATGACAAATAGGAACTCGAGCTCATTACTTTCCTCTGGCTAACGTAGATGTGTTTGCGTGGAAACCATCCGACATGCCTGGAGTCCCAAGGGAAGTGATTGAGCACAGGATAGCGATTCGGCTTGGACAGCGACCAATAAAGCAAAAGCTCAGACGCTTTATTGTTGACCAACAAGAAGCCATCCATTCGGAGTTGGAAAAACTCCAGAAAGCAGGATTTATTTGCGAAGTCGATCATCCTAAATGGCTTGTGAACCCAGTCATGGTCCTAAAGTCAAATGGTAAGTGCCGCATGTGCGTCGATTACACTAGCCTAAATAGTGCCTGCTTGAAGGATGATTTTCCCCTTTCTCGCATCGATCAGTTGGTCGATTCTACCTTGGGTTGCGAACTAATGATCTTCCTGGATGCATACTTAGGATACCATCAAATTAGCATGGCAGAAGAAGATGAAGAGAAAATTGCTTTCATCATACTATTTGGCACCTACTGCTACGTCAGAATGCCATTTGGTCTTAACAATGCTGGTTCCACGTACCAGCGCTTGATGCAAAAGACTTTTCTTTCCCAGTTGGGGCGTAATTTAGAAGCTTACGTCGACGATTTGGTTGTAAAGAGCTTGAAAAATTCTTCTCACATAGATGATCTTGCTAAAACCTTCTGTAATTGGAACAACCATGGAATAAAGTTGAATCCTGAAAAATGTTCTTTTGGGGTTTCTTCTGGTAAACTTTTGGGTTTCCTTGTTTGTTCAAGAGGAATTGAGGTTAATCCTGAAATTCAGGGCTATTGAGCAAATGAGGTCTCCTTCGACCATGAAGGATATCTAGAGCCTAACAGGTCGCATGGCTGCTTTAAGCCGTTTCATATCGTGACTAGGCGAATGCGGATTGCCTTTCTTTAAGGCTCTTCGCAAGCACAATGGTTTTACCTAGTTGGACGAAGCCCAAAAAGCCTTCTAAGAGGTCAAAGCATATTTATCTAGTCTGCCAATTCTGGTCTCTCCAAATTTGGGGGAACCATTACTCCTCTATCTGGCCGCCACCCCTCACGCGGTCTGCGTAGTTCTGGTTGCGGAGAGAGAAGGTGTACAACAACCAATCTACTACGTAAGTGAAGTACTTCATGGACCAAAGGAGCATTACCCTGAAGTCTAGAAGTTACTTTACGCACTTTTGATGGCTTCCTGTAAGCTACGACATTACTTTCAAGCACATAAAATTATTGTGCCTTCGTCCTACCCATTGGGAGATATAATCCGAAATCCGGAGAAATCTGGTCACATTGTGAAGTGGGCAGTGGAACTTGGAGCATTTGACATCCATTTCACCCCTCGCATCATAGTTAAATCTCAAATTCTTGCAGATTTTGTGGTTGAATGGACTAATCCCGACCCTCATGCGCAAGAATCTAAAGATTTACAATGCACTGACCATTGGACGATGTATTTTGACCACTCTTGTAGTTTTCAACACTCGGGGGCTGGGGTGGTCTTAATTACTCCTCAGGCCGACCAACTCAAGTATGTCATTCAATTATACTTTGTTGCAACCAATAACGCATCAGAGTATGAAGGTCTTCTTGTAGGGCTTCGAGCAGAAAAATTCCTTGGAGTCTGTCAATTAGTGGTGAGGGGAGACTCATAGCTAGTCGTAAACTAGGTAAACAAGGAGTACAACACCTCCGATGAGACAATGGATCATTACCTGGGGAAGTGAGGAAATTAGAAAAACACTTCAGTCATTTCGAAGTCCAATATGTCCAACGAAAGGATAATATACTCGCAGACCAATTATCGAAAATTGGGTCCTCACTCACATCCGCTTCGGTAGGAGTGTTCGTTGAACACTTAAAACGCCCTTCAATCATGGCTTCGGTCAAGGATGATTTGGTGACAGTTCACATCGCCGACCTTGCACATGAAAAAGATTGGACCCGACCATTGCGGATCTATCTTGAACATGGGACCTTGCCCAATGATGAAACCGAAAGTGATCGGTTAGTTCAAAAGGCGCGTCTATATAAAATCTTCGATGGAATTTTGTATAGGAAGGGTACTCAAGGAGTATTCATGAGCTGTATATCTCAGGAGGAAGGTAAATCCCTCTTGAAAGAAATTCATGACGGTGTGTGTGGTGCACACGCCTCTTATTGGACACTGGTCGAAAAATCTTTCCAACAGGGATTTTACTGGCCTTCTTGCACCTGATGCTGAATTTCCTTAGTCTCTTCGGGGTTGGTCCTATAAGGAGCACGGTTTGGCAAAGAAGCTCCCGGGATCAAATCAATTTGATGCTCGATTCCTCTCATAGGTGGCAGACCCGGGGGTATTTCACTTGAAAACACATCAGCAAACTCCTACAAAAGGTTAGCAACAGCAGGAGGCAAAGAGGAAGGCAAGTCTGCAAGTGTAAACAAGGCCTCTGTGCAAATCAAAGCATAGCAGATAGAATCATGTGCACTTAGCTCAATAATGTAAGATTTAGTAGCTAACAGGGCAGCACCTTTCAACTTAATTATGCCTTTCCTAGCATGTGGTTCTTTCTTCTCCCTTTTAGGTGGAAAAATATCTTGAGCTACTTGCTGATTTTTATATTTACATTCATTTACTTTTCTCTCATTTTCAGCACGTTCTACATCATCCTTCAAAATTTCAGCAGAGGTCATTGGTAGCAACTCTATCTTTTTACCCTTATGTGTGAAAGTGTATGTGTTAGCTCTACCACGGTGCAAGACATCTCTATCATATTCCCAAGGTCTACCTAGCAATAAAGAACATGCTTGCATAGGCACCACATCAAAGTCTGAACTATCATGGTAGTTTCCTACTGAAAAATGCACTCTTACAACTTTGCTTACCTTCAACTTACCACAAGAGTTGAACCATTGGATGTAGTAAGGACATGGGTGAGGCTGCATGGTCAACTGAAGTTTCTCAACCAGATCTGAACTAGTAAGGTTGTTGCAACTCCCTCCATCAATGATGACATGGCATGCTCTCTCCTTCACGACGAACCTCGATTGGAACAAACTGTGGCGTTGATTTTGCTCCTCTCGCGCCATTTGAGCACTTAGCACTCGTTGTGCCACAATGCTCATGTATTTTGCCATATCTACAGCACCTATTTGCTCCACTCCATCATCCTCATCACTGTCTGTCTCATAGTCTTCACCTACATGGTTAGCTGCAAGTACTAGTTCGTCATCAACATCACTAGCACTAGTGTACTCACCGTTGTCGTTAGCAATAAATGCTCGCTGTCTTGGGCAATCCTTCATTACATGGCCCATTCCTTTGCAACGGTGAAAAATAATCTCACATGATCGACCCGTGGACGTAACCGATAAAGAGTTCTTCGCTGGTGCCTGCACACTAGCGGATTTGCTCACCTCGGGTGCACGTGGCGGTGTCGATGGTGCTGCTGAATGCGCCCTACTAAAGGAGGGGGAAGCAAACTGAAAAGCAATAGGAGGTGTGGATTTGGTTTGCCCCGGCGTCACTCTCAGTGTAGAAGTACTCCCAAAAGTGTTCCTTGTCCGTTGTTGCTTTCCCTGCAATTCTATTTCTACCAACATAGCAAGATGGAACAATCTATTGATAGTATTATATTCCTTATAATTGATAATGTCCTAAATTTCACATCATAAACCCCTATAAAAATGTGCCATTTTACCCTCCTCATCCTCCTCTATCCCACAACGCAGCATGCCTATTGGGAGCTCCTGATAGTACTCCTCTACATATTTGTTACCTTGGTTGAAGCGCTGAAATTTTTGACTCAAATCATGTTTGAAAGGAGGAATAAATCTACCACACACTGCTCGCTTTAATCTATCCCACTTGTCAAGTTCTAGGCCATATTTAATTAGTTCATTCCACCAAAGGATAGCGAAACCCGTGAACTCACTAGTTGCTTGCCTAACTCTGTGTATTTCAGGGACTAAATGGGAGTTAAACTTCTACTAAACCATCATCTCCCAATCTAAATAAATTTCAGGATCATATGTACCATCAAAGGAAGGTATAGTAAATTTAACTTTAGCAAAAGGATCATCATTACCACGACCATTGCAATTAGCATTATTACCTCTCATACTGTGATGGTTGTTGTTCAATCGTTGCTGTAGGCGTGCATCTCGTGCAGTAGGGTAGTCAATATGGGCATCGCGATCTTCTCCATAAATATCATCTCCTGCGATGGATCCTTCATTCTCTGGTGCTACACCATGGTGAAGCGGCTAGTTTCTTGCCATTCCATCAATGCGTGTAGTGAGCATTGCAATGCTATCGGTGAGTGCCTCAATATTCCGTTGCAAGGTGTTTATGGTAGCCGCATTAGCTTCGAGCTTCTTGTTTAGCTGGTCATGTCACTCGTTCATGGCATGTTGTTGTTCATCCATATGCCTTGTGAGCTCATTCCTCGAAACACACTCCTCCCCATCATGATCTCTAATTTGCGGACCTGTCATTGTTAGTAGAAAACAGAAGAGAACACGAGAGTATTATCCCTATCAACTACTAGGTGGTGGAAAGGTGGAAACACACACTCTCGAGCGTCTTACCAAGCTCTTATGAAATTCTTACCAACTGTCGTAGGTGGTACAACCGAAGAGGTGGGATGTATCACGGGGGCGGTGAGCGATTGCAAGGATCGAACCTGAACTGACCAGAAGGATGTGGAGCTCAGAAGGCAATTTATGAGTAGCAAGGATTAGCAACAATTCAATTCATAAATTGCGAGACTGAAAAGTAGTCCCAAGCTTGTCTATGTCGTTGCTGGCCAAAACTTGTTTGTGACCCAGTTCAAGCAACACGAAGCACACAACTCAGCAAAGGACTCAAAAGAGGCAATCACTTCACTTCTTTTTTTTTTGCAATTCGACCCAGGAATCACAAGCTTAAGGTCGGAAAACAAAGATTACACAACTTTGAAGCAAGAAAAGCTCAAACTATATGCAAAAGATCGACAAAAACGGTTGCCGAAACTTCGGAGGCTGTTTTGAGGCCGTAAACGACGTTTTTGGGGTTCGTTCCGCTACGCGTACATGGCCGTGAGTTTGCTGTCGAAAGCCCACTGATTTTGGACTTATGGATTTTCAAAAATAACATTTTATAATCATTCCAACGGTCCAAAGAACGCCCCGATCGGAGCTCATATGGAAAAGCTATGGCTGTTTTACTGCAGGGTGGTCAAATTCCACCGTGGAATGGAAAAATCCGCCGAAAAACTCGACGACAAGATCTAAACCAGCAACTTTGACACGACGACATGGCTAGGGACCAAATTTCAAAAAAGCAAACTGAGAATGAAAAATTGCAAAAGACTCAAAGGGTTAGGACAGCGGAGAACGGATATATATATATATATATGTTTATTTATTTATTTATTTATTTATTTTGGGCGATTTTCTGGACTCTAGGGAGAAGAACAGATTTAAAGTAAAGGAAAAAAAAGTGTTGATACCTAACGGGCAACGCGGCTCTGATACCACTTGATGAGTCAGCGGCCCGATCTTTCGTTAGGTTCAATTAATTGACTTGTGGACGTTGGCGTTTTGAGGCTTCCGATTAGCGGATCATCACCTCGCAATCGCTACACCAGCGCGTCTCGTCGTTATCGACCACGCTCGTACACGGCCGACCTTACCACAAAGGTAATTGTTCCTGCAACAATCAAGAAATTCACAGGAACAAGGAAGAAGCAATCTGGAATTGCAAATAAAGATGAAGCACACGAGTTGGAGTTCCACAAACCAATGCAGCGGCCTAGTCGGTCCGATGCAGAGGCGAAAAGAATCTACAAAATGTCGTGTAGATGCAATCTAAGCAAAACCCGCCTGTTTGTGATGGCTAAGGGGAGTATTTGAGGGGTACACAACCCTAGGGACGCGCCCCTAATGGGCTCTACTTGATACAAGGCCCATCGGCCCAAGTTAAGGTGGCGCAGCACCGTTTCCAGGAAAGAACGCGGACTCTTTCAATGATTGCGGCCGGCTCAGGTAGAATTTGGAGATGAGGCTAGATCTGTTAAAACATAGACTTGCTAAGCTTTCCATGAAGTCCAACAACGTCCTAAACGGAGTCCGTATGAGGAAGTTATTGCCATTTGAATTCAGTGCTGTCGCAACAGTCGGAATCCGAATCCAGCGCGAACCCAACTCAAACTCTAGCTTCCCTTGGGCCCAAAGTGACACGGGGATCTTGTGGAAACGTTGATGAAAGTATGGGGCAGGTGATTGCAGGTCTAAGCCCAGGTATGGCTTCACTTGTGGCGCCATGCATCCCTCCTTGATCAACCGAAGGTGGTGTCTTGAGGCAGCACTTGTCGAGTTCCTCTCTTCCCCTACTCCTGCATTCCTGATCACAAGTAGATCACAACAGTTAGGTAGTAATCCATTCTGAAAATCCAAAGTATTAAACCCAAGGAAAGAGTCACCCTGATAGTTTAGTTGTCGTACTTGAGCTCTAGTTATAGGTCCAAGTAATTGTTCTGGTTCAGCTTCATCTAGAAAAGTAGTCGTGCTTGTATCCAAGGTTGTTATGTCCTCATCGTGCTGCTTAATCCAAGCAAGCACGGTATCCATGTCAGCGGAAAATTTAGCCACTTGTTCGGCTAGGTTAGCTTGAACGGATGTTTCTGTAGACATTTTCGGAGACACGATTATCGGTACCGTCGAGCATTCACCTTCGATTGTAAAAGGTTATTGCGGAATTTCGCCGAAGGTTTTGTAAACTTGGCAAGTCTTCACCATCCACAGGACAGGGTAGTTGCTCTGATACCAACTTGATTCGATTGAGATATATATGGGCTTCGACTATACTCGACTAGATGCGGAATATGAGATCTTACTCGGAAATATCGAAACCCAAGTGATCAAAAACACAATTCAAAGGAATAGCACAACTCTTTATTTCAAATAGGAGTTTGTCCATGTCAAACGTTGATCGCACTCAACCTTACATCAATCTATGTATCTAAGACTTCAATATCTGATTTGATCTATGAGGTAGATCTCTATTGGATAATCTATCTCAGTTCGATGATCTATCTATCCTATTACAAGGTACTAGGTTATCAATTTGTATCGGACTTCAACTGACCAAACAGAGTATTGGACTTCAGCCGACCAAACAGAGTTCGAATCTATTACATATTTGACCTGAGATCCTCCCGGATCACTTGGGCTCCGGGGGCGCGAGGGAGGCTTGGACCACTTTTGTCAGGGCCTAACTCTCCTAAGTCTCCTGAGAAATCTTGGTAAGGCTTGCCATTAGGGGGACACATTGGAAATTCTTTAAGCTTTTAACCTCCGAGAGGGGCTCAGGCCACTACAAACACAGGCTTGGGCCCGAGCCACTGTGCTATGGGCCTCCCAGAGGGATCCTTGTACAAAGAAAGGGCCTTTGTTTTTCCTTTTGTTTTTCTAGGGTTTCCAGGACTACAATGGTAGCCCCTCATTCCTAGTAATTTTAACTCCCAGAGGCAAAATCATTCGTTCTTGGCAATTCCGCCATCCGGGGGCAAAATAGAGCAAGAATGACCCCAAGTAGGTCCGGCAAAGTCCCAGAATTATTAGCCCTGGAAAAGCAATGATGTAAGCATTGACGTCAGGTTCATCCTGGAGGTGAAGCGTACGTGTCGTATTGGATACGAGGTGGCTGCTCTGGCTCTCGAGCTGGAGTGTCATAATGACGCATTGATACCGAGGGGGCACCTTTGGGAAATGAACTGTTTTGTGCCTCCTTGGTTGCAGCGTTTGGCACAAACAGCTCGAATCACCTCAGAGCTACCACGTGTCACCCATCGGTGCCATAGGAGGTCTCACTTTTCTTTCAAAATTTTTCTGAGCCTCCCGAGTCCAGACCCTCCAGAGCCAAAAAAAAAACTACCCAAATAACCTCTAGCTCGGAGTCCTATTCTCTGGGACAAAAAATCTTCAAAATTGTCGAAGCCAACCTGGACAATCAAGGCCTAGGGGAAAGGTCCAGCTCTTCCCTCGGAAGAAGTGACTTCAGATTACATTGGTCCTTCTTCTGTAACCGAGGAAAATTTGGAGAATTGAGTTACCAGCCACTGGGTTGAGCATCAGTGCGCAAGGCTCCTAATAAGTGCTAAATTGGTAGTATTTTTACTTTAGATTTTCTAATGAAAATATGCTAAAAACTCCTCTGACATGACATTTTATGTAAATTTTTTATCAGTTTTACAATCCTCTTTCACGGTTGTGTTCGTTATGTTCCAAGAATCATGCCTACAAAATTTGGAATGTTTTGAGTCCTTTTGGACCAGTTTCGATGAAAAATACATAAACTGGATGAATGGGAACCTTGGTCGAACACACTTGAACAACATAAACAAGACGAAGAATGATCCGGGAGGATCTTGAGGTCGAGTCATATAAGACTTCGCGACCTTAACCAAGTTCGGAAAGACTTGGCGACCTTGGAAAGGATTTCGTTCTCTAGTCGGAATAGTAGTTCAATCCGAATACATATAACTAAGTCTTATCTGTTAGGTTTAGTTAGTTGTTCGAGTCTATTATGTTTAGTTTATTAAGTTTGATACGTATTCATACGATTGGACTATAAATACTTTGTAATAGGTCTAGTTTAGATTATTGAGTCTAGATTGAAATTTTAGACACATAGTTCCTTCGACGTAGGCGAGTGCGTCCGAACGTTCGACGTGTAAAGCTCTCTTTGAAATAAAGAGTTGTGCAATTACTTTGAGCTGTATTTTTTATTATCTTGGGTTTCGGTAATTCCGAGTAAGATCCCGTTATTCCGTATATTAGTATCTGGGCGAGTCTAGTGCAAAAACCAAGGCTATGTTTCAAACGGATCAAGTTTGGTATTAAAGAAACTCTCCTATGCTGTGGATGGTGAAGACTCACCAGGGTTACAAAACCTCCGATGAAACTCCAGGAGAACAATCGATGATACTTGCAGTCGCATCTCCGACAATGTCTGAAGGAACCTCCATACAAGCAAACCTAGCCGAACAAGTGGCTGAGCTCTCCACCGACATGGAAACCGTACTTGCTTGGATTAAGCAGCAGGCCATGATCATACCTCCTGAAACAGGGAAGGTTACTGGTGTGAAGACTGGTGAAGACTTGCACAGGCCAGACGACAAGGAAGAAGAAGACGACCATAAGACCGATGACCTTGCCAATACTTCCTTAATCGTTGGATCTTTCAAGGTCGACGCTAAGATTGACATACCCATATACGATGGGGAGATCAATGCCGAGAAGTTAGACTCATGGGTCAATCAGCTCGACACCTCCTTTAACCTGAAAGGGTTCAGTAGCGTCCAAAAGGTGAAATTTACGCCTTTGAAAATGAAGGACCACGCCAAGACATGGTGGAAGGCTCTTGTCACCAGTGGTGAAGCTAATGACTTTGCGTGGGGTCAATTCAAGCGACTATTACGATAAGAATTCTATCAGATGGGTTACCTTGAGGAGAGATGGGAGAGTTGGCACAGATTATACCAACGGCGCAACCAATCTGTTTAGGACTATATTACAGAGTTCAGGAGACAAGCAATGGTCATTGGCATATCGTTGTTCGATCCTCAGGTATTTTGGAAATACACGTCTATACTTTAGAAATCGATCAGTGCTGAGTTAAGCCTGTTCGGCATCCAAGATATCACGACCGCAAGCACGACTGCTATGGCAATCGAGAAAAAGAACCATTCCCACAGCGACAAAGGCACGAAGGAGAGTGCGACCTCGACAAAAAGAAAGCCGAGTCCGAAGAAAAACGCTTCGAAATCGGGCATGGGTACCTTTTGCGAACATTGTCAAGTCGCGGGACACACCAAAGATAAATTATACAAGCTTCATCCTGAGCTTCAACCAAAGAAGAACGGACCAGGGAAAAGAACAGCCATGGCTACTACGACTTTACCCGATGAAGAAGTTGTCCGAGTGAATTCGGTTGATGAGGCGGATACGACCTTGTCTTTGATAGCAATTCCGAAGGAGAAGGGTTCGGATCCACCGAACGACCATCACCCAACGGAGGACTTGTTCACTATTAACATCCAGGTGAAGCACGAAGTGGTCACAGTGATATTTGATCCTGGAAGTCAGAAGAATCTGGTCTCCGTTGGACTGGTTCGGCGACTTGGTTTGAAGACAACCACACACCCTCGACTGTATCCGCTGGGTTGGTTTACATTCGATTATTCGATGAATTTTTGTAACAAAAAATTCATTATAAAATTCAAAAAAATATAAATATATATATATATATATAATAAATAAATAAAAGAAAGGAGCTAAAATAAAAATGCATATGTGTGTTCACTTTTAAAACCATTAAATTTAATCACTAGTCGAATTTGGATTGGATTCTGAATGGTTAAATGCGAATTGGATTCAGAATGGTCAAATGCGGATCGGATTTAGAATGGTCAAATGCAGATTGGATTCGGGTTTGGTCAAATGCGGATCAGGTTCGAATTTTGGTCAAATGCGAATCAGACCCGATTTCAGCCTAAACATACCCATATTCAGTTTTAGTCTGAACAAGACTTATCTGTAGCTTGATTTTTTTTATATAAATAAGCAAAAGTATATCTCCTATTCAAATTCAAAAAAATGGATAATCTCTTTTTATTCTTTATTTATTTAAATAAAAAAATATATCTCCTTTTCGAATTCAAATATCCTAAATATCTCTGGTTGTTGAATGGTAGCAACCAACCTGGAGCCTCTATAAATAGAGAGGGGGTGCTAGCCTTTTAGAGACATACAGGTACAGGTGCAAGGCAGGGGCAAGGCAGGCACACAGGAGACAGGCACATGAATTGAGAAGGGAGATGCACCAGAGATGGACAGGTAGACGAATAGGTGAACAAAAAGGCGAACAGAATAGGAAGACCGGCGCAGAGAAGCCCTGCTTTTCTTCCTCTGTAGATCTACTCGGGCAAGCTTTGAAAGTTGCCATGGGTGAGTCTTGTTCATATGAATAGCATTTATTATGCATCATACCACAGATGGAGGCCTCGTTCGTGGTGCCCGTGCAAGCAATTTTAGTGTCGTTTCAGCTTGTTTCACGGGAGTAGATCGATGATAATTTCTGATCCAAAAGTCCGATTGACCCCAAATTTTTATGGTGAATAGGGGACCGCAGGTGCAATATGTCCTCCAAGTTTCAAGCCAATTAGAGATATCTAACATTGAAATTCGACCAGAAAAGAGGCTCTGTCTAATACCGTTTCATCTTGTTCCATGCGAGTAGATCAATGTAACTTCTGATTCAGAAGTCCGATCGGCCCCAAATTTTTATGGTGAATAGGAGACCATAGGTGCAACATATCCTCCAAGTTTCATGCCAATCAAAAATCTTTAAAATCGAGTTTTACCAGAAAATAGGCTCTGTCCAATGCCGTTTCAGCTTGCCTGAACGGGAGATGATTGGAGATAACTTCTCATCCAGACGTCCGATCAGTCCCATATTTTTATGGTGAACAGGGGCGTACCGGTACAACATGTCCACAAAGTTTCATACCAATTAGAGATCTCTAAGGTTGAATTTGACCAGAAGAGATGCTCTGTCCAGTGCCGTTTCATCTTGCCTGAACGGGAGAAGATCGGTAATAACATCTCATCCAGAAGTCCGCTCGACTCCAAATGTTTATAGTGAATAGGGGAGTACAGGTACAATATGTCCACCAAGTTTCAAGCCAATCAGAGATATCTAAGGTCGAATTGGACTAGAAGAGATGCTCTGTCCAGTGTCGTTTCAGCTTGCCTGAACGGGAGTAGATCGATGATAACTTCTGATCCAGAAGTCCGATCGACCCCAAATTTTTATGGTGAATAGGGGACCAGAGGTACAACATGTCATCCAAGGTTCAATTCAATCAGAGATCTCGAAGATTGAAATTCGATCAGAAAAGGGCCTCTGTCCAGTGCCATTTCAGCTTGTTGCATGGGAGTAGATCGATGATAAATTCTGATCCAGAAGCCCGATCGACCCCAAAGTTTGATGGAGAACAGGAGACCACTGGTGAAACATATCCTGAAAGTTTCAAGACAATCAAAGATCTTGAAAATTGAGTTTTACTAGAAGATAGACTCTATCCAGTGCCGTTTCAGCTTGCCTGAACGGGAGATGATTGGCGATAACTTCTCATCCAGACGTCCGATCAATCCCATATTTTTATGGTGAACAGGGGCGTACAGGTACAAAATCTCCACAAAGTTTCATGCCAATCAGAGATCTCTAAAGTTGAATTTGACAAGAAGAGATGCTCTGCCCAGTGCCGTTTCAGCTTGCCAGAACGGGAGAAGATCGGTAATAACTTCTCATTCAGAAGTCCGATCGATCCCAAATTTTTATGGTGAACAAAGAAGTACATGTACAACATGTTCACGAATTTTCAAGCCAATCAGAGATCTCTAACATCGAATTTGACTAGAAGAGATGCTCTGTCCAAAAGCTATTTCAGCTTGCCTGAACAGGAGAAGATCAGTGATAACTTCTCATCCAGAAGTCCGATCGACTCCAAATTTTTATGGTGAACAGGGGAGTACAGGTACAATATGTACACCATGTTTGAAGTCAATCAGAAATCTCTAGGTTTGAATTTGACCAGAAGAGATGCTCTGTCTAGAAGACGTTTCAGCTTGTCCCACGGGCGAAGATCGATGATAAGTTCTTATCCAGAAGTCCGATCGACCCCCAAATTTTCATGGCGAATAGTAGACTCATGGTGAAGCAACTCCTCCAATTCTCACCTCAATCCAAAGTCAAGAAGATCTCCATAAGACCAATACAAACAAGTTCTGTCTCGCTGAATTTCAGCTTGATGTATGAACATTGCATTGAAGATAGTTTTCAATCTGACAGTCCAATTGATCTCAATTTTGATGACCAATCGAAGATCCATCCAGAAACTATTCCTCCAAGTTTCAAGCAGATCAGAGGATCAAAAGGCTCCCATCCAGTTTATTGAAGAGAAGCTAGTGCAGTCCAATCATGTCAGAAGTTGTCAAAACAATCAAAGTCATTGATGAATGTTCCGATATGCTGCCTATCATGCAATATGTATTTCATGAAACTAAGGAAGTCAAGATGCTATCACAAGTCATTCCATCCACTTTTCCATGTCGTTGGGTACTGATGAGGCAAAGACAACATCCTTTTTGTCCGTAATTGACGAAGCCGGACACCATTCATGCCAGGTACTGATGAGGCAATGGTATCCACTTGTTCTCGACTGACGAGGCCGAACAACCCCCTGGCCAAGCATCGACGAGGCGAAGGTCATATTTTGTGATAATACCATAGACTGATGAGGCTATGGATTTTCATATTTGCATCATGGGCATACGCATTGCATTCATTTATCAAGGGCAAAGTTATTTTGAAGCTTGAAGACGACGATCATTAGCACAACTTAATCAGAGAATTTCTGTGGACTCGTTCTACAGATGTAATTAACCAGGAGCTTTTCAAAAGCCCTAAGGAACCATGAATCATGCAGTCTCCTGAAGTCAAGATGTATTTTCCTTGGCGCAATGAGAGCTTGTAAATTCCAATGGGACTTGTAATTTGTATTTCTTTTCAGAAATAATAAAGTGCATTGTCTCCTCTAAGATTGTACATTCTATATTCTCTTATGTGTATACTTATGTATAGTGGCACGCCGGCACCACGAAAAAGGGGCCAATTTTCCAGAAGAGATATCTTCTCGGCGAAACACCGATGTGAACCAACAGATTATGAGTCAGTGTGTGTTGAAGTTTGCAATCTCAGCTCG
This sequence comes from Pharus latifolius, assembly GCA_019359835.1. Lineage (NCBI taxonomy): Eukaryota > Viridiplantae > Streptophyta > Magnoliopsida > Poales > Poaceae > Pharus > Pharus latifolius. The sequence goes on from CM033325.1 coordinate 37,057,126, forward strand.
ATATATCAATGAGGTGACGTTGTTCCTATCGATATTAGTCAGGTGATCTTTGGGAGTCCATATCTGTATGATCGAGATGCTCACTTGCATCAGCGAGCGCAAGAGTACGAGCTCACTAAAGATGAAGTTAAGTTCATGATCAGTAGAGACATCCATGTCAACACTTCGAACTTGATTACCGCAAATCAAGCCAAATGAATCGTCAATGCATGTCACAAGTACATGCTTGTCATGATTCGACCCATTGGTCAAGGTGATAGTACTCGAGCAGCTGTCATTGGCGTGCTGAGAGGATTATGGTCGTTTGTCGGGACTATTGGAGAAATACAGTGATCTGTTCTAGAATACCCAGGGTCGTCCGTCGAAACGTCCAGTCGAGCACAGAATTGAGCTCGTGTCTGATGCGACACTTCCCAATCTAAATATGTATCACAAGTCGGTATTGGAGAATGAAGAAATCAAAAGACAACTTGGTGAGTTGCTGAACGATGGTGTCATTCAACCGAGTAGTTCACCTTGTGGATTTCCTGTGGTGTTAGTGCCAAAGAAAGATGGAACTTGGTGTATGTGCATCGACTACCCAGCACTGAACAAGATCACCATCAAGAATCGGTACCCCCTTCCTCGTATTGATAACCTACTAGATCAATTGAAGCATGCTGTTGTCTTCTCGAAGTTGGATCTTAAGTCAGGTTATCATCAAGTCAGCATCCGAGAGGAGGATACGTGAAAAATTGCGTTCAAAATGCGACAAGGTCTGTTCGAATGGTTGGTCATGCCGTTTGGCCTCTACAGTGCCCCGGCTACTTTCATGCGTCTTATGAATCATGTATTAAGACAGTTCATCGACGACTTTGTGATCATTTAGCTCGACGACATACTGGTCTATAGTCATTCGTGGGACGAGCACCTCATTCATGTCAAAAAGGTGTTCGAACAGTTTCAGCAACATTGACTTCACCTCAACCGTAAGAAGTGCGAGTTCAGCCAGCAAACTCTACTTTACCTGGAATTCATGGTCCGCAAAGGTACATTGCAAATCGACTCGGATAAGGTAAGAGTGATCCGCGAGTGGCCGTGACCGCGAACAATTACGGAAGTGTGTAGTTTTGTGAGAGCATGCCAATACCTTCGGAAGTTCATCCGACACTTCTCGATTGTGGCTTCTCTGTTGCATGCATTAACCAAGATCGATCAGAAGTTCGAGTAGACAAGGAAACATGAGGACACGTTTCTCTTGTTGAAGAGGAAGATCAGCGAGGCGCTTGTATTAGCTTTGCCAAATCTGCAAAAACCATTCGAGCTAGAAACCGATGCCTAAGTTTATGCAATGGGTGTAGTGCTCATGCAAGAAGGTCGACCAATGGTATATCACTCTGAGTTATTTCAGAGAGCTCAAAAGAACTATTCGACGTACGACAAGGAGTTGTGTGCACTGCACCAGGCCGTAAAACATTGGCGGTGTTACCTCTTTGGTAAAGAGACTGTTGTCCACACCGACCACCAGCCTTTGCTATATTTGCAAACACAATCGAAGCTACAGCAAGCTCAACATATGAAGTGGATGTCATATCTGCAGTAGTTTAATCTGGTGATTAAGTACAAGAAGGACGTACATAACAAATTGTGGACATGTTGTCACGACCACCAGTTACGACCCTCTGCTTATCAACGTTCATGTAGATCGAGCCCTCATGTCATGATAACTATGCCACAATGTATAGTGAAGACCCTAATTTTCAAATAGCATTGACTAAGCTCAAAACAGGGAAACCTACAGAGTTCGTTCATCGAGGACTCTTGTACAAGGGCAATTTGCTTTGCATATCTCATGGAGCACCTCGAATTCAATGGCTGCTGGAAGTGCACACATCGAAGGTAGCTAGTCACTTTGGCGTTACGAAGACTTTGCAAAATCTTCACCGACATGTGTTCTGGCCGTGCATGCAGCAAGATGTGGCTAGTTTTGTTCGAGGCTGTGGTCTTTGCAGCATCTCGAAATCAGCAAACTGGAAATTAGGTTTGTACACTCCTTTGCCAGTTCCATCGCAACCATGGCAAAGCATATCCATGGATTTCTTGGGAGGATTGCCTAAGACCCGACGTGGCAACGACTATCTTTTTGTGGTCGTTGATCGGTTCTCCAAAATGATCATTCTCATACCTTGTTGAAAGACTCACGGGAGAAGAAGAAGCTCAGGTATTCTTTCATCACGTTTGGACACATTTCAGACTGCTGACTTTGATTGTGTCTGATCGTGATACTCGGTTCCTTAGTCACTTTTGGCGATCGCTCCAGACGATGATGGACACAAAGCTAAAGAGGAGTACTGCTTTTCATCCTAAAACTGATGGTCAAACCAAGGTGGTAAATCGCACAGTCATTCATCTCTTGAGAAGGTATAACTCTAAGCATTCGAAGACCTGGGATGAAAGCATACCGTATCTGCAGTTTGCTTTTAATTGAGTAGTGCATGGTTCGACTGGGAGGTCACCATTTGAGGTCTGTTTGGGATTTTTACCACAGAGTCCATTCGATATGGAGTTTGCGATCCCTACCTCAGCACAGAACAGCAAGTAAGCATCTAATCAGGATCGAGCACAAAAGTTCCGAGAAGGTATTCAACGGCTTCATGGTGAGGTTGAACAGAACTTGCTGAAAGCTCAACTCAAGTACAAGGCACGACATGATCAGCACCGAATTGATGCTCAATTCTAAGAAGGTGATATGGTATGTTTACATCTGAGTAAAGAGAGACTTAAAGGTACGTGAAGGTAAAAAGCTTAAACCCATTCGTTATGGTCCCTTTCGGATTTTGCGGAAAGTTGTAATAATGCTTGTCAGCTCGAGTTACCTCCATACATGGATATTTACTCGGTTGTCAATGTTGAACACCTCAAACTATTCAAGACTTCGATGCTGGATGACGAGCCAGATAACATAGTACCATCTGTTGAAGACTTGGTCTATCAACTAGACGAACCTCTAAACGAAGATGTGATCCTGGAGAAGAAGGTGACTGCCACCTATAGTGGCACAACAGAGACTTTTTGAATCAGCCGGAAAGATCAACGAGCACGTGCGGTAAAGTGGTACACTAGAACAAATGGTCAAGCCCAATTTCCACATCTTCAGTTTGATCGAGAGGTCGCAGCGGGGTTGGCTCCTTCTCAACAAGGGAGTCATGATCCGGGAGGATCTTCAGGTCGAGTCGTATAAGGCTTCGCGACCTTAACCGAGTTCGGAAAGGCTTCGCGACCTTGAATTGGTTGGTGACCTTGGAAATGATTCGTTCTCTGGTCGGAATAGTAGTCTGAGCCGAATACATATAACTAAGTCTTATCTGTTAGGTTTAGTTAGTTGTTTGAGTCTATTATGTTTAGGTTATTAAGTCTGATACTTATTCATACGATTGAACTATATATACTTTGTAATAGGTCTAGTTTAGATCATCGAGTCTAAATTGAAGTTTTAGATACATAGTTCCTTTGACGTAGGTGAGTGCGTCCTAACGTTTGACGTGTAAAGCCCTATTTGAAATAAAGAGTTGTGCAATTACTTTGAGCTATAGTTTTTATCATCTTGGGTTTCGGTAATTCCGAGTAAGATCCCGTTATTCCGTATATTAGTATCTGAGCGAGGCTAGGTTTCAAACGAATCAAAGAATCATGATCGAACATGCCATGGTCGAAGACACCTGGTTGGACGCACCTAGTCACCTGTTTGGACATGCCATGGTCAAACACGCCCTGATCGGAGACACCTGGTCGCCTGGTTGAACACGCCTGGTCAAAAACCACTGGACGTGTTTCCCTGAACAGAGCCTAGCACGATCGTGGGCACGACCTGTGCCACAGGTCGTGCCTGGCTCGGTTTTCAGGGTTGTTTTGGTCTATTTTGGTGGTTTTAACTCTGATTTACCAATTTCTCATGCGGTTTGAAGTTGGATTCAGTCGCTTGCATATCAAGAGTTATATTTGGACATGTTAACCCATTGTATCATAAATAGATAAGCTTTTGGCTCAATTAGACATGCTCTTACATGCAATGTTTTTAGAGCTTAGTTTTAGTTTAGTTTAATTTTAGTTTAGCAGAGCCCCCTTCTCTATTTTCCATGTTTGTAAGCTGACAAGGATGACTGACTTAATACTTTGATGTAATCAAGTAATTTTTCTTTTATTCCTTACTATTCCTATGTTTTTATGGCTTTTGCTAGTAATTCACTTCTAGGGTTAGGGATGACCTAATCCGGAAGGCGTAATTCCTCCTAGGTCTCGATCTTAAGTTTTGCAATTAGTTCCGTATGTTTTCTTCCTCTAAACACTAAATTCTCGTTCGGGCATCAAACGTAACAGTTAAGGCTTAGCAAGAATTAAGGGGAGTTCTTGAGTCTTTTGTGCCTTGACGCAGGACCCTAAATAGGAGAAAGGCTCTTGCCAAACTTAATTGTGGAAGTGATCCTATGACTGTTGTACCAGCGACCATACTAGCAACTTAATATGTCTTGGAAAATAATGGAACTAACTTGCAATTTTCAGAACTTGGATAAAATTACGCCTGATGGTTATAGAATTCCCGAAAACCTAGTTTTTTCTTTCTATTTCTAAGAACCCTACCCTCCAAATCGTTTAGATTTAATCCATAATCTGTTAACCTAAAAGACAAATACGCTTGTTCGTCATGGCATTCGACCCTCAAGTGCTCAATGTTCAACCGTTTGCTTGCAGTTATTACTAAACTGCATCCCTCCGGGTGTACTCAAGTTTTTGGCGCCACTGCCGAGGAACAATGGTCGTTCATCTTTTAGATTAATTTTTGTTGATATAAGTCAATCTCACTTCTCAATATTGCTTCTATTTTTCTTTTTCTTCTTTTTTGTGCACAACTAATCCCTGCAGGTTGGAAGTGCATCTAATATGATCAATAATAAGCCACATTGCACAATCAAACACCAGAGGAAGCTGAATCACCAAATATGGGTGAACAGAAGAAATGAAGGATTGTGGAACCCCACTCACTAAAGGGTTGCAGTCAGGTATTTTAAGACCAGTAATTGAAACAAATAATTTTGAAATTAACCCTGCACTTTTGAATCTGATCCACCAAATTCAATTAAGTTGTTTTGTCACTGAAGATCCTTCGCTGCATCTCCATAATTTTCTTGAGCATTATGATACTCTTAAAATTAATAGAGTTTCGCAGGATGTGCTACTACTACGTCTCTTTCCTTTCTCTCTTCGAGATAAGGCAAGAGCATGGTTGTACACTCTACCACCCGCTTCAATAGAAACATGGGATGAACTCTCACGCGTTTTTCTCAATAAATTTTCTGTCCATCCAAAACTGCAGATATTCAGAACCAGATTGTTTGTTTTAGTCAGCAAGGAGGAGAATCATCTACGAAGCATGGGAGTGGTACAATGAACTTTTGAGGTCATGCCCCACCATGGCTTGGAGAAGTGGCTTGTAGTTCAAACGTTTTATAATGGTTTGAATTGCTCGACATGGATGACTGTTGACGCCACAGTTGGTGGTGCACTCATGAACAAAAGTGTTGACGAAGCGTATGATCTAATTAAAGGTATGACACAAAACTACACGTAATGGGGGAATGAACACACTGCATCAGGACCAATCCAACTGCATCACCAACTTTGATGTGCACACGCCTCGATTTAAGATGTGTGCATGGAAGTTGGTCCCAATCTTCTGTCGTAGGGGAAATCCTTAAAAGCAGCGAGTTGTGACTTTGGAGCGGTCCCCGTCGCGGTCATACCCCCTAAATCGATGGAGCGGTCCCCGTCACGGTCAATGACACCGCTGTGACCTTGGATGTGGTCGTGGTCACCAAAGAAGTGTTCGTGTACTGAGAAATGGTCGTGGTCATCGCACGAATGGTCGTCGAAGTGTCGAGTGGTCATCAGGAGTGTTTGGCGCATTCATAGGCACTCCACTTCCTTGGCTCATAACACAAAGTACCTAGCTAGTGTTCATCCTCTCCTCGGCCAAATCTTGTTCAACAACTTCTCTAAGAACTCCCTCACATGTAGTAACAAGCAAACAATAATCATTAGGAAATATCATTTGTTCTATAATTAAATAATTAATTTTCCAAGAAATGAATTCACCTGTTGTCCAAGGCGACGTGCATGTGCTCATGTCATTGGACCTTGTGTACTAGTTGAATCTTGCACTTTAGTAGACTCGTCTACATGTGTATGTATTATTGGTAATGTATGGGTGTGTGTGTCAGTGCTGTCCTCATCATACTTCCCCACTTGAGAAGGAGTTTGACGAGGATTGACACCCGGGTCACTTCTAATAAACTTTTGGTTCAAGACAGGTTCGAACCAGACATGTATTTGGTTCAATGCGAACTCAAGCTATTTCTGAGGGGCATCACCATGAGGTCGCAAGCTTTACGCGATCAGGTCACGGGTTTCGTGCGATCAGGCCGACAATTGTGTGCGGTCAGAAGTTCGTATGCCATACGCGAATTGGACTGAATATCTGGGATGTTGCGCGGTCAGCCCATATTCCGTGGTCAGAACATTCTCAACCAAGGTGCTTAGAGCTTGTTCGGTTATCTTCATACCAGGATATTCCAGACATCCCGGAGATTCCTCCATGTTGAAGACCAACCATCAGAGGTTATTATATGTGGTTATTCACGATTAACACGTGTTAATAACCTCCATGGAAGTTAATAGCGGTTCTTCAACAACTGCATCTAACCGTTTGATACAGTTTCCTTCATATGGCACCCTTTCGACCAATATAAAAAGGTGGCAAAATACATCAAACGGGGGATCCAAGACATTTTTTCGGAAGAACCAGACTCAAAAGAATAATCAAGATACAAGATGTCTCGATCATTCAAACAGCTAAGTCTACGGCTTAGATTAAACAACACTTACGAGTCTCCTATAGCTTCTCCTTGTACACCCTTACAGGAAAAATCCTCGCCTGTGAGGACTTTTTCCTCCATTTGTAAACCTTTTACCACACTTAGTGAAATCTCAACAGGACGTAGGGCTATTACTCCCACCATCGAGGGCCCGAACCTGTCTAAACTCTCTGTGCTCCTGTTCACCATTGTTCAGCATACCTTCCCGGAGGGTCATCTTGAAAGGTCTCACAATTACAAATTCTGCATAAGTTCGGCTGAGGACCCTGAGTCCGAATCGTCGACAGCTGGCGCCCACCGTGGGGCCTTTCTCAAGGCGTCCTAATTGAAATTCGGAGGTTCGCCGAAACATGGCTGGAGCATATGATTCCGAGAATGATTTCGATCTCGAGGATTATGCCCATATACCAATGCCTTCTCCAAGCGATCCTGTTCCGATGGAAGAGGTCGAAGGCCAGAATCTTCCACAGGTTGAATCATCTCCCCAAGTCATGTTAATCGACCAGGAGGTAACTGGCACAAGGTCAGAACCCGCAGAGGTTCTTAATGTGCTAGGTGATGAATCCGGCCCGTCATACGATCCCGCTGAGGGAAAATATGATGGTGACCCTGAAGTTAGCCCAGGAAGGTTCGACCCTGATAACCTCCATCGTCTCTTTGATTTCGAGTCCGACTCGGAACAAACCGAGATGTTCTCCCCATCGGCGACCTCTCTCCCTAGGCAGTTTGCTGCGTTGTCGGAAGAAACTCCCGACCAACAGGCTGCCAGGGAAGAACAAGATCGCAAACAGAAGGAGGAGCAAGATCTCGAGCAACAGAACAATGAACTACGCAGAACTGCCCTAGAGGCTCTTCAAGATGCGCAGGCTCGTTACGATGCTGCCCCGAGTTCTTCTCGACGGTCGCGTGGTCGTAGACGTGACCAGACTCCTTCCTTACCACCGGAGCATTTCCCAGTGGACGAAGTAACAATAACACCCGGTGCCCCTAGGAGAAGTACCCATGGTCGACTGCGATCTATCGCGGAAGTCATGCGCAATTTTCCTCCTACGGTCACGGATGCGCAGAGACCGGCCTTTTTCAGGATCCTGGCGGAAAGACTGGACGAGGTCGCATCCGAGGCGACCCCAACAGCCTCTTCCCGCTCAGTGACACATTCCCGTGAACGAGATGGTCCTCATTTTGGCTCTGGCCGGCGGAGTTACCCGCCGCCTGTACCGTCCCGACAGGACAAATACCGGCGAATGCAGGACTCTCGTAGTAGGGATCGAGTTCCCGTTCACTCTCGTTTGGGACCACGAGTAACCTCGCCATTACGTGAGTTTGCTCGAAACCCAACCGAAAGTCGCAGGACGGTTCACGGTCCTTACGTTGGTTGCAAAGCTTTCTCGCCTGGCCTACGAGCAGTCGTTTGGCCCGATAAGTTTCGACCAGGGGCCATTGAGAGGTTTGATGGAACTCAGAACCCATCCGAGTTCCTTCAGATCTATATTACTGCCATCCAAGCAGCAGGAGGCGATGACAAGGTCATGGCCAACTACCTGCCAACAGTCCTCGCAGGACCGGCTAGAACCTGGTTGTTTAATCAGCCTGAGGGTTCCATCTACAATTGGGAAATGCTATGCGATGCCATCCTCAGCAGTTTCCAAAACTGTTACCAAAAGCCGGGTAAGGAGGACGACCTGCATAGACTGCGGCAAACTTCGACCGAAACACTTCGACAGTTTGTCAAGAGGTTTGTCAGGGTAAGAAATACCATCCCGAACATATCTGATGGCTCCGTAATCAGGGCATTTAAGCATGCCGTTCAATACCGGAGATTCACTGAAGACTTGCTTATCCACCCTCCTCGATCAGTGGCCGATCTGTTCGATATGGCTGATCGATACTCCGATGCAGCCGATGCAGTCGAATGGAACCGAATGGTTGACAAGGGGGACCTACCGCCCCAACCAGGCTTCAAGGACGCCAGGAAAGAAGATTCAAGCAAAAAGCCGAAGTCTTCACCGGGTGGGAAGTCAAAAAAGTCGAAGAGGAACCGCTCTGGACAGTACCGTGAGGTCGCAGTCGCGGAGAAACCACCTTCGACCAAAGGTAATAAGTCTTCTTTTAAAAGTAAAACTGCTTCTGGTGGCCGGGATTCCGACCAGCCAGAAAAATCAACTAATCCGCAGGAGGGCAAGAGGTGGTGTCCACTCCACAACTCCGCAGGCCACGACCTCAAAAACTGCAGGAGTTGGTTGAAACAGCTGGATGGTTTCTACCAAGGAGCTGGGCCAATGCCAACCTTACCGCCTAAAGAGCAGGCGTGCGGGATTAGAGACGTCGACGGAGACGAAGAAATGGCTTACCAGGTACCTCAAAATCATGTTAATGTCATTTTCGGAGGTTCCTCCTCTTTCGTTTCCAAAAGGCAGTTTAAAACCTTTTGCCGAGAGGTTAACCAAACGGAGACATCCCTTGGCGAACCTCAATATCCCCGTTGGTCGGATATGCCTTTGACGTTCGATCGCGCTGACTGTCCTGTGGGGCTAACTCGACCATTGAGGCTACCTCTGGTTATTACCCCAATCATCAGTAAAGCGAGAGTCGAAAGGGTCCTGATTGATGGGGGAAGTTCCCTTGATCTTTTATTGGTCAAGACACTCGACGAGATGCAAATTCCTCGTTCGAAGATCAAGCCCATAATCCATCCGTTTTATGGGATAATCCCAGGCCCCTCCATGATCCCATTGGGACAAGTGGTCCTCCCGATCACTCTGGGAGAACCAGATAACTTCCGAACAGAATTGGTTACTTTCGATGTAATCGATTGTGATTTAGCTTATAATGCAATCTTTGGCAGGCCGACTCTTGCTAAGTTCATGATGGCAACGCACTATGCTTATCAGTGCGGGAAATTGCCTGGCCCCAAAGGTGTCATTTCGGTCCGAGGTAGTCGCAACGTGGCGCTCGCGTGCGACCGGCTATCTTTGGAGATGGTCGATCAACTTCCCCTCCGGGACGCTCAGGTCGCCACCGTTGCCACCGATGCGATCAGGGCTGCTCCTCGACCAGATGAGAAACTCAAACAAGTTCCTTTGTACCCAGATGACCCATCCAAGACAATTCGAGTTGGGTCAGCCCTGGATGACAAATAGGAACTCGACCTCGTTGCTTTCCTCCGGGCTAATGCAGACGTGTTTGTGTGGAAACCGTCCGACATGCCCGGTGTCCCAAGGGAAGTAATTGAGCACAGGTTAGCAATTCGACCTGGACAACGACCAATAAAGCAAAAGCTCAGGCGTTTTGCCACCGACCGACAGGAAGCCATCCGAGAAGAGTTAGACAAACTCTTACAAGCTGGGTTTATCCGCGAAGTGAATCACCCGGACTGGCTCGCCAATCCGGTCATGGTCCGCAAGTCAAATGGCAAGTGGCGCATGTGCGTCGACTACACTAGCCTCAACAGTGCCTGTCCGAAGGATGACTTTCCCCTTCCCCGCATCGACCAGCTGGTTGACTCCACTGCGGGTTGCGAACTGATGAGTTTTCTGGATGCCTACTCAGGATATCATCAAATTAGCATGGCAGAAGACGATGAAGAGAAAACTGCCTTCATCACCCCGTTCGGCACATACTGCTACGTCAGAATGCCGTTCGGTCTCAAGAATGCAGGTTCCACGTACCAGCGCTTGATGCAAAAGACCTTTCTTTCCCAGATAGGGCGTAATCTCGAAGCATATGTAGACGACTTGGTTGTAAAGAGCACCAAAAGATTGTCTCATTTGGACGATCTTGCTGAAACCTTCTGTAACTTGAATCGCTTTGGAATAAAATTGAACCCGGAGAAATGTTCTTTAGGGGTTTCTTCAGGGAAGCTTCTTGGTTTCCTTGTGTGTTCCAGGGGCATTGAGGTTAATCCTGAGAAAATCAGAGCTATTGAACAAATGAGGTCGCCCTCCACCATGAAGGATGTTCAACGCCTGGCTGGTCGCATGGCGGCTTTAAGTCGCTTTATATCACGATTAGGCGAAAGGGGACTACCTTTCTTTAAAGCCTTGCGGAAACATCATAACTTCACGTGGTCCGACGAGGCCGAAAAAGCGTTTCAGGAGGTAAAAACATATCTGTCCAGTCCGCCAGTATTGGTGTCTCCTGAAAAGGAAGAACCATTACTTCTGTATTTGGCGGCCACCCCACACGCGGTCAGCGCTGTTCTGATCGCGGAAAGGGAAGGAGTACACAGACCCGTCTACTATGTGAGCGAAGTACTTCATGGTCCTAAGGACCGCTACCCTGAGGTCCAGAAGATACTTTACGTGCTACTGATGGCTTCCCGTAAGCTACGACATTACTTTCAAGCACACAAGATCACAGTACCCTCCTCTTTTCCTTTAGGGGATATTGTTCGAAATCCAGAAAAATCTGGTCGAATCGCCAAATGGGCGGTCGAATTCGGTGCCTTCGAGGTCCATTTCACCCCTCGCACGGCGGTTAAGTCTCAGGTTTTGGCCGACTTTGTGGTCGAATGGACCAACCTTGAGCCACCCGTGCAGTTGGCAGAGGAACTGGAGTGCCCCGATTATTGGACAATGTACTTTGACGGCTCCCATAGTTTTCAACACTCGGGGGCTGGAATAGTCTTAGTTACGCCCCAGGGCGAACAGCTTAAGTATGTCATTCAACTACACTTTGTTGCAACCAACAACGCAGCAGAGTATGAAGGTCTTCTTGCAGGGCTCCGGGCAGCAAAATTCCTCGGAGTCCGTCGATTAGTGGTGAGGGGGGACTCACAGCTAGTCGTAAACCAGGTAAACAAGGAGTACAGCACCTCCGATGAGACAATGGCTCATTACCTGGGGGAAGTGAGGAGATTGGAAAAACACTTCAGTCACTTCGAAGTCCAATACATCCCGCGAAAGGACAATATTCTCGCAGACCAATTATCCAAAATTGGATCCTCACGCTCATCCGCTCCGGCAGGAGTGTTCATTGAACACTTGGACCATCCTTCGATCATGACTTCGATCAAGGATGATCCGGCAATAGCCTTCGTTGCCAACCTCGGTCAGGAACAAGATTGGACTCATCCATTGAGGGTCTATCTTGAACATGGGACCCTACCCGAGGACGAAACCAAAAGCAATCGGTTAATTCGAAAGGTGCGTCTGTACAAACTCATAGATGGGGTTATGTACAGGAAGGGTACTCAAGGAGTATTCATGCGCTGCATATCTCAGGAGGAAGGAAAATCCCTCTTGAAAGAAATACATGACGGTGTATGCGGTGCACACGCGTCATACCGAACACTGGTCGGAAAAGTTTTTCGACAGGGATTCTACTGGCCTTCGGCACTCGATGATGCCAAGCTTATGGTCAAGATGTGTCCACAGTGTCAATTTCATGCAAGACAGGTTCATCAACCTGCTTATGCATTGCAAACTATTCCTCTCGCATGGCCCTTCGCGATCTGGGGAATGGACATCGTCGGTCCTATGCCACAAGCGGTCAATGGGTACAAGTTTCTGTTCGTAGCCATTGACACGTTCACAAAGTGGATTGAGGCCGAACCAGTACGAAATATTACTGCATCAGCCGCACAAAAGTTCTTTCACAAGAACATTGTGGCACGATTTGGTGTTCCAAACCGTCTCATCACAGACAACGGTTCTCAGTTCGCTAGCGGTCTCTTCCTAGACTACTGCGATCAGATTGGGACCAAGGTGTGCTTTGCTTCTGTGGCACATCCACAAAGCAATGGTGCCGTAGAACAGGCCAATGGGCAAGTATTGCAAGGCATCAAAAAACGTGTTTTTGATCGCCTCAAGACCCGCTCGGGGGCTTGGGCAGACGAGCTTTATACTGTTCTATGGGCACTACGGACTACCTCTAGTCGAGCCACTGGTGAGACACCCTTCCATTTGGTCTATGGGGCCGAGGCTGTGTTGCCTATGGAAGTTAGTATTGGATCTGTTCGCACGAATCAATTCGAACAGGTCAACCAATCCGAACAGCGATCGCAAGATCTCATCCTCCTGGAAGAACGGCGTGATCGCGCCCTGATCAAGTCCGCGGTATACTTGCAGGCTCTACGCAAGTATCACAGTAAAAAGGTGCGACCACGTGATCTCAACGTTGGCGACTTGGTTTTACGAAAAATTCAAGACCAGTCTAACCGCAATAAATTCTCCCCAAAGTGGGAAGGACCATACACTGTCGTCTCAGTGCCGCGGCCAGGATCTGCGCGGTTAGCCATGGAGGATGGTCGGATTTTGTCCAATACTTGGAACATCGATCAACTTCGCAAGTTTTACGTGTAAGTACCACACCCCTTTTCCTGTTCAATTAGCATCTTTTCATAAAAAACATGTCTTGTTTTCATACAATGAGTGTTTTTCTTTAAGCCCAAATTATACAAATTCGACCTGGGGGCTGATCGCCGGCGGTTAGGTTATTACAGCATTTTTCAACCGGATTCGCTGGTCGATCTCATGATCACTTCCAAATAAGTCACTCCTAAATAAGCCGTTTCTCAACGCACACGGGACTATCTGGCTAGTCCTCGGTCATCTGGGTGGCTACCAGTTTGCAATAAGGTTAAAATGTTACTTTAATCTTGACCATCGGCTTGAAGCACATATCCCTGGTCATCATACTTATGTTTTCCCCTCTGCTTAAAATACTAAGGCTTCAGTATTCACAAAACAGAGGCGGGGGCTAGAGGGATATACTTATAGTATGAAACTTATGATGTGAATATGCACTTTCTTTTAAAAAAATAGTTTTACATACATGGCATTGTAATTACAATTGTTTGGTTACAAAATATAAGGATCATTCGATCCTCAGCTCAGCCAAGAGTTTGTCAACGAAGGGCTTGACTTCTTCTATAACGGCGTCAAGCAGTTCTTCACTCTCGACCTCAACCGGTCCCACCAGCGCGCTCAGATTCGCATCTGGGCCATGGTGAAGTCGAACCCAGCTGAGTACGGCAAAAGCGGCTGATCGGACTCTCGTCCTGATTATCTCTTCACGTCGCCGCATATCTCCAGGGAGATATTCAAGCAGTGATTCTGCTTGAGTTGTGAGCAGTGATGACCAATCGCTGACACTTGGGTCGTCCTTCTTCAACTCTACCACGTTGGTATTCAAAAGGTTGGCCACGGCCTTCAGTTTTTCGAAGACCAGTAGGCTCAACTCTTTGACCGCTCGGTCGGTGTGGTTGATCGAGGACTCGAGAATCGTCTTGTCCTGGCCGAGCTGTATAATGCGACCTGCTTGCGCTGTACAGAGAAAAGAGGTTATTAACAAGGCATGGCTTTAAGTCTTCTCAAGTTGAGAATCGACTTACCAGCATTCTCAGACTGAAGTTTATTGATTTCAGTCCGTAGTTTCTTGAACTCTGCAACTGAGTTCAGCCTCATCTTGGCTAACTCTTTCTTCAAGAATGTAACCTCTCTGCAGCAAAATCAAGTTAGTTACAGATAAAGCCTACTTATATTAACAGAAGAGTGACGATCCTCACTTGCGCAAGCCGTCACGATCTTTTTGAACAGCCGCCATGCTAGCCATTGCAGCATGCGACTGGCTCGTCACCCATGACAAGCCCTGTGATACAAAGCAAGAGAGTTAAATATACTCTAAAGGCGGTTCAAGCGCCGAAACAGGGGTGATCATACCTTCATAAACTTGTTTAAAGCGGCATCATCCATGCTAGCAGGAATCCTTGCTAGCGCACCGGAAGTGCCTGCGACAGGGATAGTTGGGGGAAGTGCCGTCTGAACACCACCCCCAGAGGCCACTGGTTGTGACCCAGTCCCTGTACTTGTTTCACCTCCCGCGGTCCGGACGACTTCCTGAACCACGGGAGCAGAGCGCTCTTCATTAGAGGCTCCCTCATCAGCCCTAATTTCAACCTCCCCAGTGGCGGTTGAAGGGTTAGGCGCTGTCTTCTTTTGCCTAACAAGAAGAATGGGTCAGGCAGCTTTCATCTAAGATTACTGTTAAGTAAGAGTTCTTACCTTATTTGAAATCCCATTCGTTCCTGGGACTTCTGGGAAAATTCCCCTTGCGAAGGAGAGCCGTCTCCGGTTCTCGCCTTCCTTATAGTAAACAAGGCAGCACCTCCCTGGAAATGTTCTGTTACGAGCACATTCCTAGGAAAAAAGATGAAAACACATAGAAAGGTTTTTACCTGAGCCACCGGGCTAACTGGTGGGGCTGCATCCGAAGGCCTTGGCGATTCCAGAGTTGCTAGAACCGTCACAGCCGGCCTTTGTTCATCTACCTCCTCCTCTGTCCGCAGAGGAGGAGGATTTTCCTCCCTGGAACCCCCAGTGGTCCCAGGGGGAAGCTCTCCTCCCTGTATGTACATTAACTTGTCAAATGTGCAGAAAGAGTCATAGAAGGAACGGTCGAAAAAATTCCTTACCTTGGTCGTCCCTTCGACCAGGGAAGCAGAGATAATTGACCCTGAAACCTCGGGGGCTTCAAGAATTGGAAGGTCACCTGCAGGGGACTCTTCGGTGGTTGCAGGGTCGGCCACGGCCACCTCTTCGGTAGCTGTGGTCCCTACGGGGCAGCTTGAGGCGTCACCAGCAGGGGACTCCCCGGTCCTCCTCCTCTTGATGACTAGAGGCACATCATCGCCCTCTTCCTCCTCGCTCCCCTCTCCCTGAACGATGAAGAAGTGATTCCATGGCGCGCCCGAAAAGGTAGAAGGAATGCGATATCTTACCGCAGTCTTTCTTGCGGGACGAGGAATGCTTCGTGAAGACCCCTCCCCAGGGTTCAGCTTGGTCTTCTTGGGGGCAGGACTCTTTATCCCACCGTGGGGCCTTTCTCAAGTCGACCCCAACAGCCTCTTCCCGCTCAGTGACACATTCCCGTGAACGAGATGGCCAAAAGCTTCGTTTCTGATCGAAGTAATGGTCTAACCGAACGTTCGACTCTAGTCGCAATTCAGTTCTAACCGCGGCCTTAAGTCTGATCGTGGCATCAGGGCAGGTCACGGTGATCTTTTAAAGCGCGATTCTAATCGCAGAACTGAAATTTCCTGTGTATGAATGGTCGCGAACTAAGCTTTTGGCCATAATTTCACACAGAAGGTATGAAGAATGTTCATATGAATAAAAGAAACTTTATTTATTACATTCTTTACATACAAAAGGGATACGGTCGATAAAAGCATCAACCTGTTCCGAAAGAAGTTTACAAAGTTCCCCAAGGGACATGTTGTTGACAGTAGAATTTACATTGGCAACCCCCAGGGAACTAGCAACTACCCTAAGTCTATCTATATCGTCCCTAACAACAGACGCACTATTGTCCCTAATCAAGTCAGAGAGTTCTCGCTGTTGCTGAGCGAAGTCCCTCTCTCGACGAAAATGGTGCGCCTCTTCTCGGGATCGATCAAGAGATTCTGCTAAACGCAGAATCTTCGAGGCCATCTCCTCGGTCTTCTTCTCCAGGGCATTCTTCTCTTCCAGAAGGGTCTGTCCGGAAGGAAGAGATGGAGCAGCAGAAGGCTGATCGCTGGAGCCTCCTACCTCCTGCATTTTGCAAAAGTTAGTCATATTAACTAAAATTATCAGCAAAAAGGGAGAAGAATTGTTACCTGTCCCGGTGCATAACCCGTTAATACACCCATCTTGGGAGGAAGATCATCATATGGTGGAAGAGCAACCTTCCCATCAGAAGATTGCTTCGCCAACCCAATATGGCGATCATTTGATCGAGGGATAGTCACCGCTTGCCGACCAGGATGTTGATCACCCAAAAGAATGAGAGAATTGAATGTGATGGGATCTTTCTCTAAGGATAAAGGCCTAACTTGCCGAGAGGCATGAACGGGAAGGGTCAAAGAAACTAAAGGAAGAAAGAAACTTGCTACATTCTTCACCTTTGTTCCACTGGAAGATCCTTCGTCAACCTTGGGTTTCTTCCTTAAAGGGGACAAGACTTCAATCGTTTGAGGCCTTTGTTCGACAATTTCCCCTTCATCGCTCTCAATCTCGATGATTTCATGATCTGCCATTGGGAGGAGTATGTGAAAAGGAAGGAGGCAGGATAACAAGAAAAGGATTTTAGGCGTGGAGGGAAATTATGAAGCTTTACAAATCCAAGAACCTGGTATTTATAGCCGCCTGGGTGACGGTTTGCATTCCAGGCGCCTCGGGTTTCGTCAAAGCATTTACAATTTTACCTCGAGATAAAAACAATTCTACGGCGCTATCATTGCCCGTCACGTAATGTCAGAACCCGTCTTGGGAAACCAACCGTTTTCACTTAGTGTGCCACTAAGTGGAAAAATTGAAGAGTCGGGTTAAAGATCCAATGCATGGTTTTAAAATTCGAAATAAACACGTCTCTTCGTTTTCTTCGAATTTGGGGGCTAGCTGACGAGGATTGACACCCGGGTCACTTCTAATAAACTTTTGGTTCAAGACAGGTTCGAACCAGACATGTATTTGGTTCGATGCGAACTCAAGCTATTTCTGAGGGGCATCACCATGAGGTCACAAGCTTTACGCGATCAGGTCGCGGGTTTCGTGCGATCAGGCCGACAACTGTGTGCGGTCAGAAGTTCGTATGCCATACGCGAACTGGACTGAATATCTGGGATGTTGCGCGGTCAGCCCATATTCCGTGGTCAGAACATTCTCAACCAAGGTGCTTAGAGCTTGTTCGGTTATCTTCATACCAGGATATTCCAAACATCCCGGAGATTCCTCCATGTTGAAGACCAACCATCAGAGGTTATTATATGCGGTTATTCACGATTAACACGTGTTAATAACCTCCGTGGAAGTTAATAGCGGTTCTTCAACAACTGCATCTAACCGTTTGATACAGTTTCCTTCATATGGCACCCTTTCGACCAATATAAAAAGGTGGCAAAATACATCAAACGGGGGATCCAAGACATTTTTTCGGAAGAACCAGACTCAAAAGAATAATCAAGATACAAGATATCTCGATCATTCAAACAGCCAAGTCTACGGCTTAGATTAAACAACACTTACGAGTCTCCTATAGCTTCTCCTTGTACACCCTTACAGGAAAAATCCTCGCCTGTGAGGACTTTTTCCTCCATTTGTAAACCTTTTACCACACTTAGTGAAATCTCAACAGGACGTAGGGCTATTACTCCCACCATCGAGGGCCCGAACCTGTCTAAACTCTCTGTGCTCCTGTTCACCATTGTTTAGCATACCTTCCCGGAGGGTCATCTTGAAAGGTCTTACAATTACAAATTCTGCATAAGTTCGGCTGAGGACCCTGAGTCCGAATCGTCGACAGAGTTGTCCTCGACTCTGGCTCATTGTCCTCGCTCAAGTATGGAGATAAATCAACAATGTTGAATGTATTACTTACTCCATATTCCTCAACCAGCTCCAACTTGTGGGCATTGTCGTTGATCTTTGCAAGAACTTTGTGTCGACGATTGGGACAATATCCCAAGCCGAACTTACACAGATTTAATTTATTTAGTAGGGGACAGTATCAATCAATCACCAAAGAGTATCACCGTAAAAATGGAACTAGACACATAGTGTTTATACAGGTTCGGACCCTCATAGTCTGAGTAATAGCCCTACACCTGTTTGGTTGTCACTATCAGAATGATGGATTACAGAGGGTATAGAATTTAACAATCTCTGTATTGTCTAATTCTCTATTGATCTCTCTCCTTGTGCCCCTTCCCCCTTTTACATAAGCTCTTAGCCCTTCTTTTATATTTGTTGAAAAGGCGTCGATTGCTGTTCATCAGAGGGATGCTAAACAGTTACCAGCGATTGCTATATAATAGTTTGAAGCAGTTCCTGTCCACCAGTTATATCGTGACAATTATGGATAACCGCACATTCATCCTTCTAGGCAGTTATCTTGTCAGTGAAGAGAGACTAATATTACCCTGGGAATAACTGAATATATCGGTCAGAGAGCAGTTATGATATATCAACCATGACATCACAACCGCATAAACCTTAAACCGTGGTCGGTAATATAAGTCTCGACCAAACCTTCCTTTATTGAATCGAAGGTACTTCCAGGCTCAATATTTGTCTTAATTCACTAGAACGGCAAGGATAAAGAAATCATTATTGGTTTTCTCGTGAAGAGGGTTAAAGATAACTCTCTTATTATATGGTTGCGTACTGGCTGTGACCATATATTGGGTATTACCATGTCTCCGCGACCATATGTCAGCGGGTAGTGACCACAGACTCTGCGACCTTAGGTATTGCGATCATAGAGGTTGCAGCCACAAACATTGAGACCACGGGTATGATCATCCGGGATGGGCCATATATAGTTCAGAAGATCTTGAACTATCATATGATCTCTCTCTATGGTCGCAGACGACCATGGAAAGGTACAAGTCAAGAAAATCTTGGACTATCACATTATCTCTCTCCGTGGTCGCGAGCAACCACGGAAAGGCACAAAAAATTACTCGGGTAATAATCTCCGTCACTTTGAATGGTCCGTCACCTTGCGGCATTAGTTTAGACTTGCGCTGTTTTGGAAAACGATCTTTACGTAGATGTAACCAAACCAAATCTCCTTCTTTGAAGACAACTTTCTTGTTGCCCTTTGTCGACGATTCGGACTCAGAGTCCTCAGCCGAACTTATGCAGAATTTGTAATTGTGAGACCTTTCAAGATGACCCTTCGGGAAGGTATGCTGAACAATAGTGAACAGGAGCACAGAGAGTTTAGACAGGTTCGGGCCCTCGATGGTGGGAGTAAAAGCCCTACGTCCTGTTGAGATTTCACTAAGTGAGGTAAAAGGTTTACAAATGGAGAGAAAAGTCCTCACAGGCGAGGATTTTCCCTGTAAGAGTGTACAAGGATAAGCCAAAGAAGGCTTACTAAAATGCTATATGAGGTGTGCCGTAGACTTGGCTAACTTGGATGATTTTGGGTTTCTTAATCTTTCGATCTCTCGGTTGATGTTTCGGATGATCCCCCTTTTTGATTGATGCTCCATGCCATCCTTTTGTACTGTTTGAAAGGGTGTCATGTAGAGGAAACTGCATCAAACGGTTGCACGGACGGTTGGATGCGGTTTTTTGGAACTGCTCTTAACCTCCACGCAGGTTAAACACGTGTTATTCACGGATAACTGTATGTGTTAACCTTCTGACGGTTGATTCTCCACGTGTAGGAATCTTCGGGATACTTAGAATATCCTGTTGTACGGGCAACCGAAATAGATAGATCCCAAGTATCCTGATCGGCAAATGTTCTGACCGCGGGATATTGGCTGACCGCGCAATATCCCGAATGTGTAGTTCGCGTATAGCCTACGAACTTCTGACCGCGCAAGGCTTACGGTCTGACCGCGTAAAGCTGCGACCTGATCGCGTAAAGCTTGCGACCTGATCGCGTAAAGCTTGTGACCTCATGGTGATGCCCCTCAGAATAGCTTGAGTTCGCATCACCAGATACATGTCTGGTTCGAACTTGTCTTGAACCAAAAGTTTATTAGAAATGACCCGGGTGTCAATCCTCGTCACCCTTGTTTGCATGCTTCTTATATTGTACTTGCATCTTCTCAATATTCGCTTTAGTTGTCTCATGTATCTTACAAATCATCTCAGCATGCTTTTCGGCATCAAGATTACCTCTTTCTGAAAGCAGTAGAGGTAGCAAATCAATTGGAGTAGTAGGCTTAAATCCATAAATGATCTCAAATAGAAAAAAACTTTGTAGTAGAATGCATGACATAGCTGTAGGCAAATTGAATGTGTGGTAAGCACTCCTCCCACAGCTTCAAATTTTTCTCAAGTATTGCTCTTTAGCGTGGCACCAAGTGTGTGGTTGACAACCTTGGTTTGGCCATCGGTTTGGGGATGACATGTAGTTGAAAACAACAGCTTCGTCCCGAGCTTATCCCAAAGCTTCCTCCAAAAGTGGCTCAGAAATTTAGCATCACGATCTGAAACAATTGTCCTCGGCACTCCATGTAGGTGAATGATCTCCCTGAAAAACAAATCAAGAATATGGGTAGCATCATTGCTTCTATGACAAGGTATAAAATGAGCCATCTTAGAAAACCTATCAACGACAACAAATATACTATCCCTCCCCCTCTTAGTCCTTGGTAATCCTAGCACAAAATCCATAGAAATATCCTCCCAAGGTAGTTTCGGAATAGGAAGAGTTGTATATAATCCATATGGGTTTAAGTGAGACTTAGCTATTTGACAAGTAGTGCATCTCCTCACGTAGCGCTCGACGTCACGCCTCATCTTTGGCCAATATGTCTCCGGTTTTGTGTATCCCAAAATGTCCCATCAAGCCACCTCCATAAGCCTCCTGCAACAACAAAAGACGAACGGAGCTCGCAAGAACACAAAGCCTGTTAGCTCTAAACAAATAGCCATCAATCAATATATATTTATTCCAACATCTCCCTTCTTTAGTGTAAATGTCTGTGAAATCCAAGTCAATAGTATATAATTCTTTTAAACATTCCAAATCAAGAATTTTACAATCAAGTTGGGACAACAACATGTATCGTCTAGACAATGCATCAACAACTAGATTATCTTTAACTTTTTTATATTTCACAACATACAAAAAGTTTCAATAAATTTGATCCACTTAGCATGCCTACGATTCAACTTACTTTGACTATGAATATGCTTCAATGATTCATGATCCGAATGTATGAAAAATTCTTTTGGCCAGAGGTAATGCGGCCATGTTATTAACACTCTGTCGACGATTGGGACTCTGACCCTTAGTCGAACTTATGTAAAATTAGGTGATGAGATGTGAAGCCAATCTAAGGTGAAACTAGAGTAAATCAAGGTATCTATGTCTAAGGAAGAAAGGAATTTATACAGGTTCGGGCACTCTGATGGTGAGTAATAGCCCTACTCCTGTTGATATTTCACTAAACAAATTAATGGTTACAAAGAGAGAATAGGAAGAGTTCTTGGATAAGCTAAGAACTATCTCCTATTCTTGATTACAGTGTATATCAATCTACTGTTTCTATCTCTTAGATCTTGTGTCTTGGCTCAGGTAAGATCCAATCATCCTTTTCTCTCCCGGTGATGCCCCCTTTTTATAGCTCGTTGCCAGTCGCCGATTATAGAATTGGAGGGTCGTGGGAGGCAAACGTGCACTAGCCATAATGTGCAATTATGCCAGTTTCTTATTGCGCTTTTATCTTCTTAACCGTTATTAGAAATTAATTAAGGAATCTAGAGATATCCAAGGCGGCGGTAGTGGTCGAACAGGACCAACCATATCGGCCATTCAAAGTTTTAACTCCTTAATCACTTAGGTCGCGTATTAACTATGACCAGGTATAGCTGTTTACTCATTCTCCACTGTGAAATGAAACGGACAAATGCATCCGTCCGGGGCTATCTGTCCGAAGTGGCCGGACAGTGTCTGAAGTGACCGGACATTGTCCGGCCTGTACAAGTGTTTTTGAGCCGAGAGTTAACAGAGACATATCCATTTGTCCGGACGTTTTGTCCAGACAAATAGTATCCGTCCAGCCTTCACAAATTTCGCCCAACGGTCACTGACACGTTTGCAACGGCTGAAATTTTTGTACTGGCCGGACAGTGTATGAAGTAACCGGACAATGTCCGGCCTGTACAACTTTTGGCCCGGTTTCTTGCAAACGGCTAGTTTTTCGTTGAGGCTATAAATACTTCATGTTTGGCTTCATTTTTGGGTGCTCAAAGACTTCATTGTTCAGCTGAAAACCTAGCCAATTGAGTTGCATATGTGTTATTGCATTTAGAGGCTAGAATTGAGCCCAAATCTTGAGTAGATTTGAGAGAGAGCTTGAGGGAGATTGTGTGAGTGTTTAGTGCACTTCATCTCCATTAGATTGCTAGTGCTAGAGTGTTGAGCATATCATTTGCATCATTGAGCTTCTAGCACGTGATTGATTCAAGTGAAAGTGCATCCGGCTTGTTACTCTTGGCGATCGCCTTCGCCTAGACAGTGCCGGAGGAGAGCTGAGATCTCTCCAATTGAAGTTTGTCGGAGAGGCCGGCAAAGGATTGTGAAAGGTGTGGTGCTCGCCTATCCGGTGTGGAGAAGGAGCAACCCTAGTGAGATATCCTTCGTGGATATAGAAGCGAGGCTCCGAGTGAGCGCTTCAACGAGGAGTAGGGGAAACCGGGCGAGTCTCCGAGACCTCGGTAAAAATATTGTGTAAAATTGCGTATTTCATATTTGCTTTACATTCATCTTGACACAATTGCTATATTTACCATTGTTGCATGTCTTATTGAATAGTTCATTTGATTGAATGCAACTAGTTGATTAAATTGCTTTTAAGCCTCATTACATAATTTAGGTCTCTCAATTATTCTTTAAAATTGCTTAATTGAAAAGAAATTTTAAAAGCCTCCTATTCACCCCCCCTCTAGTCGGCATCCTTGATCCCACATCCATGACCTGGGCGACCTCGGGAAGATTTCTCCATGGTCAAAGTATTCGTGGGTATGTGAGACCATAAGCTCTTCGACCTGAGTTTTGCAGGTGTCCTGAGACTTCGGACCCCGCGACAATACGGGCTGAGGCCATAGAATAGGCTATGTCTAGAATACATTAGACTGCCCTATTATCTCCCTCTGTGATCTCTGAGACCACAAAGAGGTATACAAATAACTTAGATCTCACTCTATAGGTCTCGTGACTATAGAATGGCAAAAGTGACTAACTCGAGTTATAATCCTCATCAGCTAGCCCCAAATTTGAAATGACAAGTTATATACTTTGTTGTTTTTCAAATTCTAAATCTTTTAATTTGATTATAAATATTCCGACATTTCACCTTCTCATATTGTAGCTTTGGAACGCTTTGTTTTCTCATCGTGCACCATTTTATTTCCCAAGAAGGACTTTGGGTGCGGTTGCTAGGTCATTATGAAACTTTTTGTTGCAACTCAAGGTTAAAATTTATAAGGTGTCTTTTAGGAACTCGAGGCTGTGAATATAAACCATCGCTTATGAGTTCTATAAATACTTGATCTTTACGTTCTGAAACCTCCAAGCTTTTTGCTGATATGTTTTAGAACTTCTTTTCATCTTCTAACTTTCTCTCTTGTTCCTATGGCAAGCCAAATCTCTAAACAACCCATTGAGAGTGAAGAAGAAGATAATGTAGTCCGGGCACTTAAAAAGGTAATTCTCTTTTGAAGAACCTGTGTAAATCTTTTCTCTTGAAGAATGGTTTCCAAAACAATGCATTTTGGTTTTTGCAGTCACTCAAAGATCAGTCTACTTCAAGGAAGCGAGTTGGTGATGACATAGGATCACCAAGTGGATCCTCATCGAAAAAACTAATGAGTTCTGAAGTGTTAACTGCCACCGCTTCTCAAACTACAACGTCTTTTTTACCATATCCTTCTGATATTTCGCTTGCTTCTTCTCACTTGCAGTATGTATTCTCTCTAACTAAGTTTAGATTGCCTAGTTAGGTATAATTTACTTACAATGGGAGTTGAATATGCAGGGGAGGTGATACTGCTTCTGCTCCAACCTCTTCGGTGGTCTAGTCAGCATCTACCTCCAAGGTAAGTATTTTACTTTTTGATCCTTTCTACATGCGACCTGGATTGATCCCATGATCATATAGGAGGACAAAGCTTTGTGGGTCCTCATTGAACAACTTGTTGAGATCCAGGTTCTTCTGAAGGAGAAAACCAC
This sequence comes from Pharus latifolius, assembly GCA_019359835.1. Classification (NCBI taxonomy): domain Eukaryota; kingdom Viridiplantae; phylum Streptophyta; class Magnoliopsida; order Poales; family Poaceae; genus Pharus; species Pharus latifolius. The sequence continues at coordinate 37,081,713 of CM033325.1, forward strand.
TTTATGCAATATCCTCAAAGAAGAGAACAAGGAGATTGAGGAGCAGTATATCCGGCGAGGACTCGACCTTGACTCTATGTTCAAGGTCGTTGATCGGATAAAAGCGAATTGTGACAGGGCTCGTGAGGCCACAAGGCTTGTTCACTTGGAGAGGGACCATGCTTAAGAGGAGAAGGACGCCTCCAATGCCATTATCACTAGTTGTGGTCTCACAATAAAGGATGCCCTTGAAAAGCTAAGGACAGTTGTAGACTCACTCAGGGCGGATGTCGTTGATCCTAAGAAGGATAATTTATCCCTTGAGGAGTCTTGTAGTTTTCTTTCGCATCAGGCTGACTCATTAGTCACCAGTATCCCTTTTTTATGTCAAGATTGTAAGAAACAATAATAAAATTATTTCTTTTACATCGAAGGCTTTTGGATAAGTTTAATAATATGATCACGTATGATCTGTAATCACTTATTAATATTCAATTTTAACTCTGCTCTCAAGATAATCACAGGAAAATATCTCTATAAAGCAAAAATTATTGCAGGTAAATAAACATCTCTGAGAGAAAAAATAATTGTAGGGGAAAAATGCCTTCTGCAATCATAGCATTCACAGGTAAACAAGCATTAAAGATCATCATTTCTGCGACCTCAGAAAGTTGATATTTAATAATCCTATGGTCTGGGTATGATGCATGTAGCCCCCCAATCTGAAATAAAATGGCCTTTCAAACTTCAAAAAGGGTGCCATTTTTGTTTCGGATTTCAACAGGTCCCAACGAGAAATTCTGGGTGCACCCATCAGACCCATCATGGAAAATATTTGTTGGGGGAAATCTCCGTGCAATCAATCCTGTCGCGCCCCGAGACTGGGACAACGACTACTCCTATAGAGACCTAGCTCGCTGCAGCTAGTCCCAAACTACAAACCTTTGACTTCCCAGGATGAGTCAAACACAGGAGTATATTACATTGCAACAGAGTACTCACAAAATATTAAGCAGTGTGGCCTGCTGGCCTTAATATTACATAAGAGGATTACAATGCCTACAAGGCATTCAGGGTTTAGCAAAATATTTAACTACGCAGCAGAAGATAGGTGACCCTCCCACAAAAGAAGTTGACGGCAGAACAACACACTTCAGGGCTCTGGCGGAACTGATTCTCCTCCTTCTGGATCCACGTAATACTCCGTGCCATCATCTTGATCAAGGTAGGCTCCATCTATTGAGTTGAATGTTGCAAGGGTGAGCACTTACGTACTCAGCAAGTCATGGGTAAGAGTAAATACATATAGTAGTGATGATATGAACCTAGACTAGTCAAGAATTATGGATATTTGTAAAATAATCTTTTCCTTTCTCATCTCATCTTATGGCAGCACTTTTTATAATATAACATCATCAATCATGTTCACTAGATTATAGCACTACCGCGACACGTCGACACACGACAGCCCACGGCAGCACTCCTTATCATGACAACACATGTCATTTGGGTAATCTTGATTTAAACATATTTTATTTAGAAAATAGTACTTGTGTCACACCCCGTGGATTTAATCCACCGCAGCAGACTCCTATAAACCCGGGAGCTCGGAGTATTCGAATACGTTTTTAACTCTGCAGAGAGGTACCAATTTACCCGCAAGATATTCCACTTTCAAACCTTTCCTATCATAACAAAATGATTGGACCCCTGACTCACTTCATACTGTGAGCGGCAAGGTGGAAATAACAAGAACTTTTGTTATGTTTTACTCACAATTCACCCCCGACCCTGTGGCTCTCAGCGAGGCACAGTTGTGGCAGGTTGTATCCAAACCTCCACCCCATTGCTTATTCCCATTACTGGGTCAGCGTGCTTGATCACCTTCAGTGATATGTGTGGGAGCCGCGCTCCGTGTTTATCGTGCATCACTACACATCTCATGCAGGGGTTTCATGTGCGATCCACATAATTACTTGTTCAGGCCTGTCCCATACCAGGCTTGCGGTTAGTACGTTGTTCATGCCACTAGACGCACAACACAAGGTTCTAGTCCTTATATGCCAGTGACCAGACCATCCACAACCCTGCACCTTCAGTGCCTGCATTCCTTTGCAGTCTAGCACCTCCAGTGCTACAGCCATCCATACCGTTTTTCTAGTCACGGCTAGGGGTTTTATTTCATGAATATAAGTATATAGATACATATAATAGTTCATAGCTCAAAACTTGTTTATTTCACATTTCACAGATAACCAGTCTAGTACTGCCAATTCATAAATCAATTATTCTCGATCTTTCACATGCAATATTGCCTATATTCAAGGTTATGTTTTAGCAACATTTAAAATATAGGTTCAAGATGACCAAGGATATGACTTGCCTTCCGCGTCGTAAAATACAGCAGTTGACGTCGGATTCGCAGTGAAGTCCTCGAACTCGGGCTCTTGATCTGCTCTCCAATCAAACAAACAACCAATAATCATAATCTTTTCCATACATTATTATACTATATGCAATAATGCAAGATGAAGTCTTGATGATTCTGAAATGATTTGATTTAGAGGCTGATTAGGGTTAAGTTAAGGAAACCAATATTAAGATTAGCTGTCAAAGGTTTACAAGGTTCCAAATGTCTCAAAATATCAGAATGATATCAAGATTGCGACTGGTTCGCTCAAATACAGCGAACGTCTTTAGGTCGACATTCGGTTCAAAGCATCGACATAGCTTTAAGAAAAGCTAGAGTGCTTAGCTCAAGTTGTGGTAGAAGAAGAAATTGTGGATCACAACTTCAGGAATCTAAGGGACAAAGTTATGCTCAAGATGCACATCTGGAAGACAGTGAAAAGGGCTAATGCCACTGACTGACATAGCCTGGCATTAATCTTGACATGGCCAGAAACTAGGGCTTAGCATAACTTTTGATCTAGGGCCCCAAATGATGCACCACTTTGTCTGGGAGGTAGGCATTGATAACAGGAATAAATCATTCAATAGGATCTAGGGCTGAAAATGGCTGGAAAGCAAGAAATTTGATGATGAACAGAGATGAACTGGCTGCACTGGAGCAGTTCTGGACAAGATCTTGGCATGGCTATATCTTCCAATCTAGGCCGATCTAGGTGTCGGGCTAGAAGACAAAAATACTCAGGAGACTAGGGCACATCTAAATGACAAGGTTTCGAGGGCGGAAATGGCCGGAATCACTTTTCCGATCATCGTCGCCGGAGAAGAGACACTGCCAGTTGGGGGTTTCTGCTACAGGCCGAGAGAACTAAATTCCTTGCTTGGAGAGCATCTAGGAGGTATAGGGAAGCTTCTGGTAACATCAAATTGACCGGAGGATCACCGGAGAAGCCTGGCGACGATCGCCGGTTTTCTGGTGAAGCTCGATTTAGGGAAAAGCTTCGATTCTTGTTTAAATTCGAAATCCAACTTCACAGGCTTGCTTGATTTGGCTCACTGATCGATTTGCTTCACAGGTTTGAGGGCTAATTCGAATTGAATCGGCCTGCATTGCCGGAACAGGGAAATCTTCGATTTTCAGCCATTTCCAGTGATCGCCGGCGACTAGATGCAATGTAAACCAATTAGATGGTACAGCACGATGAGGGAGGCGAGGGGAACTTACTAGTGCTGTCAATTTGGTGGTTGAGGCTGCGGTTGAGGCTGTCACCGTGAGGCCTCGAACTGGTCTCGTCGGAGAAGAAGACTAAGACAGAAAATCTGAGACGTGGATGATTTCCAGTGAGGTTTGAGGGAGCTGCTGAGCACAAGGATGCTTAAATAGGCAGGCGAAGCATGCGAAGAGGAAACAATGAAGAGATTGGCTGCTGGTGACTTGACTGGTTGCGTGCTGGAGCAACAGCGGCGAAGACACAGCGAAGAACGGTGATGCGACGGCGACAAGCCTTCAGCTGATCACAATGTCGCTTCATCGGGACCTGGCGAAGCTTGTAGCAAGCGGTGGCGACAAGTACTGGCGCGGCGAGGCTACGTGGCGATGGATTGCTGACAAAGTTGCTGCTGATCGCGCGCGGGAGCAAACGCTGGTCGTCGACGTAGCAACGACGCTGCCACGGTGACGGCTGAGGCAAGGACACGTGCGTACTGGCATGCACGGTCACAAGTGCGGCGAAGCTTGGCCGGCGATGAGCAACTACGGCGCAAAGAAACACGGCGAGCCCTGGTCGTGTACAGCAGTTGACCTGGTCGAATGCTTGCTGCTGTCCTGGTCGAATTAGGGACCTGATTGCAATATTCGATTTCTTGTTTTGGACTGAAATGCAGATCTGGAATTCTGGGAGGTTTGAACTGACTTTGATTCTGCTATTTTGGCAATCTTTATTCCACAGATGATTTGGCAAGGATTGAAAATAAAATTTGGCACATTTGGATAGCTTTTGATACAAACTGAAAATAGGGTAATTTAGGGTAAATTAGGATTTGAGTTTTGTCGATTTTGAATTCTGGCATTTAGGGTTCGATTTTGATATCTGCACAGAAGAGAAACTTGTGGCAAATAGCATTTTGAGAAGATTTACTGGAGAAATTCTGAATTTGGAGTTAATCTGGAGATTTTTAGTCTTTTTAGGTTTTCAGATATCAGATAAGGACTAATTTGCGATAATTCTTGGACTAATTTGTAAAAAGAGTCTAGATGGCAGAATTTGGCTGTCAACTTTTTATATTAAGGTATTGACATATCCATGATCATATTCCGGGAATAATCTGGTCTGAACTTGGTCAAGATTTAGGTTAAATCTGTATTTCTGAAACTTAGGGTATTTGGGTAATATAAAGTAATTCTGTTTTCGAAAACAGAATGGAGTTGATAATTCTGGGATTTAGAGATAGAATTAGATCTAGGTTCTGAAGACTTTTAGATTCAGGATAACTAATAGATCACATCTGAATAATCTGATCTTGATTTGAGGGCACAGGATAGATTTTGGAGATTTTATGGCTTGAGATAGAAACTAATCTGGCTATTACTACAGATACTTGTATGCATGCTATTGATGAAAAAGGAAATTTTCACCCCTAACTTAGGGTCTTACAGATCTACCCTCCTTAAAGAAATCTCGCCCCGAGATTTACCTAAGACAGGAAAAGATAAGGATAGGTTTGCTTAAGATCTTCTTCCTTCTCCCAAGTAGCCTCTTGTTCTGAATGATTCTTCCATTGAACTTTACACAATCTGATTTTCTTCCTTCTGAGCTGACGTTCATCAGTGGCTAGGATTCTGATTGGGTGCTCAAGATAAGTGAGATTCTTCTGTAAAGGCACATCTTGTACATCTATCTGGTCAGTAGGTTCCTTCAAACATTTCCGGAGCTGAGAGACATGAAACACATCATGCACTCCTGCTAATCCCTCAGGTAATTCCAATTTATATGATACTTCTCCTTTTCTCTTGATTATCTTAAATGGTCCAATGAATCTTGGAGATAACTTTCCTTTCACTTGGAATCTTTGTAATCTTTTGAATGGTGTGACCTTGAGATACACAAAATCTCCAGGTTCAAATGATAATTCTCTTCGTCGTTTATCTGCATAACTCTTTTGTCGTGATTGTGCTGTCTTCAACCTTTCTCTGATGAGTCTGACATGAGCTTCTGCTTCTTCTACTATCTCTGGTCCAATGACTTTTCGTTCTCCTGGCTCATTCCAATGCAGTGGAGTTCTGCATTTACGTCCATATAAAGCTTCAAATGGTGCCATCTGTATACTAGCTTGATAACTGTTATTATATGTAAATTCTGCAAATGGTAAACATTTGTCCCATGATGTCCCATAATCTAGTATACAAGCTCTTAGAAGATCCTCTAGGATTTGATTAACTCTTTCTGTCTGTCCTCCCGTCTGTGGATGATATGCAGTACTGAAATCCAACTGGGTTCCTAGGGTTTCATGCAGTCTATTCCAAAATTTGGAGGTAAACTGTGTTCCACGATCTGAGACTATCTTCTTAGGAATACCATGCAATGCCACTATTCTTTGCATGTATAACTCTGCTAATTTACTGCCATCATAAATCTTTTTGACTGGTATGAAATGAGCTACTTTAGTAAGTCTGTCCACAATAACCCATATGGAATCATATCCTCCGTGAGTTTCAGGTAATCCTGTAATGAAATCCATACCAATTTCTTCCCATTTCCATAATGGTATTGGTAGAGGTTGTAGCTTTCCTGCTATTTTCTGGTGTTCTGCTTTAACTCGTCGACATGTATCACAGTTTGCAATATACTCTGCAATATCTCTCTTCATATTATCCCACCAGAATCTGGTCTTCAAATCTTGATACATCTTTGTGTTGCCAGGGTGTATTGAGTATGGAGTTTTATGTGCTTCATGGAGAATTATTTCCTTAAGATTTGCGTTTTGAGGTACACAGATTCTTTCTCGATACCATACAATCCCTTGGTTATTTTCAGTAAAGCCTTGAGCCTTTCCTAACTTGATTCGACTCTTGATCTTACGAATTTCTTCATCTTCCTTCTGGGCATTTCCTATCTGTTCTTCAAGTTGAGATTTTATTGTTAAAGTAGCTATCGTTCCCTGCGGTACTATTTCCACTTGATGATTCTGCAACTCTTGTTGTAGGTAAGGGTTCTTCAACATAACCATTTCTTGTAGGTTGTAAACCTTCCTGCTTAAGGCATCTGCTACTACATTAGCCTTTCCTGGATGGTACTGGATACTAAGATCATAATCTTTGATCAATTCCAGCCATCGTCGTTGACGCATGTTGAGCTCCGTCTGCGTGAAAATATACTTGAGGCTTTTATGATCTGTAAAGATCTCACATTTACGCCCAATAAGGTAGTGTCGCCATATCTTCAAGGCATGCACTACTGCTGCTAATTCCAAATCATGGGTAGGATAGTTTTCCTCATGTGGCCTCAACTGGCGTGAAGCATAGGCTACTACCCGACCTTGCTGCATTAACACACAGCCTATTCCTTGCTTTGAAGCATCACAGTAAACTACAAAATCTTCTTTGCTATTTGGCAAGGTAAGAACTGGTGTTGTTGTCAATTTTTGTTTCAACTTCTGAAAACTCTCCTCGCACTTGGTGGTCCATTCAAATGCAACATCCTTCTTTAGCAGATTTGTAAGAGACTTAGCAATTTGGGAGAATCCTTCGATGAATCTCCTATAGTAACCCGCCAATCCCAAGAAACTTCCAATTTCTGGAACCGAGGTGGGTCGCTTCCATTCCTTGATAGCTGAAATTTTAGCTGGATCCACTAAAATTCCTTCTGCTGTCAACACATGTCCAAGAAATGAAATCTTTGACATCCAAAACTCGCATTTATCAAACTTGGCATAGAATTGTCTTTCTCGTAGTCTTTCTAAGACTAGATGTAGATGTTGCTCATGCTCTTCTGTATTCCTGGAATATATCAGAATGTCATCTATGAACACTATGACAAATTTGTCAAGGAAATCCATAAATGTGCTATTCATGACATTCATGAAGGCTGCTGGAGCATTGGTTAAACCAAAAGGTACTACTGTAAACTCATACAGTCCGTATCTGGTAGTGAAAGCAGTCTTCGATATATCTTCCTTCTTAATCTTCAGCTGATGATATCCAGACTTCAAGTCTATCTTGGAGAATACTTTAGCTCCTCGAAGTTGATCGAACAAGTCATCAATTCTTGGCAATGGATACTTGTTCTTTATGGTAACTTCATTTAGAGCCCGATAATCCACACACATTCGTAGGGTTCCATCCTTCTTCCTTACGAATAATACCGGGGCTCCCCATGGCGAAGTACTAGGTTTAATGAATCCTTTATCTTCCAGGTCTTCCAATTGGCTTTTGAGCTCTTCTAATTCAGAAACTGACATCCGGTATGGTCGTTTTGCTATAGGCGCTGCTCCTGGTTTAAGCTCAATAGAGAACTCTATGTCTCTATCAGGTGGCATTCCTGGAAGTTCTTCTGGAAATACATCAGAATATTGTTGTACTACAGGCACTTGTTCCAGGCATAACTTTTGCAATGCTTGAACAGATCTTAGCGGTCTCTTGACTGTTGATCTTTCTGCATGGAATAGAACTCTCTCCCCTTGGCTACTGACAAGACTAAGGGTTTTCTCTTCACAGTCTACTAGACCTTTATGTTGGGACAACCAATCCATTCCCAAAATAATGTCTAGTCCTTGCAGTTCTAGAACTAGTAGATTTGCCTCAAATTCTACTCCTTCTATAATGAAAGTTACATTTGGGCAGATCGAGTAAACAGATAATCTAGCCCCTGGAGTTTGTATAACTATAGAGTACTCTAGTGGTACTTGGTCTATATGCATTTCAACTTCAGATGCAAATGCTTTTGACATGAAAGAATTTGTAGCACCAGGATCAAATAATATTAAGGCAGATGCAGATTGAATCAGAAATCTACCTAGAAGAATGTCGGTGGCGTTGCCCGCTTCTTGAATTGAAGTATAGTTTAACCTTCCTCCTTGGGTTGCAGCTGGTGCTCTACCTCTTCCTCTTCCTCGATTAGCCATGTTTCCTCCTCTTCCTGCTGAATTTCCTCTAAAATTCTGCGATGGTGATGCCCTGGTTACTACTGGCTATGTTCCTGCCTGAGATCTGGCAATGGACATCGGAAGTTGTATCCAAGGACAGAATTCTTTACGGTGCCCACGCTATCCACAATGATAACACTCAACACGAGGATGAGGGCAATCTTTCTGAGAATGATTTCCTCGGCAATTGGGGCACAATGTCGTTGCTGGTCTGGGATTCTGATAAGATGGTCGAAAATTGGGAGTGATAGGAACTCTTCCTCTGATTGGGTTTGGCTGTGGTCGTGTTTGCTGGAACATCCTCCTCTTTCGGCTTTCTTCCCCCATATTTTTCTTTTCTTCCACCTTTAAAGCTCTGTTTACTAGTGTTTGAAATTCTGTAAGTTCATGAGAAGCAATTTGATACTGTAAATAGTGTTGAAGTCCTTCTGTGAAGCGCTCTATCTTCTTCTCTTCAGTATCCACATCTCCAGGTGCGTATCGAGCCAAATGAGTAAATTGGTGTAGATACTCAGTGACTGACTTACTTCCTTGAGTTAAATTCCGAAATTCCCGTCGCTTAGCTGCCATAACACCAGTAGGTATATGAAATTTCCGAAATTGATCCTTAAATTCCCTCCAAGAGATATTATCTTTATCAGGATGAGCTTCCTGGTAATTCATCCACCAGGCAGCTGCAGCTCCTGATAACTGATGAGATCCAAACAAAACTTTCTCTCGTTCGCTGCATCGGACCGTGTCTAGTTTCCTCTCGATATCCCGTAACCAATCATCGGCAACCATGGGATCGGTCGCACTAGAGAATGTTGGTGGACGGGTCTTTTGGAAATCTGTTAATCTTGCTCCTACAGCAGAAGTAGTTCCTTCTGTTGTTCCAGTAGGCAGTTTCTGAACTATCTGGGCTAACAACTGGGTATGAGCTATCTGAGCTTCCTGTCGACTTTTCTCCATTGACAACAGAATTTCCTGAAGACTGGGTTGTTCATTCTGAGGTGGATTAGAACTCTGAGATCCTTGCTGAAACAAAGGGTCTCTTGTCATAGTTTCTTCTTCCTGCGGAGTCTGATCTATATCTTCTCTTCCACTTCGAGATCTCCTTCTGGTATCAACCATGGTGGCTCTGAAAAAGTTTAGACGGATCTAACTAACTAAGGCCAACTAAGACAGCAATGCAGAAATTAATGCAACTACTTTAATGCATAAAATTACTTAGGCTATTAGCCATAATACACAAATTAACCATTGCAAAAGCAACAGCGAATCACAAAGCTATTAAGAGCATCCACTAGCTCTGTCTACACCAACCTCTAAGATACTCTGGAACAGAACGCACTCTCACAATCTTACCGAATTTTAGAAATCCAAATAAAATTTTGAAATGAAGGTTTTCAAGAGCCACAAAGCTCATTATTTTTACCAAAATAAAGTTTTCAGCAAATAGTTTCTAAATAAATTACGTCTTCCTGGCACGGCCAATTCCTAAAGGTGCCGTCCTACAGTCAAGTTCTCATGTTGCTCTAATACCAACTTTTCTTGTCGCGCCCCGAGACTGGGACAACGACTACTCCTGTAGAGACCTAGCTCGCTGCAGCTAGTCCCAAACTACAAACCTTTGACTTCCCAGGATGAGTCAAACACAGGAGTATATTACATTGCAACAGAGTACTCACAAAATATTAAGCAGTGTGGCCTGCTGGCCTTAATATTACATAAGAGGATTACAATGCCTACAAGGCATTCAGGGTTTAGCAAAATATTTAACTACGCAGCAGAAGATAGGTGACCCTCCCACAAAAGAAGTTGACGGCAGAACAACACACTTCAGGGCTCTGGCGGAACTGATTCTCCTCCTTCTGGATCCACGTAATACTCCGTGCCATCATCTTGATCAAGGTAGGCTCCATCTATTGAGTTGAATGTTGCAAGGGTGAGCACTTACGTACTCAGCAAGTCATGGGTAAGAGTAAATACATATAGTAGTGATGATATGAACCTAGACTAGTCAAGAATTATGGATATTTGTAAAATAATCTTTTCCTTTCTCATCTCATCTTATGGCAGCACTTTTTATAATATAACATCATCAATCATGTTCACTAGATTATAGCACTACCGCGACACGTCGACACACGACAGCCCACGGCAGCACTCCTTATCATGACAACACATGTCATTTGGGTAATCTTGATTTAAACATATTTTATTTAGAAAATAGTACTTGTGTCACACCCCGTGGATTTAATCCACCGCAGCAGACTCCTATAAACCCGGGAGCTCGGAGTATTCGAATACGTTTTTAACTCTGCAGAGAGGTACCAATTTACCCGCAAGATATTCCACTTTCAAACCTTTCCTATCATAACAAAATGATTGGACCCCTGACTCACTTCATACTGTGAGCGGCAAGGTGGAAATAACAAGAACTTTTGTTATGTTTTACTCACAATTCACCCCCGACCCTGTGGCTCTCAGCGAGGCACAGTTGTGGCAGGTTGTATCCAAACCTCCACCCCATTGCTTATTCCCATTACTGGGTCAGCGTGCTTGATCACCTTCAGTGATATGTGTGGGAGCCGCGCTCCGTGTTTATCGTGCATCACTACACATCTCATGCAGGGGTTTCATGTGCGATCCACATAATTACTTGTTCAGGCCTGTCCCATACCAGGCTTGCGGTTAGTACGTTGTTCATGCCACTAGACGCACAACACAAGGTTCTAGTCCTTATATGCCAGTGACCAGACCATCCACAACCCTGCACCTTCAGTGCCTGCATTCCTTTGCAGTCTAGCACCTCCAGTGCTACAGCCATCCATACCGTTTTTCTAGTCACGGCTAGGGGTTTTATTTCATGAATATAAGTATATAGATACATATAATAGTTCATAGCTCAAAACTTGTTTATTTCACATTTCACAGATAACCAGTCTAGTACTGCCAATTCATAAATCAATTATTCTCGATCTTTCACATGCAATATTGCCTATATTCAAGGTTATGTTTTAGCAACATTTAAAATATAGGTTCAAGATGACCAAGGATATGACTTGCCTTCCGCGTCGTAAAATACAGCAGTTGACGTCGGATTCGCAGTGAAGTCCTCGAACTCGGGCTCTTGATCTGCTCTCCAATCAAACAAACAACCAATAATCATAATCTTTTCCATACATTATTATACTATATGCAATAATGCAAGATGAAGTCTTGATGATTCTGAAATGATTTGATTTAGAGGCTGATTAGGGTTAAGTTAAGGAAACCAATATTAAGATTAGCTGTCAAAGGTTTACAAGGTTCCAAATGTCTCAAAATATCAGAATGATATCAAGATTGCGACTGGTTCGCTCAAAAACAGCGAACGTCTTTAGGTCGACATTCGGTTCAAAGCATCGACATAGCTTTAAGAAAAGCTAGAGTGCTTAGCTCAAGTTGTGGTAGAAGAAGAAATTGTGGATCACAACTTCAGGAATCTAAGGGACAAAGTTATGCTCAAGATGCACATCTGGAAGACAGTGAAAAGGGCTAATGCCACTGACTGACATAGCCTGGCATTAATCTTGACATGGCCAGAAACTAGGGCTTAGCATAACTTTTGATCTAGGGCCCCAAATGATGCACCACTTTGTCTGGGAGGTAGGCATTGATAACAGGAATAAATCATTCAATAGGATCTAGGGCTGAAAATGGCTGGAAAGCAAGAAATTTGATGATGAACAGAGATGAACTGGCTGCACTGGAGCAGTTCTGGACAAGATCTTGGCATGGCTATATCTTCCAATCTAGGCCGATCTAGGTGTCGGGCTAGAAGACAAAAATACTCAGGAGACTAGGGCACATCTAAATGACAAGGTTTCGAGGGCGGAAATGGCCGGAATCACTTTTCCGATCATCGTCGCCGGAGAAGAGACACTGCCAGTTGGGGGTTTCTGCTACAGGCCGAGAGAACTAAATTCCTTGCTTGGAGAGCATCTAGGAGGTATAGGGAAGCTTCTGGTAACATCAAATTGACCGGAGGATCACCGGAGAAGCCTGGCGACGATCGCCGGTTTTCTGGTGAAGCTCGATTTAGGGAAAAGCTTCGATTCTTGTTTAAATTCGAAATCCAACTTCACAGGCTTGCTTGATTTGGCTCACTGATCGATTTGCTTCACAGGTTTGAGGGCTAATTCAAATTGAATCGGCCTGCATTGCCGGAACAGGGCAATCTTCGATTTTCAGCCATTTCCAGTGATCGCCGGCGACTAGATGCAATGTAAACCAATTAGATGGTACAGCACGATGAGGGAGGCGAGGGGAACTTACTAGTGCTGTCAATTTGGTGGTTGAGGCTGCGGTTGAGGCTGTCACCGTGAGGCCTCGAACTGGTCTCGCCGGAGAAGAAGACTAAGATAGAAAATCTGAGACGTGGATGATTTCCAGTGAGGTTTGAGGGAGCTGCTGAGCACAAGGATGCTTAAATAGGCAGGCGAAGCATGCGAAGAGGAAACAATGAAGAGATTGGCTGCTGGTGACTTGACTGGTTGCGTGCTGGAGCAACAGCGGCGAAGACACAGCGAAGAACGGTGATGCGACGGCGACAAGCCTTCAGCTGATCACAATGTCGCTTCATCGGGACCTGGCGAAGCTTGTAGCAAGCGGTGGCGACAAGTACTGGCGCGGCGAGGCTACGTGGCGATGGATTGCTGACAAAGTTGCTGCTGATCGCGCGCGGGAGCAAACGCTGGTCGTCGACGTAGCAACGACGCTGCCACGGTGACGGCTGAGGCAAGGACACGTGCGTACTGGCATGCACGGTCACAAGTGCGGCGAAGCTTGGCCGGCGATGAGCAACTACGGCGCAAAGAAACACGGCGAGCCCTGGTCGTGTACAGCAGTTGACCTGGTCGAATGCTTGCTGCTGTCCTGGTCGAATTAGGGACCTGATTGCAATATTCGATTTCTTGTTTTGGACTGAAATGCAGATCTGGAATTCTGGGAGGTTTGAACTGACTTTGATTCTGCTATTTTGGCAATCTTTATTCCACAGATGATTTGGCAAGGATTGAAAATAAAATTTGGCACATTTGGATAGCTTTTGATACAAACTGAAAATAGGGTAATTTAGGGTAAATTAGGATTTGAGTTTTGTCGATTTTGAATTCTGGCATTTAGGGTTCGATTTTGATATCTGCACAGAAGAGAAACTTGTGGCAAATAGCATTTTGAGAAGATTTACTGGAGAAATTCTGAATTTGGAGTTAATCTGGAGATTTTAGTCTTTTTAGGTTTTCAGATATCAGATAAGGACTAATTTGAGATAATTCTTGGACTAATTTGTAAAAAGAGTCTAGATGGCAGAATCTGGCTGTCAACTTTTTATATTAAGGTATTGACATATCCATGATCATATTCCGGGAATAATCTGGTCTGAACTTGGTCAAGATTTAGGTTAAATCTGTATTTCTGAAACTTAGGGTATTTGGGTAATATAAAGTAATTCTGTTTTCGAAAACAGAATGGAGTTGATAATTCTGGGATTTAGAGATAGAATTAGATCTAGGTTCTGAAGACTTTTAGATTCAGGATAACTAATAGATCACATCTGAACAATCTGATCTTGATTTGAGGGCACAGGATAGATTTTGGAGATTTTATGGCTTGAGATAGAAACTAATCTGGCTATTACTACAGATACTTGTATGCATGCTATTGATGAAAAAGGAAATTTTCACCCCTAACTCAGGGTGTTACAAATCCCGATAAGGGATAGCACTTTGGCCCGGGGACAAGGGCCCCGGTGACCCCTTTTGCCCAGGGACAAAGGCCTCGGAGCCTTCGTCCCAGGCGCCACCTTTTGCCTGGGGAAAAGGGCCCCGGTGACCCCCATCCCGGGCGCCGCCTTTGGCCCGGGGACCGCCTTTTGCCCAGAGACAAAGGCCCTGGTGCCACCATCCCAGCCGGGGTCACATGAGAGTCACGCGAGGAGCGCCTCGGGATCCGGCGAGGACACTTGTCGAGCATCCAGCCCCCTCGGCCGGGAGAAGGACGCTAGTGCCCTCTGATCCAACGGCTGCAACTGGGGTAGCTTAGTCTTTTTGCATGTTTTGGGCCTATATAAACCCTTGTATCCCTCTGTTGTAAGGAGAGACAATTCATTTGCATCAATACACAAAAACAAACAGGCGTGCTTAGGAGCTCTCTCCCCAGGAGAGAGCTCCCCTAGCCAACCCTTGTTGGGAGTTTGTCGACAGGACTAGGGTCTCCACTGAGACCTAAACCTGTATAAATTCTCATGTCACTTGCTGTGTTTGCCCGACGGGAGAGGACCGATCGCTCGGTTAACTCGCGTCGTCTTTGCTTAGCTAGGAACCTCCACCAAACCTACCGGGGTATTCGTAATACCAAGAAAATATTAAATGCGAGGGTTTTGTGTAGTGGTTAAAAAGCAACTTACAAAGCAAGAGGCTTCAAAAACCCTCTTCTTGCAACCTTGCAAACTTCGCCGCCTTGCGCCGCAAGAAACCCTCTTCTTCCAAACCTCTCTTCCTTTGATCTTGATCAAATGGCATCCTGGAGCCAATCCATCTATTACGATAGTGAGAATTTGGAGATTTTGGAGAAGGAAGGGATTCTGCCTTCGAGACAGTTGATTTCATGTCGCTCCACCGAGAAAGAAGAAACCCCAGGTGTGAGAGAGAATGAACTGGTGCTCTTTGAAGATTTCTTCTACTATGGTTTTCGCCTTCCAAAAAGCGAACTCTTTCTCAGCGTCCTTAACCATTTCGGGTTGGAACTGGTAAATCTCCATCCTAACTTTGTGTTAAGTTTGGCCATTTTCCAGCACTTGTGCAAGGCCTTTGTTGGAGTTTTGCCTAACATTTCGCTTTTCCACCGATTCTATTTCTTGGTGTGGTCAAAGAGCTCAAATGCTACTGGATGTGTTTACTTCCACCTAAGGGAGAAAAAGACTACCCAGTAGTTCCCCTTCGTGACTCTGTCCACAGATGGAATAAACGGTGGTTCTATTGCATGGCTCCTGAGGAGAGTAGTCTCTGGTTTGAGAACCGTCGGCCAGAGAAAAGCAACGAAAAGGACTCTGTTCCTCATCTTAAGGAGGAGTTGCTGAGGCAAGCCCAGGTAATTCAACATCTGGCGCATGAGGGCTTAACGACCTGGGATGTGATCCGGGACTTCATCAAGAACCAGATCAGTCCACTAAAGAGAATGGTGCATCCTGCTTGGGAGGTGCGCTCTATGCAAGATGGGACCTTGGATTATGATCAAGGTAGAGGCCTCTTCTTGTAGATTGTTACATTGTCTTCAATCTATTTTGAGCTTATTATATTTCCCAAACAGGTTTGCCTACATCTGAGGTCGAGAGGAGAACGAATGCTCTCTTGAGACTATACAATGCGACCTCAAAAAGCGAAATAGATGCTCCAAGACCGCAGAGTCTGGTCTTAGGTAGCGACAATATCGTTCAAGAACGTCGAAAGGTAATTTTCATCTGGAAAAACTCTGAGTATGTTTAATTGTTTGCACAAAAGTAATCAAAGTAGATCCTTCCAATTTTAGCTTTCTCATGGCCCAATCAATTGGGATGAAGCGAGCGGGCGATGATGTTGGGACTTCTGGGGGTCCTTCATCAAAGAAATTGAAAATTTCCAAAGCAAAAAGCCCAGCCACATCGAAGGCAGCCAAGAATGTCGAGGTTTTACCCCCTAAGTCAAAGATAACTTTAGGGGGTGCTTCATCCAAGATCAAAAAGACTGGATCAAAAATTGAAGTGGTAAGGACTCTCCTCCCTCATATTTCGTCAAGTACGAGTGGAAATTATTGCTTAATTGTGTAGGGGGAGGGGAGAGAGAGGAGGAGGAGGATGAAACTCCTCTTATTCTGTGGAGAAAAAGATCTACAGAACCCTCGAAAAGATCCTCGAAAAAGATGTTATCCTCATTGTTGTCTCCCGCGAGTGGGGCATTGAGCACCCAAAGTCATTTGGGACTCAATTTCAGGTAAATACCTGTTGCGTCTCTAACTAATTTATTGTACTTAGTTAGGTATAATTCATATAATTATAACATGAATGTACAGGTCGAGCTCCACCCCCAAGCAATCTACTTCAATACCTGAAATTGAAGCAAATGTGGTTGAGGAGACAACGACCACTATGGCGAAAATTCTTGCAATGGGGTGTGTTGTGGGTTCATCTGCAGCACTAGATGTCGCTATGCCCACTGAGGTTCCCATCATTAACAAGGTCATGCAAGAAGTTGAATCCTCAGCACCTGTTAATGATGAAATTACTCATGTCGCAGCTGTTCCCATGACCATGGAAATGGAAGATCAGCCTGGGACTTCTTCTATTCCCATGGTCGCAGAAGTCCTCCCTTCCCCTGATCAAGGAGAAGAAAATTTGGAAACTGCGGTTCAGACTACTGTCACTCTACGTCTTGCTCTTCCAGTCATTGAGCAGGAGCAAGATAACTTGGGATCTGAGATTTTTCTCAAAGATCTCGTAGAGGTAAGTAAATCTTTACTCAATGTCTTTTATTGTTTATCTAAGTAATATCTTCAGATATTTATTTCCTTTGTAGAACTCTGCTTGCCACTCGACCTTGGTAAATTGTTTGATAGAGCAATTTATGGTCGCCCAAGCAAAATGCAACCACCTAGAACAGTAAGTACCATGTTCTCATCCCAATTCTTTATAAATTGGATTAAAATCTCTTGTTGTCGCAGGGAAAACTCTGCTTTATCACAAGAGGTTGCTAAGGAGCACTCTAATAAAGAGGCAACTGTAGCGGAAGCTCTAAAGGAAAGCAGCAAAAAACTTGCTGAGGTCTTGTCATCCTTGGAGGAAAACAAAAGTTTATACACTACTCTCCAAGGGGAAAAGGAAAAACTACAAATTGATTTAGATCGTAAGTTCATTCTCACAAAATTAGTTATTGCGTTTATAATCTTTTATGAACTGATCAAATCATTCTTGCTTTGTTTCCTGACTAGAACAAAGAAAAATGAACTCCCAGCTGGCCAAAGAGAAAAATGACTTTGAAGAGAAATGTATCCGACGAGGACACGATCTCGAAAAGCTTCATAATCTCATCCAGAAGACAATGGAGAAGGCCAAAAATGATGCAAATGTTTCGGAAAAAGTAAAGAATGATTTGGAAAAAATCATGGACAAATGCAGTATCATTGGAATGGACACTCTAGCAAAGCTGACGGAAGTCGCAGATTCACCCGAGGCAACGATTATTGATCCTGAGAAGGATAACTTATCTCTTGAGGAATCCTGCAAGTTGGTCGCAGCTCAAACTGAATCTCTGATCGCAAATATCCCAGAGTTTGCAAAGAGGTATAAGGAAACAATAAAGACCGATATAGGCACTGCTGCCTCTTCTATCTTTTGCAAACTTAGGCATTGCCATAGACCGAATTTAGACCTGAATCCAGTGGCAAAAGATGCAATGTTTGATAATGAAGATCAAATGAGTGCGACCATGGCTGAGGTTAAACCCATAGTCGACAAACTATTAGAAAACCTCAAGCTATATAAAACTCCCTTCTCATTGTAATTTATTTGGGAAATTAACAATGGAAAACAAGAAATTTT
Organism: Pharus latifolius; assembly: GCA_019359835.1. Classification (NCBI taxonomy): domain Eukaryota; kingdom Viridiplantae; phylum Streptophyta; class Magnoliopsida; order Poales; family Poaceae; genus Pharus; species Pharus latifolius. The sequence goes on from CM033325.1 coordinate 37,099,840, forward strand.
GTCTCTCTATGTATCAATTATTGTTATAACCTGCAAATACATAAAACTAATAGAGAATGCAAATGCATGATGAAACTTTGAAATAAAAAAGAAAATACTTAACTCTCAATAATATATTATAATTATATTCCCCTAGCCCCCTCCTGAGATTACTACTGATGAGAATACATTGTAGTAATTTCAGGATAGAAAACATGGACTAAGAAAGACCATGACTAGCGATCTCTTATGTCTTGAGAAACGTCTTAAAAAAGAGAAATCTCCACTAGAGTTTGTAAAGTCACAAGAATAAACATTTTAGTATAAATGTCAAAGCTTTTTACGAACTGACAGCTACTCGAATGATCAAAAAACTTGCTAGTAAGTCTCATATTCATTAAGAAACGGCTTATCTAGAGATGTCTTATTTAGATGCGACCATGAAATTGGTCAATGAATCCACTTTAATCATTACAATAAGATGATTATTTGCGATCAGCCTCCGAGCTTAGCTCGAGAAAATCCAAGGACAAAAAATCGGAATACAATCATAACATATTGTGAAAAAAGGCACTTTATTACTGAAATGAAATATGCTAATGGAAAAGGGAAACAGAAATGGAAAACTTACACATAAAACTTACACAATTGATCTATATTTCATGTCTTGGATAATATCCTTCCATCTTCCATAGCTAATCGAGCCAATCCAGGTTGCAGAATTGAAACCATAGTATAAGGACCTTCCCACTGATGAGAGAACTTGTTGCGATTGGATTGATTTTGGATTTTTCTTAAAACCAAGTTCATCTTCTCGAATAACACTTTGATTATCAATATCTAAGTGACTTATACGAGCCGAACCAAGTTGTACTTCAACTAGTAAAATAGCTTCTATACCAAAAACCAGTTGAAAATGTGTTTCACCTGTAGCTTGACTAGATGTGGTACATAATGCCCATAAAATGGAGTAGACTTCATCTACCCAAGCCCCTGAGCGTAACTTAAGGCGATCGAAAACACATTTCTTGACACCCTGTATTATCTCCCCGTTGGCACGTTCAACTACACCATTGCTCTGCGGATGAGCAATAGATGCGAAACATACCTTGGTTCCAATGTCATCGCATAATCTAAGAAAAGACCACTAATGAATTGGGAACCATTGTCAATAATAAGGCTACTTGGAACACCAAATTGTGTTACTATGTTCTTATGAAAGAACTTCGTCGCTGTGGTGGTAATATTTAGGACTGGTTCAGCCTCTATCCACTTGGTGAATGTATCAATGGCTACGAAGAAAACCTGTATCCATTGACAGCTTGAGGCATTGGTCTAACAATATCTATCCCCCAAACGGCAAACGGCCAGGTTAAGGGAATGAATTGCAAAGCATATGCTGGCTGATGAACTTGCTGAGCATGGAATTGACACTGTGGACATGTCTTGACCAATTGTATAGCATCATTAAGTGCTGTAGATCAGTAATAACCCTGTCGAAAAACCTTTCTGACCAGTGTCCGATAAGAAGCATGTGTTCCACATATGCCCCCATGTATTTCTATTAGAAGGGTATTACCTTCTTCTTGAGAAACACAGCGCATGAGTACTCCTTGAGCTCCTTTACAATATAAGGCGCCTTTGACAAGTCTGTGCATGCGTGATTTTCTAACTAACCGATCACTGTCGATTTCATCCATAGGCAAGGTCCCATTCGCAAGATAGATCCTCAATGGATGAATCCAATCTGCTTCTTGCATAAGGTCGCGACGTTAGTCATCGCTTCTGACCTTCTTTGATAGAAGGGGATTTTAAGAGCTCAACGAACACTCCTACCGGAGCGGATGTATGTAAGGATCCCATTTTTGATAATTGGTCTGCAAGAATATTGTCTCTTCGCGGAACGAATTAGACTTCGAAATTATTGAAGTATTTTTTCAATTTCCTCATCTCATCCAGGTAATGACCCATTGTCTCATCGAAGATGTTGTACTCCTTGTTTACCTGGTTTACGCTGGCTATGAGTCCTCCCTCACCACTAATCGATGGACCCTAAGGGATTTGGCTACTCAAAATCTGGCAAGAAGACCTTCATACTCTGCTGCGTTATTAGTAGCAACAAAGTGTAATTGTATGACATACTGGAGTTGGTCGTCCAATGATCAGTATTTGCTAAATCCACAGGTTCTTGTGCGAGTGGTTCTGCATAAGACCATTCGACCACAAAATCTGCAAGAATTTGAGACTTAACTGCTACTCGAGCAGTGAAATGGAGATCGAATGCTCCAAGTGCCACTGCCCACTTCGTAACTTGACCAAAAACTTCTGGGTTTCGGAGAATGTCTCCTAAAGGAAAAGACGATAGTATGGAAATTGTGTGTGCTTGAAAGTAATGTCGAAGCTTTCTAAGCCATTAAGAGAGCAAAATGGAGCTTTTGGACTTCAGGGTAACGCTCATTCGGTCTATTAAGCACTTTACTTACGTAATAAACTGGTCATTGCACTCCCTCCCGTCCTGCAACCAACACTGCGTTGATCGCATGAGGGGTAGCAGCCAAATAGATGATCAATGATTCTCCTTTAACAGGGGAAAACAACACCGGAGCACTAGCGAGGTATGCTTTCACTTCTTGAAAGGCTTTTTTTGCTTCGTCGGACCATTGAAAACCATTGTGCTTATGGAGAATCTTGAAAGAAGGTAAACCATGTTCACCTAACCGCCAAATGAAACGACTCAAGGCCGCCATTCGACCAGTCATACTTTGCACTTCCTTCGTGGTCGAAGGGGATCGCATTTGCTCAATGGCCCAAATTTTTTTAGGATTAACCTCAATGCCTCTCGAACAAACAAAAAGGAAACCCAAAAGTTTACCCAAAGAAACCTCAAAAGAGCACTTTTCAGGAGTCAACTTTATTCCATGTTTATTCAAATTACAAAAAGTTTTAGTAAGATCATCTATATGACTAGAGCTCTTAACACTCTTTACAACCAGATCATCAACATAAGCTTCTAAATTACACCCGATTTGAGAAAGAAAGGACTTTTGCATCAAGCGCTGGTACGTGGAACCAGCATTCTTGAGCCCAAATGGCATCCTCATGTAACAGTAAGTACCAAAAGGGGTGATGAAGGCAGTTTTCTCTTCATCTTCCTCTCCCATGCTAATTTGATGGTTGCCTGAGTAAGCATCCAGGAAACTCATCAGTTCACTACTTGCAGTGGAATCAATCAACCGATCGATACAGGGAAGGGGAAAGTCTTCCTTCAGGTAGGCATTGTTCAAACTGGTGTAATCAACGCACGTGCGCCACTTACCATTTGATTTCAGGACCATGACCAGATTCGCGAGCCATTCAGGATGGTCGACCTCACGAATGAAACCAGCCTTCTGGAGTTTGTCTAACTCTGAACTGATAGCTTCTTGTCGATCAGGAGCAAAATGTTTGAGTTTTTGCTTTATTGGTCGCTGTCCAGCCCGAATAGCTAGTATGTGCTCAATTACTTCTCTTGGGACTCTAGGCATGTCTGAGGTTTTCCACACAAACACATTCACGTTAGCTTGGAGGAAAGCAATGAATGGTTCTACATTTGACCCAATCCGAATGGCTATTTATCATCCAGATTTGACCCAATCCAAATGGTTCTAGATGGATCATCCGGGAATAACTGAACTTGCTTGAGTTTTTCTTCTCGTCACGGGGATCCCTTTACCGCATCTGGTTCTGAGGTCGCAACCTTAACATCCCATAGGGGAAGTTGATCGACTAGTTCCAGGGAGATTCAATCACAAGTTAAAGTCGTTTGTTGACTACCTTTAATTGTAATCACACCATGAGGACCTGGTACCTTGACGCATTGATAAGCATAATACGTCGCCGCCATGAACTTAGCAAGTGAAGACCTACCAAAAATGGTGTTCTAAGCTGAATCAAATCAATTACATCAAAAGTAATTAATTCTGTTCGAAAATTTACTGGTTCTACAAGTGTTACGGGCAGCACAATCTGTCCAATTGGTAACATTGAAGAGCCAGGAATTATCCCAAAAAAAAAAGGATTGAGCCACCGGCTTTACTTTTGAATGAGGGATTTACATCTTGTCAAGAGTCTTTGCAAAAAGTAGGTCAAGAGAGCTTCCTCCATCGACCAACACTCGTCCTACCTTTGTATTGCTAATGATAGGGGATATTACCAAAGGGAGGCGCCGAGGTCACGTCAATCTCTTTGGGCAATCTTTCCGGCTAAAGGTTATGGAAGTTTCAGACCATCAGGGAAATTGAGGCTCTCCTAAAGGAGCTTCAGTACTATTTACCTCATGGCAAACATTTTTAAACTGACGCTTAGAAAAATAAGAGGAAGAACCACCAAAAATAACATTAACATGATTGTTAGGTACCTAATATGGCAAGTCCTTATCTCTAGTAGCACCCTTATTTCTGCGGGCTTGTCCTTGACCTGGTATTGTGGGCACAGGGGTTTTACCTTGATAAAAGTCGTCTAATTTTTTCAATCAGGTTCGACAATTCTGGAGATCGTGTGATGAAATGTTGTGGAACGGACACCACTTATTCGTCCCCTACAGTTTAGTTTGTTTTCCTGTTTGGTCATTGCGACTAGCAGAAGAAAATTTGTTAGCTTTAAATGGAACCTTCTTACCTTTCCCTTGAGGTTGTTTGTCGATGATGGTGACCTCACGAAACTGGTTGGTTCTGGCTTTCTTAGCCTTTCTTGATTTCTCGCCCACGGATGATTCAGGCTTCTTGCGCGAATAGTCCTTCTTCATGTCTTCAAGACCTAGTTGAGGTGTCAAATTCCCATTAAAATTCCCTTTATCAGAACAGCAATCAGCCATATCAAAGAGATCGGCAACTGATCATGGTGGATGAATTAACAAATCTTAGTGACTCTCCGATATTGGACGACATGCTTAAATGCCCTGATAACAGAGCTGCCAGAGATGTTGGAGATGATATTTCTCACCCCCACAAATCGTTTGACAAACTGCCGAAGAGTTTCTATACAAGTCTGGAGCAAACGATGAAGATCATCCTCTTTGCCAAGTTTCTAGTACAATTTTAGAAATTGTTAAGGATTGCATCACATAACATCTCCCAATTATAGATTGATCCCTCAGGCTGATTAAACAATCATGTTCGTGCTGGACCTTCCAAGACAGTTGGCAGAGAGTTAGTCATCACCCGTTCATCACTGCCAGCCACTTGGATGGCAGTGATATAGATTTGGAGAAACTCAGAAGGATTTTTGGTTCCATCAAATAGTTTAATTGTTCCGGGTTTAAACTTATCTAGCCAGATTACAGCACGCAGTCCTGGCGAAAAAGCCTTACAACCTACTTATGACGAATGTGGTTGTTGATCATCACGACCTCCATCAAGAACGCGAAAAGAATCAGCTGGTGGCCCCAAGCATGAACACACTGGTCCACGATTACGGTTGCGAGAAGAATCTACTTGCAGCCCCAAATGCGAATGCACCGATTCACGATGAAGGTCACTGGGATTACCTATTCGCCTGGTTTTGTGATATCGGGCTGACGATGTGTGTCCATGTTGCCCCTGGCTCGAATGATAACTATTGCGTTCACGTGAACACGACTGATCGTGAGGACGATGTGGGAGTCACAACAGTTTCTACCTCATCAAGCTTATCAGCCAAAATCCTCATGAACAACACTCTGTCATCATTTGCCACATCAGACGGAGGATTGAGAAGAGTATCTGCAATTACTCGAATTCATTCTTGCGTACTCCTCCTGGGTGCCATTGGGGTTATAGTCACCTCATCAATCGGAGAACAGGCCGGGGGTGATAACAGGGTCTGATCCCACCTGCGACTATGGTGATGTCACGAACGAGAAGGTCCAGGAGCAAGGTCGCGAGCTGCGGAATCATGGTGAGATTGCGCAAGTTGTAGAGCTTGCTCTGTGACTTTACGAACCTCGGCCTCTAGCCGCTCCTGAGCTGCATCTTCCTCCCGTTTATGCTCCTCTTCTCTGGCAGCACGCTGCTCAGATGTTTCCTCAGAAAGTATGGCAACTTCCCAAGGAGCTGAGTTCACAGACGAGGAGAGCATCCCCTCATCTTGGTCAGACTCAAAAATCAAAGATGGAATTCAAATTATCTGGAGCAAATCCTTCCAAACTGAATTCTAGATCCTCATCTTCCGCATCATCTGGGATGATGGGTTTTGGCACATACTCACCTCTTGAGGTGGCAGAACACATCAGAGGTGAACGAATTGCTGGTTTAGGTTCCTGGCCATGGACTAGGTCCTGAGAATATTCCTCAACAGCAGACTCTGAGGGAACTTCATTTTCTTCAATGTAAAGAGTTTCATCCTCCATGTTAAGATCAGCATAATCTGCAAGATCAAAATCATTTTCAGAATCGTAAACTCCTGACATAGCTTACCGAGATTGTCGATGAAAAATAACACCTTGAAATGGGCCCCACGGTGGGTGCCAACTGTCGACGATTGGGACTCTGACCCTTAGTCGAACTTATGTAAAACTAGGTGATGAGATGTGAAGCCAATCTAAGGTGAAACTCAAGTAAATCAAGGTATCTATGTCTAAGAAAGAAAGGAATTTATACAAATTCAGGCCCTCTGATGGTGAATAATAGCCATACTCCTGTTGATATTTCACTAAGAATATTAAGGGTTACAAAGAGAGAATAAGAGGAGTTCTTGGATAAGCTAAGAACTATCTCCTATTCTTGATTACAGTGTATATCAATCTACTATTTCTATCTCTTATATCTTGTGTCTTGGCTTAGGTAAGATCCGATCATCCTTTTCTCTCCTAGCGATGCCCCCTTTTTATAGCTCATCGCCGGTCGCCGGTTACGGAGTTGGAGGTTCGTTGGGAGGCAAATGTGCGCTAGCCATAATGTGCAATTATGTCTGTTTGTTATTGCGCTTTTATCTTCTTAACCGTTGTTAGAAATTAATTAAGGAAGCTGGAGTGGAGATATCCAAGGCGGTGGTAGTGATTGAACAGGTCCAACCATATCAGCCATTGAATGTTTTAACTCCTTAATCACTTAGGTCGGGTATTAACTATGACTAGGTATAGCTGTTTACTCACTCTCCACGACCTGGGCGACCTCAGGAAGATTTCTCCGTGGTCAAGGTATTCGTGGGTATGTGAGACCATAAGCTCTTCTACCTCAATTTTGCAGGTTTCCTAAGACTTCGGACCGCGCGACAATACGGGCTGAGGCCATAGAATAGGCTATGTCCAGAATACATTAGATTGTCCTATTGTCTCCCTCTGTGATCTCTAAGACCACAAAGAGGTATACAAATAACTTAGATCTCACTCTATTGGTCTCATTACTATAGAATGGCAAAGGTGACTAACTCGGGTTATAACCCTCGTCACACTCTAACCAATGCATATAATTCCTTGTCATATGTTGAGTAGTTCAAAGCTGGACCACTAAGCTTTTCACTAAAATAATAAATGGCTTTCCTATCTTGCATGAGAACACCTCCAATTCCAATGCCACTAGCATCACATTTTATCTCAAAAGTTTTATTAAAATCAGGAAGTTGTAGAAGTGGTGTATTGGTTAACTTATCTTTCAGCGTACTGAAGGCATCCTCTTGCGCCTTTTCCCACTTGAAAGGTATGTTCTTCTTTGTCAACACATTGAGTGGGGCGGCGAGCGTGCTGAAATCCTTCATGAACTGGCAGTAGAAACTAGCAAGTCCATGAAAACTACGTACTTGAGTGACTATTGTAGGTATAGGCCACGCTTGAATAACTTTCACCTTTTGTTCATCCACCTCACACTACTACAGAAATGCAGTCCACTAACCCCTATCTTCTAACGGTTATATGCAATCTGGGAGAAAACCGTTAGTGTACGAGGACTGCAGTGGAGAAGAGGTTTTATACTAACGGTTATGGTCTGGGAAACCGTTAGTGAATAGCACGTAACTTTTACTATCAGTTATTAGTGTACGAACCAATAGAAGAGATAAAATTTTACTATCAGTTTGTTTATTTAACTGATAGTAAAATTACGTCATTTTTACTATCGGTTATTAGTGTACGAACCGATAGAAGAGATAAAATTTTACTATCGGTTTGTTTATTCAACCGATGTAAAAGGACGTCATATATACTAATGGTTATGACAGTGGGGATCTTTAGAAGAGAGGAAAGCACGTAACTTTTACTATCTGTTATTAGTGTACGAACCGATAGAAAAGATAAAATTTTACTATCGGTTTGTTTATTCAACCGATAGTAAAAGGACGTCATTTTTACTATCAGTTATTAGTGTACAAACCAATAGAAGAGATAAAATTTTACTATCAGTTTGTTTATTCAACCGATAGTAAAAGGACATCATATATACTAATGGTTATGACAATGGGGACCTTTAGTAGATAGAAAAGTTCACTAACGGTTGTGTTTTTGAACCGATAGTAAAATAGTACAAGATCTTGGGTTAAACCCGCCGGAGTTTTCCCTCCAGTTCAACCAAACACATTTCCAAATAAGTCTGTACTCGCGTGCGGAAAACCCTAGCCTCCCCAACGTCCCCTTTTTCGCTCCTGCACCACTATTTCCACTCGCATTTGGGTTCTCCACCGCCGCCGGCCACTGCATCGCGCTTCGTAGGCCACTCCACGAACTGTAAGTGTTCTTGACCAACCCGATTAGAATTGTTCTTGCCGCTCGCATTTTATCTCTTTTCCTTTGCTAAATTGATTTTTGGAAAAGTTAATAATGTTTCAATCGTTGTTCATTACTGATAATATGTATTGTTGGTCATCGAGATTTGTAATCGAGTTCACATCTGTCGGCATCTCCATAGACCAAATGTGTTAATTATCACAAAACTGAGTATCAAGTACAATGGGCAAAATTTTGTTTATATCCATACTCTTGCCAAGACTCTTGCTGAATATGCTTCTGTTGTAAGTTGTTTTGTTAGCCTCGTTGTTTTGGGTTGGCTGCATTTGTCCTCGGCCTCCGACCTCGACCAATCACATCTTCAACCACTCCAGTCGTGACAACCTCCTCTACCTCGACCTACGACCACCTCCACGACAACCATCGACTACATTTCCTCGACAACTGCTTCACAACAATGCCCATGGCTACAATAGCTCCAGCAAACATGATCGGTAGAGTGGGTCAACTTTGAAATTAATTTTTTAATCTGGATTATTTACAAAAATAAAAAACACTGTTCTCTGTGGTGTATTTGTGAATAATTAGATTCAATCTGTCCAATGTGTGTATCTCTGTATTGTTGTATCTGTGAATGCACCTTTTCATTTGTATAGCTCCTTATAACATATTCTAATGGTTTCTAACTCGAAACCGTTAGAAGTTATGCTAGTACTAACGGTTCATAACCTACAACTGATAGAAGAAAGTTTATAATACTAATGGTTTGTGAGTACTGAACCGATAGAAGAAATTTAACAATACTAACGGTTGTGAGTACTGAACCAATAGAAGAAATTTAACAATACTAACGGTTGTGAGTACTGAACCGATAGAAGAAAGTTTATAATACTAACGGTTTCGAGTACTGAACCGATAGAAGAAATGTATCAGTACTAACGTTTGCGAGTAATGGACCGTGGGAATATAGGTATTGTACTAACGGTTTGTAACCATTAGAGTTGTGCTAGGTTTCTTCTATTGTGCCGATCACTAGCGGTAAGAGAACCGTTAGTATAGACCATTTTGAACCGATAGTGTAAAATAATTCTGTAGTAGTGTCAATTCCCTGTGTAGTCACAACAAAACTAAGAAACACAACTCGATCCGTTCTTTCTTGAAAACTTACTTGATTGCTTGAAAATTGAAGTTGCCGTTCTTGCTGGCTTACAAAAGCAGGAAAAGTAGAGAAGGGGGCTCTTCTAAGAAAACAATCTAAAAACTACTAAGAAAGCAGTTCTAAAACCTAAGAGAACATGTAAAAGAGATGTCTAATTGAGCCAAAAGTTTCTCTGTTTATAGAACATGGGTTAACGTGCCTAAAAATAACTCCTTGACATGCAGGCGATGAATTCTGGCTTCAAATGGCGTGAGAACGGACGAATTTGAGTCAAAACTGACCAGATTCGACCAGTTCTGATCAAATATGACCAAAACCGACCAAATCCAACTAGTCCTGGTCAAACACGATCAAAACCGATTAAAACTGACCAAATTTGACCATTAAAAGCCACCCAAACCGAGTCAAACACGACTAGGACACATGCCATCTTTCTGGCCAAACACGTGTCGTGACCGAATTTGATCAAGACTCGTTTTTGACTTGGTGTTCATATTCGACCGGGACTCTTTTCGACCAACTGTTCATGTTGGATCAAATCTCTTTTTTTTTGTCCAGATGTGTTCGATTCAGTCTCCTTCTCACGTAGTTGTGTTCGACCAGGTGTTTTGTCCAAAGAATATTCGACTAGGCCCTTTTGCTATCCAGTTTAGGTTTCTTAGTCGAATTTGGCCCAAACGAACTTGAAATCTTCTTAAATTTGATAAGTTTGGTCCCTGAAACATGGCAAACACAAGCGTGAAAGAATTTGTAAAAATATTATAAAATTAAACATAAAATGTCACATCAAAAGAGTTTTTAGCATGTTTTTGCACGTTTTAAGTAGCAAAGTTAGGTAAAGATGTTAATTATTTAACACTTATCAAATTCCCCCAAGCTAGCATTATGCTTGTCCTCAAGCAAAGAATGTGAATGATTTTTCCAAAAATTGGGATGTCTTGGTTAATTAGATTTTCAATAAACAACTTCCAAAAATTCTCATCACATCTTTGCATATGAGACAATTGTTCCTAAGAAATTTAAACCCTCCAAATGCGAATAGTTAGATTATCAAATTTAAACCTTAGGAAAGAGAGAGCTTAATCAATTAAATCATCTTGACAACTTCTTTCATATAAGATTTAGAACAAACCATAGTTAAAGAAAACACTCATTATGCTGCAATTTATACAAAGTTTGCTAGATTGCTCCTTTAGAGAGAAATTAAAACACTTTTATTTCTGTTTTTTTATTCATTCATTTTTTTCTTCTTCAACTTTTTTGTGCTCTTGACCAGAATGTTTTGAACTGGATCATTCCATCGCGGCTAGAGGAAACATAGTTGAAGGTGCTTACTTAAGTGCACTTACAGAAAGGCAGCTTTGTCAGTTTCCCGAGCCCCTATAAGCAATCTCAATTCTCTATATACCTTCCCTTCACCAGCTGGTCAACGATTCACCATGACCTCCCCCAGTGGGTCGCATATACGTTACAAGAGACTAGACAAAGCCACATATTAAGCAACCGTTTTATTAAAAATATTTTTTTTGTGCATAAGTTAAGTAAATCTTCCCTTCCCTACTTGGTCGACGATTCACCACCACCTCCCCCCAGTAGGTCGATTATACTTTACTCTTACACTTTTTTTAATTTTTAAAGGGAAGGGAAAATTAGCAATCTAAGCATAAAAAGTGACATGACAGAGTTAATTTTAGATAATAGTTTATTGGAAACATTCAATTTGGAAGAAGTCAATGATAATCTAAAAGACAAGTTCAAGTTTTAATGGTCAATTTAAGATAAAAACTGAACATATACAATTGAAATTTTGAAGAGAGCTAAGTTCAATGGATCATATGCAAAGATGTGATGAATACTCATCTAATTGATTAAAGATCATCTTCAAAACCAGGCGTTCCAAGTGATATATCATTTTTTTCAGTTTATGATGGAATGTGGTGGAATGATGATTCGCTGAAGACTAAGCAAACAGTTAAGTGAACACCCCCAAGCTAAATCAGACATTGTCCTCAATGTATGGAGAAAGATACAGAATACCGTTTGTGGTCTTGGTTCCTGGAGGTAGATATTGTGAAAGATGCCCTGGTGGAAGAAGATGTTGTGGTCCACACAGCTCCAATGGTGCAATCCAAGTCGTCATAAGTGAAAACCTGAAAAGAAAAACAAAAAGAAACAAAAAAGAAAAGGAAAATGAAAAGAAACACTTGCGTACCTTGAGGATCACTCGTCGGAGGCCGGTGGAGGTGAATGGTAGAAAAATGGTGGAGGAGGATAGGGTTGTGGTGGAATGCAGTGGGTGTGAAGACGGTCCCTATGGTGAACACGTGCGCCTAGATATGTGCCATTCAGGACGATGTGGTTTGCATGTACAAGATGGTCGTAGAGGCAGTCTATGCGGCGATGAGGTCATCCATCCTAGAATCCATCGTAGTCCTGTAATATGCAAATTCCAACCTAAAGTCGGAGAGACTAGTGCACAACGACTCTATTGAAGCAAAAAGGGTGGCAACATTATGCGCTGCCAGTTGGTTAGGCTAGGTGGCACGTGAGGAATTAGGATCAGATGAGCTAGGTGGGAGCATTCTCCAATTTTTCTCATTAGATAAGCAAGTCCAAGAAACATCGGGCAAAACGATGGAGGGAATTCCATTAATAATACAATGGAATGAATTCTCTTGCCTCCTGCAAAACCCCATTGAAAACAATGCATGCAAGTCTAGGGTGGCTGCGGGCCCAGATTCTTGATAATCAGTAGCATTAAATCCTAGGGAGGATGCTATGTGAGTGATTAAGCCACCTAAGACTATTGGTGAAGTTTTGCATAAATCCTTGCCGATATGTTCAAGGCGACGTGCAAAATAGGCAGCAGATGAAAGATAAACTTTGCCTAACATAGCCCACATAAATTCGACCTCGGTTTCTAAAACTTTATCTTGATTACTGTCACGGCCCAAAATTGTCCCGGCCATGAGACACTGTAAATAGCGAAAGGCGGGATTGCAAATTTTGGAGGCCTTTGATTTACCTAGTTGAAAAAAGATGTTGCCCTTCCTCGGCTATATCACTCCAAATTTTACTAGGGTTGCAAATAATAGAAGCTTGAAAACTTCCCCCGGCTTTTAACCCTAACAGATTTGCAAATTCATCAATTGAAAAGTCATAATCCACATTTGCAAACCTAAATTTTACACCTTCAGTTTGACCAGGAGGAACACATATAGTGTTTTGTTCAAAGGAGGTTAAAATCTCCCAAATGACTTCGTGAAAAGTTGGAACCGGAACCCCTACAAGCATGTCCCAACCCACATTGTGCAATAGGTGTAAAACACCATCTTCTATTCCTAGAAATCTAATGGCCTGAACATCCAAAAATTAAGTAGGCCATAAGGGTCTCTTCTTTAAGTGCATAATACTATCAAGATGATCAGGATTTATGAAATATATGCTCAAACAATCGGGATCAGAAGAGGTTTTGTGGTGACATACCTATTTTACGCTTTGTGACCTTCTTGATGTTGCGTCGGGGTGTCGTCATTGGCTTGGAAACTTCAAATCCGAGGGTGTCGAGGTGCGAGGAGCTAGAATCCGCAGTCAGATCGAAGTTTGGATGGTTGGATTTGGATATCTAGGGCTTGGTATGTGGAGGTTTTGAGGAGTTTTGGAGCTTAACAATGGTGGTGTGGTTGTTTGGGAAGATGGGTGGCTATATATAGGGTGGTAGGTAGGAGTTATGTTGGTATGGGACAAGAAAAACACAAAAGAAACACAGGAGGAAACCGAGCCTGGGATGACCACGAGCACGGGATGTGCTCCAGGTCGTGCTCGGTTTGGGTTTTACCCAGATTCGATCAGTTGGTCGCATTGACAGCAACACGACCACGAGCACGGGTCGTGCTCGACTATGGCATAGGGCGCCACTAGTCATGGTTGTCTCTGCTGACAAAGAATTTTATTATTTTTTTGAAAATTGACCAACCAAAAGCACGGGATGTGCCACTAGTCGTGGTTGTTTCGGGTGGTTTTTTGAAACATTTTTTTGAGGAAAAATCAAACCGGGCCCAACACTTGTCGTGCCCGGCTCGGGTGGTTTTGAAAAACTTTATTTTTTTGGAAAAACAAACTGAGGCCACCATTGGTCGTGGTTGGCTCGGGTAATTTTGAAAATTTTATTTTTTTTGAAAAAAGCAACCCGAGCTCGGCACTAGTTATGCCACGTCGTGCTTGACTTGGGTCGTTTTGTAAATTTTGTTTTTTTGTGAAATTTACCAAACCAACCCCAGCACTGGTTGTGCCTCTAGTCCTAGTCGATATGGCCAGTTTTGGAAAATTTATATTTTTTTGGTTTTTTTCAAAAGAGTCAGCCCTAGTTTATGAAAAATTGGTTTTGGGTGGTCAAATGACGTCATAATTGAGTGATTTTCACGCCGCTGTGTTCATAAGAGAGGACTACATGTTAGTATATCAGGTTGCCTCCCGACTAGCATTGGTTTAATATCCCACTCAATGTAACGTTCTTGGCTGTTCAAAAATATATAGAATTGAAAGAATTAATCGAGTTCAATGCACTTACCTGATCTCCTGCATTGTATAGCTTGATACGATGCATGTTTACTTTAAAAGTGGTGCTGTCTTGTGCTCAAAGCCCTACGACACCACACGGGAAGACTTTTTCTATCGCATACCGCCAAGTCCATCGCGATTTCAATTTTCCTGGGAACAGTTTCAATCGTGTATTGAATAATAGAATCAAATTACCTGGTTTAAACTCACGGTTGAGGATCTGTTTGTCGTGCCAGTTCTTCGTGTTGTCTTTATAGATCAAGGCACTTTCGTAGGAGTTGTTTTGAAGCTCTTCTAGTTCATGCAATTCAAGGATTCACCTTCGCCACTTTGTCAAAGTCTCAATTGAGTTCTTTAACACCCATAACACCCTGAGTGACAATTCAACAGCCAAATGGCAATTCTTACCAAATATAATTTTGAAAGGCGTCATATCCAGCGAAGTTTTGAATGCAATGCAATAAGCCCAAAGAACATCGGGAAGGTTGAGCACCCAATCCGTAAGAGACGGTGCCACCACCTTCCACAAGATCGTCTTGATTTCTCTATTTGAAACTTCAACCTGTCCACTTGTTTGAGGGTGATATGCAGGAGAAACTTTATGAATAACCCTATATTTCATCTACAATTTCTGAAATTAGTAATTAGTGAGATGCGCACCACCATCACTAATTACTGCTCGTGGTATACCAAATCGGGGAAAGTTGACTGTTTTGAAAAGCTTGATCACATGTTTTGATTTATTTGTTGGTGTAGCAACAGCCTCTACCCACTTTGAAACATAATCAACCACTACTAAAATGTAGGAATTGCCCATAGAAGATGAAAAAGGCCCATATAATCTACTCCCCATACAACAAAAAGTTCAGTTTTAAGAATGTTTGTTAAGGGTATTTCATGTCTTTTACTCAAATTTCCATAATGTTCGCAAGGATCACATTTTTGTACAAATTCATGAGCACATGTCAATAAAGAAGGCCAAAACAAACCTGATTGCAATACCTTAGCCTCTATTTTTGAAGCTTCGGCTTGTCCACCACATAGAGATGAATGACAGTGTTCAAGAACGCTTTGGATCTCGTGGTCGGGCATGCATCATCGAAAGATGTTGTCAACTCCCTTTTTGAAAATTTTTCTGATTGTCCCAGTAGTAGCGTCGGATGTCGTGGAGGAAGCACTTTTGTTGTATACTTGTTAATCTTGGAGGAAGTTCATGGTTAAATAAATAATTTGGATAATCAGCATACCATGGTTCTTGTTGAATCAAGTAAAGGTGCTTTTCGGGTAAAGTGTCATTGATATGAACGTCAGTGGTGTCGGTGAAGAGTCGTGAAAGATGATCGGCTACGATGTTCTCAGCACCTTTCTTATCTTTGATCTCCAAGTCAAATTCCTATAGTAGTAGAATCTATCGTGCAAGTCGTGGCTTGGATTCTGTCTTGGTCAAAAGATACTTAAGAACAGCATGATCAGTATGCACAATAACTTTTGAACCAATTAAATATGGACGAAATTTATCTAGGGCATACACTACAGCAAGCAATTCTTTTTCCATTGTGGTGTAATTACTTTGAGTATCATCTAAAGTTTTGCTTATATAGTATATAGCATGTAAAACTTATTTGTTCATTGCCCTAGAACAACGCCAATTGCATAATCACTAGCATCACATCAATTCAAAGGGTTCATTCCAATTTGGAGGTTGTATGATGGGTGCAGTAGTTGATGCAAGTTTCAATTGATTAAAGGCATCAAGACATTTTCATTAAAATCAAAAGGCGCATCTTTACCAAGCAAATGAATGAGTGGTTTAGTAGTTTTGGAAAAATCCTTAATGAAACAATGGTAAAACTTGCATGTCCCAAGAAACTGCGTATGCCCTTCACGTTTGTTGGTGGTGGAAGACTTGCTATGATGTCGATCTTTGCCTTGTCGACTTCCATCCCTCATTTAGAAATCACGT
Source organism: Pharus latifolius (assembly GCA_019359835.1). Classification (NCBI taxonomy): domain Eukaryota; kingdom Viridiplantae; phylum Streptophyta; class Magnoliopsida; order Poales; family Poaceae; genus Pharus; species Pharus latifolius. The sequence goes on from CM033325.1 coordinate 37,116,172, forward strand.
GGCCAAGTACCACGCTTTCTTGAACCATGAATTGGCACTTTTCCCAATTTAGCACAAGGTTAACTTCTTCGCACCTGCTAAGACTCGAGAAATATTTTGTAGACAGGTATCAAAAGAGGAACCATAAACGCTAAAATTATCCATGAAGACTTCCATTATTTCTTTGATTAAATTTGAAAAGATATCCATCATAAATTTTTGAAAAGTTGCAAGCGCGTTACATAACCCAAACGACATTCGCCGGTAGGCAAAAGTACCGAAGGGGCATGTAAACATCGTCTTATCTTGATCATCGGAATAAATTGGGATTTGAAAGAACCCCGAATACCCGTCAAGAAAACAAAAATATGCATGTTTGGTCAATTTTTCTAACATTTGAACAATAAAAGGTAATAGAAAGTGATCCTTCCTAGTGGTGCTATTCAATTTATGATAATCAATGCACATGCGTCATCCAGTAACAAGTATAGTAGGGATCAACTAATTAGTAGCATTCTTAACCACAGTCATACCTCCTTTCTTTGGAACCACATGAACATGACTAACCCAATTACTATCAGAAATAAGATAAATGATACCCGCATCTAATAGTTTAGAAATTTTAGCTTTTATAGTTTCCTTCAAGTTTGGGTTTAGTCTACGTTGACTCTCAACGGATGTTTTAGTTTCATCAACTAGAGAGATCCTATGCATGCAAATTTCAAGGCCAATCCCTTTGATATCATCAATTGAACAATCAAGAGCATTATAATGCACATGAAGTAAAGAAATCAATTTTTCTAGTTGTGAATTAGTCAAGTTTGCATTAACAATGACAGGTTGCATCTCATCATCATCCAAGAATACATATCTCAGCGAGGAAGAAGAGTTTTAAGTGTAGGTTTACTTACCTTTTCTTTACTTGTGGTGTCGGAATCTGAGATGCACTTTTTGGGTGGTTCTTTTGTTGGTTCATCTTCTTTGCTGCTGTCCTTTTTTCATTTTTGAATATATCATATGTTCCTTCTCCAAATGTGAGTCAAAGTGGCGACTCCTCTTCTAGGACTTCTTCTAGTTCATCTATGCTGCAAATTTTCTCCACATACATAGAGCAGTCAACAAGTTTGGACATTTTAAACAAAATTTTCTCCTCCCCTATGCGAAACGTAATTCGTCCCTCATGAACATCAATGAGGGCACCTGCCGTCCAGAGCATTGGTCGTCCCAATATAATAGGTATAGCAACATCGTCATCCATATCAAGAATGACAAAATCAACGAAAGATAAAATTTCTCAACTTGAAGAGGCACATCTTCCAGGATTCGTTCTGGATGCTTCACCAAACGATTGGCAAGTTGCAGAACTATGCAGGTAGGTTTGATCACACCCATGCTCAAACGTTGTGTAATGGTGAGAGGCATCACACTAACGCTTGCACCTAGGTCGCAAAGAGGTCGATTTATGTGTACTGTACCTATGTTGTAAGGGATGGAGAAACTCCCTTGATCTCGTAGCTTTACCAGCATCCTGTTCTGAATTAAAGCACTACAATTCTCAGTCAAAGCAACAGTTTGAAATTCACTCAAATCCCTCTTTTTAGTTAGAATGTCTTTCAAGAACTTTCCATAAAAAGGCATTTGAGTTACTAAATCAGTAAAAGGCATAGTCACTGACGAGGATTGTTAGCCGTGCTTAGACATCCATGGTCACGCATACCTTTCCATGGTCGCGCACAATGCTCCATGGTCGCACATACCTCTCTATGGTAGTAAAAGGCCTAGGAAAGATATACCGGGTAGTCCAATAGTGTTCTAGATATAGCCCATCAATGATATTTAATTCTTACAATTTTTGTTATGAGACTCTATAGACCTCAAACACTTATTATTGTAAAATCCATAGTCTTGTACTGTATTCGGGAGCACTATGGCCGCACAGACATCTACCTCCGACCACACCCTCTCGTAGAGACAAAGCCTTATATCAATTCGTGGTCGCAGAGGTACGCGATCACACTCCACCATAACCATGCCTTAATCCTTATGATTATTACCGAAATAATCATAAGTCCCTGACAAAATAACTGTCGAAGGAGATTAGGATGGTGAGGCAGTTTTCACAATGCCAAGTCAAAACTGCTTAACTGCCATGTAACCACGATCTATGGCAACCACCACGTACCCACGAGCTGCAGCTACCACCATGAGGCAGTTGTAAGCAGTCGTGGGGTGTGTCTTCAGAAGGACAACAGACGATCTCTTCGGCAAGTATAAAAAGGCCTTCAAGGGAAGGATCAAGGGGACGAGGAGACAAAAGACAGAGAAAACTAGACATAGCCTAACAGGAATAGACATTGCATTCTCTTTGTAACACTCTCTCTGTAAACTCTTTTTCCACAGATAAATACACAAGAGTAGGGTCATTACTCAGCTATGAGGGCCCGAACTTGGATAAATTCCCGTGTCTTAGATTCGTAGATACTTTGAATACCTTGGTACTTGTCTGATTGGCTCCATTCATAACCTATCTCAATTTTGCATAAGTTCGACAGGAGGATGATACCAGCCTAGACCGTCTCGCAAGAGAACGAGATTGGTGCAGTACAGGCTAGTATTCAGTCGTTCTTTCCATAGGGACTAGAGAAGCGAAGTCGTTTAGAACTAGACTAGATCAGTAGATAATGAAACTAAAATCAGACGAAAGAAAGAGAGAAGATGGTCGTCAAGCGATAGTCAAATCAATGTTATGTCTATACATGGCATCGTGAGTACAAGCGATAGCGCCATTAACATTCAGTGATCTCATGAGAGGAAGTGAAAACAACTAAAATGAATACGTTTATCGATGGTATCAACGAGTGAGCATGTAAAGAAATAACATAGACTGCTCCCTGACTCCTTTCAACCATGACTATCAAGCCACTGAACTCAGCATCTCAGTTCAATGCAAGCAAAAAGCATCAACACAACAATTCAGTGATTCACCTGGAAGAACTATACCACCTCAAAATTCCACATTATCAATAAGTCAGAGAAGAATAATCAAAAGTGAATGAACTCATGGACTTGTATTCATTGGAGACAGATAAAGTTTAAGACATCCAAGCATTAAGGGTATCATTCCAAATCAACCATGTCATCACAAAAGTAACTCATCAATTCAAGAAAACTCAAGTTGTGCCATGGATTTAGAGTGATCAATAGTTTCTCATCATAGAGAAGCACTTCTCACCCTCATTCAACACACACATACAAGACTCTGAACTATGGCATTCAAGCAATGCAATCAATCACAAGGTGGAAATTAATTCAACATAGTTTCAATTTATCAATCTATAGGAACCATTCATCTTCAAAGTTAGCATTTGATCCTAAAAAGGAGTTTCAATCCCAGAATTGCATACACGCAGTCATCTCACAAGCACATGCAATTCCTATCATTTCATACATTGATTTCACCATTCATTGTTCAATCTCTAGATGTCCAGAACAAATGAGAGATCAGAGAAACATAAATTAAACCATGACGTTTTGCTGTAGATCGTGGAGGAAGTGGCCGAAGTCGTCGTCGAGGAGGTTGCTGCGGTCGAAGAGGGAGAATCCCTAGAGTGGTCGAAGGTAAAGCAGTCGTCGTCGGCCGTTGAGGTCGTCGAGGATGCGGTTGTCGAGTGTCGGTGAGGATGACGCTGCAGACGTAGTCGAAGGAGACGCCGAAGTTGGTGATGAAGATGGCCGTGCACACGAAGTGAGCCACACGGCGGCGGCTATGTGTGTGTGTAGCGGCCTAGCGCCGTGGTGATCGGAGTAGAGAGAGGAATAGAAGCTCTAGCTCGGCGAGTGGAGAAGGCGCAGATTTGGGGCGGCATCTCTAATGGTGGCTGTGGATGTGAGGCGGCATAGTGGATGGTGAAGGATTCAAAGACGAGGTCGCACGCCGGCACTGGATCTACGACGGCGTGTTGGAACGGCACTGGACGACAAGAAGAGAGAAGGAAATGGGGAGCTCACCGGCGATGAAGACAAACGGAAAAGGAGAGGTTGAATTGTGGTGAGAGAGGATGATGGGGGAGAAGACCGGCGACTCACCGAAGGGGAGAAGATGAAGAAAAGGGGGAGGTAGAAATGGGGAAGGAGACCAGCGGCTTGCCACCGGTGTGGACCTGGCCACCGGCGGCAAGCTCACCGTGGCTGGGAGAGAAGAACAGTGGGGGATTTTGGGGATAAGCCAAGCCAAATTGAAATGGTGGCTCATGCTTGGGTTTTGTTACTGTTTTGGCTATTTTACAGAAAGGCCCTCAGATTTTTAGGAAATTACAATAGCATCCTTCCGAGCTAGGGTTTGGAGTTTTTGTGTCTTGGCCGGTTTGCAATTAGGGACTTGGTCTTTCAGAAACTTGCAATTGGACCCTTGGCTGTTAGGTTAAGCTGTTCTATACTCCTGGAGACTCCGATTTCGACGCAGTCAGCTCCTCCGCGTCTGTATTGATGCGTACTTCTGTACGGAATCATCCGTTGGCTAGATCTAGTCGGTGAAGCTCATCCATTTAGCCAAAATTACCCGTATTGCGTCGACCTACGATTAAAATAAACAAAATGCACAGTCGAGGTCGAACGACAGCAAATACAGCTATATTTGAGTATTTGATGATTTTCATGACTAAAATGCGCATGAATGAGGGGAAATATCTAGAAAATAAACACAAATACGAGAGTTATCAGAGGACCCTTGGGTTCCAATCGTCGACAGCTGGTGCCCACCATGGGGCCTTGAAGACATTTTCACCAAGGTTCATTGTATTCATGGATCCTTTCCTTGCCTACACGATTCCAAGAACGAATTCGATCTCGAGAATCATGTAGATGCCATGGATGGAGATAGCGTCCCTATCAATGGTGATGGCACTACCCTTGAGACTTCCCTCGAGGAAGCATCAACATCGGTTCCAGTCACATTTGTTGGTCAGGAATCGGGTAAGGCGATTCGCTTACCCTCTGAGTTTTAGCACAACTGAGGGCGAGCATGTGCCACAGCCCATTGCCCCAGATTATACGGGAGATGATAATCTTGACTTCCGTCTAGAGAACTTTTCCCCAGATAACTTAAAATCTCTCTTTGATTTTGAGTCTGACTCTGACAAAGATTAGATGCTTTCTCTATCCGCAAATTCAAATCCGAGGGAAGTCGCCGCACTTTCTGAGGAAACTCCCAAGCAACGTGTTGCTAGGAAAGAACAAGAGCACCAACGGGCGAAAGATGAAGTGCTCGAGCAGTGAGAGGCCGAGGTCCGCAAGGTCGTAGAGCATTTCCTACGACTTGTGCCAGTTCACCACAATACCACTACTCGTGACTTTGGTCCAGGAACTTCTCGTTAGCGACATCCAGATGGTTGCAGACATGAACACACGCCGCTCTCGGCTTTGGAGTATTCCCCGACAGTTGAGGTGACAGTGTTGAAAACTCCTCTAGCGCCCATAAGGAACACTCAGGACCGCATCCGGGTGATTGCAGAGGCACTTCGCAATCCTCCCTCTGGTCTCGCGAACGATGATAGGGACACATTCGCAAGGGTGCTCACAGAAAACCTCGATGAGGTCACCTAGGGCATAACTCCAACAACATCCTCGCGTTCGGCCACTCATTCCCGAGGGAGAGAAGTTTCCCACCAAAGCCAGAAGAGGCGCAATTTCGTGCATACCCGGCACGACAAAGTCCGACAAACTGGTACTTCACGCACCGTAATTGTGTAGGAGTGCACTCGCGCCTGGGACCACATCACGAGTTTCCTCGGGATGACCATTTCCGCAACCATGATGAGGGTCGCAACGATCAACAACTGTGCAATACGTACGTAGGTGTAAAGCTTTCTCGCCAGGACTATGGAACGCGGTCTGTCCTGATAAGTTTAAACCCGGTACGATCGATAGTTCGATGGGACTCAGAATCCAACCGAAGTTCTCTAGATATATGTCACTGCCATCCAAGCGGCAGGAGGAAATGAATGGGTTATGGGAATTATTTGCCGACTGTCCTTGAGAGTCTGGCACAGACCTGGTTGTTCAACCAACCAGAAGGATCGATGTACAACTGGGAGATGTTGTGTGATGCTATTCTCAACAACTTCTAAAACTGCTATGAGAAGCCTAGGAAAGAGGATGATATTCATCATTTGCGCCAGACTTTGACTGAGACTCTTCGGCAGTTTGTCAAGAGATTTGTAGGAGTGAGGAATACCATTCCTAATATCTATGATACTTTGGTTATTAGGGCCTTTAAACACGGTGTCAAATTCCGAAGTTTCACCGAGGACTTAAGTATCCATCCTCCAATGTGATGAAACATGGGTGCCCGATCTTCTGTCAGGTAGATGATAAGTCGATTTGGTGGAGATCTCGACGTTGACGATCTGGCTTCCGATCAGAACTGATCGAACCCAGCAATCACTACACCACTGCTCCATTTGTTATCAACCGTGCCAAGACGTGGTTGACCTCGCCAAGAAGGCTAATTCCTGCAAGCGAATCGAGAGCACAAGCAAAAATGTAGAAGAAGCAATCTGGAAATTGCAAATCAAATTGAATTAAGCTCACAAGTTGGGGTTCCACAAACCGATCTACGGTGAAACTGCAAAGGCAGAATAATCTAAGCAAAACCCAAGTCTCCCTGTGATGGCTACGGAGTATGTATATGAGAGAGAGAGAGAGGTGGAGGCTAGGCTTTAGGTCGCAGCCTAACTAAGATACATGGGCCGAAGGCCCAAAAAGAGGTGACTCAGCACCAGTCCGACTCTATCTCGCACGCACTGTTTGGACGATTCCTAGTGACTTGGAAAGATTTTGGCGGCGGGACCAGATGCGTTGGAAATCTTATCTCCTAAGCTTTCCGTGAAGTGGTAGAACCTTGAAAACAGACTTCGTATGTGGCCTGGGTGTCCGTTTGAAGACAGACGTGTCGCTGCAGTCCGAACCGGCGTCCATCTCGGGATCAACTCGAACCTTGGCTCGTCTCGGTGCGTCGTGACATCCTCGCTGATCCAAACCATGATTCCTAAGTACAAGAACAATAACATTAGGTAGTAACTTTCCCTCTACGGTAGTTTCACATAAACTTAGGAACGAGTTCACCTGGTAATTTAGCTGACATGCGCGTCCCCTTGTAATTGGTCCTTGCACAAGCGGTGTTGGAGAAGTTGACGCATCCATAGGAGTGATGTCCTCATCATCCTCCCCCTCTTGAATTGGAGTCGTCCTCGACTCAAGCTCATCTTCTTCTCCCAAGTATGGGCGCAAATCTGATATTTTAAAAGTGGGGCTAACCACGAAAGTTGCGGGCAACTCAAGTTTATATGCATTATCGTTTATACGCTCGAGCACCCTAAAAGGACCATCAGCATTAGGCATCAATTTAGACTTTCTTAACTCAGGAAAGCGGTCTTTACGCAAGTGTAGCCAAACAAGATCTCCAGGAGAAAATATCAATTCTTTTCTACCATGACTACCAGCAATACGATATCTTTCATTCATACGTTCAATATTCTCTTTTGTTGTCTCATGCAGTTTCAGAATAAACTCAGCACGTTTCGTAGCATCTAGAAGATGATGGAAGAGGCAACAAATCAATTGGAGCACGAGGATTGAAACCATACATTACCTGAAAAGGACTTACCTTGGTAGTCGAGTGCAGTGCACGGTTGTAAGAAAACTCCACATGAGGAAGACACTCTTCCCATAGCTTCAGGTTCTTCTTCAAAATAGCCCGCAACATCGTGGACAATGTGCGGTTCACAACCTCCATTTGGCCATCAGTTTGGGGATGAGATGTAGTAGAAAACAACAATTTGGTCCCCAATTTGTTCCATATAGTTCTCCAAAAGTGGCCCAAGAATTTTGTGTCATGATCTGAAACAATAGTAGAAAGTATACCATGCAAGCGAACAATTTCTTTGAGTAGTCCCGGGGGTATCTCAGTTGGAAACACATCCTCAAACTCCTGCAAAAGGTTAATAACAGCAGAGGGCAAAGAGCTAGGAATATTATCAAATGAAAATAGAGCCTCTTTGCAAACCAAAGCGTAGCACAAAGAATCTTCATCATTAATTTCAGTAATATCAGATTTTGTAGCAAGCATAACACCACCCTTTAATTTAATTCCCGCTGACCTAGAACTCGTGTTCTTATCTTTTCTAGGGGGAAAAACAGTTTTAGCTACTTGCTGATTTTTAGATTCAAGCATGTTTTCTTTCTTCTTATTTTCAGCTCTCTCCCTATCACTTTGAACAATTTCAGCAGGGGTCATAGGAAGCAAAGTGATTTTCTTTCCTTTATGCACAAGAGTGTATCTATTACTTCTACCAAGATGGGTTGCATCAGTATCATATTCCGATGGACGGCCTAACAACAGTGAACAAGCTTGCATAGGCACTACATCGAAATCAACTGAATCATGGTATGATCCAATCGAAAAGTGAATTTTTGCAGTTTGTGTTACCTTTACCTTACCGCTGTTGTTGAACCTTTGAATATGGGAAGGATGAGAATGATCACGTGTAGTCAAGCTAAGCTTCTTGACCATTTCTGAACTTACCAAGTTGTTGCAACTTCCTCCATCAATAATAACACAAACACGTCAATCATTGACAACAAGATAAGTTTGAAACAAATTGTTGTGTTGTATCTTCTCACCCTACTCCATTTGGGTGCTCAACACCCACTATACAATGAGGGTCCTGTGATCTTCCGTGGCATCAATCCCAAGAAACTCCTCCGCATTGCTGTCTGTATCAAGATCTCTACCTACATAGTTAGTTGCAATAACAAATTCTTCTTCTACATCAGATGCACTAACGTACCCACCGTCGGCCGTCGCATTGTAGGCTCGCTGACTTGGGCAATCCTCATGACATGGCCCATTCCTTTGCAACGGTGGCACACTACACTTGTAGATCGTCCCGTGGAGGCTACAGAAGAAGCCGACTTTGCCGGTGTCTGCCCATTAGAAGATTTGCTCACATCGGATGCTCGCGGTGGTGACGGTGCTACTGAACACGCCCTACTCGCCGAGGGGGCAGTAGACCAAAAAGCAGGAGCCGATGCTGAGTTGGTTGGCGCCGATGTCTGCCTCTGAGTGAAGGAGTTACCAAAGCTTCTCCTTGACCGTTGTTGCCGTCCCTGCAATTCTTTTTCATGATGATTGGGGCTCAGTCGCTCCTGTAATTGTGCATCTCGTGCAACTCGTCGCATGGCGGCGTCGTTGCGGTGAACCCCTACGTTGGACTCCTCATCGACTTCATTGTCTTGTTGGATCGTTGTTCCATTAGAAGGTTGTCGTTTCTCCACATTCTCCACCCTGCCAGCAAGATCAGAGATACGACGATCTAGCCTCCCGATACTGTTCTGATTGTCTTGTTTGTCCTTCATGAACTTGTCCGTGAGCTCTTGGATTCTCTTGTTGAGGGCCTCGTTCATATCAAGAATGAGCTTACGAAGGTCATCCTCCTTAGCAGCAGCTCTAGCTCTAGTTTGCGGTCCTGTCATGGTTAGTAGGAACAAAGATAACACAAAGTATTATCTCTATAAACTACTAGGTGGTGGTATGTGGATTCACTCGCCCTCAAGCGTCTTACCACGCTCTTGCAAGGATCTTACCAACACTGCAAAAGGTATAACCGGTGGTTGGTTCGTGATACCGTGGGGGTGAGTGAGGCGATTGCAAGGCTGAATCCTGTTCTGATAAGAAGAAGGTGGAGCTCGGAAGGCAATTGTATATAAGAAAAGGATTAGCAATAATCAAAATCAGATAACAAAGCTGAATAAATGTCCAAAGTACGTGTCACAGTTGCTGGCCTAAACACGTTCCTAAAACTAGTTCAAGCAAGCAAAGTGATCAGTACATGCGATGGACATGAAAGGATGCAAGCACTTCTGATCTTTTTTTTTTTGTTGCTAATCTTTCTTTTCTTCTTTTTTTTTTCACAAGAGTGCTGCAAAGGATAGATTACAACTCAAAATTTAAGAATTGCGCACAAAACCTATCACAATACTCTCGGCAGTTTAGCAAAGATGCTCTGCAGAAACTTCCAATAATACTTTGGGACTCTTAGAGACCTCAAACACAAAAACTTATAACTAGGAAGTTTTAGTTCTTTTCTTTCTCATCAATTTGAATATATGGAACACCCAATTTTGGGTTTGTAACTAGGAGATATGGCCCCCGAAATACAGGCTGTACAGATTACTCCGAGATGAAACAGATTAACTTCCAACGCGATTTTGGTCACGTATATGGCATTTCTGGAATTTGGTGCAATGAACAAAGTTGTAGATCTCTTCGAAAGATACAACTTAGAATATTTAATTGCCCAAATTGGTGTTCAGACGACTAAGATATTGTCTTTAGATAAACAGAAACACAAAAGGGAAATCCGAACCGATTGCGACTCGAATTTGGTTTCGGTTTAGGATTGGGATTTGAGATTCGACACTAGACCAAGAACACGAATTGACCAGCAATACGACGATGACCACGAACACAAATTCAACAACGCAAAACTGAAAACGAAAATTGCGAAAGGCTCAAAGTGGTTTGGACAGCGGAAGACTATGATCACAAATTTTTTTTTTTTTTGCTTTTTCTGGACTCTAGGTAGAAGATGAACGACGAACAGAGGGGATACCTGACGGGCAACCTGACGGGCAACCTTGGCTCTGATACCACTTGATGAAACACGGGTGCCCGATCTTCCGTCAGGTAGATGATAAGTCGATTTGGTGGAGATCTCGACGTTGACGATCTGGCTTCTGATCAGAACTGATCGAACCCAGCAATCGCTACACCACTGCTCCGTTAGTTATCAACCGTGCCAAGACGCGGTTGACCTCGCCAAGAAGGCTAATTCCTGCAAGAAAATTGAGAGCACAAGCAAAAACGTAGAAGAAGCAATCTGGAAATTGCAAATCAAATTGAATTACGCTCACAAGTTGGGGTTCCACAAACCGATCTACGGCGAAACTGCAAAGACAGAATAATCTATCCAAAACCCAAGTCTCCCTGTGATGCTACGGAGTATGTATATGAGAGAGAGAGAGAGGCGGCGGCTAGGGTTTAGGTTCGCAGCCTAACTAAGATACATGGGCCGAAGGCCCAAAAAGAGGTGACGCAGCACCAGTCCGACTCTATCTCGTGTGCACTGTTTGGACGATTCCTGGTGACTTGGAAAGAATTTGGCGGCGGGACCAGATGCGTTGGAAAGCGTATCTCCTAAGCTTTCCGTGAAGTGGTACAACGTCAAAAACAGACTTCGTACGTGGCCTGGGTGACCGTTTGAAGACAGACGTGTCGCTGCAATCCGAACCGTCATCCATCTCAGGATCAACTCGAACCTTGGCTCGTCTCGGTGCGTCGTGACATCCTCGCTGATCCAAACCATGATTCCTAAGTACAAGAACAATAACATTAGGTAGTAACTCGCCCTCTACAGTAGTTTCACATAAAATTAGGAACGAGCTCACCTGGTAATTTAGCTGACGTGCGCGTGCCCTTGTAATTGGTCCTTGTACAAGCGGTGTTGGAGAAGTTGACACATCCATAGGAGTGATGTCCTCATCACAGTGTCAGAGGTTTTCAACATGGCTGACCGATATTCCGATGCAGCTAAGGCTGTGGAATGGAATAAAATGGTGGATAAGGACAACTTACCTCCTCAACTTGGCCTCAAAACCGAAAAGAAAGAAGATTCAAGCAAGAAGTTTGAATCCTTTGCAAGTGGCAAATCCAAGAAGCCCAAGAAGAATGGAGCATGCCAATTCTGTGAGGTCGCAGTCATGGACAAGCAAACACAAGAGAAATATAAAAAAATTCCATTCAAATCTAATAAACCTCCTTCCGGTTGTCGCAATGGCAATCGCACAGAAAAACAGACTAACCCGCAGGAAAACAAAAAATGGTGTCCGTTACACAACGCTTCTGGACACAACCTCAAGAATTGTCGCACCTGGTTGAAGCACATGGAAGATTTTTGTCAAGGTAACGCACCTATGCTGACTATACCAGAATAGGGACAATCCCGTGGGATTAAAGACGCCGATAGAGACGAGGAAATGGCATACCAAGTATATTAATGTTATTTTCGGTGGGTCTTCATCTTATTATTCTAAGAGTCAATTTAAAGCTATTTACTGGGAGGTAAATAGTATTGAAGCTCTCCTTGGGGAGCCTCAATTTCCCTGTTGTTCAGAAACTCCTTTGACCTTTAGCCGGGGAGATTGTCCCAAAGGGTTGTCGCAACCACGACGACTTCCTTTGGTAATTTCCCCCATTATTAATAATGCTAAATGGGACGAGTATTGGTTGATGGAGGAAGTTCTCTCGACCTATTATTCGCCAAAGCTCTTGATGAGATGCAGATACCTCGTTCAAAGATTAAACCAGTGGCTCACCCATTTTTCAGGATAAATCCCCAGTTCTTCGATGATGCCCATTGGACAAATAGTATTACCTATGTCACACGGAGAACCAGAGAATTTTTTAACACGGTTAATTACTTTTGATGTAATTGATTTTGATTCAGTTTACAACGCCATCTTTTGTAGGCCTTCTCTCGCCAAGTTCGTGGCGGCTCACCCATTTTTCGGGATAAATCCCCAGTTCTTCAATGATGCCCACTGGGCAAATAGTGTTACCTATGACACACGGAGAACCAGGGAATTTTCGAACACGGTTAATTACTTTTCATGCAATTGATTTTGATTCAGCTTACAACGCCATCTTTGGTAGGCCTTCACTCGTCAAGTTCATGGTGGCGACACACTACGATTATCAGTGTGTCAAAGTACCAGGGCCAAAAGGCGTAATCACCGTCAAAGGCAGTCAAAATATGGCTCTCACTTGTGATCGCATTTATTTGGAATTGGTCGACCAACTTCCCCAACGGTATGTCAAGGTGGTGACCAAAGAGTCTGATTGATCCGGGAGGATTTTTAGGTCTTTCGGGTCGAGTTCTCAAAGGTTTCGTGACCTTAATCGAGTTCGAAAAGGCTTCGTGACCAATTCTAGTTCAGAAAGGACTCACGAGACCTCAGAAAGGTTTCGCAACCTCGGAAGGGTTTGCAACCTCAGGAAGGATTCGATCTCTGGATACCGTGACCCTTTATTTCCCTAGGAATGTCATAACTACCTAATATGGTAACCATCAAGAAGGTAAATGCACAATCATAAACGCGCAGTCACTCATAATTACATATTATGACCGGAGCACATCCTTCGCCCAGCGTCCCTTCAATTCTGTAATCAACAACCTTCAACAAGCTATAAAAGGGGGGTCGAGAAAAGAGAAGAGGAGGAGAGAGAAAGAAAGACATCACCAGGAGAGGTCGATAGAGAATAAGAGAGGTTTTTAGTCCATTCGAGAGCAGCTCTTGTTCTTCAATGTAATCCTTTACACTCTTAGTGAAATCACAACAGGAGTAGGACTATTACTCAGTCTCTGAGGGCCTGAACCTGTATAATTCCCATGTCTCCGGTGCATCTGTATTTGTGATATTTCTTCTGGGTGATTATTAGAAGTTCTTTCCTACGTGAATATTAAATCTTGTGTAAGTTCAGCTTGGATTCTTCTTCCAATCGTCGACAATTCTCTTACCTATTGAGAAAAAGATGCAATCTGGTTGCGAATATGAACAGTTTTAGCAGGAGGGAAAACATACGAAGAAAAGCTCATGAGAGTTCGTCCCAAGTAGTGATCGACATAGGAGGAAGAGTGTATAGCCATGTCCTCGCCTTCTCGCAAAGCGAAACAGGAAAGAACTGCAAACGAAGTGCATCTTGTGTTACTCCATGAATCTTGAAAGTATCACAATACTCAAGAAACATGTGCAAATGTAATGATGGATCTTCAGTAGGAAGACCGCTGAACTGATTTTGTTGAACCAAATTCAAAAGCACAAGTTTTATTTCAAGGTTTTTTGATTCGATTGGTGGTCTAAGAATACCTAATTGCAACCCCATGCTAAGTGGGATTGCATAATCCTTGAGTCTCTTTTGGTCCTCCATTGTTGGTTGTTCTTTGATGTCTTCAAAAGTTTGCGAGTTTTCCTCCAATCTTACTTTCCTTGCCTCGTACCGAAGTCGGCGTGCGGTTTTGATAGGTTTGTTTGAGCTATCCAGATTTGCACTACTTCCCTAAAAGGTTAGTGGTGCAAAGAAAAGAAGAAAAAGAAAAAAAATAGAAGCAAGATTGGGAAGTGAGACTGACTTATATCAGCGAAAAATAATCTAAATAAATGAATTACCATTGTTCCCCAGCAATAGCGCCAAAAACTTGATCGCACCTAAAACGGTGTGATTGTGTAATAACTGCAAGTGAACGGTAGAACGTTGAGCACTTGAGTGTCGAATTCCACGAGGAACAAGCATGTTCGCCTTTCTAGCTTAATGGATCACTGATTAAATCTAAATGAGTTGGGGTTTGTTTTCCTATAACTAAATCTACTACTAAATCTATCAATCTAGGGTTTTAAAGTAGTAAAGAGCGAGTATGAAATCTAGAGTTTCTAAAGCAGGAACGAAAATATAGGGTTTCGGGAGTTCCATAACCATCTGGTGCAATTCTATCCAAGGTCTGAGGATTGCAAGTTTATTTTAATCGTTTTCCAAGACAAATTAAGTTGCCAGCACGGTCACTAGTACAATGATCAGAGGATCTCTTCTACTGTTACATTTGGCGAGAGCCTCTCTCCTGTTCAGAATCCCACATCAAAGCACTAAGGACTCAAGAACTCCCCAAAATTCTTTTTAAAGCTCAACTGATACGTCTGTTGCCAAAACGAGAATTTAGGGTTTAAAAGAAGAAAAACATCAAGAAATAACTCCAAAACATGAGATCAAGACCGAGGAAGAATCACGCCTTCTGGATTAGGTCATCCCTAACCCTAGAAGGGATCTACTCGCAAAAAACCATAATAATGCAGAAATAATAATGAAATAAATGGAAACTTACTTAATTGCTTGAAGATTGAAGTTGCCGTTCTTGCCAACTTACAAAAACAGGAAAAATAGAGAAGAAAGCTCTTCTATGAAAACAATCTAAAAACTACTAAGAAAGTAGTTCTAAAACCTAAAAGAACATGTAAAAGAGATGTCTAATTGAGCCAAAAGCTTCTCTATTTATAGTACATGGGTTAACGTGCCCAAGAATAACTCTTTGACATGCATGGGACGAAGACTGGCTTCAAACAGCGCGAGAATGGACGAATCTAAGTCAAAACTGACCAGATTCGACAAGTTCTGATCAAATCCGACCAAAATCGACCAAATCCAACCAGTCGTGGTCAAACTCGATCAAAACTGATTAAAATCGACCAAATTTGACCAATAAAAGCCACCGAAACCAAGTCAAACACGACAGGACATGTGGCGTGTTTCTAGCCAAACATGTGTTGTAATCGAATTCGACCAGAACTCGTTTTCGACCAAGTGTTCGTATTCGACCGGGACTCTTTTCGACAAACTGTTCATGTTTGATCAGATCTCTTTTTTTCATCCAATTGTGTTCGATTCAGTCTCCTCACATAGTTGTGTTCGACCAGGTGTTTTGTTCGAAGAATATTCGACCAAGACCCTTTTGTTGTCCAGCTTAAGTTTCTTAGTCAAATTTGGTCGAAATCTTCTCAAATTTTGTAGGTTTGGTCCCTGAAACATGGCAAACACAACCGTAAAAGCATTTTGTAAAAATAATATAAAAGTACACATAAAATGTCACATCAAAGGAGTTTTAGCATGTTTTGCACGTTTTTAGTAGGAAACGTAGGGTAAAAATGGTACCAATTTAACACTTATCAAGTGGCAAGCAGTTGCACATTGAACTCCGACTTGTGCCGAGTCAAGAAGCCCTTTCCTGCTCTTCATCCATTCAACCTATTGCAACATCTATTCAAACATTCCCTATAGGTAGATTAACATATAATAAGGGAATAATAAAACATCAAAAGATCATGCATAACTCTGCAGTTGAACATTTAATTCCTAGATTAAGCTTCAAAACAGACGAAGAAATGTCTTACTTCAGTAAAGACATTGTAGATTTAATCTGAAAAAAATTTGAAGAAAGACAATTGGGAGTCTTTATGGGACTTCAAGATTAATTTCTAGATATTTATTTGGGTAAAGAGGATCCCCATGAGATAACTCTATACAAAGATATTATTCCTCTCTTTACCATAGATACAACTATTTGTTTCCAACCAAAACACCGCTTTTTGGTGTTTAGGACGGAGATAGATTTAAAACATTTTAGAGGTTTGGAGATAGGTCCATATAGAGAAACTATTTCTCTCCAAACTCTCCTAGATCAAGGTTTATTGCAGGCCATTCATAGAACGCTAGATCAAATACTATAATCTGATCTTGGATTTGAAGTAAAAAGAATTTGTGAAAACATAAGTGATCTTCGGGGTCGCTACAAAATATTCTTTCGCTCAGTTCCCCCAAAGTTCCAGTAACCCTTGAGGCCGGCAAGTCATCACATTTGTGTGCTGAAAGAAAATTTTGATAGCTCACTTCGAGAAATCTATGATTTGACAGAAGAAGACAAAGAAATATTGAACCAACCATATGAGAAAATCCACAAAGCATGGAGGCATTGGATGGAATCCTCTAAACTCAAGCAGCATGTCAAGATAGATCCTGACTATGAAATGATTTTCCAGAACCAAATAATGAGGGTATTTGTTAATCAAGATATTCTGTTAAACAAAAATCTTCATTACATTGTGAGACCAGAATATAACGACGACAACAAAACACTGCAAAACTACAGAACCATGGTGAGATGGCTAGAAAACTGGTTTCCTCCAGAAGAATGTTATTATCAAGGAAATCGAGCTCAACCATTTGAAAATGAAGAAATTTTCTTTCATGAAGACTAAAATATTCCAAGATACATTAATAATGGAAACATGACAAGATGTATGAGTCAAAAGGTATTCTACTTGAAGACAACTTTGACAAGACATAGGAGTCAAAAGGCACTCCACTTGAAGACAAGAAGGACAAATTATATGGCAATATATTCAAAAGGACAAATCATATGAAGAAACTATTGAAAGAGTCCTTCTCATGGATCTACATACACCCAAGACCTCTATAAAAGGAGTCCTTCAACAAGTTAACACAAGTGAGAAGAGAACACAACACACACATCCACAACACTCTTCCATCCCACTTCCACTCCACTTCCATTCCACTTCCACTTCCACTTCAACTTCCATTTCACTTGTAAATAAAATCTAAGTAGTATTGTAAATAGACTTGCACTAAATAAAGACTCTATATAGAGAGTCGTAGTGTGTAAAATTTGTACTAAACTTGAATGCATGTACTAAACTTGAATGTCTAGCTAATTGGAAAATTGAAGACAAGATAGCTACCATTACTTTTGATAATGGCTCTAGCAATGATGTTGCTGCAAAATTGTTGCTTGCTAAGTTCAGTGCTAGGGGTGTATTGTCCTTTAATGGAAAGTTTTTTCATGTGAGACGTTGTGCACACATTCCGAATTTGCTTGTAAATGATGGTTTGAAACCATTGGAGAGCTTGATTAGTAAGATTAGGGAGACTGTGAAGTACTTCAAGAAATCCAATACTCACTTGTATAAGCTCACAGCCATTGCCAAGTCACTCAAGCTTGATGTAAAGAGAAAATTATGTCAAGATGTGTGCACTAGGTAGGGCTCCACTTATAAGATGTTTGATAGTGCCTTATATTTCAAACCTGCTATTGAAATATATGCAGTTGAAGATGCCAACTACAAGTGGCAACCACTTGAGGAGGAATGGGAGTTATATGCACAAGTCAAGAGTGTATTGTTTGCTCTACATTTGGCTACCAATATGTTTTCTGGGTCAACTTATCCTACAGCTAATATGATTTTTTTCCAAAATTGTTAACAACAAGAAGGTGTTGTTTGACTTGTCCAATTCATCAAATGTATGCTTGGAGAAAGTGGCATATGCTATGCTTCTTAAATTTGAGAAATATTGGGAACCAAAGTGCACAAATCTTCTTCCTATTATCACAATTCTTGACCCAAGGTACAAGATGAGAATGATAGATTTTTCTTTTCCTGTCATGTTTTCTAATGACAATCTTAAACAAAAACTTACATCTATGAAAACTACATTGGATGGGTTCTATGTCATATATGAAAGCGAGTATAAGAAAGCATTTTACATCAAGAAGTTAGTGCTAGTACTTGTGGTGCATCGAGTTCGAGTAGTGCTAGTAGTGTGGTGCCATTTTCTTACCAGTTTCATGAGTTCATCAAAGCTAGTTCTGTTGCACAACCTTCAAAAACTGATTTGAAGATGTACTTAGAAGACATGAATGAAGTGTGTGATGCAAAACCTTTCAATGTACTCACATGGTGGAAGATGAATGCATTGAAGTATCCTATAGTGTCTAAGATGGCAAGAGATATACTGACCATACCTATTAGCACCGTCTCTTCAAAGTCAGCCTTTAGTGCCGAAGAAAGAGTTCTTAATGACTATCGTAGCTCGCTAAACCCATCAATGGTGCAAGCTTTAGTGTGTACCTCTAGTTGGATTAGAGGTAACCATCATAAGTTGAAGAAATTAGTAAGTTTTAACTTCATTTCAAAATTGTTTTCATCAAATGGTAAATAATTTTTTATCGTTTCTAATTGACTTCTATTTCATGTTAAGAGTTACAACAGGAAGATGATGTAGAGATCGCACTAATCAAAAGCAATCCTTCAGATGCTTTGGCTGTGGGTAGTAACTAGTGATTTGCTTCCTTACATGAACATTTGTATGCTATTTAAGTTGCCATTTACATCATTACATGACAAAGCAATCATTAAGAACAATGCATGCTTTCTTTCTTTGACAAAATTGTTATTGAATTTGTTTCTTTTTATATGAACATTTATCTATCTATATGTGTATTGACAATCTTTTGTGCTTCATTTCACAGACTGCATTGGATTTGAAGAATGATGATTTCTTGTTAAGCTGTATACACGAACATCTATGTATCTGTATAATGCATTTTGTTTGTCAAGCTGCACTTTGGTTGGAGATCCTATAATGCAATTTAGAGTTTCACTTCTTTACATACTGCACTTTGGTTCTCAAGCTGGAGACCTGGAATCAATTGGAGTTGCACAAATCTGATGTATTTTGAAGATCCTATAATGCATTTTGTTTCTCTTGGTTGAAAGTTTGAATTGTCTCCGAAGATTCTATATTGTTAGTTTGTTATGCTATACTGAAACACTGCATTTTGGTTTGCTCGATTGAAACTATGAATTGTTATGCTATTAATTTACTATTGTCACGAAAAAGATTCTATATTTCTAGTTGTAAATTGTAATGCACATTTTCGAACAGAGCCTAATCAAACTAGAGCGAGCCCAATCAAACCTCACAAGAAAGCATCTATTTGTCGAGCTGAGCTCGAGCTCTATCGAGCTTGCTTCAAGTCGAACCCAAGCCTGGTTCTAAGCTCGTTAATATTTCGAGCCAAGCCCGAGTCGAGCCCGGTACACTATCAAGCCTGAGTTGAGCCTGCCTGGACTCGCTCAAGCTCGGCTCGTTTCTAGCCCTAGATAACTCTAACAAGAAATCTGGGCCATCCTCGAGCGGGAAGTTAAAGAAGTCAAAAAAAGGATGGAGCGAGCCAATCCCAAGAGGTCGTGACCTTAGATAAGCGACCACAGGATAAAGGTAATAAAGTTTCATTCAAAATTAATAAATCTTCTTATGGTTGCCGTAACAGCGACGACATGGAGAAGCAAGCTAACCTAGAGAGAAGCAAGAAGTGGTGTCCGCTGCATGAAGCAAGCTAACCTCAAGAACTGTCGAAACTGGTTAAAACGCATGGAAGAGTTTTACCAAGGTAAAGCCCCTATGCCTACAATACCAGAAAAAGGACAGCCCGGTGGAAATAAAGATGTCGATGGAGATGACAACATGCCATATTAGGTACCAAATAATCATGTTAATATTATTTTCGGTGGTTCTTCGTCCTACTTTTCCAAACGACATTTAAAACTGTTCACCAAGAGGTGAATAATGTTGAGGCCCCTTCAGAAGAACCTCAATATCCCCACTGGTCGAAGACATCCCTGACCTTTAGCCGGGAAGATGATTCCAAGGGACTATCGCGACCACGGTGACTTCCTCTGGTTATAACTCCCAAAATTTGCAATGCTAAAGTGGGTAGAGTCCTAATTAATGGAGGCAATTATCTCAATTTGCTCTTTGCCAAAACTCTTGACGAGATGCAAATCCCTCATTCAAGGACAAAGCCTGTGGTCCACCCATTTTATGGGATTATACCTGGTCATTCGTATAATCCTATCGGTCAGATTGTTCTGCCGGTAACACTCGGAGAACCAGAGAACTTCCGAACATAGTTGATTACTTTTGATGTCATTGATTTTGATTCAACATACAATGCAATCCTTGGTAGGCCCTCGCTCGCTAAATTCATGGTGGCAACACACTATACTTATCAGTGTGTCAAGATGCCGGGACCAAAAGGCGCGATCACGATAAGGGGCAGCCAAAATTTGGCCCTCACATGTGATCGTATTTCCTTGGAGTTGGTTAATCAGCTTCCCTATACGGACATTAAGGCTGCGACCAAAGTGACAAAGCCAGATGCAGTCAAGGTAACTCCGTGACCAGAAGAGAAACTTAAGCAAGTTCCTTTATTCCCAAACGATCTATCTAGAACCATTCAGATAGGGTCAGAACTATATAGCAAATAGGAACTCGCGCTCATCTCTTTTCTCCGGGCAAATGCAGATGTGTTTGCGTGGAAACCATCCGACATGTCTGGAGTTCTAAGGGAAGTGATTGAGCACAGGCTAGCAATCCAGCCTGGACAGCGACCTATAAATCAAAAGCTCAAGTGTTTTGACCCTGATCGGAGAGAAGCCATTCGCTCGGAGTTAGATAAACTCCGGAATGCTGGCTTTATTCGCAAGGTCGACCATTCAAAATGGCTCGCAATCCCGATCATGGTCCTGAAATCAAATGGTAAGTGGCACATGTGCGTCGATTACACCAGTCTCTGTGCTGCTTGTCCGAAGGATGATTTTCTCTTTCCCCATATCAATTAGTTGGTCGATTCAATAGTGGGATGCAAACTGATGAGTTTCTTGGATGCCTACTCAGGGTACCATCAAATTAGCATGACAGAACAAAATGAAGGGAAAACTGCCTTCATCACACCATTTGGTAGGATGCCATTTGGTCTCAAGAATGCTGGTTCCACGTATCAGCGCTTGATGCAGAAGACTTTTCAATCTCAATTAGGGCGTAATTTAAAAGCTTATGTAGATGACTTGGTTACAAAAAGTGTCAAAAGCTCTGGTCACATAGATGATCTGGCTGAAACTTTCTGTAACTTGAATAAATATGCAATAAAGTTGAATCCTGAAAAGTACTCCTTTGGAATTTCTTCTGAAAACTTTTGGATTTCCTTGTGTATTCAAGAGGCATTGAGATTAATCCCGAAAAAATTCGGGCCATTGAGTAAATGCGATCTCCTTTGACCACGAAGTAGGTACAAAGCCTAACTGGACAAATGGTGGCTTTCAACCATTTTATTTGGAGGTTGAGACAACGTGGATTACCTTTCTTTAAGGTTCTACAAAAGTACAATGGTTTCCAGTGGTTGGATGAAGCCGAAAAAGCCTTTGAGGAAGTGAAAATATATTTGGCCATTCTCTAGTATTAGTTTCCCTGACCATGGGAGAGCCTTTATTAATCTATTTGGTTGCTAGTGCTCACGTGGTCAGCACTGTCCTGGTCATGGAAAGGGAGAGAGTGCAACGACCGGTTTACTATGTAAGTGAAGTGTTAAATGGACCAAATGAGAGATACCCTGAAATCCACAAATTACTTTACGCTCTCTTAATGGCTTCACGAAAGCTGTGACATTACTTTCAAGAGCACAAGATTACAGTGCCCTCATCCTTTCCCTTAGGAGACATTCTCCGTAATCCAGAAGTAACGGGTCGAGTTGCGAAATGAGCGATAGAATTGGGAGCATTTGATATCCACTTCATAGCCCGAGTAGCAGTCAAATCCCAAATCCTCGCAGATTTGGTGGTCAAATGGACTAATCTCAAACCACCTACACAAGTCGGAGGATTTAGAAAATACTGACCACTGGACATTGTATTTCGATGGCTCAGAGTTTCACAAACTCGGGGGCTAGAAAAGTCTTAATTACGCCTCAAGGCGACCAGCTCTAGTATGTCGTACAATTACATTTGTTGCTACCGACAATGCAGCAGAGTTTGAAGGTCTTCTAGCCGGGCTTCGAGCAGTCAAATCCCTTGGAGTCCATCGACTAGTACTAAAGGGAGATTCACAACTAGTCGTAAACCAAGTGAATAAGGAATACCAATGTTTCGACGAGACAATGGCTCTATACTTGGACAAAGTGAGGAAATTGGAAAAATACTTCAGCAATTTCGAAGTCCAGTTTATTCCACGGAGACAATATTCTCGTAGACCAATTGTCAAAGATTGGTTCCTCACGCTCATCCGCCCTAACAGGAGTGTTTATCGAGCACTTAAAACAGCCCTCAATTGCGACCATTGTAGAGGCACCTGAGGTGATGACTAACGTCGCCGCCCTCGAACATGAAGCAGATTGGCTCCTACCTTTGAGGAACTATCTTGCGCATGGGACCATGCTCAAGGACGAAACCAAGAATGATCGGTTGGTTAGAAAAGCGCGAATGTATAGATTGGTTGAAGGAACCCTGTACAGAAAAGGTACTTAAGGAGTGATGATGCGTTGTATTTCTCAAGAAGTTGGCAAACCCCTTTTAAGAGAAATTCATGGAGGCATGTGTGTCGCACATGCATCTTATCAAACACTAGTCAGAAAATTTTTCGACAAGATTATAACTGGCTAACGGCACTTAATGATGTCATGCAATTGGTCAAGACTTGCCCACAGTGTCAATTTCATTCTCGACAGGTTCACCAACCAACATATGCATTGCTAACGCGACCATTTGCCACATAGGGAATAGATATTGTAGGACCTATGCCTCAAGTGATCATTGGATACATGTTTTTGTTCGTAGCCATTGATACCTTTACCAAATGGATTGAGGCTGAACCAGTTTGAAATATTACTGCCGTAACGGCGAAGAAATTCTTTTAAACAAACATAATAACTCAATTTGGTGTTCCAAGTTGCCTTATCACAGATAATGGATCTCAGTTCATTAGTGGTCTTTTTATGGATTACTACGACCATATTGGGACTAAAATTTGCTTCGCATCCATTACTAATCCACAGAGTAGTGCAGTAGAACAGGCCAACATGCAAATAATTCAAGGGGTTAAAAAACGTGTTTTCAACTATCTTACATTATGCTTGGGGGCTTGGGTAGACGAACTCTACTCTGTTCTATGGGCATTGTGCACTATGTCCAGTCGAGCTACAGGCGAAATGCCTTTCCAACTGGTTTACGGTGCAGAAGCCATGTTGCCAACTGAAATTAAAATTGGTTCTGCTCACATGGATCATTTAGATACCATAAATCAAAGTGAAAAATGCGAAGAAATTATTTTTCTTGAAGAAAAACACGATCAAGCTTTAATCTGATCAGTACCATATTTACAAATTTTGTGTAAATATCATAATAAAAGGGTGCGACCACGTACGCTAAACGTGGGAGACCTGGTTTTATGAAAAATTCGAAACCAGTCTGGTCGCAATAAATTCTCCCCTCAGTGGGAAGGACCCTTTATTGTGGTCGCCATGCCGCGACCAGAGTCGGCTCGATTAGCGATGGAAGATGGAAGAATATTATCAAACACTTGAAATATAGACAAGTTGCGTAAATTTTTATGTGTAAGTTTTTCCCTTTCCCATTGTAAGTTTTTTCGTACTTTATCACCTAATGCTATGATTGTATTTCAATCTTCAGCCTTATTTTTCTATCGGGTTACGCGCTGGGGCTAACCGCAATAAATGCCTTACTATGAAGTATAAGTGGATTCGTTGGCCGATCTCATAGTCGCATCTAGTTAAGAACTTCTCTTTGTAAACCTGTTCTCACTGTATAAGGAACTTACTAGCATGTTCTGATCATTCGAGTGGCTATCAATTAGCAAAAGCTTGTACCTTTGTACTAAGTCAATTATTTTCGATCTTATGATCATATCTAGATAAGATATCTCTTTTTAAGTAGGTTCTTACCACGTAAGAGACTTGCTAGCATATCCTGATCATTTAAGCCATAGTCTCTTTTGGCCAAGAAAACTATCCTGTGACCATTATACTACGTCTTCAGTATCACTGGTCGCAGGAGGGGGCTAGGGGAATATAATTATAATATTCAGTTAGTAAATTAAGTACTTTTTATCTTTTTTCATTCGTTTCTTTGCTAATCATGTGAACTTGCAAGATATAAAACGGAGACTCCAATAATATAGTAAACAATTTCCATTCCAATAATATAAGAAAATCTTTACAATGAGAGGAATTACGTTCAAAAGAGGCCGAGGGCACCCATTTATAGTCCGACAAATCATTACAACCTCAAATTTCTATTAGACCAGTGGCTTTCTACATTTCCACAACACCAATGGGTTAGCAAACTATCAGGGTTTGACTTTCGGGTTGAATACTCTCCGAGCCGGCTAAATATGGTAGCTGATGCATTGTCCAGACACAACAAAGATGCTCCATCCCTCCATGTAATCTCTTTTCCAACCTTTGGGATCTTTGATGTGATCCGTGTTGAGATCTCCCATTCCGCAGCCTTTGACCAACTCCGGCAGTAGCAAACGGACAATCTCCTATCCGATGGGTGGTCTTTTGTGATGGCTTGTTCCTGCGCCATAAAAAGGTGTTTGTTCCGACCTCTTCTGCTGCGGTGCATTAGATCCTTGTTGCTACCCATCATACGGGGCATGAAGGCACCAAAAAGACTTTACATCGGGTGCACCAAAACTTTTACATACCCGGCCTAAAGTCCTTGGTACAACAGTTGGTTAAGAGCTGTCCTCAATGTCAGAGAAACAAGGTCGAGCAACTCCATCCAGCAGGGTTGATGCGGCCATTACCGGATTCTGTTTGGAAGGACATTGCAATGGACTTCAAATCGGTTTTTTTGACAGTGGTGGACAGGTTTTCTAAGTACGCGCATTTTATTCCCTTGTCACATCCATACTCAGCAAGTTCTGTGGTGCAAGCATTTTTTGCCGAGATTGTACGACTCCATGGTGTACCAGCTTCAATTGTGAGTGATCGCGACACAGTCTTTACAAACAATTTTTGGAAGGAATTGTTCAGCTTGATGGGCAACGATTTGAACTTTACATCGGCTTTTCATCCTCAATCCGACGGACAATGAGAAGTAGTGAATCGTACCATTGAGATGTATCTCCGTTACCTGGCTTGTGATCGCCCTCGCAAATGGTTGAGCCAGCTTCCTTGGGCAGAATATTGTTATAACACCTCGTTTCACACTGCCTTAAAAGCTACCCACTTTGAAATTGTGTATGGTCGCCCCCCACCAACTTTGATTCCCTGCCAGCACGAGTCAGCTTCTGTCCAGGCTGTACACCAACAATTACAAGCTCGGAATGAATTTTTATAGGGCATTTGCTCTCGCCTACTCGATGCTCAAAGTTGTATGAAGTTCATTCATGATAGGAAGCATCGTGTTGTGGAGTTTACTATCGGCCAGTGGGTTTAGCTTTGGCTTCATCGTCACCACACAAGTGGGATTACTGCCAATAAACCCAGCAAGCTCACACCTAGGTTCTTTGGTCCTTACTTGATTTCGGAGAGTATTGGATCAGTTGCTTACTACCTCAACCTGCCTTCGGGAGCTCGAATACATAATGTCTTTCATGTCAGTTTCCTTAAGAAATTTGTAGGAACTCCACCTGACGATACCTCCTCCGCTACCACCAGTGCTTAGTGGTTGCATCCTTCCAATTCCTTCCAAAGTGCTTCGTGCAAGACTCGACCGGGGTCAACAACAATTGCTAGTCCAGTGTCCCATCATGTCTCCCACCATCTGAAGCTGTTTGGGTTCCAACTGCAGACTTTGTTCAGCTCTACCCGAAATTTCAACTAGGACGAGCTATTTCTCAACAGCGGGGGAAATGATACGGACACCTTTTTAGGTCGTACGTCCAGCAGACGCCAAAGGAAATAAATCTAGGCTAGAGAATTTATTTCCTTTTATATGTTTCTAGATTTCCTTTAAAGATATTTTCCTGTTTCTTCCTTATTTAACAATTGCTGTTATACATGGTTGTTAGGCTATTTATAAGGGAGAATACCTCCTAATTGGTTCAGGAAATAATAAAGAAAAGCCTTCCTTCCCCTCAATTCTCTCCCCTTCTCCCTGTTTGACTAGAGCACACACGCAGGGAAGCCCAACGGGTGGTGCCGTGGCCGCTTGCTCCCCCTTCTCCTCATAAATATAATCTTCCACCCACTTCTGCTCGAGAAGCTTGTATCAGTCTGTTTCAGTGATTTGAGTCTATGGCATCTTGTGTTGTCTTTGGCAGCTAGTGAGTGTTTGAGTTTGAAAATGTCTCTTGTGCTTAATTCTAATTCTTGAGATGATTCTATTGTTTATGTTCAGCTCCTGTGAGATCGAACTAGTCTTCAATTAGTTGGTTTCACTCTTAACTCCCTTTTTGATTCGATCTGCCTTTGTGTTGCTTCACTGAATTGAGATTGATTATAATTGTGACTCTAATTTGCACTATCTGTATGCTGAGTTGCTATGAAATAGTCCTCTTAATGTAAATTCTGTTTGAGTTGTGATCTTTAACCTCTGAATCAATTGATTGAAGTTCAATTTATAAATGTTAATTTCCTGTCTATTGGTTTTCCATTGGATGTGCCAATTTCTACGTGTGAATGAACTGAATTTTTCTGCCAATTGATATGTTTATTCTCTGTTAACCTTATGCTCATGAGTGATTTCTGAACTGAGGTGCTTTTCTACAACTTGATTTTGAGATCCCAGTGCTTGAATTGTTTAATCTAGCATTCAGTTGTTGCACATCTAGAATAGTGCAATGCAAATTGTGTGTATTGCTTCCAATTTGAGTCATATTTGGGTTCATGATAATTGTGCTAGACTAGTTTCTTCCGAGATTGAAATGATCCCTTGTTCATCTTTTGAGAAGAACTAAAATAGAAGCAACATTCTCTGCTTGTTTTGTTGTTGTTTCATGGTCAAAAGGAGTTGGGGAACCGTTAGTGTTGGTTTTGTACCCATCGATTTTGATACTAGGTATAGATCGTATCATACGCAGTCCCTCCCGCGAGATTACTGTTCAATCACAACTTTATTGCTTCTATTTTTCTTCTTACATTATCTTTCTCTTTCTTTCGTCTAGTTTATTTTCATTCGACATCAATTTAGTTTAGTTTCATAATCTAGCCTATGTGGAAAGAATGACAGAATACTCATCTTTACTGCACTGATCTCGTCCTCTTACAAGACGGTTTAGGCTGGTATCATACATCAATGCTAGAACTTCTTCAATATATTCTCATATTATTAATAGATGGGTGGATGGATGGATTTGTTCCAACTTACAGACGTGGCCCATATATCTTGATTTGCCGGATATATGTGTCCCTCCCATTTAGGTGATTCAACAACACCGTAATTTGGAGCATAAATGTATGAATAAATGTTTCTCTGCAAAATACACCAAAAAAAGAGGTGATTATTTAACTAGTTTTGAATATACTAGAATTAAGTGGTAAGTTTAGATAAGAGTTATTACTTCCATCAATCCCTCGAAATAGTTTCAACCCCTGACAGATGAAAAATCTAAGTTCCTCGAATATTTGGGATATTATCCAGTTGAGTTGAATTACATACTAACTGCAGAGAAACCTGACAGAATATGTTCTTAATGAGTGAGGTGGTTAAAATCATTAGGTTTCTGTTTATATTAGATGCCAAAC
The DNA here is from genome assembly GCA_019359835.1 of Pharus latifolius. Taxonomy (NCBI): domain Eukaryota; kingdom Viridiplantae; phylum Streptophyta; class Magnoliopsida; order Poales; family Poaceae; genus Pharus; species Pharus latifolius. The sequence continues at coordinate 37,144,155 of CM033325.1, forward strand.
CAATGTTCCTACATAATTGTTCCTAGTTAACCTTCCATATACAAGATCATCCCACATCTCTAAATGAAAACTACTTTGCAGGGAGATTTTGTGACCTAAATACTTAACATATCATAAGCCTGTGAAAATCAGACAATAATAATACTTCCAAAATATGACATACTTGTGCACTCTTGCGTGGCAGAAAGATTACTGTAGACTTGATAGTATTTTAAGTTAAAAATACATACGGGGGATCTGCTCCACATAAAGATATATGCACCCATCCAACTGGCTTTCCAAGCTCCACAATTTTAATTTCCTAGGAACATGAACAAAGTTAGCATACAGCTATTACAGAAGCAATATACTTGTGTAATTCTTAGTCATATCTGGGTCACTAACGTGAGTAAGTTGGTAAGCCTACCATGCCAACAATTTAATGGCAGGCAGCGATCAATTGATGTTTAAAATGTAACAAATGTCAATAAGTCAAACTACTGATTTTGAAAATTTTGGTGTACCCAATCCTTTACATTTCAGTTAAGAGCTATATAGAGAATATTACACACAAATGTTTTATACAAACAACCCTTTAAAAAAAAATAATATATCTAATCTCTAACTCAAACAATTTGCAAAAATAACATATTTCTTATGCGGTAGGGGAGTAGGAAATGGGGAGTGCGGTAACCACGCCCTTGTGCGGCAAGGAATTACTGGATGTCTCTCTTGCCACACATGGGGAATGATGTCAAACAAGAAACGGGTTATTTTTGTCAATTCCGACTGCCACACATCCCGGTCCTTTGTCATACGGGAAACGGGTTATTTTTATAAATTCTTTAGACTAGAGGTCAAATTTGTTATTTTCTTTTTTAAAAGGACTATATCTACAAAATATTCTATTACACAAAATCAACAACCTTCCATAAATGTTCTCACCACCCAGTTTGGATTACAGCTTATAACTCTTAGATTTATGTGTTCTCTCATGTAGACCAAGAAGGCAAAAACTTAAACATGTAAAGATCGTCAAATATGTTACAAGCTTCTCAAAATACTTGAAAAAAGGATCATGGCAAGAAAAGAAGGTATAGCTTGCCGTGCAAAATTAACACAAAGCTAAGCATGACACAAGCTAAACAAACAAAGCCACGAGAAGTAGATACCCTACCAGGAGCTGAACCTTCTTCTGAAACTGGATATTAACCAAATGTGGCTGCGCGTCGTCCGACCTAAACGAAATGTCAAACCCATTCAACTTTTTCTTTCGTTGCATCCCCCACAAAGAGAGTAATATTTGAAGTAGTTGTAACTGCCAATAGGTGTCGAGGTTGTCGTCGCGGAGGGAGGCGACGCCGTTGCCGGGCTTGCAGGAGCTGTCGCTCCAGGCGGCGGTCTTCGCCATCTCGCGCATGTCAGCGTCCACCGACAGATCGGGGCTGCCCTTCAGCCGCCCCGCAGCAGGCGACGCCCCGGCCCCCGGGGTTGCTGTGGCGTCCTCCTCGCTGTCGGATTCCATCGACGGAATGCAAGGGGAAGCTCGGAGGGTTTGGACGGGTAGGGGAAGGAGCAAGGGAGGCTCTCGAGCGAAATAAGCAAAGCTAAACGGCCCGGCCCAACTTGGCCCCGTTTTGCTAGCTGGAGAAGTCCCAATTTATGAAAAGCACGTTTGATCTATTTGAGTTTAATTTTGATTCGGCGTTGCTAACTTGTGCAATATGTCCTGCTACAAAGAATGCAAAATTTTCTGAAGTCTTACATAATTCTTGTCTGGTGAAATATGTTTGCTATTAGATTGTTTGGTTGGTGTTCAAACATTTTAAGTGTAGGAGAGGTATTGTGAGTTATTAGGTATGTGTGGCAGTATTTTAGGCGATACATGTCATTAGCACATCAAGGACAAGTAACATAGTGCCAATTTAGTGTTAGGTTGTCAATCAAATAACTCATATTAATCCTGTACAATTTTTGTAACTTTCTCCAACATCCCCTTACATTGTTTACATTTTTTTTGTAACTGATACGATTATATCTGTACTAATTCGACCACAACCAATTCTTATACTTACACGATCAGGTTTTATAGTGATACAACTACAATCAGATCTTATACTAATTCGACCAGTTTTGAACTGATACGACAATAAACAGGTCATACTGATACAACGAAGGTTAAACTGATACGACCACTAACAGATTTTGATGACCAGGATTGAACTGATACGACCACAGATAGGTCTTGACCAGGTTTCAATTGATATGACCATGAGCGGGTCTTGTTCTAATATGATCAGTTTCGATTTTACTGATACAATCAATTTATTTAATGGTGTGACCAAGATTTTTACTGTCACAGCTAAATTTGTGTACTAACCGGACATTATCCGGTAATATCAGATTTTGTTCGGCCATATCAGACAAGTTGTGCTCATGTAACCAATTTGCAGAGTCTTAACCCAGAGCTTTTCAAAAAGATTTTAACTTGCATCTATATTATATAATATGCATTTTTAGTTTCAAGGCATTAGATAAATCAAACTACTAGAACTACACCACTCTTAATAGTATGACTGATAAATCTAAAAATAAGAGGATTAATCAATCCATTCGACTTCACCACCAAAAACCAGTAAAAGACTAGAAAATGAACCTTAATCTTAAGTTTTACCTCAACCATCGTTCATGAGTTTGAGAATTTTCCGCTTGTTGCTTTTGTTACAACGTCATTATACTTAGTATGATCTGAAATTTGAACGACTCAAAATAAACACATTAGTTCTGTTTTTTTCGCTGGTCATTAATCACCAAAACCTAAAGTCAAAAATATTCATCTTGTACAATTTTTGTAACTTTCTCCAACATCCCCTTACATTTTTTTTTATAATATGGCTTTACTATACTTTTGTTTTGATTTCGACATAGGAGTGAGCAAAAATCGACCAAACCAAAATAACCGATCGAACAAAACTAAAATAACTGAAATGTTGATTCCGAAAACTAAAATAACCAAACTAAAAAAACTGAAATGTTGATTCAGTTTGTTCAGTTTTTTATTTTAGAAAACCGAAATAACCGAATTAATATATACATTTTGGATTATTTACTTAGATTTAGTATATTTTAAGAATATATAGCACATACTCATTGATGAAAATCATTAATTACAATTACTGAAATTTTATTAAGTTTTAACTTTAAATAATATAGTGCACTAATAATGTAATACGAGTATATTTTTCTGATATATATATTACTAAATGATATGTGTATCGATTAATATCATCAAAAATATTATTTTTTTATAAAGAATCAAAACCGAATTAACTGTTTTATAATTCAATTATATAAATCACAAAACCAAAATTAATAATTTGATTATAAAATTATATAAAACTAACTGAACAAATATTCACCCCTACTTCAACAGTGCAAAGGAAGGATGTATAAAGATGACACCAATTTTATATGGTTGTATCAAATAGATACATGCTCAAACTGTTGCTTTTCGGCACAAATCCATTTCGGTGCTGCTTGTTGGGTGGAAAATACCTATTTCCATATTTAGAAACTGAGAATTGATTAGAAATGAGATGTAAAGTCTCACCAATTGCCACCAAATCAATATCAGGAGGGGCAAATTGAAGGTGGGATTGGGAGTAGGTAGTAAGGCCAAACAACCCCTTAGAATTTCACAGTTATTTTACTTCTACTGTGATGAAAAAAGTTAGAAAAATGAATAGGTTATGCCCACAAACAAACACAACGGGAAATGATAATTTCTCACTAGTCAGTGAGGCACAGGAGATTCAATGAGCACGGATTTTCCCTGAAAATCTTTCTGGTATTGTGATGCATAATATTACATTGATGTAAAACGTAACTCATACAGAGACAGTCCAGGAACAGTTCTCTAATAGCAGTTGCAAGAGATTTGAAGCTTCAATAGCAAATTCCAATGCTGAATTATAAATATTAACTTCTTAAAAAAAAAAGAAAAAAAGAATTCTGCCAATTGAGTTCCAAACCTGCATAAGTGCACAGTTCTGCACTCTATTGAAGGATACCACAAGTGCACATGGGAAAGAATCAAGGTTCACGGTTCTGCACTATAAAATTTCCTCGGCACATAACTCCAATATTAGAATTCCACACCATTAAATTCAACGGTTCTCACCTAACAGTGGAGTAGGTGATGAATTCCCTTGAAGTGAAGTAAAATGGTTGATGGGGAACAGGATTCCTGAAAAGAAACAGCACAAATATTCAGTTCAACTAAGCCATGGAATATGATATTAATCCTATATTACTAATGTATGATATTAATCCTATATTACTAATGTATGAGATAATTTATTCCCTATAATTGGAGGATGCATGGCTTTTACCCTTTCCCCTCAAGTCAATGCTAGAACTTCTTCAATATATTCTCATATTATTAATAGATGGGTGGATGGATGGATTTGTTCCAACTTACGGACATGGCCCATATATCTTGATTTGCCGGATATGTGTGTCCCTCCCATTTAGGTGATTCGACAACACCGCAATTTGGAGCATAAATGTATGAATAAATGTTTCTCTGCAAAATACACCAAAAAAACGAGGTGATTATTTAACTAGTCTTGAATATACTGGAATTAAGTGGTAAGTTTAGATATGAGTTATTACTTCCATCAATATCTCGAAATAGTTTCAAACCCTGACAGATGAAAAAACTAAATTCCTCGAATATTTGGGATATTATCCAGTTCAGTTGAATTACTTGCTAACTGCAGAGAAACCGGACAGAATATGTTCTTAATGAGTGAGGTGGTTAAAATAATTAGGTTTCTGTTTATATTAGATGCCAAAACAATGTTCCTACCTAATTGTTCCTAGTTAACCTTCCATATACAAGATCCCACATCTCTAAATGAAAACTACTTTGCCGGGAGATTTTGTGACCTAAATACTTAACATATCATAAGCCTGTGCAAATCAGACAATAATAATACTTCCAGAATATGACATACTTGTGCACTCTTGCATGGCAGAAAGATTACTGTAAACTTGATAGTATTTTAAGTTAAAAATACATACCGGGGATCTGATCCAGATAAAGATATATGCACCCATCCAACTGGCTTTGCAAGCTCCACAATCTTAATTTCCTGAAAACATAAACAAAGTTAACATACAGCTATTACGTAAGCAATATACTTGTGTAATTCCTAGTCATATCTGGGTCACTAAGGTGAGTAAGTTGGTAAGCCTAATATGCCAACAATTTAATGGCTGGTAGCGATCAATGATGTTTAACATGCAACAAATGTCAATAAGCCAAACTGCTGGTTTTGAAAATTTTGGTGTACCCAGCCCTTTACATTCAGTTAAGAGTTATATAGAGGATATTACACAGATATTTTATACAAAGAACCCTTTTAAAAAAAGAAAATAATAAATCTAACCTCTAGTTCAAACAATTTACAAAAATAACATATTCCTTGTGCGGTAGGGGAGTGAGATGTGTGGTAGCCATGCCCTTGTGCGGCAGGAGATGACTACATGTCTGATCTAGGTGAATCCCAGGTCGAGTTCGAAACGGATTCGTGACCATGAAAAGGAGCGCGACCTTGAAAAGGATTCGATCTCTAGTCGAAATTGTAGTTCGATCCAAATATATATAACTAAGTCCTATCTGTTCAGATTTAGTTAGTTGTTTGAGTCTAATACGTTTAATTTATTGTGTCAGATACGTACTCATACGATTAGACTATAAACAATTTGTAATAGGTCTAGTTTAGATCATCGAAGAGTCATAGAACTTATTTAAGTCTTAGACACTTATAGTTCATTGATCGACGTAGGAGAGTGCGTCCTAACGTTTGACGTGTACAAACCCTCTTTGAAATAAATAGTTGTACAATTACTTTGAGCTGTATTTTCGATCAACTTTGGGTTTTGGCAACTCCGAGTAAGATCTCGTTATTTCGCATATTAGCATCTGAGCGAGTCTAGTGCGAAACCAAGACTAGGTCTCAAACGGATTAAATAGCATCAGAGCGGATCTAGTCCAACACTTGATCTAGGTCTCAATGTGATCAATGTCCCTCTTACCGCACATGGGGAATGCGGCATGTCTTACAAGAAACGGGTTATTTTTGCCGAAGTCCGACTGCCGCACGTTCCGGTCCATACAAGAAACGGGTTATTTTTATAAATTCTTTGAACTAAAGGTCAGCTTGGTTATTTTCTTCTTTAAAAGGGTTATTCCTACAAAATATTCTATTACACACCAAGTTAAAAATCAACAACCTTCCATAAATGTTCTCACCACCCAGTTTGGATTACAACTTATAACACTTAGATTTATGTGTTCTCTCATTTAGACCAAGAAGGCAAAAACTTAAAACATATCAAGATCATCAAATATGTTACAAGCTTCTCAAAATACTTGAAAAAAAAAGATCATGGCAAGAAAAGAAGGTACCTTGAGATTGTGGAAACCATCACCTGCCCTAATAGAGATCTTGCTCGGCGTGTAGCTCTCATCAACCTTGAAATCCACATAGAGCACAACAAGCTGCCGTGCAAAATTAACACAAAGCTAAGCATGACACAAGCTAAACAAACAAAGCCACAAGAAGTAGACACCCTACCTGGAGCTGAACCTTCTTCTGAAACTGGATATTAACCAAATGTGGTTGAGCGCCATCCGACCTAAACAAAATGTCAAACACAAAGAACATACCATTCAACTTCTTTCGTTACATCCCCCACAAAGAGAGTAATATTTGAAGTAGTTGTAACTGCCAATAGGTGTCGAGGTTGTCATCGCGGAGGAAGGCGACGCCGTTGCCAGGCTTGCAAGAGCTGACGCTCCAAGCGGCGGTCTTGGCCATCTCGCGCATGTCAGTGTCCACCGACAAATCGGGGCTGCCCTTCAGCCTCCCCGCAGCAGGCACCGTCCCGGCCCTTGGGGTTGCTGTGGCGTCCTCCTCGCCGTCAGATTCCATCGACGGAATGCGAGGGTAAGCTCGGAGGGTTTGGACGAGTGGGGGAAAGAGCAAAGGACGCTCTCGAGCGGAATAAACAAAGCTAAACAGCCCGGCCCAACTTGGCCTCGTTTTGCTAGCTGGAGAAGGCCCAATTTCTGAAAAGCACATTTGATCTATTTGAGTTTAATTTTGATTGGGCGTTGCCAACACTAGTTGATCAAAGGAATCAGATAACAGAGATTATAGCTCGCAATCACACAACAACCAAATAAATCATAACTCTTCTAATCACATAGAAATGTTCAGGACAGATAACAGATTAATTCAGAATATGACAGCTTTATGCTTGCACTAAGCAACCAAAGGGCAACAAGTGATCAACACTAACTGGAGATAAGATCACTGGAACTAGAGCTCTCCTGTAACTCGATTCCTCCTGGTACCTCAGAACACGAGCACAAACACAAACAGCAATTCAATTCCAAAATAGACAAACAGAATCAAATAATTGTAGCTGTATCACTGAAAGTTATCTCCAGGGTCAACTGAACCTTAAGCATGCATAAATCAGTCACAAAGGGGTGAGAGGGTTCAGTTACAGAGAGGAAAAGAAATAATTCTGTTTAAACTCAGGTCTCAATCCTCCCAGGAAGCCAATCACCACAGAGAAGCACAATTGATGACAAATGTGTAATTGAAACAAAGTTCATCTAGGTTCATTTCATCAACTAAACAACTATCAATTCAGTTCACCCCTTTTTGTTCATCAAAATTACACGGCTGATTATCTCAGACACAATCAAAGTATCACACGAGCAGTATCAGAGGAGGTAAGATAGAAACTGATCACCAAAGTAGTTTGCTGCTGAAATTTCTGAGGAAGAAGCCTTGGACAAAGAGGTGGCCGAAGTCTGGTGCTTGCTGGAGGTTAGTGGTCGTCGAAGTTGCGGTGGTCGAAGTGGCCGTCGGCCCACGGGACGAGGCCAACGAAGTGATGATGGTGTGGTCGTGGTCGATGACGTTGGAGTGGTGGTCGAAGGAGACTCTGCGGTCGTCGTCGCGTTGGTGTGAGGAAGGGGCGAAGAATGTGGCCGTGGGCGATGGAGTGGTGGTGGAGAGAGAAATCGAGGGCCGCGGCGGCAGAATGCGAGGCGGCGCAGGCGCTACACGGCGACGCAGCGCAACGAATTTAGGGTTTCGGTGGGCGCGCGAGGAGTGAAGGGCGAAGCACGACGGATCGGTGGCGTGTGAGGCGCCGCGCGGCGGCTTTGGTGGATCTTGGACGGAGGCAGCAGAGGGGGCTGAGGAAGACGAAGGCACACCGCCGGCGATGTCCCGGCCGCCAGCGTTGGAGGTGACAGCAAGGGGGCTGAGAAAGAATCGGAGCAAAGGAGGGAGAGGAAAGAGAGGCGGCCGGGTCCGTGGACGAATGGGGGGAGGTAGAGCGGCGGCGGCACCGCCGGCTTGGAGAGCTCTCCGGGGGAGAGGAAGAAGAGGGGTTTTGAGGGAGATTAAGCCAGGCCAAGTCGAAACAGTAGCGGCCAGGGCATTTTTATCATTTGGGCTGTTTTTCAAAAAAAGCCCTCGGAGTTAGGTTTTCTTTGTCTTGGCCGGTTTGCAAGGGCTCGGGTTTAGGGAATTGCAATTAGTTCGTTGGTTGCTAGGTTTTATGGTTCTGGACTCCCAGAGACTTCGATTCTGACGCAGTCAAATTCTTATGTGTCCGTAGTGACACGTATATCTGTACGAAATCACCCGTTGGCTAGATCTAGTCTATGAAACTTGTCCATTTAGTCAGAGATCAATCAAATTACGTCGACCTGCAATTAAAATAAACAAAAGACACTATCGAGATCGAACGACAGCAAATAAGGCTATATTTAAGTATTGGATGATTTTATGACTAAAATGAGCATGAATGAGAGAAAAATATCTAAAAAATGAACACAAATATGAGAGTTATCATTCCCCCAAATTTGAACTTTTGCTTGCCCTCAAGCAAATAAAATCAGTGAATGAAAAAGGATAGCAAGTAATGTACGAATGCGGTAATCTAGTGTATTATAACAGTTTATTCCGCAAGCACAAGAAAACTCAAAAAGAGGTCGCAAATGATTATGAATTATGTACAAATTATGCACAACCAATTATATCTGAATTTCGCAAAAGTGAGTGAAAAATATGCAAACAATCACCAATGCATATACATGTATATGAATACTTGAAGAGGAGTTTAAGAGTCAAATAATTGCAATGTTTGAATGTTTCAACCTCATATACATGAAATATAGGGTTTATAAAGTAGTTTTGAAAACCTAGGGTTTCGGGAGTTTCATAATCATCAGGCGTAATTCTATCCAAGGTCCGAGAATTGCAAGTTAATTTCAATTATTTTTTAAGACAAATTAAATTGCCAGTACGGTCACTGGTACAACGGTCAGAGGATCGCTTCTACTGTTACATTTGGTGAGAGCCTTTCTCCTGTTCAGGATCTCGCATCAAAATACTAAGGACTCAAGAACTCCCCTAAATTCTTGCTAAGACTCAACTGTTACGTCTGTTGCCAAAACGAGAATTTAGAGTTTGAAGGAAAAAATATCAGGAAATAACTTCAAAACTTGAGATCAAGACCGAGGAAAAATCACGTCTTCCGAATTAGGTCATCTCTAACCCTAGAAGTGAACTACTCACAAAAAGTCATAATAATACAGAAATAATGAGAATTAAACGAAAACTTACTTGATTGCTTGCAAATTGAGTTTTGTAAGATCGAGGATGCCGACTAGAGGGGGGTGATTAGGAGGCTTTTAAATTTTCTTCCCCACTAAGCAATTTTAACAAGATAATCGTTTAAGCTAGATTATACAATGAGGCTTAAAACAATTTAATCAACTAGTTGCATTCAACCATATAAGTTATTCAACAAATCATGCAATAAAAGTAAATATAGCAATTGTGTCAAGATGAATGTAATGCAAAAGATAAATACGCAATTGACGCAATATTTTTACCAAGGTCTCGGAAACTCACCCGGTCTCTCCTACTCCTCGTTGAAGTGCTCACTCGGAGTCTCGCTTCTATATCCACGAAGGATATCTCACTAGAGTTGCTCCTTCTCCACACCGGATAGGCGAGCACCACACCTTTCACAATCTTTTGCCGGCCTCTCCGACAAACTTCAATTGAAGAAATCTCGGCTCTCCTCCGGCATCGTCTAGGCGAAGGCGATCGCCAAGAGTAACAAGCCGGATGCGCTTTCACTTGAACCAACCACGTGCTAGAAGCTCAATGATGCAAATGAGATGCTCAACACTCTAGCACTAACAATCTAATGGAGATGAAGTACACTAAACACTCACACAATCCCCCTCAAGCTCTCTCTCAAATCTACTCAAGATTTGGGCTCAATTCTAACCTCTAAATGCAATAACACATATGCAACTCAATTGGCTAGGTTTTCAGCTGAAGAATGAAGTCTTTGAGCACCCAAAAATGAAGCCAAACATGAAGTATTTATAGCCTCAACGAAAAACTAGCCGTTTGCAAGAAACCGGGCCAAAATTTGTACAGGCCGGACATTGTCCGGCCACTTCAGACACTGTCCGGCCAATACAAAAATTTCAGCCGTTGCAAATGTGTCAGTGACCGTTGGGCGAAATTTGTGAAAGCCGGTCGGATACTATTTGTCCGGACAAAAAGTCCGGACAAATGGATATGTCTCTGTTAACTCTCGGCTCAAAAAATTTGTACAGGCCGGACAATGTCCAGCCATTTCGGACAAAGTCCGGCCACTTCGGACAGATAGCCCGGGACGGATGCATTTGTCCAGTCACTGTATATTGACAGTAAAACAAGCATAACTTTTGATCCAGAGATCTGATTGAGGTGATTTTTAGCTTGTTAGAAAGATAACTCAGAGCTCTACAATTGTTTCAACAGAAGCAAGACCTAGAAAGGTCTAGAAACTTCTAGAAAACTCAGAAACTTTCCTATTATCAAAATGTCCAATCCAAAAATCATCTCAAATGCATTTTTAGAGTATTTGCACATACGGATTTTCCGTTTTCTCGCGGATGTGATTTGTGTCACTTAGAAACGACCACGACCACACAGGTCTTGACATCCGATCAAAAACAGGTGGTCGATAGGGTTTGGTCGAGCGTACGCAAGCGAGTCGAAAACTAGTACGACCAGTCCGAACTCCTACGACCACGCCCAAACCCTAAATAGAAAGCCGGCAAACTAGCGACATGACCACGACCACGACCACGTATCAACACTGATACGATCAGAATATGCAAATACGACCACGACCAGCTCTAGATAAATAAACCAATTTAAACAGCTGGCGATCATGACTAAGTGCAGTTTTCAAAACATTTAATCTAATGCACATGAACTACACTTAGACTCACTAGCAATGCAAGACACTAGTGCAAGATGATATGAATGCATCTGAGCTTCCGCACTAGATAGATTCAAGCTACTAGTTTCCGACCCCTCTTAATAGTACGGTCAAACTAGTAAAAAGAAACCTATCAACCCGGTCTGTCTCCAAACACCGAGACTGGTAAAACCCTAAGAAAACTCCTTAATCTTGGATTTTACCTTAGGTGGAGTTTGACCTCGTGAAGCTCGATCGCTCGACGCTTGTCATCGCAAAGCTCAATCTCGCTAAGCTTGACCACGCGAAGCTCGACATCTCGACGCCTGTCTTCGCAAAGCTCGTCCTCGCTAAGCTTGACCTTGCTTGAGATGTCTCCATCGTCTTCATCCTCTTCACGCCCTTGCTTGTTTTCATCCTACAACCATTCTGAGACTAGAACATATACACTCAATGCACAAACGTTAGTCTCATTTGCAGTTCGTCATTAATCACCACCATATAAATCACTCCACACAGGAGTTCACTCAACAATTTCTTTCTTCGATGAAATGACAAAACCAATTTCAATGAACAACAAATGAGTAATGGATGAATCTCACAATCATATAGATCCATATATGATACAAGAAATGCGCACACGATCCATACTACTCAAGTTATGATATCAATCAATATGGATGACTAATATCATGAGCTCTCTCTCAATCATACATAGAGATATCAAATCCAGAACACGGAGTCATCAATCTTTTGCACAAACATGAATAACTAATCATCCTGAGCTCTCCCTCAACATGTGCATCGATATCAAATCCACAACTGGAGTCATCAACCTCAAGATTTAACATATAACATCTTGATCAATCAATTAGCACAAGCTTGATGCAACCACCGAGCTCATCCTCTACATATGCATCAATATCAAACCCGCAATCAAGGAAAACATCCAATTCAGGGTTTGCCGATAATCAATTCAATTTACTTGTGCTAAATCAGGATTTATCTAAATTGTCATTTAATCATCAAATCTGATATTTTCAGATTAACTTTAATCATCATGGATTTATCCAAAACGTAATTAATCATCAAAACCTAGATACTAAGATCTACCTAGATCCAACAAGTTTGTCATCCTTGCTAGCTTACAAACACAGGAAACAAAAGAGAAGGTGGCTCTTCTAAGAAAACTACTAAAAAACAACTAAGAAAGCCTAAAAAGGCCTATGAAAGCATCTAGCCTCTAAACGACATCTAAAAAGCATATAAGAAAGTTTGTCTAATTGAGCCAAAAATTTCTCTATTTATGATGCATGTGTTAACATGCCCAAATATAACTCCTTGATGTGCAGGCGACGAAGTCTGGTTTCAAACGGCACGAGAATGGACAAATTGAGTCAAAATTGACCAGATTCGACCAAAAACACCTTTGGAAACTGAGCAGTGCTCGACTAGTGTCCTGGTCGAGCCCACGGTAGTGCTGAGCTCAGTCAAATAATGACTAGGAGAGAGTCGTGTTCGATTAGGATTCTTTTCGACCAGACGTGTTCATGTTCGATCAAGACTTGTTTCGAACAGTTGTCTTCGTGTTCGATCAGGACTTTGTTCGACCAATTGTGTTCGTGTTCGATCATAGATCTTTTTCGTCCAGTTGTGTTCAAATATGGTTACTTCTCGCCTAAGTATGTTCAATCAGGGTGTTTCGACCGAGGAATATTCGATCATGGTTCCTTTTTTGTCTAGTTTTGGAATCTTTGTCAAAATTGGCCCAAACAATGTTGAAATTTCCTCAAATTTGGTAGGTTTGATCCATGAAATATGGCAAATACAACTGTGAAAGTGGATTGTAAAAATAATATAAAAATATACATAAAACTTCACATCAAAAGAGTTTTTAACATATTTTTGCACATTTTCAATAGCAAACTTAGAGTAAAAATACTACAAATTTAGCGCTTATCAAATTCCCCCAAGCTAGCATTTTGCTTATCCTCAAGCAAAGAATGTGAATGAATTTTCCAAAAATTGGAATGCCTTGTTTGATTAGATTTTCAATAAACAAGTTTCGGCAATTCACATCATATCTATGCATATGAAACAATTGATCTAAGCAATTTAAACTCTCCAAATGTAAATATTCAGCTTATCAAATCTCAACCTTAGAAAAGAGAGAGTTTAATTGATTAAATTCATCTTGACAACTTCTTTCATATAGTGATCCGGGAGAATCTTCAGGTCTTTCAGGTCGAGTTTGCAAAGGCTTCGCGACCTAGACCTATTCGAGTTCGGAAAGGTTTCGCGACCTCGGAAGGGTTCACGACCTTGGAAAGGGTTCACGACACGGATCTGATCTCTGGTCGGATTGTATTCCGATCAATATATATATAACTAAGTCTTATCTTTTAGGTTTAGTTGTCCGAGTCTAATATGTTTAGTCAGTTATTGAGTCTGATACGTATTCATACAATTGGATTATAAATACTTTATAATAGTTCTAGTTTAGATCATCGAAGAGTCATTGAATTTATTTAAGTCTTAGACACATAATTCATCGATGTAGGCGAGTGCGTCCTAATATTCGATGTGTACAAGATCTCTCTTTTCAATAAAGAGTTGTGCTATCTTTGAATTGTGTTTTCGATCAACTTGGGTTTCGGTAATTCTGAGTAAGATCCTGTTATTCCGCATATTAGCATCTGATCGAGTATAGTTGAAGCTCGTTTATACTTCAATCAGAGCAAACAGTATCCGATCGAGGCTAGATCAAAACCTGGTCTAGGCTTGAATTAGATCATATAGGGTTTAGAACAAACAATAGCCAAAGAAAACAATCATTATGCTACAGTGTATATAAAGTTTCTAGATTGCCCTATTTAGAGAGAAATTTAAACACTTTTATTTCTGATTTTTTATTTATTCATTTTTTATTTCTTCAACTTTTACGTGCTCTTGGCCAGAATGTTTTGAATTGGATCATTCCGTCAAGGCTAGAGGAGACATAGCTGAATATACTTACTTAAGTGCACTTACAGAAAGGCAGTTTTGTCGGTTTCCCGAGCCCTTGTAAGTAATCTCAATGTTTCATATACCTGCCCTTCACTAGCTGGTCAATGATTCATCACCGCCTTCCCCTAGCGGGTCGCATATTTGTTACAAGAGACTAGACAAAGCTGTATCTTAAGCAGCCAATTTATAGTAAAGGAAAAATATTTTTGTGTGTGCATAAGTTAAGTAAATCTTCTCTTCCCTAGCTGGCCGACGATTCATCATCGCCTACCCGCAGCGGGTCCATTATACTTCATTATTACACATTTTTTTTGGTTTAAAAAGAAGGGCAATTAGCAATCTAAGCATAAAAAGTGACATAAGAAAGTTAAATTTAGATAATAGTTTATTAGAAATCTTCAATTTGGAAGAAGTCAATAATGATCTAAAAGACAAGCACAATCTTTAATGGTTAATTTAAGATAAAACTGAACATAGGCAATTGAAAATTTTAAGAGAGCTAAGTTCAATGGATCATATGCAAAAATGTGATAGAATTGCCATCTAATTGATTAAAGATCATCTTTAAAACCAAGCGTTCCAAGTTGATATTTTTTTTATTTTTCAGTTTATGATGGCAAGATGGTGGAATGATGATTCGGTGGAAAGATAAGCAAACAGTAAAGTGACTACCCCCTAAGCTAAATCAGACATTGTCTTTAATGTTTGAAAGAGATACAGATTACTATTTGCGGTCATGGTTGTAGGATCGAGGATGCCGTCTAGAGGGGGGTGAATAGGAGGCTTTAAAAACTTCAATTTAAAACAACTTTTGCAAAGTGAACGAATGAATTTATATTGCACAACTAAAATAGAAGAGAGTAGAAGACAAACACAAGATTTTTCCCGAGGTCTCGGAGACTCGCCCGGTCTCTCATACTCCTCGTTGAAGCACTCAAATGAATGAGTATTGCTTCAATATCCACGAAGGATATTACTCACTAGTGGTTGCTCCTTGTCCACTTTGAAAAGACGAGCACCGATGCCTTTTACAATCACTCCGAGCCTCTCCGACAATCTCCGAACAGGAGAGGTCAACGGCCACGCTACCAAACTGTTTAGGTGAGGGCGTTCACCAAGAGTAATGAGCAGCAAGGTCTCTTCTAGACCTCCAACACGCACTGAGAAACTCTAAGTATGCAAAAATAATGCGAACTGAAAACTCGGTGGATCACAGAGCTCACGACTTGATCAAAAGATCAAGATTTTTAACTCTAAAACAAATGCTCAAGTGTGTATAAGAGAGGGAGGCTACTTGGTGTATAAAACAACTGCTCAAAGCCTCTATTTATAGCCTCAAGAAACAAATTAGCCGTTGGAGCTCGAAATGAGAAGAAACAGTGCAAACTGACAGTCAGTTTGGCGAACTGACAGTCAGCATGGGTCACACAGCCAGAAAGAAGTAAAATCCGGAGAAAACTCAGCTAGCCGTTTGAGGTCAAAAAAGAAACAAAACAGTGCAAACTGATAGTCAGCAACACATACTGACAATCAGTGTCAAACCCAACGGCTGACAAAAATTATGGATAAAATTTTGCTAGCCATTTGTGATCACATATGGAAATTATCACCTCATACTGACAGTCAGTATCGACCACAAAAATGACCAGTTAAAACAGAAACTCAAAAACAATAACTCGAGGTCGAACCTCATACTGACAATCAGCATGGCATGCTGGCAGTCAGCATAGGTCAAAAAATTTCAACCCAAAAAACACCTTCTCTGGACAACTGTCAGTTAAACAAAACTGACAATTCAAACTGACAGTCAGCATAGCAAACTGTAGTCAATATAGATAAAAATAGTTATAACTTTTGATCCAGATGTCTGATTTAAGTGTTTGATAGATCGTTTGAAAGATAATTCAAAGGGCTATATTTTTGTCAACAAAAGAAAAAGCTAGATATGCCTAGATCTTTCTATAAAATGCAAAAACTCTTCTATTGTCAAAAACTCAACTGAAAAACCAAATCAAATCCAATCGAAACAGGTGAGATGCAATGACCTAGTATTTTCTCGGTTTATGCTGGAAGTGTAAAGAGGACTTGCAACCCCTCTTTATAGTACAGTTAAAACTAAGAAATAATTTCCTAAACCGATCAAATTCCAAACACCGAGATCGGTCAAAATAAAAACAAATATTACCTCAAGTCTTTTGTAGCTTCATTCTTGGCGATATTGTGCTTGCGACCATAGCTTGTGACCTTGGACTTGCAACCTCGAATGACACTGCGACCTTGTGCTTTCGACCTCGGCTCGCGACCTTGTGCTTGAGACTTGCAGATCCTCCAGATAGCTTAGGTCTCTGCGGCTTTCTACTTACCAACCTTGTGCTTGCGACTTTGGCAATACTGTGACCTTAGGCGAAATAGCTCTTAGATCTCTGCATACATATAACTCAAAGACATGATTAGATCAAAAACACTTAATGTCATCAATAATCAAAATCCACAATAATAGGGGCTTTAGATGCAACAATGGTGTCTAGAGGTTGATGTTGCTGAAGATGATGTGGTGAAAAAGGGTGTTGTGGTCCACGTAGCTCAAGTGGTTTGGTCCAAGGTAGCGCAAGTTAAAACCTGAAAAGAAAAATAAAAGAAACAAAAAAGAAAAAAAAAATTAAAATTAAAAACTTGCGTACCATGGAGATCACTCGTCGGAGGTGGTGGAGGTGGTTGTGGAGATGTGCCCCGTGGTAGATAGATGTGCCTAGATAGGTGTCGTCTGGGAGGATGTGGCCTGCGTGTACATGATAGTTGTAGAGGTGATCGACGTGGCCAGTGAGGTGGTCCATCCTAGAATCCATCGAAGCCCTGTAATCTGCAAATTTTGACCTAAAGTTAGAGAAACTAGTGCACAAGGACTATATGGAAGCATATAGAGCGGCAAAATCATATATAGCCGGTTGGTCAGGTTCGGCGGCTTGTGAGGAACTAGGACCAATAATCCTCATTGCCAAACCTAAATCTCACGCCCTTTGTTTGACCGGGAGGAACACGTAGGGTATTTTGTTCAAATGTGGCTAGAATTTCCCAAATGACTTTGTGAAAAGTCGGAACCGATACCCCTACAAGCATATCCCAACCTACATTATGAATGAGGCGGAGCACATCATCCTCTATTCTTAGAGACCTAATGGTATGAACATCTAAAAATTTAGTTGTCCATAAGGGTCTCTTTTTCAAATGCATAAATCGAGTAAGATGATCTGGATTAGCGAAATAGATGTGTGGAAAATTAGGATCGGAGAAGGTTTGTGGAGACATACCTCTTTGGCACTTGTGGTTTTCTTGATGTTGCATCAGGGTGTCGTCATTGGCGTAGAAACTTCAGATCTAGAGGTGTGGTGCGGAACCTTGAAAGTGGTACCGTCGTGCGCTCGAAGCTCTATGGCACCGTAAGGGAAAACTTTTTCTATCGCGTAAGGCCCAGTTCATTGCATTTTTTTCGAGGAAGATGATGTGATGTGGTGTCAAATGTTGTAGTCTGAAGTTGGTTGGTCCTGAAAAAGAAAAGAAAAATAAAACAAATAAAAAAAGAGAAAGAAGAAAAATAAAAATAAAACAAAGAAAAAGCATCGGGTTGCCTCCCGACAAGCACTAGTTTAACATCCCGCTCGACATAGAGCCTAGCATCATCATTATGGAGGTTCCCAATAGTAGTTTTGAATGTTTGGTGCAGTGGGAGAACTAAGCCTATTGTCTAGCAATTCAGATTTTTCAGTTTTCATCACAGATAGGTTTAATCGATGTTGGGGCTCAATACCCATTAGATCATCGATAGAATATCCTAATGCCTTGTGATGCAGTGTTAATGTATTGATCAATGTGCTTGATGATTTATCAGTTATATTGGCATTTACAAGCATAGGATTATGTTTATCTCTATCAAGAATCATATATTTCACTGAGGAAGGAAGGGATGTGAGATTTGGTACCTTGTTCGCACAAGAATTGTCATGATTTCTTACCGTTAAGAGTGGATTGGGCAATGATGATGTGTTTGTAGTAGCATTGTCGTGGTATTAAAAATACCCCGGCAGGTTTTTGGACGTGCGTAACACGTGTACAGTGACGCGAGCTGACCGTATGATTGGTCACCTCCCGTCGGTCAAGCACAGAGATTGATACGGAGGATTTATACAGGTTCGGATCCCGGTGGGAATCCTAGTCCTGTCGACATGTCCCGAACGTAAGTCCCGGGGGAGGTCCTCTCGCGAGGAGTGGTCTCCAAGGGAGCGCCTATTTCTATAGTGTGTAAAAATGAATTGACTGTGTCCTGTACAAGAGGGCTACAAGGGGGTATATATAGGCCCCAAAAGACGCAAAAAGACTAAAACGCCCTAGCTGCGGCCGTTGGATCAAAGGGCACCGTCGCCAATTCACAGGGTGACAGGCTTGGATGCCTAACAAGTGTCATCGCTAGTTCCCGAGGTATCCTTGATGTGATCTGTCCCCCAGGCTCCCAGGTCCGGGTGGTCACCCCCGGGAACTTGAAGCCTGGCGGTCGGATCCGGATGCTCACATCGCACCGGGGGTACCAGTAGGAGACTTCACCACGGGAGGCGTCTGGGGCTCCCCACGGGAGGTCTCCGTGGCCTCCCACGGGAAGCGTCTGTGGCCTTCCACAAAAGGCGTCCGTGGCTTTCCACGGTAGACGTCCATGGCTCACCATGGGAGGCATTCATGGCTTTCCACAGTAGGCCTCCGTGGCCTTCCATGGGAGTCGTCCGTGGCTTTCCACAGTAGACGTCCGTGGCTCACCATGGGAGCGTCCGTGGCTTCCCACGGTCCACGGGAGGCGTCTGTGTCTTTCCATGGGAGGCGTCTGTGGCTTCCCATGGGAGGAGTCCGTGGCTTCCCACGGTAGGCCTTCGTGGCCTTCCACGGAGTCGTCTGTGGCTTTCCACAGGAGACGTCTGTGGCTTTACACTGTAGGCCTCCGTGGCCTTCCACAGGAGGCGTCTGTGGCTTTCCATGTGAGGCGTCCGTGGCTCGCCATAGGAGGTGTTCATGGCTTTCCATGGTAGGCGTCCGTGGCTTGCCATAGGAGGCGTTCATGGCTTTCCATGGTAGGCCTCCGTGGCCTTCCACAGGAGGCATCCGTGGCTTTCCATGGGAGATGTTTGTGGCTTTCTATGGGAGGCCTTCGTGGGCTTCCACGGGAGGCGTCCGTGGCTTTCCACGGGAGACGTCCGTGGCCTTCCACGGGAGACCTCCGAGGGAGGAAGACGAAGCCACCGAGTATTTCTACAGTAGGACCACCGAGTATTTCCCCAATAGCAGCCCCTAGGCCCTTGGGGGCACGATGTGACCCTGGAGGGCATGTGTCAACTCATTCCCAGGGCAACGCCTTGGGTTTTGGGACAATTCCCGCACAATGCCTCGGTTTGCGCGTGTGGCGTACGCACCACTCGTCGGTTCCCATGCAACTCCTCGTTCCTCGCACGGCGTTTGAACTTCGATGGTTGAGATGCGTCCGTGGACATGTGGCACTCATCCGAGCGTCCCTCGTCGCTTATAAATAGAGGGAGGGCGCGCGGTAAGGGTCACTTGTAAACCCTCAACTCAAAATGTTCCTCGCCTGGTAGCCTCGTTACTCCCTCGAAGACTCAATTTCCCAGTTAGACACCTTCCTCGCTTGTCTTTTCGTCGGATGCTTCTACCTGCCTGTGATGGCACTGAAGGGTCGCGGCTATTTCATCTAGTCCCTTTTTGGGTTGATTTTGATTATTGATGACATTAAGTGTCTTGGACTAACCGTGTCTTTGAGTTATTTGTATGCAGTGTTATTTCTGTAAAGTTTGCAAGTGATTCGGGAGGATCTGCAAAAGTCGCAGTGTCACCCGAGGTCGCAGTCCAAGGATGCAAGCGCAAGGTCGCAGGGTCGCCCGAGGTCACAGTCCAAGGATGTGAGCCAAGGTCGCAAGCGCAAGGTTACAGTGTCGCCCGAGGTCGCGAACCAAGGTCGCGAGCCAAGTTCGCAAGCGCAAGGTCACCAAGAAGGATGCAGCAAAGACCTAAGGTAAGTGCTTGTTTATTGTACCGGTCTCAGAGTTTGGAGTTTGACAAGATTTTATAGAAATTCTTTTTAGTTTTTAACTGTACTATTAAGAGGGGTTGCAAAATCTCTTTTAGTTCCGGCAAAAACTAATAAACTCTTAGGTCATATGTTGCATTCGCATTCATTCATATTCTTGGTCGAAATTAGAAAAAAATATATATAGATTTCAAAGAGTAACTGAAACTGGTCTTTTGAGCACTGTTCATTCGACCAGAGGTCACTCAAGAACTATTCATTCGACCAGACATTGTTCATTCGACCAGTAATACTGTTCATTCGATCAGACATTCCAACGGCTATTTACTAGCTGTTAGAGGTCGAAGCTGGCTGTTAGTTGTACTGATTTCTTTCCTTATCGATCACAACGGCTAGCTAAGAGGTTGGGCTATATATATATGTGTGTGTGTGTATGTGTTTTGAGCAGTATTCTAACACATCTCAAGCCATATTCTCATATACACCTTCAAGCATTATTTCTCTACTCTTTTAAGCAGTTTTTAGAAGAAGTTTCAAGCAGTTTTTAAAATTCTTTGGAGCAGATTTTGATCAGTTTTATAAACACTTTTCGAATAGATTTTTGATCAGTTTTTACAAACATTTTCAAACAGTTTTATAAACAGTTTTTGAGCAGGTTCTGTTCACATTTTTGAGTAGTTTTTAAGCAGTTTTTGAGTAGATTTCTCTACCGTTTTGATCAGTTTTATAAACACTTTTCAAGCAGATTTTTGATTAGTTTTATAACACTTTTTGAGCAGATTTTTGATCAGTTTTATAAACAATTTTGGAACTAATTTTTGATCAGTTTTACAAACATTTCTGAGTAGATCTTTGAGCAGTGTTTGAGCAGATTTTTGAGAAGCTTCTGTTCACATTTTTGATCAGTTTTATAAACACTTTTGGGCAGATTTTGATCAGTGTTTATAAACATTTTTTGAGCAGTTTTTCTAAAGAACTAAGAGATATATTTTTGATATACACTTGAGCCTAAGTGCTAAACTCTTAATTTTTTGATCAAGTATCATTCATTGTCATTGAGAGAGATCTTCTTAGAGCATTCATTTGTATCATTTGCATCCTTAGAAGTTTCTTGGTATTTGTTGGGGGTCAAGAGAAGATCTTGCAACTTGTTACTCTTAGTGAACGCCCTCACCTAGATGGTTTGGAGGCGTGGCCATTGACCTCTCCATTAACGGAGGTTGTCAGAGAGGCTCGGCATATTTTGTGAAAGGCATCGGTGCTCGCCTATCCGGAGTGGAGAAGGAGAAACCTTAGTGAAAATTATCTTTCATGGATATTGAAACAAGACTCATTCATTTGAGTGCTTCAACGAGGAGTAGGGGAGACCGGGCGAGTCTTTGAGTCCTCGAGATAAATCACTGTGTTTGATTTTCTTACTCTTTCTTAGTGCAAAATATTATAAAATTGTTTCAATTTATTTGCTGTTAGTTTTTTCTTTGCAAACTTGTTTTTAGTTGAAAAGTTTTAAAACCTCCTATTCACCCCCCCTCTAGTCGGCATCCTCGATCCTACAGAGGCAAGGTGTCCGAATTGCCCCCAGAGGAGGTGACCTCGGATCTTCTCGGGCCCACTGAGTTCTCTCCCCGGGACCTTGAGACCCTCCTGGATCGGAAATCCTTCGCGAGCAAGGACATCTGGCTCCTCGGGCTGGAGGAGCTGACGCCCAGCCCTCGGGAGGGGGAGGTGGTCGTGATCCGTTTGAGACCAAGCCTTGGTTTTTGCACTGGGCTTGCCCAGATTCTACTCTACTGAATAACGGGATCTTACTCAGAAATACCGAAACCAAAAGTAATTGCACAACTCTTTATTTCAAAGAGGGCTTTACATGTTGAATGTTAGGTCGCACTCGCCTACGTCGAAGGAACTATAAGCTGGATATATGATCCAAGACTGTAATAATATTCAATGATCTAAACTATACCTATTACAAGGTATTTATAGTCCAATCGTATGAGTACGTATCAGACTCAATAACCTAAACTAATTCTAAATGGATAAGCTTAGTTATATATATTCAGATCGGATTACAATTCCGAACAGGTAACGAATTCCTTTCCATGGTCGCGAAACCTTTCCGAACACGGTTAAGTTGCGAAGCCGTATGCGATCAAGACTTGAAGGTCCTCCCGGATCATGACTCCCTTGTTGAGAAGGAGCCAACCCCTGTTGCGACCTCTCGATCAAACTGGAGATGTGGAAATTGGGCTTGTCCATGTTCTCTGGTGTACCACTTTGCCGCACGTGCCCATTGACCTTTCCGACCGATTCGAAAAGTCTCCTTTGTGCCACTGCGGGTGGTAGTCACCTTCTTCTCCAGAATCACATCTCCACGTAGAGATTCGTCTCGTTGATAGACCAAGTCTTCAACAGATGGTACTATAGTATCTGGCTCATCATCCAGCATTGAAGGCTCAAAGAGTTTGAGGTGCTTAACATTAACAACCGAGTAAATATCCATGTATGAAGGTAACTTGAGCTGACAAGCATTATTACCCACTTTCTGCAAAATCTGAAAAGGACCATAACGAATGGGTTTGAGTTTCTTATCTTCACCTTTAAGTCTCTCTTTACTCAGATGTAACCATACCATATCACTTTCTTGAAATTGCGCATCAAGTCGGTGCCGATCATGTTGCGCCTTGTATTTGAGTTGAGCTTTCAGCAAGTTCTGTTCAACTTCACGATGGAGTCGTTGAATGCCTTCCAGGAACTTTTGTGCTCGATCCTGATCAGATGCTTCCTTGCTGTTCTGTGCTGAGGTAGGGATCACAAACTCCATGTCGAATGGACTCTGTGGTAGAAATCCTAAACAGACCTCAAACGGCTACTTTCCAGTCGAACCATGCACTGCTCGATTAAAAGCAAATTGTAGGTACGGTATGCTTTCATCCCAGGTCTTCGGGTGCTTCGAGTAATATCCTCTCAAAAGATGAACGACTGTGCGATTTACCACCTCAGTTTGACCATCAGTTTGCAGATGAAAGGCAGTACTCCTCTTTAGCTTGGTGTCCATCATCGTCCAGAGCGATCGCCAAAAGTGACTAAGGAACCGAGTATCGTGATCAGACACAATTGAAGTCGGTAGTCCGAAGTGTATCCAAACGTTTTGAAAGAATACCCGAGCTGCTTCTTCTCCCGTGATAGTCTTTCGACAAGGTATAAGAATAATCATTTTGGAGAACCGATCAACGACCACGAATAGATAGTCGTTGCCACGTCGGGTCTGAGGCAATCCTCCCAAGAAATCCATGGATATGCTCTCCCATGGTCGCGATGGAACTGGCAAAGGAGTGTATAAACCTAATTTTCGGTTTGCCAGTTTCGAGATGCTGTAGAGACTACAACCTCGAACAAAACTAGCCACATCTTACTGCATACGCGGCCAGAACACATGTTTGTGAAGATTTTGCAACGTCTTTGTAACCCCAAAGTGACCAGCTACCTTCGATGTGTGCGCTTCTCGCAACCATTGAATTCAAGGTGCTCCACGAGGTATGCAAAGTAAATTGCCCTTGTACAAGAGTCCTTCTCGACGAACGAACTCCGTAGGTTTCCCTGTTTCGAGCTCAATCAGTGTTGTTTGAAAATCAGGGTCTTCACTGTACATAATGGCATAGTCATCATGACATGAGGGCTCGATCTGCATGGACGCTGATAAACAGAGGGTCGTAACTGGTGGTCGCGACGACATGTCCGCCAATTTGTTGTGTACGCCTTTCTTGTACTTAATCACCAGATTAAACTGCTGCAGATACGACATCCACTTCATGTGCCGAGCTTGCTGTAGCTTGGACTGAGTTTGCAAATATTGCAACGGTTGATGGTCGGTGTGGACAACACTCTTTACCCAAGAGATAACACCGCCAATGTTTCACGGCCTGATGCAGTGCACACAACTCTTTGTCATAAGTTGGGTAGTTCTTCTGAGCTCCCTGGAATAACTTGGAGTGATATGCCACTGGTCGACCTTCTTGCATGAGCACTGCGCCCATCGCATAACCTGAGGCATCGGTTTCTAGCTCGAACGGTTTCTGGAGATTCGGCAAAGCTAACAGAGGCGCCTCACTGATCTTCCTTTTCAGCAAGAGAAACGTGTCCTCATGTTTCCCTGTCCACTTGAACTTCTGATCGATCCTGGTTAATGCATGCAATGGAGAAGCTATAATCGAGAAGTGTCGGATGAACTTCCGAAGATATTGGCATGCTCCCAGCTAACTACGCACGTCCGTAACTGTTCGCAGTCGCGGCCATTCGTGAATCACTTTTACCTTATCCGGGTCGATTTGCAACGTACCATTGCCGACCATGAATCCTAGGTAAAGTAGAGTTTGCTGGCTGAACTCGCACTTCTTACGGTTGAGGCGAAGTCGATGTTGCCGAAGCTATTCGAACACCTTTTCGACATGAATGAGGTGCTCATCCCATGAACGACTATAGACTAGTATGTCGTCGAGGTAAACAATCACAAAGTCGTCGATGAACTGTCTCAATATGTCATTCATAAGACGCATGAAAGTTGCCGGGGCGTTGCAGAGACCAAACGGCATGACCAGCCATTCGAAGAGACCTTGTCGTGTTTTGAACACGGTCTTCCACGTATTCTCCTCTCGGATGTTGACTTGATGATAACCTGACTTAAGATCCAACTTGGAGAAGACAACAGCATGCTTCAACTGGTCTAGCAGGTCATCAATACGAGGGAGGGGGTATCAGTTCTTGATGGTGATCTTGTTCAGTGCTCGGTAGTAGATGCACATATGCCAAGTTCCATCTTTCTTTGGCACTAACACCACAAGAGATCCACAAGGTGAACTACTCGGTTGAATGACACCATCGTTTAGCAACTCACCAAGTTATCTCTTGATCTCTTCATTCTCCAATACTGAGTTGCGATACATACTCAGATTGGGCAGTGTTGCATCGGACACAAGCTAAATTTCGTGCTCGACTAGACGTTTCGGCGGACGACCCTGGGTAGTCTCGAACAGATCACTGTATTTCTCCAGCAGTCCGGTCAAATGACAAGAATCCTCTCGGCACGCCAACGACAATACTGGTCGAGTACCCTCACCTTGACCAATGGGTCGAATCATGACAAGCACATACTTGGTGACATGCATTAACAATTCGTTTGGCCTGATTTGCGGTAATCAAGTTTGAAGTGTTGACGTGGATGTCTCTACTAATCGCGAACTTAACTCCGTCTTTGGTGAGGTCGTACTCTTGCGCTCGCCGATGGAAGTGAGCGTCTCGATCATACAGATATGGACTCCCAAAGATCACCTGACATATATCGATAGGGACAACATCGCATTGCACCTCATCGATATATCGTGCAGAGATCGCAAACTTTAACACACACTGACTCGTAATCTGTTGGTTCACGTCAGATGTAAACCAACCTAGCGGATATGGTCGCGGGTGTGTGGTTGTCTTCAAACCAAGTCGCTGAACCAGTCCAGCGGAGACCAGATTCTTTTGACTTCCGGGATCGAATATCGTTGCGACCACTTCGTGCTTCACCTGGATGTTGATGGTGAACAAATCCTCCATTGGGTGATGGTCGTTCGGTGGATTCGAACCCTTCTCCTTCGGCATTGCCATCAGAGACAAGGTTGTATCCACCTCATTAACCGAATTCACTCGGACAACTTCTTCGTCGGGTGAAGTCGCAGTAGCCGTGGTTGTTCTTTTCCTTGGTCCGTTTTTCTTCGGTCGAAGTTCAGGATGAAGCTTGTAGCATTTGTCCTTGGTATGTCCCGTGACTTGACAATGTTCACAAAAGGCACCCGTGCCTGATTTTGAAGCGTTCTTCTTCGGACTCGTCATTTTCTTTGTCAAGGTCGCACTTTCCTTCGTGCTTCTGTCGCTGCAGGATTTGTTCTTCTTCTCAATCGCCATAGCGGTTGTGCTTGCGGTCGTGATGTATTGGACGCCGAACAGATTTAGCTCAGTACTGATCATTTTTTGAAGTCCAGATGTGTATTTCCGAAATACCTGAGGATCGGATAGTGAGATGCCGATGACCATTGCTTGTCTCTGGAATTCCATAGTATAGTCTTGGACGGTCTGGTCGCGCCATTGGTACAATCTGTGCCAATGCTCCCATCTCTCCTCAAGGTAACCCATCGGATAGAATTCTTGTCGCAGAAGTCGTTTGAATTGACCCCATGCAAGGTCGTCAGCTTCACCACTGGCGACAAGGGCCTTCCACCAAGTCTTGGCGTGGTCCTTTATCTTCAAAGGTGCTGTGAGACCCCCATTTGAGGGTCACCTTGGCAACCGCCCAGGTAGATTGCGCACAGAAAGGTACCACACAAGCTCACAACAACAGGATTCACTTCCAACAATAAAGCTGGTAGATAAAGCAAGTACAAGGTCACGAGGACCACTACTACAATATCATAATGCCAAGGGTGGCACTAATTAAAGTTGATACAAAAAGGTAGAGAGTTTTTCAAAATCAAGAATCGGTATGGAAGTACCGAACACAGAAAAACAACACAAAAAGCAACCACAAGGGTCTTCACTTCCTTCTGCAGCGGCTCTGGAAGGGCTTCCTCCACATCGGACTCAACTTGGCTCATGACCCTCCTAGAAGCTCAAATCGTCTGGAAAGACTCTTTCCTCTTCTTGGTGCTCAAGGCCAGGGAAATTGGAATTCTCCAAGTCTTCTTCTGAATTTGTTTGCAAAGGCAAGGGTGAGCATGTTTTTACACAATGCTCAGCAAGTCTCATTACAAAAAGTAGGTATATAGATGAGGAGTGATCAAGAAAAGGGTTTAAGACTTATAATTATAAATAGTATAGATTTCAATTCTTTGATCTCTCAAATGAGGGTTTTGTTTTCAGCAACGGGGTTTTGTAAATCTTAAGTTATACTTTGGAAATCGTTATGTGTGATGGTCTCCCATGAGTCATCACTTTTATCAACCGTATTATGAAAACATTCCAAATCATTACTTGTGCTATAACCCATGGATATCATCCACTACGAAAAGACTCCTGAACCTGGGAGTACAGAGTATCTGATACTTCTTTTACACTTTGCAAAGGTGTACCTCTTTTTAAATCCACTGGTTCACTCGGCTTTCAAGTCGGTACAGCTCCATGTGACTTATACACATGTGACAAGGCCGAGATCACACAACACTTTACAATTCAGTATTAACAGTATCCCTGCCCGGTAAATAGACAATTAAGTCTCAAGTACCGTTGTGGGTCTTACCCACTGCCTTACTTCCTAGCCTCTCTGGTCTATGTTCCCTCAGGACACATAGCCTTGGTCTATGTCCACGCGAGACATACGACCATTTAAGATTACAGCCGCTCACGGCTTAATCAGGTCTAGGGCGCCTTCCTTCATTTACGCCTTTTCCTCTCATCATTTTTCTGAACTCACATCACTCATGGCCGAACCTTGGCCTTCCAGTTTCCACGCGAGAAACCAGATCGTCAAACCATGCAGGGAACTGCTAATACCAAAAAGCTACTAAGTTGTGCCCGTCCCATACCAGGCAAGTGGTTGGTACGTTTACAATTCGCATAGAGACACAGCACAAGGTTCTCGTCCTTATGAACCAATAGTGAGGAGCATTCACATTCCCTGGTGCGCACCGCACCCTCTCCATACAATCCAATCCTCACTATCAATTCTAATTTCACATGTTCTTTCACAAAAAGAGTTTCAAATTCATTTCTCACATATTAGCCATTTCACACTTAACATGTATGTTTAAATAAGATTAGAGTTTAAGCATAGCATCCTAGGGTGACAAGGTTGCATGATGATTCAATCTCAAAAGGGGGTTTCCACATAAGACTTGGGTCATATCTATTCACATGTTTCTAAACATAGTTTTATCAAATACTCAGCATGCACATATCTTGAAAACAGTTAATCTACTTTATATCAAAATACTAGGTGAAACATGATCAAGGGGTTGAGACTTGCCTTGCACTGCTAGGTCTAATTACTCGGACGAATCTTCAAAGACTTCTTCCGCTCCTTCAGCTTCGGGCACTGCGGCGGACACAAGCAATACAATACACACACTACATAAGCATACATAAAATAGTTTCCATAGAAAATATTGAGTAAATAAGACATGCATGCAGGGGAAAAGGTTAGGGCAACGTCACAAGGGTTCTGGTCGAAGAAACGGCTAAAAAGGATTGAACGTCAAAGGGTCGACATTCAGTTCACGTCTTTGGCATAGCTTTAAACTGGTATTAGGATGGTTTTCTGGAGAAGTGACAGAAGGAAAAGATGTAGAACACAACTCCAGGAATCTAGGGGACAAAGTGACATTTCCATTGCTCAACCAGAAGGGGTCAAACAAGGCTAATGCCAGTGGCTGACATGCACTGACATAGTGCAGACATTGCCAAAATCTAGGGCTTGACATAACTTTTGATACAGGGCTCCAATTGATGCACAACTTTGTCTGGGAGGTAGGCATTGATAACAGAAACAAAATACTTAACAGGATCAAGGGCTGAAAGTGGCTGGAAGGTGATGAAATTCAGTGATGAACTGCTGTGATCTGGACATGAACTGGGCTTCTGGACAGTGATCTTGGCAAGGGCATAACTTACAATCCAGGCAGATCCAGATGTCGAGCTAGTGGAAGAAAATGTTCAGGGAGGTGAGGCAAAGCTAAGGGACAAAGTTTCAAGAGCTAGATCGGCCGGGGAAGAATTCCGGCGACCGGTGCTGGAGAAGACGACACTGGAGATTGGGGGTTTTTGATACAAAGCATTTGAACTCGATTGCTTGCTCAGAGAGTGATAGGGTGAAGTGTGGAAGCTAATGGATAAGTCAATTTGGCTGGGGAACAGCTGGTACGGCCTGGCGACGAGAGCCAGATCATCGGCGGCGAGCCAGAACGGGAAAACTTCAATTTCAGCTCAATTATGCAATCTGAGCGCACAGGCTTGCTAGATGGGGCCTACTGATCAAGAAACTCTACTGGAGGGGAAACCAATTTGGGATGAAATGAACAGTATTGGGGAAACAGGGCAAACGGCCGTTTACGGCGATCACCGGCGATGGGGTTCACCGGCGGCCAATTGGGAGCTACTACACAACGAGATAGGTATGGGGAACTCACTGGTGCAGTTGAATTGGAAGGAGAAGCCACGGTTTGCTCTGGCGACGGTGGCCTCAAAAACAGCTCGCCGGAGAAGAAGAAGGGAGCGGCGAGGGCACTGGAAAAGATTTGACTAAGTCCTGAGATAAGGAATTTGCACAGCACTGGGGTTTAAATAGGCTCTGGGGCAAAGCTAGCGAGAGGAAAACAGCGGGGAAAATCGAGCCAGGGACAAGGATGGCCGGGCGTAGGTGCGACAACGGCGACGACGACGTGATGTGCACGGGCTGTGCAGTTGCTTTGCCAGCGTTGTCGGGACGCCTTGGAACTAGGTTTGAAACGGCGCGGATGCGGAGGCAGCAACACAGTTCCGGCGATGACACGTACACGCATGCAAGTGTCACGGCCACGGGCGTGCGCGCGCGAAAACGCTGCTGGAGCGCGGGCGATTAACCGCTGGGTTTAGCAGGGTCTTTGGTCACTGGCACGTGCGCGCGGGATGGCTCAACTGATCACGAGCACAGGCGACCGGAGAAGATGACCGGTGGCGAGGAAACACGGCGAGGCAAAGTGGCGGGGCACTGGTCGAACGGGGACCGAGAAAGAATAGCTCGGGCCGAAATGCAATTTCGAAACTTGCTCCAGGGACTGATCTGTGAGGAAAAGTTGAATTGGAAATGGGCTTGATTGTAAATCTGGAGATCTAGGGGGCTGATCTGAAATCTGATTTCAGGAATGAGTTGCATAAGATTAATGGAACTCATCTAGCCAAAGTTTGACAAGATCGGGCAAGATCTGAAGGGTTTCGACAAAAGTGGGGAAAACGACCTTAGGGTAAAACAGGGTAATTAGGGTTTCAAAAACGGCGAGGGTCGAAACTCAGGTTTAGGGCAGGATTTGGAAATTCTTCCAGAAGGGAAAAATGTTCAGAATAGTGAATGAGAGATATTCACTAAATCAGATCAAAGTTTGGAGGTGGTCTGAGACTTTTAGTCTTTTTGGGCTTCTGACAAATCTGAAAAGGGCTGATTTGTGAAAAGGATCTAAACGAAAGGGTTTGATTGCCTACTTTTTGGGGTAAGATACTGGCATAACTGGGATCTCATTCTGATATAGGGAGGGACGAGGTAAGCCAAGATTTGGGAAAATCAGGGTGTTACAAATCTAACCTCCTTAAAAACAATCTCGTCCTCGAGATTCTGATAGGTCTGAAAATTGATAAGGGAAATCTTGATGCAGTCCTTCTTCCCTTTTCCATGTCGACTCACCTTCTGAGTGGTTGTTCCATTGAATTCTGCAGAATCAAATGGTCCTTGATTTCATTCTCCTGACCTCAAATATCTTGATGGGGTATTCTTGGTAGAATGAGTCTGATTGGACCTCTACTTCCTTGGGAGATGTCTGTTCGGTCGGTTATCAGCATAACTCTTCTTGTCTGGACTGTGCAGTCTTCGGCTTCTTCCTAATGATTCGTACATGAGCTTCTACGTCTTGAGCTATTTCCGAGCTGATTAGTTGCCTTTCTCCAATTTCTGACTAATGTAAAGGCATTCTGCACTTGCGGCTGTATAGAGCTTCAAGTGGGAACATCTGTAAACTTGTATGGTAGCTACTGCTGTGGGTGAATTCTGTGTATGGCAGTATAATTCTCCTGAAATTCTATATTTGAGCACACAGGTTTGCAACTTATCCTCCGGTATTTGATTCACTAGTTCCGTCCATTCTCTAGTCTAAGGGTGGTAAGCTGTGCTGAAGTTCGAGGCTGTGCTGAAGTTCAACCTTGTTGTTGGGGCTTCATGCAGACTTTTCCAAAATCTTGAAGTGGGTTGTGCTCCGTGATCTGATACAATCCTCTTGGTTATACCATGTAGAGTCACAGTCCTAGTCATGTAAACTCCTGCTGATTTGGCGCCATCATAAGTCATCTGCGCTAGTACGATGTGCGCTACTTTCGCCAGTCTGTCCACGATCATCCACATGGAGTTATATCCATTCTTAGTCTTCGGAAGTCCTGTGATAAAGTTTATTCCATCTTCTTCTCATTTCCATTCCAGTATGGCTAGTGGCTGTAACAATCCTGCTAGCCTTTGATGCTTGATCTTCATCCTCTTGACATGTGTCACACTTTACCGCTTACTCGGCAATCTCTATCCATGTGACTTCACCAAAATTGATTCTTCGAGTCCTAACACATCCGAGTACTTCCGGGGTGAATATAGTATGGAGTGTTATGAGCTTCTTTCAAAATTAGTGTCTTGATCTCCTTAACCTCTGGAACACACATCCTCTTATCTTGCCAAATTGCACCTTGCTCATCTTCCCGAAATTTCACTATCTTTCTGATCCTCATATCCTCTTTGATCCTCCGAGCTCCTTCATCACTTCCTTGTGATTTTCGAATCTCTTCTTCTAAAGTAGGTGTAACTGACAACATACATGGTCACAGAACCTTGATCTACTGATTTAATCATCTGCCGATGCAGTCCTCCATTAACTTTGGTGTAACAATGGTGCTGCAGTAAACCTTTCTGCTCAAGGCGTCTGCAATGACATTAACTTTACCAAAATGGTAACGCATGTCTAGGCCATGGTTCTTTATTAACTCTAGCCATCGATGTTGCCTCATGTTCAAATTCTGCTAGGCAAGACATACTTCAAGTTCTTGTGGTCTAAGTGGATTGCACATCGATTCCTTAGTAGATAATGTCTCCAAATCTTGAGTGCGTGAATCATTGGTGCTAACTTCACATCACGGTTCGGGTAATTCTTCTCATGAGACTGCAGTTATCTCGATGCAGATGCGACTGTTCTTCTTCCTTGCATTAAGACACAACTCAGTTTATGCCTAGATGCATCACGCTACATCTCATAATTCTTCCTATCATCAGGGAGTACTGGGATCGGTGTGGTTGTTAGCCTTCGTTTCAACTTCTTCGAAGCTCTTCTGACAATCTTCTGTCCACTCAAATTGGACATCCTTTTTCAACAAACTAGTGGGCGGTTTGGCTAGCTTGGAAAAATCCTTCAATGAATCGGTGATAGTGCTCAGCTGATCCAAGAAAACTTCTGATATCTGTCGCTGATTCTGGTTGTTACCACTCTTTCACGGTCTCGACTTTTAACTTGATTCACTTGCACTCCTTCGGCTGTCGTCAGGTGACCTAAAAACGAAACTTCCTGTGTCCAAATTCACACTCATCCGGCTTAGCATTAAATTGTTGCTCCCTTAGTTTATCCAAGACTTTTCGTAGGTGGTCAGGATACTCCTCTTGGTCCTTGAATGACATCCGATATGGTATTTTTGATACGGTTGCTGTTCTAGGTTTCAGTTCAACATTGAGTTCAAAACCTTAATCAGGGCACTTCTGGTAACTCTTTTGGAAACACGCTTGGGTATCTTCCAACTTCAGGGATCTGGTTCACCTCTTTCTTCGAACTGTGCGGATTTTGGGCTGGGTGTTCTACTAACATCCTCTCAGGGTTGGAACAAAACTTCTTTTCCATTAGGACTAGTAAGGGCAACGGCCTTACACTCACAATCCATTTGTCCTTCATGCTCCGACAACCAGTCCATTCTAGGTGTAACCTCTCAATCCTTGTAGTTCTAGTGCCAGTAGTTTAGCAGAGAACTCCTTTCCACTTATATTATATTTTACTCCTTTGCACACTGACTTTACTGGCATCCTAGAGTCGGGAAACTGAGTAGTGATAGGGTACTCTAGATACGTCATATTCAGTCCACTTTAAATAGCAAAGATTTTTGTCTGATGATCCTCTTTCTTCTTCTGATGTGACATAGTTGAGTCTGCCTTGAGTTGGTACCGGGTTTCCTCAACTTCTTCTATGGTTAGTTGGAAATCTTTCTCTTGCAGCTGGAGTTTCTTATCCATACTGTTGTATCGGGGCAGGTATTGGGATTAGTGTCTGAACTGCAGGCTGTTGTTGACCTTCACTTCTTCTCTTGGCTATTGGATTTGACAGATTCCTCTAGGGGATTTCTCTTGACAATGACCAATTTGTCCCTGATGGTAGCAGCGTGGGGACAATTACGTTAACAGTGGCTTTTGTGACAAGCCAGGCACTTGGCTGTCATGGGTCTTGGGTACTGTAGACTTAACTGATATTGTGGTGCTGCTTGAGTCTTTGATGAATGCATGAATATTCCTTCACTTGATATAATGTGGTCTAAGAAAGAATCTTTTTCAACCAGAGAGTACACTTATCAATCTTGGCGTACAATTGGTGATCTGCTAACCTCCTTAGCACTAAACTTAGATGCTAATTATGCTCCTCCTCGTTCTCAGGGAAAAGATGGAAATATCGTCCACAAACACGATAATGTACTTGTATAAGTATTCCATGAGAACTTTTTCCATTAAATTCATGAACATTGCCGGTGCATTCATTTATCCGGATGACATCATTGTAAACTCATATAATCCATATGTTGTCATGAATACAGTCTTTGGGATATTCTTTTCTTTGATCTCTTCAACACTGTTCAAGCTGTCCATATGGTCAATTAATGGAGATCTTTCTTTTCTTTTCTTCTTCTCTTCTTTTCTGTTCTGTTCTGCTCTGTTCTGTTCTTTTCTTTTCCATTCTGCACGGAATGTGACTTATTCTCCTTTGACGTTGGTTAGAATGACGGTCTTCTTCTTACAATCTATCTGACCTTTGTGTTTTTGGCTATCCGGTCCATTCCAAGGATGATGTCTAACTCTTTAAGATTCAAAACTAGCAAAACTGCTAGGAATCCTAGGTTGCCGATACAAAAAGGCAATATTTCTACAGCTGGATTTGATTGGGATTCTCACTGCATCCATATTAACATATCATTGATATTTCCTCCTTATGACATGGGGGTTGGTGATCCGAGTTGATCTTAATTGGTACGGGCTCTTCTTTCAGATGTGTTCCTCATGTCACTGGTATCTTCCTCGGGTTCTATTCCATGAGATCTTCCTCTTGAGTTAACCCATCTACTCTAACAGGCGGTCAAAGAAAAGATTGCTGATTCAAAGGGAAATGCAGATAGTGTACAAGCGGAAAGCTGGGATCAATCCATGAGACAAGGATTGGAAAGTGCAAGATGTTTTTCATAAATTAAATTTTTATAAAATACATAGTTTTGCCTCTATGGCTTACAAGAATATTCAGCAACCAACACACATCAAGACAAGTAACTACTACACAAAAGATCTAACGTCTGCTGTGGTTAGGCACAAAAGGTTAAACCAGGGGAAAGTCTGGGATCACACGTCGGTATTGGAAGAACCGTGAGGCTCTACTTCCTCTGAGTCCTCCTCCTGATCTTCATCTGCGCCCATCAGGCTCAATTCCAAGTTCTGGGATTTCGTAGACTACCACGCAGCACGAAAGCTATCTAAGGAGACATAACACAAAAACACCTAAAAGTTGGAAATAATATTTAAAGCTTTTTCAAATAATCAAAAAGGATAACTACATAATATATTTTTCTTAGACAAATTAGATTTTCGTAATTAGATTTTAGTCGAATAAACTAACGATTTTCTTTCTAGGGACGCCAATGTCTATAGGGTCACGACCTACAGTCGAGCCTTTACTCTGATACCATTCGCTGTGAGACCCCCATTTGAGGGTCACCTTGGCAACCGCCCAGGTAGATTGCGCACAGAAAGGTACCACACAAGCTCACAACAACAGGATTCACTTCCAACAATAAAGCTGGTAGATAAAGCAAGTACAAGGTCACGAGGACCACTACTACAATATCATAATGCCAAGGGTGGCACTAATTAAAGTTGATACAAAAAGGTAGAGAGTTTTTCAAAATCAAGAATCGGTATGGAAGTACCGAACACAGAAAAACAACACAAAAAGCAACCACAAGGGTCTTCACTTCCTTCTGCAGCGGCTCTGGAAGGGCTTCCTCCACATCGGACTCAACTTGGCTCATGACCCTCCTAGAAGCTCAAATCGTCTGGAAAGACTCTTTCCTCTTCTTGGTGCTCAAGGCCAGGGAAATTGGAATTCTCCAAGTCTTCTTCTGAATTTGTTTGCAAAGGCAAGGGTGAGCATGTTTTTACACAATGCTCAGCAAGTCTCATTACAAAAAGTAGGTATATAGATGAGGAGTGATCAAGAAAAGGGTTTAAGACTTATAATTATAAATAGTATAGATTTCAATTCTTTGATCTCTCAAATGAGGGTTTTGTTTTCAGCAACGGGGTTTTGTAAATCTTAAGTTATACTTTGGAAATCGTTATGTGTGATGGTCTCCCATGAGTCATCACTTTTATCAACCGTATTATGAAAACATTCCAAATCATTACTTGTGCTATAACCCATGGATATCATCCACTACGAAAAGACTCCTGAACCTGGGAGTACAGAGTATCTGATACTTCTTTTACACTTTGCAAAGGTGTACCTCTTTTTAAATCCACTGGTTCACTCGGCTTTCAAGTCGGTACAGCTCCATGTGACTTATACACATGTGACAAGGCCGAGATCACACAACACTTTACAATTCAGTATTAACAGTATCCCTGCCCGGTAAATAGACAATTAAGTCTCAAGTACCGTTGTGGGTCTTACCCACTGCCTTACTTCCTAGCCTCTCTGGTCTATGTTCCCTCAGGACACATAGCCTTGGTCTATGTCCACGCGAGACATACGACCATTTAAGATTACAGCCGCTCACGGCTTAATCAGGTCTAGGGCGCCTTCCTTCATTTACGCCTTTTCCTCTCATCATTTTTCTGAACTCACATCACTCATGGCCGAACCTTGGCCTTCCAGTTTCCACGCGAGAAACCAGATCGTCAAACCATGCAGGGAACTGCTAATACCAAAAAGCTACTAAGTTGTGCCCGTCCCATACCAGGCAAGTGGTTGGTACGTTTACAATTCGCATAGAGACACAGCACAAGGTTCTCGTCCTTATGAACCAATAGTGAGGAGCATTCACATTCCCTGGTGCGCACCGCACCCTCTCCATACAATCCAATCCTCACTATCAATTCTAATTTCACATGTTCTTTCACAAAAAGAGTTTCAAATTCATTTCTCACATATTAGCCATTTCACACTTAACATGTATGTTTAAATAAGATTAGAGTTTAAGCATAGCATCCTAGGGTGACAAGGTTGCATGATGATTCAATCTCAAAAGGGGGTTTCCACATAAGACTTGGGTCATATCTATTCACATGTTTCTAAACATAGTTTTATCAAATACTCAGCATGCACATATCTTGAAAACAGTTAATCTACTTTATATCAAAATACTAGGTGAAACATGATCAAGGGGTTGAGACTTGCCTTGCACTGCTAGGTCTAATTACTCGGACGAATCTTCAAAGACTTCTTCCGCTCCTTCAGCTTCGGGCACTGCGGCGGACACAAGCAATACAATACACACACTACATAAGCATACATAAAATAGTTTCCATAGAAAATATTGAGTAAATAAGACATGCATGCAGGGGAAAAGGTTAGGGCAACGTCACAAGGGTTCTGGTCGAAGAAACGGCTAAAAAGGATTGAACGTCAAAGGGTCGACATTCAGTTCACGTCTTTGGCATAGCTTTAAACTGGTATTAGGATGGTTTTCTGGAGAAGTGACAGAAGGAAAAGATGTAGAACACAACTCCAGGAATCTAGGGGACAAAGTGACATTTCCATTGCTCAACCAGAAGGGGTCAAACAAGGCTAATGCCAGTGGCTGACATGCACTGACATAGTGCAGACATTGCCAAAATCTAGGGCTTGACATAACTTTTGATACAGGGCTCCAATTGATGCACAACTTTGTCTGGGAGGTAGGCATTGATAACAGAAACAAAATACTTAACAGGATCAAGGGCTGAAAGTGGCTGGAAGGTGATGAAATTCAGTGATGAACTGCTGTGATCTGGACATGAACTGGGCTTCTGGACAGTGATCTTGGCAAGGGCATAACTTACAATCCAGGCAGATCCAGATGTCGAGCTAGTGGAAGAAAATGTTCAGGGAGGTGAGGCAAAACTAAGGGACAAAGTTTCAAGAGCTAGATCGGCCGGGGAAGAATTCCGGCGACCGGTGCTGGAGAAGACGACACTGGAGATTGGGGGTTTTTGATACAAAGCATTTGAACTCGATTGCTTGCTCAGAGAGTGATAGGGTGAAGTGTGGAAGCTAATGGATAAGTCAATTTGGCTGGGGAACAGCTGGTACGGCCTGGCGACGAGAGCCAGATCATCGGCGGCGAGCCAGAACGGGAAAACTTCAATTTCAGCTCAATTATGCAATCTGAGCGCACAGGCTTGCTAGATGGGGCCTACTGATCAAGAAACTCTACTGGAGGGGAAACCAATTTGGGATGAAATGAACAGTATTGGGGAAACAGGGCAAACGGCCGTTTACGGCGATCACCGGCGATGGGGTTCACCGGCGGCCAATTGGGAGCTACTACACAACGAGATAGGTATGGGGAACTCACTGGTGCAGTTGAATTGGAAGGAGAAGCCACGGTTTGCTCTGGCGACGGTGGCCTCAAAAACAGCTCGCCGGAGAAGAAGAAGGGAGCGGCGAGGGCACTGGAAAAGATTTGACTAAGTCCTGAGATAAGGAATTTGCACAGCACTGGGGTTTAAATAGGCTCTGGGGCAAAGCTAGCGAGAGGAAAACAGCGGGGAAAATCGAGCCAGGGACAAGGATGGCCGGGCGTAGGTGCGACAACGGCGACGACGACGTGATGTGCACGGGCTGTGCAGTTGCTTTGCCAGCGTTGTCGGGACGCCTTGGAACTAGGTTTGAAACGGCGCGGATGCGGAGGCAGCAACACAGTTCCGGCGATGACACGTACACGCATGCAAGTGTCACGGCCACGGGCGTGCGCGCGCGAAAACGCTGCTGGAGCGCGGGCGATTAACCGCTGGGTTTAGCAGGGTCTTTGGTCACTGGCACGTGCGCGCGGGATGGCTCAACTGATCACGAGCACAGGCGACCGGAGAAGATGACCGGTGGCGAGGAAACACGGCGAGGCAAAGTGGCGGGGCACTGGTCGAACGGGGACCGAGAAAGAATAGCTCGGGCCGAAATGCAATTTCGAAACTTGCTCCAGGGACTGATCTGTGAGGAAAAGTTGAATTGGAAATGGGCTTGATTGTAAATCTGGAGATCTAGGGGGCTGATCTGAAATCTGATTTCAGGAATGAGTTGCATAAGATTAATGGAACTCATCTAGCCAAAGTTTGACAAGATCGGGCAAGATCTGAAGGGTTTCGACAAAAGTGGGGAAAACGACCTTAGGGTAAAACAGGGTAATTAGGGTTTCAAAAACGGCGAGGGTCGAAACTCAGGTTTAGGGCAGGATTTGGAAATTCTTCCAGAAGGGAAAAATGTTCAGAATAGTGAATGAGAGATATTCACTAAATCAGATCAAAGTTTGGAGGTGGTCTGAGACTTTTAGTCTTTTTGGGCTTCTGACAAATCTGAAAAGGGCTGATTTGTGAAAAAGATCTAAACGAAAGGGTTTGATTGCCTACTTTTTGGGGTAAGATACTGGCATAACTGGGATCTCATTCTGATATAGGGAGGGACGAGGTAAGCCAAGATTTGGGAAAATCAGGGTGTTACAGGTGCGAACTTCACCTTTTGAGCCCTACTGAACCCTTTCAGGTCAAAGTAGGTCTCAAGTTGATCGATCCAAGAATCCAGCTTCTCGGCATCGTTCACCCCATCATATATGGGTATATCAATCTTAGAGTCAACCTTAAAAGATCCGACAACTAAGGAGGTGTTTGCGAGGTCGTCGGTTTTGTGGTCGCCTTCGTCTTCATCTTTGTCTACCCTGCGCAAGTCTTCACCAGTCTTGACACCTATAACCTTCCCTATTCAAGAGGTACAATCATGGCCTGTTGCTTAATCCAAGCAAGCACGGTTTCCATGTCGGTGGAGAGCTTAGCCACTTGTTCGGCTAGGTTAGCTTGAACGGAAGTATGGTCAGACATTGTCGGAGACACGGCTATAGAAACCATCGATTGATCGCCTAGATTTTCACCGGAGGTTTTGTAACCCTGGTGAGTCTTCACCATCCACAAGATAGGAAAGTTGCTCTGATACCAACTTGATCCGTTTTAGACCTAGCCTTTGTTTTCGCACTAGGCTCGCCCAGATTCTAATATGCGGAATAATGGGATCTTACTCAAAAATACCGAAACCCAAAGTAATTGCACAACTCTTTATTTCAAAGAGGGCTTTACATGTCAAACGTTAGGTCGCACTTGCCTACGTCGAAGGAACTATAAGATGGATATATGATCCAAGACTGTAATAATATTCAATGATCTAAACTAGACCTATTACAAGGTATTTATAGTCCAATCGTATGAGTACGTATCAGACTCAATAATC
This sequence comes from Pharus latifolius, assembly GCA_019359835.1. Taxonomy (NCBI): domain Eukaryota; kingdom Viridiplantae; phylum Streptophyta; class Magnoliopsida; order Poales; family Poaceae; genus Pharus; species Pharus latifolius. The sequence continues at coordinate 37,184,103 of CM033325.1, forward strand.
TAAACTAATCCTAAACAGATAAGCTTAGTTATATATATTCAGATCGGATTACAATTCCGAACAGGGAACGAATTCCTTTTCATGGTCACGAACCAATCCATGGTCACGGACCCATCCATGGTCGTGAAACCTTTCTGAACACGGTTAAGTTGCGAAGCCGTATGCGATCAGGACTTGAAGGTCCTCCCGGATCAGGTCGCCTTCGAAGCCTTCATTGAGGTGGGCCTCCGGCTCCCGGAGCATTCATTTCTCTGGGAGTTTCTCCGAGAGTACTGGATCTTGCTCAACCACCTCACCCCGAACACCCTCTTCCGGATGGGGTTGTTCATGTGGCTGAGTGAGAATGCGACCGGGGAGAAGCGCACTCTCCTGCTGCTCTGTTACTTTTACGAGCCTTCAGCAAGGGGATTACTGGTCGTGAAGGGTGGGCCGAAGTCGGCCTTTGGTTCCATCATGATCCAGCTGAGGGCTGGCCGCATTGTCGAATACCCAGTCCAAGTCTCTCGGGACCCCTGGGGGGATTTTCTTCAGAGGTGGTTCTACCTCTGGGTGGGCAACCCAGAGATGACCTATTTCCCGGAGCCCTTGTCCTACTGCTGGTCGACTGGTCCTGTGGCCCCCGAGTGGACCGAGAGGGAGATGGACCTCCTCACCCAAATGGCGGAGGCCCGACTCCTGAGATCCATGAGGGATCTTGCGGAGGAGATGGCGCTCCTCCGAATCGCACCCTTCAGCACGCACCGGGGGCTAGGGGTGAGTGTGGCACATCGCCCCCTAGATGACAGTGGTAAAGCGTAAGCTCCTGGACCCAATCCCTCGTGGAAGAGTCCTTTCTAACCCCCTTTTTTCTTTTGCAATCCGGTCCTACGACTGTTCCCGGGAGGTGGCGGTAAATCTCCTCCAGAGATATTATGGAGATGAGCATGAGCGGGTCGTGCGCGTCGTTGGGGAGGCTGAAGCTTCCCACTCGAGTGCCTCTCCCCACCCCCACGTTGCACAAGAGGGGAAAGAGGCAGCCGGGGGATCTTCAAAGCGTGCCCTAGCGCAGAAGAGCCCCGTGAAGGCCTGGGCACAGAAGAGCCCCACCAAAGCCCGGGCTAATCCATGGGGGTTCCTAATGTTACGTCGGTGAAAGCCCTGGCTATTGCCCCAGCAAGGCCGCCAATTTCTCCCCGTGAGGGGGGGTACACCCCTGGCGGCGTGTATCTCTGGGCCCTCCGGAGGGCCAGCGAAAGTAGCGACCCAGCATGCCACCTCGGATGAGTCGGGCCGCCCCGAGGGCGGGATGGCTGGGAAGAGTTAGGGCTCTGACTTGGAGATGTATTCTTCGAGCCCTTCTCTGACACCCGCTGTTCCGGAGGTCCAGCTGCAACAACCGCGAGGCCCAGTCTCAGTCTGGTTCAAGATGCCGGGGACTCTTCTGATGGCCTCATTTCTAGTCCCAGAGACTGGCGCCCGCCCCAGTGGGCTCCCCAGTGGCATCGGCCCCTTTTATCCGTCCCAGGGTCCCTGCTCCGCCGATGGACCTGACGTCCAACTCTTTGGACGGCGGGACCCCGTAGGACAGCGCCGTGGCGGGCGGAGAGATCTCTATGTGGAGCCATCCGGAAGGCATTGAGGAGGGTTATTGGGAGGTGATCTCCTTTGGACTCCAGGTGAATACCACTCGCTGAGGCTCCCTGTTGTTTTGTTTTGTGTGTTTTTTTTATGATCGTTTTTTCCAGACGGTGGTGCTGGCCCAGGGCCTTCGGGCTCAATTCATTGTGTGCCTTCGGGCCGCCGAGGGGGTGATAACCTCCGAGCGCTCCGGGAAGGAGCAGGCGCTCAGGGACTTGGCCACCGCCATGCAGGTGATAGCCTCCGAGCGCTCCGGGAAGTAGAAGGCACTCGTGGACTTGGCTGCTGTTGAGGGGGTGATAGCCTCCGAGCGCTCCAGGAAGGAGAGGGCACTCGGGGAGCTTGCCGCGGTCCGAGGCCGTCTTGCAGCCCGTCGAGGACACCGCCTCCTGGCTCTGGAAGGAGTTGTAGGCAGAGCGAGGCATCGCCCGAGAGGCGGAGGCCTCGGGCTCCCTCGCGGTCATCTCTGGGGGGAAGATGATCCACTCCGCCTTGGAGGAGGTCGGGCCGGAGGGTGATTCCGACCCGACTCTGACTTCAATCAGGGGGGCCACGTATTTTCACGATATGCAGGTCTCCTTCATACCGGTGGCGGCAGATGTTCGGGCCCAGAGCCTCATCGTCCCAGCCATAGCCTTGGCGGCTGCCTTGTAGAGCACTGCGGGGCGGGCGCCCAGGTCATAGGGGAGTTGCCCCCCCCCCGGAGTTTCCCGGGCTATTTCGAGACTCGACGAGAGGGGCTTGAGGAGTTAGCCGAGACCCTCTTAAACAGTGTTACTGGGGCGATGGAGCCGGTGGGCGCGCGTTCGGCTCAGGGGCAGGTCCCCCGGGGTGGGGGGGTGGGGGACAAAGATGGGCAAGTATGGGTCCCCCCTGCTCTTAGATAGGCTTTCTTTTTTCTAGTACGTTTGCTCCCGGTAGCTTCTTCTATGTAAATGCTTTCTTGATGAAATGAAAAGATTCTTTTGCTAAGTCTTGTTCATTTGCAAGCTGGGGCCCAAAGAAATCGTTCCCGGGGAGGAGTCTCCGATCCCCAGGGGGCGTAGTCTGGGGAGCGCCCAGGCGGCGTTTGCTTTGCTAAGCCTCGCCACAGGGGGAGGCGTCGGTTATCGGGACCTTGGGCCTATTGGGGAGGCGCCTCCTGGGATCTCCGCGGTGGAACCCCCTGGGAGCCCATCCGGCTATGGTGGCTCCCGGAGTGGCATCTGGACAACTTTGACAATTGTCGTGCTGAGTTGACCCCTCCGAGACCTGGATCCCAGAAGGTTCCGCCACTTTATATATGTTCGCCGGCGGGGTTTGAGTGTTGGCCGGAAGATCTCTTTCGGAGGGCCTTCCAGTGAATAAGGAACTTGTACAAGGACATCTCCCGAGAGATGTTTGAGGGCCTCCGAGAGTATTTGGTGTAGGTGCTCACCGGAGGGGGTTGTCCTCCGGGGTAGTCTCCCAGGGACGCTTCCCCGAACTTTGTCTTGTTTGTGCCCGGGCACTATCGTCCCAGGGACGCCTTAGCCCACCGGGGGGGGGGGGGGGTTGTCCCCCGATTCAATGTTAATCAATAAAGTTTTCCTTTGTTTCTGTTGTTTTTGTAGATTCCCGAACAAGTTCTTCCAGACCTAGGTTGTCCCCCCCCCACAGCGCAGGGTAGGTTCGTACCGCATGCTGTGGGAAGGAACGAAAAGACCATCGGACAACACAAAGTACCGGGGAATCATATAGCCCCAGTCGAAAATTTCAGGGTTCGGGCGAGAATTTTCCCCGGTCGAAAACTCCGAGACCTGGTCAAAAATTTCCCCCGGTCTCCGTGAAATGAGAGCCGGTCGAAAATTTTCCCTGATCGAAAATTCCGAGACCCGGTCAAAAATTTTCCCCGGTCAAGAATTTCGAGACCCGGTCGAAAATTTCCCCCTATCAGCGTGAAATGGGAGCCGGTCAAAAATTTTCTCCGGTTGAAAATTCCGAGATCCGTAAAAGGTGGAAATCTGCTCCTGGAGGAGGGTAAGCCTGGTAGCGGGCTGTGGAGTCTTTGAGGGGGGACTAGTCTCTCAAAGTGACTCGTTACCACGGTTCGCAAGAACCGGGTTGCCGCTTACCCCTTCAATCCACGAGGGGTTAATGTAAGCTGCCCTAGGGGAGCGAGGCTACCGCCATCAGGAGTTTTTGGGGCAACATGGCTGCCCACGTCGATCTCACGGAGAGGGCATCCTCACGAGAAGGGTCATGCCTTGAAGGCAGCAAGTTGAAAACCATAAGGAGACATTTGGGAGACAATTGTTTAAACAAAAAACCACTTGCATTGAAAAATAGTGAATACAACACCCCCTACAAAGTCGTGACGGGGGGAATAGGCCCGGAGGCCAGGAGGGTATTTTCGGAGCAAGTCTATGTTCCATGTATGCTTCAACTCCTGGTTTTCGAGGGTGACGAGCTTATAAGCCCTCGAGGCCAGGATCGTAGTGATCTTGTATGGGCCTTCCCACTTAGGGCTGAGTTTGCCCTAGGCTTGGGGGTCGGTGACGCGCTTGAGGACAAGGTCTCCAAGGCGAAAAGCTCTCACCCAAACGCGCTGATTGTAGGCGCGTGCCATTTCGTGCTCGTAGATAGCGTGGCGGAAGAGTGCTTTATCCCACTCTTCTTCGGTGAGGTCGACTTCCAGCCGTTGGCTTTCTTCATTGGTTTAGTATGCTGCGGCTGGAGCTCCGTCTAGGAGCTCAACTCGCACCGACCGAAAATCGATTTTCGAGGGGAGGACCGCCTCGGCCTCGTATACGAGCGAGAAGGGGGTGCGCCCTGTCGCTCGGCTCGGGGTCGTGCGCATGGAGCAGAGGATGCTTGGAAGATACTCCACCCATTCGCCCTATCTGGAAGCGGTTTTCTCGAGTCACTAGCGTAATCCCTCCAAGATCATACTGTTAACCCTTTCAACGGCCCCATTGCTCTGGGGATGAGTTACAGAGGTGAAGTGGGGAGTGGTGCCTAAGCTCTAGTAGAACTCCCGTAAGTATGCCGAGTTGAATGGGGTCCCATTGTCGACTGTGATTTCTCGGGGGACCCCAAAATGACAGACGATGTTCTTCCAGAAGAAACGCTGCACTACTCGGGAGGTGATGCTAGCCAAGGGCTCAGCCTCCACCTACTTAGAGATATAATCCACTGCGACCACCCATACTTGTAGCTCTCAGATGCTAGGGGGAAGGGGCCGAGGAGGTCCATTCCACAGCGCGCGAAAGGACAAGTAATGGGGATGGTCCGTAGTGTTGCAGAGGGTAAGCTAGAGCCCTTCGCCATCTTCTGGCAGGCCTCACATGCGGAGACAAGGTCTTGCGCATTGCGGATCACAGTCGGCCAATAGAAACCTTGGCGGATCACCTTTGCTGCGACTACTCGCGGGGCCAGGTGAGAGCCACAGCTCCTATTGGTAGTTCTCCTGGGGCGGCCAGTGTAGATACTACTGATGCCAATACGTCCCTAGGAGAACTTTGTAAATTATTTTCGGAACAGGTCGACACTAATCAATTGGTCGCTTAATTAATAGTATCTCTTATGTATGGAAAGATTGTAAGAAATAAGAAATTTCTTTTCCTTATATATCTGGCTTTCGATTGATTATGTAACTGATAATCACCAAATGATGTTCTGTGTAAAAATGTTAACAAGAAAATACTGCTGCGATCAAGACGGTTTTTAACTCAAAACCGTCTCTGCTTGAAAGATTACAGACGGTTTTAATTTCAGACATATATATAAAACAAATATGAAAAACAAGATAAAACCAAACAGTCTGAACGTTCATTTTTGTAAATACTAACATTGAAATAAGATAGAACCAAATATGAAAAACATGTGGAACAACTGATGACCAGTAGTCGAATGCAAACAAAAAAACCGGGATATTAAAGACGGTTCGGACTTTAAAACCGTCTGTGTTATCACAGACGGTGCTGAGGTAAAAATCGACTGTGATAACAACATACACAGACGGTTCTGAGGTAAAAACCGACTGTGATAATAACGTAGACGGTCGGATGTGATAACACAGACGGTTCAGATGTGAGAACCGACTGTCATAATCAAATACACAGACGGTTCTGATGTAAAGCGGACGGTTTGGAGTTCATAACCGTCTGTGATATTTCTTTTCTTCAATAATGCACCGATATTACCGACGGTATTATATAGAACCGTCTGTACTGAACCTGGTATAAAAGGTCTTTTGGCGGATGTTTTGAGCTAGTCGTACTCTCTTGCTCGACCTACACTGTCCAGTTCGAAGAGATTTGGGGCAAGGAAGAGCGAAATCTCGAAAGGCAGGGGGAGCATTTGGGGGCAAAAATTTGAGGATCGAACCAAGGTTGGTTACTTGCTCCCAAGGCGTACACATTACTTGATTTCATCATCAATATCGATCTCCATTGATTTACTAATTAGCATGTGTATGAATTTGATTTATTGCAGATGGTCCGAGACTGGATGTATAATGACAACCGAGTGGGTGAGGAATACATGAAAGGTGTTTTTGATTTCGAAAAGGTTGCTGTGCAAGACATGGCGAAGAAGGGTTTACCATATATGTACTGTCCTTGTGTAGACTGCCAGAATATTAAGATGTTCACCAACTCATCTCAAATTGTCGCCCACTTGATCCGACGTGGTTTCAAAAAGGGGTACACGTGTTGGGTCCACCATGGAGAAGAGCCAACTGCAGAAACAACTGCCACTCAGGTTGAGGAACAGGACATGCCGGATCCAAACAACGACTTCGACGAGGATATGCCAGAGGATGGCCATTTAGATGACATGTTGCGTGATGTGGAAGGAAATTACAGTGAAAGGGGGTTTGGCACATTCAAGCGCTTGATTGAGGACTCAGAGAGGCCGTTGTTCCCTGGTTGCAAGTCGAAATACACAAAGTTGGCCTCTGTGCTTGAACTGTTAAAATTGAAGGCAAGCAACAGCTGGACCGACAAGAGTTTCACAGCACTGTTAGATCTTTTGGCGGACATGCTCCCGGAAGGAAACGAGTTGCCAAAAAACACCTACCAAGCGAAAAAGCTGTTGTGTCCTTTGGGAATGGAAGTAGAAAGGATACACGCATGCCCTAATGATTGCATCCTTTACCGTAACGACTACAAAAATATGCATGTTTGTCCGGTGTGCGGCGCATCCCGCTATAAGCGTACTAAGGACCGAACAGACGACGGCGACTGCACGGAGATAAAGGAAGGACCTCCTGCTAAGGTGTTGTGGTATTTACCAGTCATTCCCCGCTTGCAGCGTTTGTTTGCAAACCGTAAAGAGGCAAAATTACTGTGTTGGCACTCGGAAGACCGGAAGAAGGATGGAAAGTTGAGACACCCCGCTGATTCTTCGCAGTGGAGAAACATCGACAGGGAATTTGTTAACTTCGGAGCAGAATTGAGGAATATAAGGTTCGGGTTGAGTACCGATGGAATTAATCCTTTTGGTAACATGAGCAGTCGGCATAGCACTTGGCCGGTTCTTTTGTGTATCTACAACCTTCCTCCTTGGTTGTGTATGAAGCGCAAGTACATCATGATGTCTCTACTTATCTCAGGACCAAAACAACCCAGAAACGATATTGATGTGTACCTAGCACCATTGATAGAGGATCTCCTAACAATGTGGAACGAAGGGGTGCAGGTATGGGACGCATACAAACGAGAGAACTTCATCCTACGTGCTATGATATTCTGCACCATCAACGATTTCCCAGCCCTTGGAAATTTGTCGGGCCGTACTATGAAAGGAGCCAAAGCCTGCCCCCACTGCGAAGATGACACTGAGAGCGTGTGGCTGAAGAATTGCAGGAAAACAGTGTACATGCGTCACCGTAGGTTTCTTCCGAAGAATGACGCGTACCGTAAGAGGAAGAGGGAATTTGACGGCCACAACGAAGATGGTTCAGCCCCGAAGCGAATAGGAGTTCCTGTGTCTCGTCACGAGGGGAGGCTTGATGGTGTTGGCACTATCGGACGGAGAGCCATCACTCCTGATTTCGATATGTACTCGAAAGCTCATTTTTGGGTCTTGCAACACATGACGGAGGTGTCTCCGTACATCGACGAGCACAAGGAGATGCTACGACAAGACAATCCTCGCCGATCCGAGGTTTGGATCACGGGACAACATAACAGTCGATTCAACGCGTGGATGAAGGTGCGAATCACCGGAGAGTCCGCAAGTGAGAACCTTAAATGGTTGGCAAAAGGGCCCACGTTTACTGTACAGACTTGGCAGGGATACGACATCAATGGGTACACATTTTACATGAAAGCTCAAGATCGAAAGAGCACTGTGCAAAATAGTGGAGTGAGCGTAGAAGCTTTCCATGAGGGGTTCACCAAGACAGGCCCAACAAGGGTAGTACGTGGATTGAACTCGTATTACGGGTTCATTGAAGAAATTTGGGAGCTCGATTACGTACTGTTCAAGATTCCCCTGTTTCGATGCCGATGGGTCCAAATCCCACAGGGTGTGAAGGTTGACAGTTACGGTTTCACTTCTGTGGACCTGGATCGCGTTGCTTATAAAGATGAGCCATTCATACTTGCAAATCAAGCCATTCAGGTCATTTATGTCACTGACCCGGCCAATAAGAAGTGGCACATCGTCCTTCATGGCAAGAGAAGGATTGTTGGAGTTGAAAATGTCATAGACGAGGAGGAATACAATCAATTTGATGAGATTCCTCCATTTGGAGATGGCGTACAGGTCGATACTGAAGACACCGACGAAACCAGTTACGTGCGTATGGATCACCAGGAAGGGTTATACTTTAAAGGTAATCAACTGTACGTCTTATCTCTCCGTTTCCATCGGTGTAGCTTATATCTCCTGTAATTCTCGTATTTGCAGGGCCGCGGCAAGTGGAAAGTTGAGGATAACATGGCTGTGTACGTGCAAATTGTCGGTGAAAGTTCCCATTTGTAAATTTAACATACAATATTACGTGGAGCATGCTCAAGTTACAGAGCATTTGGACTACATTGTAACCAATTATCGGATATACGTACATAGTAACCAATTTACAGAGTATTTGGACTACATTTGAAATATCTGAGTGTTCATTTAAAACATGTTTTCGAGCATTCAGAATTGAAAGCTACAGATCAGTTTCAATTTGTAAAACTAACGTTCAATAGAGAGATTATCAAGGACGGTTTTGACCTAGCACAGACGGTGCACAGTCGGTTCTAACCTCACAACCGTCTGTGATAATCTCTCACTATGTACATTACCACATACGGTCTTTATTTGAGAACCGACTGTGATAATATTATCACAGACGGTTATATATATAAAACCGTCTGTGATATTTTCAACAGTGTCCGACTCTTCGAGTTCTTAACGTGCACCGTCGGTTCTCAATTCCAAACCGTCTGTGATAATCTCAGGCACAGTCGGCTCTCAACTCAAAACCGTCTGTGATAATCTCTCTGGTGACTACGATTATTATAGACGGTTTCGATGTGAGAACCGACTGTGATATATACTATTATAGACGGTTCATATGTGAGAACCGACTGTGATAATACCGACGCGGTACATAGTTCAAGGCGGGCTTTATCCCGCTCATTCTACTTCGCCCTAGTTCTGTTTGCCCTAGCTCTCTCCGCCCTCGCACCGTCCGTTGCGATCACCTCCATCGCCTCCCACCTTCTCCTCTCCGTCCGTCGCGATCACCTGCATCGCCTTTCCACCGTCAGGCGCGATCACCTCCATCGCCCTCCCGCCTCTGACGCGATCACCTCCATCGCCTCCCCACCGTTTCTGTCATTCTTGTATGGGTTTTGTTATAGAATTATTAGTTGCATATTTACTTAAACTGTTCTCTCTTTCACTTATGTTAGGAACTATGTCTGGTGACGAAATGCACCACTCGGGGACTCAGGGTGACCTCGCTGGCGATGAGACGCCTGGGCCGGAGGTCGCCTCGTCCGCCGTGACCCCGCAGAAGAAGGGAAAGGGGCGAGGCCGGACGACATGCGCGCGTCTGAACAAGGGGGAAAAGCAGCACGTCCAGTTCGACGACAATGGTGTGCCGGAAGCTCTGCCCAAACTTGTCGGTCAGTACCGCTCACTATGCGGCAAAGTGGCAAGGGAGCGGGTGCCCATCACCACCTCCGACTGGGGTCAAGTGCCCCCAGAGTGCAAGGATGCGCTGTGGGAAGAAGTGCAGGCGGCGTTTCACATTCCGGAGGATCGCCACTTCACCGTCCGCCGGAGGACACTTATGTCAATAAACAAGGCGTGGAGGAACTTCAAGAGCGAACTTGTCAGGCACTATGTGAAGGAGTCGACGACCCCCTTCAATGACTACCCTTTCGTGACTCCCGAGGCATGGCAGCAGTTCGTAGAGATGAAGGGCAACCCTGAGTTCCAGGAGCTTAGTGCGAAGGCCCAGGCTAACCAGGCCAAGAACACCCACCCACACAGACTAGGCACCGGTGGGTATGTGGGGAAGAAGGCGCTGTGGAGGAAGCAGGACGAGGAAGCTTCACAGTCTTCGGCCGGCAGTCCTTATGCGGGCATAACGGACGTGCGCGCCCGCAATTGGTGCCGAGCTAGATCGACGATGGACTCCTCCGGAACCGTCTCCGTGAATAACCCTGCGGACAGGGAAGTGATCGACCGACTGGTAAGATTGTCCGATCACGTACTATCCTCATAACACGCATGCAATGGGCTGTATTGCTAAGTTGTCCTGTTGCAGGTGACGCTGAGTGCGCAGGCGGCATCCGGAGAGTTCAACCCGAGGAGAGACAGGGATATCCTCACAGCGGCGCTAGGAAACAAGGAGCATCCAGGCCGCGTGCGCGGCCTCGGCGCCACTGTGCCTTGGAGGCATGGTTTCCCCGATGATGAGGAGGCGGCTAAGAGGAGAAAGAGATCCCACCAAGCCCGCGATGAACGGCTGAAGGAGGAGATGCGATCGGAGTTCGCTGTTCGGGACAAAGCACTCCTGCAGCAGTTGTCGGAGATGCGGTCCATGTACGAAGAGCTAAGAAAGGCGACGCAGGGCACCCCTGTTCTAGCAGCAGGCGCAGACCCAGCGGAAGTACCGACCCCCATTGGCCACCGTAGTAGCTGCGCATCTGTGCCGGGGTCTTCGCAGACGGAGCCCTCTCCTCCAAAGTATCCGGTGGACTCTCTGCAGGTAATGACCATTAATGCGCACTGTTTGTCTATGTTAATTCATTCGAAAGTGAGAAGCGGTGAAATTCAACATGTTAATGCGCACTGTTTGTAGGAACCCGCCTCCTGCAAGCTTATGGTGCTGGCCGGTGTCTTCCCGATCGAGGCTGCCCGTGGGATGGCGCAACCATGCACGGCGGGGGCCACAATCCATGGTGCCCCTCTATGTGAGGGTTTTGCACGTGTCCAAGTGGACAGTGTCTTTGACCATTGCAAGGGTTTTCCATTGGAGAAGCCGCCGAACGACGAGATTACCACTCTCGGGGATGCGGTGCACACGTTCGTGCAATGGCCCAAGAAAGACATCGTCCTGTATGAGGTAATTCCCCCACCAGTTTCATAATTTGTACTGTAATAATAGCCCTCAGAGTTAGTGTCCTAATACGTAGGTTCTTACATCGCAGACATCACAGACCGAGACGCGGCCTACTAGCCAGCATACCCCTTCGACGACGAAGCTGACTCCGAGTAAGAGGCAACCATTCAAGAAGCTGGCTATGAGGGGAAAAGCAAAGAAGAGCCCGTCGAAGGAGAGCGAGAAGAGTGCGCCAGCTCTCATGCCGTTCTCTCTGGGGATGCCCATGGCCTCCGACACCGCAATTTCGAGCATGGGGTTAGCATGCCAGAGCCTGCATGCATGGTACATGAGGAGGACAAACCAGACCAGGACGCAGCGTCCGACGCACATCATGGTCAAGTATACCGTGGCAGAGTTCCATCACGACGTTGGGACCTACTCGGTGACCTTCGAAGACCTGCACAATTTGCTAAACAAAGATGCGCTCGACTTGTCAATCCTACGGTCTTGGGTGCTGTAAGTATCCTACTATCCGTGCATATACGGATATATGTCATTTATTAATTGGTTACTTCCGTGCAGCTGCATGGCCAACTATGCCAAATCCAAGGGCATACCTGTTGGTTTTTTGGACCCCCAGATGGTAGCCGAGGTGATGTTTAGGACCGACACAGACTTCGTTGTCGACTACATCAAAAGAGGGTTGCTTGCTCAGGTCGACAAGGAGTATATACTTGTACCCTACAACCAGAGGTGAGTGCTTTCATCAGTACTTCACCCGTAGATTAGTGTCTCCATGTGCACACCCCCAAATTTAGATTAAATTTTTAATTCTCTACGTGTAATATGTAGCTACCACTGGATCCTGCTGCTACTTATTCCGAAAAGCAACAAGGTGTTCTACCTTGACTCATTGCAGAGGAAAGGGTACTCGTATTGCGGCGCACGAGATGTATTCGGAAGGTGATGTGGATCTGTCTTGCATGCATCTAATTTACTGTCCTCAAATTGTCAATTTCGGCTATCCTCAAACTGTCAATTTTGACTATCTACAGGACTTTCACGAAGTACTTTGCCGAGGTAGGGAGACAACACGAGCGGCGAGCCGATAAGTTTTAGTGGTTACAATTTTCGGTACAAATTTCAACTGAATCTGTTTTATTTTATAACTTGTCCCCACCTAACTCTCGGTCTTTAAATTGGCAGTGCCATCAGCAGCCGGACGACAATACATGTGGGTTCTACGTGATGCGCCACATGTATGACCTGATCATCACCCCTCACCGGCCCGATTTCCCCGAGGTATTACAACTGCTCCCCTTAATTTGTCTCGATTTGACAGAATTTACAACTTAATTCAGCTAATTTTTTATGTACCAACTCTTGCTGCAGGGGGTCGACTTCCCTTCAGAAAGCCTTGACCCTCGGCAGATTGGTAATGTCCGAGGGATGCTCGCTGAGTTTTTCCTTTCGGAGGTCATATCACCCAAGGGGAAGTTTAGGGACCCGCAAGGTTCGTATTAGTGCGGCCTTACATTTATTTGTACATCTAACACACTTTAATTGTCGATTACATTTATTTGTTCAATTGTACATATTTCTGAGTTCTGTGCTGTATATATGAAATGCTATACAGAGAGGGGTGCAAATATATTTGAGTACTGCATATGCATATGAAACTGTATATATTTGAGTACTGTACAAATATAATTCTGAGTTCAATTGTACAAAACAGAGAGGGGTGCAAATATATTTGAGTACTGCATGTGCATATGAAACTGTATATATTTGAGTACTGTACAAATATAATTCTGAGTTCAATTGTACAAATATATATGAATGAGACTGTATATATTTGAGTACTATGCATGTATGAAATTCATGAACTGTATATATGAAAATGCAATTTGTACAGAGGACATCTGTGAATGTTATAATCTCAGACGGTTTGTAAGATCAAAACCGTCTGTGCATGCACAGACGGTTTTGATCTTACAAACCGTCTGAGATTATAACAGTCACAGATAATAACACATCGCAGATGGTTTTGACCTCAGATCCGCCTGTGATATCAGACTATCACAGACGGTTCTGAGATAATAACACTATCACAGACGGTTTCAATATTAACACCGTCGCTGATATCGCAGATTGGTTTAACCTCCAAGCCGTCGGTAATAATATGAGTATCACAGACGGTTGTGAGATCAAAGCCGTCTGTGAATTATGACTATCACAGTCTGTTATATAACATCAAAGCCGTCTGTGATACTCATACTAACACAGACAGTTCTAATGTCAAAACCGTCTGTATATACTAAAGTATCACAGACGGTTCTGTTCTCACACCCGTCTGTGATAGTACAAGTATCACAGATAGTTCTGATGTCAAAACCGTCTGTGTATACTCAAATATCACAGATGGTTCTGAGAACAGAACCGTCTGTGATAGTCACACTATCACAGACGGTTCTAATGTTAAAACCGTCTGTGATAGTATGAGTATCACAGACGGTTCTGATGTCAAAGCCGTCTGTGATACTCATACTATCACAGACGGTTCTGATGTCAAAGCCGTCTGTGATACTCATACTATCACAGACAGTTCTGATGTCAAAGCCGTCTGTGATACTCATACTATCACAGACGGTTCTGATGTTAAAACCGTCTGTATATACTAAAGTATCACAGATGGTTCTGATGTCAAAACCGTCTGTGTATACTCAAATATCACAGACGGCTCTGAGAACAGAACCGTCTGTGATAGTGTGACTATCACAGACGGTTCTTACCTTATAACTGTCTGTGAAATATGAGTATCACAGACGGTTCTGACCTTATATCAGTCTGTGAATGGATATATCACAGACGGTTGAAAACATCAAAAACCGTCTGTGATAGTGCGTGATTATCACTGACTCGAATATCACTGACGGGTAAGAACCGTCTGTGATGTCTGTTTTGACCCGACTGTGATGATGAATTCTGTAGTAGTGTGCTCTGATACCAACTTGATCCGATTGAGATATAAACCAGTTTCGGCTATACTCGATCAGATGTAAAATACGGGATCTTACTAAGAATTACCGAAACCCAAGTGATCGAAACATAGTTCAAAGGAATAGCACAAGTCTTTATTGCAAAGTGGAACTTGTACACGTCGAACGCTAATCACACTCAATCTTACGTCGATGAACCCTAAAAACTATATCTATGTGTTGGATCTGATCTACTATGAGTTAGATCATATATGTGGTAGATATGAGTTAGATATGGATCAAGCGAATTCACTGTCCAAGTACTATAACAACAATGGCTTGTATGTGGAGCTTGGAGGGTTTAGTGTTATCCTATGCAATCTAAAATTCTCAATATTGTAAAGTTAGGTAACAATCCAAACTAGATCAAATGTCTAGTTGATGATCTCAAGATATAAGCGAAGGACAAAGCAACTCACACACAAACATGATGTAACTTGATGCAACCAAAAGAATGAGCTAACCAAAATATAAGTAATAGCACAAATAGCTCATGTTGCACAAGTTATAGAAAGACGTTAGCTTGATTGCACAATATGAAATTGGGCTATGGATTTGATTACAACAAAGCAAGAACACAATCTGATCGAACACAAATTTTTTTAAGCTTTCAAAAATCATGCTGACCAAAAAAAAAACTGGTCAAACCACGACCAGTGTTGTACAGACACGACCAGTTTTAGATTGATATGATTTTTTTATATATATATGTAGGATCAACACACAAGCACGAGCACAATATTATGATACCCTACTGTTAAGTCACTTTAAAGATATTAATTAAAGTGTGCAAAGCCCAAATACAATTCTCAACAGCTAGTCTTATGTAGGTTCAAAGTTTTCGCAAAGGATAGATTGGCTGTCAAAGGATACACGTGATTTGATTTTTTTTTTTTTTTTTTGAACTCAACAAAAACAAAAGTTACGCAAAAAAAAGTCTGGATCAACAAACTAAACAAAGACTCTAATGGATTAAGACCTAACAAAACTCACAAAAATTTCAAATTGAATCTAAAGCGAAAGAAGAACAATTTTTTTGGCTTTTTGGTGTATAGAATGAAAACAGATCTAAACTAAGGGATAAATAATCCTACCGTGTAAACCGATGCTCTAATACCAAGATGACACAGGGGGTGCCCGATCTTCACGATGTAGTTGTTTCATCCGAATGATGTCTCCCTAGGTGAAATTACCCCTTCCGTGTTGCCGGCGTGCCAGTATACATAAGTATACAAATAAAAGAATAGAGAATGTACAATCTTAGAGGAAAAAATGCACTATATAAATTCTAAAAAGAATTACAAGTTACAAGTCCCTTTGGGATTTACAAGCTCTCAATGCGCCAATGGAAAAAACATCTTGGCTTTAGGAGATTGCGTGGTTCATGGTTCCTCAGGGCTTTTGAAAAGCTCCTGGTTAATTACATCCACAGAACGAATGCACAAAAAACCTCTGATTAAGCTATGCTGATGGTCGTTGTCTTCAAGCTTCGAAATAACTTTGCCCTTGATGAATGAATGCAATGCGTATACCCATGCATGCAAATATGCAATCCATATCATCATCAGCCTATGGTGTTATTACAAAAATGTATCCTTCGCCTCGTCAGTGCCTGGCCAGGGAGTTGTTCGACCGCGTCAGTCACGAACAAATGGATGCCTTCGCCTCATCAATACCCGGCATGAATGATGTCCGGCTTTATCAGTCACGGGCAAAAAGTATGTCACCTTCGCCTCATCAGTACCAAATGACATGAAAAGTATGGATGGAAATAACTTGTGATAACATCTTGACTTCCTTAGCTTCAAAAAATACACATTGCATGGTAGGTAGCACATCGGAACATCCATCAATGGCTTTTAAATAATTTGACTTGTCTTGACAACTTCAAACATGATTGAACATTGGCTCCCCTTCGCCTCATTGGATGAGGGCCTTTCTGGCCTCTGATCGGCATGAAACTTGGTAGAATAGCTTTTGGACAAATCTTCAATTGCTCATCAAAATTTGAAGTCAATTAGACCGTCAGATTGAAAACTATCTTCATTACATTGCTTGTATGTCAAGTTGGAACTCAATAAGACAGTGACTGTTTGCAATGGTCTTCTGGAAGTCTTCTTGATTTCTGATTGAGGTGGGACTTGGATATTTACTTCAAATTGAACCTTGTGCCCAGCATTAAAGTTTGGGGTCAATTGGACTTCTACATGAGAAGTTATCATCGATCTTCTCCTGCACATTAGGATAGAACTTAACTCCAACCAAAGTGCAACTTCAGAACCTCTGATTGACTTGAAACTTGGTGGTCATGCTTCACTTCAAGTCTTCTGTTCATCATAAAAATTTGGGGTAGATCTGACTTCTGGATTAGAAGTTACGATGGATCTTCTTCCATGGAACAAATTGAGCAAGCTCTGGTCAATTTGCAATCTTGACCCCTGCTCGAAGGGACCTTTCTGAAAATGATGCCCTCTGATCGACTTGGATAATTGGTCTTCTACCCGAAAGTGACTTATGGGTTTGATCGAATTGGTAGTCTGATCGAATCCGCAAATTGGATTTCTACCCGAAAGTAACTTAAGGGTTTGATCGAATTGCGAATTGATCTTCTAATCGAATCCACAAATTAGATTTCTACCCGACAGTCACTTAAGGGTTTGATCTGATCAAATTGCGAATTGATCATGATCGAATTGATCTCCTGATCGAACCCGCAAATTGGATTTCTACCCGAAAGTAACTTAAGGGTTTGATCGAATTGATCTTCTGATCGAATCAGCAAATTGGATTTCTACCTGAAAATAACTTAAGGGTTTGATCAAATTGTGAATTGATCTTCTGATCAAATCCGCAAATTGGATTTCTACCCGAAAGTAACTTAAGGGTTTGATTGAATTGCAAATTGATCTTCTGATCATCCACAAATTGGATTCTACACGAAAGTAACATAAGGGTTTGATCGAATTGTGAATTGATCTTGATTGAATTGATCTTCTAATATAATTGCTAATTGGATCTCACTCAGAAGTGCAATTTAAGGGCTCATCCGAATTGCAAATTCAGATCTTGATCGAATTGATCTCTTGATCGAATTGATCTTCTGATCGAATTGACAATTGGATCTCACCCAAAAGTGCAACTTGAGGGCTCAACCGAATTGCAAATTCAGATCTTGATCGAATTGATCTCCTGATCGAATTGATCTTCTAATCGAATTGATCTTCTGTTCGAATTGCATATTGGATCTCACCCAAAAGTGCAACTTAAGGGCTCAACCGAATTGAAAATTCAGATCTTGATCGAATTGATCTCCTGATCAAATTGATCTTCTGATCGAATTGCTAATTGGATCTCACCCAAAAGTGCAACTTAAGGGCTCAACCGAATTACAAATTCAGACTTTGATCGAATTGATCTCCTGATCGAAGTACTAATTGGATCTCACCCAAAAATAGAACTTAAGGGCTCAACTGAATTGCATGTTCGATCTGATCGAATTCACTGGGGCTCCAACTACTTGGTGCTCCCTTTGGGCGGATACTTGGATATTCTAGCACGGGCACCAACGAACAAGGCCTCCACCTCTTGACGCAATGCATAGTGCATGCTTTATGAACGATCAACACTCGCCCATGGTAACCTTCATGGATTGATCAAGTGGATCTGTAGAGGGGAAAAACAAAAGGCCTTTTATTCTTGATTTTGATGATTAATGACATTAAGTGTCTTGGACTAATTTTTGCTTTGAGTGTGGTCAAAGAAACCAGGTGAAAAGACAAGCAAGAACAATAATTGACAAAGCACCAAATGGAAGTCACAAAGACCTAAGGTAAAAGTTTTGGATTATTTTATTCTTTAGGATTTTATCAATCTCGGTGTTTGGAGATTGACCGGATTTATAGAACTTCTTTTGTTGTTTTGACCGTACTATTAAGAGGGGTTGTGAATCTCTTCTACTACCGGCAAAACTAAGAAACTCTTAGGTCATGAGTTGCATTCTCCCATTCACACATCTGTTCATAATCTTGGTCAAATCTAAGAAAAATTAGAGTTCAAAAAGACTGAAAATTAGACTTAAAATCTGAATTGTGAAAATTGTTAGCATGTGCTAGTAGTCAGCCTAAATGTCAGTCTTTAACACAGACATTCGACCAGTAGCCAAAAGTCTTCGATCAGAAACTATGTACAATGCTGACAGTTAGCATCAATACTCTGTTCGAATACAAAAATTCGATCAAGTACTCCACTTGTAATAAAAACATTTCGACCACTAGTCATTCGTCCAGATATTCAACTAGTCTTAAATCTTGTCGAGCAAAACTGGTTGATACTATGCTGATAGTCAGTTTGAATGTCAGCTCGAGTGTGGATATTTGTCCAGAGGCACACCCTTTTTGAGCTGAAATATTTTACACTGTGCTGACACACAGCTTGAATGTCAATAATAAGTCTTAATTTGCTAGAATTTTACCCTAGACTTAGTATTGAAAATGTGTAAAAATGATGTTTAAAATTTCTTTGATACGTCATTTTAATGAGTTTTTGTAACATTTTTACAATCTGCTTTCACGAGTGTATTACAAACGTACCAAATTTGGAGTTATTTCAACATGGTTTGGATAGGAAACAAAGTGAAGAAAGAAGATGCTGCAAATCTGGAAAAAAATAGGAATTCGACCTGAAATTGGACCCGAATCCGACCCAAAACCCGATTAGTGAATCCAAAACAGACCCGTTAGTCGTTTTAAAGTCCGAATCTGAGATAATTTCCTTCATAAATAAGTCTTGAGTTGTAATTGGTTAATTCTAGGACTTATGTACTATAAATATATAAGCTTTTTGCTCAATTAGACATGTTTTTACATACTAGCCATTATGATTTAGTTTAATTTTAGTTTAGTAGAGCCTCCTTCTCAATTTTATTGCTTTTGTAAGCCGGCAAGGACGGCAACTTCAATTCTCAAGAAATCAAGTAAGTTTTTATTTATTTCTTATTATTATTTCTGCATTCTTATGGCTTTTTGCGAGTAGATCCCTTCTAGGATTAGGGATGACCTAATCCGGAAGGTGTGATTCTTCCTTGGTTTTGATCTCAAGTTTTGAAGTTATTTTCTAATGTTTTCTTCCTCTAAACCCTAAATTCTCGTTTTGGCAATAGGCAACAGACGTAACAGTTGAGCCTTAGCTAGAATTTAGGGGAATTCTTGAGTCCTTAGCGCTTTGACGCGGGACCCTGAACAAGAGAGAGGCTCTCGCTAAACGTGACAGTGGAAGCGATCCTCTGACTATCGACCCAGCGCCTCGAACTGGAACTTAATTTGTCTTGAAAAACAATGAAAATTAACTCACAATCCTCGAACCTTGGATAGAATTATGCCAGATGGTTATGGAATTCCCGAAGCCCTAGGTTTTAATTCTATTTTATAAATCCAGATTTCAAACCTACAATTTACTGCTTTAAAACCCTAGATTGATAGTTTTAGTAGTAGAATTAGTTATAGAAAAACAACCCCAAAACTCGTTTATACTTAACCAGTGATCCATTAAGCTAGAAAGATGAATATGCTTGTTCCTTGTGGAATTCGACCCTCAAGTGCTCAACATTCAACCATCCACCTGCTGTTTATTACTTCGCAAATTGTGCTCGACCCTCTTGAGCGCGATCAAGTTTTTGGCGCTGTTGCCGAAGAACAACGGTAATTCATCTTTTAGATTAATTTTCGCTGATATAAGTCAATCTCACTTCTCAATCTTGCTTCTATTTTTCTTTTTCTTCTTTTCTTTGCACCACTAACCTTTAAGGGACAGTAATGCAAAGCTAGATAGCTCAGACGAACCTGTCAAAATCGTGCGCCAACTTCGATACGAGGCAAGATAGGTAAGATCGGAGGAAAACTCGCAACTTTTTGAAGACATCGAACAAAAACCAACAATGGAGAACCAAAAGAGACTCAAGGATTATGCCATCCTGCTCACCATGTGGTTGCAATCAAGTATTCATAGACCACCGATTGAATCAAATAATTTTGAAATTAAACCTGTACTTTTAAATTTGGTTCAACAAAATCAGTTTAGCGGTCTTCTCGCTGAAGATCCATCTTTACATATGCATATGTTTCTTGAGCATTGTGACACTTTCAAGATTCATGGAGTAACACAGAATGCACTTTGTTTGAGGCTCTTTCCTTTCTCGCTTCGTGAGAAGGTGAGGGCATGGTTATATACTCTTCCTCCTGTGTCGATCACTACTTGGGACGAACTCTCATGAGCTTTTCTTGGTAAATTTTTCCCTCCTACTAAAACTATTCATATTCGCAACCAAATTGCATCTTTTTCTCAACAGGTTGGTGAATCACTTTATAACGCTTGGGAACGGTTCAAGGATTTGCTGTGCAAATGTCCACATCATGGACTAGAAAAGTGGCTTGTAGTTCAAACATTTTATAGCGGATTGAACTACAATGCAAGGATGGCCGTAGACGCTGCAGCTGGCGGTGCACTAATGAACAAAAGTGTAGACGAAGCATATGACCTCATCGAAGGAATCACTCAAAACTACAGTCAATGGGGAACCGAACAAGCTGCTCAACAAGCTACGACCAACAACATGGAGGTAAGTGTAATGTTGCAATTAGCTGAGCAGGTAGCACTCTTGACCGATAAATTGTCTATTCTTGGATCTTTTGCTACTTCATCTGTTAATGCGATTACACCTATATGTGAACTATGCGGCATACAAGGTCATTATTTCCATGAATGCCAATTTAATCCATCTATGGAGCAGGCAAACGCTTTTCAGAGTATGCAACGTCAAAGTAATACTTTTCCTAGCTCATATAACCCTGTATGGTGCAACAGCCAAAACATTGTATGGTCAGGACAAAATCAGCAACCTCAACGCCAACAACAAAGTTTTGGACAGCAGCAACTACATCAACAAAATCCCCAATATCAAGCTCAAAGGCTGCCGTTTCAACCACAAAATCAGCAACCTTATCGACCGCCAAACCAACGACAACCCGAGCAGTTGAACATGGAGCGCATGCTAGAGAACTTTCTAGCAAATCAAGAGAAAGAGAAGACGTCCATGAGCCAAAAGATAGACTCCATATCGACTCACGTCCGCATGCTCGAGACTCAAATCACACAATTGGCGAATCATGCACCGAAAAATGATAACCCTCTTCCTTCTCAACCTATCAATCCTCACAATTCTGAACAAATTAATTTCATAGCTTGTTCTAAACCTCTTGTTTCTAATGCAGTGATCTTAAGGAGTGGAACAAAGCTACCGTAACAAACATCACCAACCGAACCTACGCCGGCAAGTGAAATCGAGGAAATACCATTACCACCGACAAATGATGACGACAAGGACGCCGAACCACAAGAAAAGGAAAGTGGAGAAAATCAGGTAATTCATATTTATAATCCAACTCCACCTTTTGCGGGAAGGTACGTTAAAGCAAAACTTGATAAACAATTTGAAAAATTTGTTGAAATCTTGAAAAAGCTTAATGTGACTGTGCCTTTCACTGATTTAGTAACTCAAATACCTTCTTATGGAAAATTCTTGAAAGATATACTTACTAAAAAGAGGGATTTTAGTGAATTTCAAACTGTTTCTTTGACCGAGAATTGTAGTGCTTTAATTCAGAACAGGATGCCGGCAAAACTACGGGATCAAGGGAGCTTCTCCATCCCTTGTAACATAGGTACAGTACATATCAATCGAGCTCTTTGCGACCTTAGCGCAAGCGTTAGTGTGATGCCTCTTACCATCGCACAATGTTTGACCATGGGTGAGATCATGCATGGTTCTGCAACTTGCCGATCGTTCGGTAAAGCATCCGGAAGGAATCCTGGAAGACGTGCCTCTTCAAATCGGTAAATTTTATCTTCCAGTTGACTTTGTCGTTCTTGATATGGATGAAGATGTTGCTATACCTATTATTTTAGGACGACCAATGCTCCGGACAGCAGGTACCCTCATTGATGTTTGTGAGGGACAAATTACTTTTCGCATAGGGGAGGAGAAAATTTTATTTAAAATGTGATGAGGACATCACCAACACGGATACGAACGTCATTCCTTCAACTCCTTCCACTCTGTCGCCCGAAGACCATGGAGAACATCAAGTCGGCATGAACCCACATGTCAAGCCTTTCATACCATCTACACTGAATCTCCAGCGTACCACGACGCTCCAAGACGAGCCCAAGAAGAAGCCCAAGTAATCCACGCTCCAAGACAAGCCCAAGATGAAGCCCAAGTCATCCACGCTCCAAGACAAGCCCAAGTCATCCGCAAGTCCAATTCGGCCATTTAGGAGCACGCTAACTTCAAATGGACGTCCAAGCCACGTACGGAGTCCGTTTGTGGTGAATGATCACTTTACGGAGAAGCCCACAATGCCACCTTTCCAACGGATCTAGTCCCACTGCCAAATTCCATCTGGATTGCCTGCAATCAATGAAAAAATTCGCGGATAGATTCTGTCGAGTGCTGTGCCACCTCTACTTTGGGCCCAAGGCCTGTGCATCCCTAGGGTTACGTGGGGGTGGGTTCTCTGGCCGGTGGCCTACCTCTGACCGCCATACTCTTGCTACATATGGCCACCACCCCCTATCCTTTTCGTTGGGTTTTTCTTAGATTATACTGCTTAGACAGTTTTCGCCGTTCATCGGTTTGTGGAACCCCAACTTGTGTTCTTCATGGGTAATTAGCAATATTCAGATTGCATCTACTGTGTTCTTGCTTGTGTTCTTGATTCGCATGCAGGGATAAGCCTTATTACCAAGGTCAACCATGTCTTGGCGTGGTTGATAACCAATGGAGCCATGGTGTAGTGATTGCAAGGGTTCGAATCAGTTCTGATTGGAAGCTGGATCGTCAACGTCGAGTTCTCCATCAATCAATTTACCTCTACCTATCGGAAGATCGGGACACTGTACACATCAAGTAGTATCAAAGCGAAGGTTGCCCAATAGGTAACATTGTATACCCTCCTTGTTTAGATTAACTATGTTCTTTCGTCCTAGAGTCCAGAAAATTTTCCCTACAAAAATAATTGTTTACCTTGTCCAAACCCTAGCCATTAATCTTGCATCGTTCTTGTCAGTTTGCATCTTTGAATTTTTGTTCATCGTTGTTGAGTGCTGGTTTTAGTTCTAGTCTTGGTTTGTTTCTGTTTTGCATCTAGTAGTTGACTCAAAATCCATCTTGTTTCCTCGTCGCGTCCAAATTCCAATCTGATGTTGTCCAGTTCGTTGTTTTTATCATATCTTTCTCATACGAACTCGGATTCTCATGTTCTTGTACTTTCTGGAATCGTTGTGAGAAATTCCACAAAAAGATAGTTGTGGACATCTTCAAATTTTGGGCAAACTCGAGTCCAATTCGGATTCAAATTGTTCAATTCGAGACAAGTTCAGTAAAACTATCATATCTTTTGATTTCCAACTCTGTTTTTGACATTCTTGTTCTTGTTGGAAAGATAAAAAGATCCTCTACAACTTTTTTTGTTGGGTAGATCTTCAAATTCGGAGCTTTTGGAGTACAAAGTTGCCAAACAACGTTTATGTTTTGTTGTACAGTTGCAAAAGAAAGAGGCAAGTGCAAAAACAAAAGCCGCACTGTTCAAAAAAGAAGCCGCACAAAAAAAATAAGACGAAAAAAATCAGAGAAGAAAAATGTGTGTAGCAAAGAGGAGAATTTTCAGTGGCGCATCTTGGGTTCTAGTCATTTGTGATTCTAGTTGCTTACTTGAGCTAGATCTGAGTCTAGGCTAGTTCCAGCACTTTGACTATTACTTTGGACTAATTTTTAGCTTTGCATTACTGATATTGAATTGTTGCTACACATATATTAGCCTTCCGAGCTCCACTTTCTTCCAACTCAGTTACAGGCTTACCTTGCAATCGCCTCGCTCACGCTCGTCACAGTATCACAAACCAGCAACCGGTTGCACCCCTACTGCCTTGGTAAGAGCACTTGTAAGAGTGTGGTAAGACACTTGAGAGTGTGTGATTTCCCCCTCCACGACCTAGTAGTTGATAGGGATAATACTTTGGTGTTGTCTTCTGTTTTCTACTAACAATGACAGGTGATACATCTCATGAAGACGAGTGTATTACAAAAGGAGAGCTCATGAAACTCTTGGGTGAACAACACAATGCCATTAATGAGCACCTTAATAGAAAGCTTGAAGATACTACAGCTACCATGAACAACTTGCGACGAGACATGGCAATACTCACCGATAGCTTGGCCACGCTCACTACATGCATTGAAAGAATGGCAAGAAATCAGCCACCTAACAACAGTGCCAAACGGGGGGGAAAAGCGCGATGCAGCACAAGATAATGAGGAGTCCGTCACGGGTGATGATGATGATGCTCAGTGAGACCGCGATGCCGACGCTGAACTCGCTGCTGCTCAACATGCACGTCAACAACACCACCTGAATCACAACCGTCAAGGTATGGGAGGTAATGATTTTAATCACCGCAATGGTCGTGGGAATGATGATCTTTTTGCTAACTTTGACTGCCCTATGTATGAGGAGAAAATTTGCAGGGTGGATGATATAGAAGAAGTCTTGGAATAGGAGTCACCACTTCGACTCACTTCTGGAGAAGGAATGGATGAAATATTCGAAAACGAAAAAACAGACAGTAGCGAAGAAAACGAACAAAACGAAGATGAACCAACAAAAGAACCATCCAATGAGGACATCTCGGATTCCAACGTCACAGGTAAGGAAAAGGTAAGTAAACCTACACTCAAAACTCTTCCTTCCTCGCTAAAATATATGTTTTTGGATGATGATGAGATGCAACATGTCATTGTTAATGCAAACTTGACCAATTCACAACTAGAAAAATTGATTTCTTTACTTCGTGTGCATTGCAATGCTCTTGTTATTCTATTAATGATATCAAAGGGATTAGCCCTAAAATTTGCATGCATAGGATCTCTCTAGTTGATGAAACTAAAACCTCCGTTAAGCGTCAACGTAGATTAAACCCGAACTTGAAGGAAACTGTAAAAGCTGAAATTTCTAAACTATTAGATGCAGGTATCATTTATCCTATTTCTAATAGTAATTGGGTTAGCCCTGTTCATGTGGTTCCAAAGAAAAGAGGTATGACTGTGGTCAACAATGCTAATAATGAATTGATCCCTACTAGACTTGTTATTGGATGGTGCATGTGCATTGATTATCGTAAATTAAATAGCATCACTAGGAAGGATCACTTTCCATTACCTTTCATTGATCAAATGTTGGAAAGATCAGCCAAACATACATACTTTTGTTTTCTTGACGGGTATTCGGGGTTCTTTCAAATCCCAATTCATCCCGATGATCAAGATAAGACGACGTTTACATGTCCCTTCGGTACTTTTGCCTATAGGCGCATGCCGTTTGGATTATGTAACGCGCCTGCAACCTTTCAACGATGTATGATGGCTATCTTTTCAAATTTAATCAAAAAATAATGGAAGTCCTTATGGATGATTTTAGTGTTTATGTCCTCTTTCGATGCTTGTATCCAAAATCTTTCTCGAGTCTTAAGCAGGTGCGAAGAAGTCAACCTTATGCTAAACTGGGAAAAGTGCCAATTCATGGTTCAAGAAGGCGTGGTGCTTAGCTACGTAATTTCTGAACGAGGGATTGAAGTCAACAAGGCAAAAACCGAAGTCATAGCAAGTCTTCCACCACCAACCAACGTGAAGGGCATACGCAGTTTCTTGGGACATGCAGGTTTTTACCGACGTTTCATTAAGGATTTTTCAAAATACTAAACCTCTCACTCATTTGCTTGGTAAAGATGTGCCTTTTGATGTTGATGAAAAATGCCTTGATGCCTTTAATCAACTGAAACATGCATTAACTAGTGCTCCCATCATACAACCTCTAAATTGGAAAGAACCTTTTGAATTGATGTGTGATGCTAATGATTATGCAATTGGCATTGTTCTAGGGCAAAGAACAAATAAGGTCTTACATGCTATATACTACGTAAGCAAAACTTTAGATGATGCTCGAAATAATTACACTACAACCGAAAAAGAATTGCTTGTTGTAGTCTATGCCCTAGATAAATTCTGTCCATATTTGATTGGTTCAAAAGTAACTGTGCATACTGATCAGGCTACTTTTAAGTATCTTTTGACCAAGACAGAAACGAAGCCATGGCTTGCACGATGGATCTTATTGCTACAGGAATTTGATTTGGAGATCAAAGATAAGAAAGGTGCTAAGAACGTCGTCGCCGATCATCTCTCGTGACTCTTGACCGACACCACCAACATTCACATCAATGACGCTTTACCCGACAAGCACCTTTACTTGATTCAACAAGAACCATGGTATGCTGATATTGCAAATTATTTATTTAACCATGAACTTCCTCCATGGTTGACACGTAGACAACGAAAGCGCTTCCTCCACGATATCCAACGCTACTACTGGGACGATCCGAATCTTTTCAAAAAGGGATTTGACAACATATTTCGAAGATGCGTGCCCGACCACGAGATCCAAATCGTCCTTGAACATTGTCATTCATCTCCATGTGGTGGTCACACCGGAGCTTCAAAAACAGCGGCTAAGGTATTGCAATCAGGTTTGTTTTGGCCTTCTTTATTTAAAGATGCTTATGACTTTGTGCAAAAATGCGATCCTTGCCAACGTTTGGGAAATTTAAGTAAAAGACATGAAATGCCCTTAACAAGTATTCTTGAAATTGAACTCTTTGATATATGGGGGGTAGATTATATGGGATCTTTTCCATCTTCTGTGGGTAACTCCTACATCTTAGTTGCAGTTGATTATGTTTCAAAGTGGGTAGAGGCTGTTGCTACACCAACAAATGAGTCAAAACATGTGATAAAGCTTTTCAAAACAATCATCTTTCCCCGATTTGGTATCCCGCAAGAGGTAATTAGTGATGGCGGTGCGCATTTCACTAATTACCAATTTCAAAAATTGTTGATGAAATATGAGGTAATTCATAAATTTGCTCTTTCATATCACCCTCAGACAAGTGGATAGGTTGAAGGCTCAAACAGGAAAATCAAGTCGATCTTGCATAAGGTGGTGGCACTGTCTCGTACGGATTGGGCACTCAAACTTCCAGATGTCCTTTGGGCATATCGCGCTGCATTCAAGACTCCGCTAGGTATGACGCCTTATAAACTTGTATTTGGTAAAAACTGCCATTTGCTTGTTGAACTTTCACACAAGGCGTTATGGGTGTTAAAAGAACTCAACTAGGATTTTGACAAAGTGGGATGAAGGCAAATCCTTGAATTGCATAAGCTAGAAGAGCTTCAGAACAACTCCTACGAAAGTGCCTTGATCTATAAAGACAACACAAAAAAGTGGCATGACAAACGGATCCTCAACCGTGAATTTAAACCAAGTGATTTGATTCTCTTATTCAATTCTCGATTGAAATTGTTCCCAGGGAAATTGAAATCGCGATGGACTGGGCAATACGCGATAGAAAAGGTCTTTCCGTATGGTGCCGTCCAACTTCGAGCCAAAACGGCACCACTTTCAAGGAAACATGCACCGTATCAAGCTATACAATGTGGGAGATAGGTAAGTACACTAAACTCGGCCGATTCTTTTGATTCTATATATTTTTGAACAATCGAGAACGTTCCGTCGAGGACGTTAAACTAGCGCTAGCCGAGAGGCAACCCAGTTATCCAAACTCCGATGGTTGATCTACACGGTGCGCAAGTTTTTCTTTCTTTTTATTTATTTTCATTTTTTTTAGGTTTTCACTTGCGATGCCTTGGACTGCACCATTGGAGCTACATGGACGACAACATATTCTTCCACCACATCATCATCTACAACATCCACCAACCTGAACCACAACCGCAAACGGTAATCTGTATCTATCTCTATATATTGAGGACAATGTCTGATTTAGCTTGGGGGTGTTCACTTAACCATTTACTTAGTCTGATTTAGCTTGGGGGATGTTCACTTCACCAATTGTTTAGTCTTCAACAAATCATCATTCCACCACATTCCATCATAAACTGAAAAATAAAAAGAGATTTATCACTTGGAATGCCTGATTTTGAAGATGATCTTTAATCAATTAGATGATTATTCTATCACCTCTTTACATATAATCCATTGAACTTAGATCTTTTAAAGATTTTCATTGCCTATGTTTAGTTTTTATCTTAAAGTTACCATTAAAGTTTGAACTTATCCATTAAATTGTACTCGACTTCTTCCAAATTGAAGATTTCTAATAGAACCATTTTTTGGAATTAACTCTCTTATGTTACTCTTTATGCCTAGATTGCTAATTGCCCTTCTCTTTAAAAATAAAAAAATGTGTAAAAGTAAGTATAATCGACCCACTGGGGGGAAGCAGAATCGTCGACCAGCTTGGGAAGGGAAGATTTACTTAACTTATGCATAAAAAAATAATAATATTTTCAGTAAAACGGTTGCTTAAGCTTTGGCTTTGTCTAATCTCATGTAACGTATATGCGACCTGCTGGGGGAGGCAGTGGTGAATCGTTGACCAGCTGGTGAAGGGAAGGTATACGGAGCATTGAGGTTGCTTACAGGGGCTCGGGAAACCGACAAAGCTGCCTTTCGGTAAGTGCACTTAAATAAGCGTCTTTAGTTGTATCTCCTCTCACCGAGATAGAATGATCCAGTAAAAATATTTTGTCCAAGAGCACGAAAAAGTTGAAGAATAAAAAAAAAGAAGCAAACAAACAAACAACAAAAGAAAGAAAATAAGTGTTGTTCTTTAGAAGAGGGCAATTTAGCAACTTTGTATAAATCGTAGCATAACAAGCGTTTTCTTTGCATGGTTTATTTTAAATCCTATATGAAACAAGATTGTTAAGACATTAATTGATTAAGCTCTCTCTTTTCTAAGGTTGAAATTTGATAATCTTAATATATGCATTTGGAAAATTTAAATTGCTAAGATCAATTGCCTCATATGCATAGATGTGTTGTGAATTTTCAGAAGATTGTTTATAGAGAATCTAATTTGCCAAGGCGTCTCAATTTTTAGAAAAATTATTCACATTCTTTGTTTGAGGACAAGCAAAATGCTAACTTGGGGGAATTTGATAAGTCCTAATTTGGTAGAATTTTACGTTAGGCTTAGTATTGAAAATGTGCAAAAATGATGCTTAAAATTCCTTTGATACGTCATTTTATGTGACTTTTTATAACATTTTTACAATATACTTTCATGAGTGTGTTCTTCATGTTTCAGGGAACAAACGTACCAAATTTGGAGTTATTTCAGCATCGTTTGGATAGAAAACGAAGTGGAGAAAGAAGATACTGAAAATCTGGAAAAAAACAGGAATCCAACCCGAAATTGAACCCGAATCCGACCCAAAACCCGATTTCTGAATCCAAAAAAGACCCATTAGTCGGTTTAAAGTCCGAATCTGAGATAATTTCCTTCCTAAATAAGTCTTGAGTTGTAATTGGTTAATTCTAGAACTTATGTACTATAAATAGAGAAACTTTTGGCTCAATTAGACATGCTTTTTTACATACTAGCCATTAGGGTTTGTTTAGTTTTAGTTTAGTAGAACCTCCTTCTCTATTTTATTGTTTTTCTAAGCCGGCAAGAACGACAACTTCAATTCTGAAGTAATCAAGTAAGTTTTTATTTATTTATTATTATTATTTCTGCATTCTTATGACTTTTTGCGAGTAGATCACTTCTAGAGTTAGGGATGACCTAATCCGAAAGGCGTGATTCTTCCTTAGTTTTGATCTCAAGTTTTGAAGTTATTTTCTAATGTTTTATTCCTCTAAACCCTAAATTCTTGTTTCGGCAACAGATGTAACAGTTGAGTCTTAACTAGAATTTAGGGGAGTTCTTGAGTCCTTAGCACTTTGACGCGAGACCCTAAACAGGAGAGAAGCTCTCGCTAAACGTGACAGTGGAAGCGATTCTCTGATTGTTGACCTAGCACCCCGAACTGGAAACTTAATTTGTCTTGGAAAACAATGGAAATTAACTCACAATCCTCGGACCTTGGATAAAATTACACCAGATGGTTATGGAATTCCCGAAGCCCTAGGTTTTAATTCCTGCTTTATAAATCCAGATTTCATACCTGTAATTTACTACTTTAAAAGCCTAGATTGATAGTTTTAGTAGTAGAATTAGTTATAGAAAAACAACCCCAAAACTCGTTTATACTTAACCAGTGATCCATTAAGCTAGAAAGACGAATACGCTTGTTCCTCGTGAAATTCGACCCTCAAGTGCTCAACGTTCAACCGTCCACTTGCGGTTTATTACTTCGCAAATCGCGCTCAACCCTCTCAAGCACGATCAGTGAGCATGAATGTTAGCTGGAGTGCAGACATTTGTCCAGAGGCACACTTTTTGAGCTGAAATATTTTACACTGTGCTGGCAGTCAGTTTGAATGTCAGCTCGAGTGTGGATATTTGACCAGAGGCACAACCTTTTTTGAGCAAAATAAAACTGTTTCTATGCTGATAGTCAGTCTGACAATCCTGACTGTCAGTACACTTCCTGACAAAAATTCCAAGGGCTCATGATTGTGTCATAACTAGCTGTTTGAGACAAACACTGACTTTCTGTCAGCATGCACTGACACTTTTTCTGCATGACCAGAACGGCTAGTTATGAGGTGTGAGCTATATGTATATGTGTGTCTGTGTGTGTGTGTGTGTTGTGAGCATGAATTTTCCATCTCTCTAAGCTAGAATTTGATACACACTTGAGCCCAAGCATTCTTTCATAGAAGACTTGATATTTTGATCAAAAAATCATCCTTTGAGTTTGTGAGAGATCTCCGAGCAAAAACATTTGGATCTTTAGAGTTTCTCGGTGATTGTTGGTGTTCAAGAGAAGATCTCGAGCTTGCTACTCTTGGTGATCACCATCACCTAGAAGGTTTGGAGGCATGGCTGTGATCTCTCCATAGACGAAGCTTGTTAGAGAGGCTCAGTGTGTTTGTGATAGGTTTGGTACTCACCTTTTTAGAGAGGAGAAGGAGAAATTATAGTGGATATCAGAGCTAGACTCATGCATTGAGTACTTCAACGAGGATTAAGGGAGACTGGGCAAGTCTCCGAGACCTCGGGATAAGTCACTTGTGTTTGATACTCTCTCATTTTATTCTTACTTTCTTGTGTTGATTTGATTCAATTCTTACTTGCACTCACATAGCTCTTTTAGGCCTTAATTATCTAAAAAGTTCTAATTCATAAAAGCCTCCTATTTACCCCCTCTAGTCGGCATACTTGATCCTACAATTGGGTGGTTGCCCTATTGATCAATGAGTTGGTACGCACCACCATCATATGCCTACTCGATGACATATAGTCCTTCCCATTTAGGCTCAAACTTTCCTTTGACCTTGCTTGTGACGACAATGGGGCGTTGAAGAACAAGTACTAGTTCATCTTTTTTGAAGACATGTGGCTTGACAAGCTTGTCGTACGCCCGTACCATGTTTTGCCGGTACAACTCAATGTCTTGAAGTGCATAAAGATGATCTTACTCCAAGGTATCCAGCTCTTGATAACGAAGCCAAATCTATTCATCATGTGTGAGTTCTTCTACAGTGATATTCTTAATGAGGGAATCTCAACCACTAATGGCAACACGGCTTCACCCCCAAGCACTAAGGAATAGCTGTGTTGGAGTGCACACCATGATGTGATAAGCCCATAACACCTCGAAAAGACAATCATGCCAGTCTTTTCGGTATCTTCCGACTATTTTCTTCAAGATCTTGCCCAATGTTTTGTTGAAGACTTCAATCAATCCATTGGCTTGAGGATAATATCTGGTAGAATAATTCCACTGGATCTTGTACTTCGCGGCAAAATTGTAGATCTTCTGTGATTTGAAGGCTTTTCCATTGTTAGAGATGATGTGATGAAGTATCCCAAAGCGGTAAAGGATGTTGTGCTCTAGAAAGTTGATGACGTTGTCCGACTTCACTTCTTGCAATGGGATTGCTTCCGCCCACTTGGAGAAATAATCAGTTGCTGCCAAAATGAAACGATGTCCCTTGGATGAAGGAGGCTCCATGGGGCCAATGACATCAATGCCCCAAGTGTCGAACGTGTAACATCCCTATTTTTGGCTATCTTTTCTGCTTACGAGTCAGCATATCTTCTCTGGAATCCCTGATGTCTCAACCCTATCTTGATCTTAGGTATGCCACTACCTTAACCTAAAAAGTTGGCAGCTAAACTCCATCTCCCAGATCGTTTTTACATTTCAGTCCAAAAGTGCTTTAATTTAATCCTTTTCAGAAAACCCAAAAAGGCTAAAAGTCCCAGATCATCTCCAAATCCAGATCTGATCAAGTGATTATCTTTCTTTCATTTTTCTAAGCATTTTCCCCTTCTGGAAGAATTCCAGAATCTCAACCGAAACCCTAGTTTCAGCCCCGACAAAAGTTTCAAACCCTAATTACCCTGTTTACCCTAATTACCCTGTTTTCGATTTTTGTCAAAACCACCAAATCTTATCGGATTTTACCATTTTTCCTGCTGGATGAGTCTAAGACATTTAGTAACACTCATCCGCAAAGTCGAAATCCAAATCAACCCTTCAGATCTTCGGAATTGCAAATAGGCCCAAATTCCCGAGCCAAAACCCTCGCAGTTTAGTCCAAATCTTCACAAATTAGTCCAAAGCTTGCAACCAGGTCCCTGTACCGTTTTCGACCACGACCAGCGTTCGTTCGACCAGCGCCCCACCGTTTTTCCTGGCCGTTGAACTCGCCGCCGGCGAAGTTCCCCGCGCTGCCACCTTCACAACCACGTAGCCACCAACCGCGCACATCTGTACCGCCACCGTGGAGCAGTTCACCGCGCTGTGCCGTGTTCTTCCCTGCGCGCGCGCGCCTGCTATTGTCAGGAGCTCCACGCCACATGGCTACCATCCCGGAGATCATCATCTCGCCTTCCTGACGAAATCCCTATTTCGCGCGATGCTCCGCCTCTGGCAGAGCCCTGCCATGTCCCGACGTGCCTCGTTGACCGCTCCAGCGCCAGAAGAAAATCTCACCGGCGATTGCTGCAACTCCCAAGAGCTCAATCCCGCGGCTATATAAGCCCCCCTTGCCCAGCGTTTCTTCACACACCACCGCAGTTGAACACCTTAGCCTCCACCACCAGAGAGCAACTGAGTTCTCCAGCGCCGCCGCGAAGACCTTCTTCCCCGGCGAGCAGTTCCTGAAGCTCACGGCGCCAGCTTCGCCCGTAGCTTCCCCCTCCAAGCCAACACCACCAGTAAGGTCACCTTATCCCCATGTATGTTTCATAGCCATTAATTGATCCCCGGCGAACCTCAACGCCGGCAATCACCGGAAAAGCCGTGATCCCCTGTTCCCGTAATGCCGAGTGATTCAAGCCAAATTGATCCTCGTGCCAGTAGGGAATAATGACCAGTGAGCTAGGAGGAACGAGCCTGTAAACTTAGAATCGCCAATTTTACCCCGAGCTTCGAAATCCCATGTTCGAGCCTCGGCAGTTCGCCGGAGAACACCGCCGTGCTTCTCCAGCCATCCTCTGGCAAAATTGAGTGCGCCAATAGCTTCGTGACAGCCCCTAGATGCTTCCCGAGCATGGAATTAAGTTCAAACGCCCTGGAACGAAAACGCCCAAATCGGTGCCTTCGTCTTTGGCCCCGATCGCCGGAGTTCATTTTTCGGCCAAACCAGCCGATGAAACTTTGTCATCTAGCTAGGCCTCAACCCCCTGAGCAATTTACTCCACTGGCTCGAACCCTGAATCAGCCTAGATCAAAATTTATGATCATGCCAAGATTGCTGTCCAGTGGTTCAGTTCATGTCCAGACCACCGTGTTTGCTCACCGGATTTGGCCACCTTTCGGCCACTTTCTGCCCTTGAGCCTGTTAAGAGTTTTGTAGCTGTTATCAAGGCCTGAACCCCAGACAAAGTTGTGCACCAATTGGAGTCCTGAGTCAAAAGTTATCCAATGCCCTAGTTTCTGGCCATGTCTAGCACTATGTCAGTGCATGTCCACCAGTGGCATTAGATGATTTAGACTTGTTACATTTGAGCAATTGAAATACCACTTTGTCCACTAAGCCTTTTGAACCATGCTCTACAATATTCCCTATTGCCACATCTCCAGAAAACAGACCTAGAACCAATTTAGGGCTATGTCAAGCCATGAGCCGAATGTCAGCCTTTCGACATTCAAGTCCTTTTTGAGCCCATCTCTTCGATCAATGTCAAGTGACCTTGTCCAAACCCTTACCCCTACATGCATGATGTATTTACGTATTATTTTCTAGTACTTGTATGCTTATATAGTGTGTATGTGTTGTTGTATCCGCCATGGAATCAGACGTTGAAGGAACCGAGGAGATCTTCGAGGATTCATCTGAGCAGCTAGACCCATCACTGCAAGGCAAGTCTCAAACCCTTGATCATGTCTAGCCTAATATTTTGAAATGAAATATGTTAACTGTTTTCAAGTATATGCATGCCTTAAGTTCAAATAAGAACTATGATTCAATAAAGTGATTAGATATGACCTAAAAGATTGTAAAGCCCCTTTTTACATTGAATATTCCTGCACCCTTGTCACCCTAGAATATCATGCTTAGGCTATGCTATGCTCAAGATTATATGTTAAATGCTGAATGGTCACATATGAGAAAAGTATATTCAAAAACCCTTTTGTGAAAGAAAATGTGATTGGAATCGATAGTGAGGATGGTTTGATTGGATGGTGCTGTGTGCGCACTGGGAATGTGAAAGACTCCTCACTAGAGATTCATAAGGACTAGAACCTTGTGTTGTGCTTCTATGAGGCATGAAAAACGTACCAACCACTTGCCTGTTTATGGGACGGGCGCAACTTAGTAGCTTTCTTTAGTATTAGCTTTTCCCTGCAATGGTTATCGATCCAGTGTCTTGCGAGAACTGGTGGGCCACAGAAGGCCATGAGTGATGTGAGTTCAGAAAAATCATGAGAGGAAAAGGTGGAAAGAAGGAAGGCGCCCTATGCCAGATTAAGTCGTGCGCGACTGTAATCAAGAGAGGCTATGTGTCTTGCGAGAACATAGACCCAGGCTAGGAAGTAAGGCAGTGGGGAGGACCCACAACGGTACTTGAGACTTGACTGTCTATTTACCGGGCAGGGAATAGTTAATGCTAGGACTGTAAACTGTTGTGTCATCTCGGCCTTGTCACATGCGTAAGAGTCGCATGGAGAGGTACCGACTTGAAAGCCGAATGATCGGTGGATTAAGGTGGTACACCTTTACAAAGTTTAAAAAGTATCGGATACTCTGAGCTCCCAGGTTATGGAGTCTACGCGCTGTGGATTCTATTCACATCAATGCAGCACAAGTAGCTTTTGGAAAGCTTTCACAAAGTCAGAATAAAGTGGTGACTCATGAAAGACCGCCACACACAACATTTTCTGAGAATTTAGCTTAGGGTTTTAAAAGCACAACTTTTGAAAATAAAGGTCTTTTCTCCAAAGACTAAGTGTGAAAATCTATTCTATATACATATATGAAGCCAAGGAGCTATTCTTTGAGAAATTTCCCCCTCATCTATATATATACTTGCATTCTTATTTGAGACTTGTTGAGCACCATGTGGACAATGTGCTCACCCTTGCTTTTACAAACAAATTTAGAAGAAGGATTCGTCGACCCTGAATCTTACGGTCTTGAACCCAATGTGGAACAAGAAGAAGAAATTGAAGACCAAACTTGTTAAAGGGTTATGTACCAAGGTGGAGTCAGATGTGGAGAAGGCCCGTACACCGCTGCCGCAGAAGAAGAAGACTGATGAAGTCCTTTTGCTTATTATTGTTGTTTCATTTTGTACCGACCTTTGTGTCGAAAACTCCTTAATTTGTATCAACATTTAAATGCGTCATTTTGGCGCTAAGTTATTGTAATGTTGGTCCTTGTGATCAGCACTTGTTTTTAATTACTCGCATTTTATATAATGCATCTTGTTGTTGTGAGCTGCAATGTACCTTTTCTGAGTGCAACCCACCTGGGCGGTTGCCACCGGATTCCTCAAATGAGGGTCCCACAGAACGGCCATGAAGGGACAGTGGGGTGAAAAGGAACAAGTGGTCGATGCTTGATGTCACCATATATTTGACAATCATGGCAAGACTTGGCCACCTTGAGACAACCAGCCATAATGCTAGGCCAATAGTAACCAGCAAGTCTCATGTTGTGGTACATTTTTGGCCCACTTTGATGGCCACCACAAACTCTGTGGTGAACATCCTACAAAACTTTGTCAGGTTCTCTTCGGGAAAGACATCGAAGGAGCATTTGATCAAAGGATCGCCATGATAGAACCCCCACTTTGTATGTGTATGTTGGGAGTTGTCGTTGCAGCTGGCACCTCTTCACAGGGTCATCTGGTAGAGTGTTATAATTAAAATAATCGAGGAAGAGTTTATGCCAGTCTTCTACTCCAATATCAGAAGTGACAACAATATCGACTTCAACTTCTTCTGATATGAGCTCCAAGACTGTAGGGAGCAACCACCTTTCTTTTATGATGACTTGCGCAGACTCCCCATCTAGAAGAGCAAGTGCTGTAGCAAACTTTGCCAAAGAGTTAGCTAATGCATTCTAACTTTGTGGCACATGAGAAATCTCAATATGCTCGAATTTCTTCATAAGTCTTCGTGTCGCTTCATGGTATGACATCAATTCAGGCTTCTAGACTTCATTAATGCCGTTGACTTGACACACAATAAGCTGAAAATCACCAAATACATGGAGGCGATGAATATCCATAGAAAGCGCCAATAATAGGCCGAAGGTAAGCACTTCATATTTGGCTTCATTATTTGAACATTCTTCCTTAAGAAGAGAGAAAGAATGATGTATCGGCCCGCCTTCTGGTGTCTTGAACACGAGACCTACATCGGCTTGCCTTCTTGGCATTCCATCAGGGTCTAACTCAGTTCGGGAGGCACCATCAAAGTACAACTCCCATTCCATCGTGTTGGAGGTGAAGACTTCTTCATCAGTTAGGTCGATGACCAAAGGAGAATCATCCAGAACAAGATGTCCTGCGAGAAAATCAGCAAACGCTTGACCCTTAACTACCTTCTGTGGGACATAGGTGATATCATACTCCATCACTAGTAGAGCCCATTTACCGAGTCTCCCTATAAGAACCAGCTGACTCAATATATATTTCACTGGATCCGCTTTTGCAATGAGCTAGATCTGATGTGATAACATATAATGTCGTAGCTTCTTCAAAGCAAAGATAAGAGCCAAACACAATTTTTCAATTGGTGAATAATTGTGTTCAACACCTGCCATAGTGCGGCTTAAATAGTAGCACTCCACCTCCTTTCCTTTGTCATCATGCTGGGCAAGAAGTGCGCTTAATGAGTTAGGCTGTGCAGCTACATAGAGGATGAGGGGCCACCCTTTGATTGATGCTGATAAGAGCGAGTGGATTGAGCAAGTATTCTTTAATTCTGTCGAAAGCATCTTTACACTGCTCGTCCCACTCGAATTCCACTCCCTTTCTCCCTTTTCATCATTCTTTTGAAAGGTTGGATGTGACCTGAAAGGTTAGAAATAAAATGCCGTATATAAGCGAGCTGGCCTTGGAGTGACTTCAACTCCTTCAGATTCTGTGGAGGAGGCATCTGTAGAATTGTCTTGATCTTCTTTGGGTCAATCTCAATACCGTGGTGGTGCACAATAAATCCTAGAAAGACTCCAGACCCGACAACAAAATGCGCACTTGAGGGGATTCATCTTCAGTTGATGCTTGCGCGGCCTTTCGAAGAAAATATGGAGGTCATCTTGATGATGTTCACGCTTCTGAATCTTCACCACTAAGTCATCAACATGACATTCTACTAAATGATGAATTAATTCATCAAAGATAAATGCCATGGCTCCCGGATAAGTGGCACCAGCATTCTTCAATCCAAACAGCATCACCGTATAATAGAAATTCCCTTTTGGTGTATGGAAGGCGGTGTCAATGGCATCATATTCATTCATCTTGATCTGGTTATAGCATGATGATCCGTCCATGAAAGAGAGGGCACCATAGCCCGTAGTGGCATCAATGATGATCTCCATGATAGGCAAGGGGAAGTCATCTTTTGGACAAGCTCAGTTCAAATCCCTGAAATCAACACAAACACGTACTTTCTCATTCTTCTTCTGCACCGGGACAATGTTAGCCAGCCAACGCGGGTATTGCACTTCCTTGATGAAGCCAGATATGATTAGCTTATCCACCTCAACGACAATTTGCTCTTGTAATTCGGGGTGGAAACGTCATGGTTGTTGCTTCACAAGGCGAAATTGTTGATCAATCGCCAACTTGTGTGTGGCTACACGAGGATCAATCGCCAGCATCTCTTTATAAGACCAAGCGAAGCAATTCCTGTACTCCATCAAGAAGTTTTGGTAACTTCCATGTTCTTTAGGCTTGAGGGTTGCGCTGATAAAGGTGGAGCGCGGATCCTCCTCACTTCTCAAGTTGATCTTCACGAACTCATCAACAGTGAGTTGCCCTCCATCTTCAAGTTTTTGAGGTGCAGGAGCAGCATCTAGTACTTCTCCATGTTTGGCTGGCATTGCTTCATGTATCCTGGCCAAGAGATGTTGTTCGCCCCCACCCCAATGACATTGATTTGCAGCAACTCCAAAGGACCGAGGTTGGTGAAGAGTTTGGTAGCACTGGTCGACATCATCTTCATCAGAACTTGAAAATTTGCATTCATGATACCTTTGTGGGCTGCTGTCAATCACTATGGCATGACATGTGACTTTTTATGCACCATTGGCTTCATCATCTTCATCGTTAGAGTTGGCATAACCCAAGCCATAGTTCGAGCAGAGGTCACGAGACTTATGCCCCTTTCGAATGAGCTTTTCTGATTTCTCCCACCATTCTTCACAGATTGCAAGTGGAGCCAGCAACCTTTGATTTCTTTCCAACTTCACTCCAGCCCTGTTGAGCAGATTGACCATTCGGGGCTCAGCCTTCATGGCGATCAAAACTGCTTCAAGGTCAATCGAAGGACTGAGCTATTCAATGATAGAATCATATGCCTGCTTTTTTGGAACTTTATAGAATATGGTGGGTGAAGTACAACCATTTGGGTCCGGGACATGCCAAACTTCCAATGGTGTTGTTACAGATGTATGGCACGATGGAGGCTGCTTGAAAATAGCACTAGTCACTGCTTTTTCAAACTGCTTTATTCTCTTTTGACTAGTCCTTGCTTTGTATGAAAACCGTTTGTGCTCACGGCTTCCCACATGCATCAAAGATGAAAGGAGATGAGGACTCATTCTTTGCTATGATTGTCTTGCAATTTTTTTAGCACCTATAACATTTTTGTTAGTTAAAGAAATAGATGGTGAAGAAGTAGGAGTCGGGTTGGCTTCCTTTAAGCTTGAGATAAGGAGCATTGGTGATGCTTCCATTTTTTACCTTTGCAACATAGGTGTAGAAGAATATGATGAAGCAGCAGCTCCCGCCTTCAACAGTAACAGAGCAATAGAATCTTGCTTTCGCAGGGCTGATGTAGTAGAATTTCCCATTAGGATTGAAGGACCATATAAGTAAGGGACAGCTACAAATGACTTTTCACAACTGGAATCCCTACCCTTGTAGGTGCACTTTGCAAGCTCCCTCTTTCTGACAGGTAGGGATGATGCAATGAGGAACTTTGCTTGTGTAAGAAGGGTTGAACTCGACGTGATTAGAGCATCTACAGATGGCGTCGATCTTTCTTGCTGCTTCCCAGGAACTTCACTTGGAAAATAGTATTTCGCATCTGCATGATGCGACTCTTGGAAGGTGTAATGGTTGATGTTGGCAACTATCCTCTGCTGCTCTCCATTGTCATCTATTAAATTGAAACATTGATGCAGAGTCAACGGAATTACCCGATACTTGTGTATCCAGGGTCTTCCCAGTAGTGCAGAGTAGGAGGTGTTCACTTCTACGACGAAGAACCACACCTTGAAACTGAAAGTCGACATTTGGAGCTTCAGAGTAATTTCCCCCATAGCTATCCTTCTTTGATTGTCAAAGCCACATATCATCACATATGTGGTCTCCAAGTCTTCAAATGAGAAACCTGCACGAGTTAAGCTTCGAATTGAAAGGATGTTTACCGAAAATCCTGAGTCAACCAAGACTTGTTGAAGATAATCGCTTCTGATGTTCCCTTCCACATGAAGAGGGCGGTTGTGATCATCATTCTCTATGACCTTGTCTTCTTCAAAAAATGTGATCTCATTTGTGCTGGTGGAGTTGCAGAGAAGATGGTGCTTTGCATTGCCACTTCATATAACTGAGGAGTTTTTAGCTCTTTAATAAGGGCCTACCGGAGATTGAGCACCAATATTAAAGCATCATACACACTTAAGAGTGCAGGAATATGCTTCAAATGCACAATGATGTTGTAGTCGATTGCCTGCTGCGCTTGCTTTTCTTCTTCAATAGAACAAACATTTGGAGCACCACTTGACACATTGATAGTCTTGTTAAGTAAGGCCTTCTCTTTGTCTTCTCTGTACAGTCAAGACTTGAGAGGTTCAGGACAAGTCTTGCCTCCTCGCAGATTCATGTGGACCGCTTCTACTTCATCTTTTG
The DNA here is from genome assembly GCA_019359835.1 of Pharus latifolius. Taxonomy (NCBI): domain Eukaryota; kingdom Viridiplantae; phylum Streptophyta; class Magnoliopsida; order Poales; family Poaceae; genus Pharus; species Pharus latifolius. The sequence goes on from CM033325.1 coordinate 37,224,954, forward strand.
CAGGTAGAACATCAGTATGAAGTACTTCACGTTCTTGCACCATGAACATCTCCTCCGAATCAGATGCATTAGAGTTTCAACCTACAAGAATCACATTGCACGAGGCAATGTTTGAAGAAGGTGATACTTTAGCATCAGGTGTCCCTACTAGTGCAGAGGGTTGCCCCCAGCATTTAGGCAAGAACTATGCCAACGTAGGAAGAGTGTGGCTCGGTCGAGGAAAAGATTCGTCTCCTTCTGACAGAGGGATAAATCTTGGTGGCATACGTCGATGACTCGGGTCAGGTTGTCTCTTCCTTGCTTGTGACTTGATCACTGAAGGAGCAGCATGATCCTGAATGTGGTTATGAAGTTTATGTCGTGGGCATTGTCCCATCACCTCCCACGGTCTTCCTCCCTATTTGAAAAGAATTGGAATCGGCCACTGATTGGTTAGTTGGTGCTCTATTTGCTCAAGTGGCAACCATAGGCCTTTGTCTCCATTATCTGCTTGAGTGGATGAAGAGCCTTCACGAACCGTTGTCATATTTGTAGCATGGTAGTCAGGATCGACAGCTTAGGGCTCTAAAGCAAGTCGCTTATCCTCAATTGCCCTTTGAAGCCACTCCTTGAAGGCAAAATAATCTTCAATTACATGCTTGACATAGCTATGGTATGGGTAATATAAAGGATTGTGTGTCATCCCCACTTGGTCAAGTCTTCTCGGCTCAAGAAGCTTCAAAGCCTGTTGTGCCATCAACTAATCAAAGAATGTTGGGGGAAATCTTCGCGCCATCAAGTCCAGGTAAGGGGCAACGATCCCAGTGACCCCGTCCCAGGCGCCGCCATTTGCTCGGGGACAAGGCCCCCGGTGACCCCCATCCCGGGCGCCGCCACTTGCCCAGGGACAGGGCCCCCAGTGCCTCTGTCCCTAGCGCCGCCATTAGCTCGGGGACAAGGCCCCCGATGACCTCTGTCCCAGGCGCCCCCGATGACCCCTGTCCCAGGCGCCCCCGATGACCCCTGTCCCGGGCGCCGCCATTAGCCCGAGGACAAGGCTCCCGATGACCCTCGTCCCGGGCGCCACCATTAGCACGGGGACAAGTCTCCCGGTGATCCCGTCCCGAGCACCGCCATTAGCCCCGGTCCTGGGAGCCACCACTTGCCCGGGGACAGGGCCCCCGATGCCTCTGTCCCGGGCGCCGCCATTAGCCCAGGGACAAGGCCCCTGGTGACCTCTGTCCCGGGTGTAATTCTTCGTCCAATATAGGTTCACAATCAATAACATCTTCACCATCGAGAGTAACGATCAGGTAAAAATAAAAAAAATTTCGAAATTTTTTCTTACAAGGTCCCCGATGACCCCTGCCCGGGCGCCTCCATTAGCCCGGGGACAAGGCCCCTGGTGCTTTCGTCCCGGGCGCCGCCATTCACCCGGGGACAAGGCCCTCGGTGACCCCTGTCCCAGGCGCCGCCATTAACCCGGAGAAAAGGCCCCCGGTGACCCCTGTCCCAGGTGCCGCCATTCGCCCAGGGTGCCTCCGTCCCAGGCAGGGTCACGTGAGGATCACGCAAGAAGCGCCTCGGGAACTGGCGAGGACACTTGTCAAGCATCCAGCCCCCTCAGCCGGAAGAAGGACGCTAGTGCCGTTCGATCCAACGGCTACAACCAGGGTAGTTTAGTCTTTTCCCATCTTTTGGGCCTATATAAGCCCTTGTATCCCTCTGTTGTAACTAAGGACAACTCATTTGACATCAATACACAAAAACGAACAGGCGTGCTTACGAGCACTCTCCCCACGAGAGAACTCCCCTAGCCAACTCTTGTTGGGAGCGCATTGACAAGACTAGGGTCTGCACTGAGACCTGAACCTGTATAAATCCTCGTGTCACTTGCTGTGTTTGTTCGACAGGAGAGGACCAGCCACTTGGTCAGCTCGTGTCATCTTTGTTTAACTAGGAACCTCCACAAAACCTGTCGAGGTATTCGCAATACCACGATAGTTGGTGCCGACCGTGGGGACTTCGCGACAAATCGCCATGGCTCCCCCGAGAATGAGGGCTCGCGCCCTACCCGGTGACGCCGGTCCCAGTGACCCGGCGCCACCCCCTCGAGACAAGGCCGCCCCGGAACTTCCGACAGGATACGGCCAAACCCAGGTACCACCCCTAACCCTTCCGGTTATTTCCGGTGGACAAGCCTCTGGGTCCAGCCCGGTGACCACGGGCGCCCCGGGGGGGACTAGCCTTCCCCCGATGGCTCCCCCAACCTCCCGGGACACAAATTTTTGAAGCTCTTGTGGAGGGCCAACTCCGCACCTAGCGCTCCATGGATGAACTCCGCGTTTTGGCCGGCAGCCAGCCCCCATCTATCCACCACAGTTCCCGTTCATGGGGGCAATGCCCCCTTTTATGGGACACTCGGTGGCCCCTTCGATCCTCAGAGGCCCGGCCGCTTCCGGAACTTATGATTCCACCGGGGATTACGCTCCCCCGGCGGGCCCATCGTCCGAAGCTTTCCCAGCATCGGGAACCTTCCCGATGCCGGGGGCTTACCTCGTTCCCGGAGCCTTCCCCATACCAGGGGTTCACTCCGCACCGGGGGTCTTCCCAAGGCCAGGAGCCGGTTTCGCCCAGCCGGTCGCATCTGTCGCACCGGAGGCGGCCCGCCGGACGGCTCCCACGCCACCGCTGGACCTCCCTCGTGAGGGCCCCCCTCTCCAGTTCCGGACGTCGCCCCTGGGGACTGCCAGGTGGTGGGCTCCGCCCACGTCCCGGTAGTACCTTCCGAGCCCGCGACTGCTGCGCATGAGCTCCCTCCTCCCCCAGGGCCGCCCCCGAGGGCTCCCCCGGCAAATCAGGTCCGCTTTACCCAGGAGGAGGTCAAGAAAATGCGTACCACCAAGTCTGGAGAGGCTCCCTCACGCTACCGGCCGGAGTCTCCCCCGGCTCGTAGACGCGGTGCACCACATTCCCATCCCAGCCAAGGGAAGAGGTCCGCTGAGGAAGCAACTGCCGCTACTTGGGGGTGCCAGACGTCCAGGAGGTTAGCTTGATTAACCCAGAGGAGAAGAGGCGCTACCGTCACGTCGGTGGACCTCTTGGGCCCCTTCCCGACTCCGACAATGAACGCGCATCCCCCGTCAAAGGGGACAACGACAGGGACTCTCCCCGGGAGGTGGAGGGGGCTAACCAACCGCTGTGTCGCCGGCTCTGCTGCATTCGATGGCCGCGACCTTACCGACCGCTGCACATCGAACACTACAATGGTGAGGCCGATCCCTACGAGTTTGTGCAGGTGTATTCCACAGCCATCTCAGCGGCTGGGAGGGACGAGACAATCCAGTACAATGTCTTCCCCCTCTACCTTACGGGGATCGCCCGCTCGTGGTTCTACAACCTGAAGGCCGGCTCTATCAAGTCCTTCGCGCAGCTCAAGCGCGAATTCTGCGCAAACTTCCAGGGGAACTACGTGCATCTCCTGGATTCATCACAGCTCTACACCGTCCGACAGAGGACAGGGGAGACCATCCGCAGCTTCTTCAAGTGCTTTGCTCAGGTCAAGAGCAAAGTAGCTCACGTCCCTGACTCCACAGTCATCGAGGCGTGCAAGAGCGGGATCCTCCCCGGGGAGCTCCATCGGAGACTCTCCCAAAGCTGCCCCTCCTCCGCCGATGAGCTCTTCACTGTACTCCAGAAATACGCTCGGGCAGAGGAAGACGACCTATGGAAGAAAAACCAGGGGGCTCCCGTCCCCGTCAATCGGGAGGCTAGGGACCCCCTCAAGCGCCCCAAGAGGGGCAATCGTAGCGAGCCACGACCTCGGGACACCTTTGTCCTCCAGGGTGGAGGCGGCTCGAGCGATGCCCCCAAGGGCAACTGTCCCTTCCCCAAGCCAAAAGGCCATGGGGGGGCAGTCGTCCCGCGGCGGGCGGCAAGGAGGGCCTGTGGTGCACCTTCCACAAGTCCAATACCCACGCTACCCGGAAATTCCACCAGCTTCTCCAACACTTCGCCGCATTCCTCAACCAGCGTGAGTAGGGAGGGAGTCCTGCCTCCTTGCCCTCCCAGCCAGCTTTGCCGGCTCTTCCTGCCCCCTCAAGGGAGCAGCAAGGATAAGCGCGGGAAGGGGGCCCAGTGGAAGAGCTCCCCTTCCAAACCCCTCAAAGGCGTGTCAACATCATCACGGGCGGGGTCTGCTTCAGGGAGAGATTCCAAGCACCAGCACAAGGAGTATGCGCGTGAGGTAAAGGTTGTGGGGGTGCTACATACATCTCAGCCACCAAAGTGGTCGAACGTCCCCCTCACTTTTACAGCGGAAGACGCGCGCGGGGTTCATTTCCCCCATGACGACGTGCTCATAGTCTCCGCCACCGTCTGCATCTGCCACCTGGGGCGCATCCTCGTCGATGGCGGAAGCTCCGCCGACGTCCTATATCTGAAGGCTTTTGAGAGATGCAGGTCAACAAGAAGCTACTGCAGCCCGCAGTAGGGCCCTTGCAGGGCTTCGTCCCAAGGAAAACGATCCACCTAGTGGGGAAGGTGGATCTCCCCATGACCTTCAGTACATCAAACAACTACCGAACGGAGATGGTCTGGTTCGACGTGGTGGACCTCCCCTCTTCATACAACGCAATCATGGGGAGGACCACGATCAACGGCTTGGGGGCGGCAATCCACCAGAGCTACCTCTGCGTGAAGATCCCTGGGCCTCACGGCGTGATCACCGCCCGAGGCGACCAAGACATGGCCCGCGCTTTGTACGAGCGCGCCACCGCAATGATCAGGAGCGTCAACATGATCAAGACCCCGGGGGGAGAGACCTCTCCCCCAGCCCGGACGCCACGGCCGTTCCCTCCGGGAGGTCTCCCCCCAAGCCGCGTCCGGAAGTGGGACCTCCAGAAGGTCCCGCTGTCCCCGGACGACGCAGACAAGACCGTCAAGATCGGGGCGGATCTCTCCGAAGAGCACGCGGAGCAACTGGCGACTTTCCTGCCCAAGAACTCCGACATCTTCGCATGGAAGCCCTCCGACATGTAGGCGTCTCCAGGGAGGTCATCGAGCACAAGCCCGTTGTGACCCCTAGTCACCCCCCGGTCAAACAGAAGCTATGAAAGCTCTCCCTTGAATGCCAAGAGGCTATCAAGGTCAAGATTACCAAGCTCCGGGAGGCGGAATTCATTCGGGAGGTCCTGCATCCTGAGTGGCTGGCAAATCCTGTCCTCGTGAAGAAGTCGAACGGCAAGTGGCGGATGTGCGTGGACTTCACCGACCTCAACCGTGCTTGCCCAAAAGACAACTTCCCACTCCCACGGATCGACCAACTTGTTGACTCGACCGCGGGGTGCGTACTCGGGCTATCATCAAGTCCGGATAGCGGAAGGGGACGAGGAAAAGACGAGTTTTAAAACTCCCCTCGGGACCCTCTGCTACGTCCACATGCCCTTTTGGCTGAAGAACGCGGGAGCAACCTTCCAGCGACTCATGTCACTGGTCTTCAAAGACGAAATCGGCCGCAACGTCGAAGTCTATGTCGATGACGCGGTCATCAAAAGCTCCCGCGCGACCAATCACGTCGACGACCTCGTAGAGACCTTCTGCAACCTCCGCGAGTACGCGTTAAAGCTCAACTCGAAAAAGTGCACCTTCGGCGTACGAGGCGGAAAGTTGCTTGGCTTCCTTGTGTCTCAGCGAGGCATAAAGGCCAACCCCGAAAAAATTCGGGCCTTCCTAGACATGCTTTCCCCACGCTCCGTCAAAGAGGTGCAGTGACTCACCAGCCGCTTGGCCGCGCTAAGCCGCTTCGTCTCGCGGTCGGGGGAGCACGGCCTCCAATTTTTCAAACTCCTCCGGGGGCTCAAGGGGTTTCGATGGACTCCCAAGGCCCAGGAGGCCTTCGACGACTTGAAAAGGTACCTCACGAGCCCTCCAATGCTCGTGAGCCCATCCCTGGGAGAGCCCCTACTCCTTTATCTCGCTGCGACCCCAGTCGCTATGAGCGCGATATTGGTAAAGGAGCAGGACGGGCAGCAACGCCCCGTGTATTACGTGAGTGAAGCCCTGCAAGGGGCTAAGACTCAGTACACGGAAATGGAGAAGATCTGCTATGCCCTCCTCATGGCATCCCGGAAGCTTCGCCACTACTTCTTGGGACACCCGATCATGGTCCCGTCATCCCTCCCCTTGGGGTAGGTGCTGCGGAACAAGGAGGCAACCGGCCAAATCGGGAAATGGGGGGCCAAGCTTGCTCCCTTCTCCCTCTCCCTCACAGGGAGTTCCGCCATCAAGTCACAAGTCCTCGCTGACTTCATGGCGGAATGGACTCCTGCTCACGGGACGGAGGGGTAGACTCCCCATGAGCCACCCCAGCGCAATGACCATTGGACACTCATGTTCAATGGCTCCTTGTGCCTCACTGGGGCTGGCGCGGGGGGGGGGGGTCCTTCGAAGCCCCGAAGGCAGGACGCTGGAGTACGCAGCAAGGCTCGAGTTCCCCGCCACCAATAACGTCGCCGAGTACGAGGCCCTCCTCCTGGGACTGCGCCTCGCGCGCTCCCTAGGGATCCGTCGCCTCCTCGTCAAAGGAGATTCCCAACTCGTGGTCTGCCAAATAGACAAGTCCTACTTGTGCCATGATGCGAACCTGAGCCTTTACTTGGGGGAGGTGCGCAAGATGGAAAAACACTTCGAGGGCTTGGAGGCCCGACACATCCCACGAAGGGAAAATGACCGCGCTGACGCCCTAGCTCGGGCAGCCAGTGCTCGGGAAACTCTTCCCAGAGGTGCCTTCTTGGATATCATCTTGAAGCCCTCAGTGACCCCACGAGCGCGGATCCTGAGTCCTGTGTCCCGGAGGTCTCTGAGATCACCCGGGTGGTGTCCTGGATGGATCCCCTCGTCTCCTTCATAAGGGGGGAAGGGGACCCTCCCAACGACACTGAAGCAAAATGGCTTTGTGCCAAAGCACGAGCATACCTTCTGCTAGAAGGGAAGCTCTACAAGTGGGGGGCCTCCGCCCTGCTCCACTGCCTCCCGAGGGCGGAAGGACTTCAACTCCTCGGGGACATCCACTCGGGGAGCTGTGGGTCTCACCTAGCTCCATGCGCCGTCGCGGCAAAGGTCCTTCGTCAGGGTTTCTATTGGCCTACAGTTGTCCGCGACGCGCAAAACCTTATCTCCGCGTGTGAGGCCTTCCAGAAGATGGCCAAGGGTTCCAATTTGCCCTCCACAGCACTACAAACCATCCCCATCACTTGGCCGTTCGTGCGCTGGGGCATGGACCTCCTTGGTCCCTTCCCCCTGGCTCCCGGAGGCTACAAGTATGCGGTGGTTGCGGTCGATTACTTCTCCAAATGGGTGAAGGCCGAGCCCTTGGCCAGCATCACCTCCCAAGTAGTACAGCGGTTTTTCTGGAAGAATATCATGTGGCATTTTGGGGCCCCCCAGGAAATCATTGTCGATAACGGGACCCAATTCGACTCACCATATTTTCAGGAATTCTGCGAAGGCTTGGGGGCCACCCTCCACTTGTCCTCTGTGGCTCACCCCCAAAGCAACGAGGCTGTTGAGAGGGTCAATGGTGTGATCCTATAGGGGTTACACCGAAGGCTCGAGCAGGAGGCCTCCAGGAGGGGCGCGTGGGCGGAGGAGCTCCCGAGCATCCTCTGTTCCATGCGCACGACACCGAGCCGAGCGACGGGGCGCACGCCTTTCTCACTCATGTATGGGGATGAAGCGGTTCTCCCCTCGGAGATTGGTTTCCGGTCGCTGCGGGTCGAGCTCCTGGATGGAGCTACGACCGTGGCGTACCAAGCCAACGAAGCCAATCACACTAGTACAGAAATGCAGTCTTCTATCGGTAAAAAACACCCTTCTACTATCGGTTATTGTACCGATAGAGATAGACACGATAGAACAAGACTGGACATTTTCTATCGGTAAATAACCGACAGAAGAAGTTCACTATTCTATCGGCATATTATGAATCTACCGATAGAAAACCCGTCGTAGTCTTACGTCCAGCGGCAGGGAAAGTACCACTATTCTAACGGTTAATTACAAGATTACCGACAGAAAAAATCATACTATTCTATCGGCATCTTACAAGTTTACCGATAGAAAACTCGTCGCTAGCGGTTTGAAAAGTACCACTATTCTAACGGTTAATTACAAGTTTACCGACAGAAAAAATCATACTATTCTATCGGCATCTTACAAGTTTACCGATAGAAAACTCGTCGTCAGCGGTTGGAAAAGTACCACTATTCTAACGGTTAATTACAATATTACCGACAGAAAAAAGCTTAGTACTCTATCGGATATGTATGAGTTCAACGGCAGGAAAGGTCACACTCTTCTAACGGTTAATTTTGATTGTACCGATAGAAAAAAGTACAGTAGTCTCTCGGTTATTGATGAATTTACCGATAGAGCATTCACATATACAGTACTTTATTTGCATTCACAATACAGTACATTCACATATACAGTACAGATGCAATACAGTATAGATTGGATACACAATACAGTACAGATGCAAGGTAAATTCACAAAACAAATTGACACATTAGGCAGTTATTCACATTTATTCACATATGTATGGACAAATACAGATTGCAATCCAATGTGGACATTTATTCACATATATATATATTTATTCACATGTATATAAACAGTCTATGCAGAGTACACGAAAAGGAGAAAATTGTCATGCTGGATGGTTGGGCGCTACTTCCTCCATGACATATTGTGCCCAGATTTGTCGAAGATATATAATCTTTGCATTTTCATATTGGTCTTTCGACATGGCGATCTGCAAGCATGTGTGCATACTGAGTAACTAACTTCGATCCTAATTTAGAACGTGACACCCATTTTTGAAATTTGAGTTAGCTATCGATGCTTACCTGGGGGAATCGGGAAAAGTTTGTCCGCACTAGGTCGTACATGTAGCGCAGCACATAAAACCCGCATTCCCACGATTGCGGCTGCTGATGGCACTGAGATAATTGCATATGAGAAGACATGTTAGCTATATATTGTTTCCATAAACTAATTAAGCATAAACAAAAAGTCTCGTGAGTACCTCATATTCTTTCCAAGCTAGTACGGAGCCCTGCGGTGCGGCATGCCTCCCTCCAGCGGACACATATTTATCAAAAGCCCTGCATTTCAGTTAGTATTGCCAGTTAATGTATTATCATTAGCTAGTGAGGTCAAAATTTAAATCAAACATATAAGTTACTTACGCCTCCATATTCCCCTTGAGCACATATTCCATCGATAATCTGTCACGCATCGAATCGAGGTAGTACACCTCATTCCTCGGCGGACAGATCACGATGAGGATCCAGTGGCCCCTGCATTGTACGTAAAAGAGGACCGCTAGCTCAAAGTACATCTCAGGTGTAACATACAAGATTGAGTTAAATTAGTACGAAATGCACTAACCTTTGGTGGTATGGCACCAGAATGAAGTCCCTGTCCTGCTGCGCCATCAGCGCGCTGGATATGTACTGCTCAGCGTGCGCGGCGTCCTGCTCTAGCATCATGAGGCTTATTTTCTCTGGGTCGAGGAAACCCACCGTGTCACACGCAGCCTCCGATGCTAGCCTGTACATGCACCTGCATGCGAAGGACGAGATTAATATTAATTTCACAGAAAGTTACTCAGTATTCAAATGAACTGCAACATTAATGCAGAGTTAGCAGACAGAGTTAGAAAACAGCAATACATAGCATCAGCAAACTCACAGGACTCCAGTCCGTATGATGGACATATCGAGCTCCCGCCAGTTGTAGAGGTCGAACAGATCCTCGTGTGCCACGGATATAGTCCCGAGCTCACGGTGGAACTGCTCAGGCCTGTAGGGAACTAAGAAGTTCAGGCTGCGCCGAGCTCGATGTAGGTACCAGTCGTGGAGGTCTCTGGTTGATCGATCCAATTTCCGCAAAGATGCCTCCGACATGAGTGGGAGCGCGTTCGTGAACGTCCGCGGCAGTCCCTGTCGCCCTTTGCCCTTGCCTTTGCCGCCCTTGCCTTTTGCCGGGGACTGAGCGCGTACCTTCGAAGGCAAGGGCGAGGTGATGGCGGCTTTCTTCCGAGGTGGAGGCGTGGATGCGCTGGGTGGGGTCGAGGCCGTCTTTGATGTGTCCAGGTTCGCACGAGATCGGCCCTCATGCCCCGAGCTGGGGGCGCAGTCCCCTGGTAGCCCCGCGGCAGGCCACTTCAATTAATGAGCACGTATGTTAGATTATGCAAGTTGAGTGTACTGAGTAGGATGTAATCTAAAATGTGTAGGATTTACCGGTTGTATTACAAGACACTTCTTGGGCCACTGTACGTAGGAGCCCACTGCCTCAGCAAGTGTCTGCAGTTCCTCTGTTGGGACTGGCAACGGAGAATCGTTGTAGCCCGGCATGGCCATGTCCACCTGTACCTTGCGAAACCCAACCGCAGAGGTACACAGTGGACCCGGACATCCGGCCCAGACGGATATACGAAGCCGTGTCCAACCACTTCCTGCCCGGCGCCTATGTGATTCTGTAGGATGCAGCCCTCCGGCCCCTGCAAATTTGTAACAATTAAGTGCACAGATGAAGGCTTGCATCAACTTAAGTGCACAGATGAAGGCTTGCAGTACCTCAAGTAGATCCACTGGATCCGCGAGTACCTTCGAAGCGCAACTGCTTATCCGACCCCGCGGGGTACCGTCTTCCTGGGGATCCGCATCTGCACTCTTGGCCAGCAATGCTTCTCTCAACCGTGCAAACTCTTCCCTCATTTGTGCGACCTCGGTCTGCACCTCAGACTGTACCTCAGCCCGTATCTCAGCCCGCATCTCCGCCCGTATCTCCTCCCGTACCTCAGCCCGTATCTTATCGGAGAGGTCAGCTTCCTTTTCCTTCCAGGTGCGGGCCTTCTTCCTCGGTGGAGCCGGATCTACGAAACCGGCCTTCCACGACACAATGGCTCCCACGGCCCGTGTCCGCCCGGGATGCTCCTTATTTCCTAGAGCCCGGGTGAGGATGTCGTTCTCCCTCTGCGGGGTAAACAATCCCTCCGCTGCCTCCTTCTCAAAAGAGATCTGTTACATTTGAAGGTACCTTGTGAGACAAATTTCCTTATATACACTTGTGCACACACAGTTTACGAGGTTAGCCAACTTACCATTCGCCTCACAACGTCGGCGTCCCCAGGGGTTGCGAACTGCACAGACCCCGTGGACGACACGGACCCCCTCCCCCTCCACCATCGCTTGCACCTCTCATCCCGGATCTCGGAGAGCGGCAACTCAGGGGTGTCGATGACAGGATTTTGTTCGTCTTCCTTCTTCCACTGTTCCTCCTTCCCCGCATAGCCCCGGGATCCGAGCCGATGCGGGTGGTCGTTCCTCTTCTGGATCGCCCTATTCTTCTCGCTAAGGGCCTTGAACTCCTCAGTCCCCTTCTGCTTGGTGAATTCCTCCCATACCTCCTCCGATATGAAGGGGTACTTCTCGCAAGGAGATTTCCCCGCAGCGAGGAAGTTACTGACGAGCCAGCTCTTAAAGGTTTTCCATGTTCCGTTCATGTCCTTCAAGCAGGCAGTCCTAGGTGTATCGTCGGGGATGTTCCACTTAGCCTGTTTCCGAAAAATGCATACAATTAATCACGAGTTAGTTAAACTTTAGTATAAGCCAAGAGAACGTGATTACGAAAGAGTTCAGCGATTTCAGTTAATTTAACCTTCACTTCCGCCCACAACCTATCCCTCTCGTCCGCCGTCACGTCCTTCCAGCTCTGGACGGTGATCTTCACCCTTTCTTTCGCCAACAGCCCAACGTAGGCCGCGTACCTCCCAGCATTATTTCCAATCGGCCTCCCAAATTGGTTGAACTCACAAGAAAGATCCGTGCGTTTGGCCAAACGCCCCAACGTCGTCGCGCCTCGCCCCACCCTCTTGCGCTGGGATGTAACAACCCCATCTTCAGTAGTTACGATGGGGTTGGCCCTAGTCGAACCACTAGTACCATCCGATGAAGACGACGACATGTCTTCCCCTACAAAACCTTCAACAAACCATATATATGGCAATTAATTCGCCTTGGAGTTCCATAACTCAGCCCAGGACTGGAGACTAACTAGGGCGGCAAAAGGGAAAATAATACAAAAAGAAAGACATGCATAAATTACTTACTGAACTCTTCAGAAATATTTTCTATCGGTAAACACATGAGCTGCCGATAGACCATAACAATTACCTCCACACAAGACAATTTTTCTATCGGCAAACACGTGAGATACCGATAGAACATAGCAATGTTCTCTACATATGGAATTTTGTTGACAAGCCACCATTCACTGTCATCACATAACATTCTCGATGATTTGCTACACTAATATTCATGGGCCAGCATTATTATTTCACACGTAAATATGCACACAAGCATCTAAGTGCCACTGTGCATAATCTTTAGCCTAGCCTGTATGTGAGTCATCAAGACTTCACAGCTATTAGGTTGGGAAAAGTCATGTATATAGGCATTTGAAACATATACATCGAAGACCCATTCACATTGCCATATATTCATACGAAGTGAGTAAAAATTCCCAACCAAACTAGTACATTGCATGGCTCATGTCCTTCCAGATCCAAACTAAGTTTTACTACTTGTGCAGAAAAATTTTCTATCGGTAAACACATGAGCTGCCGATAGAATATGTGTAAGAACACGTCCAACATATAATCTGCATTACATGGCAGTTGGATACAATTGATCACACATACAGCAGTATAGAGAAGTTAAAATCTCAAAACAGGTTCATTACAGCACTGGAACATATTATGTAAACCCTAATTAAAATCAACATTGCCTGCGGAATGTACATAAGCCAACACAATAGGGAACCCTAGTGTAATTGCAAAACTCGAAGAATTAGTACGTGCAAAACACTAGGATCAAATAAAGAAGATGCTGGAAATAGAACGACGAATTAGGGTATTTACGGCGGCGATCAGTTCTGGTGATGGAGAGGCGGTGTAGAACGCAGCAGCGGCCGGCGAAGGACGAAAATAAGAACCGGTGGCAGTGACGAACCAGTGTCCAGCCGGCGATCGTCGTGTGGGAGAGAGGAAGTGAGTGGTCACGGCGGAGGTTGGGGTTTTCTTCGCTCTCGAAGAGACGCAGTGCTCTAAGGTGGAACTGTTCGAGTGGAGGGAAACTAAAGGGCCGTGTACGAGTAATAAAGTAGCGGAGGAACTTTTCTATCGGTATAACAAAATGATACCGATAGACTTATGTAATTTTCTATCGAAACAACAAAATAATACCGATAGAAAAAGTAAATTTCCCGGAAAAATATTTGAATTAGTGGATGCATTTTTCTATCGGTATAAACAATAAAATCCCGTGAGACCAATTTTCCACAGAAAATTTTTTTAAAGTGCTTGAGATTATAGTATTGGGTGCCATTTTTCTATCGGTAAAAACAACAAAATACCGTGAGAGTAATGAAAAGGTGCCCTTTTCTATCGGTATAAACAAAAAAATCCCGTGAGCCCAATTTTCCCCAGAAAATTTTTTTGATTAAGTGCTTGAGATTATAGTATTGTGTGCCCTTTTTCTATCGGTAAAAACAACAAAATACCATCAGAGTAATGAAAAGGTACACAATTTAACATCAAACAGACCGTGGTTGAAAGCTGCAGAATGTTAAAGAAAGAGGGAAGATAGCTGGAAAATTGGAAAATTGACATAAAAAGAAATTGTTCATTCATTGTTGTTTTATCACTTACAAAAAAAAATAAAACCCAAAATGCTAGGTCAAGGGGTGGTCTTAGCCCTGGCTGCATGTAGAATAGAGTCAGTTAGACTTGCAGCCAGGACGCAGGACTCCTCTAGCGACAAGTTGTCCCTAGGATCAACTACTACCGCGTCGAGAAGGCCTGCGACCTCCCTCAACTTCGCTATGGTATCCTTCATAGTCAAACCGCAGCCAGCGATGGTCATATCCGCGGCTTTCTTCTCCTCGCGAAGACGCCTCGTCCTCGCCCTAGCATTGTCACCATCCATCTTCATGCGCTTAATGCGCTGGAAGAGATCGTCAAGGTCAAGCCGTAGCTGAGTGTGCTTGTCTGTAAGGAGCTTGTGCTCCTCCTGGAGGGCCCTCAGGTCAGCCTTCACTTTGGCAGTGTCTTCCACGGCTACCATTCCCTGTGCAAATCAACAGGTCAAGAATGAACTGAACATGGATTAACAATACAGGGGTAAACCGAGGAGATTTAGAGTTCTTACCGGGGAGGGCGTGGATGACGATCCCATGGAGGTTGCCATTGTGAAAGAGAAGATGAGGAGTCCAACCGTTCGAGAATTAGAAAAACAACAACATACCGCGACGCATGGCGACACGTTTGAGAATTCAAAGCGGCAGAGTCTTCTTCTATCGGTAAAAACAGCAAAAAACCGTCAGACAACAAATACCGTGAGACTAACGAATTTATTCTAACGGTAAAATAGAACAATACCGATAGAAAACGTTTTGAAGTGCCTGAGAGAAGATGTCCTTCTCTATCGGTATAAATAACAAAATACCGTCAGAAAAAAGGGATTTTTGCAGAACTTAATTTGAAGAGGCTGCGATGAGATTTTTGCAAGTGCTATTTGAAGGGAAGAATTAAATATTTACAGGATAAAGGTACTGTACATGTTAGAACTCATGCTGTGGAGTAAAATTGAGATGTATTAATGCTGTGAACTAGCTTATCATTAAATTCTAAAGAAAAATGTACTGCCTGATGTATTAATGATAAGTTCCTCACCTTGCTGCAGAACTTGTGGGCTGTTTGCTTGGCATTTATCCCTGAAATAGAAATTAATAATCAATGGTTCTCAACCCATAATCCTTCTTCGTGGTCATCTCGCAGATACGTTGTTTCGTCGATATCTTCAGTACGGATAGATTGAATGTCCTCTAAAAATGGAGGTATTTCATCGAATTGGTTATACTCCTCTTCGTCGACAACATCTTCGACCCCAACAATACGTCTCTTGCTGTGGAGGACAACATGCAAGTTTGGATTGGCCGGGTCAACGATGTAGAATACCTGTGTGGCTTGCTTTGCAAGTATGAATGGATCGTCTTGGTGTCCGACTCTACCAAGATCGACGAGAGTAAACCCGTAACTGTCAACTTGAACACCTCGAGGGATTTCGACCCATTGGCATCGAAACAGGGGAATCTTAAGTAATCCGTAATCGAGCT
Source organism: Pharus latifolius (assembly GCA_019359835.1). Taxonomy (NCBI): domain Eukaryota; kingdom Viridiplantae; phylum Streptophyta; class Magnoliopsida; order Poales; family Poaceae; genus Pharus; species Pharus latifolius. Next base: position 37,240,176 of record CM033325.1, read on the forward strand.
CCCATATTTCGTCAATAACACCGTAATATGAGTTCAACGCCCTTACTGACCTGGCATCCTCGGAAATAGCAAACAGTGTCACTCCGCTACATTGCGTGCTACTCTTGGCGTCTTGAGCTCTTGTGTAAAATGAATACCCATTGATGTCGTACCCCTGCCAAGTCCCTACAGTGAATCTTGGGCCTCTAGCCAACCATGTCACAGTTTCACTTACAGAGCCCTCGGCAGCTCGCGTAACTCTTTCTTGGATCCACTCAGCAAATTTCCTGTTATGTTCTCTGCTTACCCAAACGTCTGACTTCGAAGGATTCTGTGACCGTAACATTACCTTGTGCTCGTGTATGTATGGCTCGACCTCCATCATGTGTTGTAAGACCCAAAAATGTGATTTTGCGTACACATCACGAGCGAGGACGATAGCTTTGAATCCAATCGTTCCAATTCCCTCAAGCCTACCCTCGTGTCGGGACCTTGGAACACCAATTGGGTCAACCCCGGCCATATAATCTGTGCAAAATTCAATCACCTCCTCGGCGGCATAACCTTCCGTGATACTCCCCTCGGGTTGACGACGAGTCCTTACGTATCCCTTCAATACACCCATAAATCTCTCAAATGGATACATGTAGCGCAGGCACACGGGTCCACAAAACTTAATTTCTCTGATAAGGTGAACAATCAGATGGACCATAACATCAAAAAAGGATGGAGGGAAATACATCTCGAGCTGACAAAGAGTTGTAACCACATCGCGTTGCAAAGCATCCAGTCCATCGGGATCAATTACCTACGAGGACACAGTTGCGCCAAATATTCATATCAGAAAAATCTTCTAATTAAGCTCCACAAATGGAGGTAGTGAACTTATAGTACGAGTGCACGTACTTACCTTGCAAGATATTGCGTTGAAGAAATAACATAGGTTTGTGATTGTCTCTCTGACTTTAACTGGGAGAATGCCTCTGATAGCAATGGGAAGCATCTGTGACATCAAGACATGACAGTCGTGGGACTTCATGCCAACCAGTCTTAGGTCCTTCATAGACACAAGTTTTTTCAAGTTCGCGGAGTACCCACATGGAACTTTAACACCGTGCAGGCACCGACAGAGTTCTGTTTTTTCGCTCTTGGACAACGTGTAGCAGGCCGGGGGGAGGTATGTACGCTTTCCATTCTCTAAAGGTGCAAGCTCAGTCCTTATCCCCATTTCCACCATGTCACGACGAGCTTTCACACCATCCTTTGTCTTTCCCGGAATGTTCAACAACAAACCAATCAAACTGTCACAGACATTTTTCTCTACATGCATGACGTCAATGCAATGTCGAACTTGTAAGTGCTCCCAGTACGGTAAATCCCAGAGAATCGATCTCTTCTTCCAAACATTTTTTTCTCGAGGTTTAGAATGCTTACCGAACTCAACTTTGATGTCGTTCACGCGTGAGTAAATCTCCTTACCGGTCAGAAACACTGGAGCTAATCCCTTCTCAGGCTTCCCGTTAAATGATTTCCTCTTCTTACGGTACGTGTGATGCACCGGAAGAAACCTGCGGTGACCCATGTACACTGTTTTCCGGCAGTTTCGCAGCCACATGCTCTCAGTTTCATCTAGGCAAATAGGGCAAGCCTTGGCTCCTTTCGTACTATACCCCGACAAATTGCCGTAGGCAGGAAAATCATTTATGGTGCAAAATATCAGGGCCCGCAAGATGAAATTCTCTTTCTTGTATACATCCCACACCTGCACACCCTCGCTCCACAATTTCTGTAAGTCCTCGATTAAAGGCGCTAGAAACACGTCAATATCATTTCCGGGTTGTCTGGGTCCTGAGATTAGTAACGCCATCATGATGTACTTGCGCTTCATGCATAACCAAGGAGGAAGATTGTAGATGCATAAAAGAACCGGCCAAGTGCTGTGCCGGCTGCTCCTATTACCATGTGGGTTCATACCATCTGTACTCAGCCCGAACCTTACATTCCTAAGTTCGCCGCCAAACTCAGCAAATGTTCTGTTGATGTTTCTCCATTGAATAGAATCAGCTGGGTGTCTCAGTTTTCCGTCTTGTTTCCGGGCTTCAGCATGCCAACGCAAGTGCTTCGCGACTTTCGGATTTGCAAACAGCCGCTTCAATCTAGGTATCACAGGCAAGTACCACACAGTTTTTGCCGGGGGCCCTTTCCTTACCTCGTGACGTTCACTGTCAATCCGGTCCCTACGCGTATACCTCGATGCGCCGCATCTTGGACAAACATGCAAACTGGAGTACTCGTTACGGTACAACACACAATCATTTGGGCATGCGTGTATTCTTTCGATTTCCATTCCCAACAGACACAACAGTTTTTTGGCTTGGTAAGTAGATCTTGGCAACTCATTTCCCTCTGGAAGCATGTCCGCTAGAAGATCTAATAGTGCCGTGAAACTCTTATCACGCCAACCGTTTCTTGCCTTCAAGTTATATAATCTCAGCACAGAAGACAGTTTTGTAAATGTTGCACATCCAGGGAACAGAGGCTTCTCAGAGTCAGCAATCAGTTTCTCAAATTCACAGAAGTCATTTTCGTTGTAATCTTCCTCTACATCACGTAACATCTCATCTAGATTGTCATCATCATCATCTACGTGCACATCGGAATGAACATTACCAAAATTGGGATGATCATCGATATTATTGCAATCCACATCCGAGTCGTGCTGATTGGTAGTAGTGGTGCTTGTTTCCTCAAGATCTTCGCCATGCCATATCCAACGGGTGTATCGCGTGTTAAAACCACGACGAATCAAATGACTCTTAATTTGATCAGAGTTGCTAAACCTCTTCAAGTTCATACAATCTGTACAAGGACAGAGCATATTTTTCTCTCCCTTCCTCTCCTTTTGTTGCTCAGCAAATTTAATAAACTCATTCACACCATCCAAATATTCAAGAGTAGTACGTTTTATTCCATACATCCAATATTTCCTGTCCATCTACAATTAACAAAATTTAACGAGTAAGCCATGCATGAAACCTGCCCGATTAAGTTATGTATATGTACATGTACAGCCTCTTACAACAGATACATGTGTTGAACCCTAGCCTGATGAAATTAACACTAATTAACCTAGCTAACTACACAATACAAGCTAGTTAGCTCCTAAAACATGACGCATTTCCAGCTACCAAGCTCCCAAGCTTAGAGCTACAAACTTGGAACTACACAATACAGCTAGCTTGCAAGTAGAGAGGAAGGGAGATCTAGAGGGAGAGAGAGATAAGTGTCGACGATTAAGCGTACCTTAAAGAGAGGGGCGCAATCAACTTCCCTCCAGCCTGCGCTGATCACCCTAGCAGTGTAGCTGGAACTTTCGTCACAAACAGAGGGACACAGAGTGCAACAGAACAAATTAAAGAGCAGCTCAGCAATGGTCGAGTGGGGTTTTCCTTATAATGGACATTTTTCTAACGGTAAATACATGAAATAACCGTCAGACTAACTTAGGTAATTTGCCGCTCACATATTCTATCGGTAAAAACACACACATACCGTTAGAGAATATACATTACTGAGCAAATATATGTGTTTTCCTATCGGTAAATATGTATACTTACCGTTAGATCATGCATGACACAGCACGCACATGAGTTTTTCTATCGGTATATATGTGTACTTACCGTTAGATGATGCATGACACTCGAGCATTAGTTTTTCTATCGGTAAATATGTGCATTTACCGTTAGACTATGCATGACTGAGCAAATATATGTCTTTTTCTATCGGTAAATACACATATTTACCGTTAGAATATGCATGACTGAACAAATATATGTGCTTCCTATCGGTAAATATGTGTATTTACCGTTAGAATATGCATGACTGAACAAATATATGTGTTTTCCTATCGGTAAATATGTGTACTTACCGTTAGAGGAGGTACTGGTACCAAACTGGGACAAACATGCATATGCCATTTCTCACATTCAAGGAATCATATCAATGTAACATCAAACAGATCTTACATCAAACGGATCTTAACTAGAAGATAAAGCAATATATTTCAAGAAATGCTCATTTGTGGATTAACTAGGAGACACAAAATTCCTTTTCGTAGGTAGTTGGGACTTCATCTTGCCAAAGAAATTACAGATGCCAGTTCACAAATTCAAGTACAAACATACACATGCCAGTTCACCAATACAAATTCAGGTACAAACATACACATGCCAGTTCACAAATTGAAGTGCATGTCTGAAACAGCAGTACAAATACACACCTACCTACCAATACAATTAAATACACAAATGCTCCCTGCACATTCAAGTTCATGTCCCAATTAGCAATACATGATACACAAATATACAACAATATACAAATACAACAATTCACACATTCGATGTATATTACAAAAGCCACGTCTGAAATTAACAACAGATCACGACGAGGACCCAGTGGCCCATACATGCATTTTACATAAAAGGGAACCTTTGCAGGTTGCCACAATGCAACTACCGACTACAAGTTAGACCTGATACATCACAAATCCATTCATCCAAAACAGCAAATGTCTGAACCACATTGGACTTAACCATAGGAGTTCAGTTCGTAGATGCCCGAGGAGCTGGAACTGCCGTCGACATACATTTGTACATATTGGTGATTTCCTCGGACTCAAACTCGATCAACTCAACTCAACTCAACTCAACTCCATTAACAAAAAGAACCTACCTTCCAAGATGTTGTTCTGTGTAGTGATGGTGTAGAATGGCTGTGCAAATAACAACAATTCTTATTCTCCAAGCAGGTAAGCATCTGGCCCCAAGCTGGTGCATGCAAAAAAATGGAAGATGCTTTCTATAGGTCCTGATTTGAGAAACACGCCGGGCTTAAGCATCTTCTCGACCGAGCCAACCAAGATCTCGCCCTTCACGTCCTTCCAGCTCTCGACGGTGATCTTCACCATTTCTTTCGCCAACAAGCCAACGTAGGCAGCGTACTGCGATGAAGAACCGTGAAATACGTTGCCCCTCACGAGCATCATCCAAGGACCTGAACAGATCATAATCATATTGAAAAGAAGACACATCAAAATGAAGGATACAAAAAAAGCAGAATTATTGCCATAATCGGATTAGAATAATCTAACAATATTGCAGAAATTTTACGTACCTTCCTTGGGATGCCGACGTCTAGAGGGCGTCGATGGAGGTGCGGAGGTGCAGCGGTCCCCTGTAGAGGTGCGCCGGCCGTCCATGGAGCTTACGGGTTAGGACTACGAGCCCCAGATGAACTGTGAGAATGAAAGAGACATACCCGTGTATTTATACAAATATATATTTTCTATCGGTACGAAAACAGAATACCGTTAGTAATAAAAACATCTGTAGAAGCCGAATGGTTCTATCGACACAATAAATATTACTGATAGGAATTTTTGTACATACTCTATCGGTGTGTACGTACATTGCCGATAGAATATTACTAGTTGTAGAAGGCCAACAGTTCTAAGATATTTTTGCAATATTCTACCGGTATAAACATTCATTACCGATAGAATAAAACTATTTGAAGACGAACAGTTCTAAGCAATTTTCTATATATTCTAACGGTAAAAGAATCCATTACCGATAGAATAAAAATATTTGTAGAAGGTCAACTATTCTATCGGCGAACTACATATTGCCGATAGGAATTTTTAATATACTCTGTCGGTATATTCATACAGTAGCGATAGAATAAGTCTAGTTGTTGAAGTCGACCAGTCCTATCGGCGCACAACATTCTTCCGTCAGTACTTATGCATCTCTTCTAACGGCAAATATGTTCATCACCGCTAGAGTAAATCATACTATTTATTCTATCGGTAAGTTTCTTAGAAACCGATAGGGAAAATACATCCGTCGGGCTTTTATGACCGCGAGGCACATTTTCTATCGGTTTTGTGCTGTTTCGCTAATAACCGATAGAAGATAGGGGTTAGTAGACTGCATTTCTGTACTAGTGTCAACGGCTGGAAGTCGACCTCGTCGAAGAAGAACGCGACCGAGCGCTCCTCCGCCGCGCCATCTACGAGCGCGAAATGACACGCGCATACAACCGGCGTGTCCGTGCGAGAGCTTTTCGCCTTGGGGACCTTGTCCTCAAGCGCGTGACCGACCCCCAAGCCCAGGGCAAATTCTCCCCCAAATGGGAAGGCCCCTATAGGGTCTCTGCAGTATTGGGCTCGGGGGCTTACAAGCTCTCCAACCTCCAAGATCAAGAGCTGAAGCATACATGGAACGTAGACTTGCATAGCAAGTTATATGTCTAGCCTCCGGGCCTTGTCCCTCCCCCGTCGCGACTTCGCAGGGGGAGGCACTGTCCCCCACTGCGGTTACGCGGGGGGACGTTGTATTCGCTTTTCCTCCCCCACCGCGGCTTCGTGGGGGGAGGCGTTGTATTCCAAGTTCTCTCAATACAATTGGGTTTTTTCTCCAACTCGAGTTCATTGCAGGTTCTTACCTTACCGTCTCTTAGACGATGCCCTCCCATTGAGGATGCCCTCCCCGTGAGGACGTAGGCTATCGCAGCCTAAGAGTCCCTACGATGGGAGCCCCGCTCCTGTAGGGCGGCTTACAATCACCCCTCATGGACTGAGGGGGTAAGCGGCAACCCAATCCTCAAGGACTGAGGTAACGAGTCAATTTGAGAGACTAGTCCCCCCCTCAAACACTCAGACCCATCATCGGGCTCACCCTCCTCTGGGAGAAAAATTGTCTCCCTAGCGAGACGGAATTTTTGCAAAATTTTCCCAGAGAATTTTTTACCCGGCTCCCCATTCTCACGGCGACCGGAGGATTTCTCACCGGGACTTTCGACAAATTTTCCCGGAGAAGTTTTTACCCGGCTCCCCGTCCTCACAGCGACCAGAGGATTTTTCACCAAGATTTTCGGAAAATCCCCCTGGAGAAATTTTCACCCGGTTTCCCACTCCCACGGCAACCAGGAGATTTCTCACCGGGACCTTCGGAAAATCGCCTTGAAGAATTTTTACCCCAGTAATCATTAACATCCGGGCCCTTCACTCCTCCCCACAGGGCGCGGAGCCAAGCTACAACCTGCTATGGGGAGGGGGGGTAACTCGTGTCCGGATTGTCCTCTCCCGGACCATCCTTTGGACTAGGAAAATTTCAAAAACAAGTTAAGGAACAAGAAAACTTAGCTTTATTGATATATTTAACCGGAGGGCATCCCCCCCCCCGGTGGGTATCGGTACATCTGACCGAGGGACAACCCACCTGATGGGCCAAGACGCCCCAGGGATCAAAGCCTCGGGCAAATGCAAGACACAACTAGGGGAATTTAACTCCCGCGGGAAATACAAGGGGGGACAATCCCCCTCCGGGGGCTCCTACACCTAATAATCCCGGAGGCACTCTGATAGCTTCCGGGCCAGGTCTCGATACAAGCTTCGTATATGCCGCTGGGCCTCCCGAAGCAAGTTCTCGGGCCAATACTCGTAGCCTTCCGGTGGGAGTATTCGAAGCGGTGGAACCCTCCGGGACCCCGGTCGCGGAGGAGACAATTCGGCGTGGTGGTTGTCGAAGTTATCAAGGTGCCACTCCGGGAGCCACCACAACCGGATCGGTTCCCGGGGGACACCCCTGCCACGTCCTCCGGAGATGAGACTTAGCAAAATTAAGGCAGCTTGGGCATCCCTCGGGTGATACCCTCCGGAGCCCAGAGGCTTTATCTCCGAAGAGGCTCCTCGCACCACTGGGGCGCCTCTAAGGTTGCGCTCAACTCTCGAGAGCCCTCCCCCGGGAGTAACCTCCTGGGGCACCTGATGAATTGAATTCAAGACTTAGCAAAAAATTCGTTTCATTTCATTAAAAGGAAGTTTTTATATATAAGTCTCCGGGGCTTCCTCTAAGAAGCTACCGGGAGCAAAAATCTTAAAACAAAAGGAGGACCTATCTAAAGGCCCGGGGGGAGGCTCATACTTGGCCATTGTTGCCCTCCCCCCGGGAGGTCTCCACCGGTGCCGCGGTGTCCACCCTCGAGGACGCCGGTGCTGGGAATCGCACCTGCACGATCCAATCATAGAAGCCCCCGGCGAGCTGCTCCACTTCTCGACGCAGTGGCTCAAAGAACTCAGGGAAGCCTCGGGGGATCCGACCCCCGATCGCTCGGGCGCCGATCCCCCGGAGTTCCACGAGTCCGGCGGCAGCGGCCACCACGGGGATCGCTCGACCGCGGACTCGAGCGTCAGCGGCCTCCAGGATCACCTAGACTTGCTCGTTAAGAAAAGGCATGGCCTCCGCGAACATCGCCGGCACCACATCGAAGCTGCCTCCCAGACCGAGGCTTACTCCGAGTCCCTCGAGGGCCAAGCGAACGGAGCGACCCGCTTCCGCCACCCCCCGGGCGCTGGAGCCCTCGAGTTCCTGGAGGGCGTCCTCCTTCACCCTCACCTCCCTTCAGAGCCAGTCGTTGGCACCCTCTGAGGCATGGAGTTGAGCCCGGACCCGAGCCAACTCCCAAAGAGCATCGTCTCGGTCCTCGGAAAAGGCGGCGGCCTTCCCTTCCGCCTCCTTCAGCGCCTTATCAAAGTGCGCCTCGATGCCCCAGGCGAGAGCTGCCCCCCTGTAAACACGAAGGTTATTCAAAGCCCAAGAGTTAGTGAAACCCTAGAAAGAAACGACCTGGTGATCCAGGAACGAACCTGGATGTGGAGCGACTGCAGCTCCCCGCACCAGTCGCTAAGCGTCCCTTGCGAGACGTACTCCTGCACCTTTCGGGTCTGGAGCCCCTCCGTGAACTGGAAGACCTCCCCCGCGGACAGCAAGGGGGTCTCCCTCCCGACGACTCCAGACCCGTCCGCGCCGGCAAGCCCCCTCACGAAGGTCGCGAGGGTGATGTGGACAAGTGTGGCACCTGTCGTGGTCCTGGCCGCCGAGGAAGTAGCCGAAGATGAGGTGGATGATCTCTCCGAGGGGATGCCGCCTCGAGGAGGGATGAGGAGCCCTTTCCCTTTTTTGGGCCGTGGGGACCCCGTGACCTCCGTCGCCACGAGGACCTCATAGATCGAGGGGCTCCCCCCCCTCATCCACTGGCCATTCGACGCGCGGGGGGAAGCCTCCGTAAAACGAACCTCCGAGTGCTCCAGCTCTGGCAGTTTCGGTGCCACCGGAGGTGCGATCGCCTGAGGTGGCGAGGGGGTGTAATTTGCCGAATCAAACGTCCCCTCGTCACCGGCCGGCTCCTTCCCCAAGGCCTCTCCGGAGGCCTCGAGGAGGCGCGCGAACTCTTGCGCCTCCGCCGCCCCCCAGGAGTGCTCTTCCGGGGGGGCGACGTCACCTCGCGCCTAGAAGGCACTTGCGCACGTCACGACCCGGGGGTGGCGTCCCGGGCCTTCGCGGGCGTAGAGCCCGGTGTCATCACCGGACCGGGGGCCTTCTAAGCCTTGACACGCTTCGGCTTGGAACCCCCAGCGGCCTCCTTCCCCCGCTTATGAGAGCCAGGGGTCGGGAGAGGCATCCTCTCCGATAGCCTTAGCCCAAAGGCCTCGGCCACCAAGTTCCGGGGAGGACCCTCCCCGATGACGCGCACGATACATTCTTGCTCGTCGACGTAGTATCTCCCGAGGAGGTTCTCCGCCTTCTCCCGGGCGGCCGGGTATGGCCGGACTGTAAAAATTGAGGGAGTTAGCGAAATTAACAAAAAATCAAAAGAAAGTCACCGGGTGCTTATGTCGGGTCATCGGCTTTTGCGAGGGCCGCTGCACCGGGCACATTCCAATCCCTCTCCTCCCGTGCAAGAATGGGGAGACCTTGAGTAGTGTCAACTCCTCCGCGGCGTCCCTCATGGAACGGACGCCCCGGGAGCCAACCACCTTGCTGAGGAGCCTCAGCTCCTCCTCAGTCCATACCGGGGGCTTGGGGGCGGACGACCGGCTGTAGGAGGGGTGCTCCGGTGAATAGATCACCTCAGCGTCCCAGACCCGGAGGTAAAACCGCCTCCAGACCCAATCCCCCCAGTGGTCCCGGGAGGCCGCCACCGGATACTCCTGCACCCGCGACGGCAGGAGCTGTATCATGACGGAGCCGAACGGAGACTTCGGCCCTCCCTTCACCAAGTGCGAGCTCCTCACCGCCGGCTCGTAGAAGTACCGGAACAACCGGAGCGTCGGCTCCTGTCCGGTGGCTGTCTCGAACAGCCAAATGAAGAGCCCCATCCGAACGAAGGCGTTCAGTGTCAGGTGGTTGAGCGCCACCCCGTACTCTCGGAGAAACTCCTGAAGCAACGGATGCACCGGGAGCTGAAGCCCGGCATCGAGGAAGGCCTCGAAGACGACAACTTCTTTGTGCCTAGGGCGGGGGGCGCCATCCTTCTTGGAGGGGATCTAGATGTCCCCGTCCGCGACGACCCCCCAATCCACGAGGGACTCTAAGTCCCCCGAAGTGAACTCGAAGGCCCAGAGGAAGTCCGCGGTGACTTCCTCCGGAGGTACCTCGGCTGCCTTGGCACGACCCTTGGGACCCATTTGGTTTCCGGTGGGTTAAGCTATCAGGGAACTAAGTCTGAGGGGCTTAAGTTTCCGGAGACTAAGCTTCTGGGAGAAGACTGCCGGGAGAGCTTAGGGCGCCGGTAGTGTTTGAGGCTCGAAGGTTCAAGTGTCCTCTCCGGGCCCCTCGAAGCCCTATTTATAGGGCTCGAACGTGGCCCCGATGGGCGCCATGTGACCCCTCGTAATGAATCCGAGCCATTCAATTCAAACGGTGCGCGGGAATCGAAGGGACGTGCGCGGGAAACAACGCATCGACGGTTTGAACCGCGTGGGGCCATTATGGCCGACGGCATGTTACAATCGAGACTAGGGTGACAAGATGACCGACGACGCCACCATGTGTCTAGCGCAAAATTTGAGGTGTCGACAAGGCACCGGAAATCCCTCCAGGGGGAGATGTTCCCAGTAATGTGAACCATCCCCTGCAAGGACTCGAGCAACGTCCCCGGAGTACATGGGGGGCTGCTGTTGGGGGAAATCTCCGCGCAATCAAGTCCAGGTAAGGGGCAATGATCCCGGTGACCCCCATGCTGGGCGCCGCACTTGCTCGAGGACAGGGCCCCCGGTGCCTCTGTCCCGGGTGCCGCCATTAGCCCGGGACAGGGCCCCCGATGACCTCTATCCTGGGCGCCCCCGATGACCCCTATCCCGGGCGCCGCCATTAGCCCGGGGACAGGGCTTTCGATGACCCCCGTCCCGGACGCCGCCATTAGCCCGGGGACAAGGCTCCTGGTGCCCCCCGTCCCGGGCGCAGCCATTTGCCCGGGGACAGGGCCCCCGGTGACCTCTGTCCTGAGCACCCCCGGGCAAATAGCGGCGCCCGGGGCGGGGGTCACCGATGGCCTTGTCCCCGGGCTAATGGCGCCGCCCGGGACCGGGGACAAGGCCCCCGGTGACCCCCGTCCCAGGCGCCGCCATTCGCCCGGGGACAAGGCCCCCGGTGACCCCCGTCCCGGGCATCGCCATCCGCCCGGGGTGCCTCTGTCCCGGGCGCCGCCATTTGCCCGGGGACAAGGCCCCCGGTGCCTCCGTCTCAGGCAGGGTCACGTGAGGATCACGCGAGAAGCGCCTCGGGAACTGGCGAGGACACTTGTGAAGCATCCAGCCCCCTCAGCCAGAAGAAGGACGCTAGTGCCCTTCGATCCAACGACTACAACCGGGGTAGTTTAGTCTTTTCGCATCTTTTGGGCCTATATAAGCCCTTGTATCCCTCTGTTGTAACTAAGGACAACTCATTTGATATCAATACACAAAAATGAACAGGCATGCTTAGGAGCACTCTCCCCACGAGAGAACTCCCCTAGCCAACTCTTGTTGGGAGCGCGTCGACAGGACTAGGGTCTCCACTGAGACCTGAACCTGTATAAATCCTCGTGTCACTTGCTGTGTTTGTTCGATAGGAGAGGACCAGCCACTTGGTCAGCTCGTGTCGTCTTCGTTTAGCTAGGAACCTCCACAAAACCTGACGAGGTATTCGCAATACCATGACAAAGAACATCTTCACCAACTATCGACGGAAGATGTATTTCTTCTTCAACAACTCTTGAACAGTCGGGGGCCGAACAGTCAGGCGCTGCATTTTTGGTGCGGGTTCACACCTTGAACCCAACATTGGAACATTATAATGTGTAGCAGGTGTTTCAGAACTCTGATTCGATCCGTCAAAAGTTCAAAAAGTACTCAAATCAACTCCAAATGCTCTAACCCAAACCCTTTTTTCTAAAAAAAATTCGTTTGAATCATCATTTTATGTGCTTTTATTGCCCTAACCTAACAACAAACGAAGTAGGCACGAATTTAGAAAAGCAGAACGTGATGAAAGAAGCCGAGTCTTATAGATACCTCCCTAGTCCCAAAGTGAGAATTTCCGCCTCTTAGGGTTTAGGGTTAAGGCTAAGGTTCAAGAAGGGTTAGGGTTAGGGTTAGGGTTAGGGTTTTGGGTTAAGACTAGGGTTCAGGGGAGTTAGGGTTAGAGTTTCAGATCAGGGGGTTGGGGATTAGGTTAGGGTTTATGGTTAGGGTTTATGGTTAGGGCTAGGGTTCAAGGGAGTTAGGGTTAGGGTTTCCAATCAGGAGGGGGTTAGTTAGGGCTGAGGTTCAGGGTAGAAATTTTTACAACTAGCTAAGCCATAAAAATGGCTACAATTGTGAGTTATTTTCGCAAGTTCCCTTTTCATGATTCTTTAAACAAATATAAATGCACATTCTAAATTAACCTAACCACATAAAATATAAATGCACATTAATCAAACAAATTAATCATTATTCATTAGAGGGTGAAGTCCGATGAAGAAATTTTCCTCATATCACCAACCAATTTGGGGATAAAAAAAGACAAATCAGCCGAAAACCACATAAAGTCTGAATTTTTGGAACTCTAATTCGATCCATCAAAAGGTCCAAAAGTGCTCAAATCAACTCCAAATGCCCTAACCCTAACCCTTTTTGGCTGAAAAAATCATTCGAATCATCATTTTATGTGCTTTTATCACCCCAACCCTAACGACGAACAAAGCATACACTAATTCAGAAAAGCAGAATGCGACGAAAGAATTCAAGTCATATTGATACCTCTCTAGTCCTAGAGTTAGGGTTTTCGCAACTAATTAGGGTTCAAGGTTAAGGCTAGGGTTAGGGTTTCGGGGAGTTAGGATTAGGGTTTCAGGCTGGGGTTCGGGGTGGAAATTTTTACAAGCAGTTGAGCCATAAAAATGGCTACAATTGCGAGTTATTTTCACAATTTCTTTTTTAATGGTTTGTTTATGTCGTGGTATTGCGAATACCTCGCAGGTTTTGTGGACGATCCTAGCGAAGAAAACACGACGCGGGCTGACCGGGTGACCGGTCCTCCCCAGCCGGACGAGCACAACAAATGACACGAGGGTTTATACAGGTTCGGGTCCCGATGGGGGCCCTAGTCCTGTTGGCGTGCTCCCGACCGGAGTCGGCTGGGGAAGCTCTCCCGGGGGGAGAGGCTCCAGAGCACACCTGTGAGATTGGCTATTCTAGCAATAATGAGCAACTTGTTCTTACAAGAGGGTGTACAAGGACTTTTATAGCCCCAAAAGAAGCAAAAAGACTAAACTACCCCGGGTGCTACCGTCGGATCGAGGGGTAGCATCGTCCTTCTCCCGGCCAGGCGCCTCAGATGCTTGATAGGTGTCCGCTGATTCCTGAGGCGCTCTTCGCGTGACTCGCACGTGCCCCCGGACCGGAGACTCCTGTCCCCGGAAGGACGACGACACCCGGGACAAGCACCGGGGGGCCCTGTCCCCGGGCAAAAGGCGGCGCCCGGGACAGGCACCGGGGGCCTTGTCCCCCGGCAAATGGCATAACTTACCTGGACTTAGTCTCGCGGAGATTTCTCCCAACAGTTTAAAAAATTTTGTCAAGGAAGAGAGGGGACACACCTGAGTCTCGCAAACTATTCAACATTATAAATTAACCTAATCACATAAAATACAAATGCACATTAATCAAACAAATTAATCATTATTCATTAATCAAATGAAGTAACTAACCTAACATAAATATAATCATTAATTAAATAAATTAATTTCAAACAGAGATTATACTTGTCGAGTATTGGAGACTTGATAGGCAACTTGTCGTATCTCCAGGCCGTGACAAGCAGCTACCAGTCAATTGCAGCACAACAACTCCTTGTTGCATCTCCAGACTCGATAGACTGATGTGGTAAGTCATTTTTGTAAAAATCGGTAAGTGTGGTTTATTTTTGCAATTATTTTTGGGTTATTTCGAAAAAAAATCGATAATTGGGAGTAAGACTCATATGGAGAGAATTTATTTTCAATGTAACACGTGAAAAGCTTGCTTGCTGGAATTTCTGAAGCTTGATGAAATTTCTATGTATATGATGTTTTAGTGTGATTCTAAGTAACACGATGATTACCTACTGTATGTGGATGGATTAGGAATACTTTGGAGATATTAAAACTGAAAGGAAGGACTTTGTTTTGTATTTTATGTGAATTTAAAGATTGTGAGCAGATTTATGAAGACAATGAGTTAGATTGTTGTGATCTTATTTTGGTGAAGTTTGTGATTGGATTAAGGTATTAGTGTTGGTGGATCTTGAGTTAGTTGTTCATAGGTGAATCATGGCCAAATACATGTTTATCCTACCCTTTTTATTCTATAAAAAACTGCCCTCTCACTTCCTTGTTTGTTGTATGTTTGCTTATTCTCTTTTGTGTTGGATTGCCTTATCTTTTATGTTGCAGTAGGATAATTACTAAGCCTTGTGGCAAGTGAAGGATAACTTTGGAGGGATCAATCACCTTGTATAAGGCAAGTTGCGCACCCAGCTTAGACAATGATTTGATGCACCTTGTGACACATTTCATTCTCCTTAATTTGTGCATAAGTCGTATTTTGTGAATTATGCTATGGGTTATCATGAGGTAAATGTGATATATAATTGCTATTTCCCAATGAAACTTGTGTGCATTTGTTGCAATCCTCTGGTGTGCAGGTTGGTTACTTGTGGTGTTAGTGAAATGGTGGAAAATTGTGAATGATGGAATTTGTGAGATTTGTGATATTGTGGTAATGTATGATGAACTATTGAGTTTGTGTGACAAAGATGAGGTATTTAAGGTAATAACAAACTGGTGGTTAGTTTCAGTGCACTCAGTGCTTGGTACTGGCCACGAACCTATTATGGGGTGGGCAGAGTAGACTATACGAACAATCAATATGCATTTATTGGGGTGTGTGGGAGTCCCAGTCCGAGTTGAGCTCATAGGGAACATTGTACGGGGTGTGGCCTTGCACTTGTATGTGTGGAGAATATGTGGATGTATACCAATGGCCGATTCGTGGAAGGTTCTTTATCCTTAGTGCTAGTCCATTCGCTATAAAGAGCGTGTGTCGCATTCCAGAGCAGGTATGCCCGAGAAAATTCGTGCATGACGATAATACCCCCTCTGATTGGAGTATAGAATGTGGATATTCACTCCATGCACCTAGATGAGTATGCTTGAGACACAGTGGGTAAAAACATGTCGATTGGATCACCAGTAGTATTTATGGTTATTGGTAAATGTGTTTCATAAGAAATGGTTTTGTGAAATGTCACATATTTGCATGTGTAGTGAAACCCCTTAAGCCTTACTTGTAATACATTGTATTTATCGTGTATTATGTTTAGTGCCTTGTTCTTCTTGGGTATGATTTATTATACTCATGTTATTATATAGGTGCACTATGCGAGCCACTCACAGGATAGCATAGGTGGTGTGGAGTTCGAGTCATCTCAACATGATGCTTTGGAGGATGATATTGAGTGTAAGGACTATGAGGTAGAAGATGAGAAGGTGGCTGATGAGGATGATGAGTGATGTGGTTGTCTTATGTGTTAGATCTTTTGGTTCATTTTATTGGTGGTATATATTTGCCTAACTAGTAGCACATTATAACTTGTAGTTGATGTATTATGTTTTAAGTGATATATTTGTTAAGAGACTTGTATTTGTTTTATCAATTTGTATTGAACCATTTTAGCTTTAACATATACGTAGAAACCACTCCATGTAGCATGTGGGGTGATGTGACATGGTGACTCCCGTGTTGGGGGCATTACAAGAACTCTCCTGGAGTTTGGATATGAATTACATAAGATATTCTTTTTCCACAACTTGACTATTGGATGATTGAGAGTTCTAAAAAGACACTCCTACTACCATCCGAAGACATCAAACTTTTGAAACCAACCTCTGGTTCTACATTGAGTTCCTCAATTTCAACTCAATTTCAACTAGAGCTATTGAGATTTGTTCTCACCTAGTCTATAAGACGATATACCACTCGCTTAGTCCGCTTCTAAGCACTTGACTAAGTTAAATTGATTGTATAGGCTAGTTGCTCTAAATTGGTCATAAAGGCTCCTAAACACTTCATAATTGTTCATAATCTGTACACCACATCTGTACTTTGTCATCCATTAATATAGTGCAACAACTAATACCCCCTTTAGTAGCTTCCTCTTGGATGAACTTGAAAGTGTATCGACCAAACATATGGGGTTCCTTGGCCCTAAAAGGAGAGGGTGGTAGATGCTATGGTACTTGTGTTCTCCTTGAAACGAACTACAAATTATGTGTGTCGTGTATTGGTTGCTAGGCCTGCCCGGTGTTCTAGTACATGACAATTTCAAATATATAATTAATTTAAAGATAGTTATATTAAAAGTATAAATTATGAAAAACAATTCAAAAAAATTATAGTGCCAGATATGCCACCTTGCACCAAGGGATATATCTAGTGCAAACCATCAATTGGTCTAATATACTAACTATACTGGTTATTTCATCTAATTATAAAAACAACTCAAGAAACTTATATACATAGTGCTCGGTATAATCTTTGGGATTGCATTAGATATCTTCCCTTAAAAATCTTCAATTAGATGCTAACATATTAACCACACTAGTTAACCCATATAATCATTATAAAAAACCTCAAAAACCTTTTTTTTGAACAATTCCTGCATTTGGGAATTTCTAGATTAAACATGACATTCCATAAAATTCTTATGTTTTTTTTTCTATTTTTTATATCTGATGTTCCAAACAAATAGTTTCTCTCTTTTGAGAATGTATGGGAGCTGTTACGGCTAGAAGTGTATTAGTGCACCAATCAAAAATGTATGGAAGCTGTTAAGGCTAGAAATGTATTACTGCACCAAAACAAGGGTGTGCATGTAAGTGCTAGAAATGTCTATACTGCAAAAATTTTAGATCACAAATTTGTATCTCTTGACCTTAAAGTGTAGAATTGTAGGTTATTTACGTCAAATACAATTATTTACACATACAAATTGGAACAACTCCAATACACATGACATGAAATATCACAAAAACAAATAGTTAATTTGACTTGTACAAGTAACAACTAAATTAAATGCTAAAATTTTAGATAGATTGTTTATAATATGAAATCACGGTTGCTATATTGACATCAATTTGTTCCATTTTCTTTGATGTTACCCGAGCTTAAAAAAAAATCGGTACATATCCACTCTGTCACTTGCCTTGAAGCATGAAACCATGAAATCTAGAAGCAGCTTCTTTTCATAAAAGCACACTTCACGGCAAAAACTAGCTAACCTTTTCTCTTTCAAAACAGATCACATAACGCAATAGTATATACAGTATCAAAATGTCATTACAGACATGTATGTATATACAGTACTAAAATGCCACTACAGATATGTATGTGACCGGACAACAACCATAATGTCCAACCTGTGTATAAGGCTCAAACACGCTTCTTTATTTTTAGCCATTCTTGTTTCAAAGCTCAAGAGGCTATATGGCTCGTGTTATTGTTAGAAAAAAAATACTTATAATTTTTTTCAAAAAGATTGTTCGATTCATTATCTGAACAAGTCATGCAGCAGTCTTGCTTCTAAAAACTAAGAAATTCAAAATACTAAAAATTAAACACTTAAAAAAAATAAACACGTTTGATTAGTCCATCATCAATTAATTAATTCAATTTCATCCATGACAATATTTTTGAAAGGTGAGACATATTCACAAAAATACTAACCAAACAATCACAAGGAGATTGAAAAACTTCTTAAAATACTATCTAATATTCCCAAAAACTAAGGCCGGTATGAAATGCATGAAATTAAAAACATAATAATAGAAAAAATATAGAAATTGAATATCATGTTCAATAAAATTCATAGAAAAATCGAAACACAATAATTGTTAAAAAGATGTGTTTGGATGCACTATACAAAAATATAAGAATTTTAAAGAAAAAAGAATATAGTGTTTTTAACAATAGACAAAAAAAATTTCATTGGACCTCATTTTTGTTCCTCCAAAAATTTCTCCGAAACAAGTCATCCCAAAATAATTTTATAAAAATTTATTTGATCAAATCTTTTTTCCGAACACCATAGAAATTTTTTTTAAGATTCGGATCATCTAAATTTTATATTTTTTCTCACTTCTTAACGCTCCATATACATATATTCACTAAAACGCGAACCACAGCATCTCAAACACGTTTCTTTGTTTTAGCCGTTCTTGTTCGAAGTCCAAGTCCAAGCCCAGAGAGCACTTTGGTCCTTTATGGCCACCCCCCCTGCTGTGATTAATGGATGGATAGACAAGACGTTGTGGGGTGGGGTGGGGGAGGTCATGGCCAAAATCATGTGAGGCGCTCAGAGGTGGCATCTATTGCACTCGCTTCCCGAGAAAACCCTCTCCCTGTTGCTAATTGCTGTGAGACTTCAAGATTTGAGCCACCCTTTCCTCTTCCCCTCTTCTTTAAAGCTTGGACCTGCACCTACACCCTTGTCCATCTGTCTATGCATAGGGAGAGATACCTAGCTAGCTAGCTAAAAACTAGACGCTCCCCTTGTCTTCTTTAGTGTGTTTGTTCATCTTCTTCTGGCTAAATGTGTTGCTTGCTTGCTTGTTTTTTTTGTGTTCTTGACTTCTTGAGCAGCTTCTTTTCTCCCCTTGATTATTTTTTATGAGCTAGCATGGAAGTAGAGGCTCTTGTCTTCATCAAGTGAGCTAGCTGATACTATATTGTTTGCTTCTTTCGGTTCTCGACTTTTTGAGCAGCTTCTATTTGTTTTGGATCTCTTCTACTCATCGGTTTGTTTATTCATGTTTTGCTGGCTAATACGTTGTTTGATTGTTTGTCTGGTTCTTGACTTATGGGGCAGCTTCTTATTTGTCCTTTTGGTTTTCTTCATGGTGTTATTGGTTGGTTTGGTTTGGATTTTTGTTTGTGTTCTTGGAAGGGTTGGAAGTGGAGCTCCTTTTAGTCCAAAAAAGGTGTTGCTATGGGTGGATTGAGCTGCTGGGTCATGGATCCCCTTAGCCTATTCCATGATTAGATCTGGCTTAAAAGAGATGCTTAATGGATTTAATGTATAGAGATGTGAGGAGATAGAGAGATGTCCATATTGGGATAGGCCTATGGCTTGCATGCCCCAGGAGCTGCATCAACCCTACCTGAACCCTCTTTGGATTGAAGGGAGCTCTGCATCTTTTAACCCTCTTCAACCTCTCACCTTTTGATTCCTTAATTTACTTCTTTCTTTTTTGCTTTTGATTTCATCTGATATCTTTGTATACACACACATGTATTCTTGCAGGTATCTGACATCTAGTCCTTAGTTCCCTTGTTGGGAAAAAGTTGTTCTTTTGTCATGCTTATGCTTCCTCTTTTGGTTGTCCTTTGGATAAAAAGCTCTAGATCTCTAGATTCCTGCACTTGAATCCAAGTTCTATATATGCCCAGCATTAATAGAAGGGGTAAAAGTTTGTGGTTTTCATTGCTCAGCTTTTTGCTTGGTATGCTATGCTTTGTTGTAGTTCACATATCATTTGTTCATTAATCCTGCATAGTAGTTGATTACTGAAACTCTCATTTCTTTGATGTGTCTAGTTAGTCTCTTGAATCATGCTTTGATTTGTTATATTTTTTTTCAGGTGAAGATGGAGAAGCAGAGAAAGAGCACATGTTAGCTTAACGCATGCGGTCATGAGTGATCTGTTATTGTCCTTTTGGACTTTCAGTTGTACTGTTAAGTATTATTGGGGGCATATATTTCCATTTCATGGATGACTTTCTGTCCAGTGTCTTCATCCAAGACAGTTGTGAACAATGACTGATGCAAAGTTCTGTACTTTCTGTGAGGAATAAAAATTAAATGGCATATGCCTGCTGATTTCTCTTTGGCTGCTTTAATCTTTGCTACTTGCTTAGGTTGGTGGCGTCTCTTTCTCAAGGATTGGTTTATTCTAATGGCGTGTGAACCCTTTGCTTTGACTAAATGCTCCATACTAAGAAATAGTGCAGGAATCATTTATTTGTTTGATTTTATTTTAGAAATAAATGAACTTCTGATTTTTTATCTTTGTACTTTTTTTTTCCTTTGGCTTGTTTTTTGTTCTACTTTAAATATATTTTAAAACGAGTCAAATAAGCTAATATATTTTTGAGATAGTTTAGTTAGTTTAGCTTTTCCACTTTTGGCTTGTCTTGGTTCATTTATTTTAAAACCAGTCCAATTAGTTAATTTATTTTTGAGATAGGTTTTGTTTGGCTTTTCCACGGTATTTGAATGGAAAAGGGCAAGTCTAAATAATACATGAAGCGTAGAGTTTATGATATGTGTAGCAATTCATATATGGCAAGAGGAAGAGTGCGTACAGAGGTTTCTTTCGTTAGGTGTTACTCAGAACTACATAGTGTTGAATTTGTTTAATGTACACCACATGATTTATTATGAATGGTTCAAAGATAATCAAATCGAAGAATTTTTTTATTGAAATAATCCACTATAAAAAAATGCAAATCTCAAAAAATTTACAAAAATAACTAGTTTTATAAATGTGGAAATATGAGGATGTGACATGTGTCATTTACCACACATAGCATGTGCAGTACAATTTTTTTAGTGCGGTAGTACAAAATAAATCTACCACATGTGCGATAGGAAGAATTTTGCCCCACACCTCCACGATAACAACTAAGATAACAAACATTTTAGTTGTAATATTTTATATAGAATATTTCATATTTTTTGGTTTGATATTTTTTAAATTATAAATCTAATTAACGATTAGTTTGAAGCATTGAAACTATGAAACAAAAATAATTTGATTATCAATTGAGTTATATATCATAAGATATTATATTTTATTATATCTTAAAATATATAAATTCGGATGACGATTCAGTTTTGTCGATTTGATCGTTTTAGCCTCATAATTATAGTAATTTCAACAGATTTTGAATCGGATTTATAGATTAAAAGATACAAATACTAAAAAAAGTAAAAAATTTAAGTAAAATTTAATCCGAGAAAATTTAACTCATACTTTTGATTTTTCTGAGCTCGATATATTTTGATTTATAGTTTTGATTAATGATTCTTTTGATTTAGTGGAATTATGAGTAGAAACGATCATATCAACCTTAGCAGGTCAAATAGAGTTATAAATGAAAGTATAGTATAAACACTATAAATACTCTCATACACGTGTTAGGAAGTTTCTACAAAAATAAGGTAGATTTCAACAATTGGTTATCTTTTATTATTGTAGAAATGATTCTAACTATACATACGACTACAACCATTGCTTGTAAATTTCTTTTTAATTTCTACTCAAATATTAATAGGTTATGTATTTTAGATTCAGCATTCAAAGTCAACACATTTAATCTTTTTTACTACTATTTCTTTCATTGTATGCTTTGTATTCTATTGAAATCATAACTTTAACACTAACTTGCAAAAATCCTAACCCTAACTCCACGAAACCCTAATCCTAACTTCAAGCAAGTAAATAACAGACAAAATGAATTATTTTTTAAATGAGTTATGTTTTAAAAAAAATTCTCGGTTGAAGGACTAAAATTCAACCGCCAACCTTTCCACTGATAGAAATTAAGATCACTTTTTAAAAGTGTTTTTTCAAAATAATATTTACACAATTATTTTTTCAAACTGTAGAGGTTCGAATAGATCGTCAATTATATTTATAGACCAAAAGATATAAATGCTGGAAGAGTTCAAAATTTCAATACAAATTTTCACAATTATATTTCCTATACTTCGCACTTCATGAGGATTTTTTGGAATCGTCCTTTGCACAGAAGTTGTTCAGGAGACATGGTCAACCACGAATTTTTTTAATAATCCAAAAAAAAGAAAATTGTGAAAATAACTCACATATATCACAAAATATACTATATTTCCATCTATAATTTAAATTAACGATCTATTTATATTGATCTAATCATTTCAACTCATAATTCCATTCGCTTAAATGGATTCTTAATCCAATTTATAAATCAAAAGATATTGATTTCAAAATAATCGGAAAGTTTTAGTTCAATTTTCCCGAATTAAATTTTACTAAAATATTTGACTTTTCAAGCATTCATATCTTTTGATCCATAAATTCAATTGATGATCTATTCAAACCACTATAATTGTGAGGTCAAAACGATCAGATCGGCAAAATCGAGTTATATATTTTAAGATATAATAAGATATGATATCTTGTGATATATATATAACTCAAATTATTGATGTGTTTATATTGATCTGATTAGTTTTGTTTTATAGTTTCAATGATTCAAACGGTTTGTCAATCGGATTTATAATTTAAAAAATATCAACGCCAAAAAATATGAAATATTATAAACAAAATATTACAACTAACCTGCTTGTTAGCCTAGTTACTACTGTAGATGGGGTTTGCTGCATGACTCTTCCTGCCACACAACACATGTGCGATAGACTTATTTTTTAGTGTCGCATTGATTTTTTTACTACCACACTAGAAGAAAAGTTATGACACATGTATTGTGCGTGTGACATATGTCGCCTCTCACATTTTCACACATACAAAACGGGTTATTTTTGAAAAATTTTTCAACTGTGAATTAGATTTGTATTTTTTTATAAAAGATTATTTCAATAAAAAATTCTCAAATTGAACCTGACAGAAATCGGGGGGACAAAAAATTTATTGAACTTTTGAGTTTTGTTCCAAATTTTTGTTGGTCACACGTGAACTCTTGCTTTGACTTAAAGTTCCCTAGTCTGCATGGCACGTTAGTTTAAGATTATTTTATGTTCCAGACAGTATTACCACTCTGAATAATAAGTTGGAAAATTATTTTCTAGTACTAGTAGCGTGCAATACTGTTATCTTTGCCGTTCAGCGCTATCTCGAAATTAGTGCTTGGGCTTTGGAATTTTTAGAGGGAATACACAGTTTCAAGATTTCAAAAAACCCTCACCTCTTTATATTCCTATTTTGAATTCCTCACCCCCCTATATCTCTGATACCATTCTTTGGCGTGCCGGTGGCAACTGGCTAGGCTGCACGAGGTGACGCCGAGGCATGAGGTCGTGCGACGTTGGTGGCAGCGCGGCCTTGGGAATACAAAGGCGGCTGTGTGGGTTCTGGCTGTGAGATGGCGAGCGAGAGCGGCAAAGCACCCCGCGGCCCGAGGTGCAAGGCGACAGTGGAGGCCTGACCGTGCTATGGCGAGCGTCAGCAGAGGCGGCTCACGGCCTCGCCTTGCGAGACGGAGAAGCCCTGCAGCCAGAGCCGCGAGGTGACGGCGAGGCTTGCGATGTGGAGGCACTGCCGCGCGACGGTGATTGCAAGCGCGAATGCAGGCGGCAACGCGGCCTCGCGAGGCGGAGGCGCTACGACTGTGAGGATTTGTGGCATGTGCTCATGCACGGCCAATGGTGACAGGCGTGGTGAGGTAAGCGGCGGAGGTGCCACGCGTGACGGCGGGCGGTGCCGAGACGCGTCGGCAAGGCGAGGCAAGTGGCGGCCCGGATGGTGAGGCGAGTAGCGGACCAGCAAGGCACGGCACGGGGCGACAATGAGCACGTGTACAGACGCGGCACGAAGCGGCGCCTCGGGCAGAGGTGATATTGCGGCTCGAGGTGACCCACTTTGCTCGAGGCCGCAGTGCTCTGCCCGAGGCCGCGTGCTGTCCGAGGTGCATGGGTGGCTTGCGAGCTCCTCCTCACCGCTCTGATCCAGCTTGATGACAGCAATGGCAACGGAACTTCTACTCCGGCGAGGCTGCGTCGCGCGGCGAGGCTGAGGACGGCGAGCTCCTCCAAGTGCGCCCGAGGACAACGACGCGGGCCCGAGGATGGCGACAGGGTGAATTAGGTGTTAAATTGAATGTATATTTGGATTTATATGTTTGTGTGAATTAGGTAGTTCTAAATTATTGTGAATTAAGTGTTTAATTTGTGTGAATTTGATTTACGTGTTGATTAAACTGGTGTACATTTTGATTTTAGTGGTGTTCATGTTGATTAAGTTGGTGTACAGTTTGAATAAATCGATGTATGTTTGGATTAAATTGGTGTATATTTGAATTAAGTGTGTTGACATAAATTGAATTAAACAAAATTGAATTAAAAATAGCACATGCAAAATATTTCCCTCATTTTTCCTTCGAAAAATTCAAAAATATTAATTTTTTATTATCACTCCTCAAAATTCAACTTTCAAATTAGTACATTTCGAATTAACTATTAAACATTCTATAACATATGACATACATTTTGGAATATATAATCACTTTAAAAACTACACAAATATCAAAATACAAATTTGCTGTGACATAAAATAATTTATTATAAAAATAACCCACAGTTCAAAAATTTTATTTACGCGTTCTGGGCTATGGACAAACTGTTTGTCGAGTGCCTAGGACTCGACAAGTGACCCGTTTTCATTTTGCACAGGCCGGACATAGTTTGTGATGAGCGGATATTGTCCAACCAGTACAAAATTATTTACGCGTTGTGTAAAATGAAACCAAAGACAAATGGATTCGTCCGACTATATCTGTCTAGAGTTGAACGGATTTTGTCCAACGTGAGCGGACATTGTCCGCCATATACAAATCCACGTTTGCAACTGTGTGTAACAGTTACTATTGATTTACATTATCCGGACATTGTCTGGCATGGCTGGACAAAATTCGTCTGACACGTTTGGTTGGTTTGTCGAGTCCTGGGCACTCGACAGGATCATGTGACGGTCTATTTCTGTAAAATTTTTAAACTATGAATCATTTTTATAATTAGTTATATTATATGGGTTATTTATAAAAAAAATCGTGGATATATATATTGCACACTATTGTAGTGCAGATTCCGCATCCTAATAAGTTTAGTGGAGAATATCTTTGTTGGCTTTGTAAAGTATGTCAACCTCAAATAGACTGAAGATATTTTAGTCTCTCGTTTTGTTTTCCAAATAAATTATATTTTATACTTTTGAGGTAAATTTGTACAGTATTAACTTATATACACTTTTTTAATAATGAAGTTTATTTTTTAAAGAAGTTTGTGCACCAAAGATTTATATTGATTTAGGTGTGGACAAGTTTTTTAAAGAATAGTATTTTTTTGTCTTAGTAAAGAAAAAGGTATGTGTTTTGTGCTATATATATATATATATATATATATATATATATATATATATATATATATATATATATATATATATAACAGTCTATATCAAAAATAAGAAAGAAGTTTATAATTTATATTAACTAATTATTTTAATTTCTCTTCTATATTAATAACAATATAAATTGTGCAAGGATTGAGATTCTAAAAAAAGTATTCTATGTCTTTTCTTAAGGCTGAAGATAGTATTTTAGTTTTTAATATGTGATTTAGAGAGTTGAAATGGTATTAACATGATGTATTAAATAAGGTTATTAGGCTCTCTCCAACGTCGGCGCAACGACGCTCTACACGTGGGCCCCACGAATAAAAAAATGTTTTTTCGGCAGAGAGAGGAGAGAGACCACGCCCGGTGATGCGTCGCGGACGAAGCTCCGACAGGTGGGCCCGGTGACGCCTCAGAAGATGAAGCAGCCGCGTTGGAGTGGTTGGCGCAGCCTCGCAACGCATTTTGCGGGCCCCACACGCGGACGAACGGAGCTCGGCGGCGGCGGCGGAAGCGCGGCGGAGAGGCTCGGTGGTGAGACTCGGCGACGAGGCGGCGGAGGCGAGGTGAGGTAGAGGCGGCTACGGCCTGGCGCAGAGGAGGCTCCGCGGCGGACGAGGCGGCGGCTACGGCCTGGATCGACGGAGGCTCTGCGGCGGCGGAGGCGAGGCGGCGGCGGCGACTTTGCATTTAGGGTTTAGGTTAAAAAAAAAAATTCCTCACAGAGGCCGGAGGCGAGGTTAAAAAAAGAAATGGCATAATTGCCAAAAAAAACCCTCAGAATTTTCTAAATCACAAAAAGACCCTTTCCGAGTCAGGGTTTAGATTTATGAGTCTTGGCTATTTTGCAAATGGGTACTCGGGTTTCAGAGATTTTACAGTTGAGTTTTAGGCTGTTAGGTTTTGATGTTCTGGGCCTCCGGAGACTCTGATTTCAGCACAGTCAGTTCCCACGCGTTCGTGGAAATATGTGCTTCTATCTTTTATTTTGTTGTGTTCGAATTATCCGAATTTTATTTTAGTAATTTTTTAATCTGTAATAAATATTGTGTATGCGGGCCCCACGCGAAGCGCCGATGGGTTGGAGAAGGGTGGTGCTTGAGAAGGTGTCTCGCGAAGCGCTGGTGGGTTGGAGAAGGGTGGTGCTTCGCATATGTGGTATAGAATATGCTGGAGAATATTCTGTTGAAGCGCCAAGCGAAGCGCCGGTGGATTGGAGAGAGCCTTATAAGTCTTGTTTCTAGTGTTAATATAAAAAATGATGTATATTGATCCAATTGAGATATAGACTAGTTTTGGTTATACTCGATCAGATGTAAATACAAGATCTTACTCGGAATTACTAAAACCCAAGTGATCGAAACACAGTACAAAGGAATAGCACAACTCTTTATTGCAAAGATGAACTTGTACATGTCGAACATTGATCGCACTCGATCTTACATCGATTAACCCTAAGAACTATATCTATGTGTTGGATCTGATCTACTATGAGTTAGATCATATATGAGGTAGATCTAAGTTAGATCATATATGAAGTAGATCTGAGTTGGATAATCTATCTATACAAAGTATTTATAGTCCGATCACTTGAGAACGTATCAGACTCGACAACCAACTATATCTAGTCGTATTAGACTCGGCTATGTATTGTTTCAGTTTCGGTAATCGACCAAATAGAGTCGGTTACTTGATAGTCGATCCATACTCGAACAAGTCTAATTACTTTACTTTTAAGCTGGATTCTCCCAGATCATGACTCCCCTGTTGAAAAGGAGCCATCTCCCGTTGGTGATCAATTCGATCAAAATTGAAGATGTGGAAATTGAGACTGACCATCTTCACGTGATCAGATTAAGCACTAGACCAAGTTTTCGATTAGACTTGCTCTGATATAACTTGATCTGATTGAGGTATAGACGGGCTTCGACTATACTCGACCAGATGTTAATATGCGGAATAAGAGATTTTATTCGGAATTATCGAAACCTAAGTTGATCGAAAACACAGTTCAAAAGATAGTACAACTCTTTATTTCAAAGAGGAACTTATACACATCAAACGTTGATCTACGTTGATGAACTATGTGTCTAAGACTTAATAAGTTCAAACTAGATTCGATGATAAACTTGATCTATTACAAGGTATTTATAGTCTGATCGATTGAGATCATATCAGACTCGACAACTAACTAACCCTAAACGTATAGGACTCAGTTACATGTGTTATATCTATATCGGACTACAATCCGACCAATATCGTACTACTAACGACCAGACAGAGTTCGAATCCGAATTTGAGTTTGAATCCTACTGACGTGTTCGACCCCTGAGATCCAAAAGATCATGTGACTTCCCTGTTGAGAAGGAGCCAACTCCCGTTGGTGACCAGCTTGATCAAAACTGGAGATGTGAAAATTGAGATTGACCACCTTCATTAGTATACCACTTGGCTACTTGTGCACGTTGATCCTTCCGTCCCACCCGAAAAGACTCTCGTATACCACTTCTAATGGTCGTCACCTTCTTCTCCAAGATCACATCTAGGAATAGGTGCTTCTCGTTGATAGACCAAGTTTTTAGCAGATGGTACTATGGTATCTAGCTCGTCATCCATCATTGAAGGCTCGAAGAGGTTAAGGTGTTTAACATTGACAACTGAGTAAATATCCATGTATGGAGGTAATTCGAGTTGACAAGTATTAGTGTCAATTTTTCGCAAAATTCGAAAATGACCATAACGAATTGGTTTAAGTTTTTTACCTTCACCTTTTAATCTCTCCTTACTCAAATGTAGCCATACCATATCACCTTCTTGGAATTTAGCTTCAATTCGGTGTCGATCATGTCACACCTTATACTTGAGTTGAGCTTTAAGCAAGTTCTGTTCAAC
Organism: Pharus latifolius; assembly: GCA_019359835.1. NCBI lineage: Eukaryota > Viridiplantae > Streptophyta > Magnoliopsida > Poales > Poaceae > Pharus > Pharus latifolius. Next base: position 37,268,616 of record CM033325.1, read on the forward strand.
CTCACCATGGAGTCGTTGAATACCTTCCAAAAATTTTTGTGCTCGATTTTGATCAGATTTCTCCTTGCTATTTTTCACTGAGGTGGGGATCACAAACGCCATATCAAATGGACCCTACGGTAAAAATCCCAAACATACCTTAAAAGGAGACTTTCCAGTCGAACCATGCACTGCTCCATTAAAAGAAAACTGCAGGTAGGGTATGTTTTCATCCCAAGTCTTCGGATGCTTAGAGTTATAACCCCTCAAGAGATGAACGACTGTTAGATTTACCACCTTAGTTTGACCATCAGTTTGAGAGGATGAAATGCAGTACTCCTCTTCAGCTTTGTATCCATCATCATCCAAACCGATCGCCAAAAGTGACTAAGTAACCGGTATCACGATCAGACACAATAGAATTTGGCAGACCAAAATGTGTCCAAACGTGCTGAAAGAATACTCGAGCTGCTTCTTTTCCCATAATAGTCTTCTTACAAGGCATGAGAACTATCATCTTGAAGAACCGATCAACCACCACAAAGAGATAATCATTGCCACGTCAGGTCTTAGGCAATCCACCCAAAAAATCCATGGACATACTTTCCCATGGTCATGACAGAACTGGCAAAAGAGTGTATAAACCCAATTTTCGGTTTGCCGGTTTCGAGATGCTGCAGAGACCATAGCCTCGAATAAAACTAGCCACATCCTACTGCATCTGCAGCCAGAACACATGGCGCTGAAGATTTTGCAAGGTCTTCATTACTCTGAAATGTCCAATAACTTTTGATGTATGCGCCTCTCGTAACCACTGTACTCGAGGTTCTCCACGAGGTATACAAAGCAAATTGCCTTTGTATAAGAGTCTTTCTTGACGAACAAACTCTGTGGATTTCCCTGTTCGAGCTCAACCAGTGCTGATCGAAAATCAGGATCTTCACCATACATCGTGACATGAAGGCTCGATCTGCATGAACACTGATAAGCAAAAGGAAGTGACTGGTGGTTGTGACAACATGTCAGCTAGTTTGTTATGTAATCCCTTCTTGTACTTAATCACCATGTTGAACTGCTGCAGATACGACATCCATTTCATGTGTCGGACTTGCTGTAGTTTGGATTGAGTTTGCAAATATTGCAAAGGTCAGTGGTCAGCGTGGACAACAGTCTTTATCCAAAAGGTAACACCGCCAATGTTTTACAGCCTGATGCAATGCACACAAATCCTTGTCATAAGTTGGATAGTTCTTATGAGCTCCTTGAAATAGCTCAGAGTGATATGCTGCTGGTCGACCTTCTTGCATGAGCACTGCACCCATTGCATAACCTGAGGCATCGGTTTCTAGCTCGAATGGCTTTTGTAGATTCGGTAAAGCTAGGATAGGTGCTTCATTGATCTTCTTCTTTAGCAAAAAGAAAGTATCTTCGTGTTTCCCAGTCCACTCAAACTTCTAATCAATCCTGGTTAATGCATGCAACAGAGAAGCACTATCGAGAAGTGTCGTATGAACTTCCGAAGGTACTGGCATGCTCCCACAAAACTACGTACTTCTAGTACTGTTCGCAGTTGAGTCCACTCATGGATCACTTTTACCTTATCAGAGTTGATTTGCAATGTTCCCTTGCCGACCATAAATCCCAGGTAAACTAGAGTTTGTTGGTCAAACTCGCACTTTTTACGGTTAAGGTGAAGTTGATGTTACTGTAACTGTTCGAACACCTTTTCCACATGAGCTAGGTGCTCGTCCCACGAACGACTATAGACCAGTATGTCGTTGAGGTAAACGATCACAAAGTCGTCGATGAACTATCACAATATGTCATTCATGAGATGCATGAAAGTAGCCAGGATGTTGCAGAGCCCAAACGGCATGACCAACTATTCGAACAGACCTTGTCGCATTTTGAACGGGGTTTTCCATGTATCTTCCTCACAGATGCTGACCTGATGATACCCTGATTTTAGATCCAACTTTGAGAAGACAACATCATGTTTCAATTGGTCTAACAGGTCGTCGATACGAGGAAGACGGTACCGGTTCTTGATGATGATCTTGTTTAGTGCTCGGTAGTTGATGCACATTCGTCAAGACCCATCTTTCTTCAGTACTAGTACTACAGGAGATCCACAAGGCGAGGTACTTGGTTGGATGACACCATCATTCAACAATTCCCCAAGTTGTCTTTTGATCTCTTCGTTCTCCAATACCGAGTTGTGATACTTACTCAAATTGGAAAGTGCCACATTGGACACGAACTGAATATCGTGCTCGACTGGACATTTCGGTGGACGGCCTTGGGTACTTTTGAACATATCACTATATTTCTCCAATAGTCCCGACAAACGACCAGAATCTTCTCGGCATGCCAATGACAGCGCTGCTCGAGTACTATCACCTAGACGAACTAGTTGAATCATAACGAGCATGTACTTGTGTCATGCGTTAACGATTCGTTTGGCCTGATTTGCGATAATCAATTTTGAAGTATTGATGTGGATGTCTCTACTGATCACAAACTTGACTCCGTCTTTCGTGAGCTCATACTCTTGCGCTCTTTGATGAAATGAGTGTCCCGATCATACAAGAATGGACTCCCAAAGATCACCTGACAAATATCGATAGGAACAATGTTGTATTGAACCTCATGATATATCAAGCAGAGATCGCAAACTTCAACACATACTGACTCATAATTTGTTGGTTCACATATGATGTAAACCAACCCAGCGGATATGGTCGCGTGTGTGTGGTCATCTTCAACCCAAGCCATCAAACCAGTCCAGTGGAAACAAAATTCTTCTGACTTCCAAGATCGAATATTGCTGCGACAACTTCATGCTTCACCTGGATGTTGATAGTGAACAAGTCCTCCGCGGAGTGATGGTCATCAGGTGAATCCGAACCTTTCTCCTTCGGCATTGCCATTAGAGACAAGGTCGTATTCGCCTCATCGACTGAATTCACTTGGATATCTCTTTCTTCGGGTGGAGCCGTAGTAGCTGTAGCTGTTCTTTTCCCTGGTCCGTCTCTTTGGTCGAAGCTCAAGATGGAGCTTATAGCACTTATGCTTTGTGTGCCCAACAATGTGACAATGTTCACACGAGATGCTCGTACTATATTTCGGAGTACTTTTCTTTGGACTCAACTTTCTTTTTGATGAGGTCGAATTCTCCTTTGTGTTCTTGTCATTGAGGGATTTGTTCTTCTTATCGATCGCCATAGCAGTTGTGCTCACGGTCATGATGTCTTGGATGCCGAATAGGCTTAGCTCAGCACTGATCGATTTCTGAAGTCCAAACGTATATTTTCGAAATACTTGAGGATTAGAGAGCGAGATGCCAATGACCATTGCTTATCTTCGAAATTCTGTCGTATAATCCTGGACAGATTGATCGCGCCATTGATACAATCTTTGCCAATGATCCGATTTCTCCTCGATATAACCCATCAGGTAGAACTCTTATCGCAAGAGTCGCTTGAACTATCCCCACGTGAGGTCGTCTGCTTCCCTACTGGCGATAAGAGATTTCCACCATGTCTTGGCATGGTTCTTTATCTTCAAAGGAGCTTATTTTACCTTTTGGGTGCTACTGAAACCTCGTAGGTCAAAGTAGGTCTCAAGCTGGTCGATCCAAGAATCCAGCTTCTCGGCATCGATCACCCCATCATATATGGGTATGTCAACCTTAGCTTCGACCTTGAAAGATTTGACAGCTAAGAAGGTGTTGGTGAGGTCGTCGGCCTTGTGGTCGTCTTCGTCTTCATCTTCGTCTGTCCTGCACAAGCTTTCCCCAATATTTACACCCGTAACCTTTCCTTTTGAAGCATCAACTTCAAAAGGTACAGCCATGACTTGCTGCTTAATCTAAGCAAGCATGGTATCCATGTCAATGGAGAGTTTAGCCACTTTTTTGGCTAGGTTAGCTTGAACGGAGGTATCTTCAGACATCTTCGGAGATGCAACTGTAGAACCGTCGAATGTTCACCTTCGGTTGAACTAGGTCGTGGCGGGATTTCACCAGAAGCTTTGTAACCCTGGCAAGTCTTCACCATCCACAGGACATAATAGTTTTTCTGATACCAACTTGATCAGATTAAGCACTAGACCAAGTTTTGGACTAGACTTTCTCTGATATAACTTGATCCGATTGAGATATAGATGGACTTCGACTATACTTCACCAGATGCTAATATGCGGAATAAGGGATTTTACTTGGAATTACCAAAACCCAAGTTGATCGAAAACACAGTTCAAAGGATAGCACAACTCTTTATTTCAAAGAGGAACTTGTACATGTCGAACGTTGATCTACGTTGATGAACTATGTGTCTAAGACTTAATAAGTTCAAACTAAACTCGATGATAAACTCGATCTATTACAAGGTATTTATAGTCCAATCGATTGAGATCATATTAGACTTGACAACTAACTAACCCTAAACGTATAGGACTCAGTTACATGTATTATATCTATATCAGACTACAATCCGACCAATATCGGACTACTAACGACTAGATAGAGTTCGAATCCGAATCCGAGTTTGAATCCTGCTAATGCATTCGACCTGCTGAGATCCACTCGGATCATCATGGGTGTACCACTTGGTTGCATATGCACGTTGATCTTTCCGTCCCACCCGAAAAGACTCTCGTGTGCTGCTACCAGTAGTTGTCATCTTCTTTTACAAAATCACATCTTCAAATAGAGGTGCCTCTTGTTGATAGACCAAGTCTTCAACAGATGGTACTATGGTATCTGGCTCATCATCCAACATCGAAGGTTCGAAGAGTTTAAGGTGCTCAGCATTGACAACTGAGTAAATATCCATATATGGAGGTAACTCGAGATGACAAGCATTAGTATCAATTTTTCTCAAAACCCAAAAAGGACCATAACAAATTGGTTAAAACTTTTTACCTACACCTTTAAGCCTCTCCTTGCTTAAATGTAGCCAAACTAGATCACCTTCATGGAATTGAGCGTCAATCCTGTGTCAATAATGTCGTGTCTTGTACTTGATCTGAGCTTTAAACAAGTTCTGTTCAACTTCACCATGTAGTCGTCGAATACTTTCCAGGAACCACTGTGCTCGATCTTGATTAGATTCCTCCTTGCTGTTCTGCACTGAGGTAGGGATCACAAACTCCATGTCGAATGGACTCTGCGGTAGAAATCCCAAGCAGACCTCAAAAGGAGACTTCCTAGTTGAACCATGCACTACTCGATTAAAAGCAAACTGCATGTACGGTATACTTTCATCCTAAGTCTTCGGATGCTTAACGTTATAACTTCTCAAGAGATGAACTACTGTTCGATGTACCACCTCAGTTTGACTATCAATTTGAGGATGAAATGCAGTACTCCTCAGCTTAGTATCCATCATCGCCCACAGTGATCGCCAAAAGTGGCTGAGGAACCGGGTATCACGATCAGACACAATGGAATTTAGCAACCCCAAATGTGTCCAAACATGCTGAAAGAATACCCGAGCTGCTTCTTCTCTCGTGATGGTCTTTCGACAAGGTATAAGGATTATCATCTTAGAGAACCGATCAATGAAGACAAAGAGAGAGTCGTTGCCACGCATGGTCTTGGGCAATCCTCCCAAGAAAACCATGAAAATACTTTCCCATGGTCGTGACGGGACTGGCAAAGGAGTGTACAAACCCAATTTTGGTTTGCCAGTTTGGAGATGTTGCAGAGACCACAGCCTTGAACAAAACTAACTACATCCTGCTGCATCCGCGGCCAGAATATGTATCGTTGAAGGTTCTGAAGTGTTTTAGTGACACCAAAATGACCAGCAACCTTCGATGTGTGTGCCTCCCATAGCCATTGAATTTGAGGAACTCTATGAGGTATACAAAGCAGATTGCCTCTGTATAGGAGTCCTTCTTAGCGAACAAACTCAGATGGTCATCTTGTTTCAAGCTCAGCCAGTGCTGATAAAAAATCAGGATCCTATGTATACATAGTTACATAGTCCTCGTGGCATGAAGGCTCGATCTGCATGAACATCGATAAGCAGAGGGCAGTAACTGGTGGTTGTGACAACATGTCAGCAAATTTGTTGTGTACTCCCGTCTTGTACTTAATTACTAGGTTGAACTGCTGCAAATATGACATCCACTTAATGTGCCGGGCTTACTGTAACTTGGATTGAGTTTGCAAATACTGTAATGGTTGGTGGTTGGTATGCACAATGGCCTCTTTACTCAAAAGGTAACACTGCCAATGTTTCACAGCCTGATACAGTGCACATAACTCCCTGTCGTAGGTCAGATAGTTCTTCTGAGCTCCTTGGAATAACTCGGAGTGATATACTACTAGTCGACCTTTTTGCATGAGCACTGCGCCCATTGCATAACCCGAAGGATCTATTTCTAACTCAAAAGGCTTTTGCAGATTTGGTAGAGCTAGAACTGGAGCTTCACTGATTTTCTTCTTTAGCAAAAGGAAAGTATCCTCGTGCTTTCCATTCCTGATCCAGGAGGATCTTCAAGTCCTAATCGCATACGGATTCGCGACCAAGTCCTGATCGCATACGGCTTCGCGACCTTAACTGTGTTCGGAAAGGATTTGCGACCATGGATGGGTCTGCGATCATGGATTGGTTCGCGACCAGGAAAAGGAATTAGTTCCCTGTTCGGAATTGTAATCCGATCCAAATATGTATAACTAAGCTTATCTGTTTAGGATTAGTTAGTTATATGAGTCTAATACGTTCAAGTTATTGAGTCTGAAACGTACTCATACGATTGGACTATAAATACCTTGTAATAGGTCTAGTTTAGATCATCGAATACAATCGAAGAGTCATAGAACTTATTTGAGTTTTAGACACTTATAGTTCCTTCGACGTAGACAAGTGTGTCTAACGTTCGATGTGTAAAGCCCTCTTTGAAATAAAGAGTTGTGCAATTACTTTGGGTTTTGTTTTCGATCAACCTTTGGGTTTCGGTATTTCCGAGTAAGATCCCGTTATTCCGCATATTAAAATCTGGGCGAGCCTAGTGCGAAAACCAAGGCTAGGTCTCAAACGGATCAATTCCACTCGAACTTCTGGTCGATCCTGGTTAGTGCATGTAATGGAGAAGCCAGTATCGAGAAGTGACGTATGAATTTCTGAAGGTATTGACATGCTCCCATGAAGCTACGCACTTCTGTAATTGTTCGTGGTCGAGGCCATTCACGGATCACCTTTACCTTGTCGGGGTCGATCTGCAACATACCCTTGCCGACAAAAAAAATCCCAGGTAAAGTAAAGTTTCTTGGCCGAATTCTCACCTTTTATGGTTGAGGCGAAGTTGATGTTGCTGCAGCTGCTCGAACACCTTTTCTACATGAACTACGAGTTCATCCCATGAACAACTATAGATCAGTATGTCGCCGAGGTAAATAATCACAAAGTTGTCAATGAATGGTCGTAGCACATCATTCATGAGACGTATGAACGTGGCCAGGGCGTTACAGAGCCCGAACAGCATGACCAACCATTTGAACAGATCTTGTCGTGTTTTGAATGCAATCTTCCACGTATCTTCCTCACAGATACTAACCTGATGATACCTTGATTTTAAATTTAATTTTGAGAAGACATCAACATGCTTCAATTGATCTAACAGGTCATCGATACGAGGAAGAGGATATCAATTCTTGATGGTGATCTTGTTCAGTGCTCGATAGTCGATGCACATTCGTCAAGACCCATCTTTCTTTGATACCAATACAACAGGAGATTCCAAGGCGAATTACTTGGTTGAATTACACCATCATTTAGCAAGTCACAAAGTTTTCTTTTGATCTCTTCGTTCTCCAATACTGAGTTTCCATACATACTCAGATTGCGAAGTGTCACATCTGACACTAGTTGACTATCGTGCTCGACTGGGCGTTTCGGTGGACGACCCTGAGTACTTTTGAACAGATCACTATATTTCCCTAGTAGTCCTGACAAACGACTAGATTCCTCTCGGGAAGCCAACGACAGAGCTACCTGAGTACTATCACTTTGACCAACTGGTCAAATCATAACAAGCATGCATTTCTGACATGCGTTGATGATTCACTTGGCCTGATTTGCGGTTATCAAGTTCGAAGTATCGACGCGGTCGTCTCTACTGATAACAAATTTAACTCCGTGCTTGGTGAGCTCGTACTCTTGCACCTTTCGGTGGAAATGAGTGTCCCAATTGTACAAGAATAGACTCCCAAAGATCACCTGACAAATATCGATAGAGACAACGTTGCATTGAACCTCATCGATATAACGGGCGAAGATTGCAAACTTCAACACACACTGACTCATAATTTGTTGGTTCACATCTGATGTAAACCAACCCAATGGATACGGTCGCGGGTGTGTAGTCGTCTTCAACCCAAGTTGTCGAACCAGTCCAGCGGAAACCAAATTCTTCTGACTTCTGGGATCGAATATTGCTGTGACCACTTCATGCTTCACTTGAATGTTGATAGTGAAAAAGTCCTGTTGAGTGATGGTCGTCAGGTGAATCTGAACCTTTCTCCTTCGGCATTGCCATTAGAGATAAGGTTGTATCCGTCTCATCGACTGAATTCAATCGGACAACTCTTTCTTCGAGTGGAGCTGTAGTAGCTGTAACTGTTCTTTTCCCTGATCCGTTTCTCTTTGGTCGAAGCTCATGATGGAGTTTATAGCACTTATTCTTTGTGTGCCCAGCAACGTGACAATGTTCACACGGGATGCTCGTACTATATTTCGGAGTACTTTTCTTCGGACTCAACTTTCTTTTTGGCGAGGTTGAATTCTCCTTCATGTTCTTCTCGTTGTGGGATTTGTTCTTCTCGATCGCCATGGCAGTCTTGCTCGTGGTCATGATATCGTGGACGCCGAACAGGTTTAGCTTAGCACTGATCGATTTCTGAAGTCCAAATGTGTATTTCTGGAAAACTTGAGGATCAAAGAGCGAGATGGCAATGACCATTGCTTGTCTCCAAAACTCCATCGTATAATCCTAGACGGATTGGTCGTGCCATTGATACAATCTGTGTCAACGATCCCATCTCTAGCTCCTCAAGATAACCCATCGGGTAGAACTCTTGTCACAAGAGTCGCTTGAACTATCCCCACGTGAGGTCGTCTGCTTCCCTACTGGTGATAAGGGCATTTCACCATGTTTTGGCGTGGTCCTTCATCTTCAAAGGTGCAAACTTCACGTTTTGAGTGCAACTGAAACATCGTAGGTCAAAGTTGGTCTCAAGCTGATCAATCCAAGAGTTCAGCTTTTCAACATCGATCACCCCATCATATATGGGTATATCAACCTTAGCTTCGACCTTGAGAGATCCGATACTAAGGATGTGTTGGTGAGGTTGTCGGCCTTATAGTTGCCTTCGTTTGGCCTGCACGAGATTTCCCTAATCTTCACACTATAGCCTTCGTCTTTGAAGCATCAACTTCAGGAGGCACAGCCATGGCCTGATGCGTAATCCAAGCAAGCACGGTATCCATGTCGGCGGAGAGTTTAGTTACTTGTTCGGCTATGTTAGCTTGAATGGAGGTTTCTTCAGATATGTCGGAGTCGCGATTGTCAGTGCCATCAAGTTTTCACCTTCGGTTGTAAAAGGGTCTTGCAGAATTTTGCCAGAGGTTTTGTAACCCTGGCGAGTCTTCACCATCCACAGGACAAGATAGTTGCTCTGATACCAACTTGATCCGATTGAGATATATACCAGTTTCGGCTATAATCGATCAAATGTAAAATACGAGATTTTACTCGGAATTACCGAAACTCAAGTGATCAAAACACAGTTTAAAGGAATAGCACAACTCTTTATTGCAAAGAGGAAGATGTACATGTCGAATGTTGATCACACTCGATCTTACGTCGATGAGCCCTAAGAACTATATCTATGTGTTGGATTTGATCTACTACTATGAGTTAGATCATATATGAGGTAAATCTGAGTTAGATCATATATGAAGTAATAGATCCGAGTTGTACAATCTATCTATCCTATTATAAGATATTTATAGTCCAATCGTTTGAGAACGTACCAGACTCGACAACCGACTATACCTAGTCGTATCAGACTCGACTCTGTGTTGTATCGGTTTCGGTAATCGACCAAATAAAGTCGGTTACTTGATAGCCAATCCATACTCGAACAAGCCTGATTACTTTACTTTTGACTTGAGATCCTCCCAGATCATATATTTAGAAATAGATGCCAAAATAATCTCAAAAAAAAGAGGAGGAAGTAGACAATAGCACACAGACATCGACGTTTTTGTTTTGTTTTTTTTTTAAAGATCGGTCTGAAATAAACAATTCTAAAGCTACACGCTGATTTAGTTAACCAATATTTTGACAAAATATCGAAATTGGTATATTAAATAGGGGTGTAAAATGGTCGGATTCGGAGCGGATATTGGTTAAACCATATCCTATACCATATTTTTTAATCGGATACGATACAGATTCGGATTTTCTCGGATTCGAATACGGTGCGGATGTTAATCGGATACGAATTCGAATCGGATTTTCTTTAATTCGGTACGAATTCGGACGCTATTCGGATGTTAAATATTTGTTGATTAACAAAAGTACTATTTTCAACTCATTTTCTATCTCAACACAATACGACAATACACAACATAAACAATTAAACATTCCTCGCCTGCTCCCTCGAGAACTGCACAAGAAACCCCACAAACCTATCAAATCTCAATTAAGCATACCAAGAAACACATCAGAATTCTTTTTTTTCTCCTCCTGTCTCAAAATTCGGAGATACTTCTAAAAAATGGAGACTTTTGGCGAAATCCCGGTGCGAGAGCATCGAAACCGAGGCTTCTTCGGGGCTCACCTTCTCGCCAGAGAGGGCATCGACGACGGCGCGGGGCGAGGCGCGGGACGGTGGGAGGCGAGGTGCGGCCGTCGGGACGGCGGGAGGCGAGGCGCGGCCGCGTGGGACGATGGGAGGCGAGGCGCGGGACGGCGGGAGGCGAGGCGCGGCCGCGTGGGACGACGGGAGGCGAGGCGCGGGACGGCGGGAGGCGAGGCGCGGCCGTCGGGTTAGGGTTGTGGTTGGTGTGGATTGGGGACGTGAGGTGGTGGGGATTGGGGAAATAGGAAACCCAAAACTGGGCCTGAGCCCAACAGCCCGTGAATGCAGTGGCCCAATTCGGATTCGGATAATCCGGATATCCGCATCCGTTTTTGTATATATATCTTACCGAATCCGGATTCGAATCCAAATAACAATACCTAATATATCCGAATCCGAATTCGGATTATTTGCCGGATGCTAATTTTCTTACCAAATTGCTATTTCATCGAATTCGGTAAATGGATATCCGCGGATATCTGCATCCTGTTTACACCCCTAATATTAAACGCGTGTTGTGTTCTTTATGGTCGGCATCGGAAGAAAAAAAAAAAGAAAAAGAAAGAAAGGTCATGTTAAGAAAGAAAAGGATTTTTTATTTCACAATCCAGCACATAAAATTATAAACTATACTTTTTTTTTGGTTGTCTTGAACTCTTACCTTAGGTGAATACAATAGCAAAAAGTGATGGTTGGTTGTTTAAGTTAAATTTGTCCTGTTTGGTGGTTTGATGGTTATACGAGATGATATGTGTTAAGATGAACATATAAGTTAGGATATATGAGATAGAAATATATTAGAGTTATTAACTTGATTTAAAAATCTCAGTATACCTCAATAAATATTAATTCATATAATCTCTTTTAAAAATTCTTACTATACAATAATCACTCTTAATGATGTTGTTATCTATGCCTGGCATGCTGCTATATGATCATTATGGGCGTCACTCTCCGTGGCCCAAGCCCTGTATTCACCTGGTGGCCTGGTTCTATATAATCTAACCAATCAAACATCTCATTAAATAATTTTATATAAAAAAGTGAGATGCTGACCTATTACAGTGGGCAACCAATCGCATTCTCGAAAAGACATCGCTCCTTGAGAGAGTTTTTTTATTAATAACTCACATAAAATAATCATTTACAAAACTAATCTACAGTTCGAAAATTTTACACAAATAACCTGTCACATCAACCTATCAAGTTCTGGACACTCGACAAGCTACATATCGCGTGGGAAAGGCTTGTCGAGTGCCCAGCACTCGATAAGACTCCTCCTCGACCAGACGCCACGACCATCGGTTTGTCGAGTGACCAACACTCGACAAGCTCTCAAAAAAATGTTTTTATTGGTCCAAGCCGGGGAGGTGAGAAAGAAGAATTTTAACTAGCTGGGCTAAGAGCCATTAGCTAATCCATTGCCACTGTATATATTTTGAGTCATCTGAAGTCTGTATTGGGTCACATCACGGTTTTATTTTAAGATATTTATTTATATTATTCAAAACACCGTAAAATTATTAGGAAAATACAAAAAAAATAGAGTAGTGTCCACATCAAAATTGCATGTTTTAAATATTAGCCTTACATTAGTGCTTAAAATAAAAACTAAAAATATAAATTAAACATATATTTTAGAACAATAATATTTAATATATTAAATATAGTTAATCACAGCATTAAAAAAAATTAAGATTACACTTGTTGGGCTAGCAACCCAATTATAGTCTAGCCCACAACAGCATATGAAGCATAACAGCCACTATTTTTGTTACACACTATGTGCTATAGCGGACTCCTGTTATCACTATAGTGATCATAACTGTAATAATCATGATTTTTCTCGTAACATAATGTTAGTGTCAAAAACCATCCACCATTTAGAACACTGGTTTTATCTTCTTAAAAAACTTTGCATCATATTGTGTGATCTATTCTAGCACGATAGTTTTTGCCAAAAAGAGCTGGTAAACCACTCTTAACCTTTACTAGTAATCATGCCCACACATTGCAACATGGGCCATATGTATGACACAATGAATTCTTCTAGAATGATGATTTAGGGTTTAGGGTTTAGGGGTTAGGGTTTGCGGTTTAGGGTTTAGGGTTAGGGTTATGGTTTAGGGGTTAGGGTTAGGGTTTAGGGTGAGGCCAAGTTATATTTATTGAGAGATATATTATTGAAAATGGATAAAGTACATGAGTAAGCGAACAACACTGAAGAAAATTAAGCACGGAATCATCTAGAAGGGCTAACAACGGGGAAAGCTACAAGGAGGCTTTGGTTCCGCCTGAAAGTATGATTAGCTTCGCGACGGCACTCCAATCTTTGTTCCTCTGTAAGTCGGTCTAAGGTGAAACGCCATTCGGCCTCACAGTACGGGTCGACCTCATCCGAACCCCAATTCTCTTGGAGACTGAAGCTCCTGTGGCGAGCCTTTGCCTCTTACATAAACTTTACACGTTCCTTGGCTTCCTCCAACATCTCGATATCAATCCACTGAACAAAGTCGCACTTGCACTCGTAAATCTGAGGAACACATGTGATAAATCAATAGGTCAAATAGTGTGCAAGAGAACAATAAGAATAGTGTCGATGATTGGGAGTTGGGTCCTTAGTCAATCTTATGCAATTTAGTTGTGTAGGAAGTGGAGACCTTCTGAGACACTCATTAGGTAAGTTAAGATAGTTATGTACTGGAGATACAGAGAATTATACAGGTTCGGACCCTCAAAGACGAATAATAACCCTACGTCCTGTGATGTTTTCACTATATGTGTAACTGCTTACAAGAAAAAGGGGAGGAGATAGTTACATGAAAATATTAACAATCTCTATATCTATGTATCTGTCTTCGGGTTCATTAGATTTGATCCTTGGTGTCTAGTCTGGTACGCTGGTTGCCCTTTTATAATGACCGAAAGGGTGTCAATGTAGAGCAGTTTCGGGAGGTTAGACGGTTGCCAATATGCAGTTATTAGATAACTGCATATCTTAACTCCCTGGTGGTTATCATCACGAACGTGGGAGAGGAAGTTATCTTATCCTGAACTGTGATTGGAAGACTCAACGACTACTTAGGTTAGATATGACTCTCTCGATGCTATGGTTGCGCACAGACTGCGACCATAGGTCAGTACTGAGGCCGTCATTGGTTATGCGACCTTCTGGTTCACAAGAAACTGAGCTTCTGCTACCATGGAGCCATATACCATATCCTAAATATCTTAGACATGATATATTTAATAAACATATGACTAGCCCGAATAATATTCACCGTCAAATAGTACAGCACTCACATTAGTTCTCCAAGGGTACTTGGACATCGCGCAACCTAGAAACTCCTCTAGAGTGACCGTTCATCGGCAGACATGTGCACCCTGCACATCTATAAATAGCGAAGCTCTTTGTTATGAGACTTACAAGTTCTCACCTGCCAAGTCTTTAGAGCTTCCTCTTCAACTTCTTACTTCTTCTGTTCTCATCTCAATGGCAAACCAAGACTCCAAAAAGATTGTTGAGAGTGATGAAGAAGAAATAGAATTAGAAGATGAGATTGAACAAGCACTTCAGAAGGTAATTCTCTTCTAAAGAATCTGTGTGAATCTTTCCTTTCCGATTGGATGTTTCCAAAGTAATGCATTTTTGGAACTTTTTAGATGTTCGAGGACTCGACTCCTTCGAAGAAGCGATTTGGAGATGATGCAGGATCATCTAGTGGAACTTCATCCAAGAAGCTAATGGGAACTGAAGACTGGGTTGCCACATTACCCCTAGCTTCTGTTTTGCATCCAACTTCTGTTCCACCCTCATCTTTTGCCACCTAGGTTGTAATCCTCATCTTTCATCCTTGTTGCATAGTTCAGGAACTAACCCATGTACATACAAGAGGACAAGACCCTGTGGGTCCTCAGCGAACAGCTGGTGAAGATGGAGGTTCTTCTGAAGGAGAAGACTGCCTTGTGCATAACTCTCCAAGAAGAAAAAGAAAGGATTGAGGAGCAGTCCCTCAAGCGGGGACGCAATCTCAATACGGTCTGTAGAGTCATCGATCGGCTGAGGGAGAGCCACAGCAGGGTTGTGGAGGATGCGAGGTTGGCTCGCGTAGAGCTTGACCTCATGCGAGGGCAGAGGGATATCTCCAACTCACTTAGGACTAATAGTAGTCTCGTTATAAGAGAAGATATATATAGATTATAGGACGTAGCTGAATCTCTTGGGGTAGCTAGTGTTGATCTTATTGGCGATAATTTTTCCCTTGGAGATGTTTGTAAATTACTTTCGGATCAAGTTGACGTTTTGGTCGCCTGCATCCCTTATATATGTAAAGAATGTAAGAAAGAATAACATTCTTTTTCTTTACAATGATTATGCATGATCTATAATCACTTGTGAATTCTCACTCACTTTAATCTTGAGTGAATGTCCCTGTGTGAAAAATGGTTACAGGTAAATACCTCTGCGACCAAAACATCCACAGGTAATATTTTTTTATGCCAACTTTGTTGAGGTCACAGAATTGCCTTGAGACCATAAGTAGTATTGAGGTCATAGAATTGCATTGAGACCACGTGCAGCACTGAGATCACAGAATTACTTTGAGATCATAACAGAACTGAAATCACGGGATTACCTTGAAACCATAGGGTAGCACTTAAAACCACAAAAAATCCCAATATGATTATTTGTACCGTAACCCCCAAATGTGAAATAAAATGACCTTTTCATTGCCAAAAAGATGCATTTTGTTTCAAATTCTATTAGGGTTAATGATATGGTTGTGGGTTCAATCCATGAAAACCCGTTATGACAAAATATTAAAATAATGACTGTAGCAGGTAGTGGCCTTGGACATATAAAAGGAGTTACCTTCGTTGAGAAGATTCAAAGAACCCTCTTTTACATCTGCCACTCCGCCGCAAAAAACCCTCGTTGTTCACTTTTGCTCTCATCGCCGCCAAAAACCTTCATCTTTCCAAAGATTCTCATAGCAATGGCGTCCTGGAGCCGATCGAGCCATTGCGACACTTAGAGCTTAGCAGCATTGGAGAAAGAGGAAATTCTCCCTCCTCAACTGCTAATCAACTGGAGGCCCACGACGAAACGAGAAGAAACCCCAATGTCCAGGAGAATGAACTGGTGATTTTAGTAGACTTTCTGCGATGCGGATTCCATTTGCCAGAAAGTAAATTTCTGCAAGATATCCTGACACACTTTGACTTAGAGTTGGTAAACTTCCACCCCAATATTGTCCTCATTCGGGCTGTCTTCCAGCACTTGTGCGAGACTTTTGTCAGAGTGTTGTTGTGTGTAGATCTATTTCGACGGTTCTACTTCTCGGTATGGTCAAAGAGTTTCAGTGCAGTAGGGTGCGTATATTTTTGACTGAGGGAAAAGAAAGATTACCCCTCCTTTCCGCTGCATGACTCTATGCACGGATGGAACCACCGATGGTTCTATTGTGCTTCGCCGGTAGAGAGCAGCCTCTGGTTTGAGAACCGGCGACCAGTGAAGAGCAGTGCGATGGATATTGCTCCCATTTTAAGCCAAGTCCTACAGAAGCAGTCCTAGGTGATTCTTCACTTAGTCCAGCAGGGATTAACCGCACGAGACCTCATCCATGACTTTGTGAAGAACAAGATGAGTCCCTTGAAGAAAACGGAACATCCAGCCTGGGAGGTGTGTTCTATGATGGACAACACCTTGGACTATAACTAGGGTAAGCTTGCTTGACTTAAAGCTTGTGAAATTGTTGACAATCTGATATTTATACTAATTGATTTCCATGACAAGCAGCCTTGTCCCCATCTGAGATAGATAAGAGGACAAACAATCTTCTGAAGCCGTACAGCATGGCAACAGAAGGAGCACTAGGCTCACCCCGACCGCAGAGCCTGGTCGGCAGCAGTGACAGCACCAAACAAGAACGTTGAAAGGTACATCTTCTTTTGAGAAAACTTGTTCATGTATGTCTGCTGACATTGATCATCAAAGACTAAATTGATTGAATGACACAACTGATGGAAAGGCAAGTCATCAGGACGAAACGTCCTCTGGATGATTTTGGGCCTTCTGGGAGGCTAGCATCGAAGAGAGCAAAATTTATCTCTTCTAAAGCCAAGAAGACGAAGGAGCCAACCTCTGAAGCAACCAAGGCAAAGACCATAAGAGGGGCTTCCTCAAAGGCGAAGAAAACCGTCACAAAAACTATTGCGGTAAGGTTTTCTCTTCCTCCTGTTTTACCATGTATGAATAGGAGTCACTTCTTAATCGTACAGGGTGAGGGGAGCGAGGATGAGGAAGATGATGTTCCTCTCATTCGTCGAAGGAGAAGAATGGTGAGCCCTTTGGAGATTGCCATTCCAGAAAGACCATCCTCCCCCACCATTGCCAACATTCTGTCCTCAATAGCAGAAACAGCTATTGCGGTAGGAAATCCTGTGGCCGCGGGAGAACTTGCGGTCACAAGGGATGTTGCCAGCCATGAGGTCAGAACTTCTACAGCTCTGGTTGCGAAGGACTCTGCGACCATAGTTTCAACTGCCCCAGACTTGGTTACACCCCCTGCTAACGTAGAAGAAGTAGTTGTGGTAAGAATATCATACTCCACGAATTTTACTCTATTGAAAATATAAATCATCTTCTGATTATGCAGGAAGAGGAGTCTACTGTCCTGTTTAAGAAAAGGAAAACAAGGATGAGCTCCGATGATACTACAACAAAATCGCTAAGCGTGCTCCTATCTCTGTGGAGTACATCACCGAACCCCAAAAGTCAGATGGGGCTTCAAATCAGGTATACCACTTCTTACCAAATCATGACTTTTCATGAAATCAAAATTATCAATATTGCAAATTGTGATTTTCTCCAGGAATCCCGCACCTTGCACTCTGCTGACCCCACCGATATCTAGTGAAACACCTACCATGGAGGTCGCAAGAGATGCGGGCACAAGCACAATCACTAGTACAGAAATGCAGTCTACTAACCCCTATCTTCTAACAGTTATTAGCAATTTAGAAGAAAACCGTTAGAAAAGGTGCTTCGCAGTCGCAAAAGGCATATGGGAGGTATTTTTACTATTGGTTTGTACGAAATTTACCGTTAGAAGAAGCAGAATGATTTACTCTAGCAGTGATGAATATATTTACCGTTAGAAGAGATGTAGAAGTACTGACGGTAGTTTGTTGCGTACCGTTAGAACCGATCGACTTCTACAAATAGTTGTATTCTATCGGTACTGTATGTTTATACCGTTAGAATATATCGCAAAATTCCTAACGGTAGGCTGTTGTGTACCGTTAGAACCGATCGACTTCTACATATTGATTTATTCTATCGATACTGTATGTTTATACCATTAGAATATATCGCAAAAATTCCTAACGGTAGGCTATTGTGTACCATTAGAACCATTCGACTTCTACAGATAGTTTTATTCTATCGGTACTGTATGTTTATACCGTTAGAAGAGATCTAAAATTACTAACAGTAGGCTCTGGTGTACCGTTAGGACTGTTCTAGTACTATAAATACCCGGGTATGTCTCTTCCGTTCGAACAGTTACTCGGGTGCACGTAGCCCTAACCCGTAAACTCCATGGACGGCCGGCGCACCTCTACCGGCGACCGCTCTGCACCTCCACACCTCCATTGACGCCCACTAGATTTCGGCATGGCAAGCAAGGCAAGTAAAATTTCGGCAATATTGTTAGATTATTGTAATCCGATGATGGCAATTATCCTGCAATTTTTGTATCCTTCATTTTGATGTGTCTTCTTTTCAATATGATTATGTACGGTGTCTTGTGGGACAGATACTGTTCAATTGTTTGAAATTGGATCAAATGAAGAAAATTATCAGGATATTTGCAAGACAAACACTAGCTAACATAGTCAAATGCCAATAAGAGTATAAATGTAATATCTTCATCTCCCAGTAGGTTGCTCAATGCCAATGCCAACTTGGACTTAGTACTTAGTAATAATTGAAATTTAAAGGTCATGAAATTGAAAATGAAATTGAAAGATCATGAAATTGAAATTGAAAGATATTTGTAATTGAAATAGAAATTGAAAGATCATGAAATTGAAATTGAAATTGAAGTTGAAATTGAAAGATCTTGAAATTTAAATTGAAATATATATGTAGCTTACAAGTATCATGAGATACACAAATATCTCATGAAATTGAAAGATCATTAATATCAAGATATTTACAAATATCATGAGATACACAAATATCTTGATCTCTCTGTAGGTTGTTCAATGCCAATAACATAGTCAAATGCCAACTAGCTTGCTTAATGATCAAGTGTATGTAAAAAGTTCATTAAATAATTAATGTATATTGGCAAGGTAATTTCTTCTGATGAAATAGAGTAGAAATGTAATATCTTGATCTCCAGTTGCAAGTTGATGTTACTATGACGAAGAACAACCTAACCTTCAGTTGGTAGTCCTTCTCAGATAGGGAGCCATTTAGGAAATAGTAAACAATCTTAATTTGCTCTAGAATGCCTATCTATGATCTGTGCAGGTCCTTGGACGATGCTCATGAGGGGCAACGTACGTATTTCACGGTTCTTTGTCGTAGTATGCTACCTACGTTGGCTTGTTGGCGAAAGAAAGGGTGAAGATCACCGTCGAGAGCTAAAAGGACGTGAAGGGCGAGATCTTAGTTGGCTCGGTCGAGAAGATCCTCAAGCCCGGCTTGTTTCTCAAATCAGGACCTATAGAAAGCATCTTACATTTGTATCGGTGATTTCCTCAGGCTCACACTCAACTCAACTCAACTCAGTAATATAAGTGGTTTCCTCTTCCATTTCCTTGAAGGAATGGAGGCAAACCAAGGCTCATCTTGGTTTGCCTCCATTCCTTCAAGAAAATGGAAGAGGAAATCGCTTATATTACTGAGTTGAGTTGAGTTGAGTTGATCGAGTCTGAGTCCGAGGAAATCACCAATACAAATGTAACTCGATGGCAATTCCAGCTCCTCGGGCATCTTTGAACTGAACTCCTGTAGTTAAGTCAAATGTGGTTCAGACATTTGCTGTTTCGGATGAATGGATTTGTGATGTATCAGGTCTAACTTGTAGTTGGTAGTTACTTTGTCGCAACTTGCAAAGGTTCTCTTTTATGTAAAATGTATGGGCCACTGGGTCCTCGTGACGATATGTTGTTAATTTCATACATGACTTTTCTAATATACATCGAATGTGTGAAATTTTGTATTTGTATATTGTTGTATATTTGTGTATTTGTATTGCTATTTGGGACATGAACTTGAATGTGTACATCGTCCGTGCGTTTGTTATTTTTGCAAGAATCTCATGCAGGTGGATTGATGGGACATTTTGGGAGAGAAAAGACTTTCATGATGTTGAACAATCACTTTTATTGGCCTAAGATGAGACGTGACGTCGAAAGGTTTGTTCAGCGATGTGTGACATGTCACAAAGCTAAATCTAAATTGAACCCTCATAGATTATACACTCCACTTCCTATTCCTAATGCACCTTGGGAGGATATTAGCATGGACTTTGTGTTAGGATTACCGACAACTAAGAAAGGAAGGGATTCAGTTTTTGTAGTTGTGGATAGGTTCTCTAAAATGGCACATTTTATACCTTGTCACAAAAGCGACGATGCGTCGCTTGTCGCTGACCTGTTTTTCAGGGAGATCATGAGATTGCATGGAATGCCAAGAACTATTGTTTCAGATTGCGACGTCAAGTTCATGAGCTACTTTTGGAAGACCTTGTGGGCCAAGCTTGGGACGAAGTTGTTATTCTCGACAACTTGTCACCCACAAACTGATGGACAAACGGAGGTGGTGAATCGTACACTTTCAATGCTGCTGCGAGCAATGATCAAGAAGAACTTGAAGGAGTGGGAAGATTTCCTACCGCATGTGGAGTTTTCTTATAATAGGGTGGTACACTCTACTACTCAAATGTGCCCGTTCGAGGTGATGTATGGTTTTAAACCCATCACACCACTTGATTTGCTGCCACTTCCATTACAAGAGTGTGCCAATATGGAAGCATCCAAGCGTGCTGAATATGTGAAGAAAATTTATGCCAAAACTAAAGAAGAGATTGAGAAGAAGGCTCGCTATGATGCTGAGAAGGCAAATAAGACAAGAAAGAAGATGCTCTTTGAACCAGGTGACTTGGTTTGGGTGCATCTACGAAAAGATCGCTTTCCGGAGAAAAGAAAGTCTAAGTTGATGCCTCGTGGTGACGGTCCATTCAGAGTGCTTCAAAAGATTAATAATAATGCATACAAGATAGCACTTCCAGGTGATGACTATGTGGTAAGCACTACATTTAATGTTGTTGTTTTGTCGCCTTTCTTTGGACCAGAAGAAACAGAGTTGAGGTCGACTCCTTTTCAAGAGGGGGAGGATGATGAGGACATCTCTAGCAATAATAGAACTAGTGCTCGACTAAATGAACATACAGGACCAATCACTCGAGCGAGAGCCAAACAACTACATCAACAGGTAACTTTGTTTTTTAAAGAATTAAATTATGATGAGAATATGCTGCTATCTAATAGCTCTTGTTTAATATTGATTAGATATAAAGAGGGAGAGTATAAAAGGAAGGACATAGCCACGTATGGGCCAAAGAACTTCATCAAATCTGGTCATACACCTACTGAGTGGAAAGAGAATTTCCTAAGCTTTCCAACAAGCCCAAGATCACTCGATTCCATCAAGAATTGCAACCGCTACAACCAAAAGAATTCTGCTCGGCCTGCAGTCTGCCGATCCTCATTCGACCAGCCACTTCGACCAAGCACCATTCTCAGCACAGATGTCCAATTGAATTGCATGAGTACTTGTTGGAAAGGTATTGAAAAAAGCTTTTGAAAAAATCAAGAATCATTAAATTCTGACTTCGTATGCAACTAGGAGACCCAAAAGAGTAATGACTGCACAGAAGAAAAAAGTCCAGTCCGAGTCCGAATCCGAATCCAAATCCAAGAAGATTAATTCCGGACTTCTTTTATCTTTATAGTATGTTAGGATTTTTATTCTGTTTTGAATTAGATTCAGATTGAAAGTCTAGTTTAAACTTTATATCTTTTGTAAATACCACCCTCTATAAAAAAAGAGGCATGGTCATAGTTTTGAGACAACCACGAATTGAATATACAAATATTTTCAGAGTAGATTTTGCTCTTGTTCTAGTGTTTGTGCTCAGAAGTCGTCGCTTAGAATTGGGAGTTATTCTCTTTACCATTATTCTTGTAATTTCTTCGTTGATTGTAGGAACAGTGTGTCTACTTTTGCGTGGTCAAGTAGACAACGATCAAAGCGTGTGATTAGACGAATTCTTTTGTCGTAGATTGCTGTATTGACAGTGGTTGGCGCCTACACGAATCAACGAGTTATCAACGATCCTACGTCGTGAAGATCGGGCACCCCGTATCACGGCCTCTCACAGCCGAGTCCACCGGCACACCACAGTACTCCGCCACAGTGCTGGCCACGACCATCACGGCACCATGGCCATCTCCACTGTCTTTCTCCCTGCCTAGAAACACCTCCACAGCCCTCACGGCAGGCCCGGCGACGGCCGTCTCCCACACCGCCTGCTCCCGGCCGACATCCCTTACCTTTCGAACCTTCAGTCTGAGCACGGCCGTGGAGTCGACACGGCGGAGGTTCCAACCGGGGAGGCCACGGAGCCGGACGATCTTCCGCAGCTGGCGGCACGCCAGCCGGCACGTGTTCGCCTTGATCTCGTCCACCGCCGACGCCAGAACCTGCGCAATCCTCTCGTCATTATCGTCCAACCGGAAGTACCGGTCCATCTCTGGCACGCCGATGGCGCGCCGTATGCCGCGGGAGTAGTCGGCGTCCGGCCGGAACAGCTCCCTCACCTCGTCCACTAGCCCTTGCTCCAACATCTGTTCCACGCGGGCGCACGCGTACTCGTGCAAGGCCGGCATGTCGGCGTCCACCCAGAGGAAGCAGCATTCGTGCCGCTGCCGGAAACCGGGGTCGCCGTCGAGCAGCGCCTCAAGGTAGGTATTTGAGCCGCCGGCGATGATGGGAAGGCGGCCGCGAGCGAGGATGGACTCCAAAGCATGAGCTGCGTCGCGACGAAAGTCTGTCACGGTGTAGTCGGCGTCCTGGTGGACGCCACCGATGAGGTGGTGGGGCACGCCGGCGCACTCGGTGGCGGTGGCCTTGTTAGTAGCCACGGCGAGGCCGTTGTAGACCTGGATCTTGTCGGCGTTGACTACCTCGCCTTCGAACCGGAGAGCGAGGTCCACGGCCAGCCTTGTCTTGCCGGTGGCCGTGGCTCCCATCACCACCACCACTTTTCTCTTCTCCATTACTACTTGCATGAAACAGAAGTTATAAAGTTACATATGACATAATAATATAAGATCCATTTCGTTTTATATATATCGTCGATGTCATGAGGTATGCATGCTTGTGGTAGTATTTTCTCGTGTGTCGTCATCTATGACACGTCTAACGTTGTTTTCATGGAACGTTTACCACTGAAACAATGTCAAATTGCATCGTGACATTTTAGGGACGAAAATTCAATATAGTTACTTGAAATGCAATCTTTGATAAATATTCTTGTCATGGCTATCAAAATTCTTTACAAAACCGTGCAAAATGTAGGGGTGTACAAGGTACTACTTTCCTTGAAGTAAGATAAGGAAAACTCACAATTTGACCAATCTGATTAGTATCAGAATGAGTTATATTTGTCGAAAACAAATGATGGGATTGTGAGCATCCCACGAGAATCCGACTTTATTAGCGTCTAATGATCAAATGATTGATGAATTTTTTCTCTATTGATTGGATGGTTTAAACACATGTTCATATCCTCTATTTTCTATTTTCCTTTCTTTTTTTTGAATAAGCACATTCTTACATCCTTTAATTTTAAAAAGAGTTCTCACCTGACTCATTCCCAATGTCCCAGTATATATCAACTGAAAGTTGGGTCTCAATGATAGGTGAAATCTAGGGAGCTCTAGTTAGGGTTTTTGTGTGTGTGTGTGTGTGGTAGAAAGCAAATTCTCGGTTGTCCAATCCTTACCGGCTGGTTTTCTGGTGGCTCCAGGCATTTTTTTTTGTCCTTCCTTTCTTTTACTTTGTATTATTTTTCTAAAAGTTTTCGTGCTTCCTCTTCCTTCTATTTTCTAAATTTTCTCAAGTAGCATAAACCCCCACCCCCATTGCCGTATATTCTAGATGTTATCGATATATCCGATCACTGGCCGATTACTACTGAGAAATCGGACCCGAGATATGCCTATCAAATAACGGTTAGTACGTGTTAATGGTCAGTGTTAGGTCAGTGGCTTTGCTTGTCTCCCTAGTTGGTGAGTTTGAAAGAGCTGCTCGTTCCAAGGGAACTTGAACATCAACAAGAAAATGCTCTAGTTATTTGGTCAGTTAAGACCAGTTCTGATTGCTGACCAAACTTATACAATGGGATTGACATTTGGGAGTTTTTGGTCGATCAATCTTGAATGCGTTGTATAATTTTCCTATGTAAATGTGGATGCAAATTATTGGAATTTCGAATAAGATTAAATGACATATATAAGGAGGTTGGAAATTTCAGTCCTGTTACATATTGCTTGTGGCCTGCAATGTCATCTTAGAATATTCAGACAAAAACTGTGTCTGGTTGTCAAAGGACAACCAAAGACGCACTGCAGGAAGTAGAAAAAAATTCAAACATAAATGGTGTACAGATGACGACATATCTAATGTAAATTTTCAATTAAATGCTAACATGTTAATGACACCGGTTAAGTTATCAAAATATCTTGATAAATTCTCACAACAATTTTGTACATAGTCCTATAAATCATCAACCATTATATAAATTTTTAACTCCAAATTCAGTTAGTATTATGAGAAAATAAAAGAGAAATTGGTAAGAATAAGAAATAAAATAGGAAATAGAAAGAAAAACAATTCATAGAAAATATTTATCTTTTGGTTCTCTCTACTTGATCAATTTTGGACTTGAAATTATATAGGATTCTAAATTACTTGGAGTATTATTTACACAAATTTTCGAAATTTTTTATGATGATAAGATAATCTAACTGACGCAGTTAATATGTTAGCAACCAACAGTTCCCAATAGATATCTCTCCTGTACAATATATACAATGTTCTAAGAGAATTTTATCTTAGCATTTCACTGCGGCATTAGTTCAACTAAAATGTTGCACCAGCATTACGAAAATATTAAATTATGTCAATTAATAAATATTTATATAGTTTGAGTTGTAAAGATAACATTAATTTATTTTTTTTTTGATACATTTATTTTATTATTTTCAAATTTTAAATATTTTCTGAAATAATTTGGTATAATCTTAAAATTATAACTATTTTAGCATTTCACTTCAGCTACTGTAAAATTATCTCAAAATAAACTCTGGAGTGCTTGTGCTTCAAAAAAAAAACAAAGCTAATTACATATCTTAAAGTACCTATGGTTAGTTATGGGTTTGTGCACACCAGCCCTCGACTGACCTTTTTTGAATTGTGTAATTTTCAAGTGAATCATAAAAGCATTTCACAAATAAACTAATTAGAGGTTATCTACTAGCCAGTTGGTGGTTCAACCGGTTCTAGTGAAGCAAACAAAAGTTGTATGGTTTGATTATTGGTATTATTCGTGCTCTAAAAAATCTTTTGTATATGTGGCATGCAAGCTATAACTTCTGATTCCCCGTGAACAATTAAACATAATTAATCCTGTATATTCAGATATTTTTCTCCATTTCTTCATCTATTTGCATCTGGAAAGCAATACTTGTTGGTAGTTTGTAGTTAGTAATACTTTGATAAACTTAAAAAATTTAGTAAATATCAAACAAGCAAATTAAAGGATGGGGTGAATAGTCAGTACAGTACTCGGAAAATAAGCTACCAAAACGGAGAGTAGTCAACATACAAAAAGTATGCACATCATGCCTTGGGGAAAAAGGTTGCATAGAAATTTTTGCTAATCTAGAATAGTAGAATCCCATGCATATATAGCCTCAACAAAGTCATGTAGACCACCCATGTAACATGAAGGATCTGCATATATACAAGGAAAATTCTAGGTAAGGGGAGAACAAGATCACCTACTCACCTGGTACTACTACTAGTAGTGAGAGCGGAGTGAAAATGAGCTACATTGGTTTTGATGGTTTCTCTCCGGAGCTTTCGTTGTGTATTTGGTAGGAGACAATGGCACTCTCCTTTTTATAGACTTGTCTTGGGATAAAACTCGGATAAGAGAGTTTCCTGATAGAAATATCATTCTGATGATAGGATGGTCATCAGAAACAAATAATTAGGATCAATCAAATCTTCACTCATCAAATATCTTTTTGATATATCATTATTAATTTATAGTCTATTTTAGATCTGATGATCTATTTTTTCATCTTCCTCAAGATAAATGTCTTGACGAATCTACATCCATACTTTCATTGCAACACAACAAATTAGCAATAGTGTACAGTAAGTCAAGCCGTTGTTGCTTGTATTGAACTACAGATGATAGAATAATACACTTCTAGTCCTGCAATATAAATGGGAGCCTCCAGGAAGCTCTTAAGGTCAGAATGAGACAGTGACACCCTGGTACAGTATATTCAGTGGGGCCGGCTCTTCAGGGACTGAGCAGTGGGCAATCTCGGTGGTTAAACGATTAGTTAGAACAAAGAGTTTGATAATTTTTTTTAAAGATGGGTTTGATCAACATTGGATTGAGAAGAGCACCGCACTCTCAGAAAGAAGCCTAAAATTTCGCACCATAGCACCATAATTTTATAAACAACATTTAAATTTCTATATATATAGTAATACAGTACTGTAATTTTTAGAATAAATATCTGTATATATAGAATCAGAGTATATCCAATATTACTTATTTTTATTATATATACGATAAATTACATTTTGTAAACTGGGTCATTGACATTAAATAATGAATTTCTTGTTAAATGATTTCTAATGCGGTGATGCCGACCAGTATGGGGGATTGCCATCGAATAATGAATTTCAGGTCATAAGTTGATGGCTGATAAGGGAATCGCATTGCCTTCGTGCCGTAAAAATGCCATCAATAGTGCAGTTTCAGAAGTTGTTTGAATAGAAATCTAAGCTCCAGCTTGAGGTAAGAGAAGTAAGATCTTTGGAACATCTCACGATACGTTTAAAATTACTCACACCCTCCAATCTTAGTTGTCCAAAGTTTTTCAAACAGATTTGAAGAGATTGAATTACACACCCATGTTTCTAGGAACTACGGGGATACGTTTCCGCCAACAATTATGCTAATTCCATCCTACAAATTGTGGTTATCAGGTGATACCTGACAATTCTATTATTGATGCTAAACCCATCTCAATCAAAAAAAAAAAAAAATACTACGTCGGCATGTCAGTTACTATCAACATAACAAATTTCATTTGCATTGTAGTAATCTTTATAACAGAAGTGGTGACTTTTGAAAGAAAAACAATGGACAGAGGGTGTAGCTCTCAGCACCGACGTCCCGCTGATGAAGCTTCTTGAAGGCGTCGGACACGTTCGTAACTATGACCCGGAAATAATAGTAGAAAAGATCAAAGACAAATGCTCCGACATTGTTGATTTCCCTTTTCCCTTTTAGATACCTGAGAGACCGTATTGACTGCGTAGTCACAATTCTGTCACCGAATATATTCTTTGTTCTTTTCCCTAAAAAAATTATTTGTTGCTTGTGTTTGATGCTAGGTAGATGACAGCAAATTAGAGCACAGCGAGTCGGTCGTTTTCTTATTCGGGTTGATGGTAAGATGCATGGTGGTGTATAAATAATAAGAGAGATTTCACTAGTGCCTTCACAACTTATATTTATATCATAATTATTCTTGAAAACTAGAAATAGCTTGAATACCCTTAAGAAATTAAAATAAGACATATTCATACCATTTGTCTCGAGTTTTCCATGATCAATACAAGATAATCACAAAATCAAATATAATCCATTAGTTGGCATTTTGCCTTCCAACATACAACCAACTAATAAAAAAGGTTAATCAAGAATCTTCATTGATGCCAAGAGCATGATTAGTGAAATTTAATATGTTATAGGTGTTAATGATATGTCCTAGAGAAAATCACATAAATGTATTTAGATTTGTTATATTTATGAAATTTGAATAATATGTTATTTTGTTTTTGAATAAATTATTATCTTAGTTCGATCAACAAGTGTGTGACTTGTTCGTGAAACTTTATGATGATATTATTCTATAAAGTCCATGATTCACTAGTATTAAATATAACATTATTGATTGATGGATTAGTACATATATTGATTGATGGTCATATTTCACAGACCATGAATATAACATATCAAATTAATAATGTGGACATATGTTGGAAAATATAATATTAGATAGACCCATTTTTAGACACTGTTTAGATTTGTGATATCAGTGTCACCAGTTGATTTCAAATAATACTTATGATTGATCCTTAGGCCTGAAACCGTCATTATTTCCTACATATGTAGTAGTATATTTTTATACTACCAAACATTATTTTTAATTGAGTGGTAATAAAGATAATATTCGGATATACTATGAGCCATGCGAGGGAATGAGAATGGTTAAGATGAAATTTGCATCTCTCATATAATGAAAGAGATATCTTTGAGCCTCTCAATAAAGCTGAACTGAGAAGTGCATGATTATGCTGTTTGTGGTTGGGTGTCAATTACAAGAAAATCAATTCACTATGAGATCGAGAAAGAATTGAACAGTGCAAGACTAGCACACTTCCTACCTTGGGTTTAATTTGGTATCGTATGGCAAGAGAATCAACATGAGTATATTATATAGATTCATTTGTTATAATCTTTGTGTATATTTGGATAGTCGTTATGTCCTGCTAGAAGCCACTACCGACTCACAATTCGAGTAAGTATTCCTGTGTCGTGACCAGATAGTATGAAATAATTTCAAGTTCTAAATCCAGAGCCTACCGCCTTTGGCCGCCAGGTGGTTCAGAACTTACGCATAGTTGGACCATGGAATAGCATCGCAAGTTCTATGTGTAAAACAATTCTGCATTGGTTATCTCGTTAAAGCCCGAGCTCTGGTCTGGCATTAACCTTCTCGCTCTAGAAGGCTTGTATTTTTTGAGTGTCGTCTTGTGCTCGTTAAATTCCTAAAGTCCAAACTATGCTTTTGAAACCAAGCGCATGTAATGTAGTGCTCAAAATTAATAAAAAATTCTCGTTTATTTCCCTAAGTCCATATAAGTTTCCCTTGTTTAAGTTCTTTTCCTTCCTTTTGTTTCATTTTCGAGTCCAATGTCCTTTCGTGGCGCTCGATACAGACACAGATCCACTCTGTAATTTACGTGAGTTTCAAGACTCGGACTAGATAAACCTCACAACTTGGCCTAGAGGATCCCTTAGGCTTGGCTCCGGCTCACATTGAAGAGGGATCCCTCCAAGATTGTCATGAGTAACACTGCTTCTGCTTGGTCGAAGGGTCTCAAGTTCAGATTCGTAAAGAACACTAAAAAAGGAGCATTGCACTTATATCTTTGCGAGGAACACAAATGTAAAAAAGCTACTTTTTATTAATGAAGTTTGTTTACATGTCTTCTATATAGGCAAAAAGAAGAAAGACTACAATATAAACAAGAAGGCTCTGGAGACAACTTCGGCCGTTGGCTTAGAGGAATCTAGTCCTTTACCAGCGATGCTGCGAAGTCAACATAGGCTTCGGCCTTGGCGAGCGTTGCTTCGCGCACCTCCCTTGAAGTCCCTCGAGTGCTCTCCAAGATGGCTTGAAGATGCACACTCCCAGGATAGTGCACGAGCACTCATTGAAGGAACTGAAGCATGGCAGAGTGAACCACCTCACAGAATTCCCTTGAAAGGGATACCATGATCATTGGCAACCTCTCCTTGAGCACTCTGGCCCACTCCACAACATCGTCCATACATGTGGCAAGAATCCAGTCGAAAAGTAGTAACTAAGTCCCTAACATTATGGACCGACCTGTCAACGAGGATAGCAATTTTAAAGGCCACAATCCCTATACAAATAAGACTCGAAACCGCTATATATCTCCAAATTTGGTGCTCGTATTGTTACTGCCTTGCGGTTACTCAATGACATCCCAATATCTTGACAGAATTAATCGGCAATGGGGATCTTTACGTAAGGAACAAGGTAGAGGGAGATGGGGAGAGATTGAAAAGAAGGAAAATTTAGGCTAAACATTACATATTTTTAGCGTTCGAGAATAGGGCCTGTCTGTTCCAGCGCTTGTGTAACTCTTTTCAAGCACTCGGCCAAGGACTGACTTACTTGCCCTGTGCTCGGCTATCACTGTAACATCTTTGCGATATAGTCACCGTGCTCCTGGATCGTTTCACTCCTCCCAAAGTCCCAGAATAGTGCCTCAGGACATAGGGTTAGATCCGCTCTGCCTGAACCTATGAAAACACCTTGCGTCGTATCATTTCCTCTCTTTGGCTCTTGAACTGTCCCGATCAGTGCACTGCTAAGTGCTTAAGTACTATTGATTTTGCCCAAAGTTAGTAGTGATTCTCATGTTGGAAACTCATTCGACGCAACATTTAATGTGACTTTTGTATCATTTTTACAATTCACTTTTACGATTGTGTTCGTTATGTTTCAAGGATCAGAATGCAAAATTTCAAAGCACTTTGAGCTCGTTTGGAAAAAAATCAAAGTGGAATGAAAAAGGTCAAAATGGGGCCCAGGATAGGACCGAAGCCCATTAGGGGCATTGGCATGGCCCGTGGTCGGCCCTAGGCACGGGCATGCCAATGCCTATGCTAGGCTCTATTGGCTGGTGGATTTTTCTTGTTTCTTATCCGTTTCATGAGCCATTGAACTAGGTTTCCGTCGTTTGTGTGTCATGAGTTGTAATTTGTTATTTCAGAATTCTTGACTTTAAATAGGGAGGCTTTTGGCTTAGAATTGATCCATGTTCAGATCCATTAATTAGTTAGTAGTTTAGATTAGGTTTTAGCTCCCCTCCCTATTAGTTTGAGTTTTTGCTCATGTAAGTCAGTGTGAATGACAGAATTCAATATTTCATGCAATTGAGTAATTTTTCATTTATTCTTGTTATTTCTCTATTTTTATGGTTTTTTGTGAGTAATTCCCTTCGAGGGTTTGGTAGATTTTAGTTGCAAATCTTAATTGTAGCTCACAAAACCTAATTCTTGCTTTGATTTAATCAGCAATTTCTTAACTTAAGAGACGAATACGCTTGTTACTAATGGAATTCGACCCTCAAGTACTTAATGTTTAACCGTTTTCTTGTGCTATTATTAAAGCGTATTCCTCTTAGGCGTGTCAAGTTTTTGGCGCCGTTGCCAGGGAACAACAGTCATTCATCTTTTAGGGTTAATAATTATTGATTTAATTCAATTTCACTTCTCAATCTTTGCTTCTATTTTTCTTTTATTTTTTCTTCTGTTTGTGCACCACTAACCTATCAAGAAGGTAGTGCACACTAGATAACCTGGACGATGAACCTATCAAGTCTGCTTGCCAACGACGGTACGGGGCAAGACAGGTAAGATTGGAGGAGAATTTATGATAGAACATAGCAGCGAACAACGAACACCCAATAATGGAGGACCAAAAGAAGTTGAAGGATTATACAACCACGCTCACCATAGGGTTACAGTCAGGTATTCTTAGACCGTCAATTGAATCAAACAATTTTGAAATCAAACTTGCTCTTCTGAATATGGTAGCAAAATCAATTCAGTGGTCTCCCCACTGAAGATCCATCTTTGCATCTTATTATGTTTCTTGAGCATTGTGATACTTTCAAAATTTATGGAGTGACATAGGACACTCTTCACTTGAGGGTCTTTCCATTCCCGATGTGAGAGAAGGCTAGGGCATGGTTATACACTCTTCCACTTGTGTCAATCACCACATGGGACAAACTCTCA
Source organism: Pharus latifolius (assembly GCA_019359835.1). Lineage (NCBI taxonomy): Eukaryota > Viridiplantae > Streptophyta > Magnoliopsida > Poales > Poaceae > Pharus > Pharus latifolius. The sequence continues at coordinate 37,300,485 of CM033325.1, forward strand.
CACGTCTTTTTTAGTAAGTTTTTCCCTCCTACTAAAACTATTTATATTCGCAACCAAATTGCATCTTTTACTCAGCGGGTAGGAGAATCACTTTGTGATGATAGGGAACAATACAAGGACTTGCTGATCAAATGTCTGCACCACAGACTAGAGAAGTCGCTTGTCGTTTAGATGTTTTATAGCATTATGAACTACAAAGCGGTGGTGGTACATTGATGAACAAAAGTGTGGACGAAGTGTACAATATGATAGAAGGCATAACTCAAAACTACACTTCATAGGGAATTGAACGAACTATACAACAAACTTTGACCAACAATGTGGACGTAAGTCTAATGGCTCAATTAGCTGAGCAGGTAGCTTACCTCACTGATAAATTGAAAATTCTTGAATCACCTACTAAATCTCATGTCAATGCTATTTACTTGTATGTCAACTATGTGGCATTCAAGGCCACTATGACCATGAATGCCAAATTAACCAATCTTTGGAGTAGGTGAATGCTTTTCAAGTGCGCAACAATGACAAGATAACTCTTTCAGAACTCTTATAACCTTGGATGGTGAAACCACCAAAACTTTGCTTGGTCAGGCCAGAATCAACAATCTTAACATCAATACCAAGGTTTTGGACAACAACAACTGCACCAACAGAACCCCATCTACCAAGTGCAAAGGCTGCTGTACCAAAAACAAAATCATCCACCATATTGGCCGCCGCATCAACGACAACCTAAGCAATCAAACATGGAGAACATGTTAGAAAATTTTCTAGCAAATCAGGAGTAGAAAGAGATTTCCATGAACCAAAAGTTCGACTCCATGTCAACACACGTCCACATGCTCGAGACAAAAGTTGCACAATTGGCAAACTATGCACCAAAAAAAATCTAACCCTATTCCTTCTCAACCTATTAATTATCGTGATTCTGAATAAATAAATGCTATTGCCTATTCTAACTCTCTTGATGAAAATGCAATAACTCTACGGAGCGGAACAAGGCTACCAAAATGCCCTCTTGTGGAAAATTTTTAAAGGATATACTCACTAAGAAAAGGGTTTAAGTGAATTACAGCACTTTGATTTAGAATAAGATGCCGACAAAGCTGCGGGATCAAGGGAGTTTCTCCATCCCTTGCAACATAAGTACAGTACATGTCAATCAAGTTTTTTGTGACGTAGGCGCAAGTGTAAGTGTGATGCCTTTTTTCATCGCACAACACTTGGACATTGGTGAGATCAAACCTATGCGCATGGTGTTACAACTTGTTGATCGATCGGTGAAGCATCCAGAAGGGGATTCTGGAAGATGTGCCTCTTCAACTTTGTAAATTTTATCTTCCAGTTGGTTTTTTCATTTTTTTTTATATGGATGAAGATGTTGCTATGGATGACCAATGCTCCGGACAACAGGTGCACTTATTGATGTTCATAAGGGGTGGATCACTATTCATATGGGGGAGGAGAAAATTGTTTTTAAAATGTATAACCTTGTTAACTGCCCTATGTATGAGGAAAAACTTTGTAGCGTAGATTCTCTAGAATAAGTTCTAGAAGAGGAGTCACCACTACGACTCACAACAAAAGGCGAGATGGACAAAATTCTTGAATTTAAAAAGAAGCTGGGTCATCGCCGTCCAGCCACCATGGTCGTGCACCGAAGGAACCAGTCATGTCAAAATCTTCGCCTTAACCTTAATTGCAAAATTGTTAAGTTTTAGGAATCACCGTGCCGTGTCAACGAAGTTCTTCGTCCAGGCGTTCGCGTGTGTCGCCGATGACGTCGAGCTCGAAATCTCCCTGCTCTTGTCGTTGCCAGTCAATTCCTCCCGATTTAACCATCTCCAGTAATGCCTAAACCTAGTAGTACCATTGGATCGTCAAGTCGTGGTCGCATTTGAGTTGTCCATGGCGAGCTTGTTGCCACTTCCCTATTCTAAGCCGCCACACGATCGCTAGCATTTCCGGCGAACATGCCGCTGGCTAGCACCCCACCAACACTCTCAGTAAAGCCTAAGTATAATCCTAGGCATCGCTAGCACGTGAGAACAAGGCCGTGGCATAGTTTTGCTCGTGGCCGTCGTCAGGTGCGCCGCCATTGAATCTTCGCCACCTGTTGTGCTTCGGTGACGCCAACACATCCCAAGAGTGCACCAAGACTTTAACAACAAATTCTTGTACTAAGACGTGAGATGATTTGGCTTCCCCGCATGAGGGTGCACCTGTGTTCAACCAGGTGCACATGTGCCTGCACAAGCATGACCAATGCATTGTCAACGCTGTGCCGAGTGCGCTCTCAGTGCCAACAGAGGACATACCTAGTCGAAACCAGTCATCCAATGGTCGAATTGAAAAACTACTCGCATCACTTTGTTTGCTTTAGTAATTCTAGCTTTCCAGTGAAGTTTGGTTCAAATTTGAGGCTATTTGGGCTATATCGCTGCAGAAAGTCTGCGCGTTTTAATTTATTCGAAATCCTAAATACTGCAAAACCAAGTGCAATTGTATTTAGACTTGCATCTCTGCATTACGTATTTACATTTTTATATTTTGTATGTATTTTAGTATATTAATACAGAGATTATGTGCAAGTTGTCGGTATATTGCTGCTCACGTGTGTCCAGAATACGAGATCTTTGAACTCTAGGAGCAGGATATCGATCAGACCATCATGGATCCAGTTCCTCCACAGTCAAGAAAGTCTCAAAACCTTGATCATATTATTGATCCATATTTCTAGGCTACTTAATTTGATGATGAATGTATTAAAGTATAATTGTTCATTAAGAAAAATATTTTCAATAACCTATGTTGATATCAACCTAAATTTGATCAGCCATCCTTGATTAACAGAACCAAACAATAAAACCCTTGATGCCCTAGAATATTGTCACATCCCAAAATTTGACCCCTGATTAAAAATTTTTATGCTAATGTTGAGTAGTGTTAGATATTTTTGTAAATTGCCACTAGTCAAATCCTATTTGTATAAGTACATATATGTGTGTGTGTGTGTGTGTGTGTGTGAATGCATGCATATGTGTACAAGTATATGTATATATGTATATGTATGTGTAAATATATGTATGTATACATGTACAAGAAGAAAACTTCCTGAAGAAGCCTGAAGAAACTTCAGGATATGTTTGAAGGAAAACAAAGAAAAAAAAGGAAAGAAACTGAACTTCTTTGGTAAACAACACTGCTAAGTGGTGAAATATTGAGTAGTGAAAAGAAGAGGTGAATGCTTAGACATGCAGCTGCTTTGGACTTTGGTGTAGAGACATGCATGTATGCAGTGAAAATACACACACGTAGCAGCCACAGTGATTCTTCTCTCCCTCTCTATTCGTGTGTTGAGCAACAGCGACAACAGCAGTAGCAGCAGCAGTAGCAACAGCCAGAGATCATCCCAGGTTAGGAATTTCAACTCGATCCTTATGTATTGGTTGATTTGCATGTTCTTTAGTAGTTGTACGACCAATCCTTGATCTTCTCCGATGAGTTTTCCAGCCACAACGATGATGAGAACCACGGCGGCAACAAAAATGTTTAGTTTAACTAGCTTTACCGTGCTGTAGCGTGCCGGATTGGTTTCAATTGGTCTAATCTTCAGTTGATGCTTCATAGGACTCCAGGGATAGGTATTAGAAATCTATAGCAACCTTTTGCGCAGGCGCTGACGAGTTGCAGCAGTGGAAATCGCGCCGGCGATGAGTTCTGGGAGCCCGAAGCACCATCGCTCTCGGGAAGAACCTGAATGCTTCAATTTAGCTAGTTATTGTTCAAATTGGTTGCGCAATAAACTTTCTTACCACCCCAGCAACCTCCCTACCAAATATAGTGAAGTCCGGTGGTCGTTCGTCGGTGAATTTTGAAGTCCTGTCTTCGACGACGGCGAGACGTTGGATTGGTAAATTGAGCGTCTTTGTCAAATTACCGGCAGGTAGACGCAATTGGGGTCATCCTCAACATTGTAGAAGTCCCCGTTGATGATTTCACTGCTTCGTCTTCTCCAGCACCGGTGAAGTTAGGAAGTTGTCTTGTTTCCGGGACCGCACTGTGGAGAGAGGTCTCAGTGGAGCCATCGTTTGATTTGCCACTTCGATTACGTTCTATAGGTGCTGTAGAAGCTCACCGGTGTATCGTCGACCAGATTCTGGTCGTAATCGTTGTTCTCAACGCCGACCGTGCCATTCCAGTAACACCATTCATGAAACCCAGTCGTCTGTCAACAGAAGCCACCCAAACTGATCGCCGACAAAGTTGATGGAGCCCTCTGGTGCAATGGCCTCAAGCTGGACCCCAACCGCAGACAGTCGCCGCCGGCGAAGACTTCACCGCCATTGACCACCGCGCACTCCGAATGCCAACCAAAGCCAACCAAAGACATTTGTTCTGTATAGTAAATGTTAGCCATTGATGCTCATTAGGTCAGCCGACCAGTTTTAGGGCATTATTTCAAATTCCAACTGTGTCATTTTGTTTATTATATTAATTAGAGTCTAACCATATAATTTGTATTTTATAAAAATTGTTAGCCCAGAATTGGTAAAAGTGTTAAAACCCTAATTGAAGGATATATATTGAATTAATATATAAATCCTAAAAAGTGCCAAATCACTTTAGAAAGTCAGGAATTTGATTTAACTTGAATGGCTAGAACCCTTTGCCTATTTTACACTTAATTGACTTCAGAATCTAGGTCAAATTCGGCTTCCAAAACCTACTAATAAACCTTTTTACCCCTTTTTGAAAACGTCGTTCTTATTTTACCCTATTTTCGTTTTGCTTCATTTTCGATTCCTAATGAGACCCTTTTATGGTCTGATTTATTCAATTAATCGTCATAGTGATTTAAGTATAAGTATATTAGACCTCGGCATGCATTCTATTTCATCCATTGAGTACTTAATCATATTTTGATCAATAGTGTACTTTAATTATAAATAGGACCCGAGATACCTACTGCTGAGGAGCAAATCGCCGAGACTATACCAGGAGAACCAATCCCAGAGGAATGAGACAAGTCAATTGAACTTGATCATTTAGATTCAAAATATTATATTGCAGTTGATAAAAGAAATTTTTGCAATTGCATTATGCAGTTCAAATATATGATAATTTTATAATTATTCTATTAAAAAATGGGTTGTGTGCCATATGAGAATTTAATTATAAAGGAAAAAATGTTCGGGTAGAATGGATTAGAATGTTGATGGTGCATGAGGCATAGGGGCATTGTGGTTAAGTTCTTTACCTGAACACTTAAGGACCAAACCGTTGTGCTTTAACTTCCAGTGGCATGTTACTGTACTAACCACAAGTCTGGTATGGAACAAGCATGACCTAGTAACTTTGTCAAATACTTAACTCAGCTCTGCATGGATAGTGAGGTATGAAAGTGATGTTAATATGTTAATGAGATGTGATCCCTACATTGATCCACTGTTAGACATAGGGGAGTACCCTACCGCGGATTAGCACTGGAAAGGGATCGGGGTAGGGGTATAGCCCGCTACAACGGCTATAGGTTTTGTTTGATGCATGATAAGATCTTAGCCGAGCAGAGCTAAAGTTATTATAAGACAATAAGAAAAGAATGTGAGCTTCGACTCAGTCGCATGCAGTATTGTTGCATGTATATGCGCTGACAGTAGTAGTCGAAGTAAATTGTGGGAAAAATAGTACACCTCTGCATAGTGCAAAGAATGTATTCGAATACTCCGTACCCTCGGATTATGGTATGTTATAGTCAATGAAGTATCATGTGGTTAAGCGCAAATAGATTTACAAATTTTATTTTAAACTGTTAAGTTCAATCTTGGAAAATTAATCAAAAATGGATATGTTATATTCTTGTTAAAGTAAATAGCAGAGTAAATTTTTGCAACTACCATATTGCAGTAAGAAATCATAAGCTGATTTATATGAGTACCTTGTTGAACATTCTATCCTGTTATGAATCCTTGAATATGTATATTTGTGCATTTGCCTCAATTCTTGCTGAGCACCCTATACTCACCCCCAAAGTTTCAAATTAATAGAAGAGTATGAAGTCGACCAAGAACCACCTGAAGATGAACCAGCTCCGCTCGAGGGTGAGTTTGATCAGTTCTTTTGAGGCCGCGGTTCACGGCCGAGTTCGACTGTGGGAAGGGCTGTTGTACGCATGTAACATAAATAAATTGTGACTATTGTAGTCTCTTTTGTGAGACTGTACTGTATCATTGTATAATTAAATGTTTATGAGTTGTGGTTGTGATATACACTCTTTGTACAACTATATCCTGGGGAATTGTACTCCATGGGGAGATTGCCTTGGCAATCCCTTATGGGACATTCCGTCACGGGATGGCCGGGGGTGTCCCAAAATGAATATATATATATATATATATATATATAAAGGAAATCATGCTTTTAAATATTTTTATCGCATTTGAGAGTCTATAAAAGGATAGGTGGAAAGGGGTCAATTGTGATTTGACTCAAATGGAAAATTGGATAGTAGCTTACATGCGAATAAGGATATAACTAATTGTGCTAAACAACCGTGGGCATATTAACGTGCCAACCACATGATCAAGTAATTGAATTCGGCCAATAAACTACTGTGTATCGATTTTATCCCTGTATAGTGGTTGTTCTCATTCAGGACTAAATTTTGGAACATTTAGACCTTAATAAGTTTAGTCACTTAAACTTATGGCCTGAATGGGTGATGGGGGAGATGTGAGAGGTGAGATCGTTTAGACTCTGACCTTGAGTTCCGTGATAGCAGGGAGTGAACTGTACTTCTCATTGAGAGTACCTCACAATGATAAGAATGACCAATATGGTCTATTTGTCAGGCAGGAATATAAATTAATACAAAGTTTTTGAGAGTCTTATCTCCTCAATCTAGTCGCATGCAATACTGTGCATGAAATTGGCTTGATATTGTTGAAAAATTAAACTGAAAGGGGAAAATAGGGAGGTTTTGCTCGGATTCAACTCTTGAGTTATAGAAAATTTTTTCTATAATTACTCTGCAATTATTAGTTTTTCAAATTATCATGGAAATGTATTCGTGAAATTTAATATTCTACGCCTCATAACCTATTCAATTGGACAATTCTTGTCATGATAAAGATAAATTTTGATATTGAGACTTACTGAGTACATCCATACTCACTCTTGCTGTTCCGCTCAACGGACACCCAAATTGAGGAAATTAATCCAGAACAAGAAGAAGAGCTGGAGCCTCTTGAAGATTTTGATTTTGACCATTGGGTCTGAGGCTACGTACCAAGATGAGCTCAATTGTGGTGCCCACTGTACTATTGTTTTTTTATAAAAAAATTAGCCTTCAGAACTTTATGTTGGCCTGCTCAGCCATTAAGTAAATTATGGCTACTCTAAATTCCATGATATATGTAAGATAACTTATGTTTTGTTTGAGCTGTATTTGTGATGCATTTGCTGAAGGCAACCTATCCTGGGCAGTTTCTATAGGCCAGGTTATGGGCCTGACACCGACCATCTGATGAAGCCTAAATTATTCAGTAGTGACTGAAGAAATGATGGAGGTTGCGTTCAACTTTCTTCTTCCTTGCTCCAAAAACTTAAGAGTGAGCGTGTATGATATTGTCAATGATTGGAACAATATCCCAAGCTGAACTTACGTGAATTTGATTTGTTTAGCAGGAAGAAAGTATCTATCAATCACCAAAGAGAATCACTATAAATATAGACGCATAGACACAATGTTTACACATGTTCGGGCCCTCGTAGTCTAAGTAATTGCTCTACTCATGTTAGATTCTCACTATTGGAATAATGGAATTACAAAGTGTATATTGTTGAGTCTAATCTCCTCTCGTCTTGTATTAGACTTATCCCCCCTTCCCTTCAAGCCCTAACACCCTTCTTATACTTGTTTGAAAAGGACGCTAGTTGCTTAAACGGAAAGACGCTTGGTGATTGCTACACAACGGTTGCAAGCGGTTGTTGTTTGCCAGTTAGAATGTGTGGTTACAGATAACTACACATCCATCCTCATCTTGTTGACAGTTTATGGATAACTGCACGGCCATGGGCAACTGCACAATTATCCTTATCTTGTCAATGAAGAGAGTATTATCCTGGGAGTATTGGCCAGAGTGCGATTATGGTTCAATTGTATAATTCCTAGACCATGGTCGACAAGTCTCGACTAAACCTTCTTGACTCAAAGGTACTTCCAGTTCTAATAACTCTTTTATTTTGTGGTCGCATATGGGCTGCGAACACATATCGGGGATTACCATAACTCCGCGCCCAGGATGACTGCAGGCAAATATATCCGCGACCAGAGTGGTTGCGGGTAGCATAATATATGAGATCACAGACCCTGTGACAACTGACATTGTGACCACATAAGTCCATGGCCACAATTTATCAGAACCACGAGTAATAGTCATCCGTGATGGGCTTTGTGTCTAATTGACAAAAATGGGTTGGGTTATGTCCAGAATATTTTGGACTATCTCATGATCTCTCTCCGTGGTGTCCTGCGACCATGGAAAGGTATAAACAAATAGCTTGGCTCTCTTTCTGTGGTCTCCTGTGACCACAGAAAGGCATAACCAAATAACTTGGATCCCTTTCTGTGGTCTCCTGCAACCACAGAAAGGTGTAGGCAAATAACTTGGGCAATAATCTCTGTCTGCTAGCCCCTGAATTTGAAACAACAATGTTCTTTAATTAAAATAATGTTTCAGCTTCCAAAGAGACGCCCTGTCATTTCAAATTCTAATCAAAGTCTGTGAAAACCTCTTGGTGCATGTGTCAGACCATCATGATGGGCATTAAATGGAAAATTTCAAGCCATTTGATGTAATCCACGACTGGGAACTCAAAGCGTTGCTCCTTGAAACTTTATATGTTTAGCCTCCAAGCCTCTTCTTAGATTACCCAAGTTCTAAACTTTTTCACATTCAAGCTCTCTCCTTTCTTTCCCCTCTTCAACTCAATGGTGTCTTGGACCCATTCTCTTCACTGCATGGTTGAGAACTTACTTGCCTTGGAGAAGGAGTGATATCTCCCCTCAAGACCGTTGATCCCATGGCACCCTGCCAGAGAAAAAGAAGAAACCCCAGTCATGCAGCCGGGTGAGCTGGTGATTTTTGAAGATTTCTTGCGCTGCGGGTTTCGTCTCCCAGAGAGCAAATTCTTCTTGGGCATCATCGCACATTATGATTTGGAGTTGGTGAATCTCCACCCCAATTCCATTCTGATTCTTGCTGTCTTTTGGCATTTGTGCGAGGCATATGTTGGAGTTTTGCCCAGCATACCTCTTTTTTGCCAATTTTATTTTCTGGCGTGGTTGAAAAGCTCCAATACTTCTGGGTGTGTCTACTTCTGCTTGCGGGAGAAGAAAGACCACCCATACCTCCCCCTCCGTGACTCCATCCATGGATGGAGCCAACAGTGGTTCTACTGTTTGGCTCCTGAGAGGAGGTATGGGTGGTCCTGCAGGAGAAGAAAAATGGGGAGAAGGATTTTGCCCCTCCTCTTGATGACGAGCAGAAGAGGCAGGCTCAGGTGATCCATCACCTAGTAAATGTGGGCTTGACAACCCGTGATGTGATTCGAGACATTGTGAAGAACCGAATCAGCCCTCTAAGGAAGAGGGAACATCCTGCTTGGGTGGTCAGAACAATAGAAGATGGTTCCAGGGACTATCATCCTGGTAATTCTCAGTTACTCAAACTGGTATATTCTTTTAGTTCATTTCTAGTTTATCTGAACTAAAGTATTTTTGAAAAATGTTGACAGTTCTTTTCTTGACAGTTTTGCCCACTTTCGAGGTCGATAGGAGGACAAATTCCCTCCTGAAGGCCTACAACATGGCCGTGGAAGGCGATATCAGTGCACCAAGGCTGAAGAGCATAGTTGGCAACACTGATGACTTTGTGCAAGCGCGTCGAAAGGTACTTCTCTTTCAGAAAGCCTGCACATGTTTTATTTCGAACAGGAGTTACCAAAGTAATTCACTACTACAGAATTCATCATCACAATCGGGTCAAAACAGACATCACAGACGGTTCTTACCCGTCAGTGATATTCGAGTCAGTGATAATCATGTACTATCACAGACGGTTTTTGATGTTTTCAACCGTCTGTGATATATCCATTCACAGACTGATATAAGGTCAGAACCGTCTGTGATAAGGTCAGAACCGTCTGTGATACTCATATTTCACAGACAGTTATAAGGTCAGAACCGTCTGTGATATTTGAGTATACACAGACGGTTTTGACATCAGAACCATCTGTGATACTTGTACTATCACAGACGGGTGTGAGAACAGAACCGTCTGTGATACTTTAGTATATACAGACGGTTTTGACATCAGAACCGTCTGTGTTAGTATGAGTATCACAGACGGCTTTGATGTCAGAACCGTCTGTGATAGTCACACTATCACAGATGGTTCTGTTCTCAGAACCGTCTGTGATATTTGAGTATACACAGACGGTTTTGACATCAGAACCATCTGTGATACTTGTACTATCACAGACGGGTGTGAGAACAGAACCGTCTGTGATACTTTAGTATATACAGACGGTTTTGACATCAGAACCGTCTGTGTTAGTATGAGTATCACAGACGGCTTTGATGTTATAACAGACTGTGATACTCATAATTCACAGACGGCTTTGATCTCACAACCGTCTGTGATACTCATATTATTACCGACGGCTTGGAGGTTAAACCAATCTGCGATATCAGCGACGGTGTTAATATTGAAACCGTCTGTGATAGTGTTATTATCTCAGAACCGTCTGTGACAGTCTGATATCACAGGCGGATCTGAGGTCAAAACCATCTGCGATGTGTTATTATCTGTGACTGTTATAATCTCAGACGGTTTGTAAGATCAAAACCGTCTGTGCATGCACAGACGGTTTTGATCTTACAAACCGTCTGAGATTATAACATTCACAGATGTCCTCTGTACAAATTGCATTTTCATATATACAGTTCATGAATTTCATACATGCATAGTACTCAAATATATACAATCTCATGCATATATATTTGTACAATTGAACTCAGAATTATATTTGTACAGTACTCAAATATATACAGTTTCATATGCACATGCAGTACTCAAATATATTTGCACCCCTCTCTGTATAGCATTTCATATATACAGCACAGAACTCAGAAATATGTACAATTGAACAAATAAATGTAATCGACAATTAAAGTGTGTTAGATGTACAAATAAATGTAAGGCCGCACTAATACGAACCTTGCGGGTCCCTAAACTTCCCCTTGGGTGATATGACCTCCGAAAGGAAAAACTCAGCGAGCATCCCTCGGACATTACCAATCTACCGAGGGTCAAGGCTTTCTGAAGGGAAGTCGACCCCCTGCAGCAAGAGTTGGTACATAAAAAATTAGCTGAATTAAGTTGTAAATTCTGTCAAATCGAGACAAATTAAGGGGAGCAGTTGTAATACTTCGGGGAAATCGGGCCGGTGAGGGGTGATGATCAGGTCATACATGTGGCGCATCACGTAGAACCCACATGTATTGTCGTCTGGCTGCTGATGGCACTGCCAATTTACAGACCGAGAGTTAGGTGGGGACAAGTTATAAAATAAAACAGATGCCAGTTGAAATTTGTACCGAAAATTGTAACCACTGAAACTTATCGGCTCGCCGCTCGTGTTGTCTCCCTACCTCGGCAAAGTACTTCGTGAAAGCCCTGTAGATAGTCAAAATTGACAGTTTGAGGATAGCCGAAATTGACAATTTGAGGACAGTAAATCTAGATGCATGCAAGACAGGTCCACATCACCTTCCGAATACATCTCGTGCGCCGCAATACGAGTACCCTTTCCTCTGCAATGAGTCAAGGTAGAACACCTTGTTGCTTTTCGGAATAAGTAGCAGCAGGATCCAGTGGTAGCTACATATTACACGTAGAGAATTAAAAATTTAATCTAAATTTGGGGGTGTGCACATGGAGACACTAATCTACGGGTGAAGTACTGATGAAAGCACTCACCTCTGGTTGTAGGGTACAAGTATATACTCCTTGTCGACCTGAGCAAGCAACCCTCTTTTGATGTAGTCGACAACGAAGTCTGTGTCAGTCCTAAACATCACCTCGGCTACCATCTGGGGGTCCAAAAAACCAAGAGGTATGCCCTTGGATTTGGCATAGTTGGCCATGCAGCTGCACGGAAGTAACCAATTAATAAATGACATATATCCGTATATGCACGGATAGTAGGATACTTACAGCACCCAAGACCGTAGGATTGACAAGTCGAGCGCATCTTTGTTTAGCAAATTGTGCAGGTCTTCGAAGGTCACCGAGTAGGTCCCAACGTCGTGATGGAACTCTGCCACGGTGTACTTGACCATGATGTGCGTCGGACGCTGCGTCCTGGTCTGGTTTGTCCTCCTCATGTACCATGCATGCAGGCTCTGGCATGCTAACCCCATGCTCGAAATTGCGGTATCGGAGGCCATGGGCATCCCCAGAGAGAACGGCATGAGAGCTGGCGCACTCTTCTCGCTCTCCTTCGACGGGCTCTTCTTTGCTTTTCCCCTCATAGCCAGCTTCTTGAATGGTTGCCTCTTACTCGGAGTCAGCTTCGTCGTCGAAGGGGTATGCTGGCTAGTAGGCCGCGTCTCGGTCTGTGATGTCTGCGATGTAAGAACCTACGTATTAGGACACTAACTCTGAGGGCTATTATTACAGTACAAATTATGAAACTGGTGGGGGAATTACCTCATACAGGACGATGTCTTTCTTGGGCCATTGCACGAACGTGTGCACCGCATCCCCGAGAGTGGTAATCTCGTCATTCGGCGGCTTCTCCAATGGAAAACCCTTGCAATGGTCAAAGACACTGTCCACTTGGACACGTGCAAAACCCTCACATAGAGGGGCACCATGGATTGTGGCCCCCGCCGTGCATGGTTGCGCCATCCCACGGGCAGCCTCGATCGGGAAGACACCGGCCAGCACCATAAGCTTGTAGGAGGCGGGTTCCTACAAACAGTGGGCATTAACATGTTGAATTTCACCGCTTCTCACTTTCGAATGAATTAACATAGACAAACAGTGCACATTAACGGTCATTACCTGCAGAGAGTCCACCGGATACTTTGGAGAGGGCTCCGTCTGCGAAGACCCCGGCGCAGACGCGCAGCTACTACGGTGGCCAAGAATGGGGGTCGGTACTTCCGCTGGGTCTGCGCCAGCTGCTAGAACAGGGGTGCCCTGGGTCGCCTTTCTTAGCTCTTCGTACATGGACCGCATCTCCTACAACTGCTGCAGGAGTGCTTTGTCCCGAACAGCGAACTCCGATCCCATCTCCTCCTTGAGCCGTTCATCGCGGGCTTGGTGGGATCTCTTTCTCCTCTTAGCCGCCTCCTCATCATCAGGGAAACCATGCCTCCAAGGCACAATGGCGCCGAGGCCGCGCACGCGGCCTGGATGCTCCTTGTTTCCTAGCGCCGCTGTGAGGATATCCCTGTCCCTCCTCGGGTTGAACTCTCCGGATGCCGCCTGCGCACTCAGCGTCACCTGCAACAGGACAACTTAGCAATACAGCCCATTGCATGCGTGTTATGAGGATAGTACGTGATCGGACAATCTTACCAGTCGGTCGATCACTTCCCTGTCCGCAGGGTTATTCACGGAGACGGTTCCGGAGGAGTCCATCGTCGATCTAGCTCGGCACCAATTGCGGGCGCGCACGTCCGTTATGCCCGCATAAGGACTGCCGGCCGAAGACTGTGAAGCTTCCTCGTCCTGCTTCCTCCACAGCGCCTTCTTCCCCACATACCCACCGGTGCCTAGTCTGTGTGGGTGGGTGTTCTTGGCCTGGTTAGCCTGGGCCTTCGCACTAAGCTCCTGGAACTCAGGCTTGCCCTTCATCTCTACGAACTGCTGCCATGCCTCGGGAGTCACGAAAGGGTAGTCATTGAAGGGGGTCGTCGACTCCTTCACATAGTGCCTGACAAGTTCGCTCTTGAAGTTCCTCCACGCCTTGTTTATTGACATAAGTGTCCTCCGGCGGACGGTGAAGTGGCGATCCTCCGGAATGTGAAACGCCGCCTGCACTTCTTCCCACAGCGCATCCTTGCACTCTGGGGGCACTTGACCCCAGTCGGAGGTGGTGATGGGCACCCGCTCCCTTGCCACTTTGCCGCATAGTGAGCGGTACTGACCGACAAGTTTGGGCGGAGCTTCCGGCACACCATTGTCGTCGAACTGGACGTGCTGCTTTTCCCCCTTGTTCAGACGCGCGCATGTCGTCCGGCCTCGCCCCTTTCCCTTCTTCTGCGGGGTCACGGCGGACGAGGCGACCTCCGGCCCAGGCGTCTCATCGCCAGCGAGGTCACCCTGAGTCCCCGAGTGGTGCATTTCGTCACCAGACATAGTTCCTAACATAAGTGAAAGAGAGAATAGTTTAAGTAAATATGCAACTAATAATTCTATAACAAAACCCATACAAGAATGACAGAAACGGTGGGGAGGCGATGGAGGTGATCGCGTCGGAGGCGGGAGGGCGATGGAGGTGATCGCGCCTGACGGTGGAAAGGCGATGCAGGTGATCGCGACGGACGGTGCGAGGGCGGAGAGAGCTAGGGCAAACAGAGCTAGGGCGAAGTAGAATGAGCGGGATAAAGCCCGCCTTGAACTATGTACCGCGTCGGTATTATCACAGTCGGTTCTCACATCTGAACCGTCTATAATAGTATATATCACAGTCGGTTCTCACATCGAAACCGTCTATAATAATCGTAGTCACCAGAGAGATTATCACAGACGGTTTTGAGTTGAGAGCCGACTGTGCCTGAGATTATCACATACGGTTTGGAATTGAGAACCGACGGTGCACGTTAAGAACTCGAAGAGTCGGACACTGTTGAAAATATCACAGACGGTTTTATATATATAACCGTCTGTGATAATATTATCACAGTCGGTTCTCAAATAAACACCGTCTGTGGTAATCTACATAGTGAGAGATTATCACAGACGGTTGTGAGTTGAGAACCGACTGTGCACCGTCTGTGCTAGGTCAAAACCGTCCTTGATAATCTCTCTATTGAACGTTAGTTTTACAAATTGAAACTGATCTGTAGCTTTTAACTCTGAATGCTCGAAAACATGTTTTAAATGAACACTCAGATATTTCAAATGTAGTCCAAATACTCTGTAAATTGGTTACTATGTACGTATATCCGATAATTGGTTACAATGTAGTCCAAATGCTCTGTAACTTGAGCATGCTCCACGTAAATTGTATGTTAAATTTACAAATGGGAACTTTCACCGACAATTTGCACGTACACAGCCATGTTATCCTCAACTTTCCACTTGCCGCGGCCCTGCAAATACGAGAATTACAGGAGATATAAGCTATACCGATGGAAACAGAGAGATAAGACGTACAGTTGATTACCTTTAAAGTATAACCCTTCCTGGTGATCCATACGCACGTAACTGGTTTCGTCGGTGTCTTCAGTATCGACCTGTACGCCATCTCCAAATGGAGGAATCTCATCAAATTGATTGTATTCCTCCTCGTCTACGACATTTTCAACTCCAACAATCCTTCTCTTGCCATGAAGGACGATGTGCCACTTCTTATTGGCCGGGTCAGTGACATAAATGACCTGAATGGCTTGATTTTGCAAGTATGAATGGCTCATCTTTATAAGCAACGCGATCCAGGTCCACAGAAGTGAAACCGTAACTGTCAACCTTCACACCCTGTGGGATTTGGACCCATCGGCATCGAAACAGGGGAATCTTGAACAGTACGTAATTGAGTTCCCAAATTTCTTCAATGAACCCGTAGTACGAGTTCAATCCACATACTACCCTTGTTGGGCCTGTCTTGGTGAACCCCTCATGGAAAGCTTCTACGCTCACTCCACTATTTTGCACAGTGCTCTTTCGATCTTGAGCTTTCGTGTAAAATGTGTACCCATTGATGTCGTATCCCTGCCATGTCTGTACAGTAAACGTGGGCCCTTTTGCCAACCATTTAAGGTTCTCACTTGCGGACTCTCCGGTGATTCGCACCTTCATCCACGCGTTGAATCGACTGTTATGTTGTCCCGTGATCCAAACCTCGGATCGGCGAGGATTGTCTTGTCGTAGCATCTCCTTGTGCTCGTCAATGTACGGAGACACCTCCGTCATGTGTTGCAAGACCCAAAAATGAGCTTTCGAGTACATATCGAAATCAGGAGTGATGGCTCTCCGTCCGATAGTGCCAACACCATCAAGCCTCCCCTCGTGACGAGACACAGGAACTCCTATTGCTTCTACCTCGGCCATGTAATCGACGCAGAACTCAACAACCTCTTCCGCTGCATAACCTTCGGCAATGCTACCCTCGGGCCGGGACCGATTCCTCACGTAGGCCTTAAGTACACCCATGTACCTCTCGAATGGATACATATAACGTAGGAACACGGGTCCACATATCTTGATTTCTCTGACAAGGTGGACGGTGAGATGGACCATGATATCAAAAAACGATGGAGGAAAATACATCTCAAGTTGACAGAGAGTTCGAACCACCTCGCTCTGCAAAGAATCCAGTCCATCGGGATCAATGACCTTGGAAGAAATTGCATTGAAGAAAAAACATAGCCTCGTGATCGACTCTCTGACCTTATGCGGCAGAATACTCCGGATGGCAACAGGAAGCATTTGTGTCATCAACACGTGACAATCATGAGACTTCATACCCAGCAATTTCAAATCGCCCATGGACACAAGCTTTTTCATATTTGCGGAGTAACCCGATGGAACTTTAACACCATGGAGACACTTACAGAGTTCTGTCCTCTCAGCCTTGCACAAAGTGTAGCATGCGGGGGGGAGGTATATACGACCTTTATCGTCCTCTCTCGGTGCTAGCTCGGGCCTGATTCTCATTTCGATCATGTCACGCCGCACATTGATGCCATCCTTTGTCTTCCCTGGAATGTTCAGCAATAGGCCGATTAAACTGTCACAAACATTCTTCTCTACATGCATGACATCAATGCAATGACGAACCTCTAAATGCTCCCAATACGGTAAGTCCCAAAATATCGATCTCTTCTTCCAAGTGTTCTTCGTGCGGGGTTTCAATTTACCACCCTTTCCAAACACAACGTCTATGTCCTTCACCCGTGAGTAAACATCTTTCCCGCGCGTAGGCTTCGGGGCTGAACCATCTTCGTTGTGGCCGTCAAATTCCCTCTTCCTCTTACGGTACGCGTCATTCTTCGGAAGAAACCTACTGTGACGCATGTACACTGTTTTCCTGCAATTCTTCAGCCACACGCTCTCAGTGTCATCTTCGCAGTGGGGGCAGGCTTTGGCTCCTTTCGTAGTACGGCCTGACAAATTTCCAAGGGCAGGGAAATCGTTGATGGTGCAGAATATCATAGCACGTAGGATGAAGTTCTCTCGTTTGTATGCGTCCCATACCTACACCCCTTCGTTCCACATTGTTAGGAGATCCTCTATCAATGGTGCTAGGTACACATCAATATCGTTTCCGGGTTGTTTTGGTCCTGAGATAAGTAGAGACATCATGATGTACTTGCGCTTCATACACAACCAAGGAGGAAGGTTGTAGATACACAAAAGAACCGGCCAAGTGCTATGCCGACTGCTCATGTTACCAAAAGGATTAATTCCATCGGTACTCAACCCGAACCTTATATTCCTCAATTCTGCTCCGAAGTTAACAAATTCCCTGTCGATGTTTCTCCACTGCGAAGAATCAGCGGGGTGTCTCAACTTTCCATCCTTCTTCCGGTCTTCCGAGTGCCAACGCAGTAATTTTGCCTCTTTACGGTTTGCAAACAAACGCTGCAAGCGGGGAATGACTGGCAAATACCACAACACCTTAGCAGGAGGTCCTTCCTTTATCTCCGTGCAGTCGCCGTCGTCTGTTCGGTCCTTAGTACGCTTATAGCGGGATGCGCCGCACACCGGACAAACATGCATATTTTTGTAGTCGTTACGGTAAAGGATGCAATCATTAGGGCATGCGTGTATCCTTTCTACTTCCATTCCCAAAGGACACAACAGCTTTTTCGCTTGGTAGGTGTTTTTTGGCAACTCGTTTCCTTCCGGGAGCATGTCCGCCAAAAGATCTAACAGTGATGTGAAACTCTTGTCGGTCCAGCTGTTGCTTGCCTTCAATTTTAACAGTTCAAGCACAGAGGCCAACTTTGTGTATTTCGACTTGCAACCAGGGAACAACGGCCTCTCTGAGTCCTCAATCAAGCGCTTGAATTTGCCAAACCCCCTTTCACTGTAATTTCCTTCCACATCACGCAACATGTCATCTAAATGGTCATCCTCTGGCATATCCTCGTCGAAGTCATTGTTTGGATCCGGCATGTCCTGTTCCTCAACCTGACTGGCAGTTGTTTCTGCAGTTGGCTCTTCTCCATGGTGGACCCAACACGTGTACCCCTTTTTGAAACCACGTCGGATCAAGTGGGCGACAATTTGAGATGAGTTGGTGAACATCTTAATATTCTGGCAGTCTACACAAGGACAGTACATATATGGTAAACCCTTCTTCGCCATGTCTTGCACAGCAACCTTTTCGAAATCAAAAACACCTTTCATGTATTCCTCACCCACTCGGTTGTCATTATACATCCAGTCTCGGACCATCTGCAATAAATCAAATTCATATACATGCTAATTAGTAAATCAATGGAGATCGATATTGATGATGAAATCAAGTAATGTGTACGCCTTGGGAGCAAGTAACCAACCTTGGTTCGATCCTCAAATTTTTGACCCCAAATGCTCCCCCTGCCTTTCGAGATTTCGCTCTTCCTTGCCCCAAATCTCTTCGAACTGGACAGTGTAGGTCGAGCAAGAGAGTACGACTAGCTCAAAACATCCGCCAAAAGACCTTTTATACCAGGTTCAGTACAGACGGTTCTATATAATACCGTCGGTAATATCGGTGCATTATTGAAGAAAAGAATATTACTGACGGTTTTCAATCTATCAACCGTCGGTAATATCGCTGCAATTTGTGTAAGTATGAAAGAAATATCACAGACGGTTATGAACTCCAAACCGTCCGCTTTACATCAGAACCGTCTGTGTATTTGATTATGACAGTCGGTTCTCACATCTGAACCGTCTGTGTTATCACATCCGACCGTCTACGTTATTATCACAGTCGGTTTTTACCTCAGAACCGTCTGTGTATGTTGTTATCATAGTCGGTTTTTACCTCAGCACCGTCTGTGATAACACAGACGGTTTTAAAGTCCGAACCGTCTTTAATATCCCGGTTTTTTTGTTTGCATTCGACTACTGGTCATCAGTTGTTCCACATGTTTTTCATATTTGGTTCTATCTTATTTCAATGTTAGTATTTACAAAAATGAACGTTCAGACTGTTTGGTTTTATCTTGTTTTTCATATTTGTTTTATATATATGTCTGAAATTAAAACCGTCTGTAATCTTTCAAGCAGAGACGGTTTTGAGTTAAAAACCGTCTTGATCGCAGCAGTATTTTCTTGTTAACATTTTTACACAGAACATCATTTGGTGATTATCAGTTACATAATCAATCGAAAGCCAGATATATAAGGAAAAGAAATTTCTTATTTCTTACAATCTTTCCATACATAAGAGATACTATTAATTAAGCGACCAATTGATTAGTGTCGACCTGTTCCGAAAGTAATTTACAAAGTTCTCCTAGGGACGTATTGGCATCAGTAGGATCTACACTGGCCGCCCCAGGAGAACTACCAATGGCTCTAAGACTATCAACATCATCTCTCACCAAAGGAGTGGATTTGGCATCAGTAGGATCATCCAAGAAATTAAAGTTGATACAACAAAGGTGGAGATGAAGCTGCAACTCAAAGCATGCACTCTGCCAAGTGCAGAATGGCAAAAGACATCCCCTCAGAATGCTTCTCCAGCGCCTCTTTTTTTTTTTGGAGAGTTCTGCACAAGGCAGCTTTCTCCTCCTGCACATATGCTTCTCCAGCTTCTCCTAGGGGCGTATGCTGGGAGGGTGAAGATGATTGCCAAGCTTCGGAGTGAATTTGGACGTGGAAGTGTGAGCCTTACCCCAGAAAAGCTGATTATACAAAGGTGTTGGAGAGGGGATATTGGAAGGATTATTGTGGATCTCCAAAGGTGGAGTCGATGCAACTGGAGGGGTTGCAAGGGGCAATGTGGCAACACAGGCCTCAGCACCCTCTAGAGTCTTCGCTGCAGCTCCACTGTACGATCTTTCATCATTTCTAAGTCTCTTCTTTGGAGGGAGCATTTCCTCAAGCACCTGTGGATTTCGAAATGCATTTGTTTCGAGGTAATCAAGTCATAAAAGAAAGATCTGCATTAGAGTTTCAGAGAGGACTTACTTTCTGAAGATCCTGATCGAGTTCATTCCTTATCTCTTCCTCATCACTCTCAATTTCAATAACCTCACTGGAATCTCGGCTCGCCATCAATGTGGGAGTTGAGGAGGGAATAAAGACAGGGATTTAGGAGCCTCGCTATTTATAGAAACAGAAGGTGACGGTTCATATGCGCGGGTGCCTCGAGTTCTAAAAAGCGCACTAGTACTGGTTTTCAAGGCCAATAAATTCATGATATACAACTTCTCGGGAGATAAACTGCAACACGGCAAAGGAAGTTGAAGAGTCAGATTACATAATTCGATGCAAAATAAATTTGAAGTAAATAATTAAGTCTCTTCATCTGCTCAGTTATTATGTGCGGTTATCAACAATTGCATGTAGAGAATTGCACTGTTGGGACTATCACAGACGGTTGGGAGATCAAAACCGTCTGCTTTACTACTACAGACGGTACTGATGTCCGAACCGTCTTTAATATGTCTATTTACTATCACAGACGGTTTGGAGTTAAAAACCGTCTGTGATATTGATAGAGGTTGAGAATTCGAGGCGAGGAAGTTGAAGAGTCAGATTACATTATTCGATGCAAATTAAATTTGAAGTAAATAATTAAGTCTCTTCATCTGCTCAGTTATTATGTGCGGTTATCAACAATTGCATGTAGAGAATTGCACTGTTGGGACTATCACAGACGGTTGGGAGATCAAAACCGTCTGCTTTAATATTACAGACGGTTCTGATGTCCGAACCGTCTTTAATATGTCCGTTTACTATCACAGACGGTTTGGAGTTAAAAACCGTCTGTGATATTGATAGAGGTTAAGAATTCGAGTCGACTCAAGGACACTGTTGGGACCATCACAGTCGGGCCTTACGTAAAAACTGTCTCTAATGTGACTATCACAGATGTTTTTTACCTCAGAGCCGTTTGTGATATTTCAAAGCACGTTGATATATAACTTCTATATTCTTTTTATATTATTTGCATGGGACCTGCGACCTCTATATTGTTTCTATATTATTTCAAGGGCTCCGATCACAAGCCAAAGATCGCGATAGTCGTTCCTTGATCGTACACAGTGTACATACCTTTGTATGGTCGAATGTTCGACAAAAGCCAACGAAAGATAAAGAAAGAGGGAAGATTGCATGCAGTCCAAGAATGTGCTGGAAAATTAGAAAGTTGACATAAGAACAAAGTTTTCAATAATTTGTTTCATCACTTACAAAAAAAAAGTAAAAATACAGAATGCTAGGTCAAGGAGTGGTCTTAGCCCTGGCTGCATCTAGAATAAAGTCAGTTTGACTTGCAGCCAGGACGCAGGACTCCTCCAGCGACAAGTTGTCTTTCTCAGGATCAACTACTTCAGCGTCGAGAAGGCCTGCGACCTCCCTCAGCTTCGCGATGGTATCCTTCATTGTCAAACCGCAGCCAGCGATGGTCATATCCGCGGCTTTCTTCTCCTCGCGAAGACGCCTCGTCCTCGCCCTAGCATTGTCACCATCCGTCTTCATGCGCTGAATGCGCTGGAAGAGATCGTCAAGGTCAAGCCGTAGCCGAGTGTGCTTATCCGTGAGGAGCTTGTGCTCCTCCTGGAGGGCCCTCAGCTCGGCCTTGACTTTGGCAGTGTCTTCCACGGCTCCCCTTCCCTGTGCAAATCAACAGGTCAAGAATGTATTGAACATGGATTAACAATACAGGGGTAAGTCCAAAAGATTGAGAGTTCATACCGGGGAGGGCGAGGCTGACGATGCCATCGAGGATGCCATTGGCGCAGAGAAGCTAAGGAGTCAAACAGTCTGAGAACTATAAAAACTTGTAAAGTAAATGACAATTTTTCCACTGTCAATTTATAGAACTTCCAAAGCGATGCTTCGTGTTCTCCTAGGCGCCGCGCGCGAAGATCGGAGACAGAAATGATCACAGTTGAGAATTCGAAGCGCCGGTACTTTTCCAGTCGGTTCATACATCAGAACCGTCTGTGATAACTACACTATCACAGACGCTTCGTGGTTTACAACCGACTGTATAAATCACAGTCGGTTCTGCGTTCCGAACCGTCTGTGATAGTCTAATTATCACAGACGGTTCAGAACTCAGAACCGTCTGTATATATCACAGTCGGTTTTTAGGTTAGAACCGTCTGTGATAATTAGACTATCACAGACGGTTCTTAGCTGGGAACCGATTGTATATATTACAGTCGGTTTTTAGGTTAGAGCCGTCTGTGATAAGTATACTATCACAGACGGTTTTGTGTTCAGAACCGTCTGGTTTACTCTCACAGTTGTTTTTGACGTCAGAACCGTCTGTGATATCTGAACATATTCTCCCGCCAAGCCTTCACAGACGGTTTTCCATTGAACAGTTCATACCCGTCTGTGATGTGCCGTCCAGGATGTCTGTTTCTGTGGTAGTGATTCATTTTGGTTTGAACAGTTGTTTGAGCCCCAGGTGGCCCAAAAGAGGTGGATCGGCGATGATGTTGGATCCTCAAGTGGTCCTTCATCGAAGAAGTTGAAGAAGGGCCGCCCTGCGACCAAAGGCTCGGCCAGGCCTACAGCCTTGCAAATATATAAGATTAGCAAAGAAGCGCATGAAAAAATGAAAGAAAAGAAAAGTACTTAATTTACTAACCCAATGTTATTGTTATATTCCCCACGCCCCTTCCTGTGACCAGTGATACTGGAGACATAGTACAGTGGTCGCAGGATAATTTTCTTGGCCTAAGGAGACCACGGCTTGAATGATCGGAGCGTGCTAGTAAGTCTCTTATGCGCTAAGAACTGGCTTAAAAAGAGATGTCTTAGCTAGATGCGATCATAAGATCGTGAAAATAATTGGCTTAGTATAAATGCATATGTTTTTACTAACTAACAGCCACTCGAATGATCTAAACATACTAGTAAGTCCCTTAAGCGGTAAGGACCGGCTTAGAAAGAGTTTTCTTAACTAGATATGACCATGAGCTCGACCAACGAATTCACTTATACATCATAATAAGGCACTTATTGTGACCAGCTGCCGAGTGTAATCCGATAGAAAGTAAGGCTGAAAATAAAAATGCAACCACAACATAAAGTGATAAAAGTACTTTATTTATAAAAAATTTATAATGGGAATGGAAAAACTCATATAAAATTTATGAAACTGGTCTATGTTTGTAACATCCCAAAAATAGGGTCTAAAAATTTCGTTTTACAAAAATTTGAACCTAAAAATTCCATTTTGTCTTAAACCTAAAAATGCCCTTAAAAGTATTCTGTAGGAAGTCTCAGCCAAAACCTAAAAACACTAAACACTATTTTACATTTCTTATAAAATGCCATTTATCCTCTAATGAGAGTTATTTATGATTTCTAAGTATAAGATTATTTCTTTTAGTAATAGTTCTAATATGATTTAGAAACCCAAATTAGTTATAAACTAAACCCTAATTTATAAAAGAACCTACAATACTTCTTTACCTTAAATATATTTTATCAAAAAGCTAGATTATTAACTTCATTTTAAAACATTTACAAACTAGTCCAACCTCCTGATTTTCTTAATTGCAGTTCAGTCCTTTCAAACCCAGAATTAGCCAAATTCCCTCAGACAGCTCAGAACTGCAATCAGACTAAGCAGATAGGATCTCCTACTTATCTTATACAGATTTTTCTTCAGCGTCAAAATCAAACTCAGTTCCTAAAACCCAGAAACTAAACCTAATTTTGTTTTCGAAAACTAGAATTCCTAATTACCCTAATTACCCTACTTAACTTTTCAACCTTCAGTTTGATTGATTCTAGAGTAGATTTCTTCTGGATTTCTCTGGAATCCTAAATCTTAATAAGCTTGCATACTAGTCCTAAAACTTCTCAGCCAAACAAGTTCATTTGATCACTTTTCGCGATCCAGTCCAGATTTCATCACGAATTAGTCCTTTTCAACTTTCAATGGCTAGAAATGGCTAAATTCTCCAAATCACCTCCAAATTTGAATCTGATCAAACTGTTATGTTCATTTTACTATTCAACGCAAATTTCCCTTCTGTATCAAGTTCAGATTCAGCCTTGAGACTTAGCCATTCGCGTTTTAGCTATTTTCGGTAAAAGTACTATTCACTTTTACCCTAGTTTTATTTTCGTTTTCTTTCTCGTTTTGATCCAGATCATCTCTGATCTCATTATTCAATCAACCCTATGTATTGAACTAAGTCTGAATTAACCTTTAGATTATGGTTATTTGTAATTTAGTCCAAACAAGTATTGCTAAATTGCATTTCAGCCCTTCAGTCCATCCTTGTCTCTTTCCTCTGATTCTCTTCTATTTTCACATACCTACACAGTACAGACAAGTGGGTGAGAAGAAAACACACACACGCATGCTTCAAAGTCAACAGGAGCAGCGTGGGTGAAGCTTAAGCAGTGAGAGGGAGAGGAAATGGTTCATGCATGAAGTTGCTTCAACCAAATCATATACATGTATATGCACCAGCAGCAGAGATCCTCTTCTCCTCCATGTTCTTCTTCTCCTCCTCCATCTTTTGCTTCCAGCAACCAGCAAAAACAGTAGCAGCAACAACCTTTTGTTCCTATTCATCTTCTTCTCCCTCTGTCGCATGAAGAAGGCAAAGCCACCACAAGCCACTACACCTCTGGTCGACTCCCCAAGGTGAGATTTCTTCTCCTCTCACTTCCCTCTGCCACTTCGAGCATCCATATAAGTTCCGATGAACTGAGGCGCCGGGATTTCCATGTTTTGTCGTCGCCGACCCGCCGCCCTTGTTCCCCTCATTGGACCCTTCTCCAGTTAAATCTGATCAAGCCAGTAGAACAAAGTGACCCCCTCGAGCTTAGAAGCAATCCCCTTCAGAAAAATTCCCGAGAAACCTAACCATTTGATGAATCCAACGTTGTCCTGTTCTGCGTCGCCGTGCTCTCGCCGTCGGCTTGCACCATTCCTCTGGTTAAATTGATCACACTTGTAGGTTTCCCTTGCCTCCCTCTCACTCTTACAACAAAGAATCGAACTCTAAAGGACCATAGCCCAAAAGCCCAAATGCGATCTTCTTCGTCTCCAGCCACGTCGTCGAGCTCCTCGTCGGTGACATTCTGGTTCAATCTCCCGTTGTCTCACCATCTGGACCACCCCAGAAACCAATCCGCGCCCTTAATTGTGAGAATATAGCACCCCATCGCCCCAGCACCATCGAAGCTATTGTTTTCATTTTCTGCTCTAGCCCGAATCATCGCCACTCGCCGTCAACCAGCTGCCGACCAATCCCAGTACACTAGAGTATAATAGATGGCCCTAATTGACCTCCAGTCTACGCAAACGTCACAGAATCATCCCAACATTCGATTTGGGTGTTTTACTCTTGTCCAGCGTGCCGTCCGGTTGCCACTGACCGTTCCTGTCAACGCCACTTTGTCCATCGCATGTGCCTCAATCCACGGAGTGTTTTACTTCACTACCACGACTCTTGATGCCACGCAAAAATGCCTCCAAACCTAATGCCAAAATCCTGCCCAGAAGCTCTATTTCGCCGTATTGCCACCGTCTTCTCCAGCGTCATTCATCTCCATCTGTCCGCCCCAGTGCTCGAAACCACTTGGATTGAGTTCCTGTCGCCCTCGCCTAGATCCCAGACAAAGTTGGTGCAGCCGTTGAGACCTCATGCGAACATACGACCACACCCTAGAATCCGGTCGACTATCGACCACACAAAATTCAGTGCCAAACCAGTGTCAGCCCTTGTCAGTCCCTGCCAACCCAATGTTATCCAGTGGCATTCACCTCATTTAGCCACTTTCGCACATGAAATTTAAAAACCAGTTTGTCCACTAAGTTCATAACCATATTTTCTTCATTTCATTGAACTGTCACTTAGCAAGAAAACCTCATTCAAACCCATTTCACCTATGTCGCCCTAAATGATCGTCGTCCGTTGACGTCCACACGTCTCTGCATCCGCGTTCAATTTGGAAGTCAACTTGTCCTAGCTTTTAACTATCCAACCAGAGCCTCAGCAACATTTTAGTTGTTTATTGACTCAAGCCTCGAAGAAAATCCTATAAGGCCAGCCTAAGCCTTGTCAGCCTACGTCAACATGCCTATGTCGTTCGTGGCCTTAGGAACCTGAGATTGAAAATCCGTCCGCATCACCATGTCCATCTTACTATCAACCTTCAAAATATATGATCTGATTTTGCATCCGAGCCCCGGATCAAAATCCTCTTTCTATCAAAATTAATTCTTCAGTTGATTATTTCGAGCTCATTTTTTCTATTCAATCTCAGCCCTCGATTTCCTTTCACGTACACACACACACACACACACACACACACACACACACACATATATATATATATATATATATATATATAACTATGTATAACTATTTTCTTGATTGATAACCATGTACGTGATTACGTTGGATATAACTTTAGGTTTCAAAGGAGAATCATCAAGAAGCAAGGAGACGACAAGAATTGATGACACTATAGCCAAGTGAGGCAAGTCACTACTTCTTGACCATATTGAACCTATATATTATAAAAATTTACATATGTTGTTTTCGATAAAGCATGGGTATATGAATATGAATGAACAACCACAAGTAGTTGATAATAGGGTGTTTTTGTTTACCCAGTTAACCAAATCAACTGAGATAGTAAGGATCTAAGCCACCTTGAGTGGAAATCCTTACTAAGCAAACTAAGCCTGCTATAACGGTATGGATCTAAGCCACCTAGAGTGGAAATCCATACTCAACGGTAAGGATCTAAGCCACCTTGAGTCGAAATCCTCACCAAGCAAGCTAGGCTCACTGTAATGGTTTGGATCTAAGCCACCTGGAGTGGAAATTCATATATATTGGGTAAGCAAAACTTTAAAATATTTCAACAATCAATGTTTATTTGAAAAACCAATGAATGTTAGTGGTGAGGATGGTAAGAATGGTGGGCGATGACTGCATAAGTGGGATAGTGGTTGGATACCTCACCCTAATGAATAAGGACTAAACAGTTGTGCTATGCATCTAGTGGAATAAGAACGTACCACCACAAGCCTGGTATGGGACAGGCATGACCTAATATCCTTGCTGAATAATTGATCCGGGAGGATCTTCAAGTCCTGATTGCATATGGATTCGCGACCAAGTCCTGATCGCATACGGCTTCGCGACCTTAACCGTGTTCGAAAAGGTTTCGCGACCATGGATTGGTTCGCGACCATGAAAAGGAATTTGTTCTCTGTTCGGAATTGTAATCCGATCCGAATATATATAACTAAGCTTATCTGTTTAGGATTAGTTAGTTAGTTATATGAGTCTAATACGTTTAGGTTACTAAGTCTGATACGTACTCATACGATTGGACTATAAGTATCTTGTAATAGGTCTAGTTTAGATCATTGAAAAGTCATAGAACTTATTTGAGTTTTAGACACTTATAGTTCATCGACATAGACAAGTGTGTCTAACGTTTGACGTGTAAGCCCTCTTTGAAATAAAGAGTTGTGCAATTACTTTGAGCTGTGATTTCGATCAACTTTTGGGTTTCGGTATTTTCGAATAAGATCCATAATTCCGCATATTAGAATCTGGGTGAGCCTAGTGCGAAAACCAAGGATAGGTCTCAAACGGATCAAGTTGGTATCAGAGCAACTTTCCTATCCTGTGGATGGTGAAGACTCGCCAGGGTTACAAAACTTCCGGCGAAACTCCAGGCGATCAGTTGACGGTTCCTATAGCCGCGTCTCCTACAAAGTATGACTATACCTCCGTTCAAGCTAACCTAGCCGAACAAGTGGCTAAGCTCTCCACCGACATAGAAACTGTGCTTGCTTGGATTAAGCAGCAGGCCATGATTGATCCTCCTGAAGTAGGGAAGGTTATGGGTGAGAAGACTGGTGAAGACTTGCACGGGGCAGACGAAGATGAAGACGAAGGCGACCACAAGACCGACGACCTCCCCAACACCTCCTTAGTTGTCAGATCTTTTAAGGTCGACGCTATTGCATCTAGGCCCTTTTAGGCTGATTTTGATTATTGATGACATTAAGTGTTTTGGACTAACCTTGTCTTTGAGCTATTTCTATGCAGAGCGATTTCTGTAAAGTCTGCAAGTGATCCGGGAAGATCTGCAGGTCACAGGTCCAAAGTCACAAGCGCAAGGTCGCAATGTTGGCTGTGGTCACAGTTAAAGGTTGGAAGTCAAGGTCGCAAGTGCAAGGTCACCAAAAAGAAAGTTGCAAGGATTAAAGATGCAAAGGACCTAAGGTAATATTTGTTTTATTTTGACCGATCTTGATGTTTGGAGTTTGATCGGTTTAGGAAATTATTTCTTAGTTTTAACCATACTATAAAGAGGGGTTGCAAGTTCTCTCTATATCTCCAACATGAACCGAGAAATTATTAGGTCATTGCATTGCATCTTTTTGGTTGGATTTGATTTGAATTTGGTTTGAAAGATTTGGTTTTTCAGTTGTGTTTTGACAGTAGAAGAGTTTTTGCTTTTTCTAGAAATATTTAGGCAGATCTGCCTTTTTCTTCTGTTGACAAAAATGTAGCCCTTGAAATTATCTTTCAAACGAGCTATTAAACACCTCTTTTGGATTTCTGGATCAAAAGTTATGGGTGTTTTTAACGGACTGTCAGTTATTTGGTTTTTCAGTTTAGTTTTTGATAGCAGAAGAGTTTTTGCATTTTATGGAAAGATCTAGGTAGATCTAGCTTTTTCTTTTGTTGAAAAAAAGATAGTAATTTAAAATATATTTCAAATGAGTTATCAAACACTTCAATCGGATCTCTGAATTAAAAGTTACAGCTGTTTTTATCCATGCTGACTGTCAGTTTGCTAAACTGACTGTCAGTTTTGTTAACTGTCAGTTGTCCAGAGAGGTTGTTTTTTGAGCTGAAATTTTTTGAACTAAACTAACTGTCAGTTGTCCAAACTGACTGTCAGTTTTCATTTTGACCTCGAGCCGTTTTATCTAAGTTTCTATTTGATCTGGTCGATGTTTTGGTCGAACTGACTGTCAGTTTGCATAACTGACTGTCAGTTTGTATAACTGACTATCAGTTTGGTGTTTCAAGTTTCCATATACGACCACAAACGGCTAGCTATTTTTTATCCGTAAATTTTGTCGGCCGTTGTATATATAACTGACTGTCAGTTATGTGAACTGACTGTCAGTTTGAGTTGCTGATTTTCAGCCCTAGCTCCAACGGTTCATTTGATCCTTGAGGCTATAAATAGAGGCTTTGAGCTCGTATTTTAAACAACAAGCTGCCTCCTCTCATACACACTCTTGAGCTTTAGTTTTCTACTTAAAATCTTGATCTTTTGATCAAGTCGAGTGTTTTCCGATCCACCGAGCACTTCAGTTCATTTGCATTTGCATACTTGTAGTTTCTCGGTGCGTGTTTGGAGGTCTAGAGAAGAGGCGTGGCCGTTGACCTCTCCAGATTGGAGATTGTCGGAGAGGCTCGGCAAGTTTGTACAAGGCATCGGTGCTCGCCTTTCCGGAGTAGACAAGGAGCAACCACTAGTGATAATATCCTTTGTGGATATTGAGGCAAAACTCAAGCGACTTGAGTGCTTCAACGAGGATTAGTGGAGCTGGGCGAGTCTCCGATACCTCGGTAAAAATAGTGGTGTTTGTTATCTATCTTCTCTCTTTAATATATTAAATTGCATTTGGTTCTTCTTGGTATAAAAACTTGTTTTTATTTGAAGTTTTTAAAGCCTCCTATTCACCCCCCTTCTAGTCGGCATCCTTGATCCTACACGTGGTATCAGAGCACGGTCTCTCGATTCATTAGGCTTTACCGCCTAGAGAGAGTATGTCGTCAAGTGGAGATTTCCTTCTTGGTCATACCGGTCGTGCGCCTATCTTTGATGGGACAAACTATCCTTATTGGAAAGTGCGCATGTCGGTATTCCTAGAAGCTATGGGGCTTGATGTATGGCATATTGTTAAACTTGGTTTTACTCCTCCGGATGATCCGGCAAGTCAGTCTGAAGATGACAGGAGAAAACTACATTTAAACGTCCGTGCAAAAAATGCACTCTTTGCCGATTTATCCTTGAATGAGTTCAACCGTGTGAGCAATCTCACGACTGCTCATAAGGTTTGGACCACCCTCGAAGAAATTTACGAGGGCACAACAAAGGTTAAAGAGGCAAAGTTGCTAATGGTGAGGCAAAAATATGAGACATTCACCATGTCGTCAACTGAATCCGTGGACTCCATGTTCACTCGGTTGAATAACATTGTGAATGAACTCAAAGGGGTTTGGTGTTGTTTTTACTGATCTTGAAATTGTGAGAAAGATGCTTAGGGTTTTACCTGAAAAATTCGACACTCTTGTGACGGTTCTCACAAACTCTGACTTGTCAACCACGACACCAACCGATCTCTATGGGAACCTCATCATCCATGAGATGCACAAGAAGGAGAAGAAGGAAGCAGCCGAACCCTCGGAAACGAAGAAGAAAGCTTTGGCTTTCAAACCCAACGCAAGGAACGATTCAAGCGATGGCTCCTCCGATGAAGACCTCGCACTCATGGTAAAAAATACTCAAAAACTCCTTCGCAGGTTGCATAAGAAGGATGTCAACATTGACACACAACCAAAGGGACAAAAGCAAAACAACTTCAAGGACATCATTTGCTATGAATGTCATGAGAAGGGACACATAGCTTCAAGATGTCCAAACAAGAACAAAGGATGGAACAAAAAGAAGAAATTCTTCAAGAAGAAGAATGAAGAAACCAAAGAAGCATGCTTTGGAGAATGGATGTCCGGAGGCGAGAGCTCCGACTCCGACTCCGACAACGAAAGAAGTTGCTCCAAGAAGATGGCCGGATTAGCTCTCGGCAACATCAACACTTCAACTAGCTCATCCATTTGCTTTATGGCTAAAGGCGATGAAAAGGTACACTCTAACGATCCATCATATGATGATTTAGTTGAAATGATAACCGAATTAAATGAAGTTTTTGGAAAAACTAAAAGGAAGTATAAGACGCTTAAGGAAGAACATTCTTCCCTACGCACTCAATACTCCGAGCTTAAAGATTCTTATGAAAATATGCTCATAAAAGATGTTACAAATGCTTCATCTAAGGTAGATGTTTTAACTTCATGTAATTTGGATGATTCTCCTTCCAATAGTCATCATACTCCATGTGTTTCTAATGATAACATCTTGAATGAAAATAATGAACTTAATGCACAAGTTGAAAAACTTGGAAAAAGCTTAAAAAACTGCTACAAAAGCAAAATATCTCTTGATCAAATCCTTAGTAAACAAAAATGTTCATTTAGAAAAGAAGGATTAGGATATTTTCAAAAGAAAGGGAAGAAACCAAATTCTAAAACTATATTTGTTAAAGCATGCAGCACATTTTGTCATAAATGCCATGAAACTGGTCATTCGCATGAAGCATGTCCCTTAATGACTCCTAATTATTTTGATACTTGCTACATGCTTCAAAAGTCGAGGAAAGGATATGCTATAGCAAAGTATGTTGGCGCACCCATGCTAAATAAAAAGAAGAAATCTATTTGGGTGCCTAAATCTTTGATTGCTAACATTGAAGGACCCAAAAAGATTTGGGTACCTAAAAGGACTTAATTCTTTTTATGCAGGTGAACTACAAGACCGGTGGGAGGCATTGGGTGCTCGATAGCGGATGCTCCGAACACATGACCGGTAAAAAGAAGTTGTTCACCTCACTCAAAGACAACTCAAGCGAGAACCAAAAGATTACCTTTGGCGA
Organism: Pharus latifolius; assembly: GCA_019359835.1. Lineage (NCBI taxonomy): Eukaryota > Viridiplantae > Streptophyta > Magnoliopsida > Poales > Poaceae > Pharus > Pharus latifolius. Next base: position 37,332,693 of record CM033325.1, read on the forward strand.
CAATCGTCAAGGAAATGTGGTAGGCTTGGGTAAAATTGCAATCTCTAATGATCTATCTATTTCAAATGTTTTGTTGGTCGAATCTCTGAACTTCAATTTGCTTTCCGTTGCACAAATTTGCGATTTTGGTTTTAGTTGCACATTTTTCCCAAAAGAAGTTTTGGTTGAAAGTTTAAAAGATAAAACCTTGATCTTTAAAGGCTTTCATTTTGGAAATCTTTATTTGGTTGATTTTCACTCAAAAGATGCATCTTTGTCAACATGTCTTGTCTCTCAAACCTCAAAAGGTTGGCTATGGCATAGACGACTTGCACATGTTGGAATGCATCAATTGAGAAAATTTTTAAAACGTGATTTGGTTGTTGGCTTAAAGGATGTGAATTTTGAAAAGGACAAACCCTGTAGCGCTTGTCAAGCTGGCAAGCAAGTAGCTACTTCACATCCAACTAAGCGCTTTCTCTCTACTTGTAAACCTTTGGAACTCCTTCACATGGATTTATTTGGACCTTCCGAATTCCAAAGTATCGGGGGTAGCAATTATGGTTTTGTAATTGTTGACGATTTTACTCGCTATACTTGGGTTTTCTTTATTTCTCAAAAATCTGAAACCCCCGATGTTTTCAAAAGTTTTACAAAACGTGTTTCTACTGAATTCGAATTATCCATCAAGAAAGTCCGTAGTTCTCATGGTGGAGAGTTCGTTAATTCAACTCTATTTGATTTTTGTGACTCTCTTGGAATCAAACACGAATTTTCCACATCCTACACTCCACAGCAAAATGGAGTCGTTGAAAGGAAAAATCGAACACTTATAGAAATGGCAAGGACTATGTTGAGTGAGTATGATACTCCTACTCGCTTCTGGGCTGAAGCCGTGCATACCGCTTGCTATTCTATAAATCGGCTTTATTTGCATCCTCTTCTAAATTTGACTCCTTATGAGCTTCTTATTGGGCGTAAGCCAAATATTTCTTATTTTCGAGTGTTTGGATGCAAATGTTATATTCTTAAGAAAAGAAATTTTGGTGGTAAATTTCAAAGAAGAGTAGATGAAGGTTTTCTAGTCGGATACTCCACAACTAGCAAAGCTTATCGTGTTTTCAATAAAAATACAAGTTGCATTGAAGAATCTAGTGATGTCGAATTTGATGAAACTAATGGGTCACAAAAGGAGCAAGTTTCTTATGAAATTTCAGGTGAAGATCTTCAAGAAGCCATGAAGAACATAACCATTGGAGACATCAAGCCAAGAGAAGAAGATCAAGAAGATGATGTCAACGTTGAGAATGTTGATCAAGATGCATCATCATCTCATGTTGATCCTCCAGAACAAGGTCAAGATGAAGCTGTACAAGATGAAGTACCAAGGCAGCATCAAACGATCACCAAGGATCACCCTCTAGACCAAATATTGGGTGACGTCAGTAAGGGTGTTCAAACTCGATCTCGTATTGCTGCATTTTGTGAACATCATTCATTTGTATCTTCTTTAGAACCCAAACATGTTAATGAAGCTTTAAATGATCCTGATTGGGTTAATGCCACGCATGAGGAACTTAATAACTTTGCTAGAAATGAAGTTTGGACTTTAGTAGAAAGACCCAAGGATCATAATGTTATTGGAACAAAATGGGTTTTCATAAATAAGCAAGATGAAAATGGAGTTGTAATTAGAAACAAAGCTCGTCTTGTTGCTCAAGGCTTCACTCAAGTCGAAGGCTTAGAATTTGGTGAAACTTTTGCACCTGTAGCAAGACTTGAAGCAATTCGTATTCTTCTTGCTTATGCATCTTGTTTTAATATCAAACTATTTCAAATGGATGTTAAAAGTGCTTTCTTAAATGGTGAAATTTCTGAACTTGTGTTTGTTGAACAACCTCCTGGATTTGAAGATTCTAAATTTCCAAACCATGTGTTTAAATTGTCCAAAGCTCTCTATGGTCTCAAACAAGCTCCTCGAGCTTGGTATGAACGACTTAGAGACTTTCTTTTATCAAAAGGTTTTAAAATTGGGAAGGTTGATACAACTCTCTTTACAAAAAAAATTGAAAAGGATTTGTTCATTTGTCAGATTTATGTTGATGATATTATCTTTGGATCTACTAATGAACATTTCTGTCATGAGTTTGGAGAGATGATGTCTAGGGAGTTCGAGATGTCCATGATTGGTGAGCTGAGCTTCTTCCTCGGACTACAAATCAAGCAACTCAAGAACGGTACGTTCGTGAGTCAAACAAAGTACGTGAAGGACCTACTCAAGCGCTTTGGGATGGAAGACGCTAAGGCAATCAAAACTCCCATGGCGACCAATGGACATCTGGACATGGACAAAAGCGGCAAATCGGTCGATTCTAAACTCTATAGGTCTATGATTGGTAGTCTTTTATATCTTACTGCATCTAGGCCTGATATCATGTTTAGTGTGTGCTTGTGTGCTAGATTCCAGTCTGATCCTAAGGAATGTCATTTAACTGCTCTTAAAAGAATCCTTAGGTATTTAAAATGCTATCCCAGTTTAGGCCTTTGGTATCCTAAAGATGCAAATTTTGAATTAATTGGTTATTCTGATTCTAATTATGCTGGGTGCAAGATTGATCGTAAAAGCACATCTGGTAGCTGTCAGCTGTTGGGGAGATCCTTAGTATCATGGTCATCTAGGAAACAAAATTCAGTAGCTCTCTCCACAGCTGAAGTTGAATATGTGTCTGCAGGTAGTTGTTGTGCCCAATTATTGTGGATGAAGCAGACATTTTTGGATTATGGGATAATTTTTGATAAAGTGTCAATATTGTGTGATAATGAAAGTGCCATTAAAATTGCTAACAATCCTGTTCAACACTCTAGAACTAAGCATATTGAAATACGGCACCATTTTATTAGGGATCATGTGGCAAAAGGAGATATTGATGTGAATTATGTTAGAACTGATATGCAACTAGCATATATTTTCACCAAACCCTTAGATGAATCAAGATTTTGCTTTTTAAGGGGTGAACTGAACATTATTGATATATCAAATCCTAGTTGATCTAAAATAACTGTCTGATTTTCCTGTCCTCCCGCCTTTTTGTGCTTGATGACAAAGGGGGAGAGATTCTTGAGTTTCTTGCTTCATTATTGACATTGTTTATGCTTAGGGGAGAGATTGGGGAGAAAGATTTTTGAGATATCTCATGATCTATTATTATAAATTCATCATTATAGATTCACTCTCAAATCTCAAATGACTCATATGGGTATTTATATATGCATGCATTTAGGTGGAGTTCGTGAATATCTGTTAATTATGCATGTACTTAGGGGGAGTCATTTGATTTTATTCATTTAAACACTTGTCATCAATCATCAAAAAGGGGGAGATTGTTGCATCTAGACCCTTTTAGGTTGATTTTGATTATTGATGACATTAAGTGTTTTGGACTAACCTTGTCTTTGAGCTATTTCTATGCAGAACGATTTCTGTAAAGTCTGCAAGTGATCTGGGAAGATCTGCAGGTCACAGGTCCAAAGTCACAAGCGCAAGATCGCAATGTTGGCTGTGGTCACAGTTAAAGGTTGGAAGTCAAGGTCGCAAGTGCAAGGTCACCAAAACGAAACTTGCAAGGATTAAAGATGCAAAGGACCTAAGGTAATATTTGTTTTATTTTGACCGATCTCGGTGTTTGGAGTATGATCAGTTTAGGAAATTATTTCTTAGTTTTAACCGTACTATAAAGAGGGGTTGCAAGTTCTCTCTATATCTCCAACATGAACCGAGAAATTACTAGGTCATTGCATTGCATCTTTTTGGTTGGATTTGATTTGAATTTGGTTTGAAAGATTTGGTTTTTCAGTTGTGTTTTGACAGCAGAAGAGTTTTTTCATTTTCTAGAAATATCTAGGCAGATCTGGCTTTTTCTTCTGTTGACAAAAATGTAGCCCTTGAAATTATCTTTCAAACGAGCTATTAAATACCTCTTTTGAATTTCTGGATCAAAAGTTATGGATGTTTTTAATGGACTGTCAGTTATTTGGTTTTTCAGTTTAGTTTTTGATAGCAGAAGAATGTTTGCATTTTATGGAAATATCTAGGCATATCTGGCTGTTTCTTCTGTTGAAAAAAAGATAGTACTTTAAAATATCTTTCAAATGAGTTATCAAATACTTCAATCGGATCTTTGAATTAAAAGTTACAGCTATTTTTATCCATGATAACTGTTAGTTTGGATTGTCAGTTTTGTTAACTGACAGTTGTCCAGAGAGGTTGTTTTTTGAGCTGAAATTTTTTGAACTAAACTGACTGTCAGTTTTCATTTCGACCTCGAGCCGTTTTATCTGAGTTTCTATTTGATCTGGTCGATGTTTTGGTCGAACTGACTGTCATTTTGCATAACTAACTGTCAATTTTGTGTTTCAAGTTTCCATATACGACCACAAACGGATAGCTATTTTTTATCCGTAAATTTTGTCGGCCGTTGTATATGTAACTGACTGTCAGTTTGAGTTGCTGATTTTCAGCCCTAGCTCCAACTGTTCATTTGATCCTTGAGGCTATAAATAGAGGCTTTGAGCTCGTATTTTAAACAACAAGCAGCCTCCTCTCATACACACTCTTGAGCTTTAGTTTTCTACTTAAAATCTTGATCTTTTGATCAAGTCGAGTGTTTTCCGATCCACCGAGCACTTCAGTTCATTTGCATTTGCATACTTGTAGTTTCTCGGTGCGTGTTTGGAGGTCTAGAGAAGACCTCGCTGCCTGTTACTCTTGGTGAGCACCCTCACCTAGACGGTTCGAAGGCGTGGCCGTTGACCTCTCCAGATTGGAGATTGTCGGAGAGGCTCGGCAAGTTTGTACAAGGCATCGGTGCTCGCCTTTCCGGAGTGGACAAGGAGCAACCACTAGTGATAGTATCCTTTGTGGATATTGAGGCAAAACTCAAGTGACTTGAGTGCTTCAACGAGGATTAGTTGAGACTGGGCGAGTCTCCGATACCTCGGTAAAAATCGTGGTGTTTGTTCTCTATCTTCTCTCTTTAATATATTAAATTGCATTTGGTTCTTCTTGGTATAAAAACTTATTTTTATTTGAAGTTTTTAAAGCCTCCTATTCACCCCCCTCTAGTCGGCATCCTTGATCCTACAGACGCTAAGATTGATATACCCATATATGATGGGGTGATCGATGCCGAGAAGCTGGATTCTTGGATCGACCAGCTAGAGACCTACTTTGACCTTAAAGGGTTCAGTAGCATTCAAAAGGTCAAATTTGCACCTTTGAAGATGAAGGACCACACCAAGACACGGTGGAAGGCCCTTGTCGCCAGTGGTGAAGCTGACGACCTTGCGTAGGGTCAATTCAAACGACTTCTGCAACAAGAATTCTATCCGATGGGTTACCTTGAGGAGAGATGGGAGCGTTGGCACAGATTGTACCAACGGCGCAACCTGACCGTCGAAGACTATACGACAGAGTTTCAGCGACAAGCAATGGTCATTGGCATCTCACTATCCGACCCTCAGGTATTTTGGAAATACACATCTGGACTTCAGAAATCGATCAGTACTGAGCTAAGTCTGTTCGGCATCCAAGACATTGCGACCGCGAGCACAACTGCTATGGCGATCGAGAAGAAGAACAAATCCCGCAGCGACGAAAGCACGAAGGAAAGTGCGACCTCGACAAAGAAAAAGCCGAGTCCAAAGAAAAATGCTTCAAAATCGGGCACAGGTGCCATTTGCGAACATTGTCAAGTCACGGGACATACCAAGGACAAATGCTACAAGCTTCATCCTGAACTTCGACCAAAGAAAAATAGACCAGGGAAAAGAACAGCCACCGCTACTTCGACTTCACCCCACGAAGAAGTTGTTCGAGTGAATTCGGTTAATGAGGCGGATAGACCTTGTATCTGATGGCAATGCCGAAGGAGAAGGGTTCGATCCACCGAACGACCATCACCCAATGGAGGACTAGTTCACCATCAACATCCAGGTGAAGCACGAAGTGGTCGCAGCGATATTCGATCCAGGAAGTCAGAAGAATCTAGTCTCCGCTGGATTGGTTCGGTGACTTGGTTTGAAGACAACCACACACCCGCGACCATATCCGCTGGGTTGGTTTACATCCGACGTGAACCAACAGATTATGAGTCAGTGTGTGTTGAAATTTACGATCTCTGCATGATATATCGATGAGGTGCAATGCGATGTTGTCCCTATCGATATCTATCAGGTGATCTTTGGGAGTCCGTATCTGTATGATCGAGACGCTCACTTCCATCGACGAGTGCAAGAGTACGACCTCACCAAAGACGGAGTTAAGTTCGTGATCAGTAGAGACATCCACGTCAACACTTCAAACTTGATTACCGCAAATCAAGCCAAACGAATTGTTTAGGTGAGGGTACTCGACTAGCATTGTCGTTGGCGTGCTGAGAGGATTTTGGTCGTTTGTCAGGACTACTGGAGAAATACAGTGATCTGTTCGAGACTACCCAGGGTAGTCCGCCGAAACGTCCAGTCGAGCACGAAATTCAGCTTGTGTCCGATGCGACACTGCCCAATCTGAGTATGTATCGCAACTCAGTATTGGAGAATGAAGAAATCAAGAGACAACTTGGTGAGCTGCTAAACGATGGTGTCATTCAACCGAGTAGTTCACCTTGTGGATCTCCTGTGGTGTTAGTACCAAAGAAAGATGGGACTTGGCGTATGTGCATCGACTATCGAGCACTGAACAAGATCACCATCAAGAACCGGTACCCCCTTCCTCGTATTGATGACCTGCTAGACCAATTGAAGCATGTTGTTATCTTCTCCAAATTGGATCTTAAGTCAGGATATCATCAAGTCAGCATCCAAGAAGAGGATATGTGGAAGACCGCGTTCAAAACACGACAAGGTCTGTTCGAATGGCTGGTCATGCTGTTTGGTCTCTGCAACACCCCGGCAACTTTCATGCGTCTTATGAATGACGTATTGAGACAGTTCATCGATGACTTTGTGATCGTTTACATCGATGACATACTAGTTTATAGTCGTTCGTGGGATGAGCACCTCATTCATGTCAAAAAGGTGTTCGAATAGCTTCGGCAACATCGACTTCGCCTCAACCGTAAGAAGTGCGAGTTCGGCCAACAAACTCTACTTTACCTTGGATTCATGGTCGGCAACGGTACGTTGCAAATCGACCCAGACAAGGTAAAAGTGATTCGCGAATGGCCGCGACCGCGAACAGTTACAGATGTGCATAGTTTTGTGGGAGCATGCCAATACCTTCGGAAGTTCATCCGACACTTCTCGATTATGGCTTCTCCATTGCATGCATTAACCAGGATCGATCAGAAGTTCGAGTGGACAGGGAAACATGAGGACACGTTTCTCTTGCTGAAAAGGAAGATCAGCGAGGCGCCTGTGTTAGCTTTGCCGAATCTCCAGAAACCATTCGGGCTAGAAACCGATGCCTCAGGTTATACGATGGGTGCAGTGCTCATGCAAGAAGGTCGACCAGTGGCATATCACTCCGAGTTATTCCAGGGAGCTTAGAAGAACTACCCGACTTATGATAAGGAGTTATGCACACTGCATCAGGCCGTGAAACATTGGCGGTGTTATCTCTTGGGTAAAGAGACTGTTGTCCACACCGATTATCAACCGTTACAATATTTACAAACTCAATCCAAGCTACAGCAAGCTCGGCACATGAAGTGGATTTCGTATCTGCAGCAGTTTAATCTAGTGATTAAGTACAAAAAGGGCGTACACAACAAATTGGCGGATATGTTGTCGCGACCACCAGTTACGACCCTCTGTTTATCAGTATTCATGCAGATCGAGCCCTCATGTCATGATGACTATACCAATATGTACAGTGAAGACCCTTATTTTGAAATAGCATTGACTGAGGTCGAAACAGGGAACCCTACAGAGTTCGTTCGTCGAGAAGGACTCTTGTATAAGGGCAATTTACTTTGCATACCTCGTGGAGCACCTCGAATTCAATGGATGCGAGAAGCACACACATCGAAGGTAGCTGGTCACTTTGGGGTTACAAAGACGTTGCAAAATCTTCACCGACATGTGTTCTGCCCGCGTATGCAGCAAGATGTGGCTAGTTTTGTTCGAGGCTGTGGTCTCTGCAGCATCTCGAAACCGGCAAACCAAAAATTAGGTTTGTACACTCCCTTGCCAGTTCCATCGCGATCATGGGAGAGCATATCCATGGATTTCTTGGGAGGATTGCCTAAGACCCGATGTGGCAACGACAATCTATTCGTGGTCGCTGATCGGTTCTCCAAAATGATTGTTCTTATACCTTGTCGAAAGACTATCACGGGAGAAGAAGCAGCTCGGGTTTTCTTTCAAAACGTTTGGACACACTTCGGACTGCCGACTTCTATTGTGTCTGATCGCGATACCCGGTTCCTTAGTCACTTTTGGCGATCGCTTTGGACGATGATGGACACCAAGCTGAAGAGGAGTACTGCTTTTCATCCACAAACTGATGGTCAAACCGAGGTGGTAAATCCTACAGTCGTTCATCTCTTGAGAGGATATAACTCAAAGCACCCGAAGACCTGGGATGAAAGCATACCATACCTGCAGTTTGCTTTTAATCGAGCAGTGCATGGTTCGACTGGAAAGTCGCCGTTTGAGGTCTGTTTAGGATTTCTACCACAGAGTCCATTCGACATGGAGTTTGTGATCCCTACCTCAGCACAGAACAGCAAGGAAGCATCTGATTAGGATCGAGCACAAAAGTTCCTGGAAGGTATCCAACGACTCCATCGCGAGGTTGAACAGAACTTGCTGAAAGCTCAACTCAAGTACAAGGCGCGACATGATCGGCACCGAGTTGATGCGCAATTTCAAGAAGGTGATATGGTATAGTTACATCTGAGTAAGGAGAGACTTAAATGTGAAGGTAAGAAACTCAAACCCATTCGTTATGGTCTTTTTCGGATTTTGCGGAAAGTGGGTAATAATGCTTGTCAGCTCGAGTTACCTCCATACATGGATATTTACTCGGTTTTCAATGTTGAGCACCTCAAACTCTTTGAGCCTTCAATGCTGGATGATGAGCCAGATACTATAGTACCATCTGTTGAAGACTTGGTCTATCAACGAGACGAACCTCTACGCGAAGGTGTGATTCTAGAGAAGAAGGTGACTACCACCTGCAGTGGCACCAAGGAGACTTTTCGAATCGGTCGGAAAGGTCAACGAGCACGTGCGGCAAAGTGGTACACCAAAGAATATGGACAAGCCCAATTTCCACATCTCCAGTTTGATCGAGACGTCGCAACAGGGGTTGGCTCCTTCTCAACAAGGGAGTCATGATCTAGGAGGATCTTCAAGTCCTGATCTTATACGGATTCGTGACCAAGTCCTGATCGCATATAGATTCGCGACCAAGTCTTGATCGCATACGGCTTCGCGACCTTAACCGTGTTCGGAAAGGTTTCGTGACCATGGATTGGTTTGCGACCATGAAAAGGAATTTGTTCTCTGTTCGGAATTGTAATCCGATCCGAATATATATAACTAAGCTTATCTTTTAGGATTAGTTAGTTAGTTATATGAGTCTAATATGTTTAGGTTACTAAGTCTGATACGTACTCATACGATTGGACTATAAATACCTTGTAATAGGTCTAGTTTAGATCATCGAAAAGTCATAGAACTTATTTGAGTTTTAGACACTTATAGTTCATCGACGTAAACAAGTGTGTCTAACGTTCGACGTGTAAGCACTCTTTGAAATAAAGAGTTGTGCAATTACTTTGAGCTGTGGTTTTGATCAACTTTTGGGTTTCGGTATTTCCGAATAAGATCCCGTTATTCCGCATATTAGAATCTGGGTGAGCCTAGTGCGAAAACCAAGGCTAGGTCTCAAACGGATCAATAATTAACCCGGTTCTACATGGAATAGAGAAATTGTTGATTATGTAAGTGTTTGTGTTGACCCTTCCAATGACCCACTACTGGACAAAGGGGAGTACCCTTACCGCGGACCAGTACTGGGTAGGGGTCGGGGTGGGGGTATAGCCTACCACAACGGTATCAAGGCTATTAATCCGGTGATAGACCTTATACTGGGTAGAGCCAAGGTTAATATAAAGCAGGGTGAACAACGTGTTATCCTCAGCTAAGTCGCATGTAGAACTGTGGCATGTAAATGATCTGACAGTGGTTAGTTGTGAAATCTTGTGGGTAAAGCGGTACTCCTCTGCAGAGTTTTAAAGAAATATTTGAGTACTCTATGCCCCCTGGGTTTTTGGGGCATACCGCAGTCAATGAGTTAAAATCATGTTGTGTGGCACTAGTAGTGTTATGAACTTTCGAAATGATTTCATCTATTCATATACATATGCTTTGAAACCTTTTAATTACTACAAAAACTTACATATCTGTTCCATTGGTCAACTCTTCATGTATATGTATATACAATTGTTTTATTGTAACTTGCTGAGTACTCTGTACTCACTCTTGCTGATTGTCTCATCAGCGAAAGAGAATTGGTGAAAGCTTCAAAAGACCAAGATATCGTAGGGTCATGTGCCAAGTCAAGCATGACCTGTGAAGGACCCTGGACCGCGCTTGCACCTCTCAAAAAGGAGCAAATTAACTTCTTATTTCAGCTCTGTCAGCCCCTCTAATATAATTATGGTTTTATACCCATAAACAGTAATGATTATAAATTTTCTATACTACCACTGCTATGATATTGTGAACAGGAGCTGAGATCCACAAAAGTGAGGGCAACTGTATCCTGGGTAGTTGTGGTGTAAGGACTTGCCAAACGGGTTTTGGATTCTTCTCAAAGCCAAGTCCCACACATTCATCGTTCGTGGTCGCACCCTTTTACTATGATATTTATGCAGAGCTTGTAAATATGCTGCTGAGCGAATTAGTGCTTGATCGCATTTTTCTTCAAGAAAAATATTCTCATCTTCGCGTTTCTCGCCATGATTTATGATATCTAAGTGATTCACGTGAGTAGAACCAATTTTGATTTCAATTGGTAACATGACTTCTGCACCATAAACAAGTTGGAAAGGTGTTTCGCCTGTGGCTCTACTGGGTGTGGTCTGCAGTGCCCATAGAACGACATAGAGTTCTTCTACCCAAGCCCCCGAGCATAACTTAAGGTGGTCAAAAACATGTTTTGTTAACCCCTTGTACTATCTTCCTGTTGGCATGTTCTACTGCACCATTACTCTGTGTATGAGCAACAATGCGAAATAGATTTTAGTCCCAATATGGTCGCGGTAGTCCATAAAGAGGCCACTGACAAACGGGATCCATTATCTGTTATGAGACGATTTGGAACACCAAATCGTGTCACTATGTTCTTTTGAAAGAACTTTGTCGCTGCGGCGGTAATGTTTTGGACTGGTTTGGCCTCAATCCACTTGGCAAACGTATCAATGGCTATGAACAAAAACTTGTACCCATTGACCGCTTGAGGCATAGGTCCCACAATATTTATTTCCCATATGGCAAAGGGCCATGTTAAGGGAATAGTTTGTAATGCATATGCTGGTTCGTAGACCTACCAAGGATGAAATTGACACTGTGGGCAAGTCTTGACCAATTGTATGGCATCGTTAAGTGCCGTTGGCCAGTAGTAACCCTGTCAGAAAGCTTTTCTGACCAGTGTTCTATAGGATACATGTGCACCACACATGCCTCCATGAATCTCTCTTCAAAGGGATTTGCCATCTTCTTGAGGAATACGACACATCAACACTCCTTGAGCGCCTTTTCTGTACAGGGTTCCTTCAACCAATCTATACATTCGCACTTTTCTAACTAACTAGTCACTCTCGGTTTCATCCTCAGGCATGGTCCCATATGCAAGATAATTCCTCAATGGTAGGATCCAATCTGCATCATGCTTGAGGGTGGTGACATTAGTCATTGCCTCGAATTCCTCTGTGGTGGTCGCGTCTGAAGGCTTTTTAAGTACTCGATGAACACTCCTATCGGGGTGGATGCACGTGAGGAACCAAGTTTTAACAATTGGTCTGCGAGAATATTGTCTCTGCACGAAACAAATTAGACTTCAAAATTTCTGAAGAATTTTTCTAATTTCCTTACTTCGTCTAGGTATAGAGCTATTGTCTCATCAGAACATTGGTATTCCTTATTCACCTGGTTTACGACTAGTTGTGAATCTCCCTTCACTACTAATTGATGGACTCTGAGGGATTTAGCTGCTCGAAGCCTGGCTAGAAGACATTCATACTATACTGCATTATTTGTAGCAACAAAGTGTAATTGTATGACATATTGGAGCTGGTCACCTTGAGGTGTGATTAAGACCACTCCAGCCCCTGAGTTTGTGAAACTTTGAGAGCCATCGAAATACAATGTCCAGTGGTCGGTATCTTCCAAACCTTGCATTCTTGTGTAGGTGGTTTGGGATTAGTCCATTCGACCACGAAATCTGCACGAATTTGGGATTTGATTGCTATACAGTCTATGAAGTGGAGATCAAATGCTCCAAGTTCTATGGCCCATTTCGCAACTCGACCTGTTACTTCTAGATTATGGAGAATGTCCCCTAAATGAAAGGACAAGGGCACAGTAATCTTGTGCTTTTGAAAGTAATGTCGCAGCTTCCTTTAAGCCATTAAGAGAGCATAAAGTAATATCTTAACCTTAGGGTATCTCTCCTTTGGTCCATTTAATACTTCACTTACATAAAAAAAACTGGCCGTTGCACTCCATCCCTCTCCACGACTAGAACAATGCTGACTGCGTGAGGAGTAGCAGCCAAATAGATGAGTAATGGCTATCCCAAAATTGGGGAAACCAGTACTGGTGCACTGATCAAATAGGATTTTACTTCCTAAAAGGCTTTTTCGGCCTCGTCCGACCACTGGAAACCATTGTGCTTTCGTAGAACCTTAAAGAAATGTAATCCACGTTCACCCAACCTCGAAATGAAACGACTTAAAGCCACCATTCTGCCGATTAGGCTTTGTACCTCCTTTGTGGTCGAAGGAGATCACATTTGCTCAATGGCCCGAATATTTTCGGGATTAACCTCAATGTCTCATGAACAAACAAGGAAACCCAAAAGCTTACTCGAAAAAAATCCAAAGGAGCACTTTTCAAGATTCAACTTTATCCCATGTTTATTCAAAATACATAAAGTTTTAGCCAATTCATCTATACGACTAGAGCTTTTTACGCTCTTTACAACCAAGTAATCTACATAAGCTTCTAAGTTATACCGTAGTTGTGATTGAAAGGTCTTCTGCATCAAGCGTTGGTATGTGGAACCAGCATTCTTGAGCCCAAATGGCATCCTGACGTACCAATACATGCCAAATGGTGTGATGAAGGAAGTTTTCTCCTCAACTTCTTCTGCATTGCTAATTTGATGGTACCTTGAGTAGGCATCTAATGAGCGCATCAGTTTGCAACCTGCTGTTGAATCGACCAAATGATCGATGTGGGGAAGGAAAAAATCATCCTTCGGGCAAGCAGCATTGAGACTGGTGTAGTCGATGCACATACACCACTTACCATTAGATTCTAGGACCATAACTGGGTTTGCGAGCCATTCAGAATGTTTGACCTCGTGAATAAAGCCAACCTCCTGGAGTTTATCTAACTCCGAATGAATGGCCTCTCTCCGATCAGAGGCAAAACGTCTGAGCTTTTGCTTTATTGGTCGTTGTCCGGGTTGAATTGCTAGCCTATGCTCGATCACTTCCCTTGGGACTCTAGGCATGTCGAATGGTTCCCACGCAAACACATCTGCATTAGCTTGGACGAAAGAGATGAGCGCAAGTTTCTATTTGTGCTCCAGTTCTGACCCGATCTGAATAGTTTTGGATGGGTCATCTGGGAATAAGGAAACTTGCTTAAGTTTTTCATCTGGTCGCAAAGTCGCCTTGACGGCATCTGGCCCTTTAGCTTTGGTCACGGCCTTGACATCCCTGAGGGGAAGTTGGTCAACCAATTCCAGGGAAATGTGATCACAAGTGAGGGTCGAATTTTGGCTGCCCCTCACCATGATCGCGCCTTTTGGTCTTGGCACCTTGACGCACTGATAAGTATAGTGCGTTGCTACCATGAATTTGGCAAGCGAGGGCCTACCAAGAATTGCATTGTATGCTGAATCAAAATCAATTACATCAAAAATAACCAATTCTGTTCGAAAATTCTCTAGTTCCCCAAGTGTTATCGGTAGTACAATCTAGCTTATAGGAGTGTACGAAGGACCAGGAATAATCCCAAAAAATGGGTGGACCACAGTTTTAATTCTTGAACGAGGGATTTGCATCTCGTCAAGTGTTTTTACAAAAAGTAGGTCGAGAGAACTATCTCCATCGACCAGGACTTTGCCCACTTTTGCATTGCTAATTGTGGCGGTTATAACCAGAGAGAGTCACCGTGGTCGTGATAGTCCTCTAGGGAAATCCTCTCAGCTAAAGGTCAGGGATGTTTGCAACCAACGGGGGTATTGAGGCTCTCCTGGGAGAGCTTCAACATTATTCACCTTTCAGCGAACAGACTTAAAATGGTTCTTGGAAAAATAGGATGAAGAACCACCAAAAATAACATTAACATGATTACTTGGTACCTGGTATGGCACGTCCTCATCTCCATCAACGTCTTTATTCCCACTAGGTTGTCCTTTTTCTGGTATGGTAGGCATAGGTGCTTTACCTTGGTAGAATTCTTCCATGTGCTTTAACCAATTTTGACAATTCCTGAGGTCGTGTCCCGGAACCTCATGCAACAAACACCACTTCTTGCTTCCCTGTGGGTTAGTCTGTTTTCCCATGTGGTCGATGTTGCACCCACTAGAAGGAGTTTTATTATTCTTGTATGGAACTTTGTTACCTTTATCCTATGGTCGCTTTTCCATGTTCGCGACCTCTTGGGAATGATTCGTTCCATCCTTTTTTGATTTCTTGAACTTCCTGTCAGTGGATGATCCAAATTTCTTGTTTAGAATTCTCTTTCCTTTTGGAGTCCAGACCAAGTTGTAGTGGTAAATCACCATTATCAACCATCCTACTCCATTCTACTGCCTCAGCAGTATCGGAATAACGATCAGCCATGTCAAAAAATTCTAACACTAATCTTGGCAGGTGAATGCTGAGCTCCTCTGTGAATCTTTGGTATCGAACGCCATGTTTAAAGGCTCTAATTACCGAATTGTCAGAGATATTAGGGATAGTATTTCTTACTCCCACAAACCTCTTGACAAATTGTCGGAGAGTCTCACTTGAAGTCTGGCGTAAACGATGAAGATCATATTCCTTAATAGGTTTCTCATAGCAATTCTGAAAATTGCTAAGGATAGCATCACACAACATTTCCCAGTCGTAGATTGATCCTTCTGGCTGATTAAAAAGCCAGGTCCGTGCCGGACCTTCCAGGACTGTTGGCAAATAATTTGCCATTACTTTTTCGTTTCCAAGTGCCGCCTAGATAGCAGTGACATAAACCTAGAGGAATCCAGATGGATTCTGTGTCCCATTGAACCGCTCGATCATGCCTGGCTTGAATTTATCAGGCCAAACCACTACTCTTAATCTTGTCAAAAAAGCTTTGCAGCCAACATATGTAACACGTGGCTGCTGTTCATCGCGATTACCTCCATGGTCGCGGGAAGGGTTGGTGTGTGAAACTTCAAGGCGTGGTACCAAGTGTGAGTGTATCGGCTCACGGTCGCGATCACGGGAATGATCAACTCTCCAGATCTTGTCATGACCATGACGAGTTGGCGTGGCTCGAACACTGTTACGTCTTCTTTGGCTATGATTAGCACTATTTCCTTCCCGAGAATCGGTCACTGATCGCGATGAGGCAGTTGGAGTTACATCTGATGCAACTCTGTCAAGATTTTCTTCAAGAACTCTTGCAAATGTTACCCCGTCGTCATTTGTAAAACCAATAGGAAGGTTATAGAGTGCTTCCACGATCACGTGAATGCGCTCCTATGTGATTCTTCTAGTAGCCAAAGGAGTCTTTTCCATTATCGCCTCAGCTACTGGGGAACACTCTAGATCTGTGAGTGGCTATTGGTCTAGCCTTTGTCCACCAAGAGGTCATTGGCGGGACGTTCCAGGGCTGAAGTTTGTGGTGTCATGACGAAGCTTCACAAGGTGCAGAGTTTCCTCTGTCGTCTTGCGAACCTCGTCCGCTCGGCGCAAGCGATCTTCATCTTCCAACCGTTTGCGGTTTTCTTCTTCCCTGGCAAGCCGTTGCTCAGGGGTCTCCTCAGAAAGTCCAACAACTTTCTGTGGAGCCGAGGCCGTAGACAAGGAGAACATCTCCTCTTTATCTGAGTCACACTCAAAGTCAAAGAGGGAATTCAAATTGTCTGGAGCAGATTCTTCCAGACACAACGATCGGTGATCACCCGGATCATGCATATCTGATAAGGAAGCATCGGGATCCTCATTGTCCTCATTGGCCAAGGCAATGGGTTGTGGTACATACTCGCCTTCAAATGTGGCAAGACTCATAGAAGGCGAATGAACTACTTTCTCAAATTCTTGGTCGATAGTTGTGACCAGAACCGGAGAAGGATTCTAGCTTCTTGGCACTGGGCTCGAGAGTGGCATCGATCTCTTACATGGAAACTGCGTCTTCATCCATGACATCGACATAGTCAGTGAAATCGAAGTTGTTCTCGAAGTCATATGCACAGCGCACAGGATCCATAGATACAGTTAACTTTGGTGGAGAAGAGAATGTCTTGTCTTCCCCACGGTCGATGCCAACTGTCGACGATTGGGACAATATCCCTAGCCGAACTTACATGAATTTGATTTTTTAGCAGGGAGATAGTATCTATCAATCACTAAAGAGAATCACTGTAAATATAGACGCATAGACAAAATGTTTATATAGGTTCAGACCCTCGTAGTCTGAGTAATAGCTCTAGTCCTGTTAGATTCTCACTATTGGAATAATGGAATTACAAAGTGTATATTGTTGAGTCTAATCTCCTCTCGTCTTGTATTAGACTTATCCCCCCTTCCCTTCAAGCCCTAACCCCCTTCTTATAATTGTTTGAAAAGGACGCCAGTTGCTTAAATGGAAAGACGCTTGGCGATTGCTACACAACGGTTGCAAGCGGTTGTTGTTCGCCGGTTAGAATGTGCGGTTACGGATAACTGCACATTCATCCTCATCTTGTTGACAGTTTATGGATGACTGCACGGCCATGGGCAACTGCACAATTATCCTTATCTTGTCAATGAAGAGAGTATTATCTTGGGAATATTGGCCAGAGTGCGATCATGGTTCAACTGTATAACTCCTAGACCATGGTCGGCAAGTATGGACCAAACCTTCTTGATTCGAAGGTACTTCTAGTTCTAATAACTCTTTAATTTCGTGGTCGCGTATGGGCTGCGAACACGTATCGGGGATTACCATATCTCTACACCCAGGATGACCGTGGGCAAATATCTCCACAACCAGAGTGGTCATAGGTAGCATAATATATGAGATCATAGACCCTGTGACAACTGATATTGTGACCACAAGTCCATGGCCACAATTTATCAGAACCACGAGTAATAGCCATCCGTGATGGGCCTTTGTGTCTCATTGACAAAAATGGGTTGGTTTATTTCTAGAATATCTTGGATTATCCCATGATCTCTCTCCGTGGTGTCCTGCAACCATGGAAAGATATAAACAAATATCTTGGCTCTATTTCTGTAGTCTCCTACGACCACAGAAAGGCATAACCAAAGAACTTGGATCCATTTCTGTGGTCTCCTGCGACCATGGAAAGGTGTAATTGGGCAATAATCTCCATTAGATATAGGTGCAATTTTGATTCTATTACCCTAAGATTTCAGCAATAGATGAGCTAGATAGAAGAAAAAAGAGTTTTCGAAACCATTTTAACACTTTTCTCTATTTTTCCAAATTGAAGCATATGAGGTGAATTTATGTGTGAATTGGCATGTATGAATTTGAAATACCATTATGAATTGAGGTATGTTGAGAAATCTCATTCAAATGGCTAAGCCCATGAATTTTAAGCATAGACCGTTTCCGGCCAAAACTAGTTTAAACTAAATTTAGAAGCTCATAACATTCAAATAAAATTTCTATTGAAAATATTTTGCACTACCAAAATCTTAAGGGTGAAAACATCTAAAAGCTTTATAGATCCAAATAGATTTTGATTTGTGCTCAAAAATAATTTTGCTCAAAAATAAGATCTCTGAAGTTCATTTTGAAGCTAGTTTTAAGAAAAGTCATTTAAAAAATATTTTATTTTCTTTCAAAAAATTTAGAAATATTTGAAATACAGATTTAAAAACTTTTGGTTCAAAAACAAGACTTTTGACCTTTTCAAAATTGAAAATTTATTTTTAAGGCTTATACTCATAATATTTGATATTTTCACATTTAGGAGTGTAATACCTAAGTGATTAACTTAACACCACTCCCCCTTAATGTGTGCCTTACAATTTCTTCAATTTTGTCAAATTTGAGAAATTTTTGTTGATTTTGTAGTAAAATACAAGAAGTGTGTATACACACACACACACACACACACACACACACATGAGGAGAACAATATAAGCACAACAATAGAAATGCAAGGAATATCAGGAGATCAATGAACATTTGAAATATCAATGAAATTCTATGTCTCATCTAAGGATTTGGTGAAAATATCTACAAATTAATTGGTCATTAGTTTTGATATGGCTAAGGTCTGGAAGAGGAGTCACCACTACGACTCACAACTGAAGGCGAGATGGATGAAATCCTTGGCGACAAAAAAATGGATAGCAGCCAAGATGAACAAAACGAGGACAAACCATCAAGCAAACCATCCAAGGTGAACATCTTTGACTCCAACACTACAGGTAAGGTAAAAGTAAACCCACACTCAAACCTTTTTCTTCCTCGTCAAAATATGTATTCTTATATGACGATGAAATGCATGTTGTGATTGTTAATGCAAATTTGACTATCGCAACTAGAAAAATTGATTTCTTTACTTCGTATGCATCACAAGGCTTTAGGTTATTCAATTGATGACATCAAGAGAAGAAAACTGTGAAATCTGAAATTGCTAAAATATTAAATGCGGGTATCATATATTCTATTTCTAAAAGTAGTTGGGTTAGCCCTATTCATGTGGTTCCTAAGAAAGGGGTTATGACTATGGTCGAGAATGCAAACAATGAATTGATCCTTACTAGACTTGTGACTGGATGGCATATGTGCATTGACTATCGCAAATTGAATAGTGTCATAAGGAAATGTCAATTTCCATTACCTTTTATCGATCAAATGTTGCAAAAATTAGCCAAACACTAATATTTTTTCTTTTTTGATGGATATTCAGGATTTTTCCAAATCTCGATTCATCCCGATGATCATGACAAGATGACGTTTACATGTCCATTCGATACTTTTGCATACCGTCAAATGCCTTTGGGCTATGTAACACACCTGCAACTTTTCAAAGATGTATGATGGCTATCTTTCAAATTTACTCCAGGAATTAATAGAAGTTTTCATGGATGATTTCAGTATTTATGGTTCCTCTTTTGATGCCTGTCTACATAATCTTTCTTGAGTTTTGTCCAGGTGCGAAGAGGTGAATCTCATACTCAATTGGGACAAGTACTAGTTCATGGTGCAAGAAGGCATGGTACCTGACCACATGATATTCAAACTAGGGATTGAGGTTGACAAGGCCAAAATCGACGTTATAGCAAGTATGCCATCACCAATCAATGTGAAGGGTATACGCAGTTTCTTGGGCACGCATGTTTTTACTATCGTTTCATTCAAGATTTCCTGAAAATTGCTAAACCTCTCACTCAATTGCTTGCTAAAGATACGCCATTTGATTTTTATGCCAAATGTCTTGATTCTTTTAATAAACTGAAACATGCATTAACCACTGCTCCCATCATCCAACCTCCAAATTGGAACAAACTATCAATGATTGGGACAATATCCCAAGGTGAACTTACACGAATTTAGTTTGTTTAGCAGGGAAGTATTATCTAATAATCACCAAAGAGAAATCACTATAAATATGGACACATGAACACGTTGTGTTTATACAGATTCAGGCCCTCGTAGTCTAAGTAACAACCCTACTCTTGTTATATTCTCACTATAAGAATAATGGAATTACAAAGTATGTATTGTTGATCGATCCCCTTTCTTCAAGCCCTAACCTCCTTTTTATACTTTTTGAAGAGGATGTCAGTTGCTTGACTGAAAGGACGCTTCGGCGATAACTGCATAATGGTTGCAAGCGGTTGCTGTTCACCAGTTAGAATATACAGTTATGGATAACTGCACACTCATCCTTATCTTATTGTACGGTTTATGGATAATTGCACAGCCATGAGCAACTGTGTAATTATCCTTATCCTGTAAATGAAGAGAGTATTATCCTGGGAATATTGGCTAGAGCGCGGGTATGGTTCAATCGTACAACTCTTAGACCATGGTCGGCAAGTCTCGACCAGACTCTCTCGGTTCAGAGGCACCTCCAGTTCTAATAACTATTTTATTCCGTGGTCGCACATAGACTGCGACTACAATTGGGAATCATATCTCCACAACCAAGGTGACTGCAGGCAGATATCTCCACGACCAGAGTAATCGCAGGTAGTGAGATTATGAATGATCGCGACCACGGATGTCTGTGACCTCAATCTATTAAAGCCATAAGTAATATTCACCCATGATGGACCTTTGTTAGGTTAAGTCCAGAATATCTTGGACTATCCCATGATCTCTCTCCGTGGCTCCTGTGACCATGGAAAGGCATAAACGAATAGCTTGGTTCTCTTTCCGTGGTCTCCTGCGACCTTGGAAAGGCATAGGCAAAGGACTTGGATCTTTCTCCGTGGTCTCCTGCGATCACGGAAAGACATCGACAAAGGACTTGGATCTCTTTTCATGGTCTCCTGCTATCATGAAAAGGCACAGACAAAGAACTTGGGCAATAATCCTCATTAGCTAGCCCCCGAATTTGAAACTTCAATTTTCTTTAAAAATGATGTTTCAAATTCCAAAGAGACGCCCTATCGTTTCGAATTCTAATTGAAGATTGAGAAAACCTCTTGGTGCGTGTGTTAGACCATCATGACACGCATTAAATGTAAAGTTTCAAGCCGTTTATCATGATGCACTACTTGGAACTTGAAGCGTCACTTCTTGAGGCTTTATATATTTAGCCTCAGGTCTTTTTCTTAGAATTTCCCAAGTCTAAACTTTTTACACTCAAGCTTTCTTCTTTCTCCCCTTTTTCATCCTAATGGCATCCTGGACCCGCTCTCTCCTGTGCATGGTCGAGAGCTTGTTAGCCTTGGAGAAGGAAGTATATCTCACCACCAAGTCACTGATCCCATGGCGTCCCACTGCAAAGGAAGAAACCCTAGTCGTGCAACCGGGTGAGCTGGTGATTTTCAAAGATTTCTTGCGCTGTGGGTTTCGTCTCCCAGAGAGCGAATTCCTATTGGGCATCCTCGCACATTATGACTTGGAATTGGTAAATCTCCATCCCAATTCCATTCTCATCCTTGCTGTCTTTCATCATTTGTGCGAGGCATATGTTGGGGTTTTGGCCAACATTCGTCTTTTCTGCCAGTTTTATTTTCTTGGCGTGGTCGAAAAGCTCCAATGCTTCTGGGTGTGTCTACTTCTGCTTACGGGAGAAAAAAAGACTACCCATACCTCCCCCTCCACAACTCTGTCCATAGATGGATCTAGCGTTGGTTCTACTACTTGGCTCTTGAAGAGAGCCATCTTTGGTTAGAAAACCGTCGACCAGAAAAGACTGGAGAGAGGGATTCTACCCCTCCTCTCGACGGCGAGCAGAAGAGGCAAGCCCAGGTAATCCATCACCTGGTGAATGAAGGCTTGACTGCTCGTGATGTGATCCGAGACTTTGTGAAAAACTGGATCAACCCTCTAAGAAAGAGGGTACATCCTGCCTGGGAGGTTAGGACAATTGAAGATGGCTCCAGGGATCAACACCCTAGTAATTGTTCAATTACTCATATTGGTACATTCTTTTAGTTCATTTCTGACTTTATCCTTTATCCGTACTGAAGCATTTTTTTAAAATTGTTGGTTGTTCTTTTCTTGACAATCTTTCCCACTTCTAAGGTCTACAGGAGGAAAAATTCCCTCCTGAAGGCGTACAACGTGGTCGCAAAAGGAGATATCAGTGTGCCAAGACCGGAGAGCATGGTCAGGAACACTGACGACTTTGTGCATGCGCGTCGAAAGGTATTGCTCTTTCAGAAAGTCTGTGCATATCTTGTTTCAAACAAAAGTTACCAAAGTAATTCGTTTTGGTTTGTATAGCTATTCGAGCACCAGGCAGCCTAAAAGAGGCGGATCGGCGACGATGTTGGATCCTCAAGTGGTCCCTCATCGAAGAAACTGAAGAAGCCGTGCTCTGCGACCAAAGTCTTGGCTAGGCCTATAGCTCTGCAAATTCTGCCTGTTGCAACCTCAGCGGCACATACTGTGGCGACCGTTGCTTCAACTGTGGCCACAGGTATACTTGCGACCACGATGGCGAAGGCAACGATGAGTGGCTCGAACCCTATTGTGGTCAAGTCAACAACTGGTCCTTTGGCCGCAAGGGTTGTTGTGGTAAGGACTCCTACCCCTCAAACTTTACCAAATACAACTAGAAATTATCTCATGGTCGTATAGGGAGAGGGGAGCGATGTGGAGGAGGAGGTCTGTGGTACTTCATGATGAATCCTCCCGATGGTGCTATCCTCGATTTATCTCCCAAAGGTGGAATATCGAGCTCCTGAAATCTCTTGGGACTCAGTATCAGGTATTTACTAGTTTTCCCTATAACTAAGTTATATTACTTAGTTAGAAAATGGCTTATCCAATTATAAATTGGATGTACAAGGCTCCTTCGACCACAATTATACCCACTCCAATGACTGAAATTGAAGCAACTGTGGTCGAAGAGGAAGAAACTACTATGGTAGAATTGCCTACCATTAGTGAGATTGCAGCAGATCCATTGGTTATGGAGGAAGCCGCTACGACTATAGAAGTTGCACACTCGTAGGATATCGAGGATAATCCTGCGGCCATCATTGGCGAGGTGGTTCGAGATCTTCAATCTATTGAACCGCCAACGATGGAGAGGCTGAGGTCGCAGCTATGACCACAACCATGGGGATGGAAGAACAGGTAGCTGCATCTGCTCCCCCTCTAGTCGAAGACACTGTGCCTCCTTGTTTAGAAGAACAAGAAGTGGAGAGCACACAGGATTCGGCGGCGCAACTCGCCGAAATTCTTTGCTCTGCCCCAAACTTGAGCATTCAATCTCAATTTTTAGGTAAAGTGGGGTAGACACGGGACAACTTGGCTTCTTCCAGTCAAGCGGTCGAACTCGGGGACCTCCCTGAGAGGTTCTTTGAGGAGTTCTTGGAGGTAAGTGAAAATCTTTACCTTGTAACTTCACGTGTTTTTTTGAGAATTCTTTTCAGACACTTTTCTTTTTTTTTTTATTCAGAGCACTACTTGCAACGCGGCCATATTTGGCAAGCTAGTGGAGCAGTTTAAGGTCACGCAAGAGGAGTGCAACAAGTTAAAGTAGTAAGTAACTTGCTTTAATATCAGTCTTTTTCGAACTGGAATATTAATTTCTGTGTTCGCAGGGAGAACTCTGCTTTGCTAGAAGAGGTTTCCAATGAGCGCAACAACAGAGAGGTTGCGTCCATTGAGCAGTCTCTTCTGGAGAATAAGATGGCTGAAGCCCAAGGGATAAACAATGAGAAATTTGTTGGAACTCTGGCTCTTGAAGCCAAATTAAAGGATGCTATAGAGAAGGCGGCAACCTTGGAGCAAAAAGTATCATCGTATGATTCTCTCCAAGGGAAAGCCGAGCTTGTTCAAAAGGTTTACAATCAATTGCAGACCAGAGTTGATGATAAGTTCATTTTGGCAGAAATTTTCATTGCTTCTATGAACTTGTATAAATTTTATGTACTCAATTGAATTCATTTCTTCCTCTACGCAGAGCAAAGAGAGGAGAATAGCAAGCTGACCAAGGAAAAAGACCACTATGAACATAAGTATATTGAGGGAGGAAACAACCTTGATAAACTTCAACACGTCGTCAGCCGCTACCAGATGGCCACAGAGAAGGCCAAAGAGACCTCCAAGCTCGCCCTTAACGAGAAGGGAGACCTGGAATAAATTATCAAGAGCTACGGTCTCATGGAGAAGGATACCCTCGCCAAGCTGCGCGAGGTCGTGGACTCACTAAAGGTGGACGTTATCGATCCTAAGAAGGTTGATTCTACCTTTGGTGAGTCCTCCAAGTTGGTCGCGGCTCAAATTGACATTCTGGTCACAAGCATCCCAAATATTGAGAGAAGGCACAAGGAGGCACTGAAGAGCGATGTCGCAACTATAGCCTCCGCCATGCTTTGCAAACTTAGGCTTCGCCACGTTCCAAATATGGATCTGCATTCAGTGGTAGAATATGCAACCTTTGACAGCCAAGACCAACTA
This sequence comes from Pharus latifolius, assembly GCA_019359835.1. Classification (NCBI taxonomy): domain Eukaryota; kingdom Viridiplantae; phylum Streptophyta; class Magnoliopsida; order Poales; family Poaceae; genus Pharus; species Pharus latifolius. Next base: position 37,357,212 of record CM033325.1, read on the forward strand.
AATGTGATTATGGCCGAGGTTAGGCCTTTGATAATGAAATTATTACGCGACCTCTGCTTTTCTTGATGTAATTTTTGTAATAATGTAATTAAATGAAAAAAATTTTAACTTGTTATCAGAATCTTCATTTTATACCTTGCAAATACACATGATTAGCAAAGAAATGAATGAAATACTTAATTTACTGATCGAATGTTATGATTATATTCCCCTAGCCCCCTCCTGCGATCAGTGATACTAAAGACATACTACAATGGTCATAGGATAATTTCCTTGGCCCGGCTCAAATGATCAGAATATACTAGTAAGTCCCTTATGCAGTAAGAATTGGCTTAAAAAGAGATGTCTTATCTAAATGTGATCACAAGATAGAAGAAATAATTGGCTTAGTATAAATGCATAAGATTTTGCTAACTGACAGCTACTCGAATAATCAGAACATACTAGTAAGTCTCTTATACTGTAAGTACCGACTTACAAAAAGATGTCTTAACTAGATGCAACCATGAGCTTAGCCAGCGAATCCACTTAAACATCATAGTAAGGCACCTATTGCAACTAGCCCCTGGATGTAACCTGATAGAAAGTAAGGCTGAAAATAAGAATTCAACCACAACATAAGGTGATAAAATACTTATAAAAAAATTTAGAATGGGAATGGAAAAACTTACACATAAAATTTACGCAACAGGTCTATATTCCAGGCGTTTAATAATATTCTTCCATCTTCCATAGCCAATCAAGCTGATCCTGGTCACAGCATAGCGACCACAGTAAAGGGACCTTCCCACTGAGGGAGAATTTATTGCAACCAGATTGGTTTCGGATTTTTCTTAAAACCAAGTCACCCATGTTTAGTGTATGTGGTCGCACCCTTTTGCTATGATATTTACGCAAAGCTTGTAACTATGCTGCTGAGCGGATCAGTGTTCGATTGCATTTTTCTTCAATAAAAATGATTTCATCTTCACATTTTTCACTTTGATTTATAATATCTAAGTGAACCACACAAGGAGAGACAATTTTGATCTCACTTGGCAACATGCTTCTGCACCATAAACTAGTTGGAATGGCGTTTCGCCTATAGCTCTACTAGGTGTGGTGCGCAATGCCCATAGAACGAGTAGAGTTCTTCTACCCAAATCTCTGAGCGTAACTTAAAGCGATCAAAAATATGTTTCTTAGCCCCTTATATTATCAGCCTGTTGGCACGTTCTACTGCACCATTACTCTATGGATGAGCAACAAATGCAAAAACATATTTTAATCCCAATATGGTCACAATAGTCCATAAAAAGACCACTGACAAACTGGGATCCATTTTCTGTTATAAGACGACTTGGAACACCAAATCGTGTTACTATGTTCGTTTGAAAGAACTTCTTCGCCGTTGCAGTAGTAATGTTTTGGACTGGTTCAGTCTCAATCCACTTGGTAAACGTATCAATGGCTACGAACAAGAACTTGTATCCATTGACCATGATCCAGGAGGATCTCAGCAAGTCGAATGCGTAATGGATTCGAACTCTGTCTGGTCGGTAGTAGTCCGATATAAAATATATAACTGAGTACTATACAATTAGGTTTAGTCAGTTGTCGAGTCTGATAGGATCTCAATCGATTAGACTACAAAAATTTGTAATAGTTCTAGTTTAGAATCGAATCATAGATCCAACACATATAGTTCTTAGAGTGCATCGACGTAGATGGAGTGCGATCAACGTTCGACTTGTACAAGCTCCTCTTTGAAATAAAGAGTTGTGCTATCCTTTGAACTATGTTTTCAATCACTTGGATTTCGGTAATTCCGAGTAAGATCCCTTACTCCGCATATTTAAAATTTGGTCAAGTATAGTCAAAACCCGTCTATATCTCAATCAGATCAAATTAGTATCAGAGAAACAATCATGTCCTGTGGATGGTGAAGACTCGCCAGGGTTAAAAAACCTACGACGAAATTTCGCAAGAACTTCTTGCAACCAAAGGAAAACGTTCGATGGTACCTACAGTCGCGTCTTCGACAATGTCTGAAGAAACCTCTATTCAAGCTAACCTAGCCGAACAAGTGGCTAAACTTTCCGCCGACAGGGATATTGTGCTTGCTTGGATTAAGCAGCAGGACATGGCTGTGCCTCCTGACATTGATGATTCAAAGGGGAAGGCTACGGGTGTGATGATTAGGGAAAGCTGGCGCAGGCCAGATGACAATGAACACGAAGGTGACCACAAGGCCGACGACCTTGCGACTACATCCTTAGCTGTCGGATATTTTAAGGTTGAGGCTAAGGTTGAAATACCCATATATGATGGGGACATCGATGCTGAGAAACTGGATTATTGGATTGATCAGCTTGAGACCTACTTTGACCTACGAGGTTTCAATAGCGCTCAAAAGGTGAAATTTGCACCTTTGAAGATGAAAGACCACTTCAAGACATGGTGGAAGGCCCTTATCACCAATGGGGAAGCAGACGACCTCACGTGGGGACAGTTCAAGTGACTTTTGCGACAAGAGTTCTACCCAATGGATTACCTCGAGGAGAGATGGGATCGTTGGCATAGATTGTACCAACGACGCGACCAATCCGTCCAGGATTATACGATGGAGTTTCAGAGACAAGCGATGGTCATTGGCATCTTTCTCTTTGATCCTCAAGTGCTCCGAATATATACGTTTGGGCTTCAAAAATCGATCAGTGCTAAGCTAAGCCTGTTCGGCGTCCAGGATATCACGACTGCTAGCACAATTGTTGTGATGATCGAGAAGAAGAACAAATCCCGCAACGACAAGAACTCGAAGGAGAATTCGACCTCATCAAAAAGGAAGTTGAATCCAAAGAAAAGTACTTTGAAATATGGTATGAGCATCTCGTGTGAACATTGTCACGTTGCTGGGCACACAAAGGATAAGTGCTACAAGCACCATCCTAAGCTTCAACCAAAGAGAAACAGACCAAGGAAAGGAACTGCTACAACCACTACAGCTCCACCCGAAGAAGGAGTTGTCCGAGTGAATTCAGTCGATGAGGCGGATACGACCTTGTCTCTGATGGCAATGCTGAAGGAGAAAGGTTGGGATTCACCTAATGACCATCACTCAACGAAGGACTCGTTCACTATCAACATCCAGGTGGATCACAAAGTGGTTGCAGCAATATTCGTTCCCAGGAGTCAGAAGAATTTCGTTTCTGCTGGACTGGTTCGTTGACTTAGATTGAAGACGACCGCACACCCATGACCGTATCCCCTGGGTTGGTTTACATCAGATGTGAACCAACAAATTACGAGTCAGTGTGTGTTGAAATTTGTGATCTCTGCTCATTATATTGATGAGGTTCAATGTGATATTGTTCCTATCGATATCTATCAGGTCATCTTTGGGACTCCATTCTTGTACGATCGGGACACTCATTTCCATCGAATGGCGCAAGAGTGTGAGCCCACCAAAAACGAGGTTAAGTTCATTATTTGTAGAGACGACTGCATCAATACTTTGAACTTGCTTACCGCAAATCAGGCCAAATGAATCGTCAACGCATGTTATAAATACGTGCTTGGTATGATTCGACCAGTTGGTCAAAGTGATAGTACTCGAGCGGTTGTGTCGTTGGCTTGCCGAGAGGAATCTGATCATTTGTCGAGACTGCTGGAGAAATACAGCGATCTGTTCGAAAGTACCAAGGGTCAACCACCAGAACGTCCAATTGAGCACAATATTCAGCTCGTGTCAGATGCGATACTTCTCAATCTATGTATCACAACTTAGTACTGGAGAATGAAGAGATCAAAAGGCAACTTGGAGAATTTGCTGAATGATGGTGTCATTCAACCAAGTAGTCACCTTGTGGATCTCCTGTGGTACTAGTCCCAAAGAAAAATGAGACTGGGCGGATGTGCATGGACTATCGAGCACCGAACAAGATCATCATCAAGAACCGTTACCCTCTTTCTCATATCGATGACCTGTTAGACCAACTGAAGCATGCTGCTGCCTTCTCGAAATTGGATCTAAAATTAAGGTATTATCAAGTTAGGATCCGAGAGGAGGATACTTGGAAAACCGCGTTCAAAACACGACAAGGTCTGTTCGAATGGCTGGTCATGCCGTTTGGGCTTTGCAACACCCCGGCCACTTTCATGCATCTCATGAATGATGTATTGCGACAGTTCATCGATGACTTTGTGATCATTTACCTCGACAACATACTGTTCTATAGTCATTTGTGGGATGAGCACCTAGTTCATGTGGAAAAGGTGTTCGAGCAGCGATCTGGGAGGATCTTCGGGTCTTTCAGGTCGAGTTCGTAAAGGCTTCGCAATCTAGACCTATTCGAGTTTGGAAAGGCTTCGCGACCTCGACAAGGTTTCGCGACCTTGTAAGTGTTCGTGACCTTGGAAATGGTTCGCGACACGGATCCGATCTTTGGTCAGATTGTATTCCGATCAATTTATATATAACTAAGTCTATCTGTTTAGGTTAGTTAGTGTTCGAGTCTAATACGTCTAATCGGTTATTGAGTCTGATATGTATGCATACGATTGGACTATAAATACCTTGTAATAGAATAGAAATATTATCTAAGTATCTACTTTGCATAGATCAGATTGAATAGTTCATCGACGTAGGCGAGTGCGTCCTAATGTTCGACGTGTACAAGATCCCTCTTCGAAATAAAGAGCTTGGTATCTTTTGAACTATATTCTTGATCAACTTGGGTTTCGGTAATTCCGAGTAAGATCCCGTTGTTTCGCCTATTAGCATCTGATCGAGTATCGACAAAGCACGTCTATATTTCAATCAGAGCAAAGCGGCATCTGGTCGAGGCTAGATCAAAACCCGATCAAGCCCGTAATCAAATCAAGTTGGTATCAGAGCAAGTATCTTATCCTCTGGATGGTAAAGACTCACCAGGGTTACAAAACCTCCGGTGAAACTCCAAGAGATCATTCTATGGTTCCTACAGTCGCGTCTCCGAAGATGTCTGACGATAACTCCATCCAAGCTAATCTAGCCGAACAAGTGGCTAAACTCTCCACTGACATGGACACCGTGCTTGCTTGGATTAAGCAGCAGGCCATGGCTATACCTGCTGAAGTCGATGCTTCAAAACGCAAGGTTAAGGGTGTGAAGATTGGTGAAGACTTGTGTAGGACAGACGAATATGACCATAAGGCCGACAACCTCGCCAACACCTCCTTAGCTGTCGGATCTTTCAAGGTTGAAGCTAAGGTTGATATACCCATATGCAATGGGGTGATCGATGCCGAGAAGCTAGATTCTTGGATCGACCAGCTTGAGACCTACTTTGACCTACGAGGGTTCAGTAGCACTCAAAAGGTGAAATGCACACCTTTGAAGATGAAGGGCCACGCCAAGGTATGGTGGAAGGCCCTTGTTGCCAGTGGTGATTCTGATGACCTTATATGGGGTCAGTTCAAAAGACTCTTACGACAAGAATTTTACCTAATGGATTATCTCGAGGAGGGATGGGATCATTGGCATAGATTGTAACAGCGCCGCGACCAATCCGCCCAGGATTATACGACGGAATTTTGGAGACAACCAATGGTCATTGGCAGCTCACTCTCTGATCCTCAGGTGTTCCAAAAATATACATTTGGACTTCAGAAATCGATCAGTGCTGAGCTAGGCCTACTCGATGTCCAAGATATCACGACCGTGACCACGACTGCTATGGCGATCGAGAAAAAGAATTAATCCCTCAACGACAAGAAAGAGAATTCGATCTCATCAAAAGGAAAGTTGAGTTCGAAGAAAAATACTCCGAAGACCAGTACAAAAATCTCTTGTGATCATTGTCACGTTGCTGGGCATTCAAAGGATAAGTGCTATAAGCTCCATCCTGAGCTTCGACCAAAGAGAAACGGACTAGGGAATCGAACAACTACAGCTACTACGGCTAACCCGAAGAAGGAGTTGTCCAAGTGAATTCGGTTGATGAGGTGGATACAACCTTGTCTCTGATGGCAATGCTGAAGGAGAAGGGATCAAATTGACCTAACAACCATCACTCAACCGAGGACTTGTTCACTATCAACATCCAGGTGAAGCACGAAGTGATCACAGCCATATTCTATCCTAGAAGTCAGAAGAATTTTCTTTCTGCTGGACTGGTTCGATGACTTGGTTTGAAGACAACCACATACCCACGACCGTATCCACAGGGTTGGTTTATATCCGATGTGAACCAACATATTACGAGTCTGTGTGTGTTGAAATTTGCGATCTCTACTTGATATATTGACGAGGTTCAATGTGATGTTGTTCCTATTGATATTTGTCAGTTGATCCTTGGGAGTCTGTATTTGTATGATCGAGACACCCACTTCCATCGACGAGTGCAAGAGTACGAGCTCACTAAAGATAGAACTAAGTTCATGATCAGTAGAGACGTCCACGTCAACACTTCGAACTTGATTGCCGCAAATTAGGCCAAGTGAATCGTCAACGCATGTCACAAATACGTGCTGGTTATGATTCGGCCAGTTGGTCAAAGTGATAGTACTTGAGCAACATTGTCGTTAACGTGCCGAGAAGATTCTAGTCGTTTGTCAGGATTGCTAGAGAAATACAGTGATCTGTTTGAAAGTACCCAGGGTCGTCCACCGGAACGTCCAGTCGAGCACGAAATTCAACTCGTGTCCGATGCGACACTTTCCAATCTGAGTATGTATCATAACTCGGTATTGGAGAATGAACAGATCAAAAGACAACTTGGTGAGTTGCTGAATGATTGTGTCATCCAACCAAGTAGTTCACCTTGTGGATCTCCTGTGGTATTAGTGCCAAAGAAAGATGGGACTTGGCGTATGTGCATCGACTATCGAGCACTAAACAACATCACCATCAAAAACCGTTACCCCCTTCCTCATATTGATAACCTGCTAGACCAATTGAAGCATGCTACTGTCTTTTCAAAATTGAATCTAAATTTAGGGTATCATCAAGTCAACATCTGAGAGGAGGATACATGGAGGACCGCGTTCAAAACGTGGCAAGGTCTGTTCAAATGGCTGTTCATGTCGTTTGGTCTCTGCAATGCCCCAGCAACTTTCATGCGTCTTATGAATGACGTATTGCGATAGTTCATCGATGACTTTGTAATTGTTTACCTCGACGACATACTAGTCTATAGTCGTTCATGGGACGAGCACCTCATTCATGTTGAAAAGGTGTTCGAACAGCTTCGGCAACAACGACTTCGCCTCAACCGTAAGAAGTGTGAGTTCGGCCAGCAAACTCTACTGTACCAGGGATTTGTGGTCGACAACGGTATGTTGCAAATCGATCCAGATAAGGTAAAAGAGATTCGCAAGTGGCCTCGTCCGCGAACTGTTACGGAAGTGCATAGTTTTGTGGGTGCATGCCAGTACCTTCGGAAGTTCATATGACACTTCTTGATTGTGGATTCTCCGTTGCATGTATTAACCAGGATCGACCAGAAATTCTATTGGACAAGGAAACATGAAGTTATGTTTCTCTTGCTGAAGAAGAAGATCAGTGAAGCTCTTGTTTTAGCTTTGTCAAATCTACAGAAACCATTCAAGCTAGAAACCGATGCCTCTGGTTATGCAATGGGCGTTGTGCTCATGCAAGAAGGTCGACCAGTAGTATATCACTCCAAGTAATTTCAGGGAGCTTAGAGGAACCACTACCACAGAAACAGACATCCAGGACGGCACATTGCAGATGGTTATGAACTGTTCAATGGAAAACCGTCTGCGAAGGCCTGTCGGGAGAATATGTTCAGTTATCACAGTCGGTTCTGATGTCAAAAACAACTGTGATAGTAAACTAGATGGTTCTGAACACAAAACCGTCTGTAATAGTCTACTTATCACAGACGATTCTGACCTAAAACCCGACTGTGATAGATACAATCGGTTCTCAGCTGAGAACTGTCTGTGATAACTAGAATATCACAGACGGTTCGGAACTTCGAACCGATTGTGATATATACAGTCGGTTGTGAACTAAGAACCGACTGTGATAGTGTAGTTATCACAGACGGTTCTGAGGTCTGAACCGACTGAAAAAGTGCCGGCGCTTCGAATTCTCAACTGTGATCATTTCTGTCTCCGTTCTTCGCGCGCGGCGCCTAGGAGAACACAAAGCATCGCTTTGGAAGTTCTATAAATTGATAGTGGAAAAATTGTCATTTACTTTACAAGTTTTTATAATTCTCAGGCTGTTTGACTCCTTAACTTCTTTGCGCCAATGGTATCCTCGATGGCATCGTCAACCTCGCCCTCCCCGGTAAGAACTCTCAATCTTTTGGACTTACCCCTGTATTGTTAATCCCTGTTCAATACATTCTTGACCTGTTGATTTGCACAGGGAAGGGGAGCCGTGGAAGACTCGGGCAAGGTGAAAGCCAAGCTGAGGGCCCTCCAGGAGGAGCACAAGCTCCTTACGGAGAAGCGCACTCGGCTACGGCTTGACCTTGACGATCTCTTCCAGCGCATTCAGCGCATGAAGACAGATGGTGACAATGCTAGGGTGAGGACGAGGCGTCTTCGCGAGGAGAAGAAAGCCGCGGATATGACCATCGCTAGCTGCGGTTTGACTATGAAGGATACCATCGCGAAGCTGAGGGAGGTCGCAGGCCTTCTCGATGCTGTAGTAGTTGATCCTAAGAAGGACAACTTGTCGCTGGAGGAGTCCTGCGTCCTGGCTGTAAGTCAAACTGACTTTATTCTAGATGCAGCTAGAGCTAAGACCACTCCTTGACCTAGCATTCTGTATTTTTACTTTTTTTTGTAAATGATGAAAAAAAAATTATTGAAAACTTTGTTCTTATGTCAACTTTCCAATTTTTCAGTACATTCTTGGACTGCATGCTATCTTCCCTCTTTCTTTATCTTTCTTTAGCTTTTGGCGAACATTCGACCATACAAAGGTATGTGCACTGTGTGCGATCAAGGAACGACTATCGTGATCTTTGGCTTGTGAGTTGTGAGGGCAGTCCATCGGAGCCCTTCAAATAATATAGAAACAATATAGAAGTCGCAGGTCCCATGCAAATAATATAAAAAGAATATAGAAGTTGGGCTTATTTGGCTGGATGGCATTGTGGCATGCCAAACGCCTCGAGTTATATATCAACGTGCTTTGAATATCACAAATGGTTCTGAGGTAAAAAAACATCTGTGATAGTCACATTACAGACGGTTTTTATGTAAGGCCCGACTGTGAAAGTCCCAACAGTGTCCGCCGCCTCGAATTCTCAACTTCTTTCAATATCACAGATGGTTTTTATGTAAGGACCGACTGTGATAGTCCCAACAGTGATCGACGCTTCAAATTCTCAACTTTTTTCAAATTCTCAGCGGCTCAATTGGAAGCAAAACTCCAGAGAGGGAACAAGTATTTGTAGAAGTCGAACAGTTCAATATTCTACAGGCATATTAAAGACGGTTCAGACATCAGAACCGTCTGTAATATTAAAGCAGATGGTTTTGATCTCCCAACCGTCTGTGATAGTCCCAACAGTGCCTACGCATCGAATTCGATCTCTACATGCAATTGTTGATAACCGCACATAATAACTACGCAGATGAAGAGACTTATTTATTTACTTCAAATTTAATTTGCATCGAATTATGTAATCTAACGCTTCAACTTCCTAAGTGGGCACTACTGTTTTGCCGTGTTCCAGTTTATCTCCCGAGAAGTTATCATGACGGTATTGATTTTGAAAACAAGTAGTGCGCTCCACTTCAAATTCTCAACAGTGTGTTGTGTCTTTTCCGTTTCTGATGTTTGCGTGGTGCACTAGCCTGGGAACACGAAGCGTCGACTTGGAAATTGTTTTTCATTAATGATGAAAAAAATTAACTAAAAATTTGTTCTTATGTAAATTTTACAATTTTCCCGCACGTTCTTTGAGAAAGAGAAGTGGACACTAGTACAGAAAAACTTTCTTCTATCGGTAAAAACACTCTTCTACTATCGGTTTTTGTACCGATAGAGATAGACACGATAGAACAAGACATGTCATTTTCTGTTGGTAAATAACCGATAGAAGACATTCTCTATTCTAACGGCATCTTAGGAGAACACCAGTAGAAAACCCGTCGTAGTCTGACGTTTGTGAAGGAGTTTACCGATAGAAAAAATATAGTACTCTCTCGGTTGTGAATGAGTTTGGCGGAAGGAAAAGTATCACTATTCTAACAGTTAATTATTACAAGTGTACCGATAGTAAAAACGACAGTAGTCTCTCGGTTGTGGATGAGTTTACCGATAGAAGAAACTGTTGTACTCTCTTGGTTGTGTACGAGTTCACCGGCAGGAAAAGTCACACTCTTCTAACGGTTAATTACGAGTGTACCGATAGAAAAAACGACAGTAGTCTCTCGGTTGTGGATGAGGTTACCGATAGAAGAAACTGTTGTACTCTCTCGGTTGTGTACGAGTTCACCGGCAGGAAAAGTCACACTCTTCTAACGGTTAATTACGAGTGTACCGATAGAAAAAACTACAGTAGTCTCTCGGTTGTGGATGAGTTTACCGATAGAAGAAACTGTTGTACTCTCTCGGTTGTAAATGAATTTACCGATAGAACATTCACATATAGAGTGCATTATTTACATTCGCAATACAGTACATTCACATATACAGTACAAATGCAATACAGCATAGATTGGATACACAATACAGTACAGATGCAAAGAAGGGTAAATTCACAGAACAAATTGACACATTAATTAGACAGTTATTCACATTTATACACATATATATATATATGGACAAATACAAATTGCAATCCAATGTGGACATTTATTCACATATATATTTATTCACATGTATATAAACAGTCTATGCACAGAGTGCACGAAAAAGAGAAAATTGTCATGGCGGATGGTTGGACGCAACTTCCTCCATGACATATTGAGCCCAGATTTGTCGAAGATCTATAATCTTTGCATTTTCGTATTGGTCTTTCGACATGGCGATCTGCAAGCATGTGTGAATACTGCGTAACTAACTTCCTAATTTTGAACGTGACACCCAACTTTCAAATTTGAGTTAGCTATCGATGCTTACCTGGGGGAATTGGGCAAAGTTTGTCTGCACTAGGTCGTACATGTAGCGCAGCACATAAAACCCGCATTCCCACGATTGCGGCTGCTGATGGCACTGAGATAATTGCATATGCGAAGACATGTTAGCTACTGTTTTCATAAACTAATTAAGCATAAAAAAAAGTCTCGTGAGTACCTCATATTCTTTCCAAGCTAGTAGGGAGTCCTGCGGTGCGGCATGCCTCCCTCCAGCGGACACATATTTCTCAAAAGCCCTGCATTTCAGTTAGCATTGCTGGTTAATGTATTATCATTAGTAGTGAGGTCAAAATTTAAATCAAACATGTAACTTACTTACGCCTCCATATTCCCCTTGACCACATATTCGATCGATAATCTGTCACGCATCGAATCGAGGTAGTACACCTCGTTCCTCGGCGGACAGATCACGATGAGGATCCAGTGGCCCCTGCATTGTACATAAAAGAGGACCGCTAGATCAAAGTATATATCAGGTGTAACATACAAGATTGAGTTAAATTAGTACGAAATGCGCTAACCTTTGGTGGTACGGCACCAGAATGAACTCCCTGTCCTGCTGCGCCATCAGCGCCTTGGATATGTACTGCTCAGCGTGCGCGGCGTCGTGCTCTAGCATCATGAGGCTTATTTTCTCTGGGTTGAGGAAACCCACCTTGTCACACGCAGCCTCCGATGCTAGCCTGTACATGCACCTGCATGCAAAGGACGACATTAGTATTGCACAGAAAGTTACTACATTTCAAATGAACTACAACAATGCAGAGTTAGCAAACAGAGTTGGAAAACAGCAATACATAGCATCAGCAAACTCACAGGACTCCAGTCCCTATGATGGACATATCGAGCTCCCGCCAGTTGTAGAGGTCGAACAGATCCTTGTGTGCCACGAATATACTCCCGGGCTCACGGTGGAACTACCCAGGCTTATAGGGAACTAAGAAGTTTAGATTGCGCCAAGCTCGGTGTAGGTACCACTCGTGGAGGTCTCTGGTTGATCGATCCAATTTGTGCAAACCTGCCTCCGACATGAGTGGGAACCCGTTCCTGAACCTCTCCAGCTGTCCCTGTCGCCCTTTGCCGTTGCCTTTGCCGTTGCCTTTTGCCGGGGACTGAGCGCGTACCTTCGAAGGCAAGGGCGAGGTGATGGCGACTTTCTTCCGAGGTGAAGGCGTGCATGCACTAGGTGGGGTTGAGGCCGTCTTTGATGTGTCCAGGTTCGCACGAGATCGGGCTTCATGCCCCGAGCTGGGGGCGCAATCCCCTGGTAGCCCGCCGGCAGGCCACTTCAATTAATGAGCACGTATGTTAGATTTTGCAAGTTGAGTGTACTGAGTAGGATGTAATCTAAAATGTGTAGGATTTACCTGTTGTATTAGAAGACACTTCTTGGGCCACTGTACGTAGGAGCCCACTGCCTCAGCAAGTGTCTGCAGTTCCTCTGTTGGGACTGGCAACGGAGAATCGTTGTAGCCCGGCATGGCCATGTCCACCTGTACCTTTGCGAACCCCAACCACAGAGGTACGCAGTGGACCCGGACATCCGGCCCAAACAGATATACGAAGCCGTGTCCAACCACTTCCTGCCCGGCGCCTAGGTGATTCTGTAGGATGCAACCCTCCGGCTTCTGCAAATTTGTAACAATTAAAACAGGTTAGCGAAACAACTCTAACAGAATGGGAGTGGCATCAACTTAAGTGCACAGATGAAGGCTTGCAGTACATCAAGTAGATCCACTGGATCCGCGAGGATCTTCGAAGCGCAACTGCTTATCCGACCCCGCGGGGTACCGTCGCCCTGGGGATCCGCATCTGCACTGTTGGCCAGCAATGCTTCTCTCAACCATGCAAACTCTTCCCTCATTTGTGCGACCTCAGACTGCACCTCAGAGTGCACCTCAGCCCGTATCTCAGCCCGTATCTCCGCCCGTACCTCAGCCCGTATCTTATCGGAGAGCTCCGCTTCCTTTTCCTTCCAGGAGCGGGCCTTCTTCCTCGGTGGAGCAGGATCCGTGAAACCGGCCTTCCACGACACAATGGCTCCCACGGCCCGTGTCCGCCCGGGATGCTCCTTATTTCCTAGAGCCCGGGTGAGGATGTCGTTCTCCCTCTGCGGGGTAAACAATCCCTCCACTGCCTCCTTCTCAAAAGAGATCTGTTACATTTAAAGGTACCTTGTGAGACAAATTGCCTTATATACACCGTGCGCACACAGTTTACGAGGTTAGCCAACTTACCATTCGCCTCACAACGTCGGCGTCCCTAGGGATTGCGAACTGCACAGACCCCGTGGACGACACGGACCCCCTCCCCCTCCACCATCGCTTGCACCTCTCATCCCGGATCTCGGAGAGCGCCAACTCAGGGGTGTCGATGACTGGATTTTTCTCATCTTCCTTCTTCCACTGCTCCTCCTTCCCCGCATAGCCCCGGGATTCGAGCCGATGCGGGTGGTCGTTCCTCTTCTGGATCGCCCTATTCTTCTCGCTAAGGGCCTTGAACTCCTTAGTCCCCTTCTGCTTCGTGAATTCCTCCCATACCTCCTCCGATATGAAGGGGTACTTCTCGCAAGGAGATTTCCCCACAGCGAGGAAGTTACTGACGAGCCGCTCTTAAAGGTTTTCCATGTTCCGTTCATGTCCTTCAAGCAGGCCGTCCTAGGTGTATCGTCGGGGATGTTCCACTTAGCCTATTTTCAAAAAATGCATACAATTAATAACGAGTTAGTTAAACTTTAGTATAAGCCAAGAGAACATGATTACGAAAGAGTTCCGCGATTTCAGTTAATTTAACCTTCACTTCCGCCCACAATCTATCCCTCTCGTCCGCCGTCACGTCCTTCCAGCTCTGGACGGTGATCTTCACCCTTTCTTTCGCCAACAGCCCAACGTAGGCCACGTACTTCCCAGCATTCTTTCCGATCGGCCTCCCAAATTGGTTGAACTCACAAGAAAGATCCGTGCGATTGGCCAAACGGCCCAACGTCGTCGCGCCTCGCCCCACCCTCTTGCGCTGGGATGAAACAGCTGCATCTTTAGTTACGTTGGGGTTGGCCCTAGTCGAACCACTAGTACCATCCGATGAAGACGACGACATGTCTTTCCCTACAAAACCATCAACAAACCATCAAAAATTTAATAGAAACATAAACCAAATCATTTTACAAAGCAAAAGGACCTATTTTAAATATTTTTTCCATCGGTAAACACAGAAGCTACCAATAGAAAATAGGATTCTATTTCTTGCATTTTTGTCTACACATTTTCATATAGGAAGCAGGCAACATATGGCAATTAATTCTTCTTGGAGTTCCATAACTCAGCCCAGGACTGGAGACTAATTAGGGCTGCAAAAGGGATGTCCGAAGAAAATAATACTAAAAGAAAGACATGCAAAAATTACTTCCTGAACTATTTAGAAATATTTTCTATCGGTAAACACATGAGCTGCCGATAGACCATAACCATGTTTTCCATCGGCAAAGATACGAGATACCGATATAACATATTGCTCTGCAATATTAATGATAAGCCGCCATTCACTGGCATCACATAGTCTTGGTTTAAGTCAACATTCTCCATGATTTTCTATACTAATATTCATGGGCCAGCATGATTATTTCACACATAACAATGTTTTCTATCGGTAAACACATGCACTGCCGATAGAACATAGCCATGTTTTCTATCGGTAAATACAGGAGATACCGATAGAATATGTGTAAGAACACCTCCAACGTATAATGTGCATCACATGGCAGTTGGATACAATTGATCACACATACAGCAATACTTATAAGTTAAAATCTCAAAATAGGTTCATTACAGCGCTGGAACATATTATGTCAACCCTAATTTAAATCAACATTGCTTGCGGAATGTTCATAATCCAACACAATAGGGAACCCTAGTGTAATTATAAAACTCGAAGAATTAGTACGTACAAAACACAAAGATCAAATAAGGAATATGTTGGAAAAAGAATGACGAATTAGGGTATTTACGGCTATCAGTTGTGGTGATGGAGAGGCAGTGTAGAACGCAGCGGCGGCCGGCGAAGGACGAAAATAAGAACCGGTGGCAGTGGCGAACCAGTATCCAGCCGGCGATCGTCGTGTGGGAGAGAGGAAGTGAGTGGTCACTGCGGAGGTTGTGGTTTTCTTCGCTCTCGAAGAGACGCAGTGCTATAAGTTGGAACTATTCGACTGGAGGGAAACTCAAGGTCCGTGTACGAGTGATAAAGCAGTGGATGACCTTTTCTATCGGTACAACAAAATAATACCGATAGAACAAGTAAATTTCCCAGAAAAATATTTGAAGTGATGGATGCCTTTTTCTATCGGTATAAACAATAAAATCCCGTGAGACCAATTTTCCCCAGAAAAATTTTTTAAGTGCCTGAGATTATGGTATTTGGTGCCCTTTTCTATCGGTAAAAACAACAAAATACCATCAGAGTAATGAAATTCTCTTTCTTGCCGTAGGCCGGAAAATATCAGAGCCAGCAAGATGAAATTCTCTTTCTTGTATGCATCCCACACCTGCACCCCCTCGCTCCACAATTTCTGTAAGTCCTCGATTAAAGGCGCTAGAAACACGTCAATATCATTTCCGGGTTATCTGGGTCCTGAGATTAGTAACACCATCATGATGTACTTGCGCTTCATGCATAACCAAGGAGGAAGATTGTAGATACATAAAAGAACCGGCCAAGTGCTGTGCCGACTGCTCATATTACCATGTGGGTTCATACCATCTGTACTCAGCCCGAACCTTATATTCCTAAGTTCGCCACCGAACTCAGCAAATGTTCTGTTGATGTTTCTCCATTGAATAGAATCAGATGGGTGTCTCAGTTTTCCGTCTTGTTTCCGGGCTTCAGCATGCCAACGCAAGTGCTTCGCGACTTTCGGATTTGCAAACAGCCGCTTCAATCTAGGTATCACAGGCAAGTACCACACAGTTTTCGTCGGAGGTCCTTTCTTTACCTCGTGACTTTCACTGTCAATCTGGTCCCTACGCATATACCTCGATGCGCCGCATCTTGGACAAACATGCAAACTGGAGTACTCGTTATGGTACAACACACAATCATTTGGGCATGCGTGTATTCTTTTGATTTCCATTCCCAACGGACACAACAGTTTTTTGGCTTGGTAAGTAGATCTTGGCAACTCATTTCCCTCTGGAAGCATGTCCGCTAGAAGATCTAATAGTGCCGTGAAACTCTTATCACTCCAACCGTTACCTGCCTTCAAGTTATATAATCTCAGCACAGAAGACAGTTTTGTAAATGTTGCACATCCAGGGAACAGAGGCTTCTCACAATCAGCAATCAGTTTCTCAAATTCACAGAAGTCGTTTTCGTTGTAATCTTCCTCTACATCACATAACATCTCATCTAGATTGTCATCATCATCATCTACGTGCACATCGGAATGAACATTATCAAAATTCGGATGATCATCGATATTATTGCAATCCACATCCGAGTCCTGCTGATTGGTAGTAGTGGTGCTTGTTTCCTCAAGATCTTCGCCATGCCATATCCAACGGGTGTATCGCGCGTTAAAACCACGGCGAATCAAATGACTCTTAATTTGATCAGAGTTGCTAAACCTCTTCAAGTTCATACAATCTGTACAAGGATAGAGCATATTTTTCTCTCCCTTCCTCTCCTTTTGTTGCTCAGCAAATTTAATAAACTCATTCACGCCATCCAAATATTCAAGAGTAGTACATTTTATTCCATACATCCAATATTTCCTGTCCATCTACAATTAACAAAATTTAACGAGTCAGCCATGCATGAAACCTGCCCGATTAAGTTATGTATATGTACATGTATAGCCTCTTACAACAGATGTGTTAAATCCAAGCCTAACGAAATTAACACTAATTAACCTAGCTAACTACACAATACAAGCTAGTTAGCTCCTAAAACATGACGCATTTCCAGCTACCTAGCTCCCAAGCTTAGAGCTACAAACTTGGAACTACACAATACAGCTAGCTTGCAAGTAGAGAGGGAGGGAGATCTAGAGGGAGAGAGAGATAAGTGTTGACAATTAAGCATACCTTAAAGAGAGGGGCGCAATCAACTTCCCTCCAGCTTGCGTTGATCACCCTAGCAATGTAGCTGCGAGCGTGGAACTTTCATCACAAACAGAGGGACACAGAGTGCAACAGAACAAATTAAAGAGCAGCTCAGCAATGGTCGAGTGGGGTTTTCCTTATAATGGACCTTTTTCTAACGGTAAATACATGAAATAACCATTAGACTAATTAAGGTAATTTGCCGCTCACATATTCTATCGGTAAAAACACACATATACCGTTAGAGCATGTACATTGCTGAGCAAGTACAAGTCTTGTTCTATCGGTAAATATGTGTATTGACTGTTAGATGATGCATGACACAGCACGTACATGAGTTTTTCTATCGGTAAATATGTGTATTAACCGTTAGATGATGCATGACACAGCACGTACATGAGTTTTTCTATCGGTAAATATGTGTATTTACCGTTAGATGATGCATGACTGAGCAAATATATGTGTTTTTCTATCGGTAAATATGTGTATTTACCGTTAAAGGAGGTACTGGTAACAAACTGGGTATTGTATGACACACATGACACCAGTTCTCACATCCAAAGAATCATATATAAACACAATGTAACATCAAACAGATCTTAACTAGAAGATAAAGCAATATTTCAAGAAATGCTAATTTGTGGATTAACTAGGAGACACAAAAATACTTTTCTTAGGTACTTGGGACTTCATCTTGCCAAAGAAATTACACATGCCAGTTCACAAATTCAGGTACAAACATACACATGCCAGTTCACCAATACAAATTCATGTACAAACATACACATGCCAGTTCACAAATTCAAGTGCATGTCTGAAACAGCAGTACAAATACACACCTACCTACCAATACAATTAAATACACAAATACTCCCTACACATTCAAGTTCATGTCCCAAATAGCAATACATGATACACAAATATGCAACAATATACAAATACAACTGTCGACGATTCAGACTCAGGATCCTTAGCCGAACTTATGCAAAATTTGTAATAGCGAGACCTTTCAAGATGACCCTCCGGGAAGGTATGTAGAAATATGGAGAACAGGAGCACAAAGAGGTTTATACAGGTTCGGGCCCTCGATGGTGGGAGTAATAGCCCTACGTCCTGTTAGGATTTCACTATACGTAATAAAGATTTACAAGATGGCAGGGAAAGACCTTCACAGGCGAAGGGTTTTTCCTATATAAGTGTACAGAAGGAAGCTAAGGAGGCTTGTAAATACTATCTAATCTAGGCCGTAGACTTGGCTGTTCGAGCGGTTGAGATGTGTTATATCTCGCTTGTCTTAGAGACGTTGATCTCTCTTCTTGTTTGATGCATCTTGCCACCCTTTTATACTAGTCGAAAGGGTACCATGTCGTAACCGCATCAGACAGTTGCTTGGATAGTTGGATTCGGTTTTAGAGAACCGCTTTTAACCTCCACGCAGGTTTAACACGTGTTATTCATGGATAACTGCACGTATTAACCTCCTGATGGTTGGTCTTCCACGTGGAAGAATCTCCGGGATACTTGGGATATTCCTGCTATAGCGACAACTAGACAGATGAACCGCGAATACCCCAGTCAAAAAATGCTCTGACCACGGGATGTTGGCTGACCGCGCAACATCTTCGACATTTTGTTCGCGTATAGCACACGAATCCCTGACCGCGGACTAGCTGCGGCCTGACCGCGCAAAGCCTGCGACCTCAGGCTGATGCTTCTCAGAATAACTTGAGTTTGCACCGCCAGGCACGTGTATGGCTCGAATCTGTCTTAAACCAACAGTGCATTTATTTGAACTGACTCGGGTGTCAATCTTCGTCAACAACAATTCACACATTCGATGTATATTAGAAAAGCCACATCTAAAATTAACAACAGATCACGACGAGGACCCAGTGGCCCATATATTTTACATAAAAGAGAACCTTTGCAGGTTGCGACAATGCAACTACCGACTACAAGTTTGACCTGATACATCACAAATCCATTCATCCAAAACAGCAAATGTCTGAACCACATTGGACTTAACCATAGGAGTTCAATTCGAAGACGCCCGAGGAGCTGGAACTGCCGTCGAGTTACATTTGTATTGGTGATTTCCTCGGACTCAAACTCGATCAACTCAACTCAACTCAACTCCATTAACAAAAAGAACCTACCTTCCAATATGTTGTTCTGTGTAGTGATGGTGTAAAATGGCTGTGCAAATGACAACAATTCTTCTTCTCCAAGCAGGTAAGCATCTGGCCACAAGCTGGTGCATGCAAAAAAATGTAAGATGCTTCTATAGGTCCTGATTTGAGAAACACGCCGGGCTTAAGGATCTTCTCGACCGAGCCAACCAAGATCTCGCCCTTCACGTCCTTCCAGCTCTCGACGGTGATCTTCACCGTTTCTTTCGCCAACAAGCCAACGTAGGCAACGTACTGCGATGAAGAACTGTGAAATACGTTGCCCCTCATGAGCATCATCCAAGGAACTGCACAGATCATAATCATATTGAAAAGAAGACACATCAAAATGAAGGATACAAAAATTGCAGAATAATTGCCATAATTGGATTAGAATAATCTAACAATATTGCCAAAATTTTACGTACCTTGCTTGGGATGCCGAAATCTAGAGGGCGTCGATGGAGGTGCGGAGGTGCAGCACTCGCCGGTAGAGGTGCGCCGGCCGTCCATGGAGCTTACGGGTTAGGACTACGAGCGCCAGATGAACTGTGAGAATGAAAGAGACATACCCGTGTATTTATAGCACTAGATAAGTTCTATCGGTATAAAAACCTCATACCGTTAGTAATTTTATAAATCTTCTAACGGTCTACAAATAAATTACCGATAGAATAAAAATATTTGTAGAAGGTGAATGGTTCTATCGGCACAATACATATTACCGATAGGAATTTTTGAACATACTCTGTCGGTATATACGTACATTGCTGATAGAATAATACTAGTTGTAGAAGGCAAACAGTTCTAAAATATTTTTGCTATATTCTAACGGTATAAACATACATTACCGACAGAATAAAGCTATTTGAAGACGAACAGTTATAAGCAATTTTCGATATATTCTAACAGTACGAGAATCCATTACCGATAGAATAAAAATATTTGTAGAAGGCGAACGGTTCTATCGGCACACTACATATTGCCGATAGGAATTTTTGCACATATTTTGTCGGTATACGCATATATTACGATAGAATAAGTCTAGTTGTAGTAGTCGACCAGTCCTATCGGCGCACAACATTCTCCCGTCAGTACTTATGCATCTCTTCTAACGGCAAATATGTTCATCACCGCTAGAGTAAATCATACTGCTTCTTCTATCGGTAAGTTTCTTACAAACTGATAGAAAAAATACACCCGTTGGCCTTTTATGACCGCGAGGCACATTTTCTATCGGTTTTCTACTAAATCGCTAATAACCGATAGAAGATAGGGGTTAGTAGACTGCATTTCTGTACTAGTAGGAGCGGTTCAACTGGAAGCAAAACTCCAGGGAGGGAACAAGTATTTGTAGAAGTCGAACAGTTCAATATTCCAGGCATAGTAAAGACCGTTCGGACATCAGAACCAAATATAATAGTCATATTATAGACGGTTTGGACATGAGAACCGTCTGTAATATTAAAGCAGACGGTTTGATATCCCAATCGTCTGTGATAGTCCCAACAGTGCCCACGCATCGAATTCTCTACATGCAATTGTTGATAACCGCACATAGTAACTGCGCAGATGAAGAGACTTAATTATTTACTTCAAATTTAATTTGCATCGAATTATGTAATCTGACTCTTCAACTTCCTTTGTCGTGTTGCAGTTTATCTCCCGAGAAGTTTTCATGAATTTATTGACCTTGAAAAGCAGTAGTGCGCTTTTTAAAACTCGAGGCACCCGCGCATATGAACCGTCACCTTCTGGTTCTATAAATAGCGAGACTCCTAAATCCCTGTCTTTATTCCCTCCTCAACTCCCACCTTGATGGGGTTATTGAAATTGAGAGTGATGAGGAAGAGATAAGGAATGAACTCGATCAGGATCTTCAGAAAGTAAGTCCTCTCTGAAACTCTAATGCAGATCTTTCTTTTATGACTTGATTACCTCAAAATAAATGCATTTCGAAATCCACAGGTGCCTGAGGAAATGCTCTGTCCAAAGAAGAGACTTAGAAATGATGAAAGATCCTCCAGTGGAGCTGCAGCGAAGACTCTAGAGGGTGCTGAGGGCCTATGTTGCCACATTGCCCCTTGCAACCCCTCCAGTTGCATCGACTCCACCTTTGGAGATCCACAACAATCCTTCCAATATCCCCTCTTCAACACCTTTGTATCATCATCTTTTCTTGGATGATCAACTTTCTGGGGTAAGGCGCACACTTCCACGTCCAAATCCACTCCGAAGCTTGGCAATCATCTTTACCCTCTCTGCTGGTTGTTATGTCTTTCAAAACTAACCCATGCATGTGCAGGAGGAGAAAGTTGCCTTGTGCAGAACTGTCCAAAAAAAAAGAGGCGCTGGAGAAGCGTTCTGAGGGGATGTCTTCTGCCATTATGCACTTGGCAGAGTGCTATGAGTTGCAACTTCATCTCCACCTTTGGAGATCCACAACAATCCTTCTAATATCCCCTCTTCAACACCTTTGTTGTATCATCAGCTTTAATTTCTTGGATGATCCTACTGATGCCAAATCCACTCCTTTGCTGAGAGATGATGTAGATAGTCTTAGAGCCATTGGTAGTTCTCCTGGGGCGGCCAGTGTAGATCCTACTGATGCCAATACGTCCCTAGGAGAACTTTGTAAATTACTTTCGGAACAGGTCGACGCTAATTTGGTCGCTTGTATCCCTTATGTATGCAAAGATTGTAGGAAATAAGAAATTTCTTTTCCTTATATATCTGGCTTTTCGATTGATTATGTAACTGATAATCACCAAATGATGTTCTGTGTGAAAATATTAACAAGAAAAAACTGCTGCAATCAAGACGGTTTTTAACTCAAAACCGTCTCTGATAGTAACATTACAGACGGTTTTAATTTCAGAACCGACTGTAACAGTCTCAAAATTCTTTGAACATCCACAGACATATATATACAACAAATATGAAAAACAAGATAAAACCAAATAGTCTCAACGTTCTTTTTTTAAATACTAACATTGAAAATAAGATAGAACCAAATATGAAAAACAAGTGGAACAACTGACCACTAGTCGAACGGTTCGACTGCAAACAATCCAGGATATTATAGACGGTTCGGACCTTATCACCGTCTGTGATAGTAGAGTAGAGTGTTGATTTTATAATTATCACAGACGGTTCTGAGGTAAAAACCGACTGTGATAATCACAGACGGTTCTAAAGTAAAAACCGACAGTGATAATCACAGACGGTTCTGAAGTAAAAACTGACTGTGATAGTAAAGCGGACGGTTTTGAGCTCAGAACTGTCTGTGATATTGTAATTATCACAGACGGTTCTTAATTAAAAACCGACTGTGATATTAAAGCAGATGGTTTTGAGCTCATAACCGGCTGTGATATTTCTGTCATAGTTCTACACAAAATGCACTGATATTACCGACGGTTTAATAAAGTGAAACCCGTCAGTAATATTCTGTTCTTCAAAAATGCATCGATATTACCGACGATATTATATAGAACCATCTGTATTGAACCTGGTATAAAAGGTCTTTTGGCGGATGTTTTGAGCTAGTCGTACACTCTTGCTCGACATACATTGTCCAATTCGAAGAGATTTGGGGCAAGGAAGAGCGAAATCTCGAAAGGGCGGGGGAGCATTTGGGGGCAAAAATTTGAGGATCCAAGGTTGGTACTTGCTCCCAAGGCATACACATTACTTGCTTTTATCATCAATATCGATCTCCATTGATTGATCAAATTAGAGTGAGAGGGAGGGGAAGCTACAATAGTAAATCCTGGTTGTAACTCATTTTTGACCTGTACTGTAGCTATTTAATTGCTTTATGATGTGTGTTATCCACGCCCCCAAGTAATTGCTTGCAGTTCAAGTAGTAGTTAACTATTTATACCGCAAACTCCGCATCAAACACTAGCTAGCTAGATTTATATAATTTATTGCGTGTCGACCGTACATAGAGTATTACTAATTAGCATGTGTATGAATTTGATTAATTGCAGATGGTCCGAGACTGGATGTATAATGACAACCGAGTGGGTGAGGAATACATGAAAGGTGTTTTTGATTTCCAAAAGGTTGCTGAGCAAGACATGGCGAAGAAGGGTTTACCATATATGTACTGTCCATGTGTAGACTGCTAGAATCTTAAGATGTTCACCAGCTCATCTCAAATTGTCGCCCACTTGATCCGACGTGGTTTCAAAAAGGGGTACACGTGTTGGGTCCACCATGGAGAAGAGCCAACTGCAGAAACAAGTGCCACTCAGGTTGAGGAACAGGACATGTCGGATCCGAACAACGACTTCAACGAGGATATGCCAGAGGATGACAATTTAGATGACATGTTGCGTGATGTGGAAGGAAATTACAGTGAAAGAGAGTTTGGCAAATTCAAGCACTTGATTGAGGACTCAGAAAAGCCGTTGTTCCATGATTGCAAGTCGAAGTACACAAAGTTGGCCTCTGTGCTTGAACTGTTAAAATTGAAGGCAAGTAACAACTGGACCGACAAGAGTTTCACGGCACTGTTAGATCTTTTGGCGGACATGCTCCCGGAAGGAAACGAGTTGCCAAAAAACACCTACCAAGCGAAAAAGCTGTTGTGTCCTTTGGGAATGGAAGTAGAAAGGATACACGCATGCCCTAATGATTGCATCCTTTACCGTAACGACTACAAGGATATGCATGTTTGTCCGGTGTGCGGCGCATCCCGCTATAAGCGTAAGGACCGAACTGACGACGGCGACTGCGCTGAGATAAAGCAAGGACCTCCTGCCAAGGTGTTGTGGTATTTTCCCTTCATTCCCCGCTTGCAGCATTTGTTTGCAAACCGTAAAGAGGCAAAATTACTGCGTTGGCACTCAGAAGACCGGAAGAAGGATGAAAAGCTAAGACACCCCGCTGATTCTTCGCAGTAGAGAAACATCGACAGGGAATTTGTTAACTTCGGAGCAGAATTGAGGAATATAAGGTTCGGGTTGAGTACCGATGGAATTAATCCTTTTGGTAACATGAGCAGTCGGCATAGCACTTGGCCGGTTCTTTTGTGTATCTACAACCTTCCTCCTTGGTTGTGTATGAAGCGCAAGTACATCATGATGTCTCTACTTATCTCAGGACCAAAACAACCCGGAAACAATATTGTTGTGTACCTAGCACCATTCATAGAGGATCTCCTAACAATGTGGAACGAAGGGGTGCAGGTATGGGACGCATACAAACGAGAGACCTTCTTCCTACGTGCTATGATATTCTGCACCATCAACGATTTCCCTACCCTTGGAAATTTGTTGGGCCGTAGTACGAAAGGAGCCAAAGCCTGCCTCCACTGCGAAGATAAGACTGAGAGCGTGTGGCTGAAGAATTGCAGGAAAACAGTGTACATGCATCACCCTAGGTTTCTTCCGAAGAATGACGCATATCGTAAGAGGAAGAGGGAATTTGACGGCCACAAGGAAGATGGTTCAGCCCCGAAGCCTACGCGCGGGAAAGATGTTTACTCACGGGTGAAGGACATAGACGTTGTGTTTGGAAAGGGTCGTAAATTGAAAGCCCGCACGAAGAACTCTTGGAAGAAGAGATCGATATTTTGGGACTTACCGTATTGGGAGCATTTAGAGGTTCGTCATTGCATTGATCTCATGCATGTAGAGAAGAATGTTTGCGATAGTTTAATCGGCCTATTGCTGAACATTCCGGGGAAGACAAAGGATGGCGTCAATGTGTGGCGTGACATGATCGAAATGAGAATCAGGCCCGAACTAGCACCGAGAGAGGACGATAAAGGCCGTATATACCTCCCCCCTGCATGCTACACTTTGTGCAAGGCTGAGAGGACAGAACTTTGTAAGTGTCTCTATGGTGTTAAAGTTACATCGGGTTACTCCACAAATATGAAAAAGCTTGTGTCCATGGGCGATTTGAAATTGCTGGGTATGAAGTCTCATGATTGTCACGTGTTGATGACACAAATGCTTCCTGTTGCCATCCGGAGTATTCTGTCGCATAAGGTCAGAGAGGCGATCACGTGGCTGTGTTTTTTCTTCAATGCAATTTCTTGCAAGGTCATTGATCCCGATGGACTGGATTCTCTGCAGAGCGAGGTGGTTCGAACTCTCTATCAGCTTGAGATGTATTTTCCTCCATCGTTTTTTGATATCATGGTCCATCTCACCATCCACTTTGTCAGAGAAATCAAGATATGTGGACCCGTGTTCCTACGTTATATATATCCATTCAAGAGGTACATGGGTGTACTTAAGGCCTACGTGAGGAATCGGTCCTGGCCCGAGGGTAGCATTGTCGAAGGTTATGCAGCGGAAGAGGTTGTTGAGTTCTGCGTCGATTACATGGCCGAGGTAGAAGCAATAGGAGTTCATGTGTCTCGTCACGAGGGAAGGCTTGATGGTGTTGGCACTATTGGACGGAGAGCCATCACTCCTGATTTCAATATGTACTCGAAAACTCATTTTTGGGTCTTGCAACACATGACGGAGGTGTCTCCGTACATCGACGAGCACAAGGAGATGCTACGACAAGACAATCCTCGCCGACCGAGGTTTGGATCACGGGAAAACATAACAGTAAATTCAACGCGTGGATGAAAATGCGAATCACCGGAGAGTCCGCAAGTGACAACCTTAAATGGTTGGCAAAAGGGCCCACGTTTACTATACAGACATGGCAGGGATACGACATCAATGGGAACACATTTTACACGAAAGCTCACGATCGAAAGAGCACTGTGCAAAATAGTGGAGTGAGCGTAAAAGCTTTCCATGAGGAGTTCAACGAGACAGGCCCAACAACGGTAGTACGTGGATTGAACTCGTACTACGGGTTCATTGAAGAAATTTGGGAGCTCGATTACGTACTGTTCAAGATTCCCCTGTTTCGATGCCGATGGGTCCAAATCTCACAGGGTGTGAAGGTTGACAGTTACGGTTTCACTTCTGTGGATCTCGATCGAGTTGTTTATAAAGATGAGCCATTCATACTTGCAAAGCAAACCATTCAGGTCATTTATGTCACTGACCCGGCCAATAAGAAGCGGCACGTCGTCCTTCATGGCAAGAGAAGAATTGTTGGAGTTGAAAATGTCGTAGACGAGGAGGAATACAATCAATTTGATGAGATTCCTCCATTTGGAGATGGCGTACAGGTCGATACTGAAGACACCGACGAAACCAGTTACGTGCGTATGGATCACCAGGAAGGGTTATACTTTAAAGGTAATCAACCGTACGTCCTTATCTCTCCGTTTCCATCGGTATAGCTTATATCTCCTATAATTCTCGTCTTTGCAGGGCCGCAACAAGTGGAAAGTTGAGGATAACATGGCTGTGTATGTGGAAATTATCGGTCAAAGTCCCCATTTGTATGTAACATTAACTTGAGCATGCTCCACATTGTATGTTAAATTTATTTGAGCATGCTCCACATTGTAACCAATTTTTGGATCTACGTACACTGTAAGCAATTTACAGAGCATTTGGACTACATTTGAAATATCTGAGTGTTCATTTAAAACAAGTTTTCGAGCATTCAGAGTTGAAGAGCTACAGATCAGTTTCAAGTTGTAAAACTTACGTTCAATAGAGAGATTATCACAGACGGTTATGAATTATCACAGACGGGTATGAATATAGAACCGACTGTGATATTCCCAACAGCGTCTCCGACGCTTCAAGTCTTAACGTGCACGGTCGGTTCTCAAGTCCAAACCATCTGTGATAATCTCAGTCACAGTCGGTTCTCAACTTAAAACCGTCTGTGATAATCTCTCACTATGTAGATTATCACAGACGGTTTTTATTTGAGAACCGACTGTGATAATATTATCACAAACGGTTATGAATGAACAACCGACTGTGATATTCCCAACAGTATCCGACGCTTCGAGTTCTTAATGTGCACCGTCGGTTCTCAAGTCCAAACCTTCTGTGATAATCTCAGTCACAGTCGGTTCTCAACTCAAAACCGTCTGTGATAATCTCTCTGGAGATTATCACTATGGAGATTATCACAGACGGTTGTGACGTGAGAACCGACTGTGATAATAATATCACAGACGGTTGTGAATGGTGAACCGACTGTGATAATCTCTACGCGGTACATAGTTCAAGGCGGGCTTTGTCCCGCTCATTTCCAGACTTCGCAACTGTTTGCCCTAGCTCTCTCCGCCCTCGCACCGTCCGTCGCGATCACCTCCATCGCCTCCCCACAGTCCGTCGCGATCTCCTCCATCTCCTCCTCTCCGTCCGTCGCGATCATCACCATCAGGTGCGATCACCTCCATCGCCCTCCCTCCTTCCGACGCGATCACCTCCATCGCCTCCCCACCGTTTCTGTCATTCTTGGTTAATTATAAGTATATGGGTTTTGTTATAGAATTATTAGTTGTAGATTTACTTAAACTGTTCTCTCTTTCACTTATGTTAGGAACTGATATGTCTGGTGATGAAATGCACCACTCGGGGAGTCAGAGTGACCTTGCTGGCGATGAAACGCCTGGGCCGGAGGTCGCCGCGTCCACCGTGACCCAGCCGCAGAAGAAAAAGGGGTGAGGTCGGACGACATGCGCCCGTCTGGACAAGCGGGAAAAGCAGCACGTCTAGTTCGACGACAATGGTGTGCCGGAAGCTCCGGAAAAACTTGTCGGTCAGTACCGCTCACTATGCGGCAAAGTGGCAAGGGAGCGGGTGCCCATCACCACCTCCGACTGGGGTCAAGTGCCCCCAGAGTGCAAGGATGCGCTTTGGGAAAAAATGCAGACGGTGTTTCACATTCCCGAGGATCGCCACTTCACTATCCGCCGGAGGACACTGATGTCAATAAACAAGGCGTGGAGGAACTTCAAGAGCCACCTTGCCAGGCGCTCTGTGAAGGAGTTGAAGACCCCCTTCGATGACTTCCCTTTCGTGACTCCCGAGGCATGGTAGCAATTCGTCGAGATGAAGGCCAAGCCAGAGTTCCAGGAGCTTAGTACGAAGGGCCAGGCTAACCAGGCCAAGAATACCCACCCATACAGACTAGGCAGTGGTGGGTATGTGGGGAAGAAGGCGTTGTGGAGGAAGCAGGACAAGGAGGCTTCCCAGTCTTCGGCCGGCAGTCCTTATGCGAGCATAACGGACGTGCGTGCCCGCAATTGGTGCCGAGCAAGATCGACGATGACCTCCTCCAGAAGCGTCTCTGTGAATAACCCTGCGAGTAGGGAAGTGATCGACCGGCTGGTAAAATTGTCCGATCACGTACTTGTTGAATCTTGAGCCCTAATTAGGGTTTTGGTGATTAATGACATCCGTGAGATTTGCGACTAACCTCTGTATGTGAGACTCAGGTAAATCAGAGGAGAAAGCATCAAGGAAGAGCAAAGCAAGGCTATCAAGACTTCATGAAGCAAAAACGACGAAAATCTCTACAAGAGTACAAATACCTAAACCTAGCGCCTTTTTGTTTTGAAAATTTCTAGGTTAGATGGTCGTACTATTAAGAGGGGTCTTAGCACAAGTCCTTGATCAACCTTGAAGTTT
The DNA here is from genome assembly GCA_019359835.1 of Pharus latifolius. NCBI lineage: Eukaryota > Viridiplantae > Streptophyta > Magnoliopsida > Poales > Poaceae > Pharus > Pharus latifolius. The sequence goes on from CM033325.1 coordinate 37,386,090, forward strand.
TTAGAAGCATATTTGCATTTGCATTTGCCCTAAATCAAATTTGAGTAAAAAATTCAGATGTCTATTTTCGTTTTGTACTGGCCGGACAGTGTCTGAAGTGACCGGACAATGTCCGGCCAATACAAACAATTTCAGAACATTGCAAACAAGTGCAACAGAGACATATACATTTGTCCGGTGCATCTGTCCGATGAAGGCCGGACATTGTCCGAAGTGACCGGACAATGTCCGGTCAATACAAATGTTAACGGGGTGCTGAATTAAGACAAATGTATTTGTCCGGAGGATGTGTCTGAAGTGATCGGACATTGTCCGAAGTGACCGGACAATGTCTGGCCAATACAAATTTTGGGCTATTGAAAATGCTGTGTTAACAGAGCCATATCTATTTGTCCGGACATTTTGTCCGGACAAATCCCATATGTCCGGCCCATACAAAAATCTGGAGTGTTTTATTTTGAGTGTCAACAGAGACATACATCTGTCCGGACATTTTGTCCGGACAAATCTATTTGTCCGGCGTGTACAAGTCGTTTTAAACAGGGGTATCAACAGAGACAAATGCATCTGTCCGGAGATTTTGTCCGGACAAATATGTCGACAATTCGGACTCGGAGTCCTCAGCCGAACTTATGCAAAATTTGTATTAGTGAGACCTTTCAAGATGACCCTCCGGGAAGGTATGTAGAAAAATGGAGAACAGGAGCACAGAGAAATTTATATAGGTTTGGGCCCTCGAAGATGAGAGTAATAGCCCTACGTCCTGTTGGGATTGTACTATATATAAGAAAGATTTACAAGAAGGGGAGGAAAAAACCTTCACAGGCGTAGGTTTTTCCTATGCAGGTGTACAGAAAAAAGCCCAAGAGGCTTGTAAACCCTATCTAATCTAGGCCGTAGGCTTGGCTGTTTGAGTGGTTGAGATATACTGAATCTCGCTTGTGTCAGAGACGTTGATCTCTTCCGATCTTTCGATCCTTCGATCTCTCGATCTCTCGATCTCCCGATCCCCTTGTTTGATGCATCTTGCCACTCCTTTGTACTGGTCGAAAGGGTGCCATGCCATAACTGCATCAAACAGTTGTTCGGACAGTTGGATGCGATTTTCAGAGAACCGCTCATAACCTCCACGTAGGTTAAACACGTGTTATTCATGGATAACTGCACGTATTAACTTCCCGTCGGTTGATTCTTCCACGTGGAAGAATCTCCGGGATACTTGAGATATTCCTGCTATAAGGATAGCCAGACAGGTAAACTCCAAGTACTTCGGTCAAAAGTACTCTGACCGCGGGATGTTGGCTGACCGCGCAGGTATTGACTGACCGCGCGACATCCTTGACATTCTGTTCGCGTATAGCATACGAACTCCTGACCGCGCGAAATCTGCGGTCTGATCGCGCAAAGCCTGCGACTTGATCGCACAAAGCCTGCGACCTTGGGCTGATGCTTCTCAGAATGACTCGAGTCCGCATCGCTAGGCACGTGTCTGGCTCAAATCTGCCTTGAAACAACAGTATATTTATTTGAACTGACCCGGGTGTCAATCCTCGTCAAAATACATTTGTCCGGCCTTCACATTTTACTTCAAACGGCTACTGACACTCGTATCTCACGTGAATAACGGTCAAAATTTTTGTACTGACCGGACATTGTCCGAAGTGACCAGACAATGTCCGGCCAGTACAACTTTCGCCCAATCTTCTTGAAATCGACCGTTTTTGCTGAGGGTATAAATAGATCACTGTTGTAGATGTCAAAGACACATGAAATACATCTCTAAACCCTTGAGCAACAGTGTGCAAACCCTCTCACTCCCATTCTCTAGCAATTGAAGTCAAAAATTGAGAAATCTTGAGTGCTAGTTGAGTGAAATTGTTTCCAAGCCCTATTGCATTTGCATTGTGTTCATCAAGCTTTGAGGTTGATCAAGCAAGGTGCTAGGCTTGTTACTCTTGGTGATTGCCGTCACCTAGACGACCCGGGAGGTCCGGCGATCTCTCCATCGACGGTGTGTCGGAGAGGCCCGGCGATTGGTTGTAAAGGCTCGGAGCTCGCCTATCCGGAGAGGAGAATGGCTACCCCTAGTGAAATCGAAGCATAAGCTCAAGCGAAGAGCGCTTCAACGAGGATTAGTGGAAATCGGCAAATTTCTGAGACCTCGGAAAAACTCGATCTCTTCGGTTACCTCTACTACTTGCTTAACTTTCGTAGTGATTGAATTGTTGCTATTAATCCTTTAGAAAGTGCAAAACCTGTATTGAATTGTCATTCATATCTTTAGTAGTTTGTTATTGCAATCTTAGGTTGTTAAACCCTAGTTTAGAAGAAAAATTTAAAAACCGCCTATTCACCCCCCCTCTAGTCGGCATCCTTCGATCAACACGTGGTATCAGAGCACTAGGTCTCTCATTTTAGGCTTAACCGTCTAGGGAGAGGATGTCATCGATCAAAGAAAACTATAATGGAAAGATCCCCTTCTTCAAGGGTGACAACTATTGTTATTGGAAAATTAGGATGGCGGTTTATTTAGAATCCATTAGTCTTGACGTATGGAGGGTCACTAGAGATGGTTTTAGGGCTCCAATTGACTTAGAAAATCTCACACCTCTAGAAGCGAAAAACCTTCAAGCAAATGCTCAAGCAAAAAATGCCATATTCAATGGTCTTGACTTAAGTGAGTTCAATCACATTAGTAATCTTGATGCATCTTATGAAATGTGGAAAACCTTAGAAGTAATCCATGAAGGTACATCTAAAGTCAAAGAAGCTAAGCTAATTAAATTAACTAGAGAATACAATTCCTTTTTCATGCTTGAATCTGAAAATGTTAGTGACATGTATACTCGACTCAATCTATTAATCAATGATCTCAAGGGTTTAGGTACAAAATTTGAAGATATTGATATTGTGAGTAAAATGCTTATGATTTTACCATCGAGTTTTGATACAATTGTCACAGTGCTTATCAATGGCGATCTCTCTTCCACAACTCCTACCGAGCTCTTGGGTACTCTTATTACCCATGAAATGCAAAAAGAAGAGAAGAAAGGAATTGTGGAAGCATCCGGATCAAAGAAGAAAAACTTGGCATTTAAGGCAAAAGTCGAGGAAACCAAGGATGATAGTTCGGAAGAAAGCTCCGATGGTGATCTAGCTCTTCTTGTGAGAAAAACCCGCAAGCTCCTAAACAAGATCAATAAAAGGGGATTTGAGTTTGACAAAAGGCGAGGACTGCACAAGAAGACGGATTCAAGAACATTACATGCTATGAATGTAATGAAAAGGGACACTTTGCCTCAAGATGTCCAAATAAGAAGGGTGATCATCAAAGATCACATGAGAGGAAAGATGACGGTGAAGGGACAAAAAGTAAAAAGAAGCTCTTCAAAAAGTTCTATAACAATAAAAGCAAGAGTCAAGCCTATATTGGTGAATGGTACTCCGGATCGGAGGAATCCGAATCGGAGGATGAAGTACCATCAACTTCTAAAAAGATGGCGGGAATTGCTATCGGAGATGCCACCTCGTTTGAAGACAAGTCATCATTGTGTCTTATGGCGAGTGATGATGCTAAGGTATCGGATCTCGAACCTTCTTATGAGGACCTTGTTGATATGGTTATGGAATTAAATGAGGCATTAGGTAGAGTAACTAAGGAGAACAAAATGCTTAAGAAAGAATATTCAACACTTAGTGAGTTATATGCAGAACTAAATGACTCACATGAGACACTCCTAGTTAATGAAATTATTGATTCTAAACAAACTAGTGAAATAGGAATTACTTGTGATATTCTAGATGAATCAACTCATAGTGTCTCTCATTCAAAATCAATCACTTGTAATGCTTTAGAAATCAATCATGAAAATGTTTGTGATGAAATTGTTGATAACAACTCAAACTTGATTTTAGAAAATTTAGAACTCAAGGCACAAGTGGAAAAGCTAAATCTAGGACTAGCAAAATGCTTTAAAGGAAAAGAAATCTTAGACAAACTTCTTAGTGAGCAGCGATGTTCATTTAGAAAGGAAGGTTTAGGATATGTACCGGACAAAAGAAAGAAGTTGAGTACTAAAGTGACTTTTGTAAAGGCTACTAATATGTTTTGTCACAAGTGTCATAATGTAGATCATTTGCCGGATAATTGTCCCTCAACTTCTAGAGCTAAAGAAAATAAGTATCTCTCCCATTACATGCTAAAGAAAACAAAGTACGGAAAAGTAATTGCAAAATTCATTGGTTTACCTTATCAAAATAAACATAAAAAGAAAATTTGGGTTCCAAAAACCCTTGTTGCTAACTTTCAAGGACCCAAACAAGTTTGGGTACCTAAAAGCGTCTAACCCTTCTTTTAGGTGAACTACAAAACCGGTGGGAGGCATTGGGTGCTTGATAGCGGATGCACCCAACACATGACCGGTGATGGAAGTCGGTTCTCTTCATTTGAGAATGGTTGCAATGACATTGATAAAATCACGTTTGGTGATAATAGCAAAGGAAAGGTAATTGGGTTAGGTAAAGTCGCAATCACAAACAACCTTTCCATCTCAAATGTATTACTTGTTGAATCTTTGAATTTCAATTTGCTTTTGGTTGCAAAAATTTGTGATTTGGGTTTTAGATGCATTTTCGAACCAAATGGTGTTATCATTGAAAGCCTAGAAGACAAGTCTTTAATTTTCAAAGGTTTTAGATATGGAGATTTGTATTTGGTGGATTTCGGTTCAAAAGACTCTTGCATTTCAACGTGTTTGGTTGCTAAAAATTCTTTAGGATGGCTTTGGCATCGTCGTTTGGCTCATGTTGAGATGCATCAATTGAACAAACTTTTAAAAAGGGATTTAATCTTAGGTATGAAAAATGTAAAGTTTGAAAAGAATAAACTTTGTAGTGCTTGTCAAGCGGGAAAACAAGTTGCTAGTACTCATCCCGCTAAAAATATTTTGTCAACATCTAGACCACTTGAGCTTTTACATATGGACTTGTTTAGTCCATCGGAAACTCAAAGTATTGGTGGTAGTAACTATTACTTTGTCATTGTTGATGATTTCTCTCGATTTACTTGGATTTTCTTCTTAAATCATAAATCCGATGCTCCAAGTGTGTTTAAAAGATTTGCAAAACGAGTTGAAAATGAATTTGAATTCTCCATCAAGAAACTTCGAAGTGGTCATGGTGGAGAGTTTCAAAATTCGGACTTTATTGAGCTTTGTGATGAATCTGGAATTAAACACGAATTTTCCGTACCATATACTCCTCAACAAAACGGTGTTGTGGAAAGGAAAAATCGAACATTAATTGAAATGGCTCGAACTTTGTTGGATGAATATAAAACCCCCACTAGGTTTTGGGCCGAGGCCGTCAATACTGCTTGCTATGCCATAAATCGGCTTTATACTCATCCTTTGTTAAACAAAACTCCTTACGAGCTAATTATCGGAAGAAAACCAAACATTTCATATTTTCAAGTTTTTGGTTGCAAATGTTACATTCTTAAAAAACGCATGCATCTTGGAAAATTTCAAAGACGTGTTGATGAGGGCTTTCTTGTTGGATATTCATCTACTAGTAAAGCTTATCGTGTTTTTAACGTCATAACCGAATGCATTGAAGAAACGTACAATGTTGAGTTTGATGAATCTAATGGCTCTCAAGAAGAGTATGAAGATGTTGAGAATGTAGGAAATGAGGAATTACGAGAAGCTATGAAGAACATGACGATTGGAGATATCAAGCCCAAAGATGAAGATTCAAAGTCACCCGATCAAGAAAATGAAATAGCTTCTATGATTCCGGAGGCTCCTACTCAAGTTGATCTTGATTCGGAAATAAAGGAAAATGAAGATCAAACATTGCAAAATCCAAGACTTCATCAAACCATCACTAAGGATCATCCCGTCAACCAAATAATAGGTGATGTTGGTAAAGGTGTCCAAACTCGCTCTAGAATTGCATCTTTTTGTGAACATGCATCTTTCATTTCTAGTATTGAGCCTAAATGCATTGATGAAGCATTAGCGGACCCGGATTGGGTAAATGCCATGCATGATGAGTTAAACAACTTCACTAGAAATAATGTTTGGGAACTTGTAGAACAACCTCTTGATCACAATATAATTGGTACAAAATGGGTTTTTCGAAACAAGCAAGATGAAAATGGCATAGTTGTAAGAAATAAAGCTAGATTGGTAGCACAAGGTTATTCTCAAATTGAGGGATTAGATTTTGATGAAACTTTTGCTCCCGTAGCTAGACTAGAGGCCATTCGCATCTTACTTGCATTTGCATCATGTTTTGAAATCAAACTATTTCAAATGGATGTTAAAAGTGCTTTCTTAAATGGTGAAATTTTGGAACTTGTATTTGTAAAGCAACCACCGGGTTTTGAAGATCCAAAATATCCAAATCATGTCTATGAACTCTCAAAAGCTCTTTATGGTCTTAAGCAAGCCCCTAGGGCTTGGTATGAACGACTGTGAAATTTCCTAATTTCACAAGGTTTTAAAGTTGGAAAAATTGATACAACTCTCTTTACCAAAATCATAGACGATGACTTCTTTGTTTGCCAAATCTATGTCGATGATATAATTTTTGGTTCCACTAACGAATCTCTTTGCCAAGCTTTTGGTGAAACCATGTCCATGGAATTTGAGATGTCTATGATAGGTGAATTGAGCTTTTTCCTCGGACTTCAAATTAAGCAAATCAAAGAAGGTATATTTGTATGTCAAAGCAAATACGTGAAGGATTTGCTCAAAAGATTCGGTATGGATGATGCAAAATCAATCAAAACTCCTATGGCTACAAATGGGCATTTGGACTTGGACGAGGGAGGTAAACTGGTAGAACTCAAATTATATCGTTCTATGATTAGTAGTTTATTATATCTTACTGCTTCTAGACCTGATATTATGTTTAGTGTATGCATGTGTGCTAGGTTTCAAGCTGCTCCTAGAGAGTGTCACCTAACTGCAGTAAAAAGAATCTTTAGATATCTAAAACATACACCAAACATAGGACTTTGGTATCCTAAGAATGCTAGTTTTGATCTCCTAGGATATTCGGATTCTGATTATGCCGGTTGTAAAATTGATAGAAAAAGTACTTCCGGTGGTTGTCAACTTCTAGGAAGATCATTAGTCTCTTGGACTTCAAAGAAACAAAATTCAGTTGCACTCTCAACCACCGAGGCGGAATATGTTTCGGCCGGTAGTTGTTGTGCACAACTTCTTTGGATGAAGCAAACTTTGTTAGATTATGGCATAAGAGTCAATTGTGTTCCGCTTTTATGTGATAATGAGAGTGCCGTTAAAATTGCAACAATCCCGTTCAACACTCTCGAACAAAGCACATTGACATTAGACATCACTTTCTAAGGGATCATGTATCAAAAAGGGAAATAGTGATTAGTCATGTTTCAACCGAAAATCAATTAGCGGACCTATTCACTAAACCCTTGGATGAGTCAAGATTTAGCAAGTTAAGAAATGAATTGAATGTTATTGACATTTCAAATGTTATTTGATCTCTTGCGTATCTTGAATTGGTTGACTGTTTGATTGTATCTAGCATATATACTCCTACTTATATGTATATAGATATATATATATATATATATATATATATATATATATATATTCAATCAATGTAGGCAACTATGCCAATCACTTCTTATTTTGAAGAAAAAGTCCAAAAGTTCACCATTTTGTCGTTTTTCAACAAAACTTGGAAAACATATTAAGGGGGAGCAACTTCAAGATCATTGAATGCTTGTATACCCAAAATTGTGTACAAAAAGAAAAAATATGCATGTTGTTTATAAAAAGGGTCATTTTTAAATCAAAAAGGCTAAAAAGTGTCAAAATAATCAAAATATGTAAAAATAACATAAAATCTTCAAAAATACCTTTCAACAATGTCCTCAAAGGTTTTGAAAGTGAAAAGAAAGGATTTTGAGTCAAAATGTTGAATTTTGACAAAATTGAACATCTAAGGATCTTGTTTTGGCCTAAAATGACTTATTTCCATAAATTAAAATCGGTTGAGTTTTGACAAAAATTTTCTACATGAAACACTTAGAGATCAATCATTCAAAGATAGTTCATGTTGAATGTTTTCTCAAAAGACCTATGGTTTGCAAGTTATCACATTTTTCAAATCGCCCGAAAACGAGCTTTGACACGAAAATACCCAAAACGTGCATTTTGTGAATTTCGCTGTTTGAGCCAAGATCTCTTCCATGTTTTGGCTTGAAATAGTATTTAGAATTCATATAAGGCCAAACATCTCAGAAAAATCCAAGTTTAATTGAGAATTGACAATTTGGTGAAATCCCGTTCCGTTTTTACTCGTTTTACCCAAAAATCTGATATGAAGGCTCTTTTTGAGATTTTCTTCTCCCATATCTATCTCAAGGTCATCTGGCTATATTCCAAATATGCCATTCAAGTTTATCCTGAAATCAAACCCCTGGTTGAGTCGATTTTGCGAAAAATTGAAAAGTTCAGAAACTTCAGGATTTTATCTGAACTGACCGGACATTGTCCGCCCAGTTCAGCCCAGTCAGACTCTGTCCGATCATATCGGACAATGTTCGGTCAGATCAGACTTTGTCCGGTATGTGCATAACGGTTCAGTTATATTTTTCTCCCGAAGCATTCTTCTTCCCAAATCGTGTTTTGCCTTTTGCCTCCTCCTCAGTTCATCCTCTCACCACTGTTCAAGTCTTCTCCTCCGGACAAGAGGATTCGTCCGGCCATCTCCCGTCCGGCCCTCGGTTTGAACTCCTGTGCATCTTCTTCTCCTGATTTGGGTGAGTTTTTTCACTCTTTTCTTCTCAGATTCATGCATGTCATCTCTTTTTCATTCTAGGGTTTGAAATAGTTCAAATGTTTTGCATGTCAAATCTAGTTATGGATTCATGAAATTAACATCTAGGAGTGATCATAGTTAAGTTGATTTGTGCAAAATAGAAGTTTCTCATGGACATGCATGGCTTAAGTAAATCAACTTGCCTTCTAGGGTTAGGTTTTGGGACAAAATCAACTATGCTTTGTATGAAAATGTGATGATCAAATTGAATCAAATCTGTAGGGTAAAATGTTGGATTCGTATCGGATTTGTTCAAATTATTTACCATGCACAAGATAAGCGATTAGATGAGTATATCGTAGATGATTTCCTATGATTACATTAGATCCCTAATTTTGATCAAAGCATATTGAGTAAAGCAAAACTGAATCAAAGAGCAGAAAAGGGTGATTTGAAGTACAAGCTAGCATCTATTAGTAAATGCATGAGTAAGATTGATTCATATAAGGACTAGGTCATGCATCCATATCCATCGAAAGATTAGTTCATGCTTCTCCTATCACTTTTTACGAGTCATATCATGATCAAATTCTCTATCTTTTCTTTCCAGAATCATTATGTCTGGAAGAATGAAGCAAACTAGCCGCCGTCATGGGCCTGGATCTTCTCAACAGGCTCAACCCATCGACTGGGATTCCCTAGCTATTGATGAGGATGATGCAGCTCCAGCATCTCCCATAGGGTCTCCCATTGATGACTCTGACTCAGATGATAGCAGCAGCAGTAGTGGTGATGAGCAACCCAGAGGCCATCAAACTTTCACCACTAGTGCAATTCGGCGTCTTCGTCGAAAGAACCCGTACGAGCATCCGAGGATATGTACTGAGAGGAATTTCTGGAATGCTTTTCAGATGTCTCAGTATCACACCAGATTCTCCTCCGCCAAAGTCTTTGGGCATCAGGCCATTGATTGGAACTTGATCGAGAGCAAAGTTCACTATCCTCTAAGGAGCAAGTACATGGCAGTCAGTTTGCTCTCCTTCATCGAGATGAAGGAAGATTGGAGGTGGAACGTGGACATCATTCGTTCGTTCTTCGCATCTCTTCATGTCACCTCGGATCGATCCCACGTCGTCTTCATGAACAATAACTCAAAAAGAACTCTCACAAAGGCACAGTTTGAAGAGGCTCTACAGATCGAGCACGTTGACAACAGCCTCTTCGCCTTTGATGAAGTTCGAGTTGAAGATGTGGCTCATCTCTTCGACAATCCAGATCCAAATATCGGTAAAGTCTCTCAACTGATTCCTCCAGTGGAAATTCTAGAAAAGCTGAACCGCATGACTATCTTGCCAAAGACCGGAGATCGCGGGGCTGTCACGTCTACCATGCTGCGACTTCTGAGAGCCCAAGTTGACGAGACACCATTCGACATTGTGGAATTCATGTTCCACGAGATGCAGGAAGTTCAGATGGATTCGAAGAGGCTCTTGCCCTTCGCACCTTTCATTGCTCACACTCTGACATATTTTGGACTACATCGAGCTTCCCGCCCCACTTCTATGGAGTATTATCGAATGAAGACCCTGGGGATCCTCATTCGCTACGAGAACCAAGTTGGATCACCAGTTCATGGAGATGAGCCTATGTCTCCGGTCACGGGAGCTCCCTCTCCACTTCAGTCCTACCCCATCTCTCAGAGTCCTGACGTCTCAGCTCCGTACATGATGATCATGGAGCGGCTGGATCAGATGTCCATGCGATTCGAGACTCGCTTCGATGAGGTTGACACCAGATTGAGCTCCATCGTCGAGCCTCGCATCGATTCTATGAGTCAGGATGTCTCTGAGCTGCGGGGACGATTCGACGCAGGCCAGTATCAGCGTCGTCGTCGAGGCGATTCTTCTTCCGATCATCCTCCGCAGTCTTAGATTGTCTTACTCCTGTATCTATGATCACTTGTACCTATGTCTTCTCTCCTTTTATGGATGTTTGATGACAAAGGGGGAGAGTTATGTTATGGATATGTTTATGGATATGTGTTATGTTGTTATGTCGTATGTCGTATGTCGTACTGTGGATATTATTATGGATACGTGTGTGGATGTATTTATGTCGTCTTATGTAGTCGTTTATCGTTTATTGATATATGTGAATGTATGAACATGGATATATCATGCATGCAATGTTTATTGATGTATGAATGTATGATCATGAAATGAAATTGTTGTTCATATATCTCGTTGTGGATTGTTCATATATCTTGTTGTGGACTCATTCATGAGCATGGGTATAAGATTCAGGGGGAGCATTATTTGCTCACATTCACATTTTTGATATCCAAATGTTTTATGCATAACGGTTGTCATCAATCACCAAAAAGGGGGAGATTGTTGAATCTTGAGCCCTAATTAGGGTTTTGGTGATTAATGACATCCGTGAGATTTGCGACTAACCTCTGTATGTGAGACTCAGGTAAATCAGAGGAGAAAGCATCAAGGAAGAGCAAAGCAAGGCTATCAAGACTTCATGAAGCAAAAACGACGAAAATCTCGACAAGAGTACAAATACCTAAACCTAGCGCCTTCTTGTTTCGAAAATTTCTAGGTTAGATGATCGTACTATTAAGAGGGGTCTTAGCACAAGTCTCTTGATCAACCTTGAAGTTTTTAGAAGCATATTTGCATTTACATTTGCCCTAAATCAAATTTGAGTAAAAAATTCAGATGTCTGTTTTCGTTTTGTACTGGCCGGACAGTGTCTGAAGTGACCGGACAATGTCCGGCCAATACAAACAATTTTAGAACATTGCAAACAAGTGCAACAGAGACATATACATTTGTCCGGTGCATCTGTCCGATGAAGGCCGGACATTGTCCGAAGTGACCGGACAATGTCCGGTCAATACAAATGTTAACGGGGTGCTGAATTAAGACAAATGTATTTGTCCGGAGGATGTGTCTGAAGTGACCGGACAATGTCCGGCCAATACAAATTTTGGGCTATTGAAAATGCTGTGTTAACAGAGACATATCTATTTGTCCGGACATTTTGTCCGGACAAATCCCATATGTCCGGCCCATACAAAAATCTGGAGTGTTTTATTTTGAGTGTCAACAGAGACAAATACATCTGTCCAGACATTTTGTCCGGACAAATCTATTTGTCCGGCGTGTACAAGTCGTTTTAAACAGGGGTATCAACAGAGACAAATGCATCTGTCCGGACATTTTGTCCGGACAAATATGTCGACGATTCGGACTCGGAGTCCTCAGCCGAACTTATGCAAAATTTGTATTAGTGAGACCTTTCAAGATGACCCTCCGGGAAGGTATGTAGAAAAATGGAGAACAGGAGCACAGAGAAATTTATATAGGTTCGGGCCCTCGAAGATGAGAGTAATAGCCCTACGTCCTGTTGGGATTGCACTATATATAAGAAAGATTTACAAGCAAGGGAGGAAAAAACCTTCACAGGCGTAGGTTTTTCCTATGCAGGTGTACAGAAAAAAGCCCAAGAGGCTTGTAAACCCTATCTAATCTAGGCCGTAGGCTTGGCTGTTTGAGTAGTTGAGATATACTGAATCTCGCTTGTGTCAGAGACGTTGATCTCTTCCGATCTTTCGATCCTTCGATCTCTCGATCTCTCGATCTCCCGATCCCCTTGTTTGATGCATCTTGCCACTCCTTTATACTGGTCGAAAGGGTGCCATGCCATAACTGCATCAAACAGTTGTTCGGACGATTGGATGCGGTTTTTAGAGAACCGCTCATAACCTCCACGTAGGTTAAACACATGTTATTCATGGATAACTGCACGTATTAACTTCCCGTCGGTTGATTCTTCCACGTGGAAGAATCTCCGGGATACTTGAGATATTCCTGCTATAAGGATAGGCGGACAGGTAAACTCCAAGTACTTCGGTCAAAAGTACTCTGACCGCGGGATGTTGGCTGACCACGCGGGTATTGACTGACCGCGCGACATCCTTGACATTCTGTTCGCGTATAGCATACGAACTCCTGACCGCGCGAAATCTGCGGTCTGATCGCGCAAAGCCTGCAACTTGATCGCACAAAGCCTGCGACCTTGGGCTGATGCTTCTCAGAATGACTTGAGTCCGCATCGCTAGGCACGTGTCTGGCTCGAATCTGCCTTGAAACAACAGTATATTTATTTGAACTGACCCGGGTGTCAATCCTCGTCAAAATACATTTGTCCGGCCTTCACATTTTACTTCAAATGGCTACTGACACTCGTATCTCACGTGAATAACGGTCAAAATTTTTGTACTGACCGGACATTGTCCGAAGTGACCAGACAATGTCCGGCCAGTACAACTTTCGCCCAATCTTCTTGAAATCGACCGTTTTTGCTGAGGGTATAAATAGATCACTGTTGTAGATGTCAAAGACACATGAAATACATCTCTAAACCCTTGAGCAACAGTGTGCAAACTCTCTCACTCCCATTCTCTAGCAATTGAAGTCAAAAATTGAGAAATCTTGAGTGCTAGTTGAGTGAAATTGTTTCCAAGCCCTATTGCATTTGCATTGTGTTCATCAAGCTTTGAGGTTGATCAAGCAAGGTGCTAGGCTTGTTACTCTTGGTGATTGCCGTCACCTAGACGACCCGGGAGGTCCGGCGATCTCTCCATCGACGGTGTGTTGGAGAGGCCCGGCGATTGGTTGTAAAGGCTCGGAGCTCGCCTATCCGGAGAGGAGAAGGGCTACCCCTAGTGAAATCGAAGCATAAGCTCAAGCGAAGAGCGCTTCAACGAGGATTTGTGGAAATCGGCAAATTTCTGAGACCTCGGGAAAAACTCGATCTCTTCGGTTACCTCTACTACTTGCTTAACTTTCGTAGTGATTGAATTGTTGCTATTAATCCTTTAGAAAGTGCAAAACCTGTATTGAATTGTCATTCATATCTTTAGTAGTTTGTTATTGCAATCTTAGGTTGTTAAACCCCAGTTTAGAAGAAAATTTTAAAAACCGCCTATTCACCCCCCCTCTAGTCGGCATCCTTCGATCAACACGTGGTATCAGAGCACTAGGTCTCTCATTTTAGGCTTAACCGTCTAGGGAGAGGATGTCGTCGATCAAAGAAAACTATAATGGAAAGGTCCCCTTCTTCAAGGGTGACAACTATTGTTATTGGAAAATTAGGATGGCGGTTTATTTAGAATCCATTAGTCTTGACGTATGGAGGGTCACTAGAGATGGTTTTAGGGCTCCCATTGACTTAGAAAATCTCACACCTCTAGAAGCGAAAAACCTTCAAGCAAATGCTCAAGCAAAAAATGCCATATGGGTTGTATTGCTAAGTTCTCATGTTGCAGGTGACGCTGAGTGCACAGGCGGCATCCGGAGAGTTCAACCTGAGGAGGGACTGGGATATCCTCACAGTGGCGCTAGGAAACAAGGAGAATCCAGGCCGCGTGCGCGGCCTTGGTGCCACTGTGCCTTGGAGGCATGGTTTCCCTGATGATGAGGAGGCGGCTAAGAGGAGAAAGAGATCCCACCAAGCCCGCGATGAACGGCTCAAGGAGGAGATGCGATCGGAGTTCGCTGTTCGGGACAAAGCACTCCTCCAGTAGTTGTCGGAGATGTGGTCCATGTATGAAGAGCTAAGAAAGGCGACCCAGGGCACCCCCCTTCTAGCAGCGGAAGTACCGACCCCCATTCTTGGCCACCGTAGTAGCTGCGCGTCTGCGCCGGGATCTTCGCAGACGGAGCCCTCTCCAAAGTATCCGGTGGACTTTCTGCAGGTAATGACCGTTTGTCTATGTTAATTCATTCGAAAGTGAAAAGCGGTGAAATTCAATATGTTAATGCGCACTGTTTGTAGGAACCCGCCTCCTGCAAGCTTATGGTGCTGGCCGGTCTCTTCCCGATCGAGGCTGGCCGTGGGATGGTGCAACCATGCATGGCGGGGGCCACAATCCACGGTCCCCCTCTGTGTGAGGGTTTTGCACGGGTCCAGGTGGACAGTGTCTTTGACCATTGCAAGGGTTTTCCGTTGGAGAAACTGCCGAACGACGAGATTGCCACTCTCGGGGATGCGGTGCACACGTTCGTGCAATAGCCCAAGAAAGACATCGTCCTAGATGAGGTAATTCCCCCACCAGTTTCATAATTCGTACTGTAATAATAGCCCTCAGAGTTAGTGTCCTAATACGTAGGTTCTTACATCACAGACATCACAGACTGACACACGGCCTACTAGCCAGCCGACCCCTCCGAGAAGCTAACCAACGGGTCCGATGACGAAGCTGACTCCGACTAGGAGGCAACCATTCAAGAAGCTGGCTAGTAGGGGAAAAGCAAAGAAGAGCCTGGTGAAGGAGAGCGAGAAGAGTGCGCTAGCTCTCATGCCATTCGCTCTGGGGATGCCCATGGCCTCCGATACCGCAATTTCGAGCATGGGGTTAGCATGCCAGAGCCTGCATGCATGGTACATGAGGAGGACAAACCAGACCAGGACGCAGCGTCCGACGCACATCAAGGTCAAGTACACCGTGGCAGAGTTCCATAACGACGTTGGGACCTACCCGGTGACCTTCGAAGACCTGCACAATTTACTGAACAAAGATGCACTCGACTTGTCAATCCTACGGTCTTGGTTGCTGTAAGTATCCTACTAGCCTACGCCTGTTCGTGCATATACGGATATATGTCATTTATTAATTGGTTACTTCCGTGCAGCTGCATGACCAGCTATGCCAAATCTAAGGGCATACCTGTTGGTTTCTTGGACCCCCAGATGGTCGCCGAGGTGATGTTTAGGACCGACGCAGACTTCGTTGTCGACTACATCAAAAGAGGGTTGCTTGCTCAGGTCGACAAGGAGTACATACTTGTACCCTACAACCAGAGGTGAGTGCTTTCATCAGTACTTCACCCGTATATTAGTGTCTCCATGTGCACACCCCCAAACTTAGATTAAATTTTTAATTCTTTACGTGTAACATGTAGCTACCACTGGATCCTGCTGCTACTTATTCCAAAAAGGAACAAGGTGTTCTACCTTGATTCATTGCAGAGGAAAGGGTACTCGTATTGCGGCGCACAAGATGTATTCGAAAAGTGATGATATTCATGTGGACCTGTCTTGCATGCATCTAGATTTACTGTCCTCAAATTGTCAATTTCGACTATCCTCAAACTGTCAATTTTGACTATCTACAGGGCTTTCACGAACTACTTTGACGAGGGAGGGCGACAACACGAGCGGCGAGCCGATAAGTTTCAGTGGTTACAATTTTCGGTACAAATTTCAACTGGCATCTGTTTTACTTCATAACGTGTCCCTAGCTAACTCTCGGTCTGTAAATTGGCAGTGCCATCAGCAGCCGGACGACAATACATGTGGGTTCTACGTGATGTGCCACATGTATGACCTGATCATCACCCCTTACTGCCCAGGTTTCCCCGAGGTATACAACTGCTCCCCTTTGTATCGATTTGGCAGAATTTACAACTGCATTGAGCTAATTTTTTCTGTACCAAGTCTTGCTGTAGGGGGTCAACTTCCCTTCGGAAAGCTTTGACCCTCAGGAGATTGGTATTGTCCGAGGGATGCTCGCTGAGTTTTTCCTTGCGGAGGTCATATCAACCAAGGGGAAGTTTAGGGACCTGCAAGGTTCATATTAGTGCGGCCTTACATTTATTTGTACATCTAACACACTGACTTTAATTGTCGATTATATTTATTTGTTCAATCTCAATTGTACATATTTCTGAGTTCTGTGCTGTATATATGAAATGCTATTGTACATGTTTCTAAGTTGTGTGCATGTATATATGAGACTGTATATATTTGAGTACTGTGCGTGTATGAAATGAACTGTATATATTTGAGTACTGTGCATATATGAAATTCATGAACTGTATATATGAAATGCTATTTGTACAGACGGTTTTGATCTTACAAACCGTCTGAGATTATAACCGTCACCGATAATGACACTATCACAGATGGTTTTGACCTAAAAATCATCTATGATATCACACTATCAATATCACAGATGGTTTTGACCTAAGAACCGTCTGTGATATCACACTATCACAGACGGTTCTAAATTATAACACTATCACAGATGGTTTTGACCTAAAAACTGTCTGTGATATCTCACTATTACAGATGGTTCTGAGATTATAAACCGTCTGTGATAAGGAAACAATCACAGACGGTTCCAAGATTACCACCATCGCTGATAATGACAATATCACAGATGGTTTTGACCTCAAAGTCGACTGTGATACTCTAAATACACAGACGGTTCTGAAACAACCGTCTATGATAAGGACGCTATCACAGACGACTCCTAGGTCATAACCGTCTCTGATAATATAAGTATCACAGACGATTTTGATCTCAGAACCGTCAATAATAATGAGAGTATCGCAGACGGTTCTGAGGTCATAACCGTCTCTGATAATTTGAGTATCACAGACGGTTTTGATCTCAGAACCGTTAGTAATCGCAGATGGTTCTGAGGTTATAATCATCTCTGATAATTTGAGTATCACAGACAGTTCTGAGGTCATAACCGTCTCTGATAATTTGAGTATCACAGACGGTTTTGATCTCAGAACCATCAGTAATCACAGACGGTTCTGAGGTTATAACTGTCTCTGATAATTTGAGTATCACAAACGGTTCTAAGGTTATAACTGTCTCTGATAATGTGATTATCGCAGATGGTTCTGATTTCATAACCGTCTGTGATAATGTGAGTATCCCAGATGGTTTTGACATCAGAACCATCTGCGATACTCATATTATTACTGACGGTTCTGAGATCAGTACCGTCTGTGGTAGTATGAGTATCTCAGACGGCTTTGATGTTATAACAGTCTGTGTAGTATGAGTATCACAGACAGTTCTGATGTTATAACAGTCTGTGTAATATGAGTATCACAGACGGTTCAAAACCATCAGTGATAGTACATGATTATCACTGACTCGAATATCACTGAAGGGTAAGAACCGTCTATGATGACTGTTTTGACCCGACTGTAATAATGAATTCTGTAGTAGTGAACTACCTAACTTACGACAAGGAGTTGTGTGCACTGCCTCAGGCCATAAAACATTGGCGGTGTTACATTTTGGGTAAGGAGACTGTTGTCCACACCGACCACCAACCTTTACAATATTTGCAAACTCAATCGAAGCTACAGCAAGCTCAACATATGAAGTGGATGTCGTATCAACAGCAATTTAATCTGGTACTTAAGTACAAGAAGGGCATACACAACAAGCTGGATGACATGTTGTCACGACAACCAATTATGACCCTCTACTTATCAGCATTTATGCAGATCGAGCCTTCATGTCATGACGACTATACCACAATGTATAGTGAAGATCCTGATTTTTTATCAGCACTGGTTGAGCTCGAAATGGAGAAACCTACAGAGTTCGTTCGGCGAGAAGGACTCTTGTACAAGGAAAATTTACTTTGTACACCTTGTGGAGCACCTCAAATTCAATGACTACTAGAAGCGCATACATCGAAGGTTGCTAGTCACTTTGGGGTTACAGAGACTTTGCAAAATTTTCATCGACATGTGTTTTGGCCGTGAATGTAGTAGGATGTGGCTAGTTTTATTCGAGGCTGTAATCTTTGCAGCATCTCGAAACCAGCAAACCAAAAATTGGGTTTGTACACTCCTTTGCTAGTTCCATCATGACCATGGGAGAGCATATCCATGTATTTCTTGGGAGGATTGCCTAAGACCCGACGTGGCAACGACTATCTCTTTGTTGTCGTTGATCGGTTCTCCAAAATGATAACTCTCATACATTGTCGAAAGACTATCACAAGAGAAGAAGTGGCTCAAGTATTCTTTCAGCACGTTTGGACACATTTCGGACTACCGACTTCTATTGTGTCTGATCGTGATACCCGGTTCCTTAGTCACTTTTGGCGATCACTCTGGACGATGATGGACATGAAGCTAAAGAGGAGTACTGCTTTTCATCCTCAAACTGATGGTCAAACTGAAGTGGTAAATCGAACAGTCGTTCATCTTTTGAGGGGCTTTAAGTCAAAGCACCGAAGATCTGGGATGAAAGCACACCATACCTGCAGTTTGCTTTTAATTATAGCAGTGCATGGCTGGAAAGTCACAATTTGAGGTCTGTTTGGGATTTCTACCACAGAGTCCATTCGATATGGAGTTTGTGATCCCTACGTCAACACATAATAGCAAGGAAGCCTTTGATCAGCACTACACACAAAAGTTCCTGGAAGGTATCCAACGGCTCCATAATGAGGTTGAACAAAACTTGCTGAAGACTCAACTCAAGTACAAGGCGCGACATGATCGGCACCGAGTTGATGCTCAATTCCAAGAAGGTGATATTGTATGGCCACATCTGAGTAAGGAGAGGCTCAAAGGTGAAGGTAAAAAGCTCAAACACATCCATTATGGTCCTTTTCAGATTTTGCAGAAAGTTGGTACTAATGCTCATCAGCTCGAGTTACCTCCATACATGGATATTTACTCGATTGTCAATGTTGAGCACCTCAAACTCTTCGAGCCTTCTATGCTGGATGATGAGCCTGATACCATAGTACCATCTATTGAAGACTTGGTCTATCAACGAGAAGAACCTCTACCTGGCGACGTGATCTTGGAGAAGAAGGGGACAACCACTCGCAACGGTACACAAGAGTCTTTCGAATTAGACAGAAAGATCAGCGCGCACGTGCGGCAAAGTGGTACACCCGAGAAGATGGTCACTCAACTTCCACATCTCCAGTTTTGATCAAGTGTTCACCAACCGGGGTTGGCTCCTTCTCAATAGAGGAGTCATGATCTGGAAAGATCTTCGGATCTTTCAGATCGAGTTCGCAAAGGCTTCGCGACCTAGACCTATTCAAGTTCGGAAAGGCTTCACGACCTCGGAAGGGTTCGCGACCTTGGAAAGGGTTTGCGACACGGATCCGATCTCTGGTCGGATTGTATTCCGATCAATTTATATATAACTAAGTCTATATGTTTAGGTTAGTTAGTGTCCGAGTCTAATACGTCTAGTCGGTTATTGAGTCCAATATGTATTCATACAATTGAAATACAAATAC
Organism: Pharus latifolius; assembly: GCA_019359835.1. Classification (NCBI taxonomy): domain Eukaryota; kingdom Viridiplantae; phylum Streptophyta; class Magnoliopsida; order Poales; family Poaceae; genus Pharus; species Pharus latifolius. The sequence continues at coordinate 37,406,002 of CM033325.1, forward strand.
CTTGTAATAGAATAGATAGATTATCTATCTAAGTATCTACTTTGCATAGATTAGATCGAATAGTTCATCGACTTCAGCGAGTGCGTCCTAACGTTCAACGTGTACAAGATCCCTCTTTAAAATAAAGAGCGTGCTATCTTTTGAACTGTGTTCTCGATCAACTTGGGTTTCGGTAATTCCGAAATCTCGTTATTCCGCATATTAGCATCTAATCGAGTATCGAAAAAGTCCTACATTTCAATCAAAGCAAAGCGGCATTTGGTCGAGGATAGATTGAAACCCGGTCAAGACCGTAATCAGATCAAGTAGCTGCTACTACATCAACTTCACCTCAACCGTAAGAAGTGTGAGTTCGGCCAGCAAACTCTACTTTACCTAGGATTTGTGGTCGGAAAGGGTACATTGCAAATCAACCCCAATAAGGTAAAAGTGATCCGTGAGTGGCCTCGACCTTGAACAGTAATGGAAGTGCGTAGTTTTGTCGTAGCATGCCAGTACCTTCGGAAGTTTATTCGACACTTCTTGATATTGGCTTCTCTGTTACATGCACTAATCAGGATCAACAAGAAGTTCGAGTGGAATGGAAAGCACGAGGAAACCTTCCTTTTTCTAAAGATGAAGATTAGTGAAGCACCTGTTCTGGCTTTACCGAATCTACAAAAGCCATTCGAGGTTGATACCGATGCCTCAGGTTATGCAATGGGCGAGTGCTCATGCAAGAAGGTCGACCAGTAGCATATCACTCCGAGTTATTCCAAGGAGCTCAAAAGAATTGTCCAACCTATGACAAGGAGTTATGTGCACTGCATCAGGCCGTGAAATATTGGTGGTGTTATCTTTTGGGTAAAGAGACTGTGGTACACATCGACTACAAGCCTTTGCAATATTTGCAAACTCAATCCAAGCTATAGCAAGCTCGACACATGAAGTGGATGTCGTATCTGCAACAGTTCAATCTGGTGATTAATTACAAGAAGGGAGTACTCAACAAACTAGCTGACATGTTATCACGACCACTAGTTACTGCCGTCTGCTTATCAGTGTTCATGCAGATGAAGCCTTCACGTCATGAGGATTGTGCCACAATGTACCATGAAGATCCTGATTTTTGATCAGCACTGACTGAGCTCGAAATAGGGAAACAAATAGAGTTTGTTCGTCGAGAAGGACTTTTATACAAAGGAAATTTGCTTTGTATACCTTGTGGAGTACCTCAAGTACAGTGGTTACGAGAGGCGCATACATTGAAAGTTGCTGGTCACTTCGGGGTAACGAAGACCTTCCAAAATCTTCATCGACCTGTGTTCTGGCTGCGGATGCAGCAAGATGTGGCTAGTTTTGTTCGAGACTGTAGTCTCTGCAGTATCTCGAAACCGACAAACCAAAAATTAGATTTATACACTCCTTTGCCAGTTTCGTCACAACCATGGGAAAGTATATTCATGAATTTCTTGGGAGGATTGCCTAAAACTCGACGTGGCAATGACTATCTCTTTGTGGTTGTTGATCGGTTCTCCAAGATGATAGTTCTCATACCTTGTAAGAAGACTATAACGGGAGAAGAAGCAGCTCAGGTATTCTTTCCGCACGTTTGGAGACATTTCGGACTGCCAAATTCTATTGTGTCTGATCGTGATACCTGATTCCTTAATCACTTTTGACGATCGCTTTGGTCAATGATGGATACGAAATTGAAGAGGAGTACTGTGTTTCATCCTCAAACTGATAGTCAAACCGAGGTGGTAAATCGAATAATCGTTCATCTCTTGAGGGGTTATAACTCTAAGCATCCAAAGACCTGGGATGAAAGTATACCATACCTGCAGTTTGCTTTTAATCGAGCAGTGCATTGTTCAATTGGAAAGTCTTCTTTTGAGATCTGTTTGGAGTTTCTAATAGCAAGGAAGAATCTGATCAAGATCGAGCACAAAAGTTCCTGGAAGGTAAATAGAGAGAACAGATTGAAAAACTGTTTTCTCCCAGCATAATCTGCAACCTAGCAAATCTCCTTCAGTTTAAAAGAGAAAAGAAATAGAAAAAACTCAAAGAAACGTCGTAACGGGCTCTTAGTTTTGTAGCTCCACTCTTGAACAGGTATTTTGCCTGACCGCGGCTACTCCACCATCCCTTTCCACCACAGCGCTATAATCATCCTGGACGCTAAACCTGAGGATTTCATCTTTGCGTTCCTTTTATTTTTTTTGAGCCATAGCAGACAATTGCTCATGGGGACTATAATGATAGCCATTTTCCACGGGGGAGTTCAGACTTGTTGCGGCCTTCAAACCAATGTTCAAAAAATGATAATATATTCATATCTATTCTAATATATTAAAATAATGTATTTATTAAGATTATAATAATTTTATCACTATCAAAGTGTTTATGAGAATTTTCTTCTTCACCGTAACAAAAATCCTAAATTATGTTTTGTAAGATTGACAAGATTTTCAGATTGATGTATTAGTTTTACATCTAGTATTAATTCAAAATATTAAAAGTTTATAATGACATTTTGTGTTTATATTTTATATATTGTACTGTATCTACTTATCAAATAAATTATATTCCAAGAAACAGATTATTAACTATCTAATGGGCTAAAATTAATCAAAATTATATTTCATAATTATTAAGTGGGTTAATTAGATGATTGAACCAAAAATTGCCGATTAATAATAACTAGGTCAATGCCCGCGCGTTGCCGCGGGTATTGAGGGAATATATATTAAAGTGTTTACACCATTTTTTTGTGCTGACTCGACCAAGTTTGCATTGAATAATGATGAATACAGCTGGTATTTTTTAGAACTTGGAGAGCATGACCAGGTTTGGGGTGGACGACCAGTTTTGTAGTGAATCATGATGAACAGGGTAGGTACAGAGCAAGTATTTTTTAGGACAGCAAGATGACGACCAGGATTGGGATGGGACGACCAGTTTTGCTTTGAACCGTGATGAACAGAGTAGTTATTTTTTAAGACAGCAAGAGCACGACCACGTCTGAGATGGTACGACCAGGTACATTTGCTCTCTAAAAAATAACTACTCTATTCATCATGATTCAATACAAAATTGATCGTACTATCCCACACCTGGTCGTGCTCTTGCTCTCCTAAAATAGAACCAAAAGCTGGTGGAATTGGTCGAAATAATGCCTATGGCTGATCGTAGCCGGTGTTTGGTCGAAGTAGGGGGTTTGTTGTTGAGTATGGTCAGAGTTTTGGTACTGGTCGTGGCGCCGAAATTTGCGGTTGGTGATTTTTGGTGCACGACCATTGGTCGAAAGTACGATGTTTTTTGTAGTAATTGGATTTATAATCGCGCCAGAATTGTGGTTTGATGGGGAATTTAGCTTGCATGCGGAGTGGTTGAATGTGACAATCTGTTGAAAGGACGGGAAGTTGTTTGTGGTTGAATGAACAGAAAAATGTCGTCATCGTGTTCGCAAGGAAAGTTGAGAAAGTTAACGCAGCTAAGAAAGTTTTGTTGGTAAATAATGTGAGTTGTGTGTGGTCGAAGGAAGGAACTGGTCGAAGTAGGGCCTTGTTGTTGGTTATGGTCGTAATTTTCTACATTGGTTGTTTTCGCGAAATTTCTGGTTGTGTTGTTTTGGTCAATTAGCTTTGGTGGGAATGGGTTTTTAATTCCAGTGGAACCCTGGGTTGGTGGTCGAAATGTTTTGGTGGATTAACTTTGTCCGAAATGGGGTTTTTTTTTTGTTGCAACTTCTACATGCGGTCGTGTAAGAAGGTGTCGTTGATGGGGAGTTTTAAATTGCAGTTGAGGTCTATGTTGTTGGCTGTTTCCGGTGCCTTGTTGGGTTGCGGAATGGACACACTGGTTGACAGTGTGGTATGTTGTAATTGGTCAATATTTTGGTGATTAAAGGTATGATCAGAGGGTAGTTGGTGCTTGGATGGTTAGTGTTATTATTTGGTAATGTTGGTCAAATGAGGGGTTTATTGGGAATACGGTTAGCATGTTGTTCGTGCATTGGATTTGAAGCAGTTGATCATTTGATCGTTTGAGTTAAGTAGAGTGAAAACGCTGAATCAGAAGCGAAAAAAATAATGTGGTCTTGTATTATTTGATTAGTTTGCGCAATAAATGTTTGGTTTGGAGAATTGATTTATGTCGGTTAAAAAATGTTGTTTTGGTGATATTTTTATAGTTTATATTTTGTTTTTGGTCAATCTCTTATGTTTTTTGTGGTTTTTTGGTCGAGCTGGTATGTTTGATTAGTTTTGAGTGAAAGTGGATTGTTTTTGGTTCATTTGTTTCTTTTGGTTGGAAGGTTCGGTGTTTAGTTGCTGTTGAATTTTGAGTTGTTCCTCGATTTAGTTGACAGGGGGTGTGATCGAACAAGCAAACTGATTGGCATGGACTGGTCGAATTGAGAAGAGAATGCAAATATGTTGTTTTGTTTTGAAGTGGTGAGACACGATGAAGGCACTGGTTGTGTATTCAATTTTAATCAGTGGACTAAAACATTGAATTGGAAGACAAAAATATAATGTAGTCTTGAAGTAGGTGAGTAGTTCGCGTAGTAATTGTTCTATTTGGATAATTGACTCATTACCATTTGAGGATTTGGTAGGAAGCTCCCATATTTAATTGTGATGGAACTTTGTTTTGTTGGTTAATTTATCTGTGGTAAGGTGCGGTTGAACAACCAAACTGATTGATAGCGTCTTGGCGAGTGAGTAAGATAATGTGGTAATAGTGTTTTGTTTTGGATTGACTGGGTACGGGAAAAGTATAGGTCATGCATTTGCTTTCTACCAGTCGATCATGATACCAGAACAAATTTAACATGAGTATGAAAATGCGATGATTCCATTGCAAGACTCAGAGGAACATAAGAGTAATACTTATAGTTTGATGACGGAGAAAAAGGACTTTACATAAAATCAATGATACTGATTCGATCACAGGGCCAAAAAAACAAAAGCATTGATTAGGCAAGGATGAAATAGTATTGAAGAACCTTATGATTAATACTGTATTTCTCACAAAATGGAAGGCAGTTCCTTGTAAATACATCAGTTTTTGTGAGCAGCTCAAAAGTAAGGACCAGCTTAACATGAGTACGTGATCATCAGGAACGTAGCAACTGAGTTTCTGGAAAAGATAATGCACAGGTAAAAGAGACATGAGATCGAATTTGAGGGATACTAAAAATAAAACAAGATATTTATTCAGTAAAGAAAACAAGTATCATTGATTGGAACAGAGAGCAAATATGAACATTTGGGATTAGTGAATATTTTGATAGAAAAGTACTGTTAACACAGAGTGGGTTAAGTTTTTTGAGTAAAAACAAATATATGAAATCGGTGAAAACCAAATCAGGTTAACATTTTTGTCAAAAAATTCAGTGAGAACAGAGAGGGGAATGCATACGTGAGGCCAATGTGTTCACACAGGGAAATATCAACTGGAATCAGTAGGTTTCCTGTATAGAAAGGCAATAGAAAAAATGTTAAGCTGATGATCTGTGAAACAGCATGTATCTATAGTACGATGTTTCTAAATAGACTTACTTGTTGTCAATATCTTTATGTTTCATACTGGGGAAAAGTGCTCTTTTTGTTCCAAATGTGGTGGTAGTGTCACAATCAATACTACAAAATAATTGGTTAACGAAAGATAGACAAAATATGTATTTGTACAAGTATTTATATGTGATAAAAACAATGTATTACCAAGATCGTTTTTTCGAAGATGATAGTTGTGCTGGATCTGTGAATGGCGTATCACGTTCCGTAGTAATCGGCTAGTTTATAAGAAAACAAATAAACGAAACCATACTTTACGCCCTGATGGTAGTTAAATTAATGAATGCAAAAAAGATGCTATATAATAACAGATAGATGGACTAACCGTTTGAGATGTTTTAACAGCGCCTGGTGATGTTGTTGATGTTTCTTCTATGTCTTTTGAAACAATAAAGCTGTCTCTTTCCATTTTATGATGAGATGAGTCAATACTTTTAGCGGGGGTTAAAATTAAGCTCTCATGTGAAGACGGCAGTGAGGCTGATACAGTATGAAGTCCCGAAGAGGATTGTTGACTTGTTGGATAAGTGGTCCGCTTGTCTAAAATGTTGTTTACTTGAAGTGAAATAGTCGTGCTATTGTAACTTTTTTCTGTGACACTAACATTCCATGTAAATTTTTGATTGATCAGCCTTGTTATGTCTTGTGGAATTGTATGTTTGCTTGGGTTTGAATTCAACAGGGTTAATGCGGATTTTCCAATCAGTTGCTGTGCAACTGCTCCAAACAGGACGAACTCAGTAACTCCAGTGTGATCACCAGCCATAACAGCTAACTTGTACCTGTAAATTTAGAGAACATAGTAATGGAAGTACACACAATATTGACCTGATAACTGAAATTGTAGCAAATATGGTACCTTGGCTGGGCATGTGTAGGGGCAAGGTCGCATGAGTTGCATCTATATTGGTCGCCAAAAGGTTTCGTAGTTTTTTTACAATCCATACAAGCTGTATACCACCATGATTGGCTTGCTATGATGTCTGTTATGACGATGTCACAGATATACTTTGATCTCTACATTATAGAAAACTTTTAAGTTTTTTGTTTTGTCGCATAAAATGTATAAGTGTATTAATCTATAGATAGAAAAGATCACCTCAGCCTCATGTGGGTTAAGATCCATGAGCTCTGCGATTGTCATGGTCTTTGGAGGTGCAATTTCCTTGGTATTGCTTTGGCTATCTATATTTGTTGTTAACCATTCAATAGGTTTAAATTGACCTCCCAAGCTATACAGATAGATAAGAAATCATGTGATTAGTTGAGTAGTTATGTAATGTATTAATGTAAGGAATAACCAATTTAATATCAAAATGGAAATGAAATGTTATTAATTATGTGATACCTTTCTTTAAAATCATTGATTTAAGGTACATTTATATTTATGTACCATTTACAGGCTGGACCACCAGAAATTATTTCTTGGTCTATAGGGTAAAGAAATAATATATCAATAAGATGTATAACAAATGTCTCATGGATGGAAGAATAAAGTTTTGTTTGGTAATAGAAAAAAACCTTTGAAGTGCTTAATGAGGGTGCCGACAAAAATAACAATAACTGGTTGAATCGCGCCTATTGCGTGAATAGTTTTTGCATTGAATTCAACTGCACATGATCCCCATAATGTAACAGTTTTGACATTGTCGGTGCAATGAAATATGAATAAGAGTATTATATTTGTTGGAGATGCATGTGTTGAAGAACGAAAAAACTCAAACCTGAGATCGCGGATGTAGATGTCTCTTTTTTGTGTGTCTGTTGTGCGTCCTCTAATGTTGATAGAAATTAATTCTGATATTGTTGTAATAACACCAATGACATCTATTGGTAAAACATAAAAAACAATTGATGATAAAGGTATTAAATAGAAGCATTTATGGATACTTAAGAGGAGGATATCTGTTTCATAAAGCAAGTTTCATCAATTGTTGAGGTGTATAGAAACATATCGAACCTGTAAAGAATTCTTGGTTGCCACTACGGTGTTTTAGATTGTTGAAACTCACAAGAGTGTACACATATGAAGGAAACATTATAGGGTTGTTCAAACTTTCTTCAATTTTTGTCCAATTTGTGATCTGAAGCATATACTTGTTGTCAACAGGTTTGTAAGTATTTTTGGCGGGCATCACTCTGAAATAATGAAAGTAGTAGATCATTCCCTCGGACAATAATGTCTTGAATTTTGGAGCATGATCTTTGAAAATTCTACCTCTTATTGAACTGCCCTGGAAATTTAATAATGGGGAAAAATGAATTAATTAATTAATACACTAAATATTAATTGCTCAAGAATGAGTATAATTAATAATAATATTACATTAATATGTTTGTTTATAATTAGTTGAGTATAATTGTTCAGCGGGGAAAAGAGGATTCAAGCAGTATAAAAAAAAGTTGTAATCTGGTTAGAGCTCAGTTTCATCAGTCAGAGGTTAGGTTGATTAGTGAGTGTTGAAGATCAAATATGTAGGCATAAACAATTATATTGGCTTACCTAAAACAATAAATCCAATCATAAACAGTTTCACCAATAACTAAACAAAAACATTGGTTGAACCAAAAGCAAATCTTACCAGCAGGTGGTATGCATTGAAGGAACAAGTAGTAATAGATGTGCTAATTGAACCAAAAGCAATAAGGTGTTTTGATCGAAAAGAAGTAACAGTAACATAACAAAAACAAAACTAAACACAAGGATCCAACAAAAACTAAAGATTGTCAGTAATATAAAAACAGAAACATTGATTAGAAGAAATGACAAAAAGAAGTAGTAGAGACAAAAGCTAAGCCTAGAGCATCATAGCGAGAAGAAAACAAAAATTACTGATGATAGAATAACAATTGAGTGTTTGCGAAAAATATAACTAGGAATTCGACAGGAAATTAGAATAAAAATATAACAAATAAAAAACGCTATGGTTGTGATAAGAATGTATGGTGTAGGAACAATATAATAGAAAAGAGTAATCATGAAAAGTAAGTAAAAGGTCAAGAAAAGAAAAGTGTTGACCTGTTCATCAATCAAGACAACTACTACATGTATCAATCTCTGATCGTTGGAGGGATCGCAAAAATCCCACATTCTGCTAAGTCGAGCACGGATATGCCATTGTTGTTTTTCTAGGGTCAGCTCAGAGATAAGAGAGTAATCCATCTGGTAATAAGAAAATGAAACAATAAACATTGGTTAAGCTATTTTGTTTTGATTTCAAAATAAAAAAAATGACATGTAAGAAAATAACAAAAATAAAACATATAATTTTTTTAAATAAATACAATATAAAAATAAATATCATAAACAGAAATAAAATAATATCAAGATCTTTTCTACAGTAAAAAGAGTAACAAATATATTTGATGAAGAACCATAACAAAGGAAAACAAATATCAAATCTATTGGGGAAATTATAGAAGCTAATTATTTTATCTCAGTTATGCTGTGTGTAATTATTAGTGATTGTGAAAGTGAAATGCACAGATAACGAAAATTTGGAAAAAATCTTACATTGAGAAGTCAGTGTAATCGTATTCAACTCGTGCGTTGTGAGACCTACAAAAGAAGAAAAGCATACATAATTACATCAAATACATGAACATTTATATAACACTGTGATCATTTGCGTATTAAATAAACAAATTAAACATTGTGTAACACACAAGAAATATTGAATAGCAGGATGTTTTGTGTTCACAATTTGTATAGTCGTGTAATAACTATAAAAATAATATGTTTAGAACAATCAATTGCGTGAATAAAGAGCAAAAAAATAGGAATAATAATTAAATAAACATATAATTTTTTTTGGAAGTAAAGGGCGATTTAAGTCTCAGGAAAACAGATAGAGAAAGAAATAAGTTATATCTTGGATAAAATAGAATCTATGTTTGGATTGATATGAAGAAAGAATATCTTAGTAATATGGCGAATAGAACGATAGTTGATACCAATATGACACGGTGATCCAATCAGAAAAATGAAAAGCATATCAAACGCTCTACCAAAGAATGTGCAGCTTGTAGCACTTCGTGGTAGACAATATTACGAGTTTTGTTCCCACATGTCCCATCTTCATTTTCTATAACAATTTTTAGGCCTTGGTGTGATGTTGCTCTAGAGACAGCAACATACAACTGACCATGTGCAAAGACAGGTTTTTTTAAATAGAGCTCAACTTTGCATAAAGTCTGTCCTTGGCTCTTATTTATTGTCATTGCGTAACACACCCTATTGGAAATTGTCTCTGTTGAAGTATGAAAGGCCATCTAGAACTGGACATGTTAAGGACTATTCATGGTATATGGACGACAACACCAATATTTGTGCCAGTTATTATCACAGCCTCTAATGTTCGTTCAGATAAATTTTTCAAAATCAAACGTGTACTGTTGCAGAGGCCCAAAGATTGATTTAGATTACGCAATAATATGATGGGTACCCCCTTCTTTAACAATAGCCTATGATGCGGGAAATTATTACTGTTTATAGAATTGAGGAATTCAAGCGGATATAATATATCAATATCTAATGATGTATCTGTTGATTTACATATAGAATCATAGCTAAGATATTCTTTTTCATCAGATGGAACCATATTTATGACTGCAGTATTTATGGAATCTACGGTATCGTTATTGGGACAAATAACAGCACGTGTGCTAAGGTAAGATATGCACTTGTAAGAAGTATGAAAATCGTCATAAACAAAATCAATTATAGCAGCAAGTTTGTCGGACTCCATTGTTAAGAGTAAATCATTTGGTATTTCAATCCATGTTGGTTCAGATTCCCCTTCTCTTTGTTCGGCTGGTAATGCACCATTTCCTAAGTTTAATATCCACCGACTAAAAAGTTTGAGGTCTTTTCGATGTACATCATCGATTCGAGTTATGCAATCGCATATTAGTTTCCAATTTCAACAATGTAACATGCTGCCATAATTCAGAACTTGTTATTGAAGCATTAATAATGGTGGATTTAGAATACCTCCTTCAATAACAGGGAGTATTTGACGGAAATCACCACCGAGAACCATAGGTTTTCCCCCAAAAGGAATCACTGATGCATGTGGTTCATCAGCAGATATAATATCACGCAACGACCTATCCAACGCTTCAAAGCAACGTCTATTGGTCATGGGAGCCTCATCCCACAGTATCAAAGAAGTTTTTTTGATCAATTCACCAAGTGATGTGCCTCGTTTAATATTACATATGCTAGATTCATCGATTTCAATGGTATTTTAAAACGAGCATGAGCAGTTCTGCCACTTGGAAGAAGCAAAGAAGCAACACCTGATGATGCAACAGCCAAAACAATTTTCCCATAAGATCTAATCTCAGTAATAATTGCGTTCCATAAAAAAGTCTTGCCGGTCCCTCCATGGCCTGACACAAAGAAAATACCTGGGGAGTTGGAACATACACGTGACATGATGGTATCAAATATTTTCTTTTGATCGTTGTTTAACATGGCAATCAATCTTGTGCAAGTTCATCCATTATCAAACGATTATCTATGCATTCAATAGAACGGGTAATAGGAACCGGTAAGTTGAACTCAGAAATAGAACATCCATTGTTCGAAAATAACTGTGTTAGGTCTTCTAATAGTAACGATCTTAAGTGCGAATCAGGTGGGCAATATCGTGGATTATCAATTGCACATCTAAGTCGATGTTGAATATCCTCAGCAAGATGACACCAATATTTTTCAAATAGACCACGAGCATCAGAAACATGACAAAAGATAAGAAGTGTCATAAATAGGTGCCTAAGTTGGCAAGGTGATGCACAAAGAATAGCCTCATCAAGTGCACTGTACCATTCATTATCATCACCTAGAAGACCTCGAGCTTGACATGCTTCTCTAAAACTATCATAAACAACACCATTGACAGTTTTAATATCGTCATAACTACATGCGCCTTGAACGATCATGAGTAGCATACGCCAAAAATATATTTCGCCCGATGATGGGGCAACATAGTACATTCGACCGATTCTATTTCCTCGTTTTCTCTCTGTCCAGCATCTCGCACTTTCATCCCAACACCACTTAGTGGGGAAATCACAATATGTAAGCAAACGGGCAGATTCTTTTTTTTGGTTAGTTTTAAACCACTCTGTAAGCATGGTTTTTTGCGCAGCAGGACTCTGAGTAATAGCATGAAGGTCAAACAGCGCATCATAACGGACATAATTCATATTGGGTAAATGGACAGCTAATCGTTCAACTGTAGGCATCCTAACGTGTATATCAAATTCAAACAATCGTCATATCGCCTCATGTGTTGATAAGTATCTACAATCAATATACTCTTGTATTTCATCATGTTGTTTCACTTCAGAACTTGCCTCAACACTTGCATGGGTAGGCATAGATCGGAAAGTAACCTTTGCTCTGTCTTGTCCTTTAGTAACATATTTAAATAAATATTGGATCAATCTAGTTTTGTTACACCACTCAACATTGATATGCGCTTGATATTTTTTGAGCAAAAACAAATTGTGAGGCACAACCCATCTATTATCAAGCCGTGATTTATTTTTTATTACAAATCGGTTATCATCACGGCATCTATACAATGTGAATCCAGTATCATCAATAACAGTTTCATCTTGAAATTGTTTGGGATAGTGCTTTGAACATTTTGATTTCTTCATGCAAGGACATTTTGGATTCAATAATCCACATGGGCCATGTACCATAAATTCATCTACCAAAGCATAGCCTAATGGATCAGCTTCAACATCGGGTATCTCAGCGGAGATAAAAGCGTCAATGGTTGAATGTGAGGGATCTTTGCCTTTTCCATCTAGCCATATAAGCATATGATCATGTGGAAGACCACGCTTTTGAAATTCAACAGTGTGCAACACTGTTAGGCCATGGTAAAAAATTAGAACATATGTTTAATAATAATGATAATAGGGTATCTCTAATACGATGTAAAAACAAAGCATGAAAGCATCACCTGCTAATATAGGACCAAAAATCTGGCTATGTTTAATATCAGCAAGGAGCTCATTGAGCTTCATGTTGAAAACTCGGCAAACAATATCTAGACGATCAGATGATCTTTGACCAAGCTCATGACGTAGTGCATCGTCAATCTCTAGCCGTTTTGGGTTACATGTGAATGTAACAAAAAGATTGGGCGGGCCATATAAACGGCATATAGCCATAGCATCTTGATAATTTTGTGTCATGTATCTACGGCCTCCAGTAAAGCTAGTAGGAAGAATTGTTTTTCTACCCACAGAACTACCTTCAGCATGGCCTCTATCAATCTCATCATAAACACCCTGAACGCTCTCAGAGCGAAAATCATCTTGGTGGTCAAAAATGTAACGCAAACGATTACCCTCAACAGTTGAAAATGCATCAACAGCTGATTGGAATGATAATCAACCACAACAAAGATAGGGTATACGTTGGTTATGTCTATAATGAAAACGGTAGGAATAATATTCGAGCATAGTAACATGTTTTCTAGCATTTTCAGGTAATTCTTGGTAATTTTCATATTTAATACCAATTTGGAAACCACGTTCACCATAAGGGAATAAGATGGGATATTGTAAAGCCATGTAAGCAAGGTGTAAGCTTGAGATCTGTTTCAATGGGCCGGCATTATCTTGAACAATAATGTCATATTCAAAAGCATCTTTCGTAAAATCACCAACGATAATGCCAGCAAGCTCATCAGTGGTAGGCAAATTGTATTGGGGACCATCCGCACCGGCAGAGTCAACTATCCGTAAAGCTATCCTAATATCACCATGTTCACGTAATCGTTCTGCCGCCATTCTAAAACTTTTTGCTAGCGAGTTGCATTGATCAAACATGACCATGAGGGACCGAACAATAGATGGATCAGGATGGCAATCACTGTCATTGTCCATTTCAAAAATAGCAATACGATTTTCGAATTCATGCTGTGGGTCATGGATATAAAGTTGAGCAAATTTAGGTTTTGCAACATGAGAAGGAAGAAGACTGCCTATTCGATGGTGAACTAAGCCATTTATTCGGAAAACATAAGGCGCGTTTCCAATATTTAAAGACCGATCTATATCCGCACCTAAAGACGTAAAAGAGAACATTGAATTATAAGTTCGTATTTTCCTCATAAAATTTTTCGATTGAAGAACACCATCGAAACGTAAAAGACAATCCAAGAAAGGTGGAGGTGGTCTATAAACAGGCAAGTCAATTTTGCCCCCACGGCAGCACAAATTATATTGTATTTTATGTTTTGAGAGAGCAGATTCACCCTTCACCCTTTCTTGGTACCAAAAAACAGTATGGCATGAGTTGCAAGTATAGTCAGGACCACCATAATAAGATCGCTCAAGGCAAGATGCTAAAAAAGAATAATGTAATTAAGTAAGACACAGGAAAGTAAAACGGCAATGATAAGGCACATGTGATGGCAACATATGAGGCTGGATAGGAGCAGACAGAAAAAGACCTATTCCAAAACAGAAAACAGCAGAGAAAGATAGGTTTTGAAGCATGTGAGAACAACATAACATAACCCATCCAAGGTAGGTAACTACCTGGTTGGTTATGAGCGCGATGGAACATCAAAGACATCCTCTTCTTTCAATTTTTCTTGGCCTCTTCAGGAGTAACAAAAAGGTAGGGATGGCTTCCTAAACACGATTATAAAACGTGCATCTATAATGATTTACCACACAAAAAACCAACGTGATTGTTGAGAACCTAACTAAAATCAAGGACCCTCACCCCGTGTGTTTTGTACAGATGATATAGCATGTTGTTCACCGACGCGATATGCAGCAGAGCCACCTAGTCATAAAAAGGCCAAAAAAACACAAAGGGGGGAACATATGAACCAGCTAAGAGGAAAAAAAACGGAGAAAAATGAGAAACAAAAATGCACCATACAAGGATGCTTCCCATGCAACGAAGGTAGGCCTTTGCCGTTGTTGTTTTTTGTTAAATCCATTGAATAGTAAACCCACTAATCCTACAAAGCCTATAAAACATGCAGCAGCACAAATGAAGCACACTATAACAGGAAAATATCTACAATGTGTAACAAAATAATATCTGCACAATGCACAATAGTAAAATATCGGTAATATGTATCAACACAAGACATAAAAGAAACATGGAGACTATCTTGCCCAATGGTAAAATCTCACAGAACAGACATGCATATCACATGAAGCAATAGTCGAATATAAACAAAAATAGAAAACAAATAATGCACCTGTGCAACAGGAAGAAGTGTAGATAAAAGGACACGAAAGTCGGTAGGTAATGGCGAAGATTCGTTCACACCTTGTCAAAGCAAAAACCACAAAGATCAGTCATCCTCATGCGGTCAATATAAAAACAGAAGGACAACATAAAAACAGAAAAATTCCGAGACCCAAACAATGAACAATTTGAAATCATCAGAATCAACCAATAGAAAAATCAAACCAATACTATAACAGGAAAATATCTACAATATGTAACAAAATAATATGTGCTCAATGCACAATAGTAAAATATCAGTAATATGTATCAACACAAGACATAAAAGAAACACAGAGACTATCTTGCCCAACGTTAAAATCTCTCAAACAAAATCTCACAGAACAGACACGCATATCACATGAAGCAATAATCGAATATAAAACAAAAAATAGAGAAGAAATAACGCACCTATGCAACCAAAAGAAGTGTGGATAAAAGGACACGAAAGTCGGTGCAGGTAACGGCGAAAAATTTGCTCACATCCTGTCAAAGCAAAAAGCATAATGATCAGCAATCCTCATGCGATGAACACAAAAACAGAAGGACAACATAAAAACAGAAGATTTCTGAAACCCAAACAATAGACAATCTGAAATCATCAGAATCGACCAATAGAAAAATCAAACCAACACCAAATCACAAAAACGAATAACAGCACGACGAACAAACCAACGTTGCATTGGGCCGTACAGGGAAAACGGTGACTTTCCTTTCGGCGGGGAGCAAGCAGAAAAGCAAGACAAAAACAAAAAAGTAAAAAAATCAAGGCAACCACGAAGTCGACCACTGACGATTCGACCAAAGAGATCGCATGCAGAGACAACCAAAGCAACCAAAAAAAACAAAGCAAACCAACCACAGATTCGAGCACCGACGGAAACACGAAGCGGAGCACTGACGAAAAGACGACCACTGACGATTCGACCAAAGAGGCGCATGCAGAGACAACAAAAGCAACCCAAAAAAACAAAGCAAACCAACCACAGATTCGAGCACCGACGGAAACACGAAGTCGACCACTGACGAAAAGGCGACCATTGATGAATCGACCAAAGAGGTCGCATGCAGAGACAACAAAAGCAACCAAAAAAAAAACAAAGCAAACCAACCACAGATTTGAGCACCGATGGAACACGAAGTCGACCACTGAAAAAAAGACAACCACGGACGATTCGGCCAAAGAGATCGTATGCAGAGACAACAAAAGCAACCAAAAAAACAAAGTAAACCAACCACAGATTCGAACAGGCACGGAAAGACAAGTAGCGAGGATTCGACCAAAGAGGCCAAATGCACAACCAACTTAAAACGGTAACAGACAACTCCAAAAGGATTTTTGATATGAACACTTAACAGCAAAATACAAGTTTTTTCTTTTCAATCTACATCACGAGACACGACCAAAATTTATTTTCCTCACTGAAAAGCAAGGTTAAATATGGATCAAGTAAAAATTAGTACATAGACAGCGATTAAGACAGGATTAAAAAATAATTAACGGAATTGATTGCAATCATAATTATAAAAGATACAAATAGTTGTTTATTTTTCTATTTTAAATCGTTTTATTATATAATCTTATAGAACTAAGCACTAACCATAAAATATAAACTCATCCTATACAATCAACCAGACAACACTACTTAATCAATTGATACAATCATATAGAATAAAGTCATCTTTCCACACATCCCATTCAGCTTGGACCTGCCTTCTATAAAGTACCTTTGCATTGTACGTAAAAAAAATGCCTTTTATTGCTCAAAAAAGCCTAATAGCTTCATCCGACTAAGATTATCATGATTCTATCTCATAGAAAGTAGCAATGCACGCGCAACAGGAAAAAGCAAAACTCCGAAAACAAAAAACGGGACAGAAAGAAAACCACAACGAAAAGAAGAGCATAACCTGATGAAGAAGCACGAACAAACCATCTACACCAAGGTCAAAAATGGCGAAACCGGCAGCGAGGCACAGCAAATCCCAAACACAACAACGATAAACATGCAGGCAAAAAACAAACACAAGAGCAAAGAAGAACAGAAGAAAAAGCAAAAAGAAGACCACCTCGGGAAGCCAAGAAGCACACACTATAAAACAAAAGGAAGACACTGAAAAAAAAGACCCGGTGCACAGACAGAATAAACAGGCCACATGAAAGAGAAACAGGTAGACGGAGCAACCGAGAAAGCAAAACGAAAAACAAAACACACCCAAAATTGCCTCGGGAACGATCAGATGATGTGCGCGACAGCAAGCGCAGGAACATGTAGCCATCTAGAGACGTCCTCCGTGAAAACCCATGAAATTGAACGGCTGAGAAAACCAACAATCCAAAACCGCAAATAGAGGATCGGACGGGAAAGCAAAAAAGAGGTGACGTGGCACAACGACAAGGGCGCATTTCCAGCAGGCTTTAATTCTTTTCTTATTGTGCAGAGGACTAATTGTTTGAAATCATTAAAAACCCTCCAAATAGACTATACATCATAGTTTACCTGTCATCCCCGACTAATCGAGCGAATAATCAATCTTAGCGGCCGATATTTTCTATACTTCTCTTATTCGCATTTCCTACTTACTATTGAAAAAAACATTGTTACTGCTGCGTATCCCTTTTTACCTCTAATTGAGCGAGCAAAGGCGCAGCTTCCTCGTCTTTGTTTTAGAGTTAGATAGTGCTGTACGAACAATTATTATGTGTTCCTCTTTCCCTAGATACTTACTATTCTAGACTAATGTTCATTGCGCCTCGAGTTGGCGTCCATCGCATCACTTCATAATTAACATATAACATCCATAGACTATCATTTAAGTAATGATCTCAATTATTGAGTATATATTTATTTGATATCATTTATCAACCTCACATATGAATAATTGAAAAAAATGCATAACTAAATGTTTAAATTCTTTTAAAGCAAGTTTACTTTGGTGACTAACATGCTTCCCTTACAATAAACATTTTTAATCGATAAACTTTCAAGAGCAAACAAGAAAATCTTGCTGCGTCCAATCATATATATGAAGTAGCCATGTACTTTGCACTCTTTCATAAAAAATTAACTGCAAATCAAGGATATCCTTAGTTATGTTATTTTAAGTTGTACAAGAAAATATTTTCCTTTCATAAAAAATTAACTGTGAATCAAGAATACCCTTAATTATGCCATTTTAAGTTCTACCAGAAAATACCTTTTCAGATATATACAAGATATAGTATTACATGTATGGTTGATGCACTGTATGATGTATCATAACATGTATGGTACATGCACTGTTCACATGTATGATACTTAATGGCACATACACTAAATCTTGTAGAATGTTTTTCTTTAGGTGTGCTCTCTCTATTATGTACCATAGATAGACCTTTGGTATTTATAGTATGCCAAGTGTTGCATGCCAAGTAACTAAAACAACGCCTCATTTCGTCCAATTACAGAGGCAAGTGAACTGGCGTTGTTCAATAATACGGCATCAATTACAGCAAAATACGCTGCTTCAAGAAAAGGAAACTGACATGTGCTGTAACTTACATGGTTCTGTCTATGCCTTAACTTAAGTCTTCTATGTGCGTCAGCACTGCACTGTAGAACAGTGCTAATTACGGTCCATGACAGTTCTTAAATATAACCATCTTAAGTGCAAAGTCAATATCATTTAATCGTTAATGGTAAACCAAAAAATAAGAAAAAAAACTACAAAACATGTCCACAAGTAGAAAGACAAACATATTCTTGCAAACAAATAATATCAGAATTGGAAAACATCATGCCTTTTCGAAGACAACAAAGTGTGCATTAACTATTCGGGCTAATACATGTCATGGCAAACACCATAAGGATAGAAGCACTTGATTGATCATGAAGAACCAAAAAAAATAATACTTTAATGGTGAACCAATATTGCTAAGGAGAATGACTATGATACCAATAGAAAGTGGAAATCTTTAAAACTATGATCTATTCAGCAAAAATTAGATTCAATCATAACAATAATAATATGCTTCTGTTTACCTTACCTTAACACATACCATCTTTACATATATATATATATGCTTCATTTAGACCATGTATTCTCTCGTCTTTCTTTTATCCTTTCATGTTCTCTTATCATATGAACAAACCTTTTAGGTGCGTGCTCTTGTGCTTTAAAGTATGTGAAATTGTACATCCTAATCTAGATACCTACCATCAAAAATTTGTCTATTTATAGTTTACGAAGGGATACCAATAAACGAAAAGATGCAATTATAAACCGTCTAACTTCCATCGCACCTCTTCATAATTAGCATGTGCCTCTAAGCATGCAGTTATAGTAACTTCCATGGACTAACCACATGCACAAAAGACACACAGCAAAGACTTGCTTTTCAACAATTATAGGTCAATGTGACTACACCATGATTGTGTACAAAATTCATACTGAAGTTTTGATTCTCTTTTAAATACTATTTGAGAGGAGAGATTTTAAATACTAGCAGCCAATTTATAATTAGAATTAGTCCAATAATTACATATGCCACTACATATTAATAAAATAATCTTACATGATCATCTATCAAACAAGTCGATAAAGCAATGCAGTAAGACATACTTTCTTCAAACAAGTTGAAAGGAGACTTCAATTTTCGCCAAAACAACAAGCAGTAGCACCAAAAACAAAATTAACAGAAGCAGGAATGGTTTAATCACTGTCATATCCGTCTCGCTCTTCAAGTTGAGCAACGACCTTCTCTATGAACTTCTTGCGAACACCTTCAATGACATTGTTCCGGGATGCACCGCTGCTACCTTGGCCATCCTTTAGCACTGGGTCTGACTGGCAAAGGGTTAATGCAACAGCTGAAATAAACGGATAGTCATGTCAGTATCAGCAGATGCAAATTAGTGTATGCAAAGTATTTTTTAAAAAAAAATAGACAAATGCTTCAGATAAATTCATTTCAAAAAGATAATTTCATTTCATTTATTATTGGATAAAAAAGATCAATTTTATGGTAACACACTGTATCACTGTAAACCTGCATGTTAAGCACAGCTACATAAAACAAGGGAAATACACACAAGCACTAGTGTGTATGTGACATCAGTGATAACATGCCTCTTTTCATCATTTTTCTCTCTTTGTTGTTCTGAAAAGTCTTCCTAAGGTTCAATTGCTGACATTAGATGTGTGATGTGCCAACTGCCATCCATTGGTGATTTGGTGTGCATTATTACCATAAGAATTGTCCAATCAACAAGTTAAACAATATGAGCAACTTGAATTAACTCTTCAAAAGAAGTTGGCAGTTCAATGGAATACTGATTGTTGCTTTTGTAGTATAACTCACATTCAGGTGTGCATCTCCTTCCACCAAACTTTTGCAGACCAACGTAAGTTCCCTTTACAGCACTATTGTTGTACACCAATATTGTAGGGACATTTTGATCCGGGTAGTTCGGAATGCAGTCTGTGGAAGTTATTTTAACAAACTTGGTTGTTGGGTACCTTGTGGCCAATTCCTCCAGGCAGGTCTGAAGCAGCCCACACTCCGGTATTCTGCCATCAATAAACATCTTATTTTCAACAATCGACCAACAGGACATCAAAACTCATACATAAAAGAATGTTACTAAGCATAAATATATTATATGGTGCACCAAATAAAATAAATTTTCTTTCTAAGGATCCGATTTCTTTTTGCAGGATTTAAAAGCAACTCTTGGTAACAGCATGCAAAACAGAAGCCCTGCAAAGTTTTATGGAAGCTGCTGCACAAGGAAAGATAAGCAGATAATAAATGGCTAATTAGATACAAGCCAACAGCTTCCAGTTGAAGTTAGAAGAAAATAATAGTAGAGAAAGGCTTCTTCGTATCACTTCTTAGATCATGACTTAAAGTAGAAAGACATCAAGTACCTGTAAATCCAAGTAAAGAAGCTACAAGATACTACTTCCTCTGCATGACTGATCATTGATCCTGTATATGTCTAAGCGACACTATATTTAATCAAATATTTCATTTTTTCCTTCAGTTCATCATATGAGAGTAAGGTCTCTAGTTTATAAAGTACAAAGCTGAGTAGCAGATGGCCAACCAAATAGAATAACAAAATTAGAAGAAAAAGGAAACACATTTTGTTTTCTCTGGAAGATGCTAATTTTGCAAATACTTCCCATGGGACCAATCAAGATACCACAACATAATGACCAACACAACAATCAATTGCAGATTCTTGTGGATGAAGAGGCTAGTAATAACAACCAACAGAGACAACTCCCAACATCAGTAGCCAAAGGGTGGAAACATTCTTATCAACATTATTAGATCTTCACCCAATATTCTATTCACACTGGTTCAAGCGTTTACAAATAACTAGCTGATGGTACTGTGCGCAACCACACAGGTTAATAGGGTATCTTATATTTCCTTTTGTTGATGTTGTTTTAATTTTGCACTGTTATTCAGTAAGCTATAGTATATAACTTTATTATATATGCCTTTTCTCGTCCTCTCCCATTTTCAACAGACGCAAAGTAGAATCTCAAGTAAAGAACAAAAGACAAAATGCAAAGCAGCACAAAAAGAATTTTATAATTTCTCTTAGCACCATGTTCTACATATTGTAACCACAACATCAACAAAGTTTACCCAAAAATGTGGCCCTTGAGCAAGTTGGTGGTGACCACTGCAGAAAGGATAAATGGGCATCACATTATAACATTCTGTGGAACAGACCAAATATTGATGGATTTGTTTCTAACAAAATAGAATAAAGGCAACACACTGTTATACGTGACCAATTAATCAGCAAAATTGTACTACTTACAACACATTAAACAAAAAATTGCACACTATTATTGATCAAATGAAGGATGTATTATTGCATACACATTCTATTATCTGAATATAAAATACATAAGTAGGTCTTCCTCTTCCTTTTACATTTCATATAGCTCCATGACTAACTGATCACTAAAGAGTACTTAAAAAGGTGAAAACAAAGTAAAATCTTCAATGTTTTTTGGATGAAAATATGCTGCTACAGCTGTATTGGTTGTATCTGCTGGCAACTGCCAGTGATGGATGGCACGTATAAAAGTATCCTAATTATCCCATAATTTTTTGCTTCCAAAGTGAAGTTACTTACCCTGTCCATATGAACTTAAGATATACAACACGAACCCTGATGTGCAACCAAAAAATCCTCTAACTTGTCTATCTTAATCCATTAACCATTGCTTACAGGGTAAGATATACATTTCCAAATACTTCTCTGTCTAATTCCATTAATCATCGGAGGATTGTTGCTAAGAGGAAAGTGTGTGCGATTTGACTGGAGCTATAGAGATAATGGCATTTTCTTTGACTTCAGAATTTCAGATTATATGGTCCAATTTGACTGGAGCGAACTACAACTAAAAATGTGGCTATTGCACAATCCAAAAGTCAAATCATCACAGCCAAATCATTTTGGAGATGTGAATTCAGTTCTAACTGAACTTAATGGAACTCCATAGCCCATTTCTTAAATCAAACACCATAAGAAGTACGCCTTTGCTTCCAACAAATAAGAAGACTTTTGCAGCATTCCATAAAAAAAATCAGATCTTCCCCTAAAAACCCACCCTGGTCACATAACAAATTGTAATGGAACTCATTTCATTTTGAGTTTGTTTTGCAGTATTTAGCTTATTTATTTTGAGATCAGTATGTAATATTCACAAATTACATCTATCGTACGATGGATCCTGTTGTGGCCTATTTCACTTCCATCAAATCTTATGACCTATGAACACAATCCAAGAACACCAGAGTTCTCATTGTCCTAGACCCCAACCATAGTTGTATTTCAGCTCCCTAGACATATTTGCTTTCCCTTTAATTTCTTTAAGACCATGAAATGCAGTGCAGCCAGTATCTTAATTCAGTCCATGGTCTGTATAACTGAATCAACATGGTAAGAGTTTTTGCAAAGGCATTGACATAAGGGAAAGACACTAATCAAAGAATTCTAATCTTACGCATCCTTGTAGAGGAAGACCACGACCCAAACATCCGACGGCGCCTGCGACACTTCGCGCACAAAATCCGAGCCGGTAATCGGCACTATCGTGCCAAACCTAGCGGCTTTTGCTGCCTCCCTGAGCTCTGAAAGCCTCTTCTTCCTGTAATCACCAAATCCCATCAGATCACTTCAAGAGACCAAAAAAAATTCTTAATTTACCAAAAACAAACGCGAATTTTACTAAACAATCCTGAGATCGGCAGTATTATGACACATCCAGATCTAACCAAATGAGAAATAGATCAAAGCACTAAAAAAAGCTCTGAAGAAAACCTATATTTGACCACATGGATCTGATTCGATCGAATTAAACAAAACACGCACAAGAACCGAAGGGGAGATGAGGTTACCTGTACTGCTCAAGGAAGCGGTCGTCGTCGAGTTCGTTCTCTAGGTCTTCAAGCTCGTCGGCGTCGCGCGCGTCGAGCCAGTCCTGGGAGTTGGGCAGCTCGTCGGCGTCGAGCTTGGGAGTGAAAGGTGGGGGCTTGAAGGGCTCGGGTTTCGGGGGCAGGTTCCCGAGGCGGCGCTGGATGTCGTCCCACTGCGTGCTCGCGCCCTCCACGTCCTTGTACACGAAGTGGTAGTCCGCCATGGCCGGACAGAGGGAGAAAGATGGAGGAGGCAAGAGTGGATTAAAGAGAAGGGGAGAGAAGAAAGAGACGGTGTCGTCCACGCCGCCTGCACGGCTGCACGGCAGGGGCGGCCCCACCTGTACGTGATCAAATGAGCCCAATGTCGACTTTTTTTATAGAAATGACACTTTTGTTAAAAAAAAATTCAAATCAAATTGATAGTTGAGAAAATTTGCAAAAATAATTTGATTTAGAAATGTGATTAAACATAGTTACATGTGGTATTATCTGTATGACAGAAAATTTAAAATATGTGGTGAATGACGATAGGATGTGTTTTTGTACACTAGAAGTATGTTAGATATCCTACCGCATATTGGATGTGCAATAAGATGAGGTCATCCTCCTGGCATACATCTAATATGTGGCAGAACACTCCTTCCTCTATCACACTTGTTGTAGTAGGACCCACCACACTACAATTGTAGCATCACCCGTGAAGCCCAAGTTTTGGTCCCCCGTACATACTTATTGAACACAAGAACACAGCAACACAACAAAAGAAAAGAGCACACACCGGAGAGGAGAAAAGAGTGGAGGAGAGATTTGAGGCAATTGTTGAGTTATTTAAGTACAAAATTTGGCAATTTCTAAGAAGAAAAATTTGAAGATCTCATAAGTTTTTTTAAAATGCATTAGTGTATTGTTAATGATATTGTTAGTATGTGATTTCAATATATTATAGTAGAGGTGTCCATCTCAGAATAGAAAAACCTAACATATTATATTTGTTAGATATATTTTTAAGAGCAAGTGTAGATTAGTATGATATTTATATTGATGTAATGAAAATTAATTAGTGTTGAAAATTTTAGTTAGTTAATTTTTCTATAAAATTATATAGTAAAAATCATAAGTAGTTAGACCTTGCATCATATTATAAGAACAATTATATAATAAAAAATAATTTGGTTGTGAGCATAGCAAAACAAAAATTTTAAAAGGAATATTTGATATATTAAAAGTAATATTAAAATGTTTATGAATGTGAAAGTTGTTATTATTGTAGAAATATGGTATTAATGGAGATTTAATATGGTTTGCATAGTAATATTTAGGGATGGATCAACAAATGTTCTATATAAATTATGTATATGTTGCAGTAGATTGTCCACCCTAAAATAGAAAAACTTGATATTTATATTGATGTAATCAATATTAATTAGTGTTGAAATTTTTTTTATAAGTTTATATAGTAAAAATCATTAGTTAGATCTTACATCACATTATAAAAACAATTATATAAAAAAATAATAATCCACTGTGTTGGTTCTGAGCATAGCAAAACAAAAGTTTAAAAAGGAATATTTGATGTATTAAAATAATATTAAAATATTTAGGAATGTGAAAGTTGTTATTGATGTAGGAATACAATTTAATAGAGATTTAATATGATTTGTATGGTAATATCAAGGGATGGTTCAACAAATAATCTGTATATATTATGGGGACGATGTTATTTTGTAGTGGATCATATAGGGTTGATATGAATAATTATAATTATATAATGGTAGAGTTGACAGATCAATATAGCACAATGTTTAAAAAATATGCAGACTTTGATTCTTAACTAGTGCTTTATGTATATGCACACATATATAGGGTCATTGTAAAAGAGATGTTGACTAAGTGAGACCTAATTCTTGAAGTCTCCAATGGGTGCTCTACGAGTTGAAAGGTGATAAATCTTAGAGTCAATTCTTACAATTGGTGAATGATCATAGATCTGGATTAAACAGAAGGGTCATGTTGTATGTCAAATTTGATAAAATAGAGCAATCAAGTGCAAATCTGACGAAATAGATTAATCAAGTGCAAATTTGATAGGCAATAGTGGTAGCATAGCAAGTATTGAAATGGCAAGTGGGAGCAGTAGCGAGACAGATGTGGCTGGTAGAAGCAGAATTACGACAGATGCAGATGTGGAGAGACTTGCTCGAAGATTTGTGGAAACATTTCGACATAGTGCAGAGTTAGACATTTATTGGGAAACACGCATTGATGCTCATGAATTTATTTCTGGTCTTCCAAATAAAGCAGTTGATGATGATCATACAAATCTTGAAGGAAATAGTTACTCAGAAAGAGAAGATAGAGATTAGATGGGCCCTCCCACATCGTGACTAGATGCCACCCGATTTAGTCCTACAGTGGTCCAACAAGACCATAACTCATGGGCATTTGAAGAGTAGACATTGTTGCTAGGGCAACAATTCTGAAGCAAGTAGGATGCACAAAGGGCAATCACTTCATATGTGTTGTCGATGCATCGACCGTTTAAGGTGTATAAGTCAACCCCGAATCTATTTGTGGTGCACCGTCAAATCCTAGGATGCTAGTGTAATGTGTGCAATGCAACCGAATGATGCTATTTACGTCGAAATAGGAAGAGTTGGTAGTCACACGTGTATTCTTACTGAGGCACTAGACAAATATCGAAACATGAGCTCATCATATTTGGACAATGTGATTAAGCATTCGGTGTATGCCAATTTGTCTATACCACCGAAGGAGATTATGGCTAATGGGGCCTAGACATGTGGGTATGAAATCACATACAACAAGACATGGATGGCAAAGTAGAAGGTGATAGAGTCATTGTTTGGCACTTCTAAGGAGCCATACAACAATGTCCCTAGATTGTTTGATTAAATCAAGAAAACCAACCTAGGAACCATTGTAGATATATTTGATTTTAGAAATTCAAGGAACGGATGGTGTGGATTAAGGTCTATGAGTTCTGCAATTGTCATAGTCTTTGCAAGCGTGATATCCTTGGCACTACTATAGCCATCCGCATATGTTGCCAACCATTCGATGGGTTGAAACTAACCTTGCAAGCTATAAAAATAGATAACAAATCGTGTGATCGGTTCATGAATTGTGTAACGTATCAATGTAAGCAATTTAATACTGGGATGCAAATCAAATATTATTGATCATGTGATACCTGTCTTTGAAGCCATTGATTTTAGGAACATCTATGTTTATGTACCATTTACAAGCTGGGCAACCTTAATTTATTTCTTGATCTATAAGATAAGGAAGTCATGGGTTAACAAAATGTATAAGGAATGTCCCATAGAGGGAGTAGTAAAATAATTTTTTTATTCAGAAAACCTTTGAAATGCTTAATGAGTGTACCCATGAAAATAACAATAACTGGTTCAGTTGTGCTTGTTGCACGAATGGCCTCTACATCGAATTCAGTAGCACACGATCCCCACAATGTGACGGTTTTGACATTGTTGCTGCAATTGGGCATGAATAATAATCTTATGGTTAATTTAGGAGAGTGAATTGTGGAGATGCGTGTGTTAGGCAATGAAAAAAGGAAAACTTGAGATCGCGATGTAGACGTCCCTCTTTTGCGTATCTGATGTGCGGTCTCAAACGTTGATAGAAGCCAATCCTGACACCGTGGTGATAAGGCTGATGACATCTATGGATAGAATATAAAAAACAATTGATAATGAAAGTATCAAACAACAAATGTTTATGTGTTCTTAAGAGGAGAATATGTGGTTCATAAAGCAACTGTTGAGCTATGTGGAAATGTATTGAACCTGTGAAGAATTCTTGGTTTTCGTTGTGTTGCTTTAAATTGTTGAAACCCACAAAAGAGTACACATATGAAGGGAACATGATAGGGTTGTTCAAGCTTTCTTCAATTTTTGTCCAATTTGTGAATTGAAACATGTACTTGTTGTCAACAGCTTTATAAGTGCTTTTGGCAAACATGATTATGAAATGATGGAAGTAGTAGATCATTCCCTCAGACAACAATGCCTTGAATTTAGGAGTATGATCCTTAAAAATCTTACCACCAATTGAGTTGCCTTGCAAATTTAATAATAGTGGAAATAAAAGAGGACAAAATAAGAAAATGACAAGGTATTGTTTAAGAATGAAAATAATAATAATACTGGCTGAATGTGGTTGTTTGTAACCAGGTACCTTCAGTGGTTTGACCAAAAACATAGGATTCAAGCAGCATAAAAACAGAACCCTTAATTCAACCAAAAGGTAAACTTGATCAGTGGATGTTGAGGATCAGAGGAACAAGTATTAACAAATGTACTGATTCGACCAAAACAACTAATTCAGTCAAAAACATAGATTTCGACTAACATAGAAACAAAACCCCTGGTTTGACCAAAGGCAAACCTGACCAATGGATCTCGTGGATCAAAGGAACAAGTATTAATAAATGTGATGATTCGACAAAAACCAGACACGATCAATACAAAGGAAAGCACAATGATTCGACCAAGAACACAACATGTGAGCGACATTAAAAAAACAACAAATGATTTGCCGAGAGAGAAAATACGATGAAAATAAAAACCGCTTATTTGATTACAGCTAAACAACGACAAGTGGACCTTGAGGATCATGGTAGTAAAGTACTACTAACACAAAAGCAATGGAGTGTTTTGATTGAAAAGAAGTACCAAGAACACAAACAAATATGATGATTCGAGCAAAACCAAACATGAGCAAGACAAAGGTAAATGTAAGGATTCGACGAAAACCAGAGAATGTGACTAACATAAGAACAAAACCACTAATTAGAGCAAACACAAAAACGACCAGTGGATCTCGAGGATCAGAGTAGAGGATCACCGCGACCACAAAAGGAAAATCACTGCCAACAGTTAGAATAGAAATATAAAAAATAAAAGGTGTTATGGCTGTGTGATTAGAATTGATCATGCACCAATGATATAATATGGAAGAGTAATCATGAAGAGTTAGTGAGAGGGAAATAAAAGAAAGGGGCTAACCTGCTCATCGATGCCTTAATCATTGGAGGGATCGCAAAAATCCCACATCCTGCTAAGTCGAGCACGGATGCGTCATTGTTGTTTTTCTGGGGTGAGCTCAGAGATGAGAGAGTAATACATCTACTAATAAGAAAACAAAACAGCAAAGGTTAGATGGTTCCTTTGCTTCCTCTTTAGAACAAACACAGTGGTAGATAAGCAAATAAGAAAATAGAGCATATCATTTTTGTTTTAAAATACGTAAAACACAACAATAAGTACAGAAACCAAAAATAAAACAATATCAATGTCTTTTGTACACAAAGAAACAATAATGAATATATTTGATAAACACAACCACAAAAGTTAAGGGAAAGGTGATTTCACATGCAATCAGGAGACTATTGAGGCAAATAATTTCATCTCACTCACGTTGTGTCTAGTTATTAGTGATTGTTGGATGCGCAGATGGAGAAAATTTGAAGCGGTCTTACGCTAAAAACTTGAAGTAGTCTTAGTGAGGTCGTCGGTCACAAAAGCTACAAAAGAACAAAACAATAAATAATTGTATTAGGTGTAGCAACATCTATGTAGCATAGTTATGATTTGCACACTAAATAGACAAGATAATCATCATTTAAAACACAAGAGGTATGTGACAGTAGAGTGTTTTCTGTTGACAATTTGCACAATCATGCAGTAACCGAACAAATAATAAGTCTAGAACAATTTGTTGAGGCGATCAAAGGTCATAAAACAGAAATAATAAGTAAATAAGCGCATAAAATTTGGTTTTTTGAATCAAAGGGTGATTTGGATGTCAGCAAGACAAATAGAGAAAGAAATGAACAATATCTCAAAAAGAATATAACCCACGTTTTGACTCATATAAACGAAGCATACTTTCATTAATAGCCCAATGAAGATGACAATGGATACCAATATGACATGCACATCCAATTAGAACAATCAAAAGCATATCAAGCGCTCTACCAAAGAGTGCGCAGCCTATAGGACTTCATGGTACACAATATTACAGATTTTGTTACCACATGTTCCATCATCATTTTCTATAAGAATTTTTAGGCCTTGGTGTGATGTTGCCCTAGAGACTGCAATATATAGCTGACCATGTGCGAAGACAAGTTTTTTTAAATAGAGACCAACTCTAGTTAAAGTTTGTCTTTGGCTCTTGTTTATTGTCATTGTGTAGCATACTCGTATTAGAAACTGTCTCCGCTAAAGTATAAAAGGCCACTTAGAACTCCCCATGTTAAGAGCTATTCTTGGTATAAGGACCATAGCACAAATATTTGTGCTAGTTATTATCACAGCCTCCAGTATTTGGTCAGTTAGGTTTCTTAAAATGAGATGTATACCATTGCAAAGGCCCAAAGATTGGTTTAGATTGCGAAGCAACATGACAGGTACCCCTCTTTTCAACAATAGCCTATGACGCAGGAAATTATTGCCGTTTATAGAATTGAGGAACTCAGG
The DNA here is from genome assembly GCA_019359835.1 of Pharus latifolius. Classification (NCBI taxonomy): domain Eukaryota; kingdom Viridiplantae; phylum Streptophyta; class Magnoliopsida; order Poales; family Poaceae; genus Pharus; species Pharus latifolius. The sequence goes on from CM033325.1 coordinate 37,435,798, forward strand.
CGGATATAATATATCAATATCTAATGATGTATCTGTTGATTTACAGATAGAATCACAGCTAAGGTATTCTTTTCCATTTGATGGGACCATATCTATGATTGCATCATTCATTTCATCTACAGTATCGTTATTGGGGCAAACTATAGCATGTGTGCTAAGGTAAGATGGGCACATATAAGAACCATGGAAATCATCATAGACAAAGTCAATTATAGCAGCAAGTTTATCGCCTTCTGTCCTTAGAACTAAATCATCTGGTATTTCAATCCCTAGGTCTAGTATCCACTTGCTGAAAAGTTTGAGCTTTTTTCGGCATACATCATCAAGATTCGGGTTATGCAATTGCATATTGATCTGCAATTTCAGCAATGTGACATGCTGCCATAACTAGTAACTCGTTATCAAAGCATCGATAATGGTGAATCTCAAGCCTCCCTCAATGACAGGGAGTATCTGACGGAAGTCGCCACTGAGAACCATAGGCTTCCCTCCAAAAGGAATAACTGATGCATTGGGTTGATTGGCGGAGATCATACGCAAGGATCTATCCAACGCCTCAAAGAAACGTCTATTGGTGGGAGCCTTATCCCATAGTATCAACAAAGCTTTCTTGATCAATTCACCAAGCGATGTACTTCATTTGATGTTACATATGCTAGATTCATCGATCTCAATTGAAATTTTGAAGTGAGAGTGGGCAGTACTGCCACTTGGCAAAAGCAAAGAAGCAACACCTGACGACGCAACAGCCAAAACAATTTTCCCATGGGATCTAATTTCGGTAATAATTGTGTTCCATAAGAAAATCTTGCCAGTACCTCCATGGCCTGACACAAAAAAAATACCCGAGATATTGAAAGATACACAATGCACAATTATATCAAAAATGTTCCTTTGATCGTTATTCAACATGATTATCAACCTTTGCGCTTTAGATGAGAGGGCAGAAAATCGTGTGCAAGTTCATCCGTTATCAATTGATTCTCTGTGCACTCAATAGAATGGGCGACACGAGTCGGTAAGTTGAACTCAGAAATGGAAGATCCATTGTTAGAAAAAAGACGTGCTAGCTAACTCTTCCAATAGCAGTGACCTCAAGTGCGGGTCTGATACACAATATCGTGGATTGTCAATTGCACATCGGAGTCGATGTTGGATATCATCGACAAGGTCATGCCAATATTTTTCAAATAGAGCATGGACATCAGCAACATGGCAAAAGATAGCAGGCATCACGAATAAGTGTCTAAGCTGGGAAGATGATGCACAGACAACAATCTTGTCAAGCGCACTATACCATTCATTATCATCGCCTAGAAGACCTCGGGCTTGGCATGCTTCTCTAAAAGTATTGTAAACAATACCATTAACAGTTCTAATATCGTCGTAACTACACGCACCTCGGACGATCATGAGCAGCATACGTAGAAAGTACATTTCCCCTGAGGAAGGGCTAACATAGTACATCCAACCAATTTTGTTGCCTCGTTTTCTTTGCCTCTAGCATCTCGCATTTTCATCCCAGTACCACTTGGTCGGGAAATCACAATAGTAAGCGAATCGGCAGACTCATATTTTTTGTTGGTCTCAAACCACTTTGTAAGCATAGTTTTTTGTGCGGTAGGGCTTTGGGCAATAGCATGGAGGTCAGACAGTGCATCATAACGGACATAATTCATATTGGCAGATGGACAGTTAAGCATTCGATTGTAGGCATCCTAACATGTATATCAAATTCAAACAATTGCCATATGGCCTCATGAGCTGATAGGTATCTACAATCGATGTACTCTTGTATTTCATCGCGTAGTTTGATTTCAGGAGTTGGTTGGACATTTGGATGGCTGGGGAGGAATCGAAAAGCAACCTTGGCTCTGTCCTGTCCCTTAGTAACATATTTAAATAGATATTTAATTAATCTAGTTTTATTATACCACTCAACATTTATATGTGCCTGATATTTTTTCAGCAAAAACAAATTGTGAGGCACAACCCATCTATTATCAAGACGGGGTCCAGTTTTTATGACAAATCGGTTGTCATCACAGTGCCTATACAATGTGAATCCACTATCATTGATAATAGTTTCATGTTGGAACTGTTTTGGGTAGTGCTTTGAGCACTTTGATTTTTCATGCAAGGACATTTATGGTTTAGTAGTCCACATGGGCCATGCATCATGAATCCGTCTACTAAAGCATAGCCTAAGGGATCGGTATCAACATCGGGTATCTCAACAGAGATAATGGCATCAATGGATGAATGTGAGGGGTCCTTACCTTTCCCATCTAGCCATATAAGCATGTGAACATGTGGAAGACCATGCTTTTGGAACTCTACTGTGTGCAACACTGTGTAGTGGTGGGAAAAAATTAGAACATGTATTCAATGATGATGGCTGTTTGTTACACGACGTAGAAGCGAAGCATGGAAGCATCACAGATCTGGGTGGATCTTCAGGTCGAATACGACAGGTCGATACTTAACGGATTCGAACTCTGTCTGGTCATCCAATTCAGTTAGCAGTTCGATATACATATAACTGAGTCTTATACGATTAGGTTTATTTAGTTGTTGAGTCTAATACGTATTCATACGATCGGACTATAAATACCATATAATAGGATAGACAATATCATCAAACTTCTTTAAGTCTTAGATACATAGTTCACCGACGTAGGCGAGTGCGTCCTAACGTTCGACGTGTACAGATCCCTCTTTTCAATAAAAAGTTGTGCTATCTTTGAACTGTGTCTTTGATCACTTGGGTTTCGGTAATTCCGAGTAAGATCCCGTATTCCACAAATTAGCATATGATCGAGTATAGTTGAAACCCGTCTATACCTCAATCGGAGCAAATTAGTATCTCGTCGAGTATAGCCAAAACCTGGTCTATACTGTAATCTGATCAAGTTGGTATCAGAGCAACTATCCTGTCCTATGGATGGTGAAGACTCATCAGGATTACAAAACCTTCGGCGAAACTCCGCAAGAAACTCTTGTAGCTGAAGGCGATCATTCAACGGTTCCTACAGTCACATCTCTGAAGATGTTTGATGATACCTCCGTTCACGCTAACCTAGTCGAGCTAACCTAGTGGAACAAGTGGCTAAGCTCTCCGCCGACATGGATACCGTGCTTGCTTGGATTAAGTAGCAGGCCATGGCTATACCTTCTGAAGTTGATGTTTCAAAAGATAAGGTTAAGGGCGTGAAGATTGATGGACTTGTGTAGGCCAGACGAAGATGAAGACGAAGACGACCAAAAGGCCGACGACCTCGCCAACACCTCCTTAGCTGTCGGATTTTTCAAGGTCGAAACTAAGGTTGACATACCCATATATGATGGGATGATCGATGCTAAGAAGTTGGACTCTTGGATTGACCAACTTAAGACCTACTTTGACCTACGAGGGTTCAATAACGCTCAAAAGGTAAAGTTCACACCTTTGAAGATGAAGGACCATGCCAAGACATGGTGGAAGGTCCTTGTCGCCAGTGGTGAAGTTGACGACCTTGCGTGGGGTTAGTTCAAATGACTCCTATGACAAGTATTCTACTTGATGGGTTATCTCGAAGAGAGATGGGATTGTTGGCACAAGTTGTATGAACGACGCGATTAGTCCGTCCAGGATTATACGACGGAGTCTCGGAGACAAGTAATGGTCATTTGACATCTCGCTCTCTGATCCTCAAGTGTTCCAAAAATATACGTCTGGACTTCAGAAATCGATCAGTGCTAAGCTAAGCCTATTCGGTGTCTATGACATTACGACCGTGAGTACAACTGCTATGGCGATCGAGAAAAAAACAAATCCCACAACGACAAGGAAGAGAATTCGACCTCATCAAAAGGAAAGTTGAGTTCGAAGAAGAGTACTCTGAAGTCTAGTACAAGCATCTCTTGTGATCATTATTATGTTGCTGGGCATACAAAGGATAAGTGCTATAAGCTCCATCCTGAGCTTCGACCAAAGAGAAACGGACCAAGAAAGAGAATAGCTACCGCTACTATGACTCCACCCGAAGAAGGAGTTGTCCGAGTGAATTTGGTCGATGAGGCGGATATAATGCCGAAGGAGAAAGGTTCGAGTTCATCTGATGACCATCACTCAACGGAGGACTTGTTCACTATCAACATCCAGGTGAAGCACGAAGTGGTCGCAGCAATATTCGATCCTAAAAGTTAGAAGAATTTGGTTTCCGCTGGACTGGTTTGACGACTTGGTTTGAAGACGACTACACACCCCCAACCGTATCCGTTGGGTTGGTTTACATCCGGCGTGAACCAACAGATCACGAGTCAGTGTGTATTGAAATTTGTGATCTCTGCTCGATATATCGATAAGGTTCAATACAATGTTGTTACTATCGATATTAGTCTGGTGATCCTTGGGAGCCCATTCTTGTACGATCGAGACGCTCACTTCCATTGACGAGTGCAAGAGTACGAGCTCACTAAACATGGAGTTAAGTTCGTGATCGGTAGAGAAATCCACGTCAACACTTCGAACTTGATTACCGCAAATCAGGCCAAAAGAATCATCAATGCATGTCACAAATACGTGCTTGTTATGATTCGGCCAGTTGATCAAAGTGATAGTACTCGAGCAGCATTGTCGTTGGCATGCCGAGAAGATTCTGGTCGTTTGTCGGGACTGTTGGAGAAATACAGTGATTTGTTCGGAAGTATCCAGGGTTGTTCGCTAAAACGTCTAGTCGAGCCCGAAATTCAGCTTGTGTCCGATGCAACACTTCCCAATCTGAGTATGTATCGCAATCGGTATTGGAGAATGAAGATATCAAAATGCAACTTGGAGAATTGTTGAATGATGGTGTCATTCAATTAAGTAGTTCACCTTGTAGATCTCCTATGGTGTTAGTATCAAAGAAAGATGGGACTTGGCGTATATGCATCGACTACCGAACACTGAACAAGATCATTATCAAGAACCGGTACCCCCTTCCTCGTATTGATGACCTGTTAGACCAATTGAAGCATGCTGCTGTCTTCTTGAAATTGGATCTAAAATCAGGGTATCATCAAGTCAGCATCTGAGAGGATGATACTTGAAAAACCGCGTTCAAAACGTGACAAGGTCTGTTCGAATGGCTGGTCATGCCGTTTGGCCTCTACAATGCCCCGACTACTTTTATGCGTCTCATGAATGACGTATTGCGACAGTTCATTGACGACTTTGTGATCGTTTACCTCGACGACATACTGGTCTATAGTCGTTCATGGGACGAGCACCTCATTCATGTCGAAAAGGTATTCAAAATGCTTCGACAACATCAACTTCGCCTCAACCGTAAGAAGTGTGAGTTCAGCCAGCAAACTCTACTGTACTTGGGATTCATGGTCGGCAATGGTCCATTTTAAATCGACCCAAATAAAGTAAAGGTGATCCGAGAGTGGCCTCAACCGCGAACAGTTACGGAAGTGCGTAGTTTTGTGGGAGCATGCCAACTTTGAAAGTTCATACGACACTTCTCGATTGTGGCTTCTCCGTTGCATGCATTAACCAGGATCGACCGGAAGTTCGAGTGGAATGGAAAACATGAAGACACGTTTTTCTTGTTAAAGAAGAAAATTAGTGATGCACCTATCCTAGCTTTACCAAATCTCCAGAAGTCATTTGAGCTAGAAAGCGATGCCTCAGGTTATGCAATGGGCGCAGTGCTCATGAAAGAAGGTCGACCAGTAATATATCACTCTGAGTTATTCCAAGGAGCTCAGAAGAACTATCCGACTTACGACAAGGAGCTGTGTGCACTGCATCAAGCCGTAAAACATTGGCGATATTACCTTTTGGATAAGTAGACTGTTGTCCACACTGACCACCAACCTTTGCAATATTTGCAAACTCAATCAAAGCTACAACAAGCTCGACATATGAAGTGGATGTCGTATCTAAAGCAGTTTAACCTGGTGATTAAGTACAAGAAGGGTGTACACAATAAACTGGCTGACATGTTGTCACGACCACTGGTTACGACCCTCTGCTTATCAGCATTTATGCAGATCAATCCCTCATGTCATGATGACTATGCCACAATGTACAGTGAAGATCCTGATTTTCGATCAGCACTGGTTGAGCTCGAAATAGGAAAACCTACAGAGTTTGTTCGGTGAAAAGGACTCTTGTACAAAGGCAATTTACTTTGTATACCTCGTGGAGCACATCGAATTCAATGATTGCGAGAAGCGCATACATCGAAACTTGCTGGTCACTTTGGGGTTACGAAGACTTCGCAAAATCTTCATCGACATGTGTTTTGGTCACAAATGCAGTAGGATGTGGCTAGTTTTGTTCGAGGCTGTGGTCTCTGCAGCATCTCAAAATTAGCAAACCAGAAATTAGGTTTGTACACTCCTTTGTCAGTTCCATCACGACCGTGGGAAAGCATATCCATGGATTTCTTGGGAGGATTGCCTAAGAACCAACGTGGCAATGACTACCTCTTTGTGGTCGTTGATCAATTCTCTAAGATGATAGTTCTCATACCTTGTAAGAAGACTATTTGACGAGGATTGTCACCCGGGTCACTTCTAATAAACTTTTGGTTCAAGACAGGTTCAAACCAGACATGTATCTGGCGATGCGAACTCAAGCTATTCTGAGGGGCATCACCATGAGGTCGCAAGCTTTACGCGATCAGGTCGCGGGTTTCGTGCGATCAGGCCGACAGCCTTGTGCGGTCAGAAGTTCGTATGCTATACGCGAACTGGATATCCGGGATGTTGCGCGGTCAGCCCGCATTCCGCGGTTAGAACATTCTCGACCAGGATGCTTGGAGTTTATTCGGTTATCCTTATATCAAGATATTCCAAGCATCCCGAAAATTTCTCCACGTTGAAGACCAACCGTCAGAGGTTAATATATGTGGTTATTCATGATTAACACGTGTTAATAACCTCCGTGGAAGTTAACAGCGGTTCTCCAGCAACCGCATCTAACCGTTTGATGCAGTTTTCTTCATATGGCACCTTTTCGACCAGTATAAAAGGGGGGCAAAGTACATCAAACGGGGGATCCAAGACATTTGGAAGAACAAGACCCCTAATACAAGTGAGATACAACGTATCTCAACCACTCAAACAGCCAAGTCTACGGCTTAGATTAGACAATATTCACAAGTCTCCTAGAGCTTCTTTTTTGTACACTTATATAGGAAAAACTTTCACCTGTGAAGGTTTCTTCCCGCTAGTTTGTAAACCTTTATCACATATAGTGAAATTCTAACAGGACGTAGGGCTTTTACTCCCACCATCGAGGGCCTGAAACTGTATAAATCTCCCTGCGCTCCTGTTCACCATTGTTCTACATACCTTCCCAGAGGGTCATCTTGAAAGGTCTCACAATCACAAATTTTGCATAAGTTCGACTGAGGACCCCGAGTCCGAATCGTCGACACTATTATAGAAGAAGAAGCAGCTCATGTATTCTTTCAATATGTTTGGACACATTTCGGACTGCCACATTCCATTGTGTCTGATCGTGATACCCGGTTCCTTAGTCACTTTTGGTGATCGCTTTGGACAGTGATGGATACAAAGCTGAAGAGGAGTACTGTATTTCATCTTTAGACTGATGGTCAAAAAAAGGTGGTAAATCGAATAGTCGTTCATCTCTTGAGGGGCTTTAACTCTAAGCATCTGAAGACCTCGGATGAAAGCACACCGTACCTGTAGTTTGCTTTTAATCGAGCAATGCATGGGTCGACAGGAAAGTCGCCCTTTGAGGTATGCTTGGGATTTCTACAACAGAGTCCATTCGACATAGAGTTTGTGATCCCTACCTTAGCGCAGAATAGCAAGGAAGTTTCTGATCAGGATCGAGCACAAAAGTTCCTGGAAGGTATTCACCAGCTCCATGGTGAGGTTGAACAGAACTTGCTGAAAACTCAACTTAAGTACAAGGCGCAACATGATTGGCACTGAGTTGATGCTCAATTCCATGAAGGTGATATGGTATGGCTATATTTAAGTAAGGAAAGGCTAAAAGGTGAAGGTAAAAAACTTAAACCAATCCGTTATGGTCCTTTTTGGATTTTGCGAAAAATTGGTACTAATGCTTATCAGCTGAGTTACCTTCATATATGGATATTTACTCGATTGTCAATGTTGAGCACCTCAAATTCTTCGAGCCTTCGATGCTTGATGATGAGCCTGATACCATAGTTCCATCGGTTGAAGAGTTGGTCTATCAACAAGAAGAACCTTTATTTGACGACATGATCTTGGAGAAGAAGGTGACGACCACCCGCAGCAGTACACGAGAGTCTTTTCGAATCAAACAGAAAGATCAACGTGCACGAGCAGCCAAGTGGTATACTCGGGAAGATGGTCAGTCCCAATTTCCACATCTTCAGTTTGATAAAGTGGTCGCAATGGGAGTTGGCTCCTTCTCAACAGGAGAGTCATGATCCGGGTGGATCTTCAGGTCGAATATGGCAAGTCAAATACTTAACGGATTCGAACTCTGTCTGGTCGTCCGATTCGGTTAGAAGTCTAATATACATATAACTGAGTCTTATATGATTAGGTTTATTTAGTTGTCGAGTCTGATACGTATCCATATGATTGGACTATAAATACCATGTAATAGGATAGACAATATCAGCGAACTTATTTAATTCTTAGATATATAGTTCATCGACGTAGGCGAGTGCGTCCTAACATTCAACGTGTACAAGATCCCTCTTTTCAATAAAGAGTTGTGCTATCTTTGAACTGTCTTCGATCACTTGGGTTTTGGTAATTTTGAGTAAGATCCCGCATTCCGCATATTAGCATATGATCGAGTATAGTAAAAATCTATCTATACCTCAATCGGAGAAAATTAGTATCTGGTCGAATATGGCCAAAACCTGGTCTATACCATAATCAGATCAATCACTTGCCAATACAGGGCCAAAAACTGGCCATGTTCAATATTAGCGAGGAGCTCGTTTGGCTTCATGTTGAAAACTCGATAGACAACATCTAAACGATCGCATGGTCTTTGACCAGGTTCATGCCTTAATGCATCGTCTATCTCTTGCCATTTTGGGCTGCATGTAAATGTAAGGACAACATTGGGCGGGCCATATAGCCGGCATATATCCATAGCATCTTGGTAATTTTGAGCCATGTATCTATGCCCTCCAGTAAAACTAGCAAGAAGAATTGTTTTTCTACCCACAGAACTACCTTCAGCATGGCCTTTATCAATGGCATCATGCACACCTTGGACGCTCTCACAACGGAAATCATCTTGGTGGTAAGAAATGTAGCGCAAACGATTACGCTCAACAGTCGAAATGCATCAACAACTGATTGCAACGATAATCACCCACAACAAACATGGGGGTTAGGTTGGTTACGCCTATAATGAAAACGATAGAAATAATACTCGAGCATGATAATATGTTTCCTTGCATTTTCAGGCAATTCTTCATGGTTTGCATATTTGATGCCAATTTGGAAGCCATGTTCACCATAAGGGAATAAAATGGGAAATTGCAAGGCCATGTAAGCAGGGTGTAAGCTTGAGATCTGTTTCAATGGGTCGGCATTATCCTGAACAATAATGTCATATTCGAAAGCATCTTTAAAAAAATCATCGACGATAATGGCAAGAAGCTCTTTCGTGGTAGGCAAACTGTATTGCACACCATCTGCACTAGGAGAGCCAACTATCCATAAAGCTATCTTGATATCACCATATTCATGTAATTGATCTCCCGCCATTCTAAAACCCTTGGCTAGTGAGTTACATTGATTGAACATAGCCATGAGAGATTGAACAATAGAGGATCAGGACGACAGTCATGGTATTGTCCGACTCAAAGATGGCAAGACGATTTTCAAACTCGTGTTGTGGATCATGGATATAAAGTTGGGCAAATTTAGACTTTGCACCATGAGAAGGAAGGAGGTTGCCTATTCGATGGTGGACCAAGCCGTTTATTCGGAAAAAATAAGGCACATGCCAGTGTTTAAAGACCGATCTATGTCTGCACCTAAAGAGGTAAAAGAAAACATCGAATTATAATATCAAAATTTTCTCATAAAATCTTTCGATCGAAAATCACCATCGAAACATAGAAGAGAATCTAAGAAAGGTGGCGGTGTTTTATAAACAGGTAGGTGGACCTTGCCTCCGCGGCAGCACAAATTGTATTGTATTTTGCACTTTGAGAGAGCAGATTCATTCTTCACCCTTTCTTGGTACCAAAAGACAACATGGCATGAATTGCAAGCATACTCAAGGCCGCCATAATAAGACCGGTTAGGATAGGACACCAAAAGAGAATAGTCCAATCAGCTAACATATGAGGGAAAAAACGGCAATCATAAGGCACGCATAGCTATATACACTGCACTCTTCATAGAATTTACAAAGTCCTTTGATAATGGCAATCTATGAGGATGAGCAGGAGCACGCAGCAAGAGACCTATGGTAGAATAGAAGGCCATAAACAAACATAGGTTTTTAGTTCTGGCAGAACAGCACAACATAGATCATTTAGGGTAGGCAACTACCTGACCGATTCTGAGTGTGCTGATACATGAAGGACATCCTCTTCTTTCGGTTTATCTTGGCCTCTTCAACAGTAACACAGGGACAAAAATGGTTTCCTACCCGTGATTATAGGATGTAGATTTATAACGGTTCGCTTTACAGAAAACCAAGGGGGTAATCACATATCTAATCAGAAGCAAGAAGCCTTACTTTGTCGCTTTTGCATGGATGGGATTGCATGTTGCTGATCAATGTGATTTGAAGTAGGGCCAACTGGACATAAAAGGCAAAAAAGTGGAAAGGAGGAAATGCATGAAGTAGGCAACAGGAATAAAGATGGCAAATAATGAAAAATAGCAACGACAAATGCTGAGGTCTCGTAGAAGGATGTTTCTCACGCAAACAACGCAGTCTTTTCACGGGGGGTATTTCGTGTGGAATCCATCAAACAAGCCTAGTAATGTTGTACACCCTATAAAAACACATGGCAGCACAGATGAAGCACACTGTAAACTTAAAATGGCCATTCATGTGACCAAACAAATGAGGGTAAATACGCTGAGACAGAGGAAAAGAAGCTCTCAGGGTAATGCACAAAAAAGTAGAGGTAACATAACATTGGTTGCGATCTAAATATAGGTAAAGTACTTTCCACGGAAAGAAGAAACATGGAGTCAAAAAAACAAAATGGGCACCATAATACCCTGGCAATGCATAACAGAAAAATGTTTGTAACATGTATTAGCACAATCTATAAAACAACCTTGGACATTATTTTCTCTAGGGAAAAAAATCTGTGAAGCAAAGTTTCATACAATAAACATGCATACCACATCAAACGATAGTTACACATAAAGCAAAAGCATAAGAGAAACAATCCACATGTGCAAGAGAACGAAGTCTCGATAAGGTATCACAGTAGTCGTTGCAGTTCCTAATGCCTGCGGCAAGCAAACAAAAAGGAAATGATTTCCTCAGGTGCTATCAGGGAAAAACACAAAGATCAAGCATCCTCATTTAGTGAGTCTGAAAGCAAAAATCCAAGCATTCTAAAAACTAACCAATCGACAGTCCAAAGCTGAAAATCTTTTTAGAACAATATCCATCAGCATCACAAATTCATGCATAGTAATTTTTTTTTGTTTTTCCTGATCTTGATAGTATGAGCAAGAATTGGACATATAGTAAGTGGTAAAGTAGTACTTACATGCCTCAGAGAAACAACACAAAGCACGACCAACAGAAAGGAAAATCCATTAGTTTGACTAGAAACACACAATCTAACCTATATATCAACAAAACCGATGAGTCGACCAAGCACGAAAAGCGACCAACAGACTTGGAGGAGTGTACACGAAAATCACTGCTAGAATAGAAGGAATCCACTATTTGAAGGGAAAAAAGTAGCAATAACGGAGAAAGAAAATGTATTGATCCAGTCGAAGCAAAGCACGAACAATACAAAGGCAAAGGAACCAATTCGACAAAAAACACAGAAGTAATGTACTGCTCTGGAGAAAAAGAAGCACCGACAACACACAAACAAGCAAACGCGCTGTTTCGGCCAAAAGAAAGGACCACCCATGTAAAGGCAAACACAGTGCTTTGACCAAAAATGCGGAGCGCGACCAACATAAAAACAAACCAGCGAATTGATCGGGGACAATGCGCTCAACATACAAACCGTTTATTCAATCAGACACAAAAAATAACTAGCAGACCTTGACGATCATGATTGGCAAAATGACCGCTACCACAGAAGCAAAAGTGTGCTTCGACCCAAAACAAGCACCAACAACAAAAAAACAAATGGAATGCTTGACCAAAACATAAAATGACCAATAGAAAGAGAAATCATCGGAATCGACCAACAAAAAAATTAAACCAACATAAAAACAGAAAAGATAACAACAACTCACTAACTATCCGCAGGGAAAATAATTGGTCATTGGGGGGCACGACGATGGCTAATACACACCTGACAGAGCAGATAAAAATTTAGAAAACAAAAATAGCAAACAAACAAAATTGAGACAAAAGGAAGAGGATAACCAAGTCGGCATGCACGGCCAAACCGTGTCATGTGGGCTCGGAAAATGTCCAAATGCGGGGTAGCAGCAGATATGAGGCACAACGAAAGCAAACGTGCATGTAAAAAACAAGGACAAAAGGAAGGAGAAAACTAAGAAGAAGCACAAAGAAACACAGAGCGAAAACGTGGGAATACGTTGTGGGATGTACTAGGTTGGTGGACACGCACACACAACCGTCTTGGGAACAAGGGAGCAACAGTGAATACAAGGTGACAAAAAACAGCACGATGCACCGTGGAGCGACACAGGGATGCCGAAACAAGGACCCCGATGCATAGACGCAACAAGCAGCCCACATCGACCAGCGACGAGCAAGCGGAGCACACGAGAAGCAGAGGCAGAGAACAGCACGCACGCACAACCATCTTAAGAAGGAACAAGTGGAGTGGGGAAAAACTGTCTTCGGCGATAGGTGGCACACGAATGCGCACTCATCTCGGACTGTTCTTTGGATGAACCAACGGAATCGAACGGTCTGTAAGATTGAAAGCCGTTAACGCAAGATCACGAAGAATAAGGCCATGTGACGCACTCTCGGTCGACATTTCTACCGGCCTTAAGTTATTCTAATTTTTGGAATACAACTGTACCCGCACTCCGACCTGACCCGTTCGGCCGTTAATTGGGTCGCTTGGATAATTAAGGTCACGGAAAGCGGCAGCCAGGGCAAGAACGCAAGAACACAAGCGGAGCAGATCAGAGAGAGGAACAAAACAAGCGGATCCAGGTACATAGCAATCTCCATCCAATTCTTCTCTCCATCTTTTCTTTCGATCACTCCTGGATAATTTTCACATGCAGCTATTTTGTTATTAGATCCATGCCTTCCTGTGTTTCCATAGATCGATCTGCATGTTAATTTGTTCTGTTGGATCCATGGGTAGAAGGTAGGTGTTAGTAGGGTAATAAAAACTGAGATGGTTTCGATCTTGATCTGGTTGCACCTAGACGGTCCTTCTCCCCCAAAATTGATATGATTCGCTAGTTTAGTTCGCCACCTGTTGGAGTCGAGCAGTTGCAATTGAGGAATGCTTCTCTTTCATGGATCTTCTATGTGCTGTTTGTGATTGGTGCCCACTGGAACTACTTAGTTCTATGGAACTAATGTGGCGTTTGGTTTGAGTTGTAACAGTAATCGTAATGGGTTTCTTTATCCAGTGTAAGTGGAGGTGGAATGGCTTAGGAATACATCCAACTTACGTTTATTGAAATTTCTGTTGGGATATTGGGAGGCATTTTCAATACAGGTATCATGATTACAGAGTAATCTAACCAAACAAAAAAAGTAACGAATTCTCTTTAAGAGTAATGGGAATACGGAGCAAAAATCTTTGAACCAAATGCCTCCTAAGGGAAGAACACAACAAACTAGGAGAATACTCTGCAAGATTAGAAATATAAATCTTATCATTACTTTCTTGAGAATGATTATTATTATTTTTAATTAACAGAAATTACACTAGTTTAAATTTTCACATCAAGAACATACAATATATCTATTTCTTTATCATGTATGAACGTACAATATTTGGTTCAAGTGCATACAATGAAGTGAGTAAGCTAATACTAATTCTAATTCCTTTTCCTGTAATCTGTTCATGTCATTGCACCATTGGTTCATGTCACAAGATAAATATCAAGAGAAATTAGAAAGTTATCTTGACAGAATTGGGCAATCATAGGAGAACTAGAAATATATCAAGAGCAACACGATGATTACACCATGTGTTGATGTCATGGTAACAAGTTATTGATAGAAGAAACAAACCATCAAATTAACTCAAGTGCAGGATAATTGGGAACTAAAAAAAAAAAAAAAAAAAATCAACCATTCGATTTTCTTTGAAATAAAGTATTAGAGTAAGAACATAAAGAAGAGAATGAAAAGTACAATCTATTGGATGTACCCAAAGAGACATGAAAAGTACAATCTATGGTAAGATGGTTTGTTTTTATTTTGAGTCTTTGATAGATCAAAACGTGGAGGGAGGGGATGCGATGGAGTTGTATCAGTTCAAGTGAGGAGCAGTTGGGGAGAAGGAGCAGTTTTTCTGAGAGAGAAAAAATAGGGAGTAGTTGGCTACTGGAAGGTTGTGATTGAGGGTTGAATAATCAAACGGTCAAAAATGTAGGGAAGAAAACTCAAACGGGAATAGATTTTTTTTTTAAAAAAAACTCATGTGGGAGAATCTGTCCAATGGAACAAAATAGGTGGCAGTTCAAAAGTGCTATGAGAAGTGGTTAACAGGATAAGGGGTGTGATTGGGAGGGAAATCAGATGATGTATGTTGATAATCAAATGGTTATAATTTTATTGATGATGTGGCTCACCCAAGAGGCTTGCTTGCTAATCAAAAATAGAATAAAGAAGGATACTTGGTCCCAATGTGCTGACAGGCTAATTGCCAGTATATGGAGCTTTTGCAAAAAAGGTAACAATACATGCAATTAGGCTGGTAGTCCTACTTGCATTTTCTGAATAGGTGAAATTTGGGGGGTTTTTTAATGGAATTATATATTAATATATGATTTTTTTTGTTTCGGACCTCAATTGGTAGGACTTGGGTAAGAAAGGTGGATATGGATTAGATAGATGGGGATTTCGGGTGTGTATGCACGCATGCATGTGGTTTAAGGGAATTTCATAATTTAACTTCTTATTTTATTTTATGAAAAAATCTAAATTAGATTCATGTAACTTCTGAAAAAATAACATTTTTTAGGATAACATAGATCCTACATGTACACTTTTTTTTTAGAAAAATATTAACCAATGCTTGTCATTTATTTCAGTTCTTCAATAGCTTGAATTAGGTAGCCTTGAGGTCAGTCCTCTCTACAAGTTGTACCTTTTTGAGACTAACAGAATATAGTAATATGGTCACCGATGCTTTTTTTCCCCTTGCCTAACAATACTATGTATTCTTTGGCCTCTCCACTGGATGTTTATATCTTTTGCTTATAGACATTTGCAATGATATTTCCAACAGTATAAATTTACATTCAGTATAAGGATAGTTGTATCTTTTCTTTTAGACATTTGCTAATAGATATTTCTGACAGTATAAATTTAGATTCAGTATAACTGTGTTGTCCAGCAGAGATAGGTAATTAGTTACTAATTCACTTGTTACTTCCCATATACTATGTTGTTTTAGCTGTAATCTTTACTCTCTCTTTTATAGAATCTATCCTTGTGCTGTTGAAAGATTCTACACAAATGTATATTCTAAAGAAGATTGCTGGCATATGTGCTTTTGAAGATGGATGGTGTTATAGATTGAAAATAATGCTAAAACTGTTAAGTTATAATCATGAAGTTGTTGATATATTTTGTCAAGTAACCCACAAGTTTTCTCATGTATACTTGTTAATAGTCAATAACAAGGAAACAAATTGATCCTGTTCTCCTCTACTTGAAGGAAATATTATAATATTAGAGTTAAAGAAGTGCTAGCTGTCATCAAGAAAGCAAAGATGAAGAAAAAGAATTAAAAAAAGCGAGCTGCCAGCTAAAGCATGCTAGGAATGAGTTATCCTTAGTAAGATTCCCCATGTGTCCTTGTATGTATACATAGATAACTATGTAATTGTAGTTCTAGTTCTTGTTCTTGCCTTTCTATTTTTTGTTGGAGATGTCTAAATATTGGTTATTTCTAATTTTATAGCTTTTTTAGGTTTTAGTATTATTTTTACAATATTGAATACCTGATTGTGAATAAAAAATGTTCTTCCTCAGTTTTCTAAATATAATACTAAATATAATGCACAATGTATTGTTTATGTTGTACATTTTCTACAGCTCTTTTTTGTGATCTATGAAACAAAATGACATGAATTTCACGTGCACTCTTCCTACTAAAGGTTATGAGTGCACTTCTGTTTCTTTATTTCTAACCCATATGACACTTTTACTTTAATCAGACATAAGAATATTGATTTAGAAAAAAAAAAGCCATGTAAGAATGTATGATTTGACTATCTTGGCTAATTTGTCAAGAGTTGATTGCAAACCATCCCATTTTGCATCTGAGAATAGCCATAACACGAGCATCGTCTTCTTTAAATTCCATTCTTAGAATTTTTTTTAAAAGAAAAGTAGTTTTGCTTTATTGTGTTCTGTATTGATTTCATGCTATTTTTTGTGGTTCTTTACTTTGCTTTTTAAGATACTCATTGTGTTTTGTCACTTTGCAAGTTTAGGGAAGAAAGTTCCCGTAGTTATGGAAAGTATATTGATTTTTGCAGGTTACATTCATCATTCTTTGGTCCAGTTGCAACAAATTGAACCAAAGTAGCAAGATGGCATCCGAAGAGAATAGAGCTATTGTGCCTTATATACCGCTGCCACCTAGTCAGCAGCCATTAAGCTCTGGTACAAAGAAGCGTGGTCGCCCTAGGAAGTATGTGAGAAGAGTATATGATGTGTTGAGGAGGGCAGAACCCATTTCGGCAGAACCCAATCAGATTGCCCTGCCTACTCACAGCACACAAGATAACCGGAATATCCAACAACATGAGATGCACAGCGACCATAGTACTTCAGATGGCGGTTTGGAGTCTACTGTGTTGGTTATACAGGCATTACCTGCACTGCGACCCCAAGATACTAGGCCCAAACGATCTCAAAACTTTGCTAGTCAGGACAAAAGGTCTGCGAACCAAGGAGTGGATGCTAGTAGAGTTCCTGTGGATGGTGATTCTGGCAAGGATGATATTATTGGCAAGCATTTTGTTGCCCAGGTGATTAAGAAATGTGCTGGTTTTTCTCTTATTATGGTAAAAGTGAACAACAATCAGATGCTCAAAGGCTGGATTCCGGATGTAAACAACCACCACCCAGTCACAGCCAAAAATGATCTCCCTCCAGAGCCCCCCATGGTTCAACCACGCAAAGTTAGGAAGCGAGCATCTGCAGTCCAGAGTCAGCCCCCTATTCCCCCAAAGGATGTTACATTTGCGCTGCCTATACAAATGAGGGGGCCCGTTGAGGAACCTACTGCTGCAGCATCATCATCAGAGCCTGTGAATCCACAAGGACCACCATCTGCTGCTGTGGTCAATCCTGGGTTTGTGGAGCCTTCAGGTACCATTTTGAGTTTTGAATTTTCTACTATCATCACCAAATTTGGCGTTAGGGTCTCAAATCTAACATCACCAAATCTTTTCCTCATTTTCTACTATTTTTTCTATATTGTAGATATGGGTACTAACACCACAATGTATGGTGTTAGTCTGCTAACGCCATTGATTGTGGTGTGGCCCTCGAATTTCAAGTCATCCAGGAGGCTTAACATCATAGTTAGACTCCTAATGCCATTGATTGTGGTGTGACCCTCGATTTCTAAGTCATATTCAGGAGGATAACACTATAGCCTACAATGTTAGCTCCATAACCCTAACACTAGGATCTATCGTGTTAGCTCTTGACCCTAGTAAGAATTTTTTTGCCTACACAAAATAGTTAATGATCATAATATGAAGGGAAACCAAGAATTGTCATTAATTTGCATCGATTCTCTTGTTTTTTCATGTATGCTTCATGGTTGCTCCACAACCATAATGCTATGAGCTATGGTAATAGCTCTTAGCCCTACGAAGGCTTCTTTGCCTGCACCAAATGATTAATGATTATAACAGGAACGGAAACCATGAATTTGTCTTTAATTTGCATCAACATTCTCTATTTCTTGTATGCTTCCCTGGCTAGTGGTAGCCTCATGCTGGATTTGCTATAGTTATTGTTATTTATCTAATCATGTAGTTATCTTTCTTGCATAAACTAGAGTGGTGCAACTAATTTGTTTATTTTTTAAGGAATTGCGCCTCTGGCGTCTTGAGTCCCACTGATAAGCCCCAATATCTGATTTTCTGAATAATGCTGTTTTTTTTAATTTTTTTTAATACTGCAATCTCTAATAAACTGATCTGATGTCTAAATTTGAAAATTTCAGGTGATGTTGCATCTGCACATGATGAACCCAAGATGTAGCTGTTGGTAGAGGGGCCATGGGGGAAACGTTGAATTCTGGAGTGCCTGCCAAGCTTACAAGAATTACGTAGTTGAGCGCTGGCCAATTTGCTAAGGGCCAACTAATTTATCTTTTTATTACTTTTCATCCTGCCTATAGTTATTGGTGGGTTTGAACATAGATAGCAACACCAGAAGTTACCTAGGAGTATTTCTCAGTAGAATATCGTGATTGTCCGGCTGACTTCTATCTCATAGAAGCTAAAGCCTTAAGCTCTAACTCCTTACACCCTCGAAGCTAAAGTTAGAGAGGTATTTGATTTGCTGTTTCATCTTCTCTATTTTAAAATTATATTTGATATTTCTAACGTGTTAATAAAATATAGTGTTGTTTGTTGTTATCAATAATAAGTCATGTAAATTATTATGATTGTGTGGGTAAGAGGGTTTTTGGTTGAATTTTGATTTTTAGCTTCTGAATTAGAGCCGGAGTTAGTTGATTCATGAGAGCATCCTTTGGGTTGCTTCATATGACTCCTATGGAGGTTATTTTAGCAAAGACCATGTGTTTCCCTCAAATTACATGCCAAGTTAAAGAGAAAATAGTCTTGGGGCATATTTAAAAATAAGAGTTTTTAGTAGCCCAACATCTAAGTCCATGTTCCACCTAAACTCCCCCATTGACTCAAACTTTTGATCTCCAATTTTTCCTTTCTGAGTTGGAGCTAAAAGGCTCTAATTTTTTGATAAGAGAAGTTGAAACTAGAGTCTAGTCAAACACTTTCTAAATATGATATTTATGTTTCTAGAGTCAAATAATCCATCAAAAGTGGGTTTCTCAATTCCTATAAAAATTAACTCAAATTTCTCTCTGGGCTCTAAGAAACCCAAATTAGAGCCAAGTTATTTGACTAAACAACTTCTAAAAAATCAGAAACTAGAGTTTAGGCCCTCTCTGGTGCGAGGAATATATCTAAAATTAGAGTTATTGTCTTTGTATTCTGGATCTTGTAGTGTTGTTTCTAATGAAAATTAGTCCTAATTGCCAAACATTTGGCAAACCTTTGGCTATCCTCGGCTGGTGCATGATTTTTCCTTCTTGCCCATTCTTATTTATCTCTCTTATTTGTCTTCTTTTGGAGTTTTCTTTTGGAGACAGCTTTACCCTGCTGCTGATTCAACATCTGCTAATCCAAAATTTACTTTCATAATCAGAAAATTATTTTGCTTTGGCTTTTGTGTTGTATTGTTTTGTTTTGTTTAATTTGCTGCTATTTGCTCCTGCATGCTCTTCTCTCCATGAAGCCCGAAAGATTTGGAGAGGTCAAACTACAGGCAGATGAGCCTCACGAGCCATTTGTGCTCGGATTGGTTTCTCTCGAATCGGGCTGAGAGAGGATAACTAGTCATGTCTCTTCTCTAATAGTTAAAAACTATGTTAAAATAAGCATCAATTTTCTTGTAGGACCTTTTTATTTTAATCATATTACACAAAAGAAATATCAAGTGCAAATCATTTTTTCGTAACTGTGCGAACTTTGTTTAGAAGATTTTAAAAATTCACAAAAAAATTAGAAGATGTAGGGGAATAGATGTTCTATAGTCTTGTAAATTTCATGATCAAAATCGATAACATTTGAGAGAAATGAAAAGGACATTTAACATTAATGGTGATTTTTTTTTTTTCTGTTTGGCACTATTTATGTCCGCTATTTGTATTTTTTGTTTGTCCCAAATTTGATCTGAGTTTAATCATGAAATTTTTTTAGGTTTATAGAACATCTCAACCCCTACATCCACTATTTTTTTAAGAATTTTTGAAAAATTTTATGCAAAATTCACACGAATTTGGATAAAGGAGAATTTATACTAGATACTTTCTATATCACATATGTATCATAGACTCATATATTAAACTACTAACTAATTGTAATTATCGAGAGTACTACACAAGAAATCTTTCTTGTTACAATAGGTTTGATGTTAAATAGCCGGATTTTTTATAATTAAACAAATGAAAACAAAAATTAGAAAAATAAGCAACATGGGAGAGAATTACACCTCTAAGTAGGACGCTACTGAAATCAGTGGCTATTTTCTAAACAGATGTGTTCAATGACTATTTTTCAAACCGATGCATCCAACAGCTATTTTTCAAATAGATGCGTCCAACTATTTTTCAAACAGATGCATCCAACGGCTATTTTCCAAAGATATTTTCATTGCACAAAAGAAGGATACATAGTTCTATAGATACACATTGAAAATAAAATAGTACATGACTTAGCCTAGTCTAGATTAGCCTCCCTGATCAAATTTTTAACAAACTTTAACGCTTCCGCATGATCCTTCATTTCGTCGTCATTAAATTTTGATTTGTCAGTGGTGACCAATTTTGTGAAAGACCTGACAAGTACTAACTTCTGGTTCATCTTGTCGTGTTCACTCAGAATGGAGGCCGCACGGTCTCTTGCCTCCACGCGCTTAGTGTAAATCTTGACAAAGGTTCGTAGGTTTTCTTGCACGTCCGCGTTGGACAAGGGAGATTTCTGCTTACCTTTCCTTTTGCGCCTCTCCTTGGCTATGTTGCGACCTTCTGGTCACGTCTCCTCCAGAAGGACATCTGGATTGGATGAGGATGATGTGTGCGCACCGTCCTCATTCAGCCTTGCTCTTTTGCCGGTGTTGACGTAGGTTCGGTTCCATTTAGGTTGGTCCCGAACACCGATCCACCAGTGGTCTAGAGTAAATGCGTGCCCCATTTCGTTCTTGTATAACTCGCGCACTTATGCCATTAGTTGGTCGTCGGAACGACCACTAGCGTACAGTTCCTTCAGCCTGCACAAACAACCATTAAATTGAATAACTTTTCTGTTAGTCTGGAGCCAATGGTCTTTGCAATACTTGACCTCCCTTCTACAACTTTTTTAGGCTGCTCTCGTTGTACGCCGCTGCCACACTCACCCAATATGTGTCGAATTTTTTACTGTTCTTGTTGACTGGGTTTAGTAAGTTATTCAACCACGCACTTATCTATGCAACTAAAATATAACAGTGTCATGAGAAATGAATGTAAACCTTTCAACGAAAATCCCTCAAAATTTTGAAATAATTCCTTCCACAAAATTTGAATACCAAAACAAATTACTCACAAGTCGAACATCGTTGGTCGCTGACCAAAGCAATCACTTGCGTTCGGTAGGACCCAGGAGACCATGGTCGTTGTCGTCAATAACGAGTTGCGACGTAGAATGTGGTGTATTGGAGTTTGAGGGAGATGCGATTTCAAATTTGCCCGTGGGGTGGCGGTGGCGAGGGATGACTATAGTTGGCCGGCGCACCAACAAAATGATAATTTTGCCTGTACGATGCATACGGATGGTCATGTGGAAATGAAGGCGGCAATGCATATGGAGGGGGATGAGTATGGAGTAGCATGTGCATACTGAGGGCGCGGGGGGGGGGGGGGGGGGGGGGTGTTCGGTACAGAGGATAACCGAACAGATAAAGTGGTTGTGGAAAATGTGGATTACCGGGTGGATATGGTGGAAGATTTGAATTACCGGGTGTTTTCAGATTTTCTCCAGGTGTATCAGGAGAACTAATCCAGTTTACAAAATCCTCAGGGGGATTACTATCCATATCAAACTCTAAAAAAAATAATTAGTACACAAAATATGTGAAAGTAGTGTATAATAGTGTAAGATTTGTGAGATGGGTGTGACAAAATGAGAAAATGAGGCCACTAGTTATAGACAAATGCTGTGGTGATTTTCTATGAATTTTTAAGAATTTTTCAGAATTTTTAGAATTTTTTGGAATTTTTTAATGAAAAAATAATTAAAAATTAAATAACAGTTAATTTTCCAACGGTTTGAATTACTACCATTGACAGGTGGGTCCCACTCCAAAATAAATTTAAAACTCTAATCTTCCTCACCGGTTAAAAACATAATCGTTAAACGAGACTTTGACAGTTGGGCCTAGCGGAGTCTGGCCCTACGTGTCATAGAAGGTGGTTGGAGTTTGTGCGGTCATCGCAGGGAAGAAATAAAGTCTAATGCGTTTCAGGCATGGGGCCCACCGCATTCGCCTAGTGAATCGAAGAATTTTCGCACTCAATTGCTGACATGCGGATCGTCGAGTTTGTGTCCCCACCTGTTAGTCCTTGACTTAGGTTATGAAGTGTTGATTTGGTCAAAACTTTGCGGGCTCCACAAAACGCGTGCGCATGCGCCTTCGACTAGCCCGAACGGAGCCGCTTCGACTGCCGCGCGCTCGGTGGGACCCACAATTTTGACCTCACGTTGCGACCGCGTGCTCCAATGGCTCTCCGTGTGCTCGAGTGTCACTTGTGCCTCTCAACTAGTCGCTTCGACTGCCGCGCACCGCTTGAAAAATACTCATTAGAGGCAGCCTTAATGCTCTTTTCCATGGTTAACATAATAAAAAATGTGTTTAGATGTTTAAATATTGCAATCTCAAATTCTTTGTTTTGTAAGAAAACTTCCCAAAATACCCATATTTACATGGGTATTTTATCATGTTTTAGATACTATACTTGTGGTGGCGGATGACACTTTTGACAAGCTCATGAACTACACACTCAGGTGCGTGTCCATCAATTAGTTTAAGGCGATGGGTGCGAGTTTTCTCTGGCAGTGGCGGTGGAGTGTGTAGATGAACCATACTATAGGAGGGCTACACATGTGGTTTATAAATGAGGGTAGAAAGGTAAAATGCTTCTTTCTCATAAAAAAAATTGTCTAATGAGGTAGTGGGTATGATTAAAATTTAAAACTTTTTTATTTGGATATTTGTGATATTTCTATATTAGAATGGGCATGTGTGCAAAACTATAACTTAAGAACGGCACATGTACCTTTCCCTACAAATATATGTAGGAAATACTTTTTCCATTGTAAAAAATATTAGATTTAGAGAAAACACAAAGATATATTGTATTATAGATCAAAGAGCCTATATATAGGTTAGTACAGAAGAATTCTAATCAAACATAAAACTAGAGTCTAAATCCTATTAGGAAATCTAGTTCTTATCCCATTACAAAACCACACTCATCCTCAAGATGAGCTGAAAATATCAATCATGCTCATCTTGTTATATATTGTAATATTATATTTAGATCCTAATTCTTTTGTAAGACAATCTACTAATTGGTTACTAGAATGAACATAGTCTAGCTTTAGCATCCCACTATCCAATTGCTCTCTAATGAAGAAACGATCTAACTTCACATGTTTTGTACAATTTTGCTGTACTGGGTTATTAGTAATATTGATAGCAGATTTGTTATCACAATGTAACAATAATGGACCATCTCTTAACACACGTAGCTTAGAAAGCAATCTCCTCAACCATATCATCTCATATAAAGTTGTAGCCATAGCTCTATACTTAGCCTTTGCAGTAGATCTAGCCACAACCTCCTGTTTCTTACTCCTCCACAACACAAGATTACCCTCAACAAAGACACAATAGCCAGATATAGACATGCTATCATCCACACAATTCGCCTAGTGTGCATCACAATACTCTTCCACCTTCAAATGCCCATGTTCTTTAAACCAAAGACCTTTTCTTGGACTCCTTTAAGTATCTCTGAATCTGATAGACTGCCTCCATATGTTCTGTCCTAGGATCATGCATATATCTATTGACCACACTCATTGTGTATGTGATATTAGGTCTTGTGTGACAAAGATAGATAAGACGACCAACAAGCCTTTGATAGAATTCCTTGTTCACTAGATCACTTGATTAAGCACTTAGTCTATGATTCTGTTCAATCAGGTTAGAAGTTGGTTGACATATGAGCATCCTTGTTGACACACCCGAAAAGGGATGCGTTTGAGTAATACTGCAAGCGAACGGTTGACGTTGTGCACTTGAGGGTCGAATTTCATGAGGAAAAAGCATATTCTTCTCTTAGGTTGAAACATTGCCGATTAAGTCTAAGCGAATTTGGGGTTTGCTTATCTACTACTAATTAAGTTCTATCATTAAAAGCTATCAGTCTAGGGTTTTGAAAGTAGTAAAGAGGCAAGTATAAAACCTAGGGTTTTAGAATTAAGAAAGAAAATCTAGGGTTTCGGGAATTCCATAACCATCGGGCGTAATTGTAACTAAAGCCTGAAAATTGCAAATTAGTTTTGATTGTTTTCCAAGACAGATTAAGTTGTCAGTACGGTTGTCGATATAACAGTCAAAAGATCGCTTCTACGGTTAAGTCTAGCGAGAGCCTCTCTCTTGTTTAGGTTCAACTGTTACATTTGTTGACAGGGCAAGAATTTAGGGTTTAAAGGAAGAAAACACGAGAAACTAAGTCGTAAAACTTGAAATTGGGACCGAGGAAGAATTAATCCTTCCGGATTAGGTCATCCCTAACCCTAAAAGGGAATTACTGGCAAAAAACCATAAAAATACAGGAATAACAAGAATTAAATAAAAACTTACTCAATTGCATCCAATAATGAGGTCTGCCATCCATGTGGGCTTATGGACGCAAAAACTAGAACTGAATAGAGAAGGGGGTTCGTCTAAACCTAACTTTTAAACTTGAATTAACTCTGAAAAACATCTTAAAAAGCACACCTAATTGAGCCAAAAGTTTCTCCATTTATAGTACAATAAGACAACATGACCAAATAAAACTCTTGACGTCCAGGCGATGGAATCCAAATTCGAATGGCTCGCGAAACAAATGAAACTGATTCAAAACAGCCAAAAACGCCTGGAACCGAGCTGGGCACGAACCCTGGCATGGGCCGTGCCCATGCCCGTGCTAGGCTCGGCTAGGGCTAGGGTCTGGCCCCCCGAGGCCCCTTTTTCGTCCGGTTTTCATGTTTTTTATCGTATCTTGTCCAAATGAGTTCGAAACACTCCCAAATTTTGTAGACATGATCCCTAGAATATAACGAACACAATCATGAAAGTGAATTGTAAAATGATACAAAAAGTCATATAAAATGTCACATCAAAAGAGTTTTCAGTACGTTTAGAGATGCAAACTTAGGGTAAAATTCATACCAATTAAACACTTATCAAATCCTTCCAAGCTAGCATCTTGCTTGTCCTCAAATAAAAGATGAGAGAGAAATTTTTAGAAGTTATCAAATTTGGAATTCCTAGGTTAATAAGATTTTCAATAAACCAACTTCTGGCAATTCAAGTCACATCAAGGCATATGAAGCAATTGATCTAAATACTTTTAATTTTTTTTTTCAAATGCAAGCATCCGGCTTATCATATCTCAACTGATCCGGGAGGATCTTTAGGTCCTTCAAGTCAAATAATTCAGGTTGAGTTTGGAAAGGATTTGCAACCTTGGAGTCGAGTTCCGAAAGTATTTGCGACCTCGGAAAGGTTCGCGACCTCAGAAAGGGTTCGCGACCTTGATTCGATCTCTGGTCGGAATTGTAGCTCGATCAATATACATATAACTGAGTCCTATATAGGTTTAGTTAGTTGTCTGAGTCTAATACGTTTGGGTTATTGAGTTTGATACATATTCATACCATTGGACTATAAATACTTTGTAATAGTTCTAGTGTAAATCATCGAGTCTAGGTTGAACTTATTTAAGTCTTAGACACATAGTTCATCGACGTAGGCGAGTGCGCCCTAACATTCAATGTGTATAACATCCCTGTTTTCAATAAAGAGTTGTGCTATCTTTTGAACTGTGTTTTTGATCAACTTGAGTTTCGGTAATTCCGAGTAAGATCCCGTTAGTCTGCATATTAGCATCTGGTCGAGTATAGTCGAAACCCGGCTATCTTCAATCAGAAGAAATCAGAATCTGGTTGAGACTAGATCAAAACCTGGTCTGGGATTGAATCCGATCAAGTTGGTATCAGAGCAACTATCCTGTCCTGTAGATGGTGAAGACTCGCTAGGGTTACAAAACCTCTGGCGAAACTCTACAAGAAGGTCTTGCAATAAAAGGTGTTCATCCGATGGTTCCTACAGTCGCGTCTCCGAAGATGTCTGACGATACCTCCGTTCAAGCTAACCTAGTCGAACAAGTGGCTAAAGTCTCCACCGACATAGATACTGTGCTTGCTTGGATTAAGTAGCAGGCCATGGCTGTACCTTCTGAAGTTGGTGCTTCAAAAGGCAAGGTTAAGGGCGTGAAGATTGGTGAAAACTTGCGCAGGTCAGACAAAGATGAAGAAGAAGACGACCATAAGGCCGACGACCTCGCCAACACCTCCTTAGCTATCAGATGTTTCAAGTCGAAGCTAAGGTTGACATACCCATATACGATGGGGTGATTGATGCCGAGAAGCTGGATTTTTGGATCGACCAGCTTGAGACCTACTTTGACCTACGAGGGTTCAGTAGAGCTTAAAATGTGAAGTTCGCACCTTTGAAGATGAAGGACCACGCCAAGACATGGTGGAAGGCCCTTGTCGCCAGTGGTGAAGTTGACAACCTTGCGTGGGGTCAGTTCAAATGACTCCTACGACAAGAATTCTACCTGATGGGTTATCTCGAGGAGAGATGGGATTGTTGGCATAGATTGTATTAGCGCCGCATCAATCCGTCCAGGATTATACGACAGAATTTTGGAGACAAGCAATGGTCATTGGCATCTCGCTTTCTAATCCTCAAGTGTTCCAAAAATACATGTCTGGACTTTAGAAATCGATCAGTGCTGAGCTAAGCCTATTCAGCATCCAGGATATCACAACCGCGAGCATGACTACTATGGCAATCGAGAAGAAGAATAAATCTCACAACGACAAGAAAGATAATTCGACCTCGTCAAAAGGAAAGTTGAGTCCGAAGAAGAGTACTCCGAAATCCAGTACGAGCATCTCTTGTGATCATTGTCATGTTGCCGGGCATACAAAGGATAAATGCTATAAGCTGCATCCTGAGTTTCGACCAAAGAGAAACGGACCAAGAAAGAGAACAGCTACAGCTACTACGGCTACACCCGAAGAAGGAGTGGTCTGAGTAAATTTGGTTGATGAGGCGGATACGACCTTGTCTCTGATGGTAATGACAAAGGAGAATGGTTGTATTCATCTAACGACCATCACTCAATGGAGGACTTGTTCATTATCAACATCCAGATGAAGCATGAAATGGTCGCAGCAATATTCGATCCCGGAAGTCAGAAGAATTTGGTTTCCACTAGATTGGTTCGACGACTTGGTTTGAAGACGACCATACACCCGTGATCGTATCTGCTGGGTTGGTTTACATCCAATGTGAACCAACAGATTATGAGTCAGTTTGTGTTGAAATTTGCGATCTCTGCTCGATATATCGACGAGGTTCAATGCGATATTGATCCTATTGATTTTTTTCAGGTGATCCTTGGGACTCCGTTCTTGTATGATTGAGACGCCCACCTTCATCGACTAGCGCAAGAGTATGAGCTCACTAAAGAAAGAGTTAAGTTCGTGATCAGTAGAGACGTCCACGTCAACACTTCGAACTTGATCACCGCAAATCAAGCTAAAAAAAATCATCAATTTATGTCACAAATACGTGCTTGATATGATTGGACCTGTTGGTCAAAGTGATAGTACTCGAGCAACATTGTCATTAGTGTGCCGAGAAGATTCTGGTTGTTTGTCGGGATTGCTGGAGAAATACAATGATCTATTCGGAAGTACCCAGGGTCGTCCGTGGAAACGTCCAGTTGAGCATGAAATTCAGCTCGTGTCTGATGCGACACTTCCCAATCTGAGGATGTATCGCAACTCGGTATTAGAGAATGAAGAGATCAAAAGACAGCTTGGTGAGTTGCTGACTGATGGTGTCAATCAACCAAGTAGTTCACCTTGTGGATCTCCTGTGGTGTTAGTGCCAAAGAAAGATGAGACTTGGCGTATGTGCATCGACTACCGAGCACTGAACAAGATCACCATCAAGAACTGGTACCCCTTAAAGTCACTAGGTGGCAAACTAGAGGTCTTGAGTTCGACTCCCCACCTCTACCATTTATTCCTGTAGGACCGAATCAGCGGTTCCTTACAGTCTCTTTAAAAAAAAAAGAACTCGTACCCCCTTCCTCGTATTGGCGACCTACTAGACCAATTGAAGCATGTTGTTGTCTTCTCGAAATTGGATCTTAAGTCAAGATATCATCAAGTCAGCATCCAAGAGGAGGATACTTGGAAAACCATGTTCAAAACGTGACAAGGTCTGTTCGAATGGCTGGTCATGCCGTTTGGCCTCTACAGCGCCCTAGCTACTTTCATGTGTCTTATGAATGACGTATTGCGATAGTTCATCGACGACTTTGTGATCATTTACCTCAACGATATATTGGTTTATAGTCGTTCGTGGGACGAGCACCTCATTTATGTTGAAAAGGTGTTCGAACAGTTTCGGCAACATCAACTTCACCTCAACCATAAGCAGTGCGAGTTTGGCTAACAAACTCTACTTTACCTGGGATTCATGGTCAGCAACGTACGTTGCAAATTGACTTGGATAAGGTAAAATTAATTCGCGAGTGACCTTGACTGCGAACAGTTACGGAAGTGCGTAGTTTTGTGGGAGTATGTCAATACCTTCGGAAGTTCATACGACACTTCTTGATTGTGGCTTCTTCGTTGCATGCATTAATTAACCAGGATCGACCAGAAGTTTGAGTGGACAAGGAAACATGAGGATATGTTTCTTTTGCTGAAGAAGAAGATTAGTGAAACTCCTGTTCTAGTTTTGCCGAATCTACAGAATCCATTCGAACTAGAAACCAATGCCTCAGGTTATGCAATGGGCGCAGTGCTCATGCAAGAAGGTCGACCAGTAACATATCACTCCAAGTTATTCCAAGGAGCTCAGAAGAACTATCTGACTTACGACAAGGAGTTGTGTGCACTGCATCAAACCATAAAACATTGGAGGTGTTACCTTTTGGGTAAAGAGACGGTTGTCCACACTGACCACCAACCTTCGCAATATTTGAAAACTCAATCAAAGCTACGGCAAGCTTGACATATGAAGTGGATGTCATATCTGAAGTAGTTTAATCTGGTGATTAAGTACAAGAAGGGTGTACACAATAAACTGGCTGACATGTTGTCACGACCACCAGTTACGACCCTTTGCTTATTAGCATTTATGCAGATCGAGCCTTCATGTCATGACGACTATGCCACGATGTACAGTGAAGATCCTGATTTTTGATTAGCACTGGCTGAGCTTGAAATAGGGAAATTGATAAGTGCTAACTTGGTAGCACTTTTACCCTAGGTTTAACATTGAAAACATGCAAAATCATGCTTAAAACTCATTTGATGTGACATTTTATGTGTAAAATTTGATTTATTTTCACAAATTGCTTTCACAGTTATGTTCATCATGTTTCAGGGATCAAACCCTCCAAATTTGAGACAATTTCGACCACATTTGAGCCTCCAATAACCTAGAAACCAAACTGGAGAAGTAAAAAGCCCTGGTCAAAGTCACATTGGCAGGTAAAAATCCAAAACCGTACGAAACGCAGGCAAAAAACGACTTGTACTCGAAAAAGGCTCCTGCTCGAAAAAGAGACCCGGTCGAATACAACACGTCGAAGGAGATTCTCGCTTGGTTTCGGTCGCGACACGTGTCTGGCCGTAATTGCGTCATGTGTCCTGGTCGTGATTGAATTGGACTCCTCGACTCAGTTTTGATCTGTTTTAATCCAAACCGGTCATTGTGAGGCGGGTTTGACCAGGTTGGTCGTAGACGGGCTGATTTGAAGCGGGTTTGATCCAAACTGGTCGTTTGTGGCCATTTTGGTCTAGTTTTGACTCAAACTGGTCGAGTTTGGTTGGTTTTAGCCAGATTTGGTCGGTTTTAGTTGTATTGGGTCAAAATTGGTCGAATATGGTCGGTTTTGACTCAGATTTATCCGTTCTCGCACTGTTTGAAGCCAAACTTCGTCGCCTGCACGTCAAGGAGTTATTTTTGGACACATTTATGGATGTACTATAAATAGAGAAGCTTTTGACTCAATAAAGCATCTCTTTCTTAGGTTTTAGAAGCCACTAGGGCTTAATTTTAGTTTAGAAGAGCCCCTTCTCTATTTTTATTGCTTTTGTAAGCCAGCAAGGATGGCAACTTCAATTCTCAAGCAATCAAGTAAGTTTTTATTTATTTCTTATTGTTATTTCTAGATTACTATGGCTTTTAGCGAGTAGATCCCCTCTAGGGTTAGGGATGACCTAATCCTGAAGGCGTGATTCTTCCTCGTTCTTTATTTCAAGTTTTGGAGTAATTTCATGATGTTTTCTTCCTCCAAACCTTAAATTCTCGTTTTGGCAACAGATGTAACAGTTGAGCCTTAGCAAGAATTTAGGGGAGTTCTTGAGTCTTTAGCGCTTTGACGTGGGATCTTGAACAGGAGAGAGGCTCTCGCCAAATGTGATAGTGAAAGTGATCCTCTGATTGTTGACCCAGCGCCCCGAACTGGAAACTTAATTTATCATGGAAAACACTCGAAATTAAGTTACAATCCTTGGACCTTGGATAGAATTACGCCAGATGGTTATGGAATTCTCAAACCCTAGATTTTCATTCCAGTATGCAAACCCTAGACTGATAGACTTAGTTGTAGAAAAACAACCCCCTAAAACTCGTTTAGACTTAACCAGTGATCCATTAAGCTAGAAAGAAGAATACGCTTGTTCCTCATGGAATTCGACCCTCAAGTGCTCAACGTTCAACCGTTCACTTGTGGTTATTACTACACATCGTGCTTGACCGTTTCGGGTGCGATTAGAAACCTACAGAGTTTGTTCGACGAGAAGGACTCTTGTACAAGTGCAATTTACTTTGTATACCTTGTGGAGTACCTCGAAGGTTGCTGGTTACTTTGGGGTTATGAAGACTTTGCAAAATCTTCATCGACATGTGTTCTGGCCGCAAATGCAACAAGATGTGGCTAGTTTTGTTTGAGACTGTAGTCTTTTCAGCATTTCAAAACCAGCAAACTGAAAATTAGGTTTGTACACTCCTTTGCCAGTTCCGTCACGACCATGGGAAAGAATGGTTCGATTGGGAAGTCGCCTTTTGAGGTATGTTTGGGATTTTTATCATAGAGTCTATTCTACATGGAGTTTGTGATCCCTACCTTAGCACAGAACAACAAGGAAGCATCTGATCAGGATCGATTACAAAAGTTCATGGAAGGTATTTAACGACTCCATAGTGAGGTTGAACAGAACTTGATGAAAGCTCAACTCCAATACAAGGCACGACATGATCGGCACCGAGTTGATGCTCAATTCCATGAAGGTGATATGGTTTTCCTACATCTGAGTAAGGAGAGACTTAAAGGTGAAGGTAAAAAGCTTAAACCAATCCGTTGTGGTCCTTTTTGGGTTTTGAGGAAAATTGGTACTAATGCTTGTTAGCTCGAGTTACCTCCGTACATGGATATTTACTCGGTTGTCATTTTTGAACATCTCAAACTCTTTGAGCCTTCAGTGCTGGATGATGAGCTTGATACCATAATACCATCTGTTGAAGACTTGGTCTATCAACAAGAAGAACCTCTACATGACGACGTGATCTTGGAGAAGAAGGTGACAACCACCTGCAGCGGCACAAGAGAGTCTTTTTGAATCGGACGGAAAGACCAACGAGCACGCGCGGCAAAGTGGTACACCCGAGAGGATGGTCAATCTCAATTTCCACATCTCCAGTTTTAATCACATGGTCGCCAACGGGGGTTGGCTCCTTCTCAATAGGGGAGTCATGATCCGGGAGGATCTTCGGGTCCTTCAGGTCGAATACTTCAGGTCGAGTTTGGAAAGGATTTGTGACCTTGGAGTCGAGTTCAGAAAGTATTTGCGACCTCAGAAAGGTTCATGACCTCAGAAAGGGTTCGCGACCTCGATTCGATCTCTGGTCGGAATTGTAGCCCGATCAATATTCATATAACTGAGTCATATATAGGTTTAGTTAGTTGTCCGAGTCTAATACGTTTAGGTTATTGAGTCTAATACATATTCATATGATTGGACTATAAATACTTTGTAATAGTTATAGTTTAGATCATCGAGTCTAGGTTGAACTTATTTAAGTCTTAGGCACATAGTTCATCGATGTAGGCGAGTGCGTCTTAACATTCGACATGTACAATATCCCTCTTTTCAATAAAGAGGTGTGCTATCTTTTGAACTATGTTTTCGATCAACTTGGGTTTCGGTAATTCCGAGTAAGATCCCGTTATTCCGCATATTTGCATCTGGTCAAGTATAGTCGAAACTCGGCTATCTTTAATCAGAGCAAATCAGAATCTGGTCGAGACTAGATCAAAACTTGGTCTAGGCTTGAATCAGATCATCAACCTTAGGAAGGAAAGGGTTTAATAAACTAAATTTATTTCGACAACTTCATGGACTTAGAATAAACAACCGCTAAATAAAAAAAATCACAATATAACAAATTATACTAAGTTTGCTAGATTGCCCTATCTAAAGAGAAAAACTTAAACACTTTTATTGCTGTTTTTTTATTTTATTATTATTATTATTATTTTATTCTTCAACTTTTTTGTGCTCTTAGCTAGAATATTTTAACTAGATCATTCTGTCATGGCTAGAGGAGGCACAGCCTAAGACGTTTACTTACGTGCACTTATAGATAGGTAGTTTTGTCAGTTTCTCGAGCCCCTGTAAGCAATTTCATTGTTTAGTGACTCTTGATGGGCGCTAGCGTTGAAACCAACAGAAGTTGCTATGTGAGTGAGAAGGCCACCTAAAACTATGGGTGAGGTTTTGTGCAAATCTTTGCCTATTAGGTCAAGGTGGCGGGCAAGGTAGGTGGCAAAAGAGAGTTCAATTTCGCCTGGCATGGCCCAAATAAACTCTACCTCAGTCTCTAGGACCTTGTCTTGGTTGTTGTCAAGGTTGAAAATTGTTTCGGCCATGAGGCGTTGCAAGTAGTGGAAGGTAGCATTGCAAATTGTGGCTGCTTTTGATTTTTTGAGGCAAAATTGGTGCTGCCCCTCCTCGATTATTGCTTTCCAAATGTGACTGAGGGAACAAATGACAGAAACTTGAAAGGATCCCCTCATCCTAAGCCCTAAAATATCAGCAAATTTATCTAGGTTGAAATTGTAGTTGTCATTATCAAATTTGAATTTTACACCTTCAGATTGGCTGGGAGGGACTCGCTGTTGGATCTAGGTAGATCTTAGTATCACTACTACAGAAATGCTTTTCACTATCGGTTAAAAATCCACTCTACTATCGGTTCTCTTACCGATAGTGGTCGGCACGATAGTAGAGGGCAGCACACTTCTATCGGTTCAAAAACCGTTAGTAAAACATCTACAATCCCAACGTTCACTAATCGCTATCGACTATTTCTTCTATCGGCTCGGTTTTAAACCGATAGTATTGTATAAGTTTTTTCTATCGGCTCGTATAAAAACCGATAGTATTGTTTAGGCCTTTTGTATCGGCTAGGATCTAAACCGATAGTAATCTAAACATTTTTTTCTATCGGCTCTTATATAAACCGATAGTATTGTTTAGGCCTTTTGTATCGGCTAGGATCTAAACCGATAGTAATCTAAACATTTTTTTCTATCGGCTCTTATATAAACCGATAGTATTTTGTCGACACATTTAGTACTGGAAACTTTATTCTATTGGTTGTTATATATAAACCGATAGTATTGTGTGGACACAGTCAGTACTGGAAAATTTATTCTATCGGTTATATTATATAACCGATAGTATTTTGTAGACTCGTTTAGTACAGGAAACTGTATTCTATCGGTTTCTAAATATGAACCGATAGTATTGTGTGGACACAGTTAGTACTGGAAACTTTATTCTATCGGTTGTAGTATATAACCGATAGTAATATTAGTTTTTCCTATCGGTTATGTAGTGGCACGGTTAGTACTAAATATTTACAAATATACATACAGCAATACAGAGATACATACAGCAATACAGAGATACATTGGATCATTCACAAATACACCAATATTTACAAATATTCACCAATATTCACATATTGAATTTGTTCACAAATACACTAATACAGTAATATACACATGCATTGGACAGACTGAATTTATGCACATATTGATCGAGTTTATTCACAAATACATCAAATGAATCTATTCACATATATTCACATATATTCACAAATCAATGAATCAACACATTCAATATATATTCACAAATACAACAATCAACACAAGTCAGTTACTATCGAAAGTTGATAGCCACTTCTTCCATGACATATTGAGCCCAAATTGTTCGCAGCTCCTTCAATTGAGGCAACTCATATTGCTCTTTCAACATGGTGCTCTGCATATATGCGTGTATGAAGTTAGGATCGTACGTCACATCTAATTAAAGTTCGACTTTGAGTCAGGAAAAATAGTTACCTTAGGGAATTGGGCAAAGTTTCTCCTGATCAGGTCATACATGAATCTCATGACATAGAAGCCACATTCCCACGATTGTGGCTGCTGATGGCACTGGAAAAATTGCATATGCAAAGACATAAACCCACATTAACTCGAAAGAACTAATTAAGCTTAAATTAAAAGACTCATCATGAGTACTTCCATCCGTATTAATTACCTCATATTCTTTCCAAGAAATTGTTGTGCCCTTCGACGCGTCATGCCTCCCTCCAGCACTAGCATAATTTTTGAAAGCCCTGTATTTAATTTAGCATTGTCGATTAATATCTTATCATTAATTAGCTAGTCAGAGAAAAATTTAAGACAACTATGTTACTTACGCGTCTATGTGCCATGTGAGGGTGAAAACATGCGCCACCTTGTCGCTCATCGAATCGAGGTAATAGACCTCATTCATCCATGGGCAAATGACGGCGAGGACCCAGTGGCCCCTACATTGCATATATAAGCGAACCGTTTCATACATATGTTAGGCGTAACATACAAGAATGAGTTAAATTAGTAGGAAATGCACTAACCTTTGGTGGTACGGCGCAAGGATGAACTCTCGGTCCTGCTGCGCTAGTAGTGCCCTTGATATGTATGTTAGGCTGGCTTTGTTTGGCCTTGCCTTTGGGCGGGGAGCGAGTGTATACCTTCGAAGGTTGGGGTGTGGTGCCGTCGGCCTCATTTGATGGCGAAGGGTTTGAGGCCGTCGGAGGAGGCATGGGGGCCGAAGGAGTTCGCTCATGCGTTGTGGCGGGGCTGGTTTCCTCAGGAAGTGTGCTGGTATCCATCGTCCACTTTAAGTACAAACGCTTAAATTAGATTTTGAAAATTAAGTATATTAACTGAGTTGTAAGCTAGAATGGCTAGGGTTTACCTCCTGTAGTCTAACACCCTTCTTGGGCCACTGTATGTACGAGCCCAATGCCTCGCCAATTGTCCGCATTTCGTCCGTTGGGACGGGCAACGGAAAAGAGCTGTAGCCCGGGAGGGCCATGTCCACCTGTACCTTTGCGAATCCAGGCTCCAGAGGTACGCAGTGGATCCGGACATCCTCCCAAGACTGGTATACGACCCCGTTTGCAACCGCAACAGGTTTGTCGCCTATGTTGATCAATAGGGTACAGCTCTCCGGCTTCTGCAATTTGCAACAATTATAATAGGTTAGCGAAACAATTCTAACGTAACGGGAGTGGCATTAGCCGAACTGCATATATAGCTCAAGAGTTGCAATACCTCGATCAGGTCCACCGGATCCACGTGAACCTTCGAGCCAACACTACTCGGCCTGGCAGCGTCGACCTCGGCAGCTGGATCTAAACCCTTGGACTGCACAACTCGGCTTAGGCGTTCATATTTCTCGTTCATTTGAGCGAACATGTCCGCGAATTGTGCAGTCACATCTGCCCGTATCTTCTGAGATAGCTCCACTTCCCTTTCCTTCCAGCTGCCAGGCTTCTTCGCCTTTTGCCCGGGGTCCGAGAAGCCTTCCTTCCATGGCACCACAGCCCCCACGGTTCGCGTCCGCCCTGGATGCTCCTTGTTCCCTAGAGCCCGGGTAAGGATGTTATTCTCCCTATGGGGACTGAACAATCCCTCGGTCGCCTCCTTCGAGCAAGAGATCTGTTACATTGAAAGCTCTCCATTGTGAGGAAGAAATATATACAAAGTTGTGCGCACACTAGTGATCATAGTTAGCCAACTTACGAGTCGCTGCACGACCTCGACGTCCCTGGGGTTTGGGAACGCCACAGTCCCCGTGGCCGACACGGTCCCTCTGGCCAGCCACCAGTGCTTGCATCGCTGATCGCGGATCTCGGAGAGTGGTAGGTCAGGGGAGTCGACGAAATGCGACGCGTCGTCTTCACCCTTCTTCCACTGCTCCTCCTTCCCCGCATAGCCGCGAGAACTGAGCCGGTGTGGGTGGTCGTTCCTCCTCTGGATTGCCCTGTTCTTCTCGCTGAGGGCCTTCGTACCAGAAACAAGAAAATTAATGCACCACTGCTTACTGCATACAATGGTGTAACCAAGCAAAGGAACCATTCATACCTTGAACTCAGGAGTCCCCTTCTGTTGGGCGAATTGCTCCCATACCTCCTCCGTTATGAAGGGGTACTTCTCGCATGGAGATTCGCCTTTAGCGAGGAAGGTACTGACGAGGACGCTCTTGAAGGTTTTCCACGTGTTGTTCATGTCCTTCAAGCAAGCTATCTTGGGACCATCGTCCGGGATGTTCCACTTGGCCTGTTTCAAATGGTGCATATAAGTAGGACTTACCTAATCTCTAGGATAAACCAAGGGAATGTGATTACTCAAGAGTTCAGTGATTTTGATTAATTTTACCTTCACTTCCGCCCACAGCCTATCCCTCTCGTCGGCCTTGACGTCCTTCCAGCTCTGGACGGTGATCTTCACCCTTTCCTTCGCCAACAAGCCAACATAGGCAGCATAGTGCCCGGCGTTCTTTCCGATCGGTCTCCCGAACTGGTTGAACTCACAGGAAAGATCCGCGCGTTTGGCCAAACGACCCAACATCGTCGCGCCTCGCGCCTTCCTCTTGCGCTGGGACGAGGCAGCGCCATCTACGTTCGCCCTCGCCGAATCACTAGTATCAGCCGAGGAAGATGCCGACATGGCTTTACCTAAAATACCATAAACAAACCATCCAATTGATATGAAGAAAGGTACATGACAAAGTAATTCACAGAATATTCAGATGAGCAGTGCAAACTAACAAATACTATATTTCCTATCGGTTTTAAAAGGAAAACCGATAGTACTAAGGTCTATATTCAGGAAAATTTAAAAGATTAGCAGTGCAAACTATGCTAATCTCTCTGCTGGAAAATAAAGTCTGTTAAAATTTAAATGAACCTAAATTTGAGATGAAAATTAGAAAATGGGAAGTAATTCACAGAAAATTCATATTAGCTGTGCAAACTATGATGGCACTACTATTTACTATCGGTTTTCCAAGTCAAACCGATAGTAATCAAGTCAGCATTAGGAAAAATTTCAAAAATTGCTCAGCAGGAACATAAAGTAATTGCTCAGCAGGAACATAAGGTATGTTAAAAAATAAATGAACCTAAATTTGAGATGAAAATTAGAAAATGGGAAGTCATTCACAGAAAATTCATATTAGCTGTGCAAACTATGATGGCACTACTATTTACTATCGGTTTTCCAAGTCAAACCGATAGTAATCAAGTCAGCATTAGGAAAAATTTCAAAAATTGCTCAGCAGGAACATAAAGTAATTGCTCAGCAGGAACATAAGGTATATTAAAAAATAAATGAACCTAAATTTGAGATGAAAATTAGAAAATGGGAAGTCATTCACAGAAAATTCATATTAGCTGTGCAAACTATGATGGCACTACTATTTACTATCGGTTTTCCAAGTCAAACCGATAGTAATCAAGTCAGCATTAGGAAAAATTTCAAAAATTGCTCAGCAGGAACATAAAGTAATTGCTCAGCAGGAACATAAGGTATGTTAAAAAATAAATGAACCTAAATTTGAGATGA
This sequence comes from Pharus latifolius, assembly GCA_019359835.1. Classification (NCBI taxonomy): domain Eukaryota; kingdom Viridiplantae; phylum Streptophyta; class Magnoliopsida; order Poales; family Poaceae; genus Pharus; species Pharus latifolius. The sequence goes on from CM033325.1 coordinate 37,474,317, forward strand.
AAATTAGAAAATGGGATATAATTAACAGAAAAATCAGTTTATGGTATTTACTATCGGTTCTGAGTAAGAAACCGATAGTGAACTACACTGTATGACAAATTGCTATGATTTTCATCAATTCTGTCATTCTCATAGCTATCAAGTTTGTAGTTCATGTATTAACTTAAAACGCATACACCTATTGACGGTATCAATGAATTGATCATGCAAGGAATTAACAAAGACCGCTCCCCAATAGCCTCTCAACTATAGCCTACACGGCAAATCCGGGGAACAAACACACAGACTCAAGATGATCGTCTCTCTCTCAAATAACCTCAAAGCCTAAACAACCAACCAATTTTAAGTTAATACAAGAAGGGTAGTCAAACCAATGCTGGAGAGAATTCAAGATAACAACTGATCAATCAGCTGTCTAGAATACGACTTGCTAATTTGGACGACACAAGTAAGGAGAGAACTGAAATAGAAACTTCAATCTCCCACCAACTCAGAAGAAAGCCAAAAGATCATATAATCAATTTCATTTCTTCACTAGCTCTACTTCAAGCAGCAATCACAGAATGCACAAGCAGTAGATAAACATTCAAATACGCAAGTGACTAAGAGCCAGACAAAGCAATCAATGACAGAATAAGACTTCAATTCATAGCTTCAATCACCCCAGTCCTGTCCATTCATACAGAAACAACACAAAATCTAGAAATTGAAGAATGGCGTAAGGCTCAGTCACTGAAATATCCAATCTAGCATTGCAGTTAGTAGCCAAAACACAGATTTTTGACACCAAAGTCTACACATGGTTCTAAATTTGCAATTAGATTAACTAAGAGCTTAGTTCCATACAAAAAGAACCCCAGTTTAATGCAAATGCAATTCAAACTATCTTCACCGAGCTTATCGGTTCATCCAATATTCAGGTTTGTTCTTTATAATCATCACAGGAAACAATTTCAGATAGGTGTATACCGTTCATGAATTTTACTCTAGGTTTCTATTTGTAATCCATGGAACGGGATATGAACCATTGCATACAGAATTAAGCAATACACGCGAGAGATTTGGTCAAGAACACTTACAGTGGATTGTGGAGTGGCCGGAGGCGGTGGCGCAATGCAATGCCGGAGGCGGTGGCGCAATGCAATGCCGGAGGCGGTGGAGAACCAGTGGCGCAGAGGAGCGAAGAAGCGAACGTCGACGATTCTAGGGTTTTCCGCGCGAGTATTTTTCGATTTGGAATGTGATCAGTTGCACTGGAGGGAAAATCGTGCAGGTTATAACCTATTAAATGAATATTTACTATCGGTTCATCACCACAAAACTGATAGTAAAAACATGTAAGTTAGGGTTTTCGTAACACAGTGTAAATCACTATCGGTTGTGAACAGTAAACCGATAGTAAACTAAGTACAGGGGATCATAACACAGTGTAAATCACTATCGGTTGTGAACAGTAAACCGATAGTAAACTAAGAACAGGGGATCATAACACAGTGTAAATCACTATCGGTTGTGAACGATAAACCGATAGTATAGTTTAATTTCATATCGGTTTCACAGTTATAACCGATAGTAAAATACAATGCTATTGACCCTAAAGGATTTCCCTTAGAAGAATTACAGAGGATCTCAGTACATCATTTTGTATTGTATTTACTATCGGTTATGACAATAAACCGATAGTATATGTTAATTTCATATCGGTTTGGAGGTTGAAACCGATAGTATAATACTGTTAAATTGATCTAAAGGTATTTCCTGAGAACAAATACAGATGGGTCTCAGTACATCATTTTGCACTTGTAAAGACACCTGAAACCCCATGCAAATGGCTTGCAATAATTTTGAAATAAAATAACAGCAAAGACCAATCATGGAATGAAAATTTGCAGTTTTCATATATATTTGTGAAAAGAATCAATTATTGCTCAAATCAAGTATATACTCCAATTGAAATGAAAATTTGCAGAAATGATTCTCAATGCATCACGTATGTTTTCCCAAAGAATTTTTGAAAATTGATTTGAACATTCTTCGATCCAAGTAATATACGTCACTTACATATTGCAAATTAGTCAAGAATGGTTGTCCACCCATAATCCTTCTTCGTGGTCGTCTCGCAGGTAACTTGTTTCGTCAATATCTTCGGTAGGGACAGATTGAAGGATTCCATCTAAAAATGGAGGTAGTTCGTCGAACTGATCGTACTCTTCTTCATCCACAACGTCTTCAACCCCAACAATACGTCTCTTACTGTGAAGGACAACGTGCAACTTTGGGTTGGCCGGGTCAACGATGTAGAACACCTGTGTGGCTTGCTCAGCAAGTATAAATGGATCATCTTTGTGTGCGACTCTACTGAGATCGACTAGAGTAAACCCATAATTGTCGACTTTAACACCTCGAGGGATTTCGACCCATTGGCATCGAAACAGAGGAATCTTAAGTAATACATAATCGAGCTCCCATATTTCCTCAATAACACCGTAATATGAGTCGAGTGCTCTTACTGCCCTGGCATCCTCCAAAATAGCAAGTAGTGTCACTCCACTACATTGCATAGCACTCTTCTCGTCCTGAGTTTTTGTGTAAAATGAATAGCCGTTGATGTCATACCCCTGCCAAGTCCCTACAGTAAATCTAGGCCCTCTGGCCAACCATGTAACATCTTCATCTACATCGCCCTCAGAAGCTTGCAGGACTCTATTTTCGATCCACCCAGCAAACTTCCTATTATGTTCTCTGGTGACCCAAATCTCTGGCTTCGAGGGATTCTGTTTCCGTAACATTTCCTTGTGCTCGTGTATGTATGGCTCCACCCCCGTCATGTGCTGTAAGACCCAAAAATGCGCTTTTGCATACAGATCACTAGAGGGGACGACTGCTTTAAATCCAATCGTTCTAATGCCCTGAAGCCTGCCCTCATGCCGAGACGTAGGAACGCCAATTGGGTCAACCCCGGCCATATAGTTGGTGCAAAATTCGATCACCTCCTCGGCGGCATAACCTTCAATAATACTGCCCTCAGGCCGATATCGATTCCTTACATATCCCTTCAAGATACCCATAAATCTCTCAAATGGATACATGTAGCGCAGGAACACAGGTCCACAAAACTTAATTTCTCTGACAAGGTGAACAATTAGATGGACCATAACATCAAAAAAGGATGGAGGGAAATACATCTCCAGCTGACAAAGAGTGGTAGTCACATCGCGTTGCAAATCGTCCAGTCCATCCATATCAATTACCTGCAAGGACACAGTTGCAGCAAATATTCAGATCCAAAAAATCTGACAAGTTCCACGAATGGAGCTAATTAACTTGCTAGGAGTACACGCTTACGTACCTTGCCAGATATTGTGTTGAAGAAATAACATAGCTTTGTAATTGTCTCTCTGACTTTGACTGGGAGAATGCCTCTGATAGCAATGGGAAGCATTTGTGACATCAGTACATGACAATCATGGGACTTCATACCAACCAGTTTCAAGTCTTTCATGGACACAAGTTTTTTCAAGTTCGCAGAATACCCGCATGGAACTTTGACACCATGTAGGCACTGACAGAGTTCTGTTTTTTCTCTTTTTGACAAAGTATAGCAGGCCGGGGGGAGGTATGTCCGCTTTCCCTTCTCCAACGGTGCAAGCTCAGTCCTTATGCCCATGTCGAGCATGTCACGGCGAACGTTGATGCCATCTTTCGTCTTTCCTGGAATGTTCAACAACAAACCAATCAAACTGTCACAAACATTTTTCTCTACGTGCATGACATCAATGCAATGTCGAACTTGTAAGTGCTCCCAATATGGCAGATCCCAAAGAATCGATCTCTTCTTCCAAACATTTTTTCCTGGAGGTTTAGAACATTTACCGAACTCAACTTTGATGTCCTTCACGCGCAAGTAAAGCTCCTTACCAGTCACAAACACTGGGGCTGATCCTTTCTCAGGCTTCCCTTTGAATGACTTCCTCTTCTTACGGTAGGCGTGATGCATCGGAAGGAATCTGCGGTGACCCATGTACACTGTTTTTCTGCAGTTCGATAACCACATGCTTTCAGTTTCATCCAGGCAAATAGGACAAGCCTTGACTCCTTTCGTACTATACTCCGACAAATTTCCATAGGCCGGGAAATCATTTATGGTACAAAATATCATGGCCCGCAACATGAAATTCTCTCGCTTATGTGCATCCCACACCCGCACCCCTTCGCTCCACAATTTTTGTAAGTCCTCGACTAACGGTGATAGAAACACGTCAATATCATTCCCGGGTTGTCTGGGTCCTGAAATTAGTAACGACATCATGATGTACTTCCGCTTCATACATAACCAAGGAGGAAGATTGTAGATGCATAAAAGAACCGGCCAAGTGCTATGTCGACTGCTCATATTTCCGTGTGGATTCATACCATCCGTACTCAGCCCAAACCTTATATTCCTCACTTCACCGCCAAACTCACCGAATGTTCTGTTAATGTTTCTCCATTGAATGGAATCAGCTGGATGTCTTAGTTTTCCGTCTTGTTTCCGACCTTCAACATGCCAACGCAAGTACTTCGCATCTTTCGGATTTGCAAACAGCCGTTTCAATCTGGGAATCACAGGCAAATACCACACAGTTTTAGCCGGAGGCCCTTTCTTTACCTCATCACATCCATTGTGATAAATTCTGTCCCCATGCTTATACCGCGATGCACCGCATCTTGGACAAACATGCAAATCCTCGTACTCGTTACGGTACAGAACACAATCATTTGGGCATGCATGTATTCTTTCGATTTCCATTCCCAACGGACACAATAGTTTTTTGGCCTGGTAAACCGATCTTGGCAACTCATTTCCCTCTGGAAGCATGTCCGCTAACAGATCCAATAACGCCGTGAAACTCTTATCGCTCCAACCGTTGCTTGCCTTCAAGTTATATAATCTCAACACAGAAGACAACTTTGTAAATGTTTCACATCCGGGGAACAAAGGCTTCTCATAATCAACAATTAATTTCTGAAATTTAGCTAAATCGTTTTCGCTGTAGTCCTCTTCTACATCACGTAACATTTCATCTAAATTGTCGTCATCTACATGGACTTCCGAATGAACATTATCAATATTTTGATCATGATCATCATTACTGCAATCCACTTCCGGGTGCTGCTGAGTGGTAGCGGTAGTGCTCGTTTCCTCGAGATCTTCACCATGCCATATCCAACGGGTATAGCGTGCGTTAAAACCACGACGAATCAAATGACTCCTAATCTGATCAGAGTTGCCGAACCTTTTTAAGTTCATACAATCTATACAAGGACAATGCATATCTTTCTCTCCCTTCTTTGCCTTCTCTTGCTCAGCAAATTTAATAAATCCATTCACACCCTCCAAATACTCAACAGTAGTACGTTTTATTCCATACATCCAATATTCTCGGTCCATCTACAATTATTTCACAAAATTGACAAATTCAAATAAATAATTAATGACTCAGGGCATGCATATATGAATGAAACATAATTAGCTAGGCCATATGTGTGTACATGCATGAGCTGTTTAATTACATTAAATGGATTTGTATATATGAAACCCTAATTAACTTGATGCATGCATTAATTGGAAGAGCCAGCTAGCTAGCTGCTTAAATTCAGCAAGCTATAGCTAGCTAGCCAACCCAGCCTTCTAGCTAGCTTGGAGATACATGTATCTAGTTTAATGAATTGCAAGTAGAGAGAGAGAGGGAGAGTGTGAAAGAGTGATCGAGAGAGAGAGAGGTGATGAGAAGATGACAATACCGAGGGGGATGGAAATATGATCAACCTCTCAGCTAGCTTCTCCAGATCACTCTAGCTTGGAGTTGTGCGCGGCTGAAATGATTCCAACATGTAGAGCGCAGAGCAGGGGTCGACCTAATTAAGTTGTCCAATTTTACTATCGGTTCAACAACACTAACCGATAGTAAAATAAGGTCCCCACTGTCATAACCATTAGTGTATATGAAGTCATTTTACTATCGGTTTGTGTTGTTGAACCGATAGTACTATGTAGTATATTGTATCGGTTAGTACAGTAATAACCGATAGTAAAAAGTCAGTAATTTCACTATCAGTTACCCGAGGAAAACCGATAGTACTATTCAATATATTATATCGGTTAATACAGTACCAACCGATAGTATAAAGTGAGTAATTTTACTATCTGTTACGAACGAAAAACCGATAGTACTATTGTAATATATTATATCGGTTGGTACAGTAATAACCGATAGTAAAAAGTCAGTTATTTCACTATCAGTTAAAAATGGAAAACCGATAGTACTATTTAATATATTATATCGGTTTGTACAGTAATAATCGATAGTAAAAAGTATTTGCATTTCACTAACGTTGGATTAGTGTATAACCGATAGTAAAATGATGGTTTTCCGCCGCTGTCGTCCTATTCTATCGTATTTTTCCTAGATTGCTTACAACCGTTAGAAAATAAGGGTTAGTGGAATGCACTTCTGTAGTAGTGTATCTAGCTTTTGATGATTAATGACGATTTGGATAAATCCATTGTGATTAAAGTTAATCTGAAGATGTCAGTTTTGATGGTCAAATGACAAATTAGATAAATCCTGATTTAGCACAAGTGAATTGAATTGATTATCGGTAAACCTTGAATTGGATGTTTCCTCAGTTGCGGGTTTGATATTGATGCATATGTAGAGGAGGAGCTCGGTGGTTACATCAAGCTTGTGCTGATTGATTGATCAAAATGTAATACGTTAAATCTGAGACTGATGACTCCAGTTGTGGATTTTATATCGATGCACATGTTGAGGGGGAGCTCATCACTTTGGTCATCTAGGTTGATTGATATCATGATATGAGTAGTATAGATCGTGTGCGTATGTGTTTATCATCTACGATCTATATGATTGTATACTCATTTGCTACTCGTTGAATATAGTCTGTCATGTCATTTGAAAGAGAAACCGTTGAGCTAACTCCTGTGTGGAGTAGCTTCTCTGGAGGTGATTAATGACGACTTATATATGAGACTAATGTTGTGCATTGAGTGTACGTATTGTAGTCTCAGTTTGATTGCAGGATAAAAGCCAGCAAGGGTGTGAAGAAGATGAAGTCGATATGAGACATCTCGAGCGAGGTCGAGCTTAGCAAGGTCGAGCTTTGCGAGGACAAGTGTCAAGCGGTCGAGCTTCGCGAGGTCAAGCTTAGCGAGGTCGAGCCTTGCGGGGACAAGCGTCAAGCGGTCGAACTTCACGAGGTCGAACTTCACCTAAGGTAAAATCCAAGATTAAGGATTGTTTTCTTAGGATTTTACCGGTCTCGGTGTTTGGAGACAGACCGGGTTGATAGGTTTCTTTTTACTAGTTTGACCGTACTATTAAGAGGGGTCGGAAACTAGTAGCTTGAATCTATCTAGTGCGGAAGCTCAGATGCATTCATATCATCTTGCACTAGTGTCTTGCATTACTAGTGAGTCTAAGTGTAGTTCATGTGCATTAGATTAAATGTTTTGAAAACTGCACTTAGTCGTGATCGCCAGCTGTTTAAATTGGTTTATTTGTCTAGAGCTGGTCGTGGTCGTATTTGCATATTCTGATCGTATCAGTGTTGATACGTGGTCGTGGTCGTGTCGCTTGTTTGGCGGCTTTCTGTTTAGGGTTTGGGCGTGGTCGTAGGAGTTCGGACTGGTCATACCAGTCTTCGACTCGCTTGCGTACGCTCGACCAAACCCTATCGACCACCTGTTTTCGATCGGATGTCAAGACCTGTGTGGTCGTGGTCGTTGCTAAGTGACACAAATCACATCCGCGAGAAAACGGCAAATCCATATGTGCAAATACTCTAAAATTGCATTTGAGATGATTTTTGGATTGAACATTTTGACAGCAGGAAAGTTTCTGAATTTTCTAGAATTTTCTAGACCTTTCTAGGTCTTGCTCCTGTTGACAAAATTGTAGAGCTTTGAGTTATCTTTCTAACAAGCCAAAAATCACCTCAATCGGATCTCTGGATCAAAAGTTATGCTTGTTTTACTATCAGTGTGCAGTGGTCGGACAAATGCATCCGTCCGGAGCTATTTGTCCGAAGTGGCCGGACAGTGTCTGAACTGACCAGACAATGTCCGGCCAGTACAAATTTTTTGAGCCGAAAAATGAAACAGACAAATGCATCCGTCCGGAGCTATTTGTGCGAAGTGGCCGGACAGTGTCTGAAGTGACAGGACAATGTCCGGCCTGTACAAGTTTTTTTGAGCCGAGAGTTAACAGAGACATATCCATTTGTCCGGATGTTTTGTCCGGACAAATGGTATCCGTCCGGTCTTCACAAATTTCGCCCAACGGTCACTGACACATTTGCAACGGCTGAAATTTTTGTACTGGCCGGACAGTGTCTGAAGTGGCCGGACAATGTCCGGCCTGTACAACTTTTGGCCCGGTTTCTTGTAAACGGCTAGTTTTTCGTTGAGGCTATAAATACTTCGTGTTTGGCTTCATTTTTGGGTGCTCAAAGACTTCATTCTTCAGCTGAAAACCTAGCCAATTGAGTTGCATATGTGTTATTGCATTTAGAGGCTAGAATTGAGCCCAAATCTTGAGTAGATTTGAGAGAGAGCTTGAGGGAGATTGTGTGAGTGTTTAGTGCACTTCATCTCCATTAGATTGCTAGTGCTAGAGTGTTGAGCATCTCATTTGCATCATTGAGCTTCTAGCACGTGGTTGATTCAAGTGAAAGTGCATCCGGCTTGTTACTCTTGGCGATCGCCTTCGCCTAGACGGTGCCGGAGGAGAGCCGAGATCTCTCCAATTGAAGGTTGTCGGAGAGGCCGGCAAAGGATTGTGAAAGGTGTGGTGCTCGCCTATCCGGTGTGGAGAAGGAGCAACCCTAGTGAGATATCCTTCGTGGATATAGAAGCGAGGCTCCGAGAGAGCGCTTCAACGAGGAGTAGGGGAGACCGGGCAAGTCTCCGAGATCTCGGTAAAAATATTGTGTCAATTGCGTATTTCATACTTGCTTTATATTCATCTTGACACAATTGCTAAATTCATCATTCTTTCTTGTCATATTGAATAGTTCATTTAGTTCAATGCAACAAATTGTTTAAATTGCCTTTAAGACTCATTGTATAATTTAGCTCAAACAATTATCGTGATTAAAATTGCTTAGCGGAGAAGAAAATTTAAAAGCCTCCTAATCACCCCCCCTCTAGTCGGCATCCTCGATCTTACACTCGCAAGGTGTTTTGTTCGAAGGAGGATATAATCTCCCAAACGACTTCACAAAAAGTCGAAACCAGCACCCCAACGAGCGTATCCCACCTATATTATGAATAAGGCATAACACAATATCCTCAACCCCTAGTGTTCTAATAGCATGGGCATCTAAAAACTGGTCGGCCATAATGGCCTCTTTTTGATATGCAAGAAGCGAGTAAGATGATCGGAGTTAGTGAAAAAGATGTGCGGAAAATCAGGATCAATGTAGGTTTGGGAAGACATACCTCTTTGGCACTTCGCTGTTTGCTTGACGTTGTGTCGGGGCTTTGTCATTGTTGTAGAAGTTGCAGATCTGAAGGAGTTGTAGCACGAGGAGTCCGAATTCGGTGTCGGATCGAAATTTTATCGATCAGATTTGGAGATTTGATGGCTATTTGGTGGAGGTTTTTTTTGGAGTTTGTAGATGAATAATGGAGTTTGGAGTTGTTGGGGAAGTAGGAAGAGATATGTTTAAATAATGAGGGTTGGTAGAAGTTTGGATGGCATAAGGAGGCAAAAGGGGCAAAAAACAGCGAAGAGGGGCACCAGACTGAGCCTGGCATGGGCACTAGCACGGCCCAGGGCACGGGTGTGCCACAGCCCGTGCTGGGCTTGGTTCCTAGGCACCAGTGTTTCTTTTTTTTTTTTTTTTTTTTTTTTTTTCTGATTTTCATCTATTTTTGCTATTTCATATGTATGGTTTTCAGAAAATAACATTAGAATTGAGTGATTCTTTCACCGTTGTGTTCATAAGAGAGAAATCTAAGTGTTAGTACATTGGGTTGCCTCCCGACTAGTGCTGGTTTATAGTCCTGCTCGACGAAACATTCTCAGTCATTTAGAAAAAGACAAGATCGAAAGAATTGATCAAGTGCAATGCACTTATCTCGTCTCCCGCATTGTAGAACTTGATGAGATGCATGTTTACCTTAAAAGTGGTACCGTTGTGCTCCCGAAGCTCTACGACACCATACAGGAAGACTTTTACTATTGGGTAAGACCTAGTCTATCGCGATTTCAGCTTTCCTGGAAATAGTTTCAATCATGTATTAAATAATAAAATCAAATTGTCTTCTTTAAACTGAAGGTTGAGGATCTGTTTGTCGTGCCACCTCTTCGTGTTATCCTTGTAAATTAGGGTAGTTTCATAGGAGTTGTTCTGAAGCTCCTCCAGTTCATGCAATTCAAGGATTCGCCTCTGCCCTGTGTTGTCATAGTTCCAATTAACTTCTTTTAACGCCTGTAACACCTTGTGCATCAATTCAATAGGCAAATGGAAGTTCTTTCCATACACAATTTTGTAAGGCGTCATACCTAGTGGATTTTTGAATGCGGTGAGATATATATGCTCAGAGACCGTCGGAAAGTTTGAGCACCCAGTCCATTCATCATGATGCCACCACCTTCTGCAAGATTGTTTTGATTTCCTTGTTTGAGACTTCAACTTGTCCACTTGTTTGAGAGTGATAAGAGAGAGTGACTTTATGAATAACCCATATTTCATCAATAATTTCTAAAATTGGTAATTAGTGCAATGTACACCGCCATCAATAATCACCGCTTGTGGTACACCAAATTGGGGGAAGATGACTATTTTAAAAAATTTAATCACATGTTTTGATTCATTCTTTGGTGTCGCAACAACCTCTACCCACTTGGAAACATAATCAACCAACAAAGATGTAGGAGTTACCCATTGAAGAAGGGAATGGACCCATGTAATCAACACCCCATGCATCAGAAAGTTCAATTTCAAGTATGTTTGTCTAGGGCATTTCATGTATTTTGCTCAAATTTTTTGAACATTGGCAATGATCATATGTTTGGACAAAGTTATAAGCATCTTTGAATAAAGAAGGCCAAAAGAAACCTGATTGCAATACCTTTGCTGCTATTTTTTGAAGCTTCGGCGTGTCCACCACATGGAAGTGAATGATAATGTTCAAGAATGCTTTGAATCTCGTGGTTGGGCACGCATCGTTGGTAGATGGTGTCAACTCCTTCCTTGAAAAGGTCTGGATCGTTCTAGTAGTAGCATCGGATGTCATGGAGGAAGAGCTTGCGTTTCCTATACGTCAGCATTGGAGGAAGTTCATGGTTAAACAAATAATTTGCAAAATCGGCAAACCATAGTTCTTTGTGAATTAAGTAAAGGTGCTCATCGGGTAGGGCATCATTGATGTGAACGTTGGTGGTGTCGGTAAAGAGTCGTGAAAGATGATTGACGATGACGTTCTCGGCACCTTTTGAGATCGGTGAAGGTCTTCTAGCCGGGCTTCGAGCAGCCAAATCCCTCGGAGTCCATCGATTAGTGGTGAAGGGAGATTCACAGCTAGTCGTAAACCAGGTCAATAAGGAATACCACTGTTCCGATGAAGCAATAGCTCTATACCTGGACGAAGTGAGAAAATTGGAAAAATACTTCAGAAATTTTGAAGTCCAATTCTTTCCGCGAAGAGACAATGTTCTCGTAGACCAATTGTCAAAAACTGGTTCCTCACGTACATCCGCTCCTGCAGGAGTGTTCATCGAGCACTTAAAAAAGTCCTCAATTGCAACCACTGCAGAGGCACCAGAGGCAATGACTAGCGTCGCCACGCTTGAGCATGAAGCATATTGGATCCTACCATTGAGAAACTATCTTGCGCATGGGACCATGCCCGGAAACCGAGAGAGACCTGTTAGTTAGGAAAGTGCGAATTTATAGATTGGTTGAAGGAACCCTATACAGGAATGGTCCTCAAGGAGTGCTGATGCGTTGTATTCCTCAAGAAGATGGCAAATCCCTTCTAAGAGAGATTCATGGAGGCATGTGCGGTATACACGCATCCTATAGAACACTGGTCAGAAAAGTCTTATGACAAGGTTATTACTGGCCAACGACACTTAATGATACCATGCAATTGGTCAAGACTTGCCTATAGTGTCAATTCCATGCTCGGTAGATCCACCAGCTAGCATATGCATTACAAACTATCCCCTTGATATGGCTATTTGCCACATGGGGAATAGATATTGTAGGACCTATGCCTCAAGCGGTCAATGGATACTAGTTCTTGTTCGTAGCCATTGATACGTTTACTAAGTGGATTGAGGCCAAACTAGTCCAAAAAATTACCGTTGCAGCGGCTAAGAAGTTCTTTCAAAAAAACATAGTAATGGGATTTGGTGTTCTAAGTCATCTCATAACAGATAACGGATCCCAGTTTGTCAGTGGCCTCTTTATGGGCTACTGCGACCATATTGGGACTAGGTTTCGCATCTGTTGCTCATCCACAAAGTAATGGTGCAGTAGAACGTGCCAATGCGTAGATAATACAAGGGGTTAAGAAGCAAGTTTTTGACCGCCTTAAGTTGCGCTTGGGGGCTTGGGTAGTAGAGCTCTACTCCATTCTATGGGCATTGCGTACCACACCCAGTAGAGCCACATGTGAAACACCTTTTCAACTGGTTTATGGTGCAGAAGCCATGCTACCAATTGAAATTAAAATTAGTTCTGTTCGCGTGAATCACTTGGATATCACAAATCAGGGTGAGAAACACAAAGATGAGATTGTTTTTCTTGAAGAAAGACGTGATCGAGCACTGATCCGCTCAGCAGCATATTTACAAGCTTTGCATAAATATCATAGTAAAAGGGTGTGACCACGTACGCTAAACATGGGGGACTTGGTTTTAAGAAAAATCCAAAAGCAGTCTGGTCGCAATATGTTCTCCCCTCAGTGGGAAGGTAGGTCCCTTTACTATGGTCGCTATGCCACGACCAGGATTGGCCCAATTGGCTATGGAAGATGGAAGAATATTATCAAACACCTGGAACATAGACCAATTGCGTAAATTTTATGTGTAAGTTCTTTCCATTCCTGATGAGGATTTTTACCAAGTCCTTTATATATATCCCTCTGTGATCGCAGGAGACCACAGAGGAAGATTCAAGTCCCTTGTATATACCTCTCCGTGATCGCAGGAGACCACAGAGGGAGATTTGAGTTCGTTGTATATACTTTCCTAAGGTCGCAAGAGACCATGGAAAGAAACTTCAGTTTGTACCTTCCCAAGGTCACATGAGACCATAGGAAGAGGACTAACCAGTTTATACCTTTCCATGGTTGTGGGAGGTCATGGAAAGAGACCAAGGAATGAGTCCAAGACATTTTGGACATAGCTCAATCAATTGTGGCCATAGGCTTCCGTGGTCGCAATTATTCACAATCATACTACTTGCAACCACTATGGCTGTGGAGATACCTGCCCGCAGTTTATATGGTCGCGGAGATTTTATAATCCCTAATCCATTGTCGCAGTCCGTACGCGACCTCAGATAAGAAGAATGCTTAGCATTGAAAATGCTTTTGGTTGAGAAGGTCTGGTTGAGAATTACCGACCACAGACTAAAAGTAGTATGATTGCATTATAACCGTACATTAGCTAATATTCCTAGTGTAATATCCCACTTATTGATAGATTAAGGATAATTATGTTGTGCGGTTATCCATAAATTGTCAATAGATATGGATGAGTGTGCAGTTATCCATAAGTGGACATTCTAACCGGCGAATGAAAATTGCCTACAACTGCTGTACAATTATCGCCGAAGTGTCCCTTTGATCAAACAACTGGCATTTTTTCATCAACTGTAAAAAGGAGGTCCAAAGGTTAAAGGAGGGAGAGAAAAAAACCAGAAGATCAGAGGATATAGAGACTGATCTGAGAAAAGTCTAAAACAAAGTGGAAAGATTAGGCTTGTCAATACACATTCTGTAATACCATTATTCAGATCGTGAGAATACAACAGGAATAGGGCTATTACTCAGACTACGAGGGCCCGAACCTGTATAAACACAATGTGTTCACTTGTCCATAGATACATTGATTTCTCTTTGGTGATTGATTGATACTACCTTCCTACTAAAAAAATAAATTTCGTGTAAGTTCGGCTTGAGATCTTGTCCCAATCGTCGACAGCTGGCACCGACCGTGGGTATTTTCTTCTTCACCAGAGTTAACTGTGTCTATGGATCCTTTACCCTGTGCATATGACTCTGAGAATGACTTCGATCTAGCCGACTATGTCGAAGTCATGGATGAAGATAATATTCCCATGGAAGAGATCGATGCCATTCTCAAGTCCAGTGCTGAGGAGAATTCTTCTCCAGTTTTGATCGCGACCAGTGATAAAAAACTTGAGGAAGTAGTTCATTCGCCTTTAGTGGGCCTTGCTGCATCCGAAGGCGAGTATGTACCACAACCTGTTACTTTAACCAATGGAGACAATGGAGATCCTGATGCGTCTATATCTAATATGGATGATCCCGGTGATCACCGTTCGTCTTGTCTGGGAGAGTCCACTCCAGATAATTTAAATTCTCTCTTTGACTTCGAGTGTGACTCGGACAAAGAGGAGATGTTCTCCCCGTCTATGGTCTTCATTCCACTGGAAGTCATAGTACTTTCCGAGGAAACTGCCAAACAATAGCTTGCTAGGGAGGAAGGAGACCGTAAGTGGTTGGAAGATGAAGCTCATATGTGTCGTGAGGATGGGGTTCACAAAACGACGGAGGAAACTCTGCATTTTATGCAACTTTGCCATGATGCCGCAAACTTCGGCCTCAGAATGTCCCGCCAACGACCCCCTGGTGGTCATAGGTGTGACCAAACACCCCTCACAGATATGGAGTGTTCCCCGAGGGGTGAGGCAATGGTGGCAAAAACTCCTTTGGCTCCTAGAAGAAGCATACAGGAGTGCATCCGTGTGATCGCGGAAGCGCTTCGTAATCCTCCCGCCAGTTTTGATAATGACAACGGGGTAACTTTCACAAGAGTTCTTGCAGATAATCTTGATGGGGTTGCATTAGATGTAACTCCGACTACCTCATCGCATTCAACAACCAACTTCCAGGAAGGAAATAGTGCTCGATCTAGTCAAAGAAGACATGATCGTGTTCAAATCACGCCGACTCGTCATAGTCATGACAAGTTTCGAAGAATTGGTCGTTCTTGTGACCACGATCGTGAGCCAATACGCTCATGGTTGGGACCACATCGTGGAATTCCACCTGCAAGCTTTTACCGCGACCAGGAGGATGGTCATGATGATCGACAATCGCGTACTGCATACGTTGGATGCCAAGATTTCTAGCCAGGATTGAGAGCAGTGAACTGGCCTAATAAATTCAAGACAGGCAAGATCGAGCGATTCAATAGAACACAAAATCCATCTGAATTTCTCCAGATTTATGTTACTGCTATCTAGGCGACAGGTGGAAATGAGAAAGTGATGGCGAATTATTTGCCAACGGTCCTGGAAGGTTCGATACGGACTTGGTTGTTCAATCAACCAGAATGATCTAGTTACAATTGGGAAATGCTATGTGATGCTATTGTTAGTAATTTCCAAAATTTCAATGAAAAACCTAGCGAGGAAGATGACCTTCATCATTTACGCCAGACTTTGAGTGAAACACTTTGACAATTTGTGAAGAGATTCGTGGGGGTAAGAAATACTATCCCAACATCTCTGACAATTTGGTTATCAGAGCCTTTAAACACGGCGTTTGATACCGAAGATTCACAGAGAATCTTAGTATTCATCCGCCAAGATCGGTGTCAGAACTTTTCAACATGGTAGATCGCTATTCCGACACTGCTGAAGTGGTGGAATGGAATAGGATGGTGGATAAAGGTGATTTACCCCCACAGCCTGGTTTGGATTCTGAAGGAAAGGATAAGTCTAACAAGAAATCCAGGCCATCTTCGAACAAAAAGTTCAAGAAGTTAAAAAAGGATGGAGCAAACTAATCCTGAGAGGTTGCGACCTTGGATAAGCGACCACAGGATAAAGGTAATAAAGTTCCATCCAAAAGTAATAAATCTTCTTCTGGTGGGCGTAACAGTGACCACACGGAAAAGCAAGCTAACCCACATGTAACGCCCCAAAAATCCCACTATTCACCCCCCTCTTCTCAGATTTTCCCTCAGATTAATTGATCCCAATTTCAACTCGTTTCAATTCCAATTTCAGCTTAATTCTTTTATCTCTTCCCGATCAGCTATTTCTTTTCATCTGTAATCTCCCAAATCATCTGCCCCATCTATCCCTCATGCATGCATATTTTATAATTCATCACACCTTGATTTTATGCATAAAACAAATCAATTGTTCACATGAAATGACAAACTCTTCACATAAAATGATAGCCCTTCTATTTAGAAAATTGCATAAAAGAATTTGTTTTGATTTCAATAATGCTTATAAAATTCAGTAAAAATGTTTATAATATTTTAATAGCACAAATAACCAGGAATTTCTGGTTCCCATGCATCTACACTTTGCATTTCAGCCCCTCCCATTTTCAGAAATTGCAAACAAGTCCCTAAGCATGGTAAAAGTATTATTTTATGCACAATTACCCTTCTACCCCCACCCATACCACAGCCACTGCAGTGCAAGGTCCAATTTACCCCTATTGGATGCATTACAAGTCAGAAGGCTGCTTCATTCCTAAACTACCTCCAATGCCATCCTCTATTTAAACCTTGGCATAGCTGAAAGCCTGCTCAAACCAGCACTTCACACATAATGCACCTGTAGGAATGTAGAGGAAGCACTTAGGCACGCATTGCATTTGGAAATTCTGGTTTTGAATGAAAAGTTCCTCATAAAATGTCATTGGGCGTGATCTCTGTCGCCCAGCCGAGAGCCAGGGCGCGCTCCAGCGCTGGCCGCCAGCATCTTCTTCGTCGTTCGCCCTATTCCTGCTACAGCTTGCTTGTCCAGGTATGTCTAGAATGTGTGCTTTGGCTTCGTGCATCTTTCCTTCCACTAGAGCTCGGCAATTTGGTCGCTCTAGCTCCCGATTTTCCGTGTTTGCATTTTGTTCACCGTTGGCCACCTCGCCGTTCATCTTTTCCGGCCATGCATTGCTCGATCAGGCCACACCATCGTGATCCCCTCGACTCCAGCAGTTTCCCCACCAAATTTCAGCCTTCCCGGTGCACCAACGCCCGAGAACCGCCGCCGGCCGAGTCTTCTTCTCCAACTCCGGCCACCGCAGCAATGTCGTCGATTCCGGCCATCTTCCTCTGCCATTGTTGATGTTTCCTCACTCCCTAGTGCTCCTCCTCCGATTCCCCACCTTTCCCGACCATTTCCCCTCTCCGGCCGAAGCTCAACCGTGCAGCCCGTGCATGTCCAAGCTCGCTGGGAGACCGCGCCGTGTAACTCGCCGTGGAGCTCCCTCTTGCCGTGCCTCCTTCACCAAACCTTCTCCTCTTGCTGTGACTCCTCCACCCTTCGAATCTCAGCCCCAGCCGCGGCCTGGATCGTCGCCGGCGAACTCTTGGCCGTGGCCATGTCCTGTGTCTTCCCAAAGACACTGCTACAGTGTCGCAGTGCATGTTCCAGTGTCTGTGTCAATGTCAAGCTTTGTCGTTCTCTGCTTTCTGGACCTCCGATCGAAGATCCGATCGCGTCACTTTGTCCGCCTAGTTGTCAAACCTCTAGATCTGTGCTTTGTTCATGGATCCGCTGTCTGGATCTCAGATCCACTGTTTTGAGCTAAGTCGTATCCTTATCTTGATTTCGTCGATTCCATCGCAGAGGCTTCCAATCAAAGATCCGTCTGCGCCATCAAATTCGTCTCAGCCCCAACCTACCATTGAGGAACTATCTTGCACATGGGACCATGCTCGAGGACGAAATCGAGAATGACCGGTTAGTTAGAAAAGAGTGAATGTACAAATTGGTTGAAGGAACCCTGTACAGGAAAGGTGCTCAAGGAGTGCTGACTTGTTGTATTTCTCAAGAAGATGGCAAATCCTTTTTAAGAGAAATTCATGAAGGCATGTGTGGTGCACATGCATCTTATCGAACACTGGTTGGAAAAGCCTTTCGACAAGGTTATTATTGGCCAACGGCACTTAATAATGCCTTGGAATTGGTCAAGACTTGCCCACAGTGCCAATTTCATGCTTGGCAGGTTCACCAGCCAGCATATGCATTGCAAACTATTCTATTAACGTGGCTATTTGCCACATGAGGAATAGATATTGTAGGATCTATGCCTCAAGCGGTCAGTGGATACAAGTTTTTGTTTGTAGCCATTGATATCTTTACCAAATGGATTGAGGTTGAACCGATTCAAAATATTGCCGCCACAACGGTGAAGAAGTTCTTTCAAAAGAACATAGTAACTCGATTTGGTGTTCCAAGTTGCCTTATCACAGATAATGGATCTCAGTTAATTTGTCAGTGGTCTTTTTATAGATTACTGCGACCATATTGGGACTAAAATTTTCTTTGCATTCTTTGCTCATCCTCAAAGTAATGGTGCAGTGGAACGGGACAACTGGCAGATTATACAAGGGGTTAAGAAATGTGTTTTTGACCATCTTAAGTTGCGCTCGAGGGCTTGCGTAGACAAACTCTACTCCGTTCTATGGGCATGCGCACTACGTCCAGTCGAGCTACGGGCAAAACGCCTTTTTAACTGGTTTACGGTGCAGAAGCTATGTTGCCAATTGAAATTAAAATTGGTTTTGCTCGTGTGGATCATTTAGATACCATAAATCAAAGTGAAAAACGCGAAGATGAAATTATTTTTCTTGAAGAAAAACGTGATCAAGCTTTGATCTGATCAACAACATATTTACATGCTTTGTGTAAATATCATAGTAAAAGGGTGTGACCACGTATGCTAAATGTTTGGTTTTACGAAAAATCCAAAACCAATCTAGTCGCAATAAATTCTCCCCTCAGTGGGAAGGACCCTTTACTATGGTCGCCATGCCGTGACCAGAATTGGCTCGATTAGCAATGGAAGATGGAAGAATATTATGAAATGCCTGGAACATTGACCAGTTGCATAAATTTTATGTGTAAGTTTTTTCCTTTCCCATTATAAGTTTTTTTGTACTATATCATCTTATGCTATGATTGTATTTCGATCTTCAGCCTTATTTTTTATCGGGTTTCGCCCGGGGGCTAGTCGCAATAAGTGCCTTATTATGAAGTATAAGTGGATTCACTGGCCGAACTCATGATCGCATCTAGTTAAGAACTTCTCCTTGTAAGACGGTTCTTACTGCGTAAGAGACTTACTAACATGTTTTGATCATTCAGGTGGCTGTCAGTTAGCAAAAGCCTATATCTTTATACTAAGTCAGTTATTTTCAATCTTATGATAATATCTAGATAAGACATCTCTTTTTTAGCCGGTTCTTACGGCGTAAGAGACTTGCTAGCATATCCTGATCATTTAAAGCCATGGTCTCTTTTGGCCATGAAAACTATCTTGTGACTATTATACTACGTATTCAGTATCACTGGTCGTAGGAGGGGGCTAGGGGAATATAATCATAACATTTGGTCAGTAAAATTAAGTACTTTTTCTTTTTCTTTTTCATTCGTTTCTTTGCTAATCATGTGAATTTGCAAGGTATAAAACGAAGACTCCAATAATATAGTAACATATTTCCATTCCATTGATATAAGAAAATCTTTACAATGAGAGGAATTGCATTCAAAGAAGGCCGAGGTCATGCATCAGTTTTTCAATCAAAGGCCTGACCTCGGCCGTGATCACATCAAATTGGTCTTGACTATCGAAGGTCGCATCTTCTGCCACTAGATTCAGATCTAAATTCGGACCATAGTGAAGTCAAAGTTTGTAGAGAATAGTAGAGGCTATAGTTGCAACATCGTTCTTCAATGCCTCTTTATGCCTACTCGCAATTTCAGGAAGGCTTGAGACCAAGATATCATCTTGAGCCGCGACCAATTTGCAGGACTCATCAAGGGTAGAATCATCCTTGTTAGGATCAATGATATCTGCCTTAAGAGAGTCTGCAATCTCCCACAATTTTGACAAGGTATTCTTCTCTGTGAGATTGTAGCTCTTGATGATCTTTTCCAAGACTCCCTTTTCTTTAAGGGTGAGCTTTGCGGTCTCCTTGGTCTTTTCTGAGACCGTCTTGTAGTGGCTGACGACATTCTGAAGCTTATCAAGGTTGTTTCTTCACTCGATAAACTTTTTCTCGTAATGGTCCTTTTACTTGGTCAGCCTGATATTTTCCTCTCTTTGCTCTAAGTAGAGGAGAGAATGGATTCAACTGAGTTCATAAAATTTATACAAGTTCACAGAAGTAATGAAAATTTCTGCTAAAATGAACTTACCATCAACTCTGGTCTGTAGTTGATTACAAACCATCTGAAGGTGATAGACTTTCCCTTGAAGAGAATCAAATGATTGTGCTTTTTGCTCCAAGGTCGCCGCCTTCTTAACAACATCTTTTAACTTGGCTTCAAGCACCAGGGATTCAGCAAGTTTTCGTTGTTTATCCTCCGGGCTTCAGCCATCTTCTTCTCCAGAAGAGACCGCTCAACGAACGCAACCTCTCTAATGTTACGCTCATTGATGACCTCTTCTAGTAAAGCAGAGTTCTCCCTACGACAACAGAAATTATTATTCAAATTTATAAAAGGGGTGAGGTTAAAGCAAGTTGCTTACTGCTTTAGCTTGTCGCATACTCCTTGTGCAGCCTTGAGTTGCTCCATTAGCTTGTCAAGTATGGCCGCGCCACGAGCAGAGCTCTATATAAAACAAGGAATATCTGAAGAAATTTCTTAGAAACGCTTAAAGTTATGGGGTCAAGACTTTACTTACCTCTAAGAACTCCTCAAGGTACCTCTCAGGAAGGTCCTCGAGTTCAATCACTTGGCTAGAAGATGCCAAGTAGTCTCGTGCTTACCCCATCCTGTTCAAAAATTGAGATTGAAAAATCAAGTCAGGGGTAGGGCGATGAACCTTGACGGGTTGCGCCGCCATTTCTTGTGCCTCTTTCGCTCCTTGTTCCTCCACACAGGAGGGAGGCACAATTTCTTCGACCAGAGGGGGAACAGATGCTTCTGCTTGTTCATTCGTCCCCATGGTCGTGGTCATAGCTGCGACCTCAACATCATCAACATCGATGAGTTCATTAGATTGAAGATCTGCAACTACCTCGTCGATGATATTTGCAGGGTCTTCTTCAATCTCTTGCAAATGCACAACTTCTGCAGTCGTAGTGACTTCTTCTATAGCCGTTGGATCTGCTGCAACCTCACTAATGGCAGGAAGTTCCGCCATGGTAGTATCTTCTTCGTCGACCACTGTTGGTTCAGTTTCTTGCACTGGAGCAGATATAGTAGTGGTCGAAGAAGTCCTATGATCCAGTTTATGATTGGATAAGATTATTCCTAACTAAGTAGAAAAACTTAGTTAGAAAAGAAACAAGAGTTTACCTGATGCTAAGTCCTAGAAGATTTCGGGAGCTCGATGATCCGCCTTTGGGAGTAAGAGTGAAGATAGTGCCATTGGTGAGGAATCATCAGATATAACGGACCTCTTCCTCAGAACAAATAAGGAAGGTACCGTCTCTTCCTCCACATCGTTCCCTTCTCCATGTACGACGATGAGATAGTTCCTAGTCGTATTTGATAAAATTTGACGGGTGGAGGCTCTTACCAAAACAACCCTTGTGGTTGGTAAACTAGTTGTTGATTTTCCCACAGTAGGGGAGAGGCCACTTGTGGTCGCCTTCACCCTTGTGGTTGCATGGGCACTCGTGGCCGCAACCGGTGGAGAAGAGGCTTGTGTGTGTGAAGGCCTTGCAGCTGATGGCTGAGGACTCGCAGCCTTCTCAAAAAAGAGATGAGCAGTTTGTCTGCCCATGCTCTTAGTTGAGCCTTTGGTCGCGGCGCGGTCCTTCTTCAGCCTTTTTGATGTATGACCATTGGAGGATCCTACATCATAGCCAGCCCATTTCTTTTGGGCAGTTTGGTGTTCGAATAGATGCGTAAACCAAAATGAATTTCTTTGGTGGTTCTTATTCGAAATAAGACAAAAACAGACTTTCCGAAAGAGAAGTACCTTTCGAAGCGTCTGCACGAAGTCATCAGTGTTGCCGACCATGCTCTCTGGTCTCGGTGTACTAATATCACCCTCTGCAGCCACATTGAAGGTCTACAGGAGAGAGTTTGTCCTCCTGTAAACCTCAGGAATGGGCAGAATTGTCAAGAAAAGGACAAACAAAGATACTTCAGTTCAGAAAGGTTAAAAGTGGACTGAAAGAATATACCAATCTAAATGATTGAGAAATTACCTGGGTGATGATCCCTAGAAACCTGACCTCCCAGGTAGAATGTACCCTCTTCCTCAGAGGGCTGATTCAGTTCTTCACAAAGTCCAGGATCACATCGTGGGCGGTCAAGCCCTCATTCACCAGGTGATGAATCACCTGGGCCTGCCTCTTCTGCTCGTCGTCGAGTGGAGGGGCAGAATCCCGCCCTCCACTCTTCTCTGGTCGATGGTTCTCGAAAGAGCAGTAGAACCACCGCTGGCTCCATCCATGGACAAAGTCACGGAGGGGAAGGTACGGGTAGTCTTTCTTCTCTTGTAGCCAGTAATAGACACACCTAGAAACATTGGAGCTTTTTGATCACTCCAGGAAATAGAACTGGCTGAAGAGGGGAATGTTGGCATAACCCCAACATAGGCCTCGCACAGATGCTAGAAGATAGCGAGGATCAAGATAGAATTGGGATGAAGGTTCACCAATTCTAAGTTGTAATGGGCAAGAATGCCCAGGAGGAATTTGCTCTCCAGGGGACGAAACCCGCAGCACAAGAAATCCTCAAAAATCAGCAGCTCGCCCGGTTGGATGGCTTGAGTTTCCTCTTCTCCGGCGGGACACCATGGGATCAGAGACCTAGAGGGGAAATATCCTTCCCTCTCCAGAGCTGTCAAGTTCTCAACAAAGTTAAGAAGAGAATGGGTCTAGGATGCCATTTAGGAGAAGAAAGTGAAGAACAAAGAAAACTTTGAATACTGAAGATTTGGGACTTAGGAAATTTTTGAAGAAACTTTTCTAGAGGCTGAAGTATATAAAGCCTCATAAGTGATGCCTCGTGTTCACAGTAGTGGATCACGATGAGCCATTCCAAAATTTCATTTAATGATCGTCATGGTAGTCTGACACATGCACCAAGAGGTGCTTTCAGACTTTCATTGGAATTCAAAACGACAGGGTGTTTCTTTGGAATCGGAAGCGTCATTTTTAAAGAACCCTGCCGTTGCAAATTCGGGGTGGGGGGGTGCCCTAGCGGACGAGAATTTTTACCAAGTCCTTTATATATATCCCTTTGTGATCATAGGAGACCACGGAGGGAGATTTAAGTCCCTTGTATATATACCTCTCTATGATAGCAGGAGACCACAGAGGGAGATTTGAGTTCGTTGTATATGCTTTCCTGAGGTCGCAAGAGACCATGGAAAGAGACTTCAGTTTGTACCTTCCCAAGGTTGTAGGAGACCATAGGAAGAGGACTAACCAGTTTATACCTTTCCATGGTCACGGGAGGTCATGAAAAGAGACCAAGGAATGAGTCCAAGACATTCTGGACATAGCTCAATCAATTATGGCCATAGGCTTCCGTGGTCGCAATTATTCACAATCATACTACTTGCAACCACTATGGCTATGGAGATACCTGTCCGCAGTTTATATGGTCACGGAGATTTTATAATCCCTAATCCATTGTCGTAGTCCGTACGTGACCTCGGATCAGAATAATGCTTAGCACTGGAAATGCTTTTGGTTGAGAAGGTCTGTGACGAGGATTATCACCTGAGCTAGTTTGATTAACACATGTCGGGTTCATGTCATGATCGAATACGATGTGTTTCTATATGTTTGTGTCTTAGTAGCCGCTATGGTCGCCGAGGGACACAGAGTTAGTTTATGATCGCAGCCTTTGTGCGATCATGAGGCCGCAGACAGTGCGTGGTCAAGAGGCCGGAGACAATGCGCGGTCAGAGGGTCGCTGACTATATGTGACCAAGATAACTTGGGGGTGTTTGAGTCTTTATCATGCACGTTCCCAAGATTAAGATAACTTCTCCCACATATGAAAACAACCCCTAGGAGGTTAATACGTATGGTTATTTACAATTGCACGTGCTTAACCAGCGAAGGAGATGAATGCGGTTATACAAACTGCACCAAGACAATCGTTCTGAACCGCTTCGCATTTGACGTCCTTTCATTCAGTATAAAAGGATGGTCGATGAATGATGGAAAGGGCGGTTAACAAGCGAGACAACGAGTCAAAAAAGCTTGAAGTCTTAGGCATAGTTAGATAGACAAAAATATAGAAGTGATTATCGCCTGTGATAATCTCCTCTCCTTGTAAATTGCTTTACTCATATAGTGAAATCCCAACAGGACGTAGGTCTATTACTCCTACCATTGAGGGTCCGAACCTGTATAAATCTCCGCGTTCCTATCGACATTGCTTACCCTAACTTACCCAAGGGCACATTGAAAGGTCTCACATACAACTCACAAATCTACATAAGATCAGCAGAGGACCTCGAGTCCAAATCGTCGACAGCTGGCGCCCACCGTGGGGCCTTTCTCAAGGTGTTTTTCTTTCATTAGGAGATTCGGTAAGTCATGTCAAGGGCGTACGATTCCGAGAACGATTTCGATCTCGGTGATTATGCCCATATACGGATGCCCTGGCCCAGCGATCCCATTCCAATGGAAGAGGGTGATCACAAAAATGTTCTTGAGGAACATCCTGAGGATGCATCTTCTCCCACCCAGATTATGTCTATCGACCAGGGAACAGAGAAGATAGATCGGGAACCCCATGTGAGTTCTACCACATTGGAGGATGAATCCGTGCTACAACTCATCACTGTTGAGGACATGGATGATGGTGACCAAGAGCTTAGTCCTGGGAGGTTTGATCCTGATAACCTCCAGTCTCTCTTTGATTTCGAATCCGATTCAGAACAAATATAGATGTTCTCTCCTTTTGCGACCTCGCTCCCCCGAGAGTTTGCTGCTTTGTCGAAGGAGACTCTTGAGCAGCGAGCGGCTAGGGAGGAGCAGGAGCGCAAACAAAAGGAGGAACAAGAAATAAAGCAAAGGGAGGACCAAGAATGCGAGCGACGAGATAATGAACTCTGCAAGACTGCATTGGAAGCTTTCAAGAATGTGCAATCTCGTTATGAGGCCTCTCCAAGTTCTTCCCGTCGTCCTCATGGTCGTAGGCGCGACCAGACACCTTCTTTAGCCCCGGACTATCCACCGGTGGATGAAGAAACGGTGACACCTGGTGCACCTAGGAGGAGTATGCATAGGCGACTTCATTCTATCGCAGACGTCCTGCATAATTTTCCTCCTAATGTCAAAGACGCGGAAAGACCGGCTTTTGCTAGAATCTTGGTGGATAAGCTGGATGAGGTTGCATCCGATGCAACTCGAATAGCCTCATCCCGGTCTACGATTCGCTCCCATGAGAGGGAGTATTCTTACTCCAGCCAGGGCAAGCGTAATCGATACCAACAAGATCAGTTCGGCATGATAAAGCCAGTCGGAAATTCGCGCGATTGAGATCACGTTCCTGTCCATTCTCGTCTGGGACCGCGGGTTATATCACAGCAGCATGAGGTCACCCGCGATCATGTTGAAAGTCGCAGAACTCTCTACAGTTCCTACGTTGGCTGTAAGGCTTTCTCACTAGGCCTCCGTGCGGTGGTCTGGCTAGACAAGTTCAAGCCAGGAACAATCGAAAGATTTGATTGAACTCAGAATCCATCCAAATTCCTTCAGATCTACATCACCGCTATTCAAGCAGCGGGTGGGGATGATCGTGTCATGGCAAACTACCTACCAACAGTCCTCGAAGGACCGGCGAGAACCTGGTTGTTCAATCAGCCAGAGGGTTCAATTTATAACTGGGATATGTTGTGTGACGCTATACTCAACAACTTCCAAAATTGCTACCAGAAGCTTGGAAAAGAAGATGATCTCCATCGTCTGCGCCAGACCTCTATCGAAACTCTTTGGCAGTTTGTCAAGAGGTTTGTCGGAGTGAGAAATACCATTCTGAATATATCTAACAACTCCGTTATTAGGGCATTTAAATATACCATCTGATATCGGAGGTTTACCGAAGATCTACTTATCCACCCCCTCGGTCAAGAGCCGATCTCTTTGATATGGTTGACCGTTATTCCGATGCGGCTGAGGCCGTGGAATAGAATAGGATGGTGGATAAAGGAAACTTACCACCTCAGCCAGGTCTTAAGGATGTTAAGAAGGAGGATTCAAGCAAGAAGTCGGAATCGTCATTAGGCGGAAAATCAAAGAAGTCTAAGAAAAACTGATTTGGACAATACCGGGAAGTCGCCGTCGCAAAGAAACCACCACCGGGAAAAGGTAACAAATTTCCATTCAAGAATAAAACCTCTTCTGGTGGCCATGATAGTGACCAGCCGAGAAAACAGACTAATCTGCAGGGAAGCAAGAAGTGGTGCCAGTTCCACAACTCTTCGGGACACGATCTCAAGAACTGCAGGAATTGGTTGAAACAATTAGACGACTTCTACCAAGGGATTGGGCCGATGCCAACTTTTCCACAAAAAGAACAGACGTGCGGGATCAGGGACGCGGACGGGGTCGAAGAGATGTCCTATCAGGTACCTCGTAATCATGTTAATGTTATTTTGGAGGTTCCTCCTCTTTTGTTTCTAAGCATCAGTTTAAGACATTTTGCTGCGAGGTAAATCAAGCAGAGGCTCCCCTTGGTGAGCCTCAGTATCCCTGTTGGTAGGAAACTCCTTTGACTTTTGATCGAGCCGATTGTCCTGTTGGACTTACTCGATCATTGAGATTACCTTTGGTCATCACCCCAATTATCAGCAATGCTCGAGTCGAACGAGTTCTAATCGACGGGGGCAGCTCCTTGGACATTTTATTGGTCAAGGCGCTAGAAGAGATGCAGATCCCTCGTTCAAAAATTAAGCCCATAATACATCCATTTTATGGGATAATTCCTGGTCCCTCGATGATGCCGATGGGACAGGTGGTGCTTCCAGTAACGCTGGAAGAACAAGATAATTTCCAAACGGAATTGATTACCTTTGATGTATTGATTGCGATTCAGCTTATAACGCTATTTTTGGCACTCCAACTCTCACTAAATTTATGATGGCGATGCACTACGCTTATCAGTGCGGCTAGTTTCCGGGCCCCAAAGGCATTATCTCGGTCCAAGGCAGCTGGAATACGACGCTAACTTGTGATCGGTTATCCTTGGAACTGGTAGATCAGCTTCCGCTTCGGGATGTCAAGATTGCGACCATAGCTTCCGACACGATCAAAGTCACCCCGCGACCAGAGGAATAGTTGAAATTAGTTTCGTTGTACCCAGATAATCCATCTAGAACCATTCAGATCGGATCAGGCCTGGACAACAAATAGGAACTCGAGCTCGTTACTTTCCTCCGAGAAAATGTAGATGTGTTTGCGTGGAAATCATCCGACATGCCTGGAGTCCCAAGGGAAGTAATTGAGCACATGTTAGCTATTCGACCTGGACAGCGACCAATACAGCAAAAGCTCAGACGCTTTGCTGTTGATCGACAAGAAGCTATCCAAGTGGAGTTAGACAAACTCCAAAAGGTAGGATTTATTCGTGAAGTCGATCATCCTGAGTGGCTTGCAAATCCGGTCATAGTCTGAAAGTCAAATGGTAAGTGGTGCATGTGCGTTGATTACACCAGCCTAAATAGTGCCTATCCGAAGGAGGACTTTCCCCTTCCTGGCATCGATTAGTTGGTCGACTCTACGGTGGGTTGCGAACTGATGAGTTTCTTGGATGCTTATTCAGGGTACCATCAAATTAGCATGGCAGAAGAAGATGTAGAGAAGACTGCCTTCATCACACCATTTGGCACCTACTGCTACGTCAGAATGCCATTTGGCCTCAAGAACGCCGGTTCCACGTACCAACGCTTGATGCAAAAGACCTTTCTTTACCAGATGGGGCGTAATCTTGAAGCTTACGTGTAACACCCTGGTTTTGGGGGTAAAAAGTTTTTGCATAAAATCCTGCATGCATGTATCCCTGTAGCAGTAGCCAGATCAGCTGAACCCTAATCTCTCCCAAACCCTAAAAATCTCCAAATCTATTCTCTAGATCCAGATCAAGATCTGACCATCCAGATTTAACCTACCAGTTATTCTGAAGATAAAAGTCTTCAGGAACCAAATTGAATTCTAACCCTAACTCTCAGTATCTAAATCTCTTTCTGTTTTCGAAAACAGGAAATTCAGATTTACCCTAAATACCCCAGTTTCCAGATAACTGAGTTATCATGGTTTAACCCTATCCAGACTCATGTATCTTTTGGAATATGTTCCTAGGTTTACCCTCAACTTACTCCAAAAAGTTGGGAACCAGATTGTTTCATCTGAACACTTTTCGCAGTTTAGCCCAAATTTTACTGCGAATAAGTCCTTTTCTGTTTACCTGGAAGCCTGAAAAGGCTAAAATCCACGAATCAACTCCAACCTTAGAATTTCTTCAGGGAACACCTCCCAAATACTATTTGATACAGATTTCCCTTCTGATCAGGCTTCCAAATCTCACCCTAATTACCAGAATTCGAGATCGACAAAATCCAGATCTATTTTACCCTAATTTTACCCTATTTTCGAAAATAGGTGAAATCCCTCAAACCTTATCAAATTTTCTCCAGATTTGAGCTAAATGAGTATTAATAGAAATATTATACTCATCCATGAAATCAGATTCCAAATTAAACCTCTTTAAAACTAGATTTACAAATCAGTCCAGACTTCAACCAAAATCATCACAATTATGCCCCTGATCGACCAGAACAGTGCAACCGACCAGCTGCTGTCTTCGACCAGCGCCTGGGACTTCGACCACGACCTGGAACAGCGCACGAGCACGGGAGCCTTCGACCTCGAGCGCGCCACTGCTGTTGCTTCGCCTGGTGCCACGTGTGTGCTCGGCGTTGGCCACTGTGGATCTTCTCCAGCGAGGATCGCGACCAGCTGGTTTCTCCCGTTTGCACGCCACCGGCAACGGCTCCAGCAGGAAAGCATAGCCACGTGGAGAACTCGCCGCGGCCAGCCATCAGTTCGCCCTCACATCGCAGCAGCTCCAGCTGCAAAAGCTCTCACGGCCGCTGAACCGAGTCGTTTCGCCGCCTGTCTTCGTCGTGAAGTCGCATCCCGTCTTTTCCTTGCCGGCTACAACTCCCCGAGCACTTCTAGCCGTTGCAACACCTCTGAATCCTCTATAAATAGTCCCTGGTCTCAGTGAAACACCACACACCCACCAGAAACACCTCAGTTCTCAAACTCACCGTCTTCTTCTTCTTCTCCGGTGAGCAGCAAAGGGAGCTTCGGTGCCAAGCTTCTCCACTGCTTCCATCTTCGATCCAGCACCCCCAGTGAGCTTCCCTCATCTCCCTCATGCTTCTCGAGCTTGGAATTTAGTTTCAATAACCTCAGTCGCCGGCAATTTTAGTTTTACTCCAGTAGCTCCGGCGAGCAATTAACTTCATTCCAGAACGAATTGATCTTCGAGCCAGTAGTGAAAGATGCTTAGAATAGCTCACTTAAGACCCCTGAGCTATTGGTTTGAACAAATTCGTTGTAAAACAAAAACCCCCAATTTCCAGCCATGAACATGAACTTGTACTTACTGATTTAGCTTCTCTGTTGAGCAATCTGTTAATCTAACTTCACCAATGCATTTCTAGTACCCTGAGGACCATACTCAAGCAAGGAATTGAGTTCAATCACTTTAAATCAGAAATGCCCAAAACAGATTTGAGTTCATCTTTTCTCCAGCCAGTATCTTCCAAATCCAGCCACTCCAGCTCAAACCATTTTTCCATTTAGATGTTTTGGACCATTCTGAGCAACTTTGTCTTCTATCACGACTTCCAATTCGGCCTAGATTGTGAGATATAGCTATGCCCTAGTTACTCACTGTTTATGTTGCATGTGCTCCAGGCCAGTCAACTTCTTTGCCGGTTTTCATCACTTTCCGGCCATCTCCTGCCCTAGATCCTGTTGAGACATTTGTTCCTGTTACAAATGTCTAACTACCAGACAAAGTGGTGCATCATTTGGAGCCCTAGATCAAAAGTTATGGCAAATCCTAGTTTCTGGCCATGTCAACTCTATGTCAAACTATGCCAGTCAGTGGCATTAGCCCTGTTCACCCACCTCTGGTCATGAAAAACAGAAAATACTTTGTCAAATAGTTGCCTCACTACCTTGTGCACCATATGCTTGAATCAAAACTCATTTTGGCCACTGGGAACTATTCAAACCATGTCAATGCCATTCTTCGGCATTGTCAGCCCTTGTCAGCCTATGTCAGCCAATGGCATTGGGCCAGTTTGACCCCTTCTGGGTATGCAAACTGAACATAACCTTGTCCCTTAGACTCCTGATGTTGTGATCTACATTTTATTCTACTGTCACAACTTGAGTTGAGCCCTCTATCATCCATCGACCCTATGTCGATGCCTTGAACCGAATGTCGACCTAAAGACGTTCGCTGTTTTTGAGCGAACCAGCTGCAGCCTTGATATCATTATGATATTTTGGAACCTTGTAAACCTTTGACGACTAATCTTAACCTTGGTTTCCATAGTTTAACCCTAATCGCTTCCAAATCTTGTATCGCCTAAGTGTTTCTCCTTGCATTATCGCATATAGTGGAATAGTAAGAGTAGGATTGATTGTAATGCATGTTTGCTTGTTTGATCCTTGTTCAGAGCAAGAGTCCGAGTTCGAAGACTTCGTCGCAGACCCGACATCAACTGCTGTTTCTTACGACGCGGAAGGCAAGTCATATTCTTGAACATCTTGAACCTATATTTTATGAATTGCTAGAATATGCCTTGATTATAAAATAATAATATTGCATGAGAAAGATTGAGAATAGTTGAATTATGAAATGGCAGCATCAGGCTGATGCCTGTGAAATATGAATTGACCAAATAATGAGCCATGAACTAATATATTATGTATATTTATATTCATGAAATAAAACCCCTAGCCGTGACCAGTATTTTAGTATGGAATGGTGAAAGCACTGGAGGTGCTTGGTCGCACAGGATGTGCCAACACTGGAAGTGCATGGATTGTGGTATGATCCGGTCACTGGCATATAAGGACCTAGAACCTTGTGATGTGCGTCTAGTGGCATGATTAACGTGCCGACCGCAAGCCTGGTATGGGACAGGCCTGAACAAGTAGTATGTGGATCACACATGAAACCCCTATATGACAAACTCACGATTAACACGGGGTGCGCTCCAACACATATCACAGGATGTGATCATGCACGCTGACCCTGAGGGGAAGACGCCAATTAGTGGGGGTTGTGAAACCCTGCCACAACTGTGGTTTGCGTGAAGAAAACCACGGGGTCTGGGGTGAATTGTGTGTGAAACATGGCAAAAGTTCTTGTTATCTCCACCTTGCCACTCACAGTATGAAGTGAGTCAGGGGTCCAATCCTTGTGATAGGAAGGGCATGAAAGTGGATATATCTTACGGGTAAATTGGTACCCCTCTGCAGAGTTAAAAATGTATTCGAATACTTCGTGCTCCCGAGTTTTAGGAGTATGCCGCGGTGGATTGAATCCATGGGGTGTGACACAAGTATTGTTTTATAAATTAAAATTTGTTAAGTCAAGATTACCCAAATGACATGTGTTGTCATGATAAGGGGTGCTGCCGTGGGCTGTCATGTGTTGACGTGTCGCGGTAGTACCATAATTTAGTGATCATGTGATATCTAAGAGGCATGTGGATTGTGCCCTAAGTATATGAAATGCTGCCATGAGCATGAGATTTGAAAAGCTTGGAAGAAAAGTATTTATGGAAAAACCCTCTCACCTCTTTTCCCTCAATAGCATAGGATCATGTCATCTCTACTATACGTATCTCTACTCTTACCTATGACTTGCTGAGTATGTAAGTGCTCACCCTTGCAACTTATCAACAATAGATGGAGTGCTACAATACCAAGACGAAGGCTTGGAAGATTTCGTGGATCCAGAAGGAAAAGAGCCAGTTCTGCCAGAACCCTGAAGTGTGCTGTTCTGCCGTCAACTTCTTACGACTGTGGGGGTTTCGCCTAGCTTCCGCCGAGTAGTTATCTTTTGTTTTAATTAGACCATTTGTGCCGTGAAGGCATTGTATTACTCTTGTTGTATCAGGCCAGCAGGCCATACTGTTTATCAATGATATTTTGTAAGTTACTCTGTTGCAATGAACTCCTGTGCTTGACTTATCCTGGGAAGTCAGTGGTATGTATGTATGAGACCAGCTGCAGTGAGCTAGGTCTCCACAGGAGTAGTCGTGGTACCCTGCTCGGGGCGCGACATTACGTCGATGATTTAGTTGTAAAAAGCTTGAAAAGCTCGAGTCACTTAGATGATCTTATTGAAACCTTCTATAATCTAAACAAGCATGGAATAAAATTGAACCTAGAGAAAAGTTTCTTCGGAGTTGCTTCTCGCAAACTTTTGGGTTTCCTTGTTTGTTCGAGAGGTATAGAGGTTAATCCCGAGAAGATCAGGGCCATAGAGCAAATGAGATCTCCTTCGACCATGAAGTACTTCATGGTCCAAAGGAGCGATACCATGAGGTCCAGAAAATACTTTACGCACTTATGATGGCTTCCTGTAAGCTACGACATTACTTTCAAGTGCACAACATTATTGTGCCATCGTCCTTCCCATTGGGAGATATAATCCGCAACCCAGAGAAATCTGGTTGCATTGCGAAGTGGACAGTGGAACTTGGAGCATTCGACATCAATTTCACCCCTCGCACCGCAGTTAAATCTCAAATCCTTGCAAACTTTCTAGTTGAATGGACTAATCTTGACTCTCTTGCGCAAGAATCTGAAGATTTACCATGCACCGACCATTGGACGATGTATTTTGACAGTTCTCGTAGTTTGCAACACTCGGGGGCTGGAGTGGTCTTAATCATGCCTCAGGGCGACCAACTCAAGTATGTCATTCAATTACACTTTGTTGCGACCAACAACGCAGCAGAGTATGAATGTCTTATTGCATGGCTCTGGGCAACTAATTCCCTCGGAGTCCGTTGATTAGTGGTGAGGGAAGACTCACAGCTAGTCGTCAACCAGGTAAACAAGGAGTACAACACCTCCGATGAGACAGTGGCTCATTACCTGGGGGAAGTGAAGAGATTGGAAAAACACTTCAGTCATTTCGAAGTCCAATATATCCCATGAAAGGATAATATTCTCGCAGACCAATTATCTAAAATTGGGTCCTCACGTACATCTGTTCTGGTGGGAGTGTTCGTCGAACACTTAGAACATCCTTCGATCATGACTTCGACCGAAGATGACCCGGTGACAGTTTGCGTCACCAACCTTGGGCATGAAGGAGATTGAACCCATCCATTGAGGGTCTATCTTGAACATGCGACCTTGCCCAAGGATGAAACCAACAGTGATTGGTTAATTCAGAAAGCACGCCTGTACAAACTCATAGAAGGGGTCTTGTATAGGAAAGGTACTCAAGGAGTATTCATGCGTTGTATATCTCAAGAGGAAGGTTAGTCCCTCTTGAAAGAAATTCACGACGGTGTATGTGGTGCACACGCGTCATTCCGCACACTGGTCAGAAAAGCTTTCCAACAGGGTTTTTATTGGCCTTCGGCACTTGACGATACCAAGCATTTGGTCAAAACATGCCTTCAATGTCAATTTCATGTGAGACAGGTTCATCAGCCCGCATATACCTTACAAACCATTCCTCTAACATAGCCTTTTGCAGTCTGGGGGATAGACATTGTGGGTCCTATGCCCCAAGCAGTCAACGGGTACAAGTTTTCGTTCGTAGCCATTGATACGTTTACAAAATGGATTGAGGCTGAACCAGTCCGCAACGTTATCGTTGCTACAGCGAAGAAATACTTCCATAGAAACATTGTCACGCGATTCGGTGTTCCAAGTCGTCTCATTACCGACAATGGTTCCCAATTCGTTAGTGGCCTCTTTCTGGACTATTGCGACGATATTGGAACCAAAGTATGCTTTGCTTCTGTAGCTCATCCGCAGAGCAATTGTGCCGTTGAACATGCCAACAGGCAAATATTACAAGGCATAAAGAAACGTGTTTTCGATCGCCTTAAGATGCGCTCGGGGGCTTGGGTAGATGAACTCTACTCTGTTCTATGGACACTACGCACCACTTGTAGTCGGGCTACGGGTGAGACACCTTTCCAACTGGTATATGGCACTGAGGCTATATTACCTATGGAAATTCGCATTGGTTCTGTTCGAGTAGATCAATTCGATCAGACTGATCAACTCAAACAGCGTACCCAAGATATAACCCTCCTCGAGGAAAAGCGCGATCAGGCACTGATCAAGTCTGCAGTATATTTACAAGCTTTGCGTAAATATCACAGTAAACGGGTGTGGCCTCGTTGTCTTCACGTGGGTGACTTGGTTTTACAAAAAATACAAAACCAATCTAACCGCAATAAGTTCTCTTCTCAATGGGAAGGCCCTTATACTGTAGTTTCAGTACCGCGGCCAGGATCGGCCCGATTAGCTATGGAGGACGGAAGGATCTTGTCCAATACTTGGAACATAGATCAATTACACAAGTTCTACGTGTAAGTTTCTCATTTCTTTTATCCTTTTCAATTAGCAAGTTTTGTTAAGAAAATGCTTCTGTGTACTTTTCTTTGAATTATGTTATGGTTTCTTTTTCTCTTTTGCCACACCCATACCGAGCTACGCTCAGGGGCTGGTCGCTGATGACCATCTTACTATGATAACCTGGTCAGATTCGCTGGCCGATCTCATGGTCGCATCTAAGTAAGACATCCTTAAATAAGTTGTTTCTAAACGCACACGATATTTACTAGCATGTTTCTGACCATTCGAGTGGCTGCCTTTTCGTAATAAGACTTGGTATTGTGATAAGATCAGCATCGATAAGACGAGATGGTCGTATCTAGGTCGAGGCTTTTCTTTATAAACCGTTTCTAAACGTATAAGAAACTCACTAGATATTTTTGATTGTCAAAAACCCATGTTTTTCCTGAGATTATAGCACTATGTCTTCAGTACTTACGATCTCAGGAGGTGGCTATGAGAATATGGTCGTAATATAAAATGAAGTTAAGAACACTTTTTTCATCTAAAAACCTAAGGCATGCATTTGCATAGTATAAATGTACATTTACAGGTACTAAAAAAAACTAACAGAGAGGATCGTTGTTTGTTACAATGTGTCATGGTAAGCCCAGCTCTTTCTTCGATCAGAGGTTTGACTTCTTTGGATATGGCTTCAAACTGATCATCACTTTCGAACTCTGCATCTCCCACCGCTGGATCCAAATTCAGATTTAGGCCATGGTGAAGTCTTAATTTGCATAGAATGGCAGAGGCTACAGATCTCACATTGGTCTCCATTGCCTCTTCTTACCGTCTTGTGTCTTCAGGGAGATACTCGAGAAGTGATTCAGCCTAAGCTGCGACCAAAGTGGCTAACTCGCTGAAACTGTTGTTGTCCTTTTGGGATTCGACCACATCAGCCTTGAGCAAAGTTGCCACCATCTTCAGTTTTTTGAAGATATTTGATTGAGTACTACTGCAGGATGAAATCATTGCCTTTAAGGTTCCATTCTCTTCGCAGATAGTGTCAATTTTTGAGCTTTGAAGCCCGATGGTCGCCCGAAGATCATCTCTTGTACTGCATGAACCCGGTAATCTATTTTACAACAGTTCATGTAATGAAATAATTTTTTTTAGTTGGCGGTAAACTCACAGGAAAGTTTTGACTGCGCTTCGTGGAATTCCTTCTCTAGGGAAGAAAATCTCGCGGCTGCAGCTTCTTCCTGGTTTTCTTGATCAGCCATGCTTTTGTCTAGAAAGGCATTTTCCGTGTGATAAGGAAGACAATTGTTATACTTAGATGAGAATTCAAGTCAGTATAGACAAGATGCATTACACTTACTACTGTAGCCGGCTGATCTCCCGTTCACTAGTACAAAAATGTAGTCTACTAACCCCTATCTTCTATCTGTTATTAGCGATTTAGTAGAAAACTGTTAGAAAATATGCCTCGCGGTCATAAAAGGCCAATCGGATGTATTTTTCCTATCGGTTTGTAAGAAACTTACCGTTAGAAGAAGCAGTATGATTTACTCTAGCGGTGATGAACATATTTGCCGTTAGAAGAGGTGAATAAGTACTGACGGGAGAATGTTGTGCGCCCATAGGACTGGTCGACTTCTATAGCTAGTCTTATTCTATCGGTACTGTATGTATATACCGACAGAATATGTACAAAAATTCCTATCGGCAATATGTAGTGTGCCGATAGAACCGTTCGCCTTCTACAAATATTTTTATTCTATCGGTAATGGATGCTTGTACCGTTAGAATATATCAAAAATTGCTTAGAACTGTTCGTCTTCAAATAGATTTATTCTATCAGTAATGTATGTTTATACTGTTAGAATATAGCGCAAATATCTTAGAACTGTTCGCCTTCTACAAGTAGTCTTATTCTATCGGCAATGTATGTATATACCGACAGAGTATGTACAAAAATTCCTATCGGCAATATGTAGTGTGCCGACAGAACCGTTCGCCTTCTACAAATATTTTTATTCTATCGGTAATTTATTTTTATACCGTTAGAAGCTATATCAAATTACTAACGGTATGAGGTTGTATACCGATAGAACTTATCTAGTACTATAAATACCCGGATATGTCTCTTTCATTCTCACAGTTCATCTGGCGCTCGTAGTCCTAACCCGTAAGCTCCATGGACGGCCGGCGCACCTCTACCGGCGAGAGCTGGAAAGAAACGGTGAAGATCACCTCCAAAAGCTGGAAGGACGTGAAGGGCGAGATCTTGGTGGTCTCGGTCGAGAAGATCCTTAAGCCCGGCGTGTTTCTCAAATCAGGACCTTCCATGATACTCCCCTCGGGTCGACGACGAGTCCTTACGTATCCCTTCAATACACCCATAAATCTCTCAAATGGATACATGTAGCGCAGGCACACGGGTCCACAAAACTTAATTTCTCTGATAAGGTGAACAATCAGATGGACCATAACATCAAAAAAGGATGGAGGGAAATACATCTCGAGCTGACAAAGAGTTGTAACCACGTCGCGTTGCAAAGCGTCCAGTCTATCCGGATCAATTACCTACGAGGACACAGTTGCGCCAAATATTCATATCAGAAAAATCTTCTAATTAAGCTCCACAAATGGAGGTAATGAACTTATAGTACGAGTGCACGTACTTACCTTGCAAGATATTGCGTTGAAGAAATAACATAAGTTTGTGATTGTCTCTCTGACTTTAACTGGGAGAATGCCTCTGATAGCAATGGGAAGCATTTGTGACATCAACACATGACAGTCGTGAGACTTCGTGCCAACCAGTCTTAGGTCCTTCATGGACACAAGTTTTTTCAAGTTCGCGGAGTACCCACATGGAACTTTAACACCGTGTAGGCACCGACAGAGTTCTGTTTTTTCGCTCTTTGACAACGTATAGCAGGTCAGGGGGAGGTATGTACGCTTTCCCTTCTCTAAAGATGCAAGCTTAGTCCTTATCCCCATTTCCACCATGTCACGACGAGCTTTCACACCATCCTTTGTCTTTCCCGGAATGTTCAACAACAAACCAATCAAACTGTCACAGACATTTTTCTCTACATGCATGACGTCAATGCAATGTCGAACTTGTAAGTGCTCCCAGTATGGTAGATCCCAAAGTGTCGACGATTCGGACTCGGGGTTCTCAGCCGAACTTATGCAAAATTTGTAATTGTGAGACCTTTCAAGATGACCCTCCGAGAAGGTATGTAGAACAATGGTGAACAGGAGCACAGAGAGATTTATACAGGTTCAGGCCCTCGATGGTGGGAGTAAAAGCCCTACGTCCTGTTGGAATTTCACTATATGTGATAAAACTTTACAAACTAGCAGGAAGGAACCTTCACAGGCGAAAGTTTTCCCTATATAAGTGTACAAAGAGAAAGTCTAGGAGACTTGTAAGTATTGTCTAATCTAAGCCGTAGACTTGGCTGTTTGAGTGGTTGAGATACCTTGTATTTTACTTGTATCAGGGGTCTTGTTCTTCCAAATGTCTTGGATCCCCCGTTTGATGTACTTTGCCACCTTTTTATACTGGTCGAAAAGGTGCCATATGAAGAAAACTGCATCAAACGGTTAGATGCTGTTGTTGGAGAACCGCTGTTAACTTCCACGGAGGTTATTAACACGTGTTAATCATGAATAACCGCATATAATAACCTCTGACGGTTGGTCTTCAACGTGGAGGAATCCTCGGGATGCTTGGAATATCCTGACATAAGGATAACCGAATAAACTCCAAGCACCCTGGTCGAAAACGTTCTGACCGCGGAATGTGGGCTGACCGCACAACATCCTGGACATCCAGTTCACGTATAGCATACGAACTTCTGACCGCATAAGGCTGTCGGCCTGATCGCACGAAAACCCGCGACCTGATCGCGTAAAGCTTGCGACCTCATGGTGATGCCCCTCAGAATAGCTTGAGTTCGCATCGCCACATATATATATATCTGGTTCGAACCTGTCTTGAACCAAAAGTTTATTAGAAGTGACCCGGGTGTCAATCCTCGTCAGCTAGCCCCCAAATTCAAAGAAAACGAAGAGACGTGTTTATTTCGAATTTTAAAACCATGCATTGGATTTTTAACCCGACTCTTCAATTTTTCCACTTAGTGGCGCACTAAGTGAAAACAGTTGGTTTCCCAAGATGGGTTCTGACATTATGTGACGGGCAATGATAGCGCCGTAGAACTGTTTTTATCTCGAGGTAAAATTGTAAATGCTTTGATGAAACCCGAGGCGTCTGGAACGCAAACCGTCACCCAGGCGGCTATAAATACCAGGCTCCTGATTTTGTAAAACTCCATAATTTCCCTCTACGCCTAAGTTCTTTTCTTGTTATCCTGCCTTCTTCCTTTTCACATACTCTTCCCAATGGCAGATCACGATATCATCGAGATTGAGAGTGATGAAGAGGAAGTTGTCGAACAAGGGCCTCAAACGATGGAAGTCCTGTCTCCCTTAAGGAAGAAACCCAAGATTGACGAAGGATCTTCCAGTGGAACAAAGGTGAAGAATGTAGCAAGTTTCTTTCTTCCTTCAGTTCCTTTGACCCTCCCCGTTATGCCTCTCGGCAAGTTAGGCCTTTGTCCTTGGAGAAAGATCCCATCACATTCAATTCTCCCATCCTTTTGGTTG
This sequence comes from Pharus latifolius, assembly GCA_019359835.1. NCBI lineage: Eukaryota > Viridiplantae > Streptophyta > Magnoliopsida > Poales > Poaceae > Pharus > Pharus latifolius. The sequence goes on from CM033325.1 coordinate 37,513,781, forward strand.
ATCAACATTCTGGTCGGCAAGCGGTGACTATCCCTCGATCAGATGATTGCCATATTGGGTTGGCGAAACAATCTTCTGATGGGAAGGTTGCACTTCCACCATCTGATGATCCTCCTCCCAAGATGGGTGTATTAACGGGTTATGTACCGGGACAGGTATCAATCCTTCTCCCCTTTTGCTTATAATTATAGTTAGTACGACTAACTTTTGCAAAATGCAGGAGGTTGGAGGCTCCAGCGATCAACCTTCTGCTGCTCCATCTCTTCCTTCCGGACAGACTCTTCTGGAAGAGAAGAATGCCCTGGAGAAGAAGACCGAGGAGATGGCCTCGAAGATTCTGCGTCTAGCAGAATGTCTTGATCGATCCCGGGAAGAGGTGCACCATTTCCGTCGAGAGAGGGACTTCGCTCAGCAACAGCGAGAACTCTCTGACTTGATTAGGGACAATAGTGCGTCTGTTGTTAGGGACGATGTAGATAGACTTAGGGTAGTTGCTAGTTCCCTGGGGGTTGCCAGTGTAGATCCTACTGACAACAACATGTCCCTTGGGGAACTTTGTAAACTTCTTTCGGAGCAAGTCGACGTTTTGATCGACTGTATCCCTTTTGTATGTAAAGAAGGTAAGAAATAAAAGTTTCTTATTTCTCATGAATATTCTTCGCATCTTCTGTGCGAAAATATAGCCATAAACTTTATGTTCGTGACCATTCATACACAGGAAACTTTAGTTCTGCGATCAGAATCGCGTTTAAGAAAAAAGCACCACGACCTGCCCTGATACCGCGATCAGTTTCAGAGCCGCGGTCAGAACTAAATTGCGACCAGAGTCAGAACTCGGTCAGACTGTCACTTCGATTAGAATCAAAGTTTTAGTCTAAAACACGGTTTCGATCAAACCATAACCCAATTAGAAACATTCCAGTACGTTAAAAATTGAGCTGCAAAGCATTTCCATAAAAAATGTTCAAAGCATACAAAGGAAAAAACGTCTTCTGAAAAGTACTGAAAATTTTTCAGTCCTTTTGCACTTTCAGTATCCGAAACAAAGAAGTCTTTTTGTTCCAGATCCAATACCTGAACACTTTATCGGGTCCGCCAGAGGCAGTATTCATTATGGGAAATGAATAAAGCATTCAATGGAAGTTTGAAATGAACCGTTTACTGACATTAATGCACCGCCTTGGGTTTATAAAAAGAGCAGATGTCTTCTCAAAGAAGCCACACAGCCAAAACCCTCATCATTCCCGCCGCACAAAACCCTCATTTTCTTCAGCCTTCGTCTTCCCAAAATCGCCAACTTTCCCTTTGATTCTCCACCAAAGATGGCGTCCTGGAGCCGATCCATCCACCATTTCGAGGAGAGCCTAGTGGCGTTAGAGAAGGAGGAGATCCTTCCCCCGCGGTTGCTTATCAACTGGCGGCCTGCGGAGAAGGACCAAGAAACCCCAACCGTCCAAGAGGGCGAGCTGGTAGTTTTTGAGGAATACCTGCGCTGCGGGTTCCGATTCCCTGAGAGTCGGTTCCTCAAGGATGTCCTTGAGCACTATGGGTGGGAACTGATTAACCTCCACCCCAACGCGATGTTGATCCTTGCGGTATTCCAGCATCTTTGTGAAGCGTTCGTCGGAATATATCCCAGCGTGGATCTTTTCCGGCGATTCTACTTTTCGGCGTGGTCGAAGAGCACCAACGCCGCCGGATGCATCTACTTCCGGCTGAGGGACAAAAAGGAGTATCCCTCCCCACCCCTGCGAGACTCTGTGCACGGGTGGCACCAAAGGTGGTTTTACTGCTCTCCACCATCTGAAAGCAGTCTATGGTTTGAAAACTCGCGACCAGAGAAGTCGAGCGAGTTAGATGCTCCCCCGGCGATGAACTCGGAGCTTTCGAAGCATGCCGAGGTGATTCTTCACTTGGTCAATCAAGGATTGACGGCTCGAGACATTATTCGAGACTTCGTGAAGAACCGGGTGAGTCCTCTGCGTGAAAGGGCTCATCCGGCATGGGAGATTAGGTCCATGGCGGATAGCACCCTGGACTACAGTAAAGGTATTTATTTCTTTGGCGCTGAGCTTTCCCATTCTTGAATTGTGCAAATTCTGACTTGAATTTGGGAACAGTCCTGCCTTCATCCGAAATTGAAAGGCGGACCAACTCCCTCCTTAGGGCCTACAACGCCGATGTAGAGGGCCCTAAGGGATCGCCTCGTCCACAAAGTTTGATTCACGCCGGCGACGACCTTAAACAGGAGCGCCAAAAGGTACATTCTCTATCTAGCCTCCGTTTTTGAGGTCTTAAGCATGTCCAGCGTTAAACATTTCCATTGAAAATGTGAATCAGCTCCTAGGAAGGTTTTCCGAGACGACTTTCCCGAATGAGAGCGTCGGCTCTCTTGGGAAGCCAACGGTAAAGAACGTGAAGAAGGTCTCCCAAAGACCCAGGACAAAGAGTCCTGCCCCCAAGAAGGCCAGGCCAAATCCCGGGGAGGGGTCTTCACGGAGCATTCCTCCTACCGCGAGAAAGACGGCGGTAAGATATCACATCCCTTCTGTTTTACCAGGCGCAGATTGGGATCACTTCTTCGTCGTACAGGGAGAGGGGAGCGAGGAGGAAGAGGATGATGTTCCTCTGGTTCTTCGGAGGAGGAAGATCGTGGATCTTCCATCCGGTGATGCCCCAAGCTGCCCCGCAGAGACCACTGTTACCGAAGAGGTGGTCGTGGCAGAACCTGCCACCGCGGAGAATCTTGGGGTCGCGGATGACCTCCAAGTTCTTGAAGCCCCCGAGGCTTCAGGGTTAATTGTCTCTGCTTCCCTGGTCGAAAGGACGACCTCGGTAAGGATTTCTTACAGTCATACTTTCTTTAATTCCTTCTGTATATTTTGATGAGTCAATGTTTATACAGGTAGAAGAGCTTCTCCCTGCGACTACCGCGAGTCCTAGGGAGGAAAATCCCCCTCCTCTGCGGACAGAGGGGGAGGTGGTTGAGCAAAGGCCGGTTACGGCGGCTCCAGCGACCCAGGAGTTGTCAAGGCCTTCGGATGTAGCCCCACCAGCCAGTACGGTAGCCCAGGTAAAGACCTTGCTTTTTGTCTCTATCTTTTTCTTAGAAATATGCTCATAGCTGAACACATCCAGCAGGGAGCTACCTTGTTTGCCATGAGGAAGGCAAGAACCGATGATAGTTCTCCTTCCCAAGGGGAGCCTTCCCAGAAATCTCAGGAACGAATGGGATTTCAAATAAGGTGAGAACCTTACACTGGCAATAATCTTAAATAAAAACTGCTCAAATTGTCTTTCTTGTCAGGCAAAGAAAGACGGCATCCAGCTCTTCAACCGCCTCCGGAGGGGTTGAAGCCGCAGCTGGTATAGGAGCTTCCAACGAAGAACGCTCCACCCCTGTGGTCCAGGAAGTCGTCCAGACAGCAGGGGAAGGAATAAATGCAGGGACCCAGTCACAACCGATGACTACTGGGTGTGGCGCCCAGCCGGCACTCCCATCAACTGTCCCTGTAGTAAGCGCATCCGGGGCTCTAGCGAGGATCCCCGCTGGATTGGATGATGCTGTCTTACAAAAGTTTATGAAGGTATAATAAACCTCCACTCTCGTGCCTGAATTGTACTTAGGACACCTTTGATCCTCTTCCTTGGCATCACAGGGATTATCTTGGCTAACAAGCCATTCGCACGTTGTGATGGCCAGTACAGAAGCCATTCAGAAAGAACGCGACAGCTTGCACAGGTGAGGACCATTACCCTTTGGTTAGTATGGGTGCATTTTGGTTGTGACTGCCTTGATTTTGCTGCAGAGAGGTTACATTTTTGAAGAAATAGGTGGCCAAATTGAGGCTCAGTTCAGTCTCAATGTTTAAGAAACAAGAGACTGAAATCAACAAACTTCGATCAGAGAATGCTGGTAAGCCGATTCCTAATTAAGAAGACTTGAATTCAAAATATGCAAATAATCTCTTCTCTCTGTACAGCGCAAGCAGGTCAAATTACGCAGCTTAGTCGGGACAAGGGGATTCTCGAATCCTCAATTTCGCCATACTGATCGGGCGATCAAAGAGCTAAGCCTCCTGATCTTCGAAAAACTGAAGGCCGTGGCTGATCTTTTGAAGACCGATGTGGTAGAACCGAAGAAAGACAACCTCAGCGTAAGTGACTGGACATCGCTGCTCACTGCCCAGGCGGATTCACTGCTTGAGTATCTCCCTGGAGATACACGGCGACGCGAAGAGGTGATCAGAACCAGGGTTCGATCAGCCGCAATAGCTGTACTCAGCCGGGTTCGACTTCACCATGGCCCAGATGCAGATCTAAACGCACTGGTGGGTCCGGTTGAGGTCGAGAGTGAAGAGCTGCTCGATGCAGTCATGGAGGAGGTCAGACCCTTAGTAGATAGGCTCCTGACTGAGCTGGGGATCGAATGATCCTTAGTTTTGTATCTAGACAATTGTGTATAATGCAATGTATGTAAAAAATCATTTTTGACAGGAAGTACATATTTTGCATTTTTATAATATGAGTTCCATACTATAAGCACATCCCCCCTAGCCCCCGCCTCTGCTTATGAATACTGAAGCCTTAGTGTTATAAGCAGAGGAGAAAACATAAGCGTAACGACCAGGGGTGTGCATTTTAAACCAACGATCAGGATCAATGTAACGTCTAATCTTATTGCGAACTGGTAGTCACAGATGACCAAGGACTTACCAGGTAGCCCCGTATGCGCTGAAAAACGGCTTATTTAGGAGTGACTTATCTGGAAGTGGTCATGAGATCGACCAGGGAATCCGATTAGATTGTTGTAATGATCTGACCGCCGGCGGTCAGCCCCCAGGTCGAATGCATATGATACGGGCTTAAAGAGAAAAACTCATTGTATGAAAGCAAAACATATTTTATTTTGTCAAAAGATGCTAATTGAACAGGAAAAAAGTGATTGGAATACTTACACGTAAAACTTGCGAAGTTGATCGTGTTCCAAGTATTGGACAAAATCCGACCATCCTCCATAGCTAACCGCGCCGATCCTGTCCGCGGCACTGAGACAACAGTATAAGGACCTTCCCATTTTGGGGAGAATTTGTTGCGATTAGACTGGTCTTGAATTTTTCGTAAAACCAAGTCGCCCACGTTGAGATCACGTGGTCGCACCTTTTTACTGTGATACCTGCGTAAAGCTTGCAAGTATGCCGCGGATTTAACCAGGGTGCGATCACGCCGTTCTTCTAAGAGGATGAGATCTTGTGCCCGTTGTTCGGACTGATTAATTTGTTCGAACTGATCTGTCCAAACAGAACCAATACTTACTTCCATAGGCAATACCGCCTCGGCCCCATAGACCAAATGGAAGGGCGTCTCACCGGTGGCGCGACTAGAAGTAGTTCGTAATGCCCATAGAACGATATAGAGCTCATCTGCCCAAGCCCCCGAGCGGGTCTTAAGGCGATCAAAGACGCGCTTTTTAATGCCTTGCAGTATTTGCCCATTGGCCCGTTCTACGGCACCATTGCTTTGTGGATGGGCCACAGAAGCAAAGCACACCTTGGTCCCAACCTGATCGCAGTAGTCCAGGAAAAGACCGCTGGCGAACTGAGATCCATTGTCTGTGATGAGACGGTTTGGAACACCAAATCGTGCCACAATGTTCTTATGGAAGAACTTTTGTGCGGCTAATGCGGTAATATTTCGTACTGGTTCGGCCTCAATCCACTTTGTAAATGTGTCAATGGCCACGAACAGAAACTTGTACCCATTGACCGCTTGTGGCATAGGACCGACGATATCCATCCCCCAGACCACGAATGGCCATGCGAGAGGAATGGTTTGCAACGCATAGACAGGTTGATGAACTTGCCTTGCGTGGAACTGACACTGGGGACATGTCTTGACCATATGTTTGGCATCATCAAGTGCCGAAGGCCAGTAGAATCCTTGTCAAAAAGCCTTTCCGACCAGTGTCCGATATGATGAGTGCGCACCGCATACACCGTCATGTATTTCCTTCAAGAGGGATTTTCACTAGTACAGAAATGCAGTCTACTAACCCCTATCTTCTATCGGTTATTAGCGAAACAGCACAAAACCGATAGAAAATGTGTCTCGCGGTCATAAAAGCCCGACGGATGTATTTTCCCTATCGGTTTCTAAGAAACTTACCGATAGAATAAATAGTATGATTTACTCTAGCGGTGATGAACATATTTGCCGTTAGAAGAGATGCATAAGTACTGACGGAAGAATGTTGTGCGCCGATAGGACTGGTCGACTTCAACAACTAGACTTATTCTATCGCTACTGTATGAATATACCGACAGAGTATATTAAAAATTCCTATCGGCAATATGTAGTTCGCCGATAGAATAGTTGACCTTCTACAAATATTTTTATTCTATCGGTAATGGATTCATTTACCGTTAGAATATATAGAAAATTGCTTAGAACTGTTCGTCTTCAAATAGTTTTATTCTATCGGTAATGAATGTTTATACCGGTAGAATATTGCAAAAATATCTTAGAACTGTTGGCCTTCTACAACTAGTAATATTCTATCGGCAATGTACGTACACACCGATAGAGTATTAACAAAAATTCCTATCGGTAATATTTATTGTGCCGATAGAACCATTCAGCTTCTACAGATGTTTTTATTACTAACGGTATTCTGTTTTCGTACCGATAGAAAATATATATTTGTATAAATACACGGGTATGTCTCTTTCATTCTCACAGTTCATCTGGGGCTCATAGTCCTAACCCGTAAGCTCCATGGACGGCCGGCGCACCTCTACAGGGGACCGCTGCACCTCCGCACCTCCATCGACGCCCTCTAGACGTCGGCATGCCAAGGAAGGTACGTAAAATTTCTGCAATATTGTTAGATTATTCTAATCCGATTATGGCAATAATTCTGCTTTTTTTTGTATCCTTCATTTTGATGTGTCTTCTTTTCAATATGATTATGATCTGTTCAGGTCCTTGGATGATGCTCGTGAGGGGCAACGTATTTCACGGTTCTTCATCGCAGTACGCTGCCTACGTTGGCTTGTTGGCGAAAGAAATGGTGAAGATCACTGTCGAGAGCTAGAAGGATGTGAAGGGCGAGATCTTGGTTGGCTCGGTCGAGAAGATGCTTAAGCCTGGCGTGTTTCTCAAATCAGGACCTATAGAAAGCATCTTACATTTTTTTGCATGCACCAGCTTGTGGCCAGATGCTTACCTGCTTAGAGAAGAAGAATTGTTGTTATTTGCACAGCCATTCTACACCATCACTACACAGAACAACATCTTGGAAGGTAGGTTCTTTTTGTTAATGGAGTTGAGTTGAGTTGATCGAGTTTGAGTCCGAGGAAATCACCAATACGTACAAATGTATGTCGACGGCAGTTCCAGCTCCTCGGGCGTCTTCGAACTGAACTCCTATGGTTAAGTCCAATGTGGTTCAGACATTTGCTGTTTTGGATGAATGGATTTGTGATGTATCAGGTCTAACTTGTAGTCGGTAGTTGCATTGTGGCAACCTGCAAAGGTTTCCTTTTATGTAAAATGCATGTATGGGCCACTGGGTCCTCGTCGTGATCTGTTGTTAATTTCAGACGTGGCTTTTGTAATATACATCGAATGTGTGAATTGTTGTATTTGTATATTGTTGTATATTTGTGTATCATGTATTGCTAATTGGGACATGAACTTGAATGTGCAGGGAGCATTTGTGTATTAAATTGTATTGGTAGGTAGGTGTGTATTTGTACTGCTGTTTCAGACATGCACTTCAATTTGTGAACTGGCATGTGTATGTTTGTACCTGAATTTGTATTGGTGAACCGGCATGTGTATGTTTGTACCTGAATTTGTGAACTGGCATCTGTAATTTCTTTGGCAAGATGAAGTCCCAACTACCTACGAAAAGTATTTTTGTGTCTCCTAGTTAATCCACAAATTAGCATTTCTTGAAATATATTGCTTTATTTTCTAGTTAAGATCCGTTTGATGTAAGATCTGTTTGATGTTACATTGATATGATTCCTTGAATGTGAGAAATGGCATGTGCATGTTTGTCCCAGTTTGGTACCAGTACCTCCTCTAACGGTAAGTACACATATTTACCGATAGGAAGCACATATATTTGTTCAGTCATGCATATTCTAACGGTAAGTACACATATTTACCGATAGGAAGCACATATATTTGTTCAGTCATGCATATTCTAACGGTAAATATGTGTAATTACCGATAGAAAAAGACATATATTTGCTCAGTCATGCATAGTCTAACGGTAAATGCATATATTTACCGATAGAAAAACTAATGCTCGAGTGTCATGCATCATCTAACGGTAAGTACACATATATACCGATAGAAAAACTCATGTGCATGCTGTGTCATGCATGATCTAACGGTAAGTACACATATTTACCGATAGGAAAACACATATATTTGCTCAGTAATGTATATTCTCTAACGGTATGTGTGTGTTTTTACCGATAGAATAAGTGAGCGGCAAATTACCTAAGTTAGTCTGACGGTTATTTCATGTATTTACCGTTAGAAAAATGTCCATTATAAGGAAAACCCCACTCGACCATTGCTGAGCTGCTCTTTAATTTGTTCTGTTGCACTCTGTGTCCCTCTGTTTGTGACGAAAGTTCCAGCTACACTGCTAGGGTGATCAGCGCAGGCTGGAGGGAAGTTGATTGCGCCCCTCTCTTTAAGGTACGCTTAATCGTCGACACTTATCTCTCTCTCCCTCTAGATCTCCCTTCCTCTCTACTTGCAAGCTAGCTGTATTGTGTAGTTCCAAGTTTGTAGCTCTAAGCTTGGGAGCTTGGTAACTGGAAATGCGTCATGTTTTAGGAGCTAACTAGCTTGTATTGTGTAGTTAGCTAGGTTAATTAGTGTTAATTTCGTCAGGCTAGGGTTCAACACATGTATCTGTTGTAAGAGGCTGTACATGTACATATACATAACTTAATCGGGCAGGTTTCATGCATGGCTGACTCGTTAAATTTTGTTAATTGTAGATGGACAGGAAATATTGGATGTATGGAATAAAACGTACTACTCTTGAATATTTGGATGGTGTGAATGAGTTTATTAAATTTGCTGAGCAACAAAAGGAGAGGAAGGGAGAGAAAAATATGCTCTGTCCTTGTACAGATTGTATGAACTTGAAGAGGTTTAGCAACTCTGATCAAATTAAGAGTCATTTGATTCGTCGTGGTTTTAACACGCGATACACCCGTTGGATATGGCATGGCGAAGATCTTGAGGAAACAAGCACCACTACTACCAATCAGCACGACTCGGATGTGGATTGCAATAATATCGATGATCATCCCAATTTTGGTAATGTTCATTCCGATGTGCACGTAGATGATGATGATGACAATCTAGATGAGATGTTACGTGATGTAGAGGAAGATTACAACGAAAATGACTTCTGTGAATTTGAGAAACTGATTGCTGACTCTGAGAAGCCTCTGTTCCCTGGATGTGCAACATTTACAAAACTGTCTTCTGTGCTGAGATTATATAACTTGAAGGCAGGAAACGGTTGGAGTGATAAGAGTTTCACGGCACTATTAGATCTTCTAGCGGACATGCTTCCAGAGGGAAATGAGTTGCTAAGATCTACTTACCAAGCCAAAAAACTGTTGTGTCCGTTGGGAATGGAAATCGAAAGAATACACGCATGCCCAAATGATTGTGTGTTGTACCGTAACGAGTACTCCAGTTTGCATGTTTGTCCAAGATGCGGCGCATCGAGGTATACGCGTAGGGACCGGATTGACAGTGAACGTCACGAGGTAAGGAAAGGGCCCCCGGCAAAAACTGTGTGGTACTTGCCTGTGATACCTAGATTGAAGCGGCTGTTTGCAAATCCGAAAGTCGCGAAGCACTTGCGTTGGCATGCTGAAGCCCGGAAACAAGACGGAAAACTGAGACACCCAGCTGATTCTATTCAATGGAGAAACATCAACAGAACATTTGCTGAGTTCGGCGGCGAACTTAGGAATGTAAGGTTCAGGCTGAGTACAGATGGTATGAACCCACATGGTAATATGAGCAGCCGGCACAGCACTTGGCCGGTTCTTTTATACATCTACAATCTTCCTCCTTGGTTATGCATGAAGCGCAAGTACATCATGATGGCGTTACTAATCTCAGGACCCAGACAACCCGGAAATGATATTGACGTGTTTCTAGCGCCTTTAATCGAGGACTTACAGAAATTGTGGAGCGAGGGTGTGCAGGTGTGGGATGCATACAAGAAAGAGAATTTCATCTTGCGGGCCCTGATATTTTGCACCATAAATGATTTTCCTGCCTACGGCAATTTGTCGGGGTATAGTACGAAAGGAGCCAAGGCTTGCCCTATTTGCCTAGATGAAACTGAGAGCATGTGGCTGCGAAACTGCCGGAAAACAGTGTACATGGGTCACCGCAGGTTTCTTCCGGTGCATCACACGTACCGTAAGAAGAGGAAATCATTTAACGGGAAGCCTGAGAAGGGATCAGCTCCAGTGTTTCTGACCGGTAAGGAGATTTACTCACGCGTGAACGACATCAAAGTTGAGTTCGGTAAGCATTCTAAACCTCGAGAAAAAAATGTTTGGAAGAAGAGATCGATTCTCTGGGATCTACCGTACTGGGAGCACTTACAAGTTCGACATTGCATTGACGTCATGCATGTAGAGAAAAATGTCTGTGACAGTTTGATTGGTTTGTTGTTGAACATTCCGGGAAAGACAAAGGATGGTGTGAAAGCTCGTCGTGACATGGTGGAAATGGGATAAGGACTGAGCTTGCACCTTTAGAGAATGGAAAGCGTACATACCTCCCCCCGGCCTGCTACACGTTGTCCAAGAGCGAAAAAACAGAACTCTGTCGGTGCCTGCACGGTGTTAAAGTTCCATGTGGGTACTCCGCGAACTTGAAAAAACTTGTGTCTATGAAGGACCTAAGACTAGTTGGCATGAAGTCCCACGACTGTCATGTCTTGATGTCACAGATGCTTCCCATTGCTATCAGAGGCATTCTCCTAGTTAAAGTCAGAGAGACAATCACAAACCTATGTTATTTCTTGTAACACCCTGGTTTTGGGGGTGAAAAGTTTTTGCATAAAATCCTGCATGCATGTATCCCTGTAGCAGTAGCCAGATCAGCTGAACCCTAATCTCTCCCAAACCCTAAAAATCTCCAACTCTATTCTCTAGATCCAGATCAAGATCAGACCATCCAGATTTAACCTACCAGTTATTCTGAAGATAAAAGTCTTCAGGAACCAAATTGAATTCTAACCCTAACTCTCAGTATCTAAGTCTCTTTCTGTTTTCGAAAACAGGAAATTCAGATTTACCCTAAGTACCCCAGATCCCAGATAACTGAGTTATCATGGTTTAACCCTATCCAGACTCATGTATCTTTTGGAATATGTTCCTAGGTTTACCCTCAACTTACTCCAAAAAGTTGGGAACCAGATTGTTTCATCTAAACACTTTTCACAGTTTAGCCCAAATTTTACTGCGAATAAGTCCTTTTCTGTTTACCTGGAAGCCTGAAAAGGCTAAAATCCACGAATCAACTCCAACCTCAGAATTTCTTCAGGGAACACCTCCCGAATACTCTTTGATACAGATTTCCCTTCTGTTTAAACTTCAAAATCTCACCCTAATTACCAGAATTCGAGATTGACAAAATCCAGATCTATTTTACCCTAATTTTACCCTATTTTCGGAAATAGGTGAAATCCCTCAAACCTTAACAAATTTTATCCAGATTTGAGCTAAATGAGTATTAATAGAAATATTATACTCATCCATGAAATCAAATTCCAAATTAAACCTCTTTAAAACCAGATATACAAATTAGTCCAGATTTCAACTAAAACTCTCACAATTATACCCCTGGTTCGACCAAATATTGCTGTTCACGACCAAATGGGCTATTTCGACTTCGACCAAAGCAGTGGAATCGACCAGCTACTGTTGCTTCGACCTCGAGCTGCTGTCTTTGCTTCGACCATGACCTGGGACAGCGCACGAGCACGGGAGCTTCGACCTCGAGCACACCCTGTTGCACTGCTACAGTAGCCGTAGTGGTGGAAGCCAGCCTGTGGTCGCCATCTTCGCCAGCTGAACAGTGCCACGTGTGCGAGCACTATTGGCCACTGTGGATCTTCCCCGGCGCGACTCACAGCCAGCTGATTTCCTCCCGTTTGCACGCCACCAGCAACGGTCGACGCAGGAGCTTTGTGCCACGTGGAGAACTCACCGCGGCCAGCCATCAGTTCACCTTCCCATCACCTGTAAAGCCTTCACGGCCGCTGAACCAAGTCGTTTCGCCGCCTGTCTTCGCCGTGAAGTCGCAATCCAGTCTTTTCCTTGCCGGCTTCAACTTCCCGTGCACATCTAGCCGTTGCAGCACCTCCAGCTTGCCTATTTATACCCCCTGGGACTTAGCCTTACCTCTGGCACAGCAAAATCACCAGAAAACCAGCAGTTCACTGTGTCTTCTTCTTCCCCGGTGAGCAGCAAAGAGGGAGCACGGTGCCAAGCTTCTCCACTACTTCATTCTTCGATCCAACACCCCCAGTGAGTTTCTCTCATCTCCCTCATGCTTCTCGAACTTGGAATTTAGTTTAAATACCCTCAGTCGCCGGCAATTTTAGTTTTACTCCAGTAGCTCGGCGAGCAATTAACTTCATTCCAGAATGAATTGATCTTCGAGACAGTAGTAAAAGATGCTTAGAATAGCTCACTTAAGACCCCTGAGCTATTGGTTTGAACAAATTCGTTGTAAAACAAAAACCCCCAATTTCCAGCCATGAACATGAACTTGTACTTACTGATTTAGCTTCTCTGTTGAGCAATCTGTTAATCTAACTTCACCAATGCATTTCTAGTACCCTAAGGACCATACTCAAGCAAGGAATTGAGTTCAATCACTTTAAATCAGAAATGCCCAAAACAGATTTGAGTTCATCTTTTCTCCAGCCAGTATCTTCCAAATCCAGCCACTCCATCTCAAACCAGTTTGCCATTTAGATGTTTTGGACCATTCTGAGCAACTTTGTCTTCTATCATGACTACCAATTCGGCCTAGATTGTGAGATATAGCTATGCCCTAGTTACTGCACTGTTTATGTTGCATGTGCTCCAGGCCAGTCAACTTCTTTGCCGGTTTTCATCACTTTCCGGCCATCTCCTGCCCTAGATTCTGTTGATACATTTGTTCCTGTTACAAATGTCTAACTACCAGACAAAGTGGTGCATCATTTGGAGCCCTAGATCAAAAGTTATGGCAAACCCTAGTTTCTGGCCATGTCAACTCTATGTCAAACTATGCCAGTCAGTGGCATTAGCCCTGTTCACCCACCTCTGGTCATGAAAAACAGAAAATACTTTGTAAAATAGTTGCCTCACTACCTTGTGCACCATATGCTTGAATCAAAACTCATTTTGGCCACTGGGAACTATTCAAACCATGTCAATGCCATTCTTCGGCATTGTCAGCCCTTGTCAGCCTATGTTAGCCAATGGCATTGGGCCAGTTTGACCCCTTCTGGGTATGCAAACTGAACATAACCTTGTCCCTTAGACTCCTGATGTTGTGATCTACATTTTATTCTACTGTCACAACTTGAGTTGAGCCCTCTATCATCCATCGACCCTATGTCGATGCCTTGAACCGAATGTCGACCTAAAGACGTTCGCTGTTTTTGAGCGAACTAACCGCAGCCTTGATATCATTCTGATATTTTGGAACCTTTGGAACCTTGTAAACCTTTGACGACTAATCTTAACCTTGGTTTCCATAGTTTAACCCTAATCGCTTCCAAATCTTGTATCGCCTAAGTGTTTCTCCTTGCATTATCGCATATAGTGGAATAGTAAGAGTAGGATTGATTGTAATGCCTGTTTGCTTGTTTGATCCTTGTTCAGAGCAAGAGTCCGAGTTCGAAGACTTCGTCGCAGACCTGACATCAACTGCTGTTTCTTACGACGCGGAAGGCAAGTCATATTCTTGAACATCTTGAACCTATATTTTATGAAATGCTAGAATATACCTTGATTATAAAATAGTATTGCATGAATTGAGAAAAGAGATGAAATGACAGCATCAGGCTGATTGCCTGTGGAAAGATAAACTGTTTAGCAATGAGCCATGAATTGATAAATATATGTATATAAATCTATATTCATGAAATAAAACCCCTAGCCGTGACCAGTATTTTGGTATGGAATGGTGGTAGCACTGGAGGTGCTTGGCTGCACTGGTTGTGCGGGCACTGAAGGTGCATGGATTGTGGTATGATCTGGTCACTGGCATATAAGGACCTAGAACCTTGTGTTGTGCGTCTAGTGGCATGATTAACGTGCCGACCACAAGCCTGGTATGGGACAGGCCTGAACAAGTAGTATGTGGATCACACATGAAACCCCTATATGACAAACTCACGATTAACACGGGGTGCGCTCCAACACATATCATAGGATGTGATCATGCACGCTGACCCTGAGGGGAAGACGCCAATTAGTGGGGGTTGTGAAACCCTGCCACAACTGTGGTTTGCGTGAAGAAAACCACGGGGTCTGGGGTGAATTGTGTGTGAAACATGGCAAAAGTTCTTGTTATCTCCACCTTGCCACTCACAGTATGAAGTGAGTCAGGGGTCCAATACTTGTGATAGGAAGGGCATGAAAGTAGATATATCTTGCGGGTAAATTGGTACCCCTCTGCAGAGTTAAAAATGTATTCGAATACTTCGTGCTCCCGAGTTTTAGGAGTATGCCGCGGTGGATTAAATCCACGGGGTGTGACACAAGTATTGTTTTATAAATTAAAAATTTATTAAGTCAAGATTACCCAAATGACATGTGTTGTCATGATAAGGGGTGCTGCCGTGGGCTGTCATGTGTTGACGTGCCGCGGTAGTACCATAATTTAGTGATCATGTGATAACTAAGAGGCATGTGGATTGTGCCCTAAGTATATGAAATGTTGCCATGAGCATGAGATTTGAAAAGCTTGGAAGAAAAGTATTTATGGAAAAACCCTCTCACCTCTTTTCCCTCAATAGCATAGGATCATGTCATCTCTACTATACGTATCTCTACTCTTACCTATGACTTGCTGAGTACGTAAGTGCTCACCCTTGCTAGATGGAGTGCTACAATACCAAGACGAAGGCTTGGAAGATTTCGTGGATCCAGAAGGAAGAGAGCCAGTTCTGCCAGAACCCTGAAGTGTGCTGTTCTGCTGTCAACTTCTTACGACTGTGGGGGTTTCGCCTAGCTTCCGCCGAGTAGTTGTCTTTTGTTTTAATTAGACCATTTGTGCCGTGAAGGCATTGTATTACTCTTGTTGTATCAGGCCAGCAGGCCATACTGTTTATCAATGATATTTTGTAAGTTACTCTGCTGCAATGAACTCCTGTGCTTGACTTATCCTGGGAAGTCAGTGGTATGTACGTATGAGGCCAGCTGCAGCGAGCTAGGTCTCCACGGGAGTAGTCGTGGTACCCTGCGCGGGGCGCGACATTTCTTCAACGCAATATCTTGCAAGGTAAGTACGTGCACTCGTACTATAAGTTCACTACCTCCATTTGTGGAGCTTAATTAGAAGATTTTTCTGATATGAATATTTGGCGCAACTGTGTCCTCGTAGGTAATTGATCCCGATGGACTGGACGCTTTGCAACGCGACGTGGTTACAACTCTTTGTCAGCTTGAGATGTATTTCCCTCCATCCTTTTTTGATGTTATGGTCCATCTGATTGTTCACCTTATCAGAGAAATTAAGTTTTGTGGACCCGTGTGCCTGCGCTACATGTATCCATTTGAGAGATTTATGGGTGTATTGAAGGGATACATAAGGACTCGTCGTCGACCCGAGGGGAGTATCATGGAAGGTTATGCCGCCGAGGAGGTGATTGAATTTTGCACAGATTATATGGCCGGGGTTGACCCAATTGGTGTTCCTAGGTCCCGACATGAGGGTAGGCTTGAGGGAATTGGAACGATTGGATTCAAAGCTATCGTCCCCGCTCGTGATGTGTACGCAAAATCACATTTTTGGGTCTTACAACACATGACGGAGGTCGAGCCATACATACACGAGCACAAGGTAATGTTACGGTCACAGAATCCTTCGAAGTCAGACGTTTGGGTAAGCAGAGAACATAACAGGAAATTTGCTGAGTGGATCCAAGAAAGAGTCACGCGAGCTGCCGAGGGCTCCGTAAGTGAAACTGTGACATGGTTGGCTAGAGGCCCAAGATTCACTGTAGGGACTTGGCAGGGGTACGACATCAATGGGTATTCATTTTACACAAGAGCTCAAGACGCCAAGAGTAGCACGCAATGTAGCGGAGTGATACTGTTTGCTATTTCCGAGGATGCCAGGTCAGTAAGGGCGCTGAACTCATATTACGGTGTTATTGACGAAATATGGGAGCTCGATTACGGATTACTTAAGATTCCCCTGTTTCGATGCCAATGGGTCGAAATCCCTCGAGGTGTTCAAGTTGATAGTTACGGGTTTACTCTCGTCGATCTTGGTAGAGTCGGACACCAAGACGATCCATTCATACTTGCAAAGCAAGCCACACATGTATTCTACATCGTTGACCCGGCCAATCCAAACTTGCATGTTGTCCTCCACAGCAAGAGACGTATTGTTGGGGTCGAAGATGTTGTCGACGAAGAGGAGTATAACCAATTCAATGAAATACCTCCATTTTTAGAGGACATTCAATCTATCCGTACTGAAGATATCGACGAAACAACGTATCTGCGAGATGACCACGAAGAAGGATTATGGGTTGAGAACCATTGATGATTAATTTCTATTTCAGGGATAAATGCCAAGCAAACAGCCCACAAGTTCTGAAGCAAGGTGAGGAACTTATCATTAATACATCAGGCAGTACATTTTTCTTTAGAATTTAATGATAAGCTAGTTCACAGCATTAATACATCTCAATTTTACTCCACAGCATGAGTTCTAACATGTGCAGTACCTTTATCCTGTAAATATTTAATTCTTCCCTTCAAATAGCACTTGCAAAAATCTCATCGCAGCCTCTTCAAATTAAGTTCTGCAAAAATCCCTTTTTTCTGACGGTATTTTGTTATTTATACCGATAGAGAAGGACATCTTCTCTCAGGCACTTCAAAACGTTTTCTATCGGTATTGTTCTATTTTACCGTTAGAATAAATTCGTTAGTCTCACGGTATTTGTTGTCTGACGGTTTTTTCCTGTTTTTACCGATAGAAGAAGACTCTACCGCTTTGAATTCTCAACCGTGTCGCCATGCGTCGCCTTGGAAACTCTATAAGTACCTCGCCATGCGTCGCGGTATTTTGTTGTTTTTCTAATTCTCAAACGGTTCGACTCCTCATCTTCTCTTTCACAATGGCAACGTCCATGGGATCGTCATCCACGCCCTCCCCGGTAAGAACTCTAAATCTCCTCGGTTTACCCCTGTATTGTTAATCCATGTTCAGTTCATTCTTGACCTGTTGATTTGCACAGGGAATGGTAGCCGTGGAAGATACTGCCAAAGTGAAGGCTGACCTGAGGGCCCTCCAGGAGGAGCACAAGCTCCTTACAGACAATCACACTCAGCTACGGCTTGACCTTGACGATCTCTTCCAGCGCATTAAGCGCATGAAGACGGATGGTGACAATGCTAGGGCGAGGACGAGGCGTCTTCGCGAGGAGAAGAAAGCCGCGGATATGACCATCGCTGGCTGCGGTTTGACTATGAAGGATACCATAGCGAAGCTGAGGGAGGCCGCAGGCCTTCTCGACGCGGTAGTAGTTGATCCTAAGGACAACTTGTCGCTAGAGGAGTCCTGCGTCCTGGCTGCAAGTCTAACTGACTCTATTCTACATGCAGCCAGGGCTAAGACCACCCCTTGACCTAGCATTTTGGGTTTTATTTTTTTTTGTAAGTGATAAAACAACAATGAATGAACAATTTCTTTTTATGTCAATTTTCCAATTTTCCGGCTATCTTCCCTCTTTCTTTAACATTCTGCAGCTTTCAACCACTGTCTGTTTGATGTTAAATTGTGTACCTTTTCATTACTCTGACGGTATTTTGTTGTTTTTACCGATAGAAAAAGGGCACACAATACTATAATCTCAAGCACTTAATCAAAAAAATTTTCTGGGGAAAATTGGGTTCACGGGATTTTTTTGTTTATACCGATAGAAAAGGGCACCTTTTCATTACTCTCACGGTATTTTGTTGTTTTTACCGATAGAAAAATGGCACCCAATACTATAATCTCAAGCACTTTAAAAAAAATTTCTGTGGAAAATTGGTCTCACGGGATTTTATTGTTTATACCGATAGAAAAATGCATCTACTAATTCAAATATTTTTCCGGGAAATTTACTTTTTCTATCGGTATTATTTTGTTGTTTCGATAGAAAATTACATAAGTCTATCGGTATCATTTTGTTATACCGATAGAAAAGTTCCTCCGCTACTTTATTACTCGTACACGGCCCTTTAGTTTCCCTCCACTCGAACAGTTCCACCTTAGAGCACTGCGTCTCTTCGAGAGCGAAGAAAACCCCAACCTCCGCCGTGACCACTCACTTCCTCTCTCCCACACGACGATCGCCGGCTGGACACTGGTTCGTCACTGCCACCGGTTCTTATTTTCGTCCTTCGCCAGCCGCTGCTGCGTTCTACACCGCCTCTCCATCACCAGAACTGATCGCCGCCGTAAATACCCTAATTCGTCGTTCTATTTCCAGTATCTTCTTTATTTGATCCTAGTGTTTTGCACGTACTAATTCTTCGAGTTTTGCAATTACACTAGGATTCCCTATTGTGTTGGCTTATGTACATTCCGCAGGCAATGTTGATTTTAATTAGGGTTTACATAATATGTTCCAGTGCTGTAATGAACCTGTTTTGAGATTTTAACTTCTCTATACTGCTGTATGTGTGATCAATTGTATCCAACTGCCATGTAATGCAGATTATATGTTGGAGGTGTTCTTACACATATTCTATCGGCAGCTCATGTGTTTACCGATAGAAAATTTTTCTGCACAAGTAGTAAAACTTAATTTGGATCTGGAAGGACATGAGCCATGCAATGTACTAGTTTGGTTGGGAATTTTTACTCACTTCATATGAATATACGGCAATGTGGATGGGTCTTCGATGTATATATTTCAAATGCCTATATACATGACTTTTCCCAACCTAATAGCTGTGAAGTCCTAATGACTCACATACAGGCTAGGCTAAAGATTATGCACAGTGGCACTTAGATGCTTGTGTGCATATTTACGTGTGAAATAATAATGCTGGCCCATGAATATTAGTGTAGCAAATCATCGAGAATGTTATGTGATGACAGTGAATGGTGGCTTGTCAACAAAATTCCATATGTAGAGAACATTGTTATGTTCTATCGGTATCTCACGTGTTTGCTTATAGAAAAATTGTCTTGTGTGGAGGTAATTGTTATGGTCTATCGGCAGCTCATGTGTTTACCGATAGAAAATATTTCTGAAGAGTTCAGTAAGTAATTTATGCATGTCTTTCTTTTTGTATTATTTTCCCTTTTGCCGCCCTAGTTAGTCTCCAGTCCTGGGCTGAGTTATGGAACTCCAAGGCGAATTAATTGCCATATATATGGTTTGTTGAAGGTTTTGTAGGGGAAGACATGTCGTCGTCTTCATCGGATGGTACTAGTGGTTCGACTAGGGCCAACCCCATCGTAACTACTGAAGATGGGGCTGTTACATCCCAGCGCAAGAGGGTGGGGCGAGGCGCGATGACGTTGGGGCGTTTGGCCAAACGCACGGATCTTTCTTGTGAGTTCAACCAATTTGGGAGGCCGATTGGAAATAATGCTGGGAGGTACGCGGCCTACGTTGGGCTGTTGGCGAAAGAAAGGGTGAAGATCACCGTCCAGAGTTGGAAGGACGTGACGGCGGACGAGAGGGATAGGTTGTGGGCGGAAGTGAAGGTTAAATGAACTGAAATCGCTGAACTCTTTCGTAATCACGTTCTCTTGGCTTATACTAAAGTTTAACTAACTCGTGATTAATTGTATGCATTTTTCAGAAACAGGCTAAGTGGAACATCCCCGACGATACACCTAGGACTGCCTGCTTGAAGGACATGAACGGAACATGGAAAACCTTTAAGAGCTGGCTCGTCAGTAACTTCCTCGCTGCGGGAAAATCTCTTTGCGAGAAGTACCCCTTCATATCGGAGGAGGTATGGGAGGAATTCACCAAGCAGAAGGGGACTGAGGAGTTCAAGGCCCTTAGCGAGAAGAATAGGGCGATCCAGAAGAGGAACGACCACCCGCATCGGCTCGGATCCCGGGGCTATGCGGGAAAGGAGGAACAGTGGAAGAAGGAAGACGAACAAAATCCTGTCATCGGCACCCCTGAGTTGCCGCTCTCCGAGATCCGGGATGAGAGGTGCAAGCGATGGTGGAGGGGGAGGGGGTCCGTGTCGTCCACGGGGTCTGTGCAGTTCGCAACCCCTGGGGACGCCGACGTTGTGAGGCGAATGGTAAGTTGGCTAACCTCGTAAACTGTGTGCGCACAAGTGTATATAAGGCAATTTGTCTCACAAGGTACCTTCAAATGTAACAGATCTCTTTTGAGAAGGAGGCAGCGGAGGGATTGTTTACCCCGCAGAGGGAGAACGACATCCTCACCCGGGCTCTAGGAAATAAGGAGCATCCCGGGCGGACACGGGCCGTGGGAGCCATTGTGTCGTGGAAGCCCGGTTTCGTAGATCCAGCTCCACCGAGGAAGAAGGCCCGCACCTGGAAAGAAAAGGAAGCTGACCTCTCCGATAAGATACGGGCTGAGGTACGGGAGGAGATACGGGCGGAGATGCGGGCTGAGATACGGGCTGAGGTACAGTCTGAGGTGCAGACCGAGGTCGCACAAATGAGGGAAGAGTTTGCACGGTTGAGAGAAGCATTGCTGGCCAAGAGTGCAGATGCGGATCCCCAGGACGACGGTACCCCGCGGGGTCGGATAAGCAGTTGCGCTTCGAAGGTACTCGCGGATCCAGTGGATCTACTTGAGGTACTGCAAGCCTTCATCTGTGCACTTAAGTTGATGCAAGCCTTCATCTGTGCACTTAATTGTTACAAATTTGCAGGGGCCGGAGGGCTGCATCCTACAGAATCACGTAGGCGCCGGGCAGGAAGTGGTTGTACATGGCTTCGTATATCCGTCTGGGCCGAATGTCCGGGTCCACTGTGTACCTCTGCGGTTGGGTTTCGCAAAGGTACAGGTGGACATGGCCATGCCGGGCTACAACGATTCTCCGTTGCCAGTCCCAACAGAGGAACTGCAGACACTTGCTGAGGCAGTGGGCTCCTACGTACAGTGGCCCAAGAAGTGTCTTGTAATACAACCGGTAAATCCTACACATTTTAGATTACATCCTACTCAGTACACTCAACTTGCATAATCTAACATACGTGCTCATTAATTGAAGTGGCCTGCCGCTGGGCTACCAGGGGACTGCGCCCCCAGCTCGGGGCATGAGGCCCGATCTCGTGCGACCCTGGACACATCAAAGACGGCCTCCACCCCACCCAGCGCATCCACGCCTTCACCTCGGAAGAAAGCTGCCATCACCTCGCCCTTGCCTTCGAAGGTACGCGCTCAGTCCCCGGCAAAAGGCAAGGGCAAAGGCAAGGGAAAAGGGCGACAGGGACAGCCGGAGAGGTTCACGAACGGGTCCCCACTCATGTCGGAGGCAGCTTTGCGCAAATTGGATCGATCAACCAGAGACCTCCACGCGTGGTACCTACACCGAGCTCCGCGCAATCTGAACTTCTTAGTTCCCTACAGGCCTGGGTAGTTCCACCGTGAGCCCAGGAGTATATCCGTGGCACACGAGGATCTATTCGACCTCTACAACGGGCGGGAGCTTGATATGTCCATCATACGGACTGGAGTCCTGTGAGTTTGCTGATGCTATGTATTGCTGTTTTCTAACTCTGTTTGCTAACTCTGCATTGTTGTAGTTCATTTGAAATGTAGTAACTTTCTGTGCAATACTAATGTCGTCCTTTGCATGCAGGTGCATGTACAGGCTAGCATCGGAGGCTGCGTGTGACAAGGTGGGTTTCCTCGACTCAGAGAAAATAAGCCTCACGATGCTAGAGCACGACGCCGCGCACGCTGAGCAGTACATATCCAAGGCGCTGATGGCGCAGCAGGACAGGGAGTTCATTCTGGTGCCGTACCACCAAAGGTTAGTGCATTTCGTACTAATTTAACTCGATCTTGTATGTTACACCTGAGATATACTTTGTGCACGCGGTCCTCTTTTACGTACAATGCAGGGGCCACTGGATCCTCATCGTGATCTGTCCGCCGAGGAACGAGGTGTACTACCTCGATTCGATGCGTGACAAATTATCAATGGAATATGTGGTCAAGGGGAATATAGAGGCGTAAGTAACTTATATATTTGATTTAAATTTTCACCTCACTAGCTAATGATAATACATTAACCGGCAATACTAACTGAAATGCAGGGCTTTTGATAAATATGTGTCCGCTGGAGGGAGGCATGCCGCACCGCAGGGCTCCCTACTAGCTTGGAAAGAATATGAGGTACTCACAAGACTTTTTGTTTATGCTTAATTAGTTTATGGAAACAATAGCTAACATGTCTTCGCATATGCAATTATCTCAGTGCCATCAGCAGCCGCAATCGTGGGAATGCGGGTTTTATGTGTTGCGCTACATGTACGACCTAGTGCAGACAAACTTTGCCCAATTCCCCCAGGTAAGCATCGATAGCTAACTCAAATTTGAAAATTGGGTGTCACATTCTAAATTAGGAAGTTAGTTACTAAGTATTCACACATGCTTGCAGATCGCCATGTCGAAAGACTCATACGAAAATGCAAAGATTAGAAATCTTCGACAAATCTGGGCTCAATATGTCATGGAGAAAGTTGCGCCCAACCATCCGCCATGATAATTTTCTCTTTTTCGTGTACTCTGTGCATAGACTGTTTATATACATGTGAATAAATATATATGTCAATAAATGTCCACATTGGATTGCAATTTGTATTTGTCGATATATATGTGAATAACTGTCAAATGTGTCAATCTGTACTGTATTGTGTATCCAATCTATAATGTATTGCATCTGTACTGTATATGTGAATGTACTGTATTGTGATTGCAAATAATGTACTGTATATGTGAATGTTCTATCGGCAAATTCATTCACAGCCGACAGACCACTACAAATTTTCTATCGGTAAACTCATCCACAACCGAGAGACTACTACCCATTTTTCTATCGGTAAACTTGAAATTAACCGTCAGAATAGAGTGACTTTTCCTGCCGGTGAACTCATCCACAACCGAGAGACTACTACCCATTTTTCTATCGGTAAACTTGAAATTAACCGTCAGAATAGAGTAACTTTTCCTGCCGGTGAACTCATCCACAACCGAGAGACTACTGTGGTTTTGTCTATCGGTAAATTCATCCACAACCGAGAGACTACTACCCACTTTTCTATCGGTAAACTTGAAATTAACCGTCAGAATATAGTGACTTTTCCTGCACAACCGAGAGACTACTGTGATTTTTTCTATCGATAATGTCATTTCCAACCGAGCGAGTGCTACACTTTTTTCTGTCGGTAAACGTATAATTAACCGTTAGAATATGGGTATTTTTCCCAACGCTAAACGTCAGACGAGGACGTGTTTTCTATCGGTAAAATCATAAGGTTCCGATAGAATAGTAATATTTTCCTGTCGGTAATCATATAATTAACCGTTAGAATAGTGTACTTTTCCCACCGTTAATCGTCAGGCTACGACGGTTTTGCTATCGGTACACTCCTAAGATGCTGATAGAATTGCTAATTTCTTCTGTCGGTTATTTACCGATAGAAAATGTTCTGTCTTGTTCTATCGTGTCTATCTCTATCGGTATGAAAACCGATAGTAGAAGGGTTTTTTTTACCGATAGAAGAAAGCTTTTCTGTACTAGTGTTTCCTTCCTCCTGAGATATGCAACGCATGAATACTCCTTGAGTACCCTTTCTGTACAAAATCCCATCTATGAGTTTGTACAGACGCGCTTTTCGAATTAACCGATCACTTTCGGTTTCGTCCTCGGGTAGGGTCCCGTGTTCAAGATAGACCCTCAATGGATGAGTCCAATCTTGTTCCTGACCGAGGTTGGTAACGAAGGCTATTACCGGATCATCCTCGACCGAAGTCATGATCGAAGGATGGCCCAAGTGTTCAATGAACACTCCTACCGGAGCGGATGAGCGTGAGGACCCAATTTTGGATAATTGGTCTGCGAGAATGTTGTCCTTTCGCGGGATGTATTGGACTTCGAAATGACTGAAGTGTTTTTCTAATCTCCTCACTTCCCCCAGGTAATGAGCCATTGTCTCATCGGAGGTGTTGTACTCCTTGTTTACCTGGTTTACGACCAGCTGTGAGTCTCCCCTCACCACTAATCGATGGACTCCGAGGAATTTTGCTGCCCGGAGCCCTGCAAGAAGACCTTCATACTCTGCTGCATTGTTGGTTACAACAAAGTGTAGTTGAATGACATACTTAAACTGTTCGCCCTGGGGCGTAACTAAGACCACTCCAGCCCCCGAGTGTTGAAAACTACGGGAGCCGTCAAAGTACATTGTCCAATAATCAGGGTACTCCAGTTCCTCTGCCAACTGCACGGGTGGCTCAGGGTTGGTCCATTCGACCACAAAGTCGGCCAAAACCTGAGACTTAACCGCCGTGCTAGGGGTGAAATGGATCTCAAAGGCACCGAGTTCGACCGCCCATTTGGCGATTCGACCAGATTTCTCTGGGTTTCGGACAATATCCCCCAAAGGAAAAGAGGAGGGTACTGTGATCTTGTGCGCTTGAAAGTAATGTCGTAGCTTACGGGAAGCCATCAGTAGCGCGTAAAGTATCTTCTGGACCTCAGGGTAGCGCTCCTTAGGACCATGAAGTACTTCACTCACATAGTAGACGGGTCTATGTATTCCTTCCCTATCCGTGATTAGAACGGCGCTGACCGTGTGTGGTGTGGCCGCCAGGTAAAGAAGCAATGGTTCTCCTTTGTCGGGAGACACCAATACTGGCGGACTGGATAGATATGTTTTTACCTCCTGGAATGCTTTTTCGGCCTCATCCGACCATGTAAAGTTATGATGCTTCCGCAAGGCTTTGAAGAAAGGCAATCCCCTTTCGCCTAATCGCGATATGAAGCGACTTAAAGCCGCCATGCGACCAGCCAGGCGTTGAACATCCTTCATGGTCGAGGGCGACCTCATTTGTTCAATAGCCCTGATTTTCTCAGGATTAACTTCAATGCCCCTGGAACACACAAGGAAACCAAGGAGTTTTCCTGAAGAAACCCCGAAAGAGCATTTCTCCGGGTTTAATTTTATTCCAAAGCGATTCAAATTACAGAAGGTTTCAGCGAGATCGTCCAAATGAGACAATCTCTTGGTACTTTTTACAACCAAATCGTCTACATATGCTTCGAGATTACGCCCTATGTGGGAAAGAAAGGTCTTTTGCATCAAGCGCTGGTACGTGGAACCTGCGTTCTTGAGACCAAATGGCATTCTGACGTAGCAGTATGTGCCGAACGGGGTGATGAAGGCAGTCTTCTCTTCATCGTCTTCTGCCATGCTAATTTGATGATATCCTGAGTAAGCGTCCAGAAAACTCATCAGTTCGCAACCCGCAGTCAAGTCGACCAGCTGGTCGATGCGGGGAAGGGGAAAGTCATCCTTCGGACAGGCAGCATTGAGGCTAGTGTAGTCGACGCACATGCGCCACTTGCCATTTGACTTGCGGACCATGACCGGATTGGCGAGCCATTCCGGGTGATCCACTTCGCGGATAAACCCGGCTTGTAAGAGTTTGTCCAACTCTTCTCGGATGGCTTCCTATCGGTCAGTGGTAAAACGCCTGAGCTTTTGCTTTATTGGTCGTTGTCCAGGTCGAATTGCTAACCTGTGCTCAATTACTTCCCTTGGGACACCGGACATGTCGGACGGTTTCCACGCAAACACGTCTGCGTTAGCCCGGAGGAAAGCAACGAGGTCGAGTTCCTATTTGTCATCCAGGGCTGATCCAACCCAAATTGTCTTGGATGGGTCATCTGGGTACAAAGGAACTTGTTTGAGTTTTTCATCTGGTTGAGGAGCAGCCTTGATCGCATCGGCGGCGACGGTGGCGACCTGAGCGTCCCGGAGGGGAAGTTGATCGACCATCTCCAAAGATAGCCGGTCGCACGTGAGTGCCACGTTGCGACTGCCTCGGACCGAGATGACACCTTTGGGGCCAGGCAATTTCCCGCACTGATAAGCATAGTGTGTTGCCATCATGAACTTAGCAAGAGTCGGCCTGCCAAAGATTGCATTATAAGCTGAATCACAATCGATTACATCGAAAGTAACCAATTCTGTCCGGAAGTTGTCTGGTTCTCCCAGAGTGACCGAGAGGACCACTTGTCCCAATGGCATCATGGAGGGGCCTGGGATTATCCCATAAAATGGATGGATTATGGGCTTGATCTTCGAACGAGAAATTTGCATCTCGTCGAGTGCCTTGACCAATAAAAGATCAAGGGAACTTCCCCCGTCAATCAGGACCCTTTCGACTCTCGCGTTACTGATGATTGGGGTAATGACCAGAGGTAGCCTCAATGGTCGGGTTAGCCCCACAGGACAGTCAGCGCGATCGAACGTCAAAGGCATATCCGACCAACGGGGGTATTGAGGTTCACCAAGGGATGTCTCCGTTTGGTTAACCTCTCGGCAGAAGGTTTTAAACTACCTTTTGGAAACGAAAGAGGAAGAACCTCCGAAAATAACATTAACATGATTTTGAGGTACCTGGTAAGCCATTTCTTCGTCTCCGTCGACGTCTCTAATCCCGCACGCCTGCTCTTTAGGCGGTAAGGTTGGCATTGGCCCAGCTCCTTGGTAGAAATCGTCCAGTTGTTTCAACCAACTCCTACAGTTTTTGAGGTCGTGGCCTGCGGAGTTGTGGAGTGGCCACCACTTTTTGCCCTCCTGCGGATTAGTTGATTTTTCTGGCTGGTCGGAATCCCGACCACCAGAGGCAGTTTTACTTTTAAATGAAGACTTATTACCTTTGGTCGAAGGTGGCTTCTCTGCGACTGTGACCTCGGGGTACTGTCCAGAGCGGTTCCTCTTCGACTTCTTTGACTTCCCACCCGGTGAAGACTCCGGCTTTTTGCTTGAATCTTCTTTCCTGGCGTCCTTGAAGCCTGGTTGGGGTGGCAAGTCCCCCTTATCGACCATTCGGTTCCATTCGACCGCTTCGGCTGCATCGGAATATCGATCAGCCATGTCGAACAGATCGGCCACTGATCAAGGGGGGTGGATAAGCAAGTCTTCAGTGAATCTCCTGTATCGAACGGCATGCTTAAATGCCCTGATTACGGAGCCATCAAATATGTTCGGGATGGTATTCCTCACCCCGACAAACCTCTTGAAAAACTGCCGAAGTGTTTCGGTCGAAGTTTGCCGCAGCCTATGCAGGTCGTCCTCCTTACCCGGCTTTTGGTAACAATTTTGGAAATTGCTGAGGATGGCATCGCATAGCATTTCCCAATTGTAGATGGAACCCTCAGGCTGATTAAACAACCAGGTTCTAGCCGGTCCTGCGAGGACTGTAGGTAGGTAGTTGGCCATGACCTTGTCATCGCCTCCCGCTGCTTGGATGGCAGTAATATAGATCTGAAGGAACTCGGATGGGTTCTGAGTTCCATCAAACCTCTCAATGGCCCCTGGTCGAAACTTATCGGGCCAAACGACTGCTCGTAGGCCAGGCGAAAAAACTTTGCAACTAACGTAAGGACCGTGAACCGCCCTGTGACTCTCGGTTGGGTCTCGAGCAACCTCACGCAATGGCGAGGTTACTCGTGGTCCCAAACGAGAGTGAACAGGAACTCGATCCCTACTACGAGAATCCTGCATTCGCCGGTATTTGTCCTGTCGGGACGGTACGGGCGGCGGGTAACTCCGCCGGCCAGAGCCAGAATGAGGACCATCCCGTTCACGGGAATGTGTTACCGAGCGGGAAGAGGCTGTTGGGGTCGCTTCGGATGCGACCTCATCCAGTCTTTCCGCCAGGATCCTGAAAAAGGCCGGTTTTTGCGCATCCGTGACCGTAGGAGGAAAATTGCGCATGACTTCCGCGATAGATCGCAGTCGACCATGGGTACTTCTCCTAGGGGCACCAGGTGTTATCGTTTCTTCGTCCACTGGGAAACACTCCGGTGGTAAAGAAGGAGTCTGGTCACGTCTACGACCACGCGACCGTCGAGAAGAACTTGGGGCAGCATCGTAACGAGCCTGTGCATCTTGAAGAGCCTCTAGGGCAGTTCTGCGTAGTTCGTTGTTCTGTTGCTCGAGATCTTGATCCTCCTTCCGTTTGCGATCTTGTTCTTCCCTGGCAGCCTGTTGTTCAGGAGTTTCTTCCGACAGCACAGCAAACTGCCTAGGGAGAGAGGTTGCCGATGGGAAAAACATCTCGGTTTGTTCCGAGTCGGACTCAAAATCAAAGAGACGGTGAAGGTTATCAGGGTCGAACCTTCCTGGGCTAATTTCCGGGTCATCATCATATTTTCCCTCAGTGGGGTCGTAAGACGGGCCGGATTCATCACCTAGCACATTAAGAACCTCTGTGGGTTCTGACCTTGCGCCAGTTGTTTCCTGGTCGATTGACATGACTTGGAGAGATGATTCAACCTGTGGAAGATTCTGGCCTTTGACCTCTTCCATCGGAACAGGATCGCTTGGAGAAGGCATTGGTATATGGGCATAATCCTCGAGATCGAAATCGTTCTCGGAATCATATGCTCCAACCATGTTTCGGCGAACCTCCGGATTTCAATTAGGACGCCTTGAGAAAGGCCCCACGGTGGGCGCCAGCTGTCGACGATTTGGACTCGGGGTCCTCAGCCGAACTTATGCAAAATTTGTAATTGTGAGACCTTTCAAGATGACCCTCCGGGAAGGTATGTAGAACAATGGTGAACAGGAGCACAGAGAGATTTATACAGGTTCAGACCCTCGATGGTGGCAGTAAAAGCCCTACGTCCTGTTGGAATTTCACTATATGTGATAAAGCTTTACAAACTAGCAGGAAGGAACCTTCACAGGCGAAAGTTTTCCCTATATAAGTGTACAAAGAGAAAGTCTAGGAGACTTGTAAGTATTGTCTAATCTAAGCCATAGACTTGGCTGTTTGAGTGGTTAAGATACCTTGTATCTTACTTGTATCAGGGGTCTTGTTCTTCCAAATGTCTTGGATCCCCCGTTTGATGTACTTTGCCACCTTTTTATACTGGTCGAAAAGGTGCCATATGAAGAAAACTGCATCAAACGGTTAGATGCGGTTGTTGGAGAACCGCTGTTAACTTCCACGGAGGTTATTAACACGTGTTAATCATGAATAACCGCATATAATAACCTCTGACGGTTGGTCTTCAACGTGGAGGAATCCTCGGGATGCTTGGAATATCCTGACATAAGGATAACCGAATAAACTCCAAGCACCCTGGTCGAGAACGTTCTGACCGCGGAATGTGGGCTGACCGCACAACATCCCGGACATCCAGTTCACGTATAGCATACGAACTTCTGACCGCATAAGGCTGTCTGCCTGATCGCACGAAAACCCGCGACCTGATCGCGTAAAGCTTGCGACCTCATGGTGATGCCCCTCAGAATAGCTTGAGTTCGCATCGCCACATATATATCTGGTTCGAACCTGTCTTGAACCAAAAGTTTATTAGAAGTGACCCGGGTGTCAATCCTCGTCACAAAGAATCGATCTCTTCTTCCAAACATTTTTTTCTCGAGGTTTAGAATACTTACCGAACTCAGCTTTGATGTCCTTCACGCGCGAGTAAATCTCTTTACCGGTCAGAAACACTGGAGCTGATCCCTTCTCAGGCTTCCCGTTAAATGATTTCCTCTTCTTACGGTACGTGTGATGCACCGGAAGAAACCTGCGGTGACTCATGTACACTATTTTTCGGCAGTTTCGCAGCCACATGCTCTCAGTTTCATCTAGGCAAATAGGGCAAACCTTGGCTCCTTTCGTACTATACCCCGACAAATTGCCGTAGGCCGAAAAATCATTTATGGTGCAAAATATCAGGGCCCGCAAGATGAAATTCTCTTTCTTGTATGCATCCCACACCTGCACCCCCTCGCTCCACAATTTCTATAAGTCCTCGATTAAAGGCGCTAGAAACACGTCAATATCATTTCCGGGTTATCTGGGTCCTGAGATTAGTAACGCCATCATGATGTACTTACGCTTCATTCATAACCAAGGAGGAAGATTGTAGATGCATAAAAGAACCGGCCAAGTGCTATGCCGACTGCTCATATTACCATGTGGGTTCATACCATCTGTACTCAGCCCGAACCTTATATTCCTAAGTTCGCCGCCGAACTCAGCAAATGTTCTGTTGATGTTTCTCCATTGAATAGAATCAGCTGGGTGTCTCAGTTTTCCGTCTTGTTTTCGGGCTTCAGCATGCCAACGCAAGTGCTTCGCGACTTTCGGATTTGCAAACAGCCGCTTCAATATAGGTATCACAGGCAAGTACCACACAGTTTTCGCCGGAGGTCCTTTCTTTACCTCGTGACGTTCACTGTCAATCCGGTCCCTACGCGTATACCTCGATGCGCCGCATCTTGGACAAACATGTAAACTGGAGTACTCATCACGGTACAACACACAATCATTTGGGCATACGTGTATTCTTTCGATTTCTATTCCCAACAGACACAACAGTTTTTTGGCTTGGTAAATAGATCTTGGCAACTCATTTCCCTCTGGAAGCATGTCCGCTAGAAGATCTAATAGTGCCGTGAAACTCTTATCACTCCAACCGTTACCTGCCTTCAAGTTATATAATCTCAGCACAGAAGACAGTTTTGTAAATGTTGCACATCCAGGGAATAGAGGCTTCTCAGAGTCAGCAATCAGTTTCTCAAATTCACAGAAGTCGTTTTCGTTGTAGTCTTCCTCTACATCACGTAACATCTCATCTAGATTGTCATCATCATCATCTACGTGCACATCGGAATGAACATTATCAAAATTTGGATGATCATCAATATTATTGTAATCCACATCCGAGTCCTGTTGATTGGTAGTAGTGGTGCCTGTTTCCTCAAGATCTTCGCTATGCCATATCCAACGGGTGTATCGTGCGTTAAAACCACGACGAATCAAATGACTCTTAATTTGATCAGAGTTGCTAAACCTCTTCAAGTTCATACAATCTGTACAAGGACAAAGCATATTTTTCTCTCCCTTCCTCTCCTTTTGTTGCTCAGCAAATTTAATAAACTCATTCACACCATTCAAATATTCAAGAGTAGTACATTTTATTCCATACATCCAATATTTCCTGTCCATCTACAATTAACAAAATTTAACGAGTCAGCCATGCATGAAACCTGCCCGATTAAGTTATGTATATGTACATGTACAGCCTCTTACAACTGATGTGTTAAACCCTAGCCTAACGAAATTAACACTAATTAACCTAGCTAACTACACAATACAAGATAGTTAGCTCCTAAAACATGAAGCATTTCCAGCTAGCTAGCTCCCAAGCTTAGAGCTACAAACTTGGAACTACACAATACAGCTAGCTTGCAAGTAGAGAGGGAGGGAGATCTTGAGGGAGAGAGAGATAAGTGATGACAATTAAGCATACCTTAAAGAGAGGGGTGCAATCAACTTCCCTCCAGCTTGCCTTGATCACCCTAGCAGTGTAGCTGCGAGCGTGCAACTTTCATCACAAACAGAGGGACACAGAGTGCAATAGAACAAAAGAGCAGCTCAGCAATGGTCGAGTGGGGTTTTACTTATACTGGACCTTTTTCTAACGGTAAATACATGAAATAACCGTTAGACTAAGTAAGGTAATTTTTCGCTCACATATTGTATCGGTAAAAACACACATATACCGTTAGAGAATGTACATTGCTGAGCAGGTACATGTCTTGTTCTATCGGTAAATATGTGTATTGACTGTTAGATGATGCATGACACAGCAAATACATGAGTTTTTCTATCGGTAAATATGTGTATTTACCGTTAGATGATGCATGACTGAGCAAATACATGTGTTGTTCTATCGGTAAATATATGTATTTACCATTAGAGGAAGTACTGGTACCAAAGTGGGTATTGCATGACACACATGATACCAGTTCTCACATCCAAAGAATCATATCTAAACACAATGTAACATCAAATAGATCTTACATCAAACAAATCTTAATTAGAAGATAAAGCAATATTTCAAGAAATACTAATTTGTAGATTAACTAGGAGACACAAAAATACTTTTCTTAGGTACTTGGTACTTTATCTTGCCAAAGAAATTACACATGCCAGTTCACAAATTCAGGTACAAACATACACATGCCAGTTCACAAATTCAAGTGCATGTCTGAAACAGCAGTACAAATACACACCTACCTACCAATTGGACTAAAATTCAAAGATGCAAACTGACAAGAATGATGCAAGGCTAATAATGATGGTTTGGACAGCGGAAAATAAATCTTTTTGAAGGGCAATTTTCTGGACTCTAGGTATGAAAGCAATATACTAAACTAAGATAAATTCTCACCAGTCAACTGGAAGCTCTGATACCAACTGATGCGCCAATGGATGCCGATCTTCTGGTGAGTGGGTACGTTTGGTTGGGTGGAACGTGACCTAGGCGAAGCGGCTACCAATTCCAGACAGGCGTGGACGCCGGCAATCGTCAAACCACGATCACAATTTGTTATCAACTGTGCCAAACACGGCTGACCTGACCACAAAGGTCGATTCCTGCAATGCAACCAAAGAAACACAGCAAGAACAAGATAAAAGCAACTAAATTTGCTGGAATTAGATTAAGCTCACACAATTTGGGGTTCCAAGCTCGTTCCTGATGATCTAGCCGATACAAAAGGAATCGAGGAAGTTTCACACGCGCAGTGGATAACTAAACAAAACAAAACCCGAGCAAGAAGAAGGGTAGCAGCGGCCATAAATAGAACGGTGGCCAGAGGAGGGGCGCCGGCCACGATGGTACCCACACACACGCAACCCTAGGAATACATGGGCTTTTGGCCCAAAGAAGAGGTGACGCAGCACCTGGTAGTTTCTGTCCCGTGGTGTATTTTGGCGATTCCTGTTGTTCTTCGCCAAATCTGGTAGTGGGATCAGAACCATTGGAAAGCTTATGAAATAAGCTTTTCGTGGAGTGGTGGATCGTCGAAAACAGACTTCAGATACGAAAGTTACAGCCGTTTGAAGTTGGACTACTCCTGGACTGCCGAAATGGGCTTTTCTGCGACTTGGGCTTCGACGGCGACTTGGGCTTGGAGTTGGACCTTCCTTGGGGCGTTGAGGCTTCCGGTATGAGACTCTGGACTACTGATGAAGGCTTGAAAGGCACGGCTTGTGGATTGAGGTCTCCATGCGTCGAAGAAGTAGTAGGGGAAGAAGCGGCGGTCGCAACCGTGTCAGCGATGTCCTCATCACTTGTCCACCATCCTATTCCATTCAACGGCCTCGGTCGCATCGGAATATCGACCAGCCATATCGAAAAGATCCGAAACTGATCGTGGTGGGTGGATACTCAGGTCCTCGGTAAATCTCCAATATCGAACGACATGCTTGAACGCCCTGATAACGGAGTTGTCAGAGATGTTGGGGATGGTATTTCTCACCCCTACAAATCGTTTAACAAATTGCCGAAGAGTCTCTGTGGAAGTCTGGCATAGACAATAAAGATCATCTTCCTTGTCAGGCTTGTCATAACAATTTTGAAAATTGTTGAGGATTATATCACACAACATTTCCCAGTTATAAATGGACCCTTCGGATCGATTGAAAAGCCAGGTCTGTGCTGGACCTTCCAGAACTGTCGGCAAATAATTTGCCATGACCCGGTCATCTCCTCCTACCTCGTAGATGGCAGTGATATAGATCTGGAGAAATTCGGAAGGGTTTTTGGTCCCATCGAATCGCTCAATCATCCCAGGTTTAAATTTATCTAGCCAGACTACTGCTCGTAGTCCTGGCGAGAAAGCTTTACAACCTACATATGGAGAACCTGGTTGTTGACCATCACGACTTCCCCCAAGGTCGCAAAAAGGATCAACTTGCAGCCCCAATCGGGAATGTACCGGTCCACGATTACAGTCACAGGAAGTAACAGTTCGTGGCCCCAACTGTGAATGTACTAGTGTACGATCGCAGTCGAGGGAAGTACCTGTTTCCTGGCTTTGTTATGCCGGGTAGGTGATGTATGTCCACGGTTACGTCATCACTGGCTTGAATGGTGACTATTTTGCTCATGAGTGTGAGCCACTGAACACAACGATTCCGTTGGGGTTACAACTATTGCTATCTCATCGAGGTTATCCGCCAAAACTCACGCAAACAGTGTCCTGTCATCATTTGCCACACCAGACGGAGGATTGCAAAGTGTTTCTGCAATCGCACGAATGCGTTCTTGTGTGCTCCTTCTAGGTGCCTTGTGAGTTGTTGCCATCTCATTGGTCAAGGAATACTCTAGAGCCAAGAGCGGAGTTTGGTCCCGCCAGCGACCATGATGATGTTGCTGGCAAGATGTTCTTGGAGCAAGTTCACGAGCCGCAGTATCATAGTGAGATTGTGCAAGTTGCAGAGCTTGCTCTGTGACCATGCGCACTTCGGCCTCTCGCCACTCACGAGATGCATCTTCTTCCCATCTACGTTCTTCCTCTTCCCTAGCAGCACGTTGCTCATCGGTTTCTTTGAGAAGTACGGCAACTTCCCGGGGAGCTGAGTTTGCAGACGGAGAGATCATCTCCTCCTCTTGATCAGACTCAAAATCAAAGAGGGAATTCAACTTCTCTGGAGCAAATTTTTCCAGACTGAACTCGAGGTCCTCATCTCCCGCATCATCTTGGACGATGGGTTTTGATACATATTCACCTCTCAATGTGGCAAGACTCACCGGAGTTGAACGAATTACTGGTTCTGGTTCCTGGCCATGGACCAGGTCCTAAGAATACTCCTCAGCACCAAGCTCTGAGGGAACTTCATTTTCTTCCATATAGAGAGTTTCATCTTCCATGTTGAGATCTGCATAATTTGCGAGATCAAAATAATTTTCGGAATCGTAAACTCCTGACATGACTTACCAAGAGTCTAGATGAAGAACAACGCCTTGAAATGGGTCCCACTGTGGGCGCTAGCTGTCAACGATTGGGAGTCTGGTCCTTAGTCGAACTTATGCAAATATAGTTATGTAATGTGAAGGCCAAGTATCTAGACGAAGCTCGAGTCAATCATGGTATCTATGTCTAAGGAAGAAAGGAATTTATGCAGGTTCAAGCTCTCGGATGGTGAGTAATAGCCCTACTTTTGTTGGGATTTCACTAAGAATATCAAGGTTTACAGAGGGGAATAAGAGACTTTCTCAGATGAACTAAGAACAATTTCCTATTTGCTATTACACAGTGTATAACAATCTACTATCTCTATCTCTCGGGTCTTGTGTATTGGATCCTTCGCTAGATGAGTCGGCCTTTCTCTCCCGGCAATCCCTCTTTTATAGCTCATCACCGATCGTCGGTTACGGAATTGAAGGATCGCTGAGAGGCAGACATGCGCCGGCCATAATGTGCAATTATGCCAGTTTATGATTGCGCTTTTATCTTCTTAACGGTTATTAGAAGCTAATCAAAAGGCTGAAGGTATCCAAGACAACGGTAGTAGTCGAACAGGCTTAACTGCTAGGTATGGTTGAAGGGGTCTAACCATATAGCCGTTGGATGTTTTGACTCTTCGGTAGCCATGGTCGCATACTATTTATGACCATGTATCTTTAATTCTCCACGACCTGGGTGACCATGGGAAGATATCTCCATGACCAAGGTATTCGTGAGTATGTAAGACCATGGATTCTATGACCTTGGTATTGTGAATGTCTTGAGATTACAGACTCCACGACAATACAGGCCAAGACCATAGAATAGACCATGTCTAGGATATCTTGGACTGTCCTACTGTCTCCCTCTTAGGTCCCTAAAACCATTGAGGGGTATGTAAATATTTTAAGTTTTGTCCTGTAGCTCTTGCAACTATAGAATGGTGAAGGAGACTAACTCGACTTATAATCCTTGTCACTAGCAACTAGATCCGATCATCTCACTACCGGCCCGTGCCAGATCTGTGCCCTCTGCACCGCCACTGCCCACGCACTAATATTACCGCTCAATCACACGTGACGCTGCCAAATCTCGCTGCTCTTCTCTGCTAGTGCTGCCCTGCTGTAGATCTCGTCAAATCAACACTGCTCACCACCTTCGATTGCCGCCGCCTTCTTCTTCAGATCCGGCGTTGCCACCTCAAAACCTAGACCCAAATCCGCCAATCGCACCACCACCACCTTATTCACCATCCACCGTCGCCATTAAACCCTAAATCGACCACTTCGTCCACGACCGCGATGACCAACATGCCATGGGCGCCAACACTGATCCACCACCGTTGCTCCAATTCCTCGCAGTTCACGCACCATCAACGACCACTTCAGCATCTTCGACCACCACTCTGGCACCGTGACAACCACATTTAGGGTTGTAGTGGTTTCGTGACCATTCGACCAACTCGACGACTTCGACCACTCGACCACAACCTCAGCTGCTTCACCCTACAGTAGCCCAACAACCAGTCCCTACAGCACAATTGGGTGGTCAATTTCTCTACTCTCTTGTTCTTTGGTACTATACAAGTGATGCAATGCATGTGATGTATCAAATGAACATTGTAATGTAAACAATTTAATTTGGTCCCAACTACTAGTTTCTGAAATGAATCAAATGAACTTGAATCAATGACTTCTCTGTGATGCTTGTCTCTTGCCCTTATTATCCTAATAGCCTGATCTCTGTTATATGTGTTGATGCTTCAATTTTTTTGGGTCTTATGGGAGGAACAGCACTTGTATCTGATGATTAGTAACTCAAAAGCTTTGAGTTTTGATTGATGTGTGTTGCTCTTTTGTTTCTCTATTCTGAATTGGTTGAGAAGTTTTGTATTTAAGTTGTGAGTTTCTATAAGATCTTCACTTGCTATGCTATGTTGTGATGAGACTGGAGCTCAATTCCTATAGTCATCTATTCATGCATAGGAACTTATAATGGATCAAAACAAATTTCTAGATTGTCTTTTGAATTGAAGTGCCTTGTGAATTGGTGTCTCATCTGTCTTACCACCTGCACGATTGTAACGCCCTGAGTTAGGGGTGAAAATTTCTTTTTTTCATAAATAGCATGCATGCATGTATCTGTAGTAATAGCCAGATCAGTTTCTATCTCAAGCCCTGAAATCTCCAAAATCTATCCTGTGACCTCAAATGAAGATCAGATTGTTCAGATATGATCTATCAGTTTCTTTGAACTTAAAAGCCTTCAGAACCTAGATCCAATTCTATCCCTAACTCTCAGATTTATCAGCTCCTTCTGTTTTCGAAAACAGAAATACCTTCTATTACTTAAATACCCTAAGTTTCAGAAATACAGATTTAATCCGAATCTTGACCAAGTTCAGACCAGATTATTTCTGGAATATGATCATGGGTATGTCAATACCTTAATATAAAAAGTTAACAGCCATATTTCACCATCTAGACTCTTTTCACAAATCAGTCCAAGAATTATCGCAAAATAGTCCTTATCTGTTATTTGAAAATCCAAAAAGGCTAAAATCTCCAGATTAACTCCAAATTCAGAATTTCTTCGGCAAATCTTCTCAAAATGCTATTTGTCACAAGTTTCTCTTCTGTTCAAATTCCAAAATCTCATCCTAAGTACCAGAATTCAAAACCGAATGAAATTCAGATTTCAATTATCCTAAATTACCCTATTTTCAGTTTGTATCAAAAACTATTCAAACGTATCATATTTTATCAATTATCATTGCCAATTAACCTGTTGAATATAATCTACCAGATTAGTGAAATCAAATTCAACTCTAACCTTCCAAATCTCCAGAATTACAGATTGGTCCAATTGTGAAAATCAAATATTGCAAATCAGCCCAATTTCGACCAGGCTAGCTACTGTGCGCACGACCAGGAACTGCCGTGCTTGTGCGCCGTGGTTGCTCATCGCCGGTGAGGCTTCGCCCGCGCTCGTGACCATGCATGCCGGTGCGCACGTGTCCCCACTCCAGCTAGTGCCGTGGCAAGGCCGCTGCTACGTCGACGACCAGTGCTGCTCCCGCGCGCGATCAACGGCTTTTTGTCAGCAACTCCTCGCCACGTCGCTTTGCCGCGCCAGTGTTGTCGCCACCGCTTGCTACAACTTCGCCAGGTCCCGATGAAGCGACATTGTGATCAGCTGAAGACTTGTCGCCGTCGCATCACCGTTCTTCGCTGTGTCTTCGCCGCTGTTGCTCCAGCACGCAACCAGTCAAGTCACCGGCTGCCAATTACTTCGTTGTCTCCTCCTTGCAAGCTTCGCCTGGTCTATTTAAACCCCACTGTGCTCAGCAATTCCCTCATACTTCACCAGAAACCAGCCAAGTTCCAGAATTTGCTGTTTTCGTTTTCTTCTCCGGCGAGCCGTCGAGGAGGCTCACGGTGCCAGCTCACTTCACTGCATCTCCTGCCAAATTGAAGCTAACAGTGAGTACCTCTCATCCTCCTGATTGTACTGTACTATTTAATTGCTCCCCGATGACCCCTAACGCCGGCGATCACCGGAATTGGCTGAAAATCGAAGATTGCCCTGTTCCGGCAATGCAGGCCAAATCAATTCGAATTAGCCCTCGAACCTGTGAAGCAAATTGATCAGTGGGTTATTTCAAGCAAGCCTGTAAGCTTAGAATCCCTAATTAAACATCATTCGAAGCTTTTCCCAAATTCAAGCTCTACCAGAAAACCGGCGATCGTCGCCAGGCTTCTCCGGTGATCCTCCAGTCAATTTGATGTTACCAGAAGCTTCCCTATACCTCCTAGATGCTCTCCAAGCAAAGAATTAAGTTCTCTCGACTTGTAGCAAAAACCCCCAAATAGCAGTGTTCTTCTCCGGCACAGTTCACCGGAAAAGTGTTCCCGGCCATTTCAGCCCTCGAAACTTTGTCATTTAGATATGCCTTAGCCTCCTGAGTATTTTTGTCTTCTAGCTCGACACCTAGATCGGCCTAGATTGGAAGTTATAGCCATGCCAAGTTTGTGTCCAGAACTGCTCCAGTGCAGCCAGTTCATCTCTGTTCATCATCAAATTTCTTGCTTTCCAGCCATTTTCAGCCCTAGATCCTATTGAATGATTTATTCCTGATATCAATGCCTACCTCCCAGACAAAGTGGTGCATCATTTGGAGCTCCAGATCAAAAGTTATGCTAAGCCCTAGTTTTTGACATTGTCAGCTCTATGCCAGAGCTTGTCAGCCAGTGGCATTGACCTTGTTTACCCACTTCTGGTTGTGTAATTTGAAAATCACTTTGTCCACTAAATTTGTAGAGTTGTGATCTACATTTTATTCTACTACCACAAGTTAAAATAACCCCTCTATCATTCATCGACCCTATGTCGATGCTTTGAACCGAATGTCGATCTAAAGACGTTCGCTGTTTTTGAGCGAACCAGTCGCAACCTTGACATCATTCTGATATTTTGAGACATTTGGAACCTTGTAAACCTTTGACCGCTAATCTTAACATTGGTTTCCTTAACTTAACCCTAATCAGCCTCTTAACCCAATCATTTCAGAATCATCAAGACTTCATCTTTGCATCATTGCATATAGTATAATAATGTATTGAAAAGATTATGATTATTGGTTGTTTGTTTGATTTGAGAGCAGATCAAGAGCCCGAGTTCGAGGACTTCACTGTGGATCCGACGTCGACTGCTGTATTTTACGACGCGGAAGGCAAGTCACATCCTTGGTCATCTTGAACCTATATTTTAAATGTTGCTATAATATAACCTTGAATATAGGCAATATTGCATGTGAAAGATTGAGAATGGTTGATTTATGAATTGGCAGTACTAGACTGGTTATCGGTGAAATGTGAAATAAACAAGTTTTGAGCCATGAACTATTATATGTATTTATATACTTATATTCATGAAATAAAACCCCTAGCCGTGACCAGAAAAATGGTATGGATGGCTGTAGCACTGGAGGTGCTAGACTGCAAAGGAATGCAGGCACTGAAGGTGCAGGGTTGTGGATGGTCTGGTCACTGGCATATAAGGACTAGAACCTTGTGTTGTGCGTCTAGTGGCATGAACAACGTGCTAACCGCAAGCCTGGTATGGGACAGGCCTGAACAAGTAATTATGTGGATCGCACATGAAACCCCTGCATGAGATGTGTTGTGATGCACGATAAACACGGAGCGCGGCTCCCACACATATCACTGAAGGTGATCAAGCACGCTGACCCAGTAATGGGAATAAGCAATGGGGTGGAGGTTTGGTTACAACCTGCCACAACTGTGCCTCGCTGAGAGCCACAGGGTCGGGGGTGAATTGTAAGTGATACATAACAAAAGTTCTTGTTATTTCCACCTTGCCGCTCACAGTATGAAGTGAGTCAGGGGTCCAATCATTTTGTTATGATAGGAAAGGTTTGAAAGTGGAATATCTTGCGGGTAAATTGGTACCTCTCTGCAGAGTTAAAAATGTATTCGAATACTCCGAGCTCCCGGGTTTTATAGGAGTCTGCTGCGGTGGATTAAATCCACGGGGTGTGACACAAGTACTATTTTCTAAATAAAATATGTTTAAATCAAGATTACCCAAGTGACATGTGTTGTCATGATAAGGAGCGCTACCGTGGGCTGTCGTGTGTCGACGTGTCGCAGTAGTGCTATAATCTAGTGAACATGAATGATGATGTTATATTATAAAAAGTGCTGCCATGAGATGAGGTATGAAAGAAAAAGATTATTTTACAAATATCCATAATTCTTGACTAGTCTAGATTCATATCATCACTACTATATGTATCTACTCTTACCTAAGACTTGCTGAGTACGTAAGTGCTCACCCTTGCAACATTCAACTCAATAGATGGAGCCTACCTTGATCAAGATGATGGCACGGAGTACTACGTGGATCCAGAAGGAGGAGAATCAGTTCCGCCAGAACCCTGAAGTGTGTTGTTCTGCCGTCAACTTCTTTTGTGGGAGGGTCACCTATCTTCTGCTGTGTAGTTAAATATTTTGTTAAACCCTGAATGCCTTGCAGGCATTGTAATCCTCTTTATGTAATATTAAGGCCAGCAGGCCACACTGCTTAATATTTTGTAAGTACTCTGTTGCAATGTAATATACTCCTGTGTTTGACTCATCCTGGGAAGTCAAAGGGTTGTGGTTGAGACTAGCTGCAGCGAGCTAGGTCTCTACAGGAGTAGTCGTTGTCCCAGTCTCGGGGCGCGACAAGAAGAGTTGGTATCAGAGCAACATGAGAACTTGACTGTAGGACGACACCTTTAGGAAATTGGCCGTGCCAGGAAGACGTAATTTATTTAGAAACTATTTGTGGAAATTTTATTTTGGTAAAAATATTGAGCTTTGTAGGTCTTGAAAAACCTTCATTTCAAAATTCTATTTGGATTTTCTAAAAATCGGTAAGATTGTGAGAGTGCGTTCTGTTGTTTCAGAGTGTCTTAGAGGTTGGTGTAGACAGAGCTAGTGGATGCTCTTGATAGCTTTGTGATTTGCTGTTGCTTTTGCAATGGTTAATTTGTGTATTATGGCTAGTAGCCTAAGTATTTTATGCATAAAAGTAGTTGCATTAAATTCTGCATTGCTGTCTTAGTTGGCCTTAGTTAGTTAGATCCGTCTAAACTTTTTCAGAGCCACCATGGTTGACACCAGAAGGAGATCTCGAAGTGGAAGAGAAGATATAGATCAGACTCCGCAGGAAGAAGAAACTATGACAAGAGACCCTTTGTTTCAGCAAGGATCTCAGAGTTCCAATCCACCTCAGAATGAACAACCCAGTCTTCAGGAAATTTTGTTGTCAATGGAGAAAAGTCGACAAGAAGCTCAGATAGCTCATACCCAGTTGTTAGCTCAGATAGTTCAGAAACTGCCTACTGGAACAACAGAAGGAACTACTTCTGCTGTAGGAGCAAGATTAACAGATTTCCAAAAAACCCGTCCACCAACATTCTCTAGTGCGACCGATCCTATGGTTGCCGATGATTGGTTACGGGATATCGAGAGGAAACTAGACACGGTCCGATGCAGCGAACGAGAGAAAGTTTTGTTTGGATCTCATCAGTTATCAGGAGCTGCAGCTGCCTGGTGGATGAATTACCAGGAAGCTCACCCTGATAAAGATAATATCTCTTGGAGGGAATTTAAGGACCAATTTCGGAAATTTCATATACCTACTGGTGTTATGGCAGCTAAGCGTCGGGAATTTCGGAATTTAACTCAAGGAAGTAAGTCAGTTACTGAGTATCTACACCAATTTACTCATTTGGCTCGATACGCACCTGGAGATGTGGATACTGAAGAGAAGAAGATAGAGCGCTTCACAGAAGGACTTCAACACTATTTACAGTATCAAATTGCTTCTCATGAACTTACAGAATTTCAAACCCTAGTGAACAGAGCTTTAAAGGTAGAAGAAAAGAAGAATATGGGAGAAGAAAGCCGAAAGAGGAGGATGTTCCAGCAAACAAGACCACAGTCAAATCCAATCAGAGGAAGAGTTCCTATCA
Source organism: Pharus latifolius (assembly GCA_019359835.1). Taxonomy (NCBI): domain Eukaryota; kingdom Viridiplantae; phylum Streptophyta; class Magnoliopsida; order Poales; family Poaceae; genus Pharus; species Pharus latifolius. The sequence continues at coordinate 37,556,625 of CM033325.1, forward strand.
CTCCCAATTTCCGACCATCTTATCAGAATCCCAGACCAGCAACGACATTGTGCCCCAACTGCCGAGGAAATCATTCTCAGAAGGATTGCCCTCATCCTCGTGTTGAGTGTTATCATTGTGGACAGCGTGGGCACCGTAAAGAATTCTGTCCTTGGATACAGCTTCCAATGTCCATTGCCAGATCTCAGGCAGGAACACAGCCAGTAGTAACCAGAGCATCACCATCGCAGAATTTTAGAGGAAATTCAGCAGGAAGAGGAGGAAATATGGCTAATCGAGGAAGAGGAAGAGGTAGAGCACCAGCTGCAACCCAAGGAGGAAGATTAAACTATACTTCAATTCAAGAAGCGGGCAACGCCACCGACATTCTTCTAGGTAGATTTCTGATTAAATCTGCATCTGCCTTAATATTGTTTGATCCCGGTGCTACAAATTCATTCATGTCAAAAGCATTTGCATCTGAAGTTGAAATGCATATAGACCAAGTACCACTAGAGTACTCTATGGTTATACAAACTCCAGGGGCTAGATTATCTGTTTACTCAATCTGCCCAAATGTAACTTTCAATATAGAAGGAGTAGAATTTGAGGCAAATCTACTAGTTCTAGAACTGCAAGGTCTAGACATTATTTTGGGAATGGATTGGTTGTCCCAACATAAAGGTCTAGTAGATTGTGAAGAGAAAACCCTTAGTCTTGTCAGTAGCCAAGGGGAGAGAGTTCTATTCCATGCAGAAAGATCAGCAGTCAAGAGACCGCTAAGATCTGTTCAAGCATTGCAAAAATTATGCCTGGAACAAGTGCCTGTAGTGCAACAATATTCTGATGTGTTTCCAGAAGAACTTCCGGGAATGCCACCTGACAGAGAAATAGAATTCAGTATTGAACTTAAACCAGGAGCAGCACCTATAGCAAAACGTCCCTATAGGATGCCAGTTACAGATTTGGAGGAGCTCAAGAATCAACTCGAAGACTTGGAAAACAAGGGATTTATCAAACCCAGTGCTTCGCCATGGGGAGCCCCAGTTTTGTTTGTGAGGAAGAAAGACGGAACTCTACGAATGTGTGTAGATTACCGAGCTTTGAATGAAGTCACTATTAAAAACAAGTATCCATTACCAAGAATTGATGACTTGTTCGATCAGCTTCGAGGAGCCAAAGTATTTTCCAAGATAGATTTGAAATCCGGATATCATCAGCTGAAGATCAAGAAAGAAGATATACCGAAGACTGCTTTCACTACCAGATATGGTTTATATGAGTTTACAGTAGTACCTTTTGGCTTGACCAATGCTCCGGCAGCATTCATGAATGTCATGAACAGTACATTTATGGATTTTCTTGACAAGTTTGTCATAGTATTCATAGATGACATTCTGATATATTCCAAGAGTACAGAAGAACATGAGCAACATTTACACCTAGTCTTGGAAAGGCTACGAGAGAGGCAATTTTATGCCAAGTTTGACAAATGTGAATTTTGGATGTCAAGAATTTCATTTCTTGGACATGTATTGACAGCGGAAGGAATTTCAGTGGACTCAGCTAAAATCTCTGCAATCAAGGAGTGGAAGCAACCTACCTCAGTTTCAGAGATTAGAAGTTTCTTGGGATTAGCAGGGTATTATAGGAGATTCATCGAAGGATTTTCCCAAATTGCCAAACCTCTTACAAACCTGCTAAAGAAGGATGTTGCATTTGATTGGACCACCAAGTGTGAGGAGAGTTTTCAGAAACTGAAGCAGAAATTGACAACAACACCAGTCCTCACCCTACCAGACAGCAAAGAAGATTTTGTAGTTTACTGTGATGCTTCAAAGCAAGGAATAGGCTGTGTGTTAATGCAACAAGGTCAAGTAGTGGCTTATGCTTCACGCCAATGGAGACCACATGAGGAAAATTATCCGACCCATGATTTGGAGTTAGCAGCAGTAGTGCATGCTTTAAAGATATGGCGGCATTATCTCATTGGGCGTAAGTGTGAGATCTTTACAGATCATAAAAGCCTCAAGTATATCTTCACTCAGACAGAGCTCAACATGCGTCAACGACGATGGCTCGAATTGATCAAAGATTATGATCTTAGTATTCAGTACCATCCAGGGAAAGCTAATGTAGTAGCTGATGCCCTAAGCAGAAAAGTTTACAACCTACAAGGAATGGTTATGTTGAAGAACCCTTACCTACAACAAGAGTTGCAGAATCATCAAGTGGAAATAGTACCGCAGGGAACGGTAGCTACTTTAACAATAAAATCTCAACTTGAAGAACAGATAGGAAATGCCCAGAAGGAAGATGAAGAAATTTGTAAGATCAAGAGTCGAATCAAGTTAGGAAAGGCTCAAGGCTTTATTGAAGATAACCAAGGGATTGTATGGTATCGAGAAAGAATCTGTGTACCTCAAAACGCAGATCTTAAGGAAATAATTCTCCATGAAGCACATAAAACTCCATACTCAATACACCCTGGTAACACAAAGATGTATCAAGATTTGAAGACCAGATTCTGGTGGGATAATATGAAGAGGGAGATTGCAGAGTACATTGCAAACTGTGATACATGCCAACGAGTTAAAGCAGAACACCAGAAAATAGCAGGAAAGCTACAATCTCTACCAATACCATTATGGAAATGGGAAGAAATTGGTATGGATTTTATTACAGGATTACCTAAAACTCAAGGAGGATATGATTCCATATGGGTTATTGTGGACAGACTTACTAAAGTAGCTCATTTCATACCAGTTAAAAAGATTTATGATGGCAGTAAATTAGCAGAGTTATACATGCAAAGAATAGTAGCATTGCATGGTATTCCTAAAAAGATAGTCTCAGATCGTGGAACACAGTTTACCTCCAAATTTTGGAATAGACTGCATGAAACTCTAGGAACCCAGTTGGACTTCAGTACTGCATATCATCCACAGACGGGAGGACAGACAGAAAGAGTTAACCAAATCCTAGAGGATCTTCTAAGAGCTTGTATACTAGATTATGGAACATCATGGGACAAATGTTTACCATTTGCAGAATTTACATATAATAACAGTTATCAAGCTAGTATACAGATGGCACCATTTGAAGCTTTATATGGACGTAAGTGCAGAACTCCATTGCATTGGAATGAGCCAGGAGAACGAAAAGTTATAGGACCAGAGATAGTAGAAGAAGCAGAAGCTCATGTCAGACTCATCAGAGAAAGGTTGAAAACAGCACAATCACGACAAAAGAGTTATACAGATAAGCGACGAAGAGAATTATCATTTGAACCAGGAGATTTTGTGTATCTCAAGGTCACACCATTCAAGAGATTACAAAGATTCCAAGTGAAAGGAAAGTTATCTCCAAGATACATTGGACCATTTAAGATAATCAAGAGAAAGGGAGAAGTATCATATAAATTGGAATTACCTGAGGGATTAGCAGGAGTGCATGATGTGTTTCATGTCTCTCAGCTCCGGAAATGTTTGAAGGAACCAACTGACCAGATAGATGTACAAGATGTGCCATTACAGAAGAATCTCACTTATCTTGAGCACCCAATCAGAATCCTAGCCACTGATGAACGTCAGCTCCGAAGGAAGAAAATCAAATTGTGTAAAGTTCAATGGAAGAATCATTCAGAGCAAGAGGCTACTTGGGAGAAGGAAGAAGATCTTAAGCAAACCTATCCTTATCTTTTCCTGTCTTAGGTAAATCTCGGGGCGAGATTTCTTTAAGGAGGGTAGATCTGTAACGCCCTGAGTTAGGGGTGAAAATTTCTTTTTTTCATAAATAGCATGCATGCATGTATCTGTAGTAATAGCCAGATCAGTTTCTATCTCAAGCCCTGAAATCTCCAAAATCTATCCTGTGACCTCAAATGAAGATCAGATTGTTCAGATATGATCTATCAGTTTCTTTGAACTTAAAAGCCTTCAGAACCTAGATCCAATTCTATCCCTAACTCTCAGATTTATCAGCTCCTTCTGTTTTCGAAAACAGAAATACCTTCTATTACTTAAATACCCTAAGTTTCAGAAATACAGATTTAATCCGAATCTTGACCAAGTTCAGACCAGATTATTTCTGGAATATGATCATGGGTATGTCAATACCTTAATATAAAAAGTTAACAGCCATATTTCACCATCTAGACTCTTTTCACAAATCAGTCCAAGAATTATCGCAAAATAGTCCTTATCTGTTATTTGAAAATCCAAAAAGGCTAAAATCTCCAGATTAACTCCAAATTCAGAATTTCTTCGGCAAATCTTCTCAAAATGCTATTTGTCACAAGTTTCTCTTCTGTTCAAATTCCAAAATCTCATCCTAAGTACCAGAATTCAAAACCGAATGAAATTCAGATTTCAATTATCCTAAATTACCCTATTTTCAGTTTGTATCAAAAACTATTCAAACGTATCATATTTTATCAATTATCATTGCCAATTAACCTGTTGAATATAATCTACCAGATTAGTGAAATCAAATTCAACTCTAACCTTCCAAATCTCCAGAATTACAGATTGGTCCAATTGTGAAAATCAAATATTGCAAATCAGCCCAATTTCGACCAGGCTAGCTACTGTGCGCACGACCAGGAACTGCCGTGCTTGTGCGCCGTGGTTGCTCATCGCCGGTGAGGCTTCGCCCGCGCTCGTGACCATGCATGCCGGTGCGCACGTGTCCCCACTCCAGCTAGTGCCGTGGCAAGGCCGCTGCTACGTCGACGACCAGTGCTGCTCCCGCGCGCGATCAACGGCTTTTTGTCAGCAACTCCTCGCCACGTCGCTTTGCCGCGCCAGTGTTGTCGCCACCGCTTGCTACAACTTCGCCAGGTCCCGATGAAGCGACATTGTGATCAGCTGAAGACTTGTCGCCGTCGCATCACCGTTCTTCGCTGTGTCTTCGCCGCTGTTGCTCCAGCACGCAACCAGTCAAGTCACCGGCTGCCAATTACTTCGTTGTCTCCTCCTTGCAAGCTTCGCCTGGTCTATTTAAACCCCACTGTGCTCAGCAATTCCCTCATACTTCACCAGAAACCAGCCAAGTTCCAGAATTTGCTGTTTTCGTTTTCTTCTCCGGCGAGCCGTCGAGGAGGCTCACGGTGCCAGCTCACTTCACTGCATCTCCTGCCAAATTGAAGCTAACAGTGAGTACCTCTCATCCTCCTGATTGTACTGTACTATTTAATTGCTCCCCGATGACCCCTAACGCCGGCGATCACCGGAATTGGCTGAAAATCGAAGATTGCCCTGTTCCGGCAATGCAGGCCAAATCAATTCGAATTAGCCCTCGAACCTGTGAAGCAAATTGATCAGTGGGTTATTTCAAGCAAGCCTGTAAGCTTAGAATCCCTAATTAAACATCATTCGAAGCTTTTCCCAAATTCAAGCTCTACCAGAAAACCGGCGATCGTCGCCAGGCTTCTCCGGTGATCCTCCAGTCAATTTGATGTTACCAGAAGCTTCCCTATACCTCCTAGATGCTCTCCAAGCAAAGAATTAAGTTCTCTCGACTTGTAGCAAAAACCCCCAAATAGCAGTGTTCTTCTCCGGCACAGTTCACCGGAAAAGTGTTCCCGGCCATTTCAGCCCTCGAAACTTTGTCATTTAGATATGCCTTAGCCTCCTGAGTATTTTTGTCTTCTAGCTCGACACCTAGATCGGCCTAGATTGGAAGTTATAGCCATGCCAAGTTTGTGTCCAGAACTGCTCCAGTGCAGCCAGTTCATCTCTGTTCATCATCAAATTTCTTGCTTTCCAGCCATTTTCAGCCCTAGATCCTATTGAATGATTTATTCCTGATATCAATGCCTACCTCCCAGACAAAGTGGTGCATCATTTGGAGCTCCAGATCAAAAGTTATGCTAAGCCCTAGTTTTTGACATTGTCAGCTCTATGCCAGAGCTTGTCAGCCAGTGGCATTGACCTTGTTTACCCACTTCTGGTTGTGTAATTTGAAAATCACTTTGTCCACTAAATTTGTAGAGTTGTGATCTACATTTTATTCTACTACCACAAGTTAAAATAACCCCTCTATCATTCATCGACCCTATGTCGATGCTTTGAACCGAATGTCGATCTAAAGACGTTCGCTGTTTTTGAGCGAACCAGTCGCAACCTTGACATCATTCTGATATTTTGAGACATTTGGAACCTTGTAAACCTTTGACCGCTAATCTTAACATTGGTTTCCTTAACTTAACCCTAATCAGCCTCTTAACCCAATCATTTCAGAATCATCAAGACTTCATCTTTGCATCATTGCATATAGTATAATAATGTATTGAAAAGATTATGATTATTGGTTGTTTGTTTGATTTGAGAGCAGATCAAGAGCCCGAGTTCGAGGACTTCACTGTGGATCCGACGTCGACTGCTGTATTTTACGACGCGGAAGGCAAGTCACATCCTTGGTCATCTTGAACCTATATTTTAAATGTTGCTATAATATAACCTTGAATATAGGCAATATTGCATGTGAAAGATTGAGAATGGTTGATTTATGAATTGGCAGTACTAGACTGGTTATCGGTGAAATGTGAAATAAACAAGTTTTGAGCCATGAACTATTATATGTATTTATATACTTATATTCATGAAATAAAACCCCTAGCCGTGACCAGAAAAATGGTATGGATGGCTGTAGCACTGGAGGTGCTAGACTGCAAAGGAATGCAGGCACTGAAGGTGCAGGGTTGTGGATGGTCTGGTCACTGGCATATAAGGACTAGAACCTTGTGTTGTGCGTCTAGTGGCATGAACAACGTGCTAACCGCAAGCCTGGTATGGGACAGGCCTGAACAAGTAATTATGTGGATCGCACATGAAACCCCTGCATGAGATGTGTTGTGATGCACGATAAACACGGAGCGCGGCTCCCACACATATCACTGAAGGTGATCAAGCACGCTGACCCAGTAATGGGAATAAGCAATGGGGTGGAGGTTTGGTTACAACCTGCCACAACTGTGCCTCGCTGAGAGCCACAGGGTCGGGGGTGAATTGTAAGTGATACATAACAAAAGTTCTTGTTATTTCCACCTTGCCGCTCACAGTATGAAGTGAGTCAGGGGTCCAATCATTTTGTTATGATAGGAAAGGTTTGAAAGTGGAATATCTTGCGGGTAAATTGGTACCTCTCTGCAGAGTTAAAAATGTATTCGAATACTCCGAGCTCCCGGGTTTTATAGGAGTCTGCTGCGGTGGATTAAATCCACGGGGTGTGACACAAGTACTATTTTCTAAATAAAATATGTTTAAATCAAGATTACCCAAGTGACATGTGTTGTCATGATAAGGAGCGCTACCGTGGGCTGTCGTGTGTCGACGTGTCGCAGTAGTGCTATAATCTAGTGAACATGAATGATGATGTTATATTATAAAAAGTGCTGCCATGAGATGAGGTATGAAAGAAAAAGATTATTTTACAAATATCCATAATTCTTGACTAGTCTAGATTCATATCATCACTACTATATGTATCTACTCTTACCTAAGACTTGCTGAGTACGTAAGTGCTCACCCTTGCAACATTCAACTCAATAGATGGAGCCTACCTTGATCAAGATGATGGCACGGAGTACTACGTGGATCCAGAAGGAGGAGAATCAGTTCCGCCAGAACCCTGAAGTGTGTTGTTCTGCCGTCAACTTCTTTTGTGGGAGGGTCACCTATCTTCTGCTGTGTAGTTAAATATTTTGTTAAACCCTGAATGCCTTGCAGGCATTGTAATCCTCTTTATGTAATATTAAGGCCAGCAGGCCACACTGCTTAATATTTTGTAAGTACTCTGTTGCAATGTAATATACTCCTGTGTTTGACTCATCCTGGGAAGTCAAAGGGTTGTGGTTGAGACTAGCTGCAGCGAGCTAGGTCTCTACAGGAGTAGTCGTTGTCCCAGTCTCGGGGCGCGACAACGATTGATCTAAGATGCTGGAGATAAATTCTGTTCTAGTAATCTTTCAAACTAATTCTCTGTCTATGACTCATTTGAATGCCCTTTTTTTGCTTTGGCTGCGGTATAGTGAAATTGTATGGTAACCTCCCTGGTGTGGCCTGGTTCCATGTGAGCTTGGTTCTACTGTTTCTCCAGGACTACATCATTACTTGAATCAATTATTTCAAGTGTGTATGTGTGATACCTGGAGCTCTAGAGATTATGAATCTTCTATATTAGTAGCCTTGTATTCTTGAGGCAACCTTGATTTGGTAGAGAGCAAATGTTATTGAATTCTCATTGATCTCTTGTGCTGTTGGTTGATGAGTCTTTGTTTGCTTAACTTGTGTGCTGTATTGCTATGTTGCTTATGTAAATTGAGGCATGTTAAAGCATCAGTTTTAATTTATGTACTATTGTTTTGTTGGTTTGTGCAGTGATTATTAATCGATAGATGTTTATACCCTCTTTCGTTAGGCCTCTTCTTCATTATATTAAACATTGCACATATCTATGATCATTGTACAACTTTATCCATCACTGATTGAGTGTCGTTGATGACCACCTCCCTCTTTCTCTTTATTTCTTCTGACATTTTCTCCCTCTTTCTTTTGTCTAGTTTATTTTCATTCGACCTCAATTTAGTTTAGTTGTACGCATTTCGCTTTTCTAATCCCTATGGAAAGAATGATAGAATACTCGCCGTTACTACACAATCTCATCTTCTTGTGAGACAGTTTAGGCCGATATCAGCTATCTTTTCATATTTAATTGAGAAAATAATGGAAGTTTTTATGGATGATATCAGTGTTTATGGTCCCTCTTTCAATGCCTATTTACATAATTTTTCTCGAGTTTTGTGCAGGTATGAAGAAGTAAACCTTGTGTTCAATTGAGAAACATACCAATTTATGGTTCAAGAAGGCGTGGTGGTTGGCCACGTAATTTCTGAATGAGAGATTGAAGTCGACAAGGCAAAGATTGACGTCATCGTGAATCTTCCACCACCAACCAACGTGAAGGGCATACACAGTTTCTTGGGACACACAAGTTTTTATTGTCGTTTCATTCAAGATTTTTCAAAAAATGCTAAACCTCTTACCCAATTGCTTGGTAAAGATGCGCCATTTGATTTTAATGAAAAATGTCTTGATGCCTTTAATAAATTGAAACATGTATTAACTACTACTCCTATCATCCAACCTCCAAATAGAAATGAACCTTTTGAATTGATGTGTGATGCTAGTGATTATTCAATTGGCGCTGTTCTAGGACAACGAACAAATAAAGTTTTACATGCTATATACTATGTAAGCAAGACATTGAATGATGCTCAAATTAATTACACCACAACTGAAAAAGAATTTCTTACTGTAGTATATGCCCTCAACAAATTTTGTCCATATTTGATTGGTTCAAAAGTTATTGTGCACACTGATCATGCTGCTCTTAATATCTTTTGACCAAGACAGAAACCAAGCCACGACTCGCACGATGAATACTACTACTGCAGGAATTTGATTTGGAAATTAAAGATAAGAAAGGTGTTGAGAACGTCAATGTGGATCATCTTTCACGAATCTTCACCGACACCGCCAACGTTCACTTCAATGATGCCTTACCTAACGAGCACCTTTACTTAATTGAAAATGAACCATGGCATGCCGATTATGCTAACTATTTATTTAATCATGAATTTCTTCCAGGGTTGACGTACAGACAATGCAAGTGCTTCCTCCACGACATCCGACGCTACTACTAGGACAATACGAACCTTTTCAAAAAGAGAGTTGACAACATCTTTCGACGATGTGTGTCCGACCACAAGATCCAAAGCGTTCTTGAATATTGTCATTCATCTCCATGTGGTGGACACGCAGGAGCTTTAAAAACAGCGGAGCTGGAAGGGTTTTGAAACAACTCTTACAAAAGTGCCCTAATTTACAAAAACAACACAAAGAAGTGGCATGACTAATGGATCCTCAACCATAAGTTTAAAGAAGGTGATTTGATTTTAGTATTTAATACGCGGTTGAAATTCTTTCTAAGAAAATTGAAATCGCGATGGACTGGGCCTTACGCAATAGAAAAAGTCTTTCCATATGGTGCCATAAAGCTTCGGGTGCACGATGGTGCCACTTTCAAGGTAAACATGCATTGCATCAAGTTATACAATGCAAGAGACAAGGTAAGTGCACTGGACTAGGTCAATTCTTTCAATTTCGTCTATTTCTGAATGACCAAGAATGTTCTGTTGAGCGGGATGTTAAACCAATGCTAGTCGGGAGGCAACCCGGTGTACTAACACATAGTTTTCTCTCTTATGAACATAGCGGCGAAAGAATCACTCAATTCCAACATCATTTGACCCTTCAAAACCTATTTTCCGAAAAACATACACAAATTGGGGCTGAAATTCTAAAAATATCCCAAAAAAACAAAATCGCAAAAAGGGACAGAGCCCAGCATGATTTGAGCACGGAGCCTTGCATGGTATTCATCAATGTTCTTCTAAAAACTTATACATACTTAATTATTTTAATTCCATAAGCATATCTAAGCAAGGAGCCCCAAAGCAACTTGCATATCTCGGATCCTAAACTCGTTGACCCATGCAAGTTTATTCCTTGACCATGTTGAGCATGCTGGATTGAAGTTATTTCATTACCATTTAGTTGATAATCTATATGATATTACCACATTGCATTGAAAGGAATATTTTATGGAATCAAATGTCGGCCCTGGTGAAGGTGCCGCAAACAATAATTGAGTAATCTTGATAAGAGCCAAGGGATAGCTCGTATTCCATGATAAAGAATAAAAGTGAAGATTTTCACAAACACAAGAATATAACCAACTGTCACTCTTATCCAGTGCCGTATCACCCGTATCAACCACAGATTAGCATGGGATAGGCCTAGTCAAGTATCATATCTAGAAACTAGTGCACCTCCACATGGGAATATATATATATTATAATGAAAGTCATGACCTGAGGGTAGGCTACCGCATCCCGCCCTCACAGGGGGACACGACTACTCCCATGGGGACCCAGCTCACTGCAGCTGATCCCTTACCTTTTGACTTCCCAGGATGAGCCAAACATAGGAGTATATTGCATCAATTTAACTTGCATTACATTGAGCAGTATGGCCAACTGGCCTCATTACAACATAATAAATTACAAGCCATCACGGCGTAAATAAGTTTGGTTGTAGAAGAACAACTACTCGGCAGAAGCTAAGTGCACCCCCACATCAAGAAGTTGAAAGCAGACCAACACTTTTCAGGACTTGGGTGGAACTGACTCTCTTCCTTCAGGGATCCAAGAAGTTCTCCAGGCCTTCGTCTTGATCAGGGACATTCCATCTATTGGATAGTGAATTGCAAGGGTGAGCACTTACGTACTCAGCAAGTCATAGATAAGAGTAGATACATATAGTAGAATGATATGAACCTATACTATTAGGGAAGGAGGGAAGGTTACAAAATACTTTTTCTCTTTCCAAATCTATGGCAGTGCTCATCATGACATATCATTAATATCTTTTATAAACTCTTAGAAGTACTACCATAGCACGACAACACATGTCTGCCCATGTTAGCACCTCATTTCATGACAACACATGTCAAGCGCACATGAGCTAAGTCTATCCATATTTTATTTAGAAAACATACTTGTGTCACATCGATGTGGATAGGATCCACCGCGCGCAGGCTCCTATAGACCCGGGAGCTCAGAGTATTCGAATACGTTTTTAACTTTGCAAAGGTGTACCACTTTAATCCACCGATCACTCAGCTTTCAAGTTGGTACCTCTCCATGCGACTTTTACGCATGTGACAAGGCCGAGATGACACAACAGTTTACAATCCTAGCATTAACAATTTCCTGCCCAGTAAATAGGCAGTTAAGTCTCAAGTATCGTTGTCGGTCCTCCCCACTGCCTTACTTCCTAGCCTGGGTCTATGTTCTCGCAAGACACATAGCCTCTCTTGATTACAGCCGCGCACGACTTAATCTGGCATAGGGCGTCTTCCTTCTTTCCACCTTTTCCTCTCATGATTTCCTTGAACTCACATCACTCATGGCCTTCTGCAGCCCACCAGCTCTCGCAAGAAACTGGATCGACAACCATTGCAGGGAAAAGCTAATACTAAAGAAAGCTACTAAGTTGCGCCCGTCCCATAACTGGGCAAGTGGTTGGTACGTTTTTCATGCCGCATGGAAGTACAACACAAGGTTCTAGTCCTTACATGCCCATGACCAGTGCATTCCACAAACCCTGCACTCATCAGTGCCACCACCATTCCATACCAAACTCTGGCCACGGCAAGGGTTTTATTTCATGAATATACATATATACATATATATTAGTTATGGCTCACGGTTTGATCATTTTATAAGGAATCTCCTCATCTTTTGTCGGCATACAGCCTAGTACTGCCATATCATACTTTTGTCATTTCATTAAATGCAATACTGCTTATAGTCAAGGCAATGTCTTAACAATTCATAAAATATAGGTTCAAGATGTCCAAGAATATGACTTGCCTTCCGCGTCGTAAGGTACAGCAGTCGATGTCAGGTCTGACAAAATCTCTGTACTCAGGCTCTTGTTCTAGTCAAAGATCAAACAAGCAAACAGGAATCACAATCCATTAATAATCTATATGCAACATGCAAAGGAGAAATACTCTCGGCGATACTGGAACAGGTAAGCTTGAAAGCTGGGTTTGAGTTAATCTTGGAGATTTATGGAATTAGGGTTGAGGACGAATGCTAGAGACTCTCAGGGTTTCAAGGCTGCAATATGGACATCAAGTCCACGGCTATTTTGCTCAAAAACGACGAACGTCAAAAGGTCAACATTCGGTTCAGGGCTCTGACATAGCTTCAGAGAATGCTAGAGAGTTTATCTCAAGGTGTGGTAGTTGAATAAAATGTAGAACATAGCTCTACAAGTTCAATGGACAAGGTAGTTTTCAGGTTGCACAACCAGAAGTGGTTAAACTTGCCCAATGCCATTGGCTGACATGAACTGACAAGGGCTGGCATTATCAAGGAATGGCATTGATGTGGTTTGGATAATTTCCAGTGGGAAGAATGTGATTTGGTCAAAGCATTAGATGCAAAATGTAATAAGGTAGCTATTTGACAAGGTGGTTTTCACAGGAAAGTCCAGAATTTAGGCAATTTGCAAAGAGGCCCCTGGACACAGAGAATTGAATGTCAGTGCACGGCCAGATTCTAGGGCTTGAGTGTTTGATCGATCCTCTTGAGCTTTGCTTCGCCAACTATGTCTAGGAGGTAGGCGAAGACAACAGGAATCCAGTGGTGGAGGTTTCAGGAACTAAGGTGGTCGGACGGTGATGAACGGCGATGAGAAACCACGGTGCCGACACAGCAAGACACATGTACTGGACAGATCTTGGCACGGCTATATCTTGTGATTTGGCACAGCATCGAAGGGCGATGCAGTGGAGTGATATGCTTAGTAGGTTGAGGCAAATCTACAGGACCAAGTAGATTGAACAACGGTGATGAAACGATGGTGAACGGTGAGGTTGAACTCGTCGGTTTTCAGGAACTAAGGTGAGCTACGGTGGCCACGAGCTACAGACGATGAAACTCGAAATTGGTTGAGGATTAACGCTTCTGGGGTGTTGCTGATCATTCTCCAGTGAGGAATTGGGTTGCAATCAAATACTAGAGCTCGCCGGCGTTGATGCCGGACTCGAAGAAGACGGCCACTGGGGCGCCACTGATACAAGGTAGCTCCAGTCAATTTGGTTTGGCTACACCATCTACGGAGTTCAGGGATCACAATGCTACAGTCAATTTGGTCGGAGGTGAAGCTATACGGGCCGGCGACGTGAACAGCTCACGGTGGCGCGCGAAAACAGGGGAAAGGCTCCATCCGAGCTTCAATTTGAAATCCAACAGCAAGGGCTTGCAAGGAAGGATCTACTGATCAATTGCTTCTACTAAAAGGAGTACTAATTTTGGCTAAATCGGGTTACAAAGCTGGAACAGGGCAAAAGCAAATAACGGCGACCACTGGCGACAGGAACCACCGGAGTTCAATTACTTGGTACAGCATAGAGAGGTGAGGTAGAGACACTCACTGGCGAAGTTGGATCGAAGGTTGATGCAGCGAAGCTCCCTGTCGTCGTTCTCCCCTTCGGCGGCTTGCCGGAGACGAAGAAGAAGACGAGAAGAAACGGGAGGAAGCGAGACTTGCAGGTTCTGGTGAGGAGTGAAGCTGCTGCGAGCTACGGGGGGGCTTAAATAGTGGAGGATGGGGCTCTTGACACTTGGAGCAATCGGGAGGATATCCAACTGATTGGCTACGGTGGCGGTGTTCAGCGGTCTCAACGGCTTTTCAAGACGGTCATCGCGTGCTCTGGCAGGTGCAGTGGTAAAGTGTCTGGCAGCTCCGGCATGGAAGCAATGTGGCACAAAGCTTCTAACATTGCTGTAGGCGAGCGCGCGCGCGTGCGAAGGAAGGATTCGGGCGATGCTGGTGCTGCTGCAGTGCTGCTACGGCCAATCTGGTGCGCGCATGTGGCGACGGGGTTGCGGCGAAGCTAGCAACGGCGAAGCTCCACCGGCGGTGAGGTTCTCGGTGCACTGCTGCTCTTGGTCGCAGCTAGGCCCGAGGTCAAAAATGGCACAACCCCTGGTTGTGGCTTCCCTGGTCGAAGGTGATGCTGCTGGTCGAAACAAGAGGCTGGACTCGATTGCAATTTCAGTTTTCTGATTTGGACTAATCTGTAAAATCTGAGATATTGAAGATTATGGCTGATTTCGACTTCACAGATTTGAAGAACTTTATTCAACGGATGATTTGAGAGAATACCTGATAAAATCTGGGAACTCTTGATCAAATTTGAACTGAAGTGAAAACAGGGTAATTAGGGTACCTTGAATCTGGGTTTTGTCGAGATCTGGAAATCTGAGACTTAGGGTGGGATTTTGATGTTCTGCCAAAAGGCAATTTTGTATTGAATAGCATTTAGGAGGTATTCCTTGAATCAAATTGAGATCTGGAGTTGATTTGTGGCTTTTAGCCTTTTCGGGCTCTTGGAAATTAGAAAAGGACTAAGCTGCGATATAATTTGGACTGATTTGCAAAAAGGGTTTAAATGATGGAATCTGGCTGCCAACCTTTTGGATTAAGATATTGGCATGCCCATGATTACAATCCAAGAATAATTTGGTCTAGATTAGGTTAAGATTTGATTAAATCTGAATTTTGAAACTCAGGGTATTTAGGGTAATTAGAATATTCAATTAATTATTGTTTTCGAAAACAGAAAGAGATTGATAAATCTGGGAGTTAGAGATTGAATTTGATCTGGCTTCTGAAGGCTTTTATACTCAAGATAGATAGTAGATTATTTCTGGATAATCTGATCTTGAATTGGATCTTCAGGATAGATTTTGGGATTTTTGGGGCTTACGATAGATTAGAATTGAACTGATCTTGCAACTTCTAAAGAGATACATGCATGCATGATTTTCATGAAAAGGAATTTTCACTCCCAAAACCAGGGTGTTACACAGGCCCTAAGCTATAGGCTCAAATGGTGGTATAGCAGATGAGTCTGTCTACAAGGGTATGGCAGCACCATGGCAGTAGAGGAACCCAGTGTAAGGATTTGAAAAATGCTATATTCTCTTGATGATATCACGCATTTTCAGAAATGCGGAGTGATGTTGGCGAACACAGATATGAAAATCAAGAGTTTATGTGGATAAAGTGACACCCCTCTGCAGAATAAAACGCGAATATTCACTCCTTACTTCTAGATTGGAAGTTGCGTCGCAGTAAGAAATGAGGCTTACAGGTGGCCTCACCCTGTGATAATAGTACCCAGTAGAGTTATGTTAAAAATAGTCTTTTACAATCACAAATAAATTGTGGCAGAAAACTCATCTTTGCTTAATAAAATCTATTACTCCTTTGACTAGTTAAGGTCTGCATAATGCATTTAAATTTTAATTGCTTGCTAAGTGCCTCGACACTCATTCTTGCTACTTGTATATTCTTGTTAGACCTTGAATACTCCATCTTCGATGTGATGCCAACCGGTGCAAAAGAAGAGGATTACCCAAAGGAGGACATTTGTGACTTTGACCCAACCTACTTCGGCACTGGCGATGAAGATTAATCACTCCGACCACCCTAAAACTGTCATGATATTTTGTTGTAATTATGTGTGTGCAACTATGTACTCTATTTATATTGAACCATGTATAATTAAGCACATATTTCTGTTTCACTACTCTATCATGAACATTTGTCGGATAGTCTTGTTTTATTTAGGAAATGTTCAAAGACCGGATATACTTCCAAATGGGTGATGTGTCAGGTCACCGCAAAAGATCTTTAAATTGATGTAAACTAGTATAAACCAACTTCTTAAATGTTGTTGTAAGAAGTGTCTTGATAAATAAATCCACCAAATTTTCACCTGAGTAAATCTGTTGAATTACTGATATCATCATTTTTAAAATCAAGAGTGAAAAAAACTTCTATGAAATATGTTTTGCTCTGCCTCTTTGATATATTCTTCTCTTATTTGTGTGATGAATGATGCATTGTGCTTGTATAAAATTAAATGACAAGCTCTTTGAATATGTTGTATCAGATAATCAAATTTCTTTACAAATCTTTGCTAACTTCATATATTGTAGAAATTTCTGTATAATTAGATAAGATTGTCGCAATGGTCTACTTCACTGAATACCATAAAATAGCAACACCATCACGAATATATCCAATGTATGATAGATTATTATGAGTATCAGATAGTTACCCTACATCTACAAAACCAACTAAATTTGTATTGGATATGTTAGCGAATATAAGCACATATCCTTTATACCTTGAAGGCAATGAAGTATATATTTCATTATGTTCCCATGTTTTTCTATATGACAAGAGTTATATCATGCTAATACATTAACAAAAAATAATATATCAAGTCATATAAGTAGTACAATAATTTGTGCTCTTATAACACTTAAGTATAGCATTTCAGGACCAAGGATTCATCAAAATCACAATCAGCATATCTAGTTGTAAATAAATCTCCTGATGATGATTCAAGATATTTAATTATACATGAGTTTCATTCTCAACATATTCTCAACCTTCTTGTCATCTCATCTTAATATGTTTTTTTGGAGAAACGAAATATATATCACACATCCAAAATTTATTAAATGGGAAACATTTGGTTTTTGAGAAAAAAAAACCAATTGTTAAGGGGAAAAGGTATGATAATTTTGTTGGTTTGATGTGAATCCATGCTGTTGTATGTAAACTATTAGTCAAGACATTTAGTAAGTGATTTTATTATTACATTTTTTATGAACATACTACAGGATGTTCAACAATTATTCCGATTGACATATATTAATCATTGAAACTTTTTAAATAAACTCACTGGAATTATCAAAATATAGTATAAAAATTATACTCAAAATTTAATTAGTTGAGTCAATAATCTCACAAATTCCATATTATGATTTTATAATATGGAAATATGTGACCATCTAGTCGATGCATTGATTAAAATCATAAAATATTTAAATGGTACACTCGGTGGATCTATAAGTCCACATATATATCCTTTAGGCGTTCTAAAAATCAAGAGATTTAGTCCCAATTTTAATCGATGATGGCCTCATTATCCTTGAGAGCAAGCCACACATCAAAGATTATTAGATTGAAAAATCTTCTAAAATTTTCATATGAATTATCGATAATTTTTTGCATCATTATTGTCTCAGGATAGTCCATTCACTCATTCCCAAAAATATAAAAATTATCACAATTGCTGAATTTCTGGTTTATGATCAAAAACTATTACTATAAGAAAACTTCTAGTTTATGATTAAGTCATCACAATTGGTAAACTTCTGGTTTACGATCATATGTGATTAAAATTTATTAATCTTTATATAGTACAAACCACAAAATAATGCAGGTTATTCTTCAACACATATATTTTACTTGAAGGCATATTTGTAATATTAAGATACTCCATGTTCCTTTCATTTATTTTATATTATCTCAATAAAATACCCATTTCAACCGATATCTTTAAAACTCAATAAATTCTTTGAGTCTTTGGAGGAATATAATGCCTCATTGATATAGAGTTTGTCCCACATAGTAAATAATAGCTTTTCTGAAACCCTCTATCAATTTTGCACTTTCCATATAGAGTGCTAACATTTGCCTCTTACATCCTGTCATGGTATTAAAGTTACCCCGGCAGGTTTATGACGTGCGTAACACGTGTTCCGCAACGCGGGATGACCGTGTGACGGGTCGCCCCGTGTTGGACAATCTCAGAGATTGACACAAGGATTTATACAGGTTCAGACCTCAGTAGAGGCCCTAGTTCTGTCGACGTGCTCCCGACACGAGTCAGCTAGGGGAGCTCTCTTATGGGGAGAGTGCTCCTAAGCACGCCTTTTGGTTTTTTGTATTGGATGCAAATGAAATGAACCTAGGTTACAAGAGGGGTTACAAGGGTATATATAGACCCAAAAGACGCAAATTACAAGACTGCCCTAGCTGGAACCGTCGGATCGAGGGCGTTGCGGTCTTTTTGCACGGTACGATGCTTGGATCCTTGACATGTGGCCACTCCAATTCCCGAGGGAACTCCCGGGTAAGTGGAGCCTCTTACCCGGGGCCGAGTCCGGGGAAGAGAGGGCCCCTTACCCAGAGCCACGTCCGGGGAAGAGAGGGCCCCTTACTCGGAGCTACGTCCAGGGAGTCCCTTACCCGGGACCAAGTCCGGGGAAGGAAGGGCCCCTTACCCAGAGCCACGTTCGGGGAGAGCCCCTTACTCGGGACCAAGTCCGGGGAAGAGAGGGCCCCTTACCCGGAACCACGTCCGGGGGAGGGCCCCTTACCCGGAGCCACGTCCGGGGATAACCCCTGACCCGGGACCAAGTCCGGGGAAGAGAGGGCCCCTTACTCGGGGCCACGTTCGGGGAGAGCCTCTTATCCGAGACCAAGTCCGGGGAAGGGAGGGCCCCTTACCTGGAGCCACGTCCAGGGATAGCCCCTGACCCAGGACCAAGTCTGGGGAAGAGAGGGCCCCTTACTCGGGGCCACGTTCGGGGAGAGCCCCTTACTCGGGACCAAGTCCGGGGAAGAGAGGGCCCCTTTCCCGGGCTACGTCCGGGAGCCCCTTACTCGGGACCAAGTCCGGGGAAGGGAGGACCCCTTACCCGGAACCATGTCCGGGGGAGGGCCCCTTACCCGGAGCCACGTCCGGGGATAGCCCCTTACCTGGGACCAAGTCCGGGGAAGAGAGGGCCCCTTACCCGGGGCTAAGTCCAGGGAAGAGAGGGCCCCTTACCCGGGCTACGTCCGGGAGCCCCTTACCCGGGCTACGTCCGGGAGCCCCTTACGCGGGACCAAGTCCGGGGAAGAGATAGCCCCTTACCCGGCGCCACGTCCGGGGAGAGCCCCTTATCCGGGACCAAGTCCGGGGAAGAGAGGGCCCCTTACCCGGAACCACGTCCGGGGGAGGGCCCCTTACCCGGCCGGAGCCACGTCCGGGGATAGCCCCTGACCCGAGACCAAGTCCGGGGAAGAGAGGGCCCCTTACTCGGGGCCACGTTCGGGGAGAGCCCCTTACTCGGGACCAAGTCCGGGGAAGAGAGGGCCCCTTTCCCGGGCTACGTCCGGGAGCCCCTTACCCGGGACCAAGTCCGGGGAAGGGAGGGCCCCTTACTCGGAACCACGTCCGGAGGAGGGCCCCTTACCCGGGACCAAGTCCGGGGAAGAGATGGCCCCTTACCCGGCGCCACGTCCGAGGAGAGCCCCTTACCCGGGACCAAGTTCGGGGAAAGGAGGACCCCTTACCCGGGACCACTTTACTCGACGGGACCTCATTTTTCCCCAACACATCCTTAAGTAAGAAATTTTTTTTCTATTCTTGACTAAACTATGTGTTGTTGCACTATTGATGAGACATATGTTCTCATCATTCATTGCTAGTTAAGTAAAAAAAGTATTCATTCATTTTAAAAGAAAGTATATTATCACAAAATTCATGAGATATTCAAATAGTACAATTTTGAAGATTTATTCTAAATTTTATAGAAATAAATAAACATTTATTCTAAGATAAATAAATTAATAAACAACATCTAAATGATTTATTGTTGTATAAGGAAATCAGCAATATCTAAATATGTTTCACTAATATGGCCATCAGATTCCAATTGATTAATGTCAAGAAGATCATCATCATTATTAGCACTACCACAAGTAAATTTTGTCTTTATCTTTTCTTTGTTTTTAGTGATTGTTGATAGGGTCTACAATATATTTAAGGCGTACGACAGCTATGCAACTAATGGTTTGCACCTCCACAATGATGGCATATATTTTCTTCAATAACTTTATAATTTTCACCAATTTTTTACCTCCTTTTTCTTGTCTCTTTTGGAGGTCAATTATAGTTTTAAAATGAACACCATAATTACCTCGACCACATCTATATCCAAATCAATGACTACGGTCATAACTGTGGCCAGATATTTATTTGTTTATTATGATTGTATGTTACTATATTTGCTTAAGGGAACGGAGTAGAACTATTTGGGCATTCTTCATACATTTTCATTGAAAGCTCATTATTTTGTTCAACTACTACTTAACAAAAAATCAGGTCAGAATATTTCTTAATGGTATTGTTGCTGCAGGAGCACAATCTTGATGAACTAATTTTAAACATGGCTAAATTATACTCACATATAGTTTTAAAATCTTCCAACTTCAAGTGCATATGTTCATAATGACCTTTAGGGACAATCACATTTTTTTGTTAATCATACATTTCTTTTATCTTGTTAATCATACATTTCTAGACCACCTAACATAAAAGAACACAACATTTTTGTGTTCATCAGTATTTCCTTTTCTGACTTCTCAGTTTACTTGATCTACATATATTGTGTTTTTCTATATTCTCTTATCTATATGGGTCTTCATGATTTATATTAAATACCTTGGTTCATATAACAGTATATAGACTTAGAAATGAGTTCAACAAACCCAAGGCCAAATGAATGTTCAGATTTATGGATCAGATTTTAGAGAATTTAATTAGATCTTAAAAATGAAAAAGATTGGGTTGATTTAGGTTAGAATGAATTTTACAACTAATCTATGGGTTAGAAAAAGACTTGGCTCATGAAGTAGAAAAATGGTTTTAACAATTTGTGGGATGGTGCAATTATCTTATTTTTTATTTGTATCATGAAAAAATCATAAGTTGAAAACAATAGACTCATGGAGTAAAGCAATATTTAGGTCGGCCCAAAGGATGAAACGAGCGGGTGTTAGGTTGTTTTTTTTTTTAGAATGGTTGTGTTAGATTGGACCCTAAATTAATTTAATGACTGAATTAAATATTAAAATTTATGGGTTGAATCGGGTTACAAATGTTTATCCATTCTCAAGCCCTCCAATATAGCACGTATAGAAGAATACAAATGGACCACAGAGAACTTAGGGCACATTTGGATGAGGAGAATTTGTTATAATCCTCAAAGGTCTATTAATCAGGATTAAAATTCTAAATTCATTTGAGTGAGTTGAGATCGAGAAGCCAACTTGGGCCAGAAAACCCAATTGCAAAAAAAAAGAAACCCAATCTCTATTAATGGGTGAATGCTTTTTTGTTTTCTATGTAGGTACGACAAGTCACAAATAAAAACCAAGCACGTCGACGAGTTGAATTAATGTTTTTGCACTTGGACAATACTTTAAGACTCATTAATAGCGAAAGACAAAGCTCACTCCTCGTTAGGAGCTTAGGGCACGTTTAGATGAGGGGAATTTGTTATAATCCCCCGAAAGTCTATTAATCAGACTAGAACCCTAAATTCGTTTGAGTGGATTGAGATCCAAAAGCGTACTTGCGCCAGAAAACCCAATCACAAATAAAATAAAATAAAATAAAAATAAACAGGATTTGAACTAAATTTTAGTTCTCGACGTTATCTGACTCTCCTCCCACCAAATTAGCCCACGCCTTCCTCCTAAGCTGCTGTCCTCCCCCTTCTCGTGTCATGGGCTATTAAAAAATATACTGAATCGAAAATAATGATTTATGTGATATATGACATTCGGTTCGGTTGGATAATTTACTTAATTTTAATATTCAGTACGGTTCGATTTTTTCTAAAAAAGACTGAAAAAATCGAACCGAACCTTAAAGACTTGTTTGGATAGTCTCAGATTGGGCCGGATCCGGCCCAATCCGGCGGCAATAAAATCCCACCCAGAATTAAATTCGGCCCAGATAAAAATCGCGTTTGGGTTGGGCTGAGAACGGAAAAATTCCGGCCCAAACCTACTGGATCGGCCGGGGAAAAAAAAAATTCCTCTCTCTCTCGCGGCTGCTCCCTCTCGCGACGGCGCCTCCCCACGATCTCTCTCGCGATCTCTCTCGCCGCCGCCTACTCCTCCCCTCGCAGCGCCTCGACTCCGTCGCCTACCCCTCCCCGCACGACGCCGTAAACCCCTCTCCGGTGAGATCATCCCCTCCCCATCTAGGGTTTCGCAGATCTAGGGTTTCTCATATCTAGGGTTTCTCAGATCTAGGCAATTTTTTGATTTGTATGCACTGAACGTGCAGATCTAGCCGACACCAGGGAGGAGGACCGCCTGAGAGTAGCGTCGCGCCGGTGCCGCCTGAGATCTGTGACAGGGGGTGTTAGTCTCTCTCAAATCGGAGCAGATCAGAGCAAGAACACAAGCGCTTGGAAATCTTTGATCCAGGTACATAGCAATCTCCAATTCTTCTCCCCATCTCTTCTTTTCAACAGATCTATCTGCTTGTGTTATTTTCTTCTGTTCAGATCTTCACATATCTTCAGTGCGAGTGTTTTTCATGCTTGTGTTATTCAGATCTTCACATATCTTCTTTTCAATAGATCTATCTGCTTGTGTTATTCATGCTTGTGTTTCAATAGATCTATCTGCATGGTAATTTCTTCTGCTCAAATCCATGGGTAGAAGTATGTATGTGCTTCAGTGCGAGTGTTTCAGGATGCCTCTACATTTTTTTCTCCTGTGCTAGTGCAAGTTCTATCTTTGCTGTTCTAATTTTGTGGGTTAAAGATAGAACTGTTTTTTTGGAGGAAAGGATTTGAAGCAATAGTTCTAATTTTGATTAGGGATTCATTTGAAGAATTCATTTGTTTTTCCTAATGTCATGGTCTATCTTTGCTGTTCCCAAAGGAAATACTGTCATTTTGCTGTTGCTACCTCATCTGGTTAACTTTTCTGGCCATGATCTTAACTTAATCACTTGGTTTTGAGGTACTAATTGTGAGTAATCCTGTACATTGGTTGTGGTCACTGATCTAAAGCAGTGGATCAGCTGTGTACTGCACTGCACTGCAGTTTCAATTCCAGTTTTCTGTAGCTATGTATTGCTTTTCCAGCAATAGAACGCCTCATCTAGATGTGTTGCCAAAGAAAATAAGAAATTTAGCAAATTAGCAATTGCATTACCAGACTATTACATTCTAGCCGTTGCAATGTGTATGGACACAAATAATATAAACAGCTGAGCAGCTGTTTCTTTCTTTCTTTCTTTGCTTGAATGTGGCTACCAATCTTGGGACTCTTTCTGATTTGTAGATATGTAGTTGTGTATGCAAGCTTTAAATAATCTGTCAGTTAGATAGTTCTTATAATGTGTAAGAGACTCGTAACTGATTTGAAAATGGGATTTGTATTGACTAGTGAAAATGGGATATGTGACAGGACACTAGTCTCTCTCAAATCGGAGCAAATCAGAGCAAATCAGAGCAAGAACACAAGCACTTGGATACAGGTACATAGAAATCTCTCATATGCAGTGTAATCGCTTCACCTCGTAGTTTTTTCTTTACTTGTAGATATCTCATATGCAGTGTAATCAAGTAGATTAGTGGTTTTTGCTTTACTTGTAGTTTTAGTTGACAAATTATGTGAATCGGTGGCAACACCTTGACTAATCTCTTCACCTTGACAAGTTATGAAATCATGCTTCAAGTTTCTATTTTGCTAAGCTGTTTCCCTTAATGTCAGTATACATCAAGTTTGATGAATTTTGCTCTGTCATTAGTAGCAATAGAACTTGATTAATATTACTTTTTCAGCAATAGAACTTGATGAATGCAGTTATGTTTCTATGATGTTTCTATGCCTTCTATGATTTTTTTTTCATTTTGTTGTTCTCTGATACAAGTATCAGATAGTTGTATATGATATATAGCTAATAGATATGTTTACAAGTATCTGGTTTCTCTGCCGGTATCAGATTAGTTCTTGTCTTTCTCATCTGGCTACCAATCTAGGGACTTTAATCTGCATCTAGGTGTTCTTCTCTTTCTTTGAATTTTGCTCTATATTAGGTTCTCTGATGCTTCTCAGCAGTTATTTGGCTCGCCTCAATGCTCGTTGGGAGCAATTGATGCAAAATATTTTTAAAAATATGCACCATCTCTTTTCTCTAATCCTATAGTCATAGTCATCTGTAAGTGTGCTCATAATAACCTTGCTTCAAACTTACTTCAAACTTTCCCCTTGTTTATAAGATTATTCTTTGCTAAGAGTAACTAATATTTGGGCTAATTAGTGTTGTATTTGTATTGAGTAGTGTAGATGGGTTCCAGAAGAGAACGACTTATGAGATTGTTGAGGATGGAGGAAGATGAGGATGATGAGATGTTTCTTGTTGTCTTGCCCTATTTACACTCACGTGTTAATAGGGAAAAAAGACCAATTTATACATCAATTTTGACAGGCGCCAAAACGTGTTGAGGAAATTCTTGAAGGGCACGAAAGTCGGTGTCAAATAGAGTTTCATATGGAGCCGGAGATATTTAGAGCTATTTCAAGTTTCCTTAGGAGAGCGAACTTGTTACACGACACCAGGGGCGTGACAGTTGAGGAACAACTTGGAATGTGTATGTATATGATCTCACATAATTGAATCAATCTGGTTTGCTGTCTGAGTATCGTTTGAATCAATTACCTCCTGTGTCCAAGTTTGCTATCTGATTTGCTATCTAATTTCAGTCAATCTGGTTATATAGTCAGTCTTTGAATCAATCTGGTTTGCTGTCTGAATATAGTTTGAATCAATTACCTCCTGTGTCCAAGTTTGCTATCTGATTTCAGTCAATCTGGTTATATAGTCAGTCTTTGAATCAATCTGGTTTGCATGTTATTTGTGTGCTATATTATACAATCAGTCTTTATTTTATAAAGTTCAAATCCTATCTAAGTTGGTATGCACGATAACATAATGCTAAGGTATGATTTGTTAGAGTTTTGTGGTGAGGATCAATTTAGATCATGTGATGTGATGCAAATGTCACTTTTGCCTTAATGTGTTTTTTCAATGCTGCTTTTTGGTTTGCTGTCTAAATCTCCAATTTGGTTTGCTGTCTAAATACGATGCAAATCTTGTTTCTACTTTGCTAAGCTGTGCTCTTCCTGTATACTTTATGCTGTTGCTAGACTTTTCCATAATTGCTATTCTTATTTCACTAGAAATCTGAGTATATCTTTATTTAGCACCTGTCATCATGTTGTTGTTAATAGGGAAGTAGTTTGAGACTTCTAGATGCGCACAGAGTGAAATATTTTTAGTAATTGGAAAGAACCACAGTGATCTCAAAGTAATGTTCACATGCTTTTTGGATGCTAAGTACCAGCTAATTTGGTTTTGCTAATATTCACAAGGATCTCAAAATAATGTTCTTCTCATTCAGTTTTGCTAATTTGGTTTTGGTTTTCACATACTCCTTCAATGTGCTAACTATAGAACAAATTTCAGATCTTTTGGAGTCAATCAACTTGTGCTAGCTTGTTTTGGAATCAACAGAAGTTGCATTACTTCAATTTTGTACTTAATTGGGACAATTCTTGATTATGTACTGGAATATTGTATACTGAAAATATTATGTATTTGATGTAATTGATTACTTCAATTCTGGATTATGTATTGAAAATATTATGTTTTTTTTAATATCTTTCTTGAACTGCGTAACCAAAGTAGCGATCTGAAAGGTTGAAATTAGGCGTTGGTTCGAGCCCGGCTCGCGACAAGGCCTTTGGTCATATCATATCTCGGCGCCTCCGTTTTATTAGTGGGTAGGAATTTTTTCCCGGCCACCCAAACAATCGGTGGGAAATTTTCCCACCGGGATTTTTTTACATCTCATGGGATTACAAAAATCCCGGCCGGGAATTTTTTTGACATTGAAAAAAATCCCGATCACCCAAACAAGCCCTAAGGAGTTAGCGCCTAACCGGCTAACCCTAACCCCCCTCCTCTTCCTGTGCCCTAACTCTCGTGTCGACCCCGATCGCGCCGCCTCCTCCTCCCCAGACTGCTGGCGCCTCCCCGTGCCTCCTCGAGTCCCCGTGCAGCCTCCTCCGCCGCCTCCTCCTCCTCCTCCTCCCCGTGCAACCGACACCTCCCCGTGCCTCCTCGAGTGGCCGATTCCCGTGCAGCCTCCTCTACCACCTCCTCCTCCTCCCCAGACCAATTAAGCACAAGCTGCCCTTCTAAGTTATTCGTTAAACCTTAATCGACCAATATTGAATTTGACTTATACATTAGTTTTTGCATTGATGCTTGATAGGTGCTATTCAAAATTAAAACATAGGAATTAGATAGTTGACATTTATTAATTGTGGTTGCTTGTTATTGTTACTAAAAAGAATCTTTTCTAGAACCACATGGCCATCGTGAGATGCCCAAGTTTGGCAATTAACACTTCATTTGCTCTGTTTGTAATATTATTATTTATCAAATTCTTCTAGTAATTGGAAAACTGGTAACTTGATTAAATGGTAATATAACTTCTTTTTACACTGAGATACATTTTTTTTTTCCCGAACATTGTGTTGTGTTGAATTGTGATGCATGAGTTGTTCCATGGATTGTGTATTGTACTAATGTATTGTGGATTGTTCATTTTTCTTATTATGTAGACATTCAGTGAGTCAGTGTAATTGTGATTGTGGACTTTGTTCTATTGTGCTTAACTGGTTGGTTATGTTATATAGGCTATGGAGTTTGGCTTAATGTTATTTGATGTTTAATTTTTCTTGTTGATCATTTTGAATCTTCAGTACTATGCTATTATGTGGTACTCTGAATCGTAAAGCAAAGAAAGAGTCAAAGATATCACGTAGGTTCGCGATAATCTGGTAAATATGGTATTTACAAAAACCGAACTGAAACATTTTTTGGTAAATATGGTTGTAATGTGCAATACTGAAATTTAAAAAATACCGAAAAAACCGAACCAAAAAAACCGAATGCACACCCCTTACTGTCATCCACTTGTGGGGAGCAGCCAGCCCCTGGCCTTCCTTCACCGTCGACGCCGGATAGCTGCCATCCAGCTCCCCTCCTTCCTGTCCAGGCGCCCACATCCGAGAACCGCACCTGGATCCGTTGACCTCATCGCTCTTGCTGCTATCCGGCAAGTTAATCTGTCCAGATCCATCTCATCCTGAGTTACATCTGCTAAAACCCTCCCTTTGGTGCTTTCTTTTTGTTAGTGCAAAGAATTGTGCCTAATCACTTCCTGCTTGTGAATTGATTAGATGATCTACTTGTGGAATGGTTACAGTTTTACTTTTTGTTCTGGTGATTAGCTATCATACTTCTTGTTTGAGCTTAGCTAGTAGAATTTTACATCTAGGTGCTTGGAATCTACTGCATGTATGCATGTTCATGTATGCAAATATGCAAGTTCAGATGTTAGTAGCATGTGTGCAAGTGATTTTAGTAGCAGTCATAGTCATGTATGCAAGATTTTAGTTGCATGTATGCAAGTTCAGATGTTCCAATGACTCCTGAATCTACTGCACGTTTATCCTTTCTTTTTGCACCCAAAATGGCATTTTCAGTTTATGGTGTTCACTTGATGGCACAACTTGCATGTGCCTTAAAGCAAAAACAATATGATAAGTTGGTTATTTAATTAAATTAACATTCTTTGCAACATGACTATGACTGAAATATTGTTTTGTCATACCTAATTCTGCAAAGTTTTTTGCTTTCCTTCTTAACTGAAGTTTCTAATTACCCTCCAGCATGTTCAGATAGCACTTTGGTTTGAAAACTTACTGATAGCAACTAGTAGCTGATGGGACATATCATGGCTGTATTTCTCTCATTTAACTTCCTAATAGTTAAATTAACATTCTCTCATGGCTGTATTTCTCTGAATTGCTTTGTCAGTTGATAGGACATAGGCTGGAACTAGTAACTGTTTGAGTGGCTCCTTTGGAGGTTTGTTGTGAATCAGTTGGTAAGTTCAGAAGGATGGATGCCCATTACCTAGCTTTCATTTATTAGTAATATTGATAGGAATGAACAATATTGATGTCTTACAGCCTATATATTTGTCTCAATGATTGAATTCTAAAGACTTGGTGTGTTCGGATCATGATCCAAACATAGTACTTTTAGTTTCTGTAATCATCATCAGTCAGTATGCCAACTGCATGTATCAAACTTTGGTCTGCAAACTTCCTGATAGACTTTGGTTTGTATATATTTATCTTTTTTAAAATAGACAAAAGTTTTATACTGACTGATGATACATGCAGTATGCACTAGTCATTCCATTGATTAATCTAGTTTACTGATTCTGTAAGTTAGTATATATATTAGTCAATCAGTCTACTGCTTAATTACAAGCAAAATTAGTTGCAGCTGTTATTAGGCCAAGGACGAGGGGAAGCTGGAAGCAATTGAGTCTCACTGAAGGAGTTCTTGATTATTTAGGCAAATAAGTGTAAATCTTTAGGCGTTCTGTATGATTGGGGAGACACTGATGGATCTATTCGTATTAGTTATGTATGATCAAATCTGGAGGTGATTTGAATGGATCGTGATTAAATTGTGCCTTGGTATTTGTGTTTTTCTTGTTGTTTTATATGGATATGATATTATCTCTATGTTCTAGTGATCATTGTTGAATTAATTGTGATCATTGTTGACTGATCGACTAAATTGTGCCTTGGTATTGTTGACTGATGAATATCTTTATCCTGGGGTATTTGAACTCATGGTATTTGTGTTTTTCTTATTGTTCGATGAGAAAACTCTTATCTTCTAGTGATCAGTGTTGACTGATGATTATATTTACATCATGTTCTATCTTTTTGTTCTTCAAAGTTGCACCCAAACTACATCCAAATACCCCAAGTATCCTAATTTTTGTGGGATCCAAATACCCCCAAGGATCCTAATCCTAGTGGGATTCAATACGGGGGGATTTTGTGTGGTAGGTTTATTCCAAGGGGATTTTATCCAGGCTAGGAAATTTTTTCTAGACACCCAAATAGGCCCTTGCTTGGCTTTCCTCCCTTCGGTTGCCTGGCCCATCGGCCCATGGGCAGCCCATTCCTGCCTCCACACTCTACTGGAAGCCCTAAGAGGGGCCCTTGGCTTGGCTTGGCTTGGCTCCCTCGCGCCTCCGTCCCCTAACTCCCTTGCCGCCACCGGCCACCGCGTCCCAACAGGCAGCAGCCCCGCTCTCTGTTCGGTTAGATTCCTCCACTCCAATTCAAGGTCGTTCGCACTGTACATACATAGCATACGTTGTTGCAATCATGGCCTGTTACTTGTCAATTTTGTTGCTTTTCTCCTGAGATGATGCATGGAATTGAATTGCTGTTACGTGTAAATTTAGGCATCTTGCTACTGATTGGAGGCTGGAGATAGTGACCTGACCTGATTGGTGTGTAGTTCTTGATGTAGGGAGGCTATGTATCTTTCCATGATCAGCTGCTGCTGCTTATAAGTTCATGCTTTTTCTCTCTTTTTATGTATGTTCTTATCAATTATGGTATCTTTTTTGTGTTAACTTGACAAGAAAAAAACTGTAGTCTCTTGATATAATTGTTCTCCGTTCCATGTTTCATTAGCTGTGAAATTGAATTATTGTAGCCATCAAATTGTTTCCTTTTTGTCACCTGAGTATTCGTTATGTTGAGTGGTACCCATACGATGTAGTCCGTGTCGCTCATTTGCCCCAATTTTCTGGATCCCCCATCTCATATCCTATACGGGAATCTATTTATTTTACTGCTGTCGTTTCAAGATACTACGTAACTTAGAATTCACCGCTTGTAAATTTATTGTTGCGTAGGCAGAATGTTTGTTCTGAGTCAAATTGAGCACAATTTGCCGATGCCGCCGCACTTGCTGAGCCGGCCTCTTGTGGATGCCATTAAGGGGGAGCTCGAGAGGCTGTTCTTGGACAAGGTATGCAAATGTGAGTCATCTTAGAATATATTAGGATACCGCAAGATTTGCTTACAGTACCACAATGTCTATTTCACTAGATTTTAATTGTTTTTATGTGCTTCACATGCATTGCAGGTTGTTGCAAATCTCGGGCTTTGTGTGTCTGTCTATGATATCCGGTCTGTTGAAGGTGGCTTCATCTTTCCTGGAGAGGGTTGCTCAACATATAAAGTAATGTGTGCTATTATTTGGCTTCCGATCTTTCATTTTTGCTAAGCCATATGACGTATAATATATCTCTCTTGTTTAGTCCCTCCCATACGTGTTCAGTATTATTGCCATGTAAAGCTAAATTGAAGGTAAACGTACAAAAACTGTAACTACCATTGGGAGTGATCTCTTAATTTACGTAATGTGAGTATGACCATGCTGCCTTTTCATACTTTCAGTTACAATTCATTTGAAGAACATGTAAGTCTTAGTACATTTTTTGTGTGTTCCTTCTTATGGGTGTTTATCAATTACTTGGAAGCATTTCTTTATATTGCTTAATGGTTTGTTTCTGTGCTTAAATATAATGCAGCATCGTTTGCTATCTATATTCACTTCATTTTTCCATGGATGGCTTTTTCTTGCAACTGTTTACATGTGCTGGCTAGTTGTTAAGCATTTGAAAGACAGAAGGTGCACACTCTTGCTGCACTCTCTGTTTTTACCTCTGTTAGTCAATTTAAACTTTTGCTGGTAGTACTTATTACTAAACAAGTTTGCAGTAGTATACTTTCCCTTTGATCTGTGTCTTTCAACTGAATGCTGATGAGTTCATTTGCAGGATGCGATCTTTTTTTTTTCTCCCCTTTTGTAAGTTAATGCTGATTATTTGCTACAAGTGGGCATATACTGTGTTACTTCTTGTTGGTAACTTGAGCACATCATAAGCATGATGTGCACAGCTTATCAAGAATAGAATTATATACTTTTACCACTGTATATTCATTCTTGATATATTTCTTTGTAGTGTAAATATGTAATCTCAGAAGAGCCACTGTTGTTTTCTTATGTTGATTCTGACAATTCCTACTGTTTGTGTGTAGTGCTCAGGTTTTCTTTTTCTTTTGGACAGGTTGTCTTTAGGTTGCTGATGTTCAGGCCCTTTGTTGGGGAAGTTCTTGTTGGGAAGATCAGTGGATATGATGAAAATGGTTTGCAAGGTGAGTTAGCTATCTTACTCATTGATATTTGGAGATTTGGCTGAACAAACTCTTAAGTTAGCTGTTATGATGTTGCTTGTTTAAATTCATCTGCATTTTCTTAGCACCTGTCTTCAACCCTTCATAACATCTTGCACCCCAGGTAATATGTTTCATTATCAGTTTAAATTAAAAATCCAAATTTTTTGAGTTGTCTAATCCTAATTTTATTGGGGGGACGCTATCTGGTGCTCATGCATCGCATAGGCAGCCGGTGCACACCCTTTAACCCACGTGGCAGTTTTCCTTTTGCATCTCTGTGGCTTGGTTGTATAGGCCAATTTGCAGTACTTTTCTACCATTCACGATATATTAAGAAACGAAGACACTAGTGATGTAAAAAAATACTTTAATGTAAATCGGAAGCACTATTTCTTCTAGAAAATTAATACTATCTCCATTCTCAAATAGTGGTTGTTTTGGACAACAAATTTTGTTCATAAATAGTTGTTATTTGCATTTTCTAGGTGTATCTTTTCCATATTACTCCTATTTAGTACTCTCTCAAAAAACAAATATAGTAATCTCATTGGCTCGTTATTTGTTGGTAGGGGAAGATGAGTCTTGTGTAAATAATAAATACACTATCATAATTACAGAATGTTAAGAGTTATTGCTTCGAGTTAATAGTACCAAAATTATGATTGCCTTGGTTATTAAAATTCAAAAGAAAATGATAACTATTCGAGAACGGTGATAATATTACTAACAAAAAGCAAAAGTTAAAAATGGGAGTGGCATCCATCAAATAAAAAAAGTGAACACTTTTTCGAGAAAACTATTTTATCCACACTATTTAATAATTCCATCTACATCCTTGGTGAGTATTTTTAAATAAAAAACATTAACACTTACCCTCTTCAAAATGACACATTTATATACAAAATTGCCTTTATGCATGCGCGTTGAGTGCTTACTACTGAATATTACATGAATTTATATATGTGTGTTGAACGCTTACAACTAAATAATATATGCATTTTCACATGCATGTTGACTTCATACCACCAAAAGAATTTATATGCTCACACGTCTACGTTGAACACTTACAACTAAAGAAAGCACACACTTATATATACAAGTTCAGTATGTAGAAGTGAAGAATATGTGCACTTACACATGTATGTGAAAGCCAATACTGTTGAATATGTTTCCGTTAGCACATGCATATTAAATCTTACAACAAAAAAATATGTGCACTTACACATAAGCGTCAAGTGCTTACAACTAAAAATATATGACACTTACAACAATGTTGAAGTATGGACTGTTTTTTCTTAACAGTTTAAACTTTTTAGTGAACCAATTGATGTATGAAACTCACAATTGTATCAAAACGAGAGATCATGAGTTCAAAAACTGGCTAATTCAATTTATGAAAAAAAAAGTGTTAAATATTGCCAACCACACTTATATATTTGTACATTTTGATTTTAGACCCTATAACTTATAAATGTTGAACTTACACCTAATTCAAATAATAACTTACAACTAGATCAGAAATACTTTGGTAATATAATGTAAAACTTGTGAGCTTACACTTAAAAATAATTTAAACCTACAATTAAATTAAGTAAATGTTCGTAACTAAATTTCTAGTCACATATCTATGTAGAAACTTCCTATTAAACCTGTAAAATATAAAAACACTTACAATGGTGGAAAATATTTAAAGAAAATATAAAAAAGTATCTTTTATAAAATGAGTTTGGACTAACAAGAAATTAAGGTCTTGTTTGGAACATGGGAATTCTGGAAGAATTTTGTATGACAAGAAACAATTGTAAGAGCTAATGGGAGTTTCCTCCAAAGTTCCTAGTTCCAAATAGAGCATAATGAGATAATTTTTTTTATTTTTACTAAGAATCAAACTGTAGGGACTATAAAACATGTTGAGTGGAAAATATTTACATAACAATAATAGAAAGAAAATGGATGTATTTGTTAGAAAAAACAGAATGGCGCATACAAGCTATAACCACAGAAAAATCCTGACCATCTCATTCTGCCTGCTAGGCTGGGTCCTGTGACTGTACTTCGTTTTCCCTCGTCCAATTGCATATAGACGGCATAGCATTTTCCAAAGAAAAAATCTCTTGTATAAGAAAAATAATATCAACTACAAAAGTTTCTTTTTTTGTAAAAAATGCAAAACTTTTTTTATAAATAAATTATACAAAAGCTTCTTTTATTTCTGTTAAATAGAAACATCCAAGCAGAGGGGTGCGTGTAAGGTATAGTCACAGAAGATCCCAACACAATTTTCAACTCCCTCCACTAGTACAAAATTCAATAATGCAAGAAACTTTTACGTGTTTTTATACCACAGCAACAAATAGTATAGCTACACGGGTCTATCTTAGAAAATTGTGCACCCATTTGTTTTGGGTGAACGATCACCGCATAATATTTTCCAATTTTATTTACTTAGTAAATCCTGTGTCAGTGAAAAAGTACCTCATTTAGTTGCTGCACAGTATTTCTCCTAAAGAAATAATTTGTGGATGATGCACTTAGGGCCTGATCGGTAGACTATTCAGTCAAAATTCAGTAATCCACAATGCTCTTGGGGCCATGAGCACGCCACATTCTTTGGAGCACTCAAAATCATCTGCTTTGATTTTTCTACTTGTCTGGAGGGCAGTTCTGCTGCATGTATGAAACTATACCTACAACAAAATTATGGACTTATTTACACATATCAATTTTATACCTACCTTTTCTACCTCAGTATTTTATCTCAGAGATGTAAATTTTTCTTATAACATGAAAGTGCATTCAGTTGATTCTGCCTAAACTTATTGCACTGAAATTTACAATTTCACTTGACTGTCAGGACTAGTCAGTTGCAATTCCTATGAATAAACATGTTCTTTATTTATTAAATTTTTACCTTGTAGCAGTATCTCTTGTGTTTTAAAATATTCCCTTCTAGTTTCTGAAAATTACTAAAATTATGGTTGAAGAGGCTGCTTGCCTAAATAATCACTTTCCTGTAACATGCCTGCATTTTTTGCAGTTTCGCTTGATTTTTTCAGTGACATATATGTTCCTGGACACTTGATGCAATATGGCACTGTAAGGTAAGGGGTCAATTTTCTTTTGCGTTTGCTTTTTCTTTGTTGCAAAATGACAGCAATCATTAGGTTTTTTTCTTGAGAAATGAGATGGCTTATTTGTCTCTTGAGTTATATGGTGGTTTAAGTTTTTAGAGTTCTATCTTAGGTTAAGTATTGATAATTGTTGATTGTTCTTCTTTTACATCCATTTAATTTGTACTTCAGCTAGATGGATCATTATGAACAAAGTAGTCTTTTGTTGACTTTAGTTGGGTCAGAAATTAAAGTAAAATAGACAAAAAAAAAGTTGATGTGTACAGGTGATATAAAACAACGTCTGGAAGTGAAGTTTTAAAAGAACCATAGTTTAACTCATTGCACAAAAACAACATTATCACCTGGCTATCGTTGTAACTCTTGTTTTTTCCTCTTTCAAGAGAAAACTAATCTCGACTCTGGCTATCATTATCATGTTATTTGTTAACATAATTTTGAACATTACAATGACAATTTGGGAGATGGTAAGAGAGATCATTTTTGCTTCTTTCAGTGGCACGGCTGATCTGAGTTTGACACTGCAGCTGTGACATGGAAGTGTTCTGTGCTCTCCAGTCTCTAGACAAAAGAAACATTTGATGCTTCAGTGTGATAAAGATGTTTACCAATAATGTGACATTAGAGTGAGTCGGGATGTTGAATGTTGTCTCACAAGAAGCTACATCTTGCATTCTCCACTTTTTTTTGTATAAGTCAGCCTCATACTTCTTTGTGTGTGTGTGTGTGTGTGTGTGTGTGTGTGTGCGTGTGTGTGTGTGCTTTGTTGCAGTGAATTCATGTGTTCTGCACAAATACTTTATTTTCAACAGAGCTGATATTTTCATACTATCATTAATAAGGTATACATCTAAATCCCAGAGCCATTTCACATCATTGCTTTTCCAATTTATTAACATTTAAGCCAGCTTTTGGAGGAGGATTTAAGAATTAGAAAACATTTGTTCTGAAATTGATATACATTTTCCAGTTACAGGTTAAAACAGCAGAAGGAACACTTGATCATCTAAAATTCTTCTGTGTAAAGTCCTAAGTAACGTTGTATTTTCTTTAGTTCTCACTTCTCATCCCTAAATTTACAGGGGGCCAGATGGTAGGTGGGTGTTGAAGACTGAAGATGGTGACGAGCTTTATCTAGATGTAGATGATGAGGTATTCGAGTTCATTTGTTCGGTGGATTGTTTAATGCATGTAGCAATTACTACTTACTACTGTCATTATCTACAGGAAACTTATAATCATGTGAATTACTATGCAGATACGAATCCTGGTTTCTAGTATAAAATATCCGCCTATCCCTGTTGAGCAAAAGGAAGATGAAAAGCCATTTGCTCCGATGCAAATTATTGTAGGTTTTCGTCCTTGGATATACTGGTATATATGTTGTACAATGGCACAAATCAGCTTTGTTTCAATTTCAAGCTCAATCTTATCTGGCTAATATTTAGCGATTGACTTCTAAGTTGGCTTTACATTATTTTCATTCCATGGTACCTTGATATCTTTCAACTTGAACTAGCTATTTGCTATGCAAATTGTTGCCTATCAAAATCATTGTCACTTCCACAGTTCTATTTCCTCTTGCCCTTTAAAGAGATTGGAACAAATTGGGGAAAACATTTAGGGAGGAAAAATGTGCAGTTTTCAAAAATGTCACCGCATTCCCTTTTCTGTATAATTGCTACCTCAAGGCAGTTTTTTATTTGAGATAGTTGTATTGTAACTCTGCAACTTCAGATTGATTGCCAATGAGGCTAACACTTTCCTGGCATGATACTAGAAAAAGTTGGGTTTGATTGTGCTCTCTTCTTTATGTTACAAAAGAGTAAGTCTCTTCTTATAAGAAGGCATGCTCTTTAGCAACCGAGTAATAGCTAACGAATTTAATAGCTAACAAATGGAGTTCAAATGCCATGAAAATACAAGAATTCTTTTATACCTGGAAGAAATTGTTCCTAAATATGTTCGAGTTTTGGCTTCCTGTGCTTTGGTGATTAACCAGGATAATATGCATTTGTAGGGAAGTATCAAAGGAGATGGTCTCGGTCTTCTTGCATGGTGGGTGGCAGACGACGCAGATGGGGAGGACGAGGCGGAGCAATAGCTGCAAGTTGCTTCAGTGAACCCATTTTTGTACTTCAGAAATTCATGCTATGATCAGCATGTTAACAAGATATCTGTATCTATCAACGTTCATATGATCTTGCAGAGTACCATTTGAATTTATTTTACATGTTTTATGCTTCTTTGTGTTGAATTTATGATTAGAGTTGAATTCTGGAGAAAATTTTCTATTTGCATTTGTTAGATGTTTTTTTTTCCTGCAAAATTTTTATAGAATTTCCATGTTCTAAGCAGGGTCTCACTGCCAACTAGTGGAGGATAAGATGCGGAGGCGATTGATATTTTTTACTTGTTCTTATGAAGAACCGCATTTGTGATTACTTACGGATTTCAGTTGGATTCATCAAAGCAGCAGATTTTTGTGTCGTCTGTGCTTTTTATAGCTCGCAAGTTGCAAGACTACTAGAATGACACGTAGGCCCCTCTTAATGTTAAATTTGCATCAGACAGATTATCTAAGACCCAGGGACTAGGGTGAACAGTTAGCACAACCAGACTTTCAATTTTTTTTTTTATCAAAATTAGATACGAACAAAACATATAAAAATATAAAGAATCAAAAATCAAATCCATAATCACTTTTTATGTAGATATATATTTTAATTGTTTGAGTGCACATAGGAGTTTTGATTTCTTGATATTTTTTGTATAGGTATATACTCTAATCGTTTGAGTGTACGAGGAGTATTACTACTATAGAAATACAGTCCACTAACCCCTATCTTGTAACAATTTTATGTAATCTGGGATAAAACCGTTAGTGTACGAGGACCGCAGTAGAAAAGAGGTTTTGTACTAACGGTTATGGTCTGGGAAACCGTTAGTGAATAGCACATCATTTGTACTCTCGGTTAGTACTGTACGAACTGTCAGAAGAGACGAAATTGTACTAATGGTTTGTCTTTTGTAACAGATAGTGAAATTATTGCATTTTTACTATCGGTTAGTACGTATGAACCGATAGAATATAGGACATTGTACTAACGGTTTGTTTTATTCAACCGATAGTAAAATGACGTCATATATACTAACGGTTGTGGTTTTGAACCATTAATAAAATTGGACAGCTTATATAAAGTCTCATATTCTTCTCTAACGGTTCTTATTAGTGAACCATTAGTAAAATTGCAAGTTTACTAACAGTTGTGGTTTTGAACCGTTAGTAAAATTAGACAACTTCTATAAAGTCTCATATTCACCCCGCTCTACTACATCGCCTCCTTTTTCTCTCTCTCTCTCTCTCTCGGCTCTCTTCTCCAACCCTCCAAACCCTAGATCTAGACTATTGACGGCTTAGATTGCACCGATACTGCAGTAGTATGCGTCGCCGCCGCAGCTACCGGCCATGTGGAGCCAGGTGCGCCTCCGCAATTTGCCTACGGGCGGGTGGCACCACCGTAGCCGTACTACGCCATGGCGCCAGTTGCCCTGGCGGCATCGGATGAGGTGAGGATTTGTGGATGGGCGACCTGCAGTACTGGATGGATGACAGCTATATCTACGGTTGCTTTACAAGCATTAGAGAGGTATACGTCTCGATGCAAGTTTTGGTTATCGACCCGGGAAGTGGGGGAAACCTTCAGTTGATGAGGTACGTTAAATGCGAAATGTGACCTTTGCATCCTTTGAGCGAAATGTTTTTCTTCAATTGACTAGTACATCTCTTTCTAAGTTCCTCTTGTGTTTGGCCAACAGCACGGGCGCCCCTTCTAGGAAGATGCTTTTGGAGTCCTACAGCAGAATGAACTAAACTATGATGTATAGTTAATTGGTTTCATTGTGTTATGAACTTTTTTTTTCCAAGCCAAGTTTCTAGAATGTGTAATATGAATTGAAACTATTGGTTAACTGAATGTTGTATTATGTTGTTTTCAGGAATAGATGTTGACCGGAGCAAGCATTGGGGAGACTTGGAGGAGGAGGAGGAAGAACAGATAGATGGAAGAGAAAGACATGGAAGAAGACATTCAGTCTGTTGACACCATCTTAAGGTACTATCATAATTCTTTAACAACATGACTCCATAATCAGAGGATTTGGTAGTAGTAAAATCTCATACTCAACCTTCAAAACGCAAGTTCATGTAGGACTATCAAATTGCAAGTTCATTTAGGACTATTTTTCTTTCAATAAATTTCAAATTTTTTCTCTTAGCCTTGCATTTACTGCAACTCCTAAATTAGGGTATCTTTTTTTTTCCACACATAGAATCTATTCACAGTTCTTTAATCAAACCTCATTTATGATTTATTACTTGCAGATTACACTTACATCCATGAAGAGGTGTGATGCAAGTATGCATTCATTATCATCATAATTATTCCGAGGGTCACAATTAAGAGAAGTACAACTTGTTGTAAAGAGTTTAAACTCAAAGCAAGACAGAGGGAGTGTATGCAACGTATGACTTCTGCATGATTATATAAATTTACTTCAAATAAAATACCAAACAAGTGTTTAATTGACGAATCCAGAAAATGATTGTCTTATAACCAATTTACCATAATTAACTTGCTGTTTAAACATATTCTAACGATTTGACCTTCTTAATCACTTTTGATATAAACTACTATACGTCTTAGAATATGTACCTATTCTAACGGTTCACTACTAAGAACCGTTAGAATATAGTAATATATTCTAAAGTACTTATTCTAACGGTTCTTAGTAGTGAACCGTTAGAATATAGTAATTTTTTCTATCGGTTTACTACTAAGAACAGATAGAAAATAATATTTTTTTCTAACGGTTCACTAATAAGAACCATTAGAAAAAGATATTCTTTTCTATTTGTTCTTATTAGTGAACTGTTAGAAAAGTTACAAAGAGTTAGTTTTGTTCTATCGTGCCGATCACTATCGTTATAAGAACCGTTAGTAGAGATATGTTTTGAACCGTTAGAAGTAAGTATTTTTGTAGTTATACATTGGTCCTTGATAGCTGGTCAATTA
Organism: Pharus latifolius; assembly: GCA_019359835.1. Taxonomy (NCBI): domain Eukaryota; kingdom Viridiplantae; phylum Streptophyta; class Magnoliopsida; order Poales; family Poaceae; genus Pharus; species Pharus latifolius. The sequence goes on from CM033325.1 coordinate 37,596,312, forward strand.
TCGCCTAATTTTTAGAGGTTTTGCTCAAATGTAATTTTTCTTTTCTTTTTAAAGAAAAGTAAAATTATTCTTTAGTTTGTTTGAGACAAAGCTAAACCATCCTTGATACCAACTGATTTTCGGTGGAAAATAAAACCTAGATTATATTGGGACCGTATCTAGAAACAAATCTCCACTTTTCGTATAAACTCGTGTGAACTTTAGGTAGAAGCTGCAACTAATTTCTTAAAAAAATAGTGAAAGTATGGAGTGGGATGTTCTATAGTTTTTCAAAATTACATAATTAAACTCACTCATATTTGGGAGAAACAAAAAGACAAATGTAAAAATATTAGTAGTGATGAACAACTAATGAAAACTGCTATTCATGCTAAAATTCTAACAGATGCAATTGAAATTGAGTTTGATTATGAAAGTTTGAAAGCTGATAGAACATCTCTCCTTCTACATGTATCAATTTTTTTATAGAATTTTTGGGAGTTCACTGTTTTATTATTCATGCAAGAATTCACACGACTTCACACTAAATTAAGGACTCGCACCTGATATTACGCTAGTTAACCCAACAGTGATAACATGTACACAAGCCGATAAAAAATTAAGAACAAAATCCAACAAAAGTGGCTATACGTAACACACTACTATTACTTGAACAAGTAACAACAGAGTATACAAAATCCCCAAGAAACATTGAGCCTAAACAACCTGATATTACTTCGATAGTTTCCCAATCAAGCATCGATCAATGCATAATCTAGCTGCAGTAACATTGATTTAAGTAATATGATACATGTATCATGATGATGTGTAACCAAATTAATCACAAAATCCTCATGCATGCAATGACCGAGGCTTGTATTCTCCTTTTTTGTGTGTCACATCTTCTTTCTTCTCTATAACTAGTTCGTTCTTGAAATATGATACAGTGTGACACAGAGAGGGTACAGACAACTCGCGGCCGAATGGAACTAGCTTGTTGTAGGAGTGTTTCAGTACGTGACCCTGACGCCCTGGTGCCTAAGGATCTCGCCGACGAGCTCACCCCTGCCGGAGCCGACGTAGCGGCCGACGATCTGGCCATCCTTGATGAAGAGGAAGGTGGGCACCTCAACGACCTGCATGTCCCTGAGGAACTCCATGCAGCTGTCGTTCTCGTCGCCGTTCATGCGCGCGAACACCGTCGTCTCGCCCATGGTGCGCGACAGCTTCACCACGGTGGGGTACACCTTCACGCACGGCCCGCAGCGCTTCAGCCCGACGTCGAGCACGACGAGCTTGCCACCGTCGCCGCGGTGCTCTGCCATGAGCGCCTCGACGTCGGCGCGGGAGTGGAGCTGCACGACGGCCGAGTGGTTGTCGCCGTAGTAGAGCACGTCGCCGGCGAGTTGGTCGGGGCCGATGCCCTCCTCCTCGTGCACCTTTTCCGCGCCCTTGTAGAAGGCGAAGTGCGGGACGCGGCGGATGCCCTCGCGCCGGCACAGCGCGCGCGTCGCCTCCGACTCGTCGCCCATCACCAGCAGGAAGTCCACGTCGCCGCACGTCCGGCTGAGCTCCACCATGCACGGGTAGATCCGGCTGCTGTTGACGCTGTGGCTCGCCGCGTACTCCACCACCACCAGCCGGTTCTTGGCCGTCCGCAGCGCCGCGTCGAACTCCTCCTCGTTGTGCACCCGCACCACCCGCTCGTCGGCGTCGTCCTTCGCCTTCGCCTTCTCCGCGCCGGACGACACGGCCGCCTTCGGAGCCAGCACCGCCGCGCGCCGCCGGTACGCCGGAAAGAACCTCACCTTGCTGATTGTTGTTGCCGCGGTGGTGCTGCTCATGGAGTACAAAAGAGTGGATAGGAAAGAAGCTGTGGAAGCCATTGTTCTGTGTACGTGTGTGTGAGCAGATAACTGCTAATGAGAGGAGAGAGAGGAAAGGCTAAGAAGAAGAGGAAAAGAGAAGCAATCTAGAGAGAAGTTGGCCCTCCAATCAAAATGGCATCCACTCAAGAGGACTTGTGGTTGGTGTTTCACAAAGAGGAGATTTTTAGGGTTGATTAGTTGTTGCTGAACTTTTGTTGTTTTCTGAAGGTGCCACTAGACCTGTTCAGCTTCAGTCCTGACCAGTAGTCGCGGCCTGATTTTTCGAGGTTAGACAGTCGCGTTCTATGGTCGGATATATTTTGGTTTGTTCGAAATCTCAATTTGAGTTTCATAAAATATTCCAGGACATACTAATTTTAATTTTTAACAATGTGCTTTTTCTTGAGCATTTTAAAATTACATTATCTTAGCACAATCTTGCAGTATATTTTAAATTAAACATTGTCAGTACTAACTAATAACTATTGTGCTATTTCATTTTAACTCCAGAAATTAGCTAATCTTTATATATCCTAAAAATAGTGCTTTCATTTAATATTGTGTATGCACATGTGGAGGTATTTATCTGTTAACATAACATATCTTTAGGGAAAGATAAAAAATGAGAAAATTACAGTTGCAAAACACCCTAGTAATACAAGAATACCACTGCAAATACCATGTAAATACCACTCCAAAACAGCAGCTGTTTTATTTGTGCTGCTCTACCCAAAGCACAGACAAAAAAAGAAAAGAAAAAAAAATCTTGCCCATGTGAAGCTAGGGATTTGAGTAACTAAAAATCGTGCAATAGATATATTAAAAAGGGATATCAGTTTTGGTTTTAGGGTTTTTGGCTTATGCCCCCAAATAGTACATCTAATAGTAAGAATTAACTTATACTGTATTTTTTATTATCAAATAAAACTACTACTTAACATACGTCATTCTATTGATTTACACTGTTAGATCAATATACAGAGAACCTATCCTACGTGGAATAGATTATCTTTTTCATGTTCAATATTATATAGGTAATCGTTGCATCTTAATAGAAGCCCAAACTGCAAGCCGCAGTCACTGCACCCTCCAATTTCGGTGCCCCTCGATATCTACAACAAACGTTTAATTTGAGGGCGCCTCCAGAGCAGCAGTTGGAGATTTTCAAGACTGTGAGTGGCAATAACGTTAGAAGTCTACCGGATGTTTTGGTTGCTCGCTATAAGTTTGCTTTTCCGTCCGCATTGACATGTAATTTGGGTTTTATATGTCATATTTAATAGTATTTTTTATATATCTATACGTGTTTCTCTGTCTATAAAATATAGATCAGAATATTTTATGACGATTCATAAATCATAGAAAAGAAGAACATAAGAATCTTAAAGGACATCATTTCTCATCTGTATAGTGAGGAGGTGTAAGATGATATGTACTTTTTATAAAGATTTTAGTTTATAATATTTTTTTTATAATGATTCGCAAAGAAGCTTGGTTGGATAAGAATCCAAATCTTTAAGTAGTGAGGCTAAAATGACGTTGCATTATGTTAAATTTGTATTTGGATAATAGAGAATACTAGCAGAGAATTTTCTGACTTGTTAATTATGTTACACCACAGACTACGTGTAATACCGTATATTAGTTTCAAATAGAAGTGTTAAAGATAACTTAAAATTTCAAGACTACTACACTTTTTTTTAGATCACAAGCCTACTAAACTTAAGGTAATATCTGTATTAGAAGTTTCACCGATCAATTTGTAGTTCTCAAAAAATTAAACTTTTTTTTTGGTAGGACAATAGGTAGTAAACAAAGTTTTAGGAGGAGTCCAATGCCATTGCTTGGACGGATGCCCGGGAGAAAAAAATATTTCTTTATTCTACGCCAGAGAAATGAACTGCCTGTTAGGCAGCAGCGCTCCGAATTTATTTTATAAATATTTTCTTAATTTATGTGTTGTGTCATCTTTCATTATTTTTTTTCCATTTTCTAACAAATAAATAAATATATTTGTTATTTTCTCTTTCCTCTAAGCACCTCTTCAAGAATCACCCCATCATGTGGGGTTTCACAAGTATCATATAGAATATTTTATTAGAAAGTCTTTTAAAATACTATATGTATTGGACTTAATTTTATGAGTCCTTGTGTAAAAAAAAATATATATATTTAAAATGAGGTATGACATTTTGGTACTTCCACCCTTTTAATTAACAAAAATCTTGATATTTTTAGTGTGATGCAACAACTTCATATGCTGTTATAGCATTTTTCTGATTCACTGCAATATTAAGTCCAAATCATCGAACTACATGACTAGCCTTATTCTGTTACTTACAACTATGTTTCGTAGAACATACTTTGATTTGTGAATTTATGATCTGGGATGCTCGTGCTTCAACTGTAACCATGCAAGAAATATTTGTTTAATGTACATGCTGTAAGACGCCTGAATTAGTGATCTAATTTTTGCAGTGCAATTATCTATGGTAAATGTCATTCCATACAAAAAAATATCGAATTTCTTATATGAATAATCCATTAAAAAAATAATTTCAAAAATAATCTAAAACTTTTTAAAATATCAGAAATGACTTTCAGTCACGAGCACCCGTTCATGATTGAATTTCAGTCGCGAGCCCAATTCGCGACTGATTAGGTGACACGGTCCATATACACCGCTGGCTTAAGACCCGACCATGTAGACTTTCAGTCGCAAGCTGGGGTTGTGATTGAAACCCGCAACGTTTCAATCGCGATCCCAGCTCGTGACTGAAAGCAATTTTTTTTGTTCCTGCATATACGGGATAAGGTTGTTATTTTGTTCCAGAGGATTGAACGTTAGAGTTTTTATATTTCTGAGCATTAACTGATAGGTATAAAAGTAGAAAACTAAAAAGTAGATAAGATGAATCGTACAAAAGTTGAAAAACTTACAAAAACTACAAAAAAGTCAAAAAACTGACAAAAGCCTATATAAAACTATTGCATTGTCCCCCTTTTTGGCTGGCCCTGATACTCCGATGGTGTGTAGCGAGAGTGAGATTGACGATCCCTAATACAACGTGTCATCACTGTTGCATCTAGGCTGTTATACCTGATTTTGATGATCAATGAAAACAAGTGTTTCAGACTAACTGTACTTTTGAGATATTTGATACAGAGTCTAGTTGGTAATACATGCAAGATGAACAAGATAAACCCAATGTAAAAAGACACAAGTCATAAGGTACAGACGCAAATCGCAAGATTAAAGGTGCAAAGGATCTGAGGTAAGATTTGTTTTCAGTTTTACCAATCTCGGTGTTTTGGAGTTTGATCGGTTTAAGAAATTATTTCTTAATTTTAAACGTACTATAAAGAGAGGTCGCAAGTCCTCTCAACATTTCCAGCATAAACTGAGAAACTATTAGGTCATTGCATCTCATCTATTTCGGTTGGATTTGATTTGGTTTTTCAGTTGAGTTTTTGACAGCAAAAGAGTTTTTGCAATTTTCTAGAAAAATCTAGACAGATTTGGCTTTTGCTTCTGTTGACAAAAGGATAGTCCTTTAAATTATCTTGCAAACAAACTATTAAACTCTTAAATCGGATCTCTGGATTAAAAGTTATAACTATTTTTATCCATATTGACTGTCAGTATGAATGTCAGTCTGGTTAAACTGACATTTGTCCATAGAGTGTGTTTTTTGTGCCAAAAATCTTTTGACCTAAACTGACTGTCATTTTGCATTTTGACCTCGAGCTGTTTGTTTGAGCTTCTGTTTTAACTGGTCGTTTTTGTGGTCGAAACTGACTGTCAGTTTGTGATACTGACTGTCAGTATGAGGTGTCAGTTTCTATATACGACCACAAAAGGTTAGCAAAGTTTTATCCGTAAATTTTATCAGTCGTTGACTTTGAAACTGACTGTCAGTATCCCAAACTGACTGTTAGTTTGCACTGTTTTATTTCCATAAACGACCTCAAACGGCTAGCTAAGTTTTCTCCGGATTTTACTTCTTTCTGGTCGTGACCCAAACTGACTGTCAGTTTGTCATACTAACTGTCAGTTTGCACTGTTGATTTTCCAGCTCGTGCACAACGGCTCTTTTGATCATTTGGGCTATAAATAGAGGCTTTGAGCAGATGTTTTAGACACCAAGTAGCCTCATACTCTCATATACACTTGAGCATTTGTTTTAGAGTTAAAAATCTTGATCTGTTGATCAAGTCTTGAGCTTTGTGATCCACCGAGTGTTTTCGTTCATATCATCTGCATACTTAGAGTTTCTTGGTGCGTGTTAGAGGTCTAGAAGAGACCTTGTAGCTTGTTACTCTTGGTGAATGCCCTCACCTAGACTGTTTGGTGGTGTGGCCGTTGACCTCTTCCGTTCGGAGATTGTCGGAGAGACTTGGCGTGATTGTAAAAGGCATTGGTGCTCGCCTTTTCGGAGTGGACAAGGAGCAACCACTAGTGAGTAATAATCTTTGTGGATATTGAAGCAAGACTCATTCATTTGATTGCTTCAACGAGGAGTAGGGGAGACCGGGCGAGTCTCCGAGACCTCAAAAAAAATCTTGTGTTTGTCTTCTACTCTCTTCTATTTTAATTGTGCAATAAATTCATTTGTTCTTTCATTGCAAAATTTGTTTTAAATTGAAGTTTTTAAAAGCCTCCTATTCACCCCCCTCTAGTCGGCATCCTTGATCCTATACGTGGTATCAGAGCGTGGTCTCTCAATTAAATAGGTTTTACCGCCTAGAGAGAGGATGACGTCAAATGAGGGATTTCATCTCGGTCATACCGATCATGCGCCCATCTTTGATGGTACTAACTACCCTTATTGGAAGGTGCGCATGTCGGTATTTCTAGAGGTCATGGGGCTTGATGTATGTGACATTGTTAAGCTTGGGTTTACTCCTCCGGATGATTCGGCAAATCATTTAGGTGACGAAAAGAGAAAACTACACTTAAACGCCCGCGCTAAAATGCTCTCTTTGCCGGTTTGTCTTTAAATGAGTTCAACCGTGTGAGCAATCTCACCACCGCTCACAAGGTTTGGACCACCCTCGAAGAAATATATGAGGGAACTACTAAAGTCAAAGAGGCAAAGCTGCTCATGGTAAGGCAACGATACGATACATTCACAATGTCATCAACTGAGTCCGTGGATTCCATGTTTACTCAGTTGAACAATATTGTAAATGAACTCAAGGGGTTAGGAGTTGTTTTTACTGACATCGATATTGTAAGAAAAATGCTCAGGGTTCTTCCAGAAATTTTTGACACTCTGGTGACGGTACAAACCAACTCCGACCTATCGACCACCACACCGACGAATCTCTATGGGAACCTCATCACCCATGGGATGCATCGAAAGGAGAAGAAGGAAGCGGTCGAACCTTCGGAGACGAAGAAGAAGACGTTGGCTTTCAAAGCCGGCTCCAAAAATGACTCGAGCGATGGCTCCTCCGACAAAGATCTAGCTCTTATGGTAAAGAACACTCAAAAACTTCTTCGCAGGTTACACAAGAAAGGAGTAAACATCGACACACGACAAAAGGGGCCAAAACAATCGAACTTCAAGGACATCATATGCTACGGATGTCATGAAAAAGGACATATAGCCTCGAGATGTCCAAACAAGAATAAGACTTGGGACAAGAAGAAGAAATTCTTCAAGAAGAACAATGGCGCAACCAAAGAAGCTTGCTTCGGAGAATGAATGTCCGGAGGAGAGAGCTCCGACTCTGAATCCGACGATGAAGGAGGTTGCTCGAAGAAGCTAGCCTGACTAGCTCTGGGCAACATTTCGACTAGTTCATCCCTTTGTCTTATGGCTAAAGGTGATGGAAAGGTACATTCTAATGATCCTTCATATGATGAGCTTGTTGAAATGATCACTGAATTGAATGAAGTTTTTGGAATTACTAAAAAGAAGTATAGAGCGCTTAAAGAAGAGCATTCTTCTTTACGCATTCAATACTCAGAATTAAAAGATTCATATGAAAGTCTGCTCATTAAAGATATTGCTAATATTTCATCTAAGGTAGATGTAGCCATTTCATGTGTTCTTGATAATACTCCTTCTAATGCTATTCCTACTAATTCTCTTGATATACCATGTGCTTCAAATGAAACTATTTTAAATGAAAATAATAAACTTAAGGCACAAATTGAAAAGCTTGGAAAATGATTAGAAAATTGTTATAAAGGAAAAGTATCCCTTGATCTTATTCTTAGTAAACAAAAATGTTCTTTTAGAAAAGAAGGACTTTGATACTTTCCGAAAAAAGGAAAGAAGTTAAATACTAAAACCATCTTTGTAAGTGCATGCAAAAAATTTTGTTTTAAATGCCATGAAACTGGTCATTCTCATGATGCCTGTCCTTTAATGACTTCAAATTATTTTGATGCTTGCTACATGCTTCAAAGGTCAAAGAAAGGATATGCTATAGCAAAGTTTGTTGGTGCACCCATGTTAAATAAAAAGAAGAAATCAATCTGGGTGCCCAAAACTTTGATCGCTAACATCGAAGGACCCAAAAGGGTTTGGGTACCTAAAAAGACTTGATTCTTTTGTTTTTGTAGGTGAACTACAAGACCGGTGGAAAACATTGGGTGCTAGATAGTGGATGCTCCGAACACATGACCGGTAACAAGAAGTTGTTCACCTCATTAGAAGACAACTCAAGCGAAAATCAGAAGATCACCTTTGGCGACAACTGTCAAGGAAATGTGGTAGGCTTGGGTAAAATTGCAATATCAAATGATCTCTCAATCTCAAATGTTTTACTTGTTAAATCTCTGAATTTTAATTTGCTTTCCGTTACACAAATTTACGATTTTGGATTTCATTGCACATTTTATCCTAAAGAAGTTCTACTTGAAAGTTTAAAAAACAATTCTTTGATTTTCAAAGGCTTTCGTTTTGGAAATCTTTATCTGGTTGATTTTCACTCTAAAGATGCATCTCTTTCAACATGTTTTGTCTCTCAAACCTCAAAAGGTTGGCTATGGCATAGAAGACTTGCACATGTTGGAATGCATCAACTTAAAAAGCTTTTGAAACGTGATTTGGTTGTTGACTTAAAAGATGTGAATTTTGAAAAGGATAAACCTTGTAGCGCTTGTCAAGCAAGTAGCTACTTCACATCCGATTAAACGTGTTCTTTCAATTTGCAAACCTTTGTAACTATTGCATATGGATTTATTTGGACCTTCTGAGTTCCAAAGTATCGGGGTTAACAACTATGGTTTTGTTATTGTTGATGATTTTACTCGCTACACTTGGGTTTTCTTTATTTCTCAAAAATCTGAAACCCCTGATGTTTTCAAAAGTTTTGCAAAACGTGTTTTCACTGAATTCGAACTTTCCATCAAGAAAATCCATAGTGATCATGGTGGAGAATTCGTTAATTCAACCCTAGTTGATTTTGTGACTCGTAAGGTATTAAACACGAATTTTCTACTTCTTACACTCCACAGCAAAATGGAGTTGTAGAAAGAAAAAATCGAACATTATTAGAAATGGCAAGAACAATGCTAAGTGAGTATGATACTCCTACTCGCTTTTGGGCTGAAGCCGTGCATACTGCTTGCTATTCTATTAATCGGCTTTATTTGCATCCTCTTCTAAATTTAACCCCTTATGAACTTCTTATTGGACGCAAGCCAAATATTTCATATTTTCGAGTTTTTGGTTGCAAATGCTATATCCTTAGAAAAAAAAATTTTGGTGGTAAATTTCAAAGAAGAGTAGATGAAGGCTTTCTAGTCGGATACTCTACCACTAGCAAAGCTTATCGTGTTTTTAATAAAAATACAAGTTGCATTGAAGAATCATACGACATAGAATTCGATAAAACTAATGACTCTCAAAAGGAGCAAGTCTCTTGTGAAGTTTCAGGTGAAGATCTTCAAGAAGCTGTGAAGAATATTACCATTGGAGACATCAAACCAAGAGAAGATGATCAAGAAGATGATGACAATATTGAGAATGATGATCAACATGCATCATTATCTCATATTGATCCACCAGAACAAGATCAAGAAGAAGCAACACAAGATGAAACACCAAGGCAACATCAAACGATCACTACGGATCACCCTTTAGATCAAATACTGGGTGATATCAGTAAGGGTGTTCAAATTCGCTCTCATATTACTTCATTTTGTGAACATCAATCATTTGTATCATCTTTAGAACCCAAACATGTAGATGAAGCTATCAGTGATCCTAATTGGGTTAATGCTATGCATGAGGAACTTAATAATTTTTCTAGAAATGAAGTTTGGACTTTAGTAGAAAGACCCAAGGATCATAATGTAATTGCAACAAAATGAGTTTTCAGAAATAAGCAAGATGAAAATGATGTAGTTGTTAGAAACAAAACTCGTCTTGTTGCACAAGGTTTTTCTCAAGTCGAAGGTTTAGACTTTAGTGAAACCTTTGCACCTATGGCAAGACTTGAAACTATTCGGATACTTCTTGCTTATGCATCTAGTTTTAATATTAAGTTATTTCAAATGGATGTAAAAAGTGCCTTTTTGAATGGTGAAATATCTGAACTAGTTTTTGTTGAACAACCTCCTAGTTTCGAAGATTCAAAATTTCCAAACCATGTGTTTAAACTGTCTAAAGCTCTCTATGGTCTCAAACAAGCTCCTCGAGCTTGGTATGAACGACTTAGAGACTTTCTTTTATCAAAAAATTTTAAAATTGGGAAGGTTGATACAACTCTCTTTACAAAAATGATTGAAAAAAATTTGTTCATATGTCAGATATATGTCGATGATGTTATTTTTGGATCTACTAATGAAAATTTTTGTCATGAGTTTGGAGAAATGATGTCTAGAGAATTCGAGATGTCAATGATCGGCAAGCTAGACTTCTTCCTTGGACTTCAAATCAAGCAACTCAAGAACGGTACGTTTGTGAGTCAAACGAAGTACGTGAAGGACTTGCTCAAGCGTTTTGGGATGGAAGATGCTAAAACAATCAAAACCCCCATGTCCACAAATGGACATCTCGATATGGACAACAATGGAAAATCGGTCGATTCTAAACTTTATAGGTCTATGATTGGTAGTTTGTTATATCTTACTGCATCTAGGCCTGATATCATGTTCAATGTTTGTTTATGTGCTAGATTTCAGTCAACCCCTAAGGAATGTCATTTGATTTCTATTAAAAGAATCCTTAGATACTTGAAATGATATCCCAACCTAGGTCTTTGGTATCTGAAAAATGCAAACTTTGAATTAATTGGTTATTCGGATTCAGATTATGCTGGTTGTAAGATTAATAGAAAAAGCATATCTGGTAGTTGTCAATTATTGGGGAGATCTCTCCACCGCTGAAGCGAAATATGTGTCTACAGGAAGTTGTTGTGCTCAAATTTTATGGATGAAGCAGACATTTTTGGATTATGATATAATATTTGAAAAGTGGCACTCTTGTGTGATAATGAAAGTGCCATTAAAATTGCTAATAATCCTGTTCAACATTCTAGAACTAAGAATATTGAAATACGGCACCATTTTATAAGAGATCATGTGGCAAAAGGAGACATAGATGTGAGTTATATCAGAATAGACATGCAACTAGCAGATATTTTCACAAAACCCTAGATGAAACTAGATTTTGCTTTCCAAGAGGTGAATTAAACATTATTGATATATCAAATGCTAGTTGATGTGCTATTTTTATATTAAATATATGCCACTCTCTTTCTGGTCGAATTTGTCCAAACTGACAGTTAGCATGCCAAACTGACTATCAGTTACTAGTACAGGAGCCTGGTCGTAGCCTCTGGTCGAAGTCGTTGACCATGCTGACAGTCAATTTCATAAATTGACTGTCAGTTATGTGCTTCAACTTTGGTCGTTACCTCTGGTCTCGGACGGTGACCCACACTGACTGTCAGTTTCATAAACTGACTATCAAGCTCAAAACTCAGTTCTGTGAACTGACTGTCAGTTCCATGCTTTTGGTTTTTGAACTGACTGTCAATACATTCAAAAACAGAGACAGATAGTTTTGTCCGGGGGATTTTGTCCGGGATTGTCCGGCCTGTACAAAACTTGAGAGTTTCTTTTGAGATGTAACCAGAGACATATTAATCCATCTGGGGGCTTTTGTCCGTGGCATGGCCTGACATTTTCCGGCCTGTACAATTTGTGTGAGCCTTAATCTAAGCATGAACCAGAGACAAATGAATCTGTCCGGGCTTTTTGTCCGGACAAAAGATCATTTGTCTGGCCTTCACAAAAATAGCCCAACGGTACCTGATATGTTTGCAACGGTCATATTGACTTGCACTTGCCGGACAATGTTCAGCCTGTACAAAATTGGCACAGCTTGTTGCAAACGGCTAGTTTCTTGGGAGGGCTATATATACTGTTGGATCAAGGATGCCGACTAGAGAGGGGGGGGGGGGTGAATAGGAGGCTTTTAAAAACTTCAAATAATAATAAGTTTTTATTCCAAGAAGAACCAAATGCAATTTAATATATTAAAGAGAGAAGATAGAGAACGAACACAGCTGTTTTTACCGAGGTATCGGAGACTCGCCCAGTCTCCACTAGTCTTCGTTGAAGCACTTAACCACTTGAGTTTTGCCTCAATACTCACGAAGAGTATTATCTACTAAGGTTGCTCCTTGTCCACTCCGGAAAGGCGAGCACCGATGCCTTATACAAGCTTGCCGAGCCTCTCCGACAATCTCCAATCTCGAGAGGTCAACCGCCACGCCTCCGAACCGTCTAGGTGAGGGCGCTCACCAAGAGTAACAGGCAGCGAGGTCTTCTCTTGACCTCCAAACACGCACCGAGAAACTAAGTGAATGCAAATGCAAATGAACTGAAGTGCTCGGTGGATCGGAAAACACTCGACTTGATCAAAAGATCAAGATTTTAAGTGGAAAACTAAAGCTCAAGAGTGTATAAGAAATGCTACTGCTTGTTGTGTAAAACTTATGCCCAAAGCCCCTTTTTATAGTCTCAAGAATCAAATGAACCGTTGGAGTTAGGGCTGAAAATCAGCAACTCAAACTGACAGTCAGTTTGACTAACTGACAGTCAGTTTAGTGCACAACGGCCGACAAAATTTACGGATGAAACTTTGCTAGCCGTTCGTGGTCGTTTAAGGAAAGCTGAAACCCACAACTGACAGTCAGTTCGACCATTAACTCGACCAAAAACAAATAGAAACTCAGTTAAAAGCACTGTGGTCGAAACCCCAACTGACAGTCAGTATGGACAAACTGACAGTCAGTTTAGTACAAAAATTTTGAGCCCAAAATACACCCTTTCTGGACAATTGTCAGTTAACACGAATTGACATTCAAACTGACAGTCAGCCCGAACAAAAACAGAGATAATTTTAAATCCAGAAATCCAAAAGAGGTGTTTAATAGCTCGTTTGAAAGATAATTTCAAGGGCTATATTTTTTTCAACAGAAGCAAAAACCAGATCTGCATAGATCTTTCTGAAAATTGCAAATACTCTTCTGCTGTCAAAAACTGAACTGAAAAACAGATTTTTCAAAATAAGTTCAAATCAAATCCAATCCAATCAAAAAGATGCAATGCAATGACCTAAGTTTCTCGGTTTATGTTGGAGATAAAGAGAGGACTTTCGTCACCTCTCTTTATAGTACGGTTAAAACTAAAAATAATTTTCCTAACCGATCATCTCCAAACGCCGAGATCGGTAAAAAATAGAAACTCATAATACCTTAGGTCTTTCGCATCTTCATGTTTTGCGTCTTGTCTCTGATCTTCTGCACCTCGTGCTTCTCTTCATGTCGGGTTCATCTTGATCATCTCGTAATTCTTCCCGAACAAACTCTGTATCAACAATCTCAGAAGTACAATTAGTCTAGAACACTTTGTTTTCATTAATCATCAAAATTAGGGTTAGGCATGAAGACCTAGATGCAACAATCTCCCCCTTTTTGATGATTGATGACAACACGTGTTCAAAAAGAAATAACTCCCCCTGAGTATATGCATCATATCAGAGCATAAACCATCACATATACATCAGAGCATCTCATACATACAAACACTCACAGATATACATATATCACCAAGTCATATCAGAGCATACAAATCTCAAAATCAAGATATCATACATATCAAGGTATCAGAGCTACACAGATAAACACATTATATCCAAAATCACACATAGACATATCTGATAAGCAAAAACATCTCCATAATATAAAGAAAATAAACATCTGTCCAAAACATCAATAGACTATAATATCCAAAATACTTCTCCTCCTTTGGCATCAAGCACAAAAAGGGAGGCAAAAATACAAATCAAAGCCTAAGGCTCATCATCTGAAGAAAGTCCTAGAACATCTGTATCCCCAGAGCCTGCTGGAGATCCAGATGCGTCGCCCACAGGAGACAGGGGCGGAGTAGCGGCTGGAGCAAGAGCAACTGGAGCCGGAGCTGGTGCTGCAGGAGCTGGATCAGCTGGTCCTGAAGCTGTGCTCGGTGAAGACGAAGCAGGGCGGGCCCTCTTGCGAGGGACCGGAGAATCTGACGCAGGCAGATGTCGCAGTATCTCCTCCTGCTGTGCAACCAAATGAAGCAACATCTGGTGATGCTCCGCCTGGGTGCTGAGGATCTGCTGCTGGGTCTGGAGAACCTGCTGGAGCAAAGAAGGTGACGCCGCGGAAGATCCGGCACCAGGGTCTGAAGGAGGTGCTGGGTCGGACTCCTGAACTGGAGCCTCATCCGCTGACTCCCCCGCAACATCATCATCTGATGCGGGAGAATCAGGGCCAGCAGCTGCAGCGGGGCGATCACCGAGCCGGCGATCAGCCTGGCCCGGAGGATAAAAGAGGAGCGGATGATGGGGCCGTGGGAGCTCAGAATCCACAGCCCGGATATGGAGAAGCACCGCCATGATATACGGAGCGTATATCAGCTGACGGTGCGGAGAAAGAAGAACGTGCTGAATCTCACTAATGATGAGATCAGCAACGTCGAACGGCTCCTCCTGAAAGATGGAAATCAGGACGTGGAGGGCCAGATAGGTGATCCTAGCCCTATCTCCGCTCATGGGGACCAGAGTGAGACGGAGGATCCGTAGGGCTAGGTCTACATCACGGCGCAGGCTGGCAACGTGACGGAGCTGGAAGGGGCCGGAGTAAAGCATGGCCACCTCCCGATGCTCCAGATCTGGAAGGGTATGGAGCTGGCGGCCAGAAGGAGGGCCCACCAGTCCAAGCGCGGACTCCAATTGCTCCTTCGTGACGGTGTAGACCTGGAGGCCCGTCATGAAGGTCATGAAGTCGCGCTGAGGGGAGATGAAAACGGTGGAATAGAACTGGCAAATGGGCCCCTCAGTCCAGTGCAGAGAGGAATCGACAATAAGGTCGCGGATCCCTACAGTGCCAAAGAGATCTGCGAGGGTGGCGATGCCTGTGCGAGAGGCAATCGTACCCCACGACAGAGAGCGGTGGGCGAAGATGCGGTGGTGGAGGCAAAAACAAAGGGCGGCGGCGGTCGTCGACGGCGAGGAGGAGGTGCCGGCGAGACTTGGCGGTGGTGCAGCACAAAGGGGAGACCCCAGCGGCGAGAGGAGAAGGCGAGAAGGCAAGGAAACAAAACGAGGGTTTTAGAGATCGGGACCCCGCAACTGACAGTCAGTTCCAAACTCAGAGACATGGAACTGACAATCAGTGTACCACACTGACAGTCAGTTCACAGAACCGAGTTTTGAAACTGACAGTCAGTGTATGAGACTGACAGTCAGTTTGAGACTCGAACTCGACCAGGAGCTACGACCAAAATCAATTGCACGTAACTGACTGTCAGTTAGGACAATGACTTCGACCAGAGACTAAGACCAGGCTCCTAAGCACTAAACTGACTGTCAGTTTGGTCAAATTCGACCAGAAGCAGTCTAAGACCAGAGAGGGAATAAAATAATATTATTTTATACAAACAACACATTTAGCACATCAACTAGCATTTGATATATCAATAATGTTCAGTTCACCCCTTAAAAAGCAAAATCTTGATTCATCTAAGGGTTTAGTGAAAATATCTGCTAGTTGCATATCAGTTCTAACATAATTCACATCAATATCTCCTTTTGCCACATGATCTCTAATAAAATGGTGCCGTATTTCAATATGCTTAGTTCTAGAATGTTGAACAGGATTATTTGCAATTTTAATGGAACTTTCATTATCACACAATAGTGGCACTTTATCAAAAATGATTCCATAATCCAAAAATATCTGCTTCATCCATAATAATTGAGCACAACAACTGCCTGCAGACACATATTCAGCTTCAGCTGTGGAGAGGGCTACAGAATTTTGTTTCCTAGATGACCATGATACTAAGGACTCCCCAACAGCTGACAGCTACCAGATGTGCTTTTACGATCAATTTTGTACCCAACATAATCAGAATCAGAATACCCAATTAATTCAAAATTTGCATCTTTAAGATACCAAAGGCCTAAACTGGGACAGCATTTTAAATACCTAAGGATTCTTTTAAGAGCAATTAAATGACATTCCTTAGGATCTGACTGAAATCTAGCACATAAGCACACACTAAACATGATATCAGGCCTAGATGCAGTAAGATATAAAAGACTACCAATCATAAACCTATACAGTTTAGAATCGACCGATTTGCCGCTTTTGTCCATGTCCAGATGTCCATTGGTCGCCATGGGAGTTTTGATTGCTTTGGCGTTTTCCATCCCAAAGCGCTTGAGCAGATCCTTCACGTACTTTGTTTGACTCACGAACGTGCCATTCTTGAGTTGCTTGATTTGAAGTCCTAGGAAGAAGCTCAACTCACCAATCATGGACATCTCGAACTCCCTAGACATCATCTCTCCAAACTCATGACAGAAATGTTCATTAGTAGATCCAAAGATAATATCATCAACATAAATATGACAAATGAATAAATCCTTTTCAATTTTCTTTGTAAAGAGAGTTGTGTCAACCTTCCCAATTTTAAAACTTTTTGATAATAGAAAGTCTCTAAGACGCTCATACCAAGCCCGAGGAGCTTATTTGAGACCATAGAGAGCTTTTGACAATTTAAATACATGGTTTGGAAATTTAGAATCTTCAAAACCAGGAGGTTGTTCAACAAACACAAGTTCAGAAATTTCACCAT
This sequence comes from Pharus latifolius, assembly GCA_019359835.1. Taxonomy (NCBI): domain Eukaryota; kingdom Viridiplantae; phylum Streptophyta; class Magnoliopsida; order Poales; family Poaceae; genus Pharus; species Pharus latifolius. Next base: position 37,613,316 of record CM033325.1, read on the forward strand.
TTAAGAACGCACTTTTTACATCCATTTGAAAAAGTTTGATGTTAAAACATGATGCATAAGCAAGAAGTATACGAATAGCTTCAAGTCTTGCTATAGGTGCAAAAGTTTTACCAAAGTCTAAATCTTCGACTTGAGTGAAGCCTTGAGCAACAAGACGAGCTTTGTTCCTAATTACAACTCCATTTTCATCTTGCTTATTTCTGAAAACCCATTTTGTTCCAATAACATTATGATCCTTGGGTCTTTCTACTAAAGTCCAAACTTCATTTCTAGCAAAGTTATTAAGTTCCTCATGCATGGCATTAACCCAATCAGGATCATTTAAAGCTTCATTAACAAGTTTGGGTTCTAAAGAAAATACAAATGAATGATTTTCACAAAATGCAGCAATACGAGATCGAGTTTGAACACCCTTACTGACGTCACCCAATATTTGGTCTAGAGGGTGATCCTTGGTGATCGTTTGATGCTGCCTTGGTGCTTCATCTTGTACATCTTCATCTTGACCTTGTTCTGGAGGATCAACATGAGATGATGATACATCTTGATCAACATTTTCAATGTTATTATCATCTTCTTGATCTTCTTCTCTTGGCTTGATGTCTCCAATGGTTATGTTCTTCATGGCATCTTGAAGATCTTCACCTGAAACTTCACAAGAAACTTTCTCCTTTTGTGAGCCATTAGTTTCATCAAATTCGACATCACTAGATTCTTCAATGCAACTTGTATTTTTATTGAAAACACGATAAGCTTTACTAGTTGTGGAGTATCCGACTAGAAAGCCTTCATCTACTCTTCTTTGAAATTTACCACCAAAATTTCTTTTCTTAAGAATATAATATTTGCATCCAAACACTCGAAAATAAGAAATATTTGGCTTACGCCCAATAAGAAGCTCATAAGGAGTCAAATTTAGAAGAGGATGCAAATAAAGTCGATTTATAGAATAGCAAGCGGTATGCACGGCTTCAACCCAGAAGCGAGTAGGAGTATCATACTCACTTAGCATAGTCCTTGCCATTTCTATAAGTGTTCGATTTTTCCTTTCAACAACTCCATTTTGTTGTGGAGTGTAGGATGTGGAAAAATCATGTTTGATTCCAAGAGAGTCACAAAAATTAAATAGAGTTGAATTAACGAACTCTCCACCATGATCACTACGGATTTTCTTGATGGATAATTCGAATTCAGTAGAAACACATTTTGTAAAACTTTTGAAAACATCGGGGGTTTCAGATTTTTGAGAAATAAAGAAAACCCAAGTATAGCTAGTAAAATCATCAACAATCACAAAACCATAATTGCTACCCCCGATACTTTGGAACTCGGAAGGTCCAAATAAATCCATATGAAGGAGTTCCAAAGGTTTACAAGTACAAAGAATGCGCTTAGTTGAATGTGAAGTAGCTACTTGTTTGCCAGCTTGACAAGCGCTACAAGGTTTGTCCTTTTCAAAATTCACATCCTTTAAGCCAACAACCAAATCACGTTTTAAAAGTTTTCTCAATTGATGCATTCCAACATGTGCAAGTCGTCTATGCCATAGCCAACCTTTTGAGGTTTGAGAGATAAGATATGTTGAAAGAGATGCATCTTTTGAGTGAAAATCAAGCAAATAAAGATTTCCAAAACGAAAGCCTTTAAAGATCAAGGTTTTATCTTTTAAACTTTCAACCAAAACTTCTTTTGGGAAAAATGTGCAACTAAAACCAAAATCGTAAATTTGTGCAACGGAAAGCAAATTGAAGTTCAGAGATTCGACCAACAAAATAGCCTTCTTTGATTTCTTCATTCTTCTTCTTGAAGAACTTCTTCTTCTTGTTCCACGTCTTGTTCTTGTTTGGACATCTTGATGCTATATGTCCCTTCTCATGACATCCATAGCAAATGATGTCCTTGAAGTTGTTTTGCTTTTGACCCTTTGGTCGTGTGTTAAGATTGACACCCTTTTTATGCAGCCTGCGAAGAAGTTTTTGAGTATTTTTTACCATGAGTGTGAGGTCTTCATCGGAGGAGCCATCGCTTGAATCGTTCCTTGCATTAGCTTTGAAGGCCAAAACTTTCTTCTTCATCTCCGAGGGTTCAGCTGCTTCTTTCTTCTCCTTCTTGTGCATCTCATGGGTGATGAGGTTCCCATAAAGATCGGTTGGTGTTGTGGTCGATAAATCGGAGTTTGTGAGAACCGTGACCAAAGTGTTGAAGCTTTCCGGTAAGGCCCTAAGCATCTTTCTCACAATCTCAAGGTCAGTAAAAACAACACCAAGACCCTTGAGTTCATTCACAATGTTATTCAACCGAGTAAACATGGAATACACAGACTCAGTTGATGACATGGTGAATGTCTCATATTTTTGCCTCACCATTAGCAACTTTGCCTCTTTAACCTTTGTTGTGCCCTCGTAAATTTCTTCGAGGGTGGTCCAAACCTTATGAGCAGTCGTGAGATTGCTCACACGGTTGAACTCATTCAAGGATAAACCGACAAAGAGTGCATTTTTCGCACGGGTGTTTAAATGCAGCTTTCTCCTATCGTCCTCAGACTGACTTGCCGGATTATCCGGAGGAGTAAAACCGAGTTTAATGATATCCCATACATCAAGCCCCATAGCTTCTAGGAATACTGACATGCGCACTTTCCAATACGGATAGTTTGTCCCATCAAAGATAGGCGCACGATCGGTATGACCAAGAAGGAAATCCCCACTTGACGACATCCTCTCTCTAGGCGGTAACGCCTAATGAATTGTAACACCCTGAGTTAGGGGTGAAAATTTCCTTTTTCATCAATAGCATGCATGCATGTATCAGTAGTAGTAGCCAGATCAGTATCTATCTCAAGCCCTAAAATCTCCAAAATCTATCCTGTGACCTCAAATCAAGATCAGATTGTTCAGATGTGATCTATTAGTTATCCTGAATCAAAAAGCCTTCAGAACCCAGATCCAATTCTATCTCTAACTTCCAGAATTATCAACTCCATTCTATTTTCGAAAACAGAATATCCTATATTACCCAAATACCCTAAGTTTCAGAAATCCAGATTTAATCTAAATCTTGACCAAGTTCAGACCAGATTATTCCTGGAACATGATCATGGGTATGCCAATACCTTAAACTAGAAAGTTGGCAGCCAGATTTCACCATCTAGACTCTTTTCACAAATCAGTCCAAGAGTTATCGCAAATTAGTCCTTATCTGATATCTGAAAACCCAAAAAGGCTAAAATCTCCAGATTAACTCCAAATTCAGAATTTCTTCAGCAAATCTTCTCAAAATGCTATTTTCCACAAGTCTCTCTTCTGTGCAGATATCAAAATCAAACCCTAAATGCCAGAATTCAAAATCGACAAAACTCAAATCCTACTTTACCCTATTTTCAGTTTGTATCGAAAACTATTCAAATGTGTCAAATCTTATCAACCATCTTTGCCAAATACCTTGTTGAATATATCTGCCAGATTAGTGAAATCAATTTCAGTCTAAACCTTCCAGAATTCCAGATTTGCAATTAGTCCAAAACTCAAAGAATTGAAACTGCAGTTCAGTCCATTTTCGACCAGGCCCTTTACTATGCGCACGACCAGGGCTCGCCGTGGTTCCCTTGCGCCGTGCACGCTCGCCGCCGGCCAAGCTTCGCCGCACTTGTGACCGTGCATGCCGGTGCGCACGTGTCTCGCTCCAGCCAGTGCCGTGGCAAGGTTGCTGCTACGTCGACGACCAGTGCCTGCTTCCGCGCGCGATCAACGGCTTTTGTCAGCAATTCATCGCCACGTCGCTTCGCCGCGCCAATACTTGTCGCCACCGCTTGCTACAAGCTTTGCCAGGTCCTGATGAGGCGACACTGTGATCAGCTGCAAGCTTGTCGCCGTCGCATCACCGCTCTTGCTGTTTCTTCGCCGCTATTGCTCTTGCACGCAACCAGTCAAGTCACCGGCTGCCAATTACTTCATTGTCCCCTCTTCGCAAGCTTTGCCTGGTCTATTTAAACGCTCCTGTGTGCAGCAGCTTCTCCACACTTCACCAGAAATCAGCCAAGTCCTGGAATTCCTGTTTTCGTTTTCTTCTCCGGCGAGCCGTCGAGGAGGCTCACGGTGCCAGCTTCATCCGTTGTACCAATCTCCAAATTGAATCCATCAGTGAGTTCCCCTACTCATCCTCTCTGTGTAGTACTCTCTAATTGCTCCCCGGTGACCTCTAACACCGGCGATCACCGGAATTGTCAATTGCCCTGTTCCTGTAATGTGGCTCAATCCAGTACAAATTAGCCTTCGATTCTGTAAACAAAATTGATCAGTAAGCTAAATCAACCATGCCTGTAAACTTAGAACAATCAATTGATCCCAATTTGAAGCTATTCCCGATTTTGCAATTTATCAGTTGCTGGCTCTCGTCGCCAAGCCACACCGGCGATCCTCCGGCCAAATTGACGTCGCCAGTAGCTTACTCATACCATTCTATCACTCCTAGAGCAAGGAATCGAGTTCAATCGGCTTGTGGTGAAAATGCCCAAATCCAGTGCTTCTTCTCCGGCACCGATCACCGGAAAGCTTGTTCCAGCCATTTTAGCCCTCGAAACCTTGTCTTTTAGATGTGCCTTAGCCTCATGAGCATTTTTGTCTTCTAGCCCGACACCTAGATCGGCCTAGATCGGAAGTTATAGCTTTGCCAAGTTTTTGTCCAGAACTGATCTAGTGCAGCCAGTTCATCTCAGTTCATCACCAAATTTCTTGCTTTCCAGCCATTTCCTGCCCTAGATCCTGTTGACTTAATTGTTCCTGTTATCAATGCCTACCTCCCAGACAAAGTGGTGCATCATTTGGAGCTCCAGATCAAAAGTTATGCTAAGCCCTAGTTTTTGGCATTGTCAGCTCTATGCCAGAGCTTGTCAACCAGTGGCATTGACCTTGTTTACTCACTTCTGTTTGTGCATTTTGAAAACCACTTTGTCCACTGAATTTGTAGAGTTGTGATCTACATTTTCTTCTACTACCACAACTTGAGATAAGCACCCTAGCTTTTCTTAAAGCAATGTCCAAGCCTTGATCCGAATGCCGATCTGTTGACATTCGCTGTTTTGATTAAACCAGCCACAAAATTGTTATCCCTATTGTAATCCTGAAACCCTAAGATTATCTAATCACCATCCTTAGCCCAAATTCCTTGAAACCCTAGAATCTCGACTCAGTTCAGTTTACAGTTCAAATTATCTCCAGTTTAGTTCAATCATTCTTGTTGAGCATTTCTGCATATAAGTCATAAAACATTTTAATATTATAAGTAATTATTGTGTGTTTGTTTGTCGTCGAGCAGATTCAGAAGCTGACTTTGAAGATTTTGCTGTTGACCCGTCATCAACTGCTGTATCTTACGACGCGGAAGGCAAGTCATATCCTTGGTCATCTTGAACCTATATTTTAAATGTTGCTATAATATAACCTTGAATATAGGCAATATTGCATGTGAAAGATTGAGAATGGTTGATTTATGAATTGGCAGTACTAGACTGGTTATCTGTGAAATGTGAAATAAACAAGTTTTGAGCCATGAACTATTATATATGTATGTATATACTTATATTCATGAAATAAAACCCCTAGCCGTGACCAGAAAAATGGTATGGATGGCTGTAGCACTGGAGGTGCTAGACTGCAAAGGATATGCAGCCACTGAAGGTGCAGGGTTGTGGATGGTCTGGTCACTGGCATATAAGGACTAGAACCTTGTGTTGTGCGTCTAGTGGCATGAACAACGTGCTAACCGTAACCTTGGTATGGGACAGGCCTGAACAAGTAATTATGTGGATCGCACATGAAACCCCTGCATGAGATGTGTAGTGATGCACGATAAACACGGAGCGCGGCTCCCACACATATCACTGAAGGTGATCAAGCACGCTGACCCAGTAATGGGAATAAGCAAAGGGGTGGAGGTTTGGATACAACCTGCCACAACTGTGTCTCGCTGAGAGCCACAGGGTCGGGGGTGAATTGTAAGTGATGCATAACAAAAGTTCTTGTTATCTCCACCTTGCCACTCACACATGGTTGTGAGGAGGGGTCTAATCATTTTGATAGGATCGGCTTGAAAGTGGAATATCTTGCGGGTAAATTGGTACCTCTCTGCAGAGTTAAAAACGTATTCGAATACTCCGAGCTCCCGGGTTTATAGGAGTCTGCTGCGGTGGATTAAATCCACGGGGTGTGACACAAGTACTATTTTCTAAATAAAATATGTTTAATCAAGATTACCCAAATGACATGTGTTGTCATGATAAGGAGTGCTGCCGTGGGCTGTCGTGTGTCGACGTGTCGCGGTAGTGCTATAATCTAGTGAACATGATTGATGATGTTATATTATGAAAAGTGCTGCCATGAGCTGAAATAAGATGAGATGAGAAAGAAAAAGATTATTTTACAAATATCCATAATTCTTGACTAGTCTAGGTTCAGATCATCACTACTATATGTATCTACTCTTACCTATGACTTGCTGAGTACGTAAGTGCTCACCCTTGCAACATTCAACTCAATAGATGGAGCCTACCTTGATCAAAATGATGGCATGGAGTACTTCGTGGATCCAGAAGGAGGGAATCAGTTCCGCCAGAGCCCTGAAGTGTGTTGTTCTGCCGTCAACTTCTTTTGTGGGAGGGTCACCTATCTTCTGCTGTGTAGTTAATATTTTGCTAAACCCTGAATGCCTTGTAGGCATTGTAATCCTCCTGATGTAATATTAAGGCCAGCAGGCCACACTGCTTAATATTTTGTGAGTACTCTGTTGCAATGTAATATACTCCTGTGTTTGACTCATCCTGGGAAGTCAAAGGTTTGTGAGAATGGGACTAGCTGCAGCGAGCTAGGTCTCTACAGGAGTAGTCGTAGTCCCAGTCTAGGGGCGCGACATGAATCGAGAGACCGAGCTCTGATACCACGTGTTGGATCAAGGATGCCGACTAGAGGGGGGGGTGAATAGGAGGCTTTTAAAAACTTCAAATAAAAACAAGTTTTTATTCCAAGAAGAACCAAATGCAATTTAATATATTAAAGAGAGAAGATAGAGAACGAACACAGTTGTTTTTACCGAGGTATCGGAGACTCACCCAGTCTCCACTAGTCCTCATTGAAGCACTCAAGCCACTTGAGTTTTGCCTCAATACTCACGAAGAGTATTATCTACTAAGGTTGCTCCTTGTCTACTCCGGAAAGGCGAGCACCGATGCCTTGTACAAGCTTGCCGAGCCTCTCCGACAATCGCCAATCTCGAGAGGTCAACGGCCACGCCTCCGAACCGTCTAGGTGAGGGCGCTCACCAAGAGTAACAGGCAGCGAGGTCTTCTCTTGACCTCCAAACACGCACCGAGAAACTAAGTGAATGCAAATGCAAATGAACTGAAGTGCTCGGTGGATCGAAAAACACTCGACTTGATCAAAAGATCAAGATTTTAAGTGGAAAACTAAAGCTCAAGAGTGTATAAGAAATGCTACTGCTTGTTGTGTAAAACTTATGCCCAAAGCCTCTTTTTATAGCCTCAAGAATCAAATGAACCGTTGGAGTTAGGGCTGAAAATCAGCAACTCAAACTGACAGTCAGTTTAGTGCACAACGGCCGACAAAATTTACGGATGAAACTTTGCTAACCGTTCGTGGTCGTTTAAGGAAAGCTGAAACCCACAACTGACAGTCAGTTATTCAAACTGACAGTCAGTTCGACCATAAACTCGACCAAAAACAAATAGAAACTCAGTTAAAAGCACTGTGGTCGAAACCCCAACTGACAGTCAGTATGGACAAACTGACAGTCAGTTTAGTACAAAAATTTTGAGCCCAAAATACACCCTTTCTGGACAATTGTCAGTTAACACGAATTGACATTCAAACTGACAGTCAGCCCGAATAAAAACAGAGATAATTTTAAATCCAGAAATCCAAAAGAGGTGTTTAATAGCTCGTTTGAAAGATAATTTCAAGGGCTATATTTTTTTCAACAGAAGCAAAAACCAGATCTGCATAGATCTTTCTGAAAATTGCAAATACTCTTCTGCTGTCAAAAACTGAACTGAAAAACAGATTTTTCAAAATAAGTTCAAATCAAATCCAATCAAAAAGATGCAATGCAATGACCTAAGTTTCTCGGTTTATGTTGGAGATAAAGAGAGGACTTTCGCCACCTCTCTTTATAGTACAGTTAAAACTAAAAATAATTTTCCTAACCGATCATCTCCAAACGCCGAGATCGGTAAAAAATAGAAACTCATAATACCTTAGGTCTTTCGCATCTTCATGTTTTGCGTCTTGTCTCTGATCTTCTGCACCTCGTGCTTCTCTTCATGTCGGGTTCATCTTGATCATCTCGTAATTCTTCCCGAACAAACTCTGTATCAACAATCTCAGAAGCACAATTAGTCCAGAACACTTTGTTTTCATTAATCATCAAAATTAGGGTTAGGCATGAAGACCTAGATGCAACATATACCTCGTGTTGGCCTGCATTTGAGGGTGCTCAAGAACTCAAAATTCCTATGCATAAGCTAGCCAAACTCTTTGGAATCAATCTCTTGCATTTAGAGCCAAGATTTGAGCCAAATCTTTGAGAGAAATTAGAGGAGAAGCATTGTGAGAGGCTAAGAGTTCTTAGTGAACTTCATCCGTCATTTGCAAGCTAGTGCTAGAGTGTGGGCATCCATTTGCATCATTTGAGATTCTAGCACTTGATTCATTCAAGTGAAAGCGTTCGACTTGTTACTCTTGGCGATCGTCATCACCTAGATGGTCGGTGGAGGAGAGTCGCGATCTCTCTGTTGAAGTTCGTTGGAGAGGTTGACAAATAAGTATGAAAGGTATTGGTGCTCGCCTATCCGGTGTGGAGAATGGGCAACCCGAGTGGAGATATCCTTTGTGGATATAGAAGCGAGGCTCACGCGTGAGCGCTTCAACGATGAGTAGGGGAGACCGGGCGAGTCCGGACACTTTGGTAAAAATTGTTGTGTCAATTGCTTATCTCTTATTCATTTTGTATTTACCTTGACACAATTGTTTCCAATTAATCTTGTTGCATGTTGTATCGCATATGCTATATTGTTGAATGCAACTAGATGATTAGATAGTTTTTAAACCCTTTGCGAAAAATAGGTTTTCCTAAATATCTTGCAAAAATTGTTTAATCGAAAAGGATTTTTTTAAGTCTCCTATTCACCCCCTCTCTAGTCGGCATTTTCGATTCTACATGTGGTATCAGAGCGAGGTCTTTCATTTATTGGCTTTACCGCCTAGAGAGAAAGGATGAATTCGATAGAGGATTTTGGTTTGATTGCTCCTCACTTTGATGGCTCAAATTATTCTCATTGGAAAATTATTATGAGTACTTATTTTGAGGCATTGAATTTAAATTTATGGAGGTTAGTGCAAAAGGGTATGTCTCATTCGTTGTCTTCGGATAAGGATATTCACCTCCTAAACACAAAGGCTAAAGATGTGCTTCTTAGATCACTTAGTCATGATGTGCTCGGACTTGTGAGTGATTGTTCGACTGCTCACGATGTTTGGACCACTCTAGAGTCTTTATTTGTGGGCACATTTAGCTTTGAGCATGCTAAGATGCGTTTATTGTTGCGGCACTATGAGGCATTTGTGATGTTGGAACATGATACACTCTCCACTATATATGATCGCTTGATCAACATCACAAATGAACTCAAAGCCCATGGGGCTAATATTTCCAATCTAGACATTTGTAGGAAATTGCTTCAGGTATTGCCGGAAGGTCGCTACGAAGACTTCATAACCACTCTTGCAAACGGTGACCTTTCCAACACTTCACCGAGTGAGCTCATTGACATGCTTATGTCAAATGAGGCTATGTCCAAGGAAAAGGACATATGTTCCACCTCTGAGCATATCAAGAAGGATGATTTCATTGCGGAGCATTAGGAGCTTTCTAGTAAGCTCAAAGACGTCAATGACTTGGTTCTTCTAAGCAAGACAAAGGAGAAATCTTGCAAGAAGAGCTCAATGAAAACTAGAAAGAAAGTGTCGAAGTCAAAGTCTTCATCTCAAGACAAACCTATATGCCCTATGGTATGTGACTTGACGGTATTAAATACTAACCTCTCTAATAATGAGTTTATGGATATGATTGTAGAGTTAAAAGACTTGCTTGGCAATATAACTAAAAATTTTTGCACTTTAAATAATAACTACTCATCCTTAAAAGTGCAATATCAAGAGTTGAAAAACTCTTATGATTCTTTGGTTGCCAAGGATGCTATTAGCTCCACATGTATATTAGATGTTAGAGTTGCTTGTGACTCACTTATTGATCCATCTTTAGAGTCACATACTTCTAGTTCATATGCTAGCAATAACTCAATCGTTGATTCATGGTTAGATTCAAATGCTAGCTTTGTAGATGCTAGTACTTTATGTGATAATTTGTCTAATGACTCATTTATTGATTCACATGCTTGTATGGGTGATGCTAGTAACTCATACCATGATTCATCTAGTGACATCTTTTTGCCATGGGATTGGTTCTAGTTGCTCCTCATTTGATATGCCTAACTCATCTAGTGATTGTAGTGCTATGCCTTCTAGTTCATCTACTTGTGATGATATGCCATCTTGTTCTCATCGTATTTCATGTGTTGATTCGGAATCATGTCAAGTACCTAAGATTGAAAATGATGAACTTAAGACTAAAATCAATAGATTGAGCAATGACCTTACTAGATGTCATATGAGTAGTGCTATACTTGTTAAACCCCCTTTAGATCATAGATATTCATTTAAAAGGAGGAAATTAAATCACGTGCACTCATCTAGTAAGAGGCATCACATACTTTATCACACTCATACCATGTCATTCAAAAAGCCCGTTCAAACTTCTTGTTCCTCATATCACTTAAAAGGGCAACATTCACATGAGTGTGTATCTAATGCTTTTAAAATTGGTTATTTGGATTATTATTTGATTTCTTGTTCTAGAAAGGGTTTAATTGCAAAACAAATTAATTTCCGTTTTCAAAAACCTAAAGATAGAACTATTTGGGTACCAAAAGATTTATGAGACAATGCTAGAGGGCTTCGTATGGTTTGGGTACCAAAAAGGGCTTAATTCTTTTTGATGTATTACAAAAAAATTTGCATTGCATTTTCTCCCTTTATTTCTCATTGTTTTAATCTTCATGGCCAACTTTGCAAAATAATGAAAATTTAAAACTTATGATGTTACATCCTTAGGGGTAGTAATTTATGAATGCTTCCTATTGCTCATTTACCCCTATACGTGAAATGTCTCAAAATTGCAAGTATAAGTCTTTTAAATGTCAAATTTTCATTCAAAAGGCCAAAAATCATCAATTCCTATCAAAATGGTCTTAAAATGCATTTAAAAGGATTTTAGAGGCTTTAGATGAAAAGTGATTTCAAAGATTATTTTTATTAAAAACTAGGCCCAAAATGATCTTCGAGAATCTTGTTTTTAAACCAAATCATTTTTGAAAGCAAATCAAGATCTATTTGAAGTTTGACAAAACTTAATTTACAAAACTCCTCTATATTATTACTCCAAAGACGTTCAAAATTGAAAACTTTCTCAAAAGAGTTCTTATTTGAAAATTATGGGTGTTTGAATCTCATCGGAAAACTTGCCTTGACCCGAAATATCCTACATATACAAAACATAAGTTTAGCAAATTCTATAGTCTTTATTCGTGAGCTTCAGCTCAAAATGATTTGAATAACTCATGTAAACTCTTTCATGTCAAAAATCCCATGAAAATCAAATTTGAACTCAACTTGTAAAAGTTTGTCAAATTTCAACCTTCTTGGTTAACATAAAGATCATTTGACCATAACTCTTGATTGTCAAATCCTTTTTGGCAAATTCTTTTTGAAAATATATTTGATGCATTGAGAATTATTTCTACAAATTTTCATTTCAATTGGATTTGATTTGAGCAATAATTGATTCTTTTCGCAAATCAAATACAAATTCTGCAAAATTTAGACTCCTCGTGGTTTTTGGCTGATTTGTCATTTTTATTTCTTTAAATTGGTTGGCTATTTGAAGAAAGTTTCTACATGATATTTTATCTTTCATGATTGGTCTTTATTGATAATTTATTTCAAAATTGTTGAAAGTCATTTGCATGGATTTTCATGTGCCTTTACAAGTGTAAAATAAGTTTCTCAATCTGAAATCTGAATCTTTAAATCTGGTCAACATTTGTCATTTTCATATCTTATAGTTGGCTCCAATCTTGGCTTCACTATAAAAAGCAATCTAGTTCCTTATTGTATCATTCATCTCCAAACTTATTTTGGGATTTTTGGAACTTGTTTGCATATGTTTCGATGATTAAAAAAAAAGGCATGGTGTTTAAGAAAACTTTCAGTCAAATTGGATGTCAACCTCTCAATTCTTTCATATGACTAAAATATTTGAATATTGGATCTTCATGTAAAGTGTTTGTGTTGATGTGATTTATCTCCATGAAACTTTTCATAAGTTTTGATGATTGTTTGGATGTTTTTTCAAATTGAGCTTATTTGGATCCTTCTTGATTATCTTTGAAACTAAATCATTTGATCCAAATACTATTTGGTAAGAACTTCAAAATTGAAAGTAAATAAAATTTATGCCAAATAGCATTCCCTTGCTCCTAGCATGTCATGGCCTTAAATTGACTTCATTTCAAACATTCTTTGTTTTAGGCCATAAAAAAGTGAGTTCATGATCTTCTCTTTTGTTTTGATTTTTTTTGAACTTTTGTTATTCACAAATAGATCATTTCCATCTCTTACACATATTTCATGATCAAATTTGTATGACGCATTTAGGGGGAGCAACTTCAAAGTTATTGAATCCTTGTATACCCTAATTGTGCACATGTATCAAATTATGCAAGTGTTTTGGGAAAAAGGGTCATTTTCGAGCAAAAAGGCGAAAAAGTGCTCAAAATGTTCAAAATTACCAAAAAACCTTCAAAAACATGTTTCAAATATTTTGAAGGCCAAACAAAAGAGTTTTGAGTTAAAATGCAGAATTTCGTCAAAATTGAAAACTTCAGGATCTTGATTTGGCCCAAAATGACTTATTTTCATAAAACAAGATGAGTTGAGTTTTGACCAAAACTTTCTACACGAAACACCTAGAACTCAATCACCCGAAGATAGTTCATATTGAACCTTTTCTTAAAAGACCTATGGTTTTCAAGTTATCATATATCCTAGGTCGCTCGAAAACGACACTTGATCCGAAAACACCCAAAATGTGCATTTTTGTGAATTTAGCTATTTGAGCCAAATTTTCTTCAATGTCTTGGCATAAAATAGTATTTCAAATTCATCCAAGTCCAAAGATTTGAGAAAAATCAAAGTTTCATCAAGAATTGGAGATTTCGTGAAAATCTTTTTGTTTTACCCATTTTACTCCAAAATCACTTTTGAGGAACCAAAATCAAGATCTTTTTAGAATCAAATCCTTCTAAATGCTATCCATCTAAGTTCCTGTCTTGATATTTAAATCTATTCTAGAACCTGATTCCATTTGAAGCAAATTTGCAAAATTCTCAAAATTCAGAAGTTTCGGGCGCATATCTGAACCGTCCGGACATTGTCCACGCCTAGCGGACTCTGTCCGGCCTGTGTGCAATTGGATGGTTACTTGATTTTCACAGCTTCTTCTTCTCCTACCCTGTTTTGGTCACATCTGTCGACGATTCGAACTCGGGGTCCTTAGTCGAACTTATGCAGAATTTGTGAGTTGTGAGACCTTTCAGGGTGTCCCTCCGGGAAGGGATGATGAGCCAAAGTCGGTTGAAACACAGAGAGATTTATATAGGTTCGGGCCCTCGATGGTGGGAGTAATAGCCCTACATCTTGTTGGGATTTCACTATATGTAGGAAAAAGGGTTACAAAGTTGTGGAAAAGATCATCACAGGCAAAGATCTTTTCCGTGTGATTATGTAAAACACAACTAAACTAGCCTATGGAAGCTTGTCGATGTTGATCATGATGTCTTCCCTCCTTCCGTCCGATGCATTTGCTCACCCTTTTTTATTGGTCGAAAGGGCGCCAATGCACAACGGAATGGTAGTGCTTCAAGCGGTTGCTCGGATGCAGTTTTGGCAACTGCACTTAACTTCCACGTAGGCTTAACACGTGCAATTAAGGAATAACCGCACATATTAACCTTTTGGCAGTTGTCTCCGTACGTGGAGGAATCTTTGGGATACTCGGGATATGCTTGTTGTAGGGTCTGAGCAACCCCAAATCGCCCTGGCTGAGATTAGTTCATGACCTTCTGACCGCGCACTGTCTGCGACCATCTGACCGTGCACTGTCTGCGTCCTCCTGTCCGCGCATTGCCTATAGATTCCTGACCGCGCACCGTCAGTTTCATATACTTACTGTCAGTTTCAAAACTCAGTTCTGCGAACTGACTGTCAGTGTGTTACACTGATTGTCAGTTCCAAGTTTCTAGTTTTGGAACTCACTGTCAGTATATCTAACTGACTGTCAGTTGCGGGCTCCCGAACCCTAAATTCCCTGTTCTGTTTCCTTGTCTTCTCGTCTTCTCTTCTCGCCGCCGATACTTCTTGCGCCTCCTCACCGTCGCAATTTGCGCCACCACCTCGCCGTGCCGCCGTCGCCGCCATCTTGTCGCACCACCGCCTCACCACCGTGCGCCGCCACCTTTGTTGCGCCTCCTCCACCGCATCTAATCGCCGTCGAGCCGTGCACCTCGTGCTTCCCCGTGCTGTTGCTTCACCTCCTTTCGCCGGCTCGGTGCTCGCCCTGCCGCAGCTGCTGGCCCTGATTCTCCCGCATCAGATGATGATGCTGCGGGGGAGTTAGAGGACGAGGCTCCAGCTCAGGAGACGGCTCCAGCACCGGCTGCAGGGACAGGCACCGGATCTGCATCCTCTTCCAGCTCTCGGCTCGATCAGGTGATCCAGGTGCAGCAGCAGATCCTCAGCACCCAGGCGGAGCATCATCAGATGTTGCTTCGCTTGCTTGCTCAGCAGGAGGAGATACTGCGTCGCCTGCCTGCGTCAGCTTCTCCGGTCCCTCGCAAGAGGGCCCACCCTGCATCCTCTTCCCCGAGCTCAGCCTCAGGTCCAACTGCTCCAGGACCTTCTGCTCCGGCTCCTGCGGCTCCAGCACCAGCTTCTCTACCTGCAGCTGCTACTCCTCCGGTGTCCCCAGTCGTCGACTCGACTGCATCTCCAGCAGGCTCTGGAGACACTGCAGTTTTAGGGCTTTCTGATGATGAGCCTTAGGCTCTTTTTGTGTATTTAGGTCCCTTTTTGTGCTTGATGCCAAAGGGGGAGAAGTGCTTTGGAGATAATGGATATTATATGTCTTTAGTTTTTGTGCTTGATGCCACAAGTGAAGATCTTTTCCATGTGATTATGTAAAACACAACTAAACTAGCCTATGGAAGCTTGTCGATGTTGATCGTGATGTCTTCCCTCCTTCTGTCCGGTGCATTTGCTCACCCTTTTATACTGGTCGAAAGGGCGCCAATGCACAACGGAATGGTAGTGCTTCGAACGGTTTCTCGGCTGTAGTTTTGGCAACTGCACTTAACCTCCACGTAGGCTTAACACGTGCAATTAAGGAACAACCGCACATATTAACCTTTTGGCAGTTGTCCCCGTATGTGGAGGAATATTTGGGATACTCGGGATATGCTTGTTGTAGGGTCTGAGCAACCCCGAATTGCCCTGGCTGAGATTAGTTCATGACCTTCTGACCACGCACTGTCTGCGACCATCTGACCGCGCACTGTCTATGTCCTCCTGTCAGCGCATTGCCTACGGATTCCTGACCGCGCACCGTCTGCGGCCTTATGATCGCGCAAAGCTTACGACCATGTGTCCGCGCTTCCCAAGCTATGTGAGATCACATCAACGGACACTCACCTGTTCGAATCTGTCTTAAACCAGACGTGCATTTATTCTGAACTAGCTCAGGTAACAATCCTCGTCAACATCTTTGCTCCCATTTCTCCCCGTATTTGCATTTCATCATGGTTTGTATGATGGGGTTTGGAAGGCTTTTGATTGTGATGTTGCATATCAAAACAAATATGATTTTCATGAATTTGGAGCATGTTCGAATGGATTCGAGATTTGAGTTTCTTTTGGAAATTTAAACTCTTCATTAGGTCATATACTTTTCTCCCAACTTTGTGACCTAAAATTGTTTTCATCAAACCTCATTTTGGCATTGCCTTCATTTGTGTGATTTTGGTGATTAATGCCAAAAGAAGGGAAAATTTTTGTGAAGATTGACTATAGTTTCCTATTGAGTTTGGAATAAATGCTTGAAAACGCTTCTTATGTCAAACAACTTTAAAATTGAGAAGGTTGACACAATCATGATCACAAAATTAATCAAAACATAATTTCTCTTGTGTGTCGAATATATATATTGATGACATTACGTTCAGTTCTACTAATGAATCCTCCCGTCAAGAGTGTTGTGAGATGATGCTTAGGGAAGTCGAGATGCAAATGATTGGAGAGCAGAGTTACTTTCTTGCACGACAAATCAAGTAACTCAAGAATGGAATGTTCATGAGTCAAATCAAGCGTTTGAAGAACCTGCTCAAGAGCCTCGAGACGGAAGATGCTGAAGCTATTACAACTCTCATGGCTACAAATGGACATATCGATATGGACAAAATTGAAAAAGCGGTTAATTCTAAACTCTATCGATCCTTGATTGATAGTTTGCTTTATTTTACCGCATTTTAGCCCAACATCGTATTTAGTGATTGCTTATATATTAGAATTCGACCATCTCCTAAGGAATGTTATCTGATTGCCATTAAAGAATCCTTAGGTATTTGAAATGCAATCCTATGATAGATCTTTAGTATCTGAAAAATACAAATTTTAAATTACTTGATTATTTGGATTCAGATTATGTGAGTTGCAAGATCAATTGAAAAATTACATCCGGTGGTTGCTGTCCTTAATTTGTTATGGATGAAACATTGGATTATACAATTGCCTACGAAAAAAATTCCACTCTTATGAGAAAATGAAAATGCCGTAAAGATTGTAAATAATTTGGTTCAAAACTCTCAGATGAAGCATATTGATATTCAGCATCACTATATAAGGGATCTTGTGAGATATAGAAATCAATCATGTGAAGAAAAACATGCATCTAGCGGATATTTTCACACCAAACTATTAGATGCATCTAGATTTTGAGTGATTAGACATGGATTAAATGTCATCGATATATCCATTGTGTGTTGATTGTATTGTTATCCTTCTATATACCATAAGTATATTTTCAAAATTACTTGCAACTTTTCTTGAGATCTTGTTTTTGAAATAAAAACAATTTCAAGTAAAATTCAATGACTCCAAAAATATTGCTTGTCAAAATTTGAGTTCTCACCCCTTCCTTTTTATGCTTGATGACAAGGGGGGAAGATATTTGAGATAGTTGATAATTGGGCGGAAGAGATGAGATATTTGAGATCAATTGATATTTTGGAGAGATAATTGAGATAGTTTGATTGAAGATCAATTGATATTTGGGAGAGATATTTGAGATTGAAAATTGAGATCATTGATATTTGAGAGAGAAAATTGAGATATTGATATTTTGGAAGGTTCCTAGAGTTTCATGTATAACTTGATTGAACTTATACTTCCGAAATATTATTGCATATATTAAGGAGGAGCAGAAGAATCTATTTTAGGTTTTATGGAGATTGTTGTCATCAATCATTCAAAAGGGGATATTGTTGGATCTAGATTTTGATGATTAATGACAATTTGGATAAACTTTATGATGATTAGTGATGATTTGGATAAATCTTGTTTTAACACAAGTAAATTGAAAGGATATTTGTTAAACCTTGAAGTTGATGTCTCCTTTGATATGGGTTTAATATCAATGCATATGTTGAGGGGGAGCTCTTCATATCAGTTATTTATGCTTGCATTGAGTTTGTGCTAATTGTTAATTCAAGTGTCATGTGTTAAACCCTAAGTTGATGTTTCCTTTGTTGTGTTTTAATATCGATGCATATGTTGAGGGGGAGCTCATCATGTTTGTCATCTGTGCTTGCATCAAACTTATGCTTATCTTTATCATGACATGAGTAGTATGGATCGTGTGCTTACCGCTCATCATGTATGGATCTATATGATTGTATATTTCATCTCTTACCTTGTTGTGGTTTATCGAAAATGGTTGTCATTAAAACACTGAAAAGAGAAATTGTTGAGCCAACTCCTTTGGGGAGTAATTTCTTTGGTGATTAATGACAATCTAACTATGAGACTAACGTTGTTCATTGAGTATATGTGTCGTAGTCTCAAAGCGTATTGCGAGATGAAAGCAAGCAAGGGCGTATGAAGGTTGAGGTTGATGTCGATATGAGCCATCTTGAGCGAGGTCTAACTTCACGATGTCAAATTTCACCGAAGGTAAGATCCAAGATTAAGGATTATTTTCTTAGGATTTTATCGGTCTCGGTGTTTGGAGATAGACCGGTTTGATAGGATTTCTTTTTACTAGTTTAACCATACTATTAAGAGGGGTCGGAAACTAGTAACTTGAGTCGATCTAGTGTGGAAGCTCAAATGCATTCATATAATTTTGTACTAGTGTTTAATCACCTCTTGCATTGCTGAGAAAATCAATGTGTAGTTTGTGTGCATTAGAGATGATATTTGAAAACTGCACTTAGTCGTGGTCGCCAGCTAAATCTTATGTTTCAATACTAGAGCTGGTTGTGGTCGTGTTTGCCAAATTGGCTGTATCCTTTTTGGAGAGTGGTCGTGGTCGTAGGAGTGCAAACTAGTCGTACTCGATTGCGGACTTTCGACAATATCCATTCGACCACCTGTTTTCGACTGGATATTCGACCTGTGGCTTTAAGTTCCTAAATCAAATTGGTGGTGGTCTTTGCTGAGTGCCAGCAGACATATCTGCGAGAAAACAGACAATTTGCATGTCAATATAACCCAAAATTGAGTTTAGAGTAAAAATGGTAAAGTCATGTTTTCGGTTTGCACAGACCGGACATTGTTTGTGGTGACCGGACATTGTCTGGCCAGTACAAAACTCTAGTAACAATTGCAAATCGAAAACAGAGACAGATAGTTTTGTCTGGAGATTTTGTCCGGGACAGGCCGAACATTGTTCGGCCTGCACAAAACTTGAGAGTTTCTTTTGAGATGTAACCAGAGACATATTAATCCGTCCGGGGGCTTTTGTCTGGGGCATGGCCGGGCATTGTTTGGCCTGTACAATTCGTGTGAGCCTTAATCTAAGCATGAACCAGAGACAAATGAATCTGTCCGGGCTTTTTGTCGGGACAGAAGATCATTTGTCTGGCCTTCACAAAAATAGTCCAACAGTAACTGACAAGTTTGTAATGGTCATATTGACTTGCACTGGCTGGACAATGTCCCGCCTGTACAAAATTGGCACAACTTGTTGCAAACGGCTAGTTTCTTGGGAGGGCTATATACCTCGTGTTGGCCTGCATTTGAGGTGCTCAAGAACTCGAAATTCCTGTGCATAAGCTAGCTAAACTCTTTGGAATCAATCTCTTGCATTTAGAGCCAAGATTTGAGCCAAATCTTTGAGCAATTAGAGGAGAACCATTTGTGAGAGGCTAAGAGTGCTTAGTACACTTCATCCATCATTTGTAAACTAGTGCTAGAGTGTGGGCATCCATTTGTATCATTTGAGTTTCTAGCACTTGATTCATTCAAGTGAAAGCGTCCGACTTGTTACTCTTAGCGATCGCCATAGCCTAGATGGTCGGTGGAGAAAAGTTGCGATCTCTTCGTTGAAGTTTCTTGGAGAGAAGCCGACAAACAAGTGTGAAAGGTATTGGTGCTCGTCTATCTGGTGTGGAGAAGGAACAACTCGAGTGGAGATATCCTTTGTGGATATAGAAGCGAGGCCCACGCGTGAGTACTTCAGCGAGGAGTAGGGGAGACCAGGCGAGTCCGGACACTAACAAAATCTCAACCTAGTGTCATCCGAACACTTTTAGGATAATACACCAAATTTTAAATCGTAGGATTTGACTACAAAAAAAATCCTAAACTCTAGGGTTAACCAGGAAATCTGAGGGTGAAATAAAAAGTTATACATTCGTATTGAACAATACAAATAATTCTAAACCCCAGGGTCAACAGGAAAAATTGAGGGTAAAATAAAATAACCTAAATCCGTAGCAGACACTGCAATATTTCACAAAAGCTAGGGTGAAGCAGAATATTCTAAGTTGACGCAAATTATCCTAAAATCGTGCCCTGTGCACAAAACTATCTGTCCTACATTCTAGGGTGAAGCAGAAAATTAAGTTTTTACTTTTCATAAATCCTAAGGTAAAGCGGAAAATTAAGTTTTTACCTGTCCTAAATTCTAAGTTGATACAAAAATTAAATTTCTAATTATTTGTAACTCTATAATAATATAAATAATTAAATCTAAATATTATCTATGAGTTAATGAATATGCACCTCAATGAACAAATAGTCGTCGAAAACCGGAATGTTTAGAATGACAAAAACTTCCTCCTCTTTTTTTCCTTTTCTTTTCCTTCCTCTTCTCTTTCTTCCTTTTTTCCTTCTCCCCTTACCTCCTCCTTTCTCTCTGTTGTTTTTGTTTTAACTACTCCACTGTAAAATTGCTGAAAATGACGTTTGTAATGCGGGAGTAGGTTTAAATACAGCTTTCAGTCGCGAGTTGGGACGTGACTGAAACATTGCGGGTTTCAGTCACGATCCTGACTCGCCACTGAAAGTCTACGTGACTAGGTCTTGAGTCAGTGATGCATATGGGTCGTGCCACCTAATCAGTCGCGAATTGGACCCATAGCTGAAGTCCAATCGCGATCAAGAGTTTGCGACTAAAGCTATTTCTGATATTTTAAAAAGTTTAGGTTACTTTTGAAATTATTTTTTTTAAGTTATGCTAACAACTAGAAGCATGTAACAAGCAATTGTAAAAGGTAGGTTATATATATTCATTACTTGTAACTGTACAAGTTGAATTCAAAGTCGGCAAAAAAATATATATACATAAAATGAAATATCATAATGTTCATGCAGATATATAGTATATCCTTTAAAAATTTATTTTATCAATCATGAACACTCAAAAAAATCTCTTAGATCTCATTGTACAAAAACTCATACATTAATTAACTGTACAAAAATATTGAAGTAATTTGTACAAAATTTCAGCATCTTATGTCTAATGCTATCCTCTAATTCAAGTGAGAGTCCTGGATAGCAAAATGATAGGAGGAGTTATTGAGCAATTAATCAGGCAAGCGATATATTGAAGACAAAACATTTTTGGGTGGACCAACTGAAAACACGATCCGTATGATCTCTCGAATCACTGATTAGAAATGTTTACATTAGGTATCTATAAAAAAAGTATTTTTGAAGACTCAATACTTATATATTATAGTGGTATAGGTACTTTTGAGTTTTGACAGTTCCTAAAGTCAATTTCCTTTCAAGCTAAGTGATAATCAATTACGAAAAAAAAAAAACTAACCATCCACCTTCACAAAATGTTCACTCTACTTTTGGTCTGAGTGTCATAACACCACTACTCTTTTTTTTACAATTGTAAATATTTACTCTATTTTTTACAACCGCAGCAACGCGCGTGTAAAACCCTAGTTTATTTTATTTTTTTACTTTCCAATACATACTTCATTTTTTCATATGATATGCTTTTATCCCTATTTAACAACAACAGCAAAATAAGAAAATATAAAATATCTTTAAGTTCCGTATTATATCTAGAATTGTATTCACATTCTCCTCAGTAACTATGCAGTTACATATTCGTACTCATTATCATATGTATTCTTCAAATCAAGAAGAAAGAATACGATATGGGTTAGGAAATGGGATAACTTATCCTAGCCAACCAGACCAAATAAAAATTTAATAGGAAGCATCAGAAAGTCTCGGTAATTGTTTGATTTTAATTGGATGTCTTGGATAAACGCCACTATGTTTGTTGTGAGTGTATATGAGTGGATTGAATTGATCTAGACTGTCTATTACTCCTAATTTGATGGCTCCGAAAAGTGCGTATTTTTTGTATTTATCACTAAAAAATCAATTTTTTCTTATTTACCATTTAAATATGTATTGATATTCTATAGTTGTCATCGTTGTTAGATCTACTGCTGATCAATAGAACAAATAACATTTCTGTCTTTACCAAGTGATATTTTACTCCTATAAATAGAACAAATATACTTTTTATAGCAGATTGTAAATGATAAAAAAATACTCTTACATAAAAATTATATATTTTTCAATGATAAATAAGAAAGTGCCCAATTTATCAGCAAAAGATAAAAAAAATACACATTTTTTCATCGGCAAAATTTTCCAAATTATTTTTTGTCCGGCCCAGCTAGGGATGGCAACGGGGCGGATATGGGGAAATTTAAAACCCGCGGGGATGGGGATGGGGGAAATCCAATACTCGAGGGTAATTTTGGAGTGGGTAAGTGAAACTAGTACTCGAACCCGTAAACCCGCAGGGTCCTAAAACTATGTGTAATTGTGTTGACTCAAGACTCCCTACCACCACGTAAACCCGTAAACCCGCTACCCGCTTCCGGCCTCCCGCAGTCCTCCACATACGACAGTTCAAGAATCAAGACTCAAACCCTAACCCTAGATCTATCTCATATCTCCTACTCCTTCTCCAATCTCCACAGTCTACAC
Source organism: Pharus latifolius (assembly GCA_019359835.1). NCBI lineage: Eukaryota > Viridiplantae > Streptophyta > Magnoliopsida > Poales > Poaceae > Pharus > Pharus latifolius. The sequence continues at coordinate 37,636,079 of CM033325.1, forward strand.
GCCACCGCCGCCGCCCTCATGAGTCACGATAACGGCCTCGCCGCTGAAAGGGATCTAGGATATCGACTAGAGGGGGGTGAATAGGCGATTTTACCAATTTAGCAATTAAACAAACAGTTTATAGATAATGAGAGCAAATAAATAACACAATATGAACAAAGCACAATTTCAACACAAGGATATATCCCGTGGTCTCGGTGATTTGCCGATCACCCCTAATCCACATTGAGGCAAAACTCAAATCTCTAACCGCTCCTCTATATAGTCAACCTTCTCTCGAGAAGTGACCTAGATCTTGAGACGGATTAGTGTGATGAGTTGTCCAAACCTCGATTTCACTAAGGATGTACTTTACCGCTCCGGCAAGGCGTGCTCAACCCTTTCACAAGACGTTTTGAGGGTTCTCCACAATCTTCTTTGAAGAGCTCTCCAAAACCTTTCTCCTAGCCGTCTAGGAGCCGACAAACTCCAAGAGTAACAAGCCGGTGATGATCACTTAGCCTTCTTCTAGTGCCACGAGGTTGATTTAATTATCTAGATGCAATGCACTAGAAGATCTCAAATGCACACTCTCACAAATTCGAGAATTTGAACCCTAGAGTGTATGAAATGTGCTAAAGCTCTCAAGAATGATGACAATGCTCAAATTATGCCAAGCGTTTGAACAGGGCCGTGCATGGGAGTATATATACCCCCCCACAATAAATATAGCCGTTATAGGCCGTTGGGAGAAAAAGATCACTTGGCGGTCAGATCGCAGGTATAAGCTCGGTCAGACCGCCGCAATTGCAACGGCATTAAACAGGCGCAATAAATGCTCAACTGCCCTTGTCAGGCACATACACGGTCAGACCGGAGCCTATTTCGGTCAGATCGTGAAACTGTCCAGAGACGACATAGTTTCTGGACACCTTATACGGTCAGGCCGAAAAATACGGACAGACCGGCCATACGGTCAGACCGTAGTACAAAGACACGGTCAGACCGATTTCGCGGTCAGACCGGTCTAATAAAATGGTCAGACCGTCAAAGCTCAAAAACAACAGAAGGATAGGTCATGAAGTTCCAGGAGACTGACTTAGGTTTTAACTACGGACAGACCGACCTTATAAAGGTACATACTATGCTAAGACATAATGTCGGTCAGTCCGAGATCCTATTCGGTCAGTCCGTGAATTCGGTCAGACCGGTTCAACATATGGTCAGACCGACTGAGACAGTGCTGAGCAGTATTGAGCTGAAACAAGCATTTTCAAAGTATGTGATCTTCTAGTATGCAATGCAAGTTGATTTTATGATTTGTGGCACATAGATGAAGTATTTTGTGATACACCACATGCTCCTCTTAATAGTACGGCAATTATCCTAAAATCCGGTCAAAATTCTTCTCTAAACACCTTAGACCGGTAAAAATGGAAAAGGCCTTATTTCGTACCTTTGCCCTTTTGATCAATGCCCTTTCTTCATCATGAGGCTCTTTCTTCGCCTTTCATTAACCTGTCTTTTAAGTTTCTTCTTAACACAACTAGGCAGGTAACGTTAGTATAGCATTTGTAGTTGTCATTAAATACTAAAACACTCTTTAGGGGCCTAGAAGCTACAATCTCCCCCTTTTTGGTAATTGATGACAACATAAAGAGTAGATGAAAGAGTTTTAAGCATAAAGGAATTTTACAATAAGCATCGAAGAATAAGACACTCCCCCTAAATGTATGAATAAGTGAATTTTGGCATTTTAGAGGAGTTCAAGCATGTGTATAAGATGCTATCTCAAATCATTCATTACATGGGCATGAAGTATCACAAATAAGACACTCAACATTCAATTCTACAACATGATATCATCATCACAATAACATAAGCATATCTCATATATCATGAAGCAACAATCTCATACAAGAGTCATCCAACAAGAATGACATCCACATATATCATAAAAGAGATATTCAACTAAACAAGTTAATTAACACTTTACACCAAAAGTTTTCATCAAAAATTTTCATTTAAGTTTCATCTCTCATCATCTCTCAACATCTCTCCTACTCTTCTACTCTCTTCTCTCTCCCCCTTTGGCATCAATTGCCATAAAAGCTAAGGATCGGCTGGAGCATCATCATCGGGAGGATGGTGAGGAGGAGTCTGAGGGAAATGAGTGTAGAAGTGAGCGGAGAAGGAGTCGAAGCGCTGCTCGAACTGATCCTGGCGTGATGAGAACGTCTGGAATTGATCATTCAAAGCCGCCAAGTCCGAGCGAGCGAGCTCAAGCCCCTGGAGAAGAGTAGCCAACTGATCCATCATCAGCTGATGGAACTACTGCTGGAACTGTGTGAACCAGGCGGGGGCTTGGCTAGACTGAGCTGCCTGCTGTGCTTGAGGAGGAGGAGGAGGAGGCATAGGCTGAGCCAGCTGCTGCTGCTGATGCTGTGCTCCATGGCCTCAAGCCAAGACGCGCGGGTTGACACTGAATGGCTTATAGCCGAGATGTCTGATGTCGCAAGAACCGCGAGGAAACTTTGTCTTCTGGAGCAGCAAGGACATAATAAACGGAGCATAGTAGAGATTCGACAGAGTGGTCGCCGAGACATCCTCAATTGTCTTCAATATAAAAGAGACAATGTTGATCCGATGACTCTTGAGGATGTGGTCGATGAAGTTCCAGTAGTAATCCTGGACCGCTTCTCGGTTTCCACTCTTTGGATGGATCGTGGCTCGTACAATCTTGTTGACTACAGCAGGGAGGACTTTGAGACCTGTAACTGTGCCAGGTACAATCCGCTGTCCACCTCCCGGCTGCTCATAAAACTGGAGCCAGTCGTCCTCATGGAGGTAATCCTCATCCTCCATATCGGTCCCCTCCTTCATCTCCTCATAGTTTAACTTGTTTGCCGCAGCAAACTCCTCAAAGGTGGCCTCGTAACGCCTGGAACCTGTCATCCATAAGATCTGCTGGTCCGCCCATTTGATCTCAACTGTAGCATAGAACTGTCTGATGGCAGTGGCGTTCCATGGGCACTTGTGCTCCACAAAGTCATACAACCCTATATCCTTGAAAATCTGCACCAAGGGAGCCATGATGGGCTGATTCACAACATAAGCCCATTCGATCCATTTGTGTTCGAAGATATTTTTGTGGATCAAATGACCGTAGAAGGCATCCTGCTGTGTCATCGTGTGGAAATGAGGAGTAGAGGCGTCATTCTCATGATTGTAGGCGTAGATGGTCCTAGCCTTTGTATAGTCGCTTGAAGTCCAATTCCTCTTCGGGCCTTGATAAGCGTGGACGTTTATTTCATCGTCCTTTCTCTCGATGTCCATGCCCCTGTGAGATGATCCACCACGATGCGATGACTGTTCTGTTTCTGAATCTCCGGCCGAGGGCACCTAATCGTCATCATGACTGTCGCTACTGCTCGAGGGTAGAGCCCTTTTTGGCCGTTTCGCCAATTTCTTCTTGTTTGTTCGGATGGAGGCAATGCCTTGAGTACCTCGACCACTATACGATTTGGAAGATAAGCAGCAGGTAAGATACAGGAAAACAGGAAAGCATGACGAGAATAGATACGACAACAGAACAGCACATCCTGTCTCTGCTGTTGCAGTCGGTCAGACTGATACAGGGGCGGTCAGACCGACGCAACCGAAGAGATAGGGTTTGACTAGAAATCTGAGATTTACTAGAATTTAGGGCACAATTTGGTCTCAAAAACGTGTGAAAGAACTTATAGTATCAACGTGGTGAATCAATTTTCAAGAAATGACCATAGTTGGACTAGATTCATCACATTTGCCCTAAACCTCAAGGTGAACAATAAAAGAGATTGAAAAACGACGAAGAATCTGAGCAAAATACCTAGAAGACATGATTTGGTGATGATCTTGAACCACGGTTTGTCCGGGCGTTGCTAGGGTTTGACCGGAGAAAAAGAATCCAAAGATTTGAGGCGCACGTGAAAGAGACAGGAGTGGGAAGAAAGTGAAAAAGGATAGGAGATTCGGGCTAAAAGGTTTCTGGTCATGAAATTTCGGTCAGACCGTAGACAAGATACCGGTTAGACCGCTGGAAGCAAGAAATTTAAGATGCTCTCTGGAGATGCATTCGGTCAGACCGCAATTTGTTCGGTCAGACCGCTGGAAAGACAAAAAGTCTTGGAGGATTTTGATTGATTTGAAGTTCGAGAGATTTGGATAGAGAGATATGTAAATATAAGATAATTATAAGTAAGATATAGGTAATATCACCAAAGGGGAAGTATTTATCTTACAACTTAACATATTTTTGGTTCATTTTACTCAATTGTCGATAAAGGAGCCTAAAAAAGCTCTAAAAGAGGAAGTTCAAGCAATCAAGTGAAACTTTAAGCACAATCAATATGAGTTCAACATTTCAAGCCACATTTGATATATCAATGACGTTAAGCTCATTTCGAAGTTTGCAAAAATGACTTTCATTTAAGGGCTTAGTGAATATATCCGCTAATTGATCTTCGGTTCTCACATTATCCACTACCACATCACCTTTGCTAACATGATCTCTAAGGAAGTGGTGTCGGATATCTATATGCTTGGTCCGAGAGTGTTGAACTGGATTTGTGGCTATTTTCACCGCACTCTCATTATCACACAAAAGAGGCACTTTTTCAAATTTTATTCCATAATCCAACAATGTTTGCCTCATCCAAAGCAATTGTGTACAACAACTACCTGCGGAAACATATTCCGCTTCGGCGGTTGATAAAGCTACAAAGTTTTGTTTCTTAGAGGACCAAGATACTAAAGATCTTCCTAACAGTGGACAACTGCCAGAGGTGCTTTTTCTATCCACTTTACATCCCGCATAATCGGAATCAGAATATCCAATTAATTCGAATTTTGCACCTTTAGGATACCACAACCCTATGCTAGATGAATATTTTAGATACCTCAAAATGCACTTAACGGCCATTAAATGACTTTCTTTAGGAGAGACTTGAAATCTTGCATACATGCAAACACTAAACATAATATCGGGTCTAGAAGCAGTAAGATATAATAAACTACCAATCATAGATCTATAAAGCTTTGAGTCTATTGGTTTACCTCCTTCGTCAGAGACAAGGTGACCGTTTGTGGCCATTGATGTCTTGATTGGCTTTGCTTCTTCAAGTCCGAACTTCTTGAGTAAGTCCTTCACATATTTGCTTTGACTGATGAAAGTTCCTTCCTTGAGTTGTTTAACTTGTAGTCCGAGGAAGAAACTTAGTTCACCTATCAAAGACATCTCAAATTCCCTGGACATCATATTACTAAATTCCTCGCAAAAATCTTGGTTAGTAGATCCAAATATGATGTCATCAACATAAATTTGACATACAAAGAAATCATTTCCAATTTTCTTAGTAAACAATGTAGTATCAACTTTCCCAATTTTAAAGCCTTTTGAAATTAAGAAGTCTCTAAGTCTTTCATACCAAGCACGAGGTGCTTGTTTAAGACCGTAAAGAGCCTTGGAGAGTTTATACACATGATTTGGCTTTGTAGGATCTTCAAATCCGAGAGGTTGTTTAACAAATACTAACTCATTAATTTTTCCATTTAAAAATGCACTTTTGACATCCATTTGATATAGTCTAATATTATGAGATGAAGCAAAAGCAAGCAAGATTCTAATAGCCTCAAGTCGAGCTACGGGAGCAAAGGTTTCACCGAAGTCCAAACCTTCAACTTGAGTGTATCCTTGAGCCACCAATCTTGCCTTGTTTCTTACTACCACTCCGTTTGCATCTTGTTTATTCTTGAAAATCCATTTGGTTCCAATGACATTATGCTCATCCGAATTTGGTTCTTCTACTAATTCCCAAACATTGTTGCGGGTGAAGTTGTTTAATTCTTCGTGCATAGCATTCACCCAATCCGGATCTTTTAATGCTTCATCTACAAGTGTGGGCTCAAAAGAGGAGACAAAAGAGTAATTTTTACAAAATGAAGCAAGACGAGAACGAGTTTGGACACCCTCACGCAAGTCACCAACAATTTGATCGATGGGGTGATCCTTGGAAATTGAGGGATGAATTCTTGGATGGTCAACCGGGATTTGTGAAGTAGAGGTAGAAGGTACTTCCGGTTGTTGTTGAGAGGAGTCTTCCACATTGACCACTTCAACTATTTGATTTTCGTGTTGAGGAGTTGATGAAGAGGGGATAGCTTGAGTGGATGGATCTTCATCTTGATCGCTATCTTCTTTCGGCTTGATATCCCTAATGGTCATGTTCTTCATTGCCACTCTCAACCCTTCATTACCTACATCATCCAAATTGTCTTGCTCCTCTTGAGAGCCGTTAGTCTCATCAAATTCAACATCATGTGTCTCCTCAACCAAACCGGAGTTTTGGTTGTAGACACGATATGCTTTGCTATTTGATGAGTATCCTAATAAAAATCCTACATCACATTTACTTTGAAATTTGGATAAGCGTGTACCTTTCCGCAAGATATAGCACTTCCATCCAAACACTCGGAAGTAGGAAATGTTTGGCTTCCTTCCAATGAGAAGCTCATAAGGAGTTTTCTTTAGTAGTCGATGACAATAAAGACGATTTGATGCATGGCACGCGGTGTTGATTGCTTCGGCCCAAAAAGTGTCCGAAGCATTGTACTCCGAAAGCATAGACCTTGCCATGTCTATCAATGTCTGGTTCTTTCGTTCGACTATTCCATTTTGCTCTGGTGTATACTTGGCCGAAAACTCATGTTTGATGCCCTTATCATCACACCAATTTTCAACCTTGGTATTCTTGAATTCGGAGTCATTGCCACTTCTCACTTTCTTGATCTTGAAGCTAAATTCATTTTTGGCCCTTTGAGCAAAACTTTTGAAAGTGTTAAACACAATTGACTTATCATGTAAAAAGAATATCCATGTATATCTAGAAAAATCATCTACAACGACAAGACAATAGCTATTTCCACCAATACTCACAAAAGTAGTTGGTCCAAATAAATCCATATGCAATAATTCAAGTGGACTAGAAGTTGACATGGTGCTTTTAGTTGGATGTGAGTTTGCAACTTGTTTTCCGGCTTGGCAAGCACTACATAATTTATCTTTTTCAAACTTTACATCTTTTAATCCAACAACTAAATCATGTTTAACTAGTCTATTTAGTTGTTTCATTCCAACATGCCCAAACCTTCTATGCCATAGCCAACCTTTAGAAGATTTAGTAAACAAGCATGTACCAAGATTAGCATCATTTGAATTGAAATCAACTAAATAGAGGTTGCCATGTCTAAAACCTTTGAAAATCAACCTATTATCATCAATACTAGTGATAATCACTTCTTTTGGATAAAATGCACATATGAATCCAAGATCACAAAGTTGAGCCACAGATAAGAGGTTGAAATTTAGAGATTCAACAAGCAATACATTAGATATGGAGAGGTCGTTTGAGATGGCAATTTTACCTAAACCTTTTACCTTTCCTTTGCTATTGTCTCCAAAAGTGATCTTGTCATATTCCGCACCTTCGTTATTTAGAGAGGAGAACATGTTGTGATTACCGGTCATATGTTGAGTGCATCCACTATCGAGCACCCAATGTTGTCCTCCGGCCTTGTAATTTACCTACAAAACAAAGTTAGGTCCTTTTAGGTACCCAAATCTTTTTGGGTCCTTGGAGGTTAGTTACCAAGGATTTTGGGACCTAAATGGTTTTCTTTTTGGCACCAATGATTGGGGTTCCAACAAATTTGGCTTTAACGTTGCCATTGTTCATTTTCTTTAAAACATAGCAAGAATTGAATACAAGAGATGAATTACTTTTGCTAGCATGGCAATTCTTTTCAATGTGACCTAAACTTTTACATTTGTTGCAATATCCCTTTTCTTTTACAAATACGGTTTTAGATGGGACAAAAGCATGTTTTCCCTTTTTAGGAATGTATCTTAGTCCTTCTTTTCTTAAGGAAAACCTTTGACTATCTAGAAGATGTCTTAATTTTGATTCTCCTACATAGCATTTAGCTAGATCATTGGTTAATTTTTCAATTTTGTCCTTAAGTTCATTGTTTTCAAGACTAAGCACATTATCATCAAGTTTAGGTCTAGAAGGGAATTCAATTAAATCTTCACAAGATGTAGACATGCTAGAAGTAGACATCATGGGCAAATCATTCAAAATATTGCAAGTGATGCCTATTTCATTACCCGTTTTGTTGGCTTTATGAGTAAGTAGTGAGTCATGAGCTTCCTTAAGCATCTCATGAGTTTCCTTGAGACTCTCACGAGATGTGTTTAGTTCCTCATAGGAATTTTGAAGAGTTTTGTATCTCTTCTTCAATTCCTTGAATTTTTCTTTCTCTTTACTCATATAGTCATCAAAACCGGTGATCATCTCAACTAGGTCATCATAAGTATATTCATCATCGTCACATGATACCTTCGATTCTCCTTTAGCCATGAGGCAATGAGGAGTGGAGAATAGAGATGGAGCTTCCTTGATAGCTACCCCGGCGAGTCCTTTGGGTGATGCTTGATCTTCATCATCGGAATCGGAACTTGAAGCATCCGAATCCCATTCAATGAAGCAAGCTTGTTCATCCTTCTTCTTCTTATAATATTTCTTGAAAACCTTCTTCTTGCTTTCTCCTTCCTTTTCGTACTTCTTCTTCTTCATTGATTTTTCTTCTTCTTTGTTTTTGCATTGTGTGGAGATGTGACCCTTTTCACCGCATTCAAAGCATCTTCTTTCTTCAAACGGGTTCCTCTTGGATGATTGTCCTTTCTTGAAGGATTTTCCTTGATATCTCTTCTTCATGAACCGCTTGAACCTTCTCACAAAGAGAGCCATCTCCTCATCGGTGTCTCTCTCATCACTTTCTTCTTCATTGTCTTCCCTTTTGAAAGCTTGAGCTTTTAGTGCTATGTTCTTCTTCTTGGAGTCGGAAACCTCATCTTTCACTTCCTCTTGAGATTTCTTGAATATGTCATGAATGAGAATCTCACTCAAGACTTCCAACGGAGTCACACTCTTCAAGTTTGAACGCACAAGTAAGGTTACAATTGTGTCATATTTTGAAGGTAAAGCTCTAAGAAACTTATGACAAAATTCCACATTTGTGACATTCATACCAAGCCCTTTTAACTCATTTACAATGTTATTTAAACGGTTAAACATCTCCGATACATCTTCATTGGGCAACATAGCAAACTTTTCAAATTGGCCCTTATGGATAAATAATTTAGCATCCTTGACCATCGAGGTTCCTTCATGAATATCCATAAGATTTCTCCAAATATCATGGGCCGTTTCAAGTTTACAAATTCTATTAAATTCACCTAGATTTAGAGCACTATAAAGAACATTCATGGCTTGAGCATTAGCTAAGGCATTATCTCTATCTAGGTTGGTCATATCATCATCATCAAGAATTGCAAAACCCTCATCCACCACTTTCCAAATCTTTCCACCCATGGCTTTAAGATAAACCATCATTCTAGTTTTCCAATAAGTATAGTTAGATCCATCAAAGAGTGGTGGTTTGCCAATATTGATCCGACCCTCACTAGCCATCTTTATCCTACTCCGGGATGGTTAAATCCACTAAAAAGGAGTCCTTGCTCTGATACCAATTGAAAGGGATCTAGGATATCGACTAGAGGGGGGTGAATTGGCGATTTTAACAATTTAGCAATTAAACAAACAGTTTATAGATAATGAGAGCAAATAAATAACACAATATGAACAAAGCACAATTTCAACACAAGGATATATCCCGTGGTCTCGATGATTTGCCGATCACCCCTAATCCACGTTGAGGCAAAACTCAAATCTCTAACCGCTCCTCTATCTAGTCAACCTTCTCTCGAGAAGTGACCTAGATCTTGAGCCGGATTAGTGTGATGAGTTGTCCAAACCTCGATTTCACTAAGGATGCACTTTACCGCTCTGGCAAGGCGTGCTCAACCCTTTCACAAGACGTTTTGAGGCTTCTTCACAATCTTCTTTGAAGAGCTCTCCAAAACCTTTCTCCTAGCCGTCTAGGAGCCGGCAAACTCCAAGAGTAACAAGCCAGTGATGATCACTTAGCCTTCTTCTAGCGCCACGAGGTTGATTTAATTATCTAGATGCAATGCACTAGAAGATCCCAAATGCACACTCTCACAAATTCGAGAATTTGAACCCTATAGTGTATGAAATGTGCTAAAGCTCTCAAGGATGATGACAATGCTCAAATTATGCCAAGTGTTTGAACAGGGCCGTGCATGGGAGTATACATACCCCCCCCCCCCCCCACAATAAATATAGCCGTTACAGGCCGTTGGGAGAAAAAGATCACCTGGCGGTCAGACCGCAGGTATAAGCTCGGTCAGACCACCGCAATTGCAACGGCATTAAACAGGCGCAATAAATACTCAACTGCCCTTGTCAGGCACATACACGGTCAGACCGGAGCCTATTTCGGTCAGACCGTGAAACTGTCCAGAGACGACATAGTTTTTTGACACCTTATACGGTCAGGCCGAAAAATACGGACAGACCGGCCATACGGTCAGACCGTAGTACAAAGACACGGTCAGACCGATTTCGCGGACAGACCGGTCTAATAAAACGGTCAGACCGTCAAAGCTCAAAAACAACAGAAGGATAGGTCATGAAGTTCCAGGAGACTGACTTAGGTTTTAACTACGGACAGACCGACCTTATAAAGGTACATACTATGCTAAGAGATAATGTCGGTCAGTCCGAGATCCTATTCGGTCAGTCCGTGAATTCGGTCAGACCGGTTCAACATACGGTCAGACCGACTGAGACAGTGCTGAGCAGTATTGAGCTGAAACAAGCATTTTCAAAGTATGTGATCTTCTAGTATGCAATGCAAGTTGATTTTATGATTTGTGGCACATAGATGAAGTATTTTGTGATACACCACATGCTCCTCTTAATGGTACGACAATTATCCTAAAATCCGGTCAAAATTCTTCTCTCAACACCTTAGACCGGTAAAAATGGAAAAGGCCTTATTTCGTACCTTTGCCCTTTTGATCAATGCCCTTTCTTCATCATGAGGCTCTTTCTTCGCCTTTCATTAACCTGTCTTTTAAGTTTCTTCTTAACACAACTAGGCAGGTAACGTTAGTATAGCATTTGTAGTTGTCATTAAATACTAAAACACTCTTTAGGGGCCTAGAAGCTACAGCCGCCCTCGTCAGCGTCGCCCTCGCCACCTCGCCCCCTTGGCCCTCGCCGCCTCACTACCTCACAGCCTCGCCGCCCTCGCCCCCTCGCCGTCTCACTACCTCATGGCCTTGCCTCCCTCACCACTACGTGTGCCGCGCCATCTCACACCACCTCCGCTTCGGGACGTCGCGTGAGTCACCGCCACAGCTACCCCTTGCCAAACCACCTCAACGCTGCCGCTCCGATCTGCACCGCCACAACACCACAGCCACGCCGCCACCGTGAGATCTCCCGCGCGCCTCCAGATCTGCCCGATCCACCTACCGCCGCTCTCCACTTCTCGCGCCGCCATTCCACCTGACCCACCGCATCTTTTTCCTCACCCCCTCGACTCTACTTTGGACGAACTCCAAACACCAACGACCACGACCTCAACGCCAGTGCATTTTCTTCTCTAATAGCTCAAGCTCGGCCACAACATCCTCCCAAGACACCATGGCCGCGGCCCAGTTCCTCAGCAACACCTACGACGGTGCGCCCTGCTTCTTCATCCCCGATTTGCTTCACCGACACCGTCCTCGACGACCGCCAACCAACAACAAGCTCCATCAATAAATTTTCGGTGATCATCCCCTTTCTATTACTCTCTATTTTTGTCAAATGCTTGAGATGAACAATTGAATGTATGAGATGAATGCTTGTATGTAATCGTTGAATTGAATTCTCAATTTCTAATTTCTGAGTTGAATCAAAGTGAATCTGTTTTATGATTGCCAGGGTAGTTTAATCTGAGATGAATTTTACTGAGTTGAACTAAAATGAAAGTTTACTAAATTCTAAAATAATTCTCTTTTTGTTGTTCAAAGTATCGGGGTCCCCGCGGGTATTGGGACCCAGTGAGGGCAGAAGTGCGAAATATACCCCACGCTAAACCCGTCCTGTTGCTATCCCTGGCCCCGCTGCACCCAACCACCGTAGAAAAAAGCGCCGTGGTGCTTCGTACAAGTCAAATCCCTTTACTCTTGAACGTTGTACCCAAGAAAGGGAAAAAAGGGCAGCTTTTTTGGAATTCTTTCCGTTTCCGCCGGAGAAGACGACTCAACTCCGCCGCAGGGATCCCACCGCCACCGCTGCCCCGCCGCCGCCGCCAGTAACCACCCAGGTAATATCGAATCCCTAATCCCCACAGATCCCGCGTTAGATCCCCTCTTTTACCCCAATTGGATTAGATTAGCTCTGAAATGGAATGAAACAACGGAGGAAGTTTTAAGCTCAGGCCTAGATATTTATGCTGCAGTTACATCTTACTTACTCTTGTTGTTGTTGTAAATTTGGACAAATTTTGGCACAAATTTGGTTAGGATAGGTTTGTTTAGCTTTGGCGGGTAGGTGGAGCACTCATCATCCATGGGCTGCTGCGTAAGCGAGAGCATGTCTTCCCACGCCTGCTAACTGTAGTCCATCCATGTAGTACTATGGTAGTAATTTGCGATGCGGGATTCCGCGTAGAGATGTAGGGGTTGTTGGGTTGCCTGCATTTATCCAATCAGGCTGAGTGAGATGGCTTGTTTAGTCAGGACAGGATGAGGAGATGCAACTAGGGTTGTTTGGTTGGTTGAATAAGTTAATGTAGTTTGAAATGAGATGTTGTTTGGTTGGCGTGATGCAAGTGATGCAAATTTAGATATATGAATTAAAAAAATATTATCTACAGTACTAATTTGTCTTTGTTGCACCTAAATGATTTTCAATCTACCTTTATAATCTTTAATCCAATTTAATCCATCTTAAATATTTTTAATATGTGTTAATCACTTTTAATAATGTCATTACGATGACTTGGTCTATGGGGAAGCTCAATGTGAGCTTCTCTATGAGTTTGCTCAAATCACCACTTTTGCATCATCCAACTGATGCAATCCAGCCAACCAAATAGCCCCTCTTACAAAGATTCTGTATGGGTTGAGTCAAATTGGATTTGATGTAGGCAACCAATCAGCCCCTTAGAGAGACAAGAGGAGAGAGGAGATGGGGTTTGCCTAAGTGTGCCCGCTAAGTGAAGTGGTGTGGGTTAGAGCTAGGGTTTTTGCGGTGTGGAAGGCCAGGAGGCCGTGTTGAGATTTAGGATGTTGGTTCGTTGAGGATGTTTGGTGCTGTGTGGCACAGTTGGTAGCAAAGTGGGTGCTTGGATTCTGTAATTGTGTCAAGAGAGTATGGCTTAGAGTGAAGGTTTCGTTGATGGCATGTTAAATGATAATTTGATGGGATAGGCATGTTTGTTTGTAAAAGTTTGGTTGCTTTTTTTTTCTAGTTCTGTTTGTTACTGAACGCTGTTCTTTCCTCCTCTGCCTCGTTAAAGGTAGAGCTTTTTGAGGAGGGCCGTTGTTTAGCATAAATACATATTTAGGATGGCGAGGATCAAGCCGAAACAATTGTTAATTCAAAGCAAGACAAAGAAGGGCCCGAGTCGAATCAGTTACTCTACTATCGTCACTTGGAACCTGGTTGTCATCTTGATTGTGCTATCTCTTTATGCCACTTACCGGCATTGGCATCACAGGTATGGCATCCTTTCTTGCAGGCATTTTGATTTATTGTGCTATTAGGTGATCAAACACCTTTTAATCTTAGTTATGCATTTCCTTGAGACTCAAATAAGTTGATTCTTCACAATTGTAGCTTTCTTTTGATGTTCCTCTGTTTACTGGCTCTAATGCAGGCCAAGCAACGAGATTGAAATGGATTTCCCTCAGGCTGAGGTATATTTAACAATCTAATGCATAATACATATTTTTTTCTTGTCTTGCTGAGTGCGCAAGTAGTATTTTCTTTTATGTTAATGGCATAATGTTGATAGATAGGCATTATGTGAGAGCACTTCATCTCTAATTTTAATGAATCACTTCCTGGTTATTCATCTTTTGTCTTGTGAAATTCTAACCAGAAGCATTGGGAAAAACTTGCAGTTTTATAATTTTGATACCTTACTTTACCACACATGCATTGATTTAACTTGTTGAAGTGACTAGAGAAACTAATGTTCTTTTTCTTGTTGTAATGGCAACCATGTAGGAATTTTAATAATCTTGAGAAATGGATCTACTTATTTTTTTTTATCTTAAACAAGATATCTTCCACCATTCCTTTGCAGAGAAAATGCAATGATTTTTTTTTTTGTAAAATTGCCAATGATCTGCATTTTAATTTAGTTTTATAGAACTATCATATTTGTTGATATGCGATTCCTTACTCAACCATTATCAATTTAAAGGACATTAGACATCAAACTCATTGGATGTTTTCTGTGTTTATTTTCTTCATGACTTTAAGCATGTTGAAAGATCTGTGGATTCAACAAAGACCAGCAGACCAAGCTATGTGGTAAGTGTTGTTCCCTGGACTTAATTTTTTGTCAATCTACAAGCATATGTGGATTATGTTGTTCAATTTACCAGCATAAATTGATGATATCTAATTCTACTGCTACTAACAGTAAGCAGGTGATGATTTGAAATTTGGTATAGTACTATCTCTTAAAGCATAGCATGCTTTGAAAATGCCATAAACAACTGTTGGTCTGCCTAGGATGACCTTGGATTTCACAGAGGGACATGGAAAACCACTTATGCTTAGTAGTATAGCAGTTATAATTGTTGACAGGATAAAGGTGACTGTGACAACCATTGCCAAGTTTAGGATGACTGGTAGCTTTTCTTTCCAGTACTTGATACAGCTTAAAATGTGCATTGCAAATCAGTGCAGGGTTTGTTCGGTCAGAAGTGACTAGAAGTTTGCTACTAACAGTTCAAGAAGACTTGACATTTACACCAGACTTAGTTTGATAGTGGACATTAGGACTTTATTTTGTGCACAGTGTTGCATAACTTGCACGACTAGCTCTCAGGTGTTTCTTTTCCTGTGTTAGCTTTTAGCTTATGTCATCTAGATGCATGACCTCACTGTATTGTCTACGACTCTATGCTACATTCTGAAGATTTTTTTTAGCAAGAGAATTAGCATGACAAGTGGAAATATGCTATTGCCTTAAAAATTTGCATTATGAAAACCTTACTTCAATCAAGTATGATGAAACTTTCCCAGCTTGATTGTCCAGAGGCAATAACCAAACTGTCGATTAATTTGTCGAGTTGCATGAACTGAATCATTAAATGGCTCACACAAATTTTATATGCAACCATGTTCTGCACACGATGCATTGATCAATGTGGGATTACCCTTGTTTTTGCAGTGAATCATCTCTGCAGTACAAAGCATGTAATGCTACTGTTAATTTTCTCTGCAGATAATGGACACTGCTAAAGGCTCAATAACTATGGAAATATACAAAGATGCTTCTGCCGATGTTGTGGATAGATTTGTCAACATGTGGTGAGCACCTGAAATTTTACTGAATCTGTCTTTTACATGTCAACATTTCATTGACTTATTTCCATACAGGTACATGTAAGACTTATCTATGTTGTTTGTTTGTATTTGTCTTGCATTAGAGCTGTCCCATAAGTCGATACATCTGATGATTTCCTTCCTGAAAGATGCAACTATAGTAAATAGAATTATAGATTGCTACACAAAAAGTGAGGATACTTGAATAATCCAACAGAAGGGAATCCATTTCTAGCTAGCTCCAACATAACTCGTTTTTCAATTATCAGATTCTTTTGCATTCCCTGATCTCTTTGCAAAGCTGCTTTATTTTCTTTTATTTTTTCTCTTGTGAGCATTAGCTTTCTTTGGGTCTTTCCATTCCAATGCATCTTTACAATTTGATATTTTGCACATAAGAGTGCATGCTCTACAATCTAAAACAAATGCAAAAGTTTCATAACTTTTTTTTAAGGTTGAATGGTTGAAGCCTGAGATTGCGCATTTTTTGCACTTTTTTTTTAAAAAAATTGAAGATTCGTTTCCAATTTTCCATACCTTCTAACCTGCATTTTTTCACTACAATCCTCATAGAATTTATGTTCAGTTCCCTGAAGCATCTAGATTTTACTTGGGAAGTGCTTCTATGCTTTTCCAAAAGGAAAATTGCACAGTTTTTAACACAATTAAGTGGCAATTGGTGGGCTCGTTTGCACCCATTTGTAACTAAAGAAGCTTCAGGATCTGTCTAGTTTTCTTTTTGGGGGTATAGAAGCACTGCTCCATTTCATTAAATACTTTATAAACAGATTTTGATTTTGTGTGTGATATGGAAGAGAGACCTATTTTATTGTTTAGCCATGTTATTGAACATGTAGCTGTCTGCTTTTAGCGCAAAATATTGCAGTTCATCAGTTCATCCACAGTAATCAAGACAGCAAATCCAGAGTTCCAGACTTGTTCTTATAGGTAGATATCTTGTAGTGTTAGAATTTTGCTTTAGCATTACATCTCTTCATTGGAAAAGCACTTTATGTATATCTCAGTAGATGGCAATGGAAGCTTTTTTTAAGTTAAGAATGCTGCAAAACTCACCATATATTTAATTCATGTTTATCATTTGATGTTGATTCTGTGGCACAGCAAGAGTGGTTATTTTAAAGGAATGCCATTTCGTCATGTCATAAAAAACTTTGTAATTCAAGGAGGTGATTTAGATTTTGATGGAGCTGCCCAAGATTGGATACTGAAGGCCAAAGCCAGTGGGGAAAATGCTCTCAGGTTTGGCTACCAGAAACCATGCTTTGAATTCTATTAGTTTGTTATGATTATTGTGCACCAGATTGTTTGTCGACAACAACAGTTTTTTCCCCATGCTGTACCTGAACCTCTTTTTGATATGCGCAGCCCAAAGCATGAGGCATTCATGATTGGAACTACAAAGAATCCCAATAGTAAAGGATTTGATCTGTTCATCACAACAGCTCCTATTCCTGACTTGAAGGACAAGCTTGTTGTATTTGGACGGGTTATCAAGGGAGAAGACATTGTCCAGGTATTCTACCTGACATTCTCTATGAATGATTAACTTAGGTTATATCGATGGGTTCCTGTACTGGTTTAGTGCCATTATTCTGACCAGTATACTCACTCTGGCAGCAGAGCTACTTAGAAAATTATTCTTGTACCCCTTCTAGGCCAGTTGATGTAGAGCATTAGATGTTATATACTTTTATATAGCGATATTAACTAACCAAGTAAGCCATACAGGAGTTTCACTTGATGCATTCATGAATTCGATCTGAGCAAATGGATGCTATCTAGTTCCTCTAGAATTACTAATTGATGAAATAAAGTCTGCATATAAATGTTCTTGAACTGGCTGTTTGTCGAATTTCAGTGATCTCAAATCAATTATTTTCTCATCTGATATTGGAGTACCTTTTCATTTGTTTCATTTTGCTTATTTTGACAAACAGGAGATTGAGGAAGTAGATACTGATGAGCATTACCAGCCAAAATCGCCTATAGGCATCATTAATGTCATGCTAAAACAGGAGCTTTGAGCTGATCCCTTCTATCTCTACTACAAGATCATGTGTCTACTTAAAAAGGTCCATACATCTCAATTTGCTGTTGTAATGCTTACATTTTGTGCGGATGTGGCGCCTTCCTCCAAATGCCTAGAGATTTCAGCAAAGGTGCTTTAGCGATCTTGCCTGACCGCCTGTGCCCATTCTTGCAGTGGTTGTGTATAAATTCGAGTCCTTGTATTATTTGGTTGTCAATTTTTGCAGGCACTACAGTGTATCATTGTGTGGTTGGCTGTTGTGATGTAAATTCAGATATACCTCATTTTGTTTTACGTAACAGGAAATTAAACAAGTCTAATTTGTGCGAGACATGGGCGCACGCTATTGCAAAGCTAACCAGAAAAAAATATTGTGATAATTTTATTTTGCTTTGATTAGTAGAGTTTAGAGTGTATTTGGGAGCATGGTGATTTTTTTTATCGTGTTTTGTCTAATCTATCTATTTTGGAGATTTTTTATTTGTGTTTGTTATAAAACAACCACAGCAAAATAGTGGTCCTATGAAAATAGGACTTAATATGGTTTCTTTTTTCAATTATGGTGGAATTAATAGTAAAATTTTTTATCTGAATTATTTTGGCACATTAGGATGTCAATAAATCGTGATAGAACTAGTAGTAGTGTTGATTTTATCAAACTTATAGGTAGAATTTTAATTATGATAGTTTCTCAAAAACAATTTTTTTAAGTACTGTATTGCACTGTTTATTGTTATCTCACATCAATCTCAAAAAGCCTTAATCAATTCAAACCTCTCTTTTCCCCAAAATGAAAGATACACATGCTAAAAAGCATATTGTCTCTCATATTTCAGTTTGGTTGGTTGATTATTGTCTAGATAGGAAGATCAGCCATGTCTTTCATCTGGTTAGGGTCTTCTTATCATGTTTGGTGCTGGGATTAAATCTAATGTTCTAAAAGGTCGTAACCGAGTAGCTACTAGTAATCCACTTTCTTGCTTACTGCATGAATGGTAAGTGAGTGGTAAGAAAGAAAATGAATTCACCAACAATTAGTTTTTGGATTCCAATTTTTTTATGTAGGATATAACGCATTGCAATTATCTATTAAAAATCAAGTATTTAGAAAGAGTATCAGTTACAATGTCAAAGTTATCACAATTAGCTCCCCAACAAAAAGCCGACATATGAAACACAATGACCACAAAAGTGAATTATAATCAAATTAAAGGTCTGTTCGGATAAAAGAAAAATTTTTCAGGAGAAAGAAACTCCAAAATTTTGTATTAATTTGACTAAAATCCCAATCTTAATCTATAAAAATCTTTTAAATATAGACTAAAAACTGTTATTCAAAACATGTTCTAAATGTCAAAGGGAGGGTGATGTGTCAAATTATAACCAGATTAATCCATTATTCATTGGCTGGCAAACTACAACTAAGAGAAGGGTAGTGCGTGGTGAAGGGCATAATAAGAATGCAGCCCATGTAAGATCACAACAGCCTGAAATATTGAAATGCAGACTCAAAAATCGAGAATACTACAACCTAAAATTAAAATACAGTAACACGGGGAATGCAGCAATAACAAAATTTTGGTAGAAAGGATTTTATTGAGTTATAAATTAAAATCTAATAAGTTGATTTATTGGATAAATTTAAATTAAGTGAAACAAGTTATCAAGAATAGGACAAAGAAAAATATCTAGTTCTCACGCCCATTTCTCATGTTGACGTGGATCAGATAACGATAAGATCTTGAAAGAAAAATAAAAAAAGAAACCTTCTGCTTGTCCAATTTGTTTTTAAGGCCATATTGTAGCTGTCACTGGTTATGGCACCAATGATGCCAGTGTTTCCTGAGGCCTAGTGTCAAAGTGAAGTTAATACTATGAAAAAAAAAATTAACTTCCTCAATATACTGTTTTATTATCCCACATGTGACAAGGCACCCTACCATGCATTGTATCTTGTGACAATTGTTGTTAATTGACAGATGTGACAGGCATACAATTGATGGAGAGGATCATAATTATTGTGGAGTTAGACTTGTCTATTCCTTCTCATTACTGGTGTTTATATTTTTCTTTTATATTTTATGAACTAGAGTTATATGATATAGAACACAAAAAATTTATAAGTCATAAATAATAGAACATAGAATACATAGAAAGGTAACAAAGTTATTACGGCATGCGGATTCTATGAAATTTTGTACGTATAAAAAAACAAAAACCGCAAATAACATAAAGATTAAAAAAATACAAAAAATGACATTTATCGTCAATCAAATTGGCAATTTACTATTTATAGAACAAAAATTGACATTCTAGTTGATGACTTAAAGAAAAATCCATTAGTTGTTAAGCTGGTGACTGTAAGTTGACTATAAAGACCGCAAACAACCCTCATGTCTACTGATCGAGCAGCAGCAGCAGAAAAAAAATCTGATCATCAATAGTCAGTCTGGTTAGCGACTGGTGACTTAAGTCGCCAGTCTGATTGGCAACTGGTGGTTATTTGCATTAGATCGACTTCTAAAGTGACGATTGAAGTTTTTTTTTGTAATACTTTTTCTTTCAGATTATTTGATGATTTTATTTTTTATATATGTTATCCGTATAAAAATTTCCGGATTCTACTGACCTATTTCCCACTAGTATAAACACATATGTGCAAATGAAATGTATTAAAGTTGTGTTTGGTCGAGTTTGAGGTTCTCTTATAAATTAATTTATTTGAGTTTCTGTTTATAAACACAATAACCTCTTATATGAGATTCAGTTTATTTAGAATTTATACTTCAAACATATTTATACCTATGGAATACGCTATCAAATAAACATTCCTAAGAGGGTTATGAACATATAATTGCATATGTTTTTTTTTTCTATTTGACATTTAGGACATGGGTGCTTATTTTTCTTGAACATCCTTCTTTATTTCTTGTACGTTATTCACCATGATGACCTTCCTTTGCAAATATATATAGAAATCCATCGTATTCTAATTTACTCTACTCAAATTTAAGAGTTTATAAACTGACAATATAGTCAAATATCTACTTTATTTCAAGTCTTATTTCATAAATATAATTTTTTAACTAAAAATACTTATTTCATAAATATAAATTTTTTTAACTAGAAACTCTATAAATTGAAGTTGATGGAAGAAAATTTATTAAATTTATAAATTAAAATCCTAATAAACTAGTTTATTGTAGAAAGTTTAAAGTTGGCCGTACACGCTGTAATTCTACTTATTCCAATTCCGAAGTCTATGTTATTTTTGCGGTTGCATGGATATAATCATTGTGCAAGCATGTAGTCGTTGTCTCCTATAAATTATAAACTAGACTTTCTTGCATGCAAATTATGCTAAAAATCTTAAATACTAGGTTTGACATAATTAGTATATGTCGATTCAACATTTACTTGAACAGTGCACTAATTAAGACATCACCTTATGATTATTTTTTGAGAAAATTATTCTTCAGCAAATATATTTTCTTGGTTTGTTCTTTGCGCACTTCATTTCTTCTGTAAAAAAACCCTATAGTTGTTCATTACAATATTTTATTTCATTATTGCTCTAAACAAACCCTATAGTTCTTCATTATTGCAAAATGTTATATTTCTTTTTATTTTTATATCATTTTTCTTCTAATTGTTGTAGTTTCCTACTATACATGCTTGGAAAGAATTTAGCTTCAATTTAAACTACTCAAAATCTTAAGTACTCACGAACCAAGTGTTGTTAGAACGGCTTTGTAAATAAGTTGAACCCTAATTTATATAAAAAACCAAGGCCTCAAGTATCTTCACCAATTTATCTGAGAAGTCAATTTTTCAAATAAGTTAAATCTCTCCCAAACAAAACCATATAGTTGTGTAAAAACTCTTCGCTCCCTAGACAAAGGGATCGTTAAGCATCTTGGTGTTATGTGCACTATTAGAACTTATAGCAAAGGAAATTCATGTCTTTAAAAGTTAGAAAGAGGTACAAATAGAGGAAGCAATTTTTATGAAGATCTTCCTCATGCATAAAACTCAGACCTAATTTTGAGTCATCAATCAGACCAAAGTAGAAGTAGTCAAACAGATCATAATCATATAGCTCCTTACTAGAATCTTATGTAAAGGTTCCTCATTGAATTTTCCAAATGCAAGCGAAGCAGACGTAATCAGATACAGCTCTTTATTAGAGTCTTATGCGAGGTATTCAAGTATTTAAAGTAAATGGCCCGAGTTGTTTTTGCTTACTAGGTTATTAATAGAACTGTGAAATGCAATTAAAGATTTGGTTGTGCGGGAGGCAATCAATTACCTCTTGACTAATTAAACATCATTAATTTATCACAGTCCAAAGAGACAATAATCCATCAATTGCCCCCATTTAATATTTGCATGAGATATGGAGCACAGTGGAAGTTGCAAGTGCCATCACACATTTGTGTGGTCCATGCTTAATTGATGTATATGTATTTGCAATCATGCATGCAGCATATATGTTTATATACGTATACATATTATCTCGCGTGCGCATTTCTGTGGGCTTATGTATATGTATATATGCTAGTTTGTCTGAACCTTGCTCATTAAGATTTGTGTTAATTAGGCCACTCATTAAGAATTTAATGAGTGGCCTGGTTTGATTACAAACAGTTGCACATCATCTATCTAGGAACAGTGGTTGCTATCTCTTTCTCATTTTATAGACAAAGTTTGGAGTTAGAGATTCTTTTAATTTGATGGTTAAGTTTTTCTTGGTAAATTCAGTGTAACTAGTACTCCCTATCTGCCACTAGACGAGGGATAAATGGCATCATATTCAATTTGCGTGACTTCAAACAGGCTATTGTCGACGATTGGTAAGCCACCAATCAATCGTCGATCTTATGAAATTAATGAAATTGTGGAAAATAAGAATATGATGATGATATAAATATTTTTTAGACAGATTTAATTTCTCAAAAGATTGAGTAATAATCTTACATACTATATGATGTGATTTGCTTAAGAAAATATATGATTATAAAAGTAGAAAGTAAGAGAGCAATATTCTCTCTTGACTATTCTATTGTTTGATTCTTGTTCTTGTGTTTTATCCTCTCTATTCTGTGTCCTTTTCCATGTCCAATCGTCCTTTTTTTATAGCGTTGTGAGGGTGATTATTCTTATCAAGAAACCATAGTCGGTTATCAGCAAGTGTCGATAACTTCCCTTAACGTAGTTGTTTTGGTAGTTGTTAGGAAACTGTCTGTTAATTGCTTGTTGTAGAATACGTGGGAAAATAATGTGTCTGTAGTCGAAGGTAACTGGTGCTTCGACTAGGAGTCTCTGCACACATTATCTTTGACCTAGTAGTATTTCGACTAGAGCTAATCATGATCGTATGACTTACCTTAAGTCAGATGTGGCTGTATGTATCGACTAGAGTTGGTCGTAGTTGCAAACTTCATGTTAATTGTGTCTGTTGTAAACGGTTATTATAGCACATTTGTAGGTTAATTAATAGGCATAGATGACATCCATTATTTAAACTTTCGATCAACATGATGTGTTCTAATCTTTGTCAACTAGCTCCTCAAAGTCAAGCGAACTGGTCTACTTGAGAAAGAGATTATTCAGCAAATCGTTGGCTCTTCGACCAAATATTTTATTGGATTAAAAATTATTTTGCGAATATTTAGTCGAAAAGGACCAAGCCATTTGAGGAGACTCTGTTCAATTGAGATTCTAAGAACAAAACTCACCAAGTATTGGTCGAAGAATAAATAAATGAGTAAATAAGGAATTAACGGTCGCATTTTTATTACTGTAATGATAATGGTGAAGAAACTAGAGATATTTTTCTGTTGTAGTACCTCGATTTCTGCTAGCTGTCCTTCAAATAGCATCGTGGGAAGATTCAGTTTCCCACATTTTTTGAAGAAGTTACTTGTGCTAAAAAATTTTCAAGCCCTTCTTTTTTCTTCTCATCCTAATCTATGGCCAGCTGGAGCACATCTTGCTGCACCTTGAATGCCCTTGATGACCTAGAGAAGAATGGTCATCTCGACTCCAAGACCATCCTCGACCGGCGCTTGGCGGCAAAGGGTGAATGCTTCCGAAATCCTTTAGATGGGGAAGTGGTTTTGTTCACCCATTTCTTGGGCTACAAGTTTCATCTGTCGACCAGCCCTTTCTTTGCAGCAATCGTGGAGTATTATAAGGTCGAGCTGGTGAATTTGACTCTGAATTCACTGGTAATTCTGAGTGTCCTCGTATACCTGTGTGAGGCATACCTAGGAGTTGAGCGTTCGGTCTAGCTCTTCGCCCATTACTATTAGCTCTATTACTCCAAGAGAATTGGTGCTCCAGGCTGCGTGTACTTTGTTGCATCTAGGCTGTTATGCCTGACCTAATTTTGATGATTCATGAAAACAAAGTGTTTCAGACTAATTGTGCTGTTGAGATATTTGATACAGAGTTATGTTGAGAAGAAATGCAAGTTGATCAAGATAAACTCGACGTAAAATAGATCAAGCACAAGTCGCAAAGCACAAAGATGAGAAGAAAAGAGAGATGCAAAGGACCTAAGGTAATATTGTTTTTAATTTTACTGATCTCGGCATTTGGAGGTTGATCTGTTTATGATGATATTTCTTAGATTTAACCGTACTATAAAGAGGGGTGGAAAGTTTTCTCTAAATTTCCAACATAAACCAAGAAATTATTAGGTCACTGCATTGCATTTATTTCGGTTGGATTTGGTTTTGAAAGATTCGGATTTTCAGTTGCGTTTTTTACAACAGAAGAGTTTTTGCTTCTTCTAGAAAGATCTAGGCAGATCTGGCTTTTGCTTCTGTTTACAAAAAGATAGCCCTCTAAAATATATTTCAAACGAGCTATTAAACTCGTAAATCGGATCTCTGTATTAAAAGTTATAACTATTTTTATCCATGCTGACTGTTAGTTTGCTAAACTGACTGTCAGTTTGGATTGTCAGTTTTGTTAACTGACAGTTGTCCAGAGAGGTTGTTTTTTTGAGCCAAAAAATTTTTAACCTAAACAGACTGTCAGTTTGCATTTTGACCTCGAGCTATTTGATTTGATTTTCTGTTTGAACTGGTCGATTTTGTGATCGAAACTGACTTTCAGTTTGTGATACTGACTGTCAGTTTGAAGTATTAGTTTCCATACACGACCAGCAAAGTTTTATCCGTGATTTTTGTCAGCCGTTGAGGTAGGAACTGACTGTCAGTTTGTGCTATTTTGTTTTCATAAACGACCTCAAATGGCTAGCTAAGTTTTCTTCGGATTTTACTTCTTTTTGGTCGTGACCTAAATTGACTGTCAGTTTGTACTGTTGCTTTTGTGTGCGAGCTCCAACGACTCTTTTGTTTGTTGAGGCTATAAATAGAGACTTTGAGCTATTGTTTCATATACCAAGCAGCCTCATACTCTCATATACACTTGAGCATTCTTTTAGAGTTTTAAAAATCTTGATCTGTTGATGAAGTAGTGAGTTCTGAGATCCACCGAGTTTTCTGTTCGCATCATTCTTGCATACTTAGAGTTCTCGGTGATTGTTGGAGGTCTAGAAGAGACTTTGTTATTTATTACTCTTGGTGAACGCCCTCACCTAGACGGTTTGGTGGCGTGGCCATTGACCTCTCTCGTTCGGAGATTGTCAGAGAGGCTCGGTGTGTTTGTAAAAGGCATCGGTGCTCGCCTTTCCGGAGTGGACAAGGAGCAACCACTGTGAGAAATATCCTTTGTGGATATTGAAGCAAGACTCAATTCACTTGAGTGTGCTTCAACGAGGATTAGGAGAGACCGGGCGTGTCTCTGAGACCTCGGGAAAAAATCTTGTGTTCGTTCTCTTTATCTTTTCCTTTTAATATATTGAATTGCAATTTTGGTTCTTCTCTTTGCGAAAATTTGCTTTTATTTGAAGTTTTTAAAGCCTCCTATTCACCCCCCTCTAGTCGGCATTCTTGATCCTACATACTTCTAGCTTTGAGAGGGAAAGAAGTCGAAGTATCTGATCGTATCACTAAAGGAGTCCCAAGTGGGGTGGAAAATGTGGTGGTTCTACTCCCGCATTCCTGGTGGTGACCCCTTGCTCTATGCTGGTAAACACGCAGAGAAGAATGAGAGTTGGGATATTTCTCCCATCCTCGAGGAGGAGCATGTTCACTAGATAGCCCTGATCAAGTCTCTACGTGAGGGAGGCTTGACTGGTCGTTCGTTGCATGCTCAAGACCATCCAGAGATAGTGATTTGACCATAGACAACCACGAGAGTTAGTATTTTGTTACCTTTGCTCATAAGGATCGATCAATTTCCAAGTTGATTGTTTAACCTTTCTACAAATTTAACCCTAGTTGATCTTGAATGGCGGGTGAAATTCATGATGGGTCCCTTCAAAGAGAGTGTTAAGGGACCCCATGATAAAAGCATTCTGAATAGTTTGATCGATACTTCCAAACACAAGAAAGAAGCATGAATATAGGTAAGTTTTGAACTGAGTTGACCAACGACTGTTGGGGAACGGGCTTGCTACTCTAGCGTAATTTCAAAAATTTTTATCAGAAATCCCAAGAAGCTTGCAAGTAGTAGATCATAGATCAAGAGCTTTACCACTAGACACGCAGATGTGACAACACATCGGCGGAAGAAGAGTCGATGTTGCGACTGGATCGTGACCAGCAGTGCAGCAGTAAGGCCACACCTCTATCGAAGTCCACATGTTCGGGGAAGGAGCACCGCGTGTTCGTGTGCTAGCACCAGCACACGCAGCTACAGTTTTACGAGATCTATCTCGTGGATGGTGGCGGCGGCCAAAATAAATCAGATTAGATCTCTTTTGCGTGCCCACCTTGTATCCTTTTATAAGGCCTTGCAGACAAGTCCTACTCAAATGCGAACCCTAATCCTAATGGTTAACCCGACACCAATATGAGACCCGTTTCAGATCTTATCCAAATTAATGCTCCAACCCGTTAAGTGTGTGACCCTGTAGGTTCATGTATAATTGGCCGCGACCGGAAACAACTTCCGGAATAACAAGTCAAAAGCAGTCCCTAGCAAGACATTATGACTACCCGCATATACACGAAGATCATATCCGATGAACCTATACAACTTATCATGGATTATCTCTTTGTCTCACCATACCAGATCGAACTCAAGGTGAGAAACGTGTCATCCTTGAATAGTTCGGTCCTTTCTTGATCTTGTAATGGACTAACCTTAATCCATAGTTGACTCAACTATATTCGGCATGGCCATACACTTTCTTAGACCAGTTACATTAAGGGGCCAGAGATATCTCTCTTAAGATATGAGAGGGGCAAATTCCATCTCGACCATTCACTTCCAATCACATGGTTCATAACATATCTGTATGTTACCTTTATGACTACTCGGTTAAAAACAGTGATTGATGACACCAAGGTATGCTACTACATGTTGGGGGAATGCCCAGCGATTCTCGTGAGAGGATGCCTCCCGTGGGAAGTCCCGGAAGCCTCTTGGGGAAAATCCCGGATGCCTCCTGTGGAAAACCCCGGAGGCCTTCCGGGGACAATCCCGGATGCCTCTCGTGGAAAGCCACGAATGCCTCCCGTGGGAAGTCCCGAAGGCCTCTCGGGGAAAATCCCGGACACTTCCCGTGGAAAGCCCCAAACGCCTCTCGTGGAATGTCCTGGAGGCCTTCCGGGGACAATCCTAGACGACTCCTGTGGAAAGCCCTGGGTGCCTTCGGGGACAACCCTGGACGCCTCCCGTGGGAAGTCCTGGAGGCCTCTCAGGGAAAATCCCAGACACCTCACGTGGAAAGCCACGGACGTCTCCCGTGGAAAGTCCCAGAAGCCTCTCGTGGAAAGCCATGGACGTCTCCCGTGGAAAGTCCCGGACATCAAGGATACCTCGGGAACTAGTGAGGACACATGTCAAGCATCCAAGTCATCCCCCTGTGAAAGGACAATGGTGCCCCTTGATCCAACGGTCGCAGCTAGGGTATTTTAGTCATTTTGCATCTTTTGGGGCCTATATATACCCCCTTGTATCTCATTTGTAAAAGAGGACACAATTCATTTTACACACTCAAAGCAACAGGCATCCCTTGGAGACCTCTCTCCCCGAGAGAGAACCTTCCCAGCGGACTTTCGTCCGGGGGGTGCCAACAGGACTAGGGACCCCACTGGGACCTGAACCTATATAAACTCTCCATGTCAATCTTTGTGCTTGTCCGACGGGAGGTGACCGGTCGCACGATCAGCTCGCGTCGCTGTACACGTGTTATGCGCGTCTGGGAAACCTGCCGGGGTATTTTTTACACCACGACAGTTGGCGTCGACCATGGGGACACGTAACGAATCGCCATGGCTCCCCCAAGAACGAGGGCTCGCGCTCTCTCCTTGCCTGGTGACGCCAGTCCCAGCAACCCGACGCCGCCTTCGCAAAATGTTGCTGTCACGGTACCACTGTGCGGAGAAACCCGGATTGAGGTGCTCCCTTCCCCTCCACCAGTCGTCTCCGGGGGAGTCACCCTAGTGCCGAGCCCGATAGCTGTGACCTCGCTGGCGGGGACTAGCGCCCCCCAAGCGGCAGCCTTGGTTCCCGAAGACCCGCTGCTCAGGGCTTTGGTCGAGGGCCAACTCCGCGCCCAACGCACATTGGAGGAACAGTTGCGCGTGTTACTGCGGCCCCTGGGTCCTATTTATCCGCCCCCGATTCCCTTTCATGGGGGCACCACCTTCGTTCTTTATGGGGCACCCGGCTGCTTCCCCGCCCAGGGAATGTTTCCCGCATTGGGGGGTTTGCCCGTGACTAGAACCTTCCCTCTTCTGGGAGGTTACCCTTCCCAGGCTTCACCTGCACCGACGGTTGCTGTTGCACCGAGAACTCTCCCCACACCAACCCCCATTGTCGCCCCAGACGCATGTTCGGCGCCGGGCCCGGCTTGTGCGCCGGCGGCATCCTCCGGGCTGACAGCCGACACGCACCAGCTCCCTCCCCCAAGACCACCCCCAAGGGATCCCCGGCGGACCAGACCCACTTCACTCGGGAGGAGGTAGAGCGCATGCGTACGACAAAGCCCGGGAAGACTCCCTTCCGCTGCTGATCGGAGCCACTACCGCAGCAAGATCCGCGCCCGACCCACGGTCGTGGGGAGCCACGCTCCCGGGCAGATCGGGGAAAGAGGCCGACGGAAGAGGCCACTGTCACCTCCGGGGGGTATCCTGAGATTCAAGAGGTCCGTTCTATTGCATCTAGGCTCCTTTTGGGTTGATTTTGATTATTGATGACATTAAGTGTCTTGGACTAATCGTGTCTTTGAGCTATTTGTATGCAGTGTTATTTCTATAAAGTTTGCAAGTGATCCGGGAAGGTCTGTAAGTCGCAAGCGCAAGGTCGCAGTGTCGCCCGAGGTCACAGTCCAAGGACGCGAGCCAAGGTCGCAAGCGCAAGGTTGCAGTGTTGCCGGATGTCGCAGTACGAGGACGTGAGCCAAAGTCGCAAGTGCAATGACACCAAGAAGGAAGCTGTAAAGACCTAAGGTAAGTGCTTGTTTATTGTACCGGTCTCGGAGTTTGGAGTTTGACCAGATTTTATAAGAAATTCTTTTTTAGTTTAAACCGTACTATTAAGAGGGGTTGCAAAATCTCTTTTAGTTCTGGCAAAAACTGAGAAACTCTTAGTCATATGTTGCATTCGCATTCATTCACAATCTTGGTCAAGAATCTTAAAGAGGAACTGAAACTGGTCATCCGAGTACTGTTCATTTGATCAGTTACTGTTCATATGACCAGTAACACTGTTCATTCGACCAGACATTCCAACGGCTATTTACTAGCCGTTAGAGGTCGTAGCTGGCTGTTAGCTGTATTGATTTCTTTTCTTTTCGGTCACAACGGCTAGCTAAGAAGTTGGGCTATAAATATAGGTGTTTTGAGCAGTATTCTCACACATCTCAAGCTACATTCTCATACACTTTTTTGAGCAGTTTTAAAACACTTTTGAGCAGATTTTCTATACTGTTTTTGAGTAGTTTTAAAACACTTTTGAGCAGATTTTCTCTACTGTTTTTGAGTAGTTTTTATACAGTTTTTGAGCTGTTTCTGTTCACATTTTCGAGTAGTTTTTAAACAATTTTTGAGCAGATTTCTCTACTGTTTTGATCATTTTTATAAACACTTTTCGAGCAGATTTTTATCAGTTTTATAAACATTTTTCAAGCAGATTTTTGATCAGTTTTATAAACAATTTTGGAACTGATTTTTGATTAGTTTTAGAAACAATTTTGAGTAGTGTTTGAGCAAATTTTTGAGAAGTTTCTGTTCACATTTTTGATCAGTTTTGTAAATACTTTTGGCCAGATTTGATCAGTGTTTATAAATATTTTTTGGAGCAGTTTTTCTAAAGATGATCCGTTTGAGACCTAGTCTTGGTTTTCGCACTAGGCTCGCCCAGATTCTAATATGCGGAATAACGGGATCTTACTCGGAAATACCGAAACCCAAAGTAATTGCACAACTCTTTATTTCAAAGAGGGCTTTACACGTCGAACGTTAGACACACTTGTCTACGTCGAAGGAACTATAAGTGTCTAAAACTCAAATAAGTTCTATGACTCTTCAATGATCTAAACTAGACCTATTATAAGGTATTTATAGTCCAATCGTATGAGTACGTATCAGACTTAGTAATCCTAAACGTATTAGACTCATATAACTAACTTAACTAATCCTAAACAGATAAGCTTAGTTATATATATAGGATTACAATCCCGAACAGGGAACGAATTCCTTTTCCTGGTCGCGAACCAATCCATGGTAGCGAAACCTTTCCGAACACGGTTAAGGTCGCAAAGCCGTATGCGATCAGGACTTGGTCGCGAATCCGTATGCGATCAGGACTTGGTCGCGAATCCGTATGCGATCAGGACTTGGTCGCGAATCCGTATGCGATCAGGACTTGGAGATCCTCCCGGATCATGACTCCCTTGTTGAGAAGGAGCCAACCCCCGTTGCGACCTCTCGATCAAACTGGAGATGTGGAAATTGGGCTTGTCCATCTTCTTTTGTGTACCACTTTGCCGCACGTACTCGTTGATCTTTCCGACCGATTCGAAAAGTCTCCTTTGTGCCACTGCGGGTGGTAGTCACCTTCCTCTCCAGAATCACATCGTCACGTAAAGGTTCGCCTCGTTGATAGACCAAGTCTTCAACGGATGGTACTATGGTATCTGGCTCATCATCCAACATTGAAGGCTCGAAGAGTTTGAGGTGCTCAACATTGACAACCGAGTAAATATCCATGTATGGAGGTAACTCAAGCTGACAAGCATTATTACCCACTTTCCGCAAAATCCGAAAAGGACCATAACGAATGGGTTTGAGCTTCTTACCTTTACCTTTAAGTCTCTCCTTACTCAAATGTAACCATACCATATTACCTTCTTGAAATTGCGCATCAACTCGGTGCCGATCATGTCGCGCCTTGTACTTGAGTTGAGCTTTCAGCAAGTTCTGTTCAACCTCACGATGGAGTCGTTGAATACCTTCCAGGAACTTTTGTGCTCGATCCTGATCAGATGCTTCCTTGCTGTTCTGTGCTGAGGTAGGGATCACAAACTCCGTATCGAATGGACTCTGTGGTAGAAATCCTAAACAGACCTCAAACGACGACTTTCCAGTCGAACCATGCACTGCTCGATTAAAAGCAAACTGTAGGTACGGTATGCTTTCATCCCAGGTCTTCGGGTGCTTCGAGTTATATCCTCTCAAGAGATAAACGACTGTGCGATTAACCACCTCGGTTTGACCATCAGTTTGCGGATGAAAAGCAGTACTCCTCTTTAGCTTGGTGTCCATCATCGTCCAGAGCGATCGCCAAAAGTGACTAAGGAACCGGGTATCGCGATCAGACACAATAGAAGTCGGCAGTCTGAAGTGTGTCCAAACGTGTTGAAAGAATACCCGAGCTGCCTCTTCTCCCGTGATAATCTTCCGACAAGGTATAAGAACAATCATTTTGGAGAACCGATCAACGACCACGAATAGATAGTCGTTGCCACGTCGGGTCTTAGGCAATCCTCCCAAGAAATCCATGGATATGCTCTCCCATGGTCGTGATGGAACTGCCAAAGGAGTGTACAAACCTAATTTTCGGTTTGCCGGTTTCGAGATGCTGCAGAGACAGCAGCCTCGAACAAACCTAGCCACATCTTGCTGCATACGCGGCCAGAACACATGTCGGTGAAGATTTTGCAACGTCTTTGTAACCCCAAAGTGACCAGCTACCTTCGATGTGTGCGCTTCTCGCATCCATTGAGTTCGAGGTGCTCCACGAGGTATGCAAAGTAAATTGCCCTTGTACAAGAGTCCTTCTCGACGAACGGTTTCTGGAGATTTGGCAAAGCTAACACAGGCGCCTCACTGATCTTCCTTTTCAGCAAGAGAAACGTGTCCTCATGTTTCCCTGTCCACTCGAACTTCTGATCGATCCTGGTTAATGCATGCAACGGAGAAGTCATAATCGAGAAGTGTCGGATGAACTTCCGAAGGTATTGGCATGCTCCCACAAAACTACGCACATCCGTAACTGTTCGCGGTCGCGGCCATTCGCGAATCACTTTGACCTTGTCCGGGTCGATTTGCAACGTACCGTTGCCGATTATGAATCCGAGGTAAAGTAGAGTTTGCTGACCGAACTCGCACTTCTTACGGTTGAGGCGAAATCGATGTTGCCAAAGCTGTTTGAACACCTTTTTGACATGAATGAGGTGCTCATCCCACGAACGACTATAAACCAATATGTCGTCGAGATACACAATCACAAAGTCGTCGATGAACGGTCTCAATACGTCATTAATAAGACGCATGAAAGTTGCCGGGGCGTTGCAGAGACCAAACGGCATGACCAGCCATTCGAACAGACCTTGCCGTGTTTTGAACGCGGTCTTCCATGTATCCTCCTCTCGGATGCTGACTTGATGATATCCTGACTTAAGATCCAATTTGGAGAAGACAACAGCATGCTTCAATTGGTCTAGCAGGTCATCAATACGAGGAAGGGGGTACCGGTTCTTGATGGTTATCTTGTTCAGTGCTCGATAGTCGATGCACATACGCCAAGTCCCATCTTTCTTTGGTACTAACACCACAGGAGATCCACAAGGTGAACTACTCGGTTGAATGACACCATTGTTCAGCAACTCACCAAGTTGTCTCTTGATCTCTTCATTCTCCAATACTGAGTTGCGATACATACTCAGATTGGGCAGTGTCGCATCGGACACAAGCTGAATTTCGTGCTCGACTGGACGTTTCGGCGGACGACCCTGGGTAGTCTCAAACAGATCACTGTATTTCTCCAGCAGTCCCGACAAACGACCAGAATCCTCTCGGCACGCCAGCGACAATGCTGGTCGAGTA
Organism: Pharus latifolius; assembly: GCA_019359835.1. Lineage (NCBI taxonomy): Eukaryota > Viridiplantae > Streptophyta > Magnoliopsida > Poales > Poaceae > Pharus > Pharus latifolius. Next base: position 37,669,105 of record CM033325.1, read on the forward strand.
CCCTCACCTTGATCAATGGGTCGAATCATGACAAGCACATACTTGTGACATGCATTAACAATTCGTTTGGCTTGATTTGTGGTAATCTAGTTCGAAGTGTTGACGTGGATGTCTCTACTGATCACGAACTTAACTCCGTCTTTAGTGAGGTCGTACTCTTGAGCTCGCCGATGGAAGTGAGCGTCTCGATCATACAGATACGGACTCTCAAAGATCACCTGACAGATATCGATAGGGACAACATCGCATTGCACCTCATCGATATATCGTGCAGAGATCGCAAACTTCAACACACACTGACTCGTAATCTGTTGGTTCACGTCGGATGTAAACCAACCCAGTGGATATGGTCGCGAGTGTGTGGTTGTCTTCAAACCAAGTCGCCGAACCAGTCCAGCGGAGACCAGATTCTTCTGACTTCCTGGATCGAATATCGCTACGACCACTTCGTGCTTTACCTGGATGTTGATGGTGAATAAGTCCTCCGTTGGGTGATGGTCGTTCGGTGGATCGGAACCCTTCTCCTTCGGCATTGCCATCAGAGACAAGGTCGTATCCGCCTCATTAACCGAATTCACTCGGACAACTTCTTCGTCGGGTGAAGTCGCAGTAACCGTGGCTGTTTTTTTCCCTGGTCCGTTTTTCTTTGGTCGAAGTTCAGGATGAAGCTTGTAACATTTGTCCTTGGTATGCCTCGCGACTTGACAATTTTCGCAAAAGGCACCCGTGTCTGATTTTGAAGCGTTCTTCTTCGGACTCGGCTTTTTCTTTGTCGAGGTCGCATTTTCCTTCGTGCTTTTGTCGCTGCGGGATTTATTCTTCTTCTCGATCGCCATAGAAGTTGTGCTCGCGGTCGTAATGTCTTGGACACCGAACAGACTTAGCTCAGTACTGATCGATTTCTGAAGTCCAGATGTGTACTTCCGAAATACCTGAGGGTCGGATAGTGAGATGCCAATGACCATTGCTTGTCGCCGAAACTCTGTCGTATAGTCTTGGACGGTCTGGTCGCGCCGTTGGTACAATCTGTGCCAACGCTCCCATCTCTCCTCAAGGTAACCCATCGGATAGAATTCTTGTCGCAGAAATCGTTTGAATTGACCCCATGCAAGGTCGTCAGCTTCACCACTGGCGACAAGGGCCTTCCACCATGTCTTGGCGTGGGCCTTCATCTTCAAAGGTGCAAATTTGACCTTTTGAGCGCTACTAAACCCTTTCAGGTCAAAGTAGGTCTCAAGTTGGTCGATCCAAGAATCCAGCTTCTCGGCATCGATCACCCCATCATATATGGGTATATCAATCTTAGCGTTGACTTTAAAAGATCCGACAGCTAAGGAGGTGTTGGCGAGGTCGTCGGTCTTGTGGTCGCCTTCGTCTTCATCTTCGTCTGCCCTGCGCAAGTCTTCACCAGTCTTCTCACCCATAACCTTCCCTACTTCAGGAGGTACAATCATGGCCTGCTGCTTAATCCAAGCAAGCACGGTTTCCATGTCGGTGGAGAGCTTAGCCACTTTTTCGGCTAGGTTAGCTTGAACGGGGGTATCGTCAGACATTGTCGGAGACTCGGCTGTAGGAACCGTCAATTGATCACCTGGAATTTCGCCGGAAGTTTTGTAACCCTGGCGAGTCTTCACCATCCACAGGATAGGAAAGTTGCTCTGATACCAACTTGATCCGTTTGAGACCTAGTCTTGGTTTTCGCACTAGGCTCGCCCAGATTCTAATATGCGGAATAACGGGATCTTACTTGGAAATACCGAAACCCAAAGTAATTGCACAACTCTTTATTTCAAAGAGGGCTTTACACGTCGAACGTTAGACACACTTGTCTACGTCGAAGGAACTATAAGTGTCTAAAACTCAAATAAGTTCTATGACTCTTCAATGATCTAAACTAGACCTATTACAAGGTATTTATAGTCCAATCGTATGAGTACGTATCAGACTTAGTAATCCTAAACATATTAGACTCATATAACTAACTTAACTAATCCTAAACAGATAAGCTTAGTTATATATATAGGATTACAGTCCCGAACAGGGAACGAATTCCTTTTCCTGGTCGCGAACCAATCCATGGTCGCGAAACCTTTCCGAACACGGTTAAGGTCGTAAAGCCGTATGTGATCAGGACTTGGTCGCGAATCCGTATGCGATCAGGACTTGGTTGCGAATCCGTATGCGATCAGGACTTGGAGATCCTCCCGGATCAAAAGAACCAAGAGATATATTTTTTGATATGCACTTGAGACCAAGTGCTAAAATCTTGATCTTTTTGATCAAGTATTATTCATTGTGATTGAGAGAGATCTTCTAAGAGCATTCATTTGCATCATTTGTATCCTTAGAAGTTTCTCGGTATTTGTTGGGGGTCAAGAGAAGATCTTGCAACTTGTTATTCTTGGTGAACACCCTCACCTAGGCGTGGCCGTTGACCTCTCCATTAACGGAGGTTGTCCGAGAGGCTCGGCATATTTGTGAAAGGCATCGGTTCTCGCCTATCCAGAGTGGAAAAGGAGCAACCTTAGTGAAAAATATCCTTCGTGGATATTGAACCAAGACTGATTCATTTGAGTGCTTCAATGAGGAGTAGGGGAGATCGAGCGAGTCTCCAAGACCTCGGGAAAAATCATAGTGTTTGATTTTCTTACTCTTTCTTAGTGCAAAATATTATTAAATTGTTTTAGTTTATTTGCTCTTAGTCTTTTCCTTGCAAAAATTGTTTTTAGTTGAAAAGTTTTAAAGCCTCCTATTCACCCCACCTCTAGTCGGCATCCTCGATCCTACAAGTTCGACTAACCCGGAGGAGAAAAGGCGCTACAGTCGGGCGGGTGGTCCACTCAGCCCCCTTCTCGACTCCGACAACGAGTGCGCTTCCCCTGCCAAAGGGGGCGACGACTGGGGGTTTTCCCGAGAGGTTGAGAGGCGAACCAGCCGCTGTGTCGCTGCCTCCGGTGCATCTGATGGCTGTGGCCGTACCGTCCGCCGCACATTGGGCATTACAACGGTGAGGCCGATCCTTACAAGTTTGTGCAAGTATACTCAACGGCCATCTCAGCACTTGGGGGGGGGGAATGAGATGGTGCAATGCAACATTTTTCCCCTCTACCTCTCCGGGATCACCCGGTCATGATTTTATAACCTGAAGGCGGGATCCATCAAGTCCTTTCGCGCAACTCAAGCGTGAGTTCTGCGCGAACTTCCAGGGGAGCTACATACGCCCCCTGGACTCATCACAGCTCTACACTGTCAGGCAAAAGATGGGGAAAACCATTCGGAGGTTTTCAAGTGCTTCACTCAAGTAAAAAGCAAGGTGTCTCACGTCCATGACCCTACGGTCATCGAGGCGTGCAAGAGTGGGATCCTATCCGGGGAGCTCCACTGGAGGCTCTCTTGGAGTTGCCCCACCTTTGCAGATGAGCTCTTCAATGTGATTGAGAAGTACACCTGGGCTGAGGAGGATGACCTCTGAAACAAAAATTAGGGAGTGCCTGCCTCCGCCGAGTGGGAGGCCAAAGACCCCTCCCACAAGCGCCCCAAGAGGGGCAACCTTAGCGAGCCATGGCCTCGGGACACCTTTGTCCTCGAGGGCGGAGGTGGCTCGCGTGAAGGCAACAAGGGCAATCGCTCTAAGTAGAAAGGTAATGGAGGGGGCCAATCCTCCCGTGGCCGGGAGGGCCCAACGGCCAACAGCAAGGAGGGCATGGCCAACCTATGGTGTGCCTTCCATAAGTCTACTACCCATGCCACCCGAGAATGCAACGCGCTGTTGCAGCACTTCGCTGCATTGCTCGACCGACACGGGCAGGGGGAGGTGGGGTCCTACCTCCTTGACCCCTCCACCGGCCCGGGCGGCCCTCCCTGCTCCTCTGGGGAGCAGCAGGAGTAGACATAGGAGGGAGACCCAGTTGAGGAGCTCCCCTTCCAGACCTCATAGAGACGTGTGAACGTCATTACGGGAGGATCCGCCACCGAGCGAGACTCCAAGCGCCAGCACGAAGAGTATGCGCGGGAAGAAAAGGTCGTGGGGGTCCTGAATGCGTCCCGACCACCAAAGTGGTCGGACATCCCCCTTAGATTCATGGTGGAAGATGCACGGGGAGTTCACTTCCCCCACGACGATGCGCACATTGTCTCCACCACTGTGTTCAATTGCCAATTGGCCCGCATCCTCGTTGACGGCGGAAGTGCCGCAGACGTCCTATACCTGAAAGTGTTCAGGGAAATACAGGTGAACGAGAAGCTACTGCAGCCTGTGGCTGGGCCTCTACAAGGCTTCGTCCCGGGGAAGACCATCTACCCCATGGGGATGGTCGACCTCCCCATGACGTTCGGCACCCCAGACATCTACCGAATGGAGATGGTCCGATTCGATGTGGTAGACCTCCCCTCCTCCTACAATGCCATCATGGGGAGGACCATGATCAATCGGCTGGGCGCTGCAGTCCACCAAGCCTACCTCTGTATGAAGATCCCTAGGCCTCGTGGCGTGATCACCGCCCGGGGCAACTAGGATGCGGCCCGTGCTCTTTATGAGCACGCTGCCGCCACGATCAGAGATGTCAACTTGATCAAGGCCCCGGGGGAGGGAATCTCCTCCCCTGCCCTTGATGCCCCGATTGCCACTCCTGGGAAGTTTCTCCCAAATCCGCGCCTGGAGGGGGACCTCTGTGAGATCCGCCTGTTCCCAGAGAACAGGGAAAAAATTGTCAAAGTCGGGGTAGATCTTCCCAAGGAGCACGCGGAATGACTCGCGGACTTCCTCCGTGAAAACTCCGACGTTTTCGCGTGGAAGCCTGCAGATATGAAGGGCGTCACTTGGGACGTTATTGAGCACAAGCTTGCTGTAACACCCAGCCGCCCCCCAGTGAAGCAAAAACTCAGAAAGCTTTCCCTTGAGTGCCAAGAGGCCATTAAGGCTGAAATCGTGAGAGACTGAGAGGCGGGGTTCATCCGGGAAGTCCTACACCCCGAGTGGCTCGCGAACCCCGTCCTCGTGAAAAAGTCCAGCGGCAAATGGAGGATGTGCGTGGACTTCACCGACCTCAACAAGGCTTGCCCAAAGGACAGCTTCCCACTCCTATGGATCGACCAGCTGGTGGACTCGACCACGGGGTGCGAGCTCTGAGCTTCCTGGACGCATAGTCGGGCTACCACCAAGTCTGGATGGCCAAGGAGGACGAGGAAAAGATGAGTTTTATAACTCCCCTTGGCACCTTCTTCTACGTTCACATGCCCTTTGGGCTCAAGAACGCTGGGGAAACCTTCCAGTGCCTTATGTCCCCAATCCTCAAGGACCAGATCGGTCGTAATGTAGAGGTCTACGTCGATGATGCAGTCGTCAAGAGCCACCGCATGACTACCCATCTCGAAGACTTAAGGAGACCTTCCGCAACCTCCGTGAGTATGGGTTAAAGCTCAACCTAGAAAAGTGTGCGTTCGGCGTGTGCGGGGGGAAGCTACTTGGCTTCCTCGTGTCCTAGCGAGGAATAGAGGCTAACCCCAAAAAAATTTGGGTCCTGCTAGACATGCCCCCACCGCGCTCCGTGAAAGATGTACAGCGACTCACCGGCCGCCTGGCCGCGCTGGGCCATTTTGTTTCACGGTTGGGAGAACGCGGTCTTCAATTCTTCAAAATCCTTTGGGGCATCAAAGGGTTCCGATGGACCCCTGAGGCCCAGACAGTGTTCGACGACCTAAAGAAGTACCTCGCGAACCGCCCGATGCTCGTGAGCCCATCCCAGGCAGAGCCCCTGCTTTTATATCTCGCGGCCACCTGGGTCGTTGTAAGCGCGATCCTGGTCAAGGAGCAGGATGGGCAGCAGCGCCCCATCTACTATGTGAGTGAAGCCCTCCAAGGCACCAAGACGAGGTACACGGAGGTGGAGAAGATCTGTTACACCCTCCTAATGGCGTCTAGGAAGTTTTGCCACTACTTCCTGGGGCACCCGATCATAGTCCCATCTTCCCTCCCCCTGGGGGAGGTACTACAGAATAAAGAGGCTACCGGTCGGTTTGGGAAGTGGGGAGCCGAGCTGGCTCCCTTCTCCCTCTCCCTCATGGGCCGTTTCACCATCAAATCGCAAGTCTTTGCTGACTTTGTGGCGGAATGGACTCCTGCCTCCGGGATCGGGGGGGACCCCCCCTGTCGAACCACCCGACGCGAGGACCATTGGACGCTCATGTTCGATGGTTCCTTGTGTCTCACTGGGGCCGGGGCGGGGGTGGTCCTCCAGGGTCCTGAGGGGAGGGCTCTGGAGTACGCGGCCAGGCTCGAGTTCCCTGCCACGAACAACGTAGCTGAGTACGAGGCCTTGCTACTGGGGTTGCATCTCGCGCGCTCCCTGGGGATCCGTCGCCTCCTAGTCAAGGGAGACTCCCAACTCGTGGTTTGCCAAATGGACAAGTCCTACTTGTGCCATGACGTGAACCTGAGCCTTTACTTGGGGGAGGTGCGGAAGATGAAGAAACACTTCGAAGGCTTGGAGGTGTGACACATCCCCTGGAGGGATAAAGATTGTGCTAATGCCCTGGCACGGGCAGCTAGCCCCCGGGGACCCCTCCCCAAGGGCGCCTTCCTGGAGATCATCACGAAGCCCTTGGTCACCACCTCTGACTCCGACGACGAGCCCCGCAAGACAGAGATCTCCGAAATCTCCTGAACGGCATCGTGGATGGACCCTATCGTCTCTTCCATAAGAGGCGAAGGGCACTACTACAGAAATTCTTTTCACTAAAGGTTCAAAAATGTCTGTACTAACGGTTCTCATACCACTAGTGATCGGCATGATAGAACAAGCCTAGCAGTACTCTAACAGTTACAAAAATGTCAATACAATAACCCTATTCTAATGGTTCTATATTAAAGAACCGTTAGAATAGCTTACTTTATTCTAATGGTTCTCTAGTCACAACCGTTAGTATTATAAAATTTCTTCTAACGGTTCCAGGTTATGAACCGCTAGAAGACAGCTGCTAATGGTTAGATCGGAGGGAGCCTTATTCTAACGGTTAAAGAAACTAAACTGTTAGTACTAGCACAACTTCTAACGGTTCTCTAGTAGTAACCGCTAGAAGAGAGTGCCTTGTTCTAACGGACTGACAAAATGAACCATTAGAAGAATTATTATTCTATCGGTTCTGAGTTAGTAACCGTTAGAATATGTTATAAAAGCTACATACACCAATTAAAAAAGGTACATTCAAACCATTAGAAGCTACAAATACAACTTCAAAAGGTACATTCACAAATACACCAATACAGAGATACACACATTGAACAGATTGAATTTATTCACAAATACACCAATACAGAGATACACACATTGAACAGATTGAATTTAATTATTCACAAATTGAATTTATTCACAAGTACACCAATACACATGCAAACATACACCAATTCACACATTCAATTTATATTACAAAAGTCATTTACGATCGATCGTTGATAGTCACTTCATCCATCACATATTAAGCCCAAATTTTTCGCATCTCGTTTACCTGAGGCAGCTTGTATTGGTCTTTCAACATGGCGCTCTGCATGCATGTATGAAGTTAGGAACGTACATCACATCCAATGTTCGACTTTGAGTTAAGAAAAATGCTTACCTTAGGGAATTGGGCAAAGTTTGTCCTGATTATGTCATATATAAACCTCATGACATAAAGCCCACATTCCCATGATTGTGGCTGCTGATGGCACTGGGATAATTGCATATGCGAAGACGTAAACCCACATCAGCTCGAAAGAACTAATTAAGCATAAATTAAAAGACTCATGAGTAGTTCCATCCTTATTAATTACCTCATATTCTTTCCAAGAAATTGTTGTGCCCTTCAACGCGTCATGCCTCCCTCCAACTGTAACATAATTTTTGAAAGTCCTGCATTTAATTTAGCATTGCCGGTTAATATGTTATCATTAATTAGCTAGTCAGATCAAAATTTAGATCAACTGTGTTACTTACGCGTCTATGTGCCATGTGAGGGTGAAAACACGCGCTACCCTGTCGCTCATCTAATCGAGGTAGTACACCTCATTCCTCCATGGGCAAATGATGACGAGGACCCAGTGGCCCCTACATTGTACATAAAAAAGAATTGTTTCATGTATATGTTAGGCGTAACATACAAGAATGAGTTAAATTAGTAAGAAATGCACCAACCTTTGGTGGTAAAGGCGCAAGAATGAACTCCCGGTCTTGCTGCACCAGTAGTGCCCTTGATATGTATTGCTTCGCATGTGCTAGGTCCTGCTCTAGCATCGTGAGGCTTATTTTCTCTGGGTTGAGGAAACCTACCCTGTTACATGCCCTCATCGACGCCAGCCTTTACATGCACCTGCATGCAAAGTATACATTAGTAAGTATTGCAATTTGCTTTATTAAATGAACTACGACAACATATAGGATCAGCAAACTCACAGGACTCTAGTCTGTATGATGGATATATCAAGTTCCTACAAGTTGAAGAGGTCAAATAAATCCTTGTGGGCCACGGATATGCTCCTGGCCTCACGGTTAAAATGTCCTGGCCTGAAGTGAACTAAGAAGTTCAAGTGGCGCTGAGACCGGGTCAGGTACCACTTGTGGAGACTTCTGGTTGTCTGATCCATATTGCGCAGAAGGGACTCCGACACGAGTGGGAACCCATTCTTGAACGTACCAGGCTGGCTTTGTTTCCCCTTGCCTTTGGCTGGGGAGTGATTATATACCTTGGAAGGTTGGGGCGAGGTGCCACCGGCTTCATTTGATGGTGAAGGGGCTTTTCAAGGAGACGTGCGTCCTTTGGCTGGGGTTGAGGCCGTCGAAGGAGGCATGGGGGCCAAAGGAGCTCGGCCATGCTGTGCTGGGGGTGGGTCCCTCAGGAAGTGCGCTGGCATCCATCGTCCACTTTTTACTTACGAAAACATAAGTTAGATTTTGCAAGTTGAGTATATTAACTGAGTTGTAAGCTACAATGAGTAGTGTTTACCTCCTGTAGTTTAACACCCTTCTTGGGCCACTATATGTATGAGCCCAATGCCTCAGCATTGTCTGCATTTCGTTCGTTGGGACGGGCAACGGAAAATCGCTGTAGCCCGGGAGGGCCATGTCCACCTGTACCTTTGCAAACCTAGGCTTCAGAGGTACACAGTGGATCTGGACATCCTCCCAAGATGGATATATGACCCCGTGTGCGACCACCACAGGGTCGTGGCCTACGTGGATCAATAGGCTACAGCTCTCAGGCTTCTGCAAATTTGCAACAATTATAACAGGTTAGTGAAACAATTGTAACGGAACGGGAGTGGCATCAACTGATGTGCATATATAGTTCAAGCTAGGCTTGGAATACCTCAAGCAGGTCCACTGGATCCATGTGAACCTTCGAGTCACAACTGTTCGGCTTGGCAGTGTCGACCTCGGCAGCTGGATCTATACCCTTGGATTGCACAATTCGGTTGAGGTGTTCATACTTCTCGTTCATTTGAGCGAACATGGCCATGAATTGTGCAGTCACGTCTGATCATATCTTCTCGGCCAGCTCTGATTCCTTTTCCTTCCAGTTGCGGGCCTTCTTCCTCTGTGGCCCGGTCTCCTTGAAGCCATCCTTCCACGGCACCACAACCCCCACGGTCCGCGTCTGCCCTGGATGCTCCTTATTCCCTAGAGCTCGGGTTAGGATGTCATTCTCCCTGTGGGGAGTAAACAATCCCTGGCTCGCCTCCTTTGAGCAAGAGATTTGTTACATTCAAAGCTACATTGTGAGAAAAAGTATATACAAACTTGTGCACACACGATTAATCATTTTGGCTAACTGTTTTTACATAAATAATAAGTAAAAAGATCTCGGCGTCCTTAGGGTTTTAGGTCTGTGCAGTACCAATAAATGCGAGAATTTTAGGTTTCTTGTTTAACGAAGAAAAAGAAAAAATGAGGAAGTTAGCCAACTTACGATTCGTTGCACGACCTCAGCGTCCTTAGGGTTTGGGAACTCCACAGACCCTGTGGACGACACGGTCCCTCTAGCCAACCACCAGTGCTTGCATCGCGGATCGCGGATCTAGGAGATCGGCAGGTCAGGGGAGTCGATGAAAGTCGACTCCTCATCTTTGGACTTCTTCCACTGCTCCTCCTTCCCTGCATAGCCACGAGATCCGAGCCGGTGCGGGTGATCGTTCCTCCTCTGGATTGCCTTGTTCTTCTCGCTAAGGGCCTTCATAGCATAAACAAGATAATTAATGCACCGTCGGTTACTCCATACAACGGTGTGACCAAGCGAAGGAAGCATACATAACTTGAACTCAGGGGTCCCCTTCTGCTGGGTGAATTGCTCCCATACCTCCTCTGTTATGAAGGGATACTTCTCGCATGGAGATTTACCTTTAGCGAGGAAGGCACTGATGAGGAAGCTCTTGAAGGTTTTCCATGTGTTGTTCATGTCCTTTAAGCAAGTCATCTTGAGTCCATCGTTAGGTATGTTCCACTTGGACTGTTTTCAAACGGTGCATATAAGCACTTTTTTAGTTAATCTTCAGGATAAGCCAAGGGAATGTGATTAATCAAGAGTTCAGGAATTTTGATTAATTTTCCCTTCACTTCCGCCCACAGCCTATCACTCTTGTCGGCCTTCACGTCCTTCCAGCTCTGGACGGTGATCTTCACTCTTTCCTTCGCCAACAAACCAACATAGGCAGTGTACTGCCCAACATTTTTTCCGATTGGTCTCCCAAACTAGTTGAATTCACAGGAAAGATCCGTGTGTTTGGCCAAACGGCACAACATCATCGCGCCTCGCACCTTCCTCTTGCGCTGGGACGAAGCAGCATCAACTATGTTGCCCCTCGTCGAATCACTAGTATTAGACGAGGAAGATGCCGACATGGCTGTGCCTAAAATTCCATGAACAAACCATCAATTGATATGAAAAATGGATTTACATGAAAAAGTTCATAACTAAAATGGAATTTATTTATTTATTTATCAAGTTCATAACAAACCATCTATTGAAGCACGTCCATGCATATGGTGATCAATGCATTAGAAAGTCAGTAAAAACAGAAAAATACAGCATGAGACAATTCCTGAGGCAATTTACTCCGAACATGGTTTCAGCTCAAATAGAAGTGGAACAATAAAGTGTACAAACAGATTTCTAAACTCCTTCCCTGTTGTTCTAACTATTTCAAAGGGGAAACTCTACCAATCCAAACACATGCAAGCATGTTTGCTCCTTCTGTTGGCAGGTAATGTTCATACAGAACCTCAGCACAGAGCCAAAGTATCCTAATTAACTCAATAAAATTTCGTCCAATTGCCAATTAAATAAGCAATCCACTCTCACAACTAATCGAGTACTTAAGCCTGAACATGATCCAGAATTCCACAAGTTTGAACAAGCTAGTACATATGGCTTAATCATAATCAAGAAACAGCAGCAAGACATAATCTCAAGATCAATTCACATGATTTTGGGATTTAATTCGAAGTGACTCTAGAAGTAATCACTATACCACCCAATGTCAAAGCCATCTATCCTTTTGCTCATGTAATGTGAGGATCAATTACTTCTTACAAATATGCTTCAAGAACTGAAGTCAACAACAGTGCACATATACATGGATTGTTATCTCCCAATTTACCTCGAGAAAGAATCAATTAAACCTCATAAACAAAACATATTTTGATCAGCATGAACCACCTGAATATTAATTCAATTGACTTCTAGGCAAACTACGAATTTTGTACAGAATCTTTAGGCATAAGTTGATTAGGCAGATTTGAAATCAAAGCCACAATTTGAATATAGCTACAACTCCAATATGCAAGCAATGAAAAGCCAAATCAGGTATCAAACTTATGCGGACTAAAACAATCAGCCTGCCAAGGCACAGGTTAACTCCTCATGTTCTGTATATGATACAAGATCTTCAAGCATCAATTAACTAATTCAGAATTGCAACCATCCAAATAATGTTTTGGATTTCAACCCGCAGGTAACAAGGTTCAATTATAACAGTAAAGAACTCAAAACAGCCTGCAGCTATCAGCCCATCAATACTCAGTTTTGAACCCCAACTTGACAAATCTATGAATCAAAAGAGGATTTTGAATTCTGAAAACCACCACTAAACCAGGGTTCAGACAAGAGCAGGGCATAAAACACCAATACGAAGATCTGCTTGTTAAGTCTCGATGTAATCCTAAATTTACAACATCATGTAAGGTCGTGGTCGAAATCACTTACAGGTCGTGGAGTGGCCGGAGGCGGTGGAGAACCGAAATTGTGGCGGCGACGATGGTCCGAGAGCAAAAAGTTAGATGGCGGTGAGGCTAGGGTTTTGCGCGCGCGAACAGAGATAATTAGAAATGTGTTTGGTTCGAATGAAGGGAAAATTCCAGGGTTTATTTAGAGAGGACTTATTCTAACGGTTCAACACAGCTAACCATTATTGCAATGTAATTTCTTCTAGCGGTTAACATTAACAAACTGTTAGAATAATTAGGTTTTTACTAACGGTTCCATAGTAGTAACCGCTAGAAGAGGACACTTTTTCTAACGGTTTGACAATACGAACCTAGTAAAACACAATTTCTTCTCCTGGTTCGCTGGCATTAACAGATAGCACACAATGGTGTTGTTCCATGTATTACTTGTAAAATAACAGGCATATATAGGCACAAGCTAGGGCAGACATATATAAATATTTATTGCATGTGCTTGAGTGCATAGCCACAGTAATCACAAGTTTCACGCCATGATCATCATATATATTAATTTTTTCAATTATTACTTACGTCGATCACTTACATTAATTGCAAAATAGTCAAGAATGACTATCAATCCATAATCGTTCTTCGTGATCGTCTTGCAGGTAACTTGTTTCATCAATATCTTTGGTAGGGACAGATTGAAGAATTCCATCTAAAAATGGAGGTAGTTCGTCAAACTGATTATACTCTTCTTCATCCACAACATCTTCGACCCCAACAATATGTCTCTTACTGTGAAGGACAATGTGCAACTTTCGATTGGCCGGGTCAACGATGTAGAATACCTGTGTGGCTTGCTCAACAAGTATAAATGGATCGTCTTGGTGTGCGACTCTATTGAGATCGACGAGAATAAACCCGTAATTATCGACTTTAACACCTCGAGGGATTTCGGCCCATTGGCATTGAAACAAAGGAATTTTAAATAATACGTAATCGAGCTCCCATATTTCTTCAATAACACGGTAATATGAGTTGAGTGCCCTTACTGCCCTGGCATCCTCCGAAATATCATGTAGTGTCAGTCCACTACATTGCATAGTACTCTTCTCGTCCTGAGTTCTTATGTAAAATGAATAGTCATTGATGTCGCACCCCTGCCAAGTCCCTACAGTAAATCTTGGCCCTCTGACCAACCATGTAACAACTTCACTTACGGAGCCCTCAGAAGCTTGCAGGATATCATTTCCGTAACATTTCCTTGTGCTCGTGTATGTATGGCTCCACCCCCGTCATGTGTTGTAAGACCCAAAAATATGCTTTTGCATACAGATCACTAGAGGGGACGACTGCTTTGAATCCAATCGTTCCAATGCGCTGAAGCCTACCCTCGTGCTGGGACTTAGGAACGCCAATTGGGTCAACCCCGGCCATATAGTAGGTGCAAAATTCAATCATCTCCTTGGCAGCATAACCTTCAATGATACTGCCCTCAGGCTGATGATGATTCCTTACATATCCCTTCAAGATACCCATAAATCTCTCAAATGGATACATGTAGCGCAGGAACACGAGTCCACAAAACTTAATTTCTCTAACAAGGCGAACAATTAGATGGGCCATAACATCAAAAAAAGATGGAGGGAAATACATCTCAAGCTGACACAGAGTTGTTGTCACATCACATTGCAAATCATCCAGTCCATCCGGATCAATTACCTACAAGGACACAGTTGCAACAAATATTCAGATCAAAAAATCTGGCAAGTTCCATGAATTAACTTAGTAGGAATACACACTTACCTTGCAAGATATTGCGTTGAAGAAATAGCATAGCTCTGTAATTGTCTCTCTGACTTTGACTAAAAGAATACCTCTGATAGCAATGGGAAGCATTTGTGACATCAGTACATGACAATCATGAGACTTCATACCAACTATTTTCAAGTCCTTCATGGACACAAGTTTTTTCAAGTTCGCAGAATATCTGCATGGAACTTTGACACCATATAGGCACTGACAGAGTTCTGTTTTTTCCCTTTTTGACAAAGTATAGCAGGTTGGGGGGAGGTATGTATGCTTTCCCTTCTCCAATGGTGCAAGCTCAATCCTTATGCCCATTTCCAGCATGTCACGGTGAACTTTGATGCCATCTTTCGTCTTTCCCGGAATGTTCAACAACAAACCAATCAAACTGTCACAAACATTTTTCTCTACATGCATGACATTGATGCAATGTCGAACTTGTAAGTGCTCCCAGTATGGCAGATCCCAAAGAATCGATCTCTTCTTCTAAACATTTTTTCTTGGAGGTTTCAAACATTTACAAAACTCAAGTTTTATGTCTTTCACGCGCAAGTAAAGCTCCTTACCAGTCACAAACACTAGGGCTAATCTTTTCTCAGGCTTCCCATTAAATGACTTCCTCTTCTTATGGTAGGCGTGATGCATCGGAAGAAACTTGCGATGACCCATGTATACTGTTTTTCTACAGTTCCTTAACCACATGCTTTCAGTTTCATCTAGGCAAATAGGACAAGCCTTGCCTCCTTTTGTACTATACCCAGACAAATTTCCGTAGGCTGGGAAATTATTTATGGTGCAAAATATCATGGCCCGCAATATGAAATTCTCTTGCTTATATGCATCCCACACTCGCACCCCTTTGCTCGACAATTTCTGTAAGTCCTCGATTAAAGGCTCTAGAAACACATCAATATCATTCCCAGGTTGTCTGGGTCCTAAGATTAGTAACGACATCATGATGTACTTGCGCTTCATACATAACCAAGGAGGGAGATTGTAGATGCATAAAAGAACCGGCCAAGTGCTATGCCGAGTGCTCATATTTCTGTGTGGATTCATACCATCTGTACTCAGCCCAAACCTTATATTCCTCACTTCACCACCAAACTCACCAATGTTCTGTTAATGTTTCTCCATTGAATAGAATTAGCTGGATGTCTTAGTTTTCTGTCTTGTTTCCGGCCTTCAACATGCCAACGCAAGTACTTCGCATCTTTCGGATTTGCAAACAGCCGTTTCAATCTAGAAATACAAGCAAATACCACACAGTTTTGGCTGGAGGCTCTTTCTTTACCTCGTCACATTCACTATGATAAATTCGGTCCCTATGCTTATACCACGATGCACCACATCTAGGACAAATATGCAAATCCTCATACTCGTTATGGTATAGCACACAATCATTTGGGCATGCATGTATTCTTTCGATTTTCATTCCCAACGGACACAACAATTTTTTGGCCTGGTAAACCGATCTTGGCAACTCATTTCCCTCTGGAAGCATTTCCGCTAAAATATCTAATAGTGCCATGAAACTCTTATCACTCCAACCGTTACTTGCCTTCAAGTTATATAATCTCAGCATAGAAGACAACTTTGTAAATTTTTCACATCCAGGGAACAAAGGCTTCTCAGAATCAATAATCAATTTCTCAAATTCACCAAAGTCGTTTTCGCTGTAATTTTCTTCCACATCACGTAACATTTCATCTAAATTGTCATCATCTACATGCACATCCGAAACAGCATTATCAAGGTTCTGATGATCATCATTACTGCAATCCACTTCTGGGTCCTATTGATTGGTAGCGGTGCTCGTTTCCTCAAGATCTTCGCCATGCCATATCCAACGGGTATATCGTGCGTTAAAACCACGACGAATCAAATGGCTCTTAATCTGATTAGAGTTGCTAAACCTCTTTAACTTGCTCAGCAAATTTAATAAACCCATTCACACCCTCCAAATACTCAAGAGTAGTATATTTTATTCTATACATCCAATATTCTCGGTCCATCTACAATTAATTCACAAAATTGACAAATTGAAACAAATAATTAATGACTCAAGGCATGCATGCATGAAACATGATCAATTAGGCCATATGTATACAGCTACTTACATTAATGGATATATGAAATCTAACTTGATGCATTTATTTTAAGAGCCAACTAGCTAGCTTATTAACTTCAGCCATAAATCATTCCTAGCTTAACTTTAGCAAGCTATAGTTAGCTAGCAAACCTCTTATCTTGGACCTACAGCTAGTTTAATTGGGAGTAGACAGAGAGAGGGTGAGAGTGATCGAGAGAGAGAGGTGATGAGAAGTTTACATTACTGAGAGGGATCGAATTAACTTCCTTCTAGCTAGCTTGCCCAGATCACTCTAGCTTGGAGCGTGGAACGGTAGAAACTTAATAGAGAGATCGAGGATGCAGAGCAAGGGTCCAGTGGGTTAATTAATTTGCGGAACTTTTACTAATGGTTCAAAAACACAACCGTTAGTAAACTTTCCTTTCCTCTAACGGTTCGTACATAAATAACCATTAGAATAAATAATATGGTTTTACTAATGGTTATAGAAAAAAACCGTTAGTACAATTTTATCTCTTCTAATGGTTCATACAGTAATAACAGTTAGAATAAATAACATGGTTTACTAACTGTTACAGAAAACAAACCGTTAGTACAATTTTCTCTCTTCTAATAGTTCATACTATGATAACCATTAGAATAAATGATGTGATTTTCACTAGCGGTTTCGCAAGACTTAACCGTTAGTAAAAAATTGCTTCTCCACTGTGGACCTTGTACACTAACGATTTTCTTTCAGATTGCGTATAACCGTTAGAAGATATGGGTTAGTGGACTGCATTTTTGTAGTAGTGGGGGAACCTCCCGATGATGCGGGGGCGAAGCGCCTCCGCGCCAAGGCACGGGCATACCTCCAGTTGGAAGGGAGACTTTACAAGCGAGGGGCCTCTGTCCTTCTCCACTGCCTCCCACGAGCAGAGGGGCTCCAACTCCTCAAGGACATACACTCGGGGAGCTGTGGCTCTCACCTGGCACCACGCGCGGTTGCAGTGAAGGTTATCCGCCAGGGCTTCTATTGGCCCACAGAAGCCCGCGACGCGTGAGACCTCGTCTTCGCGTGTGAGGCCTACCAGAAGATGGCAAAGGGTTCCAAATTACCCTCTGCGATGCTACGGGCCATCCCTATTTCTTTGCCCTTTGCACGCTAGGGAATGGACCTCCTTGGTCCCTTCCCCCCGGCGCCGGGGGGCTACAAGTATGCGGTGGTCGCTGTGGATTACTTCTCTAAGTGGGTGGAGGCTGAGCCCTTAGCCACCATCACCTCCCGAGTGATACAACAGTTCTTTTGGAAGAATATCATCTGCCGTTTCAGAGTCCCCTGAGAGATCACCGTCGACAATGGGACCCAATTCGACTCGGCGCGCTTCTGAGAGTTTTGCCAAAACTTAGGCACCACCCCCCATTTCGCCTCTGTAGCTCATCCCCAGAGCAACGGAGCCGTCGAAAGGGTTAACAGCGTGATCCTATAGGGATTACGTCGGTGACTCAAACAAGCCGCCTCTCGGAGGGGTGCATGGGCGGAGGAGCTTCCCATCGTCCTCTGCTCCATGCGCACAACCCCAAGCCAGGCAACTGGGCATACCCCATTCTCGTTGGTATACGGAGCTGAGGGGGTCCTTCCATCAGAGATCCATTTTCGATCACTGCGAGTCTTGCTCCTAGACAGAGCCACGGCCGTAGCGTACCAAGCCAACGAAGACAACCAACGGTTAGAAATCGACCTCGTCGAGGAAGAACGGTACAGAGCGCTCCTCCGCCACACCATCTACGAACGCGAAATGGCATGCGCTTACAATCAACGCGTCCAAGCGAGAGCTTTTCGCCTTGGGGACCTTGTCCTCAAGCGCGTAACCGACCCCCAAGCTCAGGGCAAACTCAGCCCCAAGTGGGAAGGCTTGTACAGGATCACTACAGTCTTGGGCTCGGGGGCTTATAAACTCTCCACTCTTGAAGACCAGGAGCTGAAGCATACGTGAAATATGGACTTGCTTCGCAAGTTCTACATGTAGCCTCTGGGCCTGTTCCCTCCCCCATCACGACTTCGCAGGGGGACGCGTTGTATTCACTACTTTTTCAATGCAAAGGGGTTCTTTTTATCTAAATGACTCCGGAATGCGTCCTTACAGTTTCCAACCGCCTTTGGGGCATCGCCCTCCCCGCGAGGATGCCCTCCCTGTGAGGACGCCCTCGCTGTGAGGACGACATGGGCAGCCACGCTGCCCCTAGAAGTCCCAACAATGGGGGCCCCGCTCCCCTAGGGCGACTTACAATAACCCCACGTGGACTGAGGGGGTAAGCGGCAACTCAGTTCCTACGAACTGTGTTAATGAGTCACTTTGAGGGATTAGTCCCCCTTGAACACTTCAGAGCTCATTAGGCTCACCCTTCGTCCAGCTCCCGCCACGCAGTGACCGGCCCTTGAAAATTTTCGTCCAGCTCCCGTTTCGCAGCGACCAGGGGAAATTTTTGACCGGACCTCGAAATTTTTCAACCGTAAAAATTTTCGTCTGGCTCCCGTTTCGCAGCGATCAGGAGAAATTGTTGACCGACCCTTGAAATTTTTTGACCGAAATTTTTTTGTCCAGCTCGTGTTTTGTGGCGACCGGGGCAAATTTTTGACTGGGCCTCGAAATTTTTCGATCGGAAAAATTTTCGTCCGGCTCCCGTCTCGCGGCGACCGGGGGAAATTTTTGACCGTGAAAAATTTTCGATCGGGGGATACCTTCCGGAAAAATTCACAAGTATTTTAACGGCCCTCCAGAGTTTTCTTTTTTTCATCGGGGACTATGTGATCCCCCCGTATTTACTATTGTCTGGGGCTTCTCGTTCCTCACCCACAACGTGCACTACTAACCTACTCCCCATTGTGGGGGGGGGGGGGAATTTTTCGACAAAAACAATATAAACAAGGGAAAGTTCATTGATTTTACCATTGAACCGGAGGACAACCCCCCAGGTGGGTAAAGGCGTCCCCGGGACGGTAATGCTAGGGCACAAACAAAGGCGAAACTCGGGGAAGTTAAGCTCCCCAGGGGGACTACCCCGGAAGACAGCCCCCTCTAGTGAGCTACACCTAATACTCTCGGAGGCCGCTTGAAAGCTCACGAGAGATGTCCTTGTACAAATTCCTTATTCGCCGAAAGGCCCTCCGAAGGAGATCCTTTGGCCAATACTCGTAACCGGCCGGGGGGAGTATCTGAAGTGGCGGGACCCTCCAGGACCCTGGCTCCAGAGGGGGTAACTCGGCGCGACAATTATCAAAATTGTTCAAATGCCACTCTGGGAGCCACCATAGCCGGATCAGTTCCTGGAGGACACCCCGCCGCGATCCCGGAAACAAGCCCGGGGGCTGGACGACCGGCGTCTCCCCTGGCGGCAAGGCTCAACAGGGCAATGGCCGCATGGGCACTCCCCGGGCTACCTCCCCCGGGCCCAGGAGCTCCCTGGGAGCGAGTTCTTGGGACACCTGTTTGCAACCCGGGCAAGGCTTAGCAAAAAATCTTTCATTTCATCAAGAAGGCATGTACATTTTTTCCGGGGCCTCTTCTAAAGAAGCTACCGGGAGCAAAAAAACTTAGGAAAACAAAATCTATCTAATCGGGGGGGGGGGGGGGAGCTCATACTTTCCCATCTTTGTCCCCCCGGGGGGACCTCCACCGTCGCCGCTGCGTCTGCCGGACGCGCACACACCAGCTCTATCAACTCGATGACCCGGTCGAAGAGGGTCCCGGCTGACTCCTCGAGCCCCTCTCGCTGGGCCTTGAAGTAACTGGGAAAGCTCCGGGGGAGTAGCTCCCCGATGACCTGGGCGCCTACCCCGCGGTGCTCTACTAGGGCAGCCGCCAATGCTATGGCCGGGATGGTGATGCCCTGAGCCCAGACATCCGCTGCCATCGGGATGAGGGAGACCTGCGTATCGTGAAAATATGTCGCCTGGCCCGACTTCAACCCCGAGCTCCTCCAGGGCTGACCGGATCATTATTCCCCTAGTGATGACGGCCCGGACGCCCGAGGCCTTCGCCTCATGGGCGATGCCTCGGTCCGCCTGTAGCTTCTTCCGGAGCCGAGAGGGCGTGTCCTCGATGGCTGCGAGCCGAGCCCGGGTCACGACCAACTCCCCGAGCGCTTTCTCCTTCTCGGAGCACTCGAAGACGATCGCCTCCTTGGTTGCGGCCAACTCCCCGAGCGCTTTGTCCTTCTCGGAGCGCTCGGAGACAATCGCCTCCTTGGCGGCGGCCAACTCTCTGAGCGCTGCCTCCTTCAGGGAACGCTCGGAGCCCACTGCCTCCTCGGCATCCCGGAGGCGCGTGAAGAGTTGAGCTCAGAAGCCCCGGGCCACTACCACCATTTGGAAAAGGAAACTCATAAAAAACAATAATGAAACGTACGAGAAGTCTCTCGTGCGTGGTGCTCACCTGGAGTCCGGAGGAGATCACCTCCTCGTAGCGCCCTAGGACGTCCTCCAGGTGGTTCCACCGGGAGACCTCTCCGCCCACCGCGATGCCGTCCTCTGGGGTCCCGCCGTCAGAGGAGTCGAACATCAAATCCATCAGTGGGGCTGGGACCCTGGGACGAATGAAGAGGCCTTTCCCCTTCCTGGGTTGAGGGGGAGCCGATGATACCCAGGGGTCCGTCGAAGGGCCTACTTCCGGGGCCAAAAACAAGGCAATCGGAAGAACCCCCGACGTCTTGAACCAGACGGAGACCCCACCCCGCGGCGGTTGTGGGCGAACCTCCGGGAGTGCATGTGTCGGAGAAGGGCTCAGAGCATACATCTCCGAGTCAAAGCCCTGGCTCTCCTCGACCAATGCACCCTCGGGGCGGCCCGATTGTCCAAGGTGGCGGGCTGGGTCGACGGCCCCGTCGCACCTCCCGAGGGCTCAGAGAGATCCGCCTCCGGAGGCGTCCCCCTTTCGGGTAACCGACACCCTTGATGAGGGGGTGGCTAGGGTTTTCATCAGGGTGAGGTCAACACCCCCTGCGGATGAAGCCGGGGGCTGTGTCCGAGCCTTCGTGGGGACTCTTCTGCGCTCGAGCGCGCTTTGAAGGTCCCTCGGCTACCTTTTTCCCCCTCTTTTGCGACCCGGGGGTGGGGAGGGGCACCCGGACGGGAAGCTTCAGCCCGAACATCTCCACCACTATGTTCCACGGAGGACCCTCCTCGATGACGCACACGACCCGTTCGTGCTCATCCCCGTAATATCTCTGGAGGAGGTTAATCGCCACCTCTCGGGAGCGGTCATAGGACCGGACTGCAAAAAGGAAGGAATTAGAAAAAGGCTCCCCCACGAGAGATGGAGTCGGGGGCTTACGCTTCGCCACCATCATCTAGGTCGGGCAATGCGCCGTGGTCAACCCAATCCCCTGGCGAGTGTTGAAGGGCGCAACTCGGAGAAGTGCCATCTCCTCCGCGAGGTCCCGTATGGATTTCGGGAGCCGGGCTTTTGCCATCCGAGTGAGGAGGTCCATCTCCCTCTCGGTCCACTCGAGGGCCACTGGGCTAGTTGACCGGCAGTATGACGAGGGCTCCAGGGAATAGATCACCTCTGGGTCGCCCACCCGGAGGTAGAACCATCTCCGGAGCCAATCTCCCCAGTGGTCCCGAGAGGCTTGAACCGGGTACTCACTCGTGTAGCCAGGCATCAGCTGGATCATGACCGAGATGAAGGCCGATTTGGATCAGCCGTTCATGACCAGCGGGCCCCTTGTCAAAGGCTCGTAGAAATAGCGGAGGAGCCGGAGGGTGGGCTTCTCGCTGGTTGCTATCTCGCACAGCGACACGAAGAGCCGCATCTGGATGAGGGTGCTCGGGGTGAGGTGGTTGAGTGAAAGTTGGTAGTCCCGGAGGAAGTCCCAGAGCAGGGGGTGCTGAAAGGAATCTAGGATATCGACTAGAGAGGGGTGAATAGGCGATTTTAACAAATTATCAATAAAACAAACAATTTAGATAACGAGAGCAAATAAATAACACAAGATGAACAAAGCACAATTTCAACACAAGGATATATCCCGTGGTCTCGGTGATTTGCCGATCACCCCTAATCCACGTTGAGGCAAACTCAAATCTCTAACCGCTCCTGTATCTAGTCAACCTTCTCTCGAGAAGTGACCTAGATCTTGAGCTGGATTAGTGTGATGAGTTATCCAAACCTCGATTTCACTAAGGATGCACTTTACCGCTCCGGCAAGGCGTGCTCAACCCTTTCACAAGAAGTTTTGAGGAGTCTTCACAATCTTCCTTGAAGAGCTCTCCAAAACCTTTCTCCTAGCCGTCTAGGAGCCGGCAAACTCCAAGAGTAACAAGCCGGTGATGATCACTTAGCCTTCTTCTAGTGCCACAAGATTGATTTAATGATCTAAATGCAATGCACTAGAAGATCTCAAATGCACACTCTCACAAATTCGAGAATTTGAACCCTAGAGTGTATGAAACTAGCTTAAGCTCTCAAGGATGATGACAATGCTCAAGATTATGCCAAAAGTTGTGAACAGGGCCGTTCATGGGAGTATATATACCCCCCACAATAAATATAGTCGTTATAGGCCGTTGGGAGAAAAAGATCACTTGGCGGTCAGACCGCAGGTATAAGCTCGGTCAGACCGCCGCAATTGCAACGGCATTAAACAGGCGCAATAAATGCTCAACTGCCCTTGTCAGGCACACACACGGTCAGACCGGAGCCTATTTCGGTCAGACCGTGAAACTGTCCAGAGACGACATAGTTTCTGGACACTTTATACGGTCAGGCCAAAAAATACGGACAGACCGGCCATACGGTCAGACCGTAGTTCAAAAGCACGGTCAGACCAATTTCTCGGTTAGACCGGTCTAATCAAACGGTCCAACCGTCATAGCTCAAAAAAATAACAGAAAGATAAATCAAGAAGTTCCAGGAGTCTGACCTAGGTCTCAACTACGGACAGACCGACCTTTTAAAGGAATACACTATACTTAGACATAACGTCGGTCAGTCCGAGATCCTATTCGGTCAGTCCGTGAATTCGGTCAGACCAGTCTAACAAACGGTCAGAACGACTGAGACAGTGCTGAGCAGAATTGAGCTGAAACAAGCATTTTCAAAGTATATGACCTTCTAGTATGCAATGCAAGTTGATTTTATGATTTGTGGCACATAGATGAAGTATTTTGTGATACACCATATGCTCCTCTTAGTAGCACGGCAACTATCCTAAAATCCGGTCAAAATTCTTCTCTAATAACCTTAGACCGGTAAAAATGGAAAAGACCCTATTTCGTACCTTTGCCCTTTTGATCAATGCCCTTTCTTCATCATGAGGCTCTTTCTTCGCCTTTCATTAACCTGTCTTTTAAGTCTCTTCTTGACACAACTAGGCAGGTAACGTTAGTGTAGCATTTGTAGTTGTCATTAATTATTAAAACACTCTTTAGGGGCCTAGAAGCTACAAACTCCCCCTTTTTGGTAATTGATGACAACATAAAGAGTAGATGAAGGAGTTTTAAGCATAAAGGGAATTTTACAATAAGCATCGAAGAATAAGACACTACCCCTAAAAGTATGAATAAGAGAATTTTGGCATTTTAGTGGAGTTCAAGCATGTGTATAAGATGCTATCTCAATTCATCCATTATATGAGCATGAAGTATCACAAATAAGACATTCAACATTCAATTCTACAACATGATATCATCATCACAAGGTCATATGAAAATAACATAAGC
Source organism: Pharus latifolius (assembly GCA_019359835.1). Taxonomy (NCBI): domain Eukaryota; kingdom Viridiplantae; phylum Streptophyta; class Magnoliopsida; order Poales; family Poaceae; genus Pharus; species Pharus latifolius. The sequence goes on from CM033325.1 coordinate 37,692,902, forward strand.
ATATCTCATATATCAAGCAGTAACAATCTCATACAAGAGTCAACTAACATAAGTGTCAACCACATAAAAGAGATATTCAACTAAACAAGTTAATGAAAAACTTTACACCAAAAGTTTTCATTTAAGGTTCATCTCTCATCATCTCTCCTACTCTTCTACTCTCTTCTCTCCCCCTTTGGCATGAATTGCCAAAAAAGTTAAGAATCGGCGGGAGCATCATCATCGGGAGGATGGTGAGGAGGAGTCTGAGGGAAATGGGTGTAGAAGTGAGCGGAGAAGCCGTCAAAGCACTGCTCGAGCTGATCCTGGCGCGACGAGAAGGTCTGGAATTGATCATTCAAAGCAGCCAAGTCCGAGCGAGCGAGCTCAAGCCCCTGGAGAAGAGTAGCGAACTGATCCATCATCGGCTGATGGAACTGCTGCTGGAACTGTGTAAACCAGGCGGGGGCTTGGCTAGACTGAGCTGTCTGCTGTGCCTGAGGTGGTGCAGGAGGAGGCATAGGGTGAGCCTGCTGCTGCTGTTGCTGCTGCTGCTGATGCTGTGCTCCATGGCCTCGAGCCAAGACGCGCGGGTTGACACTAAACGGCTTATAGCCGAGATGTCTGATATCACAAGAACCGCGAGGGAACTTCGTCCTCTGGAGCAGCAAGGACATGATAAAAGGAGCATAGTAGAGATTCGGCAGAGTGGTCGCCGAGACATCCTCAATTGTCTTCAAGATAAATGAGACAATGTTGATCCGATGACTCTTGAGGATGTGGTCGATGAAGTTCCAGTAGTAATCCCGGACCGCTTCTCGGTTTCCACTCTTTGGATGGATCGTGGCTCGTACGATTTTGTTGACTACAGCAGGGAGGACTTTGAGACCTGTAACGGTGCCAGGTACAATCCGCTGTCCACCTCCCGGCTGCTCATAAAACTGGAGCCAGTCGTCCTCATGGAGGTAATCCTCATCCTCCATATCGGTCCCCTCCTTCATTTCCTCATAGTTTAAGTTGTTTGCCGCAGCAAACTCCTCAAAGGTGGCCTCATAACGCCTAGAACCTGTCATCCACATGATCTGCTGATCCGCCCATCTGATCTCAACTGTAGCATAGAACTGTCTGATGGCAGTGGCGTTCCATGGGCATTTGTGCTCCACAAAGTCATACAGCCCTATATCCTTGAAGATCTACACCAAGGGAGCCATGATGGGCTGATTTACAACATAAGCCCATTCGATCCATTTGTGTTCGAAGATATTTTTGTGGACCAAATGACCGTAGAAGGCATCCTGCTGTGTCATCGTGTGGAAGTGAGGAGTAGAGGCGTCATTCTCATGATTGTAGGCGTAGATGGTCCTAGCCTTTGTATAGTCGCTTGAAGTCCAATTCCTCTTCGGGCCTTGATAAGCGTGGACGTTTATTTCATCGTCCTCACTCTCGATGTCCATGCCCCTGTGAGACGATCCACCACGATGTGACGACTGTTCTGTCTCTGAATCTCTGGCCGAGGGCACCCAATCGTCATCGTGACTGTCGCTGCTAGTCGAGGGTAGAGCCCTTTTTGGCCGCTTTGCCAATTTCTTCTTATTTGTCCGAAGGGAGGCAGTGCCTTGAATACCTCGACCACTATAAGATTTGGAAGAAATGTAGAGGTAAGATACCAGAAAACAGGAAAGCATGACGAGAATAGATATGACAACAGAACAGCACATCCTGGCTCTGCTGTTGCATTCGGTTAGACCGAGACAGGGGCGGTCAGACCGGCGCAACCGAAGAGATAGGGTTTGACTAGAATCCTGAGATTTACTAGAATTTAGGGCACAATTTGGTCTCAAATACGTGTGAAATAACTTATAGTATCAAAGTGATGAATCAATTTCAAGAAATGACCATATTTGGACTAGATTCATCACATTTGCCCTAAACCTCAAGATGAACAGTAAAAGAAATTGAAAACGAAGAAGAATCTGAGCAATATACCTAGAAGACATGATTTGGTGATGATCTTGAACCACGGTATGTCCGAGCTTGACGAGGGTTTGACCGGAGAGGAAGATTCCAAAGACTTTTGGAACGCACGTGAAAGAGACAAGTGGGGCAGATGGTGAAAAGGACAGAGATTCGGGATAAAAAGGTCTCTGGTCATGAAAATTCGGTCAGACCGTGAACAAGATACTGGTCAGACCGCTGGAAACAGAAAAATTAGATGCTCTCTGGAGAAGCATTCGGTCAGACCACAATTGGATCGGTCCGACCGCTGGAAAGACTAAAAATCTTGGAGGATTTTTGATTGATTTGATGCTCAAGAGATTTGGATAGGGTGATATATAAATATAAGATAATTATAAGAGAGATATAGACAATATCACCAAAGGGGAAGTATTTATCTTATAACTCTACAAATTTTTTCGTTCACTTTACTCAATTGCCGATAAAAGAGTCTAAAAAGCTCTAAGAGAGGAAGTTCAAGCAATCAAGTGATACTTTAAGCACAAGCAATATGAGTTCAACATTTCAAGCCACATTTGATATGTCAATGACGTTAAGCTCATTTCGGAGTTTGCAAAAACGACTTTCATCTAAGGGCTTAGTGAATATATCCGCTAATTGATCTTCGATTCTTACATTATCCACCTCCACATCACCTTTGCTAACATGATCTCTAAGGAAGTGGTGTCGGATATCTATATGCTTGGTCCGAGAGTGTTGAACTGGATTTGTGGCTATTTTCACCGCACTCTCATTATCACACAAAAGAGGCACTTTTTCAAATTTTATTCCATAATCCAACAATGTTTGCCTCATCCAAAGCAATTGTGCACAACAACTACCCGCGGAAACATATTCCGCATCGGCGGTTGATAAAGCTACAGAGTTTTTTTCTTGGAGGACCAAGATACTAAAGATCTTCCTAACAGTTGACAACTGCCAGAGGTGCTTTTTCTATCCACTTTACATCCCTCATAATCGGAATCAGAATATCCAATTAATTCAAATTTTGCACCTTTAGGATACCACAACCCTATGCTAGATGAATATTTTAGATACCTCAAAATGCGCTTAACGGCCATTAAATGACTTTCTTTAGGAGAGGCTTGAAATCTTGCACACATACAAACACTAAACATAATATTGGGCCTAGAAGCAGTAAGATATAATAAACTACCAATCATAGATCTATAAAGCTTTGAGTCTATCGGTTTACCTCCTTCGTCAGAGACAAGGTGACCGTTTGTGGCCATTGGTGTCTTGATTTTCTTTGCTTCTTCAAGTCCGAACTTCTTGAGTAAATCCTTCACATATTTGCTTTGACTGATGAAAGTTCCTTCCTTGAGTTGTTTAACTTGTAGTCCGAGGAAGAAACTTAGTTCACCTATCAAAGACATCTCAAATTCCCTAGACATCATATTACCAAATTCCTCACAAAAATCTTGGTTAGTGGATCCAAATATGATGTCATCAACATAAATTTGACATACAAAGAAATCATTTCCAATTTTCTTAGTAAATAAGGTAGTATCAACTTTCCTAATTTTAAAGCCTGTTGAAATTAAGAAGTCTCTAAGTCTTTCATATCAAGCACAAGGTGCTTGTTTAAGACCATAAAGAGCCTTGGGGAGTTTATACACATGATTTGGCTTTGTAGGATCTTCAAATCCGGGAGGTTGTTTAACAAATACTAATTCATTAATTTTTCCATTTAAAAATGCACTTTTGACATCCATTTGATAAAGTCTAATATTATGAGATGAAGCAAAAGCAAGCAAGATTCTAATAGCCTCAAGTCTAGCTACGGGAGCAAAGGTTTCACCGAAGTCCAAACCTTCAACTTGAGTGTATCCTTGAGCCACCAATCTTGCCTTGTTTCTTACTACCACTCCGTTTGCATCTTGTTTATTCTTGAAAATCCATTTGGTTCCAATGACATTATGCTCATCCGGGTTTGGTTCTTCTACTAATTCCCAAACATTGTTGCGGGTGAAGTTGTTTAATTCTTCGTGCATAGCATTCACCCAATCCGGATCTTTTAATGCTTCATCTACAAGTGTGGGCTCAAAAGAGGAGACAAAAGAGTAATTTTCATAAAATGAAGCGAGACGAGAACGAGTTTGGACACCCTTACGCAAGTCACCAACAATTTGATCGATGGGGTGATCTTTGGAAATTGAGTGATGAATTCTTGGATGATCAACCGGGATTTGTGAGATAGAGGTAGAAGGTACTTCCGGTTGTTGTTGAGAGGAGTCTTCCACATTGACCACTTCAACTATTTGATCTTCATGTTGAGGAGTTGATGAAGAGGGGATAGCTTGAGTGGATGGATCTTCATCTTGATCACTATCATCTTCCGGCTTGATATCCCCAATGGTCATGTTCTTCATTGCCACTCTCAACCCTTCATTACCTACATCATCCAAATTGTCTTGCTCCTCTTGAGAGCCGTTAGTCTCATCAAATTCAACATCATGTGTCTCCTCAACCAAACCGGAGTTTTGATTGTAGACACTATATGCTTTGCTATTTGATGAGTATCCTAATAAAAATCGTACATCACATTTACTTTGAAATTTAGATAAGCGTGTACCTTTCCGCAAGATATAGCACTTACATCCAAACACTCGGAAGTAGGAAATGTTTGGCTTCCTTCCAATGAGAAGCTCATAAGGAGTTTTCTTTAGTAGTCGATGACAATAAAGACGATTTGATGCACGGCACGCGGTGTTGATTGCTTCGGCCCAAAAGGTGTCCGAAACATTGTACTCCGAAACCATAGACCTTGCCATGTCTATCAATGTCTGGTTCTTTCGTTCGACTACTCCATTTTGCTCCGGTGTATACTTGGCCGAAAACTCATGTTTGATACCTTTATCATCACACCAATTTTCAACCTTGGTATGCTTGAATTCGGAGCCATTGTCACTTCTCACTTTCTTGATCTTGAAACTAAATTCATTTTCGGCCCTTTGAGCAAAGCTTTTGAAAGTGTTAAACACAATTGACTTATCATGTAAAAAGAATATCCATGTATATCTAGAAAAATCATCTACAATGACAAGACAATAACTATTTCCACCAATGCTCACAAAAGTAGTTGGTCCAAATAAATCCATATGCAATAATTCGAGTGGACTAGAAGTTGACATTGTGGTTTTAGTTGGATGTGAGTTTGCAACTTGTTTTCCGGCTTGGCAAGCACTACATAATTTATCTTTTTCAAACTTTACATCTTTTAATCCAACAACTAACTCATGTTTAACTAGTCTATTTAGTTGTTTCATTCCAACATGCCCAAGCCTTCTATGCCATAGCCAACCTTTAGAAGATTTAGTAAACAAGCATGTACCAAGATTAGCATCATTTGAATTGAAATCAACTAAATAGAGGTTGCCATGTCTAAAACCTTTGAAAATCAACCTATTATCATCAATACTAGTGATAATCACTTCTTTTGGATAAAATGCACATATAAATCCAAGATCACAAAGTTGAGCTACGGATAAGAGGTTGAAGTTTAGAGATTCAACAAGCAATACATTTGATATGGAGAGGTCGTTTGAGATGGCAATTTTACCCAAACCTTTTACCTTTCCTTTACTATTGTCTCCAAACGTGATCTTGTCATATTCCGCACCTTCATTATTTAGAGAGGAGAACATGTTGTGATTACCGGTCATATGTTGAGTGCATCCACTATCGAGCACCCAATGTTGTCCTCCGGCCTTGTAATTTACCTACAAAACAAAGTTAGGTCCTTTTAGGTACCCAAATCTTTTTGGGTCCTTGGAGGTTAGTTACCAAGGATTTTGGGACCCAAATGGCTTTCTTTTTGGCACCAATGATCGGGGTTCCAACAAATTTGGCTTTAATATTGCCATTGTTCATTTTCTTTAAAACATAGCAAGAATTGAATATAAGAGATGAATTACTTTTGCTAGCATGGCAATTCTTTTCAATGTGACCTAAACTTTTACATTTGTTGCAATATCCCTTTTCTTTTACAAATACGGTTTTAGATGGAACAAATGCATGTTTTCCCTTTTTAGGAATGTAGCCTAGTCCTTCTTTTCTTAAGGAGAACCTTTGACTATCTAGAAGATGTCTTAATTTTGATTCTCCAACATAGCATTTTGCTAGATCATTGGTTAGTTTTTCAATTTTGTCCTTAAGTTCATTGTTTTCAAGACTAAGCACATTATCATCAATTTAGGTCTAGATGGGAATTCAATTAAATCTTCACAAGACGTAGATATGCTAGAAGTAGACATCATGGGCAAGTCACTCAAAATATTGCAAGTGATGCCTATTTCATTACCCGTTTTGTTGGCTTTATGAGTAATTAGTGAGTCATGAGCTTCCTTAAGCATCTCATGAGTTTCTTTGAGACTCTCATGAGATGTGTTTAGCTCCTCATAGGAATTTTGAAGAGTTTTGTATCTCTTCTTCAATTCCTTGAATTTTTCTTTTTCTTTACTCATATAGTCATCAAAACCGGTGATCATCTCAACTAGGTCATCATAAGTATATTCATCTTCGTCACATGATACCTTCGTTTCTCCTTTAGCCATGAGGCAATGAGGAGTGGAGAATAGAGATGGAGCTTCCTTGATAGCTACCCCGGCGAGTCCTTTGGGTGATGCTTCATCTTCATCTTCGGAATCGGAACTTGAAGTATCCGAATCCCATTCAATGAAGCAAGCTTGTCCATCCTTCTTCTTATAATATTTCTTGAAAACCTTCTTCTTGCTTTCTCCTTCCTTTTCGTACTTCTTCTTCTTCATTGATTTTTCTTCTTCCTTGTTTTTTCATTGTGTGGAGATGTGACCCTTTTCACCGCAATCAAAGCATCTTCTCTCTTCAAATGGGTTCCTCTTGGATGTTTGTCCTTTCTTTAAGGACTTCCCTTGATATCTTTTCTTCATGAACCGCTTGAACCTTCTCACAAAGAGAGCCATTTCCTCATCGGTGTCTCTCTCATCACTTTCCTCTTCATTGTCTTCCCTTTTGGAGGCTTGAGTTTTGAGTGCTATGTTCTTCTTCTTGGAGTCGGAAGCCTCATCTTTCACTTCTTCTTGAGATTTCTTGAATATGTCATGAGTGAGAATCTCACTCAAGACTTCCAACGGAGTCACAATCTTCAAGTTTGAACGCACAAGTAAGGTTACAATTGTATCATATTTTGTAGGTAAAGCTCTAAGAAACTTATGACAAAATTCCACATTTGTGACATCCATACCAAGCCCTTTCAACTCATTTACTATGTTATTTAATCGGTTAAACATCTCCGATACATCTTCATTGGGCAACATAGCAAACTTTTCAAATTGGCCCTTATGGATAAATAATTTAGCATCCTTGACCATTGAGGTTCCTTCATGAATATCCATAAGATTTCTCCAAATATCATGGGCCGTTTCAAGTTTACAAATTCTATTGAATTCTCCTAGATTTAGAGCACTATAAAGAACATTCATGGCTTGAGCATTAGCTAAGGCATTATCTCTATCTAGGTTAGTCATGTCATCATCATCAAGAATTACAAAGCCCTCATCCACCACTTTCCAAATCTTTCCACCCATGGCTTTAAGATAAACCATCATTCTAGTTTTCCAATAAGTATAGTTAGATCCATCAAAGAGTGGTGGTTTCCCAATATTGATCCGACCCTCACTAGCCATCTTTATCCTACTCCGGGATGGTTAAATCCTCTAAAAAGGAGTCCTAGCTCTGATACCAATTGAAAGGAATCTAGGATATCGACTATGTTGGATCAAGGATGCCGACTAGAGGGGGGGGGGTGAATAGGAGGCCTTTAAAAAAAACAAGCTTTTATACCAAGAAGAACCAAAAGCAATTTAATATATTAAAGAGAGAAGATAGAGAACGAACACAGCTGTTTTTACCGAGGTATCGGAGACTCGCCCAGTCTCCACTAGTCCTCGTTGAAGCACTCAAGTCACTTGAGTTTTGTCTCAATACTCACGAAGAGTATTATCTACTAAGGTTGCTCCTTGTCCACTCCGGAAAGGCGAGCACCGATGCCTTGTACAAACTTGCCGAGCCTCTCCAACAATCTCCGTTCTGGAGAGGTCAACGGCCACGCCTCTGAACCGTCTAGGTGAGGGCGCTCACCAAGAGTAACAGGCAGCGAGGTCTTCTTTAGACCTCCAAACACGCACCGAGAAACTAAGTGAATGCAAATGCAAAAGAACTGAAACTCTCGGTGGATCGGAAAGCACTCGACTTGATCAAAAGACCAAGATTTTAAGTGGAAAACTAAAGCTCAAGAGAGAATATAAGAGAAGGCTGCTTCTTGTTGTAAAACTCATGCCCAAAGCCCCTTTTTATAGCCTCAAGAAGCAAAAGAACCGTTGGAGCTAGGGCTGAAAATCAGCAACTCAAACTGACAGTCAGTTTGCCTAACTGACAGTCAGTTCAGTGCACAACGGCCGACAAAATTTACGGATAAAAAATAGCTAGCCATTTGTGGTCGTTTATGGAAAGCTGAAACCCACAACTGACAGTCAGTTATTCAAACTGACAGTCAGTTCGACCACAGATTCGACCAAAATCAAATAGAAACTCAGTTAAAAACACTGTGGTCAAATCCCCAACTGACAGTCAGTATGGACAAACTGACAGTCAGTTTAGTACAAAAATTTTGAGCCCAAAATACACCCTCTCTGGACAATTGTCAGTTAACACAAACTGACATTCAAACTGACAGTCAGTTTAGCAAACTGACAGTTAGCCTGAACAAAAACAGTGATAACATTAAATCCAGAAATCCAAAAGAGGTGTTTAATAGCTCGTTTGAAATATAATTTCAAGGGCTACATTTTTGTCAACAGAATCAAAAACCAGATCTGCCTAGATCTTTCTAGAAAAACAAAAAACTCTTCTGCTGTCAAAAACTGAACTGAAAAACCAGATTTTCAAATTAAGTTCAAACCAAATCCAACTCAAAATGATGCAATGCAATGACCTAAGATTCTCAGTTTGTGTTGGAGATAAAGAGAGGACTTTCGCCACCCCTCTTTATAGTACGGTTAAAACTAAAAAATAATTTTCCTAACCGATCATCTCCAAACACCGAGATCGGTAAAAATAAAACTCATAATACCTTAGGTCTTTCGCATCTTCACATTTGCGTCTTGTCTTCATTTTTTTTTTGCGACTTGTGCTTTTTACGTCTTTTGCGTTGGGTTTGTTTTGTTCATCTCGACAATCTTCCCAACGGAGCCCTGTATTAATCAATCTCAAAAAGCACAGTTAGTCCTAAACACTCTGTTTTCATTAATCATCAAAATTAGGGTTAGGCATTAAGGCCTAGATGCAACAGACTAGTGGGGGGTGAATAGGCGATTTTAACAAATTATCAATAAAACAAACAATTTAGATAATGAGAGCAAATAAATAACACAAGATGAACAAAGCACAATTTCAACACAAGGATATATCCCGTGGTCTCGGTGATTTGCCGATCACCCCTAATCCACGTTGAGGCAAACTCAAATCTCTAACCGCTCCTGTATCTAGTCAACCTTCTCTCGAGAAGTGACCTAGATCTTGAGCCGGATTAGTGTGATGAGTTATCCAAACCTCGATTTCACTAAGGATGCACTTTACCGCTCCGGCAAGGCGTGCTCAACCCTTTCACAAGACGTTTTGAGGAGTCTTCACAATCTTCCTTGAAGAGCTCTCCAAAACCTTTCTCCTAGCCGTCTAGGAGCCGGCAAACTCCAAGAGAAACAAGCCGGTGATGATCACTTAGCCTTCTTCTAGTGCCACAAGATTGATTTAATGATCTAAATGCAATGCACTAGAAGATCTCAAATGCACACTCTCACAAATTCGAGAATTTGAACCCTAGAGTGTATGAAACTAGCTTAAGCTCTCAAGGATGATGACAATGCTCAAGATTATGCCAAAAGTTGTGAACAGGGCCGTGCATGGGAGTATATATACCCCCCACAATAAATATAGCCGTTACAGGCCATTGGGAGAAAAAGATCACCTGGCGGTCAGACCGCAGGTATAAGCTCGGTTAGACCGCCGCAATTGCAACGGCATTAAACAGGCCCAAGAAATGCTCAACTGTCCTTGTCAGGCACACACACGGTCAGACCGGAGCCTATTTCAGTCAGACCGTGAAACTGTCCAGAGACGGCATAGTTTCTGGACACTTTATACGGTCAGGCCGAAAAATACTGACAGACCGGCCATACGGTCAGACCGTAGTTCAAAAGCACGGTCAGACCGATTTCTCGATCAGACCGGTCTAATCAAACGGTCCGACCATCATAGCTCAAAAAAACAACAGAAAGATAAATCAAGAAGTTCCAGGAGTCTGACCTAGGTCTCAACTACGGACAGACCGACCTTTTAAAGGAATACACTATACTTAGACATAACGTCGGTCAGTCCGAGATCCTATTCGGTCAGTCCGTGAATTCGGTCAGACCGGTCTAACAGACGGTCAGACCGACTGAGACAGTGCTGAGCAGAATTGAGCTGAAACAAGCATTTTCAAAGTATGTGACATTCTAGTATGCAATGCAAGTTGATTTTATTATTTGTGGCACATAGATGAAGTATTTTGTGATACACCACATGCTCCTCTTAATAGCACGGCAACTATCCTAAAATCCGGTCAAAATTCTTCTCTAATCACCTTAGACCGGTAAAAATGGAAAAGACCCTATTTCGTACCTTTGCCCTTTTGATCAATGCCCTTTCTTCATCATGAGGCTCTTTCTTCGCCTTTCATTAACCTGTCTTTTAAGTCTCTTCTTGACACAACTAGGCAGGTAACGTTAGTGTAGCATTTGTAGTTGTCATTAATTATTAAAACACTCTTTAGGGGCCTAGAAGCTACAGGTGCATCGGGAGCGAAAGACCCACTTCAATGAAGGCCTCGAAGGTGACCACCTCTTCCTCCCGGGGTTTGGGTGTCATCTCCCCTGGCTCGGGGAGTTGGATGTCCCCATCCACAAAGGCCCTCCGGTCCAAGAGGACCTCGAGTTCCCGGGAAGAAAACTTGGTGGGTCCCAAAAAGTCCAAGGTCACCTCCTCTGGGGGCAATTCAGATGCCTTGCCACGACCTTTCGGTGCCATTGGAAGGAAACTTCCGGGAACAATGTGGTTAGCCGGGCGATCAAGCTTCCGGGAGAGCGATCTGGCTAGCCGGGTAATCAAGTGCCCGGGAGAGAAACAAAGCTACCGGACGAGGGATGTTTCGTGCTGAGTTTGCAAGTGCCCTTAACCGTACGCGCCCTCCCTCTATGTATAAGTGGCGAGGAACGCCTAGATGAGCGCCATGTGTCCATCAGCGCATCTTAGTCGTAGAAGTTTGAACGCCGCACGTGTAATGAGACGTTGTGCGGGAATCGAGCAGTGCGCGCGTTGCTCGCAATATGAGAAATTGCACGGGAATTTGGCCCTGGAACTCAAAGCGTCGCCTCGGGGAGTGATCGGCACATACCCTCTGGGGTCACTTTGCGGCCCCAAGGGCCTGGGGGGCTGCTGTTGCGGGAATGCCCAGCGATTCTCGCAAGAGGATACCTCCCGTGAGAAGTCCTGGAGGCCCCTTGGGGAAAATCCCGAACGCCTCATGTGGGAAGTCTCAGAGGCCTCTCGGGGAAAATCCTAGACGCCTCCCATGGGAAGTGTCGGAGGCCTCTCAAGAAAAATCCCGGACGCCATCTGAGGACAATCCCGGACGCCTCCCATGAAAAGCCACGGAGGCCTCCCGTGGGATGTCCCGGAGGCCTCTTGGGGAAAATCCCGTACGCCTCCCGTGGGAAGTCTCAAAGGCCCCTCAGGGAAAATCCCGGACGCCTCTTGGGGAAAATCCCGGACGCCTCCTGTGGAAAGCCCCGGACGCCTTTTGGGTACAACTCCGGATGCCTCCCATGGGAAGTCCCGGAGGCCTCTTGTGGAAAATCCCAGACACCTACCGTAGGAAGTCCCGGAGGCCTCTCGGGGACAATCCTGGACGACTCCTGTGGGAAGTCCCGGAGGCCTCTCAAGGAAAATCCCTGACACCTCCCGTGGAAAGCCACGGATGTCTCCTGTGGAAAGTCGCGGAAGCCTCCCGTGGGAAGCCACGGTCGTCTCCCATGGAAAGTCCCGGAGGTCTCCTGTGGAAAGTCCAGGACATCAAGGATACCTCGGGAACTAGCAAGAACACATGTCAAGCATGAAAGTCATCCCCCCTATGAAAGGACAACGGTGCCCCTTGATCCAGCGGTCGCAGCTAGGGTATTTTAGTCATTTTGCATCTTTTGGGGCCTATATATACCCCATTATATCTCATTTGTAAAAGAGGACACAATTCATTTTACACACTCAAAGCAACAGACATCCCTTGGAGACCTCTCTCCCCGAGAGAGAACCTTCCCAGCGAACTTTCGTCCTGGGGGTGCCAACAGGACTAGGGACCCCACTGGGACTCGAACCTGTATAAACTCTCCATGTCAATATCTGTGCTTGTCCGACGGGAGGTAACCGGTCGCACGGTCAACTCACATCGCTGTACGCGTGTTAGGCACGTCCGGGAAACCTGCCGGGGTATTTTTTATACCACGACACTACGCATGTATGAAACATTGATGATCTCTGGTCAAAGATAAACCAAAAATAACTGTTAGAAACAAACCGATGATACATAATAATCTCAATAGTGTCTCAAGATGGGTCCATCCGATCAACATGTTCTCCGACATGTGTCCACGATATTGACTTGATATCTCATATCCATGGTCCGTGAAACTTGACTATCAGTCAATGATCGTGCTGATTTAACTTGCATTATTATTCCATATAATCCGAAAGTCATGGATGTTTAGAATAAGCATCACTGATAATGCCATAGGTAAAAATAGACAATTCATATATCATTATAAAGAGTTCCACGAACAAGTCACATATTTGTTGATCAATAAAAGTGATACTTTATTCAAGGAATACAATATGAATTCATAAACATGACATGAGACAACCATCTCCATGATTGCCTCTAGGGCATATCTCTATCAATCTCCCACTTGCACTAGAGTCAATCATATAGGTATCGAATACCCATTGCTCTAGTGTGCACCTCATGCTTAGGTTGCGGGAGAGGCTTTGCCAAAGGATCTGCCATATTGAAGTCTGTATTTACTTTGCATATTTTCATATCACCTCTATTGATAAACTCTCGTACAAGGTGATATCGCCGAAGTATATGCTTGGACTTTTGATGTGACCTTAGTTATTTAGCTTGAGCGATAGCTCCACTATTATCACAATAGAGATCCACCAGACTAACAATGCTAGGAACTACACCAAGTTCAGAGATGAACTTTCTTATCCAAATAGCTTCCTTTGCTGCTTCAGAAGCAGCTATGTACTTGGCTTCTGTTGTAGAAGTGGCGACTGTCGCTTACTTAGAACTCTTCCAACTCACAGCTCCTCCATTGAGACAAAACACAAACCCAAATTGTGATCGGTAATCATCCTTGTCAGTTTGGAAGCTAGCATCAGTGCAACTATTTACAATGAGCTCTTCGTCACCTCCATAAACCAGGAAGACATCCATAGTTCTTCTCAAGTACTTTAGGATGTTTTTAACAACTATTGGTGAAGTCCTAGACACCTCCTGGGAGGAGTCCCGGAGGGCTCCCGTGGAAAGCCACGGAAGCCTCCCGTGGAAAGTCCCGGAGGGCTCCTGGGGAAAGTCCTGGAGGGCTCCCGTAGAAGGTCTCGGGCGCCTCCTGGGAGAGACAGTAGAAGGGTGATGTCAGGGATGCCTCGGGAACTAGTAAGGACACATGTCAAGAATCCAAGCCCTCCGCCGGATGAAAAGACGGCGGTGCCCCTCGATCCAGCGGTCGTAGCTAGGGGCTTTTAGTCTTTTTACATCTTTTGTGGCCTATATATACCCCTTGTATCTCATTTGTAACCAACTCAAAATTCATTTTACACACTCCAAGCGACAGGCATCCTTTGGAGACCTCTCTCTCCCCGAGAGAGAACCTCCCAAGTGGACTCACGTCTGGGGGGTGCCGACAGGACTAGGGTTCCCACTGGGACCTGAACCTGTATAAAATCACCGTGTCAATTTCTGAGCTTGCCCGACGGGAGGTGACTGGTTGCACGGTTAGCTCGCGTCGCCGTACACGTGTTACGCACATCCGAAAAATCTGCCGAGGTATTTTTAATACCATGACAGTTGGCGCTATCCATGGGGACATGTGACGATTTGCGATGGCTCCCCCAAGAACGAGAGCTCGCGCTCTCCCCCTCTTCGGTGACGCTGGTCCCAGTGACCCGGCGCCACCCCCATAAGATGCTGTCATGGTGCCGCCATCCGGAGGGGCCCGGAGTGAGGCGTCTCCTCCTCTCGCCTTCCCCGGGGGGGACCCCGTACCAAGCCCGATGACTGCAACCGTGTTGGCGGGGACAAGTGCCCCCCAAGCGGCTGTCCCGGCTCCCGGAGACCTGTTGCTTGGGGCCTTTATCGAGGGCCAGCTCCACGCTCAGCGCACCTTGGAAGAGCTATTGCGCGTCTTAGCATGACCCCCAGCTCCCATTTATCCGCCTCTGTTTCCTTTCATGGGGGCCCACCACCATTTTTCATGGGGCACCCGGCTGCCTACCCCGCCTCGAGAGTGTTTCCCGCGCCCGGAGGTCCTCTGGTGTCCGGAGCTCTTTCCTTTTCAGGGGGTTACCCCGTGCTAGTAAGTTTTCCTGTGCCGGCCGTCGCTGTCGAGCCGGGCACATACCCCACACTGGGGACTCTCCCCGCGCAAGTGATTGCCCACATGTTTGGGGACAGTCCCAGGCCAACCACCGTCGTCGCACCTGGGACCTTAATGGTGCCGAGTCCAACACTCGCCTCAGAGCCTCCCCCCGTATCAATCCCCGTCGCCGCCCTGATTTGCGCGCCAGAGACATCCACCAGGCCGATGGCCCACACGCACAGCTCCCCCTCCCCCGGGACAACCCCCAAGGGCTCCCCTGGCGGACCAGACCCACTTCATCTGGGAGGAGGTGGAGCGCATGCATACGGTAGGTGCTGAGAAAACTTCCCCTTGCCGCCGATCGGAGCCACCGCCGCAGCGAAGGCTGCGCCAGATCTACAGCTATCGGGTGGATTGGGCAAAGAGGTTGGCTCAGGAAGACACCATTGCTTCGGGGGGGGGGGGGACCCCGAAATTCAAGAGGTCAACTCGACCAACCCGGAAGAGAAGAGGCATTACCGCCGGGCGGGCAGCCCTCTGGGCCCTCTGCTCGACTCCGACAACAGGTGCCCTTCCCCCTCAAGGGGGACGACGACCGGAAGTTTCCTTGGGAAGTTGAGGGGGCTAACCAGCCGCTGTGTCGCCGCCTCCAGTGCATCACGTGGCCGTGGCCGTACCATCCGCCACACATCGAGCACTACAACGGTGAGGCCGATCCTTACGAATTTGTGCAGGCGTACTCTACGGCCATCTCAGTGGTTGGGAGGATGAGACGGTGCAATGCAATATCTTCCCCCTCTTCCTCTTGGGGATCGCTCGGTCATGGTTTTATAACCTAAAGGCTGGGTCGATCAAGTCCTTCACGTCAAGCGTGAGTTTTTCACGAACTTCTAGGGAGTTACATACGCCCCCTACTCTCGTCACAACTCTACACCATCAGACAGAAAACGGGGGAGACCATCTGAAGCATTTTCAAGCGCTTCTCTCAGGTAAAGAGCCAGGTGGATCACGTCCCCGAATCGACGGTCATTGAGGCCTGCAAGAGCGGGTTCCTCCCCAGGGAGCTCCACCGGAGGCTCTCCCGGAGTTGCCCCAACTCAGCGGACGAGCTCTTCAACGTGCTTGAGAAATATGCTCGAGCCGAGGAAGACGACCTCTGGAAGAAAAACTAGGGGGCGCCTGCCTCTGTTGAAAGGGAGGCCAAGGACCTCTCCAGGCACCCCAAGAGGGGCAATCACGGCGAGCCATGGCCACGGGACACTTTTGTCCTCGAGGGTGAGGCAGCTCACAGAGGCCAATAAGGGCAACCGTCCCTCCAGGCTGAAAGGCAATGGGGGGGTGGGGGTGGGGCAATCCTCCGGTAGCCGGGAGGGCCCGAAACACGGTAGCAAGGAGGGCACAACTGATGTGAACGGTGTCCCGATCTTCCGATAGGTCGAGGTAAATCGATTGATGGAGAACTCGACGTTGACGATCTGGCTTCCAATCAGAACTAATTCGAACCCCTGCAATTGCTTCACCGCGGCTCTGTTGGTTATCAACCCCGCGAAGACATGGTTGACCTCACCAATAAGGCTTATCCCAGCATGCAAATAGAGAACACAAGCAAGAACACGGTAGACGCAATTTGAATATTGCCAATTACCAATGAAGAGTTGGGGTTCCACAAACCGATGAACGGAGAAAACTGTCTAAGTAGTATAATCTAAGCACAACCCACCCAAAAGGATAGGGGGTGGCGGCCATATGTAGCAGGAGTATGGCGGCCAGAAGTAGGCCATCGGCCAGAGAACCCACCCCCACATAACCCTAGGGATACATGGGCCTTGGGCCTAAAGTAGAGGTGGCATAGCACCTGGCACAATCTGTCCCCGAATTGTTTCATCGATTGTGGGAGATCTAGATAGAATTTGGCAGTGCGGCTTCTCCGTAAAGTGCTCATTCACCCCAAACGGAATCCGTACGTGCTCTGGATGTCCATCTAAAGTTGGCGTGCTCTTGGATGGCCGAATCGGGCTCGCGGATGACTTGGGCTTCATCTTGGGCTTGTCTTGGAGTGTGGACAACTTGGGCTTCTTCTTGGGCTCATTTTGGAGCATTGTGGTATGCTGGACCTTCTGTGTAGATGGCTTCAAAGGCTTGACATGCGAGTTCATGCCGACTTGATGTTCTCCATGGTCTTCAGGCGACGGAGTGGGAGGAGTGGACGGAGTGGCGTTCATATTTGTGTTGGTGATGTCCTCATCAACCGCCAACCTATGGTGTGCCTTCTACAAGTCTACTACCCACGCTACACAGGAATGCAACCAACTCCTGCAGCACTTCGCCGCATTCCTTGACCAGCATGGGCAGGGGGGGCCCTGCCTCCTTGCCCCCTCTGCCTATCTTGGAGGCTCTCCCCACTCCCTCGGGGGAGCAGCAGAGACAGGCACAGGAAAGGGGCTCAACTGAGGAGCTACCTTTCCAAATTTACCAGAGATGTGTAAACGTCATCACGGGAGGATTCGCCTCTGGGCGGGACTCCAAGCGCCAGCGTAAGGAGTATGCACGGGAAGTAAAGGTGGTAGGGGTGCTGAACACGTCCTGGCCACCCAAGTGGTCAGACGTCCCCCTGACCTTTACAATGGAAGGACGCGCGCAGGGTTCACTTCCCCCACGACGATGCACTCATCGTCTCCACTACTGTTTTCAATTTCCAACTGGCGTGCATCCTCATTGACGGCGGAAGCACCGCTGACATCCTGTACTTGAAAGCGTTCAGGGAAATGCAGGTGGACGGAAAACTGCTGCAACCTGCAGCCGGGCCCTTGTAGGGCTTCGTCCCGGGGAAGACCATCTACCCGGTGGGGAAGGTCGACCTCCTCATGACCTTTGGCGCCCCGGACAACTACCGGACGGAGATGGTTCAGTTCGACGTAGTGCATCTCCTCTCTTCATACAATTTGATCATGGGGAGAACCATGATCAACCATCTGGGGGCGGTGATCCACTAGACCTATCTCTGTGTGAAGATCCCTGGGCCTCGTGGCATAATCATCGCCCGAGGTGACCAGGACGCGCCCAGCACTCTCTACGAGCATGCCACTGCGATGATCAGGGACGTCAACTTGATCAAGGCCCCCGGGGGGAAGCTCCCCCTAGCTCCGGATACCCCGGTCGTTCCCTCTGAAAAGTTTCTCCCGAAACCACGCCCAGAGGGGGACCTCTGAAAGATCCGACTATCCCCAGAGGACGGGAAAAGATCATCAAGATTGGGGTGGACCTCCCCGAGGAGCACGCGGGGCAACTTGCGGCCTTCCTCCACAAAAATTTCGACGTCTTCGCTTGGAAGCCCACTGACATGCGGGGCGTTTCCCGGGAAGTTATCGAGCACAAGCTTGCTATAACACCCGGCCGCTCACCAGTAAAGCAGAAATTGAGGAAGCTCTCCCTCAAGCGCCAAGAAGCCATCAAGGCCGAGATCACCAGGCTGCAAGAGGCGGGGTTCGTTCAGGAGGTTTTGTACCCCGAGTGGCTGGCGAATCTCGTCCTCGTGAAAAAGTCCAGTGGTTAGTGGAGGATGTGCGTGGACTTCACCGACCTCAACAAGGCTTGCCCAAAGGACAATTTCCCACTCTCGCGGATTGACCAGTTGGTGGATTCGATCATTGGTGTCAGCTCATGAGCTTCCTGGATGCGTATTTGGGCTACCACCAAGTTCGGATGGCCAAGGAGGACAAGGAAAAGATGACTTTTATAACTCCCGTCGGCACCTTCTACTACGTTCACATGCCCTTCGGGCTTAAGAACCCTGGGGCAACGTTCCAGCGTCTCATGTCCCTGGTCTTCAGAGACCAAATCGGTCGCAACGTAGAGGTCTACGTCGACAATGCGGTCGTCAAGAGTCTTCGCGTGACCACTCACCTCGAAGACTTAGCGAAGACCTTCCGCAACCTCCGCGAGTATGGGTAGAAGCTCAACCAGGAGAAGTGCGCATTTGGCGTGCGCAGGGGTAAGCTGCTCGGCTTCCTCGTGTCCCAGCGGGGCATAGAGGCCAACCCCAAAAAAATTCAGGCCCTGTTACACATGCCCCTGCCGCGCTCGGTGAAGGACGTGTAGTGGTTTATCGACCACCTGGCCGCGCTGAGCCACTTCATCTCGCAGTCGGGAGAACGCAGCCTCCAGTTCTTCAAGATCCTCTGGGGTCTCGAGGGTTTCAAATGGACCCCCGAGGCCCAAGTCGCTTTTGACGACCTAATGAAGTACCTCACAAGTCCCCCGATGCTTGTGAGCCCCTCTCCAGAAGAATCCCAGCTACTTTACCTCGCGACCACCCCGGTTGCTGTAAGTGCAGTACTGGTAAAGGAGCAGGATGGGCAGCAGTGCCCTATCTACTACGTGAGCTAAGCCCTCCAAGGGGCTAAGCCGCGGTACAAAGAAATGGAGAAGACTTGCTACACCCTCCTGATGGCGTCCCGGAAGCTCCGCCATAGTCCCATCCACCCTCCCCTAGGGGAGGTACTATGAAACAAAGAGGACACCAGCCGAATAGGGAAGTGGGGTGCCGAGTTGGCCCCCTCCTCCCTCTCCCTCACAAGCCGTTTTGCCATCAAATCACAAGTCCTCGCTGACTTCATGGCAGAATGGACCCCTACCATTGGGGCAGTAGAGGACTCCCCTGTCAACCCGCCCCGGTGCGACGACCATTGGACGCTCTTGTTCAATGGTTCCCTGTGTCTCGTTGGGGCCGGGGCAGGGTTAGTCCTCCGGACCCCCGAGGGGAGGACACTGGAGTACGTGGCAAGGCTCGAGTTCCCTAGCACGAACAATGTTGCTGAGTATGAGGCCCTGCTCCTGGGGCTATGCCTCGTGCACTCCTTGGGGATTCTACACCTCCTGGTTAAGGGGGACTCCCAGCTCGTGGTTTGTCAAATGGACAAGCCATACATGTTCCATGACACAAATCTAAGTCTCTACTTGGGGGAAGTGCGTAAGATGGAGAAATACTTCGAGGGCCTGGAGGCCCGGCACTGTAACATCCTGAGTTTTGGGGTGAAAAGTTTCTTTCTTAAAAGTCATGCATGCATATGTCTCTTCTAGATCAACCAAATCAGCTCCAGTTTTATTCTGTTCTAGCCCTAAAATTTCCAAAATCTATCCTGTGACCCCAAGTCAAGATCTGACTTTCCAGATTTGATTTATCAGTTATCCTAAACCTAAAAGCCTTCAAAACCTAGATCCAATTCTATCTCTAACTTCCAGATTTATCAACTCCTTTCTGTTTTTGAAAACAGAAATATTTTATATTACCTAAATACCCTAAGTTTCAGAAATTCAGATTTAATCAAAATCTTAGCCAAGTTCAGACCAGATTATTCTTGGATTATGATCAAGGGTATGCCAATACCTTAATCCAAAAAGTTGGCAATCAGATTTCATCATCTAAACCTTTTTCGCAAATCAGTCCAAAGGTATCGCAGATCAGTCCTTTTCCAGATTTTTCAGAAGCCTGAAAAGGCAAAATGTTGCAAATCATCTCCAAATTCAAATCTGATTCAGGGAACACCTCCCAAATGCTTTTCAACACAAATTCTTCTTTTATGAGTATCTCAAAATCAAACCCTAAATCCCAGAATTCGAGATCAATAAGATTCAGACTTATTTTACCCTAAACTACTCTGTTTTCAGTTTATATCAAAAATCAGCCAAATGTCTCAAATTTTATCTTCTATTTGTGCCAAGTCATCTGTTGAATCAAGCCTACCAGATTAATGCAATCAATCTCAGATTTAACTTTCCAAATCATCAGATTTACAATTCAGCTCGAAATCAAAAATCAAATATTGCAAATCAGCCCCTATTTCGACCAGAGCAGCAGCTATTGTGCGCACGACCAGAGCTCGCCGTGATCTTTGCGCCGTGCACGCTCGCCGCCGGCCAAGCCCCGCTTGCATTTGTGCTCGTGCATGCTTGCTCTTGCTGTTGCGCACGCGTCCGTGTCTTAGCCATTGCCGTGGCAGCGCCGTTGAATAGCAATTGCTTCCGCGTGCGACCAGCAGCAGCTTTTGTCAGCAACACCGCACCACGTTGCTTTGCATTGCCAGCTTGTGTTGCCACCGCCTTGCACCGCCCGACATGGTTGAGTCCCGATGAAGCCGACAGCTTAATCAGCTTTGCACCGCCTGAGCGCCATTGCGTCACTGCTCGCCGTTGTTGCATCTGCGCCCGGCAAATCAAATCACTGATGCCAAATTCATTGCTGCTACTTCATTGCAAGCATCGCCCTCTGGTCTATATAAGCAGGCAACACTTGTACAATCTCCTCTTCACCAGAACTTAACCAAATTTCCAAATCTCTTCGCTGTCATCGTCTTCTCCGGCGAGCCGTCGAGGAGGCTTCACGGTGCCAGCTTCACCCACTGCACCTCTCACCAAATTGAAGCCATCAGTGAGTTCCCCTACTCATCCTCTCTGTGTAGTATCACTTAATTGATCTCCAGTGGACCCTAACGCCGGTGATCGCCGGAATTCCCGATTGCCCTGTTCCGGCAATGCAGGCCAATTTACCTCGAATCAGCTCTCGATTCACTAGTAGAAGATGATCAGTGATCCCTAATTAGCAAGCCTGTGCATCCAGATCTCCAGATTGAGCTCGAATCGAAGGTTTCCCCAATTTTGAACTTCACCCATTGCCGGCGATCGTCGCCAGGCTTCTCCAGCCATCCTCCGGCCAAATTGATCGTGCAGGTAACTTCCTCTTACCCATCTATCACTCCCTGAGCTTGGAATTAAGTTCATTTGACATGTATCGAAAAGCCCCAAATTGTATGTCATCTTCTCCGGTACCGTTCACCGGAAACCTATTCCTGGCCGTTTCAGCTTCATCCACTTTGTCCTTCAGGTGTGCTTCAACCTCTTGAGAATCTTTGTCTTCTAGCCCGATCTCTGAAACTGTCCAGATTTCAAGTTATAGCCATGCCAAAAACCTTGTCCAGTGGTTTCACTGTGCCGTGTCGCCACCACACTTCTCCTTTGAATTTCATCACCTTCCAGCCATCTTAAGCCTTAGATCCTGTTGAATGATTTGCTCCTGTTATGAATGCCTACCTTCCAGACAAAGTGGGGCATCATTTGGAGCCCTATATCAAAAGTTATGCCAAGCCCTAGTTTCTGGCCATGTCAGTTCAATGCCAGACTATGTCAGTCAGTGGCATTAGCCCTTTTCACTTCCTTCCAGATGTGCATTTTGAGCATAACTTTGTCCCTTAGATTCCTGAAGTTGTGATCTACAATTTCTTATTCTATCACAACTTGATTTGAGCCCTTGAAATGCATTTTATGCTACACCCTAGTTTTTGACACTATCCCAGTGCATGCCAGCCAATGGCATTGGCCTTGTTTACCCACTTCTGATTGTGCATTTTGAAAGCCACTTTGTCCACTGAATTTGTAGAGTTATGATCTAAACTTTCTTCTACTGTCATAACTTGAGATAAGCTCTCTAGCTTTCCTTGAAGTTGTGTCAGAGTCTTGATCCGAATGTCAATCTGCTGACATTCGCTGTTTTTGATCAACCAGCCACAAAACTGATGTTCTTATTGCAATCTTGAGATCCTAAGAGCATCTAACACCCATCCTTAGCCAATTCCTTGAAACCCTAGACTCTCAACTCAGTTCAGCTTGCAATCTCAATTATCTCCAATATCGTTCAGTCATTCTTGTAAAGCATATCTGCATATAGATCCTAAAACATTTTAATATAATAAGTAATCAGTGTGTGTATTGTTTGGTTTGTCGTTGAGCAGATCCAGAAGCTGAATTTGAGGACTTCGCTGTTGATCCGTCATCAACTGCTGTTTCTTACGACGCGGAAGGCAAGTCATATCCTTGGTCATCTTTGACCTATATTTTAAATGTTGCTATAACATAACTTTGAATATAGATAATATTGCATGAGAAAGATTGAAAATGGTTGATTTATGAATTGGCAGTACTAGACTGGTTATTGTGAAATGTGAAATAAACAAGTTTTGAGCCATGAACTATTATATGTACGTATATACTTATATATTCATGAAATAAAACCCCTAGCCGTGACTAGAAAATGGTATGGAGGGCGGTAGCACTGGAGGTGCTAGACTGCAAAGGATATGCAGGCACTGAAGGTGCAGGGTTGTGGATGGTCTGATCACTGGCATATAAGGACTAGAACCTTGTGTTGTGCGTCTAGTGGCATGAACAACGTGCTAACCGCAAGCCTGGTATGGGACAGGCCTGAACAAGTACTTATGCGGATCGCACATGAAACCCCTGCTGGAGTTGTGTAGTGATGCACGTTTGGCACGGAGAACGGCTCCCACACATATCACTGAAGGTGATCTCGCACGTTGATCCAGTAATGGAAATATATGTAGGGGTGGAGGTTATGATACAGCATACCACAACTGTGGTTTGCGGAGAGCCACAGGGTCAGGGGTGAAATGTGAGTGATACATAACAAAAGTTCTTGTTATCTCCACCTTGCCGCTCACAATATGAAGTGAGTCAGGGGTCCAATCATTTTGTTATGATAGGAAAGGCTTGAAAGTGGAATATCTTGCGGGTAAATTGGTACCTCTCTGCAGAGTTAAAAACGTATTCGAATACTCCGAGCTCCCGGGTTTTATAGGAGTCTGCTGCGGTGGATTAAATCCATGGGGTGTGACACAAGTATTATTTTCTAAATAAAATGTGTTAAATCAAGATTACCCAAATGACATGTGTTGTCATGATAAGGAGTGCTACCGTGGGCTGTCGTGTGTTGACGTGTCGCGGTAGTGCTATAATCTAGTGAACATGAATGATGATGTTATGTTATGAAAGGTGCTGCCATGAGATGAGATAAGAAAGAAAAAGGTTATTTTACAAACATCCATAATTCTTGACTAGTCTAGGTTCATATCATCACTACTATATGTATCTACTCTTACCTATGACTTGCTGAGTACATAAGTGCTCACCCTTGCAACCTACAAATCAATAGATGGAGAGTTCAATGATCAAGATGAAGGCATGAAGAATCTTGTGGATCCAGAAGGAGGAGAGTCAGTCCCGTCATTGCCCTGATGTGTGTTGTTCTGCCGTCCACTTCTCTTTGTGGGTGGGTCACCTATCTTCTGCTGTGTAGATGTTATTTTGTTAAACCATGAATGCCGTGAAGGCATTGTAATCTCTTTATGTAATATTAAGGCCAGCAGGCCACACTGCTTAACTATTTTGTAAGTTACTCTGTTGCAATGTGAATATACTCCTGTGCTTGACTTATCCTGGGAAGTCAAGGGTATGTGTATGCTATGCATATATGGGACTAGCTGCAGCGAGCTAGGTCTCTACAGGAGTAGTCGTGGTCCTAGTTTCGGGGTGCGACAGGCACATTCCCCAGAGGGACAATGACCGTGCTGCTACCTTGGCACTGGTGGCCAGTGCATGGGGACCCATTCCCGGGGTACTTTCTTGGAAGTCATCACGAGGCCTTCTGTGACCACCTCCAGCTCGGACAGCGAGCCCCGCGACATGGTCGCCGAAATCGCCCGAGTGGAGTCGTGGATGGATCCTCTCGTCTCTGTCATAAAGGGGGAGGAGCCCTCCTACGGCGTCGTGGCCAAGCGCATCCGTGCAAGGCACGGGCGTACCTCTTGCTAGAGGGGAAGCTCTACAAGCGGGGCACTTCGGCCTTTCTCCGTTTCCTTCCGCAGGTAGAGGGGCTTCAGCTTCTCGAGGACATACACTCGGGGAGCTGCGGCTCTCACCTAGTGCCCCGCGCGATCGTGGCGAAGGTTATCCGCCAGGGATTCCACTGGCCCACCGTGGTCCGCGATGTGCAAGATCTTGTCTCCGCATTCGAGGCACGTCAAAAACTGGCGAAGGGTTCCAAACTACCCTCCGCAACACTCCAGACCATCCCAGTCACTTGGCCCTCCGTACGTTGGGGATGGATCTCCTTGGTCCTTTTCCCCCGGCGCTGGGGAGCTACAAGTATGTGGTTACTGGGGGAAATCTCCGCGAGGCTGATCCCAGGTAAGTTGCATCACATTTGCCAGGGGACGTGGCCTTCGGTGCCTGCCCCGGGCTCCGCCTTTTGGCTCCCAGGACCTGGCCTCCGGCGCCGGTCCCGGGCGCCGCCATTGGCCCGTTTGGCTCCCGGGACCTGGCCTCCGGTGCCGGGCCTGGGCGCCGCCATTGGCCCGGGGACGTGGCCTCCGGTGCCTGCCCCGGGCGCCGCCATTTGCCCGGGGACGTGGCCTCCGGTGCCTGCCCCGGGCGCCGCCATTTGCCCGGGGACGTGGCCTCTGGTGCCGGTCCCGGGCGCCGCCTTTCACCGGGGGACATTGCCTCCGGTGCATGTCCCGGGCATCGTCGCCCTTCTAAAGGTAAAGTCTTCGGTTCTTGATCACGTGCAGGTCACGCGAGGAGCGCCTCGGGAATTAGCGACCACTTGTCAAGCATCCAAGACACCTGACAGGTAGATTAGTCTTTTTGCTTCTTTTTGGGGCTATAAATAGCCTTTGTACCCCATGTTGTAAGACAAGTGATTCATTATTATTGGAATAGCCAAACTCACTGGTGTGCTCCGGAAGCCTCTCCCCCGAGAGAGCCTCCCCAGCCGACTCCGGTCGGGAGCACGCCGACAGGACTAGGGCCCCCACCAGGACCCGAACCTGTATAAATCTCCGTGTCATTTCTTGTGTTTGTCCGGCGGGGGAGGACTGGTCACCCGGTCAGCCCGCGCAGCGTTTTCTTCGCTAGGATCGTCCACGAAACCTGCCGGGGTATTCGCAATACCACGACAGTGGTAGTCGCTGTGGATTACTTCTCCAAGTGGGTGGAGGTGAGCCCTTGGCCAGCATCACCTCCCGGGTGGTGCAGAGGTTCCTCTGGAAGAACATCGTTTGTCGTTTTAGGGTCCCCCGAGAAATCACAGTCGATAACGGGACTCAGTTCGACTCGGCACATTTCCAGGAGTTCTGTGAAACCTTAGGCGTCACCGCCCACTTCAGCTCCGTAGCTCACCCCAAGAGCAACGGAGCTATTGAAAGAGTTAACGGTGTGATCCTACAGGGATCACGCCAGCGACTCGAGCAGGCTGCCTCCCAGCTAGGCGCATGGGCACAGGAGCTCTCTAGCATCCTCTGCTCCACGCGCACGACCCCAAACCGGGCAACTGGGCATACGCCATTCTCGCTCGTATATGTGGCCAAGGCGGTCCTCCCCCCGGAGATCGGTTTTCGGTTGCCGCGAGTTGAGCTCCTAGACGGAGCTACGGTCGCGACGTACCAAGTCAACAAAGAAAATCAGCGGATGGAAGTCGACCTCGTCGAATAAGAATGCGACAGAGCTCTCCTCCGCCATGCCATCTACGAACGCAAAATGGCACGCGCTTACAATCGGCGCATCCGTTCGAGAGCTTTCCGCCTTGGGGACCTTGTCCTCAAGCGTGTGACTGACCCCCAGGCCCAAGGCAAACTGAGCCCAAGTAGGAAGGCCCGTACAGGATCTCTATGGTCCTGGGCTTGGGGGCTTGTAAGCTCTCCAACCTTGAAGACCAGGAGCTGAAGCACACTTGGAACATATACTTGCTCCACAAGTTCTGCATCTAGCCCTCGAGCTCACTCCCTCCCCCATCGCGACATCGCAGGGGGAGGCGTTGTACTCACTGTTCCCTCCCCCGTCGCAGTTCGGTGGGGGGAGGCTTTGTATCTACTTTCTTCAGTGCAAGTGTTTTTCTCATGCAGTTTTGGTTTTCCTTTGCGAATTTTCATCTAACCGCCTTCAAAGGCAGTACCCTCTCCATGAGGATGCCCTCTTCGTGAGGATGCCCTCCCAGTGGGGACATATGCTGTCGCAGCCTAAAAGTCCCTACAATGGGAACCCCGCTCCCTTAGAGCAGCTTACAGTAACCCCTCATGGACTGAGCGGGTAAGTGGCAATCCAGTTCCCATGAACTACGGTAACGAGTTAATTTGAGAGACTAGTCCCCCCTCAAACACTCAGAGCCTGTCATAGCACTCGCCCTCCTCCGGGAGCGTATCTCGGGTCTCGGAATTTTTTGACTGAAATTTTTGTCCGGCTCCTGTTTCACGGCGACCGGGGGAAACTTTTGACCGGGTCTCGAATTTTTCGGCCGGGAAAATTTTCGTCCGTCTCCCATCTCATGGCGACCGGGGGAAACTCTCGTCTGGGCCCCGGAAGTTTTGCCCAGGAAAGTGTTTGCCCAGCCCCCGTTCCACCGCGGCCGGGAGAAATTTTTGACAGCGGAAACATTGACCAGGGAAATTCTCAGAAAATTATCGACAAGAAATCCTATGACTGGCTTTTTCCTCTTACCTGGGGCTTTCTCGATCCTCACCGACGGCACATAGTACTGAACTACCCCCCACTGTGGGGGGAGGGGGGGACTACACCAGACCCGGCAAGCGTGTTAAAGCAACGCAAAAACAAGGGGATATCCTTTATTAATGAGACATTGAACCGGGGGACAACCCCCCCGGTGGCCTAAGGCACCCCAGGGACGACAGAGCACGGGAGCAAAGCAGGGTAAAACCCGGGGGATTAAGCCCCCGTGGGAAACAACCTTGGAGGATAGCCCCCTCCGGTGAGCAACTACATCTAATATTCTTGGAGGCCTTCCAACGGCTCCTGAGAGAGATCCTTGTATAAGCTCCTTACGTGCTGGAAAGCCCTTTGAAGGAGATCCTCCGGCCAGTACTCGTAGCCGGCTGGGGGGCGTATCTGGAGCGGCGGGACCCTCCATGCAGGACCTCGGCTTCGGAGGAGACAACTTGGAGTGACTATTGGCGGATTGGCTCCCGGAGGGCGCTCCTTGTTGTGGAAATATCGAAAGCAAGCCCAGGGGCTAGGCCATCGACATTTCCCCCTGCGGCGAGGCTCAACAAAGTGGAGGTCGCCTGGGAACTACCCGGGCTACGTCTCCCGACGGGACTTGGAAACTCCCCGGAAACAAGTTCTATGGACACCTGCTTACAAGTGGACATGGGTTAGAAAAAAGGGTTGTTTCCATTTCATCAATCAAAAATTTACATTTTTCTGGAGCTTCTTCTAAAGAAGCTACCGAGAACCAAAAGCCCTAATGAAAGCAAAACCTATCTAATCGAGGGGCTCATAATTGCCCATCTTTGTTCCCCTCCGGGGGGACCTTCGCAACAATCGCCGCCTCTTGTGTCGGGCGCGCACCCTCCGGCTCCATTGCTCCGGCAATCTGGTCAAAGAGGGCCCCAGCAAGCTCCTCAAGCCCCTCCCGCCAGGCCTCGAAGTAGCCGGGAAAGCTCCGGGGGAGCAACTCCCCGATCACCCGGGCGCCCGACCCGCGGTGCTCAACGAGAGCCGCCACTAGGGCTACGACTGGGACGGCAAGGCCCCGCACCCGAGCGTCCGCCACCACTAGGATGAGGGAGACCTACATATCGTGATAATACGTGACCTCCTTGACTGGTGCCGGAGCCGGGTCGGAATCACCCTCCGGCTGAGCTCGACCTCGAGTTGCTCTAGGGCGGAACGAATCATCTTCCCCCAGAGACGACCGCGAGGGTGCCAGGGGCTTTGGCCTCCTGGACGACGCCTCGCTCCGCCTACAGCTCCTTTCGGAGCCGAGAGTTCGTGTCCTCGATGGCCGTGAGCCGAGCCCGGACCGCGGCAAGCTCCCCGAGCGCCTTCTCCTTATTGGAGCGCTTGGAGACTATCACCCCCTCCATGGTGGCTAGGTCCTGGAGCGCCCTCTCCTTCCCGGAGCACTCGGAGGCTATCACCTCCTCGGTGGCCTAGAGGCACGCGGTGAATTGAGCCCAAAGGCCCTGAGCCAACGCCAACGTCTGATGGGTAGGACAATCAAAGAAGAGAAAGTGAAATGAGATAAACAAGCCTCGGTAAGGGACTCCTACCTGGAGCCCAGAGGAGATGACATCCTCGCAACCCTCCACGTCGTCCCTCGGGCGGCTACCTCGGGAGACCTCACCCGCCGCGACGCCGTCCTCTGGGGTCCTGCCGTCAGAAGAGCCGGATGTTATATCCGTCGATGGGGCCGGGACCTCGGGACGAATGAAGAGGCCCTTGCCCCTACTGGGCGGAGGGGGAGCCGCCACCATCGCTTGGCCTACCGGGGGGCCTACCTCTGGTGCCAAGATCGAGGATATCAGAAGAGCCCTCGGCATCTTGAACAGGATGGAGACCACGCCCAGCGATGGTTGCGGCCAGATCTCCGCGAGAGTGAGGGTCGGGGAAGGTCTCTGGGTGTACATCTCCGAGTCGGAGCCCTGGCCCTCCCTGGCCATTGCACCCTCGATGCGGCTCGGCCCATCTGGGGTGGCGAGTCGGGTCGTTGGATCCACCGTGCCACCGGAAGCCCGGAGGGACCCGCCCCTAAGGGCGTACCCACCTTGCGGGAAGTGACCGGTGGCCTCGCCGAAGCAACAACCAGTGCACTCGCCGGCGTCACGACGGGAGTCTCCAGGGGTGAAGCTGGTGGTTGCGCCCGAGCCTTCACGGGGCTCCCTTGCGCTCGGGCCCTCACGGGGCTTTTTGATGCCTGAGTCTTCGCCGGGCTTTCTTGCGCCTGAGGGCGCTTAGACGGCCCTCCGGCCGCTTCCTTTCCCCTCTTGTGAGAGGCGGGGGTGGGGAGAGGCACCCGGGTGGGAAGCCTCAACTTGAACAGCTCCGCCACGATGTTCTAGGTAGGGCCCTCCCCGACGACGCACACGACCTGCTCATTCTTGTCCTTGTATTATCTCTCGAGGAGATTGATTGCAATCTCCCGGGACCGGTCGTAGGACTGGACTGCAAAAAAGAGGAAGTTAGAAAATGCCTTCCCTCGAAAGAACAAGTTCAGGGACTTATGTTCCGCCACTACCATCCGGGGTGGCCGGTGCGTTGTGGACACCCTACTTCCCCGACAGGTGTTGAAGGGCGCTACTCAGAGGAGTACCATCTCCTCCACGAGATCCCGCATTGACCTCCGGAGTAGGGCCTCCGCCGTCAGGGTGAAGAGGTCCATCTCCCTCCTGGTCTACTCGGGGGCTAGCGGCCCGGTCGACCGACAGTAGGACGAGGGCTCCGGGGAGTACATGACCTCCGGGTCACCCACCCGAAGGTAGAACCACCGCCGGAGCCAATCCCCCAGTGGTCCCAAGAGGCTTGCACCGGATACTCGTCAGTGCGGCCGGGCATCAATTGGATCATAATCGAGCCAAATGCCGACTTGGGCCCTCCCTTCATGACGAGCGGGCCCCTCGTCAAGGGCTCGTAGAAGTAGCAGAGGAGCCGGAGGGTGGGCTCCTCGCCGATGGCTATCTCGTACAACCACATGAACAACCCCAACCGGATGAGGGTGTTTGTGGTGAGGTGGTTGAGCGAAAGACGGTACCCCCGGAGGAAGTCCCGGAGCAGGGGATGCACCGGGAGTCGCAAGCCCGCCTCGATGAAGGTTTCCAAGGCAACGACTTCCCCCTCCCAAGGGCTGGGCGCTATCTCCCCCTGCCCAGGGATCCGGATGTCCCCGTCCGCGAAAGCCCTCCGGTCCAGGAGAACTTTGAGGTCCCAGGAAGAGAACTCGGAGGGCCCGAGGAAGTCCGAGGTCACCTCCTGCGAAGGCAACTCAGACGCCTTGCCGCGGCCTTTGGGCGCCATCGCTGAAGGATCGAAGTGTCCAGCGAAAAGAAGGGAAGGTGGCTAACCGGGAAATCAAACTTTCGGAGGAGCAAGGTGGCTACCAGGAGAGCAAGGTTCTTGAGGCTAGGAAATGGAGTGTCCCGAGCCAAAGTCCCCGCTCCTATTTATAAGCAACGGAAGGGCCTTGGATGGGTGCCACGTGTCCTCGAGCCCATCTGGGAAGTTATTTCAAAATGCCGTGCGGATATCGAAGAGCTGCAAGAGAATCGAAACATCGTACGGCGCACACGAGTGAAACGAGACTTCACGCGGGAAATTGGTCCGGGAGCTGAAGCGTCGCACTCCTCAGGGCGCATCCTGGGAGACAAAACGTCACCCGGTGGGTCCTACTCATACCCACCGGGGTCGCTCCGAGTACCCGGGGGTATGGGGGGCTGCTGTTGGGGAAGTCCCAGATGCCTCCCGGGAGGAGTCCTAGAGGGCTCCCGGGGAAAGCCACGGACGCCTCCTGTGGAAAGTCTCGGAGGGTTCCCATGGAGAGCCACGGATGCCCCTCGTGGAAAGCCACGGATGCCTCTCGTGGAAAGTCCCAGAGGGCTCCTGGGGAAAGCCAGGGACACCTCCCGTGGAAAGTCCCAGAGGGCTCCCGGGGAAAGCCACGGACGCCTCTTGTGGAAAGTCCCGGAGGGCTCCCGTGGAAAGCCATGGACGCCTCCCAGGGAAAGTCCCGGAGGGCGCCCGTAGAAGGTCTCGGTCGCCTCCTGGGAGAGACCGTAGAAGGGTGACATCAGGGATGCCTCGGGAACTAGTAAGGACACATGTCAAGCATCCAAGCCTTCCACCAGATGAAAAGATGGTGGCGCCCCTCGATTCGGCGGTCGTGGCTAGGGCTGTTAGTCTTTTTGCATCTTTTGGGTCCTATATATACCCCCTTGTATCTCGTTTATAACAAACTCAAAATTCATTTTACACACTGAAAGTGACAGGCATCTCTTGGAGACCTCTCTCCCTGAGAGAGAACCTCCCCAGCGGACTCACATCTGGGGGGTGCTGACAGGACTAGGGTTCCCACCGGGACCGCAACCTGTATAAAATCACCATGTCAATTTTTGAGCTTGCCCGACGGGAGGTGACCGGTCGCACGGTTAGCTCGCGTCACCGTACACGTGTTATGCACGTCCGAAAAATCTGCTGGGATATTTTTAATACCACGACAACAGCTATCCAATGACTCTCACTCGGATTTTATTGGTATCGGCTCGAAGAACTTAAAGCATAAGAAACATCTGGGCATGTACAAAGCATGGCATACATGATAGAACCAATAGCCGAACCGTCTGGAATCTTTCTCATTCGGTCTTGCTCATCAGATGCCATAGGACATTGACTCTTGCTAAGACTAATGCCACGTGAGATGAGTAAGAAACCTCTCTTGGAGTCTTGTATGTTGAACCGATTCAACACCTTGTCAATGTATGTACTTTGGCTTAATCCAATTAGCCGTTTAGATCTATCTCTATAGATCTTAATACCCAGTATGTATGCTACTTCTCCCAAATCTTTCATAGAGAAACTATTTCTCAAAGAAGATTTAACAATTCAAGCATAGGAATATCATTTCTGATCAATAGTATGTCATCAACATACAAAACCAGAAATGCATGTGGGCTCCCAC
Organism: Pharus latifolius; assembly: GCA_019359835.1. Taxonomy (NCBI): domain Eukaryota; kingdom Viridiplantae; phylum Streptophyta; class Magnoliopsida; order Poales; family Poaceae; genus Pharus; species Pharus latifolius. Next base: position 37,724,921 of record CM033325.1, read on the forward strand.
TAACCTTATAAACACAAGGTTCATCTTCATTTTGATGAAGCCAAATTGTTTGACTGTCTCATCAAAATGAATATTCCAACTCCGAGATGCTTGCTTCAATCCATAAATGGATTTTTGAAGCTTGCATATTTTCCCAGCATTTTGTGGATGAGTAAAACCTTCAGGCTGTGTCATGTACACATCCTTACTTAGATTTCCATTGAGGAAAACTGTTTTAACATCCATTTGCCATATCTCATAATCATGGTAGGCAGCAATTGCTAGGATGATCCGAATTGACTTTAGCATAGCGACCAGCGAGAAAGTTTCATCATACTCAATTCCTTGAATTTGTTTGAAACCTTTCCCAACCAATCGTGCTTTATGAATGTGAACATTTCCATTCATGTCAATCTTTTTCTTAAAGACCCATTTACACTCAATGGGTTTTACACCATCAGGTAAATCAATCAAGTTCCAAACTTGATGAGTAGAGTCTATTTTGGATCTCATGGCGTCAAGCCATTTCTCAGAGTTTGGTCTCATCATTGCTTCCTCATAAGTCTTGGATTCATCATTGTCTAATAATAATATGTCCCGTCGTTCCGTGGTAAGGAACATGTACCTCTCAGGTACATTATGGACCCTTTCAGACCTACGCGGGCTGGTGTTCCCACAACCGTTTCTTGAATAGTTTGTGGATCTTCTTGAATCTTAGTGAGAGCTGAAACATTTTCAAATGGTTCTTGAATTTCTTCAAGTCGCACTGTACTCCCACTAATTTCTTTTGTCAGAAACTCTTTCTCAAGAAATACACCATTACGAGCAACAAACACTTTGTTCTCGTCCTTCTTATAGAAGTAATATCCTTTCATTTCCTTGGGATACCCCATGAAGAAGCACTTGTTTGATTTGGGTATGAGTTTGTCATACATCAAACCTTTCACATATGCCTCACAACGCCAAATCTTGAGAAAAGACAAACTAGGTCACTTCCCAGTCCATATCTCATATGGTGTCTTCTCTACTGCTTTTGACGGAGCCCTATTTAAGTTGAACGCAGCAGTTTCTAGAGCATATCCCCAAAAAGACAATGGAAGATCCACTTGGCTCATCATTGATCAAACCATGTCCAGCAAGGTTCAATTCCGTCATTCGGACACACCATTCCATTGAGGTGCTACTAGCGGTGTTAGCTGTGGAACAATTCCACATTGCTTTAAATGATTGCTAAATTCTTGACTCAAATATTCTCCTCCACAATCTGATCATAGGAATTTAATTTTCTTGCCAAGATGATTTTGTACTTCATTCTGATATTCTTTCAACGTTTCAAAAGATTCGGACTTATGCCTCATTAAGTAGATATAACCATATCTACTAAAATCATCAGTGAAAGTTATGAAGTATTGGAATCCACCTCTGGCCATTGTGCTTAATGGTCCACATACATCAGAATGTACAAGGGCCAATAAATCACTTGCTCTTTCACCTGAACCGGTAAAAGATGTCTTTGTCATTTTTCCAAGTAAACAAGATTCGCATGTGTCATATGATTTGAAATCAAATGAGTCTAGAAGTCCATCTTTATAGAGCTTCATGATGCGTTTCTCATTTATATGACCTAAACGACAATGCCATAGGAAGGTTGGATTCAAATCATTTGTTTTGAGCCTTTTGGTATTTATGTTGTATAAAGGAACTTCAAGATTTAAAACATAAAGCCCATATGTCAATTGGGCTGATCCATAAAGCATATCATTCAAATAAAATGAACAACAATTGTTCTTTATTCTGAATTCAAAACCTTTCTTGTCCACACATGAAATAGAAATAATGTTTTTGCTTATGGTAGGAACATAATAACAATTATTAAGCTCCAAAATCAATCCTGAAGGTAAAGCCAATATAAAGGTCCCAACGGCTAAAGCAGCAACTCTTGCTTCGTTGCCAACGCGAAGTTGAACTTGACTCTTTGCCAAACTTCTCCTCCTTTTAAGCCCTTGCAACGAAGTGCAAATATGAACTCTTGAACCGGTATCAAATACCCAAGAATTAGAAGGAGCAGTAGCCATATTGACTTCTATAACATAAATACCTGAAGTGTAAGTCTTGAAAATCTTTCCCTTTTGAACCAACATCACATGATCAGGATTCTTTTTGATGTTCTGCTCTACCGTCTTTAACATCCCATGCAATTTAGGCAGAGGCTTCTCCAAATTATTCATATTGAATTTCAATATAAAAGGATCATAGCTCGGAGGGAGCGACTGGAGAATCACATCAGTAGCCAACTCTTGGCTAAGAGGGTAACCAAGTTTAACCAAGTTCTCAATGTAACCAATCATCTTGATTACATGAGGGCTAACTGCGCTTCCTTCTGCCAGTATGCAGGCATGCAGTTTCTTGGTGGTTTCATAGCTTTCCACCCTTGCCTGGTTTTCGAACAAGCTTCGAAGAGCCACACTCATGTTATAAGCACCGTGTGTTCATGTGCTAGCACCAGCACACGCGGCTAGGGTTTTATGAGATCTATCTCGTGGATGGTGGCGGTGGCCAAAATAGATCAGATTATATCTCTTTTGCATGCCCACCCACACATCCTTTTATAAGGCCTTGCAGACAAGTCCTACTCAAATGCGAATCCTAATCCTAATGGTAAACCCGTTACCAATAGGAGACCCATTTCAGATCTTATCCAAATTAATGTTCCAACCCGTTAAGTGTATGACCATGTAGTTTCATGTATAATTGGTCGCGACCGGAAACAACTTCCCGAATCACAAGTCATAAGCAGTCCCTAGCAAGACATTATGACTACTCGCATATACACGAAGATCATATCCAACGAATATATACAACTTATCATGGATTATCTCTTTGCCTCACGATACCAGATCGAACTCAAGGTGAGAAACGTGTCATCCTTGAATAGTTTGGTCCTTTCTTGATCTTGTAATGGACTAACCTTAATCCATAGTTGACTCTCAACTATATTCGGCATGGCCATGCACTTTCTTAGTCCAGTTACATCAAGGGGCCCAGAGATATCTCTCTCAAGATATGAGAGAGGCAAATTCCATCTCGACCATTCACTTCCAACCACATGGTTCATAACATATCTGTATGTCACCTTTATGACTACTCGGTTAAAAGCAGCGGTTGATGACACCAAGGTATGCTACTATGCATGTATGAAACCGTGATGATCTCAGGTCTAAAGATAAATAAAAAATAATTGTTAGAAACAAACTGATGACAGATAATAATCTCAACAGTGTCTCAAGATGGGTCAATCCGATCAACATGTTCTCCGACATGTGTCCACGACATTGACTTGATATCTCATATCCATGGTCCGTGAAATTTGACTATCAATCAATGATCGAGCTGACTTAACTTGCATTATTATTCCATATAATGCCAAAAGTCAGGGATGTTTAGAATAAGCATCACTGATAAAGCCATAGGTAAAAAGAGATAATTCATATATCATTATAAAGAGTTTCATGAACAAGTCATATACTTGTTGATCAATAAAAATGATACTTTATTCATGGAATACAATAAGAATTCATAAATATGACATGATACAACCATCTCCATGATTGCCTCTAGGGCATATCTCTATCAACGACCACTAGGTGTTCAATGTGTTAATTGATTCATTTGTTCTTCTATCTTGAAAGGATTTGACGGCTGGGAAGGCTTCCTTGCAGAAAGAGGACTCCAAGAGGAAGAAGAGGGCTAGCTCACCGGAGGCTGCCCTTGTGGAAAAGAGATGCAAGAAGGGGAGACTTGTTCTCCTTCGCAACTAGGAGAAGTTTCGGTTGAAAACTTCTTTTACGCATCATCATCACCTCCAAGTGCGGTGCCATGCCTCACGATGCACTAGCATTGGCCCTGAGTTTGCTAGCACCGCCCTTAAATGCAGCATGAAGACCTCAGAACGCACCAGCCTTGCCCCCAAGTGCGCTAGCGGAGAGTGCATGAGTGGAGGTTCCACCATAGGGCAAAGATACGCCTAAATCTTCACAGAAGACGGAGGCTAAGGTGGTTGAGACCTCGGCCACCATTAAAAGGAAGAGTCCCTCTCGACCAACCCGTGCCATAAAATTTTAGACAATGAATATGAGCCGAGAGGAGATAATTTTTGAGGGTAGCACTAGAGTGTTGCTCTTCAAGTTCAACATGGGAATTCAATTCCCAAAATGGCCAAGTTAACCTTAAAAATTTACCGCTATCAAACTTGCTTCAAACTTTTGGAAAAGATGAGCAAAGCGGGGCAACCGGGGGTAAGACCAAGCACCATGCTGGGAACGTCCTTCTCCTTCTCCTTCTCTCAGAAAAGATTGGAAGAAGCGTGGAAGGACCAGATAGAAGCTCTTCAGACAATGTAGGGTTGTGAAGAGTTGCAGAATGTAGCCGAAGCTTGGCCATTTTTGGTGAACTTGGACGACAACATGATGTGATCAAAGGTGAGCATGATGATGTGGTTTCCTAACTTCGAGTTGCACAAGAGAAGTATGTTTTCTGATAACTTATCCTCAAGTACAGTTAATTCAGACCAAGGGTAGCTTGTGGTTGTTTTTGTATACTTTACAACCAAATTAATTTTTTGTAGGGTTCCTTCAGTTGAAAAGGTGTGGAGAGGCTCACCTCTGTGCTTGAAGATCTTATGGCTTCCCTTTTGGAGGACCAATGCCAAAGGGAAGTCACATTAGCAGAGGGAATGAAGACCAAGGAGGTTGCTGAAAAAGCCCTGGTCGAAGTAATGGCCGCTTCTGCTGCCCTATCAGAGGAGGTAGAAAAGCTGAAGGCTACTCTGGCAGAAGAGAAGCAAGCCAAAGCGGCCATTGAAATTGGTAAAGACCAACTCTAGGCCTAGGTGCAAATGATGGAGGAGATAATTTTCTCCCAATTTGTGGAGGTGGCAAGACTCTGCGAAGCAAATAAGATCTTAAAACGGCAATTCAAGGACCAAGCAGAAAGCTTAAAGTTGGTCAAAGTGAATCTTGAGAGTAAATTTCTTTTTGACCACTTTCTTTTATCGTTATGATAGTTTTCGACAAACAAGGCTTTGTTGTTTTTTCTTTAGAATCGAGGAAGAATGAACAAAAATTTGTTGCTCACTATGCTGCTTTGGTTGAAGACTAGGAAAAATTTGTGGAGAATGCCAAAAATTTCAGAGCATTTTGTGATAAGGTGTGAGGACTGCTAAAACCCACCAAGACTAAACTCGACTAAGCCATGAATCGCTTTGTAATCGAGGATATGGTCGAGTCCGGGGTGAGTCCGCATCTTATCTAAGAAGAAGCATTCTCAAACAATCAGCTCTCTTGGTCGCCCAAACCTTAGTCATCAAAGAGAACTAGAGGATAGGGACTTGTGTAGCTATCCAATGTATTGCTGGAACCATCTTTGTCAAGCTGTGAGCCAAGTACCCTAATCTTGACCTCACCCCCACTGTGGAGGAGTTTCAGTGCTTATCCATGAACGAAGTCTCCAACCTATTTGAACAGGTGTGTCCACTGGTCGATAAAATCACCGATGATTTTGCACTAGCAACCAACGATTTAGATGAAGACCACAAGAAGAAACAAGACGGCCAGGCAGCAGATGACCAAATGTGGCAGAAGAAAAAGGAGGAGCAAAAGCAGGACGACCAACATCCAAAACCTTAGATTCCTCCAAGAATTTCTGTATTCAATGAAATTTTGTAAAAAAATTTGCCATGTAAAGCCCCATGTGATCAAAAGTGGTGAAATAAAAATACACTGTTGAAAGTGATTAAGATCTGGTCAAAACCCAACTAATTGAGTTAGACCTGAGTGAAGTTTGGTCGGATTGAAACCTGGTCAAAGTCCATTGGTCGAATTCAACCCAAAACTGGCCTGGTCAGACATTAGCTCAAAACTAGTTTGGTCGGATTTTAGCTCAAAACTAGTCTGATCGGATTTTAGCTCAAAATTAATTTGGTCGAGTTAGACCCGAATTGAAATTGATTGAATCAGACTCAAGTTTGATCTAGTCAAATTGAAGCTGGTCGAATAAGACTAGTTGAATCAAATTTGGATTGCAACTGGTTGAGTCATAGTAGGACTTGGACTGGTTGAATTGGACCCTAATTAAATTTGGTCGAGTCAGGTCCATCTGGTTGCACCGACATTCAGCCCATCTCGAATGGATAATCTCTTATTCAAATTCAAATCCCCTGAGTATATCTGGTTGTTGGATGCTTGCAACCGACCTAGGACCTTTATAAATAGAGAGAGGTACTCACCTTTTTGCAGGTGAACAAGGTGGGTGAAAGAGGCCAAGAGCCCGGGAGGCCAAGAAGACCGAGGACCACGGACAGAGGTGGAGGTCTTGTTCGTTAGTGCCCATGCCAGCCGTTCATGAAGACGGAGAGAGCATCAAGCAGTAATGAAGCCACCTGAAGGTCCCAATCACATGTGCAAAGGCAGCTCCAATCTAGTGAGAGCCCCAGTGAATATTTATTTTGCATGTTGACGGGAGATCGATCAACATCTGAATTTGCATTCATCGAAACCCTTAAGTTTCGCTTTTGGGTGGAGATCTCATTTTGCAATTCGATCAAGATCTCAGTAGCACCAGATCAAGATCTGAATTTTCATTCATCAAAACCCTTAAGTTTCACTTTTGGGTGGAGATCTTATTTTTTAATTCTATCAAGATCTCAGCAGTCAATCAAGATTGCATCGATTTGCGCAGAAGTCTTCAAGATTCGACCAGATGCTCTGTCCAGAGTTTGTTCAATATGGCCCACAGGAGAAGATCAATGATAACTTCTCATCCAGAAGTCCGATCATTCCCAAATTTTTATGGAGAATAGTAGGCTTGTGTTGAAGCAATCCATCCAAGTTTCACTTAAATCAGAAGTTAAAAAGACCTTCAGAAGACCAATGCAAACAAGCTCTGTCTCGCTGAATTCCAGCCTGACATATGAGCGATGCATTGAAAATAGCTTCAAATCAGAGGGTCCGATTGATCTTAAATTTTGATGAACAATCAAAGACCTGTTGAGAAGATGTTCCACCAATTTTCAAGTCAATCAGAGGCTACCATAATGCAATTTGACAAAAAATCATTTCAAGGAGAGACTCTGTCAGGTTGAAGATCAACGATAACTTCTCATCCAGAAGTCCAATCAACCCGAAATTTTTATGAAGGGCATAAGACTCATGGTGCAACATGTCCACCAATTTTCATTTCAATCAAAGGTCATCAAGTTGCAGTTCAACCAGAGTTTAGAAGTGTTACGCAAATGAGTTGTTCCTCGATGAATTTCAACGGTCCCACGGGAGAAGATCGATGATAACTTCTATTCCAGACGTCCGATCAACCCAAATTTTAATTCATGGTAGAAGATCCAATATGAAGTATGTCCACTAAGTTTCAACTCCATCAGAGGTCCCCAAGATGAAATTCTATCAGAGCAAATTTCCAGCTTGATATGCGGGAGAAGATCAATAGCAAATTCTCATCCAGAAGTCTGATCAACCCCAAACATTCATGGAGAATAGAAAGTTTATGTTGAAGAAATTCCTCCAAATTTTACCTTGATTAGAGGGAAAAAAGATCATCAAAAGACCTTTGCAAATAGTTATTGTCTTGCTGAATTCCATCTTGACATACAAGCAATGTTTCAAAGTTAGCTTTCAATCTAACAGTCAGATTGATCTCAAATGTCGAGACCAATTGAAGATCTGTCTAGAAGCTACTTCACCAAGGTTCATGCTGATCAGAGGCCAGAAAGGCTCCCATCCAGTCAAGAGAATGGGAGCCAATGTTCAATTCTGTTTGAAGTTGTCAAGACAAGTCAAGATATTTCTAAGCAATTGATGACTGTTCCAATGTGCTGCCTACCATGCAATGTGCATTTCCTGAAGCTAAGGAAGTCAAAAGTGTTATCAAAATCCATTTCCATCCATATTTTTCATGTTGTTGGGTACTGATGAGGCGAATGCGACATTTTTGTTCTGGTACCGACGAGGCCGAACGACCCATGTTGTGACTGACGAAGCCAGACTCCATTTATGCCGGGTGCTGATGAGGCGAAGGCATCCATTCATTCGCGACCGATGAGGCTGAACAACCCCCTGGCTGTACATTGATGGATATTCCAATGTTCACCACATTTATTTGTGATAGCACTATAGACTAACGAAGCTATGGGTTTGCATAATTGCATGCATGGGCATACGCATGGCAGTCATTCATCAAGGGCAAACTTATTTCGAGGCTTGAAGATGACGACCATCAGCACAACTTAATCAGAAATGTTCTGTGGATTCGTTCTGTAGATGTAATTAACCAGGAGCTTTTCAAAAGCCCTGAGGAACCATGAACCACGCAATCTCCTGAAGTCAAGATTCATTTTCATTGGCACAATGAGAATATGTAAATCCTAAGGGGACTTGTAACTTGTAATTCATTTGAGAATTAATAAAGTACATGTTTCTCTAAGATTATGTATTCTCTGTGTTCTTTTTTGTTTATGCTTATGTATACTGGCACGCCCGCAACACTAAAAGGGGCGAATTTCCTAGAAGAGAGATCTTGTCGGTAAAACAAAATGGCACACTCGGTGGGACATGGTTCTCCTCTCATCTTTGTTGTGCTCCGATGGTCGTCTAACTCGCTTCTACATGTCCTCTATTTTACATCCGTCATGCAACTCGTCTATATAGTGTGTGCATTCCATTCTTCATGCAGCTCGTCTGTAGAGCGCATACATGTGATGATGCATAAGTTGATCAAGGAACCCATTTTTGCAGGTGGGTCCTTCCTCCACAAACTTGCTCACACAGACAGGGAGTGTCTGATGGTTCAGTTTGGGACATGGCCTCTGCTGGTGATCTTTGAGTACAACCACACCACCTACTTCCACCAAACTCAAGAGTCTGCGCAGTTCCTTGCAACCGAGTCAAAGAAAGCACATAAATGTGCTTTTGCTAAAACCAAGAAGGAACGCCGCACCTTGATGGTAGGGGCACGGAACCTCTTGAAGAGTTCTGTCGTCGCTGACTTTTAAGGTGACGTCCAAGCTACTCAATGGCTTCGTCAGCAAGCCACTAACAAGTGGCACCATGCCTCCTCTCTTTGTGCAGCTGCTCCACTTATTGATCCTGCATTTCCTATCCCAGGCGTACAACGCACCGAGGTCGAGTTGTTTGATGTACTAAAAAGTGTCTCCTATTTTCTATGGAGGTACATGACCTATGCGCGCCATTCCATCAAGCCCAATCGACTCCGCAACCTCAAAAGAAAGAACCGCAAGGTGCATGATTTGCTAGAGAAACTTGGTGCTCGCATCTCCTGTGTTACTATTCCTGAGGAAGATTAGTCGCTTGGTGCCAATCAGTTCAACAAGAGAATAAGTCGGCAGCCCTACATGATGGCACCGTGATACAACTTGTTCCCTGATGAATGGGTGTGGCAGCCTAGTAAGGCCAAAATTCATTAAGTCTTGCCATTATGAGAGAGTTCTGGAGGTGCCATTCGCCCAAGTGGACAAGAATGCCCGACCCAACTTCTTTCACCCCTTTCACCCTCGAGATCAAGGCAACTAGTTGGGTGTCATGCTGCCATGTTTCTACAGAAGTGGGCCCATCCATTACTTGTAACAGGTTTGCGGTGTTGCCGAATGAAGTACCCGCTCCCAGTGATGATGAACTGCAACAACAACTCCCACAACTTCGAGTGCGGTTGCAAGGTCGTGACATGCCTAATTCCTCCTCTCAGCCTAGGAGTTCGGGGCATGACACCTCAAGACGCCGTCCTTAGCATGAGCAGCTAAATTGGGTGCCTCATCAAAGGCCTCCACCTACATCGACTTCATCTCGGTAAGGCAGGGGCCCTTTGTAGGCACCTACTTCGCCTAGAAAGCAAGTCGACTTGCCATCTCAAGGAAGGCTCCTTTGGATGCCTCCTTCTTAGGCTCCTCCGCTTCTTCCAACACCATCTAGCCTATCCAAGGTCCCTACAATCAATCAGCGCAAGCGTCATCGGCGTAGGAGGAATCGTCACATACTGCGCCAAGAGTTGGAGGATCTTGTACTGAAAAATGTACAAGTTCATGTCTGGCCCGATGGTAGCATCCATCCTGATGATGAGAACATTATGTTCCACATCTCTTCGATGCTAGAGCGGAGTCGAAGTTATAATTACCTTCTTGACCATCTAGCTCCAAGGCGGCATCATGAGCAACCAACTGAAGATGTCCTTGACAAACAAGGGAAGGTGGCAATCCAGGCCATTGAAGAAAAGGTGATGGTTTGTGGGATCGTGACATCCCAACCTGAGGCCTCCTCCTATTACTCAAGAGTTCTCATACCCTTTAGATGAGGAGATAGTTCTGAACCTGAAACCCATATTCTTGAGGACATTCTTACCTCACTTGGGAGGTGTTTGTCCTTGGTTCAAATCAACCGAAGAGGCGGATGATCAAGGCACATCAACATCAGCAAAAGAAGTAGTGGCAAAAGTTCCTTGCCTTCTCAGCACTTTTGGAAAGGATGCTGATGAGGGGCAGTCACCTCACCCCTTCTTCTCTTTCTTTCACCCCTTGCTTTTGATTAAGGTTTTTTTTATGTTAAAGAAAAACTTTTCAAATTTTTTTCTTTTATGGGTGTCAATTCCCAACAATGAAGGCCTTTCTCTAGTTTCGTCAAGTCAATCGCCTCCGGTTTTGCGGTTGAAGGATTCATGTACTGAGTAAAGAATGAATCAACTTGACTTTGTTTGCAGCGGAATGACCTCCACACAAAGCAATTCGTGTAATCAAGGGTAGTAGGAGGCCAATTCGTGTCCTATCTGAAGCAACCAATTCATCATGTACTTTGCTATCCAATGCCTCACTTCAGATCCATGGAGACATCAAACCCCTGGAGAAACTATCAGATGAAGAGCAAGAAAGGGCTACTTTACTCGGCACCAGTCGTAGTTCAATGTGCAGCCACTTGCCACTCCTGTGAGGCGTCAACAAGGGTCCTTTTTTTGAAAAAAAAATGAAGCCTGCGGGGATTATTTAGTCACTGCAAGATGTGGATTGGCTACTTTTGAAGTCTCAAAACAAAGAAACATCAAGCAAAGTTCAAAGTAAAGAAGCAACCCTCAAAGGGGCAATTCCCAAAGAAGCTTCAAAGAAATCTCAAGGAGTACATTTAAGAAATTCTCCAACAAAGCAATGAAGAAAGCCATCCACTATCCTCGGCAAAAGTAAGGCAAAATTCCAGCAACCTTTCACCTTATAAACCTTCCAACCATTCAAGTCAAACCAGCCATACCTATATCTCTCGATTCGATGAAGTCTGTGCAAGGTGTCTGAAGTCTTGGTGTTATCTAGCAGAAGAGAAAGACTTGAAGAGAAACATACTGCCTTTGGTGACTTTTACTGAATCACTATGCTACCTACACATCATCACGAGCAAATGAACTTGTAAATGAAGTTCATTATAGACATTCGATGTCTTCAGAACAGTGAATCCTTCAAAGGCTCTATCTTGGGATGATATCCATGGCTTGATGTTTAAGAAAAAGCCGATATTTCAAAATAAAAGTTATTTTTGGACGGTTTTACCCCAATGTTTTAAATAAAGATGCTTCTTTTCTTTTCTTTAATCATTTCAAAACAAAATTTTTTTTTGGGACAGTTCTTTTCCCAGTATTTTTAAAGAAAGATGTGTTATTCCTTTCTTTAATGCTCTTTATGATGGGAATGATTTACCCCAACACTCCAAAGAAAGAGGTTTTTTCTTTTCTTTGATATGCAGGTTAATATCACCAAAGTTAGGTCTAAAGATGGCTACGTGACGCCTTGACCAAACAAAGTTTGCAATGTGACCATTGTGGGAGTAGTGAAGCGTGCTAGTGTGGTTCATGTGGATTTGTGAAACCCTTCAACTCCGTTGGTTGGCTCCGTGGTGGCAAGACAAACGTAGTGAAGTTGATAAAAAACCTTAGGTTGTGGCATGGTCCTTCGCCATGACTTAGGAAGGATGGGAGCAGTAAAGCATGCTGGTGCGGTTTATGTGGATCTGTGAAACCCTTCAACTCCGCTGGTTGGCTCCTTGGTGGCTAGACGGACGTAGTGAAGTTGATAAAAAGCCTTAGGTTGTGGCACGGTCCGTCACCATGACTTAGGAAGGATGGGAACAGTGAAGCATGTCAGTGTGGTTCATGTGGATCTGTGAAACCCTTCAACTCTACTGGTTGGCTCCGTGGTTGCAAGACGGATGCAGTAAAGTTGATAAAATTCCTTAGGTTGTGGCATGTTCCTTTTCCATGACTTAGGAAGACTAATGGTAGTGGATCACTTTGATGAAGCTATCAGTTCCTCTCGCTGGTTGGCTCCGTGGTAGTTAAACAGATGTAGTAGAGTTGTGTGTCTGTAATTGTTGCATGGCTTCGCAGATGATTGAAGATACACATAAGTGGTATACACTTCTGTAGCATTCAAAGAAAAAAAGAGGGAGCAGTCATTTCTCTATTAAAAAAATCTTCTCCTTCTGGTCGCCATTGAGCAACGACCACAATTCTCCTTCTGGTCGCCGCCGAGCAAGTGTTTCATCACTACTGGTCACCGCGGATCAAGTGCTTCACCACCTCTGGTCGCCATCGAGAAACAACCACAATTCTCCTTCTAGTCGCCGTTGAGCAAGTGTTTCACCACTGCTAGTCGCCGATGATCAAGTGCTTCACCACCTCTGGTTGCCATCTAGCAATGACCACAACTCCCCTTCTAGTTGTCGGCGAACAACATCTTCGGCCTTGACTGCTTCGACCACCTTATCTTCGACCACAACCACCATGGCACCATGCTGTTGCAAGCAAAAAAGTAAAAGGCATATGTAAGTAATTACCTTCGGATATCGTCGTGCTCTACTATTTACTTTGATGTTGAATTGCATATAGAGTTTGGATATTCATAGCACTCTATAGATTGAGTTCGAGTATGATACGAATAAGATCATGTCAGGAAAGTTGAATTGGTTTTTGATTTGGAAGCTATTGATTTTTACCTAAATTGAAGATTGAGTCCTGATTGAATTGAGAGTTTTGTATTGATTTTATTTGAGTTCAAATATGGGGAAATTTGTTCGGTTTGATTTGAGTTTTGTATTAAGTTGATCCATGTTTGAATTCAATATGATTTCATTAAAGCCAGATGCCATATTAAAGATAATTGTGTTTAATCAGAAGTTTTGGCAGTCAAATTGGTTTTGATATGATTTTGATTTCGCCAAGTCGAGGTCGAGCTGCTTCACGCATGAACTCTACTTGGCGAGGGGCATTTGTTCGATGAAATTTTGTAACAAAATTTCCTATGTAAAGCCCCATGTGATCAAAAGTGGTGAAATAAAAATACACTGTAGAAAGTGACTAGGATCTGGTCAAAACCCAACTAGACGAGTTAGAACTGAGTGAAGTTTGGTTGGATAGAAACTTGGTCGAAGTCCATTGGTCGGATTCAACCCATAACTGGCATGGTCGAACTTTAGCTCAAAACTGGTCTGGTCAGATTTTAGCTCAAAATTAATCTGGTCGAGTTAGACCCGAATTGAAATTGATTGAATCAGACTTGAGTTTGATCTGGTCGAATTGAAGTTAGTTGAGTAAGACTAGTTGACTTAGATTCGTATTGGAACTGGTCGAAGTCAGATTCGAACTGGAACTCGTCAAGTCAGAGTCGGACTCTGTCTGGTTGAAGTCCACCTGGTTGCACCGACATTCAGCCCATCTTGAATGGATAATCTCTAGCTTTATCTCTTTAATTATTTAAATAACAGTGATTATCTCTTATTGAAATTCAAATCCCCTGAGTATCTCTGGTTGTTGGATGGTTGCAACCAACCTAGAACCTCTATAAATAGAGAGGGGTACTCACCTTTTTGCAGATGGACAAGGTGGGTGGAAGAGGCCAAGAGCCCAGGAGGCCAAGAAGACCGAGGACCACGGACAGAGGTGGAGGTCTTGTTCGTTAGTGCCCATGCTAGCCGTTCATGAAGACGGAGAGAGCATCGAGAAGTTATGAAGCCACCTGAAGGTCCCAATCACCTGTGCAAAGGGAGCTCCAATCTAGCGAGAGCCCCAGTGAATCTTTATTTTGCAGGTTGACGGGAGTCGATCAACATCTGAATTTGCATTCATCGAAACCCTTAAGTTTCACTTTTGGGTGGAGATCTCATTTTGCAATTCGATCAAGATCTTAGTAGCACCCGATCAAGATCTGAATTTGCATTCATCAAAAGCCTTAAGTTTCACTTTTGGGTGGACATCTTATTTTGTAATTCGATCAAGATCTCAGCAGCCAATCAAGATTGCGTCGATTCAAGTAGAAGTCTTCAAGATTCGACCAGATGCTCTGTCTAGAGTTTGTTAAATCTGTCCCATAGGAGAAGGTCAATGATAACTTCTCATCTAGAAGTCCGATCAATCCTGAATTTCTATGGAGAATAGTAGGCTTGTGTTGAAGCAATCCCTCCAACTTTCACCTTAATCAGAAGTCAAGAAGACCTCTAGAAGACCAATGCAAACAGGCTCTATCTCGCTCAATTCCAGCCTAACATATGAGCGATGAATTGAAGATAGCTTCAAATCTGAAGGTTCGATTGATCTCAAATTTTGATGAAAAATTGAAGACCTGTCCAGAAGCTATTCGACCAATTTTCAAGTAAATCAGTGGCTACCATGATGCAATTGGATCAAAAATCATTGCAAGGAGAGACTGTCCAGTTGAAGATCAACTTGTCCCATGGGAGAAGATCGATGATAACTTCTTATCCAGAAGTCCGATTGACCCTAAATTTTGATGAAGGACATAAGGCTTAAGGTGCTACACGTCCTCTAATTTTCATTTCAATCAGAGGTCATCAAGTTCCAATTCAATCAAAGTTCAAAAGGGTTACAACAAATGAGTTGTTCCTTCATGAATTTCAACGGTTCCACTGGAGAAGATTGATGATAACTTCTAATCCAGAAGTCCGATCAACCCCAAATCTTTGTGCGTGGTAGAAGATCCAATATGAAGTATGTCCACCAAGTTTCAACTCCATCAGAGGTCCCCAAATGCAATTCTATCAGAGCTAATTTCCAGCCTGATATGCGGGAGAAGATCAATAGTAACTGCTCATCTGGAAGTCCGATCGACCCCAAACTTTCATGGAGAATAGCAAGTTCATATTGAAGCCGTTCCTCCATATTTCACCTTGATTAGAGGGCAAGAATATCATCAAAAGACCATTGCAAATAGTCACTGTCTTGTTGAATTTCAGCTTGACATACAAGTAATGTTTCAAAGATAGATTTTAATCCGACGGTCCGATTGATCTAAAATTTTGATGAGAAATCGAAGATCTGGCCATAAGCTACTTCACCAAGTTTCATGCCGATCAGAGGCCGGAAAGGCTCCCATCCAGTCAGGAACAAGGGAGCCAATGTTTAATCTTGTTTGAAGTTGTCAAGACAAGTCAAGATATTTCTAAGTCATTGATGAATGTTCCGATGTGTTGCATGTCGTGCAATGTGCATTTCTTGAAGCTAAGGAAGTCAAAAGTGTTATCAAAATCTATTTCCATCCATATTTTTCATTTCGCTGGGTACTGATGAGGCGAAGGAGACATTTTTGTTCGGGTACCGACGAGGCCGAACAACCCTTATCTGTGACTGATGAAGCCAGACTCCATTCATGCTGGATACTGATGAGGCGAAGGCATTCATTCTTTCGCGACCAACGAAGCCGAACAACCCCCTGATTGGACATTGATGGATATTCCAATGTTCACCACATTTAATTGTGGTAGTACCATAGACTAACGAAGCTATGGATTTGCATAATTGCATGCATGGGCATGCACATGGCACTCATTCATCAAGGGCAAAGTTATTTTAAGGTTTGAAGACGACGACCATCAGCACAACTTAATTAGGGGTGTTCTGTGGACTCATTCTACAGATGTAATTAACTAAGAGTTTTTTGAAAGCCCCAACGAACCATGAACCACGCAATCTTCTGAAGTCAAGATGTATTTCTATTGGCACAGTGAGAATATGTAAATCCCAAGGAGACATGTAACTTATAATTCATTTGGAAATTAATAAAGTATATGTTTCTCTAAGATTATGTCTTCTATGTGTTCTTTTATGTGTATATTTATGTATACTGGCACGCCCATAACACAAAAATGGGTCAATTTCCCATAATAGAGATCTTCTCGGTGAAACACTCTATAAAATACAGCTTGTAAAAACTTTTTGCACTATACAAGTGAGAAAATTTTTGTTTTTGCAAAAGAAAACAAACACAATGATTACAGGTTTTTTTGGAAAATATTAAGTCCTAGCAGCCACCTATCATCTTAAGACCAGATTAACTGGTTTTTGGTTGACAGGAGAAGTATTAGGTTTAGGCTAGCTTGTGATACAAACAAACTTCTGGCAAGTGTATAGTTTTTACGAACTAACAACGAAATCTAAAGAGAAGGATTGACGCTAGGAAGTCCTTTATTGGGCAGGACCACATGCAAAGGTAAGTCTTTGACTAGGTAATGCTCAGAGTTTTGGTTATTGAATCTATATACACCAAAGAAGTGTTTGTGATCTGACCACCAGCCTTTGAATTTTCAATTTATGGATGAAACTTAACAAGAAATGACCAAGTAAAAAAATTGTGAAAAAGTCTTATCTTTGATGATTGGTGATGAAGAATTACACAAAAAAACCTTCTCAATTGATCAACATTACAAGAATCGAAAAGTATACATCTATCTGGAAATGCTAGTCAAACAGAGCATGGTAGAGTAACCACGACCATTGTGTAGGGGTCTTTTATTTTTGAGAGAGCTCAGTGCAATTAGACAAATTTTGGACCTTTCTAATGACAAGATCGCCTATATATGTTAAAATCGTGCTTTTGTACCCTATGATTGTAATGGAGACGAAGTGCCTGTTGATAAACTACTGATCGTATGAGAGCCTTGTCTCTTTGTTCTTCCTTCAAATTAGCGTCATCTTCTCGCTGTTGTTCTTGTTCTTTTTTGTTGAATGCTTCTATGTGTGTTCAACCAATGTGTATTTTAGGTGGAAGCATGGCTTCGACACTATAGACCAGAAAGAATGGTGTTTCGCCAGTTGCTTGACTGGTCATAGTTTGAACGGCCCAAAGTATTGAGTTGAGTTCGTCAACCCAAACCCCCGAGCGATTCTCTAGGTGATCGAAGACTCATTTCTTGATGCCTTGAATCACTTGCCCACTGGCACGTTCGACCACTCCATTACTCTGAGGGTGAGCAATAGATGCAAAATGTATTTTAATACCAAGATCTTCGCAATATTGTTGAAATAGAGTATTGATAAATTGTACTCCAGTATCCACTATAATGCAACTTGGGATGCCAAAGCGGGTTACAATATTTCTTGCAAGAAACTTCTTGGCTGCCTAAGCAGTGATTGTCACTACCATTTCTGCCTCGATCCATTTAGTGAATGTCTATGGCCACTGATAGATATTTATTGTTTCTGGTCACGTGAGGCAGTGGTCCTAGAATGTCAATCCCCCATGTGGCAAAGTGCCACAACAATGGGATAGTTTGCAGTGCATTTGATGACCATGGAATTGACATTGTTCGCACGTTGTTACCAACTGTTTTGCGTCTTGGAGGGTTGTTGGCTAGTAATAATCCTACCAAAAGGCCTTCCCGACCAACGTCCGGTATGATGCATGACTGCCACATATACCTCTATGAATTTCACGTAGGAAAAGAATGCCTTCCCCTATTGAAATGCAATACATCGGTATGAGGTGCCATCGATCAAGGTGTACATCCATTGTTGGGGGAAATCTCCACGCGGTCAAGTCCAGGTAAGTTCATGATTGCCCGGGGACAGTGGCCTCCGGTGCCTGCCACGGGCGCCGCCTTTTAGGCGCCCGGGACCGTGCCTCCGGGGCATGTCCCGGGCGCCGCCTTTTGGCTCCCGGGACCTGGCCCCCCGGCCGAGTCCCGGGCGCCGCCATTCGCCCGGGGACAGTGGCCCCCGGTGCCTGCCCCGGGCGCCGCCATTTGGCCCCCGGGACCGTGCCCCCCGGGCGGGTCCCGGGCGCCGCTATTTGCCCGGGGACAGTGGCCTCCGGTGCCTGCCCCAGGCGCCGCCATTTGGCCCCCAGGACCGTGCCCCCCGGGGGGGTCCCGGGCGCTGCCATTTGCCCGGGGACAGTGGCCTCCGGTACCTGCCCCGGGCGCCGCCGTTTAGGCTCCCGGGACCGTGCCGCCGGGGTATGTCCCGAGCGCCGCCTTTTGGCTCCCGGGACCTGGCCCCCCGGGCGAGTCCCGGGCGCCGCCATTCGCCCGGGGACAGTGGCCCCCGGTGCCTGCCCCGGGGGCCGCCTTTTGGCGCCCGGGACCTCGCCCCCTGGGCGTGTCCCGGGCGCCGCCATTTGCCCGGGGACAGTGGCCTCCGGTGCCTGCCCCGGGTGCCGCCACTTGGCCCCCGGGACCGTGCCCCCCGGGGGGTTCCCTGGCGCCGCCATTTGCCCGGGGACAGTGGCCTCCGGTGCCTGCCCCGGGCGCCGCCGTTTAGGCTCCCGGGACCGTGCCGCCGGGGTATGTCCCGGGCGCCGCCTTTTGGCTCCCAGGACCTGGCCCCCCGGGCGAGTCCCGGGCGCCGCCATTCGCCCGGGGACAGTGGCCCCCGGTGCCTGCCCCGGGAGCCGCCTTTTGGCGCCCGGGAGCTCGCCCCCCGGGCGTGTCCCGGGCGCCGCCATTTGCCCGGGGACAGTGGCCTCCGGTGCTTGCCCCAGGCGCCGCCATTTGGCCCACGGGACCGTGCCCCCCGGGCGCGTCCCGGGCGCCGCCATTTGCCCGGGGACAGTGGCCTCCGGTGCCTGCCCCGGGCGCCGCCTTTTAGGCTCCCGGGACCGTGCCTCCGGGGTATGTCCCGGGCGCCGCCTTTTGGCTCCCGGGACCTTGCCCCCCGGGCGAGTCCTGGGTGCCGCCATTCGCCCGGGGACAGTGGCCCCCGGTGCCTGCCCCGGGCGCCGCCTTTTAGGCTCCCGGGACCCTGCTCTCCGGAAGGGGTCCCGGGCGTCATCGCCCTCCTAAAAGGTAAAATCCCTGTTTGTTTATCACGTGCAGGTCACGCGAGGGACGCCTTGGGAATCAGCGACCACCTGTCAAGCATCCAAGATGTTTGACCGGGAGAAGGACGGTCCTACCCTTCAATCCGACGGTGGCTTCCGGGGTAGTTTAGGCTTTTTGTTTCTTTTTGGGGCTATAAATAGCCCTTGTACCCCTCTGTTGTAAGGGATCAGCTCATTATTATTTGGAATAGCTAAACTCACAGACGTGCTCCGGAAGCCTCTCCCCCGGAGAGAGCCTCCCCAGCCGGCTCCGGTCGGGAGCGCGTCAACAGGACTAGGGCCCCCACCGGGACCCGAACCTGTATAAATCCACGTGTCAATTCTTGTGTTTGTCCAGCGGGGGAGGACCGGTCACCCGGTCAACCCGCGCTGCGTAATCTCCGCTAGGTTCGTCTTCAAAACCTGCCGGGGTATTCTTAATACCACGACAGTTGGCGCCGTCCGTGGGGACCCGTGACAAATCGCCATGGCTCCTCCGAGAACAAGGGCCCGCGCCCTCCCCGGTGACGCCGGTCCCGGTGACCTGGCGCCACCCGTCTGGGATGCTGCTGTTCCGGCGCTTCCGTCCGGAGGCGACCATTCCCAGGTACCGCCTCCCACCTTTCCTCTCAATCTAGGTGCCTCCACCTCCGGGTCGCTCCCGGCGGCCGCGGGGACCTCGGCCGGGACGAGTTTCCCCCCGACGGCTCCCCCGGCTCCCCGGGATGCCCTGCTGGAGGCTCTCGTGGAGGGCCAGCTCCGCGCCCAGCGCTCTATGGACGAGCTCCTCAGTGTGTTGGCGCGGCCCCCGGCCCCCACATTTTCGTCGCACACATATCCGGGGATCATGCCCCCGTTTATGGGATACCCGGCGGCCCCTCCGGTCTCCGGGGGGCTGTCTACCCCGTATGATCCCGCCGGGGGGTTCCCTCCCCCCGCGGGATATACTTCCGGACACTTCTCGGCACCCGGGCCTGTCCCGGTGCCGGGAGGCTATTTCATGCCCGGGCCCTTCGTGGCACCAGGGGGGCACCCCGTCCCCGGCCCGCTTCCGGGGCTGGGGAGTCATTTCATGCCGGGGGTTATTCCTACGCCGGGAGCCAGTCCCGCCCCTCGCGTTGCGTTTACCGCATCGGGGCCGGTCGACAGAGCAGCTCCCGTGCCTCAGCGAATTTCCCCCCGCATTGGCTCCCCAACCCCGGACGTCGCCGAGGGGCTCACCCCCCACTGGTTCCGGATGTCGCAGGGGCTTCCCCCTTTCCGGTCCCGGTCGTTGCCGCAGGAGCCCCCTCTTCGGATCCAAACGCCGCCCCGGGCGCCCCCTCCCCGGTTCCGGATGGTGCAGGGGCTCCCCCCTTTCCGGTCCCGGGGGCCGTCGCAGGGGGCTCCCCCCAGCAGGCCCCGGTAGCTTCCGGGCCGGCTGCTACAGTGCAGGAGCTCCCTCCCCCGGCGAAGCAGGTCCGCTTCTCCCGGGGGGAGGTCGAGCGAATGCATTCTTCCAGTCGCGGGGAAGAGCTTCCCCCCGGTCGTTGTCGCAGGGAGCCTCGCTCTCGCACCGGTCGGGGGAAGAGACCAGCCGAAGGACCATCCTCCCCGGAGGGAAGCCCGGACGTCCGGGAAATCAGTCCCGGCCCGGAAGAGAAGCGTCGTCACCACCACTCTGGCGGCCCTCTTGGGCCGCTACCTGACTCGGATAACGAGGGGGCGTCCCCCGTTAAAGAAAACAGTGACTGGGGCTCCCCCCGGGAAGTGCAGGGGGCGAACCAGCCTATGTGTCGAAGACTCCGCAGCATCCGATGGCCGCGGCCCTACCGTCCCCCGCACATCGAACATTATAATGGCGAGGCGGACCCTTACGAGTTCGTGCAGATCTACTCCACAGCCATCTCCGCGGCGGGGGGGACGAGAGCGTCCAATGCAGCGTCTTCCCCCTCTACCTCACCGGCATTGCCCGCTCCTGGTTTTACAATCTGAAGGCGGGCTCCATCAAGTCTTTCTCGTAGCTGAAGCGGGAGTTCTGCGCCAACTTTCAGGGAAATTACGTACATCCCCTGGATTCTTCACAGCTATACACTGTGCGCCAGAGAACCGGGGAGACAATCAGAAGCTTCTTCAAGCGCTTTGCCCAAGTAAAAAGCAAAGTGGCCCACGTCCCAGACTCCACAGTGATCGAAGCCTGCAAAAGCGGGATCCTCCCGGGGGAACTCCACCGAAGACTCTCTCGAAGCTACCCCTCCTCCGCCGACGAGCTCTTCAACGTACTCGAAAAGTACGCTCGCGCGGAGGAAGACGACATCTGGAAGAAGACCCAGGGGGCTCCTGCCCCCGCCGAGCGGGGGGCCCGGGATCCCCCCAGGCGCCCCAGGCAGGGGGGCCATAGCGAACCACGGCCTCGGGACACTTTTGTCCTCGAGGGCGGAGGCGGCTCACGCGACCCCCCGAAGGGCAACCGCCCCTTTCCCAAGCCGAGAGGCCATGGGGGAGGACAGTCTTCGCGCGGCCGCGAAGGCCCCGCGGGGAGAAGCCGGGAAGGACCGTGGTGCAGCTTCCACGGGTCCAGTACCCACGCCACCCGAGATTGCCACTAGCTGCTGCAGCACTTCGCGGCGTTCCTCGACCAGCGTGGGCAGGGGGGGGGACTCCGGCCTCCTTGCCCCCTCGGCCAGCTGTTCCGGCCCTTCCCGCTCCCGCGGGGGGGCAGCAGGTGCAGGAGGGGGAGCCTTCAGACGCTCTCCCTTTTCAAACTTCTCAGCGCCGCATCAACGTCATCGTAGGGGGGGTCCGCCTCCGGGCGGGACTCCAAGCGCCAGTGCAAGGAGTACGCGCGAGAAGTTAAGGTAGTGGGGGTGCTACACGCGTCCGCGCCGCCCAAGTGGTCGGACGTCCCCCTCACCTTTACGGCGGAAGACGCGCAAGGGGTTCGCTTCCCCCACGACGACGCGCTCATTGTCTCCGCGACAATCTACAACTGCCACTTGGCCCGCATCCTCGTGGACGGCGGAAGCTCCGCCGACGTCCTGTTCCTCAAAACCTTCAAGGAAATGCAAGTGGATGAGAAGCTTCTGCAAGGGTTTGTCCCGGGGAAGGCGATCCACCCCGTGGGCAAGGTAGATCTCTCGATCACCTTCGGCACCCCGGAGAACTACCGGACCGAGCTAGTCCGCTTCGACGTAGTGGACCTCCCCTCCTCCTACAATGTGATTATGGGGAGGACTACGATCAATCGGCTGGGGGCTGCCACCCACCAAAACTACCTGTGCATGAAGATCCCCGGGCCGCATGGCGTGATCAACGTCCGGGGGGACCAAGACATGGCCCGTGCTCTATACGAGCGAGTTGCTGCCACAATAGGAAGCGTCAACCTGATCAAGGCGCCCGGGGGGGAGGCTCCCCCCCCGGACGTAGGCATCGCTGCGCCGTCCCCTGGGAGGCCCCTTCTCAAGCCGCATCCGGAAGGGGGCCTCCGGAAGGTCCCGCTGTCCCCAGGCAGCGAGGACAAAACTGTCCAAATCGGGGCAGAGCTCCCCCAAGACCATGCAGCGCAACTCACAGCCTTTCTGCGCGAAAACTCCGATGTTTTTGCGTGGAAGCCTTCGGACATGCGGGGTGTCGCCCGGGAGGTTATTGAACACAAGCTCGCGGTAACCCCCGGTCACCCCCCTGTCAAGCAGAAGTTCAGAAAGCTCTCCCTCGAACGTCAAGAAGCCATCAAGACGGAGATAGCTCGGCTCCAAGAGGCGGGGTTCATCCGGGAAGTCTTGCACCCTGAGTGGCTCGCAAACCCCGTCCTCGTCAAGAAATCAAGTGGCAAGTGGCGCATGTGCGTGGACTTCACCGACCTTAACCGCGCCTGCCCCAAAGACAACTTCCCGCTCCCGCGGATCGACTAGCTCGTTGACTCCACCGCGGGGTGCGAGCTGATGAGCTTCCTAGACGCCTACTCGGGATACCACCAAGTCCGGATGGCGGAGGGGGACGAGGAAAAGACGAGTTTCATAACTCCCCTCGGAACTTTCTGCTACCGCCACATGCCCTTCGGGCTCAAGAATGCGGGAGCCACCTTCCAGCGCCTGATGACGCTGGTCTTCAAAGATCAAGTCGGCCACAACGTCGAAGTCTACGTGGACGACGCGGTCGTCAAGAGTCCCCGTGCAGCCTCCCACATCAACGACCTCGCAAAGACCTTCCGCAACCTCCGCGCGTTCGGGCTCAAGCTCAACCCGGAGAAGTGCGCCTTCGGGGTGCGCGGGGGGAAGCTCCTGGGTTTCCTCGTGTCCCAGCGGGGCATTGAGGCAAACCCCGAGAAGATCCGGGCCTTCCTAGACATGCCCCCGCCGCGCTCCGTCAAGGATGTCCAGCGGCTCTCCGGCCGCCTAGCCGCGCTCAGTCGCTTCGTCTCCCGTTCAGGGGAGCGGGGCCTCCAGTTCTTCAAGATCCTCCGAGGGCTCGAGGGGTTCCGCTGGACCCCCGAGGCCCAGGAAGCCTTCAACGACCTCAAGAACTACCTCTCGAGCCCTCCAATGCTCGTGAGTCCGTCTCCGGAAGAGCCCTTGCTCCTCTACCTCGCCGCGACCCCCGTCGCCGTCAGCGCGGTTTTGGTGAAGGAGCAAGGGGGCAGCAACGTCCCGTGTACTACGTGAGTGAGGCCCTCCAAGGGGCCAAGACTCGGTACACGGAGATGGAGAAGATTTGCTACGCCCTCCTCATGGCGTCCCGGAAGCTCCGGCACTACTTCCTGGGGCACCCCATCACCGTCCCGTCGTCCCTCCCCCTGGGGGAGGTGCTGCGGAATAAAGAAGCCACCGGTCGGATTGGGAAGTGGGGGGCCGAGCTTGCCCCCTTCTCCCTGTCCCTTACCGGCCGCTCCGCGATCAAGTCGCAGGTCCTCGCCGACTTCGTCGCAGAATGGACTCCCGCCTCTGGGTCCGGAGACGAAGATCTCCCTGTGCCGCCTCGACGCAGTGACCATTGGACCCTGCTGTTCGACGGGTCGCTGTGTCTCGCCGGGGCTGGCGCGGGGGTAGTCCTCCGAAGCCCCGAGGGGAAGGAGCTCGAGTACGCCGCTCGGCTCGAGTTCCCTGCAGCCAACAACGTCGCCGAATACGAGGCTCTGCTCCTCGGGATGCGCCTTGCGCGCTCCCTGGGGATCCGACGCCTCCTAGTGAAGGGAGAATCTCAGCTTGTTGTCTGCCAAATGGACAAGTCTTACCTGTGCCATGACGCAAATCTAAGTCTTTACTTGCAGGAAGTACGGAAGATGGAGAGGCACTTCGACGGCCTCGAGGCCCGGCATATCCCTCGAAAGGAGAATGACCGGGCTGATGCCCTGGCCCGGGCGGCAAGCGCCCGGGAAACGCTCCCCAAGGGGGCCTTCTTGGAAACAATCATGAAGCCCTCGGTGGCCTCCCCGGACGCAGGCCCCGAGCCTCCGGTCCTGGAGGTCGCCGAGATCGTCCGGCCGTCATCATGGATGAATCCCCTCATCTCCTTCATCAAGGGGGAGGGGGACCCTGCCGACGAGACCGAGGCTAAGCGCCTCCGGGCCAAAGCCCGGGCATATCTCCTGCTGGAGGGAATGCTCTACAAGCAGGGGGCTTCAGCCCTCCTGCGCTGCCTCCCCCGGTCGGAGGGACTTCAACTCCTGGAAGACATTCACGCGGGGAGCTGTGGTTCTCACCTAGCCCCGCGTGCCATTGCCGCCAAGGCCCTTCGGCAGGGCTTCTACTGGCCTACAGTCATGCGCGACGCGCGAGACCTTGTCTCCGCGTGCGAAGCATGCCAGAAGATGGCCAAGGGCTCGAATCTCCCCCCTGTAGCGCTGCAGACTATCCCCATCACTTGGCCCTTCGTGCGCTGGGGGATGGACCTCTTAGGGCCCTTCCCCCCAGCGCCCGGAGGATACAAGTATGCGGTAGTCGCGGTCGACTACTTCACAAAGTGGGTTGAGGCGGAGCCCTTGGCTAGCATCACCTCCCGGGTCGTTCAGCGGTTTTTCTGGAAAAACGTCGTTTGTCGTTTTGGTGTCCCCCGGGAAATCACCGTAGACAACGGGACCGAATTCGACTCGACTTATTTCCGGGAATTCTGCGAAGGCCTGGGGATCGTCATCCACTTCGCCTCAGTGGCCCATCCTCAAAGCAACGGGGCCGTCGAGAGGGTCAATGGCGTAATCTTACAGGGGTTACGCCGGAGACTCGAGCAAACCGCTTCCAAACGGGGCGCGTGGGCAGAGGAGATTCCTAGCATCCTCTGCTCGATGCGCACGACCCCGTCCCGGGCCACAGGGCGTGCTCCCTTCTCCCTGGTCTACGGGGCGGAGGCAGTCCTCCTCCCGGAGATCGGCCTCCGGTCGCTGCGGGTCGAGCTCCTGAACGGAGCCACGACCGCAGCCTACCGGGCCAACGAAGACAACCGGCGGTCGGAAATCGACCTCGTGGAGGAGGAACGCGACCGAGCGCTCCTCCACCACGCCATCTACGAGCGCGAGATGTTGCGCGCATACAACCAGCGCGTGCGCGAGAGAGCTTTCCGCCTTGGGGACCTTGTCCTCAAGCGCGTCACAGACCCCCAAGCCTAGGGTAAGCTCTCCTCCAAGTGGGAGGCACTAGTACAGAAATGCAGTCTACTAACCCCTATCTTCTATCGGTTATTAGCGAAACAGCACAAAACCGATAGAAAATGTGCCTCGTGGGCAAAAAAGCCCGACGGATGTATTTTCCCTATCGGTTTCTAAGAAACTTACCGATAGAATAAATAGTATGATTTACTCTAGCGGTGATGAACATATTTGCCGTTAGAAGAGATGCATAAGTATTGACGGAAGAATGTTGTGCGCCGATAGGACTGGTCGACTTCAACAACTAGACTTATTCTATCGCTACTATATGAATATACCGACAGAATATATTAAAAGTTCCTATCGGCAATATGTAGTTCGCCGATAGAATAGTTGACCTTCTACAAATATTTTTATTCTATCGGTAATGGATTCTTTTACCGTTAGAATATATAGAAAATTGCTTAGAACTGTTCGTCTTCTAATAGTTTTATTCTATCGGTAATGCATGTTTATACCGGTAGAATATTGCACAAAATATCTTAGAACTGTTGGCCTTCTACAACTAGTAATATTCTATCGGCAATGTACGTACAGACCGATAGAGTATGTACAAAAATTCCTATCGGTAATATTTGTTTTGCCGATAGAACCATTCGGCTTCTACAGATGTTTTTATTACTAACGGTATTCTGTTTTCTTACCGATAGAAAATATATAATTGTATAAATACACGGGTATGTCTCTTTCATTCTCACAGTTCATCTGGGCTCGTAGTCCTAACCCGTAAGCTCCATGGACGGCCGGCGCACCTCTACAGGGGACCGCTGCACCTCCGCACCTCCATCGACGCCCTCTAGACGTCGGCATCCCAAGGAAGGTACGTAAAATTTCTGCAATATTGTTAGATTATTCTAATCCGATTATGGCAATAATTCTGCTTTTTTTGTATCCTTCATTTTGATGTGTCTTCTTTTCAATATGATTATGATCTGTTCAGGTCCTTGGATGATGCTCGTGGGGGGCAACGTATTTCACGGTTCTTCATCGCAGTACGCTGCCTATGTTGGCTTGTTGGCGAAAGAAAAGGTGAAGATCACCGTCGAGAGCTGGAAGGACGTGAAGGGCGAGATCTTGGTTGGCTCGGTCGAGAAGATGCTTAAGCCCGGCGTGTTTCTCAAATCAGGACCTATAGAAAGCATCTTACATGTTTTTGCATGCACCAGCTTGTGGCCAGATGCTTACCTGCTTGGAGAAGAAGAATTGTTGTTATTTGCACAGCCATTCTACACCATCACTACACAGAACAACATCTTGGAAGGTAGGTTCTTTTTGTTAATGGAGTTGAGTTGAGTTGAGTTGAGTTGATCGAGTTTGAGTCCGAGGAAATCACCATTACGTACAAATGTATGTCGACGGCAGTTCCAGCTCCTCGGGCGTCTTCGAACTGAACTCCTATGGTTAAGTCCAATGTGGTTCAGACATTTGCTGTTTTGGATGAATGGATTTGTGATGTATCAGGTCTAACTTGTAGTCGGTAGTTGCATTGTGGCAACCTGCAAAGGTTCCCTTTTATGTAAAATGCATGTATGGGCCACTGGGTCCTCGTCGTGATCTGTTGTTAATTTCAGACGTGGCTTTTGTAATATACATCGAATGTGTGAATTGTTGTATTTGTATATTGTTGTATATTTGTGTATCATGTATTGCTAATTGGGACATGAACTTGAATGTGCAGGGAGCATTTGTGTATTTAATTGTATTGGTAGGTAGGTGTGTATTTGTACTGCTGTTTCAGACATGCACTTCAATTTGTGAACTGGCATGTGTATGTTTGTACCTGAATTTGTATTGGTGAACTGGCATGTGTATGTTTGTACCTGAATTTGTGAACTGGCATGTGTAATTTCTTTGGCAAGATGAAGTCCCAACTACCTACGAAAAGTATTTTTGTGTCTCCTAGTTAATCCACAAATTAGCATTTCTTGAAATATATTGCTTTATCTTCTAGTTAAGATCCGTTTGATGTAAGATCTGTTTGATGTTACATTGATATGATTCCTTGAATGTGAGAAATGGCATGTGCATGTTTGTCCCAGTTTGGTGACAGTACCTCCTCTAACGGTAAGTACACATATTTACCGATAGGAAAACATATATATTTGTTCAGTCATGCATATTCTAACGGTAAATACACATATTTACCGATAGGAAGCACATATATTTGTTCAGTCACGCATATTCTAACGGAAATGCACATATTTACCGATAGAAAAATACATATATTTGTTCAGTCATGCATATTCTAACGGTAAATACACATATTTACCGATAGGAAACACATATATTTGTTTAGTCATGCATATTCTAACGGTAAATGTACATATTTACCGATAGAAAAATACATATATTTGTTCAGTCATGCATATTCTAACGGTAAATACACATATTTACCGATAGGAAGCACATATATTTGTTTAGTCATGCATATTCTAACGGTAAATGCACATATTTACCGATAGAAAAATACATATATTTGCTTAGTAATGTATATTCTCTAACGGTATGTGTGTGTTTTTACCGATAGAATATGTGAGCGGCAAATTACCTAAGTTAGTCTGACGGTTATTTCATGTATTTACCGTTAGAAAAATGTCCATTATAAGGAAAACCCCAGTCGACCATTGCGGAGCTGCTCTTTAATTTGTTCTGTTGCACTCTGTGTCCCTTTGTTTGTGACGAAAGTTCCAGCTACACTGCTAGGGTGATCAGCGCAGGCTGGAGGGAAGTTGATTGCGCCCCTCTCTTTAAGGTATGCTTAATCGTCGACACCTATCTCTCTCTCCCTCTAGATCTCCCTTCCTCTCTACTTGCAAGCTAGCTGTATTGTGTAGTTCCAAGTTTGTAGCTCTAAGCTTGGGAGCTTGGTAGCTGGAAATGCGTCATGTTTTAGGAGCTAACTAGCTTGTATTGTGTAGTTAGCTAGGTTAATTAGTGTTAATTTCGTCAGGCTAGGGTTCAACACATGTATCTGTTGTAAGAGGCTGTACATGTACATATACATAACTTAATCGGGCAGGTTTCATGCATGGCTTACTCGTTAAATTTTGTTAATTGTAGATGGACAGGAAATATTGGATGTATGGAATAAAACGTACTACTCTTGAATATTTGGATGGTGTGAATGAGTTTATTAAATTTGCTGAGCAACAAAAGGAGAGGAAGGGAGAGAAAAATATGCTCTGTCCTTGTACAGATTGTATGAACTTGAAGAGGTTTAGCAACTCTGATCAAATTAAGAGTCATTTGATTCGTCGTGGTTTTAACGCGCGATACACCCGTTGGATATGGCATGGCGAAGATCTTGAGGAAACAAGCACCACTACTACCAATCAGCACGACTCGGATGTGGATTGCAATAATATCGATGATCATCCCAATTTTGGTAATGTTAATTCCGATGTGCACGTAGATGATGATGATGACAATCTAGATGAGATGTTACGTGATGTAGAGGAAGATTACAACGAAAATGACTTCTGTGAATTTGAGAAACTGATTGCTGACTCTGAGAAGCCTCTGTTCCCTGGATGTGCAACATTTACAAAACTGTCTTCTGTGCTGAGATTATATAACTTGAAGGCAGGAAGCGGTTGGAGTGATAAGAGTTTCACGGCACTATTAGATCTTCTAGCGGACATGCTTCCAGAGGGAAATGAGTTGCCAAGATCTACTTACCAAGCCAAAAAACTGTTGTGTCCGTTGGGAATGGAAATCGAAAGAATACACGCATGCCCAAATGATTGTGTGTTGTACCGTAACGAGTACTCCAGTTTGCATGTTTGTCCAAGATGCGGCGCATCGAGGTATACGCGTAGGGACCGGATTGACAGTGAACGTCACGAGGTAAGGAAAGGGCCCCCGGCAAAAACTGTGTGGTACTTGCCTGTGATACCTAGATTGAAGCGGCTGTTTGCAAATCCGAAAGTCGCGAAGCACTTGCGTTGGCATGCTGAAGCCCGGAAACAAGACGGAAAACTGAGACACCCAGCTGATTCTATTCAATGGAGAAACATCAACAGAACATTTGCTGAGTTCGGCGGTGAACTTAGGAATGTAAGGTTCGGGCTGAGTACAGATGGTATGAACCCACATGGTAATATGAGCAGCCGGCACAGCACTTGGCCGGTTCTTTTATGCATCTACAATCTTCCTCCTTGGTTATGCATGAAGCGCAAGTACATCATGATGGCGTTACTAATCTCAGGACCCAGACAACCCGGAAATGATATTGACGTGTTTCTAGCACCTTTAATCGAGGACTTACAGAAATTGTGGAGCGAGGGTGTGCAGGTGTGGGATGCATACAAGAAAGAGAATTTCATCTTGCGGGCCCTGATATTTTGCACCATAAATGATTTTCCTGCCTACGGCAATTTGTCGGGGTATAGTACGAAAGGAGCCAAGGCTTGCCCTATTTGCCTAGATGAAACTGAGAGCATCTGGCTGCGAAACTGCCGGAAAACAGTGTACATGGGTCACCGCAGGTTTCTTCCGGTGCATCACACGTATCGTAAGAAGAGGAAATCATTTAACGGGAAGCCTGAGAAGGGATCAGCTCCAGTGTTTCTGACCGGTAAGGAGATTTACTCACGCGTGAACGACATCAAAGTTGAGTTCGGTAAGCATTCTAAACCTCGAGAAAAAAATGTTTGGAAGAAGAGATCGATTCTCTGGGATCTACCGTACTGGGAGCACTTACAAGTTCGACATTGCATTGACGTCATGCATGTAGAGAAAAATGTCTGTGACAGTTTGATTGGTTTGTTGTTGAACATTCCGGGAAAGACAAAGGATGGTGTGAAAGCTCGTCGTGACATGGTGGAAATGGGGATAAGGACTGAGCTTGCACCTTTAGAGAATGGAAAGCGTACATACCTCCCCCCGGCCTGCTACACGTTGTCCAAGAGCGAAAAAACAGAACTCTGTCGGTGCCTGCACGGTGTTAAAGTTCCATGTGGGTACTCCGCGAACTTGAAAAAACTTGTGTCTATGAAGGACCTAAGACTGGTTGGCATGAAGTCCCACGACTGTCATGTCTTGATGTCACAGATGCTTCCCATTGCTATCAGAGGCATTCTCCCAGTTAAAGTCAGAGAGACAATCACAAACCTATGTTATTTCTTCAACGCAATATCTTCCAAGGTAAGTACGTGCACTCGTACTATAAGTTCACTACCTCCATTTGTGGAGCTTAATGAGAAGATTTTTCTGATATGAATATTTGGCGCAACTGTGTCCTTGTAGGTAATTGATCCCGATGGATTGGACGCTTTGCAACGCGACGTGGTTACAACTCTTTGTCAGCTCGAGATGTATTTCCCTCCATCCTTTTTTGATGTTATGGTCCATCTGATTGTTCACCTTATCAGAGAAATTAAGTTTTGTGGACCTGTGTGCCTGCGCTACATGTATCCATTTGAGAGATTTATGGGTGTATTGAAGGGATACGTAAGGACTCGTCGTCGACCCGAGGGGAGTATCATGGAAGGTTATGCCGCCGAGGAGGTGATTGAATTTTGCACAGATTATATGGCCGGGGTTGACCCAATTGGTGTTCCTAGGTCCCGACACGAGGGTAGGCTTGAGGGAATTGGAACGATTGGATTCAAAGCTATCGTCCCCGCTCGTGATGTGTACGCAAAATCACATTTTTGGGTCTTACAACACATGACGGAGGTCGAGCCATACATACACGAGCACAAGGTAATGTTACGGTCACAGAATCCTTCGAAGTCAGACGTTTGGGTAAGCAGAGAACATAACAGGAAATTTGCTGAGTGGATCCAAGAAAGAGTCACGCGAGCTGCCGAGGGCTCCGTAAGTGAAACTGTGACATGGTTGGCTAGAGGCCCAAGATTCACTGTAGGGACTTGGCAGGGGTACGACATCAATGGGTATTCATTTTACACAAGAGCTCAAGACGCCAAGAGTAGCACGCAATGTAGCGGAGTGACACTGTTTGCTATTTCCGAGGATGCCAGGTCAGTAAGGGCGCTGAACTCATATTACGGTGTTATTGACGAAATATGGGAGCTCGATTACGGATTACTTAAGATTCCCCTGTTTCGATGCCAATGGGTCGAAATCCCTCGAGGTGTTCAAGTTGATAGTTACGGGTTTACTCTCGTCAATCTTGGTAGAGTCGGACACCAAGACGATCCATTCATACTTGCAAAGCAAGCCACACAGGTATTCTACATCGTTGACCCGGCCAATCCAAACTTGCATGTTGTCCTCCACAGCAAGAGACGTATTGTTGGGGTCGAAGATGTTGTCGACGAAGAGGAGTATAACCAATTCGATGAAATACCTCCATTTTTAGAGGACATTCAATCTATCCGTACTGAAGATATCGACGAAACAACGTATCTGCGAGATGACCACGAAGAAGGATTATGGGTTGAGAACCATTGATGATTAATTTCTATTTCAGGGATAAATGCCAAGCAAACAGCCCACAAGTTCTGCAGCAAGGTGAGGAACTTATCATTAATACATCAGGCAGTACATTTTTCTTTAGAATTTAATGATAAGCTAGTTCACAGCATTAATACATCTCAATTTTACTCCACAGCATGAGTTCTAACATGTACAGTACCTTTATCCTGTAAATATTTAATTCTTCCCTTCAAATAGCACTTGCAAAAATCTCATCGCAGCCTCTTCAAAAATCCCTTTTTTCTGACGGTATTTTGTTATTTATACCGATAGAGAAGGACATCTTCTCTCAGGCACTTCAAAACGTTTTCTATCGGTATTGTTCTATTTTACCGTTAGAATAAATTCATTTGTCTCACGGTATTTGTTGTCTGACGGTTTTTTCCTGTTTTTACCGATAGAAGAATACTCTACCGCTTCGAATTCTCAACCGTGTCGCCATGCGTCGCCTTGGAAACTCTATAAGTACCTCGCCATGCGTCGCGGTATTTTGTTGTTTTTCTAATTCTCGAACGGTTGGACTCCTCATCTTCTCTTTCACAATGGCAACCTCCATGGGATCGTCATCCACGGCCTCCCCGGTAAGAACTCTAAATCTCCTCGGTTTACCCCTGTATTGTTAATCCATGTTCAGTTCATTCTTGACCTGTTGATTTGCACAGGGAATGGTAGCCGTGGAAGACACTGCCAAAGTGAAGGCTGACCTGAGGGCCCTCCAGGAGGAGCACAAGCTCCTTACAGACAAGCACACTCAGCTACGGCTTGACCTTGACGATCTCTTCCAGCGCATTAAGCGCATGAAGACGGATGGTGACAATGCTAGGGCGAGGACGAGGCGTCTTCGCGAGGAGAAGAAAGCCGCGGATATGACCATCGCTGGCTGCGGTTTGACTATGAAGGATACCATAGCGAAGCTGACGGAGGTCGCAGGCCTTCTTGACGCGGTAGTAGTTGATCCTAGGGACAACTTGTCGCTAGAGGAGTCCTGCGTCCTGGCTGCAAGTCTAACTGACTCTATTCTACATGCAGCCAGGGCTAAGACCACCCCTTGACCTAGCATTTTGGGTTTTATTTTTTATGTAAGTGATAAAACAACAATGAATGAACAATTTCTTTTTATGTCAATTTTCCAATTTTTCGGCTATCTTCCCTCTTTCTTTAACATTCTGCAGCTTTCAACCACGGTCTGTTTGATGTTAAATTGTGTACCTTTTCATAACTCTGACGGTATTTTGTTGTTTTTACCGATAGAAAAAGGGCACACAAATCTCAAGCACTTAATCAAAAAAATTTTCTGGGGAAAATTGGGCTCACGGGATTTTTTTGTTTATACCAATAGAAAAGGGCACCTTTTCATTACTCTCACGGTATTTTGTTGTTTTTACCGATAGAAAAATGGCACCCAATCTCAAGCACTTTAAAAAAATTTTCTGTGGAAAATTGGTCTCACGGGATTTTATTGTTTATACCGATAGAAAAATGCAATCACTAATTCGAATATTTTTCCGGGAAATTTACTTTTTCTATCGGTATTATTTTGTTGTTTCGATAGAAAATTACATAAGTCTATCGGTATCATTTTGTTATACCGATAGAAAAGTTCCTCCGCTACTTTATTTCTCGTACACGGCCCTTTAGTTTCCCTCCACTCGAACAGTTCCACCTTAGAGCACTGCGTCTCTTTGAGAGCGAAGAAAACCCCAACCTCCGCCGTGAGCACTCACTTCCTCTCTCCCACACGACGATCGCCGGCTGGACACTGGTTCGTCACTGCCACCGGTTCTTATTTTCGTCCTTCGCCCGCCGCTGCTGCGTTCTACACCGCCTCTGCATCACCAGAACTGATCGCCGCCGTAAATACCCTAATTCGTCGTTCTATTTCCAGCATCTTCTTTATTTGATCCTAGTGTTTTGCACGTACTAATTCTTGGAGTTTTGCAATTACACTAGGGTTCCCTATTGTGTTGGCTTATGTACATTCCGCAGGCAATGTTGATTTTAATTAGGGTTTACATAATATGTTCCAGTGCTGTAATGAACCTGTTTTGAGATTTTAACTTCTCTATACTGCTGTATGTGTGATCAATTGTATCCAACTGCCATGTAATGCAGATTATATGTTGGAGGTGTTCTTACACATATTCTATCGGCAGCTCATGTGTTTACCGATAGAAAATTTTCTGCACAAGTAGTAAAACTTAATTTGGATCTGGAAGGACATGAGCCATGCAATGTACTAGTTTGGTTGGGAATTTTTACTCACTTCGTATGAATATATGGCAATGTGGATGGGTCTTCGATGTATATGTTTCAAATGCCTATATACATGACTTTTCCCAACCTAATAGCTGTGAAGTCCTGATGACTCACATACAGGCTAGGCTAAAGATTATGCAGTAGCACTTAGATGCTTGTGTGCATATTTACGTGTGAAATAATAATGCTGGCCCATGAATATTAATTAGTGTAGCAAATCATCGAGAATGTTATGTGATGACAGTGAATGGTGGCTTGTCAACAAAATTCCATATGTAGAGAACATTGTTATGTTCTATCGGTATCTCACGTGTTTGCCGATAGAAAAATTGTCTTGTGTGGAGGTAATTGTTATGGTCTATCGGCAGCTCATGTGTTTACCGATAGAAAATATTTCTGAAGAGTTCAGTAAGTAATTTATGCATGTCTTTCTTTTTGTATTATTTTCCCTTTTGCCGCCCTAGTTAGTCTCCAGTCCTGGGCTGAGTTATGGAAGTCCAAGGCGAATTAATTGCCATATATATGGTTTGTTGAAGGTTTTGTAGGGGAAGACATGTCGTCGTCTTCATCGGATGGTACTAGTGGTTCGACTAGGGCCAACCCCATCGTAACTACTGAAGATGGGGCTGTTACATCCCAGCGCAAGAGGGTGGGGCGAGGCGCGACGACGTTGGGGCGTTTGGCCAAACGCACTGATCTTTCTTGTGAGTTCAACCAATTTGGGAGGCCGATTGGAAAGAATGCTGGGAGGTACGCGGCCTACGTTGGGCTGTTGGCGAAAGAAAGGGTGAAGATCACCGTCCAGAGCTGGAAGGACGTGACGGCGGACGAGAGGGATAGGTTGTGGGCGGAAGTGAAGGTTAAATGAACTGAAATCACTGAACTCTTTCGTAATCACGTTCTCTTGGCTTATACTAAAGTTTAACTAACTCGTGATTAATTGTATGCATTTTTCGGAAACAGGCTAAGTGGAACATCCCCGACGATACACCTAGGACTGCCTGCTTGAAGGACATGAACGGAACATGGAAAACCTTTAAGAGCTGGCTCGTCAGTAACTTCCTAGCTGCGGGGAAATCTCCTTGCGAGAAGTACCCCTTCATATCGGAGGAGGTATGGGAGGAATTCACCAAGCAGAAGGGGACTGAGGAGTTCAAGGCCCTTAGCGAGAAGAATAGGGCGATCCAGAAGAGGAACGACCACCCGCATCGGCTCGGATCCCGGGGCTATGCGGGGAAGGAGGAACAGTGGAAGAAGGAAGACGAACAAAATCCTGTCATGGACACCCCTGAGTTGCCGCTCTCCGAGATCAGGGATGAGAGGTGCAAGCGATGGTGGAGGGGGAGGGGGTCCGTGTCGTCCACGGGGTCTGTGCAGTTCGCAACCCCTGGGGACGCCGATGTTGTGAGGCGAATGGTAAGTTGGCTAACCTCGTAAACTGTGTGCGCACAAGTGTATATAAGGCAATTTGTCTCACAAGGTACCTTCAAATGTAACAGATCTCTTTTGAGAAGGACGCAGCGGAGGGATTGTTTACCCCGCAGAGGGAGAACGACATCCTCACCCGAGCTCTAGGAAATAAGGAGCATCCCGGGCGGACACGGGCCGTGGGAGCCATTGTGTCGTGGAAGGCCGGTTTCGTAGATCCGGCTCCACCGAGGAAGAAGGCCCGCACCTGGAAGGAAAAGGAAGCTGACCTCTCCGATAAGATACGGGCTGAGGTACGGGAGGAGATACGGGCGGAGATGCGGGCTGAGATACGGGATGAGGTACAGTCTGAGGTGCAGACCGAGGTCGCACAAATGAGGGAAGAGTTTGCACGGTTGAGAGAAACATTGCTGGCCAAGAGTTTAGATGCGGATCCCCAGGACGACGGTACCCCGCGGGGTCGGATAAGCAGTTGCGCTTCGAAGGTACTCGCGGATCCAGTGGATCTACTTGAGGTACTGCAAGCCTTCATCTGTGCACTTAAGTTGATGCCACTCCCATTCTGTTAGAGTTGTTTCGCTAACCTATTTTAATTGTTACAAATTTGCAGGGGCCGGAGGGCTGCATCCTACAGAATCACGTAGGCGCCGGGCAGGAAGTGGTTGGACACGGCTTCGTATATCCGTCTGGGCCGGATGTCCGGGTCCACTGTGTACCTCTGCGGTTGGGTTTCGCAAAGGTACAGGTGGACATGGCCATGCCGGGCTACAACGATTCTCCGTTGCCAGTCCCAACAGAGGAACTGCAGACACTTGCCGAGGCAGTGGGCTCCTACGTACAGTGGCCCAAGAAGTGTCTTGTAATACAACCGGTAAATCCTACACATTTTAGATTACATCCTACTCAGTACACTCAACTTGCATAATCTAACATACGTGCTCATTAATTGAAGTGGCCTGCCGCGGGGCTACCAGGGGACTGCGCCCCCAGCTCAGGGCATGAGGGCCGATCTCGTGCGAACCTGGACACATCAAAGACGGCCTCGACCCCACCCAGCGCATCCACGCCTCCACCTCAGAAGAAAGCCGCCATCACCTCGCCCTTGCCTTCGAAGGTACGCGCTCAGTCCCCGGCAAAAGGCAAGGGCGGCAAAGGCAAGGGCAAAGGGCGACAGGGACTGCCGCGGACGTTCACGAACACGCTCCCACTCCTGTCGGAGGCATCTTTGCGGAAATTGGATCGATCAACCAGAGACCTCCACGACTGGTACCTACATCGAGCTCGGCGCAGCCTGAACTTCTTAGTTCCCTACAGGCCTGGGCAGTTCCACCGTGAGCCCGGGACTATATCCGTGGCACACGAGGATCTGTTCGACCTCTACAACTGGCGGGAGCTCGATATGTCCATCATACGGACTGGAGTCCTGTGAGTTTGCTGATGCTATGTATTGCTGTTTTCTAACTCTGTTTGCTAACTCTGCATTAATGTTGCAGTTCATTTGAATACTGAGTAACTTTCTGTGAAATTAATATTAATCTCGTCCTTCGCATGCAGGTGCATGTACAGGCTAGCATCGGAGGCTGCGTGTGACAAGGTGGGTTTCCTCGACCCAGAGAAAATAAGCCTCACGATGCTAGAGCAGGACGCCGCGCACGCTGAGCAGTACATATCCAGCGCGCTGATGGCGCAGCCGGACAGGGACTTCATTCTGGTGCCGTACCACCAAAGGTTAGTGCATTTCGTACTAATTTAACTCAATCTTGTATGTTACACCTGAGATGTACTTTGAGCTAGCGGTCCTCTTTTACGTACAATGCAGGGGCCACTGGATCCTCATCGTGATCTGTCCGCCGAGGAACGAGGTGTACTACCTCGATTCGATGCGTGACAGATTATCGATGGAATATGTGCTCAAGGGGAATATGGGGGCGTAAGTAACTTATATGTTTGATTTAAATTTTGACCTCACTAGCTAATGATAATACATTAACCGGCAATACTAACTGAAATGCAGGGCTTTTGATAAATATGTGTCCGCTGGAGGGAGGCATGCCGCACCGCAGGGCTCCCTACTAGCTTGGAAAGAATATGAGGTACTCACGAGACTTTTTGTTTATGCTTAATTAGTTTATGGAAACAATATATAGCTAACATGTATTCGCATATGCAATTATCTCAGTGCCATCAGCAGCCGCAATCGTGGGAATGCGGGTTTTATGTGCTGCGCTACATGTACGACCTAGTGCAGACAAACTTTTCCCGATTCCCCCAGGTAAGCATCGATAGCTAACTCAAATTTCAAAAATGGGTGTCACGTTCTAAATTAGGATCGAAGTTAGTTACTCAGTATGCACACATGCTTGCAGATCGCCATGTCGAAAGACCAATATGAAAATGCAAAGATTATATATCTTCGACAAATCTGGGCACAATATGTCATGGAGGAAGTAGCACCCAACCATCCAGCATGACAATTTTCTCCTTTTGGTGTACTCTGCATAGACTGTTCATATACATGTGAATAAATATATATATGTGAATAAATGTCCACATTGGATTGCAATCTGTATTTGTCCATACATATGTGAATAAATGTGAATAACTGCCTAATGTGTGAATTTGTTCTGTGAATTTACCTTGCATCTGTACTGTATTGTGTATCCAATCTATACTGTATTGCATCTGTACTGTATATGTGAATGTACTGTATTGTGATGCAAATAAAGTACTGTATATGTGATTGCTCTATCGGTAAATTCATCAACAACCGAGAGACTACTGTCCTTTTTTCTATCGGTACAATCAAAATTAACCGTTAGAAGAGTTTGACCTTTCCTGCCGGTGAACTCATACATATCCGATAGAGTACTAAGCTTTTTTCTGTCGGTAATCTTGTAGTTAACCGTTAGACTAGTGGTACTTTTCAATCGCTATTGACGAGTTTTCTATCGGTAAACTTGTAATATGCCGATAGAATAGTGTGAGTTTTCCTGTCGGTAAACTTATAATTAGCCGTTAGAATAGTGGTACTTTTCAATCCGCTAGCGACGAGTTTTCTATCGGTATACTCCTAATATGCCAATAGAGTACTAAGCTTTTTTCTGTCGGTAATCTTGTAGTTAACCGTTAGAATAGTGGTACTTTTCAATCCGCTAGCGACGAGTTTTCTATCGGTACACTCCTAATATGCCGATAGAGTACTAAGCTTTTTTCTGTCGGTAATCTTGTAGTTAACCGTTAGAATAGTGGTACTTTTCGAACTGCTGGACGTAAGAATACGACGGGTTTTCTATCGGTAGATTCATAATATGCCGATAGAATAGTGAACTTCTTCTGTCGGTTATTTACCGATAGAAAATGTCCAGTCTTGTTCTATCGTGTCTATCTCTATCGGTACAAAAACCGATAGTAGAAGGGTTTTTTTTACCGATAGAAGACTGCATTTCTGTACTAGTGAGGGCCCCTCCAGGATCTCCGTTGTCCTAGGCTCGGGGGCCTACAAACTCTCCAACCTTCAAGAGCAGGAGCTGAAGCACACCTGGAACTTGCGTTTACTTCGCAAGTTCTACGTCTAGCCTTACGGGCCTGTCCCCTCCCCCGGAGCGACCACGCCGGAGGGGGAGGAGGGACACTGTAGCTTCCCTTTCCCCCCCCCCTTTGCGGTTGCGCAGGGGGGGCTTTGTATATTTTGTTAATAAATGCATAGCCTTTGTTCAAACTGTCTCACTGCAGGTTGTTCTTGTTTACCGCCCCTAGTGGCGACGCCCTCCCTGCGAGGATGCCTTCCCGGTGAAGATGCCCTCCCCGTGAGGAAGCCCTCCCCGCGAGGATGCCCTCTCCGTGAGGAAGTGGGCCCTGACCCAGCAAGTCCCTCCTGAAGGGCGGCTTACGAACAGCCCTCGTGGACTGAGGGTGTAAGCGGCAACCCGGTCCCCAGCGGCCGCGGTAACGAGTCACTTTGGGAGATTAGTCCCCTACCCAAACACTCAAGACCCGTCTTCGGGCACTTCCTCCTCCGGGAGTAGACGCTCTCCTCAGCGGGACGTCTAATGGCTTTCTGGATTTTCTTCCTCCTCCGAGAGTGGACGCTCTCCCCAGCGGGACGTCCAAGGGATTTATTCCCCGCTCCCAGTTCTCACGGCGACCGGATGATTATTTCTCAGGAGACCTTATTCCCGGCTCCCCGTTCTCACGGCGACCGGATGATTATC
This sequence comes from Pharus latifolius, assembly GCA_019359835.1. Lineage (NCBI taxonomy): Eukaryota > Viridiplantae > Streptophyta > Magnoliopsida > Poales > Poaceae > Pharus > Pharus latifolius. Next base: position 37,764,990 of record CM033325.1, read on the forward strand.
TCTCGGAGACCTTATTCCGGCTCCCCGTTCTCACGGCGACCGGATGATTATCTCCCGGAGGCCTTATTCCGGCTCCCCGTTCTCACGGCGACCGGACAATTGCTTTACGAAGATATGGATTTCTCAGATATATTTTCCCCCGGAGACATTATTCCCGGTTCCCCGTTCTCACGGCGACCGGACGAAGTCTCCCGGGAAGCTCCCCTCAGGAGGTCTTATTGGCTTTTCATGAGCCCCTTCCGCGCCTTGTTCCCGGTTCCCCGCTCTCCCGGCGGCCGGATGAACCTCTCCCGGTGCCCCCGGGCACCCCGGAAGGTCCCTCCCTCGGAAACCCCGTTTTTACAATTTTTCTAACAGAAAATATTTCACTCCTACAGGTTATGTTCCCCCCGGGGACCCTGTTACCCCCACAGCGCGCGGAGGTCTCCTCCGGCCCGCTGTGGGCGGGGGGGACAAGGGGCCCCCGGGTCACCACGAACAAACATAGCTCATGCTTTTGAAGATGAGCCCCACAGACCATACAAGAAGAAAAAATAAGAAGACAACAAAAATGCAAAGCAATCAACAGAAGAAAAGCTTTATTCATTGGGAAACCCGGAGGACACCTTCCCCCTCCGGTGGGCTTCAGGAAAGATATAACCCGGGTCCTAACCCGGGGGATTTTTCACAAGCCTAAGGCTCTACCCCTAAAGCTCCCGGAGGCGCTCCCTCAGCTCCCGGGCCAAGTCCCGGTACAGGGCCCGCACGCGATGCTGCGAGTCCCGGAGCACATCTTCGGGCCAAAACTCGTACCCCGCCGGTGGAAGTATCCGGAGGGGTGGTACCATCTGGGCCTCCGGACGCGGGGGGGATAGTTCGGCACGGCTATTGTCGAAATTGTCCAAGTGCCACTCCGGGCGCCACCTCAACTGGACAGGCTCCCGGGCAGTACTCCCGTCGCGCTCCCCGGAGACAAGGCTCAGCAAAATCAAAGCCGCTTGGGCGTCCCCCGGAGAGCCTCTCCCGGACCGTTGCCCGGGAGTAACCCCCCGGGAACCCTGGTAACATTTCATTGCAAAGACTTAGAAAATTTGAAATATATTCCATTGCAAAATGATTTTTGTACAAGTGCCCGGGGCTTCTCCTAAGAAGCTACCGGAATCAAAATGTCTAACAAAATAAAAAGGGGTCCTAGCTAAAGACCCGGGGGGAGGCTCATACTTTAGCATTGGGGTCCTCCCCCCGGGGGGCCTCCTCCGAGGCCGGGGCAGGAGTATCCGCGGCCGGAGGCGCCGGTGTCGGGAACCTCATCCGGATGATCCGGTCGTAGAACTCCCCGGCCAGCAGCTCCATCTCCCGGCACGTTGGCTCGAAGGCCTCCGGGAAGCTCCGGGGGATGCGGCCCCCGATCGCCCGGGCGCCGACCCCCCGGTAGTCAACGAGCCCCGCGGCGGCCGCGATGACGGGGATCGCCCGGCCCCGTGCCCGGACGTCCGCAGCCTCCGGGATGGCGGAGACTTGTGCGTTAAGAAAACGCACAGCCTCCGCGAGGGTCGCCGGGGGCACCTCCGGGCCGCCCCCGGAGCCCAGGCTAACGCCAAGGCTTTCCAAGGCCGAGCGGACGGAGCGGCCCGCGTCCGACAGCGCCCGGACGCTGGAGCTCCCGGAGCGCCTTCTCCCTCACCTTGGCCTCCTCTCGGAGGCGGCTGTAGGCGCCCTCCGAAAGGTGCACCTGGGCCCGGGCCCGGGACAGCTCATCAAGAGCTTCGTCCCGCTCCCGGAGGACCGCCTCCCGCTGCTCCACGCAAGCCGCGGCCCGGCTCTCCGCCTCCTTGAGCAGCCGGGTGACCCGCTGCTCAAGGCCCTAGGTAACAGTCGCTACCTACAAAATACATAGAGTTAGAAAAACTTAAGTGCAGGAAAAAAGCCGAAGTATTAAGAGCTCGGGTTACCTGGGCTCCGAGGGACTCGAGCCCCTCAAAACGCTCGTGGAGCGTTCCTCCTGCTACGAAGGCCTGCACCTTCCGGTTGTGCAGGCCCTCCGCGTAGCGGGCCACCTCCCCCGCGGGAAGTAGGGAGGTATCTTGCCCGGCCCTCCCGTCGCGGCAGGGAGAGGGCCCCCGGACCTCGGAATCCGGGAGCATGGCCGGCGTCGCCGGCGTCTTCGTCGACGAAGTTTCCTCCGAAGACGAAGACGAAGATTGGGCGGGGTTCTCCGCCCGGGGGGGGATCATCGAGCCTTTCCCCGCCCCAGGACGAAGGGCCCTCGGGGCCTCCTGCTCCCGGGGGACCACGTAGACCGAGGGGCTCCCCCCCTCGTCGTCCACCGGCCAGAGGAACGGAGGCTCCGCCTCCGAGAACCTCACCTCCAGCCTCTCCGGCGCCAATGCCGCCGGGAGAGGCGAGAGGGGCGCCACTCGAACTGGCGACGGGGCGTAGTCCGCGGAATCGGACCCCGCCCCACCGATAACAACCTCCTTCCCCCGGGCCTCGACGGGGGCCTCCGGGGGCGGAGGCCGCCCGGGCATGTTCGGCTCCGGGAGCCGCGTCCCGGGCCCTCACCGGCGTCGTCGCCGGCGTCGTCGTCGGGGCGGGGGTCCTTTGGACCCGGGGCCTTTTGGGCTCCGAGCCCCCGGCCGCATCCTTCCCCCGCTCATGAGACCCGGGGGTGGGAAGGGGCTTCCTCTCCGGAAGCCTGAGCCCGTAGGCCTCGGCCACCAGGTTCCGGGGAGGCCCCTCCCCCACGAGCCGCACGATGCGCTCGTGTTCGTCGGCAAAGTACCTCCCCAGGAGGTGCTCCGCCCTGTCCTTCGCCGCCGGATACGGGCGCACTGCAAGAGGTAAAGAGCTAGTCAATTTTCATAAAAAATCATGTGCGAAAGTGCAGGGTACTTACGCCGTGTCACCGGCTTCACCGGAGGCCGCTGCTCCGGGCCCATGCCGATCCCCCTTCTCCCGCGTGAGAAGGGGGAAAGCCGCAGGAGCGCCAGCTCCTCCGCGGCGTCCCACATCGAGCCGGCCTTCTTCGTCAGCACCACCTTCCCGAGGAGCTCGAACTCCTCGTCCGTCCACACCGGCGGCTTCGGTGCGGATGACCGGCTGTAGGTGGGAGGCTCCGGGGCGTAGACCACCGCCTCGTCCCGGACCCGGAGGTAGAACCACCTCCGGAGCCAGTCCCCCCAGTGGTCCTGGGAGGCCGCCGCCGGGTAGTCCGCCACCCGGGAGGGCAGCATTTGGACCATCACCGAGCCGAAGGGGGACTTTGGTCCTCCCTTCACCAGGTGGGAGCTCCGCGCTGCCGGCTCGTAAAAGTACCGGAAGGCGCGGAGGGTGGGCTCCCGCCCGGTCGCCGTCTCGTACAGCCAGATGAAGAGACCCATCCAGACGAGGGCGTTGGGGGTGAGGTGGTTGAGCGCCACCTCGTACTCCTTCAGGAACTCCCGGAGCATCGGGTGCACCGGGAGCCGGAGCCCTGCCTCGAGGAAGGCCTCAAAGGCCACAACCTCTCCGGGCCTAGGGCGAGGGGCTCCGTCCCTCTTTAAGGGGACCCGGATGTCCCCTTCCGCGACAATGCCCTTCTTGACCAAGGACTCCGCGTCTGAGGCCGAGAATTCGGAGGCCCAGAGGAAATCCACAGGGATTTCCTCCGGAGGCACCTCCGTGGTCTTCGTTCGACCTTTGGGCGCCATAAGGTTAGTCTCTCTTGATGGGTGGCTAAGTTTTCAGGTGGCTACGTCTACAACTCCCGGAAAAGGCTACCGGAGAAGCTACCGGAAGAGCGCTACCGGGAGAGCTGAAGCTAGAGTTGAAGATTTGGAATGAGCTACCGGGGCCCCCTAAGGCCCTATTTATAGAGGCTGGCCGTGATCTAGATGCGCGCCACGTGGCCCCCTCGGAGCAATCTGGACCACTGAAATTCAAACCGTGCGCGGGAAACGAAGGGACAGGCGCGTAAATCGAGACGCCGGTTCGAACCGCGCGTGCATTTATTGCGAAAACGGCACGGCCATAAAGCGCCCGGCACAGAAACCGAAGCGTCGCCGGGGGTCCGGTGATTTTCGTCCAGAGGTTTCGCCCGGAGATTTTCCCGGTACCGTAACCATTCCCTCCGGGGGCTCAAGCTTCGTCCCCGGAGGGCATGGGGGGCTGCTGTTGGGGGAAATCTCCACGCGGTCAAGTCCAGGTAAGTTCATGATTGCCCGGGGACAGTGGCCTCCGGTGCCTGCCCCAGGCGCCGCCTTTTAGGCGCCCGGGACCGTGCCTCCGGGGCATGTCCCGGGCGCCGCCTTTTGGCTCCCGGGACCTGGCCCCCCGGCCGAGTCCCGGGCGCCGCCATTAGGCCCCCGGGACCGTGCCCCCCGGGCGGGTCCCAGGCGCCGCCATTGGCCCGGGGACAGTGGCCTCCGGTGCCTGCCCCGGGCGCCGCCATTTGGCCCCTGGGACCGTGCCCCCCGGGGGGGTCCCGGGCGCCGCCATCTGCCCGGGGACAGTGGCCTCCGGTGCCTGCCCCGGGCGCCGCCGTTTAGGCTCCCGGGACCGTGCCGCCGGGGTATGTCCCGAGCGCCGCCTTTTGGCTCCCGGGACCTGGGCCCCCGGGCGAGTCCCGGGCGCCGCCATTCGCTCGGGGACCGTGGCCCCCGGTGCCTGCCCCGGGCGCCGCCTTTTGGCGCCCGGGACCTCGCCCCCTGGGCGTGTCCCGGGCGCCGCCATTTGCCCGGGGACAGTGGCCTCCGGTGCCTGCCCCAGGCGCCGCCACTTGGCCCCCGGGGGGTTCCCGGGCGCCGCCATTTGCCCGGGGACAGTGCCCTCCGGTGCCTGCCCCGGGCGCCGCCGTTTAGGCTCCCGGGACCGTGCCGCCGGGGTATGTCCCGGGCGCCGCCTTTTGGCTCCCGGGACCTGGCCCCCCGGGCGAGTCCCGGGCGCCGCCATTCGCCCGGGGACAGTGGCCCCCGGGCGCCGCCTTTTGGCGCCCGGGACCTCGCCCCACGGGCGTGTCCCGGGCGCCACCATTTGCCCGGGGACAGTGGCCTCCGGTGCCTGCCCCGGGCGCCGCCATTTGCCCGGGGACAGTGGCCTCCGGTGCCTGCCTTTTAGGCTCCTGGGACCGTGCCTCCGAGGTATGTCCCGGGCGCCGCCTTTTGGCTCCCGGGACCTTGCCCCCCGGGCGAGTCCCGGGCGCCGCCATTCGCCCGGGGACAGTGGCCCCCGGTGCCTGCCCCGGGCGCCGCCTTTTAGGCTCCCGGGACCCTGCTCTCCGGAAGGGGTCCCGGGCGTCATCGCCCTCCTAAAAGGTAAAATCCCTGTTTGTTTATCACGTGCAGGTCACGCGAGGGACGCCTTGGGAATCAGCGACCACCTGTCAAGCATCCAAGACGTTTGACCGGGAGAAGGACGGTCCTACCCTTCAATCCGACGGTGGCTTCCGGGGTAGTTTAGGCTTTTTGCTTCTTTTTGGGGCTATGAATAGCCCTTGTACCCCTCTGTTGTAAGGGATCAGCTCATTATTATTTGGAATAGCTAAACTCATAGACGTGCTCCGGAAGCCTCTCCCCCGGAGAGAGCCTCCCCAGCCGGCTCCGGTCGGGAGCGCGTCAACAGGACTAGGGCCCCCACCGGGACCCGAACCTGTATAAATCCACGTGTCAATTCTTGTGTTTGTCCAGCGGGGGAGGACCGGTCACCCGGTCAACCCGCGCTGTGTAATCTCCGCTAGGTTCGTCTTCAAAACTTGCCGGGGTATTCTTAATACCACGACATGCATGCTTTGCAAATCAGTCGATCAGGTTTGACTTCTTTCTCGGGTAATGTTCCCTTCGCTAGATAATCCTTGATCAGAATAATCTAATTTGTGCATACTCGAGGAGAATAGTACTGACTATTGTTTCATTTGCTTCTCATTTTGTAAGAGAAGACTTAGTTAGATGTTCTAAGAAGATTTCTGCTAGAGCAGGTGATCATGAGGATCCGATCTGAGCCAATTGATCTACCATGAGATTTTCTCTATGTAGGATGTACTGAATCTTGAAATTTTGGAAATGTTTTTCAATTTTCCTCACTTCGACCAGGTATGCAGACATTTTTGGGTCAGAGTACTGATATTCTTTCGCAACCTAGTTTACGACCAATTGTGAATCACCCTTAACAAGTAGTTGACGGACTCCAAGGGCCCTAACCTTATGGAGTCTTGCTAGAAGACCTTCTTATTTAGCCACATTGTTAGTATCATGAAAATCAAGTTGGATGGCATATTGAAATCACTTGCTTCTAGGAGAAATGAGCACTACATTGGCCCTTGCACCTTGAAGGCCAAGGGATCCATCAAAGTGCATGGTCCACTGGTCGAAATACTTAATAGATTGAATTGGCTCTGGATTTGTCCATTCAGCAAAAAAGTGAACCAATATTTGAGACTTAATGGCTGTACCATTAATGAAATGGAGATTGAACTCTTTGAGTTCAACTGCCCATTTGACCAAACGACGAAAAGATTCTTTATTGCGTAGCACTTCTCCCAGTGGGAAAGAGGATGGTAAAGTGATTTTGTGAGGTTGGAAATACTGTTTTAGTTTCCTCAAGGACATGAGGAGAGCATATAACAATTTTTGCACTTCTAGATGCACTCTTTGGGACCATGAAGGACTTCACTGATGTAATAAGTGGGTCATTGAACACCTTCCTGTTCTGCGACCAACACTACACTGACTGTATGCGGAGTTGCAATTAGATACACCATCAATGGTTCCCTTGGAAGGAGTGAGACCACAACAGGTGCACTCGCTAAATACCTTTTTATGTCTTTGAAAGCATGATTTGCTTCTTCTGACTAATGGAAACTATTGTGCTTCCTGAGAGCTCTGAAAAATGAGAGGCAACGCTCGCTTAGGCATGAGATGAAATGACTAAGAGCCACCATACAGCCTGTTATGCACTGCACTTCCCTTGAATGTGTTGGTGGTCACATTTGATCAATTGCCTGGATTATTTCGGGATTGGCCTCAATACCACGAGTAGAGATAAGAAAACCAAGTAACTTGCTAGTAGAAACATCAAATACATGTTTCTTAGAATTCAATTTGATACAATGCTTCCTAAGACTATTGAATGTCTCCGCTAAATCAACGAGGTGGTCAGAGCGTCTAGTGCTCTTGATGACTAGGTCATCTACATAAGCTTCCAAATAGTACCCCAATTGGGCAAGGAAGGTCTTCATCATAAGTCACTGGTACGTGGTGCCAACATTCTTGAGTCTGAACAACATTTTTACATAGCAGGAAATGTCGAAGGGAGTGATGAAGGAAATCTTCTCTTCATCTTCACGTGCCATGCTAATCTGGTGGTACTCAGAGTATGTATACAGAAAGCTCATCACCTCACAACTTGCAGTAGAATCGAGCTAGTTAATGTGTGGAAGGGGAAAATCATCCTTCAGATGTGCACCATTTGCTGTTGGCTTTCTTCACCATAATTGGATTAGCAAGCCACTCGGGGTAGTCGACCTCGCAAATGATTTCAGCCTTGAGAAGCTTGTCAAGTTTAGTCTTGTCGGTCCGAAGCAAAACGCCTGAGTTTTTGCTTGATGGTTGCTTATCAAATTGAATAGCCAATCTGTGCTCGATCACCTCCCTGGGACTCTAGGCATATTGGATGATTGCCATGCATGCGAATATTGTTGGATCAAGGATGCCGACTAGAGGGGGGGTGAATAGGAGGCTTTTAAAAACTTAAAGCTTAAATCAAATAAATGCAAATCAAGAGCGAATAATATAAGCAAGGGAAAAGAGAACGAACACAGTAATTTTTACCGAGGTATCGGAAACTCGCCCAGTCTCCACTAGTCCTCATTGAAGCACTCAAGCCACTTGAGTTTTGCCTCAATACTCACGAAGAGTATTATCTACTAGGGTTGCTCCTTGTCCACTCCGGAAAGGCGAGCACCGATGCCTTGTACAAACTTGCCGAGCCTCTCCAACAATCTCCGTTCTGGAGAGGTCAACGGCCACGCCTCCGAACCGTCTAGGTGAGGGCGCTCACCAAGAGTAACAGGCAGCGAGGTCTTCTCTAGACCTCCAAACACGCACCGAGAAACTAAGTGAATGCAAATGCAAAAGAACTGAAGTGCTCGGTGGATCGGAAAACACTCGACTTGATCAAAAGATCAAGATTTTAAGTGGAAAACTAAAGCTCAAGAGTGTATAAGAAATGCTACTGCTTGTTATATAAAATACATGCCCAAAGCCCCTATTTATAGCCTCAAGAATCAAATGAACCGTTGGAGCTAGGGCTGAAATTAGCAACTCAAACTGACAGTCAGTTTGCCTAACTGACAGTCAGTTTAGTGCATAACGGCCGACAAAATTTACGGATGAAACTTTGCTAGCCGTTCGTGGTCGTTTATGGAAAACTGAAACCCACAACTGACAGTCAGTTATGCAAGCTAACAGTCAGTTTGACCACAAACTCGACCAAAAACAAATAGAAACTCAGTTAAAAGCACTGTGGTCGAAATCCCAACTGACAGTCAGTATGGACAAACTGACAGTCAGTTTAGTACAAAAATTTTGAGCCCAAAATACACCCTCTCTGGACAATTGTCAGTTAACACGAACTGACATTCAAACTGACAGTCAGTTCAGCAAACTGACAGTTAGCCTGAACAAAAACAGAGATAACTTTAAATCCACAAATCCAAATGAGGCTTTTAATAGCTCGTTTGAAAGATAATTTCAAGGGCTACATTTTTGTCAACAGAAGAAAAAACCAGATCTACCTAGATCTTTCTGAAAATTGAAAATACTCTTCTGCTGTCAAAAACTGAACTGAAAAACCAGAATTTTCAAATTAAGTTCAAACCAAATCCAACCAAAAAGATGCAATGCAGTGACCTAAGTTTCTCGGTTTATGTTGGAGATAAAGAGAGGACTTTCGCCACCCCTCTTTATAGTACGGTTAAAAGCTAAAAACAATTTTCCTAAACCGATCAACTCCAAACACCGAGATCGGTAGAAAATGAAATTACAGGTTACCTTAGGTTTTTTGCAGCTTTACTTTTTGCATCTTATCTTTTGCTCTTCTGCATCTTGTGCTTCACTTTTGTGACTTGTGCTTTTACGTCTTTTGTGTTGGGTTCATTTTGATTATCTCGACAATCTTCCCAACGGATCCCTGTATTAATCAATCTCAAAAAAAAGCACAGTTAGTCCTAAACATTCTGTTTTCATTAATCATCAAAATTAGGGTTAGGCATGAAGGTCTAGATGCAACAATCTCCCCCTTTTTGATGATTGATGACAACAGGTGTTCAATAATAAAAAGAACGAAATAAACTCCCCCTGAGTATGTGCATCTCATCATATCAGAGCATAAACTAATACATATATCACCAAGTCATATCAGAGCATACAAATCTCAAACTCAAGTCATCATATATATCAAGGTATCAGAGCTGATCAGAGTTGCACAGATAAACACATCATATCCAAAATCACACACAGACATATCTGATAAGAAAAATATCTGATAAATCTGATAAGCAAAAACATCTGTCCAAAACATCAAAAGTCTATAATATCCAAAATACTTCTCCCCCTTTGGCATCAAGCACAAAAAAGGAGGCAAAAATACAAATCAGAGCCTAAGGCTCATCATCTGAAGAAAGTCCTAGAACATCTGTATCCCCGAAGCCTACTGGAGATCCAGATGCGTCGCCCACAGGAGACAGGGGCGGAGTAGCGGCTGGAGCAGGAGCAACTGGAGCCGGAGCTGGTGCTGCAGGAGCTGGATCAGCTGGTCCTGAAGCTGTGCTCGGTGAAGACGAAGCCTGGCGGGCCCTCTTGCGAGGGACCGACGATTCGGGAGCAGGCAGGCGACGCAGTATCACCTCCTGCTGTGCAATCAACCGAAGCATCATCTGATGATGCTCCGCCTGGGTGTTGAGGATCTGCTGCTGCACCTGGAGAATCTCCTGAAGCTGAAAGGAAGATGCTGATCCGGAGCCTGTCTCCGCTGCTGGAGCTGGAGCAGTCTCCTGAGCAGGAGCCTCGTCCTCTGACTCCCCCGCAGCATCATCATCTGATGCGGGAGAACCAGGGTCCACAGCCGCAGCAGGGCGAGCACCGAGCCTGCGATCAGCCTGGCCCAGAGGATAAAAGAGGAGCGGATGATGGGGCCGTGGGAGCTTAGAATCCACAGCACGGATATGGAGAAGCACCGCCATGATATACGGAGCGTATATCAGCTGACGGCACGGAGAAAGAAGAACGTGCTGAATCTCACTAATGATGAGATCAGCAACGTCGAACGGCTCCTCCTGAAAGATGGAAATCAGGACGTGGAGGGCCAAATAGGTGATCCTAGCCCTATCTCCGCTCATGGGAACCAGAGTGAGACGGAGGATCCGTAGGGCTAGGTCTACATCGCGGCGCAGGTCGGCAACGTGACGGAGCTGGAAGGGGCCGGAGTAAAGCATGGCCACCTCCCGATGCTCCAGATCTGGAAGGGTATGGAGCTGGCGGCCAGAAGGAGGGCGCACCAGTCCAAGTGCGGACTCCAACTGCTCCTTCGTGACAGTGTAGACCTGGAGGCCTGTCATTAAGGTCATGAAGTCGCGCTGAGGGGAGATAAAAATGGTAGAATAGAACTGGCGAATGGGCCCCTCAGCCCAGTGCAAAGAGGAATCGGTGACAAGGTCGCGGATCCCTACAGTGCCAAAGAGATCTGCGAGGGTGGCGATGCCTGTGTGAGAGGCGATCGTACCCCACGACAGAGAGCAGTGGGCGAAGATGGGTGCGCGGCTGTAGACGCTGGTGAATAGGTCTAGGTGGAGGTTTGTGAAACAGGTGAGGACGTCGCACGCGTCGCGACCAGTGGGACGCGGCGAGAGATAGGGGTTCACTAAGCGAAGTGAGCAAAGGCGGCTCGCGTGCCACCGGGAATAATCCACAGGCACGCGCTCAGGCGGAGGCGAAGGCTGAGTCTCAGACGTCTGACCCGATGAACGCTGGCTTTTTGCCGCATTCTTCCGTCGGGCCACGCGTCGCGAAGACGACGACTGATCAGACATGTCTAAGAAAGAAACTAAAAGAAAAACAGAGGAGAGAAGACCTGAACAGAGGAGGCCGACGACGAACAGAACTGGTCGACGTCGATCGGAGCAGACGAAAAGCGGTCGAAGAAGATGCACGGCACAGCTATGACTTGGCACGGACACCAAGGAACAACGGAACGCCGGCGAAGGATGGAGAAGGGGCGGCACGGGGAAGCACGAGGCGCACGGCTCGACGGCGGTTTGATGCGGTGTTGGAGGCGCAACAAAGGCGGCGGCGCACGGCGGTGAGGAGGAGGTGCGGCAAGACGACGGCGGCGGCACGGCGAGGTGGTGGCGCAAACGGCGAAGGCAAGGAGGCGCATGGAGTAACGGCAGCGAGAATAGAAGAAGAGGAGGCAAGAAACAAAACAGATCGAGGGTTTTAAGGGTTCGGGAGACCCAAACTGACAGTCAGTTTGATAAACTGACAGTCAGTTCCAAACTCAGAAACTTGGAACTGACAATCAGTGTACCACACTGACAGTCAGTTCACAGAACTGAGTTTTGAAACTGACAGTCAGTGTATGAGACTGACAGTCAGTTTGAGAGTCGAACACACACACAGGAGCTACAACCAAAATCAATTGTACATAACTGACTGTCAGTTTATGAAACTGACTGTCAGTTAGGACAATGACTTCGACCAGAGATTAAGACAAGGCTCCTGAGCACTAAACTGACTGTCAGTTATAGGAACTGACTGTCAGTTTGGTCAATTTCGACCAGAAGCAGTCTAAGACCAGAGAGGGAATAATATAATATTATTTTATACACACAACACATTTAGCACATCAACTAGCATTTGATATATCAATAATTTTCAGTTCACCCCTTAAAAAGCAAAATCTTGATTCATCTAGGGGTTTAGTGAAGATATCAGCTAGTTGCATATCAGTTCTAACATAATTCACATCAATATCTCCTTTTGCCACATGATCTCTAATAAAGTGGTGCCGTATTTCAATATGCTTAGTTCTAGAGTGTTGAACAGGATTATTAGCAATTCTAATGGCACTTTCATTATCACACAATAGTGGCACTTTATCAAAAATTATCCCATAATCCAAAAATGTCTGCTTCATCCACAATAATTGAGCACAACAACTACCTGCAGACACATATTCAGCTTCAGCTGTGGAGAGAGCTACTGAATTTTGTTTCCTAGATGACCATGATACTAAGGATCTCCCCAACAGCTGACAGCTACCAGAAGTGCTTTTACGATCAATCTTGCACCCAACATAATCAGAATCCGAATATCCAATTAATTCAAAATTTGCATCTTTTGGATACCAAAGTCCTAAACTGGGATAACATTTTAAATACCTAAGGATTCTTTTAAGAGCAGTTAAATGACATTCCTTAGGATCAGACTGAAATCTAGCACATAAGCACACACTAAACATGATATCGGGCCTAGATGCAGTAAGATATAAAAGACTACCAATCATAGACCTATACAGTTTAGAATCGACCGATTTGCCGCTTTTGTCCATGTCCAGATGTCCATTGGTCGCCATGGGAGTTTTGATTGCCTTAGCGTCTTCCATCCCAAAGCGCTTGAGCAGGTCCTTCACGTACTTTGTTTGACTCACGAACGTGCCGTTCTTGAGTTGCTTGATTTCCAGTCCGAGGAAGAAGCTCAGCTCGCCAATCATGGACATCTCGAACTCCCTAGACATCATCTCTCCAAACTCATGACAGAAATGTTCATTAGTAGACCCAAAAATAATATCATCAACATAAATCTGACAAATGAACAAATCCTTTTCAATTTTTTTTGTAAAGAGAGTTGTATCAACCTTCCCAATTTTAAAACCTTTTGATAAGAGAAAGTCTCTAAGTCTCTCATACCAAGCTCGAGGAGCTTGTTTGAGACCATAGAGAGCTTTTGACAACTTAAATACATGGTTTGGAAATTTAGAATCTTCAAAACCGGGAGGTTGTTCAACAAACACAAGTTCAGAAATTTCACCATTTAAGAACGCACTTTTAACATCCATTTGAAAAAGTTTGATATTAAAACATGATGCATAAGCGAGAAGAATACGAATTGCTTCAAGTCTTGCTACAGGTGCAAAAGTTTCACCAAAGTCTAAACCTTCGACTTGAGTGAAGCCTTGAGCAACAAGACGAGCTTTGTTCCTAATTACAACACCATTTTCATCTTGATTATTTCTGAAAACCCATTTTGTTCCAATAACATTATGATCCTTGGGTGTTTCTACTAAAGTCCAAACTTCATTTCTAGCAAAGTTGTTAAGTTCCTCATGCATGGCATTAACCTAATCGTTTGATGCTGCCTTGGTGCTTCATCTTGTACATCTCCATCTTGACCTTGTTCTGGAGGATCAACATGAGATGATGATACATCTTGATCAACATTCTCAACGTTGACATCATCTTCTTGATCTTCTTCTCTTGGCTTGATGTCTCCAATGGTTATGTTCTTCATGGCTTCTTGAAGATCTTCACCTGAAACTTCATGAGAGACTTGCTCCTTTTGCGAGCCATTAGTTTCATCAAATTCGACATCACTAGATTCTTCAATGCAACTTGTATTTTTATTGAAAACACGATAAGCTTTGCTAGTGGTGGAGTATCCGACTAGAAAGCCTTCATCTACTCTTCTTTGAAATTTACCACCAAAATTCCTTTTCTTAAGAATATAACATTTGCATCCAAACAGTCGAAAATAAGAAATATTTGGCTTGCGCCCAATAAGAAGCTCATAAGGAGTCAAATTTAGAAGGGGATGCAAATAAAGCCGATTTATAGAATAGCAAGCGGTATGCACGGCTTCAGCCCAGAAGTGAGTAGGAGTATCATACTCACTCAGCATAGTCCTTGCCATTTCTATAAGTGTTCGATTTTTCCTTTCAACGACTCCATTTTGCTGGGGAGTGTAGGATGTGAAAAATTCGTGTTTGATTCCAAGAGAGTTGAAAAAATCAAACAAAGTTGAATTAACAAACTCTCCACCATGATCACTACGGATTTTCTTGATGGATAATTCGAATTCAGTAGAAACACGTTTTGCAAAAATTTTGAAAACATCGGGGGTTTCAGATTTTTGAGAAATAAAGAAAACCCAAGTGTAGCGAGTAAAATCATCAACAATCAAAAAACCATAATTGCTACCCCCGATACTTTGGAACTCGGAAGGTCTAAATAAATCCATATGAAGGAGTTCCAAAGGTTTACAAGTAGAAAGAATGCGCTTAGTTGGATGTGAAGTAGCTACTTGCTTGCCAGCTTGACAAGCGCTACAAGGTTTGTCCTTTTCAAAATTCACATCCTTTAAGCTAACAACCAAATGACGTTTTAAAAGTTTTCTCAATTGATGCATTCCAACATGTGCAAGTCGTCTATGCCATAGCCAACCTTTTGAGGTTTGAGAGACAAGACATATTGACAGAGATGCATCTTTTGAGTGAAAATCAACTAAATAAAGATTTCCAAAACGAAAGCCTTTAAAGATCAAAGTTTTATCTTTTAAACTTTCAACCAAAACTTCTTTTGGGAAAAATGTGCAACTAAAATCAAAATCGCAAATTTGTGCAATGGAAAGCAAATTGAAGTTCAGAGATTCGACCAACAAAACATTCGAAATAGATAGATCATTAGAGATTGCGATTTTACCCAAGCCTACCACATTTCCTTGATGATTGTCGCCAAAGGTAATCTTTTGGTTCTAGCTTGAGTTGTCTTTGAGTGAGGTGAACAACTTCTTGTTACCGGTCATGTGTTCGGAGCATCCGCTATCGAGCACCCAATGCCTCCCACCGGTCTTGTAGTTCACCTGCATACAAAGAATTAAGTTCTTTTAGGTACCCAAACCTTTTTGGGTCCTTCAATGTTAGCAATCAAAGCTTTGGGCACCCAAATAGATTTCTTCCTTTTATTTAACATGGGTGCACCAACATATTTTGCTATAGCATAACCTTTTCTCGACTTTTGAAGCATGTAGCAAGTATCAAAATAATTTGGAGTCATTAAGAGACATGCTTCATGCGAATGACCAGTTTCATGGCATTTATGACAAAATGTGTTGCATGCTTTAACAAATATAGTTTTAGAGTTTGGTTTCTTCCCTTTCTTTTGAAAATATCCTAATCCTTCTTTTCTAAAAGAACACTTTTGTTTACTAAGGATTAGATCAAGAGATATTTTACCTTTATAACAGTTCTCTAACCCTTTTCCAAGCTTCTCTACTTGAGCCTTAAGTTCATTATTTTCATTCAATATGTTATTATTAGAAACACATGGAATGTGATTACTACTAGAGGAAGAATCATCCAAATTACATGAAGTTGAAGCATCTACCTTAGATGAGATATTTGTAACATCTTTTATGAGCATGCTTTCATAAGAATCTTTAAGCTCGGAGTATTGAGTGCGTAGGGAAGAATGTTCTTCCTTAAGCGCCTTATACTTCCTTTTAGTTTTTCCAAAAACTTCATTAATTCGGTTATCATTTCAACTAAATCATCATATGAAGGATCGTTAGAGTCTACCTTTTCATCGCCTTTGGCCATAAGGCAAATAGATGAGCTAGTTGAAGTGTTGATGTTGCCGAGAGCTAATCCGGCCATCTTCTTGGAGCAACTTCTTTCGTTGTCGGAGTCGGAGTTGGAGCTCTCGCCTCCGGACATCCATTCTCCAAAACATGCTTCTTCGGTTTCTTCATTCTTCTTCTTGAAGAATTCCTTCTTTTTGTTCCATCCCTTGTTCTTGTTTGGACATCTTGAAACTATGTGTCCCTTCTCATGACATCCATAGCAAATGATGTCCTTGAAGTTGTTTTGCTTTTGTCCCTTTGGTCGTGTGTCAATGTTGACACCCTTCTTATGCAACCTGCGAAGGAGTTTTTGAGTATTTTTTACCATGAATGCGAGGTCTTCATCGGAGGAGCCATCGCTTGAATTGTTCCTTGCATTAGCTTTGAAGGCCAAAGCTTTCTTCTTCGTCTCCGAGGGTTCGGCTGCTTCCTTCTTCTCCTTCTTGTGCATCTCATGGGTGATGAGGTTCCCATAAAGATCGGTTGGTGTTGTGGTCGATAAATCGGAGTTTGTGAGAACCATGACCAAAGTGTCGAAACTTTCCGGTAAGGCCCTAAGCATCTTTCTCACAATCTCAAGGTCAGTAAAAACAACACCAAGACCCTTGAGTTCATTCACAATGTTATTCAACCGAGTAAACATGGAATCCACGGACTCGGTTGATGACATGGTGAATGTCTCATATTTTTGCCTCACCATTAGCAATTTTGCTTCTTTAACCTTTGTTGTACCCTCGTAAATTTCTTCGAGTGTGGTCCAAACCTTATGAGCAGTCGTGAGATTGCTCACACGGTTGAACTCATTCAAGGATAAACCAGCAAATAGTGCATTTTTTGCAAGGGCATTTAAATGCAGTTTTCTCCTGTCGTCCTCAGACTAACTTGCCGGATCATCCGGAGGAGTAAAACCGAGTTTAACAATATCTCATACATCAAGCCCCATAGCTTCTAGGAATACCGACATGCGCACTTTCCAATAAGGATAGTTTGTCCCATCAAAGATAGGCGCACGACCGGTATGACCAAGAAGAAAATCTCCACTTGACGACATCCTCTCTCTAGGTGGTAAAGCCTAATGAATCGAGAGACCGTGCTCTGATACCACGTGTTGGATCAAGGATGCCGACTAGAGGGGGGGGTGAATAGGAGGCTTTTAAAAACTTAAAGCTTAAATCAAATAAATGCAAATCAAGAGCGAATAATATAAGCAAGGGAAAAGAGAACGAACACAGTAATTTTTACCGAGGTATCGGAGACTCGCCCAGTCTCCACTAGTCCTCGTTGAAGCACTCAAGCCACTTGAGTTTTGCCTCAATACTCATGAAGAGTATTATCTACTAGGGTTTCTTCTTGTCCACTCCAGAAAGCCGAGCACCGATGCCTTGTACAAACTTGCCGAGCCTCTCCAACAATCTCCGTTCTGGAGAGGTCAACGGCCACGCCTTCGAACCGTATAGGTGAGGGTGCTCACCAAGAGTAACAGGCAGCGAGGTCTTCTCTAGACCTCCAAACACGCACCGAGAAACTAAGTGAATGCAAATGCAAAAGAACTGAAGTGCTCGGTGGATCGGAAAACACTCGACTTGATCAAAAGATCAAGATTTTAAGTGAAAAACGAAAGCTCAAGAGTGTATAAGAAATGCTACTGCTTGTTATATAAAATACATGCCCAAAGACCCTATTTATAGCCTCAAGAATCAAATGAACCGTTGGAGCTAGGGTTGAAAATCAGCAACTCAAACTGACAGTCAGTTTAGTGCATAACGGCCGACAAAATTTACGGATGAAACTTTGCTAGCCGTTTGTGGTCGTTTATGGAAAGCTGAAACCCACAACTGATAGTCAGTTCGACCACAAACTCGACCAAAAACAAATAGAAACTCAGTTAAAAGCACTGTGGTCGAAACCCCAAGTGACAGTCAGTATGGACAAACTGATAGTCAGTTTAGTACAAAAATTTTGAGCCCAAAATACACCCTCTCTGGACAATTGTCAGTTAACACGAACTGACATTCAAACTGACAGTCAGTTCACCAAACTGACAGTCAGACTAAACAAAAACAGAGATAACTTTAAATCCAGAAATCCAAAAGAGGTGTTTAGTAGCTCGTTTGAAAGATAATTTCAAGAGCTACATTTTTGTCAACAGAAGCAAAAACCAGATCTGCCTAGATCTTTCTTAAAATTGCAAATACTCTTCTGCTATCAAAAACTGAACTGAAAAACCAGATTTTTCAAATTAAGTTCAAACCAAATCCAACCAAAAAGATGCAATGCAATGACCTAAATTTCTCGGTTTATGTTGGAGATAAAGAGAGGACTTTCGCCACCCCTCCTTATAGTACGGTTAAAAGCTAAAAATAATTTTCCTAAACCGATCAACTCCAAACACCGAGATCGGTAGAAAATGAAATTACATGTTACCTTAGGTCTTTTGCAGCTTTACGTTTTGCATCTTATCTTTTGCTCTTCTGCATCTTGTGCTTCACTTTTGCGACTTGTGCTTTTACGTCTTTTGTGTTGGGTTCGTTTTGATTATCTCAACAATCTTCCCAACGGATCCCTGTATTAATCAATCCAAAAAAAAAAGCATAGTTAGTCCTAAACACTCTATTTTCATTAATCATCAAAATTAGGGTTAGGCATGAAGACCTAGATGCAACAAATATGTCAACATTTGCCAGGAGGATGACAACAAATGCATCCTCCTATTTACTGTCCAAGTTGGAGTCTATTTGGACAATTTTTGAAGGATCATCTGGAACTAAGGGAACCTCGTGGATTTCATCTTGCCGATGGTGCATGTGATGACTAAAAGGATACCTGTGCGATCGCAATAAGTTCTTTGGATAGTTGTCCTTCCCAAAGGTGAGAGAAGTCTCCGACCACTTGGGGAACTAATGTTTTGAAGAAGAACACTTAGTGGTATTAACCTTGTGCCAAGCTACCTTGAATTAGCGCTTGCAGGTGTAGGCCGAGGAGCCATCGGCAATCACATTGATTTGTCTATCAGGATCTTGATATAGTAATTCTCCATTACCATTTAGAATGTTGGCTCCATTTGATTCTCCCTCCTTGGGAGGAGTTGGGTAAGGGCTTTTGCCTGCATAAAAATTATCAAGATTCCTTTGTCATAACCGATAGTGCTTGAGGTTGTGCCGGTAAACCTGGTGCAAAGGACACCATTTGTTCCTTTGGTCGCTGTTGTTGTTTTCGAACACTTTGTTCTTCTTGGTGTGGTTGTTGGAGAAGCTAGTCCATTGCCGTTGTCGGGCATTGCTTGAATGAGTAGAAGAGGATGGCAGCGCGGTTTTCAGCTTAGGTCGATGTGACTCAAGAACCATGACCTCATGCAATGAACGATCCTTCTTCCTTTTGTTCTTCTTACTCGACATCTCTTTTCCCTTCTCAACTTTGATAGCCTTCTTGCCTAGACCAGGCTAAGGAGTCTGATTCCCTCTATCTGTTAGTTCCACTGTATTGCCTTACTTGCAGTTATGTAGTAGTTAGCCATGTTGAACAACTCTTTGACATTCTAAGAAGAGTTGATATTGAGGTCCTCAGTGAATCTCGTATATTGAACCTCCTGGTTAAAGGGCCAAATGACGGACGATTCTGAAATTTTGAGAACCATGTTTTGAACATGAACAAAATGTTTGATAAACTATCGAAGCGTTTTGTTTGGTGCCTGCCACAATCAGTGGAGGTCATCCTCCTCTCTTGGTAGTGGATGAGTTCCTTGGAAATTAACGATTTATAGATCGCACAAATGTTTCAAGGAATAAATGGATTCGGCCCAATGGTTAAGCAACTGAAACTTGGCCGATCCTTCCAAAACTGTGGAAAATAATTTTCCATGACTTTATCATATCCACCAATAGCTTGGATAGCCATGCAGTATATCTACAATAACTTTGGCGGGTTTTTAGTATCGTTGAAACGTTCTATGGAGGCAGGCTTGAACTTCGTCGGCCACTTCACTGCTAGAAGATTCATCAAAAACACCCTACAGCTAGTTATGACTTCATGGCGGCAGTGTTGAGGGTTCAGCTCAAACAAAGAGTTTGGCAAATGGTGCCGCGTATGCCCTGCTTATTGCAGAGGAGGCACATGAGGGCCAAGGTGCTTCATGAACATTTCATCTAGTTGGTTGTTTACGAATGTTTTCTTGAGAACTGTAGTTGGTACTGTTCGAGTGTAGACTCTTTGAGATGTACTCCCTGTGGAGAGCAAGTCTGTTTGATGTTAACTTCTGCTAGAGGGAGTAGAAATCTCCTTGGCACCTTGACTGAGTGTTCTCGCCAAATTTGCAATGAATTGGGTGAACCCAGGAATCTAGTTAAGACCAGGTGGGGGTTCACATAATTGCTGTGCATTACTTCTAAGTTGCTGCACCACTAACTCATTTGGTTGTGATGGTCGTTCCATCCGCACTGGTGCAGGTGGCGTTCGTTGCAACCCCGTGTTTCCAATCACTAGAGTGTCCAGGATTTGGGGCAGCCGTGAGCCATCTCCTATTTCATGGGGGATCATTCCCGCTACTCTAGTGACATCAAGGTTGGCATGATGGGCATTATCATGGTCGTGGTGACTAGTACTACTATTTTTACCACTACCAACAATGTCATCCTTTTGATGAGGAGCACTGTGCAGAGAATGACCAATAAGGTCATCTACAGGAGTTAGATCATCATCCTCATCGATGGCTCCTACCTCACAGTGACCAAGTCACCAGAGGTTGATAGCATTTCCTCGGTCTCCAAACCTGGTTTGGAGCCAAGGCCTATACCATCATGATTTGGAGGTGCTGCCTCCATGAATCCAAGCCTTTATGATTGATGATAGTTCACATGTTGATTTAACCTTAGAATGATCAGATTCACTAGCGGTTGGAATTGGCTCATTAGTTTTGGAGTCGGTTCCGACATCTAAAACGACATTACCCTCTTCATTGAAGTTGAGAGCAAAGTCATCTTCGGTTCTATCGAAGTCAAGCTCAAAATTGTTCTCTTTTTCATAACAAGAAGACACTTCCATCATTATGTTCTTTGTAGAAGTTCTCATGTAACTTGAAGGCAAAGATCCAAGACAAGTTATTAAAGGGAAATGGTCTTGGAGTCCCCACAGATGGCGCCAACTGTCGACAATTGGTGGAGAATAGAAACACCATGATGACATAAAGATTTTTTAGACAGGTTCAAGCCTTCAAAAGATTGAGTAATAACCCTACATCCTATGTGGTGTAATTTGCTTAAGGAAGTATATGATTACAAAAGGAGAAAATAAGAGAGCAATGTTCCCCCTTGATTATTCTACTATTTGATTCTTGTTCTCGTGTCTTATCTTCTCTGTTCTGTGTCCTTTCCGATGTCTAATCGTTCTCCTTTTGTAGCATTGTGAGGGCGGTTATTCTTGTCAAAAAACCGTAGCTGGTTATCAGCAGTTGTTGATAACTTGTCTTGATGTAGTTGTTTTGGTGGTTGTTAGGAAACTATGTGTTAACTGCCTTGTCGCAGAACACATGGAAAAATGATGTGTCTGTGGTCGCAGGTAACTGGTGCTTTAACCAAGAGTCTCAGCACACCTTATCTTTGACCAAGTATTATTTCGATCAGAATTGATTGTGGGACGTGGCTGTATGTCTAGACCAAAGCTGACTATAGTCGCAAACTCCACATTAATTGTGTCAATTGTAAATTGTTGTCAGAACACATCTATGGATTAATTAATAGGCACATATGACATCCGTTAATTAACCTTTTGACCAAGATAAAGTGCTCTAATCCTCATCAGGTTTAATTTACCATTGTCAGAGAAAATCTTGGTGGAATCTCTGTTAGGATGCTGGAAACCGGTTGGTTTTTTATGGTTTTTTTATTAGTGTAATTCCTTACTCTTTTTCTTTGTATTTTCCTAAATTTTTTTTGAGTTTTACTAAGGTGTATGTATTAGTTTTTTTTATCTTGCATAACCATTAGATTAATCTCCTCTTTTTACATCTAATCTTCTAAAAAAATGAAGAATATAGATGATACAAATTTTTTAAAAAGAAAATATATACATACACCTTAGGAACCTCCATTTTTTTTTGTTGATTAGTTATCACTTTTTCTATTTTTTTGAAATAGAAGCGAGACACAAGTAATATTGGTAATTACTGTAACCCCGCCTCTTATTGGAAAATTTATAAGGGGCGAAAACCGGTAAGGCAATTAAAGAATGTCATGTAAATTAGAATATTGTATTTTAAAAATAAAATTGGCAAGTTGGTAGTAGGATCTCAAGATTAATTGCTGGCTTTAATGTATTTAGTAGGTTATGCAAAAGGTTTAATTTGTTTTCTCCGACGTGGTTTTCCCCGAAAAAAAAGTGGATATAATTGATCAAATGACTGTTGGTCAGTTTTTTAGTCCAATAGATAAGAAACTTGTTTGTTTCGACAGAGTTTTAGGATATGATTGGTTTATAGTGATATTTATGTAATCAATTTATGGTGTGTCATATTTATCATATTTCTCAAACAAACAAATACGAATATACCTTATTACCATATTTTTTTATAAAAACGACAACCACAACAGATATAGCACGTTATACTTTGCCTGGCAAAAACCAAACCCGCCCCTAGAATTCAACCCCCATATGCCATAGCAGGATGGATATATTACTATGTTTCCAAGTGGATAATTATATATGGAGCACTCTAGTTTCAAGGTAACCGAAGTTTGTTGTCCCATTAATCTCTTTTAAGGCTCCACTAGAATATTATACAAGGCATCCATTGCATCAAATGAGAAATATTCCCAAAATAAGATAATGCAAACTAACAATTTTAGATTTGAGTTGTTCTGATTATTTATTAAGAAAATTTAACTCCATAATATTGTAAAGTATCAAATTAGAAAACTACCACTTAGTTTTATTGAGACACTCAATAATATTTTAGTAAACCCCAATTTTTTAAGTGCTATAGAACTAATTAAATCTCTCTTCATTAAAAACCACGTACAGTAATATTCCAAAAAGCAAAAGACCTTATAAAATATTTCAATTTTAGTCTTCTATTCTTTCATTTTCTAGTGTCATGAGTTATCATCCTCTTGATCTATACCATTCAAATTTGATTTAAAAATTAAAATTGTAATTCTCGTTCTCATATTTTTAGCTTAGAGTTTTTTGCTTTCTACTGGATAGACCACTTGCACGAACATATGAAACCCAAGCTCTGATGACCATGGAACAGCAAAGGACAATAATGGAGCAATTAAAAGTGCGCAAAGAAAAAAATTAGAATTGACCGTTACACGTTTATGCGCAGCCCACGATGGCTACATACGTAGGAAACTAGGTGGGACCCATGTGTTGTCACGGGTATTGAGGAAATAGATTATACCTCCATCAATACTTCGATATAACCGTTGAAATTATAAAGTCAAAACAATTTTATTGATATAAATGGATTGTCAACCAGAGTTATATATGAGAAAATATCGTACCATATTATATTTTGAGATATATAAGTCTGCTTGATGATCTGGTTGTGTTGATTTGATCGTTTTTGATTTACAATTTCATATTGGTTTGCACGGATTGTCAGTTGGAGTTATAGATCAAAAGATATCAATTGTGAAAGAATTCGAAAGTTAAATTGTACTAAGATTATCTATGGTTTCGATAGTAATTGTTTATGATTTTGACAGTAATTATCTGTGGTTTTCATAGCCATCGACCATGACCAGGTTTTGTACTGATACAACCAGTTTTGAACTAAACAACCATGACCAGGTCTTGTGCTGATCCATCTTATATTTTGAAGCTGAAGTGCATACTCATATATTATAGGAGCTAATTAGGGCAGAGTGTTAGTTTTAGAGATAAAAATTGTGCATTAGTTTGCCAGAGACAAATGAAATTGTCAGGACACAACTTGTCTGATATGGAGAGACAAAGTCTAATATTATTAGACAATGTTGTGCTAGCACAAAACTGGTCGTTTCAGCAAAGGCAAGACTGGTCGTATCAGTAGAAGGCATGTTCATTGTTGTCTAACGCTGGTCGTTTATTCTTTTGTGTCCGTAGAATCAGTGGTTTTGTTATTGTGTGGTCATTTTTTGTCTGTGGTCAATTGGTTTTAGTCGAATTAGTAGATTTGTTTATATGTTATTAGTACTTGGTTTTGGTCGAAATAGTAAACTGTTTTTGTGTTGGCAGTAATTTTTCTTTTGTGTTGGCTGTAATTTTCTGGCGTGATTCTCGAGGTTCACTGGTCGTTTTTTGTGTTTGGGAAAATCAGTGGTTTTTATGTTGGTCGCATTCTATTTGTTTTGGTCAAATTAGTAGATTTGCGTTTGTATTGGTCGTGCTTCGATTTAGTCGAATTAGTAGATTTGTTTCTATGTTGTTAGCACTTGTTTTTGCTTGAAACAGTAAATTGCTTCTGTGTTGGCAGTAGTTTTTTGGTGTGATCCTTGATGTTCACTAGTTGGTTTTTTGTGTCTGGGCGTATTAGTGGATTTTATGTTGGTCATATTTTGTTTTTTGATCGAATCAGTGGTTTTTTTATGTTGGTCGCATTCTATGTTTTTAGTCGGATCATTTGCCTTTGTGTTGGTCATGCTTGGTTTTGGTCGGTGTTCCACCAGTCATTTTTTTATGTCTGATGGAATCAGTGGTTTTGTTATTATGTTGGTTGTTTTTTTTGTCTCTAGTCAATTGATTTTGGTCGAATTGGTCGATTTGTTTATGGGTTGTTAGTCCTTGGTTTGGTCGAAATAATAAATTGCTTGTGTATTAGCAATAATTTTCTCACGCGATCCTCAAGACCCATTGGTCGTATTTTTGTATCTGGTCGAATAAGTGGTTTTGTTTTTTGTCTTTGGTCAAATTTTTGACACTGATCGAATCAGTGGTTTTGATTTTATGTTGGTCGCATTATGTGTTTTTGGTTGAATAAGTATATTTGCCTTTATATTGGTCGGGTTTGGTTTTGGTCGTAGTAACTTTCTCACGTGATTCCCGAGGTTGAATGGACGTATTTTGTGTCTGGTCGAATCAGGGGTTTCATTTTTTTTTGTTTCTGGTCAAATCAGTGATGTCCGGTCGCGCCGAGCCAACTTGGTCAAATTAGTTCTCTAGTAATAGGTTCAAAACTGGGCATATCAACACAAAACCCTGTTCATGGTCGTCTAGTTCAGAACTGGTTGGTTCAGCAGAGGTGGTGGTATTGGTAGTAAACCTGGTGACACTTAAGTTTTAGCATTTCTTAGTCTTTTATTGGTTGTTGGTGCTAATTTCAAATATAAAAATTGTGCACTACACTAGTACAAAAATGTTGTCTATTAATGGTTTAAAAACATCTTTACTAACGGTTCTCATACCGCTAGTGATCGGCACGATAAAACAAATCTAGCACTACTCTGACGGTTTCAAACTGTTAGAAGAGTTTACATTCTTCTAACGGTTCTTCTTAGTGAACTGTTACAAGAGTTTACAATATTCTTACGGTTCTTTTAAGTTAACCGTTAGAAAAGTTTACAATAGTCTTACAGTTGCTTGGTAATAACCGTTAGAAAATTGTACTCTATTCTAACGGTTGTTCATAGTACACCATTAGAGTAGCTTACTATCTTCTTACGGTCCATATTAGTAAACCGTTAGAATATAGTGTAATGTTCTAATGGATAGTACTAGTGAACTGTTAGAATATGCTATACTATTTTATCGGATAGTACTAGTGAACCATTAGAATATCTTACTATATTCTAACGGATAGTACTAGTGAACCGTTAGAATATGTTGTATTATTCTATCGGATAGTACTACTGAGAAGTTAGAATATGTTTATCTGTTCTCACTTTCTTTGTTGTTTAGCCGTTAGAAGAAGTTTAGGTACACAATACAGTACAGATAAAGAAAAGGTACATTCACAGAAAAAACACCAATTCACATAGAGTAGAAGAATGCAAAGGAAAAAAAAGAAAATCACAACAAGTGAAATAAGCCAGTCATGGCGGCTAGTTGACACCCACTTCCTCCATCACATATTGAGCCTAAATTTCTTGCAGCTCTCTAAGTTTCTCGCAGCTCTGATGACATGGTGCTCTACATGCATGTGTGAAACGTCAAGAATTAACTTCCTAGTTTCGAATGTCACTCACGATGATTATTACCTAAGTAAGTCATTGGTTCATTAAATATATCATGTTTAAGATAATTCAAATATGATATATCGCTTCATACATTAACATACGTTATGGACACAGAGGTGATTTCTTGTGTACCAGAAGATTGCAGAGTGTGCGCGATCATACTATGGTCGTAGAATGTGCGTGACCATAACTGTTGTAAGAGCTAACCTAAGTAGTGTTCCAAACACGATTCTAGGATGAAATAACTCCCTATGGAGACAACCACCAAGAAGTTGCAACATGTAGTTATCTAAAAACTGCATGGAATAACTGATAAGATAAAGATGCAGTTTATGACTACATCTTAGCAACCGTCAGAACTTCTCAGAATTGATCCATGTTGGCATCCTTTCGATCAGTATAAAAGAGGAAGACAAAGAAACTTGAAGACAATATATGAGATGATATATCAGAATAAGATACAAGTGATAGGAAATATAGAAGCATACAGAGAGATTGTTTACTCTAGTAATAATCTCTTTCCTTATAATCTTTACATACATAGTGAAAACACCACAGGATGTAGGGTTATTATTCAAATCCTTGAGGGCCCGAACTTGTATAATCTCTTGTGTCTCCAGTATATGTTTATCTTAACTTACCCGGTGAGTTTCTTGAATGGTCTCTACTTCCTATATAATAAATCTGCATAAGATCAACTAAGGACCCCGAGTCCAAATCGTCGATAGCTAGCGCCCACCGTGGGGCCTTTTCTTAAGGCGTTTCTTTCATCAGGAGTTCTGATCAGTCATGTCTGGAGCATACGATTCATAGAATGATTTTGATCTCGATGATTATGCTCATATCTAGATGCCCTCGCCTAACGACCCCGTTCCTATAGAAGAGGTCGGTGACAAGAATGTCCATGAGTAACATCCCGAGGGTGAATCTTTTCCAACTTTGGTCATGTCTGTCGGCCAAGAGACAGAGAAGATGGAATTTTCCCCTCATGTGAATCCCACCACATTAGAGGCCGAATATGTGCCATGGCATGTTGTCCCAGAGGATGTGGGTTATAGTGATTTTGAGTTTAGTTCCAGAATGTTTGCTCCGGACAATCTCAAATCCCTTTTTGATTTCAAATCTGATTCGGAATAAGGGGAGATGTTTTCCCTGTCTATGACCTCAGTGCCCCGAGAATTCGCTGCGCTTTTGGAGGAAACTCTTGAGCAACGAATTGTTAGGGAGGAACAAGAGTGCAGACAGAAGGAGGATCAAGCTTGTGAACAGCGAGAGAACGAGGTTCGTAAGGCAATTGAGGAAGGCTTACACCTTGCACAATCTCGTCAAGATGCTATTGTGCGCGATCCTGATGCAAGACCTTCACGCCATCCACCGACTCGTAGGAGTGATCAGACGCTATTTTCACCCCTGGAGTATCCCCCGGCGGTTGAGGCGACCATAACTCCTATGGTTCCCAGAAGGAGTACTCAAGACCGATTTCGTGTTATCATAGATACATTGCGTAACCCTCCTCCTGGGTTGGAAAACGAGGATAGAACAACATTCACCAAAGTCCTCGCGGACACACTTGACGAAGTTGCCTCCCAAGCCACCCCAACAGCATTATCTCGCTCCATAATTCGCTCCTACTCAAGTCATGGGCGACGCAATCGAATGCGAATGACCTCACTTGGGCAGGATAAGGTTAGGCGAATCAGGACCTCCCGTGCTCGCAATCGCCTACCAGTTCATTCTCGCCTGGGACAACGAGCGGATTCTCCTCAAGGTAATGTGTCTCACGACTACAGGGAAGGTCGCGGTGAAAGACATTTCCAAGCCTCTTATGTGGGCTGTAAAGCTTTCTTGCCAGGCCTCCATGCGGTGGTTTGTCTTGATAAGTTCAAACCTGGTGCGATCGAGAGATTCGATGGAACTAAAAATCCATCTGAGTTTCTTCAATTCTATGTCACTGCCATTCAAGCAGCCAGGGGTGATGACTTGGTCATGGAAAACTATCTGCCAACGCTCCTTGAAGGACTTGGTTGTTTAATCAACCAGAGGGGTCAATCTACAATTGGGAAATGTTATGTGACGCGATCCTCAACAATTTCCAAAATTGTTATGAGAAGCCTGATAAGGAAGATGACCTTCATCAATTACGCTAGACTTCGACCATTTGTCAGGGCAAGAAATACCATCCCCAACATTTCAGATACTTCGGTTATCAGGGCTTTCAAGCACGTTGTTTGATACCGAAGGTTTACTGAAGATTTGAGTATTCACCCACCTAGGTCGGTATCAGATCTCTTTGATATGGCAGACCGCTATTCTGACGCGGTTGAGGCTGTGGAGTAGAATAGAATGGTAGACAAAGGGAATTTGCCGCCTCAACCAAGTCTCAAAAATGACAAGAAGGATGATTTTGGCAAGAAGTCAAAATCATCAGCAGGCGGGAAATCCAAGAAGCCCAAGAAGAATGGGGCGGGACAATATCGGGATGTTGCGGTTGCCGACAAGCCACCGCCAGGAAAAGGTAACAAGTTTTTGTTTAACAATAAAAAACCTCCTTCTAATGGTCTCGACAACGACCATTCCGGAAAACAAGCTAACCCGCAGGGAAACAAAAAATGGTGTCCATTGCACAATACTTCTGGACATGATCTCAAGAATTGTCGCAACTGGTTGAAGTGCTTGGAAGACTTCTATCAGGGAACTGGACCCATTCCAACCATACCAGAGCAAGATCAAACTTGCGAGGTTAGGGATGTTAATGAAGATGAAGTTATGGCCTATCAGATACCCCAAAATCACGTAAATATTATTTTTGGTGGTTCTTCTTCTTATTCTTCTAAGTGTCAATTGAAATGTTTTTACTGTGAGGTAAATAAAATTGAAGTTCCACTTGGGGAGCCTCAATTTCCCCATTGGTCGGAAACTCCTTAATTCGACCGGGACGATTGTCCCAGAGGACTAATGCGACCATTGTGACTCCCTCTGGTCAATACCACTATCATTAGCAATGCTAAGGTCGAGAGGATATTAATTGATGAAGGTAGTTCTTTGGATCTATTACTAGTCAAGACTCTTGACGAGATACAAATTCCTCATTCAAAGATTAAACTCATAATTCATCCAGTTTATGGTATAATTCCTGGTCCTTCAATGATGCCGATTGAACAAATTGTATTACCAGTAACATTGAGAGAACCAGGTAATTTTCGAACAGAATTGATTACATCTGATGTAAATGATTGTGATTCGGCATATAACGCTATCTTTAGCAGGCCGACGCTTGCTAAGTTCATCGCAGCAACGCATTACGCTTACCAATGCGTCAAGATACCAGCCCGAAAGGCATAATTTTGGTCTGAGGTAGTCACAATACGGCTCTCACTTGTGATCAGTTATCTGTGGAGTTGGTTGATCAGCTTCCCCTTCGGGATGTTCAGGTTGCGACCATAGCACCAGATGCGATCAAAGCTACCCCGTGACCAGATGAGAAGTTGAAGTTGGTTCCATTGTGCCCAAATGATCCATCTAGAACCATTCAGATTGGATTAGGTTTGGATGAAAAATAGGAACTTGAGCTCATTACTTTCCTCCGGGCTAATGCAGATGTATTTGCGTGGAAACCATCTGACATGCCTAGAGTCCCAAGGGAAGTAATTGAGCATAGGCTAGCAATTCGGCCTGGACAGCGATCAATAAAGCAAAAACTCAGACGCTTTGCTACCGACCGACAAGAAGCCATTCGTTTGGAGTTAGATAAGCTCCAGAAGGCAAGATTTATTCGCGAAGTCGATCATCCTGAATGGCTTGCGAACCCAGTCATGGTCCTAAAGTCAAATGGTAAGTAGCTCATGTGCGTCGATTACACCAGCCTAAAAGTGTCTGCCCAAAGGATGATTTTCCCCGTATTGACCAGTTGGTCAATTCTACCGCGGGTTGTGAATTGATCACTTTCCCTGGATGCTTACTCAGGATATCAACAAATTAGAATGTCAGAAGAAGATGAACAGAAAACTGCCTTCATCACATCGTTTGGCACTTACTGCTACGTCAGAATGTTGTTCGGTCTAAAGAATGCTGGTTCCACGTACCAGCGCTTGATGCAAAAGACCTTTCTTTCCCAATCAGGGCATAATTTTGAAGTTTATGTAGATGACTTGGTTGTAAAGAGTTTTAAAAGCTCTAGTCACAGTGATGATCTGGCTGAAACCTTTTGTAATTTGAATAAATATGGAATAAAGTTGAATCCTGAAAAATGCTCCTTTGCAGTCTCTTCTAGTAAACTTTTAGGTTTCCTAGTTTATTCAAGAGGAATTGAGGTTAATCCTAAGAAAATCAGGGCCATTGAGCAAATGAGATCTCCTTTGACCATGAAGGATGTCCAGAGTCTAACAGGGCGTATGGCGGCTTTAAGTCATTTCATATCGCGGTTAGGCGAACGTGGATTACCTTTCTTTAAGGTTCTGCATAAGTACAATGGGTTCACCTGGTCGGATGAAGCCGAAAAAGTCTTTTAAGAGGTAAAAACATACTTATCTACTGCACCAGTACTGGTTTCTCTGGTTTTGAGGGAACATTTACTCCTTTACTTGGTAGCTACCCCTCACGCGGTCAGTCCAGTCTTGGTCGTGGAGAGGGAAGGTGTGCAACAACCTGTCTATTACGTAAGTGAAGTACTTCATGGACCAAAGGAACATTATCCTGAAGTCCAAAAATTACTTTATGCTCTTTTGATGGCTTCCGGAAAGCTTCGACATTACTTTCAATCACATAAGATTACTGTGCCTTCGTCCTTCCCTTTGGGGGATATTCTCCATAATTTGGAAGTTTCTGGTCGTGTTGCTAAGTGGGCAGTGGAACTTGGGGCATTTGATGTCCATTTCACTCCTCGAGTAGCAGTAAAATCTCAAATTCTTGCAGATTTTGTGGTTGAATGGATTAATCCCGAACCACCTACGCAAGAAGTGGTAGATTTACTATGTGCTGACCACTGGACGATGTACTTTAATGGCTCTCGCAGTTTGCAACACTCGGGGGCTGGAGTGGTCTTAATTATGCCTCAGGGCGACCAACTCCAGTATGTCATACAATTACACTTTGCTGTGGCCAATAACGCAGTAAAGTATGAAGGTTTTCTTGCCGGGCTTCGAGCAGCTAAATTCCTCAGCGTTGGTCGATCAGTGGTGAAGGGAGACTCACAGCTAGTCGTAAACCAAGTAAACAAGGAGTATAGCACCTCCGATGAGACAATGGCTCATTACCTAGAAGAAATGAGGAAATTGGAAAAACACTTTAGTCATTTCAAAGTCCAATTTGTTCTGCGAAGGAATAATGTTCTCACAAACCAATTATCAAACATTGGGTCCTCACGTGCCTCCGCTCTGGCAGGAGTGTTCGTCGAACACTTACAATACCCCTCTATAACGACTCCTGTTAGGGATGATGAGGTGGTAGTTCATGTCACCGACCTCGAGCATGAAGGAGATTGGACCCGTCCATTGCGGATCTATCTTGAACATGGGACCTTGCCCAAGGATGAAACTGAAAGTGATCAGTTGATACGAAAAGCGCATCTATATAGATTAGTTGAAGGAGCCCTATATAGAAAAGGTACTCAAGGAGTATTAATGTGCTGTATACCTCAAAAGGAGGTGTATCACTTTTGAA
The DNA here is from genome assembly GCA_019359835.1 of Pharus latifolius. Classification (NCBI taxonomy): domain Eukaryota; kingdom Viridiplantae; phylum Streptophyta; class Magnoliopsida; order Poales; family Poaceae; genus Pharus; species Pharus latifolius. The sequence continues at coordinate 37,796,419 of CM033325.1, forward strand.
GGAAATTCACGGTGGTGTGTGTGTGGAGCACATGCATCTTACCGGACGCTGGTTGGAAAAGCTTTCTGGCAGGGTTATTATTGGCCTTCGGCACTTAATGATGCCATGAAAATAGTCAAAACATGCCCACAGTGTCAATTTCATCACGGCAAGTTCATCAGCTTGCATATGCCTTACAAACTATTCCTTTAACTTGGCCATTTGCCGTATGGGGAATAGATATAGTGGGCCATATGCCCCAAGTAGTTAATGGATACAAGTTTTTATTCGTAGCCATTGACATGTTTACCAAGTGGATTGAAGCTGAACCAGTCCGCACTATAATCGCCGCTGTGGTGAAGAAATTCTTTCATAAGAATATTGTAGCTCGATTTGGTGTTCCAAGTCGCCTCATTATTGACAACGGGTCCCAATTCATTAGTGGTCTTTTTTTGGACTATTGCGACGACATTGAGACCAAAGTATGTTTTGCATCCATTGCTCATCCACAAAGTAATGGCACTGTTGAACGTGCCAACTGGCAGATATTACAAAGTGTGAAAGAACGAGTTTTTGATAACCTTAAGGTACGCTCGGGGGCTTGGGTAGATGAACTTTACTCCGTTCTATGGGTATTGTGCATGACGTGCAGTCGAGCCACGAGTGAGACACCTTTTCAATTGGTATATGGTGCTAAGGCTGTGTCACCAATAGAAATTTGTATTGGATTTGTTTGTGTAGATCAATTTGATCATTCTAATCAACATGAACAATGTGTCCAAGAAATTACTCTCCTTGAAGAGAAACAAGATCGGGTGTTGATTAAGTCAGCCGCATATTTACAAGCTTTGTGTAAATACCATAGTAAACGGGTGCAACCTCGTAGTCTTCACGTGGGCGACTTGGTTTTACAAAAAATCCAAAACCAGTCCAATCGCAACAATTTCTTCCCTCAGTAGGAAGGCCCTTATACTGTGGTTTCAGTGTCGCAACCTGGATCAGCTCGATTAGCCATGGAAGATAGTAGGATCTTATCCAATACTTGGAATATAGATCAATTGTGCAAGTTCTACGTGTAAGTTTCTTTTATTCCATTTTCCTTTTTAGTTAGCATATTTAGTCCAAATGTACTTCTTTAAGTTATGGTTATATTCTCAACTTTCATCAAACTAAGCTTGGGGGCTGGTCGCCAAGTAACCATCGTTTTATAATGTTCAAAGTGGATTCCCTGTCCGACCCCATGGTCACATCTAGATAAGACATCTCTAAATAAGCCGTTTCTCAACGCATACAAGACTTACTAGTATGCTTTTGATCATACGGGTGGCTGTCAGTTCGCAATAAAATTTGTAATTAATATCAAGATGTGTATTTGTGCGATCACTTGCTCATATCTAGTTGAGACATTTCTTTCTAAACCATTTTCTCAAACGTATAAGAAACTCACTAGGTATTTCTGATCACTTGTTACCATATTATCCTTTATTTCCTGATACTATTATATAGTGTCTTCTATATATATGAGCTCAGGAGGGGGCTAGGGGAATATAACTATAGCATAATTAAGAAACATGTATTTGCATACTTGTTTCCAGTTTTTAATGTACATGTGTACAAATCAGAATACAATCTAGAAACCTTTCTTTATCATTGTTCATTACCATGTGAGAAGAAGAAATAACATCATGATAATCCAAGTTCTTTTAAGAGATTTTTGATCAAGGGCTTGACTTCGTCCATTATCGCCTTGAGTTGATCTTCATTCTCGAATGTAGCATCTCCCACCACTGGATTCAAATCTAAATTTGGGCCATGGTGATGCTTTAATTTGCACAAAATGGCCGAAGCTACAGATCCAACGTTGGTCTTCAATGCTTCTTTCTGCCTATTTGTGTCCTCAGGAAGGTATTCGAGGAGTGATTCGGCTTGAGCAGCAACCAGCTTGCAACATTCACTAAAGGTTCAGACTCTCCTTTTGAGGATCAATAATGTCCGCTTTTAGTAGATCTGCAACCATCTTCAGTTTTTTGAAGGATTCTGACTGAACGTTGCTGCAGCTTGAGATTGTTTGTTCTAGAGCTCTTTTCTTCATGGGCAAGTTCAGCAGCCGTCTTGAGTTCTTCACTGGATGTATGCTGGCGCTCAATGGTCATGTGGAGTTGTCCAATATGAGCTTCTTTTTGGACACATTTCTCCTCGAAGTCATTTTTCCCTTTGATAAGGCTCTTGATCTATTTCTCTTGTGCTACATGATCAAAGTAACACAGTTATGAAAGTTCATGTAAAGAAATGACACTTTCTGCTTATGAGTGAACTTTCAGGTCAGTTTCTTCTGAGCCTCATTAAGTTCTTTCTTCAACAAAGAAAGTTCCATGGTAGCGGCGTCCTTTTGACTTTGTTGCTCAGCCATGGTTTTCATTAATGAAGAATTTTTCCTCCAAAACATAGATGCAAATGTAATCCTTGGTTGATATCCTCTTGTGCGACCATAACTTGACCTGCTATAGTCTTGGATATGGTCGACACCTGAGTCAAGCCCTAAAACAAAGCAAAGTCTGTTGTTTAAACCTGAAATTTCCTAAGGATTTGCATCAAAGGTAAGGTAAAGATTTTTTCTTTACTGACCTTTAAGAACTTGTTGAATGTTTTCTCTAGAGGCTCGGGTTCATCAGCAGGCTGAACCTTGAGAGAAGTTCTTTCCTCGACCAAGGGGAGAATGGATGTTGTTCCTTATGGCAATAGTCCCATGGTCAAGTCAGTAGATGTAGCTTCAACCCTTTCGGATTAAGTGTCTGCAATTATTTCTTCAACAATGGTCTGAGGATTTCTCTCAGCCATTGTGTTCATGCCCACACTCTTTGTGACTTCCATTGCAGGTTAATCGCTTGATACAGGTGGAGTCAGCAAAGTGATGGGCATAGGATTTCTGATAAAGATTGCAACTTACAAAAATAATGAATTAAATCTTGCAAAGATCAAAAGTTAGAGGGAAGAGATGTCTTTACCTAATTCGCAGCCCCATCAAGCTTTGGGGGCTCGATGCTTCACTTCTGGGCGACAAAAGTGAAGCCAGCGATTTCATCGTGACATCATCAGAGCTTGTCCTTGTTTTCCTCTTCTTAAACAGGACAGTGGTCTCCTCCTCCTGCATATTCAAAAGATGATTTATATGTGCAATGATGTAAATTTTGCGAAGTATGACATTCTTACCGCAACAGCTTCTTCTACGTTTGTAGGGGGTGTCACTAGGTCTAGGCTTGTTGAAACTATGGCCGTAGAATCCCCCGCGACCATGGTTGTAGAAGTTCTGGCCTTAGTGCTGGCAACCTCTCTCGTGGCCGCGAGCTCTCCGGCGACCACAGAAACCACTACCACAATAGATATCTCTGCTATTGCGGTCAGTATGTTGGCCATGTTGGGGGAGGACGGTACCTCTGGAATGGCTATTTCCATAGAGTTTACCGTTCTTCTCCTTCGATGGATCAGAGGAACTTCATCTTCCTCATCCTCGCTCCCCTCACCCTGTACGATCAAAAAGTGACTCCTACTCGTACATGGCACAACAGGGCGAATAGAAAACCTTACCACGACACTCTTTGCTTCAGTTTTCTTTGCTTTCGATGAAGCCCCCCTTATGGCCTTCGTTTTGGTCATGCTAGAGGTTGGCTCCTTCGTCTTCTTGGCTTTAGAAGAGATAATTTTTACTCTCTTCGATGATGACCTCCCAGAAGGCCCAACGTCATCAACAAGACTCTTCGTTCTGATAACTTGCCCTTCCAGCAGCTGTATCATTCAACAATTTGTTCTTTGATGATCAGCATTAATAGACAGAAGAAGCTTCTCAAAAGAAGGCTTACCTTTTGGTGCTCTTGTCTTATGTTGATGCTGCTGCTGACCAGGCTCTGCGACCGGGTTGAGCCAAGAACTCCTTCCGTTGCTATGTTGTGCGGCTTCAGATGGTGGTTCATCCTCCTATCGATCTCGGATGAGGATAGAGCTATTTATCATGACAATCATTTAGCATAAACATTAGATTGTCAACAATTTCAAATATTTTTGGAGTAAATAAACTTACCCTAGTTATAATCCAAGGTGTTGTCCATCATAGAACACACCTCCCAGGTTGGATGTTCCCTCTTCTTTAGAGGACTCACCATGTTCTTCACGAAGTCACGTATTATATCTCGTGTAGTCAGTCCCTACAGGACTAAGCGAAGAATTGCCTGGGATTGCTTCTGTAAATCTTGGTTTAAAGTGGGAGCAACGTCCATCTCTTTGCTCTTCATTGGTCGATGGTTCTCAAACCAGAGACTGCTCTCTACCGGTGTGGCACTGTAGAACCATCGCTGGTTCCATCTGTGCACAGAGTCCCGCAGCAGGAAAGAGGGATAATCTTTCTTCTCCCCCAGTCAAAAATAGACACACCTTACTGCGCTAGAACTCTTTGACCACGCTAAGAAGTAGAATCGTCGGAACAAATCTACACACAGCAATACTCCAACAAATGCCTCACACAGGTGCTGAAAAACAGCCAGAACGAGGATAGCATTGGGGTGATGGTTTACCAACTCTAAATCAAAGTGTGCCAGGATCTCTTGAAGGAATTTGCTTTCTGGCAGACGGAATCCACACAGCAGAAAGTCTTCAAAAATCACCAGTTCGTTCTCCTGGACAATTGGGGTTTTTTCTCGTTTCCCCACAGGCCACCAATTGATTAGCAGCTGAGAGGGAAGAATTTCCTCTTTCTCCAATGCTGCCAAACTCTCATCGTCACAATGGCTTGATCGGCTCCAAGATGCCATCACTATGAAGATCTTGGGCAAGATGAGGGTTTTTGGTGGTGATGAGAGCAACGGTGAATAACAAGGGTTTTTTGCGGTGGAGTGGCAGATGTAAAAGAGGGTTCTTTGAAGCTTCTCAACGAAGGTAACTCCTTTTATATGCCCGAGGCCACTACCTACTACATTCATTATTGTAATATTTTCTCATAACGGGTTTTCACAGATTGAACCCGAAACCATATCGTTAACCCTAAATAGACTTTGAAACAAAATGAATCTTTCTGGAAACTGAAGGGTCATTTTATTTCACATTTGGGGGCTATAGTACAAATAATCATATTATAATGGGATTTTGTGATCTTAGTGCTACTCTATGGTCTCAGGGTAACCCTGTGACCTCAGTGTTCCCTATGGTCTTAATGCAATCCTGTGATTTCAGTACTTTATAGATGCAAAGACCATAGTCATAATATCTTACCTATGAATATTATGATTATAGAAGCATTTACCTGTAATCATTTTATTTATACAGAGATTTTTGTCCTAGTTTTCTATTACTTCGGTTTGTTATCACAGTAACCATTGACATAGTATTAACTACCTGTGGATGTTATGGTCGCAGAGACATTTACCTGTAACCACTTTTCACACAGAGAATATTCACTCAAAATCAAATTGAGAATTCACAAATGATTATAGATTGTGCGTAATCATTGTAAAGAAAAGAATTTTATTTTTTACATTCTGTACATAAAAAAGGGATGCAGGAGACCAAAGCATCGACCTGACCTGGGAGTAATGTACAAAGTTCTCCAAGGGACATGTTGTTGCTAAGGGATTAACACTATCTACCCCAAGACACTCTGCAACATCTCTCAATCTTTCAATGTCGTCTCTTATAACTAGAGTACAACTGGTCCTAATTGCATTAGAGAGATCCCTCTACCCTCGCACAAGGTCTCTCTCTTCGCGAGCCAGCCTAGCATCATCAACAGCCTTGTTATGACTCTCCCTCAGGTAATCGACAACCAGGAAGACAGTATCAAGCTTGCGCCCTCGCTTGAGGGACAGCTCCTCAATTCTTTCTTTTTCTTCTTGGAGAGTTCTACACAAGGCAATCTTCTCCTTCAGAAGAACCTCCATCTTAGGAAGATGTTCCCTAAGAACCCACAATGCCATGTCCTCCTATATGAACAGACGGTTAACCCAGATTGTACATAAGAAGGATCAAGAGAAAAAAAAGGGAGATTTACCTTAGGGGAAAATGTTGACTGGACCACTGAAGGATATGGTGACAAAGGCACTGCAGATGCAGTGGCAATTAGTGCTCCAGAAGTTGGAGGCAAAACAAAATCTAAGGGCAATGTGGCAGCCCAAACTTCAGTTCCCATTAGCTTGTTGGATGAAGTTCCACTGGATGATCTTGCATCATCCCCAGATCTCTTCTTTGAAGATGTCGAATCCTCGAATACCTAAAGAATTCCAAAATGTATTACTTTGGAAAAATCCACCGAAAAGGACAGAGTCACATAGATTCTTCGAAAGAGAATTACCTTTTGAAGAACCTATTCAATCTCATCTTCTATTGCCAGCTCCTCTTCATCACTCTCAACAATTTGTTTGGAGTCTCGGTTCACCATTGAGATGAGAACAGAGAAGGAGGATTGAAGTAAGAAGTTGAGAAGAAGTTCTAAAGACTAAACTAGTAAAAGCTTGTAATTCTTATAACAAAAGACCTGACTATTTATAAGGTCCGGAGGCGACGGTTCGTATTCACAAAAGCCTCGAGTTCTTAAAAATGCACTTGAGTTTTGCCTCGATTTGTTGCAAAAAGACTTCATAATGGCCTGTCAAAATTAACCCCAAAGTTTTTCTTGGGAAATGAACCGACATATATCTTCTTTACAACAAGAGAAGGTGAAACGCCAAATACTGTACTCTTGAAATTTGAAGTGATAAACTTTTTATTACTTCAAATTTGGGGGCTAGCTGATGATGATTATTACCTAAGAAAGTCATCAGTTCATTACAAATATCATGTTTAAGATAATTCGAATATGATATATGGCTTCATACATTAACAGACGTTATGGACACAGAGGTGATTTCCTGTGTACCAGAGGGTCGCAGAGTGTGCGCAACCATACCATGGCCGTAGAATGTGTACGACCATAATTGTTGTAAGAGCTAACCTGAGTAGTGTTCCAAACATGGTTCCAGGATGAAATAACTCCCTGTGGAGACAACCCACCAGGAAGTTGTGATATGCAGTTATCTAAAAACCGAATGGAATAACTGATAAGATGATAAAGATGCAGTTTATGACTACATCTTAGCAATCGTCAGAACTTCCCATAATTGATCCATGTTGGCATCCTTTCGATCAGTATAAAAGGGGAAGACAAAGCAACTTGAAGACAATATATGAGACGATATATCATAATAAGATACAAGTGATAGGAAATATATAAGCATACAGAGAGATTGTTTACTCTAGTAATAATCTCTCCTTGTAATCTTTACAAACATAGTGAAAATACCACAGGACGTAGCGTTATTATTCAAATCCTTGAGGGCCCGAACCAGTATAATCTCTTGTGTCTCTAGTATATGTTTATCTTAACTTACCCAGTGAGAGTCTTGAATGGTCTCCACTGCCTACATAATAAATCTGCATAAGATCGACTAAGGACCCCGAGTCCAAATCATCGACAGTCACATCCAATTTTCAAATTTGGGTTAGCTAAAATGCTTACATGAGGGAATTGGACAAAGTTTTTCCTGACTAGGTCATACATAAACCGCAACAGATAAAACCCATATTCCCATGATTATGGCTGCTGAGAGCACTGAGATAATTGCATATGTGAAGACATGTTAGCTATTCTTTCCATAAACTAATTAAGGATAAATTAAAAGACTCGTGAGTAGTTTGATCTTACTAATTACCTCATATTCTTTCCAAGAAATTCAGTCGCCCTCCGATGTGTCATGCCTCCCTCCAGTGGACACACAATTTTTGAAAGCCCTGCAGTTAAGTTAGCATTGCCGGTTAATATGTTATCATTAGCTGGTGAGATCAAAATTTAAATCAAATATTTTACTTGCGCGTCCATATTCCCCTTGATCACGTATTTCTTCGGTTACCTATTGCGCATCAAATCAGGTAGTACACCTCATTCCTCCACGGACAGATCACAAGGAGGATCCAATGGCACCTACATTGTGCATAAAAGAGAACCGCTTAAAGTATATGTTAGGTGTAACATACAAGAATGAGTTAAATTAGTAGGAAATGCACTAACATTTGGTGGTACGGCGTAAGAATGAACTCCCTGTCCTGCTGTGCCAACAGTGCCCTTGATATGTACTGCTCAATGTGTGCTGCGTCCTGCTCTAGCATCGTGAGGCTTATTTTCTCTGGGTCGAGGAAACCCACCTTGTCACACACCCTTGTTGACGCCAGTCTGTACATGCACCTGCGACAATAGTATTGCATAGAAAGTTACTAGATTTATTAAATGAACTACAACAATATATAGGATCAGCAAACTCACAGGACTCTATTCCGTAGGATGGACACATCAAGTTCCCGCCAGTTAAAGAGGTCGAACAAATCCTCGTGTGCCACGGATATGCTCTCGGGCTCACGGTGGAACTGTCCAGGCCTGAAGGGAACTAGGAAGTTCAAGTTGCGCTAGGCCCGGTGTAGGTACAACTGGTGGAGGTCTCTGGTTGTGTGATCCAATTTATGAAAAATTGCCTCCTACACAAGTGAGAACCCATTCTTGAACTTATCCGGCTGTCCCTTTGTCCCTTTGCCTTTTCCCTTGCCTTTTGCCGGGGAGCAAGTGCGTACCTTCGAAGCCAAGGGCGGGGTGTTGACGGCTTTATTTGTAGGTGAAGGGGCTTTCCTCGGAGGCATGGATCCTTTGGCTAGGGTTGAGGTCGTCTTTTGCGGATTGAGGGCCGGAGGAGATCCCTCATGCTCTATGCTGGGGGTGGGGTCCTCAGGTAGTATGCTGGCAGGCCACTTCAATTTATAAACACGTATGTTAGATTCTGCAAGTTGAGTGTATTAAGTAGGTTGTAAACTAAAATGGGTAGGATTTACCTCCTGTATTATAATACACTTCTTGGGCCACTATACGTATGAGCCCACTGCCTCAGCAACTGTCCGCATTTCCTCTGTTGGGACAGGCAATGCAAAAGCGGTGTAGTCCGGGAGGGGCATGTCCACCTGTACCTTTGCGAACCCTGACTTTAGAGGTACTTAGTGGATCTACACATCCTCCCCAGACGAATATACGACCCCGTGTGCAACCACTACGGGGTCGCCTAGGTGAACCACTAGGCTGCAGCTCTCTGGTTTCTGCAAATTTGAAACAATTAAAACAAGTTAGTGAAACAATTCTAACAGAACGGGAGTGGCATCAACTTAAGTGCACAGCTCAAGGCTTGCAATACCTCAAGAAGAAACACCGGATCCATGTGGACCTTCGAAGAGCAACTGCTCGGCCGACCCCACGAGGTATTGTCGCCCTCGGGAGCTGGATCTATAGCCTTGGACTACATCATTCTGGTCAGCTGTCCTAACTATTCGCTCATTTCAGCGAACCTGGCCTCGAATTCTGCAGTCATGTTTGCCCGTACTGACGAGGGATATTACCTGAGTCAAAATGTCCATACCATTTCCATGGTCGTGCACAATGCTCCATGGTCGAACATACCTTTCTATGATTGCAGAAGACCAAGGAAAGAGATAATGGAATGGTCCAAGGATATTTCGGACGTGCCCCATCAATGATATTTAACTCTCATAGTTTTAGCTATGGAACTCTACAAGTCTTAACACTTGGCATTACCAGTTCCATGGTCTCATGTTATACCTACGAATGCTATGGTCGCAGAGACATCTGCCTACTACCATACACTATCGCAGAGACAAAACCTGATATCTATGCGTGGTTGTAGGAGGTGCGCAATCATAGTATTCAAGACTTGTACTACAATACGAAGATTATGTATTATAAGTCACCATTCACAATAACCGTTCCTTGATCCATATGATTATTGCCGAAATAATCATAAGTCCCTAACAAGGAAACTGTCAAAGAAGATGAGGGTGGTGAAGCAGTTTCCATGACACTAGGTTAAAGCTACTTAACTGCCACGTAACCATGACCTTTGACAACCACCACATAACCACGACTCGCAGCAATCACCATGAAGCAGTTATGGGCAATCGCGAGGCACGTCTTTAGGAGAACTACCGACGATCTCTTCGGAAAGTATAAAAAGACCTTCAAGGGAAGGATGGAGGGGGACGACCGATCCATAGAGAGAATGGCGGACTAGAGATAGTGATAGGAATAAACAATACATTCTCTTTGTAATCCTCTTTTTCACAGTGATAAATACACAGGAGTAGGGTTATTACTCAGTTACAAGGGCCCGAACCTGGATAAATTCTCGTGTCATTAGATTCATAAATACCTTGAATTCCTCGGTACTTGTCTGGATTGCCTCATTTCACAACCCATCTAAATTCTACATAAGCTCGATAGAAGAACCCTCGGGTCCCAATCGTAGACAGCTGGCGCCCACCGTGGGGCCTTCAAGACATTTTCACCAAGGTTCATTGTGTCTATGGATCCTTTCCTTGCCTGCATGATTCTGTGAACGAATTCGATCTCAAGGATGAGTAGATGCCATGGATGAAGATAGTGTCCCTATCAATGGTGCTGGCACTACCCTCGAGACTTCTCTCGAGGAAGCATCATCTTCAGTTCCAATCACATTGGTCGAACGAGAATCCAAGAAGGCAATGCGCTTACCCTCTGTGAGTTTTACCACATCTAAGGACGAGCATGTGCCGCAACACATAGTCCCAGAAGATACAGGAGATGATGATCTTGAATTCAGTCTAGATAACTTTTCTCCAGACAATTTAAAATCTCTCTTTAATTTTGAGTCTGACTCAGACAAAGATGAGATGCGTTCTCCATCCGCGAATTCAATTCCAAGGGAAGTCGCTGCACAATCTCAGGAAACCCCTGAGCAACGTGTTGCTAGGGAAGAACAAAAGCACAAACAGAAAGAGGATGGAGCGCGCGAACAACGAGAGGCCGAGGTTCGCAAGGTCGCAAAGGATCTCCTGCATTTTGCGCCAGCTCGCCACGATGCTGCTATCATCAACTTTGCTCCAAGAACGTCTCGTCAACCACATCTCGATGGTTGCAGACATGAACACACGCTGCTCTCGGCTCCGGAGTATTCCCTGACAGCTGAGGTGACAGTGTTGAAGACTCCTGTGGCACCCAGAAGAAGTACGCAAGATCATATCCGTGTGATTGCAGAGGCATTTCGCAATCCTACTTCTGGTCTCGCTAATGATGATGGGGGCAACATTCGCAAGGGTGCTTGCAGATAACCTTGATGGAGTCGCTTCGGACATAACATCTACAGCGTCATCGCGTTCGGCGACTCAAGAATGAGACGGTTCCTATCAAAGCCAGAAGAGACATAATTTTGCACATATCCGACATGGCAAATCCAGGTGAACTGATACTTCTTGCGACCCTAATTGCGTACCGGTGCACTCGCGCTTGGGACCACGTCGCGAATTTCCTCAAGCTGACTCTTTCCACGACCATGATGATAGTTGCGACGATCGACAACTGCAAAGTTTGTACGTGGATTGCAAGGCTTTCTAGCCAGGACTACGAAATGTGGTCTGACTTGATAAGTTTAAGCCCAGTACGATCGAGAGATTCGATTGGACTCAAGATCCAACCGAATTTCTCCTGATTTATGTCACTACCATTCAAGTGGCCGGAGGAAATGAATGGGTTGTCGCACCCCGCCTTCATAGGAGAACACGACTACTCCCGTGAGGACCCAGCTCACTGCAGCTGATCCCAAACCATTTGAATTCCCAGGATGAGTCAAACACAAGACTATATTGCATCTTTTTAACCTTCATTACATTGAGCAGTATGGCCTGTTGGCCTTATTACAACTTAATAAATTACAAGCCATCACGACATAAATAAATCTGGTTGCAATAAAACATCTACTCGTCAAAAGCTAAGTGAACCCCCATAGCAAGAAGTTGAAAGCAGAGCAACACTCCTTAGGGCTCGGACGGAACTGACTCTCCTCCTTGTGGATCCAAAAGTTCTTCAAACATTCGTCTTGATAATGGAACACTCCGTCTGTTGGATGGTGGATTGCAAGGGTGAGTACTTACGTACTCAACAAGTCATAGTATACAAGAATATATACATATAATAGTGGTGTTATGAACCTATGCTAATAGAGAAAAAGGGGAGGCTGCAAAATACTTTCTCTCTTCACAATTTATGCGTATGGCAGTACTTATCATAACATATCATTAATATCTTTTATAAACTCTTAGGATGCACAAATGAGTTAAGTCTAACAAATTTTTATTTGGAAAACATACTTGTGTGAATCCACCGCGTGCAGACTCCAGAACCTGGGAGCTCAGAGTATTCGAATACGTTTTAAAACTTTTCAAAGGTGTACCACTTTAAATCCACTTCTTCACTCGGCTTTCAAGTCGGTACCTCTCCATGCAAATTTTATGTATGTGATAAAGCCGACATCACACAACGGTTTTGTAGTCTAGTATTAACAGTATCCCTGCCCGATAAATAGACAGTTAAGTCTAAGATACCGTTGTGGGTCCTCCCCACTGCCCAAACTACCTAGCCTTGGTCTATGTCCTCGCAAGACACATGAACTTATGGATGCAGCCGCGCACGACTCAAATCCAGGCGTAGGGCGACTTCCTTCTTTACACCTTATCTTCTCATTCTTTTTCTGATCTCACACCACTCATAGTCATCTGCGGCCCACCAGTTTCCATGCGAGAAACCGGACCGACATACCATGCAGGGAACGGTTAATTCCAAGAAAGCTACTAAGTTGTGCCTGTCCCATACTAAGCAAGTGGTTGGTATGTTTTCATGCCACATTGAACTACAACACAAGGTTCTAATCCTTATATGCCAATGACCGGTTCATTCCACAATCCCTGCACTCGTCAGTGCTACCACCGTTCCATACCAAACTCTGGTCACGGCTAGGGTTTTATTTCATGAATATACATATATACATATATATTAGTTATGGCTCACAATTTGATCATGTTGTAAAGAATCTCCTCATATTTCATCGGCATATAGCCTGGTACTGCCATGTCATACTTTTCTCATTTCATCACATGAAATACTATTTATAGTCAAGGTGATATCTTAACAATTCATACAATATAGGTTCAAGATGTTCAAGAATATGACTTGCCTTCCGTGTCATAAATATCTGCAGTCGGTGTCAGGTTGGTGGTGAAGTCCTCGAACTCCGTCTTTGGATCTACTCAGCAACAAACCAAACACACAATGATTACTAACTATTTTAAATACTTTATAATCTACATGCATGCTTGCTTAAGAGAAGGAAATGGATTGGCGATTTAGGGATAGAATGTATATATATGCTGAGGCTATGTCGAAATGATGGAATCAGGAGGATTTGGACTATGATTGGATGTTAAAGACTCTTAGGGTTCAAGGCATCGAAATTGACATTGAGTTCGCTGCTGGTTTGCTCAAAGATAGCAAATGTCAGCCGATTGACATTCGGTTCACGGCCTGACATAGTCAAGAGTGGCATAGACAAGGTTTAGAGGGTTTCTAGTGGACAAAACAAGTTTGGCTTAAGGCATTGGGTGCACAACTGAACAAAGTGGTTAAATGAAAAAATGGTTTCTATAGAAAAGTCCAGGAATTCACAGAAATTACAGACAAGTCCCTGGCACAAAGAGCAGAGTGCCAGAGCACTCTCATTTCTTAGGGCTTGCGCGTCTAGACAATTTGCCCAAGCGTTGCTTCACCAACTTTGCCAATCAGGTAGGTGAGGTTACAAGGATGTTGTTGGCGAAGTTAATTGGACAGTGGCGGCGAGACGACGGCGAACGGCGAGGTCGAACTTGTTGGCTTTCAAGAACAAGGGCGAGCTAAGGTGACAGCGAGCTAGGGTGAATGAAACATGAAATTGATTGAGGGTTTATGATCCTAAAGCGATGCTGAAGGTGCTAGTGGAAGGAAATTGGCTGAGGTTGTGATTTGAGGCTCGCCAGCATTACGGCCGGACTCGAAGAAGACGGCAAATGTGGTGATACTGGCTTAGGGCAATGCAGGTTAAATGGGCTCGGCTACACCATCTACAAGATACAAGGAACATGCTGGTGCAGCTGGTTTGGCTGAGGACACAGTGGAGCAAGCCGGTAACGTGCGACGGTCATGACAGCGCGCAAAGATCAAGAAATCAGCAAACACGGGTTAATTTCAAATTTGAATTGAACATGCTCGCTGGTTCAAAAGGCTCTAGTGATCATTTTGCTTTACTATAGAGGAGGCTAATTTGGACCGGAGTGAGTTTAATAGTGGGAACAAGGAAAATGCCAATTACGGCGATCACTAGCATTGAGGTCCACCAGAGTTTGATTAAGGGCTACAGCACGATGAGGTGAGCATAAGGAACTTACTGATCGAGTCAAATTGGGATTTGGTGCAGCGGAATTATCTGGCACCGTGATCCTCCTTGGCTGCTCGCCGGAGAAGAAGACGAAGATGAAGAAAATCTGGTTTTAATGGCTAAGGAAACTCTGGAGTGAAGTGATGAAGACGAAGCTGATCTGGGGCTGCTATTTAAAGGCACAGGGCGGAGATGGCGAGGGGAACAACAACAAAGTTTGTGCCAGTGAAGAACTGGTCGAAGCAAACAGCGGCAATGATGGGACGGCACAACGGCTCTGCAACTGTGTTTGGTCGGCTCATTGGAACTTGGCGCTGGCCGGTGCAAAGCGGAGGCAACAAAGTTAGCTCGACGTGGAGACATGGCGCAAAGCTTTTGACAAAGTTGCTGCTGCTGCTGGAGCGCGGTCGCTGCTGGTCGCGCGTGCGATTGCTGCTGCTGCCACAGCGACGGTTTTGGCGCAGGCACGTGCGCACATGCAGGTGCAAGAGAACATGAGTGCAGGCGAGGACCAGTGGCAAAGATCGCAGCGTGGCCTGGCGCTAGTCGAAGCTGTGCTGGCGGGTGTGGTCGAAAAGGGCTGAACAAGAAATCTGGACCAAATTGCAATTACAGAATTTGGGTTGTGGACTGATTTGCAATTCCTGAGAATTAGATGGTTAAGGCTGAAACTGATTTCACTGATCTGGCAAACTTTATTCAACAGATGATTTGGCAAAGATATAAGATAAGATTTGGAACATTTGAATAGTTTTTGGATGAAACGAAAACAGGGTAATTAGGGTACTTAGAATCTGAATTCCGTCGAAACTGAAAATCTGGGATTTAGGATAAAATTTTGAGATTCTCATAGAAGTAGATTTTGTACTGAATAACATTTTTGAGGTGTTCGCTAAATCAGATTAGGATTTGGAGTTGATTTGTGGATTTTAGCCTTTTCAGGCTTCTAGGAAATCTGAAAAGGATCAATTTGCGATACTTCTTGGATTGATTTGCAAAAATGGTCTAGATGATGGAGTTTTCCTGCCAACTTTTTGAATTAAGGTATTAGCATACCCTTGATCATAATCCAAGAATAATTTGGTCTGGATTAGGTCAGGATTTGATCAAATCGTCATTCTGAATGTCAGAAAACTTAGGGTAATTAGAATATTAAATAATTCCGTTTTCAAAAGCAAATTGAGACTGATAATTTTGGGAGTTAGAGATCGAATCTGATCTGACTTCTGAAGGCTTTTCTACTCAGGATAATTAGTAGGCCATATTTGGATGATCTGATCTTGATTTGGGTCTAAGGCAATGATTTTGAGATTTTTGGGCTTCAGGATAGAATAGATTTGAGATGATCTTGCTACTTCGAAAGAGACATATGCATGCATGATTTTCCATGAAAAATGACGTTTTCACCCCAAAACCAGGGTGTTACACGGGTTGTAGCAAATTATTTGCCAACAGTCCTTGAGGGTCTGGCACGGACCTGATTGTTCGATCAACCGAAAGGATCTATCTACAATTGGGAGATGTTGTGTGATGCCATCCTCAACAACTTCCAAAACTGCTATGAGAAGCCTAGCAAAGAAGATGATCTTCATCGTCTACGCTAAACTTCGATTGAGACTTTTCGGCAGTTTGTTAAGAGATTCGTAGGAGTGAGAAATACCATTCCTAATATCTTTGGTACCGAAGGTTCACGGAGGATTTAAGTATCCATCCCCCATGATTAGTGTTAGAGCTTTTCGACATGGCTGATCGATATTCCAATGCAGCTGGGGCTGTGGAATGGAATAGAATGGTGGATAAGGGCAACTTACTCCTCAACCTGGTCTCAAAACCGAAAAGAAGGAAAATTCAAGCAAGAAGTCTGAATCATTTGCAGGTGGAAAATCCAAAAAGCCTAAGAAGAATGGAGCAGGACAATTCCATGAGGTCACAGTCATGGATATGCAACCACAAGAGAAAGGTCAAAAAGTTCCATTGAAAGTTAATAGATCTCCTTCTGGTGGTCGCAATGGAGACCATACAGAAAAAAATACTAACCCGTAGGGAATCAGAAATGGTGTCTGTTACACAGTGTTTCTGGACACTACCTCAAGAATTGTCGCACCTGGTTGAAGCGCATGGAGGACTTTTATCGAGGTAATGCACCTATGCCAATTATACCAGCACAAGGACAATCCTGTATGATTAAAGACGCCGATGGAGATGAGGAAATGCCATACTAGGTACCTAGTAATCTTGTTAATATTATTTTTGGTGGCTCTTAGTCTTATTTTTCTAAGCGTCAATATAAATCTGTTTACCGGGAGGTAAATAGTGTTGAAGCTCCTCTTGGGGAGCCTCAATTTCCTCATTGGTTAGAAACTTCCTTGACCTTTAGCCTGGAAGATTGTCCTGAAGGGTTATCACGGCCATGATGGCTTCCTTTGGTAATTCCCCCATTATTAGCAATGCTAAAGTAAGGCGAGTATTAGTTGACGGAGGAAGTTCCCTCGACCGATTATTTGCCAAAGCTCTTGACGAGATGCAAATACCTCATTCAAAGATTAAACCAGTGGCTCATCTATTTTTCAAGATAATCTCTAGTCCTTCAATGATGCCCATCAGACAAATAGTCTTACTAGTAACACTCAGAGGGCCAGAAAACTTTCGAACAAAGTTGATTACTTTTGATGTAATTGATTTTGATTCAACTTATAATGCCATCTTTGGTAGGCCTTCACTCACTAAATTCGTGGTGGCAATGCACTACGCTTATCAGTGCATTAAAGTACCAGGACCAAAAGGCGTAATCATAGTTGGAGGCAGCCAAATACGGCTCTTACTTGTGATCACATATCCCTGGAATTGGTCGACGAACATCCCCTATGGGACGTTAAGCTAGCGACCAAGGAACCTGATGTGGTCAAGGTCACTCCGCAACCAGAAGAAAAACTCAAGCAGGTTCCTTTATTCCCAGATGACCCATCTAAGAGCATTCAGATTGGGTCAGCATTGGATGACAAATAGGAACTCGCGCTCATCACTTTCCTCTGAGCTAACACATATGTGTTTGCGTGGAAATCATCCAACATGCCCAGAGTCCCAAGAGAAGTAATCGAGCACAAGCTAGCAATTCGGCCTGGACAGCGACTAATAAAGCAAAAGCTCAGATGCTTTGCTCCTGATCAACAGGAAGCCATTCATTCGGAGTTAGATAAATTCTAGGAAGCTAGCTTCATTCGCGAGGTTAACCATCCTGAATGGCTCATGAACCCGGTCATGGTTCTGAAATCCAATGGTAAGTTGCACATGTGCGTCGGTTACACCAATCTTAGTAATGCCTGTCCGAAGGACGATTTTCCCCTTCCTCGCATCGACCAGTTGGTTGATTCAACAGCGGGTTGTGAACTGATGAGCTTCTTGAATGCTTACTCAAGGTACCATCAAATCAGCATGGCAGAAGTAGATAAAGAGAAAAATGCCTTCATCACACCATTTGGCACCTAGTGCTACGTCAGAATGCCATTTGGGCTCAAGAATGCTGGTTCCATGTATCAGCGCTTGATGCAGAACATCTTTCTATCTCAATTAGCGCGCAATTTAGACGCTTATGTTGATGATCTAGTTGTAAAGAGTTTAAAAATCTCTAATAATGTAAATGATCTCACTGAGACTTTATGTAATTTGAATAAACATGGAATCAAGTTGAATCCCGAAAAGTGCTCTTTTGGAGTTTCTTCTGGTAAACTTTTAGGTTTCCTTGTTTGTTTGAGAGGCATTGAGGTCAATCCCAATAAAATCCGAGCCATTGAACAAATGTGATCTCCTTCGACAATGAAGGAGGTTCAAAGCCTAACAGGTCACATGGCGACTTTGAGTTATTTCATCTCGCGGTTAGGCGAACGTGGATTACCATTCTTTAAGGTTCTACGTAAACACAATGGTTTCCAGTGGTCGGACGAGGCCGAAAAAGCTTTTCAAGAAGTCAAAGCATATTTATCAAGTGCTTAAGTGTTGGTTTCCCCAAACGTGGGAGAACCCTTTCTCATTTACTTAGCTGCTACCCCTCACACGGTCAGTGCAATCCTGGTCGCAGAAAGGGAAGGCGTGCAGCAGCCAGTATATTACGTAAGTAAACCTCTAAATGGACCAAAGGAGCATTAGCCCGAGGTCCAAAAACAACTCTATGCTCTCTTAATGGCTTCCCGAAAGCTGCGACATTACTTTCAAGCGCACAAGATTTCCATGCCATCGTCCTTTCCCTTAGGGGACATTCTCCGAAATCCGGAAGTAACTGGTCGAGTTCCACAGTGGGCAGTAGAACTCGGAGAATTTTATCTCCATTTCACTGCTCGAGTAGCAATCAAATCTCAAAATCTTGTAGATTTTCTGGTCGAATGGACTAATCCCGAACCACTTGCGTAAGAACAAACATATTTGTCAACTACCGACCATTGGACGATGTATTTCGATGGTTTTTGTTGTTTTTAAAACTCGGGGGCTGGAGTGGTCTTAATCACACCTTAGGGCGACCAACTCCAGTATGTCATACAACTCCACTTTGTTGCAACCAATAACGTAGCAAAGTATGAAGGTCTTCTGGCTGGGCTTCGAGCAGCCAAATCCCTTGGAGTCCATTGACTAGTGGTGAAGGGAGATTCACAACTAGTCGTAAACCAGGTAAACAAGGAGTATAGCACCTCCGATGAGACAATGGCTCATTACCTGGATGAAGTGAGGAAATTGGAAGAACATTTCAGAAATTTTGAAATCCAATTTGTTCCGCGAAGAGACAATATTCTTGCAGACAAATTATTGAAAATTGACTCCTCACATGCATCTGCTCCGGCAAGAGTGTTCATTGAACACTTAAAACATCCCTCAATCACAGAGAAGACAAAGGCAATGACTAACGTCTCCACCCTCAAGCAGGAAGCAGATTGGATCCAACCATTGAAGATCTATCGTGTGCATGGGACCTTGCCGGAGGATGAAACCAAGGTTGATCAGTTAGTTAGAAAAGCACACATGTACAAACTGATCGAAGGGACTTTGTACAGAAAGAGTACTCAAGGAGTACTCATGCGTTGGATACCTCAAGGAGAAGGACAAAACCTTCTGAGAGAAATTCATAGGGGCATGTGTGGTGCACATGCATCCTATAGGACACTAGTCGAAAAGGCTTTTCAACAAGGGTATTACTGGCCTTCGGCATTAAACGATGCCAGAAAATTAGTTAAGACATGCCCGCAATGTTAATTTCATGCTCAGCAACTTCATCAGCCAGCATATGCATTACAAACTATTTCCTTGACTTAGCCATTTGCCGTATTGGGAATAGATATTCTGGGTCCATTGCCCCAAGCTGTCAATGGATATAAGTTTTTGTTCGTAGCCATTGATACGTTCACTAAATAGATCGAGGCTGAACCAGTCCGAACCATTACCGCTGTAACGGCAAAGAAGTTCTTTCATAAGAACATTGTGACACGATTTGGTGTTCCAAGTCGTCTCATCACAGATAACAGATCCCAATTTGTTAGTGGTCTTTTTCTAGACTATTACGACGATATTGGGACCAAAATCTGTTTCGCATTAGTCGCTCATCCGCAGAGCAATTGTGCAAGTGAACGCCCCAACCGGCAAATAATACAAGGGGCTAAGAAACGTGTATTCGGCTGCCTTAAAGTATGCTCGGGGGCTTGGGTAGATGAACTCTACTCTGTTCTATGGGCACTTAGCACCACACCCAGTAGAGCTACAGGTGAAACGCCTTTCCAACTTATTTTTGGTGCAGAAGCCATGCTACCAAATGAAAACCATCTTGGCTCTACTCGTGTGGATAACTTAAATATCATTAATCAAAGTGAGACATGTGAAGATGAAATCCTTCTTCTAGAAGAAAAGCATAATCAAACGTTGATTCGGTCCGCAGTGTATTTACAGGCTTTCCGTAAATATCACAGTGAAAGGGTGTCACCACGTAGTCTTCACGTGGGAGACTTGGTTTAAGGAAAATCCAAAACTAGTTTGGTTGCAATAGGTTCTCCCCTCAATGGGAGTTCCCTACACTGTGGTCTCAATACCACGAGCTAGATCGACTCGATTAGCTATAGAAGATGGAAGGATTCTATCTAACGCCTAGAACATCGAACAGTTGTGAAAATTTCATGTGTAAGTTTTTCTACTTTCATTATACATTTTTACATTCAATAATGAACTTTTTCACTATATGTTATAGTTATTTTCCCATTTTCTGTCCTCACCCTTTTTTCGGACCACGTTTGGGGGCTGGTCGCAATAAGCATTTTTCTCATAATGTTTAAGTGGATTCGCTGGCCTATCTAATGGTCGCATCTATTCAAGACATCTCTTTATAAGTCATTTCTTAACGTATAAGGGACTTACTAGCATGTTCCCGATCACTCGAGTGGTTGTCAGTTCACAACAAGCTTATGCATTTACATTAAAATGTTTATCCTCGCGACCATGTGATCACATATAGCCAAAGTTCCTCTTTTTAAGCAAGCTATATTCTCACACATAAGAGACTGACTTATATATTCTCGATCATCTATGCCATAGTTTCTTTTCAATCCTACGACCATGATACCACACCTTCAGTATGCATGGTCACAGGAGGGGACTAGGGAAATATAACTATAGCATTAAGTCAAGAAACTTAATACTTAACATTATTTGAATCCTTACATTTTCTTTTTCAATCATCGAAATCTCTTCTAACTGTGTATATTTGCAAGGTACAAAACTATGATAAACAAAATATCTTCATTTCCATTGTTAAATTTAAAAAAATTTACGATGAAAAGGGATACATCAGGCAAGGTCAAGGTCATGTAACAATCTATCTACTAAGGGCTCGACCTCGGCCTTGGTCACGTTCAGCTGCTCCTTGCTGCCAACAATTGCATCTCCCACCACTGGATTTAGGTCTAAATCCGGACCGTGGTGATGCCTAAGCCTATAGAGGACATAAGAGACTATGGCACTGACATCGGTTCTTAGTCTCTCCCTATACTTCATCGTAGATTCTGGGATATTGGCGACCAGTGAGTCAGCTTGAGCCGCAACCAAACTACAAGACTCCTTAAGAGATAAGTCAACCTTTTCAGGTTTAACTTTATCAGCTTCAAGAGAGTCCGCAACCGCCTTCAGTTTCCTAAAGGTATCCCCCTCAGTGAGACTGTAGCCTTTGATCAAAGTATCTAAGGTGTCCTTTTCTTTGTGGACAAGCTTCTCGGCATCTCGAGCAAGCCTTGCAGTCTATCGAGCCCTCTCGCTGGCTGCCTTGTAGCGGTCAACGACTTGAAGGAAAGCGTCTAGGTCGAGTCCTCGTCGGATGAACTTCTCCTCGAGGCGCTCGTTCTCCTCCTAAAGGAAGCTGCACAATGCAGTCTTCTCCTTCAAGGACGCCAAGGCCTCAGCCAGCTCTTTACTGACCACCTTCCCAGCTTCATCTCCCTATACAACCATGAGATCATTCCAAGTCATGAACATAGAAAATGATAATAAAAGAGGGATATTCGAAGAGCGAGAGTCTTTACCTAGGAGATAGATATTGACTGGGCCACAAAAGGATTTGGGACATTCGCAACTCCTATAACTTCCACATCCTCCTCGGCTGCAGCGGAAGCAACTCTGAAGGAAGTGGCCTAGTACGTCCTGTACAAACCAATTTACAATTGGATAAAATCATTCCTAACTAAATGACTCAACTTAGTTAGAGAAAAAACAAGTGTTCACCTTAAGCAATGAGGAGCAGTTTGTGTGGCCGTGGATGAGGCCTGAGCCACATTGCAGTTAATGGTTGTGGGCTCGCAGCCTCTTTCCTTCTATCATAATCACTTTGTGCAGCCAGGAAAGAGGCCCCAATCATTCTCTTTGGGGAAAATCCACTGGATGATCCAACATCATCGTCAGATCACTTCCTTGAAGTTGTTGGATGTTCGAGCAACTGTAAAAACCAAAGCGTTTGGAAAAGCTATGCTCAAGAAGAAACCTGTAGAAATCTACCAAAAGAGAATTACCATTTGAGACGTCTGTGCAACATCGATCGCATTAATCCCCTGTGATTCCAATACCTCAATATTGCCTTCTACGGCCAAACACTCCTCTTCATCAAGTCGCTCCTGGATTGGGGATGCCATTGAAACAAAGAAGAAGGGAGACGGTTAAGAAGACAAAGAGTCTGAGACTTAGAGAATTTGTGAAAGCTTGAGGATTTTATAGCAAGAGGATGGCTATTTATAGAATTTCAAAGGCGACGTTTTGAGTTCCCGGCCTAGGGCGTAGCAAAAAGCCCTCGAGATCTTCCCAAATGGTTGCCTATTAACCACTCCCCAAGGTTTCTCCTTGAGTTGTGTTGGAATTCGAAGCGACATAGCTCTGTGCGGGAATTCAAAGCGACGGAGTCAAAATGTCCAAATGGCTGCCTATTACCTGAGTCAAAATATCCATACCATTTCCATGGTCACGCACAACACTCCATGGTCGAACATACCTTTCTGTGGTTGCAGAAGTCCAAGGAAAGAGATAATGGTATGGTCCAAGGATATTTCGGACATGCCCCATAATAATATTTAACTCCCATAGTTTTAGCTATGGAACTCTATAAGTCTTAACACTTTGCATTACCAGTTCCATGGTATCATGTTATACCCGTGAGTGCTATGGTCGTAGAGACATCTTCCTACGACCATACACTATCCCAGAGACAAAACCTGATATCTATGCGTGGTCGCAGGAGGTGCGCGATCATAGTATTCAAGACTTGTACAAAGATTATGTATTCTAAGTCACCATTCACAATAACCGTTCCTTGATTCTTATGATTATTCCCGAAATAATCATAATCCCTAACAAGGCAACCGTCGAAGAAGATGAGGATGGTGAAGCAGTTTCCACGACACCAGGTCAAAGCTGCTTAACTGCCACATAACCACAACCTTTGGCAACCACCACGTAACTAGGACTCGCAGCAACCCCCTGAAGCAGTTATGGGCAATCGTGAGGCACGTCTTCAGGAGAACCACCGACATTCTCTTCGGTAAGTATAAAAAGACCTTCAAGGGAAGGATGGAGGGGGACGATCGATCCACAGAGAGAACGATGGACTAGAGATAGTGATAGGAATAGACAATACATTCTCTTTGTAATCCTCTTTTTCACAGTGATAAATATACAGCGAGGAGATTTCCCTATTATGAAGGGGTACTTCTCGCAAGGAGATTTCCCCACAGCGAGGAAGGTACTAGTGAGCTAACTAGTGAAGGTTTTGCATGTGTTGTTCATGTCCTTCAAGTAGACTGTCTTAGGTCCATCGTCAGGGATGTTTCACTTAGCTGTTTTCAAACAATGCATGTAAGTAGGAGTTAGTTAAACTTAAGGATAAGTCAAGGGAATGTGATTACGAAAGAGTTGAGGGATTTTGATTAATTTTACCTTTACTTCCGCCCACAACCTTTCCCTCTCGTCCGCCTTCATGTCCTTCCAGCTCTCGACG
This sequence comes from Pharus latifolius, assembly GCA_019359835.1. Taxonomy (NCBI): domain Eukaryota; kingdom Viridiplantae; phylum Streptophyta; class Magnoliopsida; order Poales; family Poaceae; genus Pharus; species Pharus latifolius. The sequence continues at coordinate 37,820,245 of CM033325.1, forward strand.
GTGATCTTCACCCTTTCTTTCACCAACAGCCCAACGTAGGCAGTGTACTTCCCAGTGTTCTTTTCGATCGGCTTGCCAAATTGGTTGAACTCACAAGAAAGGTCAATGCGTTTTGCCAAACGGCACAACATCGTCACGCCTCGCGCCGTCCTCTTGCGCTGGGACAAAGTAGCATCAGTTACGTTGCCTCTCATCGAACCACTACTATCAGACGAGGAAGATGCCGACATGACTTTGCCTAAAATTCCATGAATAAACCATCAAAAAAAGGCTGAGTACATATACATCAAGAGATTTTGATGCTATGATGCAATTCTAACTAAACTCAATAGCTAAACTAGAAGTCAGCATTGTATCAGTGAACAAGAACAAATCAAAAAAGAGTATTCGTAGCCTAACCACCGCAAAATCTAAACAAATCATGTACATTATTTACAAAAAGTACAGTTTGAAGCACACCATGTTTAAGTATGTTAAGCTAAACTACAATCAATTGCCACCCCTACTAACTCATGTACAAACAAGAACATTATATATTGACAAGATTATACTACCGTTTATATGATCTAGCACCTACTATTTACACTTGATGATGGTGTTATAATTGTCAGTTAGAAACATGCCATCTAAGGAATAACAGCACAAAATGACACACTGAATGGAAAGAGAAAGCAAATTATCATAGAAGTATCAGCAATTGCGGAAGATAAAGAGTTCTAGGATTAGCAATTTCTTCTAACGGTTAATACAAAAACTACCATTAGAACAGTACATGACCATTCATTACAAATGAACGCACATGCTTCTGAACAAAATTTGTGCAAAATTCAACAAATGCTTATGAACAAAATTTATCCCACTTCATCTCACATATTATTTCCAATTAAATGAACCAAATACAAAATAACCAAGTATTTGATAAAATCAGTTTCCATCAAACCCTCAAACCTATTTCTTCTAACGGTTAACACATGAACTACTGTTAGAATATATGCTTTCTTCTAATGGTTAATACATCAACTACCATTAGAACATACTTCTGAACATTAAGCGATACATAAACTACCGTACATGCCCATTCAATACAAATGATCACACATACTTCTGAACAGATAATTTCAAATCTTAAAAGAGGATCATGAGATTACTAAAACATATTATGTAAAAATACAAAAAACACATTCCTTTGTTGAGTACTGTCCAACAAACATGAAATAAATCTAAAAAAACTCAAAAAAATAGCAAACCATAGTGTAAATACTGAAAAGATCAAATTAGGTAGATCCTGGACTCAGAACTATGCACTAGGGATAGGGCAGCTATACTTTACGGCGAAACATAGTGGCTGGCGGTGGTGGAGAACGGAGCGGCGACCGGCGATGGCGCAATAAAGTGCTGCCCAGCGGCAGTGAACCGTAATCTAGGCGGCGATGGTGATCCGGCAGCAAGGAAGTGGTCACTGGCGAGATTAGGGCTTTTCGCGCTTGAGGAGATAGAGAGAGAATTGGAACGGTTCAACTGGAGGGAAATTCCAGAGCGGAGTTTATTAAATTAGTGAGTTCTTGTTCTAACAGTTTGACAAAATAAACCATTAGTAAAGTACAATTTCTTTCAGGCCTGTATTTTCTGTAGTACCCTTCTTCTAATGTTTAGACAAAAAAACCGTTAGACTATGTGCTTTCTTCTAACAGATAAAGGAAATTAACTGTTAAAAGTACAATTTCTTTCAGGCCTGCATTTCTATAGTAGTGCAAGGCACTGGAAAAGGATTTTTCTAAGTTAACTTTACGTAGTACCCTTCTTCTAACAGTTAGACAAAAAACCATCAGACCATGTGTTTTCTTCTAACGGAGAAAGGAAATTAATCGTTAGAAAAGTACAATTTCTTTCAGGCCTGCATATCTGTAGTAGTGCAGGGCACTGGAAAAGGATTTTCTAAGTGAACTTTCTGTAGTACCCTTCTTCTAACAGTTAGACAAAAAAATCGTTAGACCATGTGCTTTCTTCTAACGGATAAAGGAAATTAACCATTAAAAAAGTATATTTTCTTTCAGGCCTGCATTTCTATAGTAGTGCAGGGCACTGGAAAAGGATTTTTCTAAGTTAACTTTCAATAGTATCCTTCTTCTAACGGTTAGACAAAAAAACCGTCAGACCATGTGCTTTCTTCTAACGGATAAAGGAAATTAACCATTAGAAAAGTACAATTTCTTTCATACCTGCATTTCATAGTAGTGCAGGGCACTGGAAAAGGATTTCTCAAGACTGTTGAAGAAGCAAAATAATGCAGAAGGGATTTTAACAAGAAAATTTCTTTAGAAGAAATTCTTAGGATTATAAGAGTGTACTATAATGTTAGAACTCTTGCTGTGAACTAAAATGGAGGTATTGCTGTGAACTTATCATTAAGCAAGCTGTAAACTAAAATGGATATGAATATACCTGTGAAACAGAAATTACATAGTGATTTATAAAAGTCTGAGTTAATGATAAATTCCTTACCTTAACGCCCAGAAACCCTTCATTCTAGAAATTCATGCTAGATCTTGTGGTTAGCCTGGGATTCTTTCTTCAATTACAAAATAGTCAAGAATGGTTATCAACCCATAATCCTTCTTCATGATCGTCTCGCAGGTAACTTGTTTCACCAATATCTTCGATAGGGACAGATTGAATGTCATCTAAAAATGGAGGTATTTCATTGAACTGATTATACTCTTCTTCGTCGACAACATCTTCGACCCCAACAATACGTCTCTTACTGTGAAGGACAACGTGCAACTTTGGATTGGCCGGGTCAATGATGTAGAATACTTGTGTGGCTTGCTCAACAAGTATGAATGAATCGTCTTGGTGTGTGACTCTATTGAGATCGACGAGAGTAAACATGTAATTGTCAACTTTAACACCTCGAGGGATTTCGACTCATTGGCATCGAAACAAAGGAATTTTAAATAATACATAATCGAGCTCTCATAGTTCTTCAATAACACTGTAATATGAGTTCAGTGCCCTTACTTCCCTGGCATCCTCTGAAATAGCAAATAGTGTCACTCCACTATATTGCATAATAATCTTCTCATCCTAACTTCTTGTGTCAAATGAATACTCGTTGATGTCATACCCCCTGCCAAGTCCCTACAGTAAATCTTGGGCCTCTAGCCAACTGATCCGGGAGGATCTCCAAGTCTTGATCGCATGCGGCTTCCCGTCCAAGTCCTGATCGCATGCGGCTTCGCGACCTTAACCGTGTTCGGGAAGGATTCGCGAGCATGGATGGGTCCGTGACCATGGATTGGTCCGCGACCAGGAAAAGGAATTCGTTCCCTGTTCGGAATTATAATCCGATCCGAATGTGTATAACTAAGCTTATCTGTTTAGAATTAGTTATATGAGTCTCATACGTTTAGGTTATTGAGTCTGATATGTACTCATACGATTGGACTATAAATACCTTGTAATAGGTCTAGTTTAGATCATCGAAGAGTCATAGAACTTATTTGAGTTTTAGACATTTATAGTTCCTTCGACGTAGACAAGTGTGTCTAACGTTCGACGTGTAAGCCCTCTTTGAAATAAAGAGTTGTGCAATTACTTTGGGTTTCGGGTATAAGATCCTGTTATTCCGCATATTAGAATCTGGGCGAGTCTAGTGCGAAAACCAAGGCTAGGTCTCAAACGGATCAAGTTGGTATCAGAGCAACTTTCCTATCCTGTGGATAGTGAAGACTCGCCAGGGTTACAAAACCTCCGGCGAAACTCCAGGCGATCAATTGACGGTTCCTACAGCCGCATCTCCTACAATGTCTGACGATACCTCCGTTCAAGCTAACCTAGCCGAACAAGTGGCTAAGCTCTCCACCGACATGGAAACCGTGCTTGCTTGGATTAAGCAGCAGGCCATGATTGTACCTCCTGAAGTAGGGAAGGGTATGGGTGCGAAGACTGGTGAAGACTTGTGCAGGGCAGACGAAGATGAAGACAAAGGCGACCACAAGACCGACGACCTCGCCAACACCTCCTTAGCTGTCGGATCTTTTAAGGTTGACGCTAAGATTGATATACCCATATATGATGGGGTGATCGATGCCGAGAAGCTGGATTCTTGGATCGATCAACTTGAGACCTACTTTGACCTGAAAGGGTTCAGTAGCGCTCAAAAGGTGAAGTTTGCACCTTTGAAGATGAAGGACCACGCCAAGACATGGTGGAAGGCCCTTGTCGCCAGTGGTGAAGCTGACGACCTTGCGTGGGGTCAATTCAAACGACTTCTGCGACAAGAATTCTATCCGATGTGTTACCTTGAGGAGAGATGGGAGCATTGGCATAGATTGTACCAACGGCGCGACCAGACCGTCCAAGACTATACATCAGAGTTTCAGCGACAAGCAATGGTCATTGGCATCTCACTATCCGACCCTCAGGTATTTAGGAAGTACACATCTGGACTTCAAAAATCGATCAGTACTGAGCTAAGTCTGTTCGGCGTCCAAGACATCGCGACCGCAAGCACAACTGCTATGGCGATCGAGAAGAAGAACGCTTCCAAATCGGGCACGGGTGCTTTTTGCGAACATTGTCAAGTCGCGGAACATACCAAGGACAAATGCTACAAGCTTCATCCTGAACTTCGACCAAAGAAAAACGGACCAGGGAAAAGAACAGTCACGGCTACTGCGACTTCACCCGACAAAGAAGTTGTCCGAGTGAACTCGGTTAATGAGGCGGATACGACCTTGTCTCTGATGGCAATGCCGAAGGAGAAGGGTTCGGATCCACCAAATGACCATCACCCAACAGAGGACTTGTTCACCATCAACGTCCAGGTGAAGCACGAAGTGGTCGCAGCGATATTCGATCCAGGAAGTCAGAAGAATCTGGTCTCCGCTGGACTGGTTCGGCGACTTGGTTTGAAGACAACCACACACCCGCGACCATATCCACTGGGTTGGTTTACATCCGACGTGAATCAACAGATTACGAGTCAGTGTGTGTTGAAATTCGCGATCTCTACACGATATATCGATGAGGTGCAATGCGATGTTGTCCCTATCGATATCTGTCAGGTGATATTTGGGAGTCCGTATCTGTATGATCGAGACGCTCATTTCCATCGGCGAGCGCAAGAGTACGACCTCACGAAAGACGGAGTTAAGTTCGTGATCAGTAGAGACATCCACATCAACACTTCGAACTTGATTACCGCAAATCAAGCCAAACGAATTGTTAATGCATGCCACAAGTATGTGCTTGTCATGATTCGGCCCATTGGTCAAGGTGAGGGTACTCGACCAGCATTGTCGCTGGCGTGCCGAGAGAATTTTGGTCGTTTTTCGGGACTGTTGGGGAAATACAGTGATCTATTCGAGACTACCCAGGGTCGTCCGCCGAAATGTCCAGTCGAGCACGAAATTCAACTTGTATCCGATGCGACATTGCCCAATCTGAGTATGTGTCGCAACTCAGTATTGGAGAATGAAGAGATCAAGAGACAACTTGGTGAGTTGCTGAACGATGGTGTCATTCAACCAAGTAGTTCACCTTGTGGATCTCATGTGGTGTTAGTACCAAAGAAAGATGGGACTTGGCGTATGTGCATCGACTATCGAGCACTGAACAAGATCACCATCAAGAACCGGTACCCCCTTCCTCGTATTGATGACCTGCTAGACCAATTGAAGCATGCTGTTGTCTTCTCCAAGTTGGATCTTAAGTCAGGATATCATCAAGTCAGCATCCGAGAGGAGGATACGTGGAAGACCGCATTCAAAACACGACAAGGTCTGTTCGAATGGCTGGTCATGCCGTTTGGTCTCTGCAACGCCCCGGCAACTTTCATGCATCTTATGAATGACGTATTGAGACAGTTCATCGACGACTTTGTGATCGTGTACCTCGACAACATATTTGTTTATAGTCATTCGTGGGATGAGCACCTCATTCATGTCGAAAAGGTGTTCGATCAGCTTCGGCAACATCGACTTCGCCTCAACCGTAAGAAGTGCGAGTTTGGCCAGCAAACTCTACTTTACCTTGGATTCCTGGTCGGCAACGGTACGTTGCAAATCGACCCAGACAAGGTAAAAGTGATTCGCGAATGGCCGCGACCGCGAACAGTTACGGATGTGCGTAGTTTTGTGGGAGCATGCCAATATCTTCAGAAGTTCATCTGACACTTCTCGATTGTGGCTTCTCCATTGCATGCATTAACCAGGATCGATCAGAAGTTCGAGTGGACAGGAAAACATGAGGACACGTTTCTCTTGCTGAAAAGGAAGATCAGCGAGGCGCCTGTGTTAGCTTTGCCAAATCTCCAGAAACCATTCGAGCTAGAAACCGATGCCTCAGGTTATGCAATGGGCGCAGTGCTCATGCAAGAAGGTCGACCAGTGGCATATCACTCCGATTTATTCCAGGGAGCTCAGAAGAACTACCCGACTTATGATAAGGAGTTATGCGCATTGTATCAGGCCGTGAAACATTGGCGGTGTTATCTCTTGGGGAAAGAGACGGTTGTCCACACCGACCATCAACCATTGCAATATTTGCAAACTCAGTCCAAGCTACAGCAAGCTCGGCACATGAAGTGGATGTCGTATCTGCAGCAGTTTAATCTGGTGATTAAGTACAAGAAGGGCGTACACAATAAATTGGTGGACATGTTGTCGCGACCACCAGTTACGACCCTCTGTTTATCAGCGTTCATGCAGATCGAGCCCTCATGTCATGATGACTATGTCACGATGTATAGTGAAGACCTTGATTTTCAAACAGTACTAACTGAGCTCGAAACAGGGAAACCTACGGAGTTCGTTCGTCGAGAAGGACTCTTGTACAAAGGCAACTTACTTTGCATACCTCATGGAGCACCTCGAATTCAATGGTTGCGAGAAGCGCATACATCGAAGGTAGCTGGTCACTTTGGGGTTACAAAGACGTTGCAAAACCTTCACCGACATGTGTTCTGGCCACGTATGCAGCAAGATGTGGCTAGTTTTGTTCGAGGCTGTGGTCTCTGCAGCATCTCGAAACCGGCAAACCGAAAATTAGGTTTGTACACTCCTTTGTCAGTTCCATCGATACCATGGGAGAGCATATCCATGGATTTCTTAGGAGGATTGCCTAAGACCCGACGTGGCAACGACTATCTATTCTTGGTCGTTGATCGGTTCTCCAAAATGATTGTTCTTATACCTTGTCGAAAGACTATCACGGGAGAAGACGCCGCTCGGGTATTCTTTCAACACGTTTGGACACCCTTCGGACTGCCGACTTCTATTGTGTCTGATCGCGGTACCCGGTTCCTTAGTCACTTTTGGCGATCGCTCTGGGCGATGATGGACACCAAGCTAAAGAGGAGTACTGCTTTTCATCCGCAAACTGATGGACAAACCGAGGTGGTAAATCGCACAGTCGTTCATCTCTTGAGAGGATATAACTCGAAACACCCGAAGACCTGGGATGAAAGCATACCATACCTGCAGTTTGCTTTTAATCGAGCAGTGCATGGTTCGACTGGAAAGTCTCCGTTTGAGGTTTGTTTGGGGTTTCTACCACAGAGTCCATTCGACATGGAGTTTGTGATCCCCACCTCAGCACAGAACAGCAAGGAAGCATCTGATCAGGATCGAGCACAAAAGTTCCTGGAAGGTATTCAACGACTCCATCGTGAGGTTGAACAGAACTTGCTGAAAGCTCAACTCAAGTACAAGGCGCGACATGATCGGCACCGAGTTGATGCGCAATTTCAAGAAGATGATATGGTATGGTTACATCTGAGTAAGGAGAGACTTAAAGGTGAAGGTAAGAAACTCAAACCCATTCGTTATGGTCCTTTTCGGATTTTGCGGAAAGTGGGTAATAATGCTTGTCAGCTTGAGTTACCTCCATACATGGATATCTACTCGGTTGTTAATGTTGAGCACCTCAAACTCTTTGAGCCTTCAATGCTGGATGATGAGCTAGATACTATAGTACCATCTGTTGAAGACTTGGTCTATCAACGAGACAAACCTCTACGTGAAGATGTGATTCTGAAAAAGAAGGTGACTACCACCCGCAGTGGCACCAAGGAGACTTTTCGAATCGGTCGGAAAGATCAACGAGCACGTGCGGCAAAGTGGTACACCAAAGAAGATGGACAAGCCCAATTTCCACATCTCCAGTTTGATCGAGAGGTCGCAACAGGGGTTGGCTCCTTCTCAACAAGTGAGTCATGATCCGGGAGGATCTCCAAGTCTTGATCGCATGCGGCTTCGCGTCTAAGTCCTGATCGCATGAGGCTTCGCGGGCTTCGCGACCAAGTCCTGATCGCATACGGCTTTGCGACCTTAACCGTGTTCGGGAAGGATTCGCGAACATGGATGGGTCCGCGATCATGGATTGGTCCGCGACCAGGAAAAGGAATTCGTTCCCTGTTTGGAATTATAATCCGATCCGAATGTGTATAACTAAGCTTATCTGTTTAGGATTAGTTATATGAGTCTAATACGTTTAGGTTATTGAGTCTGATACGTACTCATACGATTGGACTATAAATACCTTGTAATAGGTCTAGTTTAGATCATCGAAGAGTCATAGAACTTATTTGAGTTTTAGACACTTATAGTTCCTTCGACGTAGACAAGTGTGTCTAACGTTCGACATGTAAGCCCTCTTTGAAATAAAGAGTTGTGCAATTACTTTGGGTTTCGGGTATAAGATCCCGTTATTCCGCATATTAGAATCTGGGCGAGCCTAGTGCGAAAACCAAGGCTAGGTCTCAAACGGATCACCAACCATGTCACAGTTTCACTTATGGAGCCCACGGTAGCTCGCATGACTCTATTTTGGATCCACCCAGCAAATTTCTTATTATGTTCTCTGGTGACCCAAATCTCTAGGTTCGAAGGATTTTGTGACTGTAACATTGCCTTGGATCCACCCTGAAGCCTGCCCTCGTGTCGGGACTTAGGAACGCCGATTGGGTCAATCCCAACCATATAATTTATGCAAAATTCAATCACCTCCTCGGCGACATAACCTTCAATGATACTCCCCTCGGGCCAATGAAGAGCCCTTATGTATCCCTTCAAGATACCCATAAATCTCTAAAATGTATACATATAGCGCAGGAACAAGGGTTCACAAAACTTAATTTCTCTGAAAAGGTGAACAATTAGATGGATCATAACATCAAAAAAAGATGGAGGGAAATATATCTGAAGCTGACAAAGAGTTGTAATCACATCATTGCAAACGTTAAGTCCATCTGGATCAATTACCTACGAGGACACAGTTGCGGAAAATATTCATATCAAAAAAATATGGCAATTAAGTTCCATGAATGGAGCTAATTAACTTATAGTAGGAGTGCACTTACCTTGCAAGATATTGCGTTGAAGAAATAATATAGCTTTGTGATTGTCTATTTGACTTTAACTGGGAGAATACCTCTGATAGCATTGGGAAGCATTTGTGACATCAGCACATGACAATCATGGGACTTCATACCAACCAGTTTCAAGTCCTTCATGGACACAAATTTTTTCAAGTTCATGGAATTCCCACATGGAACTTTAACACCAAACAGGCACCGACAGAGTTCTGTTTTTTTTGCTTTTTGACAAAGTATAGCAGGCCGGGGGGAGGTACGTATGCTTTCCCCTCTCCAACGGTGCAAGCTCAGTCTTTATCCCCATTTCCACCATGTCATGGCGAACTTTGATACTATCCTTTGTCTTTCCTGGAATGTTTAAAAACAAACCAATCAAACGGTTACAAACATTTTTCTCTACATGCATGATGTCAATGCAATGTCGAACTTGTAAGTGTTCCCAGTATGGTAGATCTCAAAGAATCGATCTCTTCTTTTAAACATTTTTTCTCACGGTTTACAACATTTACCGAACTCAGCTTTGATGTCCTTCACACGCAAGTAAAACTACTTACCGGTCAGAAACACTGGAGCCAATCCTTTCTCAGGCTTCCTGTTAAATGATTTTCTCTTCTTATGGTAGGCATGATGCATCGGAAGAAACCAGCTGCGGTGACCCATGTACACTGTTTTCCTGTAGTTTCGCAACCACATGCTCTCAGTTTCATCTAGGCAAATAGGCAAGCCTTGGCTCCTTTCGTACTATAGCCCGACAAATTTCTGTAGGCCAGAAAATCATTAATGGTGCAAAATATCATGGTCCGCAAGATGAAATTGTCTTGCTTGTATGCATCCCACACCTGTAAGTCCTCCATTAAAGGCATTAGAAACACATCAATATCATTTCTGGGTAGTCTGGGTCTTGAGATTAGTAACGACATCATGATGTACTTGCGCTTCATACATAACCAAGGAGGAAGATTGTAGATGCATAAAAGAACCAGTCAAGTGCTATGCCAACTGCTCATATTTCCGTGTGGATTCATACCATCTGTACTCAGCTCGAACCTTATATTCCTAACTTCGCCGCCAAACTCATAAAATGTTCTGTTTATGTTTCTCCATTGAATAGAATCAGCTGGGTGTCTCAGTTTTTCGTTTTGTTTCCGGCCTTCAGCATGCAAACACAAGTACTTTGCATCTCTTGGATTTGCAAGCAGCCATTTCAATCTAGAGATCACAGGCAAATAGCACACAGTTTTGACCATAGGTCCTTTCTTTACCTCGTCACATTCACTGTCAATTCGGTCCCTACACTTATAACACGATGCACCGCATCTTGGACAAACATGCAAATCCTCGTACTCGTTACGGAACCACACAGAATCATTTGGGCATGTGTGTATTCTTTCAATTTCCATTCCCAACGGACACAACAGTTTTTTGGCTTGGTAAACTGATCTTGGCAACTCATTTCCCTCTGGAAGCATGTCCGCTAAAAGATCTAATAGTGCCGTGAAACTCTTATCACTCCAACCGTTGCTTGCCTTCAAGTTATATAAGCTCAGTACAGAAGTCAGTTTTGTAAATTTTGCGCATCCAAGGAACAGAGGCTTCTCAGAATCAGCAATCAGTTTCTCAAATTTACCAAAGTCTTTTTCGCTGTAATCTTCTTTCACATCATGTAACATCTCACCTAGATTGTCATCATCTACATGCACATCAGAATGAACATTATCAAAATTCGGATGATCATCAATATTATTGCAATCCACTTCCGGGTCCTGCTTATTAGTAGCGGTGCTTGTTTCCTCAAGATCTTCGCCATGCCATATCCAACGGGTATATCATGCATTAAAACCACGATGAATCAAATGACTCTTAATCTAATCAGAATTGCTAAACCTCTTTAAGTTCATACAATCTGTACAAGGACAAAGCATATCTTTCTCTCCCTTCTTCGCTTTTTCTTGCTCAGTAAATTTAATAAACCCATTCACACCCTCCAAATACTCAAGAATAGTACGTTTTATTCCATACATCCAATATTTGTGGTCTATCTACAATTCACAAAATTGACAAATTGCAAAATATAATGAGTTAGGCATGCATGAAACCTACCCAGTTAAGCTATATATATATATATACAACTACTTACAATTGATATTGGTCCTGGCACTTTGACGCATTGATAATAATAATGTGTTGCCGCCATGAACTTGGCGAGCGAGGGCCTACCAAAAATTGCATTATAAGCTGAATCAAAATCAATTACATCAAAAGTAATTAACTCTGTTTGAAAGTTCTCTGGTCCCCCGAGTGTTACTGGTAATACAATTTGTCCAATGGGCATCATCGAAGGACAAGAAATTATCCCGAAAAATGGGTGAACCACTAGTTTAATTTTTGAATGATATATTTGCATCTCATCGAGTGGTTTTGCAAACAATAGGTCGGGAGAACTTCCTCCATCAATCAGTACTTGTCCCACTTGCGTTGCTAATGATGGGGGAAATTACCAGAGGGAGTCACTGTGGTCGCGACAACTCCTTAGGGCAATCTTCCCGACTAAAGGTTAGGGAAGTCTCTGACCAGCGGGGAAATTGAGGCTCTCCAGGAGAAGCTTCATTGTTGTTTACCTCCTAGTAAACAGATTTAAATTGACGCTTAGAAAAATAAGACGAAGATCCACCAAAAATTATATTAACATGATTATTTGGTACCTGGTATGGTATGTCCTCGTCTCCATCAGCATCCTTAGTTCCACAGGATTGTCCCTGTTCTGGTATAGTTGGCATATGTGCATTACCTTGATAAAAGTCCTCCATACGGTTCAACAAGGTGCAACAATTCTTGAGGTCGTGTCCAGGAACAACGGACACCATCTCTTATTTCCCTGTGGGTTAGTCTGTTTGTCTGTATGGTCGCTGTTGCGACCACCAGAAGGAGGTTTATTATTTTTGAATGGAACTTATTTACCTTTTTCGTGCGGTTGCTTATCCATGATTGCGACCTCTCAGAATTGGCCTGCTCCATTCTTCTTAGACTTCTTGGACTTTCCACCCACAAATTTCTTGTTTGAATCTTCCTTCTTTTCAGTTTTGAGACCATGTTGAGAAGGTAAGTTACCCTTATCCACCATCCTATTCCATTCCACAGCCTCAACCGCGTCGGAATATCGATCAGCATGTCAAAAAACTCTGACACTGATCTCGGCGGATGAATACTTAAGTCCTCCATGAACCTTCGGTATCGAATGCCATGCTTAAAGGCTCTAATAACTGAAGTGTTAGATATATTTGGAATGGTATTTCTCACTCCTACGAATCTCTTAACGAACTACCGAAGAGTCTCAGTTGAAGTTTGGCGTAGACGATGAAGATCATCTTCTTTGCCAGGCTTCTCATAGCAGTTTTGGAAATTGTTGAGGATTGCATCGCACAACATTTCCCAATTGTAAATTGATCCTTCTGGTTGATTAAACAACCAAGTCCGTGTCGGACCCTCAAGGACCATTGGCAAATAGTTTGCCATAACCTGTTCATTTCCTCCTGCCAATTGAATGACAGTGACATAGATCTAGAAAAATTTAGATGGATTTTGAGTACCATCGAATCTCTCAATTATGCCAAGCTTGAACTTATCAGGCCAGACCACATTTCATAGTCCTGGCAAAAAAGCCTTACAACTCACGTATGAAACACACGGTTGTCGATCATCGTGACTATCGCCTAGGTTGCAGAAAGAGTTAGCTTGAGGAAACTCGCGACGTGGTCCCCAAGCATGAGCACATGGGTTCACGGTTACGGTCATGAGAACTACCAGTTCATCTAGCTTTGTCGTGTCGGGTTAATGTAGTGTGTATACGATTACATCGTCTCTGGCTTTGGTAAGAACTATCCCGCGCTCGTGAATAAGTTGTCGAACGCGATGATGCTGTTGGAGTTACATCTGACACAACTCCGTCAAGATTATCCGCAAGCACCTTTGCGAATGTTACCCCATCATCGTTCGCGAAGCAAGAGGGAGGATTGTGAAGTGCCTCTGCAATCACACGAATATGATCCTGTGTACTCCTTCTAGGTGCCAGAGGAGTTTTTACCATTGTCGCTTCAGCCGTCGGGGAGTACTCGGAAGCCGAGAGCGGCATCTGATCATGTATGCGACCATCAAGATGTTGCTGACATGAATTTCCTAGACCAAAGTCGCGGGTAGCGGTATCGTGGCAAAATTGCACAAAATGTAGAGCTTCCTCTGCGACCTTGTGAACCTGGGCCTCTTGTTGCTCACGTGCTTTGTCTTCTTCCCTGGCAACGCGTTGCTCAGGGGTTTCCTCAAAAAGTGTAGTGACTTCTCGTGGAACAGAAGTCGCAGATGGAGAAAGCATCTCCTCTTTGTGTGAGTTAGACTTGAAATCAAAGAGAGACTTTAAATTGTCTGGAGTAAAATTCTCCAGACGAAATTCAAGGTCTTCATCTCCCGTATTTTCTAGGTCGATGGGTTGTGGCACATATTTGCCCTTGGATGTGGCAAATATGTGCCCTCGGATGTGGCAAAACTCACATAAGGCAAGCGAATTGCTTATTCGGGTTCCTAGTCGATAGACATGAGTGGAAGCATAGATGATTCTTCATCAGGATAAGTTTCTAAGGTAGCATCATCATCGTTGATGGGGTCATTGTTCTCATCCATGACATTAACATAATTCTTGAGATCGAAATCATTTTCAGAATTATGTAAACAAGGGAAAAGATCCATGAATTCAATGAACCCTGGTGAATCAGAAAATGTCTTGAAAGGGTCCCCACGGTCAGTGCCAACTATCGACGATTGGAACCAGGGTTCCTAATCAAACTTACACGAATTTAGTTTTTTTAGTAAGGAGACAATTTAGACAATCACCAGAGAAATCACTATATATATGGATCTGATGACACAGAAATTTATACAAGTTTGGACCATCAAAGTTTGAGTAATAACCCTACTCCTATTGGATTTTCACTATGAGTATAATGGATTACAAACAGAATGTATTATCTAGCCCTCAATTGCCTTGTCCCCGAACTCTTCCCCTAAAGGTCCTCTTTATACTTGTCGAAAGGATGTCAATTGCTTCATCGAAGAGATTCCTGGCAATCGTCAACAACTGTTGCATAGAGGTTGCCACAGGTTGTTGTCGGTTGTTGTTTGCCAGTTTATAACGTGTGGTTATAGAAACTACACATTCATCCTTATCTTCTCGATGGTTATCTTGTCAGTGAAGAGGGAGGTATGATTATTTCGAGAATAATCAAAAGGATCAAGGAACGATTATTGTGGATGGTAACTTAACCATTATGATTTCCAGATCATTGCATAAGTCTCCAATAGTATGGTTGCGTGTTGATTGCGACCATGTATTAGTATTTGGCTTTGTCTCTGCAACATGGGATGATCGCGAGAAAATGTCTCCGCGACCATAATACTTGCTGGTAATATAATAATATATATAAGATTATGGACTTTGCAACAATAAGTATTGAGGCTATAGAGTCCCGTAACTACTGAAATGACGGGAATTAAACATTCTTGATGTGTTATGTCCAGAATATCCTTGGATTATCCCATTATCTCTTTCCTTGGTCTCTGTGACCATAGAAAGGTAGCGACAAGTAGTTTAAATTTCTTTATGTGGTTTTCTACGGCTATAGAAAGGTATGTGTTACCATAGAACGTTATGTGCGACCATGGAAAGACATGGGTGATTTAACTCGAGTAATAATCTCTGTCACTGAATTATAAATCAAAATATATCGATATCAGAAAAATCAAAATTTTGATATATAAACAAACAACAGTGTTGGATATGTGGCTTAGCTTATCAAGACGTACAGACATGACAAGTCGACAAGTGCTTGATGTGTCTTCACAGTCTTGAGAAGCCGCTTCTCTCGGTCCAACATCCAGCAGGCATATATGCTATCTCAAAAATGCAGAAAATATAGTAACTGTAAGTTATTTATATAATTTTTCTCCGTGGGTTATTTATAAAAAAAGATTCTCAACGTGAATATTACTCTGCATTACTGAATGGTACACACGTGAGCTGATTTTGCTGACGTAAGCCCTGTTGTTTCTTGACCAATGATCAGAGACGGTTTTGTTCTTCGACTTAAGAAAAAAAAGCTGTCAAGAGAATCTTACAATATACGCTAAATAGTATAGCATGAAATATGTTTCATGCACCGATGAGTTTAAAAAAAATATATAAATTGTTTCAAAAGACAAACAATTTATTTATATTTCAACATTATTTATGACTATTTTCTTGTGTCAATTTTCTTTTAGCTATACTGTTTGCACTCGAATTACTAACAATGGTCTTTGAAGACTGTAAAAGTGACTAATCACAGTTAAATTTTTTATATAAATAATCTTTTAAAATAATATAAATCTGATAGTATTTCAAAAATTTACAAAAATAATTCTTTTTAAAAATACAGTTGAATCTGGATGTGACACGTAGTAACATAACTGTAGTAAACTCAATCAGTAAATGTTACAGGATGAAGAGTCTACCGCACTTTGATACTGCGGTAGGGACTTCTATTTTTTTTTAATTAACTCAAAACTCAAAATTTTGTACAAGAAAATTTCAATTATTGTAGCATCGATATCTTTTGATCTATAATTTGGATTAACAATCCATTTGAACCATTAAATCGTGAAACCAAAATGATTAGATCAACACAAATAGATTATCAATCGGAGTTATATATCACAAGATATCATATCTTTCTATATCTTGAGATATATAAGTGTGGTTGATGATCGATTTATGTCGATCTAATCTTTTTGGCCTCACCATTGCACTGGTTCAAATAGATTGTCAATCCGAATTATAGATGAAAAAATATTAGTCCTAAAAAAATAAGGATCAAGGAAAGATATTGTCGCAGGTATGATTATTTTGAGAATAATCATAAAGATCAATGAACGATTATTGTGGATGGTAACTTAACCATTATGATTTCCAGATCATTGCATAAGTCTCCAATAGTATGGTCGCGTGTTGATTGCGACCATGTATTAGTATCTGGCTTTGTCTCTGCGACATGGGATGATCGCGAGAAAATGTTTTCACGACTATATAATACTTACGGGTAATATAATAATATATACAAGACTATAGACTCTACGACAATAAGCATTGAGGCTATAGAGTCCTGTAACTACCGAAATTACGGGAATTAAACATTCTTGATGGGTTATGTCCAGAATATCTTTGAATTATCCCATTATCTCTTTCCTTGGTCTCTGTGACCATGGAAAGATAGCAACAAGCAGTTTAAATCTCTTTATGTGGTTTTCTGCGGCCATAGAAAGGTATGTGTGACCATAGAATGTTATGTGCGACCATGGACATACATGGGTGATTTAACTCGAGTAATAATCTCTGTCACCGAATTATAAATTAAAATATATCAATATCAGAAAAATCAAAATTTTGATATTTAAACAAACAAGAATGTTGGATATGTTGCTTGGCTTATCAAGACGTACAGACATGACAAGTCGACAAGTGCTTGACGTGTCTTCACGGTCTTGAGAAGCCGCTTCTCTTGCTCCATCATCCAGCAGGCATATATGCTATCTCAAAAATGCAGAAATATAGCAACTATAAGTTATTTTTATAATTTTCCTCAGTGGGTTATTTATAAAAAAGATTCTCAACGTGTATATTACTCTGCATTACTGAATGGTACACATATGAGCTGCTTTTGCTGACGTAAGCCCTGTTGTTTCTTGACCAATGATCAGAGACGGTTTTGTTATTCGATTTAAAAAAAAAAGCTGTCAAGAGAATCTTACAATATACGCTAAATAGTATAGCCTGAAATATGTTTCATGCACCGGTGAGTTTAAAAAATATATATAAATTTTTTGAAAAAGGCAAACAATTTAGTTATATTTCAACATTATTTATGACTATTTTCTTGTGTCAATTTTCTTTTAGCTATACTGTTTGCACTTGAATTACTAACAATGGTCTTAGAAGACCATAAAAGTGACTAATCACAGTTAAATTTTTTATATAAATAATCTTTTAAAAAATATAAATCTGACACAGTATTTCAAAAATTTACAAAAATAATTCTTTTTAAAAATGTAGTTGAATCTGGATGTGACACGTAGTAACATGACTGTAGTAAACTCTGTTCACAATCAGTAAATGTCATAGGATGAAGAGTCTACCGCACTTTGGTACCGCACTTTGATACTGCTGTAGGGACTTCTATTTTTTTTTAATGAACTCAAAACTCAAAATTTTGTATAAGAAAATTTCAATAATTGTAGCATCAATATATTTTGATCTATAATTTGGATTAACAATCCATTTGAACCATCAAATCATGAAACCAAAATGATTAGATCAACACAAACAGATTATCAATCGGAGTTATATATCACAAGATATCATATCTTTCTATATCTTGAGATATATAAGTGTGGTTGATGATCGATTTATGTCGATCTAATCGTTTTGGCCTCACCATTGCACTGATTCAAATAGATTGTCAATCCGAATTATAGATGAAAAGATATTAGTCCTAAAAAAATAAGGATCAAGGAAAGATATTGTCGCAGGTATGATTATTTCGAGAATAATCATAAAGATCAAGGAACGATTATTGTGGATGGTAACTTAACCATTATGATTTCCATATCATTGCATAAGTCTCCAATTGTATGGTCGCGTGTTGATTGCGACCATGTATTAGTATCTGGCTTTGTCTCTGCGACATGGGATGATCACGAGAAAATGTCGCGACCATATAATACTTGCGGGTAATATAATAATATATATAAGACAATAGACTCTGCGACAATAAGCATTGAGGCTATAGAGTCCCGTAACTACCGAAATTACGGGAATTAAACATTTTTGATGGGTTATGTCCAGAATATCCTTGGATTATCCCATTTAATCTCAAAATTTGAGTTAAATTCCAAAATTTGAGTTAAATTGCCATATAACTTTGAGATTAAATTATATTGAAATTTTTTATTCTTTTAGAACTAATATCATTTGATCTATAATTCAGATTGACAATCTATTTGAACTAGTGTAATGGTGAGAACAAAACAATGAAATCGACATAAATCGATCATCAACCAGACTTATATACTCAAGATATAATAATATATGATATCTTGTGATATATAATTTCGGTTGATAATCCGTTTGTGTGGATTTGATCAATTTGGCTTTATGATTTCACCGGTTCAAACAGATTGTCAATCCAAATTATAGATCAAAAGACATCGATGTCAGAAGAATTGAAATTTTTTTATAGAAACTTTCAGTTTTGAATCTTGTCGCATTTATAAAAATAGTTATTTCTACAAATTTTTACTGGGTCAAATTTATGATTTTTTTAAAAAATTATTTATATAAAAAATTCCTCATATCTAGGACAATGGTACTTGTTATGCCAAATGAAAGGGACTACTCAAGATATAAGGGGGCTCACCGCGTAGGATGCTAGTGTGCCCTATTTTATTAGGTAAGGGAGCAAAATCCACACACCAAAGATGGATTCATTATAATACTGAAGACATTGCATGTTATGCTGTCTCCAATAGTTGAGGTTCTATGAGAGACTCTCCAGAAGAATATTTCACATCATGCGAGCGAAGAGCCTCTCAAAGAGTCTCCCTCACTCCAATGGGAGAGTTGTTTGGAGAGACTTTTTGTAGGGCCCACGCGTGAAGAGCCTCTCCAAGAGTTAAGCACTCCAATAGCTTGACTTTTTGGCAAGCTCTTTGGTGGGTCATCTGTATTAAATATCTAAATGAGTTTTTTGCATCATATTATTGATTAAATAATTGATAAAAATTAATAAAAAATTGTACGAGAATAATTCCAACAAATAAAAATTTAACTTACCGATGGAAAATCGACATAACTAAAATAAATATTTTTACTAAATTTAGATGGTTAAACATAAATTAAACATAAGATATTGCCTACATTCGAATATTTAAACTTAAATTTAACATCAACATACTAATTAAAAATATTAAAAAAACAACAAATAACAACTAGTTGCCATAGAAGTTTATTGACCGTCGTCAAAATCATAGAGTGGGTCATCAAACTCTTGCTCATCCTCAATAATCATATTGTGTAATATGATACATGCCTTTATGATTTTCGTGAGGGTTGAATCGTTGCCAAAAGTGGGCGAGGCATGGAGGATGGCAAACTAGGATTGTAGAACTCCAAATGCTCTCTTCATGTCCTTCCTCACTCTTTTTTCTGTTGTTCAAACAATTTGAATTTGTCTATCTAGGGCAAGGGTATCATCTTCACAAATGCAGCCCATTCTGGGTATATACCATCTCCTAGATAGTATCTCATATTGTACTGCTTTCCATTGATGAAGTATTGAACTTGAGGAGCTTGTCCCTACAAAAAGTCAGTGAACAAGGGCTATTGGTTCAACACATTAATATCATTGTTGGACATAGCAACACCAAACAAGGCATGTCATATCCAAAGGTCCTCAGAGGTGACCATTTCTAGTATAATGGTCAGGACTCCATAATCAGCACGAGTAAATTGTCCTTTCCATGCTACTGGACAATTTCTCCATTCCTAGTGCATGCAATCTATGCTTCCTATCATTCTTGAAAAACCACGCGCCTCTGCTTGTTGCAATAGTCACTGGAAGTCTTCGAAGGTTGGCCATCAGAGATATTCCTTGCCAAAGTTGTCGATCACTCCATCGACAAATTTCTCCAAGCACTGGATTGCTGTGGATTCCCTAATCTGTACGTATTCATCAATAGCATCGACAGGAGAGCCATATATCAACAAATGAATGACTGCAGTGCACTTCTGTATAGGAAACAACCCTCACCGGTTAGTAGCATCTCTTCTTTCAGTGAAAAAGGTGGATCACTCATCAAGAAGTTCGATGATTTGAAGAAAGAGGGTGTCTTCATTCGGAACCTCCGACGAAACAAGTAGTCGGGGTAAATCGGATCCTCATAGAAGTAGTCCACCATAAGGCGGTTATGGCCATTTTCATGGTCCCTATCGATGCATCACCTGCTCCCATACCGATGACTATGGGAGGTAGAAGCTTGTAGCCTCGCTTGCATACCGGCTATAAGATGCTCTTCTAACTCCACCATGGCAGGATTTTCCCCTACAAATCCCGCAAGAAAATTTTGTAAGGTATTGACAGTCTCTTCCTCTTCACTACATGTGTTTGAGCTAGAGCTGGATGACATTTTTGAGAAAGAGGGATTTGGAAAGAAGAATACTCAAAGATGAGAAGTGAGGATTTTGAAAGGAGTATTGCTGAGGATGAGAAGTATGTATTGGGATGGTTCGGTTTATATAGGCCAAGTCAAATATTCCACTTGCTAGTTTCGAATTGCAATGTTCCAACAGCTATTTTCCAAATAGAAGCATCCAACGGCTATTTTCCAAACAGATGCATCCAACGGCTATTTTCTAAACAGAAGCGTCCAAGGACTAATTTTCAAACAAAAGCGTCCAACGACTATTTTCCAAACAGATGCGTCCAATGGCTATTGTCCAAACAAAAGTGTCCAATGGATAGTATCAAAAGATATTTTAATTGCACAAATGATGGATACATAGTTTTGCAGGTACATTGTGAAAATAAAATGATACATGACATAGTCTAGTCCAGATTAGCCTCCTTGATCAAATCTTTAACAAACGTCAACGCTTCCGCATGATCCTTCATTTCATCGTCGCTGAATTTTGATTTGTCCATTGTCACCAATTTTGTGAATGACTTGGCAAATACTAACTTTCCCTTAAACTTGTCATGATCATTCAGAGAAGAGGTTGCATGGTCCGCTGCCTCCACGCATTCAGTGTGAACCTTGATGAAGGTTCATAAGTCTTCTTGCACATCCGTGTTGGATGAGAGAGATTGTTTCTTGCCTTTTCCTTTGCGCTTCTCCTTGGCTGCGCCACGACCTTCTAGCCACGCCTCCTCCACGAGGACATCTGGGTTGGATGAGAATGATGTGTGCGCACCATCTTCATTCAGCCTTGCTCTTTTGCCAGTGTCGACATAGGTTTGGTTCCATTTAGATTGGTCCCTAACACCCGTCCACTAGTGATCCAGAACGAATGGGTGCCCCATCTCCTTCCTGTACAACTCACGTGCTTGTGCCATTAGTTGGTTGTTGAAACGACCACTGTCGTTGACTTCCTTAAGTCTGCACCAACAACCATTAAATTGAAAATTTTTTTGGTTAGTCCATAGCCAGCGGTCTTTGCAATGCTTTAGCTCTCTTCTCTGATTTTTTGGGTTGCTCTCATTGTACATTGCTGTAACACTTGCCCAATACTTGTCACTTTTTTTGTTGTTCCCGTCAACTTGGTTGAGAGAATTACTCAACCACGCACTGATCTGCGCAATAGAAATATAATGTTGTTATAAAACAATGAATATGAACCTTACAAACTTTTGAAATAATTCTCTCCACAAAATTTGAATGTAAAAACGAATTACTCACCAGTCTAACATCGTCGGCCGCTGACCAAAGCAATCACTTGCTGTTGGCAGAATCTGGGAGAACATGGTCATCATTGTCGTCAATAACTACTTGCAGCGTAGAATGTGGTGTACCAGAATTTGACACAGATGCAGATTTTAAATTTTTGGATGGAGGTTGCGGTGGCAAGGGTTGCAAATAGTTAGCTGGCGTACTGACAAAATGGAAATTTTTCCCATACGACACATATGGTGGCCAGGTGGATATGTGGGGGGCAGTGGATATAGAAGGGTATGTGGATATGGAGTAGCATGTGAATACTGAGGGGCAAGGGGATATGGAGGATAACCTGAAGGATAAGGTGGTGGTGGAAAATTTGGATTACCACGTGGATATGGTGGGGGGTTTGGACTACTAGCTGTTTTCAGATTTTCTCCCTGTGTATCAGGAGAAATAATCCAGCTTAGAAAACCCTGGGGGATTACTATTCATATGAAACACTAAAAGAAATTAGGGCAAAAATGTTGTATAATTGGTGTAAAGAAGGTGTGAGATTGGTGAAATGTGTGTTGAAATGAGAAATGTGGGTTCTATTTATAGGGAACCAATAAGGGCAATTTTCCTGAATTTTTATATTTTTTTGTAATTTTTAGAATTTTTTATGAATTTTTGAAGCCAAAACAATTAAAAATGCCCAATGGCATCTTCTCCAAGCTTCTTGAGGAGAATGTGTTTCTTCTAGAGGGAGTTTGTTTTTGGTTTCTCCTCATCATTGATTCCATCCTGGTTTTGATCGTCTTTTGTTCCTTTCTTATGCTAAGCGATTGTGGTGTTCCTTTGTTGCTTGGCATCCTCTGGTTGTGGGTGTTCGGATTTGTTTGATGAAGAGCTCTTGTTTCCATCTCCAAGCATCTTAAGGTGGATGTGCTTCTAATGGAAGGAGTTGACGAGAATTGCCCCCCTTTCGCCCGGGGACATTGCCTCCGGGGCATGTCTCGGGCGCCGCCTCCTTTCGCCCGGGGACCTGGCCTCTGGTGCCGGTCCCGGGCGCCACCTTTCGCCCAGGGACATGGCCTCCGGGGCATGTCCCGGGCGCCGCCTTTCGCCCAGCCGCCTTTCGCCCAGGGACCTGGCCTCCGGTGCCGGTCCCAGGCGCCTCCATTCGCCCGGGGATGTGGCCTCCTCGGCATGTCCTGGGCGCCGCCTTTCGCCCGGGGACATTGCCTCCGGGGCATGTCCCGGGCGTCGCCTTTCACCCGGGGACATTGCCCTCCGGGGTATGTCCCGGGCGCCGCCTTTCGCCCGGGGACCTGGCCTCCGGTGCCGGTCCTGAGTGCCGCCATTCGCCCGGGGACGTGGCCTCCGGGGCATGTCCCGGGCGCCACCGTTCGCCCGGGGACGTGGCCTCCGCTGCGGGTCCCGGGCGCCGCCTTCGGCCCGGGGACCTGGCCTCCACTGCCGGTGCCGGGCACCGCCATTTGCCTGGGGACCTGGCCTCCGGTGCCGGTCCCGGGCGCCGCCATTCGCCCGGGGAACTCGCCTTTCGCCCGGGGACCTGGCCTCCAGTGCCGGTCCATTGCCTCCGGGGCATGTTCCGAGTGCCGCCTTTCGCCCGGGGACCTGGTCTCCAGTGCCGGTTCCGGGCGCCGCCATTTGCCCGGCGACATTGCTCCCGGTGCATGTCCCGGGTATCGTCGCCCTTCTAAAGGTAAAGTCTTTGGTTCTTGATCACGTGCAGATTACGCGAGGAGCGCCTCGGGAATCAGCGACCACCTGTCAAGCATCCAAGGCATCTGACCGGCAGAAGGACGTCGCTACCCCTCGATCCGACGGTGGCGTCCGGGGTAGTTTAGTATTTTTTGCTTCTTTTTGGGGCTATAAATAGCCCTTGTACCCCCTGTTGTAAGGACAAGTGATTCATTATTTCTAGAATAGCCAAACCCACAGGTGTGCTCCGGAAGCCTCTCCCCGAGAGAGCCTCCCCAGCCGACTCCGGTCGGGAGCACGCCGACAGGACTAAGGCCCCCACCGGGACACGAACCTGTATAAATCCTCGTGTGACTTCTTGTGTTTGTTCGGCGGGGGAGGACCGGTCACCCAGTCAGCCCGCGTCGCATTTTCTTCGCTAGGATCGTCCCTGAAACCTGCTGGGGTATTCGTGATACCACGACAGTTGGCGCCGTCCATGGGGACTCGTGACAAGACGCCATGGCTCCCGCAAGAACAAGGGCCCGCACCCTTCCCGGTGACGCCGGTCTCGAAGACCCGGCGCCCCCTGTCCGGGACACGACTGTCCCGGCGCTTCCGCCCGGAGGCGGCCAGGCCCAAGTACCACCTCCCACCTTTCCTCTTAACTTAGGTGCTTTTGCCTCCGGGTCGCTCCCGGTAACCGCGGGAACCTCGGCCGGGACCAGTCTCCCCCCGACGGCTCCCCCGACTCCCCGGGACGCCCTGCTCAAGGCTTTAGTGGAGGCCCAGCTCCACGCCCAGCGCTCTATGGATGAGCTGCTTCGCGTGTTGGCGCGGCCACCGGCCCCCACATATGCACCATACCCATACCCGGGGGCTATGCCCCCGTTTATGGGTCACCCGGCGGTCCCTCCTGTCTCCGGAGGTTCCTCCGCCCCGTATGAGCCTAGCGTGGGGTACCCTCCCCCTGCGAGTCTGTAACATCCTGAGTTTTGGGGTGAAAAGTTTCTTTCTTAAAAGTCATGCATGCATATGTCTCTTCTAGATCAACCAAATCAGCCTCAGCTTTATTCTGTTCTAGCCCTAAAATCTCCAAAATCTATCCTGTTACCCCAAATCAAGATCAGATTGTTCAGATGTGATCTATCAGTTATCCTAAACCTAAAAGCCTTCAGAACCCAGATCCAATTCTATCTCTAACTTCCAGATTTATCAACTCTTTTTTGTTTTCGAAAACAGAATATCTTATATTACCTAAATACCCTAAGTTTCAGAAATCCAGATTTAATCCAAATCTTAACCAAGATCAGACCAGATTATTCTTGGATTATGATCAAGGGTACGCCAATACCTTAATCCAAAAAGTTGGCAGCCAGATTTTATCATCTAAACCTTTTTCGCAAATCAGTCCAAGAGTATCGCAGATCAGTCCTTTTCCAGAAGCCTAAAAAGGCAAAATGTTGCAAATCATCTTCCAATTCAAATCTGATTCAGGGAACATCTCCCAAATGCTTTTTGTTGGGGGAAATCTCCGCGGGACTAAGTCCAGGTAAGTTGCGTCGCATGCGCCCGGGGACGTGGCCTCCGGCGCCGGTCCCGGGCGCCGCCATTGGCCCCCGGGGACCTGGCCTCCGGTGCCTCCCCGGGCGCCGCCATTTTAGCCCCAGTGACGTGGCCTCCGGCGCCGGTCCCGGGTGCCGCCATTGGCCCCCGGGGACCTGGCCTCCGGTGCCTCCCCGTGCGCCGCCATTTTGGCCCCCGGGACCTGGCCTCCGGCGCCGATCCCGGGCGCCGCCATTGGCACCGGGGACCTGGCCTCCGGTGCCTCCCCGGGAGCCGCCATTTTGGCCCCCGGGACCTGACCTCCGGCACCGATCCCGGGCGCTGCCATTTGCCCGGGGACATGGCCTCCGGTGCCTCCCCGGGCGCCGCCTTTTGGCCCCATGGACCTGGCCTCCGGCGCCGGTCCTGGGCGCCGCCATTTGCCCGGGGACCTCGCCTCCGGGGCCTCCCCGGGCGCCGCCATTTTGGCCCCCGGGACCTGGCCTCCGGTGCCGGTCCCGGGCACCGCCTTTTGGCTCCCAGGGCCTGGCCTCCAGTGCCTCCCCGGGCGCCGCCATTTTGGCCCCCAGGACCTGGCCTCCGGCGCCGGTCCCAGGCGCCACCATTTGCCCGGGGACGTGGCCTCCGGGGCCTCCCCGGACGCCGCCATTTGCCCGGGGACGTGGCCTCCGGTGCCTCCCCGGGCGCCGCCTTTTTGCTACCAGAACCTGGCCTCCGGCGCATGTCCCGGGCCTTATCGCCCTTCTAAAGGTAAAGTCTCGAGTTGTTTATCACGTGCAGGTCACGCGAGGAGCGCCTCGGGAATCAGCGACCACCTGTCAAGCATCCAAGGCGTTTGACTGGGAGAAAGACGTTGCTACCCCTCGATCCGACGGTGGCTTCCGGGGTAGATAGGTCTTTTTGCTTCTTTTTGGGGCTATAAATAGCCCTTGTACCCCTCAGTTGTAAGCAAGTGATTCATTTGATTGGAATAGGTAAAACTCACAGGTGTGCTCCGGAAGCCTCTCCCCCGAAGAGAGCCTCCCCAGCCGACTCCGGTCGGGAGCTCACCGACAGGACTAGGGCCCCCACCGGGACCCGAACCTGTATAAATCCTGGTGTCATCTCTTGTGTTTGTCCGGCGGGGGAGGACCGGTCATCCGGTCAACCTGCGCCGCGTAATCTTCTCTAGGATCGTTCTCAAAACCTGCTGGGGTATTCGTAATACCACGACAGTTGGCGCCGACCGTGGGGACCCGTGACAAGACGCCATGGCTCCCCCAAGAACAAGGGCTCGCACTCTTCCCGGTGACGCCGGTCTCGGAAACCCGGCGCCGCCCGTCCGGGACATGGCTGTCCCGGCGCTTCCGCCCGGAGGCGGTCCAGCCCAGGTACCGCCTCCCGCCTTTTCTCTTAACTTAGGTGCTTCTACCTCCAGGTCGCTCCCGGTGACCGCGGGGACCTTGGCCGGGACCAGTCTCCCCCCGACGGCTCCCCCGGCTCCCCGGGATGCCCTGCTTGAGGCTCTAGTGGAGGGCCAGCTCCGCTCCCAGCGCTCTATGGATGAGTTGCTCAGCGTGTTGGCGCGGCCTCCGGCCCCCACATTTGCGTCGTACCCGTACCCGGGGACTATGCCCCCGTTTATGGGTTACCCGGCGGCCCCTCCGGCCTCCGGAGGTCTGGCCGCCCCGTTTGATCCCGCCGGGGGGTTCCCTCCCCCTGCGGGATATACGTCCGGACCCTTCCCGGCACCCGGGCCCGTCCCGGTGCCGGGGGGCTACTTCCTACCCGGGCCCTTCGTGGCACCAGGGGGGTACCCCGTTCCAGGCCCATTCCCGGGGCCGGGGGCCCATTTCATGCCGGGGGTTTTCCCTACGCCGGGAGCCAGTCCCGCCCCTCGCGTCGCGTTTACCGCACCGGGGGCGGTCGGCAGAGCAGCTCCCGTCCCTCAGCGGACTTCCCCCCGCATCGGCTCCCCGGTCCCGGACGCCGCCGCGGGGGCTCCCCCCTCGCCGGTTCCGGATGTTACAGGGGCTCCCCCCTTTCCGGTTCCGGTCGTTTTCACTGGGGCTCCCTCTACTTCGGTTCCAAACGTCGCCGTGGGCGCCCCCTCCCCGGTTCCAGATAATACAGGAGCTTCCCCATTTCCGGTCTCGGGGGTCTTCGCAGGGGGCTCCCCTCAGCCGGCCCCGGAAGCCTCCGGGCCGGTAGCTACAGTGCATAAGCTCCCTCCCTCGGTGGAACAGGTCCGTTCCGCCTGGGGGGAGGTCGAGCGAATGCATTCACCTGAGCGCGGGGAAGAACTTCCCCCCGGCCGCGGGCGTGGGGAGCCTCGCTCTCGCACCGGTCGGGGGAAGAGACCCGCTGAAGAGCCAGCCTCTCCGGAGGAGAGCCCGGACGTCCGGGAATTCAGCCCCGGTCCGGAGGAAAAGCGTCGCCACCGCCACTCTGGCGGACCCCTCGGACCGCTCCCTGACTCCAACAACGAGGGCGTGTCCCCCGTCAAAGAAGACAACGACCGGGACTCTCCCCGAGAAGTGCAGGGGGCTAACCAGCCTCTGTGCCGAAGACTTCGTAGCATCCGGTGGCCGCGGCCGTACCGCCCCCGCACATCAAGCACTATAACGGTGAGGCAGACCCTTACGAATTTGTGCAGGTTTACTCCACAGCCATCTCCGCGGCCGGGGGGATGAGACGGTACAATGCAACGTCTTCCCCGTCTACCTCACCGGCATCGCCCACTCCTGGTTCTACAACCTGAAGGCCGGCTCCGTCAAGTCTTTCACGCAGCTCAAAGGAGAGTTCTGCGCGAACTTCCAGGGGAACTACGTGCGTCCCCTGGACTCCTCGCAGCTCTACACTGTCCGGCAGAGGATGGGGGAAACCATTAGAAGCTTCTTCAAGCGCTTTGCTCAGGTGAAGAGCAAAGTGGCCCACGTCCCCGACTCTACGGTCATCGAAGCCTGCAAAAGCGACATCCTCCCGGGGGAGCTCCACCGAAGGCTCTCCCGGAGCTGCCCCTCTTCCGCCGACGAGCTCTTCAACGTACTCGAAAAGTACGCTCGGGCGGAGGAAGATGACATCTGGAAGAAGACCCAGGGGGCTCCCGGCTCCACTAACCGGGGGGCCAGGGATCCCCTCAAGCACCCCAAGCAGGGGGGACGTAACGAGCCACGGCCTCGGGACACCTTTGTCCTCGAGGGCAGAGGCGGCTCGCGCGACCCCCGGAGGGGCAACCGCCCCTTCCCCAAGTCGAAAGGCCATGGGGGAGGACAGTCTCTGCGCGGCCGGGAAGGCCCCGCGGGGAGAAGGCGGGAAGGACCGTGGCGCAGCTTCCACGGGTCCAGTACCCACTCTACCTGAGACTGCAGCCAGCTGTTGCAGCACTTCGCGGCGTTCCTCGATCAGCGCGGGCAGGGGGGGGACTCCGGCCTCCTTGCTCCCTCGGCCAGCTGTTCCGGCCCTTCCCGCTCCTGCGGGGGGTCAGCAGATGCAGACGCAGGAGGGGGAGCCTTCAGAAGCTCTCCCCTTTCAAACTTCTCAGCGCCGCATCAACGTCATCGTGGGAGGGTCCACCTCCGGGCGGGACTCTAAGCGCCAGCGTAAGGAGTACGCGCGCGAGGTCAAGGTTGTGGGGGTGCTACACGTGTCCCCACCACCTAAGTGGTCGGACGTCCCCCTCACCTTCACGGCAGAAGACGCGCGAGGGGTTCGCTTCCCCCACGACGACGGGCTCATCATCTCCGCGACCATCTACAACTGCCACCTGGCCCGCATCCTCGTGGACGGCGGAAGCTCCACCCACGTCCTATTCCTGAAGGCCTTCAAAGAGATGCAGGTGGATGAGAAGCTCCTGCAGCCCGCAGCCGGGCCCCTGCAAGGTTTTGTCCCGGGGAAGGCGATCCACCCCGTGGGTAAGGTAGATCTTCCTATGACATTCTGCACCCCGGAGAACTACTGGACCGAGCTGGTCCGCTTCGACGTAGTGGACCTCCCCTCCTCCTACAACGCGATAATGGGGAGGACCACAATCAACCGGCTGGGGGCTGCCACCCATCAAAACTACCTCTGCATGAAGATCCCCGGACTGCATGGCGTGATCAACGTCTGGGGAGACCAAGACATGGCTCGTGCTCTATACAAGCGTGCTGCGGCCACAATCGGAAGCGTCAACCTCATAAAGACGCCCGGGGGGGAGGCTTCTCCCCCGGAACTAGACGCCGCTGCGCCACCGCCTGAGAGGCCTCTCCTCAAGCCGTGTCCGGAAGGGGGCCTCTGGAAGGTCCTGCTGTCCCCGGGCGACGAAGACAAAACCGTCCGGATCAGGGCGGAGCTCCCTGAGGAGCATGCAGCGCAACTTGCGGCCTTTCTGCGCGAAAACTCCGATGTTTTCGCGTGGAAGCCTTCGGACATGCGGGGCGTCGCCCGGGAGGTCATTGAGCACAAGCTTGTAGTGGCCCCCGGTCACCCCCCGGTCAAACAGAAGCTGCGGAAACTCTCCCTCGAGCGCCAAGAGGAAATCAAGGTGGAGATCACCCGGCTCCGAGAGGCGGGGTTCATTCGGGAGGTCCTGCACCCCGAGTGGCTCCTGCACCCCGAGTGGCTCACGAACCCCGTCCTCATGAAGAAGTCAACCGGTAGGTGGCGGATGTGCGTGGACTTGGCCGACCTTAACCACGCCTGCTCCAAAGACAACTTCCCGCTCCCGCGGATTGACCAGCTTGTCGACTCCACTGCGGGGTGCGAGCTCATGAGCTTCCTAGACGCCTACTCGGGCTACTATCAAGTCCGGATGGCGGAAGGGGACGAGCAAAAGACGAGTTTCATAACTCCCCTCGGAACCTTCTGCTACGTCCATATGCCCTTCGGGCTCAAGAACGCGGGGGCGACCTTCCAGCGCCTCATGACGCTGGTCTTCAAAGATCAAGTCGACCGCAACGTCGAAGTCTACGTAGACGACGCGGTCATTAAAAGTCCCCGCGCAGCCTCCCACATCGACGACCTGGCGGAAACCTTCCGCAACCTCCGCGCGTTCGGGCTCAAGCTCAACCCGGAGAAGTGAGCCTTCGG
Organism: Pharus latifolius; assembly: GCA_019359835.1. Classification (NCBI taxonomy): domain Eukaryota; kingdom Viridiplantae; phylum Streptophyta; class Magnoliopsida; order Poales; family Poaceae; genus Pharus; species Pharus latifolius. Next base: position 37,850,432 of record CM033325.1, read on the forward strand.
GGCATTGAGGCAAACCCCGAGAAGATCCGGGCATTCCTAGACATGCCCCCACCGCGCTCCGTCAAGGATGTCCAGTGGCTCTCCGGCCGCCTGGCCGCGCTAAGCCGCTTCGTCTCCCGATCGGGGGAGCGAGGCCTTCAGTTCTTCAAGATTCTCCGAGGGCTCGAGGGGTTCCGATGGACCCCCGAGGCCCAGGAGGCGTTCGACGACCTCAAGAAGTACCTCACGAGCCCTCCAATGCTCGTGAACCCGTCTCCAGAAGAGCCCTTGCTCCTCTACCTTGCCGCGACCCCCGTCACCGTCAGCGCGGTCTTGGTGAAGGAGCAAGGGGGGCAGCAGCATCCCGTGTACTACGTGAGTGAGGCCCTCCAAGGGGCCAAAACTCGGTACACGGAGATGGAGAAGATCTGCTATGCCCTCCTGATGGCGTCCCGGAAGCTTCGCCATTACTTCCTGGGACACCCCATCACCGTCCCATCGTCCCTTCCCCTAGGGGAGGTACTACGGAACAAAGAAGCCACCGGCCAGATTAGGAAGTGGGGGGCCGAGCTCGCCCCCTTCTCCCTGTGCCTTACCGGCGCCTCCTAGTCAAGGGAGATTCTCAGCTCGTAGTTTGCCAAATGGACAAGTCTTACCTGTGCCATGACGCAAACTTAAGTCTTTATTTGCAGGAGGTGCGAAAGATGGAGAGGCATATCTCCTGCTGGAGGGGAGGCTCTACAAGCGGGGGGCTTCTGCCCTCCTGCGCTGCCTCCCCCGGCCGGAGGGACTTCAACTTCTCGAAGAAATCCACGCGGGGAGCTGTGTTTCTCACCTAGCCCCGCGTGCCATCGCGGCCAAGGCTCTCTGACAGGGCTTCTACTGGCCCACGTTTATGCGCGACGCGCGAGACCTTGTCTCCGCGTGCGAGGCATGCCAGAAGATGGCCAAGGGCTCGAACCTCCCCCCTGTAGCACTGCGGACTATCCCCATCACTTGGCCCTTCGTGCGCTGGGGGATGGACCTCTTAGGGCCCTTCCCCCCAGCGCCCGGAGGATACAAGTATGCGGTGGTCGCGGTCGACTACTTTACAAAGTGGGTTGAGGCGGAGCCCTTGGCTAGCATCACGTCCCGGGCCGTTCAGCGGTTTTTTGGAAAAACGTCGTTTGTGGTTTTGGTGTCCCCTAGGAAATCACCGTTGACAACGGGACACAATTCAACTCGGCTTATTTCCGGGAATTCTGCGAAGGCTTGGGGCTCGTCATCCACTTCGCCTTAGTGGCCCATCCCCGGAGCAATGGGGCCGTCGAGAGGGTCAACGGCATGATCCTATAGGGATTGCGCCGGAGACTCGAGCAAACCGCTTCTAAGTGGGGTGCATGGGCAGAGGAGCTCCCTAGCATCCTCTGCTCCATGTGCACGACCCCGTCCCGGGGCGACGGGACGTACTCCCTTCTCCCTGGTCTACGGGGCGGAGGCAGTCCTCCCCCCGGAGATTGGCTTCCGGTCGCTGTGCGTCGAGCTCTTAGATGGAGCTACGACCGCAGCGTACCAGGCCAATGAGGCCTACCAGCAACTGGAGATCGACCTCGTGGAGGGGGAACGCGACCGAGCGCTCCTCCGCCATGCCATCTACGAGCGCGAGATGGCGCGCGCATACAACCAGCGCGTGCGCCAGAGAGCTTTCCGCCTTGGGGACCTTGTCCTCAAGCGCGTTACGGACCCCAAGCCCAGGGTAAGCTCTCCCCCAAGTGGGAGGGCCCCTACAGGATCTCCGCGGTCCTGGGCTCGGGGGCTTATAAGCTCTCCAACCTTCAAGAGCAGGAGCTGAAGCACACGTGGAACTTGCGTTTACTTCGCAAGTTCTATGTTTAGCCTTACGGGCCTGTCCCCTCCCCAGAGCGATCACGCCGGAGGGGGAGGAGGGACACTGTATTTACTTTTCCCTCCCCCTTCGTGGCTTCGCAGGGGGAGGCACTGTATTTCATTTTGTTAGCAATACATAGGTCTTGCTCTTCAACTATCTCATTGCAGGTTCTTCTCATTACCGCCCCTAACGGCGATGCCCTCCCCGCGAGGATGCCCTCCCCGCGAGGAAGCCCTCCCCGTGAGGATGCCCTCTCTGCGAGGAAGTGGGCCCAGACCCAGCAAGTCCCTCCTGTAGGGTGGCTTACGATCAGCCCTCATGGACTGAGGGTGTAAGCGGCAACCCGGTCCCCAGCGGCCGCGGTAACGAGTCACTTTGGGAGACTAGTCCCCTGCCCAAACACACAAGACCCGTCATCGGGCACTTCCTCCTCCGGGAGTAGACGCTCTCCCCAGTGGGACGTCTAATGGCTTTCTTTGATATCTCTTCCTCCTCCGGGAGTAGACGCTCTCCCCAATGGGACGTCTAATGGCTTTCTTGGATATCTTTTCTCCGGAGACTTTATTCCCGGCTCCCCGTCCTCATGGCGACCGGACGATTGTCTCCCGGAAGGATTTTCTCCAGAATTTTCCTCAAGATTTCTGGCCATATTCCCGGCTCCCTGTTCTCACGGCGACCGGGTGATTGCCTCCCGGAGACCCTATTCCCGGCTCCCCGTTCTCACGGCGACCGGACGATTGTCTCCCGGAGAAGTTACGGATTTCTCAGACATTTCTTCCCCGGAGACCTTATTCCCGGCTCCCCGTTCTCACGGCGACCGGACGATCATCTCCCAGGAAGCCCGCCTCCGAAAATCTCATCGGGTTTTCTTGGATGTTTCTTCCACACGAGGCCTTACTCCCGGCTCCCCGTTCTCACGGCGACCGAACGAGTGTCTCCCGGAAGGTCTTTCCCTTGGAAACCTAGTTTTAAAATTTTCTAACTTAGAAAAATTCCTATGCTACAGGTCACCTTCACCCCGGGGGCCTTGTTACCCCCACAGCGCGCGGAGCTACCCTCCGGCCCGCTGTGGGCGGGGGGGATAAGGAACCCCCGGGTGTGGACCGCACCGCCCACGAGCAAACTTAGCTCATCCTTGTCAAGAGGAGTCGTCCAGACCATCCAAGAAGAAAAAATAAAAAGACGACAAAGAAGAGGACATCTTCCCCCTCAGGTGGGCATCGGAAATGGTACAACCCGGGCTCTAACCCGGGGGATTCTCTACATCCTAAGGCTCCTGCGCCTAATACTCTCGGAGGCCCTCCGTTAGCTCCCGGGCCAAGTCCCGGTACAATGCGCGCACGCGGCGCCTAGCTTCCCGGAGCACATCTTCGGGCCAATATTCGTATCCTGCCGGTGGAAGTATCCGAAGAGGAGGTATCATCCGGAACCCCGGACGCGGAGGGGACAGTTCGGCGCGATGATTGTCAAAATTGTTCAAGTGCCACTCCGAATGCCACCTTAACCGGACGGGCTCCCGGACGGCGTCCCCGCTGCGCTCCCCGGAGATGAGGCTTAGCAATATTAAGGCCGCTTGGGCGTCCCCCGGGGAGCCCCTCCCAGACCTTCGCCCGGGAGTAACCTCCCGGGAACCCTGGTAACATTGCATTCAATTCAAAGACTTAGAAAAATTTCTAACTCTATTGCATTCCAAAATATCTTTTTACAAGTGTCCGGGGCTTCTTCTAAGATACTACCAGGATCAAAATTCTAAGAAAACAAAAGGGTCCTATCTAGAGACCCGGGGGGAGGCTCATACTCTTTCATTGGCGTCCTCCCCCCGGGGGGCTTCCTCCGAGGCCGGGGCCGGGGCGTCCACTGTCGGAGGCGCCGGTGCCGGGAATCTCACTCGGATGATCCGGTCGTAGAAGCCCCCGTCGAGCTGCTCCACCTCCCGGCGCGAGGGCTCGAAGAACTCGGGGAAGCTCCGCGGGATGCGGCCCCCGATAGCCCGGGCGCCCACTCCCCGGTGCGCGACAATGAGGATCGCCCGGCCTCGCGCCTGGGCGTCCGCTGCCTCCGGGATCACGGAGACCTGTGCGTTAAGAAAACGCACAGCCTCCGCGAGCGTGGCCGCGGGCACCTCCGGGCCACCCCCGGAGCCTAGCCTTACGCCAAGGCTCTCGAGGGCCGAACGGACGGAGCGGCCCGCGTCCACCACCGCCCAGACGCTCGACCCCTCGAGCTCCCGGAAGGCCTACTCCTTCGCCTTCGCCTCCTCCCGGAGGCGGCCGTTGACGGTCTCTGAGACGTGGACCTGGGCTCGAACCCGGGCCAGCTCCTGGAGAGCTTCATCCCGCTGACTCAGGAAGGAGGCGACCCTATCCTCCACGTCCTTAAGCAGCCAGATGACGCACTGCTCGACGCCCCAGGTAATTGCCGCCCCCTACAAAATTCCAGAGTTAGAAAAATTTTGGATGCAGGGAGCCAAGAGAAAGCGACAACCGCCTTGGGTGAGTACCTGGACTTGGAGGCACCGAAGCTCCGCGAAGTGCTCGTGGAGCGTCCCCTCCGCGACGAAGGCCTGGACCTTGGGCGTCTGCAGGCCTTCCGCATAGCGCTCGATCTCCCCCGCGGAAAGCAGGGGGGTCTCCCGCCCGGCGCTGGTCCCGCCGCGGCCGGTAACGGGCTCCCAGACCTGGGCGCCCGGCATGACCTCGGTCGGGGTGGTGGTCGTCGTCGTCTTCGTCGTCGAAGAAGAAGTGGCCGAGGAAGTCCCGGAAGGGGTCCCTCGCCGGGGCGGGATCATCAGCCCTTTCCCCTTCCCGGGCAGGAGCGCCCCTGGGGCTTCCACTTCCGGGGGGGCCTCATAGACCGAGGGGCTCCCCCCCTCATCCACGGGCCACTCCACCCGCGGAGGCGAGGCCTCCGCGAACCTCACCTCCGGCTTCTCCGGCTCCAAGGGTGCCGGAGGCGCCGGGAGGGCCGCTACCGAAGGCGGCGATGGGGCGTAGTCCGCCGAATCGGACACCGCCCCGCCCGCAGCCAGTTCCTTCCCCTGGGCCGCAACGGGGCTCTTCGGGGGAGGGGGTGTTGCTTCTTTCTGGGCCGGCGCCCGGGCGCGCCGGGTCCTGGGGCTCTCGTCCCGGGGCTTTGCCGGTGCAGCCGCCGGCGTCGTCGACGGGCCGGGGGATTTTTGGACTCTGGCCTTCTTAGGCTCAGAGCCCCCGGCCGCGTCCTTCCCCCGCTTGTGCGACCCGGGGGTGGGGAGGGGCTTCCTCACCGGCAGCTTCAGCCCGTAGGCCTCGACTACCAAGTTCCGGGGAGGGCCCTCCCCCACGAGGCGCATGACGCGCTCGTGCTCATTGGCGAAGTACCTCCCCAGGAGGTTCTCCACCTTCTCCCGCGCCGCCGAGTACGGCCGGACTACAAGAGGTAGAGTTAGTCAAATTTTCAAAAATTTGTAAATGCAATGAAGCAGGTAATGGACTTACGTCGGGTCACCGGCTTGACCGGGGGTCGCTGCTCCGGGCCCATGCCGATCCCCCTTCTCCCGCGTGAGAAGGGGGAGATCCTCAGGAGCATCATCTCCTCGGCGGCGTCCCGCATAGAGCGGGTCTTCCGGGAGATGATCACCTTGTTGAGGAGCTCGAGCTCCTCGTCCGTCCACACCGGAGGCTTCGGCGCGGACGACCGGCTGTAAGTGGGGGGCTCTAGGGCGTACGCCACCTTGTCGTCCCGGACCCGGAGGTAGAACCACCTCCGGATCCAGTCGCCCCAGTGGTCCCGGGAGGCCGCGGCCGGGTAATCGGCCACCCGGGACGGCAGCATCTGCACCATCACCGAGCCGAAGGGGGACTTGGGTGCCCGCTTCACCAGGTGGGAGCTCCTCGCTGCCGGTTCGTAGAAGTACCGGAAGGCGCGTAGGGTGGGCTCCCGCCCGGTCGCCGTCTCGTAGAGCCAAATGAAGAGGCCCATCCGGACGATCGTGTTCGGGGTAAGGTGGTTGAGGGCCACCCCATACTCCTTCAAAAACTCCCGGAGCATGGGATGCACCGGGAGCCGGAGCGCCGCCTCCAGGAAGGCCTCGAAGGCCACGACCTCTCCAGGCCTGGGGCGGGGGGCTCCGTCCTTCTTCACGGGGACCCGGATGTCCCCGTCCTCCACGACTCCACGTATGACCATGGACTCCGCGTCCTCGGCCGTGAACTCGGACGCCCAGAGGAAGTCCGGAGCGACCTCCTCCGAGGCACCTCGGTCGTCTTCGCTCGACCCTTCGGTGCAATCAGGTTAGTTTTTTCCGGAGGCTAACTTTTCAAGAGGCTACGTCTAAAAGTTCCGGACGCTTGCTACCGGGCGCTAGCTACCGGGAAAGAGCTATCGGGAGAGAGCTACCGGGAGAGCTAAACGCGCTAAGGATGGGAAGTTTGGAATAAAGTTCCCGGGCCCCCCAAGGCCCTATTTATAGGGGTGAGCCGTGGTCCAGATGGGCGCCACGTGGCACCCCATGGAGCAATCTGGACCGTTGAAGTTCAAACCGTGCTCGGGAAACGAAGGGACGGGCGCGCGAACCGAGACGCCGGTTCGAATCGCGAGCGTATTTACTACGAAGCGGCGCGGCAATAAGCGTCACGGCTCCGGTGACTTGGTCCGGAGATTTTCCCAGTAATGCGTACCATACCCACCGGGGACTCGAGCATCGTCCCCGGGGGGCATGGGGGGCTGCTGTTGGGGGAAAACTCCGTGAGACTAAGTCCAGGTAAGTTGCGTCGTATGCGCCCGGGGACGTGGCCTCCGGCGCCGGTCCCGGGCGCCGCCATTGGCCCTCGGGGCCCTGGCCTCCTGTGCCTCCCCGGGCGCCGCCATTTTGGCCCCCGGGACCTGGCCTCCGGCGCCAATCCCGGGCGCCGCCATTTGCCCGGGGACGTGGCCTCCGGGGCCTCCCCGGGCGCCGCCATTTTGGCCCCCGGGACCAGGCCTCCGGTCCCTCCCCGGGTGCCGCCATTTTGGCCCCCGGGACCAGGCCTCCGGTGCCTCCCCGGGTGCCGCCATTTTGGCTCCCGGGACCTGGCCTCCAGTGCCTCCACGGGCGTCACCTTTTGGCCCCCGGGACCTGGCCTCCGGCGCTGGTCCCGGGGGCCGCAATTTGCCCGGGGACGTGGCCTCCGGGGCCTCCCCGGGCGCCGCCATTTTGGCCCCCGGGACTTGGCCTCCGGTGCCTCCCCAGGCGCCGCCATTTTGGCCCCCAGGACCTGGCCTCCGGCGCCGGTCCCGGGCGCCGCCATTTGCCCAGGGACGTGGCCTCCGGGGCCTCCCCGGGCGCCGCCATTTTGGCCCCCGGGACCTGGCCTCCGGTGCCGGTCCCGGGCTCCGCCTTTTGGCTCCCGGGGCCTGGCCTCCGGTGCCTCCCCGGGCGCCGCCATTTTGGACCCCGGGACCTGGCCTCTGGCACCGATCCCGGGCGCCGCCATTTGCCCGGGGACGTGGCCTCCGGGCCCTCCCTGGACGCCGCCATTTGCCCAGGGACGTGGCCTCCGGTGCCTCCCCGGGCGCCGCCTTTTTGCTACCGGAACCTGGCCTCCGGTGCATGTCCCGGGCCTCATCGCCCTTCTAAAGGTAAAGTCTCGAGTTGTTTATCACGTGCAGGTCACACGAGGAGCGCCTCGGGAATCAGCGCCCACCTGTCAAGCATCCAAGGCGTTTGACCGGGAGAAAGATATTGCTACCCCTCGATCTGACGGTGGCTTCCGGGGTAGATAGGTCTTTTTTCTTCTTTTTGGGGCTATAAATAGCCCTTGTATCCCTCAATTGTAAGCAAGTGATTCATTTGATTGGAATAGCTAAAACTCACAGGTGTGCTCCGGAAGCCTCTCCCCCGGAGAGAGCCTCCCCAGCCGACTCCGGTCGGGAGTGCACCGATAGGACTAGGGCCCCCACTGGGACCCGAACCTGTATAAATCCTCGTGTCATCTCTTGTGTTTGTCCGGCGGGGGAGGACCGGTCATCCGGTCAACCAGCGCTGCGTAATCTTCGCTAGGATTGTTCTCAAAACCTGCCGGGGTATTCGCAATATCACAACACTTTTCAACACAAAATCTTCTTTTATAAGTATATCAAAATCAAACCCTAAATCTCAGAATTCGAGATCAATAAGATTCAGACTTATTTTACCCTAATCTACTCTGTTTTCAGTTCATATCAAAAATCATCCAAATGTCTCAAATTTTATCTTCTATTTGTGCCAAGTCATCTGTTGAATCAAGTCTACCAGATCAGTGCAATCAAAGTCAGATCGAACCTTCCAAATCATCAGATTTATATTTCAGTCCAAATCAAGAATTGGAAATTGCAAATCAGCCCTAATTCGACCAGCCAGCTGCTGAATTCACGACCAGAGCTCGTCGTGTTTGCTTGTGCCGTGCACGCTCGCCGCCGGCCATGTTTTGCCTGCACTTGTGCTCGTGCATGCTTTCTCTTGCTGTTGCGCACGCGTCCGTGTCTTAGCCATCGCCGTGGCAGCGCCATTGAACAGCACTTGCTCCAGTGCGCGATCAGCAGCAACCATTGTCAGCATCTTCTTGCCACGTTGCTTTGCATTGCCAGCTCCTATTGCCACTGCTTGCACCGCCCGACAATGTTGAGTTCCAATAAGCCGACAAGTTGATCAGCTTTGCACCGCCTGTGCGCCATCGCGTCACCACTCGCCGTTGTTGCATCTGCGCCCGGCAAATCATGTCACTGACGCCAAATTCATTGCTGCCACTTCATTGCAAGCTTCTTCCTCTGGTCTATATAAGCAGCCCACATCTTGTGTTATCCTCTCTTCACCAGAACTTAACCAAATTCGAAATCTCCTCGCCGTCGTCTTCTTCTCCGGCGAGTCCAGCACGAGGCTTCACGGTGCCAGCACGCTCTGCTGCACCAACCTTCGAATTAAGGCCATCAATGAGTTCCCCTACTCATCCTCTCTGTGTAGTATCACTTAATTGATCTCCGGTGGACCCTAACGCCGGTGATCACCGCAATTCCCGATTGCCCTGTTCCAGCAATGCAGTTCAAATTACTTCGAATTAGCTCTCGAACCTGTGAAGAAAAATGATCAGTGAGCCATTTCTACCAAGCCTGTGCATCAAGATCCCCAGATTGAGCTTCAATCGAAGCTTTTCCCAATTTTGAGTTTCTCCAGTCGCCGGCGATCGTCGCCAGGCCACACCGGCCATCCTCCGGCCAAATTGATCGTGCAGGTAACTTCCTCTTACCCATCTATCACTCCCTGAGCTTGGAATTAAGTTCATTTGACCTATAGCAAAAAGCCCCAATATCAGTGTCTTCTTCTCCGGCACCGTTCACCGGAAATCCATTCCCGGCCGTTTCAGCTTCAACCACTTTGTCCTTCAGGTGTGCTTCAACTTCCTGAGTATTTTTGCCTTCTAGCTCGATCTCTGAAACTGTCCAGATTTCAAGTTATAGCCATGCCAAGATTTTGTCCAGTGGCTTCACCGTGCCGTGTCGCCACCACACTTCTTCATCTTCCAGCCATTTTCAGCTTTGAATCCTGTTGAGTGATTTGCTCCTGTTATCAATGCCTACCTCCCAGATAAAATGGTACATCATTTGGAGCCCTAGATCAAAAGTTATGCCAAGCCCTAGTTTCTGGCCATGTCAGATTCAATGCCAGACTATGTCAGTCAGTGGCATTAGCCCTTTTCACTTCCTTCCAGATGTGCATTTTGAGCATAACTTTGTCCCTTAAATTCCTGAGGTTGTGATCAGCAATTTCTTCTTTTATCACAACTTAATTTGAGCCCTTGAATTATATTTGCTGCTAAACCCTAATTTTTGACATTGTCCCAATGCTTGCCATCCAATGGCATTGGCCTGGTTTACCCACTTCTGATTATGCAATTTGGAAATCACTTTGTCCATTGAATTTGTAGAGTTATGATCTACACTTTCTTCTTCTATCATAATTTGAGATAAGCTCTCTAGCTTTCCTTGAAGTTATGTCAGAGCCTTGATCCGAATGTCAATCTGCTGATATTCGTTGTTTTTGATCACACCAACCACAAAACTGATGTTCTTATTGCAACCTTGAGATCCTAAGAGCATATAACACCCATCCTTAACCAATTCCTTGAAACCCTAGACTCTCAACTCAGTTCAGCTTGCAATCTCAATTATTCCCAGTATCGTTCAATCATTCTTGTTAAGCATATCTGCATATAGATCATAAATCATTTTAATATATAAGTAATATTTGTGTGTATTGTTTTTGATCACACCAACCACAAAACTGATGTTCTTATTGCAACCTTGAGATCCTAAGAGCATATAACACCCATCCTTAACCAATTCCTTGAAACCCTAGACTCTGCACGAGACCCCCGGGACCGGGCGCGCCCGGGCGTCGGCCCGGAAGGAAGCAACACCCCCTCCCCCGGAGAGCCCCGTTGAGGCTCGGGGGAAGGGATCGGCCGAGGGCGGGGCGGCGTCTGATTCGGCGGACTACGCCCCGTTGCCGCCTTCGATGGTGGCCCACCCAGCGCCCCTGGCACCTTTGGAGCCGGAGAAGCCGGAGGTGAGGTTCGCGGAGGCCTCGCCTCCGCGGGTGGAGTGGCCGGTGGACGAGGGGGGGAGCCCCTCAGTCTAGGAGGTCCCTCCGGAAGTGGAGGTGCCGGGGGCCCTCCAGCCCGGGAAGGGGAAAGGGCTGATGGTTCCTCCCCGGGGAGGGACCCCTTCCGAGAGCTCCTCGGCCACTTCCTCGGAGGCCACCTCCTCGGCGTCGAAGACGCCGACCACTGCCACCCCGGTCGAGATTATGTCGGGCGCTCAGGTCCGGGGACCCCTCATCGGCCGTGACGGGACTGGCGCCGGGCGGGAAACCCCCCTGCTTTCCGCGGGGGAGGTCGCCCGCTATGCGGAGGGCCTGCAGACCCGGATGGTCCAGGCCTACGTCATGGAGGGGACGCTCCATGAGCGTTTTGGGGAGCTCCAGTCTCTCTATATCCAGGTACTTACCTGAGTCGATGACACTTTCTTTCGGCCCCCTACGATTGAATTTTTTCTAACTCTGGAGTTTGTAGGGGGCGGCCATTACCTGGGGTTTTGAGCAGCGGATCAGCCGGTTGCTAAAGGATGCGAACCAAAGGGCCGCCACCTACCTGGGGTAGGGGGACGAAGCCCTGCAGGAGCTGGCCCAGGTCCGGGCCCAGGTCCACATCTCCGAGGCCATCAACGGCCGCCTCCGGCAGGAGGCCAAGGCGAAGGAGGAGGCCTTCCGCGAGCTCGAGGGTTCGAGCGTCTGGGTGGTGATGGACGAGGGCCGCTCCGTCAGCTCGGCCCTCGAGAGCCTTGGCGTGAGCGTAGGCTCCGGGAGCAATTCGGAGGTGCCCCAGGCCACCCTCCCAGAGGCTGCAGATGCCCAGGCCCGGGGACGGGCAATCCCCGTGGTTGCAGCCGCGGCCGGGCTCGTGGAGCACCGGGGGGTGGGCGCCCGGGAGATCGGGGGCCGCATTCCCTGGAGCTTCCCCGAGTTCTTCGAGCCCTCGCACCGGGAGGTGGAGCAGCTCACCGGGGGCTTCTACGACCGGATCGTCCTGGTGAGATTCCCAGCACCGACGCCTCTGACAGCAGATGTCCCGGCCCCGGCCCCGGCCCCGGCGGAAGCCCCCCGAGGGGAGGACGCTAATGAAAAAGTATGAGCCTCCCCTCGGGTCTTAGATAGGACCCTTTTGCTTTCTTAGGATTTTGTTCCCGGTAGCTTCTTAGAAGAAGCCCCGGACACTTGTAAAAAGATATTTTGAAATGCAATGGAAATTGAAAATTTTTCTAAGTCTTGAATGAATACAATGTTACCAGGTTTCCCGGGAGATTACTCCTGGGCGAAGGTCCGGAAGAGGGTCCCCGGGGGCGAGGCCTTTGAGCCCCGGCAGGTGTCCCCCGGGGGAAACTGTAACATCCTGAGTTTTGGGGTGAAAAGTTTCTTTCTTAAAAATCATGCATGCATATGTCTCTTCTAGATCAGCCAAATCAGCCTTAGCTTTATTCTGTTCTAGCCCTAAAATCTCCAAATCTATCCTGTGACCCCAAGTCAAGATCTGACTTGCCAGATTTGATCTATCAGTTATCCTAACCTAAAAGCCTTCAGAACCCAGATTCAATTCTATCTCTAACTTCCAGAATTGTCAACTCCTTTCTGTTTTCGAAAACAGAATATCTGTTATTACCTTTTACCCTAAGTTTCAGAAATTCAGATTTAATCAAAATCTTAGCCAAGTTTAGACCAGATTATTCCTGGATTATGATCAAGGGTATGCCAATACCTTAATCCAAAAAGTTGACAGCCAGATTTCACCATCTGAACCTTTTTCGCAAATCAGTCCAAGAGTATCGCAGATCAGTCCTTTTTCCAGATTTTCTAAAAGCCAGAAAAGGCAAAATGTTGCAAATCATCTCCAAATTCAAATCTAATTCAGGGAACACCTCCCAAATGCTTTTCAATAGAAATTCTTCTTTTATGAGTATCTCAAAATCAAACCCTAAATCCCAGAATTCGAGAAAAATAAGTTTTAGACTTATTTTACCCTAATCTACCCTATTTTCAGTTCATATCAAAAATCATTCAAACATTTCAAATTTTATCTTCAATCTGTGCCAAATCATCTGTTGAATCAAGTTTGCCAAATTAGCAGAATCAATTCCAGATCAAACCTTCCAAATCTCCAGAATTACAGATCAGTCCAAATCAAGAAATCGGAAATTGCAATCAGGCCCCTAATTCGACCAGGGCAGTAGCCAGTGCACGACCAGAAGCTTCGCCGTGCATTTGCGCCGTGCTTGTTCGCCGCCGGCCACGCCTCGCTTCGCCTGAGCCCGTGCTCACTTGAATTTGCATGTGCACACGCGTCCACGCCCTAGCTATCGCCGTGGCAACGCCGTTGAACAGCTTGCTCCCGTGCGCGACCGTTGTCAGCAACTCTTCGCCACGTTGCTGTGCTTTGCCAGCCCTTGTCGCCACTGCCTTGCACCGCCCAACAGTATTGCGTCCCGATGAAGCAATGGTTTGATCAGCAGTCACCTCACCAGTGCACAGTCGCGTCGCCGCTCGCCGTTGCTGCTTCTGCGCCCGGCAAATCTTGTCAACTGACACCGATTCATTGCTGCTATCTCCTTGCTAGCATCGCCCTGTGGTCTATATAAGCAGCCATAACCTGTGTCATCTTCCCTTCACCAGGACTTAGCCAAATTTCCAAATCTCCTCGCCGTCGTCTTCTTCTCCGGCGAGTCCAGATTGAGGCCTCACGGTGCCAGCACGCCCTGCTGCACCTCTCACCGAATTAACAGCACCAGAAGGTATAGCTCATCTCCCTCATCATGCTGTACCATCTAATTGAGTTATATTGCATCCAGTCGCCGGTGATCGCCGGAATTGCCGATTACCCTGTTCCTGCAATGTAGCTTAATTCAGCCCGATTTAGCTCTCGAACTTGTGAAGAAAAATGATCAGTGACTCATTTCCAGCAAGCCTATGCATCCAGATCTCCAGATTGAACTCAAATCGAAGGTTTCCTCAAATTTGAGCTCCACCAGTCACCGGCGATCGTCGCCAGGCCTCTCCGGCCATCCTCCGGCCAAATTGATTGTCCAGATAGCTTCATCTTACCCTTCTTTCACTCTCCAAGCTTGGATTAGAGTTCTTTCGGCCTGTATCAAAAAGCCCCAAATCTCATGTCATCTTCTCCGGCGCAGTTCACCGGAAATCCTTTCCCGGCCGTTTCAGTTTCATCCACTTTGTCATTCAGGTGTGCCTCAACTTCTTGAGCATATTTGTCTTCTAGCTCAATCTCTGAAACAGCCCAGATTTCAAGTTATAGCCATGCCAAAATCTTGTCCAGAACTGCTCCAGTGCAGCCAGTTCATCTCTGTTCATCATCAAATTTCTTGCTTTCTAGCCATCTTCTGCCCTAGATCCTGTTGAATGATTTGTTCCTGTTATCATTGCCTACCTCCCAGACAAAGTGGTGCATCATTTGGAGCTCTAGATCAAAAGTTATGCCAAGCCCTAGTTTCTGGCCATGTCAAGATCAATGCCAGACTATGTCAGTCAGTGGCATTAGCCCTTTTCACTCCCTTCCAGATGTGCATTTTGGGCATAACTTTGTCCCTTAGACTCCTGAGGTTGTGATCTACATTTTCTTCTTCTATCACAACTTGATTTGAGCCCTTGAAATGCATGTTATGTTAAACCCTAGCTTTTGACACTGTCTCAGTGCATGCCAGCCAATGGCATTGGCCTTGTTTACCCACTTCTGATTGTGCATTTTGAAAGCCACTTTGTCCACTGAATTTGTAGAGTTATGATCTACATTTTCTTCTACTATCATAACTTGAGATAAGTTCTCTAGTTTTCCCTGAAGCTATGTCAAAGTCTTGATCCGAATGTCAATTTGCTGACATTCGCTGTTTTGATCAAACCAGCCACAAAACTGATGTTCTTATTGTAACCTTGAGATCCTAAGAGCATCTAACACCATCCTTAGCCAAATCCTTGAAACTCTAGATCTCAACTCAGTTCAGCTTGTAATCTCAATTATCTCCAGTATCGTTCAGTTATCCTTGTTAAGCATATCTGCATATAGATCCTAAGACATCTTAATATATAAGTAATATTTGTGTGTATTGTTTGTTTGTCGTCGAGCAGATCCAGAAGCTGAGATCGAGGACTTCGCTGTTGACCCGTCATCAACTGCTGTTTCTTACAACGCGGAAGGCAAGTCATATCCTTGGTCATCTTGAACCTATATTTTAAATGTTGCTATAATATAACCTTGAATATAGGCAATATTGCATGTGAAAGATTGAGAATGGCTGATTTATCAATTGGCAGTACTAAACTGGTTATCTGTGAAATGTGAAATAAACAAGTTTTGAGCCATGAACTATTATATGTATTTATATACTTATATTCATGAAATAAAACCCCTAGCCGTGACCAGAAAATGGTATGGATGGCGGTAGCACTGGAGGTGCTAGACTGCAAAGGAATGCAGGCACTGAAGGTGCAGGGTTGTGGATGGTCTGGTCACTGGCATATAAGGACTAGAACCTTGTGTTGTGCGTCTAGTGGCATGAACAACGTGCTAACCGCAAGCCTGGTATGGGACAGGCCTGAACAAGTACTTATGTGGATCGCACATGAAACCCCTGCATGAGATGTGTTGTGATGATTGATATGGAGGCTGACTCCCACTATCACTGAAGGTGATCTGATATTTGACCCAGTAATGGGAAAATGAGGTAGGGTGGGGGTATAGCCCGCGACAACTGTGTTTCGCGAGAGATCCACAGGGTCAGGGGTGAATTGTAAGTGATACATAACAAAAGTTCTTGTTATTTCCACCTTGCCGCTCACAATATGAAGTGAGTCAGGGGTCCAATCATTTTGTTATGATAGGAAAGGCTTGAAAGTGGAATATCTTGCGGGTAAATTGGTACCTCTCTGCAGAGTTAAAAACGTATTCGAATACTCCGAGCTCCCGGGTTTTATAGGAGTCTGCTGCGGTGGATTAAATCCACGGGGTGTGACACAAGTACTATTTTCTAAATAAAATATGTTTAAATCAAGATTACCCAAATGACATGTGTTGTCATGATAAGGAGTGCTGCCGTGGGCTGTCGTGTGTCGACGTGTCGCGGTAGTGCTATAATCTAGTGAACATGAATGATGATGTTATATTATGAAAGGTGCTGCCATGAGATGAGGTATGAAAGTAAAAGATTATTTTATAAACATCCATAATTCTTGACTAGTCTAGGTTCATATCATCACTACTATATGTATCTACTCTTACCTATGACTTGCTGAGTACGTAAGTGCTCACCCTTGCAACATTCAAATCAGTAGATGGAGCGCACTACGACCAAGATGAAGGCATGGAGTACTTCGTGGATCCAGAAGGAGGAGCGTCAGTCCCGTCATTTCCCTGATGTGTGTTGTTCTGCCGTCCACTTCTCTTTTGTGGGTGGGTCACCTATCTTCTGCTGTGTAGATGTTATTTTGCTAAACCATGTATGCCGTGAAGGCATTGTAATCTCCTTATGTAATATCAAGGCCAGCAGGCCACACTGCTTAACTATTTTGTAAGTTACTCTGTTGCAATGTGATATACTCCTGTGCTTGACTTATCCTGGGACGTCAAAGGTATGTGTATGCTATGCATATATGGGACCAGCTGCAGCGAGCTAGGTCTCTACAGGAGTAGTCGTAGTCCCAGTCTCGGGGCGCGACAGAAACCCAAGCCGCTTTGATCTTGCTGAGCCTTGTCTCCGGGGAGCGTAGCGGGGACGCCGTACGGGAGCCGATCCGATTGAGATGGCATCCGGAGTGGCACTTGGATAACTTTGACAATCATCGCGCCGAATTATCCCCTCCTCGCCTGGGGTCCCGGATGATCCCTCCTCTTCGGATACTTCCACCGGCAGGCTACGAATATTGGCCCGAGGATGTGCTGAGTACGTAAGTGCTCACCCTTGCAACATTCAAATCAGTAGTTCCCAGGATAAACAAGTTTTGAGCCATGAACTATTATATGTATTTATATACTTATATTCATGAAATAAAATCCCTAGCCGTGACCAGAAAATGGTATGGATGGTGGTAGCACTGGAGGTGCTAAACTGCAAAGGAATGCAGGCACTGAAGGTGCAGGGTTGTGGATGGTCTGGTCACTGGCATATAAGGACTAGAACCTTGTGTTGTGCGTCTAGTGGCATGAACAACGTGCTAACCGCAAGCCTGGTATGGGACAGGCCTGAACAAGTACTTATGTGGATCGCACATGAAACCCCTGCATGAGTTGTGTTGTGATGATTGACATGGAGGATGACTCCCACTATCACTGAAGGTGATCTGATATCTGACCCAACAATGGGAACATGAGTAGGGTGGAGGGAGTACCGCCACAACTGTGTTTTGCGAGAGATCCACAGGGTCAGGGGTGAATTGTGAGTGATACATAACAAAAGTTCTTGTTATCTCCACCTTGCCGCTCACAATATGAAGTGAGTCAGGGGTCCAATCATTATGTTATGATAGGAAAGGCTTGAAAGTGGAATATCTTGCGGGTAAATTGGTACCTCTCTGCAGAGTTAAAAACGTATTCGAATACTCCGAGCTCCCGGGTTTATAGGAGTCTGCTGCGGTGGATTAAATCCACGGGGTGTGACACAAGTATTATTTTCTAAATAAAATGTGTTAAATCAAGATTACCCAAATGACATGTGTTGTCATGACAAGGAGTGCTACCGTGGGCTGTCGTGTGTCGATGTGTCGCTGTAGTGCTATAATCTAGTGAACATAAGTAATGATGTTATGTTATGAAAAGTGCTGCCATGAGATAAGATGAGATGAGGTATGAAAGAAAAAGATTATTTTATAAACATCCATAATTCTTGACTAGTCTAGGTTCATATCATCACTACTATATGTATCTACTCTTACATATGACTTGCTGAGTACGTAAGTGCTCACCCTTACAACCTACAAATCAGTAGATGGAGCGTTCAATGATCAAGATGAAGGCATGGAGAACTTCTTGGATCCAGAAGGAGGAGAGTCAATCCCGTCATTGCCCTGATGTGTTGTTCTGCCGCCCACTTCTCATTGTGGGTGGGTCACCTATCTTCTGCTGTGTAGTTGTTATTTTGCTAAACCATGTATGCCGCGAAGGCATTGTAATCTTCTTATGTAATATTAAGGCCAGCAGGCCACACTGCTTAAATATTTTATAAGTTACTCTGTTGCAATGTGAATATACTCCTGTGCTTGACTTATCCTGGGAAGTCAAGGGTATGTGTATGCTATGCATATATGGGACTAGCTGCAGCGAGCTAGGTCTCTACAGGAGTGGTCGTGGTCCTAGTTTCGGGGCACGACAGAGTCATACGTGCCGGGAGGGTACTTCATGCCCGGGCCCTTCGTGGCACCAGGGGGATACCCCGTTCCAGGCCCATTCCCGGGGCCGGGGGCCCATTTCATGCCTGGGGTTTTCCCTACGCCGGGAGCCAGTCCCGGCCCTCGCGTCGCGTTTACCGTACCGGGGGCGGTCGACAGAGCAGCTCCCGTGCCTTAGCGGACTTCCCCCCGCATCGGCTCCCCGGCTCCGTACGTCACCGCAGGGGCTCCCCCCTCGCCGGTTCCGGATATTACAGGGGCTTGCCCCTTTCTGGTTCCGGTCGTCGCCATGGGGGCTCCCTCCACTTCGGTTCCGAACGTCGCCGCGGGCTTCCCCCTTTCCGGTTCCGGGGGTCTTCCCAGGGGGCTCCCCTCAGCTGGCCCCGATAGCTTCCGGGTCGGCAGCTACAGTGCATGAGCAACGTCTTCCCCCTCTACCTCACCGGCATTGCCCGCTCTTGGTTCTACAACCTGAAGGCCGGCTCCATCAAGTCTTTCGCGCAGCTCAAGCGTGAGTTCTGCGCGAAATTCTAGGGGAACTACGTGCGTCCCTTGGACTCCTCGCAGCTGTACACCGTCCGGCAGAGGACGGGGGAGACCATCCAGAGCTTCTCCAAGCGCTTCGCCCAAGTGAAGAGCAAGGTGGCTCATGTCCCCGACTCTACGGTCATCGAAGCGTGCAAAAGCGGGATCCTCCCGGGGGAGCTCCACCGGAGGCTGTCCCGGAGCTGCCCTCCTCCGCCGACGACCTCTGGAAGAAGACCCAGGGGGCTCCCGCCGCCGCCGATCGGGGGGCCAGGGACCCCCTCAAACGCCCCAGGCAGGGGGGGTGTAACGAGCCACGGCCTCGGGACACCTTTGTCCTCGAGGGCGAAGGCGGCTCGCGCCACCCCCCGAGGGGCAACCACCCCTTCCCCAAGCCGAAAGGCGATGGGGGAGGACAGTCTTCCCGCGGTCGGGAGGGCCCCGCGGGGAGAGGCAGGGAAGGACCGTGGTGCAGCTTCCACGAGTCCAGTACCCACGCTACCCGAGAGTGCCACCAGCTGCTGCAACACTTCGCGGCGTTCCTCGACCAGCATGGGCAGGGGGCGACTCCGGCCTCCTTGCCCCCTCGGCCAGCTGTTCTGGCCCTTCCTGCTCCCGCGGGGGGCCAACAGGGGTAGACACAGGAGGGGGAGCCTTCAGAAGCTCTCCCCTTCCAAACTTCTCAGCGCCGCATCAACGTCATCGTAGGAGGGTCCGCCTCCGGGCGGGACTCTAAGCGCCAACGCAAGGAGTACGCGCGCGCAGTCAAGGTTGTGGGGGTGCTACACACGTCTCCGCCACCCAAGTGGTCGGACGTCCCCCTCACCTTCACGGCGGAAGACACGAGCGGGGTTCGCTTCCCCCACGACGACGCGCTCATTGTCTCCACCACCGTCTACAATTGCCACCTGGCCCGCATCCTCGTGGACGGCGGGAGCTCCGCCGATGTCCCCTTCCTGAAGGCCTTCAAGGAAGTGCAGGTGGATGAGAAGCTCCTGTAGCCCGCGGCTGGGCCCCTGCAAGGGTTTGTCCCGGGGAAGGTGATCCACCCCGTGGGCAAGGTGGACCTCCCTATGACATTCGGCAACCCGGAGAACTACCGGACCGAGATGGTCCGCTTCGACGTAGTGGACTTCCCCTCCTCCTACAACGCGATCATGGGGAGGACCACGATCAACCTCCTGGGGGCTGCCACCCATCAAAACTACTTGTGCATGAAGATCCCCGGGCCTCATGGTGTGATCAACGTCCGGGGAGACCAAGACATGGCCCGCGCCTTGTACGAGCGCGCCGCCGCCACAATCGGAAGCGTCAACATCATTAAGGCGCCCCGGGGGGAGGCCTCTCCCCCTGAATCAGACGTCGCTACACCACCTCCCGGGAGGCCCCTCCTCAAGCCGCGTCCAGAAGGGGGCCTCTGGAAGGTCCTGCTGTCTCCGGGCGACGGGAACAAAACCGTCCAGATCGGGGCGGAGCTCCCCGAGGAACATGCAGCGCAACTTGCAGCTTTTATGCGCGAAAACTCTGATGTTTTTGCATGGAAACCTTCATACATGCGGGGCGTCGCCCGGGAGGTCATTGAGCACAAGCTCGCGGTGGCCCCCGGTCACCCCCCGATCAAACAGAAGCTGAGGAAGCTCTCCCTCGAGCGCCAAGAGGCAATCAAGGGGGAGATCGCCCGACTCCGAGAGGCGGGGTTCATTCGGGAGGTCCTGCACCCCGAGTGGCTCGCAAACCCTGTCCTCTTCAATAAATCGAATGGCAAGTGGCGGATGTGCGTGGACTTCACCAACCTTAACCGCGCCTGCCCCAAGGACAACTTCCCACTCCCGCAGATTGACCAACTGGTCGACTCCACCGCGGGGTGCGAGTTGATGAGCTTCCTAGACGCCTACTCGGGCTACCATCAAGTCCGGATGGCGGAAGGGGACGAGGAAAAGACGAGTTTCATAACTCCCCTCGGAACCTTCTGCTACGTCCACATGCCCTTCGGGCTCAAGAATGCGGGAGCGACCTTCCAGCGTCTCATGACGCTGGTCTTCAAAGATCAAGTCGGCTGCAACGTCGAAGTCTACGTAGACGACGCGGTCGTCAAAAGTCCCTACGCAGCCGCCCACATCGATGACCTGGCGGAGACCTTCCGCAACCTCCGCGCGTACGGGCTGAAGCTCAAGCCGGAGAAGTGCGCCTTCAGTGTGCGCGGGGGGAAGCACCAGGGTTTCCTCATGTCCCAACGGGGCATAGAGGCAAATCCCGAAAAGATCCGTGCGTTCCTGGACATGCCCCCGCCGCGCTCCGTCAAGGACGTCCAACGGCTCTCCGGCCGCTTAGCCGCGCTAAGCCGCTTCGTCTCGCGGTCGGGGGAGTGAGGCCTCCAATTCTTCAAGAGCCTCCGGGGGCTCGAGGGGTTCCGCTGTACCCCCGAGGCCTAGGAGGCATTCGACGACCTCAAGAAGTACCTCACGAGCCCTCCAATGCTCGTGAGTCCATCTCCAGAAGAGCCCTTGCTCCACTACCTTGCCGCGACCCCGGTTGCCGTCAGCGCGGTATTGGTGAAGGAGCAAGGGGGGCAGCAGCGTCCCGTGTACTATGTGAGTGAGGCCCTGGTGCAGGAGTAGTCCTCCGGAGCCCCGAGGGGAAGGAACTCGAGTACGCCGCGCGGCTCGAGTTCCCCGCAACCAACAACGTGGCCGAGTACGAGGCTTTGCTCCTCGGGATGCGCCTTGCGCGCTCCCTGGGGATTCGGCGCCTCCTAGTGAAGGGAGATTCTCAGCTCGTAGTTTGCCAAATGGACAAGTCTTACCTGTGCCATGACGCAAACTTGAGTCTTTATTTGCAGGAGGTGCGGAAGATGGTGAGGCACTTCGACGGCCTCAAGGCCCGGCATATCCCGAGAAGGGACAATGACCGGGCCGACGCCTTGGCTCGGGCAGCCAGCACCCGGGAATCGCTCCCCAAGGGGGCCTTCCTGGAAATCATCACGAAGACCTCAGTGGCCTCCCCGGACATGGGCGACGAGCCTTGCGTCCCGGAGGTCGCCGAGATCACCCGGACTCCGTCATGGATGGACCCCCTCATCTCCTTCATCAAGGGGGAGGGGGACCCTCCCAACGAGACCGAGGCTAAGCGCCTCTGGGCCAAAGCCCGGTCATATCTCCTGCTGGAGGGGAGGCTCTACAAGCGGGGGGCTTCCGCCCTCCTGCGCTACCTCCCCCGGCCGGAGGGACTCCAACTTCTTGAAGACATCCACGCGGGGAGCTGTGGCTCTCACCTAGCCCCGCGTGCCATCGCGGCTAAGGCTCTCCGGCAGGGCTTCTACTGGCCCACGGTCATGCGCGACGCGTGAGACCTTGTCTCCTCGTGCGAGGCCTGCCAGAAGATGGCCAAGGGTTCGAACCTCCCCCCTATCCCCATCACTTGGCCCTTCATGCGCTGGGAGATGGACCTTCTAGGGCCCTTCCCCCCAGCGCCCGGAGAATACAAGTATGCGGTGGTCGCGGTCGACTACTTTACGAAGTGGGTAGAGGCGGAACCCTTGGCCAGCATCACGTCCCGGGCCGTCCAGCAGTTTTTTTGGAAAAACGTCGTTTGTCGTTTTGGTGTCCACCGGGAAATCACCATTGACAACGGCACCCAATTCGACTCGGCTTATTTCTGGGAATTCTGCGAAGGCCTGGGGCTCGTTATCCACTTCGCCTCAGTGGCCCATCCCCGGAGCAATGGGGCTGTCGAGAGGGTCAACGGCGTGATCCTACAGGGATTACGCCGGTGACTCGAGCAGGCCGCTTCTAAGCGGGGCGCATGGGCAGAGGAGCTCCCTAGCATCCTCTGCTCCATGCTCACGACCCCGAGCCGGGCGACGGGACATACTCCCTTCTCCCTAGTCTACGGGGCCGAGGCAGTCCTCCCCCCGGAGATTGGCTTCCGGTCATTGCGAGTCGATCTCCTAGACGGAGCTATGACCGCAGCGTACCAGGCCAATGAGGCCAACCAGCGACTGGAGATCGATCTCGTGGAGGAGGAACGCGACTGAGCGCTCCTCTGCCACGCCATCTACGAGCGCATAGAACCAGCGCGTGCGTGAGAGAGCTTTTCACCTTGGAGACCTTGTCCTCAAGCGCGTCACGGACCCCCAAGCCCAGGGTAAGCTCTCCCCCAAGTGGGAGGGGCCCTACAGGATCTCCGCGGTCCTGGGCTCGGGGGCTTACAAGCTCTCCAACCTTCAAGAGCAGGAGCTGAAGCACACGTGGAACTTGCGTTTACTTTGCAAGTTCTACGTCTAGCCTCCACAGGCCTGTCCCCTCCCCCGGAGCGATCACGCCGGAGGGGGAGGAGGGACATTGTATTTACCTTTCCCTCCCCTTTCGCGGCTTCACTGGGGGAGGCGTTGTATTTCATTTCGTTATCAATACAACTGGATTCTTCTCTTCAATTGTCTCATTGCAGGTTCTTCACATTACCGCCCCTAACGGCGATGCCCTCCCCGCGAGGATGCCCTCCCCGCGAGGAAGTGGGCCCAGACCCAGCAAGTCCCTCCTGTAGGGCGGCTTAATATCAGCCCTCGTGGACTGAGGGTGTAAGCGGCAACCCGGTCCCCAGCGACCGTGGTAACGAGTCACTTTGGGAGACTAGTCCCCTACCCAAACACTCAGACCCATCATCGGGCACATCCTCCTCCGGGAGTCGACAGTCTCTCCAGCGGGACGTCTCAGGCTTTCTTGGATATTTCTTTCCCGGACACCTTATTCCTGGCTCCCCGTTCTCACGGCGACTGGATGATTGTCTCCCGGAAGGTCTATCCCCGGAAATCAGGCTTTCTCGGATTTTTCTTTCCCGGAGATCTTATTCCCGGCTCCCCGTTCTCACGGCGACCGGATGATTGTCTCCCGGCAAAGTTACGGATTTCTTGGATACTCTTCTCCGGAGACCTTATTCCCCGGCTCCCCGTTCTCACGGCGACCGGATGATTGTCTCCCGAAAAGCTCACTTCCGGAAATCTCATCGGGTGTTCTCGGATGTTTCTTCCCCCGAGACCTTATTCCCCGCTCCCCGTTCTCACGGCGACCGGATGATTGTCTCCCGGAAAGCTCACCTCCGGAAATCTCATCGGGTTTTCTCGGATGTTTCTTCCCCCGAGACCTTATTCCCGGCTCCCCGTCCTCACGGCGACCGGACGATTGTCTCCTGGAAGGTCTTTTCCCGAAACCTCATTTTTGAATTTTCTAACTTAGAAAAATTCTTATGCTACAGGTCACCTTCACCCCGGGGGCTTTGTCACCCCCACAGCGCGCGGAGCTACCCTCCGGCCCGCTGTGGGCGGGGGGGATAAGGAGCCCCCGGGAGTCGTCTGGACCACCCAAGAAAAATGAGCCAAAACTTAGCTCATTCTTGTCAAAAGAAGTCGTCCAGACCATCCAAGAGAAATATCAAGAGAAGATTTACAAAGCAACAACACAGCTTTATTGATCATTCAACCTAGAGGACATCTTCCCCCTCCGGTGGGCATCGGAAATGGTACAACCCGGGTTCTACCCGGAAATTCTCTGTCCTAAGGATCCTACGCCTAATAGTCCCGGAGACCCTCTGCTAGCTCCCGGGCCAGGTCTCGGTACAACGTCCGTACGCGGTGCTGAGCTTCCCGGAGCAAGTCCTCGGGCCAGTACTCGTAGCCCGCCGGTGGAAGTATCCGAAGAGGGGGGATCATCCGGGACCCCGGACGCGGAGGGGATAATTCGGCGCGATGATTGTCAAAATTGTCCAAGTGCCACTCCGGATGCCATCTTAACCGGATCGGCTCCCGGACGACGTCCCCGCTGCATTCCCCAGAGATGAGACTTAGCAAAATCAAGGCTGCTTGGGCGTCCCCTGGAGAACCTCTTCCCGACCTTCGCCTGGGAGTAACCTCCCGGGAATCCTGGTAACAATGCATTCATTCAAGACTTTGAAAATTTTCTAATTCCATTGCATTTCAAAATGTCTTTTTAAAGTGTCCGGGGCTTCTTCTAAGAAGCTACCGGGAGCAAAATCCTAAGAAAGTAAAAAGGGTCCTATCTAAGACCCGGGGGGAGGCTCACTTTATCGTTGGCGTCCTCCCCCCGGGGGGCCTCCGCCGGGGCTGGGGCCGGGGCATCCGCTGCCGGAGGCGCCGGTGCCAGGAACCTCGCCCGGACGATCCGGTCGTAGAAGGCCCCGGCAAGTTGCTCCACCTCCCGGCGCGAGGGCTCGAAGAACTCGGGGAAGCTCCGGAGGATGCGGCCCCCAATCACCCGGGCGCCGACCTCCCGGTGCTCAACGAGCCCCGCCGCGGCAGCAACAACGGGGATCGCCCGGCCCCGTGCCCGGGCATCGGCGGCCTCCGGGATGACGGAGACCTGTGCGTTGAGAAAACGCACAGCCTCCGCGAGGATAGCCGGGGGCGCCTCCGAGCTGCTCCTGGAGCCTAGGCTCACGCAAAGCCTCTCTATTGCCGAGCGGACGGAACGGCCCGCGTCCATCACCGCGCGGACGCTCGAACCCTTGAGCTCCCGGAAGGCCTCCTCCTTCGCCTTGGCCTCCGGCCAAAGGCGGCCGTTGACGGCTTCGGAGACGTGGACTTGGGCCCGAACCCGGGCTAGCTCCTAGAGGGCTTCGTCGCGCTGCCCCAGGTAGGTGGCGGCCCCCTCCTCTGCGTCCTTCAGTAGCTGGCTGATCCGCTACTCAAGGCCCCAGGTAATGGCCGTCCCCTACAAACTCCAGAGTTAGAAAAATTGAAATGTAGGTGCCCAAAAGAAGGCGTCATCGACTTGGGTAAGTACTTGAGCCTGGAGAGACTGGAGCTCTCCAAAACGCTCATGGAGCGTCCCCTCCGCAACGTGGGCCTGCACCTTTCGGGTCTGCAGGCCCTCCGCGTAGCGGGCGACCTCCCCCGCAGAAAGCAGGGGCGTCTCCCGCCCGACGCTGGTCCCCTTGCGGCCGGTGAGGGGTCCCCGGACCTGAGCGTCCAGCAGTGTGGTCGGCGTCTTCGTCGCCGAGGAGGTGGCCTCTGTGGAAGTGGCCGAGGAGCTCTTGGAAGGGGTCCCTGCCCGGGGAGGAACCATCAGCCCTTTCCCCTTCCCGGGCGGGAAGGCCACCGGGGCCTCCACTTCCGGAGGGACCTCGTTGACTGAGGGGCTCCCCCCCTCGTCCACCAGCCACTCCACCCACGGAGGCGAGGCCTCCGCAAATCTCACCTCCAGCTTCTCCGGCTCCTAAGGTGCCGGGGGCGCCGGGAGGGCCGCCACCGAAGGCGGCGACGGGGCGTAGTCCGCCGAATCGGACGACGCCCCGCCCGTGGCCGGTTCCTTCCCCCGAGCCTCAACGAGGCTCTTCGGGGGAGGGGGTGTTGCTTCTTTCCGGGCCGGCGCCCGGGCGCGCCCAGTCCCTGGGGTCTCATCCCGGGCCTTCGCCGGCGTCGAGGCCGGTGTCGTCGGCGGGCCGGGGGCTTTTTGAACTCTGGCCTTCTTAGGCTCAGAGCCCCAGCGGCTTCCTTCCCCCGCTTATGCGATCCGGGGGTGGGGAGGGGCTTCCTCTCCGGTAGTTTCAGCCCGAAGGCCTTGGCTACCAAGTTCCGGGGAGGGCCCTCCCCCACGACGCGCACGATGCGCTCGTGCTCGTCGGCGAAGTACCTCCCCAGGAGGTTCTCCGCGTTCTCCCGGGCCGCCGGGTAGGGCTGGACTGTGAAAGGTAAGAGTTAGTCAAATTTTCAAAAATTTGTAAATGCAATGAACCAGGTAACAGAGACTTACGTCGGGTCACCGGCTTGACTGGGGGCCGCTGCTCCGGGCCCATCCCGATCCCCCTTCTCCCGCGCGAGAAGGGGGAGATCCTTAAGACCATCATCTCCTCGGCGGCGTCCCGCATAGAGCGGGTGCCCCGGGAGATAATGACCTTCCCAAGGAACTCTAGCTCCTCGTCCGTCCACACCGGAGGCTTCAGTGCGCACGACATGCTGTAGGCGGGGGCCTCCGGGGCATTCACCACCTCGTCGTCCCGGACCCGGAGGTAGAACCACCTCCGGATCCAACGCCCCAGTGGTCCCGGGAGGCCGCCGCTGGGTAATCGGCTATCCAGGACGATAGCATCTGCACCATCACCGAGCCAAAGGGGGACTTGGGTCCCCCCTTCACCAAGTGGGAGCTCCTCGTCGCTGATTGGTAGAAGTACAGGAAGGCTCGTAGGGTGGGCTCCTGCCCAGTCGCCGTCTCGAAGAGCCAAATGAAGAGGCCCATCCGGATGATGGCGTTCGGCGTTAGGTGGTTCAGCGCCACCCCATACTCCTTTAGAAACTCCTGGAGCAAGGGATGCACCCAGAGCCGGAGCCCCGCCTCGAGGAAGGCCTCGAAGGCCACAATCTCTCTGGGGCTGGGGCGGGGGGCTCCGTCCTTCTTCACAGGGACCCGGATGTCCCCATCCTCGACGACTCCGCGTTCGACCAGGGACTCCAAGTCCCCGGCCGTGAACTCCGACGCCCAAAGGAAATCCGGAGCGATTTCCTCCGGAGGCACCTCTGTGGTCTTCGCTCGACCCTTCGGTGCCATCAGGTTTGGTTTTTATCGGTGACTAAAGTTTCAGGGAGCTAGCTACCGGGAGAGAGCTACTGGGAGAGCTAAGGGCGCTAAAGTTTGAAAGTTTCGAATGAGCTTACCGGGCCCCCCAAGGCCCTATTTATAGGGGCGAAGCATGGCCCAGATGGGCGCCACGTGGCACTTCGCGGTACATCTGGGCCGTTGAAGTTCAAACCGGGCGCGGTAAATGAAGGGACTGGCGGCAAACCGAGGCGCCAGTTCGAACCGCGAGCGCATTTATGGCCCAACGGCGCGGTCATAAGCTCGTGGCACGGGAATCGAAGCATCACGGCTTTGGTGGCCTGGCCCGGAGATTTTCCCGGTGACATGTACCATACCCACCGGGGACTCGAGCATCGTCCCCGGGGGGCATGGGGGGCTGCTGTTGGGGGAAATCTCCGCGAGGCTGAGCCCAGGTAAGTTCTGTCACGTTTGCCCGGGAATGTGGCCTCCGGTGCCAGCCCCGGGCGCCGCCTTTTGGCTCCCGGGACCTGGCCTCCGGTGCCGGTCCCAGACACCGCCATTCGCCCAGGGACGAGGCCTCCGGTGCCTGCCCCGGGCACCGCCTTTTGCCCGGGGACGTGGCCTACGGTGCTTGCCCCGGGCGCCGCCTTTTGGCCCCCGGGACCTGGCCTCCGGTGCCGGTGCCGGGCGCCGCCATTGGCCCGGAGACGTGGCCTCCGGTGCCTGCCCCGGGTGCCGCCTTTTGGCTCCCGGGACTTGGCCTCTGGTGCCTGTCCCGGACGCCGCCATTCGCCCGGGGATGAGGCCTCCGGTTCCTGCCCCGGGCGCCGCCTTTTGCCCGGGGACGTGGCCTCCGGTGCCTGCCCCGGGCACCGCCTTTTGGCTCCCGGGACCTGGCCTCCGGCACCGGTCCCGGGTGCCGCCATTGGCCCGGGGGCGCGGCCTCCGGTGCCTGCCCCGGGCGCCGCGTTTTGGCTCCCGGAACCTGGCCTCCGGTGCCGGTCCCGGACACCGCCATTCGCCCGGGGACGAGGCCTCCGGTGCCTGCCCCGGGCGCCGCCTTTTGGCTCCCGGGACCTGGTCTCCGGCGCCGGTCCCGGGCGCCGCCATTGGCCTGGGGACGTGGCCTCCGGTGCCTGCCCCGGGCGCCGCCTTTTGGCTCCCGGGACCTGGCCTCTAGCGCCAGTCCCAAGCGCCGCCATTGGCCCGGGGATGTGGCCTCCCGTGCCAGCCCTGGGCGCCGCCTTTTGGCTCCCGGGACCTGGCCTCCGGTGCCGGTCCCGGGCGCCGCCTTTCGCCCGGGGACATTGCCTCCGGTGCATGTCCCGGGCCTCATCGCCCTTCTAAAGGTAAAGCCTTTGGTTGTTGATCACGTGCAGGTCACGCGAGGAGCGCCTCGGGAATCAGCGACCACCTGTCAAGCATCCAAGGCACCTGACCGGGAGAAGGACGCCGCTACCCCTCGATCTGACGGTAGCGTCTGGGGTAGTTTAGTCTTTTTGCTTCTTTTTGGGGCTATAAATAGCCCTTGTACCCCCTGTTGTAAGACAGGTGATTCATTATTATTGGAATAGCCAAATTCACTAGTGTGCTCCGGAAGCCTCTCCCTCGAGAGAGCCTCCCCAGCCGACTCCGGTCGGGAGCACGCGGACAGAACTAGGGCCCCCACCGGGATCCGAACCTATATAAATCCCCGTGTCATTTCTTGTGTTTGTCCGGCGGGGGAGGACCGGTCACCCGGTCAACCCGCGCCACGTTTTCTTCGCTAGGATCGTCCACGATACCTGCCGGGGTATTCGCAATACCACGATAGACCTCAAGAAGTATCTCACGAGCCCTCCAATGCTCGTGAGTCTGTCTCCAGAAGAGCCCTTGCTCCTCTACCTTGCCGCGACCCCGGTCGCCGTCAGCGCGGTATTGGTGAAGGAGCAAGGGGGGCGGCAGCATCCCATGTACTACGTGAGTGAGGCCCTCCAGGGGGCCAAAACTAGGTACACGGAGATGAAGAAGATCTGCTACGCCCTCCTGATGGCGTCCCGGAAGCTTCGCCACTACTTCCTAGGACACCCCATCACCGTCCCGTCGTCCCTCCCCCTGGGGGAGGTGCTGCGGAACAAAGAGGCCACCGGCCGAATTGGGAAGTGGGGAGCCGAGCTCGCCCCCTTCTCCCTGTCCCTCACAGGCCGCTCCGCCATCAAGTCACAGGTCCTCGCCGACTTTGTCGCGGAGTGGACTCCTGCCTCCGGGCTCGGGGACGAAGACCTCCCCGCGCCGCCCCGACGCAGTGATCATTGGACACTCATGTTTGACGGGTCGCTGTGTCTCGCTGGGGCTAGTGCGGGAGTAGTCCTCCGGAGCCCCGAGGGGAAGGAACTCGAGTACGCAGCCCAGCTCGAGTTCCCCGCAACCAACAACGTCGCCTAGTACGAGGCTTTGCTCCTCGGGATGCGCCTTGCACGCTCCCTGGGGATCCGGTGCCTCCTAGTGAAGGGAGATTCTCAGCTCGTAGTTTGCCAAATGGACAAGTCTTACCTGTGCCGGACGCAAACTTGAGTCTTTATTTGCAGGAGGTGCGAAAGATGGAGAGGCACTTCGGCGGCCTCGAGGCCCGGCATATCCCCCGAAGGGATAATGACCGGGCCAACGCCTTGGCCTGGGCAGCAAGCGCCTGGGTATCGCTCCCCAAGGGGGCCTTCCGGGAAATCATCACGAAGCCCTCGGTGGCCTCCCCGGACACGAGCGACGAGCCTCACGTCCCGGAGGTCGCCGAGATCACCCGGACTCCGTCATGGATGGACCCCCTCACCTCTTTCATCAAGGGGGAGGGGGACCCTCCCAACGAGACCGAGGCTAAGCGCCTCCGGGCCAAAGCCCGGGCATATGTCCTGCTAGAGGGGAGGCTCTACAAGCCGGGGGCTTCCGCCCTCCTGTGCTGCCTCCCCCGGCCGGAGGGACTCCAACTTCTCGAAGACATCCACGCAGGGAGCTGTGGCTCTCACCTAGCCCCGCGTGCCATAGCGGCCAAGGCTCTCCGGCAGGGCTTCTATTGGCCCACGGTCATGCGCGACGCGCGAGACCTTGTCTCCGCGTGCGAGGCTTGCCAGAAGATGGCCAAGGGTTCGAACCCCCCCTGTAGCGCTGCAGACTATCCCCATCACTTGGCCCTTCGTGCGCTGGGGGATGGACCTCCTAGGGGCCTTCCCCCCAGCGCCCGAAGGATACAAGTATGCGGTGACGAGGATTGACACCCGGGTCACTTCTAATAAACTTTTGGTTCAAGACAGGTTCGAACCAGACATGTATCTGGTGATGCGAATTCAAGCTATTCTGAGGGGCATCACCATGAGGTCGCAAGCTTTACGCGATCAGGTCGCAGCTTTACGCGGTCAGACCGTAAGCCTTGCGCGGTCAGAAGTTCGTAGGCTGTACGCGAACTACACATTCGGGATATTGCGCGGTCAGCTAATATCCCGCGGTCAGAACATCTACCGATCAAGATACTTGAGATCTATTTATTCGGTTGCCCATACAACAGGATATTCTAAGTATCCCGAAGATTCCTACACGTGGAGAATTAACCGTCAGAAGGTTAACACATACAGTTATCCGTGAATAACACGTGTTTAACCTGCGTGGAGGTTAAGAGCAGTTCCAAAAAACCGCATCCAACCGTCCGTGCAACCGTTTGATGCAGTTTCCTCTACATGGCACCCTTTCAAACAGTACAAAAGGATGGCATGGAGCATCAATCAGGGGGGGGATCATTCGAAACATCAACCGAGAGATCGGAAGATCAAGAAACCCAAAATCATCCAAGTTAGCCAAGTCTACGGCACACCTCATATAGCATTTTAGTAAGCCTTCTTTGGCTTATCCTTGTACACTCTTACAGGGAAAATCCTCGCCTGTGAGGACTTTTCCCTCCATTTGTAAACCTTTTACCACACTTAGTGAAATCTCAACAGGACGTAGGGCTTTTACTCCCACCATCGAGGGCCCGAACCTGTCTAAACTCTCTGTGCTCCTGTTCACTATTGTTCAGCATACCTTCCCGAAGGGTCATCTTGAAAGGTCTCACAATTACAAATTCTGCATACGTTCGGCTGAGGACTCCGAGTCCGAATCGTCGACATGCGGTGGTCGCGGTCGACTACTTTACAAAGTGGGTAGAGGCCGAACCCTTGGCCAGCATCACATCCCGGGCCGTCCAGCGGTTTTTCTGGAAAAACGTCGTTTGTCATTTTGGTGTCCCCCGGGAAATCACTATTGATAACGGGACCCAATTCGACTCGGCTTATTTCCAGGAATTCTGCGAAGGCCTGGGGCTCGTCGTCCACTTCGCCACATTGGCCCATCCCCAGAGCAATGGGGCTGTCAAGAGTTGCTGACAACGGTCGCGCACGGGAGCAAGCTGTTCAACGGCGTT
Organism: Pharus latifolius; assembly: GCA_019359835.1. NCBI lineage: Eukaryota > Viridiplantae > Streptophyta > Magnoliopsida > Poales > Poaceae > Pharus > Pharus latifolius. Next base: position 37,881,706 of record CM033325.1, read on the forward strand.
GCCACGGCGATAGCTGGGGCGTGGACGCGTGTGCACATGCAAATTCAAGTGAGCACGGGCTCAGGCGAAGCGAGGCGTGGCCGGCGGCGAACAAGCACGGCGCAAATGCACGGCGAAGCTTCTGGTCGTGCACTGGCTACTGCCCTGGTCGAATTAGGGGCCTGATTGCAATTTCCGATTTCTTGATTTGGACTGATCTGTAATTCTGGAGATTTGGAAGGTTTGATCTGGAATTGATTCTGCTAATTTGGCAAACTTGATTCAACAGATGATTTGGCACAGATTGAAGATAAAATTTGAAATGTTTGAATGATTTTTGATATGAACTGAAAATAGGGTAGATTAGGGTAAAATAAGTCTAAAACTTATTTTTCTCGAATTCTGGGATTTAGGGTTTGATTTTGAGATACTCATAAAAGAAGAATTTGTATTGAAAAGCATTTGGGAGGTGTTCCCTGAATTAGATTTGAATTTGGAGATGATTTGCAACATTTTGCCTTTTCTGGCTTTTAGAAAATCTGGAAAAAGGACTGATCTGCGATACTCTTGGACTGATTTGCGAAAAAAGGTTCAGATGGTGAAATCTGGCTGTCAACTTTTTGGATTAAGGTATTGGCATACCCTTGATCATAATCCAGGAATAATCTGGTCTAAACTTGGCTAAGATTTTGATTAAATCTGAATTTCTGAAACTTAGGGTAAAAGGTAATAACAGATATTCTGTTTTCGAAAACAGAAAGGAGTTGACAATTCTGGAAGTTAGAGATAGAATTGAATCTGGGTTCTGAAGGCTTTTAGGTTAGGATAACTGATAGATCAAATCTGGCAAGTCAGATCTTGACTTGGGGTCACAGGATAGATTTGGAGATTTTAGGGCTAGAACAGAATAAAGCTAAGGCTGATTTGGCTGATCTAGAAGAGACATATGCATGCATGATTTTTAAGAAAGAAACTTTTCACCCCAAAACTCAGGATGTTACAGTTTCCCCCGGGGGACACCTGCCGGGGCTCAAAGGCCTCGCCCCCGGGGACCCTCTTCCGGACCTTCGCCCAGGAGTAATCTCCCGGGAAACCTGGTAACATTGTATTCATTCAAGACTTAGAAAAATTTTCAATTTCCATTGCATTTCAAAATATCTTTTTACAAGTGTCCGGGGCTTCTTCTAAGAAGCTACCGGGAACAAAATCCTAAGAAAGCAAAAGGGTCCTATCTAAGACCCGAGGGGAGGCTCATACTTTTTCATTGGCGTCCTCCCCTCGGGGGGCTTCCGCCGGGGCCGGGGCCGGGGCCGGGACATCTGCTGTCGGAGGCGTCGGTGCTGGGAATCTCACCAGGACGATCCGGTCGTAGAAGCCCCCGGTGAGCTGCTCCACCTCCCGGCGCGAGGGCTCGAAGAACTCGGGGAAGCTCCAGGGAATGCGGCCCCCGATCTCCCGGGCGCCCACCCCCCGGTGCTCCACGAGCTCGGCCGCGGCTGCAACCACGGGGATTGCCCGTCCCCGGGCCTGGGCATCTGCGGCCTCTGGGAGGGTGGCCTGGGGCACCTCCGAGTTGCTCCCGGAGCCTACGCTCACGCCAAGGCTCTCGAGGGCCGAGCGGACGGAGCGGCCCTCATCCATCACCACCCAGACGCTTGAACCCTCGAGCTCGCGGAAGGCCTCCTCCTTCGCCTTGGCCTCCTGCCGGAGGCGGCCGTTGACGGCCTCGGAGATGTGGACCTGGGCCCGGACCTGGGCCAGCTCCTGCAGGGCTTCGTCCCCCTGCCCCAGGTAGGTGGCGGCCCTCTGCTTCGCGTCCTTTAGCAACAGGCTGATCCGCTGCTCAAAACCCCAGGTAATGGCCGCCCCCTACAAACTCCAGAGTTAGAAAAAATTCAATCGTAGGGGGCCGAAAGAAAGTGTCATCGACTCAGGTAAGTACCTGGATATAGAGAGACTGGAGCTCCCCAAAACGCTCATGGAGCGTCCCCTCCATGACGTAGGCCTGGACCATCCGGGTCTGCAGACCCTCCGCATAGCGGGCGACCTCCCCCGCGGAAAGCAGGGGGGTCTCCCGCCCGGCGCCAGTCCCGTCACGGCCGATGAGGGGTCCCCGGACCTGAGCGCCCGGCATAATCTCGACCGGGGTGGCAGTGGTCGGTGTCTTCGACGCCGAGGAGGTGGCCTCCGAGGAAGTGGCCGAGGAGCTCTCGGAAGGGGTCCCTCCCCGGGGAGGAACCATCAGCCCTTTCCCCTTCCCGGGCTGGAGGGCCCCCGGCACCTCCACTTCCGGAGGGACCTCCTAGACTGAGGGGCTCCCCCCCTCGTCCACCGGCCACTCCACCCGCGGAGGCGAGGCCTCCGCGAACCTCACCTCCGGCTTCTCCGGCTCCAAAGGTGCCAGGGGCGCTGGGTGGGCCACCACCGAAGGCGGCAACGGGGCGTAGTCCGCCGAATCAGACGCCGCCCCGCCCTCGGCCGATCCCTTCCCCCGAGCCTCAAAGGGGCTCTCCGGGGGAGGGGGTGTTGCTTCCTTCCGGGACGACGCCCGGGCCCGCCCGGTCCCGGGGGTCTCGTCCTGGGCCTTCTCCGGCGTCGAGGCCGGCGTCGTCGATGGGCCGGGGGCTTTTTGAACTCTGGCCTTCTTAGGCTCAGAGCCCCCGGCGGCTTCCTTCCCCCGCTTGTGTGATCCGGGGGTAGGGAGGGGCTTCCTCTCCGGTAGCTTTAGCCCAAAGGCCTCAGCTACCAGGTTCCGTGGAGGGCTCTCCCCCACGACGCGCACGATGCACTCGTGCTCGTCGGCGAAGTACCTCCCCAGGAGGTTCTCCGCCTTCTCCCGTGCCGCCGGGTACGGCCGGACTGCGAAAGGTAAGAGTTAGTAAAATTTCGTAAAATTTGTGAATACAATGAACCAGGTAACGAAGACTTACGTCGGGTCACCGGTTTCACCAAAGGCCGTTGCTCTGGGCCCATCCCGACCCCCATTCGCCCACGCGAGAAGGGGGAAATCCTCAACAACATCATCTCCTCGGCAACGTCCCACATAGAGCGGGTGCGCCGGGAGACAATGACCTTCCTGAGGAGCTCCAGCTCCTCGTCCGTCCACACCGGGGGCTTCGGCGCGGACGACCTGCTGTAGGTGGGGGCCTCCGGGGAGTACACCACCCCGTCGTCCCGGACCCGGAGGTAGAACCATCTCCGGATCCACTCGCCCCGGTGGTCCCGAGAGGCCACCACCGGGTAATCGGCTACCCGGGACGGCAGCATCTGCACCATCACCGAGCCAAAGGGGGACTTGGGTCCCCCTTCACCAGGTGGGAGCTCCTCGCCGCCGGCTCATAGAAGTACCGGATGGCTCGCAAGGTGGGCTCCTGTCCGGTCGCTGTCTCGAAGAGCCACATGAATAGGCCCATCCGGACGATGGCGTTCGGCGTGAGGTGGTTCAGTGCCACCCCATATTCCTTCAAGAACTCCTGGAGCAATGGGTGCACCGGGAGCCGGAGCCCCGCCTCGAGGAAGGCCTCGAAGGCCACGATCTCTCTGGGCTTGGGGCGGGGGGCTCCATCCTTCTTCACGGGCACCCGGACGTCCCCGTCCTCTACGACTCCTCGTTCCACCAGGGACTCCAAGTCCCCGGCCGTGAATTCGGACGCCCAGAGAAAGTCCGGAGCGACTTCCTCCGGGGGCACCTCCGTTGTCTTCGCACGGCCCTTAGGTGCCATTGAGCTTTTCCTGGTGGCTAAAGTTTCGGAAGCAGGAGGGACCTAAAGGTTCCGGACACTTGGCTACCAGGAGCTAGCTACCCGGAGAGCTAAGGGCGCTGGAGTTCGAAAGTTTGGAATGAGCTTCCCGGGCCCCCCAAGGCCCTATTTATAGGGGTGAAGTGTGGCCCAGATGGGCGCCACGTGGCACTTCACGATACATCTGGGCCGTTGGAATTCAAACCGTGCGCGGGAAAAGAAGGGACTGGCGCGCAAATCGAGGCGCCAGTTTGAACCGCGAGCTCATTTCTGGCCAAGCGGCGCGGTAATAAGCGCGCGGCACGGGGATCGAAGCGTCGTGGCTCCGGTAGCTTGGCCCGAAGATTTTCCCGGTGACATGTACCATACCCACCGGGGACTCGAGCATCGTCCCCGGGGGGCATGGGGGGCTGCTGTTGGGGGAAATCTCCGCGAGGATAAGTCCAGGTAAGTTGTGTCACTTTCGCCCGGGGACCTGGCCTCCGGTGCCAGTCCCAGGTGCTGCCATTTGCCCGGGGACGTGGCCTCCGGGGCATGTCCCGGGCGCCGCCTTTCGCCCAGGGACATTGCCTCCGGGGCATGTCCCGGGCGCTGCCTTTCGCCCGGGGACATTGCCTCCGGGGCATGTCCCGGGCGCTGCCTTTCGCCCGGGGACCTGGCCTCCGATGCCAGTCCCGGGCGCCGCCTTTTGCCTGGGGACGTGGCTTCCGGGGCATGTCTCGGGCGCCGCCTTTCGCTCGGGGACCTGGCCTCCAGTTCCGGTTCCGGGCACCGCCATTTGCCCGGGGACATTGCCCTCCGGGGTATGTCCCGTGCGCTGCCTTTCGCCCGGGGACGTGGCCTCCGGGGCATGTCCCGGGCGCCGCCTTTCGCCCGGGGACCTGGCCTCCGGGGCATGTCCCGGGCGCCGCCTTTCACCCGGGGACATTGCCTCCGGGGCATGTCCCAGGCGCCACCTTTCGCCCGGGGACATTGCCTCCCGTGCCGGTCCCGGACGCCGCCATTCGCCCGGGGACGTGGCCTCCGGGGCATGTCCCGAGCGCCGCCTTTCGCCCTGGGACATTGCCTCTGGGGCATGTCCCGGGCGCCACCTTTCGTCCGGGGACCTGGCCTCCGGTGCCGGTTCCGGGCGCCGCCATTTGCCCGGGGACATTTCTCCCGGTGCATGTCCCGGGTATCGTCGCCCTTCTAAAGGTAAAGTCTTTGGTTCTTGATCACGTGAAGATCACGCGAGGAGCGCCTCGGGAATCAGCGACCACCTGTCAAGCATCCAAGGCATCTGACCGGCAGAAGGACGTCGCTACCCCTCGATCCGACGGTGGCGTCCGGGGTAGTTTAGTCTTTTTTGCTTCTTTTTGGGGCTATAAATAGCCCTTGTACCCCCTGTTGTAAGGGCAAGTGATTCATTATTTCTAGAATAGCCAAACCCACAGGTGTGCTCCGGAAGCCTCTCCCCGAGAGAGCCTCCCCAGCTGACTCCGGTCGGGAGCACGCCGACAGGACTAGGGCCCCCACTGGGACCCGAACCTGTATAAATCCTCGTGTCACTTCTTGTGTTTGTCCGGCGGGGGAGGACCGGTCACCCGGTCAGCCCGCGTCGCATTTTCTTCGCTAGGATCGTCCACGAAACCTGCCGGGGTATTCGCGATACCACGACATGGTCACGCGTACAGCTCCATGGTCGCGCATAACACTCCATGGTCGCAAGTACCTTTCAATTGTAACGGAAGGCCTAAGAAAGAGATACTAGGTAATCCAAAGATGTTCCGGACATAGCCTAGCAATCAAATTTATTTCTTCCAAATTATAATGAGACTCTATAGATCTCAAGCACTGAGTATCATAACAGTCCATAATCTCGTACTGTATCCGCGAACGTCATGGTCACGGAGAAATCTCCCTACGACCAGATCCTATCGCAGATACAAAGCATGTATCATTACGATGGTCACAGAGGTACGCGATCATCCTTTATCATAACTGTACCTTGATCCTCATAATTACCCTTGAGATAATTATAAGTCCCTGACAAGGTAACCGTCGAAGTAGACTTGAATGGTAAGACAGTTCCACGACACCATGTCAGAGCTACCCAACTGCCATGTAACAACGATCTGCAGCAACTACCACGTACCCACGACCATAGCTGCCATGATGAGGTGGTTATAGACAGTTGTGGGATGTGCCTTTAGGAGGGTAACTGACAATCTCTTTGGCAAGTATAAAGAGACCTTCAAGGGAAGGATCAAGGGGAACGATCAACTACAGAGAAGATTAGGCATAGCCATATAGGATTAGCTAGCACACTTACTTTGTAACGATCTCTCTGTAATCCTTTTTCCACATAAACAAATAAATAGGAAGTAGGGTCATTCTCAACTACGAGGGCCCGAACCTGGATAAATTCTTGTGTCTATGATTCGTAGATACTTTGAATACCTTGGTACTTGTCTGATTGGCTCCCTTCATAACCCATCTCATTCTTGCATAAGTTCGACAGGAGGACCCCCAGGTTCCAATCGTCGATAGCTGGCACCCACCGTGGGGCCTTGAAGACATTTTCACCAAGGTTCATCATATTCATGGATACTTTCCCTTGCCTACACAATTCTGAGAACGAATTTGATCTCGAGGATCATGTAGATGCAATGGATGAAGATAGCGTCCCCATCAACGGCGACGAAACTACCCTCGAGGTTTCTCCTGAGGAAGCATTAGCATCGATTCCAATCACGTCTATTAATCAGGAATCAGATAAGGCAATTCTCTTACCCTTTGTGAGTTTTACCACATGCGAGAGTGAGTATGTGTCAGAGCCTATTACCCCAAGTGATACGGGAGATGATGATCTTGACTTCCGCCTGGAGAATTTTTCTCCAGAGAACTTAAAATCTCTCTTTGATTTCGAGTCCGACTCAGACAAAGATGAGATGCTTTCTCCATCCACGCATTCAATTCTGAGGGAAGTCGTCGCACTTTCTGATGAAAACCTCGATCAACGTGTTTCTAGGGAAGAAAAAGAATGCAAATAGGAGGAACACAACGTACGTAAGCAGCGAGAGGCCAAGGTCCACAAGGTCACAGACGATTTCCTACGACTTGCGCCAACCCACCATGATACTGCTATCTGCGACCTTGGTCCAGGAATGTCTCAACAACCACATCTAGGTGGTCGCAGGCATGAGTACAAGCCGATCTCGTCTCTAGATTACCACCCAACAGTTGAGGTGACCACGCTGGAAACTCCACCAGTGCCTAGGAGGAACACAGAGGGTCGTATCCAGAGAATTGCATACGCACTTTGCAATCCTCCCTCCAGTCTAGCAAACGACGATGGGATTATATTCGCAAGGGTACTTGCGGATAACCTTGATGAAGTTGCCTTGGGTATTACTCCAACGGCATCATCGCGTTCAATGACCAAAGGGCAAGACGGTTCCCGTCAAAGCCACAAGAGACATAACCACACACATACCTGACATAACAAGGCCCAGCGAACTGGCACTTCTCGCGACCACAATCACGTACCAGTACACTCACGTTTGGGGCCACGTCGTGAGCTTCCTCAAGCTGATTCCTTCCGCGACCACGACGATAGTCGCGATGATCAACGACAGCACAGTACGTACGTGGGTTGTAAAGCTTTTTCACCCGGGCTATGAAATGTGGTCTGGCCTAATAAGTTTAAACCTGGTACAATCGAGAGATTCGACGGGACTCAAAATCCAACCAAATTTCTCCAGATCTATGTCACTACCATCCAAGCGGCCGGAGGAAACGAACAGGTTATAGCAAATTATTTTCCAACGGTCCTTGAGGGTCCATCACGGACCTGGTTGTTCAATCAACCAGAAGGATCGATTTACAACTGGGATATGTTGTGTGACGCTATCCTCAACAACTTCCAAAACTGCTATAAGAAGCCTGGCAAAGAGGATGATCCACATCGCTTGCGCCAGACTTCTACGGAGATGCTTCAATAGTTTGTCAAAAGATTTGTAGGAGTAAAAAATACCATTCCTAACATCTCTGATACTTCGGTTATTAGAGCTTTTAAGTATGATGTTTGATACCGGAGGTTCATGGAGCATTTGAGTATCCATCCCCCGCGATCAATGTCAGATCTTTTCGACATGGCTGATCGATATTCCAACGCAGCTGAGGCTGTAGAATGGAATAGAATGGTGGATAAGGGCAATCTACCTCCTCAACTTGACCTGAAAACCGAAAAGAAGGAATATTCGAGCAAGAAGTCTAACTCCTTTGCAGGTGGCAAATCTAAGAAGCCCAAGAAGAACGAAGCAGGCCCGTTCCGGGAGGTCGTAATCTTGGACAAGCAACCACATGAGAAAGATAAAAAAGTTCCATTCAAATTTAATAAACCTCCTTCCGGTGGTCGCAATGGCAACCACACGGAAAAACAAACTAACCTGCAGGGAAACAAAAAATGGTGTCCATCGTGCTCCTAGACACGACCTCAAGAATTTTTGCACTTGGTTGAAGCGCATGGAAAATTTCTATAAAGGTACTGCACCCATGCCGACTATACAAGAACAGGGACAATCCCGAGGGACCAAAGGCGCCGATGGAGATGAGGTAATGCCATACCAGGTACCTAGTAATCATATTAATGTTATTTTTAGTGGGTCTTCATCTTACTATTCTAAGCGTCAGTTTAAAGCTATTTACCGGGAGGTAAATAGTGTTGAAACTCCCCTTGGAGAGCTTCAATTTCCCCGTTGGTCAGAGACCTCCTTGACCTTTAGCCAGGAAAATTGCCCCAAAGGGTTGTCACAACCACGACAGCTTCTGTTGGTATTTCCCCATTACTAGCAACGCTAAGGTGTGACGACTATTGGTCGATGGAGAGTTCTCTCGACCTACTAATCGCCAAAGCTCTTGATGAGATGCAGATACCTCATTCCAAGATCAAACCACTGGCTCATCCATTTTTTGGGATAATCCCTGGTTCTTCGATGATGCCCATCGGGCAAATAGTGTTACCTGTAACACTCGGGCGACCAGAGAATTTTTGAACAGAGTTAATTACTTTTAACATAATTGATTTGATTCAGCTTACAACGCAATCTTTGGCAGGCCTTCGCTCGCCAAATTCATGACGGCAACACACTATGTCTATCTATGCGTCAAAATACTAGGACCAAAAGGTGTAACCACGGTCAAAGGTAGTCAGAATATGGCTCTCACTTATGATCGCATTTCTTTGGAACTGGTCAACCAACTCCCCTTGCAGGATGTCAAGTTAGCGACCAAAGAACCTAATGATGTCAAGACAACTCCGTGACCAGACGAAAAACTCAAACAAGTTCCTCTATTCCCAGATAACCCGTCTAAGACTGTTCGGATTGGGTCAGCACTAGATGACAAATAGGAACTCGCGCTCATTACTTTCCTCCGGGCTAACACAGATGTGTTTGCGTGAAAACCATCTGACATGCCCAGAGTCCCAAGGGAAGTGATTGAGCACAGGCTAGCAATTCGTCCTGGATAGTGACCAATAAAGCAAAATTTTTGACGCTTTGCTCTTAATTGACAAGAAGCCATTCGTTTGGAGTTGACTAAACTCTAGGAAGTTGGCTTCATTCACAAGGTTAACCATCCCGAATGGCTCGCGAACCCAGTCATGGTCCTTAAGTCCAATGATACGTGGCGCATGTGCGTCGATTACACCAGTCTTAACAATGCCTACTCGGAGGATGACTTCCCCTTCGTCGCATCGATTAGTTGGTCGATACAACAGCGGGTTGTGAACTGATGAGCTTCCTGGATGCTTAGTCAGGCTACCATCAAATTAGCATGGTAGAAGTAGATGAAGAGAAAATTGCTTTCATGACACTCTTTGGCACCTACTGCTATGTCAGAATGCCATTTGGGCTCAAGAAAGTCGGTTCCACGTACCAACGCTTGATGCAGAAGACCTTTCTATCTCAATTAGGGCGTAATTTAGAAGCTTATGTATATGATCTGGTTGTAAAGAGCTTAAAGAGCTCTAATCATGTAAATGATCTCACTGAAACTATCTACAATTTGAATAAACATGGAATCAAGTTGAATCCTGAAAAGTATTCTTTTGGAGTTTCTTCTGGTAAAATTTTAGGCTTCCTTGTTTGTTCATGAGGCAGTGAGGTTAATCCCGATAAAATACAGGCCATTGAGCAAATGAGATCCCTTCGACAACGAAGGAGTTCAAAGCCTCACTGGCTGAATGGCGGCATTGAGTCATTTCATATCATGGTTAGGCGAACATGGTTTACCCTTCTTTAAGGTACTACGTAAGCATAATGGTTTCCAGTGGTCGGATGAAGCTGAAAAAGCCTTTCTAGAGATCAAAGCATATTTATCAAGTGCTCTAGTGTTAGTGTCCCCACAAACGGGAGAACCGTTGCTCATTTACTTAGCCACCGCCCCTTGCGCGGTCAGTGCAATACTGGTCGCAGAAAGGGAAGGAGTGCAACGACCAGTGTATTACGTAAGCGAAGTACTAAATGGACCAAAGGAGCATTACCTCGAGGTCCAAAAATTACTCTATGTCCTCTTAATGGCTTCCCAAAAATTGCGACATTATTTTCAAGCGCACAAGATTTTCGTGCCATCGTCCTTTCCCTTAGGGGACATTCTCCGAAATTCATAAGCAACTGGTCAAGTAGCGAAATGGGCAATAGAACTCGGAGCGTTTGATCTCCATTTTACTGCTCGAGTAGCAATCAAATCTCAGATTCTTGCCGATTTCGTGGTCGAATGGACTAATCCTGAAACACTTCCGCAAGAGCCAACAGATTTGTCAACTAACAACCTTTGGACGATGTAATTCGATGGTCCTCATAGTTTTTCCAACTCGGGGGGCTGGAGTGGTCTTAATCATGCCTCAGGATGACCAACTCTAGTACGTCATACAACACCACTTTGTTGCAACCAACAACGTAGCAGAGAATGAAAGTCTTCTAGCTGGGCTTCGAGCAGCCAAATCCCTTAGAGTCCATCAGCTAGTGGTGAGGGGAAACTCATAGCTAGTCGTAAACTAGGTAAAAAAGGAGTACAGCACCTCAACCGAGACAATGGCTCATTACCTAGACGAAGTGAGGAAATTGGAAAAATACTTCAGAAATTTTGAAGTCCAATTCATTCTACGAAGAGACAATATTCTCGCAAACCAGTTATCAAAACTTGGGTCCTCACGTGCATCCACTCCGGTAGGAGTGTTCATTGAGCACTTAAAACACCCCTCGATCACTGAGAAGGCTGAGGCGATGACTAACATCGCCGCCCTCAAACATGAAGCAAATTGGATCCAACTATTGAGGATCTATCTTGCGCAAGGACAAGATCGAAGCTGATTGGTTAGTTAGAAAAGCACACATGTACAGACAGGTTGAAGGGACCTTGTACAAAAAGAGTACACATGGTGTACTCATGCGTTGCATTCCTCACGAAGAAGGACAAAACCTTCTGAGAGAAATCCACGGAGGCATGTGCGACGCACATGCATCCCATAGAACACTGGTCGGAAAGGCTTTTCGACAAGGGTATTATTGGCCTACGGCACTAAATGATGCCAAACACTTGGTCAAGACTTGCTTGCAATGTCAATTTCATGCTCGGCAAGTTCATCAGCCGGCATATGCACTACAAACTATTCCCTTGACTTGGCCATTCGCCGTATGGGGAATAGATATTCTAGAGCTAATGCCCCAAGCTGTCAATGGATACAAGTTCTTGGTTGTAGCCATTGATACGTTCACTAAATAGATCGAGGCTGAACCAGTTCGAACCATTACTGCACAGTGGCGAAAAAGTTCTTTCACGAGAACATTGTGACACGATTTGGTGTTCCAAATGGTCTCATCACAGATAACGGTTCCCAATTCGTTAGTGGTCTTTTTCTAGATTATTGCGACGATATTGAGACCAAAATCTGTTTTGCCTTCGTCATTCATCCGCAAAGCAACGGGGCAGTTGAATGTGCCAACAGGCAAATAATACAAGGGGTCAACAAACATGTTTTCGACCGTCTTAAGTTACGCTCGGGGGCTTTGGTAGAGGAACTTTACTCCATTCTATGGGCACTTCGCACCACACCTAGTAGAGCAATAGGCGACATGCCTTTCCAACTGGTTTTTGGTGCCGACGCCATGCTGCCAAGCGAAATCCAACTTGGCTCTCCTCGTGTGGATAACTTTGGTATCACTAATCCAAGTAAAATATGTGAAGATGAACTTACTCTTCTGGACGCAAAGCATAATCAAGAACTATTTCGGTCCGCAACGTATTTACAAGCTTTGCATAAATATCACAGCAAAAGGTGTAGGATCAAGGATACTAACTAGAGGGGGGTGAATAGGAGGCTTTTAAAAATTCTTTTCAATTAAACAATTTTTGCAAGACGTTTATGATAACCTAGAGTTGCAAAGAGTTTATCAACAATCTAACATCTAGTTGCAATTAATCAATATGAAATGTACAATTCAACTTGTAACTAGAGTAATGTAAACAATTGTGTCAAGGTAGATATGAAACGAATAAGAAAGAAACAATTCTCACATAATTTTTACCAAGGTCTCAGAGACTCGCCCGGTCTCCCCTACTCCTCGTTGAAGCGCTCACACGTGAGCCTCGCTTCTATATCCACGAAGGATATCTTCACTCGGGTTGCTCCTTCGCCACAACACATAGGCGAGCACCACACTTTTCACACGTTGTTTGTTAGCCTCTCCAACAAACTTCAATCTAAGAGATCGTGACTCTCCTCCAACACTGTCTAGGCGAAGGCGATCGCCAAGAATAACAAGTCGGACATTTTCACTTGAACAAATAAAATGATGCAAATGTATGCACACACACTAACACTAGCTTGCAAATGGTGGATTAAGTGCACTAAGCACTCGTAGCCTCTCACCAATAACTTTCTCTCAAATCCACTCAAGATTTGGGCTCAAATCTAGTCTCTTGATGCAATTGATCAAATGCAAGAACTTGGCTAGCTTATACACTGAGTTTTTCACTTCTTGAGCAACCTCAAATGAAAGCCAACAAGAGGTATTTATAGTCCCTCTCAAGAAACTAGCCGTTTGCAACCTACTGACGCAATTTTGTACAGGCCGAACATTGTTCGACCATGCCGGACACTGTCCGACAAGTACAACAAAAACGACCGTTGCAAACGTGTCAGTGACCATTGGGCTATATTTGTGAAGGCCAGACAAATGATCATATGTTCGGACAAAAGCTCAGGATAGATGCATTTTTCTCTGGTTACATTTCAATTTAAAGCACACAACAATTTGTACAAGTCGGACACTGTTCGACCATGCTCGGACAAAAGCCCCCCAGACGGATTAAACGTGTGTGGTTCAAATCAATTACAACACCACAACTTTTATACAGGCCGGACAATGTCCGGCCACAATGGACAATGTTCAGCCTACCCCGGACAAAAGCTCCGGACAGATGCATTTGTCTTTGGTTTCGATTTGCAACAGCCACAAGAGGTTTGTACTGGTCGGACATTGTTCGGCCATCACAGATAATGTCCGTCCTATGCAAACCGAAAACAGGACTTTACCAATTTTACTCAAAACTCAATTTTGGTTATTTGCACATATGGATTTGCCGTTTTCTCGCGGATATGCCTGCTGACACTCAGCAACAACCATGACCACTTAGATTTAGAAACTTAAACCACAGGTTGAATATTCGATCGAAAATAGGTGGTCGGGTGGATTTGGTCGAGCATATGCAAGCGAGCTGAAAGCTAGCACTACTACAGAAATGCAGTCCACTAACCCCTATCTTCTAACGGTTATATGCAATCTGGGAAAAAACCGTTAGTGTATGAGGACCGTAGTGGAGAAGAGATTTTGTACTAACGGTTATGGTCTAGGAAACCATTAGTGAATAGCACATAACTTTTACTATCGGTTATTAGTGTACGAACCGATAGAAGAGAGGAAAGTTCACTAATGGTTGTGTTTTTGAACCGATAGTAAAATTATGTCATTTTTACTATCGGTTATTAGTGTACGAACCGATAGAAGAGATAAAATTTTACTATTGGTTTGTTTATTCAACTGATAGTAAAAGGACGTCATATATACTAATGGTTATGACAGTGGGGACCTTTAGAAGAGAGGATAGTTCATTAATGGTTGTATTTTTGAACCGATAGTAAAATTACGTCATTTTTACTATCGGTTATTAGTGTACGAACCGATAGAAGAGATAAAATTTTACTATCGGTTTGTTTATTCAACCGATAGTAAAAGGACGTCATATATACTAATGGTTATGACAGTGGGGACCTTTAGAAGAGAGAAAAGTTCATTAATGGTTGTGTTTTTGAATCGATAGTAAAATAGTACAAGACCCCTATAATGGGTTAAACGCGCGGGAGTTTTCCCTCCAGTCCAACTAAACACATTTCCAAATAAGTCTCTACTCGCGCGCGGAAAACCCTAGCCTCCTCGACGTCCCCTTTTTCGCTCCTGCACCACCATTGCCGCTCGCATTAGGGTTCTCCACAGCCGCCGGCCACTGCATCGCGCCATCGTAGGCCACTCCACAAACTGTAAGTGTTCTTGACCAACCTGATTAGAATTGTTCTTGCCGCTCGTGTCAGTTTCTTAAATTGATACTGAACTCGATTAGAACCAGGCAGTCTTTAGGAAAGAGTAATTAAAATGAAATCAGTTTCCTAACTTCATACAAGCATGCAGAGCGCCATGTTGAAAGACCAATACGAGTTGCCTCAATTGAAGCAACTATGACAAATTTGGGCTCAATATGTGATAGATGAAGTGACTATCAACGATCGATCGTAAATGACTTGTGTAATATACATTGAATGTGTTAATTGGTGTATGTGTGTACTTGTATTGGTGTATTTGTGAATAAACTCAATATGTGAATAATTAGATTCAATTTGTCCAATGCATGTGTATATCTTTGTATTAGTGTATTTGTGAATAAATTCAATCTCTGAATAATTAGATTCAATCTGTCCAATGTGTGTCTCTCTGTATTGTTGTATCTGTTAATGATCCTTTGTAATACTATCGGTTCATATCCTACAACTGATAGAAGAAAGCTTCCAGTACTAACCATGTCGAGTAAGTAACCGACAGGAAAACTATACAATACTATCGGTTTCCAGTGTAGAACCATTACAAGAAATCTAACATCACTATCGTTTGAGTTCACTGAGCCGATAAAAGAAATTATCATTTGCGATTAGTGAACATTGGAATGTAGGTATTTTACTATCGGTTTGCAACCGATAGAGTTGTGCTACGTTTCTTCTATCGTGCCAATCACTAGTGGTAAGAGAACCGATAGTAGAGGCGATTTTAAACCGATAGTGAAAAGAAATTTTGTAGTAGTGTAGTACGACTAGCTTCAACTCCTACAACCACGACCAAACCCTAAACAAGGATATAGCCAAACTGGCAACACAACCACGACCACATACCAAACAAGGATACAATCAGAATGTGCAAATACGATCACGACCAGCTCTAGTAATGAAACATATTGCTCTAGCTGGCGACCACGACTAAGTGCAGTTTTCAAAACATTTTCTTTAATGCAACACAAACTACACTTAGATGATCTTAGCAGTGCAAGAGGCAATTAAGCACTAGTGCAAGATGATATGAATGCATTTGAGCTTCCACACTAGATAGACTCAAGCTACTAGTTTCTGGCCCCTCTTAATAATACGGTCAAACTAGCTAATAGAAGTCCTATCAGCCCAGTCTATCTCCAAACACCGAGACTAGTAAATCATAAGAAAACAATACTTAATCTTGGATTTTACCTTCAGTGAAGCTCGACCTCGTGAAGCTCGATCACTCGAAGCTTGTCCTCGCAAAGCTTGACCTCGCTAAGCTTGACCTCGTGAAGCTCGACCACTCGAAGCTTGTCCTTGCAAAGCTTGACCTCGCTAAGCTTGACCTCACTCAAGATGGCTCATATCGACATCATCTTCTTCACGCCCTTGCTTGCTTTAATCTCGCAACCATTCTAAGACTACAATAGATACATTGCAACCATTCTAAGACTACAATAGATACACTCAATGAACAACATTAGTCTCATATATGGGTCATCATTAATCACCAGAGAAATTACTCCACACAGGAGTTAACTCAACAATTTCTGTTTCCAGTGAAATGACAAAACCTTTTTCAACAACAGATGAGTATGCAATGAAATACAATCATATAGATTCGTATATGATAAAGACATACGCACATGATCTATACTACTCATGTCATGATAAAGATAAGCAATCAGCATAGATGACTAATATGATGAGCTTTCTCTCAACATATGCATTGATGTCAAATCCACAATTGGAGTCATCAACCTTCATGATTTATCTCATGACATTTCAATTAATCAATCAGCACAAGCTTGATGCAACCACAGACATGGAAGAAGGTCCGGTCCAAACAACCAAATTCATAAAAATGCACTTTTGGGTATTTTCGGGTCGAAAGACGTTTTTGGACGATCTAGGATATGTGATAACTTCAAAAATATAGGTCTTTGGAGAAAATGTTCAATACGAACTATCTTCAGGTGAGTGAGTTCTAAGTGTTTCATGTAGAAAGTTTTAGTCAAATCTCAACCCATCTTGTTTTATGGAAATGAATCATTTTGGCCCAAAACAAGATCCCAAAGGCTTCAAATTTGTCGAAATTTTGCATTTTAGCTCGAAACTCTTTTGTTTCACTATCAAAACTATTGAAAACATATTTGAAATATATTTTTTAAGGTTTTGTGGTAGTTTTGAATATTTTGAAAGTTTTGAGCTCTTTTTCACCTTTTTGCTCGAAAATGACCCTTTTTACCAAAAGCTTGCACTATTTAATACATATGCACAATTAGGGTATACAATGATTCAATGGCTTTAAAGTTGCTTCCTCTAACTGTGTTGACCAAGTTTTATCATGAATTTTGTGCAAGAGATAAAAATGATCTATTTTTGAAAAACGAGAGTTCAACAAAAATCAAAACAAAAGCGACGATTATGAACTCACTTCTTTATGGCCTAAAACAAAGAATGTTTGAAATGAATTTAATTCAAGGCCATGTCATGCTTGGAGCAAGAGAATGCTATTTGGCACAAAGTTTGTTTACTTTCATTTTTGAAGTTCTTGCCAAATAGTATTTGGATCAAATGAATGAGTTTCAAAGATAATCAAAAAGATCCAAATGAACTCAATTCGAGAAACCATCCAAATGAACATCAAAACTCATGAATAGTTTTATAAAGATAAATAACATTAACGCAAAAACTTTTCATGAGGATCCAAGATTCAAATATTTTAGTCATATGAAAGAATCAAGAGATTAACATCCAATTTGACTAAAAATTTTCTTAAACAGTGTGGTTTTTTTTAATCATTGAATCATATGCAAAGAAGTTCCAAAAATTCTAAAATAAGTTTTGGGGATAAATGATGCAATGAGAAACTAGATTGCTTTTATAGTGAAGTCAAGATTGGATCCAACAATGTGATATGAAAAAGACAAATGTTGGTCAAATTTGAAAGTTTCAGATTTCAGGTTTGTGAAAAGTATTTTTACACTTGTAAAAGCACCTGAAAATCTATACAAATGACTTCCAATAATTTTTAAATAAATTTAGCAATAAAGACCAATCATAGGGGATAAGATATCATATAGAAACTCTTTTCAAATAACCAATCAATTTAAAGAAAGAAAATTGAAAAACCAGCCCAAAACCAGGTGAAATCTGAATTTTCCAAATTTCATATTTGATTTGTGAAAAGAACCATTACTACAGAAATACTTTTCACTATCGGTTAAAAATCCACTCTACTATCGGTTCTCTTACCGATAGTGATCGGCACGATAGTAGAAACGTAGCACACTTCTATCGGTTGAAAACCGTTAGTAAAACATCTACATTCCCAACGTTCACTAATCGCTATCGACTATTTCTTCTATCGGCTCGGATTTAAACCAATAGTATTGTGTACGTTTTTCTATCGGCTCGTATATAAACCGATAGTATTGTGTAGGTTTATTCTATCGGTTGTTGTATATGAACCCGATAGTATTGTATAAACACAGTTAGTACTGGAAACTTTATTCTATCGGTTGTTGTATATTGTCACGTCTGCCATGACAGTGACATCACCTGTGAGGAGCCCAGCTCGGTGCAGCTGGCCCTTTAACCACTTGACTTCCCAGGATGAGTCAATCACAGGATTCCATTGCAGCAGCAAAATAGTACAATAGTCATAATTGTATGGCCATCAGGCCTTAGTATAAAACGAGATACAGTGCCGTACAAGGCACAAGGGTCTAACAAAACAATACATCTAGTCGGCGGAAGCTAGGCCCAAAAGCAATCCACAGGAAACAGAGGTTGACAGCAAGACAGCACCACATCAGGGTTCCGGAGGAAACTGCTCATCATCTCCTGGGTCCGCAGCATCTTCGGGGTATCCTCCAAGGTCGTAGAATGCTCCATCTATTGATGAGTTGTTGCAAGGGTGAGTACTTACGTACTCAGCAAGTCATAGGGAAGGTAGAGATACATACATATATATATATGACATGAACCTATGCTATTGGGGAAAGAGTGAAAGGTTTTTCCAAAATACATTTCTTTCTCAACTCTTACTCAACTTCTGATCATACCCATGGCAGTAAATAAATCATATTGATGGTGATACATATATCCCATATCCAAGGCGATATATCCTCATATCACACTACTCTTATTCAAGTCTTTCAATCATATGCTCTTAGCAGTATTTCATAACTTAGGGCATAAACCACATGCCTCTTAATCATCATATGATCTCTATATTATGGTATTACCGCGACACGTCAACACATGACAGCCCACCGCAACGCCCCTTATCATGACAACACATGCCACTTGGGTAATCTTGAGCTAACAAATTTTAGTTTATAAACAATACTTGTGTCACACCCCATGGATTTAATCCACTGCGGCATACTCCTAGAACTCGGGAGCACGAAGTATTCGAATACATTTTTAAACTCTGCAGAGATGTACCTCTTTTTAAATCCACTTTTTCACTCGACTTCCAAGTCGGGCCAACTCCATGCGACTTATACGCATGTGACACGGCCGAGATCACACAACGTTTTTGCAGTCTAGTATTAACAGTATCCCTGCCCGGTAAATGGA
This sequence comes from Pharus latifolius, assembly GCA_019359835.1. Lineage (NCBI taxonomy): Eukaryota > Viridiplantae > Streptophyta > Magnoliopsida > Poales > Poaceae > Pharus > Pharus latifolius. The sequence continues at coordinate 37,900,636 of CM033325.1, forward strand.
CAATACCATCCCAAGTACCGTTGTGGGTCCTCCCCACTGCCTTACTTCCTAGCCTGGGTCTATGTTCCCGCAGGACACATAACCTCTTTTGATTACAGTCGCGCACGACTTAATCTGGCGTAGGGCGTCTTCCTTCTTTACACCTTATCCTCTCATAATTTTTCTGATCTCACATCACTCATGGACGAACTGCGTCCCACCAGTTTCCACGCGAGAAACCGGATCGACAAGCCATGCAGGGAACTGATAATACTAAGAAAGCTACTAGATTGCGCCTGTCCCATACCAGGTAAGTGGTTGGTACGTTTTTCATGCCACTAGACGCACGACACAAGGTTCTAGTCCTTACATGCCAGTGACCAGATCATACCACAACCATGCACTTTCAGTGCCTGCACATCCAGTGCAGCCAAGCACCTCCAGTGCTACCACCATTCCATACCAAAATACTGGTCACGGCTAGGGGTTCTATTTCATGAATATAAATGTACATGTTTATACTTTTATTAGTTCGAGGCTTGCTATCTTATCAAGTTCACATTTCTCAAGTATTCAATCTATCACTGCCATAATATCATTGATCTCAACATGTGCAATATTAATGAAATATCTACTCATGGAATAGCATAGCAATTCATAAAATATGGGTTTCAATATGTTCAAAGTATGACTTGCCTTCCGCGTCGTAAGTATCAGCAGTCGACGACGGTTCAGCGACAAGATCTTCAACTCCGGACTCTTGCTCTGAACAAGATCAAACAAGCAAACAGGCATTACAATCAATTCTATTCTACTAACTTGCTACATGCAAAGGTGCAAGGAGAAAATACTCTGGCAATACAAGGTTTGAAAGCGATGTAGTTTTAATTATGGAAACCAGGGTTAAAGTTAGCTGTCAAGGTTTACAAGGTTCCAAAATATCAGGGTAATATCAAGGTGCTGACTGGTTCGCTCAAAAACAGCGAATGTCTTTAGGTTGGCATTCGGTTCAAGGCATCGACATAAGGTCGATGGGTGATAGAGGGCTCAACTCAAGTTGTGACAGTAGAGAAAAGTGTAGATCACAACATCAGGAGTCTAAGGGACAAAGTTATTTTCAAAGTGCATGGCTGGAAGTGGGTGAAAAGGCTCAATGCCACTGGCTGACACAGGCTGGCATAGGCTTGACACGGCCAGAAACTAGGGTTAGCCATATCTTTTGACTCAGGACTCCAAATGATGCACCACTTTGTCTGGTGGTTAGGCATTTGTAACAGGAACAAATGTCTCAACAGGACCTAGGGCAGGAGGTGGCCGGAAAGTGATGAAAACCGGCGAAGGAGTTGGCTGGCCTGGAGCACATGCAGTGTGAACAGTACAGCAAACTAGGGCATAGCTATATCTCACAATCTAGGCCGAATTAGGAGTCGTGATAGAAGACAAAGTTGCTCAGAATGGTCCAAAACATCTAGATGGCAAGGTTTCTATGGCTGGATTGGCTGGATTTAGGGGATATTGGCCGGGGAAGAGATTAACTCAAGCCTGATTTGGGCATTTTTGATCTAGGGCAAATAAACTTAATTCCTTGCTTGTGGATAGTCTCTGGGGCATAAGTAAGCTACTGGTGAAGTTAGATTAACTAGAAATGCACCAGAAAAGCTTGAACAGCAAACTCAGTTCACAAGCAAAGTTCCAATTTGGGGTTTTTCACATTTTAGCAAATCTGTCGATTTTGGTTGCTTAGGGATGTTAAGCAAGGTCTAGTGAGCATATTTGATTACTAGTTCGAAAGCTGAATCGATCTGGTTGAGGGTTAATTGCTCGCCGGAGCTACTGGAGAGAAATGGAAATTGCCGGCGACCGGAGAGGTTTGAAGTCAATTACATGCTCGAGTACGATGAGGGAGGTAAGAGGAGCTTACTGGAGTATCTGGATTGGAGGGGGAAGCAGTGTAGAAGCTTGGCACCGTGAGCCTCCTTTGCTGCTCGCCGGGGAAGAAGAAGACACAGTGAGTTTGAGGGCTTAGGTGCTTCTGGTGGTGTGTGATACTTCACTGAGACCAGGGGCTATTTATAGAGGATTCGGAGGTGTTGCAACGGCTGGAAAACGCCTGGAGACTTGGAGCGGCGAATTGACCGGCCGGGCGGGACAGCAGCGAAGCGACGTGCTCCAGCGGCCGTGCCGGCTTTGCAGGTTGGCGTGTGCTGTCCCAGGTGATGCAGCGGCGAATTGATGGGCTCCTCCGGCATGCTTGCAACGTGGCATCAATCTTCTGCCGTGGCTGCAGCGATGGCGTGCGCGCGCGGGCAAAATTGGCGCTGCTGGTGCGACCGCGGTGGCTCCACGGTGGCGAACGGCGTGCGCACACGTGGCAGGGACGCAGTGGCAAGGGTGGCGACCACGGGGCTTTACCGGCGATGAAGATCCTGGCGTGGCAGCGCGGTGGTCGCGGTCGTGCACGGCTGCTGGTCGCGCACAGTGCCTCTGGTCGAAACAGGGACCAAAATGCAAGGATTCTTATTTGAAATCTGGACTGATTTGTGATTTCTGTCTTAGAGATGGTTAATTTGAGAATTGATTCCATGGCTGAGTATAACATTTCTATTAGTACTCATCCAGCTCAAATTTAGAGAAAATTTGATAAGATTTGGGGGATTTCACCTATTTTCGAAAATAGGGTAAAATTAGGGTAAAATAAGTCTGGATTTTGTCGATTTCGAATTCTGGTGATTGGAGAGAGATTTTGAAGTTTGATCAAAAGGGAGATCTGTATCAAATAGTGTTTGGAAGGTGTTTCCTGAAGAAATTCTGGAGTTGGAATTAATTTGCAGATTTTAGCCTTTTCAGGCTTCCAGGTAAACAGAAAAGGACTTATTCGCAGTAAAATTTGGACTAAACTGCGAAAAGTGTTTAGATGAATTAATTTGGCTCCCAACTTTTTGAAGTGAGTTGAGGATGAACTTAGGAACATATTCCAGGGGTTACTTGAGTCTGAATAGGGTTAAATCAACATAATTCAATCATCTGAAAACTGGGGTACTTAGGGTAAGTTTGAATTTTCCTGTTTTCGAAAACGGAGAGAGGCTTAGGTATTGAGAGTTAGGTTCAGAATTTGATCTGGCTCCTGAAGACTTTTATCCTCAGGGTAACTGATAGGTTAAATCTGGATGGTCAGATCTTGATCTGGAACTAGAGAATAGATTTGGAGATTTTTAGGGTTTGGGAGAGATTAGAGTTCAACTGATCTGGCTACTACTACAGGGATACATGCATGCAGGATTTTCATGCAAAACTTTTCACCCCCAAAACTAGGGTGTTACATATATGAACCGATAGTACTGGAATATTTATTCTATCGGTTGTAGTATACAACCGATAGTACTGTGTAGTTTTTCCTATCGGTTATGTACTCGACACGGTTAGTACTGGAATCTTGCACATATACATACAGCAATACAGAGATACATTGGATCATTCACAAATACACCAATATTTACAAATATACACCAATATTCACATATTGAATTTGTTCACAAATATACTAATACAGTAATATACACATGCATTGGACAGATTGAATTTATTCACATATTGATCGAGTTTATTCACAAATACATCAATGAATCTATTCACATATTGAGTTTATTCACAAATACAGCAATAAACACATTCAATATATATTACACAAGTCAGTTACAATCGATCGTTGATAGCCACTTCTTCCATGACATATTGAGCCCAAATTGTTCGCAGCTCCTTCAATTGAGGCAACTCATATTGCTCTTTCAACATGGTGCTCTGCATATATGCGTGTATGAAGTTAGGATCGTACGTCACATCCAATTAAAGTTCGACTTTGAGTCAGGAAAAATGGTTACCTTAGGGAATTGGGCAAAGTTTCTCCTGATCAGGTCATACATGAATCTCATGACATAGAAGCCACATTCCCACGATTGTGGCTGCTGATGGCACTGGGAAAATTGCACATGCAAAGACATAAACCCACATTAACTCGAAAGAACTAATTAAGCTTAAATTAAAAGACTCATCATGAGTACTTCCATCCGTATTAATTACCTCATATTCTTTCCAAGAAATTGTTGTGCCCTTCGACGCGTCATGCGTCCCTCCAGCACTAGCATAATTTTTGAAAGCCCTGTATTTAATTTAGCATTGCCGGTTAATATGTTATCATTAATTAGCTAGTCAGAGAAAAATTTAAAACAACTATGTTACTTACGCGTCTATGTACCATGTGAGGGTGAAAACATGCGCCACCTTATCGCTCATCGAATCGAGATAATAGACCTCAGTCATCCATGGGCAAATGACGGCAAGGACCAGTGGCCCCTACATTGCATATATAAGTTAACCGTTTCATACATATGTTTGGCGTAACATACAAGAATGAGTTAAATTAGTAGGAAATGCACTAACCTTTGGTGGTACGGCGCAAGGATGAACTCTCGGTCCTGCTGCGCTAGTAGTGCCCTTGATATGTATTCCTCCGCATGTGCTTGTTCGTGCTCTAGCATTGTGAGGCTTATTTTCTCTGGGTCGAGGAAACCCACCTTGTCACATGCGCTCATCGACGCTAGCCTATACATGCACCTGGATGCAAAGTAGACATTACACTAGTACAGAAATGCAGTCTACTAACCCCTATCTTCTATCGGTTATTAGCGAAACAGCACAAAACCTATAGAAAATGTGCCTCGTGGGCAAAAAAGCCCGACGGATGTATTTTCCCTATCGGTTTCTAAGAAACTTACCGATAGAATAAATAGTATGATTTACTCTAGCGGTGATGAACATATTTGCCGTTAGAAGAGATGCATAAGTACTGACGGAAGAATGTTGTGCGCCGATAGGACTGGTCGACTCCAACAACTAGACTTATTCTATCGCTACTATATGAATATACCGACAGAATATATTAAAAGTTCCTATCGGCAATATGTAGTTCGCCGATAGAATAGTTGACCTTCTACAAATATTTTTATTCTATCGGTAATGGATTCTTTTACCGTTAGAATATATAGAAAATTGCTTAGAACTGTTCGTCTTCTAATAGTTTTATTCTATCGGTAATGCATGTTTATACCGGTAGAATATTGCACAAAATATCTTAGAACTGTTGGCCTTCTACAACTAGTAATATTCTATCGGCAATGTACGTACAGACCGATAGAGTATGTACAAAAATTCCTATCGGTAATATTTGTTGTGCCGATAGAACCATTCGGCTTCTACAGATGTTTTTATTACTAACGGTATTCTGTTTTCTTACCGATAGAAAATATATAATTGTATAAATACACGGGTATGTCTCTTTCATTCTCACAGTTCATCTGGGCTCGTAGTCCTAACCCGTAAGCTCCATGGACGGCCGGCGCACCTCTACAGGGGACCGCTGCACCTCCGCACCTCCATCGACGCCCTCTAGACGTCGGCATCCCAAGGAAGGTACGTAAAATTTCTGCAATATTGTTAGATTATTCTAATCCGATTATGGCAATAATTCTGCTTTTTTTGTATCCTTCATTTTGATGTGTCTTCTTTTCAATATGATTATGATCTGTTCAGGTCCTTGGATGATGCTCGTGGGGGGCAACGTATTTCACGGTTCTTCATCGCAGTACGCTGCCTATGTTGGCTTGTTGGCGAAAGAAAAGGTGAAGATCACCGTCGAGAGCTGGAAGGACGTGAAGGGCGAGATCTTGGTTGGCTCGGTCAAGAAGATGCTTAAGCCCGGCGTGTTTCTCAAATCAGGACCTATAGAAAGCATCTTACATGTTTTTGCATGCACCAGCTTGTGGCCAGATGCTTACCTGCTTGGAGAAGAAGAATTGTTGTTATTTGCACAGCCATTCTACACCATCACTACACAGAACAACATCTTGGAAGGTAGGTTCTTTTTGTTAATGGAGTTGAGTTGAGTTGAGTTGAGTTGATCGAGTTTGAGTCCGAGGAAATCACCATTACGTACAAATGTATGTCGACGGCAGTTCCAGCTCCTCGGGCGTCTTCGAACTGAACTCCTATGGTTAAGTCCAATGTGGTTCAGACATTTGCTGTTTTGGATGAATGGATTTGTGATGTATCAGGTCTAACTTGTAGTCGGTAGTTGCATTGTGGCAACCTGCAAAGGTTCCCTTTTATGTAAAATGCATGTATGGGCCACTGGGTCCTCGTCGTGATCTGTTGTTAATTTCAGACGTGGCTTTTGTAATATACATCGAATGTGTGAATTGTTGTATTTGTATATTGTTGTATATTTGTGTATCATGTATTGCTAATTGGGACATGAACTTGAATGTGCAGGGAGCATTTGTGTATTTAATTGTATTGGTAGGTAGGTGTGTATTTGTACTGCTGTTTCAGACATGCACTTCAATTTGTGAACTGGCATGTGTATGTTTGTACCTGAATTTGTATTGGTGAACTGGCATGTGTATGTTTGTACCTGAATTTGTGAACTGGCATGTGTAATTTCTTTGGCAAGATGAAGTCCCAACTACCTACGAAAAGTATTTTTGTGTCTCCTAGTTAATCCACAAATTAGCATTTCTTGAAATATATTGCTTTATCTTCTAGTTAAGATCCGTTTGATGTAAGATCTGTTTGATGTTACATTGATATGATTCCTTGAATGTGAGAAATGGCATGTGCATGTTTGTCCCAGTTTGGTGACAGTACCTCCTCTAACGGTAAGTACACATATTTACCGATAGGAAAACATATATATTTGTTCAGTCATGCATATTCTAACGGTAAATACACATATTTACCGATAGGAAGCACATATATTTGTTCAGTCACGCATATTCTAACGGAAATGCACATATTTACCGATAGAAAAATACATATATTTGTTCAGTCATGCATATTCTAACGGTAAATACACATATTTACCGATAGGAAACACATATATTTGTTTAGTCATGCATATTCTAACGGTAAATGTACATATTTACCGATAGAAAAATACATATATTTGTTAAGTCATGCATATTCTAACGGTAAATACACATATTTACCGATAGGAAGCACATATATTTGTTTAGTCATGCATATTCTAACGGTAAATGCACATATTTACCGATAGAAAAATACATATATTTGCTTAGTAATGTATATTCTCTAACGGTATGTGTGTGTTTTTACCGATAGAATATGTGAGCGGCAAATTACCTAAGTTAGTCTGACGGTTATTTCATGTATTTACCGTTAGAAAAATGTCCATTATAAGGAAAACCCCAGTCGACCATTGCGGAGCTGCTCTTTAATTTGTTCTGTTGCACTCTGTGTCCCTCTGTTTGTGACGAAAGTTCCAGCTACACTGCTAGGGTGATCAGCGCAGGCTGGAGGGAAGTTGATTGCGCCCCTCTCTTTAAGGTATGCTTAATCGTCGACACCTATCTCTCTCTCCCTCTAGATCTCCCTTCCTCTCTACTTGCAAGCTAGCTGTATTGTGTAGTTCCAAGTTTGTAGCTCTAAGCTTGGGAGCTTGGTAGCTGGAAATGCGTCATGTTTTAGGAGCTAACTAGCTTGTATTGTGTAGTTAGCTAGGTTAATTAGTGTTAATTTCGTCAGGCTAGGGTTCAACACATGTATCTGTTGTAAGAGGCTGTACATGTACATATACATAACTTAATCGGGCAGGTTTCATGCATGGCTTACTCGTTAAATTTTGTTAATTGTAGATGGACAGGAAATATTGGATGTATGGAATAAAACGTACTACTCTTGAATATTTGGATGGTGTGAATGAGTTTATTAAATTTGCTGAGCAACAAAAGGAGAGGAAGGGAGAGAAAAATATGCTCTGTCCTTGTACAGATTGTATGAACTTGAAGAGGTTTAGCAACTCTGATCAAATTAAGAGTCATTTGATTCGTCGTGGTTTTAACGCGCGATACACCCGTTGGATATGGCATGGCGAAGATCTTGAGGAAACAAGCACCACTACTACCAATCAGCACGACTCGGATGTGGATTGCAATAATATCGATGATCATCCCAATTTTGGTAATGTTAATTCCGATGTGCACGTAGATGATGATGATGACAATCTAGATGAGATGTTACGTGATGTAGAGGAAGATTACAACGAAAATGACTTCTGTGAATTTGAGAAACTGATTGCTGACTCTGAGAAGCCTCTGTTCCCTGGATGTGCAACATTTACAAAACTGTCTTCTGTGCTGAGATTATATAACTTGAAGGCAGGAAACGGTTGGAGTGATAAGAGTTTCACGGCACTATTAGATCTTCTAGCGGACATGCTTCCAGAGGGAAATGAGTTGCCAAGATCTACTTACCAAGCCAAAAAACTGTTGTGTCCGTTGGGAATGGAAATCGAAAGAATACACGCATGCCCAAATGATTGTGTGTTGTACCGTAACGAGTACTCCAGTTTGCATGTTTGTCCAAGATGCGGCGCATCGAGGTATACGCGTAGGGACCGGATTGACAGTGAACGTCACGAGGTAAGGAAAGGGCCCCCGGCAAAAACTGTGTGGTACTTGCCTGTGATACCTAGATTGAAGCGGCTGTTTGCAAATCCGAAAGTCGCGAAGCACTTGCGTTGGCATGCTGAAGCCCGGAAACAAGACGGAAAACTGAGACACCCAGCTGATTCTATTCAATGGAGAAACATCAACAGAACATTTGCTGAGTTCGGCGGTGAACTTAGGAATGTAAGGTTCGGGCTGAGTACAGATGGTATGAACCCACATGGTAATATGAGCAGCCGGCACAGCACTTGGCCGGTTCTTTTATGCATCTACAATCTTCCTCCTTGGTTATGCATGAAGCGCAAGTACATCATGATGGCGTTACTAATCTCAGGACCCAGACAACCCGGAAATGATATTGACGTGTTTCTAGCACCTTTAATCGAGGACTTACAGAAATTGTGGAGCGAGGGTGTGCAGGTGTGGGATGCATACAAGAAAGAGAATTTCATCTTGCGGGCCCTGATATTTTGCACCATAAATGATTTTCCTGCCTACGGCAATTTGTCGGGGTATAGTACGAAAGGAGCCAAGGCTTGCCCTATTTGCCTAGATGAAACTGAGAGCATCTGGCTGCGAAACTGCCGGAAAACAGTGTACATGGGTCACCGCAGGTTTCTTCCGGTGCATCACACGTACCGTAAGAAGAGGAAATCATTTAACGGGAAGCCTGAGAAGGGATCAGCTCCAGTGTTTCTGACCGGTAAGGAGATTTACTCACGCGTGAACGACATCAAAGTTGAGTTCGGTAAGCATTCTAAACCTCGAGAAAAAAATGTTTGGAAGAAGAGATCGATTCTCTGGGATCTACCGTACTGGGAGCACTTACAAGTTCGACATTGCATTGACGTCATGCATGTAGAGAAAAATGTCTGTGACAGTTTGATTGGTTTGTTGTTGAACATTCCGGGAAAGACAAAGGATGGTGTGAAAGCTCGTCGTGACATGGTGGAAATGGGGATAAGGACTGAGCTTGCACCTTTAGAGAATGGAAAGCGTACATACCTCCCCCCGGCCTGCTACACGTTGTCCAAGAGCGAAAAAACAGAACTCTGTCGGTGCCTGCACGGTGTTAAAGTTCCATGTGGGTACTCCGCGAACTTGAAAAAACTTGTGTCTATGAAGGACCTAAGACTGGTTGGCATGAAGTCCCACGACTGTCATGTCTTGATGTCACAGATGCTTCCCATTGCTATCAGAGGCATTCTCCCAGTTAAAGTCAGAGAGACAATCACAAACCTATGTTATTTCTTCAACGCAATATCTTCCAAGGTAAGTACGTGCACTCGTACTATAAGTTCACTACCTCCATTTGTGGAGCTTAATGAGAAGATTTTTCTGATATGAATATTTGGCGCAACTGTGTCCTCGTAGGTAATTGATCCCGATGGATTGGACGCTTTGCAACGCGACGTGGTTACAACTCTTTGTCAGCTCGAGATGTATTTCCCTCCATCCTTTTTTGATGTTATGGTCCATCTGATTGTTCACCTTATCAGAGAAATTAAGTTTTGTGGACCTGTGTGCCTGCGCTACATGTATCCATTTGAGAGATTTATGGGTGTATTGAAGGGATACGTAAGGACTCGTCGTCGACCCGAGGGGAGTATCATGGAAGGTTATGCCGCCGAGGAGGTGATTGAATTTTGCACAGATTATATGGCCGGGGTTCACCCAATTGGTGTTCCTAGGTCCCGACACGAGGGTAGGCTTGAGGGAATTGGAACGATTGGATTCAAAACTATCGTCCCCGCTCGTGATGTGTACGCAAAATCACATTTTTGGGTCTTACAACACATGACGGAGGTCGAGCCATACATACACGAGCACAAGGTAATGTTACGGTCACAGAATCCTTCGAAGTCAGACGTTTGGGTAAGCAGAGAACATAACAGGAAATTTGCTGAGTGGATCCAAGAAAGAGTCACGCGAGCTGCCGAGGGCTCCGTAAGTGAAACTGTGACATGGTTGGCTAGAGGCCCAAGATTCACTGTAGGGACTTGGCAGGGGTACGACATCAATGGGTATTCATTTTACACAAGAGCTCAAGACGCCAAGAGTAGCACGCAATGTAGCGGAGTGACACTGTTTGCTATTTCCGAGGATGCCAGGTCAGTAAGGGCGCTGAACTCATATTACGGTGTTATTGACGAAATATGGGAGCTCGATTACGGATTACTTAAGATTCCCCTGTTTCGATGCCAATGGGTCGAAATCCCTCGAGGTGTTCAAGTTGACAGTTACGGGTTTACTCTCGTCCATCTTGGTAGAGTCGGACACCAAGACGATCCATTCATACTTGCAAAGCAAGCCACACAGGTATTCTACATCGTTGACCCGGCCAATCCAAACTTGCATGTTGTCCTCCACTGCAAGAGACGTATTGTTGGGGTCGAAGATGTTGTCGACGAAGAGGAGTATAACCAATTCGATGAAATACCTCCATTTTTAGAGGACATTCAATCTATCCGTACTGAAGATATCGACGAAACAACGTATCTGCGAGATGACCACGAAGAAGGATTATGGGTTGAGAACCATTGATGATTAATTTCTATTTCAGGGATAAATGCCAAGCAAACAGCCCACAAGTTCTGCAGCAAGGTGAGGAACTTATCATTAATACATCAGGCAGTACATTTTTCTTTAGAATTTAATGATAAGCTAGTTCACAGCATTAATACATCTCAAATTTACTCCACAGCATGAGTTCTAACATGTACAGTACCTTTATCCTGTAAATATTTAATTCTTCCCTTCAAATAGCACTTGCAAAAATCTCATCGCAGCCTCTTCAAAAATCCCTTTTTTCTGACGGTATTTTGTTATTTATACCGATAGAGAAGGACATCTTCTCTCAGGCACTTCAAAACGTTTTCTATCGGTATTGTTCTATTTTACCGTTAGAATAAATTCATTTGTCTCACGGTATTTGTTGTCTGACGGTTTTTTCCTGTTTTTACCGATAGAAGAATACTCTACCGCTTCGAATTCTCAACCGTGTCGCCATGCGTCGCCTTGGAAACTCTATAAGTACCTCGCCATACGTCGCGGTATTTTGTTGTTTTTCTAATTCTCGAACGGTTGGACTCCTCATCTTCTCTTTCACAATGGCAACCTCCATGGGATCGTCATCCACGGCCTCCCCGGTAAGAACTCTAAATCTCCTCGGTTTACCCCTGTATTGTTAATCCATGTTCAGTTCATTCTTGACCTGTTGATTTGCACAGGGAATGGTAGCCGTGGAAGACACTGCCAAAGTGAAGGCTGACCTGAGGGCCCTCCAGGAGGAGCACAAGCTCCTTACAGACAAGCACACTCAGCTACGGCTTGACCTTGACGATCTCTTCCAGCGCATTAAGCGCATGAAGACGGATGGTGACAATGCTAGGGCGAGGACGAGGCGTCTTCGCGAGGAGAAGAAAGCCGCGGATATGACCATCGCTGGCTGCGGTTTGACTATGAAGGATACCATAGCGAAGCTGACGGAGGTCGCAGGCCTTCTTGACGCGGTAGTAGTTGATCCTAGGGACAACTTGTCGCTAGAGGAGTCCTGCGTCCTGGCTGCAAGTCTAACTGACTCTATTCTACATGCAGCCAGGGCTAAGACCACCCCTTGACCTAGCATTTTGGGTTTTATTTTTTATGTAAGTGATAAAACAACAATGAATGAACAATTTCTTTTTATGTCAATTTTCCAATTTTCCGGCTATCTTCCCTCTTTCTTTAACATTCTGCAGCTTTCAACCACGGTCTGTTTGATGTTAAATTGTGTACCTTTTCATAACTCTGACGGTATTTTGTTGTTTTTACCGATAGAAAAAGGGCACACAAATCTCAAGCACTTAATCAAAAAAAATTTCTGGGGAAAATTGGGCTCACGGGATTTTTTTGTTTATACCAATAGAAAAGGGCACCTTTTCATTACTCTCACGGTATTTTGTTGTTTTTACCGATAGAAAAATGGCACCCAATCTCAAGCACTTTAAAAAAATTTTCTGTGGAAAATTGGTCTCACGGGATTTTATTGTTTATACCGATAGAAAAATGCAATCACTAATTCGAATATTTTTCCGGGAAATTTACTTTTTCTATCGGTATTATTTTGTTGTTTCGATAGAAAATTACATAAGTCTATCGGTATCATTTTGTTATACCGATAGAAAAGTTCCTCCGCTACTTTATTTCTCGTACACGGCCCTTTAGTTTCCCTCCACTCGAACAGTTCCACCTTAGAGCACTGCGTCTCTTTGAGAGCGAAGAAAACCCCAACCTCCGCCGTGAGCACTCACTTCCTCTCTCCCACACGACGATCGCCGGCTGGACACTGGTTCGTCACTGCCACCGGTTCTTATTTTCGTCCTTCGCCCGCCGCTGCTGCGTTCTACACCGCCTCTGCATCACCAGAACTGATCGCCGCCGTAAATACCCTAATTCGTCGTTCTATTTCCAGCATCTTCTTTATTTGATCCTAGTGTTTTGCACGTACTAATTCTTGGAGTTTTGCAATTACACTAGGGTTCCCTATTGTGTTGGCTTATGTACATTCCGCAGGCAATGTTGATTTTAATTAGGGTTTACATAATATGTTCCAGTGCTGTAATGAACCTGTTTTGAGATTTTAACTTCTCTATACTGCTGTATGTGTGATCAATTGTATCCAACTGCCATGTAATGCAGATTATATGTTGGAGGTGTTCTTACACATATTCTATCGGCAGCTCATGTGTTTACCGATAGAAAATTTTCTGCACAAGTAGTAAAACTTAATTTGGATCTGGAAGGACATGAGCCATGCAATGTACTAGTTTGGTTGGGAATTTTTACTCACTTCGTATGAATATATGGCAATGTGGATGGGTCTTCGATGTATATGTTTCAAATGCCTATATACATGACTTTTCCCAACCTAATAGCTGTGAAGTCCTGATGACTCACATACAGGCTAGGCTAAAGATTATGCACAGTAGCACTTAGATGCTTGTGTGCATATTTACGTGTGAAATAATAATGCTGGCCCATGAATATTAATTAGTGTAGCAAATCATCGAGAATGTTATGTGATGACAGTGAATGGTGGCTTGTCAACAAAATTCCATATGTAGAGAACATTGTTATGTTCTATCGGTATCTCACGTATTTGCCGATAGAAAAATTGTCTTGTGTGGAGGTAATTGTTATGGTCTATCGGCAGCTCATGTGTTTACCGATAGAAAATATTTCTGAAGAGTTCAGTAAGTAATTTATGCATGTCTTTCTTTTTGTATTATTTTCCCTTTTGCCGCCCTAGTTAGTCTCCAGTCCTGGGCTGAGTTATGGAAGTCCAAGGCGAATTAATTGCCATATATATGGTTTGTTGAAGGTTTTGTAGGGGAAGACATGTCGTCGTCTTCATCGGATGGTACTAGTGGTTCGACTAGGGCCAACCCCATCGTAACTACTGAAGATGGGGCTGTTACATCCCAGCGCAAGAGGGTGGGGCGAGGCGCGACGACGTTGGGGCGTTTGGCCAAACGCACTGATCTTTCTTGTGAGTTCAACCAATTTGGGAGGCCGATTGGAAAGAATGCTGGGAGGTACGCGGCCTACGTTGGGCTGTTGGCGAAAGAAAGGGTGAAGATCACCGTCCAGAGCTGGAAGGACGTGACGGCGGACGAGAGGGATAGGTTGTGGGCGGAAGTGAAGGTTAAATGAACTGAAATCGCTGAACTCTTTCGTAATCACGTTCTCTTGGCTTATACTAAAGTTTAACTAACTCGTGATTAATTGTATGCATTTTTCGGAAACAGGCTAAGTGGAACATCCCCGACGATACACCTAGGACTGCCTGCTTGAAGGACATGAACGGAACATGGAAAACCTTTAAGAGCTGGCTCGTCAGTAACTTCCTAGCTGCGGGGAAATCTCCTTGCGAGAAGTACCCCTTCATATCGGAGGAGGTATGGGAGGAATTCACCAAGCAGAAGGGGACTGAGGAGTTCAAGGCCCTTAGCGAGAAGAATAGGGCGATCCAGAAGAGGAACGACCACCCGCATCGGCTCGGATCCCGGGGCTATGCGGGGAAGGAGGAACAGTGGAAGAAGGAAGACGAACAAAATCCTGTCATGGACACCCCTGAGTTGCCGCTCTCCGAGATCAGGGATGAGAGGTGCAAGCGATGGTGGAGGGGGAGGGGGTCCGTGTCGTCCACGGGGTCTGTGCAGTTCGCAACCCCTGGGGACGCCGATGTTGTGAGGCGAATGGTAAGTTGGCTAACCTCGTAAACTGTGTGCGCACAAGTGTATATAAGGCAATTTGTCTCACAAGGTACCTTCAAATGTAACAGATCTCTTTTGAGAAGGACGCAGCGGAGGGATTGTTTACCCCGCAGAGGGAGAACGACATCCTCACCCGAGCTCTAGGAAATAAGGAGCATCCCGGGCGGACACGGGCCGTGGGAGCCATTGTGTCGTGGAAGGCCGGTTTCGTAGATCCGGCTCCACCGAGGAAGAAGGCCCGCACCTGGAAGGAAAAGGAAGCTGACCTCTCCGATAAGATACGGGCTGAGGTACGGGAGGAGATACGGGCGGAGATGCGGGCTGAGATACGGGCTGAGGTACAGTCTGAGGTGCAGACCGAGGTCGCACAAATGAGGGAAGAGTTTGCACGGTTGAGAGAAACATTGCTGGCCAAGAGTTTAGATGCGGATCCCCAGGACGACGGTACCCCGCGGGGTCGGATAAGCAGTTGCGCTTCGAAGGTACTCGCGGATCCAGTGGATCTACTTGAGGTACTGCAAGCCTTCATCTGTGCACTTAAGTTGATGCCACTCCCATTCTGTTAGAGTTGTTTCGCTAACCTATTTTAATTGTTACAAATTTGCAGGGGCCGGAGGGCTGCATCCTACAGAATCACGTAGGCGCCGGGCAGGAAGTGGTTGGACACGGCTTCGTATATCCGTCTGGGCCGGATGTCCGGGTCCACTGTGTACCTCTGCGGTTGGGTTTCGCAAAGGTACAGGTGGACATGGCCATGCCGGGCTACAACGATTCTCCGTTGCCAGTCCCAACAGAGGAACTGCAGACACTTGCCGAGGCAGTGGGCTCCTACGTACAGTGGCCCAAGAAGTGTCTTGTAATACAACCGGTAAATCCTACACATTTTAGATTACATCCTACTCAGTACACTCAACTTGCATAATCTAACATACGTGCTCATTAATTGAAGTGGCCTGCCGCGGGGCTACCAGGGGACTGCGCCCCCAGCTCAGGGCATGAGGGCCGATCTCGTGCGAACCTGGACACATCAAAGACGGCCTCGACCCCACCCAGCGCATCCACACCTCCACCTCGGAAGAAAGCCGCCATCACCTCGCCCTTGCCTTCGAAGGTACGCGCTCAGTCCCCGGCAAAAGGCAAGGGCGGCAAAGGCAAGGGCAAAGGGCGACAGGGACTGCCGCGGACGTTCACGAACGCGCTCCCACTCCTGTCGGAGGCATCTTTGCGGAAATTGGATCGATCAACCAGAGACCTCCACGACTGGTACCTACATCGAGCTCGGCGCAGCCTGAACTTCTTAGTTCCCTACAGGCCTGGGCAGTTCCACCGTGAGCCCGGGACTATATCCGTGGCACACGAGGATCTGTTCGACCTCTACAACTGGCGGGAGCTCGATATGTCCATCATACGGACTGGAGTCCTGTGAGTTTGCTGATGCTATGTATTGCTGTTTTCTAACTCTGTTTGCTAACTCTGCATTAATGTTGCAGTTCATTTGAATACTGAGTAACTTTCTGTGAAATTAATATTAATCTCGTCCTTCGCATGCAGGTGCATGTACAGGCTAGCATCGGAGGCTGCGTGTGACAAGGTGGGTTTCCTCGACCCAGAGAAAATAAGCCTCACGATGCTAGAGCAGGACGCCGCGCACGCTGAGCAGTACATATCCAGCGCGCTGATGGCGCAGCAGGACAGGGACTTCATTCTGGTGCCGTACCACCAAAGGTTAGTGCATTTCGTACTAATTTAACTCAATCTTGTATGTTACACCTGAGATGTACTTTGAGCTAGCGGTCCTCTTTTACGTACAATGCAGGGGCCACTGGATCCTCATCGTGATCTGTCCGCCGAGGAACGAGGTGTACTACCTCGATTCGATGCGTGACAGATTATCGATGGAATATGTGCTCAAGGGGAATATGGGGGCGTAAGTAACTTATATGTTTGATTTAAATTTTGACCTCACTAGCTAATGATAATACATTAACCGGCAATACTAACTGAAATGCAGGGCTTTTGATAAATATGTTTCCGCTGGAGGGAGGCATGCCGCACCGCAGGGCTCCCTACTAGCTTGGAAAGAATATGAGGTACTCACGAGACTTTTTGTTTATGCTTAATTAGTTTATGGAAACAATATATAGCTAACATGTATTCGCATATGCAATTATCTCAGTGCCATCAGCAGCCGCAATCGTGGGAATGCGGGTTTTATGTGCTGCGCTACATGTACGACCTAGTGCAGACAAACTTTTCCCGATTCCCCCAGGTAAGCATCGATAGCTAACTCAAATTTCAAAAATGGGTGTCACGTTCTAAATTAGGATCGAAGTTAGTTACTCAGTATGCACACATGCTTGCAGATCGCCATGTCGAAAGACCAATATGAAAATGCAAAGATTATATATCTTCGACAAATCTGGGCACAATATGTCATGGAGGAAGTAGCACCCAACCATCCAGCATGACAATTTTCTCCTTTTGGTGTACTCTGCATAGACTGTTCATATACATGTGAATAAATATATATATGTGAATAAATGTCCACATTGGATTGCAATCTGTATTTGTCCATACATATGTGAATAAATGTGAATAACTGCCTAATGTGTGAATTTGTTCTGTGAATTTACCTTGCATCTGTACTGTATTGTGTATCCAATCTATACTGTATTGCATCTGTACTGTATATGTGAATGTACTGTATTGTGATGCAAATAAAGTACTGTATATGTGATTGCTCTATCGGTAAATTCATCAACAACCGAGAGACTACTGTCCTTTTTTCTATCGGTACAATCAAAATTAACCGTTAGAAGAGTTTGACCTTTCCTGCCGGTGAACTCATACATATCCGATAGAGTACTAAGCTTTTTTCTGTCGGTAATCTTGTAGTTAACCGTTAGAATAGTGGTACTTTTCAATCGCTATTGACGAGTTTTCTATCGGTAAACTTGTAATATGCCGATAGAATAGTGTGAGTTTTCCTGTCGGTAAACTTATAATTAGCCGTTAGAATAGTGGTACTTTTCAATCCGCTAGCGACGAGTTTTCTATCGGTATACTCCTAATATGCCGATAGAGTACTAAGCTTTTTTCTGTCGGTAATCTTGTAGTTAACCGTTAGAATAGTGGTACTTTTCAATCCGCTAGCGACGAGTTTTCTATCGGTACACTCCTAATATGCCGATAGAGTACTAAGCTTTTTTCTGTCGGTAATCTTGTAGTTAACCGTTAGAATAGTGGTACTTTTCGAACTGCTAGACGTAAGAATACGACGGGTTTTCTATCGGTAGATTCATAATATGCCGATAGAATAGTGAACTTCTTCTGTCGGTTATTTACCGATAGAAAATGTCCAGTCTTGTTCTATCGTGTCTATCTCTATCGGTACAAAAACCGATAGTAGAAGGGTGTTTTTTACCGATAGAAGACTGCATTTCTGTACTAGTGTTAGTAAGTAGTGCATACAAAGTGATTAGATTTATGAAACGAACTGTGATAACTTCAGACAACAGAAAACTCACAGGACTCCAGTCCGTATGATGGACATATCAAGCTCCCGCCAGTTGAGGAGGTCGAACAAATCCTCGTGGGCCACTGATATGCTCCCGGCCTCACGGTGAAAATGACCTGGCCTGAAGTGAACTAAGAAGTTGATGTGGCGCCTACACTAGTACAAAAATGCAGTCTACTAACCACTATCTTCTATCGGTTATTAGCAATTTAGTTGAAAACCGATAGAAAATGTGCCTCGCGGTCATAAAAGGGCGACAGGTGTATTTTTCCTATCGGTTTATAAGAAACTTACCGATAGAATAAATAGTATGATTTACTCTAGCGGTGATGAACATATTTGCCGTTAGAAGAGATGCATAAGTACTGACGGGAGAATGTTGTGCGCCGATGTCACGTCTGCCACGACTGTGACATCACCTGTGAGGAGCCCAGCTCGGTGCAGCTGGTCCCATAAACCACTTGACTTCCCAGGATGAGTCAATCACAGGATTACATTGCAGCAGCAAAATAGTACAATAGTCATAATTGTATGGCCATCAGGCCTTAATACAAAACGAGGTACAGTGCCTTACAAGGCACAAGGGTCTAACAAAATAACACATCTAGTCGGCGGAAGCTAGGCCCAAAAGCAATCCACAGGAAACAGAGGTTGACAGCAGGACAGCACCACATCAGGGCTCCGGAGGAATCTGCTCGTCATCTCCTGGGTCCGCAGCATCTTTAGGGTATCCTCCAAGGTCGTAGAACGCTCCATCTATTGATGAGTTGTTGCAAGGGTGAGTACTTACGTACTCAGCAAGTCATAGGGAAGGTAGAGATACATATATATATATATGACATGAACCTATGCTATTGGGGAAAGAGTGAAAGGTTTTTCAAAATACATTTCTTTCTCTTTTCTTATTCAAATCCCGATCATACCCATGGCAGTAAATAAATCATATTGATGGTGATACATATATCCCATATCCAAGGCGATATATCCTCATATCACATTATTTTTATTCAAGCCTTTCAATCTTATACTCATAACAATATTTCGTATACTTTAGGGCATAAATCCACATGCCTCTTAGTTATCACATGTTTACTAGATTATGGTATTACCGCGACACGTCAACACATGACAGTCCACAGCAACGCCCCTTATCGTGACAACACATGCCACTTGGGTAATCTTGAACTAACAAATTTTAGTTTATAAAACAATACTTGTGTCACACCCCGTGGATTTAATCCACCGCGGCATACTCCTAAAACTCGGGAGCACGAAGTATTCGAATACATTTTTAAACTCTGCAGAGATGTACCTCTTTTTAAATCCACTTTTTCACTCGACTTCCAAGTCGGGCCAACTCCATGCGACTTATACGCATGTGACAAGGCCGAGATCACACAACGTTTTTGCAGTCTAGTATTAACAGCATCCCTGCCCGGTAAGTGGACAATCTAGTCCCAAGTACCGTTGTGGGTCCTCCCCACTGCCTTACTTCCTAGCCTGGGTCTATGTTCTCGCAAGACACATAGCCTCTCTTGATTACAGTCGCGCACGACTTAATCTGGCGTAGGGCGTCTTCCTTCTTTACACCTTATCCTCTCATAATTTTTTTAATCTCACACCACTCATGGACGAACTGCGTCCCACCAGTTTCCACGCGAGAAACCGGATCGACAAGCCATGCAGGGAACTGATAATACTAAGAAAGCTACTAGATTGCGCCTGTCCCATACCAGGTAAGTGGTTGGTACGTTTTTCATGCCACTAGACGCACGACACAAGGTTCTAGTCCTTATATGCCAGTGACCAGATCATACCACAAACCGTGCACCTTCAGTGCCTGCACATCCAGTGCAGCCAAGCACCTCCAGTGCTACCACCATTCCACACCAAAATACTGGTCACGGCTAAGGATTCTATTTCATGAATATAAATGTATATGTACATACTTTTATTAGTTCATGGCTTGCTATCTTAACAAGTTCACGTTCTTCAAGTATTCAATCTATCACTGCCATAATATCATTGATCTCAACACATGCAATATTAATGAGATATCTACTCATGGAATAGCATAGCAATTCATAAAATATGGGTTTCAATATGATCAAAGTATGACTTGCCTTCCGCGTCGTAAGTATCAGCAGTTGATGATGGTTCAGCGACAAGATCTTCAACCCCGGACTCTTGCTCTAAACAAGATCAAACAAGCAAACAGGCATTACAATTCATTCTATTCTTACTAACCCACTACATGCAAAGATGCAAGGAGAAAATACTCTGGTGATACAAGGTTTGAAAGCGATTTGAGTTTAACTATGGAAATCAGGGTTAAAATTAGTTTTCAAGGTTTACAAGGTTCCAAAATATCAGGGTAATATCAAGGTTGTGACTGGTTCGCCCAAAAACAGCGAACGTCTTTAGGTTGGCATTCGATTCAAGGCATCGACATAAGGTCAATGGGTGATAGAGGGCTCAACTCAAGTTGTGACAGTAGAGAAAAGTGTAGATCACAACGTCAGGAGTCTAAGGGACAGTTATTTCCAAAGTTCATGGCTGGAAGTGGGTGAAAAGGCTCAATGCCACTGGCTGACATAGGCTGACAGTGCTCTAGAATGGCATTGACATGGTTTGAGCAGTTTCCAGTGGCCAAAGTTGGTTTTGATCCAAGCATATGGTGCACAAGGTAGTGAGACAACTATTTGACAAAGTAGTTTCTGTTTTACATGACCAGAGGTGGGTGAACAGGGCTAATGCCACTGGCTAACATAGCCTGGCATAGGCTTGACACGGCCAGAAACTAGGGTTAGCCATATCTTTTGATTAAAGGCTCCAAATGATGCACCACTTTGTCTGGTGATTAGGCATTTGTAACAGGAACAAATGTCTCAACAGGATCTAGGGCAGGAGATGGCTGGAAAGTGATGAAAACCAGCGAAGAAGTTGACTGGCCTGGAGTGCCTGCAGCACAACAGTACAGCAACTAGGGCATAGCCATAACTCTTGTTCTAGGCCGAATTAGGGGTCGTGGTAGAAGACAAAGTTGCTCAAAATGGTCCAAAACATCTAGATGGCAAGGTGGGTTGAGCTGGAGTGGCGGAATTGAGAAGATATTGGCTGGAGGAAAGATGAACTAAATCCTGATTTGGGTATTTCTGTTCTAGGGCAATTGAACTCGAGTCCTTGCTTGAGGAGGGTCTCTGGGGCATACAAAAGCTATGTGTGAAGCTAGATTGTCTGGAGAAACACCAAAGAAGCTTAACAGCGAGCTCCAGCTTACATGCAAGGTGCAAGGTTGGGATTCTTCATATTTTAGCAAATTCTTCGATTCTGGTTGCTTAGAGATGCTTAGATAAGTTCACTAATCAATATTGATCATAGGCTCGAGAGCTAAATCGGTTTAATTAGGGTTTAATTGCTCGCCGGAGTTGTCGGGGAAAATCAGCAATTCCCGGCGATGAGGTGCGATAGAACTCAATTGGCTGCTACTACACAGGTAAGTGGATGAGAGTAACTTACTGGTAGCTTCAATTTGGAGTTCGGTGCAGTGGATTGGCCTGGCACCGTGAGCCTCTTCTCGAGCTCGCCGAAGAAGACGAAGACGACGGCGTGGTTAAGAATTTGAGTGGTTCTGGCGTGTGTGTGAGTAAAGGAGATGGCCAGAGCAAGCTTAAGTAGGCGAAGTGAGCAGCAACGGTTGAAAGTGCCTGGAGACTTGGAGCTGTGAATCAACGGCGAATTGACTGGCCGGGCGGGACAGCAGCGAGGTGACGCGCTCCAGCGGCCGTGCCGGCTTTTACAGTCTGGCGTGCAGTCCTGGTTGATGCAACGACGACTTGATGCTTCCCCCAGGCATGCTTGCAACGTGGCGCAACTGCGCTGCCGTTGTCGGGCGTGCGCGCGGGAGAACGAAGGCGCTGCTGGCGGGTGAAACGGTTCCACGGTGGTGAACACGATGCGCACACGCGGCAAGGAAACAGTGGCTGGGGTGGCAACGCTGGAGATCGCCGGCGACGAAACCGCAGCGGTGGCAACGGCAACGGCCAAGCTCCGGTGCTCGTGGTCGTTTGAACGGCCTGGTCGTGCACAGTAGCCTGTGGTCGAACCAGGGACTGATTTGCGATGATTTTTGGTTTGGCTTTGGACTAAACTGCAAATCTGGTCTTTGAGAGGTTCGATTTGGAATTTGACTCCATGGCTGAGTATAATATTTCTATTAATACTCATCTAGCTCAAATTTAGAGAAAATTGATAAGATTTGAGGGATTTCACCTATTTTCGAAAATAGGGTAAAATTAGGGTAAAATAAATCTGGATTTTGTCGATCTCGAATTCTGGTGATTGGAGAGAGATTTTGAAGTCTGATCAAACAGGAGATCTGTATCAAATAGCATTTGGGAGGTGTTCCCTGAAGAAATTCTGGAGTTGGAATTGATTTGTAGATTTTAGCCTTTTCAGGCTTCCAGGTAAACAGAAAAGGACTTATTCGCAGTAAAATTTGGACTAATCTGCGAAAAGTGTTTAGATGAATTAATCTGGCTCCCAACTTTTTGAAGTGAGTTGAGGATGAACCTAGGAACATATTCCAGGGGTTACTTGAGTCTGGATAGGGTTAAATCAAGATAACTCAATTATCTGGAAACTGGGGTACTTAGGGTAAATCTGAATTTTCCTGTTTTCGAAAACAGAGAGAGGCTTAGGTACTGGGAGTTGGGGTCCGAATCTGATCTGGCTCCTGAAGACTTTTATCTTCAGGGTAACTGGTAGGTTAAATCTGGATGGTCAGATCTTGATCTGGATCTAGAGAATAGATTTGGAGATTTTTAGGGTTTGGGAGAGATTAGAGTTCAGCTGATCTGGCTACTACTACAGAGATACATGCATGCAGGGTTTTTATGCAAAACTTTTCACCCCCAAAACTAGGGTGTTACAGCCGATAGGACTGGTCGACTTCTACAACTAGAGTTATTCTATCGGTACTGTATGAATATACCGACATAGTATATTAAAAATTCCTATCGGCAATCTGTAGTGCGCTGATAGAATTGTTGGCCTTCTACAAATATTTTTATTCTATCGGTAATGGATTCTTTTACCGTTAGAATATATAGAAAATTGCTTAGAACTGTTCGTCTTCAAATAGTTTTATTCTATCGGTAATGAATGTTTATACCGGTAGAATATTGCAAAAATATCTTAGAACTGTTGGCCTTCTACAACTAGTAATATTCTATCGGCAATATACGTACACACCGATAGAGTATGTACAAAAATTCCTATCGGTAATATTTATTGTGCCGATAGAACCATTCGCCTTCTACAGATGTTTTTAGTACTAACGGTATTCTGTTTTCGTACCGATAGAAAATATATATTTGTATAAATACACGGGTATGTCTCTTTCATTCTCACAGTTCATATGGGGCTCGTAGTCCTAACCCGTAAGCTCCATGGACGGCCGGCGCACCTCTACAGGGGACCGCTGCACCTCCGCACCTCCATCGACGCCCTCTAGACGTCGGCATCCCAAGGAAGGTACGTAAAATTTCTGCAATATTGTTAGATTATTCTAATCCGATTATGGCAATAATTCTGCTTTTTTTGTATCCTTCATTTTGATGTGTCTTCTTTTCAATATGATTATGATCTGTTCAGGTCCTTGGATGATGCTCATGAGGGGCAACGTATTTCACGGTTCTTCATCGCAGTACGCTGCCTACGTTGGCTTGTTGGCGAAAGAAATGGTGAAGATCACCGTCGAGAGCTGGAAGGACGTGAAGGGCGAGATCTTGGTTGGCTCGGTCGAGAAGATGCTTAAGCCCGGCGTGTTTCTCAAATCAGGACCTATAGAAAGCATCTTACATTTTTTTGCATGCACCAGCTTGTGGCCAGATGCTTACCTGCTTGGAGAAGAAGAATTGTTGTTATTTGCACAACCATTCTACACCATCACTACACAGAACAACATCTTGGAAGGTAGGTTCTTTTTGTTAATGGAGTTGAGTTGAGTTGAGTTGAGTTGATCGAGTTTGAGTCCGAGGAAATCACCAATACGTACAAATGTATGTCGACGACAGTTCCAGCTCCTCGGGCGTCTTCGAACTGAACACCTATGGTTAAGTCCAATGTGGTTCAGACATTTGCTGTTTTGGATGAATGGATTTGTGATGTATCAGGTCTAACTTGTAGTCGGTAGTTGTATTGTGGCAACCTGCAAAGGTTCTCTTTTATGTAAAATGTATGGGCCACTGGGTCCTCGTCGTGATCTATTGTTAATTTCAGACGTGGCTTTTCTAATATACATCGAATGTGTGAATTGTTGTATTTGTATATTGTTGTATATTTGTGTATCATGTATTGCTAATTGGGACATGAACTTGAATGTGCAGGGAGTATTTGTGTATTTAATTGTATTGGTAGGTAGGTGTGTATTTGTACTGCTGTTTCAGACATGCACTTGAATTTGTGAACTGGCATGTGTATGTTTGTACCTGAATTTGTGAACTGGCATGTGTAATTTCTTTGGCAAGATGAAGTCCCAAGTACCTAAGAAAAGTATTTTTGTGTCTCCTAGTTAATCCACAAATTAGCATTTCTTGAAATATATTGCTTTATCTTCTAGTTAAGATCCGTTTGATGTAAGATCTGTTTGATGTAAGATCTGTTTGATGTTACATTGATATGATTCCTTGAATGTGAGAAATGGCATGTGCATGTTTGTCCCAGTTTGGTACCAGTACCTCCTCTAACGGTAAGTACACATATTTACCGATAGGAAAACACATATATTTGCTCAGTCATGCATATTCTAACGGTAAATACACATATTTACTGATAGAAAAACTCTTGCTCGTGTGTCATGCATCTTCTAACGGTTCGTACACATATCTACCGATAGAAAAACTCATGTGCGTGCTGTGTCATGCATGATCTAACGGTCAATACACATATTTACCGAAAGAAGAAGTCCTGTACTTGCTCGGTAATGCACATTCTCTAACGGTATGTGTGTGTTTTTACCGATAGAATATGTGAGCGGCAAATTACCTAAGTTAGTCTGACGGTTATTTCATGTATTTGCCGTTAGAAAAATGTCCATTATAAGGAAAACCCCACTCGTGCATTGCTGTGCTGCTCTTTAATTTGTTCTGTTGCACTCTGTGTCCCTCTATTTGTGACGAAAGTTCCAGCTACACTGCTAGGGTGATCAGCGCAGGCTGGAGGGAAGTTGATTGCGCCCCTCTCTTTAAGGTACACTTAATCGTCGACACTTATCTCTCTC
The DNA here is from genome assembly GCA_019359835.1 of Pharus latifolius. Classification (NCBI taxonomy): domain Eukaryota; kingdom Viridiplantae; phylum Streptophyta; class Magnoliopsida; order Poales; family Poaceae; genus Pharus; species Pharus latifolius. The sequence continues at coordinate 37,926,190 of CM033325.1, forward strand.
TCCCTCTAGATCTCCCTTCCTCTCTACTTGCAAGCTAGCTGTATTGTGTAGTTCCAAGTTTGTAGCTCTAAGCTTGGGAGCTTAGTAGCTGGAAATGCGTCATGTTTTAGGAGCTAATTAGCTTGTATTGTGTAGTTAGCTAGGTTAATTAGTGTTAATTTCGTCAGGCTAGGGTTCAACACATGTATCTGTTGTAAGAGGCTGTACATGTACATATACATAACTTAATCGGGCAGGTTTCATGCATGGCTTACTCGTTAAATTTTGTTAATTGTAGATGGACAGGAAATATTGGATGTATGGAATAAAACGTACTACTCTTAAATATTTGGATGGTGTGAATGAGTTTATTAAATTTGCTGAGCAACAAAAGGAGAGGAAGGGAGAGAAAAATATGCTCTGTCCTTGTACAGATTGCATGAACTTGAAGAGGTTTAGCAACTCTGATCAAATTAAGAGTCATTTGATTCGTCGTGGTTTTAACGAGCGATACACCCGTTGGATATGGCATGGCGAAGATCTTGAGGAAACAAGCACCACTACTACCAATCAGCACGACTCGGATGTGGATTGCAATAATATCGATGATCATCCCAATTTTGGTAATGTTCATTCCGATGTGCACGTAGATGATGATGATGATGATGACAATCTAGATGAGATGTTACGTGATGTAGAGGAAGATTACAACGAAAATGACTTCTGTGAATTTGAGAAACTGATTGCTGACTTTGAGAATCCTCTGTTCCCTGGATGTGCAACATTTACAAAACTGTCTTCTGTGCTGAGATTATATAACTTGAAGGCAGGAAACGGTTGGAGTGATAAGAGTTTCACGGCACTATTAGATCTTCTAGCGGACATGCTTCCAGAGGGAAATGAGTTGCCAAGATCTACTTACCAAGCCAAAAAACTGTTGTGTCCGTTGGGAATGGAAATCAAAAGAATACACGCATGCCCAAATGATTGTGTGTTGTACCATAACGAGTACTCCAGTTTGCATGTTTGTCCAAGATGCGGTGCATTGAGGTATACGCGTAGGGACCGGATTGACAGTGAACGTCACGAGGTAAGGAAAGGACCCCCGGCAAAAACTGTGTGGTACTTGCCTGTGATACCTAGATTGAAGCGGCTGTTTGCAAATCCGAAAGTCGCGAAGCACTTGCGTTGGCATGCTGAAGCCCGGAAACAAGACGGAAAACTGAGACACCCAGCTGATTCTATTCAATGGAGAAACATCAACAGAACATTTGCTGAGTTCGGCGGCGAACTTAGGAATGTAAGGTTCAGGCTGAGTACAGATGGTATGAACCCACATGGTAATATGAGCAGCCGGCACAGCACTTGGCCGGTTCTTTTATGCATCTACAATCTTCCTCCTTGGTTATGCATGAAGCGCAAGTACATCATGATGGCGTTACTAATCTCAGGACCCAGACAACCGGGAAATGATATTGACGTGTTTCTAGCGCCTTTAATCGAGGACTTACAGAAATTGTGGAGCGAGGGTGTGCAGGTGTGGGATGCATACAAGAAAGAGAATTTCATCTTGCGGGCCCTGATATTTTGCACCATAAATGATTTTCCGGCCTACGGCAATTTGTCGGGGTATAGTACGAAAGGAGCCAAGGCTTGCCCTATTTGCCTAGATGAAACTGAGAGCATGTGGCTGCGAAACTGCCGAAAACAGTGTACATGGGTCACCGCAGGTTTCTTCCGGTGCATCACACGTACCGTAAGAAGAGGAAATCATTTAACGGGAAGCCTGAGAAGGGATCAGCTCCAGTGTTTCTGACCGGTAAGGAGATTTACTCGCGCGTGAACAACATCAAAGTTGAGTTCGGTAAGCATTCTAAACCTCGAGAAAAAAATGTTTGGAAGAAGAGATCGATTCTCTGGGATCTACCGTACTGGGAGCACTTACAAGTTCGACATTGCATTGACGTCATGCATGTAGAGAAAAATGTCTGTGACAGTTTGATTGGTTTGTTGTTGAACATTCCGGGAAAGACAAAGGATAGTGTGAAAGCTCGTCGTGACATGGTGGAAATGGGGATAAGGACTGAGCTTGCACCTTTAGAGAATGGAAAGTGTACATACCTCCCTCCGGCCTGCTATACGTTGTCCAAGAGCGAAAAAACAGATCTCTGTCGGTGCCTGCACGGTGTTAAAGTTCCATGTGGGTACTCCGCGAACTTGAAAAAACTTGTGTCCATGAAGGACATAAGACTGGTTGGCACGAAGTCCCACGACTGTCATGTCCTAATGTCACAAATGCTTCCCATTGCTATCAGAGGCATTCTCCCAGTTAAAGTCAGAGAGACAATCACAAACCTATGTTATTTCTTCAACGCAATATCTTGCAAAGTAAGTACGTGTACTCGTACTATCAGTTCATTACCTCCATCTGTGGAGCTTAATTAGAAGATTTTTCTTATATGAATATTTGGCGCAACTGTGTCCTCGTAGGTAATTGATCTGGATGGATTGGACGCTTCGCAACGAGACGTGGTTACAACTCTTTGTCAGCTCGAGATGTATTTCCCTCCATCCTTTTTTGATGTTATGGTCCATCTGATTGTTCACCTTATCAGAGAAATTAAGTTTTGTGGACCCGTGTGCCTGCGCTACATGTATCCATTTGAGAGATTTATGGGTGTATTGAAGGGATACGTAAGGACTCGTCGTCGACCCGAGGGGAGTATCATGGAAGGTTATGCCGCCGAGGAGGTGATTGAATTTTGCACAGATTATATGGCCGGGGTTAACGCAATTGGTGTTCCTAGGTCCCGACACGAGGGTAGGCTTTAGGGAATCGGAACGATTGGATTCAAAGCTATCGTCCTCGCTCGTGATGTGTACGCAAAATCACATTTTTGGGTCTTACAACACATGACGGAGGTCGAGCCATACATACACGAGCACAAGGTAATGTTACGGTCACAGAATCCTTCGAAGTCAGACGTTTGGGTCAGCAGAGAACATAACAGGAAATTTGCTGAGTGGATCCAAGAAAGAGTCACGCGAGCTGCCGAGGGCTCCGTAAGTGAAACTGTGACATGGTTGGCTAGAGGCCCAAGATTCACTGTAGGGACTTGGCAGGGGTACGACATCAATGGGTATTCATTTTACACAAGAGCTCAAGACGCCAAGAGTAGCACGCAATGTAGCAGAGTGACACTGTTTGCTATTTCCGAGGATGCCAGGTCAGTAAGGGCGCTGAACTCATATTACGGTGCTATTGACGAAATATGGGAGCTCGATTACGGATTACTTAAGATTCCCCTGTTTCGATGCCAATGGGTCGAAATCCCTCGAGGTGTCCAAGTTGACAGTTACGGGTTTACTCTCGTCGATCTTGGTAGAGTCAGACACCAAGACGATCCATTCATACTTGCAAAGCAAGCCACACAGGTATTCTACATCGTTGACCCGGCCAATCCAAACTTGCATGTTGTCCTCCACAGCAAGAGACGTATTGTTGGGGTCAAAGATGTTGTCGACGAAGAGGAGTATAACCAATTCGATGAAATACCTCCATTTTTAGAGGACATTCAATCTATCCGTACTGAAGATATCAACGAAACAACGTATCTGCCAGATGACCACGAAGAAGGATTATGGGTTGAGAACCATTGATGATTAATTTCTATTTCAGGGATAAATGCCAAGCAAACAGCTCACAAGTTCTGCAGCAAGGTGAGGAACTTATCATTAATACATCAGACAGTACATTTTTCTTTAGAACTTAATGATAAGCTAGTTCACAACATTAATACATCTCAATTTTACTCCACAGCATGAGTTCTAACATGTACAGTACCTTTATCCTGTAAATACTTAATTCTTCCCTTCAAATAGCACTTGCAAAAATCTCATCGCAGCCTCTTGCTTCTTCAAATTAAGTTCTGCAAAAATCCCTTTTTTCTGACAGTATTTTGTTATTTATACCGATAGAAAAGGACATCCGCTACTTTCATGTGTCTCAGGCACTTCTCTCAGGCACATCAAAACGTTTTCTATCGGTATTGTTCTATTTTACCGTTAGAATAAATTCGTTAGTCTCACGGTATTTGTTGTCTGACGGTTTTTTCCTGTTTTTACCGATAGAAGAATACTATGTGTCGTGGTATTGCGAATACCCCGGCAGGTTTTGAGAGTGATCCTAGCGAAGATTACGCGGCGCGGGTTGACCGGATGACCGGTCCTCCCCCGCCGGACAAGCACAAAGAATGACACACGAATTTATACAGGTTCGGGTCCCGGTGGGGGCCCTAGTCCTGTCGACGCGCTCCCGACCGGAGTCGGCTGGGGAGGCTCTCTCCGGGGGAGAGGCTTCCGGAGCACGCCTGTGAGTTTAGCTATTCCAATAAATGAATCGATCCCTTACAACAGAGGGGTACAAGGGCTATTTATAGCCCCAAAAAACAGCAAAAAACCTAAACTACCCCGGAAGGCACCGTCGGATTGAAGGGTAGGACCGTCCTTCTCCCGGTCAAACGCGTTGGATGCTTGACAGGTGGTCGCTAGTTCCCGAGGTGCTCCTCGCGTGACCTGCACGTGATAAACAGTTCAATACTTTACCTTTAGGAGGGTGATGAGGCCCAGGACGGCCCCGGAAGCCACGTCCCCGGGCAAATGGCGGCGCCCGGGAGGGCACCGGAGGCCACGTCCCGGGAGCCAAAAGGCGGCGCCCGGGGAGGCCCCGGAGGCCACGTCCCCGGGCAAGTGGCGGCGCCCGGGAGGGCAACGGAGGCCACGTCCCGGGAGCCAAAAGGCGGCGCCCGGGGAGGCCCCGGAGGCCACGTCCCCGGGCAAGTGGCGGCGCCCGGGAGGGCAACGGAGGCCACGTCTCGGGAGCCAAAAGGCGGCGCCCGGGGAGGTCCCGGAGGCCACATCCCCGGGCAAATGGCGGCGCCCGGGAGGGCACCGGAGGCCACGTCCCGGGAGCCAAAAGGCGGCGCCCGGGGAGGCCCCGGAGGCCACGTCCCCGGGCAAATGGCCGCGCCCGGGAGGGCACCGGAGGCCACGTCCCAGGACCCAAAAGGCGGCGCCCGGGGAGGCCCCGGAGGCCACGTCCCCGGGCAAATGGCGGCGCCCGGGAGGGCACCCGAGGCCACGTCCCGGGAACCAAAAGGCGGCGCCCGGGGAGGCCCCGGAGGCCACGTCCCCGGGCCAGTGGCGGCGCCCGGGAGGGCAACGGAGGCCACGTCCCGGGGGCCAAAAGGCGGCGCCCGGGGAGGCCTCGGAGGCCACGTCCCCGGGATACTGGCGGCTCCCGGGAGGGCACCGGAGGCCACGTCCCGGGAGCCAAAAGGCGGCGCCCGGGGAGGCCCCGCAGGCCACGTCCCCGGGCTACTGGCGGCGCCCGGGAGGGCACCGGAGGCCACGTCCCCGGGTAATCGTGACACATCTTACCTGGACTTAGTCTCGCGGAGATTTCCCCCGACAGCAGCCCCCCATGCCCGCCGGGGACGATGCTCGAGTCCCCGGTGGGTATGGTTCAGGTCACCGGGAAGATCTCCGGGCCAAGCTACCGGAGCCGCGACGCTTCGGTTTCCGTGCCCCACACTTAAAGCCGCGCCGTTTCGCCATAAATGCGCGCGCGGTTCGAACCGGTGCCTCGATTCTCGCGCCCGTCCCTTCGTTTCCCGCGCACGGTTTGAACTTCTATGGTCCAGATTGATCCGCGGGTGCCACGTGGCGTGCATCTAGACCACGGCCCGCCCCTATAAATAGGGCCTTGGGGGGCCCGGAATCTCATTCCAAATTCTCAGCCCCAACGATCTTTGCTCTCCCGGTAGCCCTCTCCCGGTAGCTTTTTCCGGAGGCAGGCGTCCGGGAGTTTCTAGTAGTAGCCCCCTGCAAAGTTAGCCACCAAAAAGAAAACTAACCTCATGGCACCCAAGGGTCAAGCGAAGACCACGGAGGTGCCCCCGGAGGAAATCCCCTCGGATTTCCTTTGGGCGTCCGAGTTCACGGCCGAGGACGCCGAGTCCTTGGCAGAAAGGGGCATCGTTGCGGCCGGGGACATCCGAGTCCCGGTGAAGAAGGACGGAGCCCCCCACCCCAGGCCTGGGGAGATCGTGGCCTTCGAGGCCTTCATCGAGGCGGGGCTCCGGCTCCCGGTGCATCCCATGCTCCGGGAGTTTCTCAAGGAGTATGGGGTGGCTCTCAACCACCTCACCCCGAACGCGCTGGTCCGGATGGGCCTCTTCATTTGGCTCTTCGAGACAGCGACCGGGCGGGAGCCCGACCTTCGCGCCTTCCGGTACTTCTATGAACCGGCGGCGCGGACCTCCCACCTGGTGAAGGGGGGCCCCAAGTCCCCCTTCGGTTCGGTCATGGTCCAGATGTTGCCGGCCCGGGTAATCGACTACCCGCGGCGGCCTCCCGGGACCACTGGGGGGATTGGGTCCGGAGGTGGTTCTACCTCCAGGTCCGAGACGACGCGGTGGTGTACGCCCCGGACGCCCCCACCTACAGCCGGTCGTCCGCACCGAAGCCGCCGGTGTGGACGGACGAGGAGTACGAGCTCCTCGGGAAGGTGATCCTTTCCAAGAAGACCCGCTCGATGCGGGACGCGGCTGAGGAGATGGCTCTCCTCCGGATCTCCCCCTTCACCGGCGGGAAGAGGGGGATCGGCATGGGCCCCGAGCAGCGGCCCCCGGTGAAGTCGATGACGCGACGTAAGCTCCGGGAACCCGCTGCATTGCTCTTACAAATTTTTAGGAAATTGACTAACTCTTTACCTCTTGCAGTCCGGCCGTACCCGGCGGCGCGGGAGAAGGCGGAGAACCTCTTGGGGAGGTACTTCGCGGATGAACACGAGCGCGTCGTGCGCGCCGTGGGCGAGGGCCCCCCCAAGAACCTAGTAGCGGCGGCCTTCGGGTTAAAGCTGCCGGAAAGGAAGCCTCTCCCCACCCCCGGGTCGCATAAACGGGGGAAGGAGGCGGCCGGGGGCTCGGAGCCCAAGAAGGCCCGGGTTCAGAAGACCCCCGGCCCATCGACGACGCCAGCGGCGACACCGGCGAAACCCCGGGACAAGACCCCCGAGGGCGAGCGTGCCCGGGCACCGTCCCGGAAGGAGGCAACGCCTCCCCCCCCGAAGGGCCCCGTCGAGGCGCGGGGGAAGGAGGCGACCGCGGGCGGGGCGGCGTCCGACTCGGCGAACTACGCCCCGTCGCCGCTCGCGGTGGAGCTCCTCCCGCCCCTTCCGGCTTCTCTGGAGCCGGAGAGGCTGGAGGTGAGATTCGCGGGGGCCTCACCCCCGTGGGTCTGGCCGGTGGACGAGGGGGGGAGCCACTCGGTTTACGAGGTTCCTCCGGAGGAGGGGGCCCCGAGGACCTTCCAGCCCAGGGCAGGGAAGGGCTTGATGGTTCCCCCCCGGGCGGAGCCTCCCGCCGAGAGCTCCTCGGCCACCTCTTCGGGGGGCACAACCTCGTCGACGAAGACGCCGGCCGCACTACCGGACCTTGAGGTCCAGGGGCCCCCCGTCGGCCGCGCCGGTGGCTCCAGGCGGGAGACCCCTTTGCTCCCCGCGGGGGAGGTCGCCCGCTTCTCGGAGGGCCTGCACACTCGGAAGGTGCAGGCCTTCGTCGCGGGAGGGACACTCCACGAGCGTTTTGAGGGGCTTCAGTCCCTCGGGGCCCAGGTAACCCGTCGATAACACCTTTGCTTATCCCCTGCACTTTGAAATTTTTCTAACTCTTATGTATTTTGTAGGTGGCAGCTGTTACCTAGGGCCTTGAGCAGCGGGTCGCCCGGCTGCTCAAGGAGACGGAGGGCCGGGCCTCAGCCTCCGTAGGGCAGCGCGAGGAGGCCCTCCGGGAATGCGACGAGGCGCTCGCGGAATTGAGCCGGGTCCGGGCCCAGGTTCACATTTCCGAGGCCATCAACGCCCGCCTCCGGGAGGAGGCCAAGGCGAGGGAGGAGACGCTTCGTGAGCTCGAGAGCTCAAGCGTCCGGGCGGTGGCGGACGCGGGCCGCTCCGTCCGGACGGCCCTCGAGGGCCTTGGCGTAAGCCTCGGCTCCCGGAGCAGAGAGGTGCCGCCGGCGACTCTCGCGGAGGCTATGCGTTTCCTTAACGCACAGGTCTCCGCCATCCCGGAGGCTGCCGATGTTCGGGCGAGGGGTCGGGCGATCCCCGTCGTCGCGGCCGCTGCGGGGCTCGTCGAGTTCCGGGGGGTCGGCGCCCGGGCGATCGGGGGCCGCATCCCCCGAAGCTTCCCGGACTCCTTCGAGCTTTCGCGCCGGGAGGTCGAGCAGCTCGCTGGAGGGTTCTACGACCGGATTATCCGGGCGTGGTTCCCGGCTCCGGCGCCTCCGGCAGGAGACGCCCCAGCCCCGGCCCCTGAGGAAGCCCCCCGGGGGGAGGACGCCAATGAACATGTATGAGCCTCCCCCCGGGTCTTAGCTAGGGCCCTTTTTTGTTTTAGGATTTTTTGATTCCGGTAGCTTCTTAGAAGAAGCCCCGGGCACTTGTACAAAAATTTTTAATGCAGTGAAGTTGGAATTTTTCTAAGTCTGAATTGAACTTACTGTTACCAGGGTTCCCGGGAGGTTGCTCCCGGGCGAAGGTCCGGGAGGGGCTCCCCGGGGGACGCCCAAGCGGCTTAAATTTTGCTAAGCTTTCTCTCCGGGAATCGCGGCGAGGATAGTGTCCGGGAGTCGATCCGGTTGAGGTGGCGTGCGGAGTGGCACTTGGACAATTTTGATAATCACCGTGCTGAATTGTCCCCTCCACGACCGGGACTCCGGATGATCCCTCCCCTCCGGATACTTCCTCCGGCGAGATACGAGTTCTGGCCTGAAGATGTGCTTCGGGACGCTCGGCGCCGCGTGCGGGCGCTGTACCGGGACTTGACCCGGGAGCTAGCGGAGAGCCTCCGGGAGTATTAGGCGTAGGAGCTTTAGGGCTTAGAGAATCCTCCGGGTTAGAACCCGGGTTGTATCGTTTCCGAAGCCCACCGGAGGGGGAAGATGTCCTCCGGGTTTGCTGATCAATAAAGCGCCGTGTTGTTGTTTCCTTTTACTGCGCCTCTTTTATTTTTTCTTCTTGGATGGTCTGGACGCCTCATCTTAACAAGGATGAGCTAAGTTTCCTCGTGGGCGGTGCGGTCGACACCCGGGGATTCCTTACCCCCCCCCCCCCCCCCGCCCACAGCGGGCCGGAGGATAACTCCGCGCGCTGTGGGGGTAACAAGGCCCCCGGGATAGAAGTTACCTGTAGCATAGGAAATTTTCTAAGTTAGAAAATCTTAAAGCGAGGTTTTCAAGGAGAAGACCTTCCGGGAGATAATCATCCGGTCGCCGTGAGAACGGGGAGCCGGGAATAAGGCCTTAAGCGGAAGGAACGTCTAAGAGAACCCGATGGGATTTCCAGAGGCGAGCTTCCTGGGAGACACTCGTCCGGTCGCCGTAAGAACGGGGAGCCAGGAATAGGGTCTTCGGGGAAGGAAATGCCCGAGAAATCCGACTTCTCCGAGAGACAATCGTCCGGTCGCCGTGAGAACGGGGAGCCGGGAATAGGGTTTCCGGGAGGCATTCATCCGGCCGCCGTGAGAACGGGGAGCCGGGAATAAGGTTGCTGGCGACCAATCGTCCGGTCGCCGTGAAAACGGGGAGCCGGGAATAACGTCGACTCCCGGAGGAGGAAGATAGATCCAATCAAGCCGCAAGGGGCTGATCTTCCGGTCGCCGTGAAAACGGGGAGCCGGGAATAACGTCGACTCCCGGAGGAGGAAATGCCTGAAGACAGGACTTGAGTGTTTGGGCAGGGGACTAGTTTCCCAAAGTGACTCGTTACCACGGCCACTGTGACCGGGTTGCCGCTTACACCCTCAGTCCACGAGGGCTGATCGTAAGCCGCCCTACGGGAGTGCAGGCTCCGTTGTAGGGACTTGTTGGGGCTGGCCCACTTCCTCGCGGGGAGGGCATCCTCACAAGGAGGGCATCCTCGCGGGGAGGGCATCCTCGCGGGGAGGGCATCACCGCTAGGGGCGGTAATGAGAAAGACCTGCAATGAGACAGTTTGCAAAGCAAGACCTATGTATTGTAATGAAATGAAGTACAGGGCCTCCCCCTGCGAAGCCGCGAAAGGGGAGGAAAATACAGCGTCCCTCCTCCCCCTCCGGCGTGAACGCCCCGGGGGAGGGGACATGCCCGTAAGGCTAAACATAGAACTTGCGAAGTAAACGCAAGTTCCACGTGTGTTTCAGCTCCTGCTTTTGGAGGTTGGAGAGCTTGTAGGCCCCCGAGCCCAGGACCGCGGAGATCCTGTAGGGGCCCTCCCACTTGGGGGAGAGCTTACCCTGGGCCTGGGGGTCCGTCACGCGCTTGAGGACAAGGTCCCCAAGGCGGAAAGCTCTCTCGCGCACGCGTTGATTGTACGCGCGCGCTATTTCTTGCTCGTAGATGGCGTGGCGGAGGAGCGCTCGGTCGCGTTCCTCCTCCACGAGGTCGATCTCCAGGCGCTGATTGGCCTCGTTGGCCTGATATGCCGAGGGGGTGGCTCCCTCCAGGAGCTCCACCCGCAGCGACCGGAAGCCAATCTCCGGGGGGAGGACTGCCTCCGCCCCGTAGACCAGGGAGAAGGGAGTACGTCCCGTCGCCCGGGACGGGGTCGTGCGCATGGAGCAGAGGATGCTAGGGAGCTCCTCTGCCCATGCACCCCGCTTAGAAGCGGTTTGCTCGAGTCTCCGGCGCAATCCCTGTAGGATCACGCCGTTGACCCTTTCGACAGCCCCATTGCTCCGGGGATGGGCTACAGAGGCGAAGTGGATGACGAGCCCCAGGCCTTCACAGAATTCCCGAAAATAAGCCGAGTCGAATTGGGTCCCATTGTCCACGGTGATTTCCCGGGGGACACCAAAACGACATACGACGTTTTTCCAGAAAAACCGCTGAACGGCCCGGGACGTGATGCTGGCCAAAGGCTCCGCCTCAACCCACTTTGTAAAATAGTCGACTGCGACTACCGCATACTTGTATCCTCCGGGCGCTGGGGGGAAGGGCCCTAAGAGGTCCATCCCCCAGCGCACAAAGGGCCAAGTGATGGGGATCGTCCGCAGCGCTATAGGGGGGAGGTTCGAGCCCTTGGCCATCTTCTGGCATGCCTCGCACGCAGAGACGAGGTCTCGCGCGTCGCGCATGACTGTGGGCCAGTAGAAGCCCTGCCGGAGGGCCTTGGCTGCGATGGCACGCGGGGCTAGGTGAGAACCGCAGCTCCCCGCGTGGATGTCTTCGAGAAGCTGAAGTCCCTCTGGACGGGGGAGGCAGCACAGGAGGGCGGAAGCCCCCCGCTTGTAGAGCCTTCCCTCCAGGAAGAGATATGCCCGGGCTTTAGCCCGGAGACTTTTAGCCTCGGTCTCACTAGGAGGGTCCCCCTCCCCCCTTATGAAGGAGATGAGGGGGTCCATCCAAGACGGGGTCCGGGTGATCTCGGCGACCTCCGGGACATGAGGCTCGTCGCCCGTGTCCGGGGAGGCCACTGAGGGCTTCGTGATGATCTCCAGGAAAGCCCCCTTGGGGAGCGATTCCCGGGCGCTGGCCGCCCGAGCCAGGGCGTCGGCCCGGTCATTGTCCCTACGTGGGATATGCCGGGCCTCGAGGCCGTCGAAATGCCTCTCCATCTTTCGCACTTCCTGCAAATAAAGACTTAAGTTTGCGTCATGGCACAGGTAAGACTTGTCCATTTGGCAAACTACGAGCTGAGAATCTCCCTTGACTAGGAGGCGCCGGATCCCCAAGGAGCGCGCAAGGCGCATCCCGAGGAGCAAAGCCTCGTATTCGGCGACGTTGTTGGTTGCGGGGAACTCGAGCCGCGCTGCGTACTTGAGTTCCTTCCCCTCGGGGCTCCGGAGGACTACTCCCGCGCCAGCCCCGGCGAGACACAGCGACCCGTCGAACATAAGGGTCCAATGATCACTGCGTCGGGGCGGCACAGGGAGATCTTCGTCCCCGGACCTAGAGGCGGGAGTCCATTCTGCGACGAAGTCGGCGAGAACCTGCGACTTGATGGCGGAACGGCCGGTAAGGGACAGGGAGAAGGGGGCGAGCTCAGCCCCCCACTTCCCGATCCGGCCGGTGGCTTCTTTGTTCCGCAGTACCTCCCCAAGGGGGAGGGACGACGGGACGGTGATGGGGTGCCCCAGGAAGTAATGCCGAAGCTTCCGGGACGCCATGAGGAGGGCATAGCAGATTTTCTCCATTTCCGTGTACCGAGTTTTGGCCCCTTGGAGGGCCTCACTCACGTAGTACACCGGACGCTGCTGCCCCCCTTGCTCCTTCACCAAGACCGCGCTAACGGCGACGGGGGTCGCGGCGAGGTAGAGGAGCAAGGGCTCTTCCGGGGACGGACTCACGAGCATTGGGGGGCTCGTGAGGTACTTCTTGAGGTCGTCGAACACCTCCTGGGCCTCGGGGGTCCAGCGGAACCCCTCGAGCCCTCGGAGGATCTTGAAGAACTGGAGGCCCCGCTCCCCCGACCGGGAGACGAAGCGGCTGAGTGCGGCTAGGCGGCCGGAGAGCCGTTGGACATCCTTGACGGAGCGCGGCGGGGGCATGCCTAGGAATGCCCGGATCTTCTCGGGGTTTGCCTCAATGCCCCGCTGGGACACGAGGAAACCTAGGAGCTTCCCCCCGCGCACCCCGAAGGCGCACTTCTCCCGGTTCAGCTTGAGCCCGAATGCGCGGAGGTTCCGGAAGGTTTCAGCCAGGTCGTCGATGTGGGAGGCTGCGCGGGGACTCTTGACAACCGCGTCGTCTACGTAGACTTCAACGTTGCGGCCGACTTGCTCTTTGAAAACCAGCGTCATAAGGCGTTGGAAGGTCGCCCCCGCGTTCTTGAGCCCGAAGGGCATATGGACGTAACAGAAGGTTCCGAGGGGAGTAATAAAACTCGTCTTTTCCTCGTCCCCTTCCACCATCCGGACTTGATGGTAGCCCGAGTAGGCGTCTAGGAAGCTCATGAGCTCGCACCCCGCAGTGGAGTCGACGAGCTGATCAATCCGCGGGAGCGGGAAGTTGTCTTTGGGGCAGGCGCGATTAAGGTCGGTGAAGTCCACGCACATCCGCCACCTGCCGGTTGATTTCTTGACGAGGACGGGGTTCGCGAGCCACTCGGGGTGCAGGACCTCCCGAATGAACCCCGCCTCTCGAAGCCGGGTGATCTCCGCCTTGATTGCCTCTTGGCGCTCGAGGGAGAGTTTCCGCAGCTTCTGTTTGACCGGGGGGTGACCGGGGGCTACTGCAAGCTTGTGCTCAATGACCCCCCGGGCAACGCCCCGCATGTCTGACGGTTTCCACGCAAAAACATCGGAGTTCTCGCGCAGAAAAGCCGCAAGTTGCGCTGCGTGCTCCTCGGGGAGCTCTACCCCGATCCGGACGGCTTTGTCTTCATTGCCCGGGGACAGCAGGACCTTCCGGAGGCCTCCTTCCGGACGCGGCTTGAGGAGGGGCCTCCCGGGCAGCATCTAGTTCCGGGGGAGGAGCCTCCCCCCTGGGCGTCTTTATGAGGTTGATGATTCCGATCGTAGCCGCAGCGCGCTCGTATAGAGCACGGGCCATGTCTTGGTCTCCCCGGACATTGATCACACCGTGCGGCCCGGGGATCTTCATGCAGAGATAATTTTGATGGGTGGCAGCCCCCAGCCGGTTGATTGTCGTCCTCCCCATGATCGCGTTGTAGGAGGAGGGGAGGTCTACCACGTCGAAGCGGACCAGCTCGGTCCGGTAGTTCTCCGGGGTGCCGAAGGTCATTGGAAGATCTACCTTGCCCACGGGGTGGATCGCCTTCCCCGGGACAAAGCCTTGTAGGGGCCCGGCAGCAGGCTACAGGAGCTTCTCATCCACCTGCATTTCTTTGAAGGCCTTCAGGAATAAGACATCGGCGGAGCTCCCGCCGTCCACCAAGATCCGGGCCAGATGGCAGTTGTAGATGGTCGCGGAGACAATGAGCGCGTCGTCGTGGGGGAAGCGAACCCCCCGCTCGTCTTCTGCCGTGAAGGTGAGGGGGACGTCCGACCACTTTGGTGGCGGGGACGTGCGAAGCACCCCCACAACATTGACTTCGCGCGCGTACTCCTTACGCTGGCGCTTAGAGTCCCGCCCGGAGGCAGATCCTCCCACGATGACGTTGATGCGCCGCTGCGAAGTTTGAAAGGGGAGAGCTTCTGAAGGCTCCCCCTCCTGCGTTTGCTGACCCCCCGTGGGAGCGGGAAGGGCCGGAACAGCTGGCCGAGGGAGCAAGGAGGCCGGAGTCCCCCCCCCCTGCTCATGCTAGTCGAGGAAGTCCGCAAAGTGCTGCAGCAGCTGGCTACAATCTCGGGTAGCGTGGGTATTGGACCTGTGGAGGCTGCACCACGGTCCTTCCCGCCTTCTCCCCGCGGGGCCTTCCCGGCCGCGCGAAGACTGTCCTCCCCCATGGCCCTTCGGTTTGGGGAAGGGGCGGTTGGTCCTCGGGGAGTCGCGCGAGCCGCCTCCACCCTCGAGGACAAAGGTGTCCCGAGGCCGTGGCTCGCTACGCCCCCCTTGCCTGGAGCGTTTGGGGGGATCCCTGGCCCCCCGGTCGACGGGGGCGGGAGCCCCTTGGGTCTTCTTCCAGATATCGTCTTCCTCCGCCCGAGCGTACTTTTCGAGCACGTTGAAGAGCTCGTCGGCGGAAGAGGGGCAGCTCTGGGAGAGCCTTCGGTGGAGCTCCCCCGGGAGGATGCCGCTTTTGCAGGCTTCAATGACCGTAGAGTCGGGGACGTGGGCCACTTTGCTCTTCACCTGGGCAAAGCGCTTGAAGAAGCTTCTGATGGTCTCCCCAGTCCTTTGCCGGACAGTGTACAGCTGCGAGGAGTCCAGGGGACGCACGTAGTTCCCCTGGAAGTTGGCACAGAACTCCCGCTTGAGCTGCGAGAAAGACTTGATGGAGCCGGCCTTCAGGTTGTAGAACCAGGAGCGGGCGATGCCGGAGAGGTAAAGGGGGAAGACGTTGCACTGTACTGACTCGTCTCCCCCGGCCGCAGAGATAGCAGTGGAGTAGACCTGCACAAACTCGTAAGGGTCTGCCTCGCCGTTATAATGTTCGATGTGTGGCGGTCGGTAGGGCCGCGGCCACCGGATGCTGCGAAGTCTTCGGCACAGGGGCTGGTTGGCCCCCTGCACTTCCCGGGGAGAGCCCCGGTCGCTGTCTTCTTTCACGGGACCTTCGTTGTCTGAGTCTGGAAGCGGTCCGAGAGGTCCGCCAGAACGGCGGTGGCGACGCTTTTCCTCCGGACCGGGACTGAGTTCCCGGACGTCTGGGCTCTCCGCCGGAGAGGTTGGCTCTTCAGCGGGTCTCTTCCCCCGGCCCGTGCGAGAGCGAGGCTCCCCGCGCCCGCGGCCGGGGGGAAGTACTTCCCCTTGCTCTGGTGAACGCATTCGCTCGACCTCCCCCGGGGCGAAACGGACCTGTCCCGCCGAGAGAGGGAGCTCGTGCGCTGTAGCTTCCGGAGCCAGTTGGGGCGAGCCCCCTGCGACGACCCGCGGAACCGGAAAGGGGGAAGCCCCTATATCGTTCGGAACCGGGGAGGGGGCGCCCGCGGCGACGCCTGGAATCGAAGTGGAGGGGGCTCCAGTGGCCACGACCGGAACCGGGAAGGGGGCAGGCCCTGTAACACCCGGAACCGGCGAGGGGGGAGCCCCGGTGGCGGCGTCCGGAACCGGGGAGCCCATGTGAGGGGAAGTTCGCTGCGGCACAGGGGCTGCTATGTCGACCGCCCCCGGTGCGGTAAACGCAACGCGGGGGGCGAGACTGGCTCTCAGTGCAGGGTAAACCCCCGGCAAGAAGTGGGCTCCCGGCCCCGGGATCAGGCCGAGGACGTGTATCCCGCAGGGGGAGGGAACCCCCCGGCAGGATCATACGGGGCGGACAATCCCCCCGAAGCCGGAGGGGCCGCCGGGTAACCCATAAACGGGGGCATGTTCCCCGGATATGGGTGCGACGCAAACGTGGGGGCCGGAGGCCGCGCCAACATGCTAAGGAGCTCGTCCATAGAGCACTGGGCGCGGAGCTGGCCTTCCACGAGAACTTCAAGCAGGGCGTCCCGGGGAGCCGGGGGAGCCGTCGGGGGGACGTTTGTCCCGGCCGAGGTCCCCGTGGTCACCGGGAAGGACCTGGAGGTGGAAGCACCTAAGTTAGGAGGAAAGGAGGGAGGCGGTACCTGGGCCAGGTCGCCTCCGGAAGGGACCGCCGGGACAGCAGTGTCCCGGGCGGACGGCGCCGGGTCTCCGAGACCCGGGTCACCGGGAAGGGTGCGAGCCCTTGTTCTTGGGGGAGCCATGGCGTCTTGTCACGAGTCCCCACGGTCGGCGCCAACTGTCGTGGTATTGCGAATACCCCGGCAGGTTTTGAGAGTGATCCTAGCGAAGATTACGCGGCGCAGGTTGACCGGATGACCGGTCCTCCCCCGCCGGACAAGCACAAAGAATGACACACGGATTTATACAGGTTCGGGTCCCGGTGGGGGCCCTAGTCCTGTCGACGCGCTCCCGACCGGAGTCGGCTTGGGAGGCTCTCTCTGGGGGAGAGGCTTCCGGAGCACACCTGTGAGTTTAGCTATTCCAATAAATGAATCGATCCCTTACAACAGAGGGGTACAAGGGCTATTTATAGCCCCAAAAAACAGCAAAAAACTTAAACTACCCCGGAAGGCACCGTCGGATTGAAGGGTAGGACCATCCTTCTCCCGGTCAAATGCGTTGGATGCTTGACAGGTGGTCGCTAGTTCCCGAGGTGCTCCTCGCGTGACCTGCACGTGATAAACAGTTCAATACTTTACCTTTAGGAGGGTGATGAGGCCCAGGACGGCCCCGGAGGCCACGTCCCCAGGCAAATGGCGGCGCCCGGGAGGGCACCGGAGGCCACGTCCCGGGAGCCAAAAGGCGGCGCCCGGGGAGGCCCCGGAGGCCACGTCCCCGGGCAAATGGCCGCGCCCGGGAGGGCACCGGAGGCCACGTCCCGGGAGCCAAAAGGCGGCGCCCGGGGAGGCCCCGGAGGCCACGTCCCCGGGCAAATGGCCGCGCCCGGGAGGGCACCGGAGGCCACGTCCCGGGAGCCAAAAGGCGGCGCCCGGGGAGGCCCCGGTGGCCACGTCCCCGGGCCAGTGGCGGCGCCCGGGAGGGCAACGGAGGCCACGTCCCGGGGGCCAAAAGGCGGCGCCCGGGGAGGCCCCGGAGGCCACGTCCCCGGGCAAGTGGCGGCGCCCGGGAGAACACCGGAGGCCACGTCCTGGGCGCCAAAAGGCGGCGCCCGAGGAGGCCCCGGAGGCCACGTCCCCGGGATACTGGCGGCGCCCGGGAGGGCACCGGAGGCCACGTCCCGAGAGCCAAAAGGCGGCGCCCGGGGAGGCCCCGGAGGCCACGTCCCCGGGCTATTGGCGGCGCCCGGGAGGGCACCGGAGGCCACGTCCCCAGGTAATCGTGACACATCTTACCTGGACTTAGTCTCGCGGAGATTTCCCCCGACACTCTGCCGCTTTGAATTCTCAACCGTGTCGCCATGCGTCGCCTTGGAAACTCTATAAGTACCTCGCCATGCGTCGCGGTATTTTGTTGTTTTTCTAATTCTCGAACGGTTCGACTCCTCATCTTCTCTTTCACAATGGCAACCTCCATGGGATCGTCAGCCACGCCCTCCCCGGTAAGAACTCTAAATCTCCTCGGTTTACCCCTGTATTGTTAATCCATGTTCAGTTCATTCTTGACCTGTTGATTTGCACAGGGAATGGTAGCCGTGGAAGACACTGCCAAAGTGAAGGCCGACCTGAGGGCCCTCTAGGAGGAGCACAAGCTCCTTACAGACAAGCACACTCAGCTACGGCTTGACCTTGACGATCTCTTCCAGCGCATTAAGCGCATGAAGACGGATGGTGACAATGCTAGGGCGAGGACGAGGCGTCTTCGCGAGGAGAAGAAAGCCGCGGATATGACCATCGCTGGCTGTGGTTTGACTATGAAGGATACCATAGCGAAGCTAACGGAGGTCGCAGGCCTTCTCGACGCGGTAGTAGTTGATCCTAGGGACAACTTGTCACTAGAGGAGTCCTGCATCCTGGCTGCAAGTCTAACTGACTCTATTCTACATGCAGCCAGGGCTAAGACCACCCCTTGACCTAGCATTTTGGGTTTTATTTTTTTTTTGTAAGTGATAAAACAACAATGAATGAACAATTTCTTTTTATGTCAATTTTCCAATTTTCCGGCTATCTTCCCTCTTTCTTTATCATTCTGCAGCTTTCAACCACGGTCTGTTTGATGTTAAATTGTGTGTACCTTTTCATTACTCTAACGGTATTTTGTTGTTTTTACCGATAGAAAAAGGCACACAATACTATAATCTCAAGCACTTAATTAAAAAAATTTTCTGGGAAAATTGGTCTCACGGGATTTTATTGTTTATACCGATAGAAAAAAGCATCCACTACTTCAAATATTTTTCCGGGAAATTTACTTTTTCTATCGTTACTATTGTGTTGTGCCGATAGAAAAGTACATAATTCTATCGGTATCATATTTTTGTACCGATAGAAAAGTTCCTCCACTGCTTTATTACTCGTACACGGCCCTTGGGTTTCCCTCCACTCGAACAGTTCCACCTTAGAGCACTGCGTCTCTTCGAGAGCAAAGAAAACCACAACCTCCGCCGTGACCACTCACTTCCTCTCTCCCACACGACGATCGCCGGCTGGACACTGGTTCGCCACTGCCACCAGTTCTTATTTTCGTCCTTCGCCGGCCGCCGCTGTGTTCTACACCGCCTCTCCATCACCAGAACTGATCGCCGCCGTAAATACCCTAATTCGTCGTTCTATTTCCAGCATCTTCCTTATTTGATCCTAGTGTTTTGCACGTACTAATTCTTCGAGTTTTTCAATTACACTAGGGTTCCCTATTGTGTTGTATTATGTACATTCCGCACGGAATGTTGATTTAAATTAGGGTTTACATAATATGTTCCAGTGCTGTAATGAACCTGTTTTGAGATTTTAACTTATCTATACTGCTGTATGTGTGATCAATTGTATCCAACTGCCATGTAATGCACATTATATGTTAGAGGTGTTCTTACACATATTCTATCGGCAGCTCATGTGTTTACCGATAGAAAATATTTCTGCACAAGTAGTAAAACTTAATTTCGATCTGGAAGGACATGAGCCATGCAATGTACTAGTTTGGTTGGGAATTTTTACTCACTTGGTATGAATATATGGCAATGTGGATGGGTCTTCGATGTATATATATGTTTCAAATGCCTATACATGACTTTTCCCAACCTAATAGATGTGAAGTCCTGATGACTCACATACAGGCTAGGCTAAAGATTATGCACAGTGGCACTTAGATGCTTGTGTGCATATTTACGTGTGAAATAATAATGCTGGCCCATGAATATTAGTATAGCAAATCATCGAGAATGTTATGTGATGACAGTGAATGGTGGCTTGTCAATAAAATTCCATATGTAGAGAACATTGTTATGTTCTATCGGTATCTCACGGGTTTGCCGATAGAAAAATTATCTTCTGTGGAGGTAATTGTTATGGTCTATCGGCAGCTCATGTGTTTACCGATAGAAAATATTTCTGAAGAGTTCAGGAAGTAATTTCTGCATGTCTTTCTTTTTGTATTATTTTCCCTTTTGCCGCCCTAGTTAGTCTCCAGTCCTGTGCTGAGTTATGGAACTCCAAGGCGAATTAATTGCCATATATATGGTTTGTTGAAGGTTTTGTAGGGGAAGACATGTCGTCGTCTTCATCGGATGGTACTAGTGGTTCGACTAGGGCCAACCCCATCGTAACTACTGAAGATGCAGCTGGTACATCCCAGCGCAAGAGGGTGGGGCGAGGCGCGACAACGTTGGGGCGTTTGGCCAAACGCACGGATCTTTCTTGTGAGTTCAACCAATTTGCGAGGCCGATTGGAAAGAATGCTGGGAGGTACGCGGCCTACGTTGGGCTGTTGGCGAAAGAAAGGGTGAAGATCACCGTCCAGATCTGGAAGGACGTGACGGCGGAAGAGAGGGATAGGTTGTGGGCGGAAGTGAAGGTTAAATTAACTGAAATCACTGAACTCTTTCATAATCACATTCTCTTGGCTTATACTAAAGTTTAACTAACTCGTGATTAATTGTATGCATTTTTCGGAAACAGGCTAAGTGGAACATCCCCGACGATACACCTAGGACTGCCTGCTTGAAGGACATGAACGGAACATGGAAAACCTTTAAGAGCTGGCTCGTCAGTAACTTCCTCGCTGCGGGGAAATCTCCTTGCGAGAAGTACCCCTTCATATCGGAGGAGGTATGGGAGGAATTCACCAAGCAGAAGGGGACTGAGGAGTTCAAGGCCCTTAGCGAGAAGAATAGGGCGATCCAGAAGAGGAACGACCACCCACATCGGCTCGGATCCCGGGGCTATGCGGGGAAGGAGGAGCAGTGGAAGAAGGAAGACGAGCAAAATCCTGTCATCGACACCCCTGAGTTGCCGCTCTCCGAGATCCGGGATGAGAGGTGCAAGCGATCGTGGAGGGGGAGGGGGTCCGTGTCGTCCACGGGGTCTGTGCAGTTCGCAACCCCTGGGGACGCCGACGTTGTGAGGCGAATGGTAAGTTGGCTAACCTCGTAAACTGTGTGCGCACAAGTGTATATAAGGCAATTTGTCTCACAAGGTACCTTTAAATGTAACAGATCTCTTTTGAGAAGGAGGCAGCGGAGGGATTGTTTACCCCGCAGAGGGAGAACAACATCCTCACCCGGGCTCTAGGAAATAAGGAGCATCCAGGGCGGACACGGGCCGTGGGAGCCATTGTGTCGTGGAAGGCCGGTTTCGTAGATCCGGCTCCACCGAGGAAGAAGGCCCGCTCCTGGAAGGAAAAGGAAGCTGACCTCTCCGATAAGATACAGGCTGAGGTACGGGAGGAGATACGGGCGGAGATGCGGGCTGAGATACGGGCTGAGGTACAGTCTGAGGTGCAGTCCGAGGTCGCACAAATGAGGGAAGAGTTTGCACGGTTGAGAGAAGCATTGCTGGCCAAGAGTGCAGATGCGGATCCCCAGGACGACGGTACCCCGCGGGGTCGGATAAGCAGTTGCGCTTCGAAGGTACTCGCGGATCCAGTGGATCTACTTGAGGTACTGCAAGCCTTCATCTGTGCACTTAAGTTGATGCCACTCCCATTCTGTTAGAGTTGTTTCGCTAACCTATTTTAATTGTTACAAATTTGCAGAGGTCGGAGGGCTGCATCCTACAGAATCACGTAGGCACCGGGCAGGAAGTGGTTGGACACGGCTTCGTATATCCGTCTGCGCCGGATGTCCGGGTCCACTGTGTACCTCTGCGGTTGGGTTTCGCAAAGGTACAGGTGGACATGGCCATGCCGGGCTACAACGATTCTCCATTGCTAGTCCCAACAAAGGAACTACAGACACTTGCTGAGGCAGTGGGTTCCTACGTACAGTGGCCCAAGAAGTGTCTTGTAATACAACCGGTAAATCCTACACATTTTAGATTACATCCTACTCAGTACACTCAACTTGCATAATCTAACATACGTGCTCATTAATTGAAGTGGCCTGCCGCTGGGCTACCAGGGGACTGCGCCCCCAGCTCCGGGCATGAGGCCCGATCTCGTGCGACCCTGGACACATCAGAGATGGCCTCGACCCCACCCAGCGCATCCACGCCTTCACCTCGGAAGAAAGCTTCCATCACCTCGCCTTTGCCTTCGAAGGTACTCGCTCAGTCCCCGGCAAAAGGCAAGGGCAAAGGCAAGGGAAAAGGGCGACAGGGACAGCCGGAGAGGTTCAAGAACGGGTTCCCACTCATGTCGGAGGCAGCTTTGCGCAAATTGGATCGATCAACCAGAGACCTCCACGAGTGGTACCTACACCGAGCTCGGCGCAATCTGAACTTCTTAGTTCCCTACAGGCCTGGGCAGTTCCACCGTGAGCCCGGGAGTATATCCGTGGCACACGAGGATCTGTTCGACCTCTACAACTGGCGGGAGCTCGATATGTCCATCATACGGACTAGAGTCCTGTGAGTTTGCTGATGCTATGTATTGCTGCTTTCTAACTCTGTTTCCTAACTCTGTATTGTTGTAGTTCATTTGAAATGTAGTAACTTTCTGTGCAATACTAATGTCGTCCTTTGCATGCAGGTGCATGTACAGGCTAGCATCGGAGGCTGCGTGTGACAAGGTGGGTTTCCTCGACCCAGAGAAAATAAGCCTCACGATGCTGGAGCACGACGCCGCGCACGCTGAGCTGTACATATCCAAGGCGCTGATGGCGTAGCAGGACAGGGAGTTCATTCTGGTGCCGTACCACCAAAGGTTAGTGCATTTCGTACTAATTTAACTCGATCTTGTATGTTACACCTGAGATATACTTTGAGCTAGCGGTCCTCTTTTACGTACAATGCAGGGGCCACTGGATCCTCATCGCGATCTGTCCGCCGAGGAACGAGGTGTACTACATCGATTCGATGCGTGACAGATTATCGATCGAATATGTGGTCAAGGGGAATATGGAGGCGTAAGTAACTTATATGTTTGATTTAAATTTTCACCTCACTAGCTAATGATAATACATTAACGGGCAATACTAACTGAAATGCAGGGCTTTTGATAAATATGCGTCCGCTGGAGGGAGGCATGCCGCACCGCAGGGCTCCCTACTAGCTTGGAAAGAATATGAGGTACTCACGAGACTTTTTGTTTATGCTTAATTAGTTTATGGAAACAATAGCTAACATGTCTTCGCATATGCAATTATCTCAGTGCCATCAGCAGCCGCAATCGTGGGAATGCGGGTTTTATGTGTTGCGCTACATGTACGACCTAGTGCAGACAAACTTTGCCCAATTCCCCCAGGTAAGCATCGATAGCTAATTCAAATTTGAAAATTGGGTGTCACGTTCTAAATTAGGAAGTTAGTTACTAAGTATTCACACATGCTTGCAGATCGCCATGTCGAAAGACTCATACGAAAATGCAAAGATTAGAGATCTTCGACAAATCTGGGCTCAATATGTCATGGAGGAAGTTGCGCCCAACCATCCGCCATGATAATTTTCTCTTTTTCGTGTACTCTGTGCATAGACTGTTTATATACATGTGAATAAATATATATGTCAATAAATGTCCACATTGGATTGAAATTTGTATTTGTCCATATATATGTGAATAAATGTGAATAACTATCTAATGTGTCAATCTGTTCTGTGAATTTACCCTTCTTTGCATCTGTACTGTATTGTGTATCCAATCTATAATGTATTGCATCTGTACTGTATATGTGAATGTACTGTATTGTAAATGTAAAAGTACTGTATATGTGAATGTTCTATCGGTAAATTCATTCATAGCCAACAGACCACTACAAATTTTCTATCGGTAAACTCATCCACAACCGAGAGACTACTACCCATTTTTCTATCGGTAAACTTGAAATTAACCGTCAGAATAGTGTGACTTTTCCTGCCGGTGAACTCATCCACAACCGAGAGACTACTGTGGTTTTTTCTATCGGTAAACCTATAATTAACCGTTAGAAGAGTGTGATTTTTCTTGTCGGTGAACTCATACACAACCGAGAGAGTACTAAGATTTTTTCTATCGATAATGTCATTTCCAACCAACAGAGTGCTACACTTTTTTCGGTCGGTAAACTTATGATTAACCGTTAGAATATGGGTATTTTTCCCAACGCTAAACGTCAGACGACGACGGGTTTTCTATCGGTACAATCATAAGGTGCCGATAGAAAAGTAATATTTTCCTGTCGGTAATCATGTAATTAACCGTTAGAATATGGGTATTTTTCCCACCGTTAATCGTCAGACTACGACGGGTTTTCTATCGGTACACTCCCAATATGCCAATAGAACTTTTAATTTTTTCTGTCGGTTATTTACCGATAGAAAATGTTCTGTCTTGTTCTATCGTGTCTATCTCTATCGGTACGAAAACCGATAGTAGAAGGGTTTTTTTTACCGATAGAAGAAAGCTTTTCTGTACTAGTGCTAGACCGGGTCAGGTACCATTCGTGGAGACTTCTGGTTATTTGATCCATGTTGCGCAGAAGGTACGTCGACACGAGTGAGGACCCGTTCTTGAACGTACCCAGCTGGCTTTGTTTGGCCTTGCCTTTGGCCTTGCCCTTGCCTTTGGGCGGGGAGCGAGTGTATACCTTCGAAGGTTGGGGTGTGGTGCCGCCGGCCTCATTTGATGGCGAAGGGTTTGAGGCCGTCGGAGGAGGCATGGGGGCCGAAGGAGCTCGCTCATGTGTTGTGGCGGGGGTGGTGTCCTCAGGAAGTGAGCTGGTATCCATCGTCCACTTTAAGTACAAACGCATAAGTTAGATTTTGCAAATTGAGTATATTAACTAAGTTGTAAGTTAGAATGGCTAGGGTTTACCTCCTGTAGTCTAACACCCTTCTTGGGCCACTGTATGTACGAGCCCAATGCCTCGCCAATTGTCCGCATTTCGTCCGTTGGGACGGGCAACGGAAAAGAGCTGTAGCCCGGGAGGGCCATGTCCACCTGTACCTTTGCGAATCCAGGCTCTAGAGGTACGCAGTGGATCCGGACATCCTCCCAAGACTGGTATACGACCCCGTTTGCAACCACTATAGGTTTGTAGCCTATGTTGATCAATAGGCTACAGCTCTCCGGCTTCTACAATTTGCAACAATTATAACAGGTTAGCGAAACAATTCTAACGTAACGGGAGTGGCATCAACTGAACTGCATATATAGCTCAAGAGTTGCAATACCTCGATCAGGTCCACCGGATCCACGTGAACCTTCGAGCTGCAACTACTCGGCCTGGCAGCGTCGACCTCGGCAGCTGGATCTAAACCCTTGGACTGCACAACTTGGCTGAGGCGTTCATACTTCTCATTCATTTGAGCGAACATGTCCGCGAATTGTGTAGTCACATCTGCCCGTATCTTCTGAGATAGCTCCACTTCCCTTTCCTTCCAGCTGCCAGCCTTCTTCACCTTTTTCCCGGGCTCCGAGAAGCCTTCCTTCCATGGCACCACACCCCCCACGGTTCGCGTCCACCCTGGATACTCCTTGTTCCCTAGAGCCCGGGTAAGGATGTCGTTCTCCCTATGGGGAGTGAACAATCCCTCGGTCGCCTCCTTCGAGCAAGAGATCTGTTACATTCAAAACTCTCCATTGTGAGAAAGAAATATATACAAACTTGTACGCAAACTAGTGATCATAGTTTTTTCTACCACACTCTATGATTCCAACCAGGAAGTTAGCCAACTTACGAGTCGCTGCACGACCTCGACGTCCCTGGGGTTTGGGAACGCCACAGTCCCCATGGCCGACACGGTCCCTCTGGCCAGCCACTAGCGCTTGCATCGCTGATCGCGGATCTCGGAGAGTGGTAGGTCAGGGGAGTCGACGAAATTCGACGCCTCGTCTTCAGCCTTCTTCCACTGCTCCTCCTTCCCCGCATAGCCGCGAGAGCCGAGCCGGTGTGGGTGGTTGTTCCTCCTCTGGATTGCCTTGTTCTTCTCGCTGAGGGCCTTCGTACCAGAAACAAGAAAATTAATGCACCACTGCTTACTGCATACAATGGTGTAACCAAGCAAAGGAATCATACATACCTTGAACTCAGGAGTCCCCTTCTGTTGGGCGAATTGCTCCCATACCTCCTCCGTTATGAAGGGGTACTTCTCGCATGGAGATTTGCCTTTAGCGAGGAAGGTACTGACGAGGACGCTCTTGAAGGTTTTCCACGTGTTGTTCATGTCCTTCAAGCAAGCTATCTTGGGACCATCGTCGGGGATGTTCCACTTGGCCTGTTTCAAATGGTGCATATAAGCAGGACTTACTTAATCTCTGGGATAAACCAAGGGAATGTGATTACTCAAGAGTTCAGTGATTTTGATTAATTTTACCTTCACTTCCGCCTACAGCCTATCCCTCTCGTCGGTCTTGACGTCCTTCCAGCTCTGGACAGTGATCTTCACCCTTTCCTTCGCCAACAAGCCAACATAGGCAGCATAGTGGCCGGCGTTCTTCCCGATCGGTCTCCCGAACTGGTTGAACTCACATGAAAGATCCGCGCGTTTGGCCAAACGGCCCAACATCGTCGCGCCTCGCGCCTTCCTCTTGCGCTGGGACGAGGCAGCGCCATCTACGTTCGTCCTCACCGAATCACTACTATCAGCCGAGGAAGATGCCGACATGGCTTTACCTAAAATTCCATGAACAGACCATCAATTGATATGAAGAAAGGTACATGACAAAGTTCATAACTAAAATTGTTGTGCCCTACGCTAGTCTCTCTGCATGAACATAAAGTCTGTTAAAATTTAAATGAACCAAAATTTCAGATGAACATTAGAAAATGGGAAGAAATTAACAGAAAATTCAAATTAGCAGTGCAAACTATGACATACTTTATTTCTTATCGGTTTTCCAAGTAAAACCGATAGTAATCAAGTTTGTATTCAGGAAAATTTAAAAGATTAGCAGTGCAAACTATGTTAGTCTCTCTACAGGAACATAAAGTCTGTTAAAATTTAAATGAACCAAAATGGGAAGTAATTAACAGAAAATTCAGATTAGCAGTGCAAACTATGACATACTCTATTTCGTATCGGTTTTCCAAGTAAAACCGATAGTACTCAAGTTTGTATTCAGGAAAATTTAAAAGATTAGCAGTGCAAACTATGCTAATCTCTCTGTATGAACATAAAGTCTGTTAAAATTTAAATGAACCAAAATTTCAGATGAACATTAGAAAATGGGAAGTAATTAACAGAAACTTCAAATTAGCAGTACAAATTATGACATACTCTATTTCCTATCGGTTTTCAATCAAGTTTTGTATTCAGGAAAATTTAAAAGATTAGCAGTGCAAACTATGCTAGTCTCTCTGCAGGAACATAAAGTCTGTTAAAATTTAAATGAACCAAAATTTCAGATGAACATTAGAAAATGGGAATTAATTAACAGAAAATTTAGATTAGCAGTGCAAACTATGACATACTCTATTTCCTATCGGTTTTCCAAGTAAAACCGATAGTACTCAAGTTTGTATTCAGGAAAATTTAAAAGATTAGCAGTGCAAACTATGCTAATCTCTCTGCAGGAACATAAAGTCTGTTAAAATTTAAATGAACCAAAATTTCAGATGAACATTAGAAAATGGGAAGTAATTAACAGAAAATTCAGATTAGCAGTGCAAACTATGACATACTCTATTTCCTATCGGTTTTCCAAGTAAAACCGATAGTAATCAAGTTTGTATTCAGTAAAATATATAAGATTAGCAGTGCAAACTATGCTAGTCTCTCTGTAGGAACATAAAGTCTGTTAAAATTTAAATGAACCAAAATTTCAGATGAAAATTAGAAAATGGGAAATAATTAACAGAAAATTCAGTTTAAGGTATTTACTATCGGTTCTAAATAAGAAACCGATAGTGGACTACACTGTATGACAAATTGCTAGTGATTTTTATCAATTCTGTCATTCTCATAGTGTAACATCCTGAGTTAGGGGTGAAAACTTCCTTTTTCATCAATAGCATGCATGCTTGTATTTGTAGTAATAGCCAGATCAGTATCTATCCTAAACCCTAAAATCTCCAAAATCTATCCTGTGACCTCAAATCAAGATCAGATTGTTCAGATGTGATCTATCAGTTATCCTAAACCTAAAAGCCTTCAGAACCCAGATTCAATTCTATCCCTAACTTCCAGAATTATCAACTCTTTTCTGTTTTCGAAAACAGAATATCTGCTATTACCTTTTACCCTAAGTTTCAGAAATCCAGATTTAATCAAAATCTTAGCCAAGTTCATACCAGATTATTCCTGGAACATGATCATGGGTATGCCAATACCTTAAACCAGAAAGTTGGCAGCCAGATTTTACCATCTAAACCTTTTTCGCAAATCAGTCCAAGAGTTACTACAAATTAGTCCTTTATCTGATATCTAGAAACCCAAAAAGGCTAAAATCTCCAGATTAACTCCAAATTCAGAATTTCTTCGGCAAATCTTTTCTAGATGCTATTTGAAACAAGTTCTTCTTCTGTGCAGATTTCAAGATCTCATCCTAATTACCATAATTCGAAATCAATTAAAGTTCAGATTCAATTACCCTAAAAATACCCTATTTTCAGTCTGTATCAAAGACTATTCAAATGTGCCAAATTTTATTAAATGTTCTTGCCAAATATTCTGTTGAATATAATCTGCTATATCAGTGAAATCAAATTCAGTTTAAACCTTCCAAAACTCCAGATTCGCAGATCAGTCCTTCTTCCAGATTTTTCTAAAAGCCAGAAAGGCAAAATGTTGCAAATCATCTTCAAATTCAAATCTAATTCAGGGAACACCTTCCAAATGCTTTTCAACACAAATTCTTCTTTTATGAGTATCTCAAAATCAAACCCTAAATCCCAGAATTCGAGATCAATAAGTTTCAGACCTATTTTACCCTAATCTACTCTGTTTTCAGTTCATATCAAAAATCATCCGAACATTTCAAATTTTATCTTCAATTTGTGCCAAATCATTTGTTGAATCAAGTTTACCAAAACAGCAGAATCAATTCCAGATCAAACCTTCCAAATCTTCAGATTTACAATTCAGTCCAAATCAAGAAAATCAATAATTGCAAATCAGCCCAAAATCGACCAGGCCAACTGCAGTGCACGACCAGGAACCTCGCCGTGCGTTTGCGCCGTGCACGCTCGCCGCCGGCCAAGTCCCGCTTGCATTTGTGCTCGTGCATGCTTACTGTTGCTGTTGCTCACGCGTCCTCGCCCTAGCCATCGCCGTGGCAGCGCCGTTGAACAACATCTGCTCCTGTGCGCGACCAGCAGCAGCCATTGTCAGTATCTTCTTGCCACGTTACTTGCTTCACCAGCCTTTGTCGCCACCGCCTTGCACCGCCCGACATTGATGAGACTCGATGTAGCACAGTTTCGCCTTGCCAGTGTACAGTCGCTTCACCGCTCGCCGTTGTTGCAGCTGCGCCCGGCAAATCTTGTCATCTGGCACAATTCCCTTGCTGCTATCTCCTTGCAAGCATCGCCCTATGGTCTATATAAGCAGCCATACCCTGTGTCATCTCCCCTTCACCAGGACTTAGCCAATTTTGCAAAATCTCTCGCTGCAGTCGTCTTCTCCGGCGAGTCCAGATTGAGTCCTCACGGTGCCAGCACGCCCTGCTGCACCTCTCACCGAATTAACAGCACCAGAAGGTATATCTCATCTCCCTCATCGTGCTGTATCATTTAATTGAGCTCTTATGCCGGTGATCGCCGGAAATTGCTGAAATCAGTGAAATGCCCTGTTCCAGTTGCACAAGTCAAATTAGCCCGAATTAGCCTTCGATTTAATAGACAAAAATGATCAGTGAGCTATTTTAAGCAAGCCTGTGAAGTTGAATGGTGAAATTGATCAAGAACTGGAGTTTTTCGCTAGCCCGAGCTTCACCAGCCGCCGGCGAACGTCGCCAGCCTTCTCCGGTGATTCTCCGACCAATTCAATCGTGCCAGAAGCTTTCTTATACCTTCTAGATGCTCTCCAAGCAAGGAATCGAGTTCAAACATCGTGTAGCCAAAACCCCCAATATCAGTGTCTTCTTCTCCGGCGCCGGCCACCGGAAAACCATTCCCGGCCGATCCAGCTCCAGAAACCTTGTCCACCAGATACGCCTTGATCTCCTGAGCAACTTTGCCTACTAACTCGACTTCCAATTCGGCCTAAATCAGAAGATATAGCTATGCCCTAATTCCTGTCCAGTGCTGTGAATTGAAATTTCAGCCACCGAGTTCATCGCCGGTTTTCATCACTTTCCGGCCACCTCCTGCCCTAGGTCCAGTTGAATGAATTGTTCCTGTTACTGAGGCCTACATCCCAGACAAAGTGGTGCATCAATTGGAGCCCTAGATCAAAAGTTGTGGCAAACCCTAGTTTCTAGCTTTGTCAGTGCAATGCCAGGCTATGTCAGTCAGTGGCATTAGCCCATTTCACTTCCTTCCAGATGTGTATTTTGAGCATGACTTTGTCCATTAGACTTGTGGAGTTGTAATCTACATTTCATTCTACTGCCACAAGTTGAGATAATCCTTCTACCATTCATTAACCCTATGTCAATGCCTTGAACCGAATGTCGACCTAAAGACATTCATCGATTTTGGGCAAACCAGCTGCGGACTTAATGTCAATTCCTATATCCTGGAACCCTAGAAGTTCCTAGCACTCATTTTCAGCCCTAATTCTATGATTTAGCCCTAATCAGCTTCTATGGTACCTAAATCCAATTATTTTAGAATCATCAAGACATTCATCTTTGCATTATTGCATGTAGTATAATAATGTATTGAAAAGGTTGTGATTCTTGGTTGCTTGTTTGATCTTTGCTCAGAGTCGGAGCTAGAGTTCGAGGACTTCACTGCTGACCCGACATCAACTGCTGTCTTTCACGACGCGGAAGGCAAGTCATATCCTTGGTCATCTTGAACCTATATTTTAAATGTTGCTATAAAATAACCTTGAATATAGGCAATATTGCATGTGAAAGATTGAGAATGGTTGATTTATCAATTGGCAGTACTAGACTGGTTATCTGTGAAATGTGAAATAAACAAGTTTTGAGCCATGAACTATTATATGTACCTATATACTTATATTCATGAAATAAAACCCCTAGCCGTGACCAGAAAATGGTATGGATGGCGGTAGCACTGGAGGTGCTAGACTGCAAAGGAATGCAGGCACTGAAGGTGCAGGGTTGTGGATGGTCTGGTCACTGGCATATAAGGACTAGAACCTTGTGTTGTGCGTCTAGTGGCATGAACAACGTGCTAACCGCAAGCCTGGTATGGGACAGGCCTGAACAAGTACTTATGTGGATCGCACATAAAACCCCTGCATGAGATGTGTTGTGATGATTGATTTGGAGGCTGACTCCCACTATCACTGAAGGTGATTTGACATTAGACCCAGCAATGGGAAAATGAGGTAGGGGTGGGGGTATAGCCCGCCACAACTGTGTTTCGCGAGAGATCCACAGGGTCAGGGGTGAATTGTAAGTGATGCATAACAAAAGTTCTTGTTATCTCCACCTTGCCACTCACACATGGTTGTGAGGAGGGGTCTAATCATTTTGTTATGATAGGATGGGCTTGAAAGTGGAATATCTTGCGGGTAAATTGGTACCTCTCTGCAGAGTTAAAAACGTATTCGAATACTCCGAGCTCCCGGGTTTATAGGAGTCTGCTGCGGTGGATTAAATCCACGGGGTGTGACACAAGTACTATTTTCTAAATAAAATATGTTTAAATCAAGATTACCCAAATGACATGTGTTGTCATGATAAGGAGTGCTGCCGTGGGCTGTCGTGTGTCGACGTGTCGCGGTAGTGCTATAATCTAGTGAACATGAATGATGATGTTATATTATGAAAAGTGCTGCCATGAGATGAGGTATGAAAGAAAAAGATTATTTTATAAAAATCCATAATTCTTGACTAGTCTAGGTTCATGTCATCACTACTTTATGTATCTACTCTTACCTATGACTTGGTGAGTACGTAAGTGCTCACTCTTGCAACCTACAAATCAATAGACGGAGCAATCAACAATCAAGATGAAGGCATGGAGTACTTCGTGGATCCAGAAGGAGGAGCGTCAGTTCTGTCATTTCCCTGATGTGTGTTGTTTTGTTGTCCACTTCTCTTTTGTGGGTGGGTCACCTATCTTCTGCTGTGTAGAAGTTATTTTGCTAAACCATGTATGCCGTGAAGGCATTGTAATCTCCTTATGTAATATCAAGGCCAGCAGGCCACACTGCTTAACTATTTTGTAAGTTACTCTGTTGCAATGTGATATACTCCTGTGCTTGACTTATCCTGGGACGTCAAGGGTATGTGTATGCTATGCATATATGGGACTAGCTGCAGCGAGCTAGGTCTCTACAGGAGTAGTCGTAGTCCCAGTCTCGGGGCGCGACACATAGCTATCAAGTTTGTAGTTCATGAATTTTACTCTAGTTTTATATTTGTAATCCATTGAACCACATATGAACCATTGCATATAAATTTAAGCAATTGACGCGAGCGATTTGGTCAAGAAGACTTACAGTCGTTCGTGGAGTGGCCGGAGGCGGTGGCGCAATGCAGTGGCCGGAGGCGGTGGAGAACCAGATTGCGATCGGCAATGGTGGCGCAGAGGAGCGAAGAAGCGAACGTCGGGGAAGCTAGGGTTTTCCGCGCGTGAGTATTTGGAATGTGATCAGTTGCACTAGAGGGAAAATCGTGCGAGGTTATAACCTAATATATGAATCTTTACTATCGGTTCATAACCACCAAACCGATAGTAAAAACATGTAAGTTAGGGTTTGCAGTGTTGGCATTGTTCACTATCGGTTTTATTATTCCAAACCGATAGTAAACTAAGAACAGGGGCTCATAACACAGTATAAATCACTATCGGTTATGAACAATAAACCGATAGTAGAGTTTAATTTCATATCGGTTTGGCAGTTGAAACCGATAGTAAAATACAATGTTATTGACCCTAAAGGATTTCCCTTAGAACAATTACAGATGATCTCAGTACATCATTTTGCATTGTATTTTACTATCAGTTTTATGACAATAAACCGATAGTATATGTTAATTTCATATCGGTTTGGAAGTTGAAACTGATAGTAGAATATTGTTAAATTGATCTAAAAGGATTTCCTGAGAACAATTACAGATGGGTCTCAGTATATCATTTTGCACTTGTAAAGACACCTGAAACCCCATGCAAATGACTTCCAATAATTTTGAAATAAATTAACAGCAAAGACCAATCATGGAATGAAAATTTGCAGTTTTCATATTGATTTGTGAAAAGAATCAATTATTGCTCAAATCAAGTATATACTCCAATTGAAATGAAAATTTGCATAAATGATTCTCAATGCATCACGTATGTTTTCCCAAAGAATTTTTGAAAAATGATTTGAAGAATTCTTCGATTAAAGATCCAAGTAATATATGTCACTTACATATTCCAAATTAGTCAAGAATGGTTGTCCACCTATAATCTTTCTTCGTGGTCGTCTCGCAGGTAACTTGTTTTGTCAATATCTTCGGTAGGGACAGATTGAAGAATTCCATCTAACAATGGAGGCAGTTCGTCGAACTGATCATACTCTTCTTCATGCACCACGTCTTCGACCCCAACAATACGTCTCTTACTGTGAAGGACAACGTGCAACTTTGGGTTGGCCGGGTCAACGATGTAGAACACCTATGTGGCTTGCTCAGCAATTATAAATGGATCATCTTGGTGTGCGACTCTACTGAGATCGACGAGAGTAAACCCATAATTGTCCACTTTAACACCTCGAGAGATTTCGACCCATTGGCTTCAAAACAGAGGAATCTTAAGTAATACATAATCGAGCTCCCATATTTCCTCAATAACACCGTAATATGAGTCGAGTGCCCTTACTGCCCTGGCATCCTCCGAAATAGCAAGTAGTGTCACTCCACTACATTGCATAGTACTCTTCTCGTCCTGAGTTCTTGTGTAAAATGAATAGCCGTTGATGTCATACCCCTGCCAAGTCCTTACAGTAAATCTAGGTCCTCTGGCCAACCATGTAACAACTTCATCTACGTCGCCCTCAGAAGCTTGCAGGACTCTATTTTTGATCCACCCAGCAAACTTCCTATTATGTTCTCTGGTGACCCAAATCTCTGACTTCGAGGGATTCTGTTTCCGTAACATTTCCTTGTGCTCGTGTATGTATGGCTCCACCCCCGTCATGTGCTGTAAGACCCA
Source organism: Pharus latifolius (assembly GCA_019359835.1). Taxonomy (NCBI): domain Eukaryota; kingdom Viridiplantae; phylum Streptophyta; class Magnoliopsida; order Poales; family Poaceae; genus Pharus; species Pharus latifolius. The sequence continues at coordinate 37,960,043 of CM033325.1, forward strand.
AAAATGGGCTTTTGCATACAGATCACTAGAGGGGACGACTGCTTTAAATCCAATCGTTCCAATGCCCTTAAGCCTGCCCTCATGCTGGGACGTAGGAACGCCAATTGTGTCAACCCCGGCCATATAGTTGGTGCAAAATTCGATCACATCCTCGGCGGCATAACTTTCAATGATACTACCCTCAGGACGATGTTGATTCCTTACATATCCCTTCAAGATACCCATAAATCTCTCAAATGGATACATGTAGCGCAGGAACACTGGTCCACAAAACTTAATTTCTCTCACAAGGTGAACAATTAGATGGACCATAACATCAAAAAAGGATGGAGGGAAATACATCTCCAGCTGACAAAGAGTTGTAGTCACATCGCGTTGCAAATCGTCCAGTCCATCCAGATCAATTACCTGCAAGGACACAGTTGCAGCAAATATTCAGATCAAAAAAATCTGACAAGTTCCACGAATGGAGCTAATTAACTTGCTAGGAGTACACGCTTATGTACCTTGCCAGATATTGTGTTGAAGAAATAACATAGCTTTGTAATTATCTCTCTGACTTTGACTGGGAGAATGCCTCTTATAGCAATGGGAAGCATTTGTGACATCAATACATGACAATCATGGGACTTCATACCAACCAGTTTCAAGTCTTTCATGGACACAAGTTTTTTCAAGTTCGCAGAATACCCGCATGGAACTTTGACACCATGTAGGCACTGACAGAGTTCTGTTTTTTCTCTTTTTGACAAAGTATAGCAGGCCGGGGGGAGGTATGTCCGCTTTCCCTTCTCCAACGGTGCAAGCTCAGTCCTTATGCCCATGTCGAGCATGTCACGGCGAATGTTGATGCCATCTTTCGTCTTTCCTGGAATGTTCAACAACAAACCAATCAAACTGTCACAAACATTTTTCTCTACGTGCATGACATCAATGCAATGTCGAACTTGTAAGTGCTCCCAATATGGCAGATCCCAAAGAATAGATCTCTTCTTCCAAACATTTTTTCCTGGAGGTTTAGAACATTTACCGAACTCAACTTTGATGTCCTTCACGCGCAAGTAAAGCTCCTTACCAGTCACAAACACTGGGGCTGATCCTTTCTCAGGCTTCCCATTGAATGACTTCCTCTTCTTACGGTAGGCGTGATGCATCGGAAGGAATCTGCGGTGACCCATGTATACTGTTTTTCTGCAGTTCGATAACCACATGCTTTCAGTTTCATCCAGGCAAATAGGACAAGCCTTGCCTCCTTTCGTACTATACGCCGACAAATTTCCATAGGCCGGGAAATCATTTACGGTGCAAAATATCATGGCCCGCAACATAAAATTCTCTCGCTTATGTGCATCCCACACCCGCACCCCTTCGCTCCACAATTTATGTAAGTCCTCGACTAACGGTGATAGAAACACTCAATATCATTCCCGGGTTGTCTGGGTCCTGAAATTAGTAACGACATCATGATGTACTTGCGCTTCATACATAACCAAGGAGGAAGATTGTAGATGCATAAAAGAACCGGCCAAGTGCTATGTTGACTGCTCATATTTCCGTGTGGATTCATACCATCCGTACTCAGCCCAAACCTTATATTCCTCACTTCGCTGCCAAACTCACCGAATGTTCTGTTAATGTTTCTCCATTGAATGGAATCAGCTAGATGTCTTAGTTTTTCGTCTTGTTTCCGACCTTCAACATGCCAACGCAAGTACTTCGCATCTTTCAGATTTGCAAACAGCCGTTTCAATCTAGGAACCACAGGCAAATACCACACAGTTTTGGCCGGAGGCCCTATCTTTACCTCATCACATCCATTGTGATAAATTCTGTCCCCATGCTTATACCGCGATGCGCCGCATCTTGGACAAACATGCAAATCCTCGTACTCGTTACGGTACAGAACACAATCATTTGGGCATGCATGTATTCTTTCGATGTCCATTCCCAACAGACACAATAGTTTTTTGGCCTGGTAAACCGATCTTGGCAACTCATTTCCCTCTGGAAGCATGTCCGTTAACAGATCCAATAGCGCCGTGAAACTCTTATCGCTCCAACCGTTGCTTGCCTTCAAGTTATATAATCTCAACACAGAACACAACTTTGTAAATTTTGCACATCCGGGGAACAAAGGCTTCTCAAAATAAACAATTAATTTCTCAAATTTAGCTAAATCATTTTCGCTGTAATCTTCTTCTACATCACGTAACATTTCATTTAAATTGTCGTCATCTACATGGACTTCCGAATGAACATTACCAATGTTCTGATCATGATCATCATTACTGCAATCCACTTCCGGGTGCTGCTGAGTGGTAGCGGTGCTCGTTTCCTCAAGATCTTCACCATGCCATATCCAACGGGTATAGCGTGCGTTAAAACCACGACGAATCAAATGACTCCTAATCTGATCAGAGTTGCCGAACCTTTTTAAGTTCATACAATCTATACAAGGACAATGCATATCTTTCTCTCCCTTCTTCGCCTTTTCTTGCTCAGCAAATTTAATAAACCCATTCACACCCTCCAAATACTCAACAGTAGTACGTTTTATTCCATACATCCAATATTCTCGGTCCATCTACAATTATTTCACAAAATTGATAAATTGAAATAAATAATTAATGACTCAGGGCATGCATATATGCATGAAACATAATTAGCTAGGCCATATGTGTGTACAGCTGCTTAATTACATTAAATGGATTTGTATATATGAAACCCTAATTAACTTGATGCATTAATTGGAAGAGCCAACTAGATAGCTGCTTAACTTCAGCAAGCTATAGCTAGCTAGCCAACCTAGCCTTCTAGCTAGTTTGGAGCTACATGTATCTAGTTTAATGAATTGCAAGTAGAGAGAGAGGGAGAGTCTGAAAGAGTGATCGAGAGAGAGAGAGAGAGGTGATGATAAGATGGCAATACCGAGGGGGATGAAATTATCAACCTCTCAGATAGCTTCTCCAGATCACTCTAGCTTGGAGCGTGGATGCACGTACGGTAGAAATGATTCCAACATGCAGAGCGCAGAGCAGGGGCCGACCTAATTAAGTTGTAGAATTTTACTATCGGTTCAAAAACACAAACCGACAGTAAAATAAGGTCCCCGCTGTCATAACAATTAGTTTATATGACACCATTTTACTATCGGTTTGTTTTATATAACTGATAGTAAACTTTACTATATTATATCGGTTAGTACAGTAAGAACCGATAGTAAAAAATCAGTAATTTTACTATCAGTTACGGATGAAAAACCAATAGTACTATTTAATATATTATATCGGTTGGTACAGTACTAACCGATAGTATAAAGTGTGTAATTTTACTATCAGTTATGGATGAAAAACCGATAGTACTACTTAATATATTATATCGGTTGGTACATTACTAACCGATAGTACAAAGTGAGTAATTTTACTATCAGTTACGAATGGAAAACCGATAGTACTATTTTATGTATTATATCGGTTTGTACATTAATGACCGATAGTAAAAAAATGTTTGCATTTCACTAACGGTGGACCAGTGTGTAACCGATAGTAAAAATCCTCTTCTCCGCCGCTGTCGTCCTATTCTATCAGATTTTTCCCAGATTGCTTATAACCGTTAGAAGATATGGGTTAATGGAATGTATTTCTGTAGTAGTGAACCAACTATAGCTCAAATCAAATCCAATTGAAATGAAAGTTTGAGAAATGATTCTTAATGCATCAAATACATTTTCCAAAAAGAATTTCCAAGAAGAATTTTTCAATAAATATTTATGACCAATGATCTTTGTTTTAAGTAAGAGAATTGAAATTTGACAAACTTTTGCAAAATGAGTTTAAATTTGATTTTCATGAGATTTTTGACATGAAATAGCTTACATGAGTTAAACATATCATTTTTAGCCCAAACTCATGAATCAACACCATTCAAATGGCTAAACTCATGTTTTACACATATAGGGTATTTCGGGTCAAATCAAGTTTTTCGGTGAGATTCAAATACCCATAACTTTCAAATAAGAACTCTTTTGAGAAAGTTTTCAATTTCAAACTTCTTCGAGGTAATAATATCTAGGAGTATTGTAAAGAAAGTTTTCGCAAACTCCAAAAAGGTTTTGATTTGCGTTCGAAAACAATTTGGTTGAAAAACAAGATACCTGAAGATCATTTTGAGGCTAGTTTTTGATATAAGGAACTTTTTGAGATCGTTTTTCATCCAAAACCTCTAAAAACCTTTTAAATACATTATGAAGACCATTTTGATAAGAATTGATGATTTTTGGTCTTTTGAATGGAATTTTGACATTTTGATAAAATGAGCTCAATTTAAAAAATTATAATTGTAATTTTGAAATATATCACATATAGGGGTGCAATGGACAACGGAAGCATTTAAAAACTATTACCCCTAAAGATGCAACAACATATGATTTAAATTTCACTCTTTTGCAAAATTTGCTATAATAATTTAAAACAATAAAGAATGAAAAGACGAAAATGCAATGCAATTTTCTCTTTTTTTAGAAAAAATAGCATTTCTTTTTATAACAACTTCAAAAAGAGTTAAGCCCTTTTTGGTACCCAAACCATACGAGGCGCTCTAGTTTTGTCGCATAAGTCTTTTGGTACCCAAATTACTTTATCTTTAGGTTTTTGAAAATGACAATTAATTAGTTTTGCAATTAAACCCTTTCTAGAGCAAGAAATCAAATAAGAGCCAAAATAACCAACTCTAAAAGAATTAGAAGCACACTTATACGAATGTTTCCCTTTTAAGTGATATGATAAACATGAAGTACAGAGGGCTTTTTGAATGATTTTGTATGAGTGCGGTGGAGTATATAATGTCTCTTACTAGTTGAGTGTGCATGATTTAATTTTTCCTTTTTAAATGAATTTTTATGATCTAAAGGGGGTTTAGCAAGAATAGCACTACTCATATGACATCTAGTAAGATTTTTGCTCACTCTATTTACTTTACTCCTAAGTTCATCATTTTCGATATTAGGTGCTTGAGATGATTCCATGTTAACACATGAAGTATGATAAGAACGTGATGGCATATCATGGCAAGTAGATGAACTAGAAGATTAAGCATTACAATCACTAGATGAGCTAGGCATATCAAAAGAAGAACTACTAGTACTAACACCATGGCATAGAGATGAGTCACTAGACGAATCATGATAGAGTTACTAGTATCATCCGTACAAGCATGTGAATCATTAATTGAATCATTAGACATATTATCACATGAAGTACTAGTATCCACAAAGGTAGCATTTGAATCTAACCACGAATCAACAATTGAATTATCGCTAGCATATGAAGTAGAATTATGTGACTCTAAAGATGAATCAATAGGGGAGTCACAAGCAACTCTAACATCTAATATACTTGTGGAGCTAAGAGCACCTTGGCTAGCAAACAATCATGAGAATTTTTAAACTCTTGATATTGCACTTTTAAGGATGAATATTCTTTAAAATGCTAAAACTTTTAGTCATATTGCCAAGCAAGTCTTTTAACTCTACAATTATGTCCATAAGCTCATTATTAGAGAGGTTAGAGTTTGATACTGTTGAGTCACATGCCGTAGGGCATATTGAATTGTCTTGAGATGAAGACTTTGATTTCGACGCTTTCTTTCTAGCTTTCCTTGAGCTCTTTTTGTAAGGTTTCGCCTTTGTCTTGCTTGAGCAAACCACATCGTTTACGTTCTTGCGCTCTCTCGAAAGCTCCCTATCCTCCTCATTGAAATCATCGCCCTCGATATGCTCAGAGGTGGAACACATGTCCTTTTCTTTGGGCATTACCTCATTTGACATAAGCATGTCAATGAGCTCACTCGGTGAAGTGTCGGAAAGGTCACCGTTCGCAAGAGTTGATATGAAGTCTCCATAGCGACCTTCCAGCAAGACCTGAAGTAATTTTCTACAAATGTCTAGATCGGAAATATTAGCCCTATGGGCTTTGAGCTCATTTGTGATGTTGATCAAGAGATCATATATGGTGGAGAGTGTATCATGCTCCAACATCACATATGCCTCATAGTCCCGCATTAATAATCGTATCTTAGCATGCTCAAAGCTACATGTGCCCACAAATAACGACTCAAGAGTGATCCAAACATCGTGAGCGGTCGAACAATCACTCACTATTTCGAGCACATCATGGCTAAGTGAATTAAGGAGCACATCTTTAGCCTTTGTATTTAAGAGGTGAATTTCCTTATCTGAAATCGACGAATAAGTCATACCCTTTTGCACTAACCTCCATAGATTTAAATTCAATGCCTCAAAATATGTACTCATAATAATTTTCCAATGAGAATAATTTGAGCCATCAAAGCGAGGAGCAATCAAACCAAAATCCTTTATCAAGGTCATCCTTTCTCTCTAGGCGGTAATGCCAACAAATGAGAGACCTTGCTCTCATACCAATTGTAGGATCAAGGATGCCGACTAGTGGAGGGTGAATAAGAGGCTTTTAAAAAAAATTCAATTAAACAATTTTTGCAAGACGTTTAGGATAACCTAGAGTTGCAAAGAGTTTATCAACAATCTAACATCTAGTTGCAATTAATCAATATGAAATATACAATTCAACTTGCAACTAGAGTAATGTAAACAATTGTGTCAAGGTAGATATGAAACAAATAAGAAAGAAACAATTGACACACAATTTTCACCGAGGTCTCGGAGACTTGCCCGGTCTCCCCTACTCCTCGTTGAAGCACTCACGCATGAGCTTCGCTTCTACATCCACGAAGGATATCTTCACTTGGGTTGCTCCTTCTTCACACCGGATAAGCGAGCACCACAGCTTTCACACGTTGTTTGTCGGCCCCTCCAACAAACTTCAACCAGAGAAATCGTGACTCTCCTCCGACACCGTCTAGGTGAAGGCGATCGCCAAGAGTAACAAGTCTTACCCTTTCACTTGAACAAATCACGTGCTAGAAGCTCAAATGATGCAAATGTATGCACACACACTAGCACTAGCTTGCAAATGGTGGATTAAGTGCACTAAGCACTCTTAGCCTCTCACCAACAACTTTTTCTCAAATCTACTCAAGATTTGGGCTCAAATCTAGCCTCTAGATGCAATTGATCAAATGCAAGAACTTGGCTAGCTTATACACTGAGTTTTTCACTTCTTGAGCAACCTCAAATGAAAGCCAACACGAGGTATTATAGCCCCTCTCAAGAAACTAGTCGTTTGCAACCTGCTGACGCAATTTTGTACAGGCCCGACATTGTCCGGCCAATACAACAAAAACGACTGTTGCAAACGTGTCAGTGACCGTTGGGCTATATTTGTAAAGGCCGAAAAAATGATCGTATGTCCGGAAAAAAGCCCCGGAGAGATACATTTGTCTCTAGTTACATTTCAATTCAAAGCACACAGCAATTTGTACAGGCCAGACACAGTTCAGCCATGCCCGGACAAAAGCCCCCCAGACGGATTAAACGTCTGTGGTTCAAATCAATTACAACACCACAACTTTTATATAGGCCGGACATTGTCCGCTCACAATGGACAATGTCCGGCCTACCCCGGACAAAAGCTCCAGACAGATGCATTTGTCTCTGGTTTCGATTTGCAACAGCCACTGGAGGTTTGTACTGGCCGGACATTGTCTGGCCATCACAGACAATGTCCGGCCTGTGCAAACTGAAAACAGGACTTTACCAATTTCACACAAAACTCAATTTTGGTTATTTGCACATCCGGATTTACTGTTTTCTCGCGGATATGCCTGCTGACACTCAGCAACGACCACGACCACTTAGATTTAGAAAGTTAAACCACAGGTTGAATATTCAGTCGAAAACAAGTGATCGGGTGAATTTGGTCGAGCGTACGCAAGCGAGCTGAAAGTTGGTACGACCAGCTTCAACTCCTACCACCACGACCAAATCCTAAACAAGGATACAGCCAAACCAGCCACACGACAACAACCACATACCAAACAAGGATACGATCAGAATGTACAAATATGATCACGACTAGCTCTAGTAATGAAACATATTGCTCTAGCTGACGACCACGACTAAGTGCAGTTTTCAAAACATTTTCTTAATGCAACACAAACTACACTTAGATGAGCTTATCAATGCAAGAGGTAATTAAGCACTAGTGCAAGATGATATGAATGCATTTGAGCTTCCACACTAGATAGACTCAAGCTACTAGTTTTTGACCCCTCTTAATACTACAGTCAAACTAGCAAAAAGAAGTCCTATCAACCCGGTCTATCTCCGAACACTGAGACTGGTAAAATCCTAAGAAAAAAATGCTTAATCTTGGATTTTACCTTCGGTGAAGCTCGACCTCATGAAGCTCGATCACTCGAAGCTTGTCCTCTCAAAGCTTGACCTCGCTAAGCTTGACCTTGTGAAGCTCGACCACTCAAAGCTTGTCCTCGCAAAGCTTGACCTCACTCAAGATGGCTTATATCGACATCATCCTCTTCATGCCCTTGCTTGCTTTCATCTCGCAACCATTCTGAGACTACAACACATACACTCAATGCACAGCGTTAGTCTCATATATAGGTCATCATTAATAACCAGAGAAATTACTCCACACAGGAGTTAACTCAACAATTTCTGTTTCCAATGAAATGACAAAACCTTTTTCAACAACAGATGAGTATGCAATGAAATACAATCATATAGATTCGTATATGATAAAGACATACGCACATGATCTATACTACTCATGTCATGATAAAGATAAGCAATCAGCATAGATGACTAATATGATGAGCTTTCTCTCAACATATGCATTGATGTCAAATCCACAATTGGAGTCATCAACCTTCATGATTTATCTCATGACATTTCAATTAATCAATCAGCACAAGCTTGATGCAACCACAGAGCTCCCCCTCAACATATGCATCAATACTAAACTACAACAGGGAGTCATCGACTTCTAGGGTTTAACAAGTAACAATTCAATGTACTTGTGCTGAACCAAGATTTATTAAAGTTGTCAGTTAATCATCAAAGTTGTCATTATCCAGATTTACATTAATCATCAAGGGTTTATTCAAATCGTCATTAATCATCAAAACCTAGATACCTAGATCGACCTAGATCCAACAAAAGGGTGCGACCACGTAGCCTTCAAGTAGGAGACTTGGTTTTGTGAAAGATTCAAAACCAGTCTAGTCACAACAATTTCTCTCCTCAGTGGGAAGGTCCCTACACTGTGGTCTCAATGCCGTGACCCGGATCAGCTCGATTAGCTATGGAAGATTGCAGAGTTCTCTCTAACACTTGGAACATAGACCAATTGTGCAAATTTTACATGTAAGTTCTTCCACTTCTTTTGTACATTTTTCAAATTTAATCTGACATGTTTTCTACATTATGTTGTAGTTCTTTTCCTACTTTCCATCCCTACATTTTCCCGAGCGATGCCCGGGGCCTGGTCGTAATAAACATCTTTATCATAATGCCTAAGTAGATTCGCTGACCGATCTCATGATCGCATCTAGTCAAGACATCTCTTTTTAAAACGTTTCTTAACACATAAGGGACTTACTAGCATGTTCATATCACACAAGTGGCTGTCAGTTCGCAAAAAGCTTACGCGTTTTTCATTCAAATGTTTATTCCTGCGACCATGAGATTGCATATGAGCACAGCTCCTCTTTTTAAGCCGTAATCTCACGCATAAGAGACTGCCGTGATCTCATTTCAATCTTGCGACCATGATACCAAACTTCAATGTATGCATGGTCACAGGAAGGGGCTAGGGAAATATAACTATGGCATTAAGTCAGGGAAAGTACTTAACATTTCAATATTGTTTTGCATTATCGGAAACTTTGCTAACTGTATGTATTTGTTAGGTACAAAATCATTGCTAAACCAGGTAAAAATTTCTATTTCCATTTCAATAAAGTTATTGTTACAAGATGTCATTACAGATTATACATAAGATAAGATTAAGATCTTGAAGCAATTTCTCAACTAAAAGTTTCACTTCATCCATTATAGCGCCCAACTAACTCTCATTGTCGAAAGTAACATCTTCACCCACAGGGTTCAGATCCAAATCTGGACCGTGGTGATGCCTTAACTTGCTAAGGATGGCAGAAGCTACAGCCCTAACGTTAGACTTCAAAGCTTCCTTTTGCCTCCTCGTAGTTTCAGGTTGGCTCTCGACCAACGAGTCAACTTGAGTAGTGACTAATTTGCAGGACTCACTAAGGCTTAAGTCATCGTTCCTAGGATCGATAATGTCTACCCTTAGTAAGTCTGCGGCCATCCGCAATTTCTTGAAATTATCCAACTCGACACTACTACAGCTCGTGATAGTAGCCTCTAAAGCATTCTTCTCATTACGAGCAAGCTTGGCAGTGTCTCTGGCCTTGTCGCTGGATGCTTGGTGACACTCACAAGCCTTGTGAAGCATATCGATGTCTATCCCCCTCTGGATGAATTTTTCCTCAAATTGATCCCTCTCTTCAGTCACCACCTTAATATGCTCTTCTTGTACTAAAAAGAAAAAGGAATAAAATCAGTTAAAACTTGCCAAGGTAAGGAATGAAATCTGCTAAAAAGGAACTTACATTTCATCTTGGTTTATTGCTCTTCGCAAAGCACCAGGAGATGTTCATATTTCGCTTTAAGTGCTTCATACAATCCTAATACTTGGTCAAAGGTCACAGCTTGTTCCTTAGCCTCTTTTAGCTTAGCTTCAAGGGCCAGGGTTTTGCCGAGCCTTTCTTCGGCTTCAGCCAGCTTCTTCTGCAAGACAATATTTTCCATGCAAACAGCAACAAGTATTACTACGGTCTCAACAGACTAGGCTCAGACATAAGGTACTTACTGTAGGATCAAGAATGCTGACTAGAGGGGGGTGAATAGGAGGCTTTAAAAAACTTTTCAAATAAAACAAATTTTGAAAGATTAAAGCTTAAAAAAACTAAGTGTAAATAAAAACTGAATTAATTCAGCAATTTCGATTGCTCAATAGAATGAGGGAAAGAGAAACAAACACAACGATGTATCCTGAGGTCTCGGAGACTCGCTTAGTCTCCCCTACTCCTCATTGAAGCACTCAAATGAATGAGTCTTGCTTCAATATCCACAAAGGATATTATCCACTAGGGTTGCTCCTTCTCCACTCTAGAAAGGTGCGCACCAAACCTCTCACAAACACACCGAGACTCTCCAACAAGCTTCGTGAATAGAGAGATCAATGGCCACGCCACCAAACTGTCTAAGTGAAGGCAATCACCAAGAGTAACAAGTTGTGAGATCTTCTCTTGATCCCCAACAAATACCAAGAAACATCTAATGATGCAAATGAATGATCTCAGAAGATCTCTCTCAATCACAATAATTGATACTTGATCCAAAGATCAAGATGTTAGCACTTGGGCTCAAGTGTATATCAAAATATATCTCTTGGTTCTTTAGAAAAACTGCTCAAAAAGTGATTAAAAAACTACTCAAAAAATATTTAGAAATCTGCTCAAAAAGTGTTTTAAAACATTGCTCCGAAACAGTTTAGAAATCTACTCAAAAGGTGTTTTAAAAACTGATCAAAATATGCTCAAAGTTGTTTATAAAATTGCTCGAAAATGTGAACAGAAACTACTCAAAAATCTGCTCAAAAATTGTTTATAAAACTGCTCGAAACAGTAGAGAACTGATGCTTGAAGGTGTATATGAGAATATGGCTTGAGATGGATGAGAATACTGCTCAAAGCACCTATATTTATAGCCCAACCTCTCAGCTAGCTGTATGGTCGATAAGGAAAGAAATCAGTACAGCTAACAGCCAGCTTCGACCTCTAATGGCTAGTAAATAGTCGTTGGAATGTCTGGTCGAATGAACAGTATCTTGTCAAATGAATAATGCTCGAGTGACCTCTGGTCGAATGAACAGTGCTCAAAAGACCAATTTCAGTCCCTCTTTGAAATCTATAATTTTTTTTCTGATTTTGACCAAGAATATGAATGAATGCTAATGCAACATATGACTTAAGAGTTTCTCAGTTTTTGTTGGAACTAAAAGAGATTTCGCAACCCTTCTTAATAGTACGGTTAAAAACTAAAAAGAATTTCTATAAACCGGTCAATACTCCAAACACCGAGACCGGTACAAAAAACAAGCACTTACCTTAGGTCTTTGCGGCTTTCTTCTTGCGGACCTTGCGCTTGCGACCTTGGCTCGTAACCTTAGCTCACAACCTTGGACTACAACCTCGGGCAAAACTGCAACTTGTGCTTGCGACCTTGCGCTTTCATCCTTGGCTCGCGACCTTAGACTGTGACCTCAGGCGACACTGCGACCTTGTGCTTGCGACTTGCAGATCCTCCCAAATCACTTGCAAACTTTACAGAAATAGCTCGGCATACAAATAGTTCAAAGAAATGGTTAGTCCAAGACACTTAATGTCATCAATAATCAAAATCAACCAAAAAGAGACTAGATGCAACAATCTCCCCCTTTTTGATGATTGATGACAACAAGTGTTGAAAACGAATAAAATTTAATGACTCCCCTAAGTGTATGCATAGGCATTAGATATAAAAGAACTCCCCTTGAATGCATGCATATATAAATACACATATGAGTCATTTGAGAGTCCATAATGAATAAACACACGAGCATATAAACTATCAATAATGTCATACAAGAATCTCTCCCCCTTTGACATCAAGCACAAAAAGGCGGGAGGACAGCAAAGCAGACATTTAACTTGCATTTGATATATCAATAATATTCAATTCACTTCTAAGAAAGCAAAATCTATTCTCATCTAAAGGTTTGGTGAAGATGTCTACTAGCTGCAAGTCAGTTCTTATATAATTCACATCTATGTCCTCTTTTGCCACATGATCTCTTATAAAATGGTGCCTAATATCAATATGCTTTGTTTAGAATGTTGAACCGGATTGTTTGCAATCTTTATGGTACTTTCATTATCACACAAGAGTGGTACATTTTCAAAGGAAATCCCATAATCCAAAAGGGTTTGCTTCATCCATAAAATTTGAGCACAACAACTACCCGCTGAAACATATTCCGCTTCGGCGGTGGAGAGAGCTACGGAATTTTGCTTCTTAGATGACCAAGAGACTAGTGATCTCCTCAAAAGTTGACAACTACCAAATGTGCCTTTTCTATCAATTTTACAACCCGCATAATCCGAATCCGAGTAACCAATTAATTCAAAGTTTGCATCTTTAGGATACCAAAGTCCTATATTAGGAAAGCATTCGAAGTACCTAAGGATTCTTTTAATAGCAATCAAAAGATATTCCTTAGAAGATGATTGAAATCTAGCACATAAGCAAACACTAAACATGATGTCGGACCTAGATGCGGTAAGATAAAGCAAACTACCAATCATAGATTGATAAAGTTTAGAATCAACCGCTTTTCCATCATTGTTCATATCAAGATGTCCATTAGTGGCTATGGGAATTTTGATGGCTTTAGCATCTTCCATCTCGAAGTGCTTGAGCAAGTCCTTCACATACTTGGTTTGACTCATGAACGTTCCGTTCTTGAGTTGCTTGATTTGAAGTCCAAGGAAGAAGCTTAGCTCTCTAATCATTGACATCTCAAATTCTCTAGACATCATTTCTCTAAACTCATGACAAAAAGATTCATTAGTAGACCCAAATATGATATAATCAACGTATATTGACACACAAAATGATTTTTTTTTCAATCACTTTTGTAAATAGGGTTGTGTCTATCTTCAAAACCAGGAGGTTGTTCCATAAAAATTAATTCGGATATTTCTCCATTTAAAAAAGCACTTTTCACATCCATTTGAAATAATTTGATGTTGAAATTTTGTAACACCCTGAGTTTAGGGGTGAAAACTTCCTTCTTCATGAACAGCATGCATGCATATATCTGTAGTAGTAGCCAGATCATTATCTTTATCAAGCCCTAAAATTTCCAAATTTATTCCATAGACCCAAATCAAGATCAGATTGTTCAGATGTGATTTATCAGTTACTCTGAACCTAAAAGTCTTCAAAAGCCAGATTCAATTTCATCTCTAAATCCCAGATTTGTCAAAACTTCTGTTTTCGAAAACAGAATTAAGTTAATTACCCTAAATACTCTGAACTCAGATTTAGCCAAATCTTGACCTAATTCAGAGCAGATTATTCTTAAATTATGATCATGGGTATGCCAATACCTTAAACCCGAAAGTTGACAGCCAGATTTCATCATCTAGACTCTTTTCACAAATCAGTCCAAGAGGTATCGCAGATCAGTCCTTTTCCAGATTTTCCATAAGCCTAAAAAGGCTAAATGTTGCAAATCATCACCAAATTTAGAATTTCTTCAGCAAACCTCTTCCAAATGCTATTTCAAAGAATTTCCCCTTCTGTCCAGATTTCAAAATCTCATCCTAAATGCCAGAATTTGAAATCGATCAAAACTCATATTTTAATTACCCTAGATACCCAATTTTCAGTTTATATCAAAAACTATTCAAATGTGCCATATTTTATCAAATATCTTTACCAAATATTTTGTTGAATATAGTTTGCCAGATCAGTGCAATCAATTTCAGTTTAAATATTCCAAATCTCCAGATTTACAGATCAATCCAAAGCCAAGATTTAGAAATCACAACTCAATCCAATTCGACCAGAACTGCAGTTCACGACCAGAACCTGCGTTCATTTGATCTCGCCATTTTCGACTGCAATCAGCTGTGCCGCGCCATTGCATCCTTCGTCACCGGCCAAGCTTTGCCTGTGCTTGTGCCCGTGCATGCGTGTGTGTACGTGTCCTCGCTTCAGCCCTCGCCGTGGCAACGTCGATGAACAGCCACCACCCCCGTGCGCGACCGGCGACAGCCTTGTCAGTAACTTGTCTTGCCGTGCCAGCTTTTGTCGCTACCGCCTTGCATCGCCCAGCATCGTTGAGTTCCAACGAAGCGACAATTTTATCAGCAACGCAGAGCCGCCTGTTCACCGTCCCATCTTTGCCACTGTACCTTCACTGTTGTTGCGCCTGTGCATGGCCAATCAAATCCTTGGCGCCAATTTCCTTGCTGTTTCTTCTTTGCAAGCTCCGCCCTAGCATATTTAAGCACACCAATAACTTGTATCGTCCCTACTTCATCAGAAATTGATTAAGTTCTAAATCTTTCCGTTTTTGTTTTCTTCTCCGGCGAAGCGTCGAGGAGGCTCACAGTGCCAGCATGCCCTACTGCACCAATCTTCAAATTAAATCCATCAGTAAGTTTCTCTTATCCTTCTCGCTGTGTGATAGCATTTAATTGCTCACCGGTGACCTCTAACGCCGGCGATCACCAGAATTCTCAATTTACCCTATTCCAGCAATGCAGCCCGATTCAGCCCAAATTATCCTTCGAATCTATAGATTAAATTGATCAGTGAACTGAGTGCAGCAAGCCTGTAAGCTCAGAATCCTCAATTGAACTCCAATTGAAGCTTTCCCCAAATTTGAACTTCACCAGTCGCCGGCTCTCGTCGCCAGGCTACGCCGGCGATGCTCCAGTCAAATTGACGTCACCAGTGCAGTGAACAGAAACCCCCAATTCCAGTGCCTTCTTCTCCGGCACCAGCCACTGAAAAGTTATTCCCAGCCGTTTCAGCCCTAACCACTTTGTCCAGTGTGTGTACCTTGAACTCCTGAGCATTTTTGTCTTCTAGCTCGACACCTAGATCGGTCTAGATTGAAAGTTATAGCTTTGCCAAGATCTGTGTACAGAACTATTTCAGTGCAGTGAGATCACCGCAGTTCATCACCGGGTTTCTTGCCGTCCGGCCATCTTCAGCCGTGGATCCTGTTATGTCTTTTGTTCCTGTTACCCAAGCCTACCTCCTAGACAAAGTTAGCACACCAGTTGAGCCCTTGAACAGCATTTTATGCTTAGCCCTAGATTTTGACATTGTCAGCCCTATGCCAGAGCTTGTCAGCCAGTGGCATTAGCTCTTTTCACTTCTTTCCAGTTGTGCAAATTGAAAATAACTTTGTCCACTGAAATTGTAGAGTTATAATCTACATTTTCTTCTACTACCACAACTTGAGATGAGCACTCTAGCTTTTCTTAAAGCTAAGTCAGAGTCTTGAACCGAATGTTGATCTATTGACATTCGTTAATTTTGATCAAACCAGCCACAAAATTTATGTCCTTATTGCAGCCTTGAAACCCTAAGAACATCTAACACCCATCCTTAGCCCAGATTCCTTGAAATCCTAGAATCTCGACTCAGTTCAGTTTGCAATCCAAATTATCTCCAGTATCGTTCAGTTATTCTTGTTAAGCATATCTGCATATAAGTCATAAAACATTTTAATATAATAAGTAATCATTGTGTGTTTGTTTGTCGTCGAGCAGATCCAGAAGCTGACTTTGAGGATTTTGCTGTTGACCCATCACCAACTGCTGTATCTTACGACGCGGAAGGCAAGTCATGTTCTTGGACATCTTGAACCTATATTTTAAGAGTTGCTATAATATAACCTTGAATATAGATAATATTGCATGTGAAAGATTGAGAATGGTTGAATTATGAATTGGCAGTACTAGACTGGTTATCTGTGAAATGTGAAATGAACAAGTTTTGAGCCATGAACTATTATATATGTATTTATATACTTATATTCATGAAATAAAACCCTTAGCCGTGACCAGAATTTTGGTATGGATGGCTGTAGCATTGGAGGTGCTTAACTGCAAAGGATAGCAGGCACGGAAGGTGTATGGTTTGTGGATGGTCTGGTCACTGGCATATAAGGACTAGAACCTTGTGTTGTGCGTCTAGTGGCATGAAACACGTGCTAACCACAAGCCTGGTATGGGACAGGCCTGAACAAGTACTTATGGGGATCGCACATGAAACCCCTGCATGAGATGCGCTGTGATGCACGATTTACACGGGTACGGCTCCCACACATATCACTGAAGGTGATCTTGCACGCTGACCCAGTAATGGGAATATGCAAGGGGGTGGAGGTTTGGGTACAACCTGCCACAACTGTGATTCGCGAGAGATCCACAGGGCCAGGGGTGAATTGTGAGTGAAACATAACAAAAGTTCTTGTTATCTCTATCTTGCCACTCGCACATAGTTGTGAGGAAGGGTCTAATCATATTGATAGGATGGGCATGAAAATGGAATATCTTGCGGGTAAATTGGTACCTCTCTGCAGAGTTAAAAACGTATTCGAATACTCCGAGCTCCCGAGTATATAGGAGTCTGCTGCGATGGATTAAATCCACGGGGTGTGACACAAGTATATTTTCTAAATAAAATTTGTTAAATCAAGATTACCCAAATGACATGTGTTGTCATGATAAGGAGTGCTGCCGTGGGCTGTCGTGTGTCGACGTGTCGCGGTAGTGCTATAATCTAGTGAACATGAATAGCAATGCTATGTTATGAAAAGTGCTTCCATAAGATAAGATAAGGGAAGATATGAAAGAAAAAGGTTATCTTACAAACATCCATAATTCTTTACTAGTCTAGGTTCATATCATCACTACTATATGTATCTACTCTTACCTATGACTTACTGAGTACGTAAGTGCTCACCCTTGCAACATACAACTCAGTAGATGGAGCGTACCCTGATCAAGATGAAGGCATGGAGAACTTTGTGGATCCAAAAGGAGGAGAGTCAATTCCGCCAGAGCCCTGATGAGTGTTGTTCTGGCATCAACTTCTTTTGTGGGAGGGTCACCTATCTTCTGCTGTGTAGTTATTATTTTGCTAAACCTTGAATGCCGTGAAGGCATTGTAATCTCTTTATGTAATATTAAGGCCAGCAGGCCACACTGCTTAAACATTTTGTAAGTTACTCTGTTGCAATGCAATATACTCCTGTGGTTGACTTATCCTGGGAAGTCAAAGGTATGTATATATGGGACTAGCTGCAGCGAGCTAGGTCTCCACAGGAGTAGTCGCAGTCCCAGTTTCGGGGCGCGACAAATTTGATGCAAATGCAAGAAGAATGCGAATAGCTTCTAATCTTTCTATGGGTGCAAAAGTTTCACCAAAATCCAAACCTTCAACTCCGAATATCCTTGTGCAACATGACAAGATTTGTTTCGTACTACTACTCCATTCTCATCTTGTTTATTTCCAAAAACCCATTTTGTTCTCACATTATGATCCTTAAGTCTTTCTACTTATGTCCAAACTTTGTTTCTAGTGATATTATTTAGTTCTTCATGCATGGTATTTACCCAATCTGGATCACTAAGTGCTTCATCTATAAGTTTAGGTTCTAAGGAAGAAACAAAAGAAAAATGTTCACAAAAAGAAGCAATACGAGAACAAGTTTGAACACCCTTACTAACATCACCCAAGATTTGATTCAGGGGGTGATCTTTGGCGAACGTTTGATGAAGTCATGGGTTCTATGATGCTTGATAATCATTCTCTTCAGTCTCTGGTTCATGGTCTTCTCGACCAACATTATTCTAGATGGTCGCAGGTTGAGCAGCATCAGTATTTGTGGTCGCAAGTCCATGTTCGACATCAGCCTGAGTGGTCGCGAGTGATTTGACCTTTTGACCAGGTGACTTTTGTTCTTCATTTATGGGTTTGATATCACCAATGGTCATCTCCTTCATAGCTTCCCTCAAGCCACTGTTGCCTACATCATCAAAATCCTCATGCTCTCCTTGAGAGCCGTTAGATTCATCAAATTCTATATTGTATGATTCTTCAATGCATTCTATTGTAGTGTTGAAATCCCGATAAGCTTTACTAGTGGATGAATAGCCAACTAGAAAACCCTCATCAACACGTCTTTGAAATTTTCCAAGATGCATGCGCTTTTTAAGAATATAACTTTTGCAACCAAAGACTCGAAAATATGAAATATTTGGTTTTCTCCCTATAATCAGTTCATAAGGAGTTTTGTTCAAAAGCGAATGGGTATAAAGACGATTGATGGCATAACATGCTGCGTAAACTGCCTCTGCCCAAAACCGGGTAGGCCTCTTGTACTCATCGATCATGTTCTAGTCATTTCAATCAATGTCCGATTCTTCCATTCTACAACACCATTTTGTTGAGGTGTGTAGGGCACAGAAAATTCATGTTTGATTCCAGATTTATCATAAAAATCAATAAAATCATAATTTTGAAATTCTCCACCATGATCACTACGGATTTTCTTGATGGAGAGTTCAAATTCCTTTTCAACTCTTTTTGTAAATATTTTAAAACAAGATGGGGTTTCAGATTTGTGAGCTAAGAAAAACACCCTAGTAAATCTGGAGAAATCATCAATAATAACATAGCAAAAGTTATTTCCTCCATGTTCAGCAGGACCGAACAAATCCATATGCAAAAGTTCCAAAGGTTTGCAGGTTGAAAGAGTCACTAGTACAGAAATGCAGTCTACTAACCCCTATCTTCTATCGGTTATTAGCGAAACAGCACAAAACCGATAGAAAATGTGCCTCGCGGTCAAAAAAGCCCGACGGATGTATTTTCCCTATCGGTTTCTAAGAAACTTACCGATAGAATAAATAGTATGATTTACTCTAGCGGTGATGAACATATTTGCCGTTAGAAGAGATGCATAAGTACTGACGGAAGAATGTTGTGCGCCGATAGGACTGGTCGACTTCAACAACTAGACTTATTCTATCGCTACTGTATGAATATACCGACAGAATATATTAAAAGTTCCTATCGGCAATATGTAGTTCGCCGATAGAATAGTTGACCTTCTACAAATATTTTTATTCTATCGGTAATGGATTCTTTTACCGTTAGAATATATAGAAAATTGCTTAGAACTGTTCGTCTTCTAATAGTTTTATTCTATCGGTAATGCCTGTTTATACCGGTAGAATATTGCACAAAATATCTTAGAACTGTTGGCCTTCTACACTAGTAATATTCTATCGGTAGTGTACGTACAGACCGATAGAGTATGTACAAAAAGTCCTATCGGTAATATTTATTGTGCCGATAGAACCATTCGGCTTCTACAGATGTTTTTATTACTAACGGTATTCTGATTTCTTACCGATAGAAAATATATAATTGTATAAATACACGGGTATGTCTCTTTCATTCTCACAGTTCATCTGGGCTCGTAGTCCTAACCCGTAAGCTCCATGGACGGTCGGCGCACCTCTACAGGGGACCGCTGCACCTCCGCACCTCCATCGACGCCCTCTAGACGTCGGCATCCCAAGGAAGGTACGTACAATTTCTGCAATATTGTTAGATTATTCTAATCCGATTATGGCAATAATTCTGCTTTTTTTGTATCCTTCATTTTGATGTGTCTTCTTTTCAATATGATTATGATCTGTTCAGGTCCTTGGATGATGCTCGTGAGGGGCAACGTATTTCACGGTTCTTCATCGCAGTACGCTGCCTACGTTGGCTTGTTGGCGAAAGAAATGGTGAAGATCACCGTCGAGAGCTGGAAGGACGTGAAGGGCGAGATCTTGGTTGGCTCGGTCGAGAAGATGCTTAAGCCCGGCGTGTTTCTCAAATCAGGACCTATAGAAAGCATCTTACATGTTTTTGCATGCACCAGCTTGTGGCCAGATGCTTACCTGCTTGGAGAAGAAGAATTGTTGTTATTTGCACAGCCATTCTACACCATCACTACACAGAACAACATCTTGGAAGGTAGGTTCTTTTTGTTAATGGAGTTGAGTTGAGTTGAGTTGAGTTGATCGAGTTTGAGTCCGAGGAAATCACCATTACGTACAAATGTATGTCGACGGCAGTTCCAGCTCCTCGGGCGTCTTCGAACTGAACTCCTATGGTTAAGTCCAATGTGGTTCAGACATTTGCTGTTTTGGATGAATGGATTTGTGATGTATCAGGTCTAACTTGTAGTCGGTAGTTGCATTGTGGCAACCTGCAAAGGTTCCCTTTTATGTAAAATGCATGTATGGGCCACTGGGTCCTCGTCGTGATCTGTTGTTAATTTCAGACGTGGCTTTTGTAATATACATCGAATGTGTGAATTGTTGTATTTGTATATTGTTGTATATTTGTGTATCATGTATTGCTAATTGGGACATGAACTTGAATGTGCAGGGAGCATTTGTGTATTTAATTGTATTGGTAGGTAGGTGTGTATTTGTACTGCTGTTTCAGACATGCACTTCAATTTGTGAACTGGCATGTGTATGTTTGTACCTGAATTTGTATTGGTGAACTGGCATGTGTATGTTTGTACCTGAATTTGTGAACTGGCATGTGTAATTTCTTTGGCAAGATGAAGTCCCAACTACCTACGAAAAGTATTTTTGTGTCTCCTAGTTAATCCACAAATTAGCATTTCTTGAAATATATTGCTTTATCTTCTAGTTAAGATCCGTTTGATGTAAGATCTGTTTGATGTTACATTGATATGATTCCCTGAATGTGAGAAATGGCATGTGCATGTTTGTCCCAGTTTGGTAACAGTACCTCCTCTAACGGTAAGTACACATATTTACCGATAGGAAAACATATATATTTGTTCACTCATGCATATTCTAACGGTAAATACACATATTTACCGATAGGAAGCACATATATTTGTTCAGTCAGCATATTCTAACGGAAATGCACATATTTACCGATAGAAAAATACATATATTTGTTCAGTCACGCATATTCTAACGGTAAATACACATATTTACCGATAGGAAACACATATATTTGTTTAGTCATGCATATTCTAACGGTAAATGCACCTATTTACCGATAGAAAAATACATATATTTGTTCAGTCATGCATATTCTAACGGTAAATACACATATTTACCGATAGGAAGTACATATATTTGTTTAGTCATGCATATTCTAACGGTAAATGCACATATTTACCGATAGAAAAATACATATATTTGCTCAGTAATGTATATTCTCTAACGGTATGTGTGTGTTTTTACCGATAGAATATGTGAGCGGCAAATTACCTAAGTTAGTCTGACGGTTATTTCATGTATTTACCGTTAGAAAGATGTCCATTATAAGGAAAACCCCAGTCGACCATTGCTGAGCTGCTCTTTAATTTGTTCTGTTGCACTCTGTGTCCCTCTGTTTGTGACGAAAGTTCCAGCTACACTGCTAGGGTGATCAGCGCAGGCTGGAGGGAAGTTGATTGCGCCCCTCTCTTTAAGGTATGCTTAATCGTCGACACCTATCTCTCTCTCCCTCTAGATCTCCCTTCCTCTCTACTTGCAAGCTAGCTGTATTGTGTAGTTCCAAGTTTGTAGCTCTAAGCTTGGGAGCTTGGTAGCTGGAAATGCGTCATGTTTTAGGAGCTAACTAGCTTGTATTGTGTAGTTAGCTAGGTTAATTAGTGTTAATTTCGTCAGGCTAGGGTTCAACACATGTATCTGTTGTAAGAGGCTGTACATGTACATATACATAACTTAATCGGGCAGGTTTCATGCATGGCTTACTCGTTAAATTTTGTTAATTGTAGATGGACAGGAAATATTGGATGTATGGAATAAAACGTACTACTCTTGAATATTTGGATGGTGTGAATGAGTTTATTAAATTTGCTGAGCAACAAAAGGAGAGGAAGGGAGAGAAAAATATGCTCTGTCCTTGTACAGATTGTATGAACTTGAAGAGGTTTAGCAACTCTGATCAAATTAAGAGTCATTTGATTCGTCGTGGTTTTAACGCGCGATACACCCGTTGGATATGGCATGGCGAAGATCTTGAGGAAACAAGCACCACTACTACCAATCAGCACGACTCGGATGTGGATTGCAATAATATCGATGATCATCCCAATTTTGGTAATGTTAATTCCGATGTGCACGTAGATGATGATGATGACAATCTAGATGAGATGTTACGTGATGTAGAGGAAGATTACAACGAAAATGACTTCTGTGAATTTGAGAAACTGATTGCTGACTCTGAGAAGCCTCTGTTCCCTGGATGTGCAACATTTACAAAACTGTCTTCTGTGCTGAGATTATATAACTTGAAGGCAGGAAACGGTTGGAGTGATAAGAGTTTCACGGCACTATTAGATCTTCTAGCGGACATGCTTCCAGAGGGAAATGAGTTGCCAAGATCTACTTACCAAGCCAAAAAACTGTTGTGTCCGTTGGGAATGGAAATCGAAAGAATACACGCATGCCCAAATGATTGTGTGTTGTACCGTAACGAGTACTCCAGTTTGCATGTTTGTCCAAGATGCGGCGCATCGAGGTATACGCGTAGGGACCGGATTGACAGTGAACGTCACGAGGTAAGGAAAGGGCCCCCGGCAAAAACTGTGTGGTACTTGCCTGTGATACCTAGATTGAAGCGGCTGTTTGCAAATCCGAAAGTCGCGAAGCACTTGCGTTGGCATGCTGAAGCCCGGAAACAAGACGGAAAACTGAGACACCCAGCTGATTCTATTCAATGGAGAAACATCAACAGAACATTTGCTGAGTTCGGCGGTGAACTTAGGAATGTAAGGTTCGGGCTGAGTACAGATGGTATGAACCCACATGGTAATATGAGCAGCCGGCACAGCACTTGGCCGGTTCTTTTATGCATCTACAATCTTCCTCCTTGGTTATGCATGAAGCGCAAGTACATCATGATGGCGTTACTAATCTCAGGACCCAGACAACCCGGAAATGATATTGACGTGTTTCTAGCGCCTTTAATCGAGGATTTACAGAAATTGTGGAGCAAGGGTGTGCAGGTGTGGGATGCATACAAGAAAGAGAATTTTATCTTGCGGGCCCTGATATTTTGCACCATAAATGATTTTCCTGCCTACGGCAATTTGTCGGGGTATAGTACGAAAGGAGCCAAGGCTTGCCCTATTTGCCTAGATGAAACTGAGAGCATGTGGCTGCGAAACTGCCGGAAAACAGTGTACATGGGTCACCGCAGGTTTCTTCCGGTGCATCACACGTACCGTAAGAAGAGGAAATCATTTAACGGGAAGCCTGAGAAGGGATCAGCTCCAGTGTTTCTGACCGGTAAGGAGATTTACTCACGCGTGAACGACATCAAAGTTGAGTTCGGTAAGCACTCTAAACCTCGAGAAAAAAATGTTTGGAAGAAGAGATCGATTCTCTGGGATCTACCGTACTGGGAGCACTTACAAGTTCGACATTGCATTGACGTCATGCATGTAGAGAAAAATGTCTGTGACAGTTTGATTGGTTTGTTGTTGAACATTCCGGGAAAGACAAAGGATGGTGTGAAAGCTCGTCGTGACATGGTGGAAATGGGGATAAGGACTGAGCTTGCACCTTTAGAGAATGGAAAGCGTACATACCTCCCCCCGGCCTGCTACACGTTGTCCAAGAGCGAAAAAACAGAACTCTGTCGGTGCCTGCACGGTGTTAAAGTTCCATGTGGGTACTCCGCGAACTTGAAAAAACTTGTGTCTATGAAGGACCTAAGACTGGTTGGCATGAAGTCCCACGACTGTCATGTCTTGATGTCACAGATGCTTCCCATTGCTATCAGAGGCATTCTCCCAGTTAAAGTCAGAGAGACAATCACAAACCTATGTTATTTCTTCAACGCAATATCTTGCAAGGTAAGTACGTGCACTCGTACTATAAGTTCACTACCTCCATTTGTGGAGCTTAATTAGAAGATTTTTCTGATATGAATATTTGGCGCAACTGTGTCCTCGTAGGTAATTGATCCCGATGGACTGGACGCTTTGCAACGCGACGTGGTTACAACTCTTTGTCAGCTCGAGATGTATTTCCCTCCATCCTTTTTTGATGTTATGGTCCATCTGATTGTTCACCTTATCAGAGAAATTAAGTTTTGTGGACCCGTGTGCCTGCGCTACATGTATCCATTTGAGAGATTTATGGGTGTATTGAAGGGATACGTAAGGACTCGTCGTCGACCCGAGGGGAGTATCATGGAAGGTTATGCCGCCGAGGAGGTGATTGAATTTTGCACAGATTATATGGCCGGGGTTGGCCCAATTGGTGTTCCTAGGTCCCGACACGAGGGTAGGCTTGAGGGAATTGGAACGATTGGATTCAAAGCTATCGTCCCCGCTCGTGATGTGTACGCAAAATCACATTTTTGGGTCTTACAACACATGACGGAGGTCGAGCCATACATACACGAGCACAAGGTAATGTTACGGTCACAGAATCCTTCGAAGTCAGACGTTTGGGTAAGCAGAGAACATAACAGGAAATTTGCTGAGTGGATCCAAGAAAGAGTCACGCGAGCTGCCGAGGGCTCCGTAAGTGAAACTGTGACATGGTTGGCTAGAGGCCCAAGATTCACTGTAGGGACTTGGCAGGGGTACGACATCAATGGGTATTCATTTTACACAAAATCTCAAGACACCAAGAGTAGCACGCAATGTAGCGGAGTGACACTGTTTGCTATTTCCGAGGATGCCAGGTCAGTAAGGGCGCTGAACTCATATTACGGTGTTATTGAAGAAATATGGGAGCTCGATTACGGATTACTTAAGATTCCCCTGTTTCGATGCCAATGGGTCGAAATCCCTCGAGGTGTTCAAGTTGACAGTTACGGGTTTACTCTCGTCGATCTTGGTAGAGTCGGACACCAAGACGATCCATTCATACTTGCAAAGCAAGCCACACAGGTGTTCTACATCGTTGACCCGGCCAATCCAAACTTGCATGTTGTCCTCCACAGCAAGAGACGTATTGTTGGGGTCGAAGATATTGTCGACGAAGAGGAGTATAACCAATTCGATGAAATACCTCCATTTTTAGAGGACATTCAATCTATCCGTACTGAAGATATCGACGAAACAACGTATCTGCGAGATGACCACGAAGAAGGATTATGGGTTGAGAACCATTGATGATTAATTTCTATTTCAGGGATAAATGCCAAGCAAACAGCCCACAAGTTCTGCAGCAAGGTGAGGAACTTATCATTAATACATCAGGCAGTACATTTTTCTTTAGAATTTAATGATAAGCTAGTTCACAGCATTAATACATCTCAATTTTACTCCACAGCATGAGTTCTAACATGTACAGTACCTTTATCCTGTAAATATTTAATTCTTCCCTTCAAATAGCACTTGCAAAAATCTCATCGCAGCCTCTTCAAATTAAGTTCAGCAAAAATCCCTGACGGTATTTTGTTATTTATACCGATAGAGAAGGACATCTTCTCTCAGGCACTTCAAAACGTTTTCTATCGGTATTGTTCTATTTTACCGTTAGAATAAATTCATTTGTCTCACGGTATTTGTTGTCTGACGGTTTTTTCCTGTTTTTACCGATAGAAGAATACTCTGCCGCTTCGAATTCTCAACCGTGTCGCCATGCGTCGCCTTGGAAACTCTATAAGTACCTCGCCATGCGTCGCGGTATTTTGCTGTTTTTCTAATTCTCGAACGGTTGGACTCCTCATCTTCTCTTTCACAATGGCAACCTCCATGGGATCGTCATCCACGGCCTCCCCGGTAAGAACTCTAAATCTCCTCGGTTTACCCCTGTATTGTTAATCCATGTTCAGTTCATTCTTGACCTGTTGATTTGCACAGGGAATGGTAGCCGTGGAAGACACTGCCAAAGTGAAGGCTGACCTGAGGGCCCTCTAGGAGGAGCACAAGCTCCTTACAGACAAGCACACTCAGCTACGGCTTGACCTTGACGATCTCTTCCAGCGCATTAAGCGCATGAAGACGGATGGTGACAATGCTAGGGCGAGGACGAGGCGTCTTCGCGAGGAGAAGAAAGCCGCGGATATGACCATCGCTGGCTGCGGTTTGACTATGAAGGATACCATAGTGAAGCTGAGGGAGGTCGCAGGCCTTCTTGACGCGGTAGTAGTTGATCCTAGGGACAACTTGTCGCTAGAGGAGTCCTGCGTCCTGGCTGCAAGTCTAACTGACTCTATTCTACATACAGCCAGGGCTAAGACCACCCCTTGACCTAGCATTTTGGGTTTTATTTTTTTTTGTAAGTGATAAAACAACAATGAATGAACAATTTCTTTTTATGTCAATTTTCCAATTTTCCGGCTATCTTCCCTCTTTCTTTAACATTCTGCAGCTTTCAACCACGGTTTGTTTGATGTTAAATTGTGTACCTTTTCATTACTCTGACGGTATTTTGTTGTTTTTACCGATAGAAAAAGGGCACACAAATCTCAAGCACTTAATCAAAAAAATTTTCTGGGGAAAATTGGGCTCACGGGATTTTTTTGTTTATACCGATAGAAAAGGGCACCTTTTCATTACTCTGACGGTATTTTGTTGTTTTTACCGATAGAAAAAGGGCACCCAATCTCAAGCACTTTAAAAAAATTTTCTGTGGAAAATTGGTCTCACGGTATTTTATTGTTTATACCGATAGAAAAATGCAATCACTAATTCGAATATTTTTCCGGGAAATTTACTTTTTCTATCGGTATTATTTTGTTGTTTCGATAGAAAATTACATAAGTCTATCGGTATCATTTTGTTATACCGATAGAAAAGTTCCTCCGCTACTTTATTACTCGTACACGGCCCTTTAGTTTCCCTCCACTCGAACAGTTCCACCTTAGAGCACTGCGTCTCTTCGAGAGCGAAGAAAACCCCAACCTCCGCCGTGAGCACTCACTTCCTCTCTCCCACACGACGATCGCCGGCTGGACACTGGTTCGTCACTGCCACCGGTTCTTATTTTTGTCCTTCGCCCGCCGCTGCTGCGTTCTACACCGCCTCTGCATCACCAGAACTGATCGCCGCCGTAAATACCCTAATTCGTCGTTCTATTTCCAGCATCTTCTTTATTTGATCCTAGTGTTTTGCACGTACTAATTCTTCGAGTTTTGCAATTACACTAGGGTTCCCTATTGTGTTGGCTTATGTACATTCCGCAGGCAATGTTGATTTTAATTAGGGTTTACATAATATGTTCCAGTGCTGTAATGAACCTGTTTTGAGATTTTAACTTCTCTATACTGCTGTATGTGTGATCAATTGTATCCAACTGCCATGTAATGCAGATTATATGTTGGAGGTGTTCTTACACATATTCTATCGGCAGCTCATGTGTTTACCGATAGAAAATTTTTCTGCACAAGTAGTAAAACTTAATTTGGATCTGGAAGGACATGAGCCATGCAATGTACTAGTTTGGTTGGGAATTTTTACTCACTTCGTATGAATATATGGCAATGTGGATGGGTCTTCGTTGTATATGTTTCAAATGCCTATATACATGACTTTTCCCAACCTAATAGCTGTGAAGTCCTGATGACTCACATACAGGCTAGGCTAAAGATTATGCACAGTGGCACTTAGATGCTTGTGTGCATATTTACGTGTGAAATAATAATGCTGGCCCATGAATATTAGTGTAGCAAATCATCGAGAATGTTATGTGATGACAGTGAATGGTGGCTTGTCAACAAAATTCCATATGTAGAGAACATTGTTATGTTCTATCGGTATCTCACGTGTTTGCCGATAGAAAAATTGTCTTGTGTGGAGGTAATTGTTATGGTCTATCGGCAGCTCATGTGTTTACCGATAGAAAATATTTCTGAAGAGTTCAGTAAGTAATTTATGCATGTCTTTCTTTTTGTATTATTTTCCCTTTTGCCGCCCTAGTTAGTCTCCAGTCCTGGGCTGAGTTATGGAACTCCAAGGCGAATTAATTGCCATATATATGGTTTGTTGAAGGTTTTTTAGGGGAAGACATGTCGTCATCTTCATCGGATGGTACTAGTGGTTCGACTAGGGCCAACCCCATCGTAACTACTGAAGATGGGGCTGTTACATCCCAGCGCAAGAGGGTGGAGCGAGGCGCGACGACGTTGGGGCGTTTGGCCAAACGCACGGATCTTTCTTGTGAGTTCAACCAATTTGGGAGGCCGATTGGAAAGAATGCTGGGAGGTACGCGGCCTACGTTGGGCTGTTGGCGAAAGAAAGGGTGAAGATCACCGTCCAGAGCTGGAAGGACGTGACGGCGGACGAGAGGGATAGGTTGTGGGCGGAAGTGAAGGTTAAATGAACTGAAATCGCTGAACTCTTTCGTAATCACGTTCTCTTGGCTTATACTAAAGTTTAACTAACTCGTGATTAATTGTATGCATTTTTCGGAAACAGGCTAAGTGGAACATCCCCGACGATACACCTAGGACTGCCTGCTTGAAGGACATGAACGGAACATGGAAAACCTTTAAGAGCTGGCTCGTCAGTAACTTCCTAGCTGCGGGGAAATCTCCTTGCGAGAAGTACCCCTTCATATCGGAGGAGGTATGGGAGGAATTCACCAAGCAAAAGGGGACTGAGGAGTTAAAGGCCCTTAGCGAGAAGAATAGGGCGATCCAGAAGAGGAACGATCACCCGCATCGGCTCGGATCCCGGGGATATGCGGGGAAGGAGGAACAGTGGAAGAAGGAAGACGAACAAAATCCTGTCATCGACACCCCTGAGTTGCTGCTCTCCGAGATCCGGGATGAGAGGTGCAAGCGATGGTGGAGGGGGAGGGGGTCCGTGTCGTCCACGGGGTCTGTGCAGTTCGCAACCCCTGGGGACGCCGACGTTGTGAGGCGAATGGTAAGTTGGCTAACCTCGTAAACTGTGTGCGCACAAGTGTATATAAGGCAATTTGTAACAGATCTCTTTTGAGAAGGAGGCAGCGGAGGGATTGTTTACCCCGCAAAGGGAGAACGACATCCTCACCCGGGCTCTAGGAAATAAGGAGCATCCCGGGCGGACACGGGCCGTGGGAGCCATTGTGTCGTGGAAGGCCGGTTTCGTAGATCCGGCTCCACCGAGGAAGAAGGCCCGCACCTGGAAGGAAAAGGAAGCTGACCTCTCCGATAAGATACGGGCTGAGGTACGGGAGGAGATATGGGCGGAGATGCGGGCTGAGATACGGGCTGAGGTACAGTCTGAGGTGCAGACCGAGGTCGCACAAATGAGGGAAGAGTTTGCACGGTTGAGACAAGCATTGCTGGCCAAGAGTGCAGATGCGGATCCCCAGGACGACGGTACCCCGCGGGGTCGGATAAGCAGTTGCGCTTCGAAGGTACTCGCGGATCCAGTGGATCTACTTGAGGTACTGCAAGCCTTCATCTGTGCACTTAAGTTGATGCAAGCCTTCATCTTTGCACTTAATTGTTACAAATTTGCAGGGGCCGGAGGGCTGCATCCTACAGAATCACGTAGGCGCCGGGCAGGAAGTGGTTGGACACGGCTTCGTATATCCGTCTGGGCCGGATGTCCGGGTCCACTGTGTACCTCTGCGGTTGGGTTTCGCAAAGGTACAGGTGGACATGGCCATGCCGGGCTACAACGATTCTCCGTTGCCAATCCCAACAGAGGAACTGCAGACACTTGCTGAGGCAGTGGGCTCCTACGTACAGTGGCCCAAGAAGTGTCTTGTAATACAACCGGTAAATCCTACACATTTTAGATTATATCCTACTCAGTACACTCAACTTGCATAATCTAACATACGTGCTCATTAATTGAAGTGGCCTGCCGCGGGGCAACCAGGGGACTGCGCCCCCAGCTCGGGGCATGAGGGCCGATCTCGTGCGAACCTGGACACATCAAAGACGGCCTCGACCCCACCCAGCGCATCCACGCCTCCACCTCGGAAGAAAGCCGCCATCACCTTGCCCTTGCCTTCGAAGGTACGCGCTCAGTCCCCGGCAAAAGGCAAGGGCGGCAAAGGCAAGGGCAAAGGGCGACAGGGACTGCCGCGGACGTTCACGAACGCGCTCCCACTCCTGTCGGAGGCATCTTTGCGGAAATTGGATCGATCAACCAGAGACCTTCACGACTGGTACCTACATTGAGCTCGGCGCAGCCTGAACTTCTTAGTTCCCTACAGGCCTGGGCAGTTCCACCGTGAGCCCGGGACTATATCCGTGGCACACGAGGATCTGTTCGACCTCTACAACTGGCGGGAGCTCGATATGTCCATCATACGGACTGGAGTCCTGTGAGTTTGCTGATGCTATGTATTGCTGTTTTCTAACTCTGTTTGCTAACTCTGCATTAATGTTGCAGTTCATTTGAATACTGAGTAACTTTCTGTGAAATTAATATTAATCTCGTCCTTCGCATGCAGGTGCATGTACAGGCTAGCATCGGAGGCTGCGTGTGACAAGGTGGGTTTCCTCGACCCAGAGAAAATAAGCCTCACGATGCTAGAGCAGGACGCCGCGCACGCTGAGCAGTACATATCCAGCGCGCTGATGGCGCAGCAGGACAGGGACTTCATTCTGGTGCCGTACCACCAAAGGTTAGTGCATTTCGTACTAATTTAACTCAATCTTGTATGTTACACCTGAGATGTACTTTGAGCTAGCGGTCCTCTTTTACGTACAATGCAGGGGCCACTGGATCCTCATCGTGATCTGTCCGCCGAGGAACGAGGTGTACTACCTCGATTCGATGCGTGACAGATTATCGATGGAATATGTGCTCAAGGGGAATATGGAGGCGTAAGTAACTTATATGTTTGATTTATATTTTAACCTCACTAGCTAATGATAATACATTAACTGGCAATACTAACTGAAATGCAGGGCTTTTGATAAATATGTGTCCGCTGGAGGGAGGCATGCCGCACCGCAGGGCTCCGTACTAGCTTGGAAAGAATATGAGGTACTCACGAGACTTTTTGTTTATGATTAATTAGTTTATGGAAACAATATATAGCTAACATGTATTCGCATATGCAATTATCTCAGTGCCATCAGCAGCCGCAATCGTGGGAATGCGGGTTTTATGTGCTGCGCTACATGTACGACCTAGTGCGGACAAACTTTTCCCGATTCCCCCAGGTAAGCATCGATAGCTAACTCAAATTTCAAAAATGGGTGTCACGTTCTAAATTAGGATCGAAGTTAGTTACTCAGTATGCACACATGCTTGCAGATCGCCATGTCGAAAGACCAATATGAAAATGCAAAGATTATATATCTTCGACAAATCTGGGCACAATATGTCATGGAGGAAGTAGCGCCCAACCATCCAGCATGACAATTTTCTCCTTTTCGTGTACTCTGCATAGACTGTTCATATACATGTGAATAAATATATATATGTGAATAAATGTCCACATTGGATTGCAATCTGTATTTGTCCATACATATGTGAATAAATGTGAATAACTGCCTAATGTGTCAATTTGTTCTGTGAATTTACCTTGCATCTGTACTGTATTGTGTATCCAATCTATACTGTATTGCATCTGTACTGTATATGTGAATGTACTGTATTGTGAATGCAAATAAAGTACTGTATATGTGAATGCTCTATCGGTAAATTCATCAACAACCGAGAGACTACTGTCCTTTTTTCTATCGGTACAATCAAAATTAACCGTTAGAAGAGTTTGACCTTTCCTGCCGGTGAACTCATACATATCCGATAGAGTACTAAGCATTTTTCTGTCGGTAATCTTATAGTTAACCGTTAGAATAGTGGTACTTTTCCAACCGCTGACGACGACTTTTCTATCGGTAAACTTGTAATATGCCGATAGAATAATATGAGTTTTCCTATCGGTAAACTTATAATTAGCCGTTAGAATAGTGGTACTTTTCCAGCCGCTGACGACGAGTTTTCTATCGGTACACTCCTAATATGCCGATAGAGTACTAAGCTTTTTTCTGTCGGTAATATTGTCGTTAACCGTTAGAATAGTGGTACTTTTCAATCCGCTAGCGACGAGTTTTCTATCGGTACACTCCTAATATGCCGATAGAGTACTAAGCTTTTTTCTGTCGGTAATCTTGTAGTTAACCGTTAGAATAGTGGTACTTTTCCAACTGCTGGACGTAAGAATACGACGGGTTTGCTATCGGTAGATTCATAATATGCCGATAGAATAGTGAACTTCTTCTGTCGGTTATTTACCGATAGAAAATGTCCAGTCTTGTTCTATCGTGTCTATCTCTATCGGTACAAAAACCGATAGTAGAAGGGTTTTTTTTACCGATAGAAGACTGCATTTTTGTACTAGTGAGTGCGCTTGGTCGGATGTGAAGTAGCTACTTGCTTGCCCGCTTGACAAGCGCTACAAGGTTTGTCCTTTTGAAAATTTACATCCCTCAAGCCAACTACCAAATCACGTTTTAAAAGTTTTTTTAAGTTGATGCATTCCAACATGTGCAAGTCTTCTATGCCAAAGCCAAACCTTCAATGTTTGAGAAACGAGACATGTATAAAGAGATGCATCTTTCGAGTTGAAATCAATAAGATAGAGATTTCCAAAATGAAAACCTTTGAAGATCAAAGAGTTGTCTTTTAAACTTTCAACTAAAACATTTTTAGGAGAAAATATGCAACAGAATCAAAGATCACAAATTTGTGCAACGGATAACAAATTAAACTTCAATGATTCAATAAGTAAAACATTTGAAATTGAAAGATCATGAGATATAGCAATTTTACCCAAGACTACCACATTTCCTTGACGATTGTCGCCAAAGGTGATCTTTTGGTTTTCACTTGAGTTATCTTCTAATGAGGTGAACAACTTTTTGTTACCAGTCATGTGTTCGGAGCATCCACTATCTAGCACCTAATGTTTTCCACTGGTCTTGTAGTTCACCTATAAAAACAAAAGAATCAAGTCCGTTTAGGTACCCAAACCCTTTTGGGTCCTTCGATGTTAGCGATCAAAGATTTGGGTACCCAAATAGATTTCTTCTTTTTATTTAGAATGGGTGCTCCAACAAACTTTGCTATCACATATCCTTTCTTTGACCTCTTAAGCATATAGCATGCATCAAAATGAGTTGAAGTCATTAAAGGACAAGCATCATGTGAATGACCAATTTCATGACATCTATAACAAAATTTGTTGCGTGCTTTTACAAAAATAGCTTTTGTGTTTGGTTTATTTTCTTTCTTTGGAAAGTATCCAAGTCCTTGTTTTCCAAATGAGCATTTTTGCTCACTAAGAAGAAGATCAAGAGATGCTTTCTCTTTATAACAATTTTCTAAACTTTTACTAAGTTTCTTGATTTGAGTCTTTAGTTCATTGTTTTCATTTAAGATTATTTCATTAGAGGGTGATACATGGCATTGCAAGTCTTTATCACTAGAGCTAGATGAACATGGTGTATCATGTAGATTATTGCAACTAGTTAACATATCATTTTTAGAGACTACATTTGGTATATCATCAACTAAGTCACAAGAAATAGCTACATCTACCTTAGTTGGTGATTTAGTGAGATCCTTGATGAGTAGACCTTCATAAGATTCTTTTAAATCAAAGTAAAGAGCAAGTAAAGAGGAGTGCTCTTCTTTAAGTGCTCTATACTTCTTCTTTGTGATTCCAAAAACATCATTTAATTCCCTAATCATTTCAACTGGATCATCATACAAAGGGTCAAGAGAATGTACCTTCTCATCACCTTTAGCCATAAGGAAAAAGGATGAACTTGTCGATGTGTTGTTGTTGCCAAGAACTAATCCGGCTAGCTTCTTGGAACAACCCCCTTCATCATCGGAGTCGGAATCGAAGCTCTCTTCTCCGGACGTCCATTCTCCGAAGCATGCTTCTTGGTTTCTGCCTTTGTTTTTGAAGAATTTCTTCTTCTTAGGATCTTTCTTCTTCTTATCCCAAGGCTTGTTCCTATTTGGGCATCTTGAAGCTATATGTCCCTTTTCATGACATTCATAGCATATGATGTCCTTGAAATTTGCTTGCTTTGACCCCTTTGGTCTTGTGTTGATGTTGACTCCCTTCTTGTGCAACTTACGAAGAAGCTTTTTTGTGTTCTTAACAAGAAGAGCTAGATCCTCATCAGAGGAGCCATCGTTTGAATCACCTTTGGAGTTGACTTTGAATGCCAAGTTCTTCTTTTTCGTCTTCGATGATTCGGCCACCTCCTTCTTCTCCTTCCGATGCATCTCATGGGTGATGAGGTTCCCATAGAGATCGGTAGGTGTGGTGGATGATAAGTCAGAGTTGGTGAGGACCATCACAAAAGTGTCAAAACTCTCCGGAAGAGCCCTAAGCATTTTTCTTACAATCTCAATGTTAGTAAAAACAACTCCGAGTCCTTTGAGCTCATTCACAATGTTGTTCAACCGACTGAACATGGAATCCATGGACTCGGTTGGTTACATGGTAAATGTCTCATTTCTTTGCCTAACCATGAGCAATTTTGCCTCCTTGACCCTAGTGGTGCCCTCATATATCTCCTCAACGGTGTTCGAAACTTTGTGAGCGGTGGTAAGGTTGCTCACACGGTTAAACTAATTTAGGGACAAGCCGGCAAAGATAGCATTTTTTGTACGAGCATTTAATTGGAATTTTCTCCTATCGTCATCGGAGTGACTTGCCGAATCAACTGGAGGAGTAAACTCAATTTTAACAATATCCCAAACATCAAGCCCCTAGCCTCTAGAAAAAACCATCATGCGCACTTTCCAATAGGGATAGTTAGTCCCATCAAAGATAGGCGCATGTCTGGTGTGACCAAGATGAAAACCCTCATTTGAAGTCATTCTCTCTCTACGCGGTGAAGCCTACTCAAAAGAGAGACCATGCTCTGATACCACGTGTAGGATCGAGGATGCTGACTAGAGGGGGGTGAATAGGAGGCTTTAAAAACTTTTCAAATAAAACAACTTTTGCTAGATTAAAGCTTAAAAAAATAGTGTAAATAAAGACTGAATTAATTCAACAATTTAGATTGCTCAAAAGAATGAGGGAAAGAGAAACAAACACAACGATGTATCCCGAGGTCTCGAAGACTCGCCTGGTCTCCCCTACTCCTCATTGAAGCACTCAAATGAATGAGTCTTGCTTCAATATCCACAAAGGATATTATCCACTTGGGTTGCTCCTTCTCCACTCTGGAAAAGTAAGCACCAAACCTCTCACAAACACACCAAGCCTCTCCAACAAGCTTCGTCAATGGAGAGATCAATGGTCACACCACCAAACCGTCTAGGTGAAGGCAATCACCAAGAGTAACAAGTTGCAAGATCTTCTCTTGATCCCCAACAAATACCAAGAAACTTCTAAGGATGCAAATGATACAAATGAATGCTCTCAGAAGATCTCTCACAATCACAATAATTGATACTTGATCCAAAGATCAAGATGTTAGCACTTGGGCTCAAGTGTATATCAAAATATATCTCTTGATTCTTTAAAAAACTACTCAAAAAGTTTTTAAAAAACTGCTCAAAAACTATTTAGAAATCTGCTCAAAAAGTGTTTTAAAACACTGCTCAAAAATAGTTTAGAAATCTGCTCAAAAGGTGTTTTAAAAACTGATCAAAATCTGCTCAAAGGTATTTATAAAATTGCTCAAAAATATGAACAGAAACTACTCAGAAACTGTTTTTAAAACTGCTCTAAACAGTAGAGAAATGATGCTTGAAAGTGTATATGAGAATATGACTTGAGATGGATGAGAATACAGCTCAAAGCACCTATATTTATAGCCCAACCTCTCAACTAGCTGTTATGGTTGATAAGGAAAGAAATCAGTACAACTAACAGCCAGCTTCGACCTCTAACGGCTAGTAAATAGCCATTGGAATGTCTGATCGAATGAACAGTATCTGGACAAATGAATAGTGCTCGAGTGACCTCTGGTCGAATGAGCAGTGCTCAAAAGACCAGTTTCAGTCCCTCTTTGAATTCTATACATTTTTTTCAGATTTTGACCAAGAATATGAATGAATGCAAATGCAACATATGACCTAAGAGTTTCTCAGTTTTTGCCAGAACTAAAAGAGATTTCGCAACCCCTTTTAATAGTACGGTTAAAAACTAAAAAAAAATTCTATAAACTGATCAATACTCCAAACACCGAGACTGATACAAAAAACAAGCACTTACCTTAGGTCTTTGCGGCTTTCTTCTTGCCGACCTTGCGCTTGTGACCTTGGCTCGTAACCTTGGCTCGCAACCTTGGACTACGACCTCGGGCGAAACTGCGACTTGCGCTTGCGACCTTTCCCTTTCATCCTTGGCTCGCGACCTTGGACTGTGACCTCGGGCGACATTGCGACTTGCGCTTGCAACCTTGCACTTTCGTCCTTGTCTCGCAACCTTGGACTATGACCTCGGGCGACACTGCGGCCTTGCGCTTGCGACTTACAGATCCTCCTGGATCACTCAAATAGCCCAAAGACACGGTTAGTCCAAGACACTTAATGTCATCAATAATCAAAATCAACCAAAAAGGCCCTAGATGCAACACTTACTACCTCAAATGGCCGCTTTCGGTCTGAGCGACCTTCACTCACTCAACCAGCAAGCCAGATGCGCGAGCCGTATCATACATAAAACAAATAAAGTACTAGGAGTACAACTCTTAAGAAACTAACACATGTAAGGTGGTAAAGAATTTTGGTTACCTACAAAAAGTCATGGAAAAACCCCTCAAAAAGATCTTCAGACCCACTTGCTTGGCCAATTGCGACCAAGCACGAAGGCACCGCTGAAGGGTTCGGATCTTCAGTGGGGCACTGAATCTGGCCATAATGGTCCACCGTATCTGCCGCTGCCTCCTCTCCTTGTTTTCCCAAACAAGAGGGAGACACGTCTCCTTGTTATCCCCTGAGTTCTTGACTGTTGTTCACGCCGCGCGACAGAGAGGAGTTTTCGCATTAAATGCCCATCAAAACAAACCTGACACGCACACTCAAATTTCCTCTTGGGTTCGGCAGGAAGTCGAAATGAAAAGAAGCCTTTTCAAAACCTGAAATGCCATTTTAGAGCTTGCAACGCCTTTTATCAGTAAAAAGAAAGCCTTTTCACTTTGACTTCAGGGGCTAGCCAACAAAGTTAGTCATTCTCATGATTGCACATAACCTTCTCATGACCGTGACAGTCGTTCCATGATCGCGCATAACGTTCCGTGGTCACATTTACCTTTCTATGGTCGAAGAATGCCCTAGAAAGAGATAGAGAAATAGTCCAAGGTTGTTTTGGACAAAATTTATTATCGATACTGAAATATTGACATGGTAAAAATTTCTTCTTTTCTTTTAATAACATATACATGGTTAAAACTTTTTACTAGAAATTTTAAACTGAGAAGGGATACATCAGGCAAGGTTGAGGTCATGTAATAATCTATCTACTAAGGGCTCAACCTCAGCCCTGATCGCGTCCAGCTACTCCTGTCCGCCAACATTGGCATCCCCCACCACTTGATCTAGATCTAAGCCTGGGCTGTGGTTAATCCTGAGCCTGTAGAGAACAGTGGAGACCGTGGCACTGACTTCGGTCCTTAGCCTCTTCTTGTACCTCATCGCAGACTCTGGGATGCTGGTGACCAGCAAATCAACCTGGGCCGTGACCAGATTGCAAGACTCCTCGAGAGACAAGTTAACCTTCTTAGGTTTAATAACTTCAGCCTCAAGAGAGTTCGCAACCACCTTCAGTTTCTTGAAGGTATCCCTCTCAACAAGATTTCAGCCTTTGTTGATGGAATCCAAGGCCTCTTTCTCTCTGCGGGCGAACCCCTCGGCCTCTCGAGCAAGCCTCTCGGCTTCTCGAGCGAGCCTCGCGGCTTCTCGAGCCCTATCGCTAGCCACTTTGTAGCGGTCAACGACTCGAAGGAGAGAGTCAAGGTCGAGCCCTCGTTGAATGTACTTCTCCTACGGGTGCTCGTTCTCCTCCTGAAGGGATGTGCATAATGCAGTCTTTTCCCTCAGAGAGGCCAACACCTTTGCCAGATCTTCCCCGCTGTATCTCCTAGAACGATAACCAAAAGTCATGCACACATAAACCGACAATAAGGGAAAGACATCCAAAAAGTTAAGGATCCTCACCTGGGAGACAGATATGGGCTGGACCACAATGGGGTCCATAACTTCCACATCCTCTGCTGATGGTGCAGAAGGAGAGGAAGACATCCTGAACAAACCATATGAAGACCAACTTAATTCATTCCTAACTAACTCAATTTAGTTAGAGAAAAATAACAATGATTTACCTCAAGCCATGAGGACCAATTTGCATGGCCTTGGATGAGACCTGAGCCACAGTTGTAGCTAATGGCTGGGGGGTTGAGGCCTTGTTCCTTCTTTCATAGTCACTTTCGACAGCTGAGGAAGAAGTCCCAACCATCCTTTGAGCAAAATCTGCTAGATGATCCAACATCATCGCTTGATCACTTCCTTGAAGCTGCTAAAAGATCGAGCGGTTGCAAAAACACCAATTGTCTTAAAAAACTACCTCCAAGAATAAATCTACACTAACCTACCAAGAGAGAATTACCTCTTGAGATGGCGGTGCAACACTAATCCCCTGTGAGTCCAGCGCCTCAACATTTTCTTCGCCGATCAAACCTTCTTCCTCATCGCATCACTCTTTGTTCGGGGATGCCATTAGAACAAAAGGTTAAGGAGATGAAAGGTTTGAGACTTAGAAAATTTGTGAAGAAGTTGGGAGTTCCACAGCAAGGTGACAGCTATTTATAGAGTTCTAAGGGAGACACTTCAAGTTTTTAGCCTAGGACGTGGCGTGAAGGCATCGAGATCCTCCCTAGTGCCTGCCCGGTGACCATTTCCCTAGATCTTCTCCTTAAGTTTTGTGGGGATTCGAAACAACACAGTTCAACGCAGGAAATCAAAGTGACGTACATTGTTTAGAATTTGAAGCAATACAACCATTACAATGGGCCTTTGTCATTTCAAATTCGAGGGCTAGTTGACGAGGATTGTTAGCTGTGCTTAGACTCCCATGGCCATGCGTACACCTCCATGGTCGTGCATAACACTCCATGGTCACAAGTACCTTTCTATGGTAACGGAAAGATACTGGGTAATCCAAAGATGTTCTGGACATAGCCCAGCAATCATATTTATTTCTTGCAAATTATAATGAAACTCTATAGATCTCAAGCACTGAGTATCATAAAGGTCCATAATCTTGTACTGTATGCGTGAATGTCATGGTTCCGGAGACATCTCCCTATGACCAGATCCTCTCACAGATACAAAGCCTGGTATCATTACGATGGTCGCAGAGGTATGCGATCATCCTGTATAATAACTGTACCTTGATCCTTATAATTATCCCTGAGATAATTATAAGTCCCTGACAAGGTAACCGTCGAAGTAGACTTGAATGGTAAGGCAGTTTCACGACGCCAAGTCAGAGCTACCCAACTGCCACATAACCATGATCTGCGGCAACTACCACATACCCACGACCATAGCTGCCATGATGAGGTGGTTATAGACAGTCATGGGACGTGTCTTCAGGAGGGTAACCAACAATCTCTTCGGCAAGTATAAAAAGACCTTCAAGGGAAGGATCATATGCTAGCACACTTACTTTGTAACGATCTCTCTGTAATCCTTTTTCCAAATAAACAAATACACAGGAAGTAGGGTCATTACTCAGCTATGAGGACCCGAACCTAGATAAATTCCCGTGTCCCTGATTCGTAGATACTTTGAATACCTTGGTACTTGTCTGATTGGCTCCCTTCATAACCCATCTCATTCTTGCATAAGTTCGACAGGAGGACCCCCAGGTTCCAATTGTCGACAGGAGTTAGTCCTCGGTTTCTCCCTCTAGTGGTTTCGTTTCTTTGTTGATCAAGATTTGTTTTGGCCTTGTCCATTTTGTTGATGAAAGGAAGATTGACGCTATTCTAATTCAGAGATATGTTTCTTTTTTCGTCATGATTGATTTGTTCTTGTTCTTCTTCTGGAGGTCTTCTATTGGGATCTTTGTCGACCAGTTGGTTCATGATCGCTACTGGAGGGACCTATGGTCATCTTGTGCTCATGTTCGCAAGTCGTGTTCACTTTGGTCATTTTGTTTCTACTTGTGGTTGAAAGTGGAGTTTCAGTTGTTGATGTGATCGATATTGTTAGTGTTCGCCACTAGAGGGGCCTTTGTTATGATATTTGTTGACTAGGTTGTTCGTGGTCATAAGTGGAGTTTCATTTGAAGTTCTGATCATTTTGTGCTTGTGTTTGTAAGTTGTTCTTTCCTTGGTCTCTTAGTTTCTACTTGTGGTCGAAAGAGGAGATTCAGTTGTAGCAGTGATCGATTTTGTGCTTGTGGTCGTTTTTGATACCACAAGGATCAGGGTTTTACTGGCTTTAGGGTTTCCCCTTTCTTAATCATGTTTGATCCTCTCTGTTTAGATGGGAGTATTGGTTCATTTTCTGAACAAGAAGTTTGGTCTTCAACTCAATCTAGTATTACTTTTAATGGGTTTAGAGATGTAAGCGAATTTCATCTTCTTCTCTTTATTTTCCGTTCGGCTTTTCGACCAACAGAGAAGGTTATTCAGGACACTCTAGCTGCTTTTTTTTGGTAGTAAAGCTGAGCATTTCAAGGTTATTCAAATTTCTGAATTCGGTTTTAGATTCTCAGTTGCTAGTAAAAAAGTGGGCTTTAAGATTCTTAAATCTTGGAAGATTAGTCATGAAAGTTTTTCTTTGGTCTTTTCTCTATGAAGAGATGGAGGTCCCAATTGGAAATGGGAGTATTTTAACTAGTTGATTGAACAAGAGAAGGAATGGATTTTAGTCAAGAAGAAGTCTAAACGTCGCCCTCTTTTAAAGTGGACGGAAAAGTTATCCCATTCTAATTTTCTGAAGAAGATTTCTAGTGACGAGGTTCCTAAAGCTAAGATGGATATTACCTGCTTCAAATGTCTTTGTCCAAGTCATTTTCGAAGAGATTTTCATTCTTTAGTAAGGTGTAATTGCTGCTTCAATTATAGTTATATCTGTCGATTCTGCTATAAAAGAAATCTTAGCCTTCTTAAGTTCAAACAAAAGGATGCCTTTGCACTTGCCCATTTTTCTAAGCAGCCGATAGGCTTGCATGCTTTGAAGCAAGTTAGTGGGCTTAATATTGATTACTCTTTTGGGTTTTTGAAGTGCTCTATTGACATCAGATGTGATAGGAGAAAGAAAGTCATTTTTGCTAATAATTTCCATGATTTCTTCGAGGAATTTAAATCTTTTGGAGTCGTTTCACCTTCTTCCTTGCTTCCCGTCTCTACTCCTTCTTCCTCGGGCTCCATTGTAGCTGAACCT
The DNA here is from genome assembly GCA_019359835.1 of Pharus latifolius. NCBI lineage: Eukaryota > Viridiplantae > Streptophyta > Magnoliopsida > Poales > Poaceae > Pharus > Pharus latifolius. The sequence goes on from CM033325.1 coordinate 38,001,998, forward strand.
ACTTCAAGTTTTAATTTCCCTTCTCCTTTGATAATGGCTAACTATTGGGTTGATCCTACTCCATTTCTGCAAAATGGTCTAGAGGAGATTATTGTTCCAGAGAGACCACTCAAAACAACGTTCATTGCGTTAAGGAATGAAGCTAATGAAGATATGGCAGTGGCTTCACTCACGCCAGAAGCTAATAATCCCCTTCAAGTGATAGCTAATTACTTTCTGAATGAGAGAGGAATGCAAGCTCACATTTCTCCATCTGATTTAGGCCCGGCTTCGACTGTGGTGCGTTTTGCTTCTACCTTGAACAGAGATAGTATGCTTGATGAAGGTCTCCATATTATAGAAGGCTTCCTTTTGTTCCTCTCTTGGTACAATGAAGGGCCTGACTTAAGAAAGAAGAGTTTGAATCATATTGTATGTCTTATGCTACTCAATTTTCCTTTGGGTTTTTGGTCAATGCATAATCTTGCCAAAGCGGTGTCCAATTTTGGGCAATTAAAAGAATAGGACAAAGGATATCAACTAAATGGCGATCGGTCTCCTGTCATGCTTAAGTGTCTTGTTATAGACTTGGTTGATAGCCCTCACTTTCTGGTAATCATTGAACCAGATGAGAACTTAGGACTTAGCTAGACAGTCCAAGTAGTCATTTGCTATGTGCGTCATATAGGAGCTCAGAATGGAGATGAAGATGATCATGTAGATTTTCACCCAGGAGGTAATGATGACAATGAGCACCAAAATGATAATGCTGATCAAAATGAGGGTGACAATGAAGATGGGGACAATGATGAAGATGATCAAGTTGACAATGGTGACATAGAAAAAGACCCTATCTGGGATTCTCTAGTTCCACAGAACCAAGAAGATCAAGACTGGCCTCCATGGAATGAAGAAATGCAAGAGTCAATTGGTTCTCTGTCTTTTTGTGAAATTTTTTATTCTTCGGATGGCTCTGTTGGAAATGCTTTGGTCAATGGTTCAATATCTTTTTCTTCATGTAAAAAGGAGTAGGTGTTTTGTGTTCATAATTCTATTTCCTCTTGGACTTTTGACCAAAGTGTTTTGAGTTTCAATCTGTGTTTAAGAGTGTCTTGGACCCTATTTGACCTTGAAGCCTCAAGAACATCTGGTCATAATCATTCTTGGCGTTTGTCTAAGAAGTTGTAATGGGAACTTCTGGTCATAATCTTCAGTTGTAGGTGATGGAAGCAGGGGTGCTGCAACAAGCATCTCTTCATTCTCCTCATTCTCAATTTGATCATGTGCACTTGCCTGCAGAATGTTAGTCGTGCAAGGATACACATCATTCTTGCAAACAGATGTATTAATTTTCCGTACAACTTTCTTACGTTTTATTTTATTTTCAGCTGCACAAGCAAGAGCAAATATTTGCAACAGAGAAACATATTCTTTATCAATAACAATATTGTATATTTTCTCATTAAGTCCACGTAAGAATCTAATCTCTTTTTCTCCATCAGTTTCTTCTAAATCACAACGAGACATGCATATCTGTAACTCTTGATAGTACTCCTCTACAGATTTTCTACCTTGATTCAAGCATTCTAATTTCTTATGCATATTACGTTTAAAAGGAGGAACAAAACGTTGACGCATAGCTTCTTTTAACCTAGCCCATGTGTCAGGTTGTAAGCGGAGAGTAGCAAGTTCATTCCACCAGATGATAGCAAAGTCTTTAAATTCACTAGTGGCTTGCCTAACCCAATGGATTTGAGGAACTTGATGGGAATTAAATTTTTGTTCAACTATCATCTCCCAATCAAAGTAAATTTCACCATCATATGCACCATAAAAAGAAGGTAAGGCTATTTTACCATTGGCATTGTCACCTCCATTATCTTTTCGATCGTGATTCCAGCGTTGATATAGTTGTACATTTTCCCCAATGATCCATGAACCTGCCATTGTCAGTAGAAAACAAAAGATAACACAAAAGTATTATCCCTATCAACTACTAGGTTAGATCTCACGCTCTCAAGCAATCTTACCAAGTTCTTACCCGGTTCTTACCAACACAGCGAGGGACGGTGCAACCGGTGGCTGGTTCGTGACACCGTGAGGGCATGACGAAGCGATTGCAAGGGTCAATAACCTGTGCTGATCAGAAGGATGTATTTGTGGAGCTTGGATATGCAATATTTAGTAGCAAGGAATATGCAATCATCGAAATCAGAATAGCAAACCTGAATAAATATCCAAAGTACTTGTCAAAGTTGCTGGCCTAAACTCGTTCTCAGACCTAGCTCAAGCAAGCAAAACGAATGACGTAACACTGTCGATACAAAGGATACAAGCACTTTTGATTTTTTTTTTCCTTGCTTTTTATTTATTTTATTTTTTTTATCTTTGTGCGGCTTCTTTTTTTTTGCACTTGCCTTTTTCACCTTTTTTTTTTAAATATCAATAGTACCGCATATGAGAGATTATAAGATATATACACAAACACTCAATTTTCTCTCGCTGGAAAAACAGATCTACTATGTAGAAACTTCCTATGCTGTTTTCGGATTTTTGGAGGCCTCAAACGCTAAAACGTATAACAGAAACGTTGTAGATCGTTTCGTGTTGATCAATTTGCATATATGGAACACCAATTTTGGATAACGGATCTAGGCGATATGGGCCCCGCAATTACAGTCCATGTAGGAAATCCGAAATCAAACAGATTCACTTTCAACGCGATTTTGGACTTGAAAACGGCATTTCTAGAACTTCTCACAATGGACAAAGTTGTAGAGAATTTTCGGAGCTACAATTTAGACTGTGAATTTGTCCAATTTGGAGTTCATACGAAGGAGATAAAAGCAAAATATCGAACTTGATAGATTGACACCCGATTTGGACGCGGCGGCTACGATGACGACGTGATGGCGTTAGACTCGACGTCAAGATGCAAGACTCAAACTAGATTAAGAACTTACTCTAAACCAGCAACAAGACGATGACGATGGATACAAATTCAACAACGCGAAACTGAAAACGAAATCGCGAAGGGCACAAAGTGGCTTGGACGATGGATATGACGGCGAACTCAAATATTTTTGTGGGGCAATTTTCTGGACTCTAGGTGAAAGATGAATAATGAACAAATGGGATACAAGTATACCTGACGGGTAACCTGGCTCTGATACCACTTAATGGGGACAGGGATGCCCGAACTTCCGTCAGGTGGAGGATAAGTCGATTAGGCGGCGCGAGACACACAATATCCGGCTTCTTGATCGGCACGATCAAAACCCCTGCAATCGCAGCACCACGCGTCCTCTGGTTATCAACCGTGCGCTGCCCGGTTGACCTCGCCACGAAGGCTAATCCCTGCCAGTGAATCGAGAACACAAGCAAGAACAAGAAAGATGCAACTGAATTTGCAATTGAGGATGAAGCTCACGAGTTGGGGTCTCACAAACTGATGAACGGCGACACTGTTCAAAGACAGAATTGATCTAAGCAAAACCCAAGTCTAAACGGCAGCCATGGCGGCCATATATATACTGTATGGGGCGGCCATGGGGTGGAGGAGGAAACCCTAGGGGTACATGGGCCTTGGGCCCAAAGTGGAGCGTCGCAGCGCACGTCAGATTCTGATCGTAATTTTGTTTTGATGATTCCTGTTGATTCGTAAGGAATTTGGACATGGGACTGGATCCGTTGGAAATCTCTCGTCGTTCTCTTGTCCGTAGAGTCCAAGAACGTCGAAAACGGACTTCGTATGTGGCCTGTACGTCTGTTTGAAGTTGGACTATGCGCAGATGGCCGAACCGGACTCGCGGATGAATTGAGCTCACTTGTGGGCTGGCCTTGGAGCGACGTGGCTTGTGCGACCTTAGAGGTGTAGAGGCGCCTTTCTTGAGCACTTCTTGTGTTTGGGGAGGTGGCCAAGGTGGAGGCCGAACTTGTGGCGGCGACAGCACAAAATCCAGACGACGTACGTGCTGCCAGCTTTCGCGTCCTGGCCAAGGTGGCGGACGATGACATCTTGATGACCACCATGTTGATGTCGTCTTGGTCATAACCATGATGTACATGGTCTCATCAAGTTGAAACCTTTCTTTAAATGTTTGATCGTCTCTAAGCAAAACTTGAAGAAGTAGGTGACTCCAATTTCATCTGTTGCCCTCAGGAGAAGTCCCTAATTTGCATCTAAGTTCAATGACTTCAAGCCTTTTGTGGCGCCTGCTCTTCCAACACCAATGATTCAAGCTTTGGGTCGTAATTGTGGGATATCAGCTAAGTTGTTATCAGCTAATCATCTTATGGGTCCAGTAGTTGAAAATATTGATGATTGATCAACTTCTAGTGATGGTTTTAATCATCTTATCAGCTGAGTTGTTAAAACTTTGTCTCGGTGGTATTTACTTTATTATCTGTGGTCATGGAGAACTTTGTTTTACTTACTTTTTGTCAAGCGGGCTGGTTTTGAGCATTTTAGACATTTCTATTACAATATATGTAATGCAATATTTGGTTGCTTATCATCTTTTCTATTAATAACAACAAGATTTATAGCATTCTAAATTGGAACATCAGAGGTTTAAATTCTTTTGCAAAGAAGAAAGTAGTGTATAATAAAAGCAAAGGAAGCTAGATGTGGCATCATTTGCCTTCAAGAAACAAAAATGGAACTAGTCGATTCATTTCTAGTAAAAAGTTGTTGCCCTAAGTACTTCTTGGGTTTTGATTTTTTACCTTCAGTTGGTTCTTTGGGAGGAATTCTAACTATGTGGAACATTCAAATTTTTCAAGGAGCAGGAGTCTACAAAAACAAGTTCTCTTTGATAGTGGAATATTTCACAAATTTTCAGGATTAACTTGGGTTATAACCAATATTTATGCTCCTTGTACCTCTCAAGGCAAACAAGAATTCCTTCAATGGTTCCAAAATATCTAAATGCCGGATCGTATTCATTGGTTAGTCATGGGTGACTTCAACCTTATGAGATCTACTTCTGATAGAAGTACAGGAAGGGTTAACTTAACAGAAATGGATGGGTTTAATTCTGCTATTAACCATCTTCAACTTGAATAGATACCTTTTAAAGGGAGGAAATTTACCTGGTCGAACATACAATTGTTACTCCTCTTCTGGAAAAGCTTGATTGGTTCTTTGCTAATGGAGCGTGGATAGAAGCTTTTCAAAAAAATTTTTGTTTCTGTCCTAAGCAAATCAACATTGGACCATGCACCATGTGTTCTGAGAATTAATTCTAATATGCCTTTGGGACATATTTTTAGATTTGAAAATCATTGGGTAAAATGGTTAGGTTTTAAAGAAATTGTCTCTGAAGTCTGGAATTCAGCTGACTGTGAAGACAATATAGCAAAGAAAATAGCTAGCAAGTTCAAATCACTTCGCCAAGCTCTAAAATCTTAGAGTAGCAAAACTTATCAATTGAAAATCTGGATTGATAACTCTAACTTGGTTTTAGCCTTGTTAGATGGTTTGGAGGAGCAAAGAACTCTAAGTGCTCTATAATTTTACTTTTGAATTCTTCTAAAAGCTCATTTGAGACATTTGTTGAAAGCTGATAATGAATATTGGAGGCAGAGAGGAAAATTTTGGTGGCTAAACTTGGTGATGAAAATACAAAATTTTTTCATTCAGTGGCTTCAAAAAATTTCAGAAATAATTTTATTGCCATACTAAAGAATGACTTGGCTTGTGTTTTCAAAACACATCAGGAAATGGCTGAACATTTGTGGTCTACTTTCAAGATTAAACTTGGTGCTTCAAATTTTACTTATGTTGATTTTAATTTGGATGAATTACTTCAAAACTTTAAGAGGGATTTTTCTCACCCTGAAAGTCCTTTTCTTCCAGATGAAATTGACTTGGTTATTTGCCAAATGCCTATTAATAAAAGCCCCGTCCAGATGGTTTCAATGGTCAATTCCATAAATCTTGCTAGGAAATCATTAAGTCAAATTTCTATAAACTTTTTCAGCTTTTTTATGAAGGATCAGTGGATTTACAAAGACTAAATTCCTCATGGATTATTCTTTTGCCGAAAAAGGATGAAGCTCTGAAGGTTAATGATTTTTGGCTGATTTCATTTGTTAATAGTGTTATCAAATTAATTACAAAGATCCTTGCCTCTAGACTTCAGAAAGTGATTAAAACTACAGTTCATAATAATCAATATGGATTCATTCAAAGTCGTTCTATTCAAGATTGCTTGGCTTGAACTTTGAATATTTACATATTTGTAAAGTGAAGAAATATCCAACAGTGTTGCTTAAACTAGATTTTGAGAAAGCTTTTGATACTATTGAACATAATTCAATTCTGGAAGTCATGAAAATTAGAGGATTTGATAATAAATGGTTGAATTGGATCTCAGCAATACTGCAAATTGGATCTTCTAACATACTTCTAAACAATGTTCCTGGGAAAATTATTCAGTGTAAAAGAGGTGTTAGATAAGGAGATCCTCTCTCCGCGTTGCTTTTTGTGATGGTGGCAGATCTTTTACATAGTATTTTGAATCTTGCTAAAAGAAAAAGTCTACTGGAACTTTCGATTGATAACTTATCTTTTCAAGATTTTTCCATCATTCAGTATGCAGATGACACTCATATAATCCAAAGAGCCTCATCTAAAGAAATTTTCTTATTAAAAGCCCTTCTGTAATCTTTTGCATCTTCAATAGGACTGAAAGTGAATTTTGATAAATCTTTTTTAGTTCTAGTGCACTGTGATCATGATACAATAGTCAATTTAGCCAGAATCCTTGGTTGTAAATTGGGCTCTTTCCCTTTCACTTTTTAGGGATGTCTCTCGGAACTTCGCAGCCAAAAGTGACGGAATTCGAGGGATTGATCAAATGAACGAAGAAAAGACTTACGGGGTGGCATCTTTCTTTCCTTTCTCTAGGAGGAAGATTAACCTTATTAAATTCGATATTATCTTCTTTGCCAATATTTTTTATGAGTACTTTAAAAATGCTGGAGAAGGTAATTGATAGAATTGATAAAATTCGAAGAGCCTTCTTATGGAAAGGCCAAGTTTCATATGTTGGAGGTAATTGTTTTATTGCTTGGTCTAGAGTTTGCGGATCAAAAAAAAAAGAGGGAGGATTAGAGGTGTTAAACCTTAGAGTTCAAAGCTTGGCTCTGTTGATTAAGTTCTTATTTAAGTTATACAATCAGAAGGATATTCCTTGGATTAACTTGTTATGGGAAAATTATTATTCGCAAAATCTACCTCAATGGTCTATGGCTAAAAATCCTTCTGGTGGAAAGATGTTCTGCAAAATCTTACATTTTTTCAAAGTTTATTCAAATGTGTCATAGGTAATAGATTATCGTATAGTCTTTGGACAGACCTATTGCACCGCAATGTATTATCTCAGGATTGGGCAGAGTTATATTCTTTCGCTAATCAGGAAGTTTCAATTTGGAATTTTGTGGTAATAGAAGAGTTATTGGATTATTTTTTGCTCCCCTTGTCGCCAATTGCGCATCAACAATTCATTCTTTTATCTCACCTACATCAGAATCTTCAACAAGTTGGGGGAGTAAATGATGAATGGTGTTTCAATGAATCCCAGAGAAAGGAATACCCAACACAAAAGGTTTATACGGCCATGGTGGGTCAATCACAAGTGCATGGAATTTTCAGATTTTGTTGGTAGAACAGTTGTCTTCTTAAACAAAAGATTTTCTTGTTGATCTTCCTGCTTTATAGACTGAATACAAGAGATTTATTAGTGAGAAAGCATTTTAACTTAGATAGTCAGGATTGTGTTTGTTGTTAAAGTAATGTTTTAGAAACACAAGTTCACTTATTCTTTCTCTATCCATTTGCTATTTCTTGTTGGAGAACCATTGGTATATCTTAGATTGTGGATGATAATACGTGGGACATGTTATTAAGAGCTAAATTTCAATTTAAGGAAATTGAAGATTTCTACTGGGAAGTGGTGATCACAGCTCTGTGGCACTTATGGACAATCAGAAATGAGATTATATTTCAAAATCATTCAAGAGCAATAGCAGATTGGTTGAAGATCTTTGTTTTTGATTTACACATTATTATTCAGAATTAAACCAGCTAACAAACCTGGTTTAAGTAGGTGGATTGATCTTTTGTAAGTTTCTTTTGTTTTGGCTTTGTTTACATTTGTAACTTTTTCATTATCTTCTTGATAATATATTTCTTACAGTAGAGTTTTCCTACTATTTCTCTTCAAAAAAAGTAACAAAATTAATGTGGCTGACAGGTGGACCAAAAAATATAGGACCCACCTGTCAGTGACTCGGGCTGTAAATCACGAAATAAAAGGAATTACAACGGTCAGATTCACAAAAAATTAAGTATTCTCAATGACAAGTGGGCCATTAAATTCAATGGGCCCACTATCAGTGTAGTGTGTATCGGTGAAAAAGTATGCGAAGAAGCCGAAGTATTGTTGCCATGCGATAATGTTGGGCTTCATCGTCCTCTGACGAATTTAACCTCTGCAACTGAAGTTGGGCCCCACAAGTATTTGCCCCACATGTCAGTGATGAAGTTTGGGGGTGAAATAAGTTATAATGTGGGGATTTGCACCAAAGTGTGCAGTAGTGGTGGGACCCACTGTGTCGCCTCGTTATTCGTTGAGATTTTATGCGCTTTCACTGACTTGCGGGATCTATTGTTTATTGGCCCACCTGTCATTGATGTGCATTTCGGTGTAGGAGTACGGGTTCAATTTTAAAAGCTATTGCTTTGCAGTGGTGGTGGGCCCACTATACATGCCTCGGGATGCAGCGTGACAGCTAACTCCAGTGAATGATGTGTGGGTCCCGCAATAAATTAGGCCCACCTGCTAGTGACCAGTTTTAATTTGTGGGGTGCGCGTAACAAAATAAAAAAAATCTGTGAGGCTCACAAACCGCGTTTTCGAGTGGCTGTGTTTGCTCCAATGGCGCGGTTTCGGCTGTTGCGCACCTGTGGGGGCCACCAAAAAGACATGCTGTATTGTTGCTTGACCAGGCGCTGAATTTTGGTTGGAGCGGCTTGGCTGACGGAGCGACTCACGTGGATGACGTCCGCTGGTTGGAGCGGCTCCATTGGATAACCCAAATAACAGATTTATCAAATATTTTTTACAAATAACCCATAGATAAAAACTAATTGCAAAAATGACCCAGAGTTCCCGTCTTTTGCAAAAACAGCCCGCCACGTGAGCCTCTCGAGTCTTGGAGACTCGACAAGTGACTTGTCGTGTTGCGGGGGTAGAAATTGGCTTGTCGCTTTCTGGAGTAGTGGCCAGTGACTTGTCGAGTGCCCAACACTCGACAATCCCTCTGGCTCCTGTAACAGCTAAAAAAAGTTTATTCGCCCAAAAACACAAACAATTTGACTAAAAACACAAACAATGTAACTATCATAAAAAACAAAACGCTGGTTCGACCAAGCACACAAAACGTTGATTCAACCAGACACAAAATACAACCAGCACAAAGCCGCTAATTTGACTAGACACAGAAAAAACCGACCAGCGGACCTCGAGGATCAAGCCAGAAATTTACAAATCTGCCAATTCAACCACAGTCAAACACGACCAACACAAACAAATCTACTAGGCGACCAAACACAAAATACGATCATTGATCAAAAGCAATAATCTCCAACACAGGCAAATCTACTGATTCGACCAGACATAAAGAATGACTAGTGGAGTTCGAAGATCACACCAGAAAATTACTGTCAACACAAAAAGGAAAATTATTGTTAACGTTTGTATTGATATGACCACGCTGGCGCAACCAAGATTTTTTTAGCTGTTACAGGAGCAAGAGGTTTTGTCGACTGCCCAGCACTCAACATGTCGATTTTCACCCCCGCAACGTGAGACGTCATTTGTTGAGTCTTCAGGACTCGAGAGGCTGATGTGGCAGGCTATTTTTATAAAATACGGCAACTCTAGATTATTTTTACAATTAGTTTTTTTTGGTGAGTTATTTGTAAAAAAAATTCAGATTTACCACGTGGAGAAATAGGAGTATATTTTTTTCTCTCTTTTTTATCAAGCTCTTTAATCTTGGTTGTCGAGTGCTTGATATGCCTTATATTACATGGAGATGCTCATGTATTGGGTGGTTTCTATAGCTGTGCTATGAAGCATCTGAAGCAGATTCTCCTTCCTATGTATTAGGCGTGTATGGTTATGCTACACCTTTGGATCAAATAGTCAAGGCAGTTAGTAAAATATAAAGTTTTGACTTTTAAGTTGTATAAAACCCACTTAAAACGAATGTTATTGTAAGACCTTAACATAGAGATTTTAGTTATATTTATACATATTAATTTTTATGGTGATATTTAGCAAGTATGAAAACTTTCGAACTGAATAATATCAATCAAATTACTATTTTAGACTAGAAAATAGGCAAACACCACTATTAATATAAGTTAGGACTTGAGATGAACATAGCGTGGGCCAGTTACGTGAACACATGGTGCTTGGTTCTCAAGAACCAAATGCCTACAAACCGGTAGGGTGGGTCATCACCTGCTGTATATGCTAGTGTATCACACCTTCCAAGAGGACGATGGATTTCACTGCAAATTTTTCAGTGCTAGCCTCCATCATAAAATGTAGTTCTGAATTTAGCGCTACATGTAGTAACTACCGTACATAATGAGTTTATGTCTCTATTTTCAAAAGTTTTGAAAAATATTGAAAACTAGGTAGGTGGCTACGCGTTGCCGCGGGTATGGAGAGAATATATCATATGAGCATGTGTAGTGATTTTATGTTTATTCATATATTTTTTACCCATATTTATTCAATTGGAATACCTAATTTAATGGAAAATTATGGTTTGGTACTTTGCCTTTACAATCCAATTCGTGTGTAACTCAATAATACAGCGCTTATTTGATGAATTAATCACACTCTATAAAAAATTTTTGTGTAAATGCGAGTAAAGGATTTATGGGTGAAGATTCAAAAAAGTTTATTTCCAATTGTAACTAAATCATTCTTTTCTTTAGGATTTGATAGATTTAGAATGATCAGGTTTGGAGTGGTACGTTAAAGTGGTCGATGTATCTGTGGTCGGCAGGTTGATGGGTGAAGATATGGATGAGTGATCGTATGAACAGTGATTGATGTAGTTGTGGTGGTCGAAGTCATTGGGCCAACGGGACGCGGACGCGGACGTGGTTGAAGGTGGAGATGTTGATGAACTTGTCGAAGTAGGAACTGATCAGGTGGTGTGGCGGCTGAGATTTGAGCTGATTTGGTTAGGATCGGTGGTGCAGTGCTGTTGGCGGTGGGTAGCTGACTCTTATCAGTAACTTGACTTGGTCTAAGGACAAGGTTGAATACAACTCACAGAATGACTCCTCCAACGGCCTTCAGGCACTGAAACAGATAGTGAGACAGACACCATATATAGAACTTGAATGACAATACACCCATATATTCTACCAAACAATCTGAAACTGTACCCAGGACACTTTTCTTTTAGAAAGATAAGAAAACATTAAGTTTAGCTGAAAAATCCTATCATTTCATGTTTGAAAATTCTTTGAACAGGTTTTTATGTGAAAATTTTCATGACTTCTATAAAATTATTTCATAATTGTGTTCTATGTGTTTTAGAGATCAAGCATATAAAATTTGAGCCAATTTGGAGTTTATTTGGTCGCTATTTGAGGGCAACAGAGGGCTGGTCAAAGGGGGAGGATTGGTTGAGTGAGAAGCCTGATCGAAAGTGAAATGCAGGGTGTGGTTGAATGGGATTCCAAGCCAACCAGTTACTCAGTCGTGGTTGAATTTTGTTCGATCTTGAATACAAACACGACGCGCGGTCCAATTTTAGTTGAAAAATTTTATTATTTCATTCTTGGAAATAGTTTGATAGGACATTTTATGTATAAATTTTCATCATTTGTACAAAATTATTTCACAATTGTGTTCTATGTGTTTTAAGGATCAAGCACATAAAATTTAAGCAAATTTGGAGTTTATTTGACTCCTATTTGACCACATTTAAAAATTCTACAAAAAAACTATCTGCTGGGCTAAATCAGGGCACAGTGGGCTGGTCGAAGGAGATGGATTGGTCGAATGAGAAGTTCGGTCGAAAGGAAAATGTGGGGTGTGGTCGAATGCGATTCGAACTCAACCAGTTACTCACACACAGTAAAATTTTATTCGAACTGGAACACAAATATGACCCGCATTCCAATTTTTTGTTGAAAAATCCTATATTTTATGTGCAAATTTTCATCATTTCTACAAAAATTTTTCACAATTGGGTTCTATGTGTTTCAGAGATCAAGCACATAAAATTTGGGCCAATTTGGAGTTCATTTGACCCCTATTTGACCACACCTAAAAATTGGACAGAGAAAATTGGTCGAATGAGAAGCTGGGTCGAAATGGAAAAGCAGGGGGTGGTCAAATGCGATTCGAACTCAACCAGTTACTCAGCCACGGCTGAACACAACTACAACTTGTTGGCCAATTTTTAGTTGGAAAATGCTATTATTACATGTTTGCAAATTCTTTGACACGACATTTTATGTGAAAATTTTCATCACTTCTACAAAATTGTTTCACAATTGTGTTTTATGTGTTTTAGGGATTAAGCATACAAAATTTGAGCCAATTTGGATTTTATTTGACCCTTATTTGATCACATTTAAAAATTCGACAGGGAAAACTATCTGCTGAGCAAAATCAGGGCAACAGCAAGCTGGTCGAAGGAGGTGGATTGGTCAAATGAGAAGCTCGGTCGAAAGGAAAATGCGGGACGTGGTCGAATGCGATTCGAACTCAACCAGTTACTCACACGAGGTCGAATTTTACATGGACGGGTTGGTCGAAGGAAATGCATTGGTCAAATGAGAAGCTCGATCGAAAGGAAAATGCGGGGTGTGGTTTAATGCGGTTCGAACTCAACCAGTTACTCACACGTGGTCGAATTTTACTTAGATTGGAACACAAATATGACCCGTGGCTCAATTTTTTGTTGAAAAATCCTATTATTTTATGGTTGCAAATTGTTTTAGACGACATTTTATGCACAAAATTTAATTATCTCTACAAAATTTTTCACAGTTGTGTTCTATGTGCTTCAGGAATCAAGCATACAAAATTTGGGCCAATTTGGAGTTCATTTGACCCCTATTTGACCACATTCAAAAATTGGGCCGTGACAATTAGTCGAATGAGAAGCTCGGTCGAAAGGGAAATGCAGGCCGTGGTCAAATGCGATTTGAACTCAACCAATTACTCAGATGTGGTCAAATTTACCTGGACTGGAACACAAACATGATGTGCGGCCCAATTTTTAGTTGAAAAATCCTATTATTTCATGGTTGGAAATTGTTTTACACGACATTTTATGTGAAAATTTCCATCATTTCTACAAAATTATTTCACAATTGTATTCTATGTGTTCCAGAGATCAAGCACACAAAATTTGGGTGAATTTGGAGTTCATGTGATCCCTATTTGTCGACATTTAAAAATTGGACAGAGAAGATTGGTCAAATGAGAAGCTGGGTCGAAAGGGAAAAATAGGGGGTGGTCGAACGCAGTTCGACCTCAACCAACTATTCACACGCAGTCGAACTTTACTCGGGTTGGAACACAAACACAAGCCGCAGTCCAATTTTTAGTTCAAAAATCCTATTATTTCATGGTTGGAAATTGTCTGACACGACATTTTATGTGAAAATTCTCATCATTTCTACAAAATTATTTGACAATTGTGTTCTATGTGTTTCAGAGATTAAGCATACAAAATTTGGGCTAATTTGGAGTTCATTTGATTCCTATTTGACCATATTTGAAAATTGGACAAAGAAAATTGATCGAGTGAGAAGCTTGGTTGAAAGGAAAATGCAGGGCATGGTCGAAGGCGATTCGAACTCAACCACTTACTCCCACATGGTCGAAGTTTACTCGGGCTGGAACACAAACAGGACCCGCGGTCCAATTTCTAGTTGAAAAATCCTATTTCATGCTTGGAAATTGTTTGACATGACATTTTATGCACAAATTTTCATCATTTCTACAAAATTATTTTACAATTGTGTTCTATGTGTTTGAGGGATCAAGCATATAAAATTCAAGGCAATTTGGAGTTCATTTGATCTCTATTTGACCACATTTAAAAATTGGACAGAGAAACTATCTGCTGGGCAAAATTGGGGTAGGAGCGGGCTGGTCGAAGGGGAAGGATTGGTCGAAATGTAAGCCCTGGTGGAAAGGGAAATTCAGGACGCGGTCGAATAGGATTGGATGAAATTGTTTGATACGACATTTTATGTGCAAATTTTCATCATTTCTACAAAATTATTTTAGAACTGTGTTCTATATGTTGCAGGGATGAAGCATACAAAATTTGAGCCAATTTGATGTTCATCTGGCCCGTATTTGACCATATTTAAAAATTGGATGGAAAAAACTATCTGCTGATCAAAATTAGTGCAATAGCGGACTGGTCAAAGAAGGTTTGGTCGAATGAGGAGACCTGGTTGAAAGAACAATGCAGGAGGTGGTCTAATGGCATTCAAACCTAAGCAGTCACTCACCCACCGTCGAATTTTGGTCAGACTCGAATACAAACATGATCAGCAGTCGAAGGAGTTAGCTGTGGGTGAAAGATAGGAGTCAAACATGTCTAGGGTCGTTGCTTATCGTCGAGGTGGTCGAACATCGAGACGTGGATTAGGTTGTCGAAGTAGGAGTGGTGGGCATCATAGCGGAATGTAATGCGGTGCAGTTGGGCGGATCGGTGGTGTGCGAGGGGCGGATCGGATCAGCAGTGCAATGGCGTTAGCGGTGGTGGACTCTGTGAGATCTGGCCGCAAGGGGTTGTGGGGCTAGGGTTTGGTGGTGGCTATGGGGTGGTGGTGGGAATTGTGTAGAGGCACTAGGGACTCGGCGGCGTGACAGGGTGGATGCGGCGAGGTGGCTGACGAGGGTGCCACGGTGGATCTCGCGAGATTCGGGCGGGAGTAGTTGCGGCAGTGATGGTTTTGGGCAGGGATCCGAGTAGATTTGGGGTTAAGGTGGCTGCTTGGTGTAGAACGGTGGCGGTGAGCTGTTCGAGGCGGTGGCTGGGAGTAGCAGATCTGGAAATGAGCAGATTCGAATTGGTTCAAGTGATTGAAGCAGTTGTGGTCAATGCTCTGATGGGTGCAGAGGTGGTGGAGTGATGTTAGAGGGAGTAGTGGTCGAGAGAGCCATGGTCCTGGAGCAAGTCAATGGTCAGAACGGCAATGAGGTTACTGAAGAACAATTTTTTGCGACGAGTATTGAGCCAAAATCTTGCACAAATCAAAACAAACTATGTAGAGATCTTTTACATACTCAATGATGAAAGCCAGGCAATCTTTGGTAGCAATTCAGTATTAAAGTTTAGAGTCATCTACTATTTTATGTTCTAGAATAGTACAGGTCTGCTGTTTGCCCCAATTCGACTCTTGGATATCTTGTTCTATGGGTATGATAATATGCTGTTCCACACAATAAACATGTAATATGTCTGTGATTTTTTTTATAGAGACATAGAATGTCAATTAATTGCTAACTGTGTGCTAAACAAATTAGATAATTATGTAAAATTTTCTTGTTATTTTTCCACAGTTGTTAGTATATCAGAATAGTCTTAATTACTAAAGAATTAGGTCAAAAAATTTTATTATTTTGCGAATGAGGTGCAAAAAGTCTGTTGTTATGAATAGTATAAAAGCAAATTGGAATCAGGTATGTGTGCACATTTGTTTCTCTAGTTTTACCGATGTTGTGAGTGTTGTTTTATAACTCGCTCACATTTGAGATAGGTAGGTTTGATCCACTCAAGTAATGGCGTCGGATTCATGGCAGTTGTCTGTACAACACATGAAGGTTATGTTATTAAAAATCAGTATAGTGGATCACTAGTATGGAAAAATAGGACATCAGTTTTTTATTTTATAGGAAATATTTGTTGGTGTTGTGGGAGAAGTAGAAATTTTAGTGTGCGCAGAATGTATTAGAGGTAACTGCTGGTTGGTCGTTGTTGTTGTGTTAAGATGATTTTTAGTTTTGGCGGGAAATATGTTGTGTTTGGTGAAACAAAAATAGTTAGCAGCAACAGCTAGTAATATGAATATGTACATAGTATGGTAGATGTAGCAAAAGTGTAATGTCAGAGTGATCAGGATATCATAGATTCAAGTATATTTGTATTCAAAAGAACCGGCTTCATGATTGAGATCCAGGGCATGAAAAAATTTCCAAAGGCTGATTGTCAAAAGCAGCGATGTTTTGTTGATGACAGTCGAAGAGTGGTAGTCATTGTCAGTTTAGAAGACAACTGCTTCATAGATATGGTGAATGAGTAAGTCAGTGTATGTCTGGTACAAAAGTAGAAGTAATATGTGTTTTTTGTGAGGAAATTACGTTAGAAGTGTGTGTCATGTGCCATGGGTGGGACTGTCATGATGTGAAGAACTGTGAGAACTTGAGTCTACATCACTGCAGTAATGAAATATTGTTGTTAAAGTTTTTTTGTGGGAGTTATAAGTGGCATACGCAGAACAAAGGCAGAAGGTACCTTTTTTTTTTACGTTTAGCATCTTGTTCAGGGAAAAGAATTCTTCTGGTTTAGTTTGCAGCACTGTACAGAAGCATTTGTCAAGGTAAATGCGTATAATTAGTCATAGAGGATATGGGAGGGGAGTTCAGTTTAATACCTTGTTGTAGTATTTTTAGGTGAAAAAATGTCGTGTGTCACAAATGAGCTGTCGTGTGAGTTGCATCGAAGAGAGGTGCTAAACGAAGTTGAGTCAGATAATGGTGGATGTGACAGTTGGATCACACTTGGACTTAAAGTGCTGCAAACAATTGGGTTAATAAATAAATAAACATTGCGAATAGTTAAATAATGAATGTGTTAGATGAAATTGTGTAACCTTTGGGGTGTCAGCAGAGAAGGTGGCAGAGAGACATTTGGAGATGCATCAGTTGTGTGGATAGTGATGGTAGGGTGATGTGGTGTTTGAGATATGATGTCATCTGTTTGTGTGGATTGCATTGCTGGATGTTCTGTATCGGTTGTCGTAGCGGGTGTTGTGAGTAATAGTGGAGGCTGAATTTGTGGAATAGGTGGTACTTTTCTGATGACATATCTGATGGCGTACTCCACATTCTGTTTTTCATTCATTCCTATGTGAAAGACCGCTGGTGTGGTCGTCAAGTGTGACAAAAGCGAAGGCAGATGGAGTGGATCGATTTTCATGCCATCTGATGCCTCACTGGCTGTACAACCCACAAGTTGCTTAGCAACATAAAAGAAAGCAAGAACATCCAGAGAAGCGGTTTCATTAGTGAGAATTAGTGGAAGTTTGTACCTGTAGTATAACACATTAGAAATATGAGATACAAGAATAAAATGAATGATGAATACTGAGTAAAATGAAATATAGCACTAATGCAGCAACTGGTTTTCCAGGTCTATGACAGACTGAAACATTGCGGGATAGATGGAATTGTATAGTAGGCAACTCTGCAGCTATAGCATACTGGATACCACCAAGCAACTCTGGGAATAAGCTGCGACACAGATGTGATGCAGCTGTACCTAATTCCTCTCTTTATTTATTTGAAACATATCAGAATAGATAATGGTGCTGAAGTGTTTTTGCATTGTATATAATTGGTATTTTAAGTGTAATGTGGAAAGATTTGTTATGGGATAAAAGAGATATACCCGAAAATCTAACAAAGACATTTTACTGATTTCAGCAAGTGTTTGCATTTTGGGGATGATAGCCAATGAGGATGGATTTTTCCCATTGATACCTTGTTAGTCAAATAAGTTAGCAAATTGTATCAGTAGATTTGAGGAAAGTGAGAAGATATTCTGTGTAGGAATGAATTGATATAAAGACAAATAATAGATAGGATATATGAAGAGAACTGTGAAGTAAAAAACCTTGAACGGAATTCATTGAGTTCAAGAATATCAAGATCAATGTATATGCAGGTAGTTGATGTTGACAACACTTGCAATTGACCTAAACAGGTTGTGTAACAAAAATATAATCGTGATATTTAACAGAAAACTACAATGGTTAAGAAGCAGTAAGCAAGAATAAAAGCGAACCCATGTATCGTCAGATGCGAAGACCCGCGAGTACTACAACAACAATATTGTTATGACTCTTTGCGATAACTGATTGTTCATCGAACTGTTCTCCATGTTCTTCCCATAGAATGATCCTCTATGAATATTGTTCGCTACAAGGAATAAAAAAAATAGTAGTTGGTTGTGAACATATGTTATAAGAACTGATCAATCAACTAAAGAGGGAAAAAAAGATTGTATGCGAATAATACAGACTTTTCATCTCGAATGTCGATCTGTCTGTGTTTCTTGGTCGATGAACCAGCATAATCATGAGGACCAACATAGCTTATAACACCTAACAAATATGCAGTATGACAAGTGTAAAATGGAAATCAAGAAATGGAGGCATACTGAGCAGAATAAACGATACACAAAATAAATACCTAAAAGAGGATTTGTAGGCGAATCATAAGTTGAGATGTTGTCGAAGCTAGGAAAACAAAAACTATGCTGTAATATATCCGCTCCTCTGGACTGCAGCTGATGCACTTTCATTGCAGCATTGAACTGAAGCATATGTTTTGCACATGGATAGATGTATGATTTTGTAGATGCATTAACAATATCAGCATTTGTTATCATGTATACAACTCCCTGAGTCAGTTGTGGACAAAATTGTGCTACACATCTTTTAGGATCATTATCTGTATCTTGGTGCCTTGCAACAAAGAGGAGAATCATAAAAAATATCTTCAGGAATGATTACAAACATAAGCAACAATGAATAAACAATTAAAGAAACAAAAAGCTATATACATCTTCATCAAGAAGGAGACCATCAATATTGATAAGTGGATCAGCAACTGTAGATCTAAGATTTTTTGCTTCCCAAAGGGAGATCAGTATGCCATATACTTTGGAACCTTGCTGGCCAATGAGCAAATCTTTGAGGTTTGAAATTGTAGTCATGAGTAGCTGTTGAAGAGAACAGTATAATGTAGCCAGTTAGATAATAGATATGTATCAGTAACATGAAGGATATAATTTTTTTTGTTGAATAAGAGGGAAAGAAAATGCTGTCAAAATGATTGGTAATGAATAGATTTTGTAAGTAGGAAAGTATGGTGTTCTATGCCGCTTGCGTACTATTGAAATGGGGCGCGGTTGAGGAAGATCACATGTATACATGATAAGGGAAAGGCATCTTGGCATGACTGAATGCTGTTTCATTCAGTCATGTATATCTATAATGTATATCTGTAATGGTGGGTATTTTTTAAGCGAGCATACTATTACAAATTTGGAATCCATAGGCTTGCTGTTTCATGTAGTTATGTAAAATGAGATGAAAAATTGTATGAATTCACAGCATTTTAACGGAAAACAATAGACATCTATGTAAATCTAGGCCATCACCATTGGAAATGTATGATCCAAAATATTTATGGCGTAGTCTATGATTATATTCCTAATTGGTGCTATATAAAATCCGAATATGTTGTGCTTATAAATTTATCAGATAAAGATATCATATGAACTGGATGAGACGGAACAGGAAGCTAAAATGTGATATATTATAGGGTTTAAAACTAAAAATGCATCTTATTTTGTAGTTGTATTTAATCTATAAAAAATGAACATCTACAATGTGGATAAGTAAGGTATTTTTCGTAGAATAGGGCAATCAAGCAATGAAAAATATAAATATTAATATCATCCATTTGACTGTATTTAATTGGCTATATTTTCATTCCATAAACAACAGGCAACGAAATACAGTGTAATTAATAAAACAGGTAATTTATTCTATGCAGAGGCACAACAAAGTTTTTTTTGCATATATTAGAGTATTCTTAACAATTCTAAGGGTTGTGTTCTAGGTGACATAAAATACTGTTAAAGCATTCGGTAAAAGGTAATTTTAAAGAGTATTGGCAAAATTGTTGTATTCAAAGAAAGAACGGCGCAGGATAGTGTTTGGCTTATTGATTCAGTCAATTAAGAAACAACAAACAGCATAGTACAAATGGATATTGTAAATACAACAGTAACTAAGTAGAATAAGAAGCCTAATGTTGAGGAGAACCTGAAATGCAATATAAATCGGTGGATACTATAGTATCGCCGAACCAATACAGTGAAAAATTTCTGTGTAGACAACATTGTGGTGCAATCAACATATTCAGCTGCAACATTTTCAACCAATATCCTCAGGCCTTTGGGTGATATAATACGTGATAAGGCAACATAGAATTGACCATGGCAAAACACAGGTGAAGGCAAATAAACACCAACTCTGTGTAGTGTTTGTCTCTGGCTTTTATTAATCGTCATAGCATATGAAACACGAATTGGAAACTGGTGACATCTTAACTTGAATGGCCATTTTGAATCTGCAGACGTAGTTATTATTCTCAGAATGTAAGCTTTGGTGCTTTTTGCTTTTCCTGTGATCATGTTTCCTTCAATCACGCGGTGTGTTAGTTGTGTGATTATCAATTTGGTCCCATTACAAAGGCCATGTGATGGGTCCAAATTTCGGAGTAGCATTACGGGCACACCTATTTTAAGGTGCAGACAGTGTTCTGATAAACCATTAAGCGATATTGTCCCCTCATGAGTCGTCGATTGAATCAAACAAGAAATACCATGCTCTCACCTTGCTAGCGTAATCTGAAGTTTTTTTTTTAATAAAAATTGCTAATACTAGTTCAAGTCAAGCATATTGCTGCGGGTCTACTTGAAATAAAAATTTTGAAATAATGGCATAAGAACCCTATACAAATTATAAAAAGTAAAAGAATTGTACAATTGCCTATTTTTATATGATACAACTTAGTTTTATATAATGAAATGAGTGTAGAAACAACAATTATCGAGAGAGTAGGTCATTAGATATTTTTAGTGATGTAACATTTCAACTTCATATGATCAGATAGTGTGAGAAAACAGATCAAAAGTTGAAATAACAAGAGTGGTGTGACTCAATGTGAAAACTTGTTTGAGAGTAAATAATAGAGTTAAGTAAAGAAGTAATAGAAACAAAAATACTCACATTTTTGCCCATGTGTGCAAGCTAGAGCGTTTGTTTTACGATAAAACAATTTATAACCCTCTAAATTTTAAATCCTAAATCCTAGACTATTAATGTGCCAAAACCCTAACCAAAGTGATCGAAGTCAACCCACAAGAGATGGAGGCCTTTCTGTTATTTCTTACATCAATTAATTAGTATTTAGTCATGTATTTTTTTCAAAAAAGAAAAACAGTAGTCAAGCACTCTCATTCTGTTAATAATTGTACTCATGAAAAGTGTAGCTGACGAGAAGGCAAAGTAATCATTGTAGTACTATAACGTTGTCTCCACGAAATGTAGAGTAGTAAATTAAGAAGACATTTGGTCTGGAGATTTTTATTCAGTGATGGAAATACTATCTTCGATCTAAAAAAATAGATATTTTTGGATATTGTCATGGTCTTCAAAATTTAATTTTGATCACTAATTTGCATTGTAATATATTTGTAAAATCTAATAAAATTATAATATTATAAAAATATTTTTACAGACAAATCTACTCATATTGTTTTCATATAATCAATCTAAATATCTATAAAAATATTATTAATCAAAATTAAAATAATTTGAGTATATATATTCTAAGACGCCAAGTTATAGCATGTGTATGCTTGGAGATCTCAAATATTTTCGGTTATGTCATCCAGAGGTTAGGATCTTAAACTACTGTTTTAATTTGACAAGTCTACAACCTTGTTCTATTATGCCACATATATCCATCGAAAATGACTTAAGTCCAATTGCGGACCGCATAAACTTTCCACTTAACATAATGTGTTACGTGGCCTATTGAAATAACCCAGCTCAATCAATCCCCAAAACAAACAAATTTAAGAGGAATTAAACTTAATCCTTGCCACAATTTGCAAATAGGCCCCCAAGAACTTAAATTTCACAAATTTTTCAAAAAGAACCCTAACTTTAATCAAATTCTCAGAGCACTGTCCAAAAACCACTTGAGACATCATTTTATCCCAGGACAAACTGTGATTTGCGGTGGCCTGACACCGTATGACGCTAGTACACCCCTGTGTCAATCTGGCACACCTACCCCGCGACTAAAATGGCCTTTGGACCAAGAAGTCCAAGCTGGATGCATCGGCTACATCCACGCCGGACATGGATGCAACCAGCAAAGGAGGGGAGTCAAGGTTGTGATGCACGCCCACGTCATGGATCAGACACGATGGTGAGGAGCAGGTGGTTGGAGCGTTATAAAACTAGGGTTTGCGGCCGAGGAAGAAAACACACACACCCGCAAGCGCGCGCACGCACATAGAAGAAGAAAAGGGAGGGCTTGAGGAACTTACCTGGACTTTCTTGGCGGCGATCTCGATGTTGGCAGTCGTCCTCGCTTGATCCGCGTCGTCGTCACCTTGAGCTCTGGCGACCATGTCCGCACCTCATCTGCATCTAGATTCGAGCTAGGGCTAGAATTGGAGTGATTTGAGATCGAATTGTGGGGGTTAGGCATAGGGTGTCGATGGCAAGCTGCTAGTGATCGGAAGCGGCTAGAAGAGGTGCCAGTGAGAGGAATTAGGCGGTGGCTGCCACTAGAGCTCGGGCTTGGGTAGAGAAGAAAAGAGAGGAGAGAGAGAAATGAGGGAGGGGAAGAAAAGAAAAGAGAGAGAAAGAAAAGAAAAAAAAAGAGAAGAGAGAAAAAGAAAATAAGAGAAAAAAAATGAGGGAGAAGGAAAAGAAAAATAAGAAAAAATGAAATACAGGAAATTAATAGAAAATAATAGAAGAAGGGTTTGGTAGAAATATTAATTTCAGAAATTTTGAAATAAATAGGCGCTTATTTTGTTTCTATATTTCTTTAATTTGGGACAATTCAGACTGTAGGAAAATTATATAAAAATAATAGAAAATATTTTTAAAGTGTGAATTTTGAAGGGCTGTCGATTTTAGAAATTTAGGGATAGTCTGACGAGCACTAAAATTTCTAAGTTCTTAATCCTGATGCCAATTTTCGAGTTGTAGGATTTTCCAAACACAATGTGTCGACGATTCGGACTCGGAGTCCTCAGCCGAACTTATGCAAAATTTATAATGGTGAGACCTTTCAAGACGACCCTCCGGGAAAGTATGTAGAACAATGGTGAATAGGAGCACAGAGAGATTTATACAGGTTCGAGCCCTCGATGGTGGGAGTAATAGCCCTACGTCCTATTAGGATTTCACTATAGGTGATAAAAGGTTACAGAAATAGCAGAAAAACTCCTTCACAGGCGAAAGATTTTTCCTGTGTAAACATACAGAATAAAGTCAGGGAGGCTTGTAGGAACTATCTAACTTGGGCCGTAGACTTGGCTGTTTTTAGTGGTTGAGATGCGTTATGTCTCACTTGTATCAGGAGTCTTGTTCTTCCAAATAGATTGGATGTCCCCCATTCCTCGGACCTCTATGCCACATTTTTATACTGGTCGAAAGGGTGCCATATGAAGAAAACTGCATCAAACGGTTGGATGCGGTTTTTGGAGAACTGCTGTTAACTTCCACGGAGGTTATTAACACGTGTTAATCACGAATAACCGCATATATTAACCTCTGACGGTTGGTCTTCAACGTGGAGGAATCCTCGGGATGCTTGGAATATCCTGTTATATGAATAACCGAATGAACTCCAAGCACCCTGGTCGAGAATGTTCTGACCGCGGAATGTGAGCTGACCGCGCAACATCCCGGATATCCAGTTTGCGTATAGCATACGAACTTCTGACCGCGCAAAACTGTCGGCCTGATCGCACGAAGCCCGCGACCTGATCGCGTAAAGCTTGCGACCTTATGGCGATGCCCCTCAGAATAGCTTGAGTTCGTATTGCCAGATACATGTCTGGTTCGAACCTGTCTTGAACCAAAAGTTTATTAGAAGTGACCCGGGTGACAATCCTCGTCAGCTAGCCCCCAAATTCGAAGAAAACGAAGAGACGTGTTTATTTCGAATTTTAAGACCATGCATTGGATTTTTAACCCGACTCTTCAATTTTTCCACTTAGTGGCGCACTAAGTGAAAAACGGTTGGTTTCCCAAGATGGGTTCTGACATTTTGTGACGGGCAATGATAGCGCCGTAGAACTGTTTTTATCTCGAGGTAAAACTGTAAATGCTTTGACAAAACCCGAGGCGTCTGGAATACAAACCGTCACCCTAGCGGCTATAAATACCAAGCTCCTGGATTTGTAAAACTTCACAATTTCTCCCCACGCCTAAGTCCTTTTCTTGTCACCCTGCCTTCCTCCTTCTCACATACTCCTCCTGATGGCAGATTACGACATCATCGAGATTGAGAGTGATGAAGAGGAAGTTGTCGAACAAGGGCCTCAAACGATTGAAGACATGTCTCCCTTAAGGAAGAAACCCAAGGTTGACGAAGGATCTTCCAGTGGAACAAAGGTGAAGAATATAGCAAATCTCTTTCTTCCTTCAGTTCCTTTGACTCTCTCCGTTCATGCATCTCGGCAAGTTAGGCCTTTAACCTTGGAGAGGAATTCTTCTCAACTCTCTCCTTTTCCCTCCAATTCTCCCATCCTTTTGGGTGATCGATATTCTGGTCGGCAAGCGGTGACTATCCCTCGATCAGATGATTGCCATATTGGGTTGGCGAAGCAATCATCTGGTGGGAAGGTTGCACTTCCACCATCTGATGATCCTCTTCCCAAGATGGGTATATCAATGGGTCATGCATTGGGACAGGTAATAATTCTTCTCCCCTTTTGCTGATAATTATAGTTAGTACGACTAACTTTTGCAAAATGCAGGAGGTTGGAGGCTCCCGCGATCAGCCTTCTGCTGCTCCATCTCTTCCTTCCGGACAGACTCTTCTGGAGGAGAAGAATGCCCTGGAGAAGAAGACCGAGGAGATGGCCTCGAAGATTCTGCATCTAACAGAATGTCTTGATCGATCCCGGGAAGAGGCTCTCCATTTCCGTCGAGAGAGGGATCACGCTCAGCAATAGCGAGAACTCTCTGACTTGATTAGGGACAAGAGTGCGTTTGTTGTTAGGGACGATGTAGATAGACTTAGGGTAGTTGCTAGTTCCCTGGGGGTTGCCAGTGTAGATCCTGCTGACAACGACATGTCCCTTGGGGAACTTTGTAAACTTCTTTCGGAGCAAGTCGACGTTTTGATCGACTGCATCCCTTTTGTATGTAAAGAATGTAAGAAATAAAAGTTTCTTATTTCTCATGAATATTCTTCACATCTTCTGTGCGAAAATATGGCCATAAACTTTATGTTCGCGACCACTCATACACAGGAAACTTCAGTTCTGCGATCAGAATCATGCTTCCAAAAGCATCGCGACCTGCCCTGATACCGCGATCAGTTTTAGGGCCGCGGTCAGAACTGAATTGCGACCAGAGTTGGAACTCGGTCAGACTATCACTCCGATTAGAATCGAAGTTTAGTCTAAAACATGGTTTCGATCAAACCATAACCCAATTAAACATATACCAGTACGTTAAAAATTGAGTTGCAAAGCATTTCCATAAAAAATGTTCAAAGCATACAAAGGAAAAACGTCTTCTGAAAAGTACTGAAAATTTTTCAGTCCTTTTGCACTTTCAGTTTCCGAAATAAAGAAGTCTTTTTGTTTCAGATCCGATGCCTGAACACTTTATCGGATCCGCCAGAGGCAGTATCCATTATGGGAAATGAATAAAACATTCAATGGAACGTTTGAAATGAAACGTTTACTCACATTAATGCGCCGCCTTGGGTCTATAAAAAGAGCAGATGTCTTCTCAAAGAAGCCACACAGCCAAAAACCCTCATCGTTCCCGCCGCACAAAACCCTTACTTTCTTCAGCCTTCGTCTTCCCAAAATCGCCAACTTTTCCTTTGATTCTCCACAAAAAATGGCATCCTGGAGCCAATCCATTCACCACTTTGAGGAGAGCCTAGTGGTGTTGGAGAAGGAGGAGATCCTTCCTCCGCGGTTGCTCATTAACTGGCGGCCCGCGGAGAAGGACCAAGAAACCCCAACCGTCCAAGAGGGCGAGTTGGTGGTTTTTGAGGAGTACTTGCGCTGCGGGTTCCGATTCCCTGAGAGTCGGTTCCTCAAAGATGTCCTTGAGCATTATGGGTGGGAATTGATTAACCTCCACCCCAACGCGATGCTGATCCTTGCGGTGTTCCAGCATCTCTGTGAGGCGTTCGTCGGAGTGTATCCCAGCGTGGATCTTTTCCGGCGATTCTACTTCTCGGCGTGGTCGAAGAGCACCAACGCCGCCGGATGCATCTACTTCCGGCTGAGGGATAAAAAGGAGTATCCCTCCCCACCCCTGCGAGACTCTGTGCACGGGTGGCACCAAAGGTGGTTTTACTGCTCTCCACCATCCGAGAGCAGCCTGTGGTTTGAAAACTCGCGACCAGAGAAGTCGAGCGAGTTAGATGCTCCCCCGGCGATGAACTCGGAGCTTTCGAAGCATGCCGAGGTGATCCTTCACTTGGTCAATCAAGGGTTGACAGCTCGAGATGTCATCCGAGACTTTGTGAAGAATCGGGTGAGTCCTCTGCGCGAAAGGGCTCATCCGGTATGGGAGATTAGATCTATGGCGGACAACACCTTGGACTACAGTAAAGGTATTTATTTCTTTGGCACTGAGCTTTGCCATTCTTGAATTGCACAAATTCTGACTCGAATTTGGGAACAGTCTTGCCTTCATCTGAAATTGAGAGGCGGACCAACTCCCTCCTTAGGGCCTACAATGCCGATGTAGAGGGTCCTAAGGGATCGCCTCGCCCACAGAGCCTGATTCACGCCGGCAACGACCTTAAACAGGAACGCCGAAAGGTACATTCTTTATCTGACTTCCGTTTTTCAGGTCTTATGCATGTCCAGCGCTAAACAATTCCATCGAAAATGTGAATCAGCTCCTAGGAAGGTTCGCCGAGACGACTTTCCCGAGTGAGAACGTCGGCTCTCTTGGGAAGCCAACGGTGAAGAACGTGAAGAAGGTCTCCCAAAGACCCAGGACAAAGAGTCCTGCCCCCAAGAAGGCCAGGCAAAATCCCGGGGAGGGGTCTTCACGGAGCATTCCTCCTACCGCAAGAAAGACGGTGGTAAGATATCACATCCCTTCTGTTTTACCAGGCGCAGATTGGAATCACTTCTTCGTCGTACAGGGAGAGGGGAGCGAGGAGGAAGAGGATGATGTTCCTCTGGTCCTTCGGAGGAGGAAGATCACGGACCTCCCATCCGGCGATGCTCCAAGCTGCCCCGCAGAGACCACTGCTACCGAAGAGGTGGCCGTGGCAGATCCTGCCACCGCGGAAAATCTTGGGATCGCGGATGACCTCCCAGTTCCTGAAGCCCCCGAGGCTTCAGGGTTGATTGTCTCCGCTTCCCTAGTCGAAAGGACGATCGTGGTAAGATTTTTCCACAGTCTGTTTTCTTCAATTCCCCCTGTGTACTTGATAAGCTAATGCTTATGCAGGGAGAAGAGCTTCCCCCTGCGACTCCTACTAACCGCAGGGAAGAAAATACTTCTCCTCCGCAGACAGGAGTGGAGGTGGTTGTTCAAGATCCTGCGCCGGTTACACATGAGGTACCGGCTACAGGATCACAGGAGACAGCGAGATCCTTGGATGGGTCTTTGCCAATGGGATCAATTGCCCAGGTAACGATCCTTCTTGTTAGCCTTTATTTTTCCCTTGAAAAAATGTTCATAGGGGAAGACATACAGGGAAGGGGGCCTTTGTTTTCCAAGCGTAAGATCAGGGCGGACGATACTCGTCCCCGTGCTCAAGAAGAACCTTCTCAGAAATCCCAAAAGCTAATGGGATTTCAATTAAGGTAAGAACCTTCATCCTGGTTGTATTAGAAATGATGGTCACGAATTGTTACCATTTGATTTTTCTTTTCCTCCATAAGATGGAAAGAAATAGCACCCAGTGCTCCAACCGCTTCGGGAAGGGTTGAAGTCACTGCTGGTGCAGGAGCCCCCAGTGAGGAGCGCTCCACCCCCTCGGCCCAGGAAGTCGTCCGAGTCACGGGGGGAGAAACAGATACGAGGACCCAGTCGCAGTCGCCGGCGACTGGAAGCAATACTCAACAGGCACTTCCTCCTACTGTCCCTGCTGTAAGCACTTCCGGGCCTTCGACAAATCTTCCAATTAGTCCGGAAGATGCCTCTCTGCAGAAATTCATGAAAGTATGATGAATCCCTTTCTGGATGTCCTGAATTACACATAGGACACTTTTCACTCCTTTTTTTGCATCACAGGAATTATCCCGGATGATGGCCCAGTCACGTGCCACAGCGACGAGCATGGTGACCATACAAAGAGAACGAGACAGCTTGCGCAAGTAAAGATCATCATTCTTCAATTTATAGATGTATAAATTGGTTACGACCATTCCTTCTGTTTTACTACAGGAAGGTGGCATTGCAGGACAAGGAAATGGCCACAATGAAGCTCCATTCGCTCTCAGTGGTGAGGAACCAAGAGATCGAAAATAACAGACTACGGTCGCAACTTGCTGGTAAGTCACCTCCTAGGCTAGGAAGACTTGTCTTAGCAATATGCGAGTAACCTTTTCCCTTGTTGCAGCGCAAGCAGGTCAAATAAAACAGCTCAGTGCGGATAATAAACTCCTCCAGGATTCTATCGAAGCCTCCACAAGGGCGATTGGAAAGCTGAGCCGTTCAGTCTTCGAAAAGCTGAAGGCAGTGGCTTATCTTCTGAAGGCTGATGTGGTCGAAACCACTCGAGACGATATCAGCCAAGAAGACTGGGCTGCCCTAGTTATAGCTCAAGCAGAGTCACTTCTCGAGTATCTCCCTGAGGATACACAGCGAAGAGAAGAGGTGATCAGAACCAGAGTTCGGTCAGCCGCTTCTGCTATCCTAAGCCGGATTCGACTCCACTATGGCCCAGATGCAGATCTGAATCCACTGGTGGGACCGGTTGAGATCGAGAGTGAAGAGCTGCTCGATGCCGTCATGGAGGAGGTCAAGCCCTTCGTAGACAGGCTCCTGACTGAGCTGGGGATCGAATGATCCTTATTTTTGTATCCAAACAATTGTGTATAATGCAATGTATGTAAAAACCATTTTTGACAGAAAGTACATATTTTACAATTTTATATTATGAGTTCCATACTATAAGCACATCCCCCCTAGCCCCCGCCTCTGCTTATGAATACTGAAGCCTTAGTGTTATAAGCAGAGGAGAAAACATAAGCGTAACGACCAGGGGTGTGTGTTTTAAACCAACGATCAGGATCAATGTAACGTCTAATCTTATTGCGAACTGGTAGCCACTCAGATGACCAAGGACATGCCAGATAGCCCCGTATGCGCTGAGAAACGGCTTATTTAGGAGTGACTTATCTGGAAGTTGTCATGAGATCGACCAGCGAATCCGATTAGAATGTTGTAATGATCTGACCGCCGGCGGTCAGCCCCCAGGTCGAATGCATATGATACGGGCTTAAAGAGAAAAACTCATTGTATGAAAGAAAAACATATTTTATTTTATGAAAAGATTCTAATTGAATAGGAAAAAAGGGATTGGAATACTTACACGTAAAACTTGCGAAGTTGATCGATGTTCCAAGTATTGGACAAAATCCGACCATCCTCCATAGCTAATCGCGCCGATCCTGTTCGCGGCACTGAGACAACAGTATAAGGACCTTCCCATTTTGGGGAGAATTTGTTGCGATTAGACTGGTCTTGAATTTTTCGTAAAACCAAGTCGCCCACGTTGAGATCACGTGGTCGCACCTTTTTACGGTGATACCTGCGTAAAGCCTGCAAGTATGCCGCGGATTTAACCAGGGTGCGATCACGCCGTTCTTCTAAGAGGATGAGATCTTGCGCCCGTTGTTCGGACTGATTAACCTGTTCGAATTGATCTGTCCGAACAGAACCAATACTTACTTCCATAGGCAATACAGCCTCGGCCCCATAGACCAAATGGAAGGGCGTCTCACCGGTGGCTCTACTAGAAGTAGTCCGTAATGCCCATAGAACGGTATAGAGCTCGTCTGCCCAAGCCCCCGAGCGGGTCTTAAGGCGATCAAAGACGCGCTTTTTAATGCCTTGCAGTATTTGCCCATTGGCTCGTTCTACGGCTCCATTGCTTTGTGGATGTGCCACAGAAGCAAAGCACACCTTGGTCCCAACCTGATCGCAGTAGTCCAAGAAAAGACTGCTGGCGAACTGAGAACCATTGTCTGTGATGAGACGGTTTGGAACACCAAATCGTGCCACAATGTTCTTATGGAAGAACTTTTGTGCGGCTAATGCGGTAATGTTTCGTACTGGTTCGGCCTCAATCCACTTTGTAAATGTGTCAATGGCTACGAACAGAAACTTGTATCCATTGACAGCTTGTGGCATAGGACCGACGATATCCATCCCCCAGACCGCGAATGGCCATGCGAGAGGAATGGTTTGCAACGCATAGGCAGGTTGATGAACTTGTCTTGCGTGGAACTGACACTGGGGACACGTCTTGACCATATGTTTGGCATCATCAAGTGCCGAAGGCCAGTATAATCCTTGTCGAAAAGTCTTTCCGACCAGTGTCCGATATGACGCGTGCGCACCGCATACACCGTCATGTATTTCTTTCAAGAGGGATTTTCCTTCCTCTTGAGATATACAGCGCATGAATATTCCTTGAGTACCTTTTCTGTACAGAATCCCATCTATGAGTTTGTACAGATGCGCTTTTCGGATTAACCGATCACTTTCGGTTTCGTCCTCGGGTAGGGTCCCATGTTCAAGATAGACTCTCAATGGATGAGTCCAATCTTGTTCCTGACCGAGGTTGGTAACGGAGGCTATTACCGGATCATCCTCAACCGAAGTCATGATTGAAGGATGGTCCAAGTGTTCAATAAACACTCCTGCCGGAGCGGATGTGCGTGAGGACCCAATTTTGGATAATTGGTCTGCGAGAATGTTGTCCTTTCGCGGGATATATTGGACTTCGAAATGACTGAAGTGTTTTTCCAATCTCCTCACTTCCCCCAGGTAATGAGCCATTGTCTCATCGGAGGTGCTGTACTCCTTGTTTACCTGGTTTACGACCAGTTGTGAGTCTCCCCTCACCACTAATCGACGGACTCCGAGGAATTTTGCTGCCCGGAGCCCTGCAAGAAGACCTTCATACTCTGCTGCATTGTTAGTCGCAACAAAGTGTAGTTGAATGACATACTTAAGCTGTTCGCCCTGGGGCGTAACTAAGACTACTCCAGCCCCCGAGTGTTGAAAACTACGGGAGCCGTCAAAGTAAATTGTCCAGTAATCGGGGCACTCTAGTTCCTCTGCCAACTGCACGGGTGGCTCAGGGTTGGTCCATTCGACCACAAAGTCGGCCAAAACCTGAGACTTAACCGCCGTGCGGGGCGTGAAATGGATCTCGAAGGCACCGAGTTCGACCGCCCATTAGGCGATTCGACCAGATTTCTCTGGGTTTCGGACAATATCCCCCAAAGGAAAAGAGGATGGTACTGTGATCTTGTGAGCTTGAAAGTAATGTCGTAGCTTACAGGAAGCCATCAGTAGCGCGTAAAGTATCTTCTGGACCTCAGGGTAGCGCTCCTTAGGACCATGAAGTACCTCGCTCACATAGTAGACGGGTCTATGTATCCCTTCCCTATCCGCGATCAGAACGGCGCTGACCGCGTGCGGTGTGGCCGCCAGGTAAAGAAGCAATGGTTCTCCTTTGTCGGGAGACACCAATACTGGCGGACTGGATAGATATGTTTTTACCTCCTGAAATGCTTTTTCGGCCTCATCTGACCATGTAAAATTATGATGCTTCCGCAAGGCTTTGAAGAAAGGCAATCCCCTTTCGCCTAGTTGTGATATAAAACGACTTAAAACCGCCATGCGACCAGCCAGGCGTTGAACATCCTTCATGGTTGAGGGCGATCTCATTTGTTCAATAGCCCTGATTTTCTCAGGATTAACTTCAATGCCGCTGGAACACACAAGAAAACCGAGGAGTTTTCCTGAAGAAACCCTGAAAGAACATTTCTCTGGGTTTAATTTTATTCCAAAGCGATTCAAATTACAGAAGGTTTCAGCGAGATCGTCCAAATGAGACAATCTCTTGGTACTTTTTACAACCAAATCGTCTACATATGCTTCGAGATTACGCCCTATCTGGGAAAGAAGGGTCTTTTGCATCAAGCGCTGATACGTGGAACCTGCATTCTTGAGACCGAACGGCATTCTGACGTAGCAGTATGTGCCGAACGGGGTGATGAAGGCAGTCTTCTCTTCATCGTCTTCTGCCATGCTAATTTGATGATATCCTGAGTAAGCGTCCAGAAAACTCATCAGTTCGCAACCCGCAGTCGAGTCGACCAGCTGGTCGATGCGGGGAAGGGGAAAATCATCCTTCGGACAGGCAGCGTTGAGGGTAGTGTAGTCGACGCACATGCGCCACTTGCCATTTGACTTGCGGACCATGACCGGATTGGCGAGCCATTTCGGGTGATCCACTTCGCGGATAAACCCGGCCTGTAGGAGTTTGTCCAACTCTTCTCGGATGGCTTCCTGTCGGTCAGCAGCAAAACGCCTGAGCTTTTGCTTTATTGGTCTTTGTCCAGGTCGAATTGCTAACCTGTGCTCAATTACTTCCCTTGGGACACCGGGCATGTCGGACGGTTTCCACGCAAACACGTCTGCGTTAGCCCGGAGGAAAGCAACGAGGTCGAGTTCCTATTTGTCATCCAAAGCTGATCCGACCCGAATTGTCTTGGATGGATCATCTGGGTATAAAGGAACTTGTTTGAGTTTTTCATTCGGTCAAGGAGCAGCCTTGATCGCATCGGCGACGACGGTGGCGACCTGAGTGTCCCGGAGGGGAAGTTGATCGACCATCTCCAAAGATAGCCGGTCGCACGTGAGTGCCACGTTGCGACTGCCTCGGACCAAGATGACACCTTTGGGGCCAGGCAATTTCCCGCACTGATAAGCATAGTGCGTTGCCATCATGAACTTAGCAAGGGTCGGCCTACCAAAGATTGCATTATAAGCTGAGTCACAATCGATTACATCAAAAGTAACCAATTCTATCCGGAAGTTGTCTGGTTCTCCCAGAGTGACCGGGAGGACCACTTGTCCCAATGGCATCATGGAGGGGCCTGGGATTATCCCATAAAACGGATGGATTATGGGCTTGATCTTCGAACGAGGAATTTGCATCTTGTCGAGTGCCTTGACCAATAGAAGATCAAGGGAACTTCCCCCGTCAATCAGGACCCTTTCGACTTTCGCGTTACTGATGATTGGGGTAATGACCAGAGGTAGCCTCAATGGTCGGGTTAGCCCCACAGGATAGTCAGCGCGATCGAACATCAAAGGCATATCCGACCAACGGGGGTATTGAGGTTCACCAAGGGATGTCTCCGTTTGGTTAACCTCTCGGTAGAAGGCTTTAAACTGCCTTTTGGAAACGAAAGAGGAAGAACCCCCGAAAATGACATTAACATGATTTTGAGGTACCTGGTAAGCCATTTCTTCGTCTCCGTCGACGTCTCTAATCCCGCACGCCTGCTCTTTAGGCGGTAAGGTTGGCATTGGCCCAACTCCTTGGTAGAAATCGTCCAATTGTTTCAACCAACTCCTGCAGTTTTTGAGGTCGTGGCCTGCGGAGTTGTGGAGTGGACACCACTTCTTGCCCTCCTGCGGATTAGTTGATTTTTCTGGCTGGTCGGAATCCCGACCACCAGAGGCAATTTTACTTTTAAATGAAGACTTATTACCTTTGGTCGAAGGTGACTTCTCTGCGACTGCGACCTCGCGGTACTGTCCAGAGCGGTTCCTCTTCGACTTCTTTGACTTACCACCTGATGAAGATTCCGGCTTCTTGCTTGAATCTTCTTTCCTGGCGTCCTTGAAGCCTGGTTGGGGTGGTAGGTCCCCCTTGTCGACCATTCGGTTCCATTCGACCGCTTCGGCCACATCGGAATATCGATCGGCCATGTCGAACAGATCGGCCACTGATCGAGGAGGGTGGATAAGCAAGTCTTCAGTGAATCTCTGGTATCGAACAGCATGCTTAAATGCCCTGATTACGGAGCCATCAGATATGTTCGGGATGGTATTCCTCACCCCGACAAACCTCTTGACAAACTGCCGAAGTGTTTCGGTTGAAGTTTGCCGCAGCCGATGCAGGTCGTCCTCCTTACCCGTCTTTTGGTAACAATTTTGGAAATTGCTGAGGATGGCATCGTATAGCATTTCCCAATTGTAGATGGAACCCTCAGGCTGATTAAACAGCCAGGTTCTAGCCGGTCCTGCGAGGACTGTAGGCAAGTAGTTGGCCATGAATTTGTCATCGCCTCCTGCCGCTTGGATGGCAGTAATATAGATCTGAAGGAACTCGGATGGGTTCTGAGTTCCATCAAACCTCTCAATGGCCCCTGGTCGAAACTTATCGGGCCAAACGACTGCTCGTAGGCCAGGCGAAAAGGCTTTACAACCAACGTAAGGACCGTGGATCGCCCTGTGACTCCCGGTTGGGTCTCGAGCGACCTCACGCAATGGCGAGGTTACTCGTGGTCCCAAACGAGAGTGAACAGGAACTCGATCCCTACTACGAGAATCCTGCATTCACCGGTATTTGTCCTGTCGGGACGGTACGGGCGGCGGGTAACTCCGCCGGCCGGAACCAGAATGAGGACCATCTCGCTCACAGGAATGCGTTACCGAGCGGGAGGAGGCCGTTGGGGTCGCCTCGGACGCGACCTCATCCAGTCTCTCCGCCAGGATCCTAAAAAAGGCCGGTTTCTGCGCATCCGTGACCGTAGGAGGAAAGTTACGCATGACTTCCGCGATGGATCGCAATCGACCATGGGTACTTCTCCTAGGGGCACCAGGTGTTATTGTTTCTTCGTCCACCAGGAAACGCTCCGGTGGCAAAGAAGGGGTCTGGTCACGTTTTCGACCACGCGACCGTCGAGAAGAACTCGGAGCAGCATCGTAACGAGCCTGCGCATCTTGAAGAGCCTCTAGGGCAGTTCTGCGTAGTTCGTTGTTTTGTTGCTCAAGATCTTGATCCTCCTTCTGTTTGCGATCTTGTTCTTCCCTGGCAGCCTGTTGATCGGGAGTTTCTTCCGACAACGCAGCAAACTGCCTAGGGAAAGAGGTTGCCGATGGGGAAAACATCTCGGTTTGTTCCGAGTCGGACTCGAAATCAAAGAGACGGTGAAGGTTATCAGGGTCGAACCTTCCAGGGCTAATTTCCGGGTCATCATCATATTTTCCCTCAGCGGGGTCGTATGACGGGCCGGATGCATCGCCTTGCACATTAAGAACCTCCGTGGGTTCTGACCTTGCGCCAGTTGCTCCCTGGTCGATTGACATGACCTGGAGAGACAATTCAACCTGTGGAAGATTCTGGCCTTCGACCTCCTCCATCGGGACAGGATCGCTTGGAGAAGGCATTGTATATGGGCATAATCCTCGAGATCGAAATCGTTCTCGGAATCATATGCTCCAGCCATGTTTCAGCGAACCTCCAGATTTCAATTAGGACGCCTTGAGAAAGGCCCCACGGTGGGCGCCAGCTGTCGACGATTCGGACTCGGAGTTCTCAGCCGAACTTATGCAAAATTTGTAATGGTGAGACCTTTCAAGATGACCCTCTGGGAAGGTATGTAGAACAATGGTGAATAGGAGCACAGAGAGATTTATACAGGTTCGGGCCCTCGATGGTGGGAGTAATAGCCCTACGTCCTGTTAGGATTTCACTATAGGTGATAAAAGGTTACAGAAATAGCAGAAAAACTCCTTCACAGGCGAAGGATTTTTCCTGTGTAAACATACAGAATAAAGCCAGGGAGGCTTGTAGGAACTATCTAACTTGGGCCGTAGACTTGGCTGTTTTTAGTGGTTGAGATGCGTTATGTCTCACTTGTATCAGGAGTCTTGTTCTTCCAAATGGATTGGATGTCCCCCTTTCCTCGGACCTCTATGCCACCTTTTTATACTGGTCGAAAGGGTGCCATATGAAGAAAACTGCATCAAACAGTTGGATGCGGTTTTTGGAGAACTGCTGTTAACTTCCACGGAGGTTATTAACACGTGTTAATCATGAATAACCGCATATATTAACCTCTGACGGTTGGTCTTCAACGTGGAGGAATCCTCGGGATGCTTGGAATATCCTGTTATATGAATAACCGAATGAACTCCAAGCACCCTGGTCGAGAATGTTCTGACCGCGGAATGTGAGCTGACCGCGCAACATCCCGGATATCCAGTTTGCGTATAGCATACGAACTTCTGACCGCGCAAAGTTGTCGGCCTGATCGCACGAAGCCCGCGACCTGATCACGTAAAGCTTGTGACCTTATGGCGATGCCCCTCAGAATAGCTTGAGTTCGCATTGCCAGATACATGTCTGGTTTGAACCTGTCTTGAACCAAAAGTTTATTAGAAGTGACCCGGGTGACAATCCTCGTCACAATGTTGAGTATGTTTCCAAAATTCCGCCAGTAAGTTGGGTTGGGTATATATCTTTTTAGGAATCGAGATCGAAGGAACCAGAGCATTTGTTGTGACATATGACTTAGAGACCAACTACAACACAACTGGCAAGTCCCCTATCATGCTAAATGTATGAATTATTTTGTATCAATTAATTTTAATCTATAAAAATTTAACATTTCTATTATCATAAAAAATGACTATTTTCGGAAGTAAATAAATGGATTTGAATGCATGAAAAATATGGGTAATTATGTTGCGATTGACTGGTTGATGGAGCAGCCGGTGAATAATTATATGG
The DNA here is from genome assembly GCA_019359835.1 of Pharus latifolius. Classification (NCBI taxonomy): domain Eukaryota; kingdom Viridiplantae; phylum Streptophyta; class Magnoliopsida; order Poales; family Poaceae; genus Pharus; species Pharus latifolius. The sequence goes on from CM033325.1 coordinate 38,038,924, forward strand.
TTGGTAGAGGGAGCTCGGGGTAAGAGTTCATAAATTAGTTTTGGGCTCCTCTATGTACGAGTTAACATTTTAAGGTCATAACCTACTATCATTTTCTCATATGCACCGTACAAACATATAGACCATAGATCTAGTATGGGATAGATCTAGTTGAGTACCCTATCAAGTAGCTAAGTTTCCATATATGAACATATGATATATGTGTTAAGTGCCATGTGTCACTTCGAATAACCTAAGGGACATCTTGGATCGCTCAAAATAACCCAGTAGATTCTTCAGGTCACCCAAAAGTATCTAGGAGCTATATGCTCAACTAGTAGAGTAGTAAATGAGTCCAACTACAATGGCATTTCAAGATAAATACTGAGTGAAGATATTTAGTGTACAGATTTGGGAAAAACTCTATTTACTCAATCAAGATTTCATGTTTAAAAAATCATGAGAATATATCTGATTGAAGGTTTCTGTGGGTAATGTGGTACATCTCTACAAAATAAAATATGTGAATATTCATTCCGGCTTCCGAGATAAGAAGTTACACCCACATTGTAAGTGAATAAGAGTTATTTTAATAGAAGGAAATAAAGTTTCTTATACACCCTTTATTTAAATGAAAATTTAGGCATGAATACCAGATTGCCGAAAGAATATTTGTGCATTTGCATTCTTGTTGGTACAACTGTACTCACCCTTACTTTTATAATTTTATAGATATAAGAAATAGGGATGATGGATGGTGGTGTTTACAACCTAGAAGAAGAGGTGTATCCTGAGGCATGAGTTGACGAGAGCAGAGATTGGGACGAGTGATCATCAAGAAAATGACAGTCTGGAATGGAGCTTCAATTGGTTCAGTATTAATATGTAGTTTGCAATGATTAGAGTCTATCAATTATATATTTTGCTAAGTCTTAATGGATTTTTATGGATAAAATCTTTTGTCCGTATTATTATTTTGTTGTACTACTCTGTTTTAGAGATTATTCTGATAAAATACTGTTTTATCGGGATAATGCCGAAGACTAGTACCGTCATTTTGGTAATGACGGGACGGGTCTCACACCTATCATGATATAAGAGTTTCGATATTTGTACTAGAATTAATTGTTCAAACCAGCTCATATACTTTCATGATATTGGAGAAAAAGAAGAATGTTAAGTATTCATGCGTCCACCATCATAGAGGACTAATAGTATACTATTAGTCAGTTTACAGAATAAATACAATTTTAGTGTATGGATTCAAGAACCTAGTATACATTTGCATGTATATGTCTTGACGTGAAATAAGGATTCCCATTCTAGCCCTGCATATAAGCTGATTAATTTTTCAGTATTCTAGAATCAGTATGCCAAGGGAATAAGGTGATAATTATATGTAAGAAAATTTATTTACTATACATAATGAGTTTACATGCTTATAAATTCTCAAATATTCTAAAAACATTCGAGGACGTAAATGAAGGCATATGGTAGAGTCCCATAAAATTTCATTAGAAAACACATCATACATCAGAGAAAGAAAAAACATAAGTTGTTGTGCATATATAATTATTACGACTTCTATATTTTTTAGATTTTTTGAGAACTTAAAAACATATAAAATTATTATGTGTAGTATTTACTTATGTATTACACCCTAATTTTCTAAAAAATTGCTATTATGAATAAGTCAATAGATTCGATTCAAGTTGACGAATTTTCTTGGAGAGTAACTTGCTGTTATTGACTCAATTTTTCAAAAAATAAATATTTGGAAATGTTTAAAGTGCTTTAATTATTTTGAGAGGTCTGCATGCACAGTGATGGATTCAGGCCAATTAAATTTTTAATAGTTGAACAAATAAACAATCCAATCAGGCTGCATGAGAGGAAACAACTAAACCTTCCAATGAGATTAGTTAATTGGAAACTTATACAAAAATATTCACTCCAAATTTCGGGTACTAATAGTCTAATATTGCTTGATTTGCAAGTTCCACCAAATGAAATGTACACCAAAACTAAACCTTAATTAAGTGTCACTTCTCATCCACTATTATTCTTTTTATGCAATTTCAGAATATTCAGAGGGGGGTATTTTTTATCACCTTTTACCTACATTTTCACCTTTATTTTGAACATTTTTGATAGTGTGAATAGCAAATAGAAAACATTAGGCAACCAATGCCTGCCCAGGGCCGCACGCCTGCACGGGTGTGAGTTATTTATGATTATTTTTATATATTAAATTGGTACCGGTACTTAAAATGAGATCATGAGTTATTTATGATGATTTTCAGATATTAAATTAGTATCAGGATTTAAATTAGATCATACAATTTTTCAAATATCTAAGTTTTTTACGAGTTCAATCTCATTCCATGCAATCAGCAATGCATCATGGCATTAAGCTAGATTAGATACCACTTATTGGCCCTGTCGTGGTATTGTGAATACCCCGGCAGGTTTTGAGAATGATCATAGCGAAGATTACGAGGCACGGGTTGACCGGATGACCGGTCCTCCCCCGCCGGACAAGCACAAGAAATGACACGAGAATTTATACAGGTTCGGGTCCCGGTGGGGGCCTTAGTCCTGTCGACGCGCTCCCGACCGGAGTCGGCTGGGGAGGCTCTCTCCGGGGGAGAGGCTTCCGGAGCACGCCTGTGAGTTTAGCTATTCCAATAAAAGTGATCCGATCCTTTACAACAGAGAGGTACAAGGGCTATTTATAGCCCCAAAAAGAAGCCAAGAAGCCTAAACTACCCCGGAAGTCACCGTCGGATTGAAGGGTAGGACCGTCCTTTTCCCGGTCAAACGCCTTGGATGCTTGACAGGTGGTCGCTGATTCCCGAGGCGCTCCTCACGTGACCTGCACGTGACAAACAACTCAAGACTTTACCTTTAGAAGGGCGACGAGGCCCGGGACGGCGCCGGAGGCCAGGTCCCGGGGGCCAAAAGGCGGCGCCCGGGGAGGGGCCGGCGGCCACGTCCCCTGGCAAATGGCGGCGCCCGGGACGGCGCCGGAGGCCAGGTCCCGAGGGCCAAAAGGCGGCGCCCGGGGAGGGGCTGGAGGCCACGTCCCCGGGCCAATGGCGGCGCCCGGGACGGCGCCGGAGGCCAGTTCCCGGGGGCCAAATGGCGGCGCCCGGTGAGCGGCCGGAGCCCACGTCCCCGGGCAAATGGCGGCGCCCGGGACGGCGCCGGAGGCCAGGTCCCGGGGGCCAAATGGCGGCGCCCGGGGAGGGGCCGGAGCCCACGTCCCCGGGCAAATGGCGGCGCCCGGGACGGCGCCGGAGGCCATGTCCCGGGGGCCAAATGGCGGCGCCCGGGGAGGGGCCGGAGGCCATGTCCCCGGGCAAATGGCGGCGCCCGGGACGGCGCCAGAGGCCAGGTCCCGGGGGCCAAAAGGCGGCGCCCGGGGAGGGGCCGGAGGCCACGTCCCCGGGCAAATGTGACACGGCTTACCTGGACTTAGCTCCGCGGAGATTTTCCCCAACAGCAGCCCCCTATGCCCCCCGGGGACGATGCTAGAGTCCCCCGTGGGTATGGTACACATCGTCAGGAAAATCTCCGGACCAAGCCACCAGAACCGTGACGCTTCGATTCCCGTGCCGGATGCTTATGGCCGCACCGTTTCGACATAAATGCGCTTGTGGTTTGAACCGGTGCCTCGATTCGCGCGCCCGTCCCTTCGTTTCCCGCGCACGGTTTGAACTTCCACGGTCCAGATTGCTCGGCGGGGTGCCACGTGGCGCCCATCTAGACCACGTCCCGCCCCTATTAATAGGGCCTTGGGGGGCCCGGAAGTTCATTCCAAACTTTCAGCCTTAGCGATTTTGCTCTCCCGGTAGCCCTCTCCTGGTAGCAGGCATCCAGAACTTTCAGTTGTAGCCTCTTGAAACGTTAGCCACCGGAAAAAAAAAAAGAAGCCGAACCTGATGGCACCCAAGGCCCGAGCGAAGACCACGAAGGTGCCCCCGGAGGAAATCCCTCCGGATTTCCTCTGGGCGTCGGAGTTCTCGGCCGAGGACGCGGAGTCCCTGGTCGAATGCGGCGTCGTCGCGGACGGGGACATCCGAGTCCCCGTGAAGAAAGACGGAGCCCCCCGCCCCAGGCCCAGAGAGGTCGTGGCCTTCGAGGCCTTCCTGGAGGCGGGGCTCCGGCTCCCGGTGCACCCCATGCTCCGGGAGTTTCTGAAGGAATATGGGGTGGCGCTCAGCCACCTGACCCCGAACGTGCTCGTCCGGATGGGCCTCTTTATCTGGCTCTACGAGACAGCGACCGGGCAGGAGCCCACCCTTCGCGCCTTCCGGTACTTCTACGAACCGGCGGCACGGAGCTCCCACCTGGTGAAGGGGGGACCCAAGTCCCCCTTCGGTTCGGTGATAGTACAAATGCTGCCGTCCCGGGTGGCCGACTACCCTACGGCGGCCTCCCGGGACCACTGGGGCGACTGGGTCCGGAGGTGGTTTTACCTCCGGGTCCGGGACGAGACGGTGGTGTACGCCCCGGAGCCCCCCACCTACAGCCGATCGTCCGCGCCGAAGCCTCCGGTGTGGACGGACGAGGAGTTCGAGCTCCTCGGCAGGGTGGTCCTCTCCAAGAAGACCCGCTCAATGCGGGACGCCGCCGAGGAGATGGCTCTCCTCCGGATCTCCCCCTTCTCGTGCGGGAAGAGGGGAGTCGGCATGGGCCCGGAACAGCGGCCCCCGGTGAAGCCGGTGACGCGACGTAAGCTCCGGGAACCTGCTGCATTATACTTACGAATTTTTGAAAATTTGACTAACTCTTTACCTCTTGCAGTCCGGCCGTACCCGGCGGCGCGGGAGAAGGCGGAGAACCTCCTCGGGAGGTACTTCGCCGACAAGCACGAGCGCGTCGTGCGCCTTGTGGGGGAGGGCCCTCCCCGGAACTTGGTCGCTGCGGCCTACGGGCTAAAGCTGCTGGAGAGGAAGCCTCTCCCCACCCCCGGGTCGCACAAACGGGGGAGGGATGCGGCCGGGGGCTCGGAGCCCAAGAGGGCCAGGGTCCAAAAGACCCCCGGCCCATCGTCGACGCCGGCGGCAACACCAGCGAAGCCCCGGGATGAGACCCCCGGGACCGAGCGTGCCCAGGCACCAGCCCGGAATGGAGCAACACCTCCTCCCCCGAAGAGCCCCGTCGAGGCCCGGGGGAAGGAGGCGGCCTCGGGCGGGGCGGCGTCCGACTCGGCGAACTACGCCCCGTCGCCACCCTCGGTGGAGCCCCTCCTGCCCCTTCCGGCTTCTTTGGAGCCGGAGAGGCTGGAGGTGAGATTCGCGGAGGCCTCGCCTCCGCGGGTTTGGCCGGTGGACGAGGGGGGGAGCCCCTCGGTCTACGAGGTTCCTCCGGAGGAGGAGGCCCCGAGGACCTTTCGGCCCAGGGCGGGGAAAGGTCTGATGATCCCCCCCCAGGCAGGGACCCCCGCCCAAAGCTCCTTGGCCACGTCTTCGGAGGAGACCTCGGCCATGAAGACGCCGGTGACGCTGGCCGCATTACCGGACTCGCGGGGACCCCCACCGGCCGCGACGCTGGCGCCGGGCGAGAGGCCCCTCTGCTTCCCGCGGGGGAAGTCGCCCGCTACGCGGAGGGCCAGCACACCCGGAAGGTGCAGGCCTTCGTCGCGGAGGGAACGCTCCATGAGCGTTTCCAGGGGCTTCAGTCCCTCGGGGCCCAGGTAACTCGAGTCGATGATGTCTTCATTCATTCCTTGCATTTGAGTTTTTTCTAACTCTATATATTTTCTAGGTGGCAACTGTTACCTGGGGCCTTGAGCAGCGGGTTGCCCGGCTGCTTAAGGAAGCGGAGGGCCGGGCCACGGCCTCCGTAGGGCAGCGTGAGGAGGCCCTCCGGGAACGCGATGAAGCCCTCGCGGAACTGACCCGAGTCCGGGCCCAGGTTCATATTTCCGAGGCTTTCAACGGCCGCCTCCAGGAGGAGGCCAAGGCGAGGGAGGAGGTGCTCCGGGAGCTCGAGGGCTCGAGCGTCCGGGCGGTGGCGGACGCGGGCCGCTCCGTCCGTTCGGCCCTCGAGAGCCTTGGCGTAAGCCTAGGCTCTGGGAGCAAGGAGGTGCCGCCGGCGACCCTCGCGGAGGTTGTGCGATTTCTCAACGCACAGGTCTCCGCCATTCCGGAGGCTGCCGACTCTCGGGCGCGGGGCCGGGCGATCCCCATCATCGCGGCTGTTGCGGGGCTCGTCGAGTTCCGGGGGGTCTGCGCCCGGGCGATCGGGGGCCGCATCCCCCGAAGCTTCCCGGACTCCTTCGAGCCCTCGCGCCAGGAGGTCGAGCAGCTTGCCGGAGGATTCTACGACCGGATCATCCGGGCGAGATTCCCGGCTCCGGCGCCTCCAGCGGGGGACGTCCCAGCCCCGGCTTCGGAAGAAGCCCCCGGGGGGAGGACGCCAACGAAAAAGTATGAGCCCCCCCCCCCCCCAGGTCTTTAGATAGGACCCTTTACTTTCTTAGGACTTTTGATCCCGGTAGCTTCTTAGAAGAAGCCCCGGACACTTGTAAAAAAGACATTTTGAATGCAATGGAATTAGAATTTTTTCTAAGTCTTTGAATTGAATGCGATGTTACCAGGGTTCCCGGGAGGTTACTCCCGGGCGAAGGTCCGGGAGGGGCTCCCCGGGGGACGCCCAAGCGGCTTTAATCTTGCTAAGCCTTGTCTCCGGGAATCACGGCGGGGATCGCGTCCAGGAGCCGATCCGGTTGAGGTGGCGTCCGGAGTGGTACTTGGACAACTTTAACAATCATCGCGCCGAATTGTCCCCTCCGCGACCGGGGTTCCCTGTGAGACCCCCATTTGAGGGTCACCTTGGCAACCGCCCAGGTAGATTGCGCACAGAAAGGTACATCACAAGCTCACAACAACAGGATTCACTTTAAATAATAAAGCAGGTAGATAAAACAAGTACAAGGTCACGAGGACCACTATTACAATATCATAATGCCAAGGGTGGCACTAATTAAAGTTGATACAAAAGTAGAGAGTTTTTCAAAATCAAGAATCGGTATTGAAGTACCGAACACAGAAAAACAACACAAAAAGCAACCACAAGGGTCTTCACTTCTTTCTGCAGCGGCTCTGGAAGGGCTTCCTCCACATCGGACTCAACTTGGCTCATGACCCTCCTAGAAGCTCAAATCGTCTGGAAAGGCCCTTTCCTCTTCTTGGTGCTCAAGGCCAAGGGAATCGGGATTCTCAAAGCCTTCTTCTGAATTTGTTTGCAAAGGCAAGGGTGAGCATGTTTTTACACAATGCTCAGCAAGTCTCGTTACAAAAATGTAGGTATATAGATGAGGAGTGATCAAGAAAAGGAGTTTTGGTTATATATATATATATATATATATATAAATAGAGTAGATTTTCACTCTAAAATCATAAAGAAAGGCTTTTAGTTTCCAAGAGGAATACTTTAAAATCTTAATTTATACTTGAGAAATCGTTATGTGATGGTCTCCCATGAGTCATCATTTTTCTTAACCCATATTATGAAAACATTCCAAATCATTACTTGTGCTATAACCCATGGATAACATCCACTACGAAAAGACTCCTGAACCTGGGAGTACAGAGTATCTGATACTTCTTTTACACTTTGCAAAGGTGTACCTCTTTTTAAATCCACTGGTTCACTCGGCTTTCAAGTCGGTACAGCTCCATGTGACTTATACACATGTGACAAGGCCGAGATCACACAACGCTTTTGCAGTTCAGTATTAACAGTATCCCCGCCCGGTAAATAGACAATTAAGTCTCTAGTACCGTTGTGGGTCCTCCCCACTGCCTTACTTCCTAGCCTCTGGCTTATGTTCCCGCAAGACACATAGCCTTGGTCTGTGTCCACGCAAGACATATGACCGTTCAAGATTACAACCGCGCACGGCTTAATCTGAGGCGTAGGGCGTCTTCCTTCTTTCCACCTTTATCTCTCATCATTTTTCTGAACTCACATCACTCATGGCCGAACTGCGGCCCACCAGTTTCCACGCGAGAAACCAGACCGACAAACCATGCAGGGAACTGCTAATACCAAAAAGCTACTGAGTTGTGCCTGTCCCATACCAGGCAAGTGGTTGGTACGTTTACAATTCGCATAGAGACACAGCACAAGGTTCTCGTCCTTATGAACCAATAGTGAGGAGCATTCACATTCCCTGGTGCGCACCGCACCCTCTCCATACAATCCAATCCTCACTACTGATCCCTTTTATCAGTTTTCTTGACAAAACGGTTTTCATTACAACTTCTCATGTATTTGACCATTTCAAGTTTAATGTGGATATTCAGTATATGAGTCCTAGGGTGACAAAAGCATATACATATGAAGGTTCAATAACAAAAGGGGTTTCATGATTCTTTAGGTAATATCTACTCATGTCATTCAAACATAACTTGTATCTCAAATAAGCATGCATAGTAAGAAACAGTGAATATACTTCATATGAAAATATTGGGTGAGACATGATCAAAGGAATGAGGCTTGCCTTGCACTGCTAGGTCTAATTACTCGGACGAATCTTCAAAGACTTCTTCCGCTCCTTCAGCTTCGGGCTCTGCGGCGGACACAAGCAATACAACACATACGCTACATAAGCACACATAAAATAGTTTCCATAGAAAATATTAAGTAAATAAGTCATGCATGCAGGGGAAAAGGTTAGGGCAAGGTTACAAGGGTTCTGGTCGAAGAAACGGCTAAAAAGGATTGAACGTCGAAGGGTCGACATTCAGTTCACGGCTTTGGCATAGCTTTAAACTGGTATTAGGATGGTTTTCTGGAGAAGTGACAGAAGGGAAAGATGTAGAACACAACTCCAGAAATCTAGGGGACAAAGTGACATTTCCATTGCTCAACCAGAAGGGGTCAAACAAGGCTAATGCCAGTGGCTGACATGCACTGACATAGTGCAGACATTGCCAAAAACTAGGGCAAAGCTTAACCTTTGATCTAGGGCTCCAATTGATGCACAACTTTGTCTGGGAGGTAGGCATTGATAACAGGAACAAAATACTTAACAGGATCAAGGGTTGAAAGTGGCTGGAAGGTGATGGAATTCAGTGATGAACTGCTGTGATCTGGACAAGAACTGGACTTCTGGACAGTGATCTTGGCAAGGGCATATCTCACAATCTAGGCAGATCCAGATGTCGAGCTAGTGGAAGAAAATGCTCAGGGAGGTGAGGCACAGCTAAGGGACAAAGTGGTGTCGGCTGAATCGGCCGGGAAGCAAATTCCGGTGAACTGTGCCGGAGACGACGACTTTGAAATTGGGGATTTTTGATACAAGGCGAATGAGCTCAATTCCAAGCTTGAGGATGATCTCTAGGGCACAACAAAGCTACTGGACGGGTTAATTTTGCTGGAGGATGGCCGGAGAAGCTCGGCGACGAGGTCCAGCAAACTGATGAACTTCCAGATTGGGATTTCTTCGATTTGGGCACAATTGAAGGTTTTGATTCCACAGGCTTGCTCTACTAAGCTCACTGATCCCTTTTCTCTACTAACACGAAGGCCAATTTGGGATGAATCGAACAGCATTGGGGAAACAGGGCAAATGGGCTTTTCCGATGATCGTCGGCGTTAGGGATCGCCGGGATGCAATTGGCTGCTATGACACAGAGAGGGAGAAGAGGGGAACTCACCAGTGGCTTCAGTTTAAAGAATGGTGTAGCGAATTGGGCTGGCACCGTGAGCTCCAGAAATTGCTCGCCGGAGAAGATAGCGAACTCGGCGGCAGTGAGAAATTAGTCGGTTTCTGTTGCTGGGAACTGAAGCAATACACTGAGGGGTATTTATAGATGCTGGAGCAATCCTCTGGTCGACAAATTGGGGAACAGCGGCGACGAATTTGACCGGGAAGCGACCGGACACGGCGGGGACTTGTGCCGGCGATGATGGCGAGGCACTGGCGTGCAGCGGTGCAGGCTTTTGGCAGTGGATGGCACAGGCGCAAGCGGCGAGGGAACGGTGAAGTGAAAGCTCCATCGACGCGTGGCTCCCTCCAGGAGCTCGACCCGCAGTGACCAAAGGCCGATCTCCGGGGGGAGGACTGCCTCCGCCCCGTAGACCAGGGAGAAGGGGGTACGCCCCGTCGCCCGGGACGGGGTCGTGCGCATGGAGCAGAGGATGCTAGGGAGCTCCTCTGCCCATGCACCCCGCTTAGAAGCGGTTTGCTCGAGTCTCCGGCGCAACCCCTATAGGATCACGCCATTGACCCTCTCGACAGCCCCATTTCTCCGGGGATGGGCCACTGAGGCGAAGTGGATGATGAGCCCCAGGCCTTCGCAGAATTCCCAGAAATAAGCCTAGTCGAATTGGGTCCCGTTGTCCACGGTGATTTCCCGGGGGACACCAAAACAACATATGATATTTTTCCAGAAAAACCGCTGGACGGCCCGGGACGTGATGCTGGCCAAAGGCTCTGCCTCAACCCACTTCGTAAAATAGTCGACCTCAACTACCGCATACTTGTATCCTTCGGGCGCTGGGGGGAAGGGCCCTAAGAGGTCCATCCCCCAGTGCACGAAGGGCCAAGTGATGGGGATTGTCTGCAGCGCTATAGGGGGGAGGTTCCAGCCCTTGGCCATCTTCTGGCATGCCTCGCACGCGGAGACAAGGTCTCGTGCGTCGCGCATGACCGTGGGCCAGTAGAAGCCCTGCCGGAGGGCCTTGGCCGCGATGGCACGCGGGGCTAGGTGAGAACCACAGCTCCCCGCGTGGATGTCTTTGAGAAGTTGAAATCCCTCAGGCCGGGGGAGGCAGCGCAGGAGGGCGGAAGCCCCCCGCTTGTAGAGCCTCCCCTCCAGCAGGAGGTATGCCCGGGCTTTATCCTGGAGGCGTTTAGCCTCGGTCTCACTAGAAGGGTCCCCCTCCCCCTTGATGAAGGAGATGAGGGGGTCCATCCAAGACGGAGTCCGGGTAATCTCGGCGACCTCCGGGACATGAGGCTCATCGCCCGTGTCCGGGGAGGCCACCGAGGACTTCGTGATGATTTCCAGAAAAGCCCCCTTGGGGAGCGATTCCCGGGCGCTTGCCGCCCGGGCCAAGGCGTCGGCCCAGTCATTGTCCCTCCGCGGGATATGCTGGGCCTCGAGGCCGTTGAAATGCCTCTCCATCTTTCGCACTTCCTGCAAATAAAGACTTAAGTTTGCGTCATGGCATAGGTAAGACTTGTCCATTTGGCAAACTACGAGCTGAGAATCTCCCTTGACTTGGAGGCGCCGGATCCCCAGGGAGCGCGCAAGGCACATCCCGAGGAGCAAAGCCTCGTATTCAGCGACGTTGTTGGTTGCGGGGAACTCGAGCCGCGCGGCGTACTCGAGTTCCTTCCCCTCGGGGCTTCGGAGGACTACTCCTACACCAGCCCCGGCGAGACACAGCGACCCATCGAACATGAGAGTCCAATGATCACTGCGTCGGGGCGGCACAGGGAGGTCTTCGTCCCCGGACCCAGAGGCGGGAGTCCACTCTGCGACGAAGTTGGCGAGGACCTGCGACTTGATGGCGGAGCGACCGATAAGGGACAGGGAGAAGGGGGCGAGCTCGGCCCCCCACTTCCCGATCCGGCCGGTGGCTTCTATGTTCCGCAGTACCTCCCCGAGGGGGAGGGACGACGGGACGGTGATGGGGTGCCCCAGGAAGTAATGCTGAAGCTTCCGGGACGCCATGAGGAGGGCGTAGCAGATTTTCTCCATCTCCGTGTACTGAGTTTTGGCCCCTTGGAGGGCCTCACTCACGTAGTACACGGGATGCTGCTGCCCCCCTTGCTCCTTCACCAAGACCGCGCTGACGGCGACGGGGGTCGCGGCGAGATAAAGGAGCAAGGGCTCTTCTGGAGACGGACTCACGAGCATTGGAGGGCTCGTGAGGTACTTCTTGAGGTCGTTGAAGGCTTTCTGGGCCTCGGGGGTCCAGCGGAACCCCTCGAGCCCTCGGAGGATCTTGAAGAACTGGAGGCCCCGCTCCCCCGACCGGGAGACGAAGCGGCTTAGCGCGGCTAGGCGGCCGGAGAGCCGCTGGACATCCTTGACGGAGCGCGGCGGGGGCATATCTAGGAAAGCCCGGATCTTCTTGGGGTTTGCCTCAATGCCCCGCTGGGACACGAGGAAACCTAGGAGCTTCCCCCCGTGCACCCCAAAGGCGCACTTCTCCGGGTTGAGTTTGAGCCCGAACGCACGGAGGTTGCGGAAGGTTTCAGCCAGGTCGTCGATGTGGGAGGCTGCGCGGGGACTCTTGACGATCGCGTCGTCTACGTGGACTTCGACGTTGCGGCCGACTTGATCTTTGAAAACCAGCGTCACGAGGCGCTGGAAGGTCGCCCCCGCATTCTTGAGCCTGAAGAGCATATGGACGTAGCAGAAGGTTCCGAGGGGAGTTATGAAACTCGTCTTTTCCTCGTCCCCCCTCCGCCATCCGGACTTGATGGTAGCCCGAGTAGGCGTCTAGGAAGCTCATGAGCTCGCACCCCGCAGTGGAGTCGACGAGCTGATCAATCCGCGGGAGCGGGAAGTTGTCTTTGGGGTAGGCGCGGTTAAGGTCGGTGAAGTCCACGCACATCCGCCACCTGCCGGTTGACTTCTTGACGAGGACGGGGTTCGCGAGCCACTCGGGGTGCAGGACCTCCCGAATGAACCCCGCCTCTCGGAGCCGGGTGATCTCCACCTTGATTGCTTCTTGGTGCTCGAGGGAGAGTTTCCGCAGCTTCTGTTTGACCGGGGGGTGACCGGGGGCCACTGCAAGCTTGTGCTCAATGACCTCCCGGGCGACACCCCGCATGTCCGAAGGCTTCCACGCGAAAACATCGGAGTTTTCGAGCAGAAAGGCCGCAAGTTGCGCTGCATGCTCCTCAGGGAGCTCCGCCCCGATCCGGACGGTTTTGTCTTCGTCGCCCGGGGACAGCAGGACCTTCCGGAGGCCCCCTTCCGGACGAGGCTTGAGGAGAGGCCTCTCAGGCGGTGGCGCAGCGGCGTCTAGTTCCGAGGGAGAAGCCTCCCCCCCGGGCGTCTTTATGAGGTTGACACTTCCGATTGTGGCCGCAGCACACTCGTATAGAGCACGAGCCATGTCTTGGTCTCCCCGGACGTTGATCACGCCATGCGGTCCGGGGATCTTCATGCAGAGGTAGTTTTGATGGGTGGCAGCCCCCAGCCGGTTGATTGTGGTCCTCCCCATTATCGCATTGTAGGAGGAGGGAAGGTCCACTATGTCGAAGCGGACCAGCTCGGTCCGGCAGTTCTCCGGTGTGCCGAAGGTCATTGGGAGATCTACCTTGCCCACGGGGTGGATCGCCTTCCCCGGGACAAACCCTTGCAGGGGCCCTGCCGCGGGCTGCAGGAGCTTTTCATCCACCTGCATCTCTTTGAAGGCCTTCAGGATTAGGACGTCGGCGGAGCTCCCGCCGTCCACGAGGATGCGGGCCAGGTGGCAGTTGTAGATGGTCGCGGAGACAATAAGCGCGTCGTCGTGGGGGAAGTGAACCCCTCACGCGTCTTCCGCCGTGAAGGTGAGGGGGACGTCCGACCACTTAGGTGGCGGGGACGCGTGTAGCACCCCCACAACCTTGACCTCGCGCGCGTAATCCTTACGTTGGCGCTTAGAGTCCCGCCCGGAGGTAGATCCTCCCACGATGATGTTGACGTGCCGCTGCGAAGTTTGAAAGGGGAGAGCTTCTGAAGGCTCCCCCTCCTGCGTCTGCTGACCCCCCGCGGGAGCGGGAAGGGCCGGAACATCTGGCCGGGGGCGCAAGGAGGCCGGAGTCCCCCCCCCTGCCCGCGCTGGTCGAGGAAGTCCGCGAAGTGCTGCAGCAGCTGGCTACAGTCTCGGGTAGCGTGGGTACTGGACCTGTAGAAGCTGCACCACAGTCCTTCCCGCCTTCTCCCCACGGGGCCTTCCCGGCCGCGCGAAGACTGTCCTCCCCCATGGCCTTTTGGCTTGGGGAAGGGGCGGTTGCCCCTCGGGGGGTCACACGAGCCGCCTCCGCCCTCGAGGACAAAGGTGTCCCGAGGTCGTGGCTCGCTACGCCCCCCCTGTCTGGGGCGTTTGGGGGGATCCCTAGCCCCCCGGTCGACGGGGGCGGGAGCCCCCTGGGTCTTCTTCCAGATGTCGTCTTCCTCCGCCCGAGCGTACTTTTCGAGTACGTTGAAGAGCTCGTCGGCAGAAGAGGGGCAGCTCCGGGAGAGTCTTCCATGGAGCTCCCCCGGGAGGATGCCGCTTTTGCAGGCTTCGATGACTGTAGAGTCCGGGACGTGGGCCACTTTGCTTTTCACTTGGGCGAAGCGCTTGAAGAAGCTTCTGATGGTTTCCCCGGTCCTCTGACGGACAGTGTACAGCTGCGAGGAGTCCAGGGGACACATGTAGTTCCCCTGCAAGTTGGCACAGAACTCCCGCTTGAGCTGCGAGAAAGACTTGATGGAGCCGGCCTTCAGGTTGTAGAACCAGGAGCGGGCGATGCCGGTGAGGTAGAGGGGGAAGACGTTGCATTGTACCGTCTCGTCCCCCCCGGCCGCGGAGATGGCTGTGGAGTAGACCTGCACAAACTCGTAAGGGTCTGCCTCACCATTATAATGCTCGATGTGAGGAGGGTGGTAGGGCCGCGGCCACCGGATACTGCGAAGTCTTCGGCACAGGGGCTGGTTAGCCCCCTGCACCTCCCGGGGAGAGCCCCGGTCGCTATCTTCTTTCACGGGACCTTCGTTGTCTGAGTCTGGAAGTGGTCCGAGAGGTCCGCGAGAATGGCGGTGGCGACGCTTTTCCTCCGGACCGGGACTGAGTTCCCGGACGTCCGGGCTCTCCACCGGAGAGGTTGGCTCTTCAGCGGGTCTCTTCCCCCGACCGGTGCGAGAGAGAGGCTCCCCGCGCCCGCGGCCGGGGGGAAGTTCTTCCCCATGCTCTGGTGAATGCATTCGCTCGACCTCCCCCCGGGCGAAACGGACCTGTCCCGCCGAGGGAGGGAGCTCATGCACTGTAGCTACCGGCCCAGAGGCTTCCGGAGCCGCTTGGGGGGAGCCCCCTGCGACGACCCTCGGGACCGGAAAGGGGGAAGCCCCTGTACTATCCAGAACCGGGGAGGGGGCACCCACGGCGACGCTTGGAACCGAAGCGGAGGGGGCCCCAGTGGCAACGACCGGAACCGGCGAGGGGGAAGCCCCCGCGGCGACGTCCGGGACCGGGGAGCCCATGTGGGGGGAAGTCCGCTGAGGGGCGGGAGCTGCTCTGTCGACCGCCCCTGGTGCGGTAAACGCGACGCGAGGGGTGGGACTGGCTCCCGGCGTAGGGAAAACCCCCGGCATACAGTGGGCTCCCGGCCCCGGGAATAGGCCCGGGACGGGGTACACCCCTGGTGCCACGAAGGGCCCCGGCATGAAGTAGCCTCCCGGCACCGGGACGGGCCCAAGTGCCGGGAAGGGTCCGGACGTATATCCCGCAGGGGGAGGGAACCCCCCGGCAGGATCATACGGGGCGGACAAACCCCCGGAGGCCGGAGGGGCCGCCGGGTAACCCATAAATGGGGACATAGTCCCCGGATATGGGTGCGACGCAAATGTGGGGGCCGGAGGCCGCGCCAACACGCTGAGCAGCTCATCCATAGAGCGCTGGGCGTGGAGCTGGCCCTCCACGAGAACCTCAAGCAGGGCGTCCCGGGGAACCGGGGGAGCCGTCGGGGGGAGACTGGTCCCGGCCGAGGTCTGTTGCATCTAGGCCTTTCATGCCTAACCCTGATGTGTTTTGATGGTTGATGATAATAAGTATTTTTGGACTAACAATGTGTTTGAGTTAGTGTTACAGATTTCAGACAACCGCACAAAAAGCGAGGGCTGGTGATCAAAATGTTGAAGTTCAATTTAAGTCGTTCAAAAGCATAAGAAGACGCAAAAAGAAATTGTTTTTGCTGGACTAAACTGATACATCGAGGTATGTTGTAGTTCTAGGTTTACCGATCTCAGGGTGCATGAAGATCGATCGGTTTAAGGATTTTATTCTAAGTTTAAACCGTACTATAAAGAGGGGACGCAAGTTCTCTCTACATCTCCAATTATACCGAGAAAAATCTAGGTCAATGCACGCATATCATTATCTGTGGTTTTTCGACAATTTGTTTTGATATATTGAATTTTGTCAACAGTTGAGGTTTTTACTTCTTGAGAAAGATCTGAAAAGATCTAATTTTTGTTGCTGTTGTCAAAAATGTTCTTCTCGAAAATATCTTCAAAACAAAACTGAAATCATTTGAATCAGATCTCTGGATTTTGAGCTTTCTCTGTTTTTATCTAGACTGACTGTCAGTATTGGTAACTGACTGTCAGTATGAATGTCAGTTAGTGCAAACTGACAAATCTCCAGAGAGCATGTTTTTGTCTCAGATTTTTTTTTTACTAAACTGACTGTCAGTATGAGTATACTGACTATCAGTGTGAGTTTCGACCACAGAGAGTTTTTGAGTTGGTTTTTATTCTGTTTTTCTCTGTGTTACTGAAACTGAGACTGACTGTCAGTTTGACACACTGACTGTCAGTTTGGGCAGTAAATTTTTGCTGTTATCTGCTTCAACGGTTATAAAGTTTTTAGCCGTTGCTTTTCACTGTTGATTTTGTGGACACTGACTGTCAGTCTTTGTAACTGACTGTCAGTATGGACTGTTTCTTTTTACCGTTTTAGTCCACAACGTTCAAGCTGTTTTGATCCTGTTTTTACTCTTTCTGGTGATACACTAGACTGACTGTCAGTTTGTGAAACTGACTGTCAGTCTTTGTTACTAATTTTCAGCTCGAGCACAAACGGCTGTTTTGACCACGAAGGCTATAAATAGAGGTGTTGAGCTGCTGTTTTAATACAAGCAAATACAGCAACATAGCCTTTCATACTTTCTCACTAGTGCTTCTTCGTTTTACTTAAAACTTGATCTTTTGATCGAGTCGTGAGAGTATTAGCCACATCGAGCATATTGTTCTTGCATTCCCATTTCGAGATATTTTCTCGGTGTGCATTGGAGGCCTAGAGTAGACCTTGCTTCTTATTACTCTTGGTGAGCGCCCACACCTAGACGGTTCGGAGGCAGAAATCGCTGATCTCTCCAAATCGGAGATTGTCGAAGAGACGCGATAACTTGTAAAAGGCTTGGTGCTCGCCTTTCCGGAGGGGACAAGAAGCAACCTTAGTAGATAGTGTCCTGTGTGGATACTAAAGCTATACTCAAGGACTGAGTGCTTCAATGAGGACTAGTGGAGACTGGGCGTGTCTCCGATACCTCGGGATATATCGGTTTCAATCTCTTATCTTTTACTATTACTTGCTTTACCTTAATTTGGATTTTCATTTGCAAAAACAAATTTTCAAAGTCTCCTATTCACCCCCTCCCCCTCTAGTCGACATCCTGATCCAACACGTGGTATCAGAGCGCGGTCTCTCATTTATAAGCTTCACCGCTTAGAGAGAGGATGTCGTCCACTGATGGCTTTAATCTGGGTCATACTAGCCGTGCGCCTATCTTTGATGGGACTAACTATCCCTACTGGAAAGTGCGTATGTCTGTATTTCTAGAAGCCATGGGATTGGATGTCTGGTTGATTGTTAAAGTTGGTTTTTCTCCTCCGGATGATCCGGAAAGCTATACTGAAGATGATAAGAGAAAACAACATCTGAATGCTCGTGCTTTAAATGCTTTATTTACTGGTTTATCTCTAAATGAATTTAATCGTGTAAGCAACTTGAATACTGCTCACAAAGTTTGGAAAACTTTAGAAGAAATATATGAAGGAACTACTAAAGTAAAAGAGGCTAAACTTTTAATGGTTAGACAAAAGTATGAAACTTTCAAAATGTCTTCTTCTGAATCTGTTGATTCCATGTTTACTAGATTGAATAATATTGTGAATGAACTTAAAGGTCTTGGTGTTATCTTTACTGATCTGGAAATTGTCAGAAAAATGCTTCGAGCTCTCCTAGAAAGCTTTGACACTCTTGTAACAGTTTTGACAAACTCCGATCTTTCTACAACTTCACCTACTGATCTCTATGGAAATTTGATTACCCATGAAATGCACAAAAAGGAGAAGAAGGAACTGAACGAAACCTCTGATACAAAGAAAAAGACGGAGGCTTTCAAAGCAAATTCCAAGGACGGCACAAGTGAAGGTTCCTCCAATGAAGACTTGGCTCTCTTGGTAAGAAATACTCAACGTCTTCTTCGCAGGTTACACAAGAAGGGAGTAAGCATCGACACTCGTCCAAAAGGTTCAAGACCAACAAACTTCAAAGATGTGATATGCTATGAATGTCATGAAAAAGGACATATTGCATCAAGATGTCCGAACAAGAACAAATCTACGGATAAAAAGAAGAAGAACTTCAAGAAGAAGTTTAACACTCCTAAAAAGGCATGCTTTGGCGAATGGATGTCTGGAGGTGAGAATTCCGACTCCTACTCTGATGATGAGAGATGTACAAAGAAATTAGCCGGAATCGCCCTCAAAAATTCATCAAGCTCTCCAGTTTGCCTTATGGCAAAAAGGAATGAAAAGGTAACTTCTTTTGATCCCTCCTATGATGATCTAGTTGAAATGCTAAATGAAATCAATGAGGCCTATGGCAAAACTAAAAGAAAATATAAGACCCTTAAGGAAGAATTTTTAACTCTTTATGATCAACACTCTGAATTAAAGGAATCCTATGAAAATGCTCTTATGAAAGATGTCTCAAATTTGTCTTGTAAAGCTAGCATTGGTACTTCTTGTGATGATATTGATAATTTTCAACTAGATATACCATGCGCTTCAAATGAATCCATTCTCTGTGAAAACATTAAACTTAAATCTCAAGTTAAAAAATTAGAAAAAGGGTTAGAAAATAGCTATAAAGGTAAAATATATCTTGACCTAATTTTAAGAAGTCAAAGATGCACCTTTAGAAAAGAAGGTCTAGGATATTTTCCTAAGAAAGATAAAAAGATAAAAATTAGAACTGTTTTTACAAAAGCATGTAACCTGTTTTGTCATAAATGCCATGAAGTAGGTCATTCACATGATTCATGCCCTCTTATGACATCTGCATATTTTGATGCTTGTTACATGCTAAAACGGTCAAAGAAAGGTTATGCTATTGCAAAGTATGTTGGTGCACCAATGATGAACAAAAGAAAAAAATCTATTTGGGTGCCCAAAACTTTGATCGCTAATTTTAAAGGACCCAAAAGTGTTTGGGTACCAAAATCAACTTAAATTCTTTTGCAGGTAAACTACAAAAATAGTGGACGTCATTGGGTGCTTGATAGCGGATGCTCCGAGCACATGACCGGAAACACCAAACTGTTCACCACAATCAAAGACAATTCCGACGAACATCAAAAGATCACCTTTGGAAATAATCGTCAAGGAAGCGTGACAGGTTTGGGTAAAGTTGCCATTTCAAATGATTTAACAATTTCAAATGTTCTTTTGGTTGAATCTTTGAATTTTAATTTGCTTTCAGTTGCACAAATTTGTGATCTTGGTTTCCGCTGTATCTTTTATCCAAATGAAGTTTTGGTTGAAAATTTAAAAGACAATTCTTTGATTTTTAAAGGTTTTCGTCATGAAAATTTATATCTAGTTGATTTCTCTTCAAAAGATGCATCTCTTGCAACATGTCTTGTCTCACAAACATCTAAAGGATGGTTATAGCATCGGAGACTTGCTCATGTTGGAATGCATCAACTTAAAAAGCTTTTCAAACGTGATTTAGTTATTGGCTTAAAGGATGTGGTCTTTGAAAAGGATAAATCTTGTAGCGCTTGTCAAGCAGGCAAGCAAATAGCTACCACACATCCAACTAAGCGAATACTTTCTACAAGCAAACCTTTGGAACTTTTGCATTTGGATTTATTTGGACCTTCAGAGTTCCAAAGTATTGGGGGAAATAGTTATTGCTTTGTTATTGTTGATGATTTCACTCGTTTTACTTGGGTTTTCTTTATTTCCCAAAAATCTGAAACCCCCGATGTTTTCAAAAGTTTTGCAAAACGTGTTTCTAATGAATTCGAATTATCCATCAAGAAAATCCGTAGTGATCATGGTGGAGAGTTCGTTAATTCAACTTTATTTGATTTTTGCGACTCTCTTGGAATCAAACATGAATTTTCCACATCCTACACTCCACAGCATAATAGAGTTGTTGAAAGGAAAAATCGAACATTAATAGAGATGGCAAGAACCATGTTATGTGAGTATAATACTCCTATTCGCTTCTGGGCAGAAGCAGTTCACACAGCTTGCTATTCTATTAATCGACTCTATTTGCATCCTCTTTTGAACTTGACACCTTATGAACTTCTTTTTGGAAGAAAACCAAATATTTCATATTTTCGTGTTTTTGGTTGTAAATGTTACATCTTAAGAAAAAGAAACTTTGGTGGAAAATTTCAAAGAAAAGTTGATGAGGGTTTTCTAGTTGGTTATTCTACCACTAGCAAAGCCTATCGTGTTTTCAACAAAACGTCTGGTTGTATTGAGGAATCTTGCGATATTGAGTTTGATGAATCTAATAACTCGCAAGAAGAGCAAGCTGTTCATGACACTTCAGGTGAAATTCAAGAACCTTTGAAAGAACTTACCATTGAAGAAGCTGAGGAAGTTGATCAAGATAATGATGGAAGTGAAGACAACAATGAACAACCTGGACCTCCTGTGCAAGTTGAGTCTGCTGCAGAAGAAGCAGCACAAGAAGAAGCGCCAAGCCAGCATAGAACAATTATCAAGGATCACCCTTTGAACCAAGTTCTGGGTGATATTAGTAAGGGTGTTCTAACTCGATCTCGTATTGCTTCTTTTTGTGAACATCATTCATTTGTTTCTTCTTTAGAACCTACATGTGTTAGTGAAGCTCTAGATGATCCTGACTGGGTAAATGCTATGCATGATGAATTAAATAATTTTACTAGAAATAAAGTCTGGAACTTAGTAGAAAGACCTAAGGATCATAATGTCATTGGAACAAAATGGGTTTTCAGAAATAAGCAAGACGAAAATGGACTAGTAATTAGAAACAAGGCTCGTCTTGTTGCTCAAGGTTTCACTCAAGTCGAAGGTTTAGATTTTAGTGAAACTTTTGCTCCTGTGGCGAGACTTGAAGCAATTAGAATTCTTCTTGCTTATGCTTCTCATTTTAACATTAAACTTTTTCAAATGGATGTTAAAAGTGCTTTTCTAAATGGTGAAATTTCAGAACTTGTATTTGTAGAGCAACCTCCCGGGTTTGAAGATCCAAAATTTCCAAACCATGTTTTTAAACTAACGAAAGCTCTGTATGGCCTCAAACAAGCTCCTCGAGCTTGGTATGAACGCCTTAGAGATTTTCTTCTTTCTAAAGGTTTTAAAACTGGGAAGGTTGACACAACTCTGTTCACCAAGAAAATAGATGATGATTTATTTATTTGCCAAATTTATGTGGATGACATAATTTTTGGATCTACTAATGAATATTTTTGTCAAGAATTTGGAGATATGATGTCTAGGGAGTTCGAGATGTCCATGATTGGTGAGCTGAGCTTCTTCCTTGGACTTCAAATCAAGCAACTCAAGAACGGTACGTTCGTGAGTCAAACAAAATACGTGAAGGACCTGCTCAAGCGCTTTGGGATGGAAGAAGCTAAGGCTATCAAGACCCCCATGGCTACAAATGGACACCTCGACATGGACAGAAATTCAAAATCAGTAGATTCTAAACTCTATAGGTCTATGATTGGTAGTCTTTTATATCTTACAGCATCTAGGCCTGATATCATGTTTAGTGTGTGTTTATGTGCTAGATTTCAGTCAGAACCTAAGGAATGTCATTTAACTGCTCTTAAAAGAATCCTTAGGTATTTAAAATGTTATCCCAGTTTAGGCCTTTGGTACCCTAAAGATGCAAATTTTGAATTAATTGGGTATTCTGATTCTGATTATGCTGGGTGTAAGATTGATCGAAAGAGCACATCTGGTAGCTGTCAGCTGTTGGGGAGATCATTAGTATCATGGTCATCTAGGAAGCAAAACTCAGTTGCTCTCTCAACAGCTGAAGCTGAATACGTGTCTGCAGGTAGTTGTTGTGCTCAATTATTATGGATGAAACAGACATTTTTGGATTATGGAATTAAATTTGATAAAGTGCCACTTCTGTGTGATAATGAAAGTGCCATTAAAATTGCTAATAATCCTGTTCAACATTCTAGAACTAAGCATATTGAAATACGGCACCATTTCATAAGAGATCATGTGGCAAAAGGAGATATTGATCTTAGTCATGTAAGAACAGATCTTCAACTAGCAGATATCTTCACCAAACCACTAGATGAATCCAGGTTTTGCTTTCTTAGAGGTGAACTAAATATTATAGATGTTTCAAATGCTAGTTGATAAAGTGATGTTTTTATTAACTTCATCATACTATTGATTGCTTATCTTGATTAATGAAGTATAATATATATATATATATATATATATATATATATTGGATATATTTTATTATTAAATATTTTCTCCCTTAGAGCTCTCTCCTGGTCGAAGTCATAACTGACAGTCAGTTTTTATAACTGACAGTCAGTATAGTGTTGTTTCTTGGTCGTAGGGTTCTGGTCGTTTTGAAGTCTCACACTGACTGTCAGTATTCAACACTGACTGTCAGTCTCAGCACTTGATTTTATTGAACTGACATTCAGTGTACCACACTGACTGTCAGTTTTTAAAATTAAGTGACTAGACTGACAGTCAGTGTTGAGAAACTGACTATCAGTTTGGGTCCTTAAAACCCTAAACCGAGCTTTCTTTTTATCTTCTTCGGCCGCCGTTTTTGTTGTCATCGCCGTCGCCGTCGCCGTTGCTCCTCCTCATCGCCGTCGCCGTCGCCGTTGCTCCTCCTCATCGCCGTCGTCTCGTCGTCCTTCTCCCGCCGTGAGCTCTCTCTCTCTCCTCCTTCTTCTTTTTCTTCTTCTTCTTCTTCGTTATTTTTTTTTTAATTCTTTCTTTTCTTTCTACTAAATCCGAAATTGCTTTTCTATTTTCTTTCCATGATCTGCAATAGCACTATATCTTCACAATCTTTGCAAAATTCCCTCTCAAATCCCCACAAAAAAAAAAACTCGCCATTTCTCAGTTCGCTGGTTCTAGGTTGAAACTGACAGTCAGTTACTCAAACTGACTGTCAGCATCAGGTTCGAACTGACTGTCAGTTCATAAGACTAACTGTCAGTCTGAACCCTGAAAACAGAAATTTTTGTTTTCTCCACCCTTGTTCATCCTTGCATTCCTTCAGCTATCCACTATGTCTGATCAGCCTCATCGCCGCATTGCTCGATGCAAGACCGTTGCGTCCAGCAGCAGGCCTTCGGGCCAGTCCTCTGGGGCTCGGCGTTCCCCCTCTCCAGAGCGTGTCCCCGTGAACTATTCGCGGTGGAACGCTAGTCGGCTTCTGACTCTTCGTCAGCCGAATCCCTATCTATCTCCTCGTCCTTCTGGCATGGATGCCTCGCCACGTACCACCTTCTACACCATCACTCAGTTCGACTTGTTTGAGAGCATCTACTCTCACATGCCCTTCTTTGTTCATCGTTCTGTCTCTTGGCAGACGATAGTTTCTCGCACTGGCATCGCTTCTCTTTCTGATGCTTTTGCCTCTGTAGGGATCCGAGACTTGGTCTCTGATTCTTCTTTGACCTGGGCAGAGGAGCCCATTAGGCAGTTCTATGCCACCCTCCACATTTCTCCTCAGCGTGACTCACTGACCTTTATGACCGGCCTCCAGGTATACACGGTCACAAAGGAGCAGCTTGAGGCCGCTTTAGGACTGGTTCGTCCTGCTTCAGGGCGCCAGCTCCACACTTTACCTGATCTTGAGCATCGTGAGGTCGCTATGCTCTACTCCGGCGCCTTCCAGGTTCGTCACATTGCCGGCATGCGCCGCGATGTTGACCTGGCGCTGAAGATTCTTCGCCTCACTCTTCTTCCGATCACAGGTGACCGCGCCAGGGTCACCTACATCACTCTCCATGTTCTCATCTCGATCTTTCGAGAGGAGCCCTTCGACATCGCTGATCTCATCATTAGTGAGCTTCAGCACGTTCTTCTCTCTCCTCGTCGTCGCCTGGTGTATGCCCCATACATCATGGCACTACTGCTCCACATTCGAGCAGTAGACACCGCTCTTCCTCGCCCTCATCAGCTTTTGGCCTTCTTTCCCCCTGGCCAGGCTGATCGTCGCCTGGGCACTCGTCCTTCAGCTCCTAGTGCTCCCTCCTCAGCCTCTGATGATGATGAGGATTCTGAGGACGCGACTGCAGCTCCAGCTTCTGCCTCTGCTCCTGCCCCTTCTAGCAGCTCCCGCACAGCTTCCTCTCTTGCATCTCTGCAGGTGTCTCTTGACCAGGTCATTCAGACACAGCAGGTGATCCAGAGTACCTTGGCAGCTCAGCAGGAGATCCTTCAGCAGATACTGCAGCGACTTCCAGCTCCTAATGCTGCGATGGCATCTTCTTCCCTTGCTCCTCGCAAGAGGGCACGGCCTGCAGTTTCTTCACCAGCATCATCTGCCGGCACCGCTCCAGTTCCAGCAGGACCTGCATCTCCCGCCGTCGTACCTTCCGCGTCTCCTACAACTTCTGGAGGCACTGAGGTTCTAAGAGACTCAGATGACCAGGAGTAGATTAGGATTAGTTTCTCATGATTAGGCCTCCCTTTTTGTGCTTGATGCCAAAGGGGGAGAGATGGATGATGTTATGATATTTTGTTTAGATGGATGATGTTATGATATTTTGTTTAGATGGATGAATATTTTATGATATGATTATGATATGTTGATGATGTTATGATATGATTATGATATGTTGATGATGTTATGATATTTTGTTTAGATGGATGAATATTTTGTGCGTGATTTGTGGTTCTCTCTCTTATGCTATGATATGCTCTGATACATCTTGAGGGATGTGCACACTTTCAGGGGGAGATTTTTGCACAAAATCAGGGGGAGTATTAGTTGGTATTAGTTTATTAACTTGTTGTCATCAATCATCAAAAAGGGGGAGATTGTTGCATCTAGGCCTTTCATGCCTAACCCTGATGTGTTTTGATGGTTGATGATAATAAGTATTTTTGGACTAACTATGTGTTTGAGTTAGTGTTACAGATTTCAGACAACCGCACAAAAAGCGAGGGCTGGTGATCAAAATGTTGAAGTTCAATTTAAGTCGTTCAAAAGCATAAGAAGACGCAAAAAGAAATTGTTTTTGCTGGACTAAACTGATGCATCGAGGTATGTTGTAGTTCTAGGTTTACCGATCTCAGGGTGCATGAAGATCGATCGGTTTAAGGATTTTATTCTTAGTTTAAACCGTACTATAAAGAGACGATGCAAGTTCTCTCTACATCTCCAATTATACCGAGAAAAATCTAGGTCAATGCACGCATATCATTATCTGTGGTTTTTCGACAATTTGTTTTGATATATTGAATTTTGTCAACAGTTGAGGTTTTTACTTCTTGAGAAAGATCTGAAAAGATCTAATTTTTGTTGCTGTTGTCAAAAATGTTCTTCTCGAAAATATCTTCAAAACAAAACTGAAATCATTTGAATCAGATCTCTGGATTTTGAGCTTTCTCTGTTTTTATCTAGACTGACTGTCAGTATTGGTAACTGACTGTCAGTATGAATGTCAGTTAGTGCAAACTGACAAATCTCCAGAGAGCATGTTTTTCTGTCTCAGATTTTTTTTTTACTAAACTGACTGTCAGTATGAGTATACTGACTGTCAGTGTGGGTTTCGACCACAGAGAGTTTTTGAGTTGGTTTTTATTCTGTTTTTCTCTGTGTTACTGAAACTGAGACTGACTGTCAGTTTGACACACTGACTGTCAGTTTGGGCAGTAAATTTTTGCTGTTATCTGCTTCAACGGTTATAAAGTTTTTAGCCGTTGCTTTTCACTGTTGATTTTGTGGACACTGACTGTCAGTCTTTGTAACTGACTGTCAGTATGGACTGTTTCTTTTTACCGTTTTAGTCCACAACGTTCGAGCTGTTTTGATCCTGTTTTTACTCTTTCTGGTGATACACTAGACTGACTGTCAGTTTGTGAAACTGACTGTCAGTCTTGGTTACTAATTTTCAGCTCGAGCACAAACGGCTCTTTTGACCACGAAGGCTATAAATAGAGGTGTTGAGCTGCTGTTTTAATACAAGCAAATACAGCAACATAGCCTTTCATACTTTCTCACTAGTGCTTCTTCGTTTTACTTAAAACTTGATCTTTTGATCGAGTCGTGAGAGTATTAGCCACATCGAGCATATTGTTCTTGCATTCCCATTTCGAGATATTTTCTCGGTGTGCATTGGAGGCCTAGAGTAGACCTTGCTTCTTATTACTCTTGGTGAGCGCCCTCACCTAGACGGTTCGGAGGCGGAAATCGCTGATCTCTCCAAATCGGAGATTGTCGGAGAGACGCGATAACTTGTAAAAGGCTTGGTGCTCGCCTTTCCGGAGGGGACAAGAAGCAACCTTAGTAGATAGTGTCCTGTGTGGATACTGAAGCTATACTCAAAGACTGAGTGCTTCAACGAGGACTAGTGGAGACTGGGCTCGGGATATATCGGTTTCAATCTCTTATCTTTTACTATTACTTTCTTTACCTTAATTTGGATTTTCATTTGCAAAAACAAATTTTCAAAGTCTCCTATTCACCCCCTCCCCCTCTAGTCGACATCCTGATCCAACAAGGTCCCCGCAGTCACCGGGAACGACCTGGAGGTGGAAGCACCTAAGTTAAGAGGAAAGGAGGGAGGCGGTACCTGGGCCAGGCTGCCTCCAGGCAGAAGTGCCGGGACAGCAGTGTCCCGGACAGGCGGCGCCGGGTCTCCGAGACCCGGGTCACCGGGAAGGGTGCGATCCCTTGTTCTTGGGGGAGCCATGGCGTCTTGTCACGAGTCCCCACGGTCGGCGCCAACTGTCGTGGTATTGCGAATACCCCGGCAGGTTTTGAGAATGATCCTAGCGAAGATTACGCGGCGCGGGTTGACCGAATGACTGGTCCTCCCTCGCCTGACAAGCACAAGAAATGACACGAGGATTTATACAGGTTCGGGTCCCGGTGGGGGCCCTAGTCCTGTTGACGTGCTCCCGACCGGAGTCGGCTGGGGAGGCTCTCTCCGGGGGAGAGAGAGGCTTCCAGAGCACGCCTGTGAGTTTAGCTATTCCAATAAAAGTGATCCGATCCTTTACAACAGAGGGGTACAAAGGCTATTTATAGCCCCAAAAAGAAGCCAAGAAGCCTAAACTACCCCGGAAGCCACCGTCAGATTGAAGGGTAGGACCGTCCTTCTCCCGGTCAAACACCTTGGATGCTTGACAGGTGGTCGCTGATTCCCGAGGCGCTCCTCGCGTGACCTGCACGTGACAAACAACTCGAGACTTTACCTTTAGAAGGGCGACGAGGCCCGGGACGGCGCCGGAGGCCAAGTTCCGGGAGCCAAAAGGCGGCGCCCGGGGAGGGGCCGGAGGCCACGTCCCCGGGCAAATGGTGGCGCCCGGGACGGCGCCGGAGGCCAAGTCCCGGGGGCCAAAAGGCGGCGCCCGGGACGGCGCCGGAGGCCAGGTCCCGGGGGCCAAATGGCGGCGCCCGGTGAGCGGCCGGAGCCCACGTCCCCAGGCAAATGGCGGTGCCCGGGACGGCGCCGAAGGCCAAGTCCCGGGGGCCAAATAGCGAGCCCTGGGAGGGGCCGGAGCCCACGTCCCCGGGCAAATGGCGGCGCCCGGGACAGCGCCGGAGGCCAGGTCCCGGGGGCCAAATGGCGGCGCCCGGTGAGCAGCCGGAGCCCACGTCCCGGGGCAAATGGCGGCGCCCAGGACAGCGCCGGAGGCCAGGTCCCTGGGGCCAAAGGGCGGCGCCCGAGGAGGGGCCGGAGGCCACGTCCCCGGGCAAATGTGACATGGCTTACCTGGACTTAGTGCCGCGGAGATTTCCCCCAACAGGCCCCATGATTGCTTTTATGATAAGTGTAACTTTGTTGAAGGAATCATGGAAACACATCCCAAAAATAGATGAATGTCCATGCATGTACCTTATTTCTTTTCTTGTAGGCGATTTCAAGTAAACTGTTAGTGTCACCGGCCTGAAATACTTTTGTTTTCGGTAGGATAACACAAGATAAAGACTAAGGCAACAACCATATACAATATATGTTTGTCCTCAATTTGTGGCTCTCTTTGATATATTTAGGGAAATATATTTATAAATACTTATATTTAATAAGGGTTTTTCAAAAAAAAAAAAAAGTTGTCTAAAGTACAAATACTTGTTTTTTTCAAAAAAAACTTACATTATCTACACCAAAAATTTAAAAATTAAATTCAATCTTTCCCTTCCATCTTCTTCCTCATGTTCTCTCCCTCCCACTGTCATTGTGCCAATCCCTTTCTTCCTCTGTCTCCTCCTCTTCTCACTCATCGAACACTGCCGCTCATGGTAGATGGCGCAATTGTCATCTCATCGCACCACCTCTCTCTCTCCTTTGTCGCTGCATCCTTTTTTCCTGTGATTGTCACCTCCCATCACTTTCACTCGTGGTCAACGGTGCCACTGCTACCCCGTCTCCGCCCATTGCCAAGCTGCCGCTGCCAAAGAAGCTAAAAAAAGAGTTAGCTGAATTGCAAAGAGTTGGATCTAAGGAAAAGATTTGATCTGACGGTAGACAGATGTGTATATAGAATAAGAACAAATAAGTATCTACTATTAACAAAACTCAAAAAAAAAGTTATCCACGAATTTTAAAGGGTCAAATATTTGTAAACCGAAGATTTTTGTTAGAACTATACATATTTTGGACCATAGCTAAACATTTACAAAATAGAGCCAAGTGATCTAATTAAATTAAATTACTCAAACTAGTTAAGTAGTTGCTACATATGATCTGAATCATATATACTCCTTTTTTGAGGAAAGAATCATCTATACTTCTTAGGCTATCTCCAACGCCGCATCCTCGACGCGCTGACAGGTGGGTCCCACCGGGAAAAAATATTAAAATATTCGCGACGGGAGAGAGACGATGCCACGCGAGGATGCAGCTGTGACGCTCTGACAGGTGGGCCCGTCGACGCGTGATTGGGCGAAGCTGCGCCATTGGAGCGCGCGTGGACGCATTGCCACGCGCTTTGCGGGGCCCACAGCGCGAGAAAAGGTGGCTTCGTACCCTCCCGTGAAAGCAAACTGACAGGTGGGCCCAAACGCATCTCGGGGCCACGTGACAGCGAGTGTGTGCGCGGTGTGCAGGTGCGGGACGAGGCGCGGTGGGCCCCACAAAGCGCGTGGGTTGGTGTGAACGCGCAGCGCGTGCGTGCGCGTGCTGGGTCGCTGGCAAATGGGCCCGCGTTTGTTATGGGCCTGCATGTCAGTGCCTGTTTGGGGGGAAAATAGCCGTTAGCAGCTTTCGTCCCCTCGGTCCCACCTGTCAGCGACTCAAAAAATAGCCGTTTAAAAATAGCCGTTTGAGATATTTTATTCATTTCTGAGGTTAAAAATTCATAAAAAATCCAAAAAATTTCCAAAAAATTGCAAAAAATTCCTGAAAATTTGTGTGACCCCCTGCCTATAAATATGCCCAATTTTCAGCTCATTTACCCTCAAACAAACCAAAACTCACACACTTTGCACTCTCCTGTTCATCCAGTTTTTTCCAAAAAAATTTCCAATGGCCAATAATCCCCCCGGCGGTTATGTTAATTGGTTCGGCGAACCAAATTTAGATGAGGATAACTCCCAAGCGCCAAACAGTCAAAATCCGCCCAGTTTTCAGCCTCCTCCCCCACCATACCCGATGTGCTATCCACCGTATGGTGCACCCTCTCCGTACGGCCAACCACATCCATATGGACATCCGTACGCGCAATCCCCCTACGGCCCTTACGGCCAAAATCCTCATTACGTTGGAGCTCCGACCATGTCTGCAGGAATCTCGCCCCCTCAACCACCGAGCAAAAATTCCCAGTCCACGTCCGTATCAGATACCGGGACTCCGCATAGCTCGGCCCCGGGAGTGATCGAGGCCGACGACAACGCTAGCAAAGGCGAACGAAGGGCTGGGGCACAGCGTAAACGAATGCTCTGGTCCCAACAGGACGACATGCGACTTGTGAGTGCTCGATCATCTAACTACTAAATTCCGCTATCGCAGACTTTGTTATTAAATTTGGATTTTTCGTGGTCCAGATCAGTGCATGGT
The DNA here is from genome assembly GCA_019359835.1 of Pharus latifolius. Lineage (NCBI taxonomy): Eukaryota > Viridiplantae > Streptophyta > Magnoliopsida > Poales > Poaceae > Pharus > Pharus latifolius. The sequence goes on from CM033325.1 coordinate 38,069,150, forward strand.
TGAATAACTCCCTCGACCCGGTCGATGGGAACAATCAAAAATGCGACGAGTATTGGTCAAAGGTGGTTGCCGAGTACAACGAGAGCAGTCCGCCTGATCGCAGACGAGATCTCAGGCACTGCAAAGACCATTGGCAAAAGAGCAATAAAAAAATTGTTCAGTTCAATGGTATCTACTGCAGGTTGCGCGATGCCTATGCTAGTGGTCGTTCAGAGGACCAATTGACATCGCAAGCACGCGACATGTACAGGCAGGAGGTGGGTCAGGCCTTCATCATGGAGCACTGGTGGAGAGCCGTATGTGGTCAACCGAAATGGTGCTGAAGCTACTTGGATTCTTCGAAAAGAGCTCGCCTCAACGAAGAAGGTGCCCACACGTCGTCGTCGAACAACGACGATGACCCCGTCGAGCTTCCACGACCTAAAGGGCGAGACGCGGCAAAGCGGAAGGGTAAGAGCAAACTAGGCAGAACATCATCGGCGCGCGAGGAGACCCTAGAGCGCATCGACAAAGCCAACGCCGAGCTTAATACTATGGCCGACAAAGCCCTTGCTGTAGCCGATAAATTGCAGGGGATGGCCAGAAGCAAAGAGAAGGCTTCATTGATGAAGTCGTTGACGAAGCTACTTGGGATGGATACATCCCATTTATCGGAGACCCGTAAGGCGACGCATGAGGCTGCAATAGAATACATCAACGAGCAGCTTAACGATTTGAAAAACAAATAGTAGACCGAACATTGTACTTTTCATTTAAACATTTGTACTCGCAGTATTAATTTAAGTGGTTTTGGATTTACTTGTTTGTACTGTGGCATGCGATCGATACTTTTGGATTATAGCCGTTGGAGCTGACACATCTGTTTGATGCCTTTAGATTTTAGCCGTTGGAGCTGACACATCTGTTTGATGCCTTTAGATTTTAGCCGTTGGAGCTGACGCATGTGATCGGTAGTTTTGGATTTTAGCCGTTGGAGCTGAGACATGTACTCGATGTCTTTGGATTATAGCCGTTGGAGCTGACACATCTGTTCGATGCCTTTGGATTATAGCCGTTGGAGCTGACGCATGTGCTCGGTACTTTTGGATTTTAGCCGTTGGAGCTGAGACATGTACTCGATGTCTTTGGATTTTAGCCGTTGGACCCGACGCATGTGATCGATGCCTTCGGATTTTAGACCCCTATATATTTGGACCCCTCCATGCCCTCATCTTCACAACTCAGTTATCTCAACTTCACAACTCAGCTATCTGAACTTCACAACCGAGGCCTCCGCTCTTGGTGATATCAACTTCACAACCAACCCCAAAAAAATGTCGTCCAGCTCAACCACAAGTAGTGGTGACGACGAAGGCATTAACCAAATGGAAGAGTTCGTGGCAGGGTTAGCACAGACCTGTCTAACGGTCGAACCCCTTATGCGTCACGCTCTTCATGATGTTGAAGCCAGCATTGGTGTTGGTACCTCGCACCGCCGCCGACGAAGTAGCAGAAGGTACATCGAAAGAGATCGCGAAGACGGTCATAACCGTCTAGTCGCGGACTACTTCGCCGATGTTCCGGTCTACCCCGGCTACTTGTTTCACAGAAGATTCCGCATGGGGAGACCCCTCTTTCTGCGAGTCGTCGGAGCTCTCGGGGAGTGGTCCCCGTACTTCACCGAGAGGAGAGATGCCCTCAACCGAAAGGGGCTATCTCCATTGCAGAAGTGCACTGCAGCTTTGCGCATGTTGTCGTACGGCTCACTCGCCGATGCTGTCGACGAGTACGTACGCATCGGAGAGTCAACGGCCATTCGGTGCCTGGAGAATTTCGTCGAAGGAATCGTTGATCGGTTCGCGTCGGAATATCTCCGTAAACCTACTATCGAAGACCTCCAGCGTCTGCTCCAGGAAGGAGAGGACCGAGGTTTCCCAGGGATGCTGGGAAGCATCGATTGCATGCACTGGGAATGGCGCAATTGCCCAGTTGCATGGAGGGGCCAATTCACCCGTGGTGATCAAGGAGTCCCTACAATAATGCTTGAAGCGGTCGCATCCAGAGACTTGTGGATATGGTATGCCTTCTTTGGTGTCGCCGGATCCAACAACGACATCAACGTGCTTAATCAATCCCCCCTTTTCACTGATGTGTTGCGCGGTGAAGCTCCTACGGTTCAGTACTCTGTTAATGGGACAGAGTACAATATGGGGTACTACCTGGCCGACGGTATTTACCCCGAGTGGGCTGTCTTCGTGAAGACCGCACCCTTTCCCCAAACGGACAAACTCAAGTTATTTGCACAACATCAAGAAGGGGCAAGAAAAGATGTGGAGCGAGCGTTTGGGGTGTTGCAAGCTCGATTTGCTATTGTCCGCGGCCCCGCTCGATTTTGGCAACGGTCAACTCTTGCCAATATCATGAAAGCGTGTGTCATCCTCCATAACATGATAATCGAGGATGAGCGCAACTCTCATGACCCGATCACTCAATTGTACGATACTCAAGGCACATCAACCGTAACACCGCCTACTATCCACAGCAATGCTCCGCCAATTTTTGAACATATGCTAGATCGAAATAATGCGATCCGTGCTCGCCCAACACATCGGCAACTGAAACGGGATCTTATCGAGCACATCTGGCAGCGTTTCGGGGCCGGCGGTACGGATGAGTAGTTGTTTGTGTGGTTGTTAAGAGCCGACTGTTGCTGAATTTTAATTTAGTATATGTCATATTTTTTTCCCGTGTGCCATTTCAATAAAAATATTTTTAAATATTTTTTGTTATTTACAACAATTTTATTTTAATTTGTTGTCTTCGAATTATCTGAATTTTATTTTATCAATTTGTTAATGTGTATTAAATAATATATGTGCGGGCCCCACGCGAAGCGCCAAGCGAAGCGCCGGTGGGTTGGAGAAGGGTGGTGCTTCAGATGGTGCTTCGCATACGTGGCATAAAATATACTGGAGAATATTCTGTTGAAGCGCCAAGCGAAGCGCCGGTGGGTTGGAGATAGCCTTAATAAACATAACTATTAATTCGTGCTTCTGTCGTAGTACAGAGCCGTTAGTGTCAGATAACACTCCAAGCTAGCTAGTTATCTTGGAGTGCACTTATGTTTTATGTTAACATCTATGGTTATATATATGAATGCTAAGATCTACCTTATTTAGTTTATCTTTATTTTAGGGGATCATCTGTACTGGAAAGTGTGTATTTTTATATCTATTATTGAAAAGTTGATTTTTCTTATTTATCATTGAAATGTGTATCAATATTTTGTATTTGCAATCATTATTTTAATCAATTATTAGTTAACGGAGTAAATGATATATATATAGATCTAGATCTTTTTTCTTCCAATTAATTTGAGAATCTTTATAGACCTTAGGCCAACATGCTGTCTCTAAATTTACTTGCTTTCTTATACAATAATATATTATGAATTTTTTTTAAAAAATTGACCTTACTATAATCTATAAATTTAAAATATAATCTCGTGGAGCTACCATTGGTCCCACAAGAAAAAATCTTGGATATGCATGTGTATGTAAATAGAGAATTTTTTTTAAAATAATTCACAGAAAAAACTAATTGGAAAAATGACTCAAAGTTACCATATTTTGTAAAAATAGCCCGTCACATTAGCGTATCAATCCTAGACACTCGATAAATGATGTGTGGTATTGCGGGGTGGAAATAAGGTTGTCGAGTATTGGACACTCAACAAACTCTCTGATTATCATTTGAGCGGAGTACTGATTGAATGTCCGCATTCGAGTGGACACACATGCGGACCATCTTTGTACAAATACGACCATGACCACGTCTAGTACTGACACGATCACGACCAGCTCTAGTACTTATATGACTAGTTTTGAACTAATACGACCACGACCAGAGGAGTCAGAGAACTTTTTGAGTGCTGGACACTCGACAAGTTGATTTCCACCCATGCAATCGGACACGTCACTTGTCAAATCTTCATGACTCAACACATTGACGTGGCGGGTTATTTTTGCAAAATACAACAACTCTGAGTTACTTTTACAATTAATTTTTTTTCTGTGAGTTATTTGTAAATAAATTCTGTAAATAGATGGCATAATTTTTTTTTGGAAACTAATATTTGTATTGGATCCATATACTAAAATTATATTATTCTCTAAGTCCATAAAGAGAACCATAACTAACTAACTATATCTTTTTTAATTCTTTGAACCAATTCTATTGAAACACGTTACAGTGTATGGCACTCAGAGAAACACTCAATTTTTTTTCTCATTTCTAAAGAAAGCAACATGTCAACAGTAACATCTAACAAACATTAAACAGAATATATAGTAGTAGATATCTTTATCAGAACCTGGATTTAAAGCAATATATATCCAGCAATTAACAACTGGTCGATTACTTTGCAACTTGCGTATGACTTGTGTAGAAGTAGGAGCTAGCCGCAAGAAATCGATGGAACTTCGTGCGCGGCAACCTCCAAAAGGACTGAAAAGATCAGTAGTTTGACTAGACTTGGACTTTAATTGCGAGGGTGATATATATATGAATTCCATCAGATTAAAAATGAACGATATGATGAACGAATATGGATCATTCTGAAAATTAATTGTGAGTGTGATATATTCTTGGAACCCTATAATTTGTAGCCAACGGGATATTCTAACCGTCTGATCAAAGAGTTATGACGAAGGATGGTGGATCGTTCAGGAAATTAAGTGCCGGTAAGCAACCGATCGCTCCTATGATTGTAGCTAATTAAATCGAGTCCAAAGTCCAAATTCCAAATTCCTAACAGTTGGTTAATTTGTAGTTTTGGAACGATTTGGAAAAGGTCTTGGTAATACTTAACATTCAATTTCTGATGCTTATGTGTTTAGACCAACCTGATTGGACTGCAACGTTGACTGACTCGGCAGCAACGTTCATGTAGAGTTATGAGACTAAGTCTAATATATATGATATTTATAAAAAAATTTAGTGAATATTTGTGTTATGTGGGCAAAATATCACTTGGTAAACTGGATACTTTAATAAGTTAGCTCTTAAAGATGATTTTAGGGAAAAAAAATTAGTTAGATAATGATTTAACAAGCAAAACAAGATAGAAAACAAATAAAAAAAAATCAAAACAACGACTACTTCTTGGGGGCATTCACGTGCTTCTCTGTCCGAATAAAAAATTGCTTTGTTTTGGTAAAGTGCCAAGTGAAACCTGCGGCGGACTTCGCCAAAGACTATCTCCATGATCGTTTTGCCTACAGATGCGTGCCAACCAAAGCCAATTTTTTAATCTCGTTCGGGCAGGCGTCTCTCCCCTGGAGCTGCTGCAGAGCAGTGGACGCCCGGGAGTTTTTCTTCTTTGCTTATCTGTTCCCTTCTTAATTTACGTATCAAATCGTATTCAAAGTGTTTTTTCTTTTTCGAACAAATAAACAAATATTTTTTATTGTTCTCTCTCTTCTAAAAATTTCTCAAAAATCAAATCATTGAAGTACTAAATTCTCTGAAAAACTCTTTACATTTATAATACACATTCTCTTCCTAAACACCTCTCCCCATTGAAAATAGTCTAAATGAGTAGTGTTGTCTATTCAGGTTTACGGATTCGTATCCTCACTGCTACAGAATTGTTTTTCACTATCGGTTTAAAATCGCCTCTACTATCGGTTCACTTACCGCTAGTGATCGGCACGATAAAAGAAACGTAGTACAACTCTATCGGTTGCAAACCAATAGTAAAATACATATATTCCAACGTTCACTAATCGTGAATGATAATTTCTTCTATCGCTCAATGAACTCAACCGATAGTGATGTTAGATTTCTTGTAACGGTTCTACATTAGAAACCGATAGTACTGTATAGTTTTCCTATCGGTTAGTTACTCGACACGGTTAGTACTGGAAACTTTCTTCTATCGGTTGTATGATATGAACCGATAGTTTTACAAAGAATCATTAACAGATACAACAATACAGAGAGACACACATTGGACAGATTGAATCTAATTATTCACATATTGAGTTTATTCACAAATACACCAATACAAGTACACACATACACCAATTAACACATTCAATGTATATTACATAAATCATTTACGATCGATCGTTGATAGCCACTTCATCCATCACATATTAAGCCCAAATTTGTCGCAGCTGTTCCAATTGAGGCAACTTGTATTAGTCTTTCAACATGGCGCTCTGCATGCTTGTATGAAATTAGGAAACTGATTTCATTTCAATTACTCTTTCCTAAAGACTGCCTGGTTCTAATCGCGTTCAGTATCAATTTAAAAAACTGACACGAGCGGCAAGAACAATTTTAATTGGGTTGGTCAAGAACACTTACAGTTCATGGAGTGGCCTACGACGGCGGTGCCCGGCGGCGGTGGAGAACCCAAATGCGAGCGGCAATGGTGGTGCAAAAGCGAAAAAGGGGACGTCGGGGAGGCTAGGGTTTTCCCTGTGCGAGTAAAGACTTATTTGGAAATGTGTTTGGTTGGACTGGAGGGAAAACTCCCGCACGTTTAACCCATTATAGGGGTCTTGTACTATTTTACTATCGGTTCAAAAACACAACTGTTAGTGAACTTTCCTCTCTTCTAAAGGTCCCCACTGTCATAACCATTAGTATATATGACGTCTTTTTACTATCGGTTGAATAAACAAACCGATATTAAAATTTTATCTCTTCTATCGGTTCGTACACTAATAACTGATAGTAAAAATGACATAATTTTACTATCGGTTCAAAAACACAACCGTTAGTAAACTTTCCTCTCTTCTAAAGGTCCCCACTATCATAACCATTAGTATATATGACGTTCTTTTACTATCGGTTGAATAAACAAACCGATAGTAAAATTTTATCTCTTCTATCGGTTCGTACACTAATAATCGATAGTAAAAATAACGAAATTTTACTATCGGTTCAAAAACACAACCGTTAGTAAACTTTCCTCTCTTCTATCGATTCGTATACTAATAACCGATAGTAAAGGTTACGTGCTATTCACTAATGGTTTCCCAGACCATAACTGTTAGCACAAAATCTCTTCTCCACTATGGTTCTCGTACACTAACGGTTTTCTCCCAGATTACATATAACCGTTAGAAGATAGGGGTTAGTGGACTGCATTTCTGTAGTAGTGCCTCTACTTTTAAGAATTAAAAGATGTGTAACTTTATCAATATTTAAATGTTCTCTCGAAATGATTTACCATCTCTATTTTTCTCTTACATCGATCTAGACCTCTAGACCATTCAAATTCTAATAGAATGATTAAGATTCTAAGAACTTCACTTTATCTTTTTTTTTTCTATAAGGTAATAGAGGATATAGATCCTGTGGACAGTTTGACCTATTTTTTTAACATGTTAATTGTGTTTATTTATTATGATCAGGAATCTATTATGGTAAATCTTTTTACAACTTTAATTATGTAATGTCAAACTTTAACAGATCTACATAATTAGTTAGAATGTATGCATCTTAGATAATTAAAATATGTGTCTACCAAAAAGAGGTCGTGCACTTCACTTCTGATCTTATTTATCACATATATATTTAATTAAAATATTATATTAGTTGTCTTGATGGAGGGTGGTGTGGGTGGGTGGGGTTATGAGTGAGTGAGTGTTAACTTATCACTTGTTAAAGTAATTTGTAAAAAAAATTAGAGTGGGTGATGGACAAAAAGGTAGCGCCATGGCGACGTGCACGACTGTAGTAGCTTGCGGATGCGTGTATGCCTTCACAGCTACAAGATAACGTATATATTTTGATTCGTCATCTCATCTGAACGAGCTCGTCATGCTGGTACATGCATGTACCATAGCGATTCTATCCATATATCCACGTGTCGTCATGTACTACGAGCTAGTTATCCAAACTTTAGTGCACGTTTTTTCAAATCTTATTGAAGCATTATTTAATGGTACTACCCCTCGACTCTTTCGTTTCGTTTCAAAATATAAAACCTCATTTCTCTTTGATCTTGTTCTATAATATAAGATCCTACAAAAATAAAGACAATAATTAATGAGTTTCTTTTTCACATCTATATTTAGAAATCTAAATAGCATTTTTGTCTCTCCGGCGTTCTCTAATATAATTAAGAATTTTTTAAATAACTCATTAAAAGAATCAACTTTCAAAAATAATTATTTTAAAAAATTCATAAATGGTTTGCAGTTGCTGGGTTAGCTGATGATTGATTTTTCTTAGCTGAGCAGGCTCACAACTGAAGACGTGACATTTGCACACGTGTTGCACTGGCTAGTGAGAGCCTGACTAGGTGTCACGTCAACTTTTAGTTGTTGATCGGGTTGACGACTGAAACCCACATCTTTTAGTCATTGGGTAGAAGTGCTATTTAAGAGTCCCTCGCTCTGTTTGAAACCATAAAAACTGCCCAAGTAAAAAAAAAGAGAGAGAGGGAGAGAGAGGAAGAGGAAAGAAGAGAAGAGGTTAGGAGAGAATTTTCTTGCTGATTTTGTTTTATTTTTCTAGTAAAAATTCATGAACCCTTAGATGGTTGACAAAATTTAAATTTTCACTTCACCTTAGGGTTTAGATAGGTAGAAATTTTCATTTTCCTTTTATCCTAGGGTTTAGGACAGTTAATGATGAGGACATCCCTAACACTATTAGCACTAACACTCAACCAGAAAAACATACATGACCAATCACTCGAGCGAAAGTTAGACAATTAAATCAACAGGTGACTTTGTTCCTCAAAGAATTAAATTATGATGAAAATATACTACTACCTAATAGTTCTTGTTTAATATTGATTAGAAATGAAGAGGGAGAGCATAATAGGAAGGACATAGCCATGCATGAGCTAAAGGACTTCATCAAATCTGGTCATGCACCTACTGAGTGGAAAGAGGATTTCCTAAACTTTCCAGTGAGCCCAAGATTACTCAGTTCAGTTAAGGATTGTACCAGCTACAACCAAAAGAACTTTGCTCGACAAGCAGTCTGTCGATCAAGTGACAGTCTGACTTCGACCAGAAATTCGACCAAACACCATTCTCCACACAGATGTCTAAGTTGGTTGTGTGAGTACTTGATGGAAAATAATTCAAAAGAGCTTTCCAACAAATCAAGAATAATTGAAAACCGACATCATATGCAACTAGGAGACCCAAAAGAGTAACGACTGTATGGGTGGAAAAAGTCCAGTCCGAATGTGAGAAGATTGATTCTGGATCTCTTTCATCTTTTATAGTATGTTAGGATTTTATTCCGTTTTGAATTAGATTAAGATTGAATTTCTAGTTTAAATCTTCTATCTTTTGTAAATACCACCCTCTATAAAAGAGAGGCATAATTATAGTTTTAGGAACCACAACATTGATATTGATATTTTTTAGATTGAATACAGAAACCCTAGTTTTAGTTGAGAGTTGAATCTCTTAATCCTTTGTTGTTGTGATTTCCTCCGAAATTGCTCGAATGATCTTCGTGATCATCCTATTTGTGTGCCAACTTCATGTGTGGCCGTGTGGATAGGCAATTCAGAGTGTGGTTGGACGAATTTGTTGATATATAGGTCCTTGTGTTAGTCATATGTCATAGAGAAAATCACATAGATGTATTTATCTTTGCTGTGTTTATGAATATTTGAATAATATGTTATTTTTTTGAATAAATTATCATTTTAGTTCGATCAACAAGTATGTGAATTGTTTGTGAAACTCTAAATTTATTTGATGATATTATTCTATAAAGTCTCTGATCCATTATCTTTAAATAGGACATTATTGATTAATGGATTAATACATATATTGATTGATGGTGATGAGGATATCACTAGCACAAGTAGCATTAGAGCTCGACCCGAGGAATATAAATAACCAATCACTCGAGTGAAGGCCAAAAAACTACATCAACAGGTGACTTTGTTGCTTAAAGAATTTAGATATGATGAGAATATACTGCTACCTAATAGCTCTTGTTTAACATTGATCAGGAATAGAGAGGGAGAGCATAACAGAAAGAACATAGCCACATATGGGCCAAATAACTTCATCGAATCTAGTCGTACACATACTGAGTGGAAAGAGGATTTCCTAAGCTTTCCAATGAGCCCAAGATCACTTAATTTCGTCAAGGATTGCAACCACTACAACCAAAAGAATTTTGCTCAGCATCCAGTCTGCCGACCAAACGATAGTCCAACTTCAAATAGGCACCATTCTTAGTACGGATATCCAATTTGCTTGTGTCAGTACTTGTTGGAAAGGTATTCAAAAGTTCTTTCCAACGCATCAAGAATCATTAAATTGTGACATCGTATGCAACCGGAGGCCAAAAAGAGTAACGATTGCACAGAAGGAAAAAGTCTCATCCGAATCTGAATCCAACTCGGAGAAGATTTATTCCGAACTTCTTTTATCTTTTATAGTTTGTTAGGATTTTATTCCGTTTTGAATTAGATTCAGATTGGAATTCTAGTTTAATTATTCTATCTTTTGTACATACCACCCTCTATAAAAGAGAGGCATAGTCATAGTTTTTAATATACAAGATACAAGATATAAGACATTGATATTGAAATTGCAGATTGAAGCCTTAGTTTTAGTTAAAAGTTGAATCTCTTCTTCTTTTGTTCTTGTGATTTTCTTCAGAATTGGTTGAACGATCTTCGTGATCACCCTATCTATGCGCTACTCCGTGCGTGACCGTGTGGATAGATAATTCAGAGTGTGGTTGGGCGAATTCATTGATATGCAAGTCCTTGCTCTGCAAGTGGTTGGCTATCTTGTTTCGTCAGGTCATACTAGTTATCCAGGTATCTTCAGATACTGGTTATCCAGATTTTACGTTGTGAAGATCGGACCACCCTCCGTGAACGTGTGCTTCATTGGCGTGTTCATATTAGTTGGTATCAGAGCTTCAATTTCCACGGTAGAATCTTTTCTTTATTTCTGTTGATTAGTAGTTTAGGTTTTTCCGTCCTAGACTCCCGAAAATTGCCAACAAAAAAAATTATATCACCTAGCTTCATATTTTAATCTGTTAATTTAGTTTGCTTTATCGAGTTTTAATTCGTGGTTTAGTTCTTGTTGCTGGTCAAGTCAATCTTGGTGCCTCAAGTTTGAGCTTTTCGTTTAGTGTTTGAAGAGTCAAAAAAACCCAAAAAAACCAAAAAAAGAAAAAAAAGAAGATATATATATACTGATCATCATCGACCATCACTACTACAAAAGTGCATTCCACTAACCCATATTTTCTAACGGTTATAAGCAATCTGGGAAAAATCCGATAGAATAGGACGACAGCGGCGGAAAAGAGGCATTTTACTATCGGTTACACACTAGTCCAACGTTAGTGAAATACGAATACTTTTTACTATCGGTCATTACTGTACAAACCGATATAATATATTAAATAGTACTATCGGTTTTTCATTTTTAACAGATAATAACATTACGCACTTTATACTATCGGTTATTACTGTACCAACCGATATAATATATTAAAATAGTACTATCGGTTTTTCATTCGTAACAGATAGTAAAATTACTCACTTTATACTATCGGTTCATACTATACCAACCGATATAATATATTAAATAGTACTATCGGTTTTTCTCGCGTAACTGATAGTGAAATTACTGACTTTTTACTATCAGTTATTACTTTACTAACCGATACAATATAGTAAAGTTTACTATCGGTTATATAAAACAAACCGATGGTAAAATGACTTCATATAAACTAATGGTTATGACAGTGGGGACCTTATTTTACTATCGGTTTGTGTTGTTGAACCGATAGTAAAATTGTACAACTTAATTAGGTCGACCCCTGCTCTGCGCTCTGCATGTTGGAATCATTTCAGCCGCGCACGACTCCAAGCTAGAGTGATATGGAGAAGCTAGTTGAGAGGTTGATCATATTTCCATCCCCCTCGGTATTGTCATCTTCTCATCACCTCTCTCTCTCTCGATCACTCTTTTACACTCTCCCTCTCTCTCTCTACTTGCAATTCATTAAACTAGATACATGTAGCTCCAAACTAGCTAGAAGGCTAGATTGGCTAGCTAGCTGGCTCTTCCAATTAATGCATGCATCAAGTTAATTAGGGTTTCATATATACAAATCCATTTAATGTAATTAAGCAGCTCATGTACACACATATGACCTAGCTAATTATGTTTCATGCATATATGCATGCCCTGAGTCATTAATTATTTATTTGAATTTGTCAATTTTGTGAAATAATTGTAGATGGACCGAGAATATTGGATGTATGGAATAAAACGTACTACTGTTGAGTATTTGGAGGGTGTGAATGGGTTTATTAAATTTGCTGAGCAAGAAAAGGCAAAGAAGGGAGAGAAAGATATGCATTGTCCTTGTATAGATTGTATGAACTTAAAAAGGTTCGGCAACTCTGTTCAGATTAGGAGTCATTTGATTCGTCGTGGTTTTAACGCACGCTATACCCGTTAGATATGGCATGGTGAAGATTTTGAGGAAACGAGCACTGCTACCACTCAGCAGCACCCGGAAGTGGATTGCAGTAATGATGATCATGATCAGAACATTGGTAATGTTCATTTGGAAGTCCATGTAGATGACGACAATTTAGATGAAATGTTACGTGATGTAGAAGAAGACTACAGTGAAAACGATTTAGCTAAATTTGAGAAATTAATTGTTGATTCTGAGAAGCCTTTGTTCCCCGGATGTGCAAAATTTACAAAGTTGTCTTTTGTGTTGAGATTATATAACTTGAAGGCAAGCAACAGTTGGAGCGATAAGAGTTTCACGGCGCTATTGGATCTGTTAGCGAACATACTTCCAGAGGGAAATTAGTTGCCAAGATCGGTTTACCAGGCCAAAAAACTATTGTGTCCGTTGGGAATGGAAATCGAAAGAATACATGCATGCCCAAATGATTGTGTTCTGTACCGTAACGAGTATGAGGATTTGCATGTTTGTCCAAGATGCGGTGCATCGCGGTATAAGCATGGGGACAGAATTTATCACAATGGATGTGATGAGGTAAAGAAAGAGCCTCTGGCCAAAACTGTGTGGTATTTGCCTGTGTTTCCCAGATTGAAACGGCTGTTTGCAAATCCGAAAGATGCGAAGTACTTGCGTTGGCATGTTGAAGCTCGGAAACAAGACGGAAAACTAAGACATCCAGCTGATTCCATTCAATGGAGAAACATTAACAGAACATTCGGTGAGTTTGGCGGTGAAGTGAGGAATATAAGGTTTGGGCTGAGTACGGATGGTATGAATCCACACGGAAATATGAGCAGTCGACATAGCACTTGGCCGGTTCTTTTATGCATCTACAATCTTCCTCCTTGGTTATGTATGAAGCGCAAGTACATCATGATATCGTTACTAATTTCAGGACCCAGACAATCCGGGAATGATATTGACGTGTTTCTATCACCGTTAGTCGAGGACTTACATAAATTGTAGAGCGAAGGGGTGCGGGTGTGGGATGCACATAAGCGAGAGAATTTCATGTTGCGGGCCATGATATTTTGCACCATAAATGATTTCCCGGCCTATGGAAATTTGTCGGGGTATAGTACGAAAGGAGGCAAGGCTTGTCCTATTTGCCTGGATGAAATTGAAAGCATGTGGTTATCGAACTGCAGAAAAACAGTGTACATGGGTCACAGCAGATTCCTTCTGATGCATCACGCCTACTGTAAGAAGAGGAAGTCATTCAATGGGAAGCCTGAGAAAGGATCAGCCCCAGTGTTTGTGACTGGTAAGGAGCTTTACTTGCGCGTGAAGGACATCAAAGTTGAGTTCGGTAAATGTTCTAAACCTCCAGGAAAAAATGTTTGGAAGAAGAGATCGATTCTTTGGGATCTGCCATATTGGGAGCACTTACAAGTTCGACATTGCATTGATGTCATGCACGTAGAGAAAAATGTTTGTGACAGTTTGACTGGTTTGTTGTTGAACATTCTAGGAAAGACGAAAGATGGCATCAACGTTCGCCGTGACATGCTCGACATGGGCATAAGGACTGAGCTTGCACCGTTGGAGAAGGGAAAGCGGACATACCTCCCCCCGGCCTGCTATACTTTGTCAAAAAGAAAAAAAACAGAACTCTGTTAGTGCCTACATGGTGTCAAAGTTCCATGCGGGTATTCTGCGAACTTGAAAAAACTTGTGTCCATGAAAGACTTGAAACTGGTTGGTATGAAGTCCCATGATTGTCATGTACTGATGTCACAAATGCTTCCCATTGCTATTAGAGGCATTCTCCCAGTCAAAGTCAGAGAGACAATTACAAAGCTATGTTATTTCTTCAACACAATATCTGGCAAGGTACGTAAGCGTGTACTCCTAGCAAGTTAATTAGCTCCATTCGTGGAACTTGTCAGATTTTTTGGATCTGAATATTTGCTGCAACTATGTCCTTGCAGGTAATTGATCTGGATGGACTGGACGATTTGCAACGCGATGTGACTACAACTCTTTATCAGCTGGAGATGTATTTTCCTCCATCTTTTTTTGATGTTATGGTCCATCTAATTGTTCATCTTGTCAGAGAAATTAAGTTTTGTGGACCCGTGTTTCTGCACTACATGTATCCATTTGAGAGATTTATGGGTATCTTGAAGGGATATGTAAGGGATCGACATCGGCCTGAGGGCAGTATCATTGAAGGTTATGCCGCCGAGGAGGTGATCGAATTTTGCACCAACTATATGGCCGGGGTTGACCCAGTTGGCGTTCCTATGTCCCGGCATGAGGGCAGGCTTCAGGGCATTGGAACGATTGGATTTAAAGCAGTCGTCCCCTCTAGTGATCTGTATGCAAAAGCCCATTTTTGGGTTTTACAGCACATGACAGGGGTGGAGCCATACATACACGAGCACAAGGAAATGTTACGGAAACAGAATCCCTCGAAGCCAGAGATTTGGGTCACCAGAGAACATAATAGGAAGTTTGCTGGGTGGATTGAAAATAGAGTCCCGCAAGCTTCTGAGGGCAACGTAGATGAAGTTGTTACATGGTTGGCCAGAGGACCTAGATTTACTGTAGGGACTTGGCAGGGGTATGACATCAATGGCTATTCATTTTACACAAGAACTCAGGATGAGAAGAGTACTATGCAATGTAGTGGAGTGACACTACTTGCTATTTCGGAGGATGCCAGGGCAGTAAGGGCACTCGACTCATATTACGGTATTATTGAGGAAATATGGGAGCTCGATTATATATTACTTAAGATTCCTCTGTTTCGATGCCAATGGGTCGAAATCCCTCGAGGTGTTAAAGTCGACAATTATGGGTTTACTCTCGTCGATCTCAGTAGAGTCGCACACCAAGATGATCCATTTATACTTGCTGAGCAAGCCACACAGGTGTTCTACATCGTTGACCCGGCCAACCCAAAGTTGCACGTTGTCCTTCACAGTAAGAGACGTATTGTTGGGGTCGAAGACGTTGTGGATGAAGAAGAGTATGATCAGTTCGACGAACTACCTCCATTTTTAGATGGCATTCTTCAATCTGTCCCTACCGAAGATATTGAAGAAACAAGTTACCTGCGAGACGACCACGAAGAAGGATTATGGGTGGACAACCATTCTTGACTAATTTGCAATATGTAAGTGACGTATATTACTTGGATCTTTAATCGAAGAATTCTTCAAATCATTTTTCAAAAATTCTTTGGGAAAACATACGTGATGCATTGAGAATCATTTATGCAAATTTTCATTTCAATTGGAATATATACTTGATTTGAGCAATAATTGATTCTTTTCACAAATCAATATGAAAACTGCAAATTTTCATTCCATCATTGGTCTTTACTGTTCATTTATTTCAAAATTATTGGAAGTCATTTGCATGGGGTTTCAGGTGTCTCTACAAGTGCAAAATGATGTACTGAGACCCATCTGTAATTGTTCTCAGGAAATCTCTTTAAGTCAATAACACAGTATTCTACTATCGGTTTCAACTTCCCAACCGATATGAAATTAACATATACTATCGGTTTATTGTTAATAACCGATAGTGAAATACAATGCAAAAATGATGTGCTGAGATCATATGTAATTGTTCTAAGGAAAATCCTTTAGGGTCAATAACATTGTAGTTTACTATCGGTTTCAACTGCCAAACCTATATGAAATTAAACTTTACTATCGGTTTATTGTTCATAACGGATAGTGATTTGTACTATGTTATGAGCATCTGTTCTTAATTTACTATTGGTTAGTAATAATAAAACTGATAGTGAAAAATCCCACACTCTAAACCCTAACTTACATGTATTTACTATCGGTTTGGTGGTTATGAACCGATAGTAAATATTCATATATTAGGGTATAACCTTGCTGTCTCGCACGATTTTCCCTCCAGTGCAACTGATCACATTCCAAATACTCACGCGCGGAAAACCCTTGCTTCCCCGACGTTCGTTTCTTCGCTCCTCTGCGCCACCATTGCTTATCGCAAGCTGGAAAACCCTAGCTTCTCCACCGCCTCCGGCCACTGCATCGCGCCACCGCCTCCGGCAACTCCATGAACGACTGTAAGTGTTCTTGAGCAAACCGCTCGCATCAATTGCTTAAATTTATATGCAATGGTTCATATGTGGTTCAATGGTTTACAAATATAAAACTAGAGTAAAATTCGTGAACTACAAACTTGATAGCTATGAGAATGACAACTTGATGATAATCACTAGGAATTTGCCATACAGTGTAGTCCACTATCGGTTTATTATGTAGAACCGATAGTAAATACCGTAAACTGAATTTTTTGTTAATTATTTCCCATTTTCTAATTTTCATATGAAATTTTTGATCATTTAAATTTTAACAGACTTTATGTTCCTGCAGAGAGACTAGCATACTTTGCACTGCTACTTTTATATATTTTACAGAATACAAACTTGATTACTATCGGTTTGACTTAGAAAACCGATAGGAAATAGACTAATCTGAATTTTCTGTTAATTATTTCCCATTTTCTAATTTTCATCTGAAATTTTTGATCATTTAAATTTTAACAGACTTTATGTTCCTACAGAGAGACTAGCATAGTTTGCACTGTTACTTTTATATAATTTACAGAATACAAACTTCATTACTATCGGTTTGACTTGGAAAACCGATAGGAAATAGACTAATCTGAATTTTCTGTTAATTATTTCCCATTTTCTAATTTTCATCTGAAATTTTTGATCATTTAAATTTTAACAGACTTTATGTTCCTGCAGAGAGACTAGCATAGTTTGCACTGCTAATTTTATATATTTTACTGAATACAAACTTGATTACTATCGGTTTAACTTGGAAAACCGATAGGAAATAGACTAATATGAATTTTCTGTTAATTATTTCCCATTTTCTAATTTTCATCTGAAATTTTTGATCATTTAAATTTTAACAGACTTTATGTTCCTGCAGAGAGACTAGCATAGTTTGCACTGCTAATTTTATATATTTTACTGAATACAAACTTGATTACTATCGGTTTGACTTGGAAAACCGATAGGAAATAGACTAATCTGAATTTTCTGTTAATTATTTCCCATTTTCTAATTTTCATCTGAAATTTTTGATCATTTAAATTTTAACAGACTTTATGTTCCTGCAGAGAGACTAGCATGGTTTGCACTGCTAATCTTATAAATTTTCCTGAATATAAACTTGAATACTATCGGTTTTACTTGAAAAACCGATAGGAAATAGAGTATGTCATAGTTTTCACTGCTAATCTGAATTTTCTGTTAATTACTTCCCATTTTCTAATTTTCATATGAAATTTTGGTTCATTTAAATTTTAAAAGACTTTATGTTCCTGCAGAGAGACTAGCATAGTTTGCACTGCTAATCTTCATATCAATTGATGGTCTGTTCATGGAATTTTAGGTAAAGCCATGTCGGCATCTTCCTCGGCTAATAGTAGTGATTCGGGGAGGGCGAACGTAGATGGCGCTGCCTCGTCCCAGCGCAAGAGGAAGGCGCGAGGCGCGACGATGTTGGGTCGTTTGGCCAAACGCTCGGATCTTTCATGTGAGTTCAACCAGTTCGGGAGACCGATCGGGAAGAACGCCGGCCACTATGCTGCCTATGTTGCCTTGTTGGCGAGGGAAAGGGTGAAGATCACCGTCCAGAGCTGGAAGGACGTCAAGGCCGACGAGAGGGATAGGCTGTGGGCGGAAGTGAAGGTAAAATTAATCAAAATCACTGAACTCTTGAGTAATCACATTCCCTTGGTTTATCCCAGAGATTAGGTAAGTCCTGCTTATATGCACCATTTGAAACAGGCTAAGTGGAACATCCCCGACGATGGTCCCAAGATAGCTTGCTTGAAGGACATGAACAACACATGGAAAACCTTCAAGAGCGTCCTCGTCAGTACCTTCCTCGCTAAAGGCAAATCTCCATGCGAGAAGTACCCCTTCATAACGGAGGAGGTATGGGAGCAATTCGCCCAACAGAAGAGGACTCCTGAGTTCAAGGTATGTATGGTTCCTTTGCTTGGTTACACCATTGTATACAGTAAGCAGCGGTGCATTAATTTTCTTGTTTCTGGTACGAAGGCCCTCAGCGAGAAGAACAAGGCAATCCAGAGGAGGAACGACCACCCACACCGGCTCGGCTCTCGCGGCTATGCGGGGAAGGAGGAGCAGTGGAAGAAGGCTGAAGACGAGGCATCGAATTTCGTCGACTCCCCTGACCTACCACTCTCTGAGATCCGTGATCAGCGATGCAAGCGCTGGTGGCTGGCCAGAGGGACCGTGTCGGCCACGGGGACTGTGGCGTTCCCAAACCCCAGGGACGTCGAGGTCGTGCAGCGACTCGTAAGTTGGCTAACTTCCTGGTTGGAATCATAGATTGTGGTAGAAAAAACTATGATCACTAGTGTGCGCACAAGTTTGTATATATTTCTTCCTCACAATGGAGAGCTTTCAATGTAACAGATCTCTTGCTCGAAGGAGGAGACCGAGGGATTGTTCACTCCCCATAGGGAGAATGACATCCTTACCTGGGCTCTAGGGAACAAGGAGCATCCAGGGCGGACGCGAACCGTGGGGGCTGTGGTGCCATGGAAGGAAGGCTTCTCGGAGCCCGGGCAAAAGGCGAAGAAGGCTGGCAGCTGGAAGGAAAGGGAAGTGGAGCTATCTCAAAAGATACGGGCAGATGTGACTGCACAATTCGCGGACATGTTCGCTCAAATGAACGAGAAGTATGAACGCCTCAGCCGAGTTGTGCAGTCCAAGGGTTTAGATCTAGCTGCCGAGGTCGACGCTGCCAGGCTGAGTAGTTGCGGCTCGAAGGTTCACGTGGATCCGGTGGACCTGATCGAGGTATTGCAACTCTTGAGCTATATATGCAGTTCGATTGATGCCACTCCCGTTACGTTAGAATTTTTTCGCTAACCTGTTATAATTGTTGCAAATTGCAGAAGCCGGAGAGCTGTAGCCTATTGATCAACATAGGCGACAAACCTGTTGCGGTTGCAAATGGGGTCGTATACCAGTCTTGGGAGGATGTCCGGATCCACTGCGTACCTCTGGAGCCTGGATTCGCAAAGGTACAGGTGGACATGGCCCTCTCGGGCTACAGCTCTTTTCCGTTGCCCGTCCCAATGGACGAAATGCGGACAATTGGCGAGGCATTGGGCTCGTACATACAGTGGCCCAAGAAGGGTGTTAGACTACAGGAGGTAAACCCTAGCCATTCTAGCTTACAACTCAGTTAATATACTCAATTTGCAAAATCTAACTTATGCGTTTGTACTTAAAGTGGACGATGGATACCAGCTCACTTCCTGAGGACACCACCCCCGCCACAACGCATGAGCGAACTCCTTCGGCCCCCATGCCTCCTCCGACGGCCTCAAACCCTTCGCCATCAAATGAGGCCGGCGGCACCACACCCCAACCTTCGAAGGTATACACTCGCTCCCCGCCCAAAGGCAAGGGCAAGGCCAAAGGCAAGGGCAAGGCCAAAGGCAAGGCCAAACAAAGCCAGCCGGGTATGTTCAAGAACGGGTCCCCTCTCGTGTCGGAGTACCTTCTACGCAATATGGATCAAATAACCAGAAGTCTCCACAATGGTACCCGACCCGGTCTAGTTGCCACATCAACTTCTTGGTTCACTTCAGGCCAGCCCATTTTCACCGCGAGCCCGGGAGCATATCGGTGGCCCACGAGGATTTGTTCAACCTCCTCAACTGGCGGGAGCTTGATATGTCCATCATACGGACTGGAGTCCTATGAGTTTGCTGTTGTCTGAAGTTATCACAGTTCGTTTCATAAATCTAATCACTTTGTATGCACTACTTACTAATGTCTACTTTGCATCCAGGTGCATGTATAGGCTGGCGTCGATGAGGGTATGTGACAAGGTGGGTTTCCTCGACCCAGAGAAAATAAGCCTCACGATGCTAGAGCACGACCAAGCACATGCGGAGGAATACATATCAAGGGCACTACTAGCGCAGCAAGACCGAGAGTTCATCCTTGCGCCGTACCACCAAAGGTTAGTGCATTTCCTACTAATTTAACTCATTCTTGTATGTTACGCCTAACATATGTATGAAACGGTTCGCTTATATATGCAATGTAGGGGCCACTGGGTCCTCGCCATTATTTGCCCATGGATGAATGAGGTCTATTACCTCGATTCGATGAGCGACAAGGTGGCGCATGTTTTCACCCTCACATGGCACATAGACGCGTAAGTAACATAGTTGTTTTAAATTTTTCTCTGACTAGCTAATTAATGATAACATATTAACCTACAATGCTAAATTAAATACAGGGCTTTCAAAAATTATGCTAGTGCTGGAGGGAGGCATGACGCGTCGAAGGGCACAACAATTTCTTGGAAAGAATATGAGGTAATTAATACGGATGGAAGTACTCATGATGAGTCTTTTAATTTAAGCTTAATTAGTTCTTTCGAGTTAATGTGGATTTATGTCTTTGCATATGCAATTTTCCCAATGCTATCAGCAGCCACAATCGTGGGAATGTGGCTTCTATGTCATGAGATTCATGTATGACCTGATCAGGAAAAACTTTGACCAATTCCCTAAGGTAACCATTTTTCCTGACTCAAAGTCGAACTTTAATTGGATGTGACGTACGATACTAACTTCATACACGCATATATGCAGAGCGCCATGTTGAAAGAGCAATATGAGTTGGGTCAATTGAGGAAGCTGCGAACAATTTGGGCTCAATATGTCATGGAAGAAGTGGCTATCAATGATCGATTGTAACTGACTTGTGTAATATATATTGAATGTGCTGATTGCTGTATTTGTGAATAAACTCAATATGTGAATAAATTCATTGATGTATTTGTGAATAAACTCTATCAATATATGAATAAATTCAATTTGTCCAATGCATGTGTATATTACTGTATTAGTGTATCTGTGAACAAATTCAATATGTGAATATTGGTGTATATTTGTAAATATTGGTGTATTTGTGAATGATCCAATGTATCTCTGTATTGCTGTATGTATAGGTGCAAGATTCCAGTACTAACCGTGTCAAGTACATAACCGATAGGAAAAACTACACAGTACTATCGGTTATATACTACAACCGGTAGAATAAATATTACAGTACTATCGGTTCATATACAACAACCGATAGAATAAAGTTTCTAGTACTAAACGTGTCTACACAATACTATCGGTTTAGATCCCAGCCGGTAGAAAAAAACATACACATTACCGTCAGTTTAGATCCTAGCCGATAGAAAATACCTACACAATACTATCGGTTTAGATCCGAGCCGATAGAAAAAACCTACACAATACTATCGGTTTAGATCCGAGCCGATAGAAGAAATATTCGATAGCGATTAATGAACGTTGGGAATGTAGATGTTTTACTAACGGTTTTCAACCCATAGTAGTGTGCTACGTTTCTACTATCGTGCCGATCACTATCGGTAAGAGAACCGATAGTAGAGTGGATTTTTAACCGATAGTGAAAAGCATTTCTGTAGTAGTGAGTGCCCCTTATCATGACACTCATAGAAAGTGATATTCTTGAATGATGTCTTCTTGTGTGGTCCTTTCCTTTTCTCAAAGTCGAAGCCTTTCTTGTTAATCTTGTTGAGGAGCTCTCGAGTCTCCCTCACAAGAAGAGCTAAATCACCATCAGATGCTTCATGCGGGTTTTCACTTTCTTCTTTGATCTCTTTGGCCTTGGCCTTTAATTCCAAATTCTTTTTCGTTGAGCTGGAGGCTTCCGCAACTTCTTTTATCTCCACTTTTTGCATCTCATGGGTGATAAGAGTACTCGAAAGCTTGGTAGGTATTGAGGAAAGATCTCTATTGATAAGCATGGTCATGATGGTATTGAAACTTAACGGCAACACCATAAGCATTTTGCGCAGAACATCAATGTCTTCGAACTTTGTACTTAAGCCTTTGAGATCATTGATCAAGAGATTAAGTCGAGTGAACATGTCACTCACATTTTCATTACCAAGCATGACAAAATAATTGTATTCTCTATTTAACTTTATGAGTCTAGCTTCCTTGAATTTTGATATTCCTTCATGAATAACTTCTAGAGTTTTCCACATTTCATGCGAAGTGTCGAGATTGCTTATCCTATTGAAATCATTTAAGTCTAAACAATTGAAAATTGTATTTTTTAGCTTGAGCATTAGCTTGAAGGTTATTTGTTTCCAAGGGTGTGAGGTTTTCCATATTGAGAGGAAGTCTAAAACCATCTCTAATAACTCTCCAAGCATCTAAGCTAATTGATTCTAGATAAACTGCCATCCTAATTTTCCAATAGCAAAAATTTTCACCCTTGAAGAAGGTAACATTCCCATTGTAATTTTTCTTCATCGAAGACATCCTCTCTCAAGACGCTGAAGTCTTAACAATTGAGAGACCGAGCTCTGATACCACGTGTTGATTGAAGGATGCCGACTAGAGGGGGGTGAATAGGCTGTATTAAAAATTTTAATCACAATTTAAGATTTCAAAAAAAGTTCACTAGATGATCAAATGCAAGTTTATTTGCAAGCACAAATAGAAAGTTTGTTATCCTCGAGTGATCAATTCAATAACAATGTGTGAGCCCTAAGTATGAAAATGTGAGAGAAGAAATAACCGATGACAAAATCGATTTTTCCCGAGATATCAGAAATTTGCCGATTTCCACTAATCCTCATTGAAGCACTCTACACAAGTGTATTGCCTCAATTCCACTAGTGGTTGCCCTTCTCTCCAGATAGGCGAGCATTGATTTTTTTCTCAGAGCTAGCTCTTCAATGCAACTAGTGAATTGAACACTCACACTAGCTCTAAATGCAAGAATTTATGAGCTCAAAGACTTGGCAATCAATAGCAATGAATTCTAAGTGCTAAGAGAGTTAAATGAATGTCAAGTTAAGAGTATATAGCCCACGATCTGAAACTAGACGTTTGGCAAATTTCAAACAAAGTTTGTATTGGCTGGACATTGGCCAGCCACATCAGACATTGTCTAGCAATTGCAAGTGTCTAGTGACCATTGGGCAATTAATACAGTTGTTAGTGACCGTTCGACACAATTTTGTGAAGCCGTACGGATACATACTCAACCGGACAAATGGTCCGAACAAATGAATTTGTCTCTGGTTACAATTTGATTACACATAAATTGTTTTTGTATTTGCTGGACAATCTCTGGTTACATTTTTGTTGAAGCTTAATACGATCAGGTGTTTTACTGGTATGACCAGGTTTTGTATTGATACAACCACGACCATGTTTTATACTAATATGACCAGGTTTTGTTTTACTGGTTCGATCAGGTTTTTTACTAGTACCACTAGTTTTTTACTGGCCGGACATTGTCCGGTCACATCGGACTTTGTCTGGCCATATCAGACAAGTTGTGTCCGGACAGATTCATTTGTGTCTAATAAACTAGTGCACAATTAGGGCTCAATTTGTATTGGCCAGACATTGTCCGCTCAAGACAGACTTTGTCCGACCAATATAGAGTGAAACAAATTGTCATCTCTGAAATACACACTATGCCCTAATTAGCTTCTAGACTATATGAATATGCATTTGAGCTTCAGTCCTTGGGGCGATCTCGTACTTCCTATGGGGTGGAGACAATGGAGTCGGTCCATGGATTTTCCTTCCTTTTGCCACATTTCTCTCAAAGGGTTGAAGGGAGATAGTGCATCAAGCTATTTGCAAGGGCCAACTTGATCCTCTTCCCTAGGGATCCTAGATGAGGGAAGCCCTAGGAGAGTTGCTGAAGCCAACTATCGTCCATGTACAATCCATACTAGATCTGACCAACTGCCCATTGCATTAAATAGATCAAGCTACTAGGGATACACCCCTCTTAATAGTACGACTGATAAAATTAGAGAATTGAAATGCAATCCGGTCCACATCTACACCAATGACCGGAAAAAGTCTACGAAAATGATCTTTGATCTTCATTTTTACCTTGGCCATGCTTTGGGGAACTTTGAGGGGTCTATGTTTGTCGCTTTCATTTCGCCATCATCATGCTTTGACCTAAAACTAATTAGTTCTAAATAATCAAGTTACATTTTTTTCGCTCGTCAATAATCATCGAAACCCTAAACAAGGCCTAGATTCAACACTAGTAACTCAAGGGTGGCAATTCTAGGTGAACCAAAGGGCTTTGCTTTTCGGGGATAGAAGTGTCTTAGGAGAGACTGCCATGTCGGACTACCCCTCTATAGAGTGTAAAAGTGTGGAATGCTTGTGGTCATGTGTGGCACCAGAGTTGTATTATTATTATTGTTACTATATTTTTATGTTAATCTCTCTTTGTTTTAACTTAATAAGAACTTCTTTGTGAATAATTTTGTCATATTTTTCTACAAGACTTCACTTTATTTTCAGTATCTATTATTGTGTATGCCAGTTTGCTGAGTATGACTTGTCATACTCATCTCAATTGATTTTAAATTTTTGCAGCTTCCAAAGTTGGAGATCATGTTGCCGAAACATCAGTGAAGCATGAGTGTGAATAGTAGGCTAAACCAGCTGGGAGGGATTCGACTAGAAGTTTTATATTTTGTTGATCTTTTCATATTCTGTGCTAATTTATCTCACCTACATAATGAATAAAGTCAACTTTATGATACCCTTCTGATTTGAGTCTACTTTGTATAAGGCCTTATACGGTTATAAGGTCTACCCTATAAGCTTATGGCGATTGTTAAACCTAGGCCCTATTTGGGGGTGTGACAGTCTCAACCACATATTGGTAGATTTTAGGATTCTCCTACCACCTCACTTGATCGTGGTCCCTCCACCTTCATTGTCAGCTCATCGTCCTTCGTCATCGCATCCTCCACCCCCCAAATTGTCCTTCATCCTCGCATCCGCCGCCTGCGGATCACCTCTGTTCATCACACCCCCTGCCACCTCACCCACATATGTTGCTGAACGATAGCTCCTCCAATGAAGAACTGCACATTATCGCGTGCAGGTTTAGTTTCGACCAGGAGTTGTCTCATGATTTGGCCACAGAGGAGGGTCAATGTCTAATGCAACAGCATCCTAGACAGATATAGTTGGGTGGTCCTGCATGGCACTGTGATGTGTCCCATCCCGATCCACAGCAATA
Source organism: Pharus latifolius (assembly GCA_019359835.1). NCBI lineage: Eukaryota > Viridiplantae > Streptophyta > Magnoliopsida > Poales > Poaceae > Pharus > Pharus latifolius. The sequence continues at coordinate 38,094,768 of CM033325.1, forward strand.
GATCATTTAGCCATCGAAGCTTCATGATGCTCCTCTAGCTATGCAACCCACATAGTAGTAGCCACATCCATCTATGCAGACACCAGCGGTTAGCAAGTGTTGTGTTAAGTAATAAGTGCTAAATTGGTAGCATTTTTACCCTAAGTTTGCCTTTGAAAACATGCAAAATCATGCTAAAAACTCTTTTGATGCGACATTTTATGTGTTTTTTATATTATTTTTACAAATTACTCTCACGGCTGTGTTTGCCATGTTTCAAGGACCAAACCTACCAAATTTGAGAAGATTTCTACTTCATTTGGGCCAATTTCAACAAGGAATGCTAAAATTGGACAAAAAGGATACTAATCGAATATTCTTCAAACAAAACAATGTGGTCAACATAGTTAGGCGAGAAGGAACCTCAATCAAACACAACTGGATCAAAAGGAGTTGTGATCGAACATGAAGATAGTTGCTCGTACAAGTCGTGATCGAACACGAACACATGGTCAAAAAGAGTCCCTATCGAACATGAACACTTCTGGTCAAAAAGAGTCCCAATCAATCACGACTATCGCTTGGTCGGTTCTTTGGCCGAGTGGAGCATGATCTCGGGCACGACATGTGTTGGGCTAGGAGCACGCCATGTGTTCCTAGTCATGCTCAGCTCGGTTTTCAGATATTTTAATGGTCGGTTTTGGTCAAATTTTGTTAGTTTTGACTTAGGTTTGTCCGTTCTCATGCTGTTTGAAGCCAGAATTTGTCGCCTACATATCAAGGAGTTATTTTTTGGCACGTTAACCCATGTATTATAAATAGGGAAACTTTTAGCTCAATTAGACATGCTTTCATAGGCCTTTTTAGGCTTTCTTAACTGCTCTTTCTTAGTAGTTTTTTAGATAGTTTTCTTAGAAGAGCCCCTCTCTCTATTTTTCCTTCTTTTGTAAGTTGGCAATGATGGAAAACTCAATTTTCAAGCAATCAAGTAAGTTTTCATTTAATTCTTATTATTTCTATATTATTATGGCTTTTTGTGAGTAGTTCCCTTCTAGCGTTAGGGATGACCTAATTCGGAAGGCGTGATTCTTCCTCAATCTTGATCTCAAGTTTTGGAGTTATTTCCTGATGTTTTCTTTCTCCAAACCCTAAATTCTCATTTCAGCAACAGATGTAACAGTTGAGTCCTAGCAAAAATTTAGGGGAGTTTTTGAGTCCTCAGCACTTTGGCGCGGGATCTTGAAAAGGAGAGAGGCTCTCGCCAAACGTAACAGTGGAAGCGATCCTCTGACCATTGTACCAGTGACCGTACTGGCAACTTAATCTATCTTGGAAAATGATTGAAATTAACTTTCAATTCTCGAACCTTGGATAGAATTATGCTGGATGGTTATGGAACTCTCGAAACCCTAGATTTTCATTCCTGCTTTATAAACCCTAGATTTCATATTTGCTCTTTACTGCTTTAAGTTGTAGATTTAGTTGTAGACAAACAAACCCCAACTAGTTCAGACGTAATCAGTGATCCATTAAGCTAGAAAGAAGAATACACTTGTTCCTCGTGGAATTCGACCCTCAAGTGCTCAATGTTCAACCGTTCACTTGCTGTTATTACACAATCATGCCATTTCAGGCGCGATCATTAAGGACCATCGCCCGCCCACATGCTAGGCACTGTTTGAGCATCAGGCCCAAACAAAGAGAGGGAGACATTAGTTTACACCTTCTTCTTGTATATAAACTATATTTTTGATTGTCAAATGGATATGTGTTCAAACATAATAGATATCAGTTAAGCCCTTCTGAATTTAAAGTTCTTTTCAATGCAAGGCTTGAATTTGCTTAAGTGTATTCAATAGAGATTCTAAGAGATGATAAATGTCAGGGCAAGGGGTGTGTATATATATATATATATCCCACCAACCAAAACTAGCCGTTGCAATAGCAACAAGCTAAAAACAACCTACCCGAACAATCCAGATTTACAAGGGGTGTATATATAGCGACTGAAAGTTGGTGTAGCACCCACCCGAGTCAGCACAACATGCTTGCGACTACCCAGAATAAAACTTCAATCGCCAACTGGCTTAATAACTGAAGGCCATTTCATGTAATTTTTTTTTCAAAAGGCTATTTATAAAATTTGATATTTTTATGGGTTATTTAAAAAATTGTAATTAATAAGGTTATTATGGCTCATTCTTTTCTTGAATTCGCCACTCCTTAAACCTTGTACACAAAGCCATGGGGCCTTATATTTTTGAAACAAAGGGAGTACAAGATAGGCATTTATTTAAGATCCTAAAATGTCGTACATATTGAGATTACAATATCAATATATTTTTGTAATGGATGTAGAGGATATTTTGTTCTTGTCTAGTATATTGTCGTGGTATTGCGAATACCCCGGCAGGTTTTGTGGATGATCCTAGCGAAGAAAATACGACGTGGGCTGACCGGGCGACCGGTCCTCCCCCGTCGGGCAAGCACAGCAAATGACACGAGGGTTTATACAGGTTCGGGTCCCGGTGGGGGCCCTAGTCCTGTCGGCGTGCTCCTGACTGGGGTCGGCTAGGGAGCTCTCTCGGGGGAGAGATGGGTCCGGAGCACACCTGTGAGATTGTCTATTCCTAGTAACAATGAGCAATTGTCCCTTACATGAGGTGTTACAAGGGCTTATATAGCCCCAAAAGATGCAAAAAGACTAAACTACCTCGCCTGCTACCGTTGGATCGAAGGGTAGCAACGTCCTTCTCCCGGTCAGGCACCTTGGATGCTTGACAAGTGTCCGCCGGTTCCTGAGGCGCTTCTCGTGTGACCCGCACGTGACCCGGGTCCAGAAACTTTTGCCTCCAGAAGGATGGCGGCGCCCGGGACAGGCACCGGGGGCCTTGTCCCCGGGCAAATGGCGGCCCCAGCCCCGGGCACATGGCGCAGCTTCTTACCTGGACTTAGTCTCGCGGAGATTTCCCCCAACATATATATCTTGTCTAAAACTTATTTGAAGATTGTTCTGTTCATGTTTTTACTGTGCTTAATAAGCTAAGCCTGGAGTCTTTCTCAGGTACTCAAAATTGAGCACCTAAGAAAGCAAGGTATACATGGCTAGCCCAACACCAATAAAATAAGTCGGTGTTATGTATGATTAGTTAGACAAAATTTCACAAGACTCCATACAAATATCAAGCATAGATGGAAACTAGATAGGTTATCAAGGATGTGGACCAAACAAACTCGTATTAGATATTACATAGCATCCTTCCCTATGGAAAGAATTGGAAAATTTCTTTTATTCAATAGATTTTTTATGAATTTTGTCTAGTCAGATTCCTCAACAATTTATTTTTATTCTATTAAGTCATTCTACTTGGATTTCAACTAATCAAAACACACCTACATTACATGTTTGTCTAATCATATCTCTGTACTTTGCATCCCTCATATGGATGAATTTTTTTAAATAATTGACAAAAAATAATTGCAAAAATGACTGTAAGCAAAAAGGTTTTGCAAGAATAGATGCCCACCAAAAAGTTGAATGGTGCTGGAGCTTTTTCCGGCCTTATCACCATTCAACTTGGTGACTAGGTGGTAGGTGGTGATAAGGTGGACAACCTTTTAGGAAACAACTAGTCGCTATTCAAGATGGTGACAGACCCGACAATTCCCTAGCCAAGCTCTATATAAGGGTTGTAAATTCAATAAAAAATCATTTTAATTTGGCAAAAATAAACACTACAGTTTGAGAGAAGAGAGGAGAGGAAAAGAGATCATGCGGAGGTTCTGGTGGTTTCTCAAAGTAACTAATCTGCAGCGATTGTCTAGTGAGTGTTCTTGAACTCCTTATTTAGTTATTTTTTTTCAATATATCAACTAAATTTTTTTAGTTAAAAACTTAATTTTTGTACAACAAATGACCGTAGAGAAGAGGAAAAGGAGACTATGGGGAGATTTTACTCACACTTTTTAGATCTGGAGATTTTACTTGCAGTTTGATAGATCTGCTATGAGACTTATACTTCGAGTTTTTGGTTAGTGTTCGTGATCTTTGCCTTGGTTGTTTTTTGTTCAGTAAATTAGATTAACTACTATGAGATAGAAAACTTAAATTTCTACACAACAATGGAACCAAATAGAATGTATGATGGTAGAGAGTATTTAGTTTTATATTTCGCTTGATATTTTTTATTCCAAAGAATAGGTTATGTTTTGTGAGGTAGAAAACTTAAATTTCTATACAACAATTAACGCTGTTGAGCATAATGTTGTGCAATGTTTTTATGTACTATCATACGTTTGTGCATAGTAATTTTGAAGATAAATAATTTGTATGGACTGTTAGTTTTTGGAACTTGCAAGATATGTCCAAATCTAAGACTATGTAAAGTAATTATGGTGAAGGTACAATGTTTGATGGCCCAAATGGGATTGATCTGAGTGGATGTCAGTATATGAGTGGCGAAATTGTAGATCCCAAATCCTAGTCATTTGAACAAATACGGCTGTGGGTCATTGGTCTATTTAGAGGGACTGTTGGGCACCATAGTGTTAGAATGAAGAGTTTGGTGCCCCAACAAAATAGGAAAAATTCAAAGTCGTACTGGGTACTTCGAAAACTTGTATATGAACAAACCTGGCCATCATATGTTTCTAGGTTGATAGACCCAAAGAGTTCTATTAATGTAATGTTGATATATGCTAAAACATATAGTATTCCCACACTTCGGGTTTGCTGCCTTGTTTAGGACAAATGTTGCACTAGGGGAGTTTAGGTTCTCCTGTAATGACATGTATCAGTTGGTGGAAGGTTTTGGCGATGGCTAGATGATCTTACACTTTGTCTAAAAAAGGAGAGGGAGTCACAACCCGATGGATAAGATTAGCAGGACCATCCATAGCAAGACATGAGGCAGCTTGGCCTAGTAGAGGAGAATTTGCATGTGAATCCCGATGGCACAATGCGTAAAAGGCACAAGATTAAGAAATTCTTAAATTGGATTGTCGATCTTCTGAAGGATAAATGGCACTGCTGGAGGTATCAGAGGAGCTAGATATGGCATAATGACAACAAATTTTGCAGAGGTTTACCACAATGTATTGAAGGGGGTGAGGTCCATTCCAATAACCGTGATAGTGGAGATGACTTTCTACCGCACCGTTCGTTACTTCAACAATATGTATCTTACAGCATGGCAAGCAGGGGAGAACCAAAATGTGTGATATCTAGAGGTCATCTAGAGATACATGGATGAGAAGATCACAAAGACCCAATTGCATATTGTGATAGTCATGATATTCACAAGAATTATGAGGTCCACTTGAGACAAAACCATGTCGGTGGGTAGATGAGGTCATAGAGGATGTATCACCCTAGGGACATGATATTACGCACAACACATGCAACAAACCATGGCTACCTCATAAACCTTGCTTGCATGTCCTTGTAGCATATTCGAAATGTTTGAAAGATCCAGGCAAATATTTGTCCCCTTATTACAGTTTGCTTAACTAGCTAAAAACTTGGCATGGTGGCTTCCATGTGTTTGGGACATTCGGTAACTACAAAGAAGTAAAGGATGTTGTGACTAGTTTGGCTGTACACGACCCAGTTGCCGCAAATTTCATTGGATACATAATGATATGGATGAAGAAGAGTGTGATGGACTTAGAAAATGTATTGCATGCCAGTAGTCGAGACACATAGCAAGGCACTACCCCAATGGTTCTAACAATCGAGCATAATTTTGTCCTATGTAAAACTGTATATCTTATGTCGCACCTTGTGTAGTATTTCTACATTGCATTGGATTTGCTACAACTATGTACTGTTTTTGCCTTGTATCGAATTTGCTACCACTATGTACTATTTCTGTGATGTATTGGATTTGCTACAACTATGTACTATTTCTGTGATGTACCGGATTCTCTACTTATATGTTTTATATTTTTGTTCATATAATGTTAATTTCATGTTATCACATTATGTATATTGCTCATACTTTTAGGTAGACATAGCTGATAATGAGCAAACTCTAAGTTCCTCGACCGGGAAATCGATTACAAGCGATGTGATATGGGGATGGAGTCTATTCAGGCAATTGCATCGCATGGCCTCTCTACCTTATGCAGCAGGGACGACATCTACTGGCACACTCAGTGTCAATTGGTCTTCTCATTCATGGTAAAGCCATACACGCCATGGAGATTTATGCACCAGTTTGATCTCTACCAAGAGGTGCCTCCTCGTCCGGTGCCAGCTCTTCCACGAGATATACATGAGTATGTTGTCTTAAACTAGCAAATTTTGTTTGAATGGTTATATGTTGGTTACTAATTTGCTTATTTAATTGTAGCAAACAAACTAGGAAGGGGACCACGGGAGATCCATGGAAAACCCAAAATAAACACTAAAGGGAGGAGCGGGAGCATACTGTAAAAAACCATGTGCTAGTAGAGGTGAGGCCATTTGATCTATCAGGTGAACTATATGGCATGGTACGTGATGAGAACCTACACGAGGCTGGTGCACGCGCCCACCATAGAAGAGGTTGTGCCACAACTTGCCTCTTTGAAGTGGACAATTGATCTTGACTAGCTTGCTAGGCTACACCAAGCGATAAAGTGTTTAATTTCACTATTCATTTATATGCAACTTGCTGTATTTAACTAACCTTGCTTTGCATGGATGCAAGCTAACAGTTTTCATGATGTGGCATTTTCAGTAAGAGGGTTGCTTTGGCGTATGCGGTGGGGATTCAGGTGGCATCACAGGAGTTTGCCATGACACTAGAAAGGGTATATGATATCACGACATGCCATCTAGAGGAGATGGGATTCCACGGAGCTAATGACGTGGTCGACCCAACCAATATTGTGGGTCCATCAAGCATTCCGCATGAGACAGTACCTCCACTAGACATCCATGGATCAAGCTAAGAGGAGGACATCAACCAGACATGTCTATCGTGGTGTTACGAACCCCACGGCAGGTTTGATGATGTGGAACACGGGTGAGGCGACACGAGCTAACCTTGCAATGAGTCACCCCTCGTTGCACAATCACAAAGAGTGACACGAATGATTTATAAAGGTTCAGGTCCCAATAGGGACTCTAGTCTTGTCGACACATCTCTGACGTAAGTCGGCAGGGGAGGCTCTCTCATGGGGAGAGGGCTCCTAGATGCACCTATTGCTTTGAGTGTATTACATCCAAATGAGTGTGTTGTGCTACAAGAGAGGGCTACAAGGGTATATATAGACCCCAAATACACAAATTACTAAACTACCCTAGTTGTGACCGTCGGATCGGGGCGTAGTGGTTGTTTCACCAGGTGTGAGGTCTGGATCTTCGACACGTGTCTACTCCGATTTCCAAGGTGGTTGTGGAGAAATCAACCTCCGGGTGCATAGGTCCCTCCCGGAGGGTTTGTCCTGGAAGCCTGGGACCTTCCCTGGGACACGGGGCCTAGAGCCCTGGGGTCCTAACTGGGAACCATCGGGAGGCGTGGGACCTTTCAGGGACCCAGGGTCTAGAGCCCTGAGATCCTCACTGGGAACTACTCAGAAGCATGAGACCTTCCCAGAGACCTAGGGCCCAGAGCCCCAGAGTCCGCACTGGAACCACCAGAACACTTGGGGCCCATAGGTATGGGACCTATCTTGGGACCCAGGGACCAGAGCACTGGGGTCCATTGTGGGAACCACACAAAGACTTGGGACCTAGAGGCGTGGGACTTTCCCAGCAATCTAGGGCCCAGAGCCTAGAGATCCTCTCCGGGAACCATGCGGAAACTTGGGACCCAGAGGCGTGAGACCTTCTCAGAGACAAGGGCCCAAAGCCCAGGTCCCACTGGGAACCACCCAGAGACTTGGTGCCCAGAGCCATGGGACTTTCTCAAGGACCCAATGCTCAGAGCCCTGGGTCCTCACCGGGAACCACCCGCAGACTTGGCTCCCAGAGGCGTGAGTCCTTCCCAGGGACCTGAGGCCCATAGCCTTAGGGTCTATAGGGAACCACCCAGAGAATGGAGGCGTAAGACCTTCCCAGGGACCCAAGGCCCGGAGCACTGGGGTCCTCACCAGGAGCCCCTCAGAGACTTGGGACTTGGAGGTGTGGGACCTTCCCCGAGATCTGGGCCCAGAATCCTAGAGTCCTCACCGAGAACCACTCGAAGACTTGGTGCCTGGAGGCATGGGACCTTCCCAGAGACTCGGATATGCTTGGAGCCCAGGGATCCTCACTGGAAACCACTCGGAGACTCAGCATCCATAGGCGTGGGACCTTCCCAGGGACTCGAGGCCCGGAGCCCAGGGGGACCCCAGGTCCCTCATGGGGAGACCATGACCCGGAGTCGTGGGAGTTTCCCCCAACAGCAGTCCCCCATGCCCTTGAGGACACGCCGTGGTGCTGGATGGTATGTCTTGAACTCATTCAGGAATATCGGTTTACCCAATGACCTTTTTCGGGGAACAAAACTCCACCTAGAGAGTTTCGATGCCTTCTTCCCCAGAATAATGCTCCTTAGAGAGCGTGATGTTCAGATTCCTAGGCATCATTTCAACTCCGGCGTGACTCTTTGAATTCGACGGCTGAGATCCTGCTAAGTGACATGTGAAGGCCATCCCAGCGTTTCCCTTCATCTATAAATACACGTGTTGGGTTCAGGAGGTTCATTACGAATCCTCAACCCGAACTTTCCTTCCGGTAACCCCAGTGCTTTCCCAGAGACCTAAGCCCATGGTTAGCCGCCTCTTCTAATAGCTTCTTCTCCCAAACACCTCAGACCTCCCGAAATGGCTCCGAGAGGCCATGCGAAGGCTTTAGAGATAGCCCCGGAGGAAGTCACCTCAGACTTCCTTGGGGCCACCAAGTTTACCTCGGAGGACCTTGGGTCCCTCCTCTCCGGGAGGATACTTATGGATGGCGACGTCTGGATCCCTGGGGAGGAGGAGGTGACTCCTAGCCCCCCAAATAGGGAAGTGGTCATTTTTGGGGCCTTCATCGAGGTTGGCCTACGAATCCCGATGCATCCAATACTCTGGGAGTTTCTTTTGGAGTATTGGGTGGCATTGAACCACCTTACCCTGAATGCCCACGTCCAGATGGGCATGTTCGTGTGGTTATGCGAAACGTAAACCGGGGAGGAGCCGAACATCTGGTTGCTTCGATACTTCTACAAGCCCTCTGCGAGGGGCTCCTCGGTCGTGAAGAACAGGCCGAAGACAGCTTTCGGTCGGTGAGGATACCGCTGCTATTGTCCTGGGTAGACGAATACTCAGTGACATCTCCTAGCATCATTGAGGTGATTGGATCCGGAGATGGTTCTACCTCTGGGTGGGCAACCCGGAGATAGTGTATTCTTTGAAGCCCTCGAGCTACTCCCAGTCTTTGGGTCCCAGCCCCGGTCTGGACCGACGACGAATTTTCACTCATCGCCAAGATGACGGAGGTTCGAGCCTAGAGGAGCATGTAGGACCTCACGGAGGAGTTAGCACTCCTCCAGATAGACCTCTTCGGGAGCGGCCGGAGGGGCATCGGGTTGTGCCCGGAGCACCGGACCCTGCAGATGTCAGTGGCTAAACGTAAGATCCCAGAATCTTAGTCTTGACGAAGTTTCTTTGACTTATTTTCTAACTCTTTTCCCTTGCAATCCGGTCCTACAATGCCTCCTAGGAGAAGGCGGAGGGCCTTTTTGGGAGGTACTATGAAGACGAGCACTTGCAAGTCGTGCGAGTCATCGAGGAGGGTGCTCCCCAGAACATTGTGGCAGAGGCCTTTTATCGATGCTACCGGCCCGGGTGCCTCTCCCCACCCCCGGTTCGCACAAACAGGCAAAGGACACGCCCGGTGGATTGGAGCCTAAACACGCTAAGGCACAAAAAACTCCTAGAGACGACTTCAGGAAGGATCAAGGGAAGCCCCTGGCACCAGCCCCGAAGGACACGGGTGCAACGCCGGCAAAGGTGCTGGCCCCCGCCCCGGCAAAGACAAAAGCCACCTCCTCGGCCCGGGGAGTGATCCTCGCCCCGAAGAAGGATCTCTCCGGGGGCCTGGGGGATACAGTGGAGTTGGTGGCCCAACTCGACGCCTTACACAAGTTGGGCTGCCTCAAAGAAAAGGGCACCAGGGAGGTGGAGGGGTCTGACTCAACGGACTATGCCCCAACCCCTTCCTCAATGCACACTCTCCTGGCGACCACCCCTCAACGACTCAAAGCAGTCCGGTGGACCCGATTCGATTTGCTCTTAGCCCCCGAGGCGAATCCCTCGATAGCCAAGCTGCCAGTGGCAGCGGCACCTCCCCACCCAGGGAAAGGTAAGGGACTTCCTTTCGAAGGGCTATGTCCTGGAGGTGGAGCTGATGTTCGGTTCCATCGACAACAAGCTCCAAGAGAAGGACACCACTGCGGGGGCTGAACCGGACGAGAGGAGGCACGTGGTGATCTCTCCTGGAGACGGGAGGATGAGTCCCCGGGAGGACAGTGACTCTGAAGGCCATGGGAGGGAGATGCCCCTGCTGTCCTTGGGTGAATCGCGATGAATTTTCCTTGGAGCTCCTCACCCCAAAGGTCTTGATGTACGCTCGACAAGGGACCATCGAGAAGCGCTTTGGGAAGATCATCTCCCTTAACCTCTAGGTGAAGATAACTTCTAAACTCACCGGTAATTTCATCCGGTTGTCGCCCTTTATTTTTATTCTAAGTCTTGGTTTTTCGTAGGAGGCGGCTCTCGCCCATGGCGTCTGAGGGAGGCCTGCTGAGGACATGCGAGCAGCCCAAGATGAGGTTGCCTTCGAGCACTCCAAAAAGGAGAAAGCGCTTGAGGAGTTGGCGAAGGTTTGAGCCCAGCTCGTGGCCTTGAAAGATGTCAACTCCCAGCTCTGGAGGGAACTGAAGATGCGACAGGGAGCCCTCTAGGAGTTGGAGGCCTCGGGGCCCAGATCCTAGTCACAGTGGGGAAGAAAATCTGCTTGGCCTTGGAGGCGCTCGGGGTTGACCTTGGGCCTGGGGCTTCCTCAACATGCAGGTCTCCGTCATCCCGGAGGCATTGGACATTTGGGCTCGGGGCCTCGCAGCCCTGATGATAGCTGTGGCGGTGGCTCTCGTGGAGAACCAGGGAGTTGGCGCTCAGATGATCAGAGGACTCTTTCTCTCGAGCTTCCCGAGCTTTTTCAAGCCACAATGATTGGAGTTGGACGACCTGGCCGAGGCCTTCTTTGACTGAGTCATCAGGGCTTCGGCAACGGCACAGGCGGACCTGGGGCCGGACACTGTGACTACGGGAGAGGTCTCCCGGGGGGGGGGCTTCAACTGGCAGGTATGAGTCCCCCCCCCCCGGACCTTAGATAGGTCTTTCTTTCATAGGGCTTTTTCTCCCAGTAGCTTCTTAGAAGAATCCCCCCCAGAAACATGTAAATGTTCCTTTGATGAAATGAAGGATATTTTTTGCTAATTCTTGTTCAGTTGCCAACAGGTGTTCGGGACGAGTGCCTTCAAAGGGGGAAGTCCCCAGAACCTGGGGGGTTCGTGGGCCACACTCTGAGTTGTGCCCGAGCGGCTTTTGCTTTACTAAGTCTTGCTGCCAAAGAAGGAGTCGACAGCTACTGAAAACTCACGACTAGCCGTTAGGAGGCTCTTCAAGCCAGTTCCGGTTGACACCAGGTTTTGGTTGGCGACGAGACCAATCCGCTTCTCCTGAGATGCTGATGGAGGGAGTTTCATCTTGGGTTTCTCTGGGTTGGAGGTTCTTCTGGTTGTGAGATTTTGTAATCGTGGTTTTTGAAAGTTTGTTGAAGATGAAGTGGATCGAGCTGTTCGATCTTTGTTTTGCTGCTTGAAGTTAGAGATCTTTTGCAGTTTTGTTCAAGGTAATATTGTTTTTTGCTCTCATCTGTGGGGTGTCAATAGGGTAAAGATGTTCTTTGATGGGAGGTGAAATAGTTGTTCTTTATTTGATGAGATGTTTTGAATTAAGGCTGGTCGATTGAGTTTCTTGCGGTTGTTCTTGTCTTTGTGGTGGTCGAATTGGAGTTTTTGTGTGGTCGTTGGAGTTCAACCAAGATTTCTAGTCAGTTCTCGTTCTGATTGTTTTGCATTATTAGTCATGTTTGATCCAAAGTGTTTGGATAGGAATATGGGGTTTGCTTTTAAGAGAGACATTTGGTTTTCTTATCATTCTAGAGTCACCTTTAGTGAATTAAGAGATTTCAAGGATTTTTTCTTACTATTTTCATCTATCAGTCAGCATTGAGACCTTCAGAAAAAGTGATTGGTGACATCTTAGCTGCTCACATTAGGAGTGAAGCTAAGTCTTTCAATGTTCTTCAATTCTAGGATTTTAGTTTTTGTTTTTCAGTGGCTAACAAAAAGGTGAGGTTCAAAATTCTTAGATCCAAGAATATCATTCATGATCAGTTTTCTTTATCTTTTTACTTATGGAAAGATGGTGGTCCTAATTGGCAACTTGAATTTGCTAAATGGTCGCTTGAACAAAGCAAAGAGTGGACTTTAATAAAAAGAAGGTCATCGGTTAAGAATTCTTCTCAAGAGGTTAAAGAAATGGTTCATTCTGTGAATTTGAGATGGTCGCAAAATAAAGCTAGAATGTTTTTGACCAAGTCTTCTAGTTCTTTTCAATAAGTTGGTCGTCAGAATAGGGGCCAAGTGATTTCGACCAAATCGTATGACTCCTCTCTCTTGAAGAGTTTCAAGCCTGATGGTCTTCATGATCTCAAAGCTGGTTCTATTTGTTTTAAATGCTTAGCTCCTGGTCATTTCAAAAAAGATTGTTTATCTTCTCTGAGATGCAAGAGCTATTTCAATTACGGTCATATTAGTAAATTATGTTTCAAACAGAATCGTTATCATCATTTTTTCATTCCAAATGGTGCTTTCACAAGTGCTCTACTTTTCAAGTTACCGATTGGGATTCATTCTTCAAAACAAATCAATGGAATGAATAATGATTATTCTTTTCGGTTTTCGCAACCTACTCTTAATAAGCATTTTGATGGAGGCCTCAAAATGATGATCGCTGATGGCTTTTCTCATTTCTTCAAAAAATTGAAAAAAGGCAAGGCCGTTTCATCTTCTTCGCCACTCTCTTGTCCTACTATTAACAGAGGTGGCTTTAGCTCTCTAGTTGCTAGTGCCTCTTCTCCTTTTACTAGTTCTTCTCCTGTGGAAATGGTGAATTTTTAGGTTGATCCCACACCATTTTTGCACCATGGATTAGAAGAAGTAATAGTCCTAGACAGGCCTCTTCATTCCCGGTGTGTTTCTCTTCTCTCAGAGACTAATGAAGCAATGGCAGTGGCTTCGTTGGCCTCGGAGGCTAACCACCCTATTCAGGTGATATCTAATCATCTTGAGGTTGAAAGAGGTTTGCATGTTCATGTTTCGCTTTCTGCTTTGGGTGTAGCCTCAGCTATGGTCCGTTTTGCATCTATCATAGATAGGGATTGCATGATGGATGAAGCTTTACATATTACAGATGATTTTCTCCTATTCCTTTCAAATCATAATGAAGGTCCCAATTTGAGAAGGAATAGCTTCAACCATTATGTTGGGCTTATGTTGTTGAATTTCCCGTTGGATTTCTAGTCATTTCATAACTTGGCCAAAGCAGTTTCTTCCTTTGGTCTTCTCAAAGAATGGGATAAAGGTTTCCATGCTAACGGTGATCGATCACATGTGATGATTAAATGCCTGGTTACTGATTTGGTGGATATCCCTCGTTTCTTAGTGATCACTGAACTAGATGAAAACTTGGGATCAAGTTGGACTATCCAAGTGGTTATTTGCTATGTTAGGCATACTAGAGTACAGGCTGGTGATGAGGATGATACTGATGATTTTCATCATCCCGGTGTTAATACTGATAATGATCCAGCTCAGGAAATGTTGAGCATGATGGTGATGAAGATGAGGATGATGACGAGGATAGTCATGACCAAAATGATGAAGAGCAGGTAGGAGATCAGCATCGGGATGCTCTTGTTCCTCTTCAGCATGATTTTCAAGAATGCCCAGCTTGGGTTCCTGTAGTTCAAGAATCCATTGGTTCCCTATCCTTTTCTAATATTTCTAGTTCTTCAGGGAATTCAATAGGTAACTTGCTATTTGGAGTTTTTGTCCTTCAATCATCTGAAATGAAATGGAAATTGTTTTCTCTCTCAAGTTTGTCGTCATTCTGGATGTTCCAGCAATGATTACTTAGTTGTGAGCTTTGTTTGACGATTTCATGGTCATTATTTAATCTTGATGCCACAAGGGACCATGTTTCTGATCAAGGATGGAATCTGACTAGGGTGGAGAAGAAAGCTTTCTGTAAGCATCTGCATGTGAAAAGTCCAAATTTAAAGAAACATTCTGTTCCAGTCTCTTCTTCTGGTCTTAGAAGAAGTCCTAGACTTGCTGCAAGGTTTAAAGATTTCAAACCTGTTTTGGCGCCTTCTTTATCTCTAACAATGGTGCAAGCTCTAGATCAAGCTTGTGGACAATCAGCTGATTTGTTATTAGCTCGACACCTTCAGGGATCAATCATAGAAGAGCTTGATGTCTAAGCTTCTTTCTTTGGTGGTTGTGGTTAAAACTTTGGTAATGGTGAAGATATTTTGTATTTTGTTGCTTTGGTGGTTGTCATTAACATTATTTTGCTTTATCTGCTATATGGGGTTGATTGTGGTTACCTTTGGTTCTATCTATTGCATTTTATGTAATAGACTTTTTGTGTCTCATTTTTGTCTCTATGGCCAATAACAAAATTTATAACATCCTTAATTGGAATATCAGAGGGTTGAATTCTAATGCTAAAAAGCAAGCAGTACTTAATAAAGCAAAGGAAGCTAGATGTGGTACTATTTGCCTCCAAGAAACCAAAATGGAGGTAGTTGATCTATTTTTAATGAGAAGTTGCTGCCCTAAATACTTCTTAGATTTTGATTTTCTCCCATCAGTTGGTAATTCGGGAGGAATTTTAACAGTTTGGAATTCTAAAATTTTTCAAGGAGCAGGTGTATACAAGAATAAATTTTCCTTAACAGTGGAGCTTTTGTATAAATTAGAATGACTTGGGTGATAACTAATATTTATGCTCCTTGCACTCCTCAAGGCAAACATGAGTTTTTGCTTTGATTCCAAAATATCTTGATGCCTGATAATTTTAATTGGTTAGTCACGGGTGATTTCAATCTCATGAGATCATTATCTGATAAAAATAGAGGAAGAGTAAACTTACTGGAAATGGATGGTTTTAACTTGGTTATTAATCGTCTTCCGCTTGAAGAGATTCCTTTTAAAGGCAGGAAGTTCACCTGGTCGAATTGCAGCTTAATCCTCTGCTAGAAAAACTAGATTGGTTCTTTGCCAATGGAGCTAGGTTGGAAACCTTTCCTAATACCTCAATCTCTCTTTTATGTAAATCCACTTCGGATCATGCACCATGTGTCTTAAGAATTAATTCTAAAGTGCCAATGGGATACATCTTGAGATTTGAAAATCATTGGGTAAACTGGACAGGTTTTCAAGATATTGTTTCTTTTGTCTGGAATCTATTACTAATGAAGATAATATAGCTAAAGCAATTGTTTATAAATTCAAAGCACTTCGTAAGGCTTTAAATATTTGGAGTAAAAAATATTTTCAAATGAAGGTTTGGACTAATAATTCCAATTTGGTCCTAAATTTATTAGATGGGATGGAGGAACAAAGAGCTCTACGTGCTTTGGAGTTTAAATTCAGAGCTATTCTAAAGTCATATTTGAAACATCTCTTGAAGGTTGATAATGAGTACTGGAGACAAAGCGAAAAATTGATCTGTTGGAGACCTATCCTAGGTTTTCGCACTAGGCTCGCTCAGATTCTAATATGCAAAATTACAGGATCTTACTCAGAATTACTGAAACCCAAGTTGATCGAGAACACAATTCAAAAGATAGCATGCTCTTTATTTCAAAGAGGGATCTTTACACGTCGAACGTTAGGACACACTCGCCTACGTCGATGAACTAGACTCGATCTGATCTATATCAAGGTAGATAACCAGGTAGATAATCTATCTATCCTATTACAAAATATTTATAGTCCAATCGTATGAATACGTATCATACTCCATAACCTAAACATATTAGACTCAGAAAACTAAACCTGAATACATAAGACTTAGTTACATGTATCTGGATCGGAATACAATCTGACCAGAGATCGAATCCATTACGTACTCGACCTTGCATCCCAGGCTGTGACCTCGCGGCAGCAACCTTGGATGGCGATATTGGGTAGTGCTGCGAAAATGGCGGTGCTGAGGCCCGAAGATCCTCGCAGATCATGACTCCCCTGCTGAGAATGAGCCAACTCCTATTGTGACCTCTTGATCAAATTGAAGATGTGGAAATTGAGATTTATCTTCGTCTCTGGTGTAACACTTGGCCGCACGTACTCATTGCCCTTTCCGACCGATTCAAAAAGTCTCTTTGTGCCACTGCGGGTGGTAGTCACCTTCTTCTCTAGGATCACATCTTCGCGTAGAGGTTCATCTCGTTGATAGAACAAGTCTTCAACAGATGGCACTATAGTATCTGGCTCATCATCCAGCATTGAAGGCTCAAAGAGTTTGAGGTGCTCAACATTGACAACTGAGTAAATATCCATATATGGAGGTAACTCGAGCTGATAAGCATTAATACCAACTTTCCGTAAAATCCAAAAAGGACCATAATGAATGGGTTTGAGTTTTTTACCTTCACTTTTAAGTCTCTCCTTACTCAGATGTAACCATGCCATATCACCTTCATGAAATTGAGCATCAACTTAGTGCCGATCATGTCGCGCTTTGTACTTGAGTTGAACTTTTAGCAAGTTCTGTTCAACCTCACCATGGAGCCGTTGAATACCTTCCAAGAACTGTTGTGCTCGATCCTGATCAGATGCTTCCTTGCTGTTCTGCACTGAGGTAGGGATCACAAACTCCATGTCGAATGGACTCTGCGGTAGAAATCCCAAACAAACCTCAAATGGAAACTTTCCAGTCGAACCATGGATTGCTCGATTAAAAGAAAACTACAGGTACGGTATGCTTTCATCCCAAGTCTTTGGATGCTTGGAGTTATATCCTCTCAAGAGATGAATGACTATTCGATTCACCACCTCGGTTTGACCATCATTTTGAGGATGAAAAGCAGTACTCCTCTTTAGCATTGTGGCCATCATCGTCCAAAGCGATCGCCAAAAGTGACTAAGGAACCGGGTATCATGATCAGACACAATAGAAGTCGGCAGTCCGAAATGTGTCCAAACGTGTTAAAAAGAATACCCAAGTTGCATCTTCTCCTGTGATAGTTTTTCGACAAGGTGTGAGAATAATAATTTTGGAGAACCGATCAACGACCACAAAGAGATAGTCATTGCCACGTCGGGTCTTAGGCAATCCTCCCAAGAAATCCATGGATATGCTTTCCCATGGTCGCGATGGAACTGGCAAAGGAGTGTACAAAACTAATTTTTGGTTTGCCGGTTTTGAGATACTGCAAAGACCACAACCTCGAATAAAACTAGCCACATCTTGCTGCATTCACAGCCAGAACACATGTCGATGAAGATTTTGCAAAGTCTTCGTAACCCCAAAGTGACCAGCAACCTTCGATGTGCGCGCTTCTCGAAGCCATTGAATTCGAGGTGCTCCACGAGGTATACAAAGCAAATTGCCTTTGTACTAGAGTCCTTCTTGACGAACGAACTCTGTATGTTTCCCTGTTTTCAGCTCAGCCAGTACTGATCGAAAATCAGGATCTTCATTGTAAATTGTGGCATGGTCATCATGACATGAGGGCTCGATTTGCATGAACGCTGATAAGTAGAGGGTCATAACTGGTGCTCGCGACAACATGTCAGCCAGTTTATTATGTACGCCCTTCTTGTACTTCATCACCAGATTAAACTGTTGTGGATACAACATCCACTTCATATGTCGAGCTTGCTATAGCTTCGATTGAGTTTGCAAAAATTGCAAAGGCTGGTGGTCGGTGTGGACAATAGTCTCTTTACCCAAAAGGTAACACCGCCAATGTTTTATGGCCTGATGCAGTGCACACAACTCCTTATCGTATGTCGGGTAATTCTTTTGAGCTCCCTGAAATAACTCAGAGTGATATGCTACTGGTCGACCTTCTTGCATGAGCACTGCGCTTATTGCATAACCTGAGGCATTGATTTCTAGCTCGAATGGTTTCTGTAGATTCAGCAAAGCTAGAACAGGAGCTCCATTGATCTTCCTCTTCAGCAAGAGAAATGTGTCCTCATGTTTCCCTGTCGACTCTAACTTCTGGTCGATCCGGGTTAATGCTTGCAACGGAGAAGCCACAATCGAGAAGTGTCAGATGAACTTTCGAAGGTATTGGCATGCTCTAACAAAACTACGCACTTCCGTAACTGTTCGCGGTCAAGGCCACTCTCAAATCGCTTTTACCTTATCTGGGTCAATTTGCAACATACCATTGCTGACAACAAATCCTAAGTACAGGAGAGTTTGCTGTCCGAACTCACACTTCTTACGGTTGAGGCGAATTCGATGTTACCGAAGCTGTTCAAACACCTTTTCGACATGAATGAGGTGCTCGTCCCACGAACAACTATAGACCAATATGTCATCGAGGTAAACGATCACAAAGTCATCAATGAACTGTCGCAATACATCATTCATAAGACGCATGAAAGTAGCCGGGTCGTTGCAGAGGCCAAACGGCATGACCAGCCATTCGAACAAATCTTGTCGTGTTTTGAACGCTGTCTTCCACGTATCCTCTTCTCGAATACTGACTTGATGATATCCTAACTTAAGATCCAATTTTGAGAAGACAGTAGCATGTTTCAATTGGTCTAGCAAGTCATCAATACGAGGAAGGGGGTACTAGTTCTTGATGGTGATCTTGTTCAGTGCTCGATAGTCGATGCACATACGCCAAGTCCCATCTTTTTTTGGCACTATCACCACAGGAGATCCACAAGGTGAACTACTTGGTTGGATTACACCATCTCTTAACAATTCACCAAGCTATCTTTTGATCTCTTCATTCTCTAATACTGAGTTGCGATACATACTTGGATGGGAAGTGTCGCATCGGACATGAGGTGAATTTTGTGCTGGACTGGACGTTTCAGCAGACAATCCTGGGTACTCTCGAACAGATCACTGTATTTCTCCAACAGTCTCGATAAACGATCAAAATCTTCTCGGCACGCCAACAACAACGCTGCTCGAGTACTATCACTTTGACCAACTGGTCGAATCATAACTAGCACGTATTTGTGACATGCGTTGACAATTCGTTTGGCCTGATTCGCGGTAATCAAGTTCGAAGTGTTGACGTGAACGTCTCAACTGATCATGAACTTAACTCTGTCTTTAGTGAGTTCGTACTCTTGCTCTTGCTGATGGAAGTGAGAGTCACGATCATACAGATACGGACTCCCAGAGATCACCTGATAAATATCGATAGGAACAATGTCACATTGGTCATCGAGATATCAAGCAGAGATCACAAACTTCAACACACACTGCCTCGTAATCTGTTGGTTCACGTCGGATGTAAACCAACCCAGCGGATATGGTCGCGGATGGTCCAGTGGAGACCAGATTCTTGTGACTTCCAGGATCGAATATTGCTGCGACTACTTCGTCTGGATGTTGATAGTGAACAAATCCTCCATTGAGTGATGGTCATCAGATGAATCTGAACCTTTCTCCTTCGGCACTGCCATCAGAGACAAAGTCGTATCCGCCTCATCAACCGAATTCACTCATACAACTCCTTCTTGGGGTGGAGCCGTAGTAGCTGTAGTTGTTTTTTCCTTGGTCCGTTCTTCTTTGGTTGAAGCTCAGGATGAAGCTTGTAGCATTTAACCTTGGTATGTCCCGCGACTTGAGAATGCTCACGAAAGGCACCCGTGCCCGATTTTGAAGCGTTCTTCTTCGGACTCGGCTTTCTTTTTGTCGAGGTTGCACTTTCCTTTGTGCTTTTGTCGCTACGGGATTTATTCTTCTTTTTGATTGTCATAGTAGTTGTGCTCACGGTCGTGATGTCTTGGATGCCGAACAGGCTTAGCTCAGCACTGATTGATTTCTGAAGTCCAGAAGTGTATTTTTGGAGTACCTGAGGATTAGACTGCGAGATGCCAATGACCATTTCTTGTCACTGGAACTCAGTAGTAGAGTCCTGAACAGATTGGTTGCGTCGTTGGTACAATCTGTGCCAATGATCCCATCTCTCCTCAAGGTAACCTATCAAGTAGAATTCATGTGGTAGGAGTCATTTGAATTGTCCCCATGCAAAGTCGTTAGCTTCACCACTGGCAACAAGGGCTTCCACCATGTCTTGGCTTGGTCCTTCATCTTCGAAGGTGCAAACTTCTCCTTTTGAGTGCTACTGAACCCTTTTAAGTCAAAGTAGGCCTCAAGCTGGTCGATCAAAGAATCCAACTTCTCAGCATCGATCACCCCATCATATATGGGTATATCAATCTTAGCATCGATCTTAAAAGATCTGACAGCTAAGGAGGTGTTGGCGAGGTCATCGACCTTATGGTCGTCTTCGTTTTCATCTTCGTCTGTCCTGCGCAAGCCTTGACTAATCTTCACACCCTTAACCTTGCCTTTGAAGCATCAACTTCAGAAGGTACAGCCATGGCCTGCTGCTTAATCCAAACAAGCACTATATCCATGTCAGTGGAGAGCTTATCCACTTGTTCGGCTAGGTTAACTTGAACGGAGGTATCGTCAGACATCTTTGGAGACGTGACTGTAGGAACCGTCGAATGATCGCCTAGAGTTTCGTCGGAGGTTTTGTAACCCTGGCGAGTCTTCACCATCCATAGAACAGGATAGTTGCTCTGATACAAACTTGATCCGTTTGAGACCCAGCTTTGGTTTTCGTACAAGGCTCACCTAGATTCTAATATACAGAATTATGGGATCTTACTCAGAATTACCAAAACCAAAGTTGATCGAGAACACAATTCAAAAGATAGCACGCTCTTTATTTCGAAGAGGGATCTTTACATGTTGAACGTTAGGATGCACTCACCTACGTCAATGAACTAGACTCGATCTGATCTATATCAAGGTAGATAACCAGGTAGATAATCTATCAATCCTATTTCAAAATATTTATAGTCCAATCATATGAATATGTATCAGACTCAATAACCTAAACGTATTAGACTCAGACAACTAAACCTAAATACGTAAGACTTAGTTACATGTATCTGGATCAGAATACAATCCAACCAGAGATCGAATCCATTACGTACTCATGAGTAGCACAAAAAAACTTTCTTGTAATGGTTTAAAACACTCCTCTACTAATAGTTTTTGTACCGTTAGAGATAGACACGATAGAACAAGACAAGACATATTCTAACGGTAAATAACCGTTAGAATAATGGCATATTCTAACGGTTTTTTCTGAGATAACCCGTAGAAAAACCTAACAAGTCTAACGGTTAACTAGCACTATCCGTTAGAACATTTCAATATTTTCTGACGGTTCGCAACACTATACCGTTAGACGATATCACAATTTTCTAACGATCAGTTTTTAGTTCACCGTTAGAATATATTACCAAATTCTAACGGTTCTTCCATATTTACTGTCAAAGCATATCAAATTTTTCTAACGGTAACTAGTACTGCACCGTTAGAAAAAAACATAGTATTCTCATAGTTTTGTAGGAGTATTCCGTTAGAAAAACAACGGTTGTTTTGGAGTATACCATTAGAAAATTGTAAGTTTTTCTAACGGTATACTCCTACACAACCGTGAGAATACTATGTTTTTTCTAACGGTGCAGTACTAGTTACTGTTAGAAGATTGTATTTTTTTCTATCGGATAGTTGTAGTGAACCATTAGAAAATGTTGTTGTCTTCTAACTTTCTTTGCTATTTAGCCATTAGAAAAGCTTGGATACACAATATAGTACAGATACGAAAAAAGGTACATTCACAAATATATACATTGGACGATTGACACATTGGACAGTTATTCACATTTATTCACACATTCAATTTATTCACATATATACGAACCAATACAAATACTAACCAATGGACAGTTATTCACATTTGAGTTCATTCTAGTGCCATACCCCAATTCACAGAGAGTACACGAAAAAGAGAAAAATTACAACAAGTGAGCCAAGCTAGTCATGGCGGTTGGTTGCGCGACAGTTTGTCCATAACATATTGAGCCAAGATTTGTCGCAGCTCTCTAATATTTGCATTATCATATTTGTCTTTGGACATGGCGGTCTGCAAGCATGTGTGAATACTCAGTAATTAACTTCTTAGTTTTCAACGTGACATCCAATTTTCAAATTTGAGTTAGCTGAGATGCTTACCTGGGGGAATTGGGCAAAGTTTGTCCTGACTAGGTCATACATGTACCGCAGCACATAAAACCCACGTTCCCATGAGGCTGGCTGTTGATGGCACTGAGATAATTGCATATGCGAAGACATGTTAGCTATTCTTTTCATAAACTAATTAAGCATAAACTAAAAGACTCGTGAGTACCTCATATTCTTTCCAAGAAATTTAGGAGCTTTGCGGTGCATCATGCCTCCTTCCAGTGGACACATAATTTTCGAAAGCCCTGCATTTCAGTTAGCATTGCCGGTTAATATGTTATCATTAGCTAGTGAGGTCAAAATAAAAATCAAACATGTTACTTACGCATCCATATTCCCCGTGATCATGTATTCGTTCAATATGTCTCCACAGGCAGATCACGAGGAGGACCTAGTGGCCCCTACATTGTACGTAAAAGAGAATTGCTAGCTTAAAGTATATCTCAGGTGTAACATACAAGGTTGAGTTAAATTAGTACGAAATGCACTAACCTTTTGTTGTACGGCACTAGAATGAACTCCCTGTCCTGTTATGCCATCAGTGCCCTTGATATGTACTGCTCAGCGTGTGCTATGTCCTGCTCAAGCATCGTGAGACTTATTTACTCTGGGTCGAGGAAACCCACCTTGTCACATGCGGCCTCCGATGCTATCTTGTACATGCACCTGCAGGCAAAGGATGGCATTAGTATTGCACATAAAGTTACTACATTTTAAATGAACTACAGTAATATATAGGATTAGCAAACTCACAGGACTCCAGTCCGTATGATGGACATATCGAGCTCCCCCCAAATAAAGAGGTCGAACAGATCCTCGTGTGCCATGGATATGCTCCCAGGCTCACAGTGGAAATGCCCAAGCCTGAAGGGAACTAAGAAGTTCAGGTTGCGCCGGGCCCGGTGTATGTACCACTCCTAGAGGTCTTTGGTTGTGCGATCCAATTTGCGCAAAGCTACCTCCGCCAAGAGTGGGAAACCATTCCTGAACCTATCCGACTGTCCCTTTGGCCCTTTGCCTTTGCCCTTGACTTTTGTCGGGGAGTGAGCGCGTACTTCGAAGGCAAGGGTGGGGTACTGGCGGCTTTCTTCATAGGTGAAGGGGCTTTACTTGGAGGCATGGATCCTCTGGCTGGGGTCGAGGCCATCTTTGCAGTGTTGAGGTCTGTAGGAGATCCCTCATGTCCTGCACTGGGGGTGGGGTCCCCAGGTAGTACGCCGACAGGCCACTTCAATTAATTAACAGGTATGTTAGATTTTTCAAGTTGACTGTACTGAGTAGGTTGTAATCTAAAATGTGTAGGATTTACCTGTTGTATTACAACACACTTCTTGGGCCACTATACGTAGGAGCCCACTACCTCACCAAGTGTCCGCATTTCCTTCGTTGGGACTGGCAACGGAAAAGTGTTGTAGCCCGGGATGGCCATGTCCATCTGTACCTTTGCGAACCCCAACCCCAGAGGTACGCAGTGGACCCGAACATCCTCTCCAGATGGATATACGAACCCGTGGGCAACCATTGCCTGCCGGTCACCTAGGTTAGCCACTAGGCTGTAGCTCTCCGGCTTCTGCAAATTTGTAACAATTAAAACATATTAGCAAACCAACTCTAACAGAATAGGAGTGGCATCAACTTAAGTGCACAACTCAAGGCTTGCAATACCTCAAGTACATCCACTAGATCCACGAGGACCTTCGAAGAGCAACTGCTCAGTCGACCCCACAGGGTACCGTCGCCCTCGGGAGTTGGATCTACACTCTTGGACATCATCATATGTTTTAGCTGTACAAACTCTTCCCTCATATGTGCGAATGTGGCCTCGACCTTAGCCCGCACCTTAGCCCATAGCTCTGCCCGTATCTTCTCGGAGAGCTCTTGATGTGGACATCACAAGCTCCAACGACCAAGATGTTCGCCCCGATGACCAAGATGGTTGCATACAAGACTCTTCGACCAAATTTCAAGGACCGATCACTCGATCTCGTGCCAAGCAAATTCGTGACCAGGTGCATTGGAAGGGACGACGAAGATTGGTTGTACGAATGAGGGTGGTGCAAGGCACACACTGTCTGTCCTTTTGTGAGCAATTCTGGAGACAATATGGGCGTGCAACATGGTCATGGGCCACATCATTAGAAAGATAATTAAGTCTAGTTTCCAACGCATCAAACCATGCATCATTTTGACTTCCGAGTCAAAAGTTATGGTCATTTTAGTGGAAGCTGCACAACCAGTCCAACCTGGGCGAAAATTGAAGCAACTCTTTTCCAAACGAATTGGTCTCTTGGATATCCAAGGAAACTCTTCATCTAATGGGTGCCTTCACACCTTAATTAGGAGGGTTGGTTGTTTAAGAAAACTTTTCATCTAATGGTTTCTTTCACACCTAAACTAGGAAGGTTGTTCTTAGTATAAATACCCCATGTATTCCAACTATTGGAAGCACTTTTGATCAAACCATTTCAGCTATATACTAGTGCAGCAAGGCTGCTTGAGTGTTCCTCTACCTTTGCTCTTGTGAGTTCTCTTGGATTCGCGAGAAGGATCTTTATAGGTCCCCCTAGTTCATGCTCTACGGTTCCGGCCGGTTTGTGTGGATTAGTCCCGGATTGTGGTTCTGCGATTGTTCGGACAGCGGGTCGGAGTTCTTGTAGCTTCGGATCGACTTCCCCATCGTACGGTTTGCAACCAACCTTGGCAGGTATAAAGCCAGTTACCCCGACTATTCGCAGCTAGTTATCTTTGTTCTATCCTACGCCGTGAAGATCGGGCCGCCCTTGTGGAGAAACTGATATGCGTTGGCGCAGCAGTGATCCATCCCCACACCAGCTCTGCTTCCTTCTCCTTCCAGGACAGGGCCTTCTTCCTCGGTGGAGTCGGATCTGTGAAACTGGCCTTCCATGACACGATGACCCACGGTCCGTGTCCGTCCGGGATGCTCCTTATTTCCTAGAGCCCAGGTGAGGATGTCATTCTCCCTTTGTGGGGTAAACAATCCCTACATTGCCTCCTTCTCGGCAGAGATCTGTTACATTTAAAGCTACATTGTGAGACAAATACATATATAAACTTGTGCACACACAGTTTATGAGGTTCGCCAACTTACCATTCACTGCACAACCTCGGCGTCCTTAGGGTTTGGGAACTCCACAAACCCCATGGACGACACGGACCCTCTCCCCCTCCACCATTGCTTGCACCTCGCATCCAAGATCTCGAAGAGCGGAAACTCAGGGGAGTCGACAAGAGAATTTTGCTCGTCTTCCTTCCTCCACTACTCCTCTTCCCCGCATAGCCCCTGGATCCGAGCTGGTGCTGGTGGTCGTTCCTCTTCTAGATCGGCTTATTCTTCTCGCTAAGGGACTTGAACTCGTAGGTCCCCTTCTGATTGGTGAATTTCTCCCATACCTCCTCCAATATGAAGGGGTACTTCTCGCAAGGAGATTTCCCCGCAGCGAGGAAGGTACTGACCAGCCAGCTCTTAAAGGTTTTCCATGTTCCGTTCATGTCCTTCAAGCAGGCCGTCTTAGGTCCATCGTCGGGGATGTTCCACTTAGCCTGTTTTCAAACAATGCATATAAGCACGAGTTAGTTAAACTTTAGGATAAGCCAAGGGAACGTGATTACGAAAGAGTTCAGCAATTTCGATTAACTTTACCTTCACTTCCACCCACAACCTATCCCTCTCGTCTGCTGTCATGTCCTTCCAACTCTGGACGGTGATCTTCACCCTTTCTTTCGCCAACAGCCCAACATAGGCAGCGTACTTCCCAGCATTCTTTCCGATTGGCCGCCCAAATTGGTTGAACTCACAAGAAAGGTCGGTGCGTTTCACCAAATGACCCAACGTCATCGCGTCTCACCCCATCCTCTTGCTTTGGGACGAACCAGCATCTTCAGTTACTGTCACGTCTGCCACGACAGTGACATCACCTGTGAGGAGCCCAGCTCGGTGCAGCTGGCCCTTTAACCACTTGACTTCCCAGGATGAGTCAATCACAGGATTACATTGCAGCAGCAAAATAGTACAATAGTCATAATTGTATGGCCATCAGGCCTTAGTACAAAACGAGGTACAGTGCCGTACAAGGCGCAAGGGTCTAACAAAATAATACATCTAGTCGGCGGAAGCTAGGCCCAAAAGCAATCCACAGGAAACAGAGGTTGACAGCAAGACAGCACCATATCAGGGCTCCGAAGGAAACTGCTCATCTTCTCCTGGGTCCGCAGCATCTTCAGGGTATCCTCCAAGGTCGTAGAATGCTCCATCTATTGATGAGTTGTTGCAAGGGTGAGTACTTACGTACTCAGCAAGTCATAGGGAAGGTAGAGATACATACATATATATATGACATGAACCTATGCTATTGGGGAAAGAGTGAAAGGTTTTTCCCAAAATACATTTCTTTCTCAATTCTTACTCAACTATTGATCATACCCATGGCAGTAAATAAATCGTATTGATGGTGATACATATATCCCATATCCAAGGCGATATATCCTCATATCACATTATTTTCATTCAAGCCTTTCAATCATATACTCTTAGCAATATCTCATAACTTAGGACATAAACCACATGCCTCTTAAATATCATATGCTTGCTAGATTATGGTATTACCGCGACACGTCAACACATGACAGCCCACGGCAACGCCCCTTATCATGACAACACATGCCACTTGGGTAATCTTGAGCTAACAAATTTTAGTTTATAAAACAATACTTGTGTCACACCCCATGGATTTAATCCACCGCAGCATACTCCTAAAACTCGGGAGCACGAAGTATTCGAATACATTTTTAAACTCTGCAGAGATGTACCTCTTTTTAAATCCACTTTTTCACTCGACTTCCAAGTCGGGCCAACTCCATGCGACTTATACGCATGTGACAAGGCCGAGATCACACAACGTTTTTGCAGTCTAGTATTAACAGTATCCCTGCCCGGTAAATGGACAATACCGTCCCAAGTACCGTTGTGGGTCCTCCCCACTGCCTTACTTCCTAGCCTGGGTCTATGTTCCCGCAGGACACATAACCTCTTTTGATTACAGTCGCGCACGACTTAATCTGGCGTAGGGCGTCTCCCTTCCTTACACCTTATCCTCTCATAATTTTTCTGATCTCACATCACTCGTGGACGAACTGCGTCCCACCAATTTCCATGCTAGAAACCGGATCGACAAGCCATGCAGGGAACTGATAGTACTAAGAAAGCTACTAGGTTGCGCCTGTCCCATACCAGGTAAGTGGTTGGTACGCTTTTCATGCCACTAGACGCATAACACAAGGTTCTAGTCCTTACATGCCAGTGACCAGATCACGCCACAACCCATGCACCTTCAGTGCCTGCACATCCAGTGCAGCCAAGCACCTCCAGTGCTACCACCATTCCATACCAAAATACTGGTCACGGCTAGGGGTTCTATTTCATGAAAAACCCCAAATTACATGTTTATACTTTTATTAGTTCGAGGCTTGCTATCTTATCAAGTTCACATTTCTCAAGTATTCAATCTATCACTGCCATAATATCATTGATCTCAACATGTGCAATATTAATGAAATATCTACTCATGGAATAGCATAGCAATTCATAAAATATGGGTTTCAATATGTTCAAAGTATGACTTGCCTTCCGCGTCGTAAGTATCAGCAGTCGATGATGGTTCAGCGACAAGATCTTCAACCCCGGACTCTTGCTCTGAACAAGATCAAACAAGCAAACAGGCATTACAATCAATTCTATTCTTACTAATTCACTACATGCAAAGATGCAAGGAGAAAATACTCTGGTGATACAAGGTTTGAAAGCGATGTGGGTTTAATTATGGAAACCAGGGTTAAAATTAGCTGTTAAGGTTTACAAGGTTCCAAAATATCAGGGTAATATCAAGGTGGTGACTGGTTCGCCCAAAAACAGCGAATGTCTTTAGGTTGGCATTCGGTTCAAGGCATCGACATAAGGTCGATGGGTGATAGAGGGCTCAACTCAAGTTGTGACAGTAGAGAAAAGTATAGATCACAACATCAGGAGTCTAAGGGACAAATTTATTTTCAAAGTGCATGGCTGGAAGTGGGTGAAAAGGCTCAATGCCACTGGCTGACATAGTCTGGCATAGGCTTGACACGGCCAGAAACTAGGGTTAGCCATATCTTTTGACTCAAGGCTCCAAATGATGCACCACTTTGTCTGGTGGTTAGGCATTTGTAACAGGAACAAATGTCTCAACAGGACCTAGGGCAGGAGATGGCCGGAAAGTGATGAAAACCGGCGAAGAAGTTGGCTGGCCTGGAGCACAGGTAATGTGAACAGTACAGCAAACTAGGGCATAGCTATATCTCACAATCTAGGCCGAATTAGAAGTCGTGGTAGAAGACAAAGTTGCTCAGAATGGTCCAACACATCTAGATGGCAAGGTTTTCATGGCTGGATTGGCTGGGTTTAGGAGATATTGGCCGGAGAAAAGATTAACTCAAGCCTGATTTGGGCATTTCTGATCTAGGGCAAATAAACTTAATTCCTTGCTTGAGGATGGTCTCTGGGGCATAAGAGTGCTACTGGTGAGGTTAGATTAACTAGAAACGCACCAGAAAAGCTTGAACAGCAAGCTCAGTTCACAAGCAAAGTTCCAATTTGGGGTTTTTCGTATTTCAGCATGTCTGTCGATTTTGGTTGCTTAGAGATGTTAAGCAAGGTCTAGTGAGCATATTTGATTACTAGTTCGAAGGTTGAATCGATCTGGTTGAGGATTAATTGCTCGCCGGAGCTACTGGAGTAAAACTGAAATTGCCGGCGACTGAGGGTATTTAGACTAAATTCCAAGCTCGAGAAGCATGAGGGGGATGAGAGAAGCTCACTGGGGGTGTTGGATCGAAGAATGAAGCAGTGGAGAAGCTTGGCACCGTGCTCCCCCTTTGCTGCTCGCCGGGGAAGAAGAAGACACAGTGAAATTGAGGGCTTAGGTGTTTCTGGTGGGTGTGTGATGTTTCACTGAGACCAGGGATTATTTATAGAGGATTCGGAGGTGTTGCAACGGCTAGAAGCGCACGGGGAGTTGAAGCCGGCTTGAATTGACGGGGAAGTGACCGGTGGCGATGACAGGCGGCGAAGCGACGTCTTCACCGGTCGTGTCGGCTGCGCTGCTGCTCTGGTGGAGGTGAAGGCGAAGTGATGCCTCTCCAAGGCATGCTTGCGACGTGGCATCGTGCTCCTGCAGTGGCTGCAGCGATGGCGTGCGCGCGCGGGCAAAATTGGCGATGCTGGTGCGGCCGCGGTGGCTCCACGGTGGCGAACGGCGTGCGCACACGTGGCAGGAACGCAGTGGCAAGGGTGGCGACCACGGGACTTCACCGGCGACGAAGTTCCTGGCGTGGCAGCGCGGTGGTCGCGGTCGTGCACAGCCGCTGGTCGTGCACAGCGTATCTGGTCGAACCAGGGACCAAAATGCAAGGATTCTTATTTGAAATCTGGACTGATTTGTAATTTCTGTCTTAGAGATGGTTAATTTGAGAATTGATTTCATGGTTGAGTATAACATTTCTATTAGTACTCATCCAGCTCAAATTTAGCGAAAATTTGACAAGATTTGAGGGATTTCACCTATTTTCGAAAATAGGGTAAAATTAGGGTAAAATAAGTCTGGATTTTGTCGATTTCGAATTCTGGTGATTGGAGAGAGATTTTGAAGTCTGATCAAAAGGGAGATCTGTATCAAATAGTATTTGGGAGGTGTTTCCTGAAGAAATTCTGAAGTTGGAATTGATTTGCAGATTTTAGCCTTTTCAGGCTTCCAGGTAAACAGAAAAGGACTTATTCGCAGTAAAATTTGGACTAAACTGCGAAAAGTGTTTAGATGAATTAATTTGGCTCCCAACTTTTTGAAGTGAGTTGAGGATGAACCTGGGAACATATTCCAGGGGTTACTTGAGTCTGAATAGGGCTAAATCAAAATAATTCAATCATCTGGAAACTGGGGTACTTAGGGTAAATCTGAATTTTCCTGTTTTCGAAAACAGAGAGAGGCTTAGGTACTGGGAGTTAGGGTCAGAATTTGATCTGGCTCCTGAAGACTTTTATCCTCAGGGTAACTGGTAGGTTAAATCTGGGTGGTCAGATCTTGATCTGGATCTAGGGACTAGATTTGGAGGTTTTTAGGGTTTGGGAGAGATTAGGGTTCAGCTGATTTGGCTACTACTACAGAGATACATGCATGTAGGATTTTCATGCAAAACTTTTCACCCCCAAAACTAGGGTGTTACAGTTACGTTACCCCTCATCGAACCACTACTATCAATGAGGAAGACGACGACATGGTGCTTTCCCTAAAATTCCATCAACAAACCATCAAAAATTGAATGGAAACAGAAAGCAAAAAAGGCATGCACCAATTTTGTCTCTCAAGTTCAGGATTGACTGTACTTTAGATCCTGAACTTTTCAAGAGCAACATGTTGGTTTTTAATTTAGAGTTGAGAACAAAAGGAAATGTGTACTTTTGATCTAGACATTGTCATAGGCATAAGACAACATATATGGGAATTAATTCTTCAGGGAGGAGCTCTATAACTTAATTAGTTAAGGATTAGATCTAATTAGGATCGCTAAAAAGGTTGTCAAAAACAAATAGTATTACAAAGCAAAAGGACCTATTTTCATCATTTGTTCTATCGGTAAACACATCAACTACCAATAGCATATAAGCTTTTTTCTAATGGTAAAAACATGAACTACCATTAGAACATATTTCTGAACATTTTCATCTAGACATTTTCATAGGAAGAAGGCAACATATGGGAATTAATTCTTCTTGGAGTTCTATAACTCAGTTGAGGATTGGAGACTAATTAGGGTTGCTAAAGAGATGTCAAAAGAAAATAGTACTAAAAGGCCAAAAATTGTTGAAGGGTTCAGCAATTTGTTCTATCGGTAAACACATGAGCTACCGACAGAAGATAACCTTTCCTCTATCGGTAAATACATGTACTATAGTCTAAGGAAATACAAAAAATCCGCTTATACAATTTCATCTACATCAAATTTATATATCAGAATAGCGGATAGAGACATCATTCAAGGAGTCAGATCGTTAGAAGATGTTTCTGAACACTACCAACATATAAAGTACAGTATATGGCAATTTGATACAAATGATCACACATACTTGTCGACGATTTGGACTCGGGGCCTCAGTCGATCTTACATAGATTTGTGAGTTGTGAGACCTTTCACGGTGCTCCTCTGGGAAGGTAAGATAAGTAATGTCTACGGGGACATGAATGAATTTATACATGTTCGGAACCTCGATGGTGGGAGTAATAGCCCTACGTCCTGTTATGATTTCACTATGTAGGAAAAAAGTGTTTATAAGAGGGAGGAACAGATGATTACAGGCGTAGATCTCTTCTATATTATTGTCTATCTAACTATGCCTAAGTCTTCAAGCTTTGTTGACTCATTGTCTTGCTTGTTAACCGCCCTTTACATCATGCATCAACCATCCTTTTATAATAAATGAAAGGACGTCAAATGTGAAGTGGTTTGGGATGGTTGTCCTGGTGTAGTTCGTATAATCGCACTCATCTCCTTCACCGGTTAAGCACGTGCAATCATGGATAACTGCACATGTCAACCTCCTGGCGGGTGTCTTCACACGTGGGAGAAGTTGCTTCGTGCCTGAGAATGTGTCCAGTAGAGTTTTGAACACCCCCAGGCTACCTTGGTCACGTATAGTCAGCGACCTTCTGACCGCGCATCGTCTACTGTCTCATGATCGCGCAAGGGCTGCGATCATAAACTAACTATGTGCCCATCAGCGACCATAGTCGTTATTATAGACACATATCATATTCGAACCTGACTTGAACTCGATATGTGATACTCAAACTAGCTCGAGTGATAATCCATGTCAATACTGTCTCATACATCATACATGAACCAACTTACTTGTGTTTTAGCAATATTTTGTTGAAACCTTCAAGAATATTTTGTTGAACCATTCAACAAAATATCCAGGACATCAAATTTGTTGGTTAGAGCTGATATGCCTGGGGATTCATGTCATTCTTGAGCCTTGTTGTCTAATCTGGTACACTGAAAGGAAAGAGAAAGCAAAAAAATTTGTTCTATCGGTAAACACATGAGCTACCGATAGAAGATAATCTTTTTTCTATCGATAAATACATGTACTACCGTTAGAAGATGTTTCTGAACACTACCAACATATAAAGTATAGTATATGGCAATTCAATACAAATGATCACACATACTGCTATATAGATAATTTCAAATCTCAAAATAGGTTCATTATAGCACTAAAACTTATTATGTAAACCCTAGTTTAAATCAACAGTGACTGCGGGGTTTATTAAATCCAACACAATAGAGAACCCTAGTTTAAATCCAAAAGATGAGCGGAGAAAAATAGCGAACCCTAGTGTAAAAACGCAAAGATCAAATTAGGACGATGCTGGAAAAAGAATGATGCACTAGGGATAGGGCAGGGGTATTTTACGGCAATCAGTTGTGGCAATGGAGAGGTGGTGTAGAATGGAGCGGCGGCCGACGATGGAGGAAAATAGCACCCGGTGGTGATGGCAAACCATAATCCAGGCGACGATGGTGGTGCGGTAGTGAGGAAGTGGTCGCCGGTGAGGGTAGCGCTTTTCGCGCTCAAGGAGACATAGAGATATGAGTTGGAATGGTTCAACTGGAGGGAAACTCTCGGGCAAAGTTTAATAAAGTAGTGAGTATCTTTTCTAACGGTACAACCAAGAAATATCGTCAGACTAATTTTTTTTCTAACGGTAACACCCAATAATACCATCAGACCATGTATGTGCACTTTTCGAACGATAGTTTGAGAAAATACCATCAGACCTGTGCACTTTTTCTAATGGTAGGACCAAAAAATACCGTTAGAAAAAGACAAATTTTTTTTAAGGCTTCATTTTTGAAGTGGGCAGGGCATTGGAAAATGATGTTTCAAGTCTGTTGAAGAAGCAAAAGGTTGCAATGGGATTTTGGCAAGAAAATTTCAAGGGAAGAATTAAGTTCTTAGAATATAAGTGTACTGTACATGTCAGAACTCATGTTGTGGACTAAAATTGAGATATATTAATGCTGTGAACTAGCTTATCATTAAGTTCTAAACAAAAATGTATAGCCTGCTGTGAACTAGAAAAGGACAATTTTTTAAGGGCTTCATTTTTCAGTGGTCAAGGCATTGGAAAATGATGTTTCAGGCCTGTTGAAGAGGCTGCAATAGGATTTTTGCAAGAAAATTTCAAGGGAAGAATTAAGTTCTTAGAATATAAGTGTACTGTAATGTTGGAACTCTTGCTGTGGACTAAAATTGAGATATATTAATGTTGTGAACTAGCTTATCATTAAGTTCTAAACAAAATATATAGCTTGATGTATTAATGATAAGTTCCTCACCCTGATACATAACTTGTGGGCTGTTTGCCTGGCATTTTTTCTTCAATTAGAAAATAGTCATGAATGGTTGTTAACCCATAATCCTTCTTCATGATCATCTCGCAGGTGAGTTGTTTCGTCGATATCTTCGATAGGGACAGATTGAATGTCCTCTAAAAACGGAGGTATTTCATCGAACTGGTTATACTCCTCTTCGTCGACAACATCTTCGACCCCAAAAATACGTCTCTTGCTGTGGAGGACAACGTGCAACTTTGGATTGGCTAGTCAACGATGTAGAATACCTGTGTCGCTTGCTTTGCAAGTATGAATGGATCGTCTTGGTTTGCCACTATATCGAGATCGACGAGAGTAAAGCCGTAATTGACAACATTAACACCTCGAGGGATTTCGACCCATTGGCATCGAAACAAGGGAATCTTAAATATTCCGTAATTGAGCTCCCATATTTCATCAATAACACCGTAATATGAGTTCAGCACCCTTATTGCCCTGGCATCCTCGAAAAAAGCAAACAGTGTCACTCCAATACATTGTGTACTGCTCTTGTCATCCTGAGTTCTTGTGTAAAATGAATACCCGTTGATGTCGTACCCCTACCAAGTCCCTACAGTTAATCTTGGGCCTCTAGCCAACCATGTCACAGTTTCACTTATGGAGCCCTCGGCAGCTCGCATGACTCTCTCTTGGATCCACCCAGCAAATTTTTAGTTATGTTCTCTACTGACCCAAATCTCTG
The DNA here is from genome assembly GCA_019359835.1 of Pharus latifolius. Taxonomy (NCBI): domain Eukaryota; kingdom Viridiplantae; phylum Streptophyta; class Magnoliopsida; order Poales; family Poaceae; genus Pharus; species Pharus latifolius. The sequence continues at coordinate 38,129,329 of CM033325.1, forward strand.
GCTTCAAAGGATTCTGTGACCATAACATTGCCTTGTGCTCATGTATGTATGGCTCGACCTCCATCATGTGCTGTAAAACCCAAAAAAATGATTTCACGTACACATCACTGGCGGGGACGATAGCTGTTGGGGGAAATCTCCGTCCGATCAAACCCGGTGATTAGCCCCGGAGACCCCATCCCGGGCGCCGCCTTTTGCCCAGGACAAGGGCCCCGGTGACATTTGCCATTTGCCCAGGGACAAGGGCCCCGGTGACCCCCTTCCCAGGCGCCGCCTTTTGCCCGAGGACAAGGGCCTCGGTAATCTCGTCTCGGGCACCGCCTTTTGCCCGGGGACAAGTGTCCCAGTCACCCCGTCCAGGACGCCGCCATTTGCCCAGGAACAAGGGCCCTGGTGACCCTCGTCCCAGGCACCACCTTTTGCCCAGGGACAAGGGCCCCGGCTGCCGCCTTTTGCCCGGGGACAAGGGCCCCGGTGACCCCCGTCCTGGGCGCCGCCTTTAGCTCGGGAGCAAGGGCCCCGGTGACCCCGTTCCGGGTGGGGTCATGTGAGGGTCACGCGAGGAGCGCCTTGGGAATCGGGGAGGGCACTTGTCAAGCATCGGGCTTCCTTGGCCGGTAAAAGAATGCTAGTACCCTCCGATCCAACGGCTACAACCGGGGTAGCCTAGTCTTTTTGCATCTTTTGGGCCTATAAATGCCCTTGTATCCCTCTCTTGTAACGGAGGATAATTCATTTGCATCAATACACAAAAGACAAATAGGCGTGCTTAGGAGCGCTCTCCCCACGAGAGAACTCCCCTAGCCAACCCTTGTTGGGAGCACGTCGAGAGGACTAGGGTCTCCACTGAGACCTGAACCTGTATAAATCCTCGTGTCACTTGCTGTGTTTGCCCGACGGGAGAGGACCGGTCATACAATCATCTAGCGTCGTCTTTGCTTAGCTAGGAACCTCCACTAAAATTGCCGGGGTATTCGCAATACCACGACAGTTGGCGCCGACCGTGGGGACGTCGTGACGAATCACGTTGGCTCTCCCAAGAACGAGGGCTCGCGCCCTACCCAATGACGCCGGTCCCAGTGACCCGGCGCCACCCCCTCGAGACACGACCGCCCCAGTGCTTCCGGCCAGACGCGGCCAAACCCAAGTACCACCTCTAACCCTTTCAGTTATTTCCAGTGGACAAACCTCTGCGCCCAGCCCGATGACCGCGGATGCCTCGACGGGGACTAGCCTCCCCCCGACGGCACCCTCAGTTTCCCGGCACACCTTGCTCGAAGCTCTTGTCGAGGGCCAACTCCGCGCCCAGCGCTCCATGGATGAGCTATTCCGCGTTTTGGCGTGGCCGCCGGCCCCTGTCTATCCACCTCAATTCCCGTCCATGGGGGCAATGCCCCTGTTTATGGGACACCCGATGGCCCCTCTGATCCTCGGAGGCCCAGTCGCTCCTGGGACCTACGACCCCACCGGGGGCTACGTCCCTCCGACGAGTCCGTCATCCAGAGCCTTCTCAGTGCCAGGACCCTTCCCAATGCCAGGGGCTTACCTTCTCCTCGGAGCCTTCGCCATGCAGGGGCCTTACCACGCACCGGGGATCTTCCTGAGATCGGGAGGCCATCTCGCGCCGGGAGTTTTCCCCACACCGGGAGCCGGTTTCGCCCAGCCGGTCGCGTCTGCCGCGTCGGAGGTGGCCCGCGAGACGGCTCCCACACAGCGGTGGGACCTCCCCCGTGAGGGACCCCCCTCTCCAGTTCTGAACGTCGCTCCCGGGATCTGCCCGGCGGCGGATTCTGCCCTCGCCCCGGTAGTACCCTTCGAGCCGGTAATAGCCGCGCATGAGCTCCCTCCTCCCCCGGGGCCGCCCCCAAGGGCTCCCTCAGCAGATGAGGTCCGCTTTACCCGGGAGGAGGTTGAGCAAATGCGTACCACAAAGTTTGGAGAGGCTCCCTTACCCTACCGAATGGAGCTCCCCCCAGCTCGCGGCCGCAGTGAGCCACGCTCCCGTCCCAGCCGAGGGAAGAGACCCGCCGAAGAAGAGACCGCCACCTCCGGGGGGTGCCCGGACGTCCAAGAGGTTAGTTCGACCAACCTGGAGGGGAAGAGGCGCTACCGTCGCGCCGGCGGACCTCTTGGACCCCTCCCCGACTTTGACAACGAACGCGCGTCCCCCGTCAAAGGGGATAGCGACCGGGACTCTCCCCGGGAGGTTGAGGGGGCCAACCAACCGCGGTGCCGCCGAGTCCAGTGCATCCACTGGCCGCGACCTAATTGCCCACCACACATCGAGCACTATAATGGTGAGGCCGATCCTTACGAGTTTGTGCAGGTGTACTCCACGGCCATCTCTGTGGCTGGGGGGGATGAGACAGTGCAGTGCAACGTCTTCCCCCTCTACCTTACCAGGATCGCCCGCTCGTGGTTCTACAACCTGTAGGCTAGCTCCATCAAGTCTTTCGCGCAGCTTAAGTGCGAGTTCTACGCTAACTTCCAGGGGAACTACGTGCGTCCCCTGGACTCATCGCAGCTCTACATCGTCCGGCAGAGGACGGGGGAGACCATCCGTAGCTTCTTCAAGCGCTTTGTTCTGGTCAAGAGCAAAGTGGCTCACGTCCCTGACTCCACGGTCATCGAGGCGTGCAAGAGCGGGATCCTCCCCGGGGAGCTCCATCGGAGACTCTCCCGGAGCTGCCCCTCCTCCGCCGATGACCTTTGGAAGAAAAACTAGGGGGCCCCCGCCCCCGCTGATTAGGAGGCTAGGGACCCCTCAAGCGCCCCAAGAGGGGCAACCGCAGCGAGCCACGGCCTCGGGACACCTTTGTCCTCGAGGGCAGAGGCGACTTGCGCGATGCCCCCAGGGGCAACCGTCCCTTCCCCAAGCCAAAAGGTCGTGGGGGGGGGGGGGGGGACAGCCGTCCTGCGGCCGTGAAGGCCTCGCGGGAGGCAAGGAGGGCCTATGGTGCACTTTCCACAAGTCCAATACCCACACTACCCGGGAATGCCACCAGCTTCTCCAACACTTCACCGCATTCCTCGACCAGCGTAGGCAGGGGGGAGGGAGAACTGCCTCCTTGCCCCCCAGCCGGCTTTGCTGGCTCTTCTTGCCCCCTCGGGGGAGCAGCAAGGACAAGCGCGGGAAGGGGGCTCAACAGGAGACCTCCCCTTTCAAACCTCCCAAAGGCGCGTCAACGTCATCATGGGGGGTCCGCCTCAGGGTGAGACTCCAAACACCAGCGCAAGGAGTATGCACGGGAAGTAAAGGTTGTGGGGGTGCTTCACACGTCTCGGCCACCAAAGTGGTCGGACGTCCCCCTCACTTTTACAGTAAAAGATGCGCGCGGGGTTTGCTTCCCCCCTGACGACGCGCTTATCGTCTCCGCCACTGTCTACAATTGCCGACTGGCACGTATATTCGTCGACGGCGAGAGTTTCACCGACGTCCTGTACCTGAAGGCATTCAGGGAAATGGAGGTCGACGAAAAGCTGCTACAACCCGCGGCCGGGCCCTTGCAAGGCTTCGTCCCCGGGAAGATGATCCACCCGGTGGGGAAGGTCGATCTCCCCATGACCTTCAGCTCCCCGGACAACTACTGGACTGAGCTGGTCCGGTTTGACATTGTGGACCTCCCCTCTTCGTACAACGCGATCATGGCGAGGACCACCATCAACCGTTTGGGGGCCGCAATCCACCAAAACTACCTCTGCGTGAAGATCCCCAGGCCTCGCGGAGTGATCACCGCTCGAGGCGACTAGGACATGGCTCGCACTCTTTATGAGTGTTCCACCACAGCAATCGGGAGCGTCAACGTGATCAAGGCCCCGGGGGGAGAGAATGCTTCCCCTGCGTCGGACACCACGGCTGTACCCTCCGGGAGGTCTCCCCCCAAGCCGCATCCGGAGGGGGACCTCTGGAAGGTCCCGCTGTTCCCGAACGACGGGGACAGGACCGTCAAGATCGGGGCGGACCTCTCCGAAGAGCACGCAGAGCAACTCGCAGCCTTCCAACGCAAAAACTTTGACGTCTTTGTGTCAAAGCCCGCCGACATGCAGGACGTTGCCAGGGAGGTCATCGAACATAAGCTCGCTGTGACCCCCGATCACCCCCCGATCAAACAGAAGCTGAGAAAGCTCTCCCTTGAACGCCAAGAGGCTATCAAGGTTGAGATTACCAAGCTCTGAGAGGTAGGGTTCATTCGGGAGGTCTTGCACCCCGAGTGGTTGGCAAAACCTGTCCTCGTGAAGAAATCGAACGGCAAGTGGCGAATATGCGTAGACTTCACCGACCTTAACCGCGCTTGCCCAAAAGACAACTTGCCACTCCCGCGGATTGACCCACTAGTTGACTCGACAGCAGGGTGCGAGCCGATGAGCTTCTTGGACGCGTATTCGGGTTATCACCAAGTTTGGATGGCGGAAGGGGACGAGGAAAAGAAGAGTTTTATAACTCCCCTCGGGACCTTCTGCTACGTCCACATGCCCTTCGGGCTGAAGAACACTGGAGCAACCTTCCAACGACTCATGTCACTGGTCTTTAAGGTCCAAATCTACCGCAACATCGAAGTCTACGTCGACGACGCGGTTGTCAAAAGCTCCCGCACGGCCGCTCACGTCAATGACTTAGCGGAGACCATCCGCAGCCTTTGCGAATACGGGTTAAAGCTCAACCCGAAAAAGTGCACCTTCGGCGTACGAGGGGGGAAGCTACTCAGCTTCCTTGTGTCCCAGTGCGGCATAGAGGCCAACCCCGAAAAAATTCGGGCCTTCCTAGACATGCCCCCCCTCCCGCGTTCCGTCAAAGATGTACAGCGACTCATCGGCCGTTTGGCCGCGCTGAGCCGCTTCGTCTCGCGGTCGGGGGAACGCGGCCTTCAGATTTTCGAAATCCTCCGGGGCCTCGAGGGGTTTCGATGGACTCCCGAGGCCCAGGAGGCCTTCGACGACCTGAAGAAGCATCTCACGAGCCCTCCAATGCTCATGAGCCCATCTCCGGAAGAACCCCTGCTCCTTTACCTCGCCGCGACCATGGTTGCTGTAAGCACGGTGCTGGTAAAGAAGCAGGATGGGCAGCAGTGCCCTGTGTACTACGTGAGTGAAGCCCTTCAAGGGGCTAAGACTCGGTACACGGAGATGGAGAAGATTTGCTACGCCCTCCTCATGGCGTCTCGGAAGCTTCACCACTACTTCTTGGGACACCCGATCACGGTCCCGTCATCTCTCCCTTTGGGGGAGGTGCTGTGAAACAAAGAGGCCACCGGCCGGATTGGGAAGTGGGGAGCCAAGCTCGCTTCGTTCTCCCTCTCCCTCACAGGGCATTCTGCCATCAAATCACAAGTCCTTGTTGACTTCGTGGCAGAATGGACCCCCACTCCCGGGACGGAGGGGGAGAGTCTCCGCGAGCTGCCCAGGCGCAATGAACACTGGATGCTCATGTTCGATGGCTCCTTGTGTCTCGCTAGGGCCGGCGTGGGGGTGGTCCTCTGGAGCCCCGAAGGGAGGGCGCTGGAGTATGCAACAAGGCTCAAGTTCCCCACCACGAATAACGTCGCTGAATACAAGGCCCTTCTCCTGGGACTGGGCCTCGCATGCTCCCTGGGGATCCATTGCCTCCTTGTAAAAGGAGATTCCCAGCTCATGGTTTTCCAAATGGACAAGTCTTACTTGTGCCATGACGCGAACCTGAGCCTGTAATTGGGGGGGGGGGTGCGCAAGAGGGAAAAAATACTTCGAGGGCCTGGAGGCCCGGCACATCCCCTGGAGGGATAACGACCGGGCCAACGCCCTGGTCCGGGCAGCCAGTGCTCGGGAACCTCTCTCCCGAGGTGCCTTCCTGGAGATCATCGCGAAGCCCTTGGTGACCCCCCTGGACACGAACCCTGAGTCCTGTATCCCGGAGGTCTCCGAGATCGCCCGGGTGGTGTCCTGGATGGATCCCCTCATCTCCTTCATAAAGGGGGTAGGGGATGCTCCCAACAAGACCGAGGCGAAGCAGCTTCATGCCAAAGCACGAGCATACCTTTTGCTAGAAGGGAAGCTCTACAAGCGGGGCGCCACCGCCCTGCTCCGCTGCCACCCATGGGAGGAAGGACTTCAAATCCTCGAGGATATCCACTCGAGGAGCTGTGGATCTCACCTGGCCCCAAGCGCCGTCGCGGCAAAGGTTCTTCGTCAGGGCTTCTATTGGCCCACAGTGGTCCGCGACGCACAAGGCCTTATCTTCACGTGCGAGGCCTGCCAGAAGATGGCCAAGGGGTTCAATTTGCCCTCCACAACATTGCAGACCATCCCCATCACTTGGCCTTTCACGCGCTGGGGGATGGACCTCCTAGGTCCCTTCCCCCAGCACTCGGGGGCAACAAGTATGCAGTGGTCGTGGTTGATTATTTCTCCAAGTGGGTGGAGACTGAACCCTTGGCCAGCATCACCTCCCGAGCAGTACAGCGGTTTTTCTGGAAGAATATCGTGTGTTTTTTTGGGGTCCCCCGAGAAATCACCATCGATAACTGGACCCAATTCGACTCAGCGTATTTTCGGGAATTCTGCGCATGCTTGCGGGCTACCCTCCACTTCGCCTCTGTGGCTCACCCCCAGAGCAATGGAGCTGTTGAAAGGGTCAACGGCGTGATCCTGCAGGGGTAATGCTGACGACTCGAGTAAGCCACCTCCAGGTGGGGCGTGTGGGAGGAGGAGCTTCCGAGCATCCTCTGTTCCATGCGCATAACACCGAGCTGCGCGACGGGGCGCACGCCTTTCTCGCTCGTGTACAGGGCTGAAACAGTTCTCCCCTCAGATATTGGCTTCCGGTCGCTACGGGTTGAGCTCCTAGATGGAGCTACGACCACAACGTACCAAGCCAATGAAGCCAACCAACGACTAGAAGTCGACCTTGTCGAAGAAGAACGCGATCGAGTGCTTCTCCACCACACCATCTATGAGCGTGAAATGGTGCACGCATACAACCAGTGCGTCTGCGCGAGGGCTTACCGCCTTGCGGACCTTGTCCTCAAGCGCGTGACCGACCCCCAAGCCCAGGGCAAGCTCTCCACCAAGTGGGAAGGCCCTTACAGGGTCTCTGCAGTCCTGGGCTCGGGGGCTTACAAGCTCTCCAACCTCCAAGATCAAGAGCTGAAGCATATATGGAATATAGGCTTGCTTCGCAAGTTCTATATCTAGCCTCCGGGCCTACTCCCTCCCTCGTCGCGACTTCACAGGGGGAGGCGTTGTATCCCCCGCCGCGGTTATGTGGGGGACGTTGTATTCACTTTCCCTCCCCCGCCGCGGCTTTGCAGGGGGGGGGGCATTGTATTTCAAGTTCTATCAATACAAGTGGTTTTTTCTCCAACTCAAGTTTATTGCAGGTCCTTGCCTTACCATCTCTTAAGACGATGCCCACCTATTGAGGATGCCCTTTCCGTGAGGACCTAGGCTATCGCAGCCTAAAAGTCCCTACAACAGGAGCCCTGCTCCCGTAGGGCGGCTTACAATCACCCCTCGTGGACTGAGGGGGTAAGCGGCAACCCAGTTCTAAAGGATTGTGGTAACGAGTCAGCTTGAAAGACTAGTCCCCCCTCAAACACTCAAACCCATCATCGGGCTTTGATGAGGACATCACTCCTATGCATACGCCCGAGACTCCTCCAGTTGTGATGCAAGGACCCATCACAAGAGGACGAGCACGGCAATTGAATCAACAGGTGAGCTCGTTCCTAAGTGCCCGTGTATATACTTGTGAGGATAGTATGCTACCTAATGATATTATTGATTATATTGTACTTAGGAACTTTGGAGAGGATCATGAAGGCCTTGGGAACCAGCAAGGGCCAGGAGGGAGGCCAGGAGGGCGTCCAAGTCAAGTTGGAGTCCCAATTCATCTCGGAGTCGGAGTCCCAATTCATCTCGGAGTCGACTACCTCGGCCACCAGGAGCAGTGTTCACTAAAATCGTCGCCCAGGCCACAAACGGACTCCGATTTCAATGATCCACATATGTATCGAAAGCTAAGGAGATAAAATTTCCAATGGCACCGGTTTCAGGTCAATTGGACTGCTGAGTCGACGGGAATTCGCGTTGCAAGTTGGCGGACAGAATCTGTCCCAGGGTGCTGCGTCACCAATTTGGGCCGTTGGCCCATGTATCGTGTTGGAGTCCATCACGGACACGTCTAGGGTTTCTAGGACGTCCCTTAGCCCTTATATTCAGTAGCCGCCGCTAGGGTTTGGTTTGGGTTTTGCTTAGATTAATCTGTCAAAGAACAGTTTCGCCGTGTATCGGTTTGTGGAACCTCAACTTGTGAGATTCAATTTATATTTGCAATATTTCAGATTGCTTCTTTCTCGTTCTTGCTTGTGTTCTCGATTCGCATGCAGGGATAAGTCTTCTTGGCGAGGTCAATCGTGTTTGTGCATGGTTGATAACCAACGGAGCCGTGGTGTAGCGATTGCTGGGTTCGGATCGGTTCTGATCGGAAGCCGGATCGTCAACGTCGAGTCTCCACCAATCGACTTACCTCTACCTGTCGGAAGATCGGGCCACCGTGCGCATCAAGTGGTATCAGAGCCTCGGTTTCCCGTCAGGTATCATTGTATCCCCTTTAGTTTTGTTTTACCATCGTCCTAGAGTCCAGAAAATTTGCCCCACAAAAAAGTTCATCATCAATTCCGCTGTCCTACAACCCTTTGAGCTTTGCAATTTCGTTTTCAGTATCGTATTGTTGAGTATTGATCCATAGTCATTGTCTTGTTGCTGGTTTGAGGTCGCGAGCCGCCTTGTGTCAATTGCCCTGCACCGCTGGCCATCCTTTTTCACCCGCAAACCTAATCCTATTCTAGCCTAACCGGGAGAAAGATCTGAATTCGCGAGCAATTCCAGATTGTGCAGTGTTCACTAAAACTGGCATAACTTTTGCATACGAACTCCGATTTGGGTCTACTTTTTTTTTGTTTCGAAGGGGACGACGACGTGCATCTGAAAATTCCACAAGTCTTTAGACCTGTGCATTTTTTTTTGACCCTCAAAAAAAGCTTCTAAGACCGAGTTTCGACGCCCGGAAGTTTGCTGTCCTGTTTTGTCAATTCTTTCGGGCATCGGTTTCCTGTCGTTTGTTGCTTCAAATTGTGAGATTTTTGTTTCTCCTCTGAGTTAAGAGGTATATATTTGTGTTAGAAAAAAAAAAAGAAGTGAAAAAAAAAATAATAAATAAGAGGAGAGAAAGAGCCAAACCGGCAAAAAAAAAAAAAAAAAAACAGAGAGAAGAGAAAGAGAAGTAGAAAATCAGAATTGCTTGCATCCTTTGAGTCCTTTGTGCTGTGATATATCCCTTGCTAGGTTGAACTAGTTATAGGAGCACGCTTAGGCCAGCAACTGTGACAAGAACTTTGAATCTTTATTCAGCTTTGCTAACTGTTTTCGAAATTTGCTAATCCTTGCTACTATACTTTGCCTTCCAAGCTCCACCTTTCTTCTGATCAGTTCAGGTTCAATTCGGCAATCGCTACACTCAAGCTTGTCACGGTATCACGAACCAGCCGCCGGTTGTACCACCTGTTGCATTGGTAAGAACACTTGTAAGAGCGTGGTAAGACGCTTGAGAGTGAGTGAAACCACCTTCTGCCGCCAAAGTAGTTGATAGGGATTATACCACCGGTTGTTTTTGTTTCTTTTGTCTTTCTTTCAACTAACAATGGCAGGTAATGAGGAAGATGAGTGTGTTACACGGAACGAGCTTAACAACGCGCTCAATGACATCAACGCAAACATCGCAAGGATCGGCCAAGATAATGACCAAAGATTGGAGAGGATAGAGCGAAGCATCGCCAATCTTCTTACCAGGTTGGAAAATTTTGAGAGACAGCCGCCTCCCAATGGAGCTCGCAGAGTGGAAGATCAAGAAGAGTCTGTCACGGGAGATGAAGTGGATGGAGAGGGCCATGATGCCTTTGCCGCTCGCGCCGCTGCACAGGATGTGCGACAACAACAACGCCTGAATAACAACCGTCAAGGTATGGGAGGTAACAATTTTAATCCTCGTAATGGTCGTGGACATGATGATTCTTTTGCTAGGGTTAAATTTACCATACCATCTTTTTCTGGTACTTATGATGCTAAAGTTTACTTAGATTGGGAAATGACAGTTGAACAAAAATTTAACTCCCATCTTGTTCCTGAGATACATAGAGTTAGACAAGCTACTAGTGAGTTTAAAGATTTTGCTATCATTTGGTGGAATGAGATAGTAAATGCTGGATTAGCACCTGATACATGGGATAGATTAAAACAAGCTATGCGTAGAAGATTTGTTCCTCCTTCTTATAAACGTGATATGCGCAAGAATTTGCAACGCTTAAATCAAAATAATAAATCTGTTGAGGAGTACTACCAAGAGCTACAAATAGGCATGTTGCGTTGTGAGGTAGTTGAGGATGAGGAGGATAAGATGGCTCGTTTTTATGGGGGATTACGGCGCGAGATTCAGGACATAATTGATTACAAAGAATATAATTCTATCAATAGATTGTTCCAGCTTGCTATGTTGGCAGAAAAAGAATTGCAGGGAAAACAGCAAAGGCCAAGGAGTAATTTCGGCAACATACCCACACCAAAGACGACGCCGGGGACAACCAAATCAGCTCCACCCCTTTCTGTTCGGTCTGCTGCCCCCTCCATGAGTAGGGCGCGTTCAGCAGCACCATCACCACCATCACGAGTTCCCGAGGTGAGTAAATCTAACCATGTGCAGGCACCAACAAAGAGTTCTTCATCGGTGGCTTCCACGGGTCGAACAACGGAAATTGTGTGCCACCGATGCAAGGGGATGGGCCATGTCATGAAGGATTGCCCAAGTCGTCGAGCGTACATTGCAACAGAAGAAGGTGGGTACATTAGTGCTAGTGATGTTGAGGATGAATATGCTCTTGTAGCTAACCTTGCAGATAATGAGGATGACCATGAGACGGACGACGATGATGAGGAGATTTTAGGGACCGCTGCCACCAAGAATTATAGGACAATCATTGTGCAACGAGTGTTGAGCGCTCAAATGGAGCAAGCGGACAAGCTACAACGCCATAATTTGTTTCAGATGTACCTCATCGTCAAGGACCGTCGTGTTCGTGTCATAATTGATGGTGGGAGCTGCAATAACTTGGTGAGTTCAGATCTGATGGAGAAGCTTTGCTTGCCCACACGTGCACACCCTCATCCCTACCATATTCAATGGTTCAATAACAGCGGTAAGGTGAAGGTAACACAAACTGCGAGAGTGCAATTTTCCATTGGAACATACCATGATTTTGCTGATTTTGATGTAGTGCCTATGCAAGCATGTTCCCTTTTGTTAGGCCGTCCATGGGAATTTGATACTGATGCAATTCATCACGGTAGAAGTAACAAATACACTCTTATGCACAAGGGGAAGAAAATCAATTTGCTCCCTATGACTCCTACTGAAATTGTGCAATGTGACAAAGAGAGAGCTGAAAATGAGAGAAAAGAGAGTGCGCTTGAATCTGAAAATCAGCAAGTGGCTAAAAATATTTTCCCACCTAAGAAAGACAAGAAAGAACCTAGTTCTAGGTCCGAGGGAATTAAATTGAAGGGTGGTGTTATGCTTGCTACAAAATGTGACCTTGCTGAAATTAATGAGAATGATGCACCGTGCTATGCTTTGATATGCAAAGATGCTTTGTTTTCATTGGATGATATGCCCAGTACTTTGCCTCCTGCTGTCACTAACCTTTTGCAGGAGTATGCAGATGTTTTTCCTGCCGAGATACCTCCAGGACTCCCACCCATACGAGGGATTGAGCACCAAATTGATTTGATACCTGGAGCGAGTTTGCCAAACCGAGCTGCTTATAGGACCAACCCCGAGGAGACTAAGGAGATTCAGCGCCAAGTCCAAGATCTTTTGGACCGCGGGTATGTACGTGAGAGCCTTAGTCCTTGTGCTGTTCCTGTTATTTTGGTTCCTAAGGAAGATGGCAGTTGGCGCATGTGTGTAGATTGTAGAGCCATTAACAATATCACAATAAGGTACCGTCATCCTATTCCTAGGTTAGACGACATGCTTGATGAGTTAAGTGGTTCTATAATTTTTTCTAAGGTTGACTTGCGTAGTGGATACCACCAAATAAGAATGAAATTGGGAGATGAATGGAAAACAGCCTTTAAAACCAAGTTTGGATTGTATGAGTGGTTAGTCATGCCTTTTGGTTTAACTAATGCACCTAGCACTTTCATGAGCTTAATGAACGAGGTTTTACGAGCTTTCATTGGGAAATTTGTGGTGGTTTATTTTGATGATATATTGATTTACAGCAAGTCGTTACATGAACATCTTGATCATCTACGTGCTGTTTTTGATGCTTTGCGTGCTGCACGTTTATTTGGTAACCTCGAGAAGTGCACTTTTTGCACCGAACGAGTATCGTTTCTTGGCTATGTTGTGACTACACAGGGAATTGAGGTGGATGAAGCCAAGGTGCACGCGATTAAGAGTGGGCCAACGCCCACGACGATTTCACAAGTGCGGAGCTTCCATGGACTTGCCGGATTTTACCGCCGCTTTGTGAAGGATTTCAGCACCATTGCAGCCCCATTGAACGAGTTGACGAAGAAGGGAGTTGTGTTCCATTGGGGGCAAGCACAGGAGAATGCCTTCAACCTTTTGAAAGATAAGCTTACTAATGCACCTTTACTCCAACTTCCTGATTTTAATAAGACCTTTGAGCTTGAATGTGATGCTAGTGGGGTTGGACTTGGTGGTGTTTTGATGCAAGATAGTAAACCTGTTGCTTACTTTAGCGAAAAATTGAGTGGTCCTGTTTTGAATTATTCCACGTATGATAAAGAATTGTATGCTCTTGTGCGATCTTTAGAAACGTGGCAACATTATCTTTGGCCCAAAGAATTTGTTATTCATTCCGATCATGAGTCGCTAAAACATATTCGCAGTCAAGTGAAACTGAATCGTAGACATGCTAAATGGGTTCAATTTGTTGAATCTTTTCCTTATGTTATCAAACACAAGAAAGGGAAGGATAATGTGATTGCTGATGCCTTGTCTAGGAGATATACCATGTTGTCCCAACTTGATTGTCGTATATTTGGATTGGAATCAATTAAAGAACAATATGCTAATGATGATGATTTTAAGGATGTCTTGCTGCATTGCAAAGAGGGAAGAACATGGGACAAATATGTGATAAATGATGGATTTGTGTTTAGAGCTAACCGCCTATGCGTTCCAGTTGGATCCGTTCGTTTTCTTTTGATACAGGAAGCTCATGGAGGAGGTTTGATGGGTCATTTTGGTGCCAAGAAGACGGAGGCCGTTCTGTCCGCTCACTTCTTTTGGCCGAAGATGAGGCGAGACATTGAGAGGTTTGTATCCCACTGCACTACATGTCAAAAGGCTAAGTCACGATTGAATCCACATGGTTTATATATGCCTCTTCCTGTTCCTAGCACTCCATGGGAGGATATATCTATGGACTTTGTTTTAGGACTGCCTAGGACCAAGAGGGGGAGGGATAGTATTTTTGTGGTAGTTGATAGATTTTCTAAGATGGCTCACTTTATTCCTTGTCATAAGAGCGACGATGCTGTTAATATTGCTAACCTTTTCTTTCAAGAAATCGTTCGCTTGCATGGTATGCCTTCTACTATTGTGTCAGATCGTGATGCCAAGTTTTTGAGCCACTTTTGGAGAACTCTATGGAATAAATTGGGGACCAAGCTGCTGTTTTCAACAACATGTCATCCCCAAACCGACGGCCAAACCGAGGTAGTAAATCGTACATTGTCTACTATGTTGAGGGCTGTTTTGAAGAAGAATTTGAAGATGTGGGAAGAGTGTTTGCCGCATGTTGAGTTCGCTTATAATAGGGCGGTACACTCCACCACCAAGGTAAGTCCTTTTCAGGTAGTGTATGGCTTCAATCCCCGTGCTCCTATTGATCTATTACCTTTACCTACTAGTGAACGAGTTAATCATGATGCTAAGGAACGTGCTGAATTTATTCTAAAATTGCATGAAAAGACGAAAGAAAATATTGAAATGATGAATGAAAGATATAGGACTGCGGGAAGTAAAGGTAGAAAGGAAGTAAAACTTGAACCGGGTGATTTAGTATGGTTACACTTGAGAAAGGATCGTTTTCCAGAATTGCGAAACTCTAAATTAATGCCTAGAGCTGATGGTCCTTTCAAGATACTTGAGAAAATAAATGATAATGCATATAAACTTGAGTTGCCGCCCGAATTTGGGGTTAGTCCCACATTTAACATTGCCGATTTGAAACCGTTCATGGGAGAAGAAGATGAGCTTGAGTCGAGGACGACTCCACTTCAAGAGGGGGAGGATGATGAGGACATCACTCCTATGCATACGCCCGAGACTCCTCCAGTTGTGATGCAAGGACCCATCACAAGAGCATGAGCACGGCAATTGAATCAACAGGTGAGCTCGTTCCTAAGTGCCCGTGTATATACTTGTGAGGATAGTATGCTACCTAATGATATTATTGATTATATTGTACTTAGGAACCTTGGAGAGGATCATGAAGGCCTTGGGAACCAGCAAGGGCCAGGAGGGAGGCCAGGAGGGCGTCCAAGTCAAGTTGGAGTCCCAATTCATCTCGGAGTCGGAGTCCCAATTCATCTCGGAGTCGACTACCTCGGCCACCAGGAGCAGTGTTCACTAAAATCGTCGCCCATGCCACAAACGGACTCCGATTTCAATGATTCACATATGTATCGAAAGCTAAGGAGATAAAATTTCCAATGGCACCGGTTTCAGGTCAATTGGACTGCTGAGTCGACGGGAATTCGCATTGCAAGTTGGCGGACAGAATCTGTCCCAGGGTGCTGCGTCACCAATTTGGGCCGTTGGCCCATGTATCGTGTTGGAGTCCATCACGGACACATCTAGGGTTTCTAGGACGTCCCTTAGCCCTTATATTCAGTAGCCGCCGCTAGGGTTTGGTTTGGGTTTTGCTTAGATTAATCTGTCAAAGAACAGTTTCGCCGTGTATCGGTTTGTGGAACCCCAACTTGTGAGATTCAATTTATATTTGCAATATTTCAGATTGCTTCTTTCTCGTTCTTGCTTGTGTTCTCGATTTGCATGCAGGGATAAGCCTTCTTGGTGAGGTCAATCGTGTTTGTGCATGGTTGATAACCAACGGAGCCGTGGTGTAGCGATTGCTGGGTTCGGATCGGTTCTGATCGGAAGCCGGATCGTCAACGTCGAGTCTCCACCAATCGACTTACCTCTACCTGTCGGAAGATCGGGCCACCGTGCGCATCAGGCTTACCCTCCTCTGGGAGAAAATTGTCTCCCCAGCGAGCAGGATTTTCAGAAAATTTTCTTCTCACCAGGATTCTCAGAAATGGGCGTGACCCCGGTAATCATTAACGTCCGGGCCCCTTCGTTCCTTGCCCACAGCGAGCGGAGCCAAGTTGCAACCCATTGTGGGGGGGGGGGGGGTGGAGGGGATAACTCATGCCTGGACGATCCTTGGAAAATTTCAAAAACAAGGAAGTTTAAGGAACAAGAAAACTCAGCTTTATTGATACATTTAACTGAAGGACATTCCCCCCCCGGTGGGCCAAGACATCCTGAGGATGAAAGCCTCGGGTGAATGCAAGATACAACCCGGGGAGTTAAACCCCCGCGGGAAAATATTATGGGGGAGAGCCCCCCCCCACCCCCCCCCCCCCGCCCCCCCGGAGGCTCCTACACCTAATAATCCCAGAGGCCCTCCGGTAGCCCCCGGGAGAGGTCTCGGTACAAGCTTTTGATGCGCCGCTGGGCCTCTCGAAGCAAGTGCTTGGGCCAATACTCGTAGCCCACCGGTGGGAGTATCCAAAGTGGTGGAACCCTTTGGGACCCCGTCGCGGAGGAGACAACTCGGTGCGGTGGTTGTCGAAGTTGTCAAGGTGCCACTCCAGGAGCCACCGCAGCAGGATCGGCTCCCGGGAGGCACCCCTACCGCGCCCTTCGGAGACGAGGCTTAGAAAAACTAAGGCCACTTGGGCATCCCCGGGGTGATACACTCTGGAGCCTGGAGGCCCTATCTCTGGAGCGGCCCCTTGGCCCACCAGGGCACCTCTAAAGTCAAAGCGCTCAACTCTGGGGAGCCCTCCCCCGGGAGCAACCTCCCGGGGCGCCTGATAAAATCGATCCAAGACTTAGCAAAAAATCCTTTTCATTTCATTGATGCAAAAGTTCTACACAAGTCTCCGTGGCTTCCTCTAAGAAGCTACCGGGAACAAAAATTCTAAAAAGAAAAAAAGGACCTATCTAAAGGCCCGGGGCGAGGCTCAGACTTGATCATTGTTCTCCTCCCCCCGGGAGGTCTCCTTTGCTGGAGCCGCGGTGTCCGCCCTCGGGGGCGCCGGAGCCGGGAACTGCACCCGCACGATTTTGTCGTAGAAGGCCCCCGCGAGCTGCTTCACCTCCCACCACAGCTGCTCGAAGAACTCAGGGAAGCCTTGGGGGATCTGGCCTCCGATCGCCCGGGCGCTGGTTCCCCTGAGTTCCATGAGTCCAGCGGCGGCGGCAACCAACAGGATCGCCATGCCCCGGGCCCGAGCGTCGGCGGCCTCCGGGATGACAGAAACTTCTGCGTTGAGAAAACGCACAGCCTCCGCGAATTTCATCGGCACAGCGCCGAAGTGGCCTCCCGGGCCGAGGCTCACCCCAAGCCCCTCGAAGGCCGAATGGACCAAGTGACCCGCCTCTGCCACCGCCTGTTTGCTGGAGCCCTCGAGCTCCCGGAGGACGTCCTCCTTCGCCTTCGCCTCCCTCTAGAGCCGGTTGTTGGCGCCCTCCGAGGCGTGGAGTTGAGCCCAAACCCGGGCCAACTCCTGGAGTGCCTCGTCCCTCTCCTCGGAAAAGGCGGCGGCCTTCCCCTCTGCCTCTTTCAACGCCTTCTCGAAGCGCACCTCTATGCCCCAGGAGAGGTCCGCCCCCTATAAACGCGAAGGTTATTCGAAGCCAAAAAGAGTTAGTGAAATCCACGAAAGAAAGCGGCTGGACGCTCTGGGAACGAACTTGGATGTGGAGCGACTGCAGCTCGCTACACTAGTCGCCAAGCATCCCTTGTGAGACGTACTCCTGCACCTTCCAGGTCTGGAGCCCCTCGGCGAACCAGAAGACCTCACCCACGGACAGCAAGGGGGTCTCCCTCCCGACGGCGTCGGACCCATCCCCGCCGGCAGGTCCCCTCATCAGAGTCACGGGGGTGATGTGGACTGGTGTGGCACTGGCCATAGTCCTCGTCGCCGAAGACCCAGTCTCCGAAGAAGAGGTGGATGAGCTCCCCGATGGAACATGGTCTTGGGGGCGGATTAGGAGCCCTTTCCCTTTCCTGTACCGCGGAGCCCCCGAGGGGCCCGCGGCCGCAAGGACCGCGCAAGCCGAGGGGCTCGCCCCCTTGTCCACTGGCTACTCAACGCGCGGGGGGAAGCCTCTGCGAAGCGCACCTCCGGGCGCTCCGGGGCCACCAGAGGTGCCACTACCGGGGGCGGCGAGGGGGTGTAGTTCGCCGAGTCAGACGCCCCTTCATCGCCGACCGCCTCCTTCTCCCCGGCCTCGCCAGAGCCTTGAGGAGGCGCATGAACACTCCGGTCCCTACCGCCCCCCTGGACTCCTCCGGGAGGGGCAGCGTCACCCTGTGCCTAGGGGGCACTTGTGTGCACCCCGGCCTGGGGGCTGTGTTCCGGGCATTCGCGAGCGTAGGGTCCGATGTCACCACCGGACTGGGGGCCTTCTGCGCCTTAGCGCGCTTCGGCTCGGTGCCCCCGGTGGTCTCCTTCCCCCGCTTGTGGGAGCCGGGGGTCGGGAGAGGCGTCCTCGCCGGTAGCCTCAGCCTGGAGGCTTCGGCCACCAAGTTCCGGGGAGGACCCTCCCCGGTGACACGCACGATGCGCTTGTGCTCATTGGCGTAGTACCTCCCGAGGAGGTTCTCCACCTTCTCCCAGTCGGCTGGGTATGGCCGGACTACAAAAATAAAAGGAGTTAGCGAAAATGACAAAAATTGAAGTAGGTCACCGGATACTTACGTCGGGTCACCGGCTTCTGCGGGGGCCGCTGCACCGGGCACATTCCGATCCCCCTCCTCCCGTGCGAGAAGGGGGAGAGCTTGAGGCGCGCCAACTCCTCCGCAGTGTCCCTCATGGACTGGACGCCCCGGGCACCCACCATCTTGCTAAGGAGCTTCAGCTCCTCTTCGGTCCACACCGGGGGCTTGGGGGCTGATGACAGGTAGTAGGAGGAGGGCTCTGGAGAGTAGGTCACCCCGGTGTCCTGGACCTGGAGGTAGAACCACCTCTGGAGCCAATCCCCCCAGTGGTCCCAGGAAGCCACCATTGGGTACTCCTCCACCCGGGATGGTAACAACTGCATCATTATGACCCGAAGGTTGACTTCGGACCCCCCGGACGATATGCGAACTCCTCGCGGGGGGCTCGTAGAAGTACCGGAGCAAACGGAGCATCGGCTCCCACCCGGTGGCCGTCTCGCACAGCCAAATAAAGAGGCCCATCCGGACGAGGGCGTTGGGCGTCAAGTGGTTGAGTGCCACCTCGTACTCCCGGAGAAACTCCCAGAGCAACGGGTGCATTGGGAGCCGGAGCCCAGCTTCGAGGAATGCCACGAAGACAACCACCTCTCCGGGCCGGGGTTGGGGCGTGGTCTCCCTCCTCGGGGGGATCCGAACGCCCCTGTCCGCGACAACCTCCCAATCCACGAGGGACTCCAAGTCCCCTGAGGTGAACTCGAAGGCCCAGAGGAAGTCCGCGGTGACTTCCTCCGGAGGCACATTGGTGGCCTTGGCACAACCCTTTGGAGCCATTTAGGTTTCCGGTGGGCCAAGCTACCGGGGAGCTAAGTTCGGGGAATTTAGGTTTTCGGAGATTAGGCTTCCGGGAGAGGGCTACCGGGAGAGATTAGTGCGCTAGCGGTGTTTGAGGCTTGAAGGTTCAAGTGTCCTCTCCGGGCCCCTCGAAGCCCTATTTATCGAGCCCAAATGCGGCCCCGATGGGTGCCACGTGGATCCTCGTAATAAATCCACGTCGTCCAGCTCAAACGATGAGCGCAAATAAAAGGGGCGTGCGCGGGAAACGACGCACCAGTGGTTCAAACCGTGTGAGGCCATTATGGCCGACGGCGCACGACAACTGAGACCAGCGACGTCATGATGATCGGCAGTGCCACCATAAGTGCTTAGCGCAAGGACCGAGGCATCGACGAGGCGCCGGAAATCCTTTCCGGGGGAGATGTTCCCGGTAGTGTGGACCATCCCCTCTAGAGACTTAAGGAACTTCTTCGGAGGGCATGGGGGGCTGCTGTTGGGGGAAATCTCCACCCGATCAAACCCGGTGATTAGCCCCGGTGACCCCATCCGGGGCGCCGCCTTTTGCCCGGGGACAACGGCCCCGGTGACCCTCATCCCGGGCACCGCCTTTTGCCTTGGGACAAGGGCCCCAGTGACCTCGTCCCGGGCGTAGCCTTTTGCCCGAGGACAAGGGCCCCGGTGACCCCCCCGTCCCGGGCGCCGCCATTTGCCCATGGACAAGGGCCCCAGTGATCCCGTCCCGGGCGCCGCCTTTTGCCCGGGACGGTATGTACGCTTTCCCTTCTCCAATGGTGCAAGCTCAGTCCTTATGCCCATTTTGAGCATGTCACGGCGAACGTTGATGCCATCTTTCGTCTTTCCCAGAATGTTCAACAACAAACCGATATAATAGAGGAACTTGTACTTTCGGTTTGTCTTTCGTAACTGATAGTGAAATTATGGAATTTTTACTATCGGTTACTACTGTACCAACCGATATAAGAGAGTAAATTTTACTTACTGTTTGTTTTATATAACTGATAGTAAAATGACGTCATATAAACTAATGGTTATGACAGTGGGGACCTTTAGAAGAGAGAAAAGTTTACTATCGGTTGTGGTTTTGAACCGATAGTAAAATTGCACAACTTATCTCGACCCTTGCCCTGCATCCTTGATCATTTATAAGGTACGTGCATCCACGCTCCAAGCTAGAGTGATCTGGAGAAGCTAGTTGGGAGGTTGATAATTCAATCCCCCTCGGCATTGTCATCTTCTCATCACCTCTCTCTCTCTCTCTATCACTCTTTCACACTCTCCCTCTCTCTACTTCCAATTCATTAAACTAGATACATGTAGCTCCAAACTAGGTGGCTAGGTTGGCTAGCTAGCTATAGCTTGCTGAAGTTAAGCGAGGAATGATTTATGGCTGAAGTTAATAAGCTAGCTGGCTGGCTCTTCCAATTAATGCATCAAGTTAGGGTTTCATATATCCATTAATGTAATTAAGTAGCTTATACAAATGGCCTAATTGATGATGTTTCATCCATGCATGCCTTGAGTCATTAATTATTTATTTCAATTTGTCAATTTTGTGAAATAATTGTACATGGACCGAGAATATTGGATGTATGGAATAAAACGTACTACTGTTGAGTATTTGGAGGGTGTGAATGGGTTTATTAAATTTGCTGAGCAAGAAAAGGCGAAGAAGGGAGAGAAAGATATGCATTGTCCTTGTATAGATTGTATGAACTTAAAGAGGTTCGGAAACTCTGATCAGATTAGGATCTATTTGATTCATCGTGGTTTTAACGCACACTATACCCGTTGGATATGGCATGGTGAAGATCTTGAGGAAACGAGCACCGCTACCACTCAGCAGGACCCGGAAGTGGATTGCAGTAATGATGATCATCAGAACATTGATAATGTTCATTCGGATGTGCATGTAGATGAAGACAATTTAGATGAAATGTTACATGATGTAGAAGAAGATTACAGCGAAAACAATTTTGGTAAATTTGAGAAATTAATTGTTGATTCTGAGAAGCCTTTGTTCCCCGGATGTGTAAAATTTACAAAGTTGTCGATTATATAACTTGAAGGTAAGCAACGGTTGGAGCGATAATAGTTTCACGGCGCTATTAGATCTTTTAGCGGATATGCTTCCAGAGGGAAATGAGTTGCCAAGATCGGTTTACCAGGCCAAAAAACTATTGTGTCCGTTGGGAATGGAAATCGAAAGAATACATGCATGCCCAAATGATTGTGTTCTGTATCGTAACGAGTATGAGGATTTGCATGTTTGTCCAATGTGCGGTGA
Source organism: Pharus latifolius (assembly GCA_019359835.1). Taxonomy (NCBI): domain Eukaryota; kingdom Viridiplantae; phylum Streptophyta; class Magnoliopsida; order Poales; family Poaceae; genus Pharus; species Pharus latifolius. Next base: position 38,150,488 of record CM033325.1, read on the forward strand.
ATCGCGGTATAAGCATGGGGACTGAATTTATTACAGTGGATGTGATGAGGTAAAGAAAGGGCCTCCGACCAAAACCGTGTGGTATTTGCCTGTGATTCCTAGATTGAAACTGCTGTTTGCAAATCCGAAAGATGCGAAGTAGTTGCGTTGGCATGTTGAAGGTTGGAAACAAGACGAAAAACTAAGACATCTAGCTGATTCTATTCAATGGAGAAACATTAACAGAACATTCGGTGAGTTTGGCGGCGAAGTGAGGAATATAAGGTTTGGGCTGACTACGGATGGTATGAATCCACACGAAATATGAGCAGTCGGCATAGCACTTGGCCGGTACTTTTATGCATCTACAATCTTCCTCCTTGGTTATGTATGAAGGGCAAGTACATCATGATGTCGTTACTAATTTTAGGACCCAGACAACCCGGGAATGATATTAACGTGTTTCTATCACCGTTAGTCGAGGACTTACATAAATTGTGGAGTGAAGGGGTGCGGGTGTGGGATGCACATAAGCGAGAGAATTTCATGTTGCAGGCCATGATATTTTGCACCATAAATGATTTCCCGGCCTACGGAAATTTGTCGGGGTATAGTACGAAAGGAGGCAAGGCTTGTCCTATTTGCTTGGATGAAACTGAAAGCATGTGGTTACCAAACTGAAGAAAAACAGTGTACATGGGTCACCGCAGATTCCTTCTGATGCATCACGCCTACCGTAAGAAGAGGAAGTCATTTAATGGAAAGCCTGAGAAAGGATCAGCCCCAGTGTTTGTGACTGGTAAGGAGCTTTACTTGCGCGTGAAGGACATCAAAGTTGAGTTCAGTAAATGTTCTAAACCTCCAGGAAAAAATGTTTTGAAGAAGAGATCGATTCTTTGGGATCTGCTATATTGGGAGCACTTACAAGTTCGACATTGCATTGATGTCATGCACGTAGAGAAAAATGTTTGTGACAGTTTGATTGGTTTGTTGTTGAACATTCTGGGAAAGATGAAAGATGGCATCAACGTTCGCCGTGACATGCTCGAAATGGGCATAAGGACTGAGCTTGCACCGTTGGAGAAGGGAAAACGTACATACCTCCCCCCGGCCTACTATACTTTGTCAAAAAGAGAAAAAAATAGAACTCAGTCAGTGCCTATATGGTGTCAAAGTTCCATGCGGGTATTCTGCGAACTTGAAAAAACTTGTGTCCATGAAGGACTTGAAACTGGTTGGTATGAAGTCCCATGATTGTCATGTACTGATGTTACAAATGCTTCCCATTGCTATCAGAGACATTCTCTCAGTCAAAGTTAGAGAGACAATTACAAAGCTATGTTATTTCTTCAACACAATATCTGGCAAGATAAGTGTGTACTCCTAGCAAGTTAATTAGCTCCATTCATGGAACTTGCCAGATTTTTTGGATCTTAATATTTGCTGCAACTGTGTCCTTGCAGGTAATTGATCTAGATGGATTGGATGATTTGCAACGCGATGTGACTACAACTCGTTGTCAGCTGGAGATGTATTTTCCTCCATCTTTTTTTGATGTTATGGTCCATCTAATTGTTCACCTTGTCAGAGAAATTAAGTTTTGTGGACCCGTGTTCTTACGCTACATGTATCCATTTGAGAGATTTATGGGTATCTTGAAGGGATATGTAAGGAATCGACATCGGCCTGAGGGCAGTATCATTGAAGGTTATGCCGCTGAGGAGATGATTGAATTTTGCACCAACTATATGGCCGGGGTTGACCCAATTGGCTTGAGGGCAAGCTTCAGGGCATTGGAACAATTGGATTTAAAGCAGTCGTCCCCTCTAGTGATCTGTATGCAAAAGCCCATTTTTGGGTCTTACAGCACATGACTGGGGTGGAGCCATACATACATGAGCACAAGGAAATGTTACGAAAACAGAACCCTTCGAAGCCAGAGATTTGGGTCACCAAAGAACATAATAGGAAGTTTGCTGGGTGGATCAAAAATAGAGTCATGCGAGCTTTTGAGGGCAACGTAGATGAAGTTGTTACATGGTTGGCCAGGGCCTAGATTTACTGTAGGGACTTGGCAGGGGTATGACATCAACGGCTATTCATTTTACACAAGAACTCAGGATGAGAAGAGTACTATGCAATGTAGTGGAGTGACACTACTTGCTATTTCAGAGGATGCCAGATCAGTAAGGGCACTCAACTCATATTACGGTGTTATTGAGGAAATATGGGAGCTCGATTACGTATTACTTAAGATTCCTTTATTTCGATGCCAATGGGTCGAAATCCCTCGAGGTGTTAAAGTCGACAATTATGGGTTTACTCTCGTCGGTCTCAGTAGAGTCGCAAACCAAGGCGATCCATTTATACTTGCTGAGCAAGCCACACAGGTGTTCTACATCGTTGACCCAGCCAATCCAAAGTTGCACGTTGTCCTTCACAGTAAGAGACGTATTGTTACAGTCGAAGACGTTGTGGATGAAGAAGAGTATAATCAGTTTGATGAACTACCTCCATTTTTAGATGGAATTCTTCAATCTGTCCCTATCGAAGATATTGACGAAACAAGTTACCTGTGAGACTACCACGAAGAAGGATTATGGGTGGACAACCATTCTTGACTAATTTGTAATATGTAAGTGACGTATATTACTTGGAGCTTTAATTGAAGAATTAATATAAATACTGATCATGTTGTGAAAATTGTGATTACTGTGGTTATGCACCCAGTCATGTGCCTGTTCATTGTCAAATCATTTTTCAAAAATTCTTTGGGAAACCATACATGAGGCATTGAGAATCATTTCTGCAAATTTTCATTTCAATTGGACTTGATTTAATTGATTCTTTTCACAAATCAATATGAAAACTGCAAAGTTCAGATTCCTCGTGGTTTTTGGCTGATTTGTCATTTTCATATCTCCATCTTAATTGGCTATTCGAAGAAAGTTTCTATATGCATGATTCTTTATGTTCCATGATTGGTCTTTACTGTTAATTTATTTCAAAATTATTGGAAGTCAATTGCATGGATTTTCAGGTGTCTTTACAAGTACAAAATGATTTACTGAAACACACCTGTAACTGTTCTTAGGAAAAACCCTAAGTACTAGTGCCATTGTATTGTACTATCGGTTTTAATTGCCAAACCGATAGGTAATTGATGACTTATATCGGTTTCTTTTTTCCAACCGATAGTACTAGACTGCCATTGTGTTGTTTATGCATGATTCTTTTATCTTCCATGAATAATTTACTATCGGTTTATATTAACAAACTAATAGGCATTTTAATATATGATATCAGTTACTTAATTTTAACTGATAGGAATATCAATACTCTGATATCGGTTACTTAATATTTACTGATAGTGAAACACAATGGTAGTACTCCAAACCCTAACTGCAATTTTATTTTACTATCGGTTTTAGTTGTCAAACCGATACAAACCTTAGTGTCTTATATCGGTTTCTTATTTTTAACCGATAGTACAGACCTCTATAATAGGTTAAACCCACGGGATTTTCCCTCCAGTCCAACCGAACACATTTCCAAATAAGTGTGTACTCGCGCGAGGAAAACCCTAGCCTCCCCGACGTTCCCTTTTTTGCTCCTGCACCACCATTGCCGCTCGCATTTGGGTTCTCCACCGCCGCCGGCCACTGCATCACGCCATCGTAGGCCACTCCACAAACTGTAAGTGTTCTTGACCAACTCAATTAGAATTGATCTTGCCACTCGCGTCAATTTCTTAAATTGATATCGAACTGTTCATATGTGATTCAATATATATCAAATATAATACTAGATGAAAAGTGCATGAATTACAAACTTGATAGATATGAGAATTACAGACTTGATGAACATCACTAAGAATATTTCGTTACATAGTCGTCCACTATCGGTTTTAATTGTTGAACCGATAGGAAAATCATATCTTTGAGTGCACAATCCCTATATCGGTTTCTTATTTTGAACCATTAGAACAAGACCCTAATCAGCCACAAAACCATGAGAAGTCTGAATTTTCTATTAATTATTTCCCATTTTCTAATTTTCATCTAAAATTTTGGTTCATTTAAATTTCCTAAAAAATTCTTTATTTTTCTTGGCTATGACATTAGATTTGCTTAGAGCCTTAAGAGATTTGCCTGAATGTTAAAGAATGACTTGTTTAGTTTGTGATGAGATAATAAGACATTGATGCTTATAAAAACTTATTAAAAACTTGCAAAACAATGATCAATAATTCCCCAGGCACAATCCTACCATTGATGCTTGATTTAAAATCTATCTACTTTTGAACTGCACCATCGATTGTATGGGTTTTGCATAAAGAAAAATTTATGCATAGTGTTGCTCATTACAGTGGTGCATTCATGGCCCCTCTTGAAGAGATACTAGCATAGTTTGCACTGCTAATCTTATCTATTATCCAATTTTTGTAAAAGTAGTGGCTCTTTCTTATTTTTCTTAGGTACTCTGTAACATGCTGGGAGTTTTTGTTGTATGAACTTTAACCCAGTATACCCCTTTTTCTTTCAATGAAAATATGCAGTTCTACTACATGTTCTAAAAAAATTTCTATTATCCAATCTATGCAAGTATGGCTTTGTGAAAGAGCCAAATGTTTTTGGGTCAAAGCAAGTTTTCCGGTGAGATTCAAACACCCATAAGTTTCAAATTGAAACTCTTTTGAGAAAGTTTTCAATTTCAAACTTCTTTGGGGTAATAATATTTAGGACTTTTGTAAAACAAGTTTTGGCACAATTTAAATAGATTTTGATTAGCACTCGAAACTGATTTGGTTAAAAAACAAGATAGTCGAAAGCCTCTAAAAACCTTTTAAATACATTTTGAAGACCATGTTGATAGGAATTGATGATTTTTGGCCTTTTGAATGAAAATTTGACATTTTAACAAAAAGAGTGGTTCATCATTGCCATTCCATTTTAGTTATGAACTTTGTCATGTACCTTTCTTCGTATCAATTGATGGTTTGTTCATGGAATTTTAGGTAAAGCCATGTCGGCATATTCCTCGTCTGATAGTAGTGATTCGAGGAGGGCCAATGTAGATGACGCTGCTTCATCCCAGTGCAAGAGGAAGGTGCGAGGCGTGACGATGTTGTGCCATTTGGCCAAACACGCGGATCTTTCATGTGAGTTCAACCAGTTCGGGAGACCGATCGGGAAGAACGCCGGCCAGTACGCTACCTATGTTGGTTTGTTGGCGAAGGAAAGGGTGAAGATCACCGTCCAAAGCTGGAAGGATGTTAAGGCCGATGAGAGGGATGGGCTGTGGGCGGAAGTGAAGGTAAAATTAATCAAAATCCTTGAACTCTTGAGTAATCACATTCCCTTGGTTTATCCCGGAGATTAAGTAAGTCCTGCTTATATGCACCATTTGAAACAGGCCAAGTGAAACATCCCCGACGATGGTCCCAAGATAGCTTGCTTGAAGGTCATGAACAACACGTGGAAAACCTTCAAGAGCGTCCTCGTCAGTACCTTCCTCGCTAAAGGAAAATCTCCATGCGAGAAGTACCCCTTCATAACGGAGGAGGTATGGGAGCAATTCACCCAACAGAAGGGGACCCCTGAGTTCAAGGTATGTATGCTTCCTTTGCTTGGTTACACTGTTGTATGGAGTAACCAACGGTGCATTAATTTTCTTATTTCTGGTATGAAGGCCCTTAGCGAGAAGAACAAGGCAATCCAGAGGAGGAATGACCACCCGCACCGGCTCGACTCTCGCGGCTATGAGGGGAAGGAGGAGCAGTGGAAGAAGGCTGAAGATGAGGCGTCTTCGCCGACTCCCCTGACTTGTCGCTCTCCGAGATCCGCGATCCGCGATGCAAGCGCTAGTGGCTGGCCAGAGGGACCGTGTCGTCCACAGGGACTGTGGAGTTCCCAAACCCCAAGGACGTCGAGGTCGTGCAACGAATCGTAAGTTGGCTAACTTCCTGGTTGGAATCATAGAGTGTGGTAGAAAAACTATGATCACTCGTGTGTGCACAAGTTTGTATATATTTTTTCCTCACAATGTAGAGCTTTGAATGTAACAGATTTCTTGCTCGAAGGAGGAGACCCAAGGATTGTTCACTCCCCATAGGGAGAATGACATCCTAACCCAGGCTCTAGGGAACAAGGAACATCCAGGGTGGACGCGAACCGTGGGGGGTGTGGTGCCATGGAAGGAAGGTTTCTCGGAGCCCGGGAAAAAGGCGAAGAAGGCTCACAGCTGGAAGGAAAGGGAATAGGAGTTGTCTGAGAAGATACGGTCAGATGTGACTGCACAATTCGTAGACATGTTCTCTCAACTGAATGAGAAGTATGAACGCCTCAGCCAAATTGTGCAGTCCAAGGGTTGAGATCTAGCTGCTGAGGTCGACGCTGGTAGGCCGAGTAGTTGCACCTCGAAGGTTCAGGTGGATCCGGTGGACCTGATTGAGGTATTGCAACTCTTGAGCTATATATGCAGTTTGGTTGATGCCACTCCCATTACGTTAGAACTGTTTCGCTAACCTGTTATAATTGTTGTAAATTGCAGAAGCCAGAGAGCTGTAGCCTATTGATCAACATAGGCGATGACCCTGTAGTGGTTGCACATGGGGTCGTATATCAGTCTTGGGAGGATGTCCGGATCCACTGCGTACCTCTGAAGCCTAGGTTTGCAAAGGTACAGGTGGACATGGCCCTCCCGGGCTACAGCACTTTTCCGTTGCCCGTCCCAACGGACGAAAGGCGGACAATTGATAAGGCATTGGGCTCGTACATACAGTGGGCCAAGAAGGGTGTTAGACTACAGGAGGTAAACCCTACCCATTCTAGCTTACAACTCACTTAATATACTCAATTTGCAAAATCTAACTTACACTTTTGTAACTTAAAGTGGACGATGGATGCCAGTGCACTTCCTGAGGACCCCAACCCCAACACAACGCATGACCGAGCTCCTTCGGCCCCCATGCCTCCTCCGACGGCCTCGAACCCACCCAAAGGATGCACGCCTCCTCGGAAAGCCCCTTCGCCATCAAATGAGGCCGGCGGCACCGCGCCCCAACCTTCGAAGGTATACACTCGCTCCCCAACCAAAGGCAAGGGCAAGGCCAAAGGCAAGGCGAAACAAAGCCAACCGAGTACGTTCAAGAACGGGTTCCCACTCGTGTCGGAGTACCTTCTGCGCAATATGGATCAAAGAACTAGAAGTCTCCATGAGTGGTACCTGACCTGGTCTAGGCGCCACATCAACTTCTTAGTTCACTTCAGGCCAGGTCATTTTCACCGTCAGGCTGGGAGCATATCGGTGGCCCACGAGGATTTGTTCGACCTCTTCAACTGGCAAGAGCTTGATATGTCCATCATACGGACTGGAGTCCTGTGAGTTTGCTGATCCTATATGTTGTCGCAGTTCATTTCATAAATCTAATCACTTTGTATGCACTACTTACTAATGTCTACTTTGCATCCAGGTGCATGTATAGGCTGGCGTCGATGAGGGCATGTGACAGGGCGGGTTTCCTCGACCCAGACAAAATAAGCCTCACGATGCTAGAGCACGACCAAGAACATGCGGAGGAATACATATCAAGAGCACTACTGGTGCAGCAGGACCGGGAGTTCATTCTTGCGCTGTACCACCAAAGGTTAGTGCATTTCCTACTAATTTAACTCATTCTTGTATGTTACGCCTAACATATACATGAAACGGTTCACTTTTATATACAATGTAGGGGCCACTGGGTCCTCGTCATCATTTGCCCATGGATGAATGAGGTCTATTACCTCGATTCGATGAGCGACAAGGTTGCGCATGTTTTCACCCTCACGTGGCACATAGATGCGTAAGTAACATGGCTGATTTAAATTTTGCTCTGACTAGCTAATTAATGATAACATATTAACCGGCAATACTAAATTAAATACAGAGCTTTCAAAAATTATGTTACTGCTGGAAGGAGGCATGACGCATTGAAGGGCACAATAATTTCTTGGAAAGAATATGAGGTAATTAATTATACGGATGGAACTACTCATGATGAGTCTTTTAATTTATGCTTAATTAGTTCTTTCGAGTTAATGTGGGTTTATATGTTTGCATATGCAATTATCCTAGTGCCATCAGCAGCCACAATCATGGGAATGTGGGTTCTATGTCATGAGGTTTATGTATGACCTGATCAGGACAAACTTTGCCCAATTCCCTAAGGTAAGCATTTTTCCTGACTCAAAGTCAAACATTGAAAGTGACGTACGTTCCTAACTTCATACAAGCATGCAGAGCGCCATGTTGAAAGACCAATATGAGCTGCCTCAGTTGAAGGAGCTGCGACAAATTTGGGCTCAATATGTGATGGATGAAGTGGCTATCAACGATCGATTGTAAATGACTTGTGTAATATACATTGAATGTGTTAATTGGTGTATGTGTGTACTTGTATTGGTGTATTTCTGAATAAACTCAATATGTGAATAATTAGATTCAATCTGTTCAATGCATGTGTGTATCTTTGTATTAGTGTATTTGTGAATAAATACAATCTCTGAATAATTAGATTCAATCTGTCCAATGTGTGTATCTCTGTATTGTTGTATCTGTTAATGATCATTTGTAATACTATCGGTTCATATCCTACAACCGATAGAAGAAAATTTCCAGTACTAACTGTGTCGAGTACCTAACCGATAGAAAAAACTATACAGTACTATCCGTTTCCAGTGTAGAACCATTACAAGAAATCTAACATCACTATCGGTTGAGTTCACTGAGCCGATAAAAGAAATTATCATTCGCGATTAGTGAGCGTTGGAAATGTAGGTATTTTACTAATGGTTTGCAACCGATAGAGTTGTGCTACGTTTCTTCTATCGTGCTGATCACTAGCGGTAAGAGAACCGATAGTAGAGGCGATTTTAAACTGATAGTGAAAAGCAATTCTGTAGTAGTGATGGGTCCACAAAATTTAATTTCTCTGATAAGGTGAACAATCAGATGGACCATAACATCAAAAAAAGATAGAGGGAAATACATCTCGAGCTAACAAAGAGTTGTAACCACATCGCGTCGCAAAGCATCTAGTTCATCCAGATCAATTACCTGCGAGGACACAGTTGCGTCAAATATTCAAATTAAGCTCCACAAGTTTCGTCAAGTTCACTGAATACCCACATGGAACTTTAACACCATGCAAGCACCGATAGAGTTCTGTTTTTTGCTTTTGGACAAAGTATAGCAGGCCGGGGGGAGGTATGTACGCTTTCCCTTCTCCAAAGGTGCAAGCTCAGTCCTTATCCCCATTTCCAGGATGTCACGGCAAACTTTGACATCATCCTTTGTCTTTCCCGAAATGTTCAACAACAAACCAATCAAACTGTTACAGACATTTTTCTCTACATGCATGACGTCAATGCTATGTCGAACTTGTAAGTGCTCCTAGTATGGTAGATCCCAAAGAATCGATCTCTTCTTCCAAACATTTTTTTTTGAGGTTTACAACACTTACCGAACTCAACTTTGATGTCCTTCACGCGCGAGTAAATCTCCTTACCTGTCAGAAACACTGGGGCTGATCCCTTCTCAGGCTTCCCATTAAATGATTTTCTCTTCTTACGGTAGGCGTGATGCACCGGAAGAAACCTGCGGTGACCCATGTACACTGTTTTTTGGCAGTTTCGCAATCACATGCTCTCAGTTTCATCTAGGCAAATGGGCAAGCCTTGGCTCCTTTCGTACTATACCCCAACAAATTTCCGTAGGCCGGGAAATCATTTATGGTGCAAAATATCATGGCCCGCAAGATGAAATTCTCTTGCTTGTATGCATCCCACACCTGCACCCCCTCGCTCCACAATTTCTGTAAGTCCTCGATTAAAAGCGCTAGAAACACGTCAATATCATTTCCAAGTTGTCTGGGTCCTGAGATTAGTAACGACATCATGATGTACTTGCGCTTCATGCATAACCAAGGAGAAAGATTGTAGATGCATAAAAGAACAGGCCAAGTGCTATGCCGACTGCTCATATTACCATGTGGGTTCATACCATCTGTACTCAACCCGAACCTTATATTCCTAACGTCACCGCCGAACTCATCAAATGTTCTGTTGATGTTTCTCCATTGAATAGAATCAGCTGGGTGTCTCAGTTTTTTGTCTTATTTTCGGCCTTCAGCATGCCAACGCAGGTACTTCGCGACTTTCGGATTTGCAAACAGCCATTTCAATCTAGAGATCACCGGCAAGTACCACATAGTTTTGGCCGGAGGTCCTTTCTTTACCTCATGAAGTTCACTATCAATCCGATCCCTTCGTGTATACCTCGATGCGCCGCATCTTGGACAAACATCCAAATGCGAGCACTCGTTATGGTACAACACACAATCATTTGGGCATGCATGTATTCTTTTGATTTCCATTCCCAATAGACACAACAATTTTTTGGCTTGGTAAGTAGATCTTGGCAACTCATTTCCCTTTGGAAGCATGTCCGCTAAAAGATCTAATAGTGTCATGAAACTCTAATCGCTCCAACCGTTTCCTGCCTTCAAGTTATATAATCTCAGCACAGAAGACAGCTTTGTAAATTTTGCACATCCAGGGAACAGAGGCTTCTCAGAGTCAACAATAAGTTTCTCAAATTCACCAAAGTCATTTTCGTTGTAATCTTCCTCTACATCTCGTAACATCTCATCTAGATTGTCATCATCTACATGCACATCGGAATGAACATTATCAAAATTTGGATGATCATCGATATTATTGCAATCCACATCCGGGTCCTGCTGATTGGTAGCGGTGCTTGTTTCCTCAAGATCTTCGCCATGCCATATCCAACGGGTATATCGTGCGTTAAAACCACGATGAATCAAATGACTCTTAATCTGATTAGAGTTGCTAAACCTCTTTAAGTTCATACAATCTGTACAAGGATAAAGCATATGTTTCCTCCCCTTCCTCGCCTTTTGTTGTTCAGCAAATTTAATAAACCCATTCACACCATGCAACTATTCAAGAGTAGTACGTTTTATTTCATACATCCAATATTTTCTGTCCATCTACAATTAACAAAATTTACAAATTGCAAAACATAACGAGTCAGGCATGCATGAAACCTGCCCAATTAAGTTATGTATATGTACAACCTCTTACAACTGATATGTGAAACCCTAGCCTAATGAACAACTAATTAACCTAACTACACAATACAAGTTAGTGAGCTCCTAAAACATGAGGTATTTCCAGCAAGCTAGCTAGCCCCCAAGTTTGGAGCTACAAGCTTGGAACTACACAATACAGCTAGCTTGCAAGTAGAGAGAGAGGGAGATCTAGAGAGAGAGAGAGATATGTGATGACAAGCTTACATTAAAGAGAGGGGTCCAATTAACTTCCTTCCAGTTTGCCCTGATCACTCTAGTAGTGTAGCTTGGAGCGTGGAACTCTCATCACAAACAGAGGGAGACAGAGTGCAACAAAACAAAAAAGCAGCTCAGCAAAGGTCAAGTGGGGTTTTACTTATATTGGACAAATTTCTAACGGTAAATACATATAATCACCATTAGAATATATGTGTATTTTCATATGTACCTATTCTAACAGTAAATATGTGTATTTACCGTTAGAATAGGTATGGGTACATGGCTAAACAAAAGCAAGTTAGTTCATGCATGAGACAGCAATTTAAGTACACACATACACACCAGTTCACAAATTGAAGTGCATGTCTGAAGCACATATGCAAATACAAGTGTTTCTTCTAACGGTGAATATGTGTATTTACCGTTAGAACAAGTACAAGTAAATGGCTAATTAAAAACAAGTTAGTTCATGCATGAGATAGCAATTTAAGTACACACATACACCAGTTCACAAATTGAAGTGCATGTCTGAAGCACACATGCAAATACAAGTGTTTCTTCTAATGGTAAATATGTGTATTTACCATTAGAACATGTACAAGTACATGGCTAATTAAAAGCAAGTTAGTTCATGCATGAGACAGCAATTTAAGTACACACATACACACCAGTTCACAAATTGAAGTGCATGTCTGAAGCACATATGCAAATTCAAGTGTTTCTTCTAACGGTAAATATGTGTATTTACCGTTAGAATAGGTAAGGGTACATGGCTAAAACAAAAGCAAGCTGTTTCATGCATGACACAGCAATTTAAGTACATACATACACACCAGTTAACAAATTGAAGTGCATGTCTGAAGCACATATGCAAATACAAGTGTTTCTTCTAACAGTAAATATGTGTATTTACCGTTAGAACAGGTACAAGTACATGGCTAAAACAAAAGCAAGCACTAATACAGAAATGCAGTCTACTAACCCCTATCTTCTATCAGTTATTAGCGAAACAGCAGAAAACCGATAGAAAATGTGCCTCGCGGTCATAAAAGCCCGACGGATGTATTTTCCCTATCGGTTTCTAAGAAACTTACCGATAGAATAAATAGTATGATTTACTCTAGCGGTGATGAACATATTTGCCGTTAGAAGAGATGCATAAGTACTGACGGAAGAATGTTGTGCGCCGATAGGACTGGTCGACTTCAACAACTAGACTTATTCTATCGCTACTGTATGAATATACCGACAGAGTATATTAAAAATTCCTATCGGCAATATGTAGTGCGCCGATAGAATAGTTGGCCTTCTACAAATATTTTTATTCTATCGGTAATGGATTCTTTTACCGTTAGAATATATAGAAAATTGCTTAGAACTGTTCGTCTTCAAATAGTTTTATTCTATCGGTAATGAATGTTTATACCGGTAGAATATTGCAAAAATATCTTAGAACTGTTGGCCTTCTACAACTAGTAATATTCTATCGGCAATGTACGTACAAACCGATAGAGTATGTACAAAAATTCCTATCGGTAATATTTATTGTGCCGATAGAACCATTCGGCTTCTACAGATGTTTTTATTACTAACGGTATTCTGTTTTCGTACCGATAGAAGATATATATTTGTATAAATACACGGGTATGTCTCTTTCATTCTCACAGTTCATCTGGGGCTCGTAGTCCTAACCCGTAAGCTCCATGGACTGCCGGCACACCTTTACAGGGGACCGCTGCACCTCCGCACCTCCATCGACGCCCTCTAGACGTCGGCATCCCAAGGAAGGTACGTAAAATTTCTGCAATATTGTTAGATTATTCTAATCCGATTATGGCAATAATTCTGCTTTTTTTGTATCCTTCATTTTGATGTGTCTTCTTTTCAATATGATTATGATCTGTTCAGGTCCTTGGATGATGCTCGTGAGGGGCAACGTATTTCACGGTTCTTCATCGCAGTACGCTGCCTACGTTGGCTTGTTGGCGAAAGAAATGGTGAAGATCACCGTCGAGAGTTGGAAGGACGTGAAGGGTGAGATCTTGGTTGGCTCGGTCGAGAAGATGCTTAAGCCCGGCGTGTTTCTCAAATCAGGACCTATAGAAAGCATCTTACATTTTTTTGCATGCACCAGCTTGTGGCCAGATGCTTACCTGCTTGGAGAAGAAGAATTGTTGTTATTTGCACAGCCATTCTACACCATCACTACACAGAACAACATCTTGGAAGGTAGGTTCTTTTTGTTAATGGAGTTGAGTTGAGTTGAGTTGAGTTGAGTTGATCGAGTTTGAGTCCGAGGAAATCACCAATACGTACAAATGTATGTCGACGGCAGTTCCAGCTCCTCGGGCGTCTTCGAACTGAACTCCTATGGTTAAGTCCAATGTGGTTCAGACATTTGCTGTTTTGGATGAATGGATTTGTGATGTATCAGGTCTAACTTGTAGTCGGTAGTTGCATTGTGGCAACCTGCAAAGGTTCCCTTTTATGTAAAATGCATGTATGGGCCACTGGGTCCTCGTCGTGATCTGTTGTTAATTTCAGATGTGGCTTTTGTAATATACATCGAATGTGTGAATTGTTGTATTTGTATATTGTTGTATATTTGTGTATCATGTATTGCTAATTGGGATATGAACTTGAATGTGCAGAGAGTATTTGTGTATTTAATTGTATTGGTAGGTAGGTGTGTATTTGTACTGCTGTTTCAGGCATGCACTTCAATTTGTGAACTGGCATGTGTATGTTTGTACCTGAATTTGTATTGGTGAACTGGCCTGTGTATGTTTGTACCTGAATTTGTGAACTGGAATCTGTAATTTCTTTGGCAAGATGAAGTCCCAACTACCTACGAAAAGTATTTTTGTGTCTCCTAGTTAATCCACAAATTAGCATTTCTTGAAATATATTGCTTTATCTTCTAGTTAAGATCCGTTTGATGTAAGATCTGTTTGATGTTACATTGATATGATTCCTTGAATGTGAGAAATGGCATGTGCATGTTTGTCCCAGTTTGGTACCAGTACCTCCTCTAACGGTAAGTACACATATTTACCGATAGGAAAACACATATATTTGCTCAGTCATGCATATTCTAACGGTAAATACACATATTTGCCGATAGGAAACACATATATTTGCTCAGTCATGCATATTCTAATGGTAAATATGTGTATTTACCGATAGAAAAAGACATATATTTGCTCAGTCATGCATAGTCTAACGGTAAATGCACATATTTACCAATAGAAAAACTAATGCTCGAGTGTTATGCATCATCTAACGGTAAGTACACATATCTACCGATAGAAAAACTCATGTGCGTGCCATGTCATGCATGATCTAACGGTAAGTACACATATTTACCGATAGGAAAACACATATATTTGCTCAATAATGTATATTCTAACGGTAAATACACATATTTACCGATAGAAAAACTCATGCTCGAGTGTTATGCATCATCTAACGGTTCGTACACATATTTACCGATAGAATATGTGAGCAGCAAATTACCTAAGTTAGTCTGACGGTTATTTCATGTATTTACCGTTAGAAAAATGTCCATTATAAGGAAAACCCCACTCGACCATTGCTTAGCTGCTCTTTAATTTGTTCTGTTGCACTCTGTGTCCCTCTGTTTGTGACGAAAGTTCCAGCTACACTGCTAGGGTGATCAGCGCAGGCTGGAGGGAAGTTGATTGCGCCCCTCTCTTTAAGGTACGCTTAATCGTCGACACTTATCTCTCTCTCCCTCTAGATCTCCCTTCCTCTCTACTTGCAAGCTAACTGTATTGTGTAGTTCCAAGTTTGTAGCTCTAAGCTTGGGAGCTTGGTAGCTGGAAATGCGTCATGTTTTAGGAGCTAACTAGCTTGTATTGTGTAGTTAGCTAGGTTAATTAGTGTTAATTTCGTCAGGCTAGGGTTCAACACATGTATCTGTTGTAAGAGGCTGTACATGTACATATACATAACTTAATCGGGCAGGTTTCATGCATGGCTTACTCGTTAAATTTTGTTAATTGTAGATGGACAGGAAATATTGGATGTATGGAATAAAACGTACTACTCTTGAATATTTGGATGGTGTGAATGAGTTTATTAAATTTGCTGAGCAACAAAAGGAGAGGAAGGGAGAGAAAAATATGCTCTGTCCTTGTACAGATTGTATGAACTTGAAGAGGTTTAGCAACTCTGATCAAATTAAGAGTCATTTGATTCGTCGTGGTTTTAATGCGCGATACACCCGTTGGATATGGCATGGCGAAGATCTTGAGGAAACAAGCACCACTACTACCAATCAGCACGACTCGGATGTGGATTGCAATAATATCGATGATCATCCCAATTTTGGTAATGTTCATTCCGATGTGCACGTAGATGATGATGATGACGACAATCTAGATGAGATGTTACGTGATGTAGAGGAAGATTACAACGAAAATGACTTTTGTGAATTTGAGAAACTGATTGCTGACTCTGAGAAGCCTCTGTTCCCTGGATGTGCAACATTTACAAAACTGTCTTCTGTGCTGAGATTATATAACTTGAAGGCAGGAAACGGTTGGAGTGATAAGAGTTTCACGGCACTATTAGATCTTCTAGCGGACATGCTTCCAGAGGGAAATGAGTTGCCAAGATCTACTTACCAAGCCAAAAAACTGTTGTGTCCGTTGGGAATGGAAATCGAAAGAATACACGCATGCCCAAATGATTGTGTGTTGTACCGTAACGAGTACTCCAGTTTGCATGTTTGTCCAAGATGCGGCGCATCGAGGTATACGCGTAGGGACCGGATTGACAGTGAACGTCACGAGGTAAGGAAAGGGCCCCGGCAAAAACTGTGTGGTACTTGCCTGTGATACCTAGATTGAAGCGGCTGTTTGCAAATCCGAAAGTCGCGAAGCACTTGCGTTGGCATGCTGAAGCCCGGAAACAAGACGGAAAACTGAGACACCCAGCTGATTCTATTCAAAGGAGAAACATCAACAGAACATTTGCTGAGTTCGGCGGTGAACTTAGGAATGTAAGGTTCGGGCTGAGTACAGATGGTATGAACCCACATGGTAATATGAGCAGCCGGCACAGCACTTGGCCGGTTCTGTTATGCATCTACAATCTTCCTTCTTGGTTATGCATGAAGCGCAAGTACATCATGATGGCGTTACTAATCTCAGGACCCAGACAACCCGGAAATGATATTGACGTGTTTCTAGCGCCTTTAATCGAGGACTTACAGAAATTGTGGAGCGAGGGTGTGCAGGTGTGGGATGCATACAAGAAAGAGAATTTCATCTTGCGGGCCCTGATATTTTGCACCATAAATGATTTTCCTGCCTACGGCAATTTGTCGGGGTATAGTATGAAAGGAGCCAAGGCTTGCCCTATTTGCCTAGATGAAACTGAGAGCATGTGGCTGCGAAACTGCCGGAAAACAGTGTACATGGGTCACCGCAGGTTTCTTCTGGTGCATCACACGTACCGTAAGAAGAGGAAATCATTTAACGGGAAGCCTGAGAAGGGATCAGCTCCAGTGTTTCTGACCGGTAAGGAGATTTACTCGCGCGTGAACGACATCAAAGTTGAGTTCGGTAAGCATTCTAAACCTCGAGAAAAAATGTTTGGAAGAAGAGATCGATTCTCTGGGATCTACCGTACTGGGAGCACTTACAAGTTCGACATTGCATTGACGTCATGCATGTAGAGAAAAATGTCTGTGACAGTTTGATTGGTTTGTTGTTGAACATTCCGGGAAAGACAAAGGATGGTGTGAAAGCTCGTCGTGACATGGTGGAAATGGGGATAAGGACTGAGCTTACACCTTTAGAGAATGGAAAGCGTACATACCTCCCCCCGGCCTGCTATACGTTGTCCAAGAGCGAAAAAACAGAACTCTGTCGGTGCCTGCACGGTGTTAAAGTTCCATGTGGGTACTCCGCGAACTTGAAAAACCTTGTGTCTATGAAGGACCTAAGACTGGTTGGCATGAAGTCCCACGACTGTCATGTCTTGATGTCACAGATGCTTCCCATTGCTATCAGAGGCATTCTCCCAGTTAAAGTCAGAGAGACAATCACAAACCTATGTTATTTCTTCAACGCAATATCTTGCAAGGTAAGTACGTGCACTCGTACTATAAGTTCACTACCTCCATTTGTGGAGCTTAATTAGAAGATTTTTTTGATATGAATATTTGGCGCAACTGTGTCCTCGTAGGTAATTGATCCCGATGGACTGGACGCTTTGCAACGCGACGTGGTTACAACTCTTTGTCAGCTCGAGATGTATTTCCCTCCATCCTTTTTTGATGTTATGGTCCATCTGATTGTTCACCTTATCAGAGAAATTAAGTTTTGTGGACCCGTGTGCCTGCGCTACATGTATCCATTTGAGAGATTTATGGGTGTATTGAAGGGATACGTAAGGACTCGTCGTTGACCCGAGGGGAGTATCATGGAAGGTTATGCCGCCGAGGAGGTGATTGAATTTTGCACAGATTATATGGCCGGGGTTGACCCAATTGGTGTTCCTAGGTCCCGACACGAGGGTAGGCTTGAGGGAATCGGAACGATTGGATTCAAAGCTATCGTCCCCGCTCGTGATGTGTACGCAAAATCACATTTTTGGGTCTTACAACACATGACGGAGGTCGAGCCATACATACACGAGCACAAGGTAATGTTACGGTCACAGAATCCTTCGAAGTCAGACGTTTGGGTAAGCAGAGAACATAACAGGAAATTTGCTGAGTGGATCCAAGAAAGAGTCACGCGAGCTGCCGAGGGCTCCGTAAGTGAAACTGTGACATGGTTGGCTAGAGGCCCAAGATTCACTGTAGGGACTTGGCAGGGGTACGACATCAATGGGTATTCATTTTACACAAGAGCTCAAGACGCCAAGAGTAGCACGCAATGTAGCGGAGTGACACTGTTTGCTATTTTCGAGTATGCCAGGTCAGTAAGGGCGCTGAACTTATATTACGGTGTTATTGACGAAATATGGGAGCTCGATTACGGATTACTTAAGATTCCCCTGTTTCGATGCCAATGGGTCGAAATCCCTCGAGGTGTTCAAGTTGACAGTTACGGGTTTACTCTCGTCGATCTTGGTAGAGTCGGACACCAAGACGATCCATTCATACTTGCAAAGCAAGCCACACAGGTATTCTACATCGTTGACCCGGCCAATCCAAACTTGCATGTTGTCCTCCACAGCAAGAGACGTATTGTTGGGGTCGAAGATGTTGTCGACGAAGAGGAGTATAACCAATTCGATGAAATACCTCCATTTTTAGAGGACATTCAATCTATCCGTACTGAAGATATCGACGAAACAACGTATCTGCGAGATGACCACGAAGAAGGATTATGGGTTGAGAACCATTGATGATTAATTCCTATTTCAGGGATAAATGCCAAGCAAACAGCCCACAAGTTCTGTAGCAAGGTGAGGAACTTATCATTAATACATCAGGCAGTACATTTTTCTTTAGAATTTAATGATAAGCTAGTTCACAGCATTAATACATCTCAATTTTACTCCACAGCATGAGTTCTAACATGTAAAGTACCTTTATCCTGTAAATATTTAATTCTTCCCTTCAAATAGCACTTGCAAAAATCTCACCGCAGCCTCTTCAAATTAAGTTCTGCAAAAATCCCTTTTTTCTGACGGTATTTTGTTATTTATACCGATAGAGAAGGACATCTTCTCTCAGGCACTTCAAAACGTTTTCTATCGGTATTGTTCTATTTTACCGTTAGAATAAATTCGTTAGTCTCACGGTATTTGTTGTCTGACGGTTTTTTCCTGTTTTTACCGATAGAAGAATACTCTGCCGCTTTGAATTCTCAACCGTGTCGCCATGCGTCGCCTTGGAAACTCTATAAGTACCTCACCATGCGTCGCGGTATTTTGTTGTTTTTCTAATTCTCGAACAGTTCGACTCCTCATCTTCTCTTTCACAATGGCAACCTCCATGGGATCGTCATCCACGCCCTCCCCGGTAAGAACTCTAAATCTCCTCGGTTTACCCCTGTATTGTTAATCCATGTTCAGTTCATTCTTGACCTGTTGATTTGCACAGGGAATGGTAGCCGTGGAAGACACTGCCAAAGTGAAGGCTGACCTGAGGGCCCTCCAGGAGGAGCACAAGCTCCTTACAGACAAGCACACTCAGCTACGGCTTGACCTTGATGATCTCTTCCAGCGCATTAAGCGCATGAAGACGGATGGTGACAATGCTAGGGCGAGGACGAGGCGTCTTTGCGAGGAGAAGAAAGCCGCGGATATGACTATTGCTGGCTGCGGTTTGACTATGAAGGATACCATAGCGAAGCTGAGGGAGGTCGCAGGCCTTCTCGACGCGGTAGTAGTTGATCCTAGGGACAACTTGTCGCTAGAGGAGTCCTGCGTCCTAGCTGCAAGTCTAACTGACTCTATTCTACATGCAGCCAGGGCTAAGACCACCCCTTGACCTAGCATTTTGGGTTTTATTTTTTTTTGTAAGTGATAAAACAACAATGAATGAACAATTTCTTTTTATGTCAATTTTCCAATTTTCCGGCTATCTTCCCTCTTTCTTTAACATTCTGCAGCTTTCAACCACGGTCTGTTTGATGTTAAATTGTGTACCTTTTCATTACTCTGACGGTATTTTGTTGTTTTTACCGATAGAAAAAGGGCACACAATACTATATCTCAAGCACTTAATCAAAAAATTTTTCTGGGGAAAATTGGTCTCACGGGATTTTATTGTTTATACCGATAGAAAAAAAAGGCACTTTTCATTACTCTCACGGTATTTTGTTGTTTTAACCGATAGAAACTATAATCTCAAGCACTTTAAAAAAAATTTCTGGGGAAAATTGGGCTCACGGGATTTTTTTGTTTATACCGATAGAAAAGGGCACCTTTTCATTACTCTGACGGTATTTTGTTGTTTTTACCGATAGAAAAAGGTCTCAAGCACTTAATAAAAAAAATTTTCTGGGGAAAATTGGTCTCACGGGATTTTATTGTTTATACCGATAGAAAAAAGGCATCCACTAATTCAAATATTTTTCCGGGAAATTTACTTGTTCTATCGGTGTTATTTTGTTGTTTTGATAGAAAAGTACATAAGTCTATCGGTATCATTTTGTTATACCGATAGAAAAGTTCCTCCGCTACTTTAGTACTCGTACACGGCCCTTTAGTTTCCCTCCACTCGAACAGTTCCACCTTAGAGCACTGCGTCTCTTCGAGAGCGAAGAAAACCCCAACCTCTGCCGTGACCACTCACTTCCTCTCTCCCACAACACGATCGCCGGCTGGACACTGGTTCGTCACTGCCACCGGTTCTTATTTTCGTCCTTCGCCGGCTGCCGCTGCGTTCTACACCGCCTCTCCATCACCAGAACTGATCGCCGCCGTAAATACCCTAATTCGTCGTTCTATTTCCAGCATCTTCTTTATTTGATCCTAGTGTTTTGCACGTACTAATTCTTCGAGTTTTGCAATTACACTAGGGTTCCCTATTGTGTTGGCTTATGTACATTCCGTAGGCAATGTTGATTTTAATTAGGGTTTACATAATATGTTCCAGTGCTGTAATGAACCTGTTTTGAGATTTTAACTTCTCTATACTGCTGTATGTGTGATCAATTGTATCCAACTGCCATGTAATGCAGATTATATGTTGGAGGTGTTCTTACACATATTCTATCAGCAGCTCATGTGTTTACCGATAGAAAATTTTTCTGCACAAGTAGTAAAACTTAATTTGGATCTGGAAGGACATGAGCCATGCAATGTACTAGTTTGGTTGGGAATTTTTACTCGCTTCGTATGAATATATGGCAATGTGGATGGGTCTTCGATGTATATGTTTCAAATGCCTATATACATGACTTTTCCCAACCTAATAGCTGTGAAGTCCTGATGACTCACATACAGGCTAGGCTAAAGATTATGCACAGTGGCACTTAGATGCTTGTGTGCATATTTACGTGTGAAATAATAATGCTGGCCCATGAATATTTGTGTAGCAAATCATCGAGAATGTTATGTGATGACAGTGAATGGTGGCTTGTCAACAAAATTCCATATGTAGAGAACATTGTTATGTTCTATCGGTATCTCATGTTTTTGCCGATAGAAAAATTGTCTTCTGTGGAGGTAATTGTTATGGTCTATCGGCAGCTCATGTGTTTACCGATAGAAAATATTTCTGAAGAGTTCAGTAAGTAGTTTATGCATGTCTTTCTTTTTGTATTATTTTCCCTTTTGCCGCCCTAGTTAGTCTCCAGTCCTGGGCTGAGTTATGGAACTCCAAGGCGAATTAATTGCCATATATATGGTTTGTTGAAGGTTTTGTAGGGGAGGACATGTCGTCGTCTTCATCGGATGGTACTAGTGGTTCGACTAGGGCCAACCCCATCGTAACTACTGAAGATGCAGCTGTTACATCCCAGCGCAAGAGGATGGGGCGAGGCGCGACGACGTTGGGGCGTTTGGCCAAACGCACGGATCTTTCTTGTGAGTTCAACCAATTTGGGAGGCCGATTGGAAAGAATGCTGGGAGGTACGCGGCCTACGTTGGGCTGTTGGCGAAAGAAAGGGTGAAGATCACCGTCCAGAGCTGGAAGGACGTGACGGCGGACGAGAGGGATAGGTTGTGGGCGGAAGTGAAGGTTAAATGAACTGAAATCGCTGAACTCTTTCGTAATCAAGTTCTCTTGGCTTATACTAAAGTTTAACTAACTCGTGATTAATTGTATGCATTTTTCGGAAACAGGCTAAGTGGAACATCCCCGACGATACACCTAGGACTGCCTGCTTGAAGGACATGAACGGAACATGGAAAACCTTTAAGAGCTGGCTCGTCAGTAACTTCCTCGCTGCGAGGAAATCTCCTTGCGAGAAGTACCCCTTCATATCGGAGGAGGTATGGGAGGAATTCACCAAGCAGAAGGGGACTGAGGAGTTCAAGGCCCTTAGCGAGAAGAATAGGGCGATCCAGAAGAGGAACGACCACCCGCATCGGCTCGGATCCCGGGGCTATGCGGGGAAGGAGGAACAGTGGAAGAAGGAAGACGAACAAAATCCTGTCATCGACACCCCTGAGTTGCCGCTCTCCGAGATCAAGGATGAGAGGTGCAAGCGATGGTGGAGGGGGAGGGGGTCCGTGTCGTCCATGGGGTCTGTGCAGTTCACAACCCCTGGGGACGCCGACGTTGTGAGGCGAATGGTAAGTTGGCTAACCTCGTAAACTGTGTGCGCACAAGTGTATATAAGGCAATTTGTCTCACAAGGTACCTTCAAATGTAACAGATCTCTTTTGAGAAGGAGGCAGCGGAGGGATTGTTTACCCCGCAGAGGGAGAACGACATCCTCACCCGAGCTCTAGGAAATAAGGAGCATCCCGGGCGGACACGGGCCGTGGGAGCCATTGTGTCGTGGAAGGCCGGTTTCGTAGATCCGGCTCCACCGAGGAAGAAGGCCCGCACCTGGAAGGAAAAGGAAGCTGACCTCTCCGATAAGATACGGGCTGAGGTACGGGAGGAGATACGGGCGGAGATGCGGGCTGAGATACGGGCTGAGGTACAGTCTGAGGTGCAGACCGAGGTCGCACAAATGAGGGAAGAGTTTGCACGGTTGAGAGAAACATTGCTGGCCAAGAGTTTAGATGCGGATCCCCAGGACGACGGTACCCCGCGGGGTCGGATAAGCAGTTGCGCTTCGAAGGTACTCGCGGATCCAGTGGATCTACTTGAGGTACTGCAAGCCTTCATCTGTGCACTTAAGTTGATGCCACTCCCATTCTGTTAGAGTTGTTTCGCTAACCTATTTTAATTGTTACAAATTTGCAGGGGCCGGAGGGCTGCATCCTACAGAATCACGTAGGCGCCGGGCAGGAAGTGGTTGGACACGGCTTCGTATATCCGTCTGGGCCGGATGTCCGGGTCCACTGTGTACCTCTGCGGTTGGGTTTCGCAAAGGTACAGGTGGACATGGCCATGCCGGGCTACAACGATTCTCCGTTGCCAGTCCCAACAGAGGAACTGCAGACACTTGCCGAGGCAGTGGGCTCCTACGTACAGTGGCCCAAGAAGTGTCTTGTAATACAACCGGTAAATCCTACACATTTTAGATTACATCCTACTCAGTACACTCAATTTGCATAATCTAACATACGTGCTCATTAATTGAAGTGGCCTGCCGCGGGGCTACCAGGGGACTGCGCCCCCAGCTCGGGGCATGAGGGCCGATCTCGTGCGAACCTGGACACATCAAAGACGGCCTCGACCCCACCCAGCGCATCCACGCCTCCACCTCGGAAGAAAGCCGCCATCAACTCGCCCTTGCCTTCGAAGGTACGCGCTTAGTCCCCGGCAAAAGGCAAGGGCGGCAAAGGCAAGGGCAAAGGGCGACAGGGACTGCCGCGGACGTTCACGAACGCGCTCCCACTCATGTCGGAGGCATCTTTGTGGAAATTGGATCGATCAACCAGAGACCTCCACGAGTGGTACCTACATCGAGCTCGGCGCAGCCTGAACTTCTTAGTTCCCTACAGGCCTGGGCAGTTCCACCGTGAGCCCGGGACTATATCCGTGGCACACGAGGATCTGTTCAACCTCTACAACTGGCGGGAGCTCGATATGTCCATCATACGGACTGGAGTCCTGTGAGTTTGCTGATGCTATGTATTGCTGTTTTCTAACTCTGTTTGCTAACTCTGCATTAATGTTGCAGTTCATTTGAATACTGAGTAACTTTCTGTGAAATTAATATTAATCTCGTCCTTCGCATGCAGGTGCATGTACAGGCTAGCATCGGAGGCTGCGTGTGACAAGGTGGGTTTCCTCGACCCAGAGAAAATAAGCCTCACGATGCTAGAGCAGGACGCCGCGCACGCTGAGCAGTACATATCCAGCGCGCTGATGGCGCAGCAGGACAGGGACTTCATTCTGGTGCCGTACCACCAAAGGTTAGTGCATTTCGTACTAATTTAACTCAATCTTGTATGTTACACCTGAGATGTACTTTGAGCTAGCGGTCCTCTTTTACGTACAATGCAGGGGCCACTGGATCCTCATCGTGATCTGTCCGCCGAGGAACGAGGTGTACTACCTCAATTCGATGCGTGACAGATTATCGATGGAATATGTGCTCAAGGGGAATATGGAGGCGTAAGTAACTTATATGTTTGATTTAAATTTTGACCTCACTAGCTAATGATAATACATTAACTGGCAATACTAACTGAAATGCAGGGCTTTTGATAAATATGTGTCCGCTGGAGGGAGGCATGCCGCACCGCAGGGCTCCGTACTAGCTTGGAAAGAATATGAGGTACTCACGAGACTTTTTGTTTATGCTTAATTAGTTTATGGAAACAATATATAGCTAACATGTCTTCGCATATGCAATTATCTCAGTGCCATCAGCAGCCGCAATCATGGGAATGCGGGTTTTATGTGCTGCGCTACATGTACGACCTAGTGCGGACAAACTTTTCCCGATTCCCCCAGGTAAGCATCGATAGCTAACTCAAATTTCAAAAATGGGTGTCACGTTCTAAATTAGGATCGAAGTTAGTTACTCAGTATGCACACATGCTTGCAGATCGCCATGTCGAAAGACCAATATGAAAAATGCAAAGATTATATATCTTCGACAAATCTGGGCACAATATGTCATGGAGGAAGTAGCGCCCAACCATCCAGCATGACAATTTTCTCCTTTTCGTATACTCTGCATAGACTGTTTATATACATGTGAATAAATATATATATATGTGAATAAATGTCCACATTGGATTGCAATCTGTATTTGTCCATACATATGTGAATAAATGTGAATAACTGCCTAATGTGTCAATTTGTTCTGTGAATTTACCTTGCATCTGTACTGTATTGTGTATCCAATCTATATTGTATTGCATCTGTACTGTATATGTGAATGTACTGTATTGTGAATGCAAGTACTGTATATGTGAATGCTCTATCGGTAAATTCATCAACAACCGAGAGACTACTGTACTTTTTTCTATCGGTACAATCAAAATTAACCGTTAGAAGAGTGTGACCTTTCCTGCCGGTGAACTCATACATATCCGATAGAGTACTAAGCTTTTTTCTGTCGGTAATCTTGTAGTTAACCGTTAGAATAGTGGTACTTTTCAAACCGCTAGCGACGAGTTTTCTATCGGTAAACTTATAAGATGCCGATAGAATAGTAAGATTTTTCCTATCGGTAAACTTATAATTAGCCGTTAGAATAGTGGTACTTTTCCAACCGCTGACGACGAGTTTTCTATCGGTACAATCCAAATATACCGATAGAATAGTATGATTTTTTCTGTCGGTAAACTTGTAATTAACCGTTAGAATAGTTGTACTTTTCCAACCACTGACGACGAGTTTTCTATCGGTACACTCCTAATATGCCGATAGAATATTATGATTTTTTCTGTCGGTAATCTTGTAATTAACCGTTAGAATAGTGGTACTTTCCCTGCCGCTGGACGTAAGACTACGACGGGTTTTCTATCGGTAGATTCATAATATGCCGATAGAATAGTGAACTTCTTCTGTCGGTTATTTACCGATAGAAAATGTCCAGTCTTGTTCTATCGTGTCTATCTCTATCGGTACAAAAACCGATAGTAGAAGGGTGTTTTTTACCGATAGAAGACTGCATTTCTGTACTAGTGAAGATGTTTCATGCATGAGACAACAATTTAAGTACACACCAATTCACTCATTGAAGTGCATGTCTGAAGCACATATGAAAATACAAGTGTTTATTATAACGGTAAATATGTGTATTTACCGTTAGAATAGGTAAGGGTATATGGCTAAAACAAAAGCAAGCCATTTTATGCATGACACAGTAATTTAAGTACACACATACACACTAGTTCACAAATTGAAGTGCATGTCTGAAGCACATATGCAAATACAAGTGTTTATTCTAACGGTACATATGTGTATTTACCGTTAGAATAGGTAAGGGTACATGGCTAAAATAAAAGCAAGCTGTTTCATGCATGACACAGCAATTTAAGTACGCATATACACACCAGTTCACAAATTGAAGTGCATGTCTGAAGCACATATGCAAATACAAGTGTTTCTTCTAACGGTAAAATGTGTATTTACCATTAGAACAGGTACAAGTACATGGCTAAAATAAAAGCAAGTTCTTTCATGCATGAGACAACAATTTAAGTACACACCAATTCACTCATTGAAGTGCATGTCTGAAAGAGCAACACAAATACACACCTATACACCAATACAATTAAATACACAAATACACCAATATACACATTCAAGTACATGTCCCAAATAGCAATACAAATACACAAATATACACCAATATACAAATACATCAATTGACACATTCGATGTATATTACAAAAGTCACATCTGAAACAACAGATCATGACGAAGACCCAGTGGCCCATACATTTTACATAAAAGAGAACCTTTGGAAGTTGCGACAATGTAACTACCAACTACAAGTTAGACCTGATACATCACAAATCCATTCATCTGAAACAGCAAATGTATGAACCACGTTTGACTTAACCATAGGAGTTCAGTTCAAAGACGCCCGAGGAGCTGGAACTAGCGTTGAGTGACATTTGTATTGGTGATTTCCTCGGGCTCAAACTCAACTCAACTCAACTCAACACCAATACAAACGTAAGATGCTTTCTATAGGTCTTGATTTGAGAAACACGACGGGCTTGAGGATCTTCTCGACCAAGCCAACTAAGATCTCGCCCTTCACGTCCTTTCAGCTCTCGGCGGTGATCTTCCCCCTTTCTTTCGCCAACAAGCCAACGTAGACAGCGTACTACGATGAAGAACCGTGAAATATGTTGCCCCTCATGAACATCATCCAAGGACCTGCACAGATCATAAATAGGCATTCTAGAGCAAATTAAGATTGTTTACTGCTTCCTAAATGGCTCCCTATCTGAAAAGGACTACCAATTGAAGGTTAGGTTGTGCTTTGTCATAGTAACATCAACTTGCAACTGAGAGATCAAGATATTACATTTCTACTCTATTTCATCAAAAGAAATTACATTCCCAATATATTATTTAATGAACTTTTTACAAATATCTTGATCATTGAGCAAGCTAGTGTTTGTCTTATTGGCATTTGACTATGTTAGCTAGTGTTTGCCTCAATGACTATAGAGTCAGGGATGTGAGCCACCTTACTCTTGACCTGTGCGAAGCGCTTGAAGAAGCTCTAGATGGTCTCCCCCATTTGTTGTTTGATGGTGTGGAGCTGTGATGAATCCAGGGGTAGACATAGTTCCCCTGGAAGTTCGCGCAAAACTCACATTTGAGCTACGTGAACAATTGGATGGAGCCCCCCTTCAAGTTGTAGCACCATGACCGAGCAATCCAAGAGAGGTAAGAGGGGGAAGAACTTGCACTGAGCGCTCTCTTCCCCCCCAGCTGCCAATATGGTTGTGGAATACACCTGCACAAACTCATAGGGATCGGCTTCCCCACTATAGTGCTCGATGTGTAGCGGACGATACGGTCACAGCTACCTTTTGCACCAGAGGCGGCAACACAGAGGCTGGTTAGGCCCTTCCACCTCCCGGGTAGACTCCCAGTCACTGTCCCCCTTGCCCGAGAAGGCACGCTCGTTGTCCGAGTTAGGGAGTGGTCCTAAGGGACCGCCTGCCCAACGTTAGCGTCTCTTTTCTTCAGGGCTGGTGGTGTTGACTTCTTGCGCTTCGGGGTGCCTCCTGAGGTGACTGTGGCCTCATTAGCTGGCCTCTTCCCCTTGTCCGCCGAAGCGGGAGGTTCCTCGCGACAGGGGTAGAGGCGAAGGTTGCGCTTCGAGAGTGGCTCTGAGCAGCAACGAGAGGAAACCCTCCCAGGCTTTGCGGTGCATATTCTCTCTACCTCCTCCCGAGTGAAGCGGGTTTCATATGCCGGGGGAACCTAGGGAGGCAGCCCCAGGGGAGGGAGTTGATGCATGTCGGGTGTTGCAAGGATACCAACTTGCACAGGGCCCCGAGCATCGGGGGTGCCGGGGGTGTGGGCACCGGCATGGGGAAGGTTTCCAGCACGGGGAAGGTTCCCAGCGCAGCGAAGGTCGTCGATGCGGGGAAGGTTCCCGGTGTGGGGATAGTCACCGACGCGGGGGAGGCTCCCGGCGTGGGGAAGGTCGTTGACACGGCGAAGGTCCCCAGCGCATGGACAGTCACCGACGCGGGGGAGGTTCCCGGCGTGGGGAGGGTCATCAGCGCAAGGAAGATCCCTAGTGCGGGGACAGTCGCCGGCGTGGGGGAGGTTCCTGGCGAGTGTCCCATTAGGAACAAAGGCGGCAATCCCATGAACGGGAACAAAGGAGGATACACGGGCGCCAGAGGCCGCGCCAAGGTGCACAACAACTCTTCGAGAGTGTGTTGGGCACGAAGTTGTCCTTCCACTAGCGCCTTGAGTACAGCATCTTCGAAGGCCGATTGTGTCGCTTGGGAGGAGCTTTGCCCTATTGGCTCAATTGTGACTATCGTCAGTGGGGACACTTGGTGACACAAAGTTCCCGCCAGGAGCGGCGGGGCAAGGAAGCACCGATTCCCCCTGGACGTTCCCGAGAGCTTCCCCCCGGGGGTCCCCAGGAGGCGGCGCTGCGACGGCGGCCTCATGCGTAGGCGACGCAGGGCTGCTATGATCGACATCACTAGAGCGAGAGGACAGGTTCCTCATTCTTCTTGGGTAAGCCATGGCAAAAAGTCATAGTTCCCCACGGTCGGCGTCAACTATCGTAGAGACCCAAAACCCGAAGGCGTGGGACCTTCTCAGGGTGCCAGGGCCCAGAACCTCGAGGTCCTCACCGGGAATCACCTGGAGACTTGGCGCTCGGAGGCATGGGACCTTCCCAGGGACATGGGGATCCGGGGCCCATAGCCCCAAGGTCCTCACCTGCAACAACCCGAAGAGTTGGCTCCCGGAAGTGTGGGAGCTTCCCAGGGTCCCAAGGTCCTCATAGGGAACCACCTGGAGATAAGGTGCCCAGAGGCGTGGGATCTTGCCAGGGACCCAGGACTCAGAGCCTTGGGGTCCTCTCTGGGAACCCCTGGAGATTTGGTTCCTGGAGACGTGGGACCATCCTAGGGACCCAGGGCTAGAGCCCTGGGTCCTCACTGAGAACCACCCAGAGAACTATCGCCTGGAGGCGTGCAACCTTCTCAGGAACTCGGAGCCTCGAGTCCTCACTGGGAAACCCCCAAAGACTTTCTGCTTAGAGGCGTGGGACCTTCCTGGGGAACCATGGTCCCGAGCCCCGTAGTCCTTACTGAGAACCACCCAGAGAATTGGTGCCTGGAGGTATGGGACCTTCCCAGGGACCCAGGGCCCAAAGCCCCAATGTCCTTACTTATAAGTGCTAACTTGGTAGCACTTTTACCCAAGGTTTAGTATTGAAAACATGAAAATCATGCTTAAAACTCCTTGGATGCAACATTTTATGTGCAAATTTTAATTATTTTCACAAATTGCTTTCACAGTTGTATTCATCATGTTTCAGGGATCAAATCCACCAAATTTGAAGCAATTTCGACCACATTTGAGCCTCCAATGACCAAGAAAACCATATGAAGAAGCAAAAGAGTCTTGGTCAAGTTGAATTAGCGGGTAAAAGATCCAATCCGTATGAAACCAGGCAAAAAAAGGACTTTTACTCGAAAAGAACTCCTGCTCGCAAAAGAATACATGGTCGCGGTCAAAGAATATTCCCGTTCGGTCCTAGTCGCACCACATGTCTGGCCATCATTGCGCCACTTGTCCCAGTCGTGATCGATGCGGTTTCGGCCACAACGCGTGTGCGGCTGTGATTGTGCAACGTGTCCCTGTCATGTTTGAATTGGTTTTGTCGGCATGGTTTTTACCGGTTACAATCCAAACTGGTCGTTGGGAAGCGGTTTTGACTCGGATTGGTTGTGAGCCGATTTGAAGTGGGTTTGATCCAAACTAGTCGTTTGTGGCCATTTTGATCTGGTTTTGACTCAAACTGGTTGAGTTTCGTTGGTTTTAACCAGATTTGGTCAATTTTTAGTCGTATTGGATCAGAACTGCTCGAATCTGGTCGGTTTTGACTCAGATTTGTCCATTCTCGCACTGTTTGAAAGCAAACTTCGCTGCCTACACGTCAGAGAGTTATTTTTGGACATGTTTTCCTATGTACTATAAATAAAGAAGCTTTTGGCTTAATTAATAATTCTTCCTTATGCTTTTTATGTTTTTTTTTACATACTAGCCATTAGGGCTTAGTTTAGTTTTAGTTTAGAAGAGCCCCCTTCTCTATTTTATTACTTTTGGAAGCCGACAAGCACGACAACTTCAGTTTTCAAGCAATCAAGTAAGCTTTTATTTATTTCTTATTGTTTTTTCTACATTATTTTGGCTTTTAGTGAGTAGATCCCTTCTAGGGTTAGGGATGACTTTGTCGTGGTATAAAATGTACCACCGGCAGATTTTACGGACGTGTTTGACACGAGAACAGTGGCGCGAGCTGACCGAGCGACCGGTCACCTCCCGCCAGGCAACATAGAGATTGGCACGGTGATTTTTATACAGGTTCGGGTCCCGGTGGGGGTCCTAGTCTTGTTGGCACCCCATGGACGTGAGTCCACTGGGGACATGCTCTCTCAGGGAGAGAGGTCTCCAAGGGAGCCTGTTGTTTGTATGTGTATAAATGAATTGGAATCCTCTACAAATGAGATACAAGAGGGTATATATTGGCCCCAAAAGAAGCAAAAAGACAAAAAAGCGCTAGCTATGGCCGTCGGATTGAGGGGCGTTGATGCCATTTCACCAGCCGAAGGGCTTGGATGCTTGACAAGTGTCCTCACTAGTTCCCGAGGCACTCTTGACGTCACCCACACGTGACCTAGCACGGGAGACCTCCGTGGCTTTTCCCGGGAGGTCTCCTTGACATTTCGACGGGAGGCATCCGGGTTTTACCGCGGGAGGCGTCCGGGGCTCAGAGAGGTGCCCGTGGTCTTCTAGGGGGGCCTCCCGATCCATTTTACAGCACGAACTCTCGGTTCATGCACGCGCCGTCCAGCGTGTCGATCTTTGTGTGACTCTTCGATATCCACGTGACGGTTCGAATCAACGGCCCAGATGGGCCTGGGGACACGTGGCGCCCCTCTGGGGTCCCCTCCATCGCTTATAAATAGGCAGGGGGGCCCTCCGGTCTTGTACACTTCCCCCCAGCCCACAAACTTCACTCTCCCAGTAGTTTAGTTTCCCAGTAGCTTGATCTCCCGGTGACCTGATTTCCTGGTAGCCTGATTACCCGGTAGCTCCTTCCATCCTGATGGCACCGAAGAGCCGCACCAAAGCATCCGAGCTGCCCCCAGAGGAGGTGACCTCCGACTTCCTCGGTACCACTGAGTTTTCTTCAGGGACCTCGAGGTCTTCTTGGAGCGGAAGTTCTTCGCGGTTGGGGACATCAAGGTCCTTGGGCTGGAGGAGCTGGTGGCCTTTGTGGCCTTCATGGACGCGAACCTCCGGCTCCCAGTTGTGCTAGACGGCAACCAAGGATGAGCCAACCCTCCAGCTCCTCTGGTACTTCTACGAGCCCTCGGCTAGGGGCCCGCTGGTGATGAAGGGCCGGCCCAAGTCAGCCTTCGGCTCGATCATGGTCCAGCTGATGCCGGGCCGCACCGACGAGTATTTGGTGCAGGCCTCCCAGAACCATTGGGGGGATTGGCCCCGGTGGTGGTTTTACCTCTGGGTGGGCCACCCGGCGGTAATGTATTCCCCGGAGCCTTCTTCGTATTGCCGGTTGGGCGGCCCGGTAACCCCCGAGTGAACCAAGCGGGAGATGGACCTCCTCACCATGATGGCGGAGGAGATGGCACTTCTCCGGGTGGCGCCCTTCAACCCCCACTAGGGAAGTGGGTGTCCGCAGCGTACCGGCCGCCCCGGATGGCGGTGGTGGAACGTAAGTCCCCGGACTTGTTCCTTCAAAGGAAGGTGCTTTCTAACTCCTTTTTTCTTTTTGCAGTCCGATCCTACAACCGGTCCCGGTAGATCACGGTGATTCTCCTCGGTTGATACTACGGAGACTAGCACGAGCGGATCGTGCGCGTCATCGGGGAGGGCCCTCCTTGGAACATCGTGGTGGAGGCGTTCGGGCTGAGGCTCCCGGCCTGGGTGCCTCTCCCCACCCCCGCTTCTAACAAGCGGGGGAAAGAAGTGGCCGGGGGGACATCGAAGCGCCCCCGGGCACAAAAGAGCCCGGTGAAGGCCCGGGCACGGGGGAGCCCCATGGGAGCCCGGGCGTCACCTCCTGCTTTGCCCGCAAAGACTCCGGTCGCGACGCTAGTGAGCACACCGAGTGCTGTCCAGGCGAGGCCACCAGTCACTCCCCACGAGGTGGGTACGCCCTTGGGGGCGGGTCCCTCCAGGCCCTCCGGCAGCTCAACTGAGCCAGCGGTGGCTGGGGAGGGCCAGAACTCTGACTTAGAGATGTACGCTCCGAGTCCTTCCCCGCCCCTGCTTCCGCGGGGACCCAACCGCGGCTGTCACCGGGTGAATTTTCCGTCCGGTTCAAGATGTCAGGAGGCCTGCCGATGCCCTCAATCTTGGCCCCAGAGATAGGCCCCTCGGTGGCCCGATCGGTGGTGGCGCCCCTCGGCCGGGGAGGGGCAAGAGCCTCTTCATCCGTCCCGGGGTCTCGGCCCCACCGATGGACCTGATATCTGGCTCCTCTGATGGCGGGACCCCGGAGGATGGCGCCTTGCTGGGCGGAGCTGTCTCCCAGGGGAGTGACCCAGGGGGTGACGTGGGAGATTTCGAGGAGGTGATCTCCTCCGGACTCTAGGTAAGTTATCGCCCATAATCTTTGTTTCGCTTTTGCCTACGCTTTCTAAGCGTTTTCCCCTTCAGACGGTGGCGTTAGCCCGGGGCCACTAGGCGTGATTCGCCGCTCGCCTACGAGCCGCCAAGGAGGCAGCAACCTCCGAGCGCTCCAGAAAGGAGTAGGTGCTCGGGGAGCTTGCCTCTGAGCGCTTCGAGAAGGAGTAGGCACTCGGGGAGCTCACCGCGGACCAAGCTCAGCTCACGGCCATTGAAGACACCGCTTCCCAACTCCGGAGGGAGCTACAGGCGGAGTGGGGGGTCGCCCGGGAGGCCGAAGCCTGGGGCGCTCGGGCAGTCATCTCTAGGGGGAGGATGATTCGCTCCACCCTGGACGAGCTTGGGGTCGAGCTCGGGCCGGGGGGGAGTCCCGCCCCAGCACTGATGCCCATCAGGGAGGCCACGTATTTTCACGATACGTAGGTCTCCCTCATATCGGTGGCGGCGGATGTCTAAGAGCGGGGCCTCACCGTCTCGATCATCGCCCTGGTGGCGGCTCTTGTCGAGTACCGCGGGGCGGGCGCCCGGGTGATCGGGGAGTTGGTCCCCCAGAACTTCCCCGACTTCTTCGAGGCCCAGCGGGTGGAGCTCGAGGGGAACCCCCGAGCGGCCTCCGGGAGGCATAGCCCGGGGAGTGCCCAAGCGACCTCCATTTTGCTAAGCCTTGCCACCGGGGGAACAACCGGCGAGCTAGCCCCTGGGCTTGTTGATGCTTCCATGGCAGGAGGCGCCCTCCGAGAGCCAATTCGGCTGTGGTGGCTCCCGGAGTGGCACTTAGACAACTTTGACAATTGTCGCGCCGAGTTGTCTCCACCGAAGCCGAGGTCCCAGAAGGTCCCGCCGCTCTAGATACTCCCCCCAGCCGGTTGCGAGTACTAGCCGGAGGATCTCCTTCGGAGGGCCTTCCAGTGCATAAGAAGCTTGTACAAGGATCTTTCCCAGGAGATCTCGGAAGGCCTCCGGGATTATTAGGCGTAGTTACTCACCAGAGGGGGTTGTCCTCCGAGGTAGTTTCCCATGGGAGCCTAACTCCCCGGGTTGTATCTTGTATGTTCCCTGGCATTGTTGTCCCGGGGGCACCTTAACCCACCGGGGGGGTTGTCCCCCGGTTCAATGTTCAATCAATAAAGACTTGTTTGAATTTGCTTGAGAGTTGTCTTCAAAACTTTCCGGAAATTATTATCTCCTGTCCGGGTCCGAGTTATCCCCCCCCCCCACAGCGGGGTGCAACTTGGCGCCATGCACTGTCGATAAGGAACGAAAAGCCCGGACGTCGATAAATACCGGGACTTGCCTGTGGATTTTCCAGGTCAAAAAATTCGAGGGCCGTCGTAAATTTCCCCTGGTCACCGTAGAACAGGAGCCGATCGAGAAATTTGGTGTGGCCGTGGATTTTTCTGGTCAAAAAATTTTGAAGGCCCGGTGGAAAATTTCCCCATCAAAAAATTCCAAAACCTGATAGGAAATTCGCCCGATCGCCGTAAGAACGAGGAGCCAGTCGAGAACTTCCCTGTCGAAAAATTTCGAGACCAAGTAAAACGTTCGCCGTGAGAACGGGGAGCCAGTTGAAAATTTGGGGGTCGAAAAATTTCTCAATCGAAAAATTCCAAGATCAGGAAGAAAATTCCCCTGGTCACCGTGAGTACGGTAAGCCGGTCGAGAATTCTGAAACCAAGAATTCCATGACCCGCAAAGGGGGAAGCTCTCTCCCGGAGGAGGATGAGCCCGATGACGGGCTTGAGTGTTTGAGGGGGGACTAGACTCTCAAATTGACTCGTTACCGCAATTCATGAGAACTGGGTTGCCGCTTACCCCCTCAGTCCAGGAGGGGTTACTATAAGCCGCCCTACGGGAGCAGGGCTCCCGTCGTAGGGACTTTTAGGCTGTGATAGCCTACGTGTCGGGGGAAATCTCCGCGGGACTAAGTCCAGGTAAGTTGCGTCACGATTGCCCGGGAACGTGGCCTCCGGCCCCTCCCCGGGCGCCGCATTTTGGCCCCCGGGACCTGGCCTCCGGCACCGTCCCGGGCGCCGTCATTGGCCCGAGGACATGGCCTCCGGCCCCTCCCCGGGCACCGCCTTTTGGCCCCCGGGACCTGGCCTCCGGCGCCGTCCCGGGCGCCGCCATTGGCCCGGGGACATGGCCTCCGACCCTCCCCGGGCGCTGCCTTTTGGCCCCCGGGACCTGGCCTCCGGCGCCGTCCCGGGCGCCACCATTTACACGGGGACGTGGCCTCCGGCCCCTCCCCGGGCGCCGCCTTTTGGCCCCCGGGACCTGGCCTCCGGCGCCGTCCCGGGCGCCGCCATCGGCCCGGGGACCTGGCCTCCGGCCACTCCCCGGGCGCCGCCATTTGGCCCCCGGGACGTGGCCTCCAGTGCCCCCCGGGCGCCGCCTTTTGGCCCCCGGGGCATGGCCTTCGGCGCCGTCCTGGGCGCCGCCATTGGCCCGGGGACGTCGCCTCCGGGTTCTCCCCGGGCGCTGCCATTTGACCCCCGGGACACGGCCTCCGGTGGCGTCCCGGGCCTCATCACCCTGCTAAAGGTAAAGTCTCGAATTGTTTGTCACGTGCAGGTCACGTGAGGAGCGCCTCGGGAACTAGCGACCACCTGTCAAGCATCCAAGGCGTTTGACCGGAAGAAGGACGGTCCTACCCTTCAATCCGACGGTGGCTTCCGGGGTAGTTTAGGTTTTTTGCTTCTTTTTGGGGCTATAAATAGCCCTTGTACCCCTCTGTTGTAAGGGATCGAATCACTTTTATTGGAATAGCTAAACTCACAGGCGTGCTCCGGAAGCCTCTCCCCCGGAGGGAGCCTCCCTAGCCGACTCCGGTCGGGAGCGCGTCGACAGGACTAGGGCCCCCACCGGGACCCGAACCTGTATAAATCCGTGTGTCATTTCTTGTGCTTGTCCGGCGGGGGAGGACCGGTCATCCGGTCAACCCGCGTCGCATAATCTTCGCTAGGATCATTCTCAAAACCTGCCGGGGTATTCGCAATACCACGACAGTTGGCGCCGACCGTGGGGACTCGTGCCAAGACGCCATGGCTCCCCCAAGAACAAGGGCTCGCACCCTTCCCGGTGACCCGGGTCTCAGAGACCCGGCGCCGTCCGCCCGGGACACTGCTGTCCCAGCGGTCCCTTCCGGAGGCGACCTGGCCCAGGTACCGTCTCCCTCTTTTCCTCTTAACTTAGGTGCTTCCACCTCCAGGTCGTTCCCGGTGACCGCGGGGACCTCGGCCGGGACCAGTCTCCCCCCGACGGCTCCCCCGGCTCCCCGGGACGCCCTGCTCG
Organism: Pharus latifolius; assembly: GCA_019359835.1. NCBI lineage: Eukaryota > Viridiplantae > Streptophyta > Magnoliopsida > Poales > Poaceae > Pharus > Pharus latifolius. The sequence goes on from CM033325.1 coordinate 38,187,007, forward strand.
AAGCTCTCATGGAAGGCCAGCTCCGCGCTCAGCGCTCTATGGACGAACTCCTTAGAGTGCTGGCACGGCCCTCGGCCCCCACATTTGCGTCGCACCCGTACTCGGGGACTATGCCCCCGTTTATGGGTTACCCGGCGGCCCCTCCGGTCTCCGGGGGTCTGTTCGCCCCATATGATCTTGCCGGGGGGTTCCCCCCCTGCGGGATATACGTCCGGACCCTTCCCGGCACCCGGGCCAGTCCCGGTGCCGAGAGGTTACTTCATGCCGGGGCCCTTCGTGGCACCAGGGGGGTACCCCGTCCCTTGCCTGTTCCCGGGGCCGGGAGCCCACTTCATGCCGGGGGTTTTCCCTACGCCGAGAGCCAGTCCCGCCCCCCGCGTCGCGTTTACCGCACCAGGGGCGGTCGACAGAGCAGCTCCCGTGCCTCAGCGGACTTCCCCCAGCACGGGCTCCCCGGTTCCGGACGTCGCCGCGGGGGCTCCCCCCTCGCCGATTCTGGATGATACAGGGGCTCCCCCCTTTCCGGTTCCGATCGTTGCCACAGGGGCTCCCTCCACTTCGATTCCAAGCATCGCGGTGGGCGCCCCCTCCCCGATTCCGGAGAATACAGGGGCTTCCCCCTTTCCGGTCCCGGGGGTCGTTGCAGGGGGCTCCCCCCAACCGGCTCCGGAAGCCTCCGGGCCGGCAGCTACAGTGCATGAGCTCCCTCCCTCGGCGGGACAGGTCCGTTTCGCCCGGGGGGAGGTCGAGCGAATGCATTCACCAGAGCGCGGGGAAGAACTTCCCCCCGGCTGCGGGCGCAGGGAGCCTCGCTCTTGCACCGGCCGGGGGAAGAGACCCGCTGAAGAGCCAACCTCTCCGGCGGAGAGCCCGGACGTCTGGGAACTCAGTCCCGGTCCGGAGGAAAAGCGTTGCCACCGCCAGTCTGGCGGACCTCGCGGATCGCTTCCAGACTCAGACAACGAAGGTCCCGTGAAAGAAGACAGCGACCGGGGCTCTCCCCGGGAAGTGCAGGGGGCAAACCAGCCCCTGTGCCGAAGACTTCGTAGCATCCGGTGGCCGCGGCCCTACCGCCCTCCGCACATCGAGCACTACAATGGTGAGGCAGACCCTTACGAATTCGTGCAGGTCTACTCCACAGCCATCTCCGCGGCCGGGGGGGGACGAGACGGTACAGTACAACGTCTTCCCCCTCTACCTCACCGGCATCGCCCGCTCCTGGTTCTACAACCTGAAGGCGGGCTCCATCAAGTCCTTCTCGCAGCTTAAGCGGGAGTTCTGTGCAAACTTCCAGGGGAACTATGTGCGTCCCCTGGACTCCTCGTAGCTGTACACCGTTCGGCAGAGGACCGGGGAAACCATCAGAAGCTTCTTCAAGCGCTTTGCTCAGGTGAAGAGCAAAGTGGCCCACGTCCCCGACTCTACAGTCATTGAAGCCTGCAAAAGCGGCATCCTCCCGGGGGAGCTCCACCGAAGGCTCTCCCGGAGCTGCCCCTTTTCCGCCGACGAGCTCTTCAACGTGCTCGAAAAGTACACTCGGGCGGAGGAAGACGACATCTGGAAGAAGACCCAGGGGGCTCCCGCCCCCGTCGACCGGGGGGCCAGGGATCCCCCCAAACGCCACAGACAGGGGGGGCGTAGCGAGCCACGGCCTCGGGACACCTTTGTCCTCGAGGGCGGAGGCGGCTCGCGCGACCCCCCGAGGGCCAGCCGCCCCTTCCCCAAACCAAAAGGCCATGGGGGAGGACAGTCTTCGCGCGGCCGGGAAGGCCCCGCGGGGAGAAGGCGGGAAGGACCGTGGTGCAGCTTCCACAGGTCCAGTACCCACGCTACCCGAGATTGTAGCCAGCTGCTGCAGCACTTCGCGGACTTCCTCGACCAGCGCCGGCAGGGGGGACTCCGGCCTCCCTGCCCCCTCGGCCAGCTGTTCCAGCCCTTCCCGCTCCCGCGGGGGGCCAGCAGACGCAGGAGGGGGAGCCTTCAGAAGCTCTCCCCTTTCAAACTTCGCAGCGGCACATCAACGTCATCGTGGGAGGATCTACCTCCGGGCGGGACTCTAAGCGCCAACGTAAGGAGTACGCACGCGACGTCAAGGTTGTGGGGGTGCTACACGCGTCCCCGCCACCTAAGTGGTCGGACGTCCCCCTCACCTGCACGGCGGAAGACGCGCGGGGGGTTCGCTTCCCACACGACGACGCGCTCATTGTCTCCTTGACCATCTACAACTGCCATCTGGCCCGTATCCTGGTGGACGGCGGGAGCTCCGCCGATGTCCTATTCCTAAAGGCCTTCAAAGAGATGCAGGTGGATGAAAAGCTCCTGCAGCCCGCGGCAGGGCCCCTGCAAGGTTTTGTCCCGGGGAAGGCGATCCACCCCGTGGGCAAGGTAGATCTTCCAATGACCTTCGGCACACCGGAGAACTATCGGACCGAGCTGGTCCGCTTCGACGTAGTGGACCTCCCCTCCTCCTACAATGCGATAATGGGGAGGACCACAATCAACTGGCTGGGGGCTGCCACTCATCAAAACTATCTCTGCATGAAGATCCCCGGGCCGCATGGTGTGATCAACGTCCGGGGAGACCAAGACATGGCCCGTGCTCTATACGAGCGCGCTGCGGCCACAATCGGAAGCGTCAACCTCATAAAGACGCTCGGGGGGGAGGTTTCTCCCCCGGAACTAGACGCCGCCGCGCCACCGCTCGGGAGGCCCCTCCTTAAGCCGCGTCCGGAAGGGGGCCTCCGGAAGGTCCTGCTGTCCCCAGGCAATGAAGACAAAACCGTCCGGGTCAGGGCAGAGCTCCCCGAGGAGCACGCAGCGCAACTTGGGGCTTTTCTGCGCGAAAACTCCGATGTTTTTGCGTGGAAGCCTTCGGACATGCGGGGCGTCGCCCGGGAGGTCATTGAGCACAAGCTCGCAGTGGCTCCCGGTCACCCCCCGGTCAAACAGAAGTTGCGGAAACTCTCCCTCGAGCGCCAAGAGGCAATCAAGGTGGAGATCACCCGGCTCCGAGGGGCGGGGTTCATTCGGGAGGTCCTGCACCCCGAGTGGCCCGCGACCCCGTCCTCGTCAAGAAATCAACCGGCAGGTGGCGGATGTGCGTGGACTTCATCGACCTTAACCGCGCCTGCCCCAAAGACAACTTCCCGCTCCCGCGGATTGATCAGCTCGTCGACTCCACTGCGGGGTGCGAGCTCATGAGCTTCCTAGACGCCTACTCGGGCTACCATCAAGTCCGGATGGCGGAAGGGGACGACGAAAAGACGAGTTTTTTTACTCCCCTCGGAACCTTCTGCTACGTCCATATGCCCTTCGGGCTCAAGAACACGGGGGCAACCTTCGAGCGCCTCATGACATTGGTTTTCAAAGAACAAGTCGGCCGCAACGTTGAAGTCTGTGTAGACGACGCGGTCGTCAAGAGTCCCCGCGCAGCCTCCCACATCGACGACCTGGCCGAAACCTTCCGCAACCTCCGCGCGTTCGGGCTCAAACTCAACCCGGATAAGTGCGCCTTCGGGGTGCGCGGGGGGAAGCTCCTAGGTTTCCTCGTGTCCCAACGGGGCATTGAGGCAAACCCCGAGAAGATCCGGGCATTCCTAGACATGCCCCCGCCACGCTCCGTCAAGGACGTCCAGCGGCTCTCCGGCCGCCTAGCCGCACTCAGCCGCTTCGTCTCCCGGTCGGGGGAGCGGGGCCTCCAGTTCTTCAAGATCCTCCGAGGGCTCGAAGGGTTCCGCTGGACCCCCGAGGCCTAGGAAGCCTTCAACGACCTCAAGAAGTACCTCATGAGCCCTCCAATGCTCGTGAGTCCATCTCCAGAAGAGCCCTTGCTACTCTACCTCGCCGCGACCCCCGTCGCCGTCAGCGCGGTCTTGGTGAAGGAGCAAGGGGGGCAGCAGCGTCCCATTTACTACGTGAGTGAGGCCCTCCAAGGGGCCAAAACTCGGTACACGAAGATGGAGAAAATCTGCTACGCCCTCCTCATGGCTCCCGGAAGCTTCGGCATTACTTCCTGGGGCACCCCATCACCGTCCCGTCGTCCCTCCCCCTCGGGGAGGTACTGCGGAACAAGGAAGCCACCGGTCGGATCGGGAAGTGGGGGGCCGAGCTTGCCCCCTTCTCCCTGTCCCTTACCGGCCGCTCCGCCATCAAGTCTTACCTGTGCCATGATGCAAACTTAAGTCTTTATTTGCAGGAAGTGCGAAAGATGGAGAGGCATTTCGACGGCCTCGAGGCCCGGCATATCCCGCGGAGGGACAATGACCGGGCCGACGCCCTGGCTCGGGCGGCAAGCGCCCGGGAATCACTCCCCAAGGGGGCTTTCCTGGAAATCATCACGAAGCCCTCGGTGGCCTCCCCGGACACGGGCGATGAGCCTCATGTCCCGGAGGTCGCCAAGATCATCCGGACTCCGTCTTGGATGGACCCCCTCATCTCCTTCATCAAGGGGGAGGGGGACCCTCCTAGTGAGACCGAGGCTAAACGCCTCCGGGCTAAAGCCCGGGCATATCTCCTGCTGGAGGGGAGGCTCTACAAGCGGGGGGCTTCCGCCCTCCTGCGCTGCCTCCCCCGGCCAGAGGGACTTCAACTTCTCAAAGACATCCACGCGGGGAGCTGTGGTTCTCACCTAGCCCCGCGTGCTATCGCGGCCAAGGCCCTCCGGCAGGGCTTCTACTGGCCCACGGTCATGCGCGACACGCGAGACCTTGTCTCCGCGTGCGAGGCATGCCAGAAGATGGCCAAGGGCTCGAACCTCCCCCCTATAGCGCTGCAGACAATCCCCATCAGTTGGCCCTTCGTGCGCTGGGGGATGGACCTCTTAGGGCCCTTCCCCTCAGCGCCCGGGGGATACAAGTATGCGGTAGTCGCAGTCGACTATTTTACAAATTGGGTTGAGGTGGAGCCTTTGGCCAGCATCACGTCCCGAGCCGTTCAGCGGTTTTTCTAGAAAAATGTCGTATGTCGTTTTGGTGTCCCCCGGGAAATTAGCGTGGACAACGGGACCCAATTCGACTCGGCTTATTTCCGGGAATTCTGCGAAGGCCTGGGGCTCGTCATCCACTTCGCCTCAGTGGCCCATCCCTGGAGCAATGGGGCTGTCGAGAGGGTCAACGGCGTGATCCTACAGGGATTGCGCCGGAGACTCGAGCAAACCGCTTCTAAGCGGGGTGCATGGGCAGAGGAGCTCCCTAGCATCCTCTGCTCCATGCGCATGACCCCGTCCTGGGCGACGGGGCATACTCCCTTCTCCCTGGGCTACGGGGCGGAGGCAGTCCTCCCCCAGGAGATCGGCTTCCGGTCACTGCGGGTCGAGCTCCTGGAGGGAGCCACGCCCGCAGCATACTAGGCCAACGAGGCCAACCAGCGCCTGGAGATCGACCTCGTGGAGGAGGAACGCGACCGAGCGCTCCTCCGCCACGCCATCTACGAGCAAGAGATGACGCGCGCGTACAATCAGCGCGTGCGCGAGAGGGCTTTCCGCCTTGGGGACCTTGTCCTCAAGCGCGTGACGGACCCCCAGGCCCAGGTTAAGCTCTCCCCCAAGTGGGAGGGCCCCTACAGGATCTCCGCGGTCCTGGGCTCGGTGGCCTACAAGCTCTCCAACCTTCAAGAGCAAGAGCTGAAGCACACGTGGAACTTGCGTTTACTTCGCAAGTTCTATGTCTAGCCTTATGGGCCTGTCCCCTCCCCCGGAGCGTTCACGCCGGAGGGGGAGGGGGGACACTGTATTTTCCTCCCCTTTCGCGGCTTCGCAGGGGGAGGCCCTGTACTTCATTTTATTAGCAATACATAGGTCTTGCTTTTCAAACTGTCTCATTGCAGGTCATTCTCATTACCGCCCCTAGCGGCGATGCCCTCCCCGCGAGGAAGCCCTCCCCGCGAGGATGCCGTCCCCGTGAGGATGCCCTCTCCGCGAGGAAGTGGGCCAGGCCCAGCAAGTCCCTCCTGTAGGGCGGCTTACGATCAACCCTCGTGGACTGAGGTGTAAGCGGCAACCCGGTCATAGTGGCCGCGGTAACGAGTCACTTTGGGAGACTAGTCCCCTGCCCAAACACTCAAGACCCGTCTTCGGGCACTTCCTCCTCAAGAGTAGACGCTCTCCCCGGTGGGACGTCTAATGGCCTTATTGGATCTATCTTCCTCCTACGGGAGTCGACGTTCGATGCTCTCCCCAGTGGGACATCTAATGGCATTCTTCGATATTTGGTCCCCGGCGACCTTATTCCTGGCTCCCCGTTCTCACGGCGACCGGACGATTGGTCCCCGGCGACCTTATTCCCGGCTCCCCGTTCTCACGGCGACCGGATGAATGCCTCCCGGAGACCCCCCCGGCTCCCTGTTCTCACGGTGACCGGACGATTGTCTCCCAGAGAAGTCACAGATTTCTCGGACATTTTCTTCCCGGCTCCCCGTTCTCACGGCGACCGGACGATTGTCTCCTAAGAAGCTCAACTCCGGAAATCTCATCGGGTTTTTCTTGGATGTTTCTCCCACACGGGGCCTTATTCCCGGCTCCCCGTTCTCACGGCGACCGGACGCTTGTCTCCGGGAAGGTCTTTTCCCAAGAAAGCTCGTTTTAAAATTTTCTAACTTAGAAAAATTCCTATGCTACAGGTGACTTCCATCCTGGGGGCCTTGTTACCCCCACAGTGCCCGGAGCTACCCTCCGGCCCGCTGTGGGCGGGGGGGGGGGGGGGGGGGATAAGGAACCCCCGGGTGTCGACCGTACCGCCCACGAGCAAACTTAGCTCATTCTTATGAAAAGGAGTCGTCCGGACCATCCAAGAAGAAGAAACAAAAAGACAATGAAAGAAGAACACAGCTTTGTTGATTGTCAAACCCTGAGGACATCTTCCCCCTCCGGTGGGCTTCGGAAACGATACAACCCGGGTTCTAACCCGGGGGATTCTCTACGCCCTAAGGCTCCTACGCCTAATACTCTCGGAGGCTCTCCGCTAGCTCCCGGGTCAAGTCCCGGTACAATGCTCGCACGCGGCGCCGAGCGTCCCGGCACACATCTTCAGGCCAGAACTCGTATCCCGCCGGTGGAAGTATCCGGAGGGGAGGTATCATCCGGAACCCCGGTCGCGGAGGGGACAATTCGGCGTGATGATTTTCAAAGTTGTCCAAGTGCCACTCCGGACGCCACCTCAACCGGATCGGCTCCCGAACGCTGTCCCCGCCGCGATTCCCGGAGACAAGGCTTAGCAAGATTAAAGCCGCTTGGGTGTCCCCCGGGGAGCCCCTCCCGGACCTTCACCAGGGAGCAACCTCCCGGGAACCCTGGTAACAACATTCAATTCAAAGACTTAGAAAAAAAATTCTAACTTCATTGCATTCAAAATATTTTTGTACAAGTGTCCGGGGCTTCTTCTAAGAAGCTACCGGAATCAAAAGTCCTAACAAAACAAAAAAGGGCCCTAACTAAGACCCGGGGGGAGGCTCATACATGTTCGTTGGCGTCCTCCCCCCGGGGGGCTTCTTCCAAGACTGGGGCTGGGACGTCTCCCGCTGGAGGCACCGGAGCCGGGAATCTCGCCCGGATGAGCCGGTCGTAGAATCCTCCGGCAAGCTGCTCGACCTCCCGGCGCGACGGCTCGAAGGAGTCCGGGAAGCTTCGGGGGATGCGGCCCCCGATCGCCCGGGCGCCGACCCCCTGGAACTCGACGAGCCCTGCGGCAGCCGCGACAACAGGGATCGCCCGGCCCCACGCCCGAACGTCGGCAGCCTCCGGGATGGCGGAGACCTGTGCGTTGAGAAAACGCACAGCCTCCGCGAGGGTCGCCGACGGCACCTCCTTGCTCCCGGAGCCTAGGCTTACGCCAAGGCTCTCGAGGGCCGAACGGACGGAGTGGCCCGCGTCTGCCACCACCCGGACGCTCGAGCCCTCGAGCTCCCTGAGCGCCTCCTCCCTCGCCTTGGCCTCCTCCCGGAGGCGGCCGTTGACGGCCTCGGAAATGTGAACCTGGGCCCGGACCCGGGACAGCTCCGCGAGGGCTTCATCGCGTTCCCGGAGGGCCTCCTCATGCTGCCCCACGGAGGCAGCGGCCCGGCTCTCCGCTTCCTTAAGCAGCCAGGCGACCCGTTGCTCAAGGCCCCAGGTAACAGCTACCACCTACAAAATATAGAGTTAGAAAAATCTCAAGTGCAAGAAATAAATGAAGACGTCATCGACTCGGGTTACCTCGGCCCCGAGGGACTGAAGCCCCTGGAAACGCTCAAGGAGCGTTCCCTCCGCGACGAAGGCCTGCACCTTCCGGGTGTGCAGGCCCTCCACGTAGCGGGCGACTTCCCCCGCGGGAAGCAGAGGGGCCTCTCGCCCGGCGCCGGCGTCGCTGCCGGTGGGGGGCCCCCGGACCTGTGAGTCCGGTAACGCGGCCGGCGTCACCGGCGTCTTCGTGGCCGAGGTCTCCTCCGAAGACGTGGCCGAGGACCTGTGGGCGGGGGTCCCTGCCCGGGGGGGGATCATCAGACCTTTCCCCGCCCCGGGCCGAAAGGTCCTCGGGGCCTCCTCCTCCGGAGGAACCTCGTAGACCGAGGGGCTCCCCCCCTCGTCCACCGGCCAAACCCGCGGAGGCGAGGCCTCCGCGAATCTCACCTCCAGCCTCTCCGGCTCCAAAGAGGCCGGAAGGGGCAGGAGGGGCTCCACCGAGGGTGGCGATGGGGCGTAGTTCGCCAAGTCGGACGCCGCCCCGCCCGCGGCCGCCTCCCCGCCCGCGGCGGCCTCCTTCCCCCGGGCCTCGACGGGGTTCTTCGGGGGAGGAGGTGTTGCTCCCTTCCGGGCCGGCGCCCGGGCACGCTCGGTCCCGGGGGTCTCGTCCCGGGGCTTCGCCGGTGTCGCCGCCGGCGTCGTCGACGGGCCGGGGGTCTTTTGGACCCTGGCCTTCTTGGGCTCTGAGCCCCCGGCCGCTTCCTTCCCCCGTTTGTGCGACCCGGGGGTGGGGAGAGGCTTCCTCTCCGGTAGCTTTAGCCCTTAGTCCGCCGCTACCAAGTTCCGGGCAGGGCCCTCCCCCACGAGGCGCACGACGCGCTCGTGCTCGTCGGTGAAGTACCTCCCCAGGAGGTTCTCCGCCTTCTCCCGCGCCGCCGGGTACGGCCGGACTGCAAGAGGTAAAGAGTTAGTCAAGTTTTCAAAAATTCGTAAGTATAATGCAGCAGGTTCCCGGAGCTTACGTCGCGTCACCGGCTTCACCGGGGGCCGCTGTTCCGGGCCCACGCCGACTCCCCTCTTCCCGCGCGAGAAGGGGGAGATCCGGAGGAGAGCCATCTCCTCGGCGGCGTCCCGCATTGAGCGGGTCTTCTTGGAGAGGACCACCCGGCCGAGGAGCTCGAACTCCTCGTCCGTCCACACCGGCGACTTCGGCGCGAACGATCGGCTGTAGGTGGGGGGCTCCAGGGCGTACACCACCGCCTCGTCCCAGACCCGGAGGTAAAACCACCTCCGGACCCAGTCGCCCCAGTGGTCCCGGGAGGCCGCCGCCGGGTAGTCGGCCACCCGGGACGGCAGCATTTGCACCATCACCGAACTGAAGGGGGACTTGGGGCCCCCCTTCACCAGGTGGGAGGTCTGTGCCGCCGGTTCATAGAAGTACCGGAAGGCGCGAAGGGTGGGCTCCCTCCCGGTCGCCGTCTCGTAGAGCCAGATGAAGAGGCCCATCCGGACGAGCGCGTTCGGGGTGAGGTGGTTGAGTGCCACCCCGTACTCCTTCAGAAACTCCCGGAGCATGGGATGCACTGGGAGCCAGAGCCCCGCCTCCAGGAAGGCCTCGAAGGCCACGACCTCTCCAGGCCTGGGGCGGGGGCCTCCGTCTTTCTTCACGGGGATTCGGATGTCCCCGTTCGCGACGACGCAGCGTTTAACCAAGGACTTGGCTTCCTCGGCTGTGAACTCCGACGCCCAGAGGAAATCCGGAGGGATTTCCTCCGGGGGTACTTCCGTGGTCTTTGCTCGACCCTTGGGTGCCATGAGGTTAGTCTCTTCTTTTTTCTTCGGTGGCTAACCTTTCAGGAGGCTGCTACTAAAACTTCCGGACGTCTGCTACCGGGAGCTAACTACTGAAAAGAGCTACCGGGAGAGCAAAAATCGCTAAGGCTGAAAGTTTGGAATGAACTTCCGGGCCCCCCAAGACCCTACTTATAGGGGCGGGACATGGTCTAGATGCACGCCACGTGGCACCCGCGGAGCAATCTGGACCGTAGAAGTTCAAACCGCGCACGGGAAACGAAGGGACGGGCTCGTGAATCGAGGCGCCGGTTGGAACCGCGCGCATTTATTGTGAAACGGCGCGGCCTTAAGCGTGGGGCACAGAAACCGAAGCGCCACAGCTCCAGTGACTTGGCCCGGAGATTTTCCCGGTGAGAGCAAATAACTAAAACAAGATGAACAATGAACAATTTAACACAAGGATATATCCCGTGGTCTCGGTGATTTGCCGATCACCCCTAATCCACGTTGAGGCAAACTCAAATCTCTAACCGCTCCTCTATCTAGTCAACCTTCTCTCAAGAAGTAACCTAGATCTCAAGCCGGATTAGTGTGATGAGTTATCCAAACCTCGATTTCACTAATGATGCACCTTACTGCTCCGGCAAGGCGTGCTCAACCCTTTCACAAGATGTTTTGAGGCTTCTTCACAATCTTCCTTGAAGAGCTCTCCAAAACCTTCCTCCTAGCCGTCTAGGAGCCGGCAAACTCCAAGAGTAACAAGCCGGTGATGATCACTTAACCTTCTTCTAGTGCCACAAGATTGATTTAGTGAACTAAATGCAATGCACAAGAAGATCTCAAATGCACACTCTCACAAATTCAAGAATTAGAACCCTAGAGTGTGTGAAACTTGCTTAAGCTCTCAAGGATGATGACAATGTTCACAAATATACCAAAAGTTATGAACAGGGCCGTGCATGGGAGTATATATGCCCCCCACAATAAATATAGCCGTTACAGGCCATAGGGAGAAAAAGATAACTTGGCGGTCAGACCGCAGGTATAAGCCCGGCCAGACCGCCGCAATTGCAACGGCATTAAACAGGCGCAATTAATGCTCACCTGCCCTTGTCAGACACACTCACGGTCAGACCGGAGCCAAATGCGGTCTGACCGTGAAACTGTCCAGAGTCGACATAGTTTCTGGACACTTTATACGGTCAGGCCAATAAATACGGACAGACTGGCCATACGATCAGACCGTAGTTCAAAAACACAGTCAGACCGATTTCTCGGTCAGACCGGTCTAACAAAAGGTCAGACCGTCATAACACAATAATTCAGAAAGATAGGTCATGAAGTACCAGGAGACTGACCTAGGTTTTTACCTACGGATAGACCGACCTTTTTAAGGAATAAACTACACTTTGACATAAGGTCGGTCAGTCCGAAACCCAAGTCAGTCAGTCCGACTATTCAGTCAGACCGGTATAACAAACGGTCAGACCGACTGAGACAGAGTTTGGCAGAAATGAGTTGAAACAAGCATTTTCAAAGTATATGACCTTCTAGTATGCAATGCAAGTTGATTTTATGATTTGTGGCACATAGATGAAGTATTTCGTGATACACCTCATGCTCCTCTTAATAGTACGGCGACTATCCTAAAATCCGGTCAAAATTGTTCTCTAATCACCTTAGACCGGTAAACTAGAAAAAGATCATATCCCGTACCTTAGCCTCTTTGATCAATGTCCTTTCTTCATCATGAGGCTCTTTCTTTGCCTTTCATTAACCTGTCTTTTGAGTTTGTTCTTGACACAACTTAGCAGGTATTGTTAGTACAACATTTGTAATTGTCATTAAATACCAAAACACTCTTTAGGGGCCTAGAAGCTACACTCAGCCCTATACACGAGCGAGAAGGGGGTGGGCCCTGTTGCCTGGCTCGGGGTCGTGCGCATGGAGCAGAGGATGCACGGAAGCTCCCCCACCCATGCACCCCACCTGGAGGTGATTTGCTCGAGTCACCGGCGTAATCCCTATAGGATCACACCATTGACCCTTTCGACGGCTTCGTTGCTCTGGGGATGAGCTACAGAGGCGAAGCGGAGGGTAGCCCCCAAGACCTCGCAGAACTCCTGGAAGTATGTCGAGTTGAATTGGGTCCCATTGTCGACGGTGATTTCTCGGGGGACCCCAAAGCGATATACAATATTCTTACAGAAAAACCACTGTACTGCTCGGGAGGTGATGCTGGCCAAGGGCTCAGCCTCCACCCACTTGGAGAAATAATCCACTGCGACACCGCATACTTGTAGCCCCCTGGGGCTGGGGGGAAGGGACCGAGGAGGTCCATCCCCCAGTGCGGGAGGCCCAAGTGATTGGGATGGTCTGTAGCATCGTGGATGGCCGTTTGGAGCCCTTTGCCATTTTCTGGCAGGCCTAACATGTAGAGACAAAGTCTCATGCATCACGGACCACTATGGGCCAATACAAGCCTTGGCGGAGAACCTTCTCCGCGACTGAGCGCGGGGCCAGGTGAGAGCCACAGCTCCTTGAGTTGATGTCCTCAAGGCGCCGGAGTCCTTCTGCTCGCGGCAGGCAGCGAAGTAGGGTGGAAGCCCCCCCGCTTGTAGAGCTTTCCTTCTAGTAGGAGATACGCTGGTGCCTTGGCACGGAGGTGCTTCGCCTCGGCATCAACGGGAGGCTCCGCCTCCCCCCATATGAAGGAGACGACTGGGTTCATCCAGGACACGGCCCAGGCGATCTCAGAGACCTCTGGGTTATGGGACTCAGGGTCTGCATCCGGAGGGGTCACCGAGGGTTTCGCGATGATTTGTAGGAAGGCGACCCCGGGGAGAGCTTCCCGGGCACTGGCCGCCCGAGCCAAGGTGCCAGCGCGGTCGTTGTCCCTCCGTGGGACATGTCGGGACTCCAGGCTCTCGAAGTATCTCTCCATCTTGCGCACCTCTCTCAAGTAGAGGCTCAGGTTCGCGTCATTGCACAAGTATGACTTGTCTATTTGGCGAACCATGAGCTGGGAGTCCCCCTTGACCAAGAGGCGACAAATCCCCAAGGAGCGTGCAAGGCGTGGCCCCAGGAGCAGAGCCTCGTACTCAGCAATGTTGTTCGTAGCGTGGAACTCGAGCCTTACTGCATCCTCCAGTGTCCTTCCCTCGAGGCTTCGGAGAACTACCCCCACGCCAGCCCCAGTGGGACACAACGAGCCATCGAACATGAGCGTCCAATGGTCGTTGCGCCGAGGTGGCTCGACGGGAGTCTCCCCCTCCGTCCCAGAAGCAGGGGTCCATTCCGCCACAAAGTCAGTGATGACTTGTGATTTGATGGCGGAACGGCCCGTCTGGGACAGGGAGAAAGGAGCTAGCTCGGCTCCTCACTTCCCGATCCGGTCGGAGGCTTCCTTTGTTCGCAGTACCACCCCTAGGGAGAGGGAAGACGGGTCCGTGATCGGATGTCCCAGGAAGTAGTGGCGAAGCTTCTGGGACACCATCAGGAGGGCGTAACAGATCTTCTCCACCTTCGTGTACCGTATCTTAGCCCCTTAGAGGGCTTCGCTCACATAGTACACGGGCTGCTGCTGGCCGTCCTGCTCCTTTATTGGTATCGCGCTTACAGCGACCGGAGTGGCGGCAAGGTAAAGGAGCAAGGGTTCTTTCAGAGACGAGCTCACGAGCATTGGAGGGCTCGTGAGGTACTTCTTCATGTCGTCGAAGGCTGCTTGGGCCTCAGGAGTCCACTTGAACACCTCGAGGCCCCGAAGAATTTTGAAGAACCTGAGGCCGCGTTCCCCTGACCGCGAGACGAAGCGGCTTACCGCGGCCAAGCGGCTGGTAAGCCACTGTACGTCTTTCACAAAGAGCGGTGGGGGCATGTCCAGCAGGGTCCAAATTTTCTCGGGGCTGGCCTCTATGCCCTGCTAGGACACGAGGAAGCTAAGCAACTTTCCCCTGCGCATGCCAAAGGCGCACTTTTCTGGGTTGAGTTTCAACCCGTACTTGCGGAGGTTGCAGAAGGTCTCCGCTAAGTCGTCGAGGTGAGCGGCCACATGGAGGCTTTTGACGACCGCGTCGTCGACGTATACCTCAACATTGCGGCCGATTTGGTCCTCGAGGACTAGCAACATGAGGCGCTGGAAGGTTGCCCCAGCATTCTTTAGCCCGAAGGGCATATGGACGTAGTAGAAGGTGCCAAGGTGAGTTATAAAACTTGTCTATTCCTTGTCCTCCTTAGCCATCCAGACTTGGTGGTAGCCCGAATACGTGCCCAGAAAGCTCCTAAGCTCACACCCCGTAGTCAAATCGACCAGCTGGTCGATCCGCGGGAGCGGGAAGTTGTCTTTTGGGCAAGCTTTGTTGAGGTTGGTGAAGTCAACGCACATCCTCCACTTACCGCTCGACCTCTTCACAAGGATGGGGTTCACTAGCCATTCGAGGTGCAGGACCTCCCGAACGAACCCCACCTCTCGCAGCCTGGCGATCTCGGCCTTGATAGCCTCTAGGTGCTCGAGGGAGAGCTTCCTCAGCTTCTGCTTTACCAGGGGGTGGCCGGGCGTTACAGCAAGCTTGTGCTCGATAACGTCCTGGGCGACGCCCTGCATGTTGGCGGGCTTCCACGCAAAGACGTCAGAGTTTTTGCGGAGGAAGGCCGCAAGATGTTCCGCGTGCTCTTCGGGGAGGTCCGCCCCGATCTTGACGATCCTTTCCCCGTCCTCTGGGGACAGCCGAACTTTTCGTAGGTCTCCCTCCGAGCGTTGCTTCAGGAGCCGGGGGAAGCCCCCCCCCCCCCCCCCCCCCCCGAGGCCTTGATCAGGTTGACGCTCCCGATCGTCGTGGCGGCACGCTTGTAAAGGGCATGAGCCACGTCCTTGTCGCCTCGGTCGATGATCACGCCACGAGGCCCAGGGAACTTCACACAGTGATAGCTCTGGTGGATTGCCACCCCCAAACGGTTGATCGTGGTTCTCCCCATAATTGCATTGTACGAAGAGGGGAGATCCACTACGTCGAACCGGACCATCTCCGTCCGGTAGTTGTCCGGGGCGCCGAAGGTCATCAGGAGGTCGACCTTCCCCACCGGATAGATGGTCTTCCCCTGGATGAAGCCCTGCAAGGGCTCGGCTGCGGGCTGCAACAGCTTTTCATCCACCTACATTTCCCTGAATGCCTTCAGGTACAGGATTTCAATGGCGCTTTCGCCGTCGTCCTCGAGGATGCGCGCCAGCTGACAATTGTAGACGGTAGCAGAGACAATGAGCGCGTCGTCATGGGGGAAGCGAACCCTGCGCACGTCTTCTGGTGTGATGCTGAGGGGGACGTCTAACCACTTTGGCGGCTGGGACATGTTCAGCACCCCCAAAACCTTTACCTCTCGCACGTACTCCTTATGCTGGCGCTTGGAGTCTCACCTCGAGGCGGATCCCCCCATGATGACGTTTACATGCCTTTGGGAGGTTTGGAAGGGCAGCTCTTCAGCCGGGTCCCTTTCCTGTTCCTGCCTCTACTACTACCCCGAAGGAGCAGGAAGAGTCGGCAAGGCCGGAGGAGGGGGCAAGGAGGCAGGGCTCCCTCCCCCCTGCCAACGCTGGTCGAGAAATGCGGCGAAGTGCTGCAGAACCTGGTGGTATTCCCGAGTAGCGTGGGTATTGGACTTGTGGAAGGCACACCATAAGTTGGCTGTGCCCTCCTTGCCTCCCGTCGAGGGGCCTTCCCTGCCACGGGACGACTGTCACCCCCCCCCCCATAACCTTTCGGCTTGGGGAAGGGGCGGTTGCCCTTATTATCGTCGCGTGAGTCGCCTCCACCCTCAAGGACAAAAGGGTCCTGAGGCCGTGGCTCGCTACGGTTGCCCTCTTGGGACGCTTGTTGAGGGGGATCCCTGGCCTCCCGGTCAGCGGTGGCAAGGGCCCCCTGGTTCTTCTTCCAGAGGTCGTCCTCCTCCGCCCGAGCGTACTTTTCGAGCATAGTGAAGAGCCCATCGGTAGAGGACGGACAGCTCCAGGAGAGTCTCGGTGGAGCTCCTCGGGAAGGATACCGCTCTTGCACGCCTTGATGACCGTGTAGTCAGGGACGTGAGCCACTGTACTCTTGACCTGAGTGAAGCACTTGAAGAAGCTCCAAATGGTCTCCCCCGTCCTCTACCGGATGGTGTAGAGCTGCGACAAGTCCAGGGGATGCAAGTAGTTCCCCTGGAAGTTCACGCAAAACTCGCGCTTGAGTTGCATGAAGGACTTGATGGAATCGGCACTCAGGTTGTAAAACTATGAGTGGGCGATCCCGGTAAGGTAGAGGGGGAAGACATTGCATTGCACCGTCTCGTCCCCCCAGTCGCTGAGATGGCAGTAGAGTACACCTGCACAAACTCATAAGGGTCGGCCTCACCATTTTAGTGTTCGATGTGTGGCGGGAGGTAGGGTCGCGGCCAGCGGATGCACCGGAGGTGGCGGCACAGTGGCTGATTGGCCCCCTCAACCTCCCAGGGAGTTTCCCAGTCGCTGTCCCCTTTGACGGGGACACACGCTCATTGTTGGAGTCAGGGAGGGGTCCCAGTGGTCTGCCGGCACGACGGTAGCATCTCTTCTCCTCAGGGTTAGTTGAGCTAACTTCTTGAATCTCCGGGTACCCCCCGGATGTAGCTTCTTCGACCAGTCTCTTTCCCCGGTCGGGCCGGGAGTGTGGCTCACCGCGACCGCGAGTCGGGGGGAGTTCCGACCAATAACGGCAGGGAGCCTCCCCGGATCTCGCAGTACACATTCGCTCTACCTCCTCCCGGGTGAAACGTGTCTGATCCTTTGAGGGAGCCCTTAAGGGCGGTCCCGGCGAAGGAGGGAGCTGATGCGTGTTGGTCACCGGCTGATGCCACCGGCACTGGACTGGCCCCGTGCTGAGTGAGCGTCCGGGGCGATGAGAGGAGTTTGAGCGGGGAAGACTTCCGAAGTGACCACCGGCTTCGGCGCCAGAGTGCCCCCGGGCATTGACTCGGGGGGACCTCCGGACACATGGGCGGCCGCGGGCGCGGAGAAGGCTCCCGGCGCGGGGGGACCCCCGGTACGGGGAGGGTTCCCGGGGCAAAGGTAGTCGCCTGTGGAGGTTCTAGGCCCGGTGCCAAATAACCCCCTGGAATGGGGAAGGCTCCGGGCATGGACTGGCCTCCCGGCGCAGGAAACATTCCCGGCGCGGGGAAGGCGGCCGGGTGCCCCATAAAGAATGGAGGTGGTGCCCCTATAAACGAGTATGGGGGCAGATAGACGGGAGCTGGGGGCCGCTCTAAGATGCGCAACAACTACTCCAGGTTGTGCTGGGCACTGAGTTGGGCCTCGACCAAGGCCCCAAGAAAGGGGTCTCCGAGACCTGGAAGGTGCAAGAGTACGTCTCGCAAGGGACGCTCCGCGACCGTTGCGGGGAGCTACAGTCACTCCACATCCAGGTTTGTTCTCAAACCGGTGGGTCATATTTTCTAAGATTTTATCAACTCTCGGGCTTCGGCTGACTTTCGTGTTCATAGGAGGCGGCCCTCTCCTGGGGCATCGAGGCGCGCTTCGACAAGGCGTTGAAGGAGGTGGAGGGGAAGTCCGCCGCCTTTTTCGAGGAGCGGGACGATGCGCTCCGGGAGTTGGCTCGAGTCCTGGCCCAACTCCACGCCTCCGAGAATGCCAACGACCGGCTCCAGAGAGAGGCAAGGGCTAAGGAGGATGCCCTTTGGGAGCTCGAGGGCTCCAGTGCCCGGGCGGTGATGGACGCGAGTCACTCTGTCTGCTTGTCCCTCGAAGGGCTTGGGGTGAGCCTCGGCGTGCGGGGTAGCTCTGAAGCGGCACTGGTGACGCTCGCGGAGGCTGTGCGTTTTCTTAACGCACAAGTCTCTGTGATCCCGGAGGCCGCCGATGCTTGGGCAAGGGGTCAGGCGATCCCGGTGGTGGCTGCCGCCGCGGGGCTTGTGGAACACCAGGGGATCGGCGCCCGGGATATCAGGGGCCGGATCCCCCGAGGCTTTCCCGAGTTCTTCGAGCTCTCCAGCGAGAGGTGGAGCAGCTCGCCGATGGCTTCTACGATCAGATCGTACGGGTACGATTCCCGGTGCCGGCGCCTCCGAGGGCGGACACTACGGCTCCGGTGGAGGCCTCCCGGGGGGAGAACACCAATGAACAAGTATGAGCCTCCCCCCCGGGCCTTTATATAGGTCCTTTTTTGTTTTTAGGATTTTTGCTCCTGGTAGCTTCTTAGAAGAAGCCCCGGAGACTTGTACAAAAGACATTTTGATGCAATAGAATGAATTTTTGGCTAAGTCTTGAATTGAATTTACTAGGCGCCCCAGGGGGTTACTCCCGAGGGAGAGCCCCCGAGAGTTGAGCGCAACCTTAGAGGCGCCCCAGTGTTGCGAGGAGCTTCCCTGGAGATAAGCCCTCCAGGCTCCGGCTGGTATCACTCAGAGGATGCCCTAGCCGCCTTAATTTTGCTAAGTCTCATCTCTGGGGGACATCGTAGGGGTGTCTCCCAGGAGACGATCCGGTTGCGTTGGCTCCCGGAGTGGCACCTAGACAACTTTGACAACCACCACGCTGAATTATCCCCTCTGCGACCGTGGTCCCGGAGGGTTCCACCGCTTCGACTACTCCCACCGGCAGGCTACGAGTATTGGCCCGAGGACCTGCTTCGGGAGCCCCAGGACGTATACGGGGCTTGTATCGAGACCTAGCCCGGGAGCTATCAGAAGGCCTCCTAAATTATTAGGTGTACGAGCCTTCCGAGTTGCATCTTGCATTTAATGTACCGATACCCACCGGAGGGGGAAGATGTTCTCCGGTTAAACATTTCAATAAAGCTAAGTTTGCTTGCTAACTTGTTTTTGAAACTTTTCGAATTCTCAAAGGATGGTCCGGAAGAGGGCAATCCCCGGGCACGAGTTACCTCCCTCCCCACAGCGGGTTGGAGCATGGCTCCGCGCGCTGTGGGGGAGAAGTGAAAAGCCCAGACACTAATGATTGTCGGGGTAAAAATTCTCCAAGATTTTCCAAATGTCCCGATGAGAAATTTCCCGGTCAACGTGAGAACGGGGGGCTGGGTAAAAAGCTTCCGTGAACAATTTTTCCACAATCCCGGTGAGAAATCCTCCGGTCGTCGTGAGAATGGGGAGCGGGGTAAAAACCTCTGGGAACGGTTTTTCGAAAATCCCGGTGAGAAATCCTCCGGTCGCCGTAAGAACGGGGAGGTGGGTAAAAATCTCCGGGAACAATTTTTCAAAAATTCCGGTGAGAAATCCTCCGGTCGCCGTAAAAACGGGGAGCCGGGTAAATACTTCCGGGAACAATTTTTCAAAAATCCCTTCTCGTCAGGGAGAATTTCGCTCCCCGAGGAGGATGAGCCCGATGATGGGTCTGAGTGTTTGAGAGGGGACTAGTCTCTCAAATTGACTCATTACCTCAATCCTTGAGGAGTAGGTTGCCGCTTACCCCCTCAGTCCACGAGGGGTGATTGTAAGTCGCCCTACGGGAGTGGGGGCTCCCGTCGTCGGGACTTTTTTGGGTCATGATAGCCCACTTCCTCGCGGGGAGGGCATCGCCGTGAGAGACAGTAATCTAGGGACCTGCAGGGAGCCCAAGCTAAGAAAAACCAATTGTATTAACAAGGAATTGAGATACAACACCTCCCCCTGCAAGATCGTGACGGGGGAGGGAACGGTGAGTACAATGTCCCCCTCCCCCCCCCCCCCGGCGTAATCTCTCCAGGGGAGGGGACGAGCCCATAGGCTATATGTAGAACTTGTGAAGCAAGCGTGCGTTCCACGTGTGCTTCAACTCCTGCACTTGAAGGTTGGAGAGCTTGTAAGCTCCCGAGCCCAGGACTACTGAGATCTTGTAGGGGCCCTCCCACTTGGGGGAGAGCTTGCCCTGGGCTTGGGGGTCGGTTACGCACTTGAGGACAAGGTCCCCAAGGCGGAAAGCTCTTTCACGGACGCACTGGTTGTATGCGCGCGCCATTTTGCGCTCGTAGATGGCGTGGCGGAGGAGGGCTTGGTCGCGTTCCTCTTCGATGAGGTCGACCTCCAGTCACTGATTTGCCTCATTGGCTTGGTACATCGCGGTCATAGCTCCATCGAGGAGCTCGACCCGCAGCAACCGGAGGCCAATCTTGGGGGGAGAACCGCCTCGGCTCCGTACATGAGGGAGAAGGGTGTGCGTCCCGTCGCCCGGCTCGGGGTCTTACGCATGGAACAAAGGATGCTAGGGAGCTCCTCCGCCCATGCACCCTGTTTGGAGGCAGTTTGTTCGAGCCGTCGGCGTAATCCCTGTAGGATTATGCCGTTGACTCTTTCAACGGCCCCGTTGCTCTGGGGGTGAGCTACCGAGGTGAAGTGGATGGTGAGCCCCAAGCCTTCACAGAATTCCCGAAAATATGCCGAGTCGAATTGGGTCCCATTATCAACAGTGATTTCCCGGGAGACCCCAAAACGACATACGACATTTTTCCAGAAAAACCGCTGTACTGCCCGATGCTGGCCAGAGGCTCGGCCTCTACCCATTTGGTGAAGTAGTCGACTGCGACCACCGTATACTTGTAGCCCCCGGGCACTGGGGGGAAGGGGCCCAGGAGGTCCATCCCCCAGCGGATGAAGGGCCAAGTTATGGGGATAGTCTGCAGCGCCACAGAGGGGAGGTTGGAACCCTTGGCCATCTTCTGGCAGGCCTCGCACGTGGAGACAAGGTCTCGTGCGTCACCGACCACCGTGGGCCATAAAAGCCCTGATGAAGGGCCTTGGCTGCGACGGCACGCAGAGCCAGGTGAGACTTGAAACTCCCCGAGTGGATGTTCTGGAGAAGTTGGAGCCCTTCCGGCCGTGGGAGGCAGCGGAGCAGGGCGGAGGCCCCCCACTTGTAAAGCTTCCCCTCCAGCAGGAGGTATGCCCGAGTCTTGGCTTGGAGGCGCTTGACTTCGGTCTCGTTGGGAGGGTCCCCCTCCCCCTTGATGAAGGAGATAAGGGGGTCCATCCAAGATGCGACTCGGGCAATCTCGGAGACTTCCGGGACGTGGGACCCATTGTCCGCGTCCGGGGAGGTCACCGAGGGCTTCGCGATGATCTCCAAAAAAGCTCCGTTGGGAAGCGGTTCCCGGGCGCTGGCTGCCTGGGCCAAGGCATCGGCCCGGTCATTGTCCCTCCGCGGGATGTGCCGGGCCTCTAGGCCGTCGAAGTGCTTCTCCATCTTGCGTACCTCCTGCAAGTAGAGGCTCAAGTTTGCGTCATGGCACAAGTAGGACTTGCCCATTTGGCAAACTACGAGCTGGGAATCTCCTTTCACGAGGAGGCGACGAATTCCCAAGGAGCACGCGAGGCACAGCCTTGTATTTGGTGACGTTGTTAGTGGCGGGGAACTCGAGCCGCGCCGCGTACTCCAGTTCCTTCCCCTCAGGGCTCCAGAGGACTACCCCCGTGCCGGCCCCAGCGAGACACAAGGAGCCATCAAACATGAGCGTCCAATGGTCACCGGGCCGGGGCGGTTAGGGGAGGCTCTCGTCTCTGAACCCGGAGGCGGGGGTCCACTCCGCCACAAAGTTGGCGAGGACTTGTGACTTGATGGCGGAGCGCCCAGTAAGGAAAAAAGGAGAAGGGAGCGAGCTTGGCCCCCCACTTTTCGATTCGGCCAGTGGCTTCTTTATTCCAGAGTACCTCTCCCAAAGGGAGGGACGACGGGATAGTGATCGGGTGTCCCAGGAAGTAGTGATAAAGCTTCCGGGACGCCATTAGGAAGGCGTAGCAGATCTTCTCCATCTTCGTGCATCGAGTTTTAGCCCCTTGGAGGGCCTCACTCACGTAGTACATGGGACGTTGTTGCCCATGCTGCTACTTTACCAACACCACGCTTACAGCGACCGGGGTCGCGGCGAGGTAAAGGAGCAAGGGTTCTTCCGGAGACGGGCTCACGAGCATTGGAGGGCTCGTGAGGTACCTCTTCAAGTCGTCGAAGGCCTCCTAGACCTCGGGAGTCCACTGGAACCCTTCGAGGCCCCAGAGGATATTGAAGAACTGGAGGCCATGTTCCCCCGACCGCGAGACGAAGCGACTCAGTGCGGCCAGGCGACCAGTGAGTCACTGCACGTCTTTGACCAAGCGCGGCGGGGGCATATCCAGGAATGCCCGAATCTTTTCGGGGTTGGCCTCTATGCCCTGCTGGGACACGAGGAAGCCCAGGAGCTTCCCCCCACGTACGCCGAAGGCGCATTTTTCCGGGTTGAGCTTCAACCCGTATGCTCAGAGGTTGCGGAAGGTCTCTGCTAAGTCGTCGATGTGAGCGGCTGTGCGGAGGCTCCTGACGACTGCGTCGTTGATGTAGACTTCGACGTTGTGACCGATCTGGTCCTTGAGGACCAATGTCATGAGTCGTTGGAAGGTCACTCCAGCGTTCTTCCGCTCGAAGGGCATATGGACGTAGCAGAAGGTTCCGAGGGGAGTTATGGAACTCGTCTTTTCCTCATCCCCTTCCGCCATCCGGACTTGGTGATAGCCCGAATACGCATCCAGGAAGTTCATCAACTAGCACCCCACGGTTGAGTCGACCAGCTGGTCAATCTGCGGGAGCGGGAAGTTGTCTTTGGGGCAAGCGCGGTTGAGTTCGGTGAAGTCCACGCAATTCACCACTTGCCGTTCGACTTCTTCACGAGGACGGGGTTCGCGAGCCATTCAGGGTGCAAAACCTCCCGAATGAACCCCGCCTCT
The DNA here is from genome assembly GCA_019359835.1 of Pharus latifolius. Classification (NCBI taxonomy): domain Eukaryota; kingdom Viridiplantae; phylum Streptophyta; class Magnoliopsida; order Poales; family Poaceae; genus Pharus; species Pharus latifolius. The sequence continues at coordinate 38,209,661 of CM033325.1, forward strand.
CTGAGCTTGGCGATCTCGGCCTTGATTGGTCCTTGGCGTTCAAGGGAGAGTTTTCTCAGCTTCTGTTTGATTGGGGGGTGACCGGGGGTAACTGCGAGCTTATTCTCGATGACATCTCGGGCGACGCCTCGCACATCGGAGGGCTTCCAGGCAAAAACGTCAGAGTTCTCACGTAAGAAAGTTGCGTGTTGCTCCGCGTGCTCTTCATGGAGATCCACCCCGATCTTGACGGTCCTATCTCCGTCGTCCGGGGACAGCGGGACCTTCTGGACACGGCTTAGGGGGAGACCTCCCGGAGGTTACGGCGGTGGCGTCTAGCGCTGGGGAAGAGGTCTCTCCCCCTGGGGTCTTGATCATGTTGACACTCCCAATCATCGCGCTGGCACGCTCGTATAAAGCGCGGGCCACGTCTAGGTTGCCCCGGGCAGTGATCACGCCGTGAGGTCCAGGGATCTTCATGCAGAGATAGTTTTGGTGGATTGCGGCCCCTAAGCGGTTGATCGTGGTCCTCCCCATGATTGCATTGTATGAGGAGGGGAGGTCCACCACGTCGAATCGGACCGTCTCTGTCCGGTAGTTGTCTGGGGTACCGAAGGTCATGGGGAGATCCACCTTCCCCACCGGGTGGATCGTCTTCCCTGGGACGAATCCCTGCAAGGGCCCAGCTGCGGGCTGCAGTAGCTTCTCATCGACCTGCATCTCCCTAAACGTCTTCAGGTACAGGACATCGGCGGAGGTTCCACCATCGATGAGGATGCGTGCCAGGTGCCAGTTGTAGATGGTGGCGGAGACGATGAGCGCGTCATCATGGGGGAAGTGAATCCCGCCCACGTCTTCTGCTGTAAAAGTGAGGGGGACGTCCGACCATTTGGGTGGCCGAGACGTATGCAGCACCCCCCACTACCTTTACTTCACACGCGTACTCCTTGCGCTGGTGCTTGGAGTCCCACCCAGAGGCGGACCCTCCCATAATGACGTTGACACGCCTTTGGGAGGTTTGGAGGGGGAGCGTTTCTGATGGGTCCCCTTCTCGCGCTTGTCCTTGATGTCCCCCCGCAGGGGCAGGAAGGGCCGATAAGGCTGGTTGAGGGGGCAAGGAGGTAGGAGTCCCCCCCCCCACCCATGATGGTCGAGGAATGCGGTGAAGTGTTGGAGTAGCTGGTGGCATTCCAGGGTAGCATAGGTATTGGACTTGTGCAAGGTACACCACAGACCTTCCTTGCCTCCTACCGTGGGGCCTTCACGGCCGTGGGACGACTGCCCCCCCACCCCCCACACGACCTTTTGGCTTGGGGAAGGGGCAGTTGCCCTTGGAGGCATCGCGCGAGCCACCTCTGCCCTCGAGGACAAAGGTGTCCCAAGGCCATGGCTCGCTACGATTGCCCCTCTTGGGGCGCTTGAGGGGGTCCCTAGCCTCACAGTCGACGGGGGCGGGAACTCCCTGGTTTTTCTTCCAGAGGTCATCCTCCTCCGCCCGAGCGTACTTCTCGAATATGTTGAAGAGCTCATCAGTGGAGGAGGGGCAGCTTCGAGAGAGCCTTCGATGGAGCTCCCCGGGGAGGATCCCGCTCTTACACGCCTCAATGACTGTGGAGTCGAGGATGTGAGCTACTTTGCTCTTGACCTGAGCAAAGCGCTTGAAGAAGCTGCGGATGGTCTCCCCCGTCCTCTGTCGGACAGTGTAGCTGCGACGAATCCAGGGGACGCACATAGTTCCCCTAGAAGTTCACGCAAAACTCGCGTTTGAGCTATGCAAAAGACTTGATGGAGCCAGCCTTCAGGTTGTAAAACCATGAGCCGGTGATCGCTGTCAGGTAGAGGGGGAAGACATTGCACTGGACTATCTCGTCCCCCCAGCCACTGAAATGGTTGTGGAATACACCTGCACAAACACGTAGGGGTCGGCCTCACCATTGTAGTGTTCGATGTGCGGCGGGCGGTAAGGCCGCGGCCATCGAATGCACTAGAGCCGGAGACACAGCGGTTGGTTAGCCCCCTCCACCTCTCGGGGAGAGTCCCAGTCGCTGTCCCCTTGGACAGGGGACGCGTGTTCATTTTTGGAGTCGAGAAGGGGCCCAAGGGGTCCGCCGACATGGCGGTAGCCCCGATTTTCTTCCAGGTTAGTCGAGCTAACCTCCAGGACGTCCGGGCACCCCTCGGTAGCGGCGGTTGCTTCTTCAGTGGGCCTCTTTCCTCGGCCAGAACGGGTTCACCGCGTCCACGACCCGGGGGAGGCTCCAGTCGGTCGTGCGAGGGAGCCTCCCCAGACCTGGTGGTACACATTTGCTCGACCTCCTCCCTGGTAAAGCGGACCTGATTCGCCGAGGGAGCCCTCCGGGGCAACCCCGGGGGAGGAGGGAGTTCATGCGTAGCGGTCGCGAGCTCGGGAGGTGCAATCGGGGCGCAGGTAGAATCCACCTCCGGGTGGTCCCGGGGAGTGCCACCCGAAACCAGAGAATGGGGGCCCCGACGGGGGAGATCCAGCGGCGGCGCGGGAGCCGTCTGGCGGGCCGCTTCCGGCACGATGGGCACGACCTGCTGGGTGAGGCCGGTACCCGGCCTCGGGAAGGCCCCGGGGACAGGGTAAACCCCCGGCATCGGGAACGCTCCCAGGGCCCACCGGAGCGTAACCCCCAGTGGAATCATAGGTCTCGGGAGCGACCTGAGCTCCGAGGGTCGGAGGGGCCACCGGGTGTCCCATAAACGGGGGCATTGCCCCCATAAACAGGAACTGTGGTGGGTAGATGGGGGCCGGCGGCCGCGCCAGGACGAGGAGTAGTTCATCCATTGAGCGCTGGGCGCAGAGTTGGCCCTCCACAAGATCTTCGAGTAGGGCGTCCCAGGAGGCCGGAGTAGCCACCGGGGGAAGGCCAGCCCCCCCGGGGCGTCCGCGATCACCGGATCAAACCCGGAGGCCTGCCCACCGGAGACTACCAGAAGGGTTAGATGTGGTACCTGGGTTTGGCCGTGTTCTGGCGGGAGCGCCGGGAGGGCCGTGCTTTGGAGGGGTGGTGCCGGGTTGCTGGGACCGGATTCACCAGGTAGGGCGCGAGCCCTCGTTCTTGGGGGAGCCATGGCGATTCGTCGCGAGGTCCCCATGGCCGGCGCCAACTGTCGTGGTATTATGAGTACCCTGGCAGGTTTTTTGGTTGTTCCTAGCGAAGAAAAGACGACGCGAGCTGACCGCGTGACCAGTCCTCTCCCGTCGGGCAAACACGAAGAATGACACAAGCACTACCACAGAAATAGACATCCAGGATGGCACATCACAGACGATTATGAACTGTTCAATGGAAAACCGTCTGTGAAGGCCTGTCGGGAGAATATGTTCAGTTATCACAGTCGGTTCTGATGTCAAAAAACAATTGTGATAGTAAACCAGACGGTTCTGAACACAAAACCGTCTGTAATAATCTACTTATCACAGACGGTTCTAACCTAAAACCCGACTGTGATAGATACAATCGGTTCTCAGCTGAGAGCCGTCTGTGATAACTAGAATATCACAGACGGTTCAGAACTCAGAACCGACTGTGATATATACAGTCGGTTGTGAACTAAGAACCGACTATGATAGTGTAGTTATCATAGACAGTTCTGTGGTCTGAACCGACTGAAAAAGTGCCAACGCTTCGAATTCTCAACTGTGATCATTTCTGTCTCTGATCTTCGCGCACGGCGCCTAGGAGAACACGAAGCATCACTTTGGAAGTTCTATAAATTGACAGTGGAAAAATTGTCATTTACTTTACAAGTTTTTATAATTCTCAGACTGTTTGATTCCTTAGCTTCTCTGCACCAATGGCATCCTCGATGGCATCGTCAGCCTCGCCCTCCCCGGTAAGAACTCTCAATCTTTTGGACTTACCCCTGTATTGTTAATCCCTGTTCAGTACATTCTTGACCTGTTGATTTGCACAGGGAAGGGGAGCCGTGGAAGACTCGGGCAAGGTGAAAGCCAAGCTGAGGGCCCTCTAGGAGGAGCACAAGCTCCTTACGGACAAGCACACTTGGCTACGGCTTGACCTTGACGATCTCTTCCAGCACATTCAGCGCATGAAGACGGATGGTGACAATGCTAGGGCGAGGACGAGGCGTCTTCGCGAGAAGAAGAAAGCCATGGATATGACCATCGCTGGCTGCGGTTTGACTATGAAGGATACCATCGCGAAGTTGAGGGAGGTCGCAGGCCTTCTCGACGCGGTAGTAGTTGATCCTAAGAAGGACAACTTGTCGCTGGAGGAGTCCTGCGTCCTGGCTGCAAGTCAAACTGACTTTATTCTAGATGCAGCCAGGGCTAAGACCACTCGTTGACCTAGCATTCTGTATTTTTACTTTTTTTTGTAAGTGATGAAAAAAATTATTGAAAACTTTGTTCTTATGTCAACTTTCCAATTTTCCAGCACATTCTTGGACTGCATGCTATCTTCCCTCTTTCTTTATCTTTCTTTAGCTTTTGGCGAACATTTGACCATACAAAGGTATGTGCACTGTGTGCGATCAAGGAACGACTATCACGATCTTTGGCTTGTGAGGGCAGTCCATCGGAGCCCTTCAAATAAAATAGAAACAATATAGAAGTCACAGGTCCCATGCAAATAATATAAAAAGATTATAGAAGTTGGGCTTATTTGGCTGGATGGCATTGTAGCATGCCAAACGCCTCGAGTTATGAACGTGCTTTGAATATCACAAACGGTTCTGAGGTAAAAAACGTCTGTGATAGTCACATTACAGACGGTTTTTATGTAAGGCCCGACTGTGATAGCCCCAACAGTGTCCGACACTTCGAATTCTCAACTTCTTTCAATATCACAGACGGTTTTTAACTCCAAACCGTCTGTGATAGTAACATTACAGACGGTTTTTATGTAAGGACCGACTGTGATAGTCCCAACAGTGATCGACGCTTCAAATTCTCAGTGGTTCAACTGGAAGCAAAACTCCAGGGAGGGAACAAGTATTTGTAGAAGTCGAACAGTTCAATATTCCACAGGCATATTAAAGATGGTTCGGACATCAGAACCGTCTGTAATAGTCATATTACAGACGGTTTGGACATCAGAACCGTCTATAATATTAAAGCAGACGGTTTTGATCTCCCAACCGTCTATGATAGTCCCAACAGTGCCTACGCATCAAATTCTCTACATGCAATTGTTGATAACCGCACATAATAACTGCGCAGATGATTATTTACTTCAAATTTAATTTGCATCGAATTATGTAATCTGACACTTCAACTTCCTAAGTGGGCACTACTATTTTGCCATGTTGCAGTTTATCTCCCGAGAAGTTATCATGAATTTATTGATCTTGAAAACAAGTAGTGCGCTCCACTTCAAATTCTCAACAATGTGTTGTGTCTTTTCCGTTTCTGATGTTTGCGCGACGCACTAGCCTGGGAACACGAAGTGTCGACTTGGAAATTCTATAAATAGCTTATTTTTCATTAATGTGAAAAAAATTAACTAAAAATTTGTTCTTATGTAAATTTTACAATTTCCCCGCACGTTCTTGGAGAAAGAGAAGTGGAGTGGTTCGACTGGAAGCAAAACTCCAAGGAGGGAACAAGTATTTTTAGAAGTCGAACAGTTCAATATTCTAAGCATATTAAAGACGGTTCGAACATCAGAACCGTCTGTAATAGTCATATTACAGACGGTTTGGACATGAGAACCGTCTGTAATATTAAAGCAGACGGTTTCATATCCCAACCGTCTGTGATAGTCCCAATAGTGCCCACGCATCAAATTCTCTACATGCAATTGTTGATAACCGCACATAATAACTGCGCAGATGAAGAGACTTAATTATTTACTTCAAATTTAATTTGCATCGAATTATGTAATCTGACTCTTCAACTTCCTTTGTCGTGTTGCAGTTTATCTCCCGAGAAGTTATCATGAATTTATTGACCTTGAAAACCAGTAATGCGCTTTTTAAAACTGGAGGCACCCGCGCATATGAACCGTCACCTTCTGGTTCTATAAATAGCAAGGCTCCTAAATCCCTGTCTTTAGTCCCTCCTCAACTCCCACCTTGATGGCGAGCCAAGATTCCAATGAGGTTATTGAAATTGAGAGTGATGAGGAAGAGATAAGTAATGAACTCGATCTGGATCTTCAGAAATTAAGTCAATCCTCTCTGAAACTCTAATGCAGATCTTTCTTTTATGACTTAATTACCTCCAAACAAATACATTTCGAAATCCACAGGTGCCTGAGGAAATGCTCCCTCCAAAGAAGAGACTCAGAAATGATGAAAGATCCTCTAGTGGAGCTGCAGCGAAGACTCTAGAGGGTGCTAAGGCCTGTGTTGCCACATTGGCCCTTGCAACCCCTCCAGTTGCAACTTCATCTCCACCTTTGGAGATCCACAACAATCCTTCTGTCGACGATTCAGACTCGGGGTCGTCAGTCGAACTTATGCAAAATTTATAAAAGTGAGACCTTTCAGGGTGACCCTCTGGGAAGGTATGTAGAATTATGGAGAACTGGAGCACAGAGAAATTTATACAGGTTCGGGCCCTCGATGGTGGGAGTAAAAGCCCTACGTCCTGTTGGAATTGCACTATGTGTAGTAAAGAGTTACAGGTGATGGGAAAAGACCTTCACAGGCGAAGGTTTTCCCTGTACAAGTGTACAAAATGAAGCTTAGAAGGTTTATGAAAACTATCTAGTCTAAGCCGTGGCCTTGGCTGTTTGAGTTGTGTCTTGATCTCTTTATCGATCTCCCTCCCTATTTGATACATCATGCCGCCCTTTTATCCTAGTCGAAAGGGCGCCAAATAGTAACTGCATCAAACAGTTGTTTGAATGCGGTTTGGAGAACCGCTCTTAACTCCCACGCAGGTTTAACACGTGTTATTTGTGGATAACTGCACGTATTAACCTCCTAACGGTTGATCCCCACATGGAAGAATCTTCGGGATACTTGGGATATTCTCGTTATAAGAAAAGAATACTCCCAGATCCCCTGGTCGAAAGTGCTCTGACCGCGTGATATTGGCTGACCGCGCAACACCTTCAGCCTTCTGTCCGCGCACAGCATACGAACTTCTGACCGCGCACTAGCTACGTTCTGATCGCGTAAAGACTGCGATCTGATAGCATATAACCTACGACCTTGGGCTGGTACTTCTGGAAATGTCTTGAGTTCGCACCGCCAGGCACGTGTCTGGCTCGAATCTATCTTGAACCAGTCGTGCACTTATTTGAACTGGCTCGGGTGTCAATCCTCGTCAGCTAGCCCCCAAATTCGAAGAAAACGAAGGGACGTGTTTATTTCGAATTTAAAAACATGCATCGAATTTTCAACCCGACGCTTCAAATCCTCCACTTAGTGGCGCACTAAGTAGGACGGTTGGTTCCCTGAGACGGGCTCTGGGTATTATGTGATGGGTAATGATGGCACTGTTGAAACATTTTTTAACCCAAGGTGAAATTGTAAATGCTTTTAAAAACCCGAGGCGTTCGGAATGTGAACCGTCACCTTGGCGACTATAAATACCGAAGCCTTCGAATTACAAAGCTCCACAACTTCTTTTCACGGCTAAGTTTCTTCCAAAGCTACCTTCATCCTTCTCTTCATCCACTTCCTGATGGCAGATCACAACATCATCGAGATTGAGAGTGATGAAGAGGAAGTTTTCGAACAAGGGCCTCAGATGCCTGAAGATCCATCTCCTTCAAGGAAGAAACCCAAGGTTGACGAGGGATCCTCCAGCAGAGCAAAGGTAGAAGAAGCAACGTCGTTCTTTCTTCCTTCTGTTCCTCATGCATCTAGGCAGATTGAGCTTTCATCCCCACCTTTGGAGGGACGTTCTTCTCAGTTTTCTCCATTTCATCCCAATGCTCCCCATTTTTGTTTGGATGATTGATTTTCTGGTCGGCAAGCGGTGACTATCCGACCAGAAGATCTTCAATTTGTGTTGGGGAAGCAATCTTATGGTGGGAAGGTTGTACTTCCACCATCCAGTGATCATCTGTTTTTATCGGATGATCTACTTTCCAGGATGCATATACCAACCTGTCGCTCGCTAGGATTGGTAATTACTTCTGTCTCCCTTTGCTCGTCTGTTATAGTTAAAGAAAACTAACATCTGCAAATGTAGGAGACGAAAATTGTTGGAGCTCCCAGTGACCAGCCTGCTGAGATTCTACCTCTTTCCCTCGAACAAATTCTCCAAGGGGAAAAAGAGGCCCTAGAGAAGAAGACCGAAGAAATGTCTTCGGCAATTCTTCACCTAGCAAAATGTTTTGAAAAATCCCGTGAAGAGGCACACCAGTTCCATCGAGAGAGGGATCACGCTCAGCAACAGCAAGAACTCTCCGACTTGATTAGGGATAGTAGTGCGTCTCTTGTTAGGGACGATGTAGATAGGCTTAGATTAGTTGCTAGTTCTCTGGGGGTTGTCAGTGTAGATCCTACTGACAACAACATGTCCCTAGGAGAACTTTGCAAACTTCTTTCAGATCAGGTCGACGCTTTAGTCGCCGGTATCCCTTTTGTATGTAAAGAATGCAACAAATAAAATCTTCTTCTTTATATGAATATTCTTTACATCTTCTGTGCGAAAACATGGCCATAAGCAATGTCTTTACGACCATTCATACATAGGCAAACTTCAGTTCCGCGACCAGAATCGCGTTTTCATAGTAGTACCGCGATCAGCACTGATACCGCGATCAAACTTGAAGCCGCGGTTAGAACCGAAGTTCAACTCTAAAAGATTACTGCGACCAGAACCGAAACTCGATCAGACCGTCACTTCGATTATAATCGGAGCCTAGTCGAGGACATGGTTCTGACCATACCGCAATCTGATCAAACATATCCGTACGTTCAAAAACTTGGCCATAGGGTATTTTCGTGAAAATTTTCAGGGCACATGAAGGAAGATGTCCTTCGAAAATCCTTGAAAACTTCTTAAGATTTTGTATCTCTAAATCTCGAAATAAAGAAGTCCTTTTTATTTCAGATCCAATACCAGGAACACTTTAACGGGTCTGCCAGAGATAGTATCCATTATGGGAAATGAATAAAATACTCAGTGGAACGTTACTCACATTAGTGCGTCTCCTCGGGTCTATAAAAGGAGCAAGTAGCTTCTTGAGGAAGCCACACAGCCAAAAACCCTTAACATTTCCGCCACACAAAACCTTCGTTCTTCTCAGCCTCCATCTTCCCCAAAGTCGCCAACTTTTCCTTCGATTTCTCATAAGAAATGGCGTCTTGGAGCAGATCGATCCACCATTCTGAGGAGAGTTTGCTAGCACTGGAGAAGGAGGAGATCCTTCCTCCATGGCTTCTAATCAACTGGCGGGCCGCGGAGAAGGACCAAGAAACCCCAGTCGTCGGAGAGGGCGAACTGGTGGTTTTTGAGGAATATCTGCGCTGCAGGTTCCGATTCCCTGAGAGTCGGTTCCTGAAGGACGTCCTCGAGCATTATGGGTTGGAGCTGATCAACCTCCACCCAAATGCAGTGATGATCCTGGCAGTGTTCCAGCATCTGTGCGAGGCGTTCGTCGGAGTGTATCCCAGCGTGGATCTCTTCCGGCGCTTTTATTATTTGGTGTGGTCGAAGAGCGCCAACGCCGCCGGATGCATCTACTTCTGGCTAAGGGAGAAAAAGGAGTATCCCTTCCCGCCCCTGCGAGACTCGGTGCACGAGTGGCACCAGAAGTGGTTCTACTGCACCCCGCCGTCTGAGAGCGGGTTGTGGTTCGAGAACTCGCGGCCGGAGAAACCGAGCGAGTTGGACTCTCTCCCAGCGATGAACGCGGAGTTCATGAAGCACGCCGAGGTCATTCTTCACCTAGTCCAAGAGGCACTAACAGCTCGCGACATCATTCGCTACTTTGTGAAGAATCGGGTGAGCCCCCTGCGTGAAAGGGCTCATCCGGCTTGGGAGATCAAGTCCATGGCAGACAACACCTTGGACTGCAATGAAGGTATTTGTCTTTGTCACTGAAATCTCTTACTTTTGTAATACATTGTCTAACTTGGGAACAGTCCTGCCCTCATCCGAGATCGAGAGGCGGACAAACTATCTCCTCAGGGCCTACAATGCTGATGTAGAGGGCCCCAAGGGATCGCCTCGCCCCCAGAGCTTAGTTCACGCCAGTGACGACCTGAAACAAGAGCGCCGAAAGGTATGTCATCCTTCATTCGACTCTTATTCGCAGGTCTTATATATGCCCAGCGCTGACGAACTTGTCGAAACAAAATAGCTTTTGGGGAGATTCGCAGAGGAGACATTCCCGAGCGAGAACGTTGGTTCCCTGGGAAAACCGACGACGAAGTACGTGAAGAAAATTTCCTCGAAGCCCAGGACGAGGAATCCTGCCCCCAAGAGATCCAAGCAAGCTCTTGGGGAAGGGTCTTCACGGAGCGCTCCTCCTACCGCAAAGAAAACTGCGGTAAGATATCACGTTCCTTCTGTTTTTCCAAGTGCAGACTGGAATCACTTCTTCGTCGTACAGGGCGAGAGGAGCGAGGAGGAGGAGGAAGATGATGTCCCCCTAATCCACCGGAGGAGGAAGATAGCGGGCTCTCCATCCGGTGGCACTCCAGTTTGACCCGCAGAAATAGAAGAAGCGGCAGCGGACCCCGCAGCCACTGAAAGTCCCGGGGTTGCGGGTGAAATCCCTGCCCCTGAAGCCCCCGAAGCTTCAGGGTCTGTTGCTTCTCCTTCCCTGACCGAAGGGGTGACCACGATAAGATTTCTTCATGGTCTTATTTTCTCAATTCCCTCTGTATACTCGTTTATTGAATTAACGCTTATTTAGGGAGAAGAGCTTCCCCCTGCAACTCCTGCAAGTCCTAGGGAGGAAAATCCTCCACTCCTGCGGACAAGGGAGGAGGTGTCCGAACCAGGCCCTACGAGAGTTGCGGATGGAGGACTGGCTCCAGAGGTCCAGGATCCTGCCAGGCCTTCGGAGACAACCCCACCAACCGGACAAGTTGCTTAGGTATGAACGCTTAACATTTAAGTCTTTATCTTCCCCTATGAATGTACTTACAGAAGAGCACACATAGGGAGAAAGAGCCTTGTTCACCAAGAGGAAGACTAGGACAGACAACGACTGTTCCCTTTCTCAGGGAGAGCCTTCCCTGAAATCCCAAAAGCTAATGGGATTTCAGATAAGGTAAGAACCCAATCCTGGTTATATTGAACTGAATGGCTGTGATTACCAACGTAATCGTTGGTCCCTTTTTCCTTGGCAGGCGAAAAGAGGTTGCACCAAGCCCTTCAGCCGCTCCAAGGAGGGTTGAAGTTGCTATAGGTGCCGGAGCCTCCAGTGAGGAGCGCTCCGTCCCTCTGGTCCAGGAAGGCATCCGGACCATGGGGGATCAACCAGGCGTGGAGACCCAATTGCAAACAACAGCAACTAGGAATGATGCCCAGCAGGCACATCCGCCTGCTGCTCCCGTCGAGGTCACAACTAGTCCCCCGACGAGACCTCCTGCCATCCTGGAGGATGTTTCGTTCCAGGAGTATACAAAGGTATGATGAACTTCTCTTTTTGGTACCTGAATTGTACATAGGATACCCTTAATTTCTCTTTGTAACGCAGGAATTATCCCGGATGACGGCCAGGTCGATCGCTATGGTAGCGAGCATCGAGGCCATTCAAAAAGAACGAGACAGCTTGCGCAGGTAAGGATCGATACCCTCCAGTTTGTATAGATACAAGCTCGTTACGACCACTTCTTTTGTTCTGTCACAGAGAGGTGGCGTTTCTGAAGAAGGAAGTGGCCGCGGTCAAGCTCCATTCGATCTCCGTGCTCTCAAATCAAGAGCTCGAGCTTAACTGGCTGCGATTAGAACTTTCTGGTAAGTCAATTCCTGACTAGGAAGACTTAAGTTCTTAATGTGTAAGTAACACTTCCTCTCACTGCAGCGCAAGCAGGTCAAATAAAACAACTTAGTCAGGACAAGATGATCCTTCAACGCTCCATTGACTCCTCCCAAAAGGCGAACAGAGACCTGAGCCGAACCATCTTCGAAAAGCTAAAGATGGTGGCTCGTCTCCTGAGGGCTGATGTGGTCGAAACCACAAAGGACAACCTTAGTGCAAATGACTGGTCTACGGTAGTCATAGCCCAGGCAGAGTCACTTCTCGAGTATCTTCCTGAAGATACACGGCGACGTGAAGAGGTGATCAGGACGAGGGTTCGATCAGCAGCTTCCGCCATTCTCAGTCGATTTCATCTCCACCATGGCCCAGATGCGGATCTGAATCCACTGGTGGGACCGGTTGAGATCGAGAGTAAGGAACAATTGGACGCGATCATGAAGGAGGTCACCCCCCTTGTAGATAAGCTCCTGACTGAGCTTGGGATTGAGTAATCCCTATATCTGTACAGAAATAACATATAGAATGCAAATGCATGTACCAATTGTTTTTGAAAGAAAGTAAATATATTCATATTTTGTTGTTTCATATTATAAACATATCCCCCTAGCCACCGCCTGTGATTATAGATACTGAAGGCTTAGTATTATCAACATAGGAGAAATATAAGTGTAATGAACAGGGATGTGCGATCAGGCCAGCGATTATGATCAATATAACACCTAACCTTATTGTGAACCGGCAGCCACTCAGATGACCAAGGACTTACCAGAAAGCCCCGTATGCGTTGAGAAACGGCTTATTTAGGAGTGACTTATCTGGAAGTGGTCATGAGATCGGCCAATGAATCCGATTAGAACGTGGCAGTGATCTAACCGCCGGCGACCAGCCCCCGAGTCGAGGTCACAACACATGGGCATGAAGGGAAACGTTCATCGTATGAAACCAAAATACTTTTTGTTTTGTTAAACAATGCTAATTGAACAGAAAAGCGATCGAGTACTTACACGTAGAACTTGCGTAGTTGATCGATGTTCCATGTATTGGACAGAATTCGGCCATCCTCCATGGCTAACCACGCGGATCCTGGTCGCGGCACTGAGACAACAGTGTAAGGGCCTTCCCACTTCGGGGAGAATTTGTTGCGATTAGACTGGTCTTGAATTTTTTGTAAAACCAGGTCTCCCACGTGAAGACTACGTGGTCACACCCTTTTGTTATGGTACTTGCGCAAAGCTTGCAAGTATGCCGCGGACTTGATCAACGCGCGATCACGCCTTTCTTCTAAGAGGATGAGATCCTTTGATCGCTGTTCGGACTGATCAACTCGTTCGAATTGTTCTGTCCGAACAGACCCATTACTAACTTCCATAGGAAACACAGCCTTGGCCCCATAGACCAGATGGAAGGGCGTCTCACCGGTGGCTCGACTAGAGGTAGTTCGTAGTGCCCATAGAATAGTATAGAGCTCGTCTGCCCAAGCCCCCGAGCGATTCTTAAGGCGATCAAAAACACGTTTTTTGATGCCTTGCAGTATCTGCCCGTTGGCCCGTTCCACAGCACCATTTCTTTGTGGATGCGCCACAGAAGCAAAGCACACATTGGTCCCAATCTGATTGCAGTAGTCCAGGAAAAGACCACTGGCGAACTGAGAACCATTGTCGGTGATGAGACGGTTTGGAACACCAAATCGAGCAACAATGTTCTTATGGAAGAACTTTTGTGCTGCTGACGTGGTAATACTTCGTACCGGTTCGGCCTCAATCCACTTTGTAAATGTGTCAATGGCTACGAACAGAAGAACCTGTCTCGCGTGAAATTGACACTGAGGACACATCTTGACCATGTGCTTGACATCATCGAGTGCCGAAGGCCAGTAGAACCCTTGTCGAAAGGCTTTTTCGACCAGTGTCCGATATGACTCGTGCGCACCGCATACACCGTCATGTATCTCTTTCAAGAGAGATTTACCTTCCTCCTGAGATATGTAGCCCATGAATACTCCTTGAGTACCCTTTCTATACAAAACTCCCTCTATGAGCTTGTATAGACGCGCTTTTCGAATCAACCGATCGCTTTCGGTTTCATCCTCGGGTAGGGTCCCATGTTCAAGATAGACTCTCAATGGATGAGTCCAATCCTGTTTCTGACCAAGGTTGGTAATGGAGGCTGTTACCGGATCATCCTCGACCGAAGTCATGATCGACGGACGGTCCAAGTGTTCAATGAACACTCCTACCGGAGCGGATGTGCGTGAGGACCCAATTTTGGATAATTGGTCTGCGAGAATGCTGTCCTTTCGCGGGATGTATTGGACTTCGAAATAACTGAAGTGTTTTTCCAATCTCCTCACTTCCCCCAGGTAATGAGCCATTGTCTCATCGGAGGTGCTGCACTCCTTGTTTACCTGGTTTACGACCAGCTGTGAGTCTCCCCTCACCACTAATCGATGGACTTTGAGGAATTTTGCTGCCCGGAGCCCTGTAAGAAGACCTTCATACTCCGCTGCGTTGTTAGTCTCAACGAACTGTAATTGGATGACATACTTAAGCTGTTCACCCTGAGGCGTAACTAAGACCACTCTAGCCCCCGAGTGTTGAAAACTATGGGAGCCGTCGAAGTAGATTGTCCAGTGATCGGGGCATTCCAATTCCTCGGGTACCTGCACGGGTGGCTCAGGGCTGGTCCATTTGACCACAAAGTCGGCCAAAACCTGAGACCTAATCACCGTGCGGGGCGTGAAATGGATATCAAAAGCCCCGAGTTCGATCACCCATTTGGCGATTCGACCAGATTTCTCTGGGTTTCGGACAATATCCCCCAAAAGAAAGGAGGAGGGTACTGTGATCTTGTGAGCTTGAAAGTAGTGTCGTAGCTTACGGGAAGCCATCAGTAGTGCATAAAGTATATTCTGGACCTCAGGGTAACGCCCCTTAGGACCATGAAGTACCTCGCTCACATAGTAGACGGGTCTGTGTATTCCTTCCCTATCCGCGATCAGGACAGTGCTGACCGCGTGTGGTGCGGCCACCAAATAAAGAAGCAATGGTTCTCCTTTGTCGGGAGACATCAATACTGGCAGACTGGATAGGTACGTCTTTACTTCCTGAAACGCTTTCTCGGCCTCATCAGACCATGTGAAATTATGATGCTTCCGCAAGACTTTGAAGAAAGGTAATCCCCTTTCACCTAGTCGGGATATGAAACGACTTAAGGCCGCCATGCGACCAACCAGGGGTTGAACATCTTTCATAGTCGAGGGCGACCTCATTTGTTCGATGGCCCTGATTTTCTCAGGATTGACTTCAATGCCTCTGGAACAAACGAGGAAACTAAGAAGTTTTCCTGAAGAAACCCCAAAAGAGCATTTCTCCGGATTTAACTTTATTCCAAAGCGATTCAAATTACAGAAGGTTTCAGTGAGATCATCCAAATGAGACAATCTCTTGGTACTTTTTACAACCAAATCGTCTACATATGCTTCGAGATTACGCCCTATCTGGGAAAGAAAGGCCTCTGCATCAAGCGCTGGTACGTGGAACCTGTGTTCTTGAGACTGAACGGCATTCTGACATAGCAGTAAGTGCCGAACGGGGTGATGAAGGCAGTTTTCTCTTCATCTTCTTCTGCCATGCTAATTTGATGATACCCTGAGGAAGCATCCAGGAAGCTCATCAGTTCGCAACCCGCAGTTGAGTTGACCAGCTGGTCGATGCGGGGAAGGGGAAAGTCATCCTTCGGACAGGCACTGTTGAGGCTAGTATAGTCGACGCACATGCGCCACTTGCCATTTGACTTGCGGACCATGACCGGATTGGCAAGCCATTCCGGGTGATCGACCTCACGAATAAACCCGGCCTTTAGGAGTTTGTCCAACTCCTCTCGGATGGCTTCCTGTCGGTCAACAGCAAAACGCCTGAGCTTTTGCTTTATTGGTCGTTGTCCAGGCCGAATTGCTAACTTGTGCTCAATTACTTTCCTTGGGACACCGGGCATGTTGGACGGTTTCCACGCAAACACATATGCGTTAGCCCGGAGGAAAGTAATGAGCTCGAGTTCCTATTTGTCATCCAGGCCTGATCCGACCCGAATTGTCTTGGATGGATCATCTGGGTACAATGGAACTAGTTTGAGTTTCTCATCTGGTCGAGGAGCAGCCTTGATCGCGTCGGTGGCGACAGTGGCTACCTGAGCGTCCCGGAGGGGAAGTTGGTCGACCATCTCCAAAGTTAGCCGGTCGCATGTGAGTGCCACGTTGCGACTACCTCGGACCGAGATGACACCTTTGGGGCCAAGCAACTTACCGCACTGATAAGCATAGTGCGTTGCCATCATGAACTTAGCAAGAGTTGGCCTGCCAAAGATTGCATTGTAAGCCGAGTCACAATCAATTACATCAAACGTAACCAATTCTGTTCGGAAGTTATCCGGCTCTCCCAGTGTGACCGGGAGGACCACCTGTCCCAACGGCATCATGGAGGGAGCAGAGATTATCCCATAAAACGGATGGATTATGGGCTTAATCTTCGAGCGAGGAATTTGCATCTCGTCGAGTGCCTTGACCAATAAAATGTCAAGGGAACTTCCTCCGTCGATTAGGACCCTTTCGACTCTCGCATTACTGATGATCGGGGTAATGACCAGAGGAAGCCTCAATGGTCGTGTAAGCCCCGCAGGACAATCAGTGCGGTCAAATGTCAAAGGTATATCCGACCAGCGAGGGTACTGAGGTTCACCAAGGGATGTCTCCGTTTGCTTAACCTCTTGGTTAAAGGCTTTAAACGGCCTTTTCGAAACAAAAGAGGAGGAACCCCCGAAAATAACATTAATGTGATTTTGAGGTACCTGGTAAGACATCTCTTCATCTCCGTCGGCGTCTCTAAGTCCGCATGCCTGTTCTTTGGCCGGTAAGGTCAGCATCGGTCCAACTCCCTGGTAGAAGTCATCCAACTGCTTCAACCAAGTCCTGCAGTTCTTGAGGTCGTGGCCTGCGGAGTTGTGGAGTGGACACCACTTCTTGCCTTACTGCGGATTAGTCGACTTTTCTGGCTGGTCGGCACTACGACCACCAGAAGTAGTTTTATTCTTAAATGAAGGCTTATTACCTTTGGTCGAAGAAGGCTTCTCTACAACTACGACCTCGCGGTATTGTCCAGAGCGGTTCCTCTTCAACTTTTTCTTCCCGCCTGACGAAGATTCTGGCTTCTTGCTTGAATCTTCTTTCCTGGCGTCTTTGAAACCTGGTTGAGGTGGTAGGTCACCCTTATCGACCATCCGGTTCCATTCGACCGCTTCGGCCGCATCGGAGTATCGGTCGGCCATATCAAAAAGATCGGCCACTGATCGAGGAGGGTGAATGAGCAAGTCTTCGGTGAATCTCCGGTATCGAACGACATGTTTGAATGCCCTGATAATGGAGCCGTCAGATATGTTACGGATGGTATTCCTCACCCCGACAAATCTCTTGACAAACTGACGAAGAGTCTCAGTCGAAGTTTGTCGTAGTCGATGAAGATCGTCCTCTTTACCCAGATTTTGATAACAGTTTTGGAAATTACTGAGGATGGCGTCGCACAGCATTTCCCAATTGTAGATGGAACCCTCGGGCTGATTAAACAGCCAGGTTCTAGCCGGTCCTTCAAGGACTGTAGGCAGGTAGTTGGCCATGACCCGGTCATCGCCTCCTGCCGCTTGGATGGCAGTGATATAGATTTGAAGGAACTCGGATGGGTTTTGAGTTCCGTCGAACCTTTCTATGGCCGCTGGTCGAAACTTATCAGGCCAAACAACCGCACGAAGGCCGGGCGAGAAAGCTTTACAACCAACATAGGGACCGTGAACTGCCCTGTGACTCTCGACCGGATCACGAGCGACTTCACGCAACGGTGAAGTTATCCGCGGTCCCAAACGAGAGTGGACAGGGACCCGTCCCTACCACGAGAATCCTGTGTCCGTCTGCACTTGTCCTGGCGGGATGGTACAGGCGGCGGGTAACTTTGTCGACCAGAACCAGAGTGAGAACACTCTCGTTCGCGGGAACGTGTTACCGACCAGGAAGAGGCCGTTGGGGTCGCCTCAGATGCGACCTCGTGCAGTCTTTCCGCTAGGATTCTGGTGAAGGCTGGTTTCTGCGCATCCGTGACTATAGAAGGGAAGTTACGCATGACTTCCGCGATAGATCGCAGTCAACCAAGGGTACTTCTCCTAGGGGCACCAGGTGTTACCGTTTCTTCATCCACCGGGAAACGCTCTGGAGGCAAAGAAGGGGTCTGGTCGCGTCTGCGACCACGTGATCGTCGAGAAGAACTCGGAGCAGCATCGTAACGAGCCTGCGCATCTTGAAGAGCCTCTAGGGCAGTTCTGCGTAGTTCGTTGTTTTGTTGCTCGAGATCTTGATCCTCCTTCTGTTTGCGATCCCGTTCTTCCCTAGCAGCCTGTTGATCAGGAGTTTCCTCCGATAAGGCAGCAAACTGTCTAGGGAGAGAGGTCGCCGATGGGGAAAACATCTCAGTTTGTTCCGAGTCGGACTCCAAATCAAAGAGATGGTGGAGGTTATCAGGGTCGAATCTCCCCGGGCTGATTTCCAGGTCGATATCATCCTTTCCCTCAGCGGGGTCGTATGACGGACCGGACTCACCCTCTAGCGCATTAAGAACCTCGGCGGGTTCTGACCTTGCGCTAGTTGCTCCCTGGTCAATGGACATGACCTGGAGAGATGATTCAACTTATGGGAGATTTTCGCCTCCAACCTCCTCCATCGGAACAGGATCGCTTGGAGAAGGGATTGGAATGTAAGCATAATCCTCGAGATCGAAATAATTCTAGGAATCATATACTCCAACCATATTTCAGCGAACCTCCGGATGAAAATTAGGACGCCTTGAGAAAGGCCCCACGTTGGGAGCCAGCTGTCGACGATTCGGACTCGGGGTCCTCAGTCGAACTTATGCAAAATTTATAATAGTGAGACCTTTCAGGGTGACCTTCCGGGAAGGTATGTAGAATTATGGAGAACTGGAGCACAGAGAAATTTATACAGGTTCGGGCCCTCGATGGTGGGAGTAAAAGCCCTACGTCCTGTTGGGATTGCACTATGTGTAGTAAAGAGTTACGAGGTGATGGGAAAAGACCTTCACAGGCGAAGGTTTTCCCTGTACAAGTGTACAAAATGAAGCTTAGAAGGTTTATGAAAACTATCTAGTCTAAGCCGTGGCCTTAGCTGTTTGAGTTGTGTCTTGATCTCTTTATCGATCTCCCTCCCTGTTTGATACATCATGCCGCCCTTTTATACTGGTCGAAAGGGCGCTAAATCGTAACTGCATCAAACAGTTGTTTGAATGCGGTTTGGAGAACCACTCTTAACTCCCACGCAGGTTTAACACGTGTTATTTGTGGATAACTGCACGTATTAACCTCCTGACGGTTGATCCCCACGTGGAAGAATCTTCGGGATACTTGGGATATTCCCGTTATAAGAAAAGAATACTCCCAGATCCCCTGGTCGAAAGTGCTCTGACTGCGTGATATTGGCTGACCGCGCAACACCTTCAGCCTTCTGTCCGCGCACAGCATACGAACTTCTAACCGCGCACTACGTTCTGATCGCGTAAAGACTGCGATCTGATCGCGTATAACCTGCGACCTTGGGCTGGTACTTCTCGAAATGTCTTGAGTTCGCACCGCCAGGCACGTGTCTGGCTCGAATCTATCTTGAACCAGTCGTGCACTTATTTGAACTGGCTCGGGTGTCAATCCTCGTCACCTTCCAATATCCCCTCTTCAACACCTTTTGTATCATCAGCTCTAATTTCTTGGATGATCCTACTGATGCCAAATCCACTCCTTTGCTGAGAGATGATATAGATAGTCTTAGAGCCATTGGTAGTTCTCCTGGGGCGGCCAGTGTAGATCCTAATGATGCCAATACGTCCCTAGGAGAACTTTGTAAATTACTTTCGGAACAGGTCGACACTAATTTGGTCGCTTGTATCCCTTATGTATGCAAAGATTGTAAGAAATAAGAAATTTCTTTTCCTTATATATCTGGCTTTTCGATTGATTATGTAACTGATAATCACCAAATGATGTTCTGTGTGAAAATGTTAACAAGAAAATACTGCTGCAATCAAGACGGTTTTTAACTCAAAATCGTCTCTGATAGTAACATTACAGAAGGTTTTAATTTCAGGACCGACTATAATAGTCTCAAAATTCTTTGAACATCCACAGACATATATATACAACAAGTATGAAAAACAAGATAAAACCAAATAGTCTCAACATTCATTTTTTTAAATACTAACATTGAAAATAAGATAGAACCAAATATGTAAAACAAGTGGAACAATTGAGCACTAGTCGAACGGTTCGACTGCAAACAATCCAGGATATTATAGACGGTTCGGACCTTATCACTGTCTGTGATAGTAGAGCAGAGTATTGATTTTATAGTTATCACAGACGGTTCTAAGGTAAAAACCGACTGTGATAGTAAAGTGGACGGTTTTGACCTCGGAACCGTCTGTGATATTGTAATTATCACAGACGGTTCTGAGGTAAAAACCGACTGTGATAGTAAAGCGGATGGTTTTGAGTTCGGAACCATCTGTGATATTGTAATTATCACAGACGGTTCTTAATTAAAAACCGCTGTGATATTAAAGCGGACGGTTTTGAGCTCATAACCGTCTGTGATATTTCTGTCATAGTTCTACACAAAATGCACCAATATTACCGACGGTTTAATAAAGTGAAACCCGTCAGTGATATTCTGTTCTTCAAAAATGCACCGATATTACCGATGGTATTATATAGAACTGTCTGTATTGAACCTGGTATAAAAGGTCTTTTGGTGGATGTTTTGAGCTAGTCGTACACTCTTGCTCGACATACACTGTCCAGTTCGAAGAGATTTGGGGCAAGGAAGAGCGAAATCTCGAAAGGCCGGGGGAGCATTTGGGGCAAAAAATTTGAGGATCCAAGGTTGGTACTTGCTCCCAAGGCATACACATTACTTGATTTCATCATCAATATCAATCTCCATTGATTGATCAAATTAGAGTGAGAGGGAGGGGAAGCTACAGTAGCAAATCCTGGTTGTAACTCATTTTCGACCTGTACTGTAGCTATTTAATTGCTTTATGATGTGTGTTATCCACGCCCCAAACTAATTGCTTGCAGTTCAAATAGTAGTTAACTATTTATACCGCAAACTCCGCATCAAACACTAGCTAGCTAGATTTATATAATTTATTGCGTGTCAACCGTACATAGAGTATTACTAATTAGCATGTGTATGAATTTGATTAATTGCAGATGGTCCAAGACTGGATGTATAATGACAACCGAGTGGGTGAAGAATACATGAAAGGTGTTTTTGATTTCCAAAAGGTTGCTGAGCAAGATATGGCGAAGAAGAGTTTACTATATATGTACTGTCCTTGTGTAGACTGCCAGAATCTTAAGATGTTCACCAACTCATCTCAAATTGTCGCCCACTTGATCCGACGTGGTTTTAAAAAGGGGTACACGTGTTGGGTCCACCATGGAGAAGAACCAACTGCAAAACAAGTGCCACTTAGGTTGAGGAATAGGACATGTCGGATCCGAACAACGACTTCAACGAGGATATGCCAGAGGATGACAATTTAGATGACATGTTGCGTGATGTGGAAGGAAATTACAGTGAAAGGGAGTTTGGCAAATTCAAGCGCTTGATTGAGGACTCAGAAAAGCCGTGGTTCCCTTGTTGCAAGTCGAAGTACACAAAGTTGGCCTCTGTGCTTGAACTGTTAAAATTGAAGGCAAGTAACAGCTGGACCGACAAGAGTTTCATGGCACTATTAGATCTTTTGGCGGACATGCTCCCGGAAGGAAACGAGTTGCCAAAAAACACCTACCAAGCGAAAAAGCTGTTGTGTCCTTTGGGAATGGAAGTAGAAAGGATACACACATGCCCTAATGCATCCTTTACCGTAACGACTACAAGGATATGCATGTTTGTACGGTGTGCGGCGCATCCTGCTATAAGCGTAAGGACCGAACCGACGATGGCGACTGCGCTGACATAAAGCAAGGACCTCCTGCTAAGGTGTTGTGGTATTTGCCCGTCATTCCCCGCTTGCAGCGTTTGTTTGCAAACTGTAAAGAGGCAAAATTACTGCATTGGCACTCGGAAGACCGGAAGAAGGATGGAAAGCTGAGACACCCCACTGATTCTTCGCAGTGGAGAAACATCGACAGGGAATTTGTTAACTTCGGAGCGGATTTGAGGAATATAACGTTCGATTTGAGTACCGATGGAATTAATCCTTTTGGTAACATGAGCAGTCGGCATAGCACTTGCCCGGTTCTTTTGTGTATCTACAACCTTCCTCCTTGGTTGTGTATGAAGCGCAAGTACATCATGATGTCTCTACTTATCTCAGGACCAAAACAACCCGGAAACAATATTGATGTGTACCTAGCACCATTGATAGAGGATCTCCAAACAATGTGGAATGAAGGGGTGCAGGTATGGGACGCATACAAATGAGAGAGCTTCATCCTACGTGCTATGATATTCTGCACCATCAACGATTTCCCTACCCTTGGAAATTTGTCTGGCCGTAGTACGAAAGGAGCCAAAGCCTGCCCCCACTGCGAAGATGAGACTGAGAGTGTGTGGCTGAAGTATTGCAGGAAAACAGTGTAGATGCGTCACCGTAGGTTTCTTCCTAAGAATGACGCGTATCGTAAGAGGAAGAGGGAATTTGACGGCCACAAGGAAGATGGTTCAGCCCCGAAGCCTACGCGCGGGAAAGATGTTTACTCACGGGTGAAGGACATAGACGTTGTATTTGGAAAGGGTCGTAAATTGAAACCCCGCACGAAGAACTCTTGGAAGAAGAGATCGATATTTTGGGACTTACCGTATTGGGAGCATTTAGAGGTTCATCATTGCATTGATGTCATGCATGTAGAGAAGAATGTTTGCGACAGTTTAATCGGCCTATTGCTGAACATTCCGGGGAAGACAAAGGATGGCGTCAATGTGCGGCGTGACATGATTGAAATGAGAATCAGGCCCAAGCTAGCACCGAGAGAGGACGATAAAGGCCGTATATACCTCCCCTCTGCATGCTACACTTTGTGCAAGGCTGAGAGGACAGAACTCTGTAAGCATCTCTATGGTGTTAAAGTTCCATCGGGTTACTCCGCAAATATGAAAAAGCTTGTGTCCATGGGTGATTTGAAATTGCTGGGTATGAAGTCTCATGATTGTCACGTGTTGATGACACAAATGCTTCCTGTTGCCATCCGGAGTATTCTGCCGCATAAGGTCAGAGAGACGATCACGAGGTTGTGTTTTTTATTCAATGCAATTTCTTGCAAGGTCATTGATCCCGATGGACTGGATTCTCTGCAGAGTGAGGTGGTTCGAACTCTCTGTCAGCTTGAGATGTATTTTCTTCCATCGTTTTTTGATATCATGGTCCATCTCACCGTCCACCTTGTCAGAGAAATCAAGATATGTGGACCCGTGTTCCTACGTTATATGTATCCCTTCGAGAGGTACATGGGTGTACTTAAGGCCTACGTGAGGAATCGGTCCTGGCCCGAGGGTAGCATTGTCGAAGGTTATGCAGCGGAAGAGGTTGTTGAGTTCTGCGTCGATTACATGGCCGAGGTAGAAGCAATAGGAGTTCCTGTGTCTCGTCACGAGGGGAGGCTTGATGGTGTTGGCACTATTGGACGGAGAGCCATCACTCCTGATTTCGATATGTACTCGAAAGCTCATTTTTGGGTCTTGCAACACATGACGAAGGTGTCTCCATACATCGACGAGCACAAGTAGATGCTACGACAAGACAATCCTCGCTTATCCGAGGTTTGGATCACGGGAGAACATAACAGTAAATTCAACGTGTGGATGAAAGTGCGAATCACTGGAGAGTCCGCAAGTGACAACCTTAAATGGTTGGCAAAAGGGCCCACGTTTACTGTACAGACATGGCAGGGATACGACATCAATGGGTACACATTTTACACGAAAGCTCAAGATCGAAAGAGCACTGTGCAAAATAGTGGAGTGAGCGTAGAAGCTTTCCATGAGGAGTTCAGCGAGACAGGCCCAACAATGGTAGTACGTGGATTGAACTCGTACTACGGGTTCATTGAAGAAATTTGGGAGCTCGATTACGTACTGTTCAAGATTCCCCTATTTCGATGCCGATGGGTCCAAATCCCACAGGGTGTGAAGGTTGACAGTTACGGTTTCACTTCTCTAGATCTCGATCGAGTTGCTTATAAAGATGAGCCATTCATACTTGCAAAGCAAGCCATTCAGGTCATTTATGTCACTGACCCAGCCAATAAGAAGTGGCACGTCGTCCTTCATGGCAAGAGAAGGATTGTTGGAGTTGAAAATGTCGTAGACGAGGAGGAATACAATCAATTTGATGAGATTCCTCCATTTGGAGATGGCGTATAGGTCGATACTGAAGACACCAGTTACGTGCGTATGGATCACCAGGAAGGGTTATACTTTAAATGTAATCAACCGTACGTCCTTATCTCTCTGTTTCCATCGGTATAGCTTATATCTCCTGTAATTCTCGTCTTTGCAGGGCTGTGGCAAGTGTAAAGTTGAGGATAACATAGCTGTGTATGTGGAAATTGTCGGTCAAAGTCCCCATTTGTATGTAACATTAACTTGAGCAAGCTCCACATTGTATGTTAAATTTATTTGAGCATGCTCCACATTGTAACCAATTTTCGGATCTACGTACACTGTAACCAATTTACGGAGCATTTGGACTACATTTGAAATATCTAAGTGTTCATTTAAAACAAGTTTTCGAGCATTCAGAGTTGAAGAGCTACAGATTTTCAAGTTGTAAAACTTACGTTTCAATAGAGAGATTATCACAGATGGTTATGAATTATCACAGACGGGTATGAATATAGAACCGACTGTGATATTCCCAACAGCGTCTCCAACGCTTCAAGTATTAACGTGCACGGTCGGTTCTCAAGTCCAAACCTCCTGTGATAATCTCAGTCACAGTCGGTTCTCAACTCAAAACCGTCTGTGATAATCTCTCACTATGTAGATTATCACAGACGGTTTTTATGTGAGAACCGACTGTGATAATATTATCACAGACGGTTATGAATATAGAACCGACTGTGATATTCCCAACAGTGTCCGACGCTTCGAGTTCTTAACATGCACCGCCGGTTCTCAAGTCCAAACCGTCTGTGATAATCTCAGTCACAGTCAGTTCTCAACTCAAAACCATCTGTGATAATCTCTCTGGAGATTATCACTATGGAGATTATCACAGACGGTTCTGACGTGAGAACCGACTGTGATAATATTATCACAGACGGTTGTGAATGGTGGACCGACTGTGATAATCTCTACGCGGTACATAGTTCAAGGCAGGCTTTGTCCCGCTCATTTCCAGACTTCGCAACTGTTTTCCCTAGCTCTCTCCGCCCTCGCACCGTTCGTCGCGATCACCTCCATCGCCTCCCCGCAGTCCGTCGTGATCTCCTCCATCTCCTCCTCTCCGTCCGTCGCGATCACCTGCATCGCCTTTCCACCGTCAGGCGCGATCACCTCCATCGCCCTCCCACCTTCTGACGTGATCACCTCCATCGCCTCCCCACCGTTTCTGTCATTCTTGGTTAATTATAAGTATATGGGTTTTGTTATAGAATTATTAGTTGCAGATTTACTTAAACTCTTCTCTCTTTCACTTATGTTAGGAACTGATATGTCTGGTGACGAAATGCACCACTCGGGGAGTCAGAGTGACCTTGCTGGCGATGAGACACCTGGGCCGGAGGTCACCGCGTCCACCGTGGCCCAGCCGCAGAAGAGAAAGGGGCGAGGCCGGATGACATGCGCGCGTCTGGACAAGCGGGAAAAGCAACACGTCCAGTTCGACGACAATGGTGTGCAGGAAGCTCCAGACAAACTTGTCGGTCAATACCACTCACTATGCGGCAAAGTGGCAAGGGAGCGGGTGCCCATCACCACCTCCGACTGGGGTCAAGTGCCCCCAGAGTGCAAGGATGCGCTGTGGGAAGAAATGCAGGCGGCGTTTCACATTCCCGAGGATCGCCACTTCACCATCCGCCGGAGGACACTGATGTCAATAAACAAGGCGTGGAGGAACTTCAAGAGCCACCTTGTCAGGCGCTATGTGAAGGAGTCGAAGACCCCCTTCGATGACTTCCCTTTCGTGACTCCCGAGGCATGGCAGCAGTTCATCGAGATGAAGGCCAAGCCAGAGTCCAGGAGCTTAGTGCTAAGGGCCAGGCTAACCAGGCCAAGAATACCCACCCACATAGACTAGGCAGTGGTGGGTATGTGGGGAAGAAGGCGTTGTGGAGGAAGCAGGACGAGGAGGCTTCCCAGTCTTCGGCGGCAGTCCTTATGCGGGCATAACGAATGTGCGCGCCCACAATTGGTGCCGAGCAAGATCGACGATGACCTCCTCCGGAAGCGTCTCTGTGAATAACCCTGCGGACAGGGAAGTGATCGACCGGCTGGTAAGATTGTCCGATCACATACTATCCTCGTAACACGCATGCAATGAGTTGTATTGCTAAGTTCTCCTGTTGCAGGTGACGTTGAGTGCGCAGGCAGTATCCGGAGAGTTCAACCCGATGAGAGACAGGGATATCCTCACAGCGACGCTAGGAAACAAGGAGCATCTAGGCCGCGTGCGCGGCCTCGATGCCACTGTGCCTTGGAGGCATGGTTTCCCTGATGATGAGGAGGCGGCTAAGAGGAGAAAGAGATCCCACCAAGCCCGCGATGAACGGCTCAAGGAGGAGATGCGATCGGAGTTCGCTGCTCGGGACAAAGCACTCCTGCAGCAATTGTCGGAGATGCGGTCCATGTATGAAGAGCTAAGAAAGGCAACCCAAGGCACCCCCCTTGTAGCAGCGGAAGTACCGACCCCCATTCTTGGCCACCGTTGGAGCTGCGCGTCTGCGCTGGGGTCTTCGCAGACGGAGCCCTCTCCAAAGTACCCGGTGGACTTTTTGCAGGTAATGACTGTTTGTCTATGTTAATTCATTCGAAAGTGAAATTCAATATGTTAATGCGCACTGTTTGTAGGAACCCGCCTCCTACAAGCTTATGGTGCTGGCCGGTCTCTTCCCGATCGAGGTTGGCCGTGGGATGGCGCAACCATGCACGGCGGGGGCCACAATCCACGGTGCCCCTCTATGTGAGGGTTTTCCATGGGTCCAGGTGGACAGTGTCTTTGACCATTGCAAGGGTTTTCCATTGGAGAAGCCGCCGAACGACGAGATAACCACTCTCGGGGATGCGGTGCACACGTTCGTGCAATGGCCCAAGAAAGACATCTTCCTGGATGAGGTAATTCCCCCACCAGTTTCATAATTCGTACTGTAATAATAGCCCTCAGAGTTAGTGTCCTAATACGTAGGTTCTTACATCACAGACATCACAGACCGACACACGGCCTACTAGCCAGCAACCCCTCCGATGACGAAGCTGACTCTGACTAGGAGGCAACCATTCAAGAAGCTGGCTAGTAGGGGAAAATCAAAGAAAAGCCTGGCGAAGGAGAACGAGAAGAGTGCGCCAACTCTTGTGCCGTTCACTCTGGGATGCCCATGGCCTCCGATACCGCAATTTCGAGCATGGGGTTAGCATGCCAGAGCCTGCATGCATGATACATGAGGAGGACAAACCAGACCAGGACGCAGCGTCCAACGCACATCATGGTCAAGTACACCGTGGCAGAGTTCCATAACGACGTTGGGACCTACCCGGTGACCTTCGAAGACCTGCACAATTTACTGAACAAAGATGCGCTCAATTTGTCAATTCTACGGTCTTGGGTGCTGTAAATATCCTACTATCCTACGCCTGTTCGTGCATATACGGATATATGTCATTTATTAATTGGTTACTTCCGTGCAGCTGCATGACCAGCTATGCTAAATCTAAGGGCATACCTGTTGGTTTCTTGGACCCCCAGATGGTTGCCGAGGTGATGTTTAGGACCGACGCAGACTTCATTGTCGACTACATCAAAAGAGGGTTGCTTGCTCAGGTCGACAAGGAGTACATACTTGTACCCTACAACCAAAGGTGAGTGCTTTCATCAACACTTCACCCGTAGATTAGTGTCTCCATGTGCACACCCCCAAACTTAGATTAAATTTTTAATTCTTTATGTGTAACATGTAGCTACCACTGGATCCTGCTGCTACTTATTCCGAAAAGGAACAAGGTGTTCTACCTTGATTCATTGTAGAGGAAAGGGTACTCGTATTGCGGCGCACGAGATGTATTCGAAAGGTGATGATATTCATGTGGACCTGTCTTTCATCTAGATTTACTGTCCTCAAATTGTCAATTTCAACTATCCTCAAACTGCCAATTTTGACTATCTGCAGGGCTTTCACGAACTACTTTGCCGAGGGAGGGCGACAACACGAGCGGCGAGCCAATAAGTTTCAGTGGTTACAATTTTCGGTACAAATTTCAACTGGCATCTGTTTTACTTTATAACGTGTCCCCAGCTAACTCTCGGTCTGTAAATGGGCAGTGCCATCAACAGCCGGACGACAATACATGTGGGTTCTACGTGATGCGCCACATGTATGACCTGATCATCACCCCTCACCGCCCAGATTTCCCCGAGGTGTACAACTGCTCCCTTTTGTATCGATTTGGCAGAATTTACAACTGCATTGAGCTAATTTTTTCTGTACCAACTCTTGCTGTAGGGGGTCGACTTCCCTTCGGAAAGCTTTGACCCTCGGGAGATTGGTATTGTCCGAGGGATGGTCGCTGAGTTTTTCCTTGCGGCGGTCATATCAACCAAAGGGAAGTTTAGGGACCCGCAAGGTTCGTATTAGTGCGGCCTTACATTTATTTGTACATCTAACATACTGACTTTAATTGTTGATTACATTTATTTGTTCAATCTCAATTGTACATATTTCTGAGTTCTGTGCTGTATATATGAAATGCTATTGTACATGTTTCTAAGTTGTGTGCATGTATATATGAGACTGTATATATTTGAGTACTGTGCATGTATGAAATGAACTGTACATATTTGAGTACTGTGCATGTATGAAATTCATGAACTGTATATATGAAATGCTATTTGTACAGAGGACATGGGCTAGCCACCAAAAAAAGAAATTTATTAAAAATAATATTAATATGCACAGACGGTTTTGATCTTACAAACCGTCTGAGATTATAACCGTCACCGATAATGACACTATCACAGATGGTTTTGACCTAAAAACCGTCTGTGATATTACACTATCACTATCGCAGATGGTTTTGACCTCAGAACCGTCTGCGATATCACACTATCACAGACGGTTCTGAGATTATAACACTATCACAGATGGTTTTGACCTAAAAACCGTCTGTGATATCTCACTATTACAGACGGTTCTGAGATTATAAACCATTTGTGATAAGAAAACAATCACAGACGGTTCCAAGATTACCACCGTCGCTGATAATGACAATATCGCAGATGGTTTTGACCTCAAAGCCGTCTGTGATTGTCGTGTCTGCCACGACTGTGACATCACATGTGAGGAGCCCAGCTCGGTGCAGCTGGTCCCATAAACCACTTGACTTCCCAAGATGAGTCAAACACAGGAATATATTGAAGCAGCAAAATATTACAGTAGTCATAATTGTATGGCCATCAGGCCTTAGTACAATACGGGATACAGTGCCTTACAAGGCACAAAGGTACAACAAAATAAATCATCTAATCGGCGGAAGCTAGGGCCAAAAGTAACCCACAGGAAACAGAGGTTGACAGTAAGACAGCACCACATCAGGGCTCCAGAGGAAACTGCTCATCATCTCCTGGGTCTGCAGCATCTTCAGGATATCCTCCAAGGTCGTTGAACGCTCCATCTATTGATGAGTTGTTGCAAGGGTGAGTACTTACGTACTCAGCAAGTCATAGGGA
Organism: Pharus latifolius; assembly: GCA_019359835.1. NCBI lineage: Eukaryota > Viridiplantae > Streptophyta > Magnoliopsida > Poales > Poaceae > Pharus > Pharus latifolius. The sequence continues at coordinate 38,239,512 of CM033325.1, forward strand.
AGGTAGAGATACATATAGTATAAATGACATGAACCTATGCTATTGGGGAAAGAGTGAAGGGTTTTTCCAAAATACATTTCTTTCTCATTTCCTTATTCAACTTCCAATCATACCCATGGCAGTAAATAATTCATATTGATGGTGATACATATATCCCATATCCAAGGCGATATATCCTCATATCACATTACTTTTATTCAAGCCTTTCAATCTTATACTCATAGCAGTATCTCATATACTTTAGGGCATAAGCCATATGCCTCTTAGTTATCATATGCTTACGGCAAAATCCACATGCCTCTTAGCTAACACATGTTTACTAGATTATGGTATTACCGCGACACGTCAACACATGACAGCCCACAGCAACGCCCCTTATCGTGACAACACATGCCACTTGGGTAATCTTGAATTAACAAGTTTTAGTTTATAAAACAATACTTGTGTCATACCCCGTGGATTTAATCCACCGCGGCATACTCCTAAAACTCGGGAGTACGAAGTATTCGAATACATTTTTAAACTATGCAGAGGTGTACCTCTTTTTAAATCCACTTTTTCCCTCGACTTTCAAGTCGGGCCAGCTTCATGCGACTTATACGCACGTGACAAGGCCGAGCTCACACAATGTTTTCACAGTCTAGTATTAACAGTATCCCTGCCCGGTAAATGGACAATCCAGTCCCAAGTACCATTGTGGGTCCTCCCCATTGCCTTACTTCCTAGCCTGGGCCTATGTTCCCGCAGGACACATAGCCTCTTTTGATTACAGTCGCGCACGACTTAATCTGGCGTAGGGCGTCTTCCTTCTTTACACCTTATCCTCTCATAATTTTTCTGATCTCACATCACTCATGGACGAACTGCGTCCCACCAGTTTCCACACGAGAAACCGGATCGACAAGCCATGCAGGGAACTGATAATACTAAGAAAGCTACTAGATTGTGCCTGTCCCATACCAGGTAAGTGGTTGGTACGTTTTCCATGCCACTAGACGCACAACACAAGGTTCTAGTCCTTATATGCCAGTGACCAGATCATTCCACAAACCATGCACCTTCAGTGCCTGCACATCCAGTGCAGCCAAGCACCTCCAGTGCTACCACCATTCCATACCAAAATACTGGTCACGGCTAGGGGTTCTATTTCATGAATATAAATGTATATGTATATACCTTTATTAGTTCATGGCTTGCTATCTTAACAAGTTCACATTTCTCAAGGATTCAATCTATCACTGCCATAATATCATTGATCTCAACACATGCAATATTAATGAGATATCTACTCATGGAATAGCATAGCAATTCATAAAATATAGGTTAAATATGATCAAAGTATGACTTGCCTCCCGCGTCGTAAGTATCAGCAGTTGATGACGGTTCAAGGACAAGATCTTCAACCTCGGGCTCTTGCTCTGAACAAGATCAAACAAGCAAACAGGCATTACAATCAATCCTATTCTTACTAATCCACTACATGCAATAATGCAAGATGGAAACACTCTGGTGATACAAGGTTTGGAAGCGATTAGAGTTAAACTATGGAAACCAGGGTTAAGATTAGTTGTCAAGGTTTACAGGGTTCCAAAATATCAGGGTTAATATCAAGGTTGTGACTGGTTCGCCCAAAAACAGCGAACGTCTTTAGGTTGGCATTCGGTTCAAGGCATTGACATAAGGTCAATGGGTGATAGAGGGCTTAACTCAAGTTGTGACAGTAATGGAAAGTGTAGATCACAATGTCAGGAGTCTAAGGGACAAAGTTATTTCCAAAGTTCATGGCTGGAAGTGGGTGAAAAGGCTCAATGCCACTGGCTGACATAGGCTGACAGTGCTCTAGAATGGCATTGGCATTATTTGAATAGTTCCCAGTGGCCAAAGTAGGTTTTGATTCAAGCATATGGTGCACACAGTAGTGAGGCAGCTATTTGACAAAGTAATTTGTCTTACATGACCAGAGGTGGGGGAACAGGGCTAATGCCACTGGCTGACACAGCCTGGCATAGGGTCGACATGGCCAGAAACTAGGGTTAGCCATATCTTTTGATTCAAGGCTCCAAATGATGCACCACTTTGTCTGGTAGTTAGGCATTTGTAACAGGAACAAATGTCTCAACAGGGTCTAGGGCAGGAGATGGCTGAAAAGTGATGAAAACCAGCGAAGAAGTTGACTGGTCTGGAATACCTGCAACACAAACAGTACAGCAACTAGGGCATAGCTATAACTTCTGTTCTAGGCCGAATTAGGAGTCGTGGTAGAAGACAAAGTTGCTCAAAATGGTCCAAAACATCTAAATGGTAAAGTGGTTTGAGCTGGAGTGGCTGGATTTAGAAGATACTGGCTGGAGAAAAGATGAACTCAAACCTGATTTGGGCATTTCTGATTTAAAGTGATTGAACTTAATTCCTTGCTTTTGTATGGTCCTCAGGGTACTAGAAACATACTTGTGAAGTTGGATTAGCTAAACATTCAACAGATAAGCTAAATCAGTAAGCACAGTGAACATGCAAGGTTGAAATTTGGGGTTTTTCATATTTCAACAAATCTGTCGATTTTGGTTGCTTAGGGATGTTAAGCAAGGTCTAGTGAGCATATTTGATTACTAGCTCGAAGGTTGGATCGATCTGGTTGAGGATTAATTTCTCACCGGAGTTCTAGATGAAACACGGCGATTGCCGGTGACAGGAGGCATTTAAACTTAATTCCAAGCTTGAGAAGTATGAGGGAGATGAGAGAAGCTCACTGGGGGTGCTGGATCGAAGAAGGAAGCAGTGGAGAGGCTTGGCACCGTAGCTCCTCCTTGCTGCTCACCGGAGAAGAAGAAGACACGATAAAGGGTGGCGATTTCTTGTGTTTTGCTGTGTGGTGGAGTTGGCTAAGTGCCGAGGGGTATTTATAGGCGATTTGGGGGGGGTGCTGCAACGGCTGGAAATGCACGGGGAAGCGAAGCGGCTGGATGTGACAACTCGGCTGAATCCCGGCGAAGTGACGGCCTGCAGCTGGATTAGGGGCTTTAACCTGCTGCTCTGGTGGAGGTGAAGGTGAATAGATGTTTGGCTTTGGCATGGACTCCACGTGGCCGGGTTTTTCTGTTTGCAACGTTGCCGTTAGCGTGCACAATCGGGGAGAATCAGCTGGCTGTGAGGTGAGCCCGAGAAGATCCACAGTGCCAATCATCGAGCACACACGTGGCGGCAAACGATTGGATGAAGTACTGTAGCTGGAGGTCGAAGCAACGGCAACAGCTCGTCAAGTGAACAGTACACAGGTCTATGCTACAGTGCTCGTGATCGATTCAACAGGCGCGGTCGAAGACAGTTGCTGCGGTCGAAACCTGGAGCTGTGGTCGATTGAACGGCCTGGTCGTGAATAGGAGGTGTGGTCGAAGTCAAACTAAGTGGTCTAGTCGTGAACAGTAGCCCGTGGTCGAACCAGGGACCTGATGGTGATGATTTTTGGATGGGTTTTGGACTAAATTGTAAATCTGGTCTTATAGAGGATTAATTTGAGATTTGATTCCATGGCTGAGTATAATATTTCTATTAATACTCATTTAGCTCAAATTTGGAGAAAGTTTGATAAGATTTGAGGGATTTCACCCATTTTCGAAAATAGGGTAAAATTAGGGTAAAATAGATCTAGATTTTGTCGATCTCGAATTCTGGTGATTGGAGAGATATTTTGAAGTCTGATCAAAAGGAGATCTGTATCAAATAGCATTTGGGAGGTGTTCCCTGAAGAAATTCTGGAGTTGGAGTTGATTTGTAAATTTTAGCCTTTTAAGGCTTCCAGGTAAACAGAAAAGGACCTATTCGCAGTAAAATTTGGACTAATCTGCGAAAAGTGTTTAGATGAATTAATCTGGTTCCCAACTTTTTGGAGTAAGTTGAGGATATAACTGGAAACATAATCCAAGAGACACTTGAGTCTGGATAGGGTTAAATCAAGATAACTCAGTTATCTGGAAACTGGGGTACTTAGGGTAAATCTGAATTTTCTTGTTTTCGAAAACACAGAGAGACTTAGATACTGAGAGTTAGGGTCCGAATTTGATCTGGCTCCTGAAGACTTTTATCTTCAGAGTAACTGGTAGGTTAGATCTGGATAGGCAGATCTTAGTCTGAATCCACAGGATAGATCTTGGAGATTTTTAGGGTTTGGAGATATTAGAGTTCAGCTGATCTGGCTACTACTACAGAGATACATGCATGCAGGATTTTTATGCAAAACTTTTCACCCCCAAAACTAGGGTGTTACAGTGATACTCTAAATACACAGACGGTTCTGAAACAACCGTCTGTGATAAGGACGCTATCACAGACAGTTTTGATCTCAGAACCGTCAGTAATAATGTGAGTATCGCAGACGGTTCTGAGGTTATAACTATCTCTGATAATTTGAGTATCACAGATGGTTCTGAGGTTATAACCGTCTCTGATAATGTGATTATCGCAGACGGTTCTGATTTCATAACCGTCTGTGATAATGTGAGTATCCCAGATGATTTTGACATCAGAACCGTCTACGATACTCATATTATTACTGATGGTTCTGAGATCAAAACTGTCTATTGGCAGTATGAGTGTAACATCCTGAGTTTTGGGGTGAAAAGTTTCTTTCTTAAAAATCATGCATGCATATGTCTCTTCTAGATCAACCAAATCAGCCTCAGCTTTATTCTGTTCTAGCCCTAAAATCTCAAAATCTATCCTGTGACCCCAAGTCAAGATCTGACTTTCCAGATTTGATCTATCAGTTATCCTAAACCTAAAAGCCTTCAGAACCCAGATTCAATTCTATCTCTAACTTCCAGAATTATCAACTCCCTTCTGTTTTCGAAAACAGAATATCTGTTATTACCTTTTACCCTAAGTTTCAGAAATTCAGATTTAATCAAAATCTTAGCCAAGTTCAGACCAGATTATTCCTGGATTATGATCAAGGGTATGCCAATACCTTAATCCAAAAAGTTGGCAGCCAGATTTCACCATCTGAACCTTTTTCGCAAATCAGTCCAAGAGTATCGCAGATCAGTCCTTTTCCAGATTTTCTAAAAGCCAGAAAAGGCAAAATGTTGCAAATCATCTCCAAATTCGAATCTGATTCAGGGAACATCTCCCAAATGCTTTTCAATACAAATTCTTCTTTTATGTGTGTCTCAAAATCAAACCCTAAATCCCAGAATTCGAGATCAATAAGTTTCAGACTTATTTTACCCTAATCTACTATGTTTTCAGTTCATACCAAAAATCATCCAAATGTGCCAAATTTTATCTTCAATCTGTGCCAAATCATTTGTGGAATTTAGTTTACCAAAACAGCAGAATCAATTCCAGATCAAACCTTCCAAATCTCCAGATTTACAATTCAGTCCAAATCAAGAAAATCAATAATTGCAAATCAGCCCAAATTCGACCAGGCCAACTGCAGTGCACGACCAGTAACCTTGCCGTGCGTTTGCGCCACGCTTGCTCGCCGCCGGCCACGCCTCGCCTCGCCTGAGCTCGTACTCACTTGAGTTGCATGTGCACACGCGTCCACGCCCCAACCATCGCCGTGGCAACGCCGTGGCAGCGCCGTTGAACAGCATGTGCTCCTGCGCGCGACCAGCAACAGGCTTTTGTCAGCAACATTGCGCCACGTTGCCAGCCCTTGTCGCCACTGCCTTGCACCGCCCGACATTGATGAGACTCGATGTAGCACAGCTTCGCCTTGCCAGTGTACAGTCGCTTCACCGCTCGCCGTTGTTGCAGCTGCGCCCGGCAAATCTTGTCATCTCGCACAATTCCCTTGCTGCTATCTCCTTGCAAGCATCGCCCTGTGGTCTATATAAGCAGCCATACCCTGTGTCATCTTCCCTTCACCAGGACTTAGCCAAATTTCGAAATTCTCCTGTCTTCGTCTTCTTCTCCGGCGAGTCCAGATTGAGGCCTCACGGTGCCAGCACGCCCTGCTGCACTTCTCACCGAATTAACAGCACCAGAAGGTATATCTCATCTCCCTCATCATGCTGTACCATCAAATTGAGTTATATTGCATCCAGTCGCCGGTGATCGCCGGGATTCCCGATTGCCCTGTTCCGGCAATGCTGGCCGATCTACTTCGAATTAGCTCTCAAACTTGTGAAGAAAAATGATCAGTGAACCTTTTGAAGCAAGCCTATGCATCAATATCTCCAGATTAAGCTCGAATTGAAGATTTCCCAAGTTTTGAGCTTCTCCAGAAACCGGCGATCGTCGCGAGGCTTCTCCGGCCATCCTCCGGCCGAATTGATTGTCCAGATAGCTTCATCTTACCCTTCTTTCACTCTCCAAGCTTGGATTGAAGTTCTTTCGGCCTGTATCAAAAAGCCCCAAATCTCATGTCATCTTCTCCGGCGCAGTTCACCGGAAATCTTTTCCCGGCCGTTTCAGCTTCATCCACTTTGTCATTCAGGTGTGCCTCAACTTCCTGAGCATATTTGTCTTCTAGCTCGATCCTTGAAACTACCCAGAATTCAAGTTATAGCCATGCCAAAATATTGTCCAGAACTGCTCCAGTACAACTAGTTCACCTCAGTTCATCACTGAATTTCATCACCTTCTAGCCATCTTCTGCCCTAGATCTTGTTGAATGATTTGTTCCTGTTATCATTGCCTACCTCCCAGACAAAGTGGTGCATCTTTTGGAGCTCTAGATCAAAAGTTATGCCAAGCCCTAGTTTCTGGCCATGTCAAGATCAATGCCAGACTATGTCAGTCAGTGGCATTAGCCCTTTTCACTCCCTTCCAGATGTGCATTTTGGGCATAACTTTGTCTCTTAGATTTCTGAGGTTGTGATCTACATTTTCTTCTTCTATCACAACTTGATTTGAGCCCTTGAAATGCATGTTATGCTAAACCCTAGTTTTTGACACTATTCTAGTGCATGCCATCCAATGGCATTGGCCTTGTTTACCCACTTCTGATTGTGCATTTTGAGAGCCACTTTGTCCACTGAATTTGTAGAGTTATGATCTACATTTTCTTCTACTGTCATAACTTGAGATAAACTCTCTAGTTTTCCTTGAAGTTATGTCAGAATCTTGATCTGAATGTCAATCTGCCGACATTCGCTGTTTTGATCAAACCAGCCACAAATTGATGTTCTTATTGTAACCTTGAGATCCTAAGAGCATCTACCACCCATCCTTAGCCAATTCCTTGAAACCCTAGATCTCAACTCAGTTCAGCTTGTAATCTCAATTATCTCCAGTATCGTTCAGTTATCCTTGTTAATCATATCTGCATATAAATCCTAAAACATCTTAATATATAAGTAATATTTGTGTGTATTGTTTGGTTTGTCGTCGAGCAGATCTAGAAGCTGAGATCGAGGACTTCGCTGTTGACCCGTCATCAACTGCTGTTTCTTACGACGCGGAAGGCAAGTCATATCCTTGGTCATCTTGAACCTATATTTTAAATGTTGCTAGAACATAACCTTGAATATAGATAATATTGCATGAGAAGGATTGAGAATGGTTGATTTATGAATTGGCAGTACTAGACTGGTTATCTGTGAAATGTGAAATAAACAAGTTTTGAGCCATGAACTATTATATATGTATTTATATACTCATATTCATGAAATAAAACCCCTAGCCGTGACCAGAAAATGGTATGGATGGCGGTAGCACTGGAGGTGCTAGACTGCAAAGGAATGCAGGCACTGAAGGTGCAGGGTTGTGGATGGTCTGGTCACTGGCATATAAGGACTAGAACCTTGTGTTGTGCGTCTAGTGGCATGAACAACGTGCTAACCGCAAGCCTGGTATGGGACAGGCCTGAACAAGTAATTATGTGGATCGCACATGACACCCCTGCTGGAATTGTGTAGTGATGCACGATAAACACGGAGTACGGCTCCCACACATATCACTGAAGGTGATCTCGCACGTTGATCCAGTAATGGAAACATATGTAGGGGTGGAGGTTTGGATACAACCTACCACAACTGTGTCTCGCTGAGAGCCACAGGGTCGGGGGTGAATTGTGAGTAAAACATAACAAAAGTTCTTGTTATTTCCACCTTGCCGCTCACAGTATGAAGTGAGTCAGGGGTCCAATCATTTTGTTATGATAGGAAAGGTTTGAAAGTGGAATATCTTGCGGGTAAATTGGTACCTCTCTGCAGAGTTAAAAACGTATTCGAATACTCTGAGCTCCCGGGTTTTATAGGAGTCTGCTGCGGTGGATTAAATCCACGGGGTGTGACACAAGTACTATTTTCTAAATAAAATATGTTTAAATCAAGATTACCCAAATGACATGTGTTGTCATGATAAGGAGTGCTGCCGTGGGCTGTCGTGTGTCGACGTGTCGCGGTAGTGCTATAATCTAGTGAACATAATTGATGATGTTATATTATGAAAAGTGCTGCCATAAGATGAGAAAGAAAAAGATTATTTTACAAATATCCATAATTCTTGACTAGTCTAGGTTCATGTCATCACTACTATATGTATCTACTCTTACCTATGACTTGCTGAGTACGTAAGTGCTCACTCTTGCAACCTACAAATCAATAGACGGAGCGATCAACAATCAAGATGAAGGAATGGAGTACGTCGTGGATCCAGAAGGAGGAGCGTCAGTCCCGTCATTTCCCTGATGTGTGTTGTTCTGCTGTCCACTTCTCTTTTGTGGGTGGGTCACCTATCTTCTGCTGTGTAGATGTTATTTTGCTAAACCATGTATGCCGTGAAGGCATTGTAATCTCCTTATGTAATATCAAGGCCAGCAGGCCACACTGCTTAACTATTTTGTCAGTTACTCTATTGCAATGTGATATACTCCTGTGCTTGACTTATCCTGGGACGTCAAGGGTATGTGTATGCTATGCATATGTGGGACTAGCTGCAGCGAGCTAGGTCTCTACAGGAGTAGTCGTAGTCCCAGTCTCGGGGCGCGACAATGAGTATCTCAGACGGCTTTGATGTTATAACAGTCTGTGTATTAGGAGTATCACAGACGTTTCTGATGTTATAACAGTCTGTGTAGTATGAGTATTACGGACGGTTTTGATCTTATAACAGTCTGTGAAGGGAAAGATCACAGACGGTTCAAAACCGTCAGTGATAGTACTCGATTATCACTGACTCGAATATCACTGACAAGTAAGAACCGTCTGTGATGACTGTTTTGACCCGACTGTGATAATGAATTCTGTAGTAGTGGAGGATTTATACAGGTTCAGGTCTCAGTGGAGACCCTAGTCCTATCGACGTGCTCCCAACAAGAGTTGGCTAGGGGAGTTCTCTCGAGGAGAGAGTGCTCCAAAGCACGCCTGTTTGTTTGTGTATTGATGTAAAAAATGAGTTGTCCCCTTACATGAGAGGGATACAAGGGCTTATATAGGCCCAAAAGATGCAAAAAGATGAAATTACCCTAGCTGCGACCGTCGGATCGAAGGGCACTAGCGTCCTTCTTCCGGCCAAGGGGGCTGGATGCTTGACAAGTGTCTTCGCCAGTCCCGATGCGCTCTTCGCGTGATTCTCATGTGACGAGGTCACCGGGGGCCTCGGCGCCCGGGATGAGGTCACCGGGGACCTTGTCCCCGGGTAAATGGCGATGCCCGGCCTTGTCCCCGGGTAAATGGCGGCGCCCGAGATGGGGTCACCGGGGGCCTTGTCCCCGGGTAAATGTCGGTGTCCGGGACGGGGGTCACCGGGGGCCTTAGCCCCGGGTAAATGGCGGCGCCTAGGACGAGGGTTGAGGCCATCGGGGACCTTGGCCCCAGGTAAATGGTGGCACCCGGAACGAGGTCACCGGTCACCGGGGGCCTTGTCCCCAGGTAAATGGCGGCTCCTGGGACGAGGTCATCGGGGGCCTTGTCCCCGGGTAAATGGCAGCGTGTAACACCCCTGTTTTGCCAAACCCTAAAATAGCCAAAATCCACATCTTGACCCCAAACCCTAATCTGCTTCAGCCATTCCCTTCTAAATGTTGTTCAGAACATTTTTCCCTTCGGGATCATCTCCAAAATCTCATCCTAAAACTGAGTTTCGACCCTTGCCGTCTCAGAACCCTAATTACCCTAATTTTACCCTAAACTGTTTTCCCCAATTTTGTCGAAACCCTTCAGATCTTGCCTGATCTTACCAAACTTTGGCCAGATGAGTTCTAACAATCTTTTGCAACTTAGCTGCGAAATCAGATTTCAGATCGGACCCTCAGATCTCCAAATTTGCAAACAGGCCCAAGTTCTATTCAAGTTTTCCTCACAGAACAGTCCCTGGAACAAGTTTCAGAAATTGCAGAACGGCCCAAACTTCTTTTCAGGTCCATTCGACCAGCCCCTGGTCGTTGCCCGCGACCAGCGCGTGTCGCCGTTGCCGCGCCGTGGTTTTCGCCGCGTTTGCTCGCCGCCGGCCACCGCCTCTTGTCGCCTGTGTTGTGAACAGCTGAACCACCCCGCGCGCACGTGCTAGCCACCGTGGCATCGCCTTGCCCAGCGGTTAAACGGCCGCGCTCCAGTAGCGTTTCGCGCGCGCGCTCTCGTTGCCGTGGCATTTGCATGGCATTACGTGTCGTTGCCGGAGCTTTGCTGTTGCCTCCGCATCTGCGCCGTTCCAGGTGAAGTTCCAATGCAACTGGCAAAGCTGCAGCACCGCCTGAACGCGATCGCATCGCCGTCGCCGTCGTTACGCCTGCGCCCGACAAAACTTCTCCCCGGCGCAAGCAACTACTGTCGTGTTTTCCCTCGCAAACTCCGTCCCCGTGCCTATTTAAACCCCCTCAGTGCTGTGAAGAAGCACAACCTCAAGACTTAGCCAAATTTCCAGTTTCTCGCCGTTTTCACCTTCTTCTCCGGCGAGCCAGTGAGTGAGCTCACGGTGCTAGCCCATTCCACAGCCCATCTCTTCAATCCAAGTTCACCAGTGAGTTCCCCTCGTTCCCCTCTCTGTGTCATAGCAGCCAATTGCACCAGATCGATCCCCATCGCCGGTGATCGCCGGAAAGGCCCAATTGCCCTGTTTCCCCAATGCTAACCATTTCATCCCGAATTAGCTTTCATCCCAGCAGTAGAAAGTGATCCTTAGCCATTTCCTAGCAAGCCTGTTGAATCAGGATCCCCAATTAAGCTCAAATCGAAGAAATCCCAAACTGGAACCTCAGCCGTTCGCCGGACCTCGTCGCCGAGCCCCTCCGGCCAATCTCCAATGAAATTAACCCCTCCAGTAGCCTTGTTGTGCCCTAGAGATCATTCCCAAGCGTGGAATTGAGCTCATTCGCCCTGTATCAAAAATTCCCGAGCTCCAGTGTCGTCTTCTCCAGCGCCGGTCGCCGGAATTCTTTCCCGGCCGATCTAGCCCCTGAAACCTTGTCCCTTAGCTTTGCCTCACCTCCCTGAGCAATTTCTTCCACTAGCTCGACACCTGGATCTGCCTAGATTGTGAGTTATGCCTTTGCCAAGATCACTGTCCAGTAGCTCAGTTCATGTCCAGGCCACCGTGTTTTCTCGCCGGATTTGGCCACCCTCCGGCCATTTCCAGCCCTTGTGCCTGTTGAGTATATTGTTCCTGTTAGTAATGCCTACCTCCCAGACAAAGTGGTGCATCAATTGGAGCCCTGGATCAAAAGTTAAGCCACGCCCTAGTTTCTGGCCATGTCCAGCACTATGTCAGTGCATGTCAGCCACTGGCATTAGCCTTGTTTGACCCCTTCTGGTTGAGCAATTGAAATGCCACCTTGTCCTTTAGATTCCTGGAGTTGTGTTCTACAACTTCCTCTACTATCACTTCTCCAGAAAACCATCCTAAGATCAGTTTAAAGTTATGCCAAAGCCATGAACCGAATGTCGACCCTTCGACATTCAATCCTTTTTAGCCGTCTCTTCGACCAGAGCCCTTGTGACCTTGCCCTAACCTTTTCCCCTGCATGCATGACTTATTTACTTAATAATTTCTATGGAAACTATTTTCTGTATGCTTATGGTATGTGTTTGTGTGTTATTTGATTGCCGCAGAGTCAGAAGCTGAAGGAGCGGAAGAAGTCTTTGAAGATCCGTCTGAGTACTTAGACCCCACACTGCAAGGCAAGCCTCATTCCTTTGATCATGTCTCACCCAATATTTTCATATGAAGTATATTCACTGTTTCTTACTATGCATGCTCATTTGAAATACAAGTTATGTTTGAATGACATGAGTAGATATCACCTAATGAATCATGAAACCCCTTTTTGTTATTGAACCTTCATATGTATGCTTTTGTCACCCTAGGATTCATATACTGAATATCCACATTAAACTTGGAATGGTCAAATACATGAGAAGTTACAATGAAAACCGTTTTGTCAAGAAAACTGATAAAAGGGATCAGTAGTGAGGATTGGTTTGTATGGAGAGGGTGCGGTGCGCACCAGGGAATGTGAATGCTCCTCACTATTGGTTCATAAGGACGAGAACCTTGTGCTGTGTCTCTATGCGAATTGTAAACGTACCAACCACTTGCCTGGTATGGGACAGGCACAACTTAGTAGCTTTTTGGTATTAGCAGTTCCCTGCATGGTTTGACGATCTGGTTTCTCGCGTGGGAACTGGAAGGCCAAGGTTCGGCCATGAGTGATGTGAGTTCAGAAAAATAATGAGAGGAAAAGGCGTAAATGAAGGAAGGCGCCCTAGACCTGATTAAGCCGTGAGCGGCTGTAATCTTAAATGGTCGTATGTCTCGCGTGGACATAGACCAAGGCTATGTGTCCTGCGGGAACATAGACCAGAGAGGCTAGGAAGTAAGGCAGTGGGGAAGACCCACAACGGTACTTGAGACTTAACTGTCTATTTACCGGGCAGGGATACTGTTAATACTGAACTGTAAAGCGTTGTGTGATCTCGGCCTTGTCACATGTGTATAAGTCACATGGAGTTGGCCCGACTTGAAAGCCGAGTGAACTGGTGGATTTAAAAAGAGGTACACCTTTGCAAAGTGTAAAAGAAGTATCAGATACTCTGTACTCCCAGGTTCAGGAGTCCTTTCGTAGTGGATGTTATCCATGGGTTATAGCACAAGTAATGTTTTGGAATGTTTTCATAATGCGGTTAACAAAGTAGTGACTCATGGGAGACCACTACATCTAACGTTTTCTTGAAAGCCTGTTTAATGTTTAAAGTATCATCTTCATTACAAAAGTACTGTTTCACTGAATAAATGACTTGGAAATCTATATATCTCTATCCATATGAAACTAAAACCCCGGAATCATATGTTTCACCCTCATGTAAGTACAATTGCATTAATCCCCGGAATGAGTGTTGCTGAGCACCAAGTGCTCACCCTTGCATTTATATCCAACTGTAGAAGAGGGATTCGAGGATCCCGATTCCTTCAGTTATGAGTACTCGGCAGAAGATGGAAGCACCCCGGACGAGCCCACTTTCTAGAAGGTTTGCGCACCAAGTCAAGTCAGATGTGGGAGAAGCCCCTTCAACCCCGCTGCGGATGGAAATCAAGCTTTTTGTCGTTGCTTTGTGTTTTATGTTGTGTGTTCGGTACTTGGATACCGATTCTGGTTCTGATAAACTAGTTATTTTCTTAGCAACTCTACTTAGCGCCATTTTCGGTGCTTTGGCTATGTAATATTGGCCATGTTGGCCTGATACTTGTTTAATGTTATTACTATGCTTGTGTGGTTTGGAGCTCATGTGTCATCCTGCTGTGTGTAACCTACCTGGGCGGTTACCAAGGTGATCCTCAAATGGGGGGTCTCACACAGCGCCCGGGACAGGAGTCATCGGGAGCCTTTCCTCTGGACAAATGGCGGCGCTCGAGGCAGGGGTCACCAGGAGCCCTGCCTCACCCTGGACAGGAGTCACCGACAGCCTTTCCTCCGGACAAATGGTGGCGCTCGGTGCAGGGGTCACCGGGAGCCCTGCCTCTGGGCAAATGGCGGCGCCCGGGACAAGGTCATCGAGGGCCTTGTTCCTAGGTAAATGGCGGCGCCCAGGACAGGAGTCACCGGGAGCCTTTTCTTCAGACAAATAGTGGTGCCCGGGGCAGGGGTCACCAGGATCCCTACCTCCGGGCAAATGGCGGCACCCGGGACATGGGGCCACCGGGAGCCTCACCTCTTACCTGGACAATCCCGCGGAGATTTCCCCCAATAGATACAATGGGGTATATATAGGCCCCAAAAGAAGCAAAAAGACAGAAAAGCCCTAGCTACGGCTGTCGGATTGAGGGGCGTTGATGCCATTTCACCGGCCGAAGGGCTTGGATGCTTGACAAGTTTCCTCGCTAGTTCCCGAGGTGCCCTTGACGTCACCCGCACGTGACCTTTCATGGGAGACCTCCGTGGCTTTTCTTGGGAGGTCTGCATGACATTTCGACGGGAGGCATCCAGGTTTTACCATGGGAGGCGTCCAGGGCTCGGAGAGGTGCCCGTGGTCTTCTACGGGGGCCCCCGTGGCTTTTCCCGGGAGGCCTCCGTGACATTTCACGAGAGGCGTCCGGGTTTTACCACGGGAGGCATCCGGAGCTCGGAGAGGTTGTCGTGGTCTTCTACGGAGGCCCTCCGTGTCTTTTCCCGGGAGGCGTCCGGGTCTTTCCCCGATGGCCCTCCGGGATTTTCCACGGGAGGTGTCCGGGAATTTCCCCAGTAGCCCTCCGGGATTCTCCACGGGAGGCGTTCGGTACTTTGCCCGGTAGCCTTCCGGGATCTTCCCCGGGAGGCGTCCGGGACTTCCCCGGTAGCCCTCCCGGATTTTCCACGAGAGGCGTCCGGGACTTTCCTCGGTAGCCCTCCGGGACTTTCCACGGGAGTCTTCCGGGACTTTTCCCAGTAAGCGTCCGAGATTTCCCCCAACAGACCTAATCCTGAAGACGTGATTCTTCATCGGTCTTTATTTCAAGTTTTGGAGTTATTTCATAATATTTTCTTCCTCCAAAACCTAAATTCTCATTTCGGCAACAACATAATAGTTGAGACTTAACAAGAATTTAGGGGAGTTCTTGAGTTTTTAGCGCTTTGATGCGGAACCCTGAACAAGAGAGGGGCTCTCGCCAAACGTGACAGTGAAGCGATCCTCTGACTGTTGACCCAGCACCCTGAACTGAAAACTTAATTTGTCTTGGAAAACAATTGAAATTTGCTTACAATCCTTGAACCTTGGATAGAATTACATCGGATGGTTATGGAATTCCCAAAACTCTAGATTTTCATTCCATCTTGCAAACTCTAGATTGTTAGACTTAGTTGTAGAAAACAACCACCCCAAAAATCGTTTAGACTTAATCAGTAATCCATTAAGCTAGAAAGACGAATACGCTTGTTCCTTGTGGAATTCGACCCTCAAGTGCTCAACGTTCAACCGTTCACTTGCGGTTATTACTACACAATCGCGCTCGACCCTTTGGGGTGTGATCAAGTTTTTTGACGCCGTTGCCGGGGAACAATGGTAATTCATCTTTTTAGATTAATTTTCACTGATATAAGTCAGTCTCACTCCTCAATCTTTCTTCTACTTCTTTTTCTTCTTTCTTTGCACCACTAACCTTTCAGGAATAGTAGTGCAAAGCCGGATAGCTCGGTCAAGCCTGTCAAAACCGCGCGCCAAGTTTGGTACAAGGCAAGACAAGCAAGATCAGAGGACAATTCACAGACTTTTTGTAGACATCGAAGAAAAACCAACACTGGAGGACCAAAAGAGACTCAAAAATTATGCAACCCCACTCAGCATGGGATTGCAATAAGGTATTCTTAGACCACCGATTGAATTAAATAATTTTGAGATAAAACCTGTGCTTTTGAATTTGGTTCAACAAAACCAATTCAGTGGTCTTGCCACTGAAGATCCATCATTACATCTACATATGTTTCTTGAGCATTGTGATACTTTCAAGATTCATGGAGTAACACAAGATGCACTTCGTTTGAGACTTTTTCCTTTCTTGCTTCGCGAGAAGGTGAGGACAAGGCTATACACTCCTCCTCCTGTGTCAATCACTACTTAGGACGAACTCTCATGAGCTT
Organism: Pharus latifolius; assembly: GCA_019359835.1. NCBI lineage: Eukaryota > Viridiplantae > Streptophyta > Magnoliopsida > Poales > Poaceae > Pharus > Pharus latifolius. Next base: position 38,255,506 of record CM033325.1, read on the forward strand.
TTCTTGGGAAGTTTTTCCCTCCTGCTAAAACTATTCAGATTTGCAACCCTATTGCATCTTTTTCTCAGCAGGTAGGTGAATCACTTTACGACGCTTGGGAGCAGTACAAGGACTTGTTGAGCAAATGTTCGCATCACGGACTAGAGAAGTGGCTTGTAGTTCAAATGTTCTATAGCGGATTGAACTACAATGCACGGGTGGCCGTAGACGCCACAGCTGACGGTGCACTGATGAACAAAAGTATAGAAGAAACATACGATCTCATCGAAGGTATAACTCAGAACTACACACAATGGGGAACCGAACGAGCTGCTCAACAAGCTCCGACCAATAGCATGGATGTAAGTGTAATGTCGCAATTAGCCGAACAGGTAGCAGTTTTAACCGATAAACTTGCTATTCTTGGATCAAATGCTACTTTGTCTATTAACGCAATTACACCTATATGTGAACTGTGTGGCATACAGGGCCACTATGGACATGAATGCCAATTCAACCCATCCATGGAACAGGCAAATGCTTTTTAGGGTATGCAACAACGGCAAGGTAATATTTTTCCTAACTCATATAACTCTGGATGGCGCAACAATCAAAATTTTGCATGGTCAAGACAAAATCAGCAACCTCAGCGTCAACAACAAAATTTTGGACAGCAGCAACTACAGCAACAAAACCCCCAATATCAAACTCAAAGGCCATCATTTCAACCACAAAATTAGCAACCTTATCGACCACCAAATTAACGACAACTCAAGCAGTTGAACATGGAGCACATGCTAGAGAACTTTCTAGCAAATCAAGAGAAAGAGAAGATGTCCATGAGCCAAAAGATTGACTCCATATCAACACACGTCTGCATGCTTGAGACTCAAATCGCGCAATTGGCGAATCCTGCACCGAAAAATTATAACCCTCTTCCTTCTCAACCTATCAATCCTCGCAATTCTGAGAAAATTAATTCTATAGCTTGTTCTAAACCTCTTGTTTCTAATGCAGTGATTCGAAGGAGTAGAACAAAGCTACCTGAACGAACACCACCAACTGAACCTACGCCGACAAGCGAAATTGAAGAACCACCATCACAGTCGGCTAAGGATGATGACAAGGTTGCCGAACCACAAGAAAATGAAAGTGGAGAAAATCAAGTAACACGTATTTATAATCCAACTCCACATTTTTCAGGAAGGTACGTAAAAGCGAAACTCGATAAGTAATTTGAAAATTTTGTCGAAATCTTGAAAAAGCTTAATGTGACTATGCCTTTTACTGACTTAGTAACTCAAATGCCTTCTTATGGGAAATTCTTGAAAGATATACTTACTAAAAAGAGGGATTTGAGTGAATTTCAAACCGTTGCCTTAACTAAAAATTGTAGTGCTCTAATTCAAAATAGGATGCCAGTAAAGCTATGGGATCAAGGGAGCTTCTCCATCCCTTGCAACATAGGTACAGTACACATAAATCGCGCACTTTGTAACCTAGGCACTAGCGTTAGTGTGATGCCCTTAACCATCGCACAACGCTTGAGCATGGGTGAGATCAAGCCTACACGCATGGTTCTGCAACTTGCCGAGCATTCGTTAAAGCATCTGGAGGGAATCCTGGAAGATGTACTTCTTCAAGTCGGTAAATTTTTTCTTCCAGTTGATTTTGTCGTTCTTGATATGGATGAAGATGTTGCTATACCTATTATATTAGGACGACCAATGCTCGGGACAGCAACTGCCCTCATCGATGTTCGTGAGGGAAGAATAACTTTCCGCATAGGGGAGGAGAAACTTTTGTTTAAAATGTCTAACCTTATTAACTGCCCTATGTATGAGTAGAAAATTTGCAGCGTGGATGATATAGAAGAAGTCCTAGAAGAGGAGTCCCCACTTCGACTCACATTTGGAGAAGGAACAGATGAAATATTCAACAACGAAAAATTGGACAGCATCAACAAAGATGACCAAAACAATGATGAACCAACAAAAGAACCATCTGAAGAAGACATCTTTGAATCCGACATAACATGTAAGGAAAAGGTAAGTAAACTTACACTCAAAACTCTTCCTTCCTCGCTGAAATATGTGTTCTTGGATGATGGTGATATGCAACCTGTCATTGTTAATGCAAACTTGACCGATTCACAACTAGACAAATTGATTTCTTTACTTCGTGTGCATTGCAATTCTCTAGGTTATTCAATTGATGATATCAAAGGGATTAGCTCTGAAATCTGCATGCATAGGATATCTCTAGTTGATGACACTAAAACCTCCGTTGAGCATCAACGTCGACTAAACCAAAATTTGAAAGAAACCGTCAAAAGCTGAAATTTCTAAACTATTAGATGCGGGTATCATTTATCCAATCTCTGATAGTAATTGGATTAGTCCTGTTCATGTGGTTCCAAAGAAAGGGGGTATGACTGTGATTAAGAACGCTAACAATGAGTTGATCCCTACTAGACTTGTTACTGGATGGCGCATGTTCATTGATTATCATAAATTGAATAGTGACACTAGGAAGGCATACCTTTCATTGATCAAATGTTGGAAAGACTAGCCAACCATGCATATTTTTGTTTTCTTGACGGGTATTCGGGATTCTTTCAAATTCCAATTCCTCCTGATGATCAAGATAAGACGACGTTCACATGTCCTTTCGGTACTTTTGCTTACCGACGAATACCGTTTGGGCTATGTAACGCGCCTGCAACCTTTCAAAGATGTATGATGGCTATATTTTTTGGATTTAATTGAGGAAATAATGGAAGTCTTTATGAATGATTTTAGCGTTTATGGTTCCTCTTTCGATGCCTATATACAAAATCTTTCTCGAGTCTTGAGCAGGTGCGAAGAAGTCAACCTTGTGCTAAATTGGGAAAAGTGCCAATTCATGGTTCAAGAAGGCATGGTACTTGGTCACGTGATCTCTGAACAAGGGATTGAAGTTAACAAGAACAAGGGATTGAAGTTAACAAGGCAAAAATCAAAGTCATAGCAAGTCTTCCACCACCAACGAACCTGAGCGGCATACGCAGTTTCTTGGGACATGCAGGTTTTTACCGTCGTTTCATTAAGGATTTTTCTAAAACTGCTAAACCTCACTCATTTGCTTGGTAAAGATGTGCCTTTTGATTTTGATGATAAATGTCTTAATGCCTTCAATCAACTGAAACATGCATTAACTAGTGCTCCCATCATACAACCTCCAAATTGGAATGAATCTTTTGAATTGATGTGTGATGCCAGTGATTATGCAATTGGCGTTGTTCTAGGGCAAAGAACAAATAAGATTTTACATGCTATATACTACGTAAGCAAAACTTTAGATGATGCTCAAAGTAATTACACTACGACTGAAATAGAATTGCTTTCCGTAGTATATGCCCCAGATAAATTTCGTTCATATTTAATTGGTTCAAAAGTCATTGTGCATACTGAACATGCTACTCTTAAGTATCTTTTGATCAAGACACAAATCAAGCCACGACTTGCACGATGGATCCTATTACTGCAAGAATTTGATTTGGATATCAAAGATAAAAAGGGTGCTGAGAACGCCGTCGTCGATCATCTCTCGTGACTCTTGATCGACACCGTCGATGTTCACATCAATGACGCTTTACCCGACGAACACCTTTACTTGATTAAACAAGAACCATGGTATGCTGATATTGTGAATTACTAATTTAACCATGAACTTCCTCCAGATTTGACAAGTAGACAACGAAAGCACTTCCTCCACGACGTCTGACGCTACTACTGGGACAATCCGAATCTTTTTAAAAAAGGAGTTGACAACATATTTCGAAGATGTGTGCCCGACCATGAGATTCAAAGCGTTCTTGAACACTATCATTCATCTCCATGTGGTGGACACGCTAGAGCTTCAAAAACAGCGGCTAAGGTGACGAGGATTGTTACCCGAGCTAGTTCAGAATAAATGCACGTCTGGTTCAAGACAGATTCGAACTAGGTAAGTGTCCGTTGATGTGACCTCATATGGCTTGAGAAGCGCAGACACATGGTCACAGGCTTTGCGCGATCAGGCCGCAGACAGTGCGCAGTCAGGAGCCCGTAGGCGATGAGCGGACAGGAGGTCGTAGACAGTGCGCAGATAGGTGATCACAGATGATGCGCGATTAGAAGATCATGGACTACTCTCGACCAGGGCGACTCGGGGTTACTCAGACCCTACAACAAGCATATCCCGAGTATCCCAAAGATTCCTCCACGCACGGAGACAACTGCCAAGAGGTTAATATGTGCGGTTATTCCTTAATTGCACGTGTTAAGCCTGTGTGGAAGTTAAGTGCAATTGCCAAAACTGCACCCTTGCAACCGTTCGAAGCCGTTGTGCATTGGCACCCTTTCGACCAGTATAAAAGGGTGAGCAAATGCACCAGACGAAGATATATGACACATCGGGAATAGATCAACATCGACAAGCTTCCATAGGCTAGTTTAGTCGTGTTTTACATAATCACACGGAAAAGATCTTCGCCTGTGATGATCTTTTCCACAACTTTGTAACCCTTTTTCCTACACATAGTGAAATCCCAACAGGACGTAGGGCTATTACTCCCACCATCGAGGGCCCGGACCTGTATAAATCTTTATGTGTTCCAACCGACTTTGGCTCATCATCCCTTCCCGGAGGGACGCCCTGAAAGGCCTCACAACTCACAAATTCTGCATAAGTTCGACTAAGGACCCCGAGTCCGGATCGTCGATAGCTGGCGCCCACCGTGGGGCCTTTCTCAAGGCGTTCTTATTTCCATCTGGAGGTTTGGTGAGCCATGTCTGGAGCATATAATTCCGAGAACGACTTCGATTTCGAGGATTATGCCCACATCCAGATGCCTTCACCTAGTGATCCTGTTCCAATGGAGGAAACCGAAGGTGAAGACGTCCCAGAGGTCGATTCAACCACTCAGATCATGTCAATCGACTAGGAGGCGACCGACGCTGAACCAGAGCCCACTGTGGTTCTTGCTGCGTTAGAGGTCGAATTCGGTCCCTCGTATGACCCTGCTGAGGGTAAGGGCAAGGTCGACCAGGAATTTAGCCCGGGGAGGTTTGATCCTGATAACCTCCACCGCCTCTTTGATTTCGAGTCCGACTCAGAACAGACGGAAATGTTTTCTCCGTCGGCGACCTCGCTCCCTAGACAATTTGCTGCCTTATCGAAAGAGACTCCCAATCAACGAGCTGCTAGGGAAGAACAGGAATGCAAACAAAAGGAGGATCAAGATCGTGAGCAACAAGATAACGAATTTTGCAGAACAGCCCTAGAGGCTCTTCAAAATGCGCAAGCTCGTTACGATGCTGCTCCGAGTTCTTCCCGTCGATCACATGGTCGTAGACGCGACTAGACACCATCTTTACCCCCGGAACGTTTGCCGGTGGACGAAGAGACTGTGACACTTGGCGCACCCAGGAGAAGTACGCATGGCTGGCTTTGATCCATCGCAGAGGTCCTGCGTAATTTTCCTCCTACAATCACAGATGCACAGAAACCAGCTTTTGCCAGAATCCTGGCGGAGAGGTTGAATGAGGTCGCATCCGAGGTGACCCCGATAGCCTCTTCCCGGTCAGCGACACGTTCCCATGACAGAGAATACTCTAATTCTGATTCTGGTAGACGGAATCGTCCACCACCAGTACCATCTCGACATGACAAAGCCGGACGGGCGGGGAATTCTCGTGGTCAAGAACGCGTTCCTGTCCACTCTCGCCTGGGACCACGCGTGACCTCTCCCTCGTGTGAGATCGCCCGAGATCAGGTCGAAAGTCGCAGGTCTATCCATGGTCCTTATGTTGGTTGTAAAGCTTTCTCGCCCGGCCTTCATGCGGTCGTTTGGCCAGACAAGTTTAAACTAGGGGCCATAGAAAGATTTGATGGGACTCAAAATCCGTCCGAGTTCCTTCAAATCTACATCACTGCTATTCAAGCAGCAAGCGGCGATGACCGGGTCATCGCCAACTATCTACCAACAGTCCTCGAAGGACCGGCAAGAACCTGGTTGTTCAATCAACCTGAGGGTTCAATCTATAACTGGGAAATGTTGTGCGATGCCATCCTCAACAATTTCCAAAATTGTTATCATAAGCCAGGTAAAGAGGACGACCTCCATCGACTACGACAAACTTTAACCGAAACTCTTCGTCAGTTTGTCAAGAGATTTGTCGGGGTGAGAAATACCATCCCGAACATATCTGATAACTCCGTTATCAGGGCGTTCAAACACGCCATTCGATATCGGAGGTTCACCGAAGATTTGCTCATCCATCCTCCTCGATCAGTAGCCGATCTCTTTGATATGGCTGATCGATATTCTGATGTGGCCGAGGCCGTTGAGTGGAATCGGATGGTGGATAAGGGAAACTTACCGCCTCAACTAGGTCTCAAGGACGTGAAGAGGGAAGATTCGAACAAGAAGCTGGAATCTTCATCAGGCGGGAAGTCGAAGAAATCAAAAAGGAGTCGATCTGGACAGTACCGAGAGGTCGCAGTCGCAAAGAAACCTCCATCGACCAAAGGTAACAAACCTCCATTTAAAAATAAAACTGGTTCAGGTGGTCACAATGCCGACCAGCCAGAGAAGTTGACTAACCCGCAGGAAGGCTAGAGATGGTGTCCACTCCACAACTCTGCAGGCCACGACCTCAAGAATTGTAGGAGCTGGTTGAAGCAGTTGGATGACTTCTACCAGGGGATCGGGCCTATGCCGACCTTGCCACCAAAAGAACAAACTTGCGGGCTAAGGGACGCCAACGGAGACGAAGAGATGTCCTACCAGGTACCTAGTAATCATGTTAATGTTATTTTCGGAGGTTCCTCCTCTTTTGTTTCTAAGAGGCAATTTAAAGCCTTTTATCGAGAGGTGAACCAAACGGAGACTCCCCTTGGTGAACCTCAGTACCCCCATTGGTCGGATATACCTTTGACATTTGATCACTCTGATTGTCCTGCGGGGCTTACTCGACCATTGAGGTTTCCTCTGGTCATTACTCCGATTATCAGCAATGCGAGGGTCGAAAGGGTTCTGATCGACGGAGGCAGTTCCTTGGACATTTTATTTGTCAAGGCACTCAATGAGATACAAATTCCTCGTTCGAAAATCAAACCCATAATTCATCCATTTTATGGGATAATTCTTGGTCCCTCTATGATGCCATTGGGACAGGTGGTGCTCCCGGTCAAGCTGGGAAAACCAGATAACTTCTGAACAAAATTAGTTAATTTTGATGTAATTGATTGTGATTCGGCTTATAACGCGATCTTTGGCAGGCCAACTCTTGCTAAGTTCATGATGGCTACGCACTATGCTTACCAGTGCGGCAAGTTGCCTGGCCCCAAGGGTGTTATTTCGGTCCGAGGCAGCCGCAACGTGGCATTGACGTGTGATCAGTTATCCCTGGAGATGGTGGACCAACTTCCCCTCCGAGAAGCCCAGATCTCCACAGTGTCCACTGATACGATCAAAGCTACTCCACGACCAGATGAAACACTAAAACTGGTTCCATTGTACCCAGATGATCCATCCAAGACGATTCGGGTTGGATCAGGCCTGGATGACAAATAGGAACTCAAGCTCATTGCTTTCCTCTGAGCCAACGCAGATGTGTTTGCGTGGAAACCATCTGACATGCCCGGTGTCCCAAGGGAGGTAATCGAGCATAGGTTAGCAATTCAACTTGGACAGTGACCAATAAAGCAGAAACTCAGGTGTTTTGCTGTTGATTGGCAGGAAGCCATCTGAGAGGAGTTGTATAAACTCCAGAAGGCCGGGTTTATTCGCGAAGTCGATCACCCGGAATGGCTTGCAAATCCGATCATAGTCCGCAAGTCAAATGGCAAGTGGCGCATGTGCATCGACTACACCAGCCTAAATAGTGCCTGTCCGAAGGACTACTTTCCCCTTCCCCGCATCGGCCAGCTAGTCGATTCTACTGCAGGTTGCAAACTGATGAGCTTCCTGGACGCTTACTCAGGATATCATCAAATTAGCATGGCAGAAGAAGATGAAGAGAAGACTGCCTTCATCACACCATTCAGCACCTACTGCTACGTCAGAATGCCCTTTGGTCTCAAGAACGCAAGTTCCACGTACCAGCGCTTGATGCAAAAGACCTTACTTTCCTAGATGGGGCGTAATCTTGAAGCTTATGTAGATGACCTAGTTGTAAAACGTTTAAAAAGTTCATCTCATTTAGACAACCTTGCTGAAACCTTCTGTAATTTGAATCGATATGGAATAAAGTTAAACCCGGAGAAATGTTCTTTCAGAGTTTCATCTGGAAAACTTCTTGGTTTTCTTGTTTGTTCTAGAGGAATCGAAGTCAATCCTGAAAAAATCAAGGCTATTGAACAGATGAGGTCTCCCTCCACCATCAAGGATGTTCAGCGCCTAGCAGGTCGCATGGCGGCATTGAGCCGGTTCATATCACGACTGGGCGAAAGGGGACTACCTTTCTTCAAAGCCCTGCACAAACATCACAATTTTACATGGTCTGATGAGGCCGAAAAGGTATTTCAAGAGGTAAAAGCATATTTGTCCAGTTCGCCGGTCTTGGTTTCCCCCCACAAAGAGGAACCATTACTCCTGTACTTGGCGGCCACACCTCACGCGGTCAGTGCTGTCCTGATCGCGGAAAGAGAGGGTGTGCACAAACCCGTCTACTACGTGAGCGAAGTACTTCATGGTCCGAAGGAGCGATACCCTGAGGTCCAGAAGATACTTTACGCACTACTGATGGCTTCCCGTAAGCTACGGCATTACTTCCAAGCACATAAGATCACAGTGCCCTCATCTTTTCCATTGGGGGACATTGTCCGTAATCCAGAGAAATCTGGTCGGATCGCCAAATGGGCCGTCGAACTCGGAGCGTTCGACATCCATTTCACACCGCGCACCACGGTCAAGTCTCAGGTCCTAGCCGACTTCGTGGTCGAATGGACTAATCCTGAGCCACCTGTGCAGGCGTCCAAAGATTTGGAATGCCCTTATCACTAGACAATGTATTTTGATGGCTCTCGTAGTTTCAACACTCGGGGGCTAGAGTGGTCTTAGTCACACTTCAGGGCGAATAGCTGAAGTTTGTCATTCAACTACACTTTGTTGCGATCAATAACGCAGCAGAGTATGAAGGTCTTATTGCAGGGCTCCGGGCAACAAAATTCCTTGGAGTCCGTCGATTAGTGGTGAGGGGAGACTCACAGCTGGTCGTAAACCAAGTAAACAAGGAGTACAGCACCTCCGATGAGACAATGGCTCATTACCTGGGGGAAGTGAGGAGATTGAAAAAACACTTCAGTCATTTCGAAGTCCAATACATCCCGCAAAAGGACAACATTCTCGCAGACCAATTATCCAAAATTGGGTCCTCACACACATCCGCTCCGGTAGGAGTGTTCGTTGAACACTTGGAACATCCCTCGATCATGACTACGGTCAAGGATGATCCAGTCATAGTCTGCGTTACCAGCCTCGGACAAGAACGAGATTGAACTCATCCATTGAGGGTCTATCTCGAACACGGGACCTTGCCCTAGGACGAAACTGAAAGTGATCAGTTCGTTCGAAATGCGCGTCTATACAAACTTATAGAAGGAGTTTTGTATAGAAAAGGTACTCAAGGAGTATTCATGCGTTGTGTGTCCCAAGAGGAAGGTAAATCCTCTTGAAAGAAATCCATGACAGTGTATGCGGTGCGCACGCGTCATATCGTACACTGGTTGGAAAGGCTTTCTGACAAGGATTTTACTGGCCTTCGGCACTTGATGACGCCAAGAATATGGTCAAGACATGTCCTCAGTGTCAATTCCATACGAGACAGGTCCATCAGCCTGCCTACACTCTACAAACCATTCCTCTATCATGGCCCTTTGCGGTCTGGGGAATGGATATCGTTGGTGTTATGCCACAAGCGGTCAATGGATACAAGTTCTTGTTCGTAGCTATTGACACGTTTACGAAGTGGATTGAGGCTGAACCAGTACACAACATTACTGCTACTGCTGCACAAAAGTTCTTTCATAAGAACATTGTGACTAGATTCGGTGTTCCAAATCGTCTCATCACTGATAATGGTTCCCACTTCGCTAGTGGTCTTTTTTTGGACTATTGCGATTAGGTCGGGACCAAGGTGTGCTTTGCCTCTGTAGCTCATCCGCAGAGCAATGGTGCCGTTGAACGTGCTAACAGACAAATATTACAGGACATCAATAAACGTGTTTTTTATCACCTTAAGACACGCTCGGGGGCTTGGGTAGATGAGCTCTATACCGTTCTGTGGGCACTACGCACTACTTCTAGTCGAGCCACCAGTGAGACACCTTTCCATCTGGTATACGGGACTGAGGCTGTGTTACCCATGGAAATTAGTATTGGTTCTGTCCGAACAGATCAATTCGAACAAGTTAATCAGAACGGGCAACGGTTACAAGATCTCATCCTCCTAGAAGAAAAACGTGATCGAGTTCTGGTAAAGTCCGCGGTGTATTTGCAAGCTTTGTGCAAATACCATAACAAAATGGTGTGACCACGTAGTCTTCACGTGGGTGATCTGGTTTTACGTAAAATATAAAACCAATCTAGTCGCAACAAGTTCTCCCCACAGTGGGAAGGCCCCTACACTGTCGTCTCGGTACCACGACCAGGATCAGCTCAATTAGCGATGGAGGATGGTCGAATCTTATCCAATACATGGAACATCGATCAACTACGCAAGTTCTACATGTAAGTTCCCAATCCCTTTTCCTTTTCAATTAGCATGATTTAACAAAAATCAGTACTCTTAGTTGTTTCATATGTTAATTATTCCTTTTTGCCCGTATGTTGGGAATATGTTACGAGTCTGGCTCGGGGGCTAGTCGCCGATGGTTGTATCACCACAACACCCTGATCGGATTTGCTGGCCAATCTCGTGATCACTTCTAGACAAGACTTACTGCATGTCCTTGGTCATCAGAGTGGCTGCCGGTTTGCAATAAGGTTGGGTATTGTGTCGAATATGATTGTCGGTCTGGTCGGATATCCCTGGTCATCGTTACACCCATATTTTTCCTGTGCTTATAATACTAAGTCTTCAGTATACATAATCACAGGCGGGGGCTAGGGGAATATGGTCTCAATATGGAACAAAGAGAAGTGCTTCCTTTCAAAAAAAAATACATACATTTGCATTGTATAAATTGTATTCGTACAGATACAAGAATTACATTATGCCGAGCTCATTCAAGAGTTTTTCTACAAGAGGCTTGACTTCCTCCATAATGACCTCAAGCTGGTCTTCACTCTTGACCTCTGGCTCTCCCACCACTGGATTCAAATCAAGATCTGGGCCATGGTGAAGACGAAGTCGGCAGAGAATGGCGGAGGCTGCTGGCTGCACTCTGGTCTTGATCACCTCTTTTTGCCTCCTTGTATCCTCAGGAAGATACTCGAGAAGTGACTCTGCTTGGGTCGCGACCAGCGTGGTCCAGTCTCTAAGGCTAAGGTCATCCACCACGGTTTCGACCACATCAGCCCTTAGCAGACCGGCCACCATCTTCAGCTTTTCGAAGATGTTTTGTTGAGCACTGCTGCAGACGGAGAGTGACGCACTCAAGTCTTCGTTCTCCCTGCAGACAGAATCAACCCTCGAGTTTTGCAACTCGATGGTCGCTTGGAGGTCTTTTTTTCTCTTGGCCGAGCTGGCTTATTTGGTCGTCTCGCGCTGCGATAAGAGGCCATTACAAACAGTTCACATGACAAAATTAATTTACTCTGGTCGGGAGTATACTTACAGGAGAGCTGTGACTGCAGTTTTTGGAGTTCGGTCTCCAGGAATGAAATCTTGGTAGCCACCCTGAACTCCTGGTCTTCCCGATCAGCGAGGCTGTTCATCAGATAGGCATTTTCTCTGTGAACAGAAGAAACAATTGTCAAGATGGGGCTAACATTCAGGCAAATGAAGAAACGTCTTCCTTACCGTTGCAGGCGACCTGTTTCCTCTTGTGCGACCTCGATGCTATTTTCCATAGCCATCGACCTGGTCGCCATGCGGGTCGGTTCCTATGACATGGAAGGGGATCAGTTTCAAAACCTGGATATTCCTACGCAAATGCGAAATTAAAAAATCGCAAGGGGTGTTCGGCATACCTCAACATACTCCCAGAATGAGTCCCCCTTCCGGTCCGACTAAAGGCTGAGTTGCTGGACTCGCCTTATCCCCAGCAGGAGCAGCGGATGAGTTTTCCAGCTGAGCCTCCTCTACTGCTGGGGTCACATATTCCAATATCTGTGACTGGACTTCTACAGCTAACCCATCTATAACGGCCCGAAGAACATCCCTGGCCAATGGGATGGAACTTTCCTCGCCAGTGACCTTGGTAGTAGGGGAAGCTTCAACACGTGCCAAGGCCACTGGGGGGCTTGGCGCGACATCTCTGTGCCTAAGCAAATAGAAACACCATCGGTTAGAATCTTTTCAGTCGATCACTACGATCCGACCCTGTCCAAACAGGTAAGATTCTTACCTTACTCAAAATCCTACCAGCTTCTGGGATTTCGAGGATGGTTCCCCGAGGAAATGAGGACAATCGTCATCTGTCCTAGTCTTCCTCTTCGTGAACAAGACCTTGTCTTTTTCTCCCTGTGTGTACGAGCCTATAAGAACATACATGAGGAATGGTGAAGACCAAAGCTGTAAGAGTCCTTACCACGGTAACCATTTCGGTCGGTAGGGATGAGGCCACTGGAACAGACGTCTCCTGGGCCACCGGCACTGGGACTTCGTCCCCGACCATGGGGTTGATAGTGGTCGCAGTGTCCTGCTCGGTCATTCCCACTCGTGTCGGCAGGAGTGGAGTGCTCGCCGCCCCAGGACTGGCAGGAGTCGCTTTGCGGGGGACAAGGGGGATTTTTTCTTCTTCCTGTACGAGCATTACTTAATGGGTGTGTACAGACGAACAACAACATTTAGGACTGTGAGAAATCTTACCACAGTCACCCCTTTTGTCTAAAGGGGAGGTGTTGCAGATCCTGAAGCTTCCTGGGCTTCAGGTACTAGGATTTCACCCGCAACCACAGGATTATCAATGGTCACGAGGCCCATTGCAGTCGTCTCTATCCCTGCGGGCAAAGACAGGACCTCGCTGGACGAGGGAGCGATCGTCTTCCTCTTGTGATGAATCAGAGGGACGCCATCCTCCTCATCCTCCCTCCCTTCACCCTGTACGACGAAGAAATAATTCCAGTTCGTACCTAGGGTTACAGGAGGTACAGAATATCTTACCGCAGTCTTTTTCGCAGTAAGGGGTTTCTTTGACGAGGAGGCCTCTCCCAGAGTCTTCTTGAACTTCTTGGGGGCAGGTTCCTTCGCCATGCGCTTCGAAGAGATCTTCTTCACCCTCTTCAGAGCCAGTTTCCCCAGGAGACCAACATCCTCGCTTGGACGCGTCACCTTGGCGAACTTCCCCAGGAGCTATGTCATTTCAATATCCTGGTTAATACAAGACGCGCAAATGATCTACAAACAGGGCCTGTTGGGAAAGTCCATACCTTTCGGCGCTCCTGTTTGAGGTCGTCACTGGCATTGATCAAGCTCTGGGGGCGAGGCGATCCCCTGGCTCCCTCCACATCGGCGCTGTACGCCTTGAGGAGGTAATTTGTCCGCTTTTTGATTTCGGACAAAGGTAGAGCTGTGTCACGAGCAAGCAAGTTAGCAAATACGACATTTTTTCAGAAGAAATGCATGTTTTGTTGACTGGAAGACGTACTGTTATTATAGTCCAAGGTGCTATCCGCCATGGACTGGATTTCCCAAGCCGGATAAGCCCTTTCGCGCAGGGGGCTCATCCGATTCTTCACAAAGTTGCGAATGATGTCGCGAGTAGTTAGTCCTTGTTGGACTAGGTGAAGAATCACTTGGGCCTGCTTCTTCTGCTCCGCACTCAGAGCAGGAAGAAAGTCCAATTCGCTGGATTTCTCCGGGCGAGAGTTCTCAAACCACAACCCGCTTTCCGACAGCGAGGAGCAGTAGAACCACTTCTGGTACCACCCATGAACGGAATCTCAGAGGGATGGGAAGGGATACTCTTTCTTCTCCCTTATCTGGAAGTAAATACATCCGGCGGCATTGGCGCTCTTCGACCATGCCGAGTAGTAGAAGCGTCGGAAGAGCTCCACGCTTGGGAGCACTCCGACGAAGGCTTCGCACAAATGCTGAAAAATCGCCAGGATGAGGACAGCATTTGGGTGGAGGTTCACCAACTCCAACCCGTAGTGCTCCAAGATTCCCTTCAAGAATTGGCTTTCAGGGAATCAGAACCCGCAACGCAGGTATTCCACAAAAACCACCAACTCGCCCTCTTGGATGATTGGGGTTTCTTGGTCTTTTCCGCTGACTGCCAGTTGATCAGCAGCCGCGGAGGGAGAATCTCTTCTTTCTCTAGAGCCACCAGACTCTCCTTTGTGTTGTGAACAGATCGGCTCCAGGACGCCATTTCTTGCAAAAAATCAGAACGAAAGGTGGTGACTTTGGAGGCGATGGAGAATGAGGAATGAGGGTTTTGTGTGGAGGAGGTTCTAAGGAAGGGTTTCTGGTTGTGTGGCTTCCTCCAGAAGCTACCTTCTCCTTTTATATGCCCCAGGCAACGGTCCATTGAATACTTTATTCATTTCCCATAATGGGTGCATGCCTTCTCTTGGTAAACCCGTTATGCACTCCCCACAGTAAATCTGAAACAAAATGTACTTTTATAATCTTTGTTTCGAATTCGGGGACTAGGGTGCACATAAGAATGTGAAAATGTTGCAAAAATTTTCGGAGGAAGTTATCCTTCATGTTTTTTGTAAGTTAATTTTTCATGTATTGATCATAATGCGTTTCTGTGATCGCTGCAAGTGGATAATAGTAACACATATGGTTATCATCCGGTCAAAGCATTATGTTATCTCGACTTCAGTTCTGATCGCGATGTCAATTCTGATCGGATTTCAGTTCTGATCACGGCCATGGTTCTGATCGCAGTACCAGTACTGGTCGCAGTATGACACATTAATGCGTTTCTGATCGAAATGCTTGTTACTTCGATTTTACCTGTGTATGGGTGATCGCAAAGACACTCCTGCGGTCATGTTTCCGCACAGAGATTACGAAGGATTCTGACTTGGGATTATAAGCTTTACATAATCCTTCTTAGAAAGTCATAGTGTGCGAGGAGAAGAAATGTTTTATTTCTGACAATCCTTGCATACAAAAGGGATATAGGCGACCAGAGCATCAACCTGATCCGAAAGAAGCTTACAAAGTTCTCCTAGGGACATATTAGCATCAGTGAGATCAACACTGGCTGCTCCTAGAGAACTGGCTACAGCTCTAAGCCTATCTACATCATCCCAGATCAGAGAAGCACTACCATTCCTGATCGAATCAGAGAGTTCTTGCTGCTGTCGAGCATAGTCCCTCTCCAAGCGGAATTGGTGCGCCTCTTCGCGGGATCTATCAAAACATTCTACCAGGTGCAGAATAGTCGAAGACATCTCCTCGGTCTTCTTCTCCAAAACCTCTTTCTCCTTTTGGAGAGTTTGTTCGAGGGAAGGAGGTTGAATCTCAGCAGGCTGGTCGCTGGGGGCTCCAACAATTTTCATCTCCTGTACATAAATGTGTTAGTTTTATAAGTTAAAACGACCAGCAGGAGAGATGAAAATAATTACCAATCCTCGCAAGTGAGAGGATGGAGTATTTCCCCCAGAAAGTAGATCATCCGATAAAAGTCGGGAACTATCAGGTCGTGGGAGTGCAACTTTCCCACGAGAGGATTGCTTCCCCAACACAAGTTGAGAATCATCTAGTCGCGGAAGTGCAGCCTTCCAACCAGAAAATTGATGACCCATCAAGAGATGGGGATCGTTTAATTGCGATGGAGAAAGCTGAGAAGAAGGCTTTGAAGGATTATTATGGACCTCCAAAGGTGGAGATGAAGGTTCGACCTGCTAAGTTGTATGGATAGGAAGGACTACAGGGGCCAAAGGAAGAGAGAGCAATGATGCATCCCTAACCCTTGTGCCGCTGGAAGATCCCTCATCAACCTTGGTTTTTTTCCCTGGAGGAACCAGATCTTTGATCATCTGTGAATTTTCGAAAAGCATTTTGGAAATGATCAAAGTATAAGATGGCAATTTGAACCAAGGCGTCTGGAAAAGACTTACCTTCTGGAAATTCTGGTCGAATTCAAGCGCCATTTCCTCTTCATCACTTTCAATCTCAATGATATCTTGATCTGCCATTGAGATGTATACTAAAGAGAGGGAAAGGTAGCTTTGGAAAAGACTTAGTCGGGAAAAAACTTGTAGAGTTTTAGGCTAAGAGGCTTTGGCATTTATAGCCCCCAGGGGTGACGGTTCGTTTTTCGAATGCCTCGAGTTCTTAAAACATTTACGGTTTTATCTCGGGTTAAAAAACAATTCCACGGCGCCATCATTACCTGTCAAATATAGCCCAAAGTCTGTCTCAGAAAATAAACCGCCACACTTAGTGCGCCACTAAGTGGAGAAGTTGAAGCGTCGGGTCACTTATCCGAAGTAAGGTTTATATTTGAAGTAAATATGTCCCTTCATTTCCTTAAAATTTGGGGGCTAGCTGACGAGAATTGTTACTTGAGCTAGTTCAGAATAAATGCACGTCTGGTTCAAGACAGATTCGAACTAGGTAAGTGTCCGTTGATGTGACCTCATATGGCTTGAGAAGCGCGGACACATGGTCACAGGCTTTGCGCGATCAGGCCGCAGACAGTGCGCGGTCAGGAGCCCATAGGCGATGAGTGGACAGGAGGTCGCAGACAGTGCGCGGACAGGTGATCACAGATGATGCGCGGTCAGAAGGTCATGGACTACTCTCGACCAGGGCGACTCGGGGTTACTCAGACCCTACAACAAGCATATCCCGAGTATCCCGAAGATTCCTCCACGCACGGAGACAATTGCCAGGAGGTTAATATGTGCGGTTATTCCTTAATTGCACGTGTTAAGCCTGCGTGGAAGTTAAGTGCAATTGCCAAAACTGCACCCAAGCAACCGTTCGAAGCCATTGTGCATTGGCACCCTTTCGACCAGTATAAAAGGGTGAGCAAATGCACCAGACGAAGATATATGACACATCGGGAATAGATCAACATCAACAAGCTTCCATAGGCTAGTTTAGTCGTGTTTTACATAATCACACGGAAAATATCTTCGCCTGTGATGATCTTTTCCACAACTTTGTAACCCTTTTTCCTACACATAGTGAAATCCCAACAGGACGTAGAACTATTACTCCCACCATCGAGGGCCCGAACCTGTATAAATCTCTCCTTGTTCCAACCGACTTTGGCTCATCATCCCTTCTCGGAGGGACGCCCTGAAAGGCCTTACGACTCACAAATTCTGCATAAGTTCGACTAAGGACCCCGAGTCCAAATCATCGACATAAGGTATTGCAATCAGGTTTGTTTTGGCCTTCTTTATTTAAAGATGCTTACGATCGACGTTGTGCAAAAATGCGATCCTTGCCAACGTTCAAGAAATTTGAGTAAAAGACATGAAATTCCCTTAACCAACATTCTTGAAATTGAGCTCTTTGATGTATGGGGGGTAGATTATATGGGACCTTTTCCATCTTCTATGGGTAACTCCTACATCTTGGTTGCGGTTTATTATGTTTCTAAGTGGTAGAGGCTGTTTCTACACCGACAAATGAATCAAAACACGTGATAAAGCTTTTCAAAACAGTCATCTTTCCCCGATTTGGTGTACGGGCAGTAATTAGTGATGGCAGTGCGCATTTTACTAATTACCAATTTCAAAAATTGCTAATGAAATATGGGGTACTTCATAAAGTTGCTCTTGCATATCACCCTCAAACAAGTGGACATGTTGAAGTCTCAAACAGGGAAATCAAGTCGATCTTGTAGAAGGTGGTGGCTCTGTCTCGTACGGACTGGGCACTCAAACTTCCAGATGTCCTTTGGGCATATCGCACTGCATTCAAGACTCCGCTAGGTATGACGCCTTACAAACTACTATTTGGTAAAAACTGTCATTTGACTATTGAACTGTCACACAGGGTGTTATGGCGTTAAAAGAACTTAACTGGGATTTCGACAAAGCGGGGTGAAGGCAAATCCTTGAATTGCATGAGCTAGAGGAGTTTCAAAACAACTCCTACGAAAGTGCCTTGATCTATAAAGACAACACGAAGAAGTGGAACGACAAACGGATCCTCAACCGTGAGTTTAAACCAGGTGATTGATTCTATTATTCAATTCTCTGTTGAAATTGTTCCCAGGGAAATTGAAATCGCGATGGACTGGGCCATATGTGATAAAAAAAAAGGTCTTTTTGTATGGTGTCATAGAGCTTCGAGCACAAAACGGCACCACTTTCAAGATAAACATGCACCATATTAAGCTTTAGAATGCGGGAGATCAAGTAAGTACGTTGAACTCGGTCGATTCTTTCGATTCCATATATTTTTGAACAGCCGAGGACGTTCCATAGAGTGGGACATTAAACCAGAGCTAGCCAGGAGGCAACCCGGTACACTAACATGTAGTTCTCTCTTTTATGAACACAGTGGCATGAAAATCACTCAATTTCAACGCCGTTTGACCACCCAAACCTTGTTTTTCGTAAACTAGGGCTTACTCTTTTTTGAGAAAACCAAAAAATCATAATTTTAACACTGGCCGAGGCGACCACGACCACTTGCATGACCAGTTTTGGGGTTTTGTTTGGTTAGAGCTTTCAAAAATTGATTTTTCACCTTAGCCGAGACGACCACGACTAGGTTTAGACCAGTGGTAGCTTCAGTTTGAAGATTTTTCAAAAACCCAAAGTTTTCTTTTACCCGATACGAGCACAACAGGAAAAACGACCAGTACCACTTTCGGGTAGAAATTTTTCAATGAAAAACATTTTTTCCAAAACCAACCGAGGTGAGCACAGGTACGAGGACGACCAATGCCACTTTCGGGTGCAAATTTTGTAAAGAAAAATAAATTTTCAAAACTCCCGAGGTGAACACGACCTTGAGCATGACCAGTGCCGCTTTCGGGTAGATTTTTCAAAATAAAATAAAAAGCTCTTCATCTTACCCGAAACGAGCACGATCTCGACCACGACCAGTGCCGGTTTCGGGCTATTTTCAAAGCAATTTTCAAAAGTTTTCAAAAACTACCCGATGCGACCACGATCTCGAGCACGACACATGGCACACTCTAGTTGAATTTTCAAAATATTAAAAACTCTTTTTATTTTTGACCGCAAAAACCACGACACGTGGCACGTCCCGTGCTTGTGTCTTGCAAAACTGAACAAAGAATGTGCCGTGCTCGTGACCATAGCCCCATCAGTGCGACCAGCTGGTCGTAGGCGAGTGCAACCAAACCAACACGGCCCGTGCCCATGCGAGAGGTGCCGTCGGTGTGACCACTTGGTCGTAGCGGGTTAAACCCGAGCTGAACACAACCTGGAGCATGCCCCGTGCCAGTGGTCGTGCTAGGTTCGGTTTCCTCTCCTTTTTCGGCCGAAAGTGTCCTTTTTGCTTTTGTTTTGTACTTTTCTCACCCCAAACCTTTTCTAACTCAACCTAGCACCCCATTTAATGCCTCCCACCCTCTCCAAATAGCATGCACCATTGTTTTTAGCCCTTGTTCTTCACAAAAACCTCCACATACTTAGCTCCACAAATCCAAATCCAACCGTTCAAATTTTGATCCGACCGCGGATTTTGGCTCCTCGCGCCTCGACACCCCCAGATCTAAAGTTTTCTATGGCAATGATGACTTCTCTACACAATGTCAAGAAGGTAACAAAGTGCAAACATAGTATGTCTCCTCAAACTTTCTCCGATCCAGACTTTCCGCACATATACTTCACACCCTGATCATCTTGTTAGATTTGTGCATTTCAAGAAGAGACCTTTGTGGCCTACTAGACTTTTAGATGTGGAGAATTCTTTTCGTTGGATTATTATTGGCATTCCTCTATCCTTTTGCCCAATATTTCTTGGACTTGCTTATATAATGAGCAGAATTGGAGAATGCTCCCATCAAGCTCATCTGATTCTAACTCCTCATGTGCTATTGAGTCTAACCAACCAACAATTAATGAATGTTATTGCCACTCTGCATGTTTCCATAGAGTCCTTGCGCACTAGTCTCTCCGACTTTAGGTCAGAATTTGCAGAATACAGGACTGTGATGAATTCCAGGATGAACCAACTCCAAGGACACATCAACAGTATCTACGACTATCATGTAAATGCAGGCCACATTTTTCCGGACGGCACATTTCCAGGTGCACGTACCCACTACGGGGACAATCTCCACACCCACTGACTTTCCCCACAACTCTTTCATCCACCTACATATCCATCCTATACATCGCCACAGTTCTACCATTCTCCTCCACCGACTTCCGACGAGTGATCTCCAAGGTACGCAAGTATTTTCTTTTATTTTTCTTTTCTTTTTTGTTTCTTTTTGTTTTTCTTTTCAGGTTTTCACTTGCGACGCATTGGACTGCACCATTGGAGCTATGTGGACCGCAACATCCTTGTCGTGGTATTGCGAATACCCCGGCAGGTTTTGAGAATGATCCTAGCGAAGATTACGCGGCGCGGGTTGACCGGATGACCGGTCCTCCCCCGCCGGACAAGCACAAAAAATGACACGGGTTTATACAGGTTCGGGTCCCGGTGGGGGCCCTAGTCCTGTCGACGCGCTCCCGACCGGAGTCGGCTGGGGAGGCTCTCTCCGGGGGAGAGGCTTCTGGAGCACGTCTGTGAGTTTAGCTATTCCAATAAAAGAGAACCAATCCCTCACAACAGAGGGGTACAAGGGCTATTTATAGCCCCAAAAAGAAGCAAAAAACCTAAACTACCCCGGAAGCCACCGTCGGATTCAAGGGTAGGACCGTCCTTCTCCCGGTCAAACGCCTTGGATGCTTGACAGGTGGTCGCTAGTTCCTGAGGCGCTCCTCGCGTGACCTGCACATGATAAACAGCTCGAGACTTTACCTTTAGGAGGGCGATGTGGCCCGGGACGGCGCCGGAGGCCAGGTCCCGGGGGCCAAAAGGCGGCGCCCGGGGAGGCCCCGGAGGCCACGTCCCCGGGCCAATGGCGGCGCCCGGGGAATGGCCGGAGGCCACGTCCCCGGGCAAGTGGCGGCGCCTGGGACGGCACCGGAGGCCACGTCCCGGGGGCCAAAAGGCGGCGCCCGGGAGGGCACCGGAGGCCACGTCCCGGAGGCCAAAAGGCGGCACCCGGGGAGGGGCCGGAGGCCGCGTCCCCGGGCAAATGGCGGCGCCCGGGACGGCACCGGAGGCTGCGTCCCGGGAGGCAAATGGCGGCGCCCGGGAGGGCACCGGAGGCCACGTCCCGGGGGCCAAAAGGCGGCGCCCGGGGAGGTCCCGGAGGCCAGGTCCACAGGCAAATGGCGGGGCCCGGGACGGCACCGGAGGCCGCGTCCCGGGAGCCAAATGGCGGCGCCCGGGAGGGCACCGGAGGCCACGTCCCGGGGGCCAAAAGGCGGCGCCCGGGGAGGGGCCGGAGGCCGCGTCCCCGGGCAAATGGCGGCGCCCGGGACGGCACCGGAGGCCACGTCCCCGGGCAAAAGGCGGCACCCGGGACGGCACCGGAGGCCGCGTCCCGGGAGCCAAATGGCGGCGCCCGGGAGGGCACCGGAGGCCACGTCCCGGGGGCCAATAGGCGGCGCCCGGGGAGGTCCCAGAGGCCAGGTCCCCGGGCAATCGTGACACAACTTACCTGGACTTAGTCCCGCGGAGATTTCCCCCGACAGCAGCCCCCCATGCACGCCGGGGACGATGCTCGAGTCCCTGGTGGGTATGGCACACGTCACCGGGAAGATCTCCGGGCCAAGTCATCGGAGCCGCGGCGCTTCGATTTCCGTGCCCCACGCTTAAGGCCGCGCCGTTTCGCCATAAATGCGCTCGCGGTTCGAACCGGCGCCTCGATTCACGCGCCCGTCCCTTCGTTTCCCGTGCATGGTTTGAACTTCTACGGCCCAGATTGATCCGCGGGTGCCACGTGGCGTGTATCTAGACCACGTCCCGCCCCTATAAATAGGCCCTTGGGGGGCCCGGAAGCTCATTCCAAATTTTCATCCTCAGTGATTTTTGCTCTCCCGTTAGCCCTCTCCCGGTAGCTCCTTCCGGTAGTAGTCGTCCGGGAGTTTTAGTAGTAGCCCCCTGCAAAGTTAGCCACCGAAAAAGAAGAAGGACGGAGCCCCCCGCCCCAGGCCCGGAGAGGTCGTGGCCTTCAAGGCCTTCCTGGAGGCGGGGCTCCAGCTCCCGGTGCATCCCATGCTCCGGGAGTTTCTCAAGGAGTACGGGGTGGCTCTCAACCACCTCACCCCGAACGCGCTCGTCCGGATGGGCCTCTTCATCTGGCTCTACGAGACAGCGACCGGGCGGGAGCCCACCCTTCGCGCCTTCCGGTATTTCTACGAACCGGCGGCGCGGACCTCCCACCTAGTGAAGGGGGGCCCCAAGTCCCCCTTTGGCTCGGTGATGGTCCAGATGTTGCCGTCCCGGGTGATCGACTATCCGGCGGCGGCCTCCCGGGACCACTGGGGGGACTGGGTCCGGAGGTGGTTTTACCTCTGGGTCCGGGACGAGGCGGTGGTGTACGCCCCGGAGCCTCCCACCTACAATCGGTCGTCCGCGCCGAAGCCCCCGGTGTGGACAGACGAGGAGTTCGAGCTCCTCGGCAAGGTGATCTTCTCCAAGAAGACCCGCTCGATGCTGGACGCCGCCGAGGAGATGGCTCTCCTCCGGATCTCCCCCTTCACCGGTGGGAAGAGGGGGATCGGTATGGGCCCCGAGCAGCGGCCCCCGGTGAAGCCAGTGACGCGACGTAAGCTCCGGGAACCTGCTGCATTGTATTTACGAATTTTCGAAAATTTAACTAACTCTTTACCTCTTGCAGTCCGGCCGTACCCGGCGGCGCGGGAGAAGGCGGAGAACCTCCTGGGGAGGTACTTCGCCGATGAGCACGAGCGCGTCGTGCGCGCCGTGGGGGAGGGCCCTCCCAAGAACTTGGTAGCAGCGGCCTACGGGCTAAAGTTGCCGGAGAGGAAGCCTCTCCCCACCCCCGGGTCGCACAAACGAGGGAAGGAGGCGGCCGGGGGCTCGGAGCCCAAGAAGGCCCGGGTTCAAAAGACCCCCGGCCCATCGACGACGCCGGCGGCGACACCGGCGAAGCCCCGGGACGAGACCCCCGGGAGCGAGCGTGCCCGGGCACCGGCCCGGAAGGAGGCAACACCTCCTCCCCCGAAGGGCCCCGTCGAGGCGCGGGGGAAGGAGGCGTCCGCGGGCGGGGCGGCGTCCGACTCGGCGAACTACGCCCCGTCGTCGCTCTTGGTGGAGCCCCTCCTGCCCCTTCCGGCTTCTTTGGAGCCGGAGAGGCTGGAGGTGAGATTCGCGGAGGCCTCGCCTCCGCGGGTTTGGCCGGTGGACGAGGGGGGGGAGCCCCTCGGTCTACGAGGTTCCTCCGGAGGAGGAGGCCCCGAGGACCTTCCGGCCCGGGGCGGGGAAAGGCCTGATGGTTCCCCCCCGGGCGGGGCTCCCGCCGAGAGCTCCTCGGCCACGTCTTCGGGGGGCACTTCCTCATCGACGAAGACGCCGGTGACGCCGGCCACGTTACCGGACCTTGAGATCTGGGGACCCCCCGCCGGCCGCGCTGGCGGCGCCGGGCGGGAGACCCCTTTGCTTCCCGCGAGGAAGGTCGCCCGCTACTCGGAAGGCCTGCATACCCGGAAGGTGCAGGCCTTCGTCGCGGGAGGGACGCTCCATGAGCGTTTCGAGGGGCTTCAGTCCCTCGGGGCCCAGGTAACCCGAGTCGATAACGCCTTCGTTCATCCCCTGCACTTTGAAATTTTTGTAAATCTATATATTTTGTAGGTGGCAGCTGTTACCTGGGGCCTTGAGCAGCGGGTCGCCCGGCTGCTTAAGGAGGCGGAGGGCCGGGCCGCGGCCTCCGTAGGGCAGCGCGAGGAGGCCCTTCGGGAACGCGACGAAGCCCTCGCGGAATTGACCCGGGTCCGGGCCCAGGTCCATATTTCTGAGGTCGTCAATGGCCGTCTCCGGGAGGAGGCCAAGGCGAGGGAGGAGGCGCTCCGAGAGCTCGAGAGCTCGAGCGTCCGGGCGGTGGCGGACGCGGGCCGTTCCGTCCGGTCGGCCCTCGAGGGCCTTGGAGTAAGCCTAGGCTCCGGGAGCAGGGAGGTGCCGCCGGTGACCCTCGTGGAGGCTGTGCGTTTTCTCAACGCACAGGTCCCCGCCATCCCGGAGGATGCCGACGTTCGGACGCGGGGCCGCGCGATCCCCGTCGTCGCGGCCGCTGCGGGGCTCGTCGAATTCCGGGGGGTCGGCGCCGGGGCGATCGGGGGCCGCATCCCCCGAAGCTTCCCGAACTCCTTCGAGCCTTCGCGCCGGGAGGTCGAGCAGCTTGCTGGGGGGTTCTACGACCGGATCATCCGGGCGTGGTTCCCGGCTCCGGCGCCTCCGGCGGGAGACGTCCCAGCCCCGGCCTTGGAAGAAGCCCCCCGGGGGGAGGATGCCAACGAACATGTATGAGCCTCCCCCCAAGTCTTAGCTAGGGCCCTTTTTTGTTTTACGACTTTTTGATTCCGGTAGCTTCTTAGAAGAAGCCCCGGACACTTGTATAAAAACATTTTGAATGCAATGAAGTTAGAATTTTTTCTCAGTCTTTGAATTGAATTTACTATTACCAGGGTTCCCGGGAGGTTGCTCCCGGGCGAAGGTCCGGGAGGGGCTCCCCGGGGGACGCCCACGCGGCTTTGATCTTGCTAAGCCTTGTCTCCGGGAATCGCGGCGAGGATAGTGTCCGGGAGCCGATCCGGTTGAGGTGGCGTCCGGAGTGGCACTTGGACAACTTTGATAATCATCGTGCCGAATTGTCCCCTCCGCGACCGGGGCTCCGGATGATCCCTCCCCTCCGGATACTTCCACCGGCGGGATACGAGTTCTGGCCTGAAGATGTGCTCCGGGACGCTCGGCGCCGCGTACGGGCATTGTACCGGGACTTGACCCGGGAGCTAGCGGAGAGCCTCCGGGAGTATTAGGCGTAGGAACCTTAGGGCTTAGAGAATCCCCCGGGTTAGAACCCGGGTTGTATCGTTTCCGAAGCCCACCGGAGGGGGAAGATGTCCTCCGGGTTTGACAATCAATAAAGCTGTGCTGTTTCCTTTCGTTGCCTCTTTATTTTCTTCTTCTTGGATGGTCTGGACGACTCATCTTAATAAGGATGAGCTAAGTTTCCTCGTGGGCGGTGCGGTCGACACCCGGGGGTTCCTTATCCCCCCCGCCTACAGCGGGCCGGAGAATAGCTCCGCGCGCTGTGGGGGTAACAAGGCCCCCGGGATAGAAGTCACCTGTAGGATAGGAAATTTTCTAAGTTAGAAAACTTTAACACGAGGTTTTCAAGGAGAAGACCTTCCGGGAGACAATCGTCCGGTCGCCGTGAGAACGGGGAGCCGGGAATGAGGCCTCATGTGGAAGAAACATCCAAGAAAACCTGGTGAGATTTCCGGAGGCGAGCTTCCTAGGAGACATTCGTCCGGTCGCCGTGAGAACGGGGAGCCGGGAATAGGGTCTTCGGGGAAGAAAATGCTCGAGAAATCCGTGACTTCTCCGAGAGACAATCGTCCGGTCACCGTGAGAACGGGGAGCCGGGAATAGGGTCTCCGGGAGGCATTCATCCGGTCGCCGTGAGAACGGGGAGCCGGGAATAAGGTCGCCGGGGACCAATCGTCCGGTCGCCGTGAAAACGGGGAGCCGGGAATAACGTCGACTCCCGGAGGAGGAAGATAGATCCAATCAAGCCGCAAGGGGCCGATCATCCGGTCGCCGTGAAAACGGGGAGCCGGGAATAACGTCGACTCCCGTAGGAGGAAGATAGATCCATGAAGGCCATTAGACGTCCCACTGGGGAGAGCGTCTACTCCCCGAGGAGGAAGTGCCCGAAGACGGGTCTTGAGTGTTTGGGCAGGGGACTAGTCTCCCAAAGTGACTCGTTACCACGGCCACTGTGACCGAGTTGCCGCTTACACCCTCAGTCCACGCGGGCTGATTGTAAGCCGCCCTACGGGAGTGGGACTCCCGTTGTAGGGACTTGTTGGGCCTGGCCCACTTCCTCGCGGGGAGGGCATCCTCACGGGGAGGGCTTCCTCGCGGGGAGGGCTTCCTCGTGGGGAGGGCATCCTTGCGGGGAGGGCATCGCCGCTAGGGGCGGTAATGAGAAAGACCTGCAATGAGACAGTTTAAAAAGCAAGACCTATGTATTGCTAATAAAATGAAGTACAGGGCCTCCCCCTGCGAAGCCGCGAAAGGGGAGGAAAATACAGTGTCCCTCCTCCCCCTCCGGCGTGAACGCTCCGGGGGAGGGGACAGGCCCGTAAGGCTAAACATAGAACTTGCGAAGTAAACGCAAGTTCCACGTGTGCTTCAGCTCCTGCTCTTGAAGATTGGAGAGCTTGTAGGCCCCCGAGCCCAGGACCGCGGAGATCCTGTAGGGGCCCTCCCACTTGGGGGAGAGCTTACCCTGGGCCTGGGGGTCCGTCACGCGCTCGAGGACAAGGTCCCCAAGGCGGAAAGCCTTCGGCCGCACGCGCTGATTGTACGCGCGCGCCATCTCTTGCTCGTAGATGGCGTGGCGGAGGAGCGCTCGGTCGCGTTCCTCCTCCACGAGGTCGATCTCCAGACGCTGGTTGGCCTCATTGGCCTGGTACGCTAAGGGCGTAGCTCCCTCCAGGAGCTCCACCCGCAGTGACCGGAAGCTGATCTCCGAGGGGAGGACTGCCTCCGCCCCGTAGACCAGGGAGAAGGGAGTACGCCCAGTCGCCCGGGACGGGGTCGTGCGCATGGAGCAGAGGATGCTAGGGAGCTCCTCTGCCCATGCACCCCGCTTAGAAGCGGTTTGCTCGAGTCTCCGGTGCAACCCCTGTAGGATCACGCCGTTGACCCTCTCGACAGCCCCATTGCTCCAGGGATGGGCCACCGAGGTGAAGTGGATGACGAGCCCCAGGCCTTCGCAGAATTCCCGGAAATAAGCCGAGTCGAATTGGGTCCCGTTGTCCACGGTGATTTCCCGGGGGACACCAAAACGACATACAACGTTTTTCCAGAAAAACCGCTGAACGGCCCGGGACGTGATGCTGGCCAAAGGCTCCGCCTCAACCCACTTTGTAAAATAGTCGACTGCGACTACCGCATACTTGTATCCCCCGGGCGCTAGGGGGAAGGGCCCTAAGAGGTCCATCCCCCAGTGCACAAAGGGCCAAGTGATGGGGATCGTCTGCAGCGCTATAGGGGGGAGGTTCAAGCCCTTGGCCATCTTTTGGCATGCCTCGCACGCGGAGACAAGGTCTCGTGCGTCGCGCATGATCGTGGGCCAGTAGAAGCCCTGCCGGAGGGCCTTGGCCGCGATGGCACGCGGGGCTAGGTGAGAACCACAGCTCCCCGCGTGGATGTCTTCGAGAAGTTGAAGTCCCTCCGGCCGGGGGAGGCAGCGCAGGAGGGCGGAACACCCGCTTGTAGAGCCTCCCCTCCAGCAGGAGATATGCCCGGGCTCTAGCCCGGAGGCGTTTAGCCTCGGTCTCACTAGGAGGGTCCCCCTCCCCCTTGATGAAGGAGATGAGGGGGTCCATCCAAGACGGAGTCCGGGTGATCTCGGCGACCTCCAGGACATGAGGCTCGTCGCCCGTGTCCGGGGAGGCCACCGAGGGCTTCGTGATGATCTCCAGGAAAGCCCCCTTGGGGAGCGATTCCCGGGCGCTTGCCGCCCGGGCCAAGGCATCGGCCCGGTCATTGTCCCTACGTGGGATATGCAGGGCCTCGAGGCCGTCGAAATGCCTCTCCATCTTTCGCACTTCCTGCAAATAAAGACTTAAGTTTGCGTCATGGCACAGGTAAGAGTTGTCCACTTGGCAAACTACGAGCTGAGAATCTCCCTTGACTAGGAGGCGCCGGATCCCCAGGGAGCGTGCGAGGCGCATCCCGAGGAGCAAAGCCTCGTATTCAGCGACGTTGTTGGTTGCGGGGAACTCGAGCCGCGCAGCGTACTCGAGTTCCTTCCCCTTGGGGCTCCGGAGGACTACTCCCGCACCAGCCTCGGCGAGACACAGCGACCCATCGAACATAAGGGTCCAATGATCACTGCGTCGGGGCGGCACAGGGAGATCTTCGTCCCCGGACCCAAAGGCGGGAGTCCACTCTGCGACGAAGTCGGCGAGGACCTGCGACTTGATGGCAGAGCGGCCAGTAAGGGACAGGGAGAAGGGGGCGAGCTCGGCCCCCTACTTCCCGATCCGGCCGGTGGCTTCCTTGTTCCGCAGTACCTCCCCGAGGGGGAGGGACGACGGGACAGTGATGGGGTGCCCCAGGAAGTAATGCCGAAGCTTCCGGGACGCCATGAGGAGGGCGTAGCAGATTTTCTCCATCTCCGTGTACCGAGTTTTGGCCCCTTGGAGGGCCTCACTCACGTAGTACACCGGACGCTACTGCCCCCCTTGCTCCTTCACCAAGACCGCGCTGACGGCGACGGGGGTCACGGCGAGGTAGAGGAGCAAGGGCTCTTCTAGAGACGGACTCACAAGCATTGGAGGGCTCGTGAGGTACTTCTTGAGGTCGTCGAACGCCTCCTGGGCCTCGGGGGTCCAGCGGAACCCCTCGAGCCCTCGGAGGATCTTGAAGAACTGGAGGCCCCACTCCCCCGACCGGGAGACAAAACGGCTGAGTGCGGCTAGGCGGCCGGAGAGCCACTGGACATCCTTGACGGAGCGTGGCGAGGGCATATCTAGGAACGCCCGGATCTTCTCGGGGTTCGCCTCAATGCCCCGCTGGGACACGAGGAAACCTAGGAGCTTCCCCCATCGCACCCCGAAGGCGCACTTCTCCGGGTTGAGTTTGAGCCCGAACGCACGGAGGTTGCGGAAGGTTTCAGCCAGGTCGTCGATGTGGGAGGCTGCGCGGGGACTCTTGACAACCGCGTCGTCTACGTAGACTTCAACGTTGCGGCCGACTTGCTCTTTGAAAACCAACGTCATGAGGCGCTGGAAGGTTGCCCCCGTGTTCTTGAGCCCGAAGGGCATATGGACGTAGCAGAAGGTTCCGAGGGGAGTAATAAAACTCGTCTTTTCCTCGTCCCCCTCCGCCATCCGGACTTGATGGTAGCCAGAGTAGGCGTCTAGGAAGCTCATGAGCTCGCACCCCGCAGTGGAGTCGACGAGCTGATCAATCCGCGGGAGCGGGAAGTTGTCTTTGGGGCAGGCGCGTTTAAGGTCGGTGAAGTCCACGCACATCCGCCACCTGCCTATTGATTTCTTGACGAGGACGGGGTTCGCGAGCCACTCGGGGTGCAGGACCTCCCGAATGAACCCCGCCTCTCGGAGCCGGGTGATTTCCGCCTTGATTGCCTCTTGGTGCTCGAGGGAGAGTTTCCGCAGCTTCTGCTTGACCGGGGGGTGACCTGGGGCCACTGCAAACTTGTGCTCAATGACCTCCCGGGCGACGCCCCGCATGTCTGACGGCTTCCACGCAAAAACATCAGAGTTTTTGCGCAGAAAAGCCGCAAGTTGCGCTGCGTGTTCCTCGGGGAGCTCTGCCCCGATCCGAACGGTTTTGTCTTCGTTGCCCGGGGACAGCAGCACCTTCCGGAGGCCCCCTTCCGGACGCGGCTTGAGGAGGGGCCTCCCGGGTGGTGGCGCAGCAGCGTCTAGTTCCGGGGGAGAAGCCTCCCCCCCAGGCGTCTTTATGAGGTAGACGCTTCCGATTGTGGCCGCAGCACGCTCGTATAGAGCACGGGCCATGTCTTGGTCTCCCCGGACGTTGATCACACCATGCGGCCCGGGGATCTTCATGCAGAGATAGTTTTGATGGGTGGCAGCCCCCAGCCGGTTAATTGTCGTCCTCCCCATAATCGCGTTGTAGGAGGAGGGGAGGTCCACTACATCGAAGCGGACCAGCTCGGTCTGGTAGTTCTCCGGGGTACCGAAGGTCATTGGAAGATCTACCTTGCCCACGGGGTGGATTGCCTTCCCCGGGACAAAACCTTGCAGGGGCCCAGGAGCGGGCTGCAGGAGCTTCTCATCCACCTGCATTTCTTTGAAGGCCTTCAGGAATAAGACATCGGCGGAGCTCCCGCCGTCCACCAGGATACGGGCCAGATGGAAGTTGTAGATGGTTGCGGAGACAATGAGTGCGTCGTCGTGGGGGAAGCGAACCCCCCGCGCGTCTTCTGCCGTGAAGGTGAGGGGGACGTCCGACCACTTCGGTGGCGGGGACGTGTGTAGCACCCCCACAGCCTTGACTTCGCGCGCGTACTCCTTACGCTGGCGCTTAGAGTCCCGCCCGGAGGCAGATCCTCCCACGATGACGTTGACGTGCCGCTGCGAAGTTTGAAAGGGGAGAGCTTCTGAAGGCTCCCCCTCCTGCGTCTGCTGACCCCCTGCGGGAACGGGAAGGGCCAGAACAGCTGGCCGAGGGGGCAAGGAGGCCGGAGTCCCCCCCCCCCTGCCCGCGCTGGTCGACGAAGTCCGTGAAGTGCTGCAGCAGCTGGCTACAATCTCGGGTAGCGTGGGTACTGGACCTGTGGAAGCTACACCACGGTCCTTCCCGCCTTCTCCCCGTGGGGCCCTCCCGGCCGCGCGAAGATTGTCCTCCCCCATGGCCCTTCGGTTTGGGGAAGGGGCGGTTGGCCCTCGAGGGGTCGCGCGAGCCGCCTCTGCCCTCGAGGACAAAGGTGTCCCGAGGCCGTGGCTCGCTACGCCCCCCTTGCCTGGGGCGTTTGGGGGGATCCCTGGCCCCCCGGTCGACGGGGGCGGGAGCCCCCTGGGTCTTCTTCCAGATATCATCTTCCTCCGCCCGAGCGTACTTTTCGAGCACGTTGAAGAGCTCGTTGGCGGAAGAGGGGCAGCTCCGGGAGAGCCTTCGGTTGAGCTCCCCCAGGAGGATGCCGCTTTTGCAGGCTTCGATGAACGTAGAGTCGGGGACGTGGGCCACTTTGCTCTTCACCTGAGCAAAGCGCTTGAAGAAGCTTCTGATGGTTTCCCCAGTCCTCTGCCGGACAGTGTACAGCTGCGAGGAGTCCAGGGGACGCACGTAGTTCCCCTGGAAGTTGGCACAGAACTCCCGCTTGAGCTGCGAGAAAGACTTGATGGAGCCGGCCTTCAGGTTGTAGAACCAGGAGCGGGCAACGCCGGAGAGGTAGAGGGGGAAGACGTTGCACTGTACTGTCTCGTCCCCCCCGGCCGCGGAGATGGCAGTGGAGTAGACCTGCACAAACTCGTAAGGGTCTGCCTCACCGTTATAGTGCTCGATTTGCGGAGGGCGGTAGGGCCGCGGCCACCGGATGCTACGAAGTCTTCGGCACAGGGGCTGGTTAGCCCCCTGCACTTCCCAGGGAGAGCCCCGGTCACTGTCTTCTTTCACGGGACCTTCGTTGTCCGAGTCTGGAAGCGGTCCGAGAGGTCCGCCAGAATGGCGGTGGCGATGCTTTTCCTCTGGGCCAGGACTAAGCTCCCGGACGTCCGGGCTCTCCGCCGAACAGGTTGGCTCTTCAGCGGGTCTCTTCCCCCGGTCGGTGCGAGAGCGAGGCTCCCTGCGCCCGCGGCCGGGGGGAAGTTCTTCCCCGCGCTCTGGTGAACGCATTCGCTCGACCTCCCCCGGGGCGAAACGGACCTGTCCCGCCGAGGGAGGGAGCTCGTGCGCTGTAGCTGCCAGCCCAGAGGCTTCCGGAGCCAGTTGGGGGGAGCCCCCTGCGACGACCCCCGGGACCAGGAAGGGGGAAGCCCCTGTATTATTTGGAACCGGGGAGGGGGCGCCCGCGGCGACGCCTGGAACCGAAGTGGAGGGGGCCCCAGTGGCCACGACCGGAACCGGGAAGGGGGCAGGCCCTGTAACACCCGGAACCGGCGAGGGGGGAGCCCCCGTGGCGACGTCCGGAACCGGGGAGCCCATGCGGGGGGAAGTCCGCTGCGGCACGGGGGCTGCTCTGTCAACCGTCCCTGGTGCGGTAAACGCGACGCGGGGGGCGAGACTGGCTCCCGGCGCAGGGTAAACCCCCGGCATGAAGTGGGCTCCCGGCCCCGGGGATAGGCCAGGGACAGGGTACCCCCCTGGTGCCACGAAGGGCCCCGGCATGAAATAACCTCCCGGCACCGAGACGGGCCCGGGTGCCGGGAAAGGTCCGGACGTATATCCCGCAGGGGGAGGGAACCCCCCGGCAGGATTATACGGGGCGGACAACCCCCCAGAGGCCGAAGGGGCCGCCGGGTAACCCATAAACGGGGGCATGTTCCCCGGATACGGGTGTAACGCAAATGTGGGGGCCAGAGGCCGCGCCAACACGCTAAGGAGCTCGTCCATAGAGCGCTGAGCGCGGAGCTGGCCTTCCACGAGAGCTTCGAGCAGGGCGTCCCGGGGAGCCGGGGGAGCCGTCGAGGGGAGACTGGTCCCGGCCGAGGTCCCCGCGGTCACCGGGAACGACCTGGAGGTGGAAGCACCTAAGTTAAGAGGAAAGAAGGGACCGCTAGGACTGCAGTGTCCCAGGCGGACGGCGCCGGGTCTCCGAGACCCGGGTCACCGGGAAGGGTGCGAGCCCTTGTTCTTGGGGGAGCCATGGCGTCTTGTCACGAGTCCCCACGGTCGGCGCCAACTGTCGTGGTATTGCGAATACCCCGGCAGGTTTTGAGAATGATCCTAGCGAAGATTACGCGGCGCGGGTTGACCGGATGACCGGTCCTCCCCCGCCGGACAAGCACAAAAAATGACACGGGTTTATACAGGTTCGGGTCCCGATGGGGGCCCTAGTCCTGTCGACGCGCTCCCGACCGGAGTCGGCTGGGGAGGCTCTCTCCGGGGGAGAGGCTTCCGGAGCACGTCTGTGAGTTTAGCTATTCCAATAAAAGAGAACCGATCCCTCACAACAGAGGGGTACAAGGGCTATTTATAGCCCCAAAAAGAAGTAAAAAACCTAAACTACCCCGGAAGCCACCGTCGGATTCAAGGGTAGGACCGTCCTTCTCCCGGTCAAACGCCTTGGATGCTTGACAGGTGGTCGCTAGTTCCCGAGGCGCTCCTCGCGTGACCTGCACGTGATAAACAGCTCGAGACTTTACCTTTAGGAGGGCGATGAGGCCCGGGACGGCGCCGGAGGCCAGGTCCCGGGGGCCAAAAGGTGGCGCCCGGGGAGGCCCCGGAGGCCACGTCCCCGGGCAAATGGCGGCCCCTGGGACGACACCGGAGGCCGCGTCCCGGGAGCCAAATGGCGGCACCCGGGAGGGCACCGAAGGCCACGTCCCGGGGGCCAAAAGGCGGCGCCCAGGAGGGCACCGGAGGCCACGTCCCGGGAGGCAAAAGGCGGCGCCCGGGAGGCAAATGGCGGCGCCCGAGAGGGCACCGGAGGCCACGTCCCGGGGGCCAAAAGGCGGCGCCCGGGGAGGTCCCGGAGGCCAGGTCCCCGGGCAAATGGCGGCGCCCGGGACGGCACCGGAGGCCGCGTCTCGGGAGCCAAATGGCGGCGCCCGGGAGGGCACCGGAGGCCACGTCCTGGGGGCCAAAAGGCGGCGCCCGGGGAGGGGCCGGAGGCCGCGTCCCCGGGCAAATGGCGACTCCCGGGACAGCACCAGAGGCCGCGTCCCGGGAGCCAAATGGCGGCGCCCGGGAGGGCACCGGAGGCCACGTCCCCGGGCAAAAGGCGGCGCCCGGGACGGCACCGGAGGTCGCGTCCCGGGAGCCAAATGGCGGCGCCCGGGGAGGTCCCGGAGGCCAGGTCCCCGGGCAATCGTGACACAACTTACTTGGACTTAGTCCCGCGGAGATTTCCCCCGACAATCCTCTTTCTCTACCTCATCCTCCATAACACCTACCAACCTAAACCACAACCACAAATGGTAATCTGTATCTCTCTCTATACATTGAGGATAATGTTTGATTTAGCTTGGAGGGTGTTCACTTTACCGTTTGCTTATTCTGATTTAGCTTGGGGGATGCTCACTTCACCATATATTTAGTCTTCAGCAAATCATTATTCCACCACATTCCATCATCAACTGAAAAATAAAAAGAGTTTTATCACATAGCATGCCTGGTTTTGAAGATGATCTTTAATCAATTAGATGATTATTCTATCACATCTTCGCATATAATCCATTGAACTTAGCTTTGTTAAAAATTTTCGTTGCTTATGTTCAGTTTTATCTTAAATTGACCATTAAAGCTTGAACTTATCTATTAAATTGTACTCGACTTCTTCCAAATTGAAGATTTCTAATAAAACCATTTTTTGGAATTAACTCTCTTATGTTACTTTTTATGCCTAGATTGCTAATTGCACTTCTCTTTAAAAATAAAAATATGTGTAAGAGTAAAGTATAATCGACCCACTGGGGGGAGGCGGTGGTAAATTGTCGACCAGTTGGGGAAGGGAAGATTTACTTAACTTATGCACACAAAAAAATATTTTCAATAAAACGGTTTCTTAAGCTGCGGCTTTGTCTAATCTCGTGTAACGTATATGCGACCCACTGGGGGAAGGCAGTGGTGAATCGTCGACCAGCTAGTGAAGGGAAGGTATACGGAGCATTGAGGTTGCTTACAGGGGCTCGGGATATCGACAAAGCTGTCATTCTGTAAGTGCACTTAAGTAAGCGTCTTCAGCTGTGTCTCTCCTCGCCGCGAAGAAATGATCCAGTAAAAACATTCTGGCTAAAAGCACGAAAAAGCTGAAGAAGAAAAAATAAATAAATAAGAGAATAAGTGTTTTAATTTTTCTTTAGAAAAGGGCAATCTAACAACTTTGTATAGATCATAGCATAATGAGTGTTTTCTTTGTATGGTTTATTCTAAATCCTATATGAAAGAAGATTGTTAAGACAATTTAATTTATTAAGCTCTCTCTTTTCTAAGGTTGAAATTTGATAATCTTAATGTATGCATTTGGAAAGTTTAAATCACTAAGATCAATTGCCTCATATGCATAGATGTGTTGTGAATCTTCAGAAGCTTGTTTATTGAAAATCAGATAAACCAAGGCATCTCAATTTTTTGGAAAATCTTTCACATCCTTTGCTTGAGGACAAGCAAGATGCTAGTTTGGAGGAATTTGATAAGTGCTAAATTGGTAGTACTTTTACCCTAGGTTTAGTATTGAAAACATGAAAAATCATGCTTAAAACTCCTCTGATGCGACATTTTATGTGCAAAATTTAATTATTTTCACAAATCTCTTTCATGGTTGTATTCGTTATGTTTCAGGGATCAAATCCTCCGAATTTGAAGCAATTTAGACCACATTTGGGCCTCCAACGACCAAGAAAACCAACTGAAGAAGCAAAAGAGTCGTGGTCGAAGTCGAATTGGCGGGTAAAAGATCTAATCCGTACGAAATCGGGTGAAAAAAGGACTTTTACTCAAAAAGAACTCCTGCTCACAAAAGAAGACCTGGTCGTGGTCAAAGAAGATTCCTGCTCGGTCCCGGTCGCACCACGTGTCTGGCCGTCATTGTGTCACATGTCCCAGTCGTGATCGATGCGGTTTCGGCCACGACGTGTGTGCGGCTGTGATTGTGCCACGTGTTCCGGTCGTGTTCGAATTGGTTTCCTTGGCGTGGTTTTGACTGGTTTCAATCCAAACTGGTCGTTGTGAGGCGGTTTTGACCCGGATTGGTCGTGGATAAGCCGATTTGAAGCGGGTTTGATCCAAACTGTTCATTTGTGGCCGTTTTGATCCGGTTTTGACTCAAACTGGTCGAGTTTGGTTGGTTTTAACCAGATTTGGTCAGTTTTTAGTCGTATTGGATCAGAACTGGTCGAATCTGGTCGGTTTTGACTCAGATTTGTCCGTTCTCGCACCATTTGAAAGCAGACTTCGTCGCCTGCACGTCAAGGAGTTATTTTTGGACACGTTTTCCTATGTACTATAAATAGAGAAGCTTTTGGCTCAATTAATCATGCTTCCTTATGCTTTTTATTTTTTTAATACTAGTCATTAAGGCTTAGTTTAGTTTTAGTTTAGAAGGGTCCCTTGTCTATTTTATTACTTTTGTAAGCAGACATGCACAACAACTTCAGTTTTCAAGCAATCAAGTAAGCTTTTATTTATTTCTTATTGTTATTCTTGCATTATTATGGCTTTTAGCGAGTAAATCCCCTCTAGGGTTAGGGATGACCTAATCCTGAAGGCGTGATTCTTTCCCGGTCTTTATTTCAAGTTTTGGAGTAATTTCATAATGTGTTCTTCGTCCAAACCCTAAATTCTCATTTCGGCAACAGACATAACAGTTGAGTCTTAACAAGAATTTAGGGGAGTTCTTGAGTTCTTAGCAATTTGATGCGGAACCCTAAACAGGAGAGAGGCTCTCGCCAAACGTGACAGTGGAAGCGATCCTCTGACTGTTGACCCAACTCCCCGAACTGGAAACTTAATTTGTCTTAGAAAACAATTGAAATTAGCTTAGAATCCTCAGACCTTGGATAGAATTACGTCGAATGGTTATGGAATTCCTGAAATCCTAGATTTTCATTCTAGCTTGCAAACCCTAGATTGTTAAACTTAATCAGTGATCCATTAAGCTCTTAAGACGAATACGCTTGTTCCTCGTGGAATTCGGCCCCCAAGTGCTCAACGTTCAACCATTCACTTGCGGTTATTACTACACAATCGCGCTCGATCCTTTCGGGTGCGATCACTTACTGGGAACCACATGGAGATCTGGGACCCCGAAGCATTGGATCTTTTGAGGAACCCGAGGCCCGAAGCCCCAGGGTCCTCACTGAGAACCACCTAGAGACTTGGGCCCAGAGGTGTGGGACCTTCCCAGGGACCCAGGGCCTAGAGCCTTAGAGTCCTCACTGGTAACCACCCTAAGACTTGGTGCCCGAAGTCGTGGACCTTATCGGGGACCCGGATACACCCAGAGCCTCGGGGTCCTCACTAGGAACCACTCGGAAACTCGGCGCCTAGAGGCATGGAACCTGGAGCCCCGGGATCCTCACGGGAGTTTCCCCCAACAATGTCATTGATATGACTAAGGTGTCACCAAGAGTATGGCTATTAGCATCACTGGGGAGAGCAAATTTACATCAAACACCAGTTTATTCTTCATGTTTTATTCAATTTCTTTGTGTTTGATGATTTGTAATCTCTTGTTAATGGGGTAGACCCTTAATTCTTGGAATGAGGGATTCTTGATCATTGTTACATTATGGTTTAATATATTTGATGAGTTTATTTATTTTATTTGGTGATCTTTTGATTGATGTTTTAATTATTAGAGTAATTGAACATCTGTAATTATTTTTAGTTGTCAGCTCATTCTCTCAAGTAGTGAAAATTAATGAAGTTAATTAGCAGATCCTCAATCACTAGACATTAGCAAGATTAATTATTAGATTTCAATGGTGACAGCATGAATAACCTTATAATTGATTAACTTAGTGAGGTCACATTTATTTCTTAAACCCTAATGCCTAATCGAAGAAAGTGGTGACATCATGAAAATGAGGCGCTCACTACTACAGAAGTGCATTCTACTAACCCATATTTTCTAACGGTTATAAGTAATCTGGGAAAAATCCGATAAAATAGGACGACAGGGGCGGAAAAGAGGCAATTTACTATCGGTTACACACTAATCCAACGTTAGCGAAATGCAAATACTTTTTACTATCGGTCATTACTGTACAAACCGATATAATATATTAAATAGTACTATCGGTTTTTCACTTTTAACTGATAGTAAAATTGCGCACTTTATACTATCGGTTATTACTGTACCAACCGATATAATATATTAAAATAGTACTATCGGTTTTTCGTTCGTAACAGATAGTAAATTTACTCACTTTATACTATCGGTTCTTACTGTATCAACCGATATAATATATTACATAGTACTATCAGTTTTTCTCGCGTAACTGATAGTGAAATTACTGACTTTTTACTATCGGTTCGTACTGTACTAACCGATACAGTATATTAAATATTACTATCGGTTATATAAAACAAACTGATAGTAAAATGACTTCATATAAACTAATG
The DNA here is from genome assembly GCA_019359835.1 of Pharus latifolius. Classification (NCBI taxonomy): domain Eukaryota; kingdom Viridiplantae; phylum Streptophyta; class Magnoliopsida; order Poales; family Poaceae; genus Pharus; species Pharus latifolius. The sequence continues at coordinate 38,293,605 of CM033325.1, forward strand.
GTTATGACAGTGGGGACCTTATTTTACTATCGGTTTGTGTTTTTGAACCGATAGTAAAATTGGACAACTTAATTAGGTCGACCCCTGCTCTGCGCTATGCATGTTGGAATCATTTCAGCCGCGCACGACTCCAAGCTAGAGTGATCTGGAGAAGCTAGCTGAGAGGTTGATCATATTTCCATCCCCCTCGGTATTGTCATCTTCTCATCACCTCTCTCTCTCTCTCTTGATCACTCTTTCACATGCACTCTCCCTCTCTCTCTCTACTTGCAATTCATTAAACTAGATACATGTATCTCCAAACTAGCTAGAAGGCTAGGTTGGCTAGCTAGCTATAGCTTGATGAATTTAAGCAGCTAGCTAGCTGGCTCTTCCAATTAATGCATGCATCAAGTTAATTAGGGTTTCATATATACAAATCCATTTAATGTAATTAAGCAGCTCATGTACACACATATGGCCTGAGTCATTAATTATTTATTTGAATTTGTCAATTTTGTGAAATAATTGTAGATGGACCGAGAATATTGGATGTATGGAATAAAACGTACTACTGTTGAGTATTTGGAGGGTGTGAATGGGTTTATTAAATTTGCTGAGCAAGAAAAGGCGAAGAAGGGAGAGAAAGATATGCATTGTCCTTGTATAGATTGTATGAACTTAAAAAGGTTCGGCAACTCTGATCAGATTAGGAGTCATTTGATTCGTCGTGGTTTTAACGCACGTTATACCCGTTGGATATGGCATGGTGAAGATCTTGAGGAAACGAGCACCGCTACCACTCAACAGCACCCGGAAGTGGATTGCAGTAATGATGATCATGATCAGAACATTGGTAATGTTCATTCGGAAGTCCATGTAGATGACGACAATTTAGATGAAATGTTACGTGATGTAGAAGAAGACTACAGCGAAAACGATTTAGCTAAATTTGAGAAATTAATTGTTGATTCTGAGAAGCCTTTGTTCCCCGGATGTGCAAAATTTACAAAGTTGTCTGCTGTGTTGAGATTATATAACTTGAAGGCAAGCAACGGTTGGAGCGATAAGAGTTTCACGACGCTATTGGATCTGTTAGCGGACATGCTTCCAGAGGGAAATGAGTTGCCAAGATCGGTTTACCAGGCCAGAAAACTATTGTGTCCGTTGGGAATGGAAATCGAAAGAATACATGCATGCCCAAATGATTGTGTTCTGTACCGTAACGAGTACGAGGATTTGCATGTTTGTCCAAGATGCGGGGCATCGCGGTATAAGCATGGGGACAGAATTTATCACAATGGATGTGATAAGGTAAAGAAAGGGCCTCCGGTCAAAACTGTGTGGTATTTGCCTGTGATTCCCAGATTGAAACGGCTGTTTGCAAATCCGAAAGATGCGAAGTACTTGCGTTGGCATGTTGAAGGTCGGAAACAAGACGGAAAACTAAGACATCCAGCTGATTCCATTCAATGGAGAAACATTAACAGAACATTCGGTGAGTTTGGCAGCGAAGTGAGGAATATAAGGTTTGGGCTGAGTACGGATGGTATGAATCCACACGGAAATATGAGCAGTCGACATAGCACTTGGCCGGTTCTTTTATGCATCTACAATCTTCCTCCTTAGTTATGTATGAAGCGCAAGTACATCATGATGTCGTTACTAATTTCAGGACCCAGACAACCCGGGAATGATATTTACGTGTTTCTATCACCGTTAGTCGAGGACTTACATAAATTGTGGAGCGAAGGGGTGCGGGTGTGGGATGCACATAAGCGAGAGAATTTCATGTTGCAGGCCATGATATTTTGCACCATAAATGATTTCCCGGCCTATGGAAATTTTTCGGGGTATAGTACGAAAGGAAGCAAGGCTTGTCCTATTTGCCTGGATGAAACTGAAAGCATGTGGTTATCGAACTGCAGAAAAACAGTGTACATGGGTCACCACAGATTCCTTCCGATGCATCACGCCTACCGTAAGAAGAGGAAGTCATTCAATGGGAAGCCTGAGAAAGGATCAGCCCCAGTGTTTGTGACTGGTAAGGAGCTTTACTTGCGCATGAAGGACATCAAAGTTGAGTTCGGTAAATGTTCTAAACCTCCAAGAAAAAATTTTTGGAAGAAGAGATCGATTCTTTGGGATCTGCCATATTGGGAGCACTTACAAGTTCGACATTGCATTGATGTCATGCACGTAGAGAAAAATGTTTGTGACAGTTTGATTGGTTTGTTGTTGAACATTCCAGGAAAGACGAAAGATGGCATCAACGTTCGCCGTGACATGCTCGACATGGGCATAAGGACTAAGCTTGCACCGTTGGAGAAGGAAAAGCGGACATACCTCCCCCCGGCCTGCTATACTTTGTCAAAAAGAGAAAAAACAGAACTCTGTCAGTGCCTACATGGTGTCAAAGTTCCATGCGGGTATTCTGCGAACTTGAAAAAACTTGTGTCCATGAAAGACTTGAAACTGGTTGGTATGAAGTCCCATGATTGTCATGTACTGATGTCACAAATGCTTCCCATTGCTATCAGAGGCATTCTCCCAGTCAAAGTCAGAGAGACAATTACAAAGCTATGTTATTTCTTCAACACAATATCTGGCAAGGTACGTAAGCATGTACTCCTAGCAAGTTAATTAGCTCCATTCGTGGAACTTGTCAGATTTTTTGGATCTGAATATTTGCTGCAACTGTGTCCTTGCAGGTAATTGATATGGATGGACTCGACGATTTGCAACGCGATGTGACTACCACTCTTTGTCAGCTGGAGATGTATTTCCCTCCATCCTTTTTTGATGTTATGGTCCATCTAATTGTTCACCTTGTTAGAGAAATTAAGTTTTGTGGACCCGTGTTCCTGCGCTACATGTATCCATTTGAGAGATTTATGGGTATCTTGAAGGGATATGTAAGGAATCGACATCGGCCTGAGGGCAGTATCATTGAAGGTTATGCCGCCGAGGAGGTGATCGAATTTTGCACCAACTATATGGCCGGGGTTGACCCAATTGGCTTTCCTACGTCCCAGCATGAGGGCAGGTTTCAGGGCATTGGAACAATTGGATTTAAAGCAGTCGTCCCCTCTAGTGATCTGTATGCAAAAGCCCATTTTTGGGTCTTACAGCACATGACGGGGGTGGAGCCACACATACACGAGCACAAGGAAATGTTACAGAAACAGAATCCCTCGAAGCCAGAGATTTGGGTCACCAGAGAACATAATAGGAAGTTTGCTGGGTGGATCGAAAATAGAGTCCTGCAAGCTTCTGAGGGCGATGTAGATGAAGATGTTACATGGTTGGCCAGAGGGCCTAGATTTATGTAGGGACTTGGCAGGGGTATGACATCAACGGCTATTCATTTTACACAAGAACTCAGGACGAGAAGAGTACTATGCAATGTAGTGGAGTGACACTACTTGCTATTTCGGAGGATGCCAGGGCAGTAAGGGCACTCGACTCATATTACGGTGTTATTGAGGAAATATGGGAGCTCGATTATGTACTACTTAAGATTCCTCTGTTTCGATGCCAATGGGTCGAAATCCCTCGAGGTGTTAAAGTCGACAATTATGGGTTTACTCTCGTCGATCTCAGTAGAGTCGCACACAAAGATGATCCATTTATACTTGCTGAGCAAGCCACACAGGTGTTCTACATCGTTGACCCGGCCAACCCAAAGTTGCACGTTGTCCTTCACAGTAAGAGACGTATTGTTGGGGTCGAAGACGTTGTGGATGAAGAAGAGTACGATCAGTTCGACGAAATACATCCATTTTTAGATGGAATCCTTCAATCTGTCCCTACCGAAGATATTGACGAAACAAGTTACCTACGAGACGACCACGAAGAAGGATTATGGGTGGACAACCATTCTTGACTAATTTGTAATATGTAAGTAACGTATATTACTTGGATCTTTAATCGAAGAATTGTTCAAATCATTTTTCAAAAATTCTTTGGGAAAACATACGTGATGCATTGAGAATCATTTATGCAAATTTTCATTTCAATTGGAGTATATACTTGATTTGAGCAATAATTGATTCTTTTCACAAATATATATGAAAACTGCAAATTTTCATTCCATGATTGGTCTTTACTGTTCATTTATTTCAAAATTATTGGAAGTCATTTGCATGGGGTTTCAGGTGCCTTTACAAGTGCAAAATGATGTACTGAGACCCATCTGTAATTGTTCTCAGGAAATACCTTTAGATCAATTTAACAGTATTCTACTATCGGTTTCAACCTCCAAACCGATATGAAATTAACATATACTATCGGTTTATTGTCATAAAACCGATAGTAAAATACAATGCAAAATGATGTACTGAGATCCTCTGTAATTCTTCTAAGGGAAATCCTTTAGGGTCAATAACATTGTATTTTACTATCGGTTATAACTGTGAAACCGATATGAAATTAAACTATACTATCGGTTTATCGTTCATAACCGATAGTAATTTATACTGTGTTTTGAGGCCCTGTTCTTAGTTTACTATCGGTTTAGTGTTTACAACCGATAGTGATTATACTGTGTTATGAGCCCCTGTTTCTTAGTTTACTATCGGTTTGGTATAATAAAACCGATAGTGAAAAGTTCCCATACTGAAAACCCTAACTTACATGTTTGTACTATCGGTTTTGTGGTTATGAACTGATAGTATATATTCATTTATTAGGTTATAACCTTGCACGATTTTCCCTCCAGTGCAACTGATCACATTCCAATTTCCAAATACTCGCGCGGAAAACCCTAGATTCGCCGACGTTCGCTTCTTCGCTCCTCTGCGCCACCATTGCCGATCAGAATCTGGTTCTCCACCACCTCCGGCACTGCATTGCGCCACCGCCTCCGGCCACTCCACGATAGACTGTAAGTGTTCTTGACCAAATCGCTCGCGTGTATTGCTTAATTTTGTATGCAATGGTTCATGTCCCGTTCAATAGATTACAAATATAAACCTAGAGTAAAATTCATGAACTACAAACTTGATAGCTATGAGAATGACAGAATTGATGAAAATCAGTAGCAATTTGTCATGTAGTGTAGTCCACTATCGGTTTCTTATTCAGAACCGATAGTAAATACCTTAAACTAAATTCTCTGTTAATTATTTCTCATTTTCTAATTTTCATCTGAAATTTTGGTTCATTTACATTTTAACATACTTTATGTTCCTGCTGAGAGACTAGCATAGTTTGCACTGCTAATCTTATAGATTTTACTGAAATTGATTACTATCGGTTTGACTTGGAAAACCGATAGGAAATAGTAGTGCCATCATAGATAGGAAATAGTAGTGCCATCATAGTTTGCACTACTAATTTGAATTTTCTGTGAATTACTTCCCATTTTCTAATGTTCATCTCAAATTTAGGTTCATTTAAATTTTAACAGACTTTATTTTCCTGCAGAGAGATTAGCATAGTTTGCACTGCTAATCTTTTAAATTTTCCTGAATACAAACCTTAGTACTATCGGTTTTCCTTTCAAAACCGATAGGAAATAGAGTATGTCTTAGTTTGCACTGCTAATCTGAATTTTCTGTGAATTACTTCCCATTTTCTAATGTTCATCTCAAATTAAGGTTCATTTAAATTTTAACAGACTTTATTTTCCTGCAGAGAGATTAGCATAGTTTGCACTGCTAATCTTTTAAATTTTCCTGAATACAAACCTTAGTACTATCGGTTTTCCTTTCAAAACCGATAGGAAATAGAGTATGTCTTAGTTTGCACTGCTAATCTGAATTTTCTATGAATTACTTCCCATTTTCTAATGTTCATCTGAAATTTTGGTTCATTTAAATTTCAACAGACTTTATGTTCATGCAGAGAGACTAGCGTAGGGCACAACAATTTTAGTTATGAACATTGTCATGTACCTTTCTTCATATCAATTGATGGTTTGTTCATGGAATTTTAGGTAAAGCCATGTCGGCATCTTCCTCGGCTAATAGTAGTGATTCGGCGAGGGCGAACGTAGATGGCGCTGCCTCGTCCCAGCGCAAGAGGAAGGCGCGAGGCGCGACGATGTTGGGTCGTTTGGCCAAACGCGCGGATCTTTCATGTGAGTTCAACCAGTTCAGGAGACCGATCGGGAAGAACGCCGGGCACTATGTTGGCTTGTTGACGAAGGAAAGGGTGAAGATCACCGTCTAGAGCTGGAAGGACGTCAAGGCCGACGAGAGGGATAGGCTGTGGGCGGAAGTGAAGGTAAAATTAATCAAAATCACTGAACTCTTGAGTAATCACATTCCCTTGGTTTATCCCAGAGATTAGGTAAGTCCTACTTATATACACCATTTGAAACAGGCCAAGTGGAACATCCCGGATGATGGTCCCAAGATAGCTTGCTTGAAGGACATGAACAACATGTGGAAAACCTTCAAGAGCGTCCTCGGTTATATAATATAACCGATAGAATAAATATATCAGTACTATCGGTTCATATACAACAACCGATAGAATAAAGTTTCCAGTACTAACTGTGTCTACACAATACTATCGGTTTATATATAACAACCGATAGAATAAAGTTTCCAGTACTAACTGTGTCCAGAAAATACTATCGGTTTATATAAGAGCCGATAGAAAAAAACATTAACTTTACTATCGGTTTAGATTCTAGCCGATAGAAAAAGTCTAAACAATACTATCGTTTTATATACGAGCCGATAGAAAAAACGTATACAATACTATCGGTTTGAATTCGAGCCGATAGAAGAAAAAGTCGATAGCGATTAGTGAACGTTGGGAATGTAGATGTTTTACTAACGGTTTTTGAACCGATAGAAGTGTGCTGCACCTCTACTATCGTGCCGACCACTATCGGTAAGAGAACCGATAGTAGAGTGGATTTTTAACCGATAGTGAAAAGCATTTATGTAGTAGTGGCTCTTTAAAAGAAGAGAATTGCAATGATGTTGCGTGAGCGAGACACAATTAGCTTCATGGAATAGGCTTTCACCATACAAACTAAATAAACATTATCAAATTCATATTAATTCATGATTGGCAATTGCATCAGTGGTGAACTCTACCCCAAGAATAATTTATATTATTTTAGATTTTACACCCTTCCAACATTGCATTATTGTTTATTAATTTATGTCTTTTATGTACTGAAAATATCAAATGAATCATTTAGCTTAATTAAAATAGACATAATTTAATTACCAATTCTTTGTGAATACGATCCTTTACTCATCAAAAAACTATAATTAGCCCGTGCACTTCCAGGTTAACACGGACTTTCAGCGATCTTCCATTGAGCTACTTGGCCGAGAGTTAGCCCGCAAGTGCACCTCCGCCCACATAGCCCACGCAGCTCACTCCATCACCTACATGGCAGCAATGACAGAGGCAATTGCTACAAGCGCGTGCTCCCAGCAATCACCCCACTACACTACCCACACAATGGTCACCCCTTGGTCCTCATCCATAGGGCATGAGGTCTCACACATAGGCACAACATCAGCCCCTTCAGGACACCGAGCAATCTAGTCAGCAACTACCTCAGCATCCGCTACGGCAGCTTGCCTCCAAGAAAGTCTGTTTTGTTGAACTTATCTCGATGTATTAAACTAGCTCTATTATTTGATTTTCTAGTTTTGTAGCTTCTCGGTGTTTTCTACTCCCAACACAGTATCAGCTATTCTTGCTTTACAACTTTTCAACTTTCTTCAATTTCTCACAAATTCTTAACTCTTAACAATTTTTTAGTGATACATCAAATTAACTTTACAGCAAGGAGTCAAACCAATGTTTCATCATCGTACCCTAAAATTTATTGACGTTTGCAGCTCATAATCTTGTTTTGGGTCTGCCAAAACCTGTATATAAATTTGCACATATCGTTCTCATACTTCATCTCTAAAACTTACCACAACATCATGGCGAGTAATGCTTCTAGTAGCTCTCGAGGGGTTAAAAAATATAGAGCTCGAAAGGTAACTACTCTACATATGTTTGCCTTCAATATGTGCATCTACATGCACTTACTGTGTTAACTCTATCTATCCCTATGTAGGACAAAGGCCAAAGCTCAGGGCATAGATTTAACTATGGTTTTAAACCAAAGGTCATCATAGCTTGGAAGAAGAATGTTTTTAGAAGAAGGTATATGGAGTACCCCAGGTTCGATAGGAAGAGGTGCAACTATCTCTAGTGGATCCACTTAGAATTAGGGATGGCAACGAGGCGGGTAAACCTGCCCCCACAAGTACCCAAACCCGCAGGGGCGGATATGGGGGAAATCAATACCCATGGGGGTGAGGGTGGAGAAAAATCAATACCCGCGAGTATTTTGGGACCTGGTAAGAAGATTCAATACCCAAACCCAAAAACCCGCCCCCAGACCAAAACCCTAGATCTGAAATCAGTCTCACTCTCTAAAACAGTCCCTATCCTCTCCGCGCGCCGCCCTCCTCCCTCCTTCGCCTGCGCCGCCCTCATCGTTGGCCCGCATCACCCTTGTCCTCCTTCTTCCAAGCCGCCCCGCGCTACCCTCGTCACCGACCCCATCGCCCTTGTTGCCGGCCCTTGTTGCCCTCACCACCCTCAAGTATTGGGCCCCCGATGGGTATCGAGGCCCTCCGCAGGGGCAGGGGAGAGGGGTGGGTTGGGGGCCAGTACTTATACCACTATGCCGAACCCACCCCGTTGCCATCCCTACTTAGAGTGTTGGAAGGAAAAGCGGAAGATAATGTTCTACATGTGTGTTGTCGCCACTGTCCTTGGTATTGCTCTTGCCATGAGAAAATAATCTTTACACCACATGTCACACTACTAGAATCTCGGTAGTTTCAGTGTGTCAAAAAAACACTCGGCAAAGAGTAGAAAACACTCAACAAAGCTTTTGCCGAGTGTCAACACTTGGTAAAGGCCACTCAAAGGCCTAGATTCAGGGAAGAAAAACTTTGCCAAGTGAAAATTTACAAATACTTGGGAGAAACTTTTTTTGCTGAGTGTTTTGAGAACACTCGAAAAAGGAAAATAGACCTACTGTAACCTTTCTTAAATGTTTTTAAAACACTCGACAAACAAGTTTTCAAATCTAAAAAAATTAACTAACATCAATGACATTCGCTGCCGTTACTGTGGTTGTGATGTTGATGTCACCAATGTGATTGCCCATGTCATTCACCACCATTGTGGCCGGACCAACGGCCACCACATGCAGGCCACTATGCACATCAATGTCACTAGCCACCACCGGTTGCCATGCCATACAGCCTCGTCGCCACTAAAGCACGGAACACATCGATTGCATCCTGATTTGATCTACAACAACAAAACTAAAGAAAATTTTGTTGACAAACAAATAAGCAAAGAAAAAAGAGAGAAATGCTAAACTAGATCTAACACAACACAGTTGCCTCGTTTCATGGCCGCATCACGCTTCCACCTTTTGAGCATCAAAGTCAAGTGACGTCCTCACCGTGTCATGCCGCCACTTACCCAAGCAGTCACATTGAGGTGTCAAGTTGTTGGGGGAAATCTCCACGCGGTCAAGTCCAGGTAAGTTCATGATTGCCCGGGGACAGTGGCCTCCGGTGCCTGCCCCGGGCGCCGCCTTTTAGGCGCCCGGGACCGTGCCTCCGGGGCATGTCCCGGGCGCCGCCTTTTGGCTCCCGGGACCTGGCCCCCCGGGCGAGTCCCGTGCGGCGCCATTCGCCCGGGGACAGTGGCCTCCGGTGTCTGCCCCGGGCGCCGCCATTTGGTCCCCGGGACCGTGCCCCCCGGGGGGGTCCCGGGCACCGCCATTTGCCCGGGGACGGTGGCCTCCGCTGCCTGCCCCGGGCGCCGCCATTTGGCCCCCGGGACCGTACCCCCCAGGGGGGTCCCGGGCGCTGCCATTTGCCCGGGGACAGTGGCCTCCGGTGCCTGCCCTGGGCGCCGCCGTTTAGGCTCCCGGGACCGTGCCTCCGGGGTATGTCCCGGGCGCCGCCTTTTGGCTCCCGGGACCTGGCCCCCCGGGCGAGTCCCGGGCGCCGCCATTCGCCCGGGGACAGTGGCCCCCGGTGCCTGCCCCGGGCGCCGCCTCTTGGCGCCCGGGACTTCGCCCCCCGAGCGTGTCCCGGGCGCCACCATTTGCCCGGGGACAGTGGCCTCCGGTGCCTGCCCCGGCCGCCGCCATTTGGCCCCCGGGACCGCGCCCCCCGGGCGTGTCCCGGGCGCCGCCATTTGCCCGGGGACAGTGGCCTCCGGTGCCTGCCCCAGGCGCCACCATTTGGCCCCCGGGACCGTGCCCCCCGGGACCGTGCCCCCCGGGCGCGTCCCGGGCGCCGCCATTTGCCCGGGGACAGTGGCCTCCGGTGCCTGCCCCGGGCGCCGCCTTTTAGGCTCCCGGGACCGTGCCTCCGGGGTATGTCCCGGGCGCCGCCTTTTGGCTCCCGGGACCTTGCCCCCCTGGCGAGTCCCGGGCGCCGCCATTCGCCCGGGGACAGTGGCCCCCGGTGCCTGCCCCGGGCGCCGCCTTTTAGGCTCCCGGGACCCTGCTCTCCGGAAGGGGTCCCGGGCGTCATCGCCCTCCTAAAAGGTAAAATCCCTGTTTGTGTATCACGTGCAGGTCACGCGAGGGACGCCTCGGGAATCAGCGACCACCTGTCAAGCATCCAAGACGTTTGACCGGGAAAAGGACGGTCCTACCCTTCAATCCGACGGTGGCTTCCGGGGTAGTTTAGGCTTTTTGCTTCTTTTTGGGGCTATAAATAGCCCTTGTACCCCTCTGTTGTAAAGGATCAGCTCATTATTATTTGGAATAGCTAAGCTCACAGACGTGCTCCGGAAGCCTCTCCCCCGGAGAGAGCCTCCCCAGCCGGCTCCGGTCGGGGGCGCGTCAACAGGACTAGGGCCCCCACCGGGACCCGAACCTGTATAAATCCACGTGTCAATTCTTGTGTTTGTCCAGCGGGGGAGGACCGGTCACCCGGTCAACCCGCGCTGCGTAATCTCCGCTAGGATCGTCTTCAAAACCTGCCGGGGTATTCTTAATACCACGACAGTTGGCGCCGACCGTGGGGACCCGTGACAAATCGCCATGGCTCCTCCGAGAACAAGGGCCCGCGCCCTCCCCGGTGACGCCGGTCCCGGTGACCTGGCGCCACCCGTCCGGGACGCTGCTGTTCCGGTGCTTCCGTCCGGAGGCGACCATTCCCAGGTACCACCTCCCACCTTTCCTCTCAATCTAGGTGCCTCCACCTCCGGGTCGCTCCCGGCGGCCGCGGGGACCTCGGCTGGGACGAGTTTCCCCCCGACGGCTCCCCCGGCTCCCCGGGATGCCCTGCTGGAGGCTCTCGTGGAGGGCCAGCTCCGCGCCTAGCGCTCTATGGACGAGCTCCTCAGTGTGTTGGCGCGGCCCCCGGCCCCCACATTTTCGTCGCACACATATCCGGGGATCATGCCCCCGTTTATGGGATACCCGGCGGCCCCTCCGGTCTCCGGGGGGCTGTCTACCCCGTATGATCCCGCCGGGGGGTTCCCTCCCCCCGCGGGATATACTTCCGGACACTTCTCGGCACCCGGGCCTGTCCCGGTGCCGGGAGGCTATTTCATGCCCGGGCCCTTCGTGGCACCAGGGGGGTACCCCGTCCCCGGCCCGCTTCCGGGGCTGGGGAGTCATTTCATGCCGGGGGTTATTCCTACGCCGGGAGCCAGTCCCGCCCCTCGCGTTGCGTTTACCGCACCGGGGCCGGTCGACAGAGCAGCTCCCGTGCCTCAGCGAATTTCCCCCCGCATTGGCTCCCCAACCCCGGACGTCGCCGAGGGGGCTCACCCCCCACTGGTTCCGGATGTCGCAGGGGCTTCCCCCTTTCCGGTCCCGGTCGTTGCCGCAGGAGCCCCCTCTTCGGATCCAAACGCCACCCCGGGCGCCCTCCCCCCCGGTTCCGGATGGTGCAGGGGCTCCCCCCTTTCCGGTCCCGGGGGCCGTCGCAGGGGGCTCCCCCCAGCAGGCCCCGGTAGCTTCCGGGCCGGCTGCTACAGTGCAGGAGCTCCCTTCCCCGGCGAAGCAGGTCCGCTTCTCCCGGGGGGAGGTCGAGCGAATGCATTCTCCCAGCCGCGGGGAAGAGCTTCCCCCCGGTCGTTGTCGCAGGGAGCCTCGCTCTCGCACCGGTCGGGGGAAGAGACCAGCCGAAGGACCATCCTCCCCGGAGGGAAGCCCGGACGTCCGGGAAATCAGTCCCGGCCCGGAAGAGAAGCGTCGTCACCACCACTCTGGCGGCCCTCTTGGGCCGCTACCTGACTCGGATAACGAGGGGGCGTCCCCCGTTAAAGAAAACAGTGACTGGGGCTCCCCCCGGGAAGTGCAGGGGGCGAACCAGCCTATGTGTCGAAGACTCCGCAGCATCCGATGGCCGCGGCCCTACCGTCCCCCGCACATCGAACATTATAATGGCGAGGCGGACCCTTACGAGTTCGTGCAGATCTACTCCACAGCCATCTCTGCGGCGGGGGGGGACGAGAGCGTCCAATGCAACGTCTTCCCCCTCTACCTCACCGGCATTGCCCGCTCCTGGTTTTACAATCTGAAGGCGGGCTCCATCAAGTCTTTCTCGCAGCTGAAGCGGGAGTTCTGCGCCAACTTTCAGGGAAATTACGTATGTCCCCTGGATTCTTCACAGCTATACACAGTGCGCCAGAGAACCGGGGAGACAATCAGAAGCTTCTTCAAGCGCTTTGCCCAAGTAAAAAGCAAAGTGGCCCACGTCCCGGACTCCACAGTGATCGAAGCCTGCAAAAGCGGGATCCTCCCGGGGGAACTCCACCGAAGACTCTCTCGAAGCTGCCCCTCCTCCGCCGACGAGCTCTTCAACGTACTCGAAAATTACGCTCGCGCGGAGGAAGACGACATCTGGAAGAAGACCCAGGGGGCTCCTGCCCCCGCCGAGCGGGGGGCTCGGGACCCCCCCAGGCGCCCCAGGCAGGGGGGCCGTAGCGAACCACGGCCTCGGGACACTTTTGTCCTCGAGGGCGGAGGCGGCTCGCGCGACCCCCTGAAGGGCAACCGCCCCTTTCCCAAGCCGAGAGGCCATGGGGGAGGACAGTCTTCGCGCGGCCGCGAAGGCCCCGCGGGGAGAAGCCGGGAAGGACCGTGGTGCAGCTTCCACGGGTCCAGTACCCACTCCACCCGAGATTGCCACCAGCTGCTGCAGCACTTCGCGGCGTTCCTCGACCAGCGCGGGCAGGGGGGGGGGGACTCCGGCCTCCTTGCCCCCTCGGCCAGCTGTTCCGGCCCTTCCCGCTCCCCCGGGGGGGCAGCAGGTGCAGGAGGGGGAGCCTTCAGACGCTCTCCCTTTTCAAACTTCTCAGCGCCGCATCAACGTCATCGTAGGGGGGTCCGCCTCCGGGCGGGACTCCAAGCGCCAGCGCAAGGAGTACGCGCGAGAAGTTAAGGTAGTGGGGGTGCTACACGCGTCTGCGCCGCCCAAGTGGTCGGACGTCCCCCTCACCTTTACGGCGGAAGACGCGCGAGGGGTTCGCTTCCCCCACGACGACGCGCTCATTGTCTCCGCGACAATCTACAACTGCCACTTGGCCCGCATCCTCGTGGACGGCGGAAGCTCCGCCGACGTCCTGTTCCTCAAAACCTTCAAGGAAATGCAGGTGGATGAGAAGCTCCTGCAACCAGCGGCAGGGCCTCTGCAAGTGTTTGTCCCGGGGAAGGCGATCCACCCCGTGGGCAAGGTAGATCTCCCGATCACCTTCGGCACCCCGGAGAACTACCGGACCGAGCTAGTCCGCTTCGACGTAGTGGACCTCCCTTCCTCCTACAATGTGATTATGGGGAGGACTACGATCAATCGGCTGGGGGCTGCCACCCACCAAAACTACCTGTGCATGAAGATCCCCGGGCCGCATGGCGTGATCAACGTCCGGGGGGACCAAGACATGGCCCGTGCTCTATACGAGCGAGCTGCTGCCACAATAGGAAGCGTCAACCTGATCAAGGCGCTCGGGGGGGAGGCTCCCCCCCGGACGTAGGCATCGCTGCGCCGTCCCCTGGGAGGCCCCTTCTCAAGCCGCGTCCGGAAGGGGGCCTCCGGAAGGTCCCGCTGTCCCCAGGCAGCGAGGACAAAACTGTCCAAATCGGGGCAGAGCTCCCCCAAGACCATGCAGCGCAACTCGCAGCCTTTCTGCGCGAAAACTCCGATGTTTTTGCGTGGAAGCCTTCGGACATGCGGGGTGTCGCCCGGGAGGTTATTGAACATAAGCTCGCGGTAACCCCCGGTCACCCCCCTGTCAAGCAGAAGTTGAGAAAGCTCTCCCTCGAACGTCAAGAAGCCATCAAAACGGAGATAGCTCGGCTCCAAGAGGCGGGGTTCATCCGGGAAGTCTTGCACCCTGAGTGGCTCGCAAACCCCGTCCTCGTCAAGAAATCAAGTGGCAAGTGGCGCATGTGCGTGGACTTCACCGACCTTAACCGCGCCTGCCCCAAAGACAACTTCCCGCTCCCGCGGATCGACCAGCTCGTTGACTCCACCGCGGGGTGCGAGCTGATGAGCTTCCTAGATGCCTACTCGGGATACCACCAAGTCCGGATGGCGGAGGGGGACGAGGAAAAGACGAGTTTCATAACTCCCCTCGGAACTTTCTGCTACCGCCACATGCCCTTCGGGCTCAAGAATGCGGGAGCCACCTTCCAGCGCCTGATGACGCTGGTCTTCAAAGATCAAGTCGGCCGCAACGTCGAAGTCTACGTGGACGACGCGGTCGTCAAGAGTCCCCGTGCAGCCTCCCACATCGACGACCTCGCAGAGACCTTCCGCAACCTCCGCGCGTTCGGGCTCAAGCTCAACCCGGAGAAGTGCGCCTTCGGGGTGCGCGGGGGGAAGCTCCTGGGTTTCCTCGTGTCCCAGCGGGGCATTGAGGCAAACCCCGAGAAGATCCGGGCCTTCCTAGACATGCCCCCGCCGCGCTCCGTCAAGGATGTCCAGCGGCTCTCCGGCCGCCTGGCCGCGCTCAGTCACTTCGTCTCCCATTCAAGGGAGCGGAGTCTCCAGTTCTTCAAGATCCTCCGAGGGCTCGAGGGGTTCCGCTGGACCCCCGAGGCCCAGGAAGCCTTCAACGACCTCAAGAAGTACCTCTCGAGCCCTCCAATGCTCGTGAGTCCGTCTCCGGAAGAGCCCTTGCTCCTCTACCTCGCCGCGACCCCCATCGCCGTCAGCGCGGTTTTGGTGAAGGAGCAAGGGGGGCAGCAAACGTCCCGTGTACTATGTGAGTGAGGCCCTCCAAGGGGCCAAGACTCGGTACACGAAGATGGAGAAGATTTGCTACGCCCTCCTCATGGCGTCCCGGAAGCTCCGGCACTACTTCCTGGGGCACCCCATCACCGTCCCGTCGTCCCTCCCCCTGGGGGAGGTGCTGCGGAATACATAAGCCACCGGTCGGATTGGGAATGGGGGGCCGAGCTTGCCCCCTTCTCCCTGTCCCTTACCGGCCGCTTCGCGATCAAGTCGCAGGTCCTCGCCGACTTCGTCGCAGAATGGACTCCCGCCTCTGGGTCCGGGGACGAAGATCTCCCTGTGCCGCCCCGACGCAGTGACCATTGGACCCTACTGTTCGACGGGTCGCTGTGTCTCGCCGGGGCTGGCGCGGGGGTAGTCCTCCGAAGCCCCGAGGGGAAGGAGCTCGAGTACGCCGCTCGGCTCGAGTTCCCCGCAACCAACAACGTCGCCGAATACGAGGCTCTGCTCCTCGGGATGCGCCTTGCGCGCTCCCTGGGGATCCGACGCCTCCTAGTGAAGGGAGACTCTCAGCTTGTTGTCTGCCAAATGGACAAGTCTTACCTGTGCCATGACGCAAATCTAAGTCTTTACTTGCAGGAAGTACGGAAGATGGAGAGGCACTTCGACGGCCTCGAGGCCCGGCATATCCCTCGAAAGGAGAATGACCGGGCTGATGCCCTGGCCCGAGCGGCAAGCGCCCGGGAAACGCTCCCCAAGGGGGCCTTCTTGGAAACAATCACGAAGCCCTCGGTGGCCTCCCCGGACGCAGGCCCCGAGCCTCCGGTCCCGGAGGTCGCCGAGATCGTCCGGCCTTCATCATGGATAGATCCCCTCATCTCCTTCATCAAGGGGGAGGGGGACCCTCCCGACGAGACCGAGGCTAAGCGCCTCCGGGCCAAAGCCCGGGCATATCTCCTGCTGGAGGGAATGCTCTACAAGCGGGGGGCTTCAGCCCTCCTGTGCTGCCTCCCCCGGTCGGAGGGACTTCAACTCCTGGAAGACATTCACGCGGGGAGCTGTGGTTCTCACCTAGCCCCGCGTGCCATCGCCGCCAAGGCCCTTCGGCAGGGCTTCTACTGGCCTACAGTCATGCGCGACGCGTGAGACCTTGTCTCCGCGTGCGAAGCATGCCAGAAGATGGCCAAGGGCTCGAATCTCCCCCTGTAGCGCTGCAGACTATCCCCATCACTTGGCCCTTCGTGCGCTGGGGGATGGACCTCTTAGGGCCCTTCCCCCTAGCGCCCGGAGGATACAAGTATGCGGTAGTCGCGGTCGACTACTTCACAAAGTGGGTTGAGGCGGAGCCCTTGGCTAGCATCACCTCCCGGGTCGTTCAGCGGTTTTTCTGGAAAAACGTCGTTTGTCGTTTTGGTGTGCCCCGGGAAATCACTGTGGACAACGGGACCCAATTCGACTCGGCTTATTTCCGGGAATTCTGCGAAGGCCTGGGGATCGTCACCCACTTCGCCTCAGTGGCCCATCCTCAAAGCAACGGGGCCGTCGAGTGGGTCAATGGCGTAATCCTACAGGGGTTACGCCGGAGACTCGAGCAAACCGCTTCCAAACGGGGCGCGTGGGCAGAGGAGCTTCCTAGCATCCTCTGCTCGATGCGCACGACCCCGTCCCGGGCCACAAGGCGTGCTCCCTTCTCCCTGGTCTACGGGGCGGAGGCAGTCCTCCCCCCGGAGATCGGCCTCCGGTCGCTGCGGGTCGAGCTCCTGAACGGAGCCACGACCGCAGCCTACTGGGCCAACGAAGACAACCGGCGGTCGGAAATCGACCTCGTGGAGGAGGAACGCGACCGAGCGCTCCTCCGCCACGCCATCTATGAGCGCGAGATGTCGCGCGCATACAACCAGCGCGTGCGCGAGAGAGCTTTCCGCCTTGGGGACCTTGTCCTCAAGCGCGTCACAGACCCCCAAGCCCAGGGTAAGCTCTCCCCCAAGTGGGAGGGCCCCTACAGGATCTCCGCTGTCCTAGGCTCGGGGGCCTACAAGCTCTCCAACCTTCAAGAGCAGGAGCTGAAGCACACCTGGAACTTGCGTTTACTTCGCAAGTTCTACGTCTAGCCTTACGGGCCTGTCCCCTCCCCCGGAGCGATCACGCCGGAGGGGGAGGAGGGACACTGTAGCTTCCCTTTCCCCCCCCCCTTCGCGGTTTCGCAGGGGGGGCTTTGTATATTTTGTTAATAAATGCATAGCCTTTGTTCAAACTGTCTCACTGCAGGTTGTTCTTGTTTACCGCCCCTAGTGGCGACGCCCTCCCTGCGAGGATGCCTTCCCCGTGAAGATGCCCTCCCCGTGAGGAAGCCCTCCCCGCGAGGATGCCCTCTCCGTGAGGAAGTGGGCCCTGACCCAGCAAGTCCCTCCTGAAGGGCGGCTTACGAACAGCCCTCGTGGACTGAGGGTGTAAGCGGCAACCCGGTCCCCAGCGGCCGCGGTAACGAGTCACTTTGCGAGATTAGTCCCCTACCCAAACACTCAAGACCCGTCTTCGGGCACTTCCTCCTCCGGGAGTAGACGCTCTCCTCAGCGGGACGTCTAATGGCTTTCTGGATTTTCTTCCTCCTCCGAGAGTGGACGCTCTCCCCAGCGGGACGTCCAAGGGATTTCTCAGGAGACCTTATTCCCGGCTCCCCGTTCTCACGGCGACCGGATGATTATCTCTCGGAGGCCTTATTCCCGACTCCCCGTTCTCACGGCGACCGGATGATTACCTTTGAAGACCTTATTCCCGGCTCCCAGTTCTCACGGCGACCGGATGATTATCTCCCGGAGGCCTTATTCCGGCTCCCCGTTCTCACGGCGACCGGACAATCGCTTTACGAAGATATGGATTTCTCAGATATATTTTCCCCCGGAGACATTATTCCCGGTTCCCCGTTCTCACGGCGACCGGACGAAGTCTCACGGGAAGCTCCCCTCCGGAGGTCTTATTGGCTTTTCATGAGCCCCTTCCGCGCCTTGTTCCCGGTTCCCCGCTCTCCCGGCGGCCGGATGAACCTCTCCCGGTGCCCCCGGGCACCCCGGAAGGTCCCTCCCTCGGAAATCCTGTTTTTACAATTTTCTAACTTAGAAAATATTTCTCCTACAGGTTATGCTCCCCCCGGGGACCCTGTTACCCCCACAGCGCGCGGAGGCCTCCTCCGGCCCGCTGTGGGCGGGGGGGACAGGGGGCCCCCGGGTCACCCACGAACAAACATAGCTCATTCTTTTGAAGATCAGCCCCACAGACCATACAAGAAGAAAAAATAAGACAATGCAATCAACAGAAAGGAGCTTTATTTATCGGGAAACCCGGAGGACACGCTCCCCCTCCGGTGGGCTTCAGGAAAGATACAACCCGGGTCCTAACCCGGGGGATTTCTCACAAGCCTAAGGCTCCTACCCCTAAAGCTCCCGGAGGCGCCCCCTCAGCTCCCGGGCCAAGTCCCGGTACAGGGCCCGCACGCGACGCTGCGAGTCCCGAAGCACATCTTCGGGCCAAAACTCGCACCCCGCCGGTGGAAGTATCCGGAGGGGTGGTACCACCTGGGCCTCCGGACGCGGGGGAGATAGTTCGGCACGGCTATTGTCGAAATTGTCCAAGTGCCACTCCGGGCGCCACCTCAACCGGACAGGCTCCCGGGCAGTACCCCCGTCCCGTTCTCCGGAGACAAGGCTCAGCAAAATCAAAGCCGCTTGGGCGTCCCCCGGAGAGCCTCTCCCGGACCGTTGCCCGGGAGTAACCCCCCGGGAACCCTGGTAACATTTCATCGCAAAGACTTAGAAAATTTGAAATATATTCCATTGCAAAATGATTTTTGTACAAGTGCCCGGGGCTTCTCCTAAGAAGCTACCGGAATCAAAATGTCTAACAAAATAAAAAGGGGTCCTAGCTAAAGACCCGGGGGGAGGCTCATACTTTAGCATTGGGGTCCTCCCCCCGGGGGGCCTCCTCCGAGGCAGGGGCAGGAGTATCCGCGGACGGAGGCGCCGGTGTCGGGAACCTCGTCCGGATGATCCGGTCGTAGAACTCCCCCGCCAGCAGCTCCATCTCCCGGCGCGTTGGCTCGAAGGCCTCCGGGAAGCTCCGGGGGAGGCGACCCCCAATCGCCCGGGCGCCGACCCCCCGGTAGTCAACGAGCCCCGCGGCGGCCGCGATGACGGGGATCGCCCGACCCCGTGCCCGGACGTTCGCAGCCTCCGGGATGGCGGAGACTTGTGCGTTAAGAAAACGCACAGCCTCCGCGAGGGTCGCCGGGGGCACCTCCGGGCCGCCCCCGGAGCCCAGGCTAACGCCAAGGCTTTCCAAGGCCGAGCGGACGGAGCGGCCCGCATCCGACAGCGCCCGGACGCTGGAGCTCTCGAGCTCCCGGAGCGCCTTCTCCCTCACCTTGGCCTCCTCTCGGAGGCGGCTGTAGGCGCCCTCCGAAAGGTGCACCTGGGCCCGGGCCCGGGACAGCTCATCAAGAGCTTCGTCCCGCTCCCGGAGGGCCGCCTCCCGCTGCTCCACGCAAGCCGCGGCCCGGCTCTCCGCCTCCTTGAGCAGCCGGGTGACCCGCTGCTCAAGGCCCCAGGTAACAGTCGCTACCTACAAAATACATAGAGTTAGAAAAATCTTAAGTGCAGGAAAAAAGCCGAAGTATTAAGAGCTCGGGTTACCTGGGCTCCGAGGGACTCGAGCCCCTCAAAACGCTTGTGGAGCGTTCCTCCTGCTACGAAGGCCTGCACCTTCCGGTTGTGCAGGCCCTCCGCGTAGCGGGCCACCTCCCCCGCGGGAAGTAGGGAGGTATCTTGCCCGGCCCTCCCGTCACGGCCGGGAGAGGGCCCCCGGACCTCGGAATCCGGGAGCACGGCCGGCGTCGCCGGCGTCTTCGTCGACGAAGTTTCCTCCGAAGACGAAGACGAAGATTGGGCGAGGTTCTCCGCCCGGGGGGGGATCATCGGGCCTTTCCCCGCCCCAGGCCGAAGGGCCCTCGGGGCCTCCTGCTCCGGGGGGACCACGTAGACCGAGGGGCTCCCCCCCTCGTCGTCCACCGGCCAGAGGCACGGAGGCTCCGCCTCGGAGAACCTCACCTCCAGCCTCTCCGGCGCCAATGCCGCCGGGAGAGGCGAGAGGGGCGCCACTCGAACTGGCGGCGGGGCGTAGTCCGCGGAATCGGACCCCGCCCCACCGATAACAACCTCCTTCCCCCGGGCCTCGACGGGGGCCTCCGGGGGCGGAGGCGTCGCCTCTGCCCGGGGCGCCGCCCGGGCATGTTCGGCTCCGGGAGCCGCGTTCCGGGCCCTCACCGGCGTCGTCGCCGGCGTCGTCATCGGGGCGGGGGTCTTTTGGATCCGGGGCCTTTTGGGCTCCGAGCCCCCGGCCGCATCCTTCCCCCGCTTATGAGACCCGGGGGTGGGAAGGGGCTTCCTCTCCGGAAGCCTGAGCCCGTAGGCCTCGGCCACCAGGTTCCGGGGAGGCCCCTCCCCCACGAGGCGCACGATGCGCTCGTGTTCGTCGGCAAAGTACCTCCCCAGGAGGTGCTCCGCCCTGTCCTTCGCCGCCGGATACGGGCGCACTGCAAGAGGTAAAGAGTTAGTCAATTTTCATAAAAAATCATGTGCGAAAGTGCAGGGTACTTACGCCGTGTCACCGGCTTCACCGGAGGCCGCTGCTCCGGGCCCATGCCGATCCCCCTTCTCCCGCGTGAGAAGGGGGAAAGCCGCAGGAGCGCCAGCTCCTCCGCGGCGTCCCGCATCGAGCGGGCCTTCTTCGTCAGCACCACCTTCCCGAGGAGCTCGAACTCCTCGTCCGTCCACACCGGCGGCTTCGGTGCGGATGACCGGCTGTAGGTGGGAGTCTCCGGGGCGTAGACCACCGCCTCGTCCCGGACCCGGAGGTAGAACCACCTCCGGAGCCAGTCCCCCCAGTGGTCCCGGGAGGCCACCGCCGGGTAGTCCGCCACCCTGGAGGGCAGCATTTGGACCATCACCGAGCCAAAGGGGGACTTCGGTCCTCCCTTCACCAGGTGGGAGCTCCGCGCTGCTGGCTCGTAAAAGTACCGAAAGGCGCGGAGGGTGGGCTCCCGCCCGGTCGCCGTCTCATACAGCCAGATGAAGAGACCCATCCGGACGAGGGCGTTGGGGGTGAGGTGGTTGAGCGCCACCTCGTACTCCTTCAGGAACTCCCGGAGCATCGGGTGCACCGGGAGCCGGAGCCCTGCCTCGAGGAAGGCCTCAAAGGCCACAACCTCTCCGGGCCTAGGGCGAGGGGCTCCGTCCCTCTTTAAGGGGACCCGGATGTCCCCTTCCGCGACAATGCCCTTCTCGACCAAGGACTCCGCGTCCGAGGCCGAGAATTCGGAGGCCCATAGGAAATCCACGGGGATTTCCTCCGGAGGCACCTCCGTGGTCTTCGTTCGACCTTTGGGCGCCATAAGGTTAGTCTCTCTTGATGGGTGGCTAAGTTTTCAGGTGGCTACGTCTACAACTCCCGGACGCTCGCTACCGGAAAAGGCCACCGGAGAAGCTACCGGAAGAGCGCTACCGGGAGAGCTGAAGCTAGAGTTGAAGATTTGGAATGAGCTACCGGGGCCCCCTAAGGCCCTATTTATAGAGGCTGGCCGTGATCTAGATGCGCGCCACGTGGCCCCCTCGGAGCAATCTGGACCACTGAAATTCAAACCGTGCGCGGGAAACGAAGGGACAGGCGCGTAAATCGAGACGCCGGTTCGAACCGCGCGTGCATTTATTGCGAAAACGGCGCGGCCATAAAGCGCCCGGCACAGAAACCGAAGCGTCGCCGGGGATCCAGTGATTTTCGTCTGGAGGTTTCGCCCGGAGATTTTCCCGGTACCGTAACCATTCCCTCCGGGGGCTCAAGCTTCGTCCCCGGAGGGCATGGGGGGCTGCTGTTGGGGGAAATCTCCACGCGGTCAAGTCCAGGTAAGTTCATGATTGCCCGGGGACAATGGCCTCCGGTGCCTGCCCCGGGCGCCGCCTTTTAGGCGCCCGGGACCGTGCCTCCGGGGCATGTCCCGGGCGCCGCCTTTTGGCTCCCGGGACCTGGCCCCCCGGGCGAGTCCCGGGCGCCGCCATTCGCCCGGGGACAGTGGCCTCCGGTGTCTGCCCCGGGCGCCGCCATTTGGTCCCCGGGACCGTGCCCCCCGGGGGGGGGTCCCGGGCGCCGCCATTTGCCCGGGGACAGTGGCCTCCGCTGCCTGCCCCGGGCGCCGCCATTTGGCCCCCGGGACCGTGCCCCCCGGGGGGCTCCCGGGCGCCGCCATTTGCCCGGGGACAGTGGCCTCCGGTGCCTGCCCCGGGCGCTGCCGTTTAGGCTCCCGGGACCGTGCCTCCGGGGTATGTCCCGGGCGCCGCCTTTTGGCTCCCGGGACCTGGCCCCCCGGGCGAGTCCCGGGCGGCGCCATTCGCCCGGGGACAGTGGCCTCCGGTGTCTGCCCCGGGCGCCGCCATTTGGTCCCCGGGACCGTGCCCCCCGGGGGGTCCCGGGCGCGGCCATTTGCCCGAGGACGGTGGCCTCCGCTGCCTGCCCCGGGCGCCGCCATTTGGCCCCCGGGACCGTGCCCCCCGGGGGGGTCCCGGGCGCCGCCATTTGTCCGGGGACAGTGGCCTCCGGTGCCTGCCCCGGGCACCGCCGTTTAGGCTCCCGAGACCGTGCCTCCGGGGTATGTCCCGGGCGCCGCCTTTTGGCTCCCGGGACCTGGCCCCCCGGGCGAGTCCCGGGCGCCGCCATTCGCCCGGGGACAGTGGCCCCCGGTGCCTGCCCCGGGCGCCGCCTTTTGGCGCCCGGGACCTCGCCCCCCGGGCGTGTCCCGGGCGTCGCCATTTGCCCGGGGACAGTGGCCTCCGGTGCCTACCCCGGGCGCCGCCATTTGGCCCCCGGGACCGCGCCCCCCGGGCGTGTCCCGGGCGCAGCTATTTGCCCGGGGACAGTGGCCTCCGGTGCCTGCCCCGGGCGCCGCCATTTGGCCCCCGGGACCGTGCCCCCCGGGCGCGTCCCGGGCGCCGCCATTTGCCCGGGGACAGTGGCCTCTAGTGCCTGCCCCGGGCGCCGCCTTTTAGGCTCCCGGGACGGTGCCTCCGGGGTATGTCCCGGGCGCCGCCTTTTGGCTCCCGGGACCTTGCCCCCCGGGCGAGTCCCGGGCGCCGCCATTCGCCCGGGGACAGTGGCCCCCGGTGCCTGCTCCGGGCGCCGCCTTTTAGGCTCCCGGGACCCTGCTCTCCGGAAGGGGTCCCGGGCGTCATCGCCCTCCTAAAAGGTAAAATCCCTGTTTGTTTATCACGTGCAGGTCACGCGAGGGACGCCTCGGGAATCAGCGACCACCTGTCAAGCATCCAAGACGTTTGACCGGGAGAAGGACGGTCCTACCCTTCAATCCGACGGTGGCTTCCGGGGTAGTTTAGGCTTTTTGCTTCTTTTTGGGGCTATAAATAGCCCTTGTACCCCTCTGTTGTAAAGGATCAGCTCATTATTATTTGGAATAGCTAAGCTCACAGACGTGCTCCGGAAGCCTCTCCCCCGGAGAGAGCCTCCCCAGCCGGCTCCGGTCGGGGGCGCGTCAACAGGACTAGGGCCCCCACCGGGACCCGAACCTGTATAAATCCACGTGTCAATTCTTGTGTTTGTCCGGCGGGGGAGGACCGGTCACCCGGTCAACCCGCGCTGCATAATCTCCGCTAGGATCGTCTTCAAAACCTGCCGGGGTATTCTTAATACCACGACACAAATTATTGCACAGCCAGTGCGATCATTGGCGGCTTCACGCCACTCATCGCCCTCTTTCACCACGATCACACATCAACGTCAATTTTGGCCACACATCGGAGGCATGCCACCTCTCCTGGAGTTGTGAAGAGAGAGAGAGATAGAGAGGCATTTGCAAAGTATTGAGGAAAAGAAAAGGACATAGAGATAGGGGATTGGGAGGTGGAGAAGATATTAAAAGAGAAGGATGTGAACTAAATTGGTGAATTCACATTCGAAATTGGAAATTTGGGGTGGGGCGGGAATGCAAATTTCGCATGAAATTTTATGAAGGATAATTTTGCTGAATGTTTTGCTTGGAACACTCGGCAAAATCCGCTTTATTTCAGCAATATTAAAGGTTTCCCGAGTGTTCTTTGTTTGCAACATTTGGCAAAGTTTGACCCTTCAGCACAAAATAATTGTGACTCCCTATTCTAGTGTATTTCTTGAAAGCAAAGAGTACTATGTCGAGTGTTTTTTTAAATAGTATGCAAAGCTACCAAGTGCAAAATTAAACACACGGTAAAAATGAAGCACTGCAATCGAGATTCTGGTAGTGTAAGCTTCTACACTCATTTCTTTTTTCATATGTGTGTTGTCTTAAACTGTGCATTTTTACATATAGGATAATTTTGTCTATAACCATGAATGATTGGACTCAGATAGGTTTCATTACAAATGTGGTCTTTCCATTAAGACCAATATATCTTAGATATACAATATTATTGGGAGGTTGTATGTAGAGTGCTGGTCACAAAGATGAGAGAGTGAATACAATTACATGTCATACATAGGCACCCCTTGGAATGAAAAAGAGAAGACAATCAACCACCTTTATGTGCAATGAATAGCCTCAAATTGAACATGGTAAGTTTCCAGTAACAAATAAATTTCTGCTAGACTGTTCATACTCCTATCACAGTGATGTGTAACATTCCCTACTATGTAATCCTATTATTTGTGATTTCTACTATTCGTACTTTAATTGTACTTGTGAGACTTAATTATTTCTACTTTAATCATACTTGTACAATTTTATTATCTAAAATTTCCTATTTTTGGTTGCTTCAAACTAAATAAAAAAATTGTCCGCACCACAAACATAGTGACTCTAAAACCAAATAATGATGCATCTTAGAAAACTTTTTAGACATTTAGAAATCGTTTTAAAATTTTGTCCTCTAAAGATGTTTTTGAGATATTGCTGTAAAATTTTATCCTCTATAGACAATTTTTTGAGATATTTTAGAAATGACTATAACCTCTAGAAATGTTCTTTGAGACATTTTAGAATTTGTTTCACAACATAATCTTTTAAAGGTGTTTCATGCAATGTTTTAAATAAAATGAATACAATAGATACATATTTTGAGTCATTTGTGCCGCTAAATTCTCTGGTGAAAATTTACATATTAACGTCTTGTTTCATCTACAAATAAATCATAGGTGTTTTCTCACATGGTCACAAGTTCGAGGTTTGTCACTTGCAAAATCCATTTATTCCAAAAATCAATTTTTACTTGTAATTCTATCTCCATTACTAGAGGCACAATTTAATTCCTCTATATGATGTCACCATATTTATAAAAGCACAATACACAAATTGTACGTCTATTCTGTCATAATAGCTTTGTGTGGTGTTTTGAAAAACATTTCTATGGATGTGTAAAGATAAAAAAAGACTCATCTCTTATATTAGGAAAATATATTTAGAGAAGTGTTTTTGTTATCATGAGCGGTTAACTTAATCATAAACGTATTAACGATGTTGATATGCTCAGCAAACCACATGCCTTTCTTCATCAGCACTTGCAAAATTACAGCTTACAGGACCATATATATAATTGTCAAATGTCAATAAGTTATCCAGTATGATTCTTTTAAGATCCTCTATTATGTTCTTGGTAAATTACCTTCCTACGCTCCATTATATATACTGTAGTACATTCTTTCTCGGCTTTTCTTCTCCAAGGGTTTCCATCAATCCTTGTGTGGTTAAATTACTCTTCACCCACATTGTTTTAACTAAAATTAATTTAGCCATCAAATTTCTCCACCTGATGGCCTGTTGCAGTGTTGTTCAATACCATCCATCTCCATGCTTTTTTACTTATTATTTTAACTTTATACACATTTTTAAGAAACACTCTAAGATTGTACTTCTACTCCTAATACTTATGATTAATGTAATTATTTGTATTTATATGATTAATGATCAAGTGGTATAATAGCTATGAAAGTGGTATAATAGCTAGGAAGATATTTTAGAAACATAGGTCAAATTTCACCTTCAAAAAATAGAACTCTGATTCTATAGATACAGAGAGATTTCTTTCAAAAAATTACAATGTTAATATTTACTTTCTATTTATAAAATTAAATATTATTTACAAAATTATCCGTACAATTACACATGACTCTCGGATAATTTTATCATGGCATCATAATAATTTGTATTCTTTAGAGAGCAAGAGGGATCTTTCTTGAAGATTAATGAATGATGTAACAAGGTTAGAGATTTGTGAACCAAGAAAATACCGTTTAAAAACCCCTTTATTTGACTAACTTCAATTGGCGATATTGACGCCATCCGGCCTTCTACTTTCGTCCTATTTTTTGCTCAGGGTTTAATTTTGGTATTTTTTATTTTAAAATGGTCCAGATTAATCTCTTTGTTTTTAAAATTGGTTCACCTTTACTTTTTGTTAAAAAGATTGGTGTAAAATCGAAGTTGACAAGAAATCAAGTTGTTTTTTACTTGGACGGAGATAACATGCAATTGACATTTTGTGAAAAAAAATGTGTTGTTGTTGCTCTCTTTTGATTAGTGCTTTAATGAGTTTGGCGGCGAGACAACTAAGCAGTTTTGCACTTAATAACGGAAGAAATAAGATAATAGGCATGAAATATCAACTATGTGTTATCTCCGTTCAAATGGCAACACATATTACTGTTCTAACTCAGCATTTTTACCCTTTCTTTTAAACATAAGGATCATTAATCAACTTATTTTGAAAGTAGAATGATTAATCTAAATGATTTTAAAGTAGAAGAATTAAATTGAGTCTACACATAAAGTAGAAAAACCAAAAATATATTTTACTTTTTTGGATTGACAATCCTTAATTTCTAACTTTTTGTGATGCACAGAAAAATAAGGGATAATGACACTTTTACCCCTTATACTTTCTAAAAATTTAAATTGAGTCCTCTATTTTGAAAAGGTTAGATTAGTCCATATATTTTCATTATTAAATTGAACAATAGGACTTATTCGAACACCAATTCAGTGAGATCAATAAAATCATCATATGTACTAAACTAATTGAGAACTTTTTTTACTAATCTGTTATTATTATATTCTCTTTTAATAAAATTAATTTCCATAAAAATAGGAAATGATCCATAAATAAAATACATGGACTAATTTAGTTCTTTAAAAATGGAGTGAGCAAAACAAGTGGCCAAACAAAATAGAGAACCAAAATGTTATCCTTTAAAAAATAAAAAACTGCCTCTCTAATCCACTAGTATTGAAAATCAAGCCCCACAACAACAGTAACCCCCATTTTTGACAAATGACATCAATAGATTCAACCAAGAAATTGAGAATCAATCCAAGCAGGTTGGCTGGCAACCCAAACCTGACCATGACTCGACCTATAATCCTCAACCTTGACCCAGCCCGACCTTCACATTGGATCCGGAACCGCCACTGTTACCGTCAAACTACAAAACATGCAAATTGTTTGATCTAAATTTAATAATCTAAATCGACCAAGACAGAAAAACAACAAAACATATTTTGTTGAGAAAAAGTATCATTTTATCCTCTCAACTTTGAGAATAAGTTCACTTTAATATATAAATTTTTTCGTGGACACCAATTTGACCTTCTGATTTTGATGATAAATTCAAATCAATCATTATAAGCCTTTGACATGTGGAGGTAATTGAAAGATAACCCCCACTGACCACTATTTCAAATCTTAATAGAATGAAGTTTTCTAGTATGAGGGATCTAAATAATACTCTCTATTTCTAAAGTTGAGTTACTAAATCAATGCCCATCAAAAATTTAGGGGCAAGAATGAGTCTGCATCTAAAGTTGAGGGACGGATTTTTTCATATCTTTTATTTTGTACTATGTCCATTATTTCTTACTTGCCGTTTTTATATTTTTTACGGTATCCAAGATATAATTTTAATAATTAATTTCTATAATTATATACTGATAAAAATTATGAAACATTCATCATTTGAAAGTAATTTGATGATAAATTTAGTAATATTTTTTTTATATAATGAATCTTAATATTATTTTATATAATAATAATCAAAATTTAAACATTTTAACTTACATATATAACAAACAACACATTAAAAAAACAGAGAAAACTACATTTAAACTGAATCATCTGATTTAGATTGGCAACTACAGCAGATATAATGCTCCTTCGACACACACACCAATCCTTCACTTTTTTTCTTATCAAAGTCCACGCTTGAAGCAAGAAACGACGACCACTCTCTCTCTAGCCTTGCATTTATTATTGCTTCGGCCCTTCCCCACCATGGCCTGCTCTCCCATATCCCCTCTTCCTCCTTGCCCCCTCTCTCTTAACCTCGAAGCTTTCCTCCTCCCCCTCTTAACCCTTTTCTAGGTGGTGCTTATATATATGCGCCTTCTTGCACTCTAGTATACTATACTGTGCTGATGGATTCGGTGCCCTCTTCTTCTTGCTGCTGCTTCGATGCGGCGTGGAGGGCCTGCGAGAGGTACGGCGCCATGGCGGGCGAGGCGGTGGGGTGGGCCCTCGGCGCCCTGGTCACCTGCGTCTTCGCCCTAGGTGCGTGCAGAGGCTCGAATTCTTGCCAATCTTTAGTTCTGGTGTGAATTGATTGCGTATGATCTTGGGGTGTGTACGATTTTGGAGGTTCTTGGCCAATTTTGGCAATCAATTGTGTGGTTCTTGAATTTTTTTTTTATTTGAAGTTTTGTAGTTTGAGGTTCTTGTTTGTGGAGTTTAGTGGGTCTGGTTTTGCTCAAATTTGGTTGCTGTTCTTGCTCGGATCAGTTAATTGATATATATTGGGGTTTTCAAATTGGAATAGTTCAATGTTGTGTTTAAATTTTTGGATGAGTTATTTTGCTACTTTTGCCAAATAAACATAGATGATTTAACCTCGTGCGCGTAGTGTTGGAGGTTTTGTGGAGGCTGTGATCATTTTATTTTAATTCATTAGGTGTTAGTATTGTTCGATTAGGAGTAATTAATTGATCTTGTGTATAAAATTTGGAGGTTCTTTTCCCACTTTGGTCATGTACATTCAAGGGGTTTAGTTGGTTTCTTTAGGCTTGTAGGGTTTATTGATGTGTGTGTATTATTATGATTGTCCAAATTAGGATTATCTTAAGGTTGTATGCGAAATTAGGACTTTTGTTGTGACTACATTTGTTTGATTTTTTGAGTTCTGCATATCTTGAAGTTTTTGTTCACTGCACTTTGTTGATAGTGTTCATGTGGTATTAATTCTGTTCACTTAGGAACTAATGTTGTAGTTTATTTTCAATTTATTATCTTAATTAGAGTTCTTGATTTCCTAGAGCTTTTACATATGTAATTGTTGTTTGTGTGATTCGTTCATATGTAATTGGATGTTCTATATTACACGATTAATTTGAAATATGTGCAGACTCATGCATAAGAATATAGTTAGTTCAATGGCAGCTGAATTTTTTTTTTTTTTGTTCTCATTGTGATTTGTGCTTCTTGTGTGTTGAATGCAGTGGGCTCGCTAGTTGGAGTCGTGATTGGTGCTTTCATGGGGATGTCCACAGAAAGTGGCATGTTCCGAGGGGCCGGCGTGGGAGCAGTCTCCGGCGCAGTCTTCTCGATTGAGGCCGTTGAATCGTGCGTCGAGATCTGGAGATCCAGTGAATCAGGAAAATGCAGCATACTCTTTGTGGTGAGTGTGGAAGAATTTGAGGCCCCGTTTTACCTCTACAGAAAGGAGAAATGCTCATTTGCATGTACAATATACCTACCTACCTACCCTTACACTGTATTTTTCTTTACTTGCATGAGATTCTCATGCTTACCCTTCTGAAAATACATAGTTGGACATACATACCCCACTGGTCAATCTGTAATGATGTTGGTCGGCATGAAGCTGAGATGTGCATGCTAGAAAATTTGGGATTTTAGTGTGATTGGATGATTTGTTTTATGAGACAATTGATGCACTCTTCTAACTTCTATGGCAGTACTTATTCAAATGAATGAAAAGAACAAAAACAAGGGAAAAGATGATAAGAAAGATAATATTATACTCCATTGGTTGTGTCATCGAATTATTGTCATTCCATGTACACAAGCGAAACCAGCATTTGATCATCAGAGTAATTAGGTTTTATTCCATCAGTACCTGTACTGATGTTCGTATTCATTCTTTCAGCTGGACATCATCTCTAGTCTCTTCAGTGGAAGAATTGTGTGGGAGAAGGTCAGTCCAGCGCTTCAGCGTGCAGTGCAGAGCCAGGTATATCTCATTTTTTTTTTATCAAGTTAGATATTAATTTGTAATGGTTGGTACTATAGTGTACTATTGCTCTTCTTCAGCTCAAGTAGTGGAATACCCCACTAGCTTTTTTTTTGTTGTATAAAAAAGATCTGACGTTTATATAATTTAAGAGCCATTTCCAAAACATTGCATGTGGGGCATGCTTCGCATTAAAATGGTTATATTGATAAATAACACAAAGTCCTATTGGAAGAAACTTCTAGGCATAGAAACATCTGGAATTGCGGTTTGTAGCTTAGAGATTGAGCCCTTCAATGCTTCGTTGAATGTTCAGCAGATCTTTGAAGTATTGGTGTTTGTAAAACAGTTGTACCGCTCATATACCATCTTATAGTTGAAGTACCGGTGTTTGTAATGGTTAGTACTATAGTTGTACCAGTCTTTAATGCTTAAATTTAATTCAATGTTTTGTGTAAATGCAGATGAGTTTGCTGAGTTCACCCTTCATCGACACCAATGACCTTTTTGAAACTGGTGGTATGGGGGGAATGTCAAGAGATTTAATCAATAGAATCCCAAAGATCAGATTCAGTACTTCGACCAATTCTGATCAAGAAACCGATAGCAGCTGCTGTTCTGTTTGCCTTCAGGTAAGTGCAATCTTAACATACTATATTCTAGCCAGGGATACTGAACTGAAAGTTAGCTTTTCTAGTACTGAAATATTGAAGTACTGCCATCAGGATTTCCGAGCACGACAGTTCGTGAGGGTTTTGCCTCAATGCCAGCACATGTTCCACGTGCGATGCATCGACAATTGGCTGCTCAGGCACGGGTCCTGCCCCCTGTGCAGGGCTGGTGTTCACATAGATCACATCCATATGTAAATTCCTAGAGCACTTGCTGTATTTACATAGGTAAATGCCGTGCGTTGTTCCATATTATATATATATATATATAGAGAGAGAGAGAGAGAGAGTCTTCTATACAGAAATTTTCACTCTTTTATGTGGAGCTATGTTTTAAGCTACACCTTTTTTTGTCACATTAATCATATAATATGTACATTTTGTTGTCTAAATAAACTAGCTAACAATCTCTCTTGACTTGTGATATGTGACCAACAACCTTGGTTTCTCCTATTGCAACTGATAAGGACTTGATATAAGGTAATTGTTTGCAACTTTGCCACTAATTAGTTTCTGTTCACAAGTGCAAATATTTCAAATCAAGAACAGCCCCATTAATTTGAGATGGTGAAACATTGCAATTTCTTCGGCTGAAATCAAAAGACAAGATCTTGCTTCAATGTGACGAAGTTGAGGGAAAAAATGTGAGATATTTGTCAATGTTGGATGGCACATTGCAACAGCACATTGATGCTGAGATATTGTTTGTCACACTTTCTCCATCACAGAAAGTGACCTGGCTCACAAAAGAATTTGATTTGGAACTAATCATGAGGTTAAGGTGTCTTAATTTTTATTTGGAACTAATCATGAGGTTAAGGTGTCTTCTTTCGATTGTTTTTAATAATATATTTATGGTTGCAGTTGGACAAGTTTTCAGGTAATGATACCACATCAAATTGTGTTATGCTGTGCATAGTTCCCCTTCCCTTCCAAACTGTAGGAATTATTGTCACAACACAAACACAATGCATTGGTTGAGACGTCATGCTACGTTGACAACCTATCAGCCATCTGATGGTTAAGATCATCTGATATTGTAGAATTTTTTTGCCTAATAACAAAAAAAAAAACAAATTCAAAAATTAACCGAGACCTTTAAAATTTTGCAAAAATAGCCCTCAATCGCGAAGTGTGCCGCGCGGCTAGCGACTGAAGATGTGGCACGACTCAATGCTCCACTGTCCTAGCCGTCGTGCCACGCCAGCTTTCAGTCGCTAGCCCGGCCAGCGACTGAAACCCGGTATTTAAACCACAACCATCCCTTTCACAGTACGGCCATTTTCATTTTTTCCAAAAATCCAGAAATTTTTCATATTGTTTGGAGAGAGAGGAGAAAGGGGAAAGAGAAGGAGTTTTGCTGGTAATTTGATCAAGTTTCAGTTTTCGGAGATTCTTCAAATTTGTTTTCCTGAGGTACATTTTCGTGAACTTGTAGACAGTATTTAGATTACAATTTTATTAGTATGTATGCAGATTAAAATATTCTGTAACTCGTAGATAGTATTTGATAGTATACGTAGATTGAAATTTTACTGAGGTACATTTTTATTATTTAGTTCATAGATTAAATGTTTGTTAGTACGTATATTAAAATGATTGATAGTATGTAAATTTAAAAATTTGTTTTATATTATGTTAGGGCCCTCGTGGCCTCGCTGCCCTCGTCGTCACCGCCGTCGCCCTCGCCGTCTTGGCCTTGCCCGCACGAGTTTAGAGCAAGAGCGACTATTATTTTAGGGTTGTAGGGTTTAGATATTTAATTTGGTTAGGGTTAGGGTTAGGGTTGGTTTTCAGTTAGGGTTAGGGTTAGGGTTAGGGTTGGCTTTTAGTTAGGGTTAGAGTTAGGGACAAGGTTGGGCATTAAAATGTTTATTAGTATGTAGATTGAAATGTTTGTCAGTACGTAAATTGAAATGTTTGCTAGTATGTAGATGTAAAGGTTTGTTTTAGATTATGTTAGGGCCCTTGCGGCCTCATTGCCCTAGTCGTCACCGCCGTTGCCCTCGCCGTCTTGGTCTTGCTCGCATGAGTTTAGAGGGAGAGCGGCTATTTTTTTTTAGGGTTGTAGGGTTTATAAATTTAATTGTTCACTTCACTTTTTTCCTCGGCAAAAATCGTGTAGCCCAATAGCGATTGAAATGCAGTGTTGGAAAATTTCTGTTGTTTCAAAAATCATGTTTTTTGTAGTACTTTGAGCAATGTTGGTCCTCTAATTATACACTCTACTACAATACAAGATATAAATTAGTTTAGAAACATCTCATAGTCTCAATATCGCAGTATAATTCTGCTACAGTTATTGCGCATCGTCGCACTATCCTGTTTTAACCTAACACAGAATGACAAATTAATTAGGCTATGGAGTAATCCAGTACAGTTTGCGTTTATTACGGAGCTAGTATAATCCGTAATGGAGTAAACGGTGATGATCTTAGTGGTTGTATGCATGTTTACGATCAAATTAGACAACCACAGTCAATGTCTTTCAATGATTTGGAGATGTGGTTAGTCGACCTGTTACAACTAAATCCTGTGACGGATAATCTCAGGGTCGAAGGCATACTTCCGGAGGGAAACAAATGGGTGCTCAAGAGACTGAAAGGTGAAAAATCATGGGGTTCGTTTGGACGATTTGTGACAAATCCAGCCTATGGTGGCGGGGTCATCATACTGTATGTTGAAATCTTACGCTACATAGTTCGGAGGGTAGTCATTCTGTAGGAAGAGAAAAGAGCAACACTAATATCAGTATCGGAGGTCACGGTGGCGGTGGCGGTGGCGGTGCCGATACCAGTGCCGATGGCAGTACCAATGCCAGTGCAACTGCCAGTGTACCTTTGCAAACAGTAATAGATACAACTCCGTTTGGCAGCCATCAAGTAGATGCAGCTGAAGAACTGCCAGAATTGGAGGAGAATTTTAATGAGGAGGAGTATACTGATCCGTCAGGTATGTATGAATCTCCTGATGAACCCACAGAACAGCAGAATCCTATAAATAAATGGATTGATCCATCATCTTTGATTTCTGATGTAGTTCCTGATGAGCTGAATTCGCGATGGTCCTATAATGAATCAATCGTCCAGCTTGGACAGTTGTTTCGGAGTAAGAAAGATGCAAAGAAAACCATAATTGCGTGGGCTGTTTCACTAAATAGGCCATTCTGGGTAGGCAAATCAAATCCGAACCTGTGGATTGTGAGGTGCTTAGTTGAGAACTATCCATGGTACGTACGTGTCACACGACCACGAGATGGCCCTTTCTTTCAGGTGACCAGAGTCGAAGACCACAGATGTCTGGCTGAGGGCATGGTGCAGCAGCATAGAAATATCACTTCTAGTTTTGTTGCCAGCCTGATATTGTCAGTAGTAAAGGAAAATACGGCAATGACACCGAAAGTGATAATTGCACATGTCGCGGAGAAGTACGGTTATAAGATCAAGTACGGGAAGGCATGGAGGGCTAAACAGAGGACGCTGGAGGAGCTTTTTGGGACATATGTTGAGGCATACAACTTCGTACCGAGGCTGTTGTGGCGCATATGCGAAGAAAATACAGGCACAATCACAGCAATTGTTGATACGCCGGCAGTCAGCTCAAAAGATGTTGTGATTCCTGGGTGCATGGTACTGCGGATATTTTCTGGGCATTCCAACAGTGTGTTGCATCGTTCAGATACATGAGACCCGTGCTTTGCATTGACGGAACATTTTTGACTGGAAAATACCAGAGAAATCTGCTGACTGCCGTGGCTGTTGATGCCAACGACCAGCTTCTCCCCAGAGCATATGCCGTGGTCGAGGGGGAGAACTACAGCAGTTGGCTGTAGTTCTTGGGCAAATTGAAGAATGAGGTCGTCAAAGACCGGGAGGGCATGTGCTTGATTCACGATCGAAATAGAGGAATGCTGAGTGCGATCGAGTACATGCAATCGGGAGTGGATCCATCACTGAGTTGGGATGACTTGCAGAGTCGTTGGTGCTCTCGGCATCTTGGCGCGAATTTTCACAATCGTTTCAAGAGCAGGCGCCAGGTGTTCAAATGGCTTGCCAAGCAGAACCAAGAGACAAAGTTCTCAAATAAATGGAAGTCGCTGGAGGAAGGTGTTGCATCTAGGCCTTTATGCCTAAACTTAATTTTGATGATTAATGAAAACAAAGTGTTTCAGACTAACTGTGCTTTTGAGATATTTGATACAGAGCTCTGTTGAGAAGATTTGCGAAAGATGAACCCGACGTAAAATAAATAGAAGCACAAGTCACAAAAGGGCAAAGACGAGACGTAATTGCAAACATGAAGATGCCAAGGACCTAAGGTAATCTGAGTTTTCATTTTTACCGATCTCGGCGTTTGGTAGTTGATCAGTTTAGGATCTTATTTTTTAGAATTTAACCGTACTATAAAGAGGGGTTGCAAGTTCTCTCTAGACTTCTGCATAAACCGAGAAACTACTAGGTCATTACATTGCATCACTTTCGGTTGGATTTGGTTTTGAAAGATTTGGATTTTTAGTTGAGTTTTTGACAACAAAAGATTTTTTGAATTTTATAGAAATATCTAGGAAGATCTGGTTTTTTCTTCTGTTGACAAAAATATATCCCTTTAAATTATCTTTCAAACGAGCTATTAAACTCTTAAATCGGATCTCTGGATTAAAAGTTATAACTATTTTTATTCATATTGACTGTCAGTTTGAATGTTAGTTTATTTAAACTGACAATTGTCCAGAGAGTGTGTTTTTTGAGCCAAAATTTTTTGACCTATACTGACTGTCAGCATGACCATGCTGACTGTCAGTTTGCATTTCGATCTCAAGCCGTTCTATTTGAGCTGATGTTTTATCTGGTCATTTTTGTGGTCCATACTGACTGTTAGTGTGTGATACTGACTGTCAGTATGAGGTGTTAGTTTCCATATATGACCACAAACGGCTAGCTATTTTTTATCTGTAAATTTTGTCAGCCGTTGAGTTTGAGACTGCCTGTCAGTTTGCACTGTTTTATTTTCCATTTTTGACCTCAAACGGCTAGCTGAGTTTTCTCCGGATTTTACTTCTTTCTGGTCGTGACCCAAACTGACTGTCAGTTTGAGCTACTGATTTTTAGCTCCAGCTCCAACGTTTCTTTTGATCCTTGAGGCTATAAATAGAGGCTTTGAGCATTTGTTTTTCAACAACAAGCAGTCTTGCATTCTTATACACTCTTGAGCTTTAATCTCTTACACAAAATCTTGATCTTTTAATCAAATCGAGTGTTTCTGAGATCCACCAAGCTTTTCAGTTCATAGCATTTGCATACTCATAGTTTCTCGGTGCGTGTTTGGAGGTCTAGAGAAGACCTTGCTGCTCGTTACTCTTGGTGAACGCCCTTACCTAGACGGTTTGGTGGCGTGGCCGTTGACCTCTCTTGTTCGGAGATTGTCAAAGAGGCTCGGCGTGTTTATAAAAGGCATCGGTGCTCGCCTTTCCGGAGTGAAAAAGGAGCAACCATTAGTGAGAAATACCTTTTGTGGATATTGAAGTAAGACTCATTCACTTGAGTGCTTCAACGAGGATTAGGGGAGACTGGGCGAGTCTCCGAGACCTCGGTAAAAATCGTTGTGTTCGTCTTGTCTTCCTCTTTCTCATATTATTGTTATTTGTTCTTGATTTCTTTATTTGCCAATATTTGTTTTAATTTGAAGTTTTTTTAAAAGCCTCCTATTCACCCCCCTCTAGTCGGCATCCTTGATCCTACAGAAGGTACGTTGGCGAAGTTGCGAGAGGCAGGTGGTCCAGAAGATGGCGGTGTTACCAG
This sequence comes from Pharus latifolius, assembly GCA_019359835.1. NCBI lineage: Eukaryota > Viridiplantae > Streptophyta > Magnoliopsida > Poales > Poaceae > Pharus > Pharus latifolius. The sequence continues at coordinate 38,330,568 of CM033325.1, forward strand.
CGCTGGAAACCGCTGGAGTCGTCTCAGTTTCAGTCAATGGATTCAGCACAAACCAATGGAGAAGTGGTCGTTGCTGCACGACACAGGCGGGGCTCGGTATGGAATCATCACGACAAATCTGGCCGAGGCGTACAACTTCATCCTGAAAGGTGTGCGATGCTTACCACTCAGTGCAATAGTTGAGATGACATTCTATCGCACAGTAGCATACTACAACAGCAGGAGTTTGGCGGCATCAAGTCTTGTGCATGACCCTTAAGTACATTGGCCCAAAAAGATCAATGATTACCTCGAATTTCGGACGAGGAAGTCGTTGACACATGATGTCTCAGTGCTGAGTCGTTTGAACGGAAACTACGAGGTTTGGCTAAGGCACAAACATGTTCGTGGCACATTGCGAGCTGGTCGGGTCCACGAATGTCAAATTACAAATGCAGATCCCCAATGCACATGCAACAAGCCTCAACTGCTGCACATTCCTTGCTTTCATGTCATCGCTGCCTACTCCGTTCCTGGGATCGATCCGGCACAGTATATCTCAACCTATTATACTTTGCAGTACTTGTGGAAAACCTGGGAGGGTGTCTTCCATGGGTTTGCGGCGAGGGGGAACTATCGAGAGTTGTCACTGGAAGATGCCATCACGTGGATCCCAGACAAGAGGCTCCTTGTAGGCCATGTCGGCTGACGTCGATCCAGGAGGTTATTGAACGATATGGATGCAGCGGAGCGTGAAGATGACCTACGTAGATGCAGCGCTTGCAAGCAACCTGGTCACACAAGAAATCGATGGCCGCAGGTGGCAGGCGCATCAACCTCGTCGCGAAACTGAATTTTCCTAAATAAAACTGTAATGTTGTAATGCCTTGTCGTGAATTTTCGTAAGTAATACTGAATGTTTGTTAATTAATTGTAATGTTTCAACTTGTCAACTAATATGTGACAACTGCAGGTATGGTAGACGACCATCACTTCCTGAGCTGATTGCACAGCACCATCAGGAGCGTCACTGTACTCGACGCCTTCTACAGGGCACCGTTCTCCCAGCTCTGCGCATGAGGACACCGCGTGAGATGTGGCCTCTAGATGAGCGGTTCGTGCCTTATTTGCTCGAGGCCAGACTGTTGCCGTTCGCCCGCATGGTAGATCGGGCGATTCCCCTTCGACCGAGCCCTGGTTACTGCGCTTGTGGACCGATGGAGGCCCGAGACGCACACGTTCCACTTCAGCTTCAGTGAGCTCACCATCACACTTCAGAACGTTAGCATGCTGCTTGGGCTGCCTATCCGCGGGGAGATATATGTCCCCGCGGCCACCGACAGAGTTGCATGGCGCCTAGATTTCCTACAGCGCTTCGAGGGAGTAGGGTCAGCGGGGGGGTTTGTGCAGGATGCGGGAGTTCCCCAGAGTTACCTGCGTGCAGTGCGCGATGGTGCTCTCCCCTTGGCCGCTCCAGAGGAGGTCTTCAGACGCCACCTTGAGACGTACTTGCTGTACCTGTTTGGGTGGTTGCTCTTCCCTGGCACCTACGGAGACATCTACGAGCAGCAATACATTGAGCTCACCAGGAGTATTGCCGACTCGGACCTGGGGCATGTGTTGCGGTTCAATTTCGGATCCGCCGTGCTCTACCGCACCTATAGGGGGTTGTGCGACGCCACGAGCAGAGACTCAGGTGAGCTCTCTTTTCGCTAGGTGCGCCATCCTCTTGCAGATGTGGTCGTACGAGTATTTCCTCGTCGGCCAACCGCTGGTGCCGCGGGATCAGTACGCGTTGGCCGGTGATGCGAGGGACGGCCCCGTGATGGAATGGAGGTGGGCTAGGCTGAGTTTGAGGTGGTCCACAGATCAGGTGCACCTCTATTATCCTTCGTACGCCACGAGTTTTGATTTGCTCCTCGACGACGGCGTCATCTGGGATCCGTGTGTAAGATCAAGGATGTCGACTATAGGGGGGTGAATAGGAGGCTTTTAAAACTTTAAATTTAAAGCAAAAGATCAAATAATAATTAAACAACAAAGAGGTGAAGACAAACACAATTGATTTTTACTGAGGTATCGGAGACTCGCCCAGTCTTCACTAATCCTCATTGAAGTACTCAAGTCAATTGAGTTTTGCCTCAATACCCACGAAGGATATTATCCACTATTGGTTGCTCCTTATCCACTTCGGAAAGGCGAGCACCGATGCCTTGTACAACCTTGCCGAGCCTCTCTAACAATCTCCAATCTGGAGAGATCTACGGCCACGCCTTCGAACCGTCTAGGTGAGGGCGCTCACCAAGAGTAATAGGCAGCGAGGTCTTCTCTAGACCTCCAAACACGCACCAAGAAACTACGAGTATGCAAATGCAATGAACTGGAATGCTCGGTGAATCAGAAAACACTTGACTTGATCAACAGATCAAGATTTTGTGTAAAACACTAAATCTCAAGAGTGAATATGACTAGAAGGCTGCTTGTTGTTAAAAACACATGCCCAAAGCCCCTATTTATAGCGTCAAGGATCAAAAGAACTGTTAGAGCTAGGGCTGAAAATCAGCAACACAAACTGACAGTCAATTCATCAAACTGACAGTCAGTTATGTGTACAACGGCCGACAAAATTTACGGATAAAAAATAGCTAGCCGTTTGTGGTCGTTTAAGGAAACTTGAAACCCCCAACTGATAGTCAGTTAGTCAAACTGACAGTCAGTTAGTCAAACTGACAGTCAGTTCGACCAAAAACATCGACCAGTTAAAAGAAATCTCAGATAAAAACAACTGTGGTCGAAACCCCAACTGACAGTCAGTATAGGCAAACTGACATCCAGTTTAGTACAAAAAGTTTTGGCCCGAAAAACACACTCTCTAGACAATTGTCAGTTAACACTAACTGACATTCAAACTGACAGTCAGTTCAGAAAACTGACAGTCCATCTGAACAAAAACAGCTATAACTTTAAATCCAGAAATTCAAAAGAGATTTTTAATAGCTCGTTTGAAAGATAATTTTAAGGGCTACATTTTTATCAACAGATGCAAAATCCAGATCTGCCTAGATCTTTCTAGAAATTTGAAAAACTCTTGTACTGTCAAAAACTCAACTGAAAAACCAAATCTTTCAAACCAAAATTCAAATCAAATCCAACCAAAAGAATGCAATGCAATGACCTAAGTTTCTCGATTTATGTTGGAAATGTAGAGAGGACTTTTGCAACCCCTCTTTATAGTACGGTTAAAACTAAAAACAATTTTCCTAAACCGATCAACTCCAAACACCGAGATCGATAAAAAATAAAAACAATATTACCTTAGGTCTTTTGCGTTTTTGCGACTTGCGTCTCGATTTTATTCCTTGCGACTTGTGCTTTTATTTCTTTTGCATTGGGTTCGTCTTGTTCATCTCGCATATCTTCCCAACGGAGCTCTGTATCAAACAATCTCAAAAGCACAGTCAGTCTGAAACACTTAGTTTTCATTAATCATCAAAATTAGGGTTAGGCATGAAGGCCTAGATGCAACAATCTCCCCCTTTTTGATGATTGATGACAACAAGTGTTCGATAAAAGATAAATGAAATAACTCCCCCTGAGTATATGCATCTCATCATATCAAAATGTATCAGAGCAAAAACCAACACATATATATCAGAGCATCAGATGAAACACATATACACACAATCATACCAATATCAGAGCATCACAAAACATCATAAAACACATCCATAGTGTATGACAAAAGATCATATATATATAAAGACCAAAACATCCAACATAATCATAAAGAGTCATACATCCAGAATGAAATATAAAATACTTCTCCCCCTTTGGCATCAAGCACAAAAAGGAGGCAAAATACAAATCAGAGCCTAAGGCTCATCATCTGAGGAAAGCCCTAAGATGGCTGTATCCTCGGAGCCTGCAGGAGATCCAGATGTGTCGACAGTAGGTGACAACAGAGGAGTAGCAGCCGGAGATGGAGCAGCTGAAGCCGGAGCTGGTGTTGCAGAAGCTGGAGCAGCTGGTCCTGAGGCTAAGCTCAGGGACGACGACGCTGGGCGGGCCCTCTTGCGAGGGACTGGGGAAGCTGAAGAAGGTAGGCGTCAGAGAATCTCCTCCTGCTGAGCAAGCAGGCGAAGCAGCATCTGATGGTGCTCTGCCTGGGTGCTGAGGATCTGCTGCTGCACCCGGATGACCTGATCGAGTCGAGTAGAAGACGCCGAGGAAGAGCCAATGCCAGTCTCTGCAACTGGTGCTGGATCAGACTCCTGAACTGGAGTCTCGTCCTCTGACTCCCTCGCAACATCATAATCAGATGCGGGAGAATCAGGATCCGCAGCAGCCGCAGGCCGGGCACCAAGACAGCAATCAGTCTGGCCTGGAGGATAGAAGAGAAGGAGATGATGGGGCCATGGGAGCTCAGTGTCCACAGCCCTAATGTGTAGAAGCACCGCCATGATATACGGAGCGTATATCAGCTGACGGCACGGAGAGAGAAGAACGTGCTGAATCTCACTGATGATGAGATCAGCAACGTCGAAGGGCTCCTTCTGAAAGATGGAAATAAGCACATGGAGGGCCAGATAAGTGACTCTAGCCCTATCGCCGGACATAGGGACTAGAGTGAGGCGGAGAATCCGCAGAGCCAAGTCAACATCACGGCGCAGGCCAGTGATGTGACAGAGCTGAAAGGGGCCAGAATAAAGCATGGCCACCTCCCGATGCTCGAGATCTGGAAGGGTGTGGAGCTGGCGCCCAGATGCGGGACGAACCAGTCCAAGCCCAGACTCAATCTGCTCCTTCGTGACGGTGTGAACATGGAGGCTCGTCATGAAGGTCAGTGAGTCGTGCTAGGGAGAAATGTGGACGGTGGAATAGAACTGACGGATGGGTCCATCAGCCCAGTGGAGGGAGGAATCAGCGACAAGGTCGCGGATCCCGACAGAAGCAAAAGAATCTACCAGGGAGACGATGCCTGTGCGAGAGGCAATCGTCTGCCAAGACAGAGAGTGATGGGCGAAAATAGGGACACGGCTGTACACGCTGGTGAAAAGATCCAGCTGTAAGTTCATGTAGAATGTGAGGACGTCGCACGCGTCGTGACCAATGGGACACGGCGAGAGATACTGGTTTGTGGAGCGGAGTGTGCAAAGGCGGCTCGCATGCCACCGGGTGTAATCCACGGGCACGCGCTCAGGCGGAGGTGAAGGCCGGGTCTTTGACATCTGACCCGATGAACGCTGGCTGTTTGACGCATTCTTCCGTCGGGCAACGCGACGAGACAGTCTCGGCTGATCAGACATGATCACGAATAAAAAACAGAGAAAGAGAGAAAACAGGGACCTGAGCAGAGAGCCGAACCGGGCAGAGGATGCTGACGACGACGATTAGGTGGCGACAAAGATCAAATAGGCCGAAGAGGAGGCACGGCACAAGTTTGGGGAAGCACAAGAAGGTCTCACCGCCGGCGAGCAGCGCACGGCGAAGCTACGGCACGGAAAATGGGGCGGCGAAACGGCGGCGGCGAGATGAGGTGGTGGTGGCAGCGCAAGGAGGTGGCGGCACGGTACAGCGAGGGCTCACCGGCAGCGAGTAGTGGGGGCACGGGGCACAAAGGCGCGGCGAGGAAGTGCACGAGGAGGCAACGACGGTGAGGGGGAGGCGAGGAGACACAAAACAGAACGGGGTTTTTAGGGTTCGGGACCCCGCAACTGACAGTTAGTTTGATATACTGACAGTCAGTTCCAACACTAGAGACTTGGAACTGACAATCAATGTACCACACTGACAGTCAGGTCGCAGAACAAAGTTTTGAAACTGACAGTCAGTTTGAGACTTGAAAACGACCAGGAGCTACGACCAAAATCAATTGCACATAACTGACAGTTAGTTTGTGAAATTGACTGTTAGCATGGTTAACAACTTCGACCAGAGACTAAGAACAGGCTCCTAAGCACTGAACTGACTGTCAGTTTGGTCAATTTCGACCAGAAACAGATTTGACCAGAGAGGGAATAGAATATATTTAATACAATCAGCACATCAACTAGTATTTGATATATCAATAATGTTCAGTTCACCTCTTAGAAAACAAAATCTAGATTCATCTAAGGGTTTAGTGAAAATATCTGCTAGTTGCATATCAGTTCTAACATAGCTCACTTCAATATCTCCTTTTGCCACATTATCTCTAATAAAATGGTGTCATATTTCAATATGCTTAGTTCTAGAATGCTGAACAGGACTATTTGCTATTTTTATGGCACTTTCATTATCACACAAGAGTGGCACCTTATCAAATATAATTCCATAATCCAAAAATGTCTGCTTCATCCATAATAATTGAGCACAGCAACTGCCTGCAGACACATATTCAGCTTCAGCTGTGGAGAGAGCTACAGAATTTTGTTTCCTAGAAGACTATGAAACTAATGATCTCCCCAACAGCTGACAGCTACCTGATGTGCTTTTACGATCAATCTTACACCCAGTATAATCAGAATCAGAATATCCAATTAATTCAAAATTTGCATCTTTCGGATACCAAAGTCCTAGGTTGGGATAGCATTTCAAATACCTAAGGATTCTTTTAAGAGTAATTAAATGACATTCCTTAGGATCTAATTGAAATCTAGCATATAAGCACACACTAAACATGATATCAGGTCTAGATGCAATAAGATACAAAAGACTACCAATCATAGACCTATAAAGTTTAGAATCGACCGATTTTCCACTTTTGTCCATATCCAGATGTCCATTTGTTGCCATGGGAGTTTTGATTGCCTTAGCGTCTTCCATCCCAAAGTGCTTGAGCAGGTCTTTCACGTACTTTGTTTGACTTACGAACGTACCGTTCTTGAGTTGCTTGATTTGAAGTCCAAGGAAGAAGCTCAGCTCACCGATCATGGACATCTCAAATTCCCTAGACATCATCTCTCCAAACTCATGACAGAAATGTTCATTAGTAGATCCAAATATAATATCATCAACATATATCTGACAAATGAACAAATCTTTTTCAATTTTCTTTGTAAACAAAGTTGTATCAACCTTCCCAATTTTAAAACCTTTTGTTAAAAGAAAGTCTCTAAGTCGCTCGTACCAAGCTCGAGGAGCTTGTTTGAAACCATAGAGAACTTTAGACAATTTAAATACATGGTTTGGAAATTTTGAATCTTCAAATCCAGGAGGTTGTTCAACAAAAACAAGTTCAGAGATTTCACCATTTAAGAAAGCACTTTTAACATCCATTTGAAATAGTTTGATATTAAAACATGATGCATAAGCAAGAAGAATACGAATAGCTTCTAGTCTTGCTACAGGTGCAAAAGTTTCACCAAAGTCTAAACCTTCGACTTGAGTGAAACCTTGAGCAACAAGACGAGCTTTGTTTCTAATTGCAACTCCATTTTCATCTTGCTTATTTCTAAAAACTCATTTTGTTCCAATTATATTATGATCCTTGGGTCTTTCTACTAAAGTCCAAACTTCATTTGTAGAAAAGTTATTAAGTTCCTCATGCATGGCATTAACCCAATCAGGATCATTTAAAGCCTCATTAACATGTTTAGGTTCTAAAGAAGACACAAATGAATGATGTTCACAGAATGCAGCAATACGAGAGCGAGTTTGAACACCCTTACTGATGTCACCCAATATTTGGTCTAGAGGGTGATCCTTGGTGATCGTTTGATGTTGCCTTGGTGCTTCATCTTGTACTGCTTCATCTTGATCTTATTCTGGTGGATCAATGTGAGATGGTGGTACACTTTGATCAACATTTTCAATGTTGACATCATCTTCTTGATCTTCTTATCTTGGCTTGATGTCTCCAATGGTTATGTTCTTCACGGCTTCTTGAAGATCTTTACCTGAAACTTCACAAGAGACTTGCTCCTTTTGCGAGCCATTAGTTTCATCAAATTCGACATCACAAGATTCTTCAATACAACCAGTATTTTTATTAAAAACACGATAGGCTTTGCAAGTGGTACAGTATCTGACTAAGAAGCCTTCATCTACTCTTCTTTGAAATTTACCGCCAAAATTTCTTTTCTTAAGTAAAAAGCACTTGCAACCAAAAACTCGAAAATAAGAAATGTTTGGCATACGCCCAATAAGAAGCTCGTAAGGAGTCAAATTCAGAAGATGATACAAATAAAGTCGATTTATAGAATAGCAAGCAGTATGCACGGCTTCAGCCCAGAAGCAAGTAGGAGTATCATACTCACTTAACATAGTCCTTGCCATTTCTATAAGTGTTCGATTTTTCCTTTCAACAACTCCATTTTGCTGTGGAGTGTAAGAAGTAGAAAATTCGTGTTTGATTCCAAGAGAGTCACAAAAATCAAATAGAGTTGAATTAACGAACTCTCCACCATGATCACTTCGGATTTTCTTGATGGATAGCTCGAATTCAGTAGAAACACGTTTTGCAAAACTTTTGAAAACATCGGGGGTTTCAGATTTTTGAGAAATAAAGAAAACCCAACTATAGCGAGTAAAATCGTCAACAATAACAAAGCCATAATTGCTACTCCCGATACTTTGGAACTCAGAAGGTCCAAATTAATCCATATGCAATAGTTCCAAAGGTTTGCAAGTTGAAAGAATGCGCATAATCGGATGTGAAGTAGCTACTTGCTTGCCAGCTTGACAGGCTCTACAAGGTTTATCCTTTTCAAAATTCACATCCTTTAAGCCAACAACCAAATCACGTTTTAAAAGTTTTCTCAATTGATGCATTCCAACATGTGCAAGTCTTCTATGCCATAGCCAACCTTTTGAGGTTTGAGAGACAAGACATGTTGAAAGAGATGCATCTTTTGAATGAAAGTCAACCAAATAAAGATTTCCAAAACGAAAGCTTTTAAAAATCAAAGAATTGTCTTTCAAACTTTCAACTAAAATTTCTTTGGGATAAAATGTGCAGCGAAAACCAAAATCGCAAATTTGTGCAACGGAAAGCAAATTAAAATTCAGAGATTCAACAAGCAAAACATTTGAAATTGAAAGATCGTTTGAAATCACAATTTTACCCAAGCCTACCACATTTCCTTGACGGTTGTCGCCAAAGGTGATCTTTTGATTTTCGCTTGAGTTGTCTTCAAGTGAGGTGAACAATTTCTTGTTACCGGTCATGTGTTCGGAGCATCCGCTGTTTAGCACCCAATGCCTCCCACCGGTCTTGTAGTTCACCTGCATAAAAAGAATTAAGTCTTTTTAGGTACCCAAGCCTTTTTGGGTCCTTCAATGTTAGCAATCAAAGTTTTGGGCACCCAAATAGATTTCTTCTTTTTATTTAACATGGGTGCACCAACATACTTTGCTATAGCATAACCTTTCTTCGACTTTTGAAACATGTAGCAAGCATCAACATAATTTGGAGTCATTAAAGGACATGCTTCATGCGAATGACCAGTTTCATGGCATTTAAAGCAAAATGTGTTACATGCTTTTACAAAAACAGTTTTAGTGTTTGGTTTCTTTCCTTTCTTCGGAAAGTATCCTAATCATTCTTTTCTAAAAGAACATTTTTGTTTGCTAAGTATGAGATCAAGTGATACTTTTCCCTTATAACAGTTTTCTAGACCTTTTCCAAGTTTTTCAACTTGTGTCTTAAGTTCATTATTCTCATTTAAGATAGTATCATTTGAAGCACATGGTATATGATGACTAGTAGAAGGAGTATCTAAATCACATGAAATGGATGCATCTACTTTAGTTGGATTATTTGTATTATCTTTGATGAGCATACTTTCCTATGATTCTTTTAATTCAGAGTATTGAGTGCGTAGAGAAGAATGTTCTTCTTTAAGCGCTTTATACTTCTTTTTAGTAGCTCCATAAACTTCATTTAACTCGGTGATCATTTCTGTTGAATCTTGAGCCCTAATTAGGGTTTTGGTGATTAATGACATTCGTATGATTTGCGACTAACCTATGTGTGTGAAACTCAGGTTAATCAGAGGAGAAGGCATCACGAGAATGCAAATCAAGATTATCAAGACTCCATGAAGCAAAATTGACGAAAACCCCGACAAGAGTACAAGTATCTAAACCTAGCGCTTTTATTTTTTTGAAATTTTCTAGGTTAGATGGTCGTACTATTAAGAGGGGTCTTAGCATGAGTCTTTTGATCAACCTTGAAGTCTTTGAAAACATATTTGCATATGCATCTAGCCCCTAGTTGAATTTGAGTAAAATTCAGCAAACCTGTTTTCGTTTTGAACTGGCTGGACAGTGTCTGAAGTGACCGGACAATGTCCGGCCAATACAAATACTTTCTGAATCTTGCAAAACGTTAAACAGAGACAAATAAACTTGTCCGGTGCATCTGTCCGATATAGGCCAGACACTGTCCGAAGTGACCGGACAATGTTCGGCCAATACAATTCTCACGGCAAGTTTAATTGAGACATATGTATTTGTCCGGAAGCATTTGTCCGAAACGCACCGGACATTGTCCGAAGTGACCGGACAATGTCCGACCAATATATTTTCTGATAAGCTGAAAATACATGTGTTAACAGAGACATATGTATTTGTCCGGACAAATCACATACGTCCAGCCCATAAAACTTTGCTGTGTTGTTTAAACCAGGTGTCAACAGAGACATATGTATTTGTCCAGACATTTTGTCCGGACAAATCAATTTGTCCGGCGCGTACATGTACTGTTAAACATGAGTGTTAACAGAGACATATACATTTGTTCAGACAAATCCATTTGTCCGGCCTTCACAAAAATCTTCAAACGGCTACTGACACTTGAAACTCTCGTGAGCAACGGTCAAGTTTTTTGTACTAACCGGACATTGTCCGAAGTAACCGGACAATGTCTGGCCAGTACAACTTTCACCCAATTTTCTTGTAAACGACCGTTTTGCTGAGAGTATATAAACCCCACTGGTTGTAGATGTTGTATACACACGAAATTCATCTCTCAACACTTGTGTAACAGCTTGCAAAGCCTCTCACACTCATATTCTTGCATTTGAAGTCAAAACCTTAGCAAACCATTGAGTGCTAGTTGAGAGAAGTTGAATTCAAGCCAATTGCATTTGCATATTTGTTCTTCAAGCTTTGAGGTTGATCAAGCAAGGTGTTAGGCTTGTTACTCTTGGTGATTGCCGTCACCTAGACGACCCGGGAGGTCCGGCGATCTCTCCATCAACGGTGTGTGTCGGAGAGGCCCGGCGATTGGTTGTAAAGGCTCGGAGCTCGCCTATCCAGAGAGGAGAAGGGCTACCCCTAGTGAAATCGAAGCATAAGCTCTAGCGAAGAGCGCTTCAGCGAGGATTAGTGGAAATCGGCAAATTTCCGAGACATCGGGAAAAATTCGATCTCTTCGGTTATTTCTATTACTTGCTTTATATTCCTAGAGATTGAATTGTTGCCCTTAATTCTTTAGAAATTGCAAAACTTGTCTTGTGTTGTCATTCATATCTTTTGAGCATTGTTATTGCAATTTAGGTTGTTAATCACTAGATTAAACGTAAAAATTTAAAAACCGCCTATTCACCCCCCCTCTAGTCGGCATCCTTCGATCAACACGTGGTATCATAGCACTAGGTCTCTCATTTTAGGCTTTACCGTCTAGAGAGAGGATGTCGTCGATCAAAGAAAACTATAATGGAAAGGTCCCCTTCTTCAAGGGTGATAATTATTGCTATTGGAAAATAAGGATGGCGGTTTACCTAGAATCCATTAGTCTTGATGTTTGGAGGGTCACTAGAGACGGTTTTAGAGCTCCCATTGATTTAGAGAATCTCACACCTCTAGAAGCAAAAAACCTCCAAGCAAATGCTCAAGCAAAAAATGCCATATTTAATGGCCTTGACTTAAGTGAGTTCAACCGCATTAGTAATCTTGATACATCTTATGAAATGTGGAAAACCTTAGAAGTAATTCATGAAGGCACATCTAAGGTCAAAGAAGCTAAACTAATTAAATTAACTAGAGAATACAACTCCTTCTTCATGCTTGAATCTGAAAATGTTAGTGATATGTATACTTGACTCAATCTATTAATCAATGATCTCAAAGGTTTAGACAAAAAATTTGAAGATATTGATATTGTGCGTAAAATGCTTATGATTTTACCATCGAGTTTTGATACAATTGTGACAGTGCTTATCAATGGTGATCTCACATCCACAACTCCTACCGAGCTCTTGGGTACTCTTATTACCCATGAAATGCAAAAAGAGGAGAAGAAAGGGATTGTGGAAGCATCCGGATCAAAGAAGAAAAACTTGGCATTTAAAGCAAATGTCGAGGAGGCCAAGGAGGATAGTTCGGATGAGAGCTCTGATGGTGATCTAGCTCTTCTTGTGAGAAAGACCCGGAAGCTCCTAAACAAAATCAACAAAAAGGGGTTTGAGTTTGACAAAAGGCGAGGACCACACAAGAAGACTGGATTCAAGAACATTACATGCTATGAGTGTATTGAGAAGGGACACTTTGCCTCAAGATGTCCAAATAAGAAGGGTGATCATCAAAGATCACATGAGAGGAAAGATGACAATGAAGGGTCAAAAGGTAAAAGAAGCTCTTCAAGAAGTTCTACAACAATAGGAGTAAGGGCCAAGCTTATATTGGTGAATGGTACTCCGGATCGGAGGAATCCGACTCGGATGATGAAGTCCCATCAACTTCCAAGAAGATGGCGGAAATTGCTATTGGAGAGGCCCCTTCACTCAAAAATGAGTCATCATTGTGTCTTATGGCGAGTGATGATGCAAAGGTATCGGATCCCGAACCTTCTTACGAAGAACTTGTTGATATGGTTATGGAACTAAACGAGGCACTAGGTATATTAACTAAGGAGAATAAAATGCTTAAGAAGGAATATTCAACACTTAGCGATTTATATGCTGAACTAAATGACTCGCATGAGGCACTTCTAGTTAGGGATATTATTGATTCTATACAAACTAGTGATGTAGGAATTACTTGTGATATTCTAGATGAATCATCTCATATTGTCTCTCATTCAAAATCAGTCCCTTGTGATGATTTAGAAATTAATTATGAAAATGTTTGTGATGAACTTGTTGATAACAACTCAAATTTGATTTTAGAAAATTTAGAACTCAAGGCACAAGTGGAAAAGCTAAATCTAGGATTAGCAAAATGTTTTAAAGGAAAAAAAATCTTAGAAAAACTTCTTAGTGAGCAACGATGTTCATTTAGGAAGGAAGGTTTAGGATATGAACCGAACAAAAGAAAGAAGTTGAGTACTAAAGTGACTTTTGTTAAGGCTACTAATATGTTTTGTCACAAATTCCATAATATAGATCATTTACTGAATAATTGTCCCTCAACTTCTAGAGCTAAAGAAAATGAGTATCACTCCCATTACATGCTTAAGAAAACCAAGTATGGAAAAGTAATTGCTAAATTCATTGGTTTACCCTATCAAAATAACCATAAAAGAGTATTTGGGTTCCAAAGACCCTTGTTGCTAACTTCCAAGGACCCAAACAAGTTTGGGTACCTAAATGCGTCTAACCTTTCTTTTAGGTGAACTACAAAACCGGTGGGAGGCATTGGGTGCTTGATAGCGGGTGCACTCAACACATGACCAGTGATGGAAGTCGTTTCTCCTCATTTGAGAATGGTTGCAATGACATTGATAAAATCACATTTGGTGATAATAGCAAAGGAAAGGTAATTGGGTTAGGTAAAGTGGCAATCACAAACAACCTTTCCATCTCAAATGTATTACTTATTGAATCCTTAAATTTCAATTTGCTTTCGGTTGCAAAAATTTGTGATTTGGGTCTTAGATGCATTTTTGAACCAAATGGCGTTATCATTGAAAGCTTAGAAGACAAATCTCTAATTTTCAAAAGTTTTCGATATGGAGATTTGTATTTGGTGGATTTCGGTTCAAAAGATTCTTGCATTTCAACTTGTTTGGTTGCCAAAAATTCTTTGGGATGGCTTTGGCATCGTCGTTTGGCTCATGTTGGGATGCATCAATTAAACAAACTTTTAAAAAGAGATTTGGTCTTAGGTATGAAAAATGTAAAGTTTGAAAAGAATAAACTTTGTAGTGCTTGTCAAGCGGGAAAACAAGTTGCTAGTACTCATGCCGCTAAAAACGTTTTGTCAACATCTAGACCACTTGAGCTTTTGCATATGGATTTGTTTGGTCCATCAGAAACTCAAAGTATTGGTGGTAGTAACTATTGTTTTGTCATTGTTGATGATTTCTCCCGATTTACTTGGATTTTCTTCTTAAATCATAAGTCCGATGCTCCAAGTGTGTTTAAAAGATTTGCAAAACGTGTTGAAAATGAGTTTGAATTCTCCATCAAGAAACTTCGAAGTGATCATGGTGGAGAGTTTCAAAATTTGGATTTTATTGAGCTTTGTGATGAATCTGGAATTAAACACGAATTTTTCGTACCATATACTCCACAACAAAATGGTGTTGTGGAAAGAAAAAATTGAACATTAATCAAAATGGCTCGAACTTTGTTGGATGAATATAAAACCCCCACTAGGTTTTGGGCCGAGGCAGTCAATACTGCTTGTTATGCCATAAACCGGCTTTATACTCATCCATTGTTAAACAAAACTCCCTACGAGCTAATTGTTGGAAGAAAACCAAATATTTCATATTTTTGAGTTTTTGGTTGCAAATGTTACATTCTTAAAAAACGCAAGCATCTTGAAAAATTTCAAAGACGTGTTGATGAGGGTTTTCTTGTTGGATATTCATCAACTAGCAAAGCTTATCGTGTTTTTAACATCATAACCGAATGCATTGAAAAAACGTGCAATGTTGAGTTTGATGAATCTAATGGCTCTCAAGAAGAGTATGAAGATTTTGAGAATGTAGGAAATGAGGAACTACGAGAAGCTATGAAGAACATGACGATTGGGGACATCAAGCCCAAAGATGAAGATTCAAAGTCACCCGATCAAGAAAATGAAATAGCTTCTATGGTTTCGGAGGCTACTACTCAAGTTGATCTTGATTCGGAGATGAAGGAAAATGAAGATCAAGCATTGCAAAATCCAAGACTTCATCAAACCATCACTAAGGATCATCCCGTCAACCAAATAATAGGTGATGTTGGTAAAGGTGTTCAAACTCGCTCTAGAATCGCATCTTTTTGTGAACATGCATCTTTCATTTCTAGTTTTGAGCCTAAATGCATTGATGAAGCACTAGCGGACCCGGATTGGGTAAATGTCATGCATGATGAATTGAATAACTTTACTAGAAATAATGTTTAGGAACTTGTAGAAAAACCTCTTGATCACAATATAATTGGTACAAAATGGGTTTTTCGAAATAAGCAAGATGAGAATGGCATAGTTGTAAGAAATAAAGCTAGATTGGTAGCACAAGGTTATTCTCAAATTGAGGGATTAGATTTTGATGAAACTTTTGCTCCCGTAGCTAGACTAGAAGCCATTCGTATCTTACTTGCATTCACATCATGTTTTGAAATCAAACTATTTCAAATGGATGTTAAAAGTGTCTTCTTAAATGGTGAAATTTCGGAACTTGTATTTGTAAAGCAACCACCGGGCTTTGAAAATCCAAAATATCCAAATCATGTCTATAAACTCTCAAAAGCCCTTTATGGTCTTAAGCAAACCCCTAGGGCTTGGTATGAACGATTGCGAAACTTCCTAATCTCACAAGGTTTGAAAGTTGGAAAAATTGATACAACTCTCTTTACTAAAATCATAAATGATGACTTCTTTGTTTGCCAAATCTATGTCGATGATATAATTTTTGGTTCCACTAATGAATCTCTTTGTCAAGCTTTTGGTGAAACCATGTCCAAGGAATTTGAGATGTCTATGATAGGAGAATTAAGCTTTTTCCTCGGACTTCAAATTAAGCAAATCAAAGAAGGTATATTCGTGAGTCAAAGCAAATACGTGAAGGATTTGCTCAAAAGATTCGGCATGGATGATGCAAAGCCAATCAAGACTCCCATGGCTACAAATGGTCATTTGGACTTGGACGAGGGAGGTAAACCGGTAGAACTCAAATTATATCGTTCTATGATTGGTAGTTTATTATATCTTACTGCTTCTAGACCGGATATTATGTTTAGTGTATACATGTATGCTAGGTTTCAAGCTGCTCCTAGAGAATGTCACTTAACTGCAGTAAAAAGAATCTTTAGATACTTAAAACATACACCAAACATAGGCCTTTGGTATTCTAAGAATGCTAGCTTTAATCTCCTAGGATATTCGGATTCTGATTATGCCGGTTGTAAAATTGATAGAAAAAGTACTTCCGGTGGATGTCAACTTCTAGGAAGATCATTAGTCTCATGGACTTCAAAGAAACAAAATTTGGTTGCACTCTCAACCGCCGAGGCGGAATATGTTTTGGCCGGTAGTTGTTGTGCACAACTTCTATGGATGAAGCAAACTTTGTTAGATTATGGCATAAGAGTCAATTGTGTTCCACTTTTATGTGATAATGAGAGTGCCGTTAAAATTGCTAACAATCCCGTTCAACACTCTCGAACAAAGCACATTGACATTAGACATCACTTTCTAAGGGATCATGTATCAAAGAGGGATATAGTGATTAGTCATGTTTCAACCGAAAATCAATTAGCGGACTTATTCACTAAACCCTTGGATGAGTCAAGATTTAGCAAGTTAAGAAATGAATTGAATGTTATTGACATTTCAAATGTTATTTGATCTTTTGCTTGTCTTGGAATGGTCCTTAGTATGATTGTGTCTAGCATGTATACTATTGCTTATATATATTCAATCAATGTAGGCATCTATGCCAATCACTTCCTATTTTGAAGAAAAAGACCAAAAATTCACCACTTTGTCGTTTCTCAACAAAACTTGGATAACACATTAAGGAGGAACAACTTTAAGCTCATTGAATATGTGTATACCCCAAAATTGTGTACAAAAATGAAAAATATGCATGTCTTTTATTAAAAGGGTCATTTTAAAATCAAAAAGGTGAAAAAGTGCTCAAATATTCAAAATATGTAAAAATAACATAAAACCTTCAAAAATACCTTTCAAATATGTTTTCAAAGGTTTTGAAAGTGAAAAGAAAGGATTTCGAGCTAAAATGTCGAATTTTGACAAAATTGAAGATCTAGTGATCTTGTTTTGGCCTAAAATGACTTATTTCCATAAATTAAAATTGGTTGAATTTTGACAAAAATTTTCTACATGAAACACTTAGAGATCAATCATTCAAAAATAGTTCATGTTGAACTTTTTCTCAAAAGACCAACGGTTTGCAAGTTATCACATTTTTCAAGTCGCCCGAAAACGAGCTTTGACACAAAAATACCCAAAACATGCATTTTGTGAATTTCGCTATTTGAGCCAAAATCTCTTCCATGTTTTGGCTTGAAATAGTATTTCAAATTCATACAAGTCCAAACATCTCAGAAAAATCCAAGTTTCGTTGAGATTTGAAGATTTGGTGAAAATCCATTCTGTTTTACTCGTTTTACCCGAAAACATCCTTTGGAGGCTCATATCAAGATTTTCTTCTCTCATATCCTACTCACGGCTACCTATATCTATTCCCAACATGGTACTTGAGGTCATACTGGAATTAAACCCCTGATTGAGACAAATTTGCGAAAAATGCAAAAATTTAGAAGTTTCAGGAACTTATCTGAACTGACCGGACATTGTCCGCCCATTTCGGACTCTGTCCGGCCATATCGGACATTGTCCGGGTAGATCGGACTTTGTCCGGTGTGTGGATAACTGTTCTGTTATTAAAATCTCCCGAAGCCTTCTTCTTCCCAAAATAGATTGTTTTCTTTTCCTTGCTCTCCTGTTCATCTCTCTCACCCATTGCACACCTCCTCACCGGACACAAGGATCCGTCCGACCTCCTCTCGTCCGGCTTCGGATTTGGGCTTCTGTGCATCTCCTCTTTCCTTGGTTTGGGTCAGTTTTTCCTCTTCCTTTCTCTGAATCATATATTGCATCTCATTTCATTCTAGGGTTTGAAATTGACTAAATGATTTGCATGCCTAAATTGCTTAGAGACTCATGAAATTGACATCTAGGAGTGGTCTCATCTCAATTGATTTTTGCAAAATTGGAACATTTCATAGACATGCATGACATTAGTATCAAGATGACTTCTAGGGTCAGAATTTGTGACAAATCAAATATGGCCCTTATGGAAATGCAATAAACTTGTTGGATCAACTGTTAAAACATAGATTCACATCAAATTTGTGCAAGGATATGTCATGCACAAGATGATTGTATAGATGAATTTATAGAGGATGATTTCTTTGGCTTACATTAGAACCTTAACTATGAACAAAGCACATTGACTAGAGCCAAATTGAATCAAATTGCATAAAGTGATGATATGAAATCTAAACAAGCCTCTATCAGTGAATGCATGAGTGTAATTTAGTTCAAATTGAGTCACATGAGGACTAGGTCATGCTTTCATATAAACATGAAGACTAGTTCATGCATCTCATAGCACTCTCATTGAGTCATAACTTGATCAAATTCTATATATATCTCTCTCTCTACCAGAGTCATCATGTCAGGAAGAGTGAAACAGACTAGTCGTCGCTATGGCCCTGGATCTTCCCAACAGGCACAACCTATTGATTGGGATTCCCTGGCAGTCGACGAAGACGATGCCACTCCAGCATCTCCCATAGGCTCTCCCATTGCTGATTCTGACTCAGATGACAGTAGCAGTAATAGCAGTGATCAGCAACCTAGGGGTCATCAGACATTCACCGCTAGTGCGATTCGGCGACTTCGTCGAAAGAACCCCTATGAGCATCCAAGGACCTGCACTGAAAGGAATTTTTGGAATGCCTTTCAGATGTCCCAGTACTACACTCGGTTCTCCTCCGCCAAAGTCTTTGAGCATCAAGCCATCGACTGGAACTTGATTGAGAGCAAG
Source organism: Pharus latifolius (assembly GCA_019359835.1). NCBI lineage: Eukaryota > Viridiplantae > Streptophyta > Magnoliopsida > Poales > Poaceae > Pharus > Pharus latifolius. The sequence continues at coordinate 38,349,481 of CM033325.1, forward strand.
GTGAAATATCCACTACGGAGCAAATTCCTGGCGGTCAGTATGTACTCCTTCACTGAGATGAAGGAAGACTGGAAGTGGAATGTGGATATCATCCGATCGTTCTTTGCATCTCTCCATGTAGCCTCGGATCGATCCCACATCGTATTCATGAACAACAACTCGAAGAGAACACTCACGAAGGCACAGTTTGAAGAGGCTCTACAGATTGAGCACGTCAACAACAGCCTCTTTGCCTTAGATGAAGTTCGAGTTGAAGATGTTGTCCATCTTTTCGACAATCCAGATCCCAATATCGGTAAAGTCTCTCAGCTGATCCCTCTGGTTGCTATTTTGGAAAAGCTCAACCGCATGATCATCTTACCCAAAACTGCAGATCACGGGACCGTCACATCCACTATGCTACGTCTGCTGAAGGCCCAAGTTGATGAGACTCCTTTCGACATAGTTGAGTTCCTGTCCCACGAGATGCAAGAGGTTCAGATGGACTCGAAGAGGCTTTTGCCCTTCGCACCCTTCATAGCTCACACCTTGACTTACTTTGGGTTGCATCGAGCGTCTCGTCCCTCTTCAATGGAGTATTACCGGATGAAGAGGTTGGGGATCCTTATTCGCTACGAGAACCAAGTAGGATCACCAGCTCATGAAGATGAGCACATGTCTCCGGTAGCGGGAGCTCCTTCTCCACTCTAGTCCTACTCCATATCTCCGAGCCCTGACGTCTCGGCTCCTTATATGATGATCATGGAGCGTCTAGATCAGATGTCTATGAGATTCGAGACCCGCTTCGATGAGGTCGACTCCCGATTGAGCTCCATCGACCATCGCCTTAATGTTATTGAGCCTCGTATTGATTTCATGAGTTAGGACATTTCTGAGCTGCGAGGGCGTTTTGATGCAGGCCAGTATCAGCGTCGTCATCGCGGCGAGTCTTCTTCCGATCATCCTCCGCAGTCCTAGATCTCTTTATGTATCTCTGTTACTTGTGTGTATGTCTTCTCCCTTTATGGTTGTTTGATGACAAAGGGGGAGAGAGTGTTATGTATGTCGTTGTGTGTTATGTCGAATTGTGGATATTGTTATGGATAGTATTGTGGATATTGTTATGGATATATGATGTTATGTCATGTTGATATATGCTGTGTTGTTTCTCTATGTGTATGGACATGCTATTATGAATTGGACATGTGTATGTCGTTGTGTGTTATGTCATATTGTGGATATTGTTATGGATAGTATTGTGGATATTGTTCTGGATATATGCTGTTATGTCGTGTTGATATATGCTGTGTTGTTTGGCTATGTGTATGGACATGCTATTATGAATTGAACATGCTATTATGAATTAAACATGCCATTATGAATTGGATATGTATGGTATGGAAATGTTATTTGGATATGTATATGTGGTATCATATATCTTGTTATGGACATGTTCATGAGCTTGGATGTAAGATTCAGGGGGAGCACTATATGCTTATGTTCATTCTTGATGTCCATGTGTTTATGCATAACGGTTGTCATCAATCACCAAAAAGGGGGAGATTGTTGAATCTTGAGCCCTAGTTAGGGTTTTGGTAATTAATGACATCCGTAAGATTTGCGACTAACCTATGTGTTTGAGACTCAGGTTAATCAGAGGAGAAGGCATCATGAGAATGCAAATCAAGATTATCAAGACTCCATGAAGCAAAATTGACGAAAACCCCGACAAGAGTACAAGTATCTAAACCTAGCGCTTTTATTTTTTTGAAATTTTCTAGGTTAGATGGTCGTACTATTAAGAGGGGTCTTAGCATGAGTCTTTTGATCAACCTTGAAGTCTTTGAAAACAAATTTGCATATGCATCTAGCCCCTAGTTGAATTTGAGTAAAATTCAGCAAACCTGTTTTCGTTTTGAACTGGCCGGACAATGCCTGAAGTGACCGGACAATGTCCGGCCAATACAAATGCCTTCTAAAACTTGCAAAACGTTAAACAGAGATAAATAAACTTGTCCGGTGCATCTGTCCGATATAGGCCGGACGCTGTCCGAAGTGACCGGACAATGTCCAGCCAATACAATTCTCACGGCAAGTTTAATTGAGACATATGTATTTGTCAGGAAGCATTTGTCCAAAACGCACCGGACATTGTCCGAAGTGACCGGACAATGTCCGGCCAATACATTTTCTGATAAGATGAAAATACATGTGTTAACAGAGACATATGTATTTGTCCGAACAAATCACATACGTCCGGCCCATAAAAATTTGCTGTGTTGTTTAAACCAGGTGTCAACAGAGACATATGTATTTGTCCAGACATTTTGTCCGGACATATGTATTTGTCCAGACATTTTGTCCAGACAAATCGATTTGTCCGGCGCGTACATGTACTGTTAAACATGAGTGTTAACAGAGACATATACAATTGTCCAGACGTTTTGTCCGGACAAATCCATTTGTCCGGCCTTCACAAAAATCTTCAAACGGCTACTGACACTTGAAACTCTCGTGAGCAACGATCAAGTTTTTTGTACTGACCGGACATTGTCCGAAGTAACCGAACAATGTCTGGCCAGTACAACTTTCGCCCAATTTTCTTGAAAACGACCGTTTTGCTGAGAGTATATAAACCCCACTGGTTGTAGATGTTGTATACACACGAAATTCATCTCTCAACACTTGTGTAACAGCTTGCAAAGCCTCTCACACTCATATTCTTGCATTTGAAGTCAAAACCTTAGCAAACCATTGAGTGCTAGTTGAGAGAAGTTGAATTCAAGCCAATTGCATTTGCATATTTGTTCTTCAAGCTTTGAGGTTGATCAAGCAAGGTGCTAGGCTTGTTACTCTTGGTGATTGCCGTCACCTAGACGACCCGGGAGGTCCGGCGATCTCTCCATCAACGGTGTGTGTCGGAGAGGCCCGGCGATTGGTTGTAAAGCTCGGAGCTCGCCTATCCGGAGAGGAGAAGGGCTACCCCTAGTGAAATCGAAGCATAAGCTCTAGCGAAGAGCGCTTCAGCGAGGATTAGTGGAAATCGGCAAATTTCTGAGACCTCGGGAAAAATTCGATCTCTTCGGTTATTTCTATTACTTGCTTTATATTCCTAGAGATTGAATTGTTGCTCTTAATTCTTTAGAAATTACAAAACTTGTCTTGTGTTGTCATTCATATCTTTTGAGTATTGTTATTGCAATTTAGGTTGTTAATCACTAGATTAAAAGTAAAAATTTAAAAACCGCCTATTCACCCCCCTCTAGTCGGCATCCTTCGATCAACAATTTCAACTAGTTCTTCGTATGAAGGATCGGAAGAATGTACCTTTTCATCGCCCTTAGCTATAAGACAAAGGGGTGAACTAGTCGATGTGTTGCAGAGAGCTAGTCTAGCTAGCTTCTTGGAGCAATCTTCTTCATCGTCGGAGTTGGAGCTCTCTCCGCCGGACATCCATTCTCTGAAGCATGCTTCTTTGGATGCGTCATTGCTCTTCTTGAAGAATTTCTTCTTCTTGTTCCACTTCTTGTTCTTGTTTGGACATCTTGATGCTATATGTCCTTTTTCACGACATCCATAGCAAATGATGTCCTTGAAGTTGGTTTGCTTTGGTCCCTTGGGTCGTGTGTCAATGTTGACACTCTTCTTGTGTAACCTGCGAAGAAGTTTCTGAGTATTCTTTACCATGAGTGCTAGATCTTCGTCGGAGGAGTCATCACTTGAATCGTTCTTAGCATTGGCTTTGAAAGCCAATTCCTTCTTCTTTGTGTCCGAGGGTTCGGCTGCTTCCTTCTTCTCCTTTTTGTGCATCTCATGGGTGATGAGATTCCGATAGAGATCAGTCGGTGTCGTGGTCGACAAGTCGGAGTTTGTGAGAATTGTCACCAGAGTGTCAAAACTTTCTGGTAAAGCCCTGAGCATATTTCTCACAATATCAAAGTCAGTAAAAACAACTCCGAGCCCCTTGAGTTCATTCACAATATTATTCAACCGAGTGAACATGGAGTCCACGGACTCGGTTGACGACATTGTGAAAGTCTCATATCGTTGCCTCACCATGAGCAACTTTGCCTCTTTAACTTTTGTAGTGCCCTCGTAAATTTCTTCGAGAGTGGTCCAAACCTTGTGAGCAGTCGTGAGATTGCTTACACGGTTAAACTCATTTAAAGATAAACCGGCAAAGAGTGCATTTTTCGCATGAGCATTTAAATGTAGTTTTCTCCTGTCGTCCTCAGAGTGACTTGCCGGATCATCCGGAGGAGTAAAACCAAGTTTAACAATATCCCATACGTCAAGCCCCATGGCCTCTAGGAATACCGACATGCGCACTTTCCAATAGGGATAATTTGTCCCATCAAAGATAAGCGCACGACTGGTATGACCAAGAGAGAAACCATCATTAGACGACATCCTCTCTCTAGGCGGTAAAGCTTAATGAATCGAGAGACCTTGCTCTGATGCCACGTGTAGGATCAAGGATGCCGACTAGAGGGGGTGAATAGGAGGCTTTTAAAACTTTAAATTTAAAGCAAAAGATCAAATAATAATAAAACAACAAAGAGGAGAAGACAAACATAATCGATTTTTACCGAGGTATGGGAGACTCGCTCAGTCTCCACTAATCCTCGTTGAAGCACTCAAGTCAATTGAGTTTTGCCTCAATACCCACGAAGGATATTATCCACTATTGGTTGCTCCTTGTCCACTCCGGAAAGGCGAGCACCGATGCCTTGTACAACCTTGCCGAGCCTCTCCAACAATCTCCGATCTGGAGAGATCTACGGCCACGCCTCCAAACCGTCTAGGTGAGGGCGCTCACCAAGATTAATAAGCAGCGAGGTCTTCTCTAGACCTCCAAACACGCACCGAGAAACTACGAGTATGCAAATGCAATGAACTGGAATGCTCGGTGGATCAGAAAACACTCGACTTAATCAACAGATCAAGATTTTGTGTAAAACACTAAAGCTCAAGAGTGAATATGACTAGAAGGCTGCTTGTTGTTAGAAACACATGCCCAAAGCCCCTATTTATAGCCTCAAGGATCAAAAGAACCGTTGGAGCTAGGGCTGAAAATCAGCAACACAAACTGACAGTCAGTTACGTGTACAACGGCCGACAAAATTTACAGATAAAAAATAGCTAGCCGTTTGTGGTCGTTTAAGGAAACTTGAAACCCCAACTGACAGTCAGTCCGACCAAAAACATCGACCAGTTAAAAGAAATCTCAGATAAAAACAACTGTGGTCGAAACCCCAACTGATAGTCAGTATAGGCAAACTGACAGCCAGTTTAGTACAAAAAATTTTGGCCCAAAAAACACACTCTCTGGACAATTGTCAGTTAACACTAACTGACATTCAAACTGACAGTCAGTTCAGAAAACTGACAGTCAATCTGAACAAAAACAGCTATAACTTTAAATCCAGAAATTTAAAAGAGATGTTTAATAACTCGTTTGAAAGATAATTTTAAGGGCTACATTTTTGTCAACAGAAGCAAAATCCAGATCTGCCTAGATATTTCTAGAAATTTGAAAAACTCTTCTATTGTCAAAAACTCAACTGAAAAACCAAATCTTTCAAACCAAAATTCAAATCAAATCCAACCAAAAGAATGCAATGCAATGACCTAAATTTCTCGGTTTATGTTGGAAATGTAGAGAGGACTTTTGCAACCCCTCTTTATAGTACGGTTAAAACTAAAAACATTTTTCCTAAACCGATCAACTCCAAACACCGAGATCGGTAAAAAATAAAAACAATATTACTTTAGGTCTTTTGCGTTTTTGCGACTTGCGTCTCGATTTTATTCCTTGCGACTTGTGCTTTTATTTCTTTTGCGTTGGGTTCGTCTTGTTCATCTCGCATATCTTCCCAATGGAGCTCTGTATCAAACAATCTCAAAAGCACTGTCAGTTTGAAACACTTAGTTTTCATTAATTATCAAAATTAGGGTTAGGCATGAAGGCCTAGATGCAACACCGTGGACCACCTCCAACTTGCAATCCGTCGCTCCGGTTGGCCTTACTTCTCTTTGTACGCAGAATGCTGTTTACTGGCGCACCCAGGTTCTTCTCGTTTTCTGGCACATGATTGAGGGGTACTCGCGCCTGAGCGAGTTATGCACCTGTTCAGCCTATGCCAGCTTGTCCCCGTGCCGCCTCCTCGAGAGATCCCGCACCATATCCACGAGTACGTCAAATATGCATTACATTCACACGTTATTTTTATACATGATTTCTGTCACTAACTAATTACTTTGTCCGCAGGCAATCGAGGAAGGGTCGAGTGAGGGACGATTTCGTTCGTCGGTAGCGGCCCTATGTGCAAGAGTGGATGGATTGGGCCCACACATACACGGTCGAGGAGCACAGGCCGTACAGCCACGACATCCATTTTTTGTACCTGTCCTGGTACCGACTTCGCACGATCTACCGATTGGCGGGCGGTCCACCAGCCGCGCCTGATGAGCCCGTCCCTCCTACCACCATCGACCAGGGCTAAGACCGATGTCTTGTAGGGCGAATCCACTCTTCTGAGTTCCTTAGCTCTTTGCAACCTTACTTTCACATAGATTGTCATTCTATAATTGCATTAATTCTTCTGCGCAGCTAGACATCCTCGGTGATGTCTCTGCTGGTGCACGGGACATGATGCTCAAGTCCTGCCTCGGACCCACCATGCTCAGCGACGATGTGCACGCATTTTGTGCAGAGGTCGAGCGGCAAGTCGATCAGATTCTGATCGATTTCGGAGTGCTCCTGCCACCTCACTTGACCGTGATTCCCCCACCATCACTGTCGGCACCAGGTACTTCGTCGCATGTGCCACCAGCGGACCGTCCATCATCGTCGCGCTCTCCACCACCACACACGCATTCTGTGCCTGCCGATAGCTCTTCGAATGAAGAGCTCGATATTCCTGCATGGCACCAGCCTCTCGACCAGACATAGCAGCATCCTATGTAGCTTGCCTTTCTTGCCGATGCTCCACCGCCTACGCAGCCGACACAACCTTCCCAGGCTCGCCGTTTGCGCAGACACCACCAGCGAGGAGGCGGTGCGTCAGGGATCGTCAGCCCCCTCTCGCTACACACCATCGGAGTATCAGGGCCCCCACAGAGAGGGAGGAGGGGGCAGTAGTATGATGTAGGGTTTTGTCAGACTGTTCAGTTTGTTCGTACGTTTTTGTCAGCTTTCCTACTTTTTGGGTTTGCATCTGTCGCACTTTTTTACTGTTCAACTTTTGTAGGATTCTGCTTTTCAGCTTTTAGCTTTTCATCTTTTCAGCTTTTCAGCTTTTATACGATTGGTCTTTTCAGCTTTTGCACCTTTCATCTTTGAGCGGAGACGTCTGGTTTCGTACAGATGCTTCCAACCAATGACACAACTTTTCATGACTAGCACTTTTATAAATTAAGCCGTTCAGCTCAAAGCACAACTCGCACTCCTCTAACACGCCCATCTAAACATGGCGGGTGACAGTAGCTGTGGCCAGAGAAGAAGACGCAATAAGGTAAGTACATAATTAGCTCGCATAAACGAAGCGTAAATTTATGCATCACTTTCTAGGTTATTCCCTTCTATTCGTAGGATGATGGACAAAGTTCAGGGCCATGTCGTTGCAACTGCGGCTTATTATCGAAGACTACCACATCATCCATTTAGGGTGACTACGGGAGGAGATTTTTCGAGTGTCCGAGGGAAGATGCTCGCAAGTGCACTTTCCTGCATTGGCTTGACCCCGAGTGGAGCGCAAAGGCTGCACGTACGATACTCTATCTTCTCTGTAGAAAGAAGAGACTTCGCGAGAAGCTCGACTTCATGCAAGAGTTGTCGATCAACATGCACGACATTCAACACATGTGTTGCTGCAAACGTCCGTGTTATTGCTCTTGCTATGGAGACACGTACCCAACAACGAGTCCTGCTGAGGAGTTCAACTGGCCCGACGATGCCTCCGACACAGATGACTTTATGTGCAGATGTCGAGGTGATGTTAGAGTAAATATGTCTTGAACCTACGACACTGTTGGTAGAAACTACCTACATTGTGGCCGCCAAGAGGAGAGGGATAGATGCAATTACATGTCGTGGCTTGACCCAGATTGGAATGAGGTAGAGAGGACTACTATAAATAATCTTCTAGGCGAGATTGACACTCTCTACTCAGATCAGGTGGTGCACCGCAATTTGATCACCTTTTGCTGCTGTGAGCCTTGTTCTAATTGTTTTTGCAACTGTCACACACGCATGTAACTTTATAGTTTATCTACCGTATCAAGACTTTGTACTGAAAATAAAAACCCTACACTTTGTACGCTTCCGCATTGTCATATATATGTGGAAATCGAAACCGAAACGCTAAACTTTGTACCACATTAATAATCAACATACAATTCTAATCCTTACATTTTATAATTATATAACACATCTTTTTTACTTTTCACAGTTATACATTCATAAAATTTATATAAGAAGAATATAATTCTACAAGGTTGTTTACAAGTTCTATAATTATATAACATACAATTCTCGACTAATGCGATATGTCTTCTTTGCATTTAATCAATCAACTAATAAGTACAATACTCATATGTGCAAAAGCATGGTATAAATACAACTAGGTATAATTGCTACTAAGTATAAATTTGAAATTAATACATATTCATGAAATTTATACTATCCTTATTTTGCAGGTATAAATGCGAAATGAATACATATTCATAAATTAACCTGCAAAACTAGGTATAAAAAGTATGGTATAAATGCGAAATTAATACACATTCATAAAATTTATATAAAAAGAATATACTTCTACGGAGTAGGTTGTCTAAAATTTATATAAAAGGAATGCGATATGTGTTGTTTGCATTTAATCATTCAATTAGTAGGTAAATATAACACAACAAATGATATTAATATGTGCAATGTAAATATAACACAACAAATGATACATAGCTCAGTTGGTTTGGACGCATCAACCCAGCATGTTAGCCCAGGTTTGAATCCCACTTCACTCAAAACTACAAAATAATTACTTTTACCTTTCAGTCGCTAGCGGGCTGGTGACTGAAACATTGCGGGTTTTAGTCGCTAGCCGGACTAGTGACTGAAAGCTGGCGTAGCACAGCACCTGGGCCAGTGGTGACACGTTGGACTAGCGACTGAAGATCAGTCGTGCGCCTTACTTCGCGAGTGAGGGCTATTTTTGCAAAATTTTAAATATCTGAGTTAGTTTTCGAATTTGTTTTTTTGTGGGCTATTAGGCCAAAAATTCGATATTGTAAGAGGGGTCACAAGTTGAAAAGTCCTCACCGTGACGGCTGACGGGTTTGGTTACGGAGTTTTTTTTTTTTTTTTGAACAGAGCTAGATCCATATTATGGAGTATTTTAAAACAATCAAACACACACAAATTTTGGGTGACTATCAAGTGTGCGTTTGCACCTTATGCATTATTACCTTAGTATTTTTTCAATTTTTTTTATTGATGATCTATGCCCGGCAAAATTTTAAGTGCAAAATCAATCTAGACTATAATATATGAAAAAGAAAATTTTGAAAAAAATAAAAGATTAACTTCTTTGAAAAGAGAGTACGTAGTTATTCTATCAATTTTTATTGTTTTGGGTATGTTTTATTCTATTTTGAGTTTGATTTTGGAATTTTAGCACAATATATATCTTATTTTCAGGAACTGTAAGAAGTTACTACAGAAAAATGTGTATGGGATGTGAATTAGTAGGTAGTTAATTAACAGACCGGTGAAAGTTGTTGCAATAGTTCAATAGAAATATTGCGGTAGTTGTGAGAAAATATTGCAATGCATTACTTAGAGTTTCATACATTTTGAGTTGCAAATTGAAACTAATCCTAGACTTAAGTAACATTATGCCATTTTTAACTTTTCACTTGCAATCTTTTACATCTCATACTAATATTTGGAAAAATTTATTATTTATTCGCAACAACATGATGTCATTGAAGCTATTTCAATAGTGCAAACAAAATGTTGTGCAGCTCATTAAAATAATTGATAATGCATTAACCAGAAATGTATATGCTAGTTCTCAAATTAAAACTAACACTAAGTTATTTCCAATGCTGCACTTATTGTTTGTATACGTTTTATTAAAATATTTTATTTTGTATTTCAACATTTTAGTGCAGCATTTTAATCAAATTATTGCGATATTATTCCCCAGTTGCAGAGGATGCGTGTCCTATGATATGGATAGAAAGTGATACACTCGTCACATACGATAGTAATTATAGGTCTCAACCATACAAATTGGAATGAGTGATATTCAAAACTAGTATATTAAACCAATCATAATGATATTCTACAAGGACATGTTTATTTTATTAAATTTGGAATTTTATGTGACATCAACAATATAGGAATTTCCTCATCTGACAAAATAACATATTAATTTTCTTGAAAACACAATATAACAACTTATTGCACGCAGTCAGGGACGGATACAAATGGAATTAATGGGGTCAATTGGCCCCCCACTACTCGCTTTTTTTTTTTTTTTTTTTCTCAAAACTCCTTTAGTTAGTTATTTTTTAATGTATGCTTTTAAGTGAAAATGTTATGGGTAAACTAAAATTGATCCTGGATTTTTTTGTCAAAAGTTTACAATAACTGAGCAGTAGTATTTTTCATATATTTGAACTCCTATATTTAAAATTCTGTCTCCACCCCCACACTATCAAGCATATGATGTTATCTTGTAATATGGAATAAAAAAAATGTCATGCTTAGAGAGTGTAGACATATATAACTGCCTACATGATTACAGCCTTAAAAAATAAGATATATTCTTAATTTTTTAAAATATAATTTTCTCACATATGTTTCCAACATATATAAATAATATTTCCAAAATATAAATAATTTACACCCGTAAAAATACAATATAGAGAAGTACCCAAGATAAATAAATAATGATTTTTAGGCACCTACTCCTTATGTCACAGTTGTTCCTAACATTTGCCTCAGATTAACGTTAAATTTACTATCATAAAAAAGACTAACATAAGAAAAAATAGATAATAAAGAAAAAAAAGAGTAATAATAAGATCTTGTCCTCCAAAAAGGTGCACTGAAAAGACCATTTATGATTTTCGGTTTAATCTTCTGTAGAACCAAACCCTTTTGATCTCTTCTAAGCTGCATAGTTGTGGGATGCGAGAAGAGGCTGTTTTTTTAGTTGGGCCGAGAACCTGGGCCGGTCGATTCGGTCGCCCGACCGTTTCTCGCCAGCCTGGCCTGCTCGCGCGGACCGATTAGAGACCACCGCAAAATAAACAGTTATTCAGGGACCTATTTGCATTTTCTACCGAGACCCAAAAATTTGTAGAACGCCGAGAGCAGAAGGAACAATCAGCCATGGCGATGGAGCTGGAGATCTTGGGCATCAACTTTGGGTGTGTGCTCTCAGCACTCGCCGACGCCAAGATCCCGGCCAAGGACTGCCTCCTCCCGCTCGCCTCCAAGGTTCTTGGCTACTGCATCGTCGCCGCCTCCACCACCGTCAAGCTCCCCCAGGTTCTTCGCTTCTGTGACTCTTTTAACACCAAGCTTGTTATCTCTGAACTCGTCTGGTGATTTTTAGTTGGGGTGGTGCGGCTCTCACGTTCTTGTCGTGAACGTGCGTGTAGAATTGTGCGTAGAATTGTGTTTGGTGGTGGCTTGGTATCTTGGTTCAGCGTGGTGAAGGGATGGACAAATCAAGAAGTCGTTGGTGGAATGTTTAATGTTTTTGTTTCTTGGATGGTAGTGCTTCTTGTGGTGGTTTGTGTGTATGGATTGAATTCTTTCCTGCAATGCTTAGTTACCCACGCCAAGTAAAAGATTCCCCTCTTACAGGCTAGCACACTAATATAAACAATTGTTAGTCCCTCGAATGTGCAGACACTAGTCGGTGAACATGATGTGTGGATGCACCGTGTTCTGCTCCGATGTCATCCCTGTTGGTACGCCGCGATCTTATGTGGTCCGTCGGGTGGCATGGCCGACAATCCCTCCGAATATCCTGCAGAAATTGACAAGGAATCGATCCCTCCTCCTGGTTTGCAGCCTGCGAAAGCCTGATACAAGAATCCAGTTGCTATTGAGTCACCAACATTTGGAGGCTATGGGGATGGGCAATTGTAGGAGGTTCTTGGGCATGAACTTCCGGTGCATGTTGTCACGGGTGCCTTGGGATGCTAATATTCCAGTCAAGAACTATCTCCTCTCATTCATGTCAAAGATTCTTGGGTACACCGTTGTTGCTGCATCCACCACCACCAAGCTCCCCCAGGTTTCCTATATTATGTTGTGATACGAGACCTTATTTGATGCTTGTGGTGGAGTGTGGTTCGCGGTTTCTTGTCATGCATGTGCTTGCAGGATTCTGTATGAAAATGTATTGGGTAGCTTGGCTGTCCTCTCAGTGTGTTATTATATTGAATCATGGAAAGGAATTGAGAAATGAAGAAGACGCTAGGATGAATTTCTATTTGTTGGATGGGCTGTGGTTTGGCATGATTCTAGTGCTGTTTGTGTGTAGGATATGAATCCTTGAAATGCTGGGGGATTAGTGGCACAACCATTCTGCGACGGGGAATCAGAAAGCTTGGATTGTTAGTTTGTGAGTACTGAACAAAGTTGAGTAAAGGAGCTTTCAACCCCCAACTTTGCAGTATCTTCTAGCTATTTTTTTTTTTCAAAACTTGAATTAAGGGATGTCAAAACAAATAATAGCTTACATGTAAAGACAACCGTGACAATCAGATTAGGGATTATAGACCTACAGGCGACAGCATGGTTGGCTTGATAAGAGAAAAGAGCTAGGTTATGATCAAGTTAGGAGAGAAGTGTCAACTGTAGGATTGCATTCATGGTTTCTTATTGGATGAAATTCCCATCTTCATTTGGCTGGCTTGAGAATCTTGTTTGTAAGCTCAATAAAAAAAACCGATCACAAGTTGTTTCTTGTTGATTATGTGCTTAATATTTTGCTTGTACTATAGGATAACCACCTCTTTTCAATGTTGTATCATAACCACAATCCTTTCTTGTTGCAGATATTAAAGATTTTGAAGCATCAAAGTGTTAGAGGACTTAGTGTAGCATCCTTTGAGCTTGAGGTCGTTGGCTATACAATTGCTCTGGCATATTGTATTCATAAAGGACTGCCATTTTCAGCTTATGGGGAACTAGCTTTTCTATTGATCCAAGGTTTGTATGACCAAAAATTTTGAGTGGATAGCTGATGTGCATTTCAATTTCCTTTTTGTATTGCTAAAGTTGTTTTAGTTCTTTTAATGACCTTAAACTTATCCAATATCTCTTTCTGGTGTACAGCAATTATCTTGATTGCAATAATTTACTATTACTCCCAGCCAATGGGAAGCAAAACATGGATGAGGGCTCTGCTGTATCCTTTTTCCCCTGAATTATTCTAATTCTTCTCCTGTGGTGATAACAACATCCTATTCTAATAGTGAAGTCTGACAAAAAAAATCCGTGTGATTTTTTTTGACATTTTCTATGATTCCAATCTTGACCTGTTTTCCCTAAACAGTGGATGTTTAGATATTGTGGCTTAGCTCCAACAGTTTTGGCTGGAAAAATTGATCCTGTTCTTTTTGAAGCCTTGTATGTAAGCGCCAAATGATATTTTATTAATGAAATTTCTAATTTCCTATATTTGAAAAACTCTTTATTGTAGTTTTTTTAACAGCTGATAAATCCTGCTATGCTTGTCTATTTATGTAGTGTTCAATATATTTTGCAGGCCTCACAGCATGCCATCTTCTTTTTTGCTAGAGTTCCACAGATATGGAAGAATTTTATGGTTGGTCGTTACTTTCCTGTAACTTCCTACCACTGCAAGCTATAGGCTTCTAGGTTGATTTTTTATGACAAGTTGACTGATTAGGTGTGATGCATGAAAATTCATATGAATATACTTAAACACGTATATCAGCTTTATGTATCTGTCTGCAATTTGGCACTAGAGTAGTAGCACTCCGAGAATCTACTTGTGCATCAATGGAAATCAAGCCCTTTTAATAATCATTCAACACTTTGCATGTGCACTGCAGCATTCTGTAAGAGTTTATTAATATACTTTAATGATCTTTTGTTTTGCAGCATTTGATGATTCTTTCAATTTTACTCTATTGTTCCCCCCTTTCTGTCCTATGATTACTCCAAATTACATTATTACATGATCAAGTATGCAATTACAACTATTGCCATTGTTCTTTCTCATATAGTATTAACTTATTCAGTACCAAGTGGATATTTCCAATTAAATCACTCTCATTTGGTCATAGATTGATGCTACCTTCTGTCAAGCAATACTTCAAGTTGACCATTAATGTGAAGCTACCTTGTTCTTTTGAATGGGATGGTACCAAACAACCGAATTAAAAATTTTGAAGTGGCTTCATCTAGGCTCTAATAGAATAAAAGTTCTAACTTATCTTGACTGGATAAACTAGGTGTTAGTTGTTATAAGAGAGGACCAAGAAAACTACAATCAGATGTCTGCCTGTGACATGTGGTGGCAAATGGACTGCACTGGGCCAGCCTAGCACGGGCCTGCCCAGACGGTCACTCAGGTTATGCCGGCCCAACATGGCATGGTTTCCTAGCAGACCATGCTAGGCTGGTCCGTCAACTATTTGGGGGGTCCGGCATAGCCCATTGGCCCATGGGCTAGGCAGGCCCAAGCACGGCCTACTAAAAAATTGTTTTTAAATAAATGAATTAAACAATTGAATTAAAAAAATAAAATATTGTAGCTTGCAACTTGAAGTCGACATCTCAGTATGTCACGTATCGTATGGTCCAGCATATAAGATAGGCATTAGGCAATCACTTCCAACCCAAAGAGGACTATTTTGAAAAACAAATAAGTTGGAGGGGTTTTTTAAAAAAATATAGAAGGTTAGGGGGTGTTTTAAAAGAAAACGAGATCTTTTTTTCAAAATTATAAGAGATGCAAGAAATTTTTTGAAAAAAGAGATTCCAACAATCTAATGGCAATTGTGCAATGTGCACATCCCATACGCAGGAGGCAAGGAGCCAACACAAGTCGCGGGCTGCCCAGGAACCCATCTTTTGAGGTCGGATATCTTTTTTAATTATTGAAATATTTGAAAATTTAAAAAAAAATAAAAAAGAAGAGAATTTTTTTTGAAAAATATCCTATTGCCGACTGTTGGGCTTGCGTGTTGTTCCAGTTTGCCGTGGCCCATTGATTGTTCACATGCCAGGCACGACCCTCTCGACCGGTCTCCACAGTGCCAAGTCAGGCCCCTGATGGCTTTATTTTGGTGGCCCAACACGGCCCGACCTTTCTAGTTCGCACGTGTGCTGAGTTGTGCCATGTCGTTCACGCGAGCTTGGGCTAGCACGCTAAGGGTCCAGCCCAGTTGTCACCGCTACCTATGACATTGTCTTGTTTGGTGCTACTTCTTTCATCAATTCTAAATTTCTAATGCTCGCTCATTTTTGTAGCTCAACTCCTTGTGCCTTAAGTACAGTAGGACCACAAGTTTGATCTTGCTTTATGCTAAACAATAAACTATTTCTAATTGAATTGCTAGATACAAAGATAAGTAGTTTTGGAGTTAATAATATGCACACATCTTTTTGTAGTATATGGTGTCATGTTTATTTTATCAAAGTTCCTAGTACGGTAGTATCATCCGGATGATGAGATGCATCAGAAAAGTCAGTTCTTGCTATAATTCTTGTTAGAAGACTGTTCTGTACTTCTATGCTCATTTCAATTATCTTTAGCCTGTATTCTGTTTGAATAATCAACAAGGTATTGTACTAAAGATGAAGTGTGATGTTTCAGCTAGTCTATACATAATCAAGTTATTTGTTTTCTCTAGCATATTTCAGACCTTTTTCTAGCATCATTTCAGTGCCTTCTTTCATGTGAATGAGATGATTTCGATATATAAGATGGTCGTTGGTATTATGCAGGATAAGAGCACTGGCGAGCTGAGCTTCTTGACCTGTTTCATGAACTTTGCTGGTTCCATCGGTAAGCTTAAGTAAATTAGTGTCAAATGTTACCAAACTATTTAATTTATCAACTTGTGGAGCTTTTATACCTTATTACTATTTTCTTTGTTGCTTTTGAAATCTCAATATCTTGAGTTCAGTATGTAACTGATCAGGACTTAAATTCACTGCATACTTTTGAGCGATTCTGAAGTTTTTGGCTTAGTACTTTTAGCCTTTAGATTAGTGACCCTTCAATCCTTCATGCAAAAGTATTCCAGGTCTTCTATGTAAAACTTTCTTTTGACTTAGAATGTGAAAAGGCTGGCTAATTTGTAATACCTTTTTTGTTGTTGCAGTAAGAGTTTTTACCAGCATTCAGGAGAGGACGCCCTTAAGTGGTATCTTTTGCTTGTCATTGCAGTTCATTCTGATAGACTTAGCTTTGCTGTTAGATGGTTTCTAGTTGCTTCTATATGTGCCCATTATTTCATTTTGTATGTGGTTAGTAATACACTTCCTTTCTCCATTTTCATGCATGATAGTATGAGCTTAGCCAATCATTTTTGCCAGTGGAGCTATTGAAATTTTCTGCCACCACCATCGGCAGAATGTTGCTTTGGAAGGTATCTAGTTCACATATTGTGGAAGAAGATAGCACTGGTGTTAGTGAAACATAGGTATATCATGATTTTCTGCCTTGCTGGTATCAAAGTCTTTTCCTTGCAATATTTGCCTGCTAGCTTGCATGGACGCTCCATTGAGCTAGTGCACCTGTGTATGGACGCATGTTCAACTTGGACATGGTTCAGACACATGTCTGGGAACTGTCCACTGATTTACAATTTTAAAAAATAAAATAAAATTTTATCTGGGGCCCAATCACTTTGTGGTAAACCCCATTACAAGCCTAAGAACTAGTAAAAGAATGTGCTAAATAAATGTTTTGGGTGTGTTGCTCACGCTAAATTTATGCTTAAAAATGCTCTATTAAGTTAGAAATATATATGAATGTTTTTTAATTTTGGAATATATATAGTTGTGCCCCTATGTTAGTATCTTCGGAGAAATATTGCGTAGCAGTGTCCGTGTCATGTCCAGTTCCCTTGTCCATGACCGTGCAACCTTGTTTGCCTTCTTGCCTATCTATTTTATGTATTGCTTCATCATTGTTGCACTTTTCTCAAGCCTTAACTCCTGGAAAGTGATAATGGGCTCTGCAATTGGCATTGTGATGAATGGAACAATCTTAAGTCAGATACTCGTTTACAAAAACCGTCCTGCTCCAAAGAAAGAGAAGAAAGTAGAGTAAGCGACACAGGAATCAGAAGGTACCGATGGAACAAGATTACACAAACTTCCTTCAAACTTGTATTATGAAAGCTAATAGACAGAATATACAGACTTGCTAGGGAGTTTTTACTTGGTAATTCCAGTGGTGCCCTGACTAATGTAATTTCAACCATCACTGGTTTGTTATGCGAAGCTGTTGATGATACTAAAATTTTTGGTCTTGTACAAATGTTCTGCTTAAATTGTTTGTGCTAGTGCTTATTTGAAGTTCAAGCGTGTAATATACGGCTGCTTGATTGAAGGCTTTCAATGGTTCAGCATTTCTTTCCACAGGCAACTTTCACCAGTTATCAGCTATCGAATTGAGTTTGCAGAAACTTAAAATTCGAGAACATCACTGTTTGATGGATCCTAACACTATTTATGCAATTGTCAATTTGGCCGGACATAGCTTATTGTTGCCCATTAAAAATGACGAATAGATTCATGTATCAGCAAAAAGTGTTCGAACTCTTAACCAGCCATCTTGTCCAGAACAATTTGCTATAAGTTTATTACATGCCTGTGGAGTTGTATCACTACTACAGTGCATAGGTGTGCCGTAGCAATCAGAACACTCTTTGGCAAACCTAAGATTATGTGTAAGTACACACTAAATACTCACACCAGTCCCAAAAAGATGGTACAGGCAAGCTGCTCCTCAAATAAGTGCTTGCAGCAATGCAACTGGGAAAAATACTGCATGGTTACATGGTGGAGTCGAACTTCTTCAAGCTGTGAGAAAGGTTTCCAGCAGTCCACCTCTTCAGCATCTCTAATGCAGCCTTTGGTTGATCCATTGGTACCATGTGTCCAGCATTGTGGACCTGAAACCGAAAGCATCTCGCGTTAATTTTCTGGTGCGCACAAATTGTTTAAGTAATATCACCTAATATCGCTGCGAAGTACAGCAAAACATCACAAATATCCTCAACAAATGGTTACATCTCTTAAATTTGCTGCTTCTGTATGGTAGGTGTATGCTTTTTTCTCAGATAATATGGAATTTTTGATAATATAGGCAGGTAGATAGATCTATGGATCACAGCGCACTTATTGTTTTGCCTCAAACCTACTATTCTTTTAGAGATATAGGCTACTATGCTAATATACAAAATCTCTGTCCCAGAACAGCAGAAGTTCATGGTCTGTAGAGAACAAACCTTCAAGAAACTCAGAGGACCAAAGCTTTTTAGAGTTCCAGCCTCTTTTCCATCAACTGTGAAGGCTTTCTCAGATGATGATGCAAAAGCTTGCTTTCCTGACCATTCCATGGAGTTCACCCACCTTGAGTTTCCTGAACAAATCAAGAAAAAAAGAAAACTTTATCTGGGAAAAAAATATGTAGAAAGATAAAAATCAATAATGGACAATATCTTGAACACTATTGATGTGACATGTTATCTATTCTTCATACAAATTGCCACAACGTATATTACAACGTGAAAAAGATGGCACCTTTTTATCCTTGCTATTAGGGTTAGAGAAAACTAGATCAATTGATCTCTTATGAGCTACATCATGTTTGCAAATTACGTGTAACCAATTTAGTCTTCTAGACTCCAAATAAAGATTCAAGCTCTAGTATCCATATTTATTTAAGCCAGTCAAATTTCATCATCAAGTTCTTGGGCCAACCACAAAAGAGCAAAGAACAGGTGTCAGGACCAAAGGTAATATTGCAATTTTAGATTAACTATGCTAAAGAGAGAAATTGCAGCATAGGGTTCTCATGTGTTTGCTAATTGAAAGTTGCAGATAGCATATGCTCACCTAGCCAGTTGCATATGAGATCATACTCCCCGGCATAAATCAGCATCTTAATATCATCTTCGAGAAGTGCAGGGATACCTACTTCGAGATTCCTCATCCAATCTAAAAGCATGGCCTCATACACGGATGGGCTGCAAGAAACAAATTGTACGTCCCCAACTCCAAGGCTCTCTCTAACAGATTTCAGATTGAGGAACTTCTCCAAATTAGAGAAATCGTAGCACAGGCTCCCAACACATGGCTTCCGGATGTCATAATACTGTGAAAACAATTAGAAGAAACAATCACCAATTCCAACGTTCCAAAACAAAGGGAGAAAAAGAAACGAAGAACAGTTCTGCAATCTACCCTACATTTGTATTCCCAATTATCGTCCTGATGGAGCTGAATATCATATTGCAAACAAAATACGCGGCAAGGCAAGATATAGTGCCAGAGGTACCTGCAACATGAAGTTAAGTTTGATCTACACATGATATGGGCATCCAACACAGAACAAATATAGAAAAATGTTATTGAGCTAATTTCTTAAGAACATTTTAAGATTGTTAAGAACTCTGCAATGCCACGAGGCTAGATTTGCTAATCATGAAAGGTATCCATTCACCAGCAACCAGGACTTACCACAAAGCTTGATGGCAAATTCACAAGGTGGAACAAATTTGTTGATCCTGTTATACTGTGATTGCTTAATCAAACCCATATCAAGAGCATAATCAGTGTATGCTTTGTATTGTATCCCAGGATCAGTTAGTCCATTGCCAATTGCAAAACCCTGAAAGACCACATGAAATAGGATTTAAATTGTGATTATACTCTGATAGCACAAAGCAACAGATATACTGAAAAAGTGGGGAAACCTTCAGATTAATGTGAATGCCCTCATTGTTCTTGTTTCCCTGGTGCACACGACTTGCAAAAGCAGGGATATAGTGCCCAGCATAAGATTCTCCAGTTATATAGAAATCATTTTTGGCATACTCTGGGTGTTGAGTGAAAAAGGCCTGTCAAGATCACATAGAGTAAGCTCTATAGGAACTGAGATATAAACTGTGTGTTCTACACATATAAAAGTTTGAGTTATTGAACAATTCTAAATTTATAATATGTGAATATGACAAGTTAGAGTTCTTGAATAATTCTAAATTTCTAATGCTTGAATACGACAATGCAAGGAATTGGATTTATGAGAAATACAAAGAGCTATTGTTGCATCTGGATTCTCAGTCAAGAGTCAAGATAATGGATTATCACTCCAGTTTACCTCAAGTTCTTTCTTTTAACCTTGGCAACACTATAGGTGGCACCTTTTTTGGTTTAGAAACATAGAATACAAACAATTACTGTTATATTCCTCTCGCTGATGTCCTACTATTACTATCACAACTACAATCATACAACTAGGAAAAAAATAGTGACTCACTGCACCAAAAAGACACATGATCCAGAGTGTGACAGATATTGATCCAGAGCAGGGTTCGGGTTCCCGGAAATAGGCTGGTTACTGGACCTGGCCAGGAGGCCGGAAACCAGCCGATTTTCTAATGATTCCGGCCACTATTATTTTTTTTGTTTTTCTTTGTGTTTTGTAAAGTTCTTGTATTTCCTCAATCTTGTATAATCACTAGTTTATACATTCTCATACAATAGAAGACAACCACCCTTAATTCCCACCAGTTTTCAGTCTATCAATTCAGGCCAGGATGTCCAATTCCCGGCGGTAACCAGCCACTTCCCACTAGGAACTCAAACCCTAATCCAGAGTGCATCACATAGCAATTCAATTTCACATCAAATTTGAATGTATCCTCCCAATAAGAACAACTGTTACCTGAAGAAAATCATATAGGTCATTGCTAATACTAGCTTCATTGTGACGGGTATCGCGCATATCAGAACTGTAGCTGAACCCAGTTCCAGTGGGCTGATCAACATAGATAAGATTTGATTCCTGAAAAAGTTACTGCCATGGGTGAAAACAGATTACACAGTAGCCAAGCATGCGTGCACGCGCCCACACACACACACAAACCATAGACATCCTGAAAAAAAGTCATTAGATGTGCACGGCGCACCCTAGATTGAAGAAAAAGATGCTTATACCTTGTCCCAACCAAAATCATTCCAGGTAAGTGACAGATTATCCGCTATATGGAAAGGGCCATTCTCATAGAAGAGAGCCAGCTCACTGCTGCAGCCAGGTCCTCCTGTCAACCAAATCACCACCGGGTGCTTCTTGTCATGCCTTGATTCAAAGAAGAAGTAGAACATCCTACACATACACAAACAAAATGGTCAAAATCATAGCCATTGCAACAGCTGTGGTGCAACACTACTCTGCAGCCAAGCTCATCTCCTTTCCATCCAAGGTGACACCAATAGGCATCAGCTCTTACTGGAGGAAGCTCATGTACACACTCTAATCCAGGCAGGAGACCAATCTATTGCTCAGACATTACACATACGTAGATGCATACAAACAACAAACACATGCACAAGCACAAGCAAGACTGCAAGAGACCACACGGACAGTGATGCCCACATGTGAATGCTCATTAGCAGTCTAGCAGACATGGCATGCACAGATAGGCAAACACATAGTTGTGCACAGAGAGGTAAATGGTCAGACACCAAAACAACAACATGGCCTCGCAACCAAGTTCAAATTTCTTTCCATCCAAATTACACAATGAAGTACCAGTCCTTCCTCCCTCTAGCAAGAAACAAACACACAAAACTAGACACAGACACAAGCATGCCGGTCTACGGGCATGGGCATGTCTATGTTGGTAGTGTTTGGTCCAAAGTTACAAGGGTGGAAGCAAACCCCCGCGATATGTGATCTGGGGTCAGTGATGGTGGAGTGTCCCTGCATGAGCTTGTGAGCTCGTCAGTGTCCCTCCTCATCCTAGTGCTTGGATACCTGACTTGCATTATTTGGTGCGGGATGGGCTCATGCACCTTGGGGAAATATTCCTATGAGATGCTACACTGTGAGATGCAATATCCCACGCCTGCAGGAGCTCATGCGGGCTCATTAATCATGTCATTACTAGATATGATTAGTGCTAATTATTGCTAATTAGTTATTTTAGTTGAAAAATAGTTGGGATTAGTGATAATTAGTGTTCATTAATGATTTTAGTTAGAAAATTAGTAGCGATCAGTCCTTTTAACTAGGAAATTAGTGGTAATTAGTGATAATTAGTTAGTGATTAATGATTTTACTTACAAAACGAATAATAATTAATATTGATTTTGATGGAGAAACTAATGGTGATTCAAAAATTAATTTTTTATACAATATACCTCACCTCATTCACCCAACCAAACACACTCCCAACTCAACCAGTATCATCCCCCATATTCCAATACAACCAACCAGACAAAATCATGTATCATCTCATAAAAACAACCAACCAACACCATCCCATGCATGCAGTATGAACTTATCCACCTGCACCATCCTATACATGGTCGAGCTCATACTAAAAACCAAACACTACCGTTGTTTCTTGGCGCACACAAGCAATACACACATGCAAAAGAAGAGAGTGCACGGCGAGGCAAATAGTCGAACACCTAAGCGGCACAGCACCACAGCACTCTGCATCCACCCAGCCGGATACCCTTTCCCCACCACCCATTCGAAACCCATACCACACCAATCTTCCGCAACCCTCACGCGGCCGGAGGAAGTAAGCAGCAGCTTGAGCTCACCTGGCGTCATGGGTGTGGGGCAGACGGTAGTACCCAGCGTGGTGCCCGAGGTCGGCCACCGACGCACCGCCGTCGCCCGCGGCCAGGGGAGCGAGCGAGATGCGCCTCTCGACGAGGGCCGCCGCAGGCTCGTCCCCGTCGGGGCGGCGGGGGGCGGCGTCACTGGGGCTGAGGTTGAGGGCGCTGATGAGGTCGGCTGCCACGGAGCGGGGGCGCGCGGGGGAGAAGGATTGTGAGGAGGAGGAGGAGGGGAGGCGGAGGAGGCTGCCGTCCTCCGGCGAGGACGCGGCGAGGGAGACGGCGAGGAGGAGGAGGAGGGTTTGACGTTGACCGGTGGGAGCCATGGGGAATCGGAGAGATGGGTACGGGGAGTGAAGTGGCAGGAGAGGGAAGGATACTTGTAGAGGAGAGATGGGACGCACCTGTCAGAGAGATAGGGGGTCGACAACTATGCTGCAACTGTGACGAACCCCATCCTCCGTGGGGGTATCTCCTTTTTTTTAGGGCGTCTTCAAACACAGTGCTATTCTCTCCGTTTTACCATATAAAACCAATATTTCACATATAAGTCTTATAATCTCAATATATATTTTTAATATATATTTACACTTTCAATCTCACGAACATTCTTTCAGTCCTCCATTAATATTCTTTTTACTAATTTTCAAATTTTATTTAATAGAGACACTATAATTTACTACTATTATTTTTTTTCTCATTTCGTATACTTTAATTTAAAGACACAATAAATACGTTTATCTTACGAAACAAAAGAAGTATAAAATAAGTTTTAGAAAACGAGATGATGTGTCGCATCATATTAGTTATAAAGAAGAGGTTACAAGGAGAACTAAAGGAGGGGTTGACGGAGAGTATGATGTCACTTTAAGAGATAGTTATAAATCAAAACTCTAGTTACTATAAGTATTCCACAAATATCACAAAAGTTGTAAGTATCCCATCCACTTTTAAAATATTATAACAAAAAAAAGAAAAATTTTGACAAATTCTAGGAAATCCTGTAGAAAAAATAACAATATTAGACACTTTTATTAATTCTCTTAGAAATTCTCTTATGTACACTTTGCTACATATATCTTTAACGCGGGCTACTAAGGTCCACTGGATATACTTTCAGCGTTCCCATTGTTATTTAATATGATGTTATATTTTATGACATTTTGCATTAGTTGACATGACAATTCATGTCATGTTCATTTAGGGTGATATTAAATTTCATGCTATATTACTTGGTGCAAAATACTAAAGTTTGTGTTTTTGCACACCACAATTAGTTTTCCTTCTCCGTCTACATGCCCCATAGAAGACATTTACAGATTAAATGCATTCTGATTTTAGAGAGATATAGCAACAAGAGATGCTGGTAGGGATTCAAACAAGAATAAAATGCCAAGTTTTCTATCTTGTTGGAAGATAAAAAGAATGGTTTGAACCATTTCATCGTGGACAACAAATAATTGGAAACGTGATAGCTCAAAAACCACTCTCTACCATTCATAACAAACCATATATAAGGTGTTTTGACTCTGTTTGCACAATATCTAATATAAATATATGACAGTTTAGACTTTTTTTTTCAAGAATATATCACATTATATGTTTTCAAGAAGAATATTTCATGACATTTCCTTTTATACCCTTATCTTCTATAAATCAATCAAATAGTTTACCTACCCATATTGAATACACTTACACAGACTTCCACTCAAATCATTAAGGTGGCATTTGGTTAGTGAGTTTACTTTGTATTTTGATTACGTGTAATAATAAAACATTACTTGTTTGGTTAGACTTTTTAATAATCACAATACTCATATTTAAAATATATTCTAATATATTTTTCAATTACATCCAATTTAGAGTGTTCCAAAAACACTCCACCTCATTTTATTTTTCATTTGAACCAAATATATTTTATATTTATTCATTTCATCTCTGATGACAATATATTGTAAACCCCATTAAGATAATAATAATAATTTTGAACCAAACACTACCCAAGTGTTTGAGTTTTGACTCCAAATTTTGGTGTTTGGTTCAAAATTTAAATTTTCCATCGGCCACCAACGGGCTAACCTGCCTCCAAAGAAAGGAGATAAGAAACTGGTTATGTGCATTAATATGACGTCTTCTTTTACATGCATTAGCTAAGAGTATGAGCTATAGACTACCGTACTCAGTATCCATATATGGCTGTGCTTTTACTTTGTATGCATGCATGCATGTATTGCTACACGAGGAACTAGAAAGTTTAACATGTTGCATTAAACCCAATGCTCCTTAGGCCTTCTCCAACCCATCGGCGCTTCATGAGACGTTTCAACAGAATATTCTCTAACATATTCTATGCCACGTATGTGAAGCACCATCCGAAACACCCCCTACTCCAACCCATCAGCGCTTCGCGAGGTACCTTCTCAAGCACCCTCCTACTTCAACCCATCGACGCTTCGCGAGGCGCTTCGTGTGGGACCGCATATACAATATTTATTACAAATTAACAAATCCTAAAATAAAATTCAAATAATTCAAAGACAACAAATTAAAAGATAAATATTGTAACTAATGTAAAAATTTAAAATTATTTTTATTTAAATGGCACACCGGAAAAAACATGACACGTACTAAATTCAGAAATAGTCGGCCGTTAACGATCGCACAAACAACTACTCCTCGGTACTGTCGCCCCCGAAACGCTGCCAAATGTGCTCAACAAGATCCCGTTTCAGTTGCTGATGTGTTGGGCGAGCATAGATCGCATTATTTCGATCTAGCATCTGTTGGAAAGTTGGTGGAGCACTACTATAGATAGTAGGTGGTGTAACGATTGATGTCTCTTGACTATCGTACAACTGAGTGATCGGGTCATGAGAGTGCCGTTCATCCTCGATTATCATGTTATGGAGGATGACACATGCTTTCATAATATTGGCAAGGGTTGACCGTCGCCAAAATCAACTGGAGCCGCAAACAATAGCAAATCGAGCTTGCAACACCCCAAATGCTCGCTCCACATCTTTTCTTGCCTCTTCTTGATGTTGTGCAAATAATCTGACTTTCTCCGTTTGGGGCAAAGGTATGGTCTTCACGAAGACAGCCCACTCGGGGTAAATACCGTCGGCTACATAGTACCCCATATTGTATTATGTCCCATTAACAAAGTATTGAACAGTAGGTGCTTGCCCGCGCAATACATCAATGAAAAGGGGGATTGGTTAAACACGTTGATGTCGTTGTTGGATCCAGCGACACCAAAAAAAGCATGTCATATCCACAAGTCTCTGGACACGACCGCTTCAAGTATTATTGTAGGGACTCCATGATCACCACAGGTGAATTGGCCTCTCCATGCAATTGGGCAATTACGCCATTCCCAGTGCATGCAATCGATGCTTCTCAGCATCCCTGGGAAACCGCGGTCCTCTCCTTCCTGGAGCAGACAGTGGAGGTCTTCAACATTAGGTTTACGGAGATATTCTTCCGCGAACCGATCGATTATTCCTTCGACGAATCGCTCCAGGCACCCGATGGCCATCGACTCTCCGATGCGTACATACTTATCGACGGCATCGGCAGGGGAGCCATATGACAACATGCGCAAAGCCGCAGTGCACTTCTGCAACGGAGAAAGCCCCTCTCGGTTGAGGGCATCTCTCCTCTCGGTGAAATACGGGGACCACCCCCCGAGAGCTTCAACGATTCGAAGAAAGAGGGGTCTCATTCGGAACCTTCTGCAAAATAAGTAGCCAGGGTAGACCGGAATGTCAGTGAAGTAGTCCACGACTAGATGGTTATAACCGCCTTCGCGATCTCTTTCGATGTACCTTCTGCTACCTCCTCGGCGGTGGTGCGAGGTACCAGCGTGAATGCTGGCTTCAACATCACCAAAAGCATGATGCAAAAGGGGTTCAACTGTTAGAAAAGTCTGTGCAAACCCCGTCGTGAACTCTTCCATGCGGTTGATGGCTTCATCCTCAGCACTACTTGTGCTTGAGCTGGACGACATTTTTTTGGGGTTGGTTGTGAAGTGGAGATCGCCGAGAACGAAGTCTTCAATTGTGAAGTTGAGATTACTGAGTTGTGAAGATGAGGGCATGAGGGGGGTCCAAATATATAGGGGGAGAAGCGAATCGATCACATGCATCAGCTCCAACGGCTAAAATCTAAAGGCATCGATCACGTGTGTCAGCTCCAACGGCTAAAATCGAAATGTATCGATCAGATGTGTCAGCTCCAACGGCTAAAATCCAAAGGCATCGAGCAGATGTGTCAGCTCCAACGGCTAAAATCCAAAAGTACTGATCACGTGCGTCGGCTCCAACGGCTAAAATCCAAAGACATCGATCACATGTGTCAGATCCAACGGCTATAATCCAAAACTATCGATCACATGCCACAGTGCGAACAGGTGAATCCAAAACAATTTAAATTAATAGTGTGAATACAATTTTTGAAATGAAAAGTACATTATTCGGGCTACTATTTATGCTTCATATCCTTAAGCTGCTCGTTGATGTATTCTATTGCAGCTGCATGTATCGCCTTACGGTCATCCGAGAAATGGGATGTATCCATCATAAGTAGTTTCGTCAGCGACTTCATAAATGCGGCCTTCTCTTTGCTTTTGGCCATCCCCTGTAATTTATCAGCTATAGCAAGGGCTTTATCGGCCACAGTAGTAAGCTCGGCATTGGCTTTGTCGATGCGCTCTAGGGTCTCCTCGGACGTTGACGATGATTCGCTTAGTTTGCTCTTACCCTTCCGATTTTGTTTTGCTGCGTTCCGCCCTTGCGGTCGTGGAAGCTCGACGGGGTCATCGTCGTTGTTCGACGACGACGTGTATGTACCTTCTTCTCTGACGCGAGCCCTTTTCGAAGAATCGAAGTAGCTTCGACACCACTTCGATTGACCACGTACGGCACTCCACCAGTGTTCCAAGATGAATGGATGACCAACCTCCTGCTTGTACATGTCACGTGCTTGTGACATCAACTGGTCGTCAGAACGACCGCTGGCGTAGGCATCGTGCAACCTGCAGTAGATGCCATTGAACTGAACAATTTTCTTATTGCTCTTTTACCAATGGTCTTTGCAGTGCCTGAGGTCTCACCTGCGATCACGCGGACTGTTCGCATTGTACTCTTCAGTGACCTTCGACCAGTACGTGTCGAATTTTTGGTTGTTCCCATCGATTGGGTCGAGGGAGTTATTCAACCATGCACTGATCTGAATAAAAAAGTAGTGCATAATTCAGAAATTTAATAGTTAGATGAACCCGGGGAAAAAAAATGCACGTTAACAAAATATAATATTTAGATGAACACTCATAAGTCGCATGTCGTCTTGTTGCGACCACAGCATTCGTTTACGCTGTCGTCCAGTGTTGTCCCCCTCCACAATTACGACCTCGGGCGTGCTCTCTGGAGTGCCGGTATCTGA
Source organism: Pharus latifolius (assembly GCA_019359835.1). Classification (NCBI taxonomy): domain Eukaryota; kingdom Viridiplantae; phylum Streptophyta; class Magnoliopsida; order Poales; family Poaceae; genus Pharus; species Pharus latifolius. The sequence continues at coordinate 38,377,772 of CM033325.1, forward strand.
TGAGTGGGTCGAGCACTCATTTCTTCTCGGTGTTTGCGGCGACGACATTTCCGCAGGGATGGTCGGAATTCCGGCAAAATGAGGATTCTGGCCGTAAGGGCCGTAGGGGTGTTGTGCGTATGGATGCCCCAGTGCATACTGCCCAGGGTGTGCATATGGATGTGGTTGGCTGTATGGAGAGGGTGGAGCGAACGGTGGATAACACATCGGGTATGGGGGGAGTGGGGGTTGAAAACTGGGTGGATTTTGGCTGTTTGGTGCTTGGGCGTTGTCCTCATCCATATCTGGCTCGCTAAACCAATTGACATAACCGCCGGGGGGATTGTTGGCCATCGAAAAAATTTTCAGAAAATATTGCGGGACTGAGAGTATGGAAAGTGTATGGTATGTGGTGTTGTTTGTGTGAAAATGAGGTGAAATATGCTCATATTTATAGGAGGAGGAGCACAGAATTTTTCAGTATTTTTTTGGTAATTTTTTCGGATTTTTGGCATTTTTTATGAATTTTTACTCACAAAAATCATTAAAATATATCCAACGGCTATTTTAACGGCTATATATTTCAAACGGTAAAATTTTGTGTCTCTGACATGTGGGCCCATGCAAAAAAATACCCAACGGCTAAATTCAACCGGCTACATGCACTTATTTCACTGACATGTGGGCCCAAGCATAAGAAGGACCCACCTGTTAGCGATTGCACGCGATTGCCACCTGGTGCATGTCATTTGCTTGCGCGTGGGGCCCGCAAAGGCTGCAGAATTTCCTCCAACGCGTGCGCTTCGTGACGTGAGGCGTCGCCGGGCCCACCTGCAGTTCCTCGCGCGTGACGTTTCCCCGGGCGTTCCTCTCTCTTCATTCCGTCAAAAAAAAGTCTTTTTTATTCGCCGGGCCCACCTGCAGATTGATGAGGCTTCGCGGTGGAGAAGACCTTACTCGGCACAAAAAGTATTTTAGAAGAAATTAATATGGTTAGAATGGTCATTTTAACCAACACCTCAATCCTTATGCAATAGTCTAAACATCATATGTTTATGAACATAATAGATACATTGGAACCTGAAGGTGATTAATAACTATATTATTATTACATAAAATGTGGGAGGAATTATTGGTAAAATTTTTGAGTGCACTGGCTACTGGTTAATAATAATTTATATAAGAGACTGTGGGAGTAAACCCTCACAAATTGCACCCAATTTAAGAAAACATGTAACTAAAGACTTGAAATGAAATTGTTTCGTTCCCCGCGCTTGATAAATAACGTACAAGTTTGGATGGGGGTTCAGCTGGGTATTTCATGCAAACTAATCCCTTATATTCTTTTTTTACTTATCGTTTAATATATATATACTAGTCAAATCTTTTAAATTTTAGCAATTAATATACAAAAAATATCAAGATTCATCACATAAAAATAATATTAATAGATTTGTTATCAAATTTACTTTCATATAATAGTTATTTTATAATTTATACCGATATATAGTTATAGAATTTAATGATCAAAGTTGTATTTTAAAGGCAATAAAAAATTAAACGATAAGTGAAAAAAACATAATAACATTCAAATTTAGAGCAAAACCATAATGATATGTATTGATCTAATTAAGGGCTGGACCAGCTTTCGATCTAGTTTCGACCATATGCTACTTTGCTCTAAGTGAAGTATAGACGGGTTTCGACTATACTCGATTAGATGCTAATATGCGGAATAACGAGATCTTATTCAGAATTACTGAAACCCAACTTAATCGAAAATACAGTTCAAAAGATAGCACAACTCTTTATTGACAAGAGAGATCTTGTATACATCGAACAATAGGACGTATTTGTCTATGTCGATGAACTATGTGTCTAAAACTTAAATAAGTTCAATGACTCTTCGATGATATTCGATGATGTAAACTAGAACTATTACAAAGTATTTATAGTCCAATCGTATGAGTACGTATCAGACTCAATAACCTAAACGTATTAGACTCAGACAACTAACTAAACTTGAATACATAAGACTTAGTTATATGAATATTGATCGGACTACAATTCCGACCAGAGATCGGATTGAGGTCGTGAACCTTTCCGAGGTCACAAACCTTTTTTGAGGTCGCGAATTCTTTGTGAACTCGTCTAGGTCGTGGTTGCGAAGCTTTTGCAAACTCGTCCTGAAAGACCCGAAGATCCTCTTGAATCATGACTCCCCTGTTGAGAAGGAGCCAACCCCCGTTGGTGACCATGTGATCAAAACTGGAGATGTGGAAATTGGGCTTTTTCATCTTCCTTGGTGTACCACTTTGCCTCGCGCGCTTGTTGATCTTTCTGGCCAATTCGAAAAGACTATCAAGTGCCATTGCGGGTGGTCGTCACCTTCTTCTCCAAGATCACGTTGTCAAATAGAGATTCTTTTTGTTAATAGACCAAGTCTTCAACAGACGGTATTATGGTATCGAACTTATCATCCATCATTGACGGCTCGAAGAGTTTGAGATGCTCAACATTGACAATCGAGTAAATATCCATGTATAGAAGTAACTCGAGCTGACAAGCATTAGTACCAATTTTCCGCAAAATCCGAAAAGGACCATAACAAATTGGTTTAAGCTTTTTACCTTTACCTTTAAGTCTCTCCTTACTCAGATGTAACCATACTATATCACCTTCATGGAATTGAGCACCAACTCGATGCCGATTATGTCACGCCTTGTACTTGAGTTGAGCTTTCAGCAAGTTCTGTTCAACCTCACTATGGAGCCATTGAATACATTCCAAGAACTTTTGTGCTTGATCCTGATTAGAGGCTTCTTTGTTGTTCTGTGCTGAGTTAGGGATCACAAACTCCATGTCAAATGGACTCTGTGGTAGAAATCCCAAACAAAACCTCAAAAGGCGACTTTCCAGTCGAACCATGCACTGCTCGATTAAAAGCAAACTGCAGGTACGGTATGCTTTCATCCCAAGTCTTCGGATACTTAGAATTAAAGCACCCCAAGAGATGAACGATTGTTCGATTTACCACATCAGTTTGACCATCAATTTGAGGATGAAAAGCAATACTCCTCTTTAGCTTTGTATCCATCATTATCCAGAGATATTGCCAAAAGTGACTAAGGAACCGGGTATCACGATTAGACACAATAGAAGTTGGCAGTCCGAAATGTGTCCAAACGTGCTGAAAGAATACCTGAGCTGCTTCTTCTCCTGTGATAGTCTTCCGACAAGGTATGAGAATTATCATTTTGGAGAACCGATCAACGACCACAAAGAGATAGTCGTTGCTTCGTCGGGTCGCAAACAATCCTCTCAAGTAATCCATCAATATGCTTTCCCATAGTCATGATGGAACTGGCAAAGGAGTGTACAAACCTAATTTCTGGTTTGCTGGTTTCGAAATGATGCAAAGACCACAGCCTCGAACAAAACAAGCCACCTCTTGCTGCATACGCGGCCAGACACACATGTTGATGAAGATTTTGCAAAGTCTTCGTAACCCCAAAGTGATCAGCAATCTTCGATGTATGTGCTTCTCGCAAGCATTGAATACGAGGTGCTCCACGAGGTATACAAAGTAAATTGCCTTTGTACAAGAGTCATCGCCGAACGAACTTTGTAGATTTCCCTGTTTCAAGCTCAGCCAGCGCTAATCAAAAATTAGGATCTTCACTGTACATTATGGCATAGTCATCATGACATGAGGGCTCGATCTGCATAAATGTTGATAAGAAGAGGGTCGTAACTAGTGGTCGCGACAACATGTTAGCCAGTTTGCTGTGTACGGTCTTCTTGTACTTGATCATTAGATTAAACTATTGCAGATATGACATCCATTTCATATGTCGAGCTTGCTGTAGTTTCGATTGAGTTTGCAGATATTGCAAAGGTTGGTGGTCGGTGTGGACAACAATCTCCTTACCCAAAAGGTAATACTGCCAATGTTTTATGGTCTGATGCAGTGCACACAACTCCTTGTCGTAAGTCAGATAGTTCTTCTGAGTTCTCTGAAATAACTCAGAGTGATATGCTACTGGTCGACATTCTTGCATGAGCACTGCGCCCATTGCATAACCTGAGGCATCAGTTTCTAGCTCGAATGGTTTATGTAGATTCGGCAAAGCTAATACAAGAGCTTCACTGATCTTCTTCTTCAGCAAGAGCAATGTTTCTTCATGTTTCCCTGTCCAGTTGAACTTCTGGTCGATCCCGATTAATGCATGCAACGAAGAAGCCACAATCAAGAAGTGTCGTATGAACTTCTGAAGGTACTGGCATGCTTCCACAATACTAGCACCTCCGTAACTGTTCGCGGTCGCGGCCACTCGCGAATCACTTTTATCTTATCCGGGTCGATTTGCAATGTATTATTGCCGATCACGAATCCCAGGTACAGTAGAGTTTGCTAGCTGAACTCGCACTTCCTACGGTTGATGTGAAGTTGATGTTACCGAAGCTGTTCGAATACCTTTTCGACATGAATGAGGTGCTCACCCCATGAATGACTATAGACCAATATGTCGTCGAGGTAAACAATCACAAAGTCGTCGATGAACTATCACAATACATCATTCATAAGATGCATGAAAGTTGTCGGGGCGTTGCAGAGGCCAACGGCATGACCAGCCATTCGAACAGACTTTATCGCGTTTTGAACGCGGTTTTCCACGTGTCCTCCTCTCGGTTGCTGACTTGATGATGTTGCATCTAGGCCTTTCATGCCTAATCCTGATGTGTTTTGATGGTTGATGATAATAAGTATTTTTGGACTAACTATGTGTTTGAGTTAGTGTTACAGATTTTAGACAACCGCACAAAAAGCGAGGGCTGGTAATCAAGATGTTGAAGTTCAATTTAAGTTGTTCAAAAGCATAAGAAGACGCAAAAAGAAATTGTTTTTGCTGGACTAAACTGATGCATCGAGGTATGTTGTAGTTCTAGGTTTACCGATCTCAGGGTGCATGAAGATCGATCGGTTTAAGGATTTTATTCTTAGTTTAAACCGTACTATAAAGAGGGGACGCAAGTTCTCTCTACATCTGCAATCATACCGAGAAAAATCTAGGTCAATGCACGCATATCATTATATGTGGTTTTTCGACAATTTGTTTTGATGTATTGAATTTTGTCAACAGTTGAGATTTTTACTTCTTGAGAAAGATCTGAAAAGATCTAATTTTTGTTGCTGTTGTCAAAAATGTTCTTCTCGAAAATATCTTCAAAACAAAACTGAAATCATTTGAATCAGATCTCTGGATTTTGAGTTTTCTCTGTTTTTATCCAGACTGACTGTCAGTCTTTGTAACTGACTGTCAGTTTGATAAACTGACTAATCTCCAGAGAGTATGTTTTTTTATTGAGCTAATTTTTTTTTGTTGTACTAGACTGACTGTCAGTGTTGATAACTAACTGACTGTCAGTATGAATGTCAGTTAGTGCAAACTGACAAATCTCCAGAGAGCATGTTTTTCTGTCTCAGATTTTTTGTACTAGACTGACTGTCAGTATTGGTATACTGACTGTCAGTATGGGTTTCGACCACAGAGAATTTTTGAGTTGGTTTTTATTCTATTTTTCTCTGTGTTACTGAAACTGAGACTGACTGTCAGTTTGGTCAGTAAATTTTTGCTGTTATCTGCTTCAACGGTTATAAAGTTTGTAGCTGTTGCTTTTCACTGTTGACATTGTGGACACTGACTGTCAGTCTTTGTAACTGACTGTCAGTTTGGACTGTTTCTTTTTACCGTTTTAGTCCACAACGTTCGAGCTGTTGTGATCCTATTTTTACTCTTTCTGGTGATACACTGGACTGACTGTCAGTTTGTGAGACTGACTGTCAGTCTTAGTTACTATTTTTCAGCTCGAGCACAAACGGCTCTTTTGACCACGAAGGCTATAAATAGAGGTGTTGAGCTACTGTTTCAACACAAGAAAACACAGCAACACAGCCTTTCTTACTTTCTCACTAGTGCTTCTTCGTTTTACTTAAAACTTGATCTTTTGATCGAGTCGTGAGAGTTTTAGCCACATCGAGCATATTGTTCTTGCATTCCCATTTCTAGATATTTTTCTCGGTGTGCATTGGAGGTCTAGAGTAGACCTTGCTTCTTATTACTCTTGGTGAGCGCCCTCACCTAGACGGTTCGGAGGCGGAAATCGCTGATCTCTCCAAATCGAAGATTGTCGGAGAGACGCGATAACTTGTAAAAGGCTTGGTGCTCGCCTTTCCGGAGGGGATAAGGAGCAACCTTAGTAGATAGTGTCCTGTGTGGATACTGAAGCTATACTCAAGGACTGAGTGCTTCAACGAGGACTAGTGGAGACTGGGCGTGTCTCCGATACCTCGGGATATATCGGTTTCAATCTCTTATCTTATATTATTACTTGCTTTATTTGAATTTTTCATTTGCAAAAACAAATTTTAAAAGTCACCTATTTACCCCCTCCCCCTCTAGTCGACATCCTGATCCAACACGTGGTATCAGAGCTTTGGTCTCTCATTTATAAGCTTCACCGCTTAGAGAGAGGATGTCGTCTACTGATGGCTTTAATCTGGGTCATACTAGCCGTGCGCCTATCTTTGATGGGACTAACTATCCCTACTGGAAAGTGCGTATGTCTGTATTTCTAGAAGCCATGGGATTGGATATCTGGTTGATTGTTAAAGTTGGTTTTTCTCCTCCGGATGATCCGGAAAGTTATACTGAAGATGATAAGAGAAAACAACATCTGAATGCTCGTGCTTTAAATGCTTTATTTACTGGTTTATCTCTAAATGAATTTAATCGTGTAAGCAATTTGAATACTGCTCACAAAGTTTGGAAAACTTTAGAAGAAATATATGAAGGAACTACTAAAGTAAAAGAGGCTAAACTTTTAATGGTTAGACAAAAGTATGAAACTTTCAAAATGTCTTCTTCTGAATCTGTTGATTCCATGTTTACTAGATTGAATAATATTGTGAATGAACTTAAAGGTCTTGGTGTTATCTTTACTGATCTGGAAATTGTCAGAAAAATGCTTCGAGCTCTCCCAGAAAGCTTTGACACTCTTGTAACAGTTTTGACAAACTCCGATCTTTCTACAACTTCACCTACTGATCTCTATGGAAATTTGATTACCCATGAAATGCACAAAAAGGAGAAGAAGGAACTGAACGAAACCTCTGATACAAAGAAAAAGACGGAGGCTTTCAAAGCAAATTCCAAGGACGGCACAAGTGAAGGTTCCTCCGATGAAGACTTGGCTCTCTTGGTAAGAAATACTCAACGTCTTCTTCGCAGGTTACACAAGAAGGGGGTAAGCATCGACACTCGTCCAAAAGGTTCAAGACCAACAAACTTCAAAGATGTGATATGCTATGAATGTCATGAAAAAGGACATATAGCATCAAGATATCCGAACAAGAACAAATCTACGGATAAAAAGAAGAAGAACTTCAAGAAGAAGTTTAACACTCCTAAAAAGGCATGCTTTGGCGAATGGATGTCTGGAGGTGAGAATTCCGACTCCGACTCTGATGATGAGAGATGTACAAAGAAATTAGCCGGAATCGCCCTCAAAAATTCATCAAGCTCTCCAGTTTGCCTTATGGCAAAAATGAATGAAAAGGTAACTTCTTTTGATCCCTCCTATGATGATCTAGTTGAAATGCTAAATGAAATCAATGAGGCCTATGGCAAAACTAAAAGAAAATATAAGACCCTTAAGGAAGAATTTTCAACTCTTTATAATCAACACTCTGAATTAAAGGAATCCTATGAAAATGCTCTTATGAAAGATGTCTCAAATTTAACTTGTAAAACTAGCATTGGTACTTCTTGTGATGATATTGATAATTTTCAACTAGATATACCATGCGCTTCAAATGAATCCATTCTCTGTGAAAATATTAAACTTAAATCTCAAGTTAAAAAATTAGAAAAAGGGTTAGAAAATAGCTATAAAGGTAAAATATCTCTTGACCTAATTTTAGGTAGTCAAAGATGCACCTTTAGAAAAGAAGGTCTAGGATATTTTCCTAATAAAGATAAAAAGATAAAAATTAGAACTGTTTTTACAAAAGCATGTAACCTGTTTTGTCATAAATGCCATGAAGTAGGTCATTCACATGATTCATGCCCTCTTATGACATCTGCATATTTTGATGCTTGTTACATGCTAAAACGGTCAAAGAAAGGTTATGCTATTGCAAAGTATGTTGGTGCACCAATGATGAACAAAAGAAAAAAATCTATTTGGGTGCCCAAAACTTTGATCGCTAATATTAAAGGACCCAGAAGTGTTTGGGTACCAAAATCAACTTAAATTCTTTTGCAGGTAAACTACAAAAATGGTGGACGTCATTGGGTGCTTGATAGCGGATGCTCCGAGCACATGACCGGAAACGCCAAACTGTTCACCACAATAAAAGACAATTCCGACGAACATCAAAAGATCACCTTTGGAAATAATCGTCAAGGAAGCGTGACAGGTTTGGGTAAAGTTGCCATTTCAAATGATTTAACAATTTCAAATGTTCTTTTGGTTGAATCTTTGAATTTTAATTTGCTTTCAGTTGCACAAATTTGTGATCTTGGTTTCCGCTGTATCTTTTATCCAAATGAAGTTTTTGTTGAAAATTTAAAAGACAATTCTTTGATTTTTAAAGGTTTTCGTCATGAAAATTTATATCTAGTTGATTTCTCTTCAAAAGATGCATCTCTTGCAACATGTCTTGTCTCACAAACATCTAAAGGATGGTTATGGCATCGGAGACTTGCTCATGTTGGAATGCATCAACTTAAAAAGCTTTTCAAACGTGATTTAGTTATTGGCTTAAAGGATGTGGTCTTTGAAAAGGATAAACCTTGTAGCGCTTGTCAAGCAGGCAAACAAATAGCTACCACACATCCAACTAAGCGAATACTTTCTACAAGCAAACCTTTGGAACTTTTGCATTTGGATTTATTTGGTCCTTCAGAGTTTCAAAGTATTGGGGGAAATAGTTATTGCTTGGTTATTGTTGATAATTTCACTCGTTTTACTTGGGTTTTCTTTATTTCTCAAAAATCTGAAACCCCCGATGTTTTCAAAAGTTTTGCAAAACGTGTTTCTAATGAATTCGAATTATCCATCAAGAAAATCCGTAGTGATCATGGTGGAGAGTTCGTTAATTCAACTTTATTTGATTTTTGCGACTCTCTTGGAATCAAACATGAATTTTCCACATCCTACACTCCACAGCAAAATGGAGTTGTTGAAAGGAAAAATCGAACATTAATAGAGATGGCAAGAACCATGTTATGTGAGTATAATACTCCTATTCGCTTCTGGGCAGAAGCAGTTCACACAGCTTGCTATTCTATTAATCGACTCTATTTGCATCCTCTTTTGAACTTGACACCTTATGAACTTCTTTGTGGAAGAAAACCAAATATTTCATATTTTCGTGTTTTTGGTTGTAAATGTTACATCTTAAGAAAAAGAAACTTTGGTGGAAAATTTCAAAGAAAAGTGGATGAGGGTTTTCTAGTTGGTTATTCTACCACTAGCAAAGCCTATCGTGTTTTCAACAAAACGTCTAATTGTATTGAGGAATCTTGCGATATTGAGTTTGATGAATCTAATAACTCGCAAGAAGAGCAAGCTGTTCATGACACTTCAGGTGAAATTCAAGAACCTTTGAAAGAACTTACCATTGAAGAAGCCGAGGAAGATGATGAAGATAATGATGGAAGTGAAGACAACATTGAACAACCTGGACCTCCTGTGCAAGTTGAGTCTGCTGCAGAAGAAGCAGCACAAGAAGAAGCGCCAAGCCAGCATAGAACAATTATCAAGGATCACCCTTTGAACCAAGTTCTGGGTGATATTAGTAAGGGTGTTCTAACTCGATCTCGTATTGCTTCTTTTTGTGAACATCATTCATTTGTTTCTTCTTTAGAACCAACTTGTGTTAGTGAAGCTCTAGATGATCCTGACTGGGTAAATGCTATGCATGATGAACTAAATAATTTTACTAGAAATAAAGTCTGGAACTTAGTAGAAAGACCTAAGGATCATAATGTCATTGGAACAAAATGGGTTTTCAGAAATAAGCAAGATGAAAATGGACTAGTAATTAGAAACAAGGCTCGTCTTGTTGCTCAAGGTTTCACTCAAGTCGAAGGTTTAGATTTTAGTGAAACTTTTGCTCCTGTGGCGAGACTTGAAGCAATTAGAATTCTTCTTGCTTATGCTTCTCATTTTAACATTAAACTTTTTCAAATGGATGTTAAAAGTGCTTTTCTAAATGGTGAAATTTCAGAACTTGTATTTGTAGAGCAACCTCCCGGGTTTGAAGATCCAAAATTTCCAAACCATGTTTTTAGACTAACAAAAGCTTTGTATGGCCTCAAACAAGCTCCTCGAGCTTGGTATGAACGCCTTAGAGATTTTCTTCTTTCTAAAGGTTTTAAAACTGGGAAGGTTGACACAACTCTGTTCACCAAGAAAATAGATGATGATTTATTTATTTGCCAAATTTATGTGGATGACATAATTTTTGGATCTACTAATGAATATTTTTGTCAAGAATTTGGAGATATGATGTCTAGGGAGTTCAAGATGTCCATGATTGGTGAGCTGAGCTTCTTCCTTGGATTTCAAATCAAGCAACTCAAGAACGGTACGTTCGTGAGTCAATCAAAGTATGTGAAGGACCTGCTCAAACGCTTTGGGATGGAAGAAGCTGAGGCTATCAAGACCCCCATGGCTACAAATGGACACCTCGACATGGACAGAAATTCAAAATCAGTAGATTCTAAACTCTATAGGTCTATGATTGGTAGTCTTTTATATCTTACAGCATCTAGGCCTGATATCATGTTTAGTGTGTGTTTATGTGCTAGATTTCAGTCAGATCCTAAGGAATGTCATTTAACTGCTCTTAAAAGAATCCTTAGGTATTTAAAATGTTATCCCAGTTTAGGCCTTTGGTACCCTAAAGATGCAAATTTTGAATTAATTGGGTATTCTGATTCTGATTATGCTGGGTGTAAGATTGATCGAAAGAGCACATCTGGTAGCTGTCAGCTGTTGGGGAGATCATTAGTATCATGGTCATCTAGGAAGCAAAACTCAGTTGCTCTCTCAACAGCTGAAGCTGAATACGTGTCTGCAGGTAGTTGTTGTGCTCAATTATTATGGATGAAACAGACATTTTTGGATTATGGAATTAAATTTGATAAAGTGCCACTTCTGTGTGATAATGAAAGTGCCATTAAAATTGCTAATAATCCTGTTCAACATTCTAGAACTAAGCATATTGAAATACGGCACCATTTCATAAGAGGTCATGTGGAAAAAGGAGATATTGATCTTAGTCATGTAAGAACAGATCTTCAACTAGCAGATATCTTCACCAAACCACTAGATGAATCCAGGTTTTGCTTTCTTAGAGGTGAACTAAATATTATAGATGTTTCAAATGCTAGTTGATAAAGTGATATTTCTATTAACTTCATCATACTATTGATTGCTTATCTTGATTAATGAAGTATAATATACATCTATATATATATATATATATATTATTATTAAAATATTTTCTCCCTTAGAGCTCTCTCCTGGTCGAAGTCATAACTGACAGTCAGTTTTTATAACTGACAGTCAGTATAGTGTTGTTTCTTGGTCGTAGGGTTCTGGTCGTTTTGAAGTCTCACACTGACTGTCAGTATTCCACACTGACTGTCAGTATTCAACACTGACTGTCAGTCTCAGCACTTGATTTTATTGAACTGACATTCAGTGTCCCACACTGACTGTCAGTTTATAAAATTAAGTGACTAGACTGACAGTCAGTTTGTGAAACTGACTGTCAGTTTGAGTCCTTAAAACCCTAAACTGAGCTTTTCTTTTTATCTTCTTCGGCCGCCGTTTTCTTTTTTCTTCGCCGTCGCCGTCGCCGTCGCCGTTGCTCCTCCTCCTCGTCGCTGTCGCCGTCGTCGTCGTCATCCTTCTCCCGCCGTGAGCTCTCTCTCTTTTCTTCTTCTTCTTCTTTTTCCTCTTCTTCTTCTTTTTCGTTATTTCTTTCTTTCTCTTTTTAATTCCTTCTACTAATCCGAAATTACTTTTCTTTTTTCTTTCCTTGATCTGCTCTAGCACTCTTTCTTCACAATCTTTGCAAATTCCCTCTCAAATCCCCACAAAAATCTCGCCATTTCTCTGTTCACTGTTCTAGGTTGGAACTGACAGTTAGTTACTCATACTGACTGTCAGTATTAGGTTCGAACTGACTGTCAGTTAATAAGACTGACTGTCAGTCTGAACCCTGAAAACAGAAGTTTTTGTTTTCTCCACCCTTGTTCATTCTTGCATTCCTTTAGCTATCCACTATGTCTGATCAGCCTCATCGCCGCGTTGCTCGACGCAAGACCGTTGCGTCCAGCAGCAGGTCTTCGGGCCAGTCCTCTGGGGCTCGGCGTTCTCCCTCTCCAGAGCGTGTCCCCGTGAACTATTCGCGGTGGAACACTAGTCGGCTTCGGACTCTTCGTCAGCCGAACCCCTATCTATCTCCTTGTCCTTCTGGCACGGATGCCTCGCCACGTACCACCTTTTACACCATCACTCAGTTCGACATGTTTGAGAGCATCTACTCTCACATGCCCTTCTTCATTCATCGTTCTGTCTCTTGGCAGACGATAGTTTCTCGCACTGGCATCGCTTCTCTTTCTGATGCTTTTGCCTCTGTAGGGATTCGAGACTTAGTCTCTGATTCTTCTTTGACCTGGGCAGAGGAGCCCATTAGGCAGTTCTATGCCACCCTCCACATTTCTTCTCAGCGTGACTCACTGACCTTTATGACCGGCCTCCAGGTATACACGGTCACAAAGGAGCAGCTTGAGGCCTCTTTAGGACTGGTTCGTCCTGCTTCAGGGCGCCAGCTCCATACTTTACCTGATCTTGAGCATCGTGAGGTCGCTATGCTCTACTCCGACGCCTTCCAGGTTCGTCACATTGCCGGCATGCGCCGCGATGTTGACCTGGCGCTGAAGATTCTTCGCCTCACTCTTCTTCCGATTACAGGTGACCGCGCCAGGGTCACCTACATCACTCTCCATGCTCTCATCTCGATCTTTCGAGAGGAGCCCTTCGACATCGCTGATCTCATCATTAGTGAGCTTCAGCATGTTCTTCTCTCTCCTCGTCGTCGCCTGGTGTATGCCCCATACATCATGGCACTACTGCTCCACATTCGAGCAGTAGACACCGCTCTTCCTCGACCTCATCAGCTTTTGGCCTTCTATCCCCCTGGCCAGGCTGATCGTCGTCTGGGCACTCGTCCTCCAGCTCCTAGTGCTCCCTCCTCAGCCTCTGATGATGATGAGGATTCTGAGGACGCGACTGCAGCTCCAGCTTCTGCCTCTGCTCCTGCCCCTTCTAGCAGCTCCCGCACAGCATCCTCTCTTGCATCTCTGCAGGTGTCTCTTGACCAGGTCATTCAGACACAGCAGGTGATCCAGAGTACCTTGGCTGCTCAGCAGGAGATCCTTCAGTAGATACTGCAGCGACTTCCAGCTCCTGATGCTGCGATGGCATCTGCTTCCCTTGCTCCTCGCAAGAGGGCACGGCCTGCAGTTTCTTCACCAGCATCATCTGCCGGCACCGCTCCAGTTCCAGCAGGACCTGCATCTCCCGCCGTCGTACCTTCCGCGTCTCCTACAGCTTCCGGAGGCACTGAGATTCTAGGAGACTCAGATGACCAGGAGTAGATTAGGTTTAGTTTCTCATGTTAGGCCTCCCTTTTTGTGCTTGATGCCAAAGGGGGAGAGATGGATGATGTTTTGATATTTTGTTTAGATGGATGATAGATGGATGATGTTATTTTGTTTAGATGGATGAATATTTTGTGATATGATTATGATATGTTTCTTTGTGATATGTTTTTGTGGTTCTCTCTTATGCTATGATATGCTCTGATACATCTTGAGGGATGTGCACACTTTCAGGGGGAGATTTTTGCACAAAATCAGGGGGAGTATTAGTTGGTATTAGTTTATTAACTTGTTGTCATCAATCATCAAAAAGGGGGAGATTGTTGCATCTAGGCCTTTCATGCCTAACCCTGATGTGTTTTGATGGTTGATGATAATAAGTATTTTTGGACTAACTATGTGTTTGAGTTAGTGTTACAGATTTTAGACAACCGCACAAAAAGCGAGGGCTGGTAATCAAGATGTTGAAGTTCAATTTAAGTTGTTCAAAAGCATAAGAAGACGCAAAAAGAAATTGTTTTTGCTGGACTAAACTGATGCATCGAGGTATGTTGTAGTTCTAGGTTTACCGATCTCAGGGTGCATGAAGATCGATCGGTTTAAGGATTTTATTCTTAGTTTAAACCGTACTATAAAGAGGGGACGCAAGTTCTCTCTACATCTGCAATCATACCGAGAAAAATCTAGGTCAATGCACGCATATCATTATCTGTGGTTTTTCGACAATTTGTTTTGATGTATTGAATTTTGTCAACAGTTGAGATTTTTACTTCTTGAGAAAGATCTGAAAAGATCTAATTTTTGTTGCTGTTGTCAAAAATGTTCTTCTCGAAAATATCTTCAAAACAAAACTGAAATCATTTGAATCAGATCTCTGGATTTTGAGTTTTCTCTGTTTTTATCCAGACTGACTGTCAGTCTTTGTAACTGACTGTCAGTTTGATAAACTGACTAATCTCCAGAGAGTATGTTTTTTTATTGAGCTAATTTTTTTTTGTTGTACTAGACTGACTGTCAGTGTTGATAACTGACTGTCAGTATGAATGTCAGTTAGTGCAAACTGACAAATCTCCAGAGAGCATGTTTTTCTGTCTCAGATTTTTTGTATTAGACTGACTGTCAGTATTGGTATACTGACTGTCAGTATGGGTTTCGACCACAGAGAATTTTTGAGTTGGTTTTTATTCTATTTTTCTCTGTGTTACTGAAACTGAGACTGACTGTCAGTTTGATACACTGACTGTCAGTTTGGTCAGTAAATTTTTGCTGTTATCTGCTTCAACGGTTATAAAGTTTGTAGCTGTTGCTTTTCACTGTTGACATTGTGGACACTGACTGTCAGTCTTTGTAACTGACTGTCAGTTTGGACTGTTTCTTTTTACCGTTTTAGTCCACAACGTTCGAGCTGTTGTGATCCTATTTTTACTCTTTCTGGTGATACACTGGACTGACTGTCAGTTTGTGAGACTGACTGTCAGTCTTAGTTACTATTTTTCAGCTCGAGCACAAACGGCTCTTTTGACCACGAAGGCTATAAATAGAGGTGTTGAGCTACTGTTTCAACACAAGAAAACACAGCAACACAGCCTTTCTTACTTTCTCACTAGTGCTTCTTCGTTTTACTTAAAACTTGATCTTTTGATCGAGTCGTGAGAGTTTTAGCCACATCGAGCATATTGTTCTTGCATTCCCATTTCTAGATATTTTTCTCGGTGTGCATTGGAGGTCTAGAGTAGACCTTGCTTCTTATTACTCTTGGTGAGCGCCCTCACCTAGACGGTTCGGAGGCGGAAATCGCTGATCTCTCCAAATCGAAGATTGTCGGAGAGACGCGATAACTTGTAAAAGGCTTGGTGCTCGCCTTTCCGGAGGGGACAAGGAGCAACCTTAGTAGATAGTGTCCTGTGTGGATACTGAAGCTATACTCAAGGACTGAGTGCTTCAACGAGGACTAGTGGAGACTGGGCGTGTCTCCGATACCTCGGGATATATCGGTTTTAATCTCTTATCTTTTATTATTACTTGCTTTATCTGAATTTTTCATTTGCAAAAACAAATTTTAAAAGTCACCTATTTACCCCCTCCCCCTCTAGTCGACATCCTGATCCAACAGATGATACCCTGACTTGAGATCCAATTTCAAGAAGACAGAAACATGCTTCAATTGATCTAGCAAGTCGTCAATATGAGGAAGGGGGTACTGGTTCTTGATGGTGATCTTGTTCAGTGCTTGGTAGTTGATGCACATACACCAAGTCCCATTTTTATTTGGCACTAACACCACAGGAGATCCATAAGGTGAACTACTTTGTTGGATGACATCATCATTCATCAACTCACCAAGTTGTCTTTTGATCTCTTCATTCTCCAATACTGAGTTTCGATACATACTCAGATTGGGAAGTGTCGCATCGGACACAAGCTGAAATTCGTGCTCGACTGGATGTTTCGGTGGATGACCCTTGGTACTTTCGAACATATCACTGTATTTCTCTAGCAGTCCCGACAAACGACTAGAATCTTCTTGACACGCCAATGACAACGCTACTCGAGTACTAACAATTTGACCAACTGGTTGAATTATAACAAGCACGTATTTGTGACATTAATTGACGATTCTTTTGGCCTGATTTGCAGTAATCAAGTTCAAAGTGTTGACATGAACGTCTCTACAGATCACGAACTTAATTCTGTCTTTAGTGAGCTCGTATTGTTGTGCTCATCGATAGAAGTGAGCGTCACGATCATACATATATGGACTCCCAAGGATCACCAGACAAATATCGATTGAAACAACATCGCATTGAACCTCGTCGATATATAGAGCAGAGATCGCAAATTTCAACACACACTAACTTGTATTCTGTTGGTTCACGTCGACTGTAAACCAACCCAGTGGATACGGTCGTGGGTGTGTGGTTGTCTTCAAACTAAGTCGTCGAACTAGTCCAGCAGAAGCCAAATTCTTCTAACTTATGGGATCGAATATTGTTGTGACCACTTCATGCTTCACCTATATATAGATAGTGAATAAGTCCTTCATTGAGTGACAGTCGTCAGGTGAATCCGATCGTTTCTCCTTCAGCATTGCTATTAGGGACAAGGTCGTATCCACTTCATCAACCGAATTCACTCAGAAAACTCCTTCGAGTGTAGCCGTAGTAGCTATAGCTATTCTCTTCTCCAGTCCGTTCTTCTTTAGTCGAAGCTCAGGATAGAGCTTATAGCACCTATCTTTTGAGTGCCCAGAAATATGACAATGATCACAAGAGATGCTTGTACTAGATTTTGGAGTACTCTTCTTCGGACTCAACTTTCCTTGTGATGAGGTCGAATTCTTTTTCTTGTCATTGCGGGATTTATTTTTCTTCTCGATCGTCATAGCAGTCGTGCTCGTGGTCATGATATCCTGGACGCCGAACAGGCTTAACTTAGCACTAATCGATTTCTGAAGTCCAGACATGTATTTTCAGAACACTTGAGGATCAGAGAGTGAGATGCCAATGATCATTGCTTGTTTCCGAAATTCCGTCGTATAATCCTGGACGGATTGGTCACGGCGCTGATACAATCTGTGCTAACAATCCCATCTCTCCTCGAGATAACCTATCGGGTAAACTTCTTGTCGTAGGAGTTGTTTGAACTGACCCCACACAAGGTCATCAGCTTCACCACTGGTGACAAGGGCCTTCCACCATGTCTTGGTGTGGTCCTTCATCTTCAAAGGTGTGAAGTTCACCTTTTGAGTACTACTAAACCCTCGTAGGTCAAAATAGGTCTCAAACTAGTCGATCCAAGAATCCAATTTCTCGACATCGATCATCTCATCGTATACGGGTATATCAATCTTAGCTTCGACCTTAAAAGATCTGACAGTTAAGGAAGTGTTGGCGAGGTCGTCGGCCTTATGGTCGCCTTCGTCTTCATCTTCGTATGACTTAAGCAAGTTGTCACTAATCTTCACACTCTTAACCTTGCCTTTTGAAGCATCAACTTCAGAAGGTACAGCCATGGCCTACTGCTTAATCCAAGCAAGCACGGTATCCATGTCGGTGGAGAGTTTAGCCACTTGTTTGGCTAGGTTATTTTGAACGGAGGTATTGTCAGACATCTTCGGAGACACGACTGTAGGAACCGTCGAATTATCACCTGGAGTTTCGCCGGAGGTTTTGTAATGCTAGCAAGTATTCACCATCCATAGGACAGGATAGTTGCTTTGATACCAACTTGCTCTGATTAAGGGCTGGACCGACTTTCGATCTAGTCTTGACCAGATGCTACTTTGCTCTGATTGTGATCCGTTTGAGACCTAATATGCGGAATAACGGGATTTTATTCGGAAATACCGAAACCCAAAGGTTGATCGAAAAACACAGTTCAAGTAATTGCACAACTCTTTATTTCAAAGAGGGCTTTACACGTTAAACATTAGACACACCTGTCTACGTCGAAGGAATTATAAGTGTTTAAAACTCAAATAAGTTCTATGACTTTTCGATTGTATTCGATGATCTAAACTAGACCTATTACAAGGTATTTATAGTCCAATCGTATGAGTATGTATCAGACTCAGTAACCTAAACATATTAGACTCATATAACTAACTAATCCTAAACGGATAAGTTTAGTTATATATATTCGGATCGGATTACAATTCTGAATAGAAAAACGAATTCCTTTTCATGGTCGCGGACCAATCCGATCATGGTTAAGGTCGCAAAACCGTATGCGATCAGGACTTGAAGATCCTCCCGGATCATGACTCCCTTGTTGAGAAGGAGCCAACCCTTGTTGCGACCTCTCGATCAAACTGGAGATGCGGAAACTGATCTTGTCCATCTTCTCTGGTGTACCACTTTGCCGCACGTGCTCATTGATCTTTCCGACCGATTCGAAAAGTTTCCTTTGTGCTACTGCGGGTGGTAGTCACTTTCTTCTCCAGAATCACATCTTCGCGTAGAGGTTCATCTAGTTGATAGACCAAGTCTTCAATAGATAGTACTATAGTATCTGACTCATCATCCAGCATTGAAGGCTCAAAGAGTTTGAGGTGCTCAACATTGACAACCGAGTAAATATCCATGTATGGAGGTAACTCGAGTTGATAAGCATTATTACCCACTTTCCGCAAATTCCGAAAAGGACCATAACGAATGGGTTTAAGTTTCTTACCTTCACCTTTAAGTCTCTCCTTACTCAGATGTAACCATACCATATCACCTTCTTGAAATTGCGCATCAACTCGGTGCCGATCATGTCACGCCTTGTACTTGAGTTGAGCTCGCAGCAAGTTCTGTTCAACCTCACGATGGAGTCATTGAATATCTTCCAGGAACTTTTGTGCTCGATCCTGATTAGATGCTTCCTTGCTGTTCTGTGCTGAGGTAGGGATCACAAACTCCATGTCAAAAGGACTCTGTGGTAGAAATCCTAAACAGACCTCAAACGGCGACTTTCCAGTCGAACCATGCACTGCTCGATTAAAAGCAAACTGCAGGTACAGTTTGCTTTCATCCCATGTCTTCGGGTGCTTCGAGTTATATCCCCTCAAGAGATGAATGACTGTGCGATTAACCACCTCGGTTTGATCATCAGTTTGCGGATGAAAAGCAGTACTCCTCTTTAGCTTGGTGTCCATCATCGTCCAAAGCGATCACCAAAAATGACTAAGGAATCGGGTATCGTGATCAGACACAATAGAAGTCGGCAGTCCGAAGTGTGTCCAAACGTGTTGAAAGAATACCCGAGCTGCTCTCTCCCGTGATAGTCTTTCAACAAGTATAAGAATAATCATTTTGGAGAACCGATCAACGACCACGAATAGATAGTCATTGCCACGTCAGGTCTTAAGCAATCCTCCCAAGAAATCCATGGATATGCTCTTCCATGGTTGCGATGGAATTGGCAAAGGAGTGTGCAAACCTAATTTTCGGTTCACCGGTTTCGAGATGCTGCAGAGACCACAGCCTCAAACAAAACTAGCCACATCTTGCTGCATACACGGCCGGAACACATGTCGGTGAAGATTTTGCAACGTCTTTGTAACCCCAAAGTGACCAGCTACCTTCGATGTGTGCGCTTCCCGCAACCATTGAATTCGAGGTGCTCCACGAGGTATGCAAAGTAAATTGCCTTTGTACAAGAGTCCTTCTCGACGAGTGAACTCTATAGGTTTCCCTGTTTCGAGCTCAGTTAGTGCTGTTCGGAAACCAGGATCTTCATTGTACATAGTGGCATAGTCATCATGACATGAGGGCTCGATCTGCATGAACGCTGATAAACGAAGGGTCGTAATTGATGGTCATGACAACATGTCCGCCAATTTGTTGTGTACGCCCTTCTTGTACTTAATTACTAGATTAAACTGCTACAGATACGACATCCACTTCATGTGCCGAGCTTGCTGTAGCTTAGACTGAGTTTGCAAATATTGCAACGGTTGATGATCGGTGTGGACAACAATCTCTTTACCTAAGAGATAACACCGCCAATGTTTCACGGCCTGATGCAGTGCACACAACTCTTTGTCATAAGTCGGGTAGTTCTTTTGAGCTCCCTGGAATAACTCGGAGTGATATGCCACCGGTCAACCTTCTTGCATGAGCACAGCGCCCATGGCATAACCTGAGGCATTGGTTTCCAGCTCGAATGGTTTCTGGAGATTCGGCAAAGCTAACACAGGCACTTCGCTGATCTTCCTCTTTAGCAAGAGAAACGTGTCCTCATGTTTGTGAGACCCCCATTGAGGGTCACCTTGGCAACCGCCCAGGTGGATTGCGCACAGGTAGGTTCATCACAAGCTCACAACAACAGGATTCACTTTAACAATAAAGCTGGCAGATAAAGCAAGTACAAGGTCACGAGGACTGCTATTACAATATCATAATGCCAAGGGTGGCACTAATTAAAGTTGATACAAAAGTAGAGAGTTTTTTTTTTAAAATCAAGGATCGGTATCGAAGCACCGAACACAGAGAGACAACACAAAAAGCAACCACAAGGGTCTTCATTTTGTTCTGCAGCGGCTCTGGAAGGGCTTCCTCCACATCGGACTCAACTTGGCTCATGACCCTCCTAGAAACTCAAATCGCCTGGGAAGGCTCCTTCCTCTTCTTGGTGCTCGCAGTCAAAGGAATCAGGATCCTCGAATCCTTTCTTCTGAATTTGTTTGTAAAGGCAAGGGTGAGCATGTTTTTACACAATGCTCAGCAAGTCTCGTTACAAGAATGCAGGCATATGGATGAGGAGTGATCAAGAAAAGGGTTTAAGACTTATAATTATAAATAGTATAGATTTCAATTCTTTGATCTCTCAAATGAGGGTTTTATTTTCAACAACGGGGTTTTGTAAATCTTAAGTTATACTTTAGAAATCGTTATGTGTGATGGTCTCCCATGAGTCATCACTTTTATCAACCATATTATGAAAACATTCCAAATCATTACTTGTGCTATAACCCATGGATAACATCCACTACGAAAAGACTCCTGAACCTGGGAGTACAGAGTATCTGATACTTCTTTTACACTTTGCAAAGGTGTACCTCTTTTTAAATCCACCAGTTCACTCGGCTTTCAAGTCGGGCCAACTCGATGTGACTTATACACATGTGACAAGGCCGAGATCACACAACGCTTTACAGTCCAGTATTAACAGTATCCCCGCCCGGTAAATAGACAATTAAGTCTCAAGTACCGTTGTGGGTCTTCCCCACTGCCTTACTTCCTAGCCTCTCTGGTCTATGTTCCCGCAGGACACATAGCCTTGGTCTATGTCCACACAAGACATACGACCATTTAAGATTACAACCGCTCACGGCTTAATCAGGTCTAGGGCGCCTTCCTTCTTTTACGCCTTTTCCTCTCATTATTTTTCTGAACTCACATCACTCGTGGCCGAATTTTGGCCTTCCAGTTTCCACGCGAGAAACCAGATCGACAAACCATGCAGGGAACTGCTAATACCAAAAAGCTACTAAGTTGTGCCTGTCCCATACCAGGCAAGTGGTTGGTACGTTTACAATTCGCATATAGACACAGCACAAGGTTCTCGTCCTTATGAATCAATAGTGAGGAACATTCACATTCCCTGGTGCGCACCGCACCCTCTCCATACAAACCAATCCTCACTACTGATCCATTTTATCAGTTTTCTTGACAAAACGGTTTTCATTATAACTTCCCATGTATTTGACCATTTCAAGTTTAATGTGGATATTCAGTATATGAGTCCTAGGGGGACAAAAGCATATATATGAAGGTTCAATAACAAAAGGGGTTTCATGATTCATTAGGTAATATCTATTCATGTCATTCAAACATAACTTGTATCTCAAATAAGTATGCATAGTAAGAAACAGTGAATATACTTCATATGAAAATATTGGGTGAGACATGATCAAAGGAATGAGGCTTGCCTTGCACTTCTGGGTCTAATTACTCAGACGAACCTCGAAGACTTCTTCCGCTCCTTCACTTCGGGCTCTGCGGCGGACACAAGCAATACAACACATACACTACATAAGCATACCTAAAATAGTTGCAATAGAAAATAATAAGTAAATACATCATGCATGCAAGGGAAAAGATTTGGACAAAGTCACTTGGGTGCTGGTCGAAGAGATGGGCTCAAAAGAAGCTGAATGTCAAAGGCCGACATTCAGTCCACGGCTAGACATAGCCATAAGTTGGTCTTAGGTAGGTTTTCTGGAGAAGTGGCAGAAGGGAAAGATGTAGAACACAACTCCAGGAATCTAGGGGACAAAGTGACATTTCCATTGCTCAACCAGAAGGGGTCAAACAAGGCTAATGCCAGTGGCTGACATGCACTGACATAGTGCAGACATTGCCAAAAACTAGGGCAAGGCACAACTTTTGATACAGGGCTCCAATTGTTGCACAACTTTGTCTGGGAGGTAGGTATTGATAACAGGAACAATTAAGTCAACAGGATCTAGGGTAAGAAATGGCTGGAAAGAAGGAAATTTGATGATGAACTGAGATGAACTGGCTGCACTAGATCAGTTCTGGACAAAAACTTGGCAAAGCTATATCTTCCAATCTAGGCCGATCTAGGTATCGGGCTAGAAGACAAAAATGCTCAGGAGGCTAAGGCACATCTAAATGACAAGGTGATTTGGGCTGAAACGGCCGGGAACACTTTTCCGGTCATCGGCGCCGGAGAAGAAGCACTGCCAGCTGTGGGTTTCTGCTACAGGCCGAAAGAACTCTAATCCAAGCTTGGAGAGCATCTAGGAGGTATAAGGAAGCTGTTGGCACGGTTAGTTTGGTCAGATAATCACCGGAGAAGCCTGGCGACAATCGCCGGCGACTGGTGATATCCGGATTTGGGGAAACCATCAATTTAAGCTCAATCAGGAAATCTAAGTACACAGGCTTGCTTGAAATAACTCACTGATCATTTCTCTTCACAGGCTCGAGGGCTAATTCGAGGTAGATTGGCCAGCATTGCCGGAACAGGGCATTTAGCAATTCCGGCGATCACCGGCGATGGGGATCGATCTGGTGCAATTGGGAGCTATGACACAGAGAGGGAGAAGAGAGGAACTTACTGGTGGCCTTGGATTGGAGATTGGGGCTGTGGAGAGCTCTGGCGACGGCGGCCTCGAAAACAGCTCGCCGGGGAAGAAGCTGTTCGCGGCGGCGCTGGAGAGTTGGTGGTTTTCTGGTACTGGAAACTGAAGCAATGCACTTAGGAGTATTTATAGGCGCTGAAGCAATCCTCTGGTCGACAAATTGGGGAACAGAGGCGACAAAGTCGACCGCGAAGCGACTGGACACAGCGGGAACTTGTGCCGGCGATGATGGCGAGGCACTGGCGTGCAGCGGTGCAGGCTTTTGGCAGTGGATGGCACTGGCGCAAGCGACGAGGGAACGGTGAAGTGAAAGCTCCGTCGACGCGTGGCCGAGACGTGTCGAACGGGTGAAGCTGGACTTGCTGGTTCGCGGGCTCGCGCGCGGGGAAGACATTGGTTGTGCTGGCGCGGCCGAGGTGGCGTCCACGGCGGTGCCACGAGTGCGCACGGGTGTCAGCTACGTGGCTGAGGTGTTGGCACGGCAGGAGGTTCACCGGCGGCGAAGAACACGGCGATGCACTGCGGCGGGTTCTGCTGAGACACGGCCAGGGGCCTAAATTCAATAAAAGGACTGATTTGCGATGATCTTTCTTTGGAGTTTGGACCTGATTGCAATTCTGGAGATTTGGGGGTCCAAATTGAACTTTGATTTCGCAGCTGAGTGACACTAAAATGCTGGGACTCATCTGGCAGGAAATTTGGTGAAATTGAACAAGATTTGAGGGTTTCGACAAAAATCCGAAAACAGAGTAATTAGGGTAAAACAGGGTAATTAGGGTTTCAAAAACGGGAAAGGTCGAAACTCAGGTTTAGGGTAAGATTTGGAAATTCTTCCAGAAGGGAAAAATGTTCAGAATAGCAAAAGGAAGGTGTTCACTGAATCAGATCAAAGTTTGGAGATGGTCTGAGACTTTTAGTCTTTTTGGGCTTCTGACATTCTGAAAAGGGCTGATTTGTGATACACTTGGGCTGATTTGTGAAAAGGTATGAATGACAAGAGTTTGATTGCCAACTTTTTGGGGTAAGATACTGGCACAACTGGGATCTCATTCTGATATAGGGAGGGACGAGGTAAGCCAAGATTTGGGAAAAATCGGGGTGTTACAATGTTTCCCTGCCCACTCGAACTTCTGATCGATCCTGGTTAATGCATGCAATGGAGAAGCCACAATCGAGAAGTGTCAGATAAACTTCCAAAGATATTGGCATGCTCCCAAAAAACTACGCACATTCGTAATTGTTCGCGGTTGCGGCCACTCGCGAATCACTTTTTCCTTGTCCGAGTCGATTTGCAACATACCGTTGCCGACCATGAATCCGAGGTAAATTTGAGTTTGCTGGCCGAACTCGCACTTCTTACAGTTGAGGCGAAGTCGATATTGCCGAAGCTGTTCGAACACCCTTTCGACATGAATGAGGTGCTCCTCCCATGAACGACTATAAACCAGTATGTCGGCGAGGTAAACGATCACAAAGTCATCGATGAATTGTCTCAATACGTCATTCATAAGACGCATGAAGGTTGCCAGGGCGTTGCAGAGACCAAACGGCATGACCAGCCATTCGAACAGACCTTGTCGTGTTTTGAACGCAGTTTTCCACGTATCCTACTCTCGAATGCTGACTTGATGATATCTTGACTTAAGATCCAACTTGGAGAAGACAACGGGATGCTTCAATTGGTCTAGCAGGTCGTCAATACGAGGAAGGGGGTACCGGTTCTTGATGGTGATCTTGTTCAGTGCTCGGTAGTCGATGCACGTACGCCATGTTCCATCTTTCTTTGGCACTAACACCACAGGAGATCCACAAGGTGAACTACTCGTTTGAATGATACCATCGTTTAGCAACTCACCAAGTTGTCTCTTGATCTCTTCATTCTCCAATACTGAGTTGAGATACATACTCAGATTGGGCAGTGTCGCATCAGACACAAGCTGAATTTCATGCTCGACTAGACGTTTCGGCGGACGACCCTGGGTAGTCTCGAACAGATCATTGTATTTTTCCAGCAGTCCTGACAGACGACCGGAATCCTCTCGGCACACCAACGAGAATGCTGGTCGAGTATCCTCACCTTGACCAATGGGTCGAATCATGACAAGCACATACTTGTGACATGCATTAACAATTCGTTTGGCTTGATTTGCGGTAATCAAGTTCAAAGGGTTAACGTGAATGTCTCTACTGATCACGAACTTAACTCCATCTTTGGTAAGGCCATACTCTTGCGCTCGCCGATGGAAGTGAGCGTCTCGATCATACAGATACGGACTCCCAAAGATCACCTGACAGATATCGATAGGGACAACATCACATTGCACCTCATCGATATATCGTGCAGAGATCGCAAACTTCAATACACACTGACTCGTAATCTGTTGGTTCACGTCGGATGTAAACCAACCCAGCGGATATGGTCGCGGATGTGTGGTTGTCTTCAAACCAAGTTGCCGAACTAGTCCAGCGGAGACCAGATTTTTCTGACTTCCGGGGTCGAATATCGCTGCAACCACTTCGTACTTCACCTGGATGTTGATGGTGAACAAGTTCTCTGTTGGATGATGGTCGTTTGGTGGATTCGAACCCTTCTCCATCGGCATTGCCATCAGAGACAAGGTCGTATCTATTGGATCTAGGTCGATCTAAACATCTAGGTTTTGATGATTAATGACGATTTGGATAAATCCATAATGATTAATATTGATCTGGATAATGACAGCCTTGAGGATTAAATGACAACTTAGATAAATCCTGATTTAGTACAAGTAAAATGAATTGAGGATTGATAAACCCTGAAATGGATGTTTCCTTAGTTGTGGGTTTTATATTGTTGCATATGTAGAGGGGGAGCTTAGTGGTTGCATCAATCTTGTGCTAAGTGAGAATCGATTTGTCATAAGATAAATCCTGAAGTTTGATGGCTCCTTATTGAGGTTTCGACATCGATGCATATGTTGAGAGGGAGCTCATTACATTGATCATCTGATCTGATTGCCATCATGACAAGTGCAGTATAGATCGTGTGCATAAGCATTTATCATCTACAACTCTATATGGTTGTGTATTTCATCTCATATTCATTTCTTATTTGTTGAATATGGTTTTGTCATTTCACCAGAAAGAGAAACTGTTGAGCTAACTCTTGTGTGGAGTAATTTCTCTTGTGGTGATCAATGACGACCTATATATGAGACTAACGTTATGCGTTGAGGTTATGTGTTGTAGTCTCAGATTGGTCGCGAGATGAAAGCAAGCAAAGGCGTGAAGAGAATGATGCCGATATGAGACATCTTGAGTGAGGTCAAGCTTAGTGAGATCGAGCTTTGCGAGGA
This sequence comes from Pharus latifolius, assembly GCA_019359835.1. Taxonomy (NCBI): domain Eukaryota; kingdom Viridiplantae; phylum Streptophyta; class Magnoliopsida; order Poales; family Poaceae; genus Pharus; species Pharus latifolius. The sequence goes on from CM033325.1 coordinate 38,404,426, forward strand.
CAAGCGTCGAGCGGTCGAGCTTCACGAGGTCGAACTTCACCGAAGGTAAAATCCAAGATTAAGGATTGTTTTCTTAGGATTTTACTGATCTCGGTGTTTGGAGACAGACCGGGTTGATAGGATTCTTTTTACTAGTTTGACCGTACTATTAAGAGGGGCCGAAAACTAGTAGCTTGAGTCTATCTAGTGTGGAAGCTCAAATGCATTCATATCATCTTGCACTAGTGTTTTATCGCCTCTTGCATTGCTAGAGAGTCTAAGTGTAGTTTGTGGTGCATTAGAGAAAATGCTTTGAAAATTGCACTTAGTCATGATCGTCAGCTATTTAAATTGGTTTATTTCCTAGAGCTGGTGGTGGTTGTACTTGCACATTCTGATCGTACCATTATCTGATACATGGTCGTGGTCATGTCGCTAGTTTGGTATTCTTTTGTTTAGGGCTTGGTCGTGGTTGTAGGAGTTCGAGCTGGTCATACCAGTCTTCGACTCGCTTGCGTACGCTCGACCAAACTCACTCGACCACCTATTTTCGATCGGATGTCAGACCTGTGTGGTCGTGGTCGTCGCTGAGTGTTAGCTGAGATATCCATGAGAAAACAGGAAATCCGCATGTGCAAATAACCAAATCAAGTTTGGAGTAAATTTGATAAGTTCTTGTTTTCATTTTGAATAGGCCGGATAGTGTCTGTGGTGGCCGAACAATGTCCGGCCAGTACACAACATCTGTGGCTTAGGAAAAACGAAACCAGAGACAAATGCATTTGTCCGGTGCATCTGTCCGGAGAAGGCCGGACATTGTCCGATGTGGCTGGACAATGTCCGGACCGTGTAAAACTTGTGAGGTTTTTATTTAAATGAAACCAGAGACAAATAGTTTTGTCCGGTGCTTTTGTCCGGGGTAGGCCGGACATTGTCCGATGTGGCCGGACAATGTCCGGGATGTGTAAACCTTGTGAGGTTTCGTTTAAATGAACCAGAGACATTTGTATTCGTTCGGAGGGCTTTTGTCCGAGACAGGCTAGACTTTGTCCGGTATGGCCAGACAGTGTTCGGCCTGTACAAATTTATTTGTGCCCTGATTTGAAGTGTTAACAGAGACAAATGCATCTGTCCGGGGTTTTTGTCCGGACATATGATCATTTGTCCGGCCTTTACAAACTGAGCCCCCAACGGTCACTGACGCGTTTGCAACGATCATTTGAGTTGTACTAACCGGACAATGTCCGAAGTGGCTGGATAATGTCCGGCCTGTACAAATCTGGCTCATTTTATTGCAAATGGCTAGTTTTTCTTTATACTTCGTGTTTGGCTTCATTTGAGGGTGCTCAAGGAGTTCATATTTCAGCTGATAAGCTAGCCAAGTCTTTGCATTTGCTTTTTTGCATCTAGAGGCTAGATTTAAGCCCAAATCTTGAGTAGATTTTAGAGAGACCAAATTGGGTGAGGTTAATAGTGCTTAGTGCACTTCAATCACCATTTGCATGCTAGTGCTAGAGTGTTGAGCATTCATTTGCATATTTGAGCTTCTAGCACGTGATTTGTTCAAGTGAGCGCATCCGACTTGTTACTCTTGGCGATCGCCTTCGCCTAGACAGTGTCGGAGGAGAGTCGCGATCTCTCCATTGAAGTTTGTCGGAGAGACCGGCAAAAGCTTGTGAAGGGTTTGGTGCTCGCCTATCCGGTGTGGAGAAGGAGCAACCCTAGTGAGATATCCTTCGTGGATATAGAAGCGAGGCTCACGAGTGAGCGCTTCAACGAGGAGTAGGGGAGACCGGGCGAGTCTCCGAGACCTCGGTAAAAATATTGTGTCAATTGCGTATCTCTTATTTGCTTTATATTCATCTTGACACAATTGCTAAATTTACTAATGTTGCATGTATGATTGAATATTTTTTATGGTCGAATGCAACTAGTTGACTAAATTGATTTAAGCCTCATTGTATAATCTAGGTTTCACAATTATATTGTTGAAATTGCTTAGTGGGGAAAGAAATTTTAAAAGCCTCCTAATCACCCCCCTCTAGTCGGCATCTTTGATCTTACAATTGGTATCAGAGTAAGGTCTCTCTTTTATCGGCTTTACCGCTAGAGAGAAAGGATGAATTCGCTAGAGAATTTTGGATTGTTAGCTCCTCACTTTTATAGCTCAAATTATTTACGTTGGAAAATTATGATGAGTACTCATCTTAAGGCATTAAATTTGAAATTATGGAGATTAGTGCAAAAGGGTATGGCTAACTCATTATCTTCGGATAAACATACTCTTATTTTATATACAAAGGCTAAAGATGTACTTCTTGAATCACTTAGCCAAGATGTGCTCAAATTAGTGAGTGGTTGTTCGAACGCTCACGATGTTTGGATCACCCTTGAGTCCTTATTTGTTGGCACATCTAGCTATGAGCATGCTAAGATGCGTATATTATTGCGGGACTATGAGGCATTTGTGATGTTGGAGCTTGACACAATCTCCACCATGTATGATTGATTGATCAACATCACAAATGAGCTCAAAGCCCTTGGTGCTAATATTTCCGATCTAGATATTTGTAGGAAATTACTCCAGGTGTTGCCAGAGGGTTGCTATGAAGACTTCATCACCAATCTTGAAAATGGTGACCTTTCCGACACTTCACCGAGCGAGCTCATTGACATGCTTATGTCAAATGAGAAAATGTCCAAAGAAAAGGACATGTGTTCCACCTCCGAGCATATCGAGGACAATGATTTAAATGCGGAGGATCAGGAGCTTTCGAGTGAGCTCAAAATCGAAGATGATGTGGTTTGCCCTAGCAAGACAAAGGCGAAATTGTGCAAGAAGAGCTAGAAAGAAAGCGTCGAAGTCGAAGTCTTCATCTCAACACAATTCTATATGCCCTTCAGCATGCGACTCGACGGTATCAAATTCTAACCTCTTAATAATGAGCTCATGGATATAATTATAGAGTTAAAAGGCTTGCTTGGGAATATGACTAAAAGTCTTAGCACTTTAACGAACGATTACTCATCCTTAAAAGTGCAACATCAAGAATTGAAAAATTCTTATGATTCTTTGCTTGCCAAAAATGCCATTAGCTCCACATGTGTATTAGATGTTAGAGTTGCTTGTGACTCCCCTATTGATCCATCTCTAGAGTCATACACTTCTACTTCACATGCTAGCAATAATTCATTGGTTAATTCATGGTTAAATTCAAATGCTAGTTTTGTGGACACTAGTACTTCATGTGATAATATGTCTAGTGATTCATTTAATAATTCACATGATTGTACGGTTGATACTAGTAACTCATATCATGTTTCACCTAGTGATTCATCTTTATGCCATGGTGTTAGTTCTAGTCGCTCCTCTCGGATATGCCTAGCTCATCTAGAGATTTTAATGCTATGTCTTCTAGTTCATCTACCTGTGATGATATGCCGTCTTGTTCTTATTCATGTATTAATACGGAATCATCTCAAACACCTAAAATTGAAAATGATGAACTTAGGGGTAAAATAAATAGATTGAGCAAAAATCTTACTAGAAATCATATGAGTTGTGCTATGCTTGCAAAACCCCTTTTAGATCATAAAAATTCATTTAAATAGGGAAAATTAAATCATGCACATTCATCTAGTAAGACACATCATATACTCCACCACACTCATACCATTTCTTTTAAAAAGCCCTCACGGACCTCATGTCATTTAAAAGAGCAACATTTGTATGAGTGCGCATCTAATCTTTTTAGAGTTGTTTCTTTTGGCTCTTATTTGATTTCTTACTCTAAAAAGGGTTTAATTGCAAAAACTATTAATTTCTATTCTCAAAAACCTAAAGACAGAGCTATTTGGGTACCAAAGGATTTATGTGACAAGGCTAGAGGTCCTCGTATGGTTTGGATACCAAAAGGGGCTTAAATCTTTTTGATGTGGTTCATAAAATCTTTTGCATTGCTTTTTCTCCTTCTATTCTTTGATTGTTTTAAATCTTTATGGCCAACTATACAAGAGGATGAAAACTTGAAAATTATGTTGTTGCATCATTTGGGGGTTACAATTTAAAATGCTTTTGTTGTCTATTGCCCCTCATATATGAGACTTCTCTAAATTGCAAGCATATGTTTTAAAAAATGAGCTCATTTGGTCAAAAAATCAATTTTCCATCCAAAAGGCCAAAAATCATCAATTCTTATCAAAATGGTCTTCAAAATGTAATTAAAAGGTTTTTAGAGGCTTTAAATGAAAAACAATGTCAAAAAGTTCTTATAAAAAACTAGTCTCAAAATGATCTTCGAGTATCTTGTTTTCCAACCAAATTGTTTTCGAACGCAAATCAAAATCTATTTGGAATTTGTGAAAACTTTCTTTACAAAACTCCTAGATATTATTATCCCGAAGAAGTTTAAAATTAAAAAATTTCTCAAAAGAGTTCTCATTTGAAAGTTATGGGTATTTGAATCTCATCGAAAAACTTGCTTTGACCTGAAATATCCTAAATATACAAAACATGAGTTTCGCTATTTTTATGGTCTTTATTTGTGAGCCTTGGTTCAAAATGATTTGAATAACTCATGTAAGCCCTTTCATGTCAAAAATCTCATGAAAATCAAATTTGAACTCAATTTGCAAAAATTTGTCAATTTTCAACCTTCTTGCTTAACACAAAGTTCATTTGACCATAACTTTTGATTGAAAAATCCTTTTTAGAAAATTCTTTTTTGAAAATGTATGATACATTGAGAATCATTTCTGAAAATTTTCATTTCATTTGGATTTGATTTGAGCTAAATTGACTCTTTTCTCAAATCAAATATGAAACTTGCAAAATTCAGTTTTCTCATGGTTTTGGGCTGACTTGTCATTTTCATATCTCTCTATTGGTTGGCTATTTGGAGAAAGTTTCTATATGACATTTTATCCTCTATAATTTGTCTTTCTTGATAATTTATTTCAAAATTATTGGAAGCCATTTGCATAGATTTTCAAGTGCGTTTAAAAATGTAAAATGATTTTCTGAAACCTGAAATCTGAAACTTTAAATCTGACCAACATTTGTCTTTTTCATATCTTATTGTTGGATCATATCTTGGCTTCACTATAAAAGGCAATCTTGTTCCTCATTGCATTATCTATCTTCAAAACTTATTTTGGAATTTTTGGAACTTATTTGAATATGTTTCAATGATTATAAAGAAACCAACTTGTTTAAGAAAATTTTAGTCAAATTGGATGTCATCTCTTCAATTCTTCCATTTGACCAAAATATTTGATTCTTGGATCTTCATGGAAAGTGCTTTTGTTGATGAGTTCTATCTTTATGAAACTTTCCATGAGTTTTGGTATTTATTTGGATGTTTTCTCAATTTGAGTTCATTCGGATTCTTGTTGAGCTTTTGATTTTCAAATAGATCATTTTCATCTCTTGCACATTTTTTATAACCAAACTTGGATGACACATTTAGGGGGAGCAACTTCAAAGTCATTGAACCCTTGTATACCCTAATTGTGCACATATATCACATTTTGCAAGCATTTCGGTAAAAAGGGTCCTTTTCGAGCAAAAAGGTAAAAAGAGCTCAAAACCTTCAAAATGTTCAAAATTACTTCAAAACGTTCATAAATACGTTTCAAATATAGTTTCAAAGGTTTTGGAAGTGAAACAAAAGGTTTTCGAGCTAGAATGCAAAATTTCGACAAAACTGAAAACTTCTGGATCTTGTTTTAGTCCAAAACGATTCAATTCCATAAAACAAGATGGGTTGAGATTTGATCAAAACTTTCTTCGTGAAACATTTAGAACTCACTCACTCGAAGATAGTTCATACTGAACTTATTCTCAAAAAGCCTATGTTTTCCAAATTATCACATATCCTAGGTTGCTCGAAAACGGCTATCGACCCGAAAATACCCAAAAGTGCATTTTTGTGATTTGAGCTATTTGGACCGAACTTTCTCCCATGTTTTGGTTTGAAATAGTATTTCAAACTCATCCATGTCCAAACATTTGAGAAAAATCGAAGTTTCATCAAGATTTGAAGTTCTTGTGAAAATCAATATTGGTTTTACTCTTTTACCCAAAAATCACTTCTTGAGAATTGATTTCATGATCTCCTTCAAATCAAATTCATTCAATTTGCATCCAACCATGTTCCTGACTTACCATTCAAATCTATTATCGAACTTGATTTCAATTTTAAAGCAAAATTGCAAAAATCACAAATTTCAGAGTTTTTGCTGACTTTTCTGAACTGTCCGGACGTTGTCCGCCCAAAGCCGGACTCTGTCCGCCCCTACCGGACTTTGTCTGGCCCCAGCAGACACTGTCCGGGCTATGTGAAATTGAATTGTTTCTGATTTTTTCAGCTGATTCTTTTGCCTCCTGGTTTTGTCACATCCTTGCTCTAATTGCTTCCCATACCTTTGCATTTGATCATGATTCATATGATGGTGTTTAAAATGTCTTTGATTTGTGATTTTGGATATTAAATAAATATGTTTTTCATGAATTTGGAGCATATTCAAATGAATTTGAGTTTTGAGTTTATTTTTGAAAATTTGAACTCCTCACTAGGTCATATGCTTTGATCTCAACCTTGTGACCTAAACATGTTTCGACAAACCTCCTTTTGGCATATTCCTCATTTGTATGTCTTTTTGTGTTTTATGCCAAAAGAAGTGAATTTTTTGATGATTGAATCTATTGTTTCCAATTGAGTTGGTTTAAAAGCTCAAAATCCTTTCTTACATCAAATGATTTTCAAAATGAGAAGTTTGACGTAATTATCATCAAACATTCAATCGAGACATTATACTCTTGTGTGTCAAATACATATTGATGACATGACTTTTGATTATACTAATGAATCTCTTTATCAAGAATTTTTGTGAGACGACGATTATGGAAAGCGAGATGATTCAAGATGCAAATGATTGAAGGGCAAAGTTACTTCCATGCACGACAAAACAAGCAACTCAAGAATGCGATGTTCAAGAGTAAATTCAAGCATGTGAAACAATCGCTCAAGAGCCTCGAGATGCACAATGATGATGCTATTACAACTCTCATGGCTACAAATGAACATCTCGACATGAACAAACACGAAAAAGCAGTCAATTCTAAACCCCATCAATCTTTGATTGGTAGTTTCACTTTATTTTACCGCATTTAGACTCGAAATCTTGTTTAGTGAGTATTTATATGCTAGCTTTCGACCATCTCCTAAGGAATGTCATATGATTGCCATTAAATGCATTCTTAGGTAATTGAAATACAATCCTAGATAGATCTTTGATATCCGAAAAGTATAAATCTTGAATTACTTGATTATTCGGATTCGGATCTTATGAATTGCAAGATCAAATCAAAAGTACATCCGGTGGTTGTTATGCTTAAATTCTCATGGATGAAACAAAATATTGGATTATAGAATTGCCTTTGAATATATGCCACTTAAGAAATATTGAAAGTGTCATAAAGATGGTGTCGACGATTCGGACTCGGGGTCCTCAGTCGATCTTATGCAGAATTTGTGAGTTGTGAGACCTTTCAAGGTGTCCCTCTAGAAAGGGATGATGAGCAATGTCCGTTGGGGCACAGAGAGATTTATACAGGTTCAGGCCCTCGATGGTGGGAGTAACAGCCCTACGTCCTGTTGTGATTTCACTATGTATGGAAAACGGTTTACAAGGTTGGAGAAAAGATCATCACAGGCGAAGATCTTTTCTGTGTGATTGTCTAAAAAAGACTAAACTAACTTATGGAAGCTTGTGCTTGATCTGTCGTCTTCTTCGATCCCCCTCGTATTGTACATTTTCTCACCCTTTTTATATTGGTCGAAAGGGCGCCAATGCACAACGGTTTTGAACGGTTGCTTGGGTGAAGTTTTGATAACCGCACTTAACTTCCACACAGGTTTAACACGTGCAATCAAGTGATAACTGCACATGTCAACCTCCTGGCAGTTTTCTTCATACGTGGAAGAATCATCACGATCCTAGGAATATGCCTACTGCAGAGCTAGCAATCCTGAATTATTCTGATCGAGGGTAGTCCACGACCTTCTGACTGCGCATCGTCTACTGTCTCCTGACCGCGTAGCATCCGCGATCTCATGATTGCGCAAAGCCTGCGACCATAAGTCATTCTTGTGTCCGCGCTTCTCAGGTCGTCTGAGATCATAACAGTGGACCTTCAGACACTCATTTGGTTTGAATCTGTCTTGAACCAAATGTGCATTATTTTGAACTAGCTCGGGTAACAATGCTCGTCAATTAGCCCCCAAATTTGAAGAAAATGAAGAGACATATTTACTTCAAATTTTAATCCTGCATCGGATAAGTGACCAGACGCTTCAACTTCTACACTTAGTGGCGCACTACGTGCGGCGGTTTATTTCCTGAGACGTGTTCCGGGTTGTTTTTGATAGGTAATGATAGCGCTGCTGACGTGTTTTTTAACCAGAGATAAAACTGTAAATATGTTTCAAAAACTCGAGGCATTCGAAAAAATGAACCGACACCCCTGGGTGCTATAAATATTGAAGCCTCTTAGCCCTAAAACTTCACAAGTTTTTTCCGGCTAAGTCTTTTCCAAAGCTATCTTTCCTTCTCTTCTGTTTTCACCTCAATGGCGGATCAGGACTCCAAGAACATCATTGAGATTGAAAGTGATGAAGAGGAAGTGATACCCGAACTTGACCAGGACTTCCAGAAGGTAAGTTTTTTCTGGAACTTTTGGTTCAAGTTGTCATTTTATATTCTGATCATTTCCAAAATGCTTTTTGGGAATTCACAGGTGACTGAAGAGCTGGTTCCTTTAGGGAAGAAACCCAAGGTTGATGAGGGATCCTCCAGGGGTACAAAGGTTGGGGATGCATCATTGCGCTCTCCTTCCTTGTCCTATGTAGTTCTTCCTATACATGCAACTCGGCAGGTCGAACCTTCATCTCTACCTTTGGAGATCCAAAATACTACTTCAAGGATTTCTCCTTCTTCTGATCAGCTTTCTCCATTGCGATCAAGTGATCCCCATCTTTTGATGGGTTATCAATTTTCTGGCGGGAAGGTTGCATTCCACGACCTGATGGTCCTCGACTTTGTTGGGTGATCTACTTTCTAGGGGAAACACTTCATCCTCCCGTCCAATCTTACCTCGAGGATTGTTAATTGTTTTCATTTCCTCTGCTGGTCGTTTTATCTTGTAAAACTAACAGATACATGTACAGGAGATGAAAATTTCTGGAGCCCCCAGCAACCATTCTATTGAGATCCAACCTCTTTCCCTCGAACAAACTCTCCAGAAGGAAAAAGAGGCTCTGGAGAAGAAGACCAAAGAAATTTTTTCGGCCATTCTGCACCTGGCAGAATGTTATGACAACTCCAGCAAAGAGGTGCACCAATTCCGCTTGGAGAGGGACTATGCTCAGCAGCAGCGAGAACTCTCCGATACAATAAGGAATAACAGCGCTTCTTTGATTTGGGATGATGTAGATAGGCTTAGAGCCATACCCAGTTCTCTAGGGGCAGCCAGTGTTGATCCCACTGATGCTAATATGTCCCTGGGAGAACTTTGTAAAATGCTATCAGACCAGGTTGACGCTTTGGTCGCCTGTGTCCCTTTCGTATGTAAAGACTGTCAGAAATAAGAATTTTCTTTACCTTACACACCTTGATTTCTCAAGAAGTATTATGCAAGACTTATAATCCCGAATTAAAACTCTTCACAATTTCTGTGTAAAAATATGGTCACAAAAAATACCTTTGCGACCACATAGGTAAATCCGAAACAACTTTTTCGATCAGAAACGCATTGATGTGCTATACTGCGTCCAGTACTGGTATCGCGATCAGAACTGAAACCGCGATCAGAACATAATGCCTTAATCGAGCGATAATCATATATGTTGCGATTACCCACTTGCAGCAATCGCAGAATTGCATTGCAATCAACATGCAAATCTCGAGACGATCACAGAACTGCATTGTGATCAACACATAAAAAATTACTTTACAAGATGATCACAGAACTGCATTGTGATCTTTGCAAAATTTTCATGTTTTTGTGTGCACCTTGGCCCCCGAATTTGAAACAAAAAATAATGAAAATATATTTTGTTCCGGATTCATTGTAAGGAGTGCATAACGGGTTTATAGCGAGAAGGCACCCATTATGAGAAATTAATAAAATATTCGGCGAAGGGTTGTCTCCGGCATATAAAAGGAGAAGGTAGCTTCCTGAGGAAGTTTCACAACCAAAAACCCTTCGCCTGTCTTAGAGTTTCTCGCCGCACAAAACCCTCTTCTGTATTCCTCATCTTCGCCGTCTCCAAAGTCACCACCTTTCTTCCCAATCCTTCGCAAGAAATGGCATCCTGGAGCCAATCCGTTCACCATACAGAAGAGAGCCTGGTGGCACTAGAGAAAGAAGAGATTCTCCCTCCCCGGCTGCTAATCAACTGGCAGCCAGCGGAGAAAGATCAAGAAACCCCAATCGTCCAAGAGGGAGAATTGGTGATCTTCGAGGAATACCTGCGCTGCGGGTTCCGATTCCCAGAAAGCGAGTTTCTGCAGGGAATCTTGGTACACTATGGGCTGGAGTTAGTGAACCTCCACCCAAATGCAGTCCTCATTTTGGCAATTTTCCAACACCTCTGTGAAGCCTTCGTCAGAGTGCTTCCAAGCGTGGAACTTTTCTGACGCTTCTACTTTTCGGCATGGTCAAAAAGTGCCAATGCCGCTGGGTGCATCTACTTCCATATAAGGGAGAAGAAAGAGTACCCATTCCCACCCCTATGGGACTCTGTACAAGGGTGGTACCAGAAATGGTTCTACTGCACCCCTCCGTCGGAGAGCGGACTATGGTTTGCGAACACCCGACCGAAGAAAGCCAGTGAGTTAGACTCCCTTCCCGCTCTGAGTGCAGAACAGAAGAAACAAGCTCAAACTATTCTTGACCTAGTCCAGCAAGGCTTGACCGCGCGTGATATCATACGCGACTTCATGAAGAATCGGATAAGCCCCCTGCGTGAAAGGGCACATCCTGCTTGGGAAGTTAAGTCCATGGCGGACAGCACCCTGGACTATAATAATGGTATGTCCTTTAATAAACAAAACACACATTTTTACTGACTAAAAAATGATGTATTTGTTAACATGCTTGTTTGTGACACAGCTCTATCTTTGTCCGAGATCAAGAAATTGACAAACTACCTCCTTCAGGCGTATAATGCCACTGTGGAGGGAGCTAAGGGATCGCCTCGCCCCCAGAGCTTAATTAACACTGGCGATGATCTTAAGCAGGAGCGCCAAAAGGTATGACCTTTCCTAACAAGCTCTGTTGTAAATCATCCACTTGTCCTGAATTACCAAAAACATTTGGAATAATACAGCTTCTAGGGAAGTTTGCTGAGGCGATGCATCCAAGTGAGGACGTTGGTCCTTCGGGGGGACCAGCTGTGAAGAGGGTGAGGAGGACCCCTTTGAAGCACGAAGTGAAGGACCCTGCTCTGAAAAAACCCAAGAAGATCCTAGGAGGGGCTTCTTCACAAAAGAAAATCACAACCGCAAAAAAGACTGCGGTAAGATATTCAGTACCCCCTGTAACCCCAAGTACGAGTGGAAATTACTTCTTCGTTGTACAGGGTGAAGGGAGCGAGGACGAGGAGGATGACATTCCTCTAGTTCGTTGCAAGAGGAAGGCGATTGACCTTTTGGGAACAAGCATCCCAGAGAGGTCGGCTTCCCCTCAAATCGGCGAAGTCTTGTCTCTGACTGCAGGGCCAGAGACGGCTACAATGGGCCCCGTGACTACTGACAATCCTGTGGTTACGGGTGAAACCCTGGTGCCTGAAGCTCACGAAGCCTCAAGACTTACAACACCTCTCCTTCCGATAGAAAGAGCGATTGTGGTAAGATTTCTCATAATCCTGCATGTTTTCATTCCTCTGTACACATCTATTGAGTTGTGTTCATACAGGGAGAGGAGGATACTGTCCTCTTTAAGAGAAGGAAAACGAGGACGGATAAAGACTCTTCCCCGAGAGCAGCCATCAAGCTCTTCTCCCTCGGGAGCACATCATCGAAACCCAAATCATGGGTGGGGTTTCGAATAATGTGAGAACTTTTCTAATCGTCATCTAAATATGACCGACCAGAAGTTTCTTCATCTTTCAATATGTCTGTCTGTTGGCGCAGAGATGCTGCACCCAGTACCCCAGTGACCTCGACAAGCCATGGCACACCCACTACGGAGGTCGCGGGAGAGCCAAGCTCGATTCCCGTGGCTGAAGAGGTTCTTCGGGCCATCGTGGATGGAATGGCAGAGGAAATCCCTTCCCAAGGGACGGAAATTGAAGTCCCGGTCATGGAGGGGGAACAACAGGAAAAGTCATCTGCTGCCCCTACTGCGAACACAACAGGTCCTGAGGTTAGACCTCATGCTGATGTTGAGAGCGACTCAATCAGCAATTACATAGAGGTATGAACAATTTTTATTTTCCAATCCGCAACAAATTCCGGAACATTCAAGTCTCAAGAGCGATTTCTTATTGTGTTCTAGGACTTGACCCGTGTGGCTACCAGATCAACAGCTATTGCAAAGCATCTTGAGGTAGCACAACATAAGAACAGCCGGCTAGAACAGTAAGTATAGTGCTCTTCGTTCATGTTAACTTGAATCCGTATTTAAGCGTAACTGGTTGTCCTTCTTGATACAGAGAAAATGCCTTCCTGCACAAGAGCATGGCTGATCGAGAGAATCAAGAAGAAGTTGCAGCTGTGAGATATTCTTCTTTGGAGAAGAAACTTCGCGACGCGCAGTCAAAGCTTGCTTGTAAGTACATTCCTGACCAGAAGAAAACTTCACATCATATGAGCTTTACTTATAGTAAATATTTACTATGTTTGTACAGCACAAGAGGATCAAATAAGCCATCTCTCAGAAGAGAACAAAAACCTTCAGACAACCATCGAGTTGCGAAGCTCGAGAATTGATACTGCCAGCATGGAGAATAAGGGACTGAACGAAACAATCTCCTCCTGCAGTAGTACTCAATTAGACATCTTCGAAAAGTTGAAGATGGTGGCCACTCTACTAAAAACAGACGTGATCGAGTCGCAAAAGGACAATCCAAGCCTTAGCAAGTTGGCCACACTGGTCGCGGCACAAACCGAATCACTCCTCAAGTATCTTCCTGAAGATACAAAATGGCAGGAAGAGGCGTTAAGGTCAAATGTCAGATCCGTAGCCTCTGCCATTCTCTGCAGATTACGATTCCACCACGGCCCAAATTTGAATTTGAAGCCGGTGGTAGGAGATGCAGAGATCGAGAGTGGTCGATTGAAATCCATCTCTGAAGAAGTCAAGCCTCTAGTCGAAGATCTATTGAAAGAGCTAGGCCTCATTTGATTTTCTTGTAATGATATCTCTCAGAAATTATTCCTGTAAAATTACATTTATAATATGTGAATGCGTGCCTTAAATTTTTTGAAAGAAAAGCACTTCTTTTTGTTTCATGTTGCGACCATGTTCCCCTAGCCCCCTCCTGAGATTATGTATACTGAAGACATAGTATTATAAGCGCAGGAAAAATATGGGTGTAACTCCGACCAGACCAATAATCATTTTCAATACAACATCCGAACTTATTGCGAACCGGCAGCCACTCTAATGACCAAGGACATGCCAGCAAGCCTCGTGTGCGTTGAGAAACGGCTTATTGAGGGGTGTCTTGTCTGGAAGTGATCACGAGATTGGCCAGCGAATCCGATTGAGGTATCATAGTGATACAATTATCGGAGACCAGCCCCCAAGCCAGACTCGTAACATATGGGAAAAAGGAATGATTATCACATGAAACAACTAAAAGTATTGATTTTGTTAAATCATGCTAATTGAAAAGGAAAAGGGCTTGGTAACTTACACGTAAAACTTGCGCAGTTGATCAATGTTCCATGTATTGGATAAGATTCTACCATCCTCCATTGCTAGCCGAGCCGATCCTAGTCGCGGCATCGAGACAACAGTGTAGGGACCTTCCCATTGAGGGGAAAATCTATTGCGATTACATTGGTTTTGTATTTTACATAAAACCAGATCACCCACGTGAAGGCTACGTGACCGCGCCCTTTTGTTATGGTATTTGCGCAAAGCTTGCAAATACACCGCGGACTTGATCAGAGCTCGATCACGTTTTTCCTCTAGGAGGATTAGATCTTGTAATCGTTGTCCGTTCTGATCAACTTGTTCGAATTGATCTGTTCGGACAGAACCAATACTAATTTTCATGGGTAACACAGCCTCAGCTCCGTATACCAGATGGAAAGGTGTCTCACCGGTGGCTCGACTAGAAGTAGTGCGTAGTGCCCACAGAACGGTATAGAGCTCATCTACCCAAGACCCCGAGCGTGTCTTAAGGCGATCAAAAACACGCTTTTTGGTGCCCTGCAATATTTTCCCGTTGGCACGTTCAACGGCACCATTGCTCTGCGGATGAGCTACAGAAGCAAAGCACACCTTGGTTCCAATATTGTCGCAATAGTCCAGAAAGAGACCGCTAGCGAATTGGGAACCATTATCAGTGATGAGACGATTCAGAACACCGAATCGAGTTACAATGTTCTTATGAAAGAACTTTTGTGCAGCAGCAGCAGTGACATTGCGTACTGGCTCGGCCTCAATCCACTTTGTAAATGTGTCAATGATTACGAACAAGAACTTGTATCCATTGACCGCTTGTGGCATAGGACCAACAATATCCATCCCCCAAACCGCGAAGGGCCATGATAGAGGGATAGTTTGTAGAGCGTAGGCAGGCTGGTGGATCTGTCTCGCATGAAATTGACACTGAGGACATGTCTTGACCATATTTTTGGCATCATCAAGTGACGAAGGCTAGTAAAATCCTTGTCGGAAAACCTTCCCGACCAATGTACGGAATGACGCGTGTGCACCGCATACACCATCATGAATTTCTTTCAAGAGGGATTCACCTTCCTCTTGGGACACAGCGCATGAATACTCCTTGAGTACCTTTTCTATACAGAACTCCTTCTATTAGTTTGTATAGGCGCGCTTTTCAAATTAACCGATCGCTCTCGGTTTCATCCTCGGGCAAGGTCCCGTGTTCGAGATAGACCCTCAATGGATGGGTCCAATCTAGTTCATGTCCGAGGTTGGTAACGCAGACTGTTACCAGATCATCCTCAGTCGTAGTCATGATCAAAGGATGTTCCAAGTGTTCGACGAACACTCCTGCCGGGGCGGATGTGCGTGAGGACCCAATTTTGGATAATTGGTCTGCGAGAATATTGTCCTTTCGCGGGATGTATTGGACTTTGAAATGACTGAAATGTTTTTCCAATCTCCTCACTTCCCCCAGGTAATGCGCCATTGTCTCATCGGAGGTACTATACTTCTTGTTTACCTGGTTTATAACCAGCTGTGAGTCTCCCCTCACCACCAATCGACGGACTCCGAGGAACTTTGCTACCCGGAGCCCTGCAATAAGACCTTCATACTCTGCTGCGTTGTTGGTCGCAATAAAGTGTAGTTGAATGACATACTTGAGTTGGTCACCCTGAGGCGTGACTAGGACCACTCCAGCCCCCGAGTGTTGAAAACTGCGAGAGCCATCAAAATACATCGTCCAGTGATCGGGGCATGCCAAATCTTCAGGCTCCTGCATGGGTGGTTCAGGATTAGTCCATTGGACCACAAAGTCGGCCAGGACCTGAACTTGACCGCGGTGCGGGACGTGAAATGGATGTCGAACGCTCCGAGTTCCACAGCCCATTTCGCGATCCGACCGGTTTTCTCCGGATTCCGGACAATGTCCCCCAAAGGAAAAGATGAGGGGATTGTGATCTTATGTGCTTGGAAGTAATATCGTAGCTTACGGGAAGCCATGAGCAGTGGGTAAAGTATTTTCTGGACCTCAGGGTATCGCTCCTTTGGACCATGAAGTACTTCGCTTATGTAGTAGACGGGTTTGTGCACACCTTCTCTTTTTGCGATCAAGACAGCGCTAACCGCGTAAGTGTGGCCGCCAAGTAAAGGAGTAATGGTTCCTCTTTATTAGGAGAAACCAAGACCGGCGGACTGAATAAATATGCTTTCACCTCCTGAAATGCTTTTTCGGTCTCATCGGACCAAGTAAAATTATGGTGTTTGCGCAGAGCTTCGAAGAAAGGTAGTCCCTTTTCGCCCAGTCGCGAGATGAATTGGCTTAATGCCGCCATGCGACCTGCCAGGTGCTGAACATCTTTGATGGTCGAGGGAGACCTCATTTACTCGATAGCCCTAATTTTTTAAGGGATTAACCTCGATTCCTCTGGAACAAATGAGAAAACCTAGAAGTTTTCCAGACGAAACCCCAAAAGAACATTTCTCTGGGTTTAATTTTATTCCAAATCGATTCAAATTACATAAGGTTTCAGTAAGATCGTCTAAATGAGACAAACTTTTTAAGCTCTTTACAACCAAGTCATCTACATAAGCTTCAAGATTACGCCCATCTGGGAAAGAAAGGTCTTTTGCATCAAGCGCTGGTACGTGGAACCGGCGTTCTTGAGACCAAATGGCATTCTGACGTAGCAGTAGGTGCCGAATGGTGTGATAAAGGCAGTCTTCTCTTCATCTTCTTCCGCCATGCTAATTTGATGATATCCTAAGTAAGCATCCAGGAAACTCATCAGTTTGCAACCAGCAGTAGAATCGACCAGTTGGTCGATGCGGGGAAGGGGAAAATCATCCTTCGGACAGGCACTATTTAGGCTGGTGTAGTCGATGCACATGCGTCACTTGCCATTTGACTTACGGACCATGACCGGATTTGCAAGCCATTCCGGATGATTGACTTCGCGAATAAATCCGGCCTTTTGGAGCTTATATAACTCCACTAGGATGGCTTCCTGCCGATCAACAGCAAAACGCCTGAGCTTCTACTTTATTGGTCACTGTCCAGGTTGAATCGCTAACCTGTGCTCAATTACCTCCCTTGGGACACCAGGCATGTCGGATGGTTTCCACGCAAACACATCTGCATTAGCTTAGAGGAAAGTAATGAGCTCGAGTTCCTATTTGTCATCCAGGCCTGATCCAACCCGAATTGTCCTAGATGGATCATCTGGGTACAACGGAACCAACTTTAATGTTTCATCTGGTCGAGGAGCGGCTTTGATCGTATCAATGGACATTGTGGCAATCTGGGCTTCTCAGAGGGGAAGCTGATCTACCATCTCTAGGGATAACCGATCACACGTCAATGCCACGTTGCGACTGCCTCGGACCAAAATAACACCCTTGGGGCCAGGCAACTTGCCGCACTGATAAGCGTAGTGCGTAGCCATCATGTATTTAGCGAGAGTTGGCCTGCCAAAGATTGTGTTATAAGCCGAATCACAATCAATTACATCAAAAGTAATCAATTCTGTTCGGAAGTTATCTGGTTCACCCAGCATGACCAGGAGCACCACCTGTCCCAGTGGCATCATAGAGGGACCAGGAATTATCCCATAAAACGGATGAATTATGGGTTTGATTTTCGAACGAGGAATTTGCATCTCGTCCAATGTCTTGACCAATAGAATGTCCAAGGAACTACCTCCATCGATCAGGACCCTTTCGACTCTTGCATTACTGATAATTGGGGTTATGACCAAAGATAGCCTCAATGGTCGAGTAAGCCCCACAGGGCAATCAGAGCAATCAAACGTGAAAGGAGTATCTGACCAATGGGGGTATTGAGGTTCACCAAGGGGAGTCTCCGCTTGGTTCACCTCTTGAAAAAAAGCTTTAAATTGCCGTTTAGAAACAAAAGAGGAGGAACCTCCGAAAATAACATTGACATGATTACAAGGTACCTGGTAGGAAATCTCTTCGTCCCTGCTGGTGTCTCTTAGCCCGCAAGTCTGTTCTTTTGGTGGCAAGGTCGACATTGGTCCGATCCCCTGGTAGAAGTCATCCAACTGCTTCAACCAACTCCGGCAATTCTTGAGGTCGTGGCCAGCAGAATTGTGGAGTGGACACCACCTCTTGCCTTCCTGCGGGTTAGTCGACTTCTCTGGTTGGTCGGCACTGCGACCACCAGATGCAGTTTTATTTTTAAACAAAGATTTGTTACCTTTGGTCGACGGAGGTTTCTCTGTGACCGCGACCTCTCAGTATTGTCCAGTTCGACTCCTTTTTGATTTCTTTGACTTCCCGCCTGATGAAGATTCTGGCTTCTTGTTCGAATCCTCTCTCTTTAAGTCCTTGAGACCTTGTTGAGGCAGTAAGTTACCTTTGTCCACCATCTGATTCCACTCAACGGCCTCGGCCGCGTCGGAATATCAAAAAGATCGTCTACTGATCGAGGGGGGTGGATGAGCAAATCCTCCGTAAACCTCCGATATCGAACGGCGTGTTTGAACGCCCTGATAACAGAATTATCAACTATGTTCAGAATGGTGTTTCTCACCCCGACGAATCTTTTGACAAACTGACGAAGAGTTTCGGTCAACGTTTGTCGCAGTCGGTGGAGGTTGTCCTCTTTTCCCGGCTTCTGATAACAATTCTGAAAATTGTTGAGGATGGCATCGCACAACATTTCTCAGTTATATATCGAACCCTCGGGCTGATTGAACAGCCAGGTTCTTGCCAGTCCCTCGAGGACTGTAGGTAAATAGTTGGCCATGACCCAGTCATTGCCACTCGCTGCCTGAATAGCAGTGATGTAAATTTGAAGGAACTCTGATGGATTCTGAGTTCCGTCAAATCTTTCAATAGCCTCCGGTTTAAACTTATCCGGCCAAACGACCGCGCGAAGGCCGGGTGAGAAAGCTTTGCAACCAACATAAGGACCATGGAGGGATCGGCGACTCTCGACCTGATCTCGGGCGACCTCACATGAAGGAGACACCACGCGTGGCCCCAGGCGAGAGTGGACAGGAATTCGTTCCCGATCACGAGAATTTCCCGCCCATCTGGCTTTGTCATGCCAAGACAGCACTAGTGGTGGACGATTCCGTCTACTAGAACTAGAGTTAGAGTATTCTGTTTCATGGGAACGTATTGCCGATCGAGAAGAGGCTGTAGGGGTCGCATCGGATGCGACCTCGTCTAACCTCTCCGCCAAGATTCTGGCGAAAGCTGGTTTCTGCGTATCTGTGACAGTAGGAGGAAAATTACGCAGGACCTCTGCGATGGATCGAAGCCGACCATGCGTGCTTCTCCTGGGTGCGCCAGGTGTCACCGCCTCTTCGTCCACCGGTAAATGTCCCGGGGGTAAAGGAGGTGTTTGGTCGCGTCTGCGACCATGCGAACGACGGGAGGAACTCGGAGCAGCGTCGTAACGAGCTTGCGCATTTTGCAGAGCCTCTAGGGCTGTTTTGCGGAGCTCATTATCTTGCTGCTCACGATCTTGATCCTCCTTTTGTCTGCGCTCTTGCTCTTCTTTCTGCTTGTGCTCCTGTTCTTCCCTGGCGATCCGCTGATCGGGCGTTTCTTCCGATAAAGCAGTGAATTGCCTAGGGCACGAGGTCGCCGATGGAGAGAACATCTCTGTTTGTTCCTTAGTCGGACTCGAAATCAAAGAGACGATGGAGGTTAGCAGGATCGAACCTCCCCGGACTAAATTCCTGGTCAACATCGCCTTTGCCCTTGGCGGGGTCGTGCGATAGGCCGGATTCAACCTCTAACGCCATAGGAACAACATTGGGTTCCGGTTTTGCGTCTGTTGTCTCCTGGTCAATAGACATGACCTGAGTGGTCGAATTGACCTCTAGGACGTCTTCGCCTCCGGTTTCCTCCATTGGAACAGGATCACTAGGTGAAGGCATCTGTTTGTGGGCATAATCCTCGAGATCAAAGTCGTTCTTGGAATCATATGCCCCAGACATGGCTCACCGAACCTCCAGATAGAAAAAAGAACACCTTGAGAAAGGCCTCACGGTGGGCGCTAGTTGTCGACGATTCGGACTAGGGGTCCTTAGTCGATCTTATGCAGAATTTGTGAGTTGTGAGACCTTTCAAGGTGTCCCTCCAGAAAGAAATGATGAGCAATGTCAGTTGGGGCACAGAGAGATTTATACAGGTTCGGGCCCTCGATGGTGGGAGTAACAGCCCTACGTCCTGTTGTGATTTCACTATGTATGAAAAAAGGTTTACAAGGTTGGAGAAAAGATCATCACAGGCGAAGATCTTTTCTGTGTGATTGTATAAAAAACGGCTAACTAACTTATAGAAGCTTGTGCTTGATCTGTCATCTTCTTCGATCCCCCTCGTATTGTACATTTGCTCACCCTTTTTATATTGGTCGAAAGGGTGCCAATGCACAACGGTTTTGAATGGTTGCTTGGGTGCAGTTTTGATAACCGCACTTAATTTCCACGCAGGTTTAACACATGCAATCAAGGGATAACTGCACATGTCAACCTCCTGGCAGTTGTCTTCATACGTGGAGGAATCATCACTATCCTAGGAATATGCTTGCTGCAAAGCTAGGCAATCCCGAATTATTCTGATCGAGGGTAGTCCACGACCTTCTGACCGCGCATCATCTACTGCCTCCTGACCGCGTAGCATCCGCGATCTCATGATCGCGCAAAGCCTGCGACCATAAGTCATTTTTGTGTCTGCACTTCTCAGGTTGTCTGAGATCATAATAGCGGACTTTCAGACACTCATTTGGTTCGAATCTGTCTTGAACCAAATGTGCATTATTTCGAACTAGCTCGGGTAACAATCCTTGTCAGCTAGCTCGGGTCGTTTCATCTGAGAACAAGCGACCAATAAAGCAGAAGCTCAGGTGTTTTGCTGTTGAACAAGGTGATTCAAAACTCTCGGTTAGAGTACATTGATATATGACATCATTGTATAAGAGACTTTGTGGCATAAAGAGATTTAGAGATCAATCATGATATGGAAAATATGCATCTAGCGGATATGTTCACATCAAACTATTGGATGCATCTAGATTTTGAATGATTGAAAATGGATTAAATGTCATCGATATAAATGTCATTGATATACTCATTGTATGTTGATTGTTTGGATATCTTGTCCATACTTTGAATGTGTTTTTCAAAATCACTTGTAACAAACTCTCTTGAGATCATTTTTTTGCATAAAATTTCATGCCCCAAAAAATATTGCTTCTCAAAATTTAAGTTCTCAGTCATTCCTTTTTGTGCTTGATGACAAAGGGGAGAGATAGTGTTTCAGAGAAAGTGTTTTAGAGATAAGCTTTAGAGAAGTGT
This sequence comes from Pharus latifolius, assembly GCA_019359835.1. Lineage (NCBI taxonomy): Eukaryota > Viridiplantae > Streptophyta > Magnoliopsida > Poales > Poaceae > Pharus > Pharus latifolius. The sequence goes on from CM033325.1 coordinate 38,425,645, forward strand.
TTGAGATAAAGTGTTTTAGAGATAAGCTTTAGAGAAAGCTTTAGGGGGAGAAATTTTGAAAGAGTTTGGAAGAGACTAGAGATAGTTGAGTTAATTGACAAAGGGGGAGAGATAGATATCATTTGGTATTTGATATATTTGATATTGATATCTGAGAGAGATGAGAGGAGTTATTTGAGATTGATAAATGATATTTGGAGAGAGATATTATTTGATATCATTAATATTGATATTTGGGAGAGGTACATGAGATAGAGAAAATCAAGATAGTTGATGTTTTGGAAGATGACTTGATTGAACTTGTGCTCAATTGTCATTTATATCTCTTAAACTCATATGATTAAATGTATTGTTCAGTTTCGATATACTATTGCATATATTAAGGGGGAGCTGAAGAATCTATTTTGGATTTATTGAAATTATAAAGTTGGTTGTCATCAATCATCAAAAAGGGGGAGATTGTTAGATCTAGGTCGATCTAAGACATCTAGGTTTTGATGATTAATAATGATTTGGATAAATCCATAATGTTTAATATTGATCTGGATAATGACAGCCTTGAGGATTAAATGACAACTCAGATAAATCCTGATTTAGCACAAGTAAAATGAATTGAGGATTGATTAACCCTGAAATGGATGTTTCCTTAGTTGTGGGTTTTATATTGATGCATATGTAGAGGGGGAGCTCGGTGGTTGCATCAATCTTGTGCTAAGTGAGAATTGATTGGTCATAAGATAAATCCTGAAGTTTGATGGCTCCTTATTGAGGTTTCGACATCGATGCATATGTTGATGGGGAGCTCATCACATTGATCATCTGATCTGATTGCCATCATGACCTGTGCAGTATAGATCGCGTGCGTAAGCATTTATCATCTACGAGTCTATATGGTTGTGTATTTCATCTCATATTCATTTCTTATTTGTTGAATATGGTTTTGTCATTTCACCGGAAAGAGAAATTGTTGAGCTAACTCCTGTGTGGAGTAATTTCTCTTGTGGTGATCAATGACGACCTATATATGAGATTAACGTTATGCATTGAGGTTATGTGTTTTAGTCTTTAGATTGGTCGCGAGATGAAAGCAAGCAAAGGCGTTAAGAGAATGATGCCGATATGAGACATCTCGAGCGAGGTCAAGCTTAGTGAGATCGAGCTTTGCGAGGATAAGCGTGGAGCGGTCGAGCTTCATGAGGTTGAACTTCACCGAAGGTAAAATCTAAGATTAAGGATTGTTTTCTTAGGATTTTACCAGTCTCGGTGTTTGGAGACAAACCGGGTTGATAGGATTCTTTTTACTAGTTCGACCGTACTATTAAGAGGGGTCGGAAACTAGTAACTTAAGTCTATCTAGTGTGGAAACTCAAATGCATTCATATCATCTTCCACTAGTGTTTTATCGCCTCTTACATTGCTAGAGAGTCTAAGTATAGTTTGTGGTGCATTAGAGAAAATGCTTTGAAAACTGCACTTAGTCATGATTGCCAGCTATTTAAATTGGTTTATTTCCTAGAGCTGGTGGTGGTTGTACTTGCACATTCTGATCATATCATTATCTGATACGTGGTCGTGGTCGTGTCGCTAGTTTGGCGGTCTTCTGTTTAGGGCTTGGTCGTGGTCGTAGGAGTTTGAGCTGGTCGTACCAGTCTTCGACTCGCTCGCGTACGCTCGACCAAACTCACTCGACCACCTGTTTTTGATCGGATGTCAGACTTGTGTGGTCGTGGTCGTCGCTGAGTGTCAGCTGAGATATCCGTGAGAAAACAGGAAATCCGCATGTGCAAATACCCAAATCAAGTTTGGAGTAAATTTGATAAGTTCCTGTTTTCGTTTTGAATAGGCCGGACAGTGTCTGTGATGGCCGAACAATGTCCGGCCAGTACACAACCTCTGTGGCTTAGGCAAAACGAAACTAGAGACAAATGCATTTGTCCGGTGCATCTGTCCGGAGAAGGCCGGACATTATCCGATGTGGCCGGACAATGTCCGGACCGTGTAAAATTTGTGAGGTTTTTATTTAAATGAAACCAGAGACAAATAGTTTTGTCCGGTGCTTTTGTCCGGGGTAGGCCGGACATTGTCCGATGTGGCCGGACAATGTCCAGGATGTGTAAACCTTGTGAGGTTTTGTTTAAATGAACCAGAGACATTTGTATTCGTCCGGAGGGCTTTTGTCCGAGACAGGCTGGACTTTGTCCAGTTTGGCCAGACAGTGTCTGGCCTGTACAAATTTATTTGTGCCCTGATTTGAAGTGTTAACAGACAAATGCATCTGTCCAGGGTTTTTGTCCAGACATATGATCATTTGTCTGGCCTTTACAAACTGAGCCCCCAACGGTCGCTGACGCATTTGCAACGGTCATTTGAGTTGTACTGGCCAGACAATGTCCGGCCTGTACAAATCTGGCTCATTTTGTTGCAAACGGCTAGTTTTTGTTTGAGACTATAAATATTTCGTGTTTGGCTTCATTTGAGGGTGCTCAAGGAGTTCATATGTCAACTGATAAGCTAGCCAAGTCTTTGCATTTGCTTTTTTGCATCTAGAGGCTAGATTTGAGCCCAAATCTTAAGTAGATTTGAGAGAGAGAAAATTGGGTGAGGTTAATAGTGCTTAGTGCACTTCAATCACCATTTGCATACTAGTGCTAGAGTGTTGAGCTTCTAGCACGTGATTTGTTCAAGTGAGCGCATCCGACTTGTTACTCTTGGCGATCGCCTTCGCCTAGACGGTGTCGGAGGAGAGTCGCAATCTTTCCATTGAAGTTTGTCGGAGAGACCGGCAAAAGCTTGTGAAGGGTTTGGTGCTCGCCTATCCGGTGTGGAGAAGGAGCAACCCTAGTGAGATATCCTTCGTGGATATAGAAGCGAGACTCATGAGTGAGTGCTTCAACGAGGAGTAAGGAGACCGGGTGAGTCTTCAAGACCTCGGTAAAAATATTGTGTCAATTGCGTATCTCTTATTTGCTTTATATTCATCTTGGCACAATTGGTAAATTTACTAATGTTGCTGTATGGTTGAATATTTTTTATGGTTGAATGCAACTAGTTGATTAAATTGATTTAAGCCTCATTGTATAATCTAGGTTTCACAATTATATTGTTGAAATTGCTTAGTGGGGAAAAAAATTTTAAAAACCTCCTAATCACCCCTTCTAGTCGGCATCCTTGATTCTACAGTATCCGCTTCCTCAACCGAATTCACTCGGACAATCTCTTCGTCAGGTGAAGTCGCAGTAGCCGTGGCTGTTTTTTTCCCTGGTCCATTTTTCTTTGGTCGAAGTTCAGGATGAATCTTGCAATATTTGTCCTTGGTGTGTCCCGTGACTTGATAATGTTCACAAATGGCACCTGTGCCCGATTTTGAAGCGTTGTTCTTCGGACTCGGCTTTTTCTTTGTTGAGGTCGCACTTTCCTTCGTGCTTTTGTCGCTGCGGGATTTGTTCTTCTTCTCGATCGCCATAGCAGTTGTGCTTGCGGTCGCGATGTCTTGGATGCCGAACAGACTTAGCTCAGTACTGATCGATTTCTGAAGTCCAGATGTGTATTTCTGAAATACCTGAGGATCGGACAGTGAGATGCCGATGACCATTGCTTGTCGCCGAAACTCCGTCGTATAGTCTTGGACGATCTGGTCGCGCCGTTGGTACAATCTGTGCCAACGCTCCCATCTCTCCTCAAGGTAACCCATCGGATAGAAGTCTTGTTGCAGAAGTCGTTTGAATTGACCCCGTGCAAGGTCGCAGCTCCACCACTGGTGACAAGGGTCTTCCACCAAGTCTTGGCGTGGTCCTTCATCTTCAAAGGTGCGAACTTCATCTTTTGAGCGCTACTAAACCCTTTCAGGTCAAAGTAGGTCTCAAGTTGATCGAGCCATGAATCCAACTTCTTGGCATCGATCTTCCTATCATATATGGGTATTTCAATCTTAGCGTCGACCTTGAAAGATCCGACAGCTAAGGAGGTGTTGGCGAGGTCGTCGGTCTTATGGTCGCCTTCGTCTTCATCTTCGTCTGCCCCGCGCAAGTCTTCACCAATCTTCACACCCCTAACCTTCTCTACTTCAGGAGGTACAATCATGGCCTACTACTTAATCCAAGCAAGCACGGTTTCCATGTCGGTGGAGAGCTTAGCCACTTGTTCGGCTAGGTTAGCTTGAACGGAGGTATCGTCAGACATTGTCGGAGACACGGCTATAGGAACCGTCAATTGATTGCCTGGAGTTTCACCGGAAGTTTTGTAACCCTGGCGAGTCTTTACCATCCACAGGATAGGAAGTCGCTCTGATACCAACTTGATCCGTTTGAGACATAGCCTTAGTTTTAGCACTAGACTCGCTCAAATACTAATATGCGGAATAACGGGATCTTACTCGAAAATACCGAAACCCAAAGATTGATCGAAAAACACAGTTCAAGTAATTGCACAACTCTTTATTTCAAAGAGGGCTTTACACGTCAAACGTTAGACACACTTGTCTACGTCGAAGGAATTATAAGTGTCTAAAACTCAAATAAGTTCTATGACTTTTCGATTGTATTCGATGATCTAAACTAGACTTATTACAAGGTATTTATAAGCCAATCGTATGAGTACGTATCAGACTCAGTAACCTAAACGTATTAGACTCATATAACTAACTAATCCTAAACGGATAAGCTTAGTTATATATATTCGGATCAGATTACAATTCCGAACAAGGAACGAATTTCTTTTCATGGTCACAGACCAATCCGATCACGGTTAAGGTCGCGAAACCTTTCCGAACACGGTTATGGTCGCGAAACCTTTCCGAACACAGTTAAGGTCGCGAAACCTTATGCGATCAGGACTTGAAGATTCTCTTGGATCAGATTGAAGTATAGACGGGTTTTGACTATACTTGATCAAATGCTAATATGCGGAATAATAAGATCTTACTCAGAATTACCGAAACCCAAGTTAATCGAAAATACAGTTCAAAAGATAGACAACTCTTTATTGAAAAAAAGATCTTGTACACGTCGAACAATAGGACACACTCGCCTATGTCGATGAACTATGTATCTAAAACTTAAATAAATTCAATGACTCTTCGATGATATTCGATGATTTAAACTAGAACTATTAGAAATTATGTATAGTCCAATCGTATGAGCTCATATCAGAATCAATAACTTAAACGTATTAGACTTAGACAACTAGCTAAACCTAAATACATAAGACTTAGTTATATGTATATTGATCGGACTACAATTCCGACCAGAGATCAGATCGAAGTCGCGAACCTTTCCGAGATCACAAACCTTTTTTGAGGTGGCAAATTCTTTCCGGTTGCGAAGCCTTTGCGAACTTGTCCTGAAAGACCCAAAGATCCTCCCGGATCATGTATTGAGTACGATTTATTCGTTTCTTTTTCGTATGCCCATTTATGCTCCAAACACTTATATAGATGCATTTCACAGAGGCCCACAACACTGGAAAACACGAAATAAACAGGGGCAGAGCCGACATATCATGAAAGGGGCCGTGGCCGAACCCACTTAGACCAATCAATACATGGCATAGGCCCAAAGTTGTTTTTTCAGCACTATGGATGTACAAATTATTTTCATATCTCCACACTGACAGGGCAACACGTGCTTCTGGGCAAGACATGAGAAAAAGGCTATTTACCTTTATTATTCATCAATCATAATTGATACATATGAACTTCTAGTGATAGACGAAAACGAAGTAATCTTCTATTACAGGCAGCTTATTCGGACTTCAGTTCATATTCATATTCCTCATCCAACTATTACAATGCATATCAAACCAGATCCGCATGTCAAGATCCACAATGGTTCTTGTCACACTTCTTGCTATACCATGCAATCATACCTCATATATGGGCAAGAGAGGAAAATCTCAATATAGCGCTTTCATCAACCCAATATATCACAAAAGGGTTGGGATTACATCTCAAAAGCAATGTATTCTTCAAAGTTAGGTATCTCAGAGTGCATAATTTATGACCTCACTTTAGCAAGTCGTGCTCTGATTTCTTCTAGATCCTCCTCATCGTCATCAGCACCCTCAGCAACAGCTTGTCGCTGTAAAATGTACAAATGAAAAAGGTTCTTACTAGAAAAGTAGTAAAATCTACAATGCTCATTTACTCAAGTAATTAGAATAGTTTGGTTGGACAAAGTAACTATTGCTCACTATCAGGCTATTTACAACCATTGCTTTTGATAATGAAATAATTAAAGTAATTAATTAAAGTACGGTAGTTACTGTCTATACTCTATAAAACTTTAGTGTGGCGCTTCTATAGCAGTTTAGTGCCTTAGTGGGCAGCTGAACTTCGGCAAAAGCAGCTTTCCAGGTTAGACAGCCTCTTCAATGCCATAACTCTCTCTTTTGCATGGTTGATTGTTTAGTGTTTACCCGACAATAGCATGCAAACAAACTGAAGGCAAAGCACCTACCTCTTGAGGAACCCTGCTTGTCGAAGCTTGCTTCATCCTTTGTGTTCTTGCAGCATCTGGTAGCTGTGCGACAGTCTCACCTGCTACGGCAGCAAGAACCTTGTCAACCTCCTCTTCAATCTCCTCCTCTAAATCCTCTCCATCCAAAGCTGAATCAACTGCGTCATTCACCATCTCCTCCATCACACCAGCCTAGAGATATGATAATAAAAAATCAGCACAGCTAGAACTTCAAACAAAATTCAAGGACAAATTTGGCAGAAAGTCTCATGACCATAAATATTTATCAGTATCCATCAATGATTTCATGTCTTTAAACGATGCACAAGAAACCTAAGTGCTTGCCACATATGTAGGAATACATATCTAACTACTGACGAAAATGTCAGCACATTACCTTTGTCATTTCTCTGCTAAATTCTTGCATTGTGGACGCCAATTCTGGAGCTTTCATTAAATTGTTGACAATCTTCATAACTTCAGTGCTCTTTGAGAGATGGCCCACGGTCCTTGCAGTTGCTGAAATTTGCATCGACAAGGTTTATTACACACAGGAAATAGAAGAATTAAATTGAGCACTCACTCCCTGATCTCCTGGTTACAGATAGATTTGTCAACCATAAGGGAAGGTGAACAAATTTAGCCATTAGCTCAATTCTCTTGAATCCCAGATTGTCAATCAAAGTTCAACTCGCTTGAATGTGGATCAAATTACCATAAGCAACGGGGAGCATTAAACCGTGATTTTCACTAATGGCTTAAGATACTGCAATTTTAATAAACAGTTCAGTGATAATTCTAGTGAGCTAAACTTAAAAGAATCATGCACCCAATTACGGTGCAAAATTATACCATGTTTCTGCTCAAATAATCAAACAACTTTTACAAATATAACATTTCGTGATGACACTTTTTTCTTTTGAGTTGTGATGGTCTTTTTTGGATCCCATACCATGTGGTCCTCCCATATCCAGCTAATAGTACTTAGCTATGCAGATCAAGTAGGTTCTGGTGCTTTGAAGGATACTAGAGAATATTTGTAGTACATCCGAAACATTTCAATTGTTCCCATATCAACACCAAACCAGTACTGATGCCAAATAGAATTTTTCAGTTATTACTGTTTGATACTAGGGTGATTGTCTACAAGAATCTTAAGGGATGAACCATTTGAGATTAGCTAATAGATCGTGCCTTTCATAAGCTAAAGGTTATCATAGCAGTTGGCAAGATGCTCAAATCATCCAAAAGATCATATATGGAAATGGTCATAATGGTCATACCAACAATTTCTCCAAGATGCATTGATACAGAATTTAGCTGAGCCTTGTTTTCATAAAGACGATTTACAGCACGTCTTGATCTCACAAGTTCCTTAGCAAGCGCCTGAAATACAAAAAAAGAAATGAGAGCCAATGATTGTGCGGTGTATTATTCATTCATCTTACCCTTCCAGACAAGATAAGTGTGTGTGCTTGTGTTTGTGTGCATTGGAACAATAACAGGGGAGATGAGGTTTGTTGACACTGCATTATGTCTGTTGAACGACATTGAATGTCAAGGGCTAAAACACACCAAAGAGCTGGAATATACAACTGAGAGTATATACGACATGTATATCAATAGATAGTAACGTAGATCCCAGTGATATGATAAAAATGACTATGGATACCATACAAATATAGAATGAGCTAAAAACACCATCTAGGATTCACCATTTTGCTTTTGGATTACTGAAAGTTTCACAATGAATGAAAGAGCTTCTCAAATTACCTTTTTTTTTTCTTATTTTGTACGCTTCATTTATAAAACACTACACATCATAAATGTAATGTGAGTAAGCATACACTGTTTAGATAAAGTAAAGTAGATCCTCAAAATACAAGATCATTAATTCACTAATACATTATTTTGCAAGTGATGACCCTGATAAATAAATTTAAAGTGGGTTCCAAAAAGAAATCAATAACAACAATCGATATCATCAATTCACTAATCATATGCAAGTTGAAAGTTACCAATAGTTTTCATTAACTTGCAAGTGATGACCCCTTTGAGAAGAAGTACTTCTTTTCAGAAGATAACTTTAAAATATCAACAGAACCAAAGTGATAACTACTCTATGTAAATGTTTTTCAAAATTTCCATGAACAGATTCCCGTTACAAGAGCAGCGTTTATTTCAATGGAAAGCTAGCTAGCCACAACAAGTCACCTAAGCAAGGAGGAAGTCAACAATTAAAAACTTTCATAGTTTCTGACATGCCAAACATGCTTAAGTTGGACATATGCAAAATATTTATCTGGCCACATATTAGGTTGAATGCTTTATATCAAGAACTTTTGCATTGCAGAAGTTACTCTCAACATACATGTAGGCTGCCATCACTCTTCCTTTCATGGGGAGAGGGAGCGATTCCCATCAAACCATGTGCAAGTGGCATACAACACAAGCAGAAGGGGTACAGGGGCAAGGAGATGAGGATGTGACGATGTATCATGTTGTACCGAAACTTTTACTAGACAGCATGTCACATGATGGACATAGACTCAAACACATCTCCAACATGTGTCAAGGAAGTGTAAATTCTATCAAAACTTTTAAAATCATATGGACACCATATTGGTGTCACCATGTTAGAGGAAATTTTTTTGCATAAGGTGTGTGGATGCTAAAGCTTATCTTATACCCATGGTGTGCCTACTGGAAATGAAATGGCCTGCAATCCTGCATTCACTGATTCACATGATTCACAAAACCACAGAGCCACATCAACCACCAATTCACCATATATATACATCACGAAACACGAAATGTTCCTATGTACCACAACCCAAACCTACACTGACCTCATATTCTCAATGATCATATAACAAGTGCATGCGCCTGATCACTCAAGCACCTAATTTTGCACATGGAGAAGATATCATACAACACACCTTGGCGGATCCTATGTCGTTGCGCTTCGCAGCCTCCTTGATAGCCTTCTCCACGTTCTTCTCCTCCCTTTGCACATCTGAGCAAAGAAGGTAACATGAACTAAGAATTAGGGCTCAGCATAACGATCACTAAAAGTTTGCACACCAAGCCAAAAGTATACAAATTCCGATGTAATTTAGAGCACCCAAGAAAAAAAGAAAAGAATCATATCGACCCAATCAAGCCCAACCCCCCTAATCCCACCACAAGAATCTCCAAAAATTGAGCCTACAACAACAACAGCATCTGTACAGCACAAGATTTTAGAGGGAGAGCGAAAGACGAAGACCTCGGATCTGGCGCTCGAGGACGCGGCACTCCTGGCGGAGGCGGCGCTGCCACTCGCGCAGCTGCTGCTGCGGCGTCTGCCGGGGCTTGAGCAGCCCCTTCACCTTCTCCATCCCCACACCCAAATCAAAATTCCCTCCCTCTCTTTACTATTACTATCTAGATAGATCCCTTCAGCTACTGATCTCTGATGTTAATTCTATCTATTCCCTCGTCGCCGTCGTCGCCGCCGTCGGGTCTCACGGTCGCTTCCTTGAGAGGAGAGGAAGGAAAGAAGAAGAGTCTGCAATGCCACGGTCTACCGTCCGGTACACGGTGCAGACTTTTAGTTTTAACCGCGACTCAAATTTAATCCTTTTCCTTTTTTTACACAGGACTGACCAAAAGTGGATGGATAAAGATTAATCATAAATATTTTTCAGTTCAAATTGAATTTAATGTTTTAGAAAGAGTAAGGATCTTAAAAAATATTGATGTTTAAGAAGAAGAGAAAACTTACAAAGATTATCCTTATGTAAGTATCAATCTTCTTTTTTTTAGATTTTTGTGATTTATATTAATCTAACATAAAGGAGTGAGTCTTTGCATAAAAACTGTTCTCATCAAAGTGACTTCTCAAATGAAGCAATCAAGAATGAAAGTGGACAAGAATTATATCCAATAAGATATTTTGATCTAAAAATATCTGAATTCGACAAATATTGTTTATATCACAAAGAAGATATACGAATACAAATATAGTTTGGGTTCTAGAGATAAAATCTTTTATTTGTAGTCAAATAACATTATATAAATATAAGTTTCTTATTAATTTATTACATCTTTTATTAGTGGATCAACTAACTGCATCTAAACATTAAGCATCATACTCAAACTAGCTATCAAACACTACCTCCATCCACAAAGACTACCACATTTGATTTTTCACAGTCTCCAATAAATAATTTTGACCACTAATTTTTATTTATATATTAGTAAGCATTATTAATAATATTATTATGAGAGATTTTTTACAACAAATCTAATCATGTCATTTTCATGTAACCAATCTAAATATTTATAAATATATTTGGAAACGGGTGCACGTTCATCTCATGTTCATTACGTATAACATGATAACATAAAAGACAAATCCAATCAGAACTATAAAAATGTAATATTCTTATTTCTTTGTATCTATATTGAATGAAAACAGAGATATGTATAAAATTAAAACACTAAAACTTATTATAAATTTAAATTGAAGCAAAAGTAAGACAATTATGTAACCGCCCTCCTCTTCATATTTTCTCAATTCTTTGGTGCAGTGATCTGGGAGGATCTTCGGGTCCTTCAGGTCGAGTTCGCAAAAGCTTCGCGACCTAGACCTATTCAAGTTCGGAAAGGCTTCGCGACCTCGGAAAGGTTTGCTTCCTTGGAAAGGGTTCGCGACACGGATCAGATCTCTGGTCGGATTGTATTCCGATCAATATATATATAACTAAGACTTATCTGTTAGGTTTAGTTGTCCAAGTCTAATACATTTAGTCGGCTATTGAGTCTGATACGTATTCATATGATTGGACTATAAATACTTTGTAATAGCTCTAGTTTAGATCATCGAATAGTCATTGAATTTATTTAAGTCTTAGACACATAGTTCATCGACGTAGGCGAGTGCGTCCTAATGTTCGATGTGTACAAGACCCCTCTTTTCAATAAAGAGTTGTGCTATCTTTTGAACTGTGTTTTCGATCAGTTTGGGTTTCGGTAATTCCGAGTAAAATCCCGTTGTTCCACATATTAGCATCTGATCGAGTATAGTCGAAACCCATCTATACTTCAATCAGAGCAAAGCAGCATCTGGTCGAGGCTGGATCGAAACCCGGTCTAGTACGTAATCAAATCAAGTTGGTATCAGAGCAACTATTCTATCCTGTGGATGGTGAAGACCCTCCAGGGTTACAAACCTCTGATGAAACTCCAAACGATCATTCGACGGTTCCTACAGTCGTGTCTTCGAAGATGTCTGATGATATCTCCATTTAAGCTAACATAGCCGAACAAGTGGCTAAACTCTCCACCAACATGGATACCGTACTTACTTAGATTAAGCAGCAGGCCATGGCTGTACCTTCTGAATTTGATGCTTCAAAAAGTAAGGTTAAGGGTGTGAAGATTGGTGAAGACTTGCACAGGATAGACGAAGATGAAGACGAAGATGAAGACGAAGATGACTATAAGGCCGACGGCCTCACTAACACTTCTTTATCTGTCGGATCTTTCAAGGTCGAAGTTAAGGTTGATATACTCATATACGATGGGGTGATCGATGCCGAGAAGCTGGATTCTTTGATCAACTAGCTTGAGACCTACTTTGACCTACGAGGGTTCAGTAGCGCTCAAAAGGTGAATTTCGCACCTTTGAAGATGAAGGACCACGCTAAGACATGGTGGAAGGCCCTTATCGTCAGTGGTGAAACTGATGACCTTGCGTGTGGTCAATTCAAACGGCTCCTACGATAAGAATTCTACCCGATGGGTTATATCGAGGAGAGATGGGATCGTTGCACAGATTATATTAGTGCCGCGACCAATCCGTCTAGGATTATATGACGGAATTTCGAAGACAACTAATGATCATTGGCATATCACTCTCTGATCCTCGGGTGTTCAGAAAATACACGTCTAGACTTTAGAAATTGATCAGTGCTGAGCTAAGTCTGTTTGGTGTCCAAGATATCACGACCACGAGCACAACTGCTATGGTGATCGAGAAGAAAAATAAATCCTGCAACAATAAGAAAGAGAATTCGACCTTGTCAAAAGGAAAGTTGAGTCCAAAAAAGAGCACTCCGAAGTCTAGTACGAGCATCTCTTATGATCATTGTCATGTTGCTGGGCACATAAAGGATAAGTGTTATAAACTCCATCCTAAGCTTCGACCAAAGAGAAATGGATCAGGGAAGAGAACAGCTACAGCTATTACAGCTACACCCAAAGAAGGAGTTGCCTGAGTGAATTTGGTTGATGAGGTGGATACGATCTTGTCTCTGATGGCAATGCCGAAGGATAAAGGATTGGATTCACCTGACGGCCATCACTCAATGGAGGACTTATTCACTGTCTACATTCAGGCGAAGCACGAAGTAGTCACAACAATATTCGATCCCAGAAGTCAGAAGAATTTGGTTTCCGCTGGACTGGTTCAATGACTTGGTTTGAAGACAACCACACACCTGCGACTGTATCCATTGGGTTGGTTTACATCCGATGTGAACCAATAGATTACGAGTCATGTGTGTTGAAATTTGCGATCTCTGCTCGATATATCAACGGGGTTCAATGCGATGTTGTTCCTATCGATATTTGTTAGGTGATCCTTGGGGGTCCGTATCTGTATGATCGTGACGCCCACTTCCATCGACGAGCGCAAGAGTACGAGCTCACTAAAGACGGAGTTAAGTTTGTGATCAGTAGAGACATTCACGTAAACATCTCGAACTTGATTACCATGAATCAGGCCAAAAGAATCATCAATGTATGTCACAAATACGTGCTTGTTATGATTTGACTAATTGGTCAAAGTGATAGTACTCGAGTAGTGCTGTCGTTGGCGTGTCGAGAAGATTTTGGTCGTTTGTCGGGACTGCTAGAGAAATACAGTGATCTGCTCGAAAGTACCCAAGGTCGTCCGCCGAAATGTCCAGTCGAGCACGAAATTCAGCTCATGTCTGATGCGACACTTCTTAATCTGAGTATGTATCACAACTCGGTATTGGAGAATGAAAAGTTCAAAAGACAACTTGGTGAGTTGCTGAATGATGGTGTCATTCAACCGAGTAGTTCACCTTGTGGATCTCTTGTGGTGTTAGTGCCAAAGAAAGATGTGACTTGATGTATGTGCATCGACTACCGCGCACTAAACAAGATTACTATAAAAAACCGATACCCCTTCCTCGTATTGATGACCTGTTAGACCAATTGAAGCATGTTGCTGTCTTCTCAAAGTTGGATTTAAAGTCAGGGTATCATCAAGTCAGCATCCGAGAGGAGGATACTTGGAAAACCTTGTTCAAAACGCGACAAGGTCTGTTCGAATGGCTGGTTATGCCGTTTGGTCTCTACAAGGCCCCAGTTACTTTCATGCGTCTTATGAATGACATATTGTGACAGTTCGTTGATGAATTTGTGATCGTTTACCTCGATGACACACTAGTCTATAGTCATTCGTGGGACGGGCACCTCATTCATGTCGAAAAGGTGTTTGAATAGCTTCGGCAATATCGACTTCGCCTCAACCATAAGAAGTGCGAGGTCGGCCAACAAATTCTACTTTACCTAAGATTTATGGTCGGTAATGGTACGTTGCAAATCGACCTGGATAAGGTAAAAGTGATTCACAAGTCACTACTACAGAAGTGCATTCCACTAACCCATATTTTCTAACGGTTATAAGCAATCTGGGAAAAATCCGATAGAATAGGACGACAGCGGCGGAAAAGAGGCATTTTACTATCGGTTACACACTAGTCCAACGTTAGTGAAATACAAAAACTTTTTACTATCGGTCATTACTGTACAAACCGATATAATATATTAAATAGTACTATCGGTTTTCCATTTTTAACTGATAGTAAAACTACGCACTTTATACTATCGGTTATGACTGTACAAACCGATATAATATATTAAATAGTACTATCGGTTTTTCATTTTTAACTGATAGTAAAATTACGCACTTTATACTATCGGTTATTACTGTACCAACCGATATAATATATTAAAATAATACTATCGGTTTTTCATTCGTAACAGATAGTAAAATTACTCACTTTATACTATCGGTTCGTACTGTACCAACCGATATAAAAGATAAACTTTTACTATTGGTTATTAGTGTACGAACCGATAGTAAAGATGAACTTTTACTATCGATTTGTTTATTCAACCGATAGTAAAAGAAACAATGGGGATCTTTAGAAGAGAGGAAAGTTCACTAACGGTTGTGTTTTTGAACCGATAGTAAAATTACATTTTTACTATCGGTTATTAGTGTACGAACCGATAGTAAAGATAAACTTCCTTATAATGGGTTAAACGCGCGGGAGTTTTCCCTCTAGTCCAACCAAACACATTTCCAAATAAGTCTCTACTCGCACGCGGAAAACCCTAGCCTCCCTGACGTCCCCTTTTTCGCTCCTGCACCACCATTGCCGCTCGCATTTGGGTTCTCCACCGCCGCCGGTCACTGCATCGCGCCATCGTAGGCCACTCCACGAACTGTAAGTGTTCTTGACCAACCCGATTAAAATTGTTCTTGCCGCTCGTGTCAGTTTCTTAAATTGATACTGAACGCGATTAGAACCAGGTATTCTTTAGGAAAGAGTAATTGAAATGAAATCAGTTTCCTAACTTCATACAAGCATGCAGAGCGCCATGTTGAAAGACCAATACGAGTTGCCTCAATTGGAGCAGATGCGACAAATTTGGGCTCAATATATGATGGATGAAGTAGCTATCAATGATCGATCGTAAATGACTTGTGTAATATATATTGAATGTGTTAATTGGTGTATGTGTGTACTTGTATTGGTGTATTTGTGAATAAACCTAATATGTGAATAATTAGATCCAATCTGTCCAATGCATGTGTATATCTTTGTATTAGTGTATTTGTGAATAAATTCAATCTCTGAATAATTAGATTCAATCTGTCCAATGTGTGTCTCTCTGTATTGTTGTATCTGTTAATAATCCTTTGTAATACTATCGGTTCATATCCTACAACCGATAGAAGAAAGTTTCCAGTACTAACCGTGTCGAGTAACTAACCGATAGGAAAACTAACAGTACTATCGGTTTCCAGTGTAGAACCGTTACAAGAAATCTAACATCACTATCGGTTGAGTTCACTGAGCCGATAGAAGAAATTATCATTCACGATTAGTGAATGTTGGAATATAGGTATTTTACTATCGGTTTGCAACCGATAGAGTTGTGCTACGTTTTTTCTATCGTGCCGATCACTAGCGGTAAGAGAACCGATAGTAGAGACGATTTTAAACCGATAGTGAAAAGCAATTCTGTAGTAGTGAGTGGCCTTGACTGCGAACAGTTACGGAAGTGCGTAGTTTTGTGGGAGCATGCCAATACCTTTAGAAGCTCATACGACACTTTTTGATTGTGACTTCTCCGTTGCATACATTAACCAGGATCGACCAGAAGTTTGAGTGGACAGGAAAACATGAAGACACGTTTCTCTTGCTGAAGAAGAAGATCAGTGAAGCTCCTGTTCTAGCTTTACTGAATCTACAGAAGCCATTCGAGCTAGTAACCGATGCCTTAGGTTATGCAATGGGCGGTGCTCATGCAAGAAGGTCGACCAGTAGCATATCACTCCGAGTTATTCCAGGGAGCTCAGAAGAACTATCTGACTTACAACAAGGAGTTTTGCGCACTACATGATCACGCCGTAAAACATTGGCGGTGTTACCTTTTGGGTAAAGAGACTGTTGTCCACACCGAGCACCAACCTTTGCAATATTTGCAAACTCAATCGAAGCTACAACAAGCTCGACATATGAAGTGGATATCGTATCTGCAGCAGTTTATGTCGATGATTCGGACTCGGGGTCCTTAGTCGAACTTATGCAGAATTTGTGAGTTGTGAGACTTTTTAGGGTGTCCCTCCGGGAAGGGATGATGAGTAATGTCGGATGGAACACAGAGAAATTTATACAGGTTCGGGCCCTCAATGGTGGGAGTAATAGCCCTACATCTTGTTGGGATTTCACTATGTATGGGAAAAAGGTTACAAAGTTGTGGAAAAGATCATCACAGGCGAAGATCTTTTCCGTGTAATTGTCAGAAAAATGACTAAACTAGCCTATGGAAGCTTGTTGTCTTCTTAGATCTGTTGATGATGTTGGAGATTCTTGAATCCGTTCAAGATGTCTCCATCCTCCTTTTCCGGTGCATTTGATCATCCTTTTATACTGGTCGAAAGGGCGCCAATACACAACGGCTTCGAACAGTTGTTCGGGTGTAGTTTTGATAACCGCACTTAACTCCCACGCAGGCTTAACACATGCAATTAAGGGATAACCGCACATATTAACCTCCTGGCAGTTGTCTTCATACGTGGAAGAATCTTCGAGATTCTCGGGATATGCTTGTTGTAGAGCTTAAGCAACCTCGAGTCGTCCTGATCGACAATAGTCAATGTCCTTCTGACCACACACTATCTTTCTGACCGCGCACTGTATGCGACCTCCTGTCCGCGCATCGCTTACGTACTCTTCTCCGCGCATCGCCTACGGGCTTATGATCGCGCAAAGCCTGCGAACATGTGTCTGCGCTTCTCAAGTCATCTGAGATTATAACAACGGACCTTTGGACACTTGCCTGGTTCGAATTTGTCTTGAACCAGACGTGCATTCATTCCGAACTAGCTCGAGTAAGAATTCTCGTCAGTTTAATCTGGTGATTAAGTACAAGAAGGACGTACATAACAAACTGGCTGACATGTTGTCGCGACCACTAGTTACGACCCTCTTCTTATTATAGGATCTAGGATGCCGACTAGAGGAGGGGTGAATAGGAGGCTTTTTAAAACTTTTATGAATATAAACTTTTTCACAATTGAAGCCTAAACAATAAACTAAGAGCAAATAAGAAGTGAACCAAAAATAATAATAGATTATACAAGTAAAATGAGAGGAAAAGAATCTAACACAACAATGTATCTCGAGGTCTCGGAGACTTACCCGGTCTCTCCTACTCCTCGTCGAAGCACTCAAATAAATGAGTCTTGATTCAATGTCCACTAAGGTTGTTCCTTCTCCTCTCCGGAAAGGTGAGCACCAAACTTCTCACAAACACACCGAGCCTCTCCGACAAGCTTCGTCAATAGAGAGATCAATGGCCATGCCTCTGAACCGTCTAGGTGATGACGTTTACTAAGAGTAACAAGTTGCAAGATCTTCTCTTGACCTCCAACAAACACCAAGAAACTCTAGAGATGAAGATGATGCAAGATGATTTTTCACAATCACAAATAATGATTTTTATCAACAGATCAAGACTTTAGTGCTAGAAGACTTTGAGTCAAGTGTATATATGAATATGGCTCAGAGATATGTAGAAAAATTGCTCAAAGGTGTATAGAAAATCTGCTCAAAAAGTTTGGAAAAATTTCTCAAAAATGTTTAGCAAAATTGCTCAAAAAAATGTCACTACTACAGAATTGCTTTACACTATCGGTTCAAAATCGTCTATACTAACGGTTCTCTTACTGCTAGTGATCAGCACGATAAAAGAAACGAAGCACAACTCTAGCGGTTACAAACCGTCAGTACAATAACTATATTCTAACGGTTTTATATTATAGAACCGTTAGTACAATACCTATATTTCCACGGTTCACTACTCGCAAACATTAGTACTAGTAAATTTCTTCTAACGGTTCGCTACTCGAAACCGTTAGTATTATAAACTTTCTTCTATCTGTTCCATACTCACAACCGTTAGTATTATTAAATTTCTTCTAATGATTCACTACTCAAACCATTAGTACTTTAAACTTTATTCTATCAGCTCGGTACTTGCAACCGTTAGTATTATAAACTTTCTTCTATCGGTTGTAGGTTATTAACCGATAGTAGTACAGAATTTCGTATAACGGTTCACTACTTGCAACCGTTAGTAATAGAAAATTTCTTTAATCGGAGGGAGCCTTATTCTAACGGTAAAACCTGGAATCGTTAGTACTAGCATAACTTCTTCTAACGGTTCTGAGTTAATAACTGTTAGAATATGTTACAAGTAGCTCCTTCACAAATACACTAATATAGAGATTGAATTTATTCATAGATTGAATTTATTCACAAATACACTAATACAGAGATACACAAATGCATTGAACAGATTGAATCTAATTATTCACATATTGAATTTATTCACAAATACACCAATACAAATACACACATACACCAATTAACACATTCAATGTATATTACACAAGTCATTTACGATCGATCATTGATAGCCACTTCATCCATTACATATTGAGCTCAAATTTGTCGCAGCTCCTTTAACTGAGGTAGCTCGTATTGGTCTTTCAACATGGAGTTCTGCATGCGTGTATGAAGTTAGGAATGTACGTCACATCCGATGTTTGACTTTGAGTGAGGAAAAATGCTTACCTTAGGGAATTGGGCAAAGTCTGTCCTGAGCAGGTCATACATAAATCTCATGACATAGAACCCACATTCCCACAATTGTGGCTGCTGATGGCACTAGGATAATTGCATATGCAAAGATATAAACCCACATTAACTCGAAAGAACTAATTAAGCATAAATTAAAAGGCTCATCATGAGTAGTTCCATCCGTATTAATTACCTCATATTCTTTTCAAGAAATTGTTGTGCCCTTCGATGCGTCATGCCTCCCTCCAGCGGTAACATAATTTTTGAAAGCCCTGTATTTAATTTAGCATTGCTGGTTAATATGTTATCATTAATTAGCTAGTCAGGTCAAAACTTAAATCAACTGTATTACTTACGCGTCTATGTGCCACGTGAGGGTGAAAACATTGCTACCCTGTCGCTCATCGAATCAAGGTAGTACACCTCATTCCTCCATGGGCAAATGATGACGAGGACCTAGTAGCCCCTACATTGTACATAAAAGTGAACCGTTTCATTATATGTTAGGCGTAACATACAAGAATGAGTTAAATTAGTAGGAAATGCACTAACCTTTGGTGGTGCGGCGCAAGAATGAACTCCTGGTCCTGTTGCGCCAGTAGTGCCCTTGATATGTATTCCTCCGCATGTGCTTGGTCGTGCTCAGCATCGTGAGGCTTATTTTGTCTGGGTCGAGGAAACCCACCCTGTCACATACCCTCATTAACGCCGGCCTATACATGCACCTACATGCATAGTAGACATTAGTAAGTATTGCATACAAAGTGATTAGATTTATGAAATGAAATGCGACAACATATAAAATTAGCAAACTCACAGGACTCCGGTCCGTATGATGGACATATCAAGGTCCTGCCAGTTGAAGAGGTCAAACAAATCCTCGTGGGCCACGGATATGCTCCAGGCCTCACGGTGAAAATGTCCTGGCCTGAAGTGAACTACGAAGTTGATGTGGCGCCTAGATCGGATCAAGTACCACTCGTGGAGACTTTTGGTTGTCTGATCCATATTGCGCAGAAGGTACTCCGACACGAGTGGGAACCCGTTCTTGAACATACCCGGCTGGCTTTGTTTCGCCTTGCCTTTGGCCTTGCCCTTGCCCTTGCCTTTGCCTTTGGCCGGTGAGTGAGTGTATACCTTCGAAGGTTGGGGCGAGGTGCCGCCGGCCTCATTTGATGGCGAAGGGGCTTTCTGAGGAGGTGTGCGTCCTTTGGGTGGGGTCGAGGCCGTCGGAGGAGGCATGGGGGCCGAAGGAGCTCGGTCATGCGCTGTGCTGGGGGTGGGGTCCTCAGGAAGTGCGCTGGCATCCATCGTCCACTTTAAGTTACGAAAGCGTAAGTTAGATTTTACAAGTTGAGTATATTAACTGAGTTGTAAGCTACAATGAATAGGGTTTACCTCCTGTAGTCTAACACCCTTCTTGGGCCACTATATGTATGAGCCCAATGCCTCATGAATTGTCCGCATTTCGTCCATTGGGAAGGGAAACGGAAAAGCGCTGTAGTTTGGGAGGGCCATGTCCACTATACCTTTGTAGACCCAGGCTTCAAAGGTACGAAGTGGATCCGAACATCCTCCTAAGATGGATATACGACCCCGTGTGCAACCACTACAGGGTCGTCGCCTATGTAGATCAATAGGCTATAGCTCTCCGGCTTCTGCAATTTGCAACAATTATAACAGATTAGCGAAACAATTCTAACGTAACGGGAGTGGCATCAACTGAAGTGCATATATAGCTCAATACTTGCAATACCTCAAGCAGGTCCATCGGATCTACGTAAACCTTCGAGCCGCAACTACTCGACCTACCAGCGTCGACCTCGGCAGCTAGATCTAAACCCTTGGATTGCACAATTCGGCTGAGGCGTTCATACTTCTCATTCATTTAAGCGAACATGTTTGTGAATTGTGCAGTCACATCTGACCGTATCTTCTCGGCAAGCTCCGATTCCTTTTCCTTCCAGTTGCGAGGCTTCTTCGCCTTTTGCCCGGGCTCCGAGAAGCCATCCTTCCACAGCACCACAGCCCCCACGGTTCGCTTCCGCCCTGGATGCTCCTTGTTCCCTAGAGCCCGGGTTAGGATGTCGTTCTCCCTATGGGGAGTGAACAATCCCTGGGTCGCCTCCTTCGAGCAAGAGATCTGTTACATTCAAAGCTCTACATTGTGAGGAAAAAATATATACAAACTTGTGCACATACGATTGATCATAGTTTTTTCTACCACACTCTATGATTCCAACCAGGAATTTAGCCAACTTACGATTCGCTGGACGACCTCGGCGTCCTTGGGGTTTGGGAACTCCACAGACCCCGTGGACGACACGGTCCCTCTGGCCAGCCACCAGCGCTTGCATCGCGGATCGCGGATCTTGGAGATCGGTAGGTCAGGGGAGTCGATGAAAGTCGACGCCTCGTCTTCGGCCTTCTTCCACTGCTCCTTCTTCCCTGCATAGCCACGAGATCCGAGCCGATGCGGTTGGTAGTTCCTCCTCTGGATTGCCTTGTTCTTCTCGCTAAGGGCCTTCGTACCAGAAACAAGAAAACTAATGTACCGTTGGTTACTCCATACAATGGTGTGACCAAGCAAAGGAAGCATATACATACCTTGAATTCAGGAGTCCCCTTCTGCTGGGTGAATTGCTCCCATACCTCCTCCATTATGAAGGGGTACTTCTCGCATGGAGATTTTCCTTTAGCGAGGAAGGCACTGGCGAGGATGCTCTTGAAGGTTTTCCATGTGTTGTTCATGTCCTTCAAGCAAGCTATCTTGGGACCATCGTTGGGGATGTTCCACTTGGCTTGTTTCAAATGGTGCATATAAGCAGGACTTACTTAATCTTCAGGATAAGCCAAGAGAATGTGATTACTCAAGAGTTCAGGGATTTTGATTAATTTTACCTTCACCTCCGCCCACAACTTATCCCTCTCATCGGCCTTAACGTCCTTCCAGCTCTGTACCGTGATCTTCACCCTTTCTTTGGCCAACAAACCAACATAGGCAGCGTACTGCCCAGCGTTCTTTCTGATTGGTCTCCCGACATAGTTGAACTCACATGAAAGATCCGTGCGTTTGGCCAAACGGCACAACATCATCGCGCCTCGCGCCTTCCTCTTGCGCTGGAACAAAGCAGCGTCATCTGCGTTGCCCCTTGTCGAATCACTACTATCAGACGAGAAAGATGCCGACATGGCTTTACCTAAAATTCCATGAACAAACCATCAATTGATATGAAGAAAGGTACATGAAAAAGTTTATAACTAAAATTGAATGGCAATGATGAACTACCACCTATTACCTGAATTCATTTCAAATTACATACAAATTTTAATAAGAACCACCTCTTTTTGTTAAAATATCAAATTTTCATTCAAAAGGTCAAAAATCATCGATTCCTATCAAAATGGTCTTCAAAATGTATTTAAAGGGTTTTTAGAGGCTTTTGACTATCTTGTTTTTTTAACTAAATCGGTTTCGAGTGCTAATCAAAATCTATTTGAATTTTGCCAAAACTTGTTTTACAAAAGTCCTAGATATTATTACCCCGAAGAAGTTTTAAATTGAAAACTTTCTCAAAAGAGTTTCAATTTGAAACTTATGGGTGTTTGAATCTCACCGGAAAACTTGCTTTGACCCAGAATATCTTATACATGCAAAACATGAGTTTAGCTATTTCTATGGGCTTTACTCGTGAGCTTCGACTCAAAATGATATGAATAACTCATGCAAGCTCTTTCATGTCAAAAATCTCATGAAAATAAAATTTGAACCCAATTTGCAAAAGGTTGTCGAACTTCAACATTCTTGCTTAACATAAAGATCATTTCACCATAACTCTTGATTGTAAAATCCTATTTGCAAAATTCTTTTTGAAAAATATATGTCATGCAATGAAAATCATTTCTGTAAATTTTCATTTCAATTAGATTTGATTTGAGCAATAACTGATTCTTTTCACAAATGAAATATGAAAACTGTAAAATTCAGGCTTCTCGTGGTTTTGTGGCTGACTTGTCTTTTTTATATCTTTAAATTGGTTGGCTATTTGAAGAAAGTTTCTACATGATATCTTATCTTCTATGCTTGGTTTGTACTGTTAATTTATTTTAAAATCGTTGGAAGCAATTTGCGTGGATTTTCAGGTGCCTTTACAAGTGTAAAATATTTTACTCAAAACTGAAATCTGAAACTTTCAATCTGGTCAACATTTGTCTTTTTCATATCTTATTGTTGGCTCCAATCTTGGCCTCATTGTAAAAGACAATCTAGTTCCAATCTTGGCTCCAAATCGTTTGATCCAAATACTATTTTGTAAGAACTTCAAAAATGAAAGTAAATAAAATTTATGCCAAATAGTGTTCCCTTGCTCCTAGCATGACATGGCCTTAAATTGATTTCATTTCAATTATTCTTTCCTAAAGACTGGCTGGTTCTAATCGAGTCCAATTTCAATCTAAGAAACTGAATATGAAGGACAATTTTTTTCCCTCTACGACGCGAGTTGAAAAAACTCTACAGCGCGAGTTCGTCAAAAACACTTACAGTTCGTGGAGTGGCCTACGATGGCGCGATGTAGTGGCCGACGGCGGTGGAGAACCAAAATGCTGGCGGTGATGGTGGTCCGGGAGCGAAAAAGGGGACGTCGGTGAGGCTAGGGTTTTCCGCGCGCGAGTAGAGAGTTAATTGGAAATGTGTTTGGTTCGACTGGTGGAAAAACTCCCGCAGGTTTAACAATTAGAGTGGTCTTGTACTAATGATTCAACACAACCAACCGTTAGTACACAGTACTTTTTCCTATCGGTTCACATTAAGAAACCATAAGAATAAGTAACCTATCTACTAACGATCTTTTACTAATGGTTCAACACAACCAGCTGTTAGTACAACGTAATTTTTTCTATCGGTTAACATTAAGAACCATAAGAATAAGTAACATATCTAGTAACGGTTATTTAGTATAAACCGATAGAAGAGATTTATTTTCCTATCGGTTTGACAATTCGAACCGTTAGTACAACACAATTTTCCTTCTCCTACTTCGTTGTATATTACGATAGCATGTGATGCACTAACGGTTCATACGATCCACCCATTAGAATAGACTTTGTGAGATCCAGGCCGAAGTAGTGTTGGATTATTCTTTCATGTCAGTAGTACTAAGGGTTTTTCCTGAGAACAGTTACAGATGGGTTTGAGTAAATCATTTTGCACATGTAAAGACATCTGAAAATCCATGCAAATGACTTCCAATAATTTTGAAATAAATTAACAGTAATATACGTCACTTACATATTGCAAAATAGTCAAGCATGACTGTCAACCCATAATCTTTCTTCGTGGTCGTCTCACAGGTAACTTGTTTCGTCAATATCTTCGGTAGAGACAGATTGAAGAATTCCATCTAAAAATGGAGGTAGTTCATCAAACTGATTATACCCTTCTTCGTCCACAATGTCTTCGACCCCAACAATACGTCTCTTACTGTGAAGGACAACGTGCAACTTTGGATTGGCTAGGTCAATGATGTAGAATACCTGTGTGGCTTACTCAGCAAGTATAAATGGATCATCTTGGTGTGCGATTCTACTGAGATCGACGAGAGTAAACCCATAATTGTCGACTTTAACACCTCGAGAGATTTCGACCCATTGGCATCGAAACAAAGGAATCTTAAGTAATACATAATCGAGCTCCCATATTTCTTCGATAACATCGTAATATGAGTTGAGTGCCCTTACTGCTTTGGCATCCTCTGAAATAGCAAGTAGTGTCACTCCACTACATTGCATAGTACTCTTCTCATCCTGAGTTCTTGTGTAAAATGAATAGCTGTTGATGTCATACCCCTGCCAA
The DNA here is from genome assembly GCA_019359835.1 of Pharus latifolius. Taxonomy (NCBI): domain Eukaryota; kingdom Viridiplantae; phylum Streptophyta; class Magnoliopsida; order Poales; family Poaceae; genus Pharus; species Pharus latifolius. The sequence goes on from CM033325.1 coordinate 38,450,409, forward strand.
GTCCCTATAGTAAATCTTGGCCCTCTGGCCAACCATGTAACAACTTCACTTACGGAGCCCTCAGAAGCTCGTAGGACTCTATTTTCGATCCACCCAGCAAACTTCCTGTTATATTTTCTGGTCAGCCAAATCTCTGGCTCGAAGGATTCTGTTTCCGTATCATTTCCTTGTGCTCGTGTATGTATGGCTCCACTCCCGTCATGTGTTGCAAGACCCAAAAATGTGCTTTTGCATACATATCACTGGACGGGATGACTACTTTGAATCCAATCGTTCCAATGCCCTGAAGCCTGCCCTCGTGCCGGGACGTAGGAACGCCAATTGGGTCAACCCCGGCCATATAGTTGGTGCAAAATTCAATCACCTCCTCAGCGGCATAACCTCAATGATACTACCCTCAGCCCGATGTCGATTCCTTACATATCCCTTCAAGATACCCATAAATCTCTCAAATGGGTACATGTAGCGCAGGAACACGGGTCCACAAAACTTAATTTCTCTGACAAGGTGAACAATTAGATGGATCATAACATCAAAAAAAGATGGAGGGAAATACATCTCAAGCTGATAAAGAGTTGTAGTCACATCACGTTGCAAATCATCCAGTCCATCCAGATCAATTACCTACAAGGACACAATTGCAACAAATATTCAGATCAAAAAAATCCGGCAAGTTCCATGAATGGAGCTAATTAACTTACTAGGAATCCACACTTACCTTGCCAGATATTGCGTTGAAGAAATAACATAATTTTGTAATTGTCTCTCTGACTTTGACTGGGAGAATGCCTCTGATAGCAATGGGAAGCATTTGTGACATTAGTACATGACAATCATGGGACTTCATACCAACCAGTTTCAAGTGCTTCATGGACACAAGTTTTTTCAAGTTCGCAGAATACCCGCATGGAACTTTGACACCATACAGGCACTGACAGAGCTCTATTTTTTTTTCCCTTTTTGACAAAGTATAGCAGGCCAGGGGAAGGTATGTACGCTTTCCCTTTTCAAACGGTGCAAGCTCAGTTCTTATGCCCATTTTGAGCATGTCACGGCGAACTTTGATGCAATTTTTTGTCTTTCTCGGAATGTTCAACAACAAACCAATCAAACTGTCACAAACATTTTTCTCTACATGCATGACATCAATGCAATGTCGAGCTTTTAAGTGCTCCCAGTATGGCAGATCCCAAAGAATCGATCTCTTCTTCCAAACATTTTTTCTTGGAGGTTTAGAACATTTACCAAACTCAACTTTGATGTCCTTCACGTGCAAATAAAGCTTCTTACCAGTCACAAACACTGGGACTGATCCTTTCTCAGGCTTCCCATTAGATGACTTCCTCTTCTTACGGTAGGCGTGATGCATCGGAAGGAATCTGTGGTGACCCATGTACACTGTTTTTCTGCAGTTCAGTAACCACATGCTTTCAATTTCATCCAGGCAAATAGGACAAGCCTTGCCTCCTTTCGTACTATGCCCCGACAAATTTTCGTAGGCCGGGAAATCATTTATGGTGCAAAATATCATGGACCGCAATATGAAATTCTCTCGCTTATATGCATCCCACACCCGCACCCCTTCGCTCCACAATTTATGTAAGTCCTCGATTAACGGTGATAGAAACACATCAATATCATTCTCGGGTTGTCTGGGTCCTGAGATTAGTAACGACATCATGATGTACTTGCGCTTCATACATAACCAAGGAGAAAGATTGTAGATGCATAAAAGAACCGGCCAAGTGCTATGCCGACTGCTCATATTTCTGTGTGGATTCATACCATCCGTACGCAGGCCAAACCTTATATTCCTCACTTCGCTGCCAAACTCACCAAATGTTCTGTTAATGTTTCTCCATTGAATAGAATCAGCTGGATGTCTTAGTTTTCCGTCTTGTTTCTGACCTTCAACATGCCAACGCAAGTACTTCACATCTTTCGGATTTGCAAACAACCATTTCAATCTAGAAATCACAGGCAAATACCACACAGTTTTGGTCGGAGGCCCTTTCTTTACCTCATCACATCCATTGTGATAACTTCGGTTCCCACGCTTATACCGCAATGCACCGCATCTAGGACAAACATGCAAATCCCACTACTATAGAAATGCATTCCACTAACCCATATCTTCTAACGGTTATAAGCAATCTGGGAAAAATCCGATAGAATAGGACGACAGTGGCGGAGAAGAGGCTTTTTACTATCGGTTAGACACTGGTACACCGTTAGTGAAATACAAACATTTTTTACTATCGGTCATTCCTGTACAAACCGATATAATATATGGAATAGTACTATCGGTTTTCCATTCGTAACTGATAGTAAAATTACGCACTTTATACTATCGGTTCGTACCGTACCAACCGATATAATATATGAAATAGTACTATCGGTTTTCATTCGTAATTGATAGTAAAATTACGCACTTTATACTATCAGTTCTTACTGTGCTAACCGATATAATAGAGTAAACTTTACTATCAGTTATATAAACAAATCGATAGTAAAATGACGTCATATAAACTAATTGTTATGACAGTGGGGACCTTATTTTACTATCGGTTTGTGTTTTTGAACCGATAGTAAAATTGTACAGCTTAATTAGGTCGACCCCTGCTCTGCGCTCTGCATGTTGGAATCATTTCTACCGTACGTGCATTCATGCTCCAAGCTAGAGTGATCTGGAGAAGCTAGCTGAGAGGTTGATCATAATTCCATCCCCCTCGGATGGTATGAATCCACACGGAAATATGAGCAGTCGACATAGCACTTGGCCGGTTCTTTTATGCATCTACAATCTTCCTCCTTGGTTATGTATGAAGCGCAAGTACATCATGATGTCGTTACTAATTTCAGGACCCAGACAACCCGGGAATGATATTGACGTGTTTCTATCACCGTTAGTCGAGGACTTACATAAATTGTGGAGTGAAGGGGTGCGGGTGTGGGATGCACATAAGCGAGAGAATTTCATGTTGCGGGCATGATATTTTGCACCATGAATGATTTCCCGGCCTATGGAAATTTGTCGGGGTATAGTACGAAAGGAGGCAAGGCTTGTCCTATTTGCCTGGATGAAACTAAAAGTATGTGGTTATCGAACTGCAGAAAAACAGTGTATATGGGTCACCGCAGATTCCTTCCGATGCATCACGCCTACCGTAAGAAGAGGAAGTCATTCAATGGGAAGCCTGAGAAAGGATTAGCCCCAGTGTTTATGACTGGTAAGGAGCTTTACTTGCGCGTGAAGGACATCAAAGTTGAATTCGGTAAATGTTCTAAACCTCCAGGAAAAAATGTTTGGAAGAAGAGATCGATTCTTTGGGATCTGCCATATTGGGAGCACTTACAAGTTCGACATTGCATTGATGTCATGCACGTAGAGAAAAATGTTTGTGACAGTTTGATTGGTTTGTTGTTGAACATTGCAGGAAAGACGAAAGATGGCATCAACGTTCGCCGTGACTGCTCGACATGGGCATAAGGACTGAGCTTGTACCGTTGGAGAAGGGAAAGCGGACATACCTCCCCCCGGCCTGCTATACTTTGTCAAAAAGAGAAAAAACAGAACTCTGTCAGTGCCTACATGGTGTCAAAGTTCCATGCGGGTATTCTGCGAACTTGAAAAAACTTGTGTCCATGAAAGACTTGAAACTGGTTGGTATGAAGTCCCATGATTGTCATGTACTGATGTCACAAATGCTTCCCATTGCTATCAGAGGCATTCTCCTAGTGAAAGTCAGAGAGACAATTACAAAGCTATGTTATTTCTTCAACATAATATCTGGCAAGGTACGTAAGCGTGTACTCCTAGCAAGTTAATTAGCTCCATTCGTGGAACTTGTCAGATTTTTTGGATCTGAATATTTGCTGCAACTGTGTCCTTGCAGGTAATTGATCTGGATGGACTGGACGATTTGCAACGCGATGTGACTACAGCTCTTTGTCAGCTGGAGATGTATTTCCCTCCATCTTTTTTTGATGTTATGGTCCATCCAATTGTTCACCTTGTCAGAGAAATTAAGTTTTGTGGACCCGTGTTCCTGCGCTACATGTATCCATTTGAGAGATTTATGGGTATCTTGAAGGGATATGTAAGGAATCGACATCGGCCTGAGGGCAGTATCATTGAAGGTTATGCCACCGAGGAGATGATCAAATTTTGCACCAACTATATGGCCGGGGTTGACCCAATTGGCGTTCCTACGTCTCGGCATGAGGGCAGGCTTCAGGGCATTGGAATGATTGGATTTAAAGCAGTCGTCCCCTCTAGTGATCTGTATGCAAAAGCCCATTTTTGGGTCTTACAGCACATGACGGGGGTGGAGCCATACATTCACGAGCACAAGGAAATCTTACGGAAACAGAATCCCTCGAAGCCAGAGATTTGGGTCACCAGAGAACATAATAGGAAGTTTGCTGGGTGGATCGAAAATAGAGTCTTGCAAGCTTCTGAGGGTGACGTAGATGAAGTTGTTACATGGTTGGCCAGAGGGCCTAGATTTACTGTAGGGACTTGGCAGGGGTATGACATCAACGGCTATTCATTTTACACAAGAACTCAGGACGAGAAGAGTACTATGCAATGTAGTGGAGTGACACTACTTGCTATTTCGGAGGATGCCAGGGCAGTAAGGGCACTCGACTCATATTACGGTGTTATTGAGGAAATATGGGAGTTCGATTATGTATTACTTAAGATTCCTTTGTTTCGATGCTAATGGATCGAAATCCCCCGAGGTGTTAAAGTCGACAATTATGGGTTTACTCTCGTCGATCTCAGTAGAGTCGCACACCAAGATGATCCATTTATACTTGCTAAGCAAGCCACACAGGCGTTCTACATCGTTGACCCAGCCAACCCAAAGTTGCACGTTATCCTTCACAGTAAGAGACGTATTGTTGGGGTCGAAGACGTTGTGGATGAAGAAGAGTATGATCAGTTCGACGAACTACCTCCATTTTTAGATGGAATTCTTCAATCTGTCCCTACCGAAGATATTGACGAAACAAGTTACCTACGAGATGACCACGAAGAAGGATTATGGGTGGACAACCATTCTTGACTAATTTGCAATATGTAAGTGACGTATATGACGAGGATTGACACCCGGGTCACTTCTAATAAACTTTTGGTTCAAGACAGGTTCGAACCAGACATGTATCTGGCGGTGCGAACTCAAGCTATTCTGAGGGGCATCACCAGGAGGTCGCAAGCTTTATGCAATCAGATCGCGGGTTTCGTGCGATCAGATCGACAGCCTTGCGCGGTCAGAAGTTCGTATGCTATACGCGGGCTGGATATCCGGGATGTTGTGCAGTCAGCCCACATTCCGCGGTCAGAACGTTCTCGACCAGGGTGCTTGGAGTTTATTCGGTTATCCTTATGTCAGGATATTCCAAGCATCCCGAGGATTCCTCCACGTTGAAGACCAACCGTCAGAGGTTATTATATGCGGTTATTCATGATTAACACGTGTTAATAACCTCCGTGGAAGTTAACAGCGGTTCTCCAGAAACGGCATCCAACCGTTTGATGCAGTTTTCTTCATTTGGCACCCTTTCAACTAGTATAAAAAGGTGGCAAAGCACATCAAACGGAGGATCCAAGACATTAGGAAGAACAAGACTCCTGAGATAAGTGAGATACAAGATATTTCGATCACTCAAACAGCCAAGTCTACGGCTTAGATTAGACAACACTTACAAGTCTCCTATAGCTTCTTTCTGTACACTTATATAGGGGAGACTTTCGCCTGTGAAGGTTTCTCTCTGCTAATTTGTAAAGCTTTATCTCATATAGTGAAATCCTAACAGGACGTAGGGCTTTTACTCCCACCATCGAGGGCCCGAACCTGTATAAATCTCTCTGTGCTCCTGTTCACCATTGTTCTGCATACCTTCCCGGAGGGTCATCTTGAAAGGTCTCACATTTACAAATTTTGCATAAGTTCGGCTGAGGACCCCGAGTCCGAATCGTCGACAGTATATTACTTGGATCTTTAATCGAAGAATTCTTTAAATCATTTTTCAAAAATTCTTTGGGAAAACATACGTGATGCATTGAGAATCATTTATGCAAATTTTCATTTCAATTGGAGTATATACTTGATTTGAGCAATAATTGATTCTTTTCACAAATCAATATGAAAACTACAAATTTTCATTCTATGATTAGTCTTTTAGTTAATTTATTTCAAAATTATTGGAAGTCATTTGCATGGGGTTTCAGGTGTCTTTACAAGTGCAAAATGATGTACTGAGACCCATTTGTAATTGTTTTCAGGAAATCCCTTTAGGTCAATAACACTGTATTCTACTATCGGTTTCAACTTCCAAACCGATATGAAATTAATATCTACTATCGGTTTATTGTTCATAACCGATAGTATTTCATTTTGTGTTATGAGACCCTGTTCTACATTTTGGTTTGCTCTTGTATAGTGGATTAATTTACTATCGGTTAATAATCATAAAACCGATAGTGAAATACAATGCAAAATGATGTACTGAGATCATCTGTAATTGTTCTAAGGGAAATCCTTTAGGGTCAGTAACATTGTATTTTACTATCGGTTTCAACTGCCAAACCGATATGAAATTAAACTCTACTATTGGTTTATTGTTCATAACCGATAGTGATTTATACTGTGTTATATGCCTCTGTTCTTAATTTACTATCGGTTAGTAATAATAAAACCGATAGTGAATAATACCAACACTCCAAACCCTAACTTACATTGTATTTACTATCGGTTTGGTGGTTCTGAACCGATAGTAAATATTCATATATTAGGTTATAACCTCATACGATTTTCCCTCCAGTGCAACTGATCACATTCCAAATACTCACGCGCGGAAAACCCTAGCTTCCCCGACGTTTGCTTCTTCGCTCCTCTGCGCCACCATTGCCGATTGCTGCATTGCGCCACAGCCTCCGACCACTGCATTGCGCCACCGCCTCCGGCCACTCCACGAACGACTGTAAGTGTTCTTGACCAAACCGCTCGCGTCAATTGCTTAAATTTATATGCAATGGTTCATATGTGGTTCAATGGATTACAAATATAAAACTAGAGTAAAATTCATGAACTACAAACTTGATAGCTATGAGAATTACAGACTTGATGAAAATCACTAGCAATTTGTCATACAGTGTAGTCCACTATCGGTTTCTTATTTAGAACCAATAGTAAATACAATAAACTGAATTTTCTGTTAATTATTTCTCATTTTGTAATTTTCATCTGAAATTTTGGTTCATTTAAATTTTAACAGACTTTATGTTCCTGCAGAGAGACTAGCATAGTTTGCACTGCTGATCTTATAAATTTTCCTGAATACAAACTTGAGTACTATCGGTTTTACTTGGAAAACTGATAGGAAATAGAGTATGTCATAGTTTGCACTGCTAATCTGAATTTTCTATTAATTACTTCTCATTTTCTAATTTTCATCTGAAATTTTGGTTCATTTAAATTTTAACAGACTTTATGTTCCTGCAGAGAGACCAGCATAGTTTGCACTGCTAATCTTATAAATTTTCCTGAATACAAACTTGAGTACTATCGGTTTTACTTGGAAAACCGATAGGAAATATAGTATGTCATAGTTTGCACTGCTAATCTGAATTTTCTGTTAATTATTTCCCATTTTCTAATTTTCATCTGAAATTTTGGTTCATTTAAATTTTAACAGACTTTATGTTCCTGCAGAGAGACTAGCATAGTTTGCACTGCTAATCTTATATATTTTCCTGTATACAAACTTGAGTACTATCGGTTTTACTTGGAAAACCGATAGGAAATAGAGTATGTCATATCAGTTTGTTATTGTCAACCGATAGTACATTGAAAAGTCTAAATTTTGCAGAGTTCATATTTCATTTGTGAAAAGAATCAACTATTGCTCTAATCAAATACATTTGAAATGAAAATTTAAAGAAATGATTTTCGTTGCATGAAATATATTTTTCTGATGAAATTTTTCCAAATAGGATTAATTTTACAATCAAGAGTTATCGAATGACCTTTATGTTAAGCAAGAAGGTATCAGTTTGACAACCTTTTGCAAATTGAGTTTACAAATCCACTTTAAATCTATTTTGAAGACCATGTTGATAGGAATTTATGATTTTTGGCCTTTTGTGATCCGGGAGGATCTTCAAGTCCTGATCGCATACGGATTCGCGACCAAGTCCTGATCGCATACGGCTTCGCGACCTTAACCGTGTTCGGAAAGGTTCCGCGACCATGGATTGGTCTGCGACCAGGAAAAGGAATTCGTTCCCTGTTCGGAATTGTAATCCGATCCGAATGTGTATAACTAAGCTTATCTGTTTAGGATTAGTTATATGAGTCTAATACGTTTAGGTCTCTAAGTCTGATACGTACTCATACGATTGGACTATAAATACCTTGTAATAGGTCTAGTTTAGATCATCGAACTCAATCGAAGAGTCATAGAACTTATTTGAGTTTTAGACACTTATAGTTCCTTCGACGTAGGCAAGTGTGCCTAACGTTCGACGTGTAAAGCCCTCTTTGAAATAAAGAGTTGTGCAATTACTTTGGGTTTCGGTATTTCCGAGTAAGATCCCATTATTCCGCATATTAGAATCTGGGCGAGCCTAGTGCGAAAACCAAGACTAGGTCTCAAACGGATCAAGTTGGTATCAGAGCAACTTTCCTATCCTGTGGATGGTGAAGACTCGCCAGGGTTACAAAACTTCCGGTGAAATTCCAGGCGATCAATTGACGGTTCCTACAGCCGCGTCTCCGACAATGTCTGACGATACCTCCGTTCAAGCTAACCTAGTCGAACAAGTGGCTAAGCTCTCTACCGACATGGAAACCGTGCTTGCTTGGATTAAGCAGCAAGCCATGATTGTACCTCCTGAAGTAGGGAAGGTCATGGGTGAGAAGACTGGTGAAGACTTGCGCAGGGCAAACGAAGATGAAGACGAAGGCGACCACAAGACCGACAACCTCGCCAACACCTCCTTAGCTGTCGGATCTTTTAAAGTCGACGCTAAGATTGATATACCCATATATGATGGGGTGATCGATGCCGAGAAGCTGGATTCTTGGATCGACCAGCTTGAGACCTACTTTGACCTGAAAGGGTTTAGTAGCGCTCAAAAGGTCAAATTTGCACCTTTGAAGATGAAGGACCACGCCAAGATATGGTGGAAGGCCCTTGTCGTCAGTGGTGAAGCTGATGACCTTGCGTGGGGTCAATTCAAACGACTTCTGCGACAAGAATTCTATCCGATGGGTTACCTTGAGGAGAGATGGGAGCGTTGGCACAGATTGTACCAACGGCGCGACCAGACCGTCCAAGACTATACGACAGAGTTTCGGCGACAAGCAATGGTCATCGGCATCTCACTGTCTGATCCTCAGGTATTTCGGAAGTACACATCTGGACTTCAGAAATCGATCAGTACTGAGCTAAGTCTGTTCAGAGTTCAAGACATCTCGACCGCAAGCACGACCGCTTTGGCGATTGAGAAGAAGAATAAGACCCGCAACGACAAGAACTTGAGGGAGATTTCAACCACGACGAGCTCTGGAGAGGGTACCCACGATACGGGTAACACTTGTGAGCATTGTCATGTTGCTGGGCACACAAAAGAGAAGTGTTATAAACTTCATCCTGAACTGCGACCAGAAAGAAAAAGGAGGGATGAACCAAGCACACTAGCAGCTATGGTTACTTCTATTCCGCTCATAGAGGAAATTATCCAATTGGATTCGGTTGAAAAGGTAGACACGACCTTGTCTCTAATGGCAATGCCGAAGGAGAAAGGTTCGGGTTCATCAATTGACCACAACCCGACAGAGGAATTGTTCACTGTTAACATACAGGTGAAGCACGAGGTGGTCGCAGCCATCTTCGACCCCGGAAGCCAAAAGAATTTGGTCTCTTCTGGGCTAGTTCGACGACTTGGTTTGCAGACGACTCATCATCCTCAACCATATCCTCTGGGATGGTTCACTTCCGACGTGAATCAGCAAATCAAGAGTCAGTGTACTCTAAAGTTTGCAATATCTGCTCGTTACATCGACGAGGTTCAATGCGATGTCATCCCCATCGATATTTGCCAAGTGATTTTTGGAAGTCCGTATTTGTATGATCGTGATGCCCATTACCACCGAAGAGCTCAAGAATACGACCTCACAAAGGATGGGACGAAATTTATCATCAGTAAAAATGACCACGTCGACACCAAGAACTTGATGATAGCAAATCAGGCGAAACGGTTTGTCAATGCATGCTCAAAGTGTGTGCTAAGCGTGATGCGTCCAATTAGCCAAGAGGATTGTGCTGCATCGAGTATGGAAAGTGATGGTTGTTTAGCAAGCTTGCTGGAAGAAAACAACGTGCTATTCGCAGAGGTATATAGTCGATCACTACAACGACTAGTCGAAAACGACATGCAACTTGTCTCTATGGCGCCACTATTCAAACTTTGCAATCCTAACTTTGGTATCGGTGATGGTATCAACCTCGACAAGGGGAAGGCTATCCGCGAGTGGCCAAGGCCACAATCCATGACGGAGGTGCCAAACTCCATGAGCGCCTATCCATATATTCGATCCGACGATTGTAGCATTGCTCACTGTGTGTTCGTTCCAAAACTCCCAGTCGTTCTCTACAACTTCACAGTTGGTCACAAACGGGAGTTGGCTCCTTCTCAACAGAGGAGTCATGATCCGGGAGGATCTCAGGTTGAGTTCTCAACGAATTTACGACCACGAAAAGGTTTGCGACTTTGGAAAGGTTTGCGACCTTGGGAAGGATTCAAATTCTTCGAGCCTTCAATGCTGGATGATGAGCCAGATACCATAGTACCATCTGTTGAAGACTTGGTCTATCAACGAGATAAACCTCTACGTGAAGATGTGATTCTGGAAAAGAAGGTGACTACCACCCGCAGTGGCACAAAGGAGACTTTTCGAATTGGTCGGAAAGATCAACGAGCACGTGCGGCAAAGTGGTACACCAAAGAAGATAGACAAGCCCAATTTCCACATCTCCAGTTTGATCGAGAGGTCGCAACAGGGGTTGGCTCCTTCTCAACAAGGGAGTCATGATCCGGGAGGTTCTTCAAGTCCTGATCGCATACGGATTCGCGACCAAGTCCTGATCGCATACGGCTTCAGGACCTTAACCGTGTTCGGAAAGGTTCCGCGACCATGGATTGGTCTGCGACCAGGAAAAGGAATTCGTTCCCTGTTCGGAATTGTAATCCGATCCGAATGTGTATAACTAAGCTTATCTGTTTAGGATTAGTTATATGAGTCTAATACGTTTAGGTCTCTAAGTCTGATACGTACTCATACGATTGGACTATAAATACCTTGTAATAGGTCTAGTTTAGATCATCGAACTCAATCGAAGAGTCATAGAACTTATTTGAGTTTTAGACACTTATAGTTCCTTCGACGTAGGCAAGTGTGCCTAACGTTCGACGTGTAAAGCCCTCTTTGAAATAAAGAGTTGTGCAATTACTTTGGGTTTCGGTATTTCCGAGTAAGATCCCGTTATTCCGCATATTAGAATCTGGGCGAGCCTAGTGCGAAAACCAAGACTAGGTCTCAAACGGATCATTTTGAATGAAAATTTGACATTTTAACAAAAAGAGGTGGTTCATCATTGCCATTCTATTTTAGTTATGAACTTTGTCATGTACCTTTCTTCATATCAATTGATGGTCTGTTCATGGAATTTTAGGTAAAGTCATGTCGGCATCTTCTTCGGCTGATAGTAGTGATTCGGCGAGGGTGAACGTAGATGGCGCTGCCCCGTCCCAGCGCAAGAGGAAGGCGCGAGGCGCGACGATGTTGGGCTGTTTGGCCAAACGCGCGGATCTTTCATGTGAGTTCAACTAGTTCGGGAGACCGATCGGGAAGAACGCCAGCCACTATGCTGCCTATGTTGGCTTGTTGGCGAAGGAAAGGGTGAAGATCACCGTCCAGAGCTGGAAGGACGTTAAGGCCGACGAGAGGGATAGACTGTGGGCGGAAGTGAAGGTAAAATTAATCAAAATCACTGAACTCTTGAGTAATCACATTCCCTTGGTTTATCCAGAGATTAGGTAAGTCCTGCTTATATGCACCATTTGAAACAGGCCAAGTGGAACATCCCCGACGATGGTCCCAAGATAGCTTGCTTGAAGGACATGAACAACACGTGGAAAACCTTCAAGAGCGTCCTCGTCAGTACCTTCCTCGCTAAAGGCAAATCTCCATGCGAGAAGTACCCCTTCATAACGGAGGAGGTATGGGAGCAATTCACCCAACAGAAGGGGACTCCTGAGTTCAAAGTATGTATGGTTCCTTTACTTGGTTACACCATTGTATGCAGTAACCAGCGGTGCATTAATTTTCTTGTTTCTGGTACGAAGGCCCTCAGCGAGAAGAACAAGGCAATCCAGAGGAGGAACGACCACCCACACCGGCTCGGCTCTCGCGGCTATGCGGGGAAGGAGGAGCAGTGGAAGAAGGCTGAAGATGAGGCGTCCAATTTCGTCGACTCCCCTGACCTACCACTCTCTGAGATCCGTGATCCGCGATGCAAGCGCTGGTGGCTGGCCAGAGGGACCATGTCGGCCACGGGGACTGTGGAGTTCCCAAACCCCAGGGACGTCGAGGTCGTGCAGCGACTCGTAAGTTGGCTAACTTCTTGGTTGGAATCATAGAGTGTGGTAGAAAAAACTATGATCACTAGTGTGCGCACAAGTTTGTATATATTTCTTCCTCACAATGGAGAGCTTTGAATGTAACAGATCTCTTGCTCGAAGGAGGCGACCGAGGGATTGTTCACTCCCCATAGGGAGAACGACATCCTTACCCGGGCTCTAGGGAACAAGGAGCATCCAGGGCGGACGCGAACCGTGGGGGGTGTGGTGCCATGGAAGGAAGGCTTCTTGGAGCCCGGGCAAAAGGCGAAGAAGGCTGGCAGCTGGAAGGAAAGGGAAGTGGAGCTATCTCAGAAGATACGGGCAGATGTGACTGCACAATTTGCAGACATGTTCGCTCAAATGAACGAGAAGTATGAACGCCTCAGCCGAGTTGTGCAGTCAAAGAGTTTAGATCCAGCTGCCGAGGTCGACGCTGCCAGGTCGAGTAGTTGTGGCTCGAAGGTTCACATGGATCCGGTGGACCTGATCGAGGTATTGCAACTCTTGAGCTATATATGCAGTTCGGTTGATGCCACTCCCATTACGTTAGAATTGTTTCGCTAACCTGTTATAATTGTTGCAAATTGCAGAAGCCGGAGAGCTGTAGCCTATTGATCAACATAGGCGACAAACTTGTAGTGGTTGCAAACGGGGTCATATACCAGTCTTGGGAGGATGTCTGGATCCACTGCGTACCTCTGGAGCCTGGATTCGCAAAGGTACAGGTGGACATGGCCCTCCTAGGCTACAGCTCTTTTCCGTTGCCTGTCCCAACGGATGAAATGCGGACAATTGGCGAGGCATTGGGCTTGTACATACAGTGGCCCAAGAAGGGTGTTAGACTACAGGAGGTAAACCCTAGCCATTCTAGCTTACAACTCAGTTAATATACTCAATTTGCAAAATCTAACTTATGCGTTTGTACTTAAAGTGGACGATGGATACCAGCTCACTTCCTGAGGACACCACCCCCGCCACAACGCATGACTGAGCTCCTTCGGCCCCCATGCCTCCTCCAATGGCCTCAAACCCTTCGCCATCAAACGAGGCCGGCGGCACCGCGCCCCAACTTTCGAAGGTATACACTCGCACCCCGCCCAAAGGCAAGGGCAAGGCCAAACAAAGCCAGCCGGGTACGTTCAAGAACGGGTCCCCACTCGTGTCGGAGTACCTTCTGCGCAATATGGATCAAATAACCAGAAGTCTCCACAAGTGGTACCTGACCCGGTCTAGGCGCCACATCAACTTCTTAGTTCACTTCAGGCCAGGTCATTTTCACCATGAGGCCGGGAGCATATCCGTGGCCCAAGAGGAATTGTTCGACCTCCTCAACTGGCGGGAGCTTGATATGTCACATTGGGCTATCGCAGTAGGTGCAGGCCTTTGGGGTCTCTGAGGTGGTCTGAAGGCTGGTCGGAAAGTTGGCATTGGTCTCCCTCGACTAGCACCTCCTTGGTAAGAGTTGGGCAAAGCCTTCCTCTTTCGGTCTTCTTCAATTATTCCTCTTTTCTCGACTTGGTATCAGAGCAGAAGACTCGACTGTAGGTCGTAACCCTTAGATAGACTCTGGCGTCACTAGAAGAAAAGTTCGCTAGTTCTTTGTCAAAATTTGTTTACAAAAACCTATTTTCCTTAAGAAAAATGTTATTTTGATCTTTGGAAAATGATTTTGGACTTCTCTTATAGATGCCTTTTGTTCTGTCTTCAGATGGCTTTCGATAGGAGATACCTTCATGGAGACGAGCTCGGATCGTGGGCACTGTTGCTGTGGATGATGCTGCAGTTCCTTGGAGCACGGGACAGTCAGAGACCAGTATATTGCGTTTGGCAAGATGAGATAAATGGACGACCCATAGGTTGTCGGGCCTCGGTGATTGTCTACGAGATCCCCGAGCATGGGAGAGGCTCAGTTAGACGCCAAGCCCGTAGAGAAGAAGAGGAGGATGCTATCTTGGACGCTGCCCGTCGTGCTGTAGGTTCCTTCCGGCAGATGTACAGCGACTACCTTTCTGATTCTCCTTACCGCTTTGTGCCTTACCAGGTCCCCGGATCTGAGTACCGAGTTGTTCTTCCGTCCAGCGACCAGGAGAATGCTATCCTGACGAAGACTCGAGACGTCGTTCGCGCTTCGGAGATTGCATACACCAGCCTATTTCGAGACTACGAGCGTGTTCGCGATGATCGCCACTACCTTGAGGGCATGCTTATTAGGGCTCGTGCAAGCCTCCGAGAAAAAGAAAGACAAATTCAAGAAATGGCTGAATCAAGTGGAGAAAAGGACCTTGAAGCTGCAGAGTCGGTAACCAAGAAGAGTCGCCCGAAGTTGAGGATCACCGCTCGCAAGAAGGTAGGAAACCCGAGGGAGTATCTCAGTGGTTTTATGCCTGCGTCGCGTGGCATAGTCATCAACGGTGAAGCAATCGAGCTTCCTTGCACCGCACAGAAGAAGAAGACCCCCGAAGGAAAAGGGAAGGAGCCTATCAACATCGACGACAACGAGGAAGATGACCCGATGGATGCTGAT
The DNA here is from genome assembly GCA_019359835.1 of Pharus latifolius. Taxonomy (NCBI): domain Eukaryota; kingdom Viridiplantae; phylum Streptophyta; class Magnoliopsida; order Poales; family Poaceae; genus Pharus; species Pharus latifolius. Next base: position 38,465,627 of record CM033325.1, read on the forward strand.
GACGATGAGGAGGAGGATCCCGAGGAGGTTGAGCCTTGTGATTCTTCTGATGATGCTGAGGAGTGACTGCAGACTTTCGACCTTTTGTGCCTAGCCCAGCAGACGCTAGATTTCCTTTTGTTGTAGTAGTTGTTTTAGTATGATTGATGTATGCTGGTTGCTAGAGGAGCTCTGTAAGCCAATGAGGCTAGAAGCTTTGTATCTTTTGAAAAAAAAATTGGTTTATGGAAAAGTCATTTTGCATATCCTTATTCTTACTTCTTGAGTTAATGCCAGCCTTCTGCTAGCATCCCTGTGACCGATTCTTTCCGAATCGATGTTTCTATTCTTAACCTCCTGTTTGAGTAGGATGGTTAACACACGCGCGAGACCCCAGGAAGGAGGGCTAGAGGAAAACCCCAACAATACAAGAGCTACACCCGGAGCAAGAGGCCGCACAGACCCCGGTAGACCAGGATCTTCGACGATGCCACAGGGAGGTGACATCAACGATGTGCTGCTGTGGATGGAGCGCAATCGTCAAGAGTCAGCGGCTGTGCAAAACCAAATCTTGGGACAGCTGATGCAACATATTGCATCCGGACAAACTGAAGGACCCGTGATGGGCGCAAAGTTAACTGATTTTCAAAAGACGCGACCCCCGACTTTCTCAAGCACAGAAGACCCCATCGTGGCAGAAGACTGGCTCCGAGATGTGGAAAGAAAGTTGAATACCGTCAGATGCAGTGATGAAGAAAAGCTCTTGTACGGATCGAACCAACTGGCTGGACCTGCTGCCGCTTGGTGGGAGAATTACCAAACCGTGCACACCAACAGAGATTCGATCACCTGGAATGAATTCAAGGAGGAATTCCGTAGATACCACGTCCCAAAAGGCGTTGTCCAGGCAAAGCGCCGAGAATTCGTAAATCTGCGACAAGGGAGTAAGACCGTGAAACAATACCTGCATGAATTTATTCAGCTGGCAAGATACGCACCTGAAGATATAGCGACAGAGGAAAGGAAGATTGATAGGTTTTGTGAAGGACTACAGAATTCCCTGCAATACCAACTGTCATCCCACGAGTTCACAGACTTCCACGTCCTAATAAACCGACTACTTAAGATGGAGGAGAAAAGAGGAATAATTGAAGAAGACCGAAAGAGGAAGGCTTTGCCCAACTCTTACCAAGGAGGTGCTAGTCGAGGGAGACCAATGCCAACTTTCCGACCAGCCTTCAGACCACCTCAGAGACCCCAAAGGCCTGCACCTACTGCGATAGCCCAATGTACTGGATGCAGAGGAAATCACCTCTTGAAGGATTGCCCCCTTAAGAAAGAGGAGTGCTTTCACTGCGGAAGGAAGGGACATCGTAGGAACACTTGTCCGCTGCAACACCTTCCATCTAATGTCGCTCGTATGCAAGCTGCAAGACCCTTTGTTCCAGCCCAAGGCTTCACCAGGAATGCTCCACCCTCCAGAGGAGGAAGGTTTCAAAATGGCCGAGGAAGAGGAGTACCTGCTACAGGTCGCGGAAGACTTAACTATGCATCCGCCGTTGAAGCAGGAGAAGCATCAGACGTCGTAATCGGTAGGATCTTTATCCACTCTGAACTTTCAGTTGCATTATTTGACCCTGGTGCTACTCATTCATTTGTGTCAAGACCTTTCGTGCTCAGAAATAAGTTGCCAGTATCTGCATTAGAGTTCCCTATTTTAATTCAGTCCCCTGGAGCTCGAATGCCTGTCAACTCTATCTGTAGAAATATCGCCTTTAGTATTGGCAATCTAGGATTCCTAGCAAACCTGCTAGTTTTGGACCTTCAAGGACTAGACGTCATTCTCGGAATGGATTGGTTAGCCAAGCATAAAGGTCAGATGGACTGTGAAAAGAAGGCAATAACCCTGACGAATGCTGAAGGAAAACAAGTCACACTCCACGCAGAGAGATCAATAGTGAACAACCGAGTGTATAGTTTGAACAGCTTGGAAGGAGTTGAGTTTGAGGGAGTTCCAATAGTGAATGAATATCCAGAAGTTTTCCCTGAAGAGCTTCCCGGAATGCCACCAGATCGGGACATTGAATTCTCAATCTAATTAAAACCCGGATCTGCCCCTTATGCAAGAAAGCTTGCGCGTATGACAAGTGAAGAACAAGAAGAATTAAGAAAGCAAGTGGAAGAATTGGAAAGAAAGGGATTTGTTAGAACAAGTTCCTCACCTTGGGGAGCCCCTGTACTTTTCGCTAAGAAGAAAGATGGCAGCCTACGACTTTGTGTCGACTACCGGAAACTGAACGATATGATGATCAAGAACAAGTACCCTTTGCCAAGGATCGACGATCTCTTTGATCAACTAAGAGGAGCAAAGATATTCTCAAGGATCGACCTGAGGTCTGGGTATCATCAGCTGAAGATTCGAGAGCAAGATATCCCGAAAACCGCATTCATAACAAGATATGGATTGCATGAGTTTACTGTAGTGCCATTTGGTTTAACAAATGCGCCAGCAGTGTTCATGAATTTGATGAACAAGGTTCTCATGGAATTCCTGGACAAGTTTGTCATTGTGTTTGTCGACGACATCCTCATCTTTTCAGAGTCAGAGGAAAAGCACGCACAACATCTTAGGATGGTGTTGGAAAAGTTAGTGGAACATCGACTGTATGCCAAGTTCGATAAGTGTGCCTTTTGGTTGAAAGAAATTTCATTCTTAGGCCACATTATCTCTGGAAAAGGAATCTCAATGGATCCGTCAAAAATTCAGGCTATCATGGAATGGAAACAACCGGAGACAGTGACTGAAGTAAGAAGTTTCCTAGGATTAGCCGGATATTACCGGAGATTTGTCAAAGGATTCTCCAAGATTACAAAGCCACTCACCAGACTACTAAAGAAAGATGTTTTATTCGACTGGACAGAAGGATGTGAAAAGAGCTTTGAGGAGTTGAAGAAGATATTAACGACCGCACCTGTCCTTACGTTACCGGATAACAAAAAGGATTTTGAAGTCTACTGCGATGCGTCAAAGCAAGGACTAGGTTGTGTCCTTATGCAAGAAGGAAGAGTCGTAGCTTATGCATCGAGACAATTGCGACCACATGAGGAGAATTATCCAACTCACGACTTGGAGTTAGCCGCCGTCGTTCATGCGTTAAAGATTTGGCGACACTATCTACTTGGAAATAGATGTGAAATCTACACGGACCATAAGAGTTTGAAATACATCTTCACCCAACAGGACTTGAACATGAGACAGCGAAGATGGCTAGAGCTGATTAAAGATTATGACCTTGGAATACACTACCACCCTAGAAAAGCGAATGTAGTAGCTGATGCCTTGAGCAGAAAATCCTACTGCAATCAAGCAAAGATCTTAGGAATACCACCCCAATTGCTTGGAGACTTCGAGAAATTGAGTTTAGAGTTCGTTGAACAAGGAACCGTCGCCGCATTGGCAGTGAAATGCGAGCTGAAGGACCAAATCCGAAAAGCTCAGGAAGTGGACCAGAGTATTCAGAAGATGAAAGAAGACATGAAACACGAGGAAGTGATTAACCTTCGTGAGGACGAAGAAGGAATTTTGTGGTATCAAGACCGAATCTGTGTTCCAGAAGACAAGGAAATCAAGAACACGATACTACAAGAAGCCCATTGTACCCCATACTCTATTCACCCAGGTAGTACAAAGATGTATCAGGATCTAAAGGATCGGTTTTGGTGGAAAGGAATGAAGAAAGAGATTGACGAATTTATAGCTTCTTGTGATACCTGTCAAAGAGTGAAAGCAGAACACCAGAAACCTGCAGGACCGCTGCAACCCCTACCAACCCCGGAATGGAAATGGGATGAGATTGGAATGGATTTCATAGTTGGTTTACCAAGAACCCAACAAGGATACGATTCTATATGGGTCATAGTCGATAGATTAACGAAAGTAGCTCATTTTCTACCAGTAAAGACGCAGTACACAACGCAAAAGCTGGCAGAGCTATATCTTACCAGGATTGTTACGCTTCATGGAGTACCAAAAACAATCGTCTCAGACAGAGGAGCACAATTTGTATCAAGATTTTGGGAAGAGTTACAGAAATCCCTAGGAACGAAGTTGAAGTTCAGTACAGCTTACCACCCGCAAACTGGAGGTCAAACAGAAAGAGTGAACCAAATTTTAGAAGATATGTTGAGAGCTTGTGCTTTGGACTATGGAAATTCTTGGGAACAATTTCTACCATACGCAGAATTTACCTACAACAATAGCTATCAAGTGAGTCTACAAATGGCCCCTTACGAAGCACTTTATGGAAGGAAGTGCCGTACGCCGCTATATTGGACCGAAGTGGGACAGAAGCAATTCCTTGGACCGCAATTAGTGGAGGATGCCACGGCTCATGTGAGGATCATACAAGAGAGATTGAAAACGGCCCAGTCTCGACAAAAGAGTTACGCCGACAGAAGAAGGAGGGAACTATCCTTCGAGATAGGCGATCACGTATATCTCAAAGTGATACCCTACAAAGGAGTTCGACGATTCCAGATGAAGGGAAAATTGAGCCCAAGATATGTAGGACCATACAAGGTTTTGGAAAGACGAGGAGAAGTAGCATACAGACTAGAGCTACCGCCTGAGTTAGCAGGAGTCCATGATGTCTTTCACGTATCCCAACTGAGGAAATGCCTGAGAAAACCAACGGAGCAAGTGTCTCCCACAGAAATGGAAGTTCAACCAGATCTGACATACCAAGAATATCCAGTCAAGGTGCTAGAAGTCAGTGAAAGGAGGTTGAAGTCAAGGACCATAAAATTTTGCAGAATCCAATGGAACAACCACACCGAAGAAGAATCAACTTGGGAAAGAGAAGAAGAGCTGCATCTAAATTTTCCTTACCTATTCTCAGACTGTTCGGAATCTCGAGGACGAGATTATTCCTAAGGAGGGTAGGTTGTAACACCCCAGTTTTTGATTATCTTTTCTGCTTGCGAATCAGCATAACTTCTTTGGAAACCCTGATGTTTTAACCCTATCTTGATCTTGGGTATGCCACTACCTTAACCTAAAGAGTTGGCTGCTAAACTTCTTTCCCCAGATCATTTTCACATTTCAGTCCAAAAGCGTTTCAATTTAGTCCTTTTCAGAAGTTTCAGAAAACCCAAAAAGGCTAAAAGTCCCAGATCACCTCAAAATCCAAATCTGATCAAGTGATAACCTTTCTTTCATTTTTCTGAACATTTTTCCCTTCTGGAAGAATTCCAGAATCTCGACCAAAACCCTAGTTTTAGCCTCGACAAAAGTTCAAACCCTATTTACCCTAATTACCCTGTTTTCGAATTTTGTCAAAACCACCAGATGTTATCGGATTTCATCATTTTTCCTGCTAGATGAGTCCAAGACATTTAGTAGCACTCATCTGCAAAATCAGAATTCAAATCAGCCCTTCAGATCTTCAGAATTGCAATTAGGCCCAAATTCCCGAGCCAAAACCTTCGTGTTTCAGTCCAAAGCCTTGCAAATAAGCCCCTGGCCTTTTCTTCGACCACGACCAGGAGACCACGTCCACGACCGCGACCAGTGCTCGTTCGACCAGCGCCCTGCCGCTTTGCCGCACCGTTGAACTCGTCGCCGGCGAAGCCCCTCGCGCTGCCACCTCACGGCCACGTAGCCACTAGCCGTGCGCAGCTGTACCGCCACCGTGGAGCGCTCAAGCCCCACCGTGCCATCTTCTTCCCCGCGCGTGCCTGCTGCTGCTGCTGCTGCCAGGAGCTTTATGCCACTTGGCTGCCATCCCGAAGATCTTCGCCACCACCTCCTGACGGAATCCTGATATCCCGCGATTCACCGTCTTTGGCAGAACCCCGCCGCGTCCCGAAATGCATCGATGACCGTCCCGGCGTCAGAAGAAGATATCCCCGGCGATTGCTGCTGCTCCCGAGAGCCTCACCCGCGGCTATATAAGCCCCCTCCCTTGCCCAGCATTGCCTCACACCACCCCACAGCTTCCTTGCCTTAGTCTTAGCACCAGAGAGCAACCGAGCCCTCAGCGCCGCCGCGAAGTTCATCTTCCCCGGCGAGCAACCGTTGAAGCTTACGGCGCCAGCCTCGCCCGAAGCTTCCCCCTCCAAACCAACGCCACCAGTAAGCTCCCTACACCTCTCTCTACGTTTCATAGCCGTTAATTGGTCCCCGGCGCACCTCAACGCCGGCAATCACCGGAAAACCGGAAATCCCCTGTTCCCGCAATGCCGAGCGATTCAAGCCAAATTGATCCTCGTGCCTGTAGAGGATATTGATCAGTGAGCTAGGAGGAACAAACCTGCAAGCTTGGATTCGCCAATTTTGCCCCGAGCGCCGGATTTCCATGTTCGAGCCTCGGTAGTTCGCCGGAGCACGCCGCTGTGCTTCTCCAGCCGATCTCTGGCAAAATTGAGTGCACCAATAGCCTTGTGACAGCCCCTAGATGCTTCCCGAGCGTTGAATTGAGTTCAAACGCCCTGGAACGAAAACCCCCAAATCGGTGCCTTCGTCTTCGGCCCCGATCGCCGGAGTTCATTTTCCGGCCAAACCAGCCAATGAGACCTTGTCATTTAGATAGACCTCAACCCCCTGAGCAATTTTGTCTACTAGCCCGACCCCTAAATCGACCTGAATCAAAAGTTATAGCCATGCCAAGGTTGCTGTCCAGTGGCTCAGTCCATGTCCAGGCCACCGTGTTTGCTCACCGGATTTGGCCACCCTCCGGCTACTTTCAGCCCTTGAGCCTGTTGAGAGTTTTGTAGCTGATATCAATGCCTAAACCCTAGACAAAGTTGTGCATCAATTGGAGCTCTGAGTCAAAAGTTATGCAATGCCCTAGTTTCTGGCCATGTCAAACACTATGTCAGTGCATGTCCACCTGTGGCATTGGATGATTTAGACTTGTTTCTTTTGAGCAATTGAAATGCCACTTTGTCCACCAAGCCTTTTGAGCCATGTTCTACAACTTTCCCTACTATCACATCTCCAGAAAACAGACCTAGAACCGATTTAGGGCAATGTTAAGCCATGAGCCGAATGTCAGCCCTTCGACATTCAAGCCCTCTGAACCCATCTCTTCAACCAATGTCAAGTGACCTTGTCTAAACCAATTCCCCTGCATGCATGATGTATTTACGCATTATTTTCTAGTGCTTGTGTGCTTATATAGTGTGTATGTGTTGTTTGTACCCGTCGTGAAACCAGACGTTGAAGGAGCAGAGGAGATCCCTGAAGATTCATTTGAGCAGCTAGACCCGTCACTGCAAGGCAAGTCTCAAACCCTTGATCATGTCTCACCTATTATTTTGGAATGAAGTATGTTAACCGTTTTCAAATATATGCATGCCTTAGATTCAAATAAGGATTATGTTTCAATAAAATGACTAGATATGACCTAAATGATTGTAAAGCCCCTTTTGACATTGAATATCCCTGCACCCTTGTTACCCTAGATTATCATGCTTAGGCTATGCTATGCTTAAAGATTATATGACAAATGTTGAATGGTCACATATGAGAAAAGCATGTTCAAAACCCCTTTTTGTGAAAGAAAATGTGATTGGAATCGATAGTGAGGATGGTTTGATTGGATGGTGCTGTGTGCGCACTGGGAATGTGAAAGACTCCTCACTAAAGATTCATGAGGACTAGAATCTTGTGTTGTGCTTCTATGCGGCATGAAAAACGTACCAACCACCTGCCTGTTTATGGGACGGGCGCAACTTAGTAGCTTTCTTTAGTGTTAGCTTTTCCCTGCAATGGTTGTCGGTCCAGTTTCTTGCGAGAACTGGTGGGCCGCAGAAGGCCATGAGTGATGTGAGTTCAGAAAAATCATGAGAGGAAAAGGTGGAAAGAAGGAAGACGCCCTAAGCCAGATTAAGTCGTGCGCGACTGTAATCAAGAGAGGCTATGTGTCTTGCGAGAACATAGGCCCAGGCTAGGAAGTAAGGCAGTGGGGAGGACCCACAACGGTACTTGAGACTTAACTGTCTATTTACCGGGCAGGGAAATGGTTAATACTAGGACTGTAAATTGTTGTGTCATCTCGGCCTTGTCACATGCGTAAAAGTCGCATGAAGCTGATCCGACTTGAAAGCCGAATGATTGGTGGATTAAGGTGGTACACCTTTGCAAAGTTTAAAAAGTATCGGATACTCTGAGCTCCCAGATCATGGAGTCTGCGCGCTGTGAATTCTATTCACGTCGATGCAGCACAAGTAGCTTTTGGAAGTTTTTCATAAAATCTGAGTAAAGTGGTGACTCATGAAAGACCGCCACACACAACATTTCTGAAAATCTAGCTTAGGATTTCAAAAGCCCCGCTTTCGAGAATAAAGACCTTTCTTTAAGGCTACATGTGAAAATCTATTGTATATTTATACACAGAGCCAAAGAGCTGTTCTTTGAGAAATTCCCCATCATCTATATATTTATGCATTGTTACTTGGGACTTGTTGAGCACCATGTGGACAATGTGCTCACCCTTGCTTTTACAAACAAATTTAGAGGAAGGATTCGCCGACCCTGAATCTTATGGTCTTGAACCCAATGTGGAACAAGAAGAAGAAACTGAGGACCCATCTGGTTAAAGGGTTATGCACCAAGGTGGAGTTCGATGTGGAGAAGGCCCATGCAATGCCGCCGCTGCACAGAAAGAAGACTGAAGGAGTCCTTTTGTTTATCGTTGCTGTTTTATTTTGTGCCGACCCTCGTGTCGAAAACTCCTTAATTTGTATTAACAATTAAATGCGTCATTTCGGCGCTAAGTTATTGTAATGTTGGTCCTTGTGATCAGCACTTGTTTTTAATTACTCGCATTTTTATATAATGCATCTTGTTGTTGTGAGCTGTAATGTGCCTTTTCTGAGTGCAATCCACCTGGGCGATTGCCACTGGAATCCTCAAATGAGGGTCCCACATCATACGGACTGGAGTCCTGTGAGTTTGCTGTTGTCTGAAGTTATCACAGTTCATTTTATAAATCTAATCACTTTGTATGCACTACTTACTAATGTCTACTTTGCATCCAGGTGCATGTATAGGCTGGTATCGATGAGGGCATGTGACAAGGTGTGTTTCCTCGACCCAGAGAAAATAAGTCTCACGATGCTAGAGCACGACCAAGCACATGCGGAGGAATACATATCAAGGGCACTACTAGCGCAGCAGGACCGAGAGTTCATCCTTGCGCCGTACCACCAAAGGTAGTGCATTTCCTACTAATTTAACTCATTATTATATGTTACGCCTAACATATGTATGAAATGATTCGCTTATATATGCAATGTAGGGGCCACTGGGTCCTCGCCGTCATTTGCCCATGGATGAATGAGGTCTATTACCTCGATTCGATGAGCGACAAGGTGGCGCATGTTTTCACCCTCACATGGCACATAGACGCGTAAGTAACATAGTTGTTTTAAATTTTTCTCTCACTAGCTAATTAATGATAACATATTAACCAGCATACAGGGCTTTCAAAAATTATGCTAGTGCTGGAGGGAGGCATGACGCGTCGAAGGGCACAACAATTTCTTAGAAAGAATATGAGGTAATTAATACGGATGGAAGTACTCATGATGAGTCTTTTAATTTAAGCTTAATTAGTTCTTTCGAGTTAAAGTGGGTTTATGTCTTTGCATATGCAATTTTCGCAGTGCCATCAGCAGCCACAATCGTGGGAATGTGGCTTCTATGTCATGAGATTCATGTATGACCTGATTAGGATAAACTTTGCCCAATTCTCTAAGGTAACCATTTTTCCTGACTCAAAGTCGAACTTTAATTGGATGTGACGTACGATCCTAACTTCATACACGCATATATGCAGAGCGCCATGTTGAAAGAGCAATATGAGTTGCCTCAATTGAAGGAGCTGCGAACAATTTGGGCTCAATATGTCATAGAAGAAGTGGCTATCAATGATCGATTGTAACTAACTTGTGTAATATATATTGAATGTGTTGATTGCTGTATTTGTGAATAAACTCAATATGTGAATAGATTCATTGATGTATTTGTGAATAAACTCGATCAATTTGTGAATAAATTCAATCTGTCCAATGCATGTGTATATTACTGTATTAGTGTATTTGTGAACAAATTCAATATGTGAATATTGGTGTATTTGTGAATGATCTAATGTATCTTTGTATTGCTGTATGTATATGTGAAAGATTCCAGTACTAACCGTGTCAAGTACATAACCGATAGGAAAAACTACACAGTACTATCGGTTATATACTACAACCGATAGAATAAAAATTCCAGTACTATCGGTTCATATACAACAACCGATAGAATAAAGTTTCCAGTACTAACTATGTCTACACATCCTAGCCGATAGAAAAAACCTACACAATACTATCAGTTTAGATCCCAGCCGATAGAAAAAACCTACACAATACTATCAGTTTAGAGCCTAGCCGATAGAAAAAACCTACACAATACTATCGGTTTAGATCCTAGCCGATAGAAAAAACCTGCACAATACTATCGGTTTAGATCCCAGCCGATAGAAGAAATTGTCGTTAGCGATTAGTGAACGTTGGGAATGTAGATGTTTTACTAACGGTTTTCAACCGATAGAAGTGTGCTACGTTTCTACTATCGTGCCGATCACTATCGGTAAGAGAACCGATAGTAGAGTGGATTTTTAACCGATAGTGAAAAGCATTTCTGTAGTAGTGTCCTCATACTCATTACAGTACAGAACACAATCATTTGGGCATGCATGTATTCTTTTGATTTCCATTCCCAACGGACACAACAGTTTTTGGCCTGGTAAACCGATCTTGGCAACTCATTTCCCTCTGGAAGCATGTCTGCTAAAAGATCTAATAGCGCCGTGAAACCCTTATCGCTCCAACCATTGCTTGCCTTCAAGTTATATAATCTCAACACACAAGACAACTTTGTAAATTTTGCACATTCAGGGAACAAAGGCTTCTCAGAATCAACAATCAATTTCTCAAATTTACCAAAATCGTTTTCGCTGTGATCTTCTTCTACATCACGTAAAATTTCATCTAAATTGTCGTCATCTACATGCACATCCAAATGAACATTATCAACATTCTGATGATCATCATTACTGTAATCCACTTTCGGATCCTGCTAAGTGGTAGCGGTGCTCGTTTCCTCAAGATCTTCGCCATGTCATATCCAATGGGTAGAGCATGCGTTAAAACTACGATGAATCCAATGACTCTTAATCTGATCAGAGTTGCCGAATCTTTTTAAGTTCATACAATCTATACAAAGACAATACATATTTTTCTCTCCCTTCTTCGCCTTTTCTTGCTCAACAAATTTAATAAACCCATTCACACTCTCCAAATACTCAAGAGTAGTACGTTTTATTCCATACATCCAATATCCTCGGTCCATCTACAATTATTTCACAAAATTGACAAATTGAAATAACTAATTGGAAGTATGAAACATGGTCAATATATAGGCTATATGTATACAACTACTTACAATTGATGTATGAAACCCTAACTTCATGTATTAATTGGAAGAGCCAGCTAGCTAGTTTATTAACTTCAGCCATAAATCATTCAATTCCTAGCTTAACTTCAGCAAGCTATAGCTAGCTAGCTAACCTCCTAGCTTGGAGCTACATCTAGTTTAATGAATTGGAAGTAGAGAGAGAGGGAGAGTGTGATCGAGAGAGAGAGAGGTGATGAGAAGATGACATTACCGAGGGGGATCAAATTATCAACCTTCCAGCTAGCTTTTCCTAATCACTCTAGCCTGGAGCGTGGATGCACATACGGTAGAACAGATCGAGGATGCAGAGCAAGGGTGGAGATATATAAGTTGTGCAATTTTACTATCGGTTCAAAAACACAACCGTTAGTGAACTTTCTTCTCTTCTAAAGGTCCCCACTGTCATACCATTAGTATATATGACGTAATTTTACTATCGGTTGAATAAAAAAAACCGTTAGTACAATTTCCTCTCTTCTATCAGTTCGTACAGTACTAACCGATACTAAAAATGACGTAATTTCGCTATCTGTTACAAAAGACAAACCGTTAGTACAATTTCCTCTCTTCTAACGGTTCATACAGTACTAACCGATAGTAAAAATGACGTGCTATTCACTCACGGTTTCCCAGAGCATAACCGTTAGTACAAAACCTCTTCTCCACTGCGGTCCTCGTACACTAACGGTTTTCTCCCAGATTGCATATAACCGTTAAAAGATAGTGTAGTAGTGTGTTTAGCAAAACTGCTCAAAAATGTTTATAAAAATTGCTCAAAAGTGTACAGAAACTGCTCAAAAGAGTATTGAAAAATTGCTCAAGGTGTTTATGAGAATGGGGCTTGAAGATGTATGAAAATACTGCTCAAAACAGATATTTATAGCTCACACCTCTCAGCTAGTCATTATGGTCGAGTAAACAAAGAAATTAGTATAGCTAACAAATAGCTTTCGACCTCTAACGGCTAGAAAGTAGCCATTGGAATATTTGGTCGAATGAACAGCACTCGAGTAACCTCTGGTTGAATGAACAGTGCTTGAGTGACCTCTGGTCGAATGAATAGTGCTCAAATGACCAATTTCAGTCCCTCTTTAAAATTTATATATTTTTCTTAGATCGACCAAAATTGTGAAAGAAAATGAATGCAACATATGACCTAAGAGTTTCTCAGTTTTTGCCAGAACTAAAAACGATTTCGCAACCCCTTTTAATATTACGGTTAATACTCCAAACACCGAGACCGGTAAAATCCAAAACAATTTACCTTAGATTTTTCAACTTCCTGTTTTACGACTCCCATTTGGCGTTTCATCTTGTCACCTGCTCGAAGGATCATACTCAAAACAAAATAGATTAGTCCAAGACACTTGTTGTCATTTATCATCAAAATTAAGATTAATGGCCTAGATGCAACAATCTCCCCCTTTTTGAAGATTGATGACAACATGTGTTTAAATGAAATAAAATTTGATGACTCCCCCTAAGCGCATGCATAATTAACATATATGAGGACAACAACATAGACTCATCATTAGATGAAAGACCACGACCACGACTAGATCATTGATTTCAACCAAGACCAAAACTAAGACCAACATCATGACCAAACCAGAAAAATCTGGTTGAGCTGCTACGACCAAGACCAGTTATATATATATATATAACTTCTAAGAAAGCAAAATCTAGACTCATCTAGGGGTTTGGTAAAGATATCTGTTAATTGCATGTCATTTTTTACATAATTTATATCTATATCCCCTTTTGCCACATGATTTCTTATAAAATGGTGCCTAATATCAATGTGCTTTGTTTTAGAATGCTGAACTGGATTGTTTGCAATTTTTATGGTACTTTCATTATCACACAAGAGTGGCACTTTTTCAATGAGAATTCCATAATCCAAGAGGGTTTGCTTCATTCATAAAATTTGAGCACAACAACTACCCGCCGAAGTATATTCCGCTTTGGCGGTGGAGAGCTACGAAATTTTGTTTCTTAGATGACCAAGAGACTAGTGATCTCCCCAAAAGTTGACAACTACCAGATGTGTTTTTTCTATCAATTTTGCAACCCGCATAATCCGAATCCGAGTAACCAATTAATTCAAAATTTGCATCTTTAGGGTACCAAAGTCCTATATTTGGATAGCATTTCAAGTACCTAAGGATTCTTTTAATAGCAGTCAAATGACATTCCTTAGGAGGTGATTGAAATCTAGCACATAAGCAAACACTAAACATGATGTCGGGCAAACTACCAATCATAAATCGATAAAGTTTAGAATCTACCGCTTTCCATCGTTGTTCATATCGAGATGTCCATTATTGGCCATGGAAGTTTTGATGACTTTAGCATCTTCCATCCCAAAGAGCTTGACCAAGTCCTTTACATACTTGGTTTGACTCATGAACATTTTGTTCTTGAGTTGCTTGATTTGAAGTTCAAGGAAAAAGCTTAGCTCTCCAATCATCGACATCTCAAATTCTCTAGACACCATTTCTCCAAACTCATGAAAAAATGATTCATTAGTAGACCAAATATAATATCATCAACGTATATTTGACACACAAAAAGATCTTTTTCAACCACTTTTGTAAATAGCGTTGTGTCCACCTTCCCAATTTTAAAACCTTTTGAAATAAGAAGGTCTCCAAGACGTTCATACCAAGCTTGAGGAGTTTATTTAAGTCCATAAAGAGCCTTAGAGAGCTTGTATACATGATTTGAAAATTTTGAATCTTCAAAACTGGGAGGTTGTTCCACAAAAACTAATTCGGATACTTCTCCATTTAAAAAAGTATTTTTTACATCCATTTGAAATAATTTGATGTTGAAATTTGATGCAAATGCAAGAAGTATGTGAATAGCTTCTAATCTTGCTACAGGTGCAAAAGTTTCACCAAAATCTAAACCTTCGACTTGTGAATATCCTTGTGCAGTAAGACATTCTTTGTTTCATAGTACTACTCCATTTTCATCTTGTTTATTCCTAAAAACCCATGTTGTTCCAATCACATTATGATCCTTAGGTCTTTCTACTAATGTCCATATTTTGTTTCTAGTGAAATTAATTAGTCTTCATGCATGGAATTTACCCAATCCAGATCACTAAGTGCTTCATCTACAAGTTTAGGTTCCAAGGAAAAAACAAAGGAAGAATGTTCACAGAAAGAAGCTATACGAGAGCGAGTTTGAACACCCTTAATAACATCACCCAATCTAAAGGGTGATCTTTGACAAATGGCTTGATGTTGTCTTGGTACTTCAACTTGTGATGCTTCCATTTGATTTGTCTCTAGTGGATTAACAATAAGAGGTGATGATGTATGTTGTTCATTACACTCTATATTATCATCATCATCTCTAGGTTTGATGTCTCCAATAGTAATATTCTTCATCACTTCTTGGAGATCTTCGCCTACAACATCACAAGACACTTGTTCTTTTTGAGAACCATTAGATTCATTGAATTCTAAATCACAAGATTCTTCAATACAATTTGTATTTTTGTTGAAAACTCGATAGGCTTTGCTAGTGGTGGAGTATCCGACTAGAAAACCTTCATCCACTTTTCTTTGATATTTTCCACCAAATGTTCTTTTTCTAAGGATATAGCATTTACAACCAAACACCCGGAAATAAGAGACATTTGGCTTATGCCCAATAAGAAGCTCATAGGGAATTAAATTTAGAAGAGGATGCAAATAAAGCCGATTAATAGAATAGCAAACGATATGCACGGCTTTGGCCCAAAAGTGAGTAGGAGTGTCATACTCACTTAGCATTGTTCTTGCCATTTCTATTAGTGTTTGATTTTTTCTTTCTACAACCCTATTTTGTTGTGGAGTGTAGGAAGTTGAAAATTTGTGTTTAATGCCCAAAGAGTCACAAAAATCAACCAAGGTCAAATTCACAAACTCTCCACCATGATCACTACAAATTTGTTGATGGAAAGTTCAAATTGGGTGGAAACACGTTTTGCAAAACTTTTAAAAACATAGGGGATTTCAGATTTTTGAGAAATGAAGAAGACCCAAGTATAACGTGTAAAATCATCAATAATGAAAAAACCATAGTTGATGTAACGTCCCAGATTTTGCTAGCTACTATTTAGTATGCCAGTCAGTGCATCTCTATTGAATTCCTTGGATGTCTCGACCACGTCTCAAATGAAATCCTAGAAATCCCACAAATATTGGCCTGGTCTAGACCAATTATCTCAGGAATATGATCCAGGGTATGCCACTGCCTTAATTCAAAAAGTTGGCAGTAGAACTCCATTCAGACCATTTTTGCATTTCAGTCCAAAAGAATTACAAATTGATCCTTTTCTGATTTTCCAAAAGCCCGAAAAGGCTAAAAGCCACAGATTAGCTTCAAATCTTGATCTGATTTAGGGAATATCTCCCATTTTCTATTCAACACAAAATCTCCTTCTACAAGAATCTCAAAATCTTATCCTAGATCCCAGATTTTAGACTTCGACAAAATCAAGATTTAAAATACCTTGATTACCCTGTTTTCGTTTTCGTTCAAAACCCGATCAGAAAACCCAGATTTTTTCATCTGTCTTTGCTAATCTAATTGTTGAGTTAATTGAGACACATCATTGAAATCAAATTCAGTCCTAGCCAATCATTTCACTGAATTTACAAATCAGTCCAAATCAAGTTTTAGAAATTGCGTTTCAGTCCAAGCGTATTTTACCCAGCTGGCATGCCTTCGACCAGTGCGTCGCCGAGATTCGTTGCCGCCGGCCACCATCCGCCTTCGCAAACGCGTGTGACCGTTGAGGCCGCGTGTAGTGCACGTGTCACGTCGGAGCCAGCCACTGTGGCAGCGCCCACGACCAGCAGCTTCGGCCAGTAGTGCTATCTCGTCTCACATGCGCGCGTGCCTGCAGCCGTGTCAGAGCTTTTGCGCCACGCCATCGACATGCCGAGGCCAACCCGTCATTCGCCTCTGTATCA
Organism: Pharus latifolius; assembly: GCA_019359835.1. Taxonomy (NCBI): domain Eukaryota; kingdom Viridiplantae; phylum Streptophyta; class Magnoliopsida; order Poales; family Poaceae; genus Pharus; species Pharus latifolius. The sequence goes on from CM033325.1 coordinate 38,482,082, forward strand.
GCCAGAAGCTTGCGTGGACGCCACCTCCTAGCTGACAAAGCCGTGGCAGCCGCTGCATGCTGTCCAGTCGCTGCTGCACGCCGTCTCGGTCGTCACCACTGTCCGCCGACCGGTCAATTCGACGTCAATCCTTTGCTTCAAGTCTCGAGAGATCCAGCCACACCTTTATAAGCCACTGCAACCAGAGCCATCTCCACACCTCCAGAAACCAGCTAAGTCTCAGCTCTTCTGGTTTTCTTCTTCTTCTTTGGCGAGCTGCCAGGAGGGAAATGATGCCAGAGTTCACCTCAGCTCCATTTCTCCATCCAGCTTCACTGGTATGCTCCTGACACCCATCTCCGTGTGTCATTTCAACTAATTGACCTCCAGTGAACTATATCGCTGGTGATTGCGAGGATTTCAATTTGCCCTGTTCCCACCACCACCTTAGTTCCCGCCCAAATTAGCCTCCCCTCCTATAGAAGAAATCGATCACTAGAGCCCATTGAACAAGCCTATTCAACCACATTTTGAATTTAGCCCGTAACCGAAGTTTTTGTGTTTCTTCATGCGCTGCCGTGGACGTCTCACCACTAGTACAGAAATGCAGTCTACTAACCCCTATATTCTATCGGTTATTAGCGCTTTAGTAGAAAACCGATAGAAAATGTGCCTCGCGGCCAAAAAAGGCCAACGGGTGTATTTTTCCTATCGGTTTGTAAGAAACTTACCGATAGAATAAATACTATGATTTACTCTAGCGGTGATGAACATATTTGGTGTTAGAAGAGATGCATAAGTACTGACGGGAGAATGTTGTGCGCCGATAGGACTGGTCGACTTCTTCAACTAGACTTATTCTATCGGTAATTTATTAGTATACCGACAGAATATCTCAAAAATTCCTATCGGCAATATGTAGTGTGCCGATAGAACCGTTCGCCTTCTACAAATATTTTTATTCTATCGGTAATGTATTCTTTTACCGTTAGAATATATCGAAAATTGCTTGGAACTGTTTGTCTTGAAATAGTTTTATTCTATCGGTAATGAATGTTTATACCGTTAGAATATAGAAAAAATATTTTAGAACTGTTCGCCTTCTACAACTAGTATGATTCTATCGGCAATGTACGTATATACGGACAGAGTGTGGACAAAAATTCCTATCGGTTATTTGTATTGTGCCGATAGAGCCATTCGACTTCTACAGATGTTTTTGTTCTATCGGTAATTGATTTTTTACCGTTAGAATATATATAAAATGACTAACGGTATGCGGTTTTTGTACCGATAGAATTTATCTAATACTATAAATACAGGGGTATGTCTCTTCATTCTCACAGTTCATCTGGGGCTCGTAGTCCTAACCCGTAAGCTCCATGGACGATCGGCGCACCTCTACAGGCGACCGCTGCACCTCCGCACCTCCATCGACGCCCTCTAGACTTCCGCATCCCAAGCAAGGTGCGTAAATCATTCTAATCCGATTATGGCCATTATTCTGCTTTTTTTGTATCCTTCATTTTGATGTGTCTTCTTTTCAATATGATTATGATCTTTGCAGGTCCTTGAATGATGCTCATGAGGGGCAACGTATTTCACGGTTCTTCATCGCAGTACACTGCCTACGTTGGCTTGTTGGCGAAAGAAACGGTGAAGATCACCGTCGAGAGCTGGAAGGACGTGAAATGCGAGATCTTGGTTGGCTCGGTCGAGAAGATCCTTAAGCCCTGCGTGTTTCTCAAATCAGGACCTATAGAAAGCATCTTACATTTTTTTGCATGCACCAGCTTGTAGCCAGATGCTTACCTGCTTGGAGAAGAAGAATTGTTGTTATTTGCACAGCCATTCTACACCACACTACACAGAACAACATCTTGGAAGGTCGGTTCTTTTTGTTAATGGAGTTGAGTTGAGTTGAGTTGATCGAGTTTGAGTCCGAGGAAATCACCAATACGTACAAATGTAAGTCGATGGCAGTTCCAACTCATCAGGCGTCTTCGAACTGAACTCCTATGGTTAAGTCCAATGTGGTTCAGACATTTGTTGTTTTGGATGAATGGATTTGTTATGTATCAGGTCTAACTTGTAGTCGCTAGTTGCATTGTCGCAACCTGCAAAGGTTCTCTTTTATGTAAAATGTACGAGCCACTGGGTCCTCGTCGTGATCTGTTGTTAATTTCAGACGTGGCTTTTCTAATATACATCGAATGTGTGAATTGTTGTATTTGTATATTGTTGTATATTTGTGTATCATGTATTGCTAATTGGGACATGAACTTGAATGTGTAGGGAGTATTTGTGTATTTAATTGTATTGGTTGGTAGGTGTGTATTTGTACTGCTGTTTCAGATATGTACCTGAATTTGTGAACTGGCATGTGTAATTTCTTTGGCAAGATGAAGTCCCGAATACCTAAGAAAAGTATTTTTTTGTCTCCATGTTAATCCACAAATTAGCATTTCTTGAAATATTGCTTTATCTTGTAGTTAAGATCTGTTTGATGTAAGATCTGTTTGATGTTACATTGGTATGATTCCTTGGATGTGAGAATTGGTGTCATGTGCATTACAAGTACCTCCTCTAACGGTAAATACACATATTTACTGATAGAAAACACATATATTTGCTCAATCATGCATCATCTAACGGTAAATACACATATCTACCGATAGAAAAACTCATGTTCGTGTGTCATGCATCATCTAACGGTTAATACACATATCTACCGATAGAAAAACTCATGTTCGTGTGTCATGCATCATCTAACGGTTAATACACATATTTACCGATAGAAAAACTCATGTACGTGCTGTGTCATGCATCATCTAACGGTCAATGCACATATTTACCGATAGAAAACACATATATTTGCTCAGTCATGCATCATCTAACGGTAAATACACATATTTACCGATAGAACAAGGCCTGTACTTGCTCAGTAATGTACATCCTCTAACGGTATATGTGTGTTTTTACCGATAGAATATGTGAGAGGCAAATTACCTTAGTTAGTCTAACGGTTATTTCATGTATTTACCGTTAGAAAAATCTCCATTATAAGGAAAACCCCACTCGACCATTGCTGAGCTACTCTTTAATTTGTTCTGTTGCACTCTGTGTCCCTCTGTTTGTGATGAAAGTTCCACGCTCGCAGCTACACTGCTAGGGTGATCAGCGCAAGCTGGAGGGAAGTTGATTGCGCCCCTCTTTAAGGTAAGATTAATTGTCGACAGTTATCTCTCTCTCCCTCTAGATCTCCCTCCCTCTCTACTTGCAAGCTAGCTGTATTGTGTAGTTCCAATTAAGTTTGTAGCTGTAAGCTTGGGGGCTAGGTAGCTGGAAATGCGTCATGTTTTAGGAGCTAACTAGCTTGTATTGTGTAGTTAGCTAGGTTAATTAGTGTTAATTTCGTCAGGCTAGGGTTCAAGACATCTGTTGTAAGAGGCTGTACATGTACATATACATAACTTAATCGGGCAGGTTTCATGCATGCATGGCTGACTCGTTAAATTTTGTTAATTGTAGATGGACAGGAAATATTGGATGTATGGAATAAAACGTACTACTTTTGAATATTTGGATGGTGTGAATGAGTTTATTAAATTTGCTGAGCAACAAAAGGAGAGGAAGGGAGAGAAAAATATGCTCTGTCCTTGTACAGATTGTATGAACTTGAAGAGGTTTAGCAACTCTGATCAAATTAAGAGTCATTTGATTCGTCATGGTTTTAACGCGCGATACACCCGTTGGATATGGCATGGCGAAGATCTTGAGGAAACAAGCACCACTACTACCAAACAGCAGGACTCGGATGTGGATTGCAATAATATCGATGATCATCCGAATTGTGATAATGTTCATTCCAATGTGCACGTAGATGATGATGATGATGACAATCTAGATGAGATGTTACGTGATGTAGAGGAAGATTACAACGAAAACGACTTCTGTGAATTTGAGAAACTGATTGCTGACTCTGAGAAGCTTCTGTTCCCTGGATGTGCAACATTTACAAAACTGTCTTCTGTGCTGAGATTATATAACTTGAAGGCAGGCAACGGTTGGAGTGATAAGAGTTTCACGGCACTATTAGATCTTCTAGCGGACATGCTTCCAGAGGGAAATGAGTTGCCAAGATCTACTTACCAAGCCAAAAAACTGTTGTGTCCGTTGGGAATGGAAATCGAAAGAATACACGCATGCCCAAATGATTGTGTGTTGTACCATAACGAGTACTCCAGTTTGCATGTTTGTCCAAGATGCGGCGCATCGAGGTATACGCGTAGGGACCGGATTGACAGTGAACGTCACGAGGTCAAGAAAAGACCTCCGGCGAAAACAGTGTGGTACTTGCCTGTGATACCTAGATTGAAGCGGCTGTTTGCAAATCCGAAAGTCGCGAAGCACTTGCGTTGGCATGCTGAAGCCCGGAAACAAGACGAAAAACTGAGACACCTAGCTGATTCTATTCAATGGAGAAACATCAACAGAACATTTGCTGAGTTCGGTGGCGAACTTAGGAATATAAGGTTCGGGCTGAGTACAGATGGTATGAACCCACATGGAAATATGAGCAGTCGGCACAGCACTTGGCCGGTTCTTTTATGCATCTACAATCTTCCTCCTTGGTTATGCATGAAGCGCAAGTACATCATGATGGCGTTACTAATCTCAGGACCCAGACAACCCGGAAATGATATTGACGTGTTTCTAGCGCCTTTAATCGAGGACTTACAGAAATTTTGGAGCGAGGGGGTGCAGGTGTGGGATGCATACAAGAAAGAGAATTTCATCTTGCGGGCCCTGATATTTTGCACCATAAATGATTTTTCGGCCTACGGCAATTTGTCGGGGTATAGTACGAAAGGAGCCAAGTCTTTCCCTATTTGCCTAGATGAAATTGAGAGCATGTGGATGCGAAACTGCCGGAAAACAGTGTACATGGGTCACCGCAGGTTTCTTCCGGTGCATCACACGTACCGTAAGAAGAGGAGATCATTTAATGGGAAGCTTGAGAAGGGATCAGCTCCAGTGTTTCTGACCGGTAAGGATATTTACTCGCGCGTGAAGGACATCAATGCTGAGTTCGGTAAGCATTCTAAACCTCGAGAACAAAATGTTTGGAAGAAGAGATCGATTCTCTGGGATCTACCGTACTGGGAGCACTTACAAGTTCGACATTGCATTGACGTCATGCATGTAGAGAAAAATGTCTGTGACAGTTTGATTGGTTTGTTGTTGAACATTCCAGGAAAGACAAAGGATGGTGTGAAAGCTCGTCGTGACATGGTGGAAATGGGGATAAGGACTGAGCTTGCACCTTTAGAGAATGGAAAGCGTACATACCTCCCTTTGGCCTGCTATACGTTGTCCAAGAGCGAAAAAACAGAACTCTGTCGGTGCCTGCACGGTGTTAAAGTTCCATGTGGGTACTCCGTGAACTTGAAAAAACTTGTGTCCATGAAGGACCTAAGACTAGTTGGCACGAAGTCCCACGACTGTCATGTCCTGATGTCACAAATGCTTCCCATTGCTATCAGAGGCATTTTCCCAGTTAAAGTCAGAGAGACAATCACAAACCTATGTTATTTCTTCAACGCAATATCTTGCAACATAAGTACGTGCACTCGTACTATAAGTTCATTACCTCCATCTGTGGAGCTTAATTAGAAGATTTTTCTGATATGAATATTTGGCGCAACTGTGTCCTCGTAGGTAATTGATCCGGATGGACTGGACGCTTTGCAACGCGACGTGGTTACAACTCTTTGTCAGCTCGAGATGTATTTCCCTCCATCCTTTTTTGATGTTATGGTCCATCTGATTGTTCACCTTATCAGAGAAATTAAGTTTTGTGGACCCGTGTGCCAGCGCTACATGTATCTATTTCAGAGATTTATGGGTGTATTGAAGGGATACGTAAGGACTCGTCGTCGACCCGAGGGGAGTATCATGGAAGGTTATGCCGCCGAGGAGGTGATTGAATTTTGCATAGATTATATGGCCGGGGTTAACCCAATTGGCGTTCCTAGGTCCCGACATGAGGGTAGGCTTCAGGGCATCGGAACGATTGGATTCAAAGCTATCGTCCCCGCTCGTGATGTGTATGCAAAATCACATTTTTGGGTCTTACAACACATGACGGAGGTCGAGCCATACATACACGAGCACAAGGTAATGTTACGGTCACAGAATCCTTCGAAGTCAGACGTTTGGGTCAGCAGAGAACATAACAGGAAATTTGCTGAGTGGATCCAAGAAAGAGTCACACGAGCTGCCGAGGGCTCCGTAAGTGAAACTGTGACATGGTTGGCTAGAGGCCCAAGATTCACTGTAGGGACTTGGCAGGGGTACGACATCAATGGGTATTCATTTTACACAGGAGCTCAAGACGCCAAGAGTTGCACGCAATGTAGCGGAGTGACACTGTTTGCTATTTCCGAGGATGCCAGGTCAGTAAGGGCACTGAACTCATATTACGGTGCTATTGACGAAATATGGGAGCTCGATTACGGATTACTTAAGATTCCCCTGTTTCGATGCCAATGGGTCGAAATCCCTTGAGGTGTTCAAGTTGACAGTTACGGGTTTACTCTCGTCGATCTTGGTAGAGTCGGACACCAAGACGATCCATTCATACTTGCAAAGCAAGCCACACAGGTATTCTACATCGTTGACAGGCCAATCCAAACTTGCATGTTGTCCTCCACAGCAAGAGACGTATTGTTGGGGTCGAAGATGTTGTCGACGAAGAGGAGTATAACCAATTCGATGAAATACCTCCATTTTTAGAGGACATTCAATCTATCTGTACTGAAGATATCAACGAAACAATGTATCTGCGAGATGACCACGAAGAAGGATTATGGGTTGAGAACCATTGATGATTAATTTCTATTTCAGGGATAAATGCCAAGCAAACAGCCCACAAGTTCTGCAGCAAGGTGAGGAACTTATCATTAATACATCAGGCAGTACATTTTTCTTTAGAACTTAATGATAAGCTAGTTCACAGCATTAATATATCTCAATTTTACTCCACAGCATGAGTTCTAACATATACAGTACCTTTATCCTGTAAATACTTAATTCTTCCCTTCAAATAGCACTTGCAAAAATCTCATCGCAGCCTCTCTTCCTTCTTCAAATTAAGCTCTCCAAAAATAAATTTTTCTGACGGTATTTTGTTATTTCTACCGATAGGAAAGGACATCAGCTACTTTAATGTGTCTCAGGCACTTCAAATGTTTCGCTGCGAAAAGTTTACTTATTCTATCGGTATTATTATATTTTACCGTTAGAATAAATTTGTTAGTCTCACGGTATTAGTTGTCTGACAGTTTTTTGCTGTTTGTACCGATAGAACAATGCTCTGGCGCTTTGAATTCTCAACCGTGTCGCCATGCGTCGCCTTGGAAATTCTATAAGTACCTCGTCATGCGTCGCGGTATTTTGTTGTTTTTCTAATTCTCCAACGCTTCGACTCCTCATCTTCTCTTTCACAATGGCAACCTCCATGGGATCGTCAGCCACGCCCTCCCCGGTAAGAACTCTAAATCTCCTGGGTTACCCCTATATTGTTAATCCATGTTCACTACATTCTTGACTTGTTGATTTGCACGGGGAATGGGAGCCGTGGAAGACACTGGCAAAGTGAAGGCCAACCTGAGGGCCCTCCAGGAGGAGCACAACCTCCTTACGGACAAGCACACTTAGCTACGGCTTGACCTTGACGATCTCTTCCAGCGCATTCAGCGCATGAAGACGGATGGTGACAATGCTAGGGCGAGGACGAGGCGTCTTCGCGAGGAGAAGAAAGCCGCGGATATGACCATCGCTGGCTGCGGTTTGACTATGAAGGATACCATAGCGAAGCTGAGGGAGGTCGCAGGCCTTCTCGACGCGGTAGTAGTTGATCCTAGGGATAACTTGTCGCTAGAGGAGTCCTGCGTCCTGGCTGCAAGTCAAACTGACTCTATTCTACATGCAGCCAGGGCTAAGACCACCCCTTGACCTAGCATTTTGGGTTTTATTTTTTTTATAAGTGATAAAATAACAATGAATGAACAATTTCTTTTTATGTCAATTTTCCAATTTTCCGGCTATCTTCCCTCTTTCTTTATCATTCTGCAGCTTTCAAGCACGGTCTGTTTGATGTTAAATTGTGTGTAGCTTTTCATTTTCTGACGGTATTTTGTTGTTTCTACCGATAGAAAAATGGAACACAATACTATAATCTCAGGAACTTAATTAAAAAATTTTTCTTGGGAAAATTGGTCTCACGGGATTTTATTGTTTATACCGATAGAAAAAAGGAATCCACTACTTCAAATATTTTTTCGGGAAATTTACTTTTTCTATCGGTATTATTTTGTTGTACCGATAGAAAAGGTCATCCACTACTTTATTACTCGTACACGGCCCTTGAGTTTCCCTCCAGTTGAACAGTTCCAACTTAGAGCACTGCGTCTCTTCGAGAGCGAAGAAAACCACAACCTCCGCCGTGACCACTCACTTCCTCTCTCCCACACGACTATCGCCGGCTGGACACTGGTTCGCCATTGCCACCGGTTCTTATTTTCGTCCGGCCGCTGCTGCGTTCTACACTGCCTCTCCATCACCAGCACTGATCACCGTAAATACCCTAATTCGTCGTTCTATTTCCAGCATCTTCCTTATTTGATCCTAGTGTTTTGCACGTACTAATTCTTTGAGTTTTGCAATTACACTAGGGTTCCCTATTGTGTTGGATTATGTACATTCCGCAGGCAATGTTGATTTAAATTAGGGTTGACATAATATGTTCCAGTGCTGTAATGAACCTATTTTGAGATTTTAACTTATCTATACTACTGTATGTGTGATCAATTGTATGCAACTGCCATGTAATGCACATTATATGTTGGAGTTGTTCGTACACATATTCTATCGGTATCTCCTGTATTTGCCGATAGAAACAATTTGTCTGCTTTACCGGCAGCTCTTGTGTTTACCGATAGAAAATATTTCTGAACAAGTATTAAAACTTTGGATCTGGAAGGACATGAGGCATGCAATGTACTAGTTTGGTTGGGAATTTTTACTCACTTGGTATGAATATATGGCAATGTGGATGGGTCTTCGAAGTATATGTTTCAAATGCATATACATATATATATGAATTTTCCCAAACTAATAGATGTGATGAAGTCCTGATGACTTGCATACAGGTAATGCAAAAGATAACCAAGAGAGGGTGCTATAGACCATATTATACCTTTTTTGGTTGTGATCTACTTTCTGTGCTACTTCAATATCTTTATATTCCATTAGTATTAGGTTTGTCAGATTATGCACAGTGGCACTTAGATGCTTGTTTGCATATTTACGTGTGAAATAATAATGCTGGCCCATGAATATTAGTATAGAAAATCATTGAGAATGTTATGTGATGACAGTGAGTAGTGGCTTATCAACAAAATTCCATATATAGAAAACATTGTTATTTTCTATCGGTATCTCACATGTTTGCCGATAGAAAAATTGTTATATTCTATCGGCAGATCATGTGTTTACTGATAGAAAATATTTCTGAACAGTTCAGGAAGTAATTTATGCATGTATTTCTTTTAGTATTATTTTGTTCGGACATCCCTTTTGCAGCCCTAATTAGATTCTAGTCCTGGGCTGAGTTATGGAACTCCAAGAAGAATTAATTGCCATATGTTGCTTGCTTCCTATATGAAAATGTGTAGACGAAAACGCTGAGAAATAGAATCTTATCTTGTATTGCATGGTAGCTTTTGTGTTTACCGATGGAAAAAATATTTAAAATAGGTCCTTTTTCTTTGTAAAATGATTTGGTTTGTGTTTCCATTAAATTTTTCATGTTTTGTTGATGGTTTTGTAGGGAAAGACATGTCGTCGTCTTCATCGGATGGTACCAGTGGTTCGACTAGGGCCAACCCCAACATAACTGAAGATGCAGCTGTTACATCCCAGCTCAAGAGGGTGGGGCGAGGCGCGATGACGTTGGGCCGTTTGGCCAAACGCACGGATCTTTCTTGTGAGTTCAACCAATTTGGGAGGCCGATTGGAAAGAATGCTGGAAAGTACGCGGCCTACGTTGGGCTGTTGGTGAAAGAAAGGGTGAAGATCACCGTGCAGAGCTGGAAGGACGTGACGGCGGACGAGAGGGATAGGTTGTGGGCGGAAGTGAAGGTTAAATTAACTAAAATCGCTGAACTCTTTCGTAATCACGTTCTCTTGGCTTATACTAAAGTTTAACTATCTCGTGATTAATTGTATGCATTTTTTGAAAACAGGCTAAGTGGAACATCCCCGACGATACACCTAGGACGGCCTGCTTGAAGGACATGAACGGAACATGGAAAACCTTTAAGAGCTGGCTCGTCAGTAACTTCCTCGCTGCGGGGAAATCTCCTTGCGAGAAGTACCCCTTCATATCGGAGGAGGTATGGGAGGAATTCACCAAGCAGAAGGGGACTGAGGAGTTCAAGGCCCTTAGCGAGAAGAATAGGGCGATCCAGAAGAGGAACGACCACCCGCATCGGCTCGGATCCTGGGGCTATGTGGGGAAGGAGGAGCAGTGGAAGAAGGAAGACGAGCAAAATCCTGTCATCGACACCCCTGAGTTGCCGCTCTCCGAGATCCGAGATGAGAGGTGCAAGCGATGGTGGAGGGGGAGGGGGTCCGTGTCATCCACGGGGTCTGTGCAGTTCGCAACCCCTGGGGACGTCGACGTTGTGAGGCGAATGGTAAGTTGGCTAACCTCGTAAACTATGTGCGCACAAGTGTATATAAGGCAATTTGTCTCACAAGGTACCTTTAAATGTAACAGATCTCTTTTGAGAAGGAGGCAGTGGAGGGATTGTTTACCCCACAGAGGAAGAACGACATCCTCACCCGGGCTCTAGGAAATAAGGAGCATCCTGGGCAGACACGGGCCGTGGGAGCCATTGTGTCATGGAAGGCCGGTTTCGCAGATCCGGCTCCACCGAGGAAGAAGGCCCGCTCCTGGAAGGAAAAGGAAGCGCAGCTCTCCGATAAGATACGGGCTGAGGTACGGGCAGAGCTCTCCGATAAGATACGGGCTGAGGTGCAGTCTGAGGTCGCACAAATGAGGGAGGAGTTTGCACGGTTGAGAGATGCATTGCTGACCAAGAGTGCAGATGCGGAACCCCAGGGCGACGGTACCCCGCGGGGTCGGATAAGCAGTTGCGCTTCGAAGGTCCTCGCGGATCCAGTGGATGTACTTGAGGTACTGCAAGCCTTCATCTGTGCACTTAAGTTGATGCCACTCCCATTCTGTTAGAGTTGTTTCGCTAACCTGTTTTAATATTTACAAATTTGCAGAAGCCGGAGGGTTGCATCCTACTGAATCACCTAGGCGACAGGCAGGAAGTGGTTGGACACGGCTTCGTATATCCGTCTGGGCCGGATGTCCAGGTCCATTGCGTACCTCTGCGGTTGGGGTTTGCAAAGGTACAGGTGGACATGGCCATGCCGGGCTACAACGATTCTCCGTTGGCAGTCCCAACAGAGGAACTGCAGACACTTGCTGAGGCAGTGGGCTCCTACGTACAGTGACCCAAGAAGTGTCTTCTAATACAACCGGTAAATCCTACACATTTTAGATTACATCCTACTCAGTACACTCAACTTGCATAATCTAACATACGTGCTCATTAATTGAAGTGGCCTGCCGTTGGACTACCAGGGGACTGCGCCCCCAGCTCGGGGCATGAGGCTCGATCTCGTGCGACCCTGGACACATCAAAGACGGCCTCGACCCCACCCAGCGCATCCACGCCTTCACCTTGGAAGAAAGCCGCCATCACCTCGCCCTTGCCTTCGAAGGTACGCGCTCAGTCCCCGGCAAAAGGCAAGGGCAAAGGCAAAGGAAAAGGGCGAAAGGGACAGCCGGAGAGGTTCAGGAACGAGTTCCTACTCATGTTGGAGGCAGCTTTGGGCAAATTGGATCGATCAACCAGAGACCTCCACGAGTGGTACCTACACCGAGCTCGGCGCAATCTGAACTTCTTAGTTCCCTACAGGCCTGGGCAGTTCTACCGTGAGCCCGGGAGTATATCCATGGCACACGAGGTTCTGTTCGACCTCTACAACTGGCGGGAGCTCGATATGTCCATCATACGGACTGGAGTCCTGTGAGTTTGCTGATGCTATGTATTGCTGTTTTCTAACTCTGTTTGCTAACTCTGCATTGTTGTAGTTCATTTGAAATGTAGTAACTTTCTGTGCAATACTAATGTCGTCCTTTGCATGCAGGTGCATGTACAGGCTAGCATCGGAGGCTGCGTGTGACAAGGTGGGTTTCGTCGACCCAGAGAAAATAAGCCTCACGATGCTAGAGCACGACGCCGCGCACACTGAGCAGTACATATCCAAGGCGCTGATGGCGCAGCAGGACAGGGAGTTCATTTTGGTGCCGTACCACCAAAGGTTAGTGCATTTCGTACTAATTTAACTCGATCTTGTATGTTACACCTGAGATATACTTTGAGCTAGCGGTCCTCTTTTACATACAATGCAGGGGCCACTGGATCCTCATCGTGATCTGTCCGCCGAGGAACGAGGTGTACTACCTCGATTCGATGCGTGACAGATTATCGATCGAATATGTGGTCAAGGGGAATATGGAGGCGTAAGTAACTTATATGTTTGATTTAAATTTTCACCTCACTAGCTAATGATAATATATTAACCGGCAATACTAACTGAAATGCAGGGCATTTGATAAATATGTGTCCGCTGGAGGGAGGCATGCCACACCGCAGGGCTCCCTACTAGCTTGGAAAGAATATGAGGTACTCACGAGACTTTTTGTTTATGCTTAATTAGTTTATGGAAACAATAGCTAACATGTCTTCGCATATGCAATTATCTCAGTGCCATCAGCAGCCGCAATCGTGGGAATGCGGGTTTTATGTGTTGCGCTACATGTACGACCTAGTGCAGACAAACTTTGCCCAATTCCCCCAGGTAAGCATCGATAGCTAACTCAAATTTGAAAATTGGGTGTCACGTTTTAAATTAGGAAGTTAGTTACTAAGTATTCACACATGCTTGCAGATAGCCATGTCGAAAGACTCATACGAAAATACAAAGATTAGAGATCTTCGACAAATCTGGGCTCAATATGTCATGGAGGAAGTTGTGCCCAACCATCCGCCATGATAATTTTCTCTTTTTCGTGTACTCTGTGCATACACTGTTTATATACATGTGAATAAATATATATGTCAATAAATGTCCACATTGCAATTTGTATTTGTCCATATATATGTGAATAAATGTGAATAACTGTCTAATGTGTCAATCTGTTCTGTGAATTTACCCTTCTTTGCATCTATACTGTATTGTGTATCCAATCTATAATGTATTGCATCTGTACTGTATTGTGAATGTAAATAACGTACTGTATATGTGAATGTTCTATCGGTAAATTCATTCACAACCGACAGATTACTACCACTTTTTCTATCGGTAAACTAGAAATTAACCGTCAAAACAGTGTGACTTTTCCTGCCGGTGAACTCATCCACAACCGAGAGACTACTGTAATTTTTTCTATCGGTAAACTTGAAATTAACCGTTAGAAAAGTGTGATTTTTCCTGCCGGTGAACTCATACACAACCGAGAGAGTACTAAGCTTTTTTCTATCGGTAATCTCATTTCCAACCGAGAGAGTACTAAGCTTTTTTCTGTCGGTAAACTTGTAATTAACCGTTAGAATAGTGGTATTTTTCCCACCGCTAAACGTCAGACTACGACGGGTTTTCTATCGGTACACTCCTAAGGTGCCGATAGAATAGTAAGCTTTTTTCTGTCGGTAATCTTGTAATTAACCGTTAGAATAGTGGTACTTTTCCCACCACTAAACGTCAGACTACGACGGGTTTTCTATCGGTACACTCCTAATATGCCGATAGAATTGTGAAGTTCTTCTGTCGGTTATTTACCGATAGAAAATGTTCTGTCTTGTTCTATCGTGTCTATCTCTATTGGTACGAAAACCGATAGTAGAAGGGTGTTTTTTACCGATAGAAGAAAGCTTTTCTGTACTAGTGCACGTCGCCGGCACACTCCACTGTGTCATCGATCAAATTAATCTCACCTACACCTTCCCTGTGTCTCAGATCGTGTAGCCGAGATCAACTTATCCTGCATAGCTTTGAATCAACGACGCCCATTTCAATCGTCGTTCCCGAGTCCGGCATCAACGCCGATGAGCCTCCAAACGCCGTTGCAGCCAAATTCCTCGCTCCAGCATCATCAGCACTGCCCCAGGAACAAAACCCCTCAATGAATTTCGAGGTTCATCAACAAACAGCACTCTGTCACCGTAGCCCGCTTTTGATTCTAGCGGTCGACGACTTCGACCTCGCTGTTCGCCGCCGTCAAGCCATCGGTGTTCAATTAATCTTGTCAGCAGCACCCTTTCTACCCCGCCTGCATGATTGACAAAGTTGGCGAAGCAACGCATGTGTGGATCGTCCAGACGCGCAAGCCCTAGTCTCGACAGTGCACTAGCATTCAGTTTCTCTGTGCCAGGGTTCTTTTTACAAATTCTTTGATTTCCTGGACTTTTCTACAAAAACCAGTTTGTCAATTAACCACCTTACTGTATTTGGCACCTAATGCTCCAATTTGTGCTCATCTTGACCTTTTGGAAGTTCCAAATCAACCCCATGCCATTCTCTGACATTGCCAGGCCTCGAACCGAATGCCAACCAGCAGACATTCGTGCGTCTGAGCCGAACCCTGAGTATCTTCTCCCTCTCAGGATCATCTCCAACCAGATTACCTCACTTGCATGCACATTTATATTTTATATGTATAATTTCATATAGTAAGTAATTTCTATATGCTTATATATTGTATTGTTAATTGCGTGCGAGAATAGAACTAGAAGTGGAAGTAGCAGAAGAAGTCGTTGAAGACCCCTTAGAGCAATCAGACCCCGCTTTGCAAGGCAAGTCTCTTTCTCCTTGATCATGTTTCTCCCAGTATTTTAAGTAAACTAGGTTATTTACTGTTTTAAGTATATGCATGCTTTATTTTTCAAATGCTATGTTAGAAGAATATGAGTAAATGTGACCTAACTTCTTGAAAGCCCTTCATGTTCATATATCATGTGCACTCAATTGTCGCCCTAGGATGTTATGCTTAAGTTATGCTTATACCTGAATATATGTACTAAATGTTAAATGGTCATCTATATGAAAAGTGTGTTTAAAATCTCTTGTGAAAGTATAAGTTAGAACCAATAGTGAGGATGGTTTGTGTGGTTGGTGCTGTGTGCACAACGGGAATGTGGTTTTTTCCTCACTAACGGTTCATAAGTACAAGAACCTTGTGTTGTACTTCTATGCGGCATGAAAAACGTACTAACCGCTTCCTCGGTATGGGACGGGCGCAACATAGTAGTTTTCTCAGTATTAGTTTTTTCCTGCAATGGTTGTCGGTTCGGTTTCTTGAGGGAAACTGGTGGGCCATAGAGGGCCGTGAGTTGTGAGAGTGAGTGACTGAATCAGGATGTTGGAAGGAAGGCGCCCTACGCTTGGATTCCGAGTCGTGCGCGGCTGGATCCACAGTTTATGTGTCTCGCGGGACTATAGACCAAGGCTAGGTAGAATTGGCTATGGGGTGCTCTCCACAACGGTAATACGAACTAAATTGTCTATTTACCGGGCAGGGAATTGTTAATTCTAGGATTTCAAACTGTTGTGTGATCTCGGCCTTGTCACATGCGTAAAAGTCGCATGGAGAGGTACCAACTTGAAAGTTGAGTGATGAAGTGGATTAAAGTGGTACACCTTTGCAAAGTTATAAAATATATCAGATACTCTGAGCTCCTAGGTTCTGGAGTCTGCGCGCGGTGGATTCTATCCACGTCGATGTAGCACAAGTAGAATTTGAAAGATTTTCATAATATTGATTAAAGTGGTGACTCATGAAAGACTGCCAAGCATAACATTTTCTAAAACCTAGTTTAGGATTTTTAAAGCCTCACTTTTGAAATTAAACCTTTCTTCAAAACTTTAGAGTGAAAATCTATTCTACTCTTATCTATAAACTAAAGAGCCTATTCCTTGAAAATCCCTCTCATCTATATACCTGCATTCTTAAATTGAGACTTGTTGAGCACCATGTGGACAACGTGCTCAACCTTGCTTTTGCACACAAATTTAGAGGAAGGACTCGCTGATCCCGACTCCTATGGCTTCAAACCCAATGAAGAAGAAGGAGCCATCCCAGATGATTCTGTATACTAGAGGGTCATTCACCTATTGGAGTCTGATGTGGAGGAAGCCCATGCTGTGCCGCTGCCAGTGATGATGAAGACCATCGTAGTTGTTTTGCTTGTTGTTCTATGTGTTCTATTTTTGTGCTGACCTTTGTGTCGAAGAAACCTCTTAATTTTGTATCAACTTTAAGTTGCGTCATTCTTGACGCTATAGTATTGTAATATTGGTCCTTGTGACCTGGTACTCATTTTAATTAACTGCATTGCAGCTTAATGTATTTTGTTGTTGTGAGCTTGTGATGTATCATTCTGAGTGCAACCCACCTGGGCGGTTGCCACCAGATTCCTCAAATGAGGGTCCCCGCAGAACCCTCGATACTTTGGAACTTGGAAGGTCCAAATAAATCCATATGCAAGAGTTCTAAAGGTTTGCAAGTTGAAAGAGTGCGTTTGTTCAGATGTGAAGTAGCTACTTGCTTGCCCGCTTGATAAGTACTACAAGGTTTGTCCTTCTCAAAATTCACATCCTTCAAGCCAACCACCAAATCACGTTTTAAAAGCTTTTTAAGTTGATGCATTCCAACATGTGCAAGTCTTCTATGCCAAAGTCAACCCTTCGATGTTTGAGAAATGAGACATATTGAAAGAGATGCATCTTTTGAGTTGAAATCAACAAGATAGAGATTTCCAAAATGAAAACCTTTGAAGATCAAAGAGTTGTCTCTTCAACTTTCAACTAAAACATCTTTAGGAGAAAATATGCAATGAAATCCAAGATCATAAATTTGTGCAACAGATAACAAATTAAAATTCAATGATTTAACAAGTAAAACATTTGAAATTGAAAGATCATGATATATAGCGATTTTACCCAAGCCTACCACATTTCCTTGACGATTGTTGCCAAAGGTGATCTTTTGGTCTTCATTTAAGTTATCTTCCAATGAGGTGAACAACTTTTTGTTACCGGTCATGTGTTCGGTGCATCCACTATCTAGCACCCAATATTTTTCACCGGTCTTGTAGTTCACCTACAAAACAAAAGAATCAAGTCTGTTTAGGTACCCAAACTCTTTTGGGTCCTTTGATGTTAGCAATCAAAGGTTTGGCACTCAAATAGATTTCTTCTTTTTATTTAGCATGGGTACTCCAACAAACTTTACTATCATATATCCTTTCGTTGACCTCTTAAGCATGTAGAATGCATCAAAATGAGTTGAAGTCATTAAAGGACAAGCATCATGTGAATGACCAATTTCATGACATCTAAAACAAAATTTATTGCATGCTTTTACAAAAATAGTTTTTGTGTTTGGTTTATTTCCTTTCTTTGGAAAATATCGAAGTCCTTCTTTTCTAAATGAATATTTTTGCTCACTAAGAAGAAGATCAAGAGATGATTTCCCTTTGTAACAATTTTCTAAACCTTTGCTAAGTTTTTTTATTTTAGCATTTAGTTCATTGTTTTCATTTAAGATTATTTCATTAGAGGGTGATACATGGCATTGTAATTCTTTATCACTAGAGTTGGATGAACATGGTGTATTAATTAAATCATTACAACTTGTTGACATATCAATTTTTGAGGCTATATTTGGTATATCATAAACTAAGTCACAAGATATAGCAACATCCCTTTTAGTTGGTGAGTTAGTAAGATCCTTGATGAGTAGACCTTCATATGAGTCTTTAAATCGGAGTAAAGAGCAAGTAAAGAAGAGTGCTCTTCTTTAAGTGCTCTATACTTCTTCTTTGTGATTCCAAGAGTATCATTTAATTAACTAATCATTTCAACTAGATCATCATATAAAGGGTCAAGATAGTATACCTTCTCATCACCTTTAGCCATAAGGCAAAAAGATGAACTTGTTGATGTGTTGTTGTTGCCAAGAGCTAATCCGGCTAGCTTCTTGGAACAATCTTCCTCATCATCGGAGTCGGAATCGGAGCTCTCTCCTCCAGACATCCATTCTCCGAAACATGCTTCGTTGCCATTGATTTTTTTGAAGAATTGCTTCTTATTATCCCAAGGTTTGTTCTTATTTGGACATCTTGAAGCTATATGTCCCTTTTCATGACATTCATAGCATATGATGTCCTTGAAATTTGTTTGCTTTGACCCTTTTGGTCTCGTGTCGATGTTGACTCTTACGAAGAAGTTTTTTGGTGTTGTTTACAAGAAGGGCTGGATCCTCATCGGAGGAGCCATCGTTTGAATCAGCTTTGGAGTCGGTTTTGAATGTCAAGTTCTTCTTTTTTGTCTCCGATGAATCGGCCGCCTCCTTCTTCTCCTTCTAATACATCTCATGGGTGATGAGGTTCCCATAGAGATCGGTAGGCGTGGTGGATGATAAGTCGGAGTTGGTGAGAACCGTCACACGAGTGTCAAAACTCTCTGGAAGAGCTCTAAGCATTTTTCTTACAATCTCAATGTTAGTAAAAACAACTCCGAGTCCTTTGAGCTCATTCACAATGTTGTTCAATTGAGTGAACATGGAATCCACGAACTCGGTTGGTGAGATGGTGAATGTCTCATATCTTTGCCTAACCATCAGCAACTTTGCCGCCTTGATCCTAGTGGTGCCCTCATATATCTTCTCGAGGGTGGTCCAAACCTTGTGAGCGGTGGTGAGATTGCTCACGCGGTTGAACTCTTTTAGGGACAAGCCAGCAAAAAGAGCATTTTTGGCACGGGCATTTAAGTGGAGTTTTCTCCTATCGTCATCGAAGTGACTTGCCGGATCAACCGGAGGAGTAAACTCAATCTTAATAATGTCCCAAACATCAAGCCCCATGGCCTCTACAAAAACCGTCATGCGCACTTTCCAATAGGAATAGTTAGTCCCGTCAAAGATAGGCACACGTCCGGTGTGACCAAGATGAAAACCCTCATTTGAAGTCATCCTCTCTCTAGGTGGTGAAGCCTACTCAAAAGAGAGACCATGCTCTGATACCACATGTAGGATCAAGGATGCTGACTAGAAGAGGGGTGAATAGGAGGCTTTTTAAAACTTTTATGAATATGAACTTTTTCACAATTGAAGCCTAAACAATAAACTAAGAGCAAAGAAGAATTGAACCAAAAACAATAATAGATTATACAAGTAAAATGAGATGAAGAGTCTTGCTTCGATTGTGAAAAAGTCTTGCTTCAATGTCCTGCTCCTTGTTGATGCACTCAAATGAATGAGTCTTGCTTTGATGTCCACTAAGGTTGTTTCTTCTCCTCTCCGGAAAGGTGAGCACCAAACTTCTCACAAACACACTGAGCCTCTCTAACAAGCTTCGTAAATGGAGAGATCAATGGCCACGCCTCCGAACCGTCTAGGTGATGACGTTCACCAAGAGTAACAAATTGCAAGATCTTCTCTTGACCTCCAACAAACACCGAGAAACTCTACAGATACAGATGATGCAAGATGATTTTTCTCGGAGGATCTTTCACAATCACAAATAATGATTTTATCAAAAGATCAAGACTTTAGTGGTAGAAGACTTTGGCTCAAGTGTATATATGAATATGGCTCAGAGATATGTAGAAAAACTGCTCAAAGGTGTATAGAAAATATGCTCAAAAAGTTTAGAAAAATTGCTCAAAAATGTTCAGCAAAACTGCTCAAAAATGTTATAAAAATTGCTAAAAAATGTACAGAAACTGCTCAAAAGAGTATAGAAAAATTGCTCAAGGTATTTATGAGAATGGAGCTTGAAGATTTATGAAAATACTGCTCAAAACACATATATATAGCCCACACCTCTGTAGCTTCTAAGCCCCTAAAGAGTGTTTTGGTAATTAATGACAACTACAAATGTTGAACTAACGTTACCTGTTAAGTTGTGTCAAGAACAAACTCAAAAGACAGGATAATGAAAGGCAAAGAAAGAGCTACATGATGAAGAAAGGACATTGAGCAAAAAGGCAAAGGTACGGAATAGGGTCTTTTTCCTTTTACCGGTCTAAGGTGATTAGAGAAGAATTTTGACTGGATTATAGGATAGTCGCCGTACTATTAAGAGGAGCATGTGGTGTATCACTACATAGTTCATCTATGTGCCACAAGTCATAAAAACAACTTGCATTGCATACTGGAAGGTCATATCCTTTGAAAAATGCTTTCATCCATTCAAAACAGCCAAGTTCAGTCTCTGTCGGTCTGACCGATTGTTAGCCGGTTTGACCGTAGAAACGGTCTGACAGAATATTGTTTCGGACTGACCGACAGTTATGTTAAAGTGTGTTTACTTTCTTAAAAAGGGCGGTCTGTCTGTAGTTATACCTCAAGTCAGACTCCTGGAGCTTCATGATTTCTTTTTAAGGAACTTTGTGTGTTAAGTCGGTCTGACCGATTGTTTGTCCGGTCTGACCACTAAAACGGTCTGATCGAGATTTTGTACTACGGTCTGACCGTGTGGCCGGTCTGTCCAAAGTTTTCGGCCTGACCGTAAATTGTGTCCAGAAACAATGTCGTCTCTGGATGGTTTCACGGTCTGACCGCCATTGGCTCCGGTCTGACCGTAAGAGTGCCCGACAAGGGCAGGTGAGCATTTATTGCGCCTGTTTAATGCCGTTGCAATTGCGGCGGTCTGACCGGGCTTATACCTGCGGTCTGACCGCCAAGTGATCTTTTTCCTCCAACGACTTGTAACGGCTATATTTATTGAGGGCGGTATATATACTCCCATGCATGGTCCTGTTGAGAACCCTTGGCTTATTTGTGAACATTGCCATCATTCTTAAGAGCTAAAACAAGTTTCACACACTCTAGTGTTCAATTTCTTGAATTTGAGAGAGTGTGCAGTTGAGATCTTCTAGTGTATTGCATTTAGATCACTAAATCAACCTTGTGGCACTAGAAGAGCATTAAGTGATCATCACCGGCTTGTTACTCTTGGAGCTTGCCGGCTCCTAGACGGCTAGGAGGAAGGTTTTGGAGAGCTCTTCAAGGAAGATTGTGAAGAAGCCTCAAAAAATCTTGTGAAGGGGTCGAGCACGCCTTGCCGGAGCGGTAAAGTGTATCAATAGTGGAATCGAGGTTTGGATAACTCATCATACTAATCCGGCTCGAGATCTAAGTCACTTCTTGAGAGGAAGTCGACTAGATAGAGGAGCGGTTAGAGATTTGAGTTTGCCTCAACGTGGATTAGGGGTGATCGGAAAATCACCGAGACCACGAGATATATCCTTGTGTTAAATTGCTTGTTGTTCATCTTGTTTTAGCTATTTGCTCTCATTTATTGTTAATTGCTTGATTAGTTGTTAAATTGTCAAAATCACCTATTCACCCCCCTCTAGTCGATATCCTAGATCCCTTTCAATTGGTATCAGAGCTAGGACTCCATATTTAGAGGATTTAACCATCCCGGAGTAGGATAAAGATGGCTAGTGAGGGTCAGATTAATATTGGCAAACCACCACTCTTTGATGGATCAAACCATACCTATTGGAAAATTAGAATGATGGTCTATCTTAAAGCCATGGGTGGAAAAATTTGGAAAGTGGTGGATGAGGGCTTCACAATTCTAGATGATGAAGACATGACTAACCTAGATAGAGAAAATGCCTTAGCAAATGCTCAAGCCATAAATGTTCTTTATAGTGCTCTAAATCTAGGTGAATTTAATAGAATTTGTAAACTTGAAACGGCTCATGACATTTGGAGAAATCTTATGGATATTCATGAAGGAACCTCAATGGTCAAGGATGCTAAATTATTTATCCATAAGGGACAATTTGAAAAGTTTGCTATGTTTCCAATGAGGATGTCTCGGAGATGTTCAACCAATTAAATAACATAGTAAATGAGCTAAAAGGGCATGGTATGGATGTCACAAATGTGGAGTTTTGTCATAAATTTCTTAGAGCTTTATCTTCAAAATATGACACTATTGTGACCTTACTTGTGCGATCTAATTTGAAGAGTGTGACTCCTTTGGAGGTCTTGAGTGAAATTCTCACTCATGACATATTTAAGAAATCACAAGAAGAGGTGCAAGATGAGGCGTCCGACTCCAAGAAGAAGAATATAGCACTCAAAGCTCAAGCCTCCAAGAGGGAAGATAATGAAGAAGAAAGCGATGAGAGAGACACCGATGAGGAAATGGCTCTCTTTGTGAGAAGATTCAAGCGGTTCATGAAAAAGAGATATCAAGGAAAGTCCTTCAAGAAAGGACAATCATCAAAAAGGAACCCATTTGAAGAAAGAAGATGTTTTGATTGCGGTGAAAAGGGCCATATCTCTGCACAATGCAAAGACAAGGAAGAAGAAAAATCGGTGAAAAAGAAGAAGTACGAAAAGGAAGGAGAAAGCAAGAAGAAGGTTTTCAAGAAGTATTACAAGAAGAAGAAGGACGGACAAGCTTGCTTCATTGAATGGGATTCGGATGGTTGAAGTTCTGATTCCGAAGATGAAGATGAAGCATTTCCTAAAGGACTCGCCGGAGTAGCTATCAAGGAAGCTCCATCTCTATTCTCCACTCCTCATTGCCTCATGGCTAAAGAAGAATCTAAGGTATCATGTGACGAAGATGAATACTCTTATGATGACCTAGTTGAGATGATCACCGGCTTTGATGACTATATGGGCAAAGAAAAGGAGAAATTCAAGGAATTGAAAAAGAGATACAAAACTCTTCAAAATTCCTATGAGGAGCTAAAAACATCTCATGAGAGTCTCAAAGAAACTCATGAGATGCTTAAGGAAGCTCATGACTCACTAATTGCTCATAAAGCCAACAAAATGGGTAATGACATAGGCATTACTTGCAATCTTTCAAATGACTTGCCTATGATATCTACTTCTAGCATGTCTACATCTTGTGAAGATTTAATTGAATGACCATCTAGTCCAAAAGTTGATGATCATGTGCTTAGTCTTGAAAACAATGAACTTAAGGACAAAATTGAAAAACTAACAAATGATCTAGATAAATGCTATGTAGGGGAATCAAAATTAAGACATCTACTAGATAGTCAAAGGTTCTCTTTAAGAAAAGAAGGACTAGGTTATATTCCTAAAAAGGGCAAACATGCATTTCTTCCAACTAAAACCGTATTTGTAAAAGAAAAGGGGTATTGCAACAAATGTAAAAGCTTAGGTCATATTGAGAAAAATTGTCATGCTAGCAAAACTAACTCATCTCTTATATTCAACTCTTGCTATATTTTGAAAAAAATGAACAATGGTGATGTTAAAGCCAAATTTGTTGGAACCCCTATAATTGGTGCCAAAAAGAAAGTCATTTGGGTCCCAAAATCCTTGGTAACTAACCTCCAAGGACCCAAAAAGATTTGGGTACCTAAAAGGACCTAACTTTGTTTTGTAGATAAATTACAAGGCCGGAGGACAACATTGGGTGCTCGATAGTGGATGCACTCAACATATGACCAGTAATCACAATATGTTCTCCTCTCTCAATAACGAAGGTGCGGAATATGACAAGATCACATTTGGAGATAATAGCAAAGGAAATATAAAAGGTTTAGGTAAAATTGCCATCTCAAACGACCTCTCCATCTCTAATGTATTGCTTGTTGAGTCTCTTAACTTTAATCTCTTATCCGTAGCTCAACTTTGTGATCTTGGATTCATATGTGCTTTTTATCCAAAAGATGTGATTATCACTAGTATTGATGGTAATAGGTTGATCTTCAAAGGTTTTAGACATGGCAACCTCTATTTAGTTGATTTCAATTCTAATGATGCAAATATTGGTACATGCTTGTTCTCTAAATCATCTAAAGGTTGGCTATGGCATAAAAGGCTTGGACATGTTGGAATGAAACAACTAAATAGATTAGTTAAATATGATTTAGTTGTTGGCTTAAAAGATGTAAAGTTTGAAAAAGATAAATTATGTAGTGCTTGTCAAGCCGGAAAACAAGTTGCAAATTCACATCCAACCAAAAGCACAATGTCAACTTCTAGTCCACTTGAGTTATTGCACATGGATTTAATTGGTCCAACTACCTATGTTAGCATTGGTGGCAATAGTTATTGTCTTGTCATTGTAGACGATTTTTCTAGATATACATGGATATTCTTTTTACATGACAAGTCAATTGTATTTAACACTTTCAAAAGTTTTGCACAAAGGGCCGAAAATGAATTTAGTTTCAAGATCAAGAAAGTGAGAAGTGACAATGGTTCCGAATTCAAGAATACCAAGGTTGAAAACTGGTGTGATGATAAGGGCATCAAACACGAGTTTTCGGCCAAGTATACACCGGAGCAAAATGGGGTAGTCGAACGAAAGAACCGGACATTGATAGATATGGCAAGATCCATGCTTTTGGAGTACAATGTTTCGGACACTTTTTGGGCCGAAGCAATCAACACCGCATGCCATATATCGAATCGACTTTATTGTCATCGGCTACTAAAGAAAACTCCTTACGA
This sequence comes from Pharus latifolius, assembly GCA_019359835.1. Lineage (NCBI taxonomy): Eukaryota > Viridiplantae > Streptophyta > Magnoliopsida > Poales > Poaceae > Pharus > Pharus latifolius. The sequence goes on from CM033325.1 coordinate 38,506,734, forward strand.
GCTTCTTATCGGAAGAAAACCAAACATTTCCTTCTTCCGAGTGTTTGGATGTAAGTGCTACATTTTACAAAAAGGTACACGCTTATCTAAATTTCCAAGTAAATGTGATGAAGGATTTTTATTAGGATACTCATCAAATAGCAAAGCATATCGTGTCTACAACCAAAACTCCGGTTTGGTTGAAGAGACGCATGACGTAGAATTTGATGAGACTAACGGCTCTCAAGAGGAGCAAGACAACTTGGATGATGTAGGTAATGAAGGGTTGAGGGTGGCGATGAAGAACATGACCATTGGGGATATCAAGCCGAAAGAAGATAGTGATCAAGATGAAGATCCATCCACTCAAGCTATCCCCTCTTCGTCAACACCTCAACATGAAAATCAAATAGTTGAAGTGGTTAATGTAGAAGATTCGCCTCAACAACAATCGGAAGTAACGTCTACCTCTACTTCACAAGACCCGGTTGATCATCCAAGAATTCATCACTCAATTTCTAAGGATCACCTCGTCGATCAAATTGTTGGTGACTTGCGTAAGGGTGTTCAAACTCGCTCTCGTCTTACTTCATTTTGTGAAAATTTCTCTTTTGTTTCCTCTTTTGAGCCCACACTTGTAGATGAAGCTTTAAAAGATCCGGATTGGGTGAATGCTATGCATGAAGAATTAAACAACTTCACCCACAACAATGTTTGGGAATTGGTCGAAGAACCAAATCCGGATGAACACAACGTCATCGGAACCAAATGGATTTTCAAGAACAAACAAGATGCAAACGGAGTGGTAGTAAGAAACAAAGCAAGATTGGTGGCTCAAGGATATACTCAAGTTGAAGGTTTGGACTTCGGTAAAACCTTTGCTCCCGTAGCTAGACTTGAAGCTATTAGAATCTTTCTTGCCTTTGCTTCGTCTCATAATATTAGACTTTATCAAATGGATGTCAAAAGTGCATTTTTAAATGGTAAAATTAATGAATTAGTGTTTGTCAAACAACCACCAGGTTTTGAAGATCCTACAAAACCAAACCATGTTTATAAACTCTCTAAGACTCTTTATGGTCTTAAACAAGCACCTCGTGCTTGGTATGAAAGACTTAGAGACTTCTTAATTTCAAAAGGCTTTAAAATTGGGAAAATTGATACTACCTTATTTACTAAGAAAATTGGAAATGATTTATTTGTATGTCAAATTTATGTTGATGACATCATATTTGGATCTACTAACCAAGACTTTTGCGAGGAATTTGGTAACATGATGTCCAGGGAATTTGAGATGTCCTTGATAGGTGAACTAAGTTTTTTCCTCGGACTACAAGTTAAACAACTCAAGGAAGGAACTTTTGTCAGTCAAAGAAAATATGTGAAGGACCTGCTCAAGAAGTTCGGACTTGAAGAAGCAAAGCCAATCAAGACACCAATGGCCACAAACGGTCACCTTGTCTCTGACGAAGGAGGTAAAGCGGTAGACTCAAAGCTTTATAGATCTATGATTGGTAGTTTACTGTATCTTACTGCTTCTAGGCCCGATATCATGTTTAGTGTTTGTATGTGTGCAAGATTTCAAGCCTCTCCTAAAGAAAGTCATTTAATGGCCGTTAAGCGCATTTTGAGGTATCTAAAATATTCATCTAGTATAGGGTTGTGGTATCCAAAAGGTGCTAAATTTGAATTAATTGGATATTCTGATTCTGACTATGCGGGATGTAAAGTGGATAGAAAAAGCACCTCTGGCAGTTGTCAATTATTAGGAAGATCTTTAGTCTCTTGGTCCTCCAAAAAACAAAACTCAGTAACTCTATCAACCGCCGAAGCGGAATATGTTTTCACGGGTAGTTGTTGTGCACAATTGCTTTGGATGAGGAAAACTTTGTTGGATTATGGAATCAAATTTGAAAAAGTGCCTCTTTTGTGTGATAATGAGAGTGCAGTGAAAATAGCCACAAATCCAGTTCAACACTCTCGAACCAAGCATATAGATATCCGACACCACTTCCTTAGAGATCATGTTAGTAAAGGTGATGTGTTGGTGGATAATGTAAGGACCGAAGATCAATTAGCGGATATATTCACTAAGCCCTTAGATGAAAATCGCTTTTGTAAACTCCGAAATGAGCTTAACGTCATTGATATATCAAATGTGGCTTGAAATGTTGAACTCATATTGATTGTGCGTAAATTGTTACTTGATTGCATGAACTTCTCATTTTAAGAGTATTTTAGGCTTTTTATCGGCAATTGAGTAAAATTAACCAAAAAATATGTTGATTTGTAATATGGTTACTTCCCCTTTGGCGATATTGTCTATATCTTACTTATAGTTATCCTATATATATCTTTTGCCTTATATCTGAATCTCATATGAGCATCAAACAAATCCCCCAAGTTTTTCAGTCCTTCCAGCGGTCTAACCGAATAACAATTGCAGTCTGACCGAATGCATCTCCAAAAAGCATTTCAAAATCTCTTCTTCCAGCGCTCTGACTGGTCTCTTGCCTACGGTCTGACCGAATTTACTTGACCAGAGACCTTTTATCTCGAATCCTTGTCCTTTTCACTCTCTCCCTCACTTTTGTCTCTTTCACGTGCGCCCCAAATCTTTTGGAGTTTTCTTCTCCAGTCAAACCCAAGCGAAGCACGGACAAACCGTTGGTCAAGATCTCATCCAACCATGTCTTCTAGGTATTCTTTTTCGGATTCATCTCCAGTTTATCAAATCTTTCCTCTCTATTTTGGGATTCCAAGAAACTTTGACAAATCTAGTATGAATCTGCTAATAACCTAAAATCGATACACTCTCTTGATACTCTAAATGTTTATCTTTGAGTATCAACTCACTTTGCGCTCTAAAATCTAGTGATTCCCAGAAATCCCCTCAAACCCTAACTCTACGGTTGCGCCGGTCTGACCGACCCCAGTTCCGGTCTGACCGACAGCAACAGCAGAGCCAGGGCTTGCTGATCTGTTATCATCTCGCTTCAATTCATACATTCTTGTCTCTTAGTATCTTATCTGTTTTATATCTTGCCAATCTCCTAGCAGTCGAGGTCCTCAAGGGAATGTCTCCGTTCGGACCAATAAGAAGAAATTGGCGAAGCGGCCAAAAAGAGCTCAACCTTCGAGCAGTAGCGACACTCAAGATGTTGATTGGGTGCCTTCGCCCGGAGACTTAGAGACGGAACAATCTTCTCACCGTGGCGGCTCTGAGCACATGGCTATGGATATTGAGAGTGAGGACGATGAGATAAACGTCCATGCATATCAAGGACCTAAGAAGAACTGGACGTCAAACGATTATACAAAGGCTAGGACCACCTACGCCTATAACCCTGAGAATGATGCCACTACTCCTCACTTCCACATGATGACACAACAAGATGCATTCTATGGTCATCTGATTCACAAAAATATCTTCGAACACAAATGGATTGAATGGGCTTATGTTGTGAATCAGCCCATCATGGCTCCTCTGGTTCAGATCTTCAAGGAAATTGGACTGTATGATTTTGTGGAGCATAAGTGCCCATGGAACGCCACTGCCATACATCAGTTCTATGCTACCATCGAGATCATTTGGGCGGAACAAAAGATCATGTGGATGACTGGCACTAGGAGATATGAGGCTTCATTTAAGGAGTTTGCTGTGGCAAATAAGATAAACTATGAAGAAATGAAGGAAGGCATAAATATGGAGGACGAGGATTATCTTCATGAGGATGACTGGCTCCAGTTCTATGAGCAGCCGGGAGGTGCACAGAGGATCGTACCTGGCACTGTTACAGGCCTTAAAGTCCTCCCAGCTGTGGTCAACAAGATTATCTGAGCCACGATCCATCCAAAGAGTGGAAATTGAGAAGCTATCCGCGACTACTATTGGAACTTCATCGACCACATCCTCAAGCGACATCGGATCAACATAGTTACTTTCATCTTGAAGACAATTGAGGATGTCTCGGGAACCACTCTTCCAAATCTGTACTTTGCTCCATACATTATGACATTGCTGCTCCAGAAGACGAAGTTTCCTCGCAGATCTTGCGATATCAGGCACCTCGGCTATAAGCCGTTCAGTGTCAATCCGCGCATCTTGGCTCGAGGCCATGGAGCACAGCCCCATCAGCAGCAGCAGCAACAGGCTCAGGATATGCCTCCTCCTCCTCAACCGCAGGCTCAGCAGCCAGCACAGCAGAGCCAAGCCCCCGCCTGGTTTACTCAGTTCCAGCAATAGTCACTAGTACAGAAATGTAGTCTACTAACCCCTATATTATATCGGTTATTAGCAATTTAGTAGAAAACCGATAGAAAATGTGCCACGCGGTCATAAAAGGCTAACGGGTGTATTTTTCCTATCGGTTTGTAAGAAACTTACCGATAGAATAAACACTATGATTTACTCTAGCGGTGATGAATATATTTGATGTTAGAAGAGATGCATAAGTACTGACGGGAGAATGTTGTGCGCCGATAGGACTGGTCGACTTCTTCAAATAGACTTATTCTATCGGTACTGTATGAGTCTACCGATAGAATATCTCAAAAATTCCTATCGGCAATATGTAGTATGCCGATAGAACCGTTTGCCTTCTACAAATATATTTATTCTATCGGTAATGTATTCTTGTACCGTTAGAATATATCGAAAATTGCTTGGAACTGTTCGTCTTGACCTGTTGATTTTCACAGGGAATGGGGGCCGTGGAAGATACTGGCAAAGTGAAGGCCGACCTGAGGGCCCTTCAGGAGGAGCACAAGCTCCTTACGGACAAGCACACTCAGCTACGGCTTGACCTTGACGATCTCTTCCAGCGCATTCAGCGCATGAAGACGGATGGTGACAATGCTAGGGCGAGGATGAGGCGTCTTCGCAAGGAGAAGAAAGCCGCGGATATATATGACCATCGCTGGCTGCGGTTTGACTATGAAGGATACCATAGCGAAGCTGAGGGATGTTGCAGGCCTTCTCGACGCGGTAGTAGTTGATCCTAGGGATAACTTGTCGCTAGAGGAGTCCTGCGTCCTGGCTGCAAGTCAAACTGACTCTATTCTACATGCAGCCAGGGCTAAGACCACCCCTTGACATAGCATTTTGGGTGTTATTTTTTTTTATAAGTGATAAAATAGCAATGAATGAACAATTTCTTTTTATGTCAATTTTCCAATTTTCCGGCTATCTTCCCTCTTTCTTTATCATTCTGCAGCTTTCAAGTACGGTCTGTTTGATGTTAAATTGTGTGTACCTTTTCATTTTCTGACGGTATTTTGTTGTTTTCACCGATAGAAAAATGGAACCCAATACTATAATCTCAGGAACTTAATTAAAAATTTTTTCTGGGGAAAATTGGTCTCACGGGATTTTATTGTTTATACCGATAGAAAAAAGGAACCCACTACTTCAAATATTTTTTCGGGAAATTTACTTGTTCTATCAGTACTATTTTGTTGTATCGATAGAAATGGACATAATTCAATCGGTATTATTTTGTTGTACCGATAGAAAAGGTCATCCACTACTTTATTACTCGTACACGGCCCTTGAGTTTCCCTCCAGTCGAGCAGTTCCAACTTAGAGCACTGCGTCTCTTCGAGAGTGAAGAAAACCACAACCTCCGCCGTGACCACTCACTTCCTCTCTCCCACACGACGATCGCCGGCTGGACACTGGTTCGCCACTGCCACCGGTTCTTATTTTCGTCCTTCGCCGGCCGCCGCTGCGTTCTACACCGCCTCTCCATCACCACAACTGATCGCCGTAAATACCCTAATTCGTCGTTCTATTTCCAGCATCTTCCTTATTTGATCCTAGTGTTTTGTACGTACTAATTCTTCGAGTTTTGCAATTACACTAGGGTTCCCTATTGTGTTGGATTATGTACATTCCGCAGGCAATGTTGATTTAAATTAGGGTTGACATAATATGTTCCAGTACTGTAATGAACCTATTTTGAGATTTTAACTTATCTATACTGTTGTATGTGTGATCAATTGTACGCAACTGCCATGTAATGCACATTATATGTTGGAGTTGTTCTTACACATATTCTATCGGTATCTCCTGTATTTGCCAATAGAAAAAATTTGTCTGCTCTATCGGCAGCTCTTGTGTTTACCGATAGAAAATATTTCTGAACAAGTATTAAAACTTTGGATCTAGAAGGACATGAGGCATGCAATGTACTAGTTTGGTTGAGAATTTTTACTCACTTGGTATGAATATATGGCAATGTGGATGGGTCTTCGATGTATATGTTTCAAATGCATATACATATATGACTTTTCTCAAACTAATAGATGTGATGAAGTCCTGATGACTTGCATACAGGTAATGCTAAAGATAACCAAGAGAGGGTGCTATAGACCATATTATTCCTTTTTTGGTTGTGACCTACTTTTTGTGCTACTTCAATATCTTTATATTCCATTAGCATTAAGTTTGTCAGATTATGCACAGTGGCACTTAGATGCTTGTGTGCATATTTACGTGTGAAATAATAATGATAGCCCACGAATATTAGTATTGAAAATCATTGAGAATGTTATGTGATGACAATGAATAGTGGCTTATCAACAAAATTCCATATATAGAAAACATTGTTATTTTCTATCGGTATCTTACGTGTTTGCCGATAGAAAAATTGTTATGTTCTATCGGCACATCATGTGTTTACCGATAGAAAATATTTCTGAACAGTTCAGGAAGTAATTTATGCATGTATTTCTTTTAGTATTTTTTCTTCGGACATCCCTTTTGCAGCCCTAATTAGTCCCCAGTCCTGGGCTGAGTTATGGAACTCCAAGAAGAATTAATTGCCATATGTTGCCTGCTTCCTATATGAAAATGTGTAGACGAAAACGCTGAGAAATAGAATCTTATCTTGTATTGCATGGTAGCTTTTGTGTTTACCGATGGAAAAAATATTTAAAATAGGTCCTTTTTCTTTGTAAAATGATTTGGTTTGTGTTTCCATTAAATTTTTCATGGTTTGTTGATGGTTTTGTAGGGAAAGACATGTCGTCGTCTTTATCGGATGGTACCAGTGGTTCGACTAGGGCCAACCCCAACATAATTGAAGATGCAGCTGTTACATCCCAACGCAAGAGGGTGGGGCGAGGCACGACGACGTTGGGCCGTTTGGCCAAACGCACGGATCTTTCTTGTGAGTTCAACCAATTTGGGAGGTCGATTGGAAAGAATGCTGGGAAGTACGTGGCCTACATTGGGCTGTTGGCGAAAGAAAGGGTGAAGATCACCGTGCAGAGCTGGAAGGACGTGACGGCAGACGAGAGGGATAGGTTGTGGGCGGAAGTGAAGGTTAAATTAACTGAAATCTCTGAACCCTTTCGTAATCACGTTCTCTTGGCTTATACTAAAGTTTAACTAACTCGCGATTAATTGTATGCATTTTTTGAAAAGAGGCTAAGTGGAACATCCCCGACGATATAGCTAGGACGGCCAGCTTGAAGGACATGAATGGAACATGGAAAACCTTTAAGAGCTGGCTCGTCAGTAACTTCCTCGCTGCGGGGAAATCTCCTTGCGAGAAGTACCCCTTCATATCGGAGGAGGTATGGGAGGAATTCACCAAGCAGAAGGGGACTGAGGAGTTCAAGGCCCTTAGCGAGAAGAATAGGGCGATCCAGAAGAGGAACGACCACCTGCATCGGCTCGGATCCCGGGGCTATGCGGGGAAGGAGGAGCAGTGGAAGAAGGAAGATGAGCAAAATCCTGTCATCGACACCCCTGAGTTGCCGCTCTCCGAGATCCGGGATGAGAGATGCAAGCGATGGTGGAGGGGGAGGGGGTCCGTGTCATCCACGGGGTCTGTGCAGTTCGCAACCCCTGGGGACGTTGACGTTGTGAGGCGAATGGTAAGTTGGCTAACCTCGTAAACTATGTGCGCACAAGTGTATATAAGGCAATTTGTCTCACAAGGTACCTTTAAATGTAACAGATCTCTTTTGAGAAGGAGGCAGTGGAGGGATTGTTTACCCCACAGAGGGAGAACGACATCCTCACCCGGGCTCTAGGAAAGAAGGAGCATCCCGGGCGGACACGGGCCGTGGGAGCCATTGTGTCGTGGAAGGCCGGTTTCGCAGATCCGGCTCCACCGAGGAAGAAGGCCCGCTCCTGGTAGGAAAAGGAAGCGGAGCTCTCCGATAAGATATGGGCTGAGGTGCAGTCTGAGGTCGGACAAATGAGGGAAGAGTTTGCACGGTTGAGAGATGCATTGCTGACCAAGAGTGCAGATGCGGATCCCGAGGGCGACGGTACCCCGCGGGGTCGGATAAGCAGTTGCTCTTCGAAGGTCCTCGCGGATCTAGTGGATCTACTTGAGGTACTGCAAGCCTTCATCTGTGCACTTAAGTTGATGCCACTCCCATTCTGTTAGAGTTGTTTTGCTAACCTGTTTTAATATTTACAAATTTGTAGAAGCTGGAGGGTTGCATCCTTGTGAATCACCTAGGCGACAGGCAGGAAGTGGTTGGACACGGCTTCGTATATCCGTCTGGGCCGGATGTCCGTGTCCATTGCGTACCTCTGCGGTTGGGGTTTGCAAAGGTACAGGTGGACATGGCCATGCCGGGCTACAACGATTCTCCGTTGGCAGTCCCAACAGAGGAACTGCAGACACTTGCGGAGGCAGTGGGCTCCTACGTATAGTGGCCCAAGAAGTGTCTTCTAACACAACCAGTAAATCCTACACATTTTAGATTACATCCTACTCAGTACACTCAACTTGCAAAATCTGTCGTGGTATTGCGAATACCCCGGCAGGTTTTGAGAATGATCCTAGCGAAAATTATGCGGCGCAGATTGACCGGATGACCGGTCCTCCCCCGCCGGACAAGCACAAAGAATGACACACGGGTTTATACAGGTTCGGGTCCCGGTGGGGGCCCTAGTCCTGTCGACGCGCTCCCGATCGGAGTCGGCTGGGGAGGCTCTCTCCGGGGGAGAGGCTTCCGGAGCACGTCTGTGAGTTTAGCTATTCCAATCAAATGAACCGATCCTTTACAATAGAGGGGTACAAGGGCTATTTATAGCCCCAAAAAGCAGCAAAAAATCTAAACTACCCCGGAAGCCACCGTCGGATTGAAGGGTAGGACCGTCCTTCTCCCGGTCAAAAGCCTTGGATGCTTGACAGGTGGTCGCTAGTTCCCGAGGCGCTCCTCGCGTGGCCTGCACGTGATAAACAGTTCGAGACTTTACCTTTAGGAGGGCGATGAGGCCCGGGACGGCGCCGGAGGCCAGGTCCCCGGGCCAAAGGCGGCGCCCGGGACGGCACCGGAGGCCGCGTCCCGGGAGCCAAAAGGCGGCGCCCGGGAGGGCACCGGAGGCCGCGTCCCGGGAGCCAAAAGGCGGCGCCCGGAGAGGCCCCGGAGGCCAAGTCCCCGGGCAAAAGGCGGCGCCCGGGACGGCACCGGAGGCCGCGTCCCGGGAGCCAAAAGGCGGCGCCCGAGGAGGCCCCGTCCCCGGGCAAAAGGCGGCGCCCGGGAGGGCACCGGAGGCCGCGTCCCGGGAGCCAAAAGGCAGCGCCCGGAGAGGTCCCGGAGGCCAAGTCCCCGGGCAAAAGGCAGCGCCCGGGAGGGCACCGGAGGCCCGTCCCGGGAGCCAAAAGGCGGCGCCCGAGAGGGCACCGGAGGCCCCGTCCCGGGAGCCAGAAGGCGGCGCCTGGGAGGGCACCGGAGGCCAAGTCCCCGGGCAAAAGGCGGCGCCCGGGAGGGCACCGGAGGCCAGGTCCCGGGAGCAAGAAGCCGGCGCCCGGGGAGGCCCCGGAGGCCACGTCCCCGGGCCAATGTCACATCTTACCTGGACTTAGTCCCGCGGACATTTCCCCCGACAGCAGCCCCCCATGCCCGCTGGGGACGATGCTCGAGTCCCCGGTGGGTATGGTTCAGGTCACCGGGAAGATCTCCGGGCCAAGCTACCGGAGCCGTGACGCTTAGGTTTCCGTGCCCCACGCTTAAAGCTGCGCCGTTTCGCCATAAATGCGCGCGCGGTTCGAACCGGCGCCTCGATTCACGCACCCGTCCCTTCGTTTCCCGCTCACGGTTTGAACTTCTACGGCCCAGATTGATCCGCGGGTGCCACGTGTCATGCATATAGACCACGGCCCGCCCCTATAAATAGGACCTTGGGGGGCCCGGAAACTCATTCCAAATTCTCAGCCCCACGATTTTTGCTCTCCCGGTAGCCCTCTCCCGGTAGCTTTTTCCGGTAGCAGGCGTCCGGGAGTTTCTAGTAGTAGCCTCCTGCAAAGTTAGCCACCATAAAGAAAACTAACCTCATGGCACCTAAGGGTCGAGCGAAGACCACGGAAGTGCCCCCGGAGGAAATCCCCTCGGATTTCCTCTGGGCGTCGGAGTTCACGGCCGAGGACGCCGAGTCTTTGGCCGAAAGAGGCATCATTGCGGCCGGGGACATCCGAGTCCCCGTAAAAAAGGACGGAGCCCCCCGCCCCAGGCCCGGAGAGATCGTGGCCTTCGAGGCCTTTGTCGAGGCGGGGCTCCGGCTCCCGGTGCATCCCATGCTCCGGGAGTTTCTCAAGGAGTATGGGGTGGCTCTCAACCACCTCACCCCGAACGCGCTTGTCCGGATGGGCCTCTTCATTTGGCTCTTCGAGACAGTGACTGGGCGGGAGCCCGACCTTCGCGCCTTCCGGTACTTCTACGAACCGGCGGCGCGGACCTCCCACCTGGTGAAGGGGGGCCCCAAGTCCCCCTTTGGTTCGGTGATGGTCCAGATGCTACCGGCCCGGGTAATCGACTATCCGGCGGCGGCCTCCCGGGACCACTGGGGGGATTGGGTCCGGAGGTGGTTCTACCTCCGGGTCCGAGACGACGCGGTGGTGTACGCCCCGGAGGCCCCCACCTACAGCCGGTCGTCCGCACCAAAGCCGCCGGTGTGGACGGACGAGGAGTACGAGCTCCTCGGCAAGGTGATCCTCTCCAAAAAGACCCGCTCGATGCGGGACGCGGCTGAGGAGATGGCTCTCCTCCGGATCTCCCCCTTCTCCGGTGGGAAGAGGGGGATCGGCATGGGCCCCGAGCAGCGGCCCCCGGTGAAGCCGGTGACACGACGTAAGCCCCGGGAACCCGCTGCATTGTTCTTACAAAATTTTAAGAAATTGACTAACTCTTTACCTCTTGCAGTCCGGCCGTACCCGGCGGTGCGGGAGAAGGCGGAGAACCTCTTGGGGAGGTACTTCGCGGATGAGCACGAGTGCGTCGTGCGCGCCGTGGGCGAGGGTCCCCCCAAGAACCTGGTAGCGGCGGCCTTCGGGCTAAAGCTGCCGGAGAGGAAGCCTCTCCCCACCCCCGGGTCGCATAAACGGGGGAAGGAGGCGGCCGGGGGCTCGGAGGCCAAGAAGGCCCGGGTTCAGAAGACCCCCGGCCCATCGACGACGCCGGCGGCGACACCGGCGAAGCCCCGGGACGGGACCCCCGAGGGCGAGCGTGCCCGGGCACCGTTCCGGAAGGAGGCAACGCCTCCTCCCCCGAAGGCCCCCATCGAGGCGCGGGGGAAGGAGGCGACCGCGGCCGGGGCGGCGTCCGACTCGGCGAACTACGCCCCGTCGCCGCTCGCGGTGGAGCTCCTCCCGCCCCTTCTGACTTCTCTGGAGCCAGAGAGGCTGGAGGTGAGATTCGCGGGGGCCTCGCCCCCGCGGGTCTGGCCGGTGGACGAGGGGGGGAGCCCCTCGATTTACGAGGTTCCTCCGGAGGAGGGGGCCCCGAGGACCTTCCGGCCCGGGGCAGGGAAGGGCTTGATGGTTCCCCCCCGGGCGGAGGCTCCCGCCGAGAGCTCCTCGGCCACGTCCTCGGGGGGCACAACGTCGTCGACGAAGACGCCGGCCGCGTTACCGGACCTCGAGGTCCGGGGACCCCCCTGCTCCCCGCGGGGGAGGTCGCCCACTACTCGGAGGGCCTGCATACCCGGAAGGTGCAGGCCTTCGTCGCGGGAGGGACGCTCCACGAGCGTTTCGAGGGGCTTCAGTCCCTCGGGGCCCAGGTAACCCGTCGATAACGCCTTCGCTCATCCCCTGCACTTTGAAATTTTTCTAACTCTTATGTATTTTGTAGGTGGCAGCTGTTACCTGGGGCCTTGAGCAGCGGGTCGCCCGGCTGCTTAAGGAGACGGAGGGCCGGGACGCAGCCTCCGTAGGGCAGCGCGAGGAGGCCCTCCGGGAACGCGACGAGGCGCTTGCGGAATTGACCCGGGTCCGGGCCCAGGTTCATATTTCCGAGGCCATCAACGCCCGCCTCCGGGAGGAGGCCAAGGCGAGGGAGGAGGCGCTTCATGAGCTCGAGAGCTCAAGCGTCCGGGCGGTGGCGGACGCGGGCCGCTCCATCCGGACGGCCCTCGAGGGCCTTGGCGTAAGCCTCGGCTCCGGGAGCAGAGAGGTGCCGCCGGCGACCCTCGCGGAGGCTGTGCGTTTCCTTAACGCACAGGTCTCCGCTATCCCGGAGGCTGCCGATGTTCGGGCGCGGGGTCGGGCGATCCCCGTCGTCGCGGCCGCTGCGGGGCTTGTCGAGTTCCGGGGGGTCGGCGCCCGGGCGATCGGGGGCCGCATCCCCCGAAGCTTCCCGGACTCCTTCGAGCCTTCGCGCCGGGAGGTTGAGCAGCTCGCCGGAGGGTTCTACGACCGGATCATCCGAGCGTGGTTCCGGGCGCCGGCGCCTCCGGCAGGAGACGCCCCAGCCCCGGCCTCGGAGGAAGCCCCCCGGGGGGAGGACGCCAACGAACATGTATGAGCCTCCCCCCGGGTCTTAGCTAGGGCCCTTTTTTGTTTTATATTTTTTATTCCGGTAGCTTCTTAGAAGAAGCCCCGGGCACTTGTACATAAAACATTTTGAATGCAATGAAGTTAGAATTTTTTCTAAGTCCTTGAATTGAACTTACTGTTACCAGGGTTCCCGGGAGGTTGCTCCCGGGCGAAGGTTCGGGAGGGGCTCCCCGGGGGACGCCCAAGCGGCTTTGATTTTGCTAAGCCTTCTCTCCGGGAATCGCGGCGAGGATAGTGTCCGGGAGCCGATCCGGTTGAGGTGGCGTGCGGAGTGGCACTTGGACAACTTTGATAATCATCGTGCCGAATTGTCCCCTCCGCGACTGGGACTCCGGATGATACCTCCCCTCCGGATACTTCCACCGGCGGGATACGAGTTCTGGCCTGAAGATGCGCTCCGGGACGCTCGGCGCCGCGTGCGGGCGTTGTACCGGGACTTGACCCGGGAGCTAGCGGAGAGCCTCCGGGAGTACTAGGCGTAGGAGCCTTAGGGCTTAGAGAATCCCCCGGGTTAGAACCCGGGTTGTATCGTTTCCGAAGCCCACCGGAGGGGGAAGATGTCCTCCGGGTTTGCTGATCAATAAAGCGGTGTTGTTGTTTCCTTTTATTGCGCCTCTTTATTTTCTTCTTCTTGGATGGTCTGGACGACTCATCTTAACAAGGATGAGCTAAGTTTCCTCGTGGGTGGTGCGGTCGACACCCGGGGGTTCCTTATCCCCCCCCCCGCCCACAGCGGGCCGGAGAATAGCTCCGCGCGCTGTGGGTGTAACAAGGCCCCCGGGAAGGAAGTCATCTGTAGCATAGGAAATTTTCTAAGTTAGAAAATTTTAAATTGAGGTTTTCAAGGAGAAGACCTTCCGGGAGATAATCGTCCGGTCGCCGTGAGAACGGGGAGCCGGGAATAAGGCCTCAAGCGGGAGGAAAGTCCAAGAGAACCCGATGAGATTTTCGGAGGCGAGCTTTCTAGGGGACATTCGTCCGGTCGCCGTGAGAACGGGGAGCTGGGAATAGGGTCTTCGAGGAAGAAAATGCCCGAGAAATCCGACTTCTCTGAGAGACAATCGTCCGGTCACCGTGAGAACGGGGAGCCGGGAATAGGGTCTCCGGGAGGCATTCATCCGGTCGCCGTGAGAACGGGGAGCCGGGAATAAGGTCGCTGGGGACCAATCGTCCGGTCGCCGTGAAAACGGGGAGCCGGGAATAACGTCGACTCCGGAAGGAGGAAGATGGATCCAATCAAGCCGCAAGGGGCCGATCTTCCGGTCGCCGTCAAAACGGGGAGCCGGGAATAACGTCGACTCCCGGAGGAGGAAGATAGATCCAATCAAGCCGCAAGGGGCTGATCTTCTGGTCGCCGTGAAAACGGGGAGCCGGGAATAACGTCGACTCCCGGAGGAGGAAATGCCCGAAGACGGGACTTGAGTGTTTGGGCAGGGGACTAGTCTCCCAAAGTGACTCGTTACCACGGCCACTGTGACCGGGTTGCCGCTTACACCCTCAGTCCACGAGGGCTGATCGTAAGCCGCCCTACGGGAGTGCAGGCTCCGTTGTAGGGACTTGTTGGGGCTGGCCCACTTCCTCGCGGGGAGGGCATCCTCACAAGGAGGGCATCCTCGCGGGGAGGGCATCCTCGCGGAGGGCTTCCTCGCAGGGAGGGCATCGCCGCTAGGGGCGGTAATGAGAAAAACCTGCAATGAGACAGTTTGCAAAGCAAGACCTATGTATTGCTAATGAAATGAAGTACAGGGCCTCCCCCTGCGAAGCCGCGAAAGGGGAGGAAAATACAGTGTCCCTCCTCCCCCTCCGGCGTGAACACTCCGGGGGAGGGGACAGGCCCGTAAGGCTAGACATAGAACTTGCGAAGTAAACGCAAGTTCCACGTGTGCTTCAGCTCCTGCTTTTGGAGGTTGGAGAGCTTGTAGGCCCCCGAGCCCAGGACCGCGGAGATCCTGTAGGGGCCCTCCCACTTGGGGGAGAGCTTACCCTGGGCCTGGGGGTCCGTCACGCGCTTGAGGACAAGATCCCCAAGGCGGAAAGCTCTCTCGCGCACGCGCTGATTGTACGCGCGTGCTATTTCTTGCTCGTAAATGGCGTGGCGGAGGAGCGCTCGGTCGCGTTCCTCCTCCACGAGGTCGATCTCCAGGCGCTGATTGGCCTCGTTGGCCTGATATGCCGAGGGGGTGGCTCCCTCCAGGAGCTCCACCCGCAGTGACCGGAAGCCAATCTCCGGGGGGAGGACTGCCTCCGCCCCGTAGACCAGGGAGAAGGGAGTACGCCCCGTCGCCCGGGACGGGGTCGTGCGCATGGAGCAGAGGATGCTAGGGAGCTCCTCTGCCCATGCACCCCGCTTAGAAGCGGTTTGCTCGAGTCTCCGGCGCAATCCCTGTAGGATCACGCCGTTGACCCTCTCGACAGCCCCATTGCTCCGGGGATGGGCTACCGAGGCGAAGTGGATGACGAGCCCCAGGCCTTCACAGAATTCCCGAAAATGAGCCGAGTCGAATTGGGTCCCGTTGTCCACGGTGATTTCCCGGGGGACACCAAAACGACATACGACGTTTTTCCAGAAAAACCGCTGAACGGCCCGGGACGTGATGCTGGCCAAAGGCTCCGCCTCAACCCACTTTGTAAAATAGTCGACTGCGACTACCGCATACTTGTATCCTCCGGGCGCTGGGGGGAAGGGCCCTAAGAGGTCCATCCCCCAGCGCACAAAGGGCCAAGTGATGGGGATCGTCTGCAGCGCTATAGGGGGGAGGTTCGAGCCCTTGGCCATCTTCTGGCATGCCTCGCACGCGGAGACGAGGTCTCGCGCGTCGCGCATGACCGTGGGCCAGTAGAAGCCCTGCCGGAGGGCCTTGGCTGCGATGGCACGCGGGGCTAGGTGAGAACCGCAGCTCCCCGCGTGGATGTCTTCGAGAAGTTGAAGTCCCTCCGGCCGGGGGAGGCAGCGCAGGAGGGCGGAAGCCCCCCGCTTGTAGAGCCTCCCCTCCAGGAGGAGATATGCCCGGGCTTTAGCCCGGAGACGTTTAGCCTCGGTCTCACTAGGAGGGTCCCCCTCCCCCCTGATGAAGGAGATGAGGGGGTCCATCCAGGACGGAGTCCGGGTGATCTCGGCGACCTCCGGGACATGAGGCTCGTCGCCCGTGTCCGGGGAGGCCACTGAGGGCTTCGTGATGATCTCCAGGAAAGCCCCCTTGGGGAGCGATTCCCGGGCGCTGGCCGCCCGGGCCAATGCGTCGGCCCGGTCATTGTCCCTACGTGGGATATGCCGGGCCTCGAGGCCGTCGAAATGCCTCTCCATCTTTCGCACTTCCTGCAAATAAAGACTTAAGTTTGCGTCATGGCACAGGTAAGACTTGTCCATTTGGCAAACTACGAGCTGAGAATCTCCCTTGACTAGGAGGCGCCGGATCCCCAGGGAGCGCGCAAGGCGCATCCCGAGGAGCAAAGCCTCGTATTCGGTGACGTTGTTGGTTGCGGGGAACTCGAGCCGCGCGGCGTACTCGAGTTCCTTCCCCTCGGGGCTCCGGAGGACTACTCCCGCGCCAGCCCCGGCGAGACACAACGACCCATCGAACATAAGGGTCCAATGATCATTGCGTCGGGGCGGCACAGGGAGATCTTCGTCCCCGGACCCAGAGGCGGGAGTCGACTCTGCGACGAAGTCGGCGAGGACCTGCGACTTGATGGCGGAGTGGCCGGTAAGGGACAGGGAGAAGGGGGCGAGCTCAGCCCCCTACTTCCCGATCCGGCCGGTGGCTTCTTTGTTCCGCAGTACCTCCCCAAGGGGGAGGGACGACGGGACGGTGATGGGGTGCCCCAGGAAGTAATGCCGAAGCTTCCGGGATGCCATGAGGAGGGCGTAGCAGATTTTCTCCATTTCCGTGTACCGAGTTTTGGCCCCTTGGAGGGCCTCACTCATGTAGTACACCGGACGCTGCTGCCCCCCTTGCTCCTTCACCAGGACCGTTCTGACGGCGACGGGGGTCGCGGTGAGGTAGAGGAGCAAGGGCTCCTCCGGGGACGGACTCACGAGCATTGGAGGGCTCGTGAGGTACTTCTTGAGGTTGTCGAACGCCTCCTGGGCCTCGGGGGTCCAGCGGAACCCCTCGAGCCCTCGGAGGATCTTGAAGAACTGGAGGCCCCGCTCCCCCGACCGGGAGACAAAGCGGCTGAGTGCGGCTAGGCGGCCGGAGAGCCGTTGGACATCCTTGACGGAGTGTGGCGGGGGCATGTCTAGGAATGCCCGGATTTTCTCGGGGTTTGCCTCAATGCCCCATTGGGACACGAGGAAACCTAGGAGCTTCCCCCCGCGCACCCCGAAGGCGCATTTCTCCGGGTTCAGCTTGAGCCCGAATGTGCGGAGGTTCCGGAAGGTTTCAGCCAGGTCGTCGATGTGGGAGGCTGCGCGGGGACTCTTGACAACCGCGTCGTCTACGTAGACTTCAACGTTGCGGCCGACTTGCTCTTTGAAAACCAGTGTCATCAGGCGCTGGAAGGTCACCCCCGCGTTCTTGAGCCCGAAGGGCATATGGACGTAACAGAAGGTTCCGAGGGGAGTAATAAAACTCGTCTTTTCCTCGTCCCCTTCCGCCATCCGGACTTGATGATAGCCCGAGTAGGCGTCTAGGAAGCTCATGAGCTCGCACCCCGCAGTGGAGTCGACGAGCTGATCAATCCGCGGGAGCGGGAAGTTGTCTTTGGGGCAGGCGCGGTTAAGGTCGGTGAAGTCCACGCACATCCGCCACCTGCCGGTTGATTTCTTGATGAGGACGGGGTTCGCAAGCCACTCGGGGTGCAGGACCTCCCGAATGAACCCCGCCTCTCGGAGCCGGGTGATCTCCGCCTTGATTGCCTCTTGGCGCTCGAGGGAGAGTTTCCGTAGCTTCTGTTTGACCGGGGGGTGACCGGGGGCTACTGCAAGCTTGTGCTCAATGACCCCCCGGGCGACGCCCCGCATGTCTGACGGCTTCCACGCAAAAACATCGGAGTTTTCGCGCAGAAAAGCCGCAAGTTGCGCTGCATGCTCCTCGGGGAGCTCCGCCCCGATCCGGACGGTTTTGTCTTCGTTGCCCGGGGACAGCAGGACCTTCCGGAGGCCTCCTTCGGGACGCGGCTTGAGGACGGGCCTCCCGGGCGGTGGCGCAGCAGCATCTAGTTCCGGGGGAGGAGCCTCCCCCCCGGGCGTCTTTATGAGGTTGACGCTTCCGATCGTAGCCGCAGCGCGCTCGTATAGAGCACGGGCCACGTCTTGTTTTCCCCGGACGTTGATCACGCCATGCGGCCCGGGGATTTTCATGCAGAGATAGTTTTGATGGGTGGCAGCCCCCAGCCGGTTGATAGTCGTCCTCCCCATAATCGCGTTGTAGGAGGAGGGGAGGTCTACTACGTCGAAGCGGACCAGCTCGGTCCGGTAGTTTTCCGGGGTGCCGAAGGTCATTGGAAGATCTACCTTGCCCACGGGGTGGATTGCCTTCCCCGGGACAAAGCCTTGCAGGGGCCCGGCAGCGGGCTGCAGGAGCTTCTCATCCACCTGCATTTCTTTGAAGGCCTTCAGGAATAAGACATCGGCGGAGCTCCCGCCGTCCACCAGGATCCGGGCCAGATGGCAGTTGTAGATGGTCGCGGAGACAATGAGCGCGTCGTCGTGGGGGAAGCGAACCCCCCGCGCGTCTTCTGCCGTGAAGGTGAGGGGGACGTCCGACCACTTCGGTGGCGGGGACGCGTGTAGCACCCCCACAACCTTGACCTCGCGCGCGTACTCCTTACGTTGGCGCTTAGAGTCCCGCCCAGAGGCAGATCCTCCCACGATAACGTTGATGTGCCGCTGCGAAGTTTGAAAGGGGAGAGCTTCTGAAGGCTCCCCCTCCTGCGTCTGCTGACCCCCCGTGGGAGCGGGAAGGGCCGGAACAGCTGGCCGAGGGAGCAAAGAGGCCGGAGTCCCCCCCCCTGCCCACGCTGGTCGAGGAAGTCCGCAAAGTGCTGCAGCAGCTGGCTACAGTGTCGGGTAGCGTGGGTATTGGACCTGTGGAGGCTGCACCACGGTCCTTCCCGCCTTCTCCCCGCAGGGCCTTCCCGGCCGCGCGAAGACTGTCCTCCCCCATGGCCCTTCGGTTTGGGGAAGGGGCGGTTGGTCCTCGGGGGGTCGCACGAGCCGCCTCCGCCCTCGAGGACAAAGGTGTCCCGAGGCCGTGGCTCGCTACGCCCCCCTTGCCTGGAGCGTTTGGGGGGATCCCTGGCCCCCCCCGGTCGACAGGGGCGGGAGCCCCCTGGGTCTTCTTCCAGATATCGTCCTCCTCCGCCCGAGCGTACTTTTCGAGCACGTTGAAGAGCTCGTCGGCGGAAGAGGGGCAGCTCCGGGAGAGCCTTCGGTGGAGCTCCCCCGGGAGGATGCCGCTTTTGCAGGCTTTGATGACCATAGAGTCGGGGACGTGGGCCACTTTGCTCTTTACCTGGGCAAAGCGCTTGAAGAAGCTTCTGATGGTCTCCCCAGTCCTCTGCCGGACAGTATACAGCTGCGAGGAGTCCAGCGGACGCACGTAGTTCCCCTGGAAGTTGGCACAGAACTCCCGCTTGAGCTGCGAGAAAGACTTGATGGAGCCGGCCTTCAGGTTGTAGAACCAGGAGCGGGCGATGCCGGAGAGGTAAAGGGGGAAGACGTTGCACTGTACTGACTCGTCCCCCCCGGCCGCAGAGATAGCAGTGGAGTAGACCTGCACAAACTCGTAAGGGTCTGCCTCGCCGTTATAATGTTCGATGTGTGGCGGGCGGTAGGGCCGCGGCCACCGGATGCTGCGAAGTCTTCGGCACAGGGGCTGGTTGGCCCCCTGCACTTCCCGGGGAGAGCCCCGGTCGCTATCTTCTTTCACGGGACCTTCGTTGTCTGAGTCTGGAAGCGGTCCGAGAGGTCCGCCAGAATGGCGGTGGCGACGCTTTTCCTCCAGACCAGGGCTGAATTCCCGGACATCCGGGCTCTCCGCGGGAGAGGTTGGCTCCTCAGCGGGTCTCTTCCCCCGGCCGGTGCGAGAGCGAGGCTCCCCGCGCCCGCGGCCGGGGGGAAGTTCTTCCCCGCGCTCTGGTGAACGCATTCGCTCGACCTCCCCCGGGACGAAACAGACCTGTTCCGCCGAGGGAGGGAGCTCATGCGCTGTAGCTTCGGGAGCTGGTTGGGGTGAGCCGCCTGCGACGACCCCCGGGACTGGAAAGGGGAAAGCCCCTGTATCATCCGGAACCGGGGAGGGGGCGCCCGCGGCGACGGCTGGAATCGAAGTGGAGGGGGCCCCAGTGGCCACGACCGGAACCGGGAAGGGGGCAGGCCCTGTAACACCCGGAACCGGCGAGGGGGGAGCCCTGGTGGCGGCGTCCGGAACCGGGGAGCCCATGCGAGGGGAAGTCCGCTGCGGCACGGGGGCCGCTCTGTCGACCGCCCCCGGTGCGGGAAACGCAACGCGGGGGGCGGGACTGGCTCCCGACGCAGGGTAAACCCCCGGCAAGAAGTGGGCTCCCGGCCCCGGGATCAGGCCGGGGACGGGGTACCCCCCTGGTGCCACGAAGGGCCCTGGCATGAAATAACCTCCCGGCACCGGGACGGGCCCGGGTGCCGGGAAGGGTCCGGGCGTGTATCCCGCAGGGGGAGGGAACCCCCCGGCAGGATCATACGGGGCGGACAACCCCCCCGAGGCCGGAGGGGCCGCCGGGTAACCCATAAACGGGGGCATGTTCCCCGGATATGGGTGTGACGCAAATGTGGGGGCCGGAGGCCGCGCCAACACGCTAAGGAGCTCGTCCATAGAGCCCTGGGCGCGGAGCTGGCCTTCCACGAGAGCTTCGAGCAGGGCGTCCCGGGGAGCCGAGGGAGCCGTCGGGGGGACGCTTGTCCCGGCCGAGGTCCCCGCGGTCACCGAGAACGACCTGGAGGTGGAAGCACCTAAGTTAAGAGGAAAGGAGGGAGGCGGTACCTGGGCCAGGTCGCCTCCGGAAGGGACCGCCGGGACAGCAGTGTCCCGGGCGGACGGCGCCGGGTCTCCAAGACCCGGATCACCGGGAAGGGTGCGAGCCCTTGTTCTTGTGGGAGCCATGGCGTCTTGTCACGAGTCCCCACGGACGGCGCCAACTGTCGTGGTATTGCGAATACCCCGGCAGGTTTTGAGAATGATCCTAGCGAAAATTATGCGGCGCGGATTGACCGGATGACCGGTCCTCCCCCGCCGGACAAGCACAAAGAATGACACACGGGTTTATACAGGTTCGGGTCCCGGTGGGGGCCCTAGTCCTGTCGACGCGCTCCCGACCGGAGTCGGCTGGGGAGGCTCTCTCCGGGGGAGAGGCTTCCTGAGCATGTCTGTGAGTTTAGCTATTCCAATCAAATGAACCGATCCTTTACAACAGAGGGGTACAAGGGCTATTTATAGCCCCAAAAAGCAGCAAAAAACCTAAACTACCCCGGAAGCCACCGTCGGATTGAAGGGCAGGACCGTCCTTCTCCCGGTCAAAAGCCTTGGATGCTTGACAGGTGGTCGCTAGTTCCCGAGGCGCTCCTCGCGTGGCCTGCACGTGATAAACAGTTCGAGACTTTACCTTTAGGAGGGCGATGAGGCCCGGGACGGCGCCGGAGGCCAGGTCCCCGGGCCAAAGGCGGCGCCCGGGACGGCACCGGAGGCCGCGTCCTGGGAGCCAAAAGGCGGCGCCCGGGGAGGCCCCGGAGGCCCCGTCCCTGGGCAAAAGGCGGCGCCCGGGAGGGCACCGGAGGCCGCGTCCCGGGAGCCAAAAGGCGGCGCCCGGAGAGACCCCGGAGGCCAAGTCCCCGGGCAAAAGGCGGCGCCCGGGAGGGCACCGGAGGCCCCGTCTCGGGAGCCAAAAGGCGGCGCCCGGAGAGGCCCCGGAGGCTAAGTCCCCGGGCAAAAGGCGGCGCCCTGGAGGGCACCGGAGGCCTCGTCCCGGGAGCCAAAAGGCGGCGCCCGGGAGGGCACCGGAGGCCCCGTCCCGGGAGCCAGAAGGCGGTGCCCGGGAGGGCACCGGAGGCCAAGTCCCCGGGCAAAAGGCGGCGCCCTGGAGGGCACCGGAGGCCCCGTCCCAGGAGCCAAAAGGCGGCGCCCGGGAGGGCACTGGAGGCCCCGTCCCGGGAGCCAAAGGCGGCGCCCGGGAGGGCACCGGAGGCCACGTCCCCGGTTGAATGGCGGCGCCCGGGAGGGCACCGGAGGCCAGGTCCCGGGAGCAAGAAGCCGGCGCCCGGGGAGGCCCCGAAGGCCACGTCCCCGGGCCAATGTCACATCTTACCTGGACTTAGTCCCGCGGAGATTTCCCCCGACAGCAGCCCCCCATGCCCGCCGGGGACGATGCTCGAGTCCCCGATGGGTATGGTTCAGGTCACCGGGAACATCTCCGGGCCAAGCTACCGGAGCCGTGACGCTTAGGTTTCCGTGCCCCACGCTTAAAGCTGCGCCGTTTCGCCATAAATGCACGCGCGGTTCGAACCGGCGCCTCGATTCACGCGCCCGTCCCTTCGTCTGTGCACTTAAGTTGATGCCACTCCCATTCTGTTAGAGTTGTTTTGCTAACCTGTTTTAATATTTACAAATTTGCAGAAGCTGGAGGGTTGCATCCTTGTGAATCACCTAGGCGACAGGCAGGAAGTGGTTGGACACGGCTTCGTATATCCGTCTGGGCCGGATGTCCGTGTCCATTGCGTACCTCTGCGGTTGGGGTTTGCAAAGGTACAGGTGGACATGGCCATGCCGGGCTACAACGATTCTCCGTTGGCAGTCCCAACAGAGGAACTGCAGACACTTGCTGAGGCAGTGGGCTCCTACGTACAGTGGCCCAAGAAGTGTCTTCTAATACAACCAGTAAATCCTACACATTTTAGATTACATCCTACTCAGTACACTCAACTTGCAAAATCTAACATACGTGCTCATTAATTGAAGTGGCCTGCCGCCGGGCTACCAGGAGACTGCGTGTAACACCCCTGTTTTTGCCAAACCCTAAAATAGCCACAATCCACATCTGGACCCCAAACCCTAATCTGCTTCAGCCATTCCCTTCTAAATGTTGTTCAGAGCATTTTTCCCTTCGGGACCATCTCCAAAAACTCACCCTAAAGCTGAGTTTCAAGCCTCGCCATTTTAAAACCCTAATTACCCTACTTTACCCTAAACTGTTTTCCCCAATTTTGTCGAAACCCTTCAGATCTTGCCTGATCTTACCAAACTTTGGCCAGATAAGTTCTATTAATCTTTTGCAACTTAGCTGTGAAATCAGATTTCAGATCGGACCCTCAGATCTCCAAATTTGCAAACAGGCCCAAGTTCTATTCAAACTTTCCTCACAAGACAGCCCCTGGAACAAGTTTCAGAAATTGCAGAACAGCCCAAGTATTACTTTCAGGCCCTTTCGACCAGCGCCTGGTCGTTGCCACGACCAGTGCACGAGCCACCGTTGCCACGCCGTGTTCTCGCCGCGTTTGCTCGCCGCCGGCCACCGTTTCTGTCGCCTGTGCCCGTGAGTTGCTGTGCCACCCCGTGCGCACGTGCCAGCAGTGCGTCGCCTTGCCCAGCGGATAAACGACCGCGCTCCCGAGCTTTGTTTTCACGCGCGCTCCCGTTGCCGTGGCAGTTGCATGCGTGTACGTGTCATCGCCGGAGCCTTGCTGTTGCCTCCGCATCTGCGCCGTCCCGGACGAAGTTCCAATGCAACTGGCAAAGCTACAGCACCGCTTGAAGCGCGATCACGTCGCCGTCGCCGTCGTTGCGCCTGCACCCGACAAGTTTCTCCCCGGCGCAAGCAACCGCTATCGCGTTCTCCCTCACAAGCTCCATCCCCGTGCCTATTTAAACCTCCTCAACGCTGTGAAGAAGCACAACCTCAGGACTTAGCCAAATTTCCAGTTTCTCGCCGTTTCCACTTTCTTCTCCGGCGAGCCAGTGAGTGAGCTCACGGTGCCAGCCCATTTCACTGCCCCTCTCTTCAATCCAGGTTCACCAGTGAGTTCCCCTCGT
Source organism: Pharus latifolius (assembly GCA_019359835.1). Classification (NCBI taxonomy): domain Eukaryota; kingdom Viridiplantae; phylum Streptophyta; class Magnoliopsida; order Poales; family Poaceae; genus Pharus; species Pharus latifolius. The sequence goes on from CM033325.1 coordinate 38,530,513, forward strand.
TCCCCTCTCTGTGTCATAGCAGCCAATTGCACCAGATCGATCCCCATCGCCGGTGATCGCCGGATTCCCGATTTGCCCTGTTCCCCCAATGCCGTTCGATTCAGCCCAAATTAACCCTCAATCCTGTAGAAGAAGTTGATCAGTAAGCTTAGTAGAGCAAGCCTGTAGAATCAGGATCACCAATCGTGCTCAAATCGAAGAAATCCCATTTTGGAACCTCGGCCGTTCGCCGGACTTCGGCGCCAAGCTTCTCCGGCCGATATCCAATGAAATTAACCTCTCCAGTAGCTTTGTTGTGCCCTAGAGACCATCCCCAAGCTTGGAATTGAGCTCTTTCGCCCTGTATCAAAAATACCCAAGCTCTAGTGTCGTCTTCTCCAGCGCCGGTCGCCGGAATTCTTTCCCGGCCGATCTAGCGTCTGAAACTGTGTCCCTTAGCTTCGCCTCACCTCCCTGAGCATTTTATTCCACTAGCTCGACACCTGGATTTGCCTAGATTGTGAGTTATGCCTATACCAAGATCACTGTCCAGTAACTCAGTTCATGTCCAGGCCACCGTAGTTCATCGCCGGATTTGGCCGCCCTCCGGCCACTTTCAGCCCTTGTGCCTGTTGAGTATATTGTTCCTGTTAGTAATGCCTACCTCCCAGACAAAGTGGTGCATCAATTGGAGCCCTGGATCAAAAGTTAAGCCATGCCCTAGTTTCTGGCCATGTCCAGCACTATGTCAGTGCATGTCAGCCACTGGCATTAGCCTTGTTTGACCCCTTCTGGTTGAGCAATTTAAATGCCACCCTGTCCCTTAGATTCCTGGAGTTGAGATCTACAACTTTCTCTACTATCACTTCTCCAGAAAACCATCCTAAGACTAGTTTCCAGTTATGCCAAAGTCATGAACTGAATGTCGACCCCTCGACGTTCAATCCTTTTTAGCCGTTTCTTCGACCAGAGCCCTTGTGACCTTGCCCTAACCTTTTCCCCTGCATGCATGACTTATTTACTTAATACTTTCTATAGAAACTATTTTCAGTATGCTTATGTGGTATGTGTTTGTGTGTTAATTGTTTGCCGCAGAGTCAGAAGCGGAAGGAGCGGAAGAAGTCTTTGAAGAGCCGTCTGAGTTTTTAGACCCAACATTGCAAGGCAAGCCTCATTCCTTTGATCATGTCTCACCCAATATTTTCATATGAAGTATATTCACTGTTTCCTACTATGCATGCTTAGTTGAAATACAAGTTATGTTTGAATGACATGAGTAGATATTCCCTAATGAATCATGAAACCCCTTTTGTTATTGAACCTTCATATATATGCTTTTGTCACCCTAGGACTCATATATTGAATATTCACATTAAACGTGAAATGGTCAAATACATGAGAAGTTATGATGAAAACCGTTTTGTCAAGAAAACTGATAAAAAGGGATTAGTAGTGAGGATTGGTTGGTATGGAGAGGGTGCGGTGCGCACCAGGGAATGTGAATGTTCCTCACTATTGATTCATAAGGACGAGAACCTTGTGCTGTGTCTCTATACGAATTGTAAACGTACCAACCACTTGCCTGGTATGGGACAGGCACAACTCAGTAGCTTTTTGGTATTAGCAGTTCCCTGCATGGTTTGACGATCTGGTTTCTCGTGTGGAAACTGGAAGGCCAAGGTTCGGCCATGAGTGATGTGAGTCAGAAAAATGATGAGAGAAAAAGGCGTAAATGAAGGAAGGCGCCCTAGACCTGATTAAGCCGTGAGTGGCTGTAATCTTAAATGGTCATACGTCTCGCGTGGACATAGACCAAGGCTATGTGTCCTGCGGGAACATAGACCAGAGAGGCTAGGAAGTAAGGCAGTGGGGAAAACCCACAACGGTACTTGAGACTTAACTGTCTATTTACCGGGCAGGGATACTGTTAGTACTGAACTGTAAAAGCGTTGTGTGATCTCGGCCTTGTCACATGTGTATAAGTCACATGGAGCTGATCCGACTTGAAAGCCGAGTGAACCAGTGGATTTAAAAAGAGGTACACCTTTGCAAAGTGTAAAAGAAGTATCAGATACTCTGTACTCCCAGGTTCAGGAGTCTTTTCGTAGTGGATGTTATCCATGGGTTATAGCACAAGTAATGTTTTGGTATATCTTCATAACGCGGTTAACAAAGTAGTGACTCATGGGAGACCACTACATCTAATGTTTTATTGAAAACCTGTTTAATGTTTAAAGCACCATTTTCATGACAAAAGTACTGTTTTACTGAACAAATGACTTGGAAATCTACATATCTTTATCCTTATGAAACTAAAACCCCAGAATCATGTGTTTCACCCTCATGTTAGTACAATTACAATAATCCCCGGAATGAGTGTTGCTGAGCACCAAGTGCTCACCCTTGCATTTATATCCAACTGTAGAAGAGGGATTCGAGGATCCCGATTCCTTCAGTTATGAGTTCCCGGCAGAAGATGGAAGTGCCCCGGACGAGCCCACATTCTAGCAGGATTGCGCACCAAGTCAAGTCAGATGTGGGAGGAGCCACTCCAACCTCGCTGCGGATGGAAGTCAAGCTTTTTGTCGTTGCTTTGTGTTTTATGCTGTGTGTTCGGTACTTGGATACCGATTCTGGTTCTGACAAACTTGTTATTTTCTTAGCAACTCTACTCAGCGCCATTTTTGGTGCTTTGGCTATGTAATATTGGCCATGTTGGCCTGATACTTGTTTAATGTTATTACTATGCTTGTCTGGTTTGGAGCTCATGTGACATCCTGCTGTGTGTAACCTACCTGGGCGGTTACCAAGGTGATCCTCAAATGGGGTTCTCACACTGCGCCCCCAACTCGGGGCATGAGGCCCGATCTCGTGCGACCCTGGACACATCAAAGACGGCCTCGACCCCACCTAGCGCATCCACGCCTTCACCTCGGAAGAAAGCCGCCATCACCTCGCCCTTGCCTTCGAAGGTACGCTCTCAGTCCCCGGCAAAAGGCAAGGGCAAAGGCAAGGGAAAAGGGCGACAGGGACAGCCGGAGAGGTTCAGGAATGGGTTCCCACTCATGTCGGAGGAAGCTTTGCGCAAATTGGATCGATCAACCAGAGACCTCCACGAGTGGTACCTACATCGAGCTTGGCGCGATCTAAACTTCTTAGTTCCCTACAGGCCTGGGCAGTTCCACCGTGAGCCCGGGAGTATATCCGTGGCACACGAGGATCTGTTCGACCTCTACAACTGGCGGGAGCTCGATATGTCCATCATACAGACTGGAGTCCTGTGAGTTTGCTGATGCTATGTATTGCTGTTTTCTAACTCTGTTTGCTAACTCTGCATTGTTGTAGTTCATTTGAAATGTAGTAACTTTCTGTGCAATACTAATGTCGTCCTTTGCATGCTGGTGCATGTACAGGCTAGCATCGGAGGCTGCGTGTGACAAGGTGGGTTTCCTTGACCCAGAGAAAATAAGCCTCACGATGCTACAACACGACGCCGCGCACGCTGAGCAGTACATATCCAAGGCGCTGATGGCGCAGCAGGATAGGGAGTTCATTCTGGTGCCGTACCACCAAATGTTAGTGTATTTCGTACTAATTTAACTCAATCTTGTATGTTACACCTGAGGTATACTTTGAGCTAGTTGTCCTCTTTTACGTACAATGCAGGGGCCACTGGAACCTCATCGTGATCTGTCCACCGAGGAACGAGGTGTACTACCTCGATTCGATGCGTGACAGATTATCGATCGAATATGTGGTCAAGGGGAATATGGAGGCGTAAGTAACTTATATGTTTGATTTAAATTTTGACCTCACTAGCTAATGATAATACATTAACCGGCAATACTAACTGAAATACAGGGCTTTTGATAAATATGCGTCCGCTGGAGGGAGGCATGCCGCACCGCAGGGCTCCCTACTAGCTTGGAAAGAATATGAGGTACTCACGAGACTTTTTGTTTATGCTTAATTAGTTTATGGAAACAATAGCTAACATGTCTTCGCATATGCAATTATCTCAGTGCCATCAGCAGCCGCAATCGTGGGAATGCGGGTTTTATGTGCTGCGCTACATGTACGACCTAGTGCAGACAAACTTTGCCCAATTCCCCCAGGTAAGCATTGATAGCTAACTCAAATTTGAAAATTGGGTGTCACGTTCTAAATTAGGAAGTTAGTTACTCAGTATTCACACATGCTTGTAGATCGCCATGTCGAAAGACTAATACGAAAATGCAAAGATTATAGATCTTCGACAAATCTGGGCTCAATATGTCATGGAGGAAGTTGCGCCCAACCATCCGCCATGACAATTTTCTCTTTTTCGTGTACTCGGTGCACAGACTGTTTATATACATGTGAATAAATGTCCACATTGGATTGAAATTTGTATTTGTCCATATATATGTGAATAAATGTGAATAACTGTCTAATGTGTCAATCTGTTCTGTGAATTTACCCTTCTTTGCATCTGTACTGTATTGTGTATCCAATCTATACTGTATTGCATCTGTACTGTATATGTGAATGTACTGTATTGTGAATGTAAATAACGTACTGTATATGTGAATGTTCTATCGGTAAATTCATTCACAACCGAGAGACTACTACCACTTTTTCTATCGGTAAACTCATCCACAACCGAGGGACTACTGTTGTTTTTTCTTATGGTACACTCAAAATTAACCGTTAGAAGAGTGTGACTTTTCCTGCCGGTGAACTCATCCACAACCGAGAGACTACTGTCGTTTTTTCTATCAGTATACTCAAAATTAAACGTTAAAAGAGTGTGACTTTTCCTGCCAGTGAACTCATACGAAAACCGAGAGAGCACAATCGTTTTTTCTATCGGTAAACTCATTTCCAACCGAGAGAGTACTAAGGTTTTGTCTATCGGTAAACTTGTAATTAACCGTTAGAAGAGTGGTACTTTCCCTGCCGCCAAACGTCAGACTACGACGGGTTTTCTATCGGTACACTCCTAAGATGCCGATAGAATAGTGTAGTTTTTCTATCGGTTATTTACCGATAAAAAATGTTTGGGCTTGTTCTATCGTGTCTATCTCTATCGGTACAGAAACCGATAGTAAAAGGGTGTTTTTTACTGATAGAAGAAAGCTTTTCTGTACTAATGAGTTCCATTAGCCGATGATGGATCAGGTTGCTACTCTTCTACAGGGGCTTGAGCTCACACGATCGGATTTGGCGGCTCTCAATGATCAATTCCAGACCTTTTCGTCGTGCAAAGATCAGTTCGAGCAGCGCTTCGACGCCTTCTCTTCTCACTTCTACTCGAGATTCCCTCAGACTCCTCCTTTCAACCCTCCAGATGATGATGCTCCCGCCGATTCCTAGCTTTTCTCGAAATTGATGCCAAAGGGGGAGAAGAACATTAGATGAACTTTAGATGAATGATTTTTGACTGATTTTGGTTGACTGTTGCTGAGAACATTAGACTTTGTATGAATGAATGCCTTATATGTGGATGTTGCTTTGAATTTCTTATATGTGGATGTTGCTTTGAATGTCTCATTTTTGACTTATGTGATGTGAATGTCTTATTACTCCTGTGATACTTCATGTTATATTGAGAATGAATTGACATATTCCCTTATATACATGCTTGAACTTCACCAAAAGGCCAAAATTTTCAGATTCATCTATTTAGGGGGAGTGTGTCTTTCTCTCCTATGCCTATTGAAAAATCCTTTTCATGCTCAAAATTCAATAATCGACTCTTTATGTTGTCATCAATTACCAAAAAGGGAGAGATTGTAGCTTCTAGGCCCCTAAAGAGTGTTTTGGTAATTAATGACAATTACAAATGTTGAACTAACGTTACCTGTTAAGTTGTGTCAAGAACAAACTCAAAAGACAGGATAATGAAAGGCAAAGAAAGAGCTACATGATGAAGAAAGGACATTGAGCAAAGAGGCAAAGGTACGGAATAGGGTCTTTTTCCTTTTACCGGTCTAAGGTGATTAGAGAAGAATTTTGACTGGATTATAGGATAGTCGCCGTACTATTAAGAGGAGCATGTGGTGTATCACTAAATAGTTCATCTATGTGCCACAAGTCATAAAAACCACTTGCATTGCATACTGGAGGGTCATATCCTTTGAAAAATGCTTTCATCCATTCAAAATAGCCAAGTTTAGTCTCTGTCAGTCTGACTGATTGTTAGCCGGTCTGACCGTAGAAACGGTCTGACCGAATGTTGTTTCGGACTGACTGACAGTTATGTTAAAGTGTGTTTACTTTCTTAAAAAGGGCGGTCTGTCCGTAGTTATACCTCAAGTCAGACTCCTGGAGCTTCATGATTTCTTTTTAAGGAACTTTGTGTGTTCAGTCGGTCTGACCGATTGTTTGTCCGGTCTGACCGCTAAAACGGTCTGATCGAGATTTTGTACTACGGTTTGACCGTGTGGCCGGTCTGTCCGAAGTTTTCGGCCTGACCGTAAATCGTGTCCAGAAACAATGTCGTCTCTGGATGGTTTCACGGTCTGACCGCCATTGGCTCCGGTCTGACTGTAAAAGTGCCCGACAAGGGCAGGTGAGCATTTATTGCGCCTGTTTAATGCCGTTGCAATTGCGGCGGTCTGACCGGGCTTATACCTGCGGTCTGACCGCCAAGTGATCTTTTTCCTCCAACGACTTGTAACGGCTATATTTATTGAGGGGGGTATATAAACTCCCATGCATGGTCCTGTTGAGAACCCTTGGCTTATTTGTGAACATTGCCATCATTCTTAAGAGCTAAAACAAGTTTCATACACTCTAGTGTTTAATTTCTTGAATTTGAGAGAGTGTGCATTTGAGATCTTCTAGTGCATTGCATTTAGATCACTAAATCAACCTTGTGGCACTAGAAGAGCATTAAGTGATCATCATCGGCTTGTTACTCTTGGAGCTTGCCGGCTCCTAGACGGCTAGAAGGAAGGTTTTGGAGAGCTCTTCAAGGAAGATTATGAAGAAGCCTCAAATCATCTTGTGAAGGGGTCGAGCACGCCTTGCCGGAGTGGTAAAGTGCATCAATAGTGGAATCGAGGTTTGGATAACTCATCATACTAATCCGGCTCGAGATCTAAGTCACTTCTTGAGAGGAAGTCGACTAGATAGAGGAGCGGTTAGAGATTTGAGTTTGCCTCAACGTGGATTAGGGGTGATCGGCAAATCACCGAGACCACGGGATATATCCTTGTGTTAAATTGCTTGTTGTTCATCTTGTTTTAGCTATTTGCTCTCATTTATTGTTAATTGCTTGATTAGTTGTTAAATTGTCAAAATCACCTATTCACCCCCCCTCTAGTAGATATCTTAGATCCCTTTCAACCTCTCAGCTAGCCGTTACGGTCGAGTAAGGAAAGAAATCAGTACAGCTAACAAACAGCTTTCGACCTCTAACAACTAGAAAGTAGCCGTTTGAATATTTGGTTGAATGAACAGTGCTCGAGTGACTCTGGTCGAATGAACAGTGCTCAAATGACCATTTTCAGTCCCTCTTTGAAATTTATATATGTTTCTCAGATTCGACCAAGATTGTGAAAGAAAATGAATGCAACATATGACCTAAGAGTTTCTCAGTTTTTTCTGGAACTAAAAGAGATTTCGCGACCCCTCTTAATAGTACGGTTAAAACTAAAAAGAATCTCTATAAATCCGGTCAATACTCCAAACACCGAGACCGGTAAAATCCAAAACAATTTACCTTAGGCTTTTCAACTTCTTGTTTTGCGACTCCCGTTTGGCGTTTAATATTGTCACCTGCTCGAAGGATCATACTCAAAACAAAATAGATTAGTCCAAAACACTTGTTGTCATTTATCATCAAAATTAAGATTAAGGGCCTAGATGCAACACTTATCATTGTTTATGCAAATCGAGCCCTCATGTCATGATGACTATGCCAAAATGTACAGTGAAGATCCTAATTTTTTATCAGCACTGACTGAGTTTGAAACAGGGAAATCTACAGAGTTTGTTTGACGATAAGGACTCTTGTACAAGGGCAATTTACTTTGTATTCCTGATGGAGGACCTTGAATTCAATGGCTGCAAGAAGCGCATACATCGAAGGTTGCTGGTCACTTTGGGGTTACGAAGACTTTGCAAAATCTTCATCGACATGTGTTCTAGCCGCGAATGTAGCATGATGTAGATAGTTTTGTTCGTCGCTATTGGCTCTGCAGCATCTCGAAATCAGCAAACCGAAAATTGGATTTGTACACTCCTTTGCTAGTTCCATCACGACCATGGGAAAGTATATCCATGGATTTCTTGGGAGGATTGCCTAAGACCCGATGTGGCAACGACTATCTCTTTGTGGTCGTTGATCGGTTCTCCAAAATGATAATTCTCATATCTTGTCGAAAGACTATCATGGGAGAAGAAGCAACTTGGGTATTCTTTCAGCACGTTTGGACACATTTCGAACTGTCGACTTTTATTGTGTTTGATTGTGATACCCAGTTCCTTAGTGACTTTTGGCGATCACTCTGGACGATGATGGACATAAAGCTAAAGAGGAGTACTGTTTTTCATCCTCAAACTGATGGTCAAACCGAGATGGTAAATCAAACAGTCGTTCATCTCTTGAGGGGCTTTAACTCTAAGCATCCGAAGATCTGGGATGAAAGCATACTGTACCTGCAGTTTGCTTTTAATCAAGCAGTGCAGGGTTCGACTGGAAAGTCAACTTTTGAGGTCTGTTTGGGATTTCTACCACAGAGTCCATTCGACATGGAGTTTGTGATCCCTACCTCAGCGCAGAACAGCAAGGAAGTATCTGATCAGGATTGAGCACAAAAGTCCCTGGAAGGTATTTAGCGGCTCCATGGTGAGGTTGAATAGAACTTGCTGAAAGCTCAACTCAAGTACAAGACGCGACATGATCGACACCCAGTTGATGCTCAATTCCATGAAGGTGATATGGTATGGTTACATCTGAGTAAGGAGAGACTTAAAGGTGAAGGTAAAAAGCTTAAACCAATTCGTTATGGTCCTGTTCGGATTTTGTGAAAAGTTGGTACTAATGCTTGTCAGCTCGAGTTACCTCCATACATGGATATTTACTCGGTTGTCAATGTTGAGCACCTCAAACTCTTCGAGCCTTCTATGCTGGATGATGAACCTGATACTGTAGTACCATCTGTTGAAGACTTGGTCTATCAACAAGACGAACCTCTACCTGACGACATGATCTTGGCGACGAAGGTGACAACCACTCGCAGCGGCACACGAGAGTCTTTTCAAATCGAACGGAAAGATCAAAGAGCACGTGCGGCAAAGTGGTACACCTGAGAAGATGGTCAATCACAATTTCCACATCTCCAGTTTTGATCACATGGTCGCCAACGGGGGTTGGCTCCTTCTCAACAGGGGAGTCTTGATCCAGGAGGATCTTCAGATCCTTCAGGTTGAGTTCGCAAAGGGTTCGCGACCTATACCTATTTGAGTTCGGAAAGGCTTCGTGACCTCGAAAGGGTTTGCGACCTTGCAAAGGGTTCACGACACGGATCGGATCTCTGATCGGATTTTATTCCGATCAATATATATATATATATATATATATATATATATAACTAAGTCTTATCTATTAGGTTTAGTTGTCCAAGTCTAATACGTTTAGTCGGTTATTGAGTCTGAAACGTATTCATACGATTGGACTATAAATACTTTGTAATAGCTCTAGTTTAGATCATCGAATATCATCGAATAGTCATTAAACTTATTTAAGTCTTAGACACAATTCATCGACTTAGGCGAGTGCGTCCTAACATTTGACATGTACAAGATCCCTCTTTTCAATAAAGAATTGTGCTATCTTTTGAACTGTGTTTTCGATCAGCTTGGATTTCGGTATTTCTGAGTAAGATCCCGTTGTTCCGCATATTAGCATATGATCGAGTACGGTCGAAGCCCGTCTATACTTCAATCAGAGCAAAATAGCATCTGGTCAAGGCTAGATTGAAACTGGTCTAGTCAGTAATCAGTTCGTGCAGTCTCCTCAATTTTCTATATGTACTATAACAAACATTACATGATTAGAAAATTTTTTTTATATGTAAAAATTAAATAAAATTATAAACTATTTACCTAGTATGCTCACAGAACCTCACGATATATAATGTTTTTTGTGATTTCACCACTTGAATTTGTATCTTTTTGTGATTTGACGAACACCTTTGTCGTAATTCGTGATGTCCCCCTCGAAAGAGCCACATAGAGTTGACCATGGGGAAAAACAGACTCCGGTAGATATACTCCAACATTTGGAATTGTTTGACTTTGGGCTTTATTGATTGTTATTGCAAAACTCAACCGAACTGGAAATTGCTTTTGCTTAAACTTGAAAGTCAATATATCATCATGAAGGACACATAACAATTCTTAGCAGAAATACTCGCTTCCTAGCATGATTCCCAACTGATACTTTAGCATCTATTGTGTTTTTGCAAAAATTGCGACATACCAACCGAGTACCATTGCATAGACTATTGTTTGGATCTAAGTTGTGTAGTAACATGATAGGACAATTGACCTTTAGTCTGAGAATGTGAGGAGGAAGTTGATTAGGAGTCAAGGAGTTCAAGTATTTTGATGGGTGATGATTGTTGGTGTCATCTTCTGCACTGTCAAAACTGTAATATGTTATCTCTTCACTAGGAAATATATCGATCAACTTATTGTTCAGTTCATCAACATACTCATTCTTAGTTGCAAGGATTTCTCTGGAACTCATATAAGACGATGAATGTCCTGAATACTGAAGGGATGGGAATATAGCATCAATTAGCTGTTCAATAGTGTCCTCTGTAGTCGTGTATGGCAGCAATACGTCACTCAGTAGGCATATGTAGTTGTTGGCGGAAAATACTAGCAATGTCAAGCGTCACCCAAGGATGGGAGGAGCATCCCCCACATTCCCGGGCCCCTCCTCCGGGCTAGGGAGAAACTTCCCCTAGAGCCCCTTCTCCGGGCTCGGGGGACACTTCCCCCGGTGCACCTTCTCCGGGCTAGGGAGAGACCTCCCCCGGAGCCCTTTCTCCGGGCTCGGGGGAGACTTCCCCCGTCACACCTTCTCCGGGCTAGGGAGAAACTTCCCCTGGAGCCCCTTGTCCGGGCCAGGGGAAGACCTCTCCCGGAGCCCCTTCTTCGGGCTAGGGAGAGACTTCCCCCGGAGCCCCTTCTCCGAGCGAGGGAGAGACCTCCCCCGGAGCCCCTTCTCTGGGCTCAGGGGAGACTTCCCCCGGCGCCCCTTCCCCGAGCTCGGGGGAGACCTCCCCCGGCGCACCTTCTCCAGGCTAGGGCGAGACTCCCCCCAGAGCCCCTTCTCCGGGCACGGGGGAGACTTCCCTCGGCGCACCTTCTCTCGGCTAGGGAGAGACTTCCCTTGAGCCCCTTTTCCGGGCCAGGGGAAGACCTCTCCCGGAGCCCCTTCTCCGGGCTAGGGCAAGACTTCCCCCGGAGCCCGTTCTCCGGGCTAGGGAGAGACCTCCCCCAGAGCCCCTTCTCCGGGCGCGGGGGAGACTTCCCCCGGCGCACCTTCTCCGGGCTAGGGAGAGACCTCCCCCGGAGCCCCTTCTCCGGGAGGCACTGATTTCGAGGGTCGCCACGTGTCCAAGACCGGTGCCCTGGACCTCGCCAAAAGACTATCCTACCCTCGATCCGACGGTTGTAACGGGGGTAGTTTAGTAATTTGCGTCTTTTGGGGTCTATATATACCCTTGTAACCTTCTCTTGTAACCTAAGACATTCATTTGACTCCAATCATAAAAACAAATAGGCGTGCTCTTGAACCCTCTCCCCGGGAGAGATCCCCCCAGCCGACGTTCGTCGGGAGCACGTCGACAGGACTAGGGCCTCCACTGAGGCCTGAACCTGTATAAACCCTTGTGTCAATCTCTGAGATTGTCCAACGCGGGGTGACCCGTCACACGGTCAACTCACGTTGAAGAACACGTGTTACGCACGTCATCAAACCTGCCGGGGTATTTTTTATACCACGACAGTTGGCGCCGACCGTGGGGACTCATGAAAAATAGTCATGGCTCCAAGAAGAACAGGCATTTGACTTCCGTCAACGACGCTGGCCCTAGCAACCCTGCACCGCCAACGCAAGGGGCTGTCATCGCGTCGCCCCCTCCCGGGGACACTCGAGGGGAGGCGACATGCATCTCTCCCGTCACCCTTGGCGGGGGAATGGCTCCTGCGAGCCAGCGTGAGGATCCCGTTTTGGGGGGACCAAGCGTCCCCCAGGTGGTACCTTCGACCTCAGGGGATCCGCTGCTTGGGGCTCTTGTGGAGGGCCAACTTCGCGCGCAACATACTCTTGAGGAGTTGTTGCACGCCATAGCGCGGCCTCCGGCCCCCGCGTACCCGCACCCGTTCCAGTTCGGGGGGATATCACCCCCGTTCATGATGGGACACCCAGGAGGTTTCTTCGCGCCGGGAGTTTTCCCCTTCCCAGGAAATGCTCCCACCTCCGGAGGACTTCCCCTCCTGGGGGGCACGCCCGTCTCCGGGGGCTATCCCTTCCCGGGAGGTGTGCCCACCTCCGGAGGACTTCCCCTCCCAGGGGGCACGCCCGCCTCCGGGGGCTATCCCTTCCCGGGAGGTGCGCCCACCTCCGGAGGACTTCCCCTCCTGGGGGGCACGCCCGCCTCCCCCGACTTCCCCCCGGGAGGTGCGCCCACCTCCAGAGGACTTCCCCTCCCGGGAGGCACACCCGTCTCCGGGGGCTATCCCTTCCCGGGAGGTGTTCCGACCTCCGGAGGACTTCCCCTCCCGGGGGGCACGCCCGTCTCTGGGGGCTATCCCTTCCCGGGAGGTGCTCCTACCTCTGGAGGACTTCCCCTCCCGGGGGGCATCCCCACTCCCGGTGAACACCCTCCCCCGGGAGGAGCTCCCTCCTCCGGTGGACCTCCCCCAGGGGGTGCTGCCGCCCCCGGAGGGCTTTCGTTCCCCGGGGGTCCTCCCGTCCCTGAGTCATCCCATGCCCCGGAAGGGATTCCCCTCCCTGGGACTGTGCCTGTCCCAAGAGGTGCCTCCGGGGTGACTCCCGCGATACAGGCCATTCCCCCGATGGGAAGTTTTCCCACTCCGCGGGCCGTCTCCATGGCCGGAACCCTTCCGGCCCGCGATTCCTCTCCCGCGCCAGTAACGGGCGCGCATCAGCTTCCTCCCCCGGTGAACCAAACGCGGTTCACCCGGGAGGAGGTGGAGCGCATGCGCGCGGCAAGGTCTGAAGGCGCCCTATCCCGGCGCGGCCAAGAATCACTCGCACGCAGGCGTGGTCCTCTCGTCCCAACTGACAAGGGCAAGAAACCCATGCAAGAGGCCTCCGTCACCTCCGGAGGTCCCCCCGAGGTGCAAGAGGTGAGCTCCACCAACCCCAAAGAACGAAGACGATACCGGAAGGCAGGCGGTCCATTGGGACCCCTCCCCGATTCGGACAATGAACGCGCTTCCCCTGTGAAGGGGGATAGCGATACGGACTCCCCAAAGGAAGTGGAAGGGGCCAACCAACCCCTTTGCCGCCGCCTCCGGCGCGTTCGGTGGCCAAGGCCGTATCGGCCGCCCCATATTGAACACTACAATGGGGAGGCCAACCCCTATGAATTCGTGCAGGTATACTCCACGGCCATTTCGGCGGTTGGGGGGGACGAAAGCGTCCAGTGCAATGTCTTCCCCCTCTACCTCTCGGGGATAGCTCGGTCGTGGTTCTATAACCTCAAGGCCGGGTCCATCAAGTCATTCGCGCAGCGGAAGCGTGAGTTTTGCGCGAATTTCCAGGGGAACTACATTCGTCCCCTGGATTTGTCGCAATTGTACACCGTTCGACAACGGTGGGGGGAGACGATACGAAGTTTCTTCAAACGTTTCTCCCAGATCAAGAGCAAGGTGGCTCACGTCCCCGACTCGACGGTGATTGAAGCGTGCAAGAGTGGCATTCTCCCGGGAGAGCTCCACCAAAGACTCTCCCGGAGTTGCCCGTCCTCTGCCGATGAGCTCTTCAATGTACTTGAGAAGTACACAAGAGCTGAAGAAGACGACCTCTGGAAAAAGCATCAGGGGACCTCCGGCCCCGGGGAGAGGGACTCGAGGGACCCCTCCCACAAACGTCCCCGGAGAGGGCCTCGCGGTGAGCCAAAGCCTCGGGACACCTTCGTCCTCGAAGGCGGAGGCGGCTCCCGGGAGCCTAACCGGGGACAGCACCCCTTTTCCAAGCCCAAAGGCGGTGGAGGAAGCCAATCCTCCCGTCCGCGAGAGGCCCCCAAGCCAGGGGGCAAGGAGGCTGGAGCCACTTTGTGGTGCGCTTTCCACAAGTCCAACTCCCTTGCAACCCGAGAATGCCACGCTCTCCTTCAACACTTCGCGGCATTTCTCGAGCAGCGTGGGCCGGGGGGAGGAAGCCCTACCTCCTTACCCCTTCCATCGCCGGCCTTGGCGGCACTCCCCGCTCCCATAGGGGGACGTTAGAAGCAAGGCCAGGAAAAGGGCTCGAGCGACGAGCTCCCCTTCCAAACCTCCCAGAGACACATTAATGTCATTGTAGGAGGATCTGCCTCCGGGCGAGATTCCAAACGCCAGCGCAAAGAGTATGCGCAAGAAGTGAAGGTGATAGGGGCCATCAACACGTCCCGGCCGTCAAAATGGTCGGACGTCCCATTGACATTCACCGTGGAAGACGCGTGTGGGGTGCGCTTCCCCCACAACGACGCGCTGATTGTCTCCGCCACCGTGTTCAACTGTCGCCTCGCCCGAATCTTGGTCGATGGTGGAAGCACGACGGACGTCCTTTATCTGAAAGCGTTCAAAGAAATGCAGGTAGACGAGAAACTCCTGCAACCCGCAGCGGGGCCTTTGCAAGGCTTCGTCCCGGGAAAAACCGTACACCCCGTGGGAAAGGTTGATCTCCCGATGACCTTCGGCGCCCCGGATAATTACCGGACCGAAATGGTTCGGTTCGATGTGGTGGACCTCTCCTCCTCCTACAATGCCATAATGGGGAGAACCATCATCAACCGCCTGGCAGCAGCGGTCCACCACAATTACCTTTGTATGAAGATCCCCGGGCCAGGTGGGGTGATCTCCGTGCGTGGCGATCAGGATATGGCTCGCTCCCTCTACGAGCGTGCTACCGCAGTGATCGGAGACATCAACCTGGTCAAGGCCCCGGGGGGAGAAAGCTCCTCCCCGACCCCGGAAGTGCCAGTCACGCTCCCCGGGAAGTTCCTCCCAAAACCTCGCCCCGAAGGGGATCTCCAAGAAGCCTCTCTTTTCCAGGACAAGGGGAAGACTGTCAAAATCGGGGCTGACCTCCCCGAGGAGCACGCGACGCAACTCATTGACTTCCTTCACGAAAATGCAGATGTTTTCGCATGGAAGCCCACTGACATGGGGGGCGTGCCCAGGGACGTTATCGAGCACAAGCTCGCGGTAATGCCTGGTCGCCCCCCGGTGAAACAAAAGATGAGAAAGCTCTCCCTCGAACGGCAGGAGGCCATCAAGTCGGAGATCACTAAACTCTGGGAGGCGGGGTTCATTCAGGAAGTCCTACACCCCGAGTGGCTAGCAAACCCCGTCCCCGTCAAAAAGGCAAGCGGCAAATGGAGGCTGTGTGTTGACTTCACCGACCTCAATAAATCATGCCCAAAAGATGATTTCCCGCTCCCGCGGATCGACCAATTGGTGGATTCCACCGCGGGGTGCGAGCTGATGAGTTTCTTGGACGCCTATTCGGGCTATCACCAGGTCCGGATGACGGTAGAAGACGAGGAAAAGACGAGTTTTATAACTCCCCTCGGCACCTTCTGCTTTGTCCACATGCCATTCGGGTTGAAAAACGCAGGGGCGACCTTCCAGCGCCTCATGTGTTTGGTCCTAAGGGACCAAATCGGCCGCAACGTAGAAGTATACGTTGATGATGCGGTCGTGAAGAGCCCTCTCTCGACCGCTCACCTCGAAGATTTGGGGGAAACCTTCCGCAATTTCCGTAAGTACGGGTTAAGACTGAACCCGGAAAAGTGCCCGTTTGGTGTTCGCGGAGGGAAGCTCCTCGGCTTCTTCGTGTCCCAGAGGGGCATTGAAGCCAATCCCGAAAAAATTCGGGCCCTCCTCGACATGCCGCCACCGCATTCTGTCAAAGACGTACAGCGACTTACCGGCCCTTAGCCGCATTAAGTCGCTTCGTCTCGTGCTCGGGAGAGCGCGGCCTCCAATTTTTCAAAATCCTCTATCGACGATTCGGACTCGGAGTCCTCAGCCGAACTTATGCAAAATTTATAATAGTGAGACCTTTCAAGATGACCCTCCGGGAAGGTATGTAGGAATATGGAGAACAAGAGCACAGAGAGGTTTATACAGGTTCGGGCCCTCGATGGTGGGAGTAATAGCCCTACGTCCTGTTAGGATTTCACTATACGTAGTAAAGATTTACAAGATGGCGGGAAAAGACCTTCACAGGCGAAGGGTTTTTCCCTATGTAAGTGTATAGAAAGAAGCCAGGGAGGCTTATAAAAGCTATCTAATCTAGGCCATAGACTTGGCTGTTTAAGCGGTTGAGATGTGTTGTATCTCGCTTGTATCAGAGACGTTGATCTCTCTCTTCTTTTTCCCCCTGTTTGATACATCATGCCGCCCTTTTATACTGTTTGAAAGGGTGTCAAGTTGTAACTGCATCAAACAGTTGCTTGGATGCGGTTTAGAGAACCACTCTTAACCTCCACGCAGGTTTAACACGTGTTATTCATGGACAACTGCACGTATTAACCTCCTGACGGTTGGTCCTCCATGTGGAAGAATCTTCGGGATACTTGGGATATTCCCGTTACAGGGACAGGTGAATCCCAAATACTCTGGTTGAAAGTGTTCTGAGCGCGGGATGTTGGCTGACCGCGCAACATCTCCAACATTCTGTTCACATATAGCATACGAACTCCTGGCCGCGGACTAGCTGCGGTCTGATCGCGCAAAGCTTGCGACCTCGGGCTGATGCTTCTTAGAATGACTTGAGTTCGCACCATCAGGCACGTGTCTGGCTCGAATCTGTCTTGAACCAACAGTGCATTTATTTGAACTGACTCGGGTGTCAATCCTCGTCATCCTCCGCGGACTTGCGGGATTCCATTGGACCCCCGAGGCACAGGCCGCGTTCGAAGACTTGAAGAGGTATCTCACGAGCCCCCCGATGCTTGTGAGCCCGCGTCAAGGGGAGCCCCTGCTCCTCTACCTCGCGGCCACCCCCGTTGCGGTCAGCGCGGTCCTAGTCAAGGAGGAAGATGGGCGTCAACGCCCCGTCTACTATGTGAGTGAGGCTCTCCAAGGCGCCAAAACAAGGTACACAAAGGTGGAGAAGGTTTGTTATGCCCTCCTGATGGCATCAAGGAAGCTTCGCCACTACTTCCTAGGGCACCCTATCACGGTGCCTTCCTCTCTCCCTTTGGGGGAAGTGCTTCGGAACAAGGAAGCCACCGGCCGGATAGGGAAATGGGGGGCCGAGCTAGCCCCTTTCTCGCTATCCCTAACCGGACGAACCGCGATCAAGTCGCAGGTCCTTGCGGACTTTGTGGCCGAGTGGGCTCCTGTCCCCGGGCCGGAAGAAGAAGCCCGTGCCACTCCACCACCGCGCGACGACCATTGGACCCTCTTCTTCGACGGCTCCCTGTGCCTAGCAGGAGCCGGCGCGGGAGTAGTCCTCCGAAGCCCCGAGGGAAGAACCCTCGAATACGTAGCCAGGCGCGAGTTCCCCGCGATGAACAATGTCGCGGAATATGAGGCCCTTCTCCTGGGGCTACGCATCGCCCGCTCTTTGGGCATCCGACGCCTCCTTGTCAAGGGAGATTCTCAACTCGTGGTGTGTCAAATGGACAAGTCCTACTTGTGCCATGACCCGAATCTGAGCCTCTACCTTAACGAGGTCCGGAAGATGGAAAACTATTTCGACGGCCTCGAGGCTCATCGTATCCCGCGAAGGGACAATGATCGTGCTGACACCCTCGCTAAGGCGGCGAGTGCTCGAGGGGGCCTTCCGGGAGGTCATCCCGAAACCTTCTGCGATGGCCCTCAATCCGGACTCCGAGTCCTGTGACCCCGACATCACAGAAATCGTCCGGGCTACATCTTGGATGGCCCCCCTTATCTCTTGCATCAAGGGAGAGGGGGAGCCCTCCGACGAAGCCGAAGCCAAATGCCTTCACGCTAAGGCGCAAGCGTATGTGCTGATAGAAGGGACGTTATACAAGCGAGGAGCCTTTACGCTACTTCGCTGCCTCCCACGGGAGGAGGGAGTTCAGCTCCTCGAGGATATTCACCTCGGGTGTTGTGGTTCTCACCTCGGCCCACGGCTCGCCAGGGCTTCTACTGGCCAACAGTCGCCCGCGACTCGAGAGACCTTGTCTCTGCCTGTGGGGCTTGCCAAAAGATGGCAAAGGGATCCACCATGCCCTCTTTCACCCTACAGGCCATCCCAATCACTTGGCCCTTCACACGGTGGGGGATGGACCTCCTAGGCCCATTCCCCCCAGCGCCTGGGGGATACAAGTACGCAGTCGTGGCCGTGGACTACTTCTCCAAGTGGGTGGAGGCCGAGCCCTTGGCCACCATCACGTCTCGTGCGGTGCAAAGGTTCTTTTGGAAGAACATAGTGTGCCGATTCGGGGTCCCCCGTGAGATTACCGTGGATAACGGAACCCAGTTCGACGCCGCAATCTTTTGCGAGTTCTGTTAGAACTTGGGCACGACCCCCCACTTTGCCTCGGTGGCTCACCCCAAGAGCAATGGGGCGGTCGAGCGCGTCAATGGGGTTATTCTTCAAGGACTCCGCCGCCGCCTGGAGCAAAGCACCTCCAGGCGTGGGGCATGGGCAGACGAGCTTCCGAGCATCCTCTGCTCCATGCGAACGACCCTGAGCCGAGCAACAGGGCGTACCCCGTTCTCGCTCGTGTACGGGGCTGAGGCAGTACTCCCCTCGAAAATCAATTTCCGATCACTGCGAGTCGAACTCCTCGAGGGAGTTTCGGCCGCCTCGTTTCAGGCTAACGAAGACAACCAGAGGCTGGAGGTGGACCTCGTCGAAGAAGAGCGGGACAGAGCCCTCCTCCGCAACGCCATTTACGAACGTGAGATGGCACGCGCTTACAACAAGTGTGTTCGGGGGAGAACCTTCCGTTTGGGAGACCTCGTCCTCAAGCGCATCACCGACCCTCAAGCTCAAGGAAACTCAGCCCAAAGTGGGAAGGGCCATACAGGATCTCCACGATCCTTGGCTTGGGGGCTTACAAACTCTCTACCCTCGAAGACCAAGAGCTGAAGCACACATGGAACGCGGACCTCCTCCGCAGATTCTACACTTAGCCTCCGAGCCTCCCCCCTTCCCCTTTTGGATGCCGTCACAAGGGGAAGGCACGGTGAGTTGTAACAATGGCCTCAAGGCCTTTTCCTCCCCTTCCTGCGATTCCACAAAGGGTGGAGGCATTGTACCAGCTTTTTTTAATCAATGCGAATGGTTTTTTCTCCCTGCTATGTGGTTTTGTGCAGACTTCTTTAAGCGCCCCTGAGGCAACGCCCTCATCATGAGGATGCCCTCCCCGTGAGGATGCCCCCTGAGGATGCCCTCATCACGAGGAGACTACAGGCTCCAGCTCAGCCTTAAAAGTCCCGACAGCGGGAGCCCCGTTCCCCCTTGGGCGGCTTACAATGTCCCCTCGTGGACTGAGGGCGTAAGCGGCAACCTGGTTCCCAAGGAACCGAGGTAACGAGTCACTTTGGGGGACTAGTCCCCCCCCCATACACTCTAGAGCTTGTTTTTATGCTCTTCCTCCTCTGGGAGCGATCTGGGTCGCACGACCGATAGATCTTTTATCCCTGCACTCACCTGCACGAGAATAACCCCTTGCGGATGCCCCCCTCAAAGGGAACGGCTGGGATTTTTTCTTACAGCACCAGCAGGGGCCGCCTGTCTAGTCACCCCCCGCTGCGGGGGGAGGAGATAAAATACCCCGCTGCAGGAGGCATCAGGAATTCTTACGGGATTCCCAAAAAAAAAAAAAGAGGTTGGCTAAATCTGAGAAACAGGAATGGGACTTTGACCTAACACGGTCGTTTTCTCTCCCGGAGCAGGACTTCTCCGGAGTGGGGGCTCTCTGCTCCCCCGGACCGTCCCCCACACGGTCGCTTTCTCCCCGGAGTAGGTCACCTCCTCCGGAGGTGGAGCCCTGCTCCCCCGGAGTAGGTCACCTCCTCCGGAGGTGGAACCCTGCTCCCCCGGACTACGTCCTCCGGACCTCGCCCCCGGAGTAGGTCACCTCCGGAAGTTGAGCTCCACTCCCCCGGATTCCGTTCCCCGGAGTAGGTCACCTCCTCCGGAGGTTGAGCTCCGCTCCCCCGGATTCCGTTCCCCGGAGTAGGTCCTCCGGAGGTTGAGCTCTGCTCCCCCGGATTACGTCCTCCGGAGTTCACCTCCCCCGGAGGTTGAGCTTCACTTCCCTGAAAATTGTCTCCCGAAACTACCACTCCCGAGGTTACGCGTGAAACAAAAGCAAGTGCCCTCTTTATTCCATGGCAAACAAGCCGGGAGACAGCCTCTCCCGGTAGGCTTACAGGGTACATGACCGGGAGTCGAGTACTCCCGGAGGACATATGGGGGGCTACCTACGTCTAATGCGGAGAACTAGCATCTCCTGAGCCCATCGTCAAGCCCTCGTCATGTCCCAGTACAAGCTCCGAACTCTTTGTCTCACTGCATTGAACATGTCCTCCGGCCAGTATTCATACCCTGCGGGAGGTTCGATTCGCAAGGGAATGGCTTCCCACACTCCCGGGGGAGGTCCAGACAACTCCGCGCGGTGATTGTCAAAATTCGCCAAGTGCCAATCAGGCAACCACCGGGGCAAGGCTTATCCCCCCCGGGGACACCGGGGGCGAGACTCCCGGAGATGGGAAGGAGTTTCCCGTCCTCTCCCGGGACCCCCGCCCCGGGCACCTGACCATAACAAGATATAACTTAGCAAAAATTTTCATTTCCTTGTCAAATGATTTACAAGTCCGGGGTTCCCCCTACGGAACTACCGGGAACAAAAATCCTATACAAAAAAAAGAATTCCCTAATCTATCCAGGGGGGACGGGAGGCTCATACTTGCCCGGCGTCGTCCCCCCCCCCCCCGGAGGAGGCGTCGCCTAGAACCTCCCCTTCGGCTTCTTGGGGATGCCTCGTTCGCTGGGGCTCAATCACTCGGTCGTAGAAAGCCCCCGCCAACTCCTCCAGCGCCGCCCGGCGGGGCTCGTAGAACTCCTGGAAGCTCCAGGGGACAAGGCACCCGATAGCTTGGGCCCCGACCCCCTGATACTCCACCAAGGAGACTGCGAGCGCGGTGGTGGTAGTCGCCAAGGCCCGGGCTCGAACGTCCGCGGCCTCCGGGATCGCCGCGATGTGCCGGGTGAGGAATCGACGAGCCTCCGCCAAAGATATCAGCGGGTTGCGGGGATTCTCCTCCGCCCGGAACTCGACCCCGAGACCAATCAGTGTGGCCCGGAGCTGATTCCCCGCCGATACGAGGGCTCGAGCCCCCGTGGACTCCATCTCCTGAAGCGCCCGGGAGTGAGCCTGCTCGGAGGACACCATCTGCTCCCAGACGCTCTCCAGCTCCCGGATGGCGGTGTCCCGGGCCACCTCCGCGGGGGCCAACAATTCCACCCGGACGCGCTCCAACTCTTGGGTGGTCGCGTCCCTCTCCCGAACGAATCTCTCCCGGGCTTGGACTGCCGCGTCCCTTTCCCGGACTGTGGCGTCGCGCTCCGCTTCAGCGGAGGCTAAGGCCGACCTCATGTCCTCGTTCTCCCGGGCGAGGTGAGTCCGGACGGCGCGGGCTACGGCGGTGGTTTGAGAAAGGAGATGGTCAGTGACAATGCAAGCAATAAAGTGGGAGGGTAAGTCTTCACCTGTAAAGCCAAGGAGACGACCTCCCCGTAGCGCTCGTCGATGCCTCCTTCCCGGACATGAGCCCGCACCTTAGCGGTGACGAGACTCAAGGAGAGCTTGCGCACCTCCTCCGAGGAAAAGAGAGATGCCCCTCTCGCCGGGGAACGGGGGTCACCTCCCATCGGTAGGCCCCCGTCATCGACCCCGCTCCCGGAGCCTCGGAGAACGTCTCCCGGGGGAGGGACGGGGGACCTCCCGTCTCCCGCACAAGGTGAGCGTTGTGACGACTGGGGGGTTTCCCTCCCTGGGCGCGGTGTCGCCAAGGTATCGCCCCCGGTGGGGATGAGATGGCTCGCTCCCGCGGGGGGTGGCGCCGGGGAAGATACGGCGTCAGGAGCGAAGAGCGCATCCAAGTGCGCAAAGGCGCCATTACCCCGAAAGTACACCCCCGGGGGATCCTCCCGGAGGGCTTGCTCCGGGGAAGGAGTGGCGTCGTAATCCCCGGAGGTGAGCTCATCCTCCTCCATGACCACGTGGTCGTACACGCCTGATGCCCCCAAGGCATCAAGCTGGGCGACCAACGTGGCCGTGTCCGTGGGGCTCTCCTCGTGCCCTGGCTCCGGGGGCTGCGATCCCCCCAGGGTAGTCACTTGTGCTGGAGGTCCTGCCTCCCCCGGCCCCCGGGGTGTCACCATGGGAGTTTGGGCCGGCAATGGCCTCTCCTCCCCCGACGTCCGGGCCGTCTCCGAAGTCGCCTTGACCGGGGGGGACCTCACTTGCCCCGGAGTAGGCCTCATCCTCTCCGAGGCTCCGGGTGTTCCCACTGACCTCCGCACCGGTGCCGGCGATTGGGCGTGGGCTTGATTGGAGCTCTCGCACGGAGTTTGCACGGTCTTGGCGCGTTTCGCTGCCGGGAGCGCCCCCGCCTCCCGCCGCCTGTGGGAGCTCGGATTCTGAAGAGGAACCCTCTCCGGGAGGGTCATCCCGAAGGCCTCGACGACAATGTTCCGGGGAGGACTCTCCCCGATGACAGCGAGGCACCGGGAGTGCTCGTCCTCATAGTATCTCCCGAGGAGGTGCTCCTCTTCTCCCGAGTGGACTTGTAGGACCTAACTGCAAAAGGCAAACAATCAGCAAAACCAATTCCTATGAAACGTGCAAAATTCCCGGAATAGGAAGCTTACGTCGCGACACCGGGAACCTTGGAGGTCGAAGCTCCGGGCCAAGTCCCGGACCCCTCCTACTCCGGCTGAAGGGGCTAAGCTAGAGGAGAAGCAACTCCTCCGCCAAGTCCCGCATACTCCTCCTGGAGCGGGCCTCCGTCATCTTCGCGATAGAGGTTAGCTCCTCCATCGTCAAGGCCGGGGGACCGGAGGGAAGACTGAGGGTCGCCGGCCTCGGAGAATAAATCATCTCCGGGTTGCCCGCCCGGAGATAGAACCATCTCCGGCTCCATCCCTCCCAGTGCTCTTGGGAGGCTGTCACCAGGTACTCTTCCGCCCGGGAAGGAGCGTACTTCAGCATCACCGGGCCGCAAGTAGACTTGGGCCCGTGCTTCACCACCGGGGAGCTCTTCGCTGCCACCCGGTAGAAGTACTGGAAGAGGCGGAGGGTCCCCTCCACTCCGGCGGTGGTCTCGCATAACCACAAAAACAACCCCATTCTCACAAGAACGTTGGGTGTCAAGTGGTTAAGGGCGATCCCGTGCTCCCAGGGAAAGTCCCGGAGAAGGGGGTGGATCGGGAGCCGCAGGCCCGCCTGGATGAAGGCCATGAAGGCCACAACCTCCCTGTCCCGAGGACTTGGGGTCACCTCCCCCGCAGCTGGGACACGAATGTCTCCCTCCGCGAAAATCCTCCGGGAGACAAGGGTATCCTGGTCCCCCACGGAGAACTTTGTCGTTCCGAGGTAATCCGAAGTTGCGTCCTCCGGAACACTTGATGCCTTCCCGTGCCCCTTCGACGCCATCTCTTCGTCTCTCCCGGAGAGGTTTTTTGAAACCAGGGAAGAAATTACTCCCGGGGAATATGGTGGAATATGAAGGCTAAGGAGAAGGAAGTGAGCCTCACCTGAGGTGGGCCCCTCCTTATATAGGGGGCTGAGGTGCCCCCGATGGCTGCCACGTGTCAGCTCGAGGGATCCCTGTCGTGAATACGAAGAGTCACACGGATATCGAGACAACACATGGCTAACTTAAATAGCGCTCCTCTCTCAGAAAAGGACGAGTTGCGCCCGGAGTAGCTCTCCGGGAGAGAGCCATTTTCTCCTAAAAAACGAATCGCACCCCCCGATGACATCGAATGTCCTCCGGGGTGCGGGGGGCTTCTGTTGGGGGAAAATACTAGCAATGTCAAGCGTCACCCAAGGACGGGAGGAGGATCCCCCACATTCCCGGGCTCCTCCTCCGGGCTAGGGAGAAACTTCCCCCGGAGCCCCTTCTCCGGGCTCGGGGGAGACTTCCCCCGGTGCACCTTCTCCGGGCTAGGGAGAGACCTCCCCCGGAGCCCCTTCTCCGGGCTCGGGGGAGACTTCCCCCGGCGCACCTTCTCCGGGCTAGGGAGAAACTTCCCCCGGAGCCCCTTCTCCGGGCCAGGGGAAGACCTCTCCCGGAGCCCCTTGTCCGGGCTAGGGAGAGACTTCCCCCGAAGCCCCTTCTCCGGGCTAGGGAGAGACCTCCCCCGGAGCCCCTTCTCCGGGCTCGGGGGAGACTTCCCCCGGCACCCCTTCCCCGGGCTAGGGAGAGACCTCCCCCGGTGCACCTTCTCCGGGCTAGGGCGAGACTTCCCCCGGAGCCCCTTCTCCGGGCCAGGGGGAGACCTCCCCCGGAGCCCCTTCTCCGGGCGCGGGAGAGACTTCCCCCATCGCACCTTCTCCGGGCTCGGGGGAGACTTCCCCCGGCGCACCTTCTCCGGGCTAGGGAGAGACTTCCCCCAGCGCACCTTCTCCGGGCTAGGGAGAGACTTCCCCCGGAGCCCCTTTTCCGGGCCAGGGGAAGACCTCTCCCGGAGCCCCTTCTTCGGGCTAGGGCGAGACTTCCCCCGGAGCCCCTTCTCCGGGCTAGGGAGAGACCTCCCCCAAAGCCCCTTCTCCCGGCGCGGGGGAGACTTCCCCCGGCGCACCTTCTCCGGACTCAGGAGACTTCCCCCGGCGCACCTTCTCCGGGCTAGGGAGAGACCTCCCCCAGAGCCCCTTCTCCGGGAGGCACTGATTTCGAGGGTCGCCACGTGTCCAAGACTGGTGCCCTGGACCTCGCCAAAAGATTATCCTGCCCTCGATCAGACGGTTGTAATGGGGGTAGTTTAGTAATTTGTGTCTTTTGGGGTCTATATATACTCTTGTAACCCTCTCTTGTAACCTAAGACATTCATTTGACTCCAATCATAAAAACAAATAGGCGTGCTCTGGAACCCTCTCCCCAGGAGAGATCCCCCCAGCCGACGTTTGTCGGGAGCACGTCGACAGTACTAGGGCCTCCACTGAGGCTTGAACCTGTATAAACCCTTGTGTCAATCTCTGAGATTGTCCAACGCGGGGTGACCCGACACACGGTCAGCTCGCGTTGAAGAACACGTGTTGCGCACGTCATCAAACCTGTCGGAGTCTTTTTTTTATACCACGACAGTAGTCATCTTGGAGAATTACCTCAGTGCCATTTCCCACATGTAGAAGAAATTCAGGGAACAAAACATCAAACTGTGCCCTCCTATTTCGTGTTATTTTTATCTTCCGCATCAAGGGCCAAAGATAAGACGTACATAAATTTGCATCAACTATTTGTGCCCTCATCCTATGGTGAATAACAAGGACTTGTCTGAGATCACCCTCAAGAATCATGACTTTACCACCAAATGGCATATCACAACCTGTAATGTCCCGCAAGCTCCTATCCAATGCCTCAAATGCCTGTCTCTTTGTCATAGATGTCTCATAGACTTGTGAAGCAATTGAGTTGTTGCACTCTGTTTTTGAAAATTGTAGAAACTATTCTCATCCACATTCAACGGTGAATCTAGAATGCGCCATTGTACCTCTAGGTAGTATGGAAGTAGCCACACTAGATGTCACAGTCACAATAGATATCAAATTCATCAAGCGGACTTTGGCCAACATAGCTTGATCTAGAAATGTTTTTCCGGTTCCACCAGGACCATCAATAAAGAATGCACCTCCTGATCCATTGGTCACACATGACAATATCTCATCAAAAGCTGATCTTTGTTCATCATTCAGGGAGTCATAGAGATTTAAGTCATGCATATCAAATCCTACAGCCATCTCCTCATCGATCTCCCTATACACAATATTATCCAAGTTAGAAAACTCATCAAGCAATGGGAGATAAAATCTGTCACATTTTTTCCCATTGATTGCAAGAACTCATCAATCTCTTTTAGAACGTTTTGCTCTTTTACATATAAGCAATGACCTTCCCACAAAAAATCATCAGACATATCTGTCGACGATTGGAACCGGAGGGCCCTCCTGTCAAACTTATGCAAAATTGAGATGGGTAATGAAGGGAGCCAATCAGACAAGTACCAAGGTATTCAAGGTATCTACGAATCTAAGACATAAGAATTTATCCAGGTTTGGGCCCTCGTAGATGAGTAATGACCCTACTCCTATGTATTTATCTATGTGAAAAAAGAGGTTATAGAGAGAATGTTACAAAGAGAATGCATTGTGTATTCCTGTTAAGCTATGTCTAATCTTCTCTGTCGTTGGTCACGTCCTCCCTTGATTCTTCCCTTAAAGGCTTTTTTATACTCGCCGAAGAGATCATTTGTTGCCCTTCTAAAGAAGTGCTGCACAATTGCCCTTAACCGCTTCATGACGGTTGCCGCAAGTCATGTTTACGTGGTAGTGGCCGTAGGTCGTGGCTATGTGGCAATTAAGCAGCTCTGACCAGTCATCGTGGAAACTACTTCACCATCCTTACCTTGTTCGACAGTTACCTTGTCAGGGACTTATGATTATTTCGGGAATAATCATAAGGATCAATGCGACCACGTATTGCTATCAGGCTTTGTCTCTGTGAGGAGGTATGGTCGTAGGCAGATGTCTCTGTGACTGTAGGGCTCGCGGATACTGTATATGACTATGGACTCTACAATAAGTGTTTGAGATCTATAGAGTCTCACAGCCAAAATTGCAAGAATTAAATATTATTAATGGGCTATGTCCAGAACACCCTTGCACTACCCAGTATCTCTTTCCTAGGCCTTCTGCTACCATAAAGAGGTATGTGCGACCAAGGAGCGTTGTGCGCAGCCACGGAAAGGCATGCGCGACCATGGATGTCTAAGCATGGCTAACAATTCTCATCAGCTAGCCCCCAAATTTGAAACGACAAAGGCCCAATACAATGGTTGTGTCGCTTTGAATTCTAAACAGTATCCCATTGCTTCGAATTCCCGCACTATACTATGTCGTTTCGAATTCCAACACAACTCGAGGAGAGAGTTGAGGAAGTGTTTACCAGGTAGGCACTAGAGAAAATCTTGAGACCTTCTCGCTGCGCCCTAGGCTGGGAACTCGAAACGTCACCTTTGGAATTCTATAAATAGCCACCACCTTGCTGTGGAACTCCCAACTTCAAAAATTCTCAAAGTTTTGAGACTCCTTGCCTTCCTGACTTTTCCTCTTCTTCTATTGTTTCAATGGCATCCCCATTCCAGGAGCAACTTGATGAGGAAGAAGGTGTGGTGGCCGAAGGCAATGTTGAGGCACTGGGCTCACAGGGGATCAGTGTGGACAATGTTGCACCGTCATCTCAAGAGGTAATTCTCCCGGTAGATTGGGGTAGGTTTCTTCTTCTTGAATGCAGTTTTTCCAAACTCTTGGCTTTTTGTAGTTGCCCAAACGTCTAACAGCTTCAAGGAAGTGATCTGGTGATGATGTTGGACCATCCAGTGGATTTTCTTCAAAGAGGATGGTTGGGGCCTCTTCCCTGGCTGCACAAAGAGATCATGATAGAAGGAACGAGGCCTCAACTCCCCAGCCATGAGCTATAATTGTGGCTCAGGTCTCATCCAGGGCCACACAAACTGCTCTTCATTGTTTGAGGTGAACATTTTTTTTTTCTTTAACCAAGTCGAGTCATTTAGTTAGGAATGATTTACTTAATCCTAAATTGTTTGTACAGGACACACTAGATGACTTTCTCCCCTCCTGCAGCATCTCTATCACTGTTTGAGGAGGATGTGGAACATATGGATCCTGCTCAGGCTCTAGCCAGCATCGGTCTCCCTGGTAAGGATCCTCGCTCTTTGGATCTTTCTCTTTTTGTTATGTTCATGACTTGGAATCATCTCATGGTCGCATAGGGAGACGAAGTCGGGAAGACGGCCAGCGAAGAGCTGGCTAAGGCCTTGGCGTCCCTGAAGGAGAAGACTACATTGTGCAGTTTCCTCCAGGAGGAGAATGAGCGCCACAAGGAAAAGTACATCCAACGAGGGCTCAATCTAGACTCTCTCCTTCGAGTCGTTGACCGCTACAAGGCGGCCAATGAGAGGGCTTGAGAGATTGCAAGGCTTGCTCAAGACGCTGAGAAGCTTGTCCGCAAGGAGAAGGAAGCCTTGGATGCTTTGATCGAAGGCTGCAGTCTTACTGAGAGGGATACCTTTAGGAAACTAAAGGTGGTTGCAGATGGTCTTGAGGCAGAAGTTGTTAAACATGAAAGGGTTAACTTATCTCTTGAAGAGTCGTGCAGTTTGGTTGCGGCTCAAGCTGATTCGCTGGTCGCTAACATCCTAGAGTTTGTGATGAGGTACAGGGAGAGATTAAGGACTGATATCAGTGCAGTGAGTTCTACTGTCCTCTGCAGGCTTAGGCAGCACCACGGTCCAGACTTAGATCTAAATCCAGTGGTGGGGGATGTAGTTGTTGGCGGCGAGGAGCAGTTGGACGCGACCAAGGCCGAGGTCAAGCCCTTAGTAGATAGATTATTACATGACTTTGACTGCGCCTGATGTATCTCTTCTCATTTGTAAATTTTTGTAAATATTATCAATGAAAAAATTTTTACCATGTCAAAATTTTAATATCATTAATAGACTATGCCCAGAACATCCTTGGACTATCCCCTTATCTCTTTCCTTGGCTATCTGTGACCATAGAAAGGTAAATCTGACCATGGAGCGTTGTGCGCAACCATGGAATGACTGTCGTGATCATGGGAATGACTAGCTTTGTCGGCTAGCCCCTGAAGTCAAAATGAAAAGGTTTTCTTTTCCCTGAAAAAGGCGTTTCAAGCTTTGAAAAGGCTTTCAGGCTCTGAAAAGGTGTCTTTTCGTTTCGACTTTCCGCTGAACCCAAGAAGAACTTTGAGTGCACGTGTCAAGTTTGTTGTGACGGGCATTAAATGCAAAAAAATCCTTTTTGTCTCGCGCCGTGAACAACGATCAAGTACCCGAGGAAAGTGGCCTTTTAAACCCTGCGTCCCGAGACCTGCCTGTGCACACAACCTTCCTTGAAATTTCCTAAGTTTTCGAGGAGTTCTTCTCTTTCCCCTCTGTTATTTGATCCCTTAGCCTTAGTCTTCCTCTTTCAAAACTTGATCCAATGGCTTGCTGGATGCGATCCAGTCACCGATCAGAGGAGAGTTTGCTGGTTTTGAAGGCTGATGGTTATCTTCCTTCTAGGTCACTGATTCCATAGTGTCCTACTGGGGAGAATGACGAGAGTCCGAAGGTGCAAGAGGGCGAGCTAGTGGTGTTTGAGGATTTCCTGCGTTGCGGCTTCCGCTTGCCAGAAAGCAACTTCTTCTAGGAGATCCTCGCCTACTACGACTTAGAGTTGGTGAATTTGAACGCCAACTCGGTGTTTATCCTCGCGGCCTTTCAACACCTTTGCGAGGTCTACATTGGGTTTTTGCCCAGTGTCTCTCTCTTCTACCAGTACTATTTTCTGGTGAGTTCGAAGGGTACCGCCGCACCGGGTTGTGTCTACTTTCGGCTGCGGGAGAAGGACTTTCTCCCCATCCCACTACGTGACTCAGTTTACAAGTGGTACCAGTGGTGGTTCTACTGCACCGCACCAAAAGAGAGCCATCTTTGGTTCGCAGGTCAGCGGCCAGAGAAGAGCAAGGAGAAAGATGTCTCTCCCTCCCTCAACGACGAGCAGAAAAGGCAAGTCTAGGCAATTAAACACCTGATGAAGAAGGGCTTGACCGCTCGCGACGTGATCCGGGATTTTGTGAAAAATCGGATCAGCCCTGTGAGGAAGAGGGATCACCCTGCGTGGGAGGTCAGGGCGATAAAGGATGCCACCAGGGATTGCAATCCTAGTAAGTGCCTCAACGTTAAGATTAGTCAAATTGGTAGATTGTGCCTCAATCTGTTTTTATTTGGAGAGTGATGTTATGTTGTTTTTGATTGTTGCCATTCTTTTTCAGCCTTGTCTCCCTCGGACGTCGACGTGAGGACAAATTTTCTTTTGAAATCTTTTAATCCGGTCAAGGAAGGCGAGATGAATGCGATGAGACCGAAGAGCCTAGTTGGCAACACCGACGAGACTGGGCAGGCACGTCAAAAGGTATAACTCCTTCGGAAAACCTGTTTTCAACGATTGGAACTAAGGTTCCTGGTCGAACTTATGCAAATTTGTGTTGTTTAGTATGGAGGTGATTTCGGATGTGTACCAAGTAAATCACGATATATATGAATTTGATGACACAAAATTTATTCAGGTTCGGGCCCTCAATAGATTGAGTAATAACCCTACTTCATGTTGAGTTTTCACTATAAGTGTGATGAATTACAAAGAGAGATTGTTATAAAGTCTAACAATCTCCCATTATATCTGTCTAAGAATCTCTTGATCTCTTTTTTGGATCCCTTCTTCAATCTTCTCCTTTCCCTTTTATATTTATCAAAAGGGTGCCAATGAAAAGAGAGGTTTAGCAGTTGTTGGCAACTTCCAGCAGTTGTGATGTGCTGTTGAGATATGCGGTTATAGCATAACTGCATACTCATCCTTATCTTCTTTGACGGCTGTCATGTCTGTGAGGAAGTTACATTATCCTCGGATCATGTGTGGGAGAGCTCAAACACTACCCAGGATTGATACGAGTCTTCAATAACCATGGTGGCATACTGGCTACAACCATGTATTGGTTTTGCTCTTGTTTCTACGATCTCTATGGTCGTGGGAAGATGTCTCCACAACCATAGTACTCGTGGGTATATGA
This sequence comes from Pharus latifolius, assembly GCA_019359835.1. Lineage (NCBI taxonomy): Eukaryota > Viridiplantae > Streptophyta > Magnoliopsida > Poales > Poaceae > Pharus > Pharus latifolius. Next base: position 38,561,602 of record CM033325.1, read on the forward strand.
GACCATAGTCTCTTTCCATTGTCTTCTCGACCATGGAAAGGTATAAACAACTCAGGTCTCGTTCTGTAGTCTTTGCGACCATAAAACGGTATGAGCGACTAACTCGGGTAATAATCTTCATCACCTGTACAAATTTGATTTTAGGAGATAATTTTCTTGATGGAATTCCTTCGAGTGTGTGTAGTTGTTCACGCGACCACCAGCCCAAAAGAGGCTTGCCAGCGGCGACGTTGAACCCTCTGGTGGTTCTTCATCGAAGAAGCCGAAGAAAACTCCCTCTACGACCAAGGACTTGGCCAGGGCGAGAGCTTTGCGAATAAGCCTAATCTCCCCTCCCACGACCTCAGCCATGGAGGCTGCGACCACGGCCGCAGTGGGGGTTTCTGTGACAACTTCGCCTGCTGTGACCAGGGCAATAGCAGGCACGCAGGAGCAAGTCGTGGCCGCGACTAGCCCTGATGTCGCAGCCAGAAGGGTTGTTGTAGTAATGTCTCTGAATTCCCGATGTTTTCCTTATACAACTATAAATTATCTTAAGGTCGTGCAGGGGGAGGGGAGCGATGTGGAGGAGGACGCTTCCCTGTTTTTCTCGAGAAGGAAAACAAGGACCCCTCTGGTGACTTCGACCCTGAAGAATTATCCACACTCTTATCTCCCAAGAGCGTGGCCTTGAGTTCTTGCAATCCTATGAGACTCAGCATCAGGTAAATTACCTTCTCCATCTAAGTCATAACATTTTAGGTAAGGGTAATTTGTTGTACTTGTGATTTCAGGGCTCCTTCCGCTGTTTTGCCTATGCCATCTACTGAGGCTACGGATAGAACAACAGAGGCGGCGGCCATAGAATGTGTCACCGCGACAGTTGAGGTTGCGGTTTCACAGGCTGTCTGTGGAGAGCCTGAGTTCATCATTGACGAGGGGGCAAAAGACATCCAATCAAGTGTCCTCACCAATGATGAGGCGACTGAGGTCGTTATTGAGATTTCGGCCACGGGGATGGACGAACAGGTAAATATCTCTGCTCCCGCTGTGGATGAGGGAATCGCGTCTCCTTCTTGTTTGGGAGAACAAGGAGAGGAGATAGTGGAAGAGACAGCAGTCCAACCTACCCAAATTCAGCGCCCCATTGAAGACTTGAACCCTCCAGTGATGCCTTCTAGCTTGGCTTTTGTTGACCAAACAAGTGGATCTGAAGGTCTCTTTGAGAGGTTTTTTCGTGACTTTTTGGAGGAAAGTAGAATTCTTTACCATTTAGGCTTCACATTATTTCCTTAGGAATTTTACTCCTAGTACTTTCTTATTTTATGCAGGATGCAGCTCGTGTAGCGACTTCATCTAGTCTGCTGATGGAGCATTTGAAGGTCACACAAGCCGAATACAGCCAGTTGAAGTAGTAAGTATTTTACTTCCGTGCTTAGTATTTTTGAAACGGTAGTAACATTCGTTGTTGTAGGGAAAATGCGGCTCTGTAGAATAAGATGGCTGAAGCCGAAGAGGCGCTCGCCAAGACCCTGGCACTTGAAGCCAAACTAAAAGAGGCTAAAGAAAGAGTTGTGACCTTTGAGCAAGCATCAGGATTGTGCAATTCACTTAAAGAAAAATCTGAACAACTTCTGGTGCTTTGCGAGAAGCAACAAGACAAAATGACATGTAAGTTCACTTTTGGCAAAAGTTTACCTTACCTTGGTAAATTTCATGAATCTAATCAAACCCTTTGCTTCTCCTTTTCAGTACAAGAAGAGCAAATCAAGAAACTAACCGAAGAAAGAGATCAATTTGAGCAAAAATTCATCCAGAGGGGGATGGACATTGATATGCTTCACAAGGTTTGTGAGTGTCTCCAAGCATCCAGCGACAGGGCCAGAGACGTTGCTAAGCTTGCTCGCAACGACAAGGGCGCGTTAGAAGCGACCATCAAGAGCTGTAGCAGTGTTGAGTTGGACACTTGCAAGAAACTGAGAATGGCCGCAGACTTACTGAAGGCAGACATCATTTGATCCTACAAAGGATGACTTAAGCCTCAACGAGTCCTACAAGTTGGTCGCTGCTCAAGCTAACTCACTGGTCGAGAGCATTCCAGAAATTGCGAGGAGGTAAAAGGAAGCATTGAAGTCCAACGTTGGGGCTGTAGCTTCTGCTATCCTCAGCAAGTTAAGGCATCACCATGGTCTGAATTTGGATCTAAACCTTGTGGGTGAAAATGCTATTTTTGACAGTGAGGATCAGCTGAGTGTTGTGATGGATGATGTGAGACCTCTGGTTGAGAATTTGCTTCGAGATCTTGATCTCGTTTGATGTAAAATCTGCCATGACATCTTGTAATAATGAACTTATAGAAATGAAAATGTAAATGTTTACCTGGTTTAGTGATGATTTTGTACCTTGCAAATACACACAATTAGCAGGAATTCCAATAATCAATCACATATGACAATGTGAAGAATAAACTGTTAAGTATTCAGTTTCTTGACTTAATGCTATAGTTATGTTTCGCTAGCCCCCTCCTGTGACCATGTATACTGAAGGCGTAGTATTATGGTCGCAGGATTAAAAAAGAAACTATGATCGTACATATATAAGTCAATCCCGTATGCGTGAAATGGCTTAGAAGGGGAATTTGGCTATACGCGATCACATGGTCGCAAAAATAAACATTTTAATGTAAATGCAGCAGCTTGTTGCAAACTGACAGCCACCCAAGTGATCTATAACATGCTAGTAAGTCCCAGATGCGTTGAGAAACGGCTTATAAAGGGATATCTCAACTAGATGCGACCAAGAGATCGCTCAACGAATCCACTTAAACATTATTAGTAAAATGAGTATTGCGACTAGCCCTCGGGCGTAGCCCGAGAAAAAGAGCGAGGACAAAAAATGGGAAAATAACTACAACATACAGTGAAAAAATGTTTTATTGAATGTGAAAATGTATATAGAAAAATGAAAAAACGTACACGTAAAACTTGCGCAGTTGGTCTATGTTCCAGGTGTTAGATAGAACTCTTCCATCTTCCATAGCTAATCGAGCTAATCCAGATCGCGGTATTGAGATCACAGTGTAGGGACCTTCCCATTGAGGGGAGAATTTGTTGCAACCAGACTGATTTTGGATTTTTCTCAAAACCAAGTCTCCCACGTGAAAGCTACGTGGTCGCACCCTTTTGTTGTGATATTTATGCAAAGCCTATAAATACGCTGCGGATGGGATCAATTCCTGATTACACTTTCTTCTAGGAGAATTAGTTCATCTTCACGTGTTTCATTTGATTAATAATATTTAAATTACTTACGCGACGAGAGCCAAGTTGGATTTCACTTGGCAGCATGGCTTCTACACCAAAAACTAGTTGGAAAGGCATGTCCCCTGTTGCTCTACTAGGTGTGGTACGAAGTACCCATAGAACGGAGTAGAGTTCCTCTACCCAAACCCCCGAGTGTAATTTAAGGCGGTCGAATACACATTTCTTAACCCCTTGTATTATCTGCCCGTTGGCATGTTCAATTGCACCATTGCTTTGCGGATGAGCGACTGGTGTGAAGCAGATTTTGGTCCCGATATCATCGCAACAGTCTAGAAAAAGACCACTAACGAACTAGGATCCGTTATCTATGATGAGACAACTTCGAACGCCAAATCGTGTTACAATGTTCTTATGAAAGAACTTCTTCGCCGTTGCAGTAGTAATGGTTTGGACCGGTTCAGCCTTGATCTATTTAGTGAATGTATCAATGGTTACGAATAAAAACTTATATCCATTGATGGCTTGGGGCATTGGCCCCAGAATATCTATTCCCCACACGGCGAATGGCCAAGTCAAGGGAATAGTTTGTAGTGCATATGCTGGCTGGTGAACTTGCCTAGCATGAAATTGACACTGCGGGCATGTCTTGACCAATTGCCTGGCATCGTTTAATGCCGAAGGCCAGTAATGCCCTTTTCGAAAAGTCTTTCCGACCAGTGTTCTGTAGGATGCATGTGTGCTGCACATGCCTCCGTGGATTTCTCTCAAAAGGTTTTGTCCTTCATCTTGAGGTATGCAATGCATGAGTACTCCTTGAGTGCTCTTTTTGTACATGGTACCTTCGACCAATCTGTACATGCGTGCTTTTCTAACTAACCAATCAGCTTCGGTTTCGTTCTCGGGCAAGGTCCCATGCACGAGATAGATCCTCAATGGTTGGATCCAATTGTTTCATGCTCGAGGGCGGCGACGTTAGTCATTGCCTCTATCGTCTCGGTGATCGAGGGATGTTTTAAGTATTCAATGAACACTCCTGCCGGAGCGGATGCGTGTGAGGACCCAATTTTTGACAATTGGTCAGCAAGAATGTTGTCTCTTCGTGGAACGTATTGGATTTCAAAATTCATGAAATATTTTTTCAGTTTCCTCACTTCATCCAAGTAATGAGCCATTATCTCATCGGAGGTGTTGTACTCCTTGTTTACTTGGTTTACGACAAGTTGTGAATCTCCCTTTACCAATAGTCGATGGACTCCAAGGGATTTGGCTGCTCAAAGCCCATCTAGAAGACCTTCATACTCTACTATGTTATTGGTCGCAACAAAGTGGAGTTGTATGACATACTAGATTTGGTCACCCTGAGGCGTGATTAAGACCACTCTAGCCCCTGAGTGTGAAAAACCGCAAGAACCATCAAAATACATCATCCAATAGTCAGTTGTGACAAATTGATTGGTTCTTGCGCAAGTGGTTCGGGATTAGTCCAATTGACCACAAAATCTACAAGAACTTGAGAATTGATTGCTACTCGAGCAGTGAAATGGAGATCAAACACTCTGAGTTCTACTGCCCATTTCACAACTCAACCAGTTGCTTCCAGGTTCTGGAGAATGCCCCCTAAGGGAAAGGATGATGGCACAGAAATCTTGTGCGCTTGAAAGTAATGTCGCAGCTTTTGGGAAGCCATTAAGAGGGCGTAGAGTAGTTTTTGGACCTCGGGGTAACGCTCCTTTGGTCCATTTAGTACTTCACTTATGTAGTACACTGGTCGTTGCACCCCTTCTCGTTCTGCGACCAGAACTGCACTGACCGCGTGAGGGATTGCAGCTAAGTAAATGAGCAAAGGTTCTCCCACATTTGGGGAAACCAACACTGGAGCACTCAATAAATATGCTTTGAATTCCTAAAAAGCTTTTTCAGCTTCGTCCGACCACTGGAAACCATTGTGTTTACATAGAACCTTAAAAAATGGTAATCCACGTTCGCCTAACCACAAGATGAAAAACTCAAGGCCGCCATTTGACCTGTTAGGCTTTGAATTTCCTTCGTTGTCGAAGGAGATCGCATTTGTTCAATGGCCCGAATTTTGTCGGGATTAACATCAATGCCTCTTGAATAAACAAGAAAACCTAAAAGTTTACCAGAATAAACTCCAAAAGAGCACATTTCAGAATTCAACTTGATTCCATGTCTGTTCAAATTACAGAAAGTCTCAGTGAGATCATTTACATGATTAGAGCTTTTTAAGCTCTTTACAACTAGATCATCAACGTAAGACTCTAAATTGCGTCCTAATTGAGAAAGAAAGGTCTTCTGCATCAAGCGCTGATACGTGGAACCAGCATTCTTGAGCCCAAATGGTATTCTGACGTAGCAGTAGGTGACAAATGGTGTGATGAAGGCAGTTTTCTCTTCATCTACTTCTGCCATGCTAATTTGATGGTAGCCTGAGTAAGCATCCAGGAAACTCATCAGTTCACAACCTGCTGTTGAATCGACCAACTGATTGATGTGAGGAAGGGGAAAGTCATCCTTCAGACAGGTATTATTAAGACTGGTGTAATCGACGCACATATGCCACTTACCATTGGATTTCAGGACCATGACTGGATTCGTGAGCCATTCGGGATGGTTAACCCTGCTAAAATTTGTCCTTTTTTAATGCATTTACCTCGGGTTCTTGTCGATCAAAAGTAAAGCGTCGGAGATTTTGCTTTGTTGGTCGCTGTCCAGGCTGAATTGCTAGTCTATGCTCGATCTCTTCCCTTGGAACTCTGGGCATGTCGGACGGTTTCCACATGAACACATCTGTGTTAGCTCAGAGGAAAGCAATGAGCGCGAGTTCCTATTTGTCGTCCAATGCTGACCCAATCCGAACGGTCTTAGATGTGTCATCTGGGAATAAAGGAACCTGCTTGCATTTTTCATTTGGTCGCAGAGTGTCCTTGACTGCATCGGGCTCCTTGGTCGCTAGCTTACATCCCATTGGGGAAGTTGGTCGACTAGTTCCAAGGATATGCGATGACAAGTGATAGCAATATTTTGGCTGCCTCGAACTGTGATTACACCTTTTGGCCCCGGTACTTTGACGCACTAATAGGCGTAGTGCATTGCTGCCATGAATTTGGCGAGTGAAGGCTTGCCAAATATGGCATAATAAGCTGAATCAAAATCAATTACATCAAACGTAATTAATTCTGTTCGAAAATTTTCTGGTTCTCCTAGTGTCACATGTAACACTATTTGCCCGATGGGCATCATCGAAGAACCAGGGATTATCCCCAAAAATGGGTGTGCCACTATTTTAATCTTTGAACGAGGTATCTGCATCTCTTCAAGAGCTTTGAAAAATAGCAGGTCGAGAGAATTTCCTCCATTGACCAATACTTGTCCCACTTTAGTATTACTAATAATGGGGGAAATTACCAAAGGAAGACATCGTGGCCGCGATAATCCTTTAGGACAATCTTCCCGGTTAAAGGTCAAGGAAGTATCTGACCAACGGGGAAATTGAGGCTCTCCAAGGGGAGTTTCAACACTATTTACCTCCCGGGAAACAACTTTAAATTGAAGCTTAGAATAATAAGATGAAGATCCATCGAAAATAACATTAATGTGATTACTCAGTACATGGTATGGCATTTCTTTGTCTCCATCGGCGTCCTTGATTTCGTAGGTTTGTCCCTATTCTGGTATAGCTAGCATAGGTGCATTACCTTGATAGAAGACTTCCATTTGGTTCAACCAGACGCGACAATTCTTGAGGTCGTGTCCCGAAGTGTTGTGTAACAAACACCATCTCTTGTTTCCCTACGGGTTAGTTTGTTTTGCTAGGTGGTCGCCCAGAAGGAGGCCTATTAACTTTGAATGGAACTTTTTTACCTTTCTCTTGTGGTTGCCTGTCCGTGACTGCGACCTCTCAGAATTGGCTTGCTCCATTCTTCTTGGGCTTCTTGAACTTTCCACCTACAAAGGATTCAAATTTCTTGCTAGAATTGTCTTTCTTTTCAGTTTTGAGGCCAGGTTGAGGAGGTAAGTTGCCCTTATCCACCATTATATTCCATTCTACAGCCTCAGCTGCATCAGAATATCGATCAGCCATGTTGAAAAGCTCTAACACTGATCATGGGGGATGAATACGTAAGTCCTCTGTGAATCTTCGGTATCGAACACTATGTTTAAAGGCCCGAATAACTGAAGTATCAGAGATATTAGGAATGGTATCTCGCACTCCTACAAATCTCTTAACAAACTGCCGAAAAGTTTCGGTCAAAGTCTAGCGCAGACGATGGAGATCATCTTCTTTGCCTGGCTTCTCATAGCAATTTTGGAAGTTGCTAAGGATGGCATCACATAACATTTCCCAGTTGTAGATCAATCCTTCTGGTTGGTTGAACAACCAGGTCCGTGCCGGACCTTCAAAGACCATTGGTAAGTAATTCGCCATAACTCGTTCGTTTCCTCCGGCCGCTTGGATAGCAGTGACATAAATCTGGAGAAATTCGGTTGGATTCTGACTTATCACATTTCATAGTCTGGGTGAAAAAGCTTTACACCCTACATACATACTGTGCGGTTGTCGATCGTCTCAACCCTCATCATGGTCGCGGAAATGGTCATCCTGAGGAAACTCATGACGTGGTCCCAGGCGCGAGTGCACTGGTATGCGATTATGGTCGCGTGAAGTACCAGTTCGCTGGGCTTTGTCAGGCCGGGTATGAGCAAGATTGCGCCTCTTTTGGCTTTGATGGGAACCTTCTCGTCCTCAGGGACGTGTGGTAGAATGCAAGGATGTTGTTGGAGTTATGCCCGAGGCAACCTCATCGAGGTTTTCCGCGAGCACCCTTGTGAATGTTGCCCCATCATCGTTTGCGAGAGCAAAGGGAGGATTGCGAAGTGCCTCTACAATCTCTCGGCTCCAGAGTATTCCCTGACAGCTAAGGCGATGGTGTTGAAAACTCCTTCGACACCCTTACACGTATGCGACCATCTAGATGTCGTTGACGAGAAGTTCCCAGACCAGAGTCGTGAGTAGCGGTATCGTGGCGAGCTGGCGCAAGTCATAGGAAATCCTCTATGACCTTGCGGACCTCGGTCTCTCGTTGTTTGTGTGCTTCGTCTTTCGCCCGTTTGCGCTCTTGTTCTTCCCTAGCAACACGTTCCTCAGAGGTTTACTTAGAAAGTGTGGCGACTTCCCTCGGAATTGAATTCGTAGACGGAGAAAGAATCTCATCTTTGTCTGAGTCAGACTCGAAATCAAAGAGGGATTTTAAGTTGTCCGGGGAAAAGTTCTCCAGACGAAAGTCAAGATCATCATCTCTCGTGTCATCTAGGGTAATGGGCTGCAACACATACTCCCCCTCGGATGTGGTAGACCTCACAGAGGGTAAGCGAATTGCCCTGCCCAATTCCTAATCAACAGATGTGACTGGAACCAATGCTGATGCTTCCTCAGGAGAAGTCTCGAGAGTAGTGTCATCGCCATTGATGGGGATACTATCTTCATCCGTGGCATCTACATGATCCTCGAGATCGAATTCGTTCTCGGAATCGTGTAGGCAAGGGAAAGGATCCATGAATACAATGAACCTTGGTGAACATGTCTTCAAGGCCCCACAGTGAGCTCCAGTTGTCGACAATTGGAACCCGGGGTCCTCCTGTCGAGCTTATGGAAAATTGATATGGGTAATGAAGAGAGCCAATCAGACAAGTACCAAGGTATTCAAGGTATCTACGAATCTAAGACACGGGAATTTATTCAGGTTCGGGCCCTCGTAGCTGAGTAATGAGCCTACTCCTGTGTATTTATCTATGTGAAAAAAGAGGTTACAAAGAGAATGTTACAAAGAGAATGCAATGTCTATTCCTATTAAGCTATGTCTAATCTTCTCTGTTGTCGGTCTCGTCCTCCCCTGATCCTTCCCTTAAAGGCCTTTTTAAACTCGCCGAAGAGATCATCGATTGTCCTTCTGAAGACGTACTCCACGATTGCCCTTAATCGCTTCGTGACGGTTGCCGCAAGTCGTGTTTACGTGGTAGTGGCCCTAGGTCGTGGCTATGTGGCAGTTAAGCAGCTCTGACCAGTCGTCATGGAAACTGCTTCACCATCCTTACCTTTTCCGATGGTTACCTTGTCAGGGACTTATGATTATTTCGGGAATAATCATAAGGATCAAGGTACAGTTGTTGTGAAAGGTGATCACGCACCTCTGTGACCACGTATTGCTATCAGGCTTTGTCTCTGTGAGGGGGTATGGTCGTAGGCAGATGTCTCTGTGACCATAGTGCTCGCGGATACAGTATAGACTATGGACTCTACAATAAGTGTTTAAGATCTATAGAGTCTCACAGCCAAAATTCCAAGAATTAAATATCATTGATGAGCTATATCCAGAACACCCTTGGACTACCTAGTATCTCTTTCCTAGGCCTTCTGCAACCATAAAGAGGTATGTGCAACCATGGAGCGTTGTGAGCAGCCACGGAAAGGTATGTGCGACCATGGTGGATGTCTAAGCACGGCTAACAATCCTCGTCAATATCCTCTAGATGCTTTTCCCAAAGTGCTCGAACACTTGTTGGCTCACAGAAAACCAAAATAGTTGCAAACAGCTGACGGAGTGATGGTGGCATTTGAAACGTGGCAGCCTCTAATAATGACTCAAAAATACTACCATCGGTTTCTATTAGTCCTTGTTTTTTAGCAGCTTCTCTGAAACTTGAACAAACCACTCACTTCTGATGGGTGGGTAGTCACCAATCACCAAATTTCAATTCTTTGTTTCCTGCGGGTCCAGCTCTTGGTGCTAGAGTTCCAAATGAAATGCTCTGGAAATTCTTTGTAAAGGTAATTTCTTGCGTCTGGATTTTTAGAGTTTGTCTTCAGAAACTCAGTTAGCATTGTCCTTGAGGCATTCGGCCTTCCAACATCATCTTTGAGACTTTTAGACTTTTTGAAAGTTAAAAGATGCATGTTAGGAAGATGAACCTGCATTTGTTTAACTGGAGGATGCATCTCACTTAGAATAAAACCACATATCCTCCACATTGCCTCTTGTGGGCTGACCCACTGTCAATCTTTGTACTACCGCACCTCATTTATTTCTTGGCCTTCCACTAATTGTTCAATGCAGACAGATGCTTTGTCGTGACCCATATAAATGTACTTGAATAAATACTTCACTACCTTGATGCTGGAGCAAGCTTCGATGTTGATGTGGTAGTTGTACCTCATGAGTAAATGCAGATTATACGGAACCACCCATCTGTTATCTAGAGTGGCACCTCTCACATGAACACAATGGTCATTGTTCCTCCTCCTATATATTGGATAAGAGTCTGATCCTTGTAGCGTAGCTTCAGAGAATGTCCGTGAGTAATGGAATCGACATACATTATCACGCATGCAGGAGTTGTTTGGTTTTAGAGAACCACAAGACCCATGCAGCATATTCTTTACCACCACCCGATATAAATTTGGGTATTTGTCCTTGTCTGGTAGCTCGACCGATATTATACTGTCATACTAATCAGGGCTGATTATCTTATGTCCCGATTTCAAAATGAGAAGAAAGTGGACATGTGGTAGTCCTCTCTTTTGAAATTCAATAACATATACATAGGCAGCTATAGTACCAAAGAAGTCTTTCTTAAATAAAAGATCTTTAAGATCCTCTAGCTTCGCTTTGAACACCCTGGCTACAAGATCCAATCTATCTTGTGCTAGTTGGCCTGGCTCAAGCTCCTTTGTTATTTCCTCCCTTCTGGATTGCATGTCATCATCAAGAAGATATCTGGCTTTCCATATTTTTGAACCAAAGCCATCGCATCGAGATACCTACGTCACATGTCTCGTGGACCTCCAGTAAATGAAGCCGGTAGAATGACACATTTGCCAATCATGTCGCTACGTCTCTCAGCAGCAACAACACTATCAATTATTCATAAATACAACTCCGCCCTTATCCGATCCTGATTTTCTTTTTTAAGGAAGTAATCCAATCTACATGTCTCCATTTTTATGTACATGTCTACACTAAACTGTTGAAATAAACGCCTTGCAAGCAATATTATATTGCTTATACACGGTCGAATCTGAAATTTGTATGAGTAGTACTCCTTCACAGATATTGTCCTTCGTTTGTTGTGTTCGGCACCTACCAGTGTTAAAGATTTCAATTGTGTAAATTATAATTATAATAAATAAAAGATAGATGTATATATAAGGATTACTTTATTGACTTTTATGAATAACACACCTTCATCCATACACTCATTTCTCCGATATCTTCTAGTATCTTCAATATCTTCTCCTACTCTGGGTATACGTAGATTCCAGCCAATCTCACCATGAGGATTTAACAATGGGTATGCAAGTGTATCATAGCATCCAAAATACGATTTGATGTGATAGGTGTCGTCAGACTTGCCATGAACAATTATACTATCCATGTTGCTTCCTTCAACCCACACTGCAGCAACTTGGGATGCAGTCGGAGTATTATAGACCCTTTGGTCCAAGTTAATATCTCCATTAAGCTCTATATTATATCGGTCAAGATTATCAACAACATAAAAACTCTGAAAAATACAAACATATGTATTGGAAGATAGAATATGGACAAGTTTTCTTAAAATGTATTTTTCCAATCCAGGTGAATGACGGACACTCTGTTCCAAATTGGCATCAGTGTCATAAAAGTATAGATGCATAAACCTTGGACCATTTTCTGACGGCACCAATTGACCATGAAATGATATATTTGTCCTTGGGCGTTGAAGGTGTAAACCCCACACCACATATTCCATAACTCTTGATCCAAAGTTACACCGAGTGATGTAAAGGCAAAGTTAGAGTTGAAATAACAAATATTGTCCCTAAAAAAAAGATAGCATCTGGTTCATGCGATGTGTAAAGACGATACAGTTAGGTGGTACTGAGGGACTTGATAACTTAACCTTCCCATTCATACAACAGAATGTTGGTATTTCAAAATGGAATCTCTTTGCATTGTAGTGAATACAGTTTGGACACAGCTTTAGGACATGGTACTCCTTAGGCAGGTTTTGGTATATTTGATCATATTCATCACGGGCATGTTATGTGGATGATTCGTTACTTTGAGAATGAACACCTGCATGTGTTGGATGTGTTAGATTGTGCGAATCATGTAACAATGGCTATTTGTAGGAGGATACAGATTGAAATATTACCATGATGTTGAGATGACGATCCAAATTTTGTTATGGCACATACATTTATCGTGCCAACATAAAGATCTTGATAGGACTCTTTATTTTGTACTGTACATGGGATGGTATTAACATTTACTGAAATCGATTTTGCAATCAAATGTAATGATAACTTTAAACAATTATACATATGAAAATGAGGGACAATACCTTCCACAATTAAAGTCGAATTGGTTGGTTGGACACTTGCAATAAGCTGAGGAGAAGGTACAATTTCTGGAATGGTTACATCACTATTGGAACCACCTACTTCATGTCGTCTTTTTTTAGAATATTCAAGCATTTGATGAAGCCGATTTTCTCTAGATCCAGCACACCTAGTTTCATAAATTTCTCTTTCACGCATCCTCTTGTGATGCAATTGTATGTCTAGAATAATAAATGGAATATGAGTAAATCTTTTTATTATGCGAATATACTATAAGAAATCACTTTTTCACCAAGTAGTCTAGTCATAAATCATATATACATACCTTGTACGGATGATAGCACGGAGTAGAGAGATTCATTCAAAATCAGCGATATTGATTGTTGAGAGCTGGATGTTGTTGCGCCGGTTAAACTAATACCGGTATACCCATGTTCTAAGTAGCTTCTTATTCTATCTTACGTTTGATGTTGCTATTTTCCATCTTGTGGATGCATCGGAGGTGACTTTGAAAACAAATTGAGGTGTATGTTTATAGATAAAGAAATGCGACAACCTAAAATTTATTAGATCAAGGTAATAGTTATACTCTAGCCATACAATTTATTTAATAAGGTTTTTGTAAGTGGAGTACTTTTATGTCAATAAGAAATTGTATTTTGTTTGTATAACGTTAGAGAAAGTATATTATTTCCAACGATTTCATTCAAAAAGTTAAAAATTTGATGTATGAATTGTTAAAATTAAAAATTAAATAACACAACTCCACTTTAAACCAAAAAAAAGATTAATTCCATCAGTCACGACCTACAGAGTGTCCAGGCTTTCAGTACACGATGAAATGGTCGCTTAGGATTTGACTGTGCTAAAATCAGACGCTCCTAGTGCTCAAAACTGGATGCCAATCATTTTTTGGCCTTGATCATTAATTCCAGAAAGGGGATAAGCCAAGATATAAAATTCTCAATATTATTTATTCAAGTGGAAGGATTATGTAGTAATTTTTTTGAAAACTCGAGCCCCTTTTTGCAAACCTTCCAATACTCATAATTCAAAAAATTATAAACCTGAGGACTTAATAATTTATGAAATCTAGAGGACTTATTTGCAAAATGACCACTAAAAGACCCTAACTGCCGACTCCCTTTGCTTCTCTCTCTCTCTCTCTCCCCCCCCCCCCTTCTTACTTCGCATGACACCACCACACACACACTGCATTGTGCCGCCTCCTCTTCAACAATCGCTACTGCACAGCCTCCTATCCACCGCCTCCTTTTGCGTCGTAGATCCCGAGCTGCCTCCACTCCCTCATCACCAAACCATTGCCTCCATTCCACTCCACCATCTGCACCGTCAATTACAGCTTCACCATTGCTTCACTCCACCAAATCACGCGCCGCCTCACTCCTCCACTCCACTTCACCATCTGCCACGGCTTAGATCCAGGAGATCCACCACTCCTCGCCACCCTACTCCGCCGCCGCTCCGCTCTGCTCCACCATTTGTCGCTGCCTTAGATCCAATAGATCTGCTACTCTTCTCCACCAAATCGCACGCCACCTCACTCTGTCGTCACGCTACCTCCTTATGATCCGTTTGAGACCTAGCCTTGGTTTTCGTACTAGGCTCGCGCAGATTTTAATATGCGAAATAATGGGATCTTACTCGGAAATACCGAAACCCAAAGGTTGATCAAAACCACAGCTCAAAGTAATTGCACAACTCTTTATTTCAAAGAGAGCTTTACACGTCGAACATTAGACACACTTGTCTACGTCGAAGGAACTATAAGTGTCTAAAACTCAAATAAGTTCTATGACTCTTCTATTGAATTCGATGATCTAAACTAGACCTATTACAAGGTATTTATAGTCCAATCGTATGAGTACGTATCAGACTCAATAACCTAAACGTATTAGATTCATCTAACTAATCCTAAACAGATAAGCTTAGTTATACACATTCGGATCGGATTACAATTCCGAACAGGGAACGAATTCTTTTTCCTGGACGCGGACCCATCCATGGTCGCGGACCCATCCATGTTCGCGAATCCTTTCCGAACACGGTTAAGGTCGCGAAGCCGCATGCGATCAGGACTTGGAGATCCTCCCGGATCATGACTCCCTTGTTGAGAAGGAGCCAACCCCCTTTGCGACCTCTCGATCAAACTGGAGATGTGGAAATTGGGCTTGTCCATCTTCTTTGGTGTACCACTTTGCGGCACGTGCTCGTTGATCTTTCCGACCGATTCAAAAAGTCTCCTTGGTGCCACTGCGGGTGGTAGTTACCTTCTTTTCTAGAATCATATCTTCACGTAGAGGTTTGTCTCATTGATAGACCAAGTCTTCAACAGATGGTACTATAGTATCTGGCTCATCATCCAGCATTGAAGGCTCAAAGAGTTTGAGGTGCTCAACATTAACAACCGAGTAGATATCCATGTATGGAGGTAACTCGAGCTGACAAGCATTATTACCCACTTTCCGCAAAATCCGAAAAGGACCATAACGAATGGGTTTGAGTTTCTTACCTTCACCTTTAAGTCTCTCCTTACTCAGATGTAACCATACCATATCACCTTCTTGAAATTGCGCATCAACTCGGTGCCGATCATGTCGCGCCTTGTATTTGAGTTGAGCTTTCAGCAAGTTCTGTTCAACCTCACGATGGAGTCGTTGAATACTTTTCAGGAACTTTTGTGCTCGATCCTGATCAGATGCTTCCTTGCTATTCTGTGCTGAGGTGGGGATCACAAACTCCATGTCGAATGGACTCTGTGGTAGAAACCCTAAAGAAACCTCAAACGGCGACTTTCCAGTCGAACCATGCACTGCTCGATTAAAAGCAAACTGCAGGTACGGTATGCTTTCATCCCAGGTCTTCGGGTGCTTCGAGTTATATCCTCTCAAGAGATGAACGACTGTGCGATTTACCACCTCGGTTTGACCATCAGTTTGCGGATGAAAAGTAGTACTCCTCTTTAGCTTGGTGTCCATCATCGTCCAGAGCGATCGCCAAAAGTGACTAAGGAACCGGGTATCGCGATCAGACACAATAGAAGTCGGCAGTCCGAAGTGTGTCCAAACGTGTTGAAAGAATACCCGAGCTGCCTCTTCTCCCATGATAATCTTCCGACAAGGTATAAGAACAATCATTTTGGAGAACTGATCAACGACCACGAATAGATAGTCATTGCCACGTCAGGTCTTAGGCAATCCTCCCAAGAAATCCATGGATATGCTCTCCCATGGTCGCGATGGAACTGGCAAAGGAGTGTACAAACCTAATTTTTGGTTTGCCGGTTTCAAGATGCTGCAGAGACTGCAGCCTCGAACAAACCTAGCCACATCTTGCTGCATACGCGTCCAAAACACATGTCGGTGAAGATTTTGCAACGTCTTTGTAACCCCAAAGTGACCAGCTACCTTCGATGTGTGCGCTTCTCGCAACCATTGAATTCGAGGTGCTCCACGAGGTATGCAAAGTAAATTGCCCTTGTACAAGAGTCCTTCTCGACGAACGAACTCTGTAGGGTTCCCTGTTTTGACCTCAGTCAGTGCTGTTTGAAAATCAGGGTCTTCACTGTACATAGTGGCATAGTCATCATGACATGAGGGCTCGATCTGCATGAACGCTGATAAACAGAGGGTCGTAACTGGTGGTCGCGACAACATATCCGCCAATTTATTGTGTACGCCCTTCTTGTACTTAATCACCAGATTA
The DNA here is from genome assembly GCA_019359835.1 of Pharus latifolius. NCBI lineage: Eukaryota > Viridiplantae > Streptophyta > Magnoliopsida > Poales > Poaceae > Pharus > Pharus latifolius. The sequence continues at coordinate 38,577,970 of CM033325.1, forward strand.
AACTGCTGCAGATACGACATCCACTTCATATGCCGAGCTTGCTGTAGCTTGGACTGAGTTTGCAAATATTGCAATGGTTGATGGTCGGTGTGGACAACCGTCTCTTTCCCCAAGAGATAACACCGCCAATGTTTCACGGCCTGATGCAGTGCGCATAACTCCTTATCATAAGTCGGGTAGTTCTTATGAGCTCCCTGGAATAACTCGGAGTGATATGCCACTGGTCGACCTTCTTGCATGAGCACTGCACCCTTTGCATAACCTGAGGCATCGGTTTCTAGCTCGAACGGTTTCTGGAGATTCGGCAAAACTAACACAGGCGCCCCGCTGATCTTTCTTTTCAGCAAGAGAAACGTGTCCTCATGTTTCCCTGTCCACTCGAACTTTTGATTGATCCTGGTTAATGCATGCAATAGAGAAGCCACAATCGAGAAGTGTCGGATGAACTTTCGAAGATATTGGCATGCTCCCACAAAACTACGCACATCCGTAACTGTGCGCGGTCGCGGCCATTCGCTAATCACTTTTACCTTGTCTGGGTCGATTTGCAACTTACTGTTGCCGACCAGGAATCCAAGGTAAAGTAGAGTTTGCCGGCCAAACTCATACTTCTTACGGTTGAGGCGAATTCGATGTTGCCGAAGCTGATCGAACACCTTTTCGACATGAATGAGGTGCTCATCCCACGATCGACTATAAACTAGTATGTCGTCGAGGTAAACGATCACAAAGTCGTCGATGAACTGTCTCAATACATCATTCATAAGACGCATGAAGGTTGCCGGGGCGTTGCAGAGACCAAACGGCATGACCAGCCATTCGAACAGAGCTTGTCGTGTTTTGAACGCGGTCTTCCACGTATCCTCCTCTCGAATGCTGACTTGATGATATCCTGACTTAAGGTCCAATTTGGAGAAGACAACAGCATGCTTCAATTGGTCTAACAAGTCGTCAATACGGGGAAGGGGGTACCGGTTCTTGATGGTGATCTTGTTCAGTGCTCGATAGTCGATGCACATACGCCAAGTCCCATCTTTCTTTGGTACTAACACCACAGGAGATCCAGAAGGTCAACTACTTGGTTGAATGACACCATCGTTCAGCAACTCACCAAGTTGTCTCTTGATCTCTTCATTCTCCAATACTGAGTTACAATACATACTCAGATTGGGCAGTATCGCATCGGACACAAGCTGAATTTAGTGCTCGACTGGACGTTTCGGCGGACGACCCTGGGTAGTCTCGAACAGATCACTGTATTTCTCCAACAGTCCCGAAAAACGACCAGAATTCTCTCGGCACGCTAACGACAATGCTAGTCGAGTACCCCCACTTTGACCAATGGATCGAATCATGACAAGCACATACTTGTGACATGCATTAACAATCCGTTTGGCTTGATTTGCGGTAATCAAGTTCGAAGTGTTGACGTGGACGTCTCTACTGATCACGAACTTAACTCCATCTTTGGTGAGGTCGTACTCTTGCGCTCACCGATGGAAATGAGCGTCTCGATCATACAGATACGGACTCCCAAATATCACCTGACAGATATCGATAGGGACAACATCGCATTGCACCTCATCGACATATCGTGCAGAGATCGCAAATTTCAACACACACTGACTCGTAATCTGTTGATTCACGTCGGATGTAAACCAACCCAGCGGATATGGTCGCGGGTGTGTGGTTGTCTTCAAACCAAGTCACCGAACCAATCCAGCGGAGACCAGATTCTTCTGACTTCCTGTATCGAATATCGCTGCGACCACTTCGTGCTTCACCTGGACATTGATGGTGAACAAGTCCTCTGTTGGGTGATGGTCGTTTGGTAGATCCAAACCCTTCTCCTTCGGCATTGCCATCAGAGACAAGGTCGTATCCGCCTCATTAAGCGGGTTCACTCGGACAACTTCTTCGTCGGATGAAGTCGCAGTAGCCGTGGCTGTTCTTTTCCCTGGTCCGTTTTTCTTTGGTCGAAGTTCAGGATGAAGCTTGTAGCATTTGTCCTTGGTATGTCCCGCGACTTGACAATGTTCGCAAAAGGCACCCGTGCCCGATTTGGAAGCGTTCTTCTTCGGACTCGGCTTTTTCTTTGTCGAGGTCGCACTTTCCTTTGTGCTTTTGTCGCTGCGGGATTTGTTCTTCTTCTCGATCGCCATAGCAGTTGTGCTTGCAGTCGCGATGTCTTGGACGCCAAACAGACTTAGCTCAGTACTGATCGATTTCTGAAGTCCAGATGTGTACTTCCGAAATACCTGAGGGTCGGATAGTGAGATGCCAATGACCATTGCTTGTCGCCGAAACTCTGTTGTATAGTCTTGGACGGTCTGGTCGCGCCGTTGGTACAATCTGTGCCAACGCTCCCATCTCTCCTCAAGGTAACCCATCGGATAGAATTCTTGTCGCAGAAGTCGTTTGAATTGACCCCACTCAAGGTCATCAGTTTCACCACTAGCGACAAGGGCCTTCCACCATGTCTTGGCGTGGTCCTTCATCTTCAAAGGTGCAAATTTGACCTTTTGAGCGCTACTGAACCCTTTCAGGTCAAAGTAGGTCTCAAGTTGATCAATCCAAGAATCCAGCTTCTCGGCATCGATCACCCCATCATATATGGGTATATCAATCTTAGCGTCAACCTTAAAAGATCCGACAGCTAAGGAGGTGTTGGCGAGGTCGTCAGTCTTGTGGTCGCCTTTGTCTTCATCTTCGTCTGCCCTGCGCAAATCTTCACCAGTCTTCGCACCCATACCCTTCCCTACTTCAGGAGGTACAATCATGGCCTGCTGCTTAATCCAAGCAAGCACAGTTTCCATGTCGGTGGAGAGCTTAGCCACTTGAACGAAGGTATCGTCAGATATTGTCGGAGACGCGGCTGTAGGAACCGTCAATTGATCGCCTGGAGTTTCGCCGGAGGTTTTGTAACCCTGGCGAGTCTTCACCATCCACAGGATAGGAAAGTTGCTCTGATACCAACTTGATCCATTTGAGACCTAGCCTTGGTTTTCGCACTAGGCTCGCGCAGATTCTAATATGCGGAATAATGGGATCTTACTCGAAAATACCAAAACCCAAAGGTTGATCGAAACCACAGCTCAAAGTAATTGCACAACTCTTTATTTCAAAAAGAGCTTTACACGTCGAACGTTAGACACACTTGTCTACGTCGAAGGAACTATAAGTGTCTAAAACTCAAATAAGTTCTATGACTCTTCTATTGAATTCGATGATCTAAACTAGACCTATTACAAGGTATTTATAGTCCAATCGTATGAGTACGTATCAGACTCAATAACCTAAATGTATTAGATTCATCTAACTAATCCTAAACAGATAAGCTTAGTTATACACATTCGGATCGGATTACAATTCCGAACAGGGAACGAATTCCTTTTCCTGGTCGCGGACCCATCCATGTTCGTGAATCCTTTCCGAACACGGTTAAGGTCGCGAAGCCGTATGCAATCAGGACTTGGTCGCGAAGCCGCATGAGATCAGGACTTGGAGATCCTCCCGGATCACCTTATTTCGCCTCTGTCATTGTCTTCTAAGTTTCCGCTGTCTCCTTGCTCTAATAGCTAGACATCAACCACCTAAACGGTGATGGCCACATCTAACTCTCATCATACAACTGAGATCAACAGATCTGGATGTGGGAGGGAGCCGTGGTTACCTCTGGTGGACGTAGCGGATGGAGTTGCCTCCCTTTGAAGTTGTCGTCTAAGCCGGCGAAGTAGGATAGGAGTGGGGATGTGAAGGAGGAGGATAATGGGCAAGAGGTATGGTTTTTCTTGCTCTATATAGAAGAGAAGTTGTAGGACTTTGTGGTTTGAGTGTAATATGAGTTAGATTTTCCAAACAATCTAGTCCAGTAAGATTACAAGATAATTTATAGTAATCTTTGAAAGATTTGCAGTTTACATTTGGATGGTTTTTTGCTTTGCTTATTGGACGAAATAGTTGGTTAGTTAGCATCCATAACTATTTTGCATGTATATAACCATCATTTTGCACTGATGCTCTTAGTGCAATAAGATGGAGCTTCTCCTATTTATAACCACTCACACTTATATGTGTTTTAGGTTATTACTGCTGCTGGTATTGTCAAGCATGAGAATGTTGTAGAGCAGGCAAAGCTGTTCACAAAGCTGTCAACTGACCCTACAACTACTACTATGTTTACTGCTAAGCAACTAGCCTCTTTTACTGGTTCTGAGGTATGGATTTTGCTCTATACTGAGAATAGCCTTGTCTACCATGATTTTACCTATTTATGTTATCATCTTATATTACTTACTCAGGTTCGAATCATTGATGATGACATGTCCCTTGCTCAATTCTTAGTATAGATCCTGATTATATTTCCTTGAAGGTTATGCAATCTATGCTTGGTTCATGGAACAAGAGTGTTGGAGGGGGGAAACACATGGGGTGCATCTCTTTGCATTTCTGCTACTCACTCGATTCCATATGAAGGAAAACGGGTTACTATTCTAGTGATAATTTCAAAATTTAACCCGAAAACACAAGAACCATGCAAGTAGGGCTGGAATCGAGCCGAGCTCAAGCGAGCCCAGGCAGGCTTGGCTCGGCTCGATAGTGTACTGGACTCGGCTCGGGCTCGGCTCGAAATGTTACCGAGCTTAGAACCAGGCTCGGGCTCGGCTCAAAGCAAGCTCGATAGAGCTCAATTAGGCTCGATAGAGCTCGATTAGGCCTGCGCCGTCGAGAATGGTCTCGCCGCTGAGAACGGTGTCTGACTGTCCGTCGTGCCCGTACTCTACCTCACAAGTCACACCGTCGCATCGCCTCACACAGTCTCGACCGCGCCATCGAGAACAGTCTCTGCCGCGTAGCCCCACACGGTCTCCACGCGCGCCATCGCCGCTACCTCCTCTCCCTTCCCCACCGCCTCCTTCTCCTTCCCTTCCTTCTCCACGCGCGCGCCACCGCCTCCTTCTCCTTCCCCTCCTCCACGCGTGCCGCCGCCGCCTCCTCCCCCTTCCCCACAGCCGCCTCTTCTTCCCCTCCTCCACGCGTGCCGCCACCACCTCCTCACCCTTCCCCGCCGCCTCCTCTTCTTCCCCTCCTCCTCCACACGCCCGGCGCCACCTCACACGGTCTCCGCAGCGCCGCCGGTCCTTACGCCTGCGCCGTGATAGATCTGGTGGTGCGGGGGTGCGCCGGAGGTGTAAGGACCGGCGACACGGCGAAGACCGTGTGAGGCGGCACGAGGGCGACAGTCTCGGTGTGGGCTATGGGCTGTGAGGCATGTGATGGACGTGATGGTGTGTGATTCAAGCTTTAACGAGCCGAGCTTGAGCGAGCTCGGGAAGGCTCGGGCTCGGCTTAAATTCTCTCTCGAGCTCGACGCGTTAAGGGCTCGAGTCGATCTCGAACTGAACCGATCTTCGATCTGATCCCGAATAGTTCGCGAGTTTCGATCTTTTTGTCCAGCCCTACATGCAAGCATAAAATCATAGATCAGAAGTTTACCACTAGACGCGCAGATGCGATAACGCAGTAGTGGAAGAAAAGTCGATGTCGCAACCAGATCGTAACCAGCAATACAGTAGTAGTAGCCGCACCTCTATGGAAGTCCACACGTTCAGGGAAGGAGCGCCGCGTGTTAGTGTGCTAGCACCAGCACACGCGGCTAGAGTTTTATGAGATCTATCTCGTGGATGGTGATGGCGGTCAAAATAGATCAAATGATTTTTGCATGCCCATCTCACCTCCCAATAATAACCCATTACCAATAGGGGATCCATTTCGGATCACATATGAATTAATGCTCCAACTTGTTAAGTGTGTGACCCTGTAGGTTCGTGTATATTTGACCGCGACAGGAAACAACTTCTTGAGTCAAAAGTCATAACCAGTCTTTAGCAAAATATTATGACTACCCGCATGTACACGAAGATCATATCCGACGAATCTATACAACTTATCATGGATTATCTTTTTGCTTCACGATACCAAATCAAACTCAAGGTGAGAAACGTGTCATCCTTGAATAGCTCGGTCCTTTCTAGATCTTGTAATGGACTAACTCTTTTTCATAGTTGACTCTCAACTATATTTGGCATGGTCATGCACTTTTTTAGTCTAATTACATCGAGAGGCCCAGATATATCTCTCCCAAGATATGAGAAGGGCAAATTTCATTTCGACCATTCACTTCCAACCACATGGTTCATAACATATCTGTGTGTCACCTTTATGACTACTCGGTTAAGAGTATCGGTTGATGACACCAAGGTATGCTATTACGCATGTATGAAACTGTAATGATCTCAGGTCTAAAGATAAATTGAAATAACTGCTAGAAACATACTAATGATACATAATAATCTCAACAGTGCCTTAAGATGAGTCCATCCGACAAACATGTTCTCCAACATGTGTCTACGATATTAACTTGATATCTCATATCTATGGTCCGTGAAACTTGACTATCAATCAATGATCATGTTCACTTATCTTGCATTATTATTCCATGTAATGCCGAAAATTAGAGATGCTTAAAATAAGTATCACTAATAATGTTTAAGTAAATTGAGACAACTTATATATCATTATAAAGAGTTCCACGAACAAGTCACATACTTGTTGATCGATAAAAGTAATACTTTATTCAGGAAATACAATAAGAATTCATAAACATGATATGATACAATCATATCCATGATTACATCTAAGGCATATCTCTATCACTATATTCTATCAATTTTCACTTTTTTGGTTTTATTCTACTGACCATTTTTTTTTCTGTTATCCTACTGCATGTTACAGTTCAGAGCTTGTACAAAGGGTAGCGATCAATGACATAGCTGAGAGTATTATGGCCTTCAATACCAATTACAAGGACACTGGCCTGTTTGGTGTCTATGCTGTTGCCAAGGTCAGTCTTGCATTTTGTAGCAAAACTTAACATGAGTTGTGTAAATTAACTATTAACAAGGTTGACAAAGTATTGTCATGGTGCAAAGTCGTGAAAAAAAAATATTGGAGATAGAGTTTGACATGTTCTATAATTCAACCTAAGTTTGTGTTCTACATGAATGTAAAATAGGAGGAAAAAAAAGACAGTTTCAACGAAGCAATAAGTTCATAGACAGATATTATAGATAGATCAATATAACAATATAATAATATGGCTCTTATGGTCTGTTTATTTTGTAAGATAAAATCCCTAAGCATGAAAGAATGATGGATGTCTAAATTGCTTTATAGCTGATGGTTAATGACATCGTTTCTACTCTGAATTGCCTGCATGATGTTCATTGCTATGTGGTTACCAGTGAAGGTCTTCCGCAAAGTTGTAAAGTAGAAAATTATTATCATATCCATAAAAAAATTAAAATAATAACATTTTAAGTTAAACTTACATTCGAGTGGTTGTGCTGCAGCAACATTTGGACAAAAATAGAATGAACTATCATTTGTGGTAGCCAAACAATCTAAATCAATTCGAAAAATGAACACTATAAGGCATCACACAAACTATAACATATAATAATAATAAGAATATAAAGAATGTGTTTAGTTATTATTACCAAATATATGAATGACTTTCAGCATAGTCACCACCATGACTTGGTACTCAGTCTCAACTATCCTCCATTTCGTGCGATGATGTGCAACGTGAAAGTCTCACACACGAAAAAAGGGTAGTTGATTCTTACAATTAATGGTATATATATTAGACTAAATTGAAAATCTGTAAGGATGAAAAAGTTTTATTGTAAACTTACAAGATGTTTATAAGTGTAACCTCCCACATAGGGATACAACAGGAATAAGATTTGAAGATTCGTATCTCACTTACATAAACAACAATGCCAATAATGTTTGTAATTCATAGAAAAAAATAATTAAATACTTAACATATATAATATAATGGTATATATATAGAACCTTTATCTACACATAAGTGTACTTACCAGCAAAAGTTCCATGTGGTTGGACGTATGTGTCACTAAATTCCATGAATTGTCGAGGAAAAATTGGAAATTTAATAAATTTGTTTGGTATAGAAATAGTTGTGGTATTTGATAGTACAATTTTATAATCATTAGTTATATAACGGAATTCATTGTAGTATGGTTCAAATATAATTTTATACAACATATATGTTACTTCTGGTTTAAGGTTTGCACTGAAGTGGTCTGCTTGTGGACCGGAGGCACGAGATTCCATCTTTGAGCCCTGATAAAAGATTAATTATTAATACATGAAGCAGTTTATCTATTTATTTTTTGAGTAGTATAAATTATTACTTACACATTCATCAAGGAAAATTAAACATAGCCTAGGACTGTAAATGGTCTCTTGAATTGGAAACTTAAGTAGCACATGAACACAAATGGTTCAAGTGTGATACATGTATAGTTGTTCTACCTCATGGAATTTTAATGGTCTAAAATGTAAAATAAAATAAATTATTATGAAATAATGTTTACGGGCAAAACTAATCATATATAGTGATAAAATCACCTCTTCATGCTTTCATATGTACTTCTGACTGGAGCATATGTCCTATGCATTGAAAGATTGCTATATGGTATGATGCTGACATGAATTTAATTACAAATTAAAATCAATAAAAAGCAAGAGACTAACCCACTCTATTTGATACATTAACACATAAATCTTCCGCATATTGACAGGAATAGTTAAAAATGATTCTAGGATGGTAATAAAAAAAAATGAATCATTCAATCCGGTATAATTGAATGTAGACATTTTATATCTCTCAGAGGTTTTATAAATGATATATAAAGTGAACTAAGGGAGTTATTATCAAACATGGAAACCTTTTCAAAAAGAGTGTAAACTTAAAAAACACAAAGATAGGTAACTAGCTTACAAAACTATAAAATACAAATATTACTCTTCTAATTTTGTATAAACAGAATTAAAAAAACAAATGTAAATAAAATATATATAGAACCCTCAATCCAAAAAAACTATTAAAATATCCTTGACTTTCATAACAACTATAAATAGTTTATTCATTTTTCTTCCTCTTGAACCTGTGCAATCATGTCCATGATATTATTGGTGATCATATGTACTGCATCACATCCTTACAAAAGTATATTCTAATTCTTCATTATTAATAGCAATAGAACTACAATGACCACGTAGATTATCTATGTCCGCTATAGTTATCTGGAATGTCCTCTTCATCTGACGCACAATAGCATTTAGCTTTGCATTTTAAACTTTTAGGCTTTCACATTCTTCTGAGAGGTAGAAGTTATTTGACTCGAAAGACCATTTCTCTAGATAATTCAAGTCATCAATTTCAATATCTATTTTATGTATGATGAACAAAATGACATACTCAGCCACCTTATCCTTATCAAACTGTGATGTTGTGGAAGAAATCCTATATAACTTTTGTTTAACCAGTAAATGAGAGGATGTAGAACATTTATGAATATTTCAATCCCAGAAAAATTACATAAAATTTTAGGACTAAATTTGCACGATATATTCACATTATAGTAGTAATATCCAATGAAATTTAAAGCTTACAAAGATTTTCAGGATGAATGTTTTGCCCGAGACCCATGTGAGAAAGAAAACAGTAGCATTCAGCAGTTACAGTATATTTTCCTTGTTATAATTAAACAGAAATTTTCCAATACTCAAGGACAAAAAATGGCTGCTAATCTGTAATTTCTTTTCCTTTTTCAGGAGACAAAGATCTTCATTTTGGAACAGCTAGTACAATGGAAGTCAAAAACAGAAGATATGTTTCTCCTCTTGGATTTCTGCTAATCAAAGAGCCCTTCTTCATGCCATACGTCTACCAAGAAATCAACCATCTCCTGTGATAATTTTGCAAGTCAGAAATGAATTTGTGATAAAAATGATCTTATGAAGAACAAACTTTCGCTTATCAGATCGTACAGGTAATGGAATTGGCTGTGGAAAACGCTGGCTAGTCGACAGGAGATCATCATATGATGTGCACCAACTGTGATATAGAACAGATATAAGGAAGCTGAGAGTTGTGACACCAACAAATAAGTTTATCAAATATTAGTCATTTCTTTACAAGTAGGTAGGTAGTTAGCATGAATCAAGAACTTTCGGCGTTGGCTACAACTCTGCATGACCTCACATTACTATTTTGTATGATGCCACTGAGTTTGTTGAAAACCAGTATTGGGCTGGCTAAACTCAGTTTCCGCAGGAACCCTTCTTGTAGCAGATAAAATTGTGGCAAAGGTTGAAGGCAACTCACTATTCAGCCTAGGAACTGGCTAAAAGATTTTATTTCATATCTTTATTTCTTTTCGGAGTGGCTATGTACAAACATTTTTATTATACTTTCATTTTTTAAATATAAAATTGTGAGTATCTTAATTACACCCAAAATTTTTTTTATATATAAGAGTTATAAGTACCAGCTATACTAATTTTTTTTTATGACAGAGTTGTGAGTATTGTATCACACATTTATTTTTTAAAACAATTCAAAAAATATAGTGAAAATAATGTGATTATTTGTTAATGTGAAACTTGTCCAGAATCATTAGAAGTTATTCATAATACAGGCTAACTTGGCACAAAAAAGCCTTAAAATCTATCTCTAGAATGGCCCATTTACCTAATAACAGTCGTAGCCAGTAAAACTGGTTATCTACAGTTTTCTGAACTATGGATAATAAGTTGTATAAAAATTTGGTTGAGGAAAATAAAGAGGATCTGAAACCTTATTATTGGCTCTGGTGGTGCCCTTTTGGGAATTTTTGACCGGTCTCCAACCCATTGCAATCGCATCTCAGCCCATGCTATAGCAGCTGCAGAATGTGAAGTTGTAATTAGTTATCGAATTCAGATATTCATTTCAGTTTGATTCATCCAAAAGATAGAAAACAAGTGGAGAAAAAATCCAGAACTGTACTAGACAACTAGCTGACAAGATTATTGTTGTCTGTACAAAAAGGATATCTCAACTTTCCTCAAAACAGAAATTCCTCCACTGGACAATAAATGCAAAGGCTAACACAAGTATTTCCTCAGAGAAAAAATGAAAATAAAAAGAACAGCATGCAACTTTGCATGAAACATCCAAGAGAACCCTATATATGGCTATCAAGGTTGTCCCGGCGGCTATGCAAGTTGCAGTGCCTTGGAACAGCCGGGACGCCAAGGAGCCCGCCCACACGACAAGTCGCTATATGTAATATATTATAAATTGTATCATATTATATATTGTAAACTATCAAGAAATACCATAGAAGATCCATGAGTCCAATAAGGGCTCGTTTGGCCGAGTTGGTCTTATCAGAGAGTAACATTTCGGTCTATACCATTAGCGAAAGTGGAAACTCGAGAAATGCCATAAAAAGAAGACAAATTGATCTCATGTCACTAGAATCTAAAAATTTTTTGAAAAATGTCAGTTTGACAAGGTCAATACAGTTGACTCAAGTTAAAAAAAAGACTCTTTTACCTTTTTCACATGCAGAATTTTCATGCAAATGTCATTATTTCTACTTGTTCTTCTAAGCATTTTTTCAAATACATAGTGGGCAAGTGTGGACAGAGATGAGCAAACACACACGGCAATAGCATATGGGCGTGCGCGGCAGTGCATAAGTGCCGCGTTCGGCACCAGGCACATGCATAGCATGGGCATTTGGGGGGGGGGGGCGTGGCGGGCAAGCGCGACAACGGTAGCTGAAGCACGTGGTGGAGATGGCAAGCAAGTGCGCAGTGGTGGTAGCAGGCAAGAGTAGCAGAGGCGTGCGTGCACGGCACAGTGCAATAAGCAAGCGCACATCAGCGGTGGCAGCATGCACACGTACACTATGGGAGCAGGCGCGGGCGTACATGCCCATGGCATAAGAGCAGGTGCAGGTGCGGGTGCGGGTGCGTGTGTGGTGCGGCAAGGGAGCAGGCGCGAGTGGCGGCAGCAGCGTGGGCAAGTGGCGGCCGGGACGACCATGCGCGGGCGTGGCGCACAGGTTTCGACGAAATGTCTTAACGTAAATCAGTGCTAAACACATATAGAGAGAGAAAGGACAAAGATATTATTGTCAATTTTCAAAAAATTAAGTTAAGAATAATATATATGAAACAATTTTTGAATTCCAGTGGCATACAACCAATTTGCCTTTTTTATGGCATTTTTCAAAATAGGTGTTTGCACAGTGGCATAGAGCCAAATGTCTCATATGTTTTTCTGTGTAAAACATAAAATACAAAGCATAAAATAGAAATGCGTTTAAGGAATGAATAATAACTACTCAGATTCTTTTTACGATTTGTATATTCCATTATATTTCCCATCTGCCCCCTCTTAGATCTTTTTTTTTCTATTTAATCCCCCTTCCTCCCTCCTCTCCGATCTCTTATTAGATCCATTCCTCTTCAAAAAAATTGTTTCCCATCTCTTGATCCCAACAGGAGGCGGTGGCTTGAGATGGGTGGCAGCGGTGACAGCAACGGTTGGGGTTGACAGCGGATAGCAACGAGGCGACCCAACCATGCGTATGGTCTCCGCCGACTAGATGCCTAGTTGGCACCTAGGCGTCACCTACGCAACACCGTGACAACCATGACAACTGTAATTGCATTTTGCAGGCATCACAGCAACTCTAAAGCTCATCCAGCATGCATCATCACATGCAGGGTGAGATGCTTCGGGGAACCAAACAGGCCAAATTGAACAGAAACAGAGGAAAAATAATACAGTTTCGAAAGATCAAAACATGAATCAAAAGGTCCGATTTTTGGCATTCATGATGGTAGCCAGTGGATAAGAAATCTGAGAAAAAGGAAGCAGTGAAGTGGTACACACTGACTGGTCATTAGAAATTGATTGAACCCTGTATACCACTTCCCAGAAAATGCAACCACCTCTGTTGCTTAAGAAATGGATATCAGTGCTGCCACAGCCTGATGAAAGATACCACAGCAGGGACAACATCAGGTACTTACTGCCAGATCTTAACTCAACACAATGCACCACCATTGCATTGTAGCAGAATTGTGTACATGATGATGATCAGTACAATCAAACAATGCAACAACAACTTTGATATTGGTATCTACAAATGAATAATGATTAATCAATTTAATTTCACTTGCCTATTGTAAAGTTCCAGATGTTTTTGTTCTAATCACTGACAAAAAACTGCAGACTCATACACTAGTTCTGTATCCTTGTTTAGTAAGTCTGAGATCAGATTGCCTTAGTTCTTGAATTCATATGCAGAATGTGTTAGAATCAAAGAAATCTTTTAAAGTTCACAATGAAATAGATCTTTGGTGCTCATTTACCTCGTAATCAGGTGACCTTTTCAGTTTAATTATTATGCATGTGTGCATGTTGGTGCGCATGCATCTCAATTGTACACAGTAAGCATAGAACTATAAATAAAAGTTATTGAACTGAGAAATGCAGTAAAAAAAAAACTCAAAATGGAATCAGACCATGGTTCACGAATGAAGAATCTTTCCCGCTTTCCCCTGATATCTTAGAATCATCGATTACTGAGTTGGGAAGCGATGAGATATTTCCCTTGAGAGAGACTGGGATACTAACATTATTCTCCATTGCTTCTGGACTCGAAGACCATCGCCTTCTCTTTCCAATATATGAATGGTAAGACTTCCTTCTTAGAGGTGCTCTCCGATTCGAATCTGGATGTGATTGGGATTTGCTTAAAATACCAATGCAGCAACTGTTCTGCATGAAGTAAACATTAGAAATGCTTGAGGTACAAACTGCTTCATAGATGATATTGCATGCTTCATAAAATGGAAAAGAAATGCTATTCTCTAATTAAACTTGGCAGTTGGCACATTGCAAAAACAAGATTTATGGATGAGATAAGATGGTGCTAATGTTTGCTTCTTGTAGATGTGAGAAGCACCTACCCCATAAAGATCAAAGGTGAGGTCATACAAACAAATCAGCCATTCAGGGTGGCAATGGAACCATTCAACTCAAGGAGATGGCTAAACTTTATGTGCTTCAGATGTTCAGCGTACAATACATTTGTTGCTGAAAAACTCAATTGAGAGAATGTCACAAAACTCTGCACTCAAAGAAACGTAGATTGAGAAAAGTGTCTTATTGGTTTTCATAAAGGAGATGAAAAAAGAACTTAATCAGGGTTTTCTACAAACTCCATGGAAAAGAGAAAGTAAAAGTAGAGAATGCAGGATAATGTAGCTTATATCTAACAATATAACTTGCACTGGAGAAACTAGTCATTAACTTAAGAATAAAGCATCTCAACCTTCTCTTGGACACTAGCATGAGATACCTGAGATACTGACATTTAGATGTTTACCCAGACTTGCCATGTCAAACTTACATCCACAAGTTTCCATTTCATATTGCTGGGATGCTTCTTCCAATATTGAAGTACAGCTATTTACTAATCTGAAGATTCTAGATCTTCTTTTTTTCATTATCAAACCATAGGGAGGAAATTATACTTATCGCCTTATCGGTATGATATTATTTTAAGAGTTTTCACACAATTTTTCTATAGTTATTAAAAAATTACTACCACTTCATCTTAACCCAACTTTTGTTCGGTTTATAGTGTCTAAAACCACAATCTACATTGGAATTGACCTTGCCTCAGTGTACAGGTGACACTGCCTTTGATGTTTGAACATAAAGTGATACCATATCCATGTCCAACCAGAATATAGACCACTAAGTCTAACTCAGGGCGTCCATGCCTTGCAAGCATGAAAAGCTGATCACACCTGATAAACACCTTTATTAGATATAAGCAATAAGGAAGTTCATACAGACATGCATGCATAAGCAATACATACGAGAATTAGACGAATCTAACATATGAAAGATTCGAGTTGTTGAGAAAGTCTCCAATTCCATTATATTCTAAAATATAATGGATCGATACACATCAATAGATAATACAAAAAGTGAAGTTTTTAATATTGAATCAAGGAAGAAGATATAGAATGCATTTCTATTCCTTTCTTTTTAAACCACCCCTCATCGAATCCACATTCCGATTTGGATGAGGTTTCAAGTTCTCATAGTGCTAGATCATATGAATCATCTTATTCAAATTGAGTATACTGACTCTCCTATCTATAATCCTACCACACTATCTGATTTAACAGCATTTCTTCTGAAACTTAAATCTAACTCTTAAAATTAGATGCTAAATTAAGGAACCAACCAAATGAAATTTAAGATCAAAATTAGTATGATTGTTACATGTACATTTCCTGTTTGAAATTCTATTCCACCCTGCCCAACCACCGGGCAATCAGGTATTATTCAATTCTCACCTCCTCCTGTTTCCCCTTCCAATCATTCCACTCATATTGAGAATGAATATACGACACTTTTTTCCATATCCATCTCAAATCTAGTTGTCAATTTCGAATGCCAAAACTTAATCTACCATGCAAAGCATGTCCGATCCCCCTCTTATTGCTACAAATCTAAGAAAAAACTCAAGAAATTCTACAGTTGCCTTTAAGATTGCTCCAACAACTCATCACGAGAATAGACCATCTCAGAGAAACTAAAACAATCCAGCAAAAAGGCTCAAAAGAATTAGGGTAAAAACTAAAAAAATCTTGATAATATAAAGGCCCTCAGTTGCACCCTACATTAACAAGAACCTGTACACAACTCGCCTCAGAATTGTGCCAAGAACTCGCCTTACCGACCAAACCATTTGCAAGAACCCAAAAATTACCCCAAAAACTGCAGAAATTTTAGAATAAAATGTATAACCAAACTAACAAGCATAAAGACCATACCTTGCAGGCGAGAATGCAAGAACAAACAAAATCTCTTTTCCCTAAAAATTTTCTTTTCTGGAGGAGAGGAAAAAAAAAAGAAAACAAAGAAAGAAGGTAGGAGAGAGAAATAAATTTGTCTTCGATAACTCGTCAGAAGCGTTGGGTGTTACACTTCCCTAGACCAAGTCCATGCACCGAGACCATTAGGCCGTCTCCAAGGCACCGTTGAAGTGTCTTGTTGTTGGGCTCAAGCGACGCGCGAGCCCAAGCTGAGACGCTCAACCAAACGGTCATAGGACTAGGTCGAAACGGCGAGTCCCACCCAGCATACGGTGGTCGAAACGGTTGAGTTGGAGTAGTCGAAGGCGTGCACGTACATATTTTGTGGGGCCCGCAAAGTTCTGACCAAATTGACAGTTCACAACCCAACTCCAAAACTGACAGGTGGGAACACAATCTCAACAGCCCGTATGTCAGTAATTGAGAAATTTTTTTGATTCACGAGGCGAACGCGGTAGGCCCCACGCCTGAAACGCGTAAGACTTTATTTCTGCCCCGCGATAACCGCATGAACTCCAACTACCCTCTATGACACGTAGGGTCAGTCTTCGTTGGGCCCAACTATTAGAGGCTCGGTTGAATTATTTAACGGTCATTATTTTAAACGACGGGGAAATTTAGAGTTTTAAATTTATTTTGGAGTAGGACCCACCTGTCAGTGGCAATAATTCCAGCCATTGGAAAATTAGCCGTTATGTATTTTTAATTGTTTTTTCATTAAAAAATTCCCAAAAAATCTGAAAAATTTACAGAAAATCACCACAGCATTTATCTATAAATAGTGGCCTCATTTTCTCATTTCACCACACCCATCTCACATATCTTACACTATTACACACTACTTTCACATATTTTGTGCAATAATTTTTTTTAGAGTTCGATATGAATAGCAATCCTCCTGAGAGTTTTGTAAACTAGATTAGTTCTCTTAGTACACCTCAAATCATCCACCATATCGACCTGGTAATCCACATTTTCCACAACCACCTTATCTGTCAGGTTATCTTTCGTACCCCCGGCCCTTAGTATGCACATGCTGCTCCATATCCACATCCCCCTCCATATACAGTGACACTCTCATTTCTGTTGGATCAAGGATGCCGACTAGAGGAGGGTGAATAGGAGGCTTTTAAAAACTTTAAACTTAAACAAATATTTGCAAAGTAAGAACAAATAATAAAATGAGCAAGAGGAGAAGAGAACAAACACAGTAATTTTTACCGAGGTATCGGAGACTCGCCTAGTCTCCACTAGTTCTCGTTGAAGCACTCAAGTCACTTGAGTTTTGCCTCAGTACTCACGAAGAGTATTATCAACTATTGGTTGCTCCTTGTCCACTCCAGAAAGGCGAGCACCGATGCCTTGTACAAGCTTGCCGAGCCTCTCCGACAATCTTCGATCTGGAGAGGTCAACGGCCACGCCTCCGAACCGTCTAGGTGAGGGCGCTCACCAAGAGTAATAGGCAGCGAGGTCTTCTCTAGACCTCCAAACACGCACCGAGAAACTAGGAGTATGCAAATGAACTGAAACTCTCGGTGGATCGAAAACACTCGACTTGATCAAAAGATCAAGATTTTAAGTAGAAAACTAAAGCTCAAGAGTGTATAAGAGAATGCTACTGCTTGTTGTAGAAAACTCATGTCCAAAGCCCCTATTTATAGCCTCAAGAATCAAATGAACTGTTGGAGTTAGGGCTGAAAATCAGCAACTCAAACTGACAGTCAGTTTGCCTAACTGACAGTCAGTTTAGTGTACAACGGCAGACAAAATTTACAGATAAAAATTTGCTAGCCGTTCGTGGTCGTATATGGAAACTTGAAACTCACAATTGACAGTCAGTTATGCAAACTGACAGTCAGTTCGACCACAGACTCGACCAAATCAAATAGAAACTCAGTTAAAATCAACAGTGGTCGAAACCCCAACTGACAGTCAGTATGGACAAACTGACAGTCAGTTTAGTACAAAAATTTTGAGTCCAAAATACACCCTCTCTGGACAATTGTCAGTTTAATTAAACTGGCATTCAAACTGACAGTTAGCCTGAACAAAAACAGAGATAACATTAAATCCAGAAATCCAAAAGAGGTCTTTAATAGCTCGTTTGAAAGATAATTTTAAGAGCTACATTTTTGTCAACAGAAGCAAAAATCAGATCTGCCTAGATCTTTCTAAAAATTGCAAATACTCTTCTGCTGTCAAAAACTGAACTGAAAATCCAAATCTTTCAAAACAAATTTAAATCAAATCCAACCAAAAAGGATGCAATACAATGACCTAAGTTTCTCAGTTTATGTTGGAGATAAAGAGAGGACTTTCGTCACCCCTCTTTATAGTATGGTTAAAAGCTAAGAACAATTTTCCTAAACCGATCTATCTCCAAACACCGAGATCGGTAAAAATAAAATACGGATTACCTTAGGTCCTTTGCTTTTTCACATTTGCGTCCTGTCTTTGCTTTTCTGCACCTTGTGCTTCTCTTCATGTCGAGTTCATCTTGATCATCTCGTAATTCTTCCCGAACAAACTCTGTATCAAAAATCTCAGAAGCGCAGTTAGTCAAAAACACTTTGTTTTCATTAATCATCAAAATTAGGGTTAGGCATGACGACCTAGATGCAACAATCTCCCCCTTTTTTATGATTGATGACAACAAGTGTTCAACAATAAAATAAATGAAATAACTCCCCCTGAGTATATGCATCTCATCATATCAGAACATAAACCAACACATATACATCAGAGCATCTCATACATACAAGCACTCACAGATATGCATATATCACCAAGTCATATTAATAAGCATCAGAGCATACTCATATTAATAAGCATCAGAGCATACAAATCTCAAAACCAAAACATCATATGTAGTAGAGCACAAAGTCAGATCATCATATCCAAAGACACACAGATATATCAAAAACCAAAATATCTCCATGATATAAAAGATAAACATCTGTCCAAAACATCAAAATACTATAATATCATATCCAAAATACTTCTCCCCTTTGGCATCAAGCACAAAAAGGGAGACAATACAGAAAAAGTAGAGCCTAATGCTCATCATCTGAAGAAACTCCTAAAACATCTGTATCTCCGGAGCTTGCTGGAGATCCAGACGCGTCGCCCACAGGAGACAGGGGCGGAGTAGCTGCTGGAGCAGAAGCAACTGGAACCGGAGCTGGTGCCGCAGGAGCTGGATCAGCTGGTCCGGAAGCTGTGCTCGGTGAAGCTAAACGGGCCCTCTTGCGAGGAGCCGAAGAATCTGATGCAGGCAGCCGAGCCAGAATCTGCTCCTGCTGGTCGAGAAGGCGAAGCAGGACCCTGTGATGCTCCGCCTGGGTGCGCAGGATTTCCTGCTGAATCTGCATCACCTGGTGGAGCTGAGAAAGTGAGGCTGAAGACGATCCGGTGCCAAGGTCTGCAGAAGGTGCCGGGTTAGACTCCTGAACTGGAGCCTCATCTGCTGACTCCCCCGCAGCATCATCATCTGATGCGGGAGAATCAGGACCAGTAGCCGCCGCAGGCCGGGTACCAAGACAGCGATCGGCCAGACCGGGAGGGTAGAAAAGAAGCGGACGATGGGGCCGTGGGAGCTCAGAATCCACAGCCCGGATATGAAGGAGCACCGCCATGATATACGGAGCATATATCAACTGTCGGCGCGGAGAAAGAAGGACGTGCTGAATCTCACTGATGATGAGATCAGCAACGTCGAATGGCTCCTCCTGAAAGATGGAGATGAGCACATGAAGACCCAAATAAGTGACCCCTGGCTCTGTCTCCGCTCATGGGGACCAATGTGAGACGAAGGATCCGCAGAGCCAGGTCAACATCGCGGCGCAGACCCGCGATGTGACGGAGCTGAAAGGAGCCAGAATAAAGCATGGCCACCTCCCAATGCTCCAGATCTAGGAGAGTGTGGAGCTGGCGGCCAGAAGGAAACGAAGAGCCAAAAAAAATCGAGGGTTTTAAGGGTTCTGGAGACCCAAACTGACAGTCAGTTCCAAACCAGAAACTTGGAACTGACAATCAGTGTACCACACTGACAGTCAGTTCACAGAACTGAGTTTTGAAACTGACAGTCAGTATGTGATACTGACAGTCAGTTTGAGACTTGAGAACGATCAGGAGCTACGACCAAATTCAATTGTACGTAACTGACTGTCAGTTTGTGAAACTAACTGTCAGTTAGGACAATGGCTTCGACCAGAGGCTAAGAACAGGCTCCTGAGCACTAAACTGACTGTCAGTTAGAGGAACTGACTGTCAGTTTGGTCAATTTCGACCAGAAGCAGATTTGGTCTAGAGAGGGAATAAAATAATATTATTTTATACAAACAACGCATTTAGCACATCAACTAGCATTTGATATATCAATAATGTTCAGTTCGCCTCTTAAAAAGCAAAATCTTGATTCATCTAGGGGTTTAGTAAAGATATCAGCTAGTTGCATATCAGTTCTAACATAATTCACATCAATATCTCCTTTTGCCACATGATCTCTAATAAAATGGTGTCGTATTTCAATATGCTTAGTTCTAGAATGTTGAACAGGATTATTTGCAATTTTAATGGCACTTTCATTATCACACAAGAGTGGCACTTTATCAAATATAATCCCATAGTCCAAAAATGTCTGCTTCATCCATAGTAATTGAGCACAACAACTGCCTGCAGACACATATTCAGTTTCAGCCATGGAGAGAACTACAGAATTTTGTTTCCTAGATGACCATGATACTAAGGATCTCCCCAACAGCTGACAGCTACCAGATGTGCTTTTACAATCAATCTTGCATCCAGCATAATCAGAATCCGAATATCCAATTAATTCAAAATTTGCATCTTTCGGATACCAAAGTCCTAAACTGGGATAACATTTTAAATACCTAAGGATTCTTTTAAGAGCAGTTAAATGACTTTCCTTAGGATCAGACTGGAATCTAACACATAAACACACACTAAACATGATATCAAGCCTAGATGCAGTAAGATACAGAAGACTACCAATCATAGACCTCTAAAGTTTAGAGTCGACCGATTTGCCGCTTTTGTCCATGTCCAGGTGTCCATTGTCACCATGGGGGTTTTGATTGCCTCAGCGTCTTCCATCCCAAAGTGCTTGAGCAAGTCCTTCACATACTTCGTTTGACTCACGAACGTACCGTTCTTGAGTTGCTTGATTTGAAGTCCGAGGAAGAAGCTCAGCTCGCCAATCATGGACATCTCAAACTCCCTAGACATCATCTCTCCAAACTCATGACAGAAATGTTCATTAGTAGAGATGCATAAGTACTGACGGGAGAATGTTGTGTGCCAATAGGACTGGTCGACTTCTACACTAGACTTATTCTATCGGTACTGTATGTGTCTACTGACAGAATATCTCAAAAATTCCTATCGGCAATATGTAGTGTGCCGATAGAACCGTTCGCCTTCTACAAATATTTTTATTCTATCGGTAATTGATTCTTATACCGTTAGAATATATCAAAAATTGCTTAGAACTATTCGTCTTCAAATAGTTCTATTCTATCGGTAATGAATGTTTATACCGTTAGAATATAGCAAAAATATTTTAGAACTGTTCGCCTTCTACAACTAGTATTATTCTATCGGCAATGTACGTATATACCGACAGAGTGTGTACAAAAATTCCTATCGGTAATATGTATTGTGCCGATAGAGCCATTCGCCTTCTACAGATGTTTTTATTCTATCGGTAATTTATTTGTATACCGTTAGAAGATATATAAAATTACTAACGGTATGCGGTTTTTGTACCGATAGAACTTATCTAGTACTATAAATACACGGGTATGTCTCTTTCATTCTCACAGTTCATCTGGGGCTCGTAGTCCTAACCCATAAGCTCCATGGACGGCCGGCGCACCTCTACAGGCGACTGTTGCACATCCGCACCTCCATCGACACCCTCTAGACTTCGGCATCCCAAGCAAGGTACGTAAAATTTCGGCAATATTGTTAGATTATTCTAATCCCATTATGGCAATTATTCTGCAATTTTTGTATCCTTCATTTTGATGTGTCTTCTTTTCAATATGATTATGATCTGTGCAGGTCCTTGGATGATGCTCATGAGGGGCAACGTATTTCACTGTTCTTCATCGCAGTACGCTGCCTACGTTGGCTTGTTGGCGAAAGAAACGGTGAAGATCACCGTCGAGAGCTGGAAGAACGTGAAGGGCGAGATCTTGGTTGGCTCGGTCGAGAAGATCCTTAAGCCCGGCGTGTTTCTCAAATCAGGACCTATAGAAAGCATCTTACATTTTTTTGCATGCACCAGCTTGTGGCCAGATGCTTACCTGCTTGGAGAAGAAGAATTGTTGTTATTTGCACAGCCATTCTACACCATCACTACACAGAACAACATCTTGGAAGGTAGGTTCTTTTTGTTAATAGAGTTGAGTTGAGTTGATCGAGTTTGAGTCCGAGGAAATCACCAATACAAATGTAAGTCGACGGCAGTTCCAGCTCCTCGGGCGTCTTCGAACTGAACTCCTATGGTTAAGTCCAATGTGGTTCAGACATTTACTGTTTTGGATGAATGGATTTGTGATGTATCAGGTCTAACTTATAGTCGGTAGTTGCATTGTCACAACCTGCAAAGGTTCTCTTTTATGTAAAATATACGGGCCACTGGGTCCTCGTCGTGATCTGTTGTTAATTTCAGACGTGGCTTTTCTAATATACATCGAATGGGTGAATTGTTGTATTTGTATATTGTTGTATATTTGTGTATCATGTATTGCTAATTGGGACATGAACTTGAATGTGTAGGGAGTATTTGTGTATTTAATTGTATTGGTAGGTAGGTGTGTATTTGTACTGCTGTTTTAGACATGTACCTGAATTTGTATTGGTGAACTGGCATGTGTATGTTTGTACCTGAATTTGTGAACTGGCATGTGTAATTTCTTTGGCAAGATGAAGTCCCAAGTACCTAAGAAAAGTATTTTTGTGTCTCCTAGTTAATCCACAAATTAGCATTTCTTGAAATATTGCTTTATCTTTCAGTTAAGATCTGTTTGATGTAAGATCTGTTTGATGTTACATTGATATGATTCCTTGGATGTGAGAACTAGTGTCATGTGTGATTGGTACAAGTATCTCCTCTAATGGTAAATACACATATTTACTGATAGAAAACACATATATTTGCTCAATCATGCATCATCTAACGGTAAATACACATATTTACTGATAGAAAAACTCATGTTCGTGTGTCATGCATCATCTAACAGTTAATACACATATTTACCGATAGAACAAAACCTGTACGTGCTGTGTCATGCATCATCTAACGGTCAATACACATATTTACCGATAGAAAACACATATATTTGCTCAGTCATGTATCATCTAATGGTAAATACACATATTTACTGATAGAACAAGACCAGTACTTGCTCAGCAATGTACATTCTCTAACGGTATGTGTGTGTTTTTACCGATAGAATACATGAGCGACAAATTACCTTAGTTAGTCTAACGGTTATTTCATGTATTTACCGTTAGAAAAAGCTCCATTATAAGGAAAACCCCACTCGACCATTGCTGAGCTGCTCTTTAATTTGTTCTGTTGCACTCTGTATCCCTCTGTTTGTGATGAAAGTTCCACGCTCGCAGCTACACTACTAGGGTGATCAACGCAAGCTGGAGGGAAGTTGATTGCGCCCCTCTCTTTAAGGTATGCTTAATTGTCGACACTTATCTCTCTCTCCCTCTAGATCTCCCTCCCTCTCTACTTGCAAGCTAGCTGTATTGTGTAGTTCCAAATTTGTAGCTCTAAGTTTGGGAGCTAGGTAGCTGGAAATGCGTCATGTTTTAGGAGCTAACTAGCTTGTATTGTTTAGTTAGCTAGGTTAATTAGTGTTAATTTCGTCAGGCTAGGGTTCAACACATCTGTTGTAAGAGGCTGTACATGTA
The DNA here is from genome assembly GCA_019359835.1 of Pharus latifolius. Taxonomy (NCBI): domain Eukaryota; kingdom Viridiplantae; phylum Streptophyta; class Magnoliopsida; order Poales; family Poaceae; genus Pharus; species Pharus latifolius. The sequence continues at coordinate 38,601,758 of CM033325.1, forward strand.
TATATACATAACTTAATCGGGCAGGTTTCATGCATGGCTGACTCGTTAAATTTTGTTAATTGTAGATGGACAGGAAATATTGGATGTATGGAATAAAACGTACTACTCTTGAATATTTGGATGGTGTGAATGAATTTATTAAATTTGCTGAGCAACAAAAGGAGAGGAAGGGAGAGAAAAATATACTCTGTCCTTGTACAGATTGTATGAACTTGAAGAGGTTTAGCAACTCTGATCAAATTAAGAGTCATTTGATTCGTCGTGATTTTAACGCGCGATACACCCGTTGGATATGGCATGGCGAAGATCTTGAGGAAACAAGCACCACTACTACCAATCAGCAGGACTCGGATGTAGATTGCAATAATATCGATGATCATCCGAATTGTGATAATGTTCATTCCGATGTGCATGTAGATGATGATGGTGACAATCTAGATGAGATGTTACGTGATGTAGAGGAAGATTACAACGAAAACGACTTCTGTGAATTTGAGAAACTGATTGCTGACTCTGAGAAGCCTCTGTTCCCTGGATGTGCAACATTTACAAAACTGTTTTCTGTGCTGAGATTATATAACTTGAAGGCAGGCAACGGTTGGAGTGATAAGAGTTTCACGGCACTATTAGATCTTCTAGCGGACATGCTTCCAGAGGGAAATGAGTTGCCAAGATCTACTACCAAGCCAAAAAACTGTTGTGTCCGTTGGGAATGGAAATCGAAAGAATACACGCATGCCCAAATGATTGTGTGTTGTACCGTAATGAGTACTCCAGTTGCATGTTTGTCCAAGATGCGGCGCATCGAGGTATACGTGTAGAGACCGGATTAATAGTGAACATCACGAGGTAAAGAAAGGACCTCCGGCGAAAACTGTGTGGTACTGGCCTGTGATACCTAGATTGAAGCGGCTGTTTGCAAATCCGAAAGTCGCGAAGCACTTGCGTTGGCATGCTGAAGCCCGGAAACAAGACGGAAAACTGAGACACCCAGCTGATTCTATTCAATGGAGAAACATCAACAGAACATTTGCTGAGTTCGGCGGCGAACTTAGGAATATAAGGTTCGGGCTGAGTACAGATGGTATGAACCCACATGGTAATATGAGCAGTTGGCACAGCACTTGGCCGGTTCTTTTATGCATCTACAATCTTCCTCCTTGGTTATGCATGAAGTGCAAGTACATCATGATTGCGTTACTAATCTCAGGACCCAGACAACCCGGAAATGATATTGACGTGTTTCTAGCGCCTTTAATCGAGGACTTACAGAAATTGTGGAGCGAGGGGGTGCAGGTGTAGGATGCATACAAGAAAGAGAATTTCATCTTGCGGGCCCTGATATTTTGCACCATAAATGATTTTTTGGACTACGGCAATTTGTCGGGGTATAGTACGAAAGGAGCCAAGGCTTGCCCTATTTGCCTAGATGAAACTGAGAGCATGTGGATGCGAAACTGCCGAAAAACAGTGTGCATGGGTTACCGCAGGTTTCTTCCGGTGCATCACACGTACCGTAAGAAGAGAAAATCATTTAACGGGAAGCCTGAGAAGGGATCAGCTCCAGTGTTTCTGACCGGTAAGGAGATTTACTCGCGCGTGAAGGACATCAAAGCTGAGTTCGGTAAGCATTCTAAACCTCGAGAAAAAAATGTTTGGAAGAAGAGATCGATTCTCTAGGATCTACCGTACTGGGAGCACTTACAAGTTCGACATTGCATTGACGTCATGCACGTAGAGAAAAATGTCTGTGACAGTTTGATTGGTTTGTTGTTGAACATTCGGGAAAGACAAAGGATGGTATGGAAGCTCGTCATGACATGGTGGAAATGGGGATAAGGACTGAGCTTGCACCTTTAGAGAATGGAAAGCGTACATACCTGTAACACCCCGATTTTTCCCAAATCCTGGCGTGTCTTGTCCCTTTCTATTTCAGAACGAGATCCCTGTTGTGCCAGCAGCTTACCCCAAAAAGGTTGGCAATCAAACTCTTGTCATTCATACCTTTTCACAAATCAGCCCTTTTCAGATTTGTCAGAAGCCCAAAAAGACTAAAAGTCTCAGACCACCTCCAAACTTTGATCTGATTCAGTGAATATCTCCCATTCACTATTCTGAACATTTTTCCCTTCTGGAAGAATTTCCAAATCCTGCCCTAAACCTGAGTTTCGACCCTCGCCGTTTTTGAAACCCTAATTACCCTGTTTTACCCTATAGTCGTTTTCCCCAACTTTTGTCGAAACCCTTCAGATCTTGCCCGATCTTGTCAAACTTTGGCCGGATAAGTTCTAATAATCTTTTGCAACTTATCTGCGAAATCAGATTTCAGATCGGACCCTTAGATCTCCAGATTTGCAATCAAGCCCAATTCTATTTCAAACTTTCCTTGCAGATCAGTCCTTTTTATTGCAATTAGGCCCCTGGCTGTGTTTCAACAGAAACCGCCGCAAAGCTTCGCCGCGTTCTTCGCCGCCGGTGAACTTCCAGAGCTGCCACCACCTTTGCCACGTACCTGACACCCGTGCGCATTCGTGGCACCGCCGTGGACGCCACCTCGGCCGCGCCAGCACAACCAATTTCTTCCCCACGCGCGAGCCCGCGAACCAGCAAGTCCAGCTTCGCCCGTTCGACACGTCTCGGCCACGCGTCGATGGAGCTTTCACTTCATCGTTCTCTCGTCGCTCGCGCCAGTGCCATCCACTGCCAAAATCCTGCACCGCTGCACGCCAGTGCCTCGCCATCATCGCCGGCACAAGTTCCCGCTGTGTCCGGTCGCTTCGCGGTCGATTTCGTCACCGCTGTTCCCTGAATTGTCGACCAGCAGATGGCTTCAGCAGCTATAAATACCTCCACAGTGCATTGCTTCAGTTTCCAGTACCAGAAAACCACCAACTCTCCAGCGCCGCCGCGAACAGCTTCTTCCCCGGTGAGCTGTTTTTGAGGCCACCGCCGCCAGAGCTCTCCACAGCCCCAATCTCCAATCCAAGGCCACCAGTAAGCGTCCCTTACCTCCCTCTCTGTGTCCTACCAGTTAATTGCACCAGATTGAACCCCATCGCCGGTGATCGCCGTAAACGGCCGTTTGCCCTGTTCCGGCAATGCTGGCCAATCTATCTCGAATTAGCCCTCGAGCCTGTGAAGAGAAATGATCAGTGAGTTATTTCAAGCAAGCCTGTGTACTTAGATTTCCAGATTGAGCTTAAATTGATGGTTTCCCCAAATCCGGATTTCACCAGTCGCCGGCGATCGTCGCCAGGCTTCTCCGGTGATTATCTGACCAAACTAACCGTGCCAACAGCTTCCTTATACCTCCTAGATGCTCTCCAAGCTTGGATTAGAGTTCTTTCGGCCTGTAGCAGAAACCCACAGCTGGCAGTGCTTCTTCTCCGGCGCCGATGACCGGAAAAGTGTTCCCGGCCGTTTCAGCCCAAATCACCTTGTCATTTAGATGTGCCTTAGCCTCCTGAGCATTATTGTCCACTAGCTCGATCCCTGAATCGACCTGAATCAAAAGTTATTCCAATGCCAAGATCACTGTCTAGAAGCCCAGTTCATGTCCAAGTCACCACAGTTCATCACTGAATTTCATCACCTCCAGCCACTTTCAGCCCTAGATCCTGTTGACTTAATTGCTCCTGTTATCAATGCCTACCTCCCAGACAAAGTTGTGCATCAATTGGAGCCCTGTATCAAAAGTTATGTCAAGCCCTAGATTTTGACAATGTCTGCACTATGTCAGTGCATGTCAGCCACTGGCATTAGCCTTGTTTGACCCCTTCTGGTTGAGCAATGGAAATGTCACTTTGTCCCCTAGATTCCTGGAGTTGTGTTCTACATCTTTTCCTTCTGTCACTTCTCCAGAAAACCATCCTAATACCAGTTTAAAGCTATGCCAAAGACGTGAACTGAATGTCGACCCTTTGACGTTCAATCCTTTTTAGCCGTTTCTTCGACCAGAACCCTTGTGACCTTGCCCTAACCTTTTCCCCTGCATGCATGTCTTATTTACTCAATATTTTCTATGGAAACTATTTTATGTATGCTTATGTAGTGTGTGTATTGTATTGCTTGTGTCCGCCGCAGTGCCCGAAGCTGAAGGAGCGGAAGAAGTCTTTGAAGATTCGTCTGAGTAATTAGACCTAGCAGTGCAAGGCAAGTCTCAACCCCTTGATCATGTTTCACCTAGTATTTTGATATAAAGTAGATTAACTGTTTTCAAGATATATGCATGCTGAGTATTTGATAAAACTATGTTTAGAAACATGTGAATAGATATGACCCAAGTCTTATGTGGAAACCCCCTTTTGAGATTGAATCATCATGCAACCTTGTCACCCTAGGATGCTATGCTTAAACTCTAATCTTATTTAAACATACATGTTAAGTGTGAAATGGCTAATATGTGAGAAATGAATTTGAAACTCTTTTTGTGAAAGAACATGTGAAATTAGAATTGATAGTGAGGATTGGATTGTATGGAGAGGGTGCGGTGCGCACCAGGGAATGTGAATGCTCCTCACTATTGGTTCATAAGGACGAGAACCTTGTGCTGTGTCTCTATGCGAATTGTAAACGTACCAACCACTTGCCTGGTATGGGACGGGCACAACTTAGTAGCTTTTTGGTATTAGCAGTTCCCTGCATGGTTTGACGATCTGGTTTCTCGCGTGGAAACTGGAAGGCCAAGGTTCGGCCATGAGTGATGTGAGTTCAGAAAAATGATGAGAGGAAAAGGCGTAAATGAAGGAAGGCGCCCTAGACCTGATTAAGCCGTGAGCGGCTGTAATCTTAAATGGTCGTATGTCTCGCGTGGACATAGACCAAGGCTATGTGTCCTGCGGGAACATAGACCAGAGAGGCTAGGAAGTAAGGCAGTGGGGAAGACCCACAACGGTACTTGAGACTTAATTGTCTATTTACCGGACGGGGATACTGTTAATACTAAACTGCAAAAGCGTTGTGTGATCTCGGCCTTGTCACATGTGTATAAGTCACATGGAGCTGTACCGACTTGAAAGCCGAGTGAACCAGTGGATTTAAAAAGAGGTACACCTTTGCAAAGTGTAAAAGAAGTATCAGATACTCTGTACTCCCAGGTTCAGGAGTCTTTTCGTAGTGGATGATATCCACGGGTTATAGCACAAGTAATGATTTGGAATGTTTTCATAATACGGTTGATAAAAGTGATGACTCATGGGAGACCATCACACATAACGATTTCCAAAGTATAACTTAAGATTTACAAAACCCCGTTGCTGAAAACAAAACCCTCATTTGAGAGATCAAAGAATTGAAATCTATACTATTTATAATTATAAGTCTTAAACCCTTTTCTTGATCACTCCTCATCTATATACCTACTTTTTTGTAATGAGACTTGCTGAGCATTGTGTAAAAACATGCTCACCCTTGCCTTTGCAAACAAATTCAGAAGAAGACTTGGAGAATTCCGATTCCCCTGGCCTTGAGCACCAAGAAGAGGAAAGAGTCTTTCCAGACGATTTGAGCTTCTAGGAGGGTCATGAGCCAAGTTGAGTCCGATGTGGAGGAAGCCCTTCCAGAGCCGCTGCAGAAGGAAGTGAAGACCCTTGTGGTTGCTTTTTGTGTTGTTTTTCTGTGTTCGGTACTTCCATACCGATTCTTAATTTTGAAAAACTCTCTACTTTTTGTATCAACTTTAATTAGTGCCACCCTTGGCATTATGATATTGTAGTAGTGGTCCTCGTGACCTTGTACTTGCTTTATCTACCAGCTTTATTATTGGAAGTGAATCCTGTTGTTGTGAGCTTGTGTTGTACCTTTCTGTGCGCAATCTACCTGGGCGGTTGCCAAGGTGACCCTCAAATGGGGGTCTCACAGCGAATGGTATCAGAGCAAAGGCTCGACTGTAGGTCGTGACCCTATAGACATTGGCGTCCCTAGAAAGAAAATCGTTAGTTTATTCGACTAAAATCTAATTACGAAAATCTAATTTGTCTAAGAAAAATATATTATGTAGTTATCCTTTTTGATTATTTGAAAAAGCTTTAAATATTATTTCCAACTTTTAGGTGTTTTTGTGTTATGTCTCCTTAGATAGCTTTCGTGCTGCGTGGTAGTCTACGAAATCCCAGAACTTGGAATTGAACCTGATGGGCGCAGATGAAGATCAGGAGGAGGACTCAGAGGAAGTAGAGCCTCACGGTTCTTCCAATACCGACGTGTGATCCCAGACTTTCCCCTGGTTTAACCTTTTGTGCCTAACCACAGCAGACGTTAGATCTTTTGTGTAGTAGTTACTTGTCTTGATGTGTGTTGGTTGCTGAATATTCTTGTAAGCCATAGAGGCAAAACTATGTATTTTATAAAAATTTAATTTATGAAAAACATCTTGCACTTTCCAATCCTTGTCTCACGGATTGATCCCAGCTTTCCGCTTGTACACTATCTGCGTTTCCCTTTGAATCAGCAATCTTTTCTTTGACCGCCTGTTAGAGTAGATGGGTTAACTCAAGAGGAAGATCTCATGGAATAGAACCCGAGGAAGATACCAGTGACATGAGGAACACATCTGAAAGAAGAGCCCGTACCAATTAAGATCAACCCGGATCACCAACCCCCATGTCATAAGGAGGAAATATCAATGATATGTTAATATGGATGCAGTGAGAATCCCAATCAAATCCAGCTGTAGAAATATTGCCTTTTTGTATCGGCAACCTAGGATTCCTAGCAGTTTTGCTAGTTTTGAATCTTAAAGAGTTAGACATCATCCTTGGAATGGACCGGATAGCCAAAAACACAAAGGTCAGATAGATTGTAAGAAGAAGACCGTCATTCTAACCAACGTCAAAGGAGAATAAGTCACATTCCGTGCAGAATGGAAAAGAAAAGAACAGAACAGAGCAGAACAGAACATAAAAGAAGAGAAGAAGAAAAGAAAAGAAAGATCTCCATTAATTGACCATATGGACAGCTTGAACAGTGTTGAAGAGATCAAAGAAAAGAATATCCCAAAGACTGTATTCATGACAACATATGGATTATATGAGTTTACAGTGATGTCATCCGGATAAATGAATGCACCGGCAATGTTCATGAATTTAATGGAAAAAGTTCTCATGGAATACTTATGCAAGTACATTATCGTGTTTGTGGACGATATTTCCATCTTTTCCCCGAGAACGAGGAGGAGCATAATTAGCATCTAAGTTTAGTGCTAAGGAGGTTAGCAGATCACCAATTGTACGCCAAGATTGATAAGTGTACTCTCTGGTTGAAAAAGATTCTTTCTTAGACCACATTATATCAAGTGAAGGAATATTCATGCATTCATCAAAGACTCAAGCAGCACCACAATATCAGTTAAGTCTACAGTACCCAAGACCCATGACAGCCAAGTGCCTGGCTTGTCACAAAAGCCACTGTTAACGTAATTGTCCCCACACTGCTACCATCAGGGACAAATTGGTCATTGTCAAGAGAAATCCCCTAGAGGAATCTGTCAAATCCAATAGCCAAGAGAAGAAGTGAAGGTCAACAACAGCCTGCAGTTCAGACACTAATCCCAATGCCTGCCCCGATACAACAGTATGGATAAGAAACTCCAGCTGCAAGAGAAAGATTTCCAACTAACCATAGAAGAAGTTGAGGAAACCCGGTACCAACTCAAGGCAGACTCAACTATGTCACATCAGAAGAAGAAAGAGGATCATCAGACAAAAATCTTTACTATTTAAAGTGGACTGAATATGACGTATCTAGAGTACCCTATCACTACTCAGTTTCCCGACTCTAGGATGCCAGTAAAGTCAGTGTGCAAAGGAGTAAAATTTAATATAAGTGAAAGGAGTTCTCTGCTAAACTACTGGCACTAGAACTACAAGGATTGAGAGGTTACACCTAGAATGGACTGGTTGTCGGAGCATGAAGGACAAATGGATTGTGAGTGTAAGGCCGTTGCCCTTACTAGTCCTAATGGAAAAGAAGTTTTGTTCCAACCCTGAGAGGATGTTAGTAGAACACCCAGCCCAAAATCCGCACAGTTCGAAGAAAGAGGTGAACCAGATCCCTGAAGTTGGAAGATACCCAAGCGTGTTTCCAAAAGAGTTACCAGAAGTGCCCTGATTAAGGTTTTGAACTCAATGTTGAACTGAAACCTAGAACAGCAACCGTATCAAAAATACCATATCGGATGTCATTCAAGGACCAAGAGGAGTATCCTGACCACCTACGAAAAGTCTTGGATAAACTAAGGGAGCAACAATTTAATGCTAAGCCGGATAAGTGTGAATTTGGACACAGGAAGTTTCGTTTTTAGGTCACCTGACGACAGCCGAAGGAGTGCAAGTGAATCAAGTTAAAAGTCGAGACCGTGAAAGAGTGGTAACAACCAGAATCAGCGACAGATATCAAAAGTTTTCTTGGATCAGCTGAGCACTATCACCGATTCATTACCTCCATTTGTGGAGCTTAATTAGAAGATTTTTCTGATATGAATATTTGGCGCAACTGTGTCCTTGTAGGTAATTGATCCGGATAGACTGGACGCTTTGCAACACGACGTGGTTACAACTCTTTGTCAGCTCGAGATGTATTTCCCTCCATCCTTTTTTAATGTTATGGTCCATCTGATTGTTCACCTTATCAAAGAAATTAAGTTTTGTGGACCCGTGTGCCTGCGCTACATGTATCCATTTGAGAGATTTATGGGTGTATTGAAGGGATACGTAAGTACTTGTCGTCGACCCGAGGGGAGTATCATGGAAGGTTATGCCGCCGAGGAGGTGATTGAATTTTGCACAGATTATATGGCTGGGGTTGACCTAATTGGCGTTCCTAGGTCCCGACACGAGGGTAAGCTTCAGGGCATCGGAACGATTGGATTCAAAGCTATCGTCCCCGTTCGTGATGTGTACGCAAAATCACATTTTTGGGTCTTACAACACATGACGGAGGTCGAGCCATACATACACGAGCACAAGGTAATGTTACGGTCACAGAATCCTTCGAAGTCAGACGTTTGGGTCACCAGAGAACATAACAGGAAATTTGCTGGGTGGATCTAAGAAAGAGTCACGCGAGCTGTCGAGGGCTCCGTAAGTGAAACTGTGACATGGTTGGCTAGAGGCCCAAGATTCACTGTAGGAACTTGGCAGGGGTACGACATTAATGGGTATTCATTTTACACAAGAGCTCAAGACGCCAAGAGTAGCACGCAATGTAGCGGAGTGACACTGTTTGCTATTTCCGAGGATGCCAGGTCAGTAAGGGCGCTGAACTCATATTATGGTGCTATTGACGAAATATGGGAGCTCGATTACGGATTACTTAAGATTCCCCTGTTTCGATGCCAAGACGAAGACGATCCATTCATACTTGCAAAGCAAGCCACACAGGTATTCTACATCATTGACCCGGCCAATCCAAACTTGCATGTTGTCCTCCACAGCAAGAGACGTATTGTTGGGGTCGAAGACGTTGTCGACGAAGAGGAGTATAACCAATTCGATGAAATACCTCCATTTTTAGAGGACATTCAATCTATCCCTACTGAAGATATTGACGAAACAACGTATCTGTGAGATGATCACGAAGAAGGATTATGGGTTGAGAACCATTGATGATTATTTTCTATTTCAGGGATAAATGCCAAGCAAACAGCCCACAAGTTTTGCAGCAAGGTGAGGAACTTATCATTAATACATCAGGCAGTACATTTTTCTTTAGAACTTAATGATAAGCTAGTTCACAGCATTAATATATCTCAATTTTACTCCACAGCATGAGTTCTAACATGTACAGTACCTTTATCCTGTAAGCACTTAATTCTTCCCTTCAAATAGCACTTGCAAAACTCTCATTGCAGCCTCTTGCTTCTTCAAATTAAGCTCTCCAAAAATCAACTTTTCTGACGGTATTTTGTTATTTGTACCGATAGAAAAGGACATCCACTACTTTAATGTGTCTCAGGCACTTCAAAAGTTTCGTTGCGAAAAATTTACTTATTCTATCGGTATTATTATGTTTTACCGTTAGAATAAATTCGTTAGTTCACGGTATTTTGTTGTCTGACGGTTTTTTGTTGTTTGTACTGATAGAAAAATACTCTGGTGCTTCGAATTCTCAACTGTGTCGCCATGCGTCGCCTTGGAAATTCTATAAGTACCTCGCCATGCGTCGCAGTATTTTGTTGTTTTTCTAATTCTCGAATGCTTCGACTTCTTATCTTCTCTTTCATAATGGCAACCTCCATAGGATTGTCATTCACGCCCTCCCCGGTAAGAACTCTAAATCTCCTGGGTTTACCCTTGTATTGTTAATCCATATTCAGTACATTCTTGACCTGTTGCTTTGCACAGGGAATGAGAGTCGTGGAAGACACTGGCAAAGTAAAGGCCGAGCTGAGGGCCCTCCAGGAGGAGCACAAGCTCCTTACGGACAAGCACACTCAGCTACGGCTTGAACTGGACGATCTCCTCCGGCGCATTCAGCATATGAAGACGGCTGGTGACAATTCCAGGGCGAGGACGAGGCATCTTCGGGAGGAGAAGCAAGCCGCAGATATTACCATCGCTGGCTGCGGTTTGACTATGAAGGATACCATAGCGAAGCTGAGGGAGGTTGCAGGCCTTCTCGACGCGGTAGTAGTTGATCCTAGGGACAACTTGTCGTTAGAGGAGTCTTGCGTCCTGGCTGCAAGTCACACTGACTCTATTCTACATGCAGCCAGGGCTAAGACCACCTCTTGACCTAGCATTTTGGGTTTTATTTTTTTTTATAAGTGATAAAATAACAATGAATGAACAATTTCTTTTTATGTCAATTTTCTAATTTTCCGGCTATCTTCCCTCTTTCTTTATCATTCTGCTGCTTTCAAGTACGGTCTGTTTGATGTTAAATTGTGTGTACCTTTTCATTTTCTGACGGTATTTTGTTGTTTTGACCGATAGAAAAAAGGGAACCCAATACTATAATCTCAGGCACTTAATTAAAAACTTTTTTTGGGGAAAATTGGTCTCACGGGATTTTATTGTTTATACCGATAGAAAAAGGCATCCACTACTTCAAATATTTTTCTGGGAAAATTACTTATTCTATCGGTAGTATTTTGTTGTACCGATAGAAACGGACATAATTCTATCGGTATTATTTTGTTTTACCGATAGAAAAGGTCATCCACTACTTTATTACTCGTACACGGCCCTTGAGGTTTCCTCTAGTCGAATAGTTCCAACTTAGAGCACTGCGTCTCTTCGAGAGCGAAGAAAACCACAACCTCCGCCGTGACCACTCACTTCCTCTCTCCCACACGACGATCGCCGGTTGGACACTGGTTCGCCACTGCCACCGGTTCTTATTTTCGTCCTTCACCGGCCGCCGCTGTGTTCTACACCGCCTCTCCATCACCACAACTGATCGCCGTAAATACCCTAATTCGTCGTTCTATTTCCAGCATCTTCCTTATTTGATCCTAGTGTTTTGTACGTACTAATTCTTCGAGTTTTGCAATTACACTAGGGTTCCCTATTGTATTGGATTATGTACATTCCGCAAGCAATGTTGATTTAAATTAGAGCTGACATAATATGTTCTAGTGCTGTAATGAACCTATTTTGAGATTTTAACTTATCTATACTGCTGTATGTGTGATCAATTGTATCCAACTGCCATGTAATGCACATTATATGTTGGAGGTGTTCTTACACATATTCTATCGGCAGCTCATGTGTTTACCGATAGAAAATATTTCTGAACAAGTATTAAAACTTTGGATATGGAAGGACATGAGCCATGCAATGTACTAGTTTAGTTGGGAATTTTTACTCACTTGGTATGAATATATGGCAATGTGGATGGGTCTTCGATGTATATGTTTCAAATGCATATACATGACTTTTCCCAAACTAATAGATGTGATGAAGTCCTGATGACTTGTATACAGGTAATGCTAAAGATAACCAAGAGAGGGTGCTATAAACCATATTATTCCTTTTTTGGTTGTGACCTACTTTATGTGCTAGTTCAATATCTTTATATTCCATTAGCATTAGATTTGTCAGATTATGCACAGTGGCACTTAGATGCTTGTGTGCATATTTATGTGTGAAATAATAATGCTGGCCCATGAATATTAGAATAGCAAATCATGGAGAATGTTATGTGATGACAGTGAATGGTGGCTTATCAACAAAATTCCATATATAGAGAACATTGTTATATTTTATCGGTATCTCACGTGTTTGCTGATAGAAAAATTGTTATGTTCTATCAGCAGCTCATTGTTTACCGATAGAAAAAATTGTTATGTGTGAAATAATAATGCTGGCCCATGAATATTAGTTTAGAAAATCATGGAGAATGTTGACTTAAACCAAGATTATATGATGCGAGTGAATGGCGGCTTATCAACAATATTGCAAAACAATATGTTATATCGGTATCTCGTATCTTTGCCGATGGAAAACATTGTTATGGTCTATCGGCAGGTCATGTGTTTACCGATAGAAAATATTTCTAAACAGTTCAGGAAGTAATTTATGCATGTATTTCTTTTAGTATTATTTTCTTCGGACATCCCTTTTGCAGCCCTAATTAGTCTCCAGTCCTGGGCTGAGTTATGGAACTCCAAGAAGAATTAATTGCCATATGTTGCCTGCTTCCTATATGAAAATGTGTAGATGAAAACGCTGAGAAATAGAATCTTATCTTCTATTGCATGGTAGCTTTTGTGTTTACCGATGGAAAAAATATTTAAAATAGGTCCTTTTGCTTTGTAAAATGATTTGGTTTATGTTTCCATTAAATTTTTTATGGTTTGTTGATGGTTTTGTAGGGAAAGACATGTCGTTGTCTTCATCGGATGGTACTAGTGGTTCGACTAGCGCCAACCCCAACGTAACTGAAGATGCAGCTGTTACATCCCAGCGCAAGAGGGTGGGGCGAGGCGCGACGACGTTGGGCCGTTGGGCCAAACGCACGAATCTTTCTTGTAAGTTCAACCAATTTGGGAGGCCGATTGGAAAGAATGCTGGGAAGTACGCGGCCTACGTTGGGCTGTTGGCGAAAGAAAGGGTGAAGATTACCGTCCAGAGCTGGAAGGACGTGACGACGGACGAGAGGGATAGGTTGTGGGCGGAAGTGAAGGTTAAATTAACTAAAATCGCTGAACTCTTTCGTAATCACGTTCTCTTGGCTTATACTAAAGTTTAACTATCTCGTGATTAATTGTATGCATTTTTTGAAAACAGGCTAAGTGGAACATCCTCGACGATACACCTAGGACGGCCTGCTCGAAGGACATGAACGGAACAAGGAAAACCTTTAAGAGCTGGCTCGTCAGTAACTTCCTCGCTGCGGGGAAATCTCCTTGCGAGAAGTACCCCTTCATATCGAAGGAGGTATGGGAGGAATTCACCAAGCAGAAGGGGATTGAGGAGTTCAAGGCCCTTAGCGAGAAGAATAGGGCAATCCAGAAGAGGAACGACCACCCGCATATGCTCGAATCCCGGGGCTATGCGGGGAAGGAGGAGCAGTGGAAGAAGGAAGACGAGCAAAATCCTGTCATCGACACCCCTGAGTTGCCGCTCTCCGAGATCCGGGATGAGAGGTGCAAGCGATGGTGGAGGGGGAGGGGGTCCGTGTCGTCCACGGGGTCTGTGCAGTTCGCAACCCCTGGGGACGTCGACGTTGTGAGGCGAATGGTAAGTTGGCTAACCTCGTAAACTATGTGCGCACAAGTGTATATAAGGCAATTTGTCTCACAAGGTACCTTTAACTGTAACAGATCTCTTTTGAGAAGGAAGCAGTGGAGGGATTGTTTACCCCACAGAGGGAGAACGACATCCTCACCCGGGCTCTAGGAAATAAGGAGCATCCCAGGCGGACACGGGCCGTGGGAGCCATTGTGTCGTGGAAGGCCAGTTTCGCAGATCCGGCTCCACCGAGGAAGAAGGCCTGCTCCTGGAAGGAAAAGGAAGCGGAGCTCTCCGATAAGATACGGGCTGAGGTACGGGCAGAGATACGGGCTGAGGTGCAGTCTGAGGTCGCACAAATGAGGAAAGAGTTTGCACGGTTGAGAGATGCATTGCTGGCCAAGAGTACAGATGCGGATCCCCAGGGCGACGGTACCCCGCGGGGTCGGATAAGCAGTTGCGCTTCGAAGGTCCTCACAGATCCAGTGGATCTACTTGAGGTACTGCAAACCTTCATCTGTGCACTTAAGTTGATGCCACTCCCATTCTGTTAGAGTTGTTTCGCTAACCTGTTTTAATATTTACAAATTTGCAGAAGTCGGAGGGCTGCATCCTACTAAATCACCTAGGCGATAGGCAGGAAGTGGTTGGATACGGCTTCGTATATCCGTCTGGGCCGGATGTCCGGGTCCACTGCGTACCTCTGCGGTTGGGGTTTGCAAAGGTACAGGTGGACATGGCCATGCCGGGCTACAACGATTCTTCGTTGCCAGTCCCAACAGAGGAACTGCAGACACTTACTGAGGCAGTGGGCTCCTACGTACAGTGGCCCAAGAAGTGTCTTCTAATACAACCGGTAAATCCTACACATTTTAGATTACATCCTACTCAGTACACTCAACTTGTAAAATCTAACATACGTGCTCATTAATTGAAGTGGCCTGCCGTCGGGCTACCAGGGGACTGCGCCCCTAGCTCGGGGCATGAGGCCTGATCTCGTGCGAACCTGGACACATCAAAAACGGCCTCGACTCAACCCAGCGCATCCACGCCTTCACCTCAGAAGAAAGCCGCCATCACCCCGCCCTTGCCTTCGAAGGTACGTGCTCAGTCCCCGGCAAAAGGCAAGGGCAAAGGCAAGGGCAAAGGACGACAGGGATAGCCGGAGAGGTTCAGGAACGGGTTCCCACTCATGTTGGAGGCAGCTTTGCGCAAATTGGATCGATCAACCAGAGACCTCCACGAGTAGTACCTGTAAGATCGAGGATGCCGACTAGAGGGGGGTGATTAGGAGGCTTTTAAATTTTCTTCCCCACTAAGCAATTTCAACAAGATAATCGTTTAAGCTAGATTATACAATGAGGCTTAAAACAATTTAATCAACTAGTTGCATTCAACCATGTATGTTATTCAACAAATCATGCAACAAAAGTAAATATAGCAATTGTGTCAAGATGAATGTAATGCAAAAGATAAATACGCAATTGACACAATATTTTTACCGAGGTCTCGGAGACTTACCCAGTCTCCCCTACTCCTCGTTGAAGCGCTCACTCGGAGCCTCGCTTCTATATCCACGAAGGATATCTCACTAGGGTTGCTCCTTCTCCACAGAGCACCACACCTTTCACAATCTTTTGCCGGCCTCTCCGACAAACTTCAATTGGAGAGATCTTGGCTCTCCTCCGGTACCGTCTAGGCGAAGGCGATCGCCAAGAGTAACAAGCCGGATGCGCTTTCACTTGAACCAGCCACGTGCTAGAAGCTCAATGATGCAAATGAGATGCTCAACACTTTAGCACTAGAAATCTAATGGAGATGAAGTGCACTAAACACTCACACAATCTCCCTCAAGCTCTCTCTCAAATCTACTCAAGATTTGGGCTCAATTCTAGCCTCTAAATGCACTAACACATATGCAACTCAATTGGCTAGGTTTTCAGCTGAAGAATGAAGTTTTGAGCACCCAAAAATGAAGCCAAACACGAAGTATTTATAGCCTCAACGAAAAACTAGCCGTTTGCAAGAAACCGGGCCAAAAGTTGTACAGGCCGGACATTGTCCGGCCACTTCGGACACTGTCTAGCCAGTACAAAAATTTCAGCCGTTGCAAACGTGTCAGTGACCGTTGGGCGAAATTTGTGAAGGCCGGAATAGATATGTCTCTGTTAACTCTCGGCTCAAAAAACTTGTACAGGCCGAACAAAGTCCGCCCAATTCGGGCAAAGTCCGCCCATAACGGACAAATGCCCCGGACGGATGCATTTGTCTCTATTTCATTTTTTGGCTCAAACAATTTGTACAGGTCGGACAATGTCCGGCCATTTTGGACAAAGTCCGGCCACTTCGGACAGATAGCCTCGGACGGATGCATTTATCCGGGCACTGTATACTGACAGTAAAATAAGCATAACTTTTGATCCAGAGATCCGATTGAGGTGATTTTTGGCTTGTTAAAAAGAGAACTCAGAGTTCTAAAATTTTTTCAACAGGAGAAAGACCTAGAAATGTCTAGAAACTTCTAGAAAACTCAGAAACTTTCCTGCTGTCAAAATGTCCAATCCAAAAATCATCTCAAATGCAATTTTAGAGTATTTGCACATACGGATTTGCCGTTTTCTCGCGGATGTGATTTGTGTCACTTAGCAACGACCACGACCACACAGGTCTTGACATCCGATCGAAAACAGGTGGTCGATAGGGTTTGGTCGAGCGTACGCAAGCGAGTCGAAGACTGGTACGACCAGTCCGAATCCTACGACCATGCCCAAACTCTAAACATAAAGCCGCCAAACAAGCGACACGACCACAACCACGACCACGTATCAACACTGATACGATCAGAATATGCAAATACGACCACGACCAGCTCTAGATAAATAAACCAATTTAAACAGCTGGCGATCACGACTAAGTGCAGTTTTCAAAACATTTAATCTAATGCACATGAACTACACTTAGACTCACTAGCAATGCAAGACACTAGTGCAAGATGATATGAATGCATCTGGGCTTCCGCACTAGATAGATTCAAGCTATTAGTTTCCGACCCCTCTTAATAGTACGGTCAAACTAGTAAAAAGAAACCTATCAACCCGGTCTGTCTCCAAACACCGAGACCGGTAAAACCCTAAGAAAACAATCCTTAATCTTGGATTTTACCTTAGGTGGAGTTTGACCTCGTGAAGCTCGATCGCTCGACGCTTGTCATCGCAAAGCTCGATCTCGCTACGCTTGACCACGCTAAGCTCGACATCTCGACGCCTGTCTTCGCAAAGCTCGGCCTCGCTAAGCTTGACCTTGCTCGAGATGTCTCACATCGTCTTCATCCTCTTCCCGCCCTTGCTTGTTTTTATCCTGCAACCATTCTGAGACTAGAACATATACACTCAATGCGCAAACGTTAGTCTCATTTGCAGTTCGTCATTAATCACCACCAGATAAATCACTCCACACAGGAGTTCACTCAACAATTTCTTTCTTCGGTGAAATGACAAAACCAATTTCAATGAACAACAAATGAGTAATGGATGAATCTCACAATCATATAGATCCATATATGATACAAGAAATGCCCACACGATCCATACTACTCAAGTTATGATATCAATCAATATGGATGACTAATATCATGAGCTCTCTCTCAATCATACATAGAGATATCAAATCCAGAACACGAAGTCATCAACCTTTTGCACAAACATGGATAACTAATCATCCTGAGCTCTCCCTCAACATGTGCATCGATATCAAATCCACAACTGAAGTCATCAACCTCAAGATTTAACATATAACATCTTGATCAATCAATTAGCACAAACTTGATGCAACCACCGAGCTCATCCTCTACATATGCATCAATATCAAACCCGCAATCGAGAAAAACATCCAATTCAGGGTTTACCGATAATCAATTCAATTTACTTGTGCTAAATCAGGATTTATCTAAATTGTTATTTAATCATCAAATCTGATATCTTCATATTAACTTTAATCATCATGGATTTATCCAAAATGTCATTAATCATCAAAACCTAGATACTAAGATCTACCTAGATCCAACAGTACCTACACAGAGCTCGGCGCAATCTGAACTTCTTAGTTCCCTACAGGCCTGGGTAGTTCCATCGTGAGCCCGGGAGTATATCCGTGGCACATGAGGATCTGTTCGACCTCTACAACTGGCGGGAGCTCAATATGTCCATCATACGGACTGGAGTCCTGTGAGTTTGCTGATGCTATGTATTGCTGTTTTCTAACTCTGTTTGCTAACTCTGTATTGTTTTAGTTCATTTGAAATGTAGTAACTTTCTGTGCAATACTAATGTCGTCCTTTGCATGCAGGTGCATGTACAGGCTAGCATCTGAGGCTGCGTGTGACAAGGTGGGTTTCCTCGACCCAGAGAAAATAAGCCTCACGATGCTAGAGCACGACACCACGCACGCTGAGCAGTACATATCCAAGGCGCTGATGGCGCAGCAGGACAGGGAGTTCATTCTGGTGCCGTACCACCAAAGGTTAGTGCATTTCGTACTAATTTAACTCAATCTTGTATGTTACACCTGAGATATACTTTGAGCTAGCGGTCCTCTTTTACGTACAATGCAGGGGCCACTGGATCCTCATCGTGATCTGTCCACCGAGGAACGAGGTGTACTACCTCGATTCGATGCGTGACAGATTATCGATCGAATATGTTGTCAAGGGGAATATGGAGGCGTAAGTAACTTATATGTTTGATTTAAATTTTGACCTCACTAGCTAATGATAATACATTAACCGGCAATACTAACTGAAATGCAGGGCTTTTGATAAATATGTGTCCGCTGGAGGGAGGCATGCCGCACCGCAGGGCTCCCTACTAGCTTGGAAAGAATATGAGGTACTCACGAGACTTTTTGTTTATGCTTAATTAGTTTATGGAAACAATAGCTAACATGTCTTCGCATATGCAATTATCTCAGTACCATCAGCAGCCGCAATCGTGGGATTGCGGGTTTTATGTGCTCGCTACATGTACGACCTAGTGCAGACAAACTTTTCCCAATTCCCCCAGGTAAGCATCGATAGCTAACTCAAATTTGAAAATTGGGTGTCACGTTCTAAATTAGGAAGTTAGTTACTCAGTATTCACACATGCTTGCAGATCGCCATGTCGAAAGACCAATACGAAAATGCAAAGATTAGAGATCTTCGACAAATCTGGGCTCAATATGTCATGGAGGAAGTTGCGCACAACCATCCGCCATGACAATTTTCTCTTTTTCATGTACTCTGTGCATAGACTGTTTATATACATGTGAATAAATATATATGTGAATAAATGTCCACATTGGATTGCAATTTGTAATTGTCCATATATATGTGAATAAATGTGAATAACTGTCTAATGTGTCAATCTGTTCTGTGAATTTACCCTTCTTTGCATCTGTACTGTATTGTGTATCCAATCTATACTGTATTGCATCTGTACTGTATATGTGAATGTACTGTATTGTGAATGTAAATAACGTACTGTATTTGTGAATGTTCTATCGGTAAATTCATTCACAACCGAGGGACTACTACCACTTTTTCTATCGGTAACTCATCCACAACCGAGAGACTACTGTATTTTTTCCTATTGGTACACTCGAAATTAACAGTTAGAAGAGTGTGACTTTTCCTGCCAGTGAACTCACACACAACCGAGAGACTACTACCACTTTTTCTATCGGTAACTCATCCACAACCGAGAGACTACTGTAGTTTTTTCTATCGGTAAACTAGAAATTAACCGTTAGAAGAGTGTGACTTTTCCTGCCGGTGAACTCACACATAACCGAGAGACTACTACTACTTTTTCTATCGGTAAACTCATCCACAGCCAAGAGACTACTGTCGTTTTTTCTATCGGTGAACTCGAAATTAACCATTAGAAGAGTGTGACTTTTCCTGCCGGTGAACTCACACACAATCAAGAGAGTACAATCGTTTTTCTATCGGTAAACTCATTTCCAACCGAGAGAGTACTAAGCTTTTTTTTGTCGGTAAACTTGTAATTAACCGTTAGAATAGTGGTACTTTCCCTGCCGCTAAACGTCAGACTACGATGGGTTTTCTATCGGTACACTCCTAAGATGCCGATAGAATAGTGAAGTTCTACTATCGGTTATTTACAGATAGAAAATGTTCTGTCTTGTTCTATCATGTCTATCTCTATCGGTACAAAAACCGATAGTAGAAGGGTGTTTTTTACCGATAGAAGAAAACTTTTCAGTACTAGTGCTAAATGAAACTAAACCTACATCGACACCGACAAAAGAGCAAGGCTGAATGAGGACGGTGCGCACACATTGTCCCAATCCAATCAAGGTTCACACTGAGCGCATGGAGGCAATGGACCGTGCGGCCTCCACTCTGAGTGAACACGACAAGCTAAACCAGAAGTTAGTGCTTGCCAAGTCGTTCACAAAATTGGTCACCATGGACAAATCAAAATTCAACGGCAACAAAATGAAGGATCATGCTGAAGAGTTGAAGTTTGTTAAAAATTTGATCAGGGAGGCTAATCTAGACTAGGCTAAGTCGTGTACCATTTTATTTTCAGTGTGTATCTGTAGAACTATGTATCCTTCATTTGTGCAATTAAAATGTTTTTGGAAAATAGCCATTGGATGCATCTGTCTGGAAAATAGTCGTTGGACGCATCTGTTTGAAAAATAGCTGTTGAACGCATCTACTTGGAAAATAGCTGTTGGGATATTCGACCTGGCCTATATAGACCGAACCATCCCAACACATACTTCTCACCCCTAGCAATACTCCGCTTTTACAAATACCTCTCCTTTCCAAATCTCTCTCCCTCAAAAATGTCGTCCAACTCTAGTTCAAGCACATACAGTGAAGATGAAGAGACCGTAAATACCTTGCGGAATCTCTTTGCGGGATTCGTCAATCTAGATTCCACCATGGTGGAGTCAGAAGAGCATCTTATAGCCAATATGCAAGCCAGGCTACAAGCTTCTAGCTCTCGCCGTTGTCGGTGAGGTAGCAGGCGATAGATCGACATGAAATGTGAAAACGGCCATAATCGCCTCATGTATACTACTTCTGTGAGGATTTGATTTACCCCAACCACCTGTTTCGTCGAAAATTTCGGATGCGCAGGCCCCTCTTTCTTCGAATCGTCGGATCTCTTGGTGAGTGGTCCACCTTTTTCACTGAAAGAAGAGATGTCGTTAACCATCGAGGGTTGTCTCATATATAGATGTGCACAACGGCCATTCATTTGTTGACGTATGGCTCTCCTGTCAATGCTGTTGATGAATACGTACGGATCGGGGAGTCCACAGCAATCCAGTGCTTGGAGAAATTTGTCAATGGAGTGATCGATAACTTCTGCAAGGAATATCTTTGAAGTCTGATCGTCGAAGACATGCAGCGCCTATTGCAACAAAGAGAGGCACACAGTTTTCTGAGAATGATCGGAAGCATAGACTAGATGCACTGGGAATGGAAAATTTCCCAGTAGCATGAAAATGACAATTTACTTGCGGCAATTACGGAGGCCTGACTATTATACTTGAAGCGATCACCTCCTAGGACCTTTGGATATGGCATGCCTTCTTTGGTGTTACTAGTTCCAATAATGATATAAATGTGTTGAACCAATCCTCCTTGTTCACTGATGTTTTGCAGGGACAAACTCCTCAAGTACAATATTTCGTCAATGGACATTAGTACAACATGAGATACTATTTAACAGATGATATATACCTAGAATGGGCTGCCTTTATGAAGACGATACCCTTGCCCCAGACAGAGATTGTTTGCGTAGCATCAAGAATGAGCGAGGAAAGATGTGGAGCGAGCATTTAGAGTTCTACAATCCCGCTTTGCCATTCTGTATGGCCTCGCCCGTTTTTGGCAACGCTCAACTCTCGTGAAAATCATGAAGGCATGTGTCATATTGCACAATATGATTTCTGAGGATGAATGAGAGTCTGATGGCCTACTCTACGATTTCGACAACAGTCAAGGGACTTCAAACGTAACACCGCCTCATATCGAACATGGTGGTATAATTGCTTTCGCTGATGTAATCAAGAGAAACTCTGACATTCGTACTCAACTGATGCATGCGCAACTCAAAAGAGATGTGATTGAACACATTTGGGAGCATTTTGGAGGTGTCCACATCAACTAGTTGTTATCTGTCGCATTTCTAATATTTTTAATTAGCACGTCGATGTTAAATTTTAAGTTTAAATTTCCGCATGTATGCAATGTTATATGTTTAATTTTATGTTCAACTGTCCGAATTTAATAAAAATATTTATTTTTGTTATGCCGAATTTTCAATCTGCAAGTTAAATTTTTATATGTTGGAACTATTGTCGTACATTTTAATTTATTTTTACCAATTATTTAATCAATAATATGATACCAAAAACTAAATTGGATATTTAATACGTGGGGCCCACCGAAGAGCCTCTCGAAGAATCTTTGCATTGGAGAGGGAGACTCTTAAAGAGGTTTTTCACACGTGGGCCCCATAAAGAGTCTCTCCAAAAGCTTTTGCATTGGAGACCAAGAGACTCTTCGGGAGGCTCTTTGCTGACGTAGTGGGGAATATTCTCCTAGAGACCCTCTCAAGGAAGAACTAGCATTGGAGACAACCTTAGGTGATCTCCAACGGTGACGCGAATGGCGGCGTGCGTTGACGCCGATTCAGCATGCTCGCCGCTTGCTCTGCATGATGGGACGACAACAACATGCCAGAGGAAGGCAGGCGGACGCCCAGCACAAGGCGACGATGACGCCACCATTAGAGAAGATGAAGACGTTTTGTGACGTGGTTTTGTGGGCCCCACCTGACACGTTAATTTTGTAACGTTACTCGCGTGAAATATATACTGACATGTGGGGCTAGGAGAAAAATAGGTCCACATGTTAGTGAAAATCATGTAAATACACGTGTGAAAAAAGGGACGTGTGGGCCACCATTGCGTGAGTGCACTTATGTCAATGCTACGCACACTCATCTGTAATACAGTCATAGTACATGACAACTGGTCCCATGTCCTGCGTCCCCACTTGTCAGTGTGTAGGTTAGATTAACTTGTGTTGCGAGTGAGTGAGGCCTGTGGGGCCCACTTGATGCATTTGTCAGGTGAATGTGCCAGTCTCGATCTATTCACCCACGCGCTTGCTTCTAGCTGCACTCTCTGACAGGCAGACCCTCGGTCCGATTAACCCCACACATCAGTGACATATAACCCAAATTTGCCGTTGAAGTAATATAAAATTGGATTTAATTTTTTTGCTGGCGCTTGTTTTGTCAATAAAGACGCTGACAGGTGGGTCAGATACTTTCTTGGCCCACATGTCTCTGTTTTGCGTTGCGTGTGTAATTATTATTGAAATGTAATTTTGCACAGGTCCCACCTGTCAACGACATAATAATTTTTTGTTGAATTTAAATATTTAGTTGTCACGTCATTTCGAACCAAACTAAGAGTCAAGTAAGACTCAAACTGTTAAAAACTTCTTTTGTTTGGCTCTATGAGAGTGTTTTATTATATGTGACAAAAAATATTTTATTTAAAAACCAAATAAACGCAAACCTGTTGTGTCAGTTTTTCCGTACGATTCGTGTGAGAGTATCGTGGACGCTACCGGTTTGTGGAACAGGTGTATGTAGTGTGCGTTGAGCAGGGTGGGGCCCACGTGAAAGAACGAGTGCAGTCGGTCAACGGGCCGCGGCGCACAGTATGAGTGCTGCTATGCTTACCAATGAAAACTTTTGTTAACGTAACCGACAGGTAGGCCCGGAAACCCATTGGGTTTTATATGTCAGTGAACGTTAGAATTTTACAGAGTATCTTTTAGTATACGTAGCATTTGGGTAGATCGGTTTAGCAAGAGTTGGGCATCATGGAGCTCGTATTACCGTCTTACCAGTTTGTCGGTGCACAGATCTTAAGGGACAAACGTTTTCATTCATTTCAATAGTAGAGTTCAACTTCCAGTCGGGTTAGTCTAACTTTCTCTTAAATTCGTAAGTCAATTTAAGTTTATAATCTCAATAAATTATAAAAAGAAAATTTAAACCTATCCGAAATTTTTTGTTAAAAAAACTTCAACTTAACAGTAGCATCGCAGGACAAACCTATTATTGTATTGTAGTTCATGAACTTAGTGCCCATGATTGTCTATAATCACTGTTTCACCGAAACATGCATTGATGAATCCTTTAAGCAGTGCAGTCATACTGTTAACATCCTACACCACGGTGGAGTTCGACTTGGTGTATTTGTCATACATGTACCAGTCCACAATATAAATGACGCATAAGAGAAAAATTAGTTGGACGAAATTGCGAAAATCCCATCCACATCACTAGGAAAAACAAGTCGAAGGATGATTTCAGATCAAATCTTAATTAGTTTTGAAATGTATGGTGTAGAATGTTTTTTTTAAAAATAGATATATAATATGGACCTTTTTGTTTTCATTTTGTTAAGTTCTCAGCCGCATTATTAAATCATTACAAATTACCAACGCCCTGAGTAATTCATGGGTGAAAATAGCTTTTTACCCTTGAGTAGGTCTCAAGTTCTTTGACTAGCATATGGGGGTAAAAAAGTCATTTCACACACATACAACAAAGTAAGTTAGATGAGAGGCAGTAATTTGCATCAATTTATAGTACAGGCCAGGGATGTGTCAAAAAGAAAAAGCACGAGTGATAGTTTGCAACTTTTTCAAAATATAGGTGAGTATGGGGCATCTATAATACCTAAAAAGTTGATCCTAGAAACTTACTCCTCATTGCGCCACCTCGCCCTTTTTACCTCATCCGTTGGATCGGTTTCGTTCGCCGCTGCGATCGTTGCACGTCCGTGCCATCCGTTGCTTTTCCCTGCTTTGGATTTGCTAGGATGCGTCCCCAAAACCCACATCCGCTCGGCTCTGTCCCCAAAACCGTCGCCGCCGCAACTCCTCCCACTTGGATCACGGCCTCATCGCGCGCCTCGCCGAATCCGCGCCGCCGCTGCCTCATCGTGCGCCCTGCCGGATTCGCCGCGCCGCCGGGGCAGCGGCAGCGGCGTGGCGGCGGCGGAGCGCTGCGGCAACCACGCGTCTATTTGTCTTTGTAAAATGAGAACTATTCTGCTTAAAGTATTTATTAATTTGGATAATTCTGTTGGAATGAATCAGGAGCAAGGCATAGCATCAAAGATAGTTCGTCTTGTAGTAGCTGGAAATTCAGTACATATTTCACTGAGGTTCTTCAATGGCCAGGTAATGGCATAGCATTTTGCATGTTTCCACATGGCTATTTGCATAATCACTTTGGTCTGTCATACTTGTGGTGGATTGGATATTTCAGATGGTAGCATCAAAGGATTAATCCAAGATAGCTGAGCCAATCAAGGAACTGGATATAATGTTGACTCAGGTTGAAAATCTTTACTCTTTTGCTCTCTTTTTGTCTGAATTCAACTACTTGGACTTTGTTAATGTTCTGGTTTCTGACATTACCCATGTTATAATCCATTTCCCCTGCAGCTTGTGGCAGCTTTGCGAATTTTTCGTACGGAAAACACTTATTAAAATAATAATTTCACAAAAAACACAGAAGAAACGAAAATTACAAAAATGATCACAATCGCCAATCCGAGTGGCGACTGTATGTGGGAAACCCTAAGTGACTTACGGCCACGTCATCAGTCGCCACTGTAAGTCGCCATCCGGGTTGGCGACTTAGGGCTGCCCCACCTTTTTTGTTGTTTCAGCCGTTTGCAAATAAATCTATTTGTAAAATAACCTTTTTTGTTTTGTGTTGTTTCTAAAATAACCAGTGTAGTTTTCATTGTTTCAAAAATAACCTATGTGATTTTTGTTGTTTCTAAAACAGCCTACAAGAATATTTTTTATGTATAAATAATCCAAATAAAAAGAATAATTGCATGTAAAACATAGAAAGACATGTTGAACCACCCCAGCCCGCCCAGTAAGGGAGAAAAAGAGCCGTGATGGGTTCGGTTGATTGATTCGTATGTTTCGTGGTTGATTTAATTTGTCAGGTTATGAAAAGTGAGAACTAAACGTAAAAAAGACTGAAAAGTAGAAAGGCTGGATTGTAGAAAAACCATGTTTCATTCAGAGAGTATGAAATTTGGAAAAAAACTAATGTCTCCCCCCTCTTCGGACGATGAGGCCGGTCCCGCTGAAACGGTGAGGGTGAGAAGGTGGTGCGTCCCCGCAGCGTCCTCTGTGATGGCTGTCGATGGGGTGGTGGTTGGGCGCTCGCCCGATTGAGGCCTGTATCAGGAGGGTCCTGCGACGGCGGAGGTGCATCACCAAGCTGTGTGGACGCCAACTGATGTTGGCTCTGGTGGGTGTCGTCTCCCCTCTGCAACATGTCAACGTAGTCCGCGTACACAGGGTCGAGGACCACGTCGAGTCGGCATTGATGAACTGAGGCGGAATGCAGGGCGGGCGCTGACTGAACGGTACGGATGGAGCAGACGAGGGCGTACCGGCAGGCTCGTCCACCGTACGTTGCGAGGTAGTGACGTACTCGTCATCTGGGTCGAACGTGATATCGAACCCCAGGCTGGAATCGGAGCTGGAAGGGCGCGCAGGGGTACCCTCAGAGATCCGTACACCACCATGCGACGCCACGTCCACGTGAGGTGGAACACTTGAACGGTAAGAGCGAGTTGGGGGCACACCGAGATAAATTGAGGCGTCAATGGCCGTACTTGAGGGCCCGACTGTGTCGCGTAGATGAGCGACCGGTTGCGACGGCGTCTGAATGGGAGGGGCCCTTGGTGGAGGAGGTGCAACAAATGTCGACGAAGTGGCAGAACTCTCCCGCAATAGCTGGGCAGCGACTCGATGAACGAAGGCGATGGCCTTCTTGTACTCCTCGGGCATGATAGGTAGACGTGCTTCGTCCCGATGGAGTAGCCGCTGCGTGGTGGAAGTAATCGCATGGAGGCCGTCAACCTACAAGACCACAACACAATGGTAAGTGGAAAGAACAATAACAAGCAAGAAACGGAGTATTTGTGCGTACCTGGCGGTGCACACAGGATGCGTGGTGTGGATCATATGTCTGCTGCATGGTCGGGGCAGGGATTTCGGCAGGCGTTGGAGCTGGTGGGGCAATGTGAGCAATGGTGCGAAGGATGTACCATCGGAGGTAGTCGCCATATGTCCTCGGATCGTATGGCCTCTCCTCGCGCACTAGATCTATCCCTGCTGTCTGCTCCCAGCGACGAGCGTACGAAACCTGCCGATCCTCCCAAGTGAAAGCCTTCTTGCCCTTACAAGTTTGCCTACAAGAAAAACAAAAGTGTTAAGTATTTTCGTGGAGGCAAAGCAGTGTGCCCAAAGATGATCGCGAGCTTACTCGTGCTAGGCGTGCGACAACTGGTGTGCAGCGTCGACAGGAGGGACCGGCTGGAACAAGCCAAACTGTAGCATCACCCTCCATGGAGCGTATACCTCCAACATATGGCTGAAGACAAGAACACATTGTGTGAGCCATAAGTCCCGGTCCCCCATACATACCAATGAGATCCCCCCTGCAGCTGTGCTCTCAACGTAGGTGGCCGTCCAGGCCCTTCAGACAACACGCGAGGGATGGAGTAGCTCCAGCTCGTCGCTATATGCCCCATAGCATGTGTGCACCTGGACGGTGGCCCATTGCAGCTCGTGCTGCAACCAATGCTCCCCCATGGTCGGGCGATCGATCTCGTCCTCTGCATCCCTGGGCGGGCACCCCTCCGGCAGAGGCACGAGCACATTGGTGCCGAGTGGTCGTTCCATAGGAAGGTGCTCGTACGATCACAACAGAATAAGCAGAGGACACCCAGCCATAACCGCCTGCCAAGCACGACGAACGCAGGAGTCACACAACGCTCGATACGTCGCACACAGACCACCGACCCCTAGCTGATTGTGGAATCTGCTCAACCGGCGTGTCTGCCAGCATCTGCGCCAGTGGAACAAGCCAATGGTCCACCGTGTCGCCGTGCGTACCTGCAAACAAACACAAACATAATATAGGATTTAAATGCAGCAAGTAAAAGATATGTGCATGTACCATGATTAAGCGTACCAGTGAACATGAAGCCACCAAACAGGTGAAGTAGGTACGCCTCAAAGTGTCGGCTGACTGTCCACTCATCAGCATCCGCCGGGCATATCCGGAAGTGAGCGAGTCAAGCTGCAAGAACTCCCACGTCATGGTGGAAGGGCTCATGTCCCAGAGGCAAGGGGTGAAACCTCTGTGTAAATGTGACATCCCATCTGGCAGGAGTGGGTGGTGGTACCCATGCCTGTCCGCGAATCGGCAGGCCAAATAGCATCGCCACAACCTCCAGGGTGATGGTCATCTCCCCCCACTGGAAGTGAAATGTGTAGTCTCAGGTCTCCATCTGTCCGCCAAAGTAGAGACCAGTGATCGATCGTGCCTGAAAGACTCTGTTCTGGTGATCGTCCTAACAAAAGGAAGCAGTCCCACAGCCCTCAGCTGTGCGATGTACCTCCCATCGAGAGGCCAAGCCGTGCCGGGCGATCATAGGGGAACGGCTGAAGCTCATCTCCAGACCTAAGGGCTCGAGCTCGATGACGATCATGGTAGTACTGGTCCAGTAACTCAGGAAGCTGTCTACGATCATGAGCCATGTCTGCAACAAAGAACATTCAGTTAGTACGTCATACGAAATGAGTGAAAAAACAAACACAAAATACGTGAGAGGAATGAATACGTATTGCACAACATTACTGATTGATTCACGTTCGGTGCGATCCTGATACATTAGGACATGTCCTCCTCGTGTGCCCAGGTTGTCGACAAACAGCGCACTTTTGCAGCTCATCGCGTTCTGCATTATCCATGTCATTGCTGATTCAAAGTCTCCGTCATCGTCCAGGGCCTCTCCGCTCCAGGTGAGGTGGTGGAACATACAGTATCTCGCCTGCTCTGCACGACAACTCTCTGTAGTGCTCCTGAGTGCCCCAGACCTTGAAGTCTGTAGTCCATGTTTTAGCAAGGAACCGTGCATCATAGTAAAGTGATATGTACGTCTTGCTCAACTTGTTGTCTTGCACACACGCTACCATCACATGGGAGCACGGTTTATGCAACAAAGATGGCTTGTTACAACTACACTTGACGTCGTCTTCGAAAATGACACCTTGCTTTCTGAGCGGCCGCATGTATTCGCCCCCCACGTTCTTACTCTTCAGATAAACAACCCAACTTTGCCTTTTGCTGTTTGGAATGCACTGGGCTAAGTGTTTCTCAGCGTCCGCGGCTTTCATTTCTAAGTATCTCTGCACTTCGTGAGGATATTTTGATGGTGTGAGCATAAGTAGTGCTCTTGCAGCTGTACCCCTCTCATGGAAGTATTTAGCAGTGCGATGCCATGTAAATTCCACAATTCCAATGAGCGGAAGACCTCGCACCCCCCTCAACACAAAGTTGTACACCTCCGCCATATTGGTTGTCATTATTCCGTATCTAGCTCCTCCCTCATCGTGCAGTAGTGACCATTTCTTTGGAGCTTTGTCACCGATCCATTCACTAAATTTCTTTGTTCTTGATCTCCAGCTGCGATGTATCGGCCCATCTGAAGTTCCCACGACATTTTCTTCACCTTCCGCCTGTTGCGAACTGCTTGCCTCAGATCTTTGA
Source organism: Pharus latifolius (assembly GCA_019359835.1). NCBI lineage: Eukaryota > Viridiplantae > Streptophyta > Magnoliopsida > Poales > Poaceae > Pharus > Pharus latifolius. The sequence continues at coordinate 38,631,132 of CM033325.1, forward strand.
GCTTTAGCTAGGTCCGAGGTATCTTTTTGTAGCTCGTCCCAAATTCGTTGGAACTTATGGCCCTGGTTCTGATCACACAACCGCTTGAACTTCTTCATCAGACCTGTGTTTCTGTAATGAGTGAAAAAGTTCGCCGCAAGATGTCATTTGCACCACCGGCTTATCAAATCATTCCATCTGTACTGCGGGTCCTTTATGCATAACATGAACTCAATGGCACTCAACAGGCCCTTGTGTCTATCATGGATGACGCATACATTTCGTCTATCCTTCACAACAGTTTGTTTCAGATTTGTAAGGAACCACACCCAACTATCTATGCTCTCGCCTTTTACGATGGTGTACGCCATCAGAAGTAGCTGATTGTTTGTATCTGCGCCAACAGCTGTCATTAAATTTTCCTTGTACTTCCAGTTAAAAATGTATCATCCACGCAAAGTACTGGCCGCATGTACTTGAATACAGAGATTTCCTACCTGAATGACCAGAATATATGCTCCATGTACTCCGCTCCATGCACTATGTCACCGTTTGTGCCCACAACTGGCCTATGAACCATGTCCATTACAGTGCCAGGGTTGGTATCGACGATTTGCTGTATCAATCTGGGCACGTAGTTATATGAATCGTAGAAAGATCCAAATAACATCTCAAGGCCAAGTTGTTTCGCCCTCCATGCCTTGCCGTACTGAATGTTGTATCCGAATGTGTCAGCGATTTGAGCGACAATTTCTTTTGGTGCCATGTCCAGATTTGCATGAAGGTTCGCCAAAATCACATTTGCCACAAAAGCGGATGATATATTCCTGTGGCTCTGTGAGGCTTTTGTAACCGAACAGTCATATTCGGTGATTCTCGAAACAACAAAGTGCTCACTATCCTTCTACCGGGTAATACGAACATAAAATCTACATCCCTCCACCGTGCACTTCACTGCGTACAGACGCGGATTTGTTCTATCCACCTTGAAAGAGAGATGCAGTGCAATGGACCACATCGCCACGCCTTGCTTAGCCTCCTCGCTTCGGAAATGTTGCCCTAAAATTAATCTTTGCTCATCTGATGCCGAGTCCGAACTGCGATCATCGTGGATTCGTACGTGATCAAAACCACTTAGATCTAACCATTGCTGCGGAGGTCCCATCCCACGATAATCTTCTTTGCTAGACGAATCCGCATAGTCTGCGTCCACCTCTGAACCTTCGCTCCCTGAGTATTGCATACCCTCGTCTTCACCTTCGTCAGCGTAAGCCTTGTCCCCATGCCAGAAATGCCCACTCACGAATCCTGTGTTCGGGACACCGGCAGAATCCTGTGCTATTGTTGGATCAATGAATGGCTCAGGTACCTCTTCCGCCGGTTCGATGTTTAGTACCGTTACATACAGCACGCAGTCATCTGGGCCATGAATGGGATTTAACACTCTCCTAACTAGAGAACCCCAAGACCGATCGCCTTTAAGTTTACATAATTTCTAACTACCTGTTTCACCAACAGGCACTAACACTTCTATGACAATTTCGTGTTTAGATGGGTCGATATTTAGTATGTCCACGACTCGGGTATTAAGGTCCTCAAAATTAACTGCACTTAGATCATTCAATTCTATGTCTACACGGTGACAGCTACATAGGTCATCCCCATGTGGTCCATTTCTGATTACTTGTTCCCCGTGAAAAACATACACTATTCTTGTTTCTGACATTGTCTACAACAAAAAATAAAAATTAATCTTTGCTTTATTTTTCAAATAATCTAATTTGTTATAGGTGCAATTTAATACACAGCTCATCCATAATATTATATACACATCATATTTATAAATATACAACATTATACAATAGATCTAAATTATTTTACGTACACATCACATCTAAGTTAGTTTCTCACCACATATCTAGGTTATCCACAAATTTTTAAAGCAGATATGTATTTTCCACGAATCTCTAAAGCAGATCTATACTTTAAACTAAATTTCTAAAGCAGATATGTATTTTCTATGAATTTCTAAAGCAGATCTATACTTTAAACTAAATTTTTAAAGCAGATATGTATTTAAAACTAATTTTTAAAGCATATCTATATTTTAAATTTAATTTCTAAAACATATATGTATTTAAAACTAATTTCTAAAGTAGATATGTATTTAAAACTAATTTTTAAAACAGATTTAATTAGATAAATTTAAAAAAATTCCCTTTTTTTTCTTTCTTTTCTCTTCCTCTTCCTCTTCTCTTCTCTTCTTCTTCTTCCCTTTTTTCCTTTTCTCCTTCTCTCCTCTTCTCTTTTCCTCCCCCTCTCTTTTCCGAGCTGAGCAAATGAATTTTTTTTTCGGCAGCGCCTCTCAGTCGCCACCTCTGGTGGTTATATAAGGCTTAAGTCACCAGCCCGGCTGGCAACAGTGTGTTTTATGCACTGAGTTGCCAATTGGGTTGGCGACTGTGGTTATTTTTGTAATTTTGTTTTCTCCTGTGTTTTCTGTGAGATTATTATTTTAATGAGTGTTTTCCATACGAAAATCTCCAGCTTTGCCTGTAGATATAATTCCAGGGTGCAGTGACCCTGCAAATTTTTCTTTGCCTCAGCAGGTGGTTTCTTCACATGGATAAATAACTGCTGATTCGAACCAGTAGCATTCATTCCAATGCATTTTTTTTGCATACATGCATGCAATGTTACCTCCTATCTTGCTTGCTACAGCCTTTGCATAGATGTCTTTTGTCTGGAGCATCTACCTATAATACTTTTTTATCATGTTCAAATCCTCATCAGATTTTTTTGCTGTTGCGACAGACTATTTGATGACCAAAATTGCCATCACGGCCAAGCAAAAAAAATAATTAGCCCTTTTGCTGCTGCGACCAACACTTATGCTAACCAAAATTGATGACAAAAAAAACAAATTTTGATCAAGCAAACGCTGTTTCTTGGACCAAAACCGTTGATTTGACCAAACTATTTTGGCTACAATGTCCATACAAACACAAACGATGCTACCATCACAAAAAAAATGCTGGTTCAATCAAGCAAAAAAAAAAAGGTCATTTTTTGTGGCCAAATTCGTCCTATGACATGCCCAAGTAAGTCCGTTTACGACCACATCGAACTCTCTGTTTCAATTATTCAACTATTCTTTTTACTATCACAATCACCATCTTTACGGTCATGACCAATATTTTTACTGTCAGCATAAACTCTAATCATGGTCCGTTAGCTTAAAATTGGTCATGTAGGCGCAATCTTTGGTCACGGTCGTCCAATCCAAATCGATCGCACATGAACAGTTCTGGTTGTGGTCATCGATTTTAGAGTTAATCGTGTCAGCCCATGTCCCTGGTCATCTCGGCCAATTCAAAAAATACCCACTCTGTTCATGGTTGTCGTCCCAAAAACTGGTTGAATCAGACCAAAAGCAATCACAACCAAAAAACTGGTCAAACTGATGCGCTCCAAAATTGATCATATCAATTCTTTATACAATATCTTATTATCTAAAAACATATTTCCTCGATACCCGCGGCAACACGCGGGAGATCTGCCTAGCTTTTCTCAAAAGCTTAGTAGGAAACTTGATCTAGGAGATCAGAGGGTTGGTCACCCTTCATTATTCATGGTCTTTTTAAGTAACATGTTTGGTTTGATCCAAAACATACAAAATTCGAGAGGCTTTTTTACCATCCTCGACAAGAAATTTTGTATTTAATTTTTTTCTGATTTTCTTGATAAAAAACTTTATGTTGAATTTCTACTAGATGAGGAGAAGAAGAAGAAGTAGAAACAGCAGCAGTAGTAGTGAGATGTCTCAGTACTCTCTTTGTTGTGGTGCAGGAACATTTTATAAAGCTTTTTTTTTACTAACTCACAGCAGATGTGAAGATAAATTACAAATATATGCTCCCTTGCAACAAAAATTATCCTAGTTGTTTGGTGATAGAAGAAAAAAGTGACCTCATTACAGGCCTACTCGACAGCTTTTTTTGGGCACGCGATTTTATATTTTGTAGAATGTGATTTACAAATGTAATAGGCACCAGACACCCCCAAAAGGTCCTACGTTTCGAAAAAATATGGATTTGAAAGCATCCACATCATAATCCGGTGCTTAGCTTTAAGTGGTATTTGCTCTGACTTCAATTTAAATTTATGAGTTTATAAATTATAGTTGTAGTCAAATATTTAATTTGTTTCAAGATTTATTTCATATAACAAACTTTTTTTTTTTAGTTAGAAGGCTCTGGTAAGCTGAAGTGAGTAAAGAAGAGTTTATTGAGTTTTAAGTCTTGATAAACTAATTTATTGAAAAAAATTAAATTCAGCCAACATACCATACATACAGTGATACCTAATTTTATATGGACAATCACAACATATGCTTAGCTTTCTTCCCTAATTAACAGTTGTGTGATGTGGTGGTTACACATGCATTGCTGAACTCAAACTAGCGCAGGCAGGTTCAATTTGAGCTTGAAACAAGCTTAGATCAAGCTTAAGCGTGTTCAAATTAGTTTTCAAGGTCGAATCATGTGTTTGATTTCATCATGAATGAGCTCACCAATAATTTAAAATTCACAAGAATGGAGTTGAAGATTGATTGTTTGACAGCCAGCCTACAATAAACAAATTTAAGGACAAGGATTTGGAAATTGCAGCTACGAACAAGGAATAGGGATGGGAACTGGGGATAACCATGAGGAGGAGGATTTCTGTTTGTAGCACTATTTTATATGTGCATGTTTGATTCTATTTAAATGAAGCTCAACTTGAATTAGGGTTGGAGCTCAAGTTTGGTTCGAACTATGTGATCCGGGAGGATCTTTGGGCCTCAGTGCCGCCAAGGTCGCAGCACTACCCGATGTCGCTATCCGAGGTCGCGGCCTGGGGTGAAAGATCGACTATGTAATGGATTCAATCTCCGGTAGGATTGTATTCCGATCCATATACATATAACTAAGTCTTATTTATTAGGTTTAGGTTATTGAATCTGATACATATTTATACGATTGGACTATAAATATTTTGTAATAATTTTAGTTTAGGTCATCAAAGAGTCATATAATTTATTTAAATCTTAGACACTTATAGTTCATTGATCGACCTAGGCGAGTGTGTCTTAACGTTCGACGTGTAAAGATCCCTCTTTGAATAAAGAGCGTGCTATTTTTTGAACTGTGTTTCGATCAACCTCTGGGTTTCAGTAATTCGGAGTAGGATCTTGAAATTATGTATATTAGAATCTGGGCGAGCCTAGTGCGAAAATCAAGGCTAGATCTCAAACGGATCAAGTTGGTATCAAAGCGGATCTAGTCTAACACCTGGTCTTGGTCTCAATCTGATCAAGTTGGTATCAGAGCAACTATCCTATTCTGTGGATGTTGAAGACTCGCCAAGGTTACAAAACCTCTGGCAAAACTCTAGGCGATAATTCGACGGTTCCTACAGTCGCGTCTCTGAAGATGCCTGACGATACCTCCGTTCAAGCTAACCTAGCCGATCAAATGGCTAAGCTCTCCACAATTATGGATACTGTGCTTGCTTGGATTAAGCAACAGGCCATGGCTGTACCTTCTGAAGTCGATACTTCAAAAGGCAAGGTTAAGGGTGTGAAGATTGGTGAAGACTTGCGCAAGACAGATGAAGATGAAGACGAAGACAACCATAAGGCCGACGACCTCGCCAGCACCTCCTTAGCTGTCGGATCTTTTAAGGTCGACACTAAAATCGATATACCCTTTAACAATGGGAAACATAAATACTTTAGTATATCGGATTCTTTATAACTTGCAAATACATATAACTAGCAGAAAAATGCAAACATAATTTAAAATATCAAGAAGCATACTTAACTTCCAACAAAATGTTATAGTTATATTCGCCTAGCCCTCTTCTGAGATCACTAATGCTGAGGATACATTATAGTAATCTCAAGATGAGAAACATGGACTAAAAAGAGCATGACTAGCGAGTCTCTTATGTGTTGAGAAACGGCTTAGAGAAGAGATATCTCAACTAGAGTTTATCATGAAGTTGCAAGGATAAACAACTTAATATAAATGCCAAAACTTTTTGCGAACTGACAGCCACCCGAATGATCAGAAACATGCTAGTAAGTCTCATATGTGTTAAGAAAAGGCTTATTTAGAGATATCTTATCTAGATGCGACCACGTTATTGGTCCGTGAATCCACTTTAAATATCACAGTAAGATAATTATTTGCAATCAGCCTCCGAGCTTAGCTCGAGAAAAATAAGGACAGAAAATGAGAACACAACCATAACATAAAGTGAAAAAAGCACTTTATTATTAAAGGAAATATGCTAATGGAAAAGGGAAACAGAAATGGAAAAACTTACACATAAAACTTGCGCAATTGATCTATATTCCAAGAATTAGATAAGATCCTTCCATCTTCCATAGCTAATCGAGCCGATTCTGGTCGTGGAATTGAGACCACAGTATAAGGACCTTCTCACTGAGGGGAGAACTTGTTGTGATTAGAATGGTTTTGAATTTTTCTTAAAACTAGGTCACCCACGTGAAGACTACGTGGTTGCACCTTTCTACTATGATATTTACGCAAAACTTATAATTATGTAGCAGACCTAATCAACTCTCGATCACGCTTTTCTTCGAAAAGGGAGGGTTCATCTTCTTGAGCATCACTTTGATTATCAATATATAAGAGGCTTAGGCGAGCCGAACCAAGTTGTATTTCAACTGGTAAGACAGCTTTGACGAGGATTATCACCTGAACTTGTTTGATTAACACACATTAGGTTCAGATCAGGTACGAATCTGATATGTGTCTATGAGTCTTAAATGGCCGCTATGATCTCAGACGACAAATCTTCTATATACTAGGAGAGCGCGGACATAAAGGTAGATTGTGATCGCAGCCCTTGCGCGATCACAAGATCGCAGACAATGCTCAGTCAGGAGGTCGATGACTGCATGTGACCAACACGATTCGAGGGTGTTTAAGCCTTTTACAAACACATCTCCAGGATCAAGATAACTTCTCCCACGTATGAAGACAACTGCCAGGAGGTTAATATGTGCGGTTACCCACTAACTACACGTGTTAAACCTGCGTAGGAAAGAGGAGCGGTTACACAAACTGCACAGTAACAACCGTCCAGAGCCGCTTCGTGTTGGCATCCTTTTGTTCAGTATAAAAAGGTGGTCAATGCACGATCTAAAGGAGGGTTAAGCATACAAGCATTACTAGGAGTTTGAGTAACCTGAAGACTTAGACATAGTTAGATAGACATTAATATAGGAGAGATCTTCGCCTGTGATCATCTCTTCCTCCCTCTTGTAAACACTTTTTTTCCTACATAGTGAAATCATAACAGGACGTAGGGCTATTACTCCCACCATCGAGGGTCCGAACCTGTATAAATTCTCTCGTGCCCATATAGATATTACTCATCCTACCTTCCCGAAGGAGCACCCTGAAAGGTCTCACAACTCACAAATTTGTGTAGGATTGACTGAGGACCCCGAGTCCAAACCGTCGACAACTAGTGCCCACCCTGGGGCCTTTTCTCAAGGTGCTTTCCTTTCATCTGGAGGTTTGGTGAGCCATGTCTGGGGCATATAACTCCGAGAATGACTTCGATCTCGACGATTATGCCCACATACGAATGCCTTCGCCCAGTGATCCCATTCAATTGCGAAGACATTCCGAAGGAACATCATGAGGACGCGTCTTCCTCTACCCAGGTCATGTCCGTCGACCAGGGGATGGAAGAGATAGTTCTAGAACTCAATGTCTGTTCTGCCATATTGGAAATCGAGTCTCAGTCACCATACGTCCCCATCAAGGGCAGGAATGACAGTGACCAAGAACTCAGTCTGGGGAGGTTCGATCTTGACAACCTCCACTCTCTCTTTGATTTCTAATCCGACTCGAAACAAACATAGATGTTCTCTCCTTCTGTGGCCTCGCTCTCTAGAGAATTCGCTGCCTTGTCAGAGGAAACTCTCGATCAGTGGATCGCTAGGGAGGAACAGGAACGTAGACAAAAGGAAGAATAGGAACATAAGCAAAAGGAGGATCAGGACCGTGAGTGACGAGATAACGAACTTCGCAGAATAGCCCTAGAGGCTCTGCAAAATGCGCAGTCTCGTTATGACGCCGCTCTTGGTTCCTTCTGTCGCCCACATGGTCGAAGGGGCGACCAGACGCCTTCTTTGCCCCCGGAATATTCACCAGCGGATGAAGAAACAATGACACCTGGCGCACCAAAGAGAAGTACGCATGGCCGACTTCGATCTATCGCGGAAGTCTTGAGTAATTTTCCTCCTACCCTCACAGACGCGGACAAACCGGCTTTTGCTAGGATCCTAGCGGAGAAGCTGGATGAGGTCGCATCCGATGCAACACCTACAGCTTCCTCCCGGTCTACGATATGTTTCCATGAAAAGGAGTATTCTTACTTTAGTCATGGTAGGCGTAATCGACTACCATCCGGATCACTTCAGCACGACAAATCTAGACGCGTGGGAAGTTCTCGTGATCAGGATCGAATTCTTGTGTATTCTCGTCTGGGACCACGTGGCGCGTCCCCATCGCGTGAAATCACTCGTGGTCAGGCTGGGAACCGCGGAACTCTCCACAGCTCCTATGTTGGCTGTAAAGCTTTATCGCCAGGCCTCCACACGGTCGTTTGGCCGGATAAGTTTAAGCCAGGGGAAACTGAGAGATTTGATGAGACCCAGAATCCATCGGAGTTCCTTCAAATTTACATCACTGCTATCCAAGCGGTGGGTGGGGATGATCGCGTCATGGCCAATTACTTGCCGATGGTCCTTGAGGGACCAGCAAGGACCTGGCTATTCAATCAGCCCGAGGGTTTGCTATATAACTGGGAAATGTTATGCGACACCATCCTCAACAATTTCTAGAATTGTTATCAGAAACTCAGAAAAGAGGATGATCTTCATCGCCTATGACAAACCTCTACGAAGACTCTTCGCCAGTTTGTCAAAAGGTTTGTCGGGATGACAAATACCATCCCAAACATATCTGATAACTCCGTTATCAGGGCGTTTAAGCAAGTCGTTCGGTATCAGAGGTTTACGGAAGATCTACTTATCCACCCTCCTCGATCAGTAGCCGATTTCTTTGATATGGCTAACCGCTACTCTGACGTGGCCGAGGCCGTTAAGTGGAATAGGATGGTGGATAAAGGGAATTTACCACCCCAACCAGGTCTCAAGGACATGAAAAAAGAGGATACAGGCAAGAAGCCGGAGTCTTCATCGGGCGGGAAATCGAAGAAGTCTAAAAAGAATCAAACCGGACAGTACCAGGAGGTCGCAGTCACAGAAAAGCCTCTGCCGACCAAAGGTAACAAGTTTTCATTTAAAAATAAAACTACCTCTAGTGACCGCAACGCCGACCAGCCGGAAAAACCGACTAACCCGCAGGAAGGCAAGAAGTGGTGTCCAATCCACAACTCTCCGGGACACAACCTCAAGAACTGTCAGAGCTGGTTGAAGCAACTAGATGACTTCTACCAGGGAATTGGGCCAATGCCAACTTTGCCACCAAAAGAGCAGACTTGCAGGCTCAGAGACGCCGACGGGGATGAAGAAATGTCCTACCAAGTACCTCGTAATTATGTTAATGTCATTTTTGGAGGTTCCTCCTCTTTTGTTTCTAAATGTCAGTTTAAAGCATTTTATCGAGAAGTGAACCAAGCAGAAGCTCTCCTTGGCGAACCTCAATACCCCCGTTGGTTGGACACACCTTTGACATTTGATCGCTCTGACTGTCCCATTGGGCTTACTCAACCATTGAGGCTACCCTTGGTCATTACCCAATTATCAGTAATGCGAGAGTCGAAAGAGTCCTGATTGACGGAGGTAGTTCCTTGGATATTTTATTGGTTAAGGCATTGGATGAGATGCAAATTCCTCGTTCGAAAATCAAACCCATAATTCATCCGTTTTGTGGGATAATTCCTGGTCCCTCGATGATGCCGATGGGACAGGTGGTGCTCCCAGTGACACTGGGTGAACTGGATAATATTCAAACAGAATTGGTTACTTTCGATGTAATTGATTGCTATTCAGCTTATAACGTGATTTTTGGCATGCCAACTCTCGCTAAATTTATGATGGCAACGCACTATGCTTATCAGTGCGGAAAGTTACCTGGCCCCAAAGGCGTTATTTAGGTCCGAGGTTGCCGCAATGTGGCATTGACTTGCGATCAGTTATCCCTGGAGTTAGTAGATCAACTTCCCCTCCGGGATGTCAAGATCACCACCACAGCTGCGGATACGATCAAGGCCGCTCCTCGACCAGATGAAAAGCTGAAACCAGTTCCATTATACCCAGATGATCCATCCAGAACAATTCGGATTGGATCAGCCCTGGATGACAAATAGGAACTCAAACTCGTTACTTTCCTCCGAGCTAATGCAGATGTGTTTGCGTGGAAACCATCCGATATGCCCAGTGTCCCAGGGAGGTAATTGAGCACAGTTTAGCAATTCGACCTGGACAACGACCAATAAAGCAGAAGCTCAGACGCTTTGCTGGTGATCGGCAAGAAGCTATCCGCGTGGAGTTAGATAAACTCCAAACGGCCGGATTTATTCGCGAAGTCGATCATCCGGAATGGCTTGCAAATTCGGTCATGGTCGGTAAGTCAAATAGTAAGTGGCACATGTGTGTCGATTACACCAGTCTAAATAGTGCTTGCCTGAAGGATGACTTCCCCTTCCCCGCATCGATCAGTTGGTCGACTCTATTGCGGGTTGCGAACTGATGAACTTCCTGGATGCTTACTCAAGGTATCATCAAATTAGCATGATAGAAGAAGATGAAGAGAAGACTGCCTTCATCATACCATTTGGCACCTACTGCTACGTCAGAATGCCATTTGGTCTCAAGAACGCTGGTTCCACGTACCAGTGCTTGATGCAAAAGACCTTTCTTTCCCAGATGGGGCGTAATGTCAAAGATTACGTGGACGATTTGGTGGTAAAAATCTTAAAAAGCTTTACTCATTTGAATGATCTTGCTGAAACCTTCTGTAATTTAAACCAATTTGGAATAAAATTAAACTCAGAAAAATGTTCTTTCGGATTTTCATCTGGTAAACTTCTAGGCTTTCTCGTTTGTTTTAGAGGAATCGAGGTTAATCCCGAAAAAAACAGGGCCATCGAGCAAATGAGGTCTCCTTCAACCATGAAGGATGTCCAGTGCCTAGCAGGTCGCATGGCGGCTTTAAGTCGTTTTATATTGTGACTAGACGAAAGAGGATTACCTTTTTTCAAAGCTCTTCGAAAACACAATGGTTTTACCTGGTCGGATGAAGCCGAGAAAGCGTTCCAGGAGGTTAAAGCATACTTATCAAGTTCGCTAGTGCTGATTTCTCCAATTAAAGGGGAACCACTACTTCCTTACTTGGTGGCCATACCTCACGCGGTCAGCACAGTTCTGATCGCAGAAAGAGAGGGTGTGCAACAACCCGTCTATTACGTAAGCGAGGTACTTCATGGTCCTAAGGAGCACTACCCTGAGGTCGAAAAGATACTTTACGCGCTACTGATGGTTTCCCGCAAGCTACGACATTACTTTCAAACACATAAAATTACAGTGCCCTCGTCCTTTCCTTTGGGAGATATTATTTGAAACCCGGAGAAATCTGGTCGAATCGCGAAGTGGACTGTAGAACTTGGAGCATTTGACAGGCATTTCACCCCTCGCACGGCGGTCAAGTCTCAGATCCTTGCAGACTTTGTGGTTGAATGGACTAAACCTGACCCACCTATGCAAGAATCTAAAGACTTATCATGCACTGACCACTGGACGATGTATTTTGACGGCTCTCATAGTTTTCAACACTTGGGGGCTGGAGTGGTCTTAATCACGCCTCAAGGCGACCAACTCAAGTATATCATTCAATTACATTTTGTTGCGACTAACAACGGAGCAGAATATGAGGGTCTTATTGTAGGTCTCCGGTAGCAAAATTCCTCGGAGTCCGTCCATTAGTAGTGAGGGGAGACTCACAGCTGGTTGTAAACCAGGTAAACAAGGAGTACAGCACCTCTGATGAGACAATGGCTCATTACCTGGGGGAAGTGAGGAGATTGGAAAAACACTTCAGTCATTTCGAAGTCCAATACATCCCGCGAAAGGACAATATTCTCGCAGACTAATTATCTAAAATTGGATCCTCACGTAAATCTACTCCGGCAGGAGTGTTCGTCGAACACTTAGAACATCCTTCGATCATGACTACAGTCGAAGATGACCCGGTAACAGTCTGCGTTGCCAACCTTGGACATGAAGAAGATTGGACCCATCCATTGAGGGTCTATCTCGAACATGGGACCTTGCCCAAGGATGAAACCGAAAGTGATCGGTTGATTCGAAAAGCGCGCCTCTACAAACTTATAGAAGGGGTTTTGTATAGGAAGGGTACTCAAGGAGTATTCATGCGGTGTATTTCTCAAGAGGAAGGTAAGTCCTTCTTGAAAGAGATCCATGACGGTGTATGTGGTGCGCACGCGTCATTTCGCACACTGGTCGGGAAGACTTTCCAACAGGGTTTTTACTGGCCTTCGACACTCGATGATGCCAAATACTTGGTCAAGAGATGCCCCCAGTGTCAATTTTATGCAAGACAGGTTCATCAGCCCGCATATGCCTTGCAAACTATCCCTTTAACGTGGCCCTTTGCGGTGTGGGGATAGATATTGTGGGACCTATGCCATAGGTGGTTAATGGGTACAAGTTCTTGTTCGTAGCTATTGACACGTTTACAAAGTGGATCGAGGCTGAATCAGTACGTAATGTCACCACTGCTGCGGCACAGAAGTTCTTTCATAAAAACATTGTCACTCGGTTTGGTGTTCCAAGTCATCTCATTACTGATAATGGTTTCCAATTCGCTAGTGGTCTCTTTCTAGACTACTGCGATAATATTGGAACTAAGATGTGCTTTGCTTCTGTAGCTCATCCATAGAGCAATGGTGCCATCGAACGTGCCAACAGGCAGATATTACAAGGCATTAAGAAACGTGTTTTCGATCGCCTTAAGATGCGCTTGGGGGCTTGGGTAGATGAACTCTACTCTGTTCTATGGGCATTACGTACTAACTGTAGTCGAGCCACCGGTGAGACACCTTTCCAATTGGTATATGGCGCTAAGGCGGTATTGCCAATGGAGATTCGTATTGGTTTTGTTCGAATAGATCAATTCGATCAGAGTGATCAAGTCAAACAACGTACCCAGGATTTGACCCTCCTTGAAGAAAAATGTGATCGAGCGCTGATAAAATTAGCGGTATATTTGCAAGCTTTGCGTAAATTTCACAACAAAAGGGTGCGGCCACGTAGTCTTCACGTGGGTGATTTGGATTTACGAAAGATACAAAGCTAGTCTAATCGCAATAAGTTTTCTCCCCAGTGGGAAGGCCCTTACATTGTTGTTTCAGTACCGCGACTAGGATTGGCTCGGTTAGCAATGGAGGATGGCAGAATCCTGTCCAATACTTGGAACATAGACCAACTACAAAAATTTTATGTGTAAGTCTCCGATCTCTTTTCCTTTTCAATTAGCATGGTTAATAAAAATTCATGAGTACTTTTCTTCGGCTCATGTTACGTTCATTTCTTTATTTGCCATACCTATAACGAGCCTTGCTCGGGGGCTGATCACCAACAATCATCTTGCTACAATACCCTGATCGGATTCGCTGGCCGATCTCATGGTCGCATCCAGATAAGACCTCCCTCAATAAGCCATTTCTCAATGCATACGGGACTTACTGGCATGTTCTTGATCATTCGAGTGGCTGCCAGTTCGTAATAAGGTCGGGTATCATATTAAGATCAGTATCGGTATGATCGAGTGATCGTATCTAAGTTAAAACATTTCTTAGATATATTAGATCATCAGAACGCCCATATTTTTTCCTGAGATTATAATACCAGGTCTTTGGTAGCTATGATCTTAAGAGGGGGCTAAGAGAATATGGTCATAACATGAAATGAAGAAAATATCACTCTTTTCCAAAATTTAAGGCAAGCATTTGCATGTTATAAATGTAAATTCTTAAGTACAATTACCAAAAGAGATCATTAATTGTTCATTACAATGAATCAAATAAAGCCTAGTTCTTTCAGCAGATCTTTGACTAGAAGCTTGACTTCTTCAGAGTTAGCCTCAAGCTGCTCTTTACTCTCGATCTCTGCATCTTCTACCACTGGCTTTAGATTCAGATCTGGGCCATGGTGAAATCGTAATCTGCAGAGAATGGCAGAGGCTATAGATCATTCATTCGACTTCATTGCCTCTTCCTGCCTTTTTGTATCTTCAGGAAGATACTCGAGGAGTGATTCGGCTTGGGCTGTGACCAATGTGGCTAACTCGCTAAAGCTTGGATTGTCACTACCACAGAAACAGACATCCTGGACGGCACATCACAGACGGGTATGAACTGTTCAATGGAAAACCGTCTGTGAAGGCCTGGCGGGAGAATATGTTCAGATATCACAGACGGTTCTGACATCAAAAACAACTGTGAGAGTAAACCAGACGGTTCTGAACACAAAACCGTCTGTGATAGTATACTTATCACAGACGGCTCTAACCTAAAAACCGACTGTGATATATACAATCGGTTCCCAGCTAAGAACCGTCTGTGATAGTCTAATTATCACAGATGGTTCTAACCTAAAACCCGACTGTGATATATACAGACGGTTCTGAGTTCTGAACCGTCTGTGATAATTAGACTATCACAGACGGTTCGGAACGCAGAACCGACTGTGATTTATACAGTCGGTTGTAAACCACGAAGCGTCTGTGATAGTGTAGTTATCACAGACGGTTCTGATGTATGAACCGACTGGAAAAGTACCGGCGCTTGGAATTCTCAACTGTGATCATTTCTGTCTCCGATCTTCGCGCGCGGCGCCTAGGAGAACACGAAGCATCGCTTTGGAAGTTCTATAAATTGACAGTGGAAAAATTGTCATTTACTTTACAAGTTTTTATAGTTCTCAGACTGTTTGACTCCTTAGCTTCTCTGCGCCAATGGCATCCTCGATGGCATCGTCAGCCTCGCCCTCCCCGGTATGAACTCTCAATCTTTTGGACTTACCCCTGTATTGTTAATCCATGTTCAATACATTCTTGACCTGTTGATTTGCACAGGGAAGGGGAGCCGTGGAAGACACTGCCAAAGTCAAGGCCGAGCTGAGGGCCCTCCAGGAGGAGCACAAGCTCCTCACGGAGAAGCACACTCGGCTACGGCTTGACCTTGACGATCTCTTCCAGCGCATTCAGCGCATGAAGACGAATGGTGACAATGCTAGGGCGAGGACGAGGCGTCTTCGCGAGGAGAAGAAAGCCGCGGATATGACCATTGCTGGCTGCGGTTTGACAATGAAGGATACCATCGCGAAGCTGAGGGAGGTCGCAGGCCTTCTCGACGCTGAAGTAGTTGATCCTGAGAAGGACAACTTGTCACTGGAGGAGTCCTGCGTCCTGGCTGCAAGTCAAACTGACTTTATTCTAGATGCAGCCAGGGCTAAGACCACTCCTTGACCTAGCATTCTGTATTTTTACTTTTTTTTTGTAAGTGATGAAACAAATTATTGAAAACTTTGTTCTTATGTCAACTTTCTAATTTTCCAGCACATTCTTGGACTGCATGCAATCTTCCCTCTTTCTTTATCTTTCGTTGGCTTTTGTCGAACATTCGACCATACAAAGGTATGTACACTGTGTGCGATCAAGGAACGACTATCGCGATCTTTGGCTTGTGATCGGAGCCCTTGAAATAATATAGAAACAATATAGAGGTCGCAGGTCCCATGCAAATAATATAAAAAGAATATAGAAGTTATATATCAACGTGCTTTGAAATATCACAAACGGCTCTGAGGTAAAAAATATCTGTGATAGTCACATTAGAGACGATTTTTACGTAAGGCCCGACTGTGATGGTCCCAACAGTGTCCTCGAGTCGACTCGAATTCTTAACCTCTATCAATATCACAGACGGTTCTTAACTCCAAACCGTCTGTGATAGTAAACGGACATATTAAAGATGGTTCAGACATCAGAACCGTCTGTAATATTAAAGCAGACGGTTTTGATCTCCCAACCGTCTGTGATAGTCCCAACAGTGCAATTCTCTACATGCAATTGTTGATAACCGCACATAATAACTGAGCAGATGAAGAGACTTAATTATTTACTTCAAATTTAATTTGCATCGAATTATGTAATCTGACTCTTCAACTTCCTCGCCTCGAATTCTCGACCTCTATCAATATCACAGACGGTTTTTAACTCCAAACCGTCTGTGATAGTAAACAGACATATTAAAGACGGTTCGGACATCAGTACCGTCTGTAGTAGTAAAGCAGACGGTTTTGATCTCCCAACCGTCTGTGATAGTCCCAACAGTGCAATTCTCTACATGCAATTGTTGATAACCGCACATAATAACTGAGCAGATGAAGAGACTTAATTATTTACTTCAAATTTATTTTGCATCGAATTATGTAATCTGACTCTTCAACTTCCTTTGCCGTGTTGCAGTTTATCTCCCGAGAAGTTGTATATCATGAATTTATTGGCCTTGAAAACCAGTACTAGTGCGCTTTTTAGAACTCGAGGCACCCGTGCATATGAATCGTCACCTTCTGTTTCTATAAATAGTGAGGCTCCTAAATCCCTGTCTTTATTCCCTCCTCAACTCCCACCTTGATGGCGAGCTGAGATTCCAGTGAGGTTATTGAAATTGAGAGTGATGAGGAAGAGATAAGGAATGAACTCGATCAGGATCTTCAGAAAGTAAGTCCTCTCTGAAACTCTAATGCAGATCTTTCTTTTATGACTTGATTACCTCGAAACAAATGCATTTCGAAATCCACAGGTGCTTGAGGAAATGCTCCCTCCAAAGAAGAGACTTAGAAATGATGAAAGATCATACAGTGGAGCTGCAGCGAAGACTCTAGAGGGTGCTGAGGCCTGTGTTGCCACATTGCCCCTTGAAACCCCTCCAGTTGCATCGACTCCACCTTTGGAGATCCACAATAATCCTTCCAATATCCCCTCTCCAACACCTTTGTATCATCAGCTTTTCTGGGGTAAGGCTCACACTTCCACGTCCAAATCCACTCCGAAGCTTGGCAATCATCTTCACCCTCCCAGCATACGCCCCTAGGAGAAGCTGGAGAAGCATATGTGCAGGAGGAGAAAGCTGCCTTGTGCAGAACTCTCCAAAAAAAAAAAAAGAGGCACTGGAGAAGCATTCTGAGGGGATGTCTTTTGCCATTCTGCACTTGGCAGAGTGCATGCTTTGAGTTGCAGCTTCATCTCCACCTTGGTTGTATCAACTTTAATTTCTTGGATGATCCTACTGATGCCAAATCCACTCCTTTGGTGAGAGATGATGTTGATAGTCTTAGAGCCATTGGTTGTTCTCCTGGGGCGGCCAGTGTAGATCCTACTGATGCCAATACGTCCCTAGGAGAACTTTGTAAATTACTTTCGGAACAGGTCGACACTAATCAATTGGTCGCTTAATTAATAGTATCTCTTATGTATGGAAAGATTGTAAGAAATAAGAAATTTCTTTTCCTTATATATCTGGCTTTCGATTGATTATGTAACTGATAATCACCAAATGATGTTCTGTGTAAAAATGTTAACAAGAAAATACTGCTGCGATCAAGACGGTTTTTAACTCAAAACCGTCTCTGCTTGAAAGATTACAGACGGTTTTAATTTCAGACATATATATAAAACAAATATGAAAAACAAGATAAAACCAAACAGTCTGAACGTTCATTTTTGTAAATACTAACATTGAAATAAGATAGAACCAAATATGAAAAACATGTGGAACAACTGATGACCAGTAGTCGAATGCAAACAAAAAAACCGGGATATTAAAGACGGTTCGGACTTTAAAACCGTCTGTGTTATCACAGACGGTGCTGAGGTAAAAACCGACTGTGATAACAACATACACAGACGGTTCTGAGGTAAAAACCGACTGTGATAATAACGTAGACGGTCGGATGTGATACACAGACGGTTCAGATGTGAGAACCGACTGTCATAATCAAATACACAGACGGTTCTGATGTAAAGCGGACGGTTTGGAGTTCATAACCGTCTGTGATATTTCTTTTCTTCAATAATGCACCGATATTACCGACGGTATTATATAGAACCGTCTGTACTGAACCTGGTATAAAAGGTCTTTTGGCGGATGTTTTGAGCTAGTCGTACTCTCTTGCTCGACCTACACTGTCCAGTTCGAAGAGATTTGGGGCAAGGAAGAGCGAAATCTCGAAAGGCAGGGGGAGCATTTGGGGGCAAAAATTTGAGGATCGAACCAAGGTTGGTTACTTGCTCCCAAGGCGTACACATTACTTGATTTCATCATCAATATCGATCTCCATTGATTTACTAATTAGCATGTGTATGAATTTGATTTATTGCAGATGGTCCGAGACTGGATGTATAATGACAACCGAGTGGGTGAGGAATACATGAAAGGTGTTTTTGATTTCGAAAAGGTTGCTGTGCAAGACATGGCGAAGAAGGGTTTACCATATATGTACTGTCCTTGTGTAGACTGCCAGAATATTAAGATGTTCACCAACTCATCTCAAATTGTCGCCCACTTGATCCGACGTGGTTTCAAAAAGGGGTACACGTGTTGGGTCCACCATGGAGAAGAGCCAACTGCAGAAACAACTGCCACTCAGGTTGAGGAACAGGACATGCCGGATCCAAACAACGACTTCGACGAGGATATGCCAGAGGATGACCATTTAGATGACATGTTGCGTGATGTCGAAGGAAATTACAGTGAAAGGGGGTTTGGCAAATTCAAGCGCTTGATTGAGGACTCAGAGAGGCCGTTGTTCCCTGGTTGCAAGTCGAAATACACAAAGTTGGCCTCTGTGCTTGAACTGTTAAAATTGAAGGCAAGCAACAGCTGGACCGACAAGAGTTTCACAGCACTGTTAGATCTTTTGGCGGACATGCTCCCGGAAGGAAACGAGTTGCCAAAAAACACCTACCAAGCGAAAAAGCTGTTGTGTCCTTTGGGAATGGAAGTAGAAAGGATACACGCATGCCCTAATGATTGCATCCTTTACCGTAACGACTACAAAAATATGCATGTTTGTCCGGTGTGCGGCGCATCCCGCTATAAGCGTACTAAGGACCGGACAGACGACGGCGACTGCACGAAGATAAAGGAAGGACCTCCTGCTAAGGTGTTGTGGTATTTGCCAGTCATTCCCCGCTTGCAGCGTTTGTTTGCAAACCGTAAAGAGGCAAAATTACTGCGTTGGCACTCGGAAGACCGGAAGAAGGATGGAAAGTTGAGACACCCCGCTGATTCTTCGCAGTGGAGAAACATCGACAGGGAATTTGTTAACTTCGGAGCAGAATTGAGGAATATAAGGTTCGGGTTGAGTACCGATGGAATTAATCCTTTTGGTAACATGAGCAGTCGGCATAGCACTTGGCCGGTTCTTTTGTGTATCTACAACCTTCCTCCTTGGTTGTGTATGAAGCGCAAGTACATCATGATGTCTCTACTTATCTCAGGACCAAAACAACCCGGAAACGATATTGATGTGTACCTAACACCATTGATAGAGGATCTCCTAACAATGTGGAACGAAGGGGTGCAGGTATGGGACGCATACAAACGAGAGAACTTCATCCTACGTGCTATGATATTCTGCACCATCAACGATTTCCCAGCCCTTGGAAATTTGTCGGGCCGTACTACGAAAGGAGCCAAAGCCTGCCCCCACTGCGAAGATGACACTGAGAGCGTGTGGCTGAAGAATTGCAGGAAAACAGTGTACATGAGTCACCGTAGGTTTCTTCCGAAGAATGACGCGTACCGTAAGAGGAAGAGGGAATTTGATGGCCACAACGAAGATGGTTCAGCCCCGAAGCCTACGCGCGGGAAAGATGTTTACTCACGGGTGAAGGACATAGACATTGTGTTTGGAAAGGGTGGTAAATTGAAACCCCGCACGAAGAACACTTGGAAGAAGAGATCGATATTTTGGGACTTACCGTATTGGGAGCATTTAGAGGTTCGTCATTGCATTGATGTCATGCATGTAGAGAAGAATGTTTGTGACAGTTTAATCGGCCTATTGCTGAACATTCCAGGGAAGACAAAGGATGGCATCAATGTGCGGCGTGACATGATCGAAATGAGAATCAGGCCCGAGCTAGCACCGAGAGAGGACGATAAAGGCCGTATATACCTCCCCCCGCATGCTACACTTTGTGCAAGGCTGAGAGGACAGAACTCTGTAAGTGTCTCCATGGTGTTAAAGTTCCATTGGGTTACTCCGCAAATATGAAAAAGCTTGTGTCCATGGGCGATTTGAAATTGCTGGGTATGAAGTCTCATGATTGTCACGTGTTGATGACACAAATGCTTCCTGTTGCCATCCGGAGTATTCTGCCGCATAAGGTCAGAGAGACGATCACGAGGCTATGTTTTTTCTTCAATGCAATTTCTTCCAAGGTCATTGATCCCGATGGACTGGATTCTTTGCAGAGCGAGGTGGTTCGAACTCTCTGTCAACTTGAGATGTATTTTCCTCCATCGTTTTTTGATATCATGGTCCATCTCACCGTCCACCTTGTCAGAGAAATCAAGATATGTGGACCCGTGTTCCTACGTTATATGTATCCATTCGAGAGGTACATGGGTGTACTTAAGGCCTACGTGAGGAATCGGTCCCGGCCCGAGGGTAGCATTGCCGAAGGTTATGCAGCGGAAGAGGTTGTTGAGTTCTGCGTCGATTACATGGCCGAGGTAGAAGCAATAGGAGTTCCTGTGTCTCGTCACGAGGGGAGGCTTGATGGTGTTGGCACTATCGGACGGAGAGCCATCACTCCTGATTTCGATATGTACTCGAAAGCTCATTTTTGGGTCTTGCAACACATGACGGAGGTGTCTCCGTACATCGACGAGCACAAGGAGATGCTACGACAAGACAATCCTCGCCGATCCGAGGTTTGGATCACGGGACAACATAATAGTCGATTCAACGCGTGGATGAAGGTGCGAATCACCGGAGAGTCCGCAAGTGAGAACCTTAAATGGTTGGCAAAAGGGCCCACGTTTACTGTACAGACTTGGCAGGGATACGACATCAATGGGTACACATTTTACACGAAAGCTCAAGATCGAAAGAGCACTGTGCAAAATAGTGGAGTGAGCCTAGAAGCTTTCCATGAGGGGTTCACCAAGACAGGCCCAACAAGGGTAGTACGTGGATTGAACTCGTACTACGGGTTCATTGAAGAAATTTGGGAGCTCGATTACGTACTGTTCAAGATTCCCCTGTTTCGATGCCGATGGGTCCAAATCCCACAGGGTGTGAAGGTTGACAGTTACGGTTTCACTTCTGTGGACCTGGATCGCGTTGCTTATAAAGATGAGCCATTCATACTTGCAAATCAAGCCATTCAGGTCATTTATGTCACTGACCCGGCCAATAAGAAGTGGCACATCGTCCTTCATGGCAAGAGAAGGATTGTTGGAGTTGAAAATGTCGTAGACGAGGAGGAATACAATCAATTTGATGAGATTCCTCCATTTGGAGATGGCGTACAGGTCGATACTGAAGACACCGACGAATCCAGTTACGTGCGTATGGATCACCAGGAAGGGTTATACTTTAAAGGTAATCAACTGTACGTCTTATCTCTCTGTTTCCATCGGTATAGCTTATATCTCCTGTAATTCTCGTATTTGCAGGGCCGTGGCAAGTGGAAAGTTGAGGATAACATGGCTGTGTACGTGCAAATTGTCAGTGAAAGTTCCCATTTGTAAATTTAACATACAATATTACGTGGAGCATGCTCAAGTTACAGAGCATTTGGACTACATTGTAACCAATTATCGGATATACGTACATAGTAACCAATTTACAGAGTATTTGGACTACATTTGAAATATCTGAGTGTTCATTTAAAACATGTTTTCGAGCATTCAGAGTTGAAAGCTACAGATCAGTTTCAATTTGTAAAACTAACGTTCAATAGAGAGATTATCAAGGACGGTTTTGACCTAGCACAGACGGTGCACAGTCGGTTCTCAACTCACAACCGTCTGTGATAATCTCTCACTATGTAGATTACCACAGACGGTGTTTATTTGAGAACCGACTGTGATAATATTATCACAGACGGTTATATATATAAAACCGTCTGTGATATTTTCAACAGTGTCCGACTCTTCGAGTTCTTAACGTGCACCGTCGGTTCTCAATTCCAAACCGTCTGTGATAATCTCAGGCACAGTCGGCTCTCAACTCAAAACCGTCTGTGATAATCTCTCTGGTGACTACGATTATTATAGACGGTTTCGATGTGAGAACCGACTGTGATATATACTATTATAGACGGTTCAGATGTAAGAACCGACTGTGATAATACTGACGCGGTACATAGTTCAAGGCGGGCTTTATCCCGCTCATTCTACTTCGCCCTAGCTCTGTTTGCCCTAGCTCTCTCCGCTCTCGCACCGTCCGTCGCGATCACCTCCATCGCCTCCCACCTTCTCCTCTCCGTCCGTCACGATCACCTGCATCGCCTTTCCACCGTCAGGCGCGATCACCTCCATCGCCCTCCCGCCTCCGACGCGATCACCTCCATCGCCTCCCCACCGTTTCTGTCATTCTTGTATGGGTTTTGTTATAGAATTATTAGTTGCATATTTACTTAAACTGTTCTCTCTTTCACTTATGTTAGGAACTATGTCTGGTGACGAAATGCACCACTCGGGGACTCAGGGTGACCTCGCTGGCGATGAGACGCCTGGGCCGGAGGTCGCCTCGTCCGCCGTGACCCCGCAGAGAAGGGAAAGGGGCGAGGCTGGACGACATGCGCGCGTCTGAACAAGGGGGAAAAGCAGCACGTCCAGTTCGACGACAATGGTGTGCCGGAAGCTCCGCCCAAACTTGTTGGTCAGTACCGCTCACTATGCGGCAAAGTGGCAAGGGAGCGGGTGCCCATCACCACCTCCGACTGGGGTCAAGTGCCCCCAGAGTGCAAGGATGCGCTGTGGGAAGAAGTGCAAGCGGCGTTTCACATTCCGGAGGATCGCCACTTCACCGTCCGCCGGAGGACACTTATGTCAATAAACAAGGCGTGGAGGAACTTCAAGAGCGAACTTGTCAGGCACTATGTGAAGGAGTCGACGACCCCCTTCAATGACTACCCTTTCGTGACTCCCGAGGCATGGCAGCAGTTCGTAGAGATGAAGGGCAACCCTGAGTTCCAGGAGCTTAGTGCGAAGGCCCAGGCTAACCAGGCCAAGAACACCCACCCACACAGACTAGGCACCGGTGGGTATGTGGGGAAGAAGGCGCTGTGGAGGAAGCAGGACGATGAAGCTTCACAGTCTTCGGCCGGCAGTCCTTATGCGGGCATAACGGACGTGCGCGCCCGCAATTGGTGCCGAGCTAGATCGACGATGGACTCCTCCGGAAGCGTCTCCGTGAATAACCCTGCGGACAGGGAAGTGATCGACCGACTGGTAAGATTGTCCGATCACGTACTATCCTCATAACACGCATACAATGGGCTGTATTGCTAAGTTGTCCTGTTGCAGGTGACACTGAGTACGCAGGCGGCATCCGGAGAGTTCAACCCGAGGAGGGACAGGGATATCCTCACAGCGGCGCTAGGAAACAAGGAGCATCCAGGCCGCGTGCGCGGCCTCGGCGCCACTGTGCCTTGGAGGCATGGTTTCCCCGATGATGAGGAGGCGGCTAAGAGGAGAAAGAGATCCCACCAAGCCCACGATGAACGGCTCAAGGAGGAGATGCGATCGGAGTTCGCTGTTCGGGACAAAGCACTCCTGCAGCAGTTGTCGGAGATGCGGTCCATGTACGAAGAGCTAAGAAAGGCGACCCAGGGCACCCCTGTTCCAGCAGCTGGCGCAGACCCAGCGGAAGTACCGACCCCCATTGGCCACCGTAGTAGCTGCGCGTCTGCGCCGGGGTCTTCGCAGACGGAGCCCTCTCCAAAGTATCCGGTGGACTCTCTGCAGGTAATGACCGTTAATGCGCACTGTTTGTCTATGTTAATTCAGTCGAAAGTGAGAAGCGGTGAAATTCAACATGTTAATGCGCACTGTTTGTAGGAACCCGCCTCCTGCAAGCTTATGGTGCTGGCCGGTGTCTTCCCGATCGAGGCTGCCCGTGGGATGGCGCAACCATGCACGGCGGGGGCCACAATCCATGGTGCCCCTCTATGTGAGGGTTTTGCACGTGTCCAAGTGGACAGTGTCTTTGACCATTGCAAGGGTTTTCCATTGGAGAAGCCGCCGAACGACGAGATTACCACTCTCGGGGATGCGGTGCACACGTTCGTGCAATGGCCCAAGAAAGACATCGTCCTGTATGAGGTAATTCCCCCACCAGTTTCATAATTTGTACTGTAATAATAGCCCTCAGAGTTAGTGTCCTAATACGTAGGTTCTTACATCGCAGACATCACAGACCGAGACGCGGCCTACTAGCCAGCATACCCCTTCGACGACGAAGCTGACTCCGAGTAAGAGGCAACCATTCAAGAAGCTAGCTATGAGGGGAAAAGCAAAGAAGAGCCCATCGAAGGAGAGCGAGAAGAGTGCGCCAGCTCTCATGCCGTTCTCTCTGGGGATGCCCATGGCCTCCGATACCGCAATTTCGAGCATGGGGTTAGCATGCCAGAGCCTGCATGCATGGTACATGAGGAGGACAAACTAGACCAGGACGCAGCGTCCGACGCACATCATGGTCAAGTACACCGTGGCAGAGTTCCATCACGACGTTGGGACCTACTCGGTGACCTTCGAAGACCTGCACAATTTGCTAAACAAAGATGCGCTCGACTTGTCAATCCTACGGTCTTGGGTGCTGTAAGTATCCTACTATCCGTGCATATACGGATATATGTCATTTATTAATTGGTTACTTCCGTGCAGCTGCATGACCAACTATGCCAAATCCAAGGGCATACCTGTTGGTTTTTTGGACCCCCAGATGGTAGTCGAGGTGATGTTTAGGACCGACACAGACTTCGTTGTCGACTACATCAAAAGAGAGTTGCTTGCTCAGGTCGACAAGGAGTATATACTTGTACCCTACAACCAGAGGTGAGTGCTTTCATCAGTACTTCACCCGTAGATTAGTGTCTCCATGTGCACACCCCCAAATTTAGATTAAATTTTTAATTCTCTACGTGTAATATGTAGCTACCACTGGATCCTGCTGCTACTTATTCCGAAAAGCAACAAGGTGTTCTACCTTGACTCATTGCAGAGGAAAGGGTACTCGTATTGCGGCGCACGAGATGTATTCGGAAGGTGATGTGGACCTATCTTGCATGCATCTAGATTTACTGTCCTCAAATTGTCAATTTCGGCTATCCTCAAACTGTCAATTTTGACTATCTACAGGGCTTTCACGAAGTACTTTGCCGAGGTAGGGAGACAACACGAGCGGCGAGCCGATAAGTTTCAGTGGTTACAATTTTCGGTACAAATTTCAACTGGCATCTGTTTTATTTTATAACTTGTCCCCACCTAACTCTCGGTCTGTAAATTGGCAGTGCCATCAGCAGCCGGACGACAATACATGTGGGTTCTACGTGATGCGCCACATGTATGACCTGATCATCACCCCTCACCGGCCCGATTTCCCCGAGGTATTACAACTGCTCCCCTTAATTTGTCTCGATTTGACAGAATTTACAACTTAATTCAGCTAATTTTTTATGTACCAACTCTTGCTGCAGGGGGTTGACTTCCCTTCAGAAAGCCTTGACCCTCGGCAGATTGGTAATGTCCGAGGGATGCTCACTGAGTTTTTCCTTTCGGAGGTCATATCACCCAAGGGGAAGTTTAGGGACCCGCAAGGTTCGTATTAGTGCGGCCTTACATTTATTTGTACATCTAACACACTTTAATTGTCGATTACATTTATTTGTTCAATTGTACATATTTCTGAGTTCTGTGCTGTATATATGAAATGCTATACAGAGAGGGGTGCAAATATATTTGAGTACTGTACAAATATAATTCTGAGTTCAATTATACAAATATATATGCATGAGACTGTATATATTTGAGTACTATGCATGTATGAAATTCATGAACTGTATATATGAAAATGCAATTTGTACAGAGGACATCTGTGAATGTTATAATCTCAGATGGTTTGTAAGATCAAAACCGTCTGTGCATGTACAGACGGTTTTGATCTTACAAACCGTCTGAGATTATAACAGTCACAGATAATAACACATCGCAGATGGTTTTGACCTCAGATCCGCCTGTGATATCAGACTATCACAGACGGTTCTGAGATAATAACACTATCACAGACGGTTTCAATATTAACACCGTCGCTGATATCGCAGATTGGTTTAACCTCCAAGCCGTCGGTAATAATATGAGTATCACAGACGGTTGTGAGATCAAAGCCGTCTGTGAATTATGAGTATCACAGTCTGTTATAACATCAAAGCCGTCTGTGACACAGACGGTTCTGATGTCAAAACCGTCTGTATATACTAAAGTATCACAGACGGTTCTGATGTCAAAGCCGTCTGTGATACTCATACTATCACAGACGGTTCTGATGTACCGTCTGTATATACTAAAGTATCACAGATGGT
This sequence comes from Pharus latifolius, assembly GCA_019359835.1. Taxonomy (NCBI): domain Eukaryota; kingdom Viridiplantae; phylum Streptophyta; class Magnoliopsida; order Poales; family Poaceae; genus Pharus; species Pharus latifolius. The sequence continues at coordinate 38,657,846 of CM033325.1, forward strand.
TCTGATGTCAAAACCGTCTGTGATACTCATACTATCACAGACGGTTCTGATGTCAAAGCCGTCTGTGATACTCATACTATCACAGACGGTTCTGATGTTAAAACCGTCTGTATATACTAAAGTATCACAGATGGTTCTGATGTCAAAACCGTCTGTGTATACTCAAATATCACAGACGGCTCTGAGAACAGAACCGTCTGTGATAGTGTGACTATCACAGACTGTTCTGACCTTATAACTGTCTGTGAAATATGAGTATCACAGACGGTTCTGACCTTATCACAGACGGTTCTGACCTTATATCAGTCTGTGAATGGATATATCACAGACGGTTGAAAACATCAAAAACCGTCTGTGATAGTGCATGATTATCACTGACTCGAATATCACTGACGGGTAAGAACCGTCTGTGATGTCTGTTTTGACCCGACTGTGATGATGAATTCTGTAGTAGTGTGTCCTTTTGTGACTCGATCACATCTGCTTTTAGCAAAGTTGCCACCATCTTCAGCTTTTCAAAGATGTTCAGTTGAGTACTGCTACAAGAAGAAAATTTTCTGTTTAAGTCTTCATTCTCCACGCTGATAGTATCAATCTTCGAGTTTTGTAACTCGATGGTTGCCTGAAGGTCTTTTTTCTCTTCTAAAAGATGGCTTATTTGATCCTCTTGTGCTGCATGAACGCAGTAAGCAGTTATTATAAATAGTTCATACAATGAGATGATTTCTTCTGGTCAGAAGTCTACTTACAGGAGAGTTGCAATCGCGATTTCTGGAGTTCCCCCTCCAGAAAGAAAATTTTGGCAATGGCCACTACCTCCTAGTTTTCCCGATCAACCAAGCTCTTATTCAGGAAGGCGTTCTCTCTATGACAAGGCAAACAGTTATTGAACCAAGATGCAATTTCACTTACTGTTGTAGCTGGTTGATCTCTCGTTGCGCGACCTCAATGTGCTTTGCTACCGCTATTGATCTGGTCGCCACCCGGGTTAAGTCTTAGAACACAATAAGAAATTTCTCTTAAAAACTTGAATATTCCTAAGTTTTTGAAAATCTCATAAAAGGAGTCATACGTACTTCTATATAATCGCTGAATGAGCTGCTCTCAAAATCAGTGTGAGGTCGAGCCTTAGAACTTATTTTTTCCACGACTGGAGTAGTGGATGATCTTTTCTGCTGATCCTCCTCGATTGGGATTGCGGCTTCCATCCCCTGGGTTCGGATGTCCGCTATTATTTCCTCTACAATGGCCTAGGAGGATTCCTCAACCATTGGAGTAGGACTTGTTTCGCTCATGACTTCAACAGCAGTTGATGTGCCGATGATTGCATATGTCATCGGGGTAGTGAGGACAGAGTCCCTGCATCTGAGTACATCGCTACTTAGAATGCCTCTTGTCAGTAATACATAACTCACAAGGGATAGTATGCTTACTTTATCCGAAACCCCACCCAAGGTTTCGGCGATGAGCTCTGGGGAGAAAGAAGCTTACTGGGTGCCCCTGATAAATCTTCATCAGCACTTGTCCGTGTTTTTCTTCTCTTAAACAGGACAGTGTCTTCTCCTCCTGCACAATCACAAGATGACGAGGATGTGTAGGAAGAGGATGATAAAAAGACTGTGAAGTACTTACCACAACAGCCTTTCGATTACTGGAGGAGGCATTATCAACCTTGGGGTTTCGCAAACCTCAAGGATGGGCATCTCTTCTGTGACCGCAGGGTCTTCGGTGGCCACAGGAACTTCAACTTCTGTTTCGACCCCCATAACAGGGAACGAAACTTCACCAATAAGGGACGAGGTGGACCTCTCTGGAATGTTTACCTCCAGAGAATCTGTCACTTTCCTCTTGTGACGGATGAGAGGAACTTCGTCTTCCTCATCCTCTCTCCCTTCACTCTGTATGACGAAGAAGTGATTTCCACTCGTACCTGGGAATACAGAGGGTACAGAAAATCTTATCGCGGTCTTCTTTGCGGTTATAGTTTTCTTTCGTGAAGAAGCCCCTCCCAAGATATTCTTAGGTTTTTTGGGAACAGGCTCCTTCATTTTGTGCTTCGAGGGAGTCCTCTTCGCCTGCTTCGTGGCTAATCCCCCCAAAGGACCAGCGTCCTCACCTGGACGCTTCGCCCCAGTGAATTTTCTCAGCAGCTGTATTATTTAAAATGCTTTGGTAACACAAGTCAAATGGATGATTTATAATAGAGCTTGTTGAAAAAGATCATACCTTTCGGCGCTCTTGTTTAAGATCATTGCTGGCATTAATTAAGCTCTGGGGGCGAGGCGACCCTTTAGCTCCCTTCGCTGCGGCGTTGTACACCCACAGGAGGTAATTTGTCCTTTTTTCGATTTCAGACAAAGACAGCGTTGTGTCACAAACAAGTATAATACTTGATACGACATCTTTCATCAGTAAAAATGCATATTTTGTTGACTGGAGGACATACCAGTGTTATAATCTAAGGTGTTTTCTGCCATGGACTCCACCTCCCAAGCCGGATGTGCCCTCTCGCGCAGGGGGCTCATCCTATTCTTCACAAAGTCACGGATGATGTCACGCGCGGTCAAGCCTTGCTGGACTAAGTGAAGAATGGCTTGAGCTTGCTTTTTCAGTTCTGCACACAGAGAAGGAATGGACTCTAACTCACTGTCCTTCTCCGGTCGGGTGTTCACGAACCACAGTCCGCTCTCCAACGGGGGGGAGGGGGTGCAGTAGAACCATTTGTGATGCCACCCGTGCACAGAATCCTGCAGAGGCGGGAATGGGTACTCTTTTTCTTCCTTATGCGGAAGTAGATGCACCCAGCGGTATTGACACTCTTTGACCATGTCGAGAAGTAGAAGCGTCGGAAAAGCTCCACGCTTGGCAGCACTCCGACGAAAGCTTCACACAGATGCTGAAAAATCGCCAAAATGAGAACAGCATTTGGGTGGAGATTCACCAACTCCAACCCGTAGTGGTCCAAGATTCCCTGCAGGAACCTGCTCTCTGGGAATCGGAACCCACATCGCAAATACTCTTCAAAGATCACCAATTCGCCCTCTTGGACGACTGGGGATTCTTGATCTTTCTCCGCTGACCACCAGTTGATCAGCAGCAGCGAAGGAAGAATCTCTTCTTTCTCCAGTGCTATCAGGCTCTCTTCGTCGTAATGGATCGATCGGCTCCAGGACGCCATTGCCGATGAGATCACAAGAAAGGCGACGACTTTTTTGAGGAAGGAATGCAAAGAGGGTTTTGTGCGGCGAAAATGTCTAAGGCAAATGAGGGTTTTGGTTGTGAAACTTCTCCAGTAAGCTACCTCTTCCTTTTATACACTCGAGACAACCCTTTGCCTGGTGCATTATTTTATTAATTCCCCATAATGGATGTCTTGCCGATTAGGACCCGTTATCTTTACCCGGTTATGAATTTGAAGCAAAATGTATTTGTTATACCATTATTAAATATCATTTTACTTCATATTCGGGGGCTATGGTACAATGGAATTATCTTAACATTATCACGATCTTAAAGATGAAAATTATTTCCTTAAGATATCTGACATGATCATAATGTTCTTCTGCGATCTAAGTATTGTCTTAAAGGCGGGCTGCTGCGATCTTAGCGACTTGAGACCGAAGTCTGAATTCGGTTTCGAACCGAAGGCTTATTCGAACAAAAGTCTTATTCTCTATGTATGTTCTGATCGCAAACATATTTTGTCTATCATCATTTTTTTCACACAGTAGGGATTATTTCGAAGATTTTCAGTCATACATAATCATTCGAAAAGTTAGGTATACAAGGAGAAAGGAATACTTTATTTCTTACAATCCTTGCATACATAAGGGACACAGGCAACCAAAGTGTCGACCTGATCCAAAAGTAATTTACAAAGTTCTCCTAGGGACATGTTAGCGTCAATAGGATTTACATTGACTGCCCCCAGAGAACTGGCTATAGCCCTAAGCCTATCTATATCGTCCCGAAGCAAAGGAGTGCAACTGTTCCTTATTGTGTCGGAGAGTTCTCGCTGCTGCCGAGCATAGTCTCTCTCTACACGGAAGGTGCGCGCCTCTTCGCAAGAGTTGTCGCAACATTCTGCCAGACACAGAATGACCAAAGACATTTCCTCAGTCTTCGTTTCCAGAGCCTGTTTTTCTTTTTGGAGAGTTCTGCACAAGGCTACTCTCTCATCAAGAAGAGCCTGGATTTCAGCAAGCTGATCGCTGGGGGCTCCAGGGGTCTTCACCTCCTGTGTACTCATGGTTAGTTCATAAAACATATAACCAACAGGGAGGGTGAAGATAGCTATTACCTGAGAAGCAGAGGAAAAAGCCAAGCTTTGGGGAGGATTTGGACGAGGAAGTGTGGGACTTTCCCCAGAAAATTGATCACCCAACAAAAGCTGAGGTCCGTCTGGTCGCAGAGGTGTGAGACTTCCTCCAGAAGTGTGATGGTTAGAAGGATTGTTGTGGATCATTTCCTCAATCACCTGTGAAGTCCAAAATGAATTGCTTAGGAAAATCTTTGACTCAGAATATCATAAGATGTTTTAGAAGAAGTTTACCTTCTAAATATCTTATGTCTTCTCTGTTTCTTCCTCATCACTCTCAATCTCAATAACCGTCTTGGGATCTTAATTGGTTCGCCATCGAGATAAGAAGAGAAGGGGGAGGGTGAAACAAGACAAGAGAAGAGAAGTGGCTTTAAAAAACTTAGTCAAGAGAAAGCATTGTGAGTTCAAAAGAACTGGGAAGCTCCTCTATTTATAGAGCTAGGAGGCGACGGTTTGTGTCCACCCACGTTTCGAATTCTTAAAACGTATTTGTAATTGCTGCCTTGATTGAAAAAATTCATCATTACCTGTCAAGAAAAACTCAGGGTTTTTCTCGGGATATGAACCGTCACACGACAGAACAGTGCAAACTAGGATTAAAATTTGAAGTAAACATGTCTCTTCATTTTCTTCAAATTTGGGGGCTAGCTGACGAGGATTATCACCTAAGCTAGTTTGATTACCACACATTAGGTTCAGATTAGCTTCGAATCTGATATGTGTCTATGAGTCTTAAATGGCCGCTATGATCTGAGACGACCAGTCTTCTATATACTAGGAGAGCGTGGACATAAAGGTAGATTGTGATCGCAGCCCTTGCACGATCACAAGATCGTAGACAATGTGCGGTTAGGAGGTCGATGACTGCATGCGACCAAGATGATTCGAGGGTGTTTAAGCCTTTTACAAACACATCTCCAGGATCAAGATAACTTCTCCCACGTATGAAGACAACTGCCAGGAGGTTAATATGTGCAGTTACCCACTAACTACATGTGTTAAACCTGCGAAGGAAAGAGGAGCGGTTACACAAACTGCATAGTAACAACCGTCCAGAGCCGCTTCGTGTTGGCGCCCTTTTGTTCAGTATAAAAAGGTGGTCAATGCACGATCTAAAGGACGGTTAAGCATACAAGCATTACCAGGAGTCTGAGTAACCTGAAGACTTAGACATAGTTAGATAGACATTAATATAGGAGAGATATTCGCCTGTGATCATCTCTTCCTCCCTTTTGCAAACACTTTTTTCCCTACATAGTGAAATCATAACAGGACGTAGGGCTATTACTCCCACCATCGAGGGCCCGAACCTGTATAAATTCTCTCATGCCCATATAGATATTACTCATCCTACCTTCCCGGAGGAGCGCCCTGAAAGGTTGCACAACTCACAAATTTGCGTAAGATCGACTGAGGACTCCGAGTCCAAACCGTCGACAAGCTTCTGCACCAAAAACCAGTTGGAAAGGCGTCTCGCATGTAGCTCGACTGGATGTGGTACGTAACGCCCATAATACGGAGTAGAGTTCATCTACCAAAGCCCCTGAGAGTAACTTAAGGCGGTCAAAAACACGTTTCTTGACGCCCTGTATTACCTGCCCGTTGGCACGTTCAACTACACCATTGCTCTGTGGATGAGCAACAGATGCAAAACAGACTTTGGTCCCAATATCGTCGCAATAGTCTAAGAAAAGATCACTAACAAACTGGGAACCATTGTTGGTAATGAGATGACTTGGAACACCAAATCGTGTCACTATGTTCTTATGAAAGAATTTTTCGCCGCAGCGGCGGTAATATTTTGGACTACTTCAGTCTCGATCCACTTGGGAATGTATCAATGGCTACGAACAAAAACTTATATCTATTGACTGCTTGAGGCATTGGTCCTACAATATCTATTCCCAAACGGCAAATAGCCAAGTTAAGGGAATAACCTGTAATGCATATGTTGGTTGATGAAATTGCCGAGCATGGAATTGACACTGTGGGCATACTTTGATAAATTGCATGGCATCATTAAGTGCCGTAGGCCAGTAATAACCCTGTCAAAAAGCTTTTCCGACCAGCGTCCGATAAGAAGCATGTGTTCCACATATGCCCCCATGTATTTCTTTTAGAAGGGATTTGCTATCTTCTCGAGAAATACAACACATAAATACTCCTTGAGCTCCTTTTCTGTATAAGGTTCCCTCAACAAATCTATACATGCGTGCTTTTCTAACTAACCGATCACTATCAGTTTCATCTTCAAGCAAGGTCCCATTCGCAAGATAGATCCTCAATGGATGGATCCAATCTGGTTGTTGCTCTAAGGTGGCGACGTTAGTCATCACCTCTGACCCTTCTTTGATAGAAGGGGATTTTAAGTGTTCAATGAACACTCCTGCCGGAGGGCATGTACGTAGGACCCAATTTTTGATAATTGGTCTACGAGAATATTGTCTCTCTGCAAGAATGTCAGATTAATTGCTACTCGAGCAGTGAAATGGAGATTGAATGCTCCAAGTTCTACCTCCCACTTCGCAACTCGACTAGTGACTTCCAGATTCCGGAGAATATCCCCTAAAGGAAAGGACGAAGGCACGGAAATCGTGTGCACTTGAAAGTAATGTCGAAGATTTCTAGAAGCCATTAAGAGAGCATAAAGTAGCTTTTGGACTTTAGGGTAACGCTTCTTTGGTACATTAAGCACTTCACTTACGTAGTAAACTGGTCATTGTACTCCTTCCCTTTCGGCGACCAGCACTCTGCTGACCGCATGAGGGGTAACAACCAAATAAATGAGTAAAGATTCTCCCGTGACAGGGGAAACCAACACCGGAGCACTGGTGAGGTATGTTTTTACTTCTTAAAAGGGTTTTTCGGCTTCGTCCGACCATTGGAAACCATTGTGCTTACACAGAACCTTGAAAAAGGTAAACCACGTTCACCTAACCGTGAAATGAAACGACTCAAGGCCGCCATTCGACCAGTTAGTCTTTGCACTTCTTTCATTGTCGAAGGGGATCGCATTTACTCAATGGCCTAAATTTTTTTGGGATTAACCTCAATGCCTCTTGAACAAACAAGGAAACCTAAAAGTTCACCCGAAGAAACCCCAAAAGAGCACTTTTAAGGATTCAACTTTATTCCATGTTTATTCAAATTACAAAAATTTTCAGCAAAATCATCTATATGACTAGAGCTTTAAGGCTCTTGACAACCAGATCATCAACATAAGTTTCTAAATTATTCCCTAATTGAGAAAGAATGGTTTTTTGCATCAAGTGCTGATACATGGAACCAGCATTCTTGAGCCCAAATGGCATCCTGATGTAACAGTAAGTACCAAATGGGGTGATGAAGGCAGTTTTCTCTTCATCTTCTTCTGCCATGCTAATTTGATGGTAGCCTGAGTAGGCATTTAGGAAGCTCATCAGTTCACAACCCACTATTAAATCAATCAACTGATCAATATGAGGAAGGGGAAAGTCATCCTTTGGGTAGGCATTGTCTGGTGTAATCGACGCACATGCGCCACTTACCGTTTGATTTCAGAACCATGATTGGATTCACGAGCCATTTGGGATGGTCAACTTCGCGAATAAAACCAGCCTTCTGGAGTTTTTCTAACTCCGAACGGATAGCTTCTTGCCGATCAAGAGCAAAACGTCTGAGTTTTTGCTTTATTGGTCGCTGTCCAGGGCGAATTGCTAGCCTGTGCTCGATCACTTCCTTTGGGACTCTAGGCATGTCTGAGGTTTTCCACACAAACACATTCACGTTAGCTTGGAGGAAAGCATTGAGCGCTAGTTCCTATTTGTCATCCAGAGTTGACCCAATCCGAATGGCTCTAGATGGATCATCTGGGAATAATGGAACTTGCTTAGTTTTTCTTCTGGTCGCGGGGATTCCTTGATTGAATCTAATTCTGAGGTCACAATCTTAACATCCTGTAGGGAAAGTTGATTGACCAGTTCCAAAGAGATTCGATCACAAATAAGAGCCGTATGTTGACTGCCTCTAACTGTGATTACGCCATGAGGACCTGACACCTTGACGCATTGATAAGCATAATGCGTCGATGCCATAAATTTAGCAAGTGAAGGCCTACCAAAAATAGCATTATAAGCTGAATCAAAATCAATTACATCAACATTAATTAATTCCGTTCGAAAATTTGCTGGTTCTCCAAGTGTTACTGGTAGCACAATCTATCCAATAGGTAACATAGAAGAACTAGAAATTATCCCAAGAAAGGGTTGAGCCATTGGCTTTATTTTTGAATGAGGGATTTGCATCTCGTCAAGAGTCTTGGCAAAAAGTAGGTCAAGGGAACTTCGTCCATCAACCAACACTCGTCCTACCTTAGCATTGCTAATGATAGGGGATATGACCAGAGGGAGGCGCCGAGATTGCGTCAATCCCTTAGGGCAATCTTCTAGGCTAAAGGTCAGGGAAATCTCCGACCATCGGGGAAACTGAGGCTCTCCTAAAGGAGCTTCAGTACTATTTACCTCGCGGCAAACAATTTTAAACTAACACTTAGAAAAATAAGATGAAGAACCACAAAAAATAACATTAACGTGATTGTTAGGTATCTCCATTAGAGCCCTTATTTCCGATGTTTTGTCCTTGACCTGGTATGGTGGGCACAAAGGTTTTACCTTGGTAAAAGTCATCCAGCTTTCTTAACCAGGTTCGACAATTCTGGAGGTCGTGTGATGAAACATTGTGCAATGGACACCATTTCTTCACTCCCTGCAGTTTAGTTTTTTTTTTTTGTCTCGTCGCCATGACCAGCAGAAGAAAATTTATTAGTCTTAAATGGAACCTTCTTATCTTTCCCTTGAGGTTGCTTGTCGATGATGGTGACCTCTCGGAATTGGCCAGCTCTGGCTTTACCTTTCTTGATTTCCCGCCCGTGGATCATTCAGGTTTCTTACGCGAATCATCCTTCTTCTCGACCTCGAGACCTGTTGAGGCAGCAAGTTTCCTTTATCCACCGTCTTATCACATTCAATAGTCTCGGCCACATCAGAATAACGATCAGCCATGTCAAAAAGATCCGCGACTGATCGTGGTGGATGGATAAGAAAATCTTCGGTAAATCTCTGATATTGAACGGCATGATTGAATGCCCTGATAACAGAGATGTCAGAGATATTGGGGATGGTATTTCTCACTCCTACAAATCGTTTGACAAACTGTCGAAGAGTTTCTGTGGAAGTCTGGTTCAAGCGATGAAGGTCATCTTCCTTGCCAGGCTTTTGGCAACAGTTTTGGAAATTGTTGAGGATTGCATCACACAATATTTCCCAATTATAGATTGATCCTTCAGACTGATTGAACAGCTAGGTCGGCGCTGGAGCTTCCAGGACAGTTGGTAAATAGTTTTCCATAACCCGATCATCACCACCAACGACTTGGATGGCAGTAATATAAATCTAGAGAAGTTCCAAAGGATTCTTGGTTCCCATGGAATCGCTCGATAGTCCCGGGTTTAAACTTATTTGGCCAGACTACTGCATGTAGCCCTGGCGAGAAAGTCTTACAACCTACGTACGAGGGACGTGGTTGTTGATCATCACGACCTCCATCAAGGTTGCGGAAAGAGTCAGCTTGTGGCCCCAAGCGCGAATGCACTAGTCCACGATTAAGGTCGCGGGAAGAATCTACTCGCGGCCCCCAAATGCGAATATACTGGTTCACAATGAAGATCACTGAGATTACCTGTTCGCCTGGTTTTACGATACTGGGCTGATGGTGTGTGTCCATGTTGTCCCTGGCTCAAATGATAACTGTCCTGCTCATGTGAATGAGTTATTGATCTTGATGATGATGTTGGAGTCGCAACTGTTGCTATCTCATCAAGGTTATCCGCCACAATCCTTGTGAACAGTACTCTGTCATCATTCGCCAAATCAGATGGAGGATTGCGAAGAGTATCCGCAATCACATCAATGCATTCCTGTGTACTCCTTCTGGGTGCCATGAGAGTTATTGTCACCTCATCCACCGGAGAACAAGCCGAGTCTAATAGCGGAGTTTGGTCCCACTTGCAACCATGATGTTGTCGTGGGCGAGAAGTTCCAGGGGCAAGGTCGCGAGCTGTGTTATTATGGCGAGATTGCGCAAGTTGCAGAGCTTGCTCTGTGACCTTACGAACCTCGGGCTCTCGCCGCTCACGAGCTGCATCTTCTTCCCATTTGCGCTCTTCATCTTCTCTGGCTGTGCGTTGCTCAGGGGTTTCCTCGAAAAGTGCAACAACTTCCCGAGGAACTGAGTTCGCAGATGGGGAAAGCATCTCCTCATCTTGATCAGACTCAAAATTGAAGAGGGAATTCAAGTTATCTGGAGCAAATCTTTCCAGACTGAATTCAAGATCCTCATCTCCCCCATCATTTGGGACGATGGGTTCCGGCACATATTCACCATTTGATGTGGTAGGACTCACTAAAGGTGAACAAATTGCCGGTTTAGGTTCCTGGCCATGGACTAGGTCCTGAGAATACTCCTCAGCACAAGGCTCTGAGGGAACTTCATTTTCTTCCATATAAAGAGTTTCATCCTCCATGTTGAGATCATCATATTCTGCAAGATCAAAATCATTTTTGAAATCAAAAACTCCCGACATGACTTACCGAGATTCTTGATGAAGAATAACACCTTGAAATGGGCCCCACGGTGGGCGCCAACTGTCGATGATTGGGACTCTGGTTCTTAGTTGAACTCATGTAAGTTTAGATGATGAAATGTGAAGCCGATTCAAGATAAAACTGAAGTAAATCAGGGTATCTATGTCTAAGGAAGAAAGGAATTTATATAGGTTCGAGCCCTCTTATGATGAGTAATAACCCTACTCCTGTTGGTATTTCACTAAGAATATCTAGGTTTACAAGGGGAGAATAAGATGTGTTCTTAGATGAACTAATAACAATCTCCTATTCTTTGTTACGTTGTGTATAACAACATATTGTTTCTATCTCTTAGGTCTTGTGTCTTGGATTCTTTTTCAGATGAGCCTCTCTTTCTCTCCCGGCAATCGTTCTTTTATAGCTCATCGCCAGTCATCGGTTACGGGATTGAAGGGTCGCTGAGGGGTAAACGTGCGCCAGCCATAAGAATATAGTCATCTATTCTAGTGGTTCTTGAACCATGAGAATATAGTCATCTATTCTAATGGTTCTTATTAGTGAACTGAACCGTTAGAATATAGTCATATATTCTAATGGTTCTTATTAGTGAACCGTTAGAATAGGTACTATATTCTAACAGTTCTTATTAGTGAACCGTTAGAATATAGTACCTATTCTAACAGTTCACTAATAAGAACCATTAGAATAGGTACCTATTCTAATGGTTTGAAACCATTAGAGTAGTGTTAGACTTATTCTATCGTGCCGATCATTAGCGATATAAGAACCATTAGTAGACAACATTTTTGTACTAGTGAACCCCTGACAAGATAACCGTCGAAGAAGATAAAGATGGATGTGCAGTTTCTATAACCGCATGTTGTAAAACTAACAAAAAATAACCAACCATAATCTACAGCAACCGCTATGCAGCAGTTGTAGATGATCGCCAGGTGTCTCTCCAATGAAGCAACTGACATCCCTTCGACAAGTATAAAAGGACCTTTTGGGGAAGAGTTCAAGAGAGGAACAAGGCAATAGAGAACTAGACAATACATTCTCTTTGTAATCCTTTACATTCATAGTGAAAAATTAACAGGAGTAGGGTTACTACTCAAGACTTGAGGGCCCGAACTTGTATAAATCTCTGTGTTATTAGATCCATACTTATAGTGATTTCTTTGGTGATTGTCTGGATTACCTTCCTACTAAACAAACTAAATTCATGTAAGTTCGACTAGGAACCCTAGTTCCAATCGTCGACAGCACCTCCTCTCTCAGATCTGACGCCCACGACCACACCACTCCATGCCTCAGATTGCCGCCATTGGCACCGTCCTCAACCTGAGCCGCCATTGTGCCTCTTTGCCTCCTCTTCCACTCTCTCTCTTCTCCACTTTCCTGCCTCATCACTGAATTTCGCGCATCCTCTGCTCTCTCTCTCTCTCTTTTTACTTCACTGCATGCCTGATTCTGCATCGCCCTTGTCTCTGTGCACGCCGCCGGCACTCGGCCACCACAACACGCCACTATGCCTCCGCCATTGCGCGCTGCCTATCTGAGCCAGATCCGCTCAAATCTGATCAATGTGCTGCATTGCCACCTCTCCTGTAGCATGGATCTGCCAGTATCTACTTTGCCTTCATCAGATCTGTGCCAGATCATGCGTTGCCGTCATTTCTCTTGCCGGTGTGCCGTCCTGCCGCCAGATCTCGCGCCGCCACTGCTCCAAACTCTCCACCACTGTAGATGTCGCGCCGAGTCTCCTCCCGACGACCTCAAGCTTCCTTCAACCACAATTGCCTTGGCCACGACCTGGTTTCTCCTCCCCAAACTTGACCACTGCGTCGACCATGCCAACGATGACCAGCTCCTTCCTCGGGTCACGACCACTTCAACGACTTCGACTATGACCACCTCAACTGCGACCTCCTCAACGGCCGACGGCGATCACCAGTAGCTGATTTGACCAATCCGCTGCGATGACCAACTCCTTCTTCGACCACAGCAACAACAAAAACAAATTCTAGCAACTTCAAAATGGGTGATCAATTCTCATCACACTTCATGTTCTTGAATTGATGAACTGATGAACATGCTTTGTGATGAACTGCATTGCTCAAGTTGTATGAGATGGTCAACTGCTATAATTGTAAATTATTGAAACATGTTCTTATAAATCCATTCCACAGTTTGAGTTTTATTGAAATGATCATGAGTTACTTATGTGATGACATAGTTGATTTGGAATGATAGCCTCAATGCTTGGATGTCTGAAATTTTACCTGTCTCCAATGAATACAAGTCCATGAGTTCATTCCCTTTTGATTATTCTTCTCTGACTTATTGATAATGAGGAATTGTGAGGTGGTATATTGTTTCTCTATGAATCACTTATTGTTGTGTTGATGCTATCTGCTTGCATTGGACTAAGATGCTGGAGGGTAGATTCCATATGTCTTATAATGCAATGTACACATGAGTTCCCTGAGCGAATCATGAATTTCTGCTTCATCTGTGTCCGTAAAGTCGGAGTCAATGATTTATGTGACTTTGTAGTGAGTGGAGTGGACGCAATTTTGCTACTATGTGAATTGGAGTCTTCAAATCTTAGTTTTGCACTTCATGTTTTATTAGATGAATAGTATTGAGGTCTCTTGAGCTCTGTGATGTTTGTATTGTGATCCTGGAACCTCAATTTCTAGTGACTACAATTAATTCCAGTTGATACGCAGCTATTATGGATGAAGGGAAATCTCTGTGTTTTCTTTTGGTTGTGGTTGTGGTTGAGAGGCTGTCGGGCAACAGTTTGTGCTATCTCTATGTGAGTGTTTGTTGATACCGTCGAGAGACGTACTTGTTTTAGTCTCTTTCATTGCTCTTTTTGCAGGACCACTTAATGATACGATTCTATCGCATGTATTCACAATGACGTGTACAGATCTAGCACTAACCAATGGTTCGGGTGTGATCACTTCTCTCTCTCTTTATTTCTTCTGACATTTTCTCCCTCTTTCTTTTGTCTAGTTTATTTTCATTCGACCTCGATTTAGTTTAGTTTTACGCATTTCGGTTCTCTAGTCCCTATGGAAAGAACGAATGAATAATGGCCTTTACTTCACCGATCTCGTTCTCTTGCGAGATGGCTTAGGCTGGTATCAATATGTTTGATGAATTGAGTGATTCTGTTATAATCACTAGCATCACACATCAATTCAAAAGGTTCATTCCAATTTGGAGGTTGTATGATGGGAGCAGTAGTTAATGAATGTTTTAGTTGATTAAAGGCATCAAGACATTTTTCATCAAAATCAAATGGCGCATCTTTACCAAGCAATTGAGTGAGAGGTTTAGCAGTTTTTGAAAAATCTATAATGAAATGACTGTAAAAACCTGCGTGTGTCCCAAGAAACTGCGTATGCCCTTCACGTTTGTTGGTGTCCCAAGAAGACTTGCTATGACGTCGAGCTTTGCCTTGTCAACTTCAATCCCTCGTTCAAAAATTACGTGGCCAAGTACCACACCTTCTTGAACCATGAATTGGCACTTTTCCCAATTAAGCGTAAGGTTTACTTCTTCGCACCTGCATAAGACTCGAGAAAGATTATGTAAATAGGCATCGAAGGATGAACCATAAATGCTAAACTCATCCATGAAAACTTTCATTATTTCCTCAATTAAATCTAAAAGAATGGCCATCATACACCTTTGAAAGGTTGCAGGCACGTTACATAACCCAAACAGCATTCGCCGGTAAGCAAAAGTATCAAAAGGACATGTAAACATTGTCTTATATTGATCATCGGGATGAATCAAGATTTGAAGAACCCCGAATACTTGTCAAGAAAACAAAAATATGAATTTTTGGCCAATATTTCCAACATTTGATCAATGAAAGGTAATGAAAAGTGATCCTTCCTAGTGGCGCTATTCAATTTGCAATAATCAATACACATGCGCCACCCGTAACAAGTCTAGAAGGGATCAATTCATTGTTAGCATTCTTAACCATAGTCATACCTCCTTTCTTTGGAACCACATGAACAGGACTAACCCAATTACTATTAGAAATAGGATATATGATACCCGCATCTAGCAATTTAGAAATTTTAGTTTTAACAGTTTCCTTCAAGTTAGGGTTTAGTCACGCTCGATGGAGGTTTTAGTTTCATCAAATAGACAGATCCTATGCATGCAAATTTCAGGGCTAATCCTTTTGATATCATCAATAGAATAACCTAGGGCATTGCAATGCACACGAAGTAAAGAAATCAATTTCTCTAGTTGCAAATTGGTCAAGCTTGCATTAACAATAACATGTTGCATTTCATCATCCAAAAATACATATTTCAGCGAGGAAGGAAGAGTTTTAAGTGTAGGTTTACTTACCATTTCCTTACTTGTGACGTCGGAGTCAGAGATGTTCTCTTTGGATGGTTCTTTTATTGGTTTGTCTTTGTTTTGTTCATTTTCTTTGCTGTTGTCCGTTTTTTCATTTTTGAGTGTTTCATCCGTTTCTTCTTCCAAAGTGAGTCAAAGTGGTGACTCCTCTTCTAGGACTTCTTCTAGATCGTCCACGCTGCAAAGTTTTTCCTCATACATAGGGCAATTGACAAGGTTAGACATTTTAAATAAAATTTTCTCATCCCTTATGCGAAAAGTAATTCATCCCTCACGAACATCAATGAGGGCACCTACTGTTCGGAGCATTGGTCATCCTAATATAATAGGTATGGCAATATCTTCATCCGTATCAAGAATGACAAAATTAATTGGAAGATAAAATTTACTGACTTGAAGAAGCACATCTTCTAGGATTCCTTCTGAATGCTTCATTGATTGATCGGCAAGTTGTAGAACCATACATGTAGGCTTGATCTCACCCATCCTCAAATGTTGTGCGATGGTGAGAGGCATCACACTCACACTTGCGCCTAGGTCACAAAGAGCTCGATTAATATGTACCGTACCAATGTGACAAGGGATGGAAAAGCTCCCTTGATCTCGCAACTTTGCCGGCATCATGTTCTGAATTAAAGCACTACAATGCTTGGTCAAAGCAACAGTTTGAAATTCACTCAAATCCCTCTTTTTAGTAAGTATATCTTTCAAGAATTTTTCATAAGAAGACATTTGAATGACTAAATCGGTGAAAGGTATAGTAACATTATGCTTTTTGAAGATTTCCATAAATTTTTCAAATTGTTATCGAGATTAGCTTTAACGTACCTTCCTGGGAAAGCTGGAGTTGAATTATAACCACGTGTTACTTGGTTTTCTCCACTTTCCTTTTCTTTTGGTTCGATGACCTTGTCGTATCCTCTGCCGGCGGTAATGGTACTTCCTTTATTTCACTTGCCGACGGAGGTTTGGCTGGTGGTGTTCGTTCTAGTAGTTTCATTCGACTCCTTATGATCACTGCATTAGAAATAACAGGGTTAGAACAAGTTATAGAATTAATTTATTTAGAATTACGAGGATTGATTGGTTGAGAATGAAGAGGGTTATCATTTTTTGATGCAGGATTCACCAATTGTGTGATTTGAGTCTCGAGCAAGCGGACTATAGGAAACTAAGTAAACTAAGCAAGAAGAATTTCAAAAATTTTTACTCAAAGGCTCCAAGTAATAGATCATAGATTAGATTGTTACCAATAGCAGAACCAGATTTGATGAAGCGATCGAATATGCACAGCAACCGTTCACAGATCATCCTGATAAGTGGACATAGATGACAACGACTGATCGCGGATCATCCTGATCAGCACAGCAATTGCAGCAGCGCCTCTACCGGTATCCACACGTATCGGGATGGAACGTCGTATGATAGTGTGCTAGCACCAATGCGCACGGCAATGTTTTAGGGGCTATTACTTTAGAGGAAGCGGATACAACTCTTGACATATACACAGGATATTCATGGTAACAAGGATACAAAAGCAAATACGGGAGAGAAAGAAAGGATGAAGGCCCTTCCAGCGAAGCTAGGTGATTTGGGAAGAGATCCTGGATTTGCTTCTGATCCTAGTATGGTTTGCTAGTTCTTGATCTTGTTCCTGATCTTGTTTCTTTCTCCTTTGATGCTTGGTTTCTTTTTATCCCTGTTTGCTGGTTCTTGGTGTTTGATTTTGATTGATTTCATGGCGTTTCTTTCTTCTTCTTTGGATTGGTTGAAGGGTCATAAGTTCTCGAGAGATATGTGGGATTCCTTTCAATCTTCTGTTACTAATCATCATCGTTTTACCTCTGAAGACTTCTTTTTAGTGGCTTCTTTTGGCCGTCATAAATTTCGACCATCTGAGGATTCTTTGGGTTTAATTCTTGCTGCTTACTTTGGGGGTCAAGCTAAAGAATTCAAAGTATTGGGTTTAACAGAGTTTAGCTTCAGATTCTCTGTTTGTGGTAAACATGTGGGTTTGGCCATTTACAAAATTAATAAGATTATTCACCAGGATTTTGCCATCTATTTTTCTCTTTGGAACAATGGTGGCCCTCATTGGCAAAGAGAATTTAGTAAGTGGTTTATTGAATAGGAAAATGATTGGAATTTGGTTCTTCCTAAGAGGAACAATTTGTTTTCTTCTTCCTGGAGAAGTAATCATTTCCCTCAAAAATCAGTATTTGATCGTCTTCAATATCCTTCCAGGGGTTCTTTTCATAAATTGGTTAATCCAGAGATTTCTTTGTTTGATCGTCTCATTTTCCTAGTAAGTGTAGTATGAGGCTTAATTCTTCAAATTATAATTCTGGGGAGACTAAAGTTTTCTTTAATTTCCTTGCTCTGAGACACTTTAAAAGAGATTGTGTCTCTTCGGTCCGGTGCTCTAACTGTTTTAACTATGGTCATATTAAACGCTCTTGTTTTAAGTGGCTATTGGATCTGAAGAATAAAAGAGCTTTTATTCCCAAAGATATTTTGGTTAAGAATGGTAGTGCCTCTGTCATTGCTTCGCCTTTCGCGCCCTTTGCTGCTGGGGTGTATTGGATCAGACAGTTGTATTTGGCTTCTTGTTTGGAACTAACCCATCTCCTGCGGTCAGGATGGTCTTGAACAAAGGAAAGGAGGTCACTCAACACTTTGATAGCTTCTTTGAGTTTTTTGGTTTTTGTGCAAACTCCTCTGTCATTCAAAGTGTTGCTCCATCTGCCTTAGATTATAACTCTCCTTCTTCTCTCTTTGTTCTGGCCTCATTTCTTTCCTCGGCTCTTATTGCTAGCTCCATTAGAAAAATGGCTAACTACTGGGTTAATCCTGCTCCGTTTCTACATAAGGGCTTGGAGGAGATTGTTGTTCAGGGTAGACCTTTGTGCACTAGGTGCGTTTCTATCAGAAGCGAAACAAATGAAAATATGGCTATTGTTGATGTCGCGCCGGAGGCAGTGGAGCCGATCCATGTGGTTAGAAACTATCTTCAGAACACTAGAGGGATTCAAGCTTAGGTTTTTCCTTCTAGTGTTGGTGATGCTTCAATTCGTCTTCCTTCTTCTTTGCAAAGAGACATTCTGCTGAATGAAGGTCTTCATGTGGAGGATGATTTTCTGTTGTTTTTCAATCGACATGATAGTGGATTCAATTCGAGGAAGGTTAGCTTCAACCAAGAAGTTTGGCTCCTTCTGCTGAACTTTCTGTTGGACTTCTAGTCGATTACTATCCTGACTAAAGCTGTTTCTTCATTTGGCCACCTTCGAAAATGGGATAATGATTACCAAAGGACTGGGGACAGATCTCATGCTCTGGTGAAATGTTTAGTTACTGCTCTCTCTGACATCCCTCGTTACTTAGTGATCACTGAACCTAATGAAGCTCTTTGTTGTAGCTGGACGGCACAAGTCGTTATTTGTCTTTCTCAACATACTAACACTCTTGAGGGTAATGAAGATGATCCTAAGGACCCTCAGCCCCCTCAAGAAGATGACAACGGTAATATTGAAGATCTGGACATGGAGGATCTACTGATCATGATCATGTTCCAGGTAATATGGGGGGAGGGGGTGATCCGATTTAGGATGCTTTGGTTCCTCAACATCTAGAAGTATGGGATCCTTGGGATGAGAAGGAGGATTCTTCATCTTCATCTGATTTGGATCAAGCTTCAGTGTTATTGTCTAGCAATTGTGCCCTGTTGTTGAGTTGGAAGGTTCCTTGTCTGGGGTCTACTCTCCGATCGCTTAACTCTTATTTATGCCTGAGGAGCTCCTGGAATTTGCTTAATCCTTCTGCGACAAGGATCACATCTCCTTTGGGTTTTAGTTTGAAGTTTAAGAAATCTGCTCCTTACTCTCATTTGGATAAAGCAAAGGGTAAGACACCTTTGGCTGTCTCTGGTCTGCGCAAAAGCCCAAGATTGGCGGCAAAATTTAAAGGCTTCAAACCAGGGACCTCTTCTTTCACTACTCCTGAGCTTCCTATTGATATGCTTCAAGTTATTGGTTCGTTCTGTGGGATTCCTTTGGAGTTGATCTCCAAGGAGAAGTTACAAGCTCCTTTGATTCAGGGTTTAGATGATTAAGATGGCTTTTATTTTACTTATGGGTAGTAAGAAGTTGTTTTGTTGGCTGTTTACTTGGATGGTCTGGATGGCTTGTAATGCTTTCTATCTAAACCTTGGTTTCTGGTCTTTTGGTGTTTGTTTAAGCATGGCTTCGCCATGTGGTCATGTTATTTTGAGGGTACTATTGTGGTTTATTAATGAATGCTATTAAGAAATTTGGTATTCTTGTTTGGAATATTAGAGGTCTTAATGCTTCTGACAAAAAGATTGCGGTTCATTCCAAAATTATAGAAGAGAATTGTTCTATTTTATGTCTTCAAGAGACTAAAATGGAGGAGGTTAATTCTTTCTTGATTAAAGCCATTTGTCCGAAGGATTGGAATGAATTTGACTTTATTCCCTCCAGGGGTAATTCGAAGGGTATTTTGACTGTTTGGAATTGTAAATTGTTCCAACGGATAGATGTTGTGCATAATGAATGTTGTCTCACAGTTTTACTCAAGAATAAGCTCTTTGGAATTTCTTGGATGATCTCCAATGTTTATGCCCCCTGTTGTTCCCAGAAAAAGATTGAATTTTTGAACTGGTTTCGTAATATTTGTATTACTTCTCATATGCTTTGGTTAATCATGGGAGATTTCAATCTCTTGAGATATTCTTCTAACAAGAATAAAGGTGTGTTCAATTTTGGGGAAGCTGATCGTTTCAATGAAGTAATTAATCACCTTCTTCTTGTGGAATTGCCATTAACTGGTTATAAGTATTCTTGGTTCAATATGCAAGCTCAACCGATCCTTGAGAGGTTAGATTGGTTTTTTGCTAATGAAGGATGGCTTAACGCTTTTCCTAATACTGTTGTGAAATCATCTTCAAGGACTATTTCTGATCATTCTCCGGGTATCATTGTTATTTCTTCTTCTCTCCCTGCTTTGAAGGTTTTCAGATTTGAAAACTTCTGGACCTCTAGATCTGCCTTTTTGAATATGGTGGAGAGTTCCTGGAAATCTGGGTTAACTGATAATAATGTGGCGAGAAGAATCAATAATAAGTTAAAGTTGCTTCATAGGGTCTTAAAGCAATGGAACAAGAAATTCAAGATTTCTCAATTTCAGGTGGATTATTGTCAAAGTGCTCTTACTCTTCTTGAGGGACTTGAAGAACAGAGAGATTTATTTCGGCTAGAATTTCATTTTAGAAGCATTTTAAAGAAGCATCTTAGTGATTTACTTAGAATTAGGAATGTTTATTGGAAACAAAGAGGTCATCTTAGATGGGCGAAACTGGGTGATGAAAACACTAAATTTTTTCACTTTGTTGCTTCAAATAACTTTAGGAGGAATCATATTGTCTCTTTGAAAGATGATTGCAACATGGATCTTTCTACTCATTCTGACATTGCAAATCATTTGTGGATTTCTTATAAAGATAGATTTGCTCTTCGGAATATTCAGGAATGATGTTTAATCTCAATGAGGTTCTTTCACCTTTTTATGATGAGCTCTCTTGTCTGGATTTGGTTTTTGGTTCACTTGAGATTGATTCTGTTGTTCTTAGCTTACCAACTAACAAAATTCTTGGTCCGGATGGTTTTAATGGAAATTTTTACCATTCTTATTGGTCTGTCATTAGATATGACTTCTATGATCTTCTTCAAAGTTTCTTTGAAGGTCATGTGGAACTTGATAGCCTTAATGCTTCTTTTGTTACTATTATCCCAAAGAAGCACGGTGCTGAGAAAGTATATGATTTTAGGCCTATCTCTCTGCTTAATAGTTTGAAGATCATCACTAAACTCCTTGCTAACCGTCTTCAAACGGTGATCTGGTTGGTTGTTCATCATAATCAATGTGGTTTCGTTAAATCTAGATCTATCCAGGATTGTGTTGCTTGGGACTATGAATATCTTCATATTTGTAAGACCTCCCAAGGGAAATCGGTTTTATTGAAACTGGATTTTGAAAAAGCTTTTGATCTTATTGAATATGAAGCTATTTTGGAGGTTCTAAAGGCTAAGGGCTTTGGTGGTAATTGGTTGAAATGGATTCAAATGATCCATAAGTCTGGATCTTCTAAAATTCTGCTGAATGGACTTCCAGGGAAACCGATTATTTGCAAAAGGGGAGTTCGACAAGGAGATCCTCTATCTCCTTTGTTATTTGTTCTAGTAACTAACCTCTTACAATCTATTTTGAATCAAGATAAGAACATGGGTCTTATTAGTCTTCTTGTTTCTATGGAGGGCATTGATGATTTCCCTATTATTTAATATGCTGATGACACTTTGATCATTGTTAAAGCTGATGCAAAAGAAATTTTCCTTCTTAAGGCTCTTCTGAACAATTTTGCTAGTTTTACGAGTTTAAGAGTTAACTTTCTGAAATCTTTCTTGATCCCGATTAATTGTTCTGATGATTTGGCTTTGAATCTTGCTGGTATACTTGGATGCCCTGTTGGCTCTTTTCCTTTTACCTATCTAGGGCTTCCTCTTGGTATCTCTAAACCAAAGGTTGAAAGCTTTGAGATGTTAATTGAGCAAATTGAAAGGAGATTGTCAGGTGGGCAATTTTCTTTTCTCTCCTTAGGAGGAAGGTAACTCTCATCAATTCGGTGCTATCTTCCTTACCAATGTTTTTAATGTCGTCTTTGAAAATTCCTTCCTCAATTTTTGGAAGAATTGACAAGATTAGGAGAGTGTTTCTTTGGAAAGGTCAATCCAGTTGTCTGGGTGGTCACTGCCTGGTCGCTTGGGATAAAGATTGTAGACCAAAGATTAATGGAGGCCTTGGGATTATTAATTTGAGATCTCAAAATTTGGCTTTGTTGCTTAAGTTCTTGTTCAAATTTTTCAACAAGATTTCTACTCCTTGGGTACAACTTCTTTGGAATACTTACTACATTCATAACTTGCCCCTTGATTCTCAGCTAGTTGATTCATTTTGGTGGAAAGAGATTCTGCATTTGTTAGTTATTTTTAAAGGTCTTTCCATCTGTTCAATTGGGAAGGGAGACACCTGTGACTTTTGGAATGACCTTTGGAATTCAGGATTGTTCTCTCAAAATGGGCTGAACTGTTCTCTTTCTCCTCTAGAAGTTTCAAAGTGCAGCAATTCTGGAATTTAGATCTGGGCAATAATTATTTTCATTTTCCCTTGTCTGAGAGAGCGTTTCTTCAATTTCAACAATTGCTTGCTCTTCAATTCGATCATTTGGGTGATAATTCTAATAATGACTGTTGGTACATGATTACTAGTAACTCTTTGTCTTTTCAAACTAGTAAGGTTTATAAAAGTTTGATGGGGGCTTGTCATATTCATCCTATATTCAAAGGCTGTTGGCAAAACCGTTGTATGATTAAACTCAAAGTCTTCTTTTGGATTTTTGTCTGGGGCCGATTGAATACAAGAGAAAGGATTTCTAAAATGAATATTGATATTTCTTCTTTGGACTGCGAACTCTGTGCTGGAGGATTTTTGGAAACTCAAACTCATATGTTTTTTGAGTGTTATTTTGCTAAGCAATGCTGGAGCTTGATCGGTTTGAATTGGTCATTAAGTTCTCCTTTGATGGATGTTATTTGGAACTTTAAATCTGTAAATTCTTCCATCAAAGACTTATACATGGAGATTATCATTGTTGCCTTATGGAATATCTGGAAATGTCATGATAAGAAGATTTTTCAGCATTTAGTTCCAAATCCTGCGATTTGGAGAAAAGCTTTTATTGAAGATATGAAGCTGGTGGCTGAAAGAACACCAGAGGATCAAATTTCAAATTTATTGTTGAATTGGCTTTTTGTAATTTTTCTTTTCCTTCCTTCTTGTTCTCTGTTACCTCTTATTATTAATATATATTAGCAATAGGCTTCTTGCCTACTGCATTTCGTCAAAAAAAATTACTTTAGAGGAGATGGCAGCTATGATTTTTGTGATATCCACAAAGCCCATCATACCTCTCTTTATATAGAGCCCTGTAAAAGAAATCCTAACATATTAAGTTTCCTGATGTGATACGAATCTTATCTGAACTGCAGGAGGAATCTAACATTAAGTCTCCATGTCTAATACAAAAACCCCATAACAGACCCAATCCGAATACATAAGGAGTTTAACATTAGATCCCTGACTCTGATATGAAAACCCCATAACAAACTCAATCCGAATGCATAAAGAGTCTAACATTATGTCTCCGAATCTTATACAAAAACCTGATAACAAGCCCAGTTCAAATTCATAAGGAGTCTAACATTAAGTCTCCGAATTTGATACTGAAACCTCATAATAGATTTAATCCGAATTGCATTTTTCCAACCCGTTAAGTGTGTGACCCTGTAGGTTCATGCATATTTGGTCACAACCCGGGAATGCTTACCTGAATTATAAGTTGGTAATGGCCCCTAGAAGGACATAACGACCATCCAAATACACACAAAGATCATAATCAACGAACCTATATAATGTCTTCAGGTTGGTCCTCTTGCCAT
This sequence comes from Pharus latifolius, assembly GCA_019359835.1. NCBI lineage: Eukaryota > Viridiplantae > Streptophyta > Magnoliopsida > Poales > Poaceae > Pharus > Pharus latifolius. The sequence continues at coordinate 38,681,758 of CM033325.1, forward strand.
ATGATACCAGATTAAACCCAAGGTAGGAAATGTGCCACCCTTGCACAATCCAATCCTTTCTCGATCTCATAGTGAACTGATCTTCCCGTAATTGATACTCAACCACAAACAGCATGGCCATGCACTTCTCAATTCATCTATATCGAGGGGCCCAGAGATATCACTCTCATTATATGAGAGATGCAAATTCCATTTTAACCATTCATATTCCTCCGCATGGCTCAAGCATACCTGAATATTACCTTTATTACCACTCAATTAAAAGTAGCATTTGGTAATATCAAAATATACTACTATACATGTCGGAAACTATGATGGTCCCAGGTCTAAAAATCAATCATAAACATTATTTGAGACTAACTTGTGACACTTAAATGACAAATCCAAACAGTGTCTCAAAATGGGTCTATCCAATATTATATTCTCCAATATATGTCAACATTATTAATTTGATCTCTTATATCCATGGTCCGTGAAACATGACCATCAATCAATATATGTGCTAATTCATTAATCAATAATGTCCTATTTAAAGATAATAGATCAGGGACTTTATAGATAATATTATCAAATAAATTTAGAGTTTCACGAACAAGTCACACACTTGTGGATCGAACTAAGATGATAATTAATTTTTTCAAAAACAAAATAATATATTATTCAAATGTTCATAAACATAACAAAGATAACTACATCTCTGTGATTTTCTCTAGGACATATCACTAACATGGACGTGAGTCGATATGGAGTCTATCTTTTGGCTCATGAACGTCTTCTCTTTCTCTTGATTTGCTAGAAAGTTCTCTAGCATGCGCTCCATGTTCGACTGCTCGGGTTGCCGTTGGTGTGGCAGTCAATAATGTTGCTCATTTTGTTGTTGGTATGGTGGCCTTTGTGCTTGATATGGGAGATTTTGTTGGTGTAGTTGCTACTGTCCAAAATTTTGTTGTTGACGTTGAGGTTGCTGATTTTGTTTTAACCATGCGAAATTTTGATTATTGCGCCATCCAGAATTATAAGAGTTAGGAAAGGCATTACATTGCCGTTGTTGCATACCCTGAAAAGCATTTTCCTGCTCCATGGATGGGTAAAAATGGCATTCATGGTCATAGTGGCCTTGTATGCCGCACAATACACATATAGGTTTGATTGCATTAACAGATGAAATAGCAGATAATCCAAGAATAGATAATTTATCAGTGAAAAGTGCTACTTGCTCGGCTAATTGCGACATTACACTTACATCCATGTTGTTGGTCGGAGTTTGTTGAGTAGGTTGTTCGACTCCTCATTGTGTGCAGTTTTGAGTTATACCTTTAGTGAGGTTGCAATCTTCATCTACACTTTTGTTCATCAGTGCGCCGCCAGCTGCGGCGTCTACAGCCATCCACGCATTGTAGTTTAGTCTGCTATAAAACATCTGAACTACAAGTCACTTTTCTAGTCCGTGATGTGGACATTTGATCAACAAGTCTTTGTACCATTCTCAAGTGTCGTAAAGTGATTCACCTACTTGTTGAAAAAAAGATGCAATCTAGTTGCAAATATGAACAGTTTTAGTAGGAGGGAAAAACTTACCAGGAAAAGCTCGTGAAATTTCGTCCCATGTAGTGATTGACAGAGGAGGACGAGTGTATAGCCATGCCCTCGCCTTCTCGCGCAGCGAGAAAGGAAAGAGCCTCAAACAAAGTGCATCCTGTGTTACTCCATGAATCTTGAAAGTATCACAATGCTCAAGAAACATATATAAATGTAAAGATGGGTCTTCAGTGGGAAGATCGCTGAATTGATTTTGTTAAACCAAATTCAAAAGTGCAGGTTTTGTTTCAAAGTTATTTGATTCAATCAGTAGTCTAAAAATACTTGATTGCAACCCTATGCTGAGCGGGATTGCATAATGTTTGAGTCTCTTTTGATCCTCCATTGTTTCTTATTCTTTGTTCTCTTCAAAAATTTGTTGCGAATTTTCCTCCAATCTTACTTGCCTTTCCCGTACCAAAGTCAGTGCGCGGTTTTGACAGGTTTATCCGAGCTATCCAGATTTGTACTGCTTCCCTAAAAGTTTAATGGTGCACAAAAAAGAAGAAAAAGAAAAATAGAAGCAAGATTGAGAAGTGAGATTGACTTATATCAGCGAAAATTAATCTAAAAAGATGAAAACCATTGTTCCCCGATAGTGGCGCCAAAAACTTGATCACGCACGCGAGGTTATGCACGGTGGATGTGTAAGTAATAACCGCAAGTGAATAGTTGAACGTTGAGCACTTGAGGGTAAGCATATTCATCTTTTAGGTTAATGGATCACATATTAAGTCTAAACGATTTGGGGTTTTTGTGAGCTACAATCAAGTCTATCAATCTAGGATTTATAAAGTACTAAAGAGCAAGTATGAAATCTAGGGTTTATAAAGCAGGAAGGAAAACCAAGGGTTTCGGGAATTCCATAACCATCAGGCATAATTCTATCTAAGGTCTGAAAATTGCAAGTTAATTTCAATTATTTTTCAAGATAGATTAAGTTGCCAGTACGGTCGCTGATACAACGATCAAAGGACCGCTTCCACTGTTACGTTTGGTAAGAGCCTCTTTCCTATTCAGGATCCCACGTCAAAACACTAAGGACTCAAGAAGTCTCCTAAATTCTTGCTAAGGCTCAATTGTTACGTCTATTGCCGAAATGAGAATTTAGGGTTTAGAGAAAGAAAACATCAAGAAATAACTGCAAAACTTAAGATCGAGACCGAGGAAAAATCACGCCTTCCAGATTAGGTCATCCCCCCAAAATACTAGAATAATAAGAAATACATGAAAACTTGATTGCTTAAAAATTAAGTCTGCCGTCTTTGCTGGCTTACAAACGCTGGAAAAATAGAGGAGGAGGCTCTACTAAAGTAACTCTAAGAAAAGTATCTAAAAAGTATCTAAAAAAGAGCATATGAAAGCATATAAAAGCTACTACTAAAGCATATCTAATTGAGCCAAAAGTTTCTCTATTTATGGTACAATGGGTTAACATGCCTAAATATAACTCTTTGACAAAACTAGCTTCAAACAGCACGAGAACAGACAAATCCGAGTCAAATCCGACCAGTTTCGACTAATAATGCCTCTGGAAACTGAGCCGAGCATGACTTGTGGCACGGGTCGTGCCCTCGATCGTGCTAGGCTCGGCCAAATAACCAACCAAGCGCAATGGTGTTCGATCGGGACTCTTTTCGACCAAACGTGTTTGTGTTCGATCGAGATTCTTTTCGACCAGATGTCTTCGTGTTTGATCATGGCTCTTTTTCGTCCAGTTGTGTTCGATTATGGTTCCTTCTCACCTAAGTGTGCTCGGCCAGGTAGTTTCGACCGTCGAATATTCGATCAGGGTTCCTTTTTGTCCAGTTTTAGTATCTTTTGTCGAAATTGGTCCAAACGAAGTCGAAATATCCTCAAATTTTGTAGGTTTGATCTATGAAATATGGCAAACACAACCGTGAAAGAGGATTGTAAAAATGATATAAAAATATGCATAAAATGTCGCATCAAAGGAGTTTTTAGCATGTTTTTGCACTTTTTCAATAGCAAACTTAGGGTAAAAATTAAATTTTTTTACAAATGACCCACAGAAAAAACTAATTACAAAAATGACCCAGAGTTTCCGTATTTTGTAAAAATAGCCCACCACATCAACGTGTCGAGTCCTAGAGACTCGACAAGGGCTGGAAAGCAGCTTGTCAAGTGCTGAGCACTCGACAAGTCGCTTGTCACATTCTAGAGCCGCGACAAGCCCTCTGGCTCCTGTAACGGCTCGATTCTCGCAAGTACTCATGGTCGAGGGCATGGTTGTGAAAGTAGTGGTCGAGGGGAAAGTGGTCAAACGTTGTCACGGAGGTGGTCATAGGTTGAAGTAAAGGTGGTCGAAAATCGTCTGGTGAGGTTTACCTTCACCGATTTTTGTCGTCATCAACCAACCACTTCTTCAACCACTCCAACTATGACAACCACCACCACTTCGACCTGCGACCACACACGCATGACAAGCCAGATGGCTTGTTGAGTGCTGGGAACTCGAAAAGCAGCTTGTTGCATTCTGGAGCTGCAACAAGCGACTTGTCGAGTGCCCACCATTCGACAAGCCAATTTCCAGCCCCTACAACGTGACACATTGCTTGTCGAGTCTCCAGGACTTGACACGCTGATGTGGCGAGCTATTTTTGCAAAATATGACAACTTTGGGTCATTTTTGTAATTAGTTTTTTCTGTGGGTCATTTATAAAAAAATTCAGGTAAAAATACTACCAATTTAGCACTTATCATGGCCCTTCGTAACATGGGGTCTAGACATTTTGGGACGTCTGGCTCAAGCAGTTGGAAATTATGGATACTTGTTCGTCACAATAGACTTATTTACTAAGTGGATGGAGGCCGAACCAGTCTCTACAATTTCTGCTCTCGCAGCCTAAAAGTTCCGTACAAAACACATTATAACAGATAATGGAATGCAATTCACTACTGGACTCTTCCAGCAATATTGTGAGGATCTTGGAATCAACATTCAATTTGCATATGTAGCACATCCACAAAGAAATGGTGCAGTTGAACGTGCTAATGGACAGCTCATCCAAGGCATTAAGAAATGAGTCTTTAACCACTTAATCAATCGCTCAGGGGGCTTGGATTGATGAACTAAACTCTATCCTCAAGGCTATTGAACTACCACCAGTAGAGCCACTGGTGAAACACCATTTTTTCTAGTCTATGGTGTCAAAGCCATGATTCCACCCGAAGTTCTAATTGGTTTCTCAAGAACCAAAGAATTAATGAAACGGATCAACTAGCGAGACGAGCAGATGATCTTAACTTAATTGAAGAGAAAAGGGACAACAATCTCATATGATCAGTAGCTTATCAACAAGCTCTTCGCTGCCATGATGATCAAAAGGTACAAACACGTGAGTTTAAAATAGGAGATCTTGTCCTTCAAAAGGTTCAAGACGTTTCTTCTCACAACAAACTTTCTCCTAAGTGGGAAGGTCCTTATAAGGTGGTATCGGTCTCTCGACCAAGCTCTGTTTGACTAGCAATATCAGACTGTCGTGTACTTTCTAGTAAATGGAATGCTGGTCAACTGAAAAAATTTCATGTGTAATCATAGTTTCTTTGATTGAAAATGTCTTTTTTCTTCAAAAGCGATTACTCAAACATATTATTTATTTTAACTTATTGGTCTATACTTTTGTGGTATGTGAAAGATCACTAACCAAGGTAGAAAAAACATGCTCTAGCTGAAGCTTTTCTTTGCACGTGGACTCGCCCACTTAAGGAACTTCCTAGTATCCATACAGTTTTCTCTTACCTAGCTATTAAGCTGCAACGTCGACATATCTATTAAGTATTGATCACCTTTTTTCCTGTCGACTTAAAACTAACCTTAGTTTTCTAGTCTATAGGCGGGGGCTAGGATAAGGTAATAATAAGTAATATGGTCATCTTCAAACTCTTTTGTTTACTACAAAAGGTTTGATTACAAAAACAATTGCAAAATATTTTAAGGAGTCTTCTCCTCCTTATCCTGCTTGTCAGGGGTCTTCAGATCATCACCCTCCGTCAAAGAACCATATTTTGCATTTATCATTCTTATGTTCTTCAAGAGTTCATTGACCAGAGGCTATACTTCTCCTATGATCTTAACGACCTCATCTTGAGAAGAGCAGGAGATTTGACTCACAGCAGGTTTGAGGTCAAGATCTAGATAAGTTGCCCGCAGCTTAGAAAAGACTGAGATGGTCGACTTTTCAACTATCGACATGACAACCTTTTCTTGATGTTCTTGAACAGCAGAGGTCCTGGTCCTCAGTTCCTTTGATTGTTCAAGGATGACTTGACTGAGAGACCTCATGGAGTCATTGCCAGGTTCAAGGTCCAGCCCATCCCCCAAGTAAGTCAGAGATTGGTCGCATAACTTTTTGGCCATCGAGAGTTGTTTTGTCATTTTTGAAAAGGTAACATCATACCTATCAATGGTATGTTGACATTTTTTGTTATGCTTGACGAATTCTTTATTTTCCCTCTTCTTCAAGTATAAAAGTTTTTTGAAATTAAAATTACAAGACTATAAGTGGAAACGAAAGTAAGTTGTTTGGAACTTACTTTCATACATATTATCTATGGTTGCCGAAAGGCCCTTCAAAATGTCAAAGCTATCTTCGAGATAGAGTAGGGACTCAGAGAGTTTTGAATTCTCCTCCATTTGAAGTTGACCAATTTATGCAATCGCCCGGGCCTTTTTCTTTTCTTAAAGAGAGGCCTTCAACTTTTCTACCTCTTCCGTCAGGGAGGAAGAAGTGGCTTTCTCCATGGGCTAGGCGTTCTGAGCCTTCAGAGCTTCAACTTCAAGAGTTGCTTGAAGACTCTCTACAGCCACGGAAAATTCTTTTATTTGTTCCTGGGTAGGAAACCTACAACAAGCATGCATATATAAAAAATTGTTGAAGTCTTTGATATGGGATAACAAATTCCCATGTTGAAGTCGAAGGCCAATAGAGGTTGGGACTTTTCTTCTTCTTCTTCTGTTTAGTGGTCAATGGTTCGACCACTTTATCCATGGGGGCTTCCACCAAGGGAACAGTACTGGACGATGAGGTAGCTGTTCGTGCAATGGGCGGAGAGGCTTCTTCACTCTCTTGGTCAATAGTTACCAATCTTCTTCTTTTCCGACTGGTAACTTTAGTTGGGGTCACTTTGACCCTAACTTCCTCCTCAATGCCCACCTAAATTAAAATTAGAGCTAACTCGATAAACAAGTCGAAAGGAAGGTTTGATCAAAATTCCCTAGAGATCATACCTTCTGCCTCTTTTCCGATTTTTTTTAAATAACCCATTAAAAAATTAATTTCAAAACTAACCCAAAACTTAAAAAAAAAAAGAAAAAATAGCCTTCAGTCACTCACTTGCTAAGCATTTCCTGATGGATGTGAACTTACAAACTCCTGGAATGTCGATCAATTGAGAAAGTTCTTCGTACGGTTCTTCATAATGAGATGAGTATCTTCTTGTACAACTTGTTTTCTTAGTCTTTTCTTCTTGAATCTATCTAATATGAGTTAAAAGGAAAATTTCAAAGGTTGTTGATCTGATTGTAAATGCTTTTTGGATATATATATATATATATAGATTATGTCGATGATTGGTAAACAACCCCCGAGCTTACAAGATAAAAGAAATTGCAGAGAACAAAGAGAAAACACAATGATGAAAATTATTTTTTAGACAAGTTCAGGCCCTCGAAGGATCGAGTAATAACCCTACGCCCTGTGTGATGTGATTTTCTTAGGAGAATATGTGTTTACAAAGAGAGAAAGCAAGAGAAAAATGTTCTATATCTATCTCTCCCCCTATGTCATTATCCACATCATGCTCTTTTATAACTTCATAAGGGCGATTAACCATCAAGGAATTGTCATCGATTATCAACGGTTGTCACCAGTTATCTCCCTAGAAGAGAAAAATGTCGGCGGTTGGTTGGGAAACCTTGCGTTAACTGCCTCATCGTTGAACACATGAGAAAATAGTGTGTCTGTGGTCGCAAGTAACTAATGCTTTGACTAGTGTTTTCAACAGTTTAGTATTGCGACCAGAATTGATCGTAGTTGTCTACCTCATCCTAAGTTGAATGTGGCTGAGCCCACATCAGCCATGAGATTTTGTCATGGTATAGTTGTGAGTTAGTTGGTAGGTATATATGACATCTATTTAACTACGACCAATAGAGCAACTGGCGAAACTCCATTCTTCTTGGTCTATGGAGCTGAAGCTATGCTCTCGCCAGAGTTGCATATTGTTCAACACGTCAAGAAGTGTTCAACGAATAAGATCAAGAACAAAGAAGACTGGATGGTGTCAATTGTAAGATCGAGGATGCCGACTAGAGGGGGGGTGATTAGGAGGCTTTTAAATTTTCTTTCCCACTAAGCAATTTCAACAAGATAATCGTTTAAACTAGATTATACAATGAGGCTTAAAATAATTTAATCAACTAGTTGCATTCAACCATGTAAGTTATTCAACAAATCATGCAACAAAAGTAAATATAGCAATTGTGTCAAGATGATGTAATGCAAAAGATAAATACACAATTGACACAATATTTTTACCGAGGTCTCGGAGACTCGCCCGGTCTCCCCTACTCCTCGTTGAAGCGCTCTCTCGGAGCCTTGCTTCTATATCCACGAAGGATATCTCACTAGGGTTGCTCCTTCTCCACACCGGATAGGTGAGCACCACACCTTTCACAATCTTTTGCCGGCCTCTCCGACAAACTTCAATTGGAGAGATCTCGGCTCTCCTCCGGCACCGTCTAGGCGAAGGCGATCGCCAAGAGTAACAAGCCGGATGCGCTTTCACTTGGACCAACCACGTGCTAGAAGCTCAATGATGCAAATGAGATGCTCAACACTCTAGCACTAGCAATCTAATGGAGATGAAGTGCACTAAACACTCACACAATCTCCCTCAAGCTCTCTCTCAAATCTACTTAAGATTTGGGCTCAATTCTAGCCTCTAAATGCAATAACTCAAATGCAAATCAATTGGCTAGGTTTTTAGCTGAAGAATGAACTCTTTGAGCACCCAAAAATGAAGCCAAACACGAAGTATTTATAGCCTCAACGAAAAACTATCCATTTGCAAGAAACAGGGCCAAACGTTGTACAGGCCGGACATTGTCCGGTCACTTCAGACACTGTCCGGCCAGTACAAAAATTTCAGCCGTTGCAAACGTGTCAGTGATCGTTGGGCGAAATTTATGAAGGCCGGACGGATACCATTTGTCCGGACAAAACGTCCGGACAAATGGATATGTCTCTGTTAACTCTCGGCTCAAAAAAAACTTGTACAGGCCGGACAATGTCCGGTCATTTCGGACAAAGTCCGGCCACTTCGGACAAATAGCTCCGGACGGATGCATTTGTCCGGCCACTGCACACTGACAGTAAAACAAGCATAACTTTTGATCCAGAGATCCGATTGAGGTGATTTTTGACTTGTTAGAAAGATAACTCAGAGCTCTACAATTTTGTCAACAGGAAAAAGACCTAGAAAGGTCTAGAATCTTCTAGAAAACTCAAAAACATTCCTACTATCAAAATGTTCAATCCAAAAATCATCTCAAATACAATTTTAGAGTATTTGCACATATGGATTTGCCGTTTTCTCGCGGATGTGATTTGTGTCACTTAGCAACGACCACGACCACACAGGTCTTAACATCCGATCGAAAACAGGTGGTCGATAGGGTTTGGTCGAGCGTACGCAAGCGAGTCGAAGACTGGTACGACCAGTCTGAACTCCTACGACCACGCCCAAACCCTAAACAGAAAGCCGGCAAACAAGCGACACGAACACGACCACATATCAACACTGATACGATTAGAATATGCAAATACGACCACGACCAGTTCTAGATAAATAAACCAATTTAAACAGCTGGCGATCACGACTAAGTGCAGTTTTCAAAACATTTAATCTAATGCACATGAACTACACTTAGACTCACTAGCAATGCAAGACACTAGTGCAAGATGATATGAATGCATCTGAGCTTCCGCATTAGATAGATTCAAGCTACTAGTTTTCGACCCCTCTTAATAGTACGGTCAAACTAGTAAAAAGAAACCTATCAATCCGGTCTGTCTCCAAACACCGAGACCGGTAAAACCCTAAGAAAACAATCCTTAATCTTGGATTTTACCTTAGGTAAAGTTCTACCTCATGAAGTTCGACCGCTCGACGCTTGTCCCCGCAAGGCTCGACCTCGCTAAGCTTGACCTCGCGAAGCTCGACCGCTTGACACTTGTCCTCGCAAAGCTCGACCTTGCTAAGCTTGACCTCGCTCGAGATGTCTCATATCGATTTCATCCTCTTCACACCCTTGCTCGCTTTTATCCTGCAACCATTCTGAGACTAGAACATATACACTCAATGCGCAAACGTTAGTCTCATTTGCAGTTCATCATTAATCACTACCAGATAAATCACTCCACACAGGAGTTCACTCAACAATTTCTTTCTTCGGTGAAATGACAAAACCAATTTCAATGAACAACAAATGAGTAATGGATGAATCTCACAATCATATAGATCCATATATGATACAAGAAATGCGCACACGATCCATACTACTCAAGTTATGATATCAATCAATATGGATGACTAATATTATGAGCTCTCTCTCAATCATACATAGAGATATCAAATCCAGAACACGGAGTCATCAACCTTTTGCACAAACATGGATAACTAATCATCCTGAGCTCTCCCTCAACATGTGCATCGATATCAAATCCACAACTGAAGTCATCAACGTCAAGATTTAACATATAACATCTTGATCAATCAATTAGCACAAACTTGATGCAACCACCGAGCTCATCCTCTATATATGCATCAACATCAAACCCGCAATCGGGAAAAACATCCAATTCAGGGTTTACCGATAATCAATTCAATTTACTTGTGCTAAATCAGGATTTATCTAAATTGTCATTTAATCATCAAATCTAATATCTTCATATTAACTTTAATCATCATGGATTTATCCAAAACTTCATTAATCATCAAAACCTAGATACTAAGATCTACCTAGATCCAACATCAATTTCCTCGAAGAACAAAGAAATAGAGCGCTCATACGATCGACCGCTTATCAGCAGGCTACACCAGTATAACCGTAGAGTACAAAAGCACGATTTTAACATAGGTGATCTTGTCCTTTGCAAGGTCTAAGACTTGTCTAATCGCACTAAAGTTTCTTCCAAATGGGAAGGCCCTTATAAAGTAGTTGTGGTCACTCGACCAAGTTCTATTCGAATAGCATTTCTAGATGGGCATGTACTTGCCAATTCCAGGAATGCCAATCAATTGAGAAAACAATAATATATCTCACATTCTTGTATTTTCAGAAATCAAAAGAGGAATCTAAGATTTTGGAGTTTGATCATCTTTTTTTGCTCCTCTTGCTGGTTAGCTTCAGCTTGGTCGTTTGTTGCTTCTTGATTGTCTATTTCTTGGTCGCCTTCTTTCTTCCTTGGATCTTCCTCCTCCTCCTCGTCACTGGTCATCATTTCAAAATCATCTACCATTTCAAAATGACAATAATTTGCTAATACTTAGATAGTAATTGACAAGTAAAATGACAGTAATTGACAAGTAAAATGACAGGAATTGACATAATAAAATGACAGGAATGTGTGATTGTAATGATAGCAATTTAATGCACTAGTACAGACAAGCTTTCTTCTATCAGTAAAAAACACCCTTTTACTATCGGTTTCTGTACCGATAGAGATAGACACGATAGAACAAGCCCAAACATTTTCTATCGGTAAATAACCGATAGAAGAACTACACTATTCTATCGGCATCTTAGGAGTGTACCGATAGAAAACCCGTCGTAGTCTGATGTTTAGTGGCAGGGAAAGTACCACTCTTCTAACGGTTAATTACGAGTTTACCGACAGACAAAACCTTAGTACTCTCTCGGTTGGAAATGAGTTTACAGATAAAAAAACTTATTGTACTCTCTCGGTTGTGTATGAGTTCACCGGCAGGAAAAATCACACTCTTCTAACGGTTAATTTCGAGTGTACCGATAGAAAAACAACAGTAGTCTCTCGGTTGTGGATGAGTTCACTGGCAGGAAAAGTCACACTCTTCTGACGGTTAATTTCGAGTTTACCGATAGAAAAACAACAGTAGTCTCTCGGATGTAGTTGAGTTTACCGATAGAAAAAGTTGTAGTAGTCTCTCGGTTGTGTGTGAGTTCACCGGCAGGAAAAGTTACACTCTTCTCACGGTTAATTTTGAGTGTACCAATAGAAAAAACGACAGTAGTCTCTCGGTTGTGGATGAGTTTACCGATAGAACATTCACATATACAGTACGTTATTTACATTCACAATACAGTACATTCACATATACAGTACATATGCAATACAGTATAGATTGGATACACAATACAGTACAGATGCAAAGAAGGGTAAATTCACAGAACAGATTGACACATTAGACAGTTATTCACATTTATTCACATATATATGGAAAAATACAAATTTCAATCCAATGTGGACATTTATTCACATATATATTTATTCACATGTATATAAACAGTCTATGCACAGAGTACACGAAAAAGAGAAAATGGTCATGGCGAATGGTTGGGCGCAACTTCCTCCATGACATATTGAGCCCAGATTTGTCGAAGATCTCTAATCTTTGCATTTTCGTATTTGGTCTTTCGACATGGCGATCTACAAGCATGTGTGAATACTGAGTAACTAACTTCCTAATTTAGAACGTGACACCCAATTTTCAAATTTGAGTTAGCTATCGATGCTTACCTGGGGGAATTGGGCAAAGTTTGTCTGCACTAGGTCGTACATGTAGCGCAGCACATAAAACCCGCATTCCCACGATTGCGGCTGCTGATGGCACTGAGATAATTGCATATGCGAAGACATGTTAGCTATTGTTTCCATAAACTAATTAAGCATAAACAAAAAGTCTCGTGAGTACCTCATATTCTTTCTAAGCTAGTAGGGAGCCCTGTGGTGCGGCATGCCTCCCTCCAGCGGACACATATTTATCAAAAGCCCTGCATTTCAGTTAGTATTGCCGGTTAATGTATTATCATTAGCTAGTGAGGTCAAAATTTAAATCAAACATATAAGTTACTTACGCCTCCATATTCCCCTTGACCACATATTCGATCGATAATCTGTCACGCATCGAATCGAGGTAGTACACCTCGTTCCTCGGTGGACAGATCACGATGAGGATCCAGTGGCCCCTGCATTGTACGTAAAAGAGAACCACTAGCTCAAAGTATACCTCAGGTGTAACATACAAGATTGAGTTAAATTAGTACGAAATACACTAACCTTTGGTGGTACGGCACCAGAATGAACTCCCTGTCCTGCTGCGCCATCAGCGCCTTGGATATGTACTGCTTAGCGTGCGCGGCGTCGTGCTCTAGCATCATGAGGCTTATTTTCTCTGGGTCAAGGAAACCCACCTTGTCACACGCAGCCCCCGATGCTAGCCTGTACATGCACCTACATGCAAAGGACGACATTAGTATTGCACAGAAAGTTACTACATTTCAAATGAACTACAACAATGCAGAGTTAGCAAACAGAGTTAGAAAACAGCAATACATAGTATCAGCAAACTCACAGGACTCCAGTCCATATGATGGACATATCGAGCTCCCGCCAGTTGTAGAGGTCGAACAGATCCTCGTGTGCCACGGATATACTCCCGGGCTCACGGTGGAACTGCCCAAGCCTGTAGGGAACTAAGAAGTTCATATTGCGCCGAGCTCGGTGTAGGTACCACTCGTGGAGGTCTCTGGTTGATCGATCCAATGTGCGCAAAGCTGCCTCCGACATGAGTGGTCGTTCCTCTTTTGGATCGCCCTATTCTTCTCGCTAAGGGCCTTGAACTCCTCAATCCCCTTCTGCTTGGTGAATTCCTCCCATACCTCCTCCGATATGAAGGGGTACTTCTCGCAAGAAGATTTCCCCGCAGCGAGGAAGTTACTGACGAGCCAGCTCTTAAAGGTTTTCCTTGTTCCGTTCATGTCCTTCAAGCAGGCCGTCCTAGGTGTATCGTCGAGGATGTTCCACTTAGCCTGTTTTCAAAAAATGCATACAATTAATCACGAGTTAGTTAAACTTTAGTATAAGCCAAGAGAACGTGATTACGAAAGAGTTCAGCGATTTTAGTTCATTTAAACTTCACTTCCGCCCACAACCTATCCCTCTCGTCCGCTGTCACGTCCTTCCAGCTCTGCATGGTGATCTTCACCCTTTCTTTCGCCAACAGCCCAACGTAGGCCGCGTACTTCCCAGCATTCTTTCCAATTGGCCTCCCAAATTGGTTGAACTCACAAGAAAGATCCGTGCGTTTGGCCAAACGGCCCAACGTCGTCGCGCCTCGCCCCACCCTCTTGCGCTAGGATGTAACAGCTGCATCTTCAGTTACGTTGGGGTTGGCCCTAGTCGAACCACTAGTACCATCCGATGAAGACGACGACATATCTTTCCCTACAAAACCATCAACAAACCATCAAAAATTTAATGGAAACACAAACCAAATCATTTTACAAAGAAAAAGAACCTATTTAAAATATTTTTTTCCATCGGTAAACACAAAAGCTACCATGCAATAGAAGATAAGATTCTATTTCTCAGCGTTTTCGTCTACACATTTTCATATAGGAAGCAGGCAACATATGGCAATTAATTCTTCTTGGAGTTCCATAACTCAGCCCAGGACTGGAGACTAATTAGGGCTGCAAAAGGGATGTCCGAAGAAAATAATACTAAAAGAAATACATGAATAAATTACTTCCTGAACTGTTCAGAAATATTTTCTATCGGTAAACACATGATCTGCCGATGGAACATAACAATTTTTCTATCGGCAAACACGTGAGATACCGATAGAAAATAACAATGTTTTCTATATATGGAATTTTGTTGATAAGCCACTATTCACTGTCATCACATAACATTCTCAATGATTTTCTATACTAATATTCGTGGGCCAGCATTATTATTTCACACGTAAATATGCACACAAGCATCTAAGTGCCACTGTGCATAATCTGACAAACCTAATGCTAATGGAATATAAAGATATTGAAGTAGCACAGAAAGTAGGTCACAACCAAAAAAGGAATAATATGGTCTATAGCACCCTCTCTTGGTTATCTTTAGCATTACCTGTATGCAAGTCATCAGGACTTCATCACATCTATTAGTTTGGGAAAAGTCATATATGTATATGCATTTGAAACATATACATCGAAGACCCATCCACATTGCCATATATTCATACCAAGTGAGTAAAAATTCCCAACCAAACTAGTACATTGCATGCCTCATGTCCTTCCAGATCCAAAGTTTTAATACTTGTTCAGAAATATTTTCTATCGGTAAACACAAGAGCTGCCGATAGAGCAGACAAATTGTTTCTATCGGCAAATACAGGAGATACCGATAGAATATGTGTAAGAACAACTCCAACATATAATGTGCATTACATGGCAGTTGCATACAATTGATCACACATACAGCAGTATAGATAAGTTAAAATAACAAAATAGGTTCATTACAGCACTAGAACATATTATGTCAACCCTAATTTAAATCAACATTGCCTGCGGAATGTACATAATCCAACACAATAGGGAACCCTAGTGTAATTGCAAAACTCGAAGAATTAGTACGTACAAAACACTAGGATCAAATAAGAAAGATGCTGGAAATAGAACGACGAATTAGGGTATTTACGGCGATCAGTTGTGGTGATGGAGAGGCGGTGTAGAACGCAGCGGCGGCCGGCGAAAGATGAAAATAAGAACCGGTGGCAGTGGCGAACCAGTGTCCAGCCGGTGATCGTCGTGTGGGAGAGAGGAAGTGAGTGGTCACGGCCGAGGTTGTGGTTTTCTTCGCTCTCGAAGAGACGCAGTGCTCTAAGTTGGAATTGTTCGACTGGAGGGAAACTCAAGGGCTGTGTACGAGTAATAAAGTAGTGGATGACCTTTTCTATCGGTACAACAAAATAATACCGATAGAATTATGTCCGTTTCTATCGATACAACAAAATACTACCGATAGAACAAGTAAATTTCCCGGAAAAATATTTGAAGTAGTGGATTTCTTTTTTCTATCGGTATAAACAATAAAATCCCGTGAGACCAAGTTTCCCAGAAAAAATTTTTAATTAAGTTCCTGAGATTATAGTATTGGGTTCCATTTTTCTATCGGTAAAAACAATAAAATACCGTCAGAAAATGAAAAGGTACACACAATTTAACATCAAACAGACCGTGCTTGAAAGCTGCAAAATGATAAAGAAAGAGGGAAGATAGCCGGAAAATTGGAAAATTGACATAAAAAGAAATTGTTCATTCATTGTTGTTTTATCACTTATAAAAAAAAATAAAACCCAAAATGCTAGGTCAAGGGGTGGTCTTAGGCCTGGCTGCATGTAGAATAGAGTCAGTTTGACTTGCAGCCAGGACGCAGGACTCCTCTAGCTACAAGTTGTCCCTAGGATCAACTTCTACCGCGTCGAGAAGGCCTGCGACCTCCCTCAGCTTTGCTATGGTATCCTTCATAGTCAAACCGCAGCCAGCGATGGTCATATCCGCGGCTTTCTTCTCCTCGTGAAGACGCCTCGTCCTCGCCCTAGCATTGTCACCATCCGTCTTCATGCGCTAAATGCGCTGGAAGAGATCGTCAAGGTCAAGCTGTAGCTGAGTGTGCTTGTCCGTAAGAAGCTTGTGCTCCTCCTGGAGGGCCCTCAAGTCGGCCTTCACTTTGCCAGTGTCTTCCACGGCTCCCATTCCCTGTGCAAATCAACAGGTCAAGAATGTACTGAACATGGATTAACAATACAGGGGTAAACCCAAGAGATTTAGAGTTCTTACCCGGGAGGGCGTGGCTGACGATCCCATGGAGGTTGCCATTGTGAAAGAGAAGATGAGGAGTCGAAGCGTTCGAGAATTAGAAAAACAACAAAATACCGCGACGCATGGCGAGGTACTTATAGAATTTCCAAGGCGACGCATGGCGACACGGTTGAGAATTCAAAGCGCCAGTGTATTTTTCTATCGGTACAAACAACAAAAAACCGTCAGACAATAAAATACTGTGAACTAACGAATTTATTTTAACGGTAAAATACAATAATACCGATAGAATAAGTAAACTTTTCGCAGCGAAACTTTTGAAGTGCCTGAGACACATTAAAGTAGTGGATGTCCTTTTCTATCGGTAGAAATAACAAAATACCGTCAGAAAAATTGATT
Source organism: Pharus latifolius (assembly GCA_019359835.1). NCBI lineage: Eukaryota > Viridiplantae > Streptophyta > Magnoliopsida > Poales > Poaceae > Pharus > Pharus latifolius. The sequence goes on from CM033325.1 coordinate 38,698,619, forward strand.
TTTGGAGAGCTTAATTTGAAGAAGCAAGAGGCTGCAATGAGATTTTTGCAAGTGCTATTTGAAGGGAAGAATTAAGTATTTGCAGGATAAAGGTACTGTACATGTTAGAACTCATGCTGTGGAATAAAATTGAGATATAATAATGCTGTGAACTAGCTTATCATTAAGTTCTAAAGAAAAATGTACTGCCTGATGTATTAATGATAAGTTCCTCACCTTGCTGCAGAACTTGTGGGCTGTTTGCTTGGCATTTATCCCTGAAATAGAAATTAATCATCAATGGTTCTCAACCCATAATCCTTCTTCGTGGTCATCTCGCAGATACGTTGTTTCGTCGATATCTTCAGTAGGGATAGATTGAATGTCCTCTAAAAATGGAGGTATTTCATCGAATTGGCTATACTCCTCTTCGTCGACAACATCTTCAACCCCAACAATACGTCTCTTACTGTGGAGGACAACATGCAAGTTTGGATTGGCCGGGTCAACGATGTAGAATACCTGTGTGGCTTGCTTTGCAAGTATGAATGGATCGTCTTGGTGTCCGACTCTACCCAGATCGACGAGAGTAAACCCGTAACTGTCAACTTGAACACCTCGAGGGATTTCGACCCATTGGCATCGAAACAGGGGAATCTTAAGTAATCCATAATCGAGCTCCCATATTTCTTCAATAGCACCGTAATATGAGTTCAGCGCCCTTACTGATCTGGCATCCTCGGAAATAGCAAACAGTGTCACTCCGCTACATTGCGTGCTACTCTTGGCGTCTTGAGCTCTTGTGTAAAATGAATACCCATTGATGTCGTACCCCTGCCAAGTCCCTACAGTGAATCTTGGGCCTCTAGCCAACCATGTCACAGTTTCACTTACGGAGCCCTCGGCAGCTCGCGTGACTCTTTCTTGGATCCACTCAGCAAATTTTCTGTTATGTTCTCTGCTGACCCAAACATCTGACTTCGAAGGATTCTGTGACCGTAACATTACCTTGTGCTCGTGTATGTACGGCTCGACCTCCGTCATGTGTTGTAAGACCCAAAAATGTGATTTTACGTACACATCACGAGCGGGGACGATAGCTTTGAATCCAATCGTTCCGATGCCCTGAAGCCTACCCTCGTGTCGGGACCTAGGAACGCCAATTGGGTCAACCCCGGCCATATAATCTATGCAAAATTCAATCACCTCCTCGGCGGCATAACCTTCCATGATACTCCCCTCGGGTCGACGACGAGTCCTTACGTATCCCTTCAATACACCCATAAATCTCTCAAATGGATACATGTAGCGCAGGCACACGGGTCCACAAAACTTAATTTCTCTGATAAGGTGAACAATCAGATGGACCATAACATCAAAAAAGGATGGAGGGAAATACATCTCGAGCTGACAAAGAGTTGTAACCACGTCGCGTTGCAAAGCGTCCAGTCCATCCGAATCAATTACCTACGAGGACACAGTTGCGCCAAATATTCATATCAGAAAAATCTTCTAATTAAGCTCCACAAATGGAGGTAATGAACTTATAGTACAAGTGCACGTACTTACCTTGCAAGATATTGCGTTGAATAAATAACATAGGTTTGTGATTGTCTCTCTGACTTTAACTGGGAGAATGCCTCTGATAGCAATGGGAAGCATTTGTGACATCAGGACATGACAGTCGTAGGACTTCGTGCCAACTAGTCTTAGGTCCTTCATGGACACAAGTTTTTTCAAGTTCGCGGAGTACCCACATGGAACTTTAACACCGTGCAGGCACCGACAGAGTTCTGTTTTTTCTCTCTTGGACAACATATAGCAGGCCGGGGTAGGTATGTACGCTTTCCATTCTCTAAAGGTGCAAGCTCAGTCCTTATCCCCATTTCCACCATGTCACGACGAGCTTTCACACCATCATTTGTCTTTCCCGGAATGTTCAACAACAAACCAATCAAACTGTCACATACATTTTTCTCTACATGCATGACGTCAATGCAAAGTCGAACTTGTAAGTGCTCCCAGTACGGTAGATCCCAGAGAATCGATCTCTTCTTCCAAACATTTTTTTCTCGAGGTTTAGAATGCTTACCGAACTCAGCTTTGATGTCCTTCACGCGCGAGTAAATCTCCTTACCGGTTAGAAACACTGGAGCTGATCCCTTCTCAGGCTTCCCGTTAAATGATTTCCTCTTCTTACGGTACGTGTGATGCACCGGAAGAAACCTGCGGTGACCCATGTACACTGTTTTCCGGCAGTTTCGCATCCACATGCTCTCAGTTTCATCTAGGCAAATAGGGCAAGACTTGGCTCCTTTCGTACTATATCCCGACAAATTGCCGTAGGCCGGAAAATCATTTATGGTGCAAAATATCAGGGCCCACAAGATGAAATTCTCTTTCTTGTATGCATCCCACACCTGCACCCCCTCGCTCCACAATTTCTGTAAGTCCTCGATTAAAGGTGCTAGAAACACGTCAATATCATTTCCGGGTTATCTGGGTCCTGAGATTAGTAACGCCATCATGATGTACTTGCGTTTCATGCATAACCAAGGAGGAAGATTGTAGATGCATAAAAGAACCGGCCAAGTGCTGTGCCGACTGCTCATATTACCATGTGGGTTCATACCATCTGTACTTAGCCCGAACCTTATATTCCTAAGTTCGCCGCCGAACTCAGCAAATGTTTTGTTGATGTTTCTCCATTCAATAGAATCAGCTGGGTGTCTCAGTTTTCCGTCTTGTTTCCGGGCTTCAGCATGCCAACGCAAGTGCTTCGCGACTTTCGGATTTGCAAACAACAGCTTCAATCTAGGTATCACAGGCAAGTACCACACAGTTTTCGCCGGAGGTCCTTTCTTTACCTCGTGACGTTCACTGTCAATCCGGTCCCTACGCGTATACCTCGATGCGCCGCATCTTGGACAAACATGCAAACTGGAGTACTCGTTACGGTACAACACACAATCATTTGGGCATGCGTGTATTATTTTGATTTCCATTCCCAATGGACACAACAGTTTTTTGGCTTGGTAAGTAGATCTTGGCAACTCATTTCCCTCTGGAAGCATGTCCGCTAGAAGATCTAATAGTGCCGTGAAACTCTTATCACTCCAACCGTTGCCTGCCTTCAAGTTATATAATCTCAGCACAGAAGACAGTTTTGTAAATGTTGCACATCCAGGGAACAGAAGCTTCTCAGAATCAGCAATCAGTTTCTCAAATTCATAGAAGTCGTTTTCGTTGTAATCTTCCTCTACATCACGTAGCATCTCATCTAGATTGTCATCATCATCATCATCTACGTGCACATCGGAATGAACATTATCACAATTCGGATGATCATCAATATTATTGCAATCCACATCCGAGTCCTGCTGATTGGTAGTAGTGGTGCTTGTTTCCTCAAGATCTTCGCCATGCCATATCCAACGGGTGTATCGCGCGTTAAAACCACGACGAATCAAATGACTCTTAATTTGATCAGAGTTGCTAAACCTCTTCAAGTTCATACAATCTGTACAAGGACAGAGCATATTTTTCTCTCCCTTCCTTTCCTTTTGTTGCTCAGCAAATTTAATAAACTCATTCACACCATCCAAATATTCAAGAGTAGTACGTTTTATTCCATACATCAAATATTTCCTGTCCATCTACAATTAACAAAATTTAACGAGTCAGCCATGCATGCATGAAACCTGCCCGATTAAGTTATGTATATGTACATATACAGCCTCTTACAACAGATGTGTTGAACCCTAGCCTGACGGAATTAACACTAATTAACCTAGCTAACTACATAATACAAGCTAGTTAGCTCCTAAAACATGACGCATTTTCAGCTACCTAGCTCCCAAGCTTACAGCTACAAACTTGGAACTACACAATACAGTTAGCTTGCAAGTAGAGAGGGAGGGAGATCTAGAGGGAGAGAGAGATAACTGTCGACAATTAATCATACCTTAAAGAGAGGGGCGCAATCAACTTCCCTCCAGCTTGCGCTGATCACCCTAGCAGTGTAGCTGCGAGCATGGAACTTTCATCACAAATAGAGGGACACAGAGTGCAACAGAACAAATTAAAGAGCAGCTCAGCAATGGTCGAGTGGGGTTTTCCTTATAATGGAGCTTTTTCTAACGGTAAATACATGAAATAACCGTTAGACTAACTAAGGTTATTTGCCTCTCACATATTCTATCGGTAAAAACACACATATACCGTTAGAGAATGTACATTACTGAGCAAGTACAGGCCTTGTTTTATCGGTAAATATGTGTATTTACCGTTAGACGATGCATAACTGAGCAAATATATGTGTTTTTCTATCGGTAGATATGTGTATTTACCGTTAGATGATGCATAATTGAGCAAATATATGTGTTTTCTATCGGTAAATATGTGTATTTACCGTTAGAGGAGGTACTTGTACCAAACGCACATGACACCAGTTCTCACATTCAAGGAATCATATCAATGTAACATCAAACAGATCTTACATCAAACAGATCTTAACTAGAAGATAAAGCAATATTTCAAGAAATGCTAATTTGTGGATTAACTTGGAGACACAAAAATACTTTTCTTAGGTATTTGGGACTTCATCTTGCCAAAGAAATTACACATGCCAGTTCACAAATTCAGGTACAAACATACACATGCCAGTTCACCAATACAAATTCAGGTACATGTCTGAAACAGCAGTACAAATACACACCTACCTACCAATACAATTAAATACACAAATACTCCCTACACATTCAAGTTCATGTCCCAATTAGCAATACATAATACACAAATATACAACAACATACAAATACAACAATTCACACATTCGATGTATATTAGAAAAGCCACGTCTGAAATTAACAACAGATCACGACGAGGACCCAGTGGCCCGTACATTTTACATAAAAGAGAACCTTTGTAGGTTGCGACAATGCAACTAGCGACTACAAGTTAGACCGATACATCACAAATCCATTCATCCAAAACAGCAAATGTCTGAACCATATTGGACTTAACCATAGAAGTTCAGTTCAAAGACGCCCGAGGAGTTGGAACTGCTGTCGACTTACATTTGTAGGTATTGGTGATTTCCTCGGACTCAAACTCGATCAACTCAACTCAACTCAACTCAACTCCATTAACAAAAAGAACCGACCTTCCAAGATGTTGTTCTGTGTAGTGATGGTGTAGGATGGCTGTGCAAATAACAACAATTCTTCTTCTCCAAGCAGGTAAGCATCTGGCCACAAGCTGGTGCATGCAAAAAATGTAAGATGCTTTCTATAGGTCCTGATTTGAGAAACACGCCGGGCTTAAGGATCTTCTCGACCGAACCAACCAAGATCTCGCCCTTCACGTCCTTCTAGCTCTCGACGGTAATCTTCACCGTTTCTTTCGCCAACAAGCCAACGTAGGCAGCGTACTGTGATGAAGAACCATGAAATACGTTGCCCCTCATGAGCATCATCCAAGGACCTACAAAGATCATAATCATATTGAAAAGAAGACACATCAAAATGAAGGATACAAAAAAAGCAGAATAATTGCCATAATCGGATTAGAATGATTTACGTACCTTGCTTGGGATGCCGAAGTCTAGAGGGCGTCGATGGAGGTGCGGAGGTGCAACGGTCGCCTGTAGAGGTGCGCCGGCCGTCCATGGAGCTTACGGGTTAGGACTATGAGCCCCAGATAAACTGTGAGAATGAAAGAGACATACCCGTGTATTTATAGTACTAGATAAGTTCTATCGGTACAAAAACCTCATACCGTTAGTCATTTTATATATATTCTAACGGTACAAAAATTAATTACCGATAGAATAAAAACATCTGTAGAAGGCGAACGGCTCTATCGGCACAATACATATTACCGATAGGAATTTTTGTCCACACTCTGTCGGTATATACGTACATTGCCGATAGAATAATACTAGTTGTAGAAGGCGAACAGTTCTAAAATATTTTTGCTATATTCTAACGGTATAAACATTCATTACCGATAGAATAAAGCTATTTGAAGACGAACAGTTCTAAGCAATTTTCGATATATTCTAACGGTACAAGAATACATTACCGATAGAATAAAAATATTTGTAGAAGGCGAACGGTTCTATCAGCACACTACATATTGCCAATAGGAATTTTTAAGATATTCTGTCGGTGGACTCATACCGTACCGATAGAATAAGTCTATTTGAAGAAGTCGACCAGTCTTATCGGCGCACAACATTCTCCCGTCAGTACTTATGCATCTCTTCTAACGGCAAATATATTCATCACCGCTAGAGTAAATCATAGTGTTTATTCTATCGGTAAGTTTCTTACAAACCGTTAGGAAAAATACACCCGTTGGCCTTTTATTACCGCGAGGCACATTTTCTATCGGTTTTCTACTAAATCGCTAATAACCGATAGAATATAGGGGTTAGTAGACTGCATTTCTGTACTAGTGATGGCACCTCGGTTTCTGCAACTGTCCTTAAAAAGGTTTTCTTTAATGTTCGTCCTCCCACGCCTTTGAAAGAATTGCTTTTGCACCCAAAGAAATTTCCCAAGCTCTTCCTCTTCCTTAAGGGATTTCCTTCCTTTTTCATCTCATTCAATGGCCAGTTGGAGTGCTTCTGGCTGTACTCCAATTGCCCTTGATGTTCTGGAGGAGAATGGGCATCTCAACCACCACAAGGCCATCCTCGATCGGCGCATCGCAGTGAAGAGCGAACCAAACTAAATTGGTCAAAAGTTCAAATGCGCAAGCCCCCGAGGTTAACCAATCGGAAGCTCCAGCTTTACTAGCATAAGCTGAAATGGTGGTTGGAAAGGAAAAGGAGGAAACAACTAGGTCCCCTCATCAAATCACCTTTGATGACACCTCTGTCGACCACATACAGAAGTGATTTAAGTATCTAAACCTTGAATTCGAATTTAAGTGTGGATACTTAACGGAGCCCGAAGACTGGCCATCTTTGGCGAACTCATGCGTCAATATGACGTAGTTAAAAACGAGCGTGATGACCTGGCCGCCAGGCTTCAATCGATATAGGAGAAGTATGTTTATGGGAAACTTATCTTCAAATTAAGTTAACTTGGACTAGAAATAGCCTATGGTTATCTCCATTTTAACGACCAAGTTAAACTTGTTCTATCGAGGAGGTTGAAAAGTGATGTAAAGCACTTTGAAGACCTCGTGATTCCCTCAAAGAGGAAAATCAACAAAGGGAGGAAGCCCTGCTCATAGAAAAAGCCACTTTTGCCATCCTCAAGGAGGTAGAAAAATTAAAGGCGGCTCTTGTAGAAGCGAAACAGGCCAAGGCGACCATTGAAGTTGAAAAATATCAACTTCGTACTCAACTGCAGACATTGGGGAAAGAAACATACTCCCAGTCTATAGAGATTGCAATACTTCGCGACGAGAACAAAGTCTCGAATCGTCGGCAAACATTGGGGAAAGAAATATTACATGGACAATAACAGAAGATTTATAACAGTAATTACAAGTTCAGTAGAATATTAAACTGACAGTATAAGGGCAGTAGTATGACTGCCACATGACAGTAATAATATTAACCATTTGCTCACAAATTGATTGAAAATACAGATGAATATCACAGTGTTATGGATACAATATCACAGAGTTATAAGAAAAACAAAAACAACACATCTGCATACACATAACACAATACATTTAATCAGGCTTGTTTGCTTGGATAAAATGTGGTAGATCCTTCCGCAGATTGAGTGGATGGAATATCAAGTAGTAGAGAAACTCTGCCCTATAATCAATGCCTTTGTCCTGCATGGTACTTTGTACGAATAGTCAAGTTATCCAAGTTAATATAAATAATATAACTAAAATGTGCAACTTACAAGGTCAATATTTTCAATCAATTTATTTCCATCCCATAGCTCCATAAACTGACAACAAAAAACCCACACTCACTCATCTGTTTCTGCTTCGGAGTACTCACATATACATGTCAGAATGAATCAAATCTTGGGCACTTTTTTTCATATGCAGCCTCAATCAACATGCCAAACCTTGTGACCTAACACATAAAAATAGTGACAATCTCAGATAAATAAAAAACTAACATATTACTAGTTGGTACAAAACTAAATATCAAAATATTAACTATTAATGTAATAATAAAACATGCTGATAAGTATCTGTCCATGTTGACATAAAATGGGTGGTAACATGCTAATAACTATAAATGCAAGTAACTGAACAAAAATACTACAGTAATTGTGCATACAATGGACAATAATTGGCCATGGTTTGGAAAAGATGCTATTCTGTAACAAGAAATTAGCTGTATATAACATGGACAATTAATATACATGGTTTGAACAGTAATTAGTTAATAACACAGCAGTAATTACATACAACATGGATAGTAATTTCACATGGATTGGACAGGAACTGTCAGTAACAAAGGCAGTTACTGTATATAACTTGGACTTGTTTATTCATGATTTGGACAGTTAATGGTCGATTTCACGGCAATATAATGCTGGTAAGTATAAATGACAGTAATTGAGCATAACACGACAGTAATTGTACATATAATGGATAGTAATTGGCCATAGTTTAGACAGATGCTATTTAGTAACAAGGCAATAGCTATATATAACAAGGATAGTTAATATACATGGTTTGAGTAGTAACTAGTCAGTAACACAATAGTAACTGCAGATAACCTGAACAGTAATTGCACATGGATTAGACAGTAACTATCAATAACAAGGCAGTTACTGGATATAACATGGACAGTATTTATACATGATTTGGACAGTAAATGGTCAATATCATGTAATAAACTATTCCTACACATACTAAAATGTAATAATGAAACCGCTAAATCAATGTTACTAAAAAAATTTAGTTACTTACAATATAACTATAAATAGCATTGTGGTGATCATTGGGGTCACCATATTCCCCTCTGTCCATTGAGTCTAGAACATCAATTGTTTTGTTGATCATGTTGAAACAATACACTGTCCAATGACTTGCATGTAATACCAGAAGAAATATCTAAAGTACAAAAGTAATTTGAGAATGGTTAGTAAGGTCAAAATCATAAAAAAAGAAAATTAGCATTTGCAATTAGAAATATTAACATAATAACTTACAAGTTTTGCATCAACCAAACAAACTCCAATTGTCTCCTCATTTTGCAAAGCTTAAAGCAAAATCTACAGAAAATTCCATCCCATGGTACTCCTCGCAAAGTAACAACTCCTAGAAACTTATAATATTAACCACACATACCAACCTGTGACCACATACATTATAACATATAACACTTACAACGCATTCAGGGCTAATAAATGCTCTATATCTGGAAGATGCCCTCCTGTATATCTTGTCTTCATGGGTCATATATCGGCAGAAAAAGTCAACAAAGATATTCTTTAACTGACATCCAACATCAAATAAAGATTTTATATCTCTGCCGTCCACTGAATAACCATTCACCAATTCTATAAATATTGTCTTGATGACAACCAAATTATTTACTGTTAATTCCACATCAAATAACTACTAGAAACACAATGTATAAAAAAATCAAATATATAGTTAATATACACACCTATAGAATGGTTCACCCCTTTTGCACAACTCATCAAATATGAGATAAGCTTTTGACCCAATTTTCCTTTTTGGTGCACTGGACTTACATTTGAATGGAGATATCTACTTTGCAATTGCCTTCGTCTTATGTAGTCCTCTACATGGTTTTGATGAAGCAGTAGAGGGTTTCATAGCAGATGATTGCTTTTCCATTTTACCTTTGGTTGAGACAACTGATGGGACACCAACATCAGTGTTATCCTGTATCTCATCAATTAAGTTCTCAATAACCTCTTTAGCCCTCTCCATCTCTTTCATATTTTTTATATCATTAGCCTCTTTTAAGATGGCACCAAAGACTGCATACACAAATTCTGATTACTGACCAATCAATGACCAACTACTATCAAATTTTCAAAATGATTAATATTCAATTACTATTATGGTAATACCTAATTACTGCTAAGATAGTAGTGAATAACTATTGAGAGCGTACGCTTAGTAAGATAAGAAACAAAAAAAGGACAACAACGACTGGTCGTCGGTTGGCTAAACTCAAAAATTACCTGTCTCCTAGCTTCCTTATCTTCTTCGGAAGCATCAATCAGGCAGGGTGGAATCCTTTTAAGGGACCCCTCAATGCTTTCCTTGAAGGGACTTGACAAGGATTACACACCTCATTTTGGTCGAAGAATCTACAAAGAAACTAAAAGACAGTCTAAGACCATGATCCACTCTGGACAAAGACAAACAAGAGTGTTCAACCATAACCTGCTCTGGTCGAAATATGCAACCTAAGCCATCCCTAGTTGGGGATAATGAGATCCTTGATCAAAGTACCAGTTACCTTCGACCAGGAACACGTCAACACCCCACGTTCTTCACGACAAAGCAATTCCAGGAAAATAAGTTCCACTATAAGGTAGTTAGCGCGAGATTCTCCAGAAACTATTACAACTGCATCGTGAAGGAAACTTGCACCAACCTCTACACACAAACCATTCCAAGGTAGTCCATGCGTGGAAGCTGCAAACAACTGTCAAGCAGTTCTTCGATAACCATCAAGCAATTCAATAATCGCCATTTGGAAGAGGAAGTTTCCCATACTATAATTAACCCTGTAGGTCATGGTTATGGTTATGGCTGAACATTTTAATTAGTAGGAATATTTTCTAGGAATTCTTAATTGATGTAGTTAGATATTTAATGATGTAGTTTGGTATGAATATCTGTTAGGAAGTTTTAACGATTGTAGGTTATATTAGGAATATTTAATAACTGTAGGAGTCATGGCATTGTAGAAAATAAATCTTTTGAGTTGAAAAAAATATATAAAACTTATTTTAATAAGAAACCAATAGATATGTGTATTACACAATTTAATAAAATCGCTGTATGTTTTTATATTAGGACCAACAATCACAGATTATTTTCCAATGGGTTTAAACGAAAAATACCCATTAGGGCTATCCATGAATTAGGGTTATCAGTGAATAGACTAGTTACCCTAGATAATTAGGTTAACTAATTCTAATAATTAGGATTAACAAAGTTGGGTTAACTAATTCTACTAATTGCATATTAGGGCTAATTAGGGTTAACAAATAAATTATGCTCATTATGTAGAATAATATGGAAACATGCTTGTTGTAGCTTCAAGCTACGATAGACTGAGCCAGTTTGTTGTTGCTCGAAGCCGCGATAGGCATTTTACATAGCTCAGAGTCGTGACAAGTACGTCTCAGCCAATCGCACCACGACAGCTGGATTGTTGCGGCTCAGAACCACAATAGACTTACGTAGCAGATAAAAAAGCAAAAAAAATGGCACTTGTGTGGGTTATTTTCGTAATATTCTTGCAAGTATAGCTATAACAAAGCCAAAAATTACTTGAACTATATACATATATACAAGTGTTTGGGAATTGCATGCTTTTGTACCATGGTCCATTTGTATACAACATACTATACACGCAAACACTTGGTTTTGTCTTCACTCGCCTAAGAGATTTATAAGAAATTTTGGTATAGTTTAATCGAAGAGTTTCATTTTAATTTTTTTTATTTTTCTAGGACTGATATTTTTTAATTTATAATTCTGATTGACAAACCATTTCAACAAATAGAATCATGAGATTAAAATGATCAGATCGACACAAACAGATCATTAAACAAACTTATATATCTCAACATATAATAAGATATGATATCTTTATTGATCGAAGGATGTCGACTAGAGGGGGGTAAATAGGTGGTATTAAAAATTTTAATCACAATTAACAATTTCTAATACAATCACAAATAACAAGTTTTCTATCTAGGGTGATCAATTCAATGGCAATAAGCAAACTCTAGATATGAAAATGCGAGAGAAGAAATAACCGATGACACAATCGATTTTTTCCCGAGATATCATAAATTTGCCAATTTCCACTAATCCTCGTTGAAACACTCTACACAAGAGTATCGCCTTAATTCCACTAGTGGTTGTCCTTCTTCTCTCCAGATAGGCAAGCACCGAGCTTTCACACCCAATCACCGGGCCTCTCCAATAATCACCGTCGATGGAGAGATCGCCAGACTCCGAGGGTCATCTAGGTGACGGCAGTCACCAAGAGTAATGGGTGAAACGCATTCACTTGATCCACTTCTACACAAGAAGCTCAATATGCAATGCAATTCACTCTCTGGACTAGCTCTTCAATGCAACTAATGTATTGAATACAATTTGCTAGCTCTAGATGCAAGAATTTGTGAATTGGATGGAGAATTGAATGCTCTAAGCTTTGCAATCAACTAGCAACAACTAGCAATGATTTTTGAGTGCCAAAAAGCTCTGGAGTGAATGCCACATGAAGTGTATTTATAGCTCTCCAACAAAAACTAGACGTGTGCAAGTTTCAAATGAAATTTGCACTGGAAAATCCTGCCACATCAGACATTGTCCGACTAGTACATGTGAATAATTACCATTGGACAATTAATGCACTTGTTAGTGACCATTTGATACAAACTTGTGAAGGCCGGACGGATACATACTCGACCAGACATATGGTCCGAACAGATGTATACGTCTCTGGTTACATTTAGTTTAAAGAAATTTGCTGTGATGGTATTGCCCGGACTTTGATCGTCCATTTCAGACAAAGTCCAACCAAGTCAGACAAATAGACTGGACAACTTTATATGTCTCTGGTTTCACTTTTGCTGGAGCTAAATACGAACGATGCTTTACTGGTACAACCAGGTTTTGTATAAATACGATCACGACCAGTTTCTATTTTACTAATTCAATCAGTTCTTTTATTGGTACGACCAAGATTTTTACTGTCACGACCAAGTTTGTGTTTTGCTGATTCGATCAGTTATTTTACTAGTGTGACAAAGATTTTTACTGTCATGAAAAAGTTTGTGTACTAGCCGGACATTGTCTGGTAATATCAGACTTTGTCTGGCCATATTAGAAAAGTTGTGTCCAGACAGATTCATTTGTCTCTGGTGAACTAGTGCACAATTTTTATCTATGAAATTCATACTCTGCCCTAATTTGCTCTTAGACTATATGAGTATGCATTTGAGCTTCAAAGCATAATATAGATCAAGCTACTAAGGCTACACCCCTCTTAATAGTACGACCGATAAATCTAAAACTTAAATAATGAATCCGGACGACTTTACCACCAATGACTGGTAAAAGACTAAGAAATGAACCTTAATCTTCATCTTTATCTTGGCCATCGATCATGAGGTTTTCTCTATCTCTCGCTTTTGTCACGACGTTATCATGCTTTGACCTGAAACTTGATTAACTATGAAAAATCGTATTAGTAACATGCTTTGCACTCATCATTAATCACCAAAACTCTAAACAAGACATAGATTCAACACTTTCTACGAGGACTAGAGGAGCAAAACGTGTAAAACTAAACTAAATCAAAGTCGATTGAAAATAAACCAGACGAAAGAAAGAGGGAGAAAATGTAGGAAGAAATACAGAGAAAGAAAGAGGTGAAAAGCTCGCAACCTAACTAGTGATTGATCTAGACTAGCGTTTCATAGATACAAGCAGTAGAGAGGAATCGTGTAGTGGTAGCGCGTGAGGCAGCGCATACAACTATCTACGATCGCAATCTACAACGAGTATCGATGAACCACAAGAACAAAACAAGCACTAACTTAACCACAGTTCCCCAACTCCCCTAGACTATGCAACAACAAGCACAAGGCCAAATCAAAACTCGACTCACAACCTCAGAGAATGCAAGCATATGAATACAAACATAACCAATATGCAAGAGTAAAAAAAAATCAGCAGACTTGCAACCAAAACATTTGCATTCCTATCTATGCAAGGATAAGAAATCACTAAACAACATCAATTTTACACAAAAATTCACTGACTCACTGTTGCTCAAAAAACTAGATTTGATATGCAAAATGGATTAAATGAAATTGATCACTATACAGCAGCAATGCAATGTGACTTCAAAAGAAACTGAGATATTACAAGATCACTGAAACAAGGGTAATATCCAGCGTCTCAATTAACTCACATTCATGCACAACTAAGGAAAGAGAATTTCATTCACATGAATCAGCACAGACAACAAGAACAAAAATTCTAAATCATTGAACTAGTTCACTGAACTGAGCAGGAAGTTTACATATATAAAACAGTTAATGGAACTTGGTTCAAATAAACAAGAGTTGAATTCAACAATGTTTTGCTCTCAGGACTTCATTCCACAATGATGCAACAGAGACAGTAAACTTGATTCAATCCAAGTAGCTGAAGTTTGCATTTGGTTGATGAAATGAATTCTAATTCTTTGCAATTACAACATTAAATCAATTTCATACATCCCATGCAGTTCATATCAAAATTAAAGAACAAAGTATGGGAAAGAAGATTTGATCACCAAACTTGCTATTGAGGATCGACAGGGTTAGCCAAGTGTTGATGGAGCTTGCTGGAGCTCGGACAAGTGAAGAAGAAGTCGAATTGGGGGAGGATGGAGCTGCACAGGGGCTTAGATGCTGTTGGAGGTAGGTTGAGGAGGAATTGGTCATGGACTGGAGTGGTCAAAGAAGGAGTTGGTCATGGACTGGAGTGGTCGAAGGAGAAGTGGTCCAGGAAGGAGCCCGATGACGACAAAGGTCAGTGGAGTGGTCCCCGTCGTGGTCGACAACACCGCTATGACCCTAGATCACCGAAGGTGTAGAAGTTGCACCAAGGTAGTGCACAGCGGCGAGATTTAGTGGATTGACAACGGCGTTTGGTGACGAGAGGCGGCGGCAAAGGGGAATTAGGAGAGAGAGGGGGCCACGCATGTGAGGGCACGGGCACAGGCACGGGACGGCGCAGTGTGGTGTTTTGTGGTTTCGATTTTTTGAAGTTTTTTACCTCATATTTCAATTTATCACAAGTTGGTTGAATTTCAATCAATTACAATGATTTTATCATGTTGACGACTTGTGCTACAATTGTGGTGCTTATATGATGCCAATGTGCCATTTATTTTTAAAAAAATTGCTATTTTATATAAAGTATCCACATTCACTTGATGTAATATTGCATTCAAAGAAAGAGATTCTCATCATGTTTACCTCTAAACATATGAAATTAGGCAAAAAGAAAAAAAAATTGTAGTAGACCTCTGTTTTGCTTTTTTTTTTACGCAATCAGGACTCTCTAATAGAATTTGGGTATATTATTCTACTCTATTCGATTGGATTTTACAATTGGGCCTTTATGTCAACTTTCCTCAAAGAAGCATGAAGTTGTTCGTAATAGATGATATAAAACACTAGTATCATGCATGAAACCTGGTAGATATCGGCCCACTCCATCTCCTCCTCTCTCTCGACTTCGTTCGCTCGTGTGTGCGGTCTTGTGCACTCCAGATCTAGGTGTTGCTGACAGCCATCAGATCGGGCCTACGAGTATGTCTTTCTCTCCATCACTCCCTCTCTATCTCCCTCTCTCTCTATCTCTCTCTACCTCATCGTCCTCATCGGCAGCCCTTTGGGTGCCGTCACACCATGCCCTAATCCTAGCGTCGCCACCAATACCTCTAGACTCTGCGATTGCTTCATCGTGGCATTGCCACCCCTTATTGTGTCCCATACCGCCCATTTGCTGCACGCTTGTCGCATCCTGCTGATATTGCTGTTGCACCCCTACCATGGCCCTTGCTGCGGCCCTGCCTTTGCCTTGCCTTTTGATGCTCACCCATCTATACTTACCTGCATCATGGGCAATCTAATATCTAGATGCCCAGAGTTGGTGGCTTCTTATCCTTACTCGGCACCTCGTGGTTGTATTCGGTTTAGAACTCATATTTAGGTTGTTTTTGAATTTGGAATCCAACACAAACAAACTTTCAAACTTTATAGGCAAGCCACCGAGCCAATTGATTAATGTACGTATGCTACATAATTCACCACCCGCATGAGCTAGTTAGCAGCGTCTTACACATACAGGTGTGTTTTGGCCTAAGGCTACAAATTCGTTTTTTTATGGCACTGTTTACACAAATACACAGTTGCAAGTTTCAACAATTTTTTAGGCAAAATTGCACTATTTATCTTTCTACTATTTGATTTTCTGCAATTGAGCTCTGCCTTAATTTTGTTCATGGAAGATATAGAAACAATACTCTACTAATTTATATATTTTTGCCTTCTATTAATTTATAGCGGTTCCAATTTTATAGGAGAAACCTCAATTTATTGGAAGGGAAATATTAATATTGGATCATATGGAGGTAATAGAAGGCGAAGATTCATCTACAATAGATCCTCAGCTTGCTCCAATATTATTATTCGATTATGGTGGTAAGGACAAGCAAGGAACAATTGACACCAAATTCTTTTTGTACGGTGTATCCAAGAGGCAGCTACTGACCAGGACATTAGTTGACATGAGAGACCACCAATACTGGATAACACCTAGAGGCTAGTTGCTTATGGTGCACCCTTATTCACACCATTCTTATTTCTTGAATCCATTCACCCTCGAAAGAGTTAATCTACCGGCGGATATAGATGGTCATCTTGCTAACAATTCAAGTAGGTTCTTACTGTCACATAAGCCCACTGATCCAAATTATGTCGTGTTGGTGATAGATGCTATAGATACAAAATTTTGGTATTGTCGTCTTAGAGAAAGTTGTTCGGTAAAGCATCAATACCAATATGAGGTCTCTTCATGAAAGTCGTGATGGTGTTATCATTGCTATGGGTGAGCTTACATCGGCAGGTGGCAAATTCTATGCAGATTTGAGTAATATATTGGTGACACTTGAGTTCTCACCAAATCCAACCTTCACAATGACTCCAATGGATGAAGCACGATTGCCTGTAGGATATTGCTGGCCATCTACAAGCTTACTAGAATCTTGCGGGGAGTTGTTCAGCTTGTTATTCTGTCATCCGATATCATGCTATTGAAAGATTGTGCAGATTGCGGTTAACAAGCTAGATTTCTCAAGAAGAGTTTGGGTGAAGGTAGACGGTATAGGCAACAGATTATTTTTCGCAAGGCTGTGCCTTGGAGCAACATCTCTAATGGCTGAAGAAGTCGGTTTGCAAGGAAATTGCATTTATTTTGTTATACCCGGAGACAAGGGATTACATATGTACAACATGGAGCGAGGAACTATATATAATCTTGGCCCAAAACTACTTGATTCTGCTCTCTGAATGGTTAATGCCCGTGTAATAAATTTGACATGACACTTTTTGGGACATAGTGAACATATGTTACCCTTTCTGAAAAGATTACAAAAAAGAAAAAAAAATTTGATATTTTATCACGTGTGTTGCAGGACCACCAGATTAAGAAAAAAACTTTCAATTTTTCAAAAAATTTTACCTTGGTTGAATTTCAGTCAATTTCAATGATTTTATCATGACACTTGTGGTGCTTATATGATGCCAATGTGCCATTTATTTTTAAAAAAAATTGCTATTTGATATAAAGTAACATACTGGCATCACGTTACCTTGACATAGATGCAATATGAAAACATCAAAATTAGTGTATAGTTAATCAATCGATTAGGGGGTACATTTTGACGTAATATAAAAATATCCGTGGATTAAATTGGAAGTGTTTTTTTTTTCAAAAAGTATGAGGTCCTATAAGTTACAACACGTATGACCAAATACTTAGGATTTTGTTAATTTTCCATTTTGCTTTTTTTTTCCTCGATGATGCAGAGTATGTGGCTATATTGATTCAATATTTAAATCGTAGGTGCCTGTTTGTTGCACAAATTTAGCTCGCACACTCCTACCACATTTATGTTCATGAGCTATAAGTCTTATAAATTAGACTTCCTTCATAATTTTCAGATCGACCAAACATACCCTAAATTACTGAATTTATTTTGCACTTTTATGATATTAATTATTCTAGTAATCTTTTGCATGGCACATTCGTTAGATGAGGCTGGAATGTCCCACAGGTCTTAATAGTGTGCCACAAGCATCTTTTTCATGTTTAGATTAAAACCTAGTATATCGCTTCCTACCTCATCACTCTTCTTTCTCCTTTTCCTTCTACTTTGATCTAGTATAAATAAAGGCGTTAATTACTCCAAGATACATGAAGATAATTGGGCTTGCTATGGTTCAAACCCAATTAAACATAAACCCGATCGAATCATTTTTAATAAAACTAAAAGCGAATCTCAAGTCAAACAACACCCTATCTATGTACGAGGCCACAAAAGATTTATGTTTTTTACCAGTAGTAGCAGTACTTTTAAATCTTGGAATTTTTTTTGACAAAAGGACTGTAGGAAATTCCTATTGAAAGTCTTATATTATCAAGAAGATAATAGAGTTTACAAGGATAAGCACGAAAAAATTACAAAAAGTCATTACAGAAGGATAAGCCAATTTTGGAGGCTTATCTTTTTAGCTACACGAATTCTGAGAAGGATCATGATTAATTCATTTTGAATATTTTTTAACCATTCTGAAACTGTTTCGGATATATTTTTAAATATAATCTTATTTCGCTATTTCCAAATATTCCAAAGAGCAATCATTATGACTTCCCAATAGAAGGTTTTGATGTTTGCAGTATGAGATCTTCCATTTAGAAGCCTATCCCAGCAAGATGTATTATTCGTCCAAACAATTCTATACATTGCCAACAAGCTTGAGCAAAAGAACAGTGAAAAAATAGATGAACTTGAGTCTCTAGATCTCCATTGGGACAACAAACACAGTCAGAGTTATCCACATTGATGTGTTTTCTAATAATAGGTCTCTTGTATTCAATTTTTTAAGAAAGGTCCAGAAGAATACTTTTTGTTTGAGGAGACAACCATTCTTTCAACATTTAGTAAAGATGACATGAGATTCAAAATTACCACTAATAGAGTGATAAATCTTTTTGTTGCAAATTCAGCATTTTGAGATCCCAGAGCAATCCATCTATCTGAGTCTTCCACATCTTGATTTTACAGCCTTAGATGCAAGTTTGACAATAGTAAGAACTGTTGGTGGGCTATTGATGAGAGAGGAAGCATAAATAAATCAGCTATCTCTGTCTTGCTTAAGAAGTACTTTGAATAAAAGCGTAACTTGGCCCATTCTTGTGATAATACATTACGATACCACACATCTGTCCAAAGGCTGCAGGTGCTTCCTTTTGCTATTGTACATTTAAATATCTCTTGAAAGAAAGATAGATTTGTAATACATCCTTCCACCAGAATGAACCTGGAACAGAAACCCATTGAGGTAGATTTCTAGCATAATATTGCTCTCATATGAGATTTACCCTTGGAATATCCTTGTGGTTGAAAAACTTAAATAAAAACTTCATTAACAATGCCAAGTTTTGGGTCATAAGACTTAGAACTCCAAGGCCACCTTCTTTCTTTGGTCGATAGACTTTTGACCATACCACTAAACAATTTCCTCCCCCACATGACATTTGTCCTTTCCAAAGGAAAGCCCTTCTACTTTTATCAATCCTAGCAAATATTGAAGCCGGAATATTCAAAGTACACATGTGAAACATTGGCATGGAGGATAGGACAGAATTTAACTAGTTAATCTTCCTCCTAAAGAGAGAAAGGAAAGATGCCAACCAATCAACATTTTTTCTATTATATTTACCGTACCTTCAAAGTCTTTTAACTTCCGTTTGGAAGTACTTAGAGGTAAACCTAGATAAGAAAAAGAAAATGATTACATCTTGCACCCAAGAATGCCAGCAAGATTAACCAATACATCTTGATTACAATAAACCGGGACCAAAGTGATTTATCAAAATTAATCCATTAAAAAAATCAAATTGCAAAAATAGCCTAATGCATAAAAAATTTCAAAACTGGTCACTGAAAGCCTACATGGCACACTAGGTCAATGAGGCAAATTGTCTCCTTAGTCGCACTTGAGGCCTGGTGACTGAAGGCCAGTTTTGAAATATTTTTTCCGCATTAGGCTATTTTTGCAATTTGATTTTTTTAATGGGTTAATTAGAAAAATTCAAACTTTTAAAATCCCAAAACAAAATCTATATATAAAGTCGACAAAAAAAAATAACATACCTAGTACTGTAAAACAATAAAAGACAGTAGTAGTGATGTGTAGATCTTCGGGAAGTTGCTTGCAGAGTCTCTCGAATATTCCACGCCACGCGAGCGAATTAAGAGTCTCTCTCACTCCAATGGAAAGTTTCTTGGAGAGGCTCTTCGTGGGGTCTATATGTGAAGAGCCTCTCTAAGAGTCGAGTACTCCAATGGCTTAGCTCTCGAGAAAACTCTTCAATTGATCATGTGTATTAAATATTCAAATGTGTTAGTTGTATTATATTATAGATAAAATTGTTAAAATAATTACTAAAAATATTATGCGGGGATAATTCCAAAAAATAAAATTTTGACTTGCGAATGGAAAATTCGACCTAAAAATAAATATTTTTATTAAATTTGGATGTTAAAAACATAAAATTGTACATACAACTATATTCTCAACAGTTAAAAATTGAGTCACTGACAAGTTAGTCCCATTCACAAAATAAATTAACAGGATTGTTAACATTCAAACTCAAAATATCGTTGCTGACAGGTGGGCCACAAAGAACTTGGACAGTAATTGATAAGTAAAATGACGTTAATTCGATAATACTTAGACAGTAATTCATTACTACTTGGACAGTAATTAACAAGTAAAATGACAGTAATTAACAAAATAAAATGACAGTAATGGGTGATTGTGATGATAGTTAATGGATAGTAATTTGCTGTCACTTGGACAGTAGATAATAAGTAAAATTGACAGTAATTTGCTAGTATTTGGAAAGGTAATTGACATGGTAAAATGACAGCAATTGAAATGGTAGAATGATAGTAATGAGTGATTGTAATGACAATGAATGGACTCGGTAATTCACTAGTATTTGGACAATAATTCTCAGGAATGTCACCGTGAAGGACAACTACAGTAATTCTCCGGAATGTCGGCTTAAAGACCAAGCGGAGAACTGAAGGTTGGTCGAAGAGTCCCCTGTGAGTAAGTGTTCTCGACCAATCTCCTACATTATGATCATAGTTCTCAACTAACATACTCCAAGAAGGTACAGGGACTACTCAAAATCTGCCAAACCACATCTTAGACCAGGCCATGAAGGTCTTCTTCTCGCGCTTGCGGTTGCGCAGCTGAAGCAGGTGTGCAAGGACTGGCACGCCATGATCAATACTGATTATTTCGTCACCTTGCTCTCCTTCCACGCAAACGTGAACAAGAGCCCTCGGATCATGCTCACCGACGGCCACTAGTGCTGTTTCA
Organism: Pharus latifolius; assembly: GCA_019359835.1. Taxonomy (NCBI): domain Eukaryota; kingdom Viridiplantae; phylum Streptophyta; class Magnoliopsida; order Poales; family Poaceae; genus Pharus; species Pharus latifolius. Next base: position 38,719,996 of record CM033325.1, read on the forward strand.
AAGCTCTGGAGAATTTTGTAGATTCACTGGCCATCCCACCCTTAATTGACAATAGTTCAAGAGTTGTCTGTTCCAAGCCTTGTCGCAGCCTCAACGTGGGGAGCTACGCTCACTGGGACTTCGTATGCAAACCTATCACCGGCTATTACAAAATCGTACCACTAAGTGATAGCAACGAGGATTTCTTTGCCGGTCGTATTGGTTTAGGGTACAATCCAGCGACAAGCAGCCATGTGCTGGTGCGTCTTTTCTACAAGGAGAGAACCTGACAACACAAGATTACAAAGTTGGAGTGCAAGCTCCAGAAAGTACAAGATTACTTATGGTATTTCAACATGCCGCCTGCCTACGACAACGACAAACTAGCCTGGATAGTAGACCTTGACTGATCACGCCGCGCGCGATGTGATGTAATAATCGCAAGTGAACGATCGAATGTTGAGTATTTGAGGGTCGAATTCCACGAGGAACAAGTGTATTTGTCTTTCTGAGTTAATGGATCTATGATTAAGTATGAACGATTTGGGGGTTTGTCCGCTTACAATTAAATTTACAACTAAAACTATCAATCTAGAGTTTAAAACAGTAAACAGCAAGTATGGAATCTATGGTTTATAAAGTAGGAAGGAAAACCTAAGGTTTCAAAAATTCCATAACCATCAGGAATAATTCTATCCAAGATTTGAGAATTGCAAGTTAATTTAAATTTTTTTTCAAGACAGATTAAGTTACCAGTACAGTCGCTGGTACAATGGTCAGAGGATCGCTTCTGTTGTTATGTTTGACAAGAACCTCTCTCCTATTCAAGATCTCATGTCAAAACTGTAAGGACTCAAAAATTTCTCTAAATTCTTGCTAAGGCTCAACTGTTATGTCTGTTGTCGAAATGAGAATTTACAATTTGAGTAAGAAAACATTAGGAAATAACTTCAAAACTTGATATCAAAATAAAAAAAAATCAAGCCTTCCGGATTAGGTCATCCCTAACCCTAGAAGTCATAAATAATAAGAATTAAATGAAAACTTACTTATTGCTTAAAAATAGAGAAGAGAACTCTTCTAAGAAAACTAAACTAAAAACTCAAAAAAAAAAAAGAGCCTAAAAGAGCATATGAGAGCATCTAATTGAGCTCAAAACTTCTCTATTTATGATACATGGGAGGTAGGTCTCTAGTGTAGTAGTAAAGTCACTGAGTGGCAAGTAAAAGGTCTTGAGTTCGACTCCCCACCTCTGTGATTTATTCTTGTAGGACCAAATTGGCAGTCCCCTACAGTCTCTAAAAAAAGATACATGAGTTAACGTGCCAAAAAAAAACTCCTTAATGTGCAGACAACAAAGTATGGCTTCAAACGACACGAGAACAGACAAATCCGATTCAAAACTGACAAAATTCGACCAAAAACCGTTTGGAAAGTGAGCCGAGCACGACCAAGGGCACGAGTCGTTTATCTGGTTACGGGTTGGACCAGGTTTCGATCTAACCTTGACCAGATGCTGCTTTGCTCTGATTGAGGTATAGACGAACTTCGACAATACTCGGTCAGATGCTAATATGCGGAATAACGGGATTTTAATCAGAATTACCAAAACCCAAATTGATCGAAAACACAGTTCAAAAGATAGCACAACTCTTTATTGAAAAGAGTGATTTTTACACATCGAACATTAGGACGCACTCACCTACGTCGATAAACTATGTCTAAGACTTAAATATATTCAATGACTCTTCAATGATGTAAACTACAACTATTACAAATTATTTATAATCCAATCCTATGAGTATGTAACAAATTCAATAACCTAAACGTATTAGACTCAGACAACTAACTAAATCTGAATACGTAAGACTTAATTTTATGTATATTGATCAGATTACTATTCCGACCAGAGTTCAAATTGAGGTCGCGGAACCTTTTAAGATCACGAACCCTTCCGAGGTCGCAGAACCTTACCGAACTAGATTAGGTCGCAGTCGCAAAGCCTTTGCGAACTCATCCTGGAAGACCCAAAGATCCTCCTGGATCAGTCGCACTCCAAGCTGGATATAGGTCGTGCTCCACTCGACCAAATAATCAACCAAGCGGTAGACATGTTCAATTAAGACTCTTTTTGACAATTATCTTCGTGTTCGGTCAGAACTTGTTTCGAGCAAGTATCTTTGTGTTCGATCACAGCTCTTTTTTGTCCAGATGTGTTTGATTAGGTTCCTTCTCGCCTAAATGTGTTCAACTAGATTGTTCCGACCGAGGAATATTCGATCAATTCTTTTTTGCTCAGTTTTAGAATCTTTGTCGAAATCTCTTCAAATTTGATAGGTTTTGATCCCTGAAATATTGCAAACACAACCATAAAAGCAAAAAAAAGGGATTATTTGAATAGATTTGATATTTTGATTTTACCGTTTTAAAAGGCCAACCAAACAATCGCCATCTCAGGCATGCCTCACCTGACAAAACTTCTCAAAATCTCAGAATTTTCAGCATGCCTGGTATCCAAGCAGATTTAGGTGGACACCAAATCACCAGCCAAACAGCAGACTAGCCTCCTAGTCTACTTCCGCTGTTATCTGCCAGGTAGCCAGCCAATAAAACACCTTTTTTTCTTTTTTTTTACAAATGGGAGAACATTTCTACACAACGTGCAGCATCATCTCTTATACATCTTGGTCTTTGTAGACTAAGAATGCATTGGTCCTGCAGTAGCTGCACGCCAGTGCCTTCCCGGCAGAGGTTGGCGGCGAGAAGGCACATTGCCAGACTCCGAAAACCTCATGGTTGAAGCTTTCCCTGCGGGAAGACAAGCCATAAGTGAAAAAGTTTCAACTCCTGTGAGCTCCAAAATAATAAAGCAAACAAGATGAATGAATGAATAATGTTTGCAATATGATTGCTACTACTTACAAATAGTATAGAAAGATTTCCATTGAACTGCTAAACTTGGTTTTGGAGTAGATGAACTCCATTGCACAAAAGTGTAAAGTAGATGAACAAATAACATAAATTTGAGAAACGCAGCATCAAAAAGATACTGACTCTGATGTTTCTTAAACACAGAACTGAAGTGTAAACCTCTGCCTAGATGATGAGGAGGCTAGGATGAATTAACTATGCAGAAACAGATTAAGAAATGTGAAAAGAAACTTAGGAAGAACTTACCTTGCAGCATCCATTAGTTGTGACCCTATTCGCTTCCTTCTGCGCGATGGTACAACCCAGATTGCTCGAAATCCACAGACAGCAGGAACAGCTTGCTCTTCACAAATTATAGCACCAGGATCGCAACAGTCTTCTTTGTTCTTGTCTGAATGATTATGCCGCCTTACGATTTCCCTCTTGAAACTAATTTTCCCAAACTCTAATGTTTGATTCAATTTTCTCAAGTCAGTTTCACTGACGAGTGAATGTGGTGTGGGTGGTTCTGCAGAAATGCCATCGCTCCACTTTCCTGCTGTGGAAGTGGAAATGACTCTATGTGCTGTTCTTATTGGTTCTGCAACAAGGCATCCCACAATCCTCTGACTAGATATGAACAAATAAACCTGTGCAAAGAAGATAATTTCATTACCTAGAGGACAGAGAAACATGTCACAGTGACCTCATCATATGAAAATTATGATCATCTCATGTACCTTGCAAAGCTTATGAAGGAGCTGGCCTGCACCGAATCCCAGCTCCTTTTCCATCACTTTGATCACCTCCTGGACCTGGCATGTTTACATGATATTATCACAGCATTGTGCATTTTGCACCTGTATTTCTGATGAAAACATAAACTAGATAATAGAAGAATTCAGTATCTGGAACACAAACTTGGTGGTGTCAGGCTTTCAGTACAGATATTTAGAAGTTGCGGCTATGTTAAAACCACTATTTGCAGTGTGCAATTTCTTCAGAAAGTAATCTTCTGAACACAGAAGTGAGTTGTGCAAAATACCTTGCTGTTCCGAGCGCAAGCATTTTCATCAGTTGTGAGAACTACCCGGTCTCCACCCTCAAATCTTGCAACCACAGTTTCATTGCGCCATCCCTGCAACTTATCAGTTACAAACTTTGCAAGAAACAAAAAGAACCATGACCAAAAGAGTAGAATTTTCACATGAACTAGTAACCTTGAATTGGACACCCTCAAAGTAACTCTTGTGATACGCCTTGTGAACCTTCTCATCCTCTTCATTTCCCTGCGCATACATCATACCGCAAACCGAGCAAGCATGGAGAAGAAAATTGGACTGCCCCAATTCCAAGTGGAACTGTGCGTAGTTCCTCTTCTTGTTGAGGAGCTTACCATCCGCACAAATCTTGGGCCTTTTCACCTCCTTGTTTCCATTCCCCTGTATGCACACCTCATCACCACTGCCCAAATGCACACAAAGACAACAGTCAAGTCACAAAATTTCTGGCACATTGTTTCAAGATTCGGTATACTAGGTTGGTTAAGCATCAATTCCCAGCCAAAAAACTTGAAGAAATCCCAATTTGACAGATGCAAACTCGTAGCAATTGACCACGGTATATGAATTCGGCAAGATTATGATAACAATAACAACTAAATCAGCTGCAAAAAGAAAGGGGAAAAAACAACCTCTTGGAATCAGCTTCAGGGGCCTGCCGCTTGAAGAAAGCGCTTATCTTGGACTGCATCTCTCTCTCTCTCTCTCTCGATAAGGCTCTGTCCAAAGGGAACGCCCGAGCCGCCTAAGAAAAGTCAAACGCTTAATTATAGCCTCATGTGATTGTAATTAGTATTTGTATTGGTACTAGAAATTAGAAGGAACTTCTATATCTATTAATACCAACGGCGCCAACGCAGCCGCCAACGGCATTGACGGCTAGAACCCGACGAATCGATGGGCGGCTGCCAATGCAATGAGGAGAGCCTGAGGAAACCCTCGCGCCCAGCAGCAATAAAAATCAAAACCATGAACAGACGGACGAGATCAACCCGAAAACGAATCCAATGGCTCGGAGAGAAATGGCATCACGGTTGGCCCAGATGAAGGAAGACAAATCTAGCATTTCAAAGACAAGCGGCAGCGCAGTCGACCCGGATGAAACAAACATGCCAATCCAATGCCCACAAATGGAGAGACGACATGACTGAACGTGGAGACAACGTTCAAACAATAGGCCGGGTAGTGCATTCCTACTACTATATAACGTATTAATATATTAATATTAATATTATATGATATGATTATAGTGAGATGTAAGGTTATATCCCATGGCAAAACATAATGCTCATCATTGTTGTCTCTCTCAAAGGGGGGAGGGGGGAGGAAGCATAACAATGGATCCCTTTGGCCTCCTGTGAGGAAATAGTACCATCCGAAGAGAGCCCTAATGTTACTGCAGTGCCCACATTTGCAACCTGTTGCCCACATTTGGCAAAAACTTAGTGACTAACACACAATGAGTAGATTATATCTGTTGCATTACAAACTACAAATGATCCATTTGGCCAGTGCATCTATCGATGCAATTATGCAAGCATGCTCAATCCTAGAACCTGGATAAACACCAATAGGGTGCATGGGGCCAGCAAAATTACATTACAGTGTACCGACTGGAAAATGATGATATTTATGAAAACAACAGTCATAGTATTATTATAAGCACATTTATTTTAGTTCTCTTGCACTTCTTTACCACCAGGCATCAACTTGAAATAACTCGAGTGGTGTTAGTTATGCTGATAGTTTTTGTTCCCTTTGTTATTGCTCTAGACATGATAATATCAATGCTGCAAACATAAGTTGTGCTTACTGTTGTTCCAAGTTATTGAGTATGTTGAAAACCCTAGCTTATAGACAGTAACAGGTTAAGGATGTACAGGCGACTGACGGTCGCCTGGTAGATGAAGACGAAGGAAGCTGGTGGGCGGCCGGCCATGGCAGGCAGGGGGCGAGGGTTTCCTCAGGCCCTCCTCACTGCATCGGCGGCCGCCCATCGATTCCTCAGGTTCTAGCCGTCGATGCCGTCGGCCACTGCATCGGCGCCATTGGTATTAATAGATATAGAAGTTCCTTCTAATTTCTAGTACCAACACAAATACTAATTACAATCACATAAGGCTATTCTTATGAACTGATATGAACAAGTATCAGAGAACAACAAAATTACTGATTTCAAAAGAAAAGAAGAGATGGAGAGAAGAATTGTAGATTTCTATGTAGATAGATATAACAGCAAAGTAATCCGAAGAAAGCACAGAGCTAAGCAATCAAGGAAAATGACAGTATTTCCTTTGGGAACAGCAAAGTAATCTGAACATCATAGAAACATCATAGAAGGCATCCTGAAACACTAGCACTGAAGCACATGCATACTTCTACCCATGGATCCAAAGAGAACAAATTATGCAGATAGATATAACAGGAACTAGGAACAAGCATTTCACTAAAACACATACAAGCATTTCACAGAAAAACTTTGAATGCTATCAATCTTATGAACTGAACTAGGCACAAGCATGGATCTAGGAACAGATCAAAAGAAAAAATCTTCTACCAATGGATCTGAACAGAAGAAATTAACATGCAGATAGATCTATTGAAACAAGCAGATAGATCTGTGAAGATCTAAACAGAAGAAAATAACACAAGCAGATAGATCTGTTGAAAAGAAGAGATGGGGAGAAGAATTGGAGATTGCTATATACCTGGATCAAAGATTTCCAAGCGCTTGTGTTCTTGCACTGATCTGCTCCGATTTGAGAGGGACTAACACCCCCTGTCACTGGATCTGTGAAGATCTGTGGGAAAAAGGAGCAGCACTGGCACCGGCGCGACGCTACTCTCAGGCGTTCCTCCTCCCCGGCGTCGGCTAGATCTGGACGTTCAGTGCATATAAATCAAAAAATGCCTCCGAAACCCTAGATATGCGAAACCTTAGATCTGCGAAACCCTAGATGGGGAGGGAGAGGTGTAGGCGGCGGCGGCGGCGGCGGCGTCGAGGTGTCGCGAGGGGAGGGGTTGGTGGCGGCGAGAGAGATCGTGGGGGAGGCGTCGCGCGCGAGGGAGCAGTCGCGAGAGGGTGGGAAAAAAAAATAATTGCCGGTGGGTTTGGGCTTGAATTTTCTCGTGCCCGACACAATGCAAACACGATTTTTAGTTGGGCCGGGGCTATCCAAACATGTCTTCAGTATTTTTTTTTTGGGTGGCTAGTAGAATTCTTCGGTTGTCAAAGACTGAATTCATAATTATTATAAAATTTCATCAGTCGTCAGTTGGTCGTTCCACAGTCGCAAATTGGATATGTCGACTAAAGCGTTAAATCGCTATCTGTATTAGCGATTGAATGTCTTTTTAGATAAGTTATTATTGGGTCTAAAGTCATTTTTACAATTTAATTTTATTCTAATTATTTTTTATGTTTGTACAAAAAAAATTCTCAAATTGAAGTACCCCATCTCTCTCTCCTCGTGCGTTTCTTCCACTCCACCGACGTTTGGGAGCCGAGCCATCGGGGAGTGGATTTGGACCTGAGAAGGAGGAGGAGGGAGCACATCTCCCCCACCGGAGAACCTCTCTGATCGAAGTTGAGGTGAGATCTACTGCGGGGTAACAAGTGAATTGTTTATTTCTTGGTGAGCGTAGGACTTAAATGATTGATTCATGTCACTTTCCCCAAATCTTATTCTAATTTGTGAGCAATCAATCAAATCTTTCTTTGGTCCTTCGAGATTAGATTCCATCAAGTGTTAACGGTTATTGTATCTGCTCAAAGAAGAAGAAATATTTGTTTGTTGCTAATATTGTAATGTAGTCAAGGGCGGCGGAGACAACAGGGGAGCTGGTGGGGCGGTCGGCGGCAATGGAACTATGTCCCTTGCCATGGCCGGCCACCCCACTAGCTTCCTTCGTCTTCGTCTACCAGGCCGATCGCCTGTACATCCTTAAATTGTTACTGTCTATAAGCTAGGGTTTTCAACATACTCAATAACTTGGAACAACAGTAAGTATGTGAATTTTTTTTCCTAATAACCCACAAAAAAAACAAATTCAAAAAATAACCCAAACCTTTTAAATTTTACAAAAATAGCTCTCTGTCGCGAACCGGGCCGCACGACTGAAGACGTGGCACGGCCCAACGCCCCGCTGGCCCAGTTCGCTTGCCACGTATGCTTTCAGTCGCTAGCCGGACTAGCGACTGAAAAGATATAAAACTATGCCATAGCAATAAGTTACAAAAATCGGTTGTAGTCTAGTTGGTTAAGAGACTTTCTCTCTCCAGAGAGACCACGATTCAAATCCCACCCTCGCAAATATTTATGTGGCACTTGAGTTGGGCCAACGGTGTATTGGGTCTGAAGATCAGTCGCTTAAAAGGTCTGGGTTATTTTTCGAATTTGTTTTTTTTTTGTAGGTTATTAGGAAAAAAAATTCAACTTATTTTTGCAGCATTGATATTATCATGTCTAGAGCAATAACCAAGGGAACAAAAACTGTCAGCATAACTAACACCACTCGAGTTGTTTCAAGTTAATGCCTGGTGGTAAAGAAGTGCAAGAGAACTAAAATTAATGTGCTTATAATAATACTATGACTGTTATTTTCATAAATATCATCTCTTTAAATACCTGTGATTTGTATCTTTGTTGTCAATTTCTTTTGATTTTTGAGTTTTTGCCTGATAAACTCAGTTTTTTTTTTTTTTACCTATTTTGTGTTGTTATTGGACAGATAATGGAGAATGGGAAAGCCTATACTATGGAAGGAGATGTTTACTTTTCTGTTGATAGTTTTCCTGAATATCTCAGTTTATCTGGAAGGAAGTTAGATCATAACCATGCATGCTCGCAGGTTGCTGTTGATACAAGAAAGCGGAATCCTGCAGACTTTGCATTATGAAAGGTGCTTACCACAATTTTACTGTGTTGATGTTCTTAGTTTACTCTATTGGTTTGCATTTGTCACATTTGTTTATCTTTCTCAAATTACTACGTTCGGACTGCTAAAGAGGGTGAATCTTTTTGGGAAAGTCCTTGGGGCCGTGGAAGATCAGGATGGCATATTGAGTGCTGTGCAATGCGTGCTCACTATTTAGGCCATGTATTTCCTCACCATGAGAATGAGCTCGCGCAAAGCCGAGCGGCTTATCCGGAGAGTGAAGTCAAATGCTGGATGCATAATGACTTTTTATGTGACCAGGAGTCAAGAAGCTTGCAATCGCACATAGATGGCAACGTTAGCAGAAGAAAAACACGAGCATGACCGCTGCCTGGCGAGAAGTTCGTGGGCGCGCCTCCTGGCCTGTGCGAAGATGGTCTGAGCCATCCGTCCTTCTCCTCCGCAGCGCTCCAGACGAGCTCGGCCTGCGCCTTCACCCCAATTACCTTCATCTGCCGCTCCTCGCGTGCCGACTGTCAATGACAAATCAGTTGCTTGGAGGAAGAAATGCAATATCTCAGAACACTTGAAATTTCTTCCAAGACATTCACATGAGGTGTTTAGTGGAGTTTCAGTTTTAATTTGTGTACTTATAAGGTGAAATTGTAACTAAACACTCAATGTGTAAGTATAAATCGAGCCCCCTTCAAATTAAAAATCTCAAATAAATTAACTGATGAAAAAACTAAAGCCTCAATAAAGATTATTGGGAAGTTTAAATTTGACTAAATACACTCCCAACTTCTCTTCCATCACAACCTTAATCGATCAAATCTTATTCCAAAAATTTACATGTTTTAAAAGATATACACATAATATCTTTTCACTTGAAAGATGATAGATCCAAGTCTTTACAAATTGGATATTCACCGGCAATGAGCCAGAGAACCCGTATAAAGGAAAGATTATAATCGTATGAATCAAATAATTGTTTGGAAAGAACAAAAAAAAATTGCTTGGAAGAACCACCTCAACTTCAGAGTATAGACCCTGACGAAAAAACTACGAAACGATCAAGACAAGGAGCACCACTTCCACTATCACAATACAGGAAAATAAGTTATTACCCTATCATCAATGTCAGTGAAGTTGCGCACATATTCGACGTCATAACCCAAGAATTTAACATACCTGCATCAAAAGAAAAAACCAATTAACCTTAATTACAAAAAACACAAAAATAAAATTAAGAAAATATAATATATTAAACTTAAGATATCTACATCAAATGATATATTAAACCAAATAGTTGGTTTAAGACAGTGTCCCAGTAGTTCAAATGAAATACTACTGTAGTTAAAAATACTCACTAGTATAAAAATGTTTTTTTTTTGTAACGATTCAAAACACATCTTTACTAACGGTTCTCATACCACTAGTGATCGGCATGATAAAACAAGACCAGCACTACTTTAACGGTTCCAAACCGTTAGAATAACTTATGATATTCTAACGAGTTTTTTTGACTGAATCATTAGAAGAGTCTACTATAGTCTAACGATTCACTAGTACTATCCGTTAGAACATTACACTATATTCTAACAGTCGTTCGTAGTATACCGTTAGAAAATCTTACCATCTTCTAACGGTCAATATTAGGGAACCGTTATAAGAGTCTATAATATTATTACGGTTCTTTAAGGTTAACCGTTAGAATATGTCACTATAGTTTAACGGTTAACTAATACTATCCATTAGAACATTATACTATATTCTAACAGTTGTTCGTAGTATAATGTTATACTATAATCCCCATGGTGAGCGCTAGCTGTCAATGATTGGAACTTTCGTTCTTAGTCGAACTTACGTAAATGTTAAAGAAGAATGTGCAGCCAATCTAAGGTGAATCTCAAGTAAATTACGGTATCTATGTCAGAGGAAGAAAGGAGTTTATACAGGAGTAATAGTCCTACATCCTGTTGGGATTTCACTATGTAAATCGAGGATTACAGGAAGAGAATCAATGATGTTCTTAGGTAGACTAAGAATAATCCTGTACTCTTTAGCTTATAGTCAATGTGAATCTACTGTGGCTAGTTCTAAAGTGGTGTCTTGAATCTCCTTTTCGATCCCCTGATCTCTCCCGGTGATCCTTCTTTTATAGCTCGTCACCAATCGTCGGTTATGGGATTTGAAAGGTTGCTGAGAGGCAGACGTGCTCTGGCCATAATATGTAATTATGCCCGTTTATGATTACACATTTACTGCCTTGTCAGTTTCAAGGAACTTAAATAGCTAAAACACCCAGGCGACGGTAGTGGTACAACAAGCTCAACTACTATATATGATTGAATGAGGCTAATCATATAACTGTTGGATATTTTAACTCTTTAGTACGCCAAGGTCGCGTATTAACTACAACAGTACATGGCTATCTTTATGTCTTCCACTGCCTGGGCGACCACGGGAAAATATCTCCATATGCACAGTGTTCGTGGGCATGTGAGACCATGGTCTCTGCGACTCAATTTTTGTGGACATCTAAAGACTACAGAGTCCGCGACATCACAGAGTGAGACCATGGAATGAGTCATGTCCAGAATAACTTGGATCAATCTATTGTCTCCCTCTTATGCTCCTGAGACCATAGAGAGGTAGAAAATCTCGTTTTATAGTCCTTGCGACTATAGAACGGCAAAGGTGACTAACTCGAGTTATAATCCTCATCAGCTAGCCCCCAAATTTGAAATAATAAATTTTGTTATTTTGAATTCAATTATCTTTTAAATTTGATTATATAAATATCTTGATGTTCACCTTCTCCTGTTGCAAAAAGAAGTGTTCTGTTTTTCACCGTATGTCGTTTCGTTTCCCAAGAAGAACTTTGGGTGTAATTTTGACAGGCCATAATGAAGTCTTTTGTTGCAAATCGAGACAAAACGATTAATATGTATTTTAAGAACTTGAGGTTTAAGAACACGAATCGTCACTTTTGGGCTCTATAAATACTTAACTTTTACGTTATGGGATTTTCAAAGTTTTCACTTGTTAAGTCTTAGAACTTCTTTTCATCTTCTAACCTTATCCCTTCTTCACTCTTCTCGTTCTAATGGCGAGTCAAAACTCTAAACAAGTAATTGAGAGTGATGAAGAGGAATTAGCAATAGAAGATAATGTCATGCAGGCATTTCAAAAGGTAACTCTCTTTTGAAGAATTTGCGTACATCTTCCCTTTTTGGGTAAAAATTTTCCAAAGTAATACATTTTGGAATTCTTCAGATAGTTGAGGAGTCGACAGTTTCAAAGAAGCGTGCAGGTGATGATGTGGGATCATCCAGTGGATCTTCATCGCATAAACAAATGAAGACCGTGGCGTTAGCTGCCACCGCTTCTCAAACCATGGTGTTAGCCCCCTCTGCTCAAAGTGATTATGACAAAAGGAAGGAGATAAGGTCCTCAATTGTAGGATCTTTCTTACCATATCCTTCTGAATCAAAGTTGAGGTATTCATTGATCATTTCTCTGACTAGGTTTCTTAGTTAGGAATGGCTTAATTTTTATTAAATATGCAGGGATGATGGTACTACTCTTGTACCGAGTTTCCCTGCTACCCAGTCAGCATCTGCCTCCAAGGTAAATAATTGCGCATCCTTAATTCTTCTTATATGTGACCTGGATTGATCCTTTGTCTATCTAGGAGGACAAGACATTGTGGGTTCTCAACGAACAACTTGCTGAGATCCAAGTTCTTCTGAAGGAAAAGACTGTTTTGTGCATAACTCTCCAAGAAGAAAAATAGAAGATTGAGGAGCGGTCCATTAGGAGAGGACTTGACCTCGAGGCTTCCTTCAGGCTTATTGATCGCTTGAAGGCAAATTGTAACAGAGCTCATGAGGCTACAAGATTGGCTCGCATAAAGAGAGACCTTGTTCAGGAACAGAAGGACATCTCTGATGCTATAAGGGCCAATTGTAGTCTCACAATAAAAGATGACCTCGAAAAACTGAGGAGCGTTGCTAACTCCCTCGGGGCGGTTGCCGTTAATCCCACTAACGATAACTTATCCCTTGGGGAACTTTGTGTTTTACTCTCGGACCAGGTTGACTCGTTGGTCGTCAGTGTCCCTTTTTTATGTAAAGATTGTAAGAAATTATAAAGATATTTTCCTTACATCCAAACTTCTGATGAATTTGATTACGCATAATCCAATTATATCTCTGCTATCAATTATGATTACAGGCAAATACCTCTGTGAGAAAAAATGACTGCAGGTACATGTCTCTGCAACCATAACATTCACAAGTAATATAACATTATACTATAACCATGTTCTCTGCGACAATAGAAAATTGAGATTATAGACTCTCTTGGCTATAGTATGAGTGACTGACATCTAGCCCCCGAATTCAAAACGAAAAGATTTTTCAGAACTCAAAAAATATTCATTTTCATTTCGGATTCCAATAGGTCCCAAGAAGGACTTTGGGTGTGCCCGTCAGATCCATCATGGGAAACATTTAATGCCAACGACGGGTGCAAACATCCTCCAGAAGAGTTCAACTAGCCCGATGATTCCTCTGACACAGATGACTTCATGTGTAGATGTCGAGGTGTATTATAGTCAGCACGTCTTGGGCCCACGACACTGCGGGTAGAAACTACATACATTGCGGCCGCGAAGAGGCGAGGAATAAATGCAATTACATGTTGTGGCTCAATCTGGACTGAAATGAGGTAAAAAAAACACTATAAATACTCTTCTAGGCCAGTTGGACACTCTCTACTCGGATCAAGTGGCACTCCGAAATTTGATCACCTTTTGCTGCTGTAGATCTAGCTCCAATTGTTTTTGTTTCCGTCACAGATGCGTGTAACTTTCTATTTTATCTACAGCAGCAATAACATGTTAGAGTTTTTATGTTTTCAGTAGCTTTTAGATGTTTATTGTTCTCTTTGGTAACCCAACAAATTAAATCAATCATGAAATATACACATTAATCAACCAAACAAATTAGACCAATCACGACCCTTTTTCTCCTTGGTTGGCTGGGCAATGGTGCCTCAATGGCCCTTTCTCAGTTTTATTTGAAATTCTTCTTTTTTTGTGGGGGGGCGGGGGGGGGGGGGGGGTGGTGTTATTTATACAAAAAAAAACACACTTTCAAGTTGTTTTTGATGTTCAATTTTTTGTGTTGTTTTAGAAAAAAACACACTTCTTAGCTGTTTTTGCAATTTATCAGACGATTTCGACAAGTCGCAGGGAATTTGACCAGTCGTCATCTGAGATAGCGACTGGTCGTGGTGACTAACGAGGTGGCTTGAATTGCCAGATCAACTGTCGACTGGTCGATTTTTCCAAATGTCGCCAATCGGGTCGACGAATTTTGTCATTCTTCAATTACTTTTTGTTCTATGCTATTTTCAAATTTTTTTATATACAGGTTATCTATACAAAAAAATTCAAGGTGATGCGACGAGGACACGAGGAACCGATGGATGCGTGTATCCACGGGCCAGGCTGCAAGGGATGATTTGCACCGCATGGGTCAGGCTTGAATGAGCAATGCAGGCATCCAAACACTCGAATTTTACATCCACGGGCTAGGTTGAGCCCAAAACCAGCCAACCAAACACACGCTTAATGTATCTTCGAATTATTTGAGATCAAAAATAGACACATTTGAGCACTGAAGTAGAAAAGGAAAAGTAGGGGACTTGCATGTGTTTCAATTTACAAGTTTCAACATTTAAAAAGTGAATGCACATATATTGATAAATGATGTGCCTAAAATACATATTTTCATGTGTAAAAGTATGCAAATAATTATTGATAGATGACTAATTTTACAGAAAATTCTTTCTTGAAGATTCATCATTGAAATTATGTCTATCTTTGTCAAACCCACCCAAACTGTTGGACTTGTCGTTTATCTTGTCCAGGTTGGTTTGGTTTTGATATTTCAAACTTACCATTCTTGTTTAAACCCGTTGAGATCTTCATCACTTATCTGCTTGATGTTTTCTTTATCACAGTCTATAAGAGTATCTTCAGGATGCAATTTTTAACACTTGGAATTGCTCATTGCAGAATATTAGATTCTTCTCCAACTTTCTTACAGAAGCTGGCATTATCATTAAGAGAAGTTAGGTAACTCAATGGCCACTTTCTCCTACTCTCACATAAGATAGTGAAAATTAATGGAAAACATGTTCTAATCATACTAATATAACTAGAAATTGAGAGGTAAATATTAATGCTGAAAACGAGTTCTAGAGTTGAAGTTGCACTTTTATCCCTTTAGGTCTTAATACATCATTACATTATCACCTTCAGAGTTTGTGACAATCCAAATGTAACCTCCTGATGGTAAAAATGGATGGTACTCTGAGAGTGTTGTTAGCTTCTTATTGTTTGGACTCTTCATCTTTATCACTAAAGCAACACAATTCTATCACTAAAGAGCATTGTGCATCATCTTCCTTTTCCCACTACAAATGTAGTGTTCTACATGATATCTTGTTTTAATTGTTACCTCTAGACAATATCTTTCTATTTCTCCAAGGATAGGTTTACAAGCACATTCATAATTCTCTTCCTGCTTGTCATAACTTGTGACTTTACTATTTTTCTTTACAGACTCATATAAGTACAAAAGCACAGCGTAAATTGCAAGAGAGATTAAAACTGCACGTGCTTTTGGGCTTATGCCCTTCACAACAATGGGTACAAAACCATTCATCTTTGGTAGAAGCATGGAGGAAACTTTGTAGGATTATGAATACTTTGAAGGCGTTGAACAAAATGCTGCTGGGCTTGGTGAGAAGGATGCTAAGCCTAGCAAAGGTGATGCATGACATGAACAAAATCTGAAGAGGTTCATCATTTTGCAAACTCTCGGTTTCCTTCTTTTGTTTCTACATAGTACCTACATGTTGCTGAATTTTGCTTGTTCGTAGGGTAGATAAATTTTAATTAATTGTATTATTGCACATGTTATGTATGCTTGCATATCTATTGATCCTTTTGACACGATAAATTTCAAGGCTCCAAACTGTAGATGGGACAGATTAATTGACAGTGTGTGCGTACTTAACTCAATCGGTGTATGTGTTGTAATTTGTAAACTGGGAAAAGTTAGAGAAGGGTTAGTTAGAAAGCCTAAATGTTGTAGTCCGTCAAAACCCAACTACGCCATAAAAGGCCTATGAAAACCTGATAGTGGCCTGAGAGATACGAAAACAGCCTACTAAATGCCGACCCACATGCTGCTCATAACGTGCTAAATCAGCCCACATGGGCCATCAATGTGCTAATGTCAGCTCACTGGAAGCCCACTTGGCGGTAGGGAGCCCAATAATCCATATCCAAATCCATCCGCTCCCCATTATACAAGGTATGACCAAAAAATACACCGTCCATTACCAAATGGTTAGGGTTTAGAATGTTTACCAAAGAAAAAGATGTGGACAAAGTATTAATCACTTATCTATTCCCTTACTCATATCCATAATTTGGTTGTATACTTGACGACAAATAGTGAATAAATGTAGAGGGAAACAAATCTAGAGAAAACTTTTTTAGAAAAAAAAACATGCAGAGAGGGGTGTTGGGAGGGAGATGGAGGGGATGGAGAGAGTAAGAAGGAGGGAGGGAGAGAAAGAAGAGAGAGACTAGGAGGGAGAGAAGAGATTAAGAGAAATAGGGAGGGGGGAGAGAAGAGAGAGATAGGAAGGAGAGATCGGGAGGTGAGAGAGAAGAGAGAGAATGGAGAGAGCTGGGTGGAGGGTGTGTAACAGTTCAAAAATAGAGTTTAAAAGTTTTGTTTTACCAAAACCATGTCTTAACCTTAAAATTAGCTTTTTTTGTTTTTGTTCCTGTATATACATTTCAATCTCCTCCCTCCTCTTTTCTCGCTCACGCCGCCTGCACTCGCCGGATCTACGCCGCCACTCTGCTCCATACGCTTCCTTCACTCTCTTCAAGAGTTGTTGCCTCTCCACCGCCCTTGCCGGATTTGACTCCAAGATCTACTTCTCATAGCCCACACCACCATGGAAATCCACCACGTCGCGCCGCCATAGACCGCACCGCGCCGTAACCTATTTTCTCTCCGCCCTTCTGAGACGTTCCGATGACCACTCGACACTCCGATGACCACAACCATTTCTCAGTCTACAAACACTTCTTTGGCAATTACGACGATAATCAAGGTGTACTTTTGATCACATCCAGGATCACAGTGGTGTCGTCGACCACGACGGGGACTGCTCCATCGATTTTGGCCGTCATTGTGCTTCGACCTTGACCAATGACCACTTCGACCAAACCTCGATGAGCTCCACGACTTCGACCACTTGATTGACGATCACCTCCACTTCGAACTTCGACCACAACCTCAGCTGCTTCACCCTTCAGCAAGCTCCAATAGCGAGAATTGGTGACAATCTTTCTATTCTCCTTTTCCCTTTTCTTCTCTTTTTCCTTCTCTATGTATTTTTTTTTACTGCGGCTGAGTTGAATGACTGAAAATGACTTGTACTGCGGATATAGATGCACGACTGAAAGTCTATATAGTGTGGTTCGGGGCCAACAATGCATATGTGCCGTGCCAACTAATTAGTCGCGGGCCCAATTCGTGACTGAAGTTTAGTTGTGAATGGGGACCCACGATTGAAAGTTATTTCTGATATTTTTAAAAGTTTTGGATTAGTTTTGAAATTCTTATTTTTAATGAGTTATTCATTAAAAAAAATTCCGAAAATACAGCATAATATTCTTGATATGTGATCTACTGATTTATATATTGCCTTTCATTTCGTGCTGTTGACGGCCACCGCGGAGACCATGCTGTCGACGCCACAGACGTTCCGGGCACGGCAGAGCTTGTAGTATCCGTTCTCTCCCCACTGCTTCCCCCACGAGTTCTTGATGATCCAGTACGGCCGGTACCCGAGCCGCAGGATCGAGAACCCCCGCGACCCATACCCGATGAGCAGCACGCCGTGGTTCACCCAACCCCGCGGGCAGATCAGCGGGCAGGACACGCCGGCGACGTACGTCTGCATGAACGCCGCGTTGAGCCCCACTGAATGATACACCACATTGGTCAGTCATGAAATTTCGATCGCAGTCACTGACGAACAATGAGCTGGTACACTGAAATTCACCGGCGAGGGGGCCGCGGTGGACGAGGGCGGCGCGTATCTGGCCCTCATCGAGGGGAATGGTGGTGAAGTTGGCGATGCGGACGGCGACCTTGTCCCTGTCGAACTTGCACGTCCCCTGCACGCCGGTGTAGGGGTACGCGCTCTGCTGCATCAGCCCGCCGACCTTCATTAGATAATTGTAAGCGTTCGTCATCAGCCCGCCGGAGCACCCGTTGTCGCACTCGTTCTTCGCCACCGCGTCGCACTTTCAAACGAACGGATTCAATTAGTGACAGGAGAAGGTTGTATGGACAGATAGAGTGAGATGAAGTGCCACCGTGTGGTCGCAGTCCACGAGCTGCTGCTCGCTGAGGTTGAGGAGCTTTCCGGTGGCGATGAAGTTGGCGCCTTCTACGGCACCGGTTGTGCTGAATGCCCAACACGACCCACACACGCCCTGCGTGTGTAACTTTTTCGATTAGAACATTCGAAACACAAAATTGTAATTGCGGTTGCGCTGAATATCTTTGTACTAACATCTTTGTATAATTAGACCGTTCTATATGAAATTCGAGCATACAAGTAAAAGGCCTTCTATTACTTGAATTTAAGTGGAAAAAAAGTTTCGCGTAAAAGAGGAAACAAATGTGTCTTTTCTAAAATTTTTTTTGACGGTACAATTAAAATTTGATTAATCTAGATTAATATAGAAAAAAATAAGGATTACTCTGTCTCGCAGAAATTTTTAAATTTCTACTCTTCTTAATTTAGATGGTTAATATTTCTTCTCAGTCAAGACAGAGGATAGAGGATAGGAAGCTATTAGGTATATTACCTGCATTTTGACGTCGGCGATCGCGCCCTTGTCGCGCCAGTCGAAGCTGGCCGGCAGCCTCCGCACCTCCTCTTCCGCCACCGGCGCCGCCTCGGCGGCCACCGGCCCATCCGGCAGCAGGGCGAGGCCGGTGAAGCGGGCCTCGAACTCCTCCTCAGTGAGGTCGGAGAACGGCGTGACCCCGTGCCGCGCGCTGGGGTCCAGCGCCTGGTGCGCGGCCGCGCGCGCCAGGTTGGCTGCGAACACCCGCAGCCGCCGCCCGTGCTCTTTCGGCCCGGCGTACTCCTTTCCGTACCGCCGCACGAACTCCGCGAACTCCGCCTCCGGCAGCAGCGGCGCGTTCGCCCTCGCCGTCACCTGCCGGATGCCAGCGTCGGCGCCGGACACGGCCCGGAGGAGTGGCAGCAGTAGGAGGAGGGAGAGGAGCGCCATGTCTTCTTCTTGGGAGGTGGTTGGTACGTGGCAGGTGTATATGCTGTACGTGCTTAGGACGACGTAGTGACATACGTACCTACGTGAAGTGGCGGGCATGCATGGCGGGAGTGTGGCACGTTGTGGGAGTTTTGTTTCGGAGGTTTGCACGTGTGAGCATGGCAAGGCAGTCAGTGGTACACTGATCTTTGCTTTGCGGTACGACGGTCCATGCTGTGAAAAGCTCAAAGTGGTCAGTGATAGGCCACTCAATCATTTAGTATTTATACAAGTAGTGAGTCTTAGTATAGTCTTATAAGCAGGTTATATACAAGTTATTATTAGTTGAATAAGAGAAATTAGATCACTTCATCTATTGACTTAGAGTAATTTAGTAATTTGCATATGTTAAAATTTATATACACCCATTGTACCCCTTTCTTAGAACAACAACATAATTTGCTTTCAACTAAGTCAATAGTTGTGTCTAAGAGCTTTCTACCTGCGAGACAGCCTCCCTAGCCGACTTACGTCGGGAGTGCGTCGACAGGAGTAAAGTTCCCATTGGAATCGGAACTTGTATAAATCATTCGTGTCACTCTTTGTGATTGCCCAACGTAGAGTGACCTGTTGCACGGTCAGCTCGCGTTGTCGTACGCGTGTTCCACATCTGAAAACCTGCTGTGGCATTCGTAACACCACGAAAATTGGCGCCGCCCATGGGGACCCATGACGATTCACCATGGCTTCCCAAAGAAGAACGAGGAACTTGTCCTCCCTCTCTAGCGATGCCGGCCTTAGCAATCATGCGCAAGTTACGCAGGGGGTCGCCACAGCGCCCCTTCCTGGGGACTCCCAGGGAGAAGCGGTGCTCCTTTCCCCACCGCTCCCAACGGGGACGTTGCGCAACCAAGTCTCCCGAGGCTTGCACAAGGGGGCACGACTTTCCCGAGTTAGGTAACTGCAGTTGAGTTAGGGGAGCCAAGCTCCTCCCAAGCGACCCTGTCCTGAGGGTACTGGTGGAAGGCCAAGCCCACGCCTAACACACTCTGGAAGAGATGTTGCGCGCCTTGGTACGACCTCCAGTGCCCATGTACCCACCGCCGTTCTCATACATGCGGATGCTGCCTCCATTCCTAATGGGACCTTTGACAGGGACCTTTCTGTCTCCGTTCCTGGCTATGTACCCAACTCCTCCGCTGACAGCCTACCCTGCGCCTGTGCCGGCGCCTCCGGCACTGCCGGTGTCAGAGGCCCCGGCACAAAGTGGCGCCCCTGAGGCACCCTGCGCACATTAGCTCCTTCCCATGACAGAGCTCGCACGGGAATCCTCGGGGAATTGATCCCCAGGCCACCTTCCTGTGCTCCCCCCGCAGATCAAACTCACTTCACCCAGGAGGAGGTAGAGCGAATGCGGATTGTGGGACCTGGGGGTGTCCCCTCGCGCCGTCACTCGGAACTGCTCCCGTAGCGCAACCCCAGCCTCTCCCTTGACCGCGAGAGGTCTTACACCTACATGGACAAGGGGAAGAGGTCGGCAGTCGAAACCACCGCCACCTTCGGCAGGAACCCAGAGGTGCAGGAACTTAGTTCCACCAACTCCGAAGAGAAGAGGCATTACCACCGAATGGGCGGTCCATTGGGATCGCTCCCCATGTCAAACAACAAACGTGCCTCCTTGTTAAGGAAGGCAGCGACTAGGAGTCCCCCTGGAAAGTGGAGGGGGCTAACCAACCCCTGTGTCGTCACCTTCGCTACATTCGGTGGCCGCCTACCGCACATCAAGCATTACAATGGGGACTCCGACCCCTACAAATTTGTGCAAGTGTACTCCACTACCATCTCGGCGTCCAGGGGATGAGAGCATTCAATGCAATATCTTTCCCCTCTATCTCTCAGAGATCGCCCAGTCCTAGTTCTACAACTTGAAGGAGAGCTCCATCAAATCATTCGCGCAACTCAAACGGGAGTTTTGTATGAACTTCCAAGGGATTTACGTGCGCCCCCTAGACTCGTCACAGCTCTACACCGTCAAGCAGAGGATGGGAGAGACTATCCGAAGCTTTTTCAAACGCTTCACGCAAGTGAAGAGTAAGATAGCTCATGTCCTTGACTCTGCCATGAGCAACTTTGCCTCTTTGACTCTAGTGGTGCCCTCACATATCTCCTCGGGGGTGGTCCAAACTTTGTGAGCAGTGGTAAGGTTGTTCATGCGGTTGAACTCATTTAGGGACAAACCGGCAAAGAGAGCATTTTTGGCACGGGCATTTAAGTGGAGTTTTCTCCTATCGTCATCAGAGTGACTTGCCAGATCAACTGGACGAGTAAACTCAATTTTAACAATGTTCCAAACATCAAGCTCCATGGCCTCTAAAAAAACTGTCATGCACACTTCCCAATAGGGATAGTTAGTCTCGTCAAAGATAGGCGCACGTCCGATGTGACCAAGATGAAAACCCTCATTTGAAGCCATCCTCTCTCTAGGTAGTGAAGCCTACTCAAAAGAGAGACCACGCTCTGATACAATGTGTAGGATCGAGGATGCCGACTAGAGGGGGGTGAATAGGTGGCTTTAAAATCTCTTTGAATAAAACAACTTTTGCAAGATTAAAAATTAAATAAATTAAGTGCAAATAAAACTGAATCAATTCAATAATGTAGATTGCACAAATAGAATGAGAGAAAGAGAATCAAACACAACGATGTATCCTGAGGACTCGGAGACTCGCCTGGTCTCCCCTACTCCTCGTTGAAGCATTCAAATGGATGAGTCTTGCTTCAATATCCACAAAGGATATTATCCACTAGGATTGCTCCTTCTCCACTCCGGAAAGGTGAGCACCAAACTACTCACAAACACACCGAGCCTCTCCAACAAGTTTTGTCAATGGAGAGATCAATGGCCACGCCACCAAACCGTTTAGGTGAAGGCGATCACCAAGAGTAACAAGTTGTGAGATCTTCTCTTGATCCCCAACAAATAACGAGAAACTTCTAAGGATGCAAATGATGCAAAAGAATGCTCTCAGAAGCTCTCTCTCTCTCAATCACAATGAACGATACTTGATCAAAAGATCACGATTTTAACACTAGGGAACTTGGGCTCAAGTGTATATCAAAAATGCTTAAAGAACACTACTTGAAAATGTATAGAAAATCTGCTCAAAAGTGTTTAAAAACACTCCTCAAAATTGTTTAGAAATCTGCTCAAAAAGTATTTAAAAACACTGCTAAAAACTATTTAAAAATTTGCTGAAAAAGTGTTTAAAAAACATTGCTCAAAACTGCTTAGAAATCTGCTCAAAAAGTTTTATAAAAATTGCTCAAAGACTGCTCATAATCTGCTAAAGAATGTTTATAAAAACTGCTCAAAATGTTTATAAAAACTGATCAAAATCTGCTCAAAAAAATATTTATAAAACATGCTCAAAAGTGTTTATAAAAAGTGTTCAAAAGTGTTTATAAAAACTGCTTAAAGACTGCTCAAAAGTGTATAGAAAATCTGCTCAAAATGTGTACAGAAACTGCTCAAAGGTGTATATGAGAATGTAGCTCGAGATGTGTTCAAATACTGCTCAAAACACACACACACACAAATATATATATATATATAGCCCAATCTCTCAGCTAGCCATTACAGTCAAGTAAGGAAAGAAATCAATACAACTAACAGACGGCTTCGACCTCTAACGGCTAGTAAGTAGCAGTTGGCATAAACAGTGCTCGGAAGACCTCTGGTCGAATGACCTCTGGTCGAATGAATAGTATCGACGATTTGGACTCGGGATCCTTAGCCGATCTTATGTAAATTTGTGAGTTGCAAAACCTTTCAGGGTGCTCCTTCGGGAAGATAGGATGAATCAAGTCTGTAGGGGCACAAAGGATTTTATACAGGTTCGGGCCCTCGATGGTGGGAGTAATAGCCCTACGTCCTGTTGTGATTTCACTATATGTAATAAGATATTTACAAGAGGGAAGAAGAAATGATCATAGGCGATGATCTCTTCAATGTTAGTGTCTATCTAACTAAAGCTAAGTCTTCAGGTTTGTTGAACGCCTGGTAGTGCCAGTATGCTAGACTGAATTATTCACCGTCCTTAGAACGTGCATTGACTACCTTTTTATACTGGACAAAAGGGCGCCAATGTGAAACAGCCTTGGACAGTTGTTAAGATGCAGTTTTGTTAACCGCACTTAACTTCCACGTAGGCTTAACACGTGCAATCAAGGGATAACCGCACATGTTAACCTCCTGGAAGTTGTCTTCATACGTGGAAATATCTTCGTGATTCTCGGGATATGCCCATTCAAAGAGTTAGGCCTTCCCGAATTATCCTGGTCGCAGATAATCAACGACCCTCTGACCGCGCACTGTCCGCAGTTTCCTGACTGCGCACTGTCCGCAGTTTCCTGACCACGCACTGTCTACGACCTCATGATCGAGCAGGGGCTGTGACCATGAAATATCTCTGTGTCTGCGCCCTTTAGGTCGTCTGAGACCATAGCGACGGACTTATAGAGACACGTCTAATCTGATTCTGTCTTAAACTAGACGTGTATTACTTTGAAGTAGCTCGGGTGATAATCCTCGTTAGTTAGCCCCCAAATTTGAAGAAAATGAAAGAACATATTTACTTCAAATTTTTATTCTGCATCAAATTATGAACCCGAGTTTTAACTTCAGCTGATACTATTTCGCCGTGTGATGGTTCATATCCCGAGAAAACCCTGAGTCTTTCTTGGCTGGTAATGATGACTTAGGCGACTCATCGTGATGGCAACCGTAAGTGCGGTTTAAGAACCCAAGACCTGTGTGGAAACGAACCGACGCCTTCTAGTTCTATAAATTGAAGAGCCTTTTGGTTCTTTAAACTCACGAATTTCTCACCACGTCTAAGTCTTTTTTAGAGTTTCTCTTTTTCTCCAGCCACTCCCTCTGAGCCTTAGTTCTTGTTCCGATGGCAGATCAAGACCCCAAGAACATCATTGAGATTGAGAGTGGCGAGGAAAGAACAGAAGTGCTGTTAGAAATTGATCAAGACTCTCAGG
Source organism: Pharus latifolius (assembly GCA_019359835.1). Classification (NCBI taxonomy): domain Eukaryota; kingdom Viridiplantae; phylum Streptophyta; class Magnoliopsida; order Poales; family Poaceae; genus Pharus; species Pharus latifolius. The sequence continues at coordinate 38,744,266 of CM033325.1, forward strand.
AAGTAAGTCTTTTTTTGAAAGTCCTGGTTCAACTTTTTTCCTGCATTCTGGTTGGTTCCAAAGTAATGCTTTTTGAAACTTACAGGTGTGCGAAGAACTAACTCCTCCAAGGAAGAGATCGAAGAACGACGAAGGATCCTCCAATGGGACTGCATCAAAATTAGTAAAAGGAGCCGAGACCTGGGCTGTCACATTACCCTACTCTTCAGCCCCATCAGCTCCTTCAGTCACATCATCTCCACCTTTGGAGATTCATAACAATTCTTCAAAGCTTTCTTCTTCTGATCAGTTTTCTCCATTGCGACCAAGCGATCCCCAGCTTTTGTTGGGTGATCAATTTTCTGGTGGGAAGGTTGCATTCCTGCGACCAGATGGTCCTCGACTTTTGTCGGGTGATCTACTTCCTGGGGGAAGCGCTTCATCCTCTCGTCCAATCTTACTGCGAGGATTGGTAACTATTTTCATTCTCTCTGATGGTCGTTTTATCTTGTAAAACTAACGCATACATGTGCAAGAGATGAAAATCTCTGGAGCCCCCAGCGATCAGCCTGCTGAGGTCCAACCTCTTTTTGGTGAGAGTGTTTCCCTTGAGCGAACTCTCCAAAAAGAAAAAGAGGCTGTGGAGAAGAAGACTGATGAGATGTCTTCGGCCATTCTGCATCTGGCAGAATGTTATGGTAACTCCCGCGAAGAGGCGCACCAATTCCGCTTGGAGAGGGACTATGCTCGGCAGCAGCGAGAACTCTCCGATACAATAAGGAATAATAGCACTTCTTTAATTCGGGATGATGTAGATAGGCTTAGAGCCATAGCCAGTTCTCTAGGGGCAGCCAGTGTTGATCTCACTGATGTTAATATGTCCCTGGGAGAACTTTGTAAAAGGCTATCAGACCAGGTCGACACTTTGGTCGCCTGTGTCCCTTTCGTATGTAAAGATTGTCAGAAATAAAGAATTTCTTTTCCTCACATAATTGATCTCTTAAAAGGATTATGTAGAACTTATAATCCAAATTAAGGTTCTTTACATTCTATGAGCAATAGTTACATGAGAATGCTTCTGCGACCAAAAATACACAAGTAAACTTTTGTTCGAATTTACTTAGTTCTTTGGTCTTAGAATAACATTAAGGCCGTAGACTGTGATCAGAACTAGAGTAACGATCACAGAACAGTTTTTTGGTCTCAGAAGAGCATTGAGACTGTAGACTGCGATCAGAACAATCACATAACAGTATCTTGTCCATACGGCGACCACAACTATTATGACCACACATATCCATTATGATCACAGGATTACGTTGCAATCAGTATAGAAGTCATAAACTTATTCCAAAGCCATATGGAATTATTCCCGTTCAAAGATTTAGGAAATTCCAATATTTTTTATCTGTACCATAGCCCTCGAATGCGAAATAAAATGCTAAAAACACATTTCATTTCGGATTCATTACTGGGTATGGATAATGGGTTCCAAGAGGTAAGACACCCATTATGGGAAATTAATAAAATACTCGGCGAAGGGTTGTCTCAGACATATAAAAGGAAGAAGTAGCTTACTGGAGAAGCCAAAAACCCTTCGTTGCCTTAGACCCTCCTGCCGCACAAAAACCCTCTTTTGCATTCCTCATTTTCGTCGTCTCCAAAGTTACCACCTTTCTTCTCAATTTTCCATAAGAAATGGCGTCCTGGAGCCGATCCATCCACCATACAGAAGAGAGCCTGGTAGCACTAGAGAAAGAAGAGATTCTCCCCCACGGCTGTTGATCAACTGGCGGCCAGCGGAAAAAGATCAAGAAACCCTAATCGTCCAAGAGGGCGAATTGGTGATCTTCGAGGAATACTTGCGCTGCGGGTTCCGATTCTCCGAAAGCGAATTTCTGAGGGGAATTTTGGACCATTACGGGTTGGAGTTAGTAAATCTTCACCCAAATGCAGTCCTTATCTTGGCAATTTTCCAACATCTTTGTGAAGCCTTCGTCGGAGTGCTCCCAAGCGTTGAGCTTTTCTGACGCTTCTACTTTTTGGCATGGTCAAAAAGTGCCAATGCCGCTGGGTGCATCTACTTCCGTATACGGGAGAAGAAGGAGTACCCATTCCCGCCTCTACGGGACTCTGTTCATGGGTGGTATCATAAATAGTTCTACTGCACCCCTCTGTCGGAGAGTGGATTATGGTTCGCGAACACCTGACCAGAGAAAGCCAGTAGTTAGACTCCCTTCCCGTTCTGAGCGCAGAATAGAAGATACAAGCTCAAGCTATTCTTCACTTAGTCCAGCAAGGCTTGACCTCATGTGACATCATACGCGACTTCGTGAAGAATAGGATAAGGCCCCTGCGTGAAAGGGTACATCCAGCTTGGGAAGTGGAGTCCATGGCGGACAGCACCCTGGACTATAATAGTGGTATGTCCTTTAATCAACAAAACATACATTTTTACTGACTAAAAGATGTTGCATTTGTTAACATGCTTGTTGGTGACACAGTGCTATCCTTGTCCGAGATTGAGAAACAGACAAACTACCTCCATCGGGCGTATAACGCGGCTGTGGAGGGAGTTAAAGGGTCGCTTCGCCCCCAGAGCTTGATTAACGTCGGCGATGATCTTAAGCAAGAGCGCCGAAAGGTATGATTTATTCAAACAAACTCTGCTGGAAACCATCCATTTGTCTTGAATTACCAAAAACATGTTGAATAATACAGCTTCTGGGAAAATTTGCTGAGGCAATGCGTTCGAGTGAGGACGTTGGTCCTTCGGGAAGACCAACTGCAAAGAGGGGGAGAAGGACCCTGGTATCTGAGGCTCGTGAAGCCCCAGGGCTTACAACACCTCCCCTACCGATAGAGGGAGCGAGTGTGGTAAGAATCCTCACAATCTCGCATGTTTTCGTTCCTCTGTACACACTCATTGAATTGTCACTACCACAGAAACAGACATCTAGGACGGCACATCACAGACGGTTATGAACTTTTCAATGGAACACCGTCTGCGAAGGCCTGTTGGGAGAATATATTTAGTTATCACAGTCGGTTCTGATGTCAAAAACAACTGTGATAGTCAACCAGACGGTTCTGAACACAAAACCATCTGTAATAGTCTACTTATCACAGACGGTTTTGACATAAAAGCCGATTGTGATAGATACAATCGGTTCTTAACTGAGAACCATCTGTGATAACTAGAATATCACAGACGGTTCTGAACTCAAAACCGACTGTGATAGTGTAGTATTAGAGACGGTTCTGAGGTCAGAACCGTCTCTAATACTACACTATCACAGTCGGTTTTGACAGACGGTTCTCAACTCAAAATCGTCTGCGATACTCTTTAGAGATTATCACTATGGAGATTATCACAGACGGTTTTGAGTTGAGAACCGACTGTGATAATATTATCACAGACGGTTGTGAATATAGGACCGACTATGATAATCTCTACTCAGCACATAGTTCAAGGCGGGATTTCTCCCGTTCATTTCCAGCCACTGTTTGCCCTAGCTCTCTCTGCCCTCGCACCGTCCGTCGCGATCACCTGTGAACCGACTGTGATAATATATATACAATCGGTTCTGAACTCAGAACCGACTGTGATAGTGTTATTAGAGACGGTTCTGAGGTCAGAACCGATTGAAAAAGTGCCGGCGCTTCGAATTCTCAACTGTGTTCATTTCTGTCTCCGATCTTCGAGCGCGGCGCTTAGGCGAACATGAAGCGTCGCTTTAGAAGTTCTATAAATAACTTGACAGTGGAATAATTGTCATTTACTTTACAAGTTTTTAGAATTCTCGAACTTTTTGACTCCTTAGCTTCTCTGCGCCAATGGCATCCTCGATGGCATCGTCAGCCTCGCCCTCCCCGGTAAGAACTCTCAATCTTTTGGACTTACCCCTGTATTGTTAATCCTTGTTCAGTACATTCTTGACCTGTTGATCTGCACAGAGAAGGGGAGCCGTGGAAGACTCGGGCAAGGTGAAAGCCAAGCTGAGGGCCCTGCAGGAGGAGCACAAGCTCCTTATGGAGAAGCACACTCGACTACGGCTTGACTTGAACGATCTCTTCCAACGCATTCACTGCATGAAGACGGATGGTGACAATGCTAGGGCGAGGACGAGGCGTCTTCACGAGGAGAAGAAAGCCGCGGATATGACCATCGCTGGCTGCGGTTTGACTATGAAGGATACCATCGCGAAGCTGAGGGAGGTCGTAGGCCTTCTCGACGTGGTAGTAGTTGATCCTAAGAAGGACAACTTGTCGCTGGAGGAGTCCTGCGTCTTGGCTGCAAGTCAAACTGACTTTATTCTAGATGCAGCTAGGGCTAAGACCACTCCTTGACCTAGCATTCTGTATTTTTACTTTTTTTGTAAGTAATGAAAAAAAATTAATGAAAACTTTGTTCTTATGTCAACTTTCCAATTTTCCAGCACGTTCTTGGACTGCATGCTATCTTCCCTCTTTCTTTATACTTTGTTCTTATGTCAACTTTCTCAATGTGCTTTGAATATCACAGACGGTTCTGAGGTAACAAAACGTCTGTGATAGTCACATTACAAACAGTTTTTATATAAGGACCGACTGTGATTATCCCAACAGTGACCGACACTTCGAATTCTCAACTTCTTTCAACATCACAGAAGGTTTTTAACTCAAAACTGTCTGTGATAGTAACATTACAGACGGTTTTTATGTAAGGACCGACTGTGATAGTCCCAACAGTGATCGACGCTCCAAATTCTCAACGGTGTGTTGTGTAATTTTGAGTTTTGATGTTTGCGCGGCGCACTAGCTTGGGAACATGAAGCGTCGCCTTAGAAAATCTATAAATAGCTTGTTTCATTAATGATGAAAATAATTAATTAAAAATTTGTTCTTATATCAATTTTCCAATTTTCCCACACGTTCTTTTTAATTGGAGAAAAAGAAGTGGAACGGTTCGACCTCCAGGGAGGAAACAAGTATTTGTAGAAGTCGAACGGTTCAAAATTCCAGGCATATTACAGACGGTTTGGACATCAGAACCGTCTGTAATAGTAAAGCAGACGGTTTTGATCTCCCAACCGTCTGTGATGGTCATATTACAGACGGTTTGGACATCAGAACAGTCTGTAATAGTAAAGCAGACGTTTTTGATCTCCCAACCGTCTGTGATAGTGCCAACAGTGTCCGACGCTTTGATTTCTCAACATGCAATCGTGGATAACCGCACATAATAACTGCGCAGATGAAGAGACTTAATTATTTACTTCAAATTTAATTTGCATCGAATTATGTAATCTGACGCTTCAACTTCTTAAGTGGGCACTGTTCCGCCGTGTTGCAATTTATCTTTCGATAAATTATTATCAATTTATTGACCTTGAAAACCAGTAGTACACTTTTTAAAACTCGAGGCACCCCCGCATATGAACCATCACCTTCTGGTTCTATAAATAGCAAGGCTCTTCAATCCTTAAGACTTACAAATTCTTGGCTAAGTTTTTTAGGAATTCTGCTCCTAAACCCTGTCTTTGTTCTCTCCTCAACTCCCACCTTGATAGCGAGCCGAGATTCCAATGAGGTTATTGAAATTGAGAGTGATGAGGAAGAGATAAGGAATGAACTCGATCAGGATCTTCAGAAAGTAAGTCCTCTCTGAAACTCTAATGCAGATCTTTCTTTTCTGACTTGATTACCTCGAAACAAATGCATTTCGAAATCCACAGGTGCCTGAGGAAATGCTCCCTCCAAAGAAGAGACTTAGAAATGATGAGAGATCCTCCAGTGCAGCTGCAGTGAAGACTCTACAGTGTGCTGAGGCCTATGTTGCCACATTGCCCCTTGCAACCCCTCCAGTTGCATCGACTCCACCTTTGGAGATCCATAACAATCCTTCCAATATCCCTTCTTTCAACACCTTTGTATCATCAGCTTTTCTTGGATGATCAACTTTCTAGGGTAAGGCGCACACTTCCACATCCAAATCCACTATGAAGCTTGGAAATCATCTTCACCCTCTCTTGCTGGTCGTTATGTCTTTTAAAACTAACCCATGCATGTGCAGGAGGAGAAAACTACCTTGTGCAGAACTCTCCAAGAAGAAATAGAGGCGCTGGAGAAGCGTTCTGAGGGGATGTCTTCTGCCATGCTGCACTTGGCAGAGTGCTATGAGGGTTCTCGCAAAGAAGCGCGCAGGTTCCGGTCGGAGAGAGATTACGCTCAGCAGCAGTGAGAACTCTCCGATACAATAAGGAACAGCTGCACTCCTTTGCTGAGAGATGATGTAGATAGGCTTAGAGCCATTGCTAGTTCTCTTGGGTCGGCCAGTGTAGATCCTACTGATGCCAATACGTCCCTAGGAGAACTTTGTAAATTACTTTCGGATCAGGTCGACGCTTTGGTCGCTTGTATCCCTTATGTATGTAAAGATTGTAAGAAATAAGAAATTTCTTTTCCATATATATTTGGCTTTTCGATTGATTATGTAACTGATAATAACCAAATGATGTTCTGTGTGAAAATGTTAACAAGAAAATACTGCTGCAATCAAGACTGTTTTTAACTTAAAACCGTCTCTGATAGTAACATTACAAACGATTTTAATTTCAGGACCGACTGTAATACTCTCAACATTCTTTGAACATCCACATGTCGACATATATATACAACAAATATGAAAAACAAGATAAAACCAAATAGTCTCAACGTTCATTTTTTTAAATACTAACATTGAAAATAAGATAGAACCAAATATGAAAAACAAGTGGAACAATTCAACTAGTCGACCGTTTCGACTGCAAGCAATCCAGGATATTATAGACGGTTCAGACTTCATCACCGTTTGTGATAGTAGAGCAGAGTGTTGATTTTATAATTATCACAGACGGTTCTAAAGTAAAAATCGACTGTGATAGTAAAGCGGACGGTTTTGAGCTCGGAAACGTCTGTGATATTCTAATTATCACCGACGGTTCAGATGTCAAAACCGTCTGTGATATTTCTGTCATAGTTCTGCACAAATGCACTAATATTATGGACGGTTTAATAGAGTGAAACCCGTCAGTGATATTCTGTTCTTTAAAAATGCACCGATATTACCGACGGTATTATATAGAACCGTCTATATTGAACCTGGTATGGTATAAAAGGTCTTTTGGCGGATGTTTTGAGCTACTCCCACAACCTTGCTCGACATACTGTCCAGTTGGAAGAGATTTGGGGCAAGGAAGAGCAATATCTCGAAAGGGGAGCATTTGGGGGCAACAAATTTGAAGATCCAAGGTTGGTACTTGGTCCTAAGGCATACACATTACTTCATTTCATCATCAATATCGATCTCCATTGATTGACCAAATTAGAGCGAGAGGGAGGGGAAGCTACAGTAGCAAACCCTGTTTGTAACTCATTTTCGACCTGTAGCTATTTAATTGCTTTATGATGTGTGTTATCCACGCCCCCAACTAATTGCTTGCAGTTCAAGAATAGTTAACTAGTTATACCGCAAACTCCACATCAAACACTAGCTAGCTAGATTTATAATTTATTGTGTGTCGAACGTACATAGAGTATTACTAATTAGCATGTGTATGAATTTAATTAATTGCAGATGGTCCATCGAGATTGGATGTATAATGACAACCGAGTGAGTGAGGAATACATGAAAGGTGTTTTAGATTTCCAAAAGGTTGCTGAGCAAGACATGGCGAAGAAGTGTTTACCATATATTACTGTCCTTGCATAGACTGCCAGAATCTTAAGATGTTCACCAACTCATCTCAAATTGTCGCCCACTTGATCCGACGTGGTTTCAAAAAGGGGTACACGTGTTGGGTCCACCATGGAGAAGAGCCAACTGCAGAAACAAGTGCCACTCAGGTTGAGGAACAAGACATGTCGGATCCCAACCACGACTTCGATGAGGATATGCCAGAGGATGACAATTTAGATGACATGTTGCGTGATGTGGAAGGAAATTATAGTGAAAGGGAGTTTGGCAAATTCAAGAACTTGATTGAGGACTCAGAAAAGCCGTTGTTCCCTGGTTGCAAGTCGAAGTACACAAACTTGGCCTCTGTGCTTCAACTGTTAAAATTGAAGGCAAGTAACAGCTGGACCGACAAGAGTTTCACGGCACTGTTAGATCTTTTGGCGGACATGCTACTGGAAGGAAACGAGTTGCCAAAAAACACCTACCAAGAGAAAAAGCTGTTGTGTCCTTTGGGAATGGAAGTAGAAAGGATACATGCATGTCCTAATGATTGCATCTTTTACCGTAACGACTGCAAGGATATGCATGTTTGTCCGATGTGCGGCGCATCCCACTATAAGTGTAAGGACCAAACTGACGACGGCAATTGCGCTGAGATAAAGCAAGGACCTCCTGCTAAGGTGTTGTGGTATTTGCCCGTCATTCCCTGTTTGCAACGTTTGTTTGCAAACCGTAAAGAGGAAAAATTATTGCGTTGGCACTCGAAAGACCAGAAGAAGGATGGAAAGCTGAGACGCCTCGCTGATTCTTCGTAGTGGAGAAACATCGACAGGGAATTTGTTAACTTCGGAGCGGAATTGAGGAATATAAGGTTTGGATTGAGTACCGATGGAATTAATCCTTTTGGTAACATGAGTAGTCGGCATAGCACTTGGCCGGTTCTTTTGTGTATCTACAACCTTCCTCCTTAGTTGTGTATGAAGCGCAAGTACATCATGATGTCTCTACTTATCTTAGGACCAAAACAACCTGGAAACGATATTGACATGTACCTAGCACTATTGATAGAGGATCTCCTAACAATGTGGAACCAAGGGGTGCAGGTATGGGACGCATACAAACGAGAGACCTTCATCCTACGTGCTATGATATTCTGCACCATCAACGATTTCCCTGCCCTTGAAAATTTGTCAGGCCGTACTACGAAAGGAGCCAAAGCCTGTCCCCACTGCGAAGATGAGACTGAGAGTGTGTGGCTGAAGAATTGCAGGAAAACAGTGTACATGCGTCACCATAGGTTTCTTCCGAAGAATGACGCGTATCGTAAGAGGAAGAGGGAATTTGACGGCCACAAGGAAGATGGTTCAGCCCCGAAGCCTACGTGCGGGAAAGAAGTTTACTCACGGGTGAAGGACATAGACGTGTTTGGAAAGGGTCATAAATTGAAACCCCGTATGAAGAACACTTGGAAGAAGAGATCGATATTTTGGGACTTATCGTATTGGGAGCATTTAGAGGTTCGTCATTGCATTGATGTCATGCATGTAGAGAAGAATGTTTGCGACAATTTAATCGGCCTATTGCTGGACATTTCGGGGAAGACAAAGGATGGCATCAATGTGCGGCGTGACATGATCGAAATGAAAATCAGGCCCGAGCTAGCACCGAGAGAGGACGATAAAGGCCGTATATACCTCCCCCTGCATGCTACACTTTGTGCAAGGCTGAGAGGACAGAACTCTGTAAGTGTCTCTATGGTGTTAAAGTTCCATCGGGTTATTCCGCAAATATGAAAAAGCTTGTGTCCATGGGCGATTTGAAATTGCTGGGTATGAAGTCTCATGATTGTCACGTGTTGATGACACAAATGCTTCCTGTTGCCATCCGGAGTATTCTACCACATAAGGTCAGAGAGACGATCACGAGGCTGTGTTATTTCTTCATTGCAATTTCTTGCAAGGTTATTGATTCCGATGGACTAGATTCTCTGCAGAGGGAGATGGTTCGAACTCTCTATCAGCTTGAGATGTATTTTCCTCCATCATTTTTTGATATCATGGTCCATCTCACCGTCCACCTTGTCAGAGAAATCAAGATATGTGGACCCATGTTCCTACGTTATATGTATCCATTCGAGAGGTACATGGGTGTACTTAAGGCCTACGTGAGGAATCGGTCTCGGCCCGAGAGTAGCAATGTCAAAGGTTATGCAGCGGAAGAGGTTGTTGAGTTCTGCGTCGATTACATGGCTGAGGTAGAAGCAATAGGAGTTCCTGTGTCTCGTCACGAGGGGAGGCTTGATGGTGTTGGTACTATTGGACGGAGAGCCATCAGTCCTGATTTTGATATGTACTCGAAAGCTCATTTTTGGGTCTTGCAACACATGACGGAGGTGTCTCCGTACATCGACAAGCACAAGGAGATGCTACGACAAGACAATCCTCGCCGATCTGAGGTTTGGATCACGGGACAACGTAACAGTCAATTCAACGCGTGGATGAAAGTGCGAATCACCGGAGAGTCCGCAAGTGAGAACCTTAAATGGTTGGCAAAAGGGCCCACGTTTACTGTACAGACATGGCAGGGATACGACATCAATGGGTACACATTTTACACGAAAGCTCAAGATCGAAAGAGCACTGTGCAAAATAGTGGAGTGAGCGTAGAAGCTTTCCATGAGGAGTTCACCGAGACAGGCCCAACAAGGGTAGTACGTGGATTGAACTCGTACTACGGGTTCATTGAAGAAATTTGGGAGCTCGATTACATACTGTTTAAGATTCCCCTGTTTCGATACCGATGGGTCTAAATCCCACAGGGTGTGAAGGTTGACAGTTACGGTTTCACTTCTGTGGATCTCGATCGAGTTGCTTATAAAGATGAGCCATTCATACTTGCAAAGCAAGCCATTCAGGTTATTTATGTCACTGACCCGGCCAATAAGAAGTGGCACGTCGTCCTTCATGGCAAGAGAAGGATTGTTGGAGTTGAAAATGTCGTAGACGAGGAGGAATACAATCAATTTGATGAGATGCCTTCATTTGGAGATGGCGTACAGGTCGATACTGAAGACACCAACGAAACCAGTTACGTGCGTATGGATCACCAGGAAGGGTTATACTTTAAAGGTAATCAACCGTACGTCCTTATCTCTCTGTTTCCATCAGTATAGCTTATATATCTCCTCTAATTCTCGTCTTTGCAGGGCCGCGGCAAGTGGAAAGTTGAGGATAGCATGGCTGTGTATGTGGAAATTGTCGGTCAAAGTTCCCATTTGTATGTAACATTTATTTGTGCATGCTCCACATTGTATGTTAAATTTATTTGAGCATGCTCCACATTGTAACCAATTTTCGGATCTACATTGTAACCAATTTACGAAGCATTTGGACTCCATTTGAAATATCTGAGTGTTCATTTAAAACAAGTTTTCGAGCATTAAGAGTTGCAGGGCTACAGAGTTACTAGAGAGATTATCACAGACGGTTATGAATTATCACAGACGGGTATGAATCTAGAACCGACTGTGATATCCCAATAGTGTCCGATGCTTCGAGTTCTTAACGTGCATTTGTGCAGTCACAGTCGGTTCTCAAGTAAAAACCGTCTATGATAAATGAGTATCACAGACGGTTCTTAACTCAAAACCGACTGTGATACTCTTTAGAGATTATCACTATGGAGATTATCACAGACGGTTTTCAGTTGAGAACTGACTGTGATAATATATCACAAACGGTTGTGAATATAGAACAGACTGTGATAATCTCTACTCGGTACATAGTTCAAGGTGGGCTTTGTCCCGCTCATTTCCTGCCACTGTTTGCCCTAGCTCTCTCCGCCCTCGCACCGTCCGTCGCGATCACCTCCATCTCCTTCCCACCGTCCGTCGTGATCACCTCCATCGCCTTTCCACTGTCAAGCGCGATCACCTCCATCACCCTCCCACCTTCCGACACGATCACCTCTGTCGCCTCCCCACCATTTCTGTCATTCTTGGTTAATTATAAGTATATGGGTTTTGTTATAGAATTATTAGTTTCAGATTTACTTAAATTGTTCTTTCTTTCACTTATGTGAGGAACTGATATGTCTGGTGACGAAATGCACCACTCGGGGAGGTCGCCGCGTCCAACGTGACCCAGTCGCAGAAGAGAAAGGGGCGGGGCCGGACGACATGTGCACGTTGTCGACGATTCGGACTCGGAGTCCTCAGTTGAACTTATGCAAAATTTGTAATAGCGAGACCTTTCAAGATGACCCGCCGGGAAGGTATGTAGAAAAATGGAGAACAGGAGCACAAAGAGGTTTATACAGGTTCGGGCCTTCGATGGTGGGAGTAATAGCCCTACATCCTGTTGGGATTTCACTATATGTGAGAAAGATTTACAAAAGGGCGGGAAAAGACCTTCACAGGCGAAGGTTTTTCCTATGTAAGTGTACAGAAGGAAGCCAAAGAGGCTTGTAAATACTATCTAATCTAGGCCGTAGACTTGGCTGTTTGAGTGGATGACTTGTGCTGTATCTCGCTTGTATTAGAGATGTTGATCTCTCCCTGTTTGATGCATCTTGCCACCCTTTTATACTGGTCGAAAGGGTGCCATGCTGTAACCGCATCAGACAGTTGCTTGGATAGTTGTATGCGGTTTTTAGAGAACCGCTCTTAACCTCCACGCAGGTTTAACACGTATTATTCATGGATAACTGCACGTATTAACCTCCTGACAGTTGGTCTTCCACGTGGAGGAATCTTCGGGATACTTGGGATATTCCCACTATAGGAATAGATGTACCCCAAGAATCCTGGTCGAAAAGTGCTCTGACCGCGGGATGTTGGCTGACCGCGCAACATCTCCAACATTCTGTCCGCGTATAGCACACGAATTCCTGACCGCGCGAAGCCTGTGGTCTGATCGCGCAAAGCCTGCGACCTTGGGCTGATGCTTCTTAGAATAACTTGAGTTCGCACCGCCAGGCACGTGTCTAGCTCGAATCTGTCTTGAACCAACAGTGCATTTATTTGGACTGACTCGGGTGTCAATCCTCGTCACTTGTCTCGACAAGCGAGAAAAGCAGCACCTACAGTTCGATGACAATGGAGTGCCGGAAGCTCCGGACCAACTTGTTGGTCAGTACCGCTCACTATGCGGCAAAGTGGCAAGGGAGCGGGTGCTCATCACCACCTCCGACTAGGGTCAAGTGCCCCCATAGTTCATGGATGCGCTGTGGGAAGAAGTGCAGACGGCGTTTCACATTCCCGAGGATCGCCAGTTCACCGTCCGTCGGAGGACACTTATGTCAATAAACAAGGCGTGGAGGAACTTTAAGAGCGAACTTGTCCGGCACTATATGAAGGAGTCGAAGACCCCCTTCAATGACTACCCTTTCGTGACTCCCGAGGCATGACAGCAGTTCGTGGAGATGAAGGGCAAGCCCGAGTTCCAGGAGCTTAGTGCGAAGGGCCAGGCTAACCAGGCCAAGAATACCCACCCACACAGACTAGGCATCGGTGGGTATGTGGGGAAGAAGGCATTGTGGAGGAAGCAGGACGAGGAGGCTTCGCAGTCTTCGGCCGACGGTCCTTATGCGGGCATAACGGACGTGCGCGCCCGCAATTGGTGCCGAGAAAGATCGACGATGACCTCCTCCAGAAGCGTCTCTGTGAATAACCCTGCGGACATGGAAGTGATCGACCGGCTGGTAAGATTGTATGATCACTTACTATCCTCGTAACACGCATGCAATTGGTTGTATTGCTAAGTTCTTCTCTTGCAGGTGACGCTGAGTACCCAGGCGGCATCCGGAGAGTTCAACCCGAGGAGGGACAGGGATATCCTCACAGCGGCGCTCGGAAACAAGGAGCATTCAGGCCGCATGTGCGGCCTCGGTGCCACTGTGTCTTGGAGGGATGGTTTCCCTGATGATGAGGAGGCGGCTAAGAGGAGAAAGAGATCCCACCAAGCCCGCGATGAACATCTCAAGGAGGAGATGCGATCGGAGTTCGCTGCTCAGGACAAAGCACTCCTGCAGCAGTTGGCGGAGATGCAGTCCATGTATGACGAGCTAAGAAAGGCGACCCAGGGCACCCCCCTTCTAGCAGCGGAACTACCGAGCCCCAATCTTGTCCATCGTAGTAGCTGCGCGTCTGTGCCGGGGTCTTCGCAGACGGAGCCCTCTCCAAAGTATCCGGTGGACTTTCTGCAGGTAATGACCATTTTTCTATGTTAATTCATTCGAAAGTGAAAAGCGGTGAAATTCAATATGTTAATGCGCACTGTTTGTAGGAACCCGCCTCCTGCAAGCTTATGGTGTTGGTTGGTCTCTTCCCGATCGAGGCTGCCAGTGGGATGGCGCAACCATGCACGACGGGGGCCACAATCCACGGTGTCCCTCTATCTGAGGGTTTTGCACGGGTCCAGGTGGACAGTGTCTCTGACCATTGCAAGGGTTTTCCGTTGGAGAAGCCACCAAACGATGAGATTACCACTCTCTGGGATGCGGTGCACACGTTCGTGCAATGGCCCAAGAAAGACATCGTCCTGGATGAGGTAATTCCCCCACCAGTTTCATAATTCGTACAGTAAATCTAGACATTGCCCTCGGAGTTAGTGTCCTAATACGTAGGTTCTTACATCACAGACCGACACTCGGCCTACTAGCCAGCCGACCCCTCCGATAAGCCAATCAACGGGTTCGATGACGAAGCTGACTCTGACTAGGAGGCAGCCATTCAAGAAGCTGGCTAGTAGGGGCAAAGCAAAGAAGAGCCCGGCGAAGGAGAGTGAGAAGAGTGCGTCAGCTCTCATGCCGTTCGCTCTGGGGATGCCCATGGTCTCCGATGCCGCAATTTCTACCATGGGGATAGCATGCTAGAGCTTGCATGAATGGTACATGAAGAGGACAAACCAGACCAGGACGTAGCGTCCGACGCACATCATGGTCAAGTACACCGTGGCAGAGTTGCATAACGACGTTGGGACCTACCCAGTGACCTTCGAAGACCTGCACAATTTAGTCAACAAAGATGCGCTCGACGTGTCAATCCTACGGTCTTGGGTGCTGTAAGTATCCTACTATCCTACGCTTGTTCGTGCATATACGGATATTTGTCATTTATTAATTGGTTACTTCCGTGCAGCTGCATGACCAGATATGCCAAATCTAAGGGTAAACCTGTTGGTTTCTTGGACCCCTAGATGGTCACTGAGGTGATGTTTAGGACCGACGCAGACTTCGTTGTCGACTACATCAAAAGAGGGTTGCTTGCTCAGGTCGACAAGGAGTACATACTTGTACCCTACAACCAGAGGTGAGTGTTTTCATCAGTACTTCACCCATAGATTAGTGTCTCCATATGCACACCCCATAACTTAGATTAAATTATTAATTCTTTACGTGTAACATGTAGTTACCACTGGATCCTGCTAGTATTTATTCCGAAAAGGAACAAGGTGTTCTACCTTGATTCATTGCAGAGGAAAGGGTATGAGTATTGTGGCGCACGAGATGTATTCGAAAGGTTATGATATTCATGTGGACCTGTCTTGTATCTAGATTTACTGTCCTCAAATTTGTCAATTTCGACTATCCTCAAACTGTCAATTTTGACTATCTGCAGGGCTTTCACGAACTACTTTGCCGAGGGAGGGCGACAACACGAGCGGCGAGCCGATAAGTTTCAGTGGTTACAATTTTCGGTACAAATTTCAACTGGCATTTGTTTTACTTTATAACGTGTCCCCAGCTAACTCTCGGTCTGTAAATTGGCAGTGCCATCAGCAGCCGGACGACAATACATGTGGGTTCTACATAATGCGCCACATGTATGACCTGATCATCACCCCTCACCGCCCAGATTTCCCCGAGGTATACAACTGCTCCCCTTTGTATCGATTTGGCAGAATTTACAACTGCATTGAGTTAATTTTTTATATACCAACTCTTGCTGCAGGGGGTCGACTTCCCTTCGGAAAGCTTTGACCCTCAGCAGATTGGTATGGTCCGAGAGATGCTGAGTTTTTCCTTGCGGAGGTCATATCAACCAAGAGAAAGTTTAGGGACCCACAAGGTTCGTATTAGTGCGGCCTTACATTTATCTGTACATCTAACATACTAACTTTAATTGTCGATTACATTTATTTGTTCAATCTCAATTGCACATATTTCTGAGTTCTGTGCTGTATATATGAAATGCTATTGTACATGTTTCTAAGTTGTGTGCATATATGAGGCTGTATATATTTGAGTACTGTGCATGTATGAAATGAACTGAATATATGAAATGCTATTTATACAGAGCACATGTCTAATATTAATATGCACAGACGGTTTTGATCTTACAAACCGTCTGAGATTATAACCGTCGCCGATAATGACACTATCACAGATGGTTTTGACCTCAAAGCCGTCTGTGATACTGACGGTTCCGAGATTATAACAGTTGCCGATAATGACAATATCGCAGATGCTTTTGACCTCAAAGCCGTCTGTGATACTCTTAATACACAGACGGTTCTGAGATTACAACCGTTTGTGATAAGGACACTATCACAGACGGCTCCGAGATTATAACCGTCCTCGCATATGGTTTTGACCTTAAACCTGTCTGTGATAATGTGAGTATCACAGACGGTTCTTATGTCATAACCGTCTGTGATAAATGCGTATCACAGACGGTTCTGAGGTCATAACCGTCTCTGATAATGTGAGTATCCCAGATGGTTTTGACCTCAAAGCCGTCTGTGATACTCTTACTACATAGATGGTTCTGACATTACAACCGTCTATGATAAGGACACTGTCGGGGGAAATCTCCGCGGGACTAAGTCCAGGTAAGATGTGTCACGATTACCCGGGGACGTGGCCTCCGGTGCCCTCCCGGGCGCCCTCCTGGGCGCCGCCTTTTGGCTCCCGGGACGTGGCCTCCGGTGCCCTCCCGGGCGCCGCCATTTGCCCGGGGACGTGGCCTCCGGTGCCATCCCGGGCGCCGCCATTTGCTCGGGGACTTGGCCTCCGGGGCCTCCCCGGGCGCCGCCTTTTGGCTCCCGGGACGCGGCCTCCGGTGCCCTCCCGGGCGCCGCCATTTGCCCGGGGACTTGGCCTCCGGGGCCTCCCCGGGCGCCGCCTTTTGGCTCCCGGGACGCGGCCTCCGGTGCCCTCCCGGGCGCCGCCATTTGCCCGGGGACTTGGCCTCCGGGGCCTCCCCGGGCGCCGCCTTTTGGATCCCGGGACGCGGCCTCCGGTGCCCTCCCGGGCGCCGCCGTTTGCCCGGGGACTTGGCCTCCGGGGTCTCCCCGGGCGCCGCTTTTTGGCCCCCGGGACATGGCCTCCGGTGCCGTCCCGGGCGCCTCCTTTGACCCGGGGACGTGGCCTCCGGCGCCGTCCCGGGCCTCATCGCCCTCCTGAAGGTAAAGTCTCGAACTGTTTGTCACGTGCAGGTCACGCGAGGAGCGCCTCGGGAACTAGCGACCACCTGTTAAGCATCCAAGGCGTTTGACCGGGAGAAGGACGGTCCTGCCCTTCAATCCGACGGTGGCTTCCGGGGTAGTTTAGGTTTTTTGCTGCTTTTTGGGGCTATAAATAGCCCTTGTACCCCTCTGTTGTAGAGGATCGGTTCTTTTATTGGAATAGCTAAACTCACAGATGTGCTCCGGAAGCCTCTCCCCCGGAGAGAGCCTCCCCAGCCGACTCCGGTCGGGAGCGCGTCGACAGGACTAGGGCCCCCACCGGGACCCGAACCTGTATAAACCCGTGTGTCATTTTTTGTGCTTGTCCGGCGGGGGAGGACAGGTCATCCGGTCAACCTGCGTCGCGTAATCTTCGCTAGGGTCACTCTCAAAACCTGCCGGGGTATTCGTAATACCACAACAGACACTATCACAGATGGCTCCGAGATTATAACCATCGCCGATAATGACAATATCGCAGATGGTTTTGACCTCAAAGCCGTCGCTGATAATGTGAGTATCACAGACGGTTCTGAGGTCATAACCGTCTCTGATAATGTGAGTATCCCAGATGGTTTTGAGGTCAGAACCGTCTGCGATACTCATATTATTACTGATGGTTCTGAGATCAAAACCGTCTGTGGTAGTACGAGTATCTCAGACGGCTTTGATGTTATAACAGTCTATGTATTAAGAGTATCACAGACGGTTCTGATGTTATAACAGTGTGTGTATTATGATTATCACAGACGGTTTTGATCTTATAACAGTCTGTGAAGGGAAAAATCACAGACGGTTCAAAACCGTCTGTGATAGTACTCGATTATCACTGACTTGAATATCACTGATGGGTCAGAACCGTCTGTGATGACTGTTTTGACCCGACTATGATAATGAATTCTGTAGTAGTGTGTGTTCATACAGGGAAAAGAGGATACTGTCCTTTTTAAGAGAAGGAAGACAAGGACAGAGGAAGACTCTTTCCCGAGAGCAACCAGTAGGCTTCTTTCTCTTGGAAGTACATCATCAGAACCCAAACCATGGGTGGGGTTTCGAATAAAGTGAGAACTTTTCCTATCGCCATCTAAATGTAACTGACGGGAGGCATTTTCACCTTACAATATGTTGCACCTAGTACCCCGGCGACCTCGACAAGTCATGGTACACCCACTGCAAAGGTCGCGGGAGAGCCAAGTCCGATTCCCATGGCCGAAGAGGTTCTTCGGGCCTCGTGGATGGAATGGCAGCTGAAATCTGATCCCAAGCGACGGAAACTGTTGTCCTGGTCATAGAGGGGGAGCCCTTACCGCAGACACAACAAGTCCTAAGATTAGACCTCACGCTGATGTTGAGAGCGGCTCATTCAGCGATTACATAGAGGTATGAACAACTCTCTTCTTTTTTATTTTCAAACCCGCAAAAATTCAGGAACATTCAAGTCTTAAGTGCATTTCTTATTGTGTTCCAGGACTTGACCCGGGTGGCGACCAAGTCCACAGATATAGCAAAGCATATCGAGGTCGCGCAACGGGAGATCAGCTGGCTGCAATAGTAAGTATAGTGCTCTTCGTTCATGTTAACTTGAATCTGTATTTAAACGTAACTGATCATCCTTCTTGTTACAGAGAAAATGCCTTTCTAAACAAGAGCATGGCTGATCGAGAGAATCAAGAAGAAGCTGCAGTTGCGAGACATTCTTCTCTGGAGAAGGAACTTCGCGAAGCGCAGTCAAAGCTTTCTTGATCCGGGAGGATCTTTAGGTCGAGTTGCATACGGCTTCGCAACTTTAACCGTGTTCGGAAAGGTTTCGCGATCATTCCCTGTTCGGAATTGTAATCAGATCCAAATATAGATTATTAAGTCTACACTAGTACAGAAATGCAGTCTTCTATCGGTAAAGAAAACCCTTCTACTATCGGTTTTTGTACCGATAGAGATAGACACGATAGAACAAGACTGGACATTTTCTATCGGTAAATAACCGACAGAAGAAGTTCACTATTCTATCGGCATATTATGAATCTACCAATAGAAAACCCCTCGTATTCTTACGTCCAGCAGTTTGAAAAGTACCACTATTCTAACGGTTAACTACAAGATTACCGACAGAAAAAAGCTTAGTACTCTATCGGCATATTAGGAGTGTACCGATAGAAAACTCGTCGCTAGCGGATTGAAAACTACCACTATTCTAACGGTTAACTACAAGATTACCGACAGAAAAAAGCTTAGTACTCTATCGGCATATTAGGAGTATACCGATAGAAAACTCGTCGCTAGCGGATTGAAAAGTACCACTATTCTAACGGCTAATTATAAGTTTACCGACAGGAAAACTCACACTATTCTATCGGCATATTACAAGTTTACCGATAGAAAACTCGTCAATAGCGATTGAAAAGTACCACTATTCTAACGGTTAACTACAAGATTACCGACAGAAAAAAGCTTAGTACTCTATCGGATATGTATGAGTTCACCGGCAGGAAAGGTCAAACTCTTCTAACGGTTAATTTTGATTGTACCGATAGAAAAAAGGACAGTAGTCTCTCGGTTGTTGATGAATTTACCGATAGAGCAATCACATATACAGTACTTTATTTGCATCACAATACAGTACATTCACATATACAGTACAGATGCAATACAGTATAGATTGGATACACAATACAGTACAGATGCAAGGTAAATTCACAGAACAAATTCACACATTAGGCAGTTATTCACATTTATTCACATATGTATGGACAAATATAGATTGCAATCCAATGTGGACATTTATTCACATATATATATTTATTCACATGTATATGAACAGTCTATGCAGAGTACACCAAAAGGAGAAAATTGTCATGCTGGATGGTTGGGTGCTACTTCCTCCATGACATATTGTGCCCAGATTTGTCGAAGATATATAATCTTTGCATTTTCATATTGGTCTTTCGACATGGCGATCTGCAAGCATGTGTGCATACTGAGTAACTAACTTCGATCCTAATTTAGAACGTGACACCCATTTTTGAAATTTGAGTTAGCTATCGATGCTTACCTGGGGGAATCGGGAAAAGTTTGTCTGCACTAGGTCGTACATGTAGCGCAGCACATAAAACCCGCATTCCCACGATTGCGGCTGCTGATGGCACTGAGATAATTGCATATGCGAATACATGTTAGCTATATATTGTTTCCATAAACTAATTAAGCATAAACAAAAAGTCTCGTGAGTACCTCATATTCTTTCCAAGCTAGTAGGGAGCCCTGCGGTGCGGCATGCCTCCCTCCAGCGGACACATATTTATCAAAAGCCCTGCATTTCAGTTAGTATTGCCGGTTAATGTATTATCATTAGCTAGTGAGGTCAAAATTTAAATCAAACATATAAGTTACTTACGCCCCCATATTCCCCTTGAGCACATATTCCATCGATAATCTGTCACGCATCGAATCGAGGTAGTACACCTCGTTCCTCGGCGGACAGATCACGATGAGGATCCAGTGGCCCCTGCATTGTACGTAAAAGAGGACCGCTAGCTCAAAGTACATCTCAGGTGTAACATACAAGATTGAGTTAAATTAGTACGAAATGCACTAACCTTTGGTGGTACGGCACCAGAATGAAGTCCCTGTCCTGTTGCGCCATCAGCGCGCTGGATATGTACTGCTCAGCGTGCGCGGCGTCCTGCTCTAGCATCGTGAGGCTTATTTTCTCTGGGTCGAGGAAACCCACCTTGTCACACGCAGCCTCCGATGCTAGCCTGTACATGCACCTGCATGCGAAGGACGAGATTAATATTAATTTCACAGAAAGTTACTCAGTATTCAAATGAACTGCAACATTAATGCAGAGTTAGCAAACAGAGTTAGAAAACAGCAATACATAGCATCAGCAAACTCACAGGACTCCAGTCCGTATGATGGACATATCGAGCTCCCGCCAGTTGTAGAGGTCAAACAGATCCTCGTGTGCCACGGATATAGTCCCGGGCTCACGGTGGAACTGCCCAGGCCTGTAGGGAACTAAGAAGTTCAGGCTGCGCCGAGCTCGATGTAGGTACCAGTCGTGGAGGTCTCTGGTTGATCGATCCAATTTCCGCAAAGATGCCTCCGACAGGAGTGGGAGCGCGTTCGTGAACGTCCGCGGCAGTCCCTGTCGCCCTTTGCCCTTGCCTTTGCCGCCCTTGCCTTTTGCCGGGGACTGAGCGCGTACCTTCGAAGGCAAGGGCGAGGTGATGGCGGCTTTCTTCCGAGGTGGAGGCGTGGATGCGCTGGGTGGGGTCGAGGCCGTCTTTGATGTGTCCAGGTTCGCACGAGATCGGCCCTCATGCCCCGAGCTGGGGGCGCAGTCCCCTGGTAGCCCCGCGGCAGGCCACTTCAATTAATGAGCACGTATGTTAGATTATGCAAGTTGAGTGTACTGAGTAGGATGTAATCTAAAATGTGTAGGATTTACCGGTTGTATTACAAGACACTTCTTGGGCCACTGTACGTAGGAGCCCACTGCCTCGGCAAGTGTCTGCAGTTCCTCTGTTGGGACTGGCAACGGAGAATCGTTGTAGCCCGGCATGGCCATGTCCACCTGTACCTTTGCGAAACCCAACCGCAGAGGTACACAGTGGACCCAGACATCCGGCCCAGACGGATATACGAAGCCGTGTCCAACCACTTCCTGCCCGGCGCCTACGTGATTCTGTAGGATGCAGCCCTCCGGCCCCTGCAAATTTGTAACAATTAAAATAGGTTAGCGAAACAACTCTAACAGAATGGGAGTGGCATCAACTTAAGTGCACAGATGAAGGCTTGCAGTACCTCAAGTAGATCCACTGGATCCGCGAGTACCTTCGAAGCGCAACTGCTTATCCGACCCCGCGGGGTACCGTCGTCCTGGGGATCCGCATCTAAACTCTTGGCCAGCAATGTTTCTCTCAACCGTGCAAACTCTTCCCTCATTCGTGCGACCTCGGTCTGCACCTCAGACTGTACCTCAGCCCGTATCTCAGCCCGCATCTCCGCCCGTATCTCCTCCCATACCTCAGCCCGTATCTTATCGGAGAGGTCAGCTTCCTTTTCCTTCCAGGTGCGGGCCTTCTTCCTCGGTGGAGCCGGATCTACGAAACCGGCCTTCCACGACACAATGGCTCCCACGGCCCGTGTCCGCCCGGGATGCTCCTTATTTCCTAGAGCTCGGGTGAGGATGTCGTTCTCCCTCTGCGGGGTAAACAATCCCTCCGCTGCGTCCTTCTCAAAAGAGATCTGTTACATTTGAAGGTACCTTGTGAGACAAATTGCCTTATATACACTTGTGCGCACACAGTTTACGAGGTTAGCCAACTTACCATTCGCCTCACAACGTCGGCGTCCCCAGGGGTTGCGAACTGCACAGACCCTGTGGACGACACGGACCCCCTCCCCCTCCACCATCGCTTGCACCTCTCATCCCTGATCTCGGAGAGCGGCAACTCAGGGGTGTCCATGACAGGATTTTGTTCGTCTTCCTTCTTCCACTGTTCCTCCTTCCCCGCATAGCCCCGGGATCCGAGCCGATGCGGGTGGTCGTTCCTCTTCTGGATCGCCCTATTCTTCTCGCTAAGGGCCTTGAACTCCTCAGTCCCCTTCTGCTTGGTGAATTCCTCCCATACCTCCTCCGATATGAAGGGATACTTCTCGCAAGGAGATTTCCCCGCAGCTAGGAAGTTACTGACGAGCCAGCTCTTAAAGGTTTTCCATGTTCCGTTCATGTCCTTCAAGCAGGCAGTCCTAGGTGTATCGTCGGGGATGTTCCACTTAGCCTGTTTCCGAAAAATGCATACAATTAATCACGAGTTAGTTAAACTTTAGTATAAGCCAAGAGAACGTGATTACGAAAGAGTTCAGCGATTTCAGTTCATTTAACCTTCACTTCCGCCCACAACCTATCCCTCTCGTCCGCCGTCACGTCCTTCCAGCTCTGGACGGTGATCTTCACCCTTTCTTTCGCCAACAGCCCAACGTAGGCCGCGTACCTCCCAGCATTCTTTCCAATCGGCCTCCCAAATTGGTTGAACTCACAAGAAAGATCAGTGCGTTTGGCCAAACGCCCCAACGTCGTCGCGCCTCGCCCCACCCTCTTGCGCTGGGATGTAACAGCCCCATCTTCAGTAGTTACGATGGGGTTGGTTGGCCCTAGTCGAACCACTAGTACCATCCGATGAAGACGACGACATGTCTTCCCTTACAAAACCTTCAACAAACCATATATATGGCAATTAATTCGCCTTGGACTTCCATAACTCAGCCCAGGACTGGAGACTAACTAGGGCGGCAAAAGGGAAAATAATACAAAAAAAAAGACATGCATAAATTACTTACTGAACTCTTCAGAAATATTTTCTATCGGTAAACACATGAGCTGCCGATAGACCATAACAATTACCTCCACACAAGACAATTTTTCTATCGGCAAACACGTGAGATACCGATAGAACATAACAATGTTCTCTACATATGGAATTTTGTTGACAAGCCACCATTCACTGTCATCACATAACATTCTCGATGATTTGCTACACTAATATTCATGGGCCAGCATTATTATTTCACACGTAAATATGCACACAAGCATCTAAGTGCTACTGTGCATAATCTTTAGCCTAGCCTGTATGTGAGTCATCAGGACTTCACAGCTATTAGGTTGGGAAAAGTCATGTATATAGGCATTTGAAACATATACATCGAAGACCCATCCACATTGCCATATATTCATACGAAGTGAGTAAAAATTCCCAACCAGACTAGTACATTGCATGGCTCATGTCCTTCCAGATCCAAATTAAGTTTTACTACTTGTGCAGAAAATTTTCTATCGGTAAACACATGAGCTGCCGATAGAATATGTGTAAGAACACCTCCAACATATAATCTGCATTACATGGCAGTTGGATACAATTGATCACACATACAGCAGTATAGAGAAGTTAAAATCTCAAAACAGGTTCATTACAGCACTGGAACATATTATGTAAACCCTAATTAAAATCAACATTGCCTGCGGAATGTACATAAGCCAACACAATAGGGAACCCTAGTGTAATTGTAAAACTCCAAGAATTAGTACGTGCAAAACACTAGGATCAAATAAAGAAGATGCTGGAAATAGAACGACGAATTAGGGTATTTACGGCGGCGATCAGTTCTGGTGATGCAGAGGCGGTGTAGAACACAGCAGCGGCGGGCGAAGGACGAAAATAAGAACCGGTGGCAGTGACGAACCAGTGTCCAGCCGGCGATCGTCGTGTGGGAGAGAGGAAGTGAGTGCTCACGGCGGAGGTTGGGGTTTTCTTCGCTCTCGAAGAGACGCAGTGCTCTAAGGTGGAACTGTTCGAGTGGAGGGAAACTAAAGGGCCGTGTACGAGAAATAAAGTAGCGGAGGAACTTTTCTATCGGTATAACAAAATGATACCGATAGACTTATGTAATTTTCTATCGAAACAACAAAATAATACCGATAGAAAAAGTAAATTTCCCGGAAAAATATTCGAATTAGTGATTGCATTTTTCTATCGGTATAAACAATAAAATCCCGTGAGACCAATTTTCCACAGAAAATTTTTTTAAAGTGCTTGAGATTGGGTGCCATTTTTCTATCGGTAAAAACAACAAAATACCGTGAGAGTAATGAAAAGGTGCCCTTTTCTATCGGTATAAACAAAAAAATCCCGTGAGCCCAATTTTCCCCAGAAATTTTTTTTGATTAAGTGCTTGAGATTTGTGTGCCCTTTTTCTATCGGTAAAAACAACAAAATACCGTCAGAGTTATGAAAAGGTACACAATTTAACATCAAACAGACCGTGGTTGAAAGCTGCAGAATGTTAAAGAAAGAGGGAAGATAGCCGGAAAATTGGAAAATTGACATAAAAAGAAATTGTTCATTCATTGTTGTTTTATCACTTACATAAAAAATAAAACCCAAAATGCTAGGTCAAGGGGTGGTTTTAGCCCTGGCTGCATGTAGAATAGAGTCAGTTAGACTTGCAGCCAGGACGCAGGACTCCTCTAGCGACAAGTTGTCCCTAGGATCAACTACTACCGCGTCAAGAAGGCCTGCGACCTCCGTCAGCTTCGCTATGGTATCCTTCATAGTCAAACCGCAGCCAGCGATGGTCATATCCGCGGCTTTCTTCTCCTCGCGAAGACGCCTCGTCCTCGCCCTAGCATTGTCACCATCCGTCTTCATGCGCTTAATGCGCTGGAAGAGATCGTCAAGGTCAAGCCGTAGCTGAGTGTGCTTGTCTGTAAGGAGCTTGTGCTCCTCCTGGAGGGCCCTCAGGTCAGCCTTCACTTTGGCAGTGTCTTCCACGGCTACCATTCCCTGTGCAAATCAACAGGTCAAGAATGAACTGAACATGGATTAACAATACAGGGGTAAACCGAGGAGATTTAGAGTTCTTACCGGGGAGGCCGTGGATGACGATCCCATGGAGGTTGCCATTGTGAAAGAGAAGATGAGGAGTCCAACCGTTCGAGAATTAGAAAAACAACAAAATACCGCGACGCATGGCGAGGTACTTATAGAGTTTCCAAGGCGACGCATGGCGACACGGTTGAGAATTCGAAGCGGCAGAGTATTCTTCTATCGGTAAAAACAGGAAAAAACCGTCAGACAACAAATACCGTGAGACAAATGAATTTATTCTAACGGTAAAATAGAACAATACCGATAGAAAACGTTTTGAAGTGCCTGAGAGAAGATGTCCTTCTCTATCGGTATAAATAACAAAATACCGTCAGAAAAAAGGGATTTTTGAAGAGGCTGCGATGAGATTTTTGCAAGTGCTATTTGAAGGGAAGAATTAAATATTTACAGGATAAAGGTACTGTACATGTTAGAACTCATGCTGTGGAGTAAAATTGAGATGTATTAATGCTGTGAACTAGCTTATCATTAAATTCTAAAGAAAAATGTACTGCCTGATGTATTAATGATAAGTTCCTCACCTTGCTGCAGAACTTGTGGGCTGTTTGCTTGGCATTTATCCCTGAAATAGAAATTAATCATCAATGGTTCTCAACCCATAATCCTTCTTCGTGGTCATCTCGCAGATACGTTGTTTCGTCGATATCTTCAGTACGGATAGATTGAATGTCCTCTAAAAATGGAGGTATTTCATCGAATTGGTTATACTCCTCTTCGTCGACAACATCTTCGACCCCAACAATACGTCTCTTGCTGTGGAGGACAACATGCAAGTTTGGATTGGCCGGGTCAACGATGTAGAAGACCTGTGTGGCTTGCTTTGCAAGTATGAATGGATCGTCTTGGTGTCCGACTCTACCAAGATTGACGAGAGTAAACCCGTAACTGTCAACTTGAACACCTCGAGGGATTTCGACCCATTGGCATCGAAACAGGGGAATCTTAAGTAATCCGTAATCGAGCTCCCATATTTCGTCAATAACACCGTAATATGAGTTCAGCGCCCTTACTGACCTGGCATCCTCGGAAATAGCAAACAGTGTCACTCCGCTACATTGCGTGCTACTCTTGGCGTCTTGAGCTCTTGTGTAAAATGAATACCCATTGATGTCGTACCCCTGCCAAGTCCCTACAGTGAATCTTGGGCCTCTAGCCAACCATGTCACAGTTTCACTTACGGAGCCCTCGGCAGCTCGCGTGACTCTTTCTTGGATCCACTCAGCAAATTTCCTGTTATGTTCTCTGCTTACCCAAACGTCTGACTTCGAAGGATTCTGTGACCGTAACATTACCTTGTGCTCGTGTATGTATGGCTCGACCTCCGTCATGTGTTGTAAGACCCAAAAATGTGATTTTGCGTACACATCACGAGCGGGGACGATAGCTTTGAATCCAATCGTTCCAATTCCCTCAAGCCTACCCTCGTGTCGGGACCTAGGAACACCAATTGGGTCAACCCCGGCCATATAATCTGTGCAAAATTCAATCACCTCCTCGGCGGCATAACCTTCCATGATACTCCCCTCGGGTCGACGACGAGTCCTTACGTATCCCTTCAATACACCCATAAATCTCTCAAATGGATACATGTAGCGCAGGCACACAGGTCCACAAAACTTAATTTCTCTGATAAGGTGAACAATCAGATGGACCATAACATCAAAAAAGGATGGAGGGAAATACATCTCGAGCTGACAAAGAGTTGTAACCACGTCGCGTTGCAAAGCGTCCAGTCCATCGGGATCAATTACCTACGAGGACACAGTTGCGCCAAATATTCATATCAGAAAAATCTTCTCATTAAGCTCCACAAATGGAGGTAGTGAACTTATAGTACGAGTGCACGTACTTACCTTGGAAGATATTGCGTTGAAGAAATAACATAGGTTTGTGATTGTCTCTCTGACTTTAACTGGGAGAATGCCTCTGATAGCAATGGGAAGCATCTGTGACATCAAGACATGACAGTCGTGGGACTTCATGCCAACCAGTCTTAGGTCCTTCATAGACACAAGTTTTTTCAAGTTCGCAGAGTACCCACATGGAACTTTAACACCGTGCAGGCACCGACAGAGTTCTGTTTTTTTCGCTCTTGGACAACGTGTAGCAGGCCGGGGGGAGGTATGTACGCTTTCCATTCTCTAAAGGTGCAAGCTCAGTCCTTATCCCCATTTCCACCATGTCACGACGAGCTTTCACACCATCCTTTGTCTTTCCCGGAATGTTCAACAACAAACCAATCAAACTGTCACAGACATTTTTCTCTACATGCATGACGTCAATGCAATGTCGAACTTGTAAGTGCTCCCAGTACGGTAGATCCCAGAGAATCGATCTCTTCTTCCAAACATTTTTTTCTCGAGGTTTAGAATGCTTACCGAACTCAACTTTGATGTCGTTCACGCGTGAGTAAATCTCCTTACCGGTCAGAAACACTGGAGCTGATCCCTTCTCAGGCTTCCCGTTAAATGATTTCCTCTTCTTACGGTACGTGTGATGCACCGGAAGAAACCTGCGGTGACCCATGTACACTGTTTTCCGGCAGTTTCGCAGCCAGATGCTCTCAGTTTCATCTAGGCAAATAGGGCAAGCCTTGGCTCCTTTCGTACTATACCCCGACAAATTGCCGTAGGCAGGAAAATCATTTATGGTGCAAAATATCAGGGCCCGCAAGATGAAATTCTCTTTCTTGTATGCATCCCACACCTGCACACCCTCGCTCCACAATTTCTGTAAGTCCTCGATTAAAGGTGCTAGAAACACGTCAATATCATTTCCGGGTTGTCTGGGTCCTGAGATTAGTAACGCCATCATGATGTACTTGCGCTTCATGCATAACCAAGGAGGAAGATTGTAGATGCATAAAAGAACCGGCCAAGTGCTGTGCCGGCTGCTCATATTACCATGTGGGTTCATACCATCTGTACTCAGCCCGAACCTTACATTCCTAAGTTCGCCGCCGAACTCAGCAAATGTTCTGTTGATGTTTCTCCATTGAATAGAATCAGCTGGGTGTCTCAGTTTTCTGTCTTGTTTCCGGGCTTCAGCATGCCAACGCAAGTGCTTCGCGACTTTCGGATTTGCAAACAGCCGCTTCAATCTAGGTATCACAGGCAAGTACCACACAGTTTTTGCCGGGGGCCCTTTCCTTACCTCGTGACATTCACTGTCAATCCGGTCCCTACGCGTATACCTCGATGCGCCGCATCTTGGACAAACATGCAAACTGGAGTACTCGTTACGGTACAACACACAATCATTTGGGCATGCGTGTATTCTTTTGATTTCCATTCCCAACGGACACAACAGTTTTTTGGCTTGGTAAGTAGATCTTGGCAACTCATTTCCCTCTGGAAGCATGTCCGCTAGAAGATCTAATAGTGCCGTGAAACTCTTATCACTCCAACCGTTTCCTGCCTTCAAGTTATATAATCTCAGCACAGAAGACAGTTTTGTAAATGTTGCACATCCAGGGAACAGAGGCTTCTCAGAGTCAGCAATCAGTTTCTCAAATTCACAGAAGTCATTTTCGTTGTAATCTTCCTCTACATCACGTAACATCTCATCTAGATTGTCATCATCGTCATCTACGTGCACATCGGAATTAACATTACCAAAATTGGGATGATCATCGATATTATTGCAATCCACATCCGAGTCGTGCTGATTGGTAGTAGTGGTGCTTGTTTCCTCAAGATCTTCGCCGTGCCATATCCAACGGGTGTATCGCGCGTTAAAACCACGACGAATCAAATGACTCTTAATTTGATCAGAGTTGCTAAACCTCTTCAAGTTCATACAATCTGTACAAGGACAGAGCATATTTTTCTCTCCCTTCCTCTCCTTTTGTTGCTCAGCAAATTTAATAAACTCATTCACACCATCCAAATATTCAAGAGTAGTACGTTTTATTCCATACATCCAATATTTCCTGTCCATCTACAATTAACAAAATTTAACGAGTAAGCCATGCATGAAACCTGCCCGATTAAGTTATGTATATGTACATGTACAGCCTCTTACAACAGATACATGTGTTGAACCCTAGCCTGACGAAATTAACACTAATTAACCTAGCTAACTACACAATACAAGCTAGTTAGCTCCTAAAACATGACGCATTTCCAGCTACCAAGCTCCCAAGCTTAGAGCTACAAACTTGGAACTACACAATACAGCTAGCTTGCAAGTAGAGAGGAAGGGAGATCTAGAGGGAGAGAGAGATATGTGTCGACGATTAAGCATACCTTAAAGAGAGGGGCGCAATCAACTTCCCTCCAGCCTGCGCTGATCACCCTAGCAGTGTAGCTGGAACTTTCGTCACAAACAGAGGGACACAGAGTGCAACAGAACAAATTAAAGAGCAGCTCAGCAATGGTCGACTGGGGTTTTCCTTATAATGGACATTTTTCTAACGGTAAATACATGAAATAACCGTCAGACTAACTTAGGTAATTTGCCGCTCACATATTCTATCGGTAAAAACACACACATACCGTTAGAGAATATACATTACTGAGCAAATATATGTATTTTTCTATCGGTAAATATGTGCATTTACCGTTAGAATATGCATGACTAAACAAATATATGTGCTTCCTATCGGTAAATATGTGTATTTACCGTTAGAATATGCATGACTGAACAAATATATGTATTTTTCTATCGGTAAATATGTACATTTACCGTTAGAATATGCATGACTAAACAAATATATGTGTTTCCTATCGGTAAATATGTGTATTTACCGTTAGAATATGCATGACTGAACAAATATATGTATTTTTCTATCGGTAAATATGTGCATTTCCGTTAGAATATGCGTGACTGAACAAATATATGTGCTTCCTATCGGTAAATATGTGTATTTACCGTTAGAATATGCATGACTGAACAAATATATATGTTTTCCTATCGGTAAATATGTGTACTTACCGTTAGAGGAGGTACTGTTACCAAACTGGGACAAACATGCACATGCCATTTCTCACATTCAAGGAATCATATCAATGTAACATCAAACAGATCTTACATCAAACGGATCTTAACTAGAAGATAAAGCAATATATTTCAAGAAATGCTAATTTGTGGATTAACTAGGAGACACAAAAATACTTTTCGTAGGTAGTTGGGGCTTCATCTTGCCAAAGAAATTACACATGCCAGTTCACAAATTCAGGTACAAACATACACATGCCAGTTCACCAATACAAATTCAGGTACAAACATACACATGCCAGTTCACAAATTGAAGTGCATGTCTGAAACAGCAGTACAAATACACACCTACCTACCAATACAATTAAATACACAAATGCTCCCTGCACATTCAAGTTCATGTCCCAATTAGCAATACATGATACACAAATATACAACAATATACAAATACAACAATTCACACATTCGATGTATATTACAAAAGCCACGTCTGAAATTAACAACAGATCACGACGAGGACCCAGTGGCCCATACATGCATTTTACATAAAAGGGAACCTTTGCAGGTTGCCACAATGCAACTACCGACTACAAGTTAGACCTGATACATCACAAATCCATTCATCCAAAACAGCAAATGTCTGAACCACATTGGACTTAACCATAGGAGTTCAGTTCGAAGACGCCCGAGGAGCTGGAACTGCCGTAGACATACATTTGTACGTAATGGTGATTTCCTCGGACTCAAACTCGATCAACTCAACTCAACTCAACTCAACTCCATTAACAAAAAGAACCTACCTTCCAAGATGTTGTTCTGTGTAGTGATGGTGTAGAATGGCTGTGCAAATAACAACAATTCTTCTTCTCCAACCAGGTAAGCATCTGGCCACAAGCTGGTGCATGCAAAAACATGTAAGATGCTTTCTATAGGTCCTGATTTGAGAAACACGCCGGGCTTAAGCATCTTCTCGACCGAGCCAACCAAGATCTCGCCCTTCACGTCCTTCCAGCTCTCGACGGTGATCTTCACCTTTTCTTTCGCCAACAAGCCAACGTAGGCAGCGTACTGCGATGAAGAACCGTGAAATACGTTGCCCCTCACGAGCATCATCCAAGGACCTGAACAGATCATAATCATATTGAAAAGAAGACACATCAAAATGAAGGATACAAAAAAAGCAGAATTATTGCCATAATCGGATTAGAATAATCTAACAATATTGCAGAAATTTTACGTACCTTCCTTGGGATGCCGACGTCTAGAGGGCGTCGATGGAGGTGCGGAGGTGCAGCGGTCCCCTGTAGAGGTGCGCCGGCCGTCCATGGAGCTTACGGGTTAGGACTACGAGCCCAGATGAACTGT
Source organism: Pharus latifolius (assembly GCA_019359835.1). Lineage (NCBI taxonomy): Eukaryota > Viridiplantae > Streptophyta > Magnoliopsida > Poales > Poaceae > Pharus > Pharus latifolius. The sequence continues at coordinate 38,776,143 of CM033325.1, forward strand.
GAGAATGAAAGAGACATACCCGTGTATTTATACAATTATATATTTTCTATCGGTAAGAAAACAGAATACCGTTAGTAATAAAAACATCTGTAGAAGCCGAATGGTTCTATCGGCACAACAAATATTACCGATAGGAATTTTTGTACATACTCTATCGGTCTGTACGTACACTACCGATAGAATATTACTAGTGTAGAAGGCCAACAGTTCTAAGATATTTTGTGCAATATTCTACCAGTATAAACATGCATTACCGATAGAATAAAACTATTGGAAGACGAACAGTTCTAAGCAATTTTCTATATATTCTAACGGTAAAAGAATCCATTACCGATAGAATAAAAATATTTGTAGAAGGTCAACTATTCTATCGGCGAACTACATATTGCCGATAGGAACTTTTAATATATTCTGTCGGTATATTCATACAGTAGCGATAGAATAAGTCTAGTTGTTGAAGTCGACCAGTCCTATCGGCGCACAACATTCTTCCGTCAGTACTTATGCATCTCTTCTAACGGCAAATATGTTCATCACCGCTAGAGTAAATCATACTATTTATTCTATCGGTAAGTTTCTTAGAAACCGATAGGGAAAATACATCCGTCGGGCTTTTTTGCCCGCGAGGCACATTTTCTATCGGTTTTGTGCTGTTTCGCTAATAACCGATAGAAGATAGGGGTTAGTAGACTGCATTTCTGTACTAGTGCTATCCGTTTAGGATTAGTTAGTTATACGAGTCTAATACGTTTAGGTTACTGAGTCTGATACGTATTCATACGATTGGACTATAAATACCTTGTAATAGGTCTAGTTTAGATCATCGAAAAAGTCATAGAACTTATTTGAGTTTTAAACACTTATAGTTCCTTCGACGTAGGCAAGTGTGTCTAACGTTCGACGTGTAAAGCCCTCTTTGAAATAAAGAGTTGTGCAGTTATTTTGAACTGTGTTTTTGATCAACCTTTGGGTTTCGGTATTTCCGAGTAAGATCCCGTTATTCCACATATTAGAATCTGGGCGAGCCTAGTGCGAAAACCAAGGCTAGGTCTCCAGGATGGTGAAAACTCGCCAGGGTTACAAAACCTCCGGCGAAACTCCAGCCAATCAATTGATGGTTTCTACAGCCGCGTCTCCGACAATGTCTGACGATACCTCCTTTCAAGCTAACCTAGCCGAACAAGTGGCTAAGCTCTCCACCGACATGGAAACCGTGCTTGCTTGGATTAAGCAGCAGGCCATGATTGTACCTTCTGAAGTAGGGAAGGTTATGTAGGATCAAGGATGCCGACTAGAGGGGGGTGAATAGGAGGCTTTTAAAACTTCAAATGAAAAACAAGTTTTTTGCAACAAGAAGAACCAAAAGCAATTTATAAATTGAAAAGACAAGATAGAGAAAGCAAACACCGATTTTTACCGAGGTATCGGAGACTCGCCCAGTCTCCACTAATCCTCGTTGAAGCACTCAAGTAAATTGAGTCTTGCTCCAATATCTACAAAGGATATTAACAACTAGTGGTTGCTCCTTGTCCACTCCAGAAAGGCGAGCACTGATGCCTTGTACAACTTTGCCACGCCTCTCCAACAATCTCCGAACTGGAGAGATCAATGGCCATGCCTCCGAACCGTCTAGGTGAGGGCGCTCACCAAGAGTAATAGGCAGTGAGGTCTTCTCTAGACCTCCAAACACGCACTGAGAAACTACGAGTATGCAAATGCAATGAACTGAAACGCTCGGTGGATCAGAAAACACTCGACTTGATCAAAAGATCAAGATTTTGTATAAAACACTAAAGCTCAAGAGTGAATATGACTAGAAGGCTGCTTGTTATGTCAAACACATGCCCAAAGCCCCTATTTATAGCCTCAAGCCTCAAAAGAGACGTTCGAGTTCGAGCTGAAAATCAGCAGCTCAAACTGACAGTCAGTTCACCAAACTGATAGTCAATTTAGGTCACGACCGGAGAGAAGAAAAATCCGGAGAAAACAGTGCTAGCCGTTTGAGGTCGAAAAAGGAAACAAATTAGCACAAACTGACATTCAGTATGAGGAACTGACAGTCAGTTCCAAAACCAACGGCTGACAAAAATCTTGGATCAAAAATAGCTAGCCGTTTGTGGTTGTATATGGAAACTTGAAACCCCAAACTGACAGTCAGTCTCACAAACTGATAGTCAATTCGACCACAAAGCGACCAGATCAAATAGAAACTCAGATAAAATCAACTGAGGTCGAAACCCCAACTGATAGTCAGTATAGGTAAATTGACAGTCAGTTTAGTACAAAAAATTTGGCCCAAAAAAACACACTCTCTGGACAATTGTCAGTTAACACAAACTGACATTCAAATTGACAGTCAGTTCAGCAAACTGACAGTCAGCTGAACAAAAACAGCTATAACTTTAAATCCAGAAATCCAAAAGAGGTGTTTAATAGCTCGTTTGAAAGATAATTTTAAGGGCTACATTTTTGTCAACATAAGAAAAAACCAGATGTGCCTAGATCTTTCTAGAATATTGAAAACTCTTCTGTTGTCAAAAACTCAACTGAAAATCCAAATCTTTCAAACCAAAATTCAAATCAAATCCAACCAAAAAGAATGCAATGCAATGACCTAAGTTTTTCGGTTTATGTTGGAAATGTAGAGAGGACTTTTGCAACCCCTCTTTATAGTACGGTTAAAACTAAAAACAATTTTCCTAACCGATCAACTCCAATCACCGGGATCGGTAAAAAATAAAGACAATAATACCTTAGGTCTTTCGCGTTTTCATGATTTTGCGTCTCGTCCTTGCTCTTTGCAACTTATGCTTCTTATTTTCCATCGGGTTCGTCTTTTTCATCTTGCATATCTCCCCAACACAGCTCTGTATCAAACAATCTTAAGAACACAGTTAGTCTGAAACACTTAGTTTTCATTAATCATCAAAATTAGGGTTAGGCATGAAGGCCTAGATGTGACAATCTCCCCCTTTTTGATGATTGATGACAACAACTGTTCGATAAGAAATGAAAGGCTCCCCCTGAGTGTATGCATCATATACACAGCATAAAATAAGTCATATCATCACCAAATCATATCAGAGCATACAACTCACAACAACATATATATCAGAGCATTCATCACAATATCATATCTATTAGAGCATAGACCCATACATATATATCAACCGATATCGGAACATCAAACATATACCATTATAACCAGTATCAGGACATAAAAAGATATCAACCATCATATCCAAAAATACAGATATATAATATACCAAAAAATCCATATCCAACCAAATATCCATATCCAAAACACTTCTCCCCCTTTGACATCAAGCACAAAAAAGGGAGCTAAATACACAAAAAGAGCCTAAGGCTCATCATCGGAAAGTCCTAAAACTGCAGTGTCTCTGGAGCCTACTGGAGATGCAGTCGGGTCGACGACTGGGGACACCGGAGGAGTGGCAGCTACAGCTGGAGGAGTTGGTGCAGGAGCCGGAGCAGAAGGTCCTGGAGCAGCTGGAGCCGATGCAGAGCTCGGAGAGGACGAAGCTGGACGAGCCCTCTTGCGAGGGACCGGAGAACCTGAAGCAGGCAGCCGAGCCAGAATCTGCTCCTGCTGGTCAAGAAGACGAAGCAGGATCCGGTGATGCTCCGCCTGGGTGCGCAAGATCTGCTGCTGAGTCTGCATCACCTGGTGGAGCTGAGAGAGAGAGGCTGAAGACGATCCGGCGCCTGGGATTGCAGGTGGCGCTGGGTCAGACTCCTGAACTGGAGCCTCGTCCGCTGACTTCCTTGCAGCATCATCATCTGATGCGGGAGAATCAGGGCCAGCAGCATCGGCAGGGCGAGCACCGAGCCGACGATCAGCCTGGCCCGGAGGGTAGAAGAGCAGAGGATGATGGGGCCTCGGGAGCTCAGAATCGACGGTCCGGATATGCAGGAGCACCGCCATGATATACGGAGTGTATATCAACTAACGGCGCGGAGAGAGAAGGATGTGCTGAATCTCACTGATGATGAGATCAGCAACGTCGAATGGCTCCTCCTGAAAGATGGAGATAAGCACATGGAGGGCCAAATAGGTGACTCTAGCCCTATCGTCGGACATAGGGACTAGAGTGAGGTGAAGAATCCGCAGAGCCAAGTCAAAAGCGCGGCGCAAGCCTGCAATGTGATGGAGCTGGAAGGGGCCGGAATAAAGCATGGCCACCTCCCGATGCTCGACATCTGGAAGGGTGTTTAGCTGGCGCCCAGATGCGGGACGAACCAGTCCAAGTGCAGACTCAATCTGCTATTTCGTGATGGTGTGAACCTAGAGGCCCGTCATGAAGGTCATGAAGTCGCGCTGAGGGGAAATGAAGACGGTGGAATAAAACTGGCGAATGGGTCCCTCGGCCCAGTGAAGAGAAGAATCGGCGACAAGGTCGCGGATCCCTACTGAGCCAAAAAGGTCTGCGAGGGTGATGATGCCTGTGCGAGAGGCGATCGTACCCCACAACAGAGAGCGGTGAGCGAAAATGGGTGCGCGGCTGTAGAAACTAGTGGACAGGTCTAGGTGGAGGTTTGTGTAAAAGGTAAGGACGCCGTACGCGTCGCGACCAGTGGGACGTGGTGAGAGATATAGGTTTGCGGCGCGAAGGGAGCGAAGGCGGCTCGCATGCCACCGGGAATAATCCACGGGTACGCGCTCAGGCGGAGGCGAAGGCCGGGTCTCGGACGTCTGACCTGATGAACACTGGCTGTTTGCCGCGTTCTTCCGTCGGGCAACACGACGAGAAGGACCCGGCTGATCCGACATGATTGAACAGAGAATAGAAAAATAGATGAAAGAAACGCCCTGAACAGTGAGACTGAACAGAGAGATCGAGGAGGTGAAGACGACGGCGCGAAGAAGAGAGGCACAGCTCAGCGAGGAACGGCAGTACGGGGAGCCACTGTACGGTGGCCCACGGCAAAGAGGCGGTGAAGACGGCGGTGGTGAGATGCGGTGGCGGTGGCGGCACAAGGAAGCGGCGGCATGGTACGGCGAGGGCTCACCGGCGGTGAGTAGTGGGGGCACGGGGCACAAAAACGCAGCGAGGAAGTGCACGAGGAGACAACGGCGGCGAGGAGGAGGTGAAGAGCCGAAGAAAAAGAACAGGGTTTTAGGGTTCGGGACCCCGCAACTAACAGTCAGTTCAGAAGCCAGGGTTTTGAAACTGACAATCAGTGTGGAGTACTGACAATCAACTTAGAAACCTGGGATCTGAAGCTGACAGTTAGTATGAGTTTCAAAAACGACCAGGAGCTATGACCAAAATCAATTGCACATAACTGACAGTCAGTTTGTGAAACTGATTGTCAGCATGGTCAACGACTTCGACCAGAGGCTAAGAACAGGCTCCTCAGCACTAAACTGACTGTCAGTTAGAGAAACTGACTGTCAGTTTAGTCAATTTTGACCAAAAGCAGATTTGACCAGAGAGGGAATAGAATATATTTTAATACAGTCAGCACATCAACTAGCATTTAATATATCAATAATGTTCAGTTCACCTCTTAAAAAGCAAAATCTTGATTCATCTAATGGTTTGGTGAAAATATCTGCTAGTTGCATATCTGTTCTGATATAATTCACATCAATGTCTCCTTTTGCCACATGATCTCTAATAAAATGGTGTCGTATTTCAATATGTTTAGTTCTAGAATGTTGAACAGGATTATTTGCAATTTTAATGGCACTTTCATTATCACACAAGAGTGGCACTTTTTCAAAATTAATTCCATAATCCAAAAATGTCTGCTTCATCCATAATAATTGAGCACAACAACTGCCTGCAGACACATATTCAGCTTCAGCTGTGGAGAGAGCTACAGAATTTTGTTTCCTAGATGACCATGATACTAATGATCTCCCCAAAAACTGACAGCTACCAGATGTGCTTTTTCTGTCAATCTTGCATCCAACATAATCAGAATCCAAATATCCAATTAACTCAAAATTTGCATCTTTTGGATACCAAAGACCTAAACTGGGATAATATTTTAAATATCTAAGGATTCTTTTAAGAGCAATTAAATGGCATTCCTTAGGATCTGACTGAAATCTAGCACATAAGCACACACTAAACATGATATCAGGCCTAGATGCAGTAAGATACAACAAACTACCAATCATAGATCTATAAAGTTTAGAATCAACCGATTTGCCGCTTTTGTCCATGTCGAGATGTCCATTTGTCGCCATGGGGGTTTTGATTGCCTTAGTGTCTTCCATCTCAAAGCGTTTGAGCAGGTCCTTCACGTACTTCGTTTGACTCACGAACGTACCGTTCCTGAGTTGCTTGATTTGAAGTCCAAGGAAGAAGCTTAGCTCACCAATCATTGACATCTCGAATTCCCTAGACATCATTTCTTCAAACTCATGATAGAAGTGTTCATTAGTAGATCCAAAAATAATGTCATCAACATATATCTGACAAATGAACAAGCCTTTTTCAATTTTCTTTGTAAACAGTGTTGTATCAACCTTCTCAATTTTAAAACCTTTTGATAAAAGAAAGTCTCTAAGTCGTTCATACCAAGCTCGAGGAGCTTGTTTGAGACTATAGAGAGCTTTAGACAATTTAAACACATGGTTTGGAAATTTAGAATCTTCAAAACCGGGAGGTTGTTCAACAAAAACAAGTTCAGAGATTTCACCATTCAAAAATGCACTTTTTACATCCATTTGAAATAATTTAATATTGAAACATGATGCATAAGCAAGAAAAATACGAATAGCTTCAAGTCTTTCTACAGGTGCAAACGTTTCACCAAAGTCTAAACCTTCAACTTGAGTGAAACCTTGAGCAACAAGACGAGCTTTGTTTCTGATTACTACACCATTTTCATCTTGCTTATTTCTGAAAACCCATTTTGTTCCAATAACATTATGATCCTTGGGTCTTTCTACTAAAGTCCAAGCTTCATTTCTAGAAAAGTTATTAAGTTCCTCATGCATGGCATTTACCCAATCAGGATCATTTAAAGCTTCATTAACATGTTTAGGTTCTAAAGAAGATACAAAAGAATGATGTTCACAGAATGCAGCAATACGAGAGCGAGTTTGAACACCCTTACTGACATCACCCAATATTTGGTCTAGAGGGTGATCCTTGGTGAGGGTTTGATGTTGCCTTGGTGCTTCTTCTTGACTTGGTTCTGGAGGATCAACATGAGATGATGATACATTTTAATCGTCGTTCTCAATGTTCTCATCATCTTCTTGATCATCTTCTCTTGGCTTGATGTCTCCAATGGTTCTGTTCTTCACGGCTTCTTGAAGATCTTCACCTAAAACTTCATAAGATACTTGCTCCTTTTGCGAGCCATTAGTTTCATCAAATTCGACATCACAAGATTCTTCAATACAGCTAGTATTTTTATTAAAGACACGATAGGCTTTGCAAGTGGTAGAGTATCCAACTAAGAAGCCTTCATCTACTCTTCTTTGAAATTTACCGCCAAAATTTCTTTTCTTAAGTATAAAGCACTTGCAACCAAAAACTTAAAAATAAGAAATGTTTAGCTAACGCCCAATAAGAAGCTCATAAGGAGTCAAATTCAGAAGAGGATGCAAGTAAAGTTGATTTATAGAATAGCAAGCGGTATGCACAGCTTCAGCCCAAAAGCGAGTAGGAGTATCATACTCACTTAGCATAGTCCTTGCCATTTCTATAAGTGTTCGATTTTTCGTTTCTACAACTGCATTTTGCTGTGGAGTGTAAGAAGTAGAAAATTCGTGTTTGATTCCAAGAGAGTCACAAAAATCAAATAGTGTTGAATTAACGAACTCTCCACCATGATCACTTCGGATTTTCTTGATGGATAGCTCGAATTCAGTGGAAACATGTTTTGCAAAACTTTTGAAAACATCGAGGGTTTCAGATTTTTGAGAAATAAAGAAAACACAAGTATAGCGAGTAAAATCGTCAACAATAACAAAGCCATAATTGCTACCCCCGATACTTTGGAACTCAGAAGGTCCAAATAAATCCATATGCAATAGTTCCAAAGGTTTGCAAGTTGAAAGAACGCGCTTAATCGGATGTGAAGTAGCTACTTGCTTGCCAGCTTGACAAGCGCTACAGAGTTTATCCTTTTCAAAATTCACATCCTTTAAACCAACAACCAAATCACGTTTTAAAAATTTTCTCAATTGATGCATTCCAACATGTGCAAGTCGTCTATGCCATAACCAACCTTTTGAGGTTTGAGAGACAAGACATGTTGAAAGAGATGCATCTTTTGAATGAAAATCGACCAAGTAAACATTTCCAAAACGAAAGCCTTTAAAAATCAAAGAATTGTCTTTCAAACTTTCAACTAAAACTTCTTTGGGATAAAATGTGCAGCGAAAACCAAAATCACAAATTTGTGCAACGGAAAGCAGATTAAAATTCAGAGATTCAACAAGCAAAACATTTGAAATTGAAAGATCTTTTGAAATCGCAATTTTACCCAAGCCTACCACATTTCTTTGACGGTTGTCGCCAAAGGTGATCTTTTGATTTTCGCTTGAGTTGTCTTCAAGTGAGGTGAACAATTTCTTGTTACCGGTCATGTGTTCGGAGCATTTGTTGTCTAGCACCCAATGCCTCCCACCGGTCTTGTAGTTCACCTGCATAAAAAGAATTAATTCCTTTTAGGTACCCAAATCTTTTTGGGTCCTTCAATGTTAGCAATCAAAGCTTTGGGCACCCAAATAGATTTCTTCCTTTTATTTAACATGGGTGCACCAACATACTTTGCTATAGCATATCCTTTCTTCGACTTCTGAAGCATGTAGCAGGCATCAAAATAATTTGGAGTCATTAATGGACATGCTTCGTGCGAATGACCAGTTTCATGGCATTTATAACAAAATGTGTTGCATGCTTTAATAAAAACAGTTTTAGTGTTTGGTTTCTTTCCTTTCTTCGGAAAGTATCATAATCCTTCTTTTCTAAATGAACATTTTTGTTTACTAAGGATTAGATCAAGAGATACTTTACCTTTGTAGAAGTTTTCTAAGCCTTTTCCAAGTCTTTCAACTTGTCTTTAAGTTCATTATTTTCATTTAAGATATTATCATTCGAAGCACATGGTATATGATGACTACTAGAAGGAGAATTATCTAAATCACATGAAGTGGATACATCAACTTTAGATGGAGCATGAGTAATGTCTTTAATAAGCAAACTTTCATATGAATCTTTCAATTCAGAGTATTGAGCGTGTAGGGAAGAATGTTCTTCCTTAAGCGCCTTATACTTCTTTTTAGTCTTTCCAAAAACTTCATTTAGTTCGGTTATCATTTCAACTAATTCATCATATGAAGGATCATTAGAGTGTACCTTTTCATTGCCTTTATCCATAAGACAAAGGGATGAACTAGTTGATGTGTTGCCGAGAGCTAGTCTGGCTAGTTTCTTGGAGCAACCTTCTTCATTGTCGGAGTCGGAGTCGGAGCTCTCTCCGCCGGACATCCATTCTCCGAAGCATGCTTCTTTGGATGCGTCATTTCTCTTCTTGAAGACTTTCTTCTTCTTGTTCCAGTCTTGTTCTTGTATGGACATCTTGATGCTATATGTCCCTTTTCATGACATCCATAGCAAATGATGTCCTTGAAGTTGGTTTGCTTTGGTCCCTTGGGTCGTGTGTCAATGTTGACACCCTTCTTGTGTAACCTGCGAAGAAGTTTTTGAGTGTTCTTTACCATTAGTGCAAGACTTCGTCGGAGGAGCCATCACTTGAATCATTCTTAGCGTTGGCTTTGAAAGCCAATGCCTTTTTCTTTGTCTCAGAGGGTTCGGCTGCTTCCTTCTTCTCCTTTTTGTGCATTTCATGGGTGATGAGGTTCCCATAAAGATCAGTCGGCGTTGTGGTTGATAAGTCGGAGTTTGTGAGAACCATCACCAGAGTGTCGAAACTTTCTGGTAAAGCCCTGAGCATCTTTCTCACAATATCAAGGTCAGTAAAAACAACTCCGAGCCCCTTGAGTTCATTCACAATATTATTCAACCGAGTGAACATGGAGTCCACGGACTCGGTTGACGAGATTGTGAAAGTCTCATATCGTTGCCTCACCATAAGCAACTTTGCCTCTTTAACTTTTGTAGTGCCCTCGTAAATTTCTTCGAGGGTGGTCCAAACCTTGTGAGCAGTCGTGAGATTGCTTACACGGTTAAACTCATTTAAAGATAAACCAGCAAAGAGTGCATTTTTTGCACAGGCATTTAATGCAGTTTTCTCCTGTCGTCCTCAGAGTGACTTGCCGAATCATCCAGAGGAGTAAAACCAAGTTTAACAATATCCCATACGTCAAGCCCCATGGCCTCTAGGAATACCGACATGCGAACTTTCCAATAGGGATAGTTTGTCCCCTCAATGACAGGCGCACGACTAGTATGACCAAGAGAGAAACCATCATTAGAGACATTCTCTCTCTAGGCGGTAAAGCCTAATGAATCGAGAGACCTTGCTCTGATACTACATGTAGGATCAAGGATGCCGACTAGAGGGGGGTGAATAGGAGGCTTTTAAAACTTCAAATGAAAAACAAGTTTTTTGCAACAAGAAAAACCAAAAGTAATTTATAAATTGAAAAGACAAGATAGAGAAAGCAAACACCGATTTTTACCGAGGTATCGGAGACTCGCCCAGTCTCCACTAATCCTCGTTGAAGCACTCAAGTAAATTGAGTCTTGCTCCAATATCCACAAAGGATATTAACAACTAGTGGTTGCTCCTTGTCCACTCCAGAAAGGCGAGCACCGATGTCTTGTACAACTTTGCCACACCTCTCCAACAATCTCCGAACTGGAGAGATCAATGGCCACACCTCCGAACCGTCTAGGTGAGGGCGCTCAACAAGAGTAATAGGCAGTGAGGTCTTCGCTAGACCTCCAAAAACGCACCGAGAAACTACGAGTATGCAAATGCAATGAACTGAAATGCTCGGTGGATCAGAAAACACTCGACTTGATCAAAAGATCAAGATTTTGTATAAAACACTAAAGCTCAAGAGTGAATATGACTAGAAGGCTGCTTGTTATGTCAAACACATGCCCAAAGCCCCTATTTATCGCCTCAAGCATCAAAAGAGACGTTCGAGTTCGAGCTGAAAATCAGCAGCTCAAACTGACAGTCAGTTCACCAAACTGATAGTCAATTTAGGTCACGACCGGAGAGAGGAAAAATCCGGAGAAAACAGTGCTAGCTGTTTGAGGTCGAAAAAGGAAACAAATCAGCACAAACTGACAGTCAGTATGAGGAACTGACAGTCAGTTCCAAAACCAACGGCTGACAAAAATCTCAGATAAAAAATAGCTAGCCGTTTGTGGTCGTATATGGAAACTTGAAATCCCAAACTGACAGTCAGTCTTACAAACTGACAGTCAGTTCGACCACAAAGCGACCAGATCAAATAGAAACTCAGATAAAATCAACTGAGTTTGAAACCCCAACTGACAGTCAGTTTAGTACAAAAAATTTGGCCCGAAAAAACACACTCTCTGGACAATTGTCAGTTAACACAAACTGACATTCAAACTGACAGTCAGCCTGAACAAAAACAACTATAACTTTAAATCTAGAAATCCAAAAGAGGTGTTTAATAGCTCTTTTGAAAGATAATTTTAAGGGCTACATTTTTTTCAACATAAGAAAAAACCAGATCTGCCTAGATCTTTCTAGAAGATTGAAAAACTCTTCTACTGTCAAAAACTCAATTGAAAATCCAAATCTTTCAAACCAAAATTCAAATCAAATCCAACCAAAAAGAGTGCAATGCAATGACCTAAGTTTCTCGGTTTATGTTGGAAATGTAGAGAGGGCTTTTGCAACCCTTCTTTATAGTACAGTTAAAACTAAAAACAATTTTCCTAAACCGATCAACTCCAATCACCGGGATCGGTAAAAAATAAAGACAATAATACCTTAGGTCTTTCGCGTTTTCATGATTTTGCGTCTCGTCCTTGCTCTTTGCGACTTATGCTTCTTATTTTCCGTCGGGTTCATCTTATTCATCTTGCATATCTCCCCAACACAACTCTGTATCAAACAATCTCAAGAACACAGTTAGTCTGAAACACTTAGTTTTCATTAATCATCAAAATTAGGGTTAGGCATGAAGGCCTACATGCAACAGGTTATGGGTGTGAAGATTGGTGAAGACTTGTGCAGGGCAGACGAAGATGAAGACGAAGGCGACCACAAAACCGACGACGTCGCCAACACCTCCTTAGCTGTCGGATCTTTTAAGGTCGACGTTAAGATTGATATACCCATATATGATGGGGTGATCGATGCCGAGAAGCTGGATTCTTGGATCGATCAACTTGAGACCTACTTTGACTTGAAAGGGTTCAGTAGCGCTCCAAAGGTGGAGTTCGCACCTTTGAAGATGAAGGACCACGCCAAGACTTGGTGAAAGGCCCTTGTCGCCAGTGGTGAAGCTGACAACTTTGTGTGGGGTCAATTTAAACGATTTCTGCGACAAGAATTCTATCCGATGGGTTACCTTGAGGAGAGATGGGAGCGTTGGCACAGATTGTACCAACGGCGCAACCAGACCGTCCAAGACTATACTACGGAGTTCTGGAGACAAGCAATGGTCATCGGCATATCATTATCCAATCCTCAGGTATTTCGGAAATACACATCTGGACTTTAGAAATCGATCAGTACTGAGCTAAGTCTGTCCGGCATCCAAGACATTGCGACCACAAGTACAACTGCTATGGCGATCGAGAAGAAGAACAAATCCCATAGCGACAAAAGCACAAAGGAAAGTGCGACCTTGACAAAGAAAAAGCCGAGTCATAAGAAGAACGCTTCAAAATTGGGCACGGGTGCCTTTTGTGAACATTGTCAAGTCATGGGACATACCAAGGACAAATGCTACAAGCTTCATCCAGAACTTCGACCAAAGAAAAACGGACCAGGGAAAAGAACAACCACGGCTAATGCGACTTCACCCGAGGAAGAAGTTGTCCGAGTGAATTCGGTTGATGAGGCGGATACCACCTTGTCTCTGATGGCTATGCCGAAGGAGAAGGGTTCGGATCCATCGAACGACCATCACCCAATGGAGGACTTGTTAACCATCAACATCCAGGTGAAGCACGAAGTGGTCGCAGCGATATTCGATCCTGGAAGACAAAAGAATCTGGTCTCCGCTGGACTGGTTCGGCGACTTGGTTTGAAGACAACCACACACCCGCGACCATATCTGCTAGGTTGGTTTACATCCGACGTGAACCAACAGATTATGAGTCAGTGTGTGTTGAAGTTTTTAATCTCTGCACGATATATCGACGAGATGCAATGCGATGTTTTCCCTATCAATATCTGTCAGGTAATCTTTGGGAGTCCGTATCTGTATGATCGAGACGCTCACTTCCATCGGCGTGCGCAAGAGTACGACCTCACCAAAGATGGAGTTAAGTTCGTGATCAGTAGAGACATCCATGTCAACACTTCGAACTTAATTACTGCAAATCAAACTAAACGAATTGTCAATGCATGCCACAAGTATGTGCTTGTCATGATTCGACCCATTGGTCAAGGTGAGGGTACTCGACCAGCGTTGTTGTTGGCGTGCCGAGAGGATTCTAGTCGTTTGTCAAGACTGCTGGAGAAATACAGTGATCTGTTCGAGACTACCTGATAATTATCATATTTGTGCATAATTTCTATATGTTTAAACCCCCGATCATGCACATATTAGTCATATACCTGGCATTTACATAGATTATTCCAGATTTGCTGCCAAATCGACCGGATTATTTGTTTTGCAATTTTTATCGCAGGTCAGCGCGAATCAGATGGATTTCTGGCTAGCGGTCGCTCCTCATCGATTTATTCTGACCTTCGGTCGATTCCGGATGGAAGTGCGCGTTTCCACGGACGCGTAGGAACCACAGCGCCAAAATCGGAGTCTCCCAGGACCCAGAATCTCAAACCCTAGCAGCCAAGGAGCTTTCTGTAATTCTCTAAAATCCTGAGGGCCATTTCGCAAATTGACCTTCTTCTCAAAAACCTCAGCCAGCCACCATTCTTCGCTGAGCCTGGTTCTTTGTATTTTGCCTTCTCCTTCTCTCTTGTCCCCCAATGTCCTCACCTCCGTCCACTACGCCGGCGGCCGCCAGGCCATGGACCGTCGGCGAACCTCTTCTCTGCCTTCCCTATTTTTCCCTGTCTTCTTCCTTTTCTTTGCCCATTTCATCTCTCCAGCGCCACGTCCCGCTGCAGAACCACCATCATGCCACCACTTTAAGTCCGGATCTGCAGCAGGAGCACCTTTCTTCTTTCCCCCTCTCTTCTTCTCCATCCTCTTTTGCTGCCTCCACATCACCTCTCCCCTTCTTCCTTTTCTTAATTCTCTACCACATCACCTCCTCCACACCACACAACGCCGGCCCCTGTTCCTCTTCCAGTTTACCACCTCCACTGCTGCCACAGCCGAATCTGCAGCTTCCTCAGCGAGCGCCTTCTCCGCGGCCGATCCTGAGCCGCCACCATCGGATCCGTCGCAGATCCCGCCATCGCCGTGCCTCTCGACGGCCATCCTGCGCCGGAGCTGCATCTCCCTCCCGTCGCCGAGCTCGCGCCGCCACCTTCCTTGGCCGCGCCGCCTCCACGCCGCCTCCACGCCGCCACGCCTCCACAGATCTGGCCAATCTGGCCGATCTCCAGGCCGCCTTCTCGGACCCGGTGCTCCACGCGCCTCCTGTGCGCCTTCGCCCCCTCGTGCTCCCTCAGCGTCGCCGGCGCACCACCACAAATCCATCTCCGGATCTTCCATCTCCGACCTTCGCCGTGCACCAACTCCACGGCGCCTTCTTCCTCTGCTGTGGAGTCGACATCTTCTTCGCCGTGAAGCTCCACTTCGATGTCTTCCTCGACACGGCTGCAGCTCCCTCGACCACGGCCATCTCCTTCGACCAGCAACTCTAGCGGCTGTAATTACTGGTTCAATCCTTCTCACCTTCTTTGTTCTTGAATTCTGATGAACTGATGAAGAGGAACAATGCATGTATGAGATGATGAATGCGTGTAAAGAACCAAATTGAATTTTGATTGATTCCCCATCCAACTGCACTTCTATTTCTTCAGGTTGATTAGAACTTTCTGCATTGCTATGTATTATATTGGCTGAATGCTTGCTGGAGGTTGAAGTGAATTAATAGTGATAGACTGAAATTGTTCTTGATTAGTATCCATCTTCTGTTTGATTTGCAATGTTTTGAGTGGCTTAGTTCAGAGTTCTGTTGAATGAGCATGACAGGTTCTTCTCTATGATGATAAATTGTGATGGTAAACTGTTGATCACCTTTTTATGTAACTTTGATTGCTGTTAGTAATTGATGTTTAATCAGTGTGTTGATTCCTGCACGAGTGTGTTTTGGGCTGAGTTGAACTAAATTCTTATGATTGTCTCACTGTTGAATCTCTGTGTGATGCTTGAGTAATGATCTACATATTTGAGTTGTATTACATGTTCTTTAATCCATCTTCTGTTTAACTGTTCATTGTTGCAATTCGCATTGAGCTGTAGTTTAATTGAATTGCATTTCTGAATTGAATTGACTTGATCCCCTCCTGTGCTGAATCTATTTGCAAATTAATTTGGATTGTGATTTTCACAAAGTTGGCTGGTTGAGGTTGAGTTGTCGAGTGGAGTTGGCTGGGCTTTAGTGTTTACTTTGTACTTGTGTTTCGTAGATACTCGCCGTAGATTGTGATCGATGATGGTTGTTTGCGCTGCCTCTCGCGCTACCACTACACAATTTCTTTCTATTGCTTGTATTGCGAACACTAGTCCAGAATAAACATTAGTCGCCTGTCGTGGTGAGATCACCTCTCTCTTTCTTTGCATTCTTCTGACATCTTCTCTCTTTCGTCCGATTTATTTTCATTTGTCATCGATTTAGTCTAGTTTTATACGTTTCATTTTCTCTAGTCCCTGTGGAAAGAACGACTAGAATACTCGCCTACTGCATCGTCCTCGTTCTATTGCGAGACGGTCTAGGCCGGTATCACTACCCAGGGTCATCGCCAAAACGTCCAGTCGAAGACGAAATTCAGCTTGTGTCCGATGCGACACTGTCCAATCTGGGTATGTATCCCATCAGTATTGGAGAATGAAGAGATCAAGAGACAACTTGGTGAGTTGCTAAACGATGGTGCCATTCAACCGAGTAGTTTACCTTGTGGATCTCCTGTGGTGTTAGTGCCAAAGAAAGATGGGACTTGGCGTATGTGCATCGACTATCGAGCACTAAACAAGATCACCATCAAGAACCGGTACCCCCTTCCTCGTATTGACTACCTACTAGACCAATTGAAGCATGCTGTTGTCTTCTCCAAATTGGATCTTAAGTCAGGATATCATCAAGTTAGCATCCGAGAGGAGGATACGTGGAATACCGCGTTTAAAACACGACAAGGTCTGTTCGAATGGCTGGTCATGCCGTTTGATCTCTGCAACACCCCTGCAACTTTCATGCGTCTTATGAATGACGTATTAAGACAGTTCATCGATGACTTTGTGATCGTTTACCTCGACGACATATTGGTTTATAGTCGTTCGTGGGATGAGCACCTCATTCATGTCAGAAAGGTGTTCGAACAGCTTCGGCAACATCGACTTCGCCTCAACTGTAAGAAGTGTGAGTTCGGCTAGCAAACTCTACTTTACCTAGGATTCATGGTCGGCTACGGTGTGTTGCAAGTCGACCCGGATAAGGTAAAAGTGATTCGCGAGTGGCCGCGACTGCGAACAGTTACGGACGTGTGCAGTTTTGTGGGAGCATGCCAATACCTTCGGAAGTTCATCCGACACTTCTCAATTGTGGCTTCTCCATTGCATGCATTAACCAAGATCGATCAGAAGTTCGAGTGGACAGGGAAACATGAGGACACGTTTTTCTTGCTGAAGAGGAAGATCAGCGAGGCGCCTCTATTAGCTTTGCCGAATCTTCAGAAACCATTCGAGCTAGAAACCGATGCCTCAGGTTATGCGATGGGCACAGTGCTCATGCAAGAAGGTCGACCAGTGGTATATCACTCTGAGTTATTCCAGGGAGCTCAAAAGAACTACACGACTTATGATAAGGAGTTATGCGCACTGCATCAGGCCGTGGAACATTGGCGGTGTTATCTCTTGGGTAAAGAGACTGTTGTCCACACCGACCATCAACCGTTGCAATATTTGCAAACTCAGTCCAAGCTACAACAAGCTCGACACATGAAGTGGATGCCGTATCTGCAACAGTTTAATCTAGTGATTAAGTACAAGAAGGGCGTACACAACAAATTGGCGGACATGTTGTCGCGACCACCAGTTACGACCCTCTGTTTATCAGCATTCATGCAGATCGAGCCCTCATGTCATGATGACTATGCCACTATGTACAGTGAAGACCCTGATTTTCAAACAGCACTGACTGAGCTCGAAATAGGGAAACCTACGGAGTTCGTTCGTCAAGAAGGACTCTTGTACAAGGGGAATTTATTTTGCATACCTCGTGGAGCACTTCGAATTCCATGGTTGCGAGAAGCACACACATCGAAGATAGCTGGTCACTTTGGGGTTACAAAGAAGTTACAAAATCTTCACCGACAT
Source organism: Pharus latifolius (assembly GCA_019359835.1). Taxonomy (NCBI): domain Eukaryota; kingdom Viridiplantae; phylum Streptophyta; class Magnoliopsida; order Poales; family Poaceae; genus Pharus; species Pharus latifolius. The sequence continues at coordinate 38,793,769 of CM033325.1, forward strand.
GTGTTCTGGCCGCGTATGCAGCAGGATGTGGCTAGTTTTGTTCGAGGCTGTGGTCTCTGCAGTATCTCGAAACCGGCAAACCAAAAATTAGATTTGTACGCTCCTTTGCCATTTCCATCGCGACCATGGGAGAGTATATCCATGGATTTCTTGGGAGGATTGCTGAAGACCCGACGTGGCAACGACTATCTATTCATGGTTGTTGATCGGTTCTCAAAAATGATTATTCTTATACCTTGTCGAAAGACTGTCACAGGAAAAGAAGCAGCTCGGGTATTCTTTCAACATGTTTGGACACACTTCGGACTGCCGACTTCTATTGTGTCTGATCACGATACCTGGTTCCTTAGTCACTTTTGGCGATAGCTCTGGACGATGATGGACACCAAGCTAAAGAGGAGTACTGCCTTTCATCCGCAAACTGATGGTCAAACCGATGGTCAAACCGAGGTGGTAAATCGCACAGTCGTTCATCTCTTGAGAGGATATAACTCGAAGCACCCGAAGACATGGGATGAAAGCATACCATACCTGCAATTTGCTTTTAATCGAGCAGTGCATGGTTTGACTGGAAAGTCGCCGTTTGAGGTCTATTTAGGATTTCTACCGCATAGTCCATTCGACATGGAGTTTATGATTCCTACCTCAGCACAGAACAGGAAGGAAGCATCTGATCAGGATCGAGCACAAAAGTTCCTGGAAGGTATTCAACAGCTCCATCGAGAAGTTGAACAAAATTTGCTGAAAGCTCAACTGAAGTACAAGGCGCGACATGATCGGCACCGAGTTGATGCGGAATTTCAAAAAGGTGATATGGTATGGTTACATCTGAGTAAGGAGAGACTTAAAGGTGAAGGTAAGAAATTGAAACCCATTCGTTATGGTCCTTTTCGGATTTTGCGGAAAGTGGGTAATAATGCTTGTCAGCTCGAGTTACCTCCATACATGGATATTTACTCGGTTGTCAATGTTGAGCACCTCAAACTCTTCGAGCCTTCAATGCTGGATGATGAGCTAGATACTATAGTACCATCTGTTGAAGACTTGGTCTATCAACGAGACGAACCTCTACGCGAAGATGTGATTCTGGAGAAGAAGGTGACTACCACCCGCAGTGACACAAAGGAGACTTTTCGAATCGGTCGGAAAGGTCAACGAGTACGTGCGGCAAAGTGGTACACCAGAGAAGATGGACAAGCCCAATTTCCACATCTCCAGTTTGATCGAGAGGTTGCAACAGAGGTTGGCTCCTTCTCAACAAGGGAGTCGTGATCCGGGAGGATCTTTAGGTTGAGTCGCATACGGCTTCGCGACCTTAACCGTGTTCGGAAAGGTTTCACGATCGTTCCCTGTTCAGAATTGTAATCTGATCCAAATATAGATTACTAAGTCTATCCATTTAGGATTAGTTAGTTATACGAGTCTAATACGTTTAGGTTACTGAGTCTGATACGTATTCATATGATTGGACTATAAATACCTTGTAATAGGTCTAGTTTAGATCATCGAAAAAGTCATAGAACTTATTTGAGTTTTAAACACTTATAGTTCCTTCAACGTAGGCAAGTGTGTCTAACGTTCGACGTGTAAAGCCATCTTTGAAATAAAGAGTTGTGCAATTATTTTGAACTGTGTTTTCGATCAACCTTTGGGTTTCGGTATTTCCGAGTAAGATCCCGTTATTCCGCATATTAGAATCTGGGAGAGCCTAGTGCGAAAACCAAGGCTAGATCTCAAATGGATCATTTCTGGTAAGTATACTTCTGACTAGAAGAAATCTTCTCATCATATGAACTTGTTTATATTAAACGTTCACTGTGATTATAGAGCACAAGAGGATCAAATAGGCCGTCTTTCAGAAGAGAAAAGAAACCTTCAGGCGACCATCGAGTTGCAAAGCTCGAAAATTGATACCGCTAGCCTGGAGAATGAAAGTCTAAACGAAACAATTTCCTCCTACATCGGTACTCAATCGAACATCTTCGAAAAGCTGAAGATGGTGGCTACTCTGCTAAAAGCAGATGTGATCGAGTCGCAAAAGGAAAATCCAAGCCTTAGCGAGTTGGCCACACTGGTCGCAGCCCAAGCTGAATCACTTCTCAAATATCTTCCTGAAGATACCAAACGGCAGTAAGAGGTACTGAGGTCAAATGTTAAATCTGTAGCCTCTGCCATTCTCTGCAGGTTACGATTTCATCACAACCCAAATTTGAATCTGAAGCCGGTGGTAGAAGATGCAAAGATCGAGAGTGATCGATTTGAGGCCATCTCTGAAGAAGTCAAGCCTTTAGTCAAAGATCTACTGAAAGAGCTAGGCCTTGCTTGATTTCATGTAATGATCTTTCTTAGTAATTATACCTGTGAAATTACATTTATAACATGCAAATGCGTGCCTTAAATTTTTGGAAAAGAGTGATTCTTTCTTCGTTTCATAGTATGATCATATTCTCTTAGCCCCCTCCTGAGATCATAAATACTGAAGATTTAGTATTATAATCTCTGAAAAAATATAGGCATTATGAATATCCAAGAAATGCTTTAACTTAGATCATCCGATCAAATCGATACTGACCTCGATACAACATCCGACCTTATTACGAACTGGCAACCACTCGAATGATCAGGAACATGCGTAAAACTTGCGCAGTTGATCAATGTTCCACGTATTGGATAAGATTCTGCCGTCCTCCATCCCTAACCGAGCCGATCCTGGTCGTGGTATCGAGACAACAATGTAAGGGCTTTCCCACTGAGGAGAAAACTTATTGCGGTTAGACTGGTTTTGTATTTTTCGTAAAACCAGATCACCCACGTAAAGACTACGCGGCCGCACCCTCCTGCTATGATATTTTCGCAAAGCTTGCAAATATATTGCTGACCTTATCAACGCCCGATCACGCTTTTCTTTGAGGATGGTTAAATCCTGAGTGCGTTGTTCGATCTGATCAATCTGGTCAAATTGATCTGTTCGAACAGATTCAATACGGATTTCTGTAGGTAACACCGCCTCGCCGCCGTATACCAACTGGAGAGGTGCCTCACTGGTGGCTCGACTACAGGTAGTACATAGTGCCCATAGAACGGAGTAGAGTTCATCTACCCAAGCCCGCGAGCGCATCTTAAGGCGATCGAAAACATGTTTCTTGATGCCTTGTAACATTGGCGCGTTCGACAGCACCATTGCTCTGTGGATGAGCTACAGAAGCAAAGCATACCTTGGTTCCGATATTATCGCAATAGTCCAGGAAGAGGCCGCTAGCGAACTGGGAACCGTTGTCATTGATGAGACGACTTGGAACACCAAATCAAGTGACGATGTTCTTATGAAAGAACTTTTGTGCCGCAGCAGTGGTGATATTACGGACTGGCTCAGCGTCAATCCACTTTGTGAACATGTCAATGGCTACGAACAGAAATTTGTAACCATTAACAGCCTGTGGCATAGGTCCCACAATATCCATCCCCCAGACCGCAAAGGGCCACGTTAATGGGATGGTTTGCAAGGCATATGCGGGCTGATGAACCTGTCTGGCATGAAATTGACACTGGGGGCATGTCTTGACCAAATTCTTGGCATCATCGAGTGCCGAAGGCCAGAAAAAACCCTGTCGGAAAGCTTTCCCGACCATGCGAAACGACGCGTGCGCACCACACACATCGTCATGGATTTCTTTCAAGAGGGATTTACCTTCCTCTTGATGAATACAACGCATGAATACCCCTTGAGTACCCTTCCTATACAGAACTCCTTCTATAAGTTTGTATAGGAGCGCTTTTCGAATCAACCAATAGCTTTCGATTTCGTCCTTGGGCAAGGTCCCATATTCGAGATAGACCCTCAATGGATGGGTTCAATCCCCTTCTTGTCCAAGGTTGGTAACGAAGACTGTTACTTGGTCATCTACAACTATAGTCATGATCGAAGGGGTACACATTTTACACGAAAACTCAAAATAGTGGAGTGAGCGTAGAAGCTTTTTATAAGGAGTTCAGCGAGACAGGCCCAACAAGGATAGTATGTGGATTAAACTCGTACTAGGGTTCATAGAAGAAATTTGGGAGCTCGATTATATACTGTTTAAGATTCCCCTGTTTCGATGCCAATGGGTCCAAATCCCACAGGGTGTGAAGGTTGACAATTACAGTTTCACTTTTATGGATGTTGATCGAGTTGCTTATAAAAATGAGCCATTCATACTTGCAAAGCAAGCCATTCAGGTCATTTATGTCACTGACCCGGCCAATAAGAAGTGGCACATCATCCTTCATGGAAAGAGAAGGATTATTGGAGTTGAAAATGTCGTAGACGAGGAAGAATACAATCAATGTGATGAGATGCCTCCATTTGGAGATGACATACAGGTCGATACTGAAGACACCGATGAAACCAGTTACATGCGTATGGTTCACCAGGAAGGGTTATACTTTAAAGGTAATCAACCGTGCTTATCTCTTTGTTTCCATCGGTATAGCTTATACTCTACTTCTCGCCTTTGCAGGGCTGCGACAAGTGGAACATTGAGGATAATATGGGTGTGTACATACGTATGTGCAAATTGTCGATCAAAGCCCCCATTTGTATTTGTAAAATTTATTTGAGCATGTTCCACATAGGATTCTTAAGGTTGTAACCTATTTTTGGAAGCATTTGGACTTCATTTGCAATATCTGAGTGTTCGAGTGCCTCTCTCCAAAATTGCTTCCAACTTAAAATTTCTTCACCAAAATCTTTCAAACATGATTTCACTACGCTCTAAATATGTCTCTTGAGGTTTCCACTAAGTTTTCGAGCATTTGGACATCATTTGCATAGATTTGAGGCTTTTTGGATATTGAAATTTCAGTATTCAGAGTTGCAGAGTTTCAGATTGTAAAGCACTATATCATTTGCATAGTTTTGGAGCATTTGGATAGGCAACTATCACAGATGGTTCTGAGTTCAGAACTGTCTGTTATAGTTGCCTATCACAAACAGTTATCTATCACAGACGGTTCTGAACTCAGAACTATATGTGATATTTGCCTATCAGATGGTTCTGAACTCAGAACCGTCTGTGATAATCTCTCTACATAGTTTAAGGCGGGCTTTGTCCCGCTCATTTCCATACTTTGCGACTCTTCCCTTCACTTGCCCTAGCTCTCCGGCCGTTGCGCGCACTGTCTCTCTCCGGCCTCCCACCTTCCGACGCGATCACCTCCATCGCGTCCCCACCGTTTCTTCCATTCTTGGTCAATTTTAAGTATATGGGTTTTATCAGTAATTTGTCTTGCTATTGCTCACAATTTTTATGATAATCTTAGTCAATTTCAAATTTACAAACAGTTAATGTTGATTTTCTAAACTATGCTCATCAGTTGTGCTAGTCGAGGTCAATTTACGAACAATTTTGGGATATTGATTTGATATTTTTTTTGGATTTAGTTATACATGTTTATTAGTTTCAAATTTAGTGATAGAATTATTAGTTTCAGATTTACTTACACTGTTCTCTCTTTCACCTATGTTAGCAACTGATATGTCCGGTGACGAAATGAACCGATCGAGGAGTCAGAGTGACCTCTCTGGCAATGAGATGCCTGGGCCGGAGGTCGCCTCGTCCACCGTGGCCTAGCAGTAGAAGAAAAAGGGGCGAGGCCAGACGACATGTGCACGTCTCGACAGGCGAGAAATGCAACACATACAGTTCGACGACAACGAGGTGCCGGAAGCTCCAAAGAAACTAGTCGGTCAGTACCACTTACTATGCGGCAAAGTGGCAAGGGAGTGGGTGCCCATCACCACCTCCGAGTGGGGTCAAGTGCCCCGAGAGTGTAAGGATGAGCTGTGGGAACAAGTGCAGGCGGCGTTTCACATTCCTGAGGATCGCCAGTTTACCATCCATCGGACAACACTGATGTCAATAAACAAGGCGTGGAGGAACTTCAAGAGCCATCTTGTCAAGCAGTATATGAAGGAGTCGAAGACCCCCTTCAATGATTACCCTTTCGTGACTCCCGAGGCCTGGCCACAGTTCGTGGAGATGAAGGGCACGCCTGAGTTCCAGGCACTTAGTGAGAAGGGCAAGGCTAACCAGGCCAAGAACTCCCACCCACACAGACTAGGCACCGGTGGGTATGTGGGGAAGAAGGCGTTCTGGAGGAAGTAGGACGAGGAGGCTTCCCAGTCTTCGACCTCCGCTCCTTATGCAGGCATAACGGACGTGAGCGCTCGCAATTGGTGTTGAGCAAGATCGAAGATGACCTCTTCCGGAAGTGTCTCAGTGAATAACCCTGTGGACAGGGAAGTGATCAACCGGCTGGTAAGATCTCTACTTTGTAGGATCACTTACTATCCTCGTAACACGCATGCAATGGGTTGTATTGCTAAGTTCTCCTGTTGCAAGCGGCGCTGAGTGTGCAGGCGGCATCCGGAGAGTTCAACCCTAGTAGCGACAGGGATATCCTAACGATGGCGCTGGGAAATAAGGAGCATCCGGGCCCGTGCACGGCCTCGGTGCCACTGTACCTTGGAGGGCAGGTTTCCCTGATGATGATGAGACGGCTAAGAGGATAAAGAGATCCCAGAAAGCCCACGATGAACGGATCAAGGAGGAGATGTGATTGGAGTTTTTCCATTGGGACGCAGAACTCAGGCAGGAGTTGGTAGAGATGCGGGCAATGTATCATGAGCTAAGACAGGTGACCTAGGGCATCCCCCCTGCAATAGCGGACTTACCGAGCCACGTTCTTGGCCACTGTAGCAGCTGCGCGTCCGCGCCGGGGTCTTCGCATCCGGAGCCCTTTCGATAGTATCCGGTGGACTTTCAGCAGGTAATGACCGCTTTTCTTTGTTAATTCATTTGAAAGTGAAATTCAATACGTACCCTGATGTCATCTTAATGCGCACTGTTTGTAGGAACCCGCCTCCTGCAAGCTTATGGTGTTGGCCGGTCTCTTCCCGATTGAGGCTAGCCGTGGGATAGCGCAACCATGCACAACGGGGGCAACGATCCACGGTGTCCCTCTATCTGAGGGTTTTGCGTGGGTTCAAGTGGACACTATCTCCGACCATTGCAAGGGATTTCCGTTCGACAAGTCGCCGAACAATGAGATTACCACTCTCGAGGCTGCGATGCACACGTTCGTGCAATGGCCCAAGAAAGACATCATCCTAGATGAGGTAATCCCCCCACCGGTTTCATAATTTTGTACTGTAATAATAGCTATCGGAGTTAGTGACCATTATTATACATAGGTTCTTACCCCTACGGACACCGACACTTGGCCTACTAGCCAGCTGACCCCTCCGACAAGCCAGCCAACGGGTCTGACGACGAAGCTGACGCCGACTAGGAGGCAAGGCATCTAGAAGCTAGCTTCCAGGGGAAAAGCAAATAAGAGTACGACGAAGGAGAGTAAGAAGAGCGCGCCGTTAGCTCCCATGCCATTCACTCTGGGGATGCCCATGGCCTCCGATACCGCAATTTGTAGCACGGGTATCGCATGCCAGAGCCTGCATAGATGGTACATGCAGAAGACAAACAAGACTAGGACGCAGCGTCTGACGCACTTCATGGTCAAGTACACCATGGCAGAGTTCCATAACGACGTTGGGACTTATCCGGTGATCTTCGAAGACCTACACAATTTATTCAACAAAGACGCACTCGACGTGTCAATCCTACGGTCTTGGATGTTGTAAGTATCTACTATCCTACGCCTGTTCGTGCATATACGGATATATGTCATTTATTAATTGGTTAGTTCCGTGCAGCTGCATGACCAAATATGACAAAGCTAACCGGGAACCTGTCGGTTTCCTGGATCCCCTGCTGGTCGCCGAGGTGATGTTTAGGAGCGCTGCGGACTTCGTTGTCGACTACATCAAAAGAGAGTTGCTTGCTCAGGTCGACAAGGAGTACATACTTGTACCCTACAACCAGAGGTGAGTGCTTTCATCAGTACTTTACCCATAGATTAGTGTCTCCATATGTACACCCCGGATTTAGATTAAATTATAAATTATTTACGCGTAACATGTAGCTACCACTGGATCCTGCTGGTGCTTATTCTGAAATGGAACAAGGTGTTCTACCTTGATTCATTACAGAGGAAAGGGTACGAGTATTGCGGTGCGCGAGATGTATTCGAAAGGTTAACATGTTTTATGATATTCATGTGGACCTGTCTTGCATCTAGATTTGCTGTCCTCAAATTGTCAATTTCGACTATCTGCAGGGCTTTCACGAACTACTTTGCCGAGAGAGGGCAACAGCATGAGCGGCGAGCCGATAAGTTTCAGTGGATACAATTTCCAGTACAAATTTCAACCGGCATCTGTTTTACTTTATACGTGTCCCCAACTAACTCTCGGTCTGTACATTTGCAGTGCCATCAGCAACTGGACGACAATACATGTGGGTTCTACATGATGCACCACATGTACGACCTCATCACCCCTCACCGGCCAAATTTCCCCAAGGTATACAACTGCCGCCCTTTGTATCGATTTGGCAAAATTTACAGCTGCATTGAGCTAATTTTTTCTTTACCAACTCTTGCTGCAGGGGGTCGACTTCCCTTTGGAAAGCTTTGACCCAGCACAGATTGGTTTAGTTTGAGGGATGCTCACTAAGTTTTTCAGGGCGAATGTCATAACACTCAAGGGGAAGTTTAGGGACCTGCTCGGTTCGTATTAGTGCGGCCTTACTAACTGAGAATAGTATAGTAATAAATATCTAACATACTGACTTTAATTGTCGATTACATTTATTTGTTCAATCTCAATTGTATATATTTCTGAAATGTTGCATGAACTTACAATTTGATCGATTTTGAGCTGTATATATGAAATGCATGCTATTGTACATGTTTCTAAGTTTTGTGCATGTATGAAATGAACTGTATATATCAAATGATATTGTACAAAGGGCATGGCTAGCATGATTCCTGAGGCTAGCCACAAAAAAAAATATTTAAAAAAATTAATATGCACAGACGGTTTTGAGATAAAAACTGTCTGTGATAAATCGATCTATCTATGTATCACAGAGTATTACAGACGATTTTAACTTCAAAACCGTCTGTGATACTCATACTACCACAAATGCTCATACTACCATAGATGGTTATAATCTCAGAATCATTTGTGATAGTATGAGTATCACAGACGGTTATGAGATTATAACCGTCTCTGATAAGGACACTATCTTAGATGGTTTTGACCTCAAAACCATCTGTGATACTCATACTATCACACTCAAAACCATCTGTGATACTCATACTATCACAGACGGTTCTGAGATTATAATCGTTCGTGGGAGTATGAGTATCACAGACGGTGTTGAGTTTATAACCGACTCTGATAATGACACTATCCCAGATGGTTTTGACCTCAAAACCGTCTGTGATACTCATACTACCACTTACGGTTCTGAGTTTGTAACCATCTCTGATAATGAGACTATCACAAACGATTTTGACCTCAAAACCATCTATGATACTCATACTACCACATACGATGTTGAGCTTGTAACCGTCTCTGAAAAGGAAACTATCACAGATGGTTTTGAGGTCAAAACTGCCTGTGATAGTAAGTTATCACAGACAGTTCATAACCGTCAGTGATAGTACTCGAATATCACTGACGGTTCAGAACTGTCTGTGATGACTGTTATGAACCGACTGTGATAATGTATTTATGTAGTAGTGAACTCATCCCAGGGGACTATCACAGACGATTTTGAGGTCAAAACTGCCTGTGATAGTAAGTTATCATAGACAGTTCATAATCGTCAGTGATAGTACTCGAATATCACTGACAATTCAGAACCTTCTGTGATGACTGTTATGAACCGACTATGATAATGTATTTATGTAGTAGTCAACTCATCCCAGGGAATCCAGATCCCACGCTGTTGCCACTTGTCGAGCTAATCTTGGGATTCTCCGTCTAGAGATAGTCCGACGATCTCAACTCGGTCGTCATCGTCAATGCACTGCACTGTGAAGTAACACTCACATCAGTGAAGCCAGTGTAAGGTGTTGCTCGTGCAATCGAACCAGTCAAGCTCAGTGTGGATGGAGCGCGGGGGCTGCCCAGTGTACTCGCCCCGAGCCCACCGCCTGTGGTAGCCCGTGTAGGCGCGGCCTGAGGAGGTGGTAGCTGTGGCCATCGTGGAATGGAGGGGATCGACCCGTGTGGCCGGCGACGCATGACCACCGCAGTGTGGCTGGTGCACAGTCTGGCCGATGTCGAAGGTCATCATCGCCTGTGGTCGGATCTCGCCACTCGTTGTCGAGCAAGGGCGGCTGCGGTAGGGGTTCACAAATGGCTGGTGGTTGAGATGGTGCGGGAAGGCACGTCGCGTGGTGTAGGTGGTAGTGGCGGTGGTGGGAATGGTAATGGCGGCGGGGTTGGCCACGGCGATGAGGGCACCACTGAGGCTCTGCTGAGTGAACCGGTAGTGGGGGCGATGCAACTGGGAGCGGCGGGCAGAGTAAGGCACTCCACGGTGGCGGTGAGACGATCCAGCGCATCTTCGATCGTCAGGAGGTGGCCGACGGCATGGCGGAGTGCGGGGATTCGGTCTACCACCACGGCGACGTGGTTCATTCCCACCTCAAGCGAACGAAGCCTCTCTGCATTTGATTTTGTTTGAGGCATGAGCGTTGGATGGATCAGATCCTAGGTCATTGGCTCTAATACCAAACTGTTACGTGCCCGGATTAATGAGCGCGTAACGGGACGATGAAGGCCGCGGTGGCTCACCTCGGTGATGGTAGTAGATTTAGGTTTCTTTGGCATAAAATGATGATCTTCATTAATGATGGTGGCCTTATATAGGCATTAAAAGATAACTTAATTGGAAAAAACATAACTAATAATGAATCTTAACCACCTAATTCTAATCCTAACTGGCCTGGCGCTTGTAGACCCGTCCGACCATAACAATATCATCCATACACCTTTAGCCACATCATCAAAAACAATATACAAAACCACTTAAGGGCTAAAAAGATATTCAATTTTGAAAGTAGTGAGATCAATTTGAGCTATTTTTAAGTAAATGAATCAAAATGAGCCAGAGGACCAAGTAGAGGATCAAAAATTCACTTTACCCAAGAAATTTAAATTTTAGAGGAGGGTGTTTATTTAGTCTAGTACTCCATATCCAATTCTGTACTAAAATAGTATTTGTTCTCATTGTGAAGCATGATTTGATTATTTGCAAAAATTCCTGGTGTTCTTGCGCAACACGGAAACAAATGAAAAGGTTTAGGAACCTCTAGCACAACTTCCGAGGTAGAAAGTTTCGAAAGAAGTCTTCTCAACTTCCTTTCTGTAATCTTGAAGGCTGACCTTAATGGTTCAGACTGTTATAGAAAAAATCCGCAAGTCTTGTACCTCGCAGCTGGTCTATGCACATCATATTTTAAGGATGCTTTATGAATACACAATGGACAAACCTCATAGGCCTTCATCACTTGCATGGGTACATGGTTTAGCAGAATTCCAATTAGAAGTATGAAATACTATAGTGTTTCTCAGTTCAGCTTGTAGAGAGTTTAACATTGTAAGTATTATCTTCTTTGATCTATAGTGCTCATTTCATCTTCCTTAAAGTAACCACTTTTAACATAACTCACACGCATAATGATGACTCTCAACTGTCTACATATTGTCACTGTAGAACCCTTATAAAATTAAATTTGTTTAGTCTGTGCTCTAAACTGGATATGTACTATTTGATGTTGTCATTGTAGATTTCATTTTACTTCTCTGTGGATTACAGTTGTCATAATTTATAATTTTGATTTTTGATATCTGTTTGCTAAATTGTGCTGCTCTCAACCCCCTTGATTCATGATCCATGAGGCATCAAAAGTCCTTGTTTCTTAGATTTTCAGTGGACAGACTATATACTTAATTCCCTCTATTGCAATGTGAATAAGGAATTCTTTCATTATTTCAGGAAACATTTGCCGAAAATATATGCATTTGCAACATTTATTTTGCAGTGGTCTTATCATCAAGCAGAAAATCCACATCACTTTTCAGGACTTGCCACATAATCTAGCTAAGAAAACAATGTTTTTTCAGGCTATGGATTTTCTTTTTATATACATTTGATCCTTGTACTATACCCTTTATTTTTAGCTACTAATGTTAAAGCTTTTACATTGTTTTTCTTTTGAGTAATTAGTATAATTCGTCATGTATAATTCTCTAGTTGCCCCTCAATACAAATTTGTCGTGATTGTTTTCATACATATATTTTAATTAGACGCTGGAAGTATTGATATGTAGAAAAATGGAACTTACTGATGATCACATAATATACAGGTCTATGGAGTAGTTGTGCTCTTTGACTTTGCTCCTTTGTTCTTTAGGCCTATGCAAATTTCTGTGGAAATATGATGCTTACATCAAATTACCAAAAAAAAAAACTTTTAGGAGATCACTACAGATCAAACCCCTCTTGAGTTGAAGATCAAATCAGCCTCTGAGAGTAGTCTGCCTTCACCCCAGGCAAGTCTTGGTCAAGCTACTGCAGCAAGACAACCAACAAATATGATTCTTGAATCGTCACAGGTTTTCTATTGGCAAACCCATTGTTAGAGAACAAGGTGTGATTTCTCTTCTCTTTCTCTGGATCATGGCACGAAAGGCATCAGAAATCTAGTCATGCCATTCAGCAGACAAGTCAGTACAGACATGTATCAAAAGGCAAGTGTCACTCACAATATATCGAATTTTTTTTCCGAATAACTCATTAAAAAAAAATAATTTTTAAACTGGTCCGAAACTTTTTAAAATTTGAAAAATGGCCTTCAGTCGCGTACGATGGGCCACGATTGAATTTCAGTCGCTATCTGGGATAGCGACTGATTGCGTGGCACGGCCCGAGGCCCAGCTCAGCTTTCAGTCGCTATCTGGGATAGCGACTGAAACAATTAAAATAGAAATGGGGGTGGGATTCGAACCCTGCTCACGCGCACGGGAGAGAGAGGCCGTGACCAGCTGGACTTCGAGACTTTTCTGTTATATGTTACACTTGCACATAGTAGTAGTTTAATACTCGCAGGAAAACTTAAAAACAAAACGAGGCCGAACGGGTTCCGTGGATCCTCGAATTTATAAAACCTAAACCTAAACTACACTTCCTCCACGGCCGATCTCGCCGTCGACGACCACCCCACGGAGCACCACCTTGCCACGGAGCACCGCCGTTGTCGCCGTCGACAAGCAACCCGAGCTGCGCCTCGCCGCGGAGTGCCACTCCTCCAGTCGTCGTCGTCCTTCGTCGCCGCCGCCATTGTCGCCGCCGCTCGCCGCCGCCATTGTCGCCGGCCAGTGTCGATTGAGGGAGGAGGAAGTGGGAGAAGGAGAAGGAAGGGGGAGAAGGAGGAGGAAGGGAAAGAAAAAAGGAAAAAAAAAGGGCAGTGAGGGAAGAAGGCAGGGGAGGGAAAAAAAAAGAAGAAGAAGGAGAAGGAGGAGGAAAAAAGGCAGGGAGGGGAAGAAGAAGAAGGAGGAGGAGGAGGAGGGGGGGAAAAAAATTCGGGAGAAGGAGGAGGAGGAGGAGGAAAAAAAAAAGGCAGGGAGGAGGGAAAGAAGAAGAAGAAGAAGAAGGAGAAGAAGAAGAAGGAGAAGAAGGAGAAGGAGGAAAAAAAACAGGGGAGGAAAAGAAAAAAGGGCAGTAAGGGAAGAAGAAGGAGAAGGAGAAGGAGGAGGAGGGGAAAAAAGGCAGGAGAGGAAAAAAAAAGGGCAGTGAGGGAAGAAGAAGGAGGAGTCACTCCTCCTGTCGTCGTTGTCCTTCGTCGCCGCGAATCGTTGTATTCCGGATTTCAACGTACTGAGGATTTCGACGATTACTAAGGTGCATATTCGGTAACTCGTAGCTAATATTGAAATGAAATTATTTGCATTACTCAATTCTAATCAATTTGGCCAAAGTATTATTTACATGAACAGAAACCGGAGGAAGGGATAAGTATTATTTACATTACTCAATTTGTCCAAAGTTCCACCAACACTTCTACAACGAAAAAGAGTAGATAATTAGACATAAACCAAATATCCTAAATTCTAAAAGTTCTGACCAAATTGCCGGGTATATTCATGACAGTACATAAAATAGGCCAGGTTCATTGCATAAATAGGCTAGATTCATTGAAAACCACCACCTTGTTGTACTGGAATGCATATCAATCGAATGATGCATAAGCATCAGGTAGCGGATATATAAAGCTGTCCAAGGTTCTATTATTTGCTAGTACATGTTAATTCATTCAAGACTTCCATGTGAATGCAAAACCTTTTATACTGTGCATTTCAATTACATATGCATATATTATGTTAACTCACTACCTAGTTTATATATATGCACACACTGAAACATGTTATATCCAATTAAAAAAAGATGAAGTCCCTTTAGTATTTTCATTGATCAGTTGTATTGTTTATCAATCAACTGTAATAAACATGTTATTTATATTGATTATTTAGTATTCAATTGTACTAAAATAAGAAATAGATATTGAATTATTTACATTGATTATTAACTTAGGACCTTTTTGGATACACAGTACTTGAAAATCGTAGTATGTGAAAACCATAGTTATGAAATTGTGTGGTTTTAGGCAAAAAAATATATTGTCCTGTTTTGACCTGATACGGAAAGTAAATGTAATTAGGTTATGGAGCACCCCACAACGGTTTCTGTTTATTATGGTGATGGTTTAATTCGTAATGGAGCAGATGGTGATGATCTGAGTGCGTGTTTCCATGTATATGGTGAAATGTCACAACCACAGTTAATGTGTTTCAATGACTTGAAGATGTGGATAATCAGTTTGTTACAACTGAATCCTGCGAGGGATACTGTAAGGGTTGAGGGCCTGTTGCCGGAAGGAAAGAAATGGGTACTTAAGAGACTTAAAGGCGACAAATCGTGGGGCTCGTTTGCACGTCTGGTGACAAATCCAGACAATGGTATCAAAGTCTTTATACTTTACACAGAAGTTGTAAGCGTAGATAGTTCGGAAGGTAGTCATTCCATTGGAGGACCAAGTTACATTGGTAATCTCAATACTGCCAGTGGCAGTGGCAGTGGCAGTGCAGCTATGCCAACTGAAAGAGGCCCGCCGATAAATTTGTTTGGTGACCATCAAGCGGACGCAGGTGATGAACTGCCCGAAATAGAGGCGAATTTCAACGAGGAGGAGTACACCGATCCGTCAGATATGTACGAGTCTCCCGCGGAACCCAGAGGACAGCAGGATCCTATAAATGAATGGAATGATCCATCATCTTTGATGTCAGCTGTGGTCCCTGGAGATCTAAATTTGCAATGGTCTTTCAATGAAGCAACCGTCCAACTTAGACAGTTGTTTCGGACGAAAAACGATGCGAAAAAAACCATCACTACATGGGCTGTTGCACTAAATAGACCATTCCGAGTTGTTAAATCAAATCCGAGCTTGTGGACTGTGAAGTGCCTGGTTGATAACTGCCCATGGTATGTACGGGTGACGAAGCCACAAGATGAGCCTTTCTTTCAGGTGACTAGAGTTGTGGAGCACAGATGTCTGGCGGAGAGCATGTTGCAGCAGCATCGAAATATAAGCTCCGGTTTTGTTGCCAGTATGATACTATCCATCGTAAAAGAAAATACGGCAATGGCACCGAAAGTGATTATTGCACACGTCGCCGAAAAGTACGGCTACAAGATCAATTACGGAAAGGCATGGAGGGCGAAACAAAAGGCGCTTGAGGAGCTTTTCGGGACATATGTAGAGGCATATAACTTCGTACCGAGGCTCTTTCGGCATATATGTCAAGCAAATCCAGGCACAATTACTGAAATCGTTGATACACCGGCTATCGGTTCAGATGGTATTGTCGTACCAGAGTGCATTGTATTGCTCAGATTTTTCTGGGCATTCCAGCAGTGTGTTGCATCTTTTACGTACATGAGGCCCGTTCTTTGCATCGACGGAACATTCTTGATTGGGAAGTATCAGGGGACACTGCTGACTGCTGTGGGAACTGATGCAAATGACCAGCTTCTCCCCATAGCATATGCAGTAGTCGAGGGGGAGAACTATAGCAGCTGGTTGTGGTTTTTGGGGTTACTGAAGAATGGGGTGGTGAAAGATCGGGAGCGTGTGTGCATAATTCACGATAGAAATAAAGGAATGCTGAGTGCAATTGAATACATGCAATCTGGAGTGGATCCATCTCTAACCTGGAATGACTTGCAGAGTCGTTGGTGCTCTCGGCATCTGGGCGCAAATTTTCATACTCGTTTCAAGAGTAGGCGCCTGATGCAGCTGTTCAAAAGACTTGCCAGCAGAATCAACAGTCCAAGTTCACAGCAATATGGAAATCACTGGACGAGAGTACTTTGAAGCTGAACCACGAGCAGGGCAGAGCCAAGACTGAGGACGTGAGCACTGAGGGAAACAATAGGAGGACACCAAGTTTCAGTCAATGGATCCAGCCGAAACCAGTGAAGTGGTCATTGCTGCATGACACAGATGGGGCACGGTACGGCATTATGACAACAAATCTTGCCGAAGTGTACAATTTTGTCCTGAAAGGTGTGCGATGCCTACCTGTTACCGCCATTGTTGAGATGACATTTTACCGCACAATAGCCTACTATGACAGTCGGAGTTCCGCTGCAGCAATACTTGTGCGCGACCCTTTAGTGCATTGGCCCAAGAAAATTAACGACTACCTTGAATTTCGGACGAGAAAGTCATTGTCACACGAGGTGTCCGTCCTAAGCCGGCTGAATGGAAACTATGAGGTCCGGTTACGACACAAATTCGTTCAAGGCACCTTGAGAGCCAGACGGGTCCATGAGTGCAGAATTACAAATACACATGTCGAATGTACATGTAGGAAGCCGCAGCTGCTGCACATTCCTTGCTCTCATGTCATCGCTGCCTGCGCAGTTCCGGGAATCACTCCGACGCAATACATCTCTAAATATTATAGTCTGCAAAACCTGTCTAAGACTTGGGATGGTGTCTTCCACGGATTTGCTGCGATAGGCGACTATTAGGAGATATCGCCTGAAGATGGCGTCACGTGGATCCCGGACAGGAAGCTTCGTATCGGCCATGCGGGCCGACGTCGAACGAGGCGGATACACAATGATATGGATGTAGCCGAGCGTGAAGAAGGACTCCGTAGATGCACAATTTGCAGGCAGCCTGGTCACCGGAGAAACCAATGCCCGCAAGTGGCAGGGACGTCCACAGCATCGACAAACTGAAGCACTTATGTAATATTATTCCACCCTTGTAAAGTTTTATCACTTCTGTAATGTGTTACATACTCTATGTTTCTGTAATATCCAAAAACTAGGTTATTAAGTTCATTTCAAAACATTTATAAACTGGTCCAGTCTCCTAATTTTCTTAACTGCAGTTCAGTCCTTCCAGGCCCACAATTAGCCTAATTTCCCCAGATAGCTCAGAACTGCAATCAGACTGAACAGATAGGATCTCCTACCTATCCTATACAGATTTGTCTTCAGCGTCGAGATCAAATTCAGTTCCTAAGACCTAGAAACTCAACCTAATTCTGTTTTCGAAAACCAGAATACTAAAATACCCTAACTACCCTACTTAATATTTTCAGCCTTCAGTTCAGATGATTCCAGAGTAGATTTCTTCTGGATTTCTCTGGAATCCTAAATCTTAATGTGCTTGCATACCAGTCCTAAAACTTCTCAGCCAAATAAGTCCATTTGACCACTTTTCGTGATTCAGTCCATATTTCATCGCAAATCAGTCCTTTCCTATTTCCTAAAACCCAACAATATATATAACCACATACACAGTAGCAGCCAAGAAACCACGGCTACAGCAAGGTAACCATTGGACCCCAAACTCCCATTTATTAGGGATTATGTTTATTCATACAAGAACTGATTAGAAGATAGTACAGCATTAGTAGCCTATGCATCAGAGATCAGGATTCATCCCTTAAACACCTGAAACCTTCAGACCATCATTGCCACATGAGATACATACCTCCAGCAGCACAATCTCAGTCATAGACATCACAAAATCATAAATCTCATACATAGCAACAATAGAACACCTCACCATCTTGCACCTCTGGCCATCCCAAATCATACACACAAGCGTAGGACCAAGACTGTTAAAGTACACACAAGAGTAGCACATGTTTTCTACCGTCATTTTGCTAATCAATTGTATTTAAATTCGCTTTGGAAATGTGTTTGTGAAATTTACTATTCTGTACCATATAGACTGTTAAAGTAGCTAGACATAGTCTATCATGCATTGGATAAATTCTTATATAGAGACTTGCTGAGTACTTTGTACTCACCCTTGCTTAACAACGAAAATACAGTTGAAGAGAAGCAAGAGATGAGCGAAGCAGGATCACCCGGAGTTTAGAAGGGTTACGTGCTGCACTCGAGTTTTTGCCTGTGGGATGGTCTTGGAGACCAGATAAAACTACTTTCATAAAATCTAGTAGTTGGCCTTGTTGGCCTTTGTATATCGATGTGTATTAAGGCTTGACGGCCATACCTAGGGCCCACTGCAGCGGGTGGGTCCCTCACAGTTTCAATGTAATGTTTGAATGTAAATCATTAATGTAATGTGTTACATTCTCTATGTGTACCTTTTTGTACTCTTGTAATGTGTTACATACTCTATGTTTACCTTTTGTAAGTGAATGTATATTATTTCTAATGTTGGAAATGCATCTAATTGGACAATACATGATAACCACAGGTATGGCCGACGACCAGGAGCTTCCCGAGTTGATTGCACCGCACCATCAGCAGCGGCACCGTGCTGGTCGTCTAGTACAGGGCACCGTTTTGCCCGCGCTGTACACGAGGGCACCGCGGGAGATGTGGGTTTTGGATGAGCGGTTCGTACCTCACTTACTTGAGGCGGGATTACTTCCGTTCGCTCGTATGGTCGATCGGGCACAGCGATTTCCTTTCGACCGATCTCTGATCAGTGCGCTTGTGGACCGCTAGAGGCCAGAGACACACACTTTTCACTTCAGTTTTGGAGAGCTGACTGTGACACTGGAGGACGTTAGTATGCTACTCGGCTTGCCCATCAGAGGAGAGATATATGTTCCCACTGCGATAGACCGAGCTGCATGGCGTCTGGATTTCTTGCAGCGCTTTCAGGGGATTGGGCCAGCAGGAGGGTTCGCGCAGACGGCAGGAGTTCCCCAGGCATACCTCCGTGCTGTTCGAGATGCCGCATTCCCGGTGGGCGCTCCTGAGGAGGTATTCCGCCGTCACCTCGAGGCGTACTTACTATACTTATTTGGGTGGCTGCTGTTCCCTGGCACCCACGGAGACATCTGCGAGCGCCAGTTCGTTCAGCTTGCCAGACTTATTGCGGACTCCGACCTAGGGCAGGTGCCGCAGTTCAGTTTCGGATCGGCCGTGTTGTGCCACACATATAGGGGATTGTGCGATGCCACGAGCAGAGACCAGCCGCATTCTATATTCGCAGGGTGTGCTATACTCCTACAGATTTGGTCGTACGAGCACTTCCCGGTCGGGCGACCACTGGTGCCGCGGGATCAGTTCGCGTTAGGCCATGATATCCGGGACGGCCCGGTGATGGGATGGAGGTGTGCTAGGTTGGGTTTGCGCTGGGCCACGGATCAGACACACCTCTGCTACAGTTCATATGCCATGAGCTTTGATTTGCTACTCGATGATAACGTCATCTGGCGTCCGTGGACAGAGCAGCACATCCAGGACATCGCCCCAGCAGGCCTTTCATCTCTATGCACGCAGGATGCTGCTTATTGGCGTACCCAGGTGCTTCTTGTCTTCTCACACATGGTTGAGGGGTACTCACCTGAGCGAGTTATGCGCCAGTTCAGCCTACGACAGGATGTTCCTGTGCCGCCTCCTCGACAGATCAGACATAGTGTTCACGAGTATGTATATGCCACTTATGAATTATTTTTTATATAACTTAGACATCTATTCTAACTAAACATTTTTTTATCCACAGGCAATCGAGGAAGGGTCGACATAGGGACGATTTCATCGTTAGGCAGCAGCCCTATGTGCAGGAGTGGATGGATCATGCCCACACTCGGACGGTTGAAGAGGACAGACCTTACTGCCACAACATCCACTCTTCGTACCCGGCGTGGTACCGACCTCGCACGTTGTATAGACTGACGGGTGGTCTACCAGTGGCGAGTGCAGAGCCCATCCGTCCTTCGACCATCGACGAGCGCTTCGACCGACGCCTTGCACCGCGGGTTCACTCATCTGTAAGTACTTTACCTCCCCATAACTTAAACACCTTTGCAATTATCATCATTCCATAGTTGCATGTGCATCGTGTCTGTAGCTCGACACCATTGGAGCCATCTCCGCTGATCTAGGTGACATGGAGGTCCGGTTGCGTAATGGTCAGGACGTGAGTAGAGCAGAGATGCAGGCATTTTGTGCGGATGCCCGGCGGCGGATGGATGGGATTCTTGTTGATTTCGGAGTGCTGCTGCCGCCTCCATCATCACCGTCGCCGCCTCGTCCTTCTGCCCCGCATATGCCACCGGTGGATCGCCCTTCTTCGTCGCGCCCTCCACCTCCACAACCACATGTCAGTCATGATGAGGACTCTTCGGACGAGGAGGTCGACATTACTGCGCACATGGTTGCATTGGACCATGGGTTGGGTCATGACTTGCCAACTCCTGCGTGGTACCAGTTTCCTATCCAGTCACAGCATCATCCTACGCAGGCTTTGTACCATGCTGATGCTCCACCTCCTACACAACCGACTCAGCATTCGCAGGCTCCACCATCCGCACAGACACCGCCTGTGCAGACACGACGCATTAGGGATCATCATGCCCCCTCTCGCTACACACCATCCGAGTATCAGCACCAGCCAAAGAGGGGGAGGGGGAGGAGGCAATAGTTTCATGTAGGGTTTTGTTACATTTTGGGATTGCAGGTTCGAACGCGGTAGACAGATTTTGTTTGTTTTTTAGGGTTAGGGGTTCGAACGTGGCTGACGGATTTGGTTTGTTCTCTTTCTATTTAGTAAGAGTATCCCAGAAATATAATTCTTAGAAACTCCCCCCACGTCTCATTTTTGCTTTGCAAGTGCTCACATTTCTACTTTTTTTAACAAGTATTGGCAGTACCATAAGACGGCAAAGCAGTTGAACGCACAAAGAATAATCTTCTAATTTGTTCACATCAATTAGATCCCTATAAAAACGTTATAATCATAAAACAAATTTTAATTTTACACTAACAAAACATGTCTTCATAATTCCATCATAAAAATTAAGTTAATTACTTCATAAGGCATAACAAAAATTAACCGAAGTTGAGGGCAACAGGCCTATATCAACCAGACGTCTCAAAAAAAAATTATTTTCATGGACAGGGCAATGAGTTTAAGACTCTATGTGAATTTATCAAATAGTTTTTATATAAGGCTTCATTTAGATATGTTCCTTAAATAAGGGACAAAATGTACCTTGAGCACAATAGTACATCTAAAAACTTGAGACCGACAAAAAATTATAGCACAAGCGTTGCAACACATACAGGCATATGTATATACATAACACACAACAACAACTCTCATGCTTGCTCTTTCCAAAAAAAAAACAACAAACACAAATAAAAGTTTGACTCATTTCACTGCAATTCTTGAAATACTACTATGTGCAAGTGTATTACATAACACAAAACAAATGTAGCCCAACTGGTTACAGGCTAACACTCCCACACCTGTGACCTAGGTTCAAATCCCAGTCTCACCAATATAAATTTATTTTGTGGTTTCGGCTGCATAAATAAATTTCTTGAAGTACTAGTAAATATGATAATAATGTATAACAGAAAAGTCTCGAAGCAGGGTTCGAATCCCACACCCATTTCTATTTTAATTGTTTCAATCGCTATCCCAGATAGCGACTGAAAGCTGAGCTGGGCCTCGGGCCGTGCCATGCAATCAGTCGCTATCCCAGATAGCGACTGAAGTTCAATCGTGGCCCATAATACGCGACTGAAGGCCATTTTTCAAATTTTAAAAAGTTTCGGACCAGTTTCGAAATTATTTTTTTAATGGGTTATTCGGAAAAAAAATTCCAATAGATCACATTTAATCACTATTTATGAAATTGTTGTGAATGTATAAAATTTTCTTTGTATTTTTCAATAGACTCATCATGGATGGCTAACTGATCACTAGTATTCTTCGTGACACTACATGATGTGCCATACATTTGGCCACGGGCCAAGATTTGGCCAAATCAGATTGGATGGCTCCGATCAATTATGAAAAATCACCAACACATTTTAAAAATATCCCCTAAAAGAATCTATCTTTATTCTTATTTTTTTCTCATTTTCATGTATATATATAGGCTATTTGCCTTCATTTGCAACATTTAGATTTAATCTAGTAACCAAGATTGTAGTTATTATTATTCTATTTAAATTATGATTTCTACTAGATATGTTCCCACTAATGGCATTAGTATCTCTTTGAATGTGGAAAATAGATGGTATGTGTGCCATTTTCATAGATTTGCAATATAAGTGGAAATAACTACTATTCTAGAATGGAATTTCATGTTTCTGATTTATGTACTTGTGTGCAACATGAACACTATTTCTATTTGGCAAATAGCTAGTTTTGTCCAAGTATCAACACATAGAACAATTCAAAAAACTTCTCAGTATGACATGATAAAAGTATCTGTAAAATCTCCTACTAACTAAATGATTCACTTGAAAGAGAATTTAATACATACCAATAGGAGTAAATTAAGGGCAAAAAATGAACAAAAAAATTGAGTGACAATCTTCTGTAAACAGAATTTTTTTTTACATGACACTATCTTCTTTGAGGAAGTTTTACGTGATAATATCAAATTTTGATAGAATTTACTTCTACAGTTTTACATTCACCATAAACGATGGTAATGAATCAAAAGTATGATTGTAAAATTCAAAAAAAATTATACGAATAACCCAATAAAAAAGAGAAAATCGAAAACTAACCCAAAACTTTTAAAAATTTCAAAACTGACTTTCAGTCACGAGCTGGACCTCGCAACTGATCTTCAGTCGCTAGTTGGGCTAGTGACTGAAGATATGGCAAGGCCCAATGTACCGCTGGCCCAGAATCGTGCCACACAGCCTTTCAGTCGCAAGCCAAGCTGATAGCTGTATATAAGCAAACAAATATTTGGTAAGGTTGTGAGCAGGATTCGAACCCTGAACCAACAGGTGAGAGAGCAGTCTCCACACCAGCTAGGCTAGAACACATTTCTGAAAGTTATTGCCATTGCACAGAGTAATACTTCACTTAATCATTGATTGCTTAAATACAAACAACACATATCACATTATTGTATATCCGGGTAATAAGTGTCATATGATTGTAAAAAGATAGATTTTTAATATAGAAAGTTGTACCTTGGAGACAACTTACTCCATAATATTATATACTTTTCACATAATTTTAATATAATTATAAAATGGAAGGATTAGAATTGTATCTTGATTACTATAAAAAGTTAAAAGTATTTTCGATGGCACCGTATATATGCGCATAAGTATTTTCAATGGCAACATAATACTTATGAATGCTACTTTTGTAAGATTTAAAAATATTTGGTATTATTCAGTAAAACATTGAGAAAGCTTCGCAGAGATATTTATTAATTTTCATATCGATGCAGTACTATGCAGTCAAGAGTATGGATGCGTTTTTCTTCTTGGAAGCGTCAAGCTTGCGAAGTGCCGACAAATCAAGTAGCAAGGATCAGCATGCTAATGAGCTAGGGTTTTAGTTGCGACCCTCTCTCGCAACTGAAAGTTAGGGTTTCGGTTTCCATAGAAGAGTACAAAGGCTAGGGTTTTGGTTTTCAGTACAAAGTCTTGATGCGGTAGATAAAATAGAAAGTTACGCGTGTCTGTGACAGTTGCAAAAACAATTGGAACGAAGCCCACAACAGCAAAAGGTGATCAAACTGCATTGCGCCACCTAATCCAAGTAGAGAGTGTCAATCTCACCTTGAAGGTTATTTATAGTATTCCTCTCT
Source organism: Pharus latifolius (assembly GCA_019359835.1). Taxonomy (NCBI): domain Eukaryota; kingdom Viridiplantae; phylum Streptophyta; class Magnoliopsida; order Poales; family Poaceae; genus Pharus; species Pharus latifolius. Next base: position 38,817,866 of record CM033325.1, read on the forward strand.
ACCTCATTCTAATCCAGGTCAAGTCATGACTTGTAATTGCATCTATCCCTCTCCTCTTCGCGGCCACAATATAAGTAGTTTCTACCAGTAGTGTTGTAGGCCCAAGACGTACTTTAGGTAACATCACCTCGACATCTACACATAAAGTCATCTATGTTGGAGGTATCATCAGGCCAGTTGAACTCCTCCGCAGGACGCGTTGTTGGGTACATATCTCCATGGCAAAAGCAATAACAAGGACGTCTGTAGCAACACATGTGTTGAACGTCGTGCATGTTGATCAACAACTCCCCCATGAAGTCGAGCTTCTCACGAAGTCTCTTCTTTCTGCAGAGAAGACAGAGTATCATACGTGCAGCCTTTGCATTCCACTCGGTGTCGAGCCAGAGCAGGAAAGTGCACTTGCGAGCATCTTCCCTCAGACACTCTAAAAATCTCCTCCCGTAGTCATCCCAAACGGAGAATGTGGTAGTCTTCGGCAACAAACCACAGTTGCAACAACATGGGCCTGAACTTTGTCCTTCATCCTACGAACAAAAGTGAATAACCCAGAAAGTAACGCATAAATTGGCGCTTCATTTATGCGTGCTGATTATGTACTTACCTTGGTGCGCCTTCTTCTTTGGCCACGGCTACTGTCGCCCGCCATGTTCAGATGGGCGTGTGAGGGAAGTGTGAGTTGTGTTCTGAGCTCAACGGCTTAATTTATAGAAGTGCAATTCATGAAGAGTTCAATCGTCGGTTGGACGTATCTGTAGGAAAGCAAATGTCTCCGTTGAAAAGATGAAAGGTACAAAAGCTTAAAAGTGGAAAAGACTAATCATATAAAAGCTGAAAAGTAGAAGAGTAGAAAAGTAAAAAAGTATGAAAGATGTATTGTATAAAAGTTGGAAAGCTAACAAAAGCCTACTGAAAACTGAAAAGTATGATAAAACCCTACATCAAACTACTTCCCCCTCCCCCTCTGTGGCCAGCCCTGATACTCCGATGGTGTGCAGTGAGAGGGGGGCTGATGATCCTTGATGCGCCGTCTCCTTGCCAGTGGTGTCTACGCAGATGGCGGAGCCTGGGATGGCTGTGTCGGCTGCATAGGTGGTGGAGCATCGGCAAGAAAGTCAGGCAGCGTAGGATGCTACTGTGTTTAGTTGAGAGGTTGGTGCCATGCGAGAGTATCGAGCTCTTCATCCAAAGAGCTGTCGGTAGGCACGACATGCAGCTATGGAGGTGGAGGGCGTGACGACAACAGGCGGTCCACTGGCGGCACATGCAACGAAGGACTGGGCGCCGACGGTGATGACAGGGGAATCATGGTCAAGTGAGGTGACAGCAGCACTCTGAAATCAACCATAATCTAATCAACTCGCCGCTCGACATCTACACAATACGCATACAAATCGTCACTGGGCACGCCCCCACTGTTGCAGATCCTAACCATCATGTCACGTGCACCAACAGAGACGGCGCCGAGGGTGTCGAGCTGCGTACACGAATTAATGCAATTATAGAATGACAATCCATGTGAAAGTAAAGTTGCAGAGAGTTAAAGAACTCACACAGGAGTGGATTCGCCCAGGAAGGCGTCGATCGAAGCCCTTGTTGATAGTGGTAGGACGGACAGACTCATTAGGTGCAGCTGGTGGACCGCCCGCCAATCGGTAGAAGGTGCGAGGTCGGTACCACAACAAGTACGCAAAATGGATGTCATGGCTATAAGGTCTGTCCTTCGCGACCATCTGTGTGTGGGCCCAATCCATCCACCCCTCCACATAGGGCTGCTGCTGACAAACAAAATCATCCCTTCCTCGACAGTTCCTCAATTGCCTACAGACAAAACAAACTAGTGACATAAATCTTTTATAAAGTCACGTGCGAAAGTAATGCATATCGGACATGCACGTACTCGTGAACATGGTGCAGGATATGTCGGGGAGGTGGCACCGGAACATGCTGGCCTAGGCTGAACGGCACATAACTCGCTCAAGCGAGTACCCCTCAACCATGTGCGAGAAAACCAGAAGAACCTGAGTACGCCAGTAAGCAACATCCTGCGTATAGAAAGAAGAAAGACCAACTGGTGCGATGGACTGCATGTGCTGCTATGTCCACAGATCCCAGATGACGTTGTCGTCGAGGAGTAGATCGAAACTTGTGGCATACGAAGGATAGTAGAGGTGCACCTGATCCGTGAACCACCTCAAATTCAGCCTAGGTCACATCCATCCCATCATAGGGCCGTCCCTCATATCACCAGCCAACACGAACTGATCCCATGGCACCAACGGTCGGCCGAAGGGGAAATGCTCTTATGACCACATCTGCAAAAATATGGTGCACCCCGTGAAAAGAGAGTTCACTTGGTCTCTGCCCGTGGCGTCGGACAATCCCCTGTAGGTGTGGCAGAGTATAGTGGATCCGAAACTTAACTACGCCACGTGCCCTAGCTTAGAGTCAACAATACTCCTAGTGAGCTGAACAAATTGCCGCTCACAGATGTCTCCATGGGTGCCAGGGAAGAGAAGCCACCCAAACAGGTACAGCAAGTATGCCTCAAGATAACGCCTGAAGACCTCCTCTCGAGCAGCCACGGGGAGCACAGCATCACACACAGCGAGCAGGTAACTCTGGAGAACTCCCACAGTCTGTGCAACCCCCCCCCCCCCCCCCCCCCCCGCCGCTGGCCCTACACCCTCGAAGCACTATAGGAAATCCAGGCGCCATGCAACTCTGTCGGTGGCCGCGGAGACATATATGTCCCTGCAGATAGGTAGGCCAAGCAGCATGCTGACGTCCTGTAGCGTGATGGTGATCTCGCCGAAACTGAAGTGGAAGGTGCGCATCTCGGGCCTCCATCGGTCCACAAGCGCACTAACCAAGGCTCGATTGAAGGGGAATCGTCGAGCCTGATCTACCATGCAGGCGAACGGCAGTAGTCTGACCTCGAGCAAATGAGGCGCGAACCGCTGATCCAGAGGCCACATCTCCCGCAGTGTCCTCATCCAAATAGCTGGCAGAACGGTGCCCTATAGAAGGCACCGAGCACGATGACGCTCCTGATGGTGCTGTGCAATCAGCTCGGTAAGCTGATGATCGTCTGCCATACCTGTAGTTATCAAATATTGGTTGACAAATTGAAACATTACAATTAATTAACATACATTTAGTATTACTTAAGAAAATTCACAACAATGCATTGCAACATTACAGTTTTATTTAAGGAAATTCACAACAACTCATACAAAAAAAAGTGAATTGCTTCAGTTTCTCGAAGAATTTGTTGTGCCTAGCACCTACGGGCATCGATTTCTTGTGTGACTAGGCTGCCTGCAAGCGGTGCATCTATGTAGGTCATCTTCACGCTCCACTGCATCCATATCATTGTGTATCCTCCTGGCTCAACATTGGCTGACATAGCTCACAAGGAGCCTCTTGTATGGAATCCACGTGATAGCATCTTCCGGCGATAGCTCTCGATAGTTTCCCCTCGCGGCAAACCCGTGGAAGACACCCTCCCAAGTTTTCCACAAGTACTACAGAGTATAATAAGTTGAGATATACTGTGCCAGATTGATTCCAGGAACGGAGCAGGCAGTGATTACATGGAGCAAGGAATGTGCAGCAACTGAGGCTTTTTGCATGTACATTCGGCATCTACATTTGTAATTTGGCATTCGTGGACTCGACCTGCTCTCAATGTGCCATGGACATGTTTGTGCCTTAGCCAAACCTCGTAGTTTCCATTCAAACGGCTTAGCACTAAGACATCATGTGTCAATGACTTTCTCTCCCAAAATTCAAGGTAATCATTAATCTTTTTGAGCCAGTGTACTAAAGAGTCATGCACAAGTGCTGATGCTGCCAAACTCCTACTGTCATAGTATGCTACTGTGCAATATAATGTCATCTCAACTATGGCAGTGAGTGGTGAGCATCGCACACCTTTCAGGACGAAATTGTACACCTCAGCCAGATTTGTCGTCATGATTTTGTACCATACTCCGCCTGTGTCGTGTAGCAATGACTATTGACGATTGGAACCAAGGTTCCTAGTCGAACTTATACAGATTTGTAATGTTTACTGTGGAAGCAATTTCAGATGAAGCCCAAGTAAATCACGGTATCTATAAATCTAATGACATGAATTTTATACAGGTTCAGGCCCTCAAAGGATTGAGTAATAACCCTACTTCCTATTGTGTTTTCACTATCAGTATGATGAATTACACAGAGAGATTGATACAAAGTCTAACAATCTCTTATTATATTTGTCTAAGAAATCCTTTGAGGGGTTTGGCAGTTGTCAGCAACTTCCAGAAGTTGTGATGTGTGGTTAAGATATGCGGTTATAGCATAACTGCATACTCATCCTTATCTTCTTTGATGGTTGTCACATTCGTAAGGAAGTTACATTATCCTGGGATCATGTTTGGGAGAACCAACCACTACCCAGGATTAATACAAATCCTTAATAGCCATGGTCACGTACTGACTACGACCATGTATTGGTTTTGCTCCTATCTCCTCGACCTCTATGGTCGTAGGAAGATGTCTCCATGACCATAGTACTCATGGGTATATGAGATCGTAGTCTCTTTCCATTGTCTCTACGACCATGGAAAGGTATAAATAACTCAAGTCTCGCTCTACAGTCTTTGCGACTATAAAACGATATGAGCGACTAACTCAGGTAATAATCTCCGTCAATGAAAACTTCTCCTTTGGTTTGGGTTGAATCCATTGACTGAAACTAAGACGCCTCCTGCGGTTTCCCTCATCAGTAACGCCTCCATTTTCCGGTTCACCTGGCTCTTGCATTTCCTTCAACGTACTCTTGTCCAATGACTTCCATATATCTAAGAACTTTGACTCTTGGTTCCGCTTGGCAAGCCATTTGAACACCTGCATCAAGCGCCTACTCTTGAAATGGGTGTGAAAATTCGCGCCAAGATGTCGAGAGAACCAATGACTCTGTAGGTCATCCCAAGTCAGCGATGGATCCACTACCGATTACATGTACTCGATCACAATTAGCATTCCTCTGTTTCGATCGTGAATTAAGCACACGCACTCCCGATCTTTGACGACCTCATTCTTTAGTTTTCCCAAGAACCACAGCCAACTATTGTAGTTCTCCCCCTCGACCCCTGCATATGCTATGGGGAGAAGCTGGTCGTTGGCATCAACTGCCACAACAGTCAGTAGATTACCCTCGTATTTTTCGGTCAAAAATGTTCCGTAAGTGCAAAGCATAGGTCTCATGTACCTAAATGATGCAACGCATTGCTGGAATGCCTAGAAAAATCTCCGCAGCACCATACATCCAGGAATCACAACACCCTCTAAGCCAATTGCCGACATATCGACAATTTCGGTGATTGTGCTTGGATTTGTTTCGCACATGTGCCAAAAGAGCCTCGGTATGAAGTTGTATGCCTCAACATATGTCCCAAAAAGCTTTTGCAGCGCCCTCTATTTAGCCCTCCATGCTTCCCGTACTTGATCTTGTACCCGTACTTTTCCGCGACTTGTGCAATAATCACTTTCGGTGCCATTGCCGTATTTTTCTTTACTACTAATAGTATCTGACTGGCAACAAAACCGGTGGTGATATTTCTATGCTGCTGCACCATGCCCTCTGCTAGACATATGTAGTCTACAACTCTGGTCACCTAAAAGAAGGGCTCAAATTGTGGCTGTGTGACGCGTATGTACCACGGACAGTTATCGACTAAGCACCTCACAATCCACAAGCTCGAAGTTGATTTACCCACCCAAAATGGCCTACTCAGTGAACAGTCCACGCAATGATGGTTTTTTCACATCTTTCTTAGTTCGAAACAACTGCCGAAGCTGGACGGTTGCTTCATTATAGGACCATCGTGAATTCAGCTCATCAAGAACCACAGCGAACATCAAAGATGATGGATCAGTCCATTCATTTATAGGATTCTGCTGCTCCATGGGTTCCTCGGGAGATTCATACATATCTGACAGATCAGTGTACTCCTCCTCATTTAAATTCTCCTCCAATTCGGGCAGTTCATCAGCTGCATCTACTTGATGGTCGCCAAACCGAGTTATACGCGAGACTCTTGCTATTTGCATAGGTACACTAGCAGTTGCACTAGCATTGGTACTGGCACCGGCACTACCACTGCCACCTTCAGTACTGACATTAGCGGAATGAATGCCTTCCAAACTATGCACACTTAAGATTTCAGCGTAAAGTATGATGACTCCGCCACCATAGCCTGGATTTGTCACAAATCGTCCAAATGAACCCCACGATTTGTCAGATTTCAGTCTCTTAAGAACCCATTTATTTTCCTCCGGCAGCATGCCTTCAACCCTGAGAGTATCCATCATAGGATTGAGTGGTAACATCGACTAACCACATCTCCAAATCATTGAAAGACATTGACTGTAGTTGTGCCATTTGACCATAAACATGCATACAGGCACCCAAATCATCACCGTTTGCTCCATTACAGATTATACCAGCTCCGTAATAAATGCAAACCATACTAGGTTACTCCATAGCCTAATAAATTTGTCATTATGTGTTAGGTTAAAACAGGACATTGCGTTTCTTCTATCGTAAACAAAACAATATTTTTCATATAATGATGCGCAATAACTAAGAGTAATATAAAATAACCTAAATCCATACAAGACACTGTTACCGCACAAAGCTATCTGACCTACATCCTAGTGTGGAGCGGAAATTTAAATTTTTACCTGTCCTAAATCCGAGGGTAAAGCGGAAAATTAAATTTCTAAACCCTAAAACCCTAGAATAATATAAAACAAATATTTAAATCTACATATGATTTCGATCCTTTAATACATGTCCTAAGGTGAAGCAGAACTTTAAATTTTTACCTGTTCTAAATCCTAGGGTGAAGCGGAAAATTAAATTTTTAAACCCTAATACCCTAGAATAATATAAAATAAATATTTAAATATACATATTATTTCGATCCTTTAGTACCTATCCTAGGGTGAAACAAAAATTTAAATTTTTACCTGTCCTAAATCCTAGGGTGAAGTGGAAAATTAAATTTCTAAACCCTAAAACCCTAAAACTCTAGAATAATACAAAATAAATATTTAAATCTACATATTATCTAAGAGTTAACGAAAATTTACCCCAATGAACAAATTGTCGAAAACCGAAAGTTGGTGAATAGCCGAAAACTGCCTCCACTTTTTTCTCCTCTTTTCCTTTCTCTTCTTCACTTCTCTTTCTTCTCTTCTCTCTCTACCTTTTCTTCAAATGGCTGTGAAAATGACTGTTTACTGCGCCCAATTTTTTATATATAGCTTTCAATCGTTAGCCAGGCTAGGACTGAAAGGCTGCATGGCACGGTCTTGGGCCAGCGGTGCATTGGGCCGTGCCACATTTTCAGTCGCTAGCCAAGCTAGCGACTAAAGATCAGTCACGAGGCCCAGCTCGCGACTGAAGGTCAGTTTTGAAGTTTTTAAAAGTTTTAGGTTAGTTTTCTATTTTCTTTTTTTATTGGATTCTTCGTAAAAAAAAATATTCTAAAATTCAATGAAAATTGTGTTAGGCAAGGAAAAAGACCACAATTAGTTTCTTTATAATTATGTGAATCCCGCGTTGGACTTCGCCTTATACATGCAAAACATCCTCTTTGTAAAAACATAGAATAAGATGGTCCCGCAAATAAAAAAATATTATCTCGACCGCGTGAGGAGAGAGAGGATGCCTGGCAAGGCTTCGACCGCCCACGCTATGACAAGCCGGCCCCACTAATGCCCGGCTGGTCAAGGCACCTGCGTTGGACTAGTTGAGGACGCCCGAGGATGCAGTTTATGGGGTCCATGGTTTGACCGCCCGTGCCTCCAGTAGGATCAAGGATACCGATTAGAGTGGGAGTGAATAGGAGATTTTTTAAAAAAAATTTCAACTAAACAATTTTTGCAAGACGTTTAGGATAACCTAGATTTCGAAAAGGCTTTACAAACAATCTAACATCTAGTTGCAATTAATCAATATGGAATACACAATACAACATGCAACAAGATTAATTTAAACAATTGTGTCAAGGTAAATACAAAATGTATAAGAGAGAAACAATTGACACAATAATTTTTACTGAGGTCTTGGAGACTCGCCCGATCTCCCCTACTCCTCATTGAAGCGCTCACGCGTGAGCCTCGCTTCTATATCCACGAAGGATACTCCACTCGGGTTGCTCTAACTCCACTCCGGATAGGCGAGCACCAATACCTTTCACAAGCTCTTGCCGGCCTCTCCGACAAACTTCAACGGAGAGATCGTGACTCTCCTCCAACACCATCTAGGCAAAGGCGATCGTCAAGAGTAACAAATCGAACACGCTCACTTGAATGAATCAAGTACTAGAAACTCAAATGATGCAAATGGATGCACACACACTAGCACTAGCTTACAAATGGTGAATGAAGTGCACTAATTACTCTTAGCTTCTAACAAATGCTTCTCTCTAATTGCTCTCAAAGATTTGGCTCAAATCTTGGCTTTAAATGCAATAGAATGATTTCAAGAGTTTGGCTAGCTTATGCACAGCAATTTTGACTTCTTGAGCACCCACAAATGAAGGTCAACACGAAGTATATATAGCCCTCTCAAGAAACTAGCCGTTTGCAACTAGCTGACGAAATTTTGTACAGGCCGGACACTGTCCAGCCAGTGCAAGTCAATACGACCATTGCAAATGTGTCAGTTACCGTTGGGCTGTTTTTGTGAAAGCTGGACAAATGATCTTTTGTCCAGACAAAAAGCCCGGACAGATGCATTTTTCTCTGGTTCATGTTTCAATTAAGGCTCACACGATTTCTATAGGCTGGATAATGTTCGGCCTGTCCCAGACAAAAACCCCCGGACGAATGTATATGTCTCTGGTTACAAGCCAAATAAAACTCTCAAGTTTTATACAGGCCAAACAATGTCCGGCCATCACAGACAATGTTCGGCCTTCCCTGGACAAAAGCTCCAGACAAATCTATATATCTCTGTTTATGTTTTGCAAAAGCCACTAGAGTTTTGTACTGGCTGGACAATGTCTAGCTATCACAGATAATGTCTGGCCTGTGCAAACCAAAAACAGGACTTTACCATGTTTACTCTAAACTCAAATCTGGGTATTTCGAAATGCAATTCTTCTATTTTCTCACAGATATGTCTGCTGACACTCAGCAAAGACCACGACCAAGTTTGATTTAAGAACATAAAGCTACTGGTCGAATATCCAATCGAAAACAGGTGATTGAGTGGATTTGGTCAAGCGTACGCAATCGAGCTGAAAACTGGTACGACCAGTTTGAACTCCTACGACCACAACTAGCTCCAAACAAAAATAAGATCATGAGTAGCTCTAGTAATAAAACAGGATGCTTTAGCTAGCGACCACGACTAAGTGCAATTTTCAAAACATTCTTTAATGCAAACAAACTACACTTAGATTTTCTAGCAATGCAATAGGTGATTAAGAACTAGTGCAAGATGATATGAATGCATATGAGCTTCCACACTAGATCGACTCAAGTTACTAGTTTCCGACCCCTCTTAATAGTACGGTCAAACTAGTAAAAAGAAGCCCTATCAAACCTATCAACGATTGGGAGTCAGATCCCTAGTCAATCTTATGCAATTTAGCTGTGTAAAAAGTGGAGACCTTTCAAGACGCTCACTAGGTAAGTTAAGATAATTATGTACTGGAGACACAGAGAATTATACAGGTTCGGGTCCTCAAAGATTTAAGTAATAACCCTACGTCATGTGATGTTTTGACTATGTATGTAAGTAATTACAAAGAGGGGGGAGATTGTTACAGAGGGAAGCTAACAATCTCTTTATCTATCTTTGTCTATGTCTTCTCTTCGTCAGATCTCTCTTCTGGTATGCTTGTTGCACTTTTATAGTGATTGAAAGGGTGCCAACATGGAGTAGTTTCGGGAGGTTAGACGGTATGCGGTTTACAGGTAACTGCATATCTTTACTCCCTGGTGGTTATCTTCACGAATGGGAGAGGAAGTTATCTTATCCTGGAACCATGACTAGAAGACTCAATCACTACTCATGTTAGACATGACTCTCTCGATGCTATGGTCACGTATAGCCTGCAACCACAGGTCAGTACTAAGGTCATCTTTAGTTATGCGACATTCTGGTTCATAGGAAACTGAGCTCTGCGACCATGGAGCCATATACCATATCCGAAATGTCTTAGACATGATATATTTCATGAACAGATGACTAACCCAAGTAATATTCATTGTCAGCTAGCCCCAAAATTTAAAGCAACAAAAATTTTATTACTTCGAATTTAAAATTTTGAGAATATATCATCCGATGTTTCTCCTTCTTCTGTTGTTTTGAAGACGTTGCTTCCAACATGTGAAGGTTTGTTTCCCAAGAAGAACTCTGAGATAAATTCAATAAGTCATCATTAAGCCTTTTGCAACAAATTGAGGCAAAAAACTTAAGTGCATTTTTAAGAACTCGAGGCTTCTGTGAATACGAATCGACGCCTCCGGACTCTATAAATAATGAGACCCTTTGTTATAAGACTTACAAGTTTTCATTTGCTAAGTCTTTAGAACTTCTTTTCAACTTCTTACTTCAATTCTCCTTCTCTGTTCTCATCTCAATGGTGAACCGAGACTCCAAAAAGATTGTTGAGAGCGATGAAGAAGAAATGGAAATAGAAGAGGAGATTGAACAAGCACTTCAGAAGGTAATTCTCTTCTGAAGAATATGCGTGAATCTTTCCTTTTGGTTGGATGTTTCCAAAATAACACATTTTGGAATTCTTTAGATGTTTGAGGATTCGACATCTTCGAAGAAGAGGTCTGGGGATGATGCATGATCATCAAGTGGAACTTCATCCAAGAAGCTAATGGGAACTGAAGACTGGGTTGCCACATTACCCCAAGCTTCTGCTTTGCATCCAACTTCCGTTCCACCCTCAGCTTTTGCCACCCAGGTTATAATCTTCCACATCTTATGTCCTTGTTGCATAGTTCTGGAACTAACCCTTGTACATACAGGAGGACAAAGCCCTGTGGGTCCTTAGCGAACAGCTTATGAAGATAGAGGTTCTTCTAAAGGAGAAGACTACTTTGTGCAGAACTCTCCAAGAAGAAAAAGAAAGGATTGAGGAGCAGTCCCTCAAGCGAGGGCGCAACCTCAATACTGTCTACATGGTTATCGATCGGTTGAGGGAGAGCCACAGCAGGGCTATGGATGATGCGAGGTTGGCTCGCGAAGAGCTTGACCTCGTGCGAGGGCAGAGGGATATCTCCAATTCACTTAGGACTAGTAGTAGTCTCGTTATAAGAGACGATATAGATAGATTAAGGGACGTTGCCGAACCTCTTGGGGCAGCTAGTGTTAATCCCACTAGTGATAATTTGTCTCCTGGAGAAGTTTGTAAATTACTTTCTGATCAGGTTGACGCTTTGGTCGCCTGCATCCCTTATCTATTTAAAGAATGTAAGAAATAAATTTCTTTTTCTTTAATGATTACGCATGATCTATAACCAGTTGTGAATTCTCACTTTGATTTAAGTGAATGTCTCTGTGTGAAAAAAATGGCTACAGGTAAATGCCTCTGCGACCATAACATCCACAGGTAATTAATACTATGTCCATGGATACTGTGATAACGAATCAAAGTAATATAAAACTAGGACAAAATTTCTGTATGAATAAAAAGATTATAGGCAAATTCTTCTATAATCACAATATTCATAGACAAGATAGGGAACACTAAGGATTACATTGAGACTATAGGGAGCACTGAGGTCACAGGATTACATTGAGACTACAGAGTAGCATTGAGATCTTAGGATTACCCTGAGACCATAGAGTAGCACTAAGATCACAAAAATCCCATTATAATACGATTATTTGTACCGTAGCCCTGAATGTGAATAAAATGACCTTTCAGTTTCCAAAAAGATGCATTTTGTTTCAAATTCTATTAGGGTTAACAATATAGTTTCGGGTTCAATCCGTGAAAACCCATTATAAGAAAATATTAAAATAATGAATATAGCAGGTAGTGGCCTTGGGCATATAAAAGGAGTTACCTTCGTTGAGAAGCTTCAAAGAACCCTCTTTTACATCCGCCACTCCACCGCAGAAAACCCTTGTTGTTCACCCTTGCTCTCATCGCCACCAAAAACCTTCATCTTTCCAAAGATCTTCACAGGCGTCCTGGAGCCGATCGAGCCATTGCGACACTGAGAGTTTAGCAGCACTGGAGAAAGAGGAAATTCTTCCCCCTCAGCTGCTAATCAATTGGCGGCCCACAGGGAAACGAGAAGAAACCCCCAATGTCCAGGAGAATGAACTGGTGATTTTTGAAGACTTTCTGCAATGTGGATTTCGACTGCCAGAAAGCAAATTTCTGCAAGATATCCTGGCACACTTCGACTTAGAGCTGGTAAACCTCCACCCCAATGCTGTCCTCATTCTGGCTGTCTTCTAGCACTTGTGCGAGGCTTTTGTTGGAGTGTTGCCATGCGTAGATCTGACCACGGGAACAAACCTACAAGAAACAACATCTGCTGCACCCGTGGTCGAGGAAAGAACTGTTCTCGCAGTTCAACCTGTTAGGAAACCCGAGAACCAGCTAAAAACAACCTTCAGCAGTTTCTTAGAGGTAAGTAAAAATTTTTACCCACTCTCTAATTTAAGCTCTCAGGAATATCCATGTTCAAACAACAAGTTTCACTGTGTTTCAGGATCTAACCCAAATGTCGACCAAGTCAAAAACTTTAGCACAGCTAATCGAGGTCGCACAAAAGGAGATCAGCCGTCTACAGTGAATATCCATACCTTGTTTATACTAACCTGAACATCATCCAAGTATCATGAATACCTCTATGGCCACAGGGAAAACTCTTCATTGACGAAAAAGCATGGCTAATTGACAAGGTCAGGAAGAAACTGCGGCCATAAAATTTTCCTCTATGGAGAAAGAACTCGACGAGGTTTAGAAAAAGCTTGCCTGTAAGTTCACTTTTAAGCAAGAGATGTTATTTCCTTACATGAACTGTTGTAATCTCATTACTTTGTTCATGTAGCACAAGAGGAACAAATAAAGGTTCTTTGCAAGGAAGGAGATTATTTCAAGCAGAAGTGTGTCCAGACTGAAACTCAAATCGGACAACTTCTCGCAACCATCAAGCACCAACATTCAACCATAGAATCGTTCAAAAAGACTACTGAAACTGTCTGCGAAGAGAGGAAAACCCTAAGGGAGACAATCTCAAACTGCAACAGTATTCAATCAGAAGCTTTCAAAAAACTGAAGATGGTTGCGAATCTACTAAAGGCTGTTATAATTGATCCTCGAAAGGAAAATTTAAGCCTTAGTGAATCTTGTAAATTGGTCGTGGCTCAAACTGAGTCACTTCTCGAGTACCTCCCTGAAGACACAAACAGGCAGAAAGAGGCATTGAAGACCAACGTTGGATCTGTGGCCTCTGTCATTTTGTGCAAACTAAGGCATCATCATGGTCCAGACATAAGTCTAAAACCAGTGGTGGAAGATGCTGTATTCGAGAATGAAGATCAGCTTGCAACTATAATGGAAGAAATCAAGCCCTTAATTGAAAAGCTCTTGAAAGAACTCTAATTTTAATGATCTTACCCCTTATTCTTTCCTTGTAACAAACAATTGAAGAATCAAACTTTTTGATTTACTCAAGTTTGTGTACCTACACATTTTGGTCATTAACAAAAAATATGCAGATGCATGCATTGTGGAAAAATGTACTTAATTTTGTCTCATATTATGGCCGTATTCCCCTAACCCCCTCTTGAGATCATACATACTAAAAATATTGTATTATAATCTCAGGAAATAAAAACAATATGGCTTAAAGATGATCAAGAAATACCTAGTGAGCCTCTTATACGTTAAGAAACAGTTTTAGAAAGAAATGTCTCAACTAGATATGATCATCTAGTCACACAAATACTTAATAAAAATGCCAAAGTTTATTACGAACAGACAACCACTCGAATGATCAGAAACATACAAGTAAGTCCCGTATGCGTTGAGAAACGGCTTATCTAGGGATGTCTTAACTAGATATGATCATGAGATCGGTCAGTGAATCCATGTTGGTCATTATAATAAGACGGTTATTTCTGACCAGCCCTCGAGTGCAGCTCAATAAAGAGAGGAAAAAGGTCAGGAATAAAACCATGATGTAAAGCGAAAAAAGTACACCATGTTATTTTTAATAAAATCATGCTAATTGAACAGGAAAATCGAAATGGAAAGACTTACATGTAAAACTTGCGTAGCTGATCTATATTCCAAGTATTGGATACATCTTCCATCGCCAATCGAGCTGATCCTGGTCGCGGCATTGAGACCACAGTATAGGGGCTTTCCCACTGAGAGGAGAATTTGTTGCGATTGGACTGGTTTTGAATTTTTCGTAAAACCAAGTTGCCCACGTGAAGACTACGAGGTCGCACCCGTTTACTATGGTATTTATGTAAAGATTGTAAATATGCTGATGACTTAATCAATGCCCGATCACATTTTTCTTCAAGAAGAATAATGTCTTGGACACGTTATTCATGCTGATCAGAATGATCAAATTGATCGACACGAACAGATCCAATACGGATTTCAATAGGTAATACGACTTCATCACCAAATACCAACTGAAAAGGCATCTCACCAGTAGCTCGACTGCATGTAGTGCGTAGTGCCCATAGAATGGAGTAGAGTTCATCTACCCAAGCCCCCGAGCACATCTTAAGGTGATCGAAAACTCGTTTCTTGATGCCTTATAATATCTGCCCGTTGGCACGTTCAACGGCACCATTGCTCTATGGATGAGCAACGGATGCAAAACATACCTTGGTCCCGATATCGTCGCAATAGTCCAGAAAAAGACCACTAACGAATTGGGATCCGTTGTCGGTAATGAGACAACTTGGAACACCAAATCGTGTTACAATATTCTTATGAAAGAATTTCTTCGCCGCAGCGGCAGTTATATTGCAGACTGGTTCAGCCTCAATCCACTTGGTAAATGTGTCAATGGCTACGAATAAAAACTTATACCCATTTACTGCTTGGGGCATAGGGCCCACTATGTCTATTCCCCATACCGCGAACGGCCAAGTTGAGGGAATAGTTTGTAAGGCATATGCAGGCTGGTGAACTTACCGTGCATGAAATTGACACTATAGGCATGTCTTGACCAAGTGCTTGGCATCATCAAGTGCTGAAGGCCAATAATAACCCTATCGAAAAGCTTGTCCGACCAGCGTCCGATAAGATGCATGTGCACCACATACACCACCATGAATGTCCTTCAAGAGGGATTTACCTTCCTCTTGAGATATACAGTGTATGAACACTCCTTGAGTACTCTTTCTATACAAAACCCCATCAATAATTTTGTATAGATGCGCCTTTTGTATTAACCGATCACTTTTGGTTTCATCCTCGGGCAAGGTCCCATGTTCGAGATAGATCCGCAATGGTCGGATCCAATCTCCATCATGCTCAAGGTCAGTGATGTGAACTATCACCTCGTCATCCTCAACTAGAAACGTAATCGAGGGATATTTCAAGTGTTCGACAAACACTCCTGTCGGAGCGGATGTACGTGAGGACCCAATTTTTGATAATTGGCCTGCGAGAACATTCTTTCTTCGCGGAACAAATTGGACTTCGAAATGACTAAAGTGTTTTTCCAATTTCCTCACCTCGTCCAGGTACTGAGCCATTGTCTCATCGGAGGTGTTTTACTCCTTGCTTACCTGGTTTACGACTAGGTGTGAGTCTCCCCTCACCACTAATCGATGGACTCCAAGGAATTTTGCTGCTCGAAGCCCAGCAAGAAGTTCTTCATACTCTGTCGTGTTGTTGGTCACAAAAAAGTGTAATTGTATGACATACTAGAGTTGGTTGCCTTGAGGTGTGATTAAGACTACTCCAGCCCCTGAGTGTTGAAAACTACAAGAGCCATCAAAGTACATCATCCAATGGTCGGTGTGTTGTAAATCCACAGATTCTTGCAAAGGCAGGCCGGGATTAGTCCATTCAACCACAAAATCTGCAAGAATTTGAGATTTAACTGCTACTCGAGGAGTGAAATGAATGTCAAATGCTCCAAGTTCCACTACCCATTTCGCCATGCAACCAGATACTTCCGGATTACGGAGAATGTCTCCTAAGGGAAAGGACGACGGCACAGTAATCTTATGTGCTTGAAAGTAATGTTGTAGCTTCCGTGAAGCCATCAGAAGAGCGTAAAGTAATTTTTGGACTTCAGGGTAACTCTCCTTTGGTCCATGAAATACTTCTCTTACATAATAAACTAGTTGTTGCACACCTTCCCTTTTTGTGACCAAAACTGCGCTAACTGCGTGAGGTGTGGCCGCCAAGTAAAGAAGTAATGATTCCCCCAAAATTGGAGAGACCAATACTGGCGGACTAGACAAATATGCTTTGACCTCTTGAAAGGCTTTCTCGGCTTCATCCGACCAGGTGAAACCAATGTGCTTACGTAGAATCTTAAAGAAAGCTAACCCATGTTCGCCTAACCGCGATACAAAATGGCTTAAGGCTGCCATGCGACCTGTTAGGCTCTGGACATCCTTCATGGTCGAAGGATATCGCATTTGCTCAATGGCCCTAATTTTCTTAGGATTAACCTCAATTCCTCTTGAACAAACAAGGAAACCTAAAAGTTTTTGAGAAGAAACTCCAAAAGAGCATTTCTTGGGATTCAACTTTATTCCATATTTATTCAAGTTACAAAAGGTTTCAGCAAGATCATCTATGTGACTAGAGCTTTAAAAACTCTTTACAACCAAGTCATCGACATAAGCTTCTAGGTTACACCCTAATTGGGAAAGAAAGGTCTTTTGCATCAAGCGCTGATAAGTGGAACCGGCGTTCTTGAGTCCAAATGGCATCCTGACGTAGCAATAAGTACCAAATGGTGTGATGAAGGAATTTTTCTCTTCATCTTCTTCTGCCATGCTAATTTGATGGTACCCTGAGTAAACATCCAGGAAGCTCATCAGTTCACAACCCGCTGTAGAATCGACCAACTGATCGATGCAAGAAAGGGGAAATCATCCTTCGGGCATGCACTATTTAGGCTGGTGTAATCGACGCACATGCGCCACTTACCATTTGACTTTAGGACCATGACTGGGTTCGCAAGCCACTCAAGATGATCGACTTCACAAATAAATCCCGCCTTTTGGAGTTTGTTTAACTCCAAACAGATGGCTTCTTGTCGGTCAGTAGCAAAGCGTCTGAGCTTTTTCTTTATTGGTCGCCGTCCAGACCAGATTGCTAGCCTGTGCTCAATCATTTCCCTTGGGACTCCAGGCATGTCGGATGGTTCCACGCAAACACATCTGCGTTAGCCTGGAGGAAAGTAATGAGCTCGAGTTCCTATTTTTCATCCAAACCTGATCCAATCCGAATGGTTCTAGACAGATCTTCTAAGTACAAAGGAACAAACTTCAATTTCTTATCTGGTTGCGGGGCGACTTTGATTGCGTCTGGTGACGTGGTCACAACCTGTATATCCCGAAGGGGAAGTTGGTCGACCAACTCCTGAGATAACCAATCACAAGTAAGAGCCATATTGTGGCTACCTCGGACCGAAATCACACCCTTTGGGCCTGGAATCTTGACGCACTGATAAGTGTAATGCGTCGCCGTCATGAACTTAGCAAGTGTTGGCCTGTCAAAAATAGCGTTATATGCTGAATCACAATCAATTACATCGAATGTAATTAATTCTGTTCGAAAATTGTCTGGTTCTCCCAATGTTACCGGTAATACAATTTGTCCGATCGGCATCATTGAGGGACCAAGGATTATACCATAAAACGGATGAATTATGGGTTTGATCTTTGAGCGAGGAATTTGCATCTCATCAAGAACTTTGACTAATAACAGATCCATAGAACTACCTCCGTCGATCAATACTCTCTCAACCTTAGCATTGCTAATGATAGGGATAATGACCAAAGGGAATCTCAACGGTCATGTTAAACCCCTGCGACAATTGTCCCGGTCGAAAGTTAAGAGAGTTTCCGACCAGCGGGGGAATTGAGGCTCCCCAATTGGAGCTTCAACTTTATTTACCTCACGGTAAAGAGATTTGAATTGACGCTTAGAAGAATAAGAAGAAGAGCCACCAAAAATAACATTTACGTGATTTTGGGGTACCTGATAGGCCATAACTTCATCTTCATCAGCTTCCCTAACCTCGCAAGATTGTTCTTTCTCTGGTATGGTCGGCATGGGTCCAGTTCCCTGGTAAAAGTCGTCCAGATGCTTCAACCAGCTACAACAATTCTTGAGATCATGCCCAGAAGTGTTGTGGAACGGACACCATTTCTTGCTTCCCTGCGGGTTAGTCTGTTTTCCCGAATGATTGTTGTTGCGACCACCAGAAGGAGGCTTTTTATTTTTTAATGTAAATTTGTTACCTTTTTCTTGCGGTGGTTTGTCGGCAATGGCCACATTTTGGTATTGTCCAGCCCCATTCTTCTTGGGCTTCTTGGATTTCCCACCTGATGATTCTGATTTCTTATTAGGATCATCCTTCTTGTCATTCTTGAGACCTAGTTCGGGCAGCAAATTCCCTTTGTCCACCATTCTATTCCATTCCACCGCCTCAGCCGCGTTAGAATAACAGTTTGTCATATCGAATAGATCTGATACCGACCTTGGTGGATGTATGCTCAGATCCTCAGTGAATCTTCGGTATCGAACAACATGTTTGAAAGCCTTGATGACCGAAGGTATCTGAGATGTTGGGAATTGTATTCCTCACTCCAACAAATCTCTTGACAAATTGTCGAAGAGTTTCGGTCGAAGTCTGGCATAACCGATGAAGATCATCTTCCTTACCAGGCTTTTCATAACAATTTTGAAAATTGTTGAGGATGGCATCACACAACATTTTCCAATTGTTTATTGACCCTTCTAGTTGATTGAACAACCAAGTCCTTACTGGGCCTTCAAGAACCGTTGGCAAGTAATTTTCCATTACACGGTCATCTCCTCCTGCTGCTTGAATGGCAGTGATGTAGATCTGAAGGAATTCTGATGGATTTTGAGTTCCATCGAATCTTTTGATCGTACCAAGTTTAAAGTTATCTGGCCAGACTACTGCACGGAGCCTTGGCGAGAAAGCTTTACAACCTACATAGGAACTTTAGAAATGTCTATCATCGTGACCTTCCATATGGTCGTGGGCGATATTACCTTGAGCAGATACACTACGTGATCCTAAGCGAGAATGAACTGGTATGCGATTACGATCCTGAGAGCTTCCAACTCGCCTAGCTTTGACATGCCGAATTGGCATTGCTGGCAATCGATTGTGCCTCCCATGGCTGGAGTAAGAATAATCCCGCTCATGGGAACGAATCGTGGAATGGGACGATGTCATTGGAGTAGCCTCGGATGCAACTTCATCGAGTGTGTCTGCAAGGACTCTGGCGAAGGTCATTTTATCCGCATTTTCCAAACCAGGGGGAGGATTACGTAGTGTATCTGCGATAACACGAATTCAATCTTGTGTGCTCCTCCTGGGCTCCATAGGAGTTACTGTCTCCTCGACCGCTGGGGAATACTCCGGGGCCAAAGATGGCGTCTGGTCGCGCCTGCGACCATGCGGATGACAAGAGGTACTGGGATCAGGGTCTCGAACAACGGCATCTTGGCGAGATTGTGCAAGACGTAAGGCTTCCTCAGTGGCCCTGTGAATCTCATTCTCCTACTGTTCGCGAGCTCGATCTTCCTCCTGCTTACATTCTTGTTCCTCCCTGGCAATTTGCTGTTTAGGAGTTTCCTCCGAAAGCATAGCAAATTCCCATGGAACCGACGTCACAGACGGGGAAAACATCCCTCCTTGTTCCAATTCAGACTCTAAATCAAAAAGAGATTGGAGATTGTCCGGATTAAACTTTTCGGGACTAAACTCAAGGTCATTATCCTCCACATCTTCTGGGATGATATGCTGTGGCACGTACTCAGCCTCTGATGTGGTGGGATTCACATGAGGGAAAAAATCCATCTTCTCTGTTACTTGGTCAACAGACATGACCAGAGTTGGAGAAGATGCATCCTCGGGATGTGATTCATGGACATCTTCGTCGCCAACCTCTTCCATAGGAACGCGGTCGTTAGGCGAAGGCATCTGAATATGAGCATAGTCGTCGAGATCAAAATCGTTCTCAGAATCGTATGCCCCAGACATAACTTACCAGAACTCCTAATGAGGAAAACACCTTGAGAAAGGCCCCACGGTGGGTGCCAGCTGTCAACGATTGAGAGTCGGATCCCTAGTCGATCTTATGCAATTTAGTTGTGTAGGAAGTGAAGACCTTTCGAGACGCTCACTAGGTAAGTTAAGATAATTATGTACTGGAGACACAGAGAATTATACAAGTTCGGGCCCTCAAAGATTTGAGTAATAACCCTACGTCATGTGATGTTTTCACTATGTATGTAAGTACTTACAAAGAGAGGGGGGGGATTGTTACAGAGGGAAGCTAACAATATCTTTATCTATCTTTGTCTATGTCTTCTCTTCATCAGATCTCTCTTCTGGTATGCTTGTTGCCCTTTTATAGTGATCGAAAGGGTGCCAACATGGAGCAGTTTCGGGAGGTTAGACGGTTGCTAATATGCGGTTTACAGGTAACTGCATATCTTAACTCCCTGGTGGTTATCTTCACGAATAGGAGAGGAAGTTATCTTATCCTGGAACCGTGACTAGAAGACTTAGTCACTACTCAGGTTAGACATGACTCTCTCGATGCTATGGTCGCATATAGCCTGCGACCACAGGTCAGCACTAAGGTTGTCTTTAGTTATGCGACCTTCTGGTTCATAGGAAACTGAGCTCTGCGACCATGGAGCCATATACCATATTCGAAATGTCTTAGACATGATATATTTAATGAACAGATGACTAGCCTAAGTAATATTCATCATCAAAACTGGTCTATCTCCAAACACTGAGACCGATAAAATCCTAAGAAAATGATTCTTAATCTTGGATCTTACCTTCGGTGAAACTTGACCTCATTAAGGTTGACCTCGCGAAGCTTGACCTCGCTAAGCTTGACCTCGCTCAAGATGACTCATATCGACATCATCCTCCATACTCTCTTGCTTGCTTTCATCTCGCAATACACCTTGAGACCACAACACATACGCTCATTGAACAACGTTAGTCTCATTGTTAGGTTGTCATTAATCACCAAAGAAATTACTCCACAAAGGAGTTAACTCAACAATTTCTCTTTTCGGTGTTTAATGACAGAACCATTCTCGATAAACCACAAATGAGAAAGAGATTAAATACACAATCATATAGATCCATATATGATAAGAATACAAACAAGATCTATACTACTCATTTCATGATAATGATTAGCATAAGCTCAATGTAAGCACAGATGACATACATGATGAGCTCCCCCTCAACACATGCATCGATCTTAAACTACAACAAGGGAGACATCAACTTTGCACAAGCATAGATAACTAACATTATGAGCTCCCCCTCAACATATGCATTGATATTAAACCATACAAAGGGAGACATCAACTTCAGGATTTAACACATGGCATTTCACTTAACAATTAGCACAAGCATAGATAAATGATATGAAGAGCTCCCCCTCAACATATGCATTGATACTTAACCTCAACAAGGAGTCATCAACTTCTAGGGTTTAACAAATAACATTTCAATATACTTATGCTAAAATAGGGTTTATCCAAATTGACATTGATCATCATAGGGTTTATCTAAATCGTCATTAATCATCAAAACCTAGATCCAACAATCTCCCCTTTTTTTCTGATTGATCACAACAATATCCATAAATCCCAAAATAGATTCTTCAGCTCCCCCTTAATATATGCAATAATATTTCAGAATTGAGCAAAGCATTTAAACATTTAAGTCAAGAGATACGTATGAAAATTAAGCACAAGTTCAATCAATTCAACTTTTCAAAATATCAACTATCTCAATTATCTCTTCCAAATGTCAATGATCTCAAATAACAATCTCAAATATCTCATCTATCCCAAATATCAATGATTTCTAATATCAATATCAAATATCTCTCCCATCCAAATATCAACTATTTCAAATATCTCCTCCTAAAACTCTCTCCCCACATATCAAGTGATTTTCGGAGTCATTGAATTTTATATGAAATTGTTTTTATTCAAAAAATAAGATCTCAAGAAGATTTGCAAGTAATTTTGAAAAAATTCTCAAGGTATGGAGAAGGAATCAAGACAATCAACATACAATGAATATACAGATGACATTTGATCCATTTCTAATCATTCAAAATCTAGATGCATCTAATAGTTTGGTGTGAAAATATCCACTAGATGCATGTTTGTGATAACATGATTGTTCTCTATATCTCTTTATGCCACAAAGTCTCTTATACAGTGATGCCGTATATCAATAAACTCTATCCGAGAGTTTTAAACCACATTCTTCACAATCTTATGGCATTTTCATTTTCACATACGAGTGGCATCTTTTTGAAAGCAATTCTATGATCCAACAAGTTTTGTTTCATCCATAAAAATTAAGCACAATAACCACCGGATGTACTTTTTCGATATGATCTTGTAACCCATGTAATCCGAATACAAATAATCAAGAAATTCAAAGTTGTATTTTTTGGATATCAATGATCTATCCTAGGATTGCATTTCAAATACCTAAGAATTCTTTAATGGCAATAAAAAAACATTCCTTAGGAAATGATCGAAATCTAGCATACAAGCAATCACTAAATATGGTTTCGAGCCTAAATGCAGTAAAATAAAGCAAACTATCAATCAAGGATCGATAGAGTTTAGAATTAACCACTTTTTCAATTTCGTCCATGTCGAGATGTCCATTTGTAGCATGAGAGTTGCAATAGCTTCAGCATCTTCCATCTCGAGGCTCTTGAGCAGGTCTTCACACGCTTAATTTGACTCATGAACATTCCGTTCTTGAGTTATTTGATTTGTTGTGTGAGGAAGTAACTTAGCTCTCCAATCATTTGCATCTCGATTTTCTTAAGATCATCTCACAAAATTCTTGACAGAGGGATTCATTAGTAGAAACTAAAGTAATGTCATCAATATAGTTGACACACAAAAAAAATGAAGTCTCGATTTATTTTCTGAAAGAGATTGTGTCAACCTTCCAATTTTAAAACTTTTGATGTAAGAAAAGGTTTGAAGCGTTTAAATCAAACTTGATGGTAAACAATAGTCAATCTTCACAAAAAATTTTCCTTTCTTTTGGCATTAATCACCAAAACCATATAATTGAGAGATATGCCAAAATGAGGTTTGATGAAAACAATTTTTGGTCACAAAGTTGGGAGAAAAGTATATGACCTAATGGAGAGTTGAAATTTCCAAAAGAAAACTCAAATTTCGAATTCATTCGAACATGCTCCAAATTCATGAAAATATTATTTATTTTGATATGCAAATCACAATTAAAAGCCTTCTAAAATCCATCATATGAATCATGATAAAATGCAAAATGTGGGGATATATGGGAGCAAGGATGTGACCAAAACAGGGAAGGAGAAGAAGAAGCTGTGAAAATAAAGTAACCATCCAACTGCACATAGGCCGGACAGTGTCTGTTAGGGCCAGACAAAGTCCAGGTAGGGCGGACAAAGTCCGACTCTGGGCGGACAACGTCCGGACGGTTTAGAAAAGCGCTTGA
This sequence comes from Pharus latifolius, assembly GCA_019359835.1. Taxonomy (NCBI): domain Eukaryota; kingdom Viridiplantae; phylum Streptophyta; class Magnoliopsida; order Poales; family Poaceae; genus Pharus; species Pharus latifolius. The sequence goes on from CM033325.1 coordinate 38,841,665, forward strand.
AACTTCTGAATTTTAGATTTTTGCAAATTTGCTTCAAAAATGAATCAAGTTCCAGAATAGATTAGAATATCATGTTAGGAACCTAGATGGATAGCCTTTAGAGGAATTTGATTCGAAGAAGATCTTGATTTTAATTCCTCAAAAGTGATTTTGGGGTAAATCGAGTAAAACCAATAAATTTTCAGAAAATCTTCAATTCTTGATGAAACTTGGATTTTTCTCAAATCTTTGGACTTGGATGAGTTTGAAATACTATACAAAACCAAGACATGGAAGAAAGTCTAGCCCAAATAGCAAAATTCACAAAATGCACATTTTGGGTGTTTTCGGGTAAGAGTCGTTTTCAGACGACCTAGGCTATGTGATAACTTGAAAACCATAGGTCTTTTGAGAAAAAATTCAATACAAACTATCCTCGGGTGATTGAGTTCTAGGTGTTTCATTTATAAAGTTTTGGTCAAAACTCAACTCATCTTGTTTTATGGAAATAAATCATTTTAGGCCAAAACAAGATCCCGAAGTTTTCAATTTTGTCGAAATTTTGCATTTTAACACGAAACGCCTTTGTTTGACCTTCAAAACCTTTGAAAACATATTTGAAACATATTTTTGAAGGTTTTGTGGTAATTTTGAACTTTTTGAACGATTTGAGCACTTTTTACCTTTTTGCTCAAAAATGACCCTTTTACCAAAACACTTGCATAATTTGATACATGTACACAATTAGGGTATACAAGGATTCAAAGACTTTGAAGTTTCTCCCCCTAAATGTGTCATCAAATTTTTGTCATGAATTATGTGCAAGATATGAAATGATCTATTTGTAAATAACAAAAATCAAAACAAAAGAGGAGATCATGAACTCGCTTCTCTATGGCCTAAAACAAAGAATATTTGAAATGAAATCAATTTAATGCCATGTCATGCTAGGAGCAAGAGAATGCTATTTGGCATAAGTTTCATTTGAATTTCTTACAAAATAATATTTGGATCAAATGATTGAATTCCAAAGATAATAAAAAAAGATCCAAATGAACTCAAATCGAGAAAATTTTCAAATGAACATCAAAACTCATGAAAAGTTTTATAGAGATGAATGACATCAACGCAAACACTTTCCATGAAGATCCAAGATTTACATATTTTAGTCATTTGAAAGAATTTAGAGATTAGCATCCAATTTGATTGAAACTTTCTTAAACATCGTGGCTTCTTTTTAATCATCAAAACATACGCAAACAAGTTCCAAAAATTCCAAAATAAATTTTGGAGATAAATGATACAATGAGGAACTAGATTGCCTTTTACAATGAAGCCAAGAGTGGATCCAACAATAAGATATGAAAAAGACAAATGTTGGTCAGATTGAAAGTTTTAGATTAATTTCAGGTTTGAGTAAATCATTTTACACTTGTAAAGGCACTTGAACATCTATGCAAATGACTTCCAATAATTTTGAAATAAATTAATAATAAAGACCAATCATAGAAGATAAGATATCATATAGAAACTTTCTTCAAATAGCCAATTAACTTAAAGATATAAAAATGACAAAACAGCCCAAAACCACGAGAAGTCTGAATTTTGCAATTTTTCATATTTGATTTGTGAAAAAAGTCGATTATTGCTCAAATCAAATCCAATTAGACTGAAAATTTGCAAAAATGATTCTCAATGCATCAAATATTTTTTTCCAAAAGAATTTTCCAAAAATGAATTTACAATCAAGAGTTATGGTCAAATGATCATTGTGCTAAGCAAGAAAGTTGAAATTTGACAAACTTTTGCAAATTGAGTTCAAATTTGATTTTCATGGGATTTGTGACATGAAAGAGCTTACATGAGTTAAACATATCATTTTGAGTTGAAGCTCACGAATAAAGACCATAAAAATAGCTAAACTCATGTTTTGCATATATAGGGTATTTTGGGTCAAAGTAAGTTTTCTGGTGAGATTGAAATACCCATAACTTTCAAATAAGAACCCTTTTGAGAAAGTTTTCAATTTCAAACTTCTTTAGAGTAATAATATCTAGGAGTTTTGTAAAGCAAGTTTTGGCAAACTCCAAATAGATTTTGATTTGCGTAATGATTTGTTTGAAAAACAAGATACTCGAAGATCATTTTGAGGCTAGTTTTTAATAAAAGTAATTTTTAACATCATTTTTATCCAAAGCCTCTAAAAACCTTTTAAATGCATTTTGAAGACCATTTTGATAGGAAGTGATGATTTTTGGTCTTTTAAATGAAAATTTGACATTTTGACAAAAGACGTTCATTTTAAAAACTTATGCTTGCAATTTTGAAATATTTCACATATATGGGTGCGATAAGCAATGGAAGCATTCATAAATTATTACCCCTAAAAATGTAACATTATAATTTTTAAATTTTCACTCTTTTGCAAAATTGGTCATAATGATTTAAAACAATAAAGAATAAAAAGAGAGAAGCAATGCAAATAGTTTTTATATGATTTATCAAAAAGAGTTAAGCATTTTTTGGTACCCAAATCATACGAGGCCCTCTAGTCTTGTCACATAAATCTTTTGGTACCCAAATAGCTCTATCTTTAGATTTTTGAAAACAGAAATGAATAGGTTTTGCAATTAAACCCTCTAAAGCAAGAAATCAAATAAGAGTCAAAAGACCCAACTTTAAAAGAGTTAGATGCACACTCATGCGAATGTTGCCCTTTTAAGTAACATAAAGGACATGAAGTTTGAGAGGGCCTTTTGAATGAAACAGTATGAGTGTGATAAAGTATATGGTGCCTCTTACTATATGAGTGTGCATGATTTGATTTTCCCTTTTTAAATGAATATTTATGTTCTAAAGGGGGTTTAACAAGCATAGCACTACTCATATGATATCTAGTAAGGTCATTACTCAATCTATTCATTTTGGTCTCAAGTTCATCATTTTCAATTCTAAGTTCTTGAGATGACTCCGTATCAACACATGAAACGCGATGCGAATGAGAGCATGACGGCATATCATCACAAGCAGATGAACTAGAAGGCATAGCACTACAATTACTAGATGAGCTAGGCATATCAAATGAGGAGCAACTAGAACTAACACCATGGCATATCGATGAGTCACTAGATGAATCATGGTATGAGTTACTAGTATCACCCATACAAGCATGTGAATCAATAAATGAATCATTAGACAAATTATCACATGAAGTACTATTGTCCACAAAGCTAGCATTTGAATCTAACCATGAATCAACGATTGAGTTATTGCTAGCATATGAAGTAGAAGTGTGTGACTCTAAAGAAGGATCAATAAGCGAGTCACAAGCAATTTTAACATCTAATACACATGTGGAGCTAATAGCATCCTTGGCAAGCAAAGAATTATAAGAACCTTTTAACTCTTGATATTGCACTTTCAAGGATGAGTAGTTATTCTTTAAAGTGCAAATGTTTTTAGTCATATTGCCAATCAAGTCTTTTAGCTCTACAATCATATCCATAAGCTCATTATTAGATAAGTTAGTATTTGATACCGTCGAATCACATGTCATAAGGCATATGGATTTGTCTTGAGATGAAGACTTTGGATTCGACGCTTTCTTTCTAGCTTTTCTTGAGCTCTTCTTGCAAGATTTCGCCTTTGTCTTGCTTAAGCAAACCGAGTTGTTGACGTCTTTAAGCTTACTAGAAAGCTCCTGATCCTCCGCAATGAGATCATCATCCTTGATATACTCGGAGGTGGAACATATATCCTTTTCCTAGGACATAGCCCCATTTGACATAAGCATGTCAATGAGCTCACTCGGTGAAGTGTCAGAAAGGTCACCATTTGCAAGAGTAGTCATGAAGTCTCTGTAGCGACGTTTCGGCAACACCTGAAGTAATTTCCTACAAATATCTGGATTGGAAATATTAGCTCCATAAGCCTTGAGATCATTTGTGAAGTTGATCAAACGTCATACATGATGGAGAGTGTATCATCCTCTAACACCACAAATGCCTCATAGTGCCGCAATAATATGCGCATCTTAGCATACTCAAAGCTAGATGTGCCCACAAATAATGACTCAAGGGTGGTCCAAACATCGTGAGCGGTCGAACAATCACTCACTAGTTCGAACACATCATGGCTAAGCGATTCAAGAAGCACATCTTTAGCCTTTGTATATAAAAAGAGAATGTCCTTATCCGAAGACAACGAATTAGTCATACCTTTTTGCAATAATCACCATAAATTTAAATTCAATGCCTCAAAATAAGTACTCATCATAATTTTCCAACAATAATAATTTGAGCCATCAAATTGAGAAGCAATCAAACCAAAATCCTCTATCGAGTTCATCATTTCTCTCTAGGCGATAAAGCCAATAAATCAGAGACCTCGCTCTGATACCACGTGTAGGATCAAGGATGCCGACTAGAGGGGGGGTGAATAGGAGGTTTTTAAAAATTATTTTCAACTAAACAATTTTTGCAAGACGTTTAGGATAACCTATATTTCGCAAAGGGTTTACAAACAATCTAATATCTAGTTGCAATTAATCAATATGGAATACACAATGCAACATGCAACAAGATTAATTTAAACAATTATGTCAAGGTAAATACAAAATATATGAGAGAGAAACAATTGACACAATATTTTTTACCGAGGTCTAAGAGACTCGCCTGGTTTCCCCTACTCCTTGTTGAAGCACTCATGCGTGGGCCTCGCTTCTATATCCACGAAGGATATCTCCACTCGGGTTGCTCCTTCTCCACTCCAGATAGGCGAGCACCAATACCTTTCACAAGCTCTCGCCGGCCTCTCCGACAAACTTTAACGAAGAGATCGTAACCCTCCTCCAACACCGTCTAGGTGAAGGCGATCCCCAAGAGTAACAAATCGAACACGCTCACTTGAATGAATCAAGTGCTATAAACTCAAATGATGCAAATGGATGTACACACACTAGCACTAGCTTGCAAATGGTGAATGAAGTGCACGAAGCAGTCTTAGCCTCTCAAAAATGCTTCTCTCTAATTACTCTCAAAGATTTGGCTCAAATATTGGCTCTAAATGCAATAGATTGATTCCAAAGAGTTTGGCTAGCTTATGCACAGGAATTTCGACTTCTTGAGCACCCACAAATGAAGGCCAACACGAAGTATATATAGCCCTCTCAAGAAACTAGCCGTTTGCAACCAGCTGACGAAATTTTGTACAGGCCGGACATTGTCTGGCAATGCTGGACACTGTCCGGCCAGTGCAAGTCAATATGACCGTTGCAAACGTGTCAGTTACCGTTGGGCTATTTTTGTGAAGGCCAGACAAATGATCTTTTGTCCGGACAAAAAGCCAGGACAGATGCATTTGTCTCTAGTTCATGTTTCAATTAAGGCTCACACGATTTATACAGGCCGAATGTCCCAGACAAAAGCCCCCGGATGAATGTATATGCCTCTGGTTACAATCCAAATGAAACTCTCAAGTTTTATATAGGCCGGGCAATGTCTGGCCATCATGGACAACGTCTGGCCTTCCCCGGACAAAAGCTCCGGACAAATCTATATGCCTTTGTTTATGTTTTGCAAAAGCCACTAGAGTTTTGTACTGGCCAGACAATGTCCGACTATCACAGACAATGTCCGACTGATGCAAACCGAAAACAAGACTTTACCATTTTTACTCTAAACTCAAATCTGGGTATTTGGAAATGCAATTCTTTCGTTTTCTCACAAATATGTTTGCTAACACTCAACAAAGACCACGACCCAGTTTGATTTAAGAACATAAAGCTACTGGTCGAATATTCGATCAAAAACAAGTGGTCGAGTGGATTTGGTCAAGCGTACGCAATCGAGCTGAAAACTGGTACGGTCAGTTTGAACTCCTACAACCACAACCAACTCCAAACAAAAATACCATCAGAATGTGCAAATACGACCACAACCAGCTCTAGTAATAAAACAGGATGCTTTAGCTGGCAACCACGACTAAATGCAGTTTTCAAAACATTGTCCTTAATGCAAACAAACTACACTTAGATTTTCTAGCAATGCAAGAGGTGATTAAGAACTAGTGCAAGATGATATGAATGCATTTGAGTTGCCACAGTAGATCGACTCAAGTTACTAGTTTCCGACCACTCTTAATAGTACGGTCAAACTAGTAAAAAGAAGTCCTATCAAACCGATCTATCTCCAAACACTGAGACCGATAAAATCCTAAGAAAATGATCTTTAATCTTGGATCTTACCTTCGGTGAAGCTTGACCTCGTGAAGGTTGACCTCGCGAAACTTGAGCTCGCTAAGCTTGATCTCGCTCAAAATGACTCATATCGACATCATCCTCCATACTCTCCTGCTTGCTTTCATCTCGCAATACACCTTGAGAGTACAACACATACGCTCATTGAACAACGTTAGTCTCATCATTAGGTTGTCATTAAATCACTAAAGAAATTACTCCACAAAGGAGTTAACTCAACAATTTCTCTTTTCGGTGTTTAGTGACAGAACCATTTCCGATAAACCACAAATGAGTAAGAGATGAAATACACAATCATATAGATCCATATATAATAAGAAATACAAACAAGATCTATACTACTCATGTCATGATAATGATTAGCATAAGTTCAATGTAAGCACAGATGACATACACGATGAGCCCCCCCTCAACACATGCATCCATCTTAAACCACAACAAGGTGGACATCAACTTTGCACAAGCATAGATAATTAATATTATGAGCTCCCCCTTAACATATGCATTGATATTAAACCATACAAAGGGAGACATCAACTTCAGGATGTAACACATGACATTTCACTTAACAATTAGCACAAGCATAGATAAATGATATGAAGAGCTCCCCCTCAACATATGCATTGATACTTAACATCAACAAGGAGTCATCAACTTCTAGGGTATAACAAATAATATTTCAATTTACTTGTGTTAAAACAAGGTTTATCCAAATTGACATTGATCATCATAGGATTTATCCAAATCGTCATTAATCATCAAAACCTAGATCCAACACCTCCCGTACCCGCCCGATAAACAAAACTGATGAGTGGGACCAAAATAAACTCCGGCCCACATGTCAGTGAGAGGGTGTGGAGTAGAGAAGTGCGCCACGTGAAAGTGCGGGCCCCACAAAACGCATGACTGTGTGTGGGTGCGCTCGTTTCGCATGTCGCATCCACCGCAGATGAGGCTGTCCGGTTTCGATGATAGATGGGCCCAAGTAGAGAAAGGGCCCACATGTCAGCCGAATATGCGTGTGGGTGAGAGGAAAATAGCCGTTAAAATAGTCTTTGAAATTGTTTTAATAGTTTCAGGGACCAAAAAAATTTATAAAACTTGCTAGAAATTCAGAAAAAATCATGAAAATTTGTATCATCCTCTCCCTATAAATATAAACATGGTTCACCTCATTTTCGCTCAAACGCAACCACAAACCATACACTTTCTATTCTCTCATCCTTCAAATATTTTTGGAAAAAGTTGTCGATGGCTAACATTCCCCCCGGAAGTTTTATTAATTGGTTTAGCGAGCCTAGTTTAAATGAGGAGAACACCAAAGAGGCTAGTAGTCAAAATCTGCCAGCTTTCAACCCGCTCCCCTACCATATCTGATGCATTATCCACCATTTGCACCGCCCCCTCCATATGGCCAACCACATCCATATCCACCGACTCATCTGTACACACAGTATTGCACGGGTGACTAACCTCCACCAACTAGCCCCCGAATCTAAAATAATACTGCTCTTTTAAAAAGCAACGCTTCAGATTCCAAAAAAATGTCTTTTTGTTTTGGATTCGAACAGGTCCCAAGAAAAATATTGGGTGCGCCCGTCAAATCCATCACGGAGGGCATTAAATGCTGGAGATGTGCATAGTGGGTTAAAAGCTGTTACCTGTGGAAGAAAACTAACAGAAGAAACTCAAAAACCCTCTTTTGCTTCTTTGCACTCTCTGCATTCCACTTTGCTCAAAACCCTCTTCCTCCTTTGACCGCAGATCAATGGCGTCTTGGAGCTCTCTTTGCATCGCAGCATCGAGAGTCTAGTGGCTCTGGAGAAGGAGGAAATCCTTCCTTCAAGATCACTGATCGCATGGCGCCCGGCCGGAGAAGAAGAAACCCCAGTTGTGCCAGTCAAATTTTTTTAATTTTAATCATTAATATATTTATAAATATTTAGTTTGGTTATAAAAAAATTATACGAGTATATTTGTCATAAAAAATACTTTCACAATATTATAATTCTATAAGTTTTTACTAATATATTACAGTAGAAAGTAATGGTCAAAATTATATATTAAAGACTGTGCATAATTAGAAAAAACAACACTTGTTTTGGATTGGGGGAGTACCATGTTTTATAGGGATAGCCATGGTGTTTTATAAAACATTTGGAAACAAAATCGTGCTAGCAATTGCTAAAAATATGAATATGTGCCAGAAAATATGTCACATCAGAGCCAAACAAATAATACAATTAGGTAAGGATGAGTAATTGGAGTCGTTGGATTGGATGCTTGGACTAGACAAGAATATATTGCATGGCCCTAGCTAACAAGAATCCAAAGAATTACATGCTTTGTTCACTCCCCATGTATTTTTTTTTGTCTATTTTGTAGACAAAGTGTGAAGAAGCTCAGGTTTATAAAACATATATCGCTCTAAAACAAAATACACACACACACAATTGTCTGTAACTATGATAAAGAAGAATTTGGATGGTTCTAAGTGCTCAAAAGTTATAAAAAAGTTATTTTATAGAAGAAGATATATTATTAAGATTCACAAAATTTCACGATCCAAATACGACTGAGAGAAATAAAAAAGATAAGCAATCGGTAAATATATATTCAGTCTGATCTTCTCTTTTTTGTTTCTCCCACATATAATTGTATTTGATCACAAATATTATAGATCTTTATTATATCACACCCTTTATATCCCCTAATTTTTTCATAATTTTTGAGAACTTCGAGACTCTCTAACCATATCTTTGTCGTAACTACTACATGTCATAGCAAATATATTTCTTATATGTGTGTTTTTTAAAAAAAATTAGAAAGAGATATTGTTTTCCTCTTTTTGAAGAGATAGGTGCCACCGAACACATGGGCTTAAAAGGGCCAACCCCCATGATCGACCTTTGTTTAAAACAAGAGGGTCATTGGTGGTGTGTTGGTTGCATGGCAATGTGGTGATGGAGTTGTTCGCTGCGGGTGGTCGATGACAAGGTCAAGGATTAGGGTTAAGGAGGAGGAGTAGGAGGGCTACAAAGGTGCTAGTAACAAAGTTGGAGATTGCAAAGTGGTGTTGTATTGTACCATGTGATAGGCGTTTACAGAAGATATTTGTCAGATATTTTTTGTTATTTAATGAATTAACAAATAGTTATATTCAAAAATAATATGTTAAATATAGTTTTCTAGAACACAACACAGTACTAAATGGAGTCAAAGTTAATATATTTACTCTAGAGGCTCTTAAAACTACACAAGATAAAACTATACTATAAGTATATTTCTTATCTGCTCTTTTTACATGATATCAATACTATCTAATGATAAGAAAATAAGAAGGCAATCAGCTAGGGTGGGGTTACAGGAGAAAACAATGGCTGGCAAGCAGCACATGCAGGGCATGTGAGGTGAGTGTGACTGCCTAGTGCTTACCCATTAAAACTTACAAAGCAACATGCATATATATTAATACTAGTAAGCAGATACTTAAAATCTATTTCAACAAAAATTTTGTGTGGCAGCTTATTAAATAAAAACACAATAAAAATAACTACAAAAACAAATATGAATATTCATTGATTTACAACATCTAATGACCATTGCATATGAGGTTTAATGGAAGATAATTAATTATGTTGGTGATTAATAGGTGGGTCCTCAAAGGATCATATTGTTTGATCTGACAGACATAAAAAAAATAAAATCTAAAACTCATATATTATAAAATAGTGTAGATATGTAATTATTAATTTAGTAGTTGCATTGCATGTGTGCACGGTGATTTTATTTGGCCTTGCTTGGCATGCATCTATGCACACAAGACCACTTGTCTACAAAAAAAAATTCTTACACAAGCTAATGCAAACAAGATTCAATTATATTAACTAATAATTAATACCAATATAACTCAAATAGAAAGTTTCCTATGTCAGTGGATCCAGATGGCTCATATCCACTCACAAACAAAACCATCCTAATAAACTATAACAATCTATTAATTAATTTGACCGATCTTGATTTGACGGTTAGGTCGAACTTTCTATACTAATCATCCTATACTAAGTATAGGAAGTTGATTAACATATTTTTCTCCCACAAGTACGGGAGGTCTGTCTGAGAAATGACCCGCCACAACCGCTTCTCCTGTTCCCCGTACATACATACATGTCTAAGCCACAAGAGAAATTAATAAATATGTAGGATGAAAAAAGTATTTGTAATTTATTTAAAAGATATATTTAGCGTGGGAGTACCTATATCCGATAACAGTGTATGTGTGTATGCACTCTTTTTTTAATATGAAATATAGGATTGGATTAGCTGTCTTTAGAACAAAAAATAGATATGGGTTCTCTCATCATCTCAAGTGTATAATAAGAATTCAAATGGTGATGTAAAAAAGAAATTGAGGTAGGTTATCATCTGACAAGAAATTCTAAACTTTTTATCCATAATGATCTAAATTGTTAGTTTATAATCAAACAACTCAAACAAAGCGAAAACACATATCTCTAATTTGTTTCTAAAGACACACGATACAAATCCAAGTGGGGAGAAAGAATTGCATGTGTAGGTGTCGAATTAATTTCAATGTGGTAGACATTTTTTATCTATGCAATTTTCATTTGCATGTATATAAAATTAGGCTCATAGCTATTAGGAATTGGTAATCCTTGGATAGCTTTACATTAATCTTGTATTAGTAATAAATGACTCAAAAGGCAGAAGTATAGAGATGACTTATTCTGGTTTTATAAGGTACTTTAGATATTTCTACTTTTTCGAAAAAAGTTATGAAATATTCGGATTATGCCATGCCGCGGGTGAAATTTCTCTAATTAAATAATTTGCAAAATGTTTGTGAATAAATACTATCTATCGATCAATTAGATATGCAAAGTTAGTGCATCATTTACCTTTTATAATGAAAATACAACCCATTTTGATAGCAAAATTTAAAAAAAAAACATTACTAAGTAAATATTTAGTTGGACATCATGTGATTGTTTAAGTGGTTAACTCCGTGAAATGTTATATGTTTGATCAAGGGATTTTCTTTAGCTAATTGAATCTTTTTGACAAGAAATTAAGTTGGTAGCAACTCTTCCATTCCATAAAGAAAAAAATGTCGGTGCATGATAAAAAAAAATAACTAGGAGAGGGATCAATAAAGATATCTTATTGGCATAAAAAAATGTGGAGAAGATTTGGTAGAATCTCGTGAAAGAATCGGAATTAAAAGAGTGATAAAGATGGTTGGTTGGTGTTGCATTCTTTTCTCAAAAAGAAAAAAGAAGAGATAGATTAGCCCGTGTATTAGGAATTTAGGAGTGTATGTAGTGACAGCAATTTTTGTATTCCTAATTTCAATGCAATGTAATAAATTCTAGCTACTAGAAATAAAATTTCTTATATTGTGGTATGAGATCAGGGATAAGTACATTCATACATTTAATTAAAAAATTTTATCTTTAACAATAGTATTGTATATTTCAATAAGAAATATTCTCCTTAAGAACTGACGGACGGATGTACAAATCTGTGAGGTTAGTGAATCTCTCACGTTTGTTCATATCTTCAGTTAAAATAGAAGAAATCTAAAACTTTTCAAGAAATGCTTAATATGTGTATAATTAGATTGATCTCATAGGACCAATTTCAGGATCAGCCGTTACCCTCGATGTAGATAGCACACATGAACATTTGGGGTGTTCAGACTTGAGAGAAAATCAAGTTTGGTAGCAAGGACAAGAAAGAAAGATGTGCTTGTCGATGTTCATGATGCCATGAACATGCACAACATGTGCATGAATCATTGCGAGATTGAACGTCAGAGATCGGAGAATGTTTTGTTTTGTCACACAAGCAAAGCAATTCCACTATCCATCTGTCGGTGCCATGCATGCAACATATCTTGTCAAAATTAAGCCAAAAAAAATAAAAACCCAAAGTCAAATCGACCGTCCAAAATTTAAAGTGACGGTGGAGAGAACATGCCTGGTGGACACGACGAGCATGTAGAGCCCACTTACATTGCATTGCGGTGCACACGCACAAACGGCACCCCTCGTGGACAAATCCTTATGTACGTGCCTTCTGCTGACTACATAAACCACTCACACGCCTTAACTTGTTTATATTTTTTTTATTATTGGTTCGCGTAAAAAAGATTAATTCAGCTCATAACGTGGTTTTTTGATTTGTATCTTCGTCAATATGTATAGTTTTAATCTAGGTATTCCCGAGAGTTGTGTGAAGTCTTGTGAATATTCGTCTAACCAGATATATCAAAGATAGACTTATTTCGTTGGTGATAGATTGATCTAACATGCTTGATTTTCTCATATACTCAATTTTAAATATCTATGATTTTTTTTGCATGCCTGGTTAAGGTGCCAGGTGTACGTGTCTTCTCTCAAGCCATGAAGCAAACGGCTTCTAAACAAGTTTCACATAAATTCCAAGCAAAATATTTTTAAGAAAGTCACAAATCAAACAATCTCTATACTTACATCCTATTGTTCCATCCTAAACTTTCAATATAAGAATAAGACTAAACCACCCTCATGAGCTAACTAAATATCCAGGCCATCCAACAACTCTCACCTATAATAACTATTAACAATTTGATTGGGTAAGAGAAATTTTTTTTTAAGAAAGGGGATTTCATCGAAACTTTATATTCATTAAACTAGAATCTCAATCTTGAGCTATAAAAATCTCTTAGCCGTCCCAAACAGGCACAAAAAGGTGATGAAATCAAATTAAAACTAGGTTTCATGTTAAAGAGTTAGAGACCAACCCAGGCAGACAATTGAACATGGCTGGCTGACGTGGCATATATTGAGGGTCAACCTAGCTGCTGGTCGACTCGGCTTCATACAAATTTTTGTGGCTAACCAGGAGTTACTAGATTAATTTGTTTTTGTTTCATCCATTTAATTCAGGTCGATCAAATTATCTATTATATATCATTAAAACAAACACGAATTTGCTTATTGTCAAATACATATACAAAGAAATTGTAGTGTGGCTCGAAAAAAATTGAAATAAGGATTCATATAAACCAATTCTAGCTAGTATAATTTTTTTTTTTACCAACTATTTTCTATGTTACAAAATATAAAACATATAATTTATTCAATCTTGTTATCTTTCCTATTCTGCACTTCTTTATTTCTCTATTATCTTTATCATTTATGACTAATTTTTTAAGCTAGCATTCAATATCTCATTTTTGAGACATTTATGAGTGAGGTATTTAGTTTAATTATTTTCACTCAATACTTTTTTCAACTAAAAATTTTCTTAATCTGTGTACGATGGTCAAAATACATCATATATATTGCAATAGAGTTAGTGCTATCAAGATGTATACTCCCCCACTACAGAATGTAATACCAATAATTTTTTTAATTTTTATTGTAAAATATAAGGAATGCATGCCAATTTACTGATGTTTTCTTGATATTCACTTATTTATTTTCCTTCTCTCTCCAACATCTATGACTAATTCTTTGTACTAATCATTCTCTCTTATTTTTAAGAAAATTTATTAAGACCAGCTTAGTCTTTTTTTTTTTTGTTGTTCTCTTAAATTTATTTTATCTTCAATTTATGATCAAAATTCATGTCATATTTTACAACGGAGAGAATAGCATTTATCCATATAAATTTATAGCATGATTAGGACAACCAGCAACGGTGGATCTGTGAGTTGGTCCATGTACTTGGAGCATGCACAGTTTAAGACTTTAGATTTGAACATATGGAGTTGAGAACATATGGAGTTGGATGACCCACGGATCTGTGAGTTGGTCCAATATTGATAATTAACCAAGGACACAACATTTTTTTGCAATGACTTTTGTCACCATGATCTTCTTTTGTTTTTAAAAAGACTATTTTAACAAAATATTACCAATTTTAAGACTATATAAGAAATTCGGACTCACATGTAAAAGAGACACTCAACAATATTTACTAAATATCCAATTTTTTAGTATTATGAAGCTCAATCTTCCTTTAAAAAATATTAACACAAGAATTTTTAACAATAAATATATATTACCTTTTTCCTAGAAAAAATAACAAATATTATTATATTGTTTTCTCCTCAAACTTTCTGGTTTAATGAATGTGAACTGATGGTGACAAGAAATCGTCTTAGGTATGATGGCCATGAGACATTAATGCTGAAAGATACACTCTGTAGACATTAGAACATGCTCAAGAAGATATCAATTCACATCAGGATTCAGGTGATCTGACAGGCTTAATTTGTACTATCATCGTTTATATATAGTTATAAAAGCATCATTAGGGTGTTGATATCATGTTGTGCAAAGTATCAGTATGATACAAAGCTTTCCAAAGTACTACAAAATTATTTATTATTATACAATAAAAAGAGAGAAATTTAGAAGCACCATGTGCACTGGTTTTGAGATCTATAAATTCTCAGTTTAGTTTAAAAAAATCTTGACTGTGTATTAGGCCGGCCTGAATTATAATAATATAGATGAATCAATAATTTTTAGGATTTTTATAATAGATACAACTCTAATTCTATATATAGAGATATTTTTTTCAAAAAATTGTACAACTACACTAGACTTTCAACTGGTTTGAAAAAAATTGAAAAAAAATACTAGAGATAGTGTTTAATGTGCTCTATAATTTGAACAAAATTTATACTTAAATCATCTTATGAAGGAAAAAATACAAATCTAGTGAAATCGTGACTTTTTATTATTTCATTTCATTTTTTTCATGATTTATCTTTTTTATTTTCTTTTATAGAATGATTTGGCTTACAAAATTTGGTCAACTTGTAGAATATATCAAACACTATCTCCTGCATTTTCTTCCAATTTTTAAGAATATTTTGATAGTACTTTTTGTAGAACTTTATACGACAAAGATTCTTTGCCCTAGACACAAACCCATCACTAAAATCTCGGATATATAAACTGATATGCATCAGCAACTAATCAGAACGTGACATGCTTAAAAGTGATAAAAAGAAACACCTCACATGGCTTAAATTTAGGGCGATTATTTCAACAAAAAACTAACAACTCCAATGAGCATCCATCCGTGTAAATGCGACACAACACACATACATATTTTTCGTACTCCAAAAAGACTTTAATAATTAAGCTTCCATTAGTGGTCAATTAGTGGACAAAAAATCCACAACTTCAGGAAACTTTATTAGTTTGGACATGACATGCATGGCTGCATGTAGTCCATAAACACTGCATTATTTCCTCCAAGTGGAGGAAACATTTTTGTCTCAACACTAAATTTTTCCACTGTTTGGGTCTACTTGGACTCTAGTATTCCTTCTCCTTTTGCCCACTCCCATGTGAGATGTCTCTTTTGTTGGTGTATTAAGTCACAAGTGCTTGTGGAGCCATAAGTACTCAAGATATTCATATATGGTGCCTTTCGAGTTAAAAGACGTGAAAGGTATATCTAGAAGAGTCATTTAATTAATTCTGAATTGGCTACTTGAAGGAAGATGTGCAAAAAAAATTTTAGACATATTTGAAATTTTTCTCGAGATGTTTGATTTTTCCATCGTGTGAATGCTTATTCAATTGACACATTTCACACCATTTGTGACAGTTCATGAAAACTATAAAAAAGATTTATAGGTGAATATTCCTTACAAGAACTAATTAAGAGATTATTTGGTTTATGTCTTACCACAAAACTTGTCATGCCTAAAACTTGCCTAAGGTGCTCTTAAACTTTGCTTGCTTGGTGTTCTTAGCTTGCCTTACTTGGCCCCTCCATTGGATATGCCCAGAGTTCTCACACACTCAAAATCGAGCACCTAATACTCTCAGGCATGCATGGTAGTGTAGGTGTCATTTCGAGGTGGGGAGGGCATTGAGGTGATGGGGACAAAGCAATCAATTCCAACCTGATCAAATATTATCCCACACAAAATCTCGAAGACTTTTCAGGTAGCTAGCTCGTAGGCGTGTCTAACAACCAAGCATATTACACATACCAGATGCAGTAATTCAACAAAAACAAACAATTTATGATTAACAATATACAATTTACTAGATTATCAAAATTTTGTGTGGACACAAAATCTCGAGGAAAGTAACAAGTAAGAACATGATATATCCTCTTATTGTAGCAATTTCAATGATATCGATGACCTCTTATGGCCTATTGCTACTGTCAAGTGCCAACACGTAACTCTATTTTTGTCGGTCATAACTAAGAATTTTTTTGTATGGAAAGCACTCAATAAATAATAATTTCATAAAAAACACAAAAGAAAATGAAATTACAAAAACGGCCACAGTCGTCAGTTCAATTGGCGACTGAGTGGCTGCAGTCCTAAGTCGCCAGCCCAAGTGGCGACTTACGGCCACGTCCTCAGTCGCCAGCCTAAGTCGTCATCTGGGCTGGCGACTTAGGGCCCCCTTCCAGTCAGATTTATTTATAAACTAACATTTTTTGTTTTATATTATTTTCAAAATAACCAATGTAGTTTTGGTTATTTTAAAAATAACCCATGTGGTGTATATTGTTTGTAAAATAGCCTAGAAGGCTGTTTTTTATGTATGAAAAACCGAAATAAAAAGAATAATTGCAGGTAAAACATAGAAAGGCATATTGAACAACCGCAACCCGCCCAATCAAGGAGAAAAAGAGTCGCGAGGGGTTGGTTGATTGATTCGTATGTTTCGTGGTTAATTTAATTTGTGGGGTTACCAAAAGTGAAAACTGAACGTAAAAAATACTGAAAAGTAGAAAGGTTAAATTATAGAAAAACCATGTTTCATACATACATGCAAACAAAAATCATGTTTCATTGAGAGAGTAAGAAATTTGAAAAAAAAAACTAATGTCGGCCCCTCTTCGGACGACGAGGCCGATCCTGCTGAAACGGTGAGGGTGAGAAGGTGGTGCGTCCCCGCACCGTCCTCTGTGACGGCTGTCGATGTGGTGGTGGTTGGGCGCTCGCCCAATCGAGACCTGTATCAAGAGGGTCCTGCAACGGCGGAGGTGCATCACCAAGCTGTGCGGACGCCAACTGATGTTGGCTCTGGTGGGTGTCGTCTCCCCTCTGCAACATGTCATCATAGTCCGCATACACAGGGTCGAGGACCACGTCCGGGTCGGCATGGACGGACTGAGGTGGAATGCAGGGCGGGCGCCTACTGGACGGTGCGGATGGAGCAGATGAGGACGTACCAGCAGGCTCGTCCACCGTACGTTGCGACATGGTGACGTACTCGTCGTCCAGGTCGAACGTGATGTTGAACCCCAGGCTGGAATCGGAGCTGGAAGGGCGCGCAGGGGTACCCTCAGAGATTCGTACACCACCACGCGACGCCACGTCCACGTGAGGTGGAACACCTGAACGGTAAGAGCAGGCCGGGGGCGCACCAAGATAAATCGGGGCGTCGATGGCCGTACCTGACGGTCTGGGTGCATCGGGCGGATGAGCGGCCGGCTGCGACGGCGTCTGAATGAGAGGGGCCCTCGACGGAGGAGGTGCAACAGATGTCGACGAAGTGGCGGAACTCTCCCGCAACAGGTGGGTCGCGACTCAATGAATGAAGGCGATGGCCTTCTTGTACTCCTCAGGTGTGATAGGTAGATGTGACTCGTCCCGATGGAGTAGCGGTTGCGTGGTGGAGGTAATCGCACGAAGGCCGTCAACCTACAAGACCAAAACACAATGGTAAGCGGAAATAACAATAACAAGCAAGAAACCGAGTATTTGTGCGTACCTGGCGGTGCACACGGGATGCGTGGTGTGGATCGTACGTCTACTGCACACTCGGGGCAGGGATTTCAACAGGCGTTGGAGCTGGTGGGGCCATGCGAGGAATGGTGCGGGGGATATTACATCGGAGGTAATCGCCATATGTCCTTGGATCGTATGGCCTATCCTCGCGCACTAGATCCATCCCTGCCCTCTGCTCCCAGCGGCGAGTGTATGGAGCCTGGCGATCCTCCCAAGTGAAAGCCTTCTTGCCCTTACGAGTTTGCCTGCAAGAAAAACAAAAGTGTTAAGTCTTTTCGTGGAGACGAAACACTATGCGTAGAGATGATCGCGAGCTTAATCGTGCTGGGAGTGCGACAACAGATGTGGAGCGTCAACAGGTGGGACCGGCTGAAATAAGCCAAACTGCCGCATCACCCTCCATAGAGCGTATACCTCCAACATATGGCTGAAGACAAGAACACATCGGGTGAGCCATAAGTCCCGGTCCCCTGTGCATATCGATGAGATCCCGCCTGCAGCTGTGCTCTGAACGTAGGTCGCCGTCCAGGCCCTTCAGACAACAAGCGAGGGATGGAGCAGCTCCAGCTCATCTTTGTTCTTGATCTCCGGCTGCGACGTATCGGCCCATCTGAAGTTCCCACGATATTTTCTCCATCCTCTGCCTGTTGCGAACTGCTTGCCTCAGATCTTTGAGCTTTAGCTAAGTCCGAGGTATATTTCTCTATCTCATCCCAAATTCGTTGGAACTTACGGCCCTGGTTCTGATCACACAACCACTTGAACTTCTTCATCAGGCCTGTATTTCTGTAATGTGTGAAAAAATTTGCCGCAAGATGTCGTTTGCACCACCGACTTATCAAGTCATTTCATCTGTACTGCGGGTCCTCTGTGCACAACATGAACTCAATGGCACTCAACAGGCCCTTGTGTCTATCATGGATGACGCACACATTCCGTCTATCCTTCACAACAGCTTGTTTCAGGTTTGTAAGGAACCACACCTAGCTGTTTGTGCTCTCGCCTTCTACAATGGCGTACACCATCGGAAGTAGCTGATTGTTTGCATCTGCGGCAACAGCTGTCATTAAAGTTCCCTTGTATTTCCAAGTTAAAAATGTGCCATCCACGTAAAGTACTGGCCGCATGTACTTGAATACAGAGATAGCCTGCCCGAATGACCAAAATATACGCTCCATGTACTCTGCTCCATGCACTATGTCACCGTTTGTGCCCACAACTGGCCTATGAACCATGTCCATTACAGTGCCAGGGTTGGTATCGACGATTTGCTGTATCAGTCTGGGCACGTAGTTATATGAATCGTAAAAAGATCCAAATAGCATCTCAAGGCCAAGTTGTTTTGCTCTCCATGCCTTGCCGTACTGAATGCTGTATCTGAAAGTGTCGGCGAGTTGAGCGACAATTTCTTTTGGTGCCATGTCCAGATTTGTATGAGATTCGCCAAAATCACATTTGCCACAAAAGCGAATAATATATTCCTGTGGCTCCGTGAGGCTTCTGTGACCGAACAGTCACGTTCGGTGATTCTCGAAACAACAAAGTGCTCACTATCCTTGTACCGAGCAATACGAACATAAAATTTGCATCCCTCCACAGACGCGGATTTGTTCTATCCACCTTCAAAGAGCGACGTAGTGCAATGGACCACATCACCACGCCTTGCTTTGCCTCCTCCTTGCTTCGGAAATGTTGTCCTAAAATTATTTTTTGCTCATCCGATGCCGAGTCCGAACTGCAATCATCACATATTCGTGTATGATCAAAACCACTTGGATCTAACCATTGCTGCGGAGGTCCCATCCCACGATAATCTTCTTCGCTAGACGAATCCGCATAGTCTGCATCCACCTCCGAACCTTCGTTGCCTGAGTATTGCATACCCTCGTCTTCGCATTCATCGGTGTAAGCCTCATCCCCAGTCCAGAAATGCCCACTCACGAATCCTGTGTTCGGGACACTGGCAGAATCCTGTGCTATTGTTGGATCAATGACTGGCTCGGGTACGTCTTCCGCCGGTTCGATGTTTACTACCGTTACATATAGCACGCAGTCATCTGGGCCATGAATGGGATTTAACACTCTCCTAACTAAAGAACCACAAGATCGATCGCCTTTAAGTTTTCATAATTTTCAACTACCTGTTTCACCAACAGGCACCAACGCTTCTATGACAATTTCGTGTTTACATGGGTCGATATTTAATATGTCCACAACTCGGGTCTTAAGATCCTCAAAATTAACTACACTGAGATCATTCAATTCCATGTCTACACGGTGACAGTTACATAGGTCATCCCCATGTGGTCTGTTTCTGATTACTTGTTCCCCGTGAAAAACATACACTATTCTTGTTTCTGACATTGTCTATGACAAAAAATTAAAATTAATCTTTGCTTTATTTTTTAAATAATCTAATTTGCTATAGGTATAATTTAACACATAGCTCATCCATAATATTATATACACATCATATTTATAAATACACAACATCACATCTTGCGTGAAGGTTCGCACAACATATCTAAATCATTAACACATTTTCCACGAATTTTGAAAGCATATCTATACTCTAAACTAAATTTGTAAAGCATATATGTATTTTTCATAAATTTCTAAAGCAGATCTATACTCTAAACTAAATTTCTAAAGCAGATATGTATTTTTCACAAATTTCTAAAGCAGATCTATACTCTAAACTAAATTTCTAAAGCAGATATGTATTTTTCACAAATTTCTAGATCAGATCTATACTCTAAAATAAATTTCTAAATCAGATCTATACTCTAAACTAAATTTCTAAACCAGATATGTATTTAAAACTAATTTCTAAATCATATCTGTATTCTAAATTTAATTTCTAAAGCATATATGTATTTTCCATGAATTTTTAAAACAGATCTATACTCTAAACTAATTTTCTAAAATAGATATGTATTTAAACATAATTTCTAAAACATATCTATATTCCAAATTTAATTTCTAAAGCAGATATATATTTTCCACGAATTTCTAAAGCAGATCTATACTCTAAACTATATTTTTAAAATAGATATGTATTTAAAATTAATTTCTAAAGTATATCTGTATTTTAAAATTAATTTCTAAAACTGATATGTATTTAAAACTAATTTCTAATTAAAACAGATTTAATTAGAAAAGTTTAAAAAAATTTACCTTTTTTCTTTTTCTTCTTCTTCTTCTCTTTTCCTCTCTTTTCCTCTCCTCTCCAACTAAATTTTTTTTTTGGCACAGCCTCTCAGTCACCACCTCTGGTGGTTATATACTGCCCTAAGTCGCTAGCCGGGCTGGCGACAGAGGATGCGCAGCCCTTAGTCGCCAGCCCGGCTGGTGACTGAGAGTTTTCAGTGTAAAGTCACCACCCGGGCTGGCGACTGTAATCATTTTTACAATTTTTTTTTTTTCGTGCTTTTTGCTAAATTATTATTTTATTTAGTATTTTCCGTACGAAAAGTTATCATAACTAATATATGTCCCTTTTTTATGAATACAACTGCTAGATGAAAAAATAGAGAACGTCAATGTACCATATTGAACTCGTCAAACATGTATATTCATATACTCTCCATTCTTTTACAAATGGTGTTTTAGGAAAAAGTTTTCTACCTAAAAAATTGATGTTCTACTATTACAAGATAAGGTCTTCTCAAATCTTCATAAATTACCCTTATAACTATTATTTCTTTTACAAATGGTGTTTTAGGAAAAAGTTTTCTACCTAAAAAATTAATGTTCTACTATTACAAGATAAGGTCTCCTCAAATCTTCATACATTACCCTTATAACTATTATTTCACATTGACTGTTAATCAACAATACAAACCTATCAAATTTAATAGGGGTAGAACAATAATCTAGTACAATTTTTTAATTATTCTGCATAGGTCTAAAACATCACTTATAAAAGAGGGAGTAATTAATTTTCCAAAACAAACGTCTTTAATTATATTGAAACATGAAAGAAAACAATAATCTTAAAATCTCTAGAAGTATAACACACCATAGTCCAACATATTTTCATCTACCTCATGTGAGATAAGTACACACGCACTAACTCATTCACATGTCTTCACAAGATTATCTATGCTTTCTTTTTCATTATTTGTATTTATCCTTACCTAACTACTTTCTACGATTTCATCCTCACTTTCTATAAAAGAGTTAACTTTGACTTAACATCTTTAATTCACTAGATATTATATACACATATTACACATCTTGAATTCTCAATATAAGACTAATTTCACGCATTGCATGCACATGAGTCTAACGGACCACTCAAACAGAGCAGGATAAGTCACAAGGTCATACAAGAGTGACCATCAGTGAAGATCTCGCATCTCACTGCTCCGCTAGCTAGTTGGTTGAAGTAGCTAGGGTAAGCAATCTTGGCAGGCACTTGCAAAGCCATGAAGGCAAAGGTGGGTAGGGGCTGCATGCATGCACTGTCTGTTTCCTCCTACCCTAACTTCCATCAACCTCCATTATCATTTACCACCCAACCCCCCCTTGTTAAATGGGCCCACCCACTACCCTTTCTATTTTCTCCTCCCCCTATATATACACACTCACATGCACACACACACAAACACACACACACGCCAAATTAAGTAGTAGTAGTAGTATCTTTTCAGCTTCTTGCTGAAACTATATAGCAATGGCTACTACCATTTGTAGGATTGTTATCTTGGTGGTGTTGGTCATGGCCTTCACCTCCGATGCACAGCCCTCTCCTGGGTACTACCCCAGCTCAAGGTTCAGGCCAATGGGGTTCTTCCACGGCTACAACAACCGGTGGGGCCCGCAGCACCAGACGGTGTCCGCCGACCAGTCATCCCTCACCATCTGGCTCGACCGGAGCTGCGGTCTGTATGGTCTACTATGTTTTCTATTCCGCGGATAAAACATTGCCCTTTCTAGTGCGCTGCTTTCGCTCTCGATGATGTGCGGGCCCACTTAGGAATGTGGTGCCACATGTCAGCTGAGAGGCACATGCAACCCTAGCTAGGCAGAAAAAAGATTTCTCAAATTTTTTTATTGTCGTCTTTAGAAAATGCAAATGTTATTAACTTATAATTATGATGTCTTCAGGGAGTGGCTTCAAGTCAAAGCAGCCATACAGGAATGGATATTTTGCAGCCCGCATTAAGCTCCCAGCCGGCTACACTGCCGGCACCAACACTGCTTTTTATGTAAGCACACTAAGAAATTTTTCTTTCTTTGTTTTCATGTTAATATCCATATAAATATTGGTGTAATGAAAAAATGTAATTCTAACAATGGCTTAATTAATTATATGACAAAATTAAAGCTGTCCAACAATGAGGCGCACCCAGGGTTTCACGACGAGATCGACATGGAGTTCCTCGGCAGGACACAGGGCGAGCCATATACGCTCCAGACAAACGTGTATGTTAGGGGCAGCGGCGATGGGCGCATTGTAGGGAGGGAAATGCGGTTTCATTTGTGGTTCGACCCGACTGTCGACTTCCACAACTACGCCATGCTTTGGAACCCTGATGCCATTACGTATGCTCTCACACCCAATATGGTGCAAGAAATCCTATATTTCAATATCATAGTTGCATAGGGCTTATGCGTAGTTTTTAATGTGAAATCAGATTTTTTGTGGATGACGTGCCGATTCGAAGGTACGAGCGGAAGAGCGAACTGACTTTCCCAGACCGCCCAATGTGGGTGTATGGGTCGATCTGGGACGCGTCCGACTGGGCAACGGACGATGGGCGGTACAAGGCGGACTACCGATATCAGCCATTCGTGGCACATTTCAATCACTTCGTGATTGCCGGGTGCACGGCCTTATCCCCGTCATCATGCCACCCAGTGCCGGCATCTCCAACTGGAACAGAACTAACAACACAACAGTACACGGCAATGCGATGGACACAACAAAACCACATGGTATACTATTACTGTCAGGACTACAGAAGGGACCATTCCCTCACCCCCGAATGCTAGGGTGGTCCACAAGAGGCCTCAAATCTTGGCTCTTGTTGCCCTTGGTGCGAGCTGACTGTTTGTGGCTCGCCAAGTTGTCATCTCGTGTCGTGTCTATGTTGTGATTTTGTTTGTGTATTTTGGAAAGATGAAAAGGTGTGGCTGCCCTACTACTAAGCTGATACTTGTGAGCTAGGCTGGTGGTTGAGGCGTTGGTCGTTGGTTAAGTTATTGCATAAAGTGTGAGCAAAATATATATGTAATTGTAGTGGTGTCATTTCTATAGTCTCTACAACATTTCTTTTTATTTTTTGTGTGTTTCACATCATGACATGTCCCAAAGGGGCAAAAGTCCATGATGGCATCATTCAAATTGTGATGCATGTATCCTAAGATCCTGTTTGGAATTCAAGGATTTTGTTGGAACTTTAATAGAAATGAAATATTTGTTGAGAGTTAATGAAAAGTTTCTTCTATATTTTTTGTGTTCTAAACTAGTCTTAAGTATTTTGTGTGGCGTAGTATCACTGATGGTATATACATATTTTCATATCTTTTATTATATGGACCATATTACATGATTTTCTTTCCCAGGGCTTTTGTTGTTGTGACTTGTGCTCCATGGCAATTTGCAATAGGGACCAAAATTGGAAGTCACTTACAACAATAGAGTAATACATTGACCATATCAGAGGCAATGCAATGGACCACTCAAGACTCTTAAGAGGCTGGTGGGCACGCTTGATGCATACTTCCCTTGTGCCAAAGCAATTCAGCAGATACACGAAAAGTTGTTTGATTCATATTTTCATTCAAAAAATTAGTTGAAGTCACCTAATACTTGACTTGAGACTTGTTAAGTTTGCATTCTCACTATGCATGGACAATTAAGGCACAAAGTCCTAGCTAAACTGTCGTGGTATTGCGAATACCCCGGCAGGTTTTGAGAATGATCCTAGCGAAGATTACGCGGCGCGGGTTGATCGGATGACCGGTCCTCTCCCGCCGGACAAGCACAAGAAATGACACACGGATTTATACAGGTTCGGGTCCCGGTGGGGGCCCTAGTCCTGTCGACGAGCTCCCGGCCGGAGTCGGCTGGGTAGGCTCTCTCCGGGGGAGAGGCTTCCGGAGCACGCCTGTGAGTTTAGCTATTCCAATAAAAGTGATCCGATCCCTTACAACAGAGGGGTACAAGGACTATTTATAGCCCCAAAAAGAAGCAAAAAAGCCTAAACTACCCCGAAAGCCACCGTCGGATTGAAGGGTAAGACCGTCCTTCTCCCGGTCAAACGCCTTGGATGCTTGACAGGTGGCCGCTGATTCCCGAGGCGCTCCTCGCATGACCTGCACGTGACAAACAACTCGAGACTTTACCTTTAGAAGGGCGATGAGGCCCGGGGCACGTCCCGGATGCCAAGTCCCCGGTCCAAAGGCGGCTCCCGGGGGCCAAAAGGCGGCGCCCGGGTAGGGACCGAAGGCCACATCCCCGGGCAAATGGCGGCGCCCGGGACGGCGCCGGAGGCTAAGTCTCGGGAGCCAAAAGGCGGCGCCCGGGGAGACCCCAGGGAGGCCCCGTGACGCAACTTACCTGGACTTAGTCCCGCGGAGATTTCCCCCGACAGCAGCCCCCCATGCCCCCCGGGGACGAAGCTCGAGCCCCCGATGGGTATGGCATACGTTACTGGGAAAATCTCCGGACGAAGTCACCGGGGCCGCGACGCCTCGGTTTCCGTGCCTTGCGCTTAAGGCCGCACCGTTTCGCCATAAATGTGCGCACGGTTCGAACCGGCGCCTCGATTCACGCGCCCGTCCCTTCGTTTCCCGCGCGCAGTTTGAACTTCATCGGTCCAGATTGGTCCGCGGGGTGCCACGTGGCGCCCATCTAGGCCACGTGGCGCCCCTATAAATAGGGCCTTGGGGGACCCGGAAGTTCATTCCAAACTTTCAGCCTTAGCGATTTTTGCTCTCCCGGTAGCCCTCTCCCGGTAGCTCTCTCCAGTAGCTAGTGCCCGGTAGCAGGCGTCCGGAACTCGTAGTCGTAGCCTCCTGAAACGTTAGCCACCGGAAAAAAGAAAACCGAACCTGATGGCACCCAAGGGCTGAGCTAACACCACGGAAGTGCCCCCGGAGGAAATCCCTCCGGATTTCCTCTGGGCGTCGGAGTTCTCGGCCGAGGACGCGGAGTCCCTGGTCGAGCGAGGGGTCGTCAGGGATGGGGACATCCGAGTCCCCTTGAAGAAAGACGGAGCCCCCTGCCCTAGGCCAGAGGAGGTCGTGGCCTTCGAGGCCTTCCTGGAGGCGGGGCTCCGGCTCCCAGTGCACCCCATGCTCCAGGAGTTTCTGAAGGAATACGGGGTGGCGCTCAACCACCTCACCCCGAACGCGCTCGTCCGGATGGGCCTCTTCATCTGGCTCTACGAGACGGCGACCGGGCGGGAGCCCACCCTTCGCGTCTTCCGGTACTTCTACGAACCGGCGGCGCGGACTTCCCACCTGGTGAAGGGGGGACCCAAGTCCCCCTTCGGTTCGGTGATGGTGCAAATGCTGCCGTCCCGGGTGGCCGACTACCCGGCGGCGGCCTCCCGGGACCACTGGGGCGACTGGGTCCGGAGGTGGTTTTACCTCCGGGTCCGGGACGAGGCGGTGGTGTACGCCCCAGAGCCCCCCTCCTACAGCCGGTCGTCCGCGCCGAAGCCCCCGGTGTGGACGGACGAGGAGTTCGAGCTCCTCGGCAAGGTGGTCATCTCCAAGAAGACCCGCTCGATGCGGGACGCCGCCGAGGAGATGGCGCTCCTGAGGATCTCCCCCTTCGCGCGCGGGAGGAGGGGGACCGGCATGGGCCCGGAGCAGCGGCCCCCGGTCAAGCCGGTGACCCGACGTAAGCCCGTTACCTGCTTCTTCATATTTATAGTTTTTAGAAAATTGGACTAACTCTTTAGCGGAGAACCTCCTGGGGAGGTACTTCGTCGATGAGCACGAGCCCGTCGTGCGCCTTGTGGGGGAGGGCCCTCCCCGGAACTTGGTCGCTGCGGCCTGCGGGCTAAAGCTGCCGGAGAGGAAGCCTCTCCCCACCCCCGGGTCGCACAAACGGGGGAAGGATGCGGCCGGGGGCTCAGAGCCCAAGAAGGCCAGGGTCCAGAAGACCCCCGGCCCGTCGACGACGCCGGCTTCGACACCGGTGAAGGGCCGGGACATAACCCCCGGGACCGAGCGTGCCCGAGCGCCGGCCCACAAGGAAGCAACACCTCCTCCCCCGAAGAGCCCCGTCGAGGCCCGGGGGAAGGAGTAGGCCGTTGGCGGGGCGGCGTCCAATTCGGCGGACTACGCCCCGTCGCCACTCTCGGTGGCGGTCCTCTCGGCCCTCCAGGCATCCTTGGAGCCGGAGAGGCTGGAGGTGAGATTCGCGGAGGCCTCGCCTCTGCGGGTTTGGCCGGTGGACGAGGGGGGGAGCCCCTCTGTCTACGAGGTCCCCCCGGAAGAGGAGGTCCCGAGGACCTTCCGGCCCGGGGCGGGGAAAGGTCTGATGATCCCCCCCCCCCCCCCCCGGGCAGGGACCCCCGCCCAAAGCACCTCGGCCACGTCTTCGGAGGAGACCTCCTCGGCCACGAAGACGCCGGTGACGCCGGCCGCGTTACCGGACTCACAGGTCCAGGGGCCCCCCACCGGCCGCGACGCCGGCGCCGGGCGAGAGACCCCTCTGCTTCCCGCGGGGGAAGTCGCCCGCTACGCGGAGGGCCTGCACACCCGGAAGTTGCAGGCCTTCGTCGCGGAGGGAACGCTCCATGAGCATTTCCAGGGGCTTCAGTCCCTCGGGGCCCAGGTAACTCGAGTCGATGATGTCTTCATTCATTCTCTGCATTTGAGTTTTTTCTAACTCTATATTTTGTAGGTGGCAACCATTACCTGGGGCCTTGAGCAGCGGGTCGCCCGGCTGCTTAAGGATGCGGAGGACCGGGCCGCGACCTCCATTGGGCAGCATGAGGAGGCCCTCCGGGAACGCGATGAAGCCCTCGCGGAACTGTCCCGGGTTCGGGCCCAGGTTCATATTTCCGAGGCCGTCAACGGCCGCCTCCGGGAGGAGGCCAAGGCGAGGGAGGAGGCGCTCCGGGAGCTCGAGGGCTCGAGCGTCCGGGCGGTGGCGGACGCGGGCCGCTCCGTCCGGTCGGCCCTCGAGAGCCTTGGCGTAAGCTTAGGCTCCGGGAGCAGCTCGGAGGTGCCACCGGCAACCATCGCGGAGGCTGTGCGTTTTCTCAACGCACAGGTCTCCGCCATTACGGAGGCTGCCGACGCTCGGGCGCGGGGCCGGGCGATCCCCATCATCGCGGCCGCTGTGGGGCTCGTCGAGTTCCGGGGGGTCGGCGCCCGGGAGATCGGGGCCCGCATCCCCCGAAGCTTCCCGGACTCCTTCGAGCCCTCGCGCCGGGAGGTCGAGTAGCTTGCCGGAGGATTCTACGACCGGATCATCCGGGCGAGATTCCCGGCTCCGGCGCCTCCGGCGGGGGACACGCCAGCCCCGGCTTCGGAGGAAACCCCCTGGGGGGAGGACGCCAATGAAAGAGTATGAGCCTCCCCCCCGGGTCTTTAGATAGGACCCTTTACTTTCTTAGGACTTTTGATCTTGGTAGCTTCTTAGAAAAAGCCCCGGACACTTGTAAAAAAGACATTTTGAATGCAATGGAATTAGAATTTTTTCTAAGTCTTTGAATTGAATGTACTGTTACCAGGGTTCCCGGGAGGTTGCTCCCGGGCGAAGGTCCGGGAGGGGCTCCCCGGGGGACGCCCAAGCGGCTTTAATCTTGCTAAGCCTTGTCTCCGGGAATCGCGGCGGGGACAGCGTCCAGGAGCCGATCCGGTTGAGGTGGCGTCCAGAGTGGCACTTGGACAACTTTGACAATCATCGCGCCGAATTGTCTCCTCCGCGACCGGGGTTCCGGATGATACGTCCCCTCCGGATATTTCCACCGGCGGGATACGAGTTCTGGCCCGAACATGTGCTCCGGGACGCTCGGCGCCGCGTGCGAGCATTGTACCGGGACTTGACCCGGGAGCTAGCGGAGAGCCTCCGAGAGTATTAGGGGTAGGAGCCTTAGGGCGTAGAGAATCCCCTGGGTTAGAACCCGGGTTGTATCATTTCCGAAGCCCACCGGAGGGGGAAGATGTCCTCCGGGTTTGACAATCAATAAAGGGAAGATGTCCTCCGGGTTTGACAATCAATAAAGCTGTGTTGTTGCTTCTTCTTTCATTGTCTTTTTATTTTTTCTTCTTCGATGATCTAGACGACTCCCTTTCACAAGAATGAGCTAAGTTTGCTCGTGGGCGGTGTGGTCGACACCCGGGGGTTCCTTATCCCCCCCCCCGCCCACAGCGGACCGAAGGGTAGCTCCGGGCGCTGTGGGGGTAACAAGGCCCCGAGGTGAAAACAACCTGTAGCATAGGAATTTTTATAAGTTAGAAAATTTTAAAACGAAGTTTCCAAGGAAAGGACCTTCCGGGAGAGAATCGTCCGGTCGCCGTGAGAACGGGGAGCCGGGAATAAGGCCTCATGTGGAAGAAACGTCCAAGAAAACCCGATGAGATTTCCGGAGGCGAGCTTCCTAGGAGACAATCGTCCGGTCGCCGTGAGAACGGGGAGCCGGGAATGGGGTCTCTGGGAAGGAAAATGTCCGAGAAATCCGCGACTCCTCTAGGAGACAATCGTCCGGTCGCCGTGAAAACGGGGAGCCGGGAATAGGGTCTCTGGGAGGCATTCATCTGGGGACCAATCATCCGGTCGCCGTGAGAACGGGGAGCCGGGAATAAGGTCGTCGGGGACCAATCGTCCAGTCGCCGTGAGAACGAGGAGCCGGGAATAAGGTCGTCGGGAACCAAATATCCAAGAATGCCATTAGACGTCCTACTGGGGAGAGCGTCGAACGTCGACTCCCGTAGGAGGAAGATAGATCCAAGAAGGCCATTAGACGTCCCACTGGGGAGAGCGTCTACTCCCGGAGGAGGAAGTGCCCGAAGACGGGTCTTGAGTGTTTGGGCAGAGGACTAGTCTCCCAAAGTGACTCGTTACCGCGGCCACTGTGACCGGGTTGCCGCTTACACCCTCAGTCCACGAGGGCTGATCGTAAGCCGCCCTACAGGAGGGACTTGCTGGGCCTGGCCCACTTCCTCGCGGAGAGGGCATCCTCACGGGGAGGGCATTCTCACAGGGAGGGCATCCTCACTAGGAGGGCGTCCTCGCGAGGAGGGGCATCCTTGCGGGGAGGGCATCGCCGCTAGGGGCGGTAATGAGAAAGACCTGCAATGAGACAGTTTGAAAAGCAAGACCTATGTATTGCTAATAAAATGAAGTACAGGGCCTCCCCCTGCGAAGTCGTGAAAGGGGAGGAAAATACAGTGTCCCTCCTCCCCCTCCGGCGTGAACGCTCCAGGGGAGGGGACAGGCCCGTAAGGCTAAACATAGAACTTGCGAAGTAAACGCAAGTTCCACGTGTGTTTCAGCTCTTGCTCTTGAAGGTTGGAGAGCTTGTAGGCCCCCGAGCCCAGGACCGCGGAGATCCTGTAGGGGCCCTCCCACTTGGAGGAGAGCTTACCCTGGGCCTGGGGGTCCGTCACGCGCTTGAGGACAAGGTCCCCAAGGCGGAAAGCCCTCTCGCGCACGCGCTGATTGTACGCGCGCGCCATTTCTTGCTCGTAGATGGCGTGGCGGAGGAGAGCTCGGTCACGTTCCTCCTCCACGAGGTCGATCTCCAGGTGCTGGTTGGCCTCGTTGGCCTGGTACGCTGCGAGCGTGGCTCCCTCCAGGAGCTCGACCCGCAGCGACCAGAGGCTGATCTCCGGGGGGAGGACTGCCTTCGACCCGCAGACCAGGGAGAAGGGAGTACGCCCCGTCGCCCGGGACGGGGTCGTTCGGATGGAGCAGAGGATGCTGGGGAGCTCCTCTGCCCATGCACCCCGCTTAGAAGCGGTTTGCTTGAGTCTCCGGCGCAACCCCTGTAGGATCACGCCGTTGACCCTCTCGACAGCCCCATTGCTCCGAGGATGGGCCACTGAGACGAAGTGGATGACGAGCCCCAGGCCTTCGCAGAATTCCCAGAAATAAGCCGAGTCGAATTGGGTCCCGTTGTCCACGGTGATTTCCCGGGGGACACCAAAACGACATACGACGTTTTTCCAGAAAAACCGCTGGACGGCCCGGGACGTGATGCTGGCCAAAGGCTCCGCCTCAACCCACTTTGTAAAATAGTCGACCGCGACTACCGCATACTTGTATCCTCCGGGCGCTGGGGGAAAGGGCCCTAAAAGGTCCATCCCCCAGCGCACGAAGGGCCAAGTGATGGGGATCGTCCGCAGCGCTATAGGGGGAGGTTCGAGCCCTTGGCCATCTTCTGGCATGCCTCGTACGCGGAGACAAGGTCCCGCGCGTCGCGCATGACCGTGGGCCAGTAGAAGCCCTGCCGGAGGGCCTTGGCCGCGATGGCACGCGGGGCTAGGTGAGAACCACAGCTCCCCGCGTGGATGTCTTCGAGAAGTTGAAGTCCCTCCGACCGGGGGAGGCAGTGCAGGAGGGCGAAAGCCCCCCGCTTGTAGAGCCTCCCCTCCAGCAGGAGGTATGCCCGGGATTTAGCCCGGAGGCGTTTAGCCTCGGTCTCACTAGGAGGGTCCCCCTCCCTCTTGATGAAGGAGATAAGGGGGTCCATCCAAGACGGAGTCCGGATGATCTCGGCGACCTCCGGGACATGAGGCTCATCGCCCGTGTCTGGGGAGGCCACCGAGGGCTTCGTGATGATTTCCAGAAAAGCCCCCTTGGGGAGCGATTCCTGGGCGCTTGCCGCCCGGGCCAGGGCGTCGGCCCGGTCATTGTCCCTCCGCGGGATATGCTGGGCCTCGAGGCCGTCGAAATGCCTCTCCATCTTTCGCACTTCCTGCAAATAAAGACTTAAGTTTGCGTCATGGCACAGGTAAGACTTGTCCATTTGGCAAACTACGAGCTGAGAATCTCCCTTGACTAGGAGGCGCCGGATCCCCAGGGAGCGCGCGAGGCGCATCCCGAAGAGCAAAGCCTCGTATTCGGCGACGTTGTTGGTTGCGGGGAACTCGAGCCGCGCGGCGTACTCGAGTTCCTTCCCCTTGGGGCTCCGGAGGACTACTCCCGCACCAGCCCCGGCGAGACACAGCGACCCATCGAACATGAGGGTCCAATGATCACTGCGTCAGGGCGGCACAGGGAGATCTTCGTCCCCGGACCCAGAGGCGGAAGTCCACTCTGCGACGAAGTCGGCGAGGACCAGCGACTTGATGGCGGAGCGGCCGGTAAGGGACGGGGAGAAGGGGGCGAGCTCGGCCCCCCACTTCCTGATCCGGTCGATGGCTTCTTTGTTCCACAGTACCTCCCCGAGGGGGAGGGACGACGGGACGGTGATGGGGTGCCCCAGGAAGTAATGCCGAAGCTTCCGGGACGCCATGAGGAGGGCGTAGCAGATTTTCTCCATCTCAGTGTACCGAGTTTTGGCCCCTTGGAGGGCCTCACTCACGTAGTACACGGGACGCTGCTGCCCCCCTTGCTCCTTCACCAAGACCGCGCTGACGGAGACGGGGGTCGCGGCGAGGTAAAGGAGCAAGGGTTCTTCTGGAGACGGACTCACGAGCATTGGAGGGCTCGTGAGGTATTTCTTGAGGTCGTTGAAGGCTTCCTGGGCCTCGGGGGTCCAGCGGAACCCCTCGAGCCCTCGGAGGATCTTGAAGAACTGGAGGCCCCGCTCCGCCGACCGGGAGACGAAGCGGCTTAGCGCGGCTAGGCGGCCGGAGAGCCGCTGGACATCCTTGACGGAGCGCGGCGGGGGCATATCTAGGAAAGCCTGGATCTTCTCGGGGTTTGTCTCAATGCCCCGCTGGGACACGAGGAAACCTAGGAGCTTCCCCCCGCGCACCCCGAAGGCGCACTTCTCCGGGTTGAGTTTGAGCCCGAACGTGCGGAGGTTGCGGAAGGTTTCGGCCAGGTCATCGACGTGGGAGGCAGCGCGGGGACTCTTGGCAACCGCGTCGTCTACGTAGATTTCGACGTTGCGGCCGACTTGATCTTTGAAAACCAGCATCATGAGGCGCTGGAAGGTCGCCCCCGCATTTTTGAGCCCGAAGGGCATATGGACGTAGCAGAAGGTTCCGAGGGGAGTTATGAAACTCGTCTTTTCCTCGTCCCCTTCCGCCATCCGGACTTGATGGTAGCCCGAGTAGGCGTCTAGGAAGCTCATGAGCTCGCACCCCGCAGTGGAGTCGACGAGCTGATCAATCTGTGGGAGCGGGAAGTTGTCTTTGGGGCAGGCGCGGTTAAGGTCGGTGAAGTCCACGCACATCCGCCACCTGCCCGTTGACTTCTTGACGAGGACGGGGTTCGCGAGCCACTCGGGGTGCAGGACCTCCCGAATGAACCCCGCCTCTCGGAGCCGGGTGATCTCCACCTTGATTGCTTCTTGGCGCTCGGGGGAGAGTTTCCGCAGCTTCTGTTTGACCGGGGGGTGACCGGGGGCCACTGCGAGCTTGTGCTCAATGACCTCCCGGGCGACGCCCCGCATGTCTGAAGGCTTCCACGCAAAAACATCGGAGTTTTCGCGCAGAAAGGCCGCAAGTTGCGCTGCATGCTCCTCAGGGAGCTCCGCCCCGATCCGAACGGTTTTGTCTTCGTCGCCCAGGGACAGCGGGACCTTCCGGAGGCCCCCTTCTGGACGCGGCTTGAGGAGGGGCCTCCCGGGCGGTGGCGCAGCAACATCTAGTTCCGGGGGAGAGGCTTCCCCCCCAGGCGCCTTTATGAGGTTGACGCTTCTAATTGTGGCCGCAGCGCGCTCGTATAGAGCACGGGCCATGTCTTGGTCTCCCCGGACGTTGATCACACCGTGCGGTCCGGGGATCTTCATGCAGAGGTAGTTTTGATGGGTGGCAGCCCCCAGCCGGTTGATTGTGGTCCTCCCCATTATCGCATTGTAGGAGGA
The DNA here is from genome assembly GCA_019359835.1 of Pharus latifolius. Taxonomy (NCBI): domain Eukaryota; kingdom Viridiplantae; phylum Streptophyta; class Magnoliopsida; order Poales; family Poaceae; genus Pharus; species Pharus latifolius. The sequence goes on from CM033325.1 coordinate 38,875,644, forward strand.
GGGGAGGTCCACTACGTCGAAGCGGACCAGCTCGGTCCGGTAGTTCTCCGGGGTGCCGAATGTCATAGGAAGATCTACCTTGCCCACGGGGTGGATCGCCTTCCCCGGGACAAAACCTTGCAAGGGCCTGGACGCACGCTGCAGGAGCTTCTCGTCCACCTGTATTTCTTTGAAGGCCTTCAGGAATAGGACGTCAGCGGAGCTTCCGCCGTCCACGAGGATGCAGGCCAGGTGACAGTTGTAGATGGTCGCGGAGACAATAAGCACGTCGTCGTAGGGGAAGCGAACCCCTCACGCGTCTTCCGCCGTGAAGGTGAGGGGGACGTCCGACCACTTAGGTGGCGGGGACGCGTGTAGCAACCCCACAACCTTGACCTCGCGCGCGTACTCCTTACGCTGGCGCTTAGAGTCTCGCCCGGAGGCGGATCCTCCCACGATGACGTTGATGTGCCGCTGAGAAGTTTGAAAGGGGAGAGCTTCTGAAGGCTCCCCCTCCTGCGCCTGCTCACCCCCCGCGGGAGAGGGAAGGGCCGGAACAGCTGGCCGAGGGAGCAAGGAGGCCGGAGTCCCCCCCCCCTGCCCGCGCTGGTCGAGGAAGTCCGCGAAGTGCTGCAGCAGCAGGCTACAGTCTCGGGTAGCGTGGGTACTGGACCTGTGGAAGCTGCACCACGGTCCTTCCCGCCTTCTCCCCGCAGGGCCCTCCCGGCCGCGTGAAGACTGTCCTCCCCCATGGCCCTTTGGTTTGGGGAAGGGGCGGTTGCCCCTCGGGGGGTGGCGCGAGCCGCCTCCGCCCTCGAGGACAAAGGTGTCCCGAGGCCGTGGCTCGTTACGCCCCCCCTGCCTAAGGCGCTTGAGGGGATCCCTGGCCCCCCGGTCGGCGGGGGCGGGAGCCCCCTAGGTCTTCTTCCAGATGTCATCTTCCTCCGCCCGGGCGTACTTTTCGAGTACGTTGAAGAGCTCGTCGGCGGAAGAGGGGCAGCTCCGGGAGAGCCTTCGGTGGAGCTCCCCCAGAAGGATGTCGCTTTTGCAGGCTTCGATGACCGTAGAGTCGGGGACGTGGGCCACTTTGCTCTTCACCTGAGCAAAGCGCTTGAAGAAGCTTCTGATGGTTTCCCCAGTCCTCTGCCGGACAGTGTACAGCTGCGAGGAGTCTAGGGGACGCACGTAGTTCCCCTGGAAGTTGGCACAGAACTCCCACTTGAGCTGCGAGAAAGACTTGATGGAGCCCGCCTTCAGGTTGTAGAACCAGGAGCGGGCAATGCCGGAGAGGTGGAGGGGGAAGACGTTGCACTGTACCGTCTCGTCCCCCCCGGCCGCGGAGATGGCTGTGGAGTAGACCTGCACAAACTCGTAAGGGTCTGCCTCACCGCTATAGTGCTCGATGTGCGGAGGGCGGTAGGGCCGCGGACACCGGATGCTGCGAAGTCTTTGGCACAGGGGCTGGTTAGCCCCCTGCACCTCCCGGGGAGAGTCCCGGTCGCTGTCTTCCTTCACGGGACCTTCGTTGTCTGAGTCTGGAAGCGGTCCGAGAGGTCCGCCAGGGTGGCGGTGGCGACGCTTTTCCTCCGGACCAGGACTGAGCTCCCGGACGTCCAGGTTCTCCTCCGGAGAGGTTGGCTCTTCAGCGGGTCTCTTCCCCCGACCGGTGCGGGAGCGAGGCTCCCCGCGCCCGCGGCCGGGGAGAAGTTCTTCCCCGCACTCAGGTGAATGCATTCGCTCGACCTCCCCCTGGGCGAAACGGACCTGTTCCGCTGAGGGAGGGAGCTTATGCACTGCAGCAGCCGGCCCGAAGGCTTCAGGGGCCGGCTGGGGGGAGCCCCCTGTGAAGACCCCCGGGACCGGAAAGGGGGAAGCCCCTGTGTTATCCGGAACCGAGGAGGAGGCGCCCACGGCGACGCTTGGAACCGAAGTGGAGGGGGCCTCAGTGGCAACGACCGGAACCGGGAAGGGGGGAGCCCCTGTAACATCCGGAACCGGCGAGGGGGGAGCCCCCGCGGCGACGTCCGGAACCGGGGAGCCCATGCGGGGGGAAGTCCGCTGAGGCACGGGAGCTGCTCTGTCCACCGCCCCCGGTGCGGTAAACGCGACGCGGGGGGCGGGACTGGCTCCCGGCGTAGGGCAAACCCCCGGCATGAAGTGGGCTCCCGGCCCCCGGAATAGGCCAAGGACGGGGTACCCCCCCGGTGCCACGAAGGGCCCTGACATGAAGTAGCCTCCCAGCACCAGGACGGGCCCGGGTGCTGGGAAGGGTCCGGACGTATATCCCGCAGGGGAAGGGAACCCCCCGGACGGATCATACGGGGCGGACAGACCCCCGGAGGCCGGGGGGGCCGCCAGGTAACCCATAAACGGGGGCATAGTCCCCGAGTACGGGTGCGACGCAAATGTGGGGGCCGAAGGCCGCGCCAGCACGCTAAGGAGTTCGTCCATAGAGTGCTGAGCGCGGAGCTGGCCTTCCACGAGAGCCTCGAGCAGGGTGTCCCGGGGAGCCGGGGGAGCCGTCTGGGGGAGACTGGTCCCGGCCGAGGTCCCCGCGGTCACCGGGAACGACCTGGAGGTGGAAGCACCTAAGTTAAGAGAAAGGGAAGGAGGCGGTACTTGGGCCAGGCCGCCTCCGGGCGGAAGCGCCGGGACAGCGGTGTCTCGGACGGGCGGCGCCGGGTCTCCGAGACCGGCGTCACCGGGAAGGGTGCGAGCCCTTGTTCTTGGGGGAGCCATGGCGTCTTGTCACGGGTCCCCACGGACGGCGCCAACTGTCGTGGTATTGCGAATACCCCGGCAGGTTTTGAGAATGATCTTAGCGAAGATTACGCGGCGCGGGTTGATCGGATGACCGGTCCTCCCCCGCCGGACAAGCACAAGAAATGACACACGGATTTATACAGGTTCGGGTCCCGGTGGGGGCCCTAGTCCTGTCGACGCGCTCCCGACCGGAGTCGGCTGGGGAGGCTCTCTCCGGGGGAGAGGCTTCCGGAGCACGTCTGTGAGTTTAGCTATTCCAATAAAAGTGATCCGATCTCTTACAACAAAGGGGTAAAAGGGCTATTTATAGCCGCAAAAAGAAGCAAAAAAGCCTAAACTACCCGGAAGCCACCGTCGGATTGAAGGGTAGGACCGTCCTTCTCCCGGTCAAACGCCTTGGATGCTTGACAGGTGGCCGCTGATTCCCGAGGCGCTCCTCGCGTGACCTGCACGTGACAAACAACTCGAGGCTTTACCTTTAGAAGGGCGATGAGGCCCGGGGCACGTCCCGGATGCCAAGTCCCCGGTCCAAAGGCGGCTCCCGGGGGCCAAAAGGCGGCGCCCGGGTAGGGACCGAAGGCCACATCCCCGGGCAAATGGCGGCGCCCGGGACGGCGCCGGAGGCTAAGTCTCGGGAGCCAAAAGGCGGCGCCCGGGGAGGCCCCGTGACGCAACTTACCTGGACTTAGTCCCGCGGAGATTTCCCCCGACAGCAGCCCCCCATGCCCCCCGGGGACGAAACTCGAGCCCCCGATGGGTATGGCATACGTTACCGGGAAAATCTCCGGACGAAGTCACCGGGGCCGCGACGCTTCGGTTGCCGTGCCTTGCGCTTAAGGCCGCACCGTTTCGCCATAAATGTGCGCACGGTTCGAACCGGCGCCTCGATTTGCGCGCTCGTCCCTTCGTTTCCCGCGCGCAGTTTGAACTTCATCGGTCCAGATTGGTCCGCGGGGTGCCACGTGGTGTCCATCTAGACCACGTGGCGCCCCTATAAATAGGGCCTTGGGGGACCCGGAAGTTCATTCCAAACTTTCAGCCTTAGCGATTTTTGCTCTCCCGGTAGCCCTCTCCCGGTAGCTCTCTCCAGTAGCTAGTGCCCGGTAGCAGGCGTCCGGAACTCGTAGTCGTAGCCTCCTGAAACGTTAGCCACCGGAAAAAAGAAAACCGAACCTGATGGCACCCAAGGGCTGAGCGAAGACCACGGAAGTGCCCCCGGAGGAAATCCCTCCGGATTTCCTTTGGGCGTCGGAGTTCTCGGCCGAGGACGCGGAGTCCCTGGTCGAGCGAGGGGTCGTCGGGGACGGGGACATCCGAGTCCCCTTGAAGAAAGACGGAGCCCCCTGCCCTAGGCCAGGGGAGGTCGTGGCCTTCGAGGCCTTCCTGGAGGCGGGGCTCCGGCTCCCGGTGCACCCCATGCTCCAGGAGTTTCTGAAGGAATACGGGGTGGCGCTCAACCACCTCACCCCGAACGCGCTCGTCCGGATGTGCCTCTTCATCTGGCTCTACGAGACGGCGACCGGGCGGGAGCCCACCCTTCGCATCTTGCAGTACTTCTACGAACCGGCGGCGCGGACTTCCCACCTGGTGAAGGGGAGACCCCGGAGGCCACGTCCCCGGGCAAACGGGCAAACGTGACGCAACTTACCTGGACTTAGTCCCGCGGAGATTTCCCCCGACATAAACACTGCATGCCTAACTAACTTATTACTAATCAAGCAAATAAATTTATATATATATATATATATAGTCAAGTTAAAATTTTCAAGACTTCTTACAAATCCTAAATATGTTTGAAAACCAAACATATTGACATGACACAAACTAAACTGGATATTCTCGAGCCTGAAAAACAAGCTATATTTGGGCCTGGGAAAAATCTTCCAGCAATATGATCAGAGATGCATGTAGGTATGTACTCTAAATTTTTAAATTTTCAATCATATTTGACGTGATTATGTGATTTTCTCCAATTTTTTTTCTTTCAGGGGCAATATGTTTCTAACTTGAGCTCTACAGCCTACACTACCAAATCGGGGGGGGGGGGGGGGGGGGGGGGGGGGGGAGACCACCACAAATGAATTCTGTATATAATGTCATTTATTTGACTGTTATTGTTCTTCCAAAGTGGTAATATAAATTCATAACCAAGCCATACTTGTGAAATTTTCATAATTAAAGCCCCATAAGCTAGATGTTGCAAGTAAAAACCTTTTTGTCTTTAAATGTGATACGCTTGGCCCTGTTTGACCGGCTCTGGCTCCGTCTCCGGGCTTCTCGACCGCAGTCTAGCCCGGCCAATAAGGGGTACACCTGTTTCGAGCTTCTTTGAGCCCAAACGGAGCGGAGCGCAATTTGTACAGGGAGGCTGGAGCAGCCCATGGGCAGCTTCGCTGGCTCCGGAGCAGGACCACTCCAAGACTCCCAACAGTTTGTCCAAGATTTACACCAAATGCCACTGCCCAACTCACCTCCCGACGAGTTCATGCCGCCGTCCAGGTCCTTGATGAAGAGGCACCGTCATCCAAGCCTTCAACGAAGAGCCGCCACATGCCGTGAAAGGACCTCGTCGAGCCACCATTGATCTTGCCGGAGCCACCATGAATCGCCATCCAGGCCTTCGTTGAGGTCACGTGGATCTTGATGGAGAGTGTTGTGACATGAAGATCCCATCTGGTTTAAGGATTTTTTTTTTTTTTTGGGAGTTGTGGTTTCTTGGAAATCTCGTATGTTGGGAGGATTAGGGGAAGGCAAAATAGTTAAACCACAATTATTTTTAGAAGCCAAAGTCAGATAAGCCAGTTTTTTACTAATATATCATTTTTGAACTCCAACTTCAATTGCAGAACCAGTCTCTAGAAAAAAAAAGTCAAAGTCGAAATTCAGTCAAACAGATCATAGTGTATTATTATATTTTTCCAGTTGATGCTTGTTTTAGTTTGTCATTAACTTCTCTAACATTTAGAAAAAAGTAAAAGAAAATTATTTTTTTTAGCTTCCCGTGGAGAGGGGGTGTTGCCAGTGGAGTCGAATTGAAAACAAGGTTGGCACATCACGCTCACATAGGTTCACTTGTCCACTGATCTTAGATGATATCATTAATGGGTGGATTGTTGAATATGGGTAGCGAGATAATAGTGGATGGCAGCGGTAGGGAAATAAGGTGTCATGGTACCAGAGAATTAGACACGCAGTAAGTGAGGGGCGGCGACACGGAGATATCCACGCATGCCTCCTTAAAATTTATACTGATAAAAGTTTCAGCATCTGGAAATGTTATGTTTGGAATAATTAACTCAACCATTAAAAAAATACTAATTTAATAAAATATCACTGATTGTGAGTTAACTTGTAGAGTTTAGATTCACAAATCAATAAGTTTCAACTACAATTTTTGAAGGGGGAAAAGACGAAAGAAAATTTAGTGCTCTTCCTTCTCAACAGAAAGGTGAAGGTAAAGAATCTAAAGATCTTGGTACCTGTAAATGCATGCTATTTACTCTTTTCCCAGCTGCCATCTGAAATCTGTTGTCGGGTCTTTTCTTACACTTCATGTGCAATTTGGCTGCGACCCGAACACAGAGCGAGCATTTTACGCATTTCTAAAGATCTTTGATGTATGCGCATGTGCTTTCTACCTTGCAGCTTTCATGTGAGGACCTATTTATTTATCATCGAATCTGCTCACACTTATTTATTTATCATCGAATATGTACAGAAGAAAGTTGATTTGAAAGTTGAGATAAGTACACTTGATCTGAGAGTCAGGAGAGTTGACACTTTATCTGAGAGTTGGGAGAATTGAGACGAGGTCCTCAAATTTCAATAAAAGTTTTTTCCTCTGTAGGGAACTGCATTAATTACTTTCGTGCCTCAAAACTTCATAAATAAATGTGAAATTGAAGTAAACTAGTCAGCAACTCTACACGATTGCCGACCAGTTGTAGCCCAAGTGAAACAATACACTCAATTTCACTAATGGAAGCAAAAGTTCAGATAAATGCCCATGCCACTACTACAGGAGTAGGTTATTTTGTTGCGATGAGATTTGATTCTATGATCGCATTGTAGTGTAAATCGTAAGTTATGTATTTTCGTCAACTCAAACTGCTTAAAAAAATAAGCTGCCCAATTAGCACAAATGATCTCGTAAGCAATTAATTTTTAAACTTTTAGGCCTTAAGTGGGAGATGGATGGGTTCGTAATGTTTTGGTGAAAGCCAAACAATTTGTATGTGTGCGTAAAGTGTCCTACTTTGAGAAGTGATTTGCACAGTACCATTACGTACTAACTTGCAAATTCAGATTGAATTTGAGGTTTGGACACTATGGAAATCGATGGAAAGTATAAATGCAGATTGCGAGATAAACTTTTGCGAGCAATAAAAAGAATACCGCCTTAATGGGATCTCGCACCGCAACTCATACCCACCACGGCCGCTGGCATTGCCCGCCTAGGTTCATCCCTTCTCTATCGCCACCCACCTGTTAGCGTCTATAACATGTTACCGTGATGCCCCCTAGACTCCTCATCTACCTCTTCCTCCTCATTCCTCCTCATCCATGACCGGTGGTGCTTCTTTCAGTGCCTCCCACCAATGCTCTAACATGTGAACTTAGTGTGCCTCAGTCCCACCCATCCTTACCTGATAAACGCTAATGCTGTAAGGTTGGGAAACAAGTAAACTTATGAGAGCTTTGTTTGCCCACACACCCTCCCCGACACCGCCACTATTGCCTGTTCCATCCATATAGTAGGAACCACCTATCACTGCCACCCGGGTGGGCAAGCCAGTAGCAGGTACTATCACCACGCACAGCCGACCCTACTACCCCTCCTACCAATACTCTCAATTTCGAGAACAAGGTGAAGTCATAAAGACTTTACACACAATGCTCTAAGATCGAGGAACAGATAAAGTCAATGTTGTATATATACACATGAAACTAGTAGTGCAGCAATTTCACCATAAAATGCCTTCTGTTTTTAATTGTTCTAAATGTATTTGTGCTTGTATACCATCTTTCATCATGCAAATTAAGGGCAGGTACAGTATAAACTTGAACACAAACTGTTTACTAGTACTCTAGTCCAGTTTTCACAGGTAATTAACTAGCTAATGATAACAAAATGCAGCATAATATTCTTGATATGTGATTCACTGATGTATATAGTTCTTGCCTTTCATGCTGTCAACGGCCACCGCGGAGACCATGCTGTCGACGCTGCAGACATTCGAGCCGCGGCATGGCTTGTAGTAGCTTCTCGCCCCACTTAGTCCTCCTCGAGTTCTTGATGATCCAGTACGGCCAGTACCCTAGCTGCAGGATTGAGAACCCCGGAGACCTGTACCCAACGAGCAGCACGCCAGGGTTCACCCACCCCCACGGGCAGATCAGCGGGAACGACACCCCGCCGACGCCGACGTACATCTGCATGAACGCTGCGCTGAGCCCCACTGAATTATGCACCACATATGGTCAGTCATGAAATTTCGTAACAGTCACCGACACGAGCTAGAACACTGAAACTGAAATTATCCGGTCATGAAATTTTGTAGCGAACAATGAGCTAACCAGGCACTAAGGTCATGTCATGTGGGCACTGGATTTTTGCAAAAAAGACTTATGTATTGTAAATTTATACAGAAATCCAAATAAACTCTTCTATGTTATAAGTGGCCCCACTCAAATATTTTTGTAAGGAAAGGACCCCTCTGCCTCCTGCCAGTGGAGCTAACAATGAGTTGGAACACCGAAAATTTACCGTGAGCATATGGCCCCGTCGAGGGGAATGGTGGTGATGTTGGCGACGGAAACGGCGACCCTGTCCTTGTCGAACTTGCACGTGCCCTGCACGCCCGGTGTGGGGGCACGCGCTCTGCTCCATCAACTCGCAGGCATTCATTAGATAATTGTCAGCGTTCGTCGTCAGCCCGCCGGAGCACCCGTTGTCGCACTCGCTCTTCGCCACTGCCACAGCGTCGCACTTGGAAACGAACAGATTGAATTAGTGACAGAAGAAGGTTGTATGGACAGATAAGAGAGAGGCGAAGATCGTGCGGTCGCATGCTCACTGAGGTTGAGGAGCCTTCCGATGGCAACGAAATTGGCGCCGTCTACGGCGCTGGTTGTGCTCAATGCCCAAGCCCAACATTATCCGCACACGCCCTGCGTAAATAATTTTTTAATAAGAATTTTCGAAACACAAAATTGTGGTTGCGGTTGTGCCAAAGATCTTTGTACTAACATCTTTATATAATCAGACCACCCTATCTGAAATTAGAGCGAATAAAGTATAAACTCTCTACTACTTGCATTCAAGTGAAAACAAATTTTTTATATAATTCTATGTAAAAATATCTAAAATAGGAAACAAAGGCAAAGGGCTTTTTTGAAATATTGATCGTCCAATCAAGATATTTAAATTGATATAAAGAGGTTAAGTAGGTTTCTCATCTCAATTCTGGATCTGGATAATTATTTTTTTTATCTTTCGGACGCACATACTTTTAAAAAAAGGCGGATGACATTCTTTTATTATATATATATATATGCCGGAGGATCGCCGGCGTGGCCTGGCGACGAGAGCCAGTTCACTGGTGGCGCGCAATTTGGGGAGAGCTATAATCTTAGCTCGATTTTGAAAACCAGATTGGTAGGCTTGCTAAAAAGAGTATGCTGATCAATTTCTTCTACTGGTACTAAGGCTAATTTGGATTAAATCGGGTAGCATTGTAGAAACAGGGGTTTTGAGCTTTTCCAGTGATCACCGGCGTTAAGGTTCGCCGAGGTGCAATTGGGTGTTATGAAACGAACAGGGGGAAGAGGGGAACTCACTGGTGGCTTTGGTTTGAAGAAAGGTGCAGCGAATTGGGCTGACACCGTGAGCTCCAGAGGTTGCTCGCCGGAGAAGAAAGCGAACTCGACGGCGGTGAGAAATTAACTGGTTTCTGTTGCTGGGAAACGAAGCAACGCATTGTGGAGGTATTTATAGCTGCTGAAGCCATCTGCTGGTCAACAATTCAGGGAACAGCAGCGACGAAATCGACCGCGAAGCTACCGGACACAGCGGGAACTTGTGCCGGCGGTGATGGCGAGGCACTGGCGCTCGGCGGTGCAGGCTTTTGGCAGTGGCAGGCACAGGTGCAGGGGGCGAAGGGACGGCGAGTTGAAAGCTTCATCGACGCGTGGTCGGAACGTGTCGAACGGTGAAGCTGAAGCTGCTGGTTCACGGGTGTTGGATCAGGATGTCGACTAGAGGGGGAGGGGGTGAATAGGAGACTTTGAAAATTTGTTTTTGCAAATGAAATTCAAATTAAGGTAAAGCAAGTAATAGTAAAAGATAAGAGATTGAAACCGATATATCCCGAGGTATCGGAGACACGCCCAGTCTCCACTAGTCCTCGTTGAAGCACTCAGTCCTTGAGTATAGCTTCAGTATCCACACAGGACACTATCTACTAAGGTTGCTCCTTGTCCCCTCCGGAAAGGCGAGCACCAAGCCTTTTACAAGTTATCGCGTCTCTCCTACAATCTCCGATTTGGAGAGATCAGCGATTTCCGCCTCCGAACCGTCTAGGTGAGGGCGCTCACCAAGAGTAATAAGAAGCAAGGTCTACTCTAGGCCTCCAATGCACACCGAGAAAATATCTAGAAATGGGAATGCAAGAACAATATGCTTGATGTGGCTAATACTCTCACGACTCGATCAAAAGATCAAGTTTTAAGTAAAACGAAGAAGCACTAGTGAGAAAGTATGAAAGGCTATGTTGCTGTATTTGCTTGTGTTAAAACAGCAGCTCAACACCTCTATTTATAGCCTTCGTGGTCAAAAGAGCCGTTTGTGCTCAAGCTGAAAATTAGTAACCAAGACTGACAGTCAGTTTCACAACTGACAGTCAGTCTAGTGTATCACCAGAAAGAGTAAAAACAGGATCACAACAGCTCGAACGTTGTGGACTAAAACGGTAAAAAGAAACAGTCCATACTGACAGTCAGTTACAAAGACTGACAGTCAGTGTCCACAAAATCAACAGTGAAAAGCAACGGCTAAAAACTTTATAACCGTTGAAGCAGATAACAGCAAAAATTTACTGCCCAAACTGACAGTCAGTGTGTCAAACTGACAGTCAGTCTCAGTTTCAGTAACACAGAGAAAAACAGAATAAAAACCAACTCAAAAACTCTCTGTGGTCGAAACCCACACTGACAGTCAGTATACTAATACTGACAGTCAGTTTAGTACAAAAAAAAAAAATCTGAGACAGAAAAACATGCTCTCTGGAGATTTGTCAGTTTGCACTAACTGACATTCATACTGACAGTCAGTTATCAACACTGACAGTCAATCTGGATAAAAATAGAGAAAGCTCAAAATCCAGAGATCTGATTCAAATGATTTCAGTTTTGTTTTGAAGATATTTTCGAGAAGAACATTTTTGACAACAGCAACAAAAATTAGATCTTTTCAGATCTTTCTCAAGAAGTAAAAACCTCAACTGTTGACAAAATTCAATATATCAAAACAAATTGTCGAAAAACCACAGATAATGATATGCGTGCATTGACCTAGATTTTTCTCGGTATAATTGGAGATGTAGAGAGAACTTGCGTCCCCTCTTTATAGTACGGTTTAAACTAAGAATAAAATCCTTAAACCGATCGATCTTCATGCACCCTGAGATCGGTAAACCTAGAACTACAACATACCTCGATGCATCAGTTTAGTCCAGCAAAAACAATTTCTTTTTGCGTCTTCTTATGCTTTTGAACGACTTAAATTGAACTTCAACATTTTGATCACCAGCCCTCGCTTTTTGTGTGGTTGTCTGAAATCTGTAACACTAACTCAAACACATAGTTAGTCCAAAAATACTTATTATCATCAACCATCAAAACACATCAGGGTTAGGCATGAAAGGCCTAGATGCAACAATCTCCCCCTTTTTGATGATTGATGACAACAAGTTAATAAACTAATACCAACTAATACTCCCCCTGATTTTGTGCAAAAATCTCCCCCTGAAAGTGTGCACATCCCTCAAGATGTATCAGAGCATATCATAGCATAAGAGAGAGAACCACAAATCACGTCAGAGCACATTGATATCTCATACAAATGTAAGAACAAATCACATCGCATCATCGCATCAAAAAAAAAATCTCATAGAAAAGAAACATATCATAATCATATCACAAAATATTCATCCATCTAAACAAAATATCATAACATCATCAACATATCATAATCATATCACAAAATATGCATCCATCTAAACAAAATATCATAACATCATCCATCTCTCCCCCTTTGGCATCAAGCACAAAAAGGGAGGCCTAACCAAGAGAAACTAATCCTAATCTACTCCTGGTCATCTGAGTCTCCTAGAACCTCAGTGCCTCCGGAAGCTGTAGGAGACGCGGAAGGTACGACGGCGGGAGATGCAGGTCCTACTGGAATTGGGGCGGTGCCGGCAGATGATGCTGGTGAAGAAACTGCAGGCCGTGCCCTCTTGCGAGGAGCAAGGGAAGCAGATGCCATCGCAGCCTCAGGAGCTGGAAGTCGCTGCAGTATCTGCTGAAGGATCGCCTGCTGAGCTGCCAAGGTACTCTGGATCACTTGCTGTGTCTGAATGACCTGGTCAAGAGACACCTGCAGAGATGCAAGAGAGGAAGCTGTGCGGGAGCTGCTAGAAGGGGCAGGAGCAGAGGCAGAAGCTGGAGCTGCAGTCGCGTCCTCAGAATCCTCATCATCATCAGAGGCTGAGGAGGGAGCACTAGGAGCTGAAGGACGAGTGCCCAGGCGATGATCAGCCTGGCCAGGGGGATAGAAGGCCAAAAGCTGATGAGGGCGAGGAAGAGCGGTGTCTACTGCTCGAATGTGGAGCAGTAGTGCCATGATTTATGGGGCATACACCAGGCGACGACGAGGAGAGAGAAGAACGTGCTGAAGCTCACTAATGATGAGATCAGCGATGTCGAAGGGCTCCTCTCGAAAGATCGAGATGAGAACATGGAGAGTGATGTAGGTGACCCTGGCGCGGTCACCTGTGATCGGAAGAAGAGTGAGGCGCAGAATCTTCAGCGCCAGGTCAACATCGCGGTGCATGCCGGCAATGTGACGAACCTGGAAGGCGCCGGAGTAGAGCATAGCGACCTCACGATGCTCAAGATCAGGTAAAGTGTGGAGCTGGCGCCCTGAAGCAGGACGAACCAGTCCTAAAGCGGCCTCAAGCTGCTCCTTTGTGACTGTGTATACCTGGAGGCCGGTCATAAAGGTCAGTGAGTCACGCTGAGGAGAAATGTGGAGGGTGGCATAGAACTGCCTAATGGGCTCCTCTGCCCAGGTCAAAGAAGAATCAGAGACCAAGTCTCGGATCCCTACAGAGGCAAAAGCATCAGAAAGAGAAGCGATGCCAGTGCGAGAAACTATCGTCTGCCAAGAGACAGAACGATGAACAAAGAAGGGCATGTGAGAGTAGATGCTCTCAAACATGTCGAACTGAGTGATGGTGTAGAAGGTGGTACGTGGCGAGGCATCCGTGCCAGAAGGACGAGGAGATAGATAGGGGTTCGGCTGACGAAGAGTCCGAAGCCGACTAGCGTTCCACCGCGAATAGTTCACGGGGACACGCTCTGGAGAGGGGGAACGCCGAGCCCCAGAGGACTGGCCCGAAGGCCTGCTGCTGGACGCAACGGTCTTGCGTCGAGCAACGCGGCGATGAGGCTAATCAGACATAGTGGATAGCTGAAGGAATGCAAGGATGAACAAGGGTGGAGAAAACAAAAATTTCTGTTTTCAGGGTTCAGACTGACAGTTAGTCTTATGAACTGACAGTCAGTTCGAACCTGATGCTGACAGTCAGTTTGAGTAACTGACTGTCAGTTTCAACCTAGAACCAGCGAACTGAGAAATGGCGAGTTTTTTGTGGGGATTTGAGAGGGAATTTTGCAAAGATTGTGAAGATATAGTGCTATTGCAGATCATGGAAAGAAAATAGAAAAGCAATTTCGGATTAGTAGAAAGAAAAGAAAGAATTAAAGAGAAGAAAAAAAAAATAACGAAGAAGAAGAAGAAGAAGGAGGAGAGAGAGAGAGCTCACGGCGGGAGAAGGACGACGAGACGACGGCGATGAGGAGGAGCAACGGCGACGGCGACGGCGACGGCGATGAGAACAAAAACGGCGGCCGAAGAAGATAAAAAGAAAGCTCGGTTTAGGGTTTTAAGGACCCAAACTGACAGTCAGTTTCACAAACTGACTGTCAGTCTAGTCACTTAATTTTAAAAACTGACAGTCAGTGTGGAATACTGACAGTCAGTGTGAGACTTCAAAACGACCAGAACCCTACGACCAAGAAACAACACTATACTGACTGTCAGTTATAAAAACTGACTGTCAGTTATGACTTCGACCAGGAGAGAGCTCTAAGGGAGAAAATATAAAATAATAAAATATATCCAATATATATATATATATATATTATACTTCATTAATCAAGATAAGCAATCAATAGTATGATGAAGTTAATAAAAATGTCACTTTATCAACTAGCATTTGAAACATCTATAATATTTAGTTCACCTCTAAGAAAGCAAAACCTGGATTCATCTAGTGGTTTGGTGAAGATATCTGCTAGTTGAAGATCTGTTCTTACATGACTAAGATCAATATCTCCTTTTGCCACATGATCTCTTATGAAATGGTGCCGTATTTCAATATGCTTAGTTCTAGAATGTTGAACAGGATTATTAGCAATTTTAATGGCACTTTCATTATCACACAGAAGTGGCACTTTATCAAATTTAATTCCATAATCCAAAAATGTCTGTTTCATCCATAATAATTGAGCACAACAACTACCTGCAGACACGTATTCAGCTTCAGCTGTTGAGAGAGCAACTGAGTTTTGCTTCCTAGATGACCATGATACTAATGATCTCCCCAATAGCTGACAGCTACCAGATGTGCTCTTTCGATCAATCTTACACCCAGCATAATCAGAATCAGAATACCCAATTAATTCAAAATTTGCATCTTTAGGGTACCAAAGGCCTAAACTGGGATAACATTTTAAATACCTAAGGATTCTTTTAAGAGCAGTTAAATGACATTCCTTAGGTTCTGACTGAAATCTAGCACATAAACACACACTAAACATGATATCAGGCCTAGATGCTGTAAGATATAAAAGACTACCAATCATAGACCTATAGAGTTTAGAATCTGCTGATTTTGAATTTCTGTCCATGTCGAGGTGTCCATTTGTAGCCATGGGGGTCTTGATAGCCTTAGCTTCTTCCATCCCAAAGCGCTTGAGCAGGTCCTTTACGTACTTTGTTTGACTCACGAACGTACCGTTCTTGAGTTGCTTGATTTGAAGTCCAAGGAAGAAGCTCAGCTCACCAATCATGGACATCTCGAACTCCCTAGACATCATATCTCCAAAGTCTTGACAAAAATATTCATTAGTAGATCCAAAAATTATGTCATCCACATAAATTTGGCAAATAAATAAATCATCATCTATTTTCTTGGTGAACAGAGTTGTGTCAACCTTCCCAGTTTTAAAACCTTTAGAAAGAAGAAAATCTCTAAGGCGTTCATACCAAGCTCGAGGAGCTTGTTTGAGGCCATACAGAGCTTTCGTTAGTTTAAAAACATGGTTTGGAAATTTTGGATCTTCAAACCCGGGAGGTTGCTCTACAAATACAAGTTCTGAAATTTCACCATTTAGAAAAGCACTTTTAACATCCATTTGAAAAAGTTTAATGTTAAAATGAGAAGCATAAGCAAGAAGAATTCTAATTGCTTCAAGTCTCGCCACAGGAGCAAAAGTTTCACTAAAATCTAAACCTTCGACTTGAGTGAAACCTTGAGCAACAAGACGAGCCTTGTTTCTAATTACTAGTCCATTTTCATCTTGCTTATTTCTGAAAACCCATTTTGTTCCAATGACATTATGATCCTTAGGTCTTTCTACTAAGTTCCAGACTTTATTTCTAGTAAAATTATTTAATTCATCATGCATAGCATTTACCCAGTCAGGATCATCTAGAGCTTCACTAACACATGTAGGTTCTAAAGAAGAAACAAATGAATGATGTTCACAAAAAGAAGCAATACGAGATCGAGTTAGAACACCCTTACTAATATCACCCAGAACTTGGTTCAAAGGGTGATCCTTGATAATTGTTCTATGCTGGCTTGGCGCTTCTTCTTGTGCTGCTTCTTCTGCAGCAGACTCAACTTGCACAGGAGGTCCAGGTTGTTCATTGTTGTCTTCACTTCCATCATTATCTTGATCAACTTCCTCAGCTTCTTCAATGGTAAGTTCTTTCAAAGGTTAGTGTCATGAACAGCTTGCTCTTCTTGCGAGTTATTAGATTCATCAAACTCAATATTGCAAGATTCCTCGATACAACCAGACGTTTTGTTAAAAACACGATAGGCTTTGCTAGTGGTAGAATAACCAACTAGAAAACCCTCATCAACTTTTCTTTGAAATTTTCCACCAAAGTTTCTTTTTCTTAAGATGTAGCATTTACAACCAAAAACACGAAAATATGAAATATTTGGTTTTCTTCCAAAAAGAAGTTCATAAGGTGTCAAGTTCAAAAGAGGATGCAAATAGAGTCGATTAATAGAATAGCAAGCTGTGTGAACTGCTTCTGCCCAGAAGCGAATAGGAGTATTATACTCACATAACATGGTTCTTGCCATCTCTATTAATGTTCGATTTTTCCTTTCAACAACTCCATTATGCTGTGGAGTGTAGGATGTGGAAAATTCATGTTTGATTCCAAGAGAGTCGCAAAAATCAAATAAAGTTGAATTAACGAACTCTCCACCATGATCACTACGGATTTTCTTGATGGATAATTCGAATTCATTAGAAACACGTTTTGCAAAACTTTTGAAAACATCGGGGGTTTCAGATTTTTGAGAAATAAAGAAAACCCAAGTAAAACGAGTGAAATCATCAACAATAACAAAGCAATAACTATTTCCCCCAATACTTTGGAACTCTGAAGGTCCAAATAAATCCAAATGCAAAAGTTCCAAAGGTTTTCTTGTAGAAAGTATTCGCTTAGTTGGATGTGTGGTAGCTATTTGCTTGCCTGCTTGACAAGCGCTACAAGGTTTATCCTTTTCAAAGACCACATCCTTTAAGCCAATAACTAAATCACGTTTGAAAAGCTTTTTAAGTTGATGCATTCCAACATGAGCAAGTCTCCGATGCCATAACCATCCTTTAGATGTTTGTGAGACAAGACATGTTGCAAGAGATGCATCTTTTGAAGAGAAATCAACTAGATATAAATTTTCATGACGAAAACCTTTAAAAATCAAAGAATTGTCTTTTAAATTTTCAACCAAAACTTCATTTGGATAAAAGATACAGCGGAAACCAAGATCACAAATTTGTGCAACTGAAAGCAAATTAAAATTCAAAGATTCAACCAAAAGAACATTTGAAATTGTTAAATCATTTGAAATGGCAACTTTACCCAAACCTGTCACGCTTCCTTGACGATTATTTCCAAAGGTGATCTTTTGATGTTCGTCGGAATTGTCTTTGATTGTGGTGAACAGTTTGACGTTTCCGGTCATGTGCTCGGAGCATCCGCTATCAAGCACCCAATGACGTCCACCATTTTTGTAGTTTACCTGCTAAAGAATTTAAGTTGATTTTGGTACCCAAACACTTTTGGGTCCTTTAATATTAGCGATCAAAGTTTTGGGCACCCAAATAGATTTTTTTCTTTTGTTCATCATTGGTGCACCAACATACTTTGCAATAGCATAACCTTTCTTTGACCGTTTTAGCATGTAACAAGCATCAAAATATGCAGATGTCATAAGAGGGCATGAATCATGTGAATGACCTACTTCATGGCATTTATAACAAAACAGGTTACATGCTTTTGTAAAAACAGTTCTAATTTTTATCTTTTTATCTTTCTTAGGAAAATATCCTAGACCTTCTTTTCTAAAGGTGCATCTTTGACTACCTAAAATTAGGTCAAGTGATATTTTACCTTTATAGCTATTTTCTAACCCTTTTTCTAATTTTTTAACTTGAGATTTAAGTTTAATGTTTTCACAGAGAATGGATTCATTTGAAGCGCATGGTATATCTAGTTGAAAATTATCAATATCATCACAAGAAGTACCAATGCTAGCTTTACAAGACAAATTTGAGATATCTTTCATAAGAGCATTTTCATAGGATTCCTTTAATTCAGAGTGTTGATCATAAAGAGTTAAAAATTCTTCCTTAAGGGTCTTATATTTTCTTTTAGTTTTGCCATAGGCCTCATTGATTTCATTTAGCATTTCAACTAGATCATCATAGGAGGGATCAAAAGAAGTTACCTTTTCATTCCTTTTTGCCATAAGGCAAACTGGAGAGCTTGATGAATTTTTGAGGGCGATTCCGGCTAATTTCTTTGTACATCTCTCATCATCAGAGTCGGAGTCGGAATTCTCACCTCCAGACATCCATTCGCCAAAGCATGCCTTTTTAGGAGTGTTAAACTTCTTCTTGAAGTTCTTCTTCTTTTTATCCGTAGATTTGTTCTTGTTCGGACATCTTGATGCTATATGTCCTTTTTCATGACATTCATAGCATATCACATCTTTGAAGTTTGTTGGTCTTGAACCTTTTGGACGAGTGTCGATGCTTACTCCCTTCTTGTGTAACCTGCGAAGAAGACGTTGAGTATTTCTTACCAAGAGAGCCAAGTCTTCATCGGAGGAACCTTCACTTGTGCCGTCCTTGGAATTTGCTTTGAAAGCCTCCGTCTTTTTCTTTGTATCAGAGGTTTCGTTCAGTTCCTTCTTCTCCTTTTTGTGCATTTCATGGGTAATCAAATTTCCATAGAGATCAGTAGGTGAAGTTGTAGAAAGATCGGAGTTTGTCAAAACTGTTACAAGAGTGTCAGAGCTTTCTGGGAGAGCTCGAAGCATTTTTCTGACAATTTCCAGATCAGTAAAGATAACACCAAGACCTTTAAGTTCATTCACAATATTATTCAATCTAGTAAACATGGAATCAACAGATTCAGAAGAAGACATTTTGAAAGTTTCATACTTTTGTCTAACCATTAAAAGTTTAGCCTCTTTTACTTTAGTAGTTCCTTCATATATTTCTTCTAAAGTTTTCCAAACTTTGTGAGCAGTATTCAAGTTGCTTACACGATTAAATTCATTTAGAGATAAACCAGTAAATAAAGCATTTAAAGCACGAGCATTCAGATGTTGTTTTCTCTTATCATCTTCAGTATAGCTTTCCGGATCATCCGGAGGAGAAAAACCAACTTTAACAATCAACCAGACATCCAATCCCATGGCTTCTAGAAATACAGACATACGCACTTTCCAGTAGGGATAGTTAGTCCCATCAAAGATAGGCGCACGGCTAGTATGACCCAGATTAAAGCCATCAGTAGACGACATCCTCTCTCTAAGCGGTGAAGCTTATAAATGAGAGACCGTGCTCTGATACCACGTGTTGGATCAGGATGTCGACTAGAGGGAGAGGGGGTGAATAGGAGACTTTGAAAATTTGTTTTTGCAAATGAAATTCAAATTAAGGTAAAGCAAGTAATAGTAAAAGATAAGAGATTGAAACCGATACATCCCGAGGTATCGGAGACACGCCCAGTCTCCACTAGTCCTCGTTGAAGCACTCAGTCCTTGAGTATAGCTTCAGTATCCACACAGGACACTATCTACTAAGGTTGCTCCTTGTCCCCTCCGGAAAGGCGAGCACCAAGCCTTTTACAAGTTATCGCGTCTCTCCTACAATCTCCGATTTGGAGAGATCAGCGATTTCCGCCGCTCCGAACCGTCTAGGTGAGGGCGCTCACCAAGAGTAATAAGAAGCAAGGTCTACTCTAGGCCTCCAATGCACACCGAGAAAATATCTAGAAATGGGAATGCAAGAACAATATGCTTGATGTGGCTAATACTCTCACGACTCGATCAAAAGATCAAGTTTTAAGTAAAACGAAGAAGCACTAGTGAGAAAGTATGAAAGGCTATGTTGCTGTATTTGCTTGTGTTAAAACAACAGCTCAACACCTCTATTTATAGCCTTCGTGGTCAAAAGAGCCGTTTGTGCTCGAGCTGAAAATTAGTAACCAAGACTGACAGTCAGTTTCACAAACTGACAGTCAGTTTCACAAACTGACAGTCAGTCTAGTGTATCACCAGAAAGAGTAAAAACAGGATCACAACAGCTCGAACGTTGTGGACTAAAACGGTAAAAAGAAACAGTCCATACTGACAGTCAGTTACAAAGACTGACAGTCAGTGTCCACAAAATCAACAGTGAAAAGCAACGGCTAAAAACTTTATAACCGTTGAAGCAGATAACAGCAAAAATTTACTGCCCAAACTGACAGTCAGTGTGTCAAACTGACAGTCAGTCTCAGTTTCAGTAACACAGAGAAAAACAGAATAAAAACCAACTCAAAAACTCTCTGTGGTCGAAACCCACACTGACAGTCAGTATACTAATACTGACAGTCAGTTTAGTACAAAAAAAAAATCTGAGACAGAAAAACATGCTCTCTGGAGATTTGTCAGTTTGCACTAACTGACATTCATACTGACAGTCAGTTATCAACACTGACAGTCAGTCTGGATAAAAACAGAGAAAGCTCAAAATCCAGAGATCTGATTCAAATGATTTCAGTTTTGTTTTGAAGATATTTTCGAGAAGAACATTTTTGACAACAGCAACAAAAATTAGATCTTTTCAGATCTTTCTCAAGAAGTAAAAACCTCAACTGTTGACAAAATTCAATATATCAAAACAAATTGTCGAAAAACCACAGATAATGATATGCGTGCATTGACCTAGATTTTTCTCGGTATAATTGGAGATGTAGAGAGAACTTGCGTCCCCTCTTTATAGTACGGTTTAAACTAAGAATAAAATCCTTAAACCGATCGATCTTCATGCACCCTGAGATCGGTAAACCTAGAACTACAACATACCTCGATGCATCAGTTTAGTCCAGCAAAAACAATTTCTTTTTGCGTCTTCTTATGCTTTTGAACGACTTAAATTGAACTTCAACATTTTGATCACCAGCCCTCGCTTTTTGTGCGGTTGTCTGAAATCTGTAACACTAACTCAAACACATAGTTAGTCCAAAAATACTTATTATCATCAACCATCAAAACACATCAGGGTTAGGCATGAAAGGCCTAGATGCAACAGTTCACGGGCACACGCGCGGGAAGCAGCTGACGGCGCTGGCGCGGCTGAGGTGGCGTCCACGGCAGTGCCACGAATGCGCACGGGTGTCAGGTACGTGGCAAAGGTGGTGGCAGCTCTGAAAGTTCACCGGCGGCGAAGAACGCGGCGAAGCTCTGCGGTAGTTTCTGTTGAAACACGGCCAGGGGCCTAATTGCAATAAAAAGGACTGATCTGCAAGGAAAGTTTGAAATAGAATTGGGCTTGATTGCAAATTTGAAGATCTAAGGGCTTGATCTGAAATCTGATTTCGCGGATGAGTCGTGTAAAGATACTGGAACTCATCCAGCCAAAATTTGGTAAGATCGGGCAAGATCTGAAGGGTTTCGACAAAAATGGGGAAAACAGTTTATGGTAAAATTAGGGTATTTAGGATTTTGAAACGGCAAGGGTCGAAACTCAGTTTTAGGATAGGATTTTGGAGATGATCCAGAAGAGAAAAATGTTCTGAATAACACTTAGATGATAATATCTGAAACAGATTAGGGTTTAGGGCCGAGATGTGGATTTTGACTATTTGAGGGTTTGGGCGAAAAATAGGGGTGTTACAACCTACCCACCTTAGAAACAATCTCGTCCTCGAGATTAGGGTAAGTGAGAGAATAGGAAAGGAAATTCTCGACGGAGATCTTCCTCTCTTTCCCAAGTTGATTCTTCTTCTGAGTGATTATTCCATTGGACTCTGCAGAATCGGATGGTTCTTAACTTCAGCACTCTCTCGTTGGTTTCCAAAATTCTGATAGGGTATTCTTGACAAGACAAATCTGGTTGAATCTCAATTTCTGCGGGAGATATCTGTTCCGATGGTTTTCTCAAGCATTTCTTCAACTGGGACACATGGAAGACGTCATGAATTCCGATCAGTTCTGGTGGCAATTCCAACTTGTATGCTACTTCACCTTGCTTTTCCAGAATTCGATACGGTCCGACATATCTGGGTTTTAATTTTCCCTTCATCTGGAATCTTCGAACTCCTTTGTATGGCGTGACTTTGAGATACACATAGTCGCCCTTTTCAAATGATAACTCTCTTCTGCGATTATCTGCATAGCTTTTCTGTCGAGATTGAGCTGTCTTCAGTTTTTCCTGTATAATCTTGACATGGGCGGCAGATTCTTCTACCAACTGGGGCCCTAGAAGTTGCTTTTGACCTATCTCTGTCCAATATAGAGGTGTGCGGCATTTTCTTCCATATAGAGCTTCATTTGGTGCCATCTGCAGGCTCGTTTGGAAGCTGTTGTTATATGTGAACTCTGCATACGGTAGGAATAGCTCCCAAGAGTCTCCATAATCTAAGACACATGCTCTCAACATGTCTTCCAGAATTTGGTTTACCCTTTCAGTCTGGCCTCCGGTTTGAGGGTGGTAAGCGGTACTGAATTTTAGTTTTGTGCCCAAAGCTTTCTGCAATTCTTGCCAAAATCTTGAAACAAATTGGACTCTTCTGTCGGAAACAATAGCTTTTGGTACTCCGTGCAGTACAACTATTCTATTGAGATATAACTCTGCTAAGTACTTTGCTGCGTATTGGGTCTTTACTGGGAGAAAATGTGCTACCTTTATCAATCTGTCCACTATGACCCATATGGAATCGAAACCTTTTCTTGTTCTTGGTAGTCCCACATTGAAATCCATTCCAATTTCATCCCACTTCCACTCTGGGATCTGTAGAGGTTGTAGCGGTCCTGCGGGTCTTTGGTATTCTATTTTCACTCTTTGGCACGTGTCACAGGCTGCGACAAACTTAGCAATTTCTTTCTTCATTCCTTTCCACCAAAAGTGGTTCTTCAAATCCTTGTACATCTTGGTGCTGCCTGGGTGTATGGAATATGGGGTTTGATGAGCTTCTTGCATGATCAAGTCTTTGATCTCATTGTTATTTGGAACACAGATACGATCATTGTACCATAGAATCCCTTGTTCATCTTCTCGAAGGTTAGTCGTATCTTCACTCTTCATGTCTTCTTTCATCTCTTGGATGTCTGAGTCTGTTGCTTGAGCCTTTCAGATCTTGTCTTTCAGCTCACATTCCACCTTTAGGGCAGTAATGGTTCCTTGGTTTACTAATTCCAATTGCAATCTTTCGAATTCCTTAATAAGTTGTGTTGGCACTTCTAGTTGTGCTATCTGGTTGCAGCGGGACTTTCTGCTCAAAGCATCGGCCACTACATTAGCTTTACCCGGGTGATAGCGGATATCTAAGTCATAATCTTTAATCAGTTCTAGCCATCTTCTCTGCCTCATATTCAACTACTGCTGTGTGAAGATATATTTTAGGCTCTTATGGTCTGTGTAAATCTCGCACTTGTTGCCTAATAAGTAATGTCTCAATATCTTCAATGCATGCACGACGGCAGCTAGCTCCAAATCGTGATTTGGATAATTCTCTTCATGAGATCGTAGCTGTCTTGATGCATACGCTACCACTTTTCTTTCTTGCATAAGTACACAGCCTAATCCTTGTTTGGATGCATCACAGTAAACTTGGAAGTCCTTTTTGACATCCGGTAGTATAAGGATTGGTGCAGTTGTCAGCCTTTTCTTTAATTCTTCGAAACTTTCTTCGCACTCCTTGGTCCATTTAAAAGGGATGTTCTTCTTCAGTAGCTGGGTCAGCGGCTTGGTGATCTTCGAGAATCCTTCAACAAATCTTCGGTAGTATCCCACCAATCCCAAGAAACTTATGATTTCTGTCGCAGTTTCTGGTTGTTTCCATTCAGTGACAGCTTGTATTTTTATTGGGTCCATGAATATTCCTTCGCCTGAGATGATGTGTCCTAAGAAAGAAATCTTTCTCAGCCAAAAAGCACACTTGCTGAACTTGGCGTATAGCTGATGGTCTGCTAGCTTCTTTAACACTATCCTCAGATGGTGTGCATACTCTTCCTCTATCTTGGAATAGACAAGGATATCATCTACAAACACGATAATGGACTTATCCAGGAACTCCATAAGGATCTTGTTCATTAAGTTCATAAATACTGCGGGTGCATTAGTCAATCCAAAGGGCATTACTGTAAACTCATGCAACCCGTATCTAGTTACGAATGCAGTCTTAGGGATGTCTTGTTCTCGGATCCTCAACTGGTGGTATCCTGATCTCAGGTCTATTCTTGAGAATACTTTCGCTTCTCTGTGCTGGTCAAAGAGGTCGTCTATTCTTGGCAAAGGGTATTTGTTTTTAATAGTCATGTCGTTCAGCTTACGGTAGTCTATGCAAAGTCGCATGCTACCATCTTTCTTCTTAACAAAGAGCACTGGGGCTCCCCATGGTGATGAACTTGATCTGACAAATCCTTTCTCTTCTAATTCAGCTATCTGCCTCTTCAGCTCTTCTTGTTCATGACCTGTCATCCTAAACAACTTCCTCGCGTATGGGGCGGATCCAGGTTTTAGTTCAATGGTGAACTCTATATCCCGATCTGGTGGTAATCCAGGAAGTTCTTCTGGAAAGACTTCTGGGTATTCATTAACAATCGGTACCTCTTCAAGCTTCATCTCCTCAATGCAATTCAATCTCTGCAGGTGGTCACGGATTGAAGTTCTTTCTGCGTGGAATGTAACTTGTTTTCCATCGGCATTTGTCAGAGTGATTGTTTTCTTCTCGCAATCCATCATTCTCTTATGCTTGGCCAGCCAATCCATTCCAAGAATGACGTCTAGCCCTCGAAAATTTAAAACTAGCATGTCTGCCAGGAAATCTAGATTGCCGATACAGAAGGCAACATTTCTACAGATGGAATTAACAGTCATCCTAGCACCAGGTGACTGAACAACGATAGGGTGCTCTAAAGCAAACACAGGCAAGTTACTACTCATCAAGTGATCTTTTGACACAAATGAATGAGTTGCACCGGGGTCAAATAAAACAACTGAAATCTGAGATGAGATCAAGAGTCTACCAATCACAACGTCGGTTGCTTCTCCTGCCTCTGCGGCGGTCACAAAGTTGAGTCTGCCTCCGGCGGGTGATGCTCCTCTCCCTCTGTTAGCTTGGATTCTTCCTCCTCGGGCTTGTGGTATTCCTCTGGCATGAGTTTGTGCAGGTGCGGGGGATCTTGCTGCTTGGGCTTTAGCAACGCTGGGAGGTAGGTGTCGAAGTGGACATGTCTCTCTGCGGTGTCCTCTTCTACCACAATGGAAACACTCTATATTTTTGAACATACAGTCTTTATAAAGATGATTCCCTTTGCATCCTGGACATATTGGAGTCGTTGGTGATGAAGTCTGCTGGGGTCTTGAAGGTGCAGGTGCTCTGAAAGCAGTTCTGGCGTATGGTGCTGGTCTCCCTCGGCTCGAATTGCCTTGAAACGGGTATGCCATAGTCTTCCTCTTGCGATCTTCTTCCACTATGCCTCTCTTCTCTTCCATCTTGAGCACTCGATTCACTAGGACTTGAAAGTCTGTGAATTCGTGCGTTGACAGTTGGTATTGATACGAGTTTTGCAGGCCTTCACAGAATATGTCAATCTTCCGTTCCTCCGTCAGGATGTCTTCAGGCGCATATCTGGCCAATTTGATAAATTCATGAAGGTACTGTTTCACAGTCCTTCCTCCTTGTCTCAAGTTCAGGAATTCTCTATGCTTTGCTTGGATTGCTCCCTTAGGGACGTGGTACTTACGGAACTGTTCTTTAAACTCATTCCAGGTGATGGAATTTTGGTTGGGGTGTACTGTCTTGTAGTTTTCCCACCATGCTGCAGCTGGTCCTGTAAGTTGATGTGGTCCGTACAGTAATTTCTCTTCATTGTTACATCTAACAGTGTCCAATTTTCTCTCAATATCCCTCAACCAATCGTCTGCTACTATAGGGTCTTCAGTACTGGAGAAGGTCGGAGGATGTGTCTTTTGGAAGTCAGTTAGTCTTGCTCCAATAGTTGAACCTTCCTCACGTCGTGTTGCTGAATTTTGCATTAATTGCTCCAGGATCTGACTTTGTACTTCTGCCGATCTTTGTCGGTTCTGTTCCATCCATATTAGTACTTCAGTTAGATTTCCCCCTTGTGGTACTGAGGTTGATGAATCAGGCTGATCTGGAGTATCTCGAGTCCTTCTTGCTGATGTATTCCTCAGGGCTTCTTCGGAGACTTGGGGTCTGCCTGTGGTGTTAACCATTCTGTTCTAACAGGATAATAGAGAGAAGACCACTAACTCAGGAAAACACAGATAGAACACAAGCTGAAATAAAAGATCAACCCAAGAGACGGGGTTGGAACATGCAAATGCTCTTTTCATAAGTTTTCAAAAGGTACATAATTTTTGCCTTCACGGCCTTGAAGTTTCCAACAAACAATACAAGCCAAGACGATCACTCAAAGCAAGGCAACTACCACACTAAAGGCTAGAGGCTAACGATTACAAAGGTTAAAGAAGAAGGGTCAAACTAAAGAGAAAACTAGGATCTTCTGCCAGTCCTAGAAGAACTGCAAGGCTCCACTTCTTCGGGGTCTTCTTCTTCTTGATCTTCGTCCGCATCCATAGGATCCCATTCCATACCATTGTCTTCTTCGTCCTCAGATGAGAAGTTAGTGTCGCAGGTAGCAACCTCTTTTCCTTTGTCTTCGGGGATCTCCTTCTCTTTTGCGAAAGTAGGACATGCTGGTGCTGGAGTGTTGATCACAATGCCACGCGTAGCAGGCGTGAAATAGCCCAGGTAATCCTTAGGCCTTCCCACACTCTTACGGGCTGTGAGTCTTATCTTCAAGCGGTTCCTCTTATTCACAGATTCTTCATCTTCAACTTCTCGTGCTCTACTGGGTTCAGCTAATTCTTGAATCTGCTTTTCTTTCTCTTTGAAGTCTGAGCGAACCTTCGCAAGCATTCCCTCAAGATAATGACGGTCATCCCAAGCACTTTCATGCTCACGCAACAACTGAGTGCAGCTTGACTCCAAAGCTTGAACTACATCTCTGGTCTTGGTTAGGATGGCATCTCTCTGGTTGGTGGAGGGATGAACAACTCGACGCTCCGATCCATGGACTTGGTAGGGCACGAAGCAGAAAGGAGAACCCACAAGGAAATCATCGTACAACTGACGGATGGTACCTATAGCGCGACAAGCAGCATCTTGAATGGCATCTTCTTCCTCTTCTCGACGAGCTTCCTTCCTCGTTGATCCTCTCCCGAGCTCCGGAATCTCATACACGATAACTGAGGCGCGAAAGCCATAAGGTCTGCCATCTACTTCTTCACGACGGATGTAGTAGACTGGTCGTTGATTGTCTCGTGCTCCAAGAAATTGCAACATCATCGAAAGCATCAACGCCCACGATCCTAACTCATCTCCATGAATCAGCTTCTTGCCAGGGGCCATCTGAGATGATAAGACACGGAATACTTAAAAGTGGGAAAAAGGTTTTGAAAATTTTCAAATAATTACTCAATACGGTTTTCTTAAGCAAATTAAGTTTTCCACAATTAGATTTTTACCAAATAATCTAGCGATTCTCTACTTTAGGGACGCCCATTCCTAGTAAGGGTCATGACCTACAGTCAAGATTCATACTCTAATACCATTCAAGATGTTGCTCGTCGCGCTATAGGTACCATCCGTCAGTTGTACGATGATTTCCTTGTAGGTTCTCCTTTCTGCTTCGTGCCCTACCAAGTCCCTGGATCGGAGCGTCGAGTTGTTCATCCCTCCACCAACCAGAGAGATGCCATCCTAACCAAGACCAGAGATGTAGTTCAAGCTTTGGAGTCAAGCTACACTCAGTTGTTGCGTGATCTTGGAGGTCAGAGCGAACCTTCGCAAGCATTCCCTCAAGATAATGACGGTCATTCCGAGCACTTTCATGCTCACGCAACAACTGAGTGTAGCTTGACTCCAAAGCTTGAACTACATCTCTGGTCTTGGTTAGGATGGCATCTCTCTGGTTGGTGGAGGGATGAACAACTCGACGCTCCGATCCAGGGACTTGGTAGGGCACGAAGCAGAAAGGAGAACCTACAAGGAAATCATCGTACAACTGACGGATGGTACCTATAGCGCGACGAGCAACATCTTGAATGGTATTAGAGCATGAAGCTTGACTGTAGGTCATGACCCTTACTAGGAATGGGCGTCCCTAAAGTAGAGAATCGCTAGATTATTTGGTAAAAATCTAATTGTGGGAAACTTAATTTGCTTAAGAAAACCGTATTGAGTAATTATTTGAAAATTTTCAAAACCTTTTTCCCACTTTTAAGTATTCCGTGTCTTATCATCTCAGATGGCCCCTGGCAAGAAGCTGATTCATGGAGATGAGTTAGGATCGTGGGCGTTGATTCTTTCGATGATGTTGCAATTTCTTGGAGCACGAGACAATCAACGACCAGTCTGCTACGTCCGTCGTGAAGAAGTAGATGGCAGACCTTATGGCTTTCGTGCCTCAATTATCGTGTATGAGATTCCGGAGCTCGAGAGAGGATCAACGAGGAAGGAAGCTCGTCGAGAAGAGGAAGAAGATGCCATTCAAGATGCTGCTTGTCGCGCTATAGGTACCATCCGTCAGTTGTACGATGATTTCCTTGTGGGTTCTCCTTTCTGCTTCGTGCCCTACCAAGTCCATGGATCGGAGCGTCGAGTTGTTCATCCCTCCACCAACCAGAGAGATGCCATCCTAACCAAGACCAGAGATGTAGTTCAAGCTTTGGAGTCAAGCTGCACTCAGTTGTTGCGTGAGCATGAAAGTGCTCGGGATGACCGTCATTATCTTGAGGGAATGCTTGCGAAGGTTCGCTCAGACTTCAAAGAGAAAGAAAAGCAGATTCAAGAATTAGCTGAACCCAGTAGAGCACGAGAAGTTGAAGATGAAGAATCTGTGAATAAGAGGAACCGCTTGAAGATAAGACTCACAGCCCGTAAGAGTGTGGGAAGGCCTAAGGATTACCTGGGCTATTTCACGCCTGCTACGCGTGGCATTGTGATCAACACTCCAGCACCAGCATGTCCTACTTTCGCAAAAGAGAAGGAGATCCCCGAAGACAAAGGAAAAGAGGTTGCTACCTGCGACACTAACTTCTCATCTGAGGACGAAGAAGACAATGGTATGGAATGGGATCCTATGGATGCGGACGAAGATCAAGAAGAAGAAGACCCCGAAGAAGTGGAGCCTTGCAGTTCTTCTAGGACTGGCAGAAGATCCTAGTTTTCTCTTTAGTTTGACCCTTCTTCTTTAACCTTTGTAATCGTTAGCCTCTAGCCTTTAGTGTGGTAGTTGCCTTGCTTTGAGTGATCGTCTTGGCTTGTATTGTTTGTTGGAAACTTCAAGGCCGTGAAGGCAAAAATTATGTACCTTTTGAAAACTTATGAAAAGAGCATTTGCATGTTCCAACCCCGTCTCTTGGGTTGATCTTTTATTTCAGCTTGTGTTCTATCTGTGTTTTCCTGAGTTAGTGGTCTTCTCTCTATTATCCTGTTAGAACAGAATGGTTAACACCAGAGGTAGACCCCAAGTCTCCGAAGAAGCCCTGAGGAATACATCAGCAAGAAGGACTCGAGATACTCCAGATCAGCCTGATTCATCAACCTCAGTACCACAAGGGGGAAATCTAACTGAAGTACTAATATGGATGGAACAGAACCGACAAAGATCGGCAGAAGTACAAAGTCAGATCCTGGAGCAATTAATGCAAAATTCAGCAACACGACGTGAGGAAGGTTCAACTATTGGAGCAAGACTAACTGACTTCCAAAAGACGCATCCTCCGACCTTCTCCAGTACTGAAGACCCTATAGTAGCAGACGATTGGTTGAGGGATATTGAGAGAAAATTGGACACTGTTAGATGTAACAATGAAGAGAAATTACTGTACAGACCACATCAACTTACAGGACCAGCTGCAGCATGGTGGGAAAACTACAAGACAGTACACCCCAACCAAAATTCCATCACCTGGAATGAGTTTAAAGAACAGTTCCGTAAGTACCACGTCCCTAAGGGAGCAATCCAAGCAAAGCATAGAGAATTCCTGAACTTGAGACAAGGAGGAAGGACTGTGAAACAGTACCTTCATGAATTTATCAAATTGGCCAGATATGCGCCTGAAGACATCCTGACGGAGGAACGGAAGATTGACATATTCTGTGAAGGCCTGCAAAACTCGTATCAATACCAACTGTCAACGCACGAATTCACAGACTTTCAAGTCCTAGTGAATCGAGTGCTCAAGATGGAAGAGAAGAGAGGCATAGTGGAAGAAGATCGCAAGAGGAAGACTATGGCATACCCGTTTCAAGGCAATTCGAGCCGAGGGAGACCAGCACCATACGCCAGAACTGCTTTCAGAGCACCTGCACCTTCAAGACCCCAGCAGACTTCATCACCAACGACTCCAATATGTCCAGGATGCAAAGGGAATCATCTTTATAAAGACTGTATGTTCAAAAATATAGAGTGTTTCCATTGTGGTAGAAGAGGACACCGCAGAGAGACATGTCCACTTCGACACCTACCTCCCAGCGTTGCTAAAGCCCAAGCAGCAAGATCCCCCGCACCTGCACAAACTCATGCCAGAGGAATACCACAAGCCCGAGGAGGAAGAATCCAAGCTAACAGAGGGAGAGGAGCATCACCCGCCGGAGGCAGACTCAACTTTGTGACCGCCGCAGAGGCAGGAGAAGCAACCGACGTTGTGATTGGTAGACTCTTGATCTCATCTCAGATTTCAGTTGTTTTATTTGACCCCGGTGCAACTCATTCATTTGTGTCAAAAGATCACTTGATGAGTAGTAACTTGCCTGTGTTTGCTTTAGAGCACCCTATCGTTGTTCAGTCACCTGGTGCTAGGATGACTGTTAATTCCATCTGTAGAAATGTTGCCTTCTGTATCGGCAATCTAGATTTCCTGGCAGACATGCTAGTTTTAAATTTTCGAGGGCTAGACGTCATTCTTGGAATGGATTGGCTGGCCAAGCATAAGAGAATGATGGATTGCGAGAAGAAAACAATCACTCTGACAAATGCCGATGGAAAACAAGTTACATTCCACGCAGAAAGAACTTCAATCCGTGACCACCTGCAGAGATTGAATTGCATTGAGGAGATGAAGCTTGAAGAGGTACCGATTGTTAATGAATACCCAGAAGTCTTTCCAGAAGAACTTCCTGGATTACCACCAGATCGGGATATAGAGTTCACCATTGAACTAAAACCTGGATCCGCCCCATACGCGAGGAAGTTGTTTAGGATGACAGGTCATGAACAAGAAGAGCTGAAGAGGCAGATAGCTGAATTAGAAGAGAAAGGATTTGTCAGATCAAGTTCATCACCATGGGGAGCCCCAGTGCTCTTTGTTAAGAAGAAAGATGGTAGCATGCGACTTTGCATAGACTACCGTAAGCTGAACGACATGACTATTAAAAACAAATACCCTTTGCCAAGAATAGACGACCTCTTTGACCAGCACAGAGAAGCGAAAGTATTCTCAAGAATAGACCTGAGATCAGGATACCACCAGTTGAGGATCCGAGAACAAGACATCCCTAAGACTGCATTCGTAACTAGATACGGGTTGCATGAGTTTTCAGTAATGCCCTTTGGATTGACTAATGCACCCGCAGTATTTATGAACTTAATGAACAAGATCCTTATGGAGTTCCTGGATAAGTCCATTATCGTGTTTGTAGATGATATCCTTGTCTATTCCAAGACAGAGGAAGAGCACGCACACCATCTGAGGATAGTGTTAAAGAAGCTAGCAGACCATCAGCTATACGCCAAGTTCAGCAAGTGTGCTTTTTGGCTGAGAAAGATTTCTTTCTTAGGACACATCATCTCAGGCGAAGGAATATTCATGGACCCAATAAAAATACAAGCTGTCACTGAATGGAAACAACCAGAAACTGCGACAGAAATCATAAGTTTCTTGGGATTGGCGGGATACTACCGAAGATTTGTTGAAGGATTCTCGAAGATCACCAAGCCGTTGACCCAGCTACTGAAGAAGAACATCCCTTTTGAATGGACCAAGGAGTGCGAAGAAAGTTTCGAAGAATTAAAGAAAAGGCTGACAACTGCACCAATCCTTATACTACCGGATGTCAAAAAGGACTTCCAAGTTTACTGTGATGCATCCAAACAAGGATTAGGCTGTGTACTTATGCAAGAAAGAAAAGTGGTAGCGTATGCATCAAGACAGCTACGATCTCATGAAGAGAATTATCCAAATCACGATTTGGAGCTAGCTGCCGTCGTGCATGTATTGAAGATATTGAGACATTACTTATTAGGCAACAAGTGCGAGATTTACACAGACCATAAGAGCCTAAAATATATCTTCACACAGCAGTAGTTGAATATGAGGCAGAGAAGATGGCTAGAACTGATTAAAGATTATGACTTAGAGATCCGCTATCACCCGGGTAAAGCTAATGTAGTGGCCGATGCTTTGAGCAGAAAGTCCCGCTGCAACCAGATAGCACAACTAGAAGTGCCAACACAACTAATTAAGGAATTCGAAAGATTGCAATTGGAATTAGTAAACCAAGGAACCATTACTGCCCTAAAGGTGGAATGTGAGCTGAAAGACAAGATCCGAAAGGCTCAAGCAACAGACTCAGACATCCAAGAGATGAAAGAAGACATGAAGAGTGAAGATACGACTAACCTTCGAGAAGATGAACAAGGGATTCTATGGTACAATGATCGTATCTGTGTTCCAAATAACAATGAGATCAAAGACTTGATCATGCAAGAAGCTCATCAAACCCCATATTCCATACACCCAGGCAGCACCAAGATGTACAAGGATTTGAAGAACCACTTTTGGTGGAAAGGAATGAAGAAAGAAATTGCTAAGTTTGTCGCAGCCTGTGACACGTGCCAAAGAGTGAAAATAGAATACCAAAGACCCGCAGGACCGCTACAACCTCTACAGATCCCAGAGTGGAAGTGGGATGAAATTGGAATGGATTTCATCGTGGGACTACCAAGAACAAGAAAAGGTTTCGATTCCATATGGGTCATAGTGGACAGATTGATAAAGGTAGCACATTTTCTCCCAGTAAAGACCCAATACACAGCAAAGTACTTAGCAGAGTTATATCTCAATAGAATAGTTGTACTGCACGGAGTACCAAAAGCTATTGTTTCCGACAGAAGAGTCCAATTTGTTTCAAGATTTTGGCAAGAATTGCAGAAAGCTTTGGGCACAAAACTAAAATTCAGTACCGCTTATCACCCTCAAACCGGAGGCCAGACTGAAAGGGTAAACCAAATTTTGGAAGACATGTTGAGAGCATGTGTCTTAGATTATGGAGACTCTTGGGAGCTATTCCTACCGTATGCAGAGTTCACATATAACAACAGCTTCCAAACGAGCCTGCAGATGGCACCAAATGAAGCTCTATATGGAAGAAAATGCCGCACACCTCTATATTGGACAGAGATAGGTCAAAGGCAACTTCTAGGGCCCCAGTTGGTAGAAGAATCTGCCGCCCATGTCAAGATTATACAGGAAAAATTGAAGACAGCTCAATCTCGACAGAAAAGCTATGCAGATAATCGCAGAAGAGAGTTATCATTTGAAAAGGGCGACTATGTGTATCTCAAAGTCATGCCATACAAAGGAGTTCGAAGATTCCAGATGAAGGGAAAATTAAAACCCAGATATGTCGGACCGTATCGAATTCTGGAAAAGCAAGGTGAAGTAGCATACAAGTTGGAATTGCCACCAGAACTGATCGGAATTCATGACGTCTTCCATGTGTCCCAGTTGAAGAAATGCTTGAGAAAACCATCGGAACAGATATCTCCCGCAGAAATTGAGATTCAACCAGATTTGTCTTGTCAAGAATACCCTATCAGAATTTTGGAAACCAACGAGAGAGTGCTGAAGTTAAGAACCATCCGATTCTGCAGAGTCCAATGGAATAATCACTCAGAAGAAGAATCAACTTGGGAAAGAGAGGAAGATCTCCACCAAGAATTTCCTTTCCTATTCTCTAACTTACCCTAATCTCGAGGACGAGATTGTTTCTAAGGTGGGTAGGTTGTAACACCCCTATTTTTCGCCCAAACCCTCAAATAGTCAAAATCCACATCTCGGCCCTAAACCCTAATCTGTTTCAGATATTATCATCTAAGTGTTATTCAGAACATTTTTCTCTTCTGGATCATCTCCAAAATCCTATCCTAAAACTGAGTTTCGACCCTTGCCGTTTCAAAATCCTAAATACCCTAATTTTACCCTAAACTGTTTTCCCCATTTTTGTCGAAACCCTTCAGATCTTGCCCGATCTTACCAAATTTTGGCTGGATGAGTTCCAGTATCTTTACACGACTCATCCGCGAAATCAGATTTCAGATCAAGCCCTTAGATCTTCAAATTTGCAATCAAGCCCAATTCTATTTCAAACTTTCCTTGCAGATCAGTCCTTTTTATTGCAATTAGGCCCCTGGCCGTGTTTCAACAGAAACTGCCGCAGAGCTTCGCCGCGTTCTTCGCCGCCGGTGAACTTTTAGAGCTGCCACCACCTTTGCCACGTACCTGACACCCGTGCGCATTCGTGGCACTGCCGTGGACGCCACCTCAGCCGCGCCAGCGCCGTCAGCTGCTTCCCGCGCGTGTGCCCGTGAACCAGCAGCTTCAGCTTCACCGTTCGACACGTTCCGACCACGCGTCGATGAAGCTTTCAACTCGCCGTCCCTTCGCCGCCTGCACCTGTGCCTGCCACTGCCAAAAGCCTGCATCGCCGAGCGCCAATGCCTCGCCATCACCACCGGCACAAGTTCCCGCTGTGTCCGGTAGCTTCGCGGTCAATTTCGTCGCTGCTGTTCCCTGAATTGTTGACCAGCAGATGGCTTCGGCAGCTATAAATACCTCCACAGTGCGTTGCTTCGTTTCCCAGCAACAGAAACCAGTTAATTTCTCACCGCCGTTGAGTTCGCTTTCTTCTCCGGCGAGCAACCTCTGGAGCTCACGGTGTCAGCCCAATTCGCTGCACCTTTCTTCAAACCAAAGCCACCAGTGAGTTCCCCTCTTCCCCCTGTTCGTGTCATAGCATCCAATTGCACCCCAGCGAACCTTAACGCCGGTGATCACCGGAAAAGCTCAAAACCCCTGTTCCTGCAATGCTACCCGATTTAATCCAAATTAGCCTTAGTACCAGTAGAAGAAATTGATCAGCATACTCTTTTTAGCAAGCCTACCATCTGGTTTTCAAAATCGAGCTAAGATCATAGCTCTCCCCAAATTGCGCGCCACCAGTGAATTGGCTCTCGTCGCCAGGCCACGCCGGCGATCCTCCGGCCAAATTAACCACACCAGTAGCTTCTATACTCCACCCTCTCACTCCCTGAGCAAAGAATCGAGTTCTAATCCACTGTATCGAAAACCCCCTTTGTCCAGTGTCGTCTTCTCCAGCGCCGGTCGCCGGAATTCTTCTCCGACTGATCCAGCACCTGAAACCTTGTCCCTTAGATAGATTTCAGTACCCTGAGCAATATTGTCCACTAGCTCGATCTCTGAATCGACCTGAATCAAAAGTTATTCCAATGCCAAGATCACTATCCAGTAGCTCAGTTCATGTCCAGGCCACCGTGTTTTCTCGCCAGATTTAGCCACCCTCCGGCCACTTTTTGTCCTTGTGCATGTTGAGTAACTTGTTCCTGTTATCAAGGCCTAACTCCCAGACAAAGTGGTACATCAATTGAAGCTCTAGATCAAAAGTTATGCCATGCCCTAGTTTCTGGCCATGTCCAGCACCATGTCAGTGCATGTCAGCCACTGGCATTAACCTTGTTCGACCCCTTCTGGTTGAGCAATTGAAATGCCACCTTGTCCATTAGATTCCTGGAGTTAAGATCTACAACTTTCTCTACTATCACTTCTCCAGAAAACCATCCTAATACCAATTTGAAGCTATGCCAAAGCCGTGAACCGAATGTCGACCCTTTGACGTTCAATCCTTTTGAACCGTTTCTTCGACCAGAACCCTTGTGACCTTGCCCTAACCTTTTCCCCTGCATGCATGACTTATTTACTTAATATTTTCTATGGAAACTATTTTCTGTATGCTTATATGGTATGTTTGTGTATTGTTTGATTGCCGCAGAATCAGAAGCTGAAGGAGCGGAAGAAGTCTTCGAAGAACCATCTGAGTATTTGGACCCAGCATTGCAAGGCAAGCCTCATTCCTTTGATCATGTCTCACCCAATATTTTTATATGAAGTATATTCACTGTTTTCTCACTTATGCATGCTTATTTTGGATGTAAGTTATATTTGAATGACGTGAGTAGATATCACCTAATGAATCATGAAACCCCTTTTGTCATTGAACCTTTATATATATGCTTTTGTCACCCTAGGAATCATATACTGAATATTCACATTAAACATAAAATGGTCAACTACATGAGAAGTTATGATGAAAACCGTTTTGTCAAGAAAATTGATAAAGGATCAGTAGTGAGGATGGGTTGTATGGTGAGGGTGCGGTGCGCACCAGGGAATGTGGATGGCCCCTCACTATTGATTCATAAGGACGAGAACCTTGTGCTGTGTCTCTATGCAAATTGTAAACGTACCAACCACTTGCCTGGTATGGGACAGACGCAACTTAGTAGCTTTCTTTATGTTAACAGTTCCCTGCATGGTTTGTCGATCTGGTTTCTTGCGTGGAAACTGGTGGGCCGCAGTTCGGCCATGAGTGATGTGAGTTCAGAAAAAGTATGAGAGAAAAAGGTGGAAAGAAGGAAGACGCCCTAGACCTAGATTAAACCGTGCGCGGTTGTAATCTTGAAAAGTCATGTGTCTTGCGTGGACAACGACTAAGGCTAGGAAATAAAGCACTGGGGAGGACCCACAACGGTACATGAGACTTGATTGTCTATCTACCGGGCTGGGACACTGTTAACATTAGACTGCAAAATGTTGTGTGATCTCGACCTTGTCACATGTGTATAAGTCACATGGAGCTAATCCGACTTGTAAGTCGAGTGAACCAGTGGATTTAAAAAGAAGTACACTTTTGCAAAGTATAAAAGAAGTATCAGATACTCTGTACTCCCAGGTTCATGAGTCTTTTCGTAGTGGATGTTATCCATGGGTTATGGCACAAGTAATATTTGGAAATGTTTTCATAATGTGGTTAATAAAGTAGTGACTCATGGGAGACCACTACACCTAATATTTTATTGAAAACCTGTTTAATGTTTAAAGTATCCTTTTTCATAATGAAACAATGCTTTACTGAACAAATGACTTGGAAATTTTTGTATCTTTATCAATATGGAACTAAAACCCCTAAATCACATGTTTTACCCTCATGTAAGTATATTTGCAATAATCCCTGGAATGAGTATTGTTGAGCACCAAGTGCTCACCCTTGCAATTACACCCAACTGTAGAAGAGGGATTCGAGGATCCCGATTCTTTCAGTCTTGATTACTCAGCAGAAGATGGAAGTACCCCGGATAAGCCCACATTTTAGAAGGATCATGCGCCAAGTCAAGTTAGATGTGGGAGAAGCCCCTCCAACTCCGTTGCTGACTGAAGTCAAATTGCTCGTTGTTGCTTTATGTATTATGTTGTGTGTTCGGTACTTAGATACCGATTCTTGTTTTGTTAAACTGGTTATTTTCTTAGCAACTCTACTTAGCGCCGTTCTCGGTGCACTGGTTATCTAATATTGGCCCGAGTTGGCCTGATACTTAATTATCTATAATACTATGCTTGCGTTGTTTTTAGCTCATGTGACATCATGCTGTGCGTAACCTACCTGAGCGGTTACCAAGGTGATCCTCAAATGGGGGTCTCACAGCGAATGGTATCAGAGCATCACAACATTTAGCATATTACTTCCAAATGTTACAGCGAATGGTCTTCTAGGAAAATATCAACATTTAGCATATTACAACATTTACTAGAAGAAAATCGATGTACCATATCAACATATCATTGATATTTTCTTAGAAACTCAAATCGTCTGGAAAGGCTCTTTCCTCTTCTTGGTGTTCACAGTTAAAGGGATCGGGATCCTCGAATCCTTTCTTCTGAATTTGTTTGCAAAGGTAAGGGTGAGCATGTTTTTACACAATGCTCAGCAAATCTCGTTACAAAAATGCAGGTATAAAGATGAGGAGTGATCAAGAAAAGGGGGTTTTGATTATATATATATATATAAGAATATAGTAGATTTTCACTCTAAAGTTATAAAGAAAAACTTTTAGTTTCCAAAAGCAATACTTTGAAATCTTAAGTTATACTTTAGAAATTGTTATGTGATGGTCTCCCATGAGTCATCACTTTTATTAACCCATATTATGAAAATATCTCAAATCATTACTTGTGCTGAAACCCATGGATAACATCCACTACGAAAAGACTCCTAAACCTGGGAGTACAGAGTATCTGATACTTCTTTTACACTTTGCAAAGGTGTACCTCTCTTTAAATCCACTTCTTCACTCGGCTTTCAAGTCGGGCCAACTCCATGCGACTTATACGCATGTGACAAGGCCGAGATCACACAACGCTTTTGCAGTCTAGTATTAACACTATCCCTGCCCGGTAAATAGACAATTAAGTCTCAAGTACCGTTGTGGGTCCTCCCCACTGCCTTACTTCCTAGCCTTGGCTTATGTTCCCGCAGGACACATAGCCTTGGTCTGTGTCCACGCAAGACATATGACCTTTCTTGATTACAACTGCGTACGGTTTAATCTAGGTCTAGGGCGACTTCCTTCCATCCGCCTTTACTCTCATTATTTTTCTGAACTCACATCACTCATGGCCGAACTGCGGCCCACCAGTTTCCACGCGAGAAATCAGATCGACAAACCATGCAGGGAACTGTTAATACCAAAAGCTACTAAGTTGTGCCTGTCCCATACCAGGCAAGTGGTTGGTACGTTTACAATTCGCATAGAGACACAGCACAAGGTTCTCGTCCTTATGAATCAATAGTGAGGAGCCATCCACATTCTCTGGTGCGCACCGCACCCTCTCCATACAAACCAATCCTCACTATCAATACTAATTTCACATTTTCTTTCATAAAAAGGGTTTCAAATTCATTTCTCACATATTAGCCATTTCACACTCAACATGTACATTTAATTAAGATTAGATTTTAAGCATAGCATCCTAGGGTGACAAGGTTGCATGATGATTCAATCTCAAAAAGGGGTTTCCATATAAGACTTGGGTTATATCTATATATTCACATGTTTCTAAACATAGTTCTTATCAAATACTCAGCATGCATATATCTTTAAAACAGTTAATCTACTTTATATCAAAATACTAGGTGAGACATGATCAAGGGGTTGAGACTTGCCTTGCACTGCTGGGTCTAATTTCTCGAACGAATCTTCAAAGACTTCTTCCGCTCCTTCAGCTTTGGGCTTTACGGCAGACACAAGCAATACACACATACACTATATAAGCATACAGAAGATAGTTTCCATAGGAAATAATACGTAAAATATATCATGCATGCAGGGGAGATGCTCTGGACAAGGCTACTCGAGCGCTGCTCGAAGAGATGGGCTGAAAAGATTGAACGCCAAAGGGTCGACATTCAGTCCACGGCTAGACATAGCCTTAGGTCAACTCTAGGTAGGTTTTCTGGAGAAGTGGCAGAAGAGAAAGATGTAGAACACAACTCCAGGAATCTAGGAGACAAAGTGGAATTTCCATTGCTCAACCAGAAGGGGTCAAACAAGGCTAATGCCAGTGGCTGACATGCACTGACATAGTGCAGACATTGCCAAAACTAGGGCAAAGCATAACTTTTGATCCAGGGCTCCAATTGATGCACAAGTTTGTCTGGGAGTTAGGCCTTGATAACAGGAACAAAATTCTTAACAGTATCAAGGGCAGAAAGTGGCTGGAGGGCGGCCAAATCTGGCGAGTAAACACGGTGGCGACACGGCACAGACATTGATCTGGACAAAAGCTTGACAAGGGCATATCTTCCAATATGGGCAGATCTAGGTGTCGAGCTAGTGGAAGGAAATGCTCAGGGAGCTGAGACAAAGCTAAGAGACAAAGTGGTGTCGGCTGAATCGGCCGGGAAGCAAACTCCGGTGAACTATGCCGGAGACGAAGACACCGAATTGGGAGTGTTTAATACAGCGCGAAAGAGCTCAATTCCAAGCTTGACAACGATCTCTTGGGCATGACAAGGCTACTAGAGGAGTTAATTTTGCTGGAGGATGGCCGGAGAAGCTCGGCGACGAGGTTCAGCGAACAGATGAAGTTCCAGATTGGGATTTCTTCGATTTGGGCACAATTGAAGGTTTTGATATCACAGGCTTGCTAAGAAGTGGCTAAGGATCAATTTCTACTACAGGAATGAGAGCTGATTTGGATTGAATTGGGCAGCATTGCAGGAACAGGGCAATTGGGTTTTTCCGATGATCGCCGGCGATGGGGTTCGCCGGGATGCAATTAACTGGTATGACACAGAGAGGGAGAAGAGGGGAACTCACCGGTGGCTTCGGTTTGAAGAAAGGTGCAGTGAATTGGGCTGGCACCGTGAGCTCCAGAGATTTCTCGCCGGAGAAGAAAGCAAATTCGGCGGCGGTGAGAAATTAGCTGGTTTCTATTGCTGGGAAACGAAGCAATGCACAGCTGTTGAAGCCATCTGCTGGTCGACAAAGCGGGGAACAGCGGCGACGAAATCGACCGCGTAGCGACCGGACACAACAGGGACTTGTGCCGGCGGTGATGGCGAGGCACTGGCGCTCGGCGGTGCAGGCTTTTGGCAGTGGCAGGCACAGGCGCAAGCGGCGAGGGGACGGCGAAGTGATAGCTTCATCGACGCGTGGCCGGGACGTGTCGAACGGTGAAGCTAAAGCTGCTGGTTCACGGGCACGCGCGCGGGAAGCAACTGGCGGTGCTGGCGCGGCCGAGGTGGCGTCCACGGCAGTGCCACGAATGCGCACTGGTGTCAGGTACAAAGGGGTGACCACGTGGTTGAGGTCGGAGAACGGCGTGACCACGTGGCGCGCGCCGGGGTCCAGCGGCTGGTGCGCGGCCGCGCGAGCCAGGTTGGCCGCGAACACCCGCAGCCACCGCGCGTGCTCCTCCGTCCCGGCGTACTCCTTCCCTTACCACCGCACGAACGCCGCGAACTGCGCCTCCGGCAGCAGCGGCGCGTTTGCCCTCGCCGTCACCTGCCGGATGCCCGCGTCGGCTCCGGACGCGGCCTGGAGGAGAAGCGGCAGCAGGTGGAGGAGGGGGAGGAGCGCCACGTCTTATTCTTGGAAGGTGCTTGAAATGGGGGATGTGTATATGTTGTATGGGTGGACTGTGGAGGAGGATGTAGTGACGTACGTACGTAGGCGAAGTGGCGGGATGCATGGCGGGAGAGCGACACGTTGTGGGAGTTTCGTTTTGGAGGTTCGCACGTGTAAGCGCGGGAAGGTGGTGGTCTACTCACGGTTCTAAACGCATGTTGATCTCATCATCGCTTCCTATTTATACAGTAAATAGGTGTTTATATGATCGTGTAAGCAAATTTAATTTGAATAAAGTAATTAGGTTCATCCAGCTATTAGTTTTGTTAAGATAATTTGCGTATCCTACAAGTATGCAAGCTTTATTTTTAAAAAAAAAGGTATATGCACCTTAAAGTGCCCAAATAATAATAAACATGCAAATTGATTATCATAAAAATTTAATGGACTAATGACCCAAGACTCATGTAGTCTTCTCTGAAAGTAAATTTTGGAAGACTCATTCATACATTAAAAAATATAAAATTTATTTTCTTATATATTAGATTGTATGCTTAAATGATTCAAATATATTCGTGTTGTTATCAAGTAGAATTATAATTTATATTAGATAATTGTGTTAAGATCTTAACAGAATATCACATTATCCAAAACTATGTTGTTAACATTCATTTTTTAAAGGCAACTATAATATAATGCAAAACACAAAAAAAGAAAATATCCCATTGATTTTTTTAATTTAAGATATACCTCCAATGAGCACTTGCAATAAAAAAACATTAGTTTTCTCCTCTGCTAGGATTGTTTGCATAACCAAGTAGAATGCTAGGACCAATTAAATCCTGATACAAGTTTTAGAGCCCATTTAAAAGACTTGCATGTAAATTAAAAGAACTTTAATTCTGGGAAAGGAGAACGGTCCAAACTTTGCTCAAAATTTCAATCGAGTCTTTATGCTTTTTATTTTGTCGATCGGATCCTCAAAAGTTTAGATTATGATTTAATTGGGTCACTTTCATTAGCATCCTATTAAGTCTATGATGAACTATTTTGACGTGGTAGTGTTGTATGGTGATTAATTTGGTATTGAGATGAATCTCATCGTGACATGTGATGGGTCCATAAAGTGAGAGGGGTTTTACCTTAGTTTTAAGTTACATAAAGTAGACGAGAGAGTAATGATGTTGCATTTAAGCCTAGTTAGATGCATCAAATAACTATTTTAAATGAATAGCTAAGATATATTAAAGATAATATAAAATATTTGTAATTGGAGGACAATGTTTCCTCCAAAATCTCCGGTTTAGCTCCCTCTAGATATCCTACTTTTTCTCCGATAACTGCATGATCTTTTCCACTAACTAGATATCAATTGGATGACATATCGGATGGTCTATCACATGATTTAATGGGTTGTTAACAGAAATGGCTAAATTGAATCAAAATATAAAATATAGGAACTCAAGTGATAGAATTAAAAGTATGATGACTCAATTTAAAGTTTCAAACAAAGTTTGAGGACTATTAGTGAAATTTACAATTTTCTTTTGCAGAAATTTTGTAGGTTATGAAATCTTGATGATATTTTTCTATAGAGATGTTTAAAACAAAGAAAAGGGACATTATATTATATATGAATAGTTTCAACCTATATA
The DNA here is from genome assembly GCA_019359835.1 of Pharus latifolius. Classification (NCBI taxonomy): domain Eukaryota; kingdom Viridiplantae; phylum Streptophyta; class Magnoliopsida; order Poales; family Poaceae; genus Pharus; species Pharus latifolius. The sequence goes on from CM033325.1 coordinate 38,918,485, forward strand.
TATTTTGCAAAAAAAAAATTGATTCCAACATCATTTTTTAGATTTAAGTGGACTGATATTCAATTCATATATCTTTCGTACTTGTATATTTGATAGTCCTCGTTACAAATTAAACTTTGCAAATACTAGGGCGGATTCTAGCTAGGCCACTAAAAACCAAATGGCTCTTCCCAAACCCGCTCTTAGGGGCAACTGAGCCTGACTTGATCAGTCCAATACATTTTACAGTGAAAATTACAATCGAGCTGAAGTTTGGTGAGCCACCAAGTCTGCCCTGGTTACCGTCAAGCCTCAAATGCAAATCCTTGGCCATGCAGAAGTAGACTCAGGCCGAATTTGGACTGAGTCCTGCCCGTGTATGTTCGGCTATCATGCCTCAAATTTAAAGATCAGCCCGGCCCTATGGGCTCTGATCGAATTCGGTCTGGGCCGATTGTGCACAGCCCATAATCCAAACGGGCCATCTCACAAGGAAAGAAAGGAAAAACCCTTTGTGCTGCCAGCTCGGGTGGCAGTGGAGATGGAGTGCGCGGCGAAGGGGCTCACCGGGGAGCCGTGCGCCCCCGGCGTCCACCGTCGCTGCGGTAACTGCGGCGCCGTCGCCTACTGCTCCCTCTCCCACCAGGTCAGAGTGCTACTCTTCTCTCTTTCTTCCCTCTTTTTTCCCCTTAAATTTCATCAGTTCTTGAAATCCATCTCGGCAAGTGTTTCCAAGCTCGAACGGATCGATATCTCCAAGAATGGTGGTTATTTTTGTAGTAATCATAGAAGTCATTAGGCAAGGGGTGCCCCTTTGGTTGATTCTTGGTAGTCTACAGGTAAAGCAGGGAGCTTTGGGTGGAGTTTTACATGATAGTGAATTTTGCAGTGATCTGGGAAAAAAAGGTATTTTGGGTAAGGAGTGTCCTTAATTCTTGGATGCCTGCAGGTTAGAGCAGGAATACCGAATTGCATGATTATGGTGATGCAATTTTTCCCCAATGCATGGAGAAAATGATCAGGAGAATACTTCAAAGTCTAGGTAAAAATCTGGAGTGAAATTCCTGGAAAGGTGGGATGTAGGATGGATTGAATTTTAAGGCTACGGTAATGGGAAATGCGTTGTGAAGGTTGTTGATGAGTACTTTCTTTCTTAAAAAAGGAGTTGTTGATGAGTGCTGTTCTTGATCCTTGGACTGCGTGTGTAGAAGGCGTATTCCTTTTGTTCTATGTATGATGACAATTGAGGCAAGGAAAAATTGAATGTTTGATGGACTTAATTTAAAGCTTAGTATGCTATCTCATTTCAAATAAGTGAGAAGGTTATGTCGAGCAAATGCTGGCATTTGGATCGAGAGCTTGAAAAGCAGCCAAAGTTTCTGTCTGTGTGTCTTTGTGAGCCTAAAGGTTTTGCAGTAGAAAACTCTTGCTGTATGCCCCTGAGGGGTAAGGTTTGTATGTTTCCTTTTGTGTGTCCTTCTGTTTTTCTTTCTCTATGACTTGCGGGCCTTTATGATCTACACCAAGTGCTCTCTGGCTCACACAGCATGGAGAGAGAAACACGAATGGAAGCATACAAGAATATGAGGTTGGATGGAGTACAATTTGAGGTTTAGGCTTGTATGTGAAGTATAGGCTGACTAGTAATTCCTTGGTTGAAAATTGCTCAATGCATATGTAAGCAATCAAAATTGTAAGTCTTGGTTTTCACTATCAAAAAGGTATTCTTAAAGAGAATGGGAAGAGTTGGAGCCTTGGTGGTGGGACAAATTGAATTACCAGGTTGATTTTTAATTTCAGGCTTCAGGTTTGAACTGAGCTGATAAGTAAAGCCATGACACTACACTTGAAAATGATCCTGATATAATTGTTTTTCAAGATTCATTAGTGAAATGTTGTTTTTGATTGCTTAAAGGATGTGTTTGAGGGAGAAATCCCAATTGAATGATGTTTCTTAAGCCTTTGAAGTAAATGGTTGTTCATGTATTTAATTTTACATTTATTTTCATGATTATTGCCAGCATATAGTTTTTAAAATCCTTTTTCAGATTCTACATTGGAAAGTTCATAAAGACGAATGTGCAAGGCTTGAAAAACAAATGAGCCGCATAGATATCTTGAGTCACTTTCCATTCACATTCTCCATGGAACTTCCTCTGGTACTTCTAAGAACTTTTGTCCAGTGGATTGCTTCTAAACTGTCATTCTTTGCTTCCTGAAATGCCTTCCTCCTACCTTCTGTATATTTTATTTGTTTTACTTTCCTGTTCTGAGGTAAATTCTCATTAAAGGTCAAAATTCTTTCTATTGTCACTTTGCAGTACTCATGAATTTATTTATTTAATACAAATCAGCTGATTCTGTACAATCAAATCCAACCCAGTCATTTGATACAGATTAAAGGACTTGTATTTCTTCAATAATTAAAAAAATTTTAGTTTTCTTACACACTATTGGTTACTTTAGAAACATACATTGCCAAGCACAAGGTGCTTCTTTTTGGAATCCATTGGACTTCACCGGAAAGGACTCTGGAATTTGGAATGCATATGTGGTCCTGCAGTTACTTCTGTGACTGACTTGAGGTTAGCTTTGCTCCAAAATCCCACAGAAATGTACCAACGAATTTGCGAAATATGTTATATTGTGGCCCGCTATAGTTTGTTGCACTTGACAAATGGCCTTCTTGCTGTCCTATTTTTCGTCCTTGATTTTTCCTGGAACAGTGTAATATGATATTAATGCATGATCTTCCATGTTTTGGGTGAACATGGTTGGTTAAGTTCACAGATCACCATTGCTACCTTTGTGGGAAAACTGTTGAGCCTTTATGTCCCTGAGTGGGTATTCTTCACAGTGGCCTCAATTTTGGCTTCATATTCTCAGCTGAACAGATTTTCACCTAATTAACAGTAGTTGACCTGGGAATTTGAAACCAGGAACCTGTATGCAGTCGTGTGTTTTACAGTGCCATAATACTTGAATTTGTGCATGGGGCACCTGCTTCCTTTCTATCGTAATTTTTTTTAAAAGAATTAATTCTGTTCATGTTGTCATTTTATGGCGTACATCTTGAGTACATTAGCTACACTCACTTCAGTTTGATAGCAATTTCAGTCCTTTTTATTGCCTTTTTTGTATGTACGCCTCTGAATATCTGATGGCATGTGGAACAAACCATTTGCATGGCTTTTGTTCCTTTTTCCTTTCTTTCAATCTCAAGCAATCTAAATCTGCAATTTGTTATGTACTTTCTGCATAATATCTATGTAGGGTAACAGATGAGTGGAACCTAGAAAGCTCCCTCTGCCCATGTACTGGTACGGAATAAACTATTTATATTGCTTTATTTTCTTTTCCCTTATTTTGATCTCAACCAAAATGGGCCAGATATTTTCTTACCATGTTGGTATATTTATGCCTTTATGGGTCTAGTTAGGTTACCAGAATTACATGTTTATGGCATTGTAATTGAGAACATCTAATTTTAAACAACAGAGCCAGAAAATCCGATGTCTGGGACTCTCACAAGCTGGGAAGACTATTATCAGTGGAGATACCTTCCTTTACATTCACCTGTTGCATTATTACTTCATTGGGTATGTACATTTCAATGTGTTATTACAATGAGTATCAATTATATATATATATATATATATATATATATATATATATATATTCTGTTGTAGTCAACAAACAACTCATGTTATCCTCCATCAATTGTGATTCTTATATTTTTGTTTGAAAGGAGTGATGATTGACAAAGTAAGTGGTTATAGACTTTCCCTGGTAAGTCAAGGATTGAAACTTTAGGTTGTGTGGTATTGACAATTAGGGCATGCTATGTAAAAGGTTCTGTTTGCACTGAGACATTTTCTAGCAAGTGACCATATGGTCGATCACCTATACCATGTTCAAATGATTAATGATTAATCATAGCTGATTGAAGACATCACCATAAATGTTACATATGATTTTCTGAAAGTTCTTTTAGAGTTATGTCCTCTTATCAAGCAAGGTGTGCTTATCCAGCGAAGGTAGTCCTGTAAAGTATTATATCAGGATATGGAAATTGATAAATAAATACTTTCCAAATCTAGAGGATGCAAAAGCAAATGTCATGTCATGTATCAGCGACGTAATAATATTAAAATATATTCAATTTTTGTAACTACACTTATCATGTTATAATTATTAGTGATATTTCAGTATCATTTTATTTGTAGTTATTCCTTCCAGACATATATATTCACCATACTGGTCTTGTTTTTTTAAGACTTGACAGATAATTGGTATTTGCTAAAACACTGCCTTCCTGGTTGCCACGTGTTCTCTGTTTTAGTGTAATTTGTTGACAGTTCATACTTCTTTTCATAGGACATGAATACCTATAGCAGATTAATGATTACTTTGTGAAGCAATATTATGTTGATGGATTACTATTCTTTGGATATTATATTTACCAGAGTTGATTCAATTTGACAGCCACTAACTTTATATCATTGCCTCCAACTTTCTTGCCTCCAAAGCTCAACCTATGATGGTCGAGGCACACTGAACATTCACTATTTAGGTAACATTTATATCATTGGCTCCCCTTGTAACTGTCTTTACATTGGATTACCTGTATGCATGGTTTGGAAATCCGGTTGTAACCAACTGGTCACTGCTGGTGTGTCGTTCTTTTTTTTTTCTTGGACTGGACCTTTTTTTTTTAAACCTCCTGGTTTAGGGTTTTACCTTTGGCTAGTTATGGATGATTTATTCTGATTCTTACTGAGTTTTGCATTGTCGTTGCATGTAAACACAGTATCACAATCTTGGAAAAAGGGGTAAGTTCTTGCGTTTACTGAATTTTACCAGAACTGAACCAAAAGAGGCCAATGCCCATCTTGCTGCTTGCTGAGTTGTTGGGTCTCCATGTTCTTCTAATAGGGTTCCACTAGTACCGGGTTACCATATATTTAAATGCTTGGGACATTGTACTAGCCATCAAGGAGTGACCAATCTGATACCAATTTTAGGAACCTTTATTTTATGCGCTCATTTACTTGCTGTTGGAATAATGGGTCTTCTGCACATATTGCAATAAATATGACCAACTTTACAAGCTGTTCCATGCAGAAGGTTTTACCTGTCAAGGTTCTTTTTTTTGTACAGGAAAAAGAACATAAATCAGGATACTACTATTAGAAGCACAGGATGTACCTGGCATAAGCTGTAATATTACTCTTTAGCTGGGAGGATAGTCATGTGTAAAGTGTACATAATGTATCAAGCACTCATTACATCATTGACCAATTTTGTCTATAAAAAAATTGTGGAGATGGTCAAGTTGGTCGTCTAATTTTGACATGTAGGGTAGACAAGAACCATTAATGTGTCTCTTCTTTAAATGTTGATCATTCTATGAATATCTTTGTGCAATGATTGGGATTTGTAGCACTTTAAGATAAGATAGGAAGGTATTCATATTTTGCCCTCTTCATATGTGTGCTGCTTTATGTTTGAAGGACCTGAAAAAGAGCTTCTTCAGCTTGTGGTATTTGGAGAGCTGCATGTACTATTTCCTGGCATTCGACTTTATATTGAACTGGTGGGGCCGGCAGTTCCAGAATTCAGGTTGGTTGCAAGAGATGTTTTCAATAGACCCCTTGAATGTCTTAAAAGGTGCCATATTCTGATACTTTGGTCTTGCTTGGTGTCTGCCCCTCTATTTGATATGACTTCATTTTTCCTTTTTTGGCTTAGTTTTTCTTTTGTTAAGTTACAAGCAGAGGAAGTGTCCACGTTGTTGCTAAATGCAGTTGTTACAGAACTACTCTGAACACTACCTTTTTCTTAATCAGGATTTTGATCAAACAAAGTTGTACATATTATACTCCCTTCTTTACTGAAATGTGCTCAAGAATTATGTTTGATCTTGATCTTTTTTTTTTCCTGGTTTTTCTTTCATTCTTTGTGACAGTGATGATGAGACTGTAAGTATTCCCAACTATGCACATTGTTCTGATGAGAGCTGCCGTTGTAAATCTTCTACTGGCTCCAAAGATGCAAGTTGCAGTACAGTGACAGTCAAACTACGGAAAGGGCTCTATCATGACAGATACAGTGATATAGTGAAGGTTTTTTCTACTGTAACTCTTAATTGTTTAAAATACCTAATTCTCCACCATATGAAAAAGTCAAATTGTTCAGTTAATAAACAAGCTCTGATATGCGTGATACGCTATACTATATGACAGGCTTCTATTACAAAACCAGCTAACTCCGTTTAGGTCTACTGATTTTATTGAAGTGAGTTGGTTATGTTGTGGTTTGATTTTCTCCTCTTGTATATTGAACTATGCTAACAGTACTTTTTGGAACGCATAAATCTCATCCACCAGCAAATCTCTCATAAGATCTAGTAACTCAAACAAAAATTGATAGTTAGAGAGTATATGTTCACCATGTTTTATTGAAATATGTATATGTACTGTGATAATGGCGAACTAGCACTTCTGATTCTTGTATTGATTAAATATGATCTGTATTTTACCCATCCAGTTCACTTGGAATTACTGGTTGAAATGCTTACCGCTCATTAAGTAGTGACTTTTGTTTGACTAATAATTGGCCTTTGGTAGGATTCAAGTCCTCATCTCATCATTGCCCCAAATGCTGGTGTAGCTGCATATCGTAGTTGGGTACCAACTATTGTAAGTATCTAGTGTGCAATTAGTTATCTTTCGTGTTTTCCAACAAAAACTTCTGGCTATAGAATTCCTTAGGATGCTGCCTCTTTTGGCTATTCTTTACATCAAGTTTAGTTTCATCCTTTCATGGCGAAGCATGCATCCTAAACTTTAATTTGTTTGTTAATGAAGCCTCTCTCATTTTATGCCTTTAATTGATGATATCCAAGTTAATAAAATGCATGCAATTAATGGGTTATTTTTTGCCTATGAAGTGGAGTAGAACCACTTCATTGCAATCCTATCAAACTTCACCAGCCATATTATTCATGGAAGCATGTGCTGGCATTATACTGTACCTTGCATTCACATCATCCATTATACTGCCAAATACAGCTTTAGCTGGTAATTACCAGTATAATATCATTGCTCTTCTGCCTTAGCTTGTAAGTGACTCTTATTTCTGATGAGGAATTGTCTCTCATTATCAATTACAATCCATTTTATTTGAAGGAACTGATTAGGGAGATTGGAGTTCCAGCAATTTTTACAGACTTCTGTGAAGAAGCTGCACATCTAGCTTCCTGCTGCATAAGCTCAATAACTGGTCAACCCCTGAGAGTCCCAGTATGTGTTACGCTTTATCATTCTTATTTCTTCTTAGTTTAACTTAGAACATAAAACTAGTTCTTACAACATTTGTACTCCTTTTCCAGATCCAGGTAAACCCTTTCAGACAGCCAATGGAGGTGGATAACAGTGCATTGTACCTACCATGCTACTCAAACTGCTTTGTTTTTGGGATTTAGAATTGCTTTGTATCACTGTTTGACATCCAGAAATTCAATTTTGAGGAATGGCGCTGAAATCTTCAGGGATAGCATGAACTACAATAAATTTTCTGTGGAGAAATCATGTCCCACTGTTTTCAGTGTCAGCATCTCACCGAGATTATATTATATATACTTTTACTATTTTCATCAACTCATGCTTGAAACCTAGTTGTACAATTGTACGATGGTACAGATGTTGTCTTGTACTAAAGATATTGTGACTAGCATCAGTCTTGTGTGGCTTGGACTTGAAAAGATTTTATGATCAGTATCAGTCTCATCTGATACCGCTTGATGCGAAACCATGGGGGTTCTCCAGACCTTCACTACACAGAAACAAAAGGGTTGCTAGTGTTGCAATCGTACGGACACAGTAGTCAACCAATAATGTTCCCTGTGACCTGTTACTCGATCATTAGCCTAACCACAATCACAGAGAAGAACTAATCTAATGCCGATAGCGAGGTGATGCTTAGATTAGGATTTGCACGACTTGATTACCCTACAAAGTAGGTATGGCTAGGTAGACACAAGAATAACAATTTGATATTATCACACACGATATGTATAAAAACTTAGTTTCATTCATCATAAGCGGTCCCTCATGACTTTTGATATAAATTTATAACCCTAAAAGACAGATAGACTAGAATCCTAATTGACTTGGACTCCACCGACTAGGAAAACAATGAAATATTCTGCTGGGTATCGTTTACGCGTACTGTAGCACTTGGTTTACTATATATATGAATAGTAATCGGGCTGCAGTATTTGGACTAGACTTCAACTTCGACTTGGTCTAGAATCCTAATTCTTGTCAAATTGTTCTTATACTTCAATTTCCAACAACTTGATTCAAACCTTCTAATTTAATTTGGATTAGAATTTGTTGCATCAATTCGGATCTTAATTTTGATTTATCTCATACCCCGAGTACAAATCATAGTTGAGCTCCAATTGGTCTTCAGTTCAGATTCTTCAACTTTATTCGAATTTTAAATCAATTGGAACTTGGAACTTGCTTGACATCTATCAGAGTTTCAGTTGGTTTATCACACTTCTAGATGCCTTCAACAACTTGAACTCAATTGTGACATATTCTTGCATTTGTTTTGTTGTAGGGAGGTAGAGATCTGATGCAAATGTGTTAATGCCAGCCATCCCCTACTTAATGATCGATCTAAATACAAATGAGACAAGTTTGTTGCAGATGAGCTAAACCATGATAGTGTTCCCATGGTCAGTTTCTTTTGTACATCTTTTTCAGTTATCCAAATGGTCCTGTTGCTGAATTTTCATATTAAAGTGCTGCGCTCAAACTTCGAATGGATTATAGCTGAATTTATTCCATCAGAAATGTCATGAACAGTTTTGATGTTTTCTTTCTGGATGAGAATTGGGTCGTATTGTTGTTATTTACTTATAGACATTCCTTAAGTCAATGTAAGTCATCTCCCTACTTCGACGTATAGATTTCATCTTGGAGAGATGCTTTGTTCTGTAAATAGTGGAAAATAGGATTCTTGATGCATCACTCGATGGAATAAAATTGTAGAATGCAAGATAACCTGGTTTATGATGTTTTCTTCGACTAAAGTCTGCATATGTGATGAAGCTGACTAAAATACAGATCTAATTACACTCACTACTCCACGAAAGAAATGATGCCAACTACAACAGATCCTAGGTAGCAAAAGAATCAACTTATTTCTGTGTTAGTTTACTCTTTTCAGTTTCGAGGAGAAAGCTTGCTGAAGACCTGCTTCTGCATTCTGATGGTCTGCCCTTTATTGGCATTTTCATCTGCGATGAGAACATCATCTATCCACGAGACAATATTGTAGGCCAGGCTTTCCAGCACCCTTGAGTAGCTTTCAAGTATTGCTTGTCCAATATCCTGTAATTAAAAGGAAGTTGCAAATGTTAATTATCATGAATTGTGATTTATGCATACAAAAGGTGGCTGTGTCTTCTGTTATTTGGGACAAAATGTGATTGCTGAGATAGCATGTTTAGTAGTTAATGCAAAAGTGTAAGTTATGTTATTTGAAATATTAATGAATTTTCCAAGCACTTTCATGTCTGAGAGCTCTTGTGCTGTTATGCAGTTGGAGACAACCAATGAGGACAACAACCATTATGCTTACACCATAAATCTAGGTTCCATTTTTCTTTAGAAACGTTGCCTTTCATATGTGTATCTTAAAGTGTGGAAGGAACATGAATGATATATTTTGTTTTCTTTGAGATTGAGATGGAATTTGACCTTCCATCTTCTAACCTTGTGCCAATTCTAATAGTGTCAATTATTCACATTTTCTTCTGGAAACATGCTTGTACGTCATGCTTAGGAAGCCACTTCACTTGTATTTTTCTCACAATGAGCATAGCTAATAATGTGCCTATTAAGACGCAAATTCAGATGAGCACTGAACTTCATTATCTAGATCATGTCTATTTCTTATATTAAACGCCATTACCTTATTGTACTGAATCTTGCTTGTGTCCAGGGTAGTCTGCGACAAGCCAGGAAACCTCTGCTTCAAGCACAGCAGGAGGCTCCTAGCCCTACTTGCAAGGATCAGATTCTTGTCCCCGTCAGCCGTCAGCTCGGTAACATTCTCCCATCTCGTCACTGCATGTGTCATGCTTGCTTTCCTTCTCCACACATACATGGCGGCCTCAATGCGGTCTGCAATCTCAAGTGCATCGTGTTCCGAGCTCAAGTTGAGGAAGTTGAGAAGATGATCTGGCGAGAACTGGTCCCCTGAAGCCATGTAGCGGTATACGGCATCGCCTACGCTCACTCTCCCACTCTGTTGACAGTAACAGATGAAGCATCTATGAGAGGAAAAGAATTATCTTGCTGAAAGATGGTACATGGAATGGATCTCAGTGGATCATATCAATCAATCATTTTTACCTTTGGAAGTGTTTCTAAGTAGGATAAGGGAACTTGCATTTCGGAGAGGATGCCACTGTTGATCTCCATGGCCATCTTGTGGATCTGGCTTGCTTGGTCTCGCTTGTGCTGCAGCTCACGGTGCGCGCGGTCGGACAGACCAGAGTCTGGGACGCATGGCACGGGCAACCACCATCTGTCCTCGCTGCGGTGGAATGACTTCTTGCTGTCGCTGAAGGACTGCTTCCTCTGGTCCGCATACCAGAAATCCGCTCTATCGAAGCTGTCCAATATGCCCTGCAAACAAATTTGCAATCACATGCTGTGCTTTCTGAACTTCTTGATGCAACTTCCAGAATGACGTGAAATTGAGAAACTTACAAGAAGCATGGTTTCCAGCTTTTCAAGTGCAGGAAGGTTCATCAGAATGTCTGATCTTGGCGAGGTTGCCATCACCTGTATGAGTCAAAATCTGAATCTTAATGAGCATGCCATTCATGGGGAAGAAACTTATCATAACAAAAAAGAGTTGTGAGATGTCATATATGTGATGTTTCATGGGATGACATTACATCATGACTACTTCCATCAGGCATGGCCTGGATCGCTGGTGAGAAGTCAACAATGTATTCGCAGATGGAGAGGAGGCAATCCATCTCCCTGTTCCACATTGACCTCTTCTCAGGGGGCAGTGTCTCCAACCTGTGGCAGGTTCCAAACACAGTCGCTGCAGCCAGAGACAAGAAAACAAGCTATCCAATGATTAAAGCCTGCATCTAGATCAGTTAACAGAGGAGTTCATCTTGGATTTTCTGAACTACCGTATAGATTGGTGATGGCATTTGAGATGGCCACGGCAGTGCAGACACCCTTGCCACTCCCTGACATGTCCTCCCCAAGCAGCAGCTTTGTGTACTTCTCCTTCATCAGCTCCATCTCTGAACAGCATTTGTCAACCACCACAAGAAATAAACAACAAAACCACATCAGGGAAACAGGTTGGTGCAAGTACCTGCCTCCTCCATCGACTTGTCGTCGATGACCTCTTGCAGCTTCTTCATGCTCAGCTTGCTCATCGTCGGCGAGAGGCGTGGTGCCGCCATCTTGGAGGCCGCACGGCTCAGGCCACGCCTCGGTGTTGGCCTATTGTGCTCGTGCTCATGCTCGTCGCCGCTGTCGGAGAACGACGCGACACGGGACAGAGGGCGCGCGTAGTCGCGGTCATAGTCGTGCTTGTGGAAGCCTGGGAACCCTGAATTTTCACTCATTTTCTGTGAGCCTCCAAACCTGCAGGAGAGATGAACACAAGGAGCTGTGTCATGTCAAGAACAAAAGGTTAGGCCTACTAATGGCATGTGTTCTTGTTCTTGTCCTGCACCTTGGTTTCTTGTGTCAGATTTGGATCATGCTTCCGTTTCTCATAAGCTGGCTGTGACTTGGAGGGCTTATGTCTCCAGAGTTTATTATACTGCATGTGAGTTTAGGAATTTGTCCTGCAGAATAGTAGGTAGTTGAGGAGCGGTGGTTGCCACTGGTTCCAAAAACCGGAACTGGAGTGGTTACCGGTCCTCCGGTTTGCCGGTAATCGCATATTTAGAAATCATTTTTCCCAAAAATTCGTGAATTGGCCGGAATAGATGAGGTTCCATTGATGGGTCAGGATAAAATCAGACTAAATTAGATTGCCTCGGTTATAACTCGGAGTTGAAACCAGGATTTAGTATCCCTAATGTAGTAGAAGGGTTTCTTGGAGGTAAATATGGCTAACCTCAACCGTTAACACAATGATTCCTGAATCTGCGATTCAGACAAAATTTGAGTTTATCAACAGAGACTTTTGACAAATTTTATGTTTGTGAATAATGCCCCTTCTAAGAAACATATGCAAGCATGTTATTGTTTATCCATAGTTATAAAAAAAGTTTTCTTTCTCGAGAAATTTTGTATGGTTATCATTGATTAATAACATGATTTCATAAATCATGACAGACAAATGTACATTGGGTAATTAAAAACAGTTGGAGAGGACAAAATTATGCTGCAATAATTTTTATACCTAACGCCAGCCATTCAGCTGGCCATGCACTGTAATTGTTTCAGATATCCTCCATTCGATGATGAATCAGTAATAACTTCTCTTAAAATTGCATAATACAAATTTGTGATTCAAGCAGTCCCATGATTACCATATATTTTGATTATGAAATATTAGTAATACCTACCCAAGAAAACTACCATAGTTAGCATCTCATTATGTTCGATTTGATGAATAAAAATCATTAATCACCATGCTAATCAGACCAACCGCTTTAGTTGTGTGGTATCGTACAAATTAATTTTTAACAAATTGATCTCTCGACATATTTATGCGCCTGATAAGGTCACATTAAACCTAACCTTGTTAGAATCGTTTCCTTTTTTTAATGAATGTGTAAATCAGATTAATTTTATAGCCTTTTGTCATCGAATAATCATTTGAAATATGTAATTATTAGTTTCTTGTTTCCTGAAGAAAGGGACGCTTCTTAAACATGCAATCCACAATGGTCCATTAATTTAAACTTCAAGCAAAGCCACCGATAATTAATAATAATGCATTGAAGTTTCAAAACTTTCATCACAACTTCGTGCTTGCCATGATCGTCTAATATAATAAATGCCTGTAATATCTCTGGGCAACAAAATGGTGAGCATGTCTGAACAAATTAAACCTTTTTTGATTTTTTTAGAGATTAGGATAAGTTAGTGCAATAATATACTATTTTCTTAAAAAAATATCATTTTAGCTCAATGCATAGTTTTTAATAAATAAAATAAAATTATATATATCCTTAGTACTTGTAATTAACATGATAGTTGTGTTATTTTGTATGTAAGTAATTAATGATTAAACAAAATTATTGTTATGAGAGTATTTTTTTTGAAGATAAAGTCATATTTTACCTTGAAAATGTAGAATAATATTTTTTTTACAAATTTTACACTCTAAAATAACCTCTTTTTTTTTTAAGAATAGAGACAGTAAAGACCTAAACAACACATAAGTTCACGGTATCAAATAAAAAAAACCCACAAATAATCAACACTACATTTAGTTGGTTGGACATGAACCCTTACATTTAGTTAGATAACATGGATGCTACACAGGTAGACTACCACTAGTTGGCCACTAGATTTGAGACTCGAAATTTGTGAGTTTAACTCTTCTTGGTTAGAAATTGAATCGGAAAAATCTCATGTTGAAGCAAAAAAATTTTAAGAATAATTAATTTTATACCACTATAAATGTGTCAATTTAATAAAATATCATCGATTATAAGTACAAATGGTAGCATATGTCATTGTGTTAATTGTTCTTTCATTGTTTCTTAGGTGGTATTTGGTTTAGAATTATAATCATAATTGTAATGATAATGGGTTCGAGTATTTATTGGAAGTATAAATAGAATAGATTTGAAATACATCCAACTTATATGTAATAAAATTTCTATTAGGTTGTGTTTTGAATACAGGTATTACGATTATGAGGTGATGTAACTAAACATCAAGTAATATATTCCTTTTACATATAATGAGAATATGGAATGCAAAATCTCTTGAATCAAATGCCTCCCATCTTCTTATGCCTTGAACATGGAAGCATGTAACTTGCTAGTCAGAATATTTTTTACAAATAACATTTTTTTTTTAAAAAAAGTAACAAACCTAATAGCTAGTTTGGAAAATTTGCCAACATAATCTATTTTTTGTACAGTAAAGGCTCTAAGCACAGGTAGATGAACTTGCTGGACATGTGCGCTAGGGGTTTGCACATGCATTACTACCATGCATTGAAACGCACACACAACATGCGAAAAGTTACACACATGTTGATATGGATAGCATGACTCCCCTACCGCACACACAAGTGTTGTGCGGTAGATTTATCTGTCGCACGCCTCACACTTCTATTATATATGAAACCGGTTATTTTTACAAAATCTCTGAATTAAAGATTAGATTTGCTATTTTTGTTTTTTAAAAAAGTTATTCATATTAAATATTCTGCTAGCGTCAACCTTAGTTTAAACATACACTCACAACATGAGCTCCTAATCAATTCATACTTACATGTAAACCCCTATAATAAGCACGTCTTACATGTAAGCTCTAGTACCTAGGGTAAAATGTTGAACTATCAACGAATTGAACTTGGGCAAATCCAATTAGGCTCGATTCAAGTTCGAATCAAGTATGGCTCGGGTTTGATAAAGCTAGGATTTGAGCTTGAAGTCAAGCTTGAATTTGGCTTGAAGAAAGCTTGAATATGTCTGAGTTCAGTTTGAATGAGTTTGACAAGGGTTGAAAGTTCACAAGAGAATGGTTCGGTTCAAGCTCTAGCTCGAGCTTGTTGAGATTAGGATTCAAGCTCGAAATGAAGCTCAAATTTGATTCAAATGGGCTCAACAACTATTTAAAATGCACAAAAATAAGGTTTAAGCTTGAGCTCGACTCAACTGAAGTTCAGTTCGATTTAAGCTTGACTTATATACATATCCGACTCATATATACATATCCGAACCTATTCAAATTAGACTTATATCGAGCTTGACTAAGATCGAGATCAAATTGAAGTTAGGCTCGAATTGGGATTGAACTAAGCTTGAGTCAAGCCCAAGTCCGAAGCTAGCTTGAACTATTTTGACAGCCTTGGTCCATGGGGCCAAATGGCCTGATTGAATTTTTGTAATTAAGTACTTAAGAAAAGGGGTAATTATGCAATACTCCAAAAATATGAAAAGAAGCACCCTCATGCCAAAAGTTATAAGGAAAATTATCTCCATTTGAGCAAAATACCAATCAAATATCTCAAGTCAATAAAATACCACTCAAAAGTTATATCGTTTTATTTTTTTACCATTTTTAGATTATGAAAGTTAGTTTGGACAATTTTACCCCTTTTCTTCATCTACAGTGTTGCATAGTGTTGGCAGCTAAGCTCGCAGTGTTGCAGATAGAGGAGCTGATTGACGGAGACAAAGGAGCTCATGGTGGTGGCAAAGCTCGCAGCAACGGTGGTTGGTGCAAATCTCATGGTGGTGATGGTGAAAACGGAGGAGCTCATGGCAGTGCAGATCTTGCGGCAATGAAGGAGTTTGTAGCTAGTGCAAATCTCATGGCGGCATAGGAGTTCGCAATTGGTGGCACTATTCATGGGGAGGGGGCACAGGGTGGCAAAGGAAAGAGGAAGGAGACGAGGGCAAAATTGGAATTTTCAAAAATTTCTAAACGATAATTCTACTTGAAGTCAACATGAAGTCAACAGAAGTGGTGTAACATTTGAGTAATGTTTTTATTGATCTGGAATATTTGAGTAGTATTTGGTTAAAGTGATATTCTGAATGGAATAGGAATAATTTTTCTTTTATAATAGAAGAGACCTGGTTTCATTAAATTCTAGCTACGCGGCTGCTTTATATATGTATATTTAGCAACTTCAAACAAAACTTTGCTATTAATTTCTAATTACTCCAAGAGATTGACCAGTACTGCCATGGGCCACCTGAATCTGATCTTGGCAAGAAACACAAACACCTACTTTCTTACTCATCCTGCTTCTTCTTGGCAATGTCATGCAGCTGAGTTTTTCAGTGGCATTTGCACATGGCCGCTGGCAGTTGGAAGAGCCAAGTGGTGATGGAGTCATGGCTTTCGACCGAGGCGTTGGCGGTTTAACCAGCGACTTGAAAATCGGCACTACTTCCATCAATGGTTGTCTTGAAGTGAGATTCGCGGTTGATGATCATGAGAGTGATGATTTTCTGTGCTACAACCTGGACGAAACTACTCAAGTTGTTAGTATAACTTTAAATTGATAAGAGTCTTAATATGACTATGATTTTAATAAATAATTTTGTAGGATCCTGTATGAGGATAGATGGAAACATGTCGGGGCATTGTGATGGACTCACCCATATGGGTGTGGCTCCATGTGTGCTTATCTCGATTGCTTAGGATATAGTTGCACACATTTATAGAACTAAATATCACAAACATGATTCAAGATACAAGATAAACCACAAATGCTTAGAAGTTACAACATAATGCATTCAGGCCATACACAACATCTTACATAGGACCAGAGCAGCCAAATATTATAAGTTCGTACAAGTTAGTTTTTAACAAAAGAAACGACAACAGAATTTAGGGTTTTCCATGGTTATAACTTGAGTGCAGTATATAACTCTTCTAAACTCTAAGTGGTCATTCTTTACAAAAGTTCAGGTTTTTCTTCAACTAAATTTGTTATTAAATAAGAGTAATAACAATGTACTCGGCAAACCATATATAACTAATGTATTGTATAATCATCCACATGTATATGGCAAGGTGATCAATTGAACAAAGTCAGATGCATTTGGACACAAAGGTACATACATACAGACAGACAGACAGACAGACACACACACACACACACACACACACACACACACACACACACACACACACACACATATATATATATATATATATATATATATATATATATATATATATATATATATATATATATATACATGAAAACGGTAATTCAAAGCAATTTCATGATCCCTAATCTATCAACATTTAAGGTTTCTTGATGGTTCACCAGTCAAGTATCCAAGTTTTACTTATTTATTTATAGAAAAACTGCTTGTGTTGCATTGACGTGGGTAGAACCTACCGTGCTCAGGCCCCAAAAGTCCTATGAGCTCAGAGAATTCGAATATATTTTTACACTCAGCTAAGGGATACCAATTTACCCATAACTTAATACTGTCAGCCACGACACAAAAGGTTTGGCTTAATCACACTACTTTAATCATGCGATTGAGTTGAGGTAACAAAGCATTTTGCTAAGCCAATGGACATCTCATTTCTACCAGGTAGTCGGAATAGTAGCTTGTCCTAGTACCATTATGGTAGGATTACCACCAACTAGGAGGTCACCTCTCCTCATTACTGGGTCAGCACAAGAGTGCTAATTCAATGAATGGAAGACGGAAACAACATCCTGTCAAGAATGATTGAATACCCAACAAAGCTATTATGTCCGGCCTGTCTCATATCAAATTTGTGGTTAGTATGTTTGTATGTCCCATGAAAATATAACACAAGATTCTAATCTTGACAAGTACTCGTGTGATCATGCATATTAGCTTTAAACATAACATAGTATAAGTGATTCAAATTAGTGGGTTCAACATAGTCAATGATAGCGACTTGCCTTACTAAGATTGATGGTCAGTGATTTGATTAGATACACGATGGTCTTCGAATCTCCGGAGATAGTATCCAAGGTCACGGTTGGTGCAGTAAGTGATTTGCAAGGCTACCGGAGAGTTGAATTACAACGTGCAAGGGCTTGTGGCAACATGAGAGCTCGACAAGATGGTCAAAGTTGACATGCAAGGTCAAAGCAGTGCTGGACGTTGTGGACATTTGCAAGGTCAAACCTGACTCAAGTTGACATGCGAGTGCCAAAAGCCACCTGAGGACGACATGCAAGGTTGTGGACATTTGCAAACGGAAGCTGCACAGTGGTTAAGCTGAAATTAGGGTTTGATGCGGTTAGGGTTTCAAATAAGTCGAGTTGAGTTAAGGTTCAAAAATGGCTAAGTCTAAGTTCACTGGGCGTGAACACACGGCAATATGGTCGGACACGACAATCGGACACATGAAATGTACCGAGGGTGACACGCATACTTGATAGGCTCTTGCATGCGGGTGTCGGATGTCAATTCGATCTAGGCTTGAACTGGCCAGGATTCAGGTTTAACTTGAGTCAGGTTCGGGGAGCACGGTTGAGAAACGACAAGGCTGGACTTGTCATAAATGAGCGAGATTGGTGGATTAGGGTTAAACCCTGAAGGATCTTGTGCATAGAACTGCATGTAGATGAGCGGTGGCTCAGTCAGGAGGAATCTAGGGTATGAGAGACGATCTGTAATGGGCTCGCGGGTCACGAACTGGATCTCTTGCATGTGTGGCAACTAAGGCCGTTAGGGCTTATGTTAGTGAATTGACTGACGAATGCATCTGTTTACTGACATAGTCGATGGCTAGGGAATGGGCAAGGTGATGTCAAAGTCAAGGCACGGCCAACATGGTGTTGAGCGGTTTGCCGATTTTTGACAAGCAGTTGCCGTATGGCAAGGTGGTGGACATGGATGAAGGGTGTCTAAGGTGTGGCCAAACATCATCGAACGACTTGGCATACTAAGGTGTATGGCCGATGAACATTGTGACGATAGACGCGACTTAACCTAATTTGTATGGAATTTTTTTATAACTAATCCACAGAAAAAAAAAACTAATTGCAAAAATGACCCAAAATTGTCGTATTTTGCAAAAATAACCCACCACATCAGCTTGTTGAGTCTTAGAGACTCGATAAGCAACGTGTCCTGTTACAGGGGCTGGAAATTGGCTTGTCGAGTATTAGGCACTCGACAAGCCGCTTATTGCGGCTTTAGGTGTCAACAAGCGGCTTGTCGAGTTCTCAGCACTTAACAAGCCCTCTGACTTGTAATGCATGTGTGGTCGTAGGTCGAAGTGAATGTGGTTGTTGTGGCTGAAGTGGTCGAAGAAGTGGTTGGTCGATGACGACCAAAATAGGTGAAGTTACATCTCACCACGACAATTTTCGACTACTTCTACGACGACCTTCGACCACTACTTTCACAACCATGCCCTCGGCCACGTATACTCGTGAGAACTGAGCTATTATAAGAGCCAGTGGGTTTGTTGAGTGTTGGACACTCGACAAAGGCATGTGTTGTGACTCCAGAACGCGACAAGTGATTTGTCGAATGCTCAGCACTCGACAAACTGATTTTCAGTTCTTGTCGAGTCTTCAGAACTCGACACGCTGATATGACAATCTATTTTTGTAAAATATAGCAATTCAGGGTCATTTTTGCAATTAGCTTTTTTTCTGTGGGTTATTTGTAAAAAAATTCAATTTGTATGTGTTTGTGGCGACGTTCTGACGTGGTCGAAATGCGCCTAGGGAGTGGCCGAAGGACGCGCAAGCTAGGTCGGAAACAAGGGCTAGGACTTGGGACGCGGGAACAAACACATTGGCGAGTCATATACATGCGCGTGTATTTGTTTTGCACACACATGTACGCATTATACGTCTCACACATACGCACGCGCATGGTAAGTTCGAATGCCAATCCCTGACGTAGCCGTACGCTGAAGGCACGGCGCGGAAGCGGCAAGGACAAGACTGCGGCACAGCAAGAACATGTTTTAGCGCGGCAGTGGTGTGGTCCGGGCGTGATAGGGACGCCGCACGGACGCCGCAAGGGAGGCGATCGTGGTGCGGCCGGAGGGCTGCTGGTGCTCGGCCGGGGTGCGCTGGGGGCGCGCACGTGTGCGACACTTGGCCTGCTAAGCGCGCGCCCGGAACGATGCTGTGGCGCGGCCGGAGGGCTGCTGGTGCGCAGCTGGAGTGACATGCACGCAGGAGCGGCCTGGCGCAGCTGGGACGCAGCCCTGGCGCGAGCGCGACACAGGCGCGGTAAAGAGGGCAGCTAGGTGCGACTGGGTGCGCAGTTGGGGCGTGCACGCGCAGTGCTGGGCACGGCAAGAATGCGGCACGGTGTGGCATTAAAGCTGCGGCGAGGCGCTCCGTTGGGTGGCCGGTGACAGCAAACGCGTCACCGTGCATGCCTCGACAAGGCGGACCTGAGGGACAATGTTGTGGTGGCTACGTGGCCGGCAGCGACGGCGAGCGGCCGAGGCGAGCTGGCGACAGTGCGACGTCACGGCCAGAACACGAAGACAGTGGATATGACGAACGACAGTGACTCTCAGGAAAGTCTCTAATGGGGTTTGGAGATATGGAGGTGAGGAACATTTTCCTCTTCATGCTCGGCAGAAGATATGGCTCCAATGGACTTCAATTTGGGGAACAGGGGATTCCGCCCGGCGCTGGAAAAATGTCGATTACCGTCGGCCGGGGGCATCGGAGCTCAAATGGCTGCTGGAGGAGCATGAGGGAGTTGTGAGGAAGTGATTGGGAATGGTGGCTGGGTCGGTGGTGGCCGGAGGAAGGCTGGCGACGACGGCCCCCTTGGCGGCAGAGTCGGGGAGCAAGAAGAAGAGAACTAGGAGGGACTGGAGCTCGAATTGGTTGCTGTGCTGCTGTTCTGGTAGCAATGTAGAGAGGACAGGGGAGTTGGGAGCTCACCTTGAGGCTGCTGGAGAATGTCGTGGCTGCTGCAGCTCGATTGCTGCTGCCACCTGCTGCTGTGCTGCAATGGAGGAGGGAGCTAAATGAAGAAAAAGCGACTGGAGAAGGAGTGGTTGGAGAGGGGAGTTGCTATCTGCTGCTGCTGCTACTCCTACTTCTACTGCTACTGCTAGTGCATTGGGATGGGAAGGGGAGCAAGAATGGACTGGAGGGCTGCTGCAGCTGCTGATATGAAAAGGAGGGGACTGGAGCTGGGCACAGAGTGGGAGGAGGAACTGGCGACTGCAGGCTTCTACTGCCGGCGACTGAGGACAGGAGAGGGACAAGAAGAAGAAGACAAGCTGGGGAATTGACAGGCATGAGGTTGAAGTGACTACAGTTTGCTGAGAGAGCAGATTAGAAGTGCAGTATTGTGCATGCATGTGCCTGTGTGCGTATGAGTTCAACTGAGGGAGTGAGGGAGATGTGTTTGTGTGAGTGGGGTGTTAAGTCTGTGAGAGAGAAGGGGAGAACGAGTGTAGTGTTGCAGTGTTTGAGTAGTTCTGTGTCTATCAAACACTGAGAGAGTAAGAGAGTGGTGTGTGTGGAGTTTGTGTGCATGTGCTGTGTTGTGCTGCTATAGCACTACTACTACCGAACAGTGCCTGCATGTTTGCATGGAACTGGCTGCATGTATGTCATGATCATGAGCCAATTGGCCTAATGTATCTATGCATTTGATGTGACAGAAGTAAAGGATGAGCTAGTTACAAAAGAGTAAAAGGGCGGAATTGAAATGTAAAAGAGGAAATAGAGTGGGGAATAGCAATTTGAATAGAACAAATGATAATAGGGTAATTTGGGTAAAAGTGAATACTAATTTTTGAAAATGTTTCCAGAGGACAAAATCTGAATTTTGGAATTGAATTAGGGCTAATTGATTAGACAATTCTGAATTCTGAAAGGAATGAGGGTGAGTTTCAGAATTTGGGCAGCTGAATTAAACTGAAACTTTCAGGATTAGATTTTCCAAACAATTTCATTTTTTGGCCTTGATTTTGCGGTGTTACAGGCATGGGCATTACAAAAGGTTCCAAGAGAATTCAATGCTCGTACATTGATTAGTGGAGTAAATCCATCATCAACTACTAACTCACGAATTGAATAGTGAGAAACCGATGTAACTATAAATTTGGGCCACCAGATTACACATACCCAATGGACAAAGCATATCTAGAGGGAAAAGTGCAGAACAATCTATATGCTGTTATGTAGAATTTTATATTAAATTATCGTTTTTAAAAAAATTCTAAAAATAGATCCTAAACCACTTTATTTTTATGAAATAGACCCAAGTGCAAAATGACAAATTAGGATTCTCAAGCTAACACCATGCACGATGGTATTAGTTCTTCCAGCCCATTGCAAGATTTATTCATTGACCATTATGTTAGCCACATGTTATAATGTTGTGTCTGCCAGATTTAGCATCATCAATTATGGTATCAACATCTACACTTAGCAATTTTTAAAAAAATATATGTATTAACATAGGTGATGAAGCCTAACACCATTAGTTATGTCGTTAGATCTACCGATTATAACGCCATTGGTACGACAGTAGAGGTGCTAGTATCTAGAACCCACATAAAGGTGTGCTCTTCCAAAATTTGCAAGTCATGAGGCTAACACCATTTCCTATGTTGTTAGCTATAGTAGTACAAATGCCTTCACTGGTTGTGTTAGTCTTGTGACATGTACGACTCCAAGGTCCAAAAATAATTCCATGTGGCATGAAACGGGGTGTTAACACCATATGTAGTGGTGTTATCTTGAGGACCTATTTAGTCTAACTTAACTTAAGTTTATAAGGATTTCTAGTTAAAAGTGACTTATCTTAAAGAATAAATTTAAAATTTAAGCTCTAATTTGTCGAAATTTAGTTTATCTGAGAAGTTAAAGTCAAAATAACT
Organism: Pharus latifolius; assembly: GCA_019359835.1. Taxonomy (NCBI): domain Eukaryota; kingdom Viridiplantae; phylum Streptophyta; class Magnoliopsida; order Poales; family Poaceae; genus Pharus; species Pharus latifolius. The sequence goes on from CM033325.1 coordinate 38,941,050, forward strand.
TAAGCCAAACACATCAGGAAAATTTTAACGTCTAGTTCTATGGTGTTGGTCTGTAGTCACACTTGGTCTATTTCATAGAAATAAAATGAGTAATGATTCATTTTTGATTTTTTAGGTGATTTGTAAGAAAACATATGGGTTCGATATACTATTATCTTCAATTTCATTGCTTTATTACAGGTAGTATTGCTCTCAAAGCTAAGAAGGAAAGGTAAGGTCAGAGCAAGCTTATTAATAACATCCTAGCCAGGGCTCCCTATCGCCCACAATCACAAGCCCACTAGGCATAAAGAAACCAGTCCCACCCTGTGCCACCCATCTGGTTCTGTATCGGTAGATTGGAAATCTTTATCGACCAACTTTAACTAATAAATCATAATTCTCCAAGATTGTCTTCAACGAAGGACTATTGATTTTAAAGGGCTGACTTTGAAGCTTGTTCGTTATCTAACGCTCTCTCCAGTTATCACCTCACAATCCTTGAAATACTTGAGCTGTATTTAATAAAAAAAAATTCTAGTATGTATGTTGATATTGCTATAGAAAAAGTAAAATCCATGCATAAATCTAGAATAAAAAAATATAAAGTTTTCAAATTTACTTGAAATTATGTGTTTTCCCTTACTTTCTAATAAGACAGGGGAAAAAATTCTATCCTCGTCTCAGAGACTGAATTTTTTATTATTAATTTAAATAATAGATAAAAAAACTATTATTTTCACCAAATGGACTCAAACTGAACTTGTAGTCTAACACTATGAGTCAAGGTGTTAGGCTTGTCTTGGTAACATCACAGATTGTGGTGTTATCAGACCTTAGTGCATCATGTAGAATAGATGGGGTTAGCCACATTAGTATACAGGTAATGTAACAAATCTTGGCATTACCTAAGTAAAGTGTAACACTATTTGGAGTGGCGCTACAATCACACTTAACCATTTTCTGAAAAATTATTGTGTTAAGTGCGAGTAGTGCCATGATTAGTGGCGCTACATACCCAAAGATTGCACCTTCAATCATTGGGCTACCTAAGTACCACCAACTACAAACCATAACTAAACATAGCATGAAGTGAACATGTTACATTCTAGATACAAATGGCAATAGTTCGAAATAGTAGGTTCAACATGGTCAAAGAATGTGACTTGTCTTGCTTAGTGTGATATTCAGTTGGAGTTGCTGAAACGGCGAGCTCTTGAGGCTTGATTCGATTGAGACCTAACTCAGTGACAAACAATGTGGATATAGATCCATCAAATAGAAATTTAGTTATATATAATTATACATGTATGCATAAAAACTAATCGATAGCTGAAATTGAGTGAACGGGACAAATTATGAGATTAATTTAGATGAAACAATCTGATCAAGTTGAACAATGGAATTGAATGAGCGAGATGGGATAGATCCAATGGAATGATGAAATTAAATAAACAAGATCGGTCTAGTATCAGAAATAGAATTTAGAAAAGTAGAGGATACAAACTAGGGTTTAAATTTATGATAAGATTAGTTGAGTGGAAATGCGAGTTGAGAATAAAGTGATTCGAGTTTCAAGATTTCAACAGTGGAGTAAGATTTATTCTTCAGTCGGTTGAAGTAAATTTGGACCCGATTGAGTCACATGAGTCCTTTTAAAAAAATAATGAGGTATATATATTCTTAGTGTATATAAATTTTAACATTTATTTTTATAGAAAAATGAATTTTTACACCTTGGGATTAAATTTTGAAATTGAACATATTAGTTTAATATGTTATTATTTTAGGGTTTACAAATATTTAGAAATTTTGTATCATAATAAGGAGAATCTAATTAAGTTTTGATTTAAATTATTATTTGGGTTAATTCTAAATTATATTAGTTCAATCCTAACCCTAACTTTAGTTAGGTTAAAACTTATTAGGGTTTGTGTGTATTGCTAGCTTACAATTATGGGGTTATTTTAGTTAATCTTAATAACTTTAAAAGAAAACTGGTTTCTTAAAATGATTGCTGAAGTATAGTTTTTAATTCAAAACTTATTTCTAATTTTAATCCTTTTGGGTGAAGTTAGAGTTTAAATAGTTTAATTTGGATTGATATAATTTTGAGTTTGAACTAGTTTTAGTCTAAACTTTAATTGAATTTAGCAAAGTTTGTGTGGAATTGAAATTAAGTAAATCTTATTGGATGAATTAAATTTAAACCATTAATTCAAATTGCAATTTTAACGTGATTTATTTGTATCGAAACTAAATTATTATAGTTAGGAAAAATATATTAGTTTATTGTTATATATTTTGAAAAGGATGTCAAGCTCGAATTTTCATATTTTGGTACTTCTGGATTGAAATTAATTTGTGTCAAATTTTTGGTTTAAATCGCATTTGTATTGAATCTCAAATTAATTCAATAAATCAATAAATCAGACAAATTAAAGGAACTCAGAGCTGGAGCTCGGCTTGGGTCTGGAGTTGGGTGGAACTGATCAGAAGCCAAAGCTTGGCTCCTAATTCCATTTCGAATTGAAGCACTGTAGTGCCGTGGTACTGGGGCAATGAAATGCGGTTGTCTCTAGAGATCATCGGTGATAGTGATGGTGGGGTTATGATTATTTACTTCTAATATATCGGTTTGAGGTGCGGTGGCAACGACGAAGCAGTGTAGTGCTGGCAGCTGTGTAAAAAAGGGAAAAATAGGGAAGGTGGCCGATTCACCGTTGCTGGGTCTGTTTGGTGATGCTCGTCGATGGGGAACAAGTCCAGTGCGCTCCTCTGTTTCACCGGGAAGATCTCTCTTCCGGGAAATTGGCCCCCTTTTTCGTGGTGCGGGCGTGCCAGTATACATAAATATACAAATAAAGGAGTAGAGAATGCACAATCTTAGGAAACACTGTACTTTATTAATTCTAAAAAGAATTACAAGTTACAAGTCCTTTTGAGATTTACAATCTCTCAATGCGCCAAAGGAAAGTACATCTTTGCTTCAGGAGATTACATGGTTCATGGTTCCTCAGGTCTTTTGAAAAGCTCCTGGTTAATTATATTTGCAGAACAAGTCCACAGAAGACCTCTGATTAAGCTGTGCTGATGGTCGTCGTCTTCAAGCTTCAAAATTACTTTGCCCTTGAATGAATGAATGCAATGCGTATGCCCATGCATGCAAGTATGCAAATCCATAGTCTCGTCAGTCTATGGTGTTATCACAAGATGTGGCCTTCGCCTCGTCGGTACCCGGCATGAATGGTGTCCGGCTTCGTCAGTCACGGACAAAAAACATGTTGCCTTTGCTTCATCAGTACCCAGCAGCATGTAAATTATGGATGGATGACTTGTGATAACACCTTTGACTTCTTTAGCTTCAGGGAAAGTATGTTGCATGGTAGACAACCCATTAGAATATCCATCAAGGACTTAGTAAGATTTCAACTTGATTTGAATCTTTGCATACAATTAGTCATTAGCTCTCATTCTGCTATTTGGATGAGAGTTTTTTCTGACTTATAATAGGTTTAAAACTTGAAGGAATAGTTTCTGGACAAATCATCGATTGTTCATCAAAATTTGAGATCGATCAGACCGTCGGATTAGAAACCATCTTCATTGCTTGTACGTCAAGCTGAAATTCAGCAAAACAGAGCTACTTGCAATGATTTTGGTGATATTTTGAACATCTGATCAAGGTGAAACTTGGAGGCATAGTTTCAATATGAACCTACTATTCTCCATAAAAATTTGGGATCGATCGGACTTCTGGATGAGAAGTTATCATCGATCTACTCCCATAAGGGCAAGCTGAAACAACTTCTGGACAGAGCCTCTCTTCTGGTCAAATTTGACCTTAGAGATCTCTAATGGACATGAAATTTGGTGGAGAAATTTCTCATAGAGTCTTCTATTCACCATAAAAATTTGGGGTTGATCGGACTTCTGGATAAGAAGTTATCATCGATCTACTCCCATGAGGGTAAGCTGAAACAACTTCTGGACAGAGCCTCTCTCTTGGTCAAATTTGACCTTAGAGATCTCTGATGCACATGAAATTCGGTGGAGAAGTTTCTCATAGAGTCTTCTATTCACCATAAAATTTGGGGTCGAACGGACTTCTGGATGAGAAGTTACCATCGATCTTCTCCCATGAGGCCGTATCAGGTGAGGCTTGATCTCTGATCATAACATGAGTATGCAAGTTTTTGGATCGGATCAACGAGACCTAATGTCGTGTGATCAGATCGAAAGTAAGCACTTTCAGATCTTTGACGGCCGCATCAGGTGGGGTTTGATCTCTGATCAAAATATGAGTATGCAGGTTTTTGGACCAGATCAACGGGACCTGATGTCGTGTGATCAGATCGAAAGTAAGCACTTTCAGATCTTTGATCGGCCGCATGCAGGTTTTTGGACCAGATCAACGGGACCTGATGTCGTGTGATCAGATCGAAAGTAAGCACTTTCAGATCTTTGATCGGCCGCATCAGGTGGGGCTTGATCTCTGATCAAAATATGAGTATGCAGGTTTTTGGACCGGATCAACGGGACCTGATGTCGTGTGATCAAATCGAAAGTAAGCACTTTCAGATCTTTGATCAGCCGCATCAGGTGGGGCTTGATCTCTGATCAAAATATGCATGATGCATGTTTATGCAGATAAATAAGACTCACCCATGGCCATCTTCAAAAGTTTGCTAGGCACCAGAAGAAAGGGCTCTTGAACAACTTCTATTATGTCCACCTGTGCACCTCTACCCTTGATCCGTTTGAGACCTAGCCTTGGTTTTCGCACTAGTCTCGCCCAGATTCTAATATGCGGAATAACGGGATCTTACTCGGAAATACCGAACCCAAAAGGTTGATCGAAAACACAGCTCAAAGTAATTGCACAACTCTTTATTTCAAAGAGGGCTTTACACGTCGAACGTTAGGCACATTTGCCTACGTCGAAGGAACTATAAGTGTCTAAAACTCAAATAAGTTCTATGACTCTTCGATTGAATTCGATGATCTAAACTAGACCTATTATAAGGTATTTATAGTCCAATCGTATGAGTACGTATCAGACTTAGAGACCTAAACGTATTAGACTCATATAACTAATCCTAAACAGATAAGCTTAGTTATACACATTCGGATCTGATTACAATTCCGAATAGGGAACAAATTCCTTTTCCTGGTCGCGGACCAATCCATGGTCGCGAATCCTTTCCGAACACGATTAAGGTCGCGAAGCCGTATGCGATCAGGACTTGGTCGCGAAGCCACATGCGATCAGGACTTGGAGATCCTCCCGGATCATGACTCCCTTGTTGAGAAGGAGCCAACCCCTGTTGCGACCTCACGATCAAACTGGAGATGTGGAAATTGGGCTTGTCCATCTTCTTTGGTGTACCACTTTGCCGCACGTGCTCGTCGATCTTTCTGACCGATTCGAAAAGTCTCCTTGGTGCTACTGTGGGTGGTAGTCACCTTCTTTTCTAGAATCACATCTTCACGTAGAGGTTTGTCTCGTTGATAGACTAAGTCTTCAACAGATGATACTATAGTATCTGGCTCATCATCCAGCATTGAAGGCTCGAAGACTTTGAATCCTTCCCAAGGTCGCAAACCTTTCCAATGTCGCAAACCTTTTCGTGGTCGCAAATTCGTTGCGAACGCGACCTGAGATCCTCTCGGATCATGACTCCCCTGTTGAGAAGGAGCCAACACCCGTTGGTGACCAACCGTGATGACGTAGAGAACGACTGGGAGTTTTGGAACGAACACACGATGAGCAATGCTACAATCGTCGGATCGAATGTATGAATAGGCGCTCATGGAGCTTAGCACCTCTGTCATGGATTGTGGCCTTGGCCACTCGCGGATAGCCTTCCCCTTGTCGAGGTTAATGCTATCACCGATCCCAAAGCTAGGATTGCGAATTTTGAATAGTGGCGCCGTAGAGACAAGTTGCATGTCGTTTTCAACTAGTCGTTGTGGTGATCGACGATATACCTCTGCGAACATCACGTTGTTTTCTGCAGGCAAGCTCGCCAAACAACCATCATTTTCCATACTCGATGTATCACAATCCCCTTGGCTAACTGGACGCATCACGCTCAGCACACACTTTGAGCATGCATTGACAATCCGTTTTGCCTGATTTGCTGTCAACAAGTCCTTGGTGTCGACGTGGTCGTTTTTGCTGATGATAAATTTCGTCCCATCTTTTGTGAGGTCGTAGTCTTGAGCTCTTCGGTGGTAATGGGCGTCACGATCGTACAAGAACGGACTTCCAAAAATCACTTGGCAAATATCGATGGGGATGACATCGCATTGAACCTCGTCGATGTAACGAGCAGATATTGCAAACTTTAGAGTACATTGACTCTTGATCTGCTGATTCACGTCAGAAGTGAACCATCCCAGAGGATACGGTCGAGGATGTTGAGTCGTCTGCAAACCAAGTCGTCGAACCAGCCCGGAGTTGACCAAATTCTTTTGGCTTCCGGGGTCGAAGATGGCTGCGACCACCTCGTGCTTCACCTGTATGTTAATAGTGAACAATTCCTCTGTCGGGTTGTGGTTAGTTGATGAACCCGAACCTTTCTCCGTCGGCATTGCCATTAGAGACAAGGTCGTGTCCGCCTTTTGAACCAAATCCAACTGGATAATTTCCTCTGCGAGCGGAATAGAAGTAACCATAGCTGTTCGTGTGCTTGGTTTATCCCTCCTTTTTCTTTCTGGTCGCAGTTCAGGATGAAGTTTATAACACTTCTCTTTTGTGTGCCCAGTAACATGACAATGCTCACAAGTGTTACCCGTATCGTGGGTACCCTCTCCGGAGCTCGTCGTGGTTGAAATCTCCCTCAAGTTCTTGTCGTTGCGGGTCTTATTTTTCTTCTCAATCGCCAAAGCAGTCGTACTCGCGGTCGAGATGTCTTGGACGCCGAACAGACTTAGCTCAGTACTGATCGATTTCTGAAGTCTAGATGTGTACTTCCGAAATACCTGAGGGTCGGATAGTGAGATACCAATGACCATTGCTTGTCGCCGAAACTCTGTCGTATAGTCTTGGACGGTCTGGTCGCGCCGTTGGTACAATCTATGCCAACGCTCCCATCTCTCCTCAAGGTAACCCATTGGATAAAATTCTTGTCGCATAAGTCGTTTGAATTGACCCCACGCAAGATCGTCAGCTTCACCACTGGTGACAAGGGCCTTCCACCATATCTTGGGGTGCTCCTTCATCTTCAAAGGTGCAAATTTGACCTTTTGAGTGCTACTGAACCCTTTCAGGTCAAAGTAGGTCTCAAGCTGGTCGATCCAAGAATCCAGCTTCTCGGCATCGATCACCCCATCATATATGGGTATATCAATCTTAGCGTCGACTTAAAGATCCGACAGCTAAGGAGGTGTTGGCGAGGTCGTTGGTCTTGTGGTCGCCTTCGTCTTCATCTTCGTCTGCCCTGCGCAAGTCTTCACCAGTCTTCTCACCCATAACCTTCCCTACTTCAGGAGGTACAATCATTGCCTGCTGCTTAATCCAAGCAAGCACGGTTTCCATGTCGGTGGAGAGCTTAGCCACTTGTTCGGCTAGGTTAGCTTGAACGGAGGTATCGTCAGACATTGTCGGAGACGCGGCTGTAGGAACCGTCAATTGATCGCCTGGAGTTTCGCCGGAGGTTTTGTAACCCTGGCGAGTCTTCACCATCCACAGGATAGGAAAGTTGCTCTGATACCAACTTGATCCGTTTGAGACCTAGCCTTGGTTTTCGCACTAGGCTCGCCCAGATTCTAATATGCGGAATAACAGGATCTTACTCGGAAATACCGAAACCCAAAAGGTTGATCGAAAACACAGCTCAAAGTAATTGCACAACTCTTTATTTCAAAGAGGGCTTTACACGTCGAACGTTAGGCACACTTGCCTATGTCGAAGGAACTATAAGTGTCTAAAACTCAAATAAGTTCTATGACTCTTCGATTGAATTCGATGATCTAAACTAGACCTATTACAAGGTATTTATAGTCCAATCGTATGAGTACGTATCAGACTTAGAGACCTAAACGTATTAGACTCATATAACTAATCCTAAACAGATAAGCTTAGTTATACACATTCGGATCTGATTACAATTCCGAATAGGGAACAAATTCCTTTTCCTGGTCGCGGACCAATCCATGGTCGCGAATCCTTTCCGAACACGATTAAGGTCGCGAAGCCGTATGCGATCAGGATTTGGTCGCGAAGCCGCATGCGATCAGGACTTGGTCGCGAAGCCACATGCGATCAGGACTTGGAGATCCTCCCGGATCAACCCTGCAGCTCTGCCTATCTGTCTTGCTCACGTGCCCGTCTTGTGCCTCTACGTGTCTATGAAAAAGGTTAGCATCCCATCTCTATTTATAGAGGCTCCAGGTTGGTTACAACCATCCAACAACTAGAGATTTTTAAGGGATTTAAATTCGAGTAGGAGATATACTTTATTATTTAAATAAAGAAAAGGATAAAGGGAGGGATTATCTCCTTTTTGAATTTGAATAAGAGATATACTTTGTTACGAAAGGATAAAGAGAGAGATTATCCTTTTTTTAATTTGAAAAGGAGATATACTTTTGTTATTTAAACTAGACATAAATCCAACTCGAACTCGGGCTGCATGTTGGTTTGGCCATGTTGTTGACCAGGTTTGACCAGCGTTGACCAGGTTTGACCACATTTGACCAGCGTTTGACCAGGTTGACCACGTTTGACCAGCGTTGACCAGGTTCGACCAATCCAGTTTTGACTTTTTTTGACTAGTGGAATTTTTGTCCTGATTTTTATTATCATTTTTTTTACAGCCCAAGTATATATATTTTATTTTAGCCTATTTGGCCATATGAGACTTTTCTAACGAATTTTTATTACAAAAATTCATCAAACATCCTCGTAGTTCTAATTTGGTGATTTCACAACCAATTTTGGACTTGGCAATCAAATTGGGAATTGATTTCTCAACAATGGTTGAAAGGGGCTTATGGTGAATCTCTGACGGTGGTTCATCGGAGGTGGTGGCAATTGGTGAGGAGCAAGAGGGGGTCCAAAAGGTCTAACTAGTGCAATCAATTTGAACTACAACACACCAGGGAGGGTTGGTGATGGAAGCTTGTTTTTCGATAGTGCGAAGATAGCCAATGATGGTGATTGCAGTAAGGGCTTCAAGATCCGTTTGAGCAAAAAGGTTTCTAAGGTTAGGAGGCGTCGATTAGGAAAAAAAATTTCAGAATTTTTCGGCTGTTTTGATAGTCCGATGGGAGGCTCCGGGGTCACAGCCACTACGAAGGAAAATGGCGGTCTGATGATGGATTTTCACTGGATTGGGTCAGGAGGTTGGCACTAGTTGGAAGAACTTAGTAGGAGTAGTGGGAGGCTGGATCATTGCTTACTAGTGTAGGATTGAGGATGCCGATTAGAAAGGATAAATAGGAGGTTTTAAAATTTTTTTGGCAAAAACAATTTTTTGCAAACTATGAAAGAAAACTGAGTTTTCACAAAAGAGTCTAAATTAATCTAAGATCAAGTTGCATTCAATAAGATAGAAAATAAAATACAATATGCAACTAAGAGTATGTTGGGGGAATCCCCAGCGGTCCCACGTAGTCCCAAGGTGGCCACGGTGGAATCCGGTGAGACCCGAAGGCACCGGGCCCTTGGTGGGGCCCGGAAGGTCTCCGGGACCCCGGTAACTCCCGGTGAGACCCGGAGGGTCCCCGGGCCCCCGGTGACACCCGGAGGGTCCCCAGGCCCCCGGTGACACCCGGAGGGTCTCCGGGACCCCGGTAACTCCCGGTGAGACCCGGAGGGTCCCCGGGCCCCCGGTGACACCCGGAGGGTCTCCGGGACCCCGGTGACACCCGGAGGATCCCCGGGACCCCGGTAACTCCCGGTGAGACCCGGAGCGTCCCCGGCCCCCGGTGACACCCGGTGATACCCGAAGGGTCTCCGGGACCCCGGCGACACCCGGAGGGTCTCCGGGACCCCGGTAACTCCCGGTGAGACCCGGAGAGTCCCCGGCCCCCGATGACACCCGGTGACTCCCGGAGGGTCTCCGGGACCCCGGTAACACCCGGTGACACCCGGTGAGATCCGGGAGGTCCCCGGAGCCCCGGAGGGTTCTGGGGAGCCCGGGCCCATGAAGAACTGTTGTTGACCGTGGGGCCTCCAGGAGGCCCTTGGCGCCACGTGTCAAGCATCCAGGCCGTCCGTCAGGCCAAAAGACGTCTTCGCCCTTCCATCCGACGGCCGCAGCGAGGACATTTTTGTCTTTTGTATTTCTTAGGGGCTATATAAACCCCTCTTGTACCCTTTCTCAGGGATTCGAATTCATTTCATAAAAACACAATTCCCGGCTCTCTTGGAGACCTCTCCCCGAGAGCTCACCTCCCCAGCGGACTCGCGTCCGGAGAGAGCCAACAGGACTAGGGCCCCCACTGGGACCCGAACCTGTATAAACCTCCGTGTCACTTTTTGTGTTGCCCGGCGGGAGGAGACCAGTAACTCGGTCTGCTCGCGCCGCTGTACTCGTGCTGCGCACGTCCGAACCTGCCGGGGTATCCGTAATACCACGACAGTTGGCGCCGTCCGTGGGGACTCCGCGACGAATCGCCATGGCTCCCGCAACCACCAGAGCTCAAGCCCTCTCATCTCCCGAGAGCGCTGGTCCTAGTAACCCGGCTCCGCATCCGCGAGATGAGGCCTCTGCGGCCCTGCCGCCCGGGGGTGCACGGGCGGAGGACTCGCTTCCTCTACTCGCGGCCTCCGGCCAAAGGGCCCTCGTTTCCGACCCAGCGGCCGCAACCGAGCTTCCGGGGCCTAGTGCGCCCCAACTCTCCGTTCCGGTCTCCGGAGATTCCATGCTGGGGGCTTTGATCCAGGGCCAGCTTCGTACCCAGCACACCCTGGAAGAGCTGCTGCGCGTCCTGGTGCGGCCCCCGGCTCCTGTCTATCCGCCTCCGTATCCGTTCATGGGGGCCCCGCCCCAATTCTTCATGGGGAACCCCGCCTTTCCCGGGCCGGGGATGTTCCCCGTTCCCGGGGGTGCGCCCGGGCCATATCCGATCCCGGGGACACTTCCCGCGCCGGGGAGTCAACTCGTCTCCGAGCCCTCCCCTGCCTCTGGGGGTCGCCCGGCCCCGGGTCCAGAACCCCCACGAGCGGCTACCGCCGCGCCGGGCCCAACCTCGGCGCCTGAGCCCGGCAGCCTCCGTGGGCCGACGCCCGTGATCGGTGCACCGCCCGCTCCGGCGGACGCCCCGGGGACTCGAACTGGGACCACTCCCGCCGCCGAACCGAGCGCGGACCCGGCGCATGGCCCGGTCCGCGCGCCGGCAGCGTCCACTGGGACTGTGGCAAACGCGCATCAGCTCCCTCCCCCTCCGGGGCCGCCCCCGCGGGCGCCCCCAGTGGATCAGACCCGCTTCACAAGGGAGGAGGTCGAGCGAATGCGTACCGCCAGGTCCGGAGAAACCACCTCCCGTCATCGGTCAGGACTCCCCCGAACCCACGGGCGCGCGGAGACGCGCTCCCAAATCGTCCGGGGGAAAAGACCGTTCAAAGAAGCTGCCACCACTCCTGAGGGATACCTTGATGCCCAAGAGGTCAGCTCAACCAACCCGGAAGAAAAGAGACGACACCGCCAAACCGGCGGACCGCTGCCACCCCTTCCAGACTCCGACAATGAGCACGCGTCCCCGGCAAGCGATGACGGCGACCATGGATCCCCCAAGGAAGTTGAAGGGACCAACCAACCGTTGTGCAGCCGTCTCCGCTGCATACGCTGGCCGCGGCCTTACTGCCCGCCGCACATCGAGCATTACAATGGTGAGGCCGATCCTTACGAGTTTGTGCAGGTGTACTCGACGGCCATCTCAGCGGCCGGGGGGGACGAGACAGTGCAATGCAATGTCTTCCCCCTCTACCTCACGGGCATCGCACGCTCATGGTTCTACAACCTGAAGGCGGGAGCCATCAAGTCCTTCGTACAGCTGAAGCGCGAATTTTGTGCGAACTTCCAAGGCAACTATGTGCGGCCCTTGGACTCGTCCCAGCTCTACACCGTCCGGCAGAGGACGGGGGAGACTATCCGCAGCTTCTTTAAGCGCTTCGCTCAGGTGAAAAGCAAAGTGGCGCATGTCCCTGACTCCACGGTCATCGAAGCATGCAAGAGCGGGATACTCCCCGGGGAGCTCCACCGGAGGCTCTCTCGGAGCTGCCCCACCTCTGCCGACGAACTCTTCACCGTACTTGAAAAGTACGCCCGCGCGGAGGAGGACGATCTTTGGAAAAAGAACCAGGGGGCTCCTGCCCCCGCCGACCGGGAGCCAAGGGACCCCTCCAGCAAACGTCCCCGAAGAAGTGATCGTCGCGAGCCACGGCCTCGGGACGCTTTCGTCCTCGAGGGCGGAGGCGGCTCGCGCGACAGCGCCAAAGGCAGTCGCGCCCCTCCTAAGTCAAAGGGTTACGCTGGAGGACAATCCTCCCGCGGGCGCGAAAACCGCGCCAAGGAGAGCAAGGAGGGCACAGCCAACGTGTGGTGCACCTTCCACAAGTCGAGTACCCACGCTACTCGAGAATGCCATCAGCTTCTACAACACTTCGCGGCCTTCCTCGACCAGCACAGCCAGGGGGGAGGGGGCCCTGCCTCCTTGCCTCCCCCGACAACTTTGCCCGCGCTCCCCGCTCCCGCGGGTGAGCAGCAAAGACAAACGCAAGAAGGGAGCCCAGCTCAGGAGCTCCCCTTCCAAACCTCCCAAAGACGCATAAACGTCATTACGGGGGGATCTGCCGCGAGACGGGACTCCAAGCGCCAGCGCAAGGAGTACGCGCGAGAAGTGAAGGTAGTGGGGGTGCTGCATACGTCTCCGCCACCAAAGTGGTCGGACGTCCCCCTCACCTTTACGGCGGAAGATGCGCGCGGGGTTCGCTTCCCGCACGACGACGCGCTCATCGTCTCAGCTACAGTCTACAACTGCCAACTGGCACATATCCTCGTCGACGGTGGGAGCTCCGCCGACGTATTATACCTGAAGGCGTTCAGGGAAATGCAAGTTGATGAGAAGCTACTGCAGCCCGCACTCGGGCCGTTACAAGGCTTCGTTCCCGGGAAGACCGTCCACCCGGTGGGGAAGGTCGATCTACCAATGACTTTTGGCACCCCGGAGAACTACCGGACGGAGATGGTCCGATTCGATGTGGTGGACCTCCCCTCTTCATACAACGCTATTATGGGGAGGACTACGATCAACCACCTAGGGGCGGCGACTCACCAGAACTATCTCTGCGTGAAAATCCCTGGGCCTCACGGCGCAATCACCGTTCGAGGCGATCAGAACGTGGCCCGCGCTCTTTACGAACGCGCCACCGCCGCCGTCGGGAACATCAACGTGATCAAGACCCCGGGGGGGGCACCTCCCCCTGAATCTCATGCAGCCCCGGCCGTTCCCCTCGGGAGGCCATTTCCGAGGCCACGCCCCGAGGGAGACCTTCAGAAAGTCCGACTGTCCGCGGGAGGTGAAGAGAGAACCGTCAGGATCGGAGCAGACCTCACCGAGGAGCACGCCGAGCGGCTCGCGGTCTTCCTTCGCGAAAACTCAGACGTTTTCGCATGGGAACCCTCGGACATGCAAGGCGTCGCCCGGGACATCATTGAGCATAAGCTCGCTGTGATCCCCGACCGCTCCCCGGTCAAGCAGAAGTTGAGGAAGTTATCTCTCGAGCGCCAAGACGCCATCAAGGTAGAGGTCTCCAAGCTTCTAGGGGCGGGGTTCGTGCGAGAGGTCCTCCACCCCGAATGGTTGGCAAACCCCGTCCTTGTGAAGAAATCAAGTGGCAAGTGGAGGATGTGCGTGGATTTCACTGATCTCAACCGCGCTTGCCCAAAAGATAACTATCCACTCCCGCGGATAGACCAACTGGTCGATTCGACCGCGGGGTGCGAACTGATGAGCTTCCTCGATGCGTATTCGGGATACCATCAGGTTCGAATGGCTGCAGAGGACGAGGAAAAGACGAGTTTTATAACTCCCCTCGGCACCTTCTGCTATCTCCACATGCCCTTCGGGTTGAAAAACGCCGGGGCAACCTTCCAGCGTCTCATGACGCTGGTCCTGAAGGATCAAATCGGCCGCAATGTCGAGGTCTACGTTGACGATGCGGTCGTCAAAAGCCTCCGCACGGCCGCACACATCGACGACTTGGCGGAGACCTTTTGCAGCCTCCGCAAGTACGGGTTGAAGCTCAACCCGGAAAAATGCGCTTTCGGCGTACGCGGCGGGAGGCTGCTTGGCTTCTTGGTGTCCCAGCGGGGCATTGAGGCGAATCCCGAAAAAATTCGGGCCCTGCTGGACATGCCTCCCCCACGTTCCGTCAAAGACGTGCAGAGGCTTGCAGGCCGCCTGGCAGCGTTGGGTCGTTTCGTCTCGCGGTCAGGAGAACGCGGGCTCCAGTTCTTCAAAATCCTTCGGGATCTCGAGGGGTTCAGGTGGACTCCCGAGGCCCAGACGGCGTTCGACGCGCTAAAAAAGTACCTCGCGAGCCCTCCGATGCTCGTGAGCCCGTCCCCGGGGGAACCCCTGCTACTATACCTCGCCGCGACCCCCGTCGCAGTGAGCGCGGTGCTCGTGAAAGACCAGGATGGACAACAACGTCCTGTGTACTATGTCAGCGAGGCCCTTCAAGGGGCTAAGATGCGGTACACTAAGGTGGAGAAGCTGTGCTACGCCCTCCTCATGGCGTCGCGAAAGCTCCGCCACTACTTCCTCGGGCACCCAATCACGGTCCCGTCATCTCTCCCGCTGGGAGAAGTGGTGCGGAACAAGGAGGCCACCGGCCGGATTGGCAAGTGGGGAGCCGAGCTCGCTCCTTTCTCCCTCACCTTCACGGGCCGCTCCGCCATCAAGTCACAAGTCCTCGCTGACTTCGTGGCGGAATGGACCCCGACCGCCGAAGCGGACGAAGGGACTCCCCTCGCCCCTCCCCGGTGCCAGGACCATTGGACACTCATGTTCGATGGCTCCTTGTGCCTTGCCGGGGCCGGCGCGGGGGTGGTTCTCCGGAGTCCCGGAGGGGAGATGCTGGAATACGCCGCCAGACTCGAGTTCCCGGCTACAAACAATGTCGCCGAGTACGAGGCCCTCCTCCTGGGATTGCGCCTCGCGCGCTCCCTGGGAATCCGCCGCCTCCTAGTGAAAGGAGACTCCCAGCTGGTGGTCAACCAAATGGACAAGTCCTACTTGTGCCACGATGCGAACCTGAGTCTATACTTGGGCGAAGTACGGAAGATGGAGAGACACTTCGAAGGCTTGGAGGCCCGGTACATCCCCCGACGGGATAATAACCGGGCCGACGCGTTGGCCCGGGCGGCCAGCGCCCGGGAACCTCTTCCCAAGGGCGCCTTTCTGGAAGTCATCACAAGACCCTCGATAACCCTCCCGGACGCGAATCCTGAGGTTCGCGTCCCGGAGGTTTCCGAGGTCACTCGGGCTGCCTCGTGGATGGATCCCCTCATCTCCTGCATAAGGGACGAGGGGGAACCTTCTAGTGACGTTGAGGTGAAGCGTCTCCGCGCTAAAGCCAGGGCGTACGTCCTGCTGGACGGGAAGCTTTACAAGCAGGGGGCTTCCGCCCTTCTTCGCTGCCTCCCGCGGGCCGACGGACTCCAGCTTCTCGAGGACATACACTCGGGGAGCTGCGGATCCCACGTGGCTCCGCGGGCGGTCGCGGCGAAGGCCCTTCGCCAAGGATTTTACTGGCCCACGTTGGTTCGCGACGCGCGGGATCTAATCTCCGCGTGCGAGGCCTGCCAAAAGATGGCAAAGGGCACCAGGCTCCCCTCTGCGATATTGCAAACTATCCCTGTTACTTGGCCCTTCGCGCGCTGGGGGATGGATCTCCTTGGTCCCTTCCCCCCGGCACCTGGGGGCTACAAGTACGCGGTGGTCGCCGTGGATTACTTCTCCAAGTGGGTGGAAGCTGAGCCCTTGGCCAGCATCACTTCCCGCGCGGTGCAACGGTTTTTCTGGAAAAATGTCGTATGTCGCTTCGGGGTCCCCCAAGAAATCACCGTCGACAATGGGACCCAGTTCGACTCGGCATATTTCCGGGAATTCTGCGAAGGCTTAGGCACTACCCTCCATTTTGCCTCCGTGGCACATCCCCAAAGCAATGGGGCCGTTGAGAGAGTCAACGGCATGATCCTGCAAGGCCTGCGCCGACGGCTTGAACAGACCACCTCCAGACGAGGCGCGTGGGCAGAAGAGCTTCCAAGCATCCTCTGCTCCATGCGCACGACCCCTAGCCGAGCAACAGGGCGAACGCCTTTCTCGCTCGTCTATGGGGCCGAAGCAGTTCTCCCCTCGGAGATTAGTTTTCGATCGCTGCGGGTCGAGCTCCTCGACGGAGCTCCGACCGCGGCGCATCAAACCAACGAGGATAATCAACGGTTGGAGGTCGACCTCGTCGAAGAAGAACGCGACCGAGCGCTTCTCCACCACACCATCTACAAGCGCGAGATGGCACGCGCGTACAACCAGCGCGTGCGCGAAAGGGCTTTCCACCTTGGGGATCTGGTCCTCAAGCGCGTGACAGACCCCCAAGCCCAGGGCAAACTATCCCCCAAGTGGGAGGGCCCATACAGGGTCTCCGCAGTCCTAGGCTCGGGAGCCTACAAGCTCTCTACACTTGAAGACCAAGAGCTCACGCACACCTGGAATATAACCTTGCTCCGCAAGTTCTATGTTTAGCCTCCGGGCTCGCAACCTCCTCCGCCGCACTTCTGCGGGGGGAGGCTTATGTACTCAATTCCCTCCCCAGCCGCGCCTTCGCGGGGGGAGGCGTTGTATCTCATCGCATGTTAATACAAGTGGATTTTGTGCTCAACTCTGGAATTTTTACGTCTTCATTAAATTGAATGGCTTTTTTCTACTTCACCGCTGGAATTCTTTTACAGGAGTTTTTCTCCTCTATAAAAATCCCCTCTCCGTGAGGATGCCCTCTTCGTGAGGAAGTGGGCTACTGCAGCCTAAAGTCCCTATGACGGGAGCACAGCTCCCATTGGGCGGCTTACGGTAACCCCTCGTGGACTGAGGGGGTAAGCGGCAACCCAGTTTTCACAAACTGCGGTAACGAGTCACTTCGAGAGATTAGTCCCCCCTCGAACACTCTACACCCGCTACCGGGTTACGAAACCCTCCTAGGGGAATATACGTTGCCTTCCGCGGCACACAGAGAACTCGGCTTTTGGAGTTTGCTCTCAAAGCATAGCCCCTCCTCGGTCACGCACCATTCGTAAACCCCCGGAAGTCCCGCCGGGGAACCGCGAAGGTTTCCGGTAGACACCCCCGCCAACCCCCGGGACCCGACGAGGGACTACGCAAACTAAGCACCCCATGCAGTCCAGGCCCCTTCACTCCTTACCCACAGCGCGCGGAGCTGAGCTGCACCCCGCTGTGGGGGGGGGGGGAGGAAAACCCTGGACCCGAACAGAAAAACAACGGTTTTATGCGAAAGGCTTCAAAGTTTCTGAAGCAAAGGCACGACGAACAAACAGATCTACGGTCTTAATTGATACATCACACTAGGGAACAACCCCCCCCAGTTAAAGCACCCTCCGGGCAAAACACGAGCGCGCGAGTATGGGAATGATTCCCAACAAGCAACTACAACTAATAATCCCGGAGACCCTCTGAGATCTCCCGGGAGAGGTCCTTGTACAAACTCCTCATGCGCCGAAGAGCCCGCCGAAGGAGATCCTCTGGCCAACATTCGTAGCCGGCCGGGGGGAGTATCCTGAGCGGGGGGACTTTCAAAGCCCCCGACCTCGGAGGAGGCAACTCAGCGCGACAATCGTCGAAGTTTCCTAAGTGCCACTCCGGGAGCCAACGCAGAAGGGCTGGCTCCCCGGAGGCACTTTCCTTCGCAAAGTCGTCATGTGCAAACTCGGAGTCCAGCCCGGAGGATGCTCCCCCGGCTGCCAGACTTAGTAAGATCAAGGCCGCCCGGGCACCGCCTGGGCTAGACCCCCCGGGCGACCCTCGAGCACTCTCCAAAAGATGGTCTTCAGGGCAAGAAAGCCCTGGAAAAGCAACGTCCAAGGATACCTGATGACAAATTGAACACATTTAACGAAAGAACTACTTTATTTCAGTCAAAAGGTATTTACAAGTTCCCGGGGCTCTCTCTAAAGAAGCCGTCCGGAGCAAAAAGCCTAAAAAAAAAAAGAAGCCTAGTCTAACCGGGGGGGGGGGGGGGGAGGAGCTCATACTTGCCCGTCCTTGTTCCCCCCCGGGGGGACGTCAGTGCTGGCCGATGCGCCCTGGCCCGGGCGCCGGTCGCCCGTCTCCATGGCGCCAGTGATGCGGTCGAAGAGAACCTCGGCGGACTGCTCCAGCCCAGGCCGCCGAGGGTCGAAGAAGGCGGGGAAGCTCCGGGGGACCAGATCCCCGATAACTCGAGCGCCCTCCCCGCGGTGCTCGACGAGGGCCGCCGCCAAGGCAATCACCGGGACGGCGAGCCCGCGCGCCCGCGCCTCCGCGGAAACTGGGATCAGGGCGACCTGCGCACCATGAAAGTGCGCGGCCTCCCCGACCGATGTCGGAGCCGGGTCAGGGCTGGCCCCACGACCAAGCTCGATCCCGAGCCCCTCGAGAGTGGTGCGGATCGCCCGGCCCCCCGCGACCACGGCCTGGACGCCCGAGGCTGCGGCCTCTCGCTCCGCCTGCAACTCCCCCCGTAGCCGGGAAGCCGCATCCTCGGCGACGGCGAGACGAGCTTGCACCGCGGCCAGCTCCCTGAGCGCCTTCTCCTTCCCAGCGCGCTCGAAGGCCGCTATGTCCTCGGCAGCACGGAGGCGCGTAGTGAGCCGGGCCCTAAAGCCCCGGGCTAAGGCGACCGTCTGCAGAGAAACCGTTATCAGGATGCAATCAACAAAAAAAGCATAGGGCTCAAGTAACTTACCCGAAGCCCGGAGGCGATGACCGCGTCGACGTCGCCCTCGTCGCCCCCTGGGTCACTCCCTCGGGAGGCCTCCCCCCCGGGCAGAGCATCCTCCGAAGTTCCGTCGTCGGAAGAGCCGGAGGCCTGATCCGTCGGCGCCGGAACCCCGGGGCGAACGAACAGGCCCTTACCCCTCCCGGGTACAGGGAGCGCCGCCGTCGCGGGCCGAACCGCCGATGAACCCGTCTCCGGGGCCAGAATCGAGGCCATCGGAAGGCCGCCCGGCATCCGGAACCGGACGGAGACCTCGCTGGACGAGGGCTGCGGCCGGGGCCTCGCGGGGGCCGGAGGCGGCGAAGGGCTCGGGGCGTACATCTCCGAGTCCGAGCCCTGACCCTCCCCGGCCGGGACGCCGCCCATCGGATCCGGCCCGCCCGAGGTGTCGAGAGCGGCGGCAGATGGCCCGGCAACTGCCGCCGCAGCCTCCTTCGCGAGAGAAGGCGGTGGAGAAGACCGGGGCCTCGCCGGACTCCTCCGGGGTCGGGACCCCGCGGGGCTGCCAGACGGACGAGACCGCTTCGACGGCCCGCCGGCGGCCTCCTTCCCCCGCTTGCGTGAAGCAGGGGTAGGCAGAGGGGCCCGGGCTGGGAGCCTCAGCCCGAACGCCTCCGCGACGACGTTTCGGGGAGGGCCCTCCCCGATAGCCCGCAGCACCCTCTCGTGCTCGTCCTCGTAGTATCGGCCGACGAGGTTCGCCGCGACCTCCTTGGCCCGACCGTAGGACCTAACTGAAGGAGCAAGAAAAAGGAAGCAAGTGTTAGGGAGAACCCCCTAGCGGGAAGAAGGAATCTGAATACTTACGGTTCACCACCGCCATCCGGGGTGGTCTGTGCGCCGGCGACATCCCCCTCCCTCGGCGGATCTGGAACGGCGCCACCCGGAGAAGAGCCATCTCCTCCGCGAGGTCCCGCATAGACCGCCGGAATCGAACCTCCGCCATCACGGTGAGGAGGTTCATCTCCGCCTCGGTCCACTCGAGGGCCACCGGAGCGCTAGACCTCGAGTACGTGGACGGCTCCCGGGAATAGGTCACCCCCGGGTCTCCTACCCGGAGGTAGAACCAATGCCGGAGCCAGTCCCCCCAATGGTCCCGGGAGGCCGCCACCAGGTACTCGTCGGCGCGGCCCGGAGTCAGCTGGATCATGATGGAGCCGAAGGCCGATCTAGGGCCGCCTCTCCTCACTACCGGGCCCCTCGCCGCCGGCTCGTAGAAGTACCGCAGAAGCCGCATGTTGGGCGTCACTGCGGTCGTCTCGCACAACCATATGAACACCCCCATCCGGACGAGGGTGTTCGGGGTGAGGTGGTTGAGCGCGAGTCCGTACAACTGCAGGAAGTCGCGGAGCAGCGGGTGCACGGGAAGCCGAAGGCCGACCTCCACGAACGCCTCAAAGGCCACCACCTCCCCGTCCCGGGGGCTCGGCACCTGCTCCGCCGGGCCGGGGATCCTGATATCCCCCGCCTGGAAGTAGCCGCGCTCCAAGAAGGCCTCAAGGGCCCCCGAGGAGAACTCGGTGGCCCCAAGGAAATCGGAGGTCAACTCCTCCGCAGGCAACTCGGAGACCTTGGCGCGGCTCTTCGGCGCCATCACGAGCAAATTGCAGAAATCGCCAAAAACTGCCGGAGATTACCGGAAGTCACCGGAAATCACCGGAACCTACCGGGAATTACCGGGGGCTACCGGGAACTACCGGAAACCACCGGACGCCTCCGGGCAGAAATGTCACCGGGAACTACCGGGTGTCTCCGGGCGAAGTCTCCGGAAGCCACCGGAAACTACCGGAAATCACCGGGCGAAGTCACCGGAGGCTACCGGAAACCACCGGGCAAAGTCACCGGAAACTACCGGAAGTCACCGGGAGAACTTTGGTTTGTGGGAGTTCGATGGCTTGTGAACGTGCTCAAGTGGAGGGCCCCCTCACCTATTTATAGGTGAGCGAGGGGGCCCGGATGCCCGACACGTGTCCACAAAGCCATCAGAGCCGCGGAGTCGAACCGTCGCGCGCGGAACGAAGCGACGCGAACGCGGGCGCATCGGGGCGATGCGTCGGTCCGCGAATAGACGCGTCCCGCGGAGAAACGGTTCAGGAGCCGAAGCGCCGCGGGGCGCGTAGGACTTCGCGGGATACGAAGCGTTGCAAGGGAGGCTCACATACCCGTCGAAGGCACCAAGTGCCCCCGAGGGGCTGGGGGGCTGCTGTTGGGGGAATCCCCAGCGGTCCCACGTAGTCCCAAGGTGGCCACGGTGGAATCCGGTGAGACCCGAAGGCACCGGGCCCTTGGTGGGGCCCGGAAGGTCTCCGGGACCCCGGTAACTCCCGGTGAGACCCGGAGGGTCCCCGGGCCCCCGGTGACACCTGGTGACACCCGGAGGGTCTCCGGGACCCCGGTGACACCCGGTGACACCCGGAGGGTCTCCGGGACCCCGGTAACTCCCGGTGAGACCCGGAGGGTCCCCGGGCCCCCGGTGACACCCGGAGGGTATCCGGGACCCCGGTGACACCCGGAGGGTCTCCGGGACCCCAGTAACTCCCGGTGAGACCCGGAGCGTCCCCGGCCCCCGGTGACACCCGGAGGGTCTCCGGGACCCCGGGGACACCCGGAGGGTCTCTGGGACCCCGGTAACTCCCGGTGAGACCCGGAGCGTCCCCGGCCCCCGGTGACACCTGGTGATACCCGAAGGGTCTCCGGGACCCCGGCGACACCCGGAGGGTCTCCGGGACCCCGGTAACTCCCGGTGAGACCCGGAGAGTCCCCGGCCCCCGATGACACCCGGTGACTCCCGGAGGGTCTCCGGGACCCCGGTAACACCCGGTGACACCCGGTGAGATCCGGGAGGTCCCTGGAGCCCCGGAGGGTTCTGGGGAGCCCGGGCCCATGAAGAACTGTTGTTGACCGTGGGGCCTCTAGGAGGCCCTTGGCGCCACGTGTCAAGCATCCAGGCCGTCCGTCAGGCCAAAAGACGTCTTCGCCCTTCCATCCGACGGCCGCAGCGAGGACATTTTTGTCTTTTGTATTTCTTAGGGGCTATATAAACCCCTCTTGTACCCTTTTTCAGGGATTCGAATTCATTTCATAAAAACACAATTCCCGGCTCTCTTGGAGACCTCTCCCCGAGAGCTCACCTCCCCAGCGGACTCGCGTCCGGAGAGAGCCAACAGGACTAGGGCCCCCACTGGGACCCGAACCTGTATAAACCTCCGTGTCACTTTTTGTGTTGCCCGGCGAGAGGAGACCAGTAACTCGGTCTGCTCGCGCCGTTGTACTCGTGCTGCGCACGTCCGAACCTGCCGGGGTATCCGTAATACCACGACAGAGTAAGTGGAAGCAAATAAGTCAAGGGACATATAAAGAGTGCAAGAGAGAAATCAAGTGATACAACAATTTTTTACCGAGGTCTCAGAGACTTGTCCGGTCTCTCCTACTCCTCATTGAAGCCCTCATATGTGAGCCTCGCTTTTATATCCACGAAAGATATCTCCACTCGGGTTTCTCCTTCTCCACTCCGGATAAGCGAGCACCAATACCTTTCACAAGTCTTTGTCGGCCTCGCCAACAAACTCCAATGGAGAGATCGCGACTCTCCTTCAACGACCGTCTAGGCGGTGGCAATCATCAAAAGTAATAAGTCTTACACCTTTACTTGAATAAATAAAATGCTAGAAGCTCAAATGATGCAAATGAATGCCCACACTCTAGCACTAACTTACACAATGATGGATGATGTGCACTAAGCACTCTTAGCTTCTCACAAATGCGATAATTCAAGCAATTAGGCTAATCTATTTGTGAATATCACTTGTATACTCAAAGACATAATGATCTTAGGGATATGAAATGAGGTGCCAAAGATCCTCAACCAGCAAGAAGGGTATATATAACCCCCATACACAAATCTAGCCGTTAGAAATTTTCAGAAGAAATTTGTCTGACTACATCAGACATTGTCCGGCCTGTACATGTGAATAGTGGCTGTTGGACAATGAATGCACTTGTCATTGACCGTTTGACATAAACTTGTGAAGGCTGGACGGATACATACTGGTCGGACAAATGGTCTTAACAGATATATACGTCTTTGATTACATTCAGTTAAAAGACATTTCGTGTGATGGTATTTCCCGAACTTTGTCCGGTCATTGTAGAAAAAGTCTGGCCAAGTCAAACAAATAGACCAGATGAATGCATATGTCTCTAGTTTCATTTTTGCTGGAGTTTTACTGGTACGACCAGGTTTTGTACTAATACGACCACAACCAATTCTTGTACTGATACATCTAGTTTTGAAATAATACGACCACGAACAGGTCTTGTGCTAATATGATCAGTTTTGAATTGCCACGACTATGAACAGGTCATGTGTTGATATGACTAGTTTTGAACTAATATGAGCACAAATAGGTCTTACATTGATTCAACTAATTTTGAACTAATACGACCATGAACATGTCTTATACTGATTCAACCAGTTTTAAATTGATACGACCATGAACATGTCTTGTACTGATATAACCAGTTTTGACTATACTGAAACGATCAATTCTTTTACTGTCACAACCAAGTTTGTGTACTGGTCGGACATTGTCCGGCCATATCAGACAATTTGTGCCCAGATAGATTCATTTGTCTCTGGTGAACTAGTGCACAATTTTTATCTCTGAAATTCATACTTTGCACTAATTTGCTCCTAGAGTAGATGAGTATGCATTTGAACTTCAAAGCATAAGATGGATTCAAGCTACTAGTTTCTGACCCCTCTTAATAGTACGGTCAAACAAATAAAAATAATCCTGTCAATTCGATCAATCTCCAAACACCGAGACCGATAAAATCCTAAGAAAATGATTCTTAACGTTCGATTTCATTTTCGGTGAACCTTGACCTTGCTCAAAGTGGCTCATATCAACATCATTCTTCATACGTCCATGCTTGCTTTCATCTCGCAATCTATTTTGAGACTACAACACATATACTCATTAAATCACGTTAGTCTCATAGTTAGGTTGTCATTAATCACCAAAATAATTACTCCCAAAGGAGTTGACTCAACAACTAGCGTTGGAATCACTTGACCGAAAACGGAACATTAGCTGGGAACAGCACGAGTCTGAAAATGAAAATGGAACAGTACTTTGGGTGGTGGCCGACAGCGAAATAGCGATCCAACGAGATTCCTTGCTGGATTTGGGTTGATGCAGTTGGTAAGGACTATAGAAACTTATCTGTGGTGGTTTGGAATTCGGCGATGCTTACTGGAGCTTAACCGATGATTGTTGGTAATAGAGCTGCAGACCAAAAATGATACAGTACTGGGACAAAAACATAACAGTGTTGTGGTGTAGTGTTGAGTTGCAAAACTGGGACGTGGTAATAGAATCTCAACTAGAAATCTACCGCTGCAATTGTACCTAGTTACTGATATGAAAATTAAATTGGATGAGCAATTGGGTTTGCAAATAGATTATCATACTTGGATTTGGACTAGGTGGATTCAGCAGAAATTGGATTGGATTTGATTTGGATTGCTTCCACTTGTTCTGACTTTGCTGCTTGAAAAACAGATTTGTGGTGGAGTAATTAAAGCAGTAGGCCATTTCTATGTATGGGTGTAGGTATGAGTTGCAAACTGCTACTGCTTTAAGGCATATTACATGTAGGTAGCATAAATTAGCTTACATGTCAGGGATAAGAATAGCATGTTGTATACATGTAGGGAAAAACTTTTCTACAATTGATTGAACTAAATTTTGAAAATAGGTAATTAGCGTAACGATGAATAGTAATCACTTAAAATATGAAGAGGTGGATATCTAGCTCTGGAGATTAAGTTTGATGTAGTTCCTGACGGAAAATATTTGTAAGATAGGCAAAAGGTTCTATTTGTTCAGTCTAATTTGGATTCTGAGCTGTATGACAACATTTAGCTAATTCTGGGGTTGAAAAGACTGAATGGTGATTAAGAAAATAGGAGGGGCTAATTTGTAAATATTTAGAATAAAAGTTTAATAAGATAGAGTCTGGATGAAATTAGGGAAATGTGTCAGTTATGAACTGCAGTATGTTGAGATTTCTAAAATTGGCAAAATAAGTAGGGGTTACTTTTGTCTTCCTGTTTTCCATTCTCATATGAGGCAGGAAAGTTTATGGGCAACAGGTTGGTAAGAAATGATTCATCATGTTAATTACAAATTAGGGTTTCTGAAGCCTATTAGAGATAATACATAAAAGAGGTATTTTTTGTATTCAAAGCTTATAATTTATTCTTATTATTTGGTAAATGATCTTTTATAAGAAATTGAAAAATGGTGTTTTAGTAAAATAAGTACATATACATAAATATACATATATACATGTATACATGTGCACAAGTACAATAAGAAAATATCCTTAAAGTTTTAGGAATTAGGCTTAAGTTTTAGTGATAATTTCAAAAGGGCAAATTTTAGAGATAGTTTTGTGACCAAGGTTAAAATGAAATTTTCAGGGTCTAATTTTTGTTAAAAAGAAATTTTTAGACCCTATTTTTAGGGTGTTACAGTTAGGGCTGGAAATGAGCCGAGCTCGAGCGAGCCCAGGCAGGCTCGGCTAGAGCTCGATAGTGTACTAGGCTCGGCTCGGGCTTGGCTCAAAGTCTTAACGAGCTTTGAATCAGGCTCGGGCTCGACTCGAAGAAAGCTTGATAGAGCTCGAGCTCGGCTCGACAACCTCTCCTCCACACGGGCCGCCGCTGCTCTCCTCCACCAGCGCGCGGGCCGCCGCCGCTGCCGCCGCTCTCCTCTGCAATCACTTGAACCACTAGTTTTCATTTAGGGCGATTGCAAAAAGAGTTTTATTCTCTTAAGTGCAAAAGTTGAGTTTTAGCCAAAACATTTTAAACGACCTATTCACCCCCCTCTAGGTCTCCATCCTTGATCCTACATTCTCTACCTTGAATGGCCTATGATGTCTAATAGAGTAGTCTTGCAGCTATAGTTTTAGCGTTGGCCAATCTAAGAAGGTCATGCCTGACAAGATGATGTCTATTGTTGCAACTGGCCTCAGCATACGATTTGCATGCCCGTTCGCAACTGCATGTACTGTACAACTAACATCATGGAACTTTGGAACCCTTGAGTCCCTCCCAGTGATTGATCAAAAGACACGAGCATCCTCCTCACTCAAAGGTCAAAAGGTCGAACACTCATCCAGAGTCCATCTCTCTTGGCTACAGCAGCTCTTCGGAGTCCTTCCTATCGACACTGATGAGCCTACAGTGGTACTCCATGTCAGAGCATACATCATGAGCCTACTCAACTGTGTGTTGTTCCCAGACGGCATAGGAGACATGGCCACCTGGCTCTACCTCTCATTGCTCATTGATCTATAGGGACTTGGGCAATAAAGTTGGGGCTAGACAACACTGGCATTTCTATATCAACAGCTATGCTAGATGTGCACCGGGAGGGCACCCAATGCGAATATGGGCGGGTGTACCCTTCACCTTCAAATTTGGGCATGGATGAGGTTTCTGATTGGATGCCTATACAGTCCTAGACATCAGCATGGTTGAGGCACAGCCAGTTGTTGCCACTCTATGGTGAGAGTCAATGGTCATACCACCCCATGGTCATGCACCCTAGCTATACAGGTTCTACATGTATGGGTTCGACATACTATTGGATAGACATATCACCTGGCTATCATATGCGGAGGATAAGGTCACTGGACCATGCATCAACCCTCTTTGCCTATGAGACTTGGGACTTTGGAGGACATGGTCGCCTTTGATATATTTCTAGGTGGTGGAGTAGCATCTTCTAAATCACATCCTTCGTCAGTTCGGCCTATTCCAGCCATTTCCTCCCACGGCTATCTCCACTAATCGTGACTTACATAGGTATGACTCATTTAATTACTTGTTCTTTGAAACATAGGACAAACCACTTAATAACTTTTCATGCCTTATCTCATAGGTACAACAGGCAGAGGCATGGTCAAGTGCACAACTGGGAGGCAAAGCATGCTTCATACATAATCCTGTGGGAGCAACAATAGAATGTGCTGGTGGAAGTTAGGATCCACACAAATGCATAGTACAGGTAGTACCTACAGTGTTACTAGGACTGGATTTGCCTCTAGCTTTGCCTAGAGTGGGATTAGGGCGACCTTTCTGACAACGAGTACGATGTTGAGTCGATCGAATCACTAGGGCAGGCACCCAGACCAAGAGAGCCCCTTCGTCGCATCTTTCTACATTGCGTAATCCTTCAATGCATTCTGTTGTAGTGTTGAAAACCCGATAAGCTTTACTAGTGGATGAATAGCCAACTAGAAAACCCTCCTCAACACATCTTTGAAATTTTCCAAGATGCATGCACTTTTTAAGAATATAACATTTGCAACTAAAGACTCGAAAATATGAAATGTTTGGTTTTCTCCCTATAATCAGTTCATAAGGAGTTTTGTTCAAAAGCGGATGGGTATAAAGACGATTGATGGCATAACATGTTTGACGAGGATTATCACCCGAGCTAGTTTAATTAACACACATTAGGTTCAGGTCAGGTTCGAATCTGACATGTGTCTATGAGTCTTAAATGGCCGCTATGATCTCAAATGACCAGTCTTCTATATACTAGGAGAGTGCGGGCACAAAGGAAGATTTGTGATCGCAGCCCTTGCGCGATCACAAGGCCGCAGACAATACGCGGTCAGAAGGCCACAGATGATGCGCGGTCAGGAGACTGCAGACAATGCGCGGTCAGACGATCATTGACTATCTGCGACCAGAATAACTCGACCTCAATGTTGTTCCGAGGATCATGGGGATTTCTCCACGTATGAAGACAACTGCTAGGAGGTTAATATGTGCGATTATCCCTTGATTGCACGTGTTAAGTATGCGTGGAAGTTAAGTGCGGTTATCAAAACTGCATCCTAGCAACCGTCCAAGGTCGTTTCGCATTGGCGCCCTTTTGTCCAGTATAAAAAGGTGGTCAATGCACAATCTAAGGGACGGTTAAGCATACAAGCATTACCAGGAGTCCAAGTAACCTGAAGACTTAGACATAGTTAGATAGACATTAATATATGAGAGAATTTTGCCTGTGATCATCTCTTCCTCCCTCTTGTAAACACTTTTTCCTACATAGTGAAATCATAACATGATATAGAGCTATTATTCCCACCATTGAGGGCCCGAACCTGTATGAACTCTCTCATGCCCCTACAGATATTACTCATCCTACCTTCTCGGAGGAGCGCCCTGAAAGGTCCCGCAACTCACAAATTTGAATAAGATCGACTGAGGAGCCCGAGTCCAAATCATCGACAGCTGGCGCCCACTGTGGGGCCTTTTCTCAAGGTGCTTTCCCTTCATCCGGAGGTTTGGTGAGCCATGTCTGGGGCATATGACTTCGAGAACGACTTCGATCTCGACGATTATGCCTACATACGAATGCCTTCGCCTAGTGATCCCGTTCCAATGGAAGAGATCAATTGCGAAGACATTCCGAAGGAACGTCAGGAGGACACGTCTTCCCCTACCCAGGTCATGTCCATCGACCAGGGGATGGAAGAGACAGGTCCGGAACTTGATATCGGTTCCACCGTATGGAAAATCAAGTCTCGGTCACCATGCGTCCCCGTCGGGGACCAGGATGGCAGTGACCGTGAACTTAGTTCGGGGAGGTTTGACCCTGACAACCTCCATTCTCTCTTTGATTTCGAGTCCGACTTGGAACAAACAGAGATGTTCTCTTCTTCTGTGACTTCGCTCCCTAGAGAATTCGCTGCCTTGTCGGAGGAAACTCCCGATCAGTGGATTGCTAGGGAAGAATAGGAGCGCAGACAAAAGGAGGAACAAGAACGTAAGCAAAAGGAGGATCAGGACCGTGAGCGACGAGATAACGAACTCCGAAGAACAGCCCTAGAGGCTTTCACTACTACAGAAATGCTATTCACTATCAGTTCAAAATCAAATCTACTATCGGTTCTCTTACCGCTAGTGATCGGCACGATAGAAGAAATGTAGCACACCCCTATCGGTTAAAAACCGATAGTAAAATACCCACACCTCCAACGTTTAGTAATCGCTATCGACAATTCTACTATCGGCTCAATGATCTCAACCGATAGTGATGTTATATTTCTTGTAACGGTTATTCACTGGAAACCGATAGTAATGTATAGTTTTTTCTATCGGTTAGAAACTCGACACGGTTAGTACCACAACTTTCTTCTATCGGTTGTAGGATATGAACCGATAGTATTACAAAGGATCATTAACAGATACAGTGATACAGTGATACACTAATACAGTAGATTTAATTTATTCACAAATACACTAATACAAAGATATACACATGCATTGGACAGATTTAATTTATTCACATATTGAGTTTATTCATTAAAACACCAATGAATTTATTCACATATTGAGTTTATTCGCAAATACACCAATGAATTTACACACATACACCAATCAACACATTCAATATATATTACACAAGTCATTTACGATGGATCATTGATAGACACTTCTTCCATCACATATTGAGCCCAAATTATTCACAGCTCCTTCAATTGAGGCAACTCATATTGCTCTTTCAACATGGCGCTCTGCATACGTGTATGAAGTTAGGAACGTACGAGACATCCAATGTTTGACTTTGAGTCAGGAAAAATGGTTACCTTAGGAAATTGGGCAAAGTTTCTCCTGATCAGGTCATATATAAATCTCATGACATAGAAGCCACATTCCCACGATTGTGGCTGCTGATGGCACTGGGATAATTGCATATGCAAAGACATAAACCCACATTAACTCGAAAGAACTAATTAAGCTTAAATTAAAAGACTCATCATGAGTAGTTCCATCCGTATTAATTACCTCATATTCTTTCCAAGAAATTGTTGTGCCCTTCGACGCGTCATGCCTCCCTCTAGCAGTAACATAATTTTTGAAAGCCCTGTATTTAATTTAGCATTGCCAGTTAATATGTTATCATTAATTAGCTAGTCAGAGAAAAATTTAAAACAACTGTGTTACTTACGCGTCTATATGCCACGTGAGGGTGAAAACATGCGCCACCTTGTCGCTCATCGAATCGAGGTAATAGACCTCATTCATCCATGGGCAAATGACGGCGAGGACCCAGTGGCCCCTACATTGCATATATAAGCGAACCGTTTCATACATATGTTAGGCGTAATATACAAGAATAAGTTAAATTAGTAGGAAATGCACTAACCTTTGGTGGTATGGCACAAGAATGAACTCTCGGTCCTGCTGCGCTAGTAGTGCCCTTGATATGTATTCCTCCGCATGTGCTTGGTCGTGCTCTAGCATCGTGAGGCTTATTTTGTCTGGGTCGAGGAAACCCACCTTGTCACATGCCCTCATTGACGCCAATCTATACATGCACCTGGATGCAAAGTAGACATTAGTAAGTGGTGCATACAAAGTGATTAGATTTATGAAATGAACTGTGATAACTTCACACAACAACAAACTCACAGGACTCCAGTCCGTATGATGGACATATCAAGCTCCCGCCAGTTGAGGAGGTTGAACAAATCCTCGTGGGCCACCTATATGCTCCCGGCCTCATGGTGAAAATGACCTGGCCTGAAGTGAACTAAGAAGTTGATGTGGCGCCTAGATCGGGTCAGGTACCACTCGTGGAGACTTCTGGTTATTTGATCCATATTGCACAGAAGGTACTCCGACACGAGTGGGAACCTGTTCTTGAACGTACCCGGCTGGCTTTGTTTGGCCTTGCCCTTGCCTTTGGGCGGGGAGCGAGTGTATACCTTCGAAGGTTGGGGCGCGGTGCCGCCGGCCTCATTTGATGGCGAAGGGTTTGAGGCCGTCGGAGGAGGCATGGGGGCCGAAGGAGCTCGGTCATGCGTTGTGCTGGGGGTGGTGTCCTCAGGAAGTGAGCTGGTATCCATCGTCCACTTTAAGTTACGAACGCATAAGTTAGATTTTGCAAATTGAGTATATTAACTGAGTTGTAAGTTAGAATGGCTAGAGTTTACCTCCTGTAGTCTAACACCCTTCTTGGGCCACTGTATATACGAGCCCAATGCCTTGCCAATTGTCCGCATTTCGTCCGTTGGGATGGGCAACGGAAAAGAGCTGTAGCCCGGGAGGGCCATGTCCACATGTACCTTTGCGAATCCAGGCTCCAGAGGTACGCAGTGGATCCGGACATCCTCCCAAGACTGATATACGACCCCATTTGCAACCACTACAGGTTTGTCGCCTATGTTGATCAATAGGCTACAGCTCTCTGGCTTCTGCAATTTGCAACAATTATAATAGGTTAGCGAAACAGTTCTAACATAACGGAAGTGGCATCAACCGAACTGCATATATAGCTCAAGAGTTGCAATACCTCAATCAGGTCCACTGGATCCACGTGAACCTTCGAGCCGCAACTACTCGGCCTGGCAACGTCGACCTCGGCAGCTGGATCTAAACCCTTGGACTGCACAACTCGGCTGAGGAGTTCATACTTCTCGTTCATTTGAGCGAACATGTCCGCGAATTGTGCAATCACATCTGACCGTATCTTCTGAGATAGCTCCGATTCCCTTTCCTTCTAGTTGTGAGCCTTCTTTGCCTTTTGCCCGGGCTCCGAGAAGCCTTCCTTCCATGGCACCACACCCCCCATGGTTCGCGTCCGCCCTGGATGCTTCTTGTTCCCTAGAGCCCGGGTAAGGATGTTGTTCTCCCTATGGGGAGTGAACAATCCCTCGGTCGCCTCCTTCGAGCAAGAGATCTGTTACATTCAAAGCTCTCCATTGTGAGGAAAAAATATATACAAACTTGTGCGCACACTAGTGATCATAGTTTTTTCTACCACACTCTATGATTCCAACCAGGAAGTTAGCCAACTTACGAGTCGCTGCACGACCTCGACGTCCCTGGGGTTTGGGAACTCTACAGTCCCCGTGGACGACACGGTCCCTCTGGCCAGCCACCAGTGCTTGCATCGCGGATCGTGGATCTCGGAGAGCAGTAAGTCAGGGGAGTCGACGAAATTCGACGCCTCGTCTTCAGCTTTCTTCCATTGCTCCTCCTTCCCTGCATAGCCGCGAGAGCCGAGCCGGTGTGGGTGGTCGTTCCTCCTCTGGATTGCCTTTTTCTTCTCGCTAAGGGCCTTCGTACCAGAAACAAGAAAATTAATGCACCGCTGGTTACTGCATACAATGGTGTAACCAAGCAAAGGAACCATACATATCTTGAACTTAGGGGTCCCCTTCTGTTGGGTGAATTGCTTCCATACCTCCTCCGTTATGAAGGGGTACTTCTCGCATGGAGATTTGCCTTTAGCGAGAAAGGTACTGATGAGGACGCTCTTGAAGGTTTTTCACGTGTTGTTCATGTCCTTCAAGCAAGCTATCTTGGGACCATCGTCGGGGATGTTCCACTTGGCCTGTTTCAAATGGTGCATATAAGCAGGACTTACCTAATCTCTAGGATAAACCAAGGGAATGTAATTACTCAAGAGTTCAGTGATTTTGATTAATTTTACCTTCACTTCCGCCCATAGCCTATCCCTCTCGTCGGCCTTAACGTCCTTCTAGCTCTGGATGGTGATCTTCACCCTTTCCTTCGCCAACAAACCAACATAGGCAGCGTATTGGCCGGCGTTCTTCCCGATCGGTCTCTTGAACTGGTTGAACTCACATGAAAGATCCGTGCGTTTGGCCAAACGGCACAACATCGTCGCGCCTCGCGCCTTCCTCTTGCGCTGGGACGAGGCAGCGTCATCTACGTTCGCCCTTGCCGAATCACTACTATCAGCCGAGGAAGATGCCGACATGGCTTTACCTAAAATTCCATGAACAGACCATCAATTGATATGAAGAAAGGTACATGACAAAGTTCATAACTAAAATGGAATGGCAATGATGAACCACCTCTTTTTGTTAAAATGTCAAATTTTCATTCAAAAGGCCAAAAATCATCAATTCCTATCAACATGGTCTTCAAAATAGATTTTAAATGAATTGTAAACTCAATTTGCAAAGGGTTTCCGAACTTCAACCTTCTTTCTTAACATAAAGATCATTTGATAACTCTTGATTGTAAAATTAATCCTATTTGGAAAATTTTTTCAGAAAAATATATTTCATGCTATGAAAATCATTTCTGTAAATTTTCATTTCAAATGTATTTGATTTGAGCAATAGTTGATTCTTTTCACAAATGAAATATGAACTCTGTAAAATTCAGACTTTTCAATGTATTATCAGTTGACAATAACAAACCGATATGACATACTATATTTCTTATCGGTTTGCCAATTAAAACCGATAGTACTCAAGTTTGTATTCAGGAAAATATATAAGATTAGCAGTGCAAACTATGCTAATCTCTCTGCAAGAACATAAAGTCTGTAAAAATTTAAATGAACCAAAATTTCAAATGAAAATTAGAAAATAGGAAATAATTAACAGAAAATTCAGATTAGCAGTGCAAACTATGACATACGCTATTTCCTATCGGTTTGACAATAAAAACCGATAGTACTCAAGTTTGTATTCAGGAAAATATATAAGATTAGCAGTGCAAACTATGCTAGTCTCTCTGCAGGAACATAAAGTTTGTTAAAATTTAAATGAACCAAAATTTCAGATGAAAATTAGAAAATGAGAAATAATTAACAGAAAATTCAGTTTATGGTATTTACTATCGGTTGTAATAAGAAACCGATAGTGGATGACACTGTACGACAAATTGCTAGTGATTTTTATCAAGTCTGTAATTCTCATAGCTATCAAGTTTGTAATTCATGCACTTTTCATCTAGTTTTATATTTGTAATCCATTGAACTACATATGAACTATTGCATATAAATTTAAGAAATTGACGCGAGCGGTTTGGTCAAGAACACTTACAGTCATTCGTTGAGTGGCTTACGATGGCGCGATGCAGTGGCCGAAGGTGGTTGTAGCTTCTAGGCCCCTAAAGAGTGTTTTGGTAATTAATGACAATTACAAATGTTGAACTAACGCTACTTGTTAAGTTGTGTCAAGATCAAACTCAAAAGACAGGTTAATGAAAGGCAAAGAAAGAGCCACATGATGAAGAAAGGACAGTGAGCAAAGAGGAAAAGGTACGGAATAGGATCTTTTTCCATTTTATCGGTCTAAGGTGCTTAGAGAAGAATTTTGACCGGATTTTAGGATAGTCGCCGTACTATTAAGAGGAGCATGTGGTGTATCGCGAAATAGTTCATCTATGTGCCACAAGTCATAAAAACAACTTGCATTGCATACTAGCAGGTCATATACTTTGAAAATGCTTGTTTCAATTCAATTCAGCCAAACTCTGTCTCAGTCGGTCTGACCGATTGTTGACCGGTCTGACCGAATAGACGGTCTAACTGAATGTTGTTTTGGACTGATCGACGTTATGTCAAAGTGTGTTTTCCTTATTAAAAAGGTCGGTCTGTCCGTAGTTAAAACTTAAGTCAGACTCCTGTAACCTCTTGACCTATCTTTCTGAATCATTTTGTGTTATGACGGCCGTTTGTTAGACCGGTCTGACCGAGAAATCGGTCTGACCGAGTTTTTGAACTACGGTCGACCGTGTGGCCGGTCTGTCCGTAATAATCGGCCTGATAGTATAACGTGTCCAGAAACTATGTCGTCTCTGGACGGTTTCACGGTCTGACCGCCTATTGGCTCCTGTCTGACCGTGAGTGTGCCTGACAAGGGCAGGTGAGCATTTATTGCGCCTGTTTAATGCCGTTGCAATTGCGGCGGTCTGACCAGGATTATACCTGCGGTCTAACCGCCAAGTGATCTTTTTCTCCCAACGGTTGGTAACGGCTATATTTATTTTGGGGGGTATATATACTCTCATGCACGGCCCTGTTCACAACTTTTGGCATATTTGTGAACCTTGTCATCATCTTTTAAAGCTAACACAAGATTCATACACTCTAGGGTTCTAATTCGTAAATTTGTGAGAGTGTGCATTTGAGACCTTCTAGTGCATTGCATTTAGATCACTAAATCAATCTTGTGGCACTAGAAGAAGGTTAAGTGATCATCACCGGCTTGTTACTCTTGGAGCTTGCCGGCTCCTAGACGGCTAGGAGGAAAGTTTTGGAGAGCTCTTCAAGGAAGATTGTGAAGAAGCCTCAAAACACCTTGTGAAAGGGTCGAGCATGCCTTACCAGAGCGGTAAAGTACATCATTAGTGAAATCGAGGTTTGGATAACTCATCACACTAATCCGGCTCGAGATCTAGGTCACTTCTTGAGAGAAGGTTGACTAGATAGAGGAGCGGTTATAGATTTGAGCTTGCCTCAACGTAGATTAGGGGTGATCAGCAAATCACCGAGACCACGGGATATATCCTTGTGTTAAATTGCTCATTGTTCATCTTGTCTTAGTTATTTGCTCTCATTTATTATTAATTTCTTGATTAATTGTTAAATTGTTAAAATCGCCTATTCACCCCCCTCTAGTCGATATCCTAGATCACTTTCAGCGGTGGAGAACCCAATTGCGATCGGCAATGGTGGCGCAGAGGAGCGAAAAAGTGAACGTCGGGGAGGCTAGGGATTTCCGCGCGCGAGTATTTGGAATGTGATCAGTTGCACTGGAGGGAAAATCGTGCGAGGTTAACCTAATATATGAATCTTTACTATCGGTTCATAATTATCAAACCGATAGTAAATACAATGGAAGTTAGGGTTTGGAGTGTTGGCATTGTTCACTATCGGTTTTATGATTATTAACCGATAGTAAATTAAGAACACGGTCTCATAACACAACATGAATTACTATCGGTTATTAACAATAAACCGATAGTATATATTAATTTCATATCGGTTTGGAAATTGAAACCGATAGTAGAAGACAATGTTATTGACCTTAAAGGGTTTTCCTGAGAACAATTATAGATGGGTCTCAAGTACATCATTTTGCACTTGTAAAGACAGCTGAAACCCCATGCAAATGGCTTCTAATAATTTTGAAATAAATTAACAGTAAAGACCAATCATGGAATGAAAATTTGCAGTTTTCATATTGATTTGTGAAAAGAATCAATTATTGCTCAAATCAACTCCAATTGAAATGAAAATTTGCAGAAATGATTCTCAATGCATCACGTATGTTTTCCCAAAGAATTTTTGGAAAATGATTTGAAGAATTCTTCAATTAAAGATCCAAGTAATATGCGTCACTTACATATTGCAAATTAGTCAAGAATGGTTGTCCACCCATAATCCTTCTTCGTGGTCGTCTCACAGGTAACTTGTTTCATCAATATCTTCGGTAGGGACAGATTGAAGAATTTCATCTAAAAATGGAGGTAGTTCGTTGAACTGATCATACTCTTCTTCATCCAAAACGTCTTCGACCACAACAATATGTCTCTTACTGTGAAGGACAACGTGCAACTTTGGGTTGGCCGGGTCAACGATGTAGAACACCTGTGTGGCTTACTCAGCAAGTATAAATGGATCATCTTGGTGTGCGATTCTACTGAGATCGATGAGAGTAAACCCATAATTGTCGACTTTAATACCTCGAGAGATTTCGACCCATTGGCATTGAAACAGAGGAATCTTAAGTAATACATAATCGAGCTCCCATATTTCCTCAATAACACTGTAATATGAGTGGAGTGCCCTTACTGCCCTGGCATCCTCCGAAATAGCAAGTAGTGTCACTCCACTACATTGCATAGTACTCTTCTCGTTCTGAGTTCTTGTGTAAAATGAATAGCCGTTGATGTCATACCCCTGCCAAATCCCTACAGTAAATCTAGGCCCTCTGGCCAACCATGTAACAACTTCATCTACGTTGCCCTCAGAAGCTTGCAGGACTCTATTTTCGATCCACCTAGCAAACTTCCGGTTATGTTCTCTAGTGACCCAAATTTCTGGCTTCGAAGGATTCTGTTTCCGTAACATTTCCTTGTGTTCGTGTATGTATGGCTCCACCCCCGTCATGTGCTGTAAGACCCAAAAATGGGCTTTTGCATACAGATCACTAGAGGGGACGACTGCTTTAAATCCAATCGTTCCAATGCCCTGAAGCCTGCCCTTATGCCGGGACGTAGGAACGCCAATTGGGTCAACCCCGGCTATATAGTTGGTGCAAAATTCGATTACCTCCTCGGCGGCATAACCTTCAATGATACTGCCCTCAGGCCGATGTCGATTCCTTACATATCCCTTCAAGATACCCATAAATCTCTCAAATGGATACATGTAGCGCAGGAACACGGGTCCACAAAACTTAATTTCTCTGACAAGGTGAACAATTAGATGGACCATAACATCAAAAAAAGATGGAGGGAAATACATCTCCAGCTGACAAAGAGTTGTAGTCACATCGCATTGCAAATCGTCCAGTCCATCCAGATCAATTACCTGTAAGGACACAGTTGTAGCAAATATTCAGATCCAAAAAATATGACAAGTTCCACGAATGGAGCTAATTAACTTGCTAGGAGTACACACTTACCTTGCCAGATATTGTGTTGAAGAAATAACATAACTTTGTAATTGTCTCTCTAACTTTGACTGAGAGAATGCCTCTGATAGCAATGGGAAGCATTTGTGACATCAGTACATGACAATCATGGGACTTCATACCAACCAGTTTCAAGTCTTTCATGGAAACAAGTTTTTTCAAGTTCGCAGAATACCCACATGGAACTTTGACACCATATAAGCACTGACAGAGTTCTGTTTTTTCTCTTTTTGACAAAGCATAGCAGGCTGTGGGGAGGTATGTACGCTTTCCCTTCTCCAACGGTGCAAGCTCAGTCCTTATGCCCGTGTCGAGTATGTCATGGCGAACGTTGATGCCATCTTTCGTCTTTCCTGGAATGTTCAACAACAAACCAATCAAACTGTCACAAACATTTTTCTCTACGTGTATGACATCAATGCAATGTCAAACTTGTAAGTGCTCCCAATATGGCAGATCCCAAAGAATCGATCTCTTCTTCCAAACATTTTTCCTGGAGGTTTAGAACATTTACCGAACTCAACTTTGATATCCTTCACCCGCAATTAAAGCTCCTTACCAGTCACAAACACTGGGGCTGATCCTTTCTTAGGCTTCCCATTAAATGACTTCCTCTTCTTACGGTAGGCGTGATGCATCGGAAGGAATCTGCGATGACCCATGTACACTGTTTTTCTGCAGTTCGATAACCACATGCTTTCAGTTTCATCTAGGCAAATAGGACAAGCCTTGCCTCCTTTCGTACTATACCCTGACAAATGTTCATAGGCTAGGAAATCATTTATGGTGCAAAATATCATGGCCTGCAACATGAAATTCTCTCACTTATGTGCATCCCACACCCGCACCCCTTCGCTCCACAATTTAAGTCCTCGACTAACGGTGACAGAAACACGTCAATATCATTCTCAGGTTGTCTGGGTCCTGAAATTAGTAACGACATCATGATGTACTTGCGCTTCATACATAACCAAGGAGGAAGATTGTAGATGCATAAAAGAACCGGCCAAGTGCTATGTCGACTGCTCATATTTCCGTGTGGATTCATACCATCCGTACTCAACCCAAACCTTATATTCCTCACTTTGCCACCAAACTCACTGAATGTTCTGTTAATGTTTCTCCATTGAATAGAATCAGTTGGATGTCTTAGTTTTCCGTCTTGTTTCCGACCTTCAACGTGCCAACGCAAGTACTTCGCATCTTTCGGATTTGCAAACAGCCGTTTCAATCTAGGAATCACAGGCAAATACCACACAGTTTTGGCCGGAGGCCCTTTCTTTACCTCATCACATCCATTGTGATAAATGTTGTCCCCATGCTTATACCGCGATGCACCACATCTTAGACAAACATGCAAATTCTCGTACTCGTTACGGTACAGAACACAATCATTTGGGCATGCATGTATTCGTTCGATTTCCATTACCAACGGACACAATAGTTTTTTGGCCTGGTAAACCGATCTTGGCAACTCATTTTCCTCTGGAAGCATGTCCGCTAATAGATCTAATAGCGCCGTGAAACTCTTATCGCTCCAACCGTTGCTTGCCTTCAAGTTATATAATCTCAACACAGAAGACAACTTTGTAAATTTTGCACATCCGGGGAACAAAGGCTTCTCAGAATCAACAATTAATTTCTCAAATTTAGCTAAATCATTTTCGCTGTAATCTTCTTCTACATCACGTAACATTTCATCTAAATTATCGTCATCTACATGGACATCCGAATGAACATTACCAATGTTATGATGATCATCATTATTGTAATCCACTTCCGGGTGCTGCTGAGTGGTAGCGGTGCTCGTTTCCTCAAGATCTTCACCATGCCATATCCAACGGGTATAGCGTGCGTTAAAACCACGACGAATCAAATGACTCCTAATCTGATCAGAGTTGCCGAACCTTTTTAAGTTCATACAATCTATACAAGGACAATGAATATCTTTCTCTCCCTTCTTCGCCTTTTCTTGCTCAGCAAATTTAATAAACCCATTCACACCCTCCAAATACTCAACAATAGTGCATTTTATTCCATACATCCAATATTCTCGGTCCATCTATAATTATTTCACAAAATTGACAAATTGAAATAAATAATTAATGACTCAGGGCATGCATGCATGAAACATCATCAATTAGCTAGGCCATATGTGTGTACAGCTGCTTAATTACATTAAATGGATATGTATGAAACCCTAATTACACTACCACAGAAACAGACATCTAGGACGGCACATCACAGACGGTTGTGAACTGTTCAATGGAAAACCGTCTGCGAAGGCCTGTCGGGAGAATATGTTCAGTTATCACAGTCAGTTCTGATGTCAAAAACAACTGTGATAGTAAACCAGACGGTTCTGAACACAAAACCGTCTGTAATAGTCTACTTATCACAGACGGCTCTAACCTAAAACCCGACTGTGATAGATACAATCGGTTCCCAACTGAGAACCATCTGTAATAGTCTACTTATCACATACGGTTCTAACCTAAAACCCGACTATGATAGATACAATCGGTTCCCAGCTGAGAACCATCTGTGATAACTAGAATATAACAGACGGTTCGAAACTCAGAACCGACTGTGATATATACAGTCGGTTGTGAACTAAGAACCGACTGTGATAGTGTAGTTATCATAGACGGTTCTGAGGTCTGAACCAACTGAAAAAGTGCCGGCGCTTCGAATTTTCAACTATGATCATTTCTATCTCCGATCTTCGCGCGCGGCGCCTAGGGGAACACGAAGCATCGCTTTGGAAGTTCTATAAATTGACAGTGGAAAAATTGTCATTTACTTTACAAGTTTTTATAATTCTCAGACTGTTTGACTCCTTAGCTTCTCTGCGCCAATGGCATCCTCGATGGCATCGTCAGCCTCGCCCTCCTCGGTAAGAACTCTCAATCTTTTGGACTTACCCCTGTATTGTTAATCCCTGTTCAATACATTCTTGACCTGTTGATTTGCACAGGGAAGGGGAGCCGTGGAAGACACTAGCAAAGTCAAGGCCGAGCTGAGGGCCCTCCAGGAGGAGCACAAGCTCCTCACAGAGAAGCACACTCGGCTACGACTTGACCTTGACGATCTCTTCCAGCGCATTCAGCGCATGAAGACGGATGGTGACAATGCTAGGGCGAGGACGAGGCATCTTCGCGAGGAGAAGAAAGCCGCGGATATGACCATCGTTGGCTGCTGTTTGACTATGAAGGATACCATCGCGAAGCTGAGGGAGGTCGCAGGCCTTCTCGACGCGGTAGTAGTTGATCCTAAGAAGGACAACTTGTTGCTGGAGGAGTCCTACGTCTTGGCTGCAAGTCAAACTGACTTTATTCTAGATGCAGCCAGGGCTAAGACCACTCCTTGACCTAGCATTCTGTATTTTTACTTTTTTTTGTAAGTGATGAAAAAAATTATTGAAAACTTTGTTCTTATGTCAACTTTCTAATTTTCCAGCACATTTTTGGACTGCATGCTATCTTCCCTCTTTCTTTATCTTTCTTTAGCTTTTGTCGAACATTCGACCATACAAAGGTATGTGCACTGTGTGCGATCAAGGAACGACTATCGCGATCTTTGGCTTGTGAGGGCAGTCCATCGGAGCCCTTCAAATAATATAGAAACAATATAGAAGCCGCAGGTCCCATGCAAATAATATAAAAAGAATATAGAAGTTGGGCTTATTTGGCTGGATGGCATTGTGGCATGCCAAACGCCTCGAGTTATATATCAACGTGCTTTGAATATCACAAACGGTTCTGAGGTAAAAAACGTCTGTGATAGTCACATTACAGACGGTTTTTATGTAAGGCCCGACTGTGATAGTCCCAACAGTGTCCGCCGCCTCGAATTCTCAACTTCTTTCAATATCACAGACGGTTTTTAACTCCAAACCGTCTGTGATAGTAATATTACAGACGATTTTTATGTAAGTACCGACTGTGATAGTCCCAACAGTGATCGACGCTTCAAATTCTCAACTTCTTTCAAATTCTCAGTGGTTCAACTGGAAGCAAAACTCCAGGGAGGGAACAAGTATTTGTAGAAGTCGAACAGTTCAATATTCTACAGGCATATTAAAGACGGTTCGGACATCAGAACCGTCTGTAATATTAAAGCAGATGGTTTTGATCTCCCAACCATCTGTGATAGTCTCAATAGTGCAATTCTCTACATGCAATTGTTGATAACCGCACATAATAACTGCGCAGATGAAGAGACTTATTTATTTACTTCAAATTTAATTTACATCGAATTATGTAATCTGACGCTTCAACTTCCTAAGTGGGCACTACTGTTTTGTCGTGTTCCAGTTTATCTCCCGAG
This sequence comes from Pharus latifolius, assembly GCA_019359835.1. Lineage (NCBI taxonomy): Eukaryota > Viridiplantae > Streptophyta > Magnoliopsida > Poales > Poaceae > Pharus > Pharus latifolius. The sequence continues at coordinate 38,982,862 of CM033325.1, forward strand.
AATTTATCATGACGATATTGATCTTGAAAACAAGTAGTGCGCTCCACTTCAAATTCTCAACAGTGTGTTGTGTCTTTTCCATTTCTGATGTTTGCGCGGCGCACTAGCCTGGGAACACAAAGCGTCGACTTGGAAATTGTTTTTCATTAATGATGAAAAAATTAACTAAAAATTTGTTCTTATGTAAATTTTACAATTTTCCTGCACGTTCTTGGAGAAAGAGAAGTGGAGCGGTTCAACTGGAAGCAAAACTCCAGGGAGGGAACAAGTATTTGTAGAAGTCGAACAGTTCAATATTCCAGGCATAGTAAAGACGGTTCGGACATGAGAACCGTCTGTAATAGTCATATTACAGACGGTTTGGACATGAGAACCGTCTGTAATATTAAAGCAGACGGTTTGATATCCTAACCGTCTGTGATAGTCCCAACAGTGCCCACACATCGAATTCTCTACATGCAATTATTGATAACCGCACATAATAACTGAGCAGATGAAGAGACCTAATTATTTACTTCAAATTTAATTTGCATCGAATTATGTAATCTGACTCTTCAACTTCCTTTGCCGTGTTGCAGTTTATCTCCGGAGAAGTTATCATGAATTTATTGACCTTGAAAACCAGTAGTGCGCTTTTTAAAACTCGAGGCACCCGCGCATATGAACCGTCACCTTCTAGTTCTATAAATAGAGAGGCTCCTAAATCCCTGTCTTTATTCCCTCCTCAACTCCCACCTTGATGGTGAGCCGAGATTCCAATGAGGTTATTGAAATTGAGAGTGATGAGGAAGAGATAAGGAATGAACTCGATCAGGATCTTCAGAAAGTAAGTCATCTCTGAAACTCTAATGCAGATCTTTCTTTTATGACTTGATTACCTCGAAACAAATGCATTTCGAAATCCACAGGTGCCTGAGGAAATGCTCCCTCCAAAGAAGAGACTTAGAAATGATGAAAGATACTCTAGTGGAGCTGCAGCGAAGACTCTAGAGGGTGCTGAGGCCTGTGTTGCCACATTGCCCCTTGCAACCCCTCCAGTTGCATCGACTCCACCTTTGGAGATCCAAAACAATCCTTCCAATATCCCCTCTTCAACACCTTTGTATCATCAGATTTTCTTGGATGATCAACTTTCTGGGGTAAGGCGCACACTTCAGCGTCCAAATCCACTTCGAAGCTTGGCAATCATCTTCACCCTCTCTGCTGGTTATGTCTTTCAAAACTAACCCATGCATATGTGCAGGAGGAGAAAGCTGCCTTGTGCAGAACTCTCCAAAAAAAAAAGAGGCGCTGGAGAAGTGTTCTGAGGGGATGTCTTCTACCATTCTGCACTTGGCAGAGTGCTTTGAGTTGCAGCTTCATCTCCACCTTTGGAGATCCACAACAATCCTTCAAATATCCCCTCTTCAACACCTTTGTTGTATCAGCTTTAATTTCTTGGATGATCCTACTGATGCCAAATCCACTCCTTTGCTGAGAGATGATGTAGATAGTCTTAGAGCCATTGGTAGTTCTCCTGGGGCGGCCAGTGTAGATCCTACTGATGCCGATACGTCCCTAGGAGAACTTTGTAAATTACTTTCGGAACAGGTCGACGCTAATTAATTGATCGCTTGTATCCCTTATGTATGCAAAGATTGTAAGAAATAAGAAATTTCTTTTCCTTATATATCTGGCTTTTCGATTGATTATGTAACTGATAATCACCAAATGATGTTCTGTGTGAAAATGTTAACAAGAAAATACTGCTGCAATCAAGACGGTTTTTAACTCAAAACCGTCTATGATAGTAACATTACAGACGGTTTTAATTTCAGAACCGACTGTAATAGTCTCAAAATTCTTTGAACATCCACAGACATATATATACAACAAATATGAAAAACAAGATAAAACCAAATAGTCTCAACGTTCATTTTTTTAAATACTAACATTGAAATAAGATAGAACCAAATATGAAAAACAAGTGGAACAACTGACCACTAGTCGAACGGGTCGACTGCAAACAATCCAGGATATTATAGACGGTTCGGACCTTATCACCGTTTGTGATAGTAGAGCAGAGTGTTGATTTTATAATTATCACAGACGGTTCTGAGATAAAAACCGACTGTGATAATCGCAGACGGTTCTGAAGTAAAAACCGACTGTGATAGTAAAGCGGACGGCTTTGAGCTCGGAACCGTCTGTGATATTGTAATTATCACAGATAGTTCTTAATTAAAAACCGATTGTAATATTAAAGCGGACGGTTTTGAGCTCATAACCATCTGTGATATTTCTGTCATAGTTCTACACAAAATGCACCGATATTACCGATGGTTTAATAAAGTGAAACCCGTCAGTGATATTCTGTTCTTCAAAAATGCACCGATATTACCGACGGTATTATATAGAACCTTCTGTATTGAACCTGGTATAAAAGGTCTTTTGGCGGATGTTTTGAGCTAGTCGTACACTCTTGCTCGACATACACTGTCCAGTTCGAAGAGATTTGGGGCAAGGAAGAGCGAAATCTCGAAAGGCCGGGGGAGCATTTAGGGGCAAAAATTTGAGGATCCAAGGTTGGTACTTGCTCCCAAGGCATACACATTACTTGATTTCATCATCAATATCGATCTCCATTGATTGATCAAATTAGAGTGAGGGGGAGGGGATGCTACAGTAGCAAATCCTGGTTGTAACTCATTTTCGACCTGTACTGTAGCTATTTAATTGCTTTATGATGTGTGTTATCCACGCCCCCAAATAATTGCTTGCAGTTCAAGTAGTAGTTAACTATTTATACCACAAACTCCGCATCAAACACTAGCTAGCTAGATTTATATAATTTATTGCGTGTCGACCGTACATAGAGTAGTATTACTAATTAGCATGTGTATGAATTTGATTAATTGCAGATGGTCCGAGACTGGATGTATAATGACAACCGAGTGGGTGAGGAATACATGAAAGGTGTTTTTGATTTCCAAAAGGTTGCTGAGCAAGACATGGTGAAGAAGGGTTTACCATATATGTACTGTCCTTGTGTAGACTGCCAGAATCTTAAGATGTTCACCAACTCATCTCAAATTGTCGCCCACTTGATCCGACTTGGTTTCAAAAAGGGGTACACGTGTTGGGTCCACCATGGAGAAGAGCCAATTGCAGAAACAAGTGCCACTCAGGTTGAGGAACAGGACATGTCGGATCCGAACAACGACTTCGACGAGGATATGCCAGAGGATGACAATTTAGATGACATGTTGCGTGATGTGGAAGGAAATTACAATGAAAGAGAGTTTGGCAAATTCAAGCGCTTGATTGAGGACTCAGAAAAGCCGTTGTTCCCTGGTTGCAAGTCGAAGTACACAAAGTTGGCCTCTGTGCTTGAACTGTTAAAATTGAAGGCAAGTAACAGCTGGACCGACAAGAGTTTCACGATACTGTTAGATCTTTTGGCGGACATGCTCCCGGAAGGAAACGAGTTGCAAAAAACACCTACCAAGCAAAAAAGCTGTTGTGTCCTTTGGGAATGGAAGTAGAAAGGATACACGCATGCCCTAATGATTGCATCCTTTACCGTAACGACTAGAAGGATATGCATGTTTGTCCGGTGTGCAGCACATCCCACTATAAGCGTAAGGACTGAATCGACGACGGCGACTGCGCTGAGATAAAGCAAGGACCTCCTGCTAAGGTGTTGTGGTATTTGCCAGTCATTCCCCGCTTGCAGCGTTTGTTTGCAAACCGTAAAGAGGCAAAATTACTGCGTTGGCACTCGGAAGACCGGAAGAAGGATGGAAAGCTGAGACACCCCGCTGATTCTTCGCAGTGGAGAAACATCAACTGAGAATTTGTTAACTTCAGAGCAGAATTGAGGAATATAAGGTTCGGGTTGAGTACCGATGGAATTAATCCTTTTGGTAACATGAGCAGTCGGCATAACCCTTGGCCGTTCTTTTGTGTATCTACAACTTCCTCCTTGGTTGTGTATGAAGCGCAAGTACATCATGATGTCTCTACTTATCTCAGGACCAGAACAACCCAGAAACGATATTGATGTGTACCTAGCACCATTGATAGAGGATCTCCTAACAATGTGGAACGAAGGGGTGCAGGTATGGGACGCATACAAACGAGAGAACTTCATCCTACGTGCTATGATATTCTGCACCATCAACGATTTCCCTACCCTTGGAAATTTGTCAGGCCATAGTATGAAAGGAGCCAAAGCCTGCCCCCACTGTGAAGATGAGACTGAGAGCGTGTGGCTGAAGAATTGCAGGAAAACTGTGTACATGCGTCACCGTAGGTTTCTTCCGAAGAATGACGCGTATCGTAAGAGGAAGAGGGAATTTGACGGCCACAAGGAAGATGGTTCAGCCCCGAAGCCTACGCGCGGGAAAGATGTTTACTCACTGGTGAAGGACATAGACGTTGTGTTTGGAAAGGGTCGTAAATTGAAACCCCGCACAAAGAACTCTTGGAAGAAGAGATCGATATTTTGGGACTTACCGTATTGGGAGCATTTAGAGGTTCGTCATTGCATTGATGTCATGCATGTAGAGAAGAATGTTTGTGACAGTTTAATCGGCCTATTGCTGAACATTCCAGGGAAGACAAAGGATGGCGTCAATGTGCGGCGTGACATGATCGAAATGAGAATCAGGCCCGAGCTAGCACCGAGAGAGGACGATAAAGGCCGTATATACCTCCCCCCTGCATGCTACACTTTGTGCAAGGCTGAGAGGACAGAACTCTATAAGTGTCTCTATGGTGTTAAAGTTCCATCGGGTTACTCCGCAAATATGAATAAGCTTGTGTCCATGGGCGATTTGAAATTGCTGGGTATGAAGTCTCATGATTGTCACGTGTTGCTGATACAAATGCTTCCTATTGCCATCCGGAGTATTCTGCCGCATAAGGTCAGAGAGACGATCACGAGGTGTGTTTTTTCTTTAATGCAATTTCTTGCAAGGTCATTGATCCTGATGGATTGGATTCTCTACAGAGCGAGGTGGTTCGAACTCTCTGTCAGTTTGAGATGTATTTTCCTCCATCGTTTTTTGATATCATGGTCTATCTTACCGTCCACCTTGTCAGAGAAATCAAGATATGTGGACCCGTGTTCCTACGTTATATGTATCCATTCAAGAGGTACATGGGTGTATTTAAGGCCTACGTGAGGAATCAGTCCCGGGCCGAGGTTGTCAAAAGGTTGTGCAGCGGAAGAGGTTGTTGAGTTCTGCGTCGATTACATGGCCGAGGTAGAAGCAATAGGAGTTCCTGTGTCTCATCACGAGGGGAGGCTTGATGGTGTTGGCACTATTGGACGGAGAGTCATCACTCCTGATTTCGATATGTACTCGAAAGCTCATTTTTGGGTCTTGCAACACATGACGGAGGTGTCTCCGTACATCGACGAGCACAAGGAGATGCTACGACAAGACAATCCTCGCCGATCCGAGATTTGGATCACGGGACAACATAACAGTCAATTCAACGCGTGCATAAAAGTGCGAATTACCGGAGAGTCCGCAAGTGAGAACCTTAAATGGTTGGCAAAAGGGCCCACGTTTACTGTACAAACATGGCAGGGATACGACATCAATGGATACACATTTTACACGAAAGCTTAAGATCGAAAGAGCATTGTGCAAAATAGTGGAGTGAGCGTAGAAGCTTTCCATGAGGAGTTCACCGAGACAGGCCCAACAAGGGTAGTACGTGGATTGAACTCGTACTACGGGTTCATTGAAGAAATTTGGGAGCTCGATTACGTACTGTTCAAGATTCCCTTGTTTCGATGCCGATGGGTCCAAATCCCACAGGGTGTGAAGGTTGACAGTTACGGTTTCACTTCTGTGGATCTCGATCGAGTTGCTTATAAAGATGAGCCATTCATACTTACAAATCAAGCCATTCAGGTCATTTATGTCACTGACCCGGCCAATAAGAAGTGGCACGTCGTCCTTCATGGCAAGAGAAGGATTGTTGGAGTTGAAAATGTCGTAGACGAGGAGAAATACAATCAATTTGATGAGATTCCTCCATTTGGAGATGGCGTACAGGTCGATACTGAAGACACCGACGAAACCAGTTACGTGCGTATGGATCACCAGGAAGGGTTATACTTTAAAGGTAATCAACCGTACGTCCTTATCTCTCTGTTTCCATCGGTATGCTTATATCTCCTGTTCTCGTCTTTGCAGGGCCGCGGCAAGTGGAAAGTTGAGGATAACATGGCTGTGTACGTGGAAATTGTCGGTCAAAGTCCCCATTTGTATGTAACATTAACTTGAGCATGCTCCACATTGTAACCAATTTTCGGATCTACGTACACTGTAACCAATTTACAGAGTATTTGGACTACATTTGAAATATCTAAGTGTTCATTTAAAACAAGTTTTCGAGCATTCATAGTTGAAAGCTACATATCAGTTTCAAGTTGTAAAACTTACGTTCAATAGAGAGATTATCACAGACGGTTGAATTATCACAGACGGGTATGAATATAGAACCAACTATGATATTCCCAACAGCGTCTCCGACGCTTCAAGTCTTCACATGCACGGTCGGTTCTCAAGTCGAAACCGTCTGTGATAATCTCAATCACAGTCGGTTCTCAACTCAAAATCGTCTGTGATAATCTCTCACTATGTAGATTATCACAGACGGTTTTTATTTGAGAACCGACTGTGATAATATTATCACAGACGGTTATGAATATAGAACCGACTATGATATTCCCAACAGTGTCCGACGCTTCGAGTTCTTGACGTGCACCGTCGGTTCTCAAGTCCAAACCGTCTGTGATAATCTCAGTCACAGTCGGCTCTCAACTCAAAACCGTCTGTGATAATCTCTCTGGAGATTATCACTATGGAGATTATCACAGACGGTTCTGATGTGAGAACCGACTGTGATAATATTATCACATACAGTTGTGAATGTTGGACCGACTGTGATAATCTCTACGCGGTACATAGTTCAAGGCGGGCTTTGTCCCGCTCATTTCCAGACTTCGCAACTGTTTGCCCTAGCTCTCTCCACCCTCGCACCGTCCGTCGCGATCACCTCCATCGCCTCCCACCTTCTCCTCCTCTCCGTCCGTCGCGATCACCTGCATCGCCTTTCCACCGTCAGGCGCGATCACCTCCATCGCCCTCCCGCCTTCCGACGCGATCACCTCCATCACCTCCCCACCATTTCTGTCATTCTTGGTTAATTATAAGTATATGGGTTTTGTTATAGAATTATTAGTTGCAGATTTACTTAAACTGTTCTCTCTTTCACTTATGTTAGGAACTATGTTTGGTGACGAAATGCACCACTCGGGGAGTCAGAGTGACCTCGCTGGCAATGAGATGGCTGGGCCGGAGGTCGCCGCGTCCGCCGTGACCCAGCCTCAGAAGAGAAAGGGGCGAGGCAGGACGACATCACTAGTACAGAAATGCAGTCTACTAACCCCTATCTTCTATCGGTTATTAGCGATTTAGTTGAAAACCGATAGAAAATGTGCCTCGAGGTCATAAAAGGCCATCGGGTGTATTTTTCCTATCAGTTTGTAAGAAACTTCTCGATAGAAGAAGCAGTATGATTTACTCTAGCGGTGATGAACAAATTTGCCGTTAGAAGAGATGCATAAGTACTGACGGGAGAATGTTGTGCGCCGATAGGACTGGTCGACTTCTACAACTAGACTTATTCTATCGGTACTGTATGAATATACCGACAGAGTATATTAAAAATTCCTATCGGCAATATGTAGTGCGCCGATAGAACCGTTGGCCTTCTACAAATATTTTTTTTCTATCGGTAATGGATTCTTGTACCGTTAGAATATATAGAAAATTGCTTAGAACTGTTCGTCTCAAATAGTTTTATTCTATCGGTAATGAATGTTTATACCGTTAGAATATAGCAAAAATATCTTAGAACTATTGGCCTTCTACAACTTGTAACATTCTATCGGTAATGAATATTTATACCGTTAGAATATAGAAAAAATATCTTACAACTGTTGGCCTTCTACAACTTGTAATATTCTATCAGGAATGTACGTACACACCGATAGAGTATGTACAAAAATTCCTATCGGTAATATGTATTGTGCCGATAGAACCATTCGCCTTCTACAGATGTTTTTATTACTAACGGTATGCTGTTTTTGTACCGATAGAAAATATATAGTTGTATAAATACACGGGTATGTCTATTTCATTCTCACAGTTCATCTGGGGCTCATAGTCCTAACCTGTAAGCTCCATGGACGGCTGGCGCACCTCTACAGGGGATCACTGCACCTCCGTACCTCCATTGACGCCCTCTAGACTTCGGCATCCCAAGGAAGGTACGTAAAATTTCTGCAATATTGTTAGATTATTCTAATCCGATTATGGCAATAATTCTGCTTTTTTTATATCCTTCATTTTGATGTGTCTTCTTTTCAATATGGTTATGATCTATTCAGGTCCTTGGATGATGCTCATGAGGGGCAACGTATTTCACAGTTCTTCATCGCAGTACGCTGCCTACGTTGGCTTGTTAGCGAAAGAAACGGTGAAGATCACCGTCGAGAGCTGGAAGGACGTGAAGGGCGAGATCTTGGTTGGCTCGGTAGAGAAGATCCTTAAGCCCGGCGTGTTTCTCAAATCAGGACCTATAGAAAGCATCTTACATTTTTTTGCATGCACCAGCTTGTGGCCAGATGCTTACCTGCTTGGAGAAGAAGAATTGTTGTTATTTGCACAGCCATTCTATACCATTACTACACAGAACAACATCTTGGAAGGTAGGTTCTTTTTGTTAATGGAGTTGAGTTGAGTTGATCGAGTTTGAGTCCGAGGAAATCACCAATACGTACAAATGTATGTCGACGGCAGTTCTAGCTCCTCGGGCGTCTTCGAACTAAACTCCTATGGTTAAGTCCAATGTGGTTCAGACATTTGCTGTTTTGGATGAATGGATTTGTAATGTATCAGGTCTAACTTGTAGTCGGTAGTTGCATTGTGGCAATCTGCAAAGGTTCTCTTTTATATAAAATGTATGGGCCACTGGGTCCTCGTCGTGATCTGTTGTTAATTTCAGACGTGGCTTTTCTAATATACATCGAATGTGTGAATTGTTGTATTTGTATATTGTTGTATATTTGTGTATCATGTATTGCTAATTGGGACATGAACTTGAATGTGCAGGGAGTATTTGTGTATTTAATTGTATTGGTAGGTAGGTGTGTATTTGTACTGCTGTTTCAGACATGCACTTGAATTTGTGAACTGGCATGTGTATGTTTGTACCTGAATTTGTATTGGTGAACTGGCATGTGTATGTTTGTACCTGAATTTGTGAACTGGCATGTGTAATTCTTTGGCAAGATGAAGTCCCAAGTACCTAAGAAAAGTATTTTTGTGTCTCCTAGTTAATCCACAAATTAGCATTTCTTGAAATATATTGCTTTATCTTCTAGTTAAGATCCATTTGATGTAAGATCTGTTTGATGTAAGATCTGATTGTAACATCCTGAGTTTTGGGATGAAAAGCTTCTTTCTTAAAAATCATCCATGCATATGTCTCTTCTAGATCAACCAAATCAGCCTCAGCTTTATTCTGTTCTAGCCCTAAAATCTCCAAAATCTATCCTGTGACCCCAAGTCAAGATCTGACTTTCCAGATTTGATCTATCAGTTATCCTAAATCTAAAAGCCTTTAGAACCCAGATCCAATTCTATCTCTAACTTCCAGATTTATCAACTCCTTTCTGTTTTCGAAAACAGAATATCTTTTACCCTAAATTTCAGAAATTCAGATTTAATCAAAATCTTAGCCATGTTCAGACCAGATTATTCTTGGATTATGATCAAGGGTATGCCAATGCCTTAATCCAAAAAGTTGGCAGCCAGATTTCATCATCTAGACTCTTTTCACAAATCAGTCCAAGAGTATTGCAGATCAGTCCTTTTCCAGATTTTCCAGAAGCCTAAAAAGGCAAAATGTTGCAAATCATCTCCAAGTTCAAATCTGATTCAGGGAACACCTCCCAAATGCTTTTCAACACAAATTATTCTTTTATGAGTATCTCAAAATCAAACCCTAAATCCCAGAATTTGAGATCAATAAGATTCAGACTTATTTTACCCTAATCTACTCTGTTTTCAGTTCATATCAAAAATCATTCAAACATCTCAAAGTTTATCTTCTATCTGTGCCAAATCATCTATTGAATCAAGTCTACCAGATCAGTGCAATCAATCTCAGATTTAACCTTCCAAATCATCAGATTTACATTTCAGTCCAAATCAAGAAATCAAATATTGCAAATCAGCCCAAATTCGACCAGGCCAACTACTGTGCATGACCAGAGCCTCGCCGTGATTCCTTGCGCCGTGCTCGCTCGCCGCCGGCCAAGCCTCGCCTGAAATTGTGACCGTGCATGCTTGTGCGCACGTGTCCGTGTCCTAGCCTTCGCCGTGGCAACGCCGTGGCAGCGCCATTGAACAACACTTGCTCCCGTGCGCGACCAGTAGCAGCCATTGTCAGCATCTTCTTGCCACGTTGCTTGCTTTGCCAGCCCTTGTCGCCACCGCCTTGCACCGCCCTACATTGTTGAGTCCCGATGAAGCAACAATGAACAGCTTTGCACCGCCTGTACGCCGTCGCGTCACTGCTCGCCGTTGTTGCATCTGCGCCCGGCAAATCTTGTCAACTAACGCCAAATTCATTGCTGCCATTTCATTGCAAGCTTCGCCCTCTGGTCTATATAAGCAGCCACACCTTGTATCATCTCCTTTTCACCAGGACTTAACCAAATCTCCAAATTACCTCCGCTGCAGTCGTCTTCTCCGGCGAGACCAGCTCGAGGCCTCACGGTGCCAGCACGCCTTGCTGCACCAACCTTCGAATTAAAGCTATCAGTGAGTTCCCCTACTCATACTCTCTGTGTAGTATCATCTAATTGCCCTCCGGTGGACTCTAACGCCGGCGATCACCGAAAATTCCCGATTGCCCTGTTCCGGCAATGCAGGCCAAATTACTTCGAATCAGCTCTCAATCCTGTGAAGAAAGATGATTAGTGAGCCATTTCCAGAAAGCCTGTGTACTTAAATCTCCAGATTGAGCTTCAATCGAAGCTTTCCCCAATTTTGAGTTTCTCTAGAAACCGGCGATCGTCGCCAGGCTTCTCCGGCCATCCTTCGGCCAAATTGATCATGCAGGTAGCTTCCTCTTACCCATCTATCACTTCCCAAGCTTGGAATCGAGTTCATTCGGCCTAAATCGAAAACCCCCAAATCCCATGTCATCTTCTCCGGCACAGTTCACCGGAAACCTATTCCCGGCCGTTTCAGCTTCTTAAACTTTGTCATTCAGGTGTGCCTCAACCTCCTGAGAATTTTTGCCTTCTAGCCCGATCTCTGAAACTGTCTAGATTTTGAGTTATAGCCATGCCAAAAACCTTGTCCAGTGGCTTCACTGTGCCGTGTCGCCACCACACTTCTCCTTTGAATTTCATCACCTTCCAGCCATCTTCTGCCCTAGATCCTATTGAATGATTTGTTCCTGTTATCATTGTCTACCTCTCAGACAAAGTGGTGCATCATTTGAAGCCCTAGATCAAAAGTTATACCAAACCCTAGTTTCTAGCCATGTCAGTTCAATGCTAGACTATGTCAGTCAATGGCATTAGCCCTTTTCACTCCCTTCCAGATGTGTATTTTGAGCATAACTTTGTCCCTTAGATTCCTGAGGTTGTGATCTACATTTTCTTCTTCTATCACAACTTGATTTGAGCCCTTGAATTATATTTGCTGCTAAACCCTAATTTTTGACACTATCCCAGTGCATGCCAGCCAATGGCATTGCCTTGTTTACCCACTTCTGTTGTGCACTTTGAAAGCCACTTTGTCCACTGAATTTGTAGAGTTATGATCTACACTTTCTTCTACTGTCATAACTTGAGATAAGCTCTCTAGCTTTCCTTGAAGTTATGTGAGAGTCTTGATCCGAATGTCAATCTGCTGACATTCGCTGTTTTTGATCAAACCAGCCACAAAACTGATGTTCTTATTGCAGCCTTGAAATCCTAAGAGCATCTAACACCATTCTTAGCCAATTCCTTGAAACCCTAGACTCTCAACCCAGTTCAGCTTGCAAACTCAATTATCTCCAGTATCGTTCAATCATCCTTGTTAAGCATATCTGCATATAGATCATAAATCATTTTAATATATAAGTAATATTTGTGTGTATTGTTTGGTTTGTCGTCGAGCAGATCCAGAAGCTGAGTTCGAGGACTTCGCTGTTGATCCGTCATCAACTGCTGTTTCTTACGACGCGGAAGGCAAGTCATATCCTTGGTCATCTTGAACCTATATTTTAAATGTTGCTAAAACATAACCTTGAATATAGATAATATTGCATGAGAAAGATTGAGAATGGTTGATTTATGAATTGGCAGTACTAGACTAGTTATCTGTGAAATGAGAAATAAACAAGTTTTGAGCCATGAACTATTATATATGTATATACTTATATTCATGAAATAAAACCCCTAGCCGTGACCAGAAGATGGTATGGATGGTGGTAGCACTGGAGGTGCCAGACTGCGAAGGAATGCAGGCACTGAAGGTGCAGGGTTGTGGATGGTCTGGTCACTGGCATATAAGGACTAGAACCTTGTGTTGTGCGTCTAGTGGCATGAACAACGTGCTAACCGCAAGCCTGGTATGGGACAGGCCTGAACAAGTACTTATGTGGATCGCACATGAAACCCCTGCATGAGATGTGTTGTGATGATTGATATGGAGGCTGACTCCCACTATCACTGAAGGTGATCTGATATTTGACCCAGCAATGGGGAAATGAGTAAGGGTGGGGGTATAGCCCGCCACAACTGTGTTTCGCGAGAGATCCACAGGGTCAGGGGTGAATTGTGAGTAATACATAACAAAAGTTCTTGTTATTTCCACCTTGCCGCTCACAATATGAAGTGAGTCAGGGGTCCAATCATTTTGTTATGATAGGAAAGGCTTGAAAATGGAATATCTTGCGGGTAAATTGGTACCTCTCTGCAGAGTTAAAAACGTATTCGAATACTCCGAGCTCCCGGGTTTATAGGAGTCTGCTGCGGTGGATTAAATCCATGGGGTGTGACACAAGTATTATTTTCTAAATAAAATGTGTTAAATCAAGATTACCCAAATGACATGTGTTGTCATGATAAGGAGTGCTGCCGTGGGCTGTCGTGTGTCGACGTGTCGCGGTAGTGCTATAATCTAGTGAACATGAATGATGATGTTATATTATGAAAAGTGCTGCCATGAGATGAGGTATGAAAGAAAAAGGTTATTTTACAAACATCCATAATTCTTGACTAGTCTAGGTTCATATCATCACTACTATATGTATCTACTCTTACCTATGACTTGCTGAGTACGTAAGTGCTCACCCTTGCAACCTACAAATCAATAGATGGAGCGTTCAATAATCAAGATAAAGGCGTGGAGAACTTCTTGGATCCAGAAGGAGGAGCGTCGGTCCCGTCATTGCCCTGATGTGTTGTTCTGCCGTTCACTTCTCTTTGTGGGTGGGTCACCTATCTTCTGCTGTGTAGATGTTATTTTGCTAAACCATGTATGCCGTGAAGGCATTGTAATCTTCTTATGTAATATTAAGGCCAGCAGGCCACACTGCTTAAATATTTTGTAAGTTACTCTGTTGCAATGTGAATATACTCCTGTGCTTGACTTATCCTGGGAAGTCAAGGGTATGTGTATGCTATGCATATATGGGACTAGCTGCAGCGAGCTAGGTCTCTACAGGAGTAGTCGTAGTCCCAGTTTCGGGGTGCGACACTGATTGTTCACCTTATCAGAGAAATTAAGTTTTGTGGACCCGTGTGCCTGCGCTACATGTATCCATTTGAGAGATTTATGGGTGTATTGAAGGGATACGTAAGGACTCGTCGTCGACCCGAGGGGAGTATCATGGAAGGTTATGCCGCCGAGGAGGTGATTGAATTTTGCACAAATTATATGGCCGGGGTTGACCCAATTGGCGTTCCTAGGTCCCGACACGAGGGTAGGCTTCAAGGCATCGGAACGATTGGATTCAAAGCTATCGTCCCCGCTCGTGATGTGTACGCAAAATCACATTTTTGGGTCTTACAACACATGACGGAGGTCGAGCCATACATACACGAGCACAAGGTAATATTACGGTCACAGAATCCTTCAAAGTCAGACGTTTGGGTCAGCAGAGAACATAATAGGAAATTTGCTGAGTGGATCCAAGAAAGAGTCACGCGAGCTACCGAGGGCTCCGTAAGTGAAACTGTGACATGGTTGGCTAGAGGCCCAAGATTCACTGTAGGGACTTGGCAGGGGTATGACATCAATGGGTATTCATTTTACACAAGAGCTCAAGACGCCAAGAGTAGCACGCAATGTAGCGGAGTGACACTGTTTGCTATTTCCGAGGATGCCAGGTGAGTAAGGGCGCTGAACTCATATTACGGTGCTATTGACGAAATATGAGAGCTCGATTACGGATTACTTAAGATTCCCCTGTTTCGATGCCAATGGGTCGAAATCTCTCGAGGTGTTCAAGTTGACAGTTACGGGTTTACTCTCGTCGATCTTGGTAGAGTCGGACACCAAGACGATCCATTCATACTTGCAAAGCAAGCCACACAAGTATTCTACATCGTTGACCCGGCCAATCCAAACTTGCATGTTGTCCTCCACAGCAAGAGACGTATTGTTGGGGTCGAAGATGTTGTCGACGAAGAGGAGTATAACCAATTCGATGAAATACCTCCATTTTTAGAGGACATTCAATCTATCCGTACTGAAGATATCGACGAAACAACGTATCTGCGAGATGACCACGAAGAAGGATTATGGGTTGAGAACCATTGATGATTAATTTCTATTTCAGGGATAAATGCCAAGCAAACAACCTACAAGTTCTGCAGCAAGGTGAGGAACTTATCATTAATACATCAGGCAGTACATTTTTCTTTAGAACTTAATGATAAGCTAGTTCACAGCATTAATATATCTCAATTTTACTCCACAGCATGAGTTCTAACATGTACAGTACCTTTATCCTGTAAATACTTAATTCTTCTCTTCAAATAGCACTTGCAAAAATCTCATCGCAGCCTCTTGCTTCTTCAAATTAAGCTCTCCAAAAATCACTTTTTTTCTGACGGTATTTTGTTATTTCTACCGATAGAAAAGGACATCCGCTACTTTCATGTGTCTCAGGCACTTCTCTCAGGCACTTCAAAAGTTTTCGAAAAGTTTACTTTTTCTATCGGTATTATTCTATTTTACCGTTAGAATAAATTCGTTAGTCTCACGGTATTTGTTGTCTGACGGTTTTTTCCTGTTTTTACCGATAGAAGAATACTCTGGCGCTTTGAATTCTCAACCGTGTCGCCATGCATCGCCTTGGAAACTCTATAAGTACCTCGCCATGCGTTGCGGTATTTTGTTGTTTTTCTAATTCTCGAACGGTTCGACTCCTCATCTTCTCTTTCACAATGGCAACCTCCATGGGATCGTCAGCCACGCCCTCCCCGGTAAGAACTTTAAATCTCCTCGGTTTACCCCTGTATTGTTAATCCATGTTCAGTTCATTCTTGACCTGTTGATTTGCACAGGGAATGGGAGCCGTGGAAAATACTGCCAAAGTGAAGGCCGACCTGAGGGCCCTCCAGGAGGAGCACAAGCTCCTTACAGACAAGCACACTCAGCTACGGCTTGACCTTGACGATCTCTTCCAGCGCATTAAGTGCATGAAGACGGATGGTGACAATGCTAGGGCGAGGACGAGGCGTCTTCGCGAGGAGAAGAAAGCCACGGATATGACCATCGCTGGCTGCGGTTTGACTATGAAGGATACCATAGCGAAGCTGAGGGAGGTCGCAGGCCTTCTCGACGCGGTAGTAGTTGATCCTAGGGACTACTTGTCGCTAGAGGAGTCCTGCGTCCTGGCTGCAAGTCTAACTGACTCTATTCTACATGCAGCCAGGGCTAAGACCACCCCTTGACCTAGCATTTTGGGTTTTATTTTTTTTTTGTAAGTGATAAAACAACAATGAATGAACAATTTCTTTTTATGTCAAATTTCCAATTTTTCGGCTATCTTCCCTCTTTCTTTATTATTCTGCAGCTTTCAACCACGGTCTGTTTGATGTTAAATTGTGTGTACCTTTTCATTACTCTGATGGTATTTTGTTGTTTTTACCGATAGAAAAAGGGTACACAATACTATAATCTCAAGCACTTAATTAAAAAAATTTTCTGGGGAAAATTGGTCTCACGGGATTTTATTGTTTATACCGATAGAAAAAGGCATCCACTACTTCAAATATTTTTCCGGGAAATTTACTTGTTCTATCGGTACTATTTTGTTGTACCGATAGAAAAGTACATAATTCTATCGGTATCATTTTTTTGTACCGATAGAAAAGTTCCTCCACTACTTTATTACTCGTACACGGCCCTTTAGTTTCCCTCCACTCGAACAGTTCCACCTTAGAGCACTGCGTCTCTTCGAGAGCGAAGAAAACCACAACCTCCGCCGTGACCACTCACTTCCTCTCTCCCACACGATGATCGCCGGCTGAAACTGGTTCGCCACTGCCACCGGTTCTTATTTTCGTCCTTCGCCGGCCGCCGCTGCGTTCTACACCGCCTCTCCATCACCAGAACTGATCGCCGCCGTAAATACCCTAATTCATCGTTCTATTTCCAGCATCTTCCTTATTTGATCCTAGTGTTTTGCACGTACTAATTCTTCGAGTTTTGCAATTACACTAGGGTTCCCTATTGTGTTGAATTATGTACATTCCGCAGGCAATGTTGATTTAAATTAGGGTTTACATAATATGTTCCAGTGCTGTAATGAACCTGTTTTGAGATTTTAACTTATCTATACTGCTGTATGTGTGATCAATTGTATCCAACTGCCATGTAATGCACATTATATGTTGGAGGTGTTCTTACACATTCTCTCGGCAGCTCATGTGTTTACCGATAGAAAATATTTCTGCACAAGTAGTAAAACTTAATTTGGATCTGGAAGGACATGAGCCATGCAATGTACTAGTTTGGTTGGGAATTTTTACTCACTTGGTATGAATATATGGCAATGTGGATGGGTCTTCGATGTATATGTTTCAAATGCCTATACATGACTTTTCCCAACCTAATAGATGTGAAGTCCTGATGACTCACATACAGGCAAAAGATTATGCACAGTGGCACTTAGATGCTTGTGTGCATATTTACGTGTGAAATAATAATGCTGGCCCATGAATATTAGTATAGAAAATCATCGAGAATGTTATGTGATGACAGTGAATGGTGGCTTATCAACAAAATTCCATATGTAGAGAACATTGTTATGTTCTATCGGTATCTCACGGGTTTGCCGATAGAAAAATGTTATGGTCTATCGGCAGCTCATGTGTTTACCGATAGAAAATATTTCTGAACAGTTCAGGAAGTAATTTATGCATCTCTTTCTTTTTGTATTATTTTCCCTTTTGCCGCCCTAGTTAGTCTCCAGTCCTGGGCTGAGTTATGGAACTCCAAGGTGAATTAATTGCCATATGGTTTGTTGATGGTTTTGTAGGGGAAGACATGTCGTCGTCTTCATCGGATGGTACTAGTGGTTCGACTAGGGCCAACCCCATCGTAACTACTGAAGATGCAGCTGTTACATCCCAACGCAAGAGGGTGGGGCGAGGCGCGACGATGTTGGGGCGTTTGGCCAAACGCACGGATCTTTCTTGTGAGTTCAACCAATTTGGGAGGCCAATTGGAAAGAATGCTGGGAGGTACGTGGCCTACGTTGGGCTGTTGGTGAAAGAAAGGGTGAAGATCACCGTCCAGAGCTGGAAGGACGTGACGGCGGACGAGAGGGATAGGTTGTGGGCGGAAGTGAAGGTTAAATTAACTGAAATCGCTGAACTCTTTCGTAATCACGTTCTCTTGGCTTATACTAAAGTTTAACTAACTCGTGATTAATTGTATGCATTTTTCGGAAACAGGCTAAGTGGAACATCCCCGACGATACACCTAGGACTGCCTGCTTGAAGGACATGAACGGAACATAGAAAACCTTTAAGAGCTGGCTCGTCAGTAACTTCCTCGCTGCGGGGAAATCTCTTTGCGAGAAGTACCCCTTCATATCGGATGAGGTATGGGAGGAATTCACCAAGCAGAAGGGGACTGAGGAGTTCAAGGCCCTTAGCGAGAACAATAGGGCGATCCAGAAGAGGAACGACCACCCGCATCGGCTCGGATCCCGGGGCTATGCGGGGAAGGAGGAGCAGTGGAAGAAGGAAGACGAGCAAAATCCTGTCATCGACACCCCTGAGTTGCCGCTCTCCGAGATCCGGGATGAGAGGTGCAAGCGATGGTGGAGGGGGAGGGGGTCCGTGTCGTCCACGTGGTCTGTGCAGTTCGCAACCCCTGGGGACGCCGACGTTGTGAGGCGAATGGTAAGTTGGCTAACCTCGTAAACTGTGTATATAAGGCAATTTGTCTCACAAGGTACCTTTAAATGTAACAAATCTCTTTTGAGGAGGCAGTGGAGGGATTGTTTACCCCGCAGAGGGAGAACGACATCCTCACCCGGGCTCTAGGAAATAAGGAGCATCCCAGGCGAACACGGGCCGTGGGAGCCATTGTGTCGTGGAAGGCCAGTTTCGTAGATCCGGCTCCACCGAGGAAGAAGTCCCGCTCCTGGAAGGAAAAGGAAGCTGACCTCTCCGATAAGATACGGGCTGAGGTACGGGCGGAGATGCGGGCTGAGATACGGGCTGAGGTGCAGTCTGAGGTGCAGTCTGAGGTCGCACAACTGAGGGAAGAGTTTGCACGGTTGAGAGAAGCATTGCTGGCCAAGAGTGCAGATGTGGATCCCCATGACGACGGTACCCCGCGGGGTCGGATAAGCAGTTGTGCTTCGAAGGTACTCGCGGATCCAGTGGATCTACTTGAGGTACTGCAAGCCTTCATCTGTGCACTTAAGTTGATGCCACTCCCATTCTGTTAGAGTTGTTTCGCTAACCTGTTTTAATTGTTACAAATTTGCAGAAGCCGGAGGGCTGCATCCTACAGAATCACGTAGGCGCCGAGCAGGAAGTGGTTGGACACGGCTTCGTATATCCGTCTGGGCCGGATGTCCGGGTCCACTGTGTACCTCTGCGGTTGGGGTTCGCAAAGGTACAGGTGGACATGGCCATGCCGGGCTACAACGATTCTCCATTGCCAGTCCCAACAGAGGAACTGCAGACACTTGCTGAGGCAGTGGGCTCTTACGTACAATGGCCCAAGAAGTGTCTTCTAATACAACCGGTAAATCCTACACATTTTAGATTACATCCTACTCAGTACACTCAACTTGCATAATCTAACATACGTGCTCATTAATTGAAGTGGCATGCCGTTGGGCTACCAGGGGACTGCGCCCCCAGCTCGGGGCATGAGGCCTGATCTCGTGCGACGCTGGACACATCAAAGACGGCCTCGACCCCACCCAGCGCATCCACACCTTCACCTCGGAAGAAAGCCGCCATCACCTCGCCCTTGCCTTCGAAGGTACGCGCTCAGTCCCCGGCAAAAGGCAAGGGCAAAGGCAAGGGAAAAGGGCGACAGGGACAGCCGGAGAGGTTCAGGAACGGGTTGCCACTCATGTCGGAGGCAGCTTTGCGCAAATTGGATCGATCAACCAGAGACCTCCACGAGTGGTACCTACACCGAGCTCGGCGCAATCTGAACTTCTTAGTTCCCTACAGTCCTGGGCAGTTCCACCGTGAGCCCGGGAGTATATCCGTGGCACACGAGGATCTGTTCGACCTCTACAACTGGCGGGAGCTCGAAATGTCCATCATACGGACTGGAGTCCTGTGAGTTTGCTGATGCTATGTATTGTTGTTTTCTAACTCTGTTTGCTAACTCTGCATTGTTGTAGTTCATTTGAAATGTAGTAACTTTCTGTGCAATACTAATGTCGTCCTTTGCATGCAGGTGCATGTACAGGCTAGCATGGGAGGCTGCGTGTGACAAGGTGGGTTTCCTCGAGCCAGAGAAAATAAGCCTCACGATGCTAGAGCACGATGCCGCGCACGCTGAGCAGTACATATCCAAGGCGCTGATGGCGCAGCAGGACATGGAGTTCATTCTGGTGCCGTACCACCAAAGGTTAATGCATTTCGTACTAATTTAACTCGATCTTGTACGTTACACCTGAGATATACTTTGACCTAGCGGTCCTCTTTTACGTACAATGCAGGGGCCACTGGATCCTCATCGTGATCTGTCCGCCGAGGAACGAGGTGTACTACCTCGATTCGATGCGTGACAGATTATCGATCGAATATGTGGTCAAGGGGAATATGGAGGCGTAAGTAACTTATATGTTTGATTTAAATTTTCACCTCACTAGCTAATGATAATACATTAACTGGAAATACTAACTGAAATGCAGGGCTTTTGATAAATATGTGTCCGCTGGAGGGAGGCATGCCGCACCGCAGGGCTCCCTACTAGCTTGGAAAGAATATGAGGTACTCACGAGACTTTTTGTTTATGCTTAATTAGTTTATGGAAACAATAGCTAACATGTCTTCGCATATGCAATTATCTCAGTGCCATCAGCAGCCGCAATCGTGGGAATGCGGGTTTTATGTGTTGCGCTACATGTACGACCTAGTGCAGACAAACTTTGCCCAATTCCCCCAGGTAAGCATCGATAGCTAACTCAAATTTGAAAATTGGGTGTCACGTTCTAAATTAGGAAGTTAGTTACTAAGTATTCACACATGCTTACAGATCGCCATGTCGAAAGACTCATACGAAAATGCAAAGATTAGAGATTTTCGACAAATCTGAGCTCAATATGTCATGGAGAAAGTTGCGCCCAACCATCCGCCATGATAATTTTCTCTTTTTCGTGTAATCTGTGCATAGACTGTTTATATACATGTGAATAAATATATATGTCAATAAATGTCCACATTGGATTGCAATTTGTATTTGTCCATATATATGTGAATAAATGTGAATAACTATCTAATGTGTCAATCTGTTCTGTGAATTTACTCTTCTTTGCATCTATAATGTATTGCATATGTACTGTATATGTGAATGTACTGTATTGTGAATGTAAATAACGTACTGTATATGTGAATGTTCTATCGGTAAATTCATTCACAGCCGACAGACTACTACAAATTTTCTATCGGTAAACTCATCCACAACCGAGAGACTACTACCACTTTTTCTATCGGTAAACTTGAAATTAACCGTCAGAATAGTGTGACTTTTCCTGCCGGTGAACTCATCCACAACCAAGAGACTACTATAGTTTTTTCTATCGGTAAACTTATAATTAACCGTTAGAAGAGTGTGATTTTTCCTGCCGGTGAACTCATACACAACCGAGAGAGTACTAAGCTTTTTTATATCGGTAATCTTGTAATTAACCGTTAGAATATCGGTATTTTTCCCAACGCTAAACGTCAGACGACGACGGGTTTTCTATCGGTACACTCATAAGGTGCCGATAGAATAGTAATATTTTCCTGTCGGTAATCATGTAATTAACCGTTAGAATAGTGGTACTTTTCCCACCCACTACTACAGAAATGCTTTTTACTATCGGTTAAAAATCCACTCTACTATCGGTTCTCTTACCGATAGTGGTCGGCACGATAGTAGAAGGGCAGCACACTTCTATCGGTTCAAAAACCGTTAGTAAAACATCTACATTCCCAACGTTCACTAATCGCTATCGACTCTTTCTTCTATCGGCTCGGATTTAAACCGATAGTATTGTATACGTTTTTTTATCGGCTCGTATATAAACCGATAGTATTGTGTAGGTTTTTTCTATCGGCTAGGATCTAAACCGATAGTAATATAAATGTTTTTTTCTATCGGCTCTTATATAAACCGATAGTATTGTGTGGACACAGTTAGTACTGGAAACTTTATTCTATCGGTTGTTATATATAAACCGATAGTATTGTGTAGATACAGTTAGTACTGGAAACTTTATTCTATCGGTTGTTATATATGAACTGATAGTACTGAAGTGTTTATTCTATCGGTTATATTATATAACCGATAGTATTTTGTAGACACGTTTAGTACTGGAAACTTTATTCTATCGGTTTCAGCATATGAACCGATAGTACTGTAATATTTTTTCTATCGGTTGTAGAATATAACCGATAGTAATATTAGTTTTTCCTATCGGTTATGTAGTGGCACAGTTAGTACTGGAATCATGCACATATACATACAGCAATACAGAGATACATTGGATCATTCACAAATACACCAATATTTACAAATATTCACCAATATTCACATATTGAATTTGTTCACAAATACACTAATACAGTAATATACACATGCATTGGACAGATTGAATTTATGCACATATTGATCGAGTTTATTCACAAATACATCAATGAATCTATTCACATATTGAGTTTATTCACAAATACAGCAATCAACACATTCAATATATATTCACAAATACAGCAATCAACACAAGTCAGTTACTATCGATCGTTGATAGCCACTTCTTCCATGACATATTGAGCCCAAATTATTCGCAGCTCCTTCAATTGAGGCAACTCATATTGCTCTTTCAACATGGCGCTCTGCATATATGCGTGTATGAAGTTAGGATTGTAAGTCACATCCAATTAAAGTTCGACTTTGAGTCAGGAAAAATGGTTACCTTAGGGAATTGGGCAAAGTTTCTCCTGATCAGGTCATACATAAGTCTCATGACATAGAAGCCATATTCCCACGATTATGGCTGCTGATGGCACTGGAAAAATTGCATATGCAAAGACATAAACCCACATTAACTCGAAAGAACTAATTAAGCTTAAATTAAAAGATTCATCATGAGTACTTCCATCCGTATTAATTACCTCATATTCTTTCCAAGAAATTGTTGTGCCCTTCGACACGTCATGCCTCCCTCCAGCACTAGCATAATTTTTGAAAGCCCTATATTTAATTTAGCATTGCTGGTTAATATGTTATCATTAATTAGCTAGTCAGAGAAAAATTTAAAACAAATATGTTACTTACGCGTCTATGCGCCATGTGAGGGTGAAAACATGCGCCACCTTGTCGCTCATCGAATCGAGGTAATAGACCTCATTCATCCATGGGCAAGTGACGGCGAGGACCCAGTGGCCCCTACATTGCATATATAAGCGAACCGTTTCATACATATGTTAGGCGTAACATACAAGAATGAGTTAAATTAGTAGGAAATGCACTAACCTTTGGTGGTACGGCGCAAGGATGAACTCTCGGTCCTGCTGCGCTAGTAGTGCCCTTGATATGTATTCCTCCGCATGTGCTTGGTCGTGCTCTAGCATCGTGAGGCTTATTTTCTCTGGGTCGAGGAAACCCACCTTGTCACATGCCCTCATCGACGCCAGCCTATACATGCACCTGGATGCAAAGTAGACATTAGTAAGTAGTGCATACAAAGTGATTAGATTTATGAAACGAACTCTGATAACTTCAGACAACAGCAAACTCACAGGACTCCAGTCCGTATGATGGACATATCAAGCTCCTGCCAGTTGAGGAGGTCGAACAAATCCTCGTGGGCCACCGATATGCTCCCGGGCTCACGGTGAAAATGGGCTGGCCTGAAGTGAACCAAGAAGTTGATGTGGCGCCTAGACCGGGTCAGGTACCACTCGTGGAGACTTCTGGTTATTTGATCCATATTGCGCAGAAGGTACTCCGACACGAGTGGGGACCCGTTCTTGAACGTACCCGGCTGGCTTTGTTTGGCCTTGCCTTTGGCCTTGCCCTTGCCTTTGGGCAAGGAGCGAGTGTATACCTTCGAAGGTTGGGGTGTGGTGCCGCCGGCCTCATTTGATGGCGAAGGGTTTGAGGCCGTCGGAGGAGGCATGGGGGCCGAAGGAGTTCGCTCATGCGTTGTGGTGGGGGTGGTGTCCTCAGGAAGTGAGCTGGTACCCATCGTCCACTTTAAGTACAAACGCATAAGTTAGATTTTGCAAATTGAGTATATTAACTGAGTTGTAAACTAGAATGGCTAGGGTTTACCTCCTGTAGTCTAACACCCTTCTTGGGCCACTGTATGTACGAGCCCAATGCCTTGCCAATTGTCCGCATTTCGTCCGTTGCGACAGGCAACGGAAAAGAGCTGTAGCCCGGGAAGGCCATGTCCACCTGTACCTTTGCGAATCTAGGCTCCAGAGGTACGCAGTGGATCCGGACATCCTCCCAAGGCTGGTATACGACCCCGTCTCCGGCTTCTGCAATTTGCAACAATTATAACAAGTTAGCGAAACAATTCTAACGTAACGGGAGTGGCATCAGTCGAACTGCATATATAGCTCAAGAGTTGCAATACCTCGATCAGGTCCACTGGATCCACGTGAACCTTCGAGCCGACACTACTCGGTCTGGCAGCGTTGACCTCGGCAGCTGGATCTAAACCCTTGGACTGCACAACTCAGCTGAGGCGTTCATACTTCTCATTCATTTGAGAGAACATGTCCGCGAATTGTGCAGTCACATCTGCCTGTATCTTCTGAGATAGCTCCACTTCCCTTTCCTTCCAGCTGCCAGCCTTCTTCGCCTTTTGCCCGGGCTCCGAGAAGCCTTCCTTCCATGGCACCACAGCCCCCACGGTTCGCGTCCGCCCTGGATGCTCCTTGTTCCCTAGAGCCCGGGTAAGGATGTCGTTCTCCCTATGGGGAGTGAACAATCCCTCGGTCGCCTCCTTCGAGCAAGAGATCTGTTACATTGAAAGCTCTCCATTGTGAGGAAGAAATATATACAAACTTGTGCGCACACTAGTGATCATAGTTAGCCAATTTACGAGTCGCTGCACGACCTCGACGTCCCTGGGGTTTGGGAATGCCACAGTCCCCGTGGCCGACATGGTCCCTCTGGCCAGCCACCAGTGCTTGCATCGCTGATCGCGGATCTCGGAGAGTGGTAGGTCAGGGGAGTCGACGAAATTCGACGCCTCGTCTTCACCCTTCTTCCACTGCTCCTCCTTCCCCGCATAGCCACGAGAGCCGAGCTGGTGTGGGTGGTCGTTCCTCCTCTGGATTGCCTTGTTCTTCTCGCTGAGGGCCTTCGTACCAGAAACAAGAAAATTAATGCACCGCTGCTTACTGCATACAATGGTGTAACCAAGCAAAGGAACCATACATACCTTGAACTCAGGAGTCCCCTTCTGTTGGGCGAATTGCTCCCATACCTCCTCCGTTATGAAGGGGTACTTCTCGCATGGAGATTCGCCTTTAGCCAGGAAGGTACTGACGAGGACGCTCTTGAAGGTTTTCCACGTGTTGTTCATGTCCTTCAAGCAAGCTATCTTGGGACCATCGTTGGGAATGTTCCACTTGGCCTGTTTCAAATGGTGCATATAAGTAGGACTTACCTAATCTCTGGGATAAACCAAGGGAATGTGATTAATTACTCAAGAGTTCAGTGATTTTGATTAATTTTACCTTCACTTCCGCCCACAGCCTATCCCTCTCGTCGGCCTTGACGTCCTTCCAGCTCTGGACGGTGATCTTCACCCTTTCCTTCGCCAACAAGCCAACATAGGCAGCATAGTGGCCGGCGTTCTTCCCGATCGGTCTCCCGAACTGGTTGAACTCACATGAAAGATCCGCGCGTTTGGCCAAACGACCCAACATCGTCGGGCCTCGCGCCTTCCTTTTGCGCTGGGACGAGGCAGCGCCATCTACGTTCGCCCTCGCCGAATCACTACTATCAGCCGAGGAAGATGCCGACATGGCTTTACCTAAAATTCCATGAACAAACCATCAATTGATATGAAGAAAGGTACATGACAAAGTTCATAACTAAAATTGTTGTGCACTACGCTAGTCTCTCTGCATGAACATAAAGTCTGTTGAAATTTAAATGAACGAAAATTTCAGATGAACATTAGAAAATGGGAAGTAATTAACAGAAAATTCAGATTAGCAGTGCAAACTAAGACATACTCTATTTCCTATCGGTTTTGAAAGGAAAACCGATAGTACTGAGGTTTGTATTTAGGAAAATTTAAAAGATTAGCAGTGCAAACTATACTAATCTCTCTGCAGGAAAATAAAGTATGTTAAAATTTAAATGAACCTAAATTTCAGATGAACATTAGAAAATGGGAAGTAATTTACAGAAAATTCAAATTAGCAGTGCAAACTATGATATACTCTATTTCCTATCGGTTTTCCAAGTCAAACCGATAGTAATCAAGTTTGTATTCAGTAAAATCTATAAGATTAGCAGTGCAAACTATGCTAGTCTCTCAGCAGGAACATAAAGTATGTTAAAATGTAAATGAACTAAAATTTCAGATGAAAATTAGAAAATGGGAAATAATTAACAGAAAATTCAGTTTAAGGTATTTACTATCGGTTCTAAATAAGAAACCGATAGTGGACTACACTGTACGACAAATTGCTAGTGGTTTTCATCAATTCTGTCATTCTCATAGCTATCAAGTTTGTAGTTCATGAATTTTACTCTAGGTTTATATTTGTAATCCATTGAACGGGATATGAACCATTGCATACAAACTTAAGCAATACACGCGAGCGATTTGGTCAAGAACACTTACAGTCGATCGTGGAGTGGCCGAAGGCGGTGGAAAACCAGATTCTGATCGGCAATGGTGGCGCAGAGGAGCGAAGAAGCGATCGTCGAGGAATCTAGGGTTTTCAGCGCGAGTATTTGGAAATTGGAATGTGATCAGTTGCACTGGAAGGAAAATCGTGCAAGGTTATAACCTAATGTATGAATATTTACTATTGGTTCATAACCACCAAACCGATAGTACAAACATGTAAGTTAGGGTTTTCCGTATGGGCACTTTTCACTATCGGTTTTATTACACCAAACCGATAGTAAACTAAGAAACAGGGGCTCGTAACACAGTATAAATCACTATCGGTTGTAAACACTAAACCGATAGTAAACTAAGAACAGGGGTTCATAACACAGTATAAATCACTATCGGTTATGAACGATAGACCGATAGTATAGTTTAATTTCATATCGGTTTCACAATTATAACCGATAGTAAAATACAATGTTATTGACCCTAAAAGATTTCCCTTAGAAGAATTACAGAGGATCTCAGTACATCATTTTGTATTGTATTTTACTATTGGTTTTATGACAATAAACCGATAGTATATGTTAATTTCATATCGGTTTGGAGGTGGAAACCGATAGTAGAATACTGTTAAATTGATCTAAAGGTATTTCCTGAGAACAATTACAGATGGGGCTCAGTACATCATTTTGCACTTGTAAAGACACCTCAAACCCCATGCAAATGACTTCCAATAATTTTGAAATAAATTAACAATAAAGACCAATCATGGAATGAAAATTTGCAGTTTTCATATTGATTTGTGAAAAGAATCAATTATTGCTCAAATCAAGTATATACTCCAATTGAAATGAAAATTTGCATAAATGATTCTCAATGCATCACGTATGTTTTCCCAAAGAATTTTTGAAAAATGATTTGAAGAATTCTTCGATTAAAGATCCAAGTAATATACGTCACTTACATATTGCAAATTAGTCAAGAATGGTTGTCCACCCATAATCCTTCTTCGTGGTCGTCTCACAGGTAACTTGTTTCGTCAATATCTTCGGGAGGGACAGATTGAAGGATTCCATCTAAAAATGGAGGTAGTTCGTCGAACTGATCGTACTCTTCTTCATCCACAACGTCTTCGACCCCAACAATACGTCTCTTACTATGAAGGACAACGTGCAACTTTGGGTTGGCCGGGTCAACGATGTAGAACACCTGTGTGGCTTGCTCAGCAAGTATAAATGGATCATCTTTGTGTGCGACTATACTGAGATCGACGAGAGTAAACCCATAATTGTCGACTTTAACACCTCGAGGGATTTCGACCCATTGGCATCGAAACAGAGGAATCTTAAGTAATACATAATCGAGCTCCCATATTTCCTCAATAACACCGTAATATGAGTCGAGTGCCCTTACTGCCCTAGCATCCTCCGAAATAGCAAGTAGTGCCACTCCACTACATTGCATAGTACTATTCTCATCCTGAGTTCTTGTGTAAAATGAATAGCTGTTGATGTCATACCCCTGCCAAGTCCCTACAGTAAATCTAGGCCCTCTGGCCAACCATGTAACATCTTCATCTATGTCGCCCTCAGAAGCTTGTAGGACTCTATTTTCGATCCACCCAGCAAACTTCCTATTATGTTCTCTGGTGACCCAAATCTCTGGCTTCGAGGGATTCTGTTTCCGTAACATTTCCTTGTGCTCGTGTATGTATGGCTCCACCCCCGTCATGTGCTGTAAGACCCAAAAATGGGCTTTTGCATACAGATCACTAGAGGGGACGACTACTTTAAATCCAATCGTTCCAATGCCCTGAAGCCTGCCCTCATGCCGGGACGTAGGAACGCCAATTGGGTCAACCCTGGCCATATAGTTGGTGCAAAATTCGATCACCTCCTCGGCGGCATAACCTTCAATAATACTGCCCTCAGGCCGATGTCGATTCCTTACATATCCCTTCAAGATACCCATAAATCTCTCAAATGGATACATGTAGCGCAGGAACACGGGTCCACAAAACTTAATTTCTCTGACAAGGTGAACAATTAGATGGACCATAACATCAAAAAAGGATGGAGGGAAATACATCTCCAGCTGACAAAGAGTGGTAGTCACATCGCGTTGCAAATCGTCCAGTCCATCCATATCAATTACCTGCAAGGACACAGTTGCAGCAAATATTCAGATCCAAAAAATCTGACAAGTTCCATGAATGGAGCTAATTAACTTGCTAGGAGTACACGCTTACGTACCTTGCCAGATATTGTCTTGAAGAAATAACATAGCTTTGTAATTGTCTCTCTGACTTTGACTGGGAGAATGCCTCTGATAGCAATGGTAAGCATTTGTGACATCAGTACATGACAATCATGGGACTTCATACCAATCAGTTTCAAGTCTTTCATGGACACAAGTTTTTTCAAGTTCGCAGAATACCCGCATGGAACTTTGACACCATGTAGGCACTGACAGAGTTCTGTTTTTTCTCTTTTTGGCAAAGTATAGCAGGTCGGGGGGAGGTATGTCCGCTTTCCCTTCTCCAACGGTGCAAGCTCAGTCCTTATGCCCATGTCGAGCATGTCACGGCGAACGTTGATGCCATCTTTCGTCTTTCCTGGAATGTTCAACAACAAACCAGTCAAACTGTCACAAACATTTTTCTCTACGTGCATGACATCAATGCAATGTCGAACTTGTAAGTGCTCCCAATATGGCAGATCCCAAAGAATCGATCTCTTCTTCCAAACATTTTTTCCTGGAGGTTTAGAACATTTACCGAACTCAACTTTGATGTCTTCACGCGCAAGTAAAGCTCCTTACCAGTCACAAACACTGGGGCTGATCCTTTCTCAGGCTTCCCATTGAATGACTTCCTCTTCTTACAGTAGGCGTGATGCATCGGAAGGAATCTGCGGTGACCCATGTACACTGTTTTTCTGCAGTTCGATAACCACATGCTTTCAGTTTCATCCAGGCAAATAGGACAAGCCTTGCCTCCTTTCGTACTATACCCCGACAAATTTCCATAGGCCGAAAAATCATTTATGGTGCAAAATATCATGGCCCGCAACATGAAATTCTCTCGCTTATGTGCATCCCACACCCGCACCCCTTCGCTCTACAATTTATGTAAGTCCTTGACTAACGGTGATAGAAACACGTCAATATCATTCCCGGGTTGTCTGGGTCCTGAAATTAGTAACGACATCATGATGTACTTGTGCTTCATACATAATCAAGGAGGAAGATTGTAGATGCATAAAAGAACCGGCCAAGTGCTATATCGACTGCTCATATTTCCGTGTGGATTCATACCATCCGTACTCAGCCCAAACCTTATATTCCTCACTTCGCCGCCAAACTCACCGAATGTTCTGTTAATGTTTCTCCATTGAATGGAATCAGCTGGATGTCTTAGTTTTCCGTCTTGTTTCCGACCTTCAACTTGCCAACGCAAGTACTTCGCATCTTTCGGATTTGTAAACAGCCGTTTCAATCTGGGAATCACAGGCAAATACCACACAGTTTTGGCCGGAGGCCCTTTCTTTACCTCATCACATCCATTGTGATAAATTCTGTCCCCATGCTTATACCGCGATGCACCGCATCTTGGACAAACATGCAAATCCTCGTACTCGTTACGGTACAGAACACAATCATTTGGGCATGCATGTATTCTTTCGATTTCCATTCCCAACGGACACAATAGTTTTTTGGCCTGGTAAACCGATCTTG
Organism: Pharus latifolius; assembly: GCA_019359835.1. Taxonomy (NCBI): domain Eukaryota; kingdom Viridiplantae; phylum Streptophyta; class Magnoliopsida; order Poales; family Poaceae; genus Pharus; species Pharus latifolius. The sequence continues at coordinate 39,013,246 of CM033325.1, forward strand.
GCAACTCATTTCCCTCTGGAAGCATGTCCGCTAACAGATCCAATAGCGCCGTGAAACTCTTATCGCTCCAACCGTTGCTTGCCTTCAAGTTATATAATCTCAACACAGAAGACAACTTTGTAAATTTTGCACATCCGGGGAACAAAGGCTTCTCAGAACCAACAATTAATTTCTCAAATTTATCTAAATCCTTTTCGTTGTAGTCTTCTTCTACATCACGTAACATTTCATCTAAATTGTCGTCATCTACATGGACTTCCGAATGAACATTACCAATGTTCTGATCATGATCATCATTACTGCAATCCACTTCCGGGTGCTGCTGAGTGGTAGCGGTGCTCGTTTCCTCAAGATTTTCACCATGCCATATCCAACGGGTATAGTGTGCGTTAAAACCACGACAAATCAAATGACTCCTAATCTGATCAGAGTTGCCGAACCTTTTTAAGTTCATACAATCTATACAAGGACAATGCATATCTTTCTCTCCCTTCTTCGCCTTTTCTTGCTCAGCAAATTTAATAAACCCATTCACACCCTCCAAATACTCAACAGTAGTACGTTTTATTCCATACATCCAATATTCTCGGTCCATCTACAATTATTTCACAAAATTGACAAATTCAAATAAATAATTAATGACTCAGGGCATGCATATATACATGAAACATAATTAGCTAGGCCATATGTGTGTACATGAGCTGCTTAATTACATTAAATGGATTTGTATAAATGAAACCCTAATTAACTTGATGCATGCATTAATTGGAAGAGCCAGGTAGCTAGCTGCTTAAATTCAGCAAGCTATAGCTAGCTAGCCAACCTAGCCTTCTAGCTAGTTTGGAGATACATGTATCTAGTTTACTGAATTGCAAGTAGAGAGAGAGGGAGAGTGCATGTGAAAGAGTGATCGAGAGAGTGAGAGAGGTGATGAGAAGATGACAATACCGAGGGGGTGGAAATATGATCAACCTCTCAGCTAGCTTCTCCAGATCACTCTAGCTTGGAGTCGTGCGCGGCTGAAATGATTCCAACATGTAGAGCGTAGAGCAGGGGTCGACCTAATTAAGTTGTCCAATTTTACTATCGGTTCAAAAAAACAAACCGATAGTAAAATAAGGTCCCCACTGTCATAACCATTAGTGTATATGAAGTCATTTTACTATCGGTTTGTTTTATATAACCGATAGTACTATTTAATATATTATATCGGTTAGTACAGTAATAACCGATAGTAAAAAGTCAATAACTTCACTATCAGTTACGCGAGAAAAACCGATAGTACTATGTAATATATTGTATCGGTTGGTACAGTAAGAACCGATAGTACAAAGTGAGTAATTTTACTATCTGTTATGAACGAAAAACCGATAGTACTGTTTTAATATATTATATCAGTTGTGACGAGGATTGACACCCGGGTCACTCCTAATAAACTTCTGGTTCAAGACAGGTTCGAACCAGACACGTGTCTGAAGATGCGGACTCAAGCTATTCTGAGAGGCATCACCACGAGGTCGCAAGCTTTACGCGATCAAGTCGCAGCTTTACGCGGTCAGACCGTAAGCCTTGCGCGGTCAGAAGTTCGTGGGCTATACGCGAACTACACGTTCGGGATATTACGCGATCAGCCTAATCCCGCGGTCAGAACATTTGCCGATCAGGATACCTGGGATCTATCTATCCGGTTGTCCATACGACAGGATATTCTAGGTATCCCGAAGATTCCTACACGTGGAAAAACAACCGCCAGGAGGTTAACACATACAGTTATTCATGAATAACACGTGTTTTAACCTGCGTGGAAATTAAGAGCAGTTTCAAAAACCATATCCAACCATCCGTGCAACCGATTGATGCAGTTTTCTTCACATGGCGCCCTTTCAAGCAGTATAAAAGGATGGCACGACGCATCAATCAGGGGGATCCAAGTTAGCCAAGTCTACGGCACACCTCATACAGCATTTTTAAGTCTTCTTTAGCTTATCTTTGTACACTTTTTACAGGAAAAATCCTCGCCTGTGAGGACTTTGTCCTCCACTTGTAAACCTTTACCATACTTAGTGAAATCCCAACAGGACGTAGGGCTTTTACTCCCACCATCGAGGGCCCGAACCTGTCTAAATTCTCTGTGCTCCTGTTCACCATTGTTCAGCATACCTTCCCGAAGGGTCATCTTGAAAGGTCTCACTATTACAAATTCTGCATAAGTTCGGCTGAGGACTCCGAGTCCAAATCGTCGACAGCTGGCACCCACCGTGGGGCCTTTCTCAAGGCGTCTTAATTGAAATTCGGAGGTTTTCCGAAACATGGCCGGAGCATATGATTCCGAGAATGATTTCGATCTCGAGGATTATGCTCATATCCCAATGCCTTCTCCAAGTGATCCTGTTCCGATGGAAGAGGTCGAAGGCCAGAATCTTCCCCAGGATGAATCATCTCCCCAAGTCATGATAATCGACCAGGAGGTAACTGGCACAAGGTCAGAACCCGCAGAGGTTCTTAATGTGTTAGGTGATGAATCCGGCCCGTCATGCGATCCCGCTGAGGGAAAGTATGATGATGACCCCGAGGTTAGCCCAGGAAGGTTCGACCCTGATAACCTTCACCGTCTCTTTGATTTCGAGTCTGACTCGGAACAGACCGAGATGTTCTCCCCATCGACAACTTCTCTCCCTAGGCAGTTTGCTGCGTTGTCGGAGGAAACTCCCGATCAACAAGCTGCCAGGGAAGAACAAGATCGCAAACAAAAGGAGGAGCAAGATCTCGAGCAACAAAACAACGAACTACGCAGAACTGCCCTAGAGGCTCTTCAAGATGCGCAGGCTCGTTACGATGCTGCCCCGAGTTCTTCTCGACGGTCGCGTGGTCGTAGACGTGACCAGACTCCTTCCTTACCACCGGAGCATTTCCCAGTGGACGAGGAAACAATAACACTTGGTGCCCCTAGGAGAAGTACCCATGGTCGACTGCGATCTATCGCGGAAGTCATGCGCAATTTTCCTCCTACGGTCACGGATGCGCAGAGACCGGCCTTTTACAGGATCCTGGCGGAAAGACTGGATGAGGTCGCATCCGAGGCGACCCCGACAGCCTCTTCCCGCTCAGTGACACATTCCCATGAACGAGATGGTCCTCATTCTGGCTCTGGCCGACGGAATTACCCGCCGCCTATACCGTCCCGACAGGACAAATATCGGCGAATGCAGGACTCTCGTGCTAGGGATCGAGTTCCCGTTCATTCTCGTTTGGGACCCCGAGTAACCCCGCCATTAAGTGAGTTTGCTCGAAACCTGACCGAAAGTCGCAGGACGGTCCACGGTCCTTACGTTGGTTGCAAAGCTTTCTCGCCTGGCCTACGAGCGGTCGTTTGGCCCGATAAGTTTCGACCAGGGGCCATTGAGAGGTTTGATGGAACTCAGAACCCATCCGAGTTTCTTCAGATCTATATTACTGCCATCCAAGCAGCAGGAGGCGATGACAAGGTCATGGCTAACTACCTGCCAACAGTCCTCATAGGACCGGCTAGAACCTGGTTGTTCAATCAGCCTGAAGGTTCTATCTACAATTGGGAAATGCTATGCGATGCCATCCTCAGCAATTTCCAAAACTGTTACCAAAAGCCGGGTAAGGAGGACGACTTGCATAGATTGCGGCAAACTTCGACCGAAACGCTTCGGCAGTTTGTCAAGAGGTTTGTCGGGGTAAGAAATACCATCCCGAACATATCTGATGGCTCCGTAATCAGGGCATTTAAGCATGCCGTTCGATACCGGAGATTCAATGAAGACTTGCTCATTCACCCTCCTCGATCGGTGGCCGATCTGTTCGATATGGCTGATCGATACTCCGATACAGCCGAGGCAGTCGAATGGAATCGAATGGTTGACAAGGGGGACCTACCGCCCCAACCAGGTTTCAAGGACGCCAAGAAAGAAGATTCGAGCAAAAAGCCGGAGTCTTCACCGGGTGGGAAGTCAAAAAAGTCGAAGAGGAACCGCTCTGGACAGTACCGTGAGGTCGCGGTCGCGGAGAAACCACCTTCGACCAAAGGTAATAAGTCTTCTTTTAAAAGTAAAACTGCTTCTGGTGGCCGGGATTCCGACCAGCCAGAAAAATCAACTAATCCGCAGGAGGGCAAAAGGTGGTGTCCACTCCACAATTCCGCAGGCCACGATCTCAAAAACTGCAGAAGTTGGTTGAAACAGCTGGATGATTTCTACCAAGGAGTTGGGCCAATGCCAACCTTACCGCCCAAAGAGCAGGCGTGCGGGGTTAGAGACGTCGATGGAGATGAAGAAATGGCTTACCAGGTACCTCAAAATCATGTTAATGTCATTTTCGGAGGTTCCTCCTCTTTCGTTTCCAAAAGGCAGTTTAAAACTTTTTGCCGAGAGGTTAACCAAACGGAAACATCCCTTGGTGAACCTCAATATCCCCGTTGGTCGGATATGCCTTTGACCATTGAGGTTACCTCTGGTTATTACCCCAATCATCAGTAACGCGAGGGTCGAAAGGGTCCTGATCGATGGGGGAAGTTCCCTTGATCTTTTATTAGTCAAGACACTCGACGAGATGCAAATTCCTCGTTCGAAGATCAAGCCCATAATCCATCCGTTTTATGGGATAATCCCAGGCCCCTCCATGATGCCATTGGGACAAGTGGTCCTCCCGGTCACTCTGGGAGAACCAGATAACTTTCGAACAGAATTGGTTACTTTCGATGTAATCGATTGTGATTCAGCTTATAATGCAATCTTTGGCAGGCCGACTCTTGCTAAGTTCATGATGGCAACGCACTATGCTTATCAGTGCGGGAAATTGCCTGGCCCCAAAGGTGTCATTTCGGTCCGAGGAAGTCGCAACGTGGCGCTCACGTGCGACCGGCTATCTTTGGAGATGGTCGATCAACTTCCCCTCCGGGACGCTCAGGTCGCCACTGTCGCCACCGATGCGATCAGGGCTGCTCCTCGACCAGATGAGAAACTCAAACAAGTTCCTTTGTACCCAGATGACCCATCCAAGACAATTCGGGTTGGGTCAACCCTGGATGACAAATAGGAACTCGACCTCGTTGCTTTCCTCCGGGCTAACGCAGATGTGTTTGCGTGGAAACCGTCCGACATGCCCGGTGTCCCAAGGGAAGTAATTGAGCACAGGTTAGCAATCCGACCTGGACAACGACCAATAAAGCAAAAGCTCAGGCGTTTTGCCACCGACCGACAGGAAGCCATCCGAGAAGAGTTAGACAAACTCTTACAAGCCGGGTTTATCCGCGAAGTGAATCACCCGGACTGGCTCGCCAATCCGGTCATGGTCCGCAAGTCAAATGGCAAGTGGCGCATGTGCGTCGACTATACTAGCCTCAACAGTGCCTGTCCGAAGGACGACTTTCCCCTTCCCCGCATCGACCAGCTGGTTGACTCCACTGCGGGTTGCGAACTGATGAGTTTTCTGGATGCCTACTCGGGATATCATCAAATTAGCATGGCAGAAGACGATGAAGAGAAAACTGCCTTCATCACCCCGTTCGGCACGTACTGCTACGTCAGAATGCCGTTCGGTCTCAAGAACGCTGGTTCCACGTACCAGCGCTTGATGCAAAAGACCTTTCTTTCCCAGATAGGGCGTAATCTCGAAGCATATGTAGACGACTTGGTTGTAAAGAGTACCAAAAGATTGTCTCATTTGGACGATCTTGCTGAAACCTTCTGTAACTTGAATCGCTTTGGAATAAAATTGAACCCGGAGAAATGTTCTTTCGGGGTTTCTTCAGGAAAGCTTCTTGGTTTTCTTGTGTGTTCCAGGGGCATTGAGGTTAATCCTGAGAAAATCAGAGCTATTGAGCAAATGAGGTCGCCCTCGACCATGAAGGATGTTCAACGCCTGGCTGGCCGCATGGCGGCTTTAAGTCGTTTCATATCGCGATTAGGCGAAAGGGGACTACCTTTCTTTAAAGCCTTGCGGAAACATCATAACTTCACGTGGTCAGATGAGGCCGAAAAAGCGTTTCAGGAGGTAAAAACATATCTATCCAGTCCGCCAGTATTGGTGTCTCCTGAAAGGGATGAACCATTGCTTCTGTATTTGGCGGCCACCCCACACGCGGTCAGCGCAGTTCTGATCGCGGAAAGGGAAGGAGTGCACAGACCCGTCTACTATGTGAGCGAAGTACTTCATGGTCCTAAGGAGCGCTACCCTGAGGTCCAGAAGATACTTTACGCGCTACTGATGGCTTCCCGTAAGCTACGACATTACTTTCAAGCACACAAGATCACAGTACCTTCCTCTTTTCCTTTAGGGGATATTGTCCGAAATCCAAAAAAATCTGGTCGAATCGCCAAATAGGCAGTCGAATTCGGTGCCTTTGAGATCCACTTTACCCCTCGCACGGCGGTTAAGTCTCAGGTTTTGGCCGACTTTGTGGTCGAATGGACCAACCCTGAGCCACCCGTGCAGTTGGAAAAGGAACTGGAGTGCCCCGATTATTGGACAATGTACTTTGACGGCTCCCGTAGTTTTCAACACTCGGGGGCTGGAGTGGTCTTAGTTACACCTCAGGGCGAACAGCTTAAGTATGTCATCCAACTACACTTTGTTGCAACCAACAATGCAGCAGAGTATGAAGGTCTTCTTGCAGGGCTCCGGGCAGCAAAATTCCTCGGAGTCCGTCGATTAGTGGTGAGGGGGGACTCACAGCTGGTCGTAAACCAGGTAAACAAGGAGTACAGCACCTCCGATGAGACAATGGCTCATTACCTGGGGGAAGTGAGGAGATTGGAAAAACACTTCAGTCACTTCGAAGTCCAATACATCCCGCGAAAGGACAACATTCTCGCAGACCAATTATCCAAAATTGGATCCTCACGCTCATCCGCTCCGGCAGGAGTGTTCATTGAACACTTGGACCATTCTTCGATCATGACTTCGGTCGAGGATGATCCAGCAATAGCCTTCGTTGCCAACCTCGGTCAGGAACAAGATTGGACTCATCCATTGAGGGTCTATCTTGAACATGGGACCCTACCCGAGGACGAAACCAAAAGCGATCGGTTAATTCGAAAGGCGCGTCTGTACAAACTCATAGATGGGGTTATGTACAGAAAGGGTACTCAAGGAGTATTCATGCGCTGCATATCTCAGGAGGAAGGAAAATCCCTCTTGAAAGAAATACATGACGGTGTATGCGGTGCACACGCATCATACCGAACACTGGTCGGAAAAGTTTTTCGACAGGGATTCTACTGGCCTTCGGCACTCGATGATGCCAAGCTTATGGTCAAGATGTGTCCACAGTGTCAGTTTCATGCAAGACAGGTTCATCAACCTGCTTATGCATTGCAAACTATTCCTCTCGCATGGCCTTTCGCGATCGGGGGAATGGACATCGTCGGTCCTATGCCACAAGCGGTCAATGGATACAAGTTTTTGTTCGTAGCCATTGACACGTTCACAAAGTGGATTGAGGCCGAACCAGTACGAAATATTACTGCATCAGCCGCACAAAAGTTCTTTCACAAGAACATTGTGGCACGATTTGGTGTTCCAAACCGTCTCATCACAGACAACGGTTCTCAGTTCGCTAGCGGTCTTTTCCTAGACTACTGCGATCAGATTGGGACCAAGGTGTGCTTTGCTTCCGTGGCACATCCACAAAGCAATGGTGCCGTAGAACGGGCCAATGGGCAAGTATTGCAAGGTATCAAAAAACGTGTTTTTGATCGCCTCAAGACCCGCTCGGGGGCTTGGGCAGACGAGCTCTATACTGTTCTATGGGCACTACGAACTACCTCTAGTCGAGCCACCGGTGAGACACCCTTCCATTTGGTCTATGGAGCCGAGGCTGTGTTGCCTATGGAAGTAAGTATTGGATCTGTTCGCACGAATCAATTCGAACAGGTCAACCAATCCGAACAGCGATCACGAGATCTCATCCTCCTGGAAGAACGGCGTGATCGCGCCCTGATTAAGTCCGCGGTATACTTGCAGGCTCTACGCAAGTATCACAGTAAAAAGGTGCGACCACGTGATCTCAATGTGGGCGACTTGGTTTTACGAAAAATTCAAGACCAGTCTAACCGCAATAAATTCTCCCCAAAGTGGGAGGGACCATACATTGTCGCCTCAGTACCGCGGCCAGGATCTGCGCGGTTAGCCATGGAGGATGGTCGGATTTTGTCCAATACTTGGAACATCGATCAACTTCGCAAGTTTTACGTGTAAGTATTCCAATCACCTTTTTCCTGTTCAATTAGCATCTTTCCATAAAAAGCATGTCTTGTTTTCATACAATGAGTGTTTTTCTTTAAGCCCAAATTATACAACTTCGACCTGGGGGCTGATCGCTGGCGGTTAGGTTATTACAGCATTTTTCAACCGGATTCGCTGGTCAATCTCATGATCACTTCCAGATAAGTTACTCCTAAATAAGCCGTTTCTCAACGCACATGGGACTATCTGGCTAGTCTTCGGTCATCCGGGTGGCTATCAGTTTGCAATAAGGTTAAAATGTTATTTTAATCTTGATCATTGGTTTGAAGCGCATATCCCTGGTCATCATACTTATGTTTTCCCCTCTGCTTAAAATACTAAGGCTTCAGTATTCACAAAACAGAGGCGGGGGCTAGAGGAATATACTTATAGTATGAAACTTATGATGTGAATATGCACTTTCTTTTGAAAAAATAGTTTTACATACATAGCATTGTAATTACAATTGTTTGGTTACAAAATATAAGGATCATTCGATCCTTAGCTCAGCCAAGAGCTTGTCAACGAAAGGCTTAACTTCTTCAATAACGGCGTCAAGCAGTTCGTCACTCTCGACCTCAACCGGTCCCACCAGTGCGCTCAGATTCGCATCTGGGCCATGGTGAAGTCGAACCCGGCTGAGTACGGCAGAAGCGGCTGATCGGACTCTCGTCCTGATTGTCTCTTCACGTCGCCGTAAATCTCCAGGGAGATATTCGAGCAGTGATTCTGCTTGGGTTGTAAGCAGTGATGCCCAATCGCTGACATTTGGGTCGTCCTTCCTCAACTCTACCACATTGGTATTCAAAAGGCTGGCTATGGCCTTCAGTTTTTCGAAGACCAGTAGGCTCAACTCTTTGACCACTTGATTAGTGTGGTCGAGCGAGGACTCGAGAAGCATCTTGTCCTGGCTGAGCTGTTTAATGCGACCTGCTTGCGCTGTACAAAGAAAAGAGGTTATTAACAAGAAACGTCTTTAAGTCTTCTCAAGTTGGGAATCGACTTACCAGCATTCTCAGACTGAAGTCTATTGATTTCAGTCCGTAGTTTCTGAAACTCTGTAACTGAGTTCAGCTTTATCTTGGTTAACTCCTTCTTCAGGAACGTAACCTCTCTGCAGCAAAATCAAGTTAGTCACAATTAAAGCCTACTTATATTAACAGAAGAATGACGATCCTCACTTGCGCAAGCTGTCACGATCTTTTTGAACAGCCGCCATGCTAGTCATTGCAGCATGCGACTGGCTCGTCACCCATGACAAGCCCTGTGACACAAAGCAAGAGAGTCAAGTATGCTCTAAAGGCGATTCAAGCGCCGAAACAGAGGTAATCATACCTTCATAAACTTATTCAAAGCGGCATCATCCATGCTAGCAGGAGTCCTTGCTAGCGCGCCTGAAGTGCCTGCGACGGGGACAGTTGATGGGAGTGCCGGCCGGATGCCACCCCCAGAGGCCACTGGTGGTGACCTAGTCCCTGCACTTGTTTCACCTCCCGCGGTCCGGACGACTTCCTGAACCACGGGAGTAGAGCGCTCTTCGTTAGAGGCTCCCTCATTAGCCCTAGCTTCAACCTCCCCAGTGGTGGTTAAAGGTGTAGGCGCTGTCTTCTTTTGCCTAACAGGAAGAATGGGTCAGACAGTTTTTATCTAAGATTACTGTCAAGTAAGAGTTCTTACCTTATTTTAAATCCCATTCGTTCCTGGGACTTCTGGGACAATTCCCCTTGCGAAGGAGAGCCGTCCCCGGTTCTTGCCTTCCTTATGGTAAATAAGACAGCACCCCCCTGCAAATGTCACGTTACAAGCATATTCTTAGGGAACAGGTAAAAACACATAGAAAGATCTTTACCTGGGCCACCGGACTAACTGGTGGGGCTGCATCTGAAGGCCTTGGCGATTCCTGAGTTGCTGGAACCGTCACAACCGGCCTTTGTTCGTCTACCTCCTCCTCTGTCCGCGGAGGAGGAGGATTTTCCTCCCTGGAATCCCCAGTGGACCCAGGGGGAAGCTCTCCTTCCTGTATGTACATTAACTTGTCAAATGCGCAGAAAGAGTCATGGAGGGAATAGTCGAAAAGATCCTTTACCTTAGTCGTCCCTTCGACCAGGGAAGCAGAGATGATTGATCCTGAAACCTCGGGGGCTTCAGGAATTGGAAGGTCACCCGCGACCACAAGATCTTTGGTGGTCGCAGGGTCAGCCACGGCCACCTCTTCGGCAGCTGTGGTTTCTGCAGGGCAGCTTGGAGCATCGCTGGATGGAAGATCCGCGATCTTCCTCCTTCGAAGAATCAGAGGAACATCATCCTCTTCCTCCTCGCTCCCCTCTCCCTGTACGACGAAGAAGTGATTCCATGTCGCGCCTGAAAAAGTAGTAGGAATGCGATATCTTACCGCAGTCTTTCTTGCGGGACGAGGGATGCTTCGTGAAGACCCCTCTCCAGGGTTCAGCTTGGTCTTCTTAGAGGCAGGACTCTTTGTCCTGGGTCTCTGAGAGACCTTCTTCACGTTCCTCGACGTCAGCTTCTTCAGAGAGCCGACATTTTCACTTGGGAATGTTGCATCCGCAAACCTCCCTAGGAGCTGTTCTCATTCCAATGGGATTGATTAGTGCTGGACATACATGAAAACTGCAAAACAGGGGCCAAGTGGAAAGTTTACCTTTCGGCGCTCTTGTTTAAGGTCGTCGCCAGCATGAATCAAGCTTTGGGGGCGAGGCGATCCCTTGGGGCCCTCTACCTCGACGTTGTACGCCCTGAGGAGGTAGTTAGTCCGCCTCTCAATCTCAGCTGAGGGCAGGACTATTCCCAGATACGAATTAAATTGATACATTTCGAAAATGACATAAAAGGATTTCAATGTCAGAAATAAGTACCTTCGTTATAGTCCAGGGTAGTGTCCGCCATGGACGTGATCTCCCAAGCCGGATGAGCCCTTTCACGTAGGGGGCTCACCCAATTCTTCACAAAGTCTCGGATGACGTCACGTGCCGTCAGCCCTTGTTCGACTAAGTGAAGGATCACCTCGGCATGCTTCATGAACTCCGCGTTCATCGCCGGGAGAGTATCCAACTCGCTAGTTTTCTCCGGCCGCGAGTTCTCAAACCACAACCCGCTCTCGGTCGGCGGGGTGCAGTAAAACCATTTCTGGTGCCACCCGTGCACTGAGTCTCGCAGGGGTGGGGAGGGATACTCCTTTTTATCCCTCAGCCGGAAGTAGATGCATCTGGCGGCGTTGGTGCTCTTCGACCACGCCGAAAAGTAAAATCGTCGGAAAAGATCCACGCTGGGATATACTCCGACGAAGGCTTCACAGAGATGCTGAAATACTGCCAGAATCAGCATCGCGTTGGGGTGGAGGTTGATCAGTTCCCACCCGTAATGCTCAAAGATGTCCTTAAGGAACCGACTTTCAGGGAATCGGAACCCGCAACAAAAATACTCCTCAAAAACCACCAACTCGCCTTCTTGGACAGTTGGGGTTTCTTGGTCTTTCTCCGCAGGTCGCCAGTTAATGAGCAGCCGCGGAGAAAGGATCTCCTCCTTCTCAAGCGCCATCAGGCTCTCCTCAGAATGATGAATGGATCTGCTCCAGGACGCCATCTATGGTGTAGAATCAAAGGGGAAGCTGGCGATTTGGGGAAGATGAAGGCTGAAGAAAGTGAGGGTTTTGAGCGGCGGGAATTCTAAGGGTTTTTTCGCGGCTGAGTGGCTTCCTCAAGAAGCTACCTCCTGCTTTTTATAGACCCAAGGCGTCGCATTAATGAGTGAACGGCTCGTTTCAAACATTCCATTAAATGCTTTATTCATTTCCCATAATGGATACTGTCTCTGATGGACCCGATAAAGTACTCAGGCGTCGGATCTGAAACAAAAAGACTTCTTTGTTTTGGGAACTGAAAGTGTAAAAGGACTGAAAAATTCCCAGTACTTTTCAAAGGAAGTTTTTCCTTTTTATACTTTGAACATTTTGTTCGAAAAAATCACGTAACCCAATTTTTTACGTACTGAAGTGTTTCTAATTGGGTTATGGTTTTATCGAAATCATGTTCTAGGCTAAAACTTCGTCTCTAATCGAAGTAATAGTCTAACTGGATGTTCGACTCTGGTCGCAATTCAGTTCTAACCGCGGCCTTAAGTCTGATCGCAGCATCAGGGCAGGTCATGGTGATCTTTTAAAGCGCGATTCTAATCGCAGAACTGAAATTTCCTGTGTATGAATGGTCGCGGACTAAGCTTTTAACCATAAATTCGCACAGAAGGTATGAAGAATGTTCATATGAATAAAAGAAACTTTATTTATTACATTCTTTACATACAAAAGGAATACGATCGATAAAAGCATCGACTTGTTCCGAGAGAAGTTTACAAAGTTCCCCGAGGGACATATTGTTGTCAGTAGGATCTACACTGACAACCCCCAAGGAACTAGCAACTACTCTAAGTCTATCTATATCGTCCCTAACAATAGACGCACTATTGTCCCTAATCAAGTCAGAGAGTTCTCGCTGTTGCTGAGCGAAGTCCCTCTCTCGACGGAAATGGTGCGCCTCTTCTCGGGATCGATCAAGACATTCTGCTAAACGCAGAATCTTCGAGGCCATCTCCTCGGTTTTCTTCTCCAGGGCATTCTTCTCTTCCAGAAGAGTCTGTCCGGAAGGAAGAGATGGAGCAGCAGAAGGCTGATCGCTGGGGCCTCCTACCTCCTGCATTTTGTAAAAGTTAGTCATATTAACTAAAATTATCAGCAAAAAAGGGAGAAGAATTGTTACCTGTCCCGGTGCATAACCCGTTGATACACCCATCTTGGGAGGAAGATCACCATATGGTGGAAGTGCAACCTTCCCAGAAGAAGATTGCTTCGCCAACCCAATATGGCAATCATCTGGTCGAGGGATAGTCACCGCTTGCCGACCAGGATGTTGATCACCCATAAGGATGGGAGAATCGAATGTGATGGGATCTTTCTCTAAGGATAAAGGCCTAACTTGCCGAGAGGCATGGACGGGGAGGGTCAAAGGAACTGAAGGAAGAAAGAAACTCGCTACGTTCTTCACCTTTGTTCCACTGGAAGATCCTTCGTCAACCTTGGGTTTCTTCCTTAAGGGAGACAGGACTTCATTCGACCCTTGTTCGACAATTTCCCCTTCATCGCTCTCAATCTCGATGATTTCGTGATCTGCCATTGGGAAGAGTAAGTGAAAAGGAAGGAGGCCAGGTAACAAGAAAAAGACTTAGGCGTGAGAGGGAAATTGTAAATCTTTACATGTCCAGGGGTCTGGTATTTATAGCCGCCAGGGCGACGGTTCGCCTCCCGGACACCTCGAGTTTCGTTAAAACATTTACAATTTTACCTCGAGATAAAAATCTCTACGGCGCCATCATTGCCCGTCACGTAATGTCAGAACCCGTCTTGAAAAACCAACCGTTTTCACTTAGTGCGCCACTAAGTGGAGAAGTTAAGGGGCCGGGTTAAAAATCCAATGCACGGTTTTTAAATTCGAAATAAACACGTCTCTCCGTTTTCTTCGAATTTGGGGGCTAGCTGACGAGGATTGACACCCGGGTCACTCCTAATAAACTTCTGGTTCAAGACAGGTTCGAACCAGACACGTGTCTGAAGATGCGGACTCAAGCTATTCTGAGAGGCATCACCACGAGGTCGCAAGCTTTACGCGATCAAGTCGCAGCTTTACGCGGTCAGACCGTAAGCCTTGCGCGGTCAGAAGTTCGTGGGCTATACGCGAACTACACGTTCGGGATATTACGCGATCAGCCTAATCCCGCGGTCAGAACATTTGCCGATCAGGATACCTGGGATCTATCTATCCGGTTGTCCATACGACAGGATATTCTAGGTATCCCGAAGATTCCTACACGTGGAAAAACAACCGTCAGGAGGTTAACACGTACAGTTATTCATGAATAACACGTGTTTTAACCTGCGTGGAAGTTAAGAGCAGTTTCAAAAACCATATCCAACCATCCGTGCAACCGATTGATGCAGTTTTCTTCACATGGCGCCCTTTCAAGCAGTATAAAAGGATGGCACGACGCATCAATCAGGGGGATCCAAGTTAGCCAAGTCTACGGCACACCTCATACAGCATTTTTAAGTCTTCTTTAGCTTATCTTTGTACACTTTTTACAGGAAAAATCCTCGCCTGTGAGGACTTTTTCCTCCACTTGTAAACCTTTACCATACTTAGTGAAATCCCAACAGGACGTAGGGCTTTTACTCCCACCATCGAGGGCCCGAACCTGTCTAAATTCTCTGTGCTCCTGTTCACCATTGTTCAGCATACCTTCCCGAAGGGTCATCTTGAAAGGTCTCACTATTACAAATTCTGCATAAGTTCGGCTGAGGACTCCGAGTCCAAATCGTCGACAAGTTGGTACAGTAATAACTGATAGTATAAAGTGCGCAATTTTACTATCAGTTAAAAGTGGAAAACCGATAGTACTATTTAATATATTATATCGGTTTGTACAGTAATGACCGATAGTAAAAAGTATTTGCATTTCACTAACGTTGGACTAGTGTGTAACCGATAGTAAATTGCCTCTTTTCTGCCGCTGTCGTCCTATTCTATCGGATTTTTCCCAGATTGCTTATAACAGTTAGAAAATATAGGTTAGTGGAATGCACTTCTGTAGTAGTGACCGTTAATCGTCAGACTACGACGGGTTTGCTATCAGTACACTCCTATGATGTCGATAGAATTGTTAATTTCTTCTGTCGGTTATTTACCGATAGAAAATGTTCTGTCTTGTTCTATCGTGTCTATCTCTATCGGTACGAAAACCGATAGTACAAGGGTTTTTTTACCGATAGAAGAAAGCTTTTTTGTACAAGTGCATGCATGCGTCTGGACAAGTGGGAAAAGCAGCACGTCCAGTTCGACGACAATGGTGTGCCGGAAGCTCCGGACAAACTTGTCGGTCAGTACCGCTCACTATGCGGCAAAGTGGCAAGGAAGCGGGTGCCCATCACCACCTCCGACTGCGGTCAAGTGCCCCCAGAGTGCAAGGATGCGCTGTGGGAAGAAATGCAGGCAACGTTTCACATTCCCGAGGATCGCCACTTCACCATCCGCCGGAGGACACTGATGTTAATAAACAAGGCGTGGAGGAACTTCAAGAGCCACCTTGTTAGGCTCTATGTGAAGGAGTCGAAGACCCCCTTCGATGACTTCCCTTTCGTGACTCCCGAGGCATGGCAGCAGTTCGTCGAGATGAAGGCCAAGCCAGAGTTCCAAGAGCTTAGTGCGAAGGGCCAGGCTAACCAGGCCAAGAATACCCACCCACACAGACTAGGCAGTGGTGGGTATGTGGGGAAGAAGGCGTTGTGGAAGAAGCAGGACGAGGAGGCTTCCCAGTCTTCGGCCGGCAGTCCTTATGCGGGCATAACGGACGTGCGCGCCCGCAATTGGTGCCAAGAAAGATCGACGATGACCTCCTCCGGAAGCGTCTCTGTGAATAACCCTGGGGACAGGGAAGTGATCGACCGGATGGTAAGATTGTCCGATCACGTACTATCCTTATAACACGCATGCAATGGGTTGTATTTCTAAGTTCTCCTGTTGCAGGTGACGCTGAGTGCGCAGGCGGCATCCGGAGAGTTCAACTCGAGGAGGGACAGGGATATCCTCACAGCGGCGCTAGGAAACAAGGAGCATCCAAGCCGCGTGCGCGGCCTCGGTGCCACTGTGCCTTGGAGGCATGGTTTCCCTGATGATGAGGAGGCGGCTAAGAGGAGAAAGAGATCCCACCAAGCCCGCGATGAACGGCTCAAGGAGGAGATGCGATCAGAGTTCGCTGTTCGGGACAAAGCACTCCTGCAGCAGTTGTCGGAGATGTAGTCCATGTATGAAGAGCTAAGAAAGGCGACCCAGGGCACCCCCCTTCCAGCAGCGGAAGTACCAACCCCCATTCTTGGCCACCGTAGTAGCTGCGCGTCTGCGCTGGGGTCTTCGCAGACGGAGCCCTCTCTAGAGTATCCGGTGGACTTTCTGCAGGTAATGACCGTTTGTCTATGTTAATTTATTCGAAAGTGAAAAGCGGTGAAATTCAATATGTTAATGCGCACTGTTTGTTGGAACCCGCCTCCTGCAAGCTTATGGTGCTGGCCGGTCTCTTCCCGATCGAGGCTGGCCGTGGGATGGCACAACCATGCACGGCGGGGGCCACAATCCACGGTACCCCTCTATGTGAGGGTTTTGCACGGGTCCAGGTGGAAAGTGTCCTTGACCATTGCAGGG
This sequence comes from Pharus latifolius, assembly GCA_019359835.1. Taxonomy (NCBI): domain Eukaryota; kingdom Viridiplantae; phylum Streptophyta; class Magnoliopsida; order Poales; family Poaceae; genus Pharus; species Pharus latifolius. Next base: position 39,029,754 of record CM033325.1, read on the forward strand.
GTTTTCCGTTGGAGAAGCCGCCGAACGACGAGATTACCACTCTCGGGGATGTGGTGCACACGTTCGTGCAATGGCCCAAGAAAGACATCGTCCTGGATGAGGTAATTCCCCCACCAGTTTCATAATTCGTACTATAATAATAGCCCTCAGAGTTAGTGTCCTAATACATAGGTTCTTACATCACAGACATCACAGACCGACACACGGCCTAATAGCCAGCCGACCCCTCCGATGACAAAGCTGACTCCGACTAGGAGGCAACCATTCAAGAAGCTGGCTAGTAGGGGAAAAGCAAAGAAGAGCCCGGCGAAGGAGAGCGAGAAGAGTGCGCCAACTCTCATGCCATTCGCTCTGGGGATGCCCATAGCCTCCGATACCGCAATTTCGAGCATGGGTTAGCATGCCAGAGCCTGCATGCATGGTACATGTCGCGCCCCGAGACTGGGACAACGACTACTCCTGTAGAGACCTAGCTCGCTGCAGCTAGTCCCATTCTCACAAACCTTTGACTTCCCAGGATGAGTCAAACACAGGAGTATATCACATTGCAACAGAGTTCTCACAAAATATTAAGCAGTGTGGCCTGCTGGCCTTAATATTACATAAAGAGGATTACAATGCCTACAAGGCATTCAGAGTTTAACAAAATATTTAACTACGCAGCAGAAGATAGGTGACCCTCCCACAAAAGAAGTTGACGGCAGAACAACACACTTCAAGGATCTGGCGGAACTGATTCTCCTCCTTCTGGATCCACGTAGTATTCCGTACCATCATCTTGATCGAAGTAGGCTCCATCTATTGAGTTGAATGTTGCAAGGGTGAGCACTTATGTACTCAGCAAGTCATAGGTAAGAGTAAATACATATAGTAGTGATGATATGAACCTAGACTAGTCAAGAATTATGGATATTTGTAAAATAATCTTTTTCTTTCTCATCTCATCTTATGGCAGCACTTTTTATAATATAACATCATCAATCATGTTCACTAGATTATAGCACTACCGCGACACGTCGACACACGACAGCCCACGGCAGCACTCCTTATCATGACAACACATGTCATTTGGGTAATCTTGATTAGAACATATTTTATTTAGAAAATAGTACTTATGTCACACCCCGTGGATTTAATCCACCGCAGCAGACTCCTATAAAACCCGGGAGCTCGGAGTATTCGAATACGTTTTAACTCTGCAGAGAGGTACCAATTTACCCGCAAGATATTCCACTTTCAAGCCTTTCCTATCATAACAAAATGATTGGACCCCTGACTCACTTCATACTGTGAGCGGCAAGGTGGAAATAACAAGAACTTTTGTTATGTTTTACTCACAATTCACCCCCGACCCTGTGGCTCTCAGCGAGGCACAGTTGTGGCAGGTTGTATCCAAACCTCCACCCCTTTGCTTATTCCCATTACTGGGTCAGCGTGCTTGATCACCTTCAGTGATATGTGTGGGAGCCGCGCTCCGTGTTTATCGTGCATCACTACACATCTCATGCAGGGGTTTCATGTGCGATCCACATAATTACTTGTTCAGGCCTGTCCCATACCAGGCTTGCGGTTAGCACGTTGTTCATGCCACTAGACGCACAACACAAGGTTCTAGTCCTTATATGCCAGTGACCAAACCATCCACAACCCTGCACCTTCAGTGCCTGCATTCCTTTGCAGTCTAGCACCTCCAGTGCTACCACCATTCCATACCATTTTCTGGTCACGGCTAGGGGTTTTATTTCATGAATATAAGTATATAGATACATATAATAGTTCATGGCTCAAAACTTGTTTATTTCACATTTCACAGATAACCAGTCTAGTACTGCCAATTCATAAATCAACCATTCTCAATCTTTCACATGCAATATTGCCTATATTCAAGGTTATGTTTTAGCAACATTTAAAATATAGGTTCAAGATGACCAAGGATATGACTTGCCTTCCGCGTCGTAAGATACAGCAGTTGACGTCGGATCCGCAGTGAAGTCCTCGAACTCGGGCTCTTGATCTGCTCTCCAATCAAACAAACAACCAATAATCATAATCTTTTCAATACATTATTATACTATATGCAAAGATGCAAAGATGAAGTCTTGATGATTCTGAAATGATTGGGTTTAGAGGCTGATTAGGGTTAAGTTAAGGAAACCAATGTTAAGATTAGCTGTCAAAGGTTTACAAGGTTCCAAATGTCCCAAAATATCAGAATGATATCAAGGTTGCGACTGGTTCGCTCAAAAACAGCGAACGTCTTTAGGTCGACATTCGGTTCAAAGCATCGACATAGGGTCGATGAATGATAGAAGGGTTATCTCAACTTGTGGTAATAGAATAAAATGTAGATCACAACTCTACAAATTTAGTGGACAAAGTGGTTTTCAATTTACACAACCAGAAGTGGGTAAACAAGGTCAATGCCACTGGCTGACAAGCTCTGGCATAGAGCTGACAATGCCAAAAACTAGGGCTTAGCATAAATTTTGATCTGGAGCTCCAAATGATGCACCACTTTGTCTGGGAGGTAGGCAATGATAACAGGAACAAATCATTCAATAGGATCTAGGGCAAGAAATGGCTGGAAAGCAAGAAATTTGATGATGAACAGAGATGAACTGACTGCACTGGAGCAATTCTGGACAGAAACTTGGCAAAGCAATATCTTCCAATCTAGGCCGATCTAGGTGTCGGGCTAGAAGACAAAAGTGCTCAGGAGGCTAAGGCACATCTAAATGACAAGGTTTCGAGAGCTGAAATGACCGGGAACACTTTTCCGGTCATCGGCGCCGGAGAAGAGACACTGCTGATTGGGGGTTTCTGCTACAGGCCAAAAGAACTTAATTCCTTGCTTGGAGAGCATCTAGGAGGTATAGGGAAGCTTCTGGTAACATCAAATTGACCGGAGGATCACCGGAGAAGCCTGGCGACGATCGCCGGTGACTGGTGGAGCTCAAATTTGAGGAAACCTTCGATTTGAGCTCAATCTGGAGATCTGGATGCATAGGCTTGCTGGAAATGAGTCACTGATCATTTTGTTTCACAGATTCGAAGATTAATTCGGGGTAGATCGGCCAGCATTGCCGGAACAGGGCAATCGGGAATTCCGGCGATCACCGGCGACTAGATGCAATATAACTCAATTAAATGGTACAGCACGATGAGGGAGATGAGGGGAACTCACTGATGCTGTTAATTTGACAGGAGATGCTGTGGATTGTGCTGGCACCGTGAGGCTCCTCGACGGCTCGCCGGAGAAGAAGACCAAGACAGGAGAATTTCGAGACTTAGCTGATTTCCAGTGAAGGAAAGGAGTTGCTGAGGGTACAGTAGTGTTTAAATAGGCCAGGCGCAACTTGCAAGGAGGGAGCAGCGAAGTGATTAGCAGCCGGTGATGAGATTGGTTGCGTGCTGAACATCAGCGGCGAAGACACAGCAAGAAGCGGTGATTGCGACGGCGACAAGTCTGCGGCTGATCACCATGTCGGTTCATCGGGACTTTGCAAAGCTGGAGCAAGCGGTGGCGACAGCAACTGGCGCGGCAAAGCAACGTGGCGGTGAGTTGCTGACAAAAGGCTGCTGGTCGCGTGCGGGAGCAGGCGCTGGTCGTCGACGTTGCAGCGACATTGCCACGGCATTGGCTGAGGCGAGGACACGTACACCCAACATGCACGGTTACGAGCGCAGCGCAGCTTCACCGGCGACGAACAGCCACGGCGCACAGGCACGGCAAGCTCTGGTCGAAAACGGCTAAGTCCTCTGGTCGAATTGGACTGAACTGCAATTTCAAATCTTGAGTTTTGGACTGTTTTGTAAATCTGGAGTTTTGGAAGGTTAAATCTGAAATTGATTTTTTTCTGATTTGGCAAACTTAATTCCACAAATGATTTGGCACAGATTGAGGATAAAATTTGACACATTTGGATAGCTTTTGATACAACTGAAAATAGGGTAATTTAGGGTAAAACAAGATTTAAGTTTTATCGATTTCGAATTCTGGCATTTAGGGTTCGATTTTGATATCTGCACAAAAGAGAGACTTGTGGCAATTAACATTTTGAGAAGATTTGCCGAAGAAATTTTGAATTTGGAGTTAATCTGGAGATTTTAACCTTTTTGGGTTTTCAGATCTCAGATAGGGACTAATTTGCGATAACTCTTGGACTGATTTGTGAAAAGAGTCTAAATGGTAAAATCTGGCTGTCAACTTTTTAGATTAAGGTATTGACATACCCATGATCATATTCCAGGAATAATCTGGTCTGAACTTGGTCAAGATTCAGAGTAAATCTGTATTTCTGAAACTTAGGGTATTTGGGTAATATAAGGTATTTCTGTTTTCGAAAACAGAAGAAGTTAATAAATCTGGAATTTAGAGATAAAATTGAATCTAGGTTCTGAAGGCTTTTAGATTCAGGATAACTAATGGATCACATCTGAACAATCTGATCTTGATTTGAGATCACAGGATAGATTTGGAGATTTTAGGGCTTGAGAAAGATACTGATCTGGCTATTACTACAGATACAAGCATGCATGCTATTTATGAAAAAGGAAATTTTCACCCCTAACTCAGGGTGTTACAGTACATGAGGAGGACAAACCAGACCAGGACCCAGCGTCCGACGCACATCATGGTCAAGTACACTGTGGCAAAGTTCCATAACGACGTTGGGACCTACCCGGTGACCTTCGAAGACCTGCACAATTTACTGAACAAAGATGCGCTCGACTTGTCAATCCTACGGTCTTGGGTGCTGTAAGTATCCTACTATCCTACGCCTGTTCGTGCATATACGGATATATGTCATTTATTAATTGGTTACTTCCGTGCAGCTGCATGACCAGCTATGCCAAATCTAAGGGCATACCTGTTGGTTTCTTGGACCCCCAGTTGGGCACCGAGGTGATGTTTAGGACCGACGCAGACTTCGTTGTCGACTACATCAAAAGAGGGTTGCTTGCTCAGGTCGACAAGGAGTACATACTTGTACCCTACAACTAGAGGTGAGTGCTTTCATCAGTACTTCACCCGTAGATTAGTGTCTCCATGTGCACACCCCCAAACTTAGATTAAATTTTTAATTCTTTACGTGTAACATGTAGCTACCACTGGATCCTGCTGCTACTTATTCCGAAAAGGAACAAGGTGTTCTACTTTGATTCATTGCAGAGGAAAGGGTACTCGTATTGCGGTGCACGAGATGTATTCGAAAGGTGACGATATTCATGTGGACCTGTCTTGCATGCATCTAGCTTTACTGTCCTCAAATTGTCAATTTCGACTATCCTCAAACTGTCAATTTTGACTATCTACAGGGCTTTCACGAACTACTTTGCCGAGGGAGGGCGACAACATGAGTGGCGATCCGATAAGTTTCAGTGGTTACAATTTTCGGTACAAATTTCAATTGGCATCTGTTTTACTTTATAACGTGTCCCCAGCTAACTCTCGGTCTGTAAATTGGCAGTGCCATCAACAGCCGGACGACAATACATGTGGGTTCTACGTGATGCGCCACATGTATGACTTGATCATCACCCCTCACCACCCAGATTTCCCCGAGGTATACAACTGCTCCCCTTTTGTATCGATTTGGCAGAATTTACAACTGCATTGAGCTAATTTTTTCTGTACCAACTCTTGCTGTAGGGGGTCGACTTCCCTTCGGAAAGCTTTGACTCTCGGGAGATTGGTATTGTCCGAGGGATGCTCGCTGAGTTTTTTCTTGCGGAGGTCATATCAACCAAGGGGAAGTTTAGGGACCCGCAAAGTTCGTATTAGTGCGGCCTTACATTTATTTGTACATCTAACACACTGACTTTAATTATCGATTACATTTATTGGTTCAATCTCAATTGTACATATTTCTGAGTTTTGTGCTGTATATACATGTTTCTAAGTTGTGTGCATGTATATATGAGACTGTATATATTTGAGTACTGTGCATGTATAAAATTCATGAACTGTATATATGAAATGCTATTTGTACAGAGGACATCGGTGACTGTTATAATCTCAGACGGTTTGTAAGATCAAAACCGTCTGTGCATAATATGCACAGACGGTTTTGATCTTACAAACCGTCTGAGATTATAACAGTCACCGATAATGACACTATCACAGATGGTTTTGACCTAAAAACCGTCTGTGATATCACACTATCACTATCACAGATGGTTTTGACCTCAGAACCGTCTGTGATATCACACTATCACAGACGGTTCTGAGATTATAACACTATCACAGATGGCTTTGACCTAAAAACCGTCTGTGATATCTCACTATTACAGACGGTTCTGAGAGTATAAAACGTTAGTGATAAGGAAACAATCACAGACAGTTCCAAGATTACCACCGTCGCTGATAATGATAATATCGCAGATGGTTTTGACCTTAAAGCCGTCTGTGATACTCTAAATACACAGACGGTTCTGAAACAACCGTCTGTGATAAGGACGCTATCACAGACGGTTCTAAGGTCATAACCATCTCTGATAATTTGAGTATCACAGACGGTTTTGATCTCAGAACCGTCAGTAATAATGTGAGAATCCCATATGGTTTTGACATCAGAACCGTCTGCAATACTCATATTATTACTGACGGTTCTGAGATCAAAACCGTCTGTGGTAGTATGAGTATCTCAGACGGTTTTGATGTTATAACAGTCTGTGTATTAGGAGTACCACAGACGGTTCTGAGGTTATAACCGTCTCTGATAATATGAATATCACAAACGGTTCTGAGGTTATAACCGTCTCTGATAATGTGATTATCGCAGATGGTTATGATCTCAGAACCGTCAGTAATAATGCGAGAATCCCAGATGGTTTTGACATCAGAACCGTCTGCGATACTCATATTATTACTGACGGTTCTGAGATCAAAACCGTCTGTGGTAGTATGAGTATCTCAGATGGCTTTGATGTTATAACAGTCTGTGTATTAGGAGTATCATAGATGGTTCTAATGTTATAATAGTCTGTGTAGTATGAGTATCGCAAATAGTTCTGATGTTATAACAGTCTGTGTAGTATGAGTATCACAGACGGTTCTGATGTTATAACAGTCTGTGTAGTGTGAGTATCACAGACGGTTTTGATCTTATAACAGTCTGTGAAGGGAAAGATCACAGACGGTTCAAAACCGTCTGTGATAGTACATGATTATCACTGACTCAAATATCACTGACGGGTAAGAACCGTCTGTGATGACTGTTTTGACCCGACTGTGATAATGAATTCTGTAGTAGTGTTAACTTGATGCATTAATTGGAAGAGCCAGCTAGCTAGCTGGTTAACTTCAGCCATAAATCATTCTTAGCTTAACTTCAGCAAGTTATAGCTAACTAGCCAACCTAACCTTCTAGCTAGTTTGGAGCTATTTGTATCTAGTTTAATGAATTGCAAGTAGAGAGAGAGGGAGAGTGTGAAAGAGTGATCGAGAGAGAGAGAGGTGATGAGAAGATGACAATACCGAGGGTGATCGAATTATCAACCTCTCAGCTAGCTTCTCCAGATCACTCTAGCTTGGAGCGTGGATGCACGTACAGTAGAAATGAATCGAGGATGCAGAGCGCAGAGCAGGGGTCGAGATAAATTGTACAATTTTACTATCGGTTCAAAAACACAATCGATAGTAAACTAAGGCCCCCACTGTCATAACCATTAGTTTATATGACATCATTTTACTATCGGTTTGTTTTATATAACTGATAGTAAAATGTACTTTATTATATCGGTTTGTACAATAGTAACCGATAGTAAAAAGTCCATAATTTCACTATCAGTTACGAAAGACAAACCGATAGTACTATTTCATCTATTATATCGGTTGGTACAATACGAACCAATAGTATAAAGTCCGTAATTTCACTATCAATTACGAAAGACAAACCAATAGTACTATGTCATCTATTATATCGGTTGGTACAATAATGACCGGTAGTAAAAAATGTTTGCGTTGCACTAATGTCCAGAATATAACCGATAGTAAAAAGCCTCTTCTCCACCGCTGTCGTCCTACTCTATCGGATTTTTGCCAGATTGCTTATAACCGTTAGAATATATGGGTTAGTGGATTGCATTTCCGTAGTAGTGTTTACAAAATGCGCAATCTCGATATGACGCAGCCCCTAGTTCCTCCCGTCGCCCACATGGTCGCAGGCGCGACCAAACGCCTTCTTTGCCCCCAGAATATTCACCGGGGGATGAAGAAACAATTACACCTGGCGCACCAAAGAGAAGTACACATGGCCGACTTCGATCTATCGCAGAGGTCTTGCGTAATTTTTCTCCTACCCTCACAGACGCGGACAAACCGGCTTTTACTAGGATCCTAGCGGAGAAGCTGGATGAGGTCGCATCCGATGCAACCCCAACAGCTTCCTCCCAGCCTATGATACGCTCCCATGAAAAGGAGTATTCTCACTCTAGTCATGGTAGGCGTAATCGACTACCATCCGGATCACTTCGGCACGACAAATCCAGACGCGTGGGAAGTTCTCGTGATCAGGATCAAATTCCTATGCATTCTCGTCTGGGACCACGTGGTGAGTCCCCATCATGTGAAATCTCTCATGGTGAAACCGCGGAACTCTCCACAGCCCCTATGTTGGCTGTAAAACTTTCTCGCCAGGCTTCCGTGCGGTCGTCTGGCTGGATAAGTTCAAGCCGGGGGCTATTGAGAGGTTTGATGGGACCCAGAATCTGTCGGAGTTCCTTCAAATTTACATCACCGCTATCCAAGCGGTGGGTGGGGATGATCGCGTCATGGCCAATTACTTGCCAATGGTCCTTGAGGCACTGGCAAGGACCTGGCTATTCAATCAGCCCGAGGGTTCGATATATAACTGGGAAATATTGTGCGACGCCATCCTCAACAATTTCCAGAATTGTTATCAGAAATTCGGGAAAGAAGACGATCTTCATCGTCTACGACAAACCTCTATGGAAACTCTTCGCCAGTTTGTCAAAAGGTTTGTCGGGGTGAGAAATACCATCCCAAACATATCCGTGAACTCCGTTATCAGGGCGTTTAAGCACTTCGTTCGGTATCGGAGGTTCACGGAAGATCTACTTATCCACCCTCCTCGATCAGTAGCCGATCTCTTTGATATGGTTGACCGCTACTCTAACGCGGCTGAGGCCGTTGAGTGGAATAGGATGGTGGATAAAGAGAATTTACCACCACAACTAGCTCTCAAGGACGTGAAAAAAGAGGATACAGGCAAGAAGCTGGAGTCTTCATTGGGCGGGAAATCAAAGAAGTCAAAAAAGAATCGAACCAGACAGTACCGGGAGGTCGCAGTCGCAGAAAAGCCTCCATCAGCGAAAGGTAATAAGGTTTTATTTAAAAATAAAACTGCTTCTGGTGGCCACAACGCCGACTAGCCAGAAAAACCGACTAACCCGCAAGAAGGCAAGAAGTGGTGTCCGATCCACAACTCTCCGGGGCACCACCTCAAGAACTACCGGAGCTGGTTGAAGCAACTAGATGACTTCTACCAGGGAATTGGGCCAATGCCAACTTTGCCACCACAAGAGCAGACTTGCGGACTCAGAGACGCCGATGGGGACGAAGAAATGTCCTATCAGGTACCTCGTAATTATGTTAATGTCATTTTTGGAGGTTCCTCCTCTTTTGTTTCTAAACGTCAGTTTAAAGCATTCTATCAAGAGGTGAGCCAAGCGGAAGTTCCCCTTAGCAAACCTCAATACCCTCGTTGGTCAGACACTCTTTTGACATTTGATCACTTTGATTGTCCCGTTGGGCTTACTCGACCATTGAGACTACCTCTGGTCATTACCCCAATTATCAGTAATGCGAGGGTCGAAAGGGTCTTGATCGATGGAGGTAGTTCCTTGGACATTTTATTGGTCAAGGCATTGGACGAGATGCAAATCCCTCATTCGAAAATCAAACCCATAATTCATCCGTTTTATGGGATAATTCCTGGTCCCTCGATGATGCCAATGGGACAGGTGGTGCTCCCAGTGACACTGGGTGAATCGGATAATTTTTGAACAGAATTGGTTACTTTTGACGTAATTGATTGTGATTCGGCTTATAACACCATTTTTGGTAGGCCAACTCTCGCTAAATTTATTATGGCGACGCACTATGCTTATCAATGGGGCAAGTTACTTGGCCCCAAAGGCGTTATCTCAGTCCGAGGCAGCCGCAATGTGGCATTGACTTGCGATCGGTTATCTCTGGAGATAATAGATCAACTTCCCCTCCGGGATGTCAAGATCACCACCACAGCTGCGGATACGATCAAGGTAGCCCCTCGATCAGGGGAAAAGCTGAAACTGGTTCCTTTATGCCCAGATGATCCATCTAGAACAATTCGGGTTGGATCAGGCCTGGATAACAAATAGGAACTCGAACTCATTACTTTCCTCTGGGCTAATGCAGATGTGTTTGCGTGGAAACCATCCGACATGCCCGGTGTCCCAAGGGAGGTAATTGAGCACAGGTTAGCAATTCGACTTGGACAACGACCAATAAAGCAAAAGCTCATATGCTTTGCTGTTGATCGGCAAGAAGCTATCCGCGTGGAGTTAGATAAACTCCAAACGGCTAGATTTATTCGCGAAGTTGATCATCCGGAATGGCTGGCAAATCCGGTCATGGTTCGTAAGTCAAATGGTAAGTGGCGCATGTGCGTCAATTACACCAGCCTAAACAGTGTCTGCCCGAAGGATGACTTTCCCCTTGCCCGCATCGATCAGTTGGTCGACTCTACTGCGGGTTGCGAACTGATGAGCTTCCTAGATGCTTACTCAGGCTATCATCAAATTAGCATGGCAGAATAAGATGAAGAGAAGACTGCCTTCATCACACCATTTGGCACCTACTGCTACGTCAGAATGCCATGTGGTCTCAAGAACGCCAGTTCCACGTATTAGCGCTTGATGCAAAAGACCTTTTTTTCCCAGATGGGGCGTAATCTGGAAGCTTACGTGGACGATTTGGTTGTGAAAAGCTTGAAAAACTTGACTCATTTAAATGATCTTGCTGAAACCTTCTGTAATTTAAACCGATTTGGAATAAAATTAAACCCAGAAAAATGTTCTTTTGAGGTTTCATCTGGTAAACTTCTAGGATTTCTCGTTTGTTTTAGAGGAATCGAGGTTAACCCTGAAAAAATCAGGGCCATTGAGCAAATGAGGTCTCCTTCGACCATGAAGGATGTCCAGTGCCTAGCAGGTCGCATGGCGGTTCTAAGTCGATTTATATCGCGACTAAGGGAAAGAGGATTACCTTTTTTCAAAGCTCTTCGAAAACACCATGGTTTTACCTGGTCTGACGAAGCCGAGAAAGCGTTCAACAAGGAGGTTAAAGCGTACTTATCCAGTCCGCCAGTGTTGGTTTCTCCGATCACAGGGGAACCACTATTTCTTTACTTGGCGGCCACACCTCACGCGGTCAGCGCGGTTCTGATCACAGAAAGAGAAGGTGTGCAACAACCCTTCTATTACGTAAGCAAGGTACTTCATGGTACTAAGGAGCGCTACCCTGAGGTCCAGAAGATACTTTACGCGCTACTGATGGCTTCCCGCAAGCTCCGACATTACTTTTAGGCACATAAAATTATAGTGCCCTCGTCCTTTCCTTTGGGAGATATTATTCAAAACCCAGAAAAGTCTGGTCGGGTCGCGAAGTGGACTGTGAAACTTGGAGCATTTGACATTCATTTCACCCCTCGCACGGCGGTCAAGTCTCAGATCCTTGCAGGCTTTGTGGTCGAGTCGACTAACCCTGACCCACCTATGCAAGAATCTAAAGACTTATCATGCACCAACCACTGGACGATGTATTTTGACGGTTCTCGCAGTTTTCAACACTCGGGGGCTGAAGTGGTCTTAATCACGCCTCAGGGCAACCAACTCAAGTATGTCATTCAATTACATTTTGTTGCGACTAACAATGCAGTAGAATATGAGTCTTATTGCAGGGCTCCGGGCAGCAAAATTCGTCGGAGTCCGTCGATTAGTGGTGAGGGGAGACTCACAGCTAGTCGTGAACCAGGTAAACAAGGAGTACACCACCTCTGATGAGACAATGACTCATTACCTGGGGGAAGTGAGGAGATTAGAAAAACACTTCAGTCATTTCGAAGTCCAATACATCCCGCGAAAGGACAACATTCTCGCAGACCAATTATCTAAAATTGGATCCTCACGTACATCTGCTCTGGCAGGAGTGTTCGTCGAACACTTAGAACATCCTTCGATCATGACTACAGTCGAAGATGACCCGGTGACAGTCTGCGTTACCAACCTTAGACATGAAGAAGATTGGACCCATCCATTGAGGGTCTATCTCGAACATGGGACCTTGCCCAAGGATGAAACCGAAATTGATCGGTTGATTCGAAAAGCGCGCTTATACAAACTTATAGAAGGGGTTTTGTATAAGAAGGATACTCAAGGAGTATTCATGCGTTGTATTTCTCAAGAGGAAGATAAGTCCCTCTTGAAACAAATCCATGACAGTGTGTGTGGTGTACACGCGTCATTTCGCACACTGATCGAGAAAGCTTTCCGACAGGGTTGTTACTGGCCTTCGGCACTCGATGATGCCAAATACTTGGTCAAGACATGCCCGCAGTGTCAATTTCATGCAAGACAGGTTCATCAGCCCGCATATGCCTTGAAAACTATCCCTTTAGCATGGCCCTTTGCGATCTGGGGGATAGATATTGTGGGACCTATGCCACAGGCGGTTAATGGGTACAAGTTCTTGTTCGTAGCTATTGACACGTTTACAAAGTGGATCGAGATTGAACCAGTCCATAATGTCATCACTGCTGCGGCATAGAAGTTCTTTCATAAGAACGTCGTTACCCGATTTGGTGTTCCAAGTCGTCTCATTACTGATAATGGTTCTCAGTTCGCTAGCAGTCTCTTTCTGGACTATTGCGACAATATTGGAACTAAGGTATACTTTGCTTCTATAGCTCATCCACAGAGCAATGGTGCTGTCAAACATGCCAACGGGCATATATTACAGGGCATCAAAAATGCATTTTCGATCGCCTTAAGATGCGCTCGGGGGCTTGGGTAGATGAACTCTACTCCGTTCTGTTGGCATTACGTACTACCTGTAGTCGAGCCACCGGTGAGACACCTTTCCAATTGGTATATGGCGCTGAGGCGATGTTGCCCATGGAAATTCATATTGGTTCTGTTCGAGTAGATCAAGTCGATCGGATTGATCAAGTTGAACAACGTACTCAGGATTTAACCCTCCTCGAAGAAAAGAGTGATCGAGCATTGATAAAGTCAGTGGTATATTTGCAAGCTTTGTGAAAATTTCATAGCAAAAGGGTGCGGCCACGTAGTCTTCACGTGGGTGATTTGGTTTTACGAAACATACAAAACCAGTTTAAACGCAATAAGTTTTCTCCCCAGTGGGAAGGACCTTACATTGTTGTTTCAGTACCGCGACCAGGATCAGCTCGGTTAGCAATGGAGGATGGCAGAATCTTGTCCAATACTTGGAACATCGATCAACTACGCAAGTTTTACGTGTAAATTCTCCAATCTTTTTTCCTGTTCAATTAGCATGGTTTAACAAAAAATCATGAGTACTTTTATTCGGCTCATGTTACATTCGTTTCTTTATTTGCTATACCTATAACGAGCCTTGCTCGGGGGCTAATCGCCGATAATAATCTTGCTACAATATCCTAACCGGATTCACTGGCCGATCTCATGGTCACATCCAGATAAGACATCCCTCAATAAGCCTTTTCTCAATGCACACGGGACTTACTGGCATGTTCCTGATCATTCGAGTGGCTGCCAGTTCGTAATAAGGCCAGGTGTCGTATTAAGGTCAGTATCGGTATGATCGGATGATCGTATCTAAATTGAACATTTCTGAGAACACCCATATTTCTTCCTGAGATTATAATACCAAGTGTTCAGTACTTATGATCTCAGGAGGGGGCTAAGGGAATATGGTCATAACATGAAATGAAGAAAAGTACTTTCTTTTTCAAAACTTAAGGCATGCATCTGCATTGTATAATTACATGTTTGCAGGTACAAAAATTGTTACATCAACAATCAAAATAAGCCAAGTTCTTTCAAGAGATTTTTGATCAAGGGCCTGACTTCCTCCATTATGGCTTCAAGCTGATCTTCACTCTCGATTTCTGCATCTCTGACCACTGGATTCAAATCAAGATCAGGGCCGTGGTGAAAACGGAGTCTGCAGAGGATGGCGGAGGCAACAGATTGTACGTTTGTCCTCATCACCTCTTTCTGTCTCCTTGTATCTTCAGGAAGATATTCGAGAAGTGATTCAGCCTAAGTCGCAACCAATGTGGCTAACTCGCTGAAGCTAGGATTGATCTTTTGAGATTCGACCACATCGGCTTTGAGTAGAGTTGCCACCGTCTTCAGCTTTTCGAAGACGGTCGTTTGAGCATTGCTGCCGGATGCAATCATTGCTTTCAAATTTTCGTTCTCCATGCAGACAATATCAATCTTCGAACTTTGGAGCTCGATGGTCGTCTGAAGGTCATTCTTTTCTTTTGAAAGAAGGCTTATTTGATCCCCTTGTGCTGCATGAACACGGCAGTCAATTTTTTTCAGCAGTTCATGTAACGAAATAATGTTTTCTGGTCGGAAGTAGACTTACAAGAAAGCTTTAACTGCGCTTCGCGAAGTTCCCTCTCTAGAGAAGAACATCTCGCGGCTGCAGCTTCTTCTTGATTCTCCCAATCAGCCATGCTCTTGTTCAGAAAGGCATTTTCTCTGTAACAAGGAAGACAATCAGCTACGCTTAAATACGGATTCAAGTTAGCACGAATAAGAAGAATCACACTTACTGTTGCAGCCGGCTGATCTCCCATTGCACGACCTCGATATGCTTTGCTATAGCTATTGATCTGGTCGCCACCCGGGTCAAGTCCTGGAACACGATAAGAAATTGCTCTTAAAGCTTGGATACTCCTAAGTTTCTGCGAGCTCGAAAATAATAAAAAGAGTTTTTTGCGTACCTCTATGTAATCGCTGAATGAGCTGCTCTCAACGTCAGCGTGAGGTCGAGCCTCAAGACTTGTTGTGCCCACAGCAGGGGCAGTAGATGATCTTTCCTGCTGATCCCCCTCTGTGGCCGGGACTGCGGTTTCCATCCCTTGGGATTGGATCTCCACTGCCATTCCCTCCACGATGGCCTGAAGAACTTCTTCGACCATGGGAGTAGAACTTGGCTCTCCCGCAACCTCTATTGTAGGTGTCGTGCCAAGGCTTGTCGAGGTCACCGGAGTGCTCAGCGCAGCATCCCTGCGCCTAAAAATAAACAAACAGATTGTGAGGTAGAATGCCTCCTGTCGATCATCTCGATATGGCAATAGGGAAAATTCTTACTTCATTCGAAACCCTACCCATGGCTTGGGTTTCGATGATGAGCTCCTGGGAGAAAGAAGCCCACTGGGTTCTCCTGGGGAGGTATCGTCCTCTGTCCTTGTTTTCCTTTTCTTAAATAGGACAGTATCCTCTTCTCCCTGTATGTACACAATCTCATGGGTATATGCAGAGGAATGACAAAATACAAGATTGTGAGGATTCTTACCACGGTCGCTCCCTCGATCAGTAAGGGAGGAGTTGTCAGTCCTGAGGCTTCACAAGCCTCAAGCGCAAGGGTTTCGCCCGTAACCACAAGATTGTCAGTGGTCGCGGCGCCCAGTGTAGCAATCCCCGTCCCTGCATTCAGGGACAAGACTTCGTCGGTCCGGGGGGAGGATGACCTCTCTGGGATGCTTGTCTCCAGAAGGTCAGTCGCCTTCCTCTTGCGACGAATTAGAGGAACGTCGTCTTCCTCATCCTCACTCCCCTCACCCTATACGACTAAGAAGTAATTCTTATTCGCACTTGAGGGTACATGGAGCAAAGAGAATCTTACCGCGATCTTCTTCGCGGTTGTGGTTTTCTTTTTCGAAGAAGCCCCTCCTAAGACCTTCTTAGGTTTCTCAGAAGCAGGCTCCTTCGTTACCCGACATGAAGAGGCTTTCTTCACCCTCTTCACCGCTGATCCCCCAGAGGATCCAGTGTCATCACCAAGATGTTTCATCCCGATAGAACGCCCTTTCAGCAGTTGCATCATTCCAAAATTTTGATTTGGTAAGAAAGAGGCGGTACACGAATCCAAACAGATGTTTCCAAGAGAAGTCATACCTTTTTGCATTCCAGTTTCATATCATCGCTTGCATTTATTAAGCTCTGAGGGCGAAGCGACCCTTTAACTCCTTTATTGCGGCATTGTAAGGCCGTAGAAGGTAGTTCGTCTGTTTTTCAATTTTGGACAACGAGAGAACTGTGTCACAAAAAGAAACAACTTACTCGATACGTCTTTATTCATCAATAGAGTTGTAGGCTTTGTAAACCAGAGGACATACCTGTATTGTAATCTAGGGTGCTGTCTGCCATGGACTCCACCTCCCAAGCCGGATGCTCCCTCTCACGCAGGGGGCTCATCCTGTTCTTCACAAAGTCACAGATGATGTCACGTGTTGTTAGTCCCTGTTGGACCAGGTGAAGAATGGCTTTGGCCTACTTCTCTAAGTCTACACTTAGAGAGGGAATGGAGTCCATCTCACTGTCTTTCTCTGGTTGGGAGTTCGCAAACCAGAGTCCGCTCTCCGACGGAGGGGTACAGTAGAACCATTTGTGATGCCACCCATGCACCGAGTCCCGCAGAGGGGGAAATGGGTACTCTTTCTTCTCCCTTATGCGGAAGTAGATGCACTCAGCGGTGTTGGCACTCTTTGACCACGCCGAGAAGTAAAAGCGTCGGAAAAGCTCCACGCTTGGCAGCACTCCAACGAATGCTTCACATAAGTGCTGAAAGATCGCCAGGATCAGAACAGCATTTGGGTGGAGATTCACCAACTCCAACCCATAATGGTTGAGGATTCCCCGAAGGAACTCGCTTTCCGGAAATCAAAACCCACTGCGCAAGTACTCCTTGAAGATCACCAGTTCACCTTCGTGAACGGCTGGGGTTTATTCGTTTTTCTCCGCTAGCCGTCAGTTGATCAGCAGCCGTGGGGGGAGAATTTCTTCTTTCTCTAGTGCCACCAGGCTCTCCTCCGTGTGGTGGACAGATCGGCTCCAGGACACCATTACTGCAGAGGATTGTGGAAAAAGGCAATGGCTTGGGAGACGATGAAGATGAGGTATGCAAAAGAGGGTTTTTGTGCGGCGAAAATGTCCAAGGCAACAAAGGGTTTGGTTGTGAAGCTTCTCCAGTAAGCTACCTTTTCCTTTTATATGGCCGAGACAACCCTTCACCAGATATTTTATTAATTTCCCATAATAGGTTCCTTTCCTCTTGGAACCCGTTATCCATACCTAGTAATGAATCCGAAATAAAATGTATCTTTATCATTTTATTTCACATTCGGGAGCTATGGTACAAATAAAAATTTGGGAAATTCTTAGAGTTTATCAAGGAAGTGATCCCTTATGACTTTGGGATAAACTTATATCTTTATACTGATCGCAATGCAATTCTGTGATTGCTGCAAAGTAGGTGATCACAACATCTGTGGTCGCCGTATGGTCAAGATACTGTTCTTTGGTCATTACTCTAGTTCTGATTGCAGTATACGACCTCAATGTTATTCTAAGACCGAAGAACTAACCTGAGCCGGTTTCGAACAAAAACCTACCTGTGTATGTTTGGTCACGGAGGCATTCTTGTGTAACCTCTTCTTTACACAGATAGTATAAAAAACCTTAATTTGGGATTATAAGTTTTACATAATGTCTTTAAGGGATCAAGTATGTAAGGAAATGAAATTTTTTATTATTACTGGCAATCTTTACGTACAAAAGGGACACAGGCGACCAAAGCATCAACCTGGTCCGATAGCCGCTTACAAAGTTCTCCCAGGGACATGTTAACATCAGTGGGATCAACACTGACTGCCCCAAGAGAACTGGCTAAAGCCCTAAGCCTATCTACGTCATCCCGCAGCAAAGGAGTGCAGCTATTCCTTATTGTGTCTGAGAGTTCTTGTTGTTGCCGAGCGTAGTCTCTCTCCAAGCGGAACTGGCGCGCCTCTTCATGGAAACCGTCATAACATTCTGCCAGGTGCATAATAGCCGAGGACATCTCCTCAGTCTTCTTTTCCAGAGCCTCTTTTTCTTCTTTGAGAGCTCTGTACAAGGCTACTCTTTCACAAAAGAGAGCCTGGACCCTAGCGAGCTAATCGCTGAGAGATCTAGAAGCACTTGCCTCCTGCATTTGTTCCTGCATGGGTTAAGTTCAACCAGAAAAAATAACCTAGCAGAGAAACTGGAGGTAAGGTTAAAGAAACAAAGGAGGAAACCTGGGATATAGGCTGGGTTGCAAAAGATGAGGATGGAAGTGCAATCTTCCCACCAGAAAGTAGATCACCCGACAAAAGCTGATGAGAAAGTGTTGATGGTGTGAGACTTTCCCCAGAAGCAGAAGGAAGCTTTGAATGATTGTTATGGATCTCCAAAGGTGGAGATGAGGGTTCAACCTGTTGAGTTGCATGGACAGGGAGAACTACATGGGACAAGGAAGGAGAGCGCAATGATGCGTCCCCAACCTTTGCACCCATGAATGCAGCTCCACTAGAGGATCCTTCTCGAACGCTTCGACTCCTCATCTTCTCTTTCACAATGTCAACCTCCATGGGATCGTCAGCCACGCCCTCCCCGGTAAGAACTCTAAATCTCCTGGGTTTACCCTTGTATTGTTAATCCATGTTCAGTACATTCTTGACCTGTTGATTTGCACAGGGAATGGGAGCCGTGGAAGACACTGGCAAAGTGAAGGCCGAACTGAGGGCCCTCCAGGAGGAGCACAAGCTCCTTACGGACAAGCACACTCAGCTACGGCTTGACCTTGACGATCTCTTCCAACGCATTCAGCGCATGAAGACGGATGGTGACAATGCTAGGGCGAGGACGAGGCGTCTTCGCGAGGAGAAAAAAGCCGCGGATATGACCATCGCTGGCTGCGGTTTGACTATGAAGGATACCATAGAGAAGCTGAGGGAGGTCGCAGGCCTTCTCGACGGGGTAGTAGTTGATCCTAGGGACAACTTGTCGCTAGAGGAGTCCTGCGTCCTGGCTGCAAGTCAAACTGACTCTATTCTACATGCAGCCAGGGCTAAGACCACCCCTTGACCTAGCATTTTGGGTTTTATTTTTTTTTATAAGTGATAAAACAACAATGAATGAGCAATTTCTTTTTATGTCAATTTTCCAATTTTCCGGCTATCTTCCCTCTTTCTTTATCATTCTGCAACTTTCAAGCACGGTCTGTTTGATGTTAAATTGTGTTTACCTTTTCATTTTCTGACGGTATTTTGTTGTTTTTACCGATAGAAAAATGAAACCCAATACTATAATCTCAGGAACTTAATTAAAAAAAATTTCTGGGGAAAATTGGTCTCACGGGATTTTATTGTTTATACCGATAGAAAAAAGGAATCCCTACTTCAAATATTTTTCCGGGAAATTTACTTGTTCTATCGGTAGTATTTTGTTGTATCGATAGAAACGGACATAATTCTATCGGTATTATTTTGTTGTACCGATAGAAAAGGTCATCCACTACTTTATTACTCGTACACGGCCCCTTGAGTTTCCCTCCAGTCGAATAGTTCCAACTTAGAGCACTGCGTCTCTTTGAGAGCGAAGAAAACCACAACCTCCGCCGTGACCACTCACTTCCTCTCTCCCACACGACGATCGCCGGCTGGACACTGGTTCGCCACTGCCACCGGTTCTTATTTTCGTCCTTCGCCGGCCGCCGCTGCGTTCTACACCGCCTCTCCATCACCACAACTGATCGCCGTAAATACCCTAATTCGTCGTTCTATTTCCAGCATCTTCCTTATTTGATCCTAGTGTTTTGCACGTACTAATTCTTCGAGTTTTGCAATTACACTAGGGTTCCCTATTGTGTTGGATTATATACATTCCGCAGGAAATGTTGATTTAAATTAGGGTTGACATAATATGTTCCAGTGCTATAATGAACCTATTTTGAGATTTTAACTTATCTATACTGTTGTATGTGTGATCAATTGTATGCAACTGCCATGTAATACACATTATATGTTGGAGTTGTTTTTACACATATTCTATCGGTATCTCCTGTATTTGGCGATAGAAACAATTTGTCTGGTCTATCGGCAGCTCTTGTGTTTACCGATAGAAAATATTTCTGAACAAGTATTAAAACTTTGGATCTGGAAGGACATGAGGCATGCAATGTACTAGTTTGGTTGGGAATTTTTACTCACTTGGTATGAATATATGGCAATGTGGATGGGTCTTCGATGTATATGTTTCAAATGCATATACATATATGACTTTTCCCAAACTAATAGATGTGATGAAGTCCTGATGACTTGCATACAGGTAATGCTAAAGATAACCAAGAGAGGGTTCTATAGACCATATTATTCCTTTTTTGGTTGTGACCTACTTTCTGTGCTACTTCAATATCTTTATATTCCATTAGCATTAGGTTTGTCAGATTATGCACAGTGGCACTTAGATGCTTGTGTGCATATTTACGTGTGAAATAATAATGCTGGCCCATGAATATTAGTATAGAAAATCATTGAGAATGTTATGTGATGACAGTGAATAGTGGCTTATCAACAAAATTCCATATATAGAAAACATTGTTATTTTCTATCAGTATCTCACGTGTTTGCCGATAGAAAAATTGTTATGTTCTATCGGCAGATCATGTGTTTACCGATAGAAAATATTTCTGAACAGTTCAGGAAGTAATTTATGCATGTATTTCTTTTAGTATTATTTTCTACGGACATCCCTTTTGCAGCCCTAATTAGTCTCTAGTCCTGGGCTGAGTTATGGAACTCCAAGAAGAATTAATTGCCATATGTTGCCTGCTTCCTATATGAAAATGTGTAGACGAAAACGCTGAGAAATAGAATCTTATCTTGTATTGCATGGTAGCTTTTGTGTTTACCGATGGAAAAAATATTTAAAATAGGTCCTTTTTCTTTGTAAAATGATTTGGTTTGTGTTTCCATTAAATTGTTGATAGTTTGTTGATGGTTTTGTAGGGAAAGACATGTCATCGTCTTCATCGGATGGTACTAGTGGTTCGACTAGGGCCAACCCCAACGTAACTGAAGATGCAGCTGTTACATCCCAGCGCAAGAGTGTGGGGTGAGGCGCGATGACGTTGGGCCGTTTGGCCAAACGCACGGATCTTTCTTGTGAGTTCAACCAATTTGGGAGGCCAATTGGAAAGAATGCTGGGAAGTACGCGGCCTACGTTGGGCTGTTGGCGAAAGAAAGGGTGAAGATCGCCGTGCAGAGCTGGAAGGACGTGATGGCGGACGAGAGGGATAGGTTGTGGGCGGAAGTGAAGGTTAAATTAACTGAAATCGCTGAACTCTTTCGTAATCACGTTCTCTTGGCTTATACTAAAGTTAACTAACTCGTGATTAATTGTATGCATTTTTTGAAAACAAGCTAAGTGGAATATCCCCGACGATACACCTAGGACGGCCTGCTTGAAGGACATGAACGGAACATGGAAAACCTTTAAGAGCTGGCTCGTCAGTAACTTCCTCGCTGCGGGGAAATCTCCTTGCGAGAAATACCCCTTCATATCGGAGGAGGTATGGGAGGAATTCACCAAGCAGAAGGGGACTGAGGAGTTCAAGGCCCTTAGCGAGAAGAATAGGGCGATCCAGAAGAGGAATGACCACCCGCATTGGCTCGGATCCCGAGGCTATGCAGGGAAGGAGGAGCAGTGGAAGAAGGAAGACGAGCAAAATCCTGTCATCGACACCCCTGAGTTGCCGCTCTCCGAGATCCGAGATGAGAGGTGCAAGTGATGGTGGAGGGGGAGGGGGTCCGTGTCATCCACGGGGTCTGTGCAGTTTGCAACCCCTGGGGACGTCGACGTTGTGAGGCGAATGGTAAGTTGGCTAACCTCGTAAACTATGTGCGCACAAGTGTATATAAGGCAATTTGTCTCATAAGGTACCTTTAAATGTAACATATCTCTTTTGAGAAGGAGGCAGTGGAGGGATTGTTTACCCCACAGAGGGAGAACGGCATCCTCACCCGGGCTCTAAGAAATAAGGAGCATCCCAGGCGGACACGGGCCGTGAGAGCCATTGTGTCGTGGAAGGCCGGTTTCGCAGATCCGGCTCTACCGAGGAAGAAGGCCCGCTCCGGGAAGGAAAAGGAAGCGGAGCTCTCTGATAAGATACGGGCTGAGGTACTGGCGAAGCTCTCCGATAAGATACGGGCTGAGGTGCAGTCTGAGGTCGTACAAATAAGGGAAGAGTTTGCACGGTTGAGAGATGCATTGCTGGCCAAGAGTGCAGATGCGGATCCCCAGTGCGACGGTACCCCGCGGGGTCAGATAAGCAGTTGCGCTTCGAAGGTCCTCGCGGATCTAGTGGATCTACTTGAGGTACTACAAGCCTTCATCTATGCACTTAAGTTGTTGCCACTCCCATTCTGTTAGAGTTGTTTCGCTTACCTGTTTTAATATTTACAAATTTGCAGAAGCCGAAGGGTTGCATCCTACTGAATCACCTAGGCGACAGGCAGGAAGTGGTTGGACACGGCTTCGTATATCCGTCTGGGCCGGATGTCCGGGTCCATTGCGTACCTCTGCGGTTGGGGTTTGCAAAGGTACAGGTGGACATGGCCATGCCGAGCTACAACGATTCTCCGTTGGCAGTCCCAACAAAGGAATTGCAGACACTTGCTGAGGCAGTGGGCTCCTACGTACAGTGGCCCAAGAAGTGTCTTCTAATACAACCGGTAAATCCTACACATTTTAGATTACATCCTACTCAGTACACTCAACTTGCAAAATCTAACATACGTGCTCCTTAATTGAAGTGGCTTGCCGCCGGGCCACCAGGGGACTGCGCCCCCAGCTCGGGGCAAGAGGCATGATCTCGTGCAACCCTGGACACATCAAAGACGGCCTCGACCCCACCCACCGCATCCACGCCTTCACCTCGGAAGAAAGCCGCCATCACCTCGCCCTTGCCTTCGAAGGTACGCGCTCAGTCCCCGGCAAAAGGCAAGGGCAAAGGCAAGGGAAAAGGGCGACAGGGATAGCCGGAAAGGTTCAGGAACGGGTTCCCACTCATGTCGGAGGCAACTTTGCGCAAATTGGATCGATCAACCAAAGACCTCCACAAGTGGTACCTACACTGAGCTCGGCGCAATCTGAACTTCTTAGTTCCCTACAGGCTTGGGCAGTTCCACCGTGAGCCCGGGAGTATATTCGTGGCACACGAGGATCTGTTCGACCTCTACAACTGGCGGGAGCTCGATATGTCCATCATACGGACTGGAGTCCTGTGAGTTTACTGATGCTATGTATTGCTGCTTTCTAACTCTGTTTGCTAACTCTGTATTGTTGTAGTTCATTTGAAATGTAGTAACTTTCTGTGCAATACTAATGTCGTCCTTTGCATGCAGGTGCATGTATAGGCTAGCATCGGAGGCTACGTGTGACAAGGTGGGTTTCCTTGACCCAGAGAAAATAAGCCTCATGATGCTAGAGCACGACGCCGCGCATGCTGAGCAGTACATATCTAAGGCGCTGATGGCGCAGCAGGACAGGGAGTTCATTCTGGTGCCGTACCACTAAAGGTTAGTGTATTTCATACTAATTTAACTCAATCTTGTATGTTACACCTGAGGTATACTTTGAGCTAGTGGTCCTCTTTTATGTACAATGCAGAGGCCACTGGATCCTCATCGTGATCTGTCCGCCGAGGAACGAGGTGTACTACCTCGATTCGATGCGTGACAGATTATCGATCGAATATGTTGTCAACGGGAATATGGAGGCGTAAGTAACTTATATGTTTGGTTTAAATTTTGACCTCACTAGCTAATGATAATACATTAACCGGCAGTACTAACTGAAATGCAGGGCTTTTGATAAATATGTGTCCGCTGGAGGGAGGCATGCCGCACCGCAGGGCTCCCTACTAGCTTGGAAAGAATATGAGGTACTCACGAGACTTTTTGTTTATGCTTAATTAGTTTATGGAAACAATAGCTAACATGTCTTCGCATATGCAATTATCTCAGTGCCATCAGCAGCCGCAATCGTGGGAATGCGGGTTTTATGTGCTGCGCTACATGTACGACTTAGTGCAGACAAACTTTGCCCAATTCCCCCAGGTAAGCATCGATAGCTAACTCAAATTTGAAAATTGGGTGTCACGTTCTAAATTAGGAAGTTAGTTACTCAGTATTCACACATGCTTGCAGATCGCCATGTCGAAAGACCAATACGAAAATGCAAAGATTAGAGATCTTCGACAAATCTGGGCTCAATATGTCATGGAGGAAGTTGCGCCCAACCATCCGCCATGACAATTTTCTCTTTTTCGTGTACTCTGTGCATAGACTGTTTATATACATGTGAATAAATATAGAGGTGAATAAATGTCCACATTGGATTGAAATTTGTATTTGTCCATATATATGTGAATAGATGTGAATAACTGTATAATGTGTCAATCTGTTCTGTGAATTTACCTTTCTTTGCATCTGTACTGTATTGTGTATCGAATCTATACTTTATTGCATCTGTACTGTATATGTGAATGAACTGTATTGTGAATGTAAATAACGTACTGTATATGTGAATGTTCTATCGGTAAATTCATTCACAACCGAGAGACTACTACCACTTTTCTATCGGTAAACTCATCCACAACCGAGAGACTATTGTCGTTTTTTCTATCGGTACACTCAAAATTAACCGTTAGAAGAGTGTGACTTTTCCTGCCGGTGAACTCATCCACAACCGAGAGACTACTGTCGTTTTTTCTATCGGTACACTCAAAATTAACCGTTAGAAGAGTGTGACTTTTGCTGCCGGTGAACTCATACGAAAACCGAGAGAGCACAATCGTTTTTTCTATCGGTAAACTCATTTCCAACCGAGAGAGTACTAAGGTTTTGTCTGTCGGTAAACTCGTAATTAACCGTTAGAAAAGTGGTACTTTCCCTGCCGCTAAACGTCAGACTACGACGGGTTTTCTATCGGTACACTCCTAAGATGCCGATAGAATAGTGTTGTTCTTCTATCAGATATTTACCGATAGAAAATGTTTGGTCTTGTTCTATCGTGTCTATCTCTATCGGTACAGATTCCGATAGTAAAAGGGTGTTTTTTACCGATAGAAGAAAGCTTTTCTGTACTAGTGTAAATCGGAGTAAAGTGCAAGTAAAAAAGAATGCTCTTCTTTAAGTGCTCTATACTTCTTCTTTGTGATTCCAAAAGCATCATTTAATTCACTAATCATTTCAACTAGATCATCATATGAAGGGTCAAGAGAGTGTACCTTCTCATCACCTTTAGCCATAAGGCAAAAGGATGAACTTGTCGATGTGTTGTTGTTTCCAAGAGCTAATCCGACTAGCTTCTTGGAACAACCCTCTTCATCATTGGAGTCGGAATCAGAGCTCTCTTTTCCGGACATCCATTCTCCGAAGCATGCTTCTTGGTTTCCGCCATTGTTTTTGAAGAATTTCTTCTTCTTATAATCTCTCTTCTTCTTATCCCAAGTCTTGTTCTTATTTGGGCATCTTGAAGCTATATGTCTCTTTCATGACATTCATAGTATATGATGTCCTCGAAATTTGCTTGCTTTGACCCCTTTGGTCTTGTGTCGATGTTAACTCCCTTCTTGTGCAACTTACAAAGAAGTTTTTTGGTGTTCTTTACAAGAAGGGCTAGATCCTCATCAGAGGAGCCATCGTTTGAATCACCTTTGAAGTTGGCTTTGAATGCCAAGTTCTTGTTTTTGTCTCTGATAATTCGGCCGCCTCCTTCTTCTTTCGATGCATCTCATGGGTGATGAGGTTCCCATAGAGATCGGTAGGTGTGGTGGATGATAAGTCGGAGTTGGTGAGGACCGTCACAAGAGTGTCGAAACTCTCCGGAAGAGCCCTAAGCATTTTTCTTACAATTTCAATGTTAGTGAAAATAACTCCGAGTCCTTTGAGCTCATTCACAATGTTGTTCAACCGAGAGAATATGGAATCTACAGCTTGGTTGGTGACATGGTGAATATCTCATATCTTTGCCTAACCATTAACAATTTTGCCTCCTTGACCCTAGTGGTGCCCTCATATATCTCCTCGAGGGTGATCCAAACTTTGTGAGTGGTGGTAAGGTTGCTCACACGGTTGAACTCATTTAGGGACAAGCTGGCAAAGAGAGCATTTTTGGCACGGGCATTTAAGTAGAGTTTTCTCCTATCATCACCGGAGTGATTTGCCGAATCAACCGAAGGAGTAAACTCAATCTTAACAATGTCCCAAACATCAAGCCCCATGGCCTCTAGAAAAACCGTCATGCGCACTTTCCAATAGGGATAGTAAGTCCCATCAAAGATAGGCGCACGCCCGGTGTGACCAAGATAAAAACCCTCATTTGAAGCCATCCTCTCTCTAGGCGGTGAAGCCTACTCAAAAGAGAGACCACGCTCTAATACCCGACTAGAGAAGGGTGAATAGGAGACTTTAAAACTTTTCGACTAAAAACAATTTTTGCAAGGAAAAGATAAAGAGAAAATAAACTGAAACAATTTAATAATATTTTACACTAAGAAAAAGTAAGAAAATAAAACACAGTGATTTATCCCGAGGTCTCGGAGACTCGCCCAGTCTCCATACTCCTCGTTGAAGCACTTAAATGAATGAGTCTTACTTCAATATCCACGAAGGATATTTTTCACTAAGATTGCTCCTTCTCCACTCTGGATAGGCGAGCACTGATGCTTTTCACAAAATATGCCGAGCCTCTCCGACAACCTCCGTTAATGAAGAGGTCAACGGCCACACCTCCAAACCGTTTAAGTGAGGGCGTTCACCAAGAGTAACAAGTTGCAAGATCTTTTCTTGACCCCCAACAAATACCAAGAAACTTCTAAGGATGCAAATGAATGCTCTTAGAAGATCTCTCTCAATCACAATGAATGATACTTGATCAAAAGATCAAGATTGGGCTCAAGTGTATATCAAAAAATATATCTCTTGGTTCTTTAGAAAAACTGCTCAAAAAATGTTTATAAACATTGATCAAAATCTGTCAATATAGTGTTTATAAAACTATCAAAAATGTGAACAGAAACTTCTCAAAAATCTGCTCAAACACTGCTCAAAGATCTGCTCAAAAGTGTTTGTAAAACTAATCAAAAATCAGTTTAAATTTTTTTTTATAAAACTGATCAAAAATCTGCTCGAAAAGTGTTTATAAAACTGATCAAAATAGTAGAGAAATCTTCACAAAAAAACTGTTTAAAAACTGCTCAAAAATGTGAACAGAAACTGCTCAAAAATGGTTTTAAAAACTACTCAAAAACAATAGAGAAAATATGCTCAAAAATATTTTAAAAACTGCTCAAAAACAGTAGAGAAAATCTACTCAAGAGTGTTTTATAAACTGCTCAAAAGTAGTAGTGAAAATATGCTCAAAAGTGTTCAAAACTTCTTCTAAAAACTGCTCAAAAGAGTAGAGAGATGATGCTTAAAGGTGTATATGAGAATATGGTTTGAGATGGATGAGAATACTGCTTAAAACACCTATATTTATAGTCCAACCTCTCAGCTAGCCGTTGGGAAGGAAATCAGTACAGCTAATAGCCAGCTGCAACCTCTAACAGCTAGTAAATAGCCGTTGGAATGTTTGGTCGAATGAACAGTGTCTGGTCAAATGAATAGTACTCGAGTGACCTATGGTCGAGTGAACAGTATCTGGTCGAGTGAACAGTACTCAAAAGACCAGTTTTAGTCTCTCTTTGAAATCTATATATTTATCAGATTTTGACCAAGAATATGAACAAATGCGAATGCAATAAATGACCTAAGAGTTTTTCAGTTTTTGCCGAAACTAAAAGATATTTCACAACCCTCTTAATAGTACGGTTAAAAACTAAAAAGAATTTCTATAAAATCTGGTCAAACTCCAAACTCCAAGACCGGTACAATAAACAAGCACTTACCTTAGGTTTTTGCTGCTTCCTTCTTGGCGACCTTGCGCTTGCGATCTTGGCTCGCAACCTCGGGCGACCTTGGCTTGCGACCTGCAGATCAGGGCGACACTGCGACCTTGCGCTTGCGACTCCCATTTGACGTTTCTTCTTTTCACCTAATCTTATTGATTATACTCAAAGCAAATAGATTAGTCCAAGACACTTGTTATCATTTATCATCAAAATCAAGATTAAGGGTCTAGAAGCAACACTATCTACAACTACAAGACCAAAGGCTTTGGCTATGGGGATAGTATTCATAGAGGTATAAACCTAATCTTAATTCTATCACTAAAATCTTGTTATATCTAACTTCTATGTCTCTTCCTTGCATCGTGCACATGCAAAATGTCAGTGGATAGTGGTTTGCCTTACTTGCCGTATGGTAGAAGTCAATTTGCTTTTGCCAATGGAGGCCACCTCTTCCTCTCGCAAACGTTTGGCTCATACACACGAATCGGGGGGGGGGGGGGGGGGGGGGGCTCAAGGCTATAGATTGGCTTCCTGTCGTACATGTGCACCCCGCGATTCTTTTGACACGAAGTCCAATGCCAAAAGAGATGGCACGCTTCCATTGATGCCTGGATCCCCGTTGCCTACACAGCCAACACAAATTGACTCAGGCATTCACGAGTTTGACACAGCAGTAAAGGCACTACAGATAGCGACCAAGGACGACCATGGGTAGGATAAACCCCTCCAACATCATCGAGGGGTCTACATAGCCTCGAGCACATGACACTTATACGCGTTGTCTAAGTATGGACAACAACGGCGGAGACAATGAGTGTGTTACTCATGTATTACACTTATATTAGGTTTAAATAACCATTATACTTTTGTGTATAAATTAGCTTAACTGGTAGTTCTAAAGAGTTATGTCCTTCT
Source organism: Pharus latifolius (assembly GCA_019359835.1). NCBI lineage: Eukaryota > Viridiplantae > Streptophyta > Magnoliopsida > Poales > Poaceae > Pharus > Pharus latifolius. The sequence continues at coordinate 39,058,730 of CM033325.1, forward strand.
GTGTTTGATCTTTTCTATGATTTTGTTTGTGGTTTTGTATGTCTTTCCATGTGTTTTGTATGTGTTACCTCTTTTCTGTAATTTTGTGTGTATGCTTTTTATGTATGCTTTGTTTGTGGCTTTCTATATGTGCCATATATGGAGTAATGAGCAATAATGGTGAGAGTTTGTTAGGTAATGCCACGACAAGAGGCATTACTTTTGGTTATATAATATCATCAGTCATGGCGTAATATTTGTTTTTATATTCTGAGTGACACAGTAATACCATGACATATGGTATTACAAGCGGAAAAATAATACCATTGATAATGTCATCACATACCAACAGTTAACGCCATACAAAAATTACTTCCAGTAGCTACTCTCTCTTATTACACAAAAATGTTTCACCACGATTAAGTATGTTGGTAACATCACAAATAAGGTGCTATTTAGGTGAAATGTAACGCCACAGGTAGCCACCAATTTATATGTAACATTTTCGATTCATGAATTATGCCTGGTTTGAGTCTATTTTGTGAAAATAATCATTTTTTGTGTCAATTTTTCAAATTAATAATAAAAATAATTATTTAATAAAAAAGTCCTCAGAAACCTGACAAAATGAACAAATCCTAAAAGCCACAAATGGAGTCAAATAAAAGAAAAGAAAAGAAAAGAAAAGAAACGATAGCCGCATGTCAGTCTGGGTCTCTTCTGGTTGCCTTGAGAGGGTTCGTCCAGTCAATACCGTCTTTGACATGTAGTTGCAGCCACTGGTGCTCGCTTGTGCAGCTGTGCTTCTCACCTCAACTGAAGAAAAGTAGCGGCTGTGCCTCTGAATTACTCACTTTGCTTTTGATTACTGACCATCCCAGATTTCTTTCTTCCTGCTTCAACTTCGAAGTAAAGTGACCTTTCTTTCACCTCCTCGTCACATCTTCCTCTCCTACCATCTGCAGTTGCTTGCTGGACTTTTCTTGTGTTGCAAGCTTAATTGAGTTTCCATGTTCCAAGAAGCGATGTTTCTCTGAGACCCGTTTCCTCATCACATCTTCTCTTCTACCATCTGCAGTTGCTTGTTGAACTTATATTGTGTTGCAAGCTTAATTTGGTTTCCACGTTCCAAGATATGTTTCTTATGCTAGCTTCTTGTTCTTGTGAGTTAATACAAGAGGCAGAGAAGTGCATGTTGTATCAGGTAGCTCTCTGTCCAAGAATCCATTTGTCCAGTAAAATTGTTCTCCTTTCGAAAGGTTCTTGATCTCTGAAGCAGCCTGACATTGCCCCCCTTGTAAGAGTTGCCTCAATTGAGCAAATTCCTCCCTTAATTGTTCAATTTGTCAGCAAGAACTCTTTTTTCCCCTCTTTTGGTAATATCTGTTTAAAATCTTTTTTGGTCTATGGTGCAATCCATTATGTTGAGCTTAATTTAGTTCCAAGAATGCTAGGTTCTTGTTTGTTATACGAGAGGCTTAGAAAGTAAGAGACTGTCTCTGAGAACCCATTTTTCCAGAAAAATTGTTCTTCTTTAGAAGGTTCTTGATTTTTGATGTAGCCTGCCATTGCCCCCTTGTAGTAGCTGCTTCAATTAAGCAAATTACTCTCTTTATTGTTCAATCTCTAATCAAGAACTCTAGTGTCAAAAAGGGCAATGCATCTTTAGTTCAGTCCTTGCTTATTTCTTAGAATTTCTTTATAGCAACACTTTAAAGATTCAGCATTCTTGTTCTTTTGCTATCTTTTCTTCATGTTTTGATCCAATCCACCACTGTGTATGTCATTTTTGTGCCTCAATTTAGCACTTCCTTGCTAAATTCTTACGACCCTAGTCTCCTAGTTACCAGTTTAGCCCCAATAATGAAATCAAATACTTTACAGATATCTCTTGCAATCTTTCTAAATAACCCAAAATTTTCTTCTTGCAGCATTTCCATTTGCCAATACTACAGCACTGAATTCTGAAGTCCTACCAATGTGATGTCGATCGCATGCTGCTTGCCGGTGATCGAGTGCATGTACTGCCTGGCGTGTGCACGGTGGGTGTGGCAGCGCTGCCTCCACACCAGCGGCTATGACAGTGAGACATGGGGCCTTGCATTGGCCAAGGAGTTTGAGCCCGTACCCCGGCTATGCCGATTGATACTCTCAGTTTATGAGGATGACCTCGAGCACCCGCAATGGGCACCCCCTGGAGGATATGGCATTGAGCCTCAGTGGGTGGTGCACCGGAGGACATATGAGCACACACATGGACATGCTCCGACATACTTGGTATATGTCGACCACCAGCATTCAGATATCGTGCTTGCCGTGCGGGGAATGAACATGGCGAAAGAGAGTGACTATGCTGTGCTGCTGGACAATAGGCTTGGCAGGAGGAGGTTCGACGGTGGTTATGTGCACAATGGCTTGCTCAAGGCTGCTGAGTGGGTGTTTGATGCTGAATGTGATGTGCTGAGGGACCTCCTGGAGAGGAATCCTGGTTACACTCTCACTTTTGCTGGGCATTCTCTTGGTTCAGGTGTCGTCACGATGCTGGCATTGGTGGCGGTGCACAATAGGGAACGATTGGGTGGCATGGAGAGGAAGAGGATACGGTGCTTTGCAATGGCACCCGCCCGGTGCATGTCGCTCAATTTGGCGGTCCGGTATGCGGATGTCATCAATTCGGTTATTCTTCAGGCAAGATTCCATTACCAGTGACCACATAAATGTAGTTCTCCAGTTTTCCATTCCTTGTTTGCAACTGTTTAGGGATTGCATACTGGGTTAGCATTCACTACTGCCCCCAACAGCCCAAAAATATTGAGAATTTAGGACACAAGTCGTAGGCAATAGTCACAAGATAACAAGGGTATATGCTAAATTGTTTTAATACCCTGTAAATGGATATTTTTCATCCTCCACATTTCCAATTATCATTTACAATTTCTCAAGCTGAAATCCGCTTATGTTTTCCAATGTTTGATTTGATTAAACAGGACGATTTTCTGCCTCGGACAGACACTCCTTTGGAGAACATTTTCAAGTCACTTTTCTGGTAATGATTTTCTGTTCATATCTTCTTATCCATATACTAACTTGTATATGTAGGAATTTATGATTTCTGCATCTTTTCAGGGTAGCTGATTTAGTCCTATTTGTACAGCTTGCCATGCCTTCTCTGTGTAAGGTGCCTTGTGGACACCTGTATACCTGAAAGTGTCATGTTAAGAGATCCAAGGCGCCTCTATGCATCTGGCCGGCTATACCACATTGTTGAGAGGAAGCCTTTCAGGTATGAATCTGCCTTCCTTTTCTAGAAGTTTGTTCTTGTGTTCTCAATTGCTTCAACTTGATATGTAATGCTGTTGCTCTTCATTAGCACAAGAGCACTCGATATGTAATGAATGCTTCCATTGGTATCCATCAGCATTGGTAAGCACCCGCCACGTGAGAAGGTGTGCATGTTTGTATCCTGACCTTCATGGCATAGGATAAGATAGGTAGACGAACATTGGTAAATTGGTGGATTATGACCCAACAATGAGGAAGCCAACTGTAGTCTGCTGCCTGAAACAATCGTTAGCCCACTTTCCGAGTAAACTAATCCACACAACTATGCTGGATAGCATAGAGGCACAAATTAGGTGCAATTCTGCGGAGAATCACAAGAACATGGCCAGCAAGAACACACCCATAAACTCAACTCAATACTTGAAATATGATTCCAAAGTTGTGCCTCCAGGATGGAATACATGGGTATAGATATATATATTAGGACATCCCTCCTAGTTAGGTGTGAACAAACCCTTTCATGGTGTGAACGGACCTTTCGTGGTGTGAATGAATCCATTTGTGATGTGAAAGCAAACTACCAACTGAAAGGTCAATTTTCGCGTAGCACCTTGACTATCTGAACAACATGTACAAAAATGGTCATAATTTTTTATACACATCTCCAAATGATGCACCGTTTGAAGCATACAAAACTAGACTTCTTCAGCTTGCCAACGGTGTATCCCATGCATGCTGAAGACGTTCATATTTATGTAGGTTTATCTGAGAATTAGATGGACAGAATTGACCGTGAAACATCAGCCTCTCTTGCTGTCCTCTCTTATGCATCTAAGTTCAACAACAGAAGAACTAGATGGAAGTACTGCCTATCATCAATAATAGAAATTAAGTTCAAGTTAGTATTTGTTAGATTAGAACCTCAAATCATATTAAGGTCTAAAATCCAGAATATATAAGTACAGCGTAAAGATGTACAAGATTAACTGGGTCCAACCCGTAGAGACATATACAAACATACTTAACACTTCCCTTAAATTCAAGGTAGATTAGATGTATAGAGTTTGGAGAGACTGAAGTCATGACACTCTGTAGTCTGTAGCTTCATAAAGAAATCTACAACCTGAAGATCCGATGCCACATACTGAAGAGCAATAGTATCGTGCTCACAATGATAGCGAGTAAAAAAGACATCAATACCAATGTGTTTGGTTAACTCATTCTTCACTGGATCATTTGCAATCTGTATGACACTCATATTGTTATATAGAAGTGATGTAGGAGCAATGCAATTCACACCGAAATCGGTAAGTAACCAACGGAGCCATATGATCTCAATTGTAGTTGTAGCCAAAGTTTGAAGCTCAGTCTTTGCACTAGAATGAGAAGCTGTCTGTTTCTTAGACTTCCAAGCAAGAAGAGAAATGCCAAGAAATATGCAATATCCAGTGATAAAACACTAATCAGTAGCATCACTCGCCTAAGTAGAACCAGAGTAAGCATGTAGTTGAAGCTGATTAGTTCATGCATAGAATAGGTTGTGGGAAGAAGTACCTCGTAGATAGCGAAGTACCTGAAGAAGGTGACCATAATGTATTGAGGTGGGAGCACTGACAAACTGACTAAGTATACTGATAGCATGGGAAATATCCGGTTTGGTGATTGACAGGTAAATCAGGCTACCAATAATGTGACAATATCTAGAGGGATCCTCAAGAGAAGTGCTATCTGTGGGTCGCAACTGCAAATGCAACTTCATGGGTGTAGCAGTTGTCTGAGTATCAGTAAGACCAGAATGATCAAGCAAATCATGAACATACCGCTCTTGACATAGGTAGTAACCATCTGCAGTAGAGATAACCTGAATACCTAAAAAGTAGCTCAAAGGACCTAGATCAGATATCAGGAATTGCTTGCTGAGATGCTCCTTAACAAAGGCAACACACTGCTCATCATCCCTCGTAGTCAATATATCATCAACATAGAGCAATATGAGCGTCCGACCTCGATCAGAAGTGTGAACAAATAGTCAGGTCATGATCACTAGCAACAAAACCAGTAGTAAGGAGCATTGAGCTAAAGCAGGAAAACCAAACACGAGGCGCCTATTTAAGACCATATAAAGCACAATGAATATGGCAAACATGACCGGCAGGTGCAGAATAACCAGGCGGCGGATGCATGTAGACCTCCTCCTGAAGATCACCATGAAAACAAACATTATTCACATCCATCTGAGAGATAGCCCATTAATGAGTAACGACAATAGCGACAAGAGTACACACTGTCATCATGTGAGCAACGGGAGCAAAAGTCTCTTCATAGTCTCTGTCGTACTGCTGCTGAAACCCTCGAGCAACAATACACGCATGATAGCACTCAATAGAACCATCCGACCTCGTATTGATCTTAATACACACTTGCAAGTAATAGGCACTGCATTAGTGGGTAAAGGAACAACATCCTAGGTCCCTGTACACCCCAATGCTAAGAGCTCTTCTGTCATAGCTAGCTGTCACTCAGGTATGACCATCGCATCTTGATAACTGTGAGGCTCTTAAACCGAAGTAGTGACAAGCATACCATTACAGGCAGGAGGTGAAAGAGTATTGCAATCTCGAAGTGCATATCTGGGTGATGATGATGTTGGCAGATCATCGGTATGAGCCTCAGCAAAAATGACCAAATCACGAGTAACATGATCCGAAGAGGAAGGATGGAACGTAGTAGAAAATGAAGGCAGAGACTCAGAAGAAATTCTAGTACGACGACTATAATGAAAAAGATAGGGTGAGACACAAGTGATAGGAGGTAAGACTAAATGTGAAGATGAAGGTTGTACTGTAGATGACGGTGAAATAGGTGTAGGGATAGAATCAGACTGTGAAGCGGGAGCTGAAGTATCGGAAAAAGGAATCATATGATAGGAGGGTAAAGATAGGAAACTGATGGACTCTGTGGGAACAGTCAAGTGAGTATGAGAGGAATAGAAGAAAGGATACTCATGGAAGGTGACATTTCGAGAGAAATGAAGACGTCGAGCAGAGGGATTGTAACAATGACAACCCTTATGCTCAAGACTATAACCAAGAAAAACACACTTAACTGACTAAACGGTTAACTTGGTACGCTCACGAGGAGCAAGGAGGACATAAAACGCACATCCAAAAACTCGAAGTGGAAAACAAAGTTTGAGAAGGAATCCTGCCACTGAGACTAGCGGACGACTGTATATTAATAAGATACACAACCATGAAAATAGCCTTAGGCTAGAAAAAGTGAGGAACAAACGAGACAAGCATAAGAGTGCGAGCAGTCTCAATAATGTGACGGTGTTTGTATTTAGCAACATTGTTTTGAGCATGAGCACCCGAGTAAGATAACTGAGGAAGGATCCCCTCATCAGAAAGGAATTGTTGAAAAGCTGTCAACAAGTACTCACCTCCAGAGTCAAAGCAAAAAGTCTGAATTGAACTAGAGAACTGAGTATGGACAATGCGAACAAAAGACTTATAAATAGGTAACAACTAAACACGATGTTTCATAAATTAGATCCAAATATATCAAGAGAAATTATCAATAAATATCACATAATATTTATGTCCACCTTTTGAAACAAAAGGAGTTGGGGCCCATACATCAGAATGTATAAGCTGAAAAGTATGACGAGACCTAGAAGAACTAGTAGGATATAGGTGTTGTAGCTGCTTACCAAGCTTACAACCTGAACAAGATATATGACTATCAGAAGTGACAGAACCTAAAACACCCTGACACACTAAACTAGATAAGCAAGGACTAGAAAGGTAACCCAAACAATGATGCCATTGGTGAAAGCTGACAGAGAATGTAGGAATGGACGTTAAAGCTGAAGAAGTGATAACCGAAGTAGTAGTGGTAGGAGGTGAATGCGGAAGATGAAGATAATCAAGCTGGTATAGATCCTCAGAGTTACTGTGAAGTCGACCATGTCCAATGAGAGCTCTTGTCCGATGATCCTGCACATAGCAAAAAGAGTATCAAACCCGATAAAACAGTTCAGGAGACATTAGGAACAGTAAACTGAGTGGTAGAAAGGGTGCCCTGATGTGTGACTGGTAAGGAAGTGCCATTAGTAGTTTGAACAAAGAGACGCCCCTCCGAAAGACGACATGACTGTAATGATGAGCAATCATATGTCATATAAAAAGAGGCCCTCGAATCCAAGACCCAAGGACTAGCTATACCTAACTGAGGTGGTGGTGTAGATAGAACAACAACCTCGACAAAAGATGACGAGGATGGTGTAGCATCCGACGCTGCAGAAGGGTGTGAAGCTGTCGTAGTTTGGTTGGTCTGCAGATGAGCTAGGAGGCACAACTATAGCAGAACGTCCATGACAAGCAGCATGATCACGCTCAAACTGTGTCTTCAACTCTGGATGAAGGCTGAAGCAAGTTGAGCAGTATAACCCATCTTCTTGCAGTGGGAGCAGATGATAGGGGTACGCGACCAGTGCGCTGAATAGCTGGACCAGGCGTCGAGATAGCCAACACTATAGAGGAGTATGACTGTAAAAACTAAGATATCGAAGAAGAATGCAGTCTGAGTCTCCTCAGCAATAATGGCCTTCACGGCCTCCTCTAGAGTGCAGAGGGTCTAACGGTTCAAAAGCTGAGATTGAACCATCTCAAATTCTAAATGAAGACGCATCATAAAATGAAAGACATGCTCTTACTCCCGCTCTTGGAGAGTGAGAGGCCCTGCATCTATGGCCGCCATAGAGTCCAACTGATGCCAAATAGCATGAAATTGGCTGTAGAACTCCTCAACAGTCAACTCTCCTTGTCGGGAGGTAGAGAGTTGTTGCCATAGGGACCAACAAATAGTATGACTTTCCTGTTAATAGCAAGATGCAAGAAAATCCCAAATGTCCTTGCAATTTGAGCAAGAAGAGATGCTCAACTAGATAACCGACGAAGTGCTCTGTGCGCAGCCAAGTGATCAAAGTAGGGTCATTGGTCATCGGCTTCGGCAGCCTGCCATCCACATGCCTTAGCAGGATAAGGCCATCGAGGAGAGAGGACATGAGGAGAGACCACCCCTTGTAGTCACTAGTGCCGTTTGGCTTGACATCACAAAGCGGTGTGGAGAAAACACCCGAAGAGGCCATAACAAGTGGAGGAACCGTGAGAGAGGAACTACTACAATCTGAAGTTGCAGAGGACATCAAAAGAACAAGAGCAGCATAGAGAGAAGCTGTTAATTTTTTTTTGCCGAAAACACTTAAACCTAAATCAAAATCTGCTACTTCAAAGGAAAGAGATAGAGAGCAGAGGAGACCAGTTTTGGGGCTACGGCAGGTGACACTGCTAGCAGATCTAGACGGCGGCCGCAAGCAGAGGAGGCAGCAGTGTCGTGTGAAGGGAGACGGCGGCCGCGGGAGGGCAGAGGCGGGGGGTGTCGCGTCAAGAGGCGACGACGGCCGCTGGAGCTTCGCGCAGGTAGAGGTGGCAACGGCTGCATGTGAAGGGGCAACGGCACATGAGGAGGACGGCGACAACGCGTGGCGATGGCACGTGAAGAGGACGATGCAAGCGGCACAGCAGATCTAGACGAATCTAGATGGTGGCCGCAGGAGTTTCAGACGGGCAGAGGCATCGCGTGAAGAGGTGACAGTGCGTGAGGCGAACAACAACGCGGTAGGTGCGGTAGTGGAAGAGGCGGAACGGTCGTGGAAGAGGTGGTGGCGGCGTGTAAAGGGATGACAGCGATGTAGCCAGAGGAGAGCCAGAACGGTGGGATGGATGTCGAGGCTGACAATCAATAATGGGAGGTATTGTGCTAGGGTTCAGGATGTCATGGCTCTGACACCATGTTAGATTAGAACCTCAAATCATATTAGGGTAAAGTCCAATATATATAGGTACAACCTAAAAATATACAAGACTAAGCGGGTTCAACCCATAGAGACATAAATATACATATATACTTAACAGCATTCACTTGGTTTGTTAATTGTTTAGCATAGCATCGTATGATTGGTCATTGATACTCATCTCATTTGGTTCCTTCACACTAGTTGAATTAGTAGTTGGTGTAGTGTTGATAGGTGTGATTTCCTCATCATCCTTCCCCTCTTGAAAAGGAGTTGTTCTCGACTCTGACGAACCAAAGAACAACCAAAGAACAGAGAGAGGTATGAAATATTGAAGGTAGTACTAAACCCATACTCGCCCAAAAGCTCAATCTTATATGTGTTTTCATTGATCTTCTCAAGCAACCTGAACGGTCCATCACCTTGTGGCTGTAATTTGCATTTGCGCTGCTCTGGAAAGCATTCTTTTTGCAGGTGTACCCACACTAGGTCACCCGGTTCAAACAACATCTTTTATTTGCTCGCTTCTCGTACTGTTGCGTTATCTTAATCTTTTCCTTCGCCTTCTCATGTATTTTCTTTACAAAGACAACACGCTTTCTAGCATCCATATTAGTTTGTTGTTGTAAGGGCTAAGGCAAAAGATCTATGGGAGCAATTGGTTTGAAACCGTAAACAATCTCGAATGGACAAAGTTTAGTGGTCGAATGTACCGCCTTGTTAAATGCAAAATCCACGTGCGGTAGACACACCAACCACATTTTCAAATTCTTCTTGAGAACTACTCTCAACATTATGGACAATGTGCCGTTTACAACTTCAATTTGCCCATCCCTTTGGGGGTAGCATGTACTAGAGATTAACAACTTAGTTCCCAGCTTCCCCCGTATTGTCTTCCAAAAGTAGCTCAAGAATTTGGTGTCACGATCTAAAACAATGGTTCATGGGAATCTGTGTAATCGCATAACTTCTTTGAAATCATATGTGAAGCATCATCGCTCTTATGACAGAGATTGAAATGAGCCATCTTGCTAAACCTATCTACTACCACAAATACAGAATCCCTTCCCCTCTTAGTCTGCGGTAAACCAAGAACAAAATTCATAGAAATATCTTCCCACAGTGCATTAGGAATAGGTAAAGGGGTATACAATCCATGGGGGTTCAAACAGGACTTAGCTTTGTGGCATGTCTCACATCACAACACATAGCGCTCAATGTCGCCCCTCATCCTTGGCTAAAAGAAATGATTGGCCAGCACACTCTTAGTCTTTTTGGCACCAAAGTGGCCCATAAGACCACCCGCCTGAGCTTCTTGCAAGAGTAATAAAATGAACAGAACAATCTAGTATACACAAGTTTTTATCTTGAAACAAGAAACCATCATGCAAGTGAAATTTTTCCCAACCTTTTCCTTCACTAAAATTAGATGGGGTTTAACAAAGTATGAATCCTTAGCATATAAATCCTTAATGCTCTCTAACCCAGAATTTTAGCATTTAATTGGGAAAGTAAAAATGGTGCCTAGTAAATGCGTCAGGTACAATGTTTTTGTTCCCTTTCTTTTACTTGACAATGTAAGGAAAAGATTCTGTGAATTCACTCCATTTTGCATGCTTACGATTCAATTTTAATTGACCTATTAGATGTTTCAAGGACTCAAGGTCAGATGTTGTTAGGAACTCAACCAATGAATTGTTTTAGAATTAGAACTAAATATTTATAGGGTACAGACTAAATGGACCTCATGGGCTATATGTACAGACAGCTATACATATATATACAACATTAAGTTTGGAAAGATGAAATCGATGCTGCTCACGAGTCTGGGGCTTGGTGAAGAAATCAGCAACCTGAAGCTCAAACAGTACATATTGAAAACCAATAGTCGACTACTGAAAATAAGAGCATGTAAAAGAAGCATCCACACCAATATGTTTGGTCAACTCATGCTTGACTGTTTCGTTGGCAATATGAATGGTACTGGTGTTGTCACATAGGAGAGGTGTAGTAGCAGTATATGACACTAAAATCATCAAATAGCCAACAAAGCTAGATAATCTCTGAGGTAGCAGCAGCCAAAGCTCGAAGTTCTGCCTCAGCATTGGAGCATGAAACTGCAAGCTGTTTTTTGGATTTCCATGTAAGAAGAGAAGTACCAAGAAATATGCAATAGCCAGTAATGGATCAGCGGTTAATAGGATCACTTGCCCAAGTGGAATCAGAATAAGCATGAAGCTGAGGTTGACTCGAACAAGCTTATAAAAGGTGACGAGAAATGTCCCATGCAGATAGCGCAGCACACGAAGCGGATGACATAGTGAGCTGTCGTGGGAGCACTAACAAATTGATTGAGCAACTCATGCGTGACAGCAAGGTAGACAAGACTCCCAACAATGTGACTATAGCGAGAAGAATCCTCGAGGGGAGTGCCATCGGTGGGACGAAGTTGAAGATGGAGCTCCATAGGAGTAGTAGTAGTCTGTGTATCAGTAAGTCCAGATCGAGCAAGCACATCCTGAATACAACCCTACTGAGAGGGATAATAGCCATCATCAGTAGAGATAACCTCAATCCACAGAAAATAACCAAGAGGCCCCAAGTCAGACATCATGAACTGCTCACTGAGACGTTTCACAAAAGCAACATATTTCACATCATCTCTAGTAATCAACATATCATCGACATATAGCAAAATCAAAGTGCAACCATGTGTAGATGTGTGAATGAACAAAGCGGGATCATGGTCACTATGAGAGAAACTAGCTGCTAAAACCACCGAACGAAAACGCTCAAACCAAGCACGTGGAGCCTATTTGAGGCCATAAAGAACACGATGAAGATGATAAACATGTCCAGCAGGAGCCACAACTTTGTCGAAGAGAGAAGCAAAGTGCCTCACTGCTCTGCTCGTAACGGCGCTGAAGATACTCCCACATCAGTCTAGATGAGAGAAGATCAATGAAACTCATCTGAATGGATATCTCAGTGTTATGACACAATATACACATAACACGATCATCACTAGCATGCCAGGTTTGAGCAACAGCTGTCTCAGTCTCCTTCGTAGGAGGATTTGTAGTGAGGAATGATAAAAGACCAATGGACCTGGAAGCATGTGAAATGAAGAAGTCCACTCCCAATAATTATGATCATTTAGCTTGATATTGGAAGCTAGAAGGGCGCCACCAAGAATGTCACTAGAGGCCATGACAATACAGGAACAACACATAGAAGTCAAATATGCACGTGTATAGCCCTAAACAGTCACTATCCTCTTTTTTTAATATAAGAAATCTGAAATGCTAACCCCCTAGATCTGTGCAAAACCGCACAGAGAGGCGAGGGAGGAGGCGGCGCGTGCGGCACAACACGGTGCAGGGCGAGGCGGCGCAGGACTAGGCGGCGGTGCGGGAAGTGGCGGCTCGGCGCAGAGGCGGCGACGAGTAGCTCAGCGCAAAGGCGGCGGTGATAGTCTGGCACAGCACACACGATCAACGAGGCAGCACGGCGACGCGGGAGAAGGCTGTGTGGCGGCACTCCGGCACAGTGCACGCGATCGATGGCGACACATGAGGCGTCAGCAATAGGGGACAGATCCGTGAGATCTGCGCGGGGAATTCAACGACTTGCGGGGATTCGACGGTGACACTAAATCTGATGGCGAGAAGCAGAGCTGAGTTGGTGAGTAGATTTTGGGTGGCCGGAGTTGGCTGGAAATAGCCGACTCTGGGATTGGGAGTGGTGGAAGACGACTACAATTTTGCCCTTTGCTCTAATAACATGTTAGGAACTCAACTAATAAATTAAATTAGGGTTAGAACCAAATATATATAGAGTACAGAGTAAATGGTCCTCTTAGGCCATATGCACAGATAGCTATACATATATATATATATATATATACATAACAAATGTATCACAAACTCTTTAGGCCATAAGTAATGTTGCCAAGTCTCCAAAGCCCTCACAAGCGCATATAATTCTTTATTATAAACAGAATAATTGAGGACTGGACCTCTTAACTTCTTACTAAAATAAGTAATATGCCTACCTTCATGCATCATCACTCCACCAATTCCTACACCACTTGCATCACATTCAATCTCAAAAGCCCTACCGAAATCAAGAAGTGCAAGTAGTGGTGCATATGTCAAGTTATCTTTCAATTCCTAGAATGCCTTCGCTTGCTTCACCCCACTTGAATGGAGCATCCTTCTTTGTCAACTCGTTCATTGGGTGGCAACGGTACTGAAGTCTTTCACGAACTGGTGGTAGAACCCACTAGTCCTAGAAAGTTACTTGGCATATATTCTGTGGAGGCAACCACTCATGAATTGATTTGATCTTCTCCTCATTATTATGTATATATGTATAGCTGTTTGTGCATATGGCCCACAAGGCCCATTTAGTCTGTACTCTATATATGTTTGGGTCCAACCCTAATACAATTCATTGGTTGAGTTCCTAATATAGTATCAGAGTCAAGGGCAAAACCCTAGCCGTCTTCCACCACTCCCAATCCTGGAGCCGGCTAACTCCGGTCACACAATCATCAACTTAGCCGTCTTCCACCACTTCCAGTCGAATCCCTGCAAGCCGTCGTTGAATTCCCCACACGGATCTCACAGATATGTCCCCCGTCGTTGCCGTCACTGATCCGTCAATCGCGTCACTGCCTCCTGCCGATCCGTTGATCGCGTGCACCGTGTAGATCGCACCATCGCCGCCTCCTACCGTTGAGCCGCCAGATCCTCGCCTACTCCGGCGCTGCCACCGTCGTCGGGTACCACCGCCACCTCCTGCCACTGGGAGTGAATTGGAGCTTTAGGCACAAGTTCCCTGCACTGTGTAGATTGTCGCGATGCCGCCTCATGCTAGTTCTTCTGTGCGCCGCCGCCTCGTCCTACACCACCGCGCTGCCTCGTCCTACACCACCGTCTTGTCCTGCGTCACCACCTCGACCGCGCCGTCTCCTCCCGTGTTGCGCCGCACGAGCTGCCACCTCCCTCTCTGTGCGGTTTTGCTCAGATTGGGTTAATGTTTCAGATTTCTTCTATACAAAAACAAAAAATACAATGACTATTTAGGGCTATACGCATGCATATTTGACTTGCGTTGTTCCTATACTGTCATGGCCTTTAGTGGTATTCTTGGTGGTGCCCTTCTAGCTTCCGATATCAAGCTAAATGGTCAGAATTATCGGGAGTGGGCTTCTTCAGTTCATATTCTTCTCAGGTCCATCAGTCTTTTATCATTCCTCACTGGATATCCTCCTAAGGAGTAGACTGAGGCAACTGTTGCCCAGACTTGGCATGCCAGTGATGATCGTGCTATGGCTATATTGTGTCATAGTGTTGAGATATCTATTCAGATGGGCTTCATTGATCTTCCCTCATCTAGACTGATTTGGGAGTATCTTTAGCGCTATTACCAGTAGACCAGTGAGGCACTTTGCTTCTCTCTTCAATAGAGTCTTCAGGCTATGCACCAGCAGGATCAGTCCATCGAGGAGTTCTATCGTGCCTTCACGTTTATCTCTCGTCAGTTAGATGCTATGGTGCCCTCTGCTTACTCTGGTTGTACTGGGTGTACAGCTAAGGAGCAATATGATGAGCAGAACCTTATGTTTGACTTTTTCATGTGCCTTTGCACTAAGTTTGAAGTCATTCGGCTCAACTCTCTAGGCGTATTACACTCCCCATCATGGTTGAGGCTTTAGCTGCTTTGATTGCTGAGGAGACTTGACTTTGCTCCCTTGCTGGTTTTTCTGTGGTATTACAGCATACTGTCCTGGCGGCTTCCCATCAAACGGATTCATTTCATGTTGTTCCGGCATCTTCCTCCACTCAGATTATCTGCTCTCATTGCAAGAAACCTGATCATTGTGTACAGCGGTGCTTCAAATTACATCCTGAGTTGAAGCCACCACGTACATCTTATCGTCGTGGTATTACTGCTGCATCTTCTCCATTTCATCTTCAGACTCAGATGAGTGCTCTTCAGATTCTCATTCAACAGCGTACCTCCTGAGACCTTTTGGTGGGCTGCTGGTCTTGCCATTGTATCTACTTCGGCGTCAGGTATTGATTCTACATGGGTTTTAGATTCTGAAGCTTCCTTTCATATGACATCAGATGACTCTCAACTAGTGTCATGTCGGCTTGCTATAGATGGTGCTTGTGTTCAAACAGCAAATGGCACCTCCTGTACAATTACCCATCATGGTTCTCTTGTCACTCCTCACTTTATTGTTCCGGATGTCTCTTTACCCCAGCTTTCTATGAATCTTATGTTTGTTGGACTAATTACAGATATGAACTATTTTGTTGGGTTTGATGACTCTACTTGCTTTGTACAAGATTGTCAGACAAGAACTCTCATTGGTACTGACCATCACCGTAGAGGCTCTAAGGGACTCTACACTCTTGATCGCTTGTGTCTTCCGCCAGTCTCTACTATTGTTGACTCTACCTCATCTTCACTGTCTGCTTCCACCTCTTCCACCAGTTTTCTTAGTGGCATCATCGACTAGGTCATTCATGTGGCACTCATCTTTCTACATTAGTTTGTCAGGGTGTTTTAGGTCGTGTATCTGTTGACACCAATTTTTATTGTACAGGTTGTAAGCTTGGCAAACAACTACAACTCTCGTATCCTTCTAGTACCTCTAGGTCTAGTCGTCATTTTGCTTTAGTTCATTCTAATGTTTGGGGTCCTGCTCCTTTTGTTTCCAAAAGTGGACACAAGTATTATATTATTTTTATTGATGATTATTCTTGTTATACTTGGGTCTACATTATGAAACATCATTTTAAGGTATTATCAACTTATCAGTCTTCTGCTCGTATGGTTCATACACAATTTTCCACTGCTATTCAGGTTTTACGTTCTGATTCTGGGTGAGTTTTTGTCCACTGCTTTTCGTTAGTTTCTTTCTATTGAGGGGACTCTTCCTCAGCTCTCCTGTCTGGGTGCTCATGCTCAAAATAGTGTTGCTGAACACAAACATCGTCATATTATTGACACTGCTTGTACTCTTTTGATTGCATTTCATGTTCCTCATCATTTTTGAGCTGAGTCCGTTTCTATAGCTGTTTATCTCATAAATATATAGTCGTCTCCTTGCCTTCATGGCAACTGTCTTGGCGAGGTCTTATTTTCAGCTCCTCTGGGTTATGCTCATCTTCGAGTTTTCGGGTGTACGTGTCATGTTCTACATGCACCACGTGAGCGTACCAAGTTAACTGCTTAATTTGTTTAGTGTGTTTTTCTTATATATAGTCTTGAGCATAAGGGCTATCATTACTATGATCCCTCTGCTCGGCGCATATGCATCTCCCATGATGTCTCTTTCATTGAGGATCTACCATATTACTTCTCTTCTACGACTCGATCTACCTCTCCCATAGAGTCCCATCTCATTTCTCTATCTCCCTCCTATTCCATCCACATATATGTCTCGTCTATTGAGTCTTCACCTCCACCTCTAGATGTGTCTTCACTATTGGATATGTCTCCATTCCCACTCCACTATACTCGTTGTCCTAGAGTTCCCACTACTACTGATCCTCAGCTTTTTGCTCTTTCTCCCTCTGATGGTGTGACCAGTACTGATGATGCTCTTACTAATGATCCGTCGCCTATATTGTTGACTCCCTACATATTGGTATGCTCTTCGGGATCGCAATACTATTGTTGCTCCTGATCATTATAGTCTTACTGCTGCTAGTGCTGTGTATGAGCCACGTACCTATCAGGAGATTGTCGTTATCCTTGAGTGGCAATTGGCTATGTCTGAGGAGCTTGCCGCTTTGGATTGTACTGGCACTTGGGATCTTATTCTGTTACCTGCACAAGTTGTTCCCATCACCTGCAAGTCGGTATTTAAAATCAAGACAAAATCTGATGGTTCTGTGGAGCATTGCAAGGCTCGCCTTGTTGCTCGAGGTTTTCATCAGGAGTATGGCCGTGATTATGATGAGATATTTTCTCTTGTTGCTCACATGACTATTGTACGCACACTGGTTGCTGTGGCTACTATTTGTTCTTAGACTATCTCAGATGGATGTGAAGAATGTCTTTCTTCACGGTGATCTAAAGGAAGAGATCTATATGAAGCCACCTCTGAGAGTTGTAGCTCCTACTGGGCATGTTTGTCGTCTTCGTCATGCTCTTTATGGCCTCAAACAGGCTCCACGTGCCTAGTTTGAGCATTTTCATTCGATGGTTTTAACTGCTGGTTTCTCTCCTAGTGACCATGATCTGGCTTTGTTCATTCACACATCTACACATGGCCGCACTTTGATTTTTCTATATGTGGATGATATGTTGATTACTGTAAATGATGTGAAATATGCTGCTTTTTTGAAACGTCTCAGTGAGCAGTTCATGATGTCTGACTTGGGGCCTCTTGGTTATTTTCTGGGGATTGAGGTTACCTCTACTGATGATGGCTACTATCTCTCTTAGCAACATTATATTCACGATGTGCTTGCTTGATCTAGACTTACTGATATACGGACTGCTGCTACTCCTATGGAGCTTTATCTTCAATTAGTCCCACCGATGGCACTCTCCTCGAGGATCCTTCTCTCTATCGTTATATTGTTGGGAGTCTTTTCTACCTTACTGTCACCCGGCTAGCTATTTGCTCACATTGTACATGTGCTCAATCAGTTTGTTAATGCTCCTACAACAATTCACTATGGTCACTTGCTTTGTGTGCTGCGCTATCTGCATGGGACTTTCTCGCTCCCTTTTCTATGCTTGTTCGAGTCAGCCTCAGCTTCATGCTTATTCTGATTCCACTTGGCCAAGTGATCCTATTGACCATAGATCCATTGCTGGCAATTGCATATTTCTTGGTACTTCTCTTCTTACATGGAAGTCCAAGAAACAGCTTGCGGTATCACGCTCCAATGCAGAGGTAGAACTTCAAGCTTTGGCTGCTGCTACCTCAAAAATTATTTGACTTCGTTGGCTATTGGCTGATTGTGGTGTGTCATGTACTGCTTCTACGCCTCTCCTATGTGACAACAGCAGTGCCATTCAGATTGTCAATGATCCAGTCAAGCATGAGTTAACTAAGCATATTGATGTGGATGCTTCTTTCACACACTCATTGTTAGCAATCAACTATTGCTTTTTAGTATGTATCGTCTAAGCTTCGGGTTGCTAATTTCTTCACGAAGGCCCAAACTCGTGAGCAGCTTCGACTTCATCTTTCCAAACTCAATGTTTTTGATCCTTCGAATCGATCTTGAGTTTGAGGGGGTTGTTATGTATATATATCTCTAGTTGTCTGTGCATATGACCCACAAGGCTCATTTAGTCTATACTCTATATATATTTGGATCCAACCCTAAAACAATTTTAATTGGTTGAGTTCCTAACACTCATCAACCTCCACACCTTGAGCTGAAACAACAAAGCCAAGAAAACTATGTTGTTGGTGCAAAAGGTGCACTTTCCAAGGTTCACATACAACTTCTCTCAAAACAGCAAGCACTAAACGTATATGCTCAAGACGAACTTCTAAAGACTTGCTGAGAATCAGTATATCATCAAATTAGACCACCACACACTTTCCAATAAAAGCTCTAAGCACATCATTTATCAATCTCATGAAAGTTTTAGGTGCATTCGTTAAACCAAAGGGCACGACAAACCATTCAAATAAGCCAAATTTAGTTTTAAACGCCCACTCATCACCCTCTTTCATTCTTATTTGGCGGTAGCCACTACGCAAATCTATTTTGGAAAAAATAGTAGAACCACTAAGCTCATCAAGTATATCATCAAGTCTAGGAATTGGATGCCTGTATCTCACAGTTATGTTATTTGTGGCTCAACAATCTACGCACATTCTCCAGGATCATCTTTTTTAGGTACTAAAATAACCGGTTCAGCACAAAGAGAAACTCTCTTACATAACCTTTGTCAAGGAGCTCTTGAACTTGGTGCTAAATTTTCTTTTTTTTCTCCAGGTTAATGCGGTAAGGTGGTTGATTTGGCAATGGAGCTCCTAGCACCAAGTCAACCTGGTGCTCAATACCTCTCTTAGGTGGTAGCCTGGATGGTACCTCATTAGGAAACACATCCTCTTATTCTTGCTAAAGATCCAAAACAGTACGAGGCAAAGTAGAGGGTAAGTCGTTAGTAGATAATAAACTTTCTTTGTATAGGAGTACAAAGAATGTAGCATTGGGTTCTTTCAATTCCCTCATGTCCCTTTTTCTAGCCATCATAACTAACCCTTGTTTTCCCCCATTTGTCTTGGATAATTTTGGGTGTGAAGTTTGATTTGGCTTTGGATGCACTCCCTCACCATGAATGCGGCTCTCACTCAAGTGTTTCTCGCTCCCTCTCATTTTCTTTCCTTTTTTTCGATCTCATCTAGATGAACCTCCTTCGGTGTCATGGGTAGTAATGAAAGTTTCTTCCCTTCATACATTAAGGAAAGACAATTTGAACGACTGCTGATTTGCACATCATGATCAAATAACCATGGTCGTCCCAAGAGCAAGTGACAAGCATGCATTAGGACCACATCACACTCAAGCATATCGCGAAACTTGCCAATTGAGAAGGAAACTTTCACCATGTAAGCCACGCGCATAGAACAGCAATCATTCAACCATTCTATGTGATAAGGATGAGTATGCCGCTTCTATAGAAAGCCCATTCTCTCCAACTCAGAACTAACAATATTATTGCAAATTCCACATCAACAATAACACAGCATACCTTGGAGTTGATGGTGCAATGAATATGCAACAAATTGTGCCACTGACTCTTCTCCTCTATAGCTTGTGCACTAAGAGAATAGCACACAACAAAAACCTCACCAACATCATAGGTCACGTACCCTCGTCTCCATCATCTCCATCATCACCATCATCAGATGCAATATCAAGTGTAACTCTAGCATCCTCCTCGGGGTCGCTCTCAAACTCCCACTCTCCCTGCTCATTAACGAGTAAGGTCCTTTTTCTAGGGCACTCAGAAGATTTATGGCCTCTGCCCTTGCACTTAAAGCACTCAATATCACAACTTCGAGAAGCTATTACCGACGTAGTAGAAGACACTTCTATAGAGGGAGTGGGTGCCTATCACCAGAATAGGGCGCCGGTGGAGATGCTGACAAACCTGATGATCGACAGTGGGGGCGGCCGGAGTAGAGGTGGCTGGCTTGAATGGGCGCCAACTCCTGTGGCACCCTGGGGGTGGGCGTCGGCCTGCGGGGTTCCCAGCTAAGGGCGACGCCACTTGAGAGTCGAATTCCACGAAAAACAAGCGTATTTGTCTTTTAGGTTAATAGATCACTGATTAAATCTGAATGATTTTGGGGTTGGTTTGTCTACAACTAAATCTACTACTAAATTTATCAATCTAGGGTTTAAAGCGGTAAATTACAAGTATGAAATTTGGGGTTTAAAAGTAAGAATGAAAAGCTAGGGTTTCGGGTTACATATCCATCCGGCGTAATTCTATCCAAGGTCCGACAATTATAAGTTAATTTCAATTGTTTTTCAAGACAGATTACGTTGCCAGTAAGGTCGCTAGTACAACGGTCAAATGATCGCTTCCACTATTACGTTTGGTAAGAACCTCTCTCTTGTTCAGGATCCCGCGTCAAAGCGCTAAGGACTCAAGAACTCCCTTAAATTCTTGTTAAGACTCAACTGTTACGTCTGTTGCCGAAATGAGAATTTAGGGTTTGAAGAAAGAAAACATCAAGAAATAACTGCAACACTTAAAATTGAAACCAAGGAAGAATCACGCCTTCCGGATTAGGTCATCCCTAACCCTAGAAGGGATCTACTCGCAAAAAGCCATTAAAATACTGGAATAATAAGAATTAAATAAAAACTTACTTGATTGCTGGAAAATTGAAGTTGGTATCCTTGTCAGCTTACAAAAGTAGGAAAAAATAGAGAAGAGAGTTCTTCTAAACTAAACTACAACTAAACCCTAAAGAAAGCCCTTAGAAAAGTACATCAAATTGAGCCAAAAGCTTATCTATTTATAGTACACAAGTAAACACGCTCAAAATCAACTCCTTGATAGACTCTGACTTCAATCAGGACAAGAACAATCGAATTTGGATCAAATTCGACCAGGTTTCGACCAGTTTCAATCCAAACCGACAAAAACTGGCTAAAACCAGCCTTATTCGACCAGTCCGGATCAAAACCGATTAAAACTGGCAAAAACCAAGCCTAAATCAACTAGGTAAAGCCTCCGAATCCAATTCAAACTCGACAAAGACACGTGGCGCCATCTAAACCATCCAAAAATTCAATCAAACGGCCAATAAATTTGGTCGTGTCCGAATCGGATACCTTTTCGACCACGGCTCACTTTGTGTTCGAATCCAAGTAGTTTTCGACCGCGGGCATGTATTAGAACTCGAGTACAATTCATTTTTCGCTTTCGACCAACCTGTTTTCGCCTTGGCTTTTGACTACAATTCTTTTCCTCTATCCAGATTTTAATATTGGTCGAATTTGGGTCAAATGAAGTCCAAATTGTCTCAAATTTGGTAGGCCTGATCCCTGCAACACAGAGAATACAATTGTGAAAGTATTTTGTAAAAATAATGAAACTTTGCACATAAAATTCGTATCAAATGAGTTTTAAGCATGATTTTTACACATTTTAAAAACTAAATCTAGGGTAAAATTCTACCAGATTAAGACTTATCAAGAACCTCGCCATGTTAGCATCTGCACTCTCCCGCATATTGGTGCAGATTAGTAGCACCTCCATCTCCTTGTAATATTCATCAATAGTGAGGAATCCCTGAACAAGCCGTTGTAGCCGATTATGGAGCTCTCTCTCATAATATGGTGGAACAAAACGGTGCCTCATTGCCCACTTCATAGCATCCCAAGTGCAGATATAGCCATTACTCGCATACACTCTATCCTCCTATAACTGATTCCACCATGTCAATACTTAACTGGTAAACTCAAGAGAGGCTAAGTTTACCCATTTCGCATCTAAGAATCCATGGATCCTAAAAATATGATCGCACCTCGCCTCCCACTTCATATAAGCATCTGGATCCTCTTTACCGCTAAACGATGGTATGCTCACCTTGATCTGGGCCATGTTGTCTGGATCATCTCTATCACAACGACCGCGAGGGCGATCGTCGTCGGCGTAAAAGCTGTCATGGTGTAGAGGTAGCTGCTAGCCATAACCACCATGACCATTGTCACGATGATTATAGTGATCATCATAACCACCCTAGAAGCCTTGGCGATCATTATAACCAATGCGACAAGCGTCATACTCGCCGTCAATGTCAAGGGCAACGTGCCTTCAACAGTCGTTGATGCACCCATGGGGGTCAAAACCACATTCGCAGGGGTCGTTGTAGCCCCAATGGTCGTTGACACAGGGCTCTAGAAAAGGTGACCGTCGATCCTATAGGGCTAGTCGTCGAGGATCATCATCAACGGGTGCACTCACCGAGTGAGCCGGAAAGCCATCGTGCCCGGGGGTGCCAATAGCAGGGGCACTCAAAACCTGTTTAGCACCATGGTGGGCGCGGGTGTCAAGGGCAACATCGTCGTTGTCATCAATGTGGGGCCAAACAATGGAGTTGTGTTGAGGTCAAACCCTGTTACTGGCTGCTGGACGACGCTCCATGAAAGCCCTATCAATGGACTCATGCAACGTATCCTGCATGAACCTCTCCATTCGCTCCTCTAGGTTCATCATCTGCACATTGAGCTCACAAGTAAAGTGGGCGGTTTGAGCGTCATACTCAAAGCGCGTCACTGGACGGAGTGCGATGTCCTTAGAAGGTCCATTATTCCCATCATTATTGTTAGCAGGAACACTCGAGTCTGCCAGGTTAGTGGAACATAATAGGTGTATTTGTGGAATCACTTAATCTCACCTCTTACTTACCCACGCTCTTATGTTCCTCGTTAGATGCACATGTGCAAGATGGTTGTAAACCAGAAGTGGACAGCCGATTGAAAAAGGAGAAGGTGAGTCAATGATGTGCACGTGGGCCAATGTTTGAAAAAGTAAGCGTAACGTTGTTCTGTGGAGCTTGGTTAGGTATATCAAAGGATAAGGTAGTACTGAAATTTAGTAGAGGCAAAATCAAATAAGTAATCCAACTAGAAATCAATGCCTAGATTGCTGGTCTAGCACCAAACCCTAGAAGATGCAATCTGAAATAGCCGCAAGCACAACCCTAACTTCCTATCTTCTTTGAAATTGGGCGCAAATTGCAGCTAGTGATGATACAAGTTGACACAAACAGCAAAGAGCGAAGAACTAGCTTCAAACTGGGGAATCTGACTTCTTTTTTCTTATAAGCTAGAACAGCACAAATATGCAACCAGAAGCTTGAATTAGGAGGTGCGGCACATTGAAACTAACTCGGCTTCAACTTAGGGTTTCAATCGAAATCAATCTAGGGTGGCACTATGCAATAAACTAGTGACCAGCAATGCTAAACACAATAACGAAGGATTAAAACTTGATAAAGCACTCTAAATAATGTTACCAAAGCAAAGGGCTAGGTATTTTTTTTTTGTAGTTTTAAGATAGTGGATTCTAGGAATGGACCAATCTATTAAACAAGAACGAATGGAAGAACTGATCTAAAGGTAAATTAAGGATAAACAATCCTACCATGTCAATCGTGGCTTTAATACCAGGATGGTAGGCGCCCGCCTCGTGAGAAGGTGTGCAGGTTTGTATCCTAACCTTCACGACGTAAGATAAGATAGGTAGACGAATAGTGATAAATTAGTGGATTATGACCCAACGATGAGGAAGCCAATTATGGCCTACTGTCCGAAACAATCACTAGTCCACTCCAGGTAAACTAATCCCGCGGGGAATCACAAGAACACGGGCAGCAAGAACACTCATAAACTCAACTTTCAAATAATTGCAAAGTTGTGTCCCCAGAACGGAGTGTATATATATATAGACACACACACGGAACATCCCTCCCAGTTAGGTGTGAACGGACCCTTTATGGTGTGAAAAAACCCTTTTGTGGTGTGAATGAACCCTTTCATGGTGTTAAACCAAACTACCAGCTGAAAAGTCAATTTTCGCGTAGCACCTTAACAGCCTGAACAGCATGCACACAAATGATCATAACTTTTGATATACACCTCCAAATGATGCACCGTTTGAAGCGTACGAAACTAGACTTGTTCAGTTTTCCAGTGTTGTATCCCATGCATGCGGAAGATATTCGTATTTACATAGGTTTATCTGGGAATTAGATGGACAGAATTGACTGGGAAACATCACCCTCTCTCACTGTCCTCTCCGATGCACCTAAGTTCAACAACAGAAGAACTAGATGGAAGTACTGCCATATCATCAATAATAGAAATTAACCTCAAGTTAGAATTCACCTGGTTTTGTAATTATTTAGCACGGCATCATGTGATTGGTCCTTGATACTCATTCTCATTTGGTTCCTCCGCACTAGTTGAATTAGTAGCTGGTGGTGTAGTATAGATGAGCGTGATGTCCTCATCAAGCATGAATAAAAGGATGATGCTTGCTTTATAATATTTTTGTTCTTGACAAGATTTTAATGTTTCTTTTTGCTCCAATTGCAAAAGACAACTAATAAAACTGCAGTGGAACAGTGACAAGCAATTAATTGCTATCCAGAAGGCAAAAAGAATGTAAAATATACAAGAGATGTTCTTGCGAAAATGGACACATTCATGCAGTCTTCAACTTTGATTCCATTCATTCAGTACTGATGGCTTCTAGGCAATTGCTGCAGATGTGGAAGATTTCCCCCTATTGTAAGAACAGCGGTTCCGGTGGATGGCAGATTCGAGCACATCGTACTCTCCTGCAATGCTATATCTGACCATGCCATCATCTGGATAGAAAGAGAAGCCCAGGGGGCTCTAGATGTAAGCCTCAGCCTGTCCTCTTATTCACTATTACAGCAATCCAAGGTAGTCGATAACGTATAGGCATTTAGTAGTGGGGGGAGTCCTTTAGCGTTTAGTGCTATAGCATGAATAGCGCCGATGGTTATTTAAATGATATATCATTGATTTGGTTCTATATCTGCGCTATTTTCTACCTTGCAACAATCTGTTATGTTCATGGACCATGAAAATCTATGAAATCCTTCATTTGAAGTGCTTAAGGGAAAAATTCAGCTAAAGAATCATGACACATTTCAGTAGGACATTTGCTGCTCTTTAATTGAAACACCTTTTTCTGCAGTGATCGTTTTGATCATTAAGCTGAAAATACTCATTAATGTTATTTCAGCAATCAGAATTCTTGAATTTGTGATGACCATCTCTTACAGCATAAACCGTGTGCAAATTAGTACAGTTTTGCCATTTTCAGCTGATGCTGGAGAATGAGAGGGCCATGAAGGTGCCCGAAAATCAAAGGATGGAGAATGAAAGCGCGGTGGCACGAGATCACGATGAGGAGCAGAAGGCGGCACTGAGGCGCGCTGTCGCGCTAGGGGTGGCAGACATCAATGCCCCGTCGACATATGGTACATTCGGCGAAACTCCGTCTCCTGACACCGATGATGCATCTCCGGTGCTGTCCGACAGTGGCGGCAGGCAGAGGAAGGGCTGGGATGAGTGGATTGCCAGGATCTTTGAGAAGGACGAGTCCGGGCAGATGGTTCCCCGGAGATGATTGTGGTAACCTGGAACAAATCTGATATGAATACACAATTCATTGTACTGGCAATCTGATCTGAACCAGTTCTTGATAATAGTTGATGGTTTACATAACACCTGTTGATGTTAAATTTTTGAAGCATGTTTCTGAAACTTTGACATGGTGTCGATAGAAGGATGTAGGAATTACTGTTGTAGAGCAAGAAATTAGAGGTGACAAGTATTGATCAGTTATAGTTTCCTTTCTGGTTGCAAGTTTTGCTATCATGTTTGATCAGCTTGTTATCACAGTTTGCTATTAGGACTTGCAACATAGTAACTATTTTTTTGTTGGGACCATCCTTGGCCCAACCCTCAATTGTTAGGTTGTAAGATTATTGTCAATCCAATGGGTAGGGATGGTTTTCACGGTGATTTTTATATAAGTTTTGTAGTTGCACGATCTGATAATTGAGGACTAAATTCTCATATGAGAATGGTCTCATATAAATAATTATATTATTTAATGGTCTAGGAGTGGGATCTTACATGAAGATGGTCTTATATAAATTTTATAGTAGTGGAATGATTTTTTGTAAGATTATTTTCAAGTTGAGGATTTAGTTCTTAATTATTTTATAGGTTGGACGGCACAGAACTTATATCTCACATGAGAAGAAAAGTCTTGTAAGGGAGATGGAGGTAGGCGCGTGCAGCACATGGACCCGCCAGACGCAGGATTTGGGGCAGGAGCTTCCGCACATGCGCTACAACACAGCACATAGATCATAGATGCTTCTCTCTGTGTCTGTTGCACATGCATACATACTATATGCATCTCTCTCAAGCAACGCTCCAGCCGCACATACAACATGAAGCAAGGCCTCTCCCACCTATTGTCGCATATGGCATGTGCGGTAGCAGCTTAGTGCAGCCTGCTGCACTATCTATTGTCTCGAGTCAACTTATCATTCATTGAATGTGCCATATGTCATATATTTCTACACTTGCAAAACAGATTATTTTTTTTAAAAAAAATTGAATTAGAGGTCAGCTTTGTTATTTTTTTTAACAAAATGACTAACATAAAAACATTCTTTTATCAAATTCACTTCCACTTTGGATATCAACTAATAGATTTTAATCCAATGATCAAAAACAATAAATTTTAGGTTATTGTATTTTCTTATTTTAGATTGTTGTATTTTCTTAATTTAAGCTTGTCCCTTTTTTTATTTTTAGGTTATTGCATTTTTTTATTTTTAGACTGGCACACTTTTTTATTTAAGTTTGTCACATTTTTATTTTGGAAAAATTAGCTATTTGACATTTTAAAACCGATCTATTTAGAAAATAGCATACTAAAAATACTCCTAGCTGTACGACACTGATAATCTTAGCTATTGGACACCATCATCGTCTCACAACCGTTAGTTTGACTGTGGAGGTTTAAGCCTTTGGTCTTTGACGCATTCGCTCCATGACTAGCCTTCCTCATCGTTGTTAGGTTGTTTCCAATGGACATGCCCAAGCTGCCTCGCGCCTTCCACGTAAGCCACCAGCTCAGCCAAGCCAAGCCCGCAAACTGGATTGCCACGCCGCCCAAGAAACAACGGCGCATTTGCCTGTTTGGTGGGCCCCACGAGCACGTGCTAAGCCGAAGCCACTGTTGGAGCACAGCACTGACGAGCAAAAACGCATTTTGTAGGGCCCACCATTTTGGCCGTTCGTTATGTGCATAAATAAATCGAGCCCGCTTGTCATACAATAAACTAGACTTCATACTGCACCACAAGGCGCATGCAGTGGGCCCTACCACCCACGCATAGCAGCAGCTCTCTAATTTCCACCCGTACTACCTCCACTATAACCCTACCCACTGACAGGTGGGACAAATACACATGGGCCCACGCAACAGTGACTGCGGTGTAATTACACAATGAATAACGAGGCAAAAGTAGTGGGTCCTGCTATTAACGCACACCATAACTGCAAACAAAAGGCGCGTTTAACCATTTCATCGTTAACTCTTTGACTTTCAAGTGGGACCAAAGAGTAAGGGGCCCACTTGTCAGTTACTAGGGTGACTTTCTTCGCTCGTGACGAGGCGAGGACAATGGGCTCCACCACCCAGGCTTTCTAGCTATAAATATGACCCCCCATTTGCTGACTTCAACTCACAAATCACACAACATTTTACTCCATCTATACACCATTTGTCCCTAATTTTTTTCTTGCATTCCAAATGGATAGAAGTCCCCCTAAAGATTTTGTAAACTGGATTAATTCTCCTAATCCAATCAAAGAAAATCCAAAAACACCCGTTTACCCAAACCCGCCCAATTTTCCATAGCACCATACCCTATCGATTGTCCTCTATATCCATCACCCCCGCAATATGCACAGCCCTCTGCATATCAACATCCCCTTTCATGTCCTTATGGCCATCCATATGCACCACATGAGCAAAATTTTCACTTTATCGATACACCGACAAACTATATGCAGACCTCGCCACCGTAAGCCCTCACCAAAAATTAACAACTAGCAGCATGGATGTCAGACTCTGGTATACCACATTCTATACCACAAGTTGTTATTGACGATGATGACGCCATTCTCCCAGATGCTGGCGGGTGTAAGTAATTGCTATGGTTGCAGGACGACAACATTAGACTGGTGAGTGATTCTTTTTGTCCTGAATTTCTCACAAAGAGAATTGTTCCATCTAGACTTTACTTTATGAGGTTCCTATTGGTCTTCGTTGATACAATTTTATTTTCCCATTGTTTAGATCAGTGCGTGGTTTGTGTAATTCTCTCGACCCTATCGATGGAAACAACAAAAAATGCGACATGTACTGGGAAAGTGTTGCAACAACATACAATGAAACCAGCCCAACATCTCGGCGAAGGGAAGTTAAGCATTGTAAATACCATTGGTTCCAAACTAACAAGAAATTTGAACAATTCAATGGTGTTTGGTGCATGCTTAAGGTCTATACAAGTGGCCATTCCAACGACCAACTAATGACACAAGCACGTGAATTGTATAGGAGGGAGATGGGTCATCCATTCGTTCTGGAGCACTGGTGGATGGCCGTTCAGGATCAACATATATGGAGTTAAACCTACATCGACACCGACAAAATAGCAAGGCTAAATGAAGTCGGTGTCCATACATTGCTGTTATCCAACTCAGAAGATGTTCCTGTGGTGGAGAGGCGGCCAAAAGGTTGCGATGCAGCGAAGGAGAAGTACAAAGGAAAAGGAAAGAAGCAATCATCCTCATCCGACACAGATGTCCAAGAAGACTTACAATTCTTTGTCAACATTCACACAAAGCGCATAGAAGCAACGAACTGTACAGCCTCCTCCCTGAGTGAGCACGACAATTTCAAGGGAACTTAACAGTTGCTAAGACATTCGCAAAATTGGTCACAATGGACATGTCAAAATTTAACAATGATCAAATGAAGGACCATGCTACCGTGGTGAAGTTTGTCAAAGATTTAATCAAGGAGACAAATTAAGTCTAGGCTATTTCATGTATCAATTTATTTTCACTTTGTATCTATAGAACTATGTATCTGTCATTTAAGTAATTAAAATATTTTTTGTGAACATTGCCATTGGACGCCTTTGAATGGAAACTAGTGGTTGGACACTTTTGTTTGGAATATTCTTGTTGGAACATTGTCATTGGACGCATCTAATTGCAAACTAATCATTAGAATATTCGAATTGGCCTATATATTCTAACCCATCTCAACCCATACTTCTCATCCTTACAAATACTCCTCTTTCAAAACACACACTTCTCATCTCCAGAGTACTCTTTTTTCCAGATCTCTCTCCCTTAAAAATGTCATCTAGCTCTAACTCAAACACATGTAGTGAAGAGAAAGAGACCACCAATATGTTAGAAAATTTCCTTGTGGGATTCATAGAGGAAGATTTGACTATGGTGGAGTTAGAAGAGTGTGTTATGGCCGATTTGAAAGCCAGGCTAGAAGTTTCTACCTACCACCGCCACCATCATAGTAGTAGGAGGTACATCAACAGGGATCGTGAAGTTGTCCATAACTGTCTCATGGCAAATTACTTTTGTGACAATCCAATCTACCCCGACTACCTATTTCGCAGGAGGTTCCAGATGAGGAGACCCCTCTTTCTTCAGATTGTCGAAACTCTTGGTGAGTGGTCCTTTTTTTACTGAAAGGAGAGATGCTACTAACCATAAGAGGTTGTCTTCTACATAGAAATGCACTGTAGCCATGCATATATTGATGTATAGCTCATCTGTCGATGCTATCGATGGATATGTCTAGATAGGCGAATCCGTAGTAATCCAGTGCTTGAAGATCGAAATTCATCGAAGGAGTCATTGACATGTTCAGCGAGGAATATCTCCGACGACCAGTCGTCAAAGATATGCTGTGCCTATTACAACAAGGAGAGGCTTGTGGTTTTTCGAGGATGCTGGGAAGCATAGATTGCATGCATTGGGAATAGAGAAATTGCTTGGTAGCATGAAAGGAACAATTTATTCACGGTGATTATAGAGTCCTGACCATCATACTGGAAGCAGTCGTCTCCCAGGGCCTTTGAATATGACATGGTTTTTTTGGTGTTACTGGCTCGAACAATAACATCAATGTGTTGAACCAATCACTTTTGTTCACTTATGTTTTGCAGAGACAAACTCCTTAGATTCAATACTTCGTCAATGGAATGCAGTACAATATAGGGTATTATCTATCAAATGACATATATCTCGAATGGGCTGCATTTGTGAAGACGATACCCCTACCCCAGACAAACAAATTCAAGTTGTTCACACAACATCAAGGAGCGAGGAAGGACATAGAGCGAGTATTTGAAGTTCTACAATCTTAGTTTGCCATCCTCCACAGCTCCGTCTGCTATTGGCAACACTCAACCCTTGCGAAAATCATGCAAGCATGTGTCATATTGCATAATATGATTATTGATGATAAGTAAAATTTTGATGGCCTCCTTTATGATTTCAACGACGGTCAAGAGATTTCTACCATAACACTGCCTCCTATCTAATATGGTGCTCCACCTACTTTTGCTAATGTAGTCGCGAGAAATTCTGACATCTGTGCCCAATCAGTACATGCCGAACTCAAAAAGAATTTGATTGAGCACATTTGGCAATATTTTGGAGGCAGCCATGGTAACTAGTATTCAAGTTGTTGCATTTCTAAAATTTGTAATGTGTTTACGTCAAAATTTAAGTTTTTTATTGTCCGAATGTATCCAATGTCATATGTGTGATTTCATGTTTTAATGTCTAAATTTAATAAGAATATTTATTTTCTTTATTTTAAATTTTGCATCCACAAGTCTTTATTTTTTTATTGGAATTACCCCCATATAATTTTTTTAGTAATTATTTCAGATATTTCTATCAATCATATGTTAAAAATACAAATTTCAATATTTTATACGAGAGACTCACCTAAAGACTCTTTCAAAGAGTCAAGTCATTAAAGGAGAGAGATTTTTAGAGAAGCTCTTTCACACGTGAGTCTTGCGAAGAGTGTCTCCAAACGACTCAACCATTGGAGTTAGAAGTTCTTTGAGAGACTTTTCGTATGTGTGGTATGAAATATTCTCTCAAGAATCTCTCAGAGAGTCTCTCCTAATAGATAGTCTTAAGGTGACAGCACGTCTGCTAGGCTGTTGACAACAACGGCGCTCAGCCTGCTCTGGGCTTGTCATTGTTCCAGGAGCTCGTGGCGCAGAACGCCGGCGGGTATGACAGTGTCAGGCAATGCCTCCGATGCACAGGGCGGGGAGCAGCCAAGGAGGCCGGCGGATTGCGATTGTATTGCTGCGTGCTTGAGATGGTCACATACCTGTACAGTGAGTTCACACACCCTGTGCATAGATCTACAAGAATACAATAATGTGATATCTCTATAAGAGGAGCCTTGAATCCATCATTTTTAGCCAAATATCTGACGAAGTTAATGGGCCATAACGGCAATGTTACGTGGTTAAAATCTTTAGTTTTGTGATGTGTTATTTCCTAGACTATTTTTAGTATACTATTTCTCAAATAGACCGATTTTAGAGTGTCTAATACTTAATTTTTCCTTTTATTTTAGATTGTTCTATTTTTTTTTAAAAAATTTATATATAAAAGTTGCGTGCACTTTGGTCATAGATGTGGTTTGTATATTTTATTTTTGTGTATTCTGTTGTATTACTTTTTTAATGACTTGTGATTCTCTGTGATCTACACTAAATGCTTTGATCTATATCTCATAAAAGAGGAAGACAGATGGATATAAAAAGAGGCATAAGGGAAGTCATACTTTTTAGCAATACGTTATAGAAATACATTAATAATCAAAATTAGAAAAATTTTGCCAACACACATAAAAAATTAGGAGTAAACTCCATATGACACTTATTGGTTGGAGTTGCTAGAAAAGAAAACTGGTACATCGGAGGCTTTTTGCTTTTCTATGGAGGTGAGTTAGAAAATCATATGCATTTGTATGTGAATATATGAGTTTTAGAGTGAATATCATTTTTGCACAAATTAAGTGCAAGTACATAAGAAACAATTAGTACTAAATAAATTTAAGAGTGAACATCATTTGATGTCATATTTTTTTTATGTAAGTATCTCTTATTTTAATTGTAAGTTTGTATAACTTATCATGTGAACTATTTTTCATATTTATGACATTATTGCTATAGTGTTTTATTATAAGTTGTATATCATAGTTGTTTGTATTATTTTGCTAAAATACT
The DNA here is from genome assembly GCA_019359835.1 of Pharus latifolius. Taxonomy (NCBI): domain Eukaryota; kingdom Viridiplantae; phylum Streptophyta; class Magnoliopsida; order Poales; family Poaceae; genus Pharus; species Pharus latifolius. The sequence continues at coordinate 39,091,288 of CM033325.1, forward strand.
AGCTGTAAGTTTATATTCATTTAAGGTATGAGTATATGAATTCAGTTGTAAATTTATGCACCTTTTAAATGTAATTTTGTTGGGAACGAATTATATTAAAATAAGTAATTTTGGGAGGAAGCATCAATATTTTGGTATAAAATTATGAGTCGGAATGACCGAAATGTAATTAATTTCAATAGTATAAAAGAAAGAGAGAATCTCTATAAAGTATACACTGAGTTATTAAATCATGCTTGCATCATATACACAAATTAATTGAGAGATTTAGCTCCGTGAAACACTCAAATTTGGGTATTTTTAGCAAAAAATTCATTGGGTATATCATTGATTTGTGGGATCAAACTCCACATATCAGTCTCACACAAAGTTTTAAATTATAGTTCGTGATCGATCGCGATGAGAGATAAAAAAAAGTTATTGTGGCTATCGTGGAAACTGTTTTATACATTGCAATTTAGTTTAAATATTATTTTATTCTTTAAATTATGGCTTAATATAAATTAATGTGTAATTTTTCACTAGTTAATTGGAAGCTAAAATATCATAGTATATAATATTATTGGGTAATATATATATGTTTAATTATAATCATATTACTTGCTAGTATGTCTTTGATTCGAGTTATTTATGCTAAATATTGTGAGAAAGTGATCAATTTGATATTAAACTCTAAGATATTATTTTCATTATTCAAACTAAAAAAAATAACTTATGAGACATATCAATTAAACTTAATCAGAAAATGTAATCATGTAAGATATATAAAATATATTTAAACTTAAAGATGATTTATGTAAAGCATGACGGGAGAAACCATCCATATTGTTGTAGAAATTTGGAGAGGGGTTTAGAGTTTAATTGATATTTAATCTTCTAAGAGGCAAACTAATTAAATTTTAGTATAAAAAATATGAGAAATTGAAAATTGAAGAAGAGTGCAGAAAATGGAAGTAATGTTTTGAATTGGTTTATATAGTATAGTTGATAGTTATATGGCTATTGCGGCTATGGATTTAGTAGTCTGTATAGCGGTTGTAGTTATATTCGTGAAATTTTATTCGATTGTGTAATGTTTTATGTTCAAAAAATTATAGTGGAGTTATCACGGGTTATATAAAACACTAGTCCCACACTGTGTGGTATTTAAATTTTACTTTATAGAACTATTTTTATACATTAAAATTGTAGAACATATATTATTTGTAAATGATTAGTAAATATTCTGGCGGAAAGATCCACATGTCCTTGTATTTCTTAAAAAAAAATTGTGCAAAAAGTCACAAAGAAAATAGTTGCGGGTTGGGACGTGTCAAAGTGTGGATGCTGCTCGGGGCTTGTGAGGTGAGCGTGGGCTGTTTTATGAGGAAAAAAAAAGAAAAGAAAGACATATTCAAAGTGGAAAAGCTAGGGGGAGTTTTCCGCAAAATAACAAAGTGTACACCAGGAGCCTAGCCTCATCCAGCACGGCGACCATCCCAAGGCGATGATCGCGAGCGTTGCGCTGCCGGCGGCCGCCCGCTCGCTGGAGGCCGCCGTGATCGCACTGCCCGGCTCCGCGGACGAGCTGCGTCAGCTCCAGGCCAAGCTCTACGCGGCGGCGGGTCTCGCGGCCGACGCGGAGGCGAAGCAAATCCGCCGCGCCGACATCCGGGAGTGGTTAGAGAACCTCCGGGACGCCGTGTACCAGGTCGACGACGCCGCCGATGACTTCCGCCGCTGCGGCGTCCAGCAGCGGCGCGAGATCCGGAGATCGGTATGCGCTTTTGAATGCGAATTTGGTGCGTCGAGTTGCCTCAAATTTGCCTCGGTTCTCAAAAAACTCCTCGCTTTGGGGAAAAAAATTGCCATATCCATTTAAATTTTGGCGTGATCAATTCTAGAAATAGAATCTATTGATCTTAATTGAGACACTTAACTTAGTGGGCTAATCCTTAAAAAAGGATATATTTAGTGCATTTTTAACCAAATAAGAAATAATCGGTAATTCAGTTTAGATGGTTTCTGCAAACCTCTTACCAAAATGCTTGCTCTGTTGCTCATATGCCAAAATATAATCTGCAATTTTGCTGCATAAGTTTTGCAAAATGGAATTTTATGAAGATGCTTCTAAGCATGAGACTTGCTATGTATGAACAGCACATCATGTTCTTGAGTCAAATGCTCCTAACATCACTTTTTGCTCAATTATGCATTTTTCATATCTTCACACACCTAATTAACTCATGCCCATAGCACATACATGCATTATAAACTTTAGGCAACAGGTTTTTCTAACTCATGCTGAAAATCTTGCTTCTTTGTTATTGTTGGCATCCCTAATTTGTTGTATAAGAGAAAATTTTTAGATGTAAAGCTTCTCAACTATTTCATATAAGGCTTCATTGTTAATAGTGGAAGTGTGGAAGTGGAACCATCACTGCCCTAAACACCCCTCATATGGCATTGGTTGTTTTCTGTCCCAAGCCTTTAATTGCATGTCACATGGATCATTCTATAGAGCTCATAGATTTGTTTATCTATTCAGGCAACCTCAATCAGGAGGTAAGCATTGGCTTGTTCCGTCTATTTTATTTAGAAGAAATGTAAAGATACAAAATGCCAGCATTTTCTAAGTTCTCTGTGGATTACTAAGAAGCAAAACTATCTTAATTTGAACAGATTCGCCATTGGTTTAGACTATCACCAAATGCAAACGAGATTGAGTACAAGGCATTGAGAGCTAGTATTACCAGCCTGAGTCAGAAAATGGATGGAATTTTACAGAGGGGGTCTCAGCTAGATCTGCAATGTACCAACCTTCAAAACCTGAATGCAAGGTCTGGAGTTTCTTGGGATCCATTACCACATGATGATATCATAGGAGATATTGAAGATGAGAAAATGAAATTGATTAAGATACTGACAGATAGGCAAAGTGCTAATGTTGTTGTCACAATAGTTGGGACTAGTGGAATAGGCAAGACTAAATTGGCACGGAAAATACATGATGATCACCAGACAAGAAATGCTTTCAGTATTGTTGTATGGGTAAGTGTCTTAAAAGACTTTGATAATATTGGATTACTGTCTGCAATTGTAAGTGCTGCTGGTGGAAATCCCAGAGGAACAGAAAATACTATACAACTTGAGGCCATGTTGGCTACCATACTTGAAGGGAAGAGATTCTTGCTGGTGCTTGATGATGTACGGAGTCGTCAGATTTCTGAGAATTTCCCAGAGGCTCACTTGCATGGCCGTTTTCATACAAGCCGAATTCTGATCACCACTCGAGATGAGAGTGTTGCAACACAGGTGAAGAATGCTTGCATCCACAGGGTACAGGAATTGACTTTCCAGGATTGTTGGTCTTTACTTTGCCGTAATGCTTTGCTGGATGAGAACCTTGATGGCGACAGTTTAAGGAAAATTGGGATAATGATCATCCAAAAGTGTAACAAGCTCCCAATGGCTATTAAGATTATAGGTGCTGTCCTAAGAACAAAGGAGCAAACCCAAGAGGAGTGGCAGAGAGTGTATGACAGTGAAGGATGGTCTTTCAAGGATACTCCAGAGGACACCGATGGCTTAACTGGGGCCATCTATTTGGGCTACAATGATTTGCCATCTCATCTGAAACACTGCTTTCTTTATTTCTCACTATTCCCAGAAGGCTCTGTGATTATGCAGCGCTTTGTTACTCAGCTATGGATCTCTGAGGGTTTCATTGAGGAGCAAGATAATTGCAAACCTGAAAAGATCGCAGAGGATTATTACACGGAGTTGGTATCGAGAAATCTTCTGCAACCTGAACTTGGAACTAATGACATAACAAGATGCATAATGCATGGTCATATCAGATCAGTTTTGCAGTTCTTCACTAAAGACACAATTTTTTCTGGAGAGCTGCAGCGAGGGCTGCGGCACTTGTGGATTAGAAAAAATGAACTAATGGCTACCCTGGAAGCATTAGGAACTCTGACAAGCTTGAAGACAGTTATTCTTTACATGAACCCATTGGACAATCGCAGCTTGGACAAACTATTTGAGGGGCTCAAATACTTGCGAGTGCTGGACCTTGGTGGCACTGAAATCAAGTACATTCCAAGGACATTAGAATTTCTAGTTTGCCTTAGGCTCCTAAATCTTTCACAAACCCAAATTACAGAGCTTCCAGAGTCCATTGAGGGCCTCAGAAATCTAGAGTTCTTGGGTCTCCGGTACTGCAATTGGCTGCATTGTCTTCCAAATGGAATTAGCAAGCTTGATAATTTGCGGAATCTTGATCTTCGTGGAACTAGCTTGCATCAAGTCCTACCAAGTTTGGCTACGCTGAAGCAGCTCTCTACGCTGCATGGTTTCGTAGTAAACTGTAAGCCTGTGCTTGAGGAAGATCCAAGTGGGTGGCCTTTGGAAGACCTGAAATCTCTAAATGCATTGAGAAGCCTGCAGATACTGAAGATGGAAAGAGTTTCAGATTGTTCCAGGGCACAAGTAGCTGCGCTGGAAATGAAGTCTCACCTCAAGGAGCTGGAACTATGTTGTAGCACTGATGATAGGCTGGTCAATATACTAGATGAAGATGCTAGAATGATAAAAGAGATGTTCGATTGCCTCTCTCCTCCACGATGCTTGAAATCTCTCAAAATAGCGAGCTATTATGGGAAACGCTGTCCCCGTTGGATACTTAACCTCTCAAACCTCCAGCGGCTTGTTCTCAGTGATTGCAAATTTTGTGAGCATCTCCCAGACCTGGGCCAACTACCTCAGCTAAAGTTCCTCACCATAACCGGCTGTTCGGAGTTGCATGTCATCAAGCAAGAGCAAGCAGGCACTGGTCAGGCATTTCCTAAGCTAGAACAGTTGCACCTTAAAGACATGCAGAATCTTGAATCATGGGTAGGATTTGCGCCTGGTGATCTGCCTTCCCTTGTAAAACTTTATCTGGATGGCTGTCCCAAGCTGAGATGTCTCCCATCTGGCCTCAAGTACTCCACAGTACTGACAAACATGCAAATACGCCATGCTGATAGCCTGGAAGTATTTGGGGACTTGCCTGTGCTCAAAGAACTGGTTCTTGAGGCTAACAACAAACTTACAGAAGTATCAAAACTTCCATCACTTGAAGCTCTGATAGTTCTTGGCTGCTCTAGCTTGCAGGATGTCAATGAAGCTCATAATCTAAGTCATGTCCGCATTGTAGATAGAGAACTAAGAAAACTTCCAGATTGGTTGAGAAGGCATGCTTCGGTGCTGCAAACATTCAGTATAGTTGGTGTAGCAGAACTTCTTGAAAGATTACTTCCCAATGGCGAAGATTGGGTGGTAATTCGTGACATTGACAAAGTTTATGCAAACTTGCTCGATGAATCTCCATTCTTCACTTATGCGAAGAGAACTGCTGATTTCCATGTTAATCAAAAAATTTCTGACCAAGGCCAATTTCCTGCTGTGCCAGCAGCTGGCATTACATCGAGCATTTCAGTTGACAATTCTGATGAGAAAACATCTCAAATTGGTGCGCCTAATATACCTGTGAATCAGACATCCAAACTGAAGTGGACCATAAAACAGTACCTTGCTCCTTACCTTATCATGGTTCTGCTTATTACACTGTCTCTTTCTTATTGGCTGCAGGACAAGACAGCTAGAGAGATTGTGCTCATTCAGACCCTCATCATCTTCTGGGCGACAATATTCTTGCTGCCTTTTCTGTTTCTTGACTGATATGCTTTTCTCCTGTCAAAACTCAAAAGCGAGACAAGAGGAAAGAGAAAGGCACGAGAGGAAAAAAAAGGGAATGCAAATGGAACTTGAAAATGATTCAATTCTTTATGGCATTGAAGGGCTGTTTGGCCAAGTTGGGCGTATTCAATAAGTCATTTTTTTGGGCTCATTGGCTTACTCAAAAGGCTGGCTTATTTGATAAGCAAGAAGTTGTTTGGCAAGATTTAGACTTGTATGCTTTGGGGGTGTGAATAATTTGAAAAAGTGAGGGGAGATTTGGCTGTTTAGCTGAGTTAAAGCTTTCTGGAGAAGCTAAAGCCCAAAATAAGCTCAGCCAAACACCCCTTGAATGTTCTATATACTGAAGGTGAAGGATGAAGAATGCAGACAAAAATTCTATTGTTGGTACTTAGGAGCATAGAGGAGCAGAAAAAGATGCCAAATGGAGTTAATCAAGGTACTCTTGTATAATTAATTGGATTGCTGCAACTGTATGTCTGCTGCTTAACCTTCATGTGATTTTTTTGCAGGTTAATGGTGTACTTGGTGGAAAGAAGTCAAGAACCATTGAAATATCATCTTTACCAAATGCATTTCCTGAACATAAAGCTACTCTGTTCAGTTGATACTTACATCTGCGGTGTGTAATATATCATATATGTGCATGTGTCTTCACAGATGCAAGGACGCATTATGCCCCACTGTGATGACTCAGATCAAGTGATGCTGGCATAAAAAACATATCAGAGTAAAGAGGCGCTGCGTCCTGAATCTTGATGTTGTCTCAAGCAATGTTGCTAAAATGGTCAGAACTTTTGATACTGGTGTTCGATTTCAGCATTTGTGGATTCATTTCAAGACAGTCTATTTTGGGGGTAAAATAACATCGTTTTGATCTTACAAATGTTATGTTTGTGAGTGTTCATCTTGGGGTTGGATTCAAATTATTTGGTGTTTCTTTATGTATATTTTGTTCTAGAAGTGTCTGAATCAGTTTTCCAACATGACCTTATATACAGAGATGGCATACACTTATATTACTTGTATTGGTTAATAACATTTAGAGTTCCTAGAAACTGGTACTTTTAAATTGCTCATAGCATCTTTTCTAGTAAAACTTTAGTATCCTTTGTTTTATGTACTTGCCTTCAAGGCTGAAGCTGTTCACTGGTCCATTGGTGATTGTCATACTCAGGGTTCGGGTTATATGAAACATGCTGTTGGCTGGGAGGCAGGAAACAGGCCGATTATCTGTTGATTCCGGCCTATTATTGTTGTTTCTTTGTTTCTTTTCTATTTTTTGAAGTTTTTGTATTTCTTTAATCATGTAATATCACTGATTTGATAATAGCATGCGGCCTTCCCTAATTCTGACCAATTTGATGTCTACCAGACAAGGTTGGGATGTCTAGTTTCTGCCAGTAACCTTAACCCTGGTCATGCTCTTGTGCACAGCGTGACAAAAGTGAAGATATTAAGCTATGGGCTTGGAGGACGAGTCCGACAAACAAGACCTAATTCTGTTTCTGGCATCTATGTAATATGGAATTTGATCATCTTGGCAAATCTAGGGCTAAGATACCATGTAATGTGTGAGTTCAAAGCAATTGACACAGGATTTGCAAGACCACAGGGACCTATACATGGATCTATTATAATGGAAATGATTAAGATATGGAAGAAGGAAGTTGTCACATCTCCAAATTTCTGTCACATCCCCACCCCCCCAACACACAAACAATTTTTTACTCAACCCTAGTTTTCACTTGGCCTAGATTTGATTCTGAGTATGTTTCAGATTTTGACCTAGAGTCATCATCCCAGCTTCGATGCGCATGCATGCTAGGTAGCATTTTGCATCCTGATTTTAGTATATCATTAGAGTTTTCAAAACTGTTACATAGTCATCTTTGAAATTTAACCCTTAAAGCTATCATTTTATGTGAAAGAGATCCTCTTTTTAGAATTTTTTTTATATAAATAACCTTTTAAAAATAGAAAAATACAAATCTAACCTAGTGTTTTAAAAATTTATAAAAATAACCCTTTTAAGCAGTGTGGTTAAATGTGGAGACTCTGCCGCACATGCAGTGTGCTGTAGAGGCGGGCGGCAGTGAGAAGAATCAAAAGAGAAGTGCAACAGACAAAAACAACCGATGTGAGACGTGCAGAAGAGATTCCCGAGCTGCGGCAGACAAAAAAAAAACAGCCGATGTGATTGATTTGATGAATTTTGAGTAGGTTGTATGCCATCTGTAGCCCGTGAAACTCAGTGTCAGTCTAGTCTTCCACTATACATACTCCTAGTATTGAAGCAAAAAAGTAGAAGCAAAACAAAAACCAAATAAACTCTGAAGAGGAGAACAATAAAGAGCAAAGGAGAAATTTGAGAAACTTTTGAACTATTAAAGTTCAAAATTTCAGATTTTGCAAGAAGAGAAAGTTGAAGAGCACCAAGATATCTACAAGAGTATGTTTTTTAAATTGTAGTATTGTAAAGTTAATGACATGGTTAGTACTTGGTTTTGATATGTTGTAATACTGTATTGTTGTTAATGACAATATTTGGATTCGTAGTTGACATCTATATTTATTAGATATATATTTAGAGGTAAGTGTAGGTTAGTAGGACATTTTGTGTTAATGTAATAAAAAATTATCAATCTTAAAAATTGTAGTTGGTTCAATTTCTATAAGACTATATTGTAATTATTAGAGTTGGACGAAAACCGTAGTTCACGAGCTATTCGGAATCAGCTTGAAAATCGGCTCGTTTGAGGAGTGTCTCGAGCAATAAACGAGCCTAAGTTGCCTTGTCTCTAATTTTCAATTTGCAATGTATACAATCGAGCCGGGTCATTTTGAGCTCAAGCTGAGCCCACTCAAGCCCCACAAGAAATACAAATTTGAATGGCATTAATTTGTTGTAGAGGCTTGTTGAGCCAAATTTGAGCTCAATCGAGTTAGCTCTGAGCCAAGCCAAATAATGGCTTAGAGCTTGTGCAGGTTGTCTAGCCGAGCTCGGGCTAGCTTCAAGCCAAGACAAATAATGGCTTGAGCGTGTGAATGATGTCGAGCCGAGATCGAAATAAGCTGAGTTAGCTTCGAGAAAATAATGGGTTAGAGCTCGTGAATGTTTTCAAGCCAAGGTAGCTTTGAGCCAAACCAAATAATGGCTCAGAGCTTTTGATTGATGTCTAGATGAGATTGAGCTCAGTTGAGATAGCTTTGAGCCTAGCCAAATCATGGCTTAGAGGTTGTGAAAGTTTTTGAGTCGAGCTAGAGCTCAGTAGAGGTAGCTTTGAGCCAAGCCAATTAATGGCTTAGAGCTTTTGAGTGTTGTCTAGACTAGCTCGAGCTTAGTTGAGCTAGCTTCGAGCTAAGCAAAGTAATAGCTCAGAGCTTGTGAATGTTGGAGCCGAGCTCAAGTCGAGCTAAGTAATCACTCAAGGTGGCTGGCTCGGTTGACCTCACCTCATTTCCAGCCCTAGTAATTATGTAGTAAAATCATAAATAATTAAACCTTCTATCATGTAATAATAACTACTATATAATAAAAGAAGAGCATGACCACAGTAACAACACTGACATACAAAAAATTTTGTATGAAATAATACGACGGCCAAAAAATAACTAAATGGTACACTTAAATAATAAAATAATAAAATAACAAAACATGTCAACTAAGGTATGAAAACATGACCATCTAAAATAATAAATAAAACAACCAAAATAATGCGAAAACTTAAAATAATAAAATGTGACCACCTAAAAATATAACAAAATGCCACAACTCAATAAATACGACAACATGAAATAATAGAATGCGTCAACATGAAATTGGTGGTGCAAATGCGAGAACCTAAAAAAGAAGAATTTGCTCTTAACTTTCTTATGAACAAAGTTATTTGTTTTGTCAGTTTCTTGTATAACATTCTTAGCTTGAGATGCAAGTTAATAGAACTTGTGATTGAACGACAAACAAAGTTATTTGTTTTGTTTGTTTCTTGTATACCATTCTTAGCTTGAGATGCAGGTTAAGAGGATTTGTGGTTGAATGACAATCAAATACCATAATTAAATGGATAGAATTTGCTTTGATTGGTTCGCGGCAGTTCACATATAAAGTTTTTGTGTTTATTTGTTCAGATATTTCTATCTTCTGCACAAAATAAGTGAAATTCTCTATCCAAAAGAAATAAGTTCTCTATTTAGAAAAAAATGACAAAACTTGGTTTCAATAGATAGGTCTTATTTTCTGTGATTGTCTTTTGAGGAGTAAAAGGAATCCTATACCACATAATTTTTATCTTGGTAGTTTTTTTCAAACAGGAAGCCATTTAGGTAGCAGTAAACAATCTTAATTTGCTCTAGAATACCTATTGATTCTGTGCAGGTCCTTGGACGATTTTTATGAGGGGCAACATTGACGAGGATTATCACCCGAGTTAGTTCAAAGTAATACATGTCTGGTTTAAGACAGAATCAGATTAGACGTGTGTCTATAAGTTCGTCGCTATGGTCTCAGATGACCTAAAGGGTGTAGACACAGAGATAATTCATGATCGCAGCCCTTGCATGATCATAAGGCCGCAGACAGTGCGCGGTCAGGAGACTGCAGACAGTGTGCAGTCAGAGGGTCGTTGACTATCTGTGACCAGAATAGTTCGGGAAGGCCTAACTCTTTGAACGGGCATATCTCGAGAATCACGAAGATCTTTCCCCATATGAAGACAACTGCCAGGAGGTTAACATGTGCGGTTATCCCTTAATTGCACGTGTTAAGCCTGCGTGGAAGTTAAGTGCGGTTAACAAAACTGCATCCTAACAATTGTCCAAGGCCGTTTCGCATTGGCGCCCTTTTTTCCAGTATAAAATGGTAGTCAATGCACGTTCTAAGGACAGTTGGTTATTCAGTCAAGCATACAAGCACTACCAGGCGTCCAACAAACCTGAAGGCTTAGATATAATTAGATAGACACTAACATTGAAGAGATCTTCGCCTGTGATCATCTCTTCTCCCCTCTTGTAAACATCTTATTTGATATAGTGAAATCACAACAAGACATAGGCTATTACTCCCACCATGAGGGACTGAACCTGTATAAAATCTTTTGTGCCTGTACAGATATTACTCATCCTACCTTCCCGGAGGAGCACCCTGAAAGGTCCCGCAATTCACAAACATTGCATAAGATCGACTAAGGACCCCGAGCCTAAATCGTCGACAGCTGGCGCCCACCGTGGGGCCTTTTCTCAAGGTGGTTTCCCTTCATCCGGAGGTTTGGTGAGCAATGTCTGGAGCATATGATTCCGAGAACGACTTCGATCTCGACGATTATGCCCATATACAAATGCCTTCGCCTAGCGATCCCGTTCCAATGGAAGAGGTCAGTTGCGAAGACATTCCGAAGGGACGTCAAGAGGACATGTCTTCCCCTACCCGGGTCATGTCCATCGACTAGGGGATGGAAGAGACAGGTCCGGAACTTGATGTCAATTCTACCATATGCAAAATCGAGTCCTCAGGATTTAACCTTCCTCGAAGAAAAGCGTGATGGAGCATTGATAAGGTCAGCAGTATATTTGCATGCTTTGCGAAAATATCACAGCAGGAGGGTGCGGCCGCGTAGTCTTCACGTGGGTGATCTAGTTTTACAAAAAATACAAAACCAGTCTAACCGCAATAAGTTCTTTCCTCAATGGGAAGGCCCTTACATTGTTGTTTCAGTACCACGACCAGGATCGGCTCGGTTAGTGATGGGGGACGGTAGAATCTTATCCAATACGTGGAACATTGATCAACTGCGCAAGTTTTACATGTAAGTTTCCCAATCTTTTTTCCTGTTCAATTAGCATGGTTTAACAAAAACTTCGTGAGTACTTTTCTTCGGCTCATGTTATGATCGTTTTCTTTATTTGCCATACCTATACCGAGCCCGGCTCGGGGGCTGGTCGCCGATAATCATCTTGTTACAATACCCTAACAGGATTCGCTAGCCGATCTCATGGTCGCATCCAGCTAAGACATCCCTCAATAAGCCGTTTCTCAACGCACATGGGACTTACTGGCATGTTCCTGATCATTCAAGTGGCTGCCAGTTCGTAATAAGGTCAGATGTTGTATTAAGGTCAATATCGGTGTCGACGATTCGGACTCGGGGTCCTCAGCCGAACTTATGCAAAATTTGTAATTGTGACCTTTCAAGATGACCCTCCGGGAAGGTATGCTGAACAATGGTGAACAGGAGCACAGAGAGATTTATACAGGTTCAGGCCCTCGATGGTGGGAGTAAAAGCCCTACGTCATGTTAGGATTTCACTATATGAGATAAAGCTTTACAAACTAGCAGGGAGAAACCTTCACAGGCGAAAATCTTCCCTATCTAAGTATACAAAAAGAAACTACAGGAGACTTGTAAGTATTGTCTAATCTTAGCCGTAGACTTGGCTGTTTGAGTGGTCGAGATATCTTATATCTCACTTATCTCAGGGGTCTTGTTCTTCCAAATGTCTTGGATCCCCCGTTTGATGTACTTTGCCACCTTTTTATATTGGTTGAAAGGGTACCATATGAAGAAAACTGCATCAAACGGTTGGATGCGGTTCCTGAAGAACCGCTATTAACTTCCACGGAGGTTATTAACACGTTTTAATCATGAATAACCGCATATATTAACCTCTGACGGTTGGTCTTCAACGTGGAGGAATCTTCGGGATGCTTGGAATATCCTGGTATAAAGATAACCGAATAAACTCCAAGCACCTTGGTCGAGAATGTTCTGACCGCGGAATGTGGGCTGACCGCGCAACATCCCGGATATCCAGTCCAGTCCGCGTATAGCATACGAACTTCTGACCGCACAAGGCTGTCGGCCTGATCGCATGAAAACCGCGACCTGATCGCGTAAAGCTTGCGACCTCATGGTGATGCCCCTCAGAAATAGCTTGAGTTCGCATCGCCAGATACATGTCTGGTTCGAACCTGTCTTGAACCAAAAGTTTATTAGAAGTGACCCGGGTGTCAATCCTCGTCAGCTAGCCCCCAAATTCGAAGAAAACGAAGAGATGTGTTTATTTCGAATTTTAAAACCACGCATTGAATTTTTAACCCGACTCTTCAATTTTTCCACTTAGTGGCGCACTAAGTGAAAACGGTTGGTTTCCCAAGACGGGTTCTGACATTACGTGACGGGCAATGATAGCGCCGTAGAATTGTTTTTATCTCGAGGTAAAATTGTAAATGCTTTGACGAAACCCGAGGCGCGTGGAATGCAAACCGTCACCCAGGCGGCTATAAATACCAGGCTCTTGGATTTGTAAAACTCCACAATTTCCCTTCACGCCTAAGTCCTTTTCTTATTATCCTGCCTCCTTCCTTTTCACATACTCCTCCCAATGGCAGATCACGATATCATCGAGATTGAGAGTGATGAAGGGGAAATTGTCGAACAAAGGCCTCAAACGATTGAAGTCCTGTCTCCCTTAAGGAAGAAACCCAAGGTCGACGAAGGATCTTCCAGTGGAACAAAGATGAAGAATGTAGCAAGTTTCTTTCTTCCTTCAGTTCCTTTGACCCTCCCCGTTCATGCCTCTCGGCAAGTTAGGCCTTTATCCTTAGAGAAAGATCCCATCACATTCAATTCTCCCATTCTTTTGGGTGATCAACATCCTGGTCGGCAAGCGGTGACTATCCCTCGATCAGATGATTGCCATATTGGGTTTGCGAAGCAATCTTCTGATGGGAAGGTTGTTCTTCCACCATATGATGATCTTCCTCCCAAGATGGGTGTATTAACGGGTTATGCACCGGGACAGGTAACAATTCTTCTCCCCTTTTGCTGATAATTTTAGTTAGTATGACTAACTTTTTGCAAAATGCAGGAGGTAGGAGGCTCCAGCGATCAGCCTTCTGCTGCTCCATCTCTTCCTTCCGGACAGACTCTTCTGGAAGAGAAGAATGCCCTGGAGAAGAAGACCGAGGAGATGGCCTCGAAGATTCTGCGTCTAGCAGAATGTCTTGATCGATCCCGAGAAGAGGCGCACCATTTTCGTCGAGAGAGGGACTTCGCTCAGCAACAGCGAGAACTCTCTGACTTGATTAGGGACAATAGTGCGTCTGTTGTTAGGGACGATATAGATAGACTTAGGGTAGTCGCTAGTTCCCTGGGGGTTGCCAGTGTAAATCCTACTGACAACAACATGTCCCTTGGGGAACTTTGTAAACTTCTTTCGGAGCAAGTCGATGTTTTGATCGACTGCATCCCTTTTGTATGTAAAGAATGTAAGAAATAAAAGTTTCTTATTTCTCATGAATATTCTTCACATCTTCTGTGCGAAAATATAGCCATAAACTTTACGTTCGCGACCATTCATACACAGGAAACTTTAGTTCTGCGATCAGAATCGCTTTTAAGAAAAAAGCACCGCGACCTGCCCTGATTCCGTGATCAGTTTCAGAGCCGCGGTCAGAACTAAAGTGCGACCTGAGTTGGGACTCGGTCAGGCTGTCACTCCGATTAGAATCGAAGTTTTAGCCTAAAACACGATTTCGATAAAACCATAACCCAATTAGAAACATTCCAGTACGTCAAAAATTGAGTTACATGATTTTTTCGAAAAAAATGTTCAAAGTATAAAAAGGAAAAACGTCTTCTGAAAAGTACTGAAAATTTTTCAGTCCTTTTGCACTTTCGGTTTCCAAAACAAAGAAGTCTTTTTGTTTCAGATCCGACGCCTGAGTACTTTATCGGGTCCATCAGAGACAGTATCCATTATGGGAAATGAATAAAGCATTCAATGGAACGTTTGAAATGACCCGCTTACTCATTAATGCGTCGCCTTGGGTCTATAAAAAGAGCAGATGTCTTCTCAAAGAAGCCACACAGCCAAAATCCTCATTATTCCCGCCGCACAAAACCCTCTTTTTCTTCAGCCTTCATCTTCCCAAAATCGCCAGCTTTCCCTTTGATTCTCCACCAAAGATGGCGTCCTGGAGCAGATCCATCCACCATTCTGAGGAGAGCCTAATGGCGTTAGAGAAGGAGGAGATCCTTTCTCCGCGGCTACTCATTAACTGGCGGCCTGCGGAGAAGGACCAAGAAACCCCAACTGTCCAAGAGGGCGAGTTGGTGGTTTTTGAGGAGTACCTGCGCTGCGGGTTCCGATTCCCCGAGAGTCGGTTCCTCAAGGATGTCCTTGAGCACTATGGGTGGGAACTGATCAACCTCCACCCCAACGCGATGCTGATCCTTGCAGTATTCCAGCATCTTTGTGAAGCCTTCGTCGGAATATATCCCAGCGTGGATCTTTTCCGATGATTCTACTTTTCGGCGTGGTCAAAGAGCACCAACGCTGCCGGATGCATCTACTTCCGGCTGAGGGACAAAAAGGAGTATCCCTCCCCACCCCTGCGAGATTCTGTGCACGGGTGGCACCAAAGGTGGTTTTACTGCTCTCCACCATCTGAAAGCAGTTTATGGTTTGAAAACTCGCGACCGGAGAAGTCGAGCGAGTTAGACATTCCCCCGGCGATGAACTCGGAGCTTTCGAAGCATGCCGAGGTGATTCTTCACTTGGTCAATCAAGGATTGACGGCTCGAGACATCATTCGAGACTTCGTGAAGAATCGGGTGAGTCCTCTGCGTGAAAGGGCTCATCCGGCGTGGGAGATCAGGTCCATGGCTGATAGCACCCTGGACTACAGTCAAGGTATTTATTTCTTTGGCGCTGAGCTTTCCCATTTTTGAATTGTGTAAATTCTGACTTGAGTTTGGGAACAGTCCTGCCTTCATCCGAAATTGAAAGGCGGACCAACTCCCTTCTTAGGGCCTACAACGCCGATGTAGAGGGCCCTAAGGGATCACCTCGTCCACAGAGTCTGATTCATGCCGGCGACGACCTTAAACAGGAGCGCCGAAAGGTACATTCTCTATCTGGCCTCCATTTTTTAGATCTTATGCATGTCCTGCGTTAAACATTTTCATTGAAAATGTGAATCAGCTCCTAGGAAGGTTTGCCGAGACGACTTTACCGAGTGAGAACGTAGGTTCTCATGGGAAGCCGACGGTGAAAAACGTGAAGAAGGTCTCCCAAAGACCCAGGACAAAGAGTCCTGCCTCCAAGAAGGCCAGGCCAAATCCTGGGGAAGGGTCTTCACGGAGCGTTCCTCCTACCGCAAGAAAGACGGCGGTAAGATATCGCATCCCTTCTGTTTTACCAGGTGCAGATTGGAATCACTTCTTCGTCGTACAGGGAGAGGGGAGCGAGGAGGAAGAAGGTGACGTTCCTCTGATCCTCCGGAGGAGGAAGATCGCGGATCTCCCATCCGGTGATGCCCCAAGCTGCCCCGCAGAGACCACTACTACCGAAGAGGTGGTCGTGGCAGATCCTGCGACCACCGAAAATCTTGTGGTCGCGGGTGACCCCCCAATTCCTGAAGCCCCCGAGACTTCAGGACCGGTTGTCTCTGTTCCTCTGGTCGAAAGGACGACCACGGTAAGGATTCCTTTCTGTCATTCTTTTTATGATTTCTTCTGTATGTTTGACAAATCAATGCTCATACAGGGAGAAGAGCTTCTCCCTGTGACTACTGCGAGTCCCAGGGGGGAAAATCCTCCTCCTCTGCAGACAGAGGGGGAAGTAGTTGAGCAAAGGCCGGTTGTGGTGGCTCCAGTGACCCAGGAGTTGCCAAGGCCTTCGGATGTAGCCCCACCAGCCAGTACGGTAGCCCAGGTAAAGACTTTGCTTTTTGTCTCTATCTTTTCCTTAGAAATATGCTCATAGCTGAACATATCCAGGGGGGAGCTACCTTGTTTGCCATGAGGAGGGCAAGAGCCGATGATGGTTCTTCTTCCCAAGGGGAACTTTCCCAGAAATCCCAGGAGCGAATGGGATTTCAAATAAGGTGAGAACCTTAAACTGGCAATAATCTTAAACAACAACTGCTCAAATTGTCTTTCTTGTCAGGCAAAGAAAGACGGCGCCCAGCTCTTCAACCGCCTCCGGAGGGGTTGAAGTCGCAGCTGGTACAAGAGCTTCCAACGAAGAACACTCCACCTCTGTGGTCCAGGAAGTAGTCCAGACCGCAGAGGAAGGAATAAATGCAGGGACCCAGTCACAACCGATGACTACTGGGGGTAGCGCCCAGCCGGCACTCCCACCAACTGTCCCTGTAGTAAGCGCATCCGGGGCTCTAGCGGGGATCCCCGCTGGAATGAATGATGCTGTCTTACAAAAATTTATGAAGGTATAATAAACCTCCACGTGCCTGAATTGTACTTAGGACACTTTTGATCCTCTTCCTTGGCATCACAGGGATTGTCCTGGCTAATAAGCCATTCGCACGTTGTGATGGCCAGTACAGAAGCCGTTCAGAAAGAACGCGACAGCTTGCGCAGGTGAGGACCATTACCCTTTGGTTTGTATGGGTACATTTTGGTTGTGACTACCTTGATTTTGCTGCAGAGAGGTTACATTTTTGAAGAAAGAGGTGGCCAGTTCAGTCTCAATGTTTAAGAAACAAGAAACTGAACTCAACAAACTTCGATCAGAGAATGCTGGTAAGCCAATTCCTGATTAAGAAGACTTGAATCCATAATATGCAAATAATCTCCTCTCTCTGTACAGCGCAAGCAGGTCGAATTACGCAGCTCAGTCGAGACAAGAAGATTCTTGAATCCTCGATTCGCCACACCGATCGGGCAATCAAAGAGTTGAGCCTCCGGATCTTCGAAAAACTGAAGGCCGTGGCTGATCTCTTGAAGACCGACGTGGTAGAACCGAAGAAAGACAACCTCAGCATAAGTGACTGGACATCGCTGCTCACTGCCCAGGCGGATTCACTGCTTGAGTATCTCCTTGGAGATTCACGGCGACGCGAAGAGGTGATCAGAACCAGGGTTCGATCAGCCGCAGTAGCCGTACTCAGCCGGGTTCGACTTCACCATGGCCCAGATGCAGATCTGAGCGCACTGGTGGGTCCGGTTGAGGTCGAGAGTGAAGAGCTGCTCGATGCAGTCATAGAGGAAGTCAAGCCCCTAGTAGATAGGCTCCTGACTGAGCTGGGGATCGAATGATCCTTATTTTTGTATTTAGACAATTGTGTATAATGCAATGTATGTAAAAAATCATTTTTGACAGGAAATATATATTTTGCATTTTCATAATATGAATTCCATACTATGAGCACATCCCCCCTAGCCCCCGCCTCTGCTTATGAATACTAAAGCCTTAGTGTTATAAGCAGAGGAGAAAACATAAGCACAACGACCAGGGGTGTGTGTTTTAAACCAACGATCAGGATCACTGTAACGTCTAATCTTATTGCGAACTGGTAGCCACTCAGATGACCAAGGACTTACCAGATAGCCCCGTATGCGTTGAGAAACGGCTTATTTAGGAGTGACTTATCTGTAAGTGGTCATGAGATCGACCAGCGAATCCGATTAGATTGTTGTAATGATCTGACCGTCGGCGGTCAGCCCCCAGGTCGAATGCATTTGATACGGGCTTAAAGAGAAAAACTCATTGTATGAAAGCAAAACATATTTTGTTTTGGCAAAAGATGCTAATTGAACAGGAAAAATGTGATTGGAATACTTACACGTAAAACTTGCGAAGTTGATCGATGTTCCAAGTATTGGACAAAATCCGACCATCCTCCATAGCTAACCGCGCCGATCCTGTCCGCAGCACTGAGACAACAGTATAAGGACCTTCCCATTTTGGGGAGAATTTATTGCGATTAGACTGGTCTTGAATTTTTGTAAAACCAAGTCGCCCACGTTGAGATCACGTGGTCGCACCTTTTTACTGTGATACCTGCGTAAAGCTTGCAAGTATGCCGCGGACTTAACCAGGGTGCGATCACGCCGTTCTTCTAGGAGGATGAGATCTTGCGCCCGTTGTTCGGACTGATTAATCTGTTCGAACTGATCTGTCCGAATAGAACCAATACTTACTTCCATAGGCAATACCGCCTCGGCCCCATAGACCAAATGGAAGGGCGTCTCACCGGTGGCGCGACTAGAAGTAGTTCGTAATGCCCATAGAACAGTATAGAGCTCATCTGCCCAAGCCCCCGAGCGGGTCTTAAGGCGATCAAAAACGCGCTTTTTAATGCCTTGCAGTATTTTCCCATTGGCTCGTTCTACGGCACCATTGCTTTGTGGATGGGCCACAGAAGCAAAGCACACCTTGGTCCCCACCTGATCGCAGTAGTCCAGGAAAAGACCGCTGGCGAATTGAGAACCATTGTCTGTGATGAGACGGTTTGGAACACCAAATTGTGCCACAATGTTCTTATGGAAGAACTTTTGTGCGGCTGATGCAGTAATATTTCGTACCGGTTCGGCCTCAATCCACTTTGTAAATGTGTCAATGGCTACGAACAGAAACTTGTACCCATTGACCGCTTGTGGCATAGGACCGATGATATCCATCCCCCAGACCGCGAATGGCCATGCGAGAGGAATGGTTTGCAACGTATAGGCAGGTTGATGAACTTGCCTTGCGTGGAACTGACACTGGGGACACGTCTTGACCATATGTTTGGCATCATCAAGGGCCGAAGGCCAGTAGAATCCTTGTCGAAAAGCCTTTACAACCAGTGTACGATATGACGAGTGCGCACCGCATACACCGTCATGTATTTCTCTCAAGAGGGACTTTCCTTCCTCCTGAGATATACAACGCATGAATACTCCTTGAGTACCATTTCTGTACAAAATCCCATCTATGAGTTTGTACAAACGCGCTTTTCGAATTAACCGATCACTTTCGGTTTCGTCCTCGGGTAGGGTCCCATGTTCAAGATAGACCCTCAATGGATGAGCCCAATCTTGTTCCTGACCGAGGTTGGTAACGCAGGCTATTACCGGATCATCCTCGACCGAAGTCATGATCGAAGGATGGTCCAAGTGTTCAATGAACACTCCTGCCGGAGCGGATGAGCGTGAGGACCCAATTTTGGATAATTGGTCTGCGAGAATGTTGTCCTTTCGCGGGATGTATTGGACTTCGAAATGACTGAAGTGTTTTTCCAATCTCCTCACTTCCCCCAGGTAATGAGCCATTGTCTCATCGGAGGTGCTGTACTCCTTGTTTACCTGGTTTACGACCAGTTGTGAGTCTCCCCTCACCACTAATCGACGGACTCTGAGGGATTTTGCTGCCCGGAGCCCTGCAAGAAGACCTTCATACTCTGCTGCATTGTTGGTTGCAACAAAGTGTAGTTGAATGACATACTTAAGCTGTTCGCCCTGGGGCGTAACTAAGACCACTCCAGCCCCCAAGTGTTGAAAACTACGGGAGCCGTCAAAGTACATTGTCCAATAATCGGGGCACTCCAGTTCTTCTGCCAACTGCACGGGTGGCTCAGGGTTGGTCCATTCGACCACAAAGTCGGCCAAAACCTGAGACTTAACCGCCGTGCGAGGGGTGAAATGAATCTCGAAGGCACCGAGTTCAACCGCCCATTTGGCGATTCGACCAGATTTCTCTGGATTTCGGACAATATCCCCTAAAGGAAAAGAGGAGGGTACTGTGATCTTGTGTGCCTGAAAGTAATGTCGTAGCTTACGGGAAGCCATCAGTAGCGCGTAAAGTATCTTCTGGACTTCAGGGTAGCGCTCCTTAGGACCATGAAGTACTTCGCTCACATAGTAGACGGGTCTATGTATTCCTTCCCTATCCGCGATCAGAACGGCGTTGACCGCGTGTGGTGTGGCATCCAGGTAGAGAAGTAACGGTTCTCCTTTGTCGGGAGACACCAATACTGGCGGACTGGATAGATATGTATTTACCTCCTGGAATGCTTTTTCGGCCTCATCCGACCATGTAAAGTTATGATGCTTCCGCAAGGCTTTGAAGAAAGGTAATCCCCTTTCGCCTAATCGCGATATAAAGCGACTTAAAGCCGCCATGCGACCAGCCAGGCGTTGAACATCCTTCATGGTCGAGGGCGACCTCATTTGTTCAATAGCCCTGATTTTCTCAGGATTAACTTCAATGCCCCTGGAACACACAAGGAAACCAAGGAGTTTTCCTGAAGAAACCCCGAAAGAGCATTTCTCCGGGTTTAATTTTATTCCAAAGCGATTCAAATTACAGAAGGTTTCAGCGAGATCGTCCAAATGAGACAATCTCTTGGTACTTTTTACAACCAAATCGTCTACATATGCTTCGAGATTACGCCCTATCTGGGAAAGAAAGGTCTTTTGCATCAAGCGCTGGTACGTGGAACCTGCGTTCTTGAGACCGAACGACATTCTGACGTAGCAGTATGTGCCGAACGGGGTGATGAAGGCAGTCTTCTCTTCATTGTCTTCTGCCATGCTAATTTGATGGTATCCTGAGTAAGCGTCCAGAAAACTCATCAGTTCGCAACCCGCAGTGGAGTCGACCAACTGGTCGATGCGGGGAAGGGGAAAATCATCCTTTGGACAGGCAGCGTTGAGGCTAGTGTAGTCGACACACATGCGCCACTTGCCATTTGACTTGCGGACCATGACCGGATTGGCGAGCCAGTCCGGGTGATCTACTTCGCGGATAAACCAGGCTTGTAAGAGTTTGTCTAACTCTTCTCGGATGACTTCCTGTCGGTCAGTGGCAAAACGCCTGAGCTTTTGCTTTATTGGTCGTTGTCCAGGTCGAATCGCTAACCTGTGCTCAATTACTTCCCTTGGGACACCGGGCATGTCGGACGGTTTCCACGCAAACACATCTGCGTTAGCCCGGAGGAAAGCAACGATGTCGAGTTCCTATTTGTCATCCAGGGCTGATCCAACCCGAATTGTCTTGGATGGGTCATCTGGGTACAAAGGAACTTGTTTGAGTTTCTCATCTGGTCGAGGAGCAGCCTTGATCGTATCGGTGGCAACGGTGGCGACCTGAGCGTCCTGGAGGGGAAGTTGATCGACCATCTCCAAAGATAGCCAGTCGCACGTGAGTGCCACGTTGCGACTACCTCGGACTGAAATGACACCTTTGGAGCCAGGCAATTTTCCGCACTGATAAGCATAGTGCGTTGCCATCATGAACTTAGCAAGAGTCGGCCTGCCAAAGATTGCATTATAACTTGAATCACAATCGATTACATCGAAGGTAACCAATTCTGTTCGGAAGTTGTCTGGTTCTCCCAGAGTGACCGGGAGGATCACTTGTCTCAATGGCATCATGGAGGGGCCTGGGATTATCTCATAAAACGGATGGATTATGGGCTTGATCTTCGAACGAGGAATTTGCATCTCGTCGAGTGTCTTGACCAATAAAAGATCAAAGGAACTTCCCCCGTCAATTAGGACCCTTTCGACTCTCGCGTTACTGATGATTGGGGTAATGACCAGAGGTAGCCTCAATGGTCGGGTTAGCCCCACAGGACAGTCAGCGCGATCGAACGTCAAAGGCATATTCGACCAATGGGGGTATTGAGGTTCACCAAGGGATGTCTCCGTTTGGTTAACCTCTCGGCAGAAGGTTTTAAACTGCCTTTTGGAAACGAAAGAGGAAGAACCTCCGAAAATGACATTAACATGATTTTGAGGTACCTGGTAAGCCATTTCTTCGTCTCCGTCGACGTCTCTAATCCCGCACGCCTGCTCTTTAGGCGGTAAGGTTGGCATTGGCCCGGCTCCTTGGTAGAAATCGTCCAGTTGTTTCAGCCAACTCTTGCAGTTTTTGAGGTCGTGGCCTGCGGAGTTGTGGAGTGGACACCACTTCTTGCCCTCCTGCGGATTAGTTGATTTTTCTGGCTGGTCGGAATCCCGACCACCAGAGGCAGTTTTACTTTTAAATGAAGACTTATTACCTTTGGTCGAAGGTGGTTTCTCTGCGACTGCGACCTCACGGTACTGTCCAGAGCGGTTCCTCTTCGACTTCTTTGACTTCCCACCCGGTGAAGACTCCGGCTTTTTTGCTTGAATCTTCTTTCCTGGCGTCCTTGAAGCCTGGTGGGGTGGTAGGTCCCCTTTGTCGACCATTCGGTTCCATTCGACTACTTCGGCTGCATCGGAATATCGATCAGCCATATCGAACAGATCGGCCACTGATCGAGGAGGGTGGATAAGCAAGTCTTCAGTGAATCTCCGGTATCGAACGGCATGCTTAAATGCCCTGATTACGGAGCCATCAGATATGTTCGGAATGGTATTCCTCACCTCGACAAACCTCTTGACAAACTGCCGAAGTGTTTCGGCCGAAGTTTGTCGCAACCTATGCAGGTCGTCCTCCTTACCCGGCTTTTGGTAACAATTTTGGAAATTGCTGAGGATGGCATCGCATAGCATTTCCCAATTGTAGATGGAACCCTCAGGCTGATTGAACAACCAGGTTCTAGCCGGTCCAGCGAGGACTGTTGGCAGGTAGTTGGCCATGACCTTGTCATCGCCTCCCGCTGCTTGGATGGCAGTAATATAGATCTGAAGGAACTCGGATGGGTTCTGAGTTCCATCAAACCTCTCAATGGCCCCTGGTCGAAACTTATCGGGCCAAACGACTGCTCGTAGGCCAGGCGAAAAAGCTTTGCAACCAACGTAAGGACCGTGAACCGTCTTGTGACTCTCGGTTGGGTTTCGAGCAACCTCACACAATGGCGAGGTTACTCGTGGTCCCAAACGAGAGTGAACAGGAACTCGATCCCTACTACGAGAGTCCTGCATTCGCCGGTATTTGTCCTGTCGGGACGGTACAGGCGGCGGGTAACTCCGCCGGCCAGAGCCAGAATGAGGACCATCCCGTTCACGGGAATGTGTTACCGAGCGGGAAGAGGCTGTTGGGGTTGCCTCGGATGCGACCTCGTCCAGTCTTTCCGCCAGGATCCTGAAAAAGGCCGGTCTCTGCGCATCCGTGACCGTAGGAGGAAAATTGCGCATGACTTCCGCGATGGATCGCAGTCGACCATGGGTACTTCTCCTAGGGGCACCAGGTGTTATCGTTTCTTCGTCCATTGGGAAATGCTCCGGTGGTAAAGAAGGAGTCTGGTCACGTCTACGACCACGCGACCGTCGAGAAGAACTCGGGGCAGCATCGTAACGAGCCTGCGCATCTTGAAGAGCCTCTAGGGCAGTTCTGCGTAGTTCGTTGTTCTGTTGCTCGAGATCTTGATCCTCCTTCTGTTTGCAATCTTGTTCTTCCCTGGCAGCCTGTTGGTCGGGAGTTTCTTCCGACAGCACAGCAAACTGCCTAGGGAGAGAGGTCGCCGATGGGGAAAACATCTCGGTTTGTTCCGAGTCGGATTCGAAATCAAAGAGACGGTGAAGGTTATCAGGGTCGAACCTTCCTGGGCTAATTTCCGGGTCATCATCATATTTTCCCTCAGCCGGGTCGTATGACGGTCCGGATTCATCACCTAGCACATTAAGAACCTCTGTGGGTTCTGACCTTGCGCCAGTTACCTCCTGGTCGATTGACATGACTTGGAGAGATGATTCAACCTGTGGAAGATTCTGGCCTTCGACCTCTTCCATCGGAACAGGATCGCTTGGAGAAGGCATTGGTATATGGGCATAATCCTCGAGATCGAAATCGTTCTCGGAATCATATGCTCCAGCCATGTTTCGGCGAACCTCCGGATTTCAATTAGGACGCCTTGAGAAAGGGCCCCACGGTGGGCGCCAGCTGTCGACGATTCGGACTCGGGGTCCTCAGCCGAACTTATGCAAAATTTGTAATTGTGAGACCTTTCAAGATGACCCTCCGGGAAGGTATGCTGAACAATGGTGAACAGGAGCACAGAGAGATTTATACAGGTTCAGGCCCTCGATGGTGGGAGTAAAAGCCCTACGTCCTGTTAGGATTTCACTATATGAGATAAAGCTTTACAAACTAGCAGGGAGAAACCTTCATAGGCGAAAGTCTTCCCTATCTAAGTATACAAAAAGAAACTACAGGAGACTTGTAAGTATTGTCTAATCTTAGCCGTAGACTTGGCTGTTTGAGTGGTCGAGATATCTTATATCTCACTTATCTCAGGGGTCTTGTTCTTCCAAATGTCTTGGATCCCCCGTTTGATGTACTTTGCCACCTTTTTATATTGGTCGAAAGGGTACCATATGAAGAAAACTGCATCAAACGGTTGGATGCGGTTCCTGAAGAACCGCTATTAACTTCCACGGAGGTTATTAACACGTTTTAATCATGAATAACTGCATATATTAACCTCTGACGGTTGGTCTTCAACGTGGAGGAATCTTCGGGATGCTTGGAATATCCTGGTATAAAGATAACCGAATAAACTCCAAGCACCTTGGTCGAGAATGTTCTGACCGCGGAATGTGGGCTGACCGCACAACATCCCGGATATCCAGTCCAGTCCGCGTATAGCATACGAACTTCTGACCGCACAAGGCTGTCGGCCTGATCGCATGAAAACCGCGACCTGGTCGCGTAAAGCTTGCGACCTCATGGTGATGCCCCTCAGAAATAGCTTGAGTTCGCATCGCCAGATACATGTCTGGTTCGAACCTGTCTTGAACCAAAAGTTTATTAGAAGTGACCCGGGTGTCAATCCTCGTCAATCGGTTTGATCGAATGATCATATCTAAGTTAAAGCATCTCTTGGGTATTCATAATGCCCATATTTTTCCAGAGATTATAATACTAGATCTTCAGTACTTATGATCTCAGGAGGGGGCTAAGAGAATATGGTCAGAATATGAAATGAAGAAAGTATCACTCTTTTCCAAAAATTTAAGGCACGCATTTGCATGTTATAAATGTAATTTCACAGGTATAATTACTAAGAGAGATTATTACAAGGAATCAAATGAGGTCTAACTCTTTCAGTAGATCTTCAACTAGAGGCTTGACTTCTTCAGAGATGGCCTCAAGTCGATCACTCTTGATCTCTGCGTCTTCTACCGCCGGCTTCAAATTCAAATCTGGGCCGTGGTGAAATCGTAATCTGCAGAGAATGGCAGAGGTTACAGATCTGACATTTGACTTCAGTATCTCTTCATGCCGTTTTGTATCTCCAGGAAGATACTCGAGAAGTGATTCGACTTGGGCAGCGACCAATGTGGCTAACTCGCTAAGGCTTGGACTGTCCCTTTGCAGCTCGATCACATCTGCTTTTAGCAAAGTAGCCACCATCTTCAGCTTTTCGAAGATGTTCGATTGAGTACTGCTGCAGGAGGAAATTGTTTTGTTTAGACCTTCATTCTCCATGCTGGCAGTATCAATTTTCGAGCTTTGTAACTCAATGGTCGCCTGAAGGTTTCTTTTCTCTTCTGAAAGATGGCTTATTTGATTCTCTTGTGCTGTATGAATACGGTAAACACTTACTATAAATAGTTCATACGATGAGAAGATTTCTTCTGGTCGGAAGTATACTTACAAGAAAGTTTTGACTGCGCTTCGCGAAGTTCCTTCTCTAGAGAAGAATATCTCGTAGCTGCAGCTTCTTCTTGATTCTCTCGATCAGCCATGTTCTTGTTCAGAAAAGCATTTTCTCTGTAACAAGAAGGACGATCAGCTATGCTTAAATACAGATTCAAGTTAACACGAATAAAGAGTGCCATACTTACTGTTGCAGCTGGCTGATCTCCCATTGTGCGACCTCGATATGCTTTGCTATAGCTGTCGACTTGGTTGCCACCCGGGTCAAGTTCTGGAACACGATAAGTAGTTGCTCTTAAGACTTGAATATTCCTGAATTTTTGCGAGTTTGAAAATAATAAAAAAAAGAAGAAGAGTTGTTCATACCTCTATGTAATCACTGAATGAGCCGCTCTCAACATAAGCGTGAGGTCTAACCTCAAGACTTGCTGTGTCCGCGGTAGGGGCAGCAGATGATCTTTCCTGTTGATCCCCCTCTATGGCCGGGACTGCGGTTTCCGTCCCTTGGGATTAGATTTCTTCTGCCATTCCATCCACGATGGCTCGAAGAACTTCTTCGGCCATGGGAGTCGAACTTGGCTCTCTCGCGACCTCTGCTATGGGTGTACCTTGGCTTGTTGAGGTCGCCGGGGTACTAGGTGTAGCATCCCTGCGCCAATAGACAGACAAATATATTGTAAGGCGAGGTGCCTCCCGTCAGTCATATTTAGATGGCGATAGAAGAAGTTCTCACTTTATTTGAAACCCCACCCATGGTTTGGGTTTCGATGATGAGCTCCCAAGAGAAAGAAGCCTACTGGTTGCTCTTGGGAAAGAGTCTTCTTCTGTCCTTATTTTCCTTCTCTTGAAAAGGACAGTATCCTCTTCTCCCTGTATGAACACAAATTCAATGGGTATGTACAAAGGAACAAAAACGTGCGAGGTTGTGAGGATTCTTACCACAGTCGCTCCCTCTATCAGTAGGGGAGGTGTTGTTAATCCTGGGGCTTCACGAGCCTCAAGCAACAGGGTTCCACCCGTAATTACAGGATTGTCAGTGGTCACGAGGCCCATTATAGCCATTTCTGTCCCTGTGGTCAGGGACAAGATTTTGTCGACCGAGAGGGAAGTCGACCTCTCTGGGACATTTGTTCCCAAAAGGTCAGTCGTTTTCCTCTTGCGACGAACTAGAAGAATGTCCTCTTCCTCATCCTCGCTCCCTTCACCCTGTACGACAAAGCAGTAATTTCCACTCGTATTTGGGGTAACAGGAGGTACCGAGAGTCTTACCGCGGTCTTTTTCGTGGTAATGGTTTTCTTCCGCAAAGAAGCCTCTCCCAGAATCTTCTTAGGTTTTTTGGGAGCAGACTCCTTCACTTCGTGCTTTGAAGGGGTCCTCCTCACCCTCTTCACAGTCGGTCTTCCCAAAGGACCAACGTCCTTGCTTGGACGCATTACCTCAGCAAATTTTCCCAGAAGCTGTATTATTCAACATGCTTTTGGTAATACAAGACAAATGGATGGTTTCCAACAGAGCTTGTTTGAATAAATCATACCTTTTGGCGCTCTTGCTTAAGATCGTTGTCGGCGTTAATCAAACTCTGGGGGCGAGGCAATCCTTTAGCTCCCTCCACAGCGGCGTTATACGCCCGAAGAAGGTAGTTTGTCCGTTTCTCAATCTCGGATAAGGATAGCGCTATGTCACAAACAAGCATGTTAACAAATGCGATGTCTTTTCATTAGTAAAAATGCATGTTTTGTTGACTAGAGGGCATACCATTATTATACTCTAGGGTGATGTCCGCCATGGACTCTACCTCCCGAGCCGGATGTGCCCTTTCACGCAGGGGGCTCATCCTGTTCTTCACGAAGTCACGTATGATATCACATGCGGTCAAGCCTTGCTGAACTAAGTGAAGAATAGTTTGAGCTTGTTTCTTCTGTTCTGCGCTCAGAATGGGAAGGGAGTCTAACTCACTGGCTTTCTCTGGTCGGGTGTTCGCGAACCATAGTCCGCTCTCCGATGGAGGGGTGCAGTAGAACCACTTATGGTACCACCCATGAATAGAGTCCCATAGAGGCGGGAATGGGTACTCCTTCTTCTCTCGTATACGGAAGTAGATGCACCCAACGGCATTGGCACTGCCGAAAAGTAGAAGCGTCGAAAAAGCTCCACGCTTGGAAGCACTCCGACAAAGGCTTCACAGAGATGTTGGAAAATCGCTAGGATAAGGACTGCATTTGGGTGGAGATTAACTAACTCCAACCCGTAATGGTCCAAGATTCCCCTCAGAAATTCGCTTTTTGGGAATCGGAACCCGCAGCGCAAGTATTCCTCAAAAATCACCAATTCGCCCTCTTGGACGATTGGGGTTTCTTGATCTTTCTCCGCTGGCCGCCAGTTGATCAGCAGCCGTAGGGGGAGAATCTCTTCTTTCTCTAGTGCCACCAGGCTCTCTTCTGTATGGTGGACGGATCGGCTCCAGGACGCCATTTCTTATGAAGAATTGAGAAGAAAAGTGGTGACTTTGGAGACGACGAAGACGAGGAACGCAAAAGAGGGTTTTGTGCGGCAGGAGGGTCTAAGGCAACGAAGGGTTTTTGGCTTCTCTAGTAAGCTACCTCTTCCTTTTGATATGTCCGAGACAACCCTTCGCTGAGTATTTTATTAATTTCTCATAATGGGTGTCTTTCCTCTTGGAACCCATTATCTATACCCAGAAATGAATCCCAAATGAAATGTGTTTTTATCTTTTTATTTCGCATTTGGGGGCTATGGTACAGATAAAAATATTGGAAATTCCTAAATCTTTGTTAAGGGAGTAATTCCTTATGGTTTTAGAATAAGTTTATGACCTCTATACTGATCGCAACGTAATCCTGTGATCACAACAGATATGTGTGATCATAACAGCTGTGGTCGCCGTATGGTCAAGATACTGCTCTGTGATCATTATTCTAGTTCTAATCGCAGTTTGCGGTCTCAATGCAATTCTGAGACCAAAGAACTGTTTTGTGATCGTTACTCTAGTTCTGATCGCAGTCTACGGCCTTAATGCTATTCTAAGATCGAAGAACTGAGCCAGTTTCGGACAGAAGTCTACCTGTGTATTTTTGGTCGTAGAGTCATTCTCATGTAACTATTTTTCACAGAATATAAAGAACCTTAATTCGGATTATAAGTTCTACATAATCCTTTTAAGAGATCAAGTATGTAAGGAAAAGAAATTCTTTATTACGGCCTCTTTTTCTTTTTGGAGAGTTCGCTTGAGGGATACACTCTCACAAAAAAGAGGCTGGACTTCAGCAGGCTGATCGCTAGGGGCTCCAGAGATTTTCATCTCCTGCACATGTATGCGTTAGCTTTAAAAGATAAAACGACCAACAGAGAGAATGAAAATAATTACCAATCGTCGCAGTAAGATTGAACGAGAGGATGAAGCACTTCCCCTAGGAAGTAGATCACCCGACAAAAGTCGGGGACCATCTGGTCGCAGGAATGCAACCTTCCCACCAGAAAATTGATAACCCAACAAAAGTTGGGGATCGCTTGGTCGCGATAGGGAAAGCTGATCAGAAGAAGAAAGCTTTGAAGTATTATTATGGATCTCCAAAGGTGGAGATGAGGGTTCAACCTACCGAGTTGCATGGACAGGGAGAACTATATGGGACAAAGAAAGAGAGTGCAATGATGCATACCCAACTTTTGCACCCTTGAATGAAGCTCCACTGGAGGATCCCTCGTCAACCTTTGGCTTCTTTTTTGGAGGAATCAGTTCCTCAGTCATCTGCAAGTTCCAAAATGCATGTGGAAACGATCAGGATGTAAAACGACGACCTGAATCAAAGTTCCAGAAAAGACTTACCTTCTGGAGGTCCTGGTCAAGTTCGGGTATCACTTCTTCCTCATCACTTTCAATCTCTATAATGTTCTTGAAATCTTGATCTGCCATCAGAACAAGAACTGAAGTTTAGAGGGAACAGCTGGAGAGGAGAAGTAACACTGAAAGACTTAGTCATGGTGAGTTCAAAGAACTGAAAGGCTCTTCACTTTATAGAGCCAGAAGGCGTCGGTTCGTTTCCACACACGTCTCGGGTTCTTAAACCGCACTTACGGTTGCCATCACGATGAGTCGCATAAGTCATCATTACTTGCCAAGAAAAACTCAAGGCTTTTCTCGGGATATGAACCGTCACACGGCGGAACAGTATCAGCTGAAGTTAAAACGTTGGGTTCATAATTCGATGCAGGATAAAAATTTAAAGTAAATATGTCCTTTCATTTTCTTCAAATTTGGGGGCTAGCTGATGAGGATTATCACCTGAGTTAGTTCAAAGTAATACACGTCTGGTTTAAGACAGAATCAGATTAGACGTGTGTCTATAAGTCCGTCGCTATGGTCTCAGATGACCTAAAGGGCGCGGACACAAAGATAATTCATGATCGCAGCCCTTGCGCGATCATAAGGCCGCAGACAGTGCATGGTCAAGAGACTGCAGACAGTACGCGGTCAGAAGGTCGTTGACTATCTGCAACTAGAATAGTTCGGGAAGGCCTAACTCTTTGAACGGGCATATCCCAAGAATCACGAAAATCTTTCCATGTATGAAGACAATTGCCAGGAGGTTAACATGTGTGGTTATCCCTTGATTGCACGTGTTAAGCCTGCGTGGAAGTTAAGTGCGGTTAACAAAATTGCATCCTAACAACTGTCCAAGGCCGTTTCGCATTGGTGCCCTTTTGTCCAGTATAAAAAGGTAGTCAATGCACGTTCTGAGGACAGTTGGTTATTTAATCAAGCATACAAGCACTACCAGGCGTCCAACAAACCTGAAGACTTAGATATAATTAGATAGACACTAACATTGAAGAGATCTTCGCTTGTGATCATCTCTTCTTCCCTCTTGTAAACATATTATTTGATATAGTGAAATCACAACAGGACGTAGGGCTATTACTCCCACCATCGAGGGCCCGAACCTGTATAAAATCTTTTGTGCCCGTACAGATATTACTCATCCTACCTTCCCGGAGGAGCGCCCTGAAAGGTCCCGCAACTCACAAACATTGCATAAGATCGACTAAGGACCCCGAGTCCAAATCGTCGACAAACATAGTTCACAGTTCTTCGTCCTAGTATGCTGCCTACGTTGGTTTGTTGGCGAAAGAAAGGGTGAAGATCACCGTCGAGAGCTGGAAGGACGTGAAGGGTGAGATCTTAGTTAGCTCGGTCAAGAAGATCCTCAAGCCCGGTGTGTTTCTCAACTCAGGGACTATAGAAAGCATCTTACATTTGTATCGGTGATTTCCTCGAGCTATGGCGACATGTGTGAATTGGTGTATTTGTATTGGTGTATATGTATTGCTGTTTGAGACATGTACTTGAATGTGTGAATTGGTGTATTTGTGTATTTGTATTGGTGTATATTTGTGTATTTGTATTGCTGTTTTAGACATGTACTTGAATGTGTGAATTGGTGTATTTGTATTGCTATTTCAGACATGTACCAACATGGCTTCTGCGTCAGACATATACTTGTACTAACGATTGGGTTATTTCAAACCGTTAGTTGTATTTTTTTATAACAGTTCGTAATAGATTTACCATTCGAAGAAACATACTTATACTAACGGTTCTCCAAAATACAACCGTTAGAATATATATATAGCCATTATCTTCTAACGGTTCTTGTGTTATAAACCGTTAGTAAATGTTCCACTATAAGTACAACCCACTCGATCCTTGCTGAGTTGCTGCTTCGATCTGTTCCACGCTCTGCCTCTCTTTGTTTTCGATAAGAGTTCCACGCTCCAAGCTACACTGCTAGAGTGATCAGGGCAAGTTGGAAGGAAGTTAATTCGATCCCTCTCTTTAATGTAAGCTTGTTATTGTAGGATCAAGGATGCCAACTAGAGGGGGGTGAATAGGAGGCTTTAAAACTTTTCAATTAAAAACAATTTTTGCAAAAAATAAGAACAAAACAATATAGCACAAATAAAAAGAAGAGAGAAGAAGACAAACACAAGGATTTTTCCCGAGGTCTTGGAGACAATCTCCCCAACTCCTCGTTGAAACACTCAAATGAATGAGTCTTGCTTCAATATCCACGAAGGATATTTCTCACTAGTGGTTGCTCCTTGTCTACTCTGGAAAGGCGAGCACCGATGCCTTTTACAATCACGCCAAGCCTCTCCAACAATCTCCGAATAGGAGATGTCAATGGCCACACCTCCAAACTGTCTAGGTGACGGCGTTCACCAAGAGTAATAGGTTGCAAGGTCTCTCCTAGACCTCCAACAATCACCGAGAAACTCTAGATATGCAAAAATGATGCGAACAGAAAACTCGGTGGATCACAAAAGCTCACGACTTGATCAAAAGATCAAGATTTTGTGTTAAGAACTAAAGCTCAAGTGAGTATATGAATATGAGGCTGCTTGGTGTGTGAAAAAATAGCTCAAAGCCTCTATTTATAGCCCAAATGAACAAAAGAGCCGTTGTGCACGAGCTGAGAAGTGACAGTGCATGCTAACAGTCAGCATGGGTCATGACCAGAAAGAAACAATTTACAGAGAAAATTCAGCTAGCCGTTTGAGGTTGAAAAAGGAAACAAAATAGCACATACTGACAGCCAGCAACACATGCTGACAGTCAGCATCTACCTCAACGGCTCGGCAAAAATCACAGATAAAAGTTAACTAGCCATTTATGGTCGTATATGGAAACTGACATCTCATGCTGACAGTCAACATCGACCACAAAAACGACCAGTTAAAACAAACTCTCAAACAAATCAGCTCGAGGTCGAAACTCATGTTGACAGTCAGCAACACATGCTGACAATCAGCATAGGCAAAAATTATATGGCTCAAAAAACATGCTCTCTGGACAAATGTCAGCTAAACAAACTGACATTTAGGCTGACTGTCAGCATCACATGCTGACTGTCAGCATGGATAAAAACAACCATAACTTTTAATCCAGAGATCGGATTTAAGACTTTAATATCTCGTTTGAAAGATAATTTAAAGGGCGATATTTTTGTCAACATAAGAAAAAGCCAGATCTGCCTAAATCTTTCTAGAAAATGCAAAAACACTTATGCTATCAAAAATTCATCCGAAAAACCAAATCAAATCCAATCGAAAAGAATGAGATGCTGTGACCTAATAGTTTCTCGGTTTATGCTGGAAATGTAGAGAGGACTTGCAACCCCTCTTTATAGTACGGTTGAAACTAAGAAACAAATTTCTAAACCGATCGAACTCCAAACACTGAGATCGATAATAAAACAAATTTTACCTCAGGTCCTTTGCATCTTTAATCTTGCGATTTGCGTCTCGTCTTTTACCTTACGACTTGTGCTTTTTCTCTTTAACGTTGGGTTCATCTTGATCATCTTGCATGTCTTTCCAACAAATCTCTGTGTCAAATATCTCAAAAAACACACTTAGTCTGAAACGCTTGTTTTCATTAATCATCAAAATCAGGCATAATGGCCTAGATGCAACAATCCCCCTCTTTTTGATGATTGATGACAACAAGTGTTCAATAATAAATAAGAATAATAAAAATGAATAACTCCCCCTGAGTGTATGCATGAGATCTCAAATCAATATCATAAATCTCCTTTGATAACACATCCAGATCATAGAAATCAATCAATACATTAAAGACCAAATCAACTCATATATATAAAAGTGGTCAAACATCCATACATAACATAAACATAAAGTCATACAAAATTCTCCCCCTTTGGCATCAAGCACAAAAAGGCGAGAGGACATATCTGAAGAATCTTTCCCCCCAATCTCTCCCCTAAGCATAAACAATGTCTTTATTGAAGCAAGAAACTCAAGAATCTCTCCCCCTTTAACATCAAGCACAAAAAGGCGGGAGGACATATCTCAAGAATCTTTCTCCCCAATCTCTCTCCCAAGCATACACTACTA
The DNA here is from genome assembly GCA_019359835.1 of Pharus latifolius. NCBI lineage: Eukaryota > Viridiplantae > Streptophyta > Magnoliopsida > Poales > Poaceae > Pharus > Pharus latifolius. The sequence goes on from CM033325.1 coordinate 39,125,261, forward strand.
CAGAATTGCTTTGCACTATCGGTTAAAAATGGTCTATACTAACGGTTCTCTTACCGCTAGTGATCGGCACGATAGAAGAAACCTAAGCCAACTCTAACGGTTACAAACCGTTAGTACAATACCTATATTCCCACGGTCCACTACTCGCAAACGTTAGTACTGGTACATTTCTTCTATTGGTTTAGTACTCGAAACCGTTAGTATTATAAACTTTCTTCTATCGGTTCAGTACTCACAACCGTTTGTATTGTTAAATTTCTTCTAACGGTTCGCTACTCAAAACCGTTTGTACTTTAAACTTTCTTCTATCGGTTCAGTGCTCACAACCGTTAGTATTATAAACTTTCTTCTATCAGTTGTAGGTTATGAACTGATAGTATTATAGAATTTCGTCTAACGGTTCACTACTCGCAACCATTAGTATTATAAAATTTCTTTACTCGGAGGGAGCCTTATTCTAACGGTTAACCTGGAACCATTAGTACTATCATAACTTCTTCTAACGGTTCTGAGTTAGAAATCGTTAGAATATGTTACAAGCAGCTACATATACAAATGAAAAATGTGCATTCACAGATACAACAATACAGAGATACACACATTGGACAGATTGAATCTAATTATTCACAAATACACTAATACAAAGATACACACATGCATTGAACAGATTGAATCTAATTATTCACATATTGAGTTTATTCCCAAATACACCAATACAAATACACACATACACCAATTAACACATTCAATGTATATTACACAAGTCATTTATGATCGATCGTTGATAGCCACTTCATCCATCACATATTGAGCCCAAATTTATCGCAGTTCCTTTAACTGAGGCAGCTCGTATTGGTCTTTCAACATGGCGCTCTGCATGCTTGTATGAAGTTAGGAACGTATGTCACATCTAATGTTCGACTTTGAGTCAAGAAAAATGCTTACATTAGGGAATTGGGCAAAATTTGTCCTGATTAGGTCATACATAAACCTCATGACATAGAACCCACATTCCCACGATTGTGGCTGCTGATGGCACTGGGATAATTGCATATGCAAATACATAAACCCACATTAACTCGAAATAACTAATTAAGCGTAAATTAAAAGACTCATCATGAGTACGTAGTTCCATCCGTATTAATTACCTCATATTCTTTCCAAGAAATTGTTGTGCCCTTCGACGCGTCATGCCTCCCTCCAGCAGTTACATAATTTTTGAAAGTCCTGTATTTAATTTAGCATTGGCGGTTAATATGTTATCATTAATTAGCTAGTCAGTGCAAAATTTAAATCAGCTGTGTTACTTACGCGTCTATGTGCCACGTGAGGGCGAAAACATGCGCTACCCTGTCGCTCATCGAATCGAGGTAATACACCTCATTCATCTATGGGCAAATGATGACGAAGACCCAGTGGCCCCTACATTGTATATAAAAAAGAACCGTTTCATGTATATGTTAGGCGTAACATACAAGAATGAGTTAAATTAGTAGGAAATGCACTAACCTTTAGTGGTACGGCACAAGAATGAACTCCCGGTCTTGTTGCGCCAGTAGTGCCCTTGATATGTATTCCTCCCCATGTGCTTGGTCATGCTCTCATCGTGAGGTTTATTTTGTCTGGGTCGAGGAAACCCACCCGGTCACATGCCCTCATCGACGCCAGCCTATACATGCACCTAGATACAAAGTAGACATTAGTAAGTAGTGCATACAAAGTGATTAGATTTATGAAATGAACTGCGACAACAAATAGGATCAGCAAACTCACAGGACTTCAGTCCGTATGATGGACATATCAAGCTCCTTCCAGTTGAAGAGGTCGAACAAATCCTCGTGGGCCACCGATATGCTCTCGGCCTCACGGTGAAAATGACCTGGCCTGAAGTGAACTACAAAGTTGATATGGCGCCTAGATCGGGTCAGGTACCACTCGTGGAGACTTCTGGTTGTCTGATCCATATTGCGCAGAAGGTACTCCGACACGAGTGGGAACCCGTTCTTGAACGTACCAGGCTGGCTTTGTTTCGCCTTGCCTTTGGCCAGGGAGCGAGTGTATACCTTTGAAGGTTGGGGCGCGGTGCCGCCGGCCTTATTTGATGGAGAAGGGGCTTTCCAAGGAGGCGTGCATCCTTTGGGTGGGGTCGAGGCCGTCGTAGGAGGCATGGGGGCCGAAGAAGCTCGGTCATGCGTTGTGTTTGGGGTAGGGTCCTTAGGAAGTGCGCTGGCAGCCATCGTCCACTTTAAGTTACAAAAGCGTAAGTTAGATTTTGCAAGTTGAGTATATTAACTGAGTTGTAAGCTACAATGGGTAGGGTTTACCTCCTGTAGTCTAACACCCTTCTTGGGCCACTGTATGTACGAGCCCAATGCCCCATTAATTGTCCGCATTTCGGCCATTGGGACGGGCAACGAAAAAGCACTGTAGCCCGGGAGGGCCATGTCCACCTGTACCTTTGCAAACCCAGGCTTCAGAGGTACGCAGTGGATCCAGACATCCTCCCAAGACTGATATATGACCCCATGTGCAACCACTACAGGGTCGTCGCCTATGTAGATCAATAGGCTACAGCTCTCCGGCTTCTACAATTTACAACAATTATAACAGGTTAGCGAAACAGTTCTAACGTAACGGGAGTGGCATCAACTGAACTGCATATATAGCTCAAGAGTTGCAATACCTCAAGCAGGTCCACCGGATCCACGTGAACCTTCAAGCTGCCACTACTCGGCCTACCAGTGTCGACCTCGGCAGCTGGATATAAACCCTTGGACTGCATAATTCGGTTCAGGCGTTCATACTTCTCGTTCATTTGAGCGAACATGTCCGCGAATTGTGCAGTCACATTTGACTGTATCTTCCCGGCCATCTCCGATTCCTTTTCCTTCCAGCTGCGAGCCTTCTTTGCCTTTTGCCTAGGCTCCAAGAAGCCTTCCTTCCACGGCACCACAGCCCCCACGGTTCGCGTCCGCCCTGGATGCTCCTTGTTCCCTAGAGCCCGAGTTAGGATGTCGTTCTCCCTATGGGGAGTGAACAATCCCTGGATCACCTCCTTCGAGCAAGAGATCTGTTACATTCAAAGCTCTACATTGTGAGGAAAAAATATATCAAACTTGTGCACACATGATTGATTATAGTTTTTTTACCACACTCTATGATTCCAACCAGGAAGTTAGCCAACTTACAATTCACTGCACGACCTCGGCATCCTTGGGGTTTGGGAACTCCAAAGACCCCGTGGACGATACGGTCCCTCTGGCCAGCCACCAGCGCTTGCATCGCGGATCGCAGATCTCGGAGATCGGCAGGTCAGGGGAGTCGACGAAAGTCGACGCCTCGTCTTCAGCCTTCTTCCACTGCTCCTCCTTCCCCGCATAGCCACGAGATCCGAGCCAGTGCGGGTGGTCATTCCTCCTCTGGATTGCTTTGTTCTTCTCGCTAAGAGCCTTTGTACCAGAAACAAGAAAATTAATGCACTGTTGGTTACTCCATACAATTGTGTGACCAAGCAAAGGAACCATACATACCTTGAACTCAGGGGTCCCCTTCTGTTGGGTGAATTGCTCCCATACTTCCTCCGTTATGAAGGGGTACTTCTCGCATGGAGATTTGCCTTTAGCGACGAAGGCATTGACGATGACGCTCTTGAAGGTTTTCCATGTGTTGTTCATGTCCTTCAAACAAGCTATTTTGGGACTATCGTCGGGGATGTTCCAAGGGAATGTTGCATATAAGCAGGAGTTACTTAATCTACGGGATAAACCAAGGGAATGTGCTTACTCAAGAGTTCAGGGATTTTGATTAATTTTACCTTCACTTCCACCCACAGCCTATCCCTCTCGTCAGCCTTAACGTCCTTCCAGCTCTGCAAGGTGATCTTCACCCTTTCCTTCGCCAACAAACCAACATAGGCAGCGTACTGCCCAACGTTCTTTCCGATCGGTCTCCCAAACTGGTTGAACTCACATGAAAGATCCGTGCGTTTAGCCAAACGACACAACATCGTTGCGCCTCGCGCCTTCCTCTTGCGCTGGGACAAAGCAGCGTCATCTACGTTGCCCCTCGTCGAATCACTACTATCAGATGAGGATGATGCCGACATGGCTTTACCTAAAATTCCATGAACAAACCATCAATTGATATTGTCGTGGTATAAAAAATACCACGGCAGGTTTGATGACGTGTGCAACACGTCTTCCTCAACATGAGCTGATCGTGCGACAGGTCATCCTATGTTGGACAATCTCAGAGATTGACACAAGGGTTTATACAGGTTCAGGCCTCAGTAGAGGCCCTAGTCCTATCGACGTGCTCCCGACGAGCGTCGGCTAGGAGGCTCTCTCCCGGAGAGAGGGCTCCAGAGCACACCTATTCATTTTTTTGGATTGAGTACAAATGAGTGTCTTGGGTTACAAGAGAGGGGTACAAGGGTATATATAGACCCCAAAAGATGCAAATTACTAAACTACCCTAGCTACAACCGTCGGATCGAGGGCTGGATAGTCTATTGGCAAGGTCCGAAGCACCGATCTCGGACACGTGGCGGCCCTTGAATTCAGTGCCTTCTCCTCCAGGATGAGGCTCGGGAGAGAAACCGACCCACTCCCTAACACGGAGGAGGGGCCCCGGGAGAGGACGGGATCCGGGAGTGAGGCACTCCCTAGCCCAGAGGAGGGGCTCCGGGAGAAGCCACTCCCTAGCCCGGAGGACGGGGTCCGGGAGTGAAGCCACCCCCCTTACCTGGAGGACAGGATCCGGGAGAGAGGCACTCCCTAGCCCGGAAGAGGGGCTCCGGGAGAAGCCACTCCCTAGCCTAGAGGACGGGGTCCGAGAGTGAAGCCACCCCCCTCACCCAAAGAACGGGATCTGGGAGAAGCCACGATCGCAAATTTGTGCAACGGAAAGCAAATTAAAGTTCAGAGATTCAACAAGTAAAACATTTGAAATTGAAAGATCATTGGATATTGCAATTTTACCCAAGCCTACCACATTTCCTTGACGATTGTGTCCAAAGGTGATCTTTTGATTTTTGCTTGAGTTGTCTTCCAATGAGGTGAATAACTTCTTGTTACCGGTCATATGTTCGAAGCATCCGCTGTCTAGCACCCAATGTTTTCCACCGGTCTTGTAATTCACCTGCAAAAAGAATCAAGTTCTTTTAGGTACCCAAACTCTTTTGGGTCCTTCGATGTTAGCAATCAAAGCTTTGGGAACCTAAATTGATTTCTTCTTTTTATTTAGCATGGGTGCACCAACAAACTTTGCGATAGCATATCCTTTCTTTGACCTTTGAAGCATGTAGCAAGTATCAAAATAATTTGAAGTCATTAAAGGACAAGCTTCATGTGAATGATCTGTTTCATGGCATTTAAAACAAAATGTGTTGCATGCTTTTACGAAAATGGTTTTTGTATTCAATTTCTTTCCTTTCTTCGGAAAGTACCCAAGTCCTTTTCTAAAGGAGCATTTTTGTTTGCTAAGAATAAGATCAAGAGATACTTTTCCTTTGTAGCAATTTTCTAATCCTTTTCCAAGTTTCTCAATTTGAGCCTTAAGTTCATTATTTTCATTTAAAATTGTTTCATTTGAAACACATGGTATATCAAGGGAAGTAGTAGTCATTTTAGCATTAGAAGGATTATCAACTAGATCACAGGAAATGGATACATCTATCTTAGATGGAGCATTAGTGATATCTTTCATAAGAAGACTTTCATATGAATCTTTTAATTCTGAGTATTGAGTGCGCAAAGAAGAATGCTCTTCTTTAAACGCTTTATACTTCTTCTTAGTGTTTCCAAAAACTTCATTTAATTCGGTAATCATTTCAACTAGTTCATCATATGAAGGATCATTAGAATGTACCTTTTCATCACCTTTAGCCATAAGACAAAGGGATGGACTAGTTGATGTGTTAATGTTGCCGAGAGCTAGTCTGGCTAGCTTCTTGGAACATCCTTCTTTGTTGTTGGAGTCAGAGTCCGAGCTTTCTCCTCCGGACATCCATTCTCCGAAGCTGGCTTCTTTGGGTGCACCATTATTCTTCTTGAAAAGTTTCTTCTTCTTGTCCCAAGTCTTGTTCTTGTTTGGACATCTTGAGGCTATATGTCCCTTTTCGTGACATCCATAGCATATGATGTCCTTGAAATTTGGTTACTTTATCCCCTTTGGTCGTGTGTCGATGTTGACTCCCTTCTTGTGTAACCTGCGAAGAAGTTTTTGAGTGTTCTTTACCATAAGGGCTAGATCCTCGTCGGAGGACCCGTTGCTTGAGTCATCTTTGGAGTCGGCTTTGAAAGCCATCGTCTTCTTTTTCATCTCCAATGGTTCGGCCGCTTCCTTCTTCTCCTTTCGATGCATCTCATGGGTGATGAGGTTCTCATAGAGATCAGTGGGTGAGGTGGTCGACAAGTCGGAGTTGGTGAGTACCGTCACGAAAGTGTCGAAACTTTCCGGAAGAGCCCTGAGCATTTTTCTTACAATTTCGATGTTAGTAAAAACAACTCCTAGCCCCTTGAGTTCATTCACAATGTTGTTTAACCTAGTAAACATGGAATCCACGAACTCGGTTGATGACATGGTGAATATCTTGTATCGTTGCCTTATCATGAGCAACTTTGCCTCTTTGACTTTGGTAGTGCCCTCGTATATTTCCTTGAGGGTGGTCCAAACCTTGTGAGCGGTGGTGAGATTGCTCATACGGTTGAACTCATTTAAAGATAAGCCGGCAAAGAGAGCATTTTTTGCACGGTCGTTTGAGTAGAGTTTTCTCCTATCGTCATCGGAGTGACTTGCCGGATCATCCGGAGGAGTAAACCCAAGCTTAACAATATCCCAAACATCAAGCCCTATGGCCTCTAAAAATACCGACATGCGCACTTTCCAATAGGGATAGTTAGTCCCATCAAAGATAGGCGCACGGCCGGTATGACCGAGATGAAAACCCTCATTTGACGTCATCCTCTCTCTAGGCGGTAAAGCCTATTTAATTGAGAGACCACGCTCTGATACCACGTGTAGGATCAAAGATGCTGACTAGAGGGGGGTGAATAGGAGGCTTTAAAACTTTTCAATTAAAAATAATTTTTACAAAGAATAAGAACAAAACAATATAGCACATATAAAAAGAAGAGAGAAGAAGACAAACACAAGGATTTTTCCCGAGGTCTCGGAGACACGGCCGGTCTCCCCTACTCCTCGTTGAAGCACTCAAATGAATGAGTCTTGCTTCAATATCCATGAAGGATATTTCTCACTAGTGGTTGCTCCTCGTCTACTCCAGAAAGACGAGCACCGATACCTTTTACAATCACGCCGAGCCTCTCCAACAATCTCCGAACAGGAGAGGTCAATGGCCACACCTCCAAACCGTCTAGGTGAGGGTGTTCACCAAGAGTAATAGGTTGCAAGGTCTCTTCTAGATCTCCAACAATCACCAAGAAACTCTAGATATACAAAAATGATGCGAACAGAAAACTCAGTGGATCACAAAAGCTCACGACTTGATCAAAAGATCAAGATTTTGTGTTAAGAACTAAAGCTCAAGTGAGTATATGAATATGAGGCTGCTTGGTGTGTGAAACAATGGCTCAAAGCCTCTATTTATAGTCCAAATGAACAAAAGAGCCGTTGTGCACAAGCTGAGAAGTGGCAGTGCATGCTGACAGTCAGCATGGGTCACGACCAAATAGAAGCAATTTACGGAGAAAACTCAGCTAGCCGTTTGAGGTCGAAAAAGAAAACAAAACAGCACATACTGACAGTCAGCATCTACCTCAACGGCTCGACAAAAATCACGGATAAAAGTTAGCTAGCCATTTGTGGTTGTATATGGAAACTGACTGTGGGACCCTCATTTGAGGAATCCAGTGGCAACCGCCCAGGTGGGTTGCACTCAGAAAGGTACATCGCAAGCTCACAACAACAGGATTTACTTTAAACAGTAAAGCAGATAGTTAAAACAAGTACAAGGTCACGAGGACCAATATTACAATATCATAATGCGGGTGGCACTAATTAAAGTTGGTACAAAAGTAGTGAGTTTTTCAAAATCAAGAATCGGTATCAAGGTACCGAACACAGAAAACAACACAAAAGGCAACAACAAAGGTCTTCACGTCCTTCTGTAGCGGTTCGGCTCAGGCCTTTACCACATCGGACTCAATTTGGTGCATGACCCTCCTAGAAGCTCGAATCGTATGGAAAGATTCCTTCCTCTTATTGGAGCTCAAGGCCAAAGGAATCGGGATCCACGGATCCTTTCTTCTAAATTTGTGTGCAAAGGCAAGGGTGAACATGTTTTTACACGATGCTCAGCAAGTCTCGTTATGAGAATGCAGGTATATAGATGAGGGGTTCTCAAGGAATGAGGTCTTTGTTTTATATGTAAGAATAGAATAGATTTTCACTCTAAAGTTATAAAGAAAAGCTTTTAGTTTCAAAAGAAATACTTTGAAATCTTAAGTTATACTTTAGAAATCGTTATGTGTGATGGTCTCCCATGAGTCATCACTTTTATCAACCCACATTATTAAAACATTCCAAATATTACTTGTGCTGTACCACATGGATAAATCCACCGCGAACATACTCCATGACCTGGGAGTACAGAGTATCTGATACTTCTTTTACACTTTGCAAAGGTGTACCTCTTTTTAAATCCACTTCTTCACTCAACTTTCAAGTCGGATCAGCTTCATGCGACTTTTACGCATGTGACAAGGCCAAGCTCACACAACGCTTTTGCAGTCTAGTATTAACAGTATCCCCGCCCGGTAAATAGACATTTAAGTCTCAAGTACCATTGTGGGTCCTCCCCACTGCCTTACTTCCTAGCCTTGGTCTGTGTCCTCGCAAGACATATGACCTCTTGATTACAACCGCGCACGACTTAATCCAGGCGTAGGTCGACTTCCTTCCATCCACCTTTTCCTCTCATTATTTTTCTGATCTCACATCTCTGATGGCTGAACTGCGGCCCACCAGTTTCCACGCGAGAAACCGGACCGACATACCATGCAGGGAACTGCTAATACCAAGAAAACTACTAAGTTGTGCCTGTTCCATACCAGACAAGTGGTTGGTATGGATTTCATACCGCATAGAGGCACAACACAAGGTTCTTGTCCTTATGAATTAATAGTGAGGAAACATTCACATACCCAATGTGCACACAGCAGCCAACTAATCAACCCATCCTCACTATCAATTCTAATTCACATTTTCTTTCACAAAAAGGGATTTTCAAACATGTTTATCATATAATTGACCATTCAACACTCAACGCATGTATTTAAGTATAAGCACAATCTAAGCATAATCTCCTAGGGTGACAAGGGTTGCACAGGATATACAAACAAAGAAGGCTTTCAAGAGATTAGGTTATAGCTACTCATTTTCTTCCAACATAGTGTTTGAAAATAAAGCATGCATATACTTAAAACAGGAATTAACCTAGTTTGTTTTAAAATATTGGGAGAGACATGGTCAAGGGGGTGAGACTTGCCTTGCAACGAGGGGTCTAACAGCTCTGCTGGTTCTTCAAAGATTCCTCCCAATCCTTCCACTTCTGACTCTGCTCTCGCAAACAAAGAAACAACACGACACATCGCACTACATAAACATACAGAAAATATTTGTTATTGAAAAGTATACATAAAGTATAGATATGCATTCAACGAAATGATTTGGACAAAGATAGAATAGCGGGAAAGAAGCTACTTGGGTCTGGTTCACAGGGTTTGGCTTGAATTCGACGAATGCCTAAGGGTCGGCATTCGGTTCGCGAACAGGTAATGCCTGAGAATGGCATAGAGCTAATCCAGGGCTTCTAGAAGATCAAAATGAGTGCGAAAGGTTGCACTGCGTGCCAAATACAGTGAGGAACTTAATTGACAAAGTGGAGTTCACAGAAAAGTCCAGGGATTACAGGGAATTGCAACAAAGTCCCTGGCACAGGGACAATCGAATGCCACTGCACTGCAGCAACTAGGGCACGCGTGTCTGGACGAACCACGCATGCGTTGCATGTCTAAGTTTGTCAAACATGCATGCGGGATCAAGGTGGAGCCACTGGTGAGGTTAATTGAACAACGGTGACTTGACGGCGGTGAACGACGAGGTTGAAATCGTCGGCCGCCTAAGACAAAGACTAGCCATGGTGACAGAGAGCTGGGGTGGATTAAACTGAAATTGATTGGGGGAAAACACTCCTGAGGTGGTGCTAATCGCTCTGGTGAAAGGAATTTGGCTGGGGTTGAGCATTTGACCTCGTCGGCGTTGGCGCCGGACTTGGAGAAGACAGTGAACGACGAACAGGCGCTACACAACAATGCTGGTCAAATGCTCTGGACTACACCATCTAGGGGATACAAGGAAGGTGTAGGTGGGTTCGATTTGGGTGAATACACAGTGAGGCGTGCCGGCGACGTGAGGCATCCACGGCGGCACACGAAAAATTGGGGACCTCTCGAACTGAGTTAAATTCAAAATGTGACTAGGTAGGCTTGCTGAGAAATGGTTAAGGATAATTTCATTCCACAGAAAGGAGTGGTGAAAAGGACTGGAGTGAGATTAATTTGGGGAACAGGGCAAAAGGCTTTTCACGGCGATCACCGGCGATGAGGATCACCGGCGGCCAATTGGGAGCTATGACACATGAAGCTAGGTGCAGGGAACTTAGTGGTGAGGTTGGATTGAGGATTGGGTGAGTGGATTGCTCTGGTGATGGTGGCCTCAAAAACAGCTCGCCGGGGAAGAAGAAGAAAGCAGTGAATGAGCTGGGACTTAGCCAATTTCTGGGTTGTGAAGTTTGCACAGCACAGGAGGGGTTTAAATAGGCCAGGGGAGGAGGCAGCGAGGGAAAAACAGTGAGGGAAGTCGAGCCGGGGACGTGATTGGCCGGGCGCAAGCGCGACAGCGGCGAACAGCGATGCGATGGCGTGCAGGCAGTGCAACAGCTTTGCCAGCGATGTCGGGAGTGCGTTGGAACTTGGTTTGGGATGACGCAGATGCGGAGGTAGCGACGCAGCTCCGGCAACGACACGTAAGAACATGCAAAATGTGTCTCCACGGGCGCGCGTGAAAATGCAGCTGGGGCACGGGCGAAAATCCTCTAGTCGCAGCACTGCTACGTCGGGGTTTTGGCTGAGGTCACGTGCGCACGGGGTGGCACGATTGCTCACGAGCACAAGCGACAAGAATTGCTGGCCGGCGGTGAGGCAACACGGCGCGGGAGCACGGCGCAACTCCGGTTGAACGGCCACTGAAGCACTGGTCGAAAGAAACGACCAGGGCTGGTCGAACAGGGGCTGAAAAAAAGAAAAAGGATTGATTTGCAATTTTCAAACTTGATTCCAGGGACTGATCTGTGAATCTGATGATTGGCTTAGGTAAAAAGGGATCTGATTTCACCATCTTGGTTAACTAAACTCAGGAAATTGTTTAGCAGCAACAGATGATCAAATTTGGACTTTAAACATGTTTTTAACTGAGATGAAAACAGGGTAATAAGGGTAATTAGGATTTGCAAAGTGGCGAGACTGAAAATTAGGGTTTCGGTTGAGATTTTGAAATTCTTCCAGAAGGGAAAATTGTTCAGAAAAGTGAATGGGAGGTATTCACAGAATCATATCAGAATTTGGAAATGGTCTAAGACTTTTAGTCTTTTTGGGCTTCTGACAAATCTGAAAAGGACTGATCTGCGATACTTTTGTACTGATTTGCAAAAAAGGTTTGAACAAAAGAATTTGACTGTCAACTTTTTGGGGTAAGATACTGGCACAACTGGGATCTCATTTTGAAATAGAGAGAGACGAGGCAAGCTAGGATTTGAGAAAACAGGGATGTTACACTGACATCTCATGCTGACAGTCAGCATTAACCACAAAAATGACCAATTAAAGCAAACTCTCAAACAAATCAGCTCGAGGTCGAAACTCATGCTGACAGTCATCATAGGAAAAAAAATATGGCTCAAAAAACATGCTCTCTGGACAAATGTCAGCTAAACAAACTGACATTCAGGCTGACTGTCAGTATCACATGCTGATTGTCAATGTGGATAAAAACAACCATAACTTTTAATCCAGAGATCAGATTTAAGAATTTAATATCTTGTTTGAAAGATAATTTAAAGTGCTATATTTTTGTCAACAAAAGCAAAAGCCAGATCTGCCTAGATCTTGCTATAAAATGCAAAAACACTTCTGCTACCAAAAATTCATCCGAAAAACCAAATCAAATCCAACCAAAAAGAATGAGATGCAGTAACCTAATAGTTTCTCGGTTTATGCTGAAAATGTAGAGAGGACTTGCAACCTCTCTTTATAGTACAGTTGAAACTAAGAAACAAATTTCTAAACCGATCGAACTCCAAACACCGAAATCGATAATAAAACAAATTTTACCTCAGGTCCTTTGCATCTTTAATCTTGCAATTTGAGTCTCGTCTTTGAACCTTGCGACTTGTGCTTTTTCTCTTTCACGTTGGGTTCATCTTGATCATATTGCATGTCTTCCCAATAAAGCTTTGTATCAAATATCTCAAAAAAACACATTTAGTCTGAAACGCTTGTTTTCATTAATCATCAAAATTAGGCATAATGACCTAGATGCAACAGACAACATACTGGTTTATAGTCATTCGTGGGACGAGCACCTCATTCATGTTGAAAAGGTGTTCGAACAGCTTCGGTAACATCGATTTTGCCTCAACGGTAAGAAGTGTGAGTTCGGCCAACAAACCCTACTGTACCTGGGATTCGTGGTCGGCAATGTTATGTTGCAAATCGACCCGGATAAGGTGAAAGTGATCGAGAGTGGCCTCGACCGTGAACAGTTACGGAAGTGCATAGCTTTTTGGGAGCATACTAATACCTTCAGAAGTTCATACGACACTTCTCGATTATGACTTCTCCATTGCATGCATTAATTAGGATCGACCAGAAATTTGAGTGGACAGGGAAACATGAGGACACGTTTCTCTTGCTGAAGAGGAAGATCAATGAAGCTCCTGTTTTAGCTTTACCGAATCTATAGAAGCCATTCAAACTAGAAACTGATGCCTTAGGTTATGCCATGGGCACAGTGCTCATGCAAGAAGGTCGACCAGTAGCATATCACTCCAAGTTATTTTAGGGAGCTCAGAAGAACTATCCAACCTACAACAAGGAGTTGTGTTCACTATATCAGGTCGTTAAGCATTAGTAGTGGTGTTACCTCCTAGGTAGAGAGACTGTTGTCCACACTGGCCACCAACCTTTGCAATACTTGCAAACTCAATCCAAGCTACAGCAAGCTCGACATATGAAGTAGATATCATATATGCAGCAGTTTAATCTAGTGATTAAGTATAAGAAGGGCGTACACAATAAACTGGCTGACATGTTGTCGCGACCACTAGTTACAACCCTCTGCTTATCAACGTTCATGCAGATCGAGCCTTCATATCATGATGACTATGCCACAATGTACAATAAAGATCCTGATTTTCGATCAACACTGCCTGAGCTCAAAACAAGGAAAACTACGGAGTTCATTCGTCGAGAAGGACGTACTCTTCTACAAAGGCAATTTGCTTTGTATACCTCGTGGAGCACCTCGAATTCAATGGCTGCGAGAAGTGCATGCATTGAAGGTTGCTGGACACTTTGGGGTTACGAAGACCTTGCAAAATCTTCATCGACATATGTTCTGGCTGCGGATGCAGCAAGATGTGGCTAGTTTTGTTCGAGGCTGTGGTCTCTGCAGCATTTCGAAACCAACACTGAAAAATGGGTTTGTACACTCCTTTGCCAATTCCATCCATGAGAGAGCACATCCATGGATTTCTTGGGAGGATTGCCAAAGACCCGACGTGGCAATGACTATCTCTTTGTGATCGTTGATCAGTTCTCCAAAATGATAATTCTCATACCTTCTCGAAAGACTATCACAGGAGAAGAGGCAACTCAGGTATTCTTTCAACACATTTGGACACATTTCGGATTGCCGACTTCTATTGTGTCTGATCGTGATATCCGGTTCCTTAGTCACTTTTGGCGATCACTCTGGACGATGATGGACACAAAGCTAAAGAGGAGTACTGCTTTTCATCCTCAGACTGGTGGTCAAACTAAGGTAGTAAATTGAACCGTCGTTCATCTCGTGAGGGGCTTTAACTCGAAGCATCCGAAGACCTAGGATGAAAGCATACCATACTTGCAGTTTGCTTTTAATCAAGCCGTGCATGGTTCGATGGAAAGTCACTGTTTGATGTCTGTTTGGGATTTCTACCGTAGAGTCCATTCGACATGGAGTTTGTGATCCCTACCTCAGCACTGAATAGCAAGGAAGCATCTGATCAGGATCGAGCACAAAAGTTCCTGAAAGGGATTCAACGGCTCCATACTGAAGTTGAACAGAACTTGCTGAATGCTCAACTCAAGTACAAGACGTGACATGATCGACACCGAGTTGATGCTCAATTCCAAGAAGGTGATATGGTCTGGTTACATCTGAATAAGGAGCGACTTAAAGGTGAAAGTAAAAAGCTTAAACCAATTCGTTATGATCCTTTTCGGATTTTGCGGAAAGTTGGTAATAATGCTTGTCAGCTCGAGTTACCTCCATACATGGATATTTACTCGATTGTCAATATTAAGCATCTCAAACTCTTCGAGCCTTCAATGTTGGATGATGAGCCAGATACCATAGTTTCATCTGTTGAAGACTTGGTCTATCAATGAGAAGAACCTCTATCTGACGATGTGATCTTGGAGAAGAAGGTGACGACCACTCGCAGTGGTACACGAGAATCTTTTCGAATTGGATGGAAAGGTCAGTGAGCATGTGCGGCAAAGTGGTACACCCAAGAAGATGGTCAAGCTCAATTTCCACATCTCCAGTTTTGATCAAAGGTCACAATAGGAGTTGGCGAAGGGGTGCAGGGCGGCCGGGGGAGACGGAGGGCAGAGGCGCCACAGGGCGGCCAAGGGAGACGGAGGGGCGCGGGGTGGCCGAGGAGGCGGAGCTGCGCGGGGGAGACGGAGGGGCATGGGGCGGCGAAGGCACACGGCGGAGGAGGTGGCAGAGGCGCGGGGCAACGGAGGTGATGGAGGAGGCGCGGGGCGGTGGGGAGGTGTTGGGTGAAGGGATTTTTTATATATTTATATATACCGAGCTGAGCCCGAGAGAGCTAGGGTCTGGCTCGGGCTCGAGTTGTTTTTGAACCGAGCTACGAGGACAACTCGAACTCGGCTCGTTTGTTAACGAGCCAAGCCCGAGTTGCTCGCGAGCTCCGAGCTAAAGTTCCACCCCTATCAAACTCTCATACCCATTTTTCACTATAACCCTTATAATTGTTTAGAACATCTACAAAACCATTATTTTATTCAAAACTCTAGAATAAGTCAAATTGCAATTTAATCCTCAAACCATACCACAGTTGTATGTAAACCCCTTTATGATTTCCACCATCAAGTACCATTTATACTCCAGTCTCAAACCATATACCCATTGCAATTAGGCCCTCAAAAGTTCATGGAGAAAGTCATGGTAAAATTATTAACTTCACTTTTTTCATTCAAAACTAATTTACAATAGAACCCTTGCTAGATATTCTAAAGTGCCATATCAAAATTACCAAATTAGCCTTAACTCTTAACATTAGAGGAACAATGAATTACCAATTTTATCCTCACTTCATCCTTGGACACATCACACATGCACAGCCACATCACCACACCACATAGCATACATACATTAACACGCGCACGAGTTTGCATCCAGTGTAGCTACCTCAGAGTTCCTCTTGCCACGCCCCAACCGCGGCAGTGATTTCCCTCAGCCGCTGCAACCTCAGTTCTCCTCTGTCGCAGTCCAGCTGCGCCAGTAAAACTCCCCAACTGCGGCAAGTGATTTCCTTAGACGGTGGAGGTCGATGCCGGAGCGCCTCCGTGCCTTCGCCTGTTCCAGCTTCAGCCTTTCCATTCCACTCCACCGTCTTGCCGCCACGCTGCCTTACCGGACTGGTTAGCCTCGTCACCCTCAACTCTTACCCAACATCTTTGCCACTTGCTTCCTTTTGAACCCCATCGCAAAATCCCTGAAAATCAATCAATGAATTGCTGAAATTAGGCTGCTATTACTGTTCCTTTTGTCGGTAGTTTTTGTCGCCGGCACTGTTCCGTTGTCATTCGCCGTGAATTAAACGCCAGCAAGCATCGTCCAAGTCCCAAATTGCTCCTACTAGCTTCCTCCACTCAATTCCTATTCAGTCGACCCATCTTCAGCGAAGAACGGCCACCAGAGTGCCATTTCGCCTGCGACCGCCACCTACCCTGAACCGCCCATTGGACTACTTTAGCAACCGAAAAATTCCAGATTTTCATGCACAATCCAGTCCTCTCGACCGTAGCAACTTTTCTGTTTAGTTGGATTTTGGATTAGACGCCGCCAGCGAGCCCGACTTCGCCGCAAATCAAGCCTTCGCCGCTAGCCTCCCTCAACGCATCTGTGTCCAATCCAATCATGCCTCTAGTATCACCTGAACCCCCTCTTGCTCACCACTGAGTTTCGCCGCCTCCGATGGATCATCGCCGGACTTTGCCGCACACCCCGAAATCAGGTTCACCCGAGAAATTGATTGCTAAATCCTTCACCAAATCCAAATTAAACTGATATTCACCAAATTAAGGTCACTGGGATCACACTCAACCAGTTCTCCGTCGACGAGCTTCGCTGGAGTGACGCAACGACGGTGAAAACAGTCGTTTCCTCTGTTTTGGGAACTCTGGACTACCGCCAACGTTGCTGCCCCGCCGTGCCGCTACTGTCGTGCTCGGGATGAGTGTGTTGGGTGCCAATAGTTGTAGCCTCGCCATCGCCGTTTCCGTCGCTAGGGACCGCAAGAGATGGCCGGAATTATTTGCGCCGGTAGCACAGCGCTGAGGCAATTCAATTTGAACTGAATTGAGAGCTGAGCTCGGGCTCTAGCTGGCTTCAAGGCTGTGCCGAGCTCCAGCTCCAGAATCTAAGTAAATTTGATTTTCTGAATTATTTTAACTGATTTTAATCCAATTTAACTGGGTTTTGAGCAAAAATCTAAATTGTAAATTCGGTTATAATCCTTTTGATAATATAGTTCAATTGCATCCCCCCTAACTTGAATACATTTGAGCTAAAATTCTAATCAAAGCTAGCAAAAATACTAAACTAACCAATACTTATGTTAAAGTGTGTCTCAAATTAGAAACTCAAATCCAATCCTTGTTCTTAGTAAAACAACCTAATCATAGTAAAGTTCAATTTTACTTAACCAAATCAAGATATTTTCATGTCATACTTTAAAGAGTTTTATTAGCAATAATCAAGAATCAAACCAAATCAGGATTGAACCAACTAAGTAATCCCTAACAAACAAATTTTAGAACTTAACCCTAATAGGAAATTAACTTGTTCGGAAATCAATTTCTTTAAATTTCTCAACCTTCAGATATAACTAGCATAATGTTCAACAAATTTTTGTAATAAAATTTGTCATGTGTCTTGTGGTTCTATTTGAGCAAATGGCTAAAATATAAAAAAGCCTTTGGGGGAGAAAATAAATTAATAAATATATGTGTATGTGTGTTTTCCATTCTCCAATATGAACAAAGAAATATATAATTTTTTGCATGAAAATAAATTTTAGCAATTAGCTGTTCAATTGCCGGCCTTGTTGCAAAGGAGCTATTCGTAAATGCACTAACTTTTTTGTCCCTGGTAGAAATAAGGCATCCTATATTATTTTAAAAACCTTATGATATGATGAACATATTTTCTACAAGGTTGCAATATGAAGATCACAAAGACGATATAGCCTATTCCAGTCAATTGATGCAGGGACCTAGTCATAAATTGATTACAACTTTTGGTTTCTTTAACAAAATGAGTGGTCCATGATGTTTCAGTATCCTCTAAAGATGACTAACTCATATAATGAACCATTATGACATAAATGGTGCATTTGAAGGTTTACAGCATGCTCGAATGCATTCCAGGGGCTAAAATATAAAAATAGTTGTAACATTTTATTCGGTGTCCAAATAAGGAAAATAAATATTTTATTATATTCTCCTTGTCAATATGAGCACAACGGTAGATAATTTGTCTATGTAAACTTTCATTTTTATAGTTAATATTTTTGAGACCTGAATAACATGCTAGACTAGACCCGACTCAAGTTCAATCGCACGAAATCTGAACCACATCAATTATGCTCGAATTAAATATTAAAAATACTTTAATTCAATACATAATTATGAATTAGAAGATAAAATAGGATTATCTTTATAATTATCTTCTCACCTTTTTAAAACAATCATATTCTTATACCTTGGAATATCGTCTTTACAAAATTCAAATCTCTATATTATCTCCCTGATGCTAGGTGATTCGAACCATCTCACACCTACCATAAATAGAGGGGTCTCAACTTGTTGAAAGTTGGATCTTCTTTTCTCCTCCTTCACGAAAAGTTCTAATGAGTAACATCTCACAAAAGTTCTTCATATCTACTCTTTTTCCACGAGCAGGTATTTGAATCCATGGAGGTCACCATCAATGGTGAGTGCGGCCCATTTGTATAGCATGCATTATGCATTGCATGGAGGGTTTGTGCACAAGAAATGACTCGATACAGACACCATCCAATTTGAAGGGGAGATGCTCATTTATTGGTGCTCATGCTAACAAGTTCATTAAGATGAAGAGTGTTGGATCTAGATTTTGATGATTAATTACAATTTGGATAAACCCCGTTTTAGTAGAAGTAAATTGAAATGTTATTTGTTAAACCCTGAAGTTGATGTCTTCCTTGTTGTGGTTTAATATCGATGCATATGTTAAGAGGGAGCTCATCATATCAGTCATCTGTGCTTGCATCAAACTTGTGCTAATTATTATCATGACATGAGTAGTATGGATCTTGTGCTTACCTCTTATCATGTATGGATCTATATGACTATATATTTCATCTCTTACCTTTTTGTGGTTTATCGAAAATGGTTCTGTCATTAAACACCAAAAAGGGAAATTGTTGAGTCAACTCCTTTGGGAGTAATTATTTTGATAATTAATGACAACCCAACTATGAGACTAACGTGGTTTAATGAGTATATGTGTTGTAGTCTCAAAGTGGATTGTGAGATGAAAGCAAACAAGGTTGTATGGAGAATGATGTTGATATGAGCCACCTTAAGCGAGGTCAAACTTCACCGTAGTTAAAATCTAAGATTAAGGATCATTTTCTTAGGATTTTATCGGTCTCGGTGTTTGAAGATAGACCGAGTTGATAGGTTTTTTTTTGCTAGTTTAACTGTACTGTTAAGAGGGGTCAGAAACTAGTAGCTTGAGTCGATCTGGTGTGGAAGCTCAAATGCATTCATATCATATTGCACTAGTGCTTATTCACCTCTTGCATTGCTAGAAAACAAGTGTAGTTTGTTTGAATTATAGATAATATTTGAAAACTACACTTAGTCGTGGTCGTATATTCACAAATTGGTCGTATCACTATTTGGAGCTGGTAATGGTCGTAGAAGTTCAAACTAGTCGTACCAGTTCACACGTCGAATACGGACATTCGACCATATCCATTTGATCACTTGTTTTCGACCGAATATTCGACCAATGGCTTATAGTTATTCAATCAAAACTGGTCGTGGTCTATGCTGACTGTTAGCATGCATATCCGCGTGAACACAAACAAATTGCATTTGCAAATAGCCTCAAATCAAGTTAGAGTAAAAATTCCTAAGTCCTGTTTTCGGTTTGCACAGGCCGGACATTGTCTGTGGTGACCAGACATTGTTCGGCCAGTACAAAACTATTCTAGTTATGTGCAAAATAAAACCAGAGACACATAAATCCGTCCGGGGGCATTTGTCTGGATCTGGTCGGACATTGTCTGTGATGGCCGGACAATGTCCGACCAGTACAAAACTTGTGAGTTTTAAACAAAAGTGAACCAGAGACAAATGAATTTGTCTGGGCACATCTGTCCGGGACTAAGCAGACTTTGTCCGATGTGAGCAGACAATGTCCGCCCAATACAAATCTAGTTTGAGGCAAAATTAAAAAGTGAACCAAAGACGTTTACATCTATTCGAGCTTTTTGTCCGGACAAAAGGTTATTTGTCCGGTTCACAAAAGTAGCTAAACGGTAACTGACACGTTTACAACGGTCATATTGACACGTACTGTGTGGACATATAGCCGGACAATGTCCAGCCTGTACAAAATTTCCTCAGCTTCTTACAAACGGCTAGTTTCTTTGTGAGGGCTATATATATCTCGTCTTGGCTAGCATTTGAGGTGCTCAACAACTCGAAAGTCCTATGCAAAAGCTAGCCAAATCCTTTGAATTTAATCTCTTGCATCTAGAGCTAAGATTTGAGCCAAAATCTTTGAGAACATTTGAGAAGAGAAGCATTTCTGAGAGGCTAAAAGTGCTTGGTGCACATCATCCATCATTTTTCAAGCTAGTGCTAGAGTGTGGGCATTCATTTGCATCATTTGAGTTTCTAACACTTGATTCATTCAAGTGAAGGCATTCGATTTATTACTCTTAGCGATTGCTATCGCCTAGATGGTTGTTGGGGGAGAGTCACGATCTCTCCATTGGAGTTTGTTGGAGAGGCTGACAAAATCTTGTGAAAGGTATTGGTGCTCGCCTATCCGGAGTGGAGAAGGAGCAACCCAAGTAGAGATATCCTTTGTGGATATAGAAGCGAGACTCATGCGTGAGCGCTTCAACAAGGAGTAGGGGAGACCGGACAAGTCTCCAAGACCTCGATAAGAATTGTTGTGTCAATTGTTTCTCTCTTACACAATTTGTATTTACCTTTGACACAATTGTTTGCACTTACTCTTGTTGTATGTTGTATTGCATTTTCTATCTTGTTGAATGCAACTTGATCTTAGATAGTTTTAGACCCTTTTGCGAAAACTCGTTTTCCCTTCATATCTTGCAAAAATTGTTTTAATCGAAAAGATTTTTTAAAGCCTCCTATTCACCCCCCCCCCTCTAATCGACATTCTCGATCCTACAAAGTGGAGTATGGAGTAATGTGATGAGGAGTTGTGATTGAGGAGTCATGATGTCCGTTACAATGTCCCAATCACCAACGCAAAGGGAGCCACAATTCAACTGGCCAATAGATTGGATAATAGAAGGTACAATACGTGTCACTCTAAATCCCTTCTCATCGCACCAAAGGATCAGATCAAAAGGAGCTGCAAGACGAGTCACTTCAAATCCATCCTGAGATTATGAAGTCATGCTATCCAAAAGTTGTCTAATGTTGCGGTAAATAGGAGGCTTCTGTTGAATTTCAGTCCGGTATATTGGTGATGTAATGATGATAATTTATAATTCAAAAGCCCGATAGGCCCTAAATTTTTATGGAGGACAGCAGATTTGTGATGAAATGATTCCACCAAATTTCACATCAATCAAATGTTGGGAAGGTTTCCAAAAAATTATGGCAAACAAGTTTTCCTACTGAATTCCAACCTAACATGTGTTGGATCTAGATAGATCTAAGTATCTAAGTTTTGATGATTAATGACGATTTGGATAAATCCATGATGATCAAAGTTAATCTAGAGAATGTCAGATTTGTTGATCAAATGACAACTTAGATAAATCCTGATTTAGGACAAGTGAATTGAATTGATTATTAGTAAACCCTGAATTGGATGTTTCCTCGGTTGTGAGTTTGACATTGATGCATATGTAGAGGATGAGCTCCGTGGTTGCATCAAGCTTGTGCTGATTGATTGATCAAAATGTAATATGTTAAATCTTGAGACTGATGACTCCAGTTGTGGATTTTATATCGATGCACATGTTGAGGGGGAGCTCATCACTTTGGTCATCTAGGTTGATTGATATCATGATATGAGTAGTATAGATTGTGTGCGTATGTGTTTATCATCTACGATCTATATGATTGTATTTTATCTTATGCTCATTTGCTACTCGTTGAATATAGTTTGTCATGTCATTTGAAAGAGAAACCGTTGAGCTAACTCCTGTGTGGAGTAGTTTCTCTGGAGGTGATTAATGACGACTTATATATGAGACTAATGTTGTGCATTGAGTAACGTATTGTGTGGCACCCTCATTTGAGGATTCCAGTGGCAATCGCCCAGGTGGATTGCACTCAGAAAGGCACATTGCAGCTCACAATAACAAGATGCATTATATAAAAATGCGAGTAATTAAAAACAAGTGCTGATCACAAGGACCAACATTACAATAACTTAGCGCCAAAATGACGCATTTAAATGTTGATACAAATTAAGGAGTTTTCGACACAAAGGTCGGCACAAAATAAAACAGTAATAATAAACAAAAGGACTTCATTGGTCTTCTTTTTCAGCAGCAGCGGTGTTGCACGGCCTTCTCCACATCGAACTCCACCTTGGTGCATAACCCTTGAACCAGATGGGTCTTCAGTTTCTTCTTCTTGTTCCACATTGGGTTCAAGACCATAAGATTCGGGGTCGACGAATCCTCCTTCTAAATTCGTTTGTAAACGCAAGGGTGAGCACATTGTCCACATGGTGCTCAACAAGTCCCAAATAAGAATGCAAGTGTATATATAGGTGGGGGAAATTTCTCAAAGAATAGCTCCTTGGCTTCATATATATAGAATAGATTTTCACACTTAGTCTTTGGAGAAAAGACTTTTATTTTCAAAAGCAGTGCTTTTAAAACCCTAAGCTAAATTCTCAGAAAATGTTGTGTGTGGCGGTCTTTCATGAGTCACCACTTTATCCTGATTTTGTGAAAACTTTCCAAAAGCTACTTGTGCTGCATCGACATGGATAGAATCCACAGCGCGCAGACTCCATAACCTAGGAGCTCAGAGTATCCGATACTTTTTAAACTTTGCAAAGGTGTACCACCTTAATCCACCGATCATTCGGCTTTCAAGTCGGTACTTCTCCATGCGACTCTTACGCATGTGACAAGGCCGAGATGACACAACAATTTACAGTCCTAGCATTAACTATTTCCCTGCCCGGTAAATAGACAGTTAAGTCTCAAGTACCGTTGTGGGTCCTCCCCACTGCCTTACTTCCTAACCTGGGTCTATGTTCTCGCGAGACACATAGCCTCTCTTGATTACAGTCGCGCACGACTTAATCTGGCATAGGGCGTCTTCCTTCTTTCCACCTTTTTCCTCTCATGATTTTTCTGAACTCACATCACTCATGGCCTTCTGCGGCCCACCAGTTCTCGCAAGACACTGGATCGACAACCATTGCAGGGAAAAGCTAATACTAAAGAAAGCTACTAAGTTGCGCCCGTCCCATAAACAGGCAAGTGGTTGGTACGTTTTTCATGCCGCATAGAAGCACAACACAAGGTTCTAGTCCTTATGAATCTCTAGCGAGGAGTCTTTCACATTCCCAGTGCGCACACAGCACCATCCTATCAAACCATCCTCACTATCGATTCCAATCATATTTTCTTTCACAAAAGGGTTTTTGAACATGCTTTTCTCATATGTGACCATTCAACATTTATCATATAATCTTTAAGCATAGCATAGCCTAAGCATGATATTCTAGGGTAACAAGGGTGCAGGGGTATTCAATGTCAAAAGGGGCTTTAGGATCATTTAGGTCATATCTAATCATTTTATTGAAACATAGTTCTTATTTGAATCTAAGGCATGCATATACTTGAAAACAGATAACATACTTCATTTCAAAATAATAGGCTAGACATGATCAAGGGTTTGAGACTTGCCTTGCAGTGATGGGTCTAGCTGCTCAAATGAATCCTCGAAGATCTCCTCGGTTCCTTCAACGTCTGGTTCCACGGCGGATACAAACAACACATACACACTATATAAGCATACAAGTACTAGAAAATAATACGTAAATACATCATGCATGCAGGGGTAAGGGTTTGGACAAGGTCACTTGACATAGGTTGAAGAGATGGGCTCAAAGGGCTTGAATGTCGAAGGGCTGACATTCGACTCATGGCTTGACATTGCTCTAAATCGGTTTTAGGTCTGTTTTCTGGAGATGTGGTAGTAGGGAATGTTGTAGATCATGGCTCAAAGGGCTTACTGGACAAAGTGGCATTTCAATTGCTCAAATGAAACAAGTCTAAATCATCCAATGCCACTGGTGGTCATGCACTGACATAGTGCTAGACATGGCCAGAAACTAGTGCATTGCATAACTTTCGACTCAGGACTCCAATTGATGTAAAACTTTTTCTGAGGTTTAGGCATTGATA
The DNA here is from genome assembly GCA_019359835.1 of Pharus latifolius. Classification (NCBI taxonomy): domain Eukaryota; kingdom Viridiplantae; phylum Streptophyta; class Magnoliopsida; order Poales; family Poaceae; genus Pharus; species Pharus latifolius. The sequence goes on from CM033325.1 coordinate 39,149,550, forward strand.
ACAGCTACAAAACTCTCAACAGGCTCAAGGGCAGAAGGTGGCCGGAAGGTGGCCAAATCCGGTGAGCAAACTCGGTGGCCTGAACATGAACTGAACCACTGGACAGCAACCTTGGCATGATCATAACTTTTGATCCAAGTCGATTCAGGGTTCGGGCTAGTAGACAATATTTCTCAGGGGGTTGAGATCTAGCTAAATGACAAGGTTTCACCGGCTAGTTTGGCCGGAAAATGAACTCCGGCGATTGGGGCCGAAGACGAAGGCACCGATTTGGGGGTTTTCGTTCCAGGGCGTTTTAACTCAATGCCACGCTCAGGAAGCATCTAGGGGCTGTCACAAGGCTATTGGTGCACTCAATTTTGCCAGAGATTGGCTAGAGAAGCACGGCGGCGTTCTCCGGCGAACTGTCGAGGCTCGAACATGGAATTTCGAAGCTCGGGGCAAAATTGGCGATTCCAAGCTTGCAGGTTTGTTTCTCCTAGCTCACTGATCAATACTCTCTACTGGCACGAGGATCAATTTGGCTTGAATCACTCGGCATTGCGGGAACAGGGGATTTTGGTTTTTCCGATGATTGCCGGCGTTGAGGTTCGCCGGGGGCCAATTGAACACTATGGTACGAAGAGAGGGATGAAGGGAGCTTACTGGTGGCGTTGGCTTGGAGAAAGAAGCTTCGGGCGAAGCTGGCGCCGTGAGCTTCAGGAACTACTCGCCGGGGAAGAAGACCTTCGCAGCGGCACTGGAGAACTGGACTACTCTCTGGTGAAGGAAGCTAAGGCTTGAAGTTGTGGAATGGTGTGAAGAGATGCTGGGCGAAGGGGGGGCTTTATATAGCCGCGGGTGAAGCTCTCGGGAGCAGCAGCAATCGCCGGGGGATTTTTCTTCTGGCGCTGGAGCGGTCAACGAGGCACTTGGGGACACGACGGGGCTCTGCCAGAGGCGGAGCATCGCGCGAAAACGAGATTTCGTCAGGAAGGCGAGGTGCTGATCTCCGGGATGGCAGCCATGTGGCGTGAGGCTTCTGGCAACAGCGGGCACGCGCGCGCGCGGGGAAGAACACGGCACGGTGTGGTTGAAGCGTTCCACGGTGGCGGTACAGTTGTGCAAGGTTGGTGGCTACGTGGCCGTGAAGGTGGCAGCGCGAGGGACTTCGCCGGCGGCGAGCTCAACGGCGCGGCAAAGCGGCAGGGCGCTGGTCGAACGAACACTGGTCGCGGTCGTGCACGCGGTCTCCTGGTCGTGGTCGAAGAAAAGGCCAGGGGCTTGTTTGCAAGGTTTTGGACTAAAACGTGAAGGTTTTGGCTCGGGAATTTGGGCCTATTTGCAATTTCAGAGATCTGAAGGGCTGATTTGAACTTTGACTCTGCAGCTAAGTGCTACAAAATGTCTTAGACTCATCCAGAAGGAAAAATGGTAAAATCCGATAAGATTTGGTGGTTTTGACAAAAATCGAAAACAGGGTATTTAGGGTAAACAGGGTAATTAGGGTCTGAAACTTTTGTCGAGGCTGAAACTAGGGTTTCGGTTGAGATTCTGGAATTCTTCCAGAAGGGAAAAATGTTCAGAAATATGAAAGAAAGGTAATCACTTGATCAGATCTGGATTTGGAGATGATCTGGGACTTTTAGCCTTTTTTGGGTTTTCTGAAACTTCTGAAAAGGACTAAATTGAAACACTTTTGGACTGAATTGTAAAATCGATCTGGGAGATGAAGTTTAGTAGCCAACTTTTTAGGTTAAGGTAGTGGCACACCTAACATCAAGATAGGGTTGAGACAACAGGGATTCCAAGGAATATATGCTGACTCGTAAGCAGAAAAGATAGTCAAAAATAGGGATGTTACATATTGTAGACTCAGTTTGATTGCAGGATAAAAGTGAGCAAGGACGTGAGGAGGATGAAGACGATATGAGACATCCCGAGCAAGGTCAAGCTTAGCAAGGACGAGCTTTGCGAAGACAGGCGTCAAGCGGTCGAGCTTCGCGTGGTCAAGCTTAGCGGGATCGAGCTTTGCAATGACGAGCGTCGAGCGATCGAGCTTCATGAGGTCAAACTCCACCTAAGGGAACATCCAAGATTAAGGATTGTTTTCTTAGGGTTTTACTGGTCTCGGTGTTTGGAGACAGACCGGGTTGATAGGTTTCTTTTTACTAGTTTGACCGTACTATTAAGAGGGGTCGAAAACTAGTAGCTTGAATCTATCTAGTGCGGAAGCTCAGATGCATTCATATCATCTTGCACTAGTGTCTTGCATTGCTAGTGAGTCTAAGTGTAGTTCATGCGCATTAGATTAAATGTTTTGAAAACTGCACTTAGTCGTGATCGCCAGCTGTTTAAATTGGTTTATTTATCTAGAGCTAGTCGTGGTCGTATTTGCATATTCTGATCGTATCAGTGTTGATACGTGGTCGTGGTCGTGTCGCTTGTTTGGTGGCTTTCTGTTTAGGGTTTGGGCGTGGTCGTAGGAGTTCGGACTGGTCGTAACAGTCTTCGGCTCGCTTGCGTACGCTCGACCAAACCCTATCGACCACCTGTTTTCGATCGAATGTCAGACCTGTGTGGTCGTGGTCATTGCTGAGTGACAGCAATCACATCCGCGAGAAAACGGCAAAATCCGTATGTGCAAATACCCCAAATTGCATTTGAGATGATTTTTGGATTGAACATTTTGACAATAGGAAAGCTTCTGAGTTTTCTAGACGTTTCTATACCTTTCTAGGTCTTGATCCTGTTTAAAACATTATAGAGCTTTAAGTTATCTTTCCAACAAGCCAAAAATCACCTCAATCGGATCTCTGGATCAAAAGTTATACTTGTTTTACTGTCAATGTGCAGTGGGCTGGACTTTGTCCGAAATGGCCGGACATTGTCCGGCCTGTACAAATTTTTTCATCCTTTTGCTGAGTGTAAACAGAGACATATCCATCCGTCCGGGGCTATCTATCCAAAGTGGCCGGACATTGTCCGATATGGCCGGACAATGTCCGGCCTGTACAAATTTTTTAAGCCCAGAAATGAAACAGAGACAAATGCATCCGTCCGGGGCATTTGTCCGTCATGGGCAGATTTTGTCTGAAATGGCCGGACATTGTCCGGCCTTTACAGAAAAATCGCCCAACGGTAACTGACACATTGCAACGGCTGTTTTCGTTGAACTGGGCAGACACTGTTTGAAGTGGCCGGACAATGTCCGGCCTGTACAACTTTTGGCCCGTTTTTTTTGCAAACGGCTAGTTTTTCGTTGAGGCTATATATACTTCGTGTTTGGCTTCATTTTTGGGTGCTCAAGGAGTTCATTATTCAGCTGATAAGCTAGCCAAGAGTTTGCATTTTGATATTTTGCATTTAGAGGCTAAATTTGAGCCCAAATCTTGAGTGATTTGAGAGAGAGAACAAAGTGTGTGAAGTTAAGAGTGCTTAGTGCATTTGAATCACCATTTGCTTGCTAGTGCTAGAGAGTTGAGCATATCATTTGCATATTTGAGCTTCTAGCACTTGATTTGTTCAAGTGAGCGTGTCCAGCTTGTTACTCTTGGCGATCACCTTCACCTAGACGGTGCCGGAGGAGAGTCGCGATCTCTCCAATTGAAGCTTGTCGGAGAGGCCGGCAAAAGATTGTGAAAGGTGTGGTGCTCGCCTATCCGGTGTGGAGAAGGAGAAACCCTAGTAAGATATCCTTCGTGGATATAGAAGCGAGGCTCCGAGCGAGCGCTTCAACGAGGAGTAGGGGAGACCGGGCGAGTCTCCGAGACCTCGGTAAAAATATTGTGTCAATTGCGTATTTTATACTTGCTTTACTTTCATCTTGACACAATTGCTAAATTTACCATTCTTGCTTGTCATATTGAATAGTTCATTTAGTTGAATGCAACAAATTGTTTAAATTGCCTTTAAGCCTCTTTGTATAATTTAGCTCAAACAATTATCGTGATTAAAATTGCTTAGCGGAGAAGAAAATTTAAAAGCCTCCTAAACACCCCCCTCTAGTCGGCATCCTCGATCTTACAACATGGTAATATTATGAGATCAATAACTTTTGATCCAGCAACCTGATCAATCTCAAATTTTTATGAGCAGCAAAAGACCCCATTTATAAACAACTCCACCAAATGTCATGCCGATTAGAGGACAGAAAGACCCCCATCCAGTCGAGTGAAGGGAGTCTAGTGCATTGTGCCGACATATTGAATTATGGTAGATGCAAGACACATCATCCCAGATTCATTCTAGTCGCGTCAAAGGATTTGATCTAAAAGAAGCGCAACATGCATCATTTCAAATCTATCCTAAGATTATCAAGACAACCAGAACCTATCCTGATATTGAGCCATTTGTCTTGTCCTGGGAGTATCGTTTGGAGCCATCGATGGACATTCTGATGTGCCCCACATAATACACCATGTATATTTCCAGAAGTTGATGAAGTCAAAACGCTATCACAACCCCAATTAATTCATACAATATGTTGTTGGGCATTGACGGAGTGAAGATGATTATTTTGTTCGTGACTGACAAGGTCAAACACCACCGTTGATGCTGGACACCGACAAGGCAAAGTCATCATTTTGTTCAAGACCGACGAGGCCAAACAACACAGGCCGGGGCACTGACAAAGCGAAGGCCACACATTTTGTGATAGCACCATAGATCGATGAGGTTATGGAGTTGCATACATGCATGGGCATACACATCGCATATATAGAGGACAAATTTGAAGTTTGAAGATAACGACAATCGACAGCTTAATCAAAGGTTTTTTGCAGATCCGATCCACAGATGTAATTAACTAGGTGTTTTACGAAGCCCAGGGAACCATGAATCGCACAATCTCCTATATGTCAGATATATTTTCATAGACATGTGAGAAATATATAAACATCCCAATGGGACTTGTGATTTATAATTCATTATGAATTAATAAAGTTCGTGTTTCTCTTATGTTTTATGTGTTCTCTGATAATTTATGTATACTGGTAATTATGTATACTGGTGGCCTGCAACTCAAAAAGTTTATCCGAAAGAGAGTGAATTTTCTCGATTGTCGTGGTATTGCGAATACCCCGGCAGGTTTTGTGAACAATCCTAGCGAAGAAAACGCGACGCCGGCTGACCGGGTGACCGGTCCCCCCCCCCCCCCCCCGCCGGACAAACACAACAAGTGACACGGAGGTTTATACAAGTTCGGGTCCCGGTGGGGGCCCTAGTCCTATCGGCGTGCTCCCGACCGGAGTCGGCTGGGGAGGCTCTCCCGGGGAGAGACTTCCGGAGCACACCTGTGAGTTTGGCTATTCTAACAATAATGAGTAACTTGCCTTTACAACAGGGGTACAAGGGCTATTTATAGCCCCAAAAGAAGCAAAAAAGACTAAACTACCCGGACGCTACCGTCGGATCGAGGGGTAGCAACGTCCTTCCCCCGGTCAGGTGCCTCGGATGCTTGATAGGTGGCCGTTGATTCCCGAGGCGCTTGCCACGCGACCCGCACATGACATGGAACCAAGGGCTCTTGTGCCCAGAAGGACAACGGTGCCCGGGACAGGAACCGGGGACCACGTCCCCGGGCGAAGACCAGGTCCCCGGGCAAAAGGCGGCACCCGGGACCGGCACCGGAGGCCAGGTCCCCGGGCAAAAGGCGGCGCCCGAGACCGGCACCGGAGGCCATGTCCCCGGACGAAAGGCGGCGCCCGGGGCAAGCGCCGGAGGCCACGTCCCCGGACGAAAGGCGGCGCCTGGGACAGGCGCCGGAGGCCATGTCCAGGGGCGAAAGGCGGCGCCCAGGGCAGGCGCCGAGGGCAGGCGCCGGGCTACGTCCCCGGGTGAATGGCGGCGCCCGGGGCAGGCCCCGGAGGCCACGTACCGGGGCGAAAGGCGGCGCCCGGGGCAGGCACCGGAGGCCACGTCCCCAGGCGAAATGGCGGCGCCTGGGGCAGGCACCGGAGGCCACATCCCCGGACGAAAGGCGACGCCCGGGGCAGGCATTGTAGGCCACGTCCCCGGGCGAATGTGACGCAACTTACCTGGACTTAGTCTCGCAGAGATTTCCCCCAACAGCAGCCCCCCATGCCCTCTGGAGACGATGCTCGAGTCCCCGGATGGTATGGTATATGTTACCGGGAAAATCTCTGAACCAAGCTACCGGGGCCGCGACGTTTTGATTCCTGCACCGCGTGCTTATGACCGCACCGTTTGGCCATTAATGCGCTCGTGGTTCGAACCGGCGCCTCAGTTTGCGTGCCCGTTCCTTCGTTTCCCGCGCACGGTTTGAACTTCAACGGCCTAGATGTACCGCGAAGTGCCACATGGCGCCCATCTGGGCCACGCTTCACCTCTATAAATAGAGCCTTGGGGCGCCCGAGGAGCTCATTCCAAATTCTTCAAACTCCAGCGCCCTTAGCTCTCCCGGTAGCCCCCTCCCGGTAGCTAGCTCCCGGTAGCTTAGTCTCCGAAACCTTCAAGTCCCTCCCGCTCCCGAAGCTTTAGCCACGTGAAAAAACTCGATGGCGCCTAAGGGCCATGCGAAGACAACGGAGGTTGCCCCGGAGGAAGTCGCTCTGGATTTCCTCTGGGCCTCCGAGTTCACGGCCGGGGACTTAGAGTCCCTGGTCGACCGGGGAGTCGTCGAGGACGGGGACGTCCGGGTCCCCGTGAAGAAGGATGGAGCCCCCCGCCCCAGGCCTGGAGAGATTGTGGCCTTTGAGGCCTTCCTCGAGGCGGGGCTCCGGCTCTCGGTGCATCCATTGCTCCGGGAGTTCTTGAAGGAGTATGGGGTGGCTCTGAACCACCTCACGCCGAACGCCATCATCCGGATGGGCCTATTCATATGGCTCTTCGAGACGGCGACCGGACGGGAGCCCACCCTGCGAGCCTTCCGGTACTTCTACGAGCCGGCAGCGAGGAGCTCCCACCTGGTGAAGGGGGACCCAAGTCCCCCTTCAGCTCGATGATGGTGCAGATGCTGCCGTCCCGGGTAGCCGATTACCCGGTGGCGGCCTCCCGGGACCACTGGGGCGCTTGGATCCGGAGGTGGTTCTACCTCCGGGTCCGGGACGACGGGGTGGTGTACTCCCCGGAGGCCCCTACCTACAGCCGGTCGTCCGCGCCGAAGCCCCCGGTGTGGACGGACGAGGAGCTGGAGCTCCTCGAGAAGGTTATCATCTCCCGGGGCACCCGCTCCATGCGGGACGCCGCCAAGGAGATGATGCTCTTGAGGATCTCCCCTTTCTCGTGCAGGAGAAGGGGGATCGGGATGTGCCCGGAGCAACGGCCCCCGGTGAAACCGGTGACCCGACGTAAGCCTTCGTTACCTGGTTCATTAGATTTACAAATTTTTGAAAATTTTTCTAACTCTTACCTTTCGCAGTCCGGCCATACCCGGCGGCACGGGAGAAGGCGGAGAACCTCCTGGGGAGGTACTTCGCCGATGAGCACGAGCGCATCGTGCGCGTCGTGGGGGAGGGCCCTCCCCGAAACCTGGTAGCCGAGGTCTTCGGGCTAAAGCTACCGGAGAGGAAACCCCTCCCCACCCCTGGATAACACAAGCGGGGGAAGGAAGCTGCCGGGGGCTCTGAGCCTAAGAAGGCCAGAGTTCAAAAAGCCCCTGGCCCCTCGACGACGCCGGCCTCGACGCCGGCGAAGGCCCGGGACGAGACCCCCGGGACCGGGCGCGCCCGAGCGCCGGCCCGGAAGGAAGCAACACCCCCCTCCCCCGGAGAGCCCCATTGAGGCTCGGGGGAAGGGACCGGCCGCGGGCGGGGCAGCGTCCGATTCGGCGGACTACGCCCCCTCGCCGCCTTCGGTGGCGACCCTCCCGGCGCCCCCGGCACCTTTGGAGCCAGAGAAGTCGGAGGTGAGGTTCGCGGAGGCCTCGCCTCCGCGGGTGGAGTAGCCGGTAGACGAGGGGGGGAGCCCCTCGGTCTATGAGGTCCCTCCGGAAGTGGAGGTCCCGGGGGCCCTCCCGCCCGGGAAGGGAAAAGGGTTGATGGTTCCTCCCCGGGGAGGGACCCCTTCCGAGAGCTCTTCGGCCACTTCCTCGGAGGCCACCTCCTCGGCGACGAAGACGCCGACCACCGCCACCCCGGCCGAGATTATGGCGGGCGCTCAGGTCCGGGGGCCCCTCATCGGTCGCGATGGGACCGGCGTCGGGCGGGAGACCCCACTGCTTTCCGCGGGGGAGGTCGACCGCTACGCAAAGGGCCTGTAGACCCGGAAGGTCCAGGCCTACGTGCGGAGGGGACGCTCCGTGAGCATTTTGGGGAGCTCCAGTCTCTCCAGATCCAGGTACTTACCTGAGTCGATGACGCTTTCTTTCGGCCCCCTACACTTGAACTTTTTCTAACTCTGGAGTTTGTAGGGGGCGGCCATTACCTGGGGGCTTGAGCAGCTGATCGGCCGGCTGCTGAAGGACGCGGAGGAGAGGGCCACCACCTTCCTGGGGCAGTGGGACGAAGCCCTCCAGGAGCTAGCCCGGGTCCGGGCCCAGGTCCATGTCTCCGAGGCCATCAACGACCGCCTCCGGCGGGAGGCCAAGGACCAGGAGGAAGCCCTCCGGGAGCTCGAGGGCTCGAGCGTCCGGGCGGTGATGGACGCGGGCCGCCCCGTCTGCTCGGCCCTCGAGGGCCTCGGCGTGAGCCTAGGCTCCGGTAGCAACTCGGAGGTGCCCCCGGCCACACTCACGGAGGCTATGCATTTTCTTAACGCACAAGTCTCCGTGATCCCGGAGGCCGCAGATGCCCGGGCACGAGGCCGAGCAATCCCCGTGGTTGCAGCCGCGGCCGGGCTCGTGGAGTACCGGGGGGTGGGCGCCCGGGCGATCGGGGGCCGTATCCCCCGAAGCGTCCCCGAGTTTTTTGAGCCCTCGAGCCGGGAGGTGGAGCAACTCCCCGGGGGCTTCTACGACCGGATCGTCCCGGTGAGGTTCCCGACGCCGGCGCCTCCGAGAGCGGATGTCCCGGCCCCGGCCCCGGCGGAAGCCCCCCGGGGGGAGGACGCCAATGAAAAAGTATGAGCCTCCCCCCGGGTCTTAGATAGAACCCTTCTTTTGCTTTCTTAGAATTTTGTTCCCGGTAGCTTCTTAGAAGAAGCCCCGGACACTTGTAAAAAGACATTTTGAAATGCAATGGAATTGAAAATTTTTCTAAGTCTTGAATGAATACAATGTTACCAGGTTTCCCGGGAGAGGTTCCTTGGGGGCGAGGCCTTTGAGCCCCGGCAGGTGTCCCCCGGGGGACGCCCAAGCCGCTTTGATCTTGCTAAGTCTCATCTCCGGGGAGTGCGGCGGGGACGTTGTCCGGGAGTCGATCCGATTGAGATGGCATCCAGAGTGGCACTTGGATAATTTCGACAATCATCGCGCCGAATTATCCCCTCTGCGCCCGGGGTCCCGGATGATCCCCCCTCTTCGGATACTTCCACCGGCGGGCTACGAGTACTAGCCCGAGGACGTCCTCCGGGAAGCTCAGCGCCGCGTACGCGCATTGTACCGAGACCTGGCCCGGGAGCTAGCGGAGGGCCTCCGGGACTGTTAGGCGTAGGAGCCTTAGGACGTAGAGAATTCCCGGGTTATAGCCCGGGTTGTACCGTTTCCGATGCCCACCGGAGGGAGAAGATGTCCTCCGGTCGAATGATTAATAAAGTTGTTTGCTTGTTGTTGCTTTGAGAATCTTCTTTTGATATTTTTCTTGGATGGTCTGGACGACTTCTTTTGATAAGAATGAGCTAAGTTTGCTCTTTTTCTTGGATGGTCCGGAGAACTCCGAGGGGTTCCTTATCCCCCCCGCCCACAGCGGGCCGGAGGGTAGCTCCGCGCTCTGTGGGGGTGACAAAGCCCCCGGGATGAAGATGAAGACCTGTGACATAAGAATTTTTCCAAGTTAGAAAATTCCAAGACGAAGTTTCCTGGGGGAATTTTTCCGGGAGACAATCATCCGACCGCCGTGAGAACGGGGAGCCGGGAATAAGGTCTCCGGGGAAGAATATCCAAGAAAACCCGACGAAATTTTCGGAGGTAAACTTTCCGGGAGACAATCGTCCGGTCGCCGTGAGAACGGGGAGCCGGGAATAAAGTCTCCGGAGAAGAATATCCAAGAAATCCGTCCCGCTGGGGAGACCATCGACTCCAGGAGGAGGATGTGCCCGATGACGGGTCTGAGTATTTGGGTAGGGGACTAGTCTCCCAAAGTGACTCGTTACCGCGGTCCCTGAGGACCGAGTTGCCGCTTACACCCTCAGTCCACGAGGGCTGATCGTAAGCCGCACTACAGGAGGGACTTGTTGGGTCATGAGAACCCACTTCCTCGTGGGGAGGGCGTCCTCGCGGGGAGGGCATCCTCACGGGGACGGCATCCTCACGCGGAGGGTATCGCCGTTAGAGGCGGTAATGTGAAGAACCTGCAATGAGACAGTTGAAGGGAAAAGACCAGTTGTATTGATAATGAAACGAAATACAACGCCTCCCCCCGCGAAGTCGCGAAAGGGGAGGGAAAGGTGATTACAATGTCCCCCCTCCCCCTCCGGCGTGATCGCTCTGGGGGAGGGGACAGGCCTGTGTAGGCTAGACATAAAACTTGCGAAGCAAACGCAAGTTCCACGTGTGCTTCAGCTCCTGCTCTTGGAGGTTGGAGAGCTTGTAAGCCCCCGAGCCCAGGACCGCGGAGATCCTGTAAGGGCCCTCCCATTTGGGGGAGAGCTTGCCCTGGGCTTGGGGGTCTATGACGCGCTTGAGGACAAGGTCCCCGAGGTGGAAGGACCTCTCGCGCACGCACTGGTTGTGTGCGCGCGCCATCTCGCGCTCGTAGATGGCGTGGCCGAGGAGCGCTTGGTCGCGTTCCTCCTCCACGAGATAGATCTCCAGCCGCTAGTTCGCCTCATTGGCTTGGTACGCTGCGGTCGTAGCTCCGTCTAGGAGTTCGACTCGCAGCGACCGGAACCCAATCTCTGGGGGGAGGACTGCCTTAGCCCCGTAGAATAGGGAGAAGGGAGTACGTCTCGTCGCCCAGCTCGGGGTCGTGCGCATGGAGCAGAGGATACTAGGGAGCTCCTCTGCCCATGCACCCCGCTTAGAAGCGGCCTGCTCGAGTCGCCGGCGTAACCCCTGTAGGATCACGCCGTTGACCCTTTCGACAGCCCCGTTGCTTCGGGGATGGGCCACTGAGGCAAAGTGGATGACGAGCCCCAGGCCTTTGCAGAATTCCCGGAAATAAGCCGAGTCGAATTGGGTCCCGTTATCAACAGTGATTTCCCGGGGGACACCAAAACGACAAACGACCATTTTCCAGAAAAACCGCTGGACGGCCCGGGATGTGATGCTGGCCAAGGGTTCCGCCTCTACCCACTTTGTAAAGTAGTCGACCGCGACCGCCGCATACTTGTATACTCCGGGCGCTGGGGAGAAGGGTCCTAAGAGGTCCACCCCCCAGCGCGCAAAGGGCCAAGTGATGGGGATAGTCTGCAGCGCTACAGGGGGGAGGTTCGAACCCTTGGTCATCTTCTGGCAAGCCTCGCACGCGGAGACAAGGTCTCGCGCGTCGCGCATGACCGTGGGCCAGTAGAAGCCCTGCCGGAGAGCCTTGGCCGTGATGGCACGCGGGGCTAGGTGAGAACCGCAGCTCCCCGCGTGGATGTCTTCGAGAAGTTGGAGTCCCTCCGGTCGTGGGAGGCAGAGCAGGAGGGCAGAAGCCCCCTGCTTGTAGAGCTTCCCCTCCAGCAGGAGGTATGCCCTGGCTTTGGCCCGGTGGCGCTTGGCCTCGGTCTCGTTAGGGGGGTCCCCCTCCCCCTTGATGAAGGAGATGAGGGGGTCCATCCATGACAGAGTCCGAGTGACCTCGGCGACCTCCGGGACGTGAGGCTCGTCGCCCGTGTCCGGGGAGGCCACCGAGGGCTTCGCGATAATCTCCAGGAAGGCCCCTTTGGGGAGCGATTCCCAGGCACTGGCTGCCCGGGACAAGGCGTCGGCCCGGTCATTGTCCCTTCTCGGGATATACCGGGCCTCGAGGCCATCGAAGTGCCTCTCCATCTTTCGCACCTCCTACAAATAAAGATTTAAGTTTGCGTCATGGCACAGGTAAGACTTGTCCATTTGGCAAACTACGAGCTGAGAATCTCCCTTCACTAGGAGGTGCCGGATCCCCAGAGAGCGCGCAAGGCGCAACCCGAGGAGCAGAGCCTCGTATTCGGCGACGTTGTTGGTTGCAGGGAACTCGAGCCACGCCGCGTACTCAAGTTCCTTCCCCTCAGGGCTCCGGAGGACTACTCCCGCACCGGCCCAGGCGAGACACAACGACCCGTCGAACATGAGTGTCCAATGGTCACTGCGTCGGGGCGGCGCGGGGAGGTCTTCATCCCCGGACCCGGAGGCAGGAGTCCACTCTGCCACAAAATCGGCGAGAACCTGTGACTTGATGGCGGAGCGGCCTGTGAGGGATAGGGAGAAGGGGGCGAGCTCGGCCCCCCACTTCCCGATCCCGCCGGTGGCCTCTTTGTTCCGCAGCACCTCCCCCAGGCGAGGGACGACGGGACGGTGATGACGTGTCCCAGGAAGTAGTGGCAAAGCTTCCGGGACACCATCAGGAGGGCGTAGCAGATCTTCTCCATCTCCGTGTACCAAGTTTTGGCCCCTTGGAGGGCCTCACTCACGTAGTACACGGGACACTGCTGCCCCCCTTGCTCCTTCACCAATACCGCGCTTACGGCGACCGGGGTCGCGGCAAGGTAGAGGAGCAAGGGCTCTTCTGGAGACGGACTCACGAGCATTGGAGGGCTCATGAGGTACTTCTTGAGGTTGTCGAAGGCCTCCTGGGCCTCGGGGGTCCAGCGGAACCCCTCGAGCCCCCGGAGGATCTTGAAGAATTGGAGGCCTCGTTCCCCCGACCGTGAGACGAAGCGGTTCAGCACGGCTAGGCGGCCGGCGAGCCGCTGACGTCTTTGACGGAGTGCAGCGGGGGCATGTCCAGGAACGCCCAGATCTTTTCGGGGTTTGCCTCTATGCCCCGTTGGGACACGAGGAAACCCAGGAGCTTCCCCCCGCGCACGCCGAAGGCGCAGTTCTCCGGGTTGAGCTTCAGCCCATACGCGCGGAGGTTGCGGAAGGTCTCCGCTAGGTCGTCGATGTGGGCCGCTGCACGGGGAGTTTTGCCGACCGCGTCGTCTACGTAGACTTCGACGTTGCGGCCGACTTGGTTTTTGAAGACTAGAGTCATGAGGCGCTGGAAGGTCACTCCCGCATTCTTCAGCCCGAAGGGCGTGTGGACGTAGCAGAAGGTTCCGAGGGGAGTTATGAAACTCGTCTTTTCCTCGTCCCCTTCCGCCATCGGGACTTGATGGTAGCCCGAGTAGGCGTCTAGGAAGCTCATCAACTCACACCCCGCGGTGGAGTCGACCAGTTGGTCAATCTGAGGGAGTGGGAAGTTTTCCTTGGGGCAGGCGCGGTTGAGGTCAGTGAAGTCCACGCACATCCACCACCTGCCATTTGACTTCTTCACGAGGACGGGGTTTGAGAGCCACTCGGGGTGCAAGACCTCCAGAATGAACCCCGCCTCTCGGAGTCGGGTGATCTCCCCCTTGATCGCCTCTTGGCGTTCAAAGGAGAGTTTCCTCAGCTTCTGTTTGATTGGGGGGTGACTGGGGGTCACCGTGAGCTTGTGCTCAATGACCTCCCGGGCGACGCCCCGCATGTCCGAAGGCTTCCACGCGAAAACGTCAGAGTTTTCACGCAGGAAAGCCGCAAGTTGCGCTGCATGCTCCTCGGGGAGCTCCGCCCTGATCCGGACGGTTTTGTCCCCGTCGTCCAGGGACAACAGGACCTTCCGGAGGCCCCCTTCTAGACGCGGCTTGGGGAGGGGCCTCCCGGGAGGTATCGCAGCAACGTCTAGTTCCGGGGGAGAGGCCTCTCCCTCGGGCGCTTTGATGATGTTGACGCTTCCGATTGTGGCAGCGGCGCGCTCGTATAGAGCGCGGGCCATGTCCTGGTCTCCCCGGACGTTGATCACGCCGTGCGGCCCGGGGATCTTCATGCACAGGTAGTTTGGGTGGGTGGCAGCCCCCAGGCGGTTGATCGTGTCCTCCCCATGATCGCGTTGTAGGAGGAGGGGAGGTCAACCACGTCGAATCAGACCATCTCGGTCCGGTAGTTCTCCGGGGTGCCAAATGTCATGGGGAGATCCACCTTCCCCACGGGGTGGATGGCCTTCCCCGGGACGAATCCTTGCAAGGGGCCCGCCGCAGGCTGCAGAAGCTTCTCATCCACATGCATCTCCCTGAAGGCCTTCAGGTAGAGGACGTCGGTGGAGCTCCCGCCATCCACGAGGATGCAGGCCAGGTGGCAGTTGTAGATGGTGGCGGAGACGATGAGCGCGTCGTCGTGGGGGAAGTGAACCCCGCGCGCGTCTTCCGCCATGAAGGTGAGGGGGACGTCCGACCACTTGGGTAGCGAAGATGTGTGCAGCACCCCTACTACCTTGACTTCGCGCGCGTACTCCTTACGCTGGCGCTTAGAGTCCCGCCCGGAGACGGACCCTCCCACGATGACGTTGATGCGGCGCTGGGAAGTTTGGAAGGGGAGAGTTTCTGAAGGTTCCCCTTCCTGTGTCTGCCCCTGCTGACCCCCCGCGGGAGCAGGAAGGGCCGGAACAGCCAGCCGAGGGGGTAAGGAGGCCAGAGTCCCCCCCCCCATGCTGGTCGAGGAACGCCGCGAAGTGCTGCAGCAGCTGGTGGCACTCTCGGGTAGCATGGGTACTGGACCCGTGGAAGGTGCACCACGGTCCTTCCCTGCCTCTCCCCGCGAGGCCTTCCCGACCGCGGGAAGAGTGTCCTCCCCCATGGCCTTTCGGCTTGGGGAAGGGGAGGTTGCCCCTCGGAGGGTCGCGCGAGCCGCCTCCGCCCTCAAGGACAAAGGTGTCCCGAGGCCGTGGCTCGTTACGCCCCCCTGCCTGGGGCGTTTGAGGGGATCACTGGCCCCCCGGTCGGCGGGGCGGGAGCCCCCTGGTTCTTCTTCCAGATATCGTCTTCCTCCACCCGAGCGTACTTTTCAAGTACGTTGAAGAGCCTCCGGTAGAGCTCCCCGGGAGGATCCCGCTTTTGCACGCTTCGATGACCATAGAGTTGGGGACATGAGCCACCTTGCTCTTCACTTGGGCGAAGCGCTTGAAGAAGCTTCGAATGGTCTCCCCCGTCCTCTTACGGACGGTGTACAGCTGCGAAGAGTCCAGGGGACGCACGTAGTTCCCCTGGAAGTTCGCGCAGAACTCACGCTTGAGCTGCGCGAAAGACTTGATGGAGCCGGCCTTCAGGTTGTAGAACTAGGAACGGGCGATCCCAGTGAGGTAGAGGGGGAAAACGTTGCACTGCACCGTCTTGTCCCCCTCGGCCGCGGAGATGGCTGTGGAATATACCTGCACAAACTCGTAAGGGTCGGCCTCACCGTTATAGTGCTCGATGTGCGACGGGCGATAAGGCCGCGGCCACCGAATGCTCCGAAGTCTGCGGCATAGGGGCTAATTAGCCCCCTGCACTTCCCGGGGAGAGTCCCGGTCGCTGTCTCCTTTGACGGGGGACACGCCCTCGTTATCAGAGTCGGGAAGCGGCGCGAGAGGTCCGCCGGAGTGGCGGTGGCGACGCTTTTCTTCCGGACTAGGGCTGAGTTCCCAGACGTCCGGGTTCTCCCTCGGAGAGGTTGGCTCTTCGGCGGGTCTCTTCCCCCGACCGGTGCGAGAGAGAGGCTCTCCGTGCCCGCGGCCCGGGGGAAGTTCTTCCCCGCACTTGGCCGTATACATTCGCTCGACCTCCTCCCTGAAGAAACGGACCTGGTCCGCCGGGGGCACCCTCGAGGGCGGCCCCAAGGGAGGAGGGAGCTCATGCACTGTAGCTGCCGGCCCGGAAGCTATCGGGGTCGGCTGGGGGGAGCCCCCTGCGGAGATCCCTGGGACCGGAAAGGGGGAAGCCCCTGTATCATCCAGAACCGGGGAGGGGGGGCCCGCGGCGACGTTCGGAACCGAAGTGGAGGGAGCCCCCGTGGCGACGACCGGAACAGGAAATGGGGGAGCCCCTGTGATATCCGGGACCGGCGAGGGGGTTGCCCCCCCGGCGACATCCGAAACTGGGGAGCCGATGCGGGGGGAGGTCCGCTGAGGCACGGGAGCTGCTCTGTCGACCGCCCCCGGTGCGGTAAACGCGACGCGCGGGGCGGGACTGGCTCCCAGTGCAGGGAAAATCCCCGGCAGGTAATGGGCCCCCGGCCCCGGGAATGGGCCCGGAACGGGGTATCCCCCCGGTGCCACGAAGGGCCCGAGCACGAAGTAACCTCCCGGCACCGGGAAGGACCCGGGTGCCGGGAAGGGTCCGGACGTATGACCCACGGGGGGAGGATACCCCCCGGCGGGGTCATACGGGGCGGCCGAACCTCCGAAGACCGGAGGAACCGCCGGGTAACACATAAACGGGGGCATGGCCCCCGGGAATGGGTACGGCGCATATGTGGGGGCCGGTGGCCGCGCCAACACGCGGAGCAGCTCATCCATAGAGCGTTGGGCACGGAGTGGGCGCTCCACTAAAGCCTCGAGCAGGGCATCCCGGGGAGCAGGGGGAGCCGTCGGGGGAAGACTGGTCCCGGCCGAGGCTCCCGCGTTCCCCGGGACCAACCCAGAGGTCGAACCACCTAAGTTAAGAGGGAAGGTGGGAGGTGGTACCTGGGTCTGGCCGCCTCCGGGCGGAAGCGCCGGGACAGTGGCGTCCCGGACGGGTAGCGCCGGGTCACCGGGACCGGCATCACCGAGAAGGGCGCGGGCCCTTGTTCTTGGGGGAGCCATGGTGTCTCGTCACGAGTCCCCACGGACGGCGCCAACTGTCGTGGTATTGCGAATACCCCAGCAGGTTTTGTGAACAATCCTAGAGAAGAAAACACGACGTGGGCTGACCGGGTAACCGGTCCCCCCAGCAGGACAAACACAACAAGTGACACGGAGGTTTATACAGGTTCGGGTCCCGGTGGGGGCCCTAGTCCTGTCGGCGTGCTCCCGACTGGAGTAGGCTGGGGAGGCTCTCTCGGGGAGAGACTTCCGGAGCACACCTGTGAGTTTGGCTATTCTAACAATAATGAGTAACTTGCCTTTACAACAGGGGGTACAAGAGCTATTTATAGCCCCAAAAGAAGCAAAAAAGACTAAACTACCCCGGACGCTACCGTCGGATCGAGGGGTAGCAATGTCCTTCCCCCGGTCAGGTGCCTCGGATGCTTGACAGGTGGCCGCTGATTCCCGAGGCGCTTGCCACGCGACCCGCACGTGACACGGAACCAAGGGCTCTTGTGCCCGGAAGGACAACGGCGCCCGGGACAGGAACCAGGGACCACGTCCCTGGGCGAAAGGCGGCACCCGGGACCGGCACCGGAGGCCAAGTCCCCGGGCCAAAGGCGGCGCCCGGGGCAGGCGCCGGAGGCCAGGTCCCCAGACGAAAGGCGGCGCCCGGGACCGGCACCGGAGGCCAGGTCCCCGGGCAAAAGGCGGCGCCCGGGACCGGCGCTAGAGGCCATGTCCCCAGACCAAAGGCGGCGCCCGGGGCACGTCCCCGGGCGAATGGCGGCGCCCGAGGCAGGCCCCGGAGGCCACGTCCCCAGGCGAAAAGGCGGCGCCCGGTGCAGGCACCGGAGACCATATCCCCGGACGAAAGGCGGCGCCCAGGGCAGGCACCGGAGGCCACATCCCCGGGCGAATGTGACGCAACTTACCTGGACTTAGTCTCGCGGAGATTTCACCCAACATCGATGAAACACATAAAATATATTTTCTATAAATATTTTGTTAAATAGGTTATAAGGTGACTCCATCAATTCCAGATCTATTTCAACAAGATGTAGAGTGATTTGATCAAACCCTTGAAATCTTAGAGTCAAAATCATGTTTTTCAACTTTGAATCCAAATTTGATCTATCTTGAACCTTAAATCCCAGTTTAGCCAAATTCCTTAAGATTTGAACCCTAATCTTTATCCTCGATTTTTCTAGATTCTGTTTCTGATGTCAGATCCATCTTGTTTGTTTGATTTCATCACTTGATCAGATTTAATCTATCTCATGTGTTCTGTCTCATCACTTAACTAAATTTAACTCATCCCATCCATTCATATCCATTACTTAATAAATTAGATCCATCTTATCCATCTGACCTCCCTCATTTAACTCTCATGCATACATGTATAATTGTATGTAACTATTTTCTTGATTGGTAACCATGTATATGATTGCTTTGGATACGATTGTAGGTTTCAATGGAGGATCATCAAAGAGAGTGGAAACAACAGGAATTGAAGACACTGCATCCAAATGAGGCAAGTCACATGCCTTGACCATATCTAACCCATATTTTACATATATTAAGTAGCTTGCATTCAAAATATATTATGCATGTTGTTTACTAGTACCAATTATGTTTGAATGAAATTACCTAGTTAAAAACCCATACTTGATTAGCCACCCTTAAATTGTTAACCTTTATTATGTCCTTGATGCCCTAGAGATAGGTATATAAGTCTAGTAGCATAATCAATTCAATCATGCAATTGAAGTATATTTAACCTGTTGATGGCTATCTGGAAAACAAATCATGATTGAAGAAACTGATAAGTGTCGGTGGTGATGATGGTAAGACTAGTGGATGAGTTGCATAAGTGGGATGGTGGTTTAGTACCTCACTCCTAGACACATAAGGACTAAACAGTTGTGCTATATATCTAGTCACATGAAAACATACCATTACAAGTCGGGTATGGAACAGCCATTACTTAGTATACTTGCCAAGTGTTTAACTTGGCTCTACATAGAGGAACTGCGTAACGGGAGATAGAATGGAACAAACTCATGTGATTGCTGGTTGGGGGAAGATCCCTCCCATGCATTGACCCTTACACTAACCCACTACTAGACAAAGATAGATCCCTACCACGGACCAATATTGGGGAAGGGTCGGGGTCGGGGGTTAAGCCCATCACAACGGTATTAAAGCTATCAATTTGGTGGTAGACCTTATACTGGGCAGAGTCAAGATTATTGCAAGGCTGAGTGAATAGTGTGTTATCTTCAACTTAATCACATGTATAACTATGACATGTATATGATCCAACAGTAATAAATTGAAAAATCTTGTGGGTAAAATGATATACCTTTGCAAAGCTTCCAAAAAATATTCGAGTACTCTGTGCCTTCGAGTTTTGGGGTATGCCGGAACCAATGAGTTCAAATCATATTGTGTGGCACAAGTAGTGTTGTGAAGTTCAAATAATATGTGATGTGTTGGATTTTTGTTCAGCCATCTTGATTCGGTCAACCTTCCCTACACAATTGTCTACCCAGAGGTTTATTTTTGTGAGATTTCCAATTGTTTGATCTGGATGTATACGTATGCTTTTATAGCACTCAAATATTGCCAAAACTTATTTATCTGCTCTATTGATCAACTCTCCATGTATATTGGTGCATTTGTTTATATTGTGACTCGTTGAGTACTTTGTGCTCATCATTACTAATTGCATCATCCACGGAGTAGACTTCTTGGAAGCTTCAGAAGGCCAGACTATCTTAGGATCACATACCAAGTTGAGTACGACCTATGAAGAATCTTAGATTGTGCTTGTATTTTTCGAAAGGCGTCAACTAACCTCTTATTTTAGTTTTGTCGGCCCTCTAATATAATTATGATTCTATATCCTTAAGTAGTAATAGTTTTTTGTTTTTTGTTGTTATCATTATTGTATTTACAAGTAGGAACTGATATCTACGTCAATGAAAACAACTGTATCCCAGAGAGTTGTGGTCCTAGGTTCACTGGCTGTGAGGGTCACAGAAGTAAACAGTGAGCTCTTCAAGATTTTTGTAGGACTTTAACCATTGACAAGAAAGTTGTGCATGTTAAAGCCAAACCCAATGGATACATATTGACATATATGTATCCAAAATATAGGAAACAACTTGAATATTTTGGAACTTGAATATTTTGGACCAGAACATATCTGAAAAGTTTACAAGTATACAAAAGAATCATAACATCATTGAAAATAATATACTCCGGGAAAGTCGGAAAGACCCGTACTGTTGTTGCAAGATGAATTTTTAACCAGCATTGAGATTACAAGTGCAATAGCATCATTATCGACATTTATTTTGCCTGAACTGGCTGAATTCCATTCAATGACAGCTGCCGGACAAGAAAAATGGCAGCAACATATAGGAGAAATACCAAAAATTCCTTCCATGTCATACTTATTGGCCGAGTAATTTGCTTGTCGGTGCTTCTGATTTCATCTTTCAACACAGCAGGATCTTTTTCTGGAACTACAGGCATGGTGAAGCTAGCCGAGCTGTACAAATAAGAACGTACCTGGCACCTTTGGCTTCTGTGGAATCCGCTAGTACTTTTGGTGTAAGAGAAGTAGAAGGAATCATTAGGAAGTTTTGCATAGACATGATCAGCACGTTGGATGACCGGCCAGTATGGGGCACGAACAGAGGAGCATTTGTCCAGTAGCTCTTCAGTGCCAACAATCTCCAATCTCCTGAGCATGGATGATTCTTGCTGCTGCAACCATTGCGGAAGTTCAGTTGCACGTCTTTCATCCAAATGCAAAGTGCGTAACGAAGGGACGCCCTGTATAACATGCAAAAGTGAGCAATGCACAACTTTCAAGTCTACAAGCCTTTCGAGGTTACAGATCCTTTTCAGCTTTCTGTTCACGTGAACTTCAAGTTCTTTAAGTGCAGGCAAGTTCTCAATTACTTCCAGGCTATCAGCACGATGTATCTGCAAACTTGTCAAGGCCATGCAGTGCTTGAGCCAATGAGGAAGTGAATTAAGCTTGGGACATCCTTCAAGCTTGAAATTCACAAGCAAAGGCATGTTTCTCTCTTCAAGGCCCAACCATG
Organism: Pharus latifolius; assembly: GCA_019359835.1. Classification (NCBI taxonomy): domain Eukaryota; kingdom Viridiplantae; phylum Streptophyta; class Magnoliopsida; order Poales; family Poaceae; genus Pharus; species Pharus latifolius. The sequence goes on from CM033325.1 coordinate 39,170,449, forward strand.
ACTCCAAGTTGCACGTCTCGCTGATGTGCAACTGCTCTAGCTTCGGAAATGCTACCATGTCATCTGCGATTCCACAAAGCTGAGGGCCAATGGCAGACAATATGTTGGAGCCAGTTATAGCCAGGAATTTCAGATTTTTCATCTGGCCCAGAGATGGGGGAAGCTGGCAATACAAGTAGCCATCAAGGGTTAACCGCTGCAGCCTTGGTAGAGCAGACACAGATAGCCAAGATGGAAATTGATGGCCATAATAATTTGTCAGCTTGAGAGAAATAAGACATGGTTCTGGCTTGAGTGCCTCAAAGACAACTTTTATATTCTCAGCATCTCTATTCACCCCCACAAGTTGGTCATTAATGCTGCAGCACAACTCGAGCTCTTTTAGATTATGCTTTTCACTCAGGGCCGATTCGCTTGTGTTCTCCCGGTTTAATGCTCTCTCTAGCCTTAGTATCTGGAGGCTTGTCAGTTTTGACAAGGTACTAAGCTCTTGAAATGGCCAACCATTTATATTTTCTGAACCTGCTGGACTTGGAAGAAAACCTTGCAAAGAGTTAAGTTCTTTCATCATAGAGAATCTGAATGGGACATGAGTTAGTCCGGTCCCAGAGATGTCAAGGCTTCTCAAGTTTATTAGGCGGCCAACAGATTCGGGAAGAGAGTTTAGACGAGTGCAATTTTTGAGAATTAAGAACTGCAGAATCACCAAATTCTCAATACTACCCGGAAGTTCTCTTACTTGAGTATCAGCAAGGCTTAGATATCTAAGGTGCACCATTCTTCCCAAACTTCCAGAAACACGTTTAATCTGAGTAGCTCCAAGGTCTAAAACTCTCAGATGTGTGAGCTTCTGAAAAATAGCATCCAAGACCTTGTCATTAAGTGGGGTCCTGAACAGGAGAAGTGTCCTCACTCTCTTCAACTTTTTAATCTCATTTGGGATGGGTTCTTCATCTCTGTTAGTAATGGAAAGGCGATATGGTTTAAAAGTATCACCAATTTCTTGAGGACTGCCAGTAAAGTTTTCATCTTGTGACAGAAGAAGTGCAAATGATCTGAAGAGATGAGGCATCTTCAATCCTACCGAACCACGAACTTCATTTTCTGCCATAAGAATGCTCCTCTCTAACAATTCCTCATAGCATTTGTCAGCCTCCTCTTCAAGTGTTGAATTTGCCTGTGTTGTGATGAATCCCTCTGCAATCCACTGCTTGGTGATATACTGCCGCTCAATCACAAATTCCTCGGGATACAATGAACAGTAAATAAAACACCGCTTCAGGTAATATGGCAACTCCTGGTAGCTCATATTAATGGCGTCCCATATCTTCCTAGAAATTCCACAGAAGTCACTCATGTAGACTCTCTCCCAAGCACCTTCCCTAGGGTCCACATCCCTTAGATGGCATCCAATTCTCCTTATTGCCATCGGAAGGCCATTGCATTTTTGCACAATCCTTCTCCCAATATCCTGCATGTTCCCCCTATCCTCAGCAAGCAAGGCCCTTGTGTGGAGCAACCACCAACCATCATCTTCATTCAGCCTCTTCACGCGGTGAATATGAGAGGCCCCCACCTTCCTGGCGACGCGCTCATCTCGAGTTGTTATAAGGACTCTGCTGCCAGTAGTACCATGTTGTTCATGTCTTTCTAGCAACTCATTCCAAACAGACTCTCCCCACACATCATCAATGACCAGCAAGAACCTCCTACCTTCTAAATATCTGTGCAACAGTACTTGTTGTTCTTCAGTTTCTGCTTTTTTGAACATCCCATCTGACCAGATTGTTAGGTGCTTCAAGTCTTTCGAGACATGCACCCAAAACCTGGTCTCAAAAATATCTGATGTATTATGGTATATCTGTCGAGCAAGAGTAGTCTTACCAACTCCAACGGTGCCAACTATAGCTAACCGAGGGCAATTGTCTCTCTGTAGTAGCTGAATGAGATTATCACCGTCATTCTTCACCTCTGTGCCTACAATATCAGAATCAAGACCTGGAGCAACATCACGATCCAATCTGGTTTGATCTTCTGTGACTGGTCTTAGATGGAGCAGTGCTTTCCCCAGTGCAGCGCTCTCCACTTTCTGATTTAATTCACGTATATCACGTGCAATTTTGCAGTCAAAAGCAACATCTCTGCAACACTTAAATACTGACGAGGGATTGCATTCCTGCACATAAGATACATTATTTAATTTGCATCCAGATCTGCCAAATAGTACAAAATATGTAAATGAACTGGAAAGATGTAGGTAAGAAATCTATCTTGTATATTTGGATAAGCTAAGTTAGAACCTTGTATGCATAAAACGCCAATTGTGTAAACAGTAAAGTATATTTCATCAGATAATAATGGCACTCACAGTTCAGATTCAATAGCTTTGTCGCAGTTGTTCGTCAGCTGTTAATCCAAAGATTTGTCTGCAGGGGAACTTATGGCCAATGCAAACAACTAGAGAAGAACAGCAGCAAGTAGCATTCTCTGGGCTATGAATCATATGGGATTGTAAGGATTGGAAGCTGACATATTGTCTTGTGGAGGAGACAAACAGCAGGTAGTAGTACAAGGTCACTAAGTGTAACACCCCAAAAATAAAGCCTAAAAATTTCTTTTTCCAGATCCTGAAAATTTCATTTTTAACTTAGACCACAAAACCTCTTTCAAAAATATCCCTTAGAAATTTTACCAAAACTCAAACCTATTTCTTAAAACTTTAAAGATATTTCCTTCATGTATATGTGCATCTGTATATATGTATGTGTATGTATTTCTTTTTACCAAAACACCACCCTTACCTTCCCTCTTAAAAGACCTATTTTATCTAATATGAGAAGTCATCAGGTTTCATATATAAAAATACCTCTTTTACACTTTAACCCTAATAGGACTCTAAAATCCTAATTTTTAATAATCAAATTATCCTCTAATCATTTTGACAATTTCAGAAATCCTAATATAATACAATATTCCATAATTATTCCCTTGCCTTATTATCATTTTATCCAAACTTATATTATTAAGCCTTTAATTAGTTCTTCTTCCTATTCTCCAAATTACCAATTAGTCCCTCCAACCCCAGAATTAGCCAATTTCTTCCATACAACTCAGAATTCGAATCAGCCTAATCAATTAAGACCTTCTGCCTATCTTATACAAGTTTTCCTTCAGCAGCCAGGTCAGATTCAATCTCTAAATATAGATATTCACCTCTCCAACCGTTTTTCATATATTACTATTCATTTACCCTAATTACCCTATTTTCAAAACTAAATCAGATCAATTCCTAAATCGTTTTCTCTTGGAATTCTTTGAAACCCTGAATCTTATCATGCTTGCATACCAGTCCTAAAATCCCTCAACCAAACTAGTTCATTTGAGCACTTTTCGCGATTCAGTTCAAACTTTATCGCAAAACAGTCCTTTTGTTGTTTTCAAAAGTCAGAAATGCCTAAATTCTCCAAATCACCTCCAAATTTGAGTCTGTCTGAACAATCATGTTACTCTTACTATTTAATACAAGTTTCCCTTCTGCAACAAGTTTAGATTCGGCTCCAAAACTCGGTCATTCATGAATTCAGTCGTTTTCGGTAAAAGCACTATTCATTTTTACCCTATTTTCGTTTTGTTTCGTTTTCTTTTCTTACCACCACACAAGACCTAAAGCAACCCCAATCACTGCTTCTTCCTTCTCTCTCTGCAACAAATCACACCATTAGGCAATCTGTGGACTTCTTCCTCCCATGGCCAACCAACTTGAATTCCCTCTCCTGCACTGCTCCTCAGTCTTCAAAACCTGCATATATCACCAGATTGCTACCATTGCCTTCACTCGATCACAAACAATAGCATCTAGTAAGACACATGCACTGCAAAACAATAGCCCAACACAATGTTCTTCGTTCTTTTTCTTCTCCTCTTGGCCACCCGTGGACAACGACTCCGCTGCGAGTCACCACGGCCTCATATGAGTCCCCAAGGTGATCACCTTATTCCTTCCACTCCCCACTGTTTTCTCAAGCAAGCTTGTGAGCTCCGGCAAGCTACTTCACCGGCAATTGTATTTTTTTCCAAATTTCGGCCACTCCCCTATTCTGCCCATCAGACATGTTTTCAACCAAAATTAGCCTTCGATTCTAAAGACAAAAATCTTCCTCTCAACAAATAAAACACTTCTTTTCATTTGGAGTTCAAATTCCTTCATGAGTCGACTTCCCTGTGAATTTCGAGCACTACCACCAACGGGCTCACATCGCCAGTCGATCCGCCGCTCCTCTAACCAAATTGGCATACCCCCATTAGGCTGAGTCCAGTGCAAAGACGCTTCGCGAGGCACTTCAACAGAATATTCTTCAGCATATTCTGTGCCCACCCGAAGCACCCCATACTCTAATGCAAATGCGTTTCGCGAGGCGCCTTCTCAAGCGCCTCTTCGTCCAATGCAAAGGCGCTTCGAGAGGCGCTTCGTGTGGGGCCCGCGTATATAATATGTATTAAAGATTATAAAATCGCTAAAATGAAATTCGAATAATTCGAACACAACCAAATAAAAGATAAAAATTATAAATAACATTAAAAAAATTTAAAATTTTTTTAATAATTTTTTCTTTAATAAATGGCACACATGGAAATAAACAAGACACGTACTAATTAAAATTCGAATACATTTTAAACAAGACTCCGCATAAACTACTACTCTTTGGTACCGTCGCCCCCGAAACGCTGCCAAATGTGGTCGACAAGATCCCTTTTCAGTTGCTGATAAAATTGGCCGAGCACGGATCGCATCGTTTTGAGCTAGCATCTGTTCGAAAATTGGCGGAGCACTCTCGTGGAGAGTAGGCAGTGTTACGGTAGATGTCCCTTGGCTATCGTATGACCCCTCAGTCGGGTCATGAGAGTGCCGCTCATCCTCGATTATCATGTTGTCGAGGATGACACACGCTTTCATAATATTGGCAAGGGTTGACCGTCGCCAAAATGGACTGGGACTGTGGACAATAGCAAATCGACTTTGCAAGACCCCAAAAGCTCGCTCCACATCCTTTCTTACCCCCTCTTGATGTTGTACGAACAACTTATATTTCTCCGTTTGGGGCAAAGGTATGGTCTTCACGAAGACAGCCCATTCGGGGTAAATACCATCGGCTAAGTAGTACCCCATATTGTACTCTGTCCCATTAACAAAGTACTGAGCAGAAGGAGCTCGGCCGCGCAACACATCCGTGAAAAGGGGGAATTGGTTCAGCACGTTGATATCGTTGTTGGATCCAGCGACACCAAAGAAAGCATGCCATATCCACAAGTCTTTGGACGCGACCGCTTCAAGTATTATTGTAGGGACTCCTTGATCACCACGGGTGAATTGGCCCCTTCACGCAACTGGGCAATTGGGCTATTCCCAGTGCATGCAATCGATGCTTCCCAGCATCCCTGGGAAACCTCGCTCCTCTCCTTGCTGGAGCAGACGCCGGAGGTCGTCGACAGTAGGTTGACGGAGATATTCCTCCGCGAACCGATCAATAATTCCTTCGACGAAATGCTCCAGGCACTCAATAGCCGTCGACTTTCCAATGCGTACGTACTCATCGACAGCATCGGCGGGGAGCCGTAGCACAACATGCGCAATGCCGCCGTGCACTTCTGCAAGGGAGATAGCCCCTTTCAAAGGATGGCATCTCTCTTCTCACTGAAGTACGGGGACCACTCCCCAAGATCTTCGACGATTCGTAGAAAGAGGGGTTTCCCCATTCGGAACCGTCTGCGAAACAAGTATCCAGGGTAGACCGGAACGTCGGCGAAGTAATCCGCGACTAGACAGTCATGACCGCCTTCGCGATCTCTATCGATGTACCTTCTGCTACCTCCTCGGTGGCGGTGCGAGATACCATCGTCCATGCTGGCTTGAAGGTCGTCAAGAACGCGATGGTGGAGGGGTTGGACCGTCAACCCACTCCATATGAACCCCACCACGAACTCTTCGACTTGGTTGATGGCTTCGTCCTCGGCACTACTTGTGCTTGAGCTAGACGACATTTTTTTGAACAAGGAAAGATCTCTTGGTGCTCAAAGAAGAGAGGCCTCGGTTGCGAAGATGAGATTACTGAGTTATGAAGATAAGGGCTCAAGGGGTTCTAACATATAGGGGGAGAAACGAATCAATCACATCCATCTCTTCCAAAGGCTACATGCAAAGGCATCCATCACATGTGTTGATTCAAACGGCTACAATCCAAAAGCATCGAGCAGATGTGTCAGTTCCAACGGTTACAATCCAAAAGCATCGAGCAGATGTGTTAGTTCCAACAGCTAAAATCCAAAAGTATTGATCACATGCCATAGTTCAAACAGGTAAATCCAAAACGACTTCAATTAATGGTGCGAGTACAATTTTACAAAGGAAAAGTACATCGTTCGAGCTACTACTTATTCTTCATTTCCTTAATCATGTCGTTGACATACTCTAATGCGGCCGCATGCGCCTCCTTATGGGCATCCGAGAAATGGGATGTATCCCCCATAATCAGTTTCGTCAACGACTTCATAAATGTGGCTTTTTCCTTGCTTTTGGGCATCTTTTGCACATTTTCGGCTACAACAACGGCTTTGTTGGCCCCCTATCGAGGTCGGCATTGGCTTTGCCGATGCGCTGTAGGGTCTCCTTGTACGCCGAGGATGTTTCACTCATTTTGGTCTTACCCTTCCGCTTCTGCTTTGCCGCGTCCCGCTCTTCCGGTCGTGGAAGCTCAACAGGGTCACTGTCGTTGTTTGATGATGACGTGTGGGCACCTTATTCGTTGAGGCGAGCTCTTTTGGAAGAGTCAAAGTAGCTTCGGCACCACTTCAGTTGACCACATACGGCACTCCACCAGTGCTCCAGGATGAAGAGGTGACCCACCTCCTGCCTATACATGTCCCGTGCTTGAGACATCAATTGGTCGTCCGAACGACCACTGGCGTAGGCATCCCTCAACTTGCAATAGATGCCATTGAAGTGAACAATTTTCTTATTGCTCTTTTGCCAATGGTCTTTGCAGTGCCTAATGTCTCGTCTGCGATCGGGCAGACTGCTCACGTTGTACGACTCAAAGACCTTCCACCAATACATGTCAAATATTTATCCATGCACTGATCTGGAGGACGAAAAATTCATATTTTGAAAAACTAAGATAAAAACCGGAGAGAAAAATCTACAACACAAATATTTAATCTTTAAATGAACACTCACAAGTCGCATGTCGTCCTGTTGTGACCAGTTCAATCGTTTACGCCGCCGTGCAGCGGTTCCTTCTCCTTTGACAGCATCGTCCTCATCCTCAATCATGATCGAGGCCGTGCTATGCGGACTGCCGATATCTGATACGGACGTGGAGCGCGAATTCTTTGTCAGTGCTTGCGAAGGCGACATTTCCGCGGGGATGGTCGGAACTCCGACCAAATGAGGATTATGGCCATAAGGGCCGTAGGGGGTATGTGCGTACGAATGTACATATGGATATGGTTGGCCATATGGAGGGGTGGGCCGTATGGTGGATAGCACATGGGGTTTGGTGGGGAAGGGGGCTGAAAACTGGGCGGATTTTGACTGCTTGGTGCTTGGGAGTTCTCATCTAAACTGGGGCTCACCAAACCAATTCACATAACCGCCGGGAGGAGTGTTGGCCATCGGAAAATTTTTTGGACAAAATTTGAGCAAAAAGACAACGAAAAGTGTGTGGTTTGGGCTTGTGTTGAGTGCAAATGAGCTAAAGTTTGCTCATATATATAGGCAGAGGAGCATACAATTTTTCTATAATTTTTGGTGATTTTTTGTGATTCTTTGACATTTTTTATGAATTTTTTGGCTCAGAAATGAATAAAAAAATTGAAACGGCTAGTTTTAACGACTATAAAATCAACAGCTATTTTTTTTCTCGCTGACAGGTGGGACCAGCCGAAAAAACGAGCAACGGCTAGTTTTTGGGGCATAAAAACCCCTCTCGGGCTGATAAATGGGGCCTCCCATCGGCCGGACCCACCAATCAGCGACCCAAAACACGTACAGGGGCGGGTGCACAAACCACGGGAATTTCACGTAACCACGCGTTTTGTGGGCCCCACCAAAACGCGTGGCTCATACCTTCACCGCACACACCGCCACAGACGTATGGGCCAGAGCGCGTAATTGGGCCCACTTGTCAGTGCGGTTGACGCAGGGTACGGGGCATACGCGGGCGAGACAAGTAGGGCCCACAAAATGCGTCCCGAGGCGTCGCATGCGCTCCAACGCACGTGGCTTCAGCCCATTGGCGTCGGCGGGCCCACCTGTCAGAGCTCTGCGGGTACTGCTTCAGCTAGCGTCGTCTCTCTCCTTGCGCGGTTTTTTTAATATTTTTTCACGGCGGGTCCCACCTTTCAGAGCCCGGTGGCGCCGGCGTTGGACTCATCCTTAGCTTCCCCTCACCCATGGATACTCTCATAAAAATGAATCGTGCCGCCATGCCCTCGTCGTTAAACGCCCAACTTGGTTCTTCTTCAACTCTGGCCGCCGCACCAACACATTGCCACTCGTCGCCATTTCCGAATTCCCCACCGTTTCACCATGTTTCCAACCCCAAGAACCTAACTGTGCCATCAATTTCAAGAGATTGCCACCCCATCGACCCAGCCACGGTAAAGTACCCATTTTACCTTTCCCGTCATGCTGCAACTTGTTGCCGACCGCTATCTCCTCACCGCTAGCCAAGAAACCGACCCTACCACGTCAAACATAGTTGTAGCCACCTCCTAGACAACTTGGATGTCACCACCGAGGTCCCGTGCTCAAAATCACATTTCATGCACTTTCAGTCGTGTCTCCGCATGCCGCTAACGTGCCGCCTCATCACCTCCAGTCAAGTACGATGCCGCCACCTTGTCCATCCGATGTGCCTTGCCAAAGCATACATATTTTGCTTTAACACCACCACCTGGAACCACTGGAAAATACACGAATCTGTTGCCAAAAACCTCCCCAGATCTGTGCCGTGACATGTCACCGCCGCTTTTCCTCGCCGTCGTTCCACTGTTTCCGGCTGCCGCAGCCCACAAGACCTTGCCCATTAAGTTCACCTCGCCAACGCCTACGAGCTGATGCGAGCACTGCCTGCGGCCGACCATCGGAGCGCATTCACCGCCGACGAATGCCACGTCTGACCATGCCATGGCATTGCCAATTTGCGTCATGCACACGCACAGCATGAACCAGACCGTGCCAGAGCGCGTTCCAGCACATCAAACAATGTCCTGGCATTGTCTCCAGTGTGTTAGTCCACATCCAGACATTGTCAAGCCTATGCTATTCAATGTCATTCTATGTCAATTCGCGCTCCAGCAATGTCAGACATTGCCCACTACATCAGGACAATGTCAATCATTGTCAATCCATGTCCAAGCCATGTCAACCTTTGTAACCGCTGGCATTCACTTCATTCAACCGCTTGTGTATGAAGTTTTTAAAAGCCTCCTATTCACCCCCTCTAGTCGGCATCCTCGATCCTACACGTGGTATCAGAGCAAGGTCTCTCATTTATGGGCTTTACCGCCTAGAGAGAGGATGGACTCGGTAGAGGATTTTGATTTGATTGCTCCTCACTTTGATGGCTTACATTACTTTCGTTGGAAGATTATTATGAGCACTTATTTTGAGGCATTGAGTTTGGATTTATGGAGCTTAGTGGAGAACGGTGTGACTTATCCGTTGATTTCGGATAAGGATATTCTCCTCTTAAATACAAAGGCTAAAGATGTGATTCTTAGATCCCTTAGCCATGATGTGCTCGAACTAGTGAGTGATCGTTCGACCGCTCACGATGTTTGGACCACCCTTGAGTCTATCTTTGAGGGCACATCTAGCTTTGAGCATACTAAGATGCGCTTCTTAATGCAACACTATGAGGCATTTGTGATGTTGGAGCATGATACGCTCTCCACTATATATGATCGCTTGATCAACATTACAAATGAGCTCAAAACCCATGGCGCTAATATTTCCAATCTAAACATTTGTAGAAAATTGCTTAAGGTGTTATCGGAGGATCGCTACGGAGACTTCATTACCACTCTTGCAAACGGTGACCTCTCCGACACTTCACCAAGCGAGCTCATTGACATGCTTATGTCAAATGAGGCTATGTCCAAGGAGAAGGACATACATTCCACCTCCGAGCATATTAAAAATGATGATTTCATTGTGGAGGATTGGGAGCTTTCTAGCAAACTCAAAGACGTCATTGACTTGGTTTGCCTAAGAAAGACAAAGGCGAACTCTTGCAAGAAGAGCTCAAAGAAAGTTAGAAAGAAAGCGTCACGATCAAAGTCTTCATCTCACGACAAATCTATATGCCTTATGACATGTGACTCGATGGTATCAAATACTAACTTCTCTAATGATGAGCTTATGGATATGATTGTAGAGTTAAATGACTTGCTTGGCAATATGAATAAAAGTTTTTGCACTTTAAAGAATAACTTCTCATCCTTGAAAGTGGAATTTCAAGAGTTGAAAAGTTCTTATGATTCTTTGCTTGCCAAGGAAGCTATTAGCTCCACAACTACCTTAGATGATAGAGTTGCTTGTGACTTGCTTATTGATCTATCCTTAGAGTCACATACTTCCACTTCACATGCTAGCACCTCTTGTGATGACTTACGTGTTAATTCTTGTTTAGACTCAAATACTAGCTTTGTGGACACTAGTACTTCATGTGATAATTTGTCTATTGATTCATTTATTGATCCACATGCTTGTACGGTTGATACTAGTAATTCATACCATGATTTATCTAGTAACTCATCCTTATGCCATGGTGTTAGTACTAGTTGCTCCTCATTTGATATGTCTAGCTCATCTAGAGATTCTATTGTTATGCCCTCTAGTTCATCTACTTGTGATGATATGCCGTCATGTTCCCATTCGCATCATGCTTCATGTGTTAACACAGTATCATCTCATGTACATAAAATTGAAAATAATGAACTTAGGGCACAAATTGAGAAACTTGGAAAAGGTTTAGAAAATTGCTACAAAGGAAAAGTATCTCTTGATCTTATTCTTAGCAAACAAAAATGCTCTTTTAGAAAAGAAGGACTTGGATACTTTCCGAAGAAAGGAAAGAAACCAAATACAAAAACCATTTTTGTGAATGCATGCGACAAATTTTGCTTTAAATGTCATGAAACTTGTCATTCACATGATGCCTGTCTGTTAATGACTTCATATTATTTTGATGCTTGCTACATGCTTCAAAGGTCAAACAAAGGATATATAATAGCAAAGTTTGTTGGTGCACCCAAGTTAAATAAAAAGAAATCAATCTAGGTGCCCAAAGCTTTGATCGCTAACATCGAAGGACCCAAAAGGGTTTGAGTACCTAAAAAGACTTGATTCTTTTGTTTTGTAGGTGAACTACAAGACCGGCGGAAAACATTGGGTGCTAGACAGCGACTGCCCCGAACATATGACCGGTAACAAGAAGTTGTTCACCTCATTAAAAGACAACTCGAGCGAAAATCAAAAGAACACCTTTGGTGACAATCGTCAAAGAAATGTGGTAGGCTTGGGTAAAATTGCGATATCCAATGATCTTTCAATTTCTAATGTTTTATTGGTTGAAACTCTGAATTTTAATTTGCTTTCCGTTGCACAAATTTGTGATCTTGGATTCGTTGCACTTTTTGTTTTGTTTTCCGTTGCACAAATTTGCGATCTTGGATTTGTTGCACTTTTTATCCGAAAGAAGTCTTAGTTGAAAGTTTGAAAGATAATTATTTTATCTTTAAAAGCTTTCATTTTGGAAATATTTATCTTGTTGATTTTCACTCTAAAGATGCATCTCTCTCAACATGTCTTGTCTCTCAAACCTCAAGAGGTTGGCTATGGCATAAAAGACTTGCACATGTTGGAATGCATCAACTTAAAAAACTTTTAAAACGTGATTTGGTTGTTAGCTTAAAAGATGTGAATTTTGAAAAGAATAAACCTTGTAGCGCTTGTCAAGCTGGCAAGCAAGTAGCTACTTCACATTCAATTAAGCGTATTCTTTCAACTCGCAAACCTTTGGAACTATTGCATATGGATTTATTTGGACCTTCTGAGTTCCAAAGTATCGGGGGTAACAATTATGGTTTTGTTATTGTTGATGATTTTACTCACTACACTTAGGTTTTCTTTATTTCTCAAAAATCTGAAACTCCTGATGTTTTCAAAAGTTTTGCAAAACGTGTTTCCACTGAATTCGAACTTTCCATCAAGAAAATCCGTAGTGATCATGGTTGAGAATTCGTTAATTCAACCCTAGTTGATTTTTGTGACTCGCTTGGAATTAAATACGAATTCTCTACTTCTTACACTCCACAGCAAAATGGAGTTGTGGAAAGGAAAAATCGAACATTATTAGAAATGGCAAGAACAATGCTAAGTGGGTATGATACTCCTACTCGCTTCTGGGCTGAAGCCATGCATACTGCTTGCTATTCTATTCATAGGCTTTATTTGCATCCTCTTTTGAATTTAACTCCTTATGAGCTTCTTATGGGGCGTAAGTCAAATATTTCTTATTTTCGAGTTTTTGGTTGCAAATGCTATATCCTAAAGAAAAGAAACTTTGGTGGTAAATTTCAAAGAAGAGTAGATGAAGACTTTTTAGTCGGATACTCCACAACTAGTAAAGCCTATCATGTTTTTAAGAAAAATACTGATTGTATTGAAGAATCATGTGATTTAGAATTTGATGAAATTAATGTCTCGCAAAAGGAGTAAGTCTCTTGTGAAGTTTCAGGTGAAGATCCTCAAGAAGCTGTGAAGAACATTACCATTTGAGACATCAAACCAAGAGAAGATCAAGAAGATGATGAGATTATTGAGAATGATAATCAACATGTATCATCATCTCATGTTGATCCACCAGAACAAAGTCAAGAAGAAGCAGCACAAAATGAAGCACCAAGACAACATCAAACGATCACCAAGAATCACCCTTTAGATCAAATATTGGGTGATGTCAGTAAGGGTGTTCAAATTCGCTCTCGTATCGCTTCGTTTTATGAACATCATTCTTTTGTATCTTCTCTAGAACCTAAACATGTAGATGAAGCTCTTAGTGATCCTGATTGGGTAAATGCTATGCATGAAGAACTTAATAATTTTTCTAGAAATGAAGTTTAGACTTTAATTGAAAGATCCAAGGATCATTATGTAATTGGAACAAAATGGGTTTTCAGAAATAAGCAAGATGAAAATGGTGTAGTTATAAACAAAGTTCGTCTTGTTACACAAGATTTCTCTCAAGTCGAAGGTTTAGACTTTGGTGAAACCTTTGCACCTGTGGCAAGACTTGAAGCTATTCGTATACTTCTTGCTTATGCATCTAGTTTTAATATTAAGTTATTTCAAATGGATGTAAATAGTGCTTTCTTAAATGGTGAGATATCTGAACTAGTCTTTGTTGAACAACCTCCTGGTTTCGAAGATTCCAAATTTTCAAACCATGTGTTTAAACTGTTTAAAGCTCTCTATGGTCTCAAACAAGCTCCTCGAGATTGGTATAAACGACTTAGAAACTTTCTTTTCTCAAAAGGTTTTAAAATTGGGAAGATTGATACAACTCTTTTTACGAAAATGATTGAAAAATATTTGTTCATTTGTCAGATATATGTTGATGATATTATTTTTGGATCTACTAATGAACATTTTTGTCATGAGTTTGGAGAGATGATGTCTAGGGAATTCGAGATGTCAATGATCGGCGAGCTAAGCTTCTTCCTTGGACTTCAAATCAAGCAACTCAAGAACGATACGTTCGTGAGTCAAACGAAATATGTGAAGGACTTACTCAAGCGCTTTGGGATGGAAAATGCTAAAGCAATCAAGACTCCCATGGCCACAAATAGACATCTGGATATGGACAAGAGCGAAAAATCGGTCGATTCTAAACTTTATAGGTCTATGATTGGTAGCTTGTTATATCTTATTTCATCTAGGCCTGATATCATGTTTAGTGTGTGCTTATGTGCTAGATTTCAATCAGATCCTAAGGAATGTCATTTGATTGCTATTAAAAGAATCCTTAGGTATTTGAAATGCTACCCCAACCTAGGACTTTGGTATCCGAAAAATGCAAATTTTGAATTAATTGGATATTCTGATTCTGATTATGCTGGTTGTAAGATTGATAGAAAAAGTACATCTAGAAGCTGTCAGCTTTTGGGGAGATCTTTAGTATCATGGTCATCTAAGAAATAGAATTATGTAGCTCTCTCTACCGCTGAAGCGGAATATGTGTCTACTGGAAGTTGTTGTGCTCAGATTTTGTGGAGGAAGCAGACATTTTTGGATTATGGAATTAAATTTGATAAAGTGTCACTCTTGTGTGATAATAAAAGTACCATTAAAATTGCTAATAATCCTATTCAACATTCTAGAACTAAGCATATTGAAATTCGGCACCATTTTATAAGAGATCATATGGCAAAAGGAGATATTAATATGAGTTATATCAGAACTGATTTGCAACTAGCAGATATTTTCACCAAACTCCTAGACGAGACTAGATTTTGTTTTCTCAGAGGTGAATTGAATATTATTGATATATCAAATGCTAGTTGATCTAAGATAAATGTCTGTTGTTCCTGTCCTCCTGCCTTTTTGTGCTTGATGACAAAGGGGGAGAGATTCTTGAATTTCTTGTTTTATTAAAGACATTGTTTATGCTTGGGGGAAAGATTGGGGAGAAAGATTCTTGAGATATCTCATGATCTATCATTATAGATTCATCATTATAGATTCACTCTCAAATCTCAAATGACTCATATGGGTATTTATATATGCATGCATTTAGAGGGAGTTCCTGAATATCTGTTAATTATGCATATACTTAGGAGGAGTCATTTGATTTTATTTATTTAAACACTTGTTGTCATCAATCATCAAAATCAACAATAATAGGAGCCTAGATGCAACAATGTACCCGCAAATCGAAAACCAGCTTGTCTACTAAGTCTATAACCACATTTCTCATGTTTCGTTCAATTGCCTCTTCGCGAGAAACCCACGTCTAAGTCCAATTACGCCTATGTTGCTACAGACGATCGTCATCCGTCGACGTCCATACGTTGCCGCGGCCGCATTCGATCTAAAAATCACTCGACTGTCCAACACTTATCCCTCGCTGTAATTCAAGTCATCCCAGAATCTCAGATCATAACCTAGCCAAGTAACGCATTTTCTTGCCACGCCAAGCCTCGTCTGATGTCACTCCCACCAACATGGACATAGTCTTGGGGAGCTCAAATCGAAGCATCACCTTGTCCGCCTTGATGTCAACCATCCAGATATGTGATTTATTTCCTCATCCGAGCTCTAGATCAAGATATCCTTGTTTCTGAGTCTGTTCTTAAACTAATCACTCCATCGATCATTCCAACCCTAGCCTCACCTTTCACAGTCGTGTCCTATACTCTCATGCAACCTCTGACACGAGTTTCTATGAGCTAACCTAAAACCCTAACTACGGCACAACATCACTTCAGCTTCAACAAGAAAACCCAGCCACATCCAAGAGACATCTTAACCAATCACGATCTGAACCTAGTAACATCTACTCGAATCCGACCTACACTAAATCTAACCATTATCTCCAACCATCAATCCTAAGCTCTTTTAGTGTCCTTTATATCATCATACAATACAATGTCGTCATCTGAATCTCTCCACCACTCACTCCAGCATCTGACCCCGTGAGAATCACTAAGCATACATGAGTGCATATATATACATATATATAAATATATACACTAATTATTACTTTCTAATTGCTGAACTTACATCCAAAATTGTATGTTGTCGTAATTAGGTATCAGATTGTCAAGTCTAAAGACCTCAACCTTCACCTCCCATAACAAACCAGTCAGAGCTTCAAGTAAGACAAGTGACAGTTCTTTCATCATGTTAAGCCTATATGTTGCAAAAAGACTATTGTACGATATTTATAGAATATAAAAGTATGCATGTGAATGAACAATCCCAAGTAGCTAATAATAAAAGAGAACTTGTGTAACATCATCTAACCCACACAACTAATGTAGGCAACCAATATGTCACCTTAGGCTAACAGGGTATTAGTTAGAGCCCCCTTAACTTGACTAGATACTGTACTAAATACTTTATGATTTAGAAAATGAAACGTCCTTGACTCGAGTGGATTGAATGGTGGAATAGCACTATATAGTGCATGGCACGTGGTTTGTTTCTTGTCTTTGACATATAAGGACTAGAATCTTGTGTTGTACTTCCAGTGGCATAAATTCCGTACTATCCACAAGCCTGGTATGAGACGGATCTAGACCGGTCGTATATGAAACATATATGAACCCCTGTATGGTTTGAGTTCCTTTTTCACAGTCACTTATGTACACTCTCTTAGGAGTTTTGCTCCAGACACCGCACTTTGACCCAGTAATGGGAATATGATCGTTCGGCGTGGGAGGTATAGCCCGCCACAACTGTGGTTAATCCGACTATTGGACAAGGGCTTTGCATGGGAAGCATAAATATAGTCTTTGTTTTTTCAGCCTAGTCACATGGAAAATGTACATGATAATTGGCCTAACAGTATCACGCTAAGAAATCTTGTGCGTAAATTGGTACACCTCTGCAGAGTTAAAAACGTATTCGAATACTCCGTACTCCCGGGTGTATAGGAGCCAATTTGCGGTAGGTTAAACCCACGTCAACGTGATACAAGTAGTGTTATAATTAAAAATGGGATGGTTATGGTGTAGCCATCATAGAAAACTAAAATGTTGATAGCTAGGTTTCATGCATCTATTATTAACTGCGGATACATTCACATGATTTCATGCAAGTGTTCAAACAAAACACTTGGTACTCACTATTCTGTTCCTTGAGATGTACTTTGTCGTGTGCATATAAGATAAATGGTATGTTAGTTACTAGTGATTTACTGAGTACGTTGTACTCACTCTTACTTAATAATTGAATCCAACTTAAGAGAGTCAAACTTTTGAAGATATGTGACCACCCAGAGTCTAGCTAGTTACCAGCTGCACTCGAACATCGACTGTGAATGTGAATGGGTCATAGATGTCCACTATTATTCCTTTTGTTGAAACTATTTTAATTAGCACTCTAAGTATTTAACCATGCTAATCCTTATATCTTTTGTTATATACTTGACCTAACTGTCTTATGTAGTACCTCTTAAATCACCTTTAAGTTATTCGATTTGATATGTCAGTAATATTCATTCTTGTAAGTGTGTGTGGCCGTATCCTGAGCTGTTTGAGCTTGCAACAAATTCATCGATAACGACCATGGAGAAACTGCTAGAAAGGATGCATGCATTGGAAAGGGAGAATTGGTTTGGACAGCAAACAATGCAACTCTTTGACTCAAGCATATGGAAGCACTAGACCAAAAGAAAGAAACAGTTATAACTGAAGAATTTTGTTAATAAAAAAAGCCTTGCAAGTAGCATGGCATTCCTATAATTATAGAAGCTCACTAACAAAGTTCAGACTGAAATTCCCTGTTGGTTAGAAGAATGTCAATCTTTTAAGGCATCACCTACTGACCTGTGGTTGTGATGTTCGGAGTCTCTCCTTTTCAATCCAACAGCGGTCAATGATGTTTTCTGCCTCATAAATAATTTCTTTCAACTGCTTCAACCAGTTCCTGGTGATTTCATATTTGACAACTGTCTTCTCGGCATCCTCAATAATGCACATCATACTCTCGAGTTTCCTCTTAAGTTTATTGATCTCCGCTCTGACACATAATACTCTAGCAATCTCACTAATGGCTAACTCACCAAGTGAGTTAACGACGTCTTTGGTGAGGCCAGTTATAATGGTCTCAATCATACCTCACTTGAGACTTGGGGGAATGATTTTTAAGTATTATCTGCAAAAACCATTCAAGATTATTTTAGAACAATAGACAAAGGAAGAGGTTTTTTATCTCATTTATAAATTATTCGGGACTACGCATGCATATGTACTATCAGCAATTATCTTCATAAACTATGTTGTAGCGACATCAACATGTGAACTCTGTATCATATGATATGAAAATGGTGATACAATATTTTCCCAAAAATGAAAATTCCGACATTGCAATATGAATATAACATAGTAAAAAAAAAGTATATCATACATATTTTTCAGCTCAAAAGAATTGCTAATATTTAAAACATGAAATTTGACATCCAATTAGGAAGTGACAAGAAAATAGTACTAGACTTCTGCTAATCTCACCAGTCTTTTTTACTTGTCGTTTTAGTTTTCTATATAATTTTTAAGAAATGATGTAATTTTATAATTTTATCTTTAATATTTGTGATTAATGTGGTATGTGTTTTTTACATCCAAATAATTAATGGTTAAGTAAAATAATAACTATGAAATTACTTTAAGAAGATAGAGTTATATTTTATCTTGAAAACTTAAAGTAACATTCTTGTAGGTATAAATTCTTCTTGTGAAGACCTCAAGTCCGAAAGAACGGCAGGATATTTAAAGTTGAGAGCAGACATTTGGCTGCCAAAGCTTGCCTCAAGCCATCGTTTAGACTTGGGATCAGCCACCATCGACAATCTAAAGCAAGTGTACTCTTCTTCCTCATATTGGAAGGGAGTTCCTCTTTCTTGGGAATTGCCCCTCTTCTATGTCAAACATCTAAAGATGGGGTTGCAAATCGCAATCCCATCTTTGTCATGTGGGAAGAGTTCATCTCAGTTGGGTGCCACTGCTCTTCCCAATCAAGACCTACATAGATGGTCATCTCAATTCAGGTTATTAGAAAACTTGTACAAGATTCTCGTATATGTTTGTATTCTTTCCACCTGCACAATCTACTGCATAAATTAAGATTCTTACATGCCTTCTTGGCGACCAAAATAAAAAAAAAAAAAAAAGAAAAAAAAATATGTTACCATCATAGTTAGCAAGTATCCCAACTTGAGAAATGCAAAATAGATCACTTACACAGGATGTAGAAACATGCAAGAAGAACTTTACCTGGGTCTTGATTCTATTGAATTGTAAATATTTCTTCTTCTTACCCTGTTCTTTTTTCTTTCTTCTTTCTTCATTTCTTTACTTGTATATTATATTTTTATATTTTAATGAAAATTATCAGTAGGATTCTCCCTTCTCTCCTACTGTTCACATAAAAAAACAAGCAATAACTCCTCCACATTTGTACTGCCGATGAACAGCAAAACCAAGCAGAAAGGACCAAAGAAGGATGGATACCTTTTGGAAAATTGGAACCTGCGCCGGCTGCAACTGCAAGCAATGCGCCAAGAAATCAAGAAATCTTGGGGGCGATGTGTTCGACGCTACAAAAGAAAAAGGGGAAGAGATGAAGCAGAACAATCAGAACTTTAGCAGATGCATCAGGAAGAGAGGAGGAGGAGATAAATCCGTGGCTTCGTAGTAGTGTAGCAGCCTGTAAGCACGAGGGTGGACCGAGTATTGGCTTTTGCAGTCAACTCTTTTTAGACTAAACAGACGAAGCTTTTTTTCATGAACATCCCATTAAGAAAAGAATTTCATAATTAACCTAAAAATTTTTAAAATATCAGAAATAGTCTTCAGTCACGAGTTCCAATTCGCGACCGAACTTCAGTTGCGGCCCAGTTCGCAACTGATTAGGTGGCATGGCCTAGGAGCTTACGAGCCGATGAGCCACTGATCTTCTCCCCTTTCATCACCTCTCCACCGCATCATGCCACGCCACGCCGTCGCACGCCGCACTACATCATCGATTTCGCCGTCACTCTCCTTAAGTGCCGCCTCCCTCGCCAGATCCCGTCGCCACAAGCCACCTCTCTCAACCTCATCGCCGCTCATTACCACCAAACCTTAGCATCGCCATATCCGAAACTGCCGACATGATCCACTCAACACTCTGACGACCACTCGACATTCCGACAATCACTCCTGCATCGACCACGGCCACTCCGGCACGCCTCAACCTCACTGCCGCCTGCCACCACCAAACCTTAGCACCGCCATATCCGAAACCACGATCCACTCGACACTTCGATGACCACTCGACATTCCAACGATCACTCTTGTGTCGAGCACGACCACTCTGGCATCTTCAAAGACTATTCCACAACGACTACGTGAACTACTTTTGGGCTATGCCACCTATATAATCAGTTGCGAACTGAGCCCGCAATTGAAATTCAGTCACAAACTGGACCCGCGACTGAAATTCAGTCACAAATTGGACCAGCGACTGAAGGCCATTTCTCATATTTTAAAAATTTCAGTTAATTTTAAAAAAAATTTTAATGAGTCATTCGTAAAAAAAATTCTAAAAAGATGACAAGGCGAAGAAATACTTTAGGTATTAATCAGATGGGTTTCAATTTTGTTTTTGTTTGAAAAATTAGCTTGATAGCACTCAAAATTGTATATTGTAGTAAAATATTACTTGAATATTTCTAGTGAGTAAAGCACCGAGCAAAATTGGTATTGTTAGTCATTTTACTATTTTAGACTACAGGAGTTAGTTTGTGCAATTCTACATTCCTCTCCTCGCTTGGTTGTGTTGCAGGATGGGTAGTATATGTGGCATGAATGGAGCTTGTGGACACGATAAAAGGTGGCATGATGGAGCTTGTAAGTGCACACATCGAGCTTATGGTGGTTGTTGTTTTGAGAGCAGTGGTTGAGGAGCCCGGTGGCGATGATAGATAAAAGTTCCTGGTTATAGTTGTTCCAAGGACAACAAACAAGGATATCAGTGGCGCAGCGGCGACCATTGTTTTAAGGGCAACGGGCGAGGAGGCTGACGGTGGCGGCCGAGGAAGCAGGATGAAATTTTTAAATTTTACAATTTTTTAAAATTGTAAAATCCTAACACAAGTTAATAAAAGCGGTAGAATAACCAACGGTAAAAGACTTCTTTCTATTTTCTTTAATGTTTCACACTATTTATAATTCCAATGCATTATTTAATGTAGCTTTTATAATTTTGCTTCTAATATTATTTATCACTCCTCTTTTAATATCGCATGTACTCCTCCAAACTTTATTTAATAGGGACATGTTAATCTTCTATGATTGTTTTATTTTTTTCTTATTTTGTGCCACTTTAATTTCTGTACACGCAAGAAATTAGCATATATTATAGTATGGATGGAGGATATGATTTTAAATTTTGACAAACCAAATATATATGGTTTATGTTTTGATGCTCCCTTATCTTTTTTTTTTTGTCAATTTAGAGAGAAACATTATTTAATCATCCCTGATTTTGATTTATCTTAGAAATATACTACATGTGTTAAAGAGTAAGGCATACCACAATAATCTGTCATATCACCGTATCACATAAATATTATCATATACTATGGTTTTTTGCTTAAGGAGAGTTGATTTAGCTTTTCTCTTATACTCAATTCGCCTCTTTTAGTCTTTTTTTGCCCCAGGACAAATTCAGTAAGATAGAAAAAGTAAAAGTAAAAGTGATCACAATAATGGTGATCCCTTCCTCCATCGTATAAACCTTATTGTCTATCATAACCTCTTAGTATTTTGTTCTGTGCACTTATCATGTTAGCTCAAAGTGGGAGAGGACTCAAATCAACTCCTCTTGTATCATAAAAACAAATTTGACAAGATGATATATGACATGACAAATACAGTAAATTAATAACACTTGTTGAGAGATATACTCTGTAGTGATATAAATCATGACATGTACAATTAATCTTCCACTGATAATCTAGTCTAAGTATCTCTTAATCTTTTATCAGGTTTTTAAGACTGTGTTTAGAATTGTAGTGAGATTTTGTACTGTATTATGAGATATATTGATTATTAAAAATATTTGTCAAATATAGATATTATTTTTATTATTATTTCAGTAATGCTTAAATAAAATGATATGGTAACAGAATCAGGGAGGAACACAAAAAATATACTTTGACTGCAACATCGATCGAGTCTGTGGGTTAATTAACCAAAAAAAAAAAACCTTTGTTGAAGCTCCTTGAAACTTCATTCAAAAAGAGGGTGTTAAATGAAAATTTGCTAAAAAGATTCTGTGTTCGTGTGACGTGTCTATTGTCTACCCCGATCCGAAACCCAAAGCAAACCAAAACAAAAAAATCCATTTTTTTTTAAAAAGAGAAAAAATGGAAGCCGATGCCACTGCCTCCCCGGATCCACCGCCGGCGACCTCCTCCTCCTCCTCCGCCTCCGCTTTCGCCGCCACGGCGCCTGGGGCAAGCGAGGTGGCGGCGGCGATGGAGGCCGTCGAGAGGGACGCCGCCGCCATCGCCGACAGCTACGCCTCCCTCTTCGCCTCCCTCCGCATCGCGCTCTCCCAGGTCCACATACATACACACTGCGAATTATTCCAATTTTTTTGTGTTTGTTATTAATTAACTTCACCCCTCGCTTAATTTACTGTGGCACCAATAAAAGGTGACGTCGACGTCGTTGGACAACATGCAGTGCTTTGGCGACGTCGTTGGCCGCCTCCAAGAATCCGGTGAGCAGATGAACCCAATAACTAGCTTCGAGAAACGGGGAAAATTTCAAGTGACAACTGTGTTGACAGCTTAAAGATCGCGCCTTTTTGTTCTGTTGTAATTGAAACTTTATCATGTCCGGAGTTTTGTCATATTCCCGTGGCTGGTTTCTTTGGAGAGTTGGGGTATCCAATGTCAATTGGTTCATTATTGTGTAAAAAAAAGGATATTAGATTTGTTGATCAGATTGTGATTTGTGCTAACTACTATGTTCTTTTTGGCAGCGCTTGAAGCAACTTCGAAAGGAAATAAGTACATTAATTCGTGCTTGAGGTGATTCGCTTCCACTTTTGTTTAAGTGAGATAACTCAATGTGAATATAGATTCTCGGTTGTGTGCCTACATCATATTCTACAGCTTATTGCTTATTGTGCACACCCTTGTTTCCTAGAATAACAATTTGAGAGTAATTATATACGGGAACATATATGGTGCAAACCACTATTTGAGTGGTAACATACTAAGTACGCCGGTTAGACCACTTAATCATCACAAAAAATTTCTAAAAAAATTGTGTATATACTACTTGGAGTAATCTAGTATTCTTTAAAATTTCAAGTCCAAACTTGATAAAAATTGAGAGAAACAAAAAAGAGAAATTTATTGTGAATAGTATTTTTGTTTTCACTTGAAATTTTATAAGATAATAGATGAATTATAGAACTATTTGCATAAATTTTTGAGAATTGTTCATGATGATTTGGTGGTCTAACCGGCATGGTTAACATGTTAGTAGTTATTTGAGGGTTTGCAGTATATATCTTCCCATTATATATTGTACATATTCATAAATGGTTGCGACTGTAAGCTAGTTGGCTTTGAAACATGCCTTTATTATAGGATAAGTTGCATTAACCCAGACACAATGCTGGTAAAACACGATATGGGCATGGTGACATGACTTTTTCAGATTTTCCTAAAGATGTTTGACACAGCAACATGGCTATACATATGTAAAAAAATAAAATAATTTTTTCCGACATCATTTGGCATCTATACTAATGCTACAATGATTTACAATGTTTGTTGTTACATGTAAATTGCAAAAGGACAAGAGCATTAGAGGTTTTGTGTGTTATGTATATACATGTATATACTCTAGTGTATATGGCCAAATTAGCCCCATTTAGTCTTAGAGATCTAGTTGTCTCTTTGTATATATATACTCGGGTCTAACCCATGATCTATTCATTGGTCTAATTCTAACATGGTATCAGAGCTAGAAACCTCTTAGATCCAGTTTTTCCATCGACCAATCCCGGAGTTGGTTAGATCCGGCCAACTCCGGTTGCCATCCGCCGTCGCTGTCGTCTTCTCCAGCTAGATTGGGACCAGATCTAGTCAGATCTGGCTTGCTGCCGTCGATCCGGCCTCGTCTCGGCGCTGTCCTCGCGGGCGCTGCCGCTGCCGCTCTCGGCGTTGTCTTCGCGGGTTCCGCCGCCGTGAGCTCGGGACCAGATCTGGCCTGCCGCCGTCGGTTCGGCCTCATCGCCTCGTCTTGGCATTGTCCTCGCGGGCGCCTCCGCCGCAGCTCGCTTTGCTGCTTCCCACAGGCGCCGCCACATCTCGGGTCGCCGCTCCCTGCGGACGCCGCTCCTCAGTCGCCACAGCTTCTCGACTGGAACTCCAGCCCGTAAGCCCCGCTCCCGCTGTCGTGTACTCCAACTCAACTCTCAAATTTGTGGTGTGCACCACTTCTAGTGTCCACTGCATATATATATTGCTGCCTCTCCTGTATCAGTGCGCATTGATCTCAGCACACTCTAGCAGTCTTCATAGCTTTTAGTAGTCTCCATAGCGGTGGTGCGCTCTTCGCTTCTGATATCAAACTCAATGGTCAAAATTACCATGAGTGGTCCTCTTCGGTTCGTATGCTACTCCGGTCTATTGGTTTGCTTTCCTATCTCACTGCGGATGCTCCTACGGATGAGATGGAGAAGACCGCTGCTGCAGCTTGGCGCACCAATGATGACCGTGTTATGGGTATTTTGTGCCATAGTGCTGAGATCTCAATTCGGATGAGCTTCATTGATCTGCCGTCCTCTAGACTGATGTGGGAGTATCTTCAGCGTCGCTATCAGCACCGCAGTGAGGCCCTTCGGTTCTCTCTCCGACAGAGTCTTCAGGGTTTGCATCAGCAGGATATGTCTATTGAGGAGTTCTATAGTGAGTTCATAGGTTTCTCAAGTCAATTGGACTCCATGGTACCCTCTGCCTGTTCTGGTTGTCTTGGATGTGCGGCCAAGGAGATATATGATGAGCAGAATCTAATGTTTGACTTCGTCATGCGTCTTCGCTTCGACTTTGAGCCCATTCGGGCTCAACTCCTTGGGCGTCCTTTACTTCCTACCATGGCTGAGGCTCTTGCTATCCTGATTGCTGGGGAGACTCGTCTTCGCTCCCTTACTGGCTCTGCTTCGGTGGTTCCCCTGCAGTCTGTTTTAACAGTTTCTCCTCAGACAGCATCCGATGCTATTGCTCTCCCACCGGCTTCTTCCACTCCGATTGTCTGCTCTCATTGCAAGCCACTTGGACATCGTGTTCAGCGGTGCTTCAAGCTACATCCTGAGCTGAAGCCACCACGTGGATTGTCTCGTCGTGGAGCTGCTGTTGCCTCTTCTCCAGCATCTATTGCCTCTCCGGACCCATTGGCTACTCAGTTGAGTCAGCTTCAGACTCAGATGAGTCATCTACAGGCCCTTTTTCAGGAGCATTCATCGTCTACACCCTCTTCTGGTGGATCTGCTAGTGTTGTTGCTTCTGCTCCCTCTGTATCAGGTACTGCACATCCTTGGGTTCTAGACTCGGGGGCCTCCTTTCATATAACGTCAGATGACTCTCAGTTAACATCTTGTCAGCCTGTTACAGATGGTGCCTCCGTTCAGACAACCGATGGCACCTCTTGTACAGTCACTCATCAGGGCACTCTGTCCACCCTCATTTTCTTGTTCCGGATGTGTCTCTTGTGCCTCAGCTCTCTATGAGTCTGATGTCTGTTGGTCAGCTCACTAATATGCACTGCTTTGTTGGGTTTGATGACTCTTCGTGTTTTGTGCAGGATCGTCGGACAAGAACACTCGTTGGTACTGGCCATCGCCGTAGAGGTTCTCCGGGTCTCTACATTCTTGATAGTTTGAGTCTTCCGTCATCCTCCACCGCTGTCTCCACCACAAAGTCTTCAGTGTCTGCCTCTGTCGCTGCATTGTCTGTCGCCTTCCCTCAGTGGCATCATCGCCTAGGTCATTTATGTGGTTCTCGTCTATCTACTTTAGTTCGTCAAGGTGTTTTAGGTCGTATCTCTGTTGACACACATTTTGACTATACCGGTTGTAAGCTTGGCAAACAGCTCCAACTTCCTTATACTTTTAGTACTTCTAGGTCTAGTCACCCTTTTGCTTTAGTTCACTCTGATGTTTGGGGCCCTGCTCCCTTTGTTTCACAAGGTGGACACAAGTATTATGTTATTTTTATCGATGATTATTCACGTTATACTTGGGTTTATTTTATGAAACATCGCTCTCAGTTGTTATCTATTTATCAGTCTTTTGTACATATGGTTCATACTCAGTTTTCTGCTACTATTCAGATATTTCGCTCTGATTCTGGGGGTGAATACTTGTCATCTGCTTTTCGTCAGTTCCTCTCTGCTGAGGGGACTCTTTCGTAGCTCTCTTATCCTGGTGCTCATCCTCAGAATGGTGTTGCTGAACGCAAACATCGTCACATTATTGAGACTGCTCGTACTCTTCTGATTGCATCACATGTTCCACCTCATTTCTGGGCTGAGTCTGTTTCTACGGCTGTCTATCTCATCAATATACAGCCATCTTCCAGTCTACATGGCAAGTGTCCCGGAGAACTCTTGTTTTCCTCTCCACCAGGTTATGATCATCTTCGAGTTTTCGGTTGCACTTGCTATGTTCTTCTTGCCCCACGTGAGCGCACCAAGTTAACTGCTCAGTCCGTCGAGTGTGTTTTCCTTGGTTATAGTCTAGAGCATAAGGGTTATCGTTGTAATGACCCTTCTGCTCGACGCTTGCGCATTTCTCGTGATGTCTCTTTTGTGGAGGATAGACCTTATTTTTACTCTTCTGCTTCTCGGGCTCCTTCCGTAGAGTCTGTCTCTTTCCTATATCTTCCTTCTATTCCTACACCACACATGCCACCTGCTTCCACCACACCTTCCCCACCCATACCACTCCTGTCTTCAGAGGTGTCCCCGTTTCCTTTCCACTACACTCGTCGCTCCCGGGTTCCTCCTGCTCTTCAGTCTCTAGTTTCCACTCCTTTTGATAGCATGGCTGGTACTAAGAGTGTCCTTACTGACGATCCCCCACCGACGTCATCTCTCCAGTGATCGCAGCACCATTGTGGCTCCAGATCGTTATGGCTTTACTGCTGTGTGTGCTACCTATGAGCCTCGTACCTATCAGGAGGCTGCCATTCTTCCTGAGTGGCAGTTGGCTATGTCTGAGGAGCTAGCAGCGTTGGATCGTACTGGTACTTGGGATTTTGTTCCGCTACCTGCTCACGCTGTTCCCATTACTTGTAAGTGGGTTTTCAAAGTCAAGACGAAGTCTGATGGCTCACTGGAGCGTTGAAAGGCTCGTCTTGTTGCTCGTGGTTTTCAGCAGGCCATGGTCGTGACTATGATGAGACCTTTGCGCCCGTTGCTCACATGACTACAGTTCGCACCTTGGTTGCTGTGGCTGCTGTTCGCTCCTGGACTATCTCTCAGATGGATGTGAAGAATGTTTTTCTTCATGGTGATTTACAGGCGGAGGTCTATATGCAGCCACCTCCTGGTGTTGTTGCTCCTGCTGGCCATGTCTGTTGCCTTCGCCGAGCCCTCTATGGTCTCAAACAGGCTCCACGAGCCTGGTTTGAGCGCTTCAGTTTGGTTGTTCTTGCTGCTGGTTTCTCTCCTAGTGCTTATGATCCCGCCTTATTTATTCATACATCTACACGTGGTCGCACTCTAATCCTACTATATGTGGATGATATGTTGATTACTGGTGATGATATGGAGTATGTTGCTTTCATCAAGCGCCGTCTCAGTGAGCAGTTCTTGATGTCTGACTTGGGTCCTCAGTTACTTTCTTGGGATACATGTTATTTCTACGGATGATGGCTATTATCTTTCTCAGCATTATTATGTTCAGGATCTGTTGGCTCGCTCTGGGCTTACTGATACACGGACGGCTGCTACTCCTATGGAGCTTCATCTTCAGCTTCACCCCACTGATGATGTTCTACTTGAGGATCCCTCTCGCTATCGTCACCTCGTTGGGAGTCTTGTCTACCTCAGTCACTCGGCCTGACATTGCTCATGCTGTTCAAGTGCTTAGCCAGTTTGTTAGTACTCCCACCTCCGTTCACTATGGTCACCTGCTTCGTGTGCTTCGTTATCTGCGTGGGACTGCTTCTCGTTGTTTTTTTTATGCTCGTTCGAGTCAGCTCCAGCTTCATGCTTACTCTGATTCGACCTGGGCGAGTGATACTCTTGACCGACGATCCGTTACTGGTTATTGCATATTTCTTGGTACTTCTCTTCTTACATGGAAGTCCAAGAAACAGACTGCGGTATCACGCTCCAGTGCTGAGGCTGAACTTCGTGCCTTGGCCACTACTACTTCAGAGATTGTCTGGCTTCATTGGCTATTAGCTGATTTTGAGGTGTCATGTACCACTCCAACGCCTCTTCTTTGTGACAACACCAGTGCTATCCAGATTGCCACTGATCCTGTCAAACATGAGCTCACTAAGCATATTGGTGTGGATGCTTCATTTACACGTTCTCATTGTCAGCAGATGACTATCGCTCTTCAGTATTTGCCTTTTGAGCTTCAGGTTGCCGACTTCTGCACGAAGGCTCAGACTCGAGAACAACATCAGTTTCATCTCTCCAAACTCTATGTTTCAGATTCTCCTGAACCATCTTGAGTTTGAAGGGGGGTGTTATGTATATACATGTATATACTCTAGTGTATATGGCCAAATTGGCCCCATCTAGTCTTAGAGATCTAGTTGTCTCTTTGTATATATATACTCGGGTCTAACCCATGATCTATTCATTGGTCTAATTCTAACATTCTGCATATCTTACATTGTCTCACCATATCAATAACAAGCTGGGTTATGTAAATACATAAGATTCAACAAGTTAGTGTTGTTAACAAACAATATATCAAATTGTTAAGTCGATGTTGGAGTAAAAAAAATCCCCTCTAACATGGTGTTGACAAGACATTGACAACTTGGTAGAATCGACCCAGCTCGAGTATGTGTTGGAGAATTGTTTGTGTTGGTGTCCGATATGTGTTGGACACGCGACCCACTGCCTTGTAGAAGTGTCTGCGCAACCTAGATTTATAGGCACTTCTTGCAGTTTTCTAGGAAAAGGCTTTACTTGCAATAAACATATTCTTCCCGGAAAATTGCATTTCTTCTATTTATTTGAGACTTAGTTTATTTTATTGCAAAATTTGTTAACCAGCATTTTCTGATGTCATATGTTGCAGGTTGAATGAAGAAATGAGAGGATTGGAAAGCCTAGCTATGCAACTGTATCCTTTCTTTAGTTGCTGTATATATGTATTTCTGCAGTTATGTTGTACAATTGGTGTAAAACTATTATGATATGAGTAAGTTTATTAGTTTCATTATAGGTTAGTGTTGTTGATTTTGGAACTGCTTGTTAATACTTAATTTTTATGTTAGAAAGATTTTACGGAAGAATGTTGATTCACTGGACTTGGCTGTGAATCAGTTGCTTCGCCTTCCCTAGTCAGTTCCTGCTATCCAATAGCTTGTTCATGGTAATTTCACTACAACATGCATTTTTTTGCAATGCATTTTTGTTCTTTGTTTTCTATGACACATCTTCTCATGTTATGTTCTCTTTTATTGCATTTGTTGTTAGTGATGACGTAGGATTTACTTTAGTAATAAGCTGAGATAGGTGCTAGGTGATGCTAAATAAAGCACTTAAGCTTTGACTTTATGAGTTTGATGTTAGCTTTTCTTTGTCCTAGAATTTTTGTGAAATGTTAACTCCAAGCATCTCTATGCATGGTAATACCTTTTTTCGCATATGGCGTACATCTACTGATTCTTGCAAATTAAGCAGTGCAGGGACATGTAATGCAAATGATTCACCGAGCACCTATAACATCTTGAGTTCCAAGACAACCTTTGCTGCAAATCTGAAGTGGCATATACTATCATATGGAGTTATTCCCCTTGCGTGGCACAATGAGATACATTTGACTGTT
Organism: Pharus latifolius; assembly: GCA_019359835.1. NCBI lineage: Eukaryota > Viridiplantae > Streptophyta > Magnoliopsida > Poales > Poaceae > Pharus > Pharus latifolius. The sequence goes on from CM033325.1 coordinate 39,200,315, forward strand.
CACTCAATTTCTTCTTTCCTCTTGTGTACTGTCCAAGGAACAATTCTATGCACTGTCAGGACTAACATTTTGCAAAGTAATGCAGTTCCTGTTTCATTTTTTATTTTGTGGTTCATGTGTGAAATTATGTTTATAATATGGGTTTTTTCTACCCACAGTGACACAAGTTGGTCCTTTTGTAAGGCTAGCAAAAATTTGATAGTAAGATCTTCCTATTATCCCTCTATTCTACCATTAACTTATCTGCATATGCTTACCTTGGATTTGTTTTGGCGTGCTTTTATTTGATTCTGCAACTTTGATATGTTATGTAGTTATTAATTTGTTTTTTATTTTCTCAACAATTTTGCTCACCCTTGTTGGTGAGTAATATATTAAGAGCATAAATGGCTGGCTATATTTTGAAGTGAATTTGTATTATTGGAAATGATATACTTTGCTGTGGTCTTTCTTTGACTTATTCACTTACTGCAATACTGTGCAACAATTTCGCTGCTTTAGTGCTTATATTTGTATTTTGTAGATTTTTGCTTTCATATCCTTAGTTGGTGGTTTACTCAAGAAGCCAAGGTAAGTGCAACAGTACTAGCTAGTGCTTAAGGGCTTAAGGGCCATGTGGATATTGAACTGCCCCCAAACAAGGGTACAGGATTGATACAGTTCTCATTTTCTTGTTTTGTTCCTCTCTTAAACACAACTGAGTATTTTGTTCATAGAAGTGAATCAGTAGTGGTAGTCCCTTTGTTTTGAGGTAGCTTTTGAATGTGCAGGAAATGTGATGGACTTTGCATCAGTCCCAGTTGCTCAAGTGATCTTCATGCTCAATTCAACCAATAGATCATAACTAATATCTGAAATAAGATAGCCAATCATCGTCTCAATCCATGGAGGATTGTCTTGCGCTTAACAGCATGTCCTGAGATCCAATAACAAGTAGACTATGTCGTTCATGCTTTTCTGGATTAGTTATTCGCTATCAAGAAATCGGCGACTAGGTCGCGGATCCCTACAGAGCCGAACAAATCTGCGAGGGAGGCGATGCCTGTGCGAGAGGCGATCGTACCCCACGATAGAGAGCGGTGGGCGAAGATGGGCGCGCGGCTGTAGACACTGGTAAACAGGGTTAGGTGGAGGTTTGTGAAGCAAGTGAGGACCTCGCATGCGTCGCGACCAGTGGGACGCGGCGACAGATACGGGTTTGTGGAGCGGAGCATGCGAAGGCGGCTAGCGTGCCACCGGGAATAATCCATGGGGACACGCTCAGGCGGAGGCGAAGGCCGGGTCTCGGACGTTTGACCCGATGAACGCTGGCTGTTAGCCGCGTTCTTCCGTTGGGCCACGCGTCGCGAAGACGACGGCTGATCAGACATGACTGAGAAACGAAAACAGAGAAAGAAAAAGGGAAAAAAGAAGAGACGACCTGAACAGACGAACGAAGAAGCCGAAACGTCGAACAGATCTGGACGACGCAGTTCGGCCAGCACAACGAGGCACACCACGTCGAGGAGGAACACAAAGAAGGCACACGACGAGGAGATGTGGTGTCGAGGAGCAAAACCGGGGAACAGAGGAGCCAAAAGCCGACGAGGTCGAGACGAGCGCGGACGGTGGCGCCGGCGGTGAGGAGCTCACCGGCGACGAGAGGAGGCGCAAGGAGGCGGCGGCGCGGCACGGCGAGGAGGTGGAGCAAAAGGCGACGGCGAGGGAGCACAAAAACAGAAACGGCGGCGAGGAAAGCCCGGGGTCGGTGCCTTCCAGCCCGACTTTGGTACCCCTGTACTGTTTTCCACCTGATATTCAACGTGAGCTGGAGTAGAGCTATTACCAGGTAGTGGGGGCTCGAACCAGGGTAAAAAACACCTGTGTCACCTTCTTCCGACCTCCATCTCACCGTCTCTCCGCGACCTCCGTCGCCACCGCCACTCCTGGCCTCGTCGGCTCTCCATCCCCAGGCCGAGAAGCCGCACCAACCCGTATCCGGGAAGACAGCGCGGCCTGAGCCCTTAGCTCGGCCGCCGCCCCGGGCTGCTGGGAAGGGTTGTTGTTGGGCCTCACTCCAACTACAAATTCATCTGCCAGTCCGTGGATCCGTTCACCCCTAGGTCCGTTTCCCAGACACCGACAATTTGAAAATTTTAAAATAATTTGAATTTGGATAATTCAAAATTATCTTTCTTAAAATAGCGAATGGATTTTTCGAGAAAACCACAGAAATTAGGAAAAATATTTTGGGACCTCTAGAGTCCACTACATAGAGTTTTATAAACATTTCACAAACATTTTGTTAAAACAAAATATTGAAATTCTTAAATCAACATGTTAAATAGTTTTCCCGAATATTTTCCATAAGGAAAATATTAAAACATATAGGGAAATATTTAAAAATCAAATTCTTTTATAAAGCCCAAAAGAATTAATTTAAGATGTCCGCGGCCTCCAAATTAATCCCTCGTGGCCTAAAAATAGGGAAATCGATATTTAAAACAAGAAAAACAATCTTAGAAACCTCAAAATAGCACTTTGCCCTTAAAGATAATTCCCTTCTCCTAAAGTTTTAAATTTTTCCAAAATTTCCAAAAATTGGGATGTTACAGACCTCTCCCCCTTAAGAGAATCTCGACCTCGAGATTCGGAAGAACTGGAGAGTAGGTCGGGTAATCAGCTCACAAATCATCTCCACATCCTAGGTAGCTTCACCTTCCCAATGGTTACTCTGCTACACTTTGCATAATTTGATTGACCGGCTACTAGTCTTGCGAACTGCCTCATCAATAATCAGGATAGTTTTTTTCTTGTTAGGAGAGATCATTTAGTACATCCAATTGTCCTACAAAAAAATTACGCCTCTGGTACCCATAAACACTTACAAAGAAGTGACAGATGGTACATTTTGTGCACATCCGAGTATTGTAGGGTCAGCTCCAGTTGGCAAACGACTTCACCCCTTCATAGAGTCACTTGGAACGATCCAATGAAACAGGCAGTAAATTTCCAACTAACACGGAACCTACATATTCCCTTCATGGACAACACCTTCATGTACTCATAGTCTTCCTTGGAAAATTAGAGGTCGCGACGACAACTATCCACATAGGCCTTTGAGCATGTTTGGGCGGTCTTCAACTTTTGGCAAATCAGTCTTACTTGTTCCTCAGCTTCCATCAAGATTTTTGGGTCAAGGACTTTCCTTTCTCCGGTTTACTCTCAGTACAACGGTGTCCAACACTTTCGTTCATAGAAGGTCTCAAACATGGGCATTTGTATACAGACTGGTAGCTATTATTGTACGAGAACTCGTTGCATGGCAGTTTCTTATCACAAATAAATTGGTTCTTGAGAGCACCATTTCGTAGCATATCTTTCAGTACTTGGTTTAGCCTCTCCAAAACAATCTGTCGATGAGACTCATGTTCCTCTTTGTCACGGGAGAATATGTTGTTCAAGAGAAGGCTAAGAAAGAAAGGTTCTAATGGGGAGATAATACCCAACACTTAATAATAATATATTTTTTTAAAAAAAACAAAATGATATTTTTATATATTATTTGTACTACAAAGGTTCAAAATGAAGATTATACCACAAGGTGGTAAAAACCTTCCATACATAAATAAACAAACGAAAAACGAAAGGAATTACGAAGCATCTAAGGCTTTTGCTAGACATGACACTGAAAACTCTACTCAAACACAAAGCCTAACTCGAAAGCCATCTTCTTTGGGGTCTTCTTTAGGTATTGTATCCTTATGGCAGTAGAAGGTCCAACATCATCAGAAATGGCGTTCAAGCTGGATTAGGGGATGACGACCTTGAAGAAGAGGTTAGTGCAGATCATAGGTTGTTGTTCTATTGCAGTAAGACAATAACTTATAGTGTAGAAGGTTGATCCTATCCCGTTGATAGTCTTGCTCCCTATCGAAGCATATCATGCTTGTGTCAAATGTTCTCCAGTAGCAACTTCTCAGATTACGGTCACAGACAACTTCCGGTATGGATGGGAATGACATGAAGTAATGCAGAAATTGTCAAATAAGATTCTTCTATCATGAATTAAATCAAAGGAAGCCACAATTTGAAGAACATCCACACAACTTTTCTTGTGCGGTTGAAACGATATGGCCCGTGAACATGTGTGTATTGGGTGCGAAGGGATAAGAGTAAGCTCCACTTTCCACTTGACTTCCAAAAAAAAGGTGAACGATGAGCATCAAATCTCCAGGGTGAGATGAATTTCAGAGTTTGAAGAAACAATTGAAATTCAGGGTCAAAACCGTGAACGATATCTCTGGAGAGGGGCATCTATATGTAGTAACAAACTTCGAGACTATTAGATAAAATACCTATACTTTTAAAGAGAATAGGATGAATAAGAACACTTTTTAAAAGTAGCTAATATTTTTATCGAAAATTAAACACTAAGAATTATCTAGACTTCCGACCATCTAGGGGGTTTTTCCTACAGTCTTAGCTCTGATACCACTTCTGTCAAGACCTCAGGTCAGACGCCCTGAGACCTCGCTGTGTTATTAGTACTAGTCCCTGGATCATACTAGTACACACAACCAGACATAGTGAAACAAGAGCCAAACGTAAATTTATTACATAATTCTTATATTCAGAGTTTATCACATGATCCAGAGATTATAGCGAAAATAAAAGATTACATTGAAGATCAATGAATAACAATTATTCGAGTCTAAATCTCCCACGAGCGTTGACTGCAGGTCCTTTCGCCTAGATGTCCGAGTAGTCCTCCTTGAAGCCAGCGTCTTCCTCCGCATCCGCATAGACACCTGCATAAACGGCGAGAGTGAGTACGCGAATACTCAACAAGCAACCAACACCACTATGAGGCATTGCCCAAGAGAATAAAGTTTTGCGTCAAGCCAGTTTTTCAATAGTTAGCCTAGTTTAGAAAACATTTAGAAAAACGGTGGAGAATGAGATGTAACAATATTTATTTGAGAACTTTTACACCACGACACGCATGCCAAAATGCACCACGGCGAACCGCAATCCTGCCACACACACAATATCCCAGACTGGAGGAAATAGGTAAGAATGTTAAGTTAGGCACACCCAACCTGAGCTAGAGTTCTAGATCCCCACCCGCCCCACCGGGTGCTGCACCGACCCGGTAGCCGGGTTACACCCAGAGCGGTGCCCCAGTGGCTAACGGGTGGGATCGGGCTTGTCTCTGCCCCGCCCCGCTCCGACTGCCCATTGTTGGGATATGATTCTATCTCCTAATCCTATTCTATCTCCTATCTCCTAATCATATTCTATCTCCTATCTTCTAATCCTAATCTATCTTCTATTCCTTTTGGCCTATAAATAGGCACCCCATGTACTCTGTAATTTTGAACCATTATATTGATTTGTTTCTTCGTGGTTTTTTCCCTGTCACCTTGAAGGGGTTTTTCCACGTTAAATCCTGTGTCACTTTCCTAACAAGTGGTATCAGAGCTTTCATCCAACGGCCCTGATTCACGGTTCCATATTTCGCAAAAATCTAAGCCATCCACACAAAAAACCCTAACCTTCCACAAATTTCCATCTAGCCGCCGACGCCTTTCCACTTCACGTGATCTGCTATTTTTTCAGGGATTTTTCGATCTAAGTTCCTGATTTTCACTTTGTCATTATGACTGCAAAATTTGACATTGCGAAGTTCGATGGCACTATCAGTTTTTCTATCTGGCAGGTACAGATGAAGGCAGTTCTCACACAGCTCGGTGTCCGGAAAGCTCTTCTGAAAAAACCAGACAAAGTGGATGAAAGTGAGTGGGAAGAACAGGATCAGAAAGCTTTGTCTGCCATGCAACTCAGCTTGTCTACAGATGTTCTACGCGAAGTCATTAAAGAGGAAACTGCCGCCTCCTTGTGGACGAAGTTGGAGACGTTATACATGAAGAAAAGTCTTGCCAACAAATTACGCCTTAAAGAACGTCTGTACACTATTCGCATGGCAGAAGGTACCTCGATTCAGTCTCATCTCAGTGAGTTTAATTCTATCATTGTGGACCTTGAGAGTCTAGATGTGAAAATTGAGGATGAAGATAAGGCTATTTTGTTGGTTGTCTCTTTGCCTGCTACCTTTAAACATTTTAAAGAAATTATGCTTTATGGCAGTCATGATACCCTCAGTTTTGAGAACGTTAAATCAAATTTGTTGTCTAAGGAGAAATTTGATGTTGACCTTCATTCTAGTGGAAAGGGTGAGGGTTTAATTATTAGAGGTAGATCTAATCAATCAGGCAGGTCAAATAGATCAACGTCTAGGTCTAAATCCAGAGGTCGTAAATCCAACACCTTTTGCCGTTATTGTAAATAAAATACTCATGATATTTCCCAGTGTGATAAATTGAAAAAAAAAGAAGAGAAAAAGAAAACATATTTGGAAAAATCTGCTGAGGCTAGCATTGTTGACAGTGATAGTGGAGAAGCACTCATGGTCACTACTGATATTGAGAAACGCATGTCTTGGGTTCTTGATTCAGCTTGCACCTTTCATATTTGCTCACATAGAGAGTGGTTTTCTGATTATACTCTTGCAACTGGTGCTGTTACTATTGGTGATGAGTCTCCACTTGAAATTGTTGGAATTGGTTCCGTTCAGATCAAAACTCATGATGGCACCTTTCATAACCTTACAAATGTTCGCCATGTCCCTCAAATGAGGAGGAATCTTATGTCTTTGGGCACCTTAGAAGCTATGGGTTATAAGTATACCGGTGACAATGGTGTTCTTAAGATTTCTCTTGGAAACCGTGTTATTTTAAAAGCCAGTCGTGTGAACAACCTTTATTACTTGCAAGGTTCCACAGTTACAGGTACTGCAGCTGTTTCTATTGCATCCAATACCTCTAATACCAAGCTGTGGCATATGCGCTTGGGCCATATGAGTGAAAAAGGTATGCATCTTTTGCACAAGAAAGGTCGTTTACATGATATTGGCAAACTTGAGTTCTGTGAACATTGTGTTTTTGGCAAACAAAAGAGGGTTAGTTTTGCTACTTCAACTCACCAGAGTAAAGGTATTCTTGACTATATTCATTCTGATCTTTGGGGTCGTTCTCCTCATCCTTCTATTGGAGGTTGTGAGTACTTTATTTCTTTCATTGATGATTTCTCTCGCAAAGTTTGGGTCTACTTATTAAAGCATAAGAGTGATGCTTTTTCTACTTTCCAGTCTTGGAAAGCTTTGGTAGAAAATCAGACTGGCAGAAAAATTAAGAAATTGAGAACTGACAATGGGTTGGAATTTTGTTGTGGTGAGTTTGATACATTTTGTGATGATCATGGTATTGCTAGACATTTGACTGTTCCAGGTTCACCTCAGCAGAATGGACGTGCAGAACGTATAAATCGCACTCTTCTGGAAAGGGCCCGTTGCATGCTATCCAATGCTGGCTTATGGGAAAAGCATGGCTTTTGGGCAGAGACTGTTGCTACAGCTGCTTACTTGATTAATCGCTCTCCCAATTCGGCGATTGATTTTCAGATTCCAGAAGAGGTATGGTCAGATAAACCAGTTGATTATTCAAATCTGAAAATTTTTGGTTGTCCTGCATATGCTCATGTCAATGATGGAAAACTAGTTCCTAGAGCTAAAAAATGCACTTTTCTTGGCTATGGTTCTGGTGTCAAAGGGTATCGTTTATGGTGTGCTGATTCTATGAAAGTGATCATTAGTCGTGATGTTACTTTTGATGAAAGTTCCTTATGTTCCACTGGAGGTGTTTCTGTTAGTGGTACCTCATCCACAAATGCATCTGAAACTGTTATTCCTACAAGCAACCCAACTTTTGAGGTCAACGTACCTGTTCATGTTGATTCTACTGGTTGTTCTTCTACACAGTCAGTTTCTGATTCTCAGCCTCCTATTTCTAATGATCATTGCATTGCACGAGATAGACCTAGACGAACTACTCAATTGCCAGCTAGATATCGTGACACTGATGATATTGCCAATTATGCTTTCATTACTGCAAATGATGCTAATGAAATATTTGAGCCTTCTTCTTATTCAGAAGCTATCTCATGTGATAATTCCTCAAAGTGGCTAACTGCTATGAATGAAGAAATTGCGAGCCTTCACAAAAATCATACATGGGCTTTGGTAGAGCTTCCAAAAGGTAAAAAATCTTTAAAGTGCAAATGGCTTTATAAGAAGAAGGATGGACTTTCTGGAGTTGAACCTGCAAGGTGGAAAGCCCGGTTAGTTGTAAAAGGTTTTGAACAAAGGGAAGGTATTGACTTTAATGAGGTATTTTCTCCTGTTGTTCGTCACTCATCAATTCGGGTTATGCTTGCTATTGTTGCTTTATTTGACTTAGAATTAGAGTAACTTGATGTTAAAACTGCTTTTCTTCATGGAGATTTAGAGGAGGAGATTTATATGACACAACCGGAAGGTTTTGTTGTTCCCGGTAAGGAGCATTTAGTTTGTCGTTTGAATAAATCCCTCTATGGTTTGAAACAAGCTCCAAGGTAGTGGTACAAGAGGTTTGACTCGTTCATGATTACTCATGGTTATTCTCGAAGCAATTATGATCATTGTATTTACTCTAAGCAGTTTCCAAATGGATCTTTTGTGTATCTACTGCTCTATGTTGATGATATGCTTATTGCTTCTCATGACAAGTCTTTGGTTGCTCAGTTGAAGACTCAACTTAGTCAGGAATTTGAGATGAAAGACCTTGGACCAGCAAAGAAAATTCTTGGGATGGAAATTCAGCGTGATCGCCAAGCTGGTACTTTATTTCTATCTCAGAAAGGTTATATTGCGAAAGTTCTTGAAAGGTATAGTCTCAGTAATTGCAAGCCTGTCTCTACGCCGTTTGCTTCACATTTTAAATTATCTTCAAGTCAATGTCCTACCAATGAAGAAGACAAGGACTATATGTCTCATGTACCGTATTCCAGTGCTGTTGGCAACCTTATGTATGCTATGATCTGTACAAGGCCTGACTTGTCTCATGCTGTTAGTGTGGTTAGCAGATTTATGCATAATCCTGGTAAGGAACATTGGAATGCAGTTAAGTGGATTCGTCGTTATTTGAAAGGTACTTCTGACTATGGCTTGATGTTTGAAAAGAAATTGGTGAAGACAAATAATGTTATTGGGTTTGTTGATGCTGATTATGCTGGTGATCTTGATAAGAGGAGGTCTATTTCTGGCTATGTATTCTCTCTATGTGGTTCTGCAGTGAGTTGGAAAGCTTCATTACAATCTATAGCTGCTCTTTCTACTACTGAAGCAGAGTATGTCGCAGCTACGGAAGGTGTTAAAGAAGCTCTTTGGTTGCAAGGTTTGGTTTCTGAACTTGGTATTCCACAGGATGTCAATACTGTTTATTGTGATAGCCATAGTGCTATTTGTTTGACCAAGAATGATATGTATCATGCCAAGACCAAGCACATTGATATCAAGTACCACTTTATCCGCGATGTTATTGCTGAAGGCAAGATTGTTGTGGGAAAGATACATACTGATGATAATCCTGCAGACATGCTTACAAAGCCATTATCTAATACCAAGTTCAAGCATTGTCTTGACTTGGTTGGTATTCGCGGAGCTTGAAACTCTTCGGGTTTTATGAGAAACATTTCTTTCATAGATTTTGTCGTGGTATTAAGAATACCCCGGCAGGTTTTGAAGACGATCCTAGCGGAGATTACGCAGCGCGGGTTGACCGGGTGACCGGTCCTCCCCCGCCGGACAAACACAAGAATTGACACGTGGATTTATACAGGTTCGGGTCCCGGTGGGGGCCCTAGTCCTGTCGACGCGCTTCCGACCGGAGTCGGCTGGGGAGGCTCTCTCCGGGGGAGAGGCTTCCGGAGCACGTCTGTGAGATTAGCTATTCCTAATAATAATGAACTGATCCTCTACAACAGAGGGGTACAAGGGCTATTTATAGCCCCAAAAAGAAGCAAAAAAACCTAAACTACCCCGGAAGCCACCGTCGGATTGAAGGGTAGGACCGTCCTTCTCCCGGTCAAACGTCTTGGATGCTTGACAGGTGGTCGCTGATTCCCGAGGCGTCCCTCGCGTGACCTGCACGTGATAAACAAACAGGGGTTTTACCTTTTAGGAGGGCGATGACGTCCGGGACATGCCCGGGGGGGACGGTCCCGGGGGCCAAATGGCGGCGCCCGGGACATGCCCGGGGGGCACGGTCCCGGGGGCCAAATGGCGGCGCCCGGGGCAGGCACCGGAGGCCACTGTCCCCGGGCCAAAGGGCGGCGCCCGGGACATGCCCGGGGGGCACGGTCCCGGGAACCAAATGGCGGCGCCCGGGGCAGGCACCGGAGGCCACTGTCCCCGAGCCAAAGGGCGGCGCCCGGGGCAGGCACCGGCGGCCACTGTCCCCGGGCCAAAGGGCGGCGCCCGGGACATGCCCGGGGGGCAAGGTTCCGGGAACCAACTGGCGGCGCCCGGGGCAGGCACCGGAGGCCACTGTCCCCGGGCCAAAGGGCGGCGCCCGGGACATGCCCGGGGGGCACGGTCCCGGGAACTAAATGGCGGCGCCCGGGGCAGGCACCGGAGGTCACTGTCCCCGGGCCAAATGGCGGCGCCCGGGACATGCCCGGGGGGCACGGTCCCGGGGGCCAAAGGGCGGCGCCCGGGACATGCCCGGGGGGCACGGTCCCGGGAACCAAATGGCGGCGCCCGGGGCAGGCACCGGAGGTCACTGTCCCCGGGCCAAATGGCAGCGCCCGGGGCAGGCACCGGAGGCCACTGTCCCCGGGCAATCATGAACTTACCTGGACTTGACCGCGTGGAGATTTCCCCCAACAGCAGCCCCCCATTCCCTCCGGGGGCGAAGCTTGAGCCCCCGGAGGGAATGGTTACGGTACCGGGAAAATCTCCGGACGAAAACCCCGGACGAAAATCACCGGAGCCCCGGCGACGCTTCGGTTTCTGTGCCGGGAGCTTTATGGCCGCGCCGTTTTCGCAATAAATGCACGCGCGGTTCGAACCGGCGTCTCGATTTACGCGCCTGTCCGTTCGCTTCCCGCGCGCGGTTTGAATTTCAGCGGTCCAGATTGCTCCGAGGGGGCCACGTGGCGCGCATCTAGATCACTGCCAGCCTCTATAAATAGGGCCTTAGGGGGCCCCGGTAGCTCATTCCAAATTTTCCAACTCCAGCTTCAGCTCTCCCGGTAGCGCTCTCCCGGTAGCATTTCCGGTAGCCTTCTCTGGTAGCGAGCGTCCGGGAGTTGTAGCCGTAGCCACCTGAAAACAGCCACCGAAAAACAAAGAACTCACCTAATGGCACCCAAAGGTCGAGCGAAGACCACGGAGGTGCCCTCGGAGGAAATCCCCGCGGATTTCCTCTGGGCCTCCGAGTTCTCGGCCTCGGACGCGGAGTCCCTGGTCAAGAAGGGCGTCGTTGAAGAGGGGGACATCCGGGTCCCCCTAAAGAAGGACGGAGCCCCCTGCCCCAGGCCCGGAGAGGTCGTGGCCTTTGAGGCCTTCCTCGAGGCGGGGCTCCGGCTCCCGGTGCATTCGATGCTCCGGGAGTTTCTCAAAGAGTACGGGGTGGCTCTCAACCACCTCACCCCGAACGCGCTCGTCCGTATGGGCCTTTTTATATGGCTCTACGAGACAGCGACCGGGCGGGAGCCCACCCTCCGCGCCTTCCGGTACTTCTATGAACCGGCGGCGCGGAGCTCCCACCTGGTGAAGGGAGGACCGAAGTCCCCCTTTGGCTCGGTGATGGTCCAAATGCTGCCCTCCCGGGTGGCGGACTACCCGGCGGCGGCCTCCCGGGACCACTGGGGGGACTGGCTCCGGAGGTGGTTCTACCTCCGGGTCCGGGACGAGGCGGTGGTCTACGCCCCGGAGCCTCCCACCTACAGCCGGTCATCCGCACCGAAGCCGCCGGTGTGGACGGACGAGGAGTTCGAGCTCCTCAGGAAGGTGGTGCTGGCGAAGAAGGCCCGCTCGATGCGGGACGCCGCGGAGGAGCTGGCGCTCCTGCGGCTTTCCCCCTTCTCACGCGGGGGAAGGGGGATCGGCATGGGCCCGGAGCAGCGGCCTCCGGTCAAGCCGGTGACGCGGTGTAAGTCCCCTGCATTTTTGTACTTGCAGTTTTTTATGAGAAATCGACTAACTTTTTACCTCTTGCAGTGCGCCCGTACCCGGCGGCGAGGGACAAGGCGGAGCACCTCCTGGGGAGGTACTTCGCCGACGAACACGAGCGCATCGTGCGCCTCGTGGGGGAGGGGCCTCCCCGGAACCTGGTGGCCGAGGCCTACGGGCTCAGGCTTCCGGAGAGGAAGCCCCTTCCCACCCCCGGGTCTCATAAGCGGGGGAAGGATGCGGCCGGGGGCTCGGAGCCCAAGAGGCCCCGGGTCCAAAAGACCCCCGCCCCGGCGACGACGCCGGTGAGGGCCCGGGACGCGGCTCCCGGAGCCGAACATGCCCGGGCGGCGCCCCGGGCAGAGGCGACGCCTCCGCCCCCGGAGGCCCCCGTCGAGGCCCGGGGGAAGGAGGTTGTTACCGGCGGGGCGGGGTCCGATTCCGCGGACTACGCCGCGTCGCCCGTTCGAGTGGCGCTCCTCTCGCCTCTCCCGGCGACATTGGCGCCGGAGAGGCTGGAGGTGAGGTTCTCGGAGGCGGTGCCTCCATGCCTCTGGCCGGTGGATGACGAGGGTGGGAGCCCCTCAGTCTTCGAGGTCCCCCCGGAGCAGGAGGCTCCGAGGGCCCTCTGGCCTGGGGCGGGGAAAGGCCCGATGATCCCCCCTCGGGCGGAGAACCCCTCCCAATCTTCGTCTTCGTCTTCGGAGGAAACTTCGTCGACAAAGACGCCGGCGACGCCGGCCGTGCTCCCGGATCCCGAGGTCCGGGGGCCCTCCCCCGGCCGCGACAGGAGGACCGGGCAAGATACCTCCCTACTTCCCGCGGGGGAGGTGGCCCGCTACGCGGAGGGCCTGCACAACCGGAAGGTGCAGGCATTCGTAGCAGGAGGAACGCTCCACGAGCGTTTTGAGGGGCTCGAGTCCCTCGGAGCCCAGGTAACCCGAGCTCTCAACACCTCGGCTTTTTTCCTGCACTTGAGAATTTTCTAACTCTTTATGTATTTTGTAGGTAGCGACTGTTACCTGGGGACTTGAGCAGCGGGTCACCCGGCTGCTCAAGGAGGCGGAGAGCCGGGCCGCCGCTTGCGTGGAGCAGCGGGAGGCGGCCCTCCGGGAGCGGGACGAAGCTCTTGATGAGCTGTCCCGGGCCCGGGCGCAGGTGCACCTTTCGGAGGGCGCCTACATCCGCCTCCGAGAGGAGGCCAAGGTGCGGGAGAAGGCGCTCCGGGAGCTCGAGAGCTCCAGCGTCCGGGCGCTGTCGGACGCGGGCCGCTCCGTCCGCTCGGCCTTGGAAGGCCTAGGCGTTAGCCTGGGTTCCGGAAGCGGGCCGGAGGTGCCCCCGGCGACCCTCGCGGAGGCTGTGCGTTTTCTTAACGCACAAGTCTCCGCCATCCCGGAGGCTGCGGACGTTCGGGCACGGGGCCGGGCGATCCCCGTCATAGCGGCCGCCGCGGGGCTCGTTGACTACCGGGGTGTTGGCGCCCGGGCGATCGGGGGGCGCATCCCCCGGAGCTTCCCGGAGGCCTTCGAGCCAACGCGCCGGGAGGTGGAGCTGCTGGCGGAGGGGTTCTACGACCGGATCATCCGGACGAGGTTCCCGACACCGGCGCCTCCGGCCGCGGATGCCCCTGCCCCGGCCACGGAGGAAGCTCCCCGGGGGGAGGACCCCAATGCTAAAGTATGAGCCTCCCCCGGGTCTTTAGCTAGGACCCCCTTTTTATTTTGTTAGACATTTTGATTCCGGTAGCTTCTTAGGAGAAGCCCCGGGCACTTGTACAAAAACATTTTGCAATGAAATATATTTGAAATTTTTCTAAGTCTTTGCAATGAAATGTTACCAGGGTTCCCGGGGGGTTACTCCCGGGCAACGGTCCGGGAGAGGCTCTCCGGGGGACGCCCAAGCGGCTTTGATTTTGCTGAGCCTTGTCTCCGGGGAGCGCGACGGGGGTACTGCCCGGGAGCCTGTCCGGTTGAGATGGCGCCCGGAGTGGCACTTGGATAATTTTGACAACAGCCGTGCTGAATTAACTCCCCCGCGCCCGAAGGCCCAGATGATACCTCCTCTCCGGATACTTCCGCCGGCTGGGTACGAGTTTTGGCCCGAAGACGTACTTCGGGACTCTCAGTGTCGCGTCTGGGCGCTGTACCGGGACTTGGCCCCGGAGCTGAGGGGGCGCCTCCGGGAGCTTTAGGCGTAGGGGCCTTAGGCTCGTAGAAAGTCCCCCGGGTTAGGACCCGGGTTGTATCATTTCCGAAACCCACCGGAGGGGGAAGATGTCCTCCGGGTTTACTGATCAATAAAGCACGTTGTTGTTGTTTCCTTTTATTGCGCGTCTTTATTTTCTTCTTGGATGGTCTGGACGACTCATTTTAATAAGGATGAGCTAAGTTTCTTCGTGGGTGACCCGGGGGCCCCCTGTCCCCCCCCCCACCCACAGCGGGCTGGAGGAGGCCTCCGCGCGCTGTGGGGGTAACAGGGTCCCCGGAGGGAGCATAACCTGTAGGAGAAATATTTTCTAAGTTAGAAAATTTTAAAGCGAGGTTTTCAAGGAGGGGACCTTCCGGGAGATAATCATCCGGTCGCCGTGGGAACGGGGAGCCGGGAATAAGGCCTTAAGCGGAAGGAATGTCCAAGAGAACCTGATGGGATTTCTAGAGGTGAGCTTCCTGGGAGACACTCGTCTGGTCGCCGTAAGAACGGGGAGCCGGGAATAGGGTCTTCGGAGAAGGAAATGCCCGAGAAATCCGACTTCTCCGAGAGACAATCGTCCGGTCGCCGTGAGAACGGGGAGCCGGGAATAAGATCTCCGGGAGGCATTCATCCGGTAGCCGTGAGAACGGGGAGCCGGGAATAACGTCGCTGGGGACCAATCATCCGGTCGCCGTGAAGACGGGGAGCCGTGAATGACGTCGACTCCCGGAGGAGGAAGATGGATCCCAATAAGCCGCAAGGGGCTGATCTTCCGGTCGCCGTGAGAACGGGGAGCCGGGAATAACGTCGACTCCCGGAGGAGGAAGAAAATCCAGAAAGCCATTAGACGTCCCGCTGAGGAGAGCGTCTACTCCCGGAGGAGGAAGTGCCCGAAGACGGGACTTGAGCGTTTGGGTAGGGGACTAATCTTCCAAAGTGACTCGTTACCACGGCCACTGTGACCGGGTTGCCGCTTACACCCTCAGTCCACGAGGGCTGGTCGTAAGCCGCCCTACGGGAGTGCAGGCTCCGTTGTAGGGACTTGTTGGGGCTGGCCCACTTCCTCGCGGGGAGGGCATCGCCGCTAGGGGCGGTAACGAGAAAGACCTGCAACGAGACAGTTGAAGAACAAAGGCTATGCATTTACTAACAAAATATAGAAAGCCCCCCCCTGCGAAACCGCGAAGGGGGGGGGGGGAAGGAAGCTACAGCGTCCCTCCTCCCCCACCGGCGTGATCGCTCCGGGGGAGGGGACAGGCCCGTAAGGCTAGACGTAGAACTTGCGAAGTAAACGCAAGTTCCAGGTGTGCTTCAGCTCCTGCTCTTGAAGGTTGGAGAGCTTGTAGGCCCCCGAGCCTAGGACAGCGGAGATCCTGTAGGGGCCCTCCCACTTGGGGGAGAGCTTACCTTGGGCTTGGGGGTCTGTGACGCGCTTGAGGACAAGGTCCCCAAGGCTGAAAGCTCTCTCACGCACGCGCTGGTTGTATGCGCGCGACATCTCGCGCTCGTAGATGGCGTGGCGGAGGAGCGCTCGGCGCGTTCCTCCTCCACGAGGTTGATTTCCAGCTGCCGGTTGTCTTCGTTGGCCCGGTAGGCTGCGGTCGAGGCTCCGTTCAGGAGCTCGACCCGCAGCGACCGGAAGCCGATCTCCGGGGGGAGGACTGCCTCCGCCCCGTAGACCAGAGAGAAGGGAGCACGCCCTGTGGCCCGGGACGGGGTCGTGCGCATCGAGCAGAGGATGCTAGGGAGCTCCTCTGCCCACGCGCCCCGCTTGGAAGCGGTTTGCTCGAGTCTCCGGCGTAACCCCTGTAGGATTACGCCGTTGACTCTCTCGACGGCCCCGTTGCTTTGAGGATGGGCCACTGAGGCGAAGTGGATGACGACCCCCAGGCCTTCGCAGAATTCCCGGAAATAAGCCGAGTCGAATTGGGTCCCGTTGTCCACGGTGATTTCCCGGGGGACACCAAAACGACAAACGACGTTTTTCCAGAAAAACCGCTGAACGGCCCGGGAGGTGATGCTGGCCAAGGGCTCCGCCTCGACCCACTTTGTAAAGTAGTCGACCGCGACAACCGCATACTTGTATCCTCCGGGCGCTGGGGGGAAGGGCCCTAAGAGGTCCATCCCCCAGCGCACGAAGGGCCAAGTGATGGGGATAGTCCGCAGCGCTACAGGGGGGAGATTCGAGCCCTTGGCCATCTTCTGGCACGCTTCGCACGCGGAGACAAGGTCTCGCGCGTCGCGCATGACTGTAGGCCAGTAGAAGCCCTGCCGAAGGGCCTTGGCGGCGATGGCACGCGGGGCTAGGTGAGAACCACAGCTCCCCGCGTGAATGTCTTCCAGGAGTTGAAGTCCCTCCGACCGGGGGAGGCAGCGCAGGAGGGCTGAAGCCCCCCGCTTGTAGAGCCTTCCCTCCAGCAGGAGATATGCCCGGGCTTTGGCCCGAAGGCGCTTAACCTCGGTCTCGTTGGGAGGGTCCCCCTCCCCCTTGATGAAGGAGATGAGGGGATCCATCCATGACGACGGCCGGACGATCTCGGCGACCTCCGGGACCGGAGGCTCGGGGCCTGCGTCCGCGGAGGCCACCGAGGGCTTCGTGATGATTTCCAAGAAGGCCCCCCTGGGGAGCGTTTCCTGGGCGCTTGCCGCCCGTGCCAAGGCATCGGCCCGGTCATTCTCCCTCCTCGGGATATGCCGGGCCTCAAGGCCGTCGAAGTGCTTCTCCATCTTCCGTACTTCCTGCAAGTAAAGACTTAGATTTGCGTCATGGCACAGGTAAGACTTGTCCATTTGGCAGACAACGAGCTGAGAGTCTCCCTTCACTAGTAGGCGCCGGATTCCCAGGGAGCGCATGAGGCGCATCCCGAGGAGCAGAGCCTCGTATTCGGCGACGTTGTTGGTTGCGGGGAACTCGAGCCGCGCGGCGTACTCGAGCTCCTTCCCCTCGGGGCTCCGGAGGACTACCCCCGCGCCAGCCCCAGCGAGACACAGCGACCCATCAAACAGCAGGGTCCAATGGTCACTGCGTCGGGGCGGCACAGGGAGATCTTCGTCCCCGGACCCAGAGGCGGGAGTCCATTCTGCGACGAAGTCGGCGAGGACCTACGACTTGATTGCGGAGCGGCCGGTAAGGGACAGGGAGAAGGGGGCAAGCTCGGCCCCCCACTTCCCAATCCGGCCGGTGGCTTCTTTATTCCGCAATACCTCATCCAGGGGGAGGGACGACGGAACGGTGATGGGGTGCCCCAGGAAGTAGTGCCGGAGCTTCCGGGACGCCATGAGGAGAGCGTAGCAAATCTTCTCCATCTCCGTGTACCGAGTCTTGGCCCCTTGGAGGGTTTCACTGACGTAGTACACGGGACGTTGCTGCCCCCCTTGCTCCTTCACCAAAACCGCGCTGACGGCGACGGGGGTCGCGGCGAGGTAGAGGAGCAAGGGCTCTTCCGGAGACGGACTCACGAGCATTGGAGGGCTCGAGAGGTACTTCTTGAGGTCGTTGAAGGCTTCCTGGGCCTCGGGGGTCCAGCGGAACCCCTCGAGCCCTCGGAGGATCTTGAAGAACTGGAGGCCCCGCTCCCCCGAACGGGAGACGAAGCGACTGAGCGCGGCCAGGCGGCCGGAGAGTCGCTGGACATCTTTGACGGAGCGCGGTGGGGGCATGTCTAGGAAGGCCCGGATCTTCTCGGGGTTTGCCTCAATGCCCCGTTGGGACACGAGGAAACCCAGGAGCTTCCCCCCGCGCACCCCGAAGGCGCACTTCTCCGGGTTGAGCTTGAGCCCGAACGCGCGGAGGTTGCGGAAGGTCTCAGCGAGGTCGTCGATGTGGGAGGCTGCACGGGGGCTCTTGACGACCGCGTCGTCTACGTAGACTTCGACGTTGCGGCCGACTTGCTCTTTGAAGACCAGCGTCATCAGGCGCTGGAAGGTGGCTCCCGCATTTTTGAGCCCGAAGGGCATGTGGCGGTAGCAGAAGGTTCCGAGGGGAGTTATGAAACTCGTCTTTTCCTCGTCCCCATCCGCCATCCGGACTTGATGGTATCCCGAGTAGGCGTCTAGGAAGCTCATCAGCTCGCACCCCGCGGTGGAGTCAACGAGCTGGTCGATCCGCGGGAGCGGGAAGTTGTCTTTGGGGTAGGCGCGGTTAAGGTCGGTGAAGTCCACGCACATGCGCCACTTGCCACTTGATTTCTTGACGAAGACGGGGTTTGCGAGCCACTCGGGGTGCAACACTTCCCGGATGAACCCCGCCTCTCGGAGCCGGGCTATCTCCGTCTTGATGGCTTCTTGACATTCGAGGGAGAGTTTCCTCAACTTCTGCTTGATAGGGGGGTGACCGGGGGTTACCGCGAGCTTGTGTTCAATAACCTCCCGGGCGACGCCCCGCATGTCCGAAGGCTTCCACGCAAAAACATCGGAGTTTTCGCGCAGAAAGGCTGCGAGTTGCGCTGCATGGTCTTGGGGGAGCTCTGCCCCGATTTGGACAGTTTTGTCCCTGCTGCCCGGGGACAGCGGGACCTTCCGGAGGCCCCCTTCCGGACGCGGCTTGAGGAGGGGCCTCCCAGGGGATGGCGCAGCGACGTCTATGTTCGGGGGGGGAGCCTCCCCCCCGGGTGCCTTGATCAGGTTGACGCTTCCTATTGTGGCAGCAGCTCGCTCGTATAGAGCACGGGCCATGTCTTGATCCCCCCGGACGTTGATCACGCCATGCGGCCCGGGGATCTTCATGCACAGGTAGTTTTGGTGGGTGGCAGCCCCCAGCCGATTGATCGTAGTCCTCCCCATAATCACATTGTAGGAGAAGGGGAGGTCCACTACGTCGAAGCGGACTAGCTCGGTCCGGTAGTTCTCCGGGGTGCCAAAGGTGATCGGGAGATCTACCTTGCCCACGGGGTGGATCGCCTTCCCCGGGACAAACCCTTGCAGAGGCCCTGCCGCTGGTTGCAGGAGCTTCTCATCCACCTGCATTTCCTTGAAGGTTTTGAGGAACAGGACGTCGGCGGAGCTTCCGCCGTCCACGAGGATGCGGGCCAAGTGGCAGTTGTAGATTGTCGCGGAGACAATGAGCGTGTCGTCGTGGGGGAAGCGAACCCCTCGCGCGTCTTCCGCTGTAAACGTGAGGGGGACGTCCGACCACTTGGGCGGCACGGACGCTTGTAGCACCCCCACTACCTTAACTTCTCGCGCGTACTCCTTGCGCTGGCGCTTGGAATCCCGCCCGGAGGCGGACCCCCCTACGATGACGTTGATGCGGCGCTGAGAAGTTTGAAAGGGGAGAGCGTCTGAAGGCTCCCCCTCCTGGACCTGCTGCCCCCCCGCGGGAGCGGGAAGGGCCGGAACAGCTGGCCGAGGGGGCAAGGAGGCCGGAGTCCCCCCCCCCCCCCTGCCCGCGCTGGTCGAGGAACGCCGCGAAGTGCTGCAGCAGCTGGTGGCAATCTCGGGTGGCGTGGGTACTGGACTCGTGGAAGCTGCACCACGGTCCTTCCCGGCTTCTCCCCACGGGGCCTTCGCGGCCGCGCGAAGATTGTCCTCCCCCATGGCCTCTCGGCTTGGGAAAGGGGCGGTTGCCCTTCGGGGGGTCGCGCGAGCCGCCTCCGCCCTCGAGGACAAAAGTGTCCCGAGGCCGTGGTTCGCTACGGCCCCCCTGCCTAGGGCGCCTGGGGGGATCCCGGGCCCCCCGCTCGGCGGGGGCAGGAGCCCCCTGGGTCTTCTTCCAGATGTCGTCTTCCTCCGCGCGAGCGTACTTTTCGAGTACGTTGAAGAGCTCGTCGGCGGAGGAGGGGCAGCTTCGAGAGAGTCTTCGGTGGAGTTCCCCCGGGAGGATCCCACTCTTGCAGGCTTCGATCACTGTGGAGTCCGGGACGTGGGCCACTTTGCTTTTTACTTGGGCAAAGCGCTTGAAGAAGCTTCTGATGGTCTCCCCGGTCCTCTGGCGCACTGTGTATAGCTGTGAAGAATCCAGGGGACGTACGTAATTTCCCTGAAAGTTGGCGCAGAACTCCCGCTTCAGCTGCGAGAAAGACTTGATGGAGCCCCCCTTCAGATTGTAAAACCAGGAGCGGGCAATGCCGGTGAGGTAGAGGGGGAAGACGTTGCATTGGACGCTGTCGTCCCCCCCCGCCGCGGAGATGGCTGTGGAGTAGATCTGCACGAACTCGTAAGGGTCCGCCTCGCCATTATAATGTTCGATGTGCGGGGGACGGTAGGGCCGCGACCATCGGATGCTGCGGAGTCTTCGACATAGAGGCTGGTTCGCCCCCTGCACTTCCCGGGGGGAGCCCCAGTCACTGTCTTCTTTAACGGGGGACGCCCCCTCGTTATCCGAGTCAGGTAGCGGCCCAAGAGGGCCGCCAGAGTGGTGGTGGCGACGCTTCTCTTCCGGGCCGGGACTGATTTCCTGGACGTCCGGGCTTCCCTCCGGGGAGGATGGTTCTTCGGCGGGTCTCTTCCCCCGACCGGTGCGAGAGCGAGGCTCCCTGCGACAACGACCGGGGGGAAGCTCTTCCCCGCGGCTGGGAGAATGCATTCGCTCGACCTCCCCCCGGGAGAAGCGGACTTGCTTCGCCGGGGGAGGGAGCTCCTGCACTGTAGCAGCCGGCCTGGAAGCTACCGGGGCCTGCTGGGGGGAGCCCCCTGCGACGGCCCCCGGGACCGGAAAGGGGGGAGCCCCTGCACCATCCGGAACCGGGGAGGGGGCGCCCGGGGCGGCGTTTGGATCCGAAGAGGGGGCCCCTGCGGCAACGACCGGGACCGGAAAGGGGGAAGCCCCTGCGACATCCGGAACCGGTGGCGGGTGAGCCCCCTCGGCGACGTCCGGGGTTGGGGAGCCAATGCGGGGGGAAATTCGCTGAGGCACAGGAGCTGCTCTGTCGACCGGCCCCGGTGCGGTAAATGCAACGCGAGGGGCGGGACTGGCTCCTGGCGTAGGAATAACCCCCGGCATGAAATGACCCCCCAGCCCCGGAAGCGGGCCGGGGACGGGGTACCCCCCTGGTGCCACGAAGGGCCCGGGCATGAAATAGCCTCCCGGCACCGGGACAGGCCCGGGTGCCGAGAAGTGTCCGGAAGTATATCCCGCGGGGGGAGGGAACCCCCCGGCGGGATCATACGGGGTAGACAGCCCCCCGGACGCCGGAGGGG
Source organism: Pharus latifolius (assembly GCA_019359835.1). Lineage (NCBI taxonomy): Eukaryota > Viridiplantae > Streptophyta > Magnoliopsida > Poales > Poaceae > Pharus > Pharus latifolius. Next base: position 39,221,733 of record CM033325.1, read on the forward strand.
CCGCTGGGTATCCCATAAACGGGGGCATGATCCCCGGATACGGGTGCGGCGAAAATGTGGGGGCCGAGGGCCGCGCCAACACACTAAGGAGCTCGTCCATAGAGCGCTGGGCGCGGAGCTGGCCCTCTACGAGAGCCTCCAGCAGGGCGTCCCGGGGAGCCGGGGGGGCCGTCGGGGGGAAACTTGTCCCGGCCGAGGTCCCCGCGGCCTCCGGGAGCGACCCGGAGGTGGAGGCACCTAGATTGAGAGGAAAGATGGGAGGCGGTACCTGGGAATGGTCGCCTCCGGACGGAAGCGCCGGAACAGCAGTGTCCCGGACGGGCAGCGCCAGGTCACCAGGACCGGCGTCACCGGGAAGGGCGCGGGCCCTTGTTCTCGGAGGAGCCATGGCGATTCGTCACGGGTCCCCACGGACGGCGCCAACTGTCGTGGTATTAAGAATACCCCGGCAGGTTTTGAAGACGATCCTAGCGGAGATTACGCAGCGCGGGTTGACCGGGTGACCGGTCCTCCCCCGCCGAACAAACACAAGAATTGACACGTGGATTTATACAGGTTCGGGTCCCGGTGGGGGCCCTAGTCCTGTCGACGCGCTCCCGACCGGAGTCGGCTGGGGAGGCTCTCTCCGGGGGAGAGGCTTCCGGAGCACGTCTGTGAGATTAGCTATTCCTAATAATAATGAACTGATCCTCTACAACAGAGGGGTACAAGGGCTATTTATAGCCCCAAAAAGAAGCAAAAAAACCTAAACTACCCCGGAAGCCACCGTCGGATTGAAGGGTAGGACCGTCCTTCTCCCGGTCAAACGTCTTGGATGCTTGACAGGAGGTCGCTGATTCCCGAGGCGTCCCTCGCGTGACCTGCACGTGATAAACAAACAGGGGTTTTACCTTTTAGGAGGGCGATGACGTCCGGGACATGCCCGGGGGGGACGGTCCCGGGGGCCAAATGGCGGCGCCCGGGACATGCCCGGGGGGCACGGTCCCGGGGGCCAAATGGCGGCGCCCGGGGCAGGCACCGGAGGCCACTGTCCCCGGGCCAAAGGGCGGCGCCCGGGACATGCCCGGGGGGCACGGTCCCGGGAACCAAATGGCGGCGCCCGGGGCAGGCACCGGAGGCCACTGTCCCCGGGCCAAAGGGCGGCGCCCGGGGCAGGCACCGGCGGCCACTGTCCCCGGGCCAAAGGGCGGCGTCCGGGACATGCCCGGGGGGCAAGGTCCCGGGAACCAACTAGCGGCGCCCGGGGCAGGCACCGGAGGCCACTGTCCCCGGGCCAAAGGGCGGCGCCCGGGACATGCCCGGGGGGCACGGTCCCGGGAACTAAATGGCGGCGCCCGGGGCAGGCACCGGAGGTCACTGTCCCCGGGCCAAATGGCGGCGCCCGGGACATGCCCGGGGGGCACGGTCCCGGGGGCCAAAGGGCGGCGCCCGGGACATGCCCGGGGGGCACGGTCCCGGGAACCAAATGGCGGCGCCCGGGGCAGGCACCGGAGGTCACTGTCCCCGGGCCAAATGGCGGCGCCCGGGGCAGGCACCGGAGGCCACTGTCCCCAGGCAATCATGAACTTACCTGGACTTGACCGCGTGGAGATTTCCCCCAACAGATTTAGAGTCAAGGGGAGATTTGTTGGGATATGACTCTATCTCCTAATCCTATTCTATCTCCTATCTCCTAATCATATTCTATCTCCTATCTTCTAATCCTAATCTATCTTCTATTTCTTTTGGCCTATAAATAGGCACCCCATGTACTCTGTAATTTTGAACCATTATATTGATTTGTTTCTTCGTGGTTTTTTCCCTTTCACCTTGAAGGGGTTTTTCCACGTTAAATCCTGTGTCACTTTCCTAACACCCATAACTATCTCCTCCCCGACCGCCGAATGGATATGAAAGTCCCACAACTACAACAGATTAGAAAGCTATGGATATTATAAGTTCAAATAGCAAGGCCTGAGAGTGGTGCCTAGCAGTATGAAGTCATTTGTTATATAGCGAGAAAAATATACAGGAAACAAGCATGAATTTCAAAGCATAATGATCAAATATAATAAAAAATGGGACAAGACAAAGCCATTATATGTTCTACTTAGAGGTACATATCCATCATATTAATTAGATACACAAGGAACCCATATTGATCAATATAATGGACCTTGATTATAACATACAAATCTTAAGTATCAACACAACTATCGGAAGACAGGTTTTCCGGTTTCTTGTGTGTTGGTCTCACGTCGGAACTTTCCGCATCAACACTAAGTCATAGGCTTTGTCTTGCAAAACTGGCTTTCTTGCATTTCTTTCGTCTCGATCAAGCATTTGTACTAGCATGTGTGGCATGACGCTTGTATTAGTATCATAGTAGGAATTTTTTTAGACATAATTGAGGACATGTCTTTTTCTTGCCAGAGATGATGCACGAACATCCAATACAACTTGTCCACTGTTTTTCTTTGATCTGCTTCCGTCGACCGCATCAGCAGACCGACAAAAGCATCCAGCATCATCGTGTAGAGTAACTCTACCCGACAATCTGACACAAAATTTCCACCACAAGAAGACACAAATCCCAATAGCCGTGCAGATGCCACATAAGTGATGACCCTCTAAAAAACCATCACTATTGTAAATTTTGGTGATCCGCCACCAATTTAGTGTCTCGTTTTAATGATTTTCACGTAGTGGTAACACCTATGCTTGCACGGTGTATTGTTTTAATTTTCTCCTTCTACAATGAATTAGGATGACAGTTAGGCTGCCAGTTTTTTTTAAAAAGTTTTGTCAATATTGTCTTTATCCATATTCTACCATTGGATGTATAAAAGAAGGCTGCGAGTAGGGGACGGACGTCCGTCCCCAACACACTTCCATCGGACGCTTTGCGCAGCCCAGACAGCCCACGAACGGTGTGTCCAGCCCAGCCAGCCTTCCACCCACCGAAACAACTCGGCGTCCACCGAAACAACTATCTGCCCGCATTGTTTCAACGTTGCGCGCGTTGTCTCGGCCTTGTTTTCTCAAGCTGACGCAAACACTGACATAACGAAGATTCCGTTTTTCTTTTTTTTCTTTCAACAGTAGTAGATTTTGATTGGGTGCTCCAATCCACAATCTGTTTGCACCGACGTGTTCCCCTCATTTTTATGAACAAAACAAGACCGATGTTGCCATAAAAATTTTTATTGAAACAATGTGTTTCTCTAGTGCAACAATTAGTTTAGTTTATTGAAACAATATAGGTAGCTTGCTGAAACAATTAGTTTATCTAGTAAATGCATAACCGATTGCGACAAGTAGTTTAGCCTATTGGAACAATATATATATAGCATGCTGAAACAATTGGTTTAGCTTAAGGAAACAATATGTCTGGTCTGCTGGAACAACTAGTTTAGCCTATTGGAACAATATGTTTGATCTGCCGAAACAATTATTTTAGCCTATTTTGAACAATATATCTAACCTATTGAAACAACTGATTTAGCCTATTGGAACTTTTTTTTGATATGCTGAAACAATTAGTTTAGCTTATTGGAACATTGTTTAGCCTCCTGAAACAACTGGTTTAGTCTATTAGAACAATATATATAGCCTGCTGAAACAGTTGGTTTAGCCTAAGGAAACAATATGCCTGGTTTGTTGGAACAACTAGTTTAGCCTATTGAAACAATATGTTTGATCTGCCGAAACAATTATTTTAGCCTATTGGAACATTTTTTTGATATGCTGAAACAATTAGTTTAACCTATTGGAACAATGTCTAGCGTCCTGAAACAACTGGTTTAGCCTATTGGAACAATTTATTTAGCCTGATGAAACAATTTATATAATCTACTGGAACAATATGTTTGGTTGCTGAAACAAAATTTGTAGAGCCTGTTGGGACAATCTATATAGTCTATTGAAACAATTTGTGTAACCTATTGAAACAATATGTTTGGCCAGTTGAAACAATTACTTTAGCCTACTAAAACAACATGTCTAGCTTGTAGAAACAATTTATGTAACCCCTATTGAAACAATATGTTGGGTTGTTGAAACAATTAGCTTGTCTATTGGAACAATATATCTAGCCTTCTAAAACAATTAAAATTAGTCTATTGGAGCAATCTGTATGAACTGTTGAAACAATTTGGTCCATGGAAAAACAAAATATTAAAAAATATTAAAAAAATAGAAAACTATTTAAAATGAGTTTAGTAAGAGTTTAGATGAATTATGAAATTTGTATTGTGCATTTTGGACTCCAGATGAAATGTATACAAAAAAGTGAAAATTAAAAATAGAAACAAGATGAATGCAGTTCTTTATCCAGTATAGCCCCAGACAGTGCATGCTCGTGTGTGGATGCAAGTGCTGGCGAGCTAGTTCGTGCAGCGGCGTGCTGTGGTTGGTTGGCCGCATGAGTGCTAATTGCGTAGCCAGTGCTAATCACGCGGCTGGGAACTAGGAAGGCCGCACGGGATGTTGGGCCACGTGCGCGGGACTGTCCGACGCGTCGGACGTCCACTTACAAGCAATTCCCATAAAAGAACTAGAAGCAATTTCTTATCTTATTCGTTAGTGATAGAGATGAGAGATATAAATTATTTTCTCTCTTATCCTCTTTTATGAATGTGATTATACATATATCACCGAAACCTGTTTTGCGCATCTTGCTCAAATCAATGATCGGATCGGATTAGATCGTCAGTCGTGACTGTCCCAACATCCTTCGCGGGGTGCCCCGTCCCCGTTCCTTTCGTGAGCCTGGACGGAGCGGCAGATCATTTTCAGCTCGTGCTATGAGAGTGAATTCCATTGTCCCGGGCTCCAGACATCACGCTCCATAAGAGGATCCCTATCTAACCCCTTAAAGAGTCCAAGATTTCATTTTGTTTGCTCCTGAGATATTTCTTGTGTTGGTTAAAGAGTCCAAGACAACACGCAACCCCTTCGAGCCGCTTCACTACGCCGCACAAGGCGACGGGCGAGCACGGCTGCCGGAAGCTATGACGGTAAGGAGACGTAGCTGTGAGCAACGGTTAAGGCTCACCGGTAGGAAAGTACACGGTGTTCATAATGCCAATATCATTTATGCTTTTAATTACGCAAACAACATAATCATTCTGTCTTTTAATTATGCCAATATCCTTGTGTGTTGGTCTCACGTCGGAACTTTCCGCATCAACACTAAGTCATAGGCTTTGTCTTGCAAAACTGGCTTTCTTGCATTTCTTTCATCTGGATCAATTTGTACTAGCATGTGTGGCATGACGCTTGTATTAGTATCATAGTAGGATTTTTTTTTAGACATCCTTGAGGACATGTCTTTTTCTTGCCGGAGATGATGTACGAACATCCACTACAACTCGTCCACTGTTTTTCTTTGATCTGCTTCCGTCGACCGCATCAGCAGACCGACAAAAGCATCCAGCATCGTCGTGTAGAGTAACTCTACCCGACAATCTGACACAAAATTTCCACCACAAGGGGAAACAAATTCCAATAGCCGTGTAGATGCCACATAAGTGATGACCCTCTAAAAAACCGTCACTATGGTATGTTTTGGTGATCCGTCACCAATTTGGTGTCTCGTTTTAATGATTTTCACGTAGTGGTAACACCAGTGCTTGCACGGTGTATTGTTTTAATTTTCTCCTTCTACAATGAATTAGGATGACAGTTAGGCTGCCAGTTTTTTTTTTAAAAAGTTTTGTCAATATTGTCTTTATCCATATTCTACCATTGGATGTATAAAAGAACTAGAAGCAATTTCTTATCTTATTCGTTAGTGGTAGAGATGAGAGATATAAATTATTTTCTCTCTTGTCCTCTTTTATGAATGTGATTATACATATATCACCAAAACTTGTTTTGCGCATCTTGCTCAAATCAATTGATGTCCCAACGGCCTTCGCGGGGTGCCCCGTCCCCGTTCCTTTCGTGAGCCTGGACGGAGCGGGCAGATCATTTTCAGCTCGTGCTATGAGAGTGAATTCCATTGTCCAGGGCTCCAGACATGACGCTCCATAAGAGGATCCCTATCTAACCCCTTAAAGAGTCCAAGATTTCATTTTGTTTGCTCCTGAAATATTTCATGTGTTGGTTAAAGTATATCACACTATGATGTTGCCCTTTTTCTCCGGCAAGTATGGCATTTACTGCAGCAATATGGCTTACCGCCTTCAACGTGACTCACGCCAACATTGAGTCCATTGGTGAGTGGTGGGATGAGCAGCTTGGTGGGAAGAAGGCATGCATGCGAGATAACGGGATCCTACTCTGTGTGACTTGGCACCTTTGGATAGAGCGGAAATGCGGAATAACCGCATTTTCTGTCAATCAAGAGGTGGCCAAATGAGGTAGCATCGTTGGTTGTAGATGATTGCGTTGTTTTCTCATTGATTGTCGTTCCCTAAGCCACACTAAGCGGCGCAGCTGTAAGGCTACGGCCGGGTGGACTTTCACTATGTACTCTTCTTCTTTTATATATACATCAATGGAAGTATGCAACTCACCTATTCTTCAAAAAAAAAGTATATCACAATAACTGCTTATTGTGTGAAACATATATTTCGCAGAAAAAAGATGTTATGGCTCTGTTTCCCTGCATATGTAGATGGTAGTGGGTCCAAATTATAATGGTGTAGATTTAGTTGAAGAGTTGTAGCCATATAAGATTGAAAGAGTTTGTTTCAATAGTAGCCTTATCTTCAACCGAATCAAAATCTATCAGAACATCCTATGAGCTATTCAAAATCTAGAGACTTAACGTGCACGGCACAGATACAAACCGGATCTTTACTTCCATGGAGGTAGCGGAAGATGTTGTTGATCCCCTTCAAATGCCTTTGGGTAGATTCTGCACTGTATCTTGCTAGCCAATTTACAGCGAACGCAATGTCCGGCGGAAGGGATCTAGCGAACATGAAGGGGGTGAAACAGGAGCTTTTAGCACTAATTTTTGGTTTTTATATTTTTAGTCAAATTAAATCAGACACCTACCGATTAAATCCTAACAAGTCTATGATCTGGATGAGCGAAAGCTAATCAGTAGATCGAAAGCAATTAAATAAACAAGTGCGAAACGTAATGCGGGAAAAGTAAAGGGTCATGAGGCAACCGATAAGTTTTCCGAAGTTCAGAGCATAGCTCCTACACTCCGTTGAGGCTAGCAATCGACAAGTCAAATGCTGGGTCCCTATCGACCCTATGCCTCACTCCAGTGTGGTGGCTCTTTAGCGTGAACGCCCGAGGTGAACACCGATCCCCGATACAATGCGAAACAGGACCGACCTTCACGAAGAAGGATTTTGTACACGGTGACCCGGAGACCCTTGAACAAAGATGATGTCGTTGTGCGGCCTTAGTCGACAGCACCGTGGGAAGCACGGCGACCTTCCTGAGGAAGGGTTTTGGTGTCCCGGCATCCTTGGACGAAGTCCGGCGTCGCGGAGGTTGTAGACGTTCATGGGCCTTCGATGGACAAAGATAATGCACCCCGTCGGCGTGCCGACGGTGACTCCATACCACGCGAGGGTTTAGGCTTGGTGTAGTGGAAGTAGTGGTACGGCTTGCCGAGGACTCGACGTTGAAGCGCTTGGGCGTGGCGGTGAGTTCTTCCTCCGGTGGGACGATGCCAAAGAGCACACAAACCCAGGGAACTCACCCTCACATGTACCAGTGATGACAGAGACAAGACCGGGAAGAGGGAATGGCTTGCTCCTCTTCTGATTCCCTCTCTCACCCTCTTCTCCCTCTCTCTCTCTCTCAAGCTCTAGGGCATATGGGACAGATGGAGGCTATGGGGATGAAGCACTCCACGGAGGAGGAGCTCTCACACTAGCAAGGACCAAGGGTGGTTTCAAATGAGCTCTGTCTCAGATTTCTCCCATCCCCCACATCTCCTTATATAGACCCCACACGAGAAACTCACAAGAAAACGCGATAACCCATTAGATCTGGAGTTTACGGGCTCCGTCGGACCCGGACCGATCAACTACAGATCGGAAAATTGAATTTTATCGGACCCGGTCCGATTGCTGTTGGACCCGGTCCGGTGGGCTCGACAACACTAGGAAATTGCCCTGTTACCCAGCCGTCGGACCCGGTCCGACCAGCTCCAGAAAGCTCCACTTAAATGAACACTTAGCCAAATTTTGCAGTTTGCGAGCTTGTCGGACCCGGTCAGATGGACCGTCGGACCCAGTCTGATGGGATCCAGAAGCTCCCCCGGTCTAGGTCTTAGCCAAAAATCTTGCTTTGTCCTGTCCATCGGACCCAGTCTGACGGTGGTAGGACCCGGTCCGACCGGCTCCAGAAAGGTTTGGGTCTGGGGACTTAGCCAATTTCGCATGCCCAGCAGTCAGACCCGGTCCGACGGGGCAGAACTTCACTCACTTTTGGTTTTGGCTATCTCCCTTTCTCCTGACGTCACACCAAGGGTTGTTAGTCTCTTTTATCGGCTTGTGGACTCGGATGAGGATCAAGATGGCTTAGGCGGGATGTTTCGCGCCGAGAAAATATCAGACTTTGGACTTGGCACCTACGAAAACCTCGGACATGTGGAAAGTGACCTTAGATACTTTCAGGTCCTTTCAATGCTTTCTACCCGAAGCAAGCTACCCCGTGGACACCTGGCACTCTCGAACGCTCTCGACTTCGCTCAGAGAAGATAAGATCGATGGAATCGAGTACTCAGTGGGACTTGCCTGCCAAAGAAAGACCTGCACTTCACATCCAAGACGCACCAACACATACACAACCAAAAGCAAAAAGAACTAGGAAATCAAAGTCCTTAGCCTTGCGGTGTTGGAGCTTGGACACGTGTCATCAAATGCCAAAATCACCTACCAAGGGAATCCTTGGACTTACACTGGCCTAGTGCTATTCGCGAGATACATGAGTGCTCCAATTGCACTCAAGTACGGGAATTCAGCTCCCAGCACTTCCTCCCCCTCTTCTCTAGGCCTGTAAGGGTCTTGGTCTGCTTTCAATGACCTTCTGACCATAGAGGTTTTAGCAGGGTATGCCTTTTGCAAAGCCAAATCTTTCTAACACTTTCCGTGTGTAGGTCGATTGATGCACTAATATTTCTCCTTCAAAATACTCAAGCTGCAGGCCTAAGCAAAACTTGGTTTTTCTCAAATCTTTGATTTCAAACTCATACTTCAAGTATGTGCATGTTTCTTCAATCCCTTCATGTGTCCCTATGATGTTCAAGTCATCAACATATGCAGAGATTATACAGAACCCATTCAGGGATTGCTGTATAAAAACGCAGGGACAATCCTCGCTATTTGTGTAACCTTCCTTGCTTAGAAAATCACTCAAGCAGTTATATCACATTCCCCCTGACTATTTGATTCCATACAGTGATTTCTTAAGATTCACACTGTACAGTCCTCTATTTTTCTCATCTTGGTTCTTGGCAAGGATACCTTCAGGTATTTTACTATAAATGTCCGAATCCAAGTTCCCATAGAGATAAGCGGTCAAAATATCCATCAATTTCATTTTCAAATTTAAGTTCACTTCCAATGAGATCATGTATCTAAAGTTAATTCCTCCCATGACCGAGGAATAGGTTTCTTCATAATCAGCCCCAAGACATTGAGTGAAACCTTGAGCGAACAACCTTGCTTCGTAACTTACAATTTCATTATTTTCATTTCTCTTCCGGACAAATACCCATTTGTAACCTATAGGGTGTATATGGGGTGGTGCGCGGTACACATACCCAAACACTTCTCTTTTGTCCAGAGACGATAATTCCGCAGTAATTGCTTTTTCCATTCTTCCCAGTCAGGCCGTTTATTGCACTCTGCGAGAGATACAGACTCGGGATCATTATCAATGATCAAGGCATTTTTCTTTGCGAAATTTATGTCTATGTTGGTTGTTGCGCTATTTATGCATTCACCTGTTAATACAAAATTTATGGCAATTTCATCATTGGATGCTTCTTACATTTCAACTTGCACTTCGCCGCTATTTCCTATTACTGTGGCAAGTTCCTTTAGGTTTTCATCACCAATGAGTGCGCGCACATTTGAATTAGCGGTTTCATTTACAAGAAGGTTTAGGTCCGGAATGCCTTTCTTCATATGCTCCTTCCCGGTGCCATGTCTTGACTAGCTCCCCTTCTTGCTTTGGGGTATTTTTGTGATTGGCTGCGGCAATTCCTCTTGTGCCCTCTTTTCCCTGGATGTCTCCGAGTACTTGGGATTTGAGAAGCCAGAGTTCCTGTTCTTTTATTCTAAGTCCTCTGAACAGGATTGGGTATACCTTGAATTCTTTTTGGTATTTCAGCCCTCTCTAGTACATTTCGTGTAGGAACATGAGACTTAACCATGCTCTTCAGATCATAAAAATGATCAGGCAGTTCATTTGCTAAATTCTGCAAATCAATTATCTTTTGGAATTTTAGGTTTGCTTCCTTAGTGCGGGGGTCATGAGCGGGGATACTAGTGGATTGACATATGATTTCTCGGCATTTCTCATCCAAAGGTTGATTTCTTCCCCCTAATGATGGGAAATGACCCTCGTCAAAAATGCAATCAGCGAATCAAGCTGTATGCAAATATCTCGTCATGGGTTCAAGATACCTAATTGTGGATGCACTCTCATAACAAATGTATATACCAGTTTTCCGGAGAGGACCCATTGATGCTCGTTGTGGAGGCGGTATAGGTACATATACCATGAATCCAAATTTTCTAAGGTGGAAAATTTTTGAGATGACCCCTTGCACAAGTTGCATAGGTGAATGGATGTTGTATGCCGATGGTCGAAAATTGATGAGTGCTGCTGCGTGCAGGACTACATGCCCCCAACATGTGTTACGCAAATTACAACATTGCAAGAGTGGTCGAGCAATGAATTTAATTCTTTTAATCAAATCATCTGCTAGTCCATTTTGCGTGGACATGCGGTACTGAGTGCTCAACTGCAATCCCCAGCGCGGTACAATAATCATCAAATGCCTTAGAAGTAAATTCACCGGCATTGTCCATTCGGATGGACTTCACACGATGATCGGGGAATGTTTTCTTAATTCGGATAATCCGCGAGATCAGCTTTATAAAAGCATGGTTTCTAGTTGAGTTGATAGTAAGCATACATGCGACCATTTTGAGGAAGCGTCTATTAAGACCATAAAGTAGCGAAATGGCCCTGAGAGGGGCTGAATTGGGCCACAAATGTCTCCATGAATGTGTTTCAGTAAGGCATGGATTTCATTATTGACCTTCACAGGAAATGGTGTAGTTATTAATTTCTGAGTGGCGCATGCATGGCACACAAAATCTTCTTGATTTGCAAAAATTATTAACATTCATAGAGTGACCGTGTGAGTTGTTTATAATATTTCTTATCATTCTATGACCAGGGTGACTGTTGACACCCAAATTTGGCAGAGAATCGGATGTTGAGTTGGGCCAGAATTATCAGGATCTGGGCCTGATCAGATTTTTGGACTAGTCAGAATATGGGCTCAAAATGTCGATGAAGAAACGTGTCATCAAGAATATTCCGATGGTACTTTTCTGAAAAACGGACTCCTAAGCCTTGAACAGTTTAGGAAGACCAAGCCGTGTCGCTTCAGGTCCAATCGGTATCGGTTGTAGTTCAATCGGTATCGGTTTTATGTAATTCTAGTATAAATAGGGACCCGATGGGTCGTGTAAAGAATCAATCGAATCAACTCAACATACACAAAACCAATCTCATCGAATCCGATCGACCCCGTCGAAAGGTTCAACCTCAGGTAAAGCTGTCTCGATGTAAATCGATCCTTTGCATGTTGTATCGTATGCATGACTGCCTCGATTCCGATCTCATGTATACAAAGCATGCTATGACTATCTCGGTTTACCGATCTCTAGTATGGACACATAGTACACTGTCTCGTTAATTTGATCTGTGCTATGTATTTATCTTCGCATTATTAATCGATGGATGCTTTATGATTGAAATTCTCTTTTCCAATGCATATGACTGTCTCAACTCCGATCGATCTTATATGTGTTTGCTTAGGGTTTCTAGTGAATAATGCATTTACCGATTGGTATTGTGTTTACCTGGCAATTCCGATAGTTAAATATGTTTCTGCATGTTATCTCTTAAAATTCGACGTATGCGACTGTCTCGACCTTGATCGATCTCACATATGATTGTTTTAGGATATTACATGTTTAGATGTATTTTCCGATTGGATTTGTATCACTAGATTTCTAGGACTTTGGTCGGATTATGTGGTTTCGCTGTGGATTAGGTCTAAATACTTTCTGGGCTAGACCCATATATTGGATCACTACATAGTTAAATCTAATAAGTCGATTAAGGAAAATGTGGCTAGTTTAATCATAAAAAATACCAAAAATAATGAAAGAACTTGAGCTTTACTGATTTATCATATAATCTGCTCTATCGGAAATTAAGCCAATAGATTAGTTACATCGGTTTATTGAAAGCCGATGCGTTTCAAAACCTAATCTGGCTCTTTAAAAGCCGATTAGGGTCAAGCCACTGATAAACTTTTCTTCCTTATCGATTGCAGGTCAAATCGTTTGGCCCGCTTGGTTTTTGGTTGCGACGCTAGCCCTGACTAGACGCTTCCGGGTGTGTTCGCGAAAGTGTCACGCTTTTGCGTCAACACACTTTTTGGCACGCCCGGTGGGACTCAAAGAATCATCATCGACATTGCATGACACGTATTGACAAAGAGGCGATGGATGAAGCTTCCAAGTTTGCTGCTGACGCTGTTACAATGGAGGAATTGAGTGCTGAGCAAAAGAAGGAGCTTCAAGATCGGCTTTTTGAGCTCAATGAAGAAAATATGAAAAGGATGCTTACATGTTATCGGAAAACTCGTAGTGGGAAAATTACCAAGGCCTCTGTTGGGGATCCGCTAATTACTGAGGATTATTCCGATATCATAAGAGAGTAGGTCAACACTTCAGTTTACCGATCATTGATGGATCAATCATCGGTTTTGGGTCAGATTGTGGATGACAGGATCAACGCTGCATGGCAGAAACTTCTTGCGGGGCAAGCTCCTCCTTTGACCAATACTCAAGGGGTTCGGATAAATCCTCCTGCAACTTCACCTGTCTAGAATCTAATTGCTCAATTCTCAAATCAGGCGGGTTCATCGCAATATGTTCCACCTCAGCCTCCAACAGGAATTTTTAGTACACCTCCACCAGCTTTTCCTACTGCATCAGGTGCTTACAATACTTCCCCAATGATAAATCCGATGTCGGCTTTACAGAACAATCAGGCTTTGGTACCATTGGCAAATCCGATGCCTCATCAGCCGATTGTGCAAGGAGGACATGAGAATCTTGAAGAAACTACAAGGAACTTGGTATTCAATATGATGAGGTAGTGTGGAATAAACGCTCCTAAGATCGCTCCAAGCTACACTATGCCGTATCCATCGGCATTTAATGACACGGAATTTCCTTATAAGTATTGAGTTCCCGATTTCGCCAATGCCAAATTCAGCGGAAGTGACAGCACCTCTACCCGCGAGCACATTGCAAGGTTCATTATGCTAATCGGAGATGCTGCCACAAAGGATACACTTAAATGCCGATTGTTCCCTCTCTCTATCGGGATCGGCTTTTAATTGGTTCACTTCGCTTCCTCCTAACAGCATCACCTCTTGGACGGATTTGGAGAAGAAGTTTCATGAATACTTTTACTCTGGGGAAAACGAGGCAAGAATTACCGATATCATGATGATCAAACAGAAATATGGTGAATCGGTAAATGATTACTTACGTCGGTTTAGGGAGGTAAGAAACCGATGCTATAGCCTTTCACTGCCCGACAATGAGTTGGCGGAATTGGCTTTCAAGGGATTGCTTCCTGTGAATCAGAAGAAGGTGGGCAACCAAGAATTTGCAGATATTTCTCATCTGGCTCACAAAATCGCGATTTATGAAAGCCGATTCTCTGAAAATACTTATCCTAATCAGAAGGAATATCGGAATAACAGCAATAATAAGGGAAAGGATAAAGCTATCAACATGGTGCATACTGAAGAAGTTTCCGATTCTGATAATTCCGATATCGAAGAAGCTGAAGCTTATGTGGCAGAATGGGTGAGTAACAAAAGAGAATTCGAGCTAAGTTGGATAAAGCCAAAGGGATCTGAGAAAGGCAAGTTTTCCTTTGACACTTCCAAATGTGATCGGATTTTCGATCATCTGTTGCAAGAAAAACAGATTCGGCTTAAGCAAGGGCATATTATTCCCCCACTCGAAGAATTAAAGAAACGGAGATATTGCAAGTGGCACAATTCATATTCCCATGTTACCAACGAGTGCAACACGTTCAAACAGATTATCCAGAAGGCGATTGATGAAGGGCAATTGCGTTATCAAAGCAAGGCTTCAAAAGTCGATACCGAGCCTTTCCTAGTCGGCTTTATTGGTATGGTGGATATTTTGAAAATAAAAGCCGATGATATCCCAGAAAGCTCTAATCGGCTTAAGGTGCTCGTTGGTGCTAAAAGGATCGTGGTGGAAGAAAAGCCAGAGCTTAAATTCCGATCAATTGAACCATGAAGGAGTGAAAAAACCGATAAGAAGTATGGGAGGAATAATGACCCGATCAGAAGGACGAGACCAACATTTGATCAATTGATGGATAAGTATGATCGGATGGCCAAGAATCCACCAGAAAGGAAATTTCGACCAAGGACTCCTGAACCGATTCTTCAAGAAAATCAACAGAATCAGGATTGGGAGATGCAACATTGGGAGTGTCCTTTTTTCCGATACTGTTGGGAAGAGATGTCTTTGCCCACTATTGAGAATTGCCCAATGAACCATTTGTTCGCTCCACCAATAAAGAGGACATCGGTAAAAAGCCGATTGGTGTTTCCCGAAGAAAGAATTAAAGAAAATCCGATTGATAGAAAAACTGAAGTGCATCGCCCACCTAAGGTATCACTGCCACGATGGTGCCCAAGTGGAATTACTAAGTCCCAGAAGCGCCGCTTACAACGGATGAGGTGCACTGATGCAAAAGAAGCCGAAGTTGAGAAATTCAGGGACACACTGCTGGAGCAAGTAAAGCCGATGAAACCGGCTAGGGGCAAACAGGAATGGAGGCCAAAGTTAAAATTGGCTATTAATACCGATCCAATAGCCGATGAACGTACACTAGATACTAATATGGTTTGCATTTTGCCTCGGGAATTCATGTGCGACTATGAAGAAGATGCTGCTGAACTCATCATTGGAGCTGAAGATGCAGTGTTTAAAAAACCAGAGAATTCCCGATTACATCTGAAGCCACTATTCGTCACAGGATATGTCAATGGAAAACTGATATCAAGGATGATGGTGGATAGTGGGGCTACTGTGAATTTGATGCCTTATTCCGTTTGTCGGAAACTTGGGAAATCCACTGAGGATCTGGTGAAGACCAACATGGTGCTTAGCGATTTTAATGGAAATCCGACAGAGGCTAAGGGAATACTGGTAGCTGAGCTTACAGTTGGTAGCAAGACAATTCAGACAGCATTCTTTGTGATTGAAGGTAAAGGAAACTATAATGTGCTGTTGGGAAGAGACTGGATACATGCCAATTTGTGTATTCCATCGACTTTGCATCAATTGTTGATCCAGTGGGTCGGTGATCATATTGAAGTGGTAAAAGGAGAAGCTTTAACAGCAGAAACCGATCATGTGGATATTTACGACAATCTTGAAGCATTATCGGGAAAACCTTTGGATGATTGTGACTTTGTCAGTTTTAGTAAGTCAGGCTTTAAGCCGACAACACTAGAATCTCAATCGGTTTATCAAGGAAACGAGGGTTTTTTATGGGAGCCGCGGCACTAGAGGGGATGGAGCATAAGTTGGGCCAGGGTTTCATATCGGCTGATGAACTTGAAAAAGTCGATATTGGTACTGATGGAAAGGAAAGGCCCACTTATATCAGTAAAAAGTTGTCACGGGAATGCAAAGATCGGCTTATTCAAATTCTTAAAGATCGGGTTGATTGTTTCGCTTGGGAATATCATAAAATGCCTGGTTTAAGCCGATCCATAGTTGAACACAAAATCAAAATGAAGCCTGGGTTTCGGCCAGTGAAGCAAGCTCCAAGAAAGATCAGTTGGAAAATTTACGATCAAGTGAAGGCTGAAATTCAGAGACTTTTAGATGCAAAGTTTATTCGGCCTTGCAAATATGCCGATTGGATTTCTAGCATTGTGCCTGTGGGGAAGAAAGATTCCGATAAGATTCGGGTCTGCATTGACTTTCGTGACTTGAACAAAGCAACATACAAGGATGAATATCCGATACGGATTGCTGATCGGCTTATTGATGCCGCATCTGGTAATCGGATTATCATTTTTTTGGATGGCAATGCTGGGTACAATCAGATTTTTATGGCTGAAGAGGACGTGAGCAAGACCGCATTTCGATGTCCTGGTGCTATCGGTTTATTTGAATGGGTAGTAATGACTTTTGGCCTGATCAGCACTGGAGCTACATATCAACGAGGTATGAATTTAATTTGCCATGACTTGATCGGAAAATTAGTTGAGATCTATATCGATGATGTGGTGAATAAGTCCCAAGAAGAGGAACAACATTTAGCCGATATTGTAACTGTACTGGATCGGTTTAAGAAGTACGGCATGAGGATGAACTCAAAGAAGTGTGTATTTGGAGTATCGGCTGGGAAATTTTTGGGATTTATGGTCCATGAATGTGGAATTGAAGTACATCCTGATCGAGTAAAGGCGATTTTCAAGACCAAACCTCCTGATTCAAAGGTTCGTCTGCAAGAACTGATCGGTAAAATCAATTACTTGAGAAGGTTCATATCAAATTTATCGGAAAAGATTATCCCATTTTCCCCACTGCTTAAGTTGAAAATTTCCGATAAATTTGTATGGGGACCAGAGCAACAGAAAGCTTTTGATGACATTAAGGAATATTTGGTCAATCCACCTGTTCTGGTTGCCCCAAGAGAGGATTTACCGTTCAAACTCTATTTATCGGTATCGAAAAATACTATAGGGGCAGTTCTGGTTCAAGAAATCGATGGGAAAGAACAAGCAATTTTCTATTTGAGCCGTAAATTGCTTGATCCAGAAACCCGATACACTGTTGTGGAAAGATATTGTCTTTGCTTATATTTTGCTTGCACCAAATTAAGGCATTATATGTTGGGAACAGAATGCAAAGTAGTATGTCAAACTGATGTGATCAAGTACATGCTCAATGCTCTAATCATCAAAGGACGTCTTGGAAAGTGGGCATACACCCTCATCGAGTTTGATTTAACATACGAGTCTCCAAAAGCCGTCAAGGGGCAGGCATTAGTCGATTTCATCACACACCATCGGGATATTAATCTATCGATTTTATTGCCATGGGTGATGTTTTTCGATGGATCGGTTTGTGAAAAAGGTTGTTGTATCGGTATCTTCATAGTATCGCCTAGAGGGGTTTCATACAAATTTGGTGTTACTGTGAATTTTGGACTAACCAACAATCAAGTGGAATATGAGGCATTGATCCAAGGATTGGAATGGTTGATTCAAGCTGGAGCAATTGCTGTAGAAGTTTATGGAGATTCTCAACTGGTAGTTTTCCAGATGATCGGCAAATATGAGTGTCATAGTGAACTACTTCAAGATTATTTGGAAAGGGCTTCGAATTTGGCTAAATACTTCACTATCTTTTCAATACAACATGTTCCGAGGGAACAGAATGTTGAAGCCAATGAATTAGCCCAAGAAGCATCGGGATATAAGATGCCGATCAATGAATTAGAAATTGTGCCTTATCAAAATCCGATACTGACGGGGTGGCAGGCAGAAATTATCGGTTATTTAAAAAATCCTGAAGGAAAAACCACTAGGAAGCTTAAGAGGAAAGCCCAAAGGTATGTACTGATCAATGACAAGTTATATTATCAGAGTTTTGATGGGTTATTGCTCAAATGTCTCAACGAGGAAGATGCTAAAGTTGCAATCGGAGAAGTCCATGAAGGAATTTGTGGAACACACCAATCGGCTTATAAGAAGAGGTGGATGCTGAAGCGCATCGGATTTCACTGGCCTACAATGGTTGAAGACTGTTTCAAATATTACAAAGGCTGTAAGGACTGTCAGAAATTTGGAAATGTTCAGTATGCACCAGCATCGATTTTACATCCGATTGTGAAGCCGTGGCCTTTTCGAGGATGGGGAATAGACATGATCGGAGAAATATTTCCCTCCTCATCCAAGGGGCATCGGTATGTTTTAGTGGCGACGGATTATTTCACTAAGTGGGTTGAAGCTGTACCATTGAAGAAGGTGACTGCCACTGAAGCAATCGACTTTGTCAAAGAACACATAATTTACCGATTCGGAATTCCTCAAACGACCACCACAGATCAAGGATCGGTATTTATGTCAGAGGCTTTTCAAGAATATGCTCGAAGCCTAGGAATTACGATAATCAATTCATCACCATATTATGCTCAAGCCAACGGCCAGGCAGAATCTTCAAACAAAAGTGTCATAAAGCTGATCAAGAGAAAAATCGATGAAAGGCCGCGGGGTTGGCATAATACTTTGATGGATGCGCTATGGGCTTATCGGATTGCTAAACATGGAGCTACCAAAGTTTCACCATTTGAGCTGGTTTATGGACAGGAAGCGGTTTTACCGATTGAAGTGATCATCGGTTCTACGAGAGTTGAAGAGCAAAATCATTTAAAAACCGATGATTACAATAATCTGATGATGGATAAATTGGATGATATGGTATGTCGCGACCCCGGTGTCTTCACCGTGATCTCGTCCAGACGATGCGCGCGGGACAAGCATCGCAAGACGGACAGAGCAATACCAGTACACACGACATTAGCTAAAGGAAATAAATGTGTTTAAATTTGACATTATTGTCTTACAGGTAAACGATGGGCATCCCCATCGGAACAATATGAAATAGCAATAAGATTCAACACAATCAGAGTAGCAGAAAATAATAATATTAACTAGGAAAAGACAAATCCACAGCAAGCCAACGACGTGGTAAAGGTATCAACGTCCAGCTCGGACGTCGCAGCTAGCTCTCACCCTCCAACGTTCTTGGTTATCCGGCTCGTCACCTGAACAGCAAATATCCACAATTCTTGTCTAATGAGGATGTGGCTCCCCAGCAAGCACGATGTCCTTAAATGTAATGCAAGGGACAAAGGATGGGTGGCTCTTTTACACAAGACCTACTGTTCTAACAAGTTTTATTATTTAATTAATGTGAGTTGATGCATGCACTCATAATCCCATTAACATCAAAAAGAAGGTGCAGACACGCACCAATCCAAACCACCTATCCGCTAGTCAAGTTAATTATTATTAAAAGGTGGGACTACACTGTGGAAACATCACTCCCCATCCATAACCGTGGGCACGGCTACCATGATAGTTTTAGCTCTGCAGAGTGTGGACACGTTCTCCGTCAGGTCCCGTCTCATCCCAAAAGAGAGAGATACGGTACAAGGCCTTTCAACCTACTTTGCCCGCCACTTCACCTGCCCTCTACTTTAGGTTTCCCCGGCCCGGCCGGCACCCTCTGCAACAGGGTACCTACTGAGTATGGATGCCGCACCGGGGCGTTCCCCACTAAAGCCATTCAGTCGCAGGTTCGTACCCGCTTCGGTTGTGGGCGTGACTCCTCCCCGAGAGCATGAAAATGCGATCGGACATCCTACGAGCAAGCGGTGAGTGGGCTCCATAGGACACTCAGCCAGGACCCGAAGGCGCCTGCTGCTATCCTGTAAGGTTTGGTCTAGCATGCCCCAGGTTCCAGTCCTTAATAGAGGAGGCTCTCCATACCACAGCCACAAACCCAATCACAACCTTGCTGAGCCTCCCCCTGACTAGTTGCTTTTAGTTGTTTAATTAATTTATCCAAAAATCCAACCCAAAGCCACAGCTTCGTCAATTGACAAGTTTTTATAGTGGTAAACAATCCTACAACTAATCAAAGGACAGGCTAAGAAAAAGTAACGGGTTATCAATAAAAAGGCTAGTCGTGCTAATTAATTACCAACACGACTGGCAACACACACACTACGTCTAGATGTTGTGCAGAAAGTAAGTTTTGACAGAAAAGTAAAGTTGATCCCCCCGTTAACGACTCCTGCCCTACGTCTAGGTATGCAAGTCTAGTGCTTGCCTTCGATGAAGAGGTTCTCTTGAACGTCGTCGCCTTTAGCTCCGGGGGCCCCGCAGCAGCAACAACAACAGCCAACGTCTACGGTGTACGGCACATGCGCACGACACGAGAGAACAACAAAAACAAAAAAATTTCAGTACAACAAGCATAGAAAAAATAAATATATTAAAATACTAGAGGAAATTAGGAACCCAACGGCTCAGGAATCACCCCGTTTGGACTTCGTAGTCAACGGGAATGAATTTTGGAAGATTGGGTGGATTTTGGGTTAAATCTGGAGAATTTGGGGAAAAACCAGCTAAACCGGACAAAAGCCGGACCAAACCGGCGGCCGGTTCGGCTTAAACGGGCAGGGGTGCTAGGGGCTGACCTCGGGGTCCCACCGGGGCGTGGGACCCGGCGGCAGTGGGCTGGGGGCAGCGCTGCGCTGCCCACCTCACGCGGGCGCGCGCGCGCGGCAGCTGCGCGGCTGGGGACACGCGGCGGGCGGCTGTAGGGTGGGGCGGCGGCTTGAGCGGGGGCGGGCCGGGGCGGCGGGGAACAAAGGTGCAGGGGTGGGGCCCACGGTGCCGGCCGACGGGGCGCAAGGGCGGGAAGCCCGGCTGAGGTGGCTAGATCGATTGATCTCGGGTTCAAACTTGCGACCTCAATAACTTGCTCAAATCAAAATGAAAAGGGGTCAAATTTGTAGTCAAATTGAAGCCCCGGAGATGCTCTACACTATGGTGAAGTCTAATCTAGGTTTTGGGTTGAAGAATTCGGCGAAATACCTCTCCAAAGCTCTGGGAAGAGATGAGTTTCACCCGACGGCTAGGTTTTCAAGTTGGGGAGTTGGTGTGAGGGCTTGGGGACGTCCAGGGGTCCTTATATAGTGGTGAACACGACCTAGGGTCGGCCTTAGAGATAGAATAGAAGTCTAATTGGAATTCTCCTCAAATAAGGCATCTAGAACTTTCCTAAAGATAAAACTCAGAATTATTGGATTAGGGGGCAAGCAAATCACGTGAATATGCTTCTAGAATGTTCCCCCACGAGTTGGGCTTGAATCTTGGAGTTTGGGCCCTTATTTCATGTGATTTACGACTTTCTAGACATCGTAACACATCAAAATAAATGGGTAACGAATTTACTAGGGCTTGGGCTCAAAGCTAAGGCTAAAGTAGGCCTTCTAAGATTCATTGGAATTTTCTAGGAATTTTCTATGGCTTCCTAGGATTTTTAGAAGCTAAAACCTATATTTCAGGGCATAATCCTAATAATAATAATAAAAAAGTTAAAAAGGATTTTGAATTGAGCTTGGGACATACTAATAAGTATTAGGATGTCACAAAACCTCCCCCCCTTACGGGAATCTCGACCCCGAGATTCGAAAGGATCCACGAGCAACTCTGGAAACTCCTGGCGTAGAAACTCTTCTCTTTCCCATGTAGATTCATCCTCTGAGTGATTTGCCCACTGAACCTTGCAAAATTTAATCGTCTTGCTCCTGGTGCAACGCTGTGCTTCCTCCAGAATCTTAACCGGCCTCTCCCTGTAAGTTAGGTCCTCCTCCAATTCAACCACACCAATTGGAACTTGCTCCTCAGGTACTCGGAAGCATTTCTTGAGTTGAGAGATATGAAACACATTATGGACAGCCGACAGGTGCGGGGGTAACTCCAGTTGATACGCAACCTCCCCCCTTCGTTTCGTGATGAGAAAAGGGCCTATGTATTTGGGCGCCAACTTCCCAGACACATGGAATCTTCTTAGACCCTTCAACGGTGACACCTTCAGGTACACATGATCTCCCTTCTTGAATTGGAGATCCCTGCGACGGTTGTCGGCATAGCTCTTCTGCCATGACTGAGCTGCCTTCATTCTCTCGCGAATCAACTTAACTTGCTCTTCCGCCTCCTTTAACGCTTCTGGTCCAAATACCTTGCCTTCCCCTGTTTCATTCCAATATAGGGGTGTGCAACACTTACATCCATATAACGCTTCAAACGGTGCCATTTTGATACTTGACTGATAGCTATTATTATAGGAGAATTCTGCATAGGGAAGCGTTTCCTCCCAGTTCTTGGCCTTGCACAAGGCTACTGATCTGAGCATATCCTCCAGAATTTGATTGGTCCTTTCAATCTGTCCATCCGTCTGTGGATGATAAGCACTACTAAACGCTAAATGTGTGCCCAGCAATGAGTGAATCTGCTTCCAAAACCTCGACGTGAATTGTGTGCCTCGATCTGACACGATCCTTTTTGGCACCCCATGTAAACTTACGATTCTTGCCATGTACAGTTCTGCTAATTTGGCACTTGTATACGCAGTCTTCACAGGTATGAAGTGGCCCACTTTGGTCAACCGGTCCACTATTACCCAAATGGAGTCATATCCCCTTCTTGTCTTTGGCAAGTCGATAATGAAATCCATGCCAACCTCTTCCCACTTCCATTGTGGAATAGGCAAAGGCTGGAGCAGTCCTGGGGGTCTCTGATGTTCTGCCTTTTCACGCTGGCATACGTCACACTCAGCGACATACAGGGCTATGTCTCCTTTCATCCCTGTCCACCAATACTTTTCTCTCAAGTCGAGGTACATCTTCGTACCTCCTGGGTGTATGGAGTAGGCAGAGTTATGAGCTTCCTTCATAATCAATTCACGAAGCTCCCCGTTGTCTGGCACCACAATTTGCTTACCGAACCAAACAATCCCATCCCCATCCATCCTGAACCTTGGGGCTTTGTCGGCTCCGATCCTGGCAGCTATCTCAAAAATTCCCTCATCATCTTATTGTGCCTCTTTGATTCTTTCTTCTAGTGTGGGCTGCACTTCCATCACACACAGATGCCCACGTGGTACCAGTTCCAGATTCAGCTTCTCGAACTCCGCGATCAGCTCATTGCACCTCGGGTTTCGGGTCAAGGCATCGGCGACTGAATTCGCTTTCCCCGGATGATAGTGTATCCCAATGTCGTAATCGGCCATCTGTTCCAACCATCTTCTTTGTCTTAAATTCAGATCTGGCTGTGTGAATATGTACTTCAGACTTTGGTGGTCCGTATATATCTCGGTCCGGTTTCCCATCAAATAATGCCTCCAGATTTTTAAGGCATGCATTACTGCAGCAAGTTCGAGGTCATGGGTCCGGTAATTCTCCTCGTGCGGCTTTAGCTGACGTGAAGCATATGCCACTACCTTCCCTTCTTGCATTAGCACACATCCTAATCCCATCCTTGAAGTGTCACAGTACACCTCAAAATCACGGTGTATGTCAGGTAGTATTAGAACGGGCGCTGAGGTCAACTTGCCTTTCAACACCTCGAAACTCTCCTGGCATGCTGGCGTCCATTTGAATTTCACATCCTTCTTCAAAAGTTCAGTCAGTGGCTTGGCTAACTTGGAGAAGTTCTCGATAAACCTTCGATAATATCCTGCCATTCCCAGGAATCCTCGGACCTTAGTCACAGTGGTGGGTCATTTCCACTCCAATATCTCCTTCACCTTGCCGGTGTCGACAGCTACTCCTCCTTCAGACACAATGTGGCCTAGAAAGGCTACTTCCTTAATCCAAAAGTCGCACTTGCTGAACTTAGCGTATAACTAGTGCTCTCTCAGCAAACCGAGCACAATACGGAGATGCTCTGCATGCTCCTCCTCGTTCTTTGAGTAGATCAATATGTCATCTATGAACACTACCACAAACTTGTCAAGATATTCCATAAACACCTTGTTCATCATTTGCATAAAATGCGCTGGGGCATTTGTGAGTCCAAACGACATCACCAAATACTCGTATAATCCGTAACGTGTCGTAAAAGCTGACTTAGGAATATCCTCCTTCTTAATCTTAATTTGATGATATCTCGATCTTAGATCGATCTTCGAAAAGACACATGCCCCTTTCAGCTGATCGAATAAATCATCAATTCTAGGCAGCGGGTATTTATTCTTGATAGTCACCTCATTCAACGACATGTAATCAACACACATACGAAGTGTATGATCCTTCTTCTTCACAAAGATAATCGGTGATCCCCATGGTGAAGTGCTTGGTCGGATAAAACCCTTCGACTTCAGCTCCTCTAATTGCTTCTTCACCTCGGCTAATTGAGTGGCATTCATCCGATACGGGCGCTGCGAGATCGGGCTGGTGCCTGGGTATACATCGATGGTGAACTCCACATCTCTGTCCGGTGGCAATCCAGGTAGATCCTCGGGAAACACATCTTCAAACTCACATACCACGGGTATATCCTCCAACTTCGGCCTTTCCCCTTCGGGTCTGGTTACCTTGATATGGTTGATGGCCCCTTTCTTACCCGTCGGTTTCACTGACACGTATGTCACATAGGTCCCATCTTCTTTGGTTAATTGTATAGCTCTAACAGCAAAGTCGATCTGCCCTTTGTACTTCTTCAGCCAATCCATACCCAAAATAACCGAAATACCTCTCATTTCAACCATGATCAAATTTGAATTGAACTTGCACCCTTCCACTTCTATTTCTATATCAGGGCATCCCATACTTTCATTCATGGATCCTCCGGGGGTCATTATTGCTAAGGGTCTTTTTAATTGTTTAATTTTCCACCCATTCTTATCCACTAGATTCTTAGCAACAAATGAATGTGTAGCTCCGGAATCAAAAAGAACTGTAACTGGTACGAAATTCAGCAAGAACGTACCTAGTACTGTGTCTGGCGCTTCAGTAGCTTCCTCTGCGTTAACGTGGTTTATACGTCCTGCAGCCATCCTTGCCTCGGGCTTGGCGTTCTGATCTGCCTGCTTCTTCGGGCATTGGGATGCGAAGTGTCCTAGCTGCTTGCAGTAGAAACAAGTAACTCTCGCGGCATCTTTGTTTTGTCCTTGCGGACGGTTTCCAGCTGACAGGTCTGCTTGGCCTGCTGCTGCTCTTGTTTAACTTGCCCAGCTGGCAGTTGCCTCGGTACAAACTGCGGTTTGTGATTCCCATGGTGCTGATGATACAGATGGTGCTGGTGATGATGATGATGCTGATTCCCATGATAGTAGCGCGGACGAGTATTTCCTCCAGCTGGCTGAATAAACTCGGGCTTTCTTTTCTTCTGCTCCATCTCCCTGCGATGGGCCTCCTCGTAGATAGTAGCCCTCTCAGTCACATCCGCGAATGTCTCGCATCTGAGAAGCAAATCCTGAGTGCGTATACTTGCATCAAGCCCTTCGGTGAACCTCCACACCTTGGCTTTCTCCGTGGGGATCGTCTCTTCAGCATAGCGAGACAACTCCACGAACTTGTCAATATAATCAGCTACGGACATATTCCCTTGGCGTAGATTTTCAAACTCACGCCGTTTCTCATCCTTCATACTCTGGGGAATATAAACAGCCTTAAACTCTTCCACAAAGGCATCCCATGTCATAGCAGCATGGTTTGGGTGAGCGGCACAGTAAGTGTCCCACCAGTTGGCGGCGTTGCCCTTCAGAACATGGGTGGCATACTTGACCTGGTCAGCTGGCAGGACATTGACCATATCCAGCTTATTCTTGATCTCCTTGATCCAATCATCGGCCTCCACGGGGTTCCGAACTCCCGTGAAATTGCTTGGCCGGGTGCTGATAAAATCCTTAAACCTTGACTGGGGTTGGTAGTGAGCGGGTGCTCCGGCGTTGGCGGGTGCGGCTGGTGCCTGCTGTTGCAACGCGGTAAGCTGCGTCACTATCAGATTCAGCGCTTGCATCATCACTTGGTCCTGGGGTTGAGCGGGTTGTTGAACTTGTGGCTGAAGTGGTTGCTGGTTCGCGGCGGCTTGCGCGAGAGCTTGAGCTGCAGCCTGCACAGCAATGGCATTGATGTCGATGATTGGTGGGGGTGGCGGTGGCAGGGGCTCCTCTGGCACGTTGTCCTGGCGACGGGCAGCAACACGGGCACTTCTCTTAGGCGGCATCTGCTGAGAATAAGGGAAGATTAGCTAACGGGGAGGGTGACAATATAACTATTAAATTAATTTAAAAGCTTTTCTTCCACTCAATACAAAGATGCATCAAAGAGAATCCAACACACCACGTCTTGAACATACGCTAGCGTAGCATGAGACGTAAGGAAATAGCCAACTCAAACGTGATATACGAACACAATCAACAAATTAGTTGGTTATAGTATCGCCGTTAATATCGACTAACTAGCCTTCATTCATAGGAAGTAATAAAAGGTTTGGGTTAATTATCAAAGACAGAACAATAACAAAGTAGTTCTCGAAAAATTGTTTGCTGTCTCTTCTTGGACAAACACCATCTTCCTTTCCTCGGTCTTCAATCTTCAGTTTGGGTTTGAAAATTTTTCCATGACCTTGCCTCTTTTCTTGACGTCGAATAGGCATAACATTAATTTGCTAATAACAATTCACAATCACCATGCAAAATATTTTTCAAACTGACTTTATATTAAATGATAGTTCAAATAGTGATGGTCGTATCACAAGGAGAAGTTCAAAAACTTGATACGGTCCATCCACTCACAGAGTTTACTACAGTACGTTCGAACGAAATTAACTAAACATCTCACATCGCTAAGACGAGGACAAACGATAACACGAACGACGATAATTAGGACAATGGAGTGACGTCTTCTAGTTGCTGCGACGACGGAGGTTGCGGGGGTTCTTCTTGGCGGCTCCCTCTTCAGTCCTCCACTTGGCTTGGGCTTCATCAAACTCGAGCTTCTCTTTTTCAACGGACTTCTCCTTCTCTTCCAAAGCCTTGGCGCGTGCATCGAGGCCATCCTTCTCGCGTTGTAGTTGAAGCTCGTCGTGGCGTAGCTTGTCCCGTCGCATGTCGTCGTGGGCTCGATCACGGCAGAGGATGTCGTAGTCGTGCCCATAGTCTTCTCGGAGTTTGCGGGCATCGGCGCTGTACTGCTCCCAGTTAGCCTTCCTGGCTTCCACTTGCTTCTGTACTCCGGCGATCTCTCCTTCCCTTGCGTCTAGCTCTAAAGTACGAAGGTCCAGTTCGGCTTCCCTTTTGCGATTCTTGCAGTCTTTATTGCGGAGTTGGATCTCTTTCTCCCTGTAGGTGCGCTGTTTGGCGAGATCCTCCTTGTGCATCAAATCCATATGCTGTGCCTGGTTCCGCATGGTCCCCTCCGAATGGAAAATCATGCGGTCTTCTGCCCTGGCGAACCTGACCATAGTAACTAGCTATTGGTTCTCCTCATGTTCAAAGTCAGCCACCTCGCTTGGCTCATCATCCAACGCATTACGAAGTCGGGTTGGCAGGTAGCGGAAAGCAGAGTTCTCCAGCTCAGCTTGGTGTACGGCTCCTAGGTGGAGCAATGCCCTCCTGGCGACCTGCTGCCTTGCGACGTACTCGTCATCTCCATACGTCTTGAAGCTCAGCTACGGGGCTCCTTGGTTGGGAGTAGGGAACTCCAAGATAACTCTCCAGACGTTTCTTAGACACTGGCTGACATAATCGCACTCATACGCTGGCTCGGTGGTCGGGTAGCGTAGGTGCTCCAGCATCTCCTTCAAAAGCAACGGCATCCCGCCTTCGTCCAAGGCGTTGACGGTCTTCAGGGTTGACGTCTAAAAGAAGGTAGAAGGAACTTTACGCCGGGTTGAGAGCAATTTACGAATAATTCCTCAAAGGAAATACTCATAAATAATTTTTAAAATAAGTAGAGAAGGTTTTTGCAACTAATTTAAAATGTTTCTCAGCTTCTAGTGGTTTAGCTAACTACAGTATCCTAAGGTGAACGTGTCCTCTGATACCACTTTTGTCGTGACCCCGGTGTCCTCACCGTGATCTCGTCCAGACGATGCGCGCAGGACAAGCATCGCAAGACGGACAGAGCAATACCAGTACACACGACATTAGCTAAAGAAAATAAATGTGTTTAAATTCGACATTATTGTCTTACAGGTAAACGATGGGCATCCCCATCGGAACAATACGAAATAGCAATAAGATTCAACACAATCAGAGTAGCAGAAAATAATAATATTAACTAGGCGAAGACAAATCCACAGCAAGCCAACGACGTGGTAAAGGTATCAACGTCCAGCTCGGACGCGGCAGCTAGCTCTCACCCTTCAACGTTCCTGGTTATCCGGCTCGTCACCTGAACAGCAAATATCCACAATTCTTGTCTAATGAGGATGTGGCTCCCCAGCAAGCATGATGTCCTTAAATGTAATGCAAGGGACAAAGGATGGGTGGCTCTTTTACACAAGACCTACTGTTCTAACAAGTTTTATTATTTAATTAATGTGAGTTGATGCATGCACTCATAATCCGATTAACATCAAAAAGAAGGTGTAGACACGCACCAATCCAAACCACCTATTCGCTAGTCAAGTTAATTATTATTAAAAGGTGGGACTACACTGTGGAAACATCACTCCCCATCCATAACCGTGGGCACGGCTACCATGATAGTTTTAACTCTGCAGAGTGTGGACACGTTCTCCGTCAGGTCCCGTCTCATCCCAAAAGAGAGAGATACGGTACAAGGCCTTTCAACCTACTTTGCCCGCCACTTCACCTGCCCTCTACTTTAGGTTTCCCCGGCCCGGCCGGCACCCTCTGCAACAGGGTATCTACTGAGTATGGATGCTGCACCGGGGGCGTTCCCCACTCATTCAGTCGCAGGTTCGTACCCGCTTCGGTTGTGGGCGCGACTCCTCCCCGAGAGCACGAAAATGCGATCGGACATCCTACGAGCAAGCGGTGAGTGGGCTCCATAGGACACTCAGCCAGGACCCGAAGGAGCCTGCGGCTGTCCTGTAAGGTTTGGTCTAGCATGCCCCAGGTTCCAGTCCTTAATAGAGGAGGCTCTCCATACCACAGCCACAAACCCAATCACAACCTTGCTGAGCCTCCCCCTGACTAGTTGCTTTTAGTTGTTTAATTAATTTATCCAAAAATCCAACCCGAAGCCACAGCTTCGTCAATTGACAAGTTTTTATAGTGGTAAACAATCCTACAACTAATCAAAGGACAGGCTAAGGAAAAGTAACGGGTTATCAATAAAAAGGCTAGTCGTGCTAATTAATTACCAACACGACTGGGAACACACACACTACGTCTAGATGTTGTGCAGAAAGTAAGTTTTGACAGAAAAGTAAAGTTGATCCCCCCGTTAACGACTCCCGCCCTAACAGAATGAAAAGGGCATTTTACCGTTAACGGAGTTATTTAAACTAGGTAAGCAATATGGACAGGTATGCAAGTCTAGTGCTTGCCTTCGATGAAGAGGTTCTCTTGAACGTCGTCGCCTTTAGCTCCGGGGGCTCCGCAGCAGCAACAACAGCAGCCAACGTCTACGGTGTACGGCACATACGCACAACACGAGAGAACAACAAAAACAAACAAATTTCAGTACAACAAACATAGACAAAATAAATATATTAAAATACTAGAGGAAATTAGGAACCCAACGGCTCAGGAATCACCCCGTTTGGACTTCGTAGTGAACGGGAATGAATTTTGGAAGATTGGGTGGATTTTGGGTTAAATCTGGAGAATTTGGGGAAAACTGACTAAACCGGACAAAAACCAGACCAAACCGGCAGCCGGTTCAGCTTAAACGG
Organism: Pharus latifolius; assembly: GCA_019359835.1. NCBI lineage: Eukaryota > Viridiplantae > Streptophyta > Magnoliopsida > Poales > Poaceae > Pharus > Pharus latifolius. The sequence goes on from CM033325.1 coordinate 39,251,470, forward strand.
GCAGGGGCGCTAGGAGCTGACCTCGGGGTCCCACAGGGGTGTGGGACCCGGCGGCAGTGGGCTGGGGGCAGTGCTGCGCTGCCCCCCTCACGCGGGCGCGCGCGCGGCAGCGGGGCGGCTGGGGACACGCGGAGGGCGGCCACAGGGCTGGGCGGCGGCTTGAGCGGGGGCGGGCCGGGGCGACGAGGAAAAAGGCGCAGGGGCGGGGCCCACGGTGCCGGCTGACGGGGCGCAAGGGCGGGAAGCCCGGCTGAGGTGGCTAGATCGATTGATCTCGGGTTCGAACTTGTGACCTCAATAACTTGCTCAAATCAAAACGAAAAGGGGTCAAATTTGTAGTCAAATTGAAGCCCCGGAGATGCTCTACACTATGGTGAAGTCTAATCTAGGTTTTGGGTTGAAGAATTCGGCGAAATACCTCTCCAAAGCTCTGGGAAGAGATGAATTTCACCTGACGGCTAGGTTTTCGAGTTGGGGAGTTGGTGTGTGGGCTTGGGGACGTCCAGGGGTCCTTATATAGTGGTGAACACGACCTAGGGTCGGCCTTACAGATAGAATAGAAGTCTAATTGGAATTCTCCTCAAATAAGGCATCTAGAGCTTTCCTAAAGATAAAACTCGGAATTCTTGGATTAGTGGCAAGCAAATCACGTGAATATGCTTCTAGAATGTTCCCCCACGAGTTGGGCTTGAATCTTGGAGTTTGGGCCCTTATTTCATGTGATTTACGACTTTCTAGGCATCGTAACACATCAAAATAAATGGGTAACGAATTTACTAGGGCTTGGGCTCAAAGCTAAGGCTAAAGTAGGCCTTCTAAGATTCATTGGGATTTTCTAGGAATTTTCTATGGCTTCCTATGATTTTTAGAAGCTAAAACCTATATTTCAGGGCATAATCATAATAATAAAAAAAGTATAAGTTAAAAAGGATTTTGAATTGAGCTCGGGACATACTAATAAGTATTAGGATGTCGCATGGTAGCAATCCGATTGAAGGCTTTGGAGCACATTGAGCATGATAAGCAAAGAGTTGCTAGAGCATACAACAAGAAAGTTGTGCCGAAAACTTTTGAAGTGGGGGAACTTGTCTGGAAAACATTTTTACCGATTGATTCAAGAGATCCTAAATACAGAAAATGGTCGCCAAATTGGGAAGGACCTTTTAAGATCAATCGGATGATTCCGGGCAACGCATACATTTTAGAAACGCTTGAGGGTCAAGTTTTCGGAAAAGCGATGAACGCCAAGTACCTGAAGAAATACTATCCTAGCGTTTGGATCAGAGCTTGACTAGGTTAATTTGTAAAAGCCGATTCTGAGAGAATCGCCTATAGTGTAAAAGCCGACAAAGCACTTGTCGACTAAAACTGTTTTGAAAAGCCGATTCTATTGGATCGTTGCTAATCTAATTCACGTTCAATATGTTGCTGTTGAAGTGAGAAAGCTGATTCTGAGGAATCGCCTATAGTACAAAAATCAATAAGCAAAAGAAAATAGCATTAAGGAAGATGATAGTTATTACAAAGGCGCGAAGGACTTAACTGTTTTTGCCCCAATGGGCAGGGAGAAGCATTGTTTAATCGGTAAATATACCGATACACAGACAATAAAAAGTTTTGGCTCACAGGCCAATCAATCGCAGAATTTAGAGATAGCAGCATAGGCGTTCCCGATGATGTCCCGGACTTGGTTAATAGTGGCAATATCTTCTTCAGCTGTCCCGGGCACCTGGGGGATTATCTTCTGAAGCTCTATGACTGCTATGCCACATTGCTTCACTGTTTGGCGCTGCTCCTTGACATTGGTTTTTAGCTTTGAATATCCTTCAAAAGCCGATGCTTTAGAGGCCTTGACCTTCTCCAGCTCTGCTTCCAGCTCTTTGATGCGCGTCATGGCATTGGAAACAGTGGATTTTACCGATGAAAGGTCGGCCTCCAATGCCTTCAGCTTCTCATTATGTTCATTGGCGTCATGTATATACACCCGCAGCTCCTCCTCAGCAACCTTGTTTTTCTCCCTCTAGTGAAGCCGATCCTGGGCAGCTTCAAAATCGGCTTTTGAAGAGTCTATTGAAAAGATCTCTTTTATTGCCAAATCGACTTCAGAGGGGAGGTCTTCGGTAATAGTCTCGTACAAAGCTTTGAAGGCGCCCGGATTTGAGAGCAGCTCTTTCTCCTTGCTCATTAATTCCGATAAAGCCCTCAACTTGAGCATAGTAGCAGCAGAAGGCTTGTTGCTGGAAGGTTCAGGCTCATCGGAAATTATAATATTGGATGGCTTTGAAAGACTGGTTTTTGGAGAAGGGACGCTGCTTATAATCTTGAAGTCGTCATCCTCATCATCGGAAATAATGGCCATGGGGTCAAAGGCCAATTTCCGATGCTGGTTGTATTTGACGACCTGAGTAGACACCACCATGATTTTGGCAGGGCTACGAGGCTGAAAAGCATACTGGAAATAAATCCAAGTTAGAAACTGAAATCGGAAATTTAAAATTATCATTTCAATAATCCGATCACCTTGGAGAGGTCGGGGACATCAACTGGCGACTGAGAAAGAGGAGGAGGAGCTGGAGTGCCTTTGGGAACAGGAGCTTGGTCCTGAATGATAATGCCGATCAAAATAAAACCGATGATACAAGAAGCAAAATTTGGTGAAGTCAAGGAAATACTTACGGTATCACAAACCGATTCGGTGCTAGAGGTACGCACTTGTTTTGGCTTCTTAGCGGGCTTTTTCTTCTGAGCCCTAGAGCCTTCAGGTTTTTCTATTGAAAAGAATATCAGGTAATGATCGGATTACTTGAAGATATAAAAGCCGATCAACAGATTATTTTACCCCTTTTCTTGGAAGGCTCCATAAATTCCGATGCAGACTTGGCGCCTGTGTGGATCCGTTGGCTTTCGTCGCCAACCAGCACTGCCTTGGAGCTGGACTTGTCACTCTGTTAAGAAAAAAGAAGGAAAGGCTAAGTGATCGAAAAGTTGAGATATAAGAGTTAGTACGCACGCAAAATGCTAAAGACTTGAGCGTCGGAATTAGAGCTTGAAGCGTGATAATGCGAGAGGGTTCGCTGGCTATCTTGTGGGTTAACCTCAACAGAATACAGATCGAAGATGATCCAGAGCCAGAGCCACTTGAGCTTTCTTCGTCAGAATGATCAGGTTCATCGGTATTAGTATCTTTGTCATCTGGAGCCTTTTCTGATTCCGATGGGCAGTTTGAATCTTTTAAACTAGTAATACTTGGCCAATTCGGGGTCCACCTTTCATCATTACCAGTGAGCTTCTTGACTAAAGCCGATGCTTCCCCTTCATTGGCATAAATATTGGTAGCAATGGATTTCCACCAAGTCTTGAACTGAGGAGTACTGCCAGTGTTCATCCCGATACAAGTTGGCAATTCAAGCTCTATGTCAACTGCCTCAAGGATAGCATAAGCCGATCGGGCTGTCAGTTCACCTCTGACTACCAAATTCCGATCAATCCATAGGTCTAGTATACATTGGATCAGTCCAAATTGGCGTGCATATACCGATGGATGATAATACTCGAAAGATGGCCTTTTATTGTGGACTCTAGTGCTCAAGATAGCAAAGAGAATGCAAGGAGTGATGGAATATTCAAAAGCTGAAAGCACATCTCCTTCATGATTTTCTGAGAACTCAAAGAATTTTGGAATCGGGAATCGGTCTAACATAGTGTAAGGATTAGAATGATGCGACCTATAAACTGATTCCGATAGACTAAAAAAGAAAGCAAGCCCTGCAGCAAGATCATCCATATTCAGCCGCCTTCTGGCGCAACTGGCCACCACCAATTCACCATATGAGCGACAAGAGCGGTCCCTGGGATCCGATTCCGAAGCAGCTTCATCGGGAAATTCAGCATCGAAATCCAATCTGTCAGCAATATTCAGAAAATGGACTTTGAGGAAAAGTCCGACAAACCAGAAAGGACCACCCAAATTTCTGATTGAGGATCCAGCTCTTCTATCACAAAGACCTTCCCTGATTTCGTGCATAAGTCTGAATACTACTCCCAGGAGGTATTTTCCGATGGCCAATTTCTTACCTGCCACTAAGGCTTCAGCTATACCCTGATAAATCTTGCTGGGGCCAAGAGAATGTCCACAGAAGAAGTACCGATCGAGCCACATGTTGAGAAAAGCGATGTGCTCTTTATCCTGAACTTCTCCTTCGGACTTGTGCTCCTCAATGTACTTCTGCCAACCAACGTTTTTTCTGGTCAGCTTAAGGGTGGCAGGGAGTTCAAAAGCCGATACCATTTCTCCATCTGGCCTAAGTCCGGTGAGCATTCCTACATCAAGGAGAGTAGGGCCGATTGGTCCGGTTGGAAAAAGGAAGGCATTTACGGTGTCACACCAAAAATACGATGCCGATGCTAGAGTTGGTTCGTCGGCTTGAAGGGGCTCAAGGGAAAGAATTATGGCATCAGAAATCCCGAGATCATCCCACTGTTGTTTTTTCTGACCGTACACCCTAACAAACCAGTCCTTGTATCCAGGAAGGGGTGTTGGCCAAGATCTAAAAGCCGATTTCCAGCTGCTAATGGTAATCTCATCGGCAAACATAGGAATTCTGGCTACAGAATGAGTGATAAATTCCGATGGATCTTCTTCTCCTACTGGACCTAAGCCGTACTTGTATCCTGAGGAGGAGACTGGGATCAGTACCTGAGACATTTTTTTTCGATGAGGAGGATCTGGAAGATTCCGATGAAGTAGTGGATGAAGTTGTGTCGAAGTCCTGAGCTCTGGAAGATTCCGATGCGAGAGCGAGAAAGCACAAGGGCGGGTGCATTTGACCGCGGTTGAGACGCCTATTTATAGGTAGTAAAATATCCAAATTTATCGGCGGAAGCGCTGCAACAGTTACGGCCGATAAAACTGCGATAAATTGGTAAACATCGCGAAATATCGTGCTGGGGCGGAATTTGCGGAATGGTAACTAACCGGCTCATTATCGGAAAATCTGATTTACGTGACAAGTTTGACAAATGCGATATTCACATTGCCAAACTTAGGGGCATATGTTGACACCCAAATTTGGCAGAGAATCGGATGTTGAGTTGGGCCAGAATTATCAGGATCTGGGCCTGATCGGATTTTTGGACTAGTTAGAATATGGGCTCAAAATGTCGATGAAGAAACGTGTCATCAAGAATATTCCGATGGTACTTTTCTGAAAGACGGACTCCTAAGCTTCGAACAGTTTAGGAAGACCAAGCCGTGTCACTTCAGGTCCAATCGGTATCGGTTGTAGTTCAATCGGTATCGGTTTTATGTAATTCTAGTATAAATAGGGACCCGATGGGTCGTGTAAAGAATCAATCGAATCAACTCAACATACACAAAACCAATCTCATTGAATCCGATCGACCCCGTCGAAAGGTGCAACCTCAGGTAAAGCTGTCTCGATGTAAATCGATCCTTTGCTTGTTGTATCATATGCATGACTGCCTCGATTCCGATCTCATGTATACAAAGCATACTATGACTGTCTCGGTTTACCGATCTCTAGTATGGACGCATAGTACACTGTCTCGTTAATTTGATCTGTGCTATGTATTTATCTTTGCATTATTAATCAATGGATGCTTTATGATTGAAATTCTATTTTCCGATGCATATGACTGTCTCGACTCCGATCGATCTTATATGTGTTTGCTTAGGGTTTCTAGTGAATAATGCATTTATCTATTGGTTTTGTGTTTACCTGGCAATTCCGATAGTTAAATATGTTTCTGCATGTTATCTCTTAAAATTCGACGTATGCGACTATCTCGACCTTGATCGATCTCACATATGATTGTTTTAGGATATTTCATGTTTACATGTATTTTCCGATTGGATTTGTATCACTAGCTTTCTAGGACTTTGGTCGGATTATGTGGTTTCGTTGTGGATTAGGTCTAAATACTTTCTAGGCTAGACCCATATATTGGATCACTACATAGTTAAATCTAATAAGTCGATTAAAGAAATTGTGGCTAGTTTAATCATAAAAAATACCAAAAATAACGAAAGAACTTGAGATTTACTGATTTATCATATAATCTGCTCTATCGGAAATTGAGCCGATAGATTAGTTACATCGGTTTCTTAAAAGTCGATGCGTTTCAAAACCTAATCTGGCTCTTTAAAAGCCGATTAGGGTCAAGCCACTGATAAACTTTTCTCCCTTATCGATTGCAGGTCAAATCGTTTGGCACGCTTGGTTTTTGGTTGCGACGCTAGCCCTGACTAGACGCTTCCGGGTGTGTTCGCGAAAGTGTCATGCTTTTGCGTCAACAGTGACCTAGCCTACAATGCCAGAGGGAGAAGAGTTCAGAATTTCTAAAGCCAGTCTTCAGGGAAGTGTACACTGCGGGTGCACTAATTCTAGTGTAGTACAACCCAGATTCATGGGATGGGAATTTTTCTAAGACAATTTTGTCACATTCCATGTACTTCACAATGCATAGGTATTCTTTACCATTTTTTTCATTGGTTTCTACATGAACACCATTTGCACGGATGTCTTTAAAACTCAAGAGAGTTCTAGTTGATTCAGGCTACAACAAAGCTTCTTCAATTTCATTTTGCGTACCCATAGGAAGTATAATTGTGGCTCTTTCAGAGCCTATTATACATGTATCGCGCCCAGCGATCGTGGTAATACAACCATCGTTCTTCGTGACTGATTGGAAGTACTTTGTTTCTCTCAAAATGGCATTTGTCATGCTGCTATCAACAATGCATACATCCTCCATGGGCCTTACAATATACAACATAATAATTGCAATCAGTATGTAGAATAACGAAAATAAACATTGCATATAAATATTTCATCACCAATCACGAAAAGGTAAGTTAATGCTCTCATAGAGCTTACAAACCATTATTTAAGCTTTCGAACTCCAAATTATTCAAGAGGGGAATGTGCATGCAAGCACTTCAAACAGAATCAAGGAAAGCATCAGTTTCAGCATGTACTGCAGATGTAGAAATTTTTTCTTCTTCAGCAATGATCTTCATAGCACCCGCGAGATCGAAAAGCTAGGAGGATGTGTCATGCATGATTGCATCTTCGGTGGCTTCATGCATGAACACAACTTCGGTGGCTTCAGGATTGCTTGCCACAGCTAAGTGTGCCTCAGCATTCTTTTTGTTTGCACCCTTGTTCTTTGCCTTGTGGGCTTCAATAACAGCCTTGAGTGCCCGACATATCTTGGACCAATGGCCACAGGCTCCACACTTGTAGCAGATTTGGTCTTATTGACCATACGACTTCTCAGGTGGCTTCTCCTTGTCGGTCTTCTTCTCGTGGATACAAGAGTTTTCAGTTGTGGCAGGCTTTTTACCCTTGTCATCACCATGTTTGGCCCTCTTCTTGTGAGCAGGCTTTATTATCTTGTACGAGCTGGCATTAACTTCAGAGAGGATGCCATTGCCATGGGGATGAGAGTTGAAGTTCTTCTTCAGAACCGCATCCTATGTTTCAGTATCTTGCATGATATCGATCAGGTTGTTGTACTACTTGTACGCGTCTTACCGATAGTTATGAGCACTTTGTATGGCGCTCAGGTGAAAAGTTAACAGGGTATTTTCTATCTTCTCGTCTGTGATATTCTTACCACATAGAGATAACTTTTTACAAATTCGGTGTAAAGACAAATTGTAGTCAGCCATAGTCTTGAAATCGGCAAACCTTAGGGGAGTCCAATCCTGCTGTGCTTGGGGTAGGATTGTGTACTTTTATTTATCAAATCGGTTTTTCAACGCGATCCAGAGAGCATTTGCCTTCCTCTTCACCATGTATTCATTTTTCAAGGTCGGGGAGAGGTGGCGCCTTAGGAAGTGCAGAGCTTGGTCATTTTGCTCATCGGTGTCCACTTCATTCTAGCCATGTTGAGCCAGTTCTTAAAACTCACTGTTCACGATGCCAACCATCTACATGTGATAGATTCCATAGTTATATTACTTTGTTTAATCAATTTGGAGAAAGAAAAAAATAAAATGCATAAAAATCATAATTGACGATAAAAATAAATGCAATAGAATAATAATGATTGCAATAAAAGAAGTGCTAAATAAATAGCATAAATTCATAATTCAAATTCATAAATGGGATAAAAAAAATTAAATCCCTAGGTTCAAACAAGTGAAAACATGTAAAAGATTAAAAAACGGGTGATTCTACAAGAATCATGGCGTTGTTCAAAAATGGCCTTATTGGGCCTTTCCACCCATGTGGAGGGAGGGCTTGTAAGACCTAGGACTCCTAGTGTTTTAGATTTTGTCATTTGGTGCCACATCAACCAAGATTAAGGACTTTATTTTTTAGATTTCTTTCAATGATTTTGGTTGCGTGCGTGTCGAGGCTCGAGCACGACAGGTGCGAGTCTCACTCTCTAGCAGGTTGGTCCCACTGAGCACACGAGTCGTCGTCTCTATCCTGTGTCTAGCCGTGTCAAGAAGGTTCAAGAGCGATCAAGAGAGTGCCAGGGGTCCGGGGTTAGGATTGCTTTGGGTCTAAGTCACCGGAAGGGCCCGGAAGGATCCGAGGTGCCTTTACACGTGTCCGGGTAGGTTTCGTAGCCACCAAGTTCACTCAAACTCATTAGGCGCGAAAACCTCCCGCCCAAGCCAAGTCGTGCTTATCCGAGATCAAAAGCTGACAAATATCCCCAACAAACTGAGCCAAGTATCCGAGGGAGCAAGAGAGGAGAGAAGAGAGACTACCCGATGGCCCTGCAGGCTAGCAGAGGCGACCGGACGCATCCGGCCACCGACCTGATGCGTCCGCTGGGAGACCGGACGCGTTTGCTAGGCGCCGGACCGTCCGGAGGAGGCGATTTCCAGGAGCTATGTCTGGCTCGAGTATTTGTACGGACGTGTCCGCCGGACGCATCCGGAGGGGGACCGGACGCGTTCGGAGAGAGGTTTTCTGCCCAGCCCAGTAACGACCGGACGCGCCCGGTGGGCACCAGACGCATCCGGTGAATTAGCAGATCAGGGCATCTGAACTGCACGTTTGAATCTGTCTACCTAGATCTTTGCCACGTGTCTAGTCTCGGGTAGGGGTCTATATAAGGAGTTGAGGCCCACGGGTTAGACTTGAGAGAGCTCATTTCATTTGTCCCCTTGGCTTGTGTGTGTTTGAGAGCTTCTCCCCATGGGTTCCCCCTTGCCCATGGTCACCTCCACCTAGGGTTTGGGCTAGAGAGAGAGGAGAGGAGAGGGAGAGAAGGAGCAAGGTAGGGATAGTGCCACTCTTCCTTTCCCGTGAGTTTGCCCCGAGTTTGGTCTGTGTTTGGTGAGTCTCCCCGTCATTCTTCTCGAGTGCTCTTTGGGTCTTTCTTGCCGGAACGAGTTTCACCGATCTTGATCTTCCCCGCCCGAACAAATACTTCCTCTACAACCTCTACACCAACGAAACCCTTGCCGGTGCATGGTCATCCGGTTTGGAACCGGGTGCTTCCACTTCGCCACCGATGAAGTCCGAGGGAAGCCATGTACCTCTACATCTCCGGGGCACCGGGTCGTCGTCCAAGGTGCCGGGACGCCGTGCGTGATCAAGACCTCCGCGACTCCGGCTACATCAAGGTCTTCCGTTCGAGGGTCACGTGTACAAATACCTTCTTCGCGAAGGTCGGCGCCGCTTCGGTGGTGCCGGGGTGTCGGAAAGCTTCCGTCTTGTGGAAGTGTTCGGCCTCAGTGTGAGGGTCGGGAGCAATCCTTGGGCTCACGCCCTAAAAGGTCGCCGAGTGGATTTGAGGGCACGGGACGAGAGAGTCCCGGTCTCCTTCCGGGGAGATTCCTCATCGTGGAGTAAGTGCTTTGCGCCGAACCACGTTAAAAAATTGGTGAGCCCCTTGTCCAATTTACTTTCGCATTTACCTTCCGCATTACTTTCAAGTCGCTTCGGCTATCTCTCTAGTTGTTGTTTTGGGTAGTTAGGTTAGTTTCTATTTACACACTTGTTCGGTAGATTAGACAATTTAGGACTTGCTCTAGGTTTGGGTAATTTAAATTGACTAAGAACAAAACAACAAAAAAATTAGGTTTGAAATTGCCAAAAATAGCCGCTTCACCCCCCCTCCTCGCAGCCCTAGATCCTTACAAGTGATATCATAGGGCTGGTGCTCTCGATAGTGCTTAACCGCATAGAGTCAAAATGGCCGACGGGGGTAGTGTCTCCAGTAATAGGATCCCTCTGTTTACTGGCACCCACTTTAGCTATTGGAAAACTAAAATGACAACATGCATTCAGTCCTTAGGTTATCAAGTTTGGGTAGTGGTAGAGTCTCCTTTAGGTTTTGAGGTAAACAAGGAAACATGTCCCACTGTTGATCAAATCACAAAACTTGACCTAGATGCTAAGACTAAAAATGCTTTGTTTTCTGGTTTGGGAGTACAGGCTTTCGAGAGGGTAAGCAATCTCACCACTGCACACGACATATGGAAAACCTTGATAGAAATACATGAGGGTACCGATGTTGTGAAAGAAGAGAAAATTGTAGTGTTGAGAAGGCGTTTCGAGCGCTTTAAGATGCTCCCTAGCGAAGATGCAAATGCAATGTATGCTTGTCTTAACCCCATGGTGAACGAGCTCAAGGGGCTTGGATTCGGCAATACTGACCTGGATGTCTGTAGGAAAATGATACACGTGCTTCCCATGGAAGGGTACAGGGACTTCGTCGTTCTCACATCAAGGAGCCCTGAGATCAAGACAATGACTCCTTCTCAGCTTCTCGGGAAAATCTGTGCCCACGAGATGCTGGTGAATGATAGTGAAGATGGTGAACCTCCAAAGGCCAAGGAGAAGGCAATTTCTCTCAAGGCCAAGACATCCAAGTCAAGTGGGAAGCCAGGTACCAACAAGTCAAGCTCTGAGGGCGAACAATGAAGCCCCAAGCTGACCAAGGGTGAGGAGAGCCTGGCACTTGCTGTGAACAGGCTCAACAGGAACCTCAAAAAGTTCAACTCCAGAAACTTCAAGGACAAGAAATCTCTCACCTCGATACGCTGCTACGAGTGCAATTAGCGAGGTCACATAGCCTCGGTGTGCCCGAACAAGAACAAGCACAAGTCCAAGGGCAAGGAGAAGGCAAGCACCAGTGAGGACAAGGGCAAGTCCAGGAGGTACAAGTCTGGTTTCCGCTGCACCGACAAGAGTGGCAAGAAGCAAGCCTTCGTCGGTGAGTCAGAGACCGACAACAGCTCGAGCGACTCTTCTTTCTCTATTTCGAGCAACGATGGAGCCAAGGAGAAGAGCAAGGAGAAGCCGAAGGCGCTGATTGGCCTCACAATGGCTGAGTCAGTGCCTCCACCGCTTGCTCTTTCACCTGTGAGCTTGGCGGCTACCTCAAGTGATGATGCCCGTTGGGAGTCCGACATCGAGTTTGCAGCTGATCCAGTTCTTCCACCACGGTGCCTCATGGCACACTCCTCCAAGCCCACTGATGACCAGGTAAGTGACTCAGCTTCTTCTGATGCATGTTCTTTGCCATATGAGATTGGGTCTCCTGAATTTTTTGAGTACTTGTGGGATCTGACTCAGAAAGGACAGAAGTTAGCACATCATTATAGGGTCAAATATGAAACACTTAAAGAAAAACATGTAGAAGTGTGCAAGCAAAATCTTGAATATGATAAAGAATGTAAAAAATTAGAAGGAATGGTAGATGACTTGCTAGAAGACCTGAACAAGCTAGAAGATAGGAATGATATGCTTGTTGCTGGAAATGCCTTGGATGATGCTGTCAATGCCTTGCCTTCTTTTGAATATGTCTCTAGTGAAGAATGTGTTGATGATGACTGACCTATGCTTGACACACTTGTTGCACCTACACCACTAGATGCTATGACTTGTGATTCACTACCTGCTCCAGCTAGTAGCTCACTGCCAGTTGCTTTGCCTACCTCTGCTAGTTGTGATGCAATTGTGCCAGATTTGCCTGCCTCTGCTAGTAGTCTTTTGCCTGTTGCTCAGCCAGCGGCTTTACCTGTTACCGTGCCGGATTCTAGCATTCCTACTGATAGCTCATTTCCTACAGTCTTGTGTGTTACTGCTCCTGCTTTACCTACTCCTACTAGTAGCTCAATACCTGTTGCATGTGACAAGCAAAAATCCATTGTTACTGCTAATGATTCTCCTGTGCTTACTCCTTCAAATGCAACTGCTAGCTCTAGTCATCCTTCAATGATTGCTTCTAGTTCCAATGGTTCTCCTAGCTATAGTGGCATCTGTGATCCCGACCATTGCAAGGGTGCATTGGCAGCTAGGGAACTAATGATAGAAAATGGGGAGCTAATGAGGGAAAACTGTGAGCTGAGAGCTAAGCTAGCTAAGTTCGAGATTAGGACTTACGAGGGGAGTTTGGCCTTGGACAAGATGCTCAAGGACCAACGACCTGTCTCCGAGAAGGGCGGATTGGGGTTCACCCCCGTGAAGAAGCCCAAGGGGAGAAAGAGGAAGGGTCCTGGTCCTCGTGCATCTTCCAATGGTGCCGATGCCTCTCGTGCTACACCAAGGGGGAGCAACTACTACCACTCTTGGAAATACACTAGAAATCCCAATCCTAGGACACGTGCACCCAACACTTGGCAACCAAGGGCATGGAATAGAAATGGGCAATGGGTGAACTCTAGGACTAGCTCGTGGAAGACTAGACAAATGCAGAACTATAGGCCAAACACCTAGAACATTAGTGGCTAGAACGGCTATAGGAGTGATTCTTGGGGTAGATTACCAGCTAGGCAGAGTTGGTGGGACAGTTGAATGGGAATGGTCAGGATAGAGCTTTCAGGCCAGCTAGACCATCCTTTGAGCCATGTGGCTATGCCCAAGTACCTAGGGGTTCTGAAGGTAGGAGAGCACCACCTAGGAGATACACGTGGACTACACCCAACCCCAACCTTCCTAGAAACAACCTGGAGGTAGATGGGAACTACCTGCTCAAGAGGAATGGGCAAGGTAGGATTGAGGCTAGATTTGTGGGGTTAGCACCCCAGAACGACCACAGGGCAAGAGTTTGGGTTAGGAAAGATTTGCTTGATTCTTTTTGTGTTCCTAAGACTAACCCTCGGGGACCCATTAAATGGGTTCCTGAGTCTTCGAAATGACTCTGTTGTGTGGTGGTGAGTGCAAGTGAACTACAGGACCGGCGGCCGTCATTGGATCATGGACAGTGGGTGTACTCAACACATGACGGGCAACGCACGGTTGTTCACCTCACTCGGGGAAGAAGGGAGTTTCCCGAAGAAGGTAACCTTTGGTGACGGGAGCCGGAGTCGAGTGATCGGTATAGGGGAGGTACATATTTCTTCAGAGCTTTCAATTCAGAACGTCCTCCTCGTAGAACCTTTGCATTATAACTTGATCTCTGTGGCTCAGTTACTAGACCTGGGCTTCCATTGTCACATCTCACTAACAGAAATGAGATTTTTGGATAAAAATGATAAACTTGCTTTCAAAGCTTTTCGATTTCAAAATCTCATTCTTGCTAAGTTTGAGACGCCTCCCACGTTGGACTCGGTTTGCCTACTCGCCAAAGTCGAACTAGGATGGCTTTGGCATAGGCACCTTGGGCACGTGGGAATGGCAAATTTGAATAAGTTGGTGAAAAATGATTTCATTCGGGGTGTCAAGGATGTTACCTTTGGAAGTCTAGATTGTGTAGTGCATGTCAAGCGGGGAAGCAAGTTACTAGTCCACACCTAGCAAAGAGCGTCATGTCCACTTCGCGTCCACTAGAACTCTTGCACATGGATATCTTCGGTCCTACCACTTACGTGAGTCTAGGAGGAAACTTTCATTGCCTAGTGGTGGTAGATGACTTCTCCCGTTACACGTGGGTCTTCTTTTTGCTGGATAAGAGCCCCGTTGGGGATGTTTTCAAAAGGTTTGCAAAAAGGGCTCGAAATGAATTTGAATGTCCAATAAAACAAGTGAGAAGTGACAATGGGTCGGAGTTTGTGAATACTAATGTGCAAGAATTTTGTGATGAGCATGGAATAGGGCACCAGTTCTCCGCCACATACACACCAGTGCAGAACGGGATTGCAGAGCGGAAGAAAAGGACCTTGATTGAGATGGCAAGGACAATGCTGGATGAGTACAAGACGCCATATGAGTTCTGGACTGAGGCGATCAACACAGCTTGCTACTGCATCAACAGATTGTACCTGCACAGATTGCTCAAGAAGACTCCCTATTAGTTCTTGATTGGGAGAAAGCCAACTGTCAGCTACTTCAGGGTCTTTGGCTGTAAGGTGTACGTCTACAAGAAGCGCCAGCACTTACGGAAGTTCCAGAGTAGAGTTGATGCGGGGTTCTTCTTGGGATACGCCTCCAGATCATAGACTTTCAGAGTGTTCGACAGGGCTAGTTGAGGAGAGCTGTGACGTCAAGATTGACGAAACAGTAGGGTCCCAGGGGCAGCTTGACAGCTTGCACGACTTGGCAGACGAGGACATGACTAGGGCAGTGCAGCAGATGCCAGTGGGTGATGTCAGACCCGTGGAGGCCGAGCCTGAGATTGAGCCAGCACCAGTTCCTCCACCAACACCTGACAGGGCACCTGACTCAGGGAAAGCTTCACCTCAGCACAGCAGCTCCACTGAGTCAGCTCCAGCCCCGGCTCTAGCTTCAGAGGACAGCACAACTACAGGGCCAGTGCCAGAGGCAGAGTCACAGCAGGAGGAGTCAGCAGCACATCACTTGAGGCAGCACCACACCATTGCCCGGGATCACCCAGCCGGGCAGGTGATTGGTGATCCGACACGTGGAGTTCAGACCAGGTCCAGGACATCCAACATTTGTGAGTTTCAGGCTTTCGTCTCTGAGCTTGAGCCCAGAAAGGTTGAGGAGGCACTTGCAGATGCCGACTGGATCAATGCAATGCATGATGAGCTCAACAACTTCGAGAGGAACGAGGTCTGGCACTTGTGGAGAGACCGAGGGACTGCAACGTGATCAGTACCAAGTGGGTGTTGAAGAACAAACATGATGAGTTTGGATCTGTGGTCAGAAACAAGGCTAGACTCGTGGCACAGGGCTACTCACAGATTGAGGGGATTGACTGTGGTGACACCTACGCTCCAGTGGCTCGTTTGGATGCTATCAGATTGCTTGTGGCCTTTGCAACATGTCACAACATAGTGCTCAAGCAAATGGACGTGAAAAGTGCTTTTCTGAATGGGTACATTGGGGAGCTGGTGTATGTAGAGCAGCCTCCAGGATTCGAGGATCCATAGCATCCTGATCACGTGTACAAGTTGTCAAAGGCACTCTATGGACTAAAACAGGCTCCACGAGCATGGTACGAAAGGTGGAGAGAGTTCCTCACATAGCAAGGCTTCAAGGTTGGACGGGTCGACTCGACCTTGTTCACCAAGTTGATAGACGGGGATCTCTTCCTCTGCCAGGTCTACGTGGATGACATTATCTTTGGCAGCTCCAATGAAGCACTGTGCACAGAGTTCAGTCAGCTGATGGCCCAGGAGTTTGAGATGTCGATGATGGGGGAGCTCAGTTTCTTTCTAGGATTTCAAATCAGGCAGCTTCACACGGGCACCTTTATCTCTCAGGAGAAGTACGTCAACGACATGCTCAAGCGATTCAAGTTGCAAGATTGTAAGCCCATCAGGACTCCTATGGCTACAAACAGGCATCTCGATCTTGACACTCAAGGTACCCCTGTTGATCCTAAGCTCTATCGCTCGATGATTGGTGCCTTGCTTTACTTGACTGCTTCTAGGCCTGATATAATGTTTAGCGTATGCATGTGTGCTAGGTTCCAAGCATCCCTAGATAAATGCATTTAAAAGCAGTTAAACTCATATTTTGATACTTGAAGCATACACCTAGTATAGGAATTTGGTTCCCGAAGGGTGGGCAGTTTGAACTCCTCGGTTACTCCGATTCGGACTACGCGGGATGTAAGATTGACCGCAAGAGCACTTCGGACGCCTGTCACTTCCTAGGTAGATGCTTAGTATCTTGGGCCTCTAAGAAACAGAACTCCGTGACGCTATCAATGGCCAAGGCCGAATACATAGCGGCAGGGAGCAGCTGTGCTCAATTGCTTTTCCTCACAGAGTCTCTGTACGACTACGGTATTAAACTTGACCACATTCCCTTGCTGTGTGATAACGAGAGCGCAGTTAAGATAGCTAGCAATCCGGTCCAACACTCACGTACCAAGCACATTGACATCCGCCACCAGCCCACCACTTTCCCAGAGCATGTGCGAACCGATGACCAGCTTGCAGATATATTTACAAAACCACTAGATGAGAATTGGTTTTGCAAACTGCGAAATGAATTGAATCTGTTTGATAAGTCAAATGCAGTTTGACACCTAGACTGGACTACTGGAGAGGTCCCATTATAATACCTTGTACATATGAGTTTGTGACTAGAGCTTTGTCCTTTATACTTGCTTCTCT
Organism: Pharus latifolius; assembly: GCA_019359835.1. Classification (NCBI taxonomy): domain Eukaryota; kingdom Viridiplantae; phylum Streptophyta; class Magnoliopsida; order Poales; family Poaceae; genus Pharus; species Pharus latifolius. Next base: position 39,267,929 of record CM033325.1, read on the forward strand.
AGTTGCATTTGTAGTTTGCTTCATGGTCTAGAGAACTATTACTTGGTAGCTAAGTCACTTGCTCATTTGAAGCTTAATCAAATCATCTGCTAAATCGATGCTATTATCATGTGCTAGGTTTGATTAAGAGCCACTTGTTTCTCTCTATGTTGCTCATGTACAATGAATGATCTAATACTAGCATCCTAGTTGAACCTTTCATGTCACTTGGATTAGCAGGATAGCTAATTGAGAAATCTTTCAAAACTGTTGAGCAATAAAAAATAAATAAGCTGCCAAATGTCTCACCAGTTCTTCCCAATGAGATAGCTCGCCATTGCACTAGGTGTGAACTTGGGGGAAGTCTGGATGACCAAGACGGTTGCCTCCAGTGTCATGTTGGGTGCCGTCGACAATGGCAAGAGTGTAAGGATCGGTGGCCTCGAGGGGGGGGGGCGGGTGAAGAGGCCTAATTAGCAATTAAACTAGCTATTTTTGGATTTTTCGTTCTTAGTCAAATTAATGATTCAAGGCTAAGTAATCCTAATTTGACTAGGCTAAATGACTAAAACTAATCGAGCACGTAAGCGGAAGTGAACTACTTCTAATAGCCGAGGCACATGATTGATAGCTGAAGCAAATGAACAATTGCAAGAATTAAGTGCGGAATAGTAAAGAGGAGGCTCACCGGTTTTTTAATGTGGTTCGGTGCAAAGCACCTACTCCACGATGCCGAATCCTTAAACGAAGGACCGGGACTCTCTCGTCCCGTGCCGGCAATCCACTCGGTAGGCTTTTAGGCCGATAGGCCAAGGCTCGCCTCCGACCCGGTACACCGAGGCCGAGGTCCGTCACAAGTCGACGGCTTCTCGACACCTCGGCACCACGTACGTGGCGCCGACCTCCGCAAAGGAGGTGTTTTGTACAAGCGACGTGGACGAAGACTGTAGTCTTGTCGCTTGCTCGTCCCGGCAACTCCTCGAGTTGTAGACGCACGGCTTCCACGGTCTTCGTGCTCCGGCGAAGAGGGAAGCACCCGGTCACGAGCCAGGTGACCTAGCCCGAGGCTAGGGTTTTGTCGGTGTAGTGGTACGGTGGTGAAGACGTACGGCAAGACGGCTTGGCTTGACGATGTAGCACGTAGGCGGCGAGGAGTCTCAAACCCGGCGGGAACAACCCCAAGAAGTACTCGAACCGGTGACCGGAAGACCCCCAAGAACTCACCAAAATCAGCAAGAAAACCAATCCAAAACCCGGAGAACGGAGGGGGAAGCCATGGCCTTACCTTCTTCTTGCTCTCCCTCTCCTCTCCCCTCTCTCTCTCTCACCTAAACCCTTGGTGGAGGTGGACATGGACATGGGAGGTCCATGGGAGAAGCTCTCCTCTCTCTTAAGTGCAAGGTGGGAAGAATAATGAGCTCTCTCTGATTTTCTAGCCACCCCCGAGTCCCTTATATAGACCCCGGCCCGTAAATGCCACGTGTCGTGTATCCAGGAGGTCACAGTTCAAATGGGTGGCTTGGATATGAACAGATCTGGGCGAAGGCTCTTATCGGACGCCGTCCGGAGCCTCATTGGACGACGTCCGGAGAACCGATCTGGGCTGATTTTGCCTTCATCGGACGCCGTCCGACCCCGTACCGGACGCCGTCCGACGCCGATGACTGTGCAAGGGCTGGAGGGCGCGTAATGTGTTTGGCCAAGTTTCTAGCTTTTGTCGGATGCCGTCCGACAGGAGGTATGCGCACGGGAGGAGTTTGGGACTTAGCCATTTTGCCACTTCGGGCTCGCCGGACGCCGTTCAACAACCATCAGACGCCGTCCGACAGGCCTATTCACAGCAGCCCATACCTCTCTCACCTCTCTCTCATTCCCTTTCTCTCACTAGCTCCTAGGATGCTTCGGGATGGATCAGTTTGGAGTATTTTGTCGGCTTTGGAGCTAGTGGGACCCACGGAGTCTTCCGGATGTGTTCGAACACGTTTGGATAAGCTCTAGGTCATTTGGGCGGGAGTTTTCGCGCCTAAGGCTCAACTCAACTTGGCGGCTACGAAACTACCCGAAACTCGACAACTAAGCCTCGGATGCCTCCGGGCCCACCTAATGGCTTCGACTCAAAGCCAACTACCCCCTCGGACACCTGGCGCTCTCTCTCGACCTCTCTCGAACCATCTAGACCGTTTTAGCCCATTCCCGGAGAGACAAAGACAATTGCTCAATGGGATCGACTGCCAGAGATGAGACTTGCACCTGTCGTGCTCGAGTCTCGGACACGCACGCAACCAAAAGACATAAAGAGAATATGCTAGGCAAACAAAGTCCTTAGGTTGACGTGGCACCAAATGCCAAAACATCTAGACCTTGGAGTCCTAGACTTACAATCTCCCCCTTTTTGGCAATTTGGTGACAAGACCCTGCAAAAACAATCTCAAAGCGATACAGGTGCAAATATCTCATGGCAGGGGGTTAGATGCAATAGCCAATGTCCATATAGCCGAATATTGAGCATGTTCAATCCTTAGCCAACTAGATCACATCACAAGCCAGCTCATCCAAACCTAAGCACATCTAGTCAATTTGGAGAGCACATGTTCTATTCAAGAGCAAGTTACAACACAAGTGAATGTGATCTAGTCAATAAGCAAGATACACATGCCCGAGGCATGACCATGGCTAAGAGCAAGATACAACTCATATATATATGAGAGCTAATCAAGAGCAAGATACAACCTCAACAGAGGACTACTCATGAGAAAGATACAACCCTAAACAGGGACTAGGCATGAGCAAGATACAATATGCACATTGAGTTGAGCAAGAATCTAGCACAAGTGTGAGCAATGATCTAGAGCAAGTTCTAGCACATCCACAAGTCAAGCACACATATCAAATCAATCGATAGCATATGCACATGACTCGATTCTTAGCTCCCCCTAGATCAATGCACGCAAGTCGCTCTTTAGCTCTCATGCTCTCATGCTCCCCCTTGACACATGCTCATAACAACTATAGCAAAGACTCCCCAACATTCCCTTAGCCAGTTTTTAGCATTTGAGATTAGTTATTGCAATTTTCCTCCCCCTTCTTGTAAGCAAAATGCAAAAAGATGGCTAAACTGGCACTACTCAGGGATGCACATGAGAAAGCGAACTTGTGAGCTTCACAATTTATACCAACGCCAAACAAGACCAATAGTTCACCACGAGTCCTATCAATACTAGTGCTTGGTTACAACATCAACTTAGCTCAAATTAGGCATTTTTCATGTGATGTTTTACTAGATTTAAACCGAGCACATGTACAGGTGAACCTATAGCCACAAGTTCCTAACAAATCATTCTAGTGCAAGGGAGAATATATAACATCGCTATTGGTGCTATAGAATTACAGGTTTGGCAGTCAAGCTTCATGAGATAGAAATGCTTTTGGCTGAGCAATTTTTATTCATTTTTCAAAGCACTTGGGCCTTTGGCCTCTTTTCAACTTTGCTGTTTTGACTCAAGCCTCAGTTGAAAAAGATTTGATACCACTTGTAAGGGACTAACAGGCGAGTACAGCTTATTTTATTTTATTTGCTCAACATTTTGAAAAAGGGTTCTCAATTGGCTATCCTACTACCCCCAGTAATAGAATGCCCAATTACACGTTGCTAGTTTTCTAGATTATCCAATGAACTAGAATAACAATGAAAGCAGCATGTGGCTCTAGATTACCTAGCACAGGTGTAAGGCATCATTTTAGCAGGTACATTAATTAAGCTTCATATGAGTAAGTGACTAGTTTCCAAACACTAGCTCTCAAGGTCAAGTAGTGAAACTTTTGGAACAACCTGAGAAGCGGATATAAAGAACAAAGCTCAACTATCACACACTCACATGCAATAACCCGTAGTCCAGTCTAGATGATCAAGTTGCATTTCACTTATCAAGCATATTCAATTCATTAAGCAATTTGCAAAACTTATTCTCATCTAGTGGTGATGCTCTCATTATCACATAGCAAAGAAATGTGGTCAAGTTTTATACCATAGTCATATTAGAGACTGTGAGAGAGAGAGCAATAAAACACATGGGTTCAACAGCTTTTAAATGCATATCTCTAGGAGCATCTCAGAATCAAGCACATATGTATACACTAATCATCATATCAAGCCTAGGAGAAATCAAATACAGCAAGGCACCAAACATTGAGCAATATCACTTGAGGGGATCCACAGGAGTACCTGGAGTGTCGAGGTCGGGAAGCCCATTAGACATAAGAGTCCAGAAGGGCTTACAATCTTGCAGCTTCAATCCCTTGGGCAAGTTGAAGAAGAACCACATGAAAGGATCAGTGAAGAACCTCTCCTGACAAACAAAAATGCCAGTGCGAGGCTGCCAGACTTGAAGCCCAAGAGAGTGACTGAGCTCCCATCATCAACATCTCAGACTCTTCCCCACTGACTCAAGTAATCCCTCTGTCTTTGAGCAATCATCTGGTGCTGGAGGTCAATCTGACTCAGAGCTGGAGCTGTGCTAAGGTCAAGCTCCCCCTGAGTCAGGTACTGGTCAGGTGTTAGTGGTGCTGCTGTCTCCAACTGCTCTGCGGCTACCTTTGGTGCTGACTCTAAATCTGTCTATCCTCTCAGGCTGGAGCTGGGACTGAAACTGGAGCTGAAACTGAAGCTGATCCAGAGGAGAAGCTACTGGACTGAGGTGTAGCTCCCACTGAGTCAACTGTCTGGTCAAGTGTTGGTTGAGCAACTGGTACTGGCTCACCTCGATCTCCAAGAATCTGGCATCATCGACTACATCAGCTACTCAGCACTGGTCAACTGCTCATCTCCCATGTCATCAGGATTGACGTGCTGCCCGTGAGTCCCATTGCCCTTGATCATCGCCCAACTGAGATCCAAAGCTCAATCCTTGCTCAACTGCTGTCATCACAAGTGACTCCTGCTGGGAAGATCCTCTCTTCCCCCGTGAGGTGGCCATCCGGTGACTCGCCCGCTCTGACTTTGACACCACTTTGAACATCATTGGCGCCGTCAACTCCGGTGGTCCACCTGCCTTAAGAAGAGATCACTTGCGTGACTCAGGAACCCAAACAACGAGTCCTCGAGGGTTAGACTTAGCAGTTGCAAAAGTATCAATTATGAATTTCTTGACCCAAACTCGTGCACGATGTTCATTCTCTCGTGCAGGCCCCACAAACCTAGCAGTAATCCTACCTTGCCCATCCCTTTTGAGCAGGTAGTTCCCGTCTACCTCTATGTGGTTTCTAGGTAGGTTGGGGTTGGGTCTAGTCCATGTGTATGGTCTAGGCTGAGTCCTAGGTGGTGCTCTAAGAGGTGGTCTCCGTCCCTCAAATCCCCTAGGTGTCCTATACCCACGTGGCTCAAAGTGTGGTGTAACTGGCCTGTAGGTCCTATCCTGGCCATATCCATTCCAACTATTCCACCCTCTAGTCCTAGCTGGGTACCTCCCCCACGAGTCACCTCTACTAGTGTCCCAAGTGTTTTGCCTATAGTTCACTATGGGTCTAGTGTTCCAAGTTCTCGCCCTCGGGTTTTCCCATTGCCTGTACCCGTTCCAAGCTCTAGGCTGCCAGTTGGTTGGGGTTTGTGTTTTCGGACGAGGGGTTTGGGTGTATTGCCAAGAGTGGTAGTTGGTGCTCCCCCTAGGCCTAGTACGTGAGGTATCGGCACCTGTCGATGCTCGAGAACCTGGACCCTTTCCCTTCTCCCCTTGGGCTTCCTCTTGGGACTGAATCCCAATCCGCCCTTCTCGGAGACAGGTCGCTGGTCCTTGAGCATCTTATCCAAGGCCAAACTACCCTTGTAGCTCCTAACCTCAAACTTGGCTAGCTTGGCTCTAAGCTCAGCATTCTCACTCACCAGGCCCTCCTGCTTAGCTATCTTAGCTCTCAGCTCACAGTTTTCCCTCACAAGCTCTCCATTCTCAATTATCAACTCCCTTGCCGCCAATGCACCCTTGCAATGGTCGGGATCGCACAGACCCCCATTACCCTTTGGACCACTAGAAGTAGATGCAATTGCAACAGAGCTACTAGCACAAGCATTTGAATTAGAAGGCATACTCAACAGCAAAGATTCAACTGGAGCTACAGATTTTTGCTTATCACTAGTGCTAGGTGCAACAGGTAATGGTGCAGGTGTGGGAGCAAGTGAAACAGGAGCATTAGCACACAAGCTTGTAGGAAATGTGAAATCAGCAGGAATATCAGACATTTTAGGCTGAGGCACAGGCAAAGCACTAGTAGCTACATCAGGCAAACCAAGCATAGGAGCATCTCTATTAGATTGTGCAAGCAGAGTGACAGGTGGTGTAGCACTAGCAAGTTCATTCTCATCATAGCCATCAGCCAACAGATCACAAGCAAGAGCATCTACTGAAGTGGGTGAATCTAGTGCGTCTAACACAGGCAAATCATCTCTAGCAACAACAGACAAGACAGGCACATTTTCAACATTGCTAGGACGTGCAAGCAAGGTAACTTGTGGTGTAGGACTAGCAGATGCAATCTCAGAGCTATCAGGCAAAGCATCACAAGCAATGACATCAAGTGCTGTGCGTGAAGCAAGTGTGTCAAGATCATGCAAATCATCATTTTCATGCTCTACATTAGAAGCATATTCAAATGTGGGAATGGCATTGATTGCATTATCTAGAGCATTTCCAGCCACAAGCATATCAACTTGATCTTCTAGATCATTTCTTCGCTCTAACAGCTTATCTACCATGTAATCTAGATTATCACGTGCTTTACACACGCCAGCAAGTTCTTTCTTAAGTGCACAATGTTTCTTTTTCAAATCTAAGTACTTGTGGCCAACCTCTTGCACTAGATTGTTTGCTTGCACAGCTATATCATACAAGTGAGCAACAGCCTCAGGAGAATCTAGGTCTATGTGCAAAGAGCTACCACTAGAAGCGGAAAGGACACACCTCATCTTCTGTGCACTTGGAGGAGGAAGCACCGGCTCGGGGGCGAACTCGATGTCGGACTCCCAACCCTCATCCTCGTCAGAAGTGGCTTCAGCCACCAAGCCTGCGGGTAGCTTAGCAGGTGGTGGAGGCACCGACTCAGGGAGTGTGAGTGCGGCCAGTGCCTTCCTTCTGTCCTTGATCTTCTCCGTAGGTCGATTGTCGCTGGACGTAGAGGACGAAGATTTGCTGCTTGAGCTGTTGTCGGTCTCCCACTCATCGACGAAGGCTTGCTTCTTGCCTTTCTTGTCGGTGCGACGGAAACCGGACTTGTACCTTCGGGACTTGTGCTTGGGCTTGTCCTTGTCTTCATCGCTGCTTGACTTGTCCTTGCCATTGCCCTTGTTCTTCTTCTTGTTCGGGCACACCGAGGCAATGTGGCCTCGCTCATTGCACTCGTAGCAACGAATAGCAGCGAGAGACTTCTTTTTCTTGAAATGCTTGCCACCGTATCGCTTGACGGTCTTGGTGAAGCGGCCCATCACAGGTGCGAGGTTGTCCATGTTCTTGACCATCATTCTTGGACTTGCTTGCTCGCCCTCGGAGCTGGACTTGGGAGAACTTTGCTTGCCTCCTGACTTGGATGCCTTGGCCTTGAGAGCGATGACCTTCTCCTTGGACTTGGAAGGCTCATCGTCGTCTCCATCCTCGATCATCATCTCGTAAGCGACAAGCTTCCCGAGGAGCTCGCCAGGAGTCGCCGTCTTGGCCTTGTTGCCCTTGAGCAGGAAAAACTCCCTATACCTTTCTCTTGGAAGGATGGCCATCATTTTCCTGCATACATCCAGGTTAGTCATGGCGAAATCGAGCCCCTTGAGCTCGTTCACCAATGGGTTAAGCCTAGAGTACATGGCGTTTGCATTCTCACCAGGGAGCATCTCAAAGCGATCGAAGCATCTCCTAAGAACAGCAATTTTCTCCTCTTTTACCTCATCAGTGCCCTCATGAATTTGCACTAGCGTTTTCCAAATATCATGAGCAGTGGGCAAGTTGCTGACTCTCTCAAACACATCGGAGCTCAAAGCAGAAAACAAGTGTGACCTAGTGATTGAATATAAGCAGTCATCTTGGTTTTCCAGTGCCCAAACTGTGTACCACTAAAGAGAGGAATTCTATTCCTAGCTACACTACCCCCGTCGGCCATTTTGCCCTAAGCGGTTAAGCCAAGTACACGGAGGGTACTTGCCTCTGATACCACTTGTAAGGATCGGTGGCCTCGAGGGGGGTGAAGAGGCCTAATTAGCAATTAAACTAGCTATTTTTGGATTTTTGGTTCTTAGTCAAATTAATGATTCAAGGCTAAGTAATCCTAATTTGACTAGGCTAAATGACTAAAACTAATCGAGCACGTAAGCGGAAGTGAACTACTTCTAATAGTCGAGGCACATGATTGATAGCCGAAGCAAATGAACAATTGTGGGAATTAACTGCGGAATAGTAAAGGGGAGGCTCACCGTTTTTTAACGTGGTTGGGTGCAAAGCACCTACTCCACGATGCCGAATCCTTCAATGAAGGACCGGGACTCTCTCGTCCCGTGCCGGCAATCCACTCGGTAGGCTTTTAGGCCGATGGGCCAAGGCTCGCCTCCGACCTGGTACACTGAGGCCGAGGTCCGTCACAAGTCGACGGCTTCTCGACACCCCGGCACCACGTACGTAGCGCCGATCTCCGCAAAGGAGGTGTTTTTGTACAAGCGACGTGGACGGAGACCGGAGTCTTGTCGCTTGCTCATCCCAGCAACTCCTCGAGTTGTAGACGCACGGCTTCCACGGTCTTCGTGCTCCGGCGAAGAGGGAAGCACCCGGTCACGAGCCGGGTGACCTAGCCCGAGGCTAGGGTTTCGTCGGTGTAGTGGTACGATGGTGAAGACGTACGGCAAGACGGCTTGGCTTGATGATGTAGCACGTAGGCGGCGAGGAGGAGTCTCAAACCCGGCGGGAACAACCCCAAGAAGCACTCGAACTGGTGACCGGAAGACCCCCAAGAACTCACCAAAATCCGCAAGAATACCAAGCCAAAACCTGGAGAACGGAGGGGGAAGCCATGGCCTTACCTTCTTCTTGCTCTCCCTCTCCTCTCCCCTCTCTCTCTCACCTAAACCCTAGGTGGAGGTGGACATGGACATGGGAGGTCCATGGGAGAAGCTCTCCTCTCTCTTAAGTGCAAGGTGGGAAGAATAATGAGCTCTTTCTGATTTTCTAGCCTCCCCCGGGTCCCTTATATAGACCCCAGCCCGTAAATGCCACGTGTCGTGTATCCAGGAGGTCACAGTTCAAATGGGTGGCTCGGATATGAACAGATCTGGGCGAAGGCTCTTATCGAACGCCGTCCAGAGCCTCATCGGACGCCGTCCGGAGAACCGATCTTGGCTGATTTTGCCTTCATCGGACGCCGTCCGACCCCGTACCGGACGCCGTCCGACGCCGATGACTGCAAGGGTTGGAGTGCGCGCAAGGTGTTCGGCCATGTTTCTAGCCTTTGTCGGACGCCGTTCGATGAGCGTCGGACGCCGTCATACAGGAGGTATGCGCACGGGAGGAGTTTGGGACTTAGCCATTTTGCCACTTCGGGCTCGCCGGACGCCGTCCGACAGGCCTATTCACAGCAGCCCATACCTCTCTCACCTCTCTCTCATTCCCTTTCTCTCACTAGCTCCTAGGATGCTTTGGGATGGATCAGTTTGGAGTATTTTATCGGCTTTGGAGCTAGTGGGACCCACGGAGGCTTCTGAATGTGTTCGAACACGTTTGGATAAGCTCTAGGTCATTTGGGCGGGAGTTTTCGCGCCTAAGGCTCAAATCAACTTGGCGGGTACGAAACTACCCGAAACTCGACAACTAAGCCTTGGATGCCTCCGGGCCCACCTAATGGCTTCGACTCAAAGCCAACTACCCCCTCGGACACCTGGTGCTCTCTCTCGACCTCTCTCGAACCATCTAGACCATTTTAGCCCATTCCTGGAGAGACGAAGACAAGTGCTCAATGGGATCGACTGCCAGAGATGAGACTTGCACCTGTCGTGCTCGAGTCTCGGACACGCACGCAACCAAAAGACATAAAGAGAATATGCTAGGCAAACAAAGTCCTTAGGTTGACGTGGCACCAAATGCCAAAATATCTGGACCTAGGAGTCCTAGACTTACAAAGAGACAACAGAAAAATTTGAAAAGAGGCAATCGCCCAATGCTTTAAAAAGAATAAAATGCTCAACCAAAATTGCTCTTATCTCCTGAAGCTTGAGTGCCAAACTTGTGATGCGATTAGCTTCTCCTAAGGTTCTAGCATTAGAATTATTCCTTGCACTTGATCAATGAGATTGAAGCTTGTGGCTATTAGCTTACCTCTCATATGAACTTGGCAATTAATTATTGAACTTCACTTGAAAAAGGCTAATTTTGAATCAAGTTGATCAAACTGCCTTGTTCTAGCTTCAATAGATTGTGGGGTAGGCTACTTGTGCATTCTAGGTACTTGTATAAATTTCAAAGCTCAGAGCTTCACTTCCTTACTTGTGCTTCTAAAGTGGTGCCAGTTTAAATCTTTTTGCATTTTGCTAACAAGAAGGGGAGAAAAATGTGCAAACCAATCTCAATTTGCTTAAAACTGGATAAGGGAGTGATGGAGAGTGCTTTGCTTTAGTTGTAGTGAGCATGTGTTGAGGGGGAGCATGAGAGCTAAGAGAAAAATTGTTTCATTGCATTGATCTACGGGAGCTAGGAATCGAGTTCATATGCATATGCTTCTGCTTTGGCCTGTTTGACTTGTGCTTGTGCTATGCCTATGCCTGCTCTAGATCATGCCTGCTTGTGCTCAATTCCTGCTCATATCATGTACATATGTATCTTGCTCTTGACTAGTTCACATGTGCTCATGTGTTGTATCTTGCTCTTGACTAGTTCACATGTACGCATGTGTTGTATCTTGCTCTTGTTATGGTCATTCATATGCATGTGTATCTTGCTACTGCTTAGGGGTGTGTTATCACCTTTGTATCTTGCTCTTGATTGGTTCACATGCATATGTGTTGTAGCTTGCTCATGCTTCGGATCATGCTCATGTTCATTGGATATTGCTCACATGCTCATCATCATGACTAGAATGTGCTTAGGCTTGTTTGGGCTTGCTTGTGATGTGCTCTAGCTCATGATGAATTGCTTTGGCTAGTGCTTAATTGCTCAAATATTGGCTTGGATATTGGATCAAATGCACTTACAACTAACCCCCTGCCATAGACCATATACACTTGTCTTTGTGAGATTGATTTTGTAGGTCATGTCACCAAATTGCCAAAAAGGCGGAGATTGTAAGACCTAGGACTCCTAGGGTTTTAGGTTTTGGCATTTGGTGCCACGTCAACCAAGATTAAGGACTTTATTTTTTAGATTTCTTTTAATGATTTTGGTTGCGTGCGTGTCGAGGCTCGAGCACGACAGGTGTGAGTCTCACTCTCTGGCAGGTAGGTACCACTGATCACTCGAGTCGTCGTCTCTATCCCGTGTCTAGCCGTGTCAAGAAGGTTCGAGAGCGATCGAGAGAGTGCCAGGTGTCCAGGGTTAGGATTGCTTTGGGTCTAAGTCACCGGAAGGGCCCGAAAGGATAAGAGGCGCCTTTACACGTGTCCGGGTAGGTTCCTTAGCCACCAAGTTCACTCAAACTCATTCGGCGCAATAACCTCCCGCCCAAGCCAAGTCGTGCTTATCCGAGTCCAAAGCCGACAAATATCCCCAACAAACTGAGCCAAGTATCCGAGGGAGCAAGAGAGGAGAGAAGTGAGACTGCCGGGTGGCCCTGCAGGTTGGCAGAGGCGACCGGACGCGTCCGGCAAATGACCGGACGCCTCTAGTGGGCGCCGGAACGTCCGGAGGGGGCGATTTCCAGGATCTATGTTGGGCTCGAGTTTGTGTAAGGACATGTCCACCGGACGCGTCCGGAGGGGGACCGGACGCTTCCGGAGAGAGGTTTTCTGCCCAGCCCAGTAGTGACCGGACGCGTCCGGTGAATTAGCAGATCGGGGCATCTGAACCGCACATTTGAATCTGCCTGCCTAGATCTTTGCCACGTTTCCAGTCTCGGGTAGGGGTCTATATAAGGAGCTGAGGCCCGCGGGTTAGACTTGAGAGAGCTCATTTCATTTGTCCCCTTGGCTTGTGTGTGTTTGGGAGCTTCTCCCCATGGGTTCCCCCTTGCCCATGGTCACCTCCACCTAGGGTTTGGGCTAGAGAGAGAATAGAGGGGAGGGACAGAAGGTGCCAGGTAAGGATGGTGCCCCTCTTCCTTCCCTGTGAGTTTGCCCCGAGTTTGGTCAGTGTTTGGCGAGTCTCCTGGTCATTCTTCTCGAGTGCTCTTTGGGTCTTTCTTGCCGGAGTTGAGACTCTACTTCGCCGTCCCCGAGCTTCACCGGTCTTGGTCTTCCCCACCCGAACGACTACTTCCTCTACAACCTCTAGACCAATGAAACCCTTGCCGGTGCAAGGTCATCCGGTTTGGAACCGGGTGCTTCCACTTCGCCGCCGACGAAGTCCGAGGGAAGCCGTGTACGTATACATCTCTGGGGCGCCGGGTCGTCGTCCAAGGTGTTGGGACGCCGTGCGTGATCAAGACCTCCGCGACTCCGGCTACATCAAGGTCTTCCGTTCGAGGGCCACGTGTAAAAATACCTTCTTCGCGAAGGTCGGCGCTGCTTCGGTGGTGCCGGGGTGTCGGAAAGCTTCCATCTTGTGGAAGAGTCCGGCCTCGGTGTGAGGGTCGGGAGCAAGCCTTGGGCTCACGCCCTAAAAGCTCGCCGAGTGGATTTGAGGGCATGGGACGAGAGAGTCCCGGTCTCCTTCCGAGGAGATTCCTCATCGTGGAGTAGGTGCTTTGCGCCGAACCATGTTAAAAATCGGTGAGCTCCTTGTCCGATTTACTTTCGCATTTCCTTCCCCATTACTTTCAAGTCGCTTCGGCTATCTCTCTAGTTGTTGCTTAGGCTAGTTAGGTTACTTTCTGTTTCCGCACTTATTCGGTAGATTAGTCAATTTAGGTATTGCTCTAGGTTTGGGTAATTTAAATTGACTAAGAACAAAACAACAAAAAAAAATTAGGTTTAAAATTGCCAAAAATAGCCGCTTCACCCCCCTCGCAGCCCTAGATCCTTACAGGGAGAGGTGGGCGGCTAGGGTTTCCAACCCTAGCGGACACAAGTGGCAGCAGCGGGATGCAAGGGCCGGGCGGCGGGTGGCGCGCGATGCCGACGACGGCTGCGGGTCGGACGGCGTGGCGGCGCTCGGTGTGCCGGTTTTCGAGTACGACGACATCTAGCGATGTTCATGGCGGCTTCAAGCCGATGTGTCGGAAATGGATTCATGCCAGAGAAAAAAATTCAACAAATAGATGCACATTTATACGAGTGATTGATCAACGAACGTCGGCGACTTCAAGTCGACATCAATCAAACGTAACACCTTGATCGGCTTCGTGCCGGCGATAAATCGGCAACGGTGGTGTTCGATTCGTTCAAATACATGCTAGAGATTCAATAAAAATATGATACAAATTCATAGGAAAAGTAGTCCCCACTACCTTTGGTCGATCTCCTTGATCGAGTAGAGCCACGTGTGTGATAATGTGTTAAGCAGCCAATGCTACCGAAGTAGTCCAGAGGATCCTTAACTTGAATAAACAATCACACAAGGAGACACCAAGATATGAGGACGAAGCTTTTCACTATTCTCATTCCATTCCACAGCCAAGAGTACACAAATGAGTGGAAGGCCTCCTTTATTTATAGAGCCTAGCTAGGGTTTTGGCATATGGGTCACATGGGCCTTCTTGGCCCATGAAGTGGTTTCCTAACAATATTGGCCATGAGGAAACCATCAGCTGACGACGCGAAAGCAAGCACCATGATGCTATATATTATAGGTCGAAGGCCTGGAACATTAAGAAGACGAGTATCCGCGTTCTCTGGCTACAATGTCAATAAGAAAAGAGTAAATTGCACCCACCATATAACAACTTGTTGTGTTGTATCACTTTAGTCCAACAGCATGCAAAATGTACAAACACATGCATCAACTTGTCAGATGTGTGCATCTATGGTCAAAATATGCCACCGAGCGTATTTCTCCATGGTGGCAGCTGACGTGGACACTCTAGACACATGACCACCAACGAATCGCACGTTTTTTCAAAAAGGCCCCACTCCCATGTCACGGCTCATCTCCCGGCTCCATCACTCTCCCCCACGCAACCATCTCGCCATTTCTCTCCTAAATCATCTCTAGGGTTTGAGGTCATCCTTCTCCGCCATCGCCATGGAGCCCACCTCACCCTCCAGTCAAGTGATTCCTATGGCCCGCCTCCACCCACATCCACATTGGCGCAGTGGTTCCCACGGCCTCCTTCCCTGCCGGTTCCATGGAGGCCACATATAGATGAGACCAAGTGTCATTGTTGCAGCGATCAAACCAAGTGATATTCTCATTCAGATATGTCTTGTTCTTCCCAACTACACAAAACAAACCTGAGTGATGTATCTCCACACTGAAAAAACATCACAAGAACTTACGTAAAACAACACACAACATGTATACATGTTAAAAGTTTTAGTAACAAACGTTGCTTACATGCCCTAAAAATCATGCATGCTTTTAAGCGCATCATGGCTATATTGAACAGTGTAGTCATACGGAGCTCTAACCCTACCATTAAATTGACTCAAATTGCATCTACATAGTGCTAAACCAATCTCATAGTCATCCTTAAACACCAATCTCGTCTCTTTTCCAATCTATCAAGATGAAGCAAAAACCACAATTTGCACAGACCAAAAGCAATGGAACGGGAACTAACCGTATTGAGGAGGGACACCACCTAGTGTACATCATCATGGTTCCATTGAGGTCGCCGGAGGGAAAGTTGGCATCGAGCGCCCAGCAGCCACCTCTATCCGCCGATCACGGGGATCATGAGGAACCCACGAACAACCGCCATCAATCGCGAGAATCACGCAGAGACCACGAATAGCTGCCGCCGATCATGAGCATAAGATCCAGAGAAGGAGAACAGACACAGGTTTGAGGTTTAATCCCTCCAATGTGCCAAGATTTAACTTGCGTATCCACGTCATGTTGCCAGCGTGTCCAAAATCATACTACCGAGCATATTTGGACCATAGATGCACACATTTGACAACATGATGCATTTGTATTCATATTTTGAAAATTGTTGGACTAAAGTGACACAACACCAACAAGTTGTTGTATGGTGGGTGCAATTTACTCATAAAAAATGACCACCAATGTGGCAACGTGCTTTGGTGAGTTATCTGATCCATACCATGCAACTTTCGTATGTGGGGGCAAGTAGCTTGCTGGTGGCAGCATGGCCTTCGATACATGCACCTTAGGAAGTTATTGACACGTTGAGGTGAAAGTGACGCATGAATGTTTCATGTTTAGCATTGTCTAATTAAGCCTTTATATACTAATGTTTTGCACATTTTATCTATTTTTTAAGTTTGACATAGTCTGTTTGGTGGATTGGCTATGACGTGCATGTGCAAGCCAAACGAGAGGCTAACGTGATTCATGGAAAATGCTTATGCACTTCTACATATTATAACCCTAGGTCATCTTCAACCCAATATGAGCCTTAGTCACTACTTCCACTCTATATATTCATTATTCACTGCCACATTTTCTACCTCATCACTATTTAATAGTGATCCTCACCACTATTTAATTGTGATGGGGTGTTTCGTTGGTCCTCTTCCTGGAGATGGCTTTACGAAAGTACACACATAGAAAGGAATGGAAACAATGCACTTCTACATATCAAACGTCCATGTAGATGACCCGACAAATCATTTGTATTAGCATATATTTCTTACAAATAGAGATAATTAAGTTTCTATTATTTCTAAAAAGAATTAAAGATTAGGCTAACAGGATCATCGTGTAAACTCTAAGTTAATAGATATTTTCACATTAATCAAAATAAAAAGAAGATAAAAACTAACCATACATATGGGACGACCTAAGTTATAGCTGCTAAAAACAAGGTCCAACAGAGCACAAATTGATCTTGAAGTACTACATATTCTTGTGTTAATCTAGAGGACCAATTGCATCCATGTCATTATAATCTAGGATAGTAGGAATTTCCATGTTATTTGGATAAAATCCTGATAAAGAAATGATTAGGCATTGATGGTAGGGGTGGAAATGGTATGAATATTTTTCAACCGATCTAAAAATGGTTATAAATTGGAACACTCTAATTAAAGACAAAAAGCTCGAAGAGTGAATGATTTTTAGGCGAAGTAAGAAGCGCTCAACACAAAAACACAAATAAGTGGGTCAACTCCACCTCCCGTGGGAGAAGGGTGAGGCGAACTCGTTCGCCACCCCCGATCCGTGGGCGGGGTGGAGAGATGGAGTTTAGCGACGGGGAGGAGCCCCAGCTTCGCGACCTGGTGACTGCCCTGTAGCAGCGGCAGAACAACCTGGAAGAGCAGATGGCGGAGGTCCAAATCCACATGATGGACCACGAGGACAGCTTCACCGTCCTTCGAAAGTCTTCCTCGGCCAAGCTGAAACATTATGCTAAGGCGATGGGTTCGCCAAAGCTGTACGATCCGCCGAGTAGCCCGTAGACAGAGACTAGGGGAGTAGAATAAGGTTTAGGCGCATATTTTTTGTTTTCCAAAGTTTTATTTTCAATGTAATGCGCCTACAATTTGCTTTGAAATTAATGAGAAATAGAGTGTTGTTTGCTTATGAGTGTGATTGCCACGGCCGGTGTAACTTTCTGCACCGGTTGGCCGTATTTACTAACAGTTGCATTAGAATGATAAAGTACAGAGAAGGAGACACGTACTGAGCAAAAATGGGACCGAGCCTGGCAAAACGCCGGGCCGGCCGACCTGGACCAGGCCGGCCAACCCACCCTGGGCCGGCCGACCCCCCTTATGCACCATTCCAGCTCCGCAAAATTCCAGTACACTCCCTATTATACACTCTGATCATTTATCTCTATTACTTACTCATTTGCATGCGGTAATTAAATAAACAACACTGAAAATGATGAAAAGCAAATTGGAAAAGTTTGAAACTATAACCCTGTTCGGTATTATGTGATTTGCATAAGTGTTATTCTTTGGTTATAGCTCTATAATTGTAGGATATTTCATTAGGAGTAACCATATCTAATTTGTTAGCTTTTGTGATATAGCATGTTTAATGACTTACTTATTATGGATTAGATGTTTACCCAGAGGTTTTCATTAAAAACCTGGCTCCTAAATTCTTAAAGTGATTTTTATTACCTACCACAGCCAAAAAGTTTATCATAATATAGAAGCCTTCATTGGTAGTTTTGATCATACTAAGTTGGGCAAAAACCTGAATCCACTTAAGAAATATTGTCTATTCCAATCACTTGCGTACCCCTTTTGATTGATAGCCTTTTCATATCTGGTAACGCTAATATTCTACCTCGGAATTAAGCGTATGCTTCGCCAGATATCCCGCCCTGAAACACTTAGCCAATCATTTTTCTGGTGCCACCATACCTACCTATATGATGGTCCTCCAAAATAAATGATCCATTTGTCAAACGTTCCATAAAATCCCAATTTTGGCAGAGGCGTAAAAGAGAGAAAAGAGTGAGACTAATCAAAGTATCCTTTTTGTATTCAAAAAAAGAGAGAGACTGATCATTTTAAGTCTCCCTCCTGTATCGAAAAAAAGAGAGAGAGAAAGAGAAAATGCCTCTTTAAGCCTCTTTAATATCTTTGAAAATGGGATGAAATTATGAAAAGTGGATTTTTACGGAGGAGACCATCATTCCCAAAATACAAGATCGATGTGTTGGACTCATTAGTACCACACATCCTTGTACTTGTATCTCTTCTTATTCCTTTGGCGTGATTTCATTCTCCCCCTCACCCCTAGACATTAATTCTTATATGATTGGAAATTAGATTGACATTATCTTCATTAGGATCTGGTTTTAACCTGATAAAAGTTTGTATCATAACTACAACAATAATCCTACCTTGAGCTCCACATAAACCTTAGATGTAGGATTAAGGCTACTCCGGCCTTGGTGAGGTTAAAACACTCTGAGTGACTTGAGAGTTTCACTTAAGAAAAAGAGCCATTGATGCTTTTCAAAATTTAAACTCTGGGTTACACTAAGTTCCACAAGTTTTGGTGAGATTGTGACTCCAGGGACTTGGTGTACAAAAATGGACCTGAACCAGCTAAAGAGGTGGGTCGGCCGACATACCCTAGGCCGGCCGACCCACCCTAGGCCGGCCGACCCACACTCAGTGCCAAACCGAGTCGGATTTCCTCCAGGGCTTCTAGAAGCACTCCTAGAGCCCATCTCAAGCGCCCATTGCAGTCCGTTTGATCCAAAGGCTGAGGCTCCTTCACAAGTCAAGCATTGGATTCTAAAGGAAGTACTAGATACCGACCTCAACTGCCAAAACCGTCATTCGAAGAAGATCTATGCCGCACAAGAGGGATCCCAGGCAAATTGGAGGGCCGAGATCAACCGAGGCCAGGCCGGGCGACCCACTAGGCTAGCCGACCCACCTTTGATCCCCCTCGGATCACCCTTTGGCTGAGGTGCTTGTGACATGTGTCCCCACACGTGTCAAGTGCCCACTTGCTGCGGAGGTCTATAAAAGGAACTCCTCTCCTTCATTTGAGAAGCACAGAGAAGTGACGGGATCATTCTAAGCGGTGCTGCGCTGCCCAGATATCAAGGAGAGTAGGTGAGAAAGAAGAGCGTAGTGCAGAGGAGAAGCCGTCGTGTCGGCATCCCTCCACTAGAGCTCCGGAGCTGAACTCGGGTGTGAGTTCAGCCTCTGTCTTCTGTTGTAACACTTAGTCCTATCCTTTATTTATCAATCAAGTTTATTTCATTTACTTTGTCTCTGTTGGTACTAGGCTCGTGCTATATCTTGAGTGCTAAATCTCTGTGCTTAGTTGTCACAATCGATGTGCCAAGGGTAGTGAGAGTACGTATTAAGTGACGTCCGTGATACATATTACTACTAGGTACAGACGTGGTGTCTGGACTAGTTAGTATCCGGTAGGCACCTGATTCAACGGATGTGCGGTAGGTAGTAGGTGGTGATAGCCCTGCTATTCGGCTTAGACCTTGTGAAATCCGCCCCGTTAGTCTCAGACCAGTTGAGCCTAATCGGGGGTGATCATAACTATCCGGTGTTCTTAACTGATAGTGGGTAGTAGTGAATCGGCCGAGCTCCGATACAAAGTAGCAAGTGTAAGTGGGTTAAACCTGGTATCTTTGACTAGTGTCCGTAGAACCTCTCGACCCAAAATACATTTACCCTACTTTCGTCAAAACACCTCCATATCCATCCGGACAAGTCTGGATTAGAAACTAAACTCTTCTCATTCTTCGTGGGAAATCAATACCTTTGGAATACTCCGGGGTGAAAGCTACTGCGATATCCGTGCTCTTGCGGATTAAAACTCTAATAGGCATAAGAATCACCAACACACCCCTGTCCATTAGCACCGCAATCAGCGCGACTTGTCCCATCACCTCCTCGCTTGGCTCCGGGCACGGGAGTGGAGTCGCTAGATTGCGGACGTCGTCGCTATAGAAGGACTCGCAGTCCTCCGGTACCCTCAGGTAGAACCACCTCTGGTTCCACCGGGAGATGGTGTCCCGGATCGGCAGTACTGGGTTCTGGAATGGGACGTTGGTGCGCCGGCGGAAGTTGAAGCAAGCCACCGAAAAGTACGTCTTCACCGTCGCCTGCTTCGTCGATACCCTGCGCAGCTCGTAAAACTGCAGGAAGAGGGCAGGCGTCGGGTAGATCTTCAGGTAGCCTTCACACAAGTGCGTGAAGACTGCCATCAGCAAGAAGCTGTTGTGCGGCAGGTTTGTCACCTTCAGGTCAAACTGCGCCAGGAGCTCCGCGACGAAGTAGCTCTCCGGCAGGCGGAAGAGAAACGAGGACGTCATCTCTAAGCTAACGGTCTCGTTCGCCTCGAAGATCATGGTCTCGTTGTCACTGGGCGCTCTGAAGCTCCCGGCGTCGAGCTCTCCGGCGCGACCAACTCCTCTAAGCTCTCCTTGGTGGATTGGCTCACCCCTAGAAGCCCCATGGCGGCTGGGAGGTTGGGAGAGGTGAGATCGGCAAGAACGCCAGAGGATTTGGGCTTTCCGAGCTCGGATCTGATCGCAAAGGGCAAGGAGGTTTCTTCCCTTGCCCCGCCTCCCTATTTATATGGAGCAACCGCCTTGGGGGTTCCTTATCTGGTGCGGAAGGGTAAAAAACGGCTAGTTTTTACCAGGCGTGCCGCAGATTGTGCGTGATGTTGCCAGCGCCGCAGCTCCAACGGTAACAAATCCGTTACTGCGCGCCTGCCAACAGTAACTTCTTCCGGATAGGTTCCTAACCTATTCTCGGTATTGATCTGCCCGGTTGGTTCCTAGCTGCCGAGTAGAGAACTTCCTGCCTGGTACGGAGCCACATCCCCTCTTGAAGTTGTCTGAGACTCAAGAGGAAGACCCCAGGACTAAAGTTTCCACTTGAGCCTTGGGGGCTAGCTGTCGGGGGTCGAGTCTCCTACCCGGTGCCCAATAGCCCTATTCTCGTTTTGCAGGTATCCTCGGTTACCCCCTGCCCAGAAGCGCGTTGGCATACAGGCTACCCGGCGCCTTGCCGGCCAAGACAAGGACTTCATCCCTAAGGAAGCATGGACTACGGCCCGTCCCAAGACGCGACGGGGCGGTTAGGGTTTCTAGCGGCGGAGCTAGGGTTCCCTGACGGCGCGGCGCCCTCCACCGACTTAGGGGTAGTTTCCATCTTATCCACCTGTACTAGGCCTATATAAACCCTCCTGCGCGGGGTATTAGGCAAGGAGACCAAGTAGTGAGCAGGCACCGCTCTGATTAGCATTTGATCACCCTCTCGCTACACCTGTTGTACCCGGCGTGCTGCGGTTAAGCTCTGTCTTGCCCGTGGTTTGTCTCCCACCTCTCCTAGATCTCATCCGGGCACACTGTAATTCTTGATCATCATCAACGTCGCACTGGAGTAGGGTTATTACCTCGACAGTGAGGGGCCCGAACCAGGATAAAAATCCCTCGTGTCCCTGTTCCTGTGAACCCCCGATTGATCACATCTGGAACGCATCGCAACCGGTTAGAAGGGGCCCTCTTGTCCCTCATCAAGAAGTAAGCTCGGCTCTTGGAACCCGATTCCCAATCGTCGACACCAGCGTTGAGCCATTTCATCTCTCGCCTGGGGGAGCGAAGCGCACCTTTTTGCAAACTCCTCCGGAAGCACGACAGCTCCGAGCGGATAGAGGAAGCTCAGGCCACGTTCCACCAGCTTAAACAGTACCTCGCTACCCCACCCGTCCTCACAACCCACAAGTTCGGGGAAGTCCTCCTCCTGTAACTCTCCGTAACGCCAAGCGTTGCAAGCGCGGTGCTAGCGACAGAACGGGACGGGAAGCAGCAGCCCATCTACTACGTGAGTGAGATACTCGCCGGGCCTAAGGAGCGCTACCCTGACATCAAGAAACTGTGCTACACCCTGCTAATGGCTTCACGCAAGTTCCGTCACTATTTTCAAGCCCACCAGATCAAGGTCCCAACTACGTACCCAATCAAGGACATTCACCGAAACCCAGACGCCACGGGACGAATCGCGAAGTGGGGGGTCGAGCTCGGGGAGTTCGACATCCAGTTCGTGCCCCGTACCATGATAAAGGCCCAGGCGCTAGCGGATTTCATCAAAGATCTCACAAGGCCGGACGAGCTAAAAAGAAGCTCCCCAAAGCCTGAGAGGGAGGTACCTTCATGGAACCTGTTCTTCGATGACTCGCACCAGGCCGGGCAATCAGGATGCGGTTTCATTCTCGTCTCCCCCAACAGAGAACGACTCCAACATGTCGTACAAATCCACTTTGCGGCAACAAACAACGCGGTGGAATACGAAGCCCTAATAGTGGGCCTAAGAGCATGCGCTGCGCTCGACATAAAGCGGCTCGCCACGAAAGGGGATTCGCAGCTTGTCGTATGCCAGGTCAGAGAGGAGTTTCAGTGTACTGATGACTCAATGGCGCGGTACTTGGCAGCACATCGCACGCCACCCTGGCGCTCCGCACTACAGCCCGGAACGCGCAGCGAAGCTAGGTGACCCAATCCACGAACTGCTACGGTGAAAGAAGAAGGAAGACTCATAGTCGGTGTCGGCGAATTCCCCGGGCTCCGGGTCTGGGAAGGGTTCCACCTCCAAGCTCGCCACCGGGCTCAGGGCCAGACCCGTTACCGTCCTCCCAAACTGGTCCATGTCCACCAGCCCGCGGATCTTTAGCTCGAAGGTCGCTGCCGGCCGCGAACCCGTTGCGGCCGGCTCATCATCATCATCTCCAAAGTTGCCCACGAGCTTCCTTCGCTTCTGTGTGGGCGTCGCGTCCTAGGTCAACACGCCACAAAAAGGTTACACTTGTCAGACCAGTGGCAGTGGGCACCAAGCCCAGGGAGGCGGAAGCCTGCACCTTTATGAGCGCCTGGCGTTTTGCACCTTGCCCCGAGGCCGCCGCGCTCACATGCGCGGACCACCGCGTCGCGGGCGGCACGGCCGCCTGGACCGTGGCCCCTGCGCCCTCCATTGGCCCCGCCAACACTAAGCTTCCAGCGTTTTCCGACGGCGCTGAGCCCTCCGCGTCCGACAGCGCCGGCAGCTCCAAGCCCCCCTTGCCCTCCGGCTCGCTGCGCCGGCCCGGGGAGCGTGCACCGTCAGCGGCGCCACGGCCAAAGGTGGGTCCACATGGGCAGGATCTTTCTTGGCCGCGTCGTCTTCCGCCCATAACTTTTGCACCCAGATAAAAAGTAAAAACAAGCCCTTAGCTCCCGAAGCCCGCATAGCTCGGCAATTGACCAGACACCTGGCGGGCACGGACCTCGGACAAACGATCGGGCACGAACACATCCCGATTCTGATCCTTCTCCATCAGGAGGAGCATCCCCGAGATCCTGAATGTCTCCTCGATAGACGGCTCTGCGGACGTCAAAATGTTACCATGTGCACCGTCATAAAACTTCGACAGGCAGGGGATCCTGAAGAAATGAAGCTTACCTTGGTTCGTGTCCCTGTCCGGATCCTCCCAGCCGTCCATCTCACTGACACAGCGTGCGCGCCGCCGCAGCGGGCTTATCCTATGCCTGACCAAGTTGGCCACGATGGCGTAGCCACTAAATCCTCTTCCAATAAGTTGCTGGATCTCGTGCGCAGTCACCTCCTCTTCGGGGGAGAGATCACCGCGGGCGAGCGCCACCGCGCCTGGATCACCCTCAGAATACAAAAGCCCAGATTCGCCCCGAGCCAAATAGAACCACCTGCGATGCCACCCGTCGACCTTCGACTTGACATCGTACTCCAGGAACGGCAGGCCCCTGGCCCGGCGGGCGTTGATGTAGCACCGGCTGGTGTTCCCGTCGCCACGACCAAGGGATTTCAGCTCGAAGTAGTGGGCGAAGAGGTTCACCGTCGGTCGTGCCCCGCAGTACGCCTCGCACAAGTGAGCATTGACAGCCATATGGAGGTAGGACTGCGGGGAAAGATTCATCGGCTGAAGGCCGGTGACGGAAAAGAAGTCGGCCACGAACCCGGACTCTGGAACGCGGAAGCCGTGGATGGCAAAACTCTCGAAGGAAACGAGCTTGCCGTCCCGTGGTCGAGGCCCCTGGACGTACCAGGAAGCCACCACGAGTTCGGCTTCACGAAGTCGTCCCTCTCCATCTCCCCCATCCTCGTCACCATGAGCGTGCTGGCGCCGAGAACCACCATGATCGCGCGGAAGGACGCAAGGAGGAACGGGAAAGCAGAAGACAAGGAACCAAGAGAGAGCTGGAAGAGAGAATATGAGATGGAGGGGATTTTTTCAACAGAGCTCCCCAAATCCAACCTTATGAACGATGGAAACGGTCGCGGTGTGGATCGTGGGAGTCGTGCCCTAGAAGCTCACTGTAACTCCCCCACTACTATCCAATCAATGCTCAGCCCTTCATGATGGCGGTTTCGAAGGGAGCCTAGTAGATCTCCCGCGCGGTAGAAAAAGGGCTTGAACTCAAAACCTTAGACCGGCCCACGAAGCGACCCGATCGAGGCTCGGGGGCTGGCTGTCGATGATTAACAAGCGGCCACCAAGAACTGGGCCTCGAACCATGGCCATACCGGCCCACCGCGTAGGAAGGAGGCCCAGCAGGTCGCTCGAGACCATATGAAAGCCTGGCCTGGCTTGATGGCTGTCCCGAGCTCGGCCAAAGCACCTGTCCTTCTCCCGGGCTATTCCAAGCCCCGAGAATGGGCCCACATCCAGCGCTTTGGTCCACCAGTCTTCCGGACAGCTGGAGACAGCTGCTACATTCCGTGACGCCCGCGACGGGCGGCGCGGAGCCAACCCCGAATAGTCAAGGCTATTTGGGGGATAAAGGGAAAGGTCTTTCGCTTAGAAGCTGTTGACACGAAAGTTGGGCACTCTCGCGAACACACCCAGAAGCGTCTAGTCAGTGCTAGCGTCGCAACCAAATCCAAGCGTGCCAGTCGATTTGTCCTGCAATCGACAAGGGAAAAGAAACGGTTAGTAGCTTGGCCCTAATCGGCTTTTCAGATAGCCGGATTAGGAATAAATGAATCGGCTTTTATGAAACCGATTCCAGGACTATTCTATCGGCTAAAAGTCCGATAGAGCACATTAATCGAATAAAGCATTAAAGCACAAGTTTCACTATTTTTGGTATTTTTATGATTAAACTAGCTGCAATTTCCTTAATCGATTTATCTAATTTCACTATGTAGTGATCAAAGATATGGGTCAGGGCCCAGAAAGTACTAAGACCTAATCCACAGTAAAATCATATAATTCGATGAAAGTCCTAGAAAGCTAGTGATACAAATGTAATCGGTAAATCTAATCAAGACATGCAATATCTTAAAACAAGCATATGTGAGATCGATCTAAGTCGAGACAGTCGCATACATCGAATCTTAAGAGATGATGAGCTTAATCGAATTTAACTATCATATTCAATCGGTAAATGCATTACTTCACTAGAAACCCTAAACAAGCACATATAAGATCGATCGGAGTCGAGACAGTCATATGCATCGAGAAAAGGGTTTTTGATCATAAAGCACCTATCGACAAATAATGCGAAGATAAATACATAGCACAGATCGAATTAACGAGACAGTGTACCATGCGTCCATACTAGAGATTGGTAAACCAAGACAGTCATAGCATGCTTTGTATACAAGAGATCGGGATCGAGGCAGTCTTGCATACGATACAACAAGCAAAGGATCGATTTACATCGAGACAGCTTTACCTGAGGTTGAACCTTTCGACGGAGTCGATCGGATTCGACGAGAGTAGTTTTGTGTATTGAGTAGTTGATTTTTATACACGACCCATCGGGTCTCTATTTATACTAGTGTCTAGACTCTCTAAACCGATTCCGACACTACTAAAACCGATCGTTTCTAACATGGTTTGATCGGATTTTCCTAAGATACAACGAAGGCAATCCTTGAGCTCTGTCGGGTTGTAACCCATAATACCGATTAAGCCCATATTCCGATGCTTTCGGCCCATTCCAAATATCCGATTGTATGCCAAATTTTGGTGTCAACATATGCCCCTAAGTTTGACAATGTGATCCTCGCATTTGCCAAACTTCCGTGTAATCGGATTTTGCCTCATCAAATCTCAACCGGTCAATTTTCACTTCACGCTTCCAGATGTAGACACGTGTCCTTCCTTTTGGCGGGAATGCCTAAAATAGTAACTCGCGAATAGCCCGGTAAAACCCTAATTTTTACCAGCTATAAATAGGCGGCCGCCCCGCGTTCATTCGCACGCCTTCCTCAGCGCTCGAGCTCTCACATCGGTTTTTTGCAAGTTCTCAGGTTCTTCAGCGCACTGCCTCCTTCTTCCTCCAGTCCCCACAAGTCTCCATCGGAAAGATGTCTCAGGTACTGATCCGTTCCTCTGATCCTGATCCTCTGTATGGCTTGGGTCCAGTAGGAGACGCTGATCCCTCGGAATTCATAGACACTTCCGTAGCTAGGCTGCCCATGTTCGCAGAGAAGCTTAGAATGAGCAGTTGGCAATCAGCTTTTCGTGCGTGGCCAAACCTGATAGATGGATATACCGATTGGCTCCTTCGGGTCTATGGTCAGAAGAGGACTGAATGGAATTACATAGGGATTACCGATGCCATTCTTCTCTCTTTATATCCGATCCCGATTGACGAGCCCTTCATGGCCGCAATCTCCTACTTCTGGTGCGACACCGCCAATGCTTTCTTGTTTCCCAACGGCCCCATTGGCCCAACTTTGTTGGATGTGGCTATGCTAACAGGCCTAAGGCCAGATGGAGAAATGTTATCGGCTTTTGATCTGAAAGCCGATCTAAAATTGGTCCCAAGCAAGAACTGTGGATGGAAGAAGTACATAGATCTTCATCTGAAAGATGGCAATATTGAAGATGAAGAACATGTTGCCTTCTTAAACATGTGGCTGGATCGATTTTTCTTCTGTGGACAATCTCTAGCTCCCAGCAAGATTTATCAAGGAATAGCTGAAGCCCTGGTGGCAGGAGAGAAGCTTGCTATCGAAAAATATCTCCTTGGAGCAGCCTATCGGGTAATGCATGATATAAGAGATGGCCTCTGCTTCGGAAGATCCGATCACACCATCGGGAACATAGGAGGGCCATTCTGGTTTATCGGAATGTTCATGAAAATGCACGTGAAGAATTCCATCGAAGATCTTATTTTTTATCTGGATTTTCCGAACAAAGATCAGGAAACCGATAGTAGCTTCCGCCCCTGCAGATCTTATGGGGAGATGATATCGGTAAATTGCCATAGAAGAAGATTAAATGAAGAAGATTTTGCTACCAATTTAGCAAACTTCTTTGCATGGTCGAGATATGGTATGCAGCATTTCAACCCTTATACCGATATTGACAGATATGCAGTCCCTTCTTTCTTCAAGTTTTCATCGACTTTGACAGGGGACTCACTATTGGTTTTCAAGGATTTTATTTCCCCAGCCATCTTCTTTGCAATCCTGAGCACTAGGGTTCACTTAAGAAGACCCTCTTACGAATGTTATCATCCATTAGTTTATGCGCGTCAGTTTAACCTGGTGCAGCACGTCCCAGATCTTTTTATATATCGTGCCTTGGACGCCAGAACCGATCTGGATCAGAAATCGGCATATGCAATATTGGTAGCAGCCCAGAGAGACTTTGAAATACCGATTTCAATTGACATGTGTGCTGCCGCTTCCGATGATTTCTTCACTTGGTGGAAGGCAATAGCAAAGAATATCTTTGCTACAGAGAAGGGGGCATCGGGTTTCGTTCAAAGTTTTACTGGGAGCAAAACTTGCTATAGTCCCAATTGGCCCAGTATTGTTGAAATGGCTGAAGTCTCATTATCGGAATCAGAAGATGATGATGATGAGGAGAATTCCGATAATAGTAGCGTTGACTCTGAATCGGATATTTCTTCATCATCAGAAAAAGACGATGATGATGACAACGAGCGTACTGTGTCTCAAAATTTCACTTCAACTTCTGATACTGAGGTTATTAACTGGCTGTGTGTGTTTTACTAACCCTCGTAACTTTTCTGATTCTGATTATTTTCTACCTTTTCAGACTGGTGACAAGCGTTCTCGCTCCAAGTTGGTGGGTGATTCTGCCGGGCAGCTCTTTTCCGGTGCAAAGTCTGCATCGGCTTTTGCCCAATCCTCCGGCCAGCAACAGCCCAAGAAGAGGGTATAATCGGTTTTACAGTATAATTTTATGAATTTTCGATTATTTACCCATTCCGATAATCAGGGCGGACGGACGGCGATGAAGCCCGGGCAAGAAGAAACAAGTGATCACTTGGGTTAAGCCGACAAAGGTGCGTCCATCTCTAAGCACCGAATCGGTAGGGGAAAGTGTAAGCTCTGTTACCTTGTGATTATTTCTAACCCTTCATCGGTTTTCTTTTCTTATCGAAATTGTTATTTCAGGCCAGTACCCCGGACAAATCAAAGAAAGGGGAAACCCCTGCTCCTCCGGTGGCTTCACAAACTCCACAACTTTCGACCCAAAGGAGGTAATTGGAATTATTTTTACTTTTAGATTCAAAACTCCATATTTTCCGATTATGATGATCTGTAAAAATTTCCTTCAGTATACGCTTCAGCCAAGAAGTCCAGCAAAGATAACTGTGGCTTCGACGCAGGTGGTATCATATGACGCGAAGAAATCCGATGAGCTCAACTTCGATCCGTCCACCATGGACTGGTTAGAAGATGACGATGATCTGAAAATTCTGAACGTGTCTCCGATCCGGGCTGCACCACCAAAACCGATCACCACTGATACTGCCACGACCTCAACTCTCCGTCAGCTTCTTCCTGATACCATCGCCAAGCTGAAGCAGATGTTTGATCTGATCAGCAAGGAAGCCGACTTTATGGCTAACTCCGAAGCTGTCAGAGATATAGCCGATACAATTCAGGAGGCAGTTCCTGAAGAAGTACAATCGGCTATTCAAGCACTCCTTCCCATGAGCGGGAAAAAAGCTGATTTGGACACCGCACTAGAGCGCATGCGCCAAAGGGAGGCTACCAAGGAAGCCGAGGACAATCTGAAGGCCCTTATTCAGGACGCAAATGCTCAGCATGATCGGCTTGAAGAACTGAAGGGGCAATTTACATCGGCTAAGCTAACTGCCCAAAAAGCTGTTTCCAAAGTTAAATCTCTGGAACAAGAGCTTGAGAAGGCTAAGAAGGCCGAAACCGATGCACGCTACCGCTTTGAAGAGGTCAAATCGGCTTGCAAGGAGCAACATGCGGTGGTTAAGGATTGTGGCTTGTCAGTTGTCGCAGCCAAAGAGAAAATTCCGATTATCCCCGGAACTGACGAAGAAGATTCAGAGATCATCAACAAAATCCGGGGAGACATCGCCAAATTTGCTGCTTCAATTTACAAATTTTGCATGTGATCGGCCTGCGTGCCAAATTTAAACTGTGGTGTGTATGGTGATCGGTACTTTTTCCGATCAAATACAATTGCTTCACCCGCCTTGGGGCGTTTAAACGATCAAGGCCTTCGAGCCTTTGTAATGTCCTTTTAAAAGTTACCTTCCGCACTGTTTGTTTTCATTTGATTGATCTTTAGGCGATTCATCGGAATCGGTTTTTGCAGTACAAAACTTTTTGAAGGATTGTCTTTTTAGCCAAGATTCAAACGAATCGGCTTTTAGCAACCAACTCAAGGCGACAAATATTTTGTCGGCTTTTTACACTATAGGCGATTCTTTCAGAATCGGCTTTTATAAACATTGCCCCTAGGCTCCGATCCAAACACTTGGATAGTACTTCTTAAAATACTTAGCATTGAGCGCTTTTCCAAAAACTTCTCCTTCAAGCGTTTCTAAAATGTAGGCATTTCCAGGAATAATCCGATTGATTCTAAAAGGCCCTTCCCAATTTGGTGACCATTTTCCGAACTTAGGGTCCCTTGATCCAATCGGTAAAAATGTCTTCCACACAAGATCTCCTACTTCAAAAGTTTTCGTTATAACTTTCTTATTGTAGGCTCTGGCAATTCTTTGTTTATCACGCTCAATAAATTCCAAGGCCTTTAATCGGATTGCCACCAAATCATCAAGCCTGTCCATCATCGAATCTTTATAATCATCGGCTTGTATAGCACCTTGTTCTTCAATCCTTGTAGAACCGATGATTACTTCAAGAGGTAGGATAGCTTCATGTCCATAAACCAACTCAAAAGGTGACACCTTAGTAGCTCCGTGTTTCGCAATCCGATAGGCCCATAGTGTGTCTGCCAAAGTATTATGCCAACCCCGCGGCCTTTCATCGATTTTCCTCTTGATCAGCTTTATAATACTCTTGTTGGAAGCTTCAGCTTGGCCGTTGGCTTGAGCATAATATGGCGATGAATTGACCGTAGTAATTCCCAAACTTTGTGCATAACTTTGAAAAGCTTCAGACATAAATACTGATCCTTGATCCGTTGTGATTGTTTGAGGAATCCCAAATCGGTAAATTATGTGTTCTTTCACAAATTCAATTGCTTCAGTGGCAGTCACTTTCTTCAATGGAACGGCTTCAACCCACTTAGTAAAATAATCCGTTGCAACTAAAATATACCGATGCCCCTTGGATGATGAAGGAAAAACTTCTCCGATCATGTCAATCCGCCAACCTCTAAAAGGCCACGGCTTTACGATCGGGTGTAAAACTGACGCAGGTGCATGCTGTATGTTTCCAAAATTTCTGACAATCCTTGCATCCTCTGTAGTATTTGAAGCAATCTTCAACCATAGAAGGCCAGAAGAAACCCGATCGCTTCAAGATCCATCGCATTTTATAAGCCGATTGATGGGTTCCACAAATCCCATCGTGTACTTCTCCGATTGCCACTTTAGCATCTTCTTCGTTTAAGCACTTAAGCAAGAGCCCATCAAAACTCCGATAAAATAATTTATCATCAATTAGCACATATCTTTGGGCTTTCCTTTTAAGTTTTCTATCGGTCTTCCCTTGAGGATTTTTCAAATAACCTATAATTTCTGCTTGCCAGCCCATCGGTATCGGATTTTGGTAAGGCACTATTTCTAACTCCATGATCGGAATTTTATAACCTGACGCTTCTTGGGCCGATTCATTGGCCTCAGTATTTTGTTCCCTTGGAACATGCTGTATTGAAAAGATAGTGAAGTACTTAGCCAAATTCAAAGCCCTTTCCAAATAATCTTGAAGTAGTTCACTGTGACATTCATATTTTCCGATCATCTGGAAAACTACCAGCTGAGAATCTCCAAAAATTTCGACAGCAACTGCTCCAGCTTGGATTAGCCACTCCAATCCTTGAATTAAAGCTTCATATTCTACTTGATTGTTGGTTAACCCAAAATTCACAGTAATCCCAAACTTGTAGGAAACTCCTCCAGGAGACACTATAAAAATTCCGATACCGCAACCTTTCTCACAAACCGATCCATCGAAAAATAACACCCATGGTGATAAAACCAATAGATTAACATTCTGATGGTGTGTGATAAAATCGTCTAATACCTGCCCCTTGACAGCTTTTGGAGATTCATAAGTCAAGTCAAACTCGATGAGAGTATAAGCCCATTTGCCAAGACGTCCTTTGAGAATTGGAGCATTGAGCATGTATTTGATCACATCGGTTTGACACACCACTTTGCATTCAACTCCCAAAAGATAATGCCTTAGTTTTGTGCAAGCAAAATATAAACAAAGGCAGTACCTTTCCACAATTGTGTATCGGGTTTCTGGATCCAACAGTTTTCTGCTCAAATAAAATATTGCATGTTCTATCTTATCGATTTCTTGAACCAGAACCGCTCCTATCGTTTTTTAGAAACCGATAGGTATAATCTGAACGGCAAATCTTTTCTTGGAGCAATCAAAACAGGTGGACTTGTTAAATATTCTTTGATATTATCAAACGCCTTCTGTTGCTCTGGGCCCCATACAAATTTATCAGAATTTTTCAACTTCAGTAATGGGGA
Organism: Pharus latifolius; assembly: GCA_019359835.1. NCBI lineage: Eukaryota > Viridiplantae > Streptophyta > Magnoliopsida > Poales > Poaceae > Pharus > Pharus latifolius. The sequence continues at coordinate 39,299,516 of CM033325.1, forward strand.
AAATGGAATAATCCTTTCCGATAAATTTGAAATGAATCTTCTTAAATAATTGATTTTCCCGATCAGCTCTTGCAAACGAACTTTTGAATCCGGAGGCTTAGTATTCATGATCGCTTTCACACGATCGGGATTTACTTCAATTCCTCGCTCATGTACCATGAACCCCAAAAACTTTCCAGCTGATACACCAAAGGCACACTTCTTTGGATTCATCCTCATCCCGTATTTTCGAAACCGATCCAATATGGTCACTATATCGGCTAAGTGTTGCTCCTCTTCTTGGGATTTGATCACAACATCATCAATGTATATTTCAACCAATTTTCCGATCAAGTCATGGCAAATTAAATTCATACCCCTCTGATAAGTTGCCCCAGCGTTGATCAGCCCAAAAGTCATCACTACCCACTCGAATAAACCGATAGCACTAGGACATCGAAATGCAGTTTTACTGATGTCTTCTTCAGCCATAAAAATCTGATTATATCCAGCATTGCCATCTAGAAAACTGATAATCCTATTTCCCGATGCTGCGTCAATCAAACGATCAGCTATCGGCATCGAATATTCATCCTTATATGTAGCTTTGTTTAAGTCCCGAAAGTCGATGCACACACGAATCTTATCGGAATCTTTCTTTCCCACAGGTACAATGCTAGAAATCCAATCGGCATATTTGCAAGGCCGAATAAACTTTGCATCGAGTAATCTTTGTATTTCGGCCTTAACCTGATCGTAAATTTTCCAACTAATCTTCCTTGGAGCTTGCTTTACTGGCCGAAACCCAGGCTTCATTTTAATTTTGTGTTCAACTATAGATCGGCTTAGACCAGGCATTTCATGGTATTCCCAAGCAAAGCAATCAACCCGATCCTTAAGAATTTGAATAAGCCGATCCTTACACTTCTGCGGCAACTTCTTACTGATATAAGTGGGCCTTTCCTTTCCATCTGATCCAATATCGACTTTTTCAAGTTCATCAACCGATATAAAGCCTTGGCCCATCTTATGTTCCACTTCTTCTAAAGTTTCCGTGGCTCCCATAAAAAACCCTCGTTTCCCAGAGAAACCGATTGCGATTCCAGCGTCTTCGGCTTAAATCCCGATTTACTGAAACTTACGAAATCACAATTGTCCAAGGGTTTTCCCGATAAAGCTTCCAAATTATCATAAAGATCAACATGATCGGTTTCTGCAGTAAGAGTCTCTCCTTTCACCACTTCGATATGATCTCCAACCCATTGAATCAGTAATTGGTGCAATGTTGATGGTATACACAAATTGGCATGGATCCAATCCCTTCCCAACAAAACATTGTAATTTCCTTTGCCTTCAATCACAAAAAATGCCGTCGGAAGTGTTTTGCTACCAATTGTGAGTTCTGTTACCAGTATCCCCTTGGCTTCTGTCGGATTCCCATTGAAATCGCTTAATACCATGTTAGTCTTTACCAAATCCTCAGTAGATTTTCCAATTTTTCGACAAACGGAATATGGCATCAGGTTTACAGTAGCTCCGCTATCCACCATCATCCTTGATATCGGTTTTCTATTGATATAACCAGTGATGAACAGTGGCTTTAGATGCAATCGGGAATTCTCCGGTTTTTTGAACACTGCATCTTCTGCTCTTATAATTAATTCAGCGGCATCCTCCTCATAATCACACATGAATTCCCGAGGCAAGAAACAAACATTAATATCAAGCGCCTTATTATCAGCTTTTTGATCAGTGTTAATAGCCGATTTAAGTTTTGGTCTCCACTCCTGCCTGCCCCTAGCCAATTTCATCGGCTTTGTTTGTTCTAAAAGCTCTTCTCGAAACTTTTCTGCCTCAGCTTCTTTGTTTTCAGTATGTCTCATCCTTTGTAATCGCCTTCTTTGTGATTTAGTAATTCCACTGGGACACCACTGTGGCAATGGAACTCTAGGTGGACGATGCACATTGGTTTTTTCCTCTATCGGTATTATCTCTCATTTCTCATCGGGAAATATCAAACAATCTTTTACCGATAGTTTCTTGGCTGCCGGAATGAACACATGATTCATGGGACAATGATCAATTGTCGGCAAGGTCATACCTTCCTCCCAACAGTATCGGAAAAAAGGATAGTCCCAATGTTCCATCTCCCAATTTCGATTTTCTGCATAACAAACCGGCTCTGGAGTCCTTGGTCGAACTTTTACTTCTGTCGCTTTTCTTGCCATCCGATCATACTTATCCATCAATTGGTCAAAAGTTGGTTTTGGCCTTCTGATCGGATTTTTCCTCTTCCAATGCCCCTGGCTATTCCTTTCATCATGCAGTTTCCCAGTTGGTCGAAATTTGAGTTCTGGCCTTTCTTCTACTACAATCCTTTTATCACCAACAAATACCTTAAGCCGGTTCGAATTCTCCTCAGAAAAATCAGCTTTCCTTTTTATTACATCTACCATGCCAACAAAGCCGATTGGGAAGGGTTCAGTATCAACTTTAGAACCTTTGGGTTGGCACTTCAACTGTCCTCCATCAATTGCTTTTTGCACAATTTGTTTGAAGGTGTTGCATTCATTGGTAACATGAGAGTACGAATTATGCCACTTACAGTACCGTCGCCTTTTCAATTCCTCAAGAGGTGGAATTATGTGCCCCTGCTTAAGCTGAATCTGCTTTTCCCGAAGCAAATAATCAAAAATCCGATCACATTTAGAAGTATCAAACGAAAACTTGCCTTTTTCCCATCCTTTTGGCTTTATCCAATTTAACTCGAATTCTCTTTTATTATCCACCCATTCAGCAACATAGGCATCGGCTTCGTCAATATCAGAATTATCAGAATCTGAGCTTTCTTCAGTAAACACCATGTTGATAGCTTTGTCTTTCCCTTTGTTATTACTGTTATTCCGATACTCCTTCTGTTGGTAGGTATTTTCATAGAATCGGCTTTCATATAGCACGATTTTGTGAGCCAGATGTGAAATATCCACAAACTCTTGATTGCCAACCTTTTTCTGATTCACGGACAATAACCCCTTGAAAGCCAATTCTGCCAATTCATTATCAGGCAAAGATAGGCTGTAACATCGGTTTTGTACCTCCTTAAACCTTCGTAAATAATCATTTACCGATTCACCATACTTCTGCTTGATCATCATGATATCGGTAATCCTACCTTCATTCTCCCCAGAATAGAAATACTCATGGAATTTCTTTTCTAAATTAGTCCAGGAAGTAATACTGTTGGGTGGAAGTGATATGAACCAATTAAAAGCCGATCCCGTTAAAGATAGCGGGAACAATCGGCATTTAAGTGAATCCTTGGAAGCAGCTTCTCCAATCAGCATAAGAAACCTTGCCACATGCTCTCTGGTAGATGTGCCATCGCTTCCACTGAATTTAGCATTGGCGAAATCAGGAACGCGATACTTATACGGGAAATCGGTTTCATTGAATGCCGATGGATATGGCATGGCATAACTTGGTGCAATTTTAGGAGCGTTGATCCCACACTGCCTCATCATGTTGAACACCAGATTCCTCGTAGTTTCTTCAAAATTCTCTGGTCACGATTGAGCAATCGGCGGATAATATGGTATCGGATTGTCTGCAGGTACTATAGCCTGACTGTTGTGTAAAGCCGACATCGGGTTTACGAAAGCTGGATTGCCATAAGCCCCTGAAGTGGGGAAAACAGCAGGTGGAGGGGTGCTGAAAATTCCCGATGTCGGTGGAAGTGGAGCCTGCTGAGATGTAGTCGCCTGGTTGGAGAACTGATTGATCAGGTTTTGAACAGGTGATGACGCAGCAGGAGGATTAACCCGATTCCCCTGGGAACTAGATATCGGATTTACTTGCGCAGAAAAGTACTTTTGCAACGCATTTTCAACAGTCTTTCCCAAAACCGATGATTGGTCAATCATCGATCTGTAGATGGAAGTGTTAATCTGATCTTTGATGATATCGGAATAATCACCATTTAGCAGTGGATCTCCGATAGAACTTTTGGTGATTTGCCGACTGCGCAATTTCCGATAGCAACTTAATAGCCTTCTCATATTTTCTTCATTAAGCTCTTCAAGCCGATCCTTAATCTCTTTTTGTTGTTCAGGGTTTAATTCTTCGAGTGTCACAGGATCGGCTCCAATCTTGAAAGCATCCGCCATTGTTTGTTGATCACTCTGTGTCATAAAAAGTCGATGGCGATCCTTCGAGTCCCACCGGGCGTGCCAAAAAGTGTGTTGACACGAAAGTTGGCCACTCTCGCGAACACACCCGGAAGCGTCTAGTCAGTGCTAGCGTCACAACCAAATCCAAGCGTGCCAGTCGATTTGTCCTGCAATCGACAAGGGAAAAGAAACGGTTAGTAGCTTGGCCCTAATCGGCTTTTCAAATAGCCAGATTAGGAATAAATGAATCGGCTTTTATGAAACCGATTCCAGGACTATTCTATCGGCTAAAAGTCCGATAGAGCACATTAATCGAATAAAGCATTAAAGCACAAGTTTCACTATTTTTGGTATTTTTATGATTAAACTAGCTGTAATTTCCTTAATCGATTTATCTAATTTCACTATGTAGTGATCAAAGATATGGGTTAGGGCCCAGAAAGTACTAAGACCTAATCCACAGTAAAATCATATAATTCGATGAAAGTCCTAGAAAGCTAGTGATACAAATGTAATCGGTAAATCTAATCAAGACATGCAATATCTTAAAACAAGCATATGTGAGATCGATCTAAGTCGAGACAGTCGCATACATTGAATCTTAAGAGATGACGAGCTTAATCGGATTTAACTATCGAAATTGACAGGATAAACACATATTCAATCGGTAAATGCATTACTTCACTAGAAACCCTAAACAAGCACATATAAGATCGATCGGAGTCGAGACAGTCATATGCATCGAGAAAAGGGTTTTTGATCATAAAGCACCTATCGACAAATAATGCGAAGATAAATACATAGCACAGATCGAATTAACTAGACAGTGTACCATGCGTCCATACTAGAGATCGGTAAACCGAGACAGTCATAGCATGCTTTGTATACAAGAGATCGGGATCGAGGCAGTCTTGCATACGATACAACAAGCAAAGGATCGATTTACATCGAGACAGCTTTACCTGAGGTTGAACCTTTCGACGGAGTCGATCGGATTCGACGAGAGTAGTTTTGTATATTGAGTAGTTGATTTTTATACACGACCCATCGGGTCTCTATTTATACTAGTGTCTAGACTCTCTAAACCGATTCCGACACTACTAAAACCGATCGTTTCTAACATGGTTTGATCGGATTTTCCTAAGATACAACGAAGGCAATCCTTGAGCTCTGTCGGGTTGTAACCCATAATACCGATTAAGCCCATATTCCGATGCTTTCGGCCCATTCCAAATATCCGATTGTATGCCAAATTTTGGTGTCAACAGAAGCCTTGGCACACCGAGACAACCACGTGTTAATATACTCACCAGACAAGTTTCCTTTTGCATGCCGCATACAGAACAATCCCGGACAAGACGAAGGTACTACGGCTAAAGATGGACAAAGCGTGGGAGACACGGGACCCACCAGATCCACGTCGGGCCGCCCGCCACGCCTATAAAAGGAGACGCCCTCCGACCTGCATCGAGGACGGACACACACACAAAGAATACGAAAAGCAAGGAATACACTCGTGACTCCCATCCAATAGCAATAACCAGAGTAGTTATGTTAGTTAATCCAGTGCCGAGTGCACCCTTGTAAGACTGAGATCAGGCACCCTCGAGCCCGATCTCGACATCCTTGTACTGTTTTTCCTCCTGATACTTAACAAGGCTGGAGTAGGCTATTACCCTAAGTGGGGGCCCAAACCAGGATAAAAACACCGCGTCACAACTTAGATCTTCCTTAAGATCGACTCGTTTCTCACCCTAGCCGTGCTCAGAGAAGACCGCGGCCCGAGCCCGAGGCCTTGATCCTCAGGTTTCCACGCCGCCACCCGCGGAGTGCGGGGAAGGGTTGTTGTTGCGCCTCACTCCGACTACAAATTCGTTTGTCGGTCTGTGGAGCCCGTCTCCCTGACACCGAGAACGTGGCCTTCCGCGGTGCGGGGCCCTGAATGTCCACTCTACGCCGAGCTACCACGTCGCGTGGCCTTCCGTGGCGCTGGGGCCTGAACGCCCACCTTACACCAAGTTGCCACGTCACGTGGTTTTCCACGGTTGACATCCTAGGAGGTACATACCCTGGTGCACGACGCACCGACATAAAGCTTGATATAACATTCAATATACTACTCTCTCCGTCACAAAATTAAAGATGCATGGTCAGAATAACATTCCTTTTTGGAACAGAGAGAGTAATTAGTATTGTACGTAGGGCCAGCCCCCCTTAGTCTCCGCCACTGCATGTGGGCGCAGGCGTTCGGGAAGAGAGAGAGTCTTGGGACAGATAGACAGAGAGAGACGAGTGGCTGGAGCCTGGGACGAGTGCTCGCGCATGGAATGAAAAAGGGCAGCATTCTTGAAAAAATAAATATAGAGTGGAGTATAATATTGAAAATTCCCCTATAAATATCCCAAGTCCAGGGTCCAGCTTTCCCAAGTCCCAACTCCCAACTCGAGCATAGCATCGGCAACGCAAACGCATCCTCCGCCATGGCCGCTGCCACCATCACCTCCACATCCCTGCACCTACGTTCCTCCCACTGTGGCGGCATAGCCTCCTCCGCCGTAAACGTAATCCGCTCGCCCCCCTTGCTCCGGCGCCGACTCCGCTCCCTGGCAGTCTCCGCCGTCCAGCAGGACGCAGTCGCCGCCCCCGCCTTCGCCGCCGTCCCGAAACAAGCGTCCTTCTGGACCACCGCCCCCGTTTCTTCTATCGGCCCGGCCACTGCCGACGAAACGTTCTACAGCATCTCCGTCGACCTGTCCAACGCTCCCCGCCTCGTCGCGTCCCACACCATGCCAGGGCAGTTCCTCATGCTCCGCATCCCCGGCAAGGAGGAGTTCAGGCCATCATTCATGAACATCGTGACGCCGCCAGGGGCGGGTGCCGGCTTCGAGTTCTTGGTCAAGAAAGTTCCCAACAGCACTGCAGAGCAGCTGTGCAAGCTCCAGGTCGGGGACTTGGTGGACGTCGGCAGGGTCACGGGGCAAGGTTTCCCGCTCCACAATATATTTCCGCCGGAAGTGGCGGAGACCGTGCTCATCTTTGCTGCCGGCTTCGGGATCGGGTACGGTGATTTCTTGGTTAGCTATCTATCAATTGGCCGGATTCATCTTTACCCTTTCTTTCTTCGATTTATATCACCGATGCCATTATAAAGTGACGACATATCATCCTAGTTCAAAAAAATGTAATTCCGTGACATGTTTTTGAACAATCGTGATATTACCACAACCTTATAATGGCATGGGTAAAAACTTCTTATGTGTTTACTCCTCCTATGTTGGAAAATTGTGAGGTTACTGCTGCACTTGCTCTTCTCTCCCAGTCCCTCCTCTCTTAAGTTGAAAAAATATTTCAAGTTTCATACAACCTAAACAGTATTTGCCACTCGGTTATTCCAGAATATTCACTGACACCATGTAATGGGTTAACTAATAGGCCGTAGAGAACAGATACAATGGATAAATTTTTCTTTGACTTTAGCATTCCCATTATTACATTTTTCAGAGCTTCCTGTGCTTTTTTAAGGCCATTTCCAACAGCTGCCTCAAATCTCAACGGACCAGATCTTATTGCCTCAGATCTGAACGGGCCAAATGCGATGAACGGTAACAGTCCACCACATTTGATCCGGCTGCTGGAGAGGGCCTAAGGCTCCTTGATTTTTATTAGAATGGATGTACTATGAATTAAAGCTCCTGCAAACTGTCTTTTTTTTTGTATGTTTTTCCTTTTTTTTTCTTTTTGAACTGAAGGCAGGTGCTCTGCCATTTATTCATTAAAGGATGAACCAAAGAATAGAGTACAAATAGCATGTACACAAACCAGGCATACGTTTGTATGTTTTTCTTGTGTTACACTGATACGTAATTCATGACAATTCAGTTTTCCTGCCTAATATGACTTACTGTCTTGTTTGGATGATGTAACTCAATGTTCAGGCCTGCTTTGATGGAATCCTTCACAGATTAATCTTATCTGTTACTAATGCAGCCCAGTCCGTTCACTCATTGAGTTTGGTTTTGATGCCAAAGAAAGAGCTAATGTGAGACTTTATTATGGTGCCCGGAGTGCCCGATCAATGGCATTTCAGGTTGTAGAATTTGCTCTCATTTTTCCATATGCAAATCGTATGTGACCAAATTTGGCTTTTGTTGATACCTTGTAAGGCATATATATTTTTGGCCTGACAGGATAGGTTTAAGGACTGGGAGAAAACTGGGGTTCAAGTAATACCAGTCATGTCACGACCAGATCATAGTTGGCAAGGTGAACAGGGATATGTTCAGGTAATATATGAAATGTTTAGCATTATCGTTATCTTGTTGCATGTTCACACATCGTCACAAACTTCTAACATTGTTTAATTTTTCAGGATGCATTCTCCAAAGCCAAGAACATTAAAAATCCTGATTCTACTGTAGCAGTGATATCTGGATCATATGAAATGACACTGGTATGCATGTTTGGGAGGATACTATTTGTATACTCTGAAGTTTGCTATAGCTCATGAAATTTTCTGTTTAGTTCTTGATGACCATAAACCTAATGCCTCAAAGTTATATATCAATATGGTATAGACATATAGTAAAAATTTTTTTTTTTGAGCTAAATATAGTAAATATTCTTAGAAGCGCACTTTTTTCCAGACTTATTGGCATATTAGTTCTATGGACATGTTGGCAAGCCATACCATATCTTGATGAGATAATGAATTTTGAGCGTTTAAAGAAACAAATTTGAAAAGGTGTTTCGCTTAATTCCTAACCTTTTTAAAATCTTTCATTAATTGTTTTAAGATTTTTTTCAAACATGGATATTCAGATACGCTACTGCTTGCGAACCTATACTTGTTATTTCTCATTTGTGCTCCCTGTAATAATCTATTTCTGTTTCTTAAGATGGATTCTAATATTTCCATCCTTAGGTTTTGAAATATGGTAAGGAGCTGATGGTTTTTTCCCCGAATTGACCTTGACCTCGATAATTTTCATGTTCTTATGAATTGTTCGTTGAAATACTAATTTTGGTTTATTGTACTTGCAAGTTTATTTGTGGTTCTAGAGTTTAATTCTGTTAGCAATCAAGACATCACAACCAATGAATGGTAAATTAGAAAGGATCAGTAAACATGAGAGAGAGAGAGAGAGAGAAAGTAAATAGTAGTGGAAGAGCAGTTAGACAACGGGTGGTTTGTTTCTCTTTCTATAGTTTTCCACTATATACACAACCCGTCCTTTGAACTTGACTTCCAATTCCAAGTTCCAACACACCGACACCAAAGCTACTCCCTATGAATAAGTCCCCAGATGCACTGGTTTTGGTCCTTGTGTAGTTCACAAATGCGATGGTTTGCTTCAACACAATTAGAAAGTTTTCTAATCTAATCTCTAGCTAATTGTGGCTAATTTGCATATAACTTTCTTTAGATAAGGGTTCTATCTACTGCTACCCTTTAGCTTCAGTGGCCACAGGCTCCCCGCCTACTGCTGCCACGCGACCCTCTTCCTCTTCAACCAACGTCCCCGATATGTGACGCCCACCATGACAAACCCATTTCTACTCAAGCACCCATCTTGCTTCCAAACAACCAAACCTATTGAAGTGACCATTTGATATCCTTGTCATCCTCTTCACTAGCAAGCATGGTAACTAGCACATGCATTAGTTTGGCTGACAACTGCATGCACAGTTGAAGCTTTTCGTGGGAAAGCGATGTAAATTAACTACACTTTTTAGTTACCTATCAAAGATGTTGTTTTGTACATAGGTTTTGCTAAATTTTCTTATAATATGTAGTTTTCATTCCTAGTTATGTTGTCCCTCGTCATATGCTAGCAGTAATAGGGGAAACACTTGGAATAGATTTTGTTGTCATTATGTCCTTTTCAACTGATTTTGAGAAAAAAAAACTGAGTTTCTATTTAAATTTTTTATTCAGTAATCATAAATGATGATTTCCTCTGCTATACAGGAGATTATCGATATCCTTGTAAAGCTTGGTGTACCACGACATAAATTATTGACGAACTACGCCTAAGAAGGATGACGGACCTCCTATTAGAAATAAAGGGTGTGTACTCCACAGAGAGACACACGGTTCCAAATCTATGTATGTGTGTTGGTGTGAAGGCCCATGAGGTCTATCTTGTATGACTCATATAAATAAAGGGTGTGTACTACACAGAGAGACACACAATTCAAGATCTAGTATGTATGTGTGTTGGTGTGAAGGCCCATGAGGCCTCTCTTGTATGAATCATATAAATAAAGGGTTTGTACTGAGAGAGACACTATTCCAAATACAGTATGTATGTATGTGTGTGTTGGTGTGAAGACTCATGAGACCCATGTTGTGTGATATATAAGTGAATTTCTTGGGACGGGCAGGGTACAATTTTGAGGCCCCGATGCGAAAGTATAACGAAATTATAAATAGGCCCCAAAATATATCGTTACAAAGGATTATAATTTAAAAATTCTTTTTATTTCTGCTAGTTTTTAGGGATGAAAACGGATCCGGATCTTCCCGATCCGAACCGGTCGAATCCGGATCCGGAACCAATCGGATCGGATATTTTCGGATCCGGATCCGGAACTTATCGGATCCGGATAATTTTACTTCGGATCCGGATCCGAATCCGGTTCAACTGTTATCCGACGGATCCGGCTCCTGATCCGGATATCCGAAACTGTGCTTATCCGGATATCCGGATAAGGCAACCCGCACTCCCGCAGGCCGCAGCCCACTGAGCCCAGCCCTTCAGGCATATCCGGATCGCAAGTTCGCAACCCGCTGTGTGCCTGTGTCACTGTGTCTGTGTGTGTGTGTCGTTGTGCCCGCGCCTCCGCATCTCTCCAGTGCCGCGCCCGCGCCGCCTCCGATCGCACCTCCGGCCGCCGCCTATTCCACCCGCCCCGCCGCCTATTACACCGCCGTCTCGCTGCCACCACCGCCTCTCCACGTCGCGCAGATCCATTGGCGGCGGCTCAGATCCGGCGGGATAGCGAGATCAACGGCGGCGCGAGGGCGTGGACGTCGGGCGGTGGGATCGTCGGGCGACCGGCGGCGGTGGGATCTAGGCGATGGAGGAGCGGACCGGCGGCGGCGCTGTGGAAGCGGTTCCGGCGGCGTGGGGCGAGCAGATCTAGGCAGCGGAGCGGGGTCAAAGCGGCGGGAGGCGCAGATCTGGCCACGGCGAGATCAGGCAGAGGTAACAAAACTTTTCCGGCCCCGTGCATGTTGATTGTTGAAGACGCTAGGAATGCCAGTGTTCCTATCAAGTATAAAAAGGAAGAAACATTCATTTCTACCACTTAGCTCATCTGGCCAGCATCTTTTGGTGATAAGCTAGCTTCTGAATAGCAAATGGTCACTCACTACAGCTACAGAAAGAAAAGTTCAGAAAACACAGTATTGAAGGCTATATATACGTCTCCCATCCGTTGATCTGTGCAGCCATTACTGCAACTGCATGCTACTACTCCTACTAGCAAAAAGAAAGGTTCAGAGTTTAAACGAATTTTTTTTTAATTTGACCTAGGCATGCATTTAGAGCAGCAACAGAAGCAGCAGCATAAGAATTTTTTGCTGGTGAGACTTGAATTTTTATTGCATGCATGCCGGCTAGAGATGTGGAGGAGGAGGCAGCAGTGATCTCATCTCAGATAGCTTTGGATTTGTTCTTCTAAGCTCCATCCCTTTTGTCTCCCCTAACTTGCAGAGATCGATCCATAGGCCTGTATGCTCTGTTACATGCAGATGCAGTGCTGCTCATCAATGGCTACAACTGCACATTTATTGCTGTTGCATTGCTTTGCTGTTTGTTGAGTGATGGATGGATGGGTGTGGATACATATGTTTGACCTATCCTGGGTTTTTATTTCTTTTTAATCCGGAGAGGGTAGGATCCGTTTGGTCGAGTTATATATGGAGTTAGAAGTGCAAAGTTTGCTTCCCCCCTTAGATTGGTTTCTTGATTTGTTAAGCTATTTGTATTTTGCCTAAACAATGCTTTAGATTGGTTTAATTGGCGTAAATGATGGGTTTTGGGTTTTTCTGATTTCATGCTGACAACAAGTAGCCTGACAAAAATCAATATATATGCGTTGTATTTGTAGATCAAACGAATTTGGATGACTTTGAGGCGGAGGATGGGCTGGACGACATGGAGGAATGACTTCCTGAGTGAAATGTCGTGTGCTGTTTTGTGAAATGTGTAATACGACAAAGCATTGCTCTTGAGCTCTTTTTCGATGTTCAAAATCAGAACCTCTTCAATGTAAAAGGAACTTCTTTTGAGTCTCTTTGTTTTCTGAATTATTAAGATGTATGTTTTTGAGTATCTTTGTTTTCAGAACCTCTGAACTTTGAACTATGTATTTATGTGATGACTGATGTCTATTTGAACTTTGAATTACATCTATGTGAATGTGATGGATTGATGGTCTATTTGAACTCTAAACCATGTATTTATGTGATATATCAACATATGTATGTCATGATGTGTGGCTATCAGGATATATATGCAAAAGTTTAATTTATGTGATGGATTGTGTAAATTTTATAAATGTGCTAATCAATTCAATCATTTATGTGTTTTAATTGATTTTGGACGTACAGTTTGTGGAGTATCAATGTTCCGATCATTATCCGTAACCGTATCCGTTTTCGACCCGTATTCGATTCGTATTCGTATCCGATACTATCCGTATCCGTATTCGTATCCGGACTATCCGTATCCGTATCCGGATCCGAAAAAAAATATGGGTACGGATATGATTCAATCATTATCCGATCCGGATTCGATCCGTTTTCATCCCTACTAGTTTTAACATAAAAAGAGACATTCTAATAGAATTTACAACTAAAATTTATCAATGTACTTTATATGTGAAATAGAACCTATGGTGAGCACCAAATGAAAAAAAATGTCAAAGAAGTCAATCGTTTGAGGGATAAAATTTGAAAAAAAAATGGGCTGAAACAAGCATTCTACGTTGCACCTGCGCTTCGAACCTGCAACCAACCCAATAGGAGTTTGTTTGGTCATTATCCACTGCGCTAGGAACATCGAAGTTAACATAAGGTGATGTATGTCCTAATAATAGATACAAAAATGTATTAGACTTTATGGATTTGGAGGCCCTGCTGCTTCGGGAACCTTGTGTGCTGTCGCACAACCCGCACATGGTCTGGGCCGGCCCCGTCCCAGCGCGTGCAACGGGACAGGCCGTGGCCGTCTATTTCTTTCGCCCCCAACCGTCCGATCTGCACGCTCGCGAACTTTTTTTTGCCGTGCGCTGCTGCACTGCGAGATCCCGCGACTTCGTACAGACGCATGCAAAAATCATGCACGTACGCGACGTACCCACGTACCTGCATAGCCATATGATCGATCATACGGAGTACAATACATGAATACAATGGTTCAAGGATACCAATGACCAGCTAATATGCAAAACGTTCTTTTTTATTTCATATTCACAATATATATATAAGAAATATGGTCTTCTGTGACTTTTTTTTGTGACAACTGAGTAATATGTCATTGATTTGTGGCGTTTTCCAAAATAAATCGTCATAACAAACAATAGAGGGGTGTAACCCTACTATTTTGTGATGAATAAAAGAAACGTCACAAATAATGTCACTATCGGAGAGCCAAAAATGTCACAAACCAATACACAAGTGTTGTGACGAAATAATTTTTTCATAAAGATTCTTAAGTTTAAAATTTTGCTATTCAAATATTTAAAATACGTATGAACCTAAAAATGGAAATCTAAATAACTTTAAAAGTTTCATATATGATTGAATTAAAAAAATTCAAAAACTCAAATCCGGATGAATTTGAAATGTAATAAATTTATTTTTTTTTCTAATCATGGTTGAATTTAAAACTTGATGTTGACCAAATATAAAAATGTTTAGATCCACCTTGAATTTAACGTTTGAAATTTAACTAAATTTGGAAAATTTTAACCCTTCCATAATTTTTATATTTTGAAAATTTCAATTTTGAATTCAAGCAAACATTTTGAAATTTAGGTAAATGTAATTTTTTATTCCTTTGGCAATCAATAAAAAAATGAACTCTAAATAAATCTAAAATTCAATGTCTGAAAATTTGAGATTTTAATTTTTTTATATTTTTTTATTCGTTTATGCAAAATTATATGTCGTATTGAAATTTAGACACAAATAGGCGCCGGTCGCACGTTGAATTAACGACAGGGTACCTGCCGCACTTCGGGCGCACGATAGCTTGGTGAGAAGACGGGCGCAGGAGAGCCAGACAGCGATCTGCGTTGAATTCACGACAGCATGTGATCTACAGTAACACGTACACTGTTCATTGAACTTCTTATACCTATTAACATTTCATACCATATCCAACTTACACGAAACAAATTTTAAAATTCATGTAAAATCCTAAAGAACCCATTTTTGAAACTTGCAATTTTTAAATGTTTTTGAATTTTGAATTTACACGAAAATTTGTATTTTAAATTTTGAATTTTTGAATTTCGAAAATTCAAAGTTTGAAAAATGGGTTCTTTAGGATTTTACATGAATTTTAAAATTTGTTTCGTGTAAATTGGATATGGCATGAAATATTAAACTTCAAATTTTTGAATTTTGAATTTTGAATTTACACGAAAATTTGAAGTTTAATATTTCATACCATATCCAATTTACACGAAACAAATTTTAAAATTCATGTAAAATCCTAAAGAACTCATTTTTCAAACTTTGAATTTTCTAAATTCAAAATTCAAAAATTCAAAATTTAAAATACAAATTTTCGTGTAAATTCGAAATTCAAAATTCAAAAAAAATTAAAAAATTGCAAGTTTCAAAAATGGGTTCTTTAGGATTTTACATGAATTTTAAAATTTGTTTCGTGTAAGTTGGATATGGTATGAAATGGTAATAGGTATAAGAAGTTCAATGAACAGTGCACGTCTTACTGTAGATCACAGGCTGCTCTCCTGCTCCCGTCTTCTCACCAAGCTATCGTGCGCCCAAAGTGCGATAGGTATCCTGTCGTTAATTCAAAGTGCGACCGGCGCCTATTTGTGTCTAAATTTCAATCCGACATATAATTTTGCATAAACGAATAAAAATAAATATAAAAAAATAAAAATTCCTGAAAATTTAGCGCCTTTCCGCCGAACTACCGTTTTGGCGAAATGTGTGGCGCCAAAAAAATCGCCGCCACAAAGGACCAACAGCTGGTGAGGTCGTGCTTCTACTCCCCTCATTTCACACCTCCTTCCTTCCACATCCCCCTCTCTAGGGTTCCATGGCGCACGGGATTGGTGCGCCGACAAACTGATCCGGCGGCGAGCTCCAGCCTGCGTGGGGCTAGGAAACCTCGGCCAGGTCCAGTCAGTGTGGGGGAAGGGCGACACGTCGGCAGGTTGGGAATGGAGGCGAGCTGCAGGGCGGCGAGCTCCAGCCGGCGCGGGGGAAGATAGCCGCCTCCTCTTCCCTCAG
The DNA here is from genome assembly GCA_019359835.1 of Pharus latifolius. Classification (NCBI taxonomy): domain Eukaryota; kingdom Viridiplantae; phylum Streptophyta; class Magnoliopsida; order Poales; family Poaceae; genus Pharus; species Pharus latifolius. The sequence continues at coordinate 39,315,158 of CM033325.1, forward strand.
CTCCTCCTCCTTTCATCACTAGCGCCGTCGCAGCCACTCCCCTTGCCAGGCGCCCCCTCCTTCCCTCAAAAGTGGCCCCGGGCTCAACCCTAGCCTCCGGAGCCGTGCTACCTCACAGCGCCATCGAGAGATGCCACCATCGGTCGCCACCGGTCTCGCCGACGACCCCATTGCCAAAGCGAGAGACGCCACCATCGGTCGCCGCCGGACTCGCTGACGACCCCATTGCCAAAGCCGCCGTCGGCCTCCCTTCCCGTCGCTTTTTTGTTTTTTTTGGCTTTATCACATTTGGGAATTGGGATGCAGGACGCATTTGAGATGCAAGTAGACTGAGATGCATTTGGGAATTGGTTTTACATGCTAGATTCGTGGTCTCACCTGGACAAGTCTAGGTCATGGTTACATAACTTGCTTTCTTTTTATAATTTACCAATCAATTTCACATTCCATTTGTCAGTATCAGCAATGAGTGATACTGCATCAGTAGAACTAGATACACACACTTCCTTTTTCATTTGAAAGCAGTTCTCTAAGAGCTGAATAGACTTTAAAGTATATTGATTTTTATTCTTTTTTTATTCTACAGAAAGTTACTGCTCTATTACAATCAAAGGAAGCCAGAGAAGAGTGATAACTTTTGTTATGGAAGCATCAGAAAAAAACTACTCAGAAATGGAGAAACCACAGTAAGCATGATATTATGTGAATGTGATACTATAACTTGAGAAGCATATTAAGTAATTAGGTTTGTCTCTACACCCTTATATTGTTCTTTATCCCTTATCTTTTACTACTATTTCTTTAGCTGAACTTAACCATGGGTGTTCTATAAATGATGCAGACGTAGGTTTACTATGCAGCCTTAGGCTTTGATGATTCTCTTGAGGGATTTGAGGATCCTGCCCAAAGGATTGTCAGATGTTCAGAGATTAGAGAGCATTTTAGTGCAATAGTATCTTTTTGGCTTAGTGAATGACTATGTGTTTTCTAGAGCAGATGGCATAGGATTTCCTTCCAATCGATATGCAAGGCCTACTAAATTTCTTTATCTTCGATTTTGGTACCATTCCTTAAGCATGTAGCTTAATACACTATTCCTTAAGCATGTACCATTCCTTAAGCATGTAGCTAATTGTCTGATACTTTTGTCTATATGGACATATCATGCATTTTTTGCATTTAGGGCAGCTCCATAAAAGCATAGAAGTTCTATGCATGGTTCAGTAAGGCCCATGTCCATAAAAAAACCTGGTAATTTTCTAAACTTTTGTTGATGGATTGGTTGAAGGATCTCCATTTTAAATTGGTTACAGCATATTCATTTTTTCTTTCAAAGTGGCCTTACAAGGGAAAATAATGTTTCTTGGTTTTATTTATTTCTGCTACATGACTTGACTTTTTGTTTGCCTGGAGAAACATAGAAATGCTAAGCTATAAATGTAGTGCATGGCGTGGTGATGCATGGTTCAAATTCTATACAGTTCTCATATTGACTTGTGACCATAGATTCATATTATGCAGTTTTTACACCCAAAAATAATAATGGCAGTTGTAGCTGTGGCACGTTTCTTAATCAGTGTGCAGCTAAGCCTTAATTTCAATTACATAGGAGCTGAATGATGGATTTGAACCTGTCTTTTATGAACTACTGCATAAAATCTTTTTTCCTCAATAGACAACCTAAACATCAATCACTAGCACACGACCACACACCAGTTACTGAACATCAATTTGAGATGCTGAAACTTTTATTATTTTCATCATTTAATCATATTCAGGGCTGAATGCATTTGTCAATAGCCACACTTTTGCCAAAAAAAGGTGGTATTTTCATATATAGTTGGTATTATGTACATGCTTTGTGACGGCTTCCTCTTCAGTTAACTTATTATAATTAAAATGAATTATGCCTCTTTCTTTAGTTGTTTACTGAAATTTGTCCATTATGCTTTCATTTAGGCTGTCGTGCTTGGTAAGGTCGGGATAAAGGGATCTTTGTTTCTTCTGCATGTTCAGTTACTCTGTGGTTGTTTTGTAAATGGAGTGTTGGTCTTTTTTTGGGTTATCGACGGACTGTATGTTGTTCAGTCGAGTGGTCTTGGCGTGTGCCACGCTTTAGCAGGTACATTTTTTTTGCCTTCCATTCTACGCTGATTGCTTATTGCCATCTGTACTGTGTGTTTTACCTAGCAGGCACAGTTGTCGACTTACGCGCGCAACACGTGTGTCCCTTCTAGTTCATTTGAAATTCTCTTTTACTTGGTATGTTCTGCATATTTTACTGCTATGTATGTTCTGCGGTGCAAAAAAATATGGCTATACTCTAAAGATATTTACCACTTAACCATTGTAGATTTGTTCACAGCTATGCAAAGTTTCTAACTTCTCCTGAAAACCATTCCGAGTAGGCCATGTGTTCGCGGCAAAACTAGGACTGTTTGGTCCTTCGAGCTTGAAATATATTCATTTGCTTAAAAAGTGCCACATTTATCATTTCCTTCTTCCTGCAATCAATGTTTCATACCAAGTAGTTTTTCAGATTTTTCGGAGCAGTAGTTCTATATATTTTACTACCAATTGCATTACTATGTCTTGAATTTGCTTTGTCATATTTGAGTATAAATTTTTCATCCCAAAGGCTTCTGTCAGATTGTTGTACAAATTATTACTGATGGCATTGCTATGGCCTGAATGTTGTATGATATATTTAATCTTTCTTTCGCATGTCTGACTTGGCTTAACCTTTTGACATTAATTAGTACCAATGGTCCAGTATTTTCTTTTGGATGCATCAGGCTTCACAGGTGTTCTTTGTACACGGAAATGATCAGCGCTTACAATGGTGCCATATGATTTCGTTCCCTTTTTTGTATGAATAACCAGCATATCAATGGCCTCCTCTAGGTATTTCCTGCTTAATTTTCAGAACTTTAGCACTGCTAGACCAATATAGTGAAGGTATTTGAAGGTAACCTGCCGTGCATTATGCCTTCTAATTTCATACATGTTTTTACTTGTACGGTGTTCTTTTTTAGGGGGGTTTGTGTATTATGTACCCATACTATTTCAGCTTTGTAGTAAATGGTGCAAGTTGGCATTGACTAGTTTTTACTTTATGATCAAATATGTCCCTCTTCCTTTATGTATGTTGATGAAAGTGGTTTGAGGCATATTTATTTTAGTTTTCAATCAGCTCCTGACCAATGTATCATAGTGTACACTATACTTCTCTAAGTTTTTTTGCAAAGTATAATTCATGCAAAATATTATTTGACTTTTTAAATGTTCAAACTTTCATGAGCAGGTCTAAGATTCAAGGTTTTTCATATTTCCTGTACATAAGGACATCTCATCTCTTCATGAAAGGCCAATAATTGTATCTCCCATGGAATTCTTTGCTTTGAACCAGTTGGGAACTTGCAAACCAACTCTGCTCCAACAAGAATTTCTCCTTTGGGTACGGATTATGCATGTACTGGTGCCTATAAGAATGTATACTTCTTTCATATTGCAGTTATAAAAATTGCCTCATTTATATTGTCTAAAGGTTCAAACTTTCCTGCCGGATAGGATTTCCAGGGTTGAGTTTGCTGAAGATGTTCCAGAAATTTACTTTTAGAATGTCAAAAGAATAGCAGCTCTGAAGGCATCTCTTCTTAACATGTATGAGTGTACTAATTCAAGCAGGTTTTGGTTTTGTGCTAAATTGATCTATTACTAGATACATATTTAAATTTGGATTTTGAATGACACAATATATCTTTTTCCTCCTTTTAATACTTGACATCTTAACTTCCAGCGGAAGCAATGCTTGAGATTAATGTAGCTAGTCTAATAACGAGGAGTTGCACATCAACATACCGGTATCAACATGAAGAACTTGATGATTAGAAGCAAAACAAACAAGTAGAGTAGATGAAGCAATGACTTAGGAATATTTACTGCTATGTTTTGGTGATACTGAAATTCACTTGTATTTACGTTGGCATATGAACCATGTACTTATGAATATTTGTATTACTTGGTCACTTGTGAATTTATAATGAATTTATTTATGTGCAAAAATTATGGATTTATTTATATGATTCTTGTGAGCTATTATTGGGACTTTCGATAAATTGGGACGATAAAATTTATCACAATATTTTGCCATGTCACTTGCCACGTCATATGCCATGTGGCAGCATCGTACTCATCCACCTATGACGTTTTCTGTTCTAAATTATGACGATTCGTAGTGTCTGTAAGCCCTAGGACTCTAGGTCTAGGTGTTTTGGCATTTGGTGCCACGTCAACCTAAGGATCTTATTTTGTCTAGCATATTCTCTTAATGATTTTGGTTGCGTGTGTGTCCGAGGCTCGAGCACGACAGGTGCGAGCCTTGGTCTCTGTCAGTCGGTCCCATTGAGCACTCGAGTCGTCGTCTCTCCGGGAAGAGTCTAGGTGAGTCTAGAACGTTCGAGAGCGTCCGAGAGAGTGTCAGGTGTTCGAGGGGGTAGTTGGTTAGGAGTCGATGCCACCGGGCGGGCCCGGAAGCATCCGAGGCGGTTTGTCGTATTTGGGGAAGGTTTTCGTAGCCACCAAGTCGACCAAATGTGTTTGACGCAAAAATTCCCGTCCAAAACCCATCCAAGTCTATTCGAATCCAAAGCCTAAGCTTATCCTCTCCGAAAGTCGACAAATGCACCCAACAACCTACCTAAAACCTTCAAGGAGAGAGAAGAGAGAGATGAGAAAGGTGGGAAGCCGGTTGGCCAAAGTTTGGGGCCACCGGACGCGTCCGGCCACTCATCGGACGCGTCCGATGAGTCTGTGAGCTCAGAACTTTGGCTAAGTGTTGGAGCGTCCGAGCGACGAAAGTTACTGTCGGACGCGTCCGACGAGTCATCGGGCGCGTCCGATAAGTCGGGGACAAGGCAGCGCACTGGGATTTTGGCTAAGTGTTGGAGCGCCCGAATTGCAATGTCACTGTCGGACGCGTCCGATGAATGATCGGACGCATCCGATACCACACCCACAATTCATCGGACGTGTCCGATGAGCGAACCGACTCAGACCCGAATCCATCCCAGCTGTCTGTTTTGAATCTGAGTTGCTAGATTCCTAACACGTGTCCTATCTGGGAAGGGGTCTATATAAGCAACTCGTGGGGGATGTTTAGACTCGAGAGAGCTCATTATTTCCATCCCACTTGCACTTGTGTTCATGAGAGCTTCTCCCATGGGTCTCCCCTTGCCCATGTCCACCTCCACCTAGGGTTTAGGTGAGAGAGAGGAGAGGAGAGGAGAGGAGAGGAAGAGGAGAGAAGGTAGGCCATGGATTTCCCTCTTCCTCCCGGTTGCTTTGCTACGTTTTTCTCCGGTCCTTGGTGAGTTCTTGGGGTCTCCCGGTGTTCTTGAGTCGAGTGCTCTTTGGGGTCATCCCGCCGGAGTTGAGTTCTCCCACCTCGCCGTGTTCGTGTCTCGCCGTTCGACTTCACCAACCGTACCTCTTCATCGACGAAACCCTAGCCTCGGGCTAGGTCACCGGCTCGTGTCCGGGTGCTTCCTCTTCGCCGGGCTCGAAGACCGAGGGAAGCCGTGCGTCTACAACTCCGGGAAGTTGCCGGGACAAGCAAGCGATCAAGTCTCCGTCAACTCCGCGTCAAGTTGAAGACTCCGTCGGCGTCGCTTGTACAAACACCTCCTTCACGGGGGTCGGCGCCTCTCCGAGGTGCCGGGGTGTCGAGAAGCCGCCGACTTGTGGTGGAACTCGGCCTCGGTGTGTGGGTCGGAGGCGAGCCTTGGGCTTTTTCCCTAAAAGCCTACCAAGTGGATTGCGGGCATGGGACGAGAGGGTCCCGGTCTCTCTTTGAGAGATTCTGCATCGAGGAGTAGGTGCTTTGCGCCGAACCTCATTAAAAAATCGGTGAGCATCCCATTTACTCTTCCGCACTTTACTTTGAGCATCTCAATTCGGTTGCCTCGGCTATTTCCTTCGGGTATTAGGCTAGACTTGTTATATTCCGCTTCGTTAGCTCTAGGCCGGTAACTTAGTCGAATTAGTTTAGTATTAGCTTGGCTAGAGTTAATTTAACTAAAGGCTAAAAGAAAATACCAAAAACATAGGTTAAAATTTCGTAACCGTCCTCTTCACCCCCCTCGAGGCCGGAGATCCTTTCAAGTGGTATCAGAGGCAAATACCTCCGTGTGCTTGGCTTAACCGCTTAGGGTAAAATGGCCGACGGGGGTAGTGTGGCTGGAAACAGGATCCCATTGTTCTCTGGCACACACTTTGGTCACTGGAAAACTAAGATGACAGCTTATATTCAATCGCTAGGTCTCCAAGTGTGGGATGTGGTAGTAAAACCATTAGGCTTTGAGGTTGACAAAGATGCTGGCCCCACTCTTGAGCAATACGCAAAACTAGAACTAGATGCTAAAGCTAAAAATGCTTTGTTTTCTGCTTTGAGCTCTGAGGTGTTTGAGAGAGTTAGCAACCTGCTCACTGCTCATGATATTTGGAAAACGCTTGTGCAAATCCACGAGGGCACGGATGAAGTTAAGGAGGAGAAAATTGCCGTCCTTAGGAGGCAATTTGATAACTTCAAAATGCTTGCAGGCGACGATGCAAACGCCATGTATACTAGACTTAACCCGCTGGTGAACGAGCTCAAGGGGCTCGGTTTCGCCATGACTGACCTGGATGTATGTAGGAAAATTATGGCCATCCTTCCAAGAGAAAGGTACAGGGAGTTCGTCCTCCTCAAGGGCAATGAAGCCAAGACGGCGACTCCTGGCGAGCTGCTCGGGAAGCTTGTCGCCTACGAGATGATGATCAAGGATGGGGACGACGATGAGCTTTCCAAGCCCAAGGAGAAGACCATCGCTCTCAAAGTGAACACATCCAGGTCAAGCGGGACCAAGCCAAGTGAGAAGCAAACCTCCAACAAGTCCGGGTCCGATGAAGGAAGCCCAAGTCTTGTTCTCACGATGAGAGGGCTCGCCAAAGACTTCAGGAGGTTCACCAAGAGAAACTTCAAGGACAAGAGGGCGCTTGCCTCTATACGTTGCTATAAGTGCAACGAGCGCGGCCACATCACCTCTGTGTGTCCAAACAAGAAGAAGAACAAGGACAAGGGAAGCAGTGGCAAGGACAAGGGCAAGCCTAAGAACAAGATCAGGAGGTACAAGTCTGGTTTCCGTCGCACTGACAAGAAAGGCAAGAAGCAAGCCTTTGTCGGCGAGTGGGAGACCGACAACTCCACGAGTGACGAGTCCTCTACTTCCTCTACATCAAGCGAAGGCGGCACCAAGGAGAAGACCAAGGACAAGGCCAAGGCACTGATCGGGCTCACTCTACCCGAGTCGGTGCCTCCACCACCTGCTCAGCTACCAGCAGGCTTGGTGGCAGCAGCTACTTCTGACACGATGCGGGCTGGGAGTCCGACATCGAGTTCGTCCCTGAGCCAGTCCTTCCGCCACGGTGCTTGATGGCACACTCCTCCAAGGCCGATGACGAGGTGAGTAACTGTCGGCCCCCCCAAAAATTTCCCTCCTCGCGGTTATCGCTCCTTTCGGAACCAACACCCCGGGGAGAAAAATAGGGAACCTTTCGGGTGCGTCCTGCGTTGTCCCTGGATCATGCCTAGCCAGCGCGGCACCGCACTTTGTTACAGAATGCTGGAAATCATTTCATACACGCACAAAGGATGTTTATATTACATCACATTTAAATTACAGGGGTGGCTCAGAGTTTGAGCGGCCGATCAGGCCAAATAGATACAATACCAAAATGAGTCCCTTATCAGAGACTCGATAGCGGAAACAGCGGATAGGGGTCTTCGGGGTCCACGGCTATGCCCATAGCAGGTCAGGCAAGCAACTGGAGTCCCTCCTAATCATCTCGGTCATCAGCGTCCATATCAGCATCCTCTTCCTCGTAGCACTCGTACGGGTCGTAGTCTTCATCTCCATCTCCTACATCGTGAACGTGTGTGCAAGTGTGAGAGCGCAATCAACCCGCGCTCGCGAACCAATACCCAAACTAATGCAATTTAATGATAAAAGGGCTTTTTGGTGAAGGCTAGGTTGATACAGTTGCGTAAAGCAAGTTTTACAATAGTTTAGGTAAAAGTCCCAACTGGCAGTTATAAATCAAAGACGTACTGGGCTATTATACGCCAAATGTTCAAGTGATTCTGGGGTTATCAACATCAATTTTCAAAATCATCATCGTCATCAACATCTCAATATATCTCATCACTAGGCAAACCGGAAACCTCCACTCGTTCCCGGACCGTACCCTTTTCACCCTGGCGTACGTCCTCCATCATGTGGCGGTGGACTCACCCTCCGTGAGGCGTGATCCCCTTGAGCTCAACTATTGGCCAGGACTCGAAGGTCCACAAATTCATCATAAGCATGTATAAGTTTGTGTCCAAAGGACGGTACTTTCTCGCACTCGGGCAGAAATGGCACCCAAGTGCATGAGTCGTTTCTGGGGCTTTATCTAGTTGCAAAGTAAACTAGGGAAGCGGGGCACTACACATCACCATAGTCATGTACTCGGGATACGCACATGCTAACCCAACTATCCATTGCGTTCGCATTCAGATGCGGCAACAATGTAGTCTAGGTCAGACGGGGTCTGGTACATCTTTGAAACACTGCTTTTCAACGAAAGTGTTCAAAGGTGACTAATTCCGGTCATGACACATCACCATGGCAACGATGGGACCGTTCCACTGAGTAACCTGCCCGTGCGATACGTCAGAGCCATCGAATCGGCTATACCTTGCCGGGGCAATGGAGTATAGGATTGATTAACCCGTCTACCGAACCGCACGTTGATCTGCCGGGATTCAACCCACGGACTCTAGACTTAACCAGCAGGTCTAAGCATTTTGTGACTTATTAGTCGAAGGAGGTTATTAGTTAAGTCCTTAGGTTACAAATGACAGGTTAGGGAAGGTATTGCCAAGGAATGGGGGTTGTGTTTATTTAACACTAATAACCAAGTGGTGATTATCTAGACCAGCTCTATCAGCTATTTGATTGACAATATAAGTAATAACGGAATTTAGAGCATGCAAGTTCATAAGGTAAAACAACATAAATTTAATAAAAGCTGGGTAAATGAGTATGAACTAGAGTATTGGCTCGCCTGAATCCTCGGGGTCGAGCTCGAGATCAAGGTTGTCGTTCAGGTGTGCTTCCGAGTCCTTGTTCTCTATTTGATCGCATTCGAAAGTTCGAGAACCGAATAAATCAACCATTTAATCACAAGGGAGATGATGCATGCCATGGGGGAATACAATCCTAGGGGTGTCATTTTAATATCCTAAAACAGTTGGATCAGCAAGGATAAATCATATTATTAATTTTGTATTTAGTTCTCTAGGTGAAATAATACCACATATTTTAGTTCTTTTAATCTATTAAGTAGTATTTATAAATATGAGGAGAATAGGTCATGTCTATATGAGCATGAGATGAAGTGCATAAAACTACCCATATAATAATCCCATAGTGGCAAAATATGTATTTGAAATATTCAAAGCAAAGCAAATTAATTTCATTGTTGTCTCCTAGTTGATTTTCACCTTATATGAGCTAAATAAATCTACAGCAAAATAATACAACAATGTATAGCCATTTTATATTTTTATAAAACCTATCACAAGGTTAGGTATTTTACCTAAAAATTTCATAGCAAAAGGAGCTTATTTGCTATAATTACTAAAATACTTAATGCTCTCGGGTTATGGAGAAATAGGGGAAAAAGGATAGGGGCCTTGCCCTCTTGCTGCTGGGCTTTGGCCCAGAATGCGGGCGGCCCAGGCGCGGGCAGAGGAGGGAGGCTGAGGCGCGGCCTCTCTCGGCTGGAGCGGCTGCGGGGCGAGCCATCTGTCGCTGACAGGTGGGGCCGAGCCCACCGGTCAGTGGCGGAGGCGGCGGGGAGGGGCTGACACGCGGGTCCGCGGCGTCAGTGATACAGCGCGCGGGAGTGAGGGAGCGCACGGGCGGGAAGGCCTCACGGGCTGTCTCCGCGAGGGGAGGCGAGGAAAAGGACAAAACCAAAAGGGGCCGTGAGTCCCGTTAGTCAGTGACTCAAGAAGGGGGAGAGAAGGGCGCGGCTCCAGCTCGCGCGCGCAGCGTCGTCTTCTCCGTGTCCGGCGGCGCTCCGGCGAGTCCACGAAGGCGCTACAGTGCACAAATGGGCGTGTTCTTGGGCTCTACAGAGAGAGGAAGAGATGGGCTACACCGTCCTAGTTTCAAAAGGGGCCGCGGAGGGCCGAGGTGGCCACGCGGCGAACGGAGGCGGAGACGAGCTTGGACAGCATGTCCACTCGGCGTTCTACGGCATCCAGAGCAAAGGTGGGAGGTGAGGGAGCATCCACGGGCTGAGGGGAGAACGCCTGTACCTCGGGTTGGCCTGGAGGGAGTCCGAGGCGGCGCGGCGACGAGCAGTGCGGAAGAAGAGGAAGCAGAGGCGCCACGAGCTCCTCCGGTACTTCTCCTTCCCTCCGAAAGCTCGCGGACGGCGGATGCGGCTTCGGGCGAAGCGGACGAAGGCGCCGGTGGCGGTGGGGGAGCTCTCCCGTGCGCGGGGGAGCTCTCCGACGACGCCGGCGTCACCGGTGGTAGTTAGGGAAAATGTGGGGGAAAAGAGAGAAAGAGAGAGGGGGAAATGGGGGCTTCGGCTCCCTTTTTGTAGCCGGGATTCGCACCGAGAGAGAGAGAGGAAGGAGAGAGGAGAGAGGAGAGAGGGATGGCAGAGGACAGAGAGGGGTTGCAGAAGAGAGAGAAGAGAGGAGAGAGAAATTCCCACTGGGATCCTCACTCGAGTGCCATGGCGCGTACGGCGGGGAGGTTTCTTTAGCGATGGCGGCGGCGCACGCGAAGCTCAGGAGCGGGGCGGCGCACGGCGCGTGGTGCACGGGCGCGGGCGCGGAGCACGGCTCGCGTCCGCGGTGGACATGGCGGCGTTGCAGAGGGATGAGGGAGGCGAGCGAGAGGAGGAAGAAGAGCGCCGGGGTGGGCTGGGCCGAGGGGAGGGTGACGTTGGCTGGGCCGAAGCCAGCCCAAACCGAAAATAGGATTTAGAAATTCCCTTTTCCAATTTGCAATCAACTCAATTCCATTTCCAAAAATACTTAACCCAACTGAAAATTATTCTTTCAAAACCAAAAATTAGGATTTCCAAGTTTGGAAATAATATAGCTGGTTTAAATTTGATTTTCAAAATACTATATAAATTTTAAAAAGGCCAAAAGGCAAATATTGAGCAAAGCCTAAGTTTTTGCACTATAAAAAATATATTTTTGGGACAAAAGATTTGAATTGCACAGCAAGGAAAAGTTTAAATTTTAATCCAAAATTATTTGTCACCAATTTCTCATAAGCTTATAGAATTTAAATTCAATAGATTTTGTTTTTGAAAATGGGATGTTACAAACCCTACCCTCCTAAAAGAAAATCTCGTCCTCGAGATTGCTTACCTAGAGTCGAAGAGATGGGGGTACTTCTCGCGAAGCTGATCTTCGGGTTCCCACGTGGCTTGATCTCCGGTCTGATGGCTCCATTGGACTTTACACATTTTGATGGTCTTGCGCCTAGTTTGCTTTTCCATGGTGTCGAGGATTCGAACCGGGTGTGCAGGATAGGTGAGGTCTTCAGACACTTGCATTTCGGCTTGTGGAACAATCTCTTCGGGTAGGCGTACACATTTCTTGAGTTGCGACACGTGGAACACGTTGTGCACATCTCCAAGCTCTGCTGGTAGGTCTAGCTGATAAGCTACTTCGCCTCTTTTAGCAGGAATCTGATAGGGTCCAATATATCTCGGGGCTAATTTGCCTTTCACTTTAAACCTTTGCGTACCGCGGGTAGGTGATACCTTAAGGTACACGAAGTCTCCAATTTCAAAGCTCAAATCTCGGCGACGGTTGTCGGCGTAGCTTTTCTGTCGTGATTGAGCAGCAAGAAGTCTTTCTCTGATTATTCTGACTTTCTCTTCAGCGTCAGCTAGCGAGTCTGTCCCAAAGACTCGTCCTTCTCCAGTTTCAGACCATGACAGGGGTGTTCTACACCTTCGGCCATAAAGGGCTTCATAAGGTGCCATCTTCAAACTTGATTGGTAACTGTTCTTATATGCGAACTCGGCATAGGGAAGGCACTTGTCCCAACTTGTTGAGAAATCCAAGGCACAAGCTCTCAACATATCCTCTAGAATCTGATTCACCCTTTCAGTCTGCCCGTCGGTCTGAGGGTGAAAGGCAGTACTGAAGGCTAGGTGAGTTCCAAGGGCACCGTGCAACTTATCCCAGAAACTCGAGGTGAACTGGCTTCCTCGATCAGAAACTATACGGCGTGGCACTCCATGTAGGCATATAATCCTTGCCATGTATAGTTCTGCGAGCTTCTTGCCTTTATAGGTTGTTTTGACCGGGATAAAATGTGCTACTTTAGTTAAACGGTCAACGATTACCCATATTGAATCATAACCAACTTGCGTACGGGGTAATCCAACTATGAAGTCCATAGAGACTTCCTCCCATTTCCACTCAGGGATTTTCAACGGCTGTAGCAATCCAGCAGGTTTCTGGTGCTCAGCTTTCACTTGTTGGCACACGTGGCATTGAGCTACATATTTTGCCACGTCAATTTTCATTCTTGGCCACCAGAATTATGTTTTCAAATCCTGGTACATTTTGGTGCTTCCAGGATGAATGGTGTAGGCCGATTCGTGTGCTTCTCGCAAAATCATCTCTTTTAATTCGGGATCATGAGGCACAAAAATTCTATTTTTGAACCAAATTACTCCTTGGTCATCCTTTGAAAATCTAGCACCTTTATCTTTGTTTAAGAGTCGCTCTACTCGCTGAGTGCTAGGGTGATCTTTCTGCTTGGCTTTGATTTGGTCTAGCAAGGTAGGTTGCACTTCTAGGGTGGCTACCATTCCTTGCCCTACCAAGACCAAGTTCAGATTTGTAATATCTCTCCGCATGGGTTCTGGCAGATTCACATCAACAGCTGGGGTATTACGAGGCTTTCTACTCAGGGCATCGGCTACCACATTAGCCTTGCCAGGATGATAATGAATGCTTAGGCTATAATCCTTGATCAATTCAAGCCATCTGCGTTGCCTCTGATTCAGGTCAGGCTGGGTAAATATATACTTTAGACTCTTGTGGTCCGTGTATATATTGCAGTGTTTACCCATCAAGAAGTGTCTCCACAATTTCAAAGCATGCACTACTGCCGCTAATTCCAAATCATGGGTTGGGTAGTTCTCTTCGTGCTTCCTAAGTTGGCGGGATGCATATGACACTACCCGTCCATCTTGCATCAAAACACAACCTAATCCTTGTCTGGATGCATCACAATATATTTCAAACTCCTTAGTGAGGTCAGGGGTGACAAGGACAGGAGCGGTGGTTAATTTAGTTTTTAACTCTTGGAAACTACCTTCACAGGCTTTGGTCCATTCAAACTTCTTATCCTTCTGCAACAATCGGGTCATAGGTTTGGCGATTTTGGAGAATCCTTCAATAAACCTTCTATAATATCTGGCCAAACCTAAAAAACTTCTCACTTCTGTCACCGAGGTCGGGGACTTCCAATCAGTGACGGCTTCTACTTTGGCAGGGTCTACCTTAATGCCATCGGCAGATATTACATGACCCAAGAAACAAATTTCATCAAGCCAAAACTCACATTTGCTATATTTGGCATAAAGCTGGTGCTCTTTCAACTTCTGTAGCACTAAATGCAAGTGATAGGCGTGCTCCTCAGCACTTCTGGAGTATATGAGAATGTCATTTATGAACACCACGACAAATTTATCAAGGTATTCCATCAAATTCTTGTTCATCATGTTCATGAAGTAGGCTGTGGCATTTGTTAAACCAAAAGACATGACCGTGAACTCATACAGGCCATATCGAGTGGTAAAGGCGGTTCTGGGGATGTGATCCTCCTTTATCTTTACTTGGTGATAACCAGACCGTAGGTCTATTTTGGAGAAATGTGTGGCTCCTCTGAGCTGATCAAACAGATCATCAATTCTGGGAAGTGGATATTTGTTTTTGATGGTCACATCATTCAGGGCTCGATAATCAATGACCAGTCTTTTGGTGCCATCTTTCTTCCCGACAAACATCGCGGGAGAACCCCAAGGTGATGAGCTAGGTCTTATGAATCCCTTGGATTCTAAGTCTGCTAACTCTTCTTTCAAATCCGTCAGCTCTATGGCATTCATGCGATAGTAATTCTTCGAGATGGGGGCAGTACCAGGGATAAGGTCTATCACAAACTCCACATCTCTATCAGGAGGCATGCCAGGTAATTCTTCAGGAAAAACATCAGGGTATTCCTGAACAACAGGGACTTCTTCCAAAGGCGGGCATGAGATGGTGTAGATTGATCCATCATAAGGGAACGGTGTATCAATTTCAATTACGGCTTGCTCATAAGGCCATTTGTTGAGGATTATGGTTCGGTTGGCACAATCGATAATTCCTCCTTGACTTACTAGCCAATCCATCCCTAGGATGATATCCAGGGCTTGAGCAGGTAAGACTAGAAAGTTTGCTTTGGTTAGAACCCAACCTAGAGTCAGACTTACTCCTATACAGGCTTGGGTTGCTAGTAGTGATCCTCCAGGTGAAGCTAGCAATACTGGTTTCTTAAGTTTAGCAGTAGGTATCTCATGGTTATCAACAAATCTTCTAGATATGAATGAATGCGATGCTCCAGAATCGAAAAGAACTTTTGCAGGAGTAAGGTTATAGGAAAATGTACCCATGAGTACTCCGGCAGCATTCTGGGCATCTTCCTCCGTGACGTGGTTCAGCCTGCCACGTCCTTGGCTTGGTGCGGAACGCGGGGTGCGAGGTGTTTGGGGCACACCCTTCCCTGCTGGACCTGGGGTTTGAAACCCACGAGCTGGAGTAGCCGGCAAGTTGAAGCGAATAGGGGTCATCTTCTTGTCGGGGCAGACATTAGCAAAGTGGCCAGGTTTGCCACAGTTGAAGCAATTCATGTTGGCAGGAGTGTTGGCGGTCTTTTGACCTTGAGCTGCAGGGGCGGAGGTACGGAAAGTGGTTCCCGAGGAGCGGGGGTTGTTGTTCCCGGACCTCTGACCCTGGTAGGTGTTGGATTTCCATTGTTTGGAGGGGTGGGTGTAAGAGCTTTGGCGGGAACTCTGCCCCTTCTGGGCGAACTTCCGCTTGCGGATATTCTCCAAACCCTTTCTTTCATTCTCTAAGATGAGGGCCTTGTTCACCAGGTGTTCAAAGCTGGTGAAGTCAAGAGTACTAAGCTGGACTCTCATAGGTGCCTGAAGTCCATCTAAAAACTTCTCAATCTTGTCTTCCTCAACTTCAACTTCTTTAGGTGCATAGCGGGCAAGGTGATTGAATTTGGTGAGATATTCAGTCACAGTCATATTGCCCTGCTTGAGTTCCTTGAACTCATTCTTCTTCATCTTTGTCACACCGGCTGGGATAAAGGCGGTTCTAAAAGCGGTCTTGAACTCATCCCAGGTGATGTCAGGGGCTGGGACTTCTTCTTCAGCAGGCAAGCCCCAATTCCAATTCTCAGCATCTCTAGCAGCATTTCTAGCACCCCTTTGAGGTGGGGGCGCTTCATCACCCTCTTCTTCTTCTTCGGCCTCTTCTTCTGCTTCTTCCTCTTCTTCTTCCTCGTCTTCCCCTTCATCTTCCTCTTCCTCTTCTTCTTCAACTTCAGCATTCTCCCTCATAAGGAGGAAGTTGTCCCACCAATCTGCAGCAGCTCCTTCTAAGAAGTGTGTGGCAAAGATCACCTTGTCATCCTCTCGAGTACGGGCTAGCCTGAGTTTCTTCTCCACACTGCGCAACCAATCGTCTGCTTCCAAGGGCTCATTGGCTTGAGAGAAGGTGGGTGGTTTGGTGCGGAGAAAGTCACCCAGCTTGGAGCTCTGGCGGTTGGAGGTGTAGATGGCTTGCAGAAGACGAGTCTGGTGTGCCATCACGTCGGCCATGTTCGGGTTGGCGGGTGGTCCAGGAGGGACAGGGGGCCTGCCACGTCTCCCGCCACGAGCAGCAGGGGCAGCAGGAGCAGCAGGGGCTGCAGGGGCTGCCTGGTTGCAGCGGTGGACGCCAGCATTAGCCCTACCGGTCCTCCTAAGCACCATCTGGAAAAGTATGGTTCGGTTATAGGACTAACTACACTTAACCGAGTTAATGATATGCCATGCAGAGGAAGGGAATAACCAAGTGCAGTAATGTCGAAAGAAGCATAAATAAGGGAAAACGAGATCAAATATTATAATAACAACATAACAAGTAGTACAATACCATAAATATATACATCATCGAGAGTACAAAGTCCATGGGTACAAAGTCAGGGGTACATAATACATGGTGAGTACATGGACGGAGGTGGAACTGCATCTAGAGGTAACTGACTGCGTCAGATGGAGGTGCGGATCGCATTACTCCGAAGTATCTACACAAAAGCTAACTATAATCCAGACATATCTATCGGAGGTGCCTATATGCATTACTCCGGAACAGCTAACCATCCACTGCTGTCTGGACGCAAAAGTATAACCTAGCTGAGCATAACTATACCATATGCTCACTGACACTATCATCTGACTATCTAGTGGTGAAACCTGCGAGCTCTAGTCCTCTATCTCCTCGGAGCTCACGCTGGAAGCTTGCGAGTGACAGGGCTAGGTAACAAAAACAAAAGTCGCTCAAGCAGGTGGCTATCTGTGTACAAACTACTCCTGGGTGCCACAGGCACTGCAGCGGTAGAAAGGCTCCTCCTCGGAGTCCTCGAGCGTGACCGGTGCTGGCACGGTAGCAGGAACCACTGCAGGGTCGGTGTCGGAGCTGGTGCTGGAGGCGGTGTCGTCGCGGCGTCGAGTAGTAGAGCCGTCAAGTCGAGCTGCGACGCTCCTCGTGGAAGTACGTGGACGGGCGTCGGGGGAACGCTGACAGTGATGAGAAGGACCAGGAGCTGACTGGGGAGGCTGGGAGTGTCCAACCTCGGCTAGGGCTGTGGAAGTGAGAAGCACGAGTCCGGCGTAGGGGAGGCCGGGGCTCAATGGTGTAGGTGGGACTGAGCTGCTAGCCGGAAAGGTACCCGACTGAGTGTACGTGGGTGGTGTAAAAGCTGACTGTACCTCGAAAGAAGGCTGTGTGGCTCCGTGGAGAGGAGCTGGGGTAGTGTACACTAGTGTCTGGTAAGTGGCTACTGGAGGCTGGTACGCGCTGGGAGCAGGTGGCTGGTGGGACGTAGACGGTCCTGCAGCGAAACCTGGAAAGCTAGCCGGAGGTGGTGGTGCTGGGTAAGGAACTGGTACTCCAAGAAGTGGGGCTGAAGGGTCTGGCGTAGGCACGGAGACAGCCGGAACTGGTCCTGCCCACGCGTCGGTGACGGACTGCAAGTAGAACAAGGCGGTACTGGGAGAGACCTGAGACAAGAGGTAGTACAGGAGACTGCACTGGTAGCCCTGGAAAGTGGCTACCGTCTAAAGGTGACGGTGCTCAGAGAGCACGTCGTCGAGAAGTGCACTAGCACCTGTGGTGAAGGTCTGGAGACGTACAACACGACGTGAGGCAAACTGTCCTGGCCACCACGAGGTCAGGTAGTCCATGCCCTGAACTCGGGCGGGCCAGTAGTGAAGGTCGGACCCCGCCAGCTCAGTGCGGAACAACCCGCACATCCTGACTAGGGTGTCGTAGGCAGCAGCCTGGACGGCTACCTCCTGACGCAGAAATGGGCCCTCCGTAGTAAAACGGAAAGCTCCGAGAGCAAGGGGCGTAGGGACGACGGTCTCGACACTCCAAGCTGAGACGAGGCCGAGGGAGACACGCTGACCGTAAACACTGTGGTCCACCGGGGAACTGGAGAGTCTGGCAAAGATGGTGGAGCATGCGGACAGTCTCGCCGCTAGGTCCCTCGAATTCACCCGTAAAGGTGAACGACTGGCCGTCAGCGGCCATGTGAAAAGCCATCTGAAAAACAAATTTTAAGCAAGTCAGAGGTAAGTAGTGAGAATTTTGCAATGTATAAGAGGAGTATTAAAAGAAGAGCCAATTTTGATAAATCGGTAAAAGCTTTTGTGTGAGTACACATGTACACACATATATATACCTAAGTATATATACTTATATACATATATATTCAATATACGTAAATTACGTAGGGTCCTTAGCTAACGACCAAAAGATTACGGTTCCTACAGTCGTATGCTCTGATACCAGCTCTGTCGGCCCCCCTAAAAATTTCCCTCCTCACGGTTATCGCTCCTTTCGGAACCAACACCCCGGGGAGAAAAATAGGGAACCTTTCGGGTGCGTCGTGTGCTGTCCCTGGATCATGTCTAGCCAGCGCGGCACTGCACTTTGTTACAGAATGCTGGAAATCATTTCATACACGCACAAAGGATGTTTATATTACATCACATTTAAATTACAGGGGTGGCTCAGAGTTTGAGCGGCCGATCAGGCCAAATAGATACAATACCAAAATGAGTCCCTTATCAGAGACTCGATAGCGGAAACAGCAGATAGGGGTCTTCGGGGTCCACGGCTATGCCCATAGCAGGTCAGGCAAGCGACTGGAGTCCCTCCTAATTATCTCGGTCATCAGCATCCTCTTCCTCGTAGCACTCATACGGGTCGTAGTCTTCATCTCCATCTCCTACATCGTGAACGTGTGTGCGAGTGTGAGCGCGCAATCAACCCGCGCTCGCGAACCAATACCCAAACTAATGCAATTTAATGATAAAAGGGCTTTTTGGTGAAGGCCAGGTTGATACAGTTGCGTAAAGCAAGTTTTACAATAGTTTAGGTAAAAGTCCCAACTGGCAGTTATAAATCAAAGACGTACTGGGCTATTATATGCCAAATGTTCAAGTGATTCTGGGGTTATCAACATCAATTTTCAAAATCATCATCGTCATCAACATCTCAGTATATCTCATCACTAGGCAAACCGGAAACCTCCACTCGTTCCCGGACCGTACCCTTTTCACCCTGGCATACGTCCTCTATCATGTGGCGGTGGACTCACCCTCCGTGAGGCGTGATCCCCTTGAGCTCAACTATTGGCCAGGACTCGAAGGTCCACAAATTCATCATAAGCATGTATAAGTTTGTGTGTCCAAAGGACGGTACTTTCTCGCACTCGGGCAGAAATGGCACCCAAGTGCATGAGCCGTTTCCGGGGCTTTATCTAGTTGCAAAGTAAACTAGGGAAGCGGGGCACGACACATCACCATAGTCATGTACTCGGGATACGCACATGCTAACCCAACTATCCATTGCGTTCGCATTCAGATGCGGCAACAATGTAGTCTAGGTCAGACGGGGTCTGGTACATCTTTGAAACACAGTGCTTTTCAACGAAAGTGTTCAAAGGTGACTAATTCCGGTCATGACACATCACCGTGGCAACGATGGGACCGTTCCACTGAGTAACCTGCCCGTGCGATACGTTAGAGCCATCGAATCGGCTATACCTTGCCGGGGCAATGGAGTATAGGATCGATTAACCCGTCTACCGAACCGCACGTTGATCTGCCGGGATTCAACCCACGGACTCTAGACTTAACCAGCAGGTCTAAGCATTTTGTGACTTATTAGTCGAAGGAGGTTATTAGTTAAGTCCTTAGGTTACAAATGACAGGTTAGGGAAGGTATTGCCAACGAATGGGGGTTGTGTTTATTTAACACTAATAACCAAGTGGTGATTAGCTAGACCAGCTCTATCAGCTATTTGATTGACAATATAAGTAATAACGGAATTTAGAGCAGGCAAGTTCATAAGGTAAAACAACATAAATTTAATAAAAGCTGGGTAAATGAGTATGAACTAGAGTATTGGCTCGCCTGAATCCTCGGGGTCGAGCTTGAGATCAAGGTTGTCGTTCAGGTGTGCTTCCGAGTCCTCGTTCTCTATTTGATCGCATTCGAAAGTTCGAGAACCGAATAAATCAACCATTTAATCACAAGGGAGATGATGCATGCCATGGGGGAATACAATCCTAGGGGTGTCATTTTAATATCCTAAAACAGTTGGATCAGCAAGGATAAATCATATTATTAATTTTGTATTTAGTTCTCTAGGTGAAATAATACCACATATTTTAGTTCTTTTAATCTATTAAGTAGTATTTATAAATATGAGGAGAATAGGTCATGTCTATATGAGCATGAGATGAAGTGCATAAAACTACCCATATAATAATCCCATAGTGGCAAAATATGTATTTGAAATATTCAAAGCAAAGCAAATTAATTTCATTGTTGTCTCCTAGTTGATTTTCACCTTATATGAGCTAAATAAATCTACAGCAAAATAATGCAACAATGTATAGCCATTTTATATTTTTATAAAACCTATCACAAGGTTAGGTTTTTTACCTAAAAATTTCATAGCAAAAGGAGCTTATGTGCTATATTTACTAAAATACTTAATGCTCTCGGGTTATGGAGAAATAGGGGAAAAAGGATAGGGGCCTTGCCTTCTTGCTGCTGGGCTTTGGCCCAGAATGCGGGCGGCCCAGGCGCGGGCAGAGGAGGCAGGCTGAGGCGCGGCCTCTCTCGGCTGGAGCGGCTGCGGGGCGAGCCATCTGTAGCTGACAGGTGGGGCCGAGCCCACCGGTCAGTGGCAGAGGCGGCCGGGAGGGGCTGACGCGCGGGTCCGCGGCGTCAGTGATACAGCGCGCGGGAGTGAGGGAGCGCACGGGCGGGAAGGCCTCGCGGGCTGTCTCCGCGAGGGGAGGCGAGGAAACGGACAAAACCAAAAGGGACCGTGGGTCCCATTAGTCAGTGACTCAAGAAGGGGGAGAGAAGGGCGCGGCTCCAGCTCGCGCGCGCAGCGTCGTCTTCTCCGTGTCCGGCGGCGCTCCGGCGAGTCCACGGCGGCGCTACAGTGCACAAATGGGCGTGTTCTTGGGCGCTACAGAGAGAGGAAGAGATGGGCTACACCGTCCTAGTTTCAAAAGGGGCCGCGGAGGGCCGAGGTGGCCGCGCGGCGAACGGAGGCGGAGACGAGCTCGGACAGCATGTCCACTCGGCGTTCTACGGCATCCAGAGCAAAGGTGGGAGGTGAGGGAGCATCCACGGGCTGAGGGGAGAACGCCTGTACCTCGGGTTGGCCTGGAGGGAGTCCGAGGCGGCGCGGCGACGAGCAGTGCGGAAGAAGAGGAAGCAGAGGCGCCACGAGCTCCTCCGGTACTTCTCCTTCCCTCCGAAAGCTCGCGGACGGCGGATGCGGCTTCGGGCGAAGCGGACGAAGGCGCCGGTGGCGGTGGGGGAGCTCTCCGACGACGCCGGCGTCACCGGTGGTAGGTGGGGAAAATGTGGGGGAAAAGAGAGAAAGAGAGAGGGGGAAAATGGGGGCTTCGGCTCCCTTTTTGTAGCCGGGATTTGCACCGAGAGAGAGAGAAAGGAAGGAGAGAGGAGAGAGGAGAGAGGAGAGAGGGATGGCAGAGGAGAGAGGGGTTGCAGAAGAGAGAGAAGAGAGGGGAGAGAGAAATTCCCACTGGGATCCTCACTCGAGTGCCATGGCGACTGGGGGCGTACGGCGGGGAGGTTTCTTTATCGATTTTGAACGGAGGAGGAGACTTGGGTGTACGGCGGGCTCCGTGGACCTATGGCGGCTCGCCGGCTGGGGAGTGGCCGAGGGCGCGGGTTCCGCGCCGTCTGATGCGGGGGGGGGGGGGGGTTGCGGGCGGGCGGTCGCGATGGCGGCGGCGCACGCGAAGCTCGGGAGCGGGGCGGCGCACGGCGCGTGGTGCACGGGCGCGGGCGCGGAGCACGGCTCGCGTCCGCGGTGGACATGGCGGCGTTGCAGAGGGATGAGGTAGGCGAGCGAGAGGAGGAAGAAGAGCGCCGGGGTGGGCTGGGCCGAGGGGAGGGTGAGGTTGGCTGGGCCGAAGCCAGCCCAAACCGAAAATTGGATTTAGAAATTCCCTTTTCCAATTTACAATCAACTCAATTCCATTTCCAAAAATACTTAACCCAACTGAAAATTATTCTTTCAAAACCAAAAATTAGGATTTCCAAGTTTGGAAATAATATAGCTGGTTTAAATTTGATTTTCAAAATACTATATAAATTTTAAAAAGGCCAAAAGGCAAATATTGAGCAAAGCCTAAGTTTTTGCACTATAAAAAATATATTTTTGGGACAAAAGATTTGAATTGCACAGCAAGGAAAAGTTTAAATTTTAATCCAAAATTATCTGTCACCAATTTCTCATAAGCTTATAGAATTTAAATTCAATAGATTTTGTTTTTGAAAATGGGAAGTTACAGTAACTCAGCTGCTTCTGATTCCACCTCTTCCTCCTGTCCCTTTGAGGAAGGTACTCCTAAGTACATAGAATGGGTATGGAGTCTAGTTCGGAAGGGAGAATACTTGTCTAGGACCTTCATGAACAAGTATGAAAACCTTAAAGTGAAACATGCCGAGGTGTGTAAAGAACGTGATAACCTAGATGACATGGTAACTAGGCTTCTAGAGCAAAGAAACAATTTAGAAGATCAAGTTGATATGCTTGTTGCTGGAAATGCCCTAGATAGCACTATCAATGCTTTGCCTACTTTTGAATATGCATCTAGTGTAGAGCATGATGATTTGCAAGTTCTTGACACACCTGCATCACCTGTTGCACTTGAGGCCATTGCTTGTGATTCTGTGCCTACTAGTTCTGAGATTGCACCTGCTAGTCCTACATCACAGATTGTCTTGCTTGCATGTCCTAGCAATGTTGAGATTTTGCCTGCTTTGCCTACTGTTGCTAGAGAGGATTTGCTTGTGCCTCAGCCAGAGATTTCTGATATTCCTGCTAATAGCTCATTTCCTGCTAGCTTGTGTGATAATGCTCTTGTTTCACTTCCTCCTACACATGCACCATTACCTGTTGCACCTAGCACTAGTGATAAGCAAAAGTCAGTTGCTCCAGTTGAATCTTTGCTTTTGAGTATGCCTTCGAGTTCAAATGCTCTAGTAGCTCTGTTGCAGTTGCTTCTACTTCTAGTGGTTCAAGGGGTAATGGAGGCTTATGTGATCCCGACCATTGCAAGGGTGCATTGGCGGCAAGGGAGTTGATCATAGAGAATGGCGAGCTCGTGAGGGAAAATAGTGAGCTAAGAGAAAAATTAGCTAAGAGTGAGGGACTAGTGATTAAGAACAGTGAGCTGAGAGCCAAGTTGGTTAAGTTTGAGGTTAGGAGCTTCGAGGGGAGTTTGGCCCTGGATAAGATGCTCAAGGACCAAAGACCTATCTCCAACAAGGCAACAAGAGTGGCTTGGGATTCACTCCCGTGAAGAAGCCCAAGGGGAGAAAAGGAAAGGGTCCTGGTCCTCGTGCATCTACAGGCGCTGATACCTCTCATGCTACACCTAGGGGGGGTACCTACTACCACTCGTGGCAATACACCAGAACTCCACCTTCTAGACAGCAAGCACCTAACACTTGGCAACCTAGAGCTTGGGGTAGAAATAGGCAATGGGAAAATTCTAGGGCTAGTTCTTGGAACACTAGACCCGTTGTCAGCTATAGGCAAAACACATGGGACACCAGCAAGGGTGATTCTTGTGGTAGATACCCAGCTAGGATGGGTAGATGGAATGGTTGGGATGGGTACAGGCAGAATAGGAGTTACAAGCCTGTTAGACCTTACTACCAGCCACATAGGTTTCAGGGGGAGCCTAGGGGTTTAGAGGGTAGGAGAGCACCACCTAGGACCCAGCCTAGGCCGTACACGTGGACTAGACCAAACCCAAGTCTTCCTAGGAATCACTTAGAGCTAGATGGGAACTACATGCTCATGATAGGTGAGCATGGTGGATTAGTGACTAGGTTTGTGGGTCGTCCAGAGGAGAACGACCATCGGGCACGTGTGTGGGTAAAGAAGTTACTGGTTGATTCTTCTGCTGTTTCTAAGACTAACCCTCGGGGACCCATTAAATGGGTTCCTGAGTCTTCAATTTGGCTCTCTCTTGTGGCTTTGAGTGCAGGTGAACTACAGGACCGGCGGCCGTCATTGGGTCATGGACAGTGGGTGCACACAACATATGACGGGCAATGCGCGGTTGTTCACCTCACTCGGGGAAGAAAGCAGCTTCCCAAAGAAGGTAACGTTTGGAGATGGTAGCCGCAGTCGGGTGATTGGCTCCGGGGAGGTACACATTTCTTCAGAGCTTTCAATTCAGAATGTCCTCCTCGTTGAAACATTGCATTATAATTTGATCTCCGTAGCCCAGTTTCTCGACTTGGGGTTCCATTGTCACATCTCACCAACTGAAATGAGGTTTTTGGATAAAGATGAAAATTTGGTGTTCAAAGCTTTTCGTTTCCAAAACCAGTTTCTTGCAAAATTTGAGTTGCCTTCCACAAATGCCTTGGCATGCCTACTCGCCAAAGTCGAGCTTGGATGGTTTTGGCACAGGCGCCTGGGACATGTGGGAATGGCCAATCTTAAGAAGTTGGTGAAAAATGATTTCATTCACGGAGTCAAGGATGTCACTTTTGATAAGTCTAGGTTGTGTAGCGCATGTCAAGCTGGGAAGCAAGTTGCTAGTCCACACCTAGCCAGGAGCGTGATGTCCACTAGAAATGTTGCACATGGATCTCTTCGGTCCTACCACGTATGCTAGTCTAGGAGGTAACTTGCATTGCTTAGTGGTAGTTGATGACTTCTCCCGTCACACCTGGGTTTTCTATTTGCCTGATAAAAGCCCCGTTGGGGATATTTTCAAAAGTTTTGCAAAAAGAGCTCAAAAGGAATTTGAATGTCTAATAAAACGGGTGAGAAGTGACAATGGATCAGAGTTTTTGAATACTAATGTGCAAGATTTCTGTGATGAGCAAGGAATAGGGCATCAATTCTTTGCCACATACACTCCGGAGCAAATGGCATAGTTGAGCGGAAGAACAAAACACTGATTGAGATGGCAAGGACAATACTAGACGAGTACAAGATGCCTGAGGAGTTCTGTGCTGAGGCATCAACACTGCTTGCCACTGCGTCAACAGATTGTACCTGCACAAGTTGCTCAACAAGACGGCCTATGAGCTTCTGATTGGGAGAAAGCCAAATGTCAGCTACTTCCGGGTCTTCGGCTGCAAGGTGTACATCTACAAGAAGCGCCAACACTTGGGAAAATTCCAGAGTAGAGTTGATGAGGGCTTCTTGTTGGAAATGCCTCAAGATCACAGTCTTTCCGGGTGTTCAACAAGAGGACAGGGCTAGTTGAGGAGAGCTGTGATGTCAAGTTTGACGAGACAGCCGGGTCCCAGGGGCAGTTTGATAGTTTGGATGACGTGGCAGACGAGGACTTGACTAGAGCAGTGCAGCAGATGCCAGTGGGAGATGTCAGGCCAGTGGAGGCTCAGCCTGAGGATGAGCCATTGCCAGCACCAGTTCCTCCACCGACACCTGACTGGGCAGTTGACTCAGGGGGAGCATCACCTCAGCACAGCAGCTCCACTGAGTCAGCGCCCGCTCCAACTACAGCTCCAGAGGACAGCACAGCTTCAGAGCCAGCACCAGGGGCAGCCACAGAGCAGGTTGAGTCAGCTGCACCACAGCTGAGACAGCACCACACTGTTGCCCGTGACCACCCAGCCGGGCAGGTGATTGGTAATCCAACACGTGGAGTGCAGACCAGGTCTAGGACAGCCAACTTTTGTGAGTTTCAGGCCTTTGGCATTGTTCTTTTCAGCGTAAAGTTGAGTAAAGTTTTACTATAGCAATAATTGATAGTCCTCAAAAAGTGGTCTAAAAGTTCTAAAATGTTAATTAAAAAATAGTTTTACAATCTAGAGAAGAACTACTAAAACCCACAAAAAAATTTCAAATTACTACAACATATAGGCTATATAAAAATAACAAAATTTACTGTAGTTGAACTCAACTCAACTTTACGCTGAAAAGAACAAGGCCTTTGTCTCTTAGCTTGAGCCAAAGAAGGTCGAGGAGGCACTTGAGGATGCCGACTGGATCAACGCCATGCACAAGGAGCTCAACAACTTTGACAGGAACAAGGTCTGGACACTTGTTGAGAGGCCAAGGGACTGAACGTGATCAGCACCAAGTGGGTGTTCAAGAACAAGCAGGATGAGTTCGGGTCAGTGGTCAGAAACAAAGCTAGACTCGTAGCACAGGGCTACTCACAGATCGAGGGGATTGACTGTGGAGACACTTATGCACCGGTGGCCCGTTTGGATGCAATCAGGTTGCTTGTGGCATTCGCAACATGCCACAATATTATGCTGAAACAGATGGACGTCAAGAGTGCATTCCTCGACGGGTACATCGGTGAGTTAGTGTACATGGAGCAGCCTCCAGGCTTTGAGGACCCACAACACCCAGATCATGTGTACAAACTGTCAAAGGCACTGTATGGACTGAAACAAGCACCACGGGCTTGGTACGAGAGACTGAGGGACTTCCTGACAGAGAAGGGATTCAGAGTTGGGCGAGTTGACTCTACACTGTTCACCAAGGTGATAGATGGAGACCTCTTCCTCTGCCAGGTCTATGTGGATGATATCATATTTGGCAGCTCCAACGAGTCCCTGTGCACAGAGTTCAGTCAGATGATGGCCAAGGAGTTTGAGATGTCAATGATGGGAGAGCTCAGCTTCTTTCTTGGGTTTCAAATTCGTCAGCTTCGCATGGGCACCTTTGTCTCTCAGGAGAAGTACATCACCGACTTGCTCAAGCGCTTCAAGTTGGCGGATTGTAAGCCCATACGGACTCCTATGGCTACTAATGGGCATCTCGAGTTCGACACTCAAGGTACTCCGGTTGATCCCAAGTTCTATAGGTCTATGATTGGTGCATTGCTTTACTTGACTGCTTCTAGGCCGGATATCATGTTTAACGTTTGCATGTGTGCTCGATTCCAAGCATCCCCTAGAGAAATGCATTTAAAAGCTGTCAAATGCATATTTAGATATCTTAAGCATACACCTAGTATTGGTATTTGGTTTTCGAAGGGTGCGCGGTTTGAGTTACTTGGGTATACCGACAACGACTATGCCGGTTGCAAGATTGACCGTAAGAGCACTTCGGGCGCCTGCCATTTCCTAGGTAGATGCTTAGTATCTTGGGCCTCTAAGAAGCAAAACTCCGTGGCGCTCTCAACGGCCGAGGCCGAATACATAGCGGCAGGAAGCAGTTGCGCTCAATTGCTATTCCTCACACAGTCTTTGTATGACTATGGTATTAAACTTGATCATGTTCCCTTACACTGTGATAATGAGAGTGTGGTAAAAATTGCGTGCAATCCGGTCCAACATTCGCGTACCAAGCACATTGATATCCATCACCACTTCTTGAGAGACCACGTAGCAAAGGGTGACATTGTGCTTGAGCATGTGAGAACAGATGACCAGCTTGCCGACATTTTTACCAAACTATTAGCTGAAAACCGTTTTTGCAAATTGCGCAATGAATTGAACATCCTAGATAAGTCAAATGCAATTTGAAAAACTAGGCTGGACTACGGGAGTGGTCCCATTATAATACCTCTTGCATTGAGTTTTGTGACTTTGAGCTTTACTCTTTATGCCCGCTTCTCGAGTTGTTCCAATTAGTCATTACTTGTCTTGAGAGCTAGTGCTTGGAAGCTAAGTCACTTACTCATTTAAAGCTTAATAAATCACCTGCTAAAATGATGCCATACACTTATGCTAGATGATCTAGAGCCATTTGCTTCACTCATATGCTATTCTTTTGCATTGGATAATCTAGAATCTAACTCGTGTAATTGGGCATTTTATTACTGGGGGTAGCAGGATTGCTAAATGAGAGCCTGTTTCAAAATGTTGAGCAAAAATAAAATAATCAATAAGCTGAAAAGGTCCAAAAGACTTGCAGCAATTTGAAAAAGGGAAATAGCTCAAATGCTTTGAATAAACTAAATAAATTGCTCAACTAAAATAATTTTCTCTCTTATGAAGCTTGATTGCCAAACTAGTACTAGTTTAGTTCCAATAGCGTTGTTAGCTAGTATTCTCCTTTCCATTTGAATACTATGGTTGAAACTTGTGGCTATAGGTTAATCTAGTACATGTTCTTGGTTGCTAATGATTAAAGATCACATAAACCTTGCTTAATTTGTGCCAAGTTGATCAAGTGACCTTGCACTAGACTTGATAGACTTGTAGTGGTCTATTGGTCTCGTTTGGCGTTGGTATAAATTGTCAAGCTCGTAGTTTGCTTTTTCATATGCATGACCAAAGTAGTGCTGGTTTAGCGCTTCTTTTTGCATTTTGCTTACAAGAAGGGGGAGTTAAATGTGCAAATCAATCTCTTTGTAAAATTTGCTAAATTTGGCTAAGGGGAAGAGCATGGTTAGTTGAATGCCTAAATTATGTGATCATGTGTTGAGGGGGAGCAAGAGAGTAATAACTTGTGAAATTTGAGCCCATTTGTTAATTTCAGCACTTAAACTCTTATGCAATGATCTAGGGGGAGCTAAAATTGAGTTCATATGCTTATGCTCTTGTGTGTGCTTGACTTGTGCTATTGGCTTGTGCTTAGTTTGCTCTAGATCATGCCTCACTAGTGCTTGAAATTCCTGCTCATTGCTACATGCATCTTGCTCTTGAATGGTCCCAATTTGGGTTGTATCTTGCTCATGCTTAGTCCCCGTTGAGGGTTGTATCTTGCTATTGGCATAGTCCCAATTTGGGTTGTATCTTGCTCTCACATGGTCCCATTTATTTGGGTTGTATCTTGCTCTTGAATAGACCATGATCATGTCACATTTGCTCACCAAAACAACTAGCATGTGCTTAGGATTGGTTGAGCCAGCTTGTAATGTGCATAGATGACAATGGCTTTGGCATATGCTCAAATCATGCTCAATACTTGAGCATGGATATTGGCTATTGCAACTAAGCCCAATGCCATGAGATATATGCTCTTGTACTCTTGAGATTGCTTTTGCAGGGTCTTGTCACCAAATTGCCAAAAAGGGGGAGATTGTAAGCCCTAGGACTCTAGGTCTAGGTGTTTTGGCATTTGGTGCCACGTCAACCTAAGGATCTTATTTTGCCTAACATATTCTCTTAATGATTCTGGTTGCGTGTGTGTCCGAGGCTCGAGCACGACAGGTGCGAGCCTCAGTCTCTGGCAGTCGGTCCCATTGAGCACTCGAGTCGTCGTCACTCCGGGAAGAGTCTAGGTGAGTCTAGAACGTTTGAGAGTGTTCGAGAGAGTGCCAGGTGTCCAAGGGGGTAGTTGGCTAGGAGTCGATGCCACCGGGCTGGCCCGGAAGCATCCGAGGCGGTTTGTCGTATCCAGGGAAGGTATTCGTAGCCACCAAGTCGACCAAATGTGTTTGACGCGAAAACTCCCGCCCAAAACCCATCCAAGTCTATTCGAATCCAAAGCCCGAGCTTATCCTCTCCGAAAGCCGACAAATGCGCCCAACAACCTACCTAAAGCATCCAACGAGAGTGAAGAGAAAGATGAGAAAGGTGGGAAGCTGGTTGGCCAAAGTCTGGGGCCACCGGACGCGTCCGGCCACTCATCGGACGTGTCCGGTGCGCATCAGACGCATCCGACGGGGCATCGGACGCGTCCGATGAGTCTGTGAGCTTAGAACTTTGGCTAAGTGTTGGAGCGTCCGAGCGACGAAAGTTACTATCGGACGCGTCCGACGAGTGCGTCCGATAAGTCGGGGAGAGGGCAGCGCACTGGGATTTTGGCTAAGTGTTGGAGCGCCCGAATTGCAATGTCACTGTCGGACGCGTCCGATACCACGCCCATAATTTATCGGACGCGTCCAATGAGCGAACCGACTCAGACCCGAATCCATCCCAGCTGTCTGTTTTGAATCTGAGTCGCTGGATTCCTGACACGTGTCCTGTCCGGGAAGGGGTCTATATAAGCAACTCGTGGGGATGTTTAGATTTGAGAGAGCTCATTATTTCCACCCCACTTGCACTTGTGTTCATGAGAGCTTCTCCCATGGGTCTCCCCTTGCCCATGTCTACCTCCACCTAGGGTTTAGGTGAGAGAGAGAGGAGAGGAGAGGAAGAGAAGGAGAGAAGGTAGTCAATCGATTTCCCTCTTCCTCCCGGTTGCTTTGCTACGTTTTTCTCCGGTCCTTGGTGAGTTCTTGGGGTCTCCCGGTGTTCTTGAGTCGAGTGCTCTTTGGGGTCATCCCGCCGGAGTTGAGTCCTCCCACCTCGCCGTGTTCGTGTCTCACCGCTCGACTTCACCAACCGTACCTCTTCATCGATGAAACCCTAGCCTCGGGCTAGGTCACCTGGCTCGTGTCCGGGTGCTTCCTCTTCGCCGGGCTCGAAGACCGAGGGAAGCCGTGCGTCTACAACTCCGAGAAGTTGCCGGTACGAGCAAGCGACCAAGTCTCCGTCAACTCCGCGTCAAGTTGAAGACTCCGTCGGCGTCGCTTGTACAAACAACTCCTTCGCGGGGGTCGGCGCCTCTCCGAGGTGCCGGGGTGTCGAGAAGCCGCTGACTTGTGGTGGAACTCGGCCTCGGTGTGCGGGCCAGAGGCGAGCCTTGGGCTTTTGCCCTAAAAGCCTACTGAGTGGATTGCGGGCACGGGACGAGAGGGTCCCGGTCTCTCTTTGAGAGATTCCGCATCGAGGAGTAGGTGCTTTGCGCTGAACCTCGTTAAAAAATCGGTGAGCATCCCATTTACTCTTCCGCACTTTACTTTGAGCATCTCAATTCGGTTGCCTCGGCTATTTCCTTCGGCTATTAGGCTAGACTTGTTATATTCCGCTTCGTTAGCTTTAGGCCGGTA
This sequence comes from Pharus latifolius, assembly GCA_019359835.1. Classification (NCBI taxonomy): domain Eukaryota; kingdom Viridiplantae; phylum Streptophyta; class Magnoliopsida; order Poales; family Poaceae; genus Pharus; species Pharus latifolius. Next base: position 39,345,944 of record CM033325.1, read on the forward strand.
ACTTAGTCAAATTAGTTTAGTATTATCTTGGCTAGAGTTAATTTAACTAAAGGCTAAAAGAAAATACCAAAAACATAAGTTAAAATTTCGTAACCGTCCTCTTCACCCCCCTCTAGGCCGGTGATCCTTTCAGCGTCATAATCTTTGTGACGATGAAATGTTCGTCACTAATTTTGTGACGTTTTTTCCTGTATTGTCATAGAAGACCTTTAGAGACGCACCTTCTGTGACAGACGTGTTTTCGTCACAGGGGCGTCACAGATAGCATACTGTCGTAACAAGGTGACCCCCCTATTCTCTTGCAGATTTTGGGCAGGTTCTCCGAAGCCTCTTCCACGCGGCAGCCCGAGAGGACTCGCCAAGGAGGGACCGGGAGGCCCCGAGGTCCCCAGGACACCTCGGGGCCACCCAACGAAGAGGACCCGCCAAGGAGGGACCAGGAGGCCCCGAGGTCCCCAGGACACCTCGGGGCCACCCAACAAAGAGGACCCGCCAAGGAGGGACCAGGAGGCCCCGAGGTCCCCAGGACACCTCAGGGCCACCCAACGAAGAGGACCTGCCAAGGAGGGACCAGGAGGCCCCGAGGTCCCCAGCAGACCTCGGGGCCACCCGACGAAGAGGACGTGCCAAGGAAGGGCCGGGAGGCCCCGAGTTCTTCCGGATACCTCGGGGCGCCCCCTGCCCACAAAGACCCGGCCTGGCCCGGAGAAGCTGTGCCAGGGCCCACTAAGATCAGGCCCATATAGAGTGGCCCAAGGCCCAGAGGGTAGGACCGGTATTTCAATGTAGAGCATCAAGTTGTAATAACACTGTAATCACATATGTAAATCCGACGGTAAAAGGGTAGGGGCAACGTGGTCCATTCGCATGTACAGAGCAAACCCTAGCACCTACCCTGGGCTATAAATAAAGGGCCTCCCTCATGGGCAGGTCAAGGTGTTCCACTACCATTTCGACTCTCCTAGGTCAAGATCCCCAACTCTCGGGTGTCCCTCCCAGCAACGCCGGAGACACCACCATTAAACCTGTGTACGAGGATACTCTCCTCCACCACAGTTGGCGCCACACGAGGGGAGTTCCTGATTGGAGAGTTATGGCGAACCAAAGGAGTGCCTTGACTACAGAGGCTACGGCAGCACCGGCGACTGACGAAGCAGCAGGAGGGCTAGTACTGAGGAGCGGACGAGCATATACCTCGGGAAACAATACAGGACGACCCGAAGGAGTCACCCGCGAAGTACCCGAAGGAGGAGCGGGAGGAGATCCCGAAGGACCAGCCGGCAGAGGACCCCAAGGGGCTGGAACTGGAGGCGGGGGAGCAGAGTCAAGCTTAATGGGTGCACTCCAGAATCGAAACCCACCCACCCAACCCGAAGTCTGGAGCTGGGCTGGAACCCGAAGACCAAGAGGCGTAACTCTAAGTTTCACAAACCCCAGAAATCAAAGCCCCGAGCAACACATAAACGCACCACAAAACCAAGCCGAACCGCAACCCCAACCAGAAACCCAGCCTCAGCCGAGACAAAACCAAGAAGAGCAATCTCGAAGAGTAGCACTAGAAGCCCAAATAGAAGAGCTAACAAGAGAATTATCTGCAGCCCAAGCAAGAGCAAATCCACAGCCACCGGCACAGGCAGTGATAAATCTTGAGCCCGAAGAGGACTATACACTTCGACCAAGAAGAGCACAAAACACTTTTCAAAGAGAGGGAGGAGAAGACAACCCACTATCGCAGAACCTGCAAGCGAAGAAGTATCCCGAAGGGTTTAAACCACCCACGCATATAAAGTATCATGGAGACAAAGACCCAATAGAGTTCCTCCAAGTATATGATGCGGCGATAGAGGCGATGAGAGGAGATGATGACATCTAGGCGAAAGCATTGATACTTTGCCTCAAAGATGTGGCTCTATCATGGTACACTTCGTTGCCCTCAGGTTCCATCCGAAGCTGGAGGCAACTTCGGGAGGCCTTAGCAAACAACTTCCAAGGAAACTACATAGCAAGGATGGAGGAGGATAACTTGTTCATCAAGCAGAGAGAGGGAGAAACCACAAGGGAGTTCTATCAAAGGTTTGCAAAGGTCAAAAGTCAAATAAGATACATCCAAGAACACATGGTGATAATAGCATTTAGACGAGGACTTCGCTCAGGAGAACTTGTATCCAAGCTAACAGAGTACCCACCAGAGACAGTTTCTGAACTCTATGATCGGGTAGAAAGGTTTGCTAGGGGTGAGGAAGAAAATAAGCGAAGGGAGGCAGAGGAGAAGAAGGACAGAAAATCGGAGAAGGAGAACCAAAAGAAAAACGAAGGGCAAAAAAACCAAAAGCACAACAATCAAAAGAAGGTCCAGAATGTCGAGAAGGAGGAAAACATTGACCGAAGGGTCGAACAAAACCAGAGGACCAGGAAAAAGTTCTACTGCGAAGTGCACGGGGACAATCAAAGCCACGATACAAAGGACTGCAAAGTAGTACAAGGAATGAAAGAAGACCACTTCAAAAGAAAAGAAGGCCAGGAAAGGGATAACCGAAGAGTCAGAGATGATGAACGAGGAAGGGGAAGAGGAGATAATCGAAGGGGAGATAAACATGAGAAGAGGCGAAGAGAGGGAGACGACAGAAGGGGACGGAGGGACAATCAGTCGAGGTCACCGAAGAGAGGAAGAAATGTTGAACACAATCACAATGACAACCGAAGGGTCATCCATGTAATCACTGGAGGATCTTCGGGAAGCTTCTCGTCAAACAGGCAGAAGAAAGATCACCTGAGGGAAGTATCACATGTGTCAGTAACACACCCGAAGACTGCACCCTCAATCACCTTCGACAAAAGTGATGCGAAGGGTGTCAAATTCCCACATCAGGACCCTCTGGTGATAACTGTGGAGATTGCGGGATACCATGTCGAAAGGACATTGGTGACGGAGGACGCTCCGCAGACATAATATTCCTAGGGTCATACAAACAGATGAACCTACCCGAAGACAGGATAAAACCATCTAACTCCCCATTGGTAGGCTTCGGAGGGCAACCAGTGATGGCAGTAGGCCAAGTAACCTTACAAGTGGCATTCCAAGAAGGTAGAAGGAGAGAAACAAAGTCTATATGCTTCGATGTGATTGACATGGAGTACAGATATAATGCCATCCTCGGGAGAGGAGTGATCAACTCCTTCGGGGCGATTATACATCATGGCTACTTGTGCATGAAGATGCCCGCAGCAGGAGAGGTCATCATAGTAAGAGGAAATCAACAGGCAGCCAGGAGAACAGAGTTAGAAAATTCCCCGAAGACAAGAAATGTGCAAACTACAGAAAGAGCAGACGCCCAATACTACCCAAGAGGGTCAAGGCCCAAGGCAAGACCAGAAGGGGACACCAAAAAAGTCCATTTGTTCCCCGAAGATCCAGAGAAGACAGTCATCCTCGGGGCGAATCTCTCGGGATCCGAAGAGGAAAAGTTAGTGCAGCTCCTGTCTCAGAACAAGGACATATTCGCATGGGCGCCCGAAGACTCAAAGGGGGTCCCAAGGAGTACAATTGAGCACTGCCTGGCGGTCAAACATGACGCAAAACCGGTCAAGCAAAAGCTCCGGAAAATGTCCGATGAAAGAAAAGAAGCGGCCAAGACCGAGGTGGAGAAGCTTCTCAAGGCCGGAGTGGTACGCGAGATCGACTACACCGAATGGCTCGCCAATGTCGTAATGGTAAAAAAGTCCAACGACACATGGAGAATGTGCGTGGACTTCACTTGTCTAAACAAATCATGCCCGAAGGATGATTTCCCATTACCTCGCATAGACCAGCTTGTGGATGCCACAGCTGGGAGTGAATTGATGAGTTTTTTAGATGCATACTCAGGGTATCATCAGGTCTACATGAGGGTGGAAGACGAAGGCAAAACATCCTTCATCACACCCTTCTGGACCTTCTGCTACCGAAGAATGCCCTTTGGACTCAAAAACGCCGGGGCAACCTTCGCGAGACTAATAGAAAAAGTGCTACCAAAGCAGATGGGAAGAAACATCGAAGCATACGTCGACGACATCGTGGTCAAAAGCAAGACACGCGAAGACCATCCCGAAGACCTCCTCGAGACCATACAGAGCTTGCGAGCTAAGGTATAAAACTAAATCCAGCTAAGTGCGTTTGTGGCGTATCCACAGGAAAACTCCTAGGGTTCCTGGTGTCAAACCGAGGAATCGAAGCAAATGGTGAGAAGATAGAGGCAATATGCAAGATGAACCCGCCAAAAAACAAGAAGGAAGTGCAAAGCCTCCTCGGGAAGCTAGCGGCACTGGGAAGGTTCCTGCCGAAAGCAGCAGAAAAACACAAACACTTTTTCTCAACACTTCGGGGTACTTCACCATTCAACTGGGACCCGAAGTGCACCAAGGCGTTTGAAGAGCTGAAGGAACACTTACATCAACTCCCAAAGCTCACAAGCCCAAGGGGGGCGGAGCACCTACTGCTATACCTCTCAGCAAGTCACTATGCAGTAAGTGCTGTTTTAGTGAGAGAACTCGAAGGGGGACAAATGCCAGTGTACTATGTGTCAGAGGCACTTCAAGCGGCAAAAAAGAATTATGTAGAGCTAGAGAAGGTTGCATATGCCCTCCTCATGGCGTCAAGAAAGCTGAGACATTACTTTCAAGAGTACAAGATCATAGTGCCAACGACATTCCCGTTGAGGTCAATGTTCGAAAACAAAGAAGCATCAACGCGCATATCAAAGTAGGCTGCGGAGCTTGCACCGTTCGATATATCCTTCGTGGGAAGAACAGCAATGAAGGCCCAAGCAATGGCGGACTTCCTCACGGAGTGGATGAGAGACAAAACCCTGAATTACCACCTTTGTGGAAGATGAAGTGTGACGGCTCTTGGACGTCCGAAGGGGCTGGTGCAGCAGCATTGCTTACAGACCCCGAAGGCCAAACAACAGAATATGCAATAAGGCTAAATTTCCCAACAACAAACAATGTAGCTGAGTATGAAGCACTGATGTTGGGACTTCGGAAGGCAAAAGCACTGGGAGGAAAGAGAATATTGGTCTGCACAGACTCGAAGTTAATACAAGGACACATATCCAAGGAGTTTCAAGCAAAGGACACAGAGATGGCGAAGTACCTAGAAGCAGTCAGAAGAATGGAGAAACAGTTCTTCGGGATCTCGGTAGCGGCAATACCGAGGCTGGAAAATCAAAGAGCAGATGAACTAGCAAAGGCTACAGCGTACAACCAGAAAATGCCCGAAGGTGTATTCTTCGAGGCAACACTCAGACCATCAATTTGCCCCGAAGTGCTTCATATAACAAATGCACCCGAAGAGGACTGGCGAACACCAATCCTGAGGTATCTTCGGGATGATATCCTACCCGAAGATAAAAAAGAAGCACAAGCAATTCAGCAAAGGGCAAGAACATACAGAATGATGGATGGCCTTCTGTATAAGTCCGGAGTATCTGCCGCATGGATGAAGTGCATATCGAAGGCCGAAGGCAAAGCAGCGCTGCAAGAAGCACACTCCGGAGCTTGCGGATCTCATCAAGGACCGAGAAGTCTCGCAGGGAAGGTTCTTAGGATGGGATTGTACTGGCCAACAGTAAATAGAGATTCTGAAGAGTTGGTCAAGAAATGCCAAGGGTGCCAGTGGATGGAGAACCCGAAGACCGCACCACCTACAAACCTGCAACCTTCGGTCCCTGTCTGGCCCTTCGCGTGGTGGGGAATCGACATCGTCGGTGACCTCGCGGTAGCCCAAGGGGGCTTCAAGTGGGTCATCGTGGCAATCGACTACTTCACCAAATGGGTGGAAGCAGAGCCACTGACAATAATCACCGCGGTGAAGGCCCAGCACTTTTTCTGGAAAAATGTGATATGCCGTTTCGTAGTACCACGCGAGGTGGTAGCCGACAACGGTGCTCAATTTATGTCATCTAAATTTAAGAATTTCTGCGCAGAGCTAGGCGTCAAGATTTGCCATGCCTCGGTGGGATACCCCCAAGCGAATGGAACGGTGGAGAGGGCCAACCAAAACGTTATGCAGGGGCTCAAGAAAAGGCTGGTGGAGCAGGCAAAGGGCAGATGGCCCGAAGAACTACAAAGCGCACTTTGGGCAATCAGAACTACACCCACCAGAACTACAGGTTTCTCCCCATTCCGCCTGGTCTTCGACGGGGAAGCTGTTACACCCGTGGAGATACAAGCAAGATCACTTCGAGTTGTCACTGGAGGAGGAAACCCCGAGGAGCCACCAGCAATTGACCTCACTGAAGAGCTGAGGCTAATCGCGAAAGAAAACCTCAACAAGTAGAACGAGTTGATGGCGAAGTCCTACAACAAAAGAGTGCGACCCAGGGAACTCGAAGAAGGAGATTTGGTCCTGAAGAAGAAACCACAAAGACCATCCAAGCTACAATCAATTTGGGAAGAACCATACATCATCAAAACAAGATCAAGAGATGGCTCATACAGGCTCCTCACCGAAGATGGAAGGGAGGTTCCATACACGTGGAATGCGAAGACCCTGAAGAAATATTATCCCTAAAAAGCTGCACGTGTAAGGCTGGCACTCTTTTCTTAGACCCAGTTTTTCCCAATGGGTTTTACGGGCAAAGTTTTTAACGAGGCCTCGCCAAGCAGCGAACTATGTCTTTACTTTTTGTAAGTGGCTGCGACCGAACAATGCCCATGGGCATGTAATGAACAGTTCCATTATGAAAAGACTACGAGAATCAAAGACGACGTCGTCAAGAACAATGGCGCAAGCAATAAATAGCTAAGGGGCTGCATCGTGTCAGCCGAAGGCGAAGATATGGGGTAGGCTTGATCGTCTCGAAGATCGCCGTTACACCCTTCGGGCCGGCTCGATCGCCTTTAAGATCGCCGTCAGAGCTCTAGAACTCTGAAAAACCCGGGCTTGATCGTGTAAAGATCGCCAAAAAACTAAGGGGCCGGTGCGGATACCCGTTGGACAACCGCGCCAGCAACCTCTTGGGTGGGCTTGATCGTCTCGAAGATCGCCAATACACCCTTCGGGCCGGCTTGATCGCCTCTAAGATCGCCGTCAGAGCTCAAGACCTCTGAAAAACCCGAGATGCCACGAAGCGTCACCACTTCGCGCTGAATACGCGCCTAAGAAATGTGCTCCGGCACACCTCGCGCTGAATACGCGCCCAAGAAAAGTGCTCCGGCACACCTCGCGCTGAATACGCGCCCAAGAAATGTGCTCCGGCACACCTCGCGCTGAATACGCGCCCAAGAAAAGTGCTCCGGCACACCTCGCGCTGAATACGCGCCCAAGAAAGGTGCTCCGGCACACCTCGCGCTGAATACGCGTCCAAGAAATGTGCTCCAGCACACCTCGCGCTCGATACGCGCTTAAGATTTTTGCGCTCAATACGCGCATAAACCGAAGTGCTACGGCACACCTCACGCTCGATACGCGCTTAAGATTTTTGCGCTCAATACGCACCCAAACCGAAGTGCTACGGCACACCTCGCGCTCGATATGCGCTTAAGATTTTTGCGCTCAATACGCGCCCAAACCGAAGTGCTACGGCACACCTCGCGCTCGATACGCGCTTAAGATTTTTGCGCTCAATACGCACCTAAACTGAAGTGCTCCGGCACACCTCGAGCACAATATGCACTTAAGATTTTCGCGCTCAATACGCGCCTAAACCGAAGTGCTCCGGCACGCCTCACGCTCCATACACGCTTAAGATTTTTGCTCTCAATACGCGCCATAAACCGAAGTGCTCCGGCACACCTCGCGCACGATACGTGCTTAAGATTTTTGCGCTCAATATGCGCCTAAACCGAAGTGCTCCGGCACACCTCGCTCTCAATATGCGCTTAAGATTTTTGCGCTCAATACGCGCCTAAACCGAAGTGCTCCGGCACACCTCGCGCACAATATGCGCTTAAGATTTTCGCGCTCAATACGCGCCTAAACCGAAGTGCTCCGGCACGCCCCGCGCTCCATACACGCTTAAGATTTTTGCGCTCAATACGCGCCATAAACCGAAGTGCTCCGGCACACCTCGCGCACGATACGTGCTTAAGATTTTTGCGCTCAATATGCGCATAAACTGAAGTGCTCCGGCACACCTCGCTCTCAATATGCGCTTAAGATTTTTGTGCTCAATACGCGCATAAACCGAAGTGCTCCGGCATACCTCGCGCACAGTATGCGCTTATGATTTTTGCGCTCAATATGCGCCCAAACCGAAGTGCTACGGCACACCTCGCGCTCGATACGCGCTTAAGATTTTTGCGCTCAATATGCGCCCAAACCGAAGTGCTACGGCCATTGTTCGCCTAGTCGGCCGACTAGCTCGATTAGTCTACGACTAGTCGCTAGTCTGCGATAACATGTCCTGCTCCACTGTTAGCCTAATCGGCCGACTAGTCCGACTAGTCGCCGATTAGTCGCCAGTCTACTCTTTAGCCAGTGGGTACCCGTCCTACTGCCAACTACCGTCTAGGCTAACACTGCTACGGCACACCTCGCGCTCGATACACGCTTAAGATTTTTGCGCTCAGTACGCGCCTAAACCGAAGTGCTACGGCATGCCTCGTGCTCGATACGCACTTAAGATTTTTGCGCTAAATACGCGCCTAAACTGAAGTGCTCCGGCACGCCTCGCGCTCCATACGCGCTTAAGATTTTTGTGCACAATACGCGCCTAAACCGAAGTGCTACGACACACCTCGCGCTCGATACGCGCTTAAGATTTTTTCGCTCAATACGCGCATAAACCGAAGTGCTCCGGCACACCTCGCGCACGATACGCGCATAAACCGAAGTGCTACGGCACACCTCGCGCTTGATACGCGCTTAAGATTTTTGCGGGCGGCGCCTGCCCGCCCCCCGTATATAAGGAAGAAGACAGCGGAGAACGCGACGCGTGGCAGGATAAACGGCCAGGAAAAATTGCCCGGAGGCCAAGCAAAAAATGGGAGAAATCCCAAGCGTCGCCCATCGGATGGACGACGCTTGTCACGACACACGGCTAGGATCGCTTGCCACCTGCCCCCGCCTGCGCAGGTTTCAAGGGAGGCGCGTCTTGTCACCGGTCACGACCCACGTGACGGCAGAGCGCCTCTTGGGTTCCGCGCACACGCAGGAGAAGTTTAAAACCCTAGAAGCGGAGAGGCCGGGGCAGAACTAGAGACCTCGGAGAAAACTGCCTCGACGCGGCGAAGGGGGGTGAGCGGGGACCGGCCTAGCACCACGCGAGGCAGAGCTGGCCGTAAGGGGCTTCTGTCGTAACAAGGTGACCCCCTTATTCTCTTGCAAATTTTGGGCAGGTTCTCCGAAGCCTCTTCCACACGGCAGCCCGAGAGGACTCACCAAGGAGGGACCGCGAGGCCCCGAGGTCCCCAGGACACCTTGGGGCCACCCAACGAAGAGGACCCGCCAAGGAGGGACCAGGAGGCCCCGAGGTCCCCAGGAGTTCTTTACTTGACGGGCCTGACGGCTGATGGTGGTTTTCCTTTATATTCTCCAGGTCTAGGGAGGATAAAACTTCTTTTCAAGAAGTGCAAAGAATTAATTTCCAGTTTTGCAGTACAGATGGTGCTGCCAGAGCAGTTGTGGGTTCAGATATAAGGATGATTTGCTCATGAATTCTGGCAGAAGAGCTGAGACAAAAAATTGGTATTGTTTGTGAATTGATCATGACAAGTTTCCAGCGCAGTCTGTACCACCAAAAGAAGCAAGAAAGAAGTACACATGAAACCATACACTACATGAACAAATGCTAATTTGACCAGGTATTTCATCCTCAATTTTTTCCCTTTAATAATGTCATCCATGCAGCAAATCTTTATCTTTACCTATCTGATTATATTCTGTAGAACATACTAGAAATATGTCTAATCTTTTGTTGTATGCGGAAATTTTGAGAAATACTTTACCATCAAGAAGCAGTGCTACCTTTTTTTCTCAATTTCACTTCAAATTTCTGTAATTTTTTTATATCAACAAGCTGAAGGTGGAATTCCCTAATCTCTTAAAGATTAACTTGCCTGACTTTGCAAACCAGAGTAACGTTGCTGTTTGTTTCAATATTGTTTACGGCATCATCAGGATGTGCTCATACTGCATCTATTCAATACAATAAGCTTTTCATGCTAAAAAGTACAAATATGTGCTAAACTGCTAATACCACTGGTTCATCTTCGATCGCACTTACTATAAAAGAATATGCATATCCAGATGATCTCACAGGCTTCAGTTTTCTGGTGACTGTAACTTAATATTCTTATAGCTAATAGATGTCAGTAGTCTTGGAGCATGACAAACTTGACTCATTATCGGTAGGAACTCTCTTGTTGATACAGTACAGCTATAGACAACTGATACTATACAATTTCAAATACAACTTGAATGTGTTCCTCTAAGCTTATAAGACAACAAAAAAATCAGATGATGAAGAGTTCATGACTTGACTCATTTTGTTCTCTCGTGTGAAGCAACAGATATATACTACAATATTTCATTTACTGCTATTATACAGCAATATAATGGCAACAAAAACAGATATGTGGAAGTAGATTACACAACATTGGTAGCTGATCTGTAGGACCTTTACAGCAAGGAGTCTGTTTTTGCAGGTAGCCTCCTGAAGAAGTTTACTGGCATTGCTGGCACCTTGTGCCGAAATCGTGGGTGCCTCATCCAGAAAAACCCCAGGCAGAGTGCAATTACTTGGAATGGTGTCACGTACAGTGTAATCGCAATGAACAGGCAAAATAATAGGAACATAGCCGTTGCCCTTGGGTCTCTCCAGCTCAGCAGCGACTGCAGTCTCTCACCCTGAGTTGCAATGTCCCCCACGACTGTCTGTATCCTCCCAGCAACATGCCGTAGCCTGTCATACCTCATCCGGACCAGATCTGGGCTCTTTGTGGTTGGGAACGTGTCAAATTCCTCATCGAGCTCATCTGGAAGGGCAACATCAGCATATGATATCCTTGTATTCATGTGTGGTGGGTAGCGTGGCCGGAACCGATAATTCCAGAGTCCTATCAAGAACATGTAGAGGAATATTGTTGGAAGGATGAGGTCTGGATAGAAGACAAGCATAACGAAGAGCACATGCACCAAGACTGTGGTGACTGGGTTTTTCCACTGGCAAACATCACCTAACCACTTTCCTGCAGCAATGGCTCCAGAGAAAACCTGCATAAGACGGAAGAAGTTAGCCTTGCTCCGCCGCATGCTCCACAGGTGCGAACGGACATCTGACATGTACTCCACAACTTCCCTGCGCACTGGTGGCTCCATGCGCCCCAGGCGCTGTCCGACAATCAGGACAGCCTGATGCCGGAGCATTTCCTGCTGGATTATGGACAGTGGTTGGGTGTAGTGCATCTTGGGCAAGAGGGGTCGAGAGTATGCAAAGAACACATTGAGCAAGGATGTTGCTGAGAACCGAATTGCAAGATGGAGCTCGCCCATCTTTTTAACGCCTGATGGGTGGAGGACGAGCAATGGGTAGTTGTGTGTGTACACTCGCCCAGTCTCGAGTGTCGAAAGCCGGACACGTACTTTCCCAATGGGCTTATCAATTTGGGTGTTGGAACTTGGGTTGATGTCTCCACTGAGGTGGCAGTTGTCGAAAAGGCCAATGGTGAGTACTGTTCCATGGTCATAGACATCCCATGTGTACTGCTCATTGAATCGAGGGTTCAAGCTGTCAACAATAGTCCGTGTCCGCACCCATTTCTGGCCATACTTGGCAACACAATATGCATCACATGATCCCCGGTCATTTCTTGTCTTTGTTGGGTTGAGTCCATTGGCGTTTAGAATGCCAACTTCAAGCAACCCGATCGGTTGCTTCCACAGCTGCTTCATTGTTGGCCGGAGATCACTGCAATACTGTGTGGACTCATCAAGCACATGATAACCACCTTCAAGACAAACACAAAGATGTACCTTTGCATAGAACTTGTCTTCTCTTAGCTGGTTCAGATCAATCAGTCCTGGCCTTCTGAGATCGAACCACAGTGGGGGCACTGGTTTGTGGTCGGCCCGCTTGGGCAGTCTTATGAGAGGTATCATGGTTTCACCAATCACCTCATCTTTGTTCTGTCCAACATGGTCTTCTACTGTTATGAGCAGGTCATCCTCAAAAGGCTCTGCAGCGACAAACATAAGCTCTTCGTTCCATATGAAGTTTTTGGTCTGTGAGCGAGCAAGCCTTGTCTTCAGCACCTGGTGGCCCAGCCTCACCTTGACATATACGTCTGGTAAGCGATTCTCCATAGGGATTATATCTTGTGCTTCGATTACTTTGACCCTCAGATACCACATTTTTGGTACATGATAGACCTTGCCGCGGATATGAGTGTGCAGATGGGAATCAATTGGCATTGATCCTGCATGAATTGCACTAGGGAAGCACTCATCAGCTTGAGTTCCATACCAGACTGCAAGCATCAGCTCCCCCTTATCCCTCTGCCCATCTTTGCCCACAAGACGGTACCACTCTGGCGCCAATGGGCTGTCTGGGGGGACCCTTAGAGGCACCTCATTCAGATCAAATAGCACCTGGCCGACATAGTCATCCCGAAGATAGTCCTTGTCCTTTACAACGACTACAAGGTTTGTTGATTGCAACACTTCCCTAGGGAATGCAAACACCTCATCCCACTCAGGCCTCTGGTTCTTCTCAAAGTATCTTGTTTTCATTTTGTAGTTTCCAAGGTGCACCTCGACGTAGGGGTCGAGACTCCCTGTGATGTCCATGTTGGGCAGGTCACGGGCCTTGACGACACGCACAAAGAGGTACTGCATCTTCTCTACAAGGTCATATGCCCCAGCCTTCTCGCCAGGGATCACCCGGCCGCCGATGACACGCCCACCACCAAGTGTGGGGCTTGTCTCCTTCAGTTGAAAGTCTACAGGCTGCTGTGGGCCAGAGGAAAACATCCGTACGACCTGAGGACCGTCAGCCCTGGCCCCAACGGCAGAGAAGTTTCTCTGCTGCTGCTGCTCCCCAAATGAGCCTTCAGAGTAATATGGCTGAGCTACCACCGGAGGTGGCCGTTGCTGTTCTTTTGGCAAGTGTTGGAATTGTCTAACTGTATCTGTTCTGGTGTCTTGGAAAGGATTTGGAACAGAATTGATGGCGGCCTGCTCTTGGGCGGTGGTGGGGGTGCTCAGAAAATCGTAATCCTGAGCAGCAGCAGACACCCTCACCGAGGGATCATTTGTAAGGAAGACCCTGAGACCAAGCTGGCCACGTGCACGTGATAGGATATTGCGCCTCTCCAGGGGGTAGTGCAGGGGTGGGGCATCAGTGTGACTGTGGAAGGATGACCCCATGATGCGCACCTTGCCAAGGCATGTCTTAGAGTTGGTGCTGCGGTTCACATGGTACACAAGGGCCTCCAGGTCAAGCTCTGGGAGGCGGGATGGATCAGAGATGTTGAAATAGAACTGCTCATTCCAGACAGGGTTCAGGTCCCTGTCTTTGATGGCCGTGCGGAACTTCTGGTCGTCAAATTCAACCTCGACGAAGGCGTTGGCTGTGCCCTGCTCTTTTGGGATGAGGTCATGAGCACCGAGGACCTCCACACCAAGCTTAAGATTGTTCATCCTGGCTTGTCACTGGATCTGCTACCACTGAATGAATTCAACTTTGCCTGATATAAGAGCACAACCATGTCTTATGTAACTACCAGCTTGACAAGAAGTGGAAAACAAGAAAAGATTGATGCAAAAGAAAGGTGTCAATTAATTTGAAGTGGGTGATGCCCACAAGTTTTACTTGGTCCCAGGGAATCAAAGGTTGGTAATCGAAATGTCCGTGGATTGTTTCCAGCATATCAGCCAAGAAAAAGTTAGATAAGAAAGGCGTGGACTGCAACAGAAACGAAAAAAGAACAAAATGCATAATTATTATCTCCAGAAGAAGTTGATGGAAAAATTCAACCTGTTTGAATTTAAACATTTGTACAACTTGAATCCATGCTTTATGGTTGCAATCTTTTACTTCAAATCTTTGGAAGGTTGCTAGTTGTTGATTTAGATATTGTGTGAACAAAGTCATCTTGTAATCTGTAGAGTTTTATGCAGTCTAATTTTGAGTTGACTGTTTCAGCTTGCTGAATACTGCGAGTTTCTTTCTCCAATGTAGACAAGAACAGAATGAGAAAAAAAAATGCTTCAAATTTGGTCAGATCAGCCTTTGAAAATGTTCATTCATACAGCAATGACAGTTTCATGTGTGTTTGGCTCTATCATGTCTTCTATTTTATTATGCGTGCGTAACACTTTCCAATATCTGATTTTCAATAAGTTTTCACAACATCGATCATAATATAAATTGTGTATGACCAAAGTTAGGACACTGAAGCACTCACATGTGCTCCTATTAGCTTCCAATCTCTTATATTTTTATATGTGTGTTTATTTGGAGTATATATGGGTGGGTGGGTGGTATTAGGACATTGAAAGTGACTATTTCTCTCTTTTTTGATTGAGACTTTCACTGAAACTATAACTTAAATGTTTTTTTTGAAAGATGGTTAGAGTTGAATTGTTGCAACATAAACATCAATTTTATAGAAGGGGAAAGGTAGGCAATGTTTGTAGATTAGTAAACACAAGTCATAAATGAAGTAACGCAAGTCACACATCTGAAAACTAGTGTTTGAAGAGTATTATTAATTTATTATTAAATTGTTTCAATTAATTAGCATTGGATGGACCATTCCTATTTTCTTAAGAAGATAGGTGATGGGGAGTGTTATAAGTGAAGTATGAGGATGCTTCTATCACAAAATATCAAAATCAAGTTCATTATTGTGATGTTTATATGATCTTGTCTACCAAAAGGAAAATTCACAAGTTCATTAAATGGATACCTAACAAATTGCTTAGTAGTAACATGGGAGTAGCAAAGAAGCCTACCGATAGCTAGCTAGACAGGAGAAAATTGGATTTTGCAAAAAGAAAAAAAGACAAGGAAAAACTCTGGTTTCACATTTGGCCCTATACATGCTTGATTAATCATATATAAAATATGAAGGCCACAGGTAAAATCATATGCAAAGGTAAACTAGTAAATAACAAAGTTGTACAAAAAGAACATATGAATATCCCCTTGTTTTATGTCAAATCTTAAGAATCCAAAACTTTGGATCCCATATTCTTATCACCAAAATGATAAACAAAATCAGTGAGGAGCTGAACAAAGACAACAAAAAAACATGAAAAGAAGGTTTAAAGGAAAACTAAACATGGAGTTTACTTTGCCAAAATTCAGAAACAAAATCATGGAGGAGCCCAAAAAGAGACGGAAAGGTTTGCAATTTGCAAAGAAGCCAAAGAAAACTAGCATGGATAGCCTGCTAACCTTGAGATAATAACCTTACTAGCTGTTAGCCACCAATCTTGAGCCCCTGATGAGCTCTCCTTGCTACAAGGATGGAGCACCTAGCTTAGTTACATCTGAAACCCAACACATGGCAAAAAAACAAAAACAAAGGAGATAAGAGCAAGATACAAGAAGAGAAGATGCAGGAACACAGAGAAAATTAGAGACCCACATAGTAGGTGATGATACTAACCTATCATTAAAACAAAAACAAAGGAGATAAGAACAAGGTACAAGAAAGAAACATGCAAGAAGAACACATATGTTAATACTTAATAGTAGGTGATGATATGTACCAACCTATGTGGCAAGAAACACATGCATGCTTGGTTGTGGTTTAGGTTGCGTTAGAGGGTTGAACTAATGTTTCTTGGATGTCAAGTGGAAGGGGAGGGGGGAGGGGGGAGGGGGTGTTGTGGGGATGGTGGTGGTGAAAACTTAAAGAGGACCTCATTGGGGGCAGGTGATGGATGAGGTTGTGGTATCATTTCCATCACCATCTTGCATTGACCCATTGGCCAGCTTTCTTTGCATTCTTTTCTTTGTTTGGTTTTTCTTTTCTTTGTTCTTTGCTTCCATTCCGTTTGTAGTTTTGCACCTCTTTTCATATTCTCTTTCTGAGTCATCCCCAGTTAGCATGGCATTGTCAATCCATGTCCTTCAATATTCATGCGCAGTTGAAAATGTCATTTTTTTGTTGAATAGATACCTATCATTTTTTTAAGGATCATAAATGTATTTTTAGTCTCTATTTTTTTTTTGACTCATTTTGTTCTTCTTATTTTAAAATAGATTAAATTAATTCTCTCTATTTTTTTAGATCAGTTTGATTTGATGTATGTAATATATTTTTTGATAGAAAAGGACAATCAGTTATTGGTTGTGATGGAGTGTGACATAGAGCTATATTACTCAATGCTATATAAAAAATTAAAAAGAAAAAGATAGAAAGTAACTCAGCCTCAATGGAAGGGATTGGAGAGAGAGTTTAGCTGCATCTGATTCTAAAAGTTCTATATTATGTTGAATCAATTCCACACAATATCTCCTAATTATCACATATTATCTTATGTTCGAAAATATAATGGAGAGATTAAATTGTGTTGGATTCAAAAATAAAATTACTATTCTGACTTTATTTATAATAAAAAACCAAAATGAGCCTAAAAATAAAGGACCAAATATATATTTGTCAATTTTTTTTTAAAATATTAGACTAGATAGTATGACCTAACTCTTTCAAGAACACCGTAACCCTAATCCAACCCTTAGATGTCAAATTGGTCTCTAGTGAAATCAAATATATAATTTCTCATATAGTAATGAACAATTTATTACCGACCAGTCACTTGTCATTGCATTGCAAATTTATGTGTATAGGCAATTAATGATCCAAGTGTCTATCAACTTTTTCCTAACAAACAATGTGTAAATTCTCAACTTGTTTTTCTTCTATTTTTTAATGCGTTTGTTAGTTTGTACTTGATCACTATAAAGTTCTCCGTCACTCTCTGCCCATGTACATGCACAAACTAATTTGTTATCTTAACTTTACACTAAATAGAAATGGTTGTTAATTTCCAACAAAATGTCCTTAAATGGAGAACTAAAAATGTGTGTAGAATAATTTCTTTTTTTTTTAGAAAAAATGCTGTGTGGGGTCCAGGTTTGAGCTAGAAATACATAAAATCCACTCGCTCTGGTAGACGTTGACTGACACCTGACAGCATCAAGTCAAACATAAAATCACTTTTTTTTTTTTTTTTTTTACATTTGCAAAGTTAATAGCCTTGTGATAAGGCTATTTCTACTATACGTCCGTAATAGTAAGCTTGCATATAGTAGTATAACGTTTTATAACTAATTGGGGGTAAATCTGTTAAGAAACATTTGATCATTGGATTTTGTCAATCAGGAGAGAAAATAACCGGAATAGCACCTAATATATTAAAAGGGAGAGAGAGGTAAACATTGGCTATTGGGTTTTGTCAAACAATGGATAATAATAATTGAATAACATTTATTATGGTGAAATATCAATACAACTTTCAAGATGAATCATGATAAAAGTCTATACCACAATAATGAGATCAGATTATAATAGTGTACATTAATAAGGGTTTTTTTTCCAATTACAACTCAAATTTTAGACTTAAATGCCTTAACTTATAGTACTTATATTATCATTTTGATCCTATATTATTGTATATATTTTAGTTTTAAAATTACTTACAAAATTATACCATGTAATAACACAGAGATATTCATGCCGAATCCAAACTTTTTCCATTACAAGTTTTTCATACAGGAATCTCAGTTTTTCCAAATTCCAAAAATAAATTCCAATGGCGGTTTGCATATATAAAAAAACTGAATAGATAACATAAAAAATATTTTTTATCAACTTTATTTTCATTTTTGATATCAACCAATAGATTTTGGTCTAAAGGTCATCAATTTGATCTAATAAATTTTAGGTGTCACTTTTTTTTATAATGTCACATTTTCTTATTTTATATTGTCGCATTTTTCTCATTTTAGGTTGTTGTATTTTCTTAGTTAAAGTTATCATCATTTTTATTTTAGGTTGTTGTATTTTATCATTTTAGATTTTTGTATTTTCTTATTTTAAATTATCGTATTTTTTTAGTTAAGATTGTTGTATTCTTATTTTAGATTTGCATTTTTTTAGAAAATTCATTGGATGTAAACATTGTTAGCATCTTAACCATGCCAAACACAAATATAAAAAATTTGAAAATTTTATTAACTCACTTTTGAAATTTGAAACATGTTTGTTACTTGCTTTATTCTGTGGACCAGGCAGGGACCAGAAAGGAAATATACACAAGATATTCCTAATGCTAACAACCAACCTTAACCACAAAATTAAAGGTATTAGTACTTTTTATTTTCTGTCCAAAAAAAAAAAAGTTTCCGTACACGACAAAAGTGTGTGGGGCCAACTTCGCATATGAAACACGACGATTTCTACGGTACTATTGTAATTGTGGGGCCCATCGACCGGCCACACCAGCATGATAGTGACCACCCCTCGACCAAACGACGCTGACCTGTTTGATGCTAATTTTACTTTAATTATTATTATTATTAACCTTCTTGTTACCGGCGTCTGCTGTAGTGGCTTGTGCAACTGCTGTGTGGGATAATTATAGTAGATTCGGATTATTCCATCACTGATCGGACGGTGCAGATTAATTCATGATCCAATATTAGAAGAAAAAAATATGTTTCTCATATTTTCAACGTGATCAATCTGAAGTATCGATTTTTGATCGGATGACTTGCATATTCGTACAATTTATATTACAGTATAGCAGGTTTGGGTGTTGGTCCAGGAGCCATTGATGCATTTTAGAATAGTAATGGAAATTTGAAGATGGGTTTTGGATTTTGTATTTTTACGTTTGTTTTCTTGTTTGGAATGTGAGATGAGAGCAGCGGTGGAGCAAGAAGAACACCAAAAGTGCAGGGGCAAAATTACTGAGCATGATACCGGTGAGTGATACAACACGCATCATGTGGATATCACTTCTCAATATCACGTATTCTCAAGTGGCTAGAAATTATATTCATAATATAAATTAATATTGGCAGTTGAAATAATTAAGATTTCTCATCACTGAAATTAAAAAGAGCACTAAACTCCGATAAGCACAAGTCAGTGTTAATTTTCCATGCATCTTATCTCGTGTCAGTACCTATCACGAAAGGTTGATCACGTCTCAAAAATTATATTAGCCCAGCTACTCCATTGGTAGGTCCCCCTCATAAGAAAGACCCGGATCTGCTATAGTGCAAACAGTATGAACATGTAGGTAGTCTGATAAAAAACTAATGCTTCCAGTCAATCATAATGGAAATGGAAAAATAAGGAACATTTTTTTTATAATGTATAATGGACTAATCTAAACATCTTCTGTGATCAAACAGTTCAAATCCGTTACACTCGTCCTACTATAATTGTTGTGATAATTACAATAGATCCTGGTGTGGATAAGGTTACATTAGAGATTTTTATAAATTTGTTTGGAATAATTCAAATACCCTTCAATAAGTTGTAATGAAGGGACAAGATATATCTTAAAATTGGGTATTCCTGTCTTTCATTTTATTTATTTTTTGTTCCCCTTAATTATCACCTCTCGTCTTTGGAAGAAATTGGTAGAAATTGATACCCATAGAAAAGAAGAAAAAAAAAAAAAGCTCTATGACACTCAAATTCGCATACTTTAGTAAAATATTGTTCAATTGTTTGGGCTAAGTTATCATTAAAAATGTCATTATTAGTGTTTTTATAATTTTGAGTTTATAGAAGTTAGATTGGACCATTTTGCCCCTCTTCTTCTTCCTTTTACAATATTGAAGAGTAGTTGGTGTGGAGTGGCCAACAATTGTGTTTTGTGCAAATCTTATAGTGGTGACGGAAGAGGATTTTACAGAAGAGGAGGTCCAGGGTGAAGCTTGTGGTGGCTGCAACAAGGGAGGAGGTTGGCAGCAATTGAGGATAAGAGTGATTGTCATTAGTAGCAGAGGAGGAGGTCAAGGTAGAACTCACGATGGCAGAAGAGAAGAAGGCTAGATCAATGTAGGAAGAAGGGGCCTGTCGTTGACATAGGAGTATGGCAACAAAGAAGGCAGCAAGGGCAAAGTTGGAAATTTTAAAATTTACAATTTTCTAAAATTAAAAATTGTAATAGAAATTGATGCAAGTAGTAGAAACATTAATGGTACAATTTTTCGGTGGTATGCTATTCACTCAGGATGTTTGAGTGATATCATACTAAAATGTGCAAATTTGGATGGTATAAATCTAATTTTCAAGAAGAAAACAGCTTGTGATAGGCAAGTAAAAGAAACCTAATATTGGGAGTAATGCTTGTTACGCACTGTTGGGGGAAATTTCCGCGAGACTAAGTCCAGGTAAGTTGTGTCACATTCGCCCGGGGACCTGGCCTCCGGGGCCGGTCCCGGGCGCCGCCTTTTGGCTCCCAGGACGTGGCCTCCGGTGCCGGTCCCGGGCGCCGCCATTCGCCCGGGGACGTGGCCTCCGGCGCCAACCCCGGGCGCTGCCTTTTGGCTCCCGGGACGTGGCCTCCGGGGCCGGTCCCGGGCGCCGCCATTCGCCCGGGGACGTGGCCTCCGGCGCCAACCCCGGGCGCCGCCTTTTGGCTCCCGGGACTTGGCCTCCGGTGTCGGTCCCGGGCGCCGCCATTCGCCTGGGGGTGTGGCCTCCGGTGCCTGCCCCAGGCGCTACCTTTTGGCTCTCGGGACCTGGCCTCCGGGGCCGGTCTCATTCGCCCAGGGACGTGGCCTCCGGTGCCTGCCCCGGGAGCCGCCTTTTGACCGGGGACATTGCTTCTGGTGCTTGTCCCGGGTCTCGTCGTTCCTCTAAAGGTAAAGTCTTTTGGTCCTTGATCATGTGCAGGTCACACGAGGAGCGCCTCGGGAATCAGCGACCACCTATCAAGCATCCAAGGCACCTGACCGGGAGAAGGAAGTTGCTACCCCTCAATCCAACGTTAGCGTCCGGGGTAGTTTAGTCTTTTTTGCTTCTTTTTGGGGCTATAAATAGCCCTTGTACCCCCAGTTGTAAGGACAAGTGATTCATTATTGGAATAGCCAAAACTCACAGGTGTGCTCCGGAAGCCTCTCCCCCGAGAGAGCCTCCCCAGCCGACTCCGGTCGGGAGCATGTCGACAGGACTAGGGCCCCCACCGGGACCCGAACCTGTATAAATCCTCGTGTCATTTCTTGTGTTTGTTCGGCGGGGGAGGACCGGTCACCCGGTCAGCCCGCGTCGCATTTTCTTCGCTAGGATCGTCTACTAAACCTGCCGGGGTATTCGCAATACCACGACAGTTGGCGCCGACCGTGGGGACTCGTGACAAGACGCCATGGCTCCCCCAAGAACAAGGGCTCGCATCCTTCCCGGTGACGCGGGTCTCGGAGACCCGGCACCGCCCGTCCGGGACACTACTGTCCCGGCGCTTCCGCCCGGAGGCGGCCAGACCCAGGTACCGCCTCCCACCTTTCCTCTTAACTTAGGTGCTTCCACCTCCGGGGCACTCCCGGTGACTGCGGGAACCTCGGCCGGGACCAGTCTCCCCCCGACGGCTCCCCCGGCTCCCCGGGACGCCCTGCTCAAGGCCTTAGTGGAGGGGCCAGCTCCGCGCCCAGCGCTCTATGGATGAGCTGCTTAGCGTGTTGGTGCGGCCACCGGCCCCCACATATGCGCCGTCCCCATATCCAGGGACCATGCCCCTGTTTATGGGTCACCCGGCGGTCCCTCCGGTTTCTGGGGGTCTATCCGCCCCATATAACCCCGGCGGAGGGTACCCTCCCCCGGCGGGTCATACGTCCGGACCCTTCCTGGCACCCGGGTCCTTCCCGGTGCCGGGAGGGTAGTTCATGCCCGGGCCCTTTGTGGCACCGGGGGGATACCCCGTTCCAGGCCCATTCCCGGGGCCCGAGGCCCATTTCATGCCGGGGGTTTTCCCTACGCCGGGAGCCAATCCCGCCCCTCGCGTCGCGTTTACCGCACCAGGGGCGGTCGACAGAGCAGCTCCCGTGCCTCAGCGGACTTCCCCCCGCATCGGTTCCCCGGTTCCGGACGCGGGGGCTCCCCCCTCGCCGGTTCCGGATATTACAGGGGCTTCCCCCTTTCCAGTTCCGGCCGTCGCCACAGGGGCTCCCTCCACTTCAGTTCCGAACGTCGTCGCGGGAGCGCCCTCCCCGGTTCCGGATGATACAGGGGCTTCCCCCTTTCCGGTTCCGGGGGTCTTCGCAGGGGGCTCCCCCCAGCTGGCCCCGGTAGCTTTCGGGCCGGCAGCTACAGTGCATGAGCTCCCTCCCCCGGCGGAACATGTCCATTTCTCCCGGGGGGAGGTCAAGCGAATGCATTCACCCAAGCGCGTGGAAGAACTTCCCCCTGGCCGCAGTCGCGGAGAGCCTCGCTCTCGCACCGGTTGGGGGAAGAGACCCGCCGAGAAGCCATTCTCTCCAGGAGAGAGTTCGGACGTTCGGGAACTCAGCCCCGGCCCGGAAGAGAAGCGTCGCTACCGCCACTCCGGCGGACCACTTGGGCCGCTTCCCGACTCCGACAACGAGGGCATATCCCCCGTCAAAGAAGACAGCGACCGGGACTCTCCCTGGGAAGTGCAGGGGGCTAATCAGCCCCTATGCCGCAGACTTCGCAGCATTCAGTGGCCGCGACCCTACCGCCCGCCGCACATCGAGCACTACAACGGTGAGGCCAACCCTTACGAGTTTGTGCAGGTATACTCCACAGCCATCTCCGCGGCCGGGGGGGACGAGACGGTCCAATGCAACGTCTTCCCCCTCTACCTCACATGCATCGCCCGCTCCTGGTTCTACAACCTGAAGGTCGGCTCCATCAAGTCTTTCGCGCAGCTTAAACGTGAGTTCTGCGCGAACTTCCAGGGGAACTACGTGCGTCCCCTGGACTCCTCGCAACTGTACACCGTCCGGCAGAGGACAGGGGAGACCATCCGAAGTTTCTTCAAGCGCTTTGCCCAAGTGAAGAGTAAGGTGGCTCACGCCCCCGACTCTACGGTCATCGAAGCATGCAAAAGCGGGATCCTCCCGGGGGAGCTCCACCGGAGGCTCTCCCGGAGCTGCCCCTCTTCCGCCCCCCCTCAAGCGCCCCAGGCAGGGGGGGGGCGTAACGAGCCACGGCCTCGGGACACCTTTGTCCTCGAGGGCGGAGGCGGCTCGCGCGACCCCCCGAGGGGCAACCGCCCCTTCCCCAAGCCGAAAGGCCATGGGGGAGGACAGTCTTCGCGCGGCTGGGAAGGCCCCGCGGGGAGAGGCAGGGAAGGACCGTGGTGCAGCTTCCACGGGTCCAGTACCCACGCTACCCGAGAGTGCCACCAGCTGCTGCAACACTTTGCGGCGTTCCTTGACCAGCATGGGCAGGGGGGGGACTCCGGCCTCCTTGCCCCCTCGGCCAGCTCTTCCGGCCCTTCCTGCTCCCGCGGGGGACCAGCAGGGGCAGACACAGAAGGGGGAGCCTTTAGAAGCTCTTCCCTTCCAAACTTCTCAGCGCCGCATCAACGTCATAGTGGGAGAGTCCGCTTTCGGGCGGGACTCTAAGCGCCAGCGTAAGGAGTACGCGCGCGAAGTCAAGGTTGTGGGGGTGCTACACACGTCCCTGCCACCCAAGTGGTCGGACGTCCCCCTCACCTTCACGGCGGAAGACGCGCGCGGGGTTCGCTTCCCCCACAACGACGCGCTCATCGTCTGTGCCACCATCTACAACTGCCACCTGGCCCGCATCCTCGTGGATGGCGGGAGATCCGCTGACGTCCTCTTCCTGAAGGCCTTCAAGGAGATGCAGGTGGATGAGAAGCTGCTGCAGCCCGCGGCAGGGCC
Organism: Pharus latifolius; assembly: GCA_019359835.1. NCBI lineage: Eukaryota > Viridiplantae > Streptophyta > Magnoliopsida > Poales > Poaceae > Pharus > Pharus latifolius. Next base: position 39,369,760 of record CM033325.1, read on the forward strand.
CCTGCAAGGGTTCGTCCCGGGGAAGGCGATCCATCCTGTGGGGAAGGTGGATCTCCCCATGACCTTCGGCACCCAGGAGAACTACAGGACCGAGATAGTTCGATTCGACGTAGTGGACCTTCCCTCCTCCTACAATGCGATTATGGGGAGGACCACCATCAACCAGCTAGGGGTTGCCACCCATCAAAACTACCTCTGCATGAAGATCCCTGGGCCACACGGCGTGATCAACATCCGAGGAGACCAAGACGTGGTCCGTGCTTTGTACGAGCGCGCCACCGCCATAATCGGAAGCGTCAACCTCATAAAGGCGCCCGGGGGGGGGAGGCTTCTCCCCCGGAACCAGACGTCGCGCCGACACCTCCCGGGAGGCCCCTCCTCAAACCGCGCCCAGAAGGGGGCCTCCGGAAGGTCCTGCTGTCCCCGGGCGACGGGGACAAAACCGTCCGGATTGGGGCGGAGCTCCCCGAGGAGCATGCAGCGCAACTGGCGGCTTTCCTGCGCGAGAACTCCAATGTTTTCGCGTGGAAGCCTTCGGACATGCGGGGCGTCGCCCGGGAGGTTATCGAGCACAAGCTCGTGGTATCCCCCGGTCACCCCCCCATGAAGCAAAAACTGAGGAAGCTCTCCCTCAAGCGCCAAGAGGCAATCAAGGGGGAGATCGCCTGACTCCGAGATGCGGGGTTCATTCGGGAGGTCTTGCACCCTGAGTGGCTCGCAAACCCCGTCCTCGTTAAGAAATCGAATGGCAAGTGGCGGATGTGCGTGTACTTCACCGACCTTAACCGCGCATGCCCCAAAGACAACTTCCCACTCCCGCGGATTGACCAACTGGTCGACTCCACCGCGGGGTGCGAGTTGATGAGCTTCCTAAACGCCTACTCGGGCTACCATCAAGTCCGGATGGCGAAAGGGGACAAGGAAAAGACGAGTTTCATAACTCCCCTCGGAACCTTCTGCTACGTCCATATGCCCTTCGGGCTCAAGAACGCGGGAGCAACCTTCCAGCACCTCATGACACTGGTCTTCAAAGATCAAGTCGGCTGCAACGTCGAAGTCTACGTAGACGACGCGGTCGTCAAAAGTCCCTGCACAGCCTCCCACATCGACGACTTGGCGGAGACCTTCCGCAACCTCCGCGCGTACGGGCTGAAGCTCAACCCGGAGAAGTGTGCCTTCAGCGTGCGCGGGGGGAAGCTCCTGGGTTTTCTCGTGTCCCAGCGGGGCAAAGAGGCAAATCCTAAAAAGATCCAGGTGTTCCTAGACATGCCCCCACCGCGCTCCGTCAAGGACATCCAGCGGCTCTCCGGCCGCATAGCCGCGCTAAGCCGCTTCGTCTCGCGGTCGGGGGAGCGAGGCCTCCAATTCTTCAAGATCCTCCGGGGGCTCGAGGGGTTCCGCTGGACCCCCGAGGCCCAGGAGGCCTTCGACGACCTCAAGAAGTACCTCATGAGCCCTCCAATGCTCGTGAGTCCGTCTCCAGAAGAGCCCTTGCTCCTCTACCTTGCCGCAACCCCGGTCGCCGTCAGCGCGGTATGGTGAAGGAGCAAGGGGGGCAGCAGCGTCCCGTGTACTACGTGAGTGAGGCCCTCCAGGGGGCCAAAACTCGGTACACGGAGATGGAGAAGATCTGCTATGCCCTGCTAATGGCGTCCCAGAAGCTTCGCCACTACTTCCTGGGACACCCCATCACCGTCCCGTCGTCCCTCCCCCTGGGGGAGGTGCTGCGGAACAAAGAAGCCACCGGCCGGATTGGGAAGTGGGAGGCCGAGCTCGCCCCCTTCTCCCTGTCCCTCACAGGCCGCTCCGCCATCAAGTCACAGGTCCTCGCCGACTTCATCGCGGAGTGGACTCCTGCCTCCGGGCCCGGGGACGAAGACCTCCCCGCGCCGCCCCGACGCAGTGACCATTGGACGCTCATGTTCGATGGGTTGCTGTGTCTCGCCGGGGCTGGTGCGGGAGTAGTCCTCCGGAGCCCCGAGGGGAAGGAACTCGAGTACGCGGCCGGCTCGAGTTCCCCACAACCAACAACGTCGTCGAGTACGAGGCTTTGCTCCTCGGGATGCGCCTTGCGCGCTCCCTGGGGATCCGACGCCTCCTAGTGAAGGGAGATTCTCAGCTCGTAGTTTGCCAAATGGACAAGTCTTACCTGTGCCATGACGCAAACTTGAGTCTTTATTTGCAGGAGGTGCGAAAGATGGAGAGGCACTTCGACGGCCTCGAGGTCCAGCATATCCCGCAATGGGACAATGACCGGGCCGACGCCTTGGCTCGGGCAGCCAGCGCCCGGGAATCGCTCCCCAAGGGGGCCTTCTTGGAAATCATCACGAAGCCCTCGGTGGCCTCCCCGGACACGGGCGACGAGCCTCGCATCCCGGAGGTCGCCGAGATCACCAGGACTCCGTCATGGATGGACCCCCTTATCTCCTTCATCAAGGGGAAGGGGGACCCTCCCAACGAGACCGAGGCTAAGCCCCTCCGGGCCAAAGCTCGGGCATATCTCCTGCTAGAGGGGAGGCTCTACAAGCGGGGGGCTTCTGCTCTCCTGCGCTGCCTCCCCCGGTCGGAGGGACTCCAACTCCTCGAAGACATCCACGCGGGGAGCTGTGACTCTCACCTAGCCCCGCGTGCCATCGCGGCCAAGGCTCTTCGGCAGGGCTTTTATTGGCCCACGGTCATGCGCGACGCGCCAGACTTTGTCTCCGCGTGCGAGGCATGCCAGAAGATGGCCAAGGGTTCGAACCTCCCCCCTGTAGCGCTGCAGACTATCCCCATCACTTGGCCCTTCGTGCGCTGGGGGATGGACCTCTTAGGGCCCTTCCCCACAGCGCCCGGAGGATACAAGTATGCGGTGGTCGGGGTCGACTACTTTACAAAGTGGGTTGAGGCGGAACCCTTGGCCAGCATCACGTCCCGGGCTGTCCAGCGGTTTTTCTGGAAAAACGTCGTATGTCATTTTGGTGTCCCCCGGGAAATCACCGTGGATAACGGGACCCAATTTGACTCGGCTTATTTCCAAGAATTCTGCGAAGGCCTGGGGCTCGTCATCCATTTCGCCTCAGTGGCCCATCCCCGGAGCAATGGGGCCGTCGAGAGAGTCAACGGCGTGATCCTACAGGGATTGCGCCGGAGACTCGAGCAAACCGCCTCTAAGCGGGGTGCATGGGCAGAGGAGCTCCCTAGCATCCTCTACTCCATGCGCACGACCCCGTCCCGGGGAACGGGACGTACTCCCTTCTCCCTAGTCTACGGGGCGGAGGCAGTCCTCCCCCCGGAGATTGGCTTCCGGTCGCTGCGAGTCGAGCTCCTGGAAGGAGCCATGACCGCAGCGTACCAGGCCAACGAGGCCAACCAGCGACTGGAGATCGACCTCGTGGAGGAGGAACGCGACCGAGCGCTCCTTTGCCACGCCATCTACGAGCGCGAGATGGCGCGCGCATACAACCAGCGCGTGCGAGAAAGATCCTTCCGCCTTGGGGACCTTGTCCTCAAGCGTGTCACAGACCCCCAAGCCCAGGGCAAGCTCTCCCCCAAGTGGGAGGGCCCTTACAGGATCTCCGCGGTCCTGGGCTTGGGGGCTTACAAACTCTCTAACCTCTAAGAGCAAGAGCAGAAGCACACGTGGAACTTGCGTTTACTTCGCAAGTTCTACGTTTAGCCTACACAGGCCCGTCCCCTCCCCCGGAGCGTTCACGCCGGAGGGGGAGGGGGACATTGTAATTACCTTTCCCTCCCCTCTCGCGACTTCGCGGGGGGAGGCGTTGTATTTTTACTGCATTATCAATACAACTGGTTTTTTCTCCAACTGTCATTGCAGGTTCTTCTCATTACCGCCCCTAACGGCGATGCCCTCCTCGCGAGGATGCCCTCCCCGTGAGGAAGTGGGCTCAGACCCAGCAAGTCCCTCCTGTAGGGCGGCTTACGATCAGCCCTCGTGGACTGAGGGTGTAAGCGGCAACCCGATCCCTAGCGACCGTTGTAACAAGTCACTTTGGGAGACTAGTCCCCTGCCCAAACACTCAGACCCGTCATCGGGCACATCCTCCTCCGGGAGTAGACTGTCTCCCCAGCGGGACGTCTCAGGCTTTCTTGGATATTCTTTCCCCGGAGACCCTATTCTCGGCTCCCCGTTCTCACGGCGACCGGATGATTGTCTCCCGGAACAATATCGGATTTCTTGGATTTTTCTTTCCCGGAGATCTTATTCCCGGCTTCCCGTCCTCACGGCGACCGGACGATTGTCTCCCAGAAAAATCACGGATTTCTTGGATTTTTCTTCCCCGGAGACCCTATTCCCGGCTCTCCGTTCTCACGGCGACCGGACGATTGTCTCCCGGAAAGCTCACCCCCTGAAAGCTCGTCGGGTTTTCTCGGATGTCTCTTTCCCAAAGGCCTTATTCCCGGCTCCCCGTCCTCACGGCGACCGGACAATTGCCTCCCGGAAAGTATTTCCCCTGAAAACCTCGTTTTAGAATTTTCTAACTTGAAAAAATTCTTATGGTACAGGTCATCTACACCCCAGATGCGGAGGGGACAATTCGGCGCGATGATTGTCAAAATTGTCCAAGTGCCACTCCGGATGCCACCTTAACCGGATCGGCTCCCGGATGGCGTCTCCGCTGCGCTTCCCGGAGATGAGGCTTAGCAAGATCAAAGCAGCTTGGGCTTCCCCAGGGGGGCACCTGCCGGGGCTCGAAGGCATCGCCCCCGGGGAACCTCTTCTGGACCTTCGCCCGGGAGTAACCTCCCGGGAATCCTGGTAACATTGCATTAATTCAAGACTTAGAAAAATTTCTAATTCCATTGCATTTCAAAATGTCTTTTTACAAGTGTCCGGGGCTTCTTCTAAGAAGCTACTGGAAACAAAATCCTAAGAAAGCAAAAGAAGGGTCCTATCTAAGACCCGGGGGGAGGATCATACTTTGTCATTGGTGTCCTCCCCCCGGGGGGCTTCCGCCGGGGCCGGGGCTGGGGCATCCTCGGCCGGAGGCGCCGGTGCCGGGAACCTCACCCGGACAATCCGGTCGTAGAAGCCCCCGGCAAGTTGCTCCACCTCCCGGCGCGAGAGCTCGAAGAACTCGGGGAAGCTCCGGGGGATGCGGCCCCCGATCGCCCGGGCGCCGACCCCCCGGTGCTCAACAAGCCCTGCGGCGGCCGCAACGGTGGGGATCGCCCGGCCTCATGCCCGGGCATTGGCGGCCTCCGGGATGACGGAGACCTGTGCGTTGAGAAAACACACAGCCACCGCGAGGGTCGCCGGGGCCACCTCCGAGCTGCTCCCGGGGCCTAGGCTCACGCCAAGGCTCTCCAGGGCCAAGCGGACGAAGCGACCCGTGTCCGTCACCGCCCAGACGCTTGAGCCCTCGAGCTCCCGGAAGGCCTCCTCCTTTGCCTTGGCCTCCTCCCGAAGGCGGCCGTTGACGGCCTCGGAGACGTGGACCTGGGCCCAGACCCGAGCCAGCTCCTGGAGGGCTTCGTCGCGCTGCCCCAGGTAGGTGGCGGCCCTGTCCTCCGCGTCCTTAAGCAGCCGGCTGATCCGCTGCTCGAGGCCCCAGGTAATGGCCGCCGCCTACAAACTCTAGAGTTAGAAAAAATGCAAATGTAGGGGCCCGAAAGAAAGCGTCATCGACTCGGGTGAGTACCTGGGCTTGGAGAGATTGAAGCTCTCTAAAACGCTCATGGAGCGTCCCCTCCGCAACGAAGGCCTGCACCTTGCGGGTCTGCAGGCCCTCCGTGTAGCGGGCGACCTCCCCTGCGGAAAGCAGGGGGGTCTCCTGCCCGACGCCAGCCCCGTCGTCGCCGGTGAGGGGTCCCCGGACCTTGGCGTCCGGCAGTGTGGTCGGTGTCTTTGTCACCGAGGAGGTGGCCTCCGTGGAAGTGGCTGAGGAGCTCTCGGAAGGGGTCCCTGCCCGGGGAGGAACCATTAGGCCCTTCCCCTTCCCGGGTGGGAGGGCCCCTGGGGCCCCCACTTCCGGAGGGACCTCGTAGACTGAGGGGCTCCCCCCCTCGTCCACCGGCCACTCCACCCGCGAAGGTGAGGCCTCCGCGAATCTCACCTCCAACTTCTCCGGCTCCAAAGGTGCCGGGGGCGCAGGGAGGGCTGCTACCGAAGGCGGCGAGGGGGCGTAGTCCGCCGAATCGGACGCCGCCCCGCCCCCGGCCGGTTCCTTCCCCCGACTCGCAACGGGGCTCTCCGGGGGAGGGGGTGTTGCTTCTTTCCGGGTCGGCGCCCGGGCACGCCCGGTCCCGGGGGCCTCGTCCCGGGCCTTCGCCGGTATCGAAGCCGGCGTCGTCGATGGGCCGGGGGCTTTTTGGACCCTGGCCTTCTTAGGCTCAGAGCCCCCGGCAGCGTCCTTCCCCCGTTTGTGCGATCCGGGGTGGGGAGGGGCTTCCTCTCCGGTAGCTTTAGCCCGAAGGCCTCGGCTACGAAGTTCCGGAGAGGGCCCTCCCCCACGACGAGCACAATGCGCTCGTGCTCATCGGCGAAGTACCTCCCCAGGAGGTTCTCCGCCTTTTCCCGTGCCGCCGGGTACGGCCGAACTGCGAAAGGTAAGAGAGTCAAATTTTCAAAAATTTGTAACTGCAATGAACCAGGTAACAGGCTTACGTCAGGTCACCGGCTTGACAGGAGGCCGCTGCTCCGGGCCCATCCCGATCCCCCTTCACCCGCGCGAGAAGGGGGAGATCCTCAGGAGCATCATCTCCTCGGCGGCGTCCCACATTGAGCGGGTGCCCTAGGAGATAATGACTTTGCCGAGGAGCTCCAGCTCCTCGTCTGTCCACACCGGAGGCTTCGGCGCGGACGACCTGCTGTAGGCGGGGGCCTCCGGGGCGTACACCACGTCGTCGTCCCGGACCCGGAGGTAGAACCACCTCCGGATCCAGTCGCCCCAGTGGTCCCGGGAGGCCGCCGCCGGGTAATCGGCTACCCGGGACGATAGCATCTGCACCATCACCAAGCCAAAGGGGGACTTGGGTCCCCCCTTGACCAGGTGGGAGCTCCTCGCCGCCGGTTTGTAAAAGTACCGGAAGGCTCGTAGGGTTGGCTCCCGCCCGGTCGCCGTCTCGAAGAGCCAAATGAAGAGACCCATCCGGACAATGGCATTCGGCGTTAGGTGGTTCAGCGCCACCCCATACTCCTTCAGAAACTCCCGGAGCAAGGGATGCACCGAGAGCCGGAGCCCCGCCTCGAGGAAGGCCTCAAAGGCCACAATCTCTCCGGGCCTGGGGCGGGGGGACTCCGTCCTTCTTCACAGGGACCCGGATGTCCCCGTCCTCGATGATTCCGTGTTTGACCAGGGACTCCAAGTCCCCGGTCGTGAACTCCGACGCCCAGAGGAAATCCAGAGCGATTTCCTCCGGGGGCACCTCTATGGTCTTCGCTCGACCCTTCGGTGCCATCAGGTTTGGTTTTTTCCGGTGACTAAAAGTTTCAGGAAGCTAGCTACCGGGAGAGGGCTACCGGGACAGAGCTACCGGGAGAGCTAAGGGCGCTGGAGCTTGAAGCGTTTGGAATGAGCTTCCCGGGCCCCCCAAGGCCCTATTTATAGGGGTGGAGCATGGCCCAGATGGGCGCCACGTGGCACTTTACGGTACATCTGGGTCGTTGAAGTTCAAACCGTGTGCGGGAAATGAAGGGACTGGAGCGCAAATCGAGGCGCCTGTTCGAATCGCGAGCGCATTTATGGCGAAGCGGCGCGGTCATAAGCGCGCGGCATGGGAACCGAAGCGTCACGGCTCCGGTGGCTTGGTCCGGAGATTTTCCCAGTGACATGTACCATTCCCACCGGGGACTCGAGCACTGTCCCCGGGGGGTATGGGGGCTGCTGTTGGGGGAAATCTCCGCGAGACTAAGTCCAGGTAAGTTGCGTCACATTCGCCCGGGGACGTGGCCTCCGGTGCATGGACCGGTCCCGTGCGCCGCCTTTTGGCTCCTGGGACGTGGCCTCCGGGACCGGTCCCGTGCGCCGCCTTTTGGCTCCCGGGACGTGGCCTCCGGTGCCGGTCCCGGGCGTCGCCATTCGCCCGAGGACGTGGCCTCCGGCGCCAACCCTGGGCGCTGCCTTTTGGCTCCCGGGACGTGGCCTCCAGTGCCTGCCCCGGGCGCCACCTTTTGGCTCCCGGGACGTGGCCTCCGGTGCCTGCCCCGGGCGCCACCTTTTGGCTCCCGGGACCTGGCCTCCGGGGCCGGTCCCGGGCGCCGCCTTTTGGCTCCCGCCGGGGCCGGTCCTGGGCGCCGCCATTCGCCCGGGGACGTGGCCTCCGGCGCCAACCCCAGGCGCCGCCTTTTGGCTCCCGGGACCTGGCCTCTGGTGCCAGTCCCAGGCGCCGCCATTCGCCCGGGGGCGTGGCCTCCGGTGCCTACCCCGGGCGCCGCCTTTTGGCTTCCGGGGCGTGGCCTCCGGTGCCGGTCCCGGGCGCCGCCATTCGCCCGGGGACGTGTCCTCTGGTGCCTGCCCCGGGCGCTGTCTTTTGACCGGGGATATTGCTTCCGGTGCTTGTCCCGGGCCTTGTCGCCCCTCTAAAGGTAAAGTCTTTTAGTCCTTGATCACGTGCAGGTCACGCGAGGAGCGCCTCGGGAATCAGCGACCAACTGTCAAGCAGCCAAGGCACCTGACCGGGAGAAGGACGTTGTTACCCCTCAATCCGACGGTAGCGTCCGGGGTAGTTTAGTCTTTTTTGCTTCTTTTTGGGGCTATAAATAGCCCTTGTACCCCCAGTTGTAAGGACAAGTGATTCATTATTGGAATAGCCAAAACTCACAGGTGTGCTTCGGAAGCCTTTCCCCCGAGAGAGCCTCCCCAGCCGACTCCGGTTGGGAGCACGCCGACAGGACTAGGGCCCCCACCGGGACCCGAACCTGTATAAATCCTCGTGTCATTTCTTGTGTTTGTCCGGCGGGGGAGGACAGGTCACCTGGTCAGCCCGCGTCGTATTTTTTTCGTTAGGATCGTCTACTAAATCTACCGGGGTATTTGCAATACCACGACACGCACATGCTACTTCAATTAGGAGTAGAATTTTGGGGGCTCTGAGATACATGCAAAAATTCTTTTGTTTATTAGTGTGTCTGGTTAATATCCTCACTCTGATTGGTGTTTTGACGCAGACAAAAAAAACATCGAAATATGCATTGATTAGATCATAAAATCGTAAGGTTCAAAATGAGCTTTAAAAATAGTAACTTCTCAAAATATTTAATTTAATTTGTAAAATTCCACTGCCCGTGAGCGGCGGCTGACGTCGGAGGCGGCGGAGGACTTCGGCGAGCGGCGGAAACCTATGGCAAGCGGCAGCGGCTGGCGGAGCCCACAATGACCGATCGCGTCGTCGGCAAAGCAGTAGCGTCGCCCGTGACAGCGAGGCCGACAGGCGGTGGAGCGGCGCAGTGATGGCCACAACAAACGATGGCGAGGTGACCTAACTACCAAGATTGTCGGCGACGGAGTGTCGTCAGCGGTCGTCGCATCATCCGTGGGCCGCCCGTCAGATCGTCCGCGAGCCGAGCTTAATTAAAGAGAAGAAAAGAAACTGCGCTTGAGAGCTGGGTAACCAAATTTGGTACCTGCAGTTCTGCACCATCTACGAGACAGGAAATCTTGAAGAATAACAATGGTGGAGCTCTAGCTTTATGATCAATCAAAATCAAAACCGATTTATGCACAACTGAACTTAGCTTGCACATCAATATGTGCCCCCAGATAATTAAGCAAAGGAGTAAGCAGCATTAATAAACAACCTCAAAATTTAAAATCATTTACATCCTCTCAAAAGACTAGCTAGCTCAATTAGTCTAAAACATCACCTTCATCATGGAGTTTTTTCTCAACTAGATTTTCGGTCTCAGGTTCAGTCCTCATCCATCCAGCAGTTTCAGTCTTATGCAATTCTTCAGTCCTATGCATGCAATTTCTAACTAGGATATGATTTATTCATATTCAAAGAAGTCAAATCAAATTTTGATTATGACCAAATGTGTGACATAACTAAAAAATTTGGTGGCAATTCAATCAACAGTCAAAATCCGTGATAGTCAAATTTTCGCTAGCCAATTAAGGGTTCACTTATGTAAGTACCAGATTAGGTAATAAAAATTCAGTAGCATTATAACAATGAATTCAAACATCAGAGATATATTATATTAAATAATAAAATTTAGTAGTATATAATCAATTTTCCCATTATTGAACTACCAAATTGACATGTACTGTAGATTGCAACAAGAAATGGAAAAAAAAAAAGAAAAGAAAAGATTGATGCAGAAGAAAGTTGTGTCAATTAGTTAGAAGTGGTGGAGAAATTTCCTTGGGGATGCCCACAAGTTTTACTTGGTCCCTGCGAATCAAAGGTTGGTGATGGAAAGATCCGTGGATTGTTTTGAACCACACCAGCCAAGAAAAGGACTCGATCCGGGAGTCGGACCCAGTGGGATCAAGCTATAAAAGAAATTAGATGGAATCCTGTGTGTTACTACGGGAAATGAGGAAATAGATTTTTAGATGATAAAATATTGTATTTATAAATTCGTTATGATTGTTGAGATTATTGAACTGCACGACTACAACCAGTTTAAAACTGGATGACTACGACCAGGGTTTGTGCTAGTACGACCAGATTTGAATTAAGTAACTACGATCATGGTTTGTTCTTGTACAACCTGATCTGGGAGGATCTTCGGGTCCTTCAGGTCGAGTCTGGAACGGATTCGCGACTATGAAAAGGCTTCGCGACCTTGTAAGGTTTCGCGACCTTAAGTCAAACTCAGGTCGGAATTGTAGTTTGATCTAAATATCTATAACTAAGTCTTATATGTTAGGTTTAGTTAATGTCCGAATCTAATACGTTTAAGTTATTGAGTTTGATATGTATTCATAGGATTGGATTATAAATACTTTGTAATAATTCTAGTTTAGATCATTGAATATTATCGAAGAGTCATAGAACTTATTTAAGTCTTAGACACTTATAGTTAATTGATCGACGTAGACGGGTGCGTCCTAATGTTCGACGTGTAAAACTTTCTTTGAAATAAAGAGTTGTGCGATTATTTTGAGCTGTGTTCTTTCGTTCAACCTTTAGGTTTCGGTAATTCTGAGTAAGATCTCATTATTCCGCATATTAGAATATAGGCGAGCCTAACGCAAAAATCAAGACTAGGTTTCAAACGGATCAAGTTGGTATCAGAGCAACTATCCTGTCCTGTGGATGGTGAAGACTCGCCAGGGTTACAAAACCTCCAGCGAAACTCCAGGCGATAATTTGATGGTTTCTACGGTCGCGTCTCCAAAGATGTCTGACGATACCTCCGTTCAAGGTAACCTTGCCGAACAAGTAGCTAAACTCTCCACCAACATGGATATCATACTTGCTTGGATTAAGCAGCAGGCCATGGCTGTACCTTTTGAAGTTGATGCTTCAAAAGGCAAAGTTAAGGGTGTGAAGACTGGTGAAGACTTGCGTCGGACATATGAAGACGAAGACGAAGACGACCATAAGGCCGACGACCTCGCCAACACCTCCTTAGCTGTCAGATCTTTTAAGGTCGACGCTAAGATTGATATACCCATATGTGATGGGGTTGTTGCATCTAGGCCTTTATGCCTGATTTGATTTTGATGATTAATGAAAACAAGCGTTTCAGACTAATTGTGTCTTTGAGATATTTGATACAGAGTTTAGTTGGGAAGACGTACAAGATGATCAAGATGAACCCAACGTGAAAAAGGTAAAGCACAAGTCGCAAGGTACTGATGCAAATCGCAAGATTAAAAATGCAAAGGAGCTAAGGTAATATTTTTTTATTTTGACCGATCTCAGTGTTTGAAGTTTGATCGGTTTAGGAAATTATTTCTTAGTTTCAACCGTACTATAAAGAGGGGTTGCAAGTCTTCTCTACATTTCCAACATAAACCGAGAAACTACTAGGTTATTGCATCTCATTTGTTTCTGTTGGATTTGATTTGGTTTTTCAGTTGAGTTTTTGATAGCAGAAGAGTTTTTGCATTTTCTAGAAAGATCTAGGCAGATCTGATTTTTGCTTCTGTTGGCAAAAAGATAGCTCTTTAAATTATCTTTCAAACGAGATATAAAAAATTTTAATCGGATCTATGAATTAAAAGTTATGGTTGTTTAGATTCATGCTAACTGTCAGTTTGTTATACTGACTGTCAGTTTGAATGTCAGTCTGGTTAAACTGACAATTGTCCAGAGAGCATGTTTTTTGAGCTGAATTTTTCTTGACCTATACTTACTGTCAGTTCTCCATACTGACTGTCAATTTGCATTTCGACCTCGAGTTATTTTGTTTGAGTTTCTTTTTTTAACTGGTTGATTTTGTGGTCCATACTGACTGTCAGTATGAGGTGTCAGTTTCCATATACGACCACAAACGGCTAGCAAAGTTTTATCCGTAAATTTTGTCAGCCGTTGAGTTTGAAACTGACTATCAGTATGCCAAACTGACTGTCAGTTTGCACTGTTTTATTTCCATATACGACCTCAAACGGCTAGCTGAGTTTTCTCCGGATTTTACTTCTTTCTGGTCGTGACCCAAACTGACTGTCAGTTTGCACTGTTGTTTTTACAGCTCGTACACAACGGCTCTTTTGATCTTTGAGGCTATAAATAGAGGCTTTGTGCTATTGTTTCACACACCAAGTAGTTCTCTTCTCATACATACACTTGAGTATTTGTTTTGGAGTTTAAAATCTTGATCTGTTGATCAAGTCGAGAGCTTTTGTGATCCACTGAGTATTCTGTTCGCATCATCTCTGCATATCTAGAGTTTCTCGGTGCGTGTTGGAGGTCTTGAAGAGACCTTGCAATCTGTTACTCTTGGTGAAGGCCCTCACCTAGACGGTTTGGTGGCGTGACCGTTGACCTCTCCCGTTCGGAGATTGTTGGAGAGGCTCGGTGTGTTTGTAAAAGGTATCGGTGCTCGCCTTTCCGGAGTGGGCAAGGAGCAACCACTAGTGAGTAATATCCTTCGTGGATATTGAAGCAAAACTCATTCTTTTGAGTGCTTTAACGAGGATTAGGGGAGACCGGGAGAGTCTCTGAGACCTCAGGAAAAATCTTGCGTTTGTCTTCTACTCTCTTTTATTTTGCAATATATATTCATTTGTTCTTTCTTTGCAAAAGTTGTTTTAAATTTGAAGTTTTTAAAACCTCCTATTCACCCCCCTCTAGTCGGCATCCTTGATCCTACAGGGGTGATCGATGTCGAGAAGTTGGATTCTTGGATCAACTAGCTTGAGACCTATTTTGACCTAAAATGGTTCAGTAGCACTCAAAAGGTGAAGTTCGCACCTTTGAAGATGAAGGACCATGCCAAGACATGGTGGAAGACCCTTGTCGCCAGTGATAAAGTTGACGACCTTGCGTGGGGTCAATTCAAACTACTCCTGTGACAAGAATTCTACCCGATGGGTTACCTTGAGGAGAGATGGGATCGTTGGCACCGATTGTACCAACGACGCGACCAATCTGTCCAGGACTATACTACAGAGTTGCGGAGACAAGCAATGGTCATTGGCATATCATTGTCTGATCCTTAGGTATTTCGGAAATACACATCTGGACTTCAGAAATTGATTAGTGCTGAGTTAAGTATGTTCGACATCCAAGACATCGCCACCGCAAGCACAACTGCTATGGCGATCGAAAAGAAGAACAAATCCCGTAGCGACAAAAGCACGAAGGAGAGTGCGACCTCGACAAAAAGAAAGCCGAGTCCGAAGAAGAACGCTTCGAAAACGGGCACAGGTATCTTTTGCGAGCATTGTCAAGTCGTGGGACACCAAGGATAAATGCTACAAGCTTCATCCTGAATTTGGACTAAAGAAATCCGGACCAGGGAAAAGAACAACCACGGCTACCATGGCTCCACCGGCAAAAGAAGTTGTCCGAGTGAATTCGATCGATGAGGCGGACACGACCTTGTCTTTAATGGCAATGCTGAAGGAGAAAGGATTGCATCCCCCTAATGACCATCACTCAGCGAAGGGTTTGTTCACTATCAACATCCAGGTAAAGCATGAAGTGGTCACAACAATATTCGATCCCAGAAGTCAAAAGAATTTGGTTTCCGCTGGACTGGTTCGGTGACTTGGTTTGAAGACGACCACACACCCACGACCGTACCCGCTGGGTTGGTTTACATCCGACGTGAACCAACCAACAGATTATGAGTTAGTGTGTGTTGAAGTTTGCGATCTCTGCTTGATATATAGATGAGGTCCAATGCAACGTTGTTCCTATCGATATTTGTCAGGTGATCTTTGGGAGTCCGTACCTGTATGGTCGTGACACTCATTTCCATCGGCGAGCGCAAGAGTACGAGCTCACTAAAGATGGTGTTAATTTCGTGATCAGTAGAGACGTTCACGTCAACACTTCGAACTTGATTACCGCCAATCAGGAAAACGAATCATCAATGCATGTCACAAATACATGCTGGTTATGATTCGACCAGTTGGTCAGAGTGATAGTACTCAAGTAGCGTTGTCGTTGGCGTGCCGAGAAGATTCTGGTCGATTGTCGGGACTACTGGAGAAATACATTGATCTGTTCGAGAGTACCCAGGGTTGTCCGCCGAAACATCCAGTCGAGCACAAAATTCAACTCGTGTTCGATGTGACACTTCCCGATCTGAGTATGTATTGAACCTCGGTATTGGAGAATGAAGAGATCAAAAGACAACTTGGTGAGGTGCTAAACGATGGTGTCATTCAACCGAGTAGTTCACCTTGGGGATCTCCTGTGGTGTTAGTACCAAAGAAAGACTTGGCGCATGTGCATCGACTACAGAGCACTGAACAAGATCACCATCAAGAACCGGTACCCCTTTCCTCGCATTGATGATCTGCTGGATCAATTGAAGTATGTTACTATCTTCTCGAAATTGGATCTAAAGTCAGGGTATCATCAAGTCAGCATCCGAGAGGAGGATACTTGGAAAACTGCATTCAAAACACGAAAAGTTCTGTTCAAATGGTTGGTCATGCCGTTTGGCCTCTATAACGCCTCGACAACTTTCGTGCGTCTTATGAATGACGTATTGTGACAATTCATCGACGACTTTGTGATCGTTTACCTCAACGACATATTGGTCTATAGTCATTCGTAGGACGAGCACCTCATTCATGTCGGAAAGGTGTTTGAATAGCTTCGGCAACATCAACTTCGCCTCAACCGTAAGAAATGCGAGTTCGGCCAGCAAACTCTACTGTACCTAGGATTCGTGGTCGGCAATGATATGTTGCAAATCAACCTAGATAAGGTAAAAGTGATTCGAGAGTGGTCTCGACCACGAACAGTTACAGAAGTGCGTAGTATTTTGGGAGCATGCGTTCATCTGACACTTTGCGATTGTGGCGTCTCTGTTGCATGCATTAACCCGGATCGACCAGAAGTTCGAGTGGACAGGGAAACATGAGGACACGTTTCTCTTGTTGAAGAGGAAGATCAGTGAAGCTCCTATTCTAACTTTGCCGAATCTATAGAAACCATTCGAGTTAGAAACCGATGCCTTAGGTTATGCAATGGGCGCAGTGCTCATGCAAGAAGGTCGACCAGTAACATATCACTATGAGTTATTTTAGAAAGCTCAAAAGAACTATCTGACCTATGACAAGGAGTTGTGTGCACTGCATCAGGCAGTAAAACATTAGCGGTGTTATCTTCTAGGTAAAGAGACTGTTGTCCACACCGACCACCAGCCTTTGCAATATTTGCAAATGCAGTCCAAGCTACAGCAAACTCAGCATGTGAAGTGGATGTCGTATTTGCAGCAGTTTAATCTGATGATTAAGTACAAAAATGGCATACACAATAAATTGGCCGACATGTTGTCGCGACCACCAGTTACGACCCTCTGCTTATTAGCGTTCAATCAGATCGAGTCCTCATGTCATGGGTGAGGAGTCGTTACTTAGTTCCAACATTTTTGCTTCAAGTTGGATTCGAACCCACCTCTTTAGCCCATAGAATAACTTACTAATTTATCCTTAAATATAATTATCTGTATTTATTTTAAAATTTGTGCAAACTTTTTCCAATGGAGCGTCTTATTTCTATAGATCAATTATTACCTCAGAAGAAATGAAGAATTTAATGGAAACTTTCCACTTGTTTGAATTTAAACATCTGTACAATTCGAATCCATTCTTTCCTAGTTGGAATCTTTTACCTAAAAGTCTCTGGAGGGTTGCTAAGGTGATTGTAACCTGTATATATTTTATGCAGACTAATTTTGAGTTGAATGTTCAACAGCTTGCTGAATACTGCAAATTTCATTCTCCAAATTAATGTAGACAATAACAGAAGAGGATCTTTGGAAATGTTCATTCATACAGCAATGGCAATTTTCTCTGCCACTTCTCTATTTCATCATGCATGCTTAAGATATTAGTGTTTCAGTCACATGTAGACAAAAAATTCAAATGTCAATCTCATATTTCATAGTAATATCTCATTTTTATAGTATCATTTAGCTAACTTTCCCAGTATCCTAATACAATTTGCAGAGCATGCACTAGAATATCTCACACTTTCAAGTATGGTGTGTACAATCTTTTTAATTTTCACAAACATTAATATAAATTGTGTAGGATCAGCATTAGAGCAGAAGTTAATTAGTACATTGAAAGTGAGAGGCCACTAGTTTTTTTCTCTTTTTTTTTTATTGAGGCTTCCACTACTATCATGATTATATCTTATATGTTGTAATTTGATGGTTTTTCTCGTTACTTTCACTCACACGTACTTGGATTAACAATCACAAATAATAATAGATAAATACAAAAAAAATAGTGAGAAAACAATCATTTAGGGAAGAGATAGGACAATCATTGGGTATTTTGGTAATGTCTAAATAAAAATATTTATAACACACTCCTTGGATATTATCATGTCATTCATATGTCTCGTTAAAAACTCTATCATAAACCCAGTGAGAAAAAAGGGCGGAGAAACGGATACATAATATGCATATTCTTATGTGTTGCATATACTACCTTATTAAAAAAACTTTTAATTAAGAAAAAACCGGTGGGTAAAAAGACTTAATTAAGAAAAAAAAGTACAACATTGATTTTCAGGATCTAATCTTCACGATCTAAATTATAAACAAATTAAGTAGTAAAATTTAAATAAAGACCTTTAGGGTCTAAACACTCATATTTGTTTATTTAATATTTGTTCTCTTGAAGAGAATAATCTTCCATTCTACGTGTTCCAATACCATAAATATATTTCTCAAATATGGATGTAGGTACAACCTTTATTGAACAAATATGATAGATTGTGACTAGAGCAATTTTTCTGTATAATTATCTCGCCACTCTTCTGGAGTTTGTAAGGATAAGAATTTTGGTGCAATATATTTGTTAAGTTATCCTTAATTGATCTGGGACAATCTCGGGTCAACAAAAACATGGTCACTGGTCGGGCTGAGGTTACTGGATCAACCAGACTATGCCATAATCCGGGGCTATCTCGGGTTAATAATACTAGATGGTTCGGATTTGGTTGGTTGTCTATATACGAGTACAATACAACTTGGTCGGTTATTTGTATACGAGTACGATATAGACATGGTCAATTAATTGTAATTGGTTGTAGTTGTTCGGTTGAGTCCAATACAATATGTAATTGAGTCTGATACGATATCAACTTTGACTAAGACTTGGCTATCAAGATATAGTCGAGTCCGATACGTTTTCAAGCGGTTGTCTATAAATATCTTGTAATAGGCTAGAGAAAGTATCGAATCCAGAGAAGAAGGATAGACATGGATCGAAGGCGATCAACTGTCGACCTGTAAAAGTTCCTCATTTAAATAAAGAGTTGTGCTTTTCCTTTAAACTTGTGTTCGACCACCGAGTTTCGGTCTTTCGAGTAAAATCCCATTTTCATCCAATTGGGTCTTGTACTCAAAATGGATCAAGTTGGTATCAGAGCACTGTCCTGTTCTGTGGATGATGAAGACTCGCCTGAACTACGAAAAATCTGGCGAGATTCTGCAAGAAATTTCTACTACCGTGGGCAAACGTTCGACGGCACCGACAGTCACGTCTTCGACCATGTTTGAAGAAACCTTTGCTCCAGCTGATCTGGCCGAACAAGTGGCCAAACTCTCCGCCAACATGGATACTGTGCTTACTTGTATTAAGCAACAGGCCATGACCTTACCTCATGAAGATGATGCTTCAAAGGCAAAGGCGACTGGTGTGAGGATCAGGAGCAGCTCGCGTAGGCCAGACGACGATGAAGACGAAGATGACTACAAGGCTGATGACCTCGCCAACACATCTTTTAAGGTCGAAACTAATGTTGATATACCCATATATGATGGAGCGATCAATGCCGAGAAGCTGGATTCATGGATCAACTAGCTTGAGACCTACTTCGACCTGCGAGGTTTTAGTAGTGCTCAAAAGGTAAAGTTTGCACCATTGAAGATGAAGGACCACGCCAAGACGTGGTGGAAGGCACTTGTTGCCAGCGGGGAAGCAAACAACCTCGCGTGGGGTCAATTCAAACGGCTCCTACGATAAGAGTTCTACCTGATGGGATATCTCAAAGAGAGATGGGATCTATGGCACCAGTTGTATCAATGACGCGACCAAACCGTCCAAGACTACACGATGGAATTTCGGAGATAAGAGATGGTCATTGGCATCTCTCTTTCCGACACCCAGACGTTCAGAAAAAATACGGCTGGACTACAGAAGACGATCAATGCAGAATTGAGTCTGTTTGGCGTCCACGATATCTCGACCGCAAGCACAACTGCTTTGGCGATTGAGAAGAAGAATAAGACCCGCAACGACAATAACATGAGGGAGATTTCGATCATGTCGAAAGAAAAGACAAGCTCTAGAGAGGGTACCCACAGTACGGATAACACTTGTAAGCATTGTCATGTTGCTGGGCACACAAAGGAGAAGTGTTATAAACTTCATCCTGAACTACGACCAAAAAGAACAAGGAGGAATGAACCAAGCACACGAACAGCCACGATTACTTCTGTTATGCTCATAGAGGAAATCATCTAGTTGGATTCGGTCGAAAAGGCGGACACAACCTTGTCTCTGATGGCCATGCCGAAGGAGATAGGCTCGGGTTCATCAATCGACCACAACCCAACAGAGGAATTATTCACCATTAACATACAGGTGAAGCACGAGGTGGTCGCAGCCTTCTTCGACCCCGGAAGTCAAAAGAATCTGATTTCTGCTGAGCTGGTACGACTTGGTCTGAAAACGACTAATCATCCTTGACCATGTCATCTGGATGGTTCACTTCCGACGTGAGCCAACAGATCACAAGTCAGTGTAAGCTAAAGTTTGCAATATCTGCTCGTTACATCGATGAGCTTTAATGCGATGTTATTCCCATTGATATCTGCCAAGTGATCTTTGGGAGTCTGTTCTTGTGAGATCGTGACGCCCATTACCATCAAAGAGCTCAAGAGTACGAACTCACAAAGAATGGGATGAAGTTCATCATCAGCAGAAACGACCACAGCGACACCACAAACTTGATGATAGCAAATCAGGCGAAACGGATTGTCAACGCATGCTCAAAGTGTGTGCTGAGAGTGATGCATCCGGTTAACCAAGGGGATTATACTGCACTAACACCATCGAGCATGGAAAATGGTGGTTGTTTGGCGAGCCTGCTCAAAGAAAACAACGTGTTGTTCAAAGAGGTACATGGTCGATCACCAAGACGACCAGTCGAAAATGACATGCAATTCGTTTCTACGGTGCCACTGTCCAACCTTCACAACCCTAGCTTCTTGGTTGGTGATGGTATCGACCTCGACAAGGGGAAGGCCAAGACCACGATCCATGATGGAGGTGCAAAGCTCCATGAGTGCCTGTCCATACATTCAACCAGACGATTGTTGCATTGCTCATCGTGTGTTCGTTCCAAGGCTTCCATTCGTTCTCCACATTTTCAGTTCTGAGCACCAACAGGAGTTGGTTCTTCTTTTAAAAAAAGGGGAGTCATGATCCGGGACGATCTTGGTCAACAAAAATATGGTCACTGGTCGGGCCAAGGTTACTGGATCGACCAGACTATGCTATGATCCAGGACGATCTCGGGTTAATAATACTAGATGGTTTAGACTTGGTGGGTTGTTTGTATACAGTACAATACGACTTGGTCAGTTATCTGTATACGAGTACGGTATAGACTTGGTCGATTGTAATTGGTTGTAGTTGGTCGGTTGAGTCCAATACAATATGTAATCGAGTCTGATACGATATCGACTTCGACTAAGACTTGATTATCAAGATATAGTCAAGTCCAATACGTTTTCAAGCGGTTGTCTATAAATACCTTGTAATTGTTGATCGAAGGATGCCGACTAGAGGGGGGGTGAATAGGCGGTTTTAAAATTTTTCTTCTAAATTAGGGTTTAACAACCTAAGATTGCAATAACAAATCTTCTAAGGGTATGAAAAACAATTCAATTCAGATTTAGCACTTTCTATAATATTACAAGCAACAATTCAATCACAATGAAAATTTAGCAAGTAGTAGAGGTAACCGAAGAGATCAAGTTTTTCCCGAGGTCTCAGAAATTTGCCGATTTCCACTAATCCTTGTTGAAGCGCTCTTCGCTTGAGCTTATGCTTCGATTCCACTAGGGGTAGCCCTTCTCCACTCCGGATAGGCGAGCTCCAAGCCTTTACAACCACTCGCCGGGCCTCTTCGACACACCGTCGATGGAGAGATCGCCGGACCTCCCGGGTCGTCTAGGTGACGGCAATCACCAAGAGTAACAGCCTAGCACCTTGCTTGATCAACCACAAAGCTTGATGAACACAATGCAAATGCAAGAAGGCTTGGAAGCAAATTCACTCAACTAGCACTCAAGAATTCTCAAGTTTTGACTCTAATTGCTAGAGAATGGATGTGAGAGAGCTTGCACACTGTTGCTTAGGGTTTATGAGATGTATTTCGTGTGTATAAAGACATCTACAACAGTGATCTATTTATACTCTCAACAAAAACGGTCGAAATCAAGAAGATTGGGCGAAAGATGTACTGGGCGGACATTGTCCGGTCAGTACAAAAATTTTGACCGTTATTCACGTGAATTGCGAGTGTCAGTAGCCGTTTGGATCAAAATGTGAAGGTCGGACAAATGTATTTGTCCGAACATTGTCCGAACAAAATGTTCGGACAGATGCATTTGTCTCTGTTGACACCCTTGTTTAAAATGATGTGTATATGCCGGACAGATACATTTGTCCGGACAAAATGTCCGGACAGATGTATCTGTCTCTGTTAACACTTAACATAATATACTCCAGATTTTTGTATGGGCCGGACATATGGGATTTGTCCGGATAAAATGTCCGGACAAATAGATTTGTCTCTGTTAACACAGCCCTTACAGTAGCCCAGATTTTGTATTGGTCGGACATTGTCCGGTCACTTCGGACAAATCCTCCGGACAAATAGATTTGTCTCAAATCAATATGCTGTTAACATTTGTACTGGCCGGACATTGTCCGGTCACTTCGGACAATGTCCGGCCTTCACCGGACAGATGTACCGGACAAATGTATTTGTCTCTGTTGCGCTTGTTTGCAAAGTACTGAAATTGTTTGTATTGGCCGGACATTGTCCGGTCACTTCAGACACTGTCCGGCCAGTACAAAACGAAAACAGACTTCTGAATTTTTACTCAACTTTTGATTTGGGGCAAAAGCAAATGCAAATATACTTCTAAAAACTTCAAGGTTGATCAAGATACTTGTGCTAAGACCTCTCTTAATAGTACGACCATCTAACCTAGAAAATTTCAAAACGAGAAGACGCTAGGTTTAGGTATTTGTACTTTTGTCGAGATTTTCGTCGTTTTCGCTTTATGGAGTCTTGATAACCTTGCTTTGTCTTTTCTTGATGCTTTCTCCTTTGATTTACCTGTGTCTCACATACAGAGATTAGTCGCAAATCTAACAGATGTCATTAATCACCAAAACCCTAATTAGGGCTCAAGATTCAACAATCTCCCCCTTTTTGGTGATTGATGACAACCGTTATGCATAAAACATATGGATATCAAAAATATGAGTATAAGCAAGAGATGCTCCCCCTGAATCTTGCATTCAAGTTCATAAACATATTCATAACAAGGTATAACAAGATATCCATACGTATCAACACATACATACATACACAAGAGAGATATCAAAGCAGCATTTTTATAGCAAATCTATTTCCATGTTCATGTTCATACATTCATAAACGATAAGACGATAAGACGACGACATAACATAACAACATCATATATATATCATCCACTGACATAAACATAAGGCATAACACATATCCAACACATATCAACACACATCCATACGACATAACACATATCCATACATAACTCTCCCCCTTTGTCATCAAACATCCATAAAGGGAGAGAAGACATAGATGCAAATGATCATAGATACAGGAGAAAGAAAATCTAGGACTGCGGAGGATGATCGGAAGAAGAATCGCCGCGACGACGATGCTGATACTGGCCTGCGTCGAAATGTCCCCGCAGCTCAGAGATGTCCTGACTCATAGAATCGATGCGAGGCTCGATGACGTTGAGGCGATGGTCGATGGAGCTCAATCTGGTGTCAACCTCATCGAAGCGAGTCTCGAATCGCATGGACATCTGATCCAGCCGCTCCATGATCATCATGTATGGAGCTGAGACATCAGGGCTCTGGGAGATGGAGTAGGACTGAAGTGGAGAGGGAGCTCCCGCGACCGGAGACATAGGCGCATCTCCATGAACCGGTGATCCAACTTGATTTTCATAACGAACAAGGATCCCCAGGCTCTTCAACCGGTAATACTCCATAGAAGTAGGACGGGAAGCTCGATGCAGTCGAAAGTAGGTCAGAGTGTGAGCGATGAATGGTGCGAAGGGCAAAAGCCTCTTCGAGTCCATCTGAACTTCCTGCATCTCTTGGAACATGAACTCCACAAAGTCGAAAGGTGTCTCGTCAACTTGGGCTCTCAGAAGTCGCAGCATGGTAGATGTGACAGCCCCGCGATCTCCGGTTTTTGGCAAGATAGTCATGCGGTTCAACTTTTCTAGAATTGCCACCGGAGGGATCAGTTGAGAGACTTTACCAATATTTGGATCTGGATTGTCGAAGAGATGAGCCACGTCTTCAACTCGAACTTCATCAAAGGCGAAGAGGCTGTTGTCAACATGCTCGATCTGTAGAGCCTCTTCAAACTGTGCCTTGGTGAGAGTCCTTCTGGAGTTGTTGTTCATGAACACGACATGGGATCGATCCGAGGCAACATGAAGAGTCGCGAAAAACGAGCGGATAATGTCCACGTTCCACTTCCAGTCTTCCTTCATCTCGGTGAAGGAGTGCAATCTGACAGCCATGAACTTGCCCCGGAGAGGATAGTGAACTTTGCTCTCGATCAAGTTCCAGTCAATGGCCTGATGCCCAAACACTTTAGCAGAGGAGAATCTGGTGTGATACTGAGACATCTGGAAGGCATTCCAGAAATTCCTCTCTGTACATGTCCTAGGATGCTCGTATGGGTTCTTTCGACGAAGTCGCCGAATAGCACTAGCGGTGAAGGTTGGATGGCCTCTGGGTTGCTCATCACCACTACTGCTGCTACTATCGACTGAGTCAGAATCATCAATGGGAGATCCAATGGGAGATGTTGGAGCTGCATCATCCTCATCAATAGCCAAAGAGTCCCAGTCGATAGGTTGAGCCTGTTGAGAAGATCCAGGCCCATGACGACGGCTAGTTTGCTTCATTCTTCCAGTCATAGTGACTCTGGAAAGAAAAGATAGATAATTTGTTCGTGATATGACTCGAAAGAGGTGATAAGGGAAGAATGAACTAATCTTCCGAAGGATATGGATGCATGACCTAGTTCTTATATGAATCAATTCTTACTCATGCATTTGCTAATAGATGTTAATTTTCACTCCATATCATCCTTTTCTGCTCTTTGATTCAATTTTGTTCTACTCAATTTGCTTTGATCAAAATCAAGGATCTAGGGCTATCTAAGAAAATCATCTACGATATGCTCATCTTAACCACCCATCTTGTGCATGGTAAATAATCTGAACAAATCCGATATAAATACGTCATTTAACTCTACAGATTTGATTCTATTAGATCATCATATTTCCATACAAAACATATTTGATTTTGTTCCAAAATCTAACTCTAAATGGCAATTTGATCTACTTATATCATGCATGTCAATGATAAACTTCTATTTTGCACAAATCATCTTAAATATGATCACTCCTAGATGTTAATTTCATGAATCCATAATTAGATTTGACATGCAAAAACATTTGAACTATTTCAAACCCTAGTATGGCATGAGATGTAATGCATGAACCAGAGAAAGAAAAGAAGAGAAACTGACCTAATCCAAGGAAGGAGAAGATGCACAGGAGATCAAATTTGAGGCCGGACGGGAGATGGCCGGACGGATCCTCTTGTCCGGAGGATAGGGAATGAACAGTGGAGAGAGGATGAACTGGGGAGGAGATAAACACCAGAACTCGATTTGGTGAAGAAAAGGATTTCAGGAGAATTTTATAACTGAATCGTTATGCACATACCGGACAAAGTCCGATCTGGCCGGACACTGTCCGGTCAGTTCAGATTCGCTTCTGAAACTTCTGAATTTTTGCAATTTTCGCAAATTTGACTCATCCAGAGATTTGAATGGTAGATAAACTTAATTACCATGTTGGGAATATATCCAGATGTCCTTGAGATGAATATGGGAGAGAACGATCTTAGAATGAGCCTCCGAAGCACGTTTTAGGGTAAAACAGGTAAAATAGAACGGGTTTTCACCAAATCGTCCAATCTCAATCAAACTTGGATTTTTCTGAGATGTTTGGCCTTGTATGAATTCTAAATACTATTTCAAGCCAAACCATTGAAGAGATTTTGGCTCAAATAGCGAAATTCACAAAATGCACATTTTGGGTATTTTCGTGTCAAAGCTCGTTTTTGGGCGATTTGAAAAACGTTATAACTTGCAAACCATAGGTCTTTTGAGAAAAAGTTCAACATGAAATGTCTTTGAATGACTGATCTCTAAGTGTTTCATGTAGAAAATTTTTGTCAAAATTCAACCGATTTTAATTTATAGAAATAAGTCATTTTAGGCCAAAACAAGATCCTTAGATGTTCAATTTTGTCAAAATTCAACATTTTAGCTCGAAATCCTTTCTTTTCACTTTCAAAACCTTTGAAAACATATTTGAAAGATATTTTTGAAGATTTTGTGTTATTTTAATATATTTTGAACATTTTGGCACTTTTTAGCCCTTTTGATTTTAAAATTGACCCTTTTTATAAACAACATGCATATTTTTCTTTTTTGTACACAATTTTGGGGTATACAAGCATTCAATGATCTTGAAGTTGCTCCCCCTTAATGTGTTCTCCGAGTTTTGTTGAAAATTGACAAAGTGGTGAATTCTTGGACTTTTTCTTCAAAATAGGAAGTGATTGGCATAGATGCCTACATTGATATATAAATTTATAGCCAAGAGTATATATGCTAGACACAATCAAACTAACAATCAATTCAGGATAAGCAAGAGATCAAATAACATTTGAAATATCAATAACATTCAATTCATTTCTTAACTTACTAAATCTTGACTCATCCAAGGGTTTAGTGAATAGGTCTGCTAATTGATTTTCGGTTGAAACATGACTAATCACTATATCCCTTTTTGATACATGATCCCTTAGAAAGTGATGTCTAATGTCAATGTGCTTTGTTCGAGAGTGTTGAACAGGATTGTTGGCAATTTTAACGGCACTCTCATTATCACATAAAAGCGGAACACAATTGACTCTTATGCCATAATCTAACAAGGTTTGCTTCATCCAAAGAAGTTGTGCACAACAACTACCGGCCGAAACATATTCCGCCTCGGCGGTTGAGAGTGCAACTGAATTTTGTTTCTTTGAAGTCCAAGAGCTAGAAGTTGACAACCACCGGAAGTACTTTTTCTATCAATTTTACAACCGGCATAATCAGAATCCGAATATCCTAGGAGATCAAAACTAGCATTCTTAGGATACCAAAGTCCTATGTTTGGTGTATGTTTTAGATATCTGAAGATTCTTTTTACTGCAGTTAGGTGACACTCTCTAGGAGCAGCTTGAAACCTAGCACACATGCACACACTAAACATAATATCAGGCCTAGAAGCAGTAAGATATAATAAACTACCAATCATAGAACGATATAATTTGAGTTCTACCGGTTTACCTCCCTCATCCAGGTCCAAATGCCCATTTGTAGCCATAGGAGTCTTGATTGGTTTTGAATCATCCATACCGAATCTTTTGAGCAAATCCTTCACGTATTTGCTTTGACTCACAAATATGCCTTCTTTGATTTGCTTAATTTGAAGTCCGAGGAAAAAGCTCAATTCTCCTATCATAGACATCTCAAATTCTTTGGACATGGTTTCACCAAAAGCTTGGCAAAGAGACTCGTTAGTGGAACCAAAAATTATATCATCGACATAGATTTGGCAAACAAAGAAGTCATCGTCTATGATTTTGGTAAAGAGAGTTGTATCAATTTTTCCAACTTTAAAACCTTGTGAAATTAGGAAATTTCGCAACCTTTCATACCAAGCCCTAGGGGCTTGCTTAAGACCATAAAAGGCTTTTGAGAGTTTATAGACATGATTTGGATATTTTGG
This sequence comes from Pharus latifolius, assembly GCA_019359835.1. Lineage (NCBI taxonomy): Eukaryota > Viridiplantae > Streptophyta > Magnoliopsida > Poales > Poaceae > Pharus > Pharus latifolius. Next base: position 39,396,518 of record CM033325.1, read on the forward strand.
ATCTTCAAAACCCGGTGGTTGCTTTACGAATACAAGTTCTGAAATTTCACCATTTAAGAAAGCACTTTTAACATCCATTTGAAAAAGTTTGATTTCAAAACATGATGCAAATGCAAGTAAGATGCGAATGGCCTTTAGTCTAGCTACGGGAGCAAAAGTTTCATAAAAATCTAATCCCTCAATTTGAGAATAACCTTGTGCTACCAATCTAGCTTTATTTCTTACAACTATGCCATTTTCATCTTGCTTATTTCGAAAGACCCATTTTGTACCAATTATATTGTGATCAAGAGGTTGTTCTACAAGTTCCCAAACATTATTTCTAGTAAAGTTGTTTAACTCATCATGCATAGCATTTACCCAATCTGGGTCCGCTAAAGCTTCATCAATGCCTTTAGGCTCAATACTAAAAATGAAAGATGCATGTTCACAAAAAGATGCAATTCTAGAGCGAGTTTGGACACATTTACCAACATCACCAATTATTTGGTTGACGGGATGATCCTTAGTGATGGTTTGATGAAGTCTTGGATTTTGCAATGTTTGATCTTCATTTTCTTTTATTTCCGAATCAAGATCAACTTGAGTAGGGGCCTCCGGAATCATAGAAGCTATTTCATTTTCTTGATCGGGTGACTTTGAATCTTCATCTTTGGGCTTGATATCTCCAATCGTCATATTCTTCATGGCTTCTCGTAATTCTTCATTTCCTACATTCTCAACATCTTCATACTCTTCTTGAGAGCCATTAGATTCATCAAACTCAACATTGCATGTTTTTTCAATGCATTCGGTTATGATGTTAAAAACACGATAAGCCTTACTAGTTGACGAATATCCAACAAGAAAGCCCTCGTCAACACGTCTTTGAAAGTTTCCAAGATGCATGCGTTTTTTAAGGATGTAGCATTTGCAACCAAAAACTCGAAAATATGAGATGTTTGGTTTTCTTCCAATAATTAGCTCATAAGGAGTTTTGTTTAATAAAGGATGAGTATAAAGCCGATTTATGGCATAACAAGCCGTATTTACGGCCTCAACCCAAAACCTAGTGGGGATTTTATATTCATCCAACAAAGTTCGAGCCAATTCAATTAATGTTCGATTTTTCCTTTCCACAACACCGTTTTGTTGAGGAGTATATGGTACGGAAAATTCGTGTTTAATTCCAGATTCATCACAAAGCTCAACAAAATCAGAATTTTGAAACTCTCCACCGTGATCACTTCGAAGTTTCTTGATGGAGAATTCAAATTCATTTTCAACTCGTTTTGCAAATCTTTTAAACACACTTGGAGCATCGGATTTATGATTTAAAAAGAAAATCCAAGTAAATCGAGAGAAATCATCAACAATGACAAAGCAATAGTTACTACCACCAATACTTTGAGTTTCCGATGGACCAAACAAGTCCATATGCAAAAGCTCAAGTGGTCTAGATGTTGACAAAACATTTTTAGCGGGATGAGTGCTAGCAACTTGTTTTCCCGCTTGACACGCACTACAAAGTTTATTCTTTTCAAACTTTACATTTTTCATACCTAGAATTAAATCTCTTTTTAAAAGTTTGTTTAATTGATGGATCCCAACATGAGCCAAATGACGATGCCAAAGCCATCCCAAAGAATTTTTAGCAACCAAACATGTTGAAATGCAGGAGTCTTTTGAACCGAAATCAACCAAATACAAATCTCCATATCGAAAACCTTTGAAAATTAAAGACTTGTCTTCTAGACTTTTAATGATAACACCATTTGGTTCGAAAATGCATCTAAGACCCAAATCACAAATTTTTGCAACCGAAAGCAAATTGAAGTTCAAAGATTCAACAAGTAATACATTTGAGATGGAAAGGTTGTTTGTGATTGCGACTTTACCTAACTCAATTACCTTTCCTTTGCTATTATCACCAAAAGTGATTTTATCAATGTCATTGCAACGATTCTCAAATGAAGAGAACCGACTTCCATCACCGGTCATGTGTTGGGTGCATCCGCTATCAAGCACCCAATGCCTCCCACCGGTTTTGTAGTTTACCTAAAAGAAGGGTTAGACGCTTTTAGGTACCCAAACTTGTTTGGGTCCTTGAAAGTTAGCAACAAGGGTTTTTGGAACCCAAATTTTCTTTTTATGTTTATTTTGATGAGGTAAACCAATGAATTTTGCAATTACTTTTCCGTACTTTGTTTTCTTTAGCATGTAATGGGAATGATACTTATTTTCTTTAGCTCTAGAAGTTGAGGGACAATTTTCCGGCAAATGATCTACATTATGACATTTGTGACAAAACATATTAGTGGCCTTTACAAAAGTCATTTTAGTACTCAATTTCTTTCTCTTGTTCAGTTCATATCCTAAACCTTCCTTTCTAAATGAACATCGTTGCTCACTAAGAAGTTTGTCTAAAATTTCTTTTCCTTTAAAGCATTTTGCTAGTCCTAGATTTAGTTTTTCCACTTGTGCCTTGAGTTCTAAATTTTCTAAAATCAAGTTCGAGTTGTTATCAACAATTTCATCATAAACATTTCCATGATTAATTTCTAAAGCATTACAAGTGAATGATTTTGAATGAGAGACACTATGAGTTGATTCGTCTAGAATATCACACGTAATACCTATTTCATTAGTTTGTTTAGAATCAATAATTTCATTTACTAGAAGTGCCTCATGCGAGTCATTTAGTTCTGCATATAACTCACTAAGTGTTGAATATTCTTTCTTAAGCATTTTGTTCTCCTTAGTTACTCTACCTAATGCCTCATTTAGTTCCATAACCATATCAACAAGGTCCTCATAAGAAGGTTCAAGATCCGATACCTTAGCATCATCACTTGCCATAAGACATAATGATGACTTGTCTTCAAACGAAGTGGCTTCTCTGATAGCAATTCCCGCCATTTTCTTAGAAGATGATGGTACTTCATCCTCCGATTCGGATTCCTCCGATCCGGAGTACCATTCACCAATATAGGCTTGGCCCTTGCTTTTATTGTTGTAGAACTTCTTGAAAAGCTTCTTTTTGCCTTTTGTCCCTTCACCGTCATCTTTCCTCTCATGAAATCTTTGATGATCACCCTTTTTATTTGGACATCTTGAGGTAAAGTGTCCCTTCTCATTACATTCATAACATATAATGTTCTTGAATCCGGTCTTCTTGTGAGGTCCTCGCCTTTTGTCAAACTCAAATCCTCTTTTGTTGATCTTGTTTAGGAGCTTGCGGGTTTTTCTCACAAGAAGAGCTAGATCACCATCGGAGCTTTCATCCGAACTATCCTCCTTGGCTTCCTCGACTTTTGCCTTAAATGCCATGTTTTTCTTCTTTGATCCGGATGCTTCCACGATCCCTTTCTTTTCTTCTTTTTGCATTTCATGGGTGATAAGAGTACCCAAGAGTTCGGTAGGAGTTGTGGAAGAGAGATCGCCATTGATAAGCACTGTCACAATTGTATCAAAACTCGATGGTAAAATCATAAGCATTTTACGCACAATATCAATATCTTCAAATTTTGTACCTAAACCTTTGAGATCATTGATTAATAGATTTAGTCTAGTATACATGTCACTAACATTTTCAGATTCAAGCATGAAAAAGGAGTTGTATTCTCTAGTTAATTTAATTAGCTTAGCTTCTTTGACTTTTGATGTTCCTTCATGAATTACCTCTAAGGTTTTCCATATTTCATAGGATGTATCAAGATTGCTAATGCGATTGAATTCACTTAAATCAAGACTATTAAATATGGCATTTTTTGCTTGAGCATTTGCTTGAAGGTTTTTCGATTCTAGAGGTGTGAGATTTTCTAAGTCAATTGGAGTCCTAAAACCATCTCTAGTGACCCTCCAAACATCAAGACTAATGGATTCTAGATAAACCGCCATCCTAATTTTCCAATAGCAATAGTTGTCACCCTTGAAGAAGGGAACCTTTCCATTATAGTTTTCTTTGATCGACGACATCCTCTCCCTAGACGGTTAAGCCTAAAATGAGAGACCTAGTGCTCTGATACCACGTGTTGATCGAAGGATGCCGACTAGAGGGGGGGTGAATAGGCGGTTTTAAAATTTTTCTTCTAAATTAGGGTTTAACAACCTAAGATTGCAATAACAAATCTTCTAAGGGTATGAAAAACAATTCAATTCAGATTTAGCACTTTCTATAATATTACTAGCAACAATTCAATCACAATGAAAATTTAGCAAGTAGTAGAGGTAACCGAAGAGATCAAGTTTTTCCCGAGGTCTCAGAAATTTGCCGATTTCCACTAATCCTCGTTGAAGCGCTCTTCGCTTGAGCTTATGCTTCGATTCCACTAGGGGTAGCCCTTCTCCACTCCGGATAGGCGAGCTCCAAGCCTTTACAACCACTCGCCGGGTCTTTCCGACACACCATCGATGGAGAGATCGCCGGACCTCCCGGGTCGTCTAGGTGACGGCAATCACCAAGAGTAACAAGCCTAGCACCTTGCTTGATCAACCACAAAGCTTGATGAACACAATGCAAATGCAAGAAGGCTTGGAAGCAAATTCACTCAACTAGCACTCAAGAATTCTCAAGTTTTGACTCTAATTGCTAGAGAATGGATGTGAGAGAGCTTGCACACTGTTGCTCAGGGTTTATGAGATGTATTTCGTGTGTATAAGACATCTACAACAGTGATCTATTTATACTCTCAACAAAAAAGGTCGAAATCAAGAAGATTGGGCGAAAGTTGTACTGGCCGGACATTGTCCAGTCACTTCGGACAATGTCCGGTTAGTACAAAAATTTTGACCGTTATTCACGTGAATTGCGAGTGTCAGTAGCCGTTTGGATCAAAATGTGAAGGCCGGACAAATGTATTTGTCCGGACAAAATGTCCGGACAGATGCATTTGTCTCTGTTGACACCCTTGTTTAAAATGATGTGTACACGCCGGACAGATACATTTGTCCGGACAGATGTATCTGTCTCTGTTAACACTTAACATAATATACTCCAGATTTTTGTATGGGCCGGACATATGGGATTTGTCCGGACAAAATGTCCGGACAAATAGATTTGTCTCTGTTAACACAGCCCTTACAGTAGCCCAGATTTTGTATTGGCCGGACATTGTCCGGTCACTTCGGACAATGTCCGGTCACTTCAGACAAATCCTCCGGACAAATAGATTTGTCTCAAATCAATATGCTGTTAACATTTGTACTGGCCGGACATTGTCCGGTCACTTCGGACAATGTCCGGCCTTCACCGGACAGATGTACCGGACAAATGTATTTGTCTCTGTTGCGCTTGTTTGCAAAGTACTGAAATTGTTTGTATTGGCCGGACATTGTCCGGTCACTTCAGACACTGTCCGACCAGTACAAAACGAAAACAGACTTCTGAATTTTTACTCAACTTTTGATTTGGGGCAAAAGCAAATGCAAATATGCTTCTAAAAACTTCAAGGTTGATCAAGATACTTGTGCTAAGACCCCTCTTAATAGTATGACCATCTAACCTAGAAAATTTCAAAACGAGAAGACGCTAGGTTTAGGTATTTGTACTTTTGTCGAGATTTTTGTCGTTTTCGCTTTATGGAGTCTTGATAACCTTGCTTTGTCTTTTCTTGATGCTTTCTCCTTTGATTTACCTGTGTCTCACATACAAAGATTAGTCGCAAATATAACAGATGTCATTAATCACCAAAACCCTAATTAGGGCTCAAGATTCAACAGTAATAGGCTAGACAAAACATCGAATCCAGAGAAGAAGGATAGACAGGGATCGAAGGTGATCAACTATCGACCTGTGAAAGTCCCTCTTTTATATAAAGAGTTGTGGTTTTCCTTTAAACTTGTGTTTGATCACCGGGTTTCGATCTTTCGAGTAAAATCTCATTTTCATCCAATTGGGTTTTGTACTCAAAACGGATCATTAATATGTTCACTATTCATTTGTGCAACACAAATGGCATTGTACTCATACAAAACAGTAGGGGGTAACATTATTTGTCGCAATACCACAAGATTGTTGAATGTGTTGTATCAAATATCTCAACCATACACATTACGTATGGTCTGATATAATGTAATTATCTTTGAGTGATTTGTAGAAGTTGTGATCGTTGTTTGTTTAATAGACTTCCAAGAAATAGTTGTACCGCCACAAAGTAAAACACAACCAGTCTAAGGCTCAACATTACAGGAATCAGATAAATAGTCAGCATCCGAAAAGCCCACTAATGTCTTATCTTGATTTCTCTAATAATATAAAACAAAATCTTTTGTACCTTGAAGATACATGGGACATGTTTAATGCCATTCAAATGTCTCTAGTTGGAGATTCACTGAATTTTTTTTACGAACAACTCAAGAAAAAAAAAATAATTTCAGGAATAACCTAAAACTTTAAAAAATTTCAAAAATGACCTTCAGTAACGAGCCCGCGGACGTGACTGACCTTCAGTCGCTATCTGGGTTCACGACTGATGCATGGCACAGCCCACGGGCCAGCGCATGCGCACGTGGCTTTCAGTCGCGAGCCCATTCTTAAAGTACTAGTATGTGCAATGTTACAAAAAAACAAAAATCAAACATAGCCTAATTGGTTACGACTTGAGCCTCTCGCGCGCGAGACCTGGGTACAAATCCCACCTCCAACAATATATTTGTTTTAGCCGCGAAACCTGCTAACGGGCTGGGCTTTCAGTTGCAATCTGGGCTCACGACTGAAAGCCACGTGCGCATGCGCTGGCTTGTGGGTGTTGGATCTAGTCGATCTAAGTATCTGAGTTTTGATGATTAATGACAATTTGGATAAATCCTTAATGATTAATATTGATCTGGATAATGACAGCTTTGAGGATTAAATGACAACTTGTATAAATCCTAGTTTAGCACAAGTACGTTGAATTGTTAATGTTAAACTCTAGAAGTCGATGACTCCCGGTTATGGTTTAACAATTGATGCATATGTTGAAGGGGACCTCTGTGGTTGCATCAATCTTGTGCTAAGTGTAAATTGGAATGTCATGTGATAAATCTGGAAGTTTGATAACTCCTTCATTTGTGGTATCGAGATCAATACATGTGTTGAGAGGGAGCTCGGTGGTTGCATCATGCTTATCTTCATCGTGACATGAGTAATATGGATCATGTGCGTATGTCTTCATCATATATAGATCTATATGATTGTGTGATTCATCTCTTACTCATTTCTTGCTTATCGAAATTGGTTTTGTTATTTCGCCGAAGAGAGAAATCGTTGAGTTAACTCCTGTGTGGAGTGATTTCTCTGGTGCTGATTAATGACGAACTGTATATGAGACTAATGTTTGTGCATTGAGTGTTTGTGTTCGAGTCTCAGAATGGTTGCAGGATGAAAGAAAGGAAGGGCATGAAAAGGATGATGCCGACATGAGTCATCTCGAGCGAGGTCAAGCTTAGCAAGGTCGAGCTCTGCGAGGAAAAGCTTCGAGGGATCGAGCTTCACGAGGTCAAGCTTCACCGATGGTAAAATCCAAGATTAAGGATTGTTTTCTTAGGATTTTACCGGTCTCGGTGTTTGGAGATAGACCGGGTTGATAGGATTCTTTTTCTAGTTTGACTGTACTATTAAGAGGGGTCGGAAACTAGTAGCTTGAATCTATCTAGTGCGGAAGCTCAGATGCATTCATATCATCTTGCACTAGTGTTTTATCGCCTCTTGCATTGCTAGAGAGTCTAAGTGTAGTTTGTGGTGCATTAGAGAATATGTTTTGAAAACTGCATTTAGTCTTGATCGCCAGCTACTTAAATTGGTTTATTATTCTAGAGTTGGTTGTGATCGTATTTGCACATTCTGATCGTATCCTTGTTTGATACGTGGTCGTGGTCGTGTCGCTGGTTTGGCTATATCCTTGTTTAGGGTTTGGTCGTGATCGTATTTGCACATTCTGTTCGTATCCTTGTTTGATACGTGGTCGTGGTCGTGGTCGTGGTCGTGTCGCCGGTTTGGCTATATCCTTGTTTAGGGTTTGGTCGTGGTCGTAAGAGCTCAAGCTAGTCGTACCAGTCTTCAGCTCGCTTGCGTATGCTCGACCAAACCCACTCGACTGCATGTTTTCGATCGGATGTTAGACTTGTGTGGTCGTGATCGTTGCTGAGTGACAGTTGACACATCCGCGAGAAAACAGGAAATCCGTATGTGCAAATACCCTAATCAAGTTTAGAGTAAAATTGATAAGTTTTTGGTTCTGGTTTGCACAGGCCGGACAATGTCTGTGGTGACCAAACATTGTCCGGCCAGTACACAACTCTAGTGGCTTAGGCAAATCGAAAATAGAGACATATACCTTTTGTCCGGGCTTTTGTCTGGGGTAAACCGGACATTGTCTGAAGTGGTCGGATAGTGTCCGGCATGTATAAATCTTATGAGGTGTTGTTTTTAAATGAAGCACAGACATTTAAACCGTCCGGGGACTTTTGTCCGGGACAGGCTAGACTTTGTCTGGGCATGGCCGGACAATGTCCGGCATGTACAAACTTTGTGAGCCTCATTTAAAAACATGTAACTAGAGACAAATGCATCTGTCCAGGCTTTTGTCCGGACATATGATCATTTGCCCGGCCTTCTCAAATGTTGACCAACAGTCATTGACACCGCTTGCAACAGTCGTTTTTCTGTACTGGCCGGACAGTGTCCGGCCTGTACAAAAATGTTGCACCTAGTTGCAAACAGCTAGTTTTCTTTGAGGGCTATAAATACTTCGTGTTGGCCAGCATTTGAGGGTGCTCAAGAAGTTGAATATACTGTGAAAAAGCTATCCAAGACTTTGCATTTGCTATATTGCATCTAGAGGCTAGATTTGAGCCCAAATCTTGAGTAGATTTGAGAGAGAGCATTTGTGTGAGGTTAATAGTGCTTAGTGAACTTCAATCACCATTTGCATGCTAGTGCTAGAGTGTTGAGCATTCATTTGCATATTTGAGCTTCTAGCACGTGATTTGTTCAAGTGAGCGCATCCGACTTGTTACTCTTAGCGATCGCCTTCACCTAGACGGTGTTGGAGGAGAGTCGCGATCTCTCTGGGTGAAGTTTGTCGGAGAGGCCGGCAAGAACTTGTAAAAGGTGTGGTGCTCGCCTATCCGGTGTGGAGAAGGAGCAACCCTAGTGAGATATCCTTCGTGGATATAGAAGCGAGGCTCACGCGTGAGCGCTTCAACGAGGAGTAGGGGAGATCGGGCGAGTCTCCGAGATCTCGGTAAAAATATTGTGTCAATTGCTTATCTCGTATTCATTTTATATTTATATTGACACAATTGTTTAAATGAATTTAGTTGCTAGTTGTATTGTATTTTCATATTGATCAAATTGCAACTAGATATTAGATTATTGTTAAGCCTCATTGCAAAATCTAGGTTTCATAATCATCTGTTAAATTCTTAGTGGGGAAAGAAATTTTAAAAACCTCTTATTCACCCCCCTCTAGTCGGCATCCTTGATCCTACAGTGGGCTGTGCCACGCATTCAGTCGCGAACCCAGATAGCGACTGAAGGTTAGTCGTGTCCGCGGGCTCGTGACTGAAGGTCATTTTTGAGATTTTTTTAAAGTTTTAGGTTATTCTTGAAATTATTTTTTTCTTGGGTTATTCGTAAAATAATGTAATATTAGGCCTGGTGCAATTCGCAAAATACAACAGTGCTCCTATAGAGCTTAAGTAAAGAACTTTTGAAGCTAAAATATCCTCATTTTTTTTGGTTTGGATGGGTCTTTGTCCACTTCAAGGGTTGTACGACTATTGGTGTGCTAAGTAGATGAGATTTATCCATATAAAATTTCTCTAAAATATTTTTCAAGTAGGTTGATTGCTGAATAAATTTTACTTCAAGGAGATGCTCAGTCTTCAGGTCGAGATAATGCTTGGTTTTACCCAAATCTTTCATTTTGAATTCCGTTCTTAAGCATGAACTTGTTTCCTCAATTTTCTTTGTGGTCCAAAAATATTTATATCATCAATATATCAATATATATTGAAACTGTACAAAAGTCATTAAGTGACTTTCTTTATGAACATACAAGAACAAATGTCATTATTAACGTATTCTTTCTTCAAGAAGAATTCACTTAGTCGGTTCTACCACATTCTATCCAATTGTTTCAAGCCGTATAATGACCTTTGCAATTTTATATTGTCCATAATAATTTCTTTTAAGATTTTTCCATATGAAAAAATTTGAGTGACAAGATCAGCAAAAGGCAAGTTGTTGGGGAATGGACTTGCTACTCTAGAGCAGTTTCAAAAATTTTACCTGAAATCCCAAGAAACTTGCAAACAATAGATCATAAATCAAGAGATTTACCACTAGATGCGTGGATGCGACAATGCAGCAACGGATGAAGAGTCGGTGTCGCAACCGGATCGTGACCAGCAGTGCAGCAATAACAGCCGCACCTCTACGGAAGTCCACATTTTCGGGGAAGGAGTACCGCGTGTTGGTATGCTAGCACCAGCGCATGCGGCTAGGGTTTTACGAGATCTATCTCGTGGATGGTAGTGGTAGCCAGAATAGATCAGATGATGAATGCATGCCAACCACACCTCTTTTTATAGGGTCTTACAAATAAGTCCTACTCAAATGCGAACTCTAATCCTAATGGTAATCTCATTACCAATAGGAGACCCGTTTCAGATCCCATCCGAATTAATACTCCAACCCGTTAAATGTGTGACCCTGTAAGTTCATGTATATTTAGACGCGACTGGAAACAACTTCCCGAATCACAAGTCATAAGCAGTCCCTAGCAAAACTGATGAGGATTGATACCCGAGCTAGTTCAAATAAATACACGACTGGTTCTAGACAGATTCGAGCCAGATGAGTGTCTATTAATGCGAACTCAAGTTACTCCGAGAAGCACAATCATGTGGTCGCACGCTTTACGCGATCAGACCATAGCTAGTGCGCGGTCAGGAGTTCGTATGCCATACGCGAACAGAAGACTGCAGATAGTGCGCGGTCAGGTAATAACAAGCAACGCTCGGTCAGAACACCTTTGACCAGGGGACGTGGGATTGTTCTGTCCCTACAATAGGTGTATCCCGAGTATCCCGAAGATCCTTCCACGCATGGAGACAACTGTCAGGAGGTTAATACGTGCGGTTATCCATGAATAACACGTGTTAAACTTGCATAGAGGTTAAAGGCAGTTGCCAAAACTGCATCCGAGTAACTGTTCGATGCTGTTATGTCTTGGCACCCTTTCGACCAGTATAAAGGGGTAATCCAATGCATCAAACAGGGCATCAGATGATCAGATCAAGGGATCAAGCAATCTAACACTCAAAGAATCAGAAGATAGTAGTCTAAGTTAGTTAGATTTCACAAGCCTTCCTGGTATTGTCTTGTATAAACATATAGGAAAGATCTTCATCTGTGAAGATACTTTTTCCTAGCTTTGTAACACTTTCTACTACACATAGTGAAATCCCAACAGGACGTAGGGCTATTACTCCCACCATCGAGGGCCCGAACCTATATAAATCTATCTGTGATCTAGTTATCTTTGATTCATCATACCTTCCCAGAGGGACACCCTGAAAGGTCTCACAACCTACAAATTCTGCATAAGTTTGACTAAGGACCCCGAGTCCGAATCGTCGACAACTGGCGCCCACTGTGGGGCCTTTCTCAAGGCGTTCTAATTTTCATCCGGAGGTTCACTGAATCATGGCTGGAGCATATGATTCCGAGAACGATTTCGATCTCGAGAATTATGCTCACATTCCGATGCCTTCTCCTAGCGATCTTGTCCCGATGGAGGAAACCAGAGGCGAGGACGTCCCAGAGGTCGATTCGACCATTCAGGTAATGTCTATCGACCAGGAGGCGACCAACGCAGAATCAGAATCCACTGAGGTTCTTAATGCGTTAGAGGTTGGATCCAGTCCATCATACGACCCTGCTGAGGGGAAGAATGATGTCGACCAGGAAATCAGCCCGGGGAGGTTTGATCCTGATAACCTCCATCGTCTCTTTGATTTCGAGTCTGACTCGGAACAAATAGAGATGTTTTCTCCCTCGGCGACCTCTCTCCCTAGATAGTTCACTGCCTTATCGGAAGAAATTCCTGATCAACATGCTGCTAGGGAAGAACAGGAACGCAAACAAAAGGAAGATCAAGATCTCGAGCAACAAGACAACGAACTACGTAGAACTGCCCTAGAGGCTCTTCAAGATGCGCAGGCTCGTTACGATGCTGCTCCGAGTTCTTCCCGACGATCGCGTGGTCGCAAACGAGACCAGACACCCTCTTTGCCTCCGGAGCGTTTCCCGGTGGACGAAGAAACGGTAACACCTGGTGCCCCTAGGAGAAGTACGCATGGCCGACTTTGATCTATCGCGGAGGTCATGCGTAATTTTCCTCCTACGGTCACCGATGCGCAGAAACCGGCCTTCACCAGAATCCTGGCGGAGAGGTTGGACGAGGTCGCATCTGAGGCGACCCCTACGGCCTCTTCCCGGTCGGCGACACGTTCCCACAACCGAGAGCACTCTCACTCTGGTTCTGGTCGACGGAGTCACCCGCCACCTGTACCATCCCGGCAGGACAAGTCCAGGTGGGTGCAGGATTCTCGTGATAGGGATCGAGTCCCTGTCCACTCTCGTTTGGAGCCACGCGTGGCCTCTCCGTTGCGTGAGGTTGCCCGCGATCCAATCGAGAGTCACAGAACAGTTCATGGTCCCTACGTTGGTTGTAAGGCTTTCTCGCCAGGCCTTCGTGCGGTCGTTTGGCCAGACAAGTTTAGACCAGGGGCCATAGAGAGGTTCGATGGAACTCAGAACCCTTCCGAGTTCCTTCAAATCTATATTACTGCCATCCAAGCGGCAGGTGGCGATGACCGGGTCATGGCCAACTACCTGCCAACAGTCCTCGAAGGACCGGCCAGAACCTAGTTGTTTAACCAACCCGAAGGTTCGATTTATAACTGGGAAATGCTGTGTGATGCTATCCTCAGCAATTTCCAAAATTGTTATCAGAAGCCGGGTAAAGAAGACGACCTCCATCGACTACAACAAACTTCGACTGAAACCCTTCGTCAGTTTGTCAAGAGATTTGTTGGGGTGAGGAATACCATCCCAAACATATCAAATAGCTCTGTTATTAGGGAATTTAAACATGCCGTTCGATATCAGAGATTCACCGAAGATTTGCTCATCCATCCTCCTCGATCAGTAGCCGATCTCTTTGATATGGCTGATCGATATTCCGACGCAGCCGAAGCTGTCGAATGGAACCGGATGGTCGATAAAGGTAACCTACCGCCTCAACCAGGTCTTAAGGATACTAGGAAGGAAGATTCAAGCAAGAAGCCGAAATCTTCATCAGGCGGGAAATCGAAGAAGTCGAAAAGGAATCGCTCTGGACAGTACCGGGAGGTCGCGGTCGCAGAAAAGCCTCCTTCGACCAAAGGTAACAAGTCTTCGTTTAAAAATAAAACTGCTTCTGGTGGTCGTAGTGCCGACCAGCCAAAGAAGTCGACTAACCCGCAGGAAGGCAAGAAATGGTGTCCGCTCTACAACTCCACAGGCCACGACCTCAAGAACTGCAGGAGTTGGTTGAAGCAGTTAGATGACTTCTACCAGGGGGTTGGACCGATGCCGACCTTACCGACTAAGGAACAAGCATGCGGGCTAAGAGACGTCGACGGGGACGAAGAGATGTCTTACCAGGTACCTCGTAATCATGTTAATGTTATTTTCCGAGGTTCCTCCTCTTTTGTTTCTAAAAGGCAATTTAAGGCCTTTTATCGAGGGGTTAACCAAATGGAGACATCCCATGGTGAACCTCAGTACCCCCGTTGGTCGGATACACCTTTGACGTTTGATCACTCTGATTGTCCTGCGGGGCTTACTCGACCATTGAGGATTCCTCTGGTCATTACCCCAATCATCAGTAATGCAAGAGTCGAAAGGGTCTTGATCGATGGAGGAAGCTCCTTGGATATCTTATTGGTCAAGGCACTCGATGAGATGCAGATTCCTCGTTCGAAGATCAAGCCCATAATCCACCTGTTTTATGGGATAATTCCTAGTCCCTCCATGATGCCGTTGGGACAGGTGGTCCTCCCAGTCACACTGGGAGAACTGGATAACTTCCGAACAGAATTGGTTACTTTTGATGTAATTGATTGTGATTCGGCTTACAACGCAATCTTTGGCAGGCCAACTCTTACTAAGTTCATGATGGCGACGCACTATGCTTACCAGTGCGGCAAATTGCCTGGCCCCAAAGATGTCATCTCGATCCGAGGTAGTCGCAACGTGCCACTGACGTGTGATCGGCTATCTTTGGAGATGGTGGACCAACTTCCCCTCCGGGACGCTCAGGTCGTCACAATCGCCGCTGACATGATCAAGGCTGCTCCTCGACCAGATGAGAAACTCAAACTAGTTCCTTTGTACCCAGACGATCCATCCAAGACAATTCGGGTTGGATCAGGCCTGGATGACAAATAGGAACTCGAGCTCATTACTTTCCTCCGGGCTAACACAAATGTGTTTGCGTGGAAACCATCCGACATGCCCGGTGTCCCAAGGGAGGTAATCGAGCACAAGTTAGCAATTCGACCTGGACAGCGACCAATCAAGCAAAAGCTCAGGCGTTTTGCTGTTGAACGGCAGGAGACCATCCGAGAGGAGTTGAACAAGCTCCTAAAGGTCGGGTTTATTCGCAAGGTCGATCACCCAGAATGGCTTGCAAATCCGGTCATGGTCCACAAGTCAAATGGTAAGTGGCGCATGTGCGTCGACTACACCAGCCTCAACAGTGCCTGTCCAAAGGACGACTTTCCCCTTCCCCGCATCGACCAGCTGGTCGACTCAACCGCGGGTTGCGAACTGATGAGTTTCCTAGACGCTTACTCAGGATATCATCAAATTAGCATAGCAGAAGAAGATGAAGAGAAGACTGCCTTCATCACCCCGTTCGGCACCTATTGCTACGTCAGAATGCCGTTCGGTCTCAAGAACGCAGGTTCCACGTACCAGCGCTTGATGCAAAAGACCTTTCTTTCCCAGATGGGGCGTAATCTCGAAGCATATGTAGACGACTTGGTTGTAAAGAGCACAAAAAGATTGTCTCATTTAGACTCTCGCTGAAACCTTCTGTAATTTGAATCGCTTTGGAATAGAATTGAACCTGGAAAAATGTTCTTTCGGGGTTTTTTCAGGAAACTTCTGGGTTTCCTTGTTTGTTCCAAAGGAATTGAAGTCAATCCCGAAAAAATCAGGGCTATCGAACAGATGAGGTCTCCCTCGACCATGAAGGATGTTCAACGCCTAGCAGGTCGCATGGCGGCTTTAAGCCGGTTCATATCACGACTAGGCGAGAGGGGACTACCTTTCTTCAGGGCCCTGCGCAAACATCATAATTTTGCATGGTCCGATGAGGCCGAAAAAGCATTTTAGGAGGTGAAGGCGTATTTATCCAGTCCACCAGTCTTGGTGTCTCCCGACAAAGGAGAACCGTTACTTCTCTATTTGACGGCCACGCCGCACCCTGTCAGCACTATCCTGATAGTAGATAGAGAAGGGGTACACAGACCCATCTACTATGTAAGCGAGGTACTTCATGGCCCTAAGGAGCGATACCCTGAGATCCAAAAGATACTTTACGCACTATTGATGGCTTCCCGTAAGCTATGACATTACTTTCAAGCACATAAGATCACAGTACCCTCATCTTTTTCATTGGGGGATATTGTCCGTAATCCGGAGAAATCTGGTCGGATGGCCAAATGGGCTGTTGAGCTCGGTGCTTTTGATATCCATTTCATGCCCCGCACTGCGGTTAAGTCTCAGGTCCTGGCCGATTTCTTGGTCGAATGGACCAATCCTGAGCCACCCGTGCGGGTACCCGAGGAATTGGAATGTCCCGATTACTGGACAATGTACTTCGACGGCTCTCGTAGTTTTCAACACTCGGGGGCTGGAGTGGTCTTAGTTATGCCTCAGGGCGAACAGCTTAAGTTTGTCTTTCAATTACACTTTGTTGCGACCAATAACGCAGCAGAGTACGAAGGTCTTCTTGCAGGGCTTCGGGTAGCAAAATTCCTCGGAGTCCGTCGATTAGTGGTGAGGGGAGACTCACAGCTGGTCATAAACCAGGTAAACAAGGAGTACAGCACCTCCGATGAGACAATGGCTCATTACCTAGGGGAAGTGAGCAAGTTGGAAAAACACTTCAGTCATTTCGAAGTCCAATACATCCCACAAAAGGACAACATTTTCGCAGACCAATTATCCAAAATTGGGTCCTCACGCACATCCGCTCCGGCAGGAGTGTTCGTTGAACACTTGGAACATCTTTCGATTATGACTTCGGTCGAGGATGATCCGGTAACAGTCTACGTTACCAACCTCGGACAGGAACAGGATTGGACTCATCCATTGAGAGTCTATCTTGAACATGGGACCTTGCCCGAGGACAAAACCGAAAGCGATCGGTTGATTCGAAAAGCGCGTCTATACAAACTCATCGAAGGAGTTTTGTATAGGAAGGGTACTCAGGGAGTATTCATGCGCTGCATATCTCAGGAAAGAGGTAAATCCCTCTTGAGAGAGATTCATGACGATGTATGCGGTGCGCACGCATCATATCGTACACTGGTCAGAAAAGCTTTTCAACAAGGATTCTACTGGCCTTCGGTACTCAATGATGCCAAGAATATGGTCAAGATGTGTCCTCAGTGTCAGTTTCATGCGAGACAAGTTCACCAACCTGCCTATGCGTTGCAAACCATTCCCCTTGCATGGCCTTTTGCGGTCTGGGGGATGGATATTGTCGGTCCTGTGCCACAAGCGGTCAATGGACACAAGTTCTTGTTCATAGCCATTGACACGTTTACAAAGTGGATTGAAGCCGAACCGGTACGCAATATTACCGCTACTGCAACACAAAAGTTCTTCCATAAGAACATTGTTGCTCGATTTGGTGTTCCGAATCGTCTCATTACAGATAACGGTTCTCAGTTCGCTAGTGGTCTTTTTCTGGATTACTGCGGTCAGATTGGAACCAAGGTGTGCTTTGCTTCTGTGGCTCATCCATAGAGCAATGGTGCCGTGGAACGTGCCAACGGGCAGATATTGCAAGGCATCAAAAAACATGTTTTCGACCACCTTAAGACTCGCTCGGGGGCTTGGGCAGACGAGCTCTACACCATTCTATGGGCACTACGAACTACTTCTAGTCGAGTCACCAGTGAGACGCCTTTCCATCTGGTCTACGAGGCTGAGGTCGTGTTACCTATGGAAATTAGTATTGGATCTGTTCGGACAGATCAATTTGAACAAGTTGACCAGACCGAACAGCGATGCAAGATCTCATCCTCCTAGAAGAAAAATGTGATCGTGCTTTGATCAAGTCCGCGGTATATTTGCATGCTTTGCGCAAGTACCATGCCAAAAGGGTGCGACCACGTAGTCTTCACGTGGGCGATCTGGTCTTACGTAGAATACAAGACCAATCCAATCACAACAAATTCTCCCCGAAGTGGGAAGGCCCTTATACTATTGTTTCGGTGCCGCGACCAGGATCAGCTCGGTTAGCAATGGAGGATGGTTGAATCTTATCCAATACCTGGAACATCGATCAACTACGCAAATTTTACGTGTAAGTATCCAATCTCTTTCGAACCAAAACCAAAATATGCATGCATTGCATTCTATGAACTATATTTGTACATGTATAAGGATTCACATAATGCCAAGTTCGATCAGGAGTTTATCTACAAGAGGTCTGACTTCCTCCATGATAACCTCAAGTTGGTCTTCACTCTCGATCTCTACCTCTCCTACCAATGGGTTTAGATCCAGGTCTGGGCCATGGTGGAGACGAAACCAGCAGAGAATGGCAGAGGCTGCTGATCAAACTCTTGTTTTGATCACCTCTTGTTGTCGCCTAGTATCTTAGGAAGATACTCGAGAAGTGATTCCGCTTGAGCTGCGACCAATTTGGACCAGTCACTAAGGCTGAGGTCGTCCGCCGCGGTTTCGACCACATCAGCCCTTAGTAGACCGGCCACCATCTTTAGTTTTTCAAAGATGTCTTGTTGAGCCCTGCCGCAAGTCAAAAGGGATGTGCTTAAGTCTTTGTTCTCCCTGCGGACAGAATCGATGGTCGCATGGAGGTCTTCTTTTTCTTGACCAAGCTGGCTTATTTGATTGATTTGCGCTGCAGTAAGAAGGTCATTATAAGCAATCCGAGCGACAAAATTAATTCGCTCTGGTCGAAAATTGACTTACATGAGAGCTGCGATCGCAGTTTGCTGAGTTCGGCATCTAGATATGAAATTGTTGTGGCCACCCTGAGATCATGGTTTTCCCGATCAGCAAGGCTCTTCGTCAGAAAGGCATTCTCTCTGTAACAAAAGAGATAATTGTTATGACGGGTTTATGATCAGGCAAACCAAAGAACATCTTTCTTACTCCTGCAAATGATCCTTTTCCTCTTGCATGGCCTCGATGCTATCCGCCATAGCCATCGATCTGGTCGCCATGCGAGTCAATTCCTATGACATGGAGGCGAATCAGTTCCAAAATCTGAGTAATTCTATGCAAAACTCAGATACCATGAGGGGTGTTCGACATACCTCAGTGTATTCCCGAAATGACCTGTTCTTCAGGATGGTTGGAGGCCGAGTTGATGGACTCGCCTTGTCCCCGGCGGGAGCAGCAGATGAATGTCCCTGCTGAGCCTCGGTCGCAGATTTCCATACCTGCGATTGGGCCTCCGTATCCAACTCATCCACAACGGCCCGGACGACTTCCTGGACCGGAGGGATAGAGCTCTCTTCACCAAAGGCCTCAGCCCCAGAGGTAACTTCAACCCTCGCCAAGGCTATTGGGAGGTTCGGCGCTGAATCTCTACGCCTGGGCAAGAAAAGAAACTGCCAGTGTCACGGTTGATCGCCACAGTCCAATCCTATATAAGCAGGAGGGAATTCTTACCTTAGTTGAAATCCCATTAGCTTTTGGGATTTCGAAGACGGTTCACCCAGGAAAAGAGGACAGTCGTCGTCTGTTCTGGTCTTCCTCTTTGTGAACAAGACCTTGTCTTTTCCTCCCTGTGTGTACCAACCTGTAAGCACACACATGAGGAATGGTGAAGATCTAAGTGGTAAGAATTCTTACCGAGGTAACCTGCTCGGTTGGCAGGGATGCATCCGATGGTCTGGGTGTCTCGTGAGCCACCGGTGCTGGTATCTCATCCGCGACCATAAGATTGGGAGTGGTCGTGGGATCTTGCTTTGTTATTCCCGCCCCTGTCGCCAGGAGCGGAGTGCTCGCCTCCCTAGGACTAACAAGAGTCGTAGGAGGAATTTCTTTTTCCTGTACAAACGTGGCTTGATGAACACGAATACAGATGAATTGTAACGCTCAAGATTGCGAGGAATCTTACCGCAGTCGCCCCTTCGACCAAGGGGGGAAGTTACAGACCCGGAAGCCTCCAGGGCTTCAGGAGCAGAGGTCTCACCCGCGACCACAGGGTTCTCAGTGGCCGCGGGGTCCACCGTAACCGCCTCTGCGGGCCAAGACAGCACCTCGTTGACTTGAGGAGTAGTCGTCTTCCTCTTCCGGCGAACAAGAGGAATGTCATCTTCCTCCTCCTCGCTTCCTTCACCCTGTACGACGAAGAAGTAATTCCAGTTCGCACCTGGGGTAACAGGAGGCACATGATATCTTACCGCAGTCTTCTTCGCGGTAAGGGGGCGTCCTATGCGAGGAGCCTTCCCCGAGAAGTTTCTTGGATTTCTTGGGGGCAGGTTCCCTCACTCCGGGCCTTGAAGAGATTTTCTTTACTCTCTTCATCGTCGGCTTTCCCAGGAAACCGACGCTTTCACTTGGATACGTCGCCTCGGCAAATTTCCCCAAAAGCTATGCCGTTTCAATGCCCTTGTAAGTACAAGACGCACATATGACTTACAGACAGAACATAACGAGAGATGGCATACCTTTCAACGTTCTTGTCTAAGGTCGTTGCCGGCATTGATCAAGCTTTGGGGGCGAGGCGATCCCTTGGTTCTCTCCACTTCGGCACTATATGCCTTGAGGAGGTAGTTTGTCTGCTTCTCGATTTCAGACGAAGGCAAAACTGCGTCGCCAGCAGACCAGTTAGCAAATGTGAAAGAAAAGTATAAGACTTCATTGGCTAAGTTACATACCATTGTTATAGTCTAAGGTGCTGTCCGCCATGGACTGTATCTCCCAAGCCGGATGAGCACTTTCGCGCAGGGGGCTCACCCGATTCTTCACGAAGTCGCGAATGACATCGTGAGCTGTTAGTCCCTGCTGGACTAAGTGAAGAATCACCTCAGCTTGCTTCTTCTGCTCTGCATTCAGAGCAGGGAGAGAATCCAACTCGCTGAACTTCTCTGGCCGCGAGTTCACAAACCACAACCCACTCTCGGACGGAGGGGTGCAGTAGAACCATTTCTGGTACCACCTGTGCACGGAGTCTCGTAGGGGTGGGAAGGGATACTCTTTCTTCTCCCTTATCCGAAAATAAATGCATCCGGCGGCGTTGGCGCTCTTCGACCACGCCGAATAGTAGAAGCATCGGAAGAGATCCACACTGGGATACACTCCGACGAAGGCTTCGCACAGGTGCTAGAAGATCGCCAGGATCAGGACAGCATTTGGGTGGAGATTCACCAACTCCAACCCATAGTGCTCCAAGATCCCCTTCAAGAACCGACTCTCAGGGAATCGGAACCCGCACCTCAGGTATTCTTCGAAAACCACCAACTCGCCCTCTTGAACGATTGGGGTTTCTTGATCTTTCCCCGCGGGTTGCCAGTTGATCAGCAATCTTGGGGGAAGGATCTCTTCCTTCTCCAGCGCCATCAGGCTCTCCTCCGTATGATGAACTGATCGGCTCCAAGATGTCATTTTTGGAAGAGATTGTGAGGGAAAAGCTGGTGGCTTTGGGGGCGATGGAAGATGAGGAACGAGGGTTTTGAGCGGTGGAAGTTCTAGGGCTGGAAGCTGGATGTGTGGCTTCCTCAAGAAGCTACCTGCACCTTTTATAGGCCCGAGGAGACGCTCCACTGAGGGTAACGTTCCATTGAATATTCTATTCATTTCCCATAATGGATGTTTTTCTCTGGTAAACCCGTTATGTGTTTCCCGCACTGAATCCGAAATGAAAGGCTTTCTTTGTTTCGAATTTGAGGATTAAAAATGGGCACAAAAATGTGAAAAGTTCTACAAAGGATTTTCGGAGGACATTTTCCTTCATGTTTCTTGTAAACTTTCACGAGTTGATCATAAAGATATTATATGATTCAACTGCTGGGCATATGGTTGTTTTTCGATAGGATTACTGTATTATCAGAACCATGTTTCTAATCGGATTCCAATTCTAGTCGAAGTGGTGGTCTGATCGAATTTCGGTTCTGATCGCGGCAACCTTCCAGATCGAATTTCAGATTCTAACCGTGGCTTCAAGTCTGACCGCAACATTAGTACTAGTCGCGGTGTGACTTTTTAAATGCGTTTCTGGTCGTAGTACTGAGACTTATCTGTGTATGAGTGGTCGTAAAAACACTATTTATGGTCATATTTTCACACAGAAATTATAAAGAGTCTCTATGTTATGTAAGGTAAAAGAAATCTTTATTTCTGACAATCTTTACATACAAAAGGAATACCGGCGACCAGAGCATTGACCTGATCCGAGAGAAGTTTACAAAGTTCTCCTAGGGACATGTTGTCGTCAGTAGGATCTACACTGACGACCCCAAGGGAACTAGCAACTACTCTAAGTCTATCTACATCATCCCTAACAAGAGACGCACTATTATCCCTAATCAAATCAGAGAGTTCTCGCTGCTGTCGAGCATAGTCCCTCTCCAGGCGGAATTGGTGCGCCTCTTCGTGGGATCTGTCAAAACAATCTGCCAAGTGCAGAATTACCGAAGACATCTCTTCGGTTTTCTTCTCCAGGGCCTCTTTTTCCCCTTGGAGAGTCTGTTCGAGGAGAGGAGGTTGAATTTAAGCAGGCTGGTCACTGGGGGCTCCAACAATTTTTGTCTCCTACATTTGCAGATGTTAGTTTTACTAACTATAATGACAAGCAAAGGGAGATGGAAGTAATTACCAATCCTCGCAAGTGACAGGTTGAAGTACTTCCCCTAGAAAGTAGATCACCCGATAAAGGTCGAGGATCATCAGATGGTGGAAGTGCAACCTTCCCACCAAAAGATTGTTCCCCAACACAAGTTGAGGATCATCTGGTCGTGGAGGTACAGCTTGCCAGCCGGAAAACTGATCACCCGAACAAAAACGGGGATCATTGGGATGAAATGGAGAAAACTGAGAAGAATGTCCCTCCAAAGGTGGAGATGAAGGTTCGACCTGCCGAGGTGCATGAACAGGAAGAACTACGGGAACTAAAGAAAGAGAGAGCAATGATGCATCTTTCACCTTTGTTCTGCTAGAGGATCCCTCGTCAAACTTGGATTTCTTCCTTGAAGGAGACAGATCTTTGGACATCTGTGAATCCTGCTCGAATTCAAGTGAAACTTCTTCTTGATCACTCTCAATCTCGATGATGTTTTGGTCTGCCATCGAGAAGTGTATGGAAGAGAAAGGAAGATGGCTTTGAAAGAAAAACTTGGCCAGGAGAAGAGTTGTGAAATTTTGAAGTCCAGAGGCTTCGGTATTTATAGCCGCTAAGGTGACGGTTCAGTTTTCAAACGCCTCGAGCTTTTAAAATATTTACAATTTTACCTCGGGTTAAAAAACATTTCTACGGCGCCATCATTACCCGTCACATATTACCCAGAGTCCGTCTCGGGGAATCAACCGCCACACTTAGTGCGCCACTAAGTGGAGGATTTGAAGCGTCGGGTTAAGTATGCGATGTAAGTCTTGAAATTTGAAGTAAACATGTCCCTTCGTTCTCTTCAAATTTGGGGGCTAGCTGACGAGGATTGATACCCGAGCTAGTTCAAATAAATACACGACTGGTTCTAGACAGATTCGAGCCAGATGAGTGTCTATTAATGCGAACTCAAGTTACTCCGAGAAGCACAATCATGTGGTCACAGGCTTTACGCGATCAGACCATATCTAGTGCGCGGTCAGGAGTTCGTATGCCATACGCAAACAGAAGACTGCAGATAGTGCGCGGTCAGGTAATAACAAGCAACGCGCGGTCAGAACACCTTCGACTAGGGGACACGGGATTGTTCTGTCCCTACAATAGGGATATCCCGAGTATCCAGAAGATCCTTCCACGCATGGAGACAATCGTCAGGAGGTTAATACGTGCGGCTATCCATGAATAACACGTGTTAAACTTGCATGGAGGTTAAAGGCAGTTGCCAAAACTGCATCCGAGCAACTGTTCGATGCCGTTATGTCTTGGCACCCTTTCGACCAGTATAAAGGGGTAATCCAATGCATCAAACAGGGCATCAGATGATTAGATCAAGGGATCAAGCAATCTAACACTCAAAGGATCAGAAGACAGTAGTCTAAGTTAGTTAGATTTCACAAGCCTTCCTGGCATTGTCTTGTATAAACATATAGGAAAGATCTTCATCTGTGAAGATACTTTTCCCTAGCTTTGTAACACTTTCTACTACACATAGTGAAATCCCAACAGGACGTAGGGCTATTACTCCCACCATCGAGGGCCCGAACCTGTATAAATCTTTCTGTGCTCTAGTTATCTTTGATTCATCATAGCTTCCCGGAGGGACACCCTAAAAGGTCTCACAACCTACAAATTATGCATAAGTTCGACTAAGGACCCCGAGTCCGAATCGTCGACAAAAACATTATGACTACCCACATGTACACGAAGATCATATCCGATGAACTTATACAACTTATCATGGATTATCTCTTTGCCTCACAATACCAGATCGAACTCAAGGTGAGAAGCGTGTCATCCTTGAATAGCTCGGTCCTTTCTTGATTTTGTAATGGACTAACCTTCACATAGTTGTCTCTCAACTATATTCAGTACGGTCATGAACTTTCTTAGTCTAATTACATCAAGGAGCCCAGAGATATCTCTCAAGATATGAGAGGGGCAAATTCCATCTCGATCATTCACTTTCAACCACATGGTTCATAACATATTTGTATGTCACCTTTATGACTACTCGGTTAAAAGTAGAGGTTGATGATACCAAGTATGCTACTACACATGTATGAAACTGTGATGATCTCAGGTCTAAAGATAAACCAAAATAACTATTAGAAACCAACTGATTGTAGGATCAAGGATGCCGACTAGAGGGGGTGAATAGGAGGCTTTTAAAAATTCTTTCCCCACTAAGCAATTTCAACAAGAATAATTGAGAGACCTAAATTATACAATGAGACTTAAAAGCAATTTAATCAACTAGTTGCATTCAATCAAATGAACTATTCAATAAGACATGCAACAATGGTAAATATAGCAATTGTGTCAAGATGAATGTAAAGCAAATATGAAATACGCAATTTAACACAATATTTTTACCGAGGTCTCGGAGACTCGCCCGGTCTCCCCTACTCCTCGTTGAAGCGCTCACTCGGAGCCTCGCTTCTATATCCACGAAGAATATCTCACTAGGGTTGCTCCTTCTCTACACCGGATAGGCGAGCACCACACCTTTCACCAGCTTTTGTCGGCCTCTCTGACAAACTTCAATGGAGAGATCGCGACTCTCCTCCGACACCGTCTAGGCGAAGGCGATCGCCAAGAGTAACAAGCCGGATGCGCTCACTTGAACAAATCTCGTGCTAGAAACTCAATGATGCAAAAGAGATGATCAACACTCTAGCACTAGCAAGCTAATGGAGATGAAGTGCACTAAACACTCACAAACTCTCCCACAAACTTTCTATCAAATCCACTAAGGATTTTGGGCTCAATTCTAGCCTCTAGATGCAATAACTCAAATGCAAATGACTTGGCTAGGTTTTCAGCTGATATATGAACTCTTTTAGCAGTCACAAATGAAGCCAAACACAAAGTATTTATAGCCGCAAAGAAAAACTAGCCGTTTGCAAGAAACCAGACCAAAATTGTACAGGCCGGACATTGTCCGGCCATTTTGGACAATGTCCAGTCAATAGAACCCAATAGTGACCGTTACTAACAACGGCAACCTTGTCAGTTACCGTTTCAACGAAATTTGTGAAGGCCGGACAAATAACATTTGTCCGGACAAAAACCCCGGACGAAAGAATTTGTCTCTGTTTGCAAGTTTAATTTTAATGCTCACGAGATTTACACAGGCCGGACAGATACTATTTGTCCGGACAAAAACCCCGGATGAAAGAATTTGTCTCTGTTAACTATCGGCTCAAACAAATTGTACAGGCTGGAAAATGTCCGGCCATATCGGACAAAGTCCGGCCTTCCTGGACAAAAAGGCCCGGACAGATGCAAATGTCTCTGGTTTCATTATGCAAAAGGCTGAAAAAATTTGTACAGGCCGGACAATGTCCGTCCATGCCCGGACAAAATTCGGCCACTGCACACTAACAGTAAAATAAGCATAACTTTTGATCCAAAGATCCGATTGAGGTGATTTTTAGCTTGTTGGAAAGATAACTCAGAGCACTACAATTTTGTCAAAAGGAGAAAGACCTAAAAATGCCTAAATATTTCTAGAAAACTCAAAAAATTTCCTATTACCAAAATGTCCAACACAAAAATCATCTCAAATGCAATTTAGGGTATTTGCACATACGGATTTGTTGTTTTCTCGCGGATATCTCAGCTAACACTCAGTGACGACCACAATCACACAGGTCTGATATCCGATCGAAAACAGGTGGTCGAGAGAGTTTGGTCGAGCGTACTCAAGCGAGCCGAAAACTGGTACAACCAGCTCGAGCTCCTACGACCACGCCCAAACCCTAAACAGAATGCCGCAAAACTAGCGACACGACCACGTATCAAGCACGGATACGATCAGAATGTGCAAATACATCCACAACCAGCTCTAGATAATAAACCAGAATAAATAGCTGGCGATCACGACTAAGTGCAGTTTTCAAAACATTTTCTCTAGTTCACACAAACTACACTTAGATTCTCTAGCAATGCAAGAGCGATAACGATACTACTGCAAGATGATATAAATGCATTTGAGCTTCCACACTAGATAGATTCAAACTACTAGTTTTCGACCCCTCTTAATAGTACGGTCAAACTAGCAAAAAGAAACCTATCAATCCGGTCTGTCTCTAAACACCGAGACCGGTAAAATCCTAAGAAAACAATCCTTAATCTTGGATTTTACCTTTGATGAAGTTCGACCTCGTGAAGCTCGACCACTTGACGCTTGTCCTTGTAAAGCTCGACCTCGCTAAGCTTGATCTTGCTCGAGATGATTCATATCGACTTCATCTGCTTCACGCCCTTGCTTGCTTTTATCCTGCAATCAAACCGAGACTACAATACGTACACTCAATGCACAACATTAGTCTCATATATGAGTCGTCATTAATCACCACTAGAGAAACTACTCCACACAAGAGTTAGCTCAACAATTTCTCTTTCTAGTGAAATGACAAAACCATATTCAACAATCAATATATGAGTACGAGATGAAATACAATCATATAGATCCGTATATGATAAGGACATACGCACACGATCTATACTGCTCATGTTATAATAAAGATAAGCAAAGATGACTGATATGATGAGCTCCCCCTCAACATGTGAATCGATATCAAATCCACTAATGGAGTCATCAACCTTTAGGATTTATCTCATGACATTTCGATTATGCAATCAGTACAAGCTTGATGCAATCACCGAGCTCCTCCTCTACATATGCATCAATATCAAACCCGCAACCGAGGAAAACATCCAATTCAGAGTTTACCGATAATCAATTCAATTTACTTGTGCTAAATCATGATTTATCTACGTTTTCATTTAATCATCAAATCTGACATTCTCCAGATTAACTTTAATCATCATGGATTTATCCAAATAGTCATTAATCATCAAAACCTAGATACTTAGATCTACCTAGATCCAACACTGACGACACATAAAAAACTCAACAGTGTCTCAAGATGGGTCAATCCAACTAACATGTTCTCCAACATGTGTCTACAACGTTGACTTGATATCTCATATCTATAGTCCGTAAAACTTGACTATCAATCAATGATCGTACTCACTTATCTTGCATTATTATTCCATGTAATGCCGAAAGTCAGGGATGTTAGAATAAGTATCACTGATAATGCCGACAACACATATATCTAATAAAGGCTTCCACGAATAAGTCACATACTTGTTTGATCAATAAAAGTGATACTTTATTCAAGGAATGAAATAACATTTTATTCGTAACAATTCATAAACATATCATGATACAATCATTCCTATGATTGCCTCTAGGGCATATCTCTATCAATAGTTACATTCAATTTTTTCAGGATATCAAAAGATTTGTCATTAGAATTAGACTGGAGGTAACAACTTGGAAATGATGGAGTCGGTTTAGAAACATGTGTTACCTCATTATTACCTAATTCTGTTTCTTTTGATTATTCATCCTTATCGAGGTCGTCTACCGGCGCAAGTGGATCATCGTGCTTAAGTTCGGTCATCGGCGTCAAATCCTTGGTAGGTGTCTTCGTTGGTTCCAGTTGCACCTTCTCTTTTTGAAAGTTCCTGCACCATTCAAATCAACAGTATCAACGCAAGATATAACATTAATATGTTCAGAATCACAATGGTTGATAGGTTGAGAAGGAAGAGAGTTAGAAATCATTTGGTGCGGGATTGGCCATTCGCACGAATTGAGTCTCAAGCATGCGAACGTGCGTAGAAATGGAGTCGATCTTCTGGTTCAGTGCAACCTTTTCCTTCTCTTGATTTGCTAGAAAATCTTCTGGCATGCACTCGATGTTGGATTGTCAGGTTGATTTTGTCGTTGATGTGGTGGCCAGTACGATGGTTGTTGTTGTTGTTGTTGTTGCTGAAACGATGGCCATGGTGCTTGGTACGACTGTTTTTGTTAAGGGAGTTGGTGCTGCGGTTGGATCAGTCCTGATGCACGTGTTCATTCCCCCATTGCGTGTAGTTCTGTGTCATGCCTTCAATTAGATCGTACGCTAGCTTCGTCCAAACTTTTGTTCATGAGTGCACCGCCAACTATGGTGTCAACAGTCATCCATGCCATGTAATTCAAAGTGTTATAAAACATTTGAACTACAAGCCACTTTTCCAGGCCGTGGTGTGGGCACGACCTTAAAAGTTCCTTGTACTGCTCCCATGCTTCATAGACTAATTCTCCTCCCTGCTGAGTAAAACAAACAATCTGGTTCTGAATATATGCAGTTTTAGATGGAGGAAAAAATTTATTGAGAAAAATGCGTGAGAGTTCATCACAAGTTTCTATTGAAGCGGGTAGTAGCGTGTACAACCATACTCTCTCCTTATCTCGAAGAGAAAAAGGAAAGAGACGAAGTAGTAGTGCATTCTGCGAAACTCCATTAATTTTAAAAGTATCACAATGTTCAAGAAAAATATAGAGATGCAGTGAAGGATCTTCAGTGGCAAAACCACTTAATTGACTTTGTTGTATCAGATTCAATAGTGCAGGGTTAATTTCAAAATTATCTGTTTCAATTGTTGGTCTAAGAATACTTGACTGAAACCCCGTGCTAAACGAGATTCCATGATCCTTCAATCTCTTTTGTTCACCCATCTTTGGTGATTCGGCTTCCTCCGGTGTTTGATTGTCCAATGTGGCTTGTTCTTGATTGTATCAGATGCACTTCCAACCTATAGGGATTAGTTGTGCACAAAAAGAAGAAAAAGAAAAATAGAAGCAAGATTGAGAAGTGAGATTGACTTATATCAGCGAAAATTAATCTAAAAAGATGAATTACCATTGCTCCCCGGCAACGGCACCAAAAACATGATCGCACCTAAAACAGTGTGATTGTGTAATAACCGCAAGTGAACGGTTGAACATTAAGCACTTGAGGGTTGAATTCAACGAGGAACAAGCGTATTCATCTTTCTAGCTTAATGGATCACTGATAAAGTCTAAACGAGTTGTGGGTGTGTTTTTCTACAACTAAGCTATCAATCTAGAGTTTGCAAGCTGGAATGAAAATCTAGGGTTTTGGGAGTTCCATAACCATCCGGCATAATTCTATCCAAGGTCTAAGGATTGTAAGTTAATTTCATTTGTTTTCTAAGATAGATTAAGTTGTCAGTATGTTCGCTGGTACAATAGTCAGATAATCGCTTCCACTATCATGTTTTGCCAGAGCCTCTCTCCTGTTCAGGATCCCGTGTCAAAGCGCTAAAGACTCAAGAACTCCCCTAAATTCTTGTTAAGACTCAACTGTTACGTCTGTTGCCGAAACAAGAATTTAGGGTTTGGAGGAAAAAACATCATGAAATTACTCCAAAACTTGAAATAAAGACCGAGGGAAAATCACGCTTTTCGGATTAGGTCATCCCTAACCCTAGAAGGAATCTACTTGCTAAAAACCAAAATAATGCAGAAATAAGAATAACAATTAAATAAAAACTCACTTGATTGCTTGTAAATTGAAGTTGCCGTCCTTGCCGGCTTACAAAAGCAATAAAATAGAGAAGGGGGCTCTTCTAAAAAAATTGAACTAAAACTACTCTAAACTACCTAAGGAAGCATGTCTACTTCAGCCAAAAGTTTCTCTATTATAGTACATTAATAAACGTGTCCAAAAATAACTCTTTGACGTGCATGCAACGAAGTTTGACATCAAACGGTGCAAGAACAAACGAATCTAAGTCAAAATCGACCAGATTTGACCAGTTCTAGTCCAACTCGGCTACAACCGACTTGTTCCAGATCCAACATGACCAAAACCGACCAGTTCCAGATCAAACACGACCAGATTCAACCACAAACGACCAGTCCTTATCAAAGATAATTAAAACCAACTAGATTCGACCAGGTTTGCACCTTCGAATCCGAGTCGAACACGATCAGGACACGTGGTGCAATCTTGACCGCGCACGTGTTGTGACCGAAATCGTCTCGAACACGACCAGTTGATCGTATTCGACCAAGACTCATTTCGGCCAGACACTCAAATTCGATCAGGACTCAAACTCAACCAGCTGTGTATGGATGAGGATTTTTGACGCCAAAATGTATTCGACCAGGAGTGTGCTCGTGGAGTACTCGACCAGGAGTTTTTTTGTTGTCCAGTTTGTTTTCTTGGTTGTATAGGCTCAAATGTGGTCGAAATCATCCCAAATTTGGCAGGTTTGATCCCTGAAACATGATGAACACAACCGTGAGAGAAACTTGTAAAAATAATCAAATTTTACACATAAAATGTGGCATCAAAGGAGTTTTAAGCATGAATTTGCACGTTTTTTATACTAAATCTAGGGTGAAAATGCTACCAAGTTAGCACTTATCAAGTCTCTACATGAGATTGAAAGAGTGTTCAACTATCATTAGTAGACTTTTTTCCCGCAGATTTAGATCTTTTGTACCAATAAGTCTCCTATGCTTATGATGTAAAGGTGCATCAGTGGATGTACCACTCTTTATGATGCATTTACTATAGGTATATATGATTTATTCACTCATTTATAATCAGTAAATGCATCCAGCAGATTATTTACTAAATTCTAAAAATTATATTTTGAACTCTAGTTCAACTGACTAGTTCATGGATCTAGATATTGAAGATCTCTTTCATCCCATGAAATTTCATAGAATTTTAAATTTGGGCCTTTGTCTCCCTAATGTGGGGAAATAATCTTTATCAAATATATAATCAATGTACCGAGTCTTAGAAAGATCCCCTGTCATAGGCTCAAGGTATTTAATAATTAATGAAGTGTCATATCCAACATATATACCCTTATAGATGTATTTTGTGGTGGTCAAATTGGCATATCTATTGCACAACCAAGAATACCATGCACTAGCTGCTAAGGGGAATAATCATGATATGTAGTGGGCCGGATTTATATTAATGTAATGCTATGCAAAATTTCATGTCCCCCAACTATTAGTTGGTAATTTAGAATTCTGTAGTAGAGATATATCAATCAGTATAATTCACTTAATAAAAAATTCTATTAGGCCATTTTGTGTGTGGACATAAGGTACTAGATGCTCTACTTTTAGCCCAAAACCATAGAGGAGTCCATCAAGTGAAAGTATCTATCAAAATAATAAAGTACTCAAAAGGTCTAACTTGCCTTTTGCACACGCATCACAAGTTCTTCAGAATTAGGAATGTTAATATATTGAATATTATGGTCAACAAAATTTTTTTATAATCCAGCAGATCATATTTTGCATAGGGTGACTCATGTCATAATTTGAAAGAATTTAGATCTTTAAATTTTAAAACTCATTGCAACATATAATTCATTAGGTCAAATATAGATATAATATAACCTTGAGAAGAATGATGAGAACTTTTCAACAAATTATTTTTAACATCCGACTAATTTTGTAATGAGAAGATATTTACTATCATTCTCGATGTTGGTTTCAATATTGTCGAGGGATTGTCTCAACACATAAATTTATTTGTTAGTGAAGAAGCATGTGTGTGTGAACAAAGCAATCAAGAACTGCACAAGAATATAAACACAAGGGATTTTCACAGGTTCAGGCAGAGTGGATCTGACCCTACGTCCTGTGGCACTACCCTAGCGCTCTACGATGGAGCAAAAAGATCCAGAGGTTCCATAGCTATACTGTAAAGAAGATACAGTGATAGTCAAGTGCAGAGTAAGGAAACTGGTTCTTTACTGAGTGCTAGAGGGTGGTTACAGGAGCGCTGGAATAGATAAAACCTTGCTCTCGAGTAGTGGAAAATTATGTGGATCTCTAGAGTTTGATGTAGTGATTCTTTTACATCCTCATTGCCCCCTTCTCCTCTACATCATCATCTGTATTTAAGGTAGGTCATCGCCAATTCTTCCTCGTGAGTAATTGGGATATGGCAAGGTTTTGGGTAAAATCCTCTTAATCTGTTATGATTGACCTTAATTCAGACGCCAAATCTGAAGAACATGGCAGGAATCCTTATCTGCAGAAGAATCGTGGGTTCGAAATGGTCGGTTGGGCTGATAGGTGGGACCATGGCGTCAGTGGCCAACAATTTCTTCGAATGAATGTTCGCCACGTGTATAGTAGCGATGATTTTTCCCAAACAAATATAAAAATCATTTGCTCGGATGTCTTTAAAACTAAAAAAGGTGCACTTTGATTTAGAATACAATAAAACATCTTTTATAATTATTTCTATACCCATAAGGAGGATCAATGAAACTCTTCCAGAACCCATGATCAACATATTGTTATTTGTAGTTATTGTTACACTCTCTTTCTTTTCTACTAGAGTTTGCAAAAAAACTCTATTCTTCAGGATAGTATGTGTGGTACAATTGTCTACCAGGCATAGGACTCACTTATTCTCTATAAGTTGTATATACTTGGTATTCTTAAAAAAATAACAGGTGCAAATTAATGAAGTAAAACTAAAATATGGCTCAAAACATAACTAAATGGTTCAACAAGAAAACACAAAATATATATGTCTGACATAACATTGCAAAGGTTATTGAAAAATAAATATGGTGAAATGAGATTATTCATAATGTCCATAATCCTCGAACTCGAACTTCAATAGATTGTCGTCATGATCATCATGTGAAGTCATGTTTGTTTCAGGCAAATCTGTGTAATGTGACTCACTTTTAATCTCATTGCTCTTTTTGTTTTCCATCATCCTTTTATAAGTTTCGACCAAGTATTTTGGTGTACGACAGGTGCGAGTTGATGACCCTCATATCCACACCTATAGCAAATTTGCTTCAGGTATTTAGTTTGCTTACTTGGTTTATTGGCATGAGATTTTCCTTTGTTTTGATGTTTTTTATGACTCTTGATTTCACTCAGTGTTGCAAAATGTGGCCTCGGCAGCCACCTCGGTGGCACCTAGGCGCTCGGTGGTGACCAGCTACAGCAATTACGCCCAAATTGGTAGCCTGGGCGGTCGTGTCTCCCAAGCGGTCAAAGTCGATCCTCAGCAGCGCAAGGCGGCGCGAATCAGAGCTAGGCGGAGGAATAAACAGTTAAAAAACTTACGCGTTAGGGTATTTCTTTTCTCAACTTCTCTCGGTGTCCCGTTGACGAGGATTGTCACCCGGGTCACTTCTAATAAACTTTTGGTTCAAGACAGGTTCGAACCAGACATGTATCTAGCAATGCGAACTCAAGTTATTCTGAGGGGCATCGCCATGAGGTCGCAAGCTTTACGCGATCAGGTCGCGGGCTTCGTGCGATCAGGTCGACAGTTTTGCGCGGTCAGAAGTTCGTATGCTATACGCGAACTGGATATCCGGGATGTTGCGCGGTCAGCCCACATTCCGCGGTCAGGACATTCTCGACCAAGGCGCTTGGAGTTTATTCGGTTATCCATATGACAGGATATTCCAAGCATCCCGAGGATTCTTCCACGTTGAAGATCAACCGTCAGAGGTTAATATATGCAGTTATCCATGATTAACACGTGTTAATAACCTCCGTGGAAGTTAACAGCAGTTCTCCAAAAACTGCATCCAACCGTTTGGTGCAGTTTCTTCATATGGCACCCTTTCGACCAGTATAAAAGGGTGGCATAGAGGTCCGAGGGGGATCATCCAATCCATTTGGAAGAACAAGACTCCTGATACAAGTGAGATACAACGTATCTCAACCACTCAAACAGCCAAGTCTACGGCTTAGATTAGATAATATTCGCAAGTCTCCTAGAGCTTCTTTTTGTACACTTACATAGGAAAAACTTTCGCCTATGAAGGTTTCTTCCCGCTAGTTTGTAAACATTTATCACATATAGTGAAATCCTAACAGGACGTAGGGCTTTTACTCCCACCATCAAGGGCCCGAACCTGTATAAAACCTCTCTGTGCTCATGTTCTCCATTTTTCTACATACCTTCCCGGAGGGTCATCTTGAAAGGTCTCACCATTACAAATTTTGCATAAGTTCGGCTGAGGACTCCGAGTCCGAATCGTCGACAGCTGGCGCCCACCGTGGGGCCTTTCTCAAGGCGTCCTAATTGAAATTCGGAGGTTCGCTGAAACATGGCTGGAGCATATGATTCCGAGAACGATTTCGATCTCGAGGATTATGCCCATATACCAATGCCTTCTCCAAGCGATCCTGTTCCGATGGAGGAGGTCGAAGGCCAGAATCTTCCACAGGTTGAATCGTCTCTCCAGGTCATGTCAATCGACCAGGGAGCAACTGGCGCAAGGTCAGAACCCACGGAGGTTCTTAATGTACTAGGAGATGAATCCGGCCCGTCATACGACCCCGCTGAGGGAAAATATGATGATGACCCGGAAATTAGCCCAGGAAGGTTCGACCCTGATAACCTTCACCGTCTCTTTGATTTCGAGTCCGACTCGGAACAAACTAAGATGTTTTCCCCATCGGCAACCTCTCTCCCTAGGCAGTTTGCTGCGCTGTCGGAAGAAACTCCCGATCAACAGGCTGCCAGGGAAGAACAAGATCGCAAACGGAAGGAGGATCAAGATCTCGAGCAACAAAACAACGAATTGCGCAGAACTGCCCTGGAGGCTCTTCAAGATGCGCAGGCTCGTTACGATGCTGCTCCGAGTTCTTCTCGACGGTCGCGTGGTCGAAAACGTGACCAGACCCCTTCTTTGCCACCGGAGCGTTTCCCAGTGGACAAAGAAACAATAACACCTGGTGCCCCTAGGAGAAGTACCCATGGTCGACTGCGATCTATCGCGGAAGTCATGCGTAATTTTCCTCCTACGGTCACGGATGCGCAGAAACCGGCCTTTTTTAGGATCCTGGCGGAGAGACTGGATGAGGTCACATCCGAGGCGACCCCAACGGCATCCTCCCGCTCGGTAACGCATTCCCGTGAGCGAGATGGTCCTCATTCTGGTTCCGGCCGGCGGAGTTACCCGCCGCTCGTACCGTCCCGACAGGACAAATACCGGCGAATGCAGGATTCTCGTAGTAGGGATCGAGTTCCTGTTCACTCTCGTTTGGGACCACGAGTAACCTCGCCATTGCGTGAAGTCGCTCGAGACCCAACCGAGAGTCACAGGGCGATTCACGGTCCTTACGTTGGTTGTAAAGCTTTTTCGCCAGACCTACGAGCAGTCGTTTGGCCCGATAAGTTTTGACCAGGGGCCATTGAGAGGTTTGATGGAACTCAGAACCCATCCGAATTCCTTCAGATCTATATTACGGCCATCCAAGCGGCAGGAGGCGATGACAAAGTCATGGCCAACTACCTGCCTACAGTCCTCACAGGACCGGCGAGAACCTGGTTGTTTAATCAGCCTGAGGGTTCCATTTACAATTGGGAAATGCTATGCGATGCCATCCTCAGCAATTTCCAAAATTGTTACCAAAAGCCGGGTAAGGAGGACGACCTTCATCGGCTGCGGCAAACTTCGACCGAAACACTTCGGCAGTTTGTCAAGAGGTTTGTCGGGGTGAGGAATACCATCCCGAACATATCTGATGGCTCCGTAATCAGGGCATTTAAGCATGTCGTTCGATACCGGAGATTCACTGAAGACTTGCTTATCCACCCTCCTCGATCAGTGGCCGATCTGTTCGACATGGCTGATCGATATTCCGATGCAGCCGAAGCGGTCGAATGGAACCGGATGGTCAACAAGGGGGACCTACCACCCCAACCAGGCTTCAAGGACACCAGGAAAGAAGATTCAAGCAAGAAGCCGGAATCTTCATCGGGTGGGAAGTCAAAGAAGTCGAAGAGGAACCGCTCTGGACAGTACCGCGAGGTCGCAGTCGCAGAGAAGCCACCTTCGACCAAAGGTAATAAGTCTTCATTTAAAAGTAAAACTGCCTCTGGTGGTCGGGATTCCGACCAGCCAGAAAAATCCACTAATCCGCAGGAGGGCAAGAAGTGGTGTCCACTCCACAACTCCGCAGGCCACGACCTCAAAAACTGCAGGAGTTGGTTGAAACAATTGGACGATTTCTACCAAGGAGTTGGGCCAATGCCAACCTTACCACCTAAAGAGCAGGCGTGCGAGATTAGAGACGTCGACGGAGACGAAGAAATGGCTTACCAGGTACCTCAAAATCATGTTAATGTCATTTTCGGGGGTTCTTCCTCTTTCGTTTCCAAAAGGCAGTTTAAAGCCTTTTACCGAGAAGTTAACCAAACGGAGACATCCCTTGGTGAACCTCAATACCCCCGTTGGTCGGATATGCCTTTGACGTTCGATCGCGCTGACTGTCCTGTGGGGCTAACCCGACCATTGAGGCTACCTCTGGTCATTACCCCAATCATCAGTAACGTGAGAGTCGAAAGGGACCTGATTGACGGGGGAAGTTCCCTTGATCTTTTATTGGTCAAGGCACTCGACGAGATGCAAATTCCTCGTTCAAAGATCAAGCCCATAATCCATCCGTTTTATGGGATAATCCCAGGCCCCTCCATGATGCCATTGGGACAAGTGGTCCTCCCGGTCACTCTAGGAGAACCAGACAACTTCCGGACAGAATTGGTTACTTTTGATGTAATCGATTGTGACTCAGCTTATAATGCAATCTTTGGCAGGCCGACTCTTGCTAAGTTCATGATGGCAACGCACTATGCTTATCAGTGCGGGAAATTGCCTGGCCCCAAAGGTGTCATCTCAGTCCGAGGCAGTCGCAACGTGGCACTCACGTGCGACCGGCTATCTTTGGAGATGGTCGATCAACTTCGCCTCCGGGACGCTCAGGTCGTCACTATCGCCGCTGATGCGATCAAGGCTGCTCGTCAACCGGATGAAAAACTCAAACAAGTTCCTTTGTACCCAGATGATCCATCCAAGACAATTCGGGTCGGATCAGCTTTGGATGACAAATAGGAACTCGACCTCGTTGCTTTCCTCCGGGCTAACGCAGACGTGTTTGCGTTGAAACCGTCCGACATGCCCGGTGTCCCAAGGGAAGTAATTGAGCACAGGTTAGCAATTCGACCTGGACAACGACCAATAAAGCAAAAGCTCAGGCGTTTTGCTGCTGACCGACAGGAAGCCATCCGAGAAGAGTTGGACAAACTCTTACAGGCCGGGTTTATCCGCGAAGTGGA
The DNA here is from genome assembly GCA_019359835.1 of Pharus latifolius. Taxonomy (NCBI): domain Eukaryota; kingdom Viridiplantae; phylum Streptophyta; class Magnoliopsida; order Poales; family Poaceae; genus Pharus; species Pharus latifolius. The sequence continues at coordinate 39,433,638 of CM033325.1, forward strand.
TCACCCGGAATGGCTCGCCAATCCGGTCATGGTCCGCAAATCAAATGGCAAGTGGCGCATGTGCGTCGACTACACTAGCCTCAACACTGCCTGTCCGAAGGATGACTTTCCCCTTCCCCGCATCGACCAGCTGGTCGACTCGACTGCGGGTTGCGAACTGATGAGTTTTCTGGACGCTTACTCAGGATATCATCAAGTTAGCATGGCAGAAGACGATGAAGAGAAGACTGCCTTCATCACCCCGTTCGGCACATACTGCTACGTCAGAATGCCGTTCGGTCTCAAGAACGCAGGTTCCACGTACCAGCGCTTGATGCAAAAGACCTTTCTTTCCCAGATAGGGCGTAATCTCGAAGCATATGTAGACGATTTGGTTGTAAAAAGTACCAAGAGATTGTCTCATTTGGACGATCTCGCTGAAACCTTCTGTAATTTAAATCGCTTTGGAATAAAATTAAACCCGGAGAAAGGTTCTTTCGGGGTTTCTTCAGGAAAACTCCTTGGTTTTCTTGTGTGTTCCAGGGGCATTGAAGTTAATCCTGAGAAAATTAGGGCTATTGAACAAATGAGATCGCCCTCAACCATGAAGGATGTTCAACGCCTGGCTGGTCGCATGGCGGCTTTAAGTCGTTTTATATCACGACTAGGCGAAAGGGGATTGCCTTTCTTCAAAGCCTTGCGGAAGCATCATAATTTTACATGGTCAAATGAGGCCGAAAAAGCATTTCAGGAGGTAAAAACATATCTATCCAGTCCGCCAGTATTGGTGTCTCCCGACAAAGTAGAACCACTGCTTCTTTACCAAGCGGCCACACCGCACGCGGTCAGCGCTGTTCTGATCGCAGATAGGGAAGGAATACATAGACCCGTCTACTATGTGAGCGAGGTACTTCATGGTCCTAAGGAGCGCTACCCTGAGGTCCAGAAGATACTTTACGCGCTACCGATGGCTTCCCATAAGCTACGACATTACTTTCAAGCGCACAAGATCACAGTACCCTCCTCTTTTCCTTTGGGGGATATTGTCCGAAACCCAGAGAAATCTGGTCGAATCGCCAAATGGGTGGTCGAACTCGGTGCCTTCGAGATCCATTTCACGCCCCGCACGGCGGTTAAGTCTCAGGTTTTGGCTGACTTTGTGGTCGAATGGACCAACCCTGAGCCACCCGTGCAGTTGGCAGAGGAACTGGAGTGCCCCGATTACTGGACAATGTACTTTGACGGCTCCCGTAGTTTTCAACACTCGGGGGCTGGAGTAGTCTTAGTTACGCCCCAGGGCGAACAGCTTAAGTATGTCATTCAACTACACTTTGTTGCGACTAACAATGCAGCAGAGTATGAAGGTCTTCTTGCAGGGCTCCGGGCAGCAAAATTCCTCGGAGTCCGTCGATTAGTGGTGAGGGGAGACTCACAACTGGTCGTAAACCAGGTAAACAAGGAGTACAGCACCTCCGATGAGACAATGTCTCATTACCTGGGGGAAGTGAGGAGATTGGAAAAACACTTCAGTCATTTCGAAATCCAATACATCCCGCGAAAGGACAATATTCTCGCAGACCAATTATCCAAAATTGGGTCCTCACGCTCATCCGCTCCGGCAGGAGTGTTCATTGAACACTTGGACCGTCCTTCGATCATGACTTCGGTCGAGGATGATCCGGTAATAGCCTTCGTTACCAACCTTGGTCAGGAACAAAATTGGACTCATCCATTGAGGGTCTATCTTGAACATGGGACCCTACCCGAGGACGAAACCGGAAGTGATCGGTTAATTCGAAAAGCGCGGCTGTACAAACTCATAGATGGGATTCTGTACAAGAAGGGTACCCAAGGAGTATTCATGCATTGTATATCTCAGGAGGAAGGAAAATCCCTCTTGAAAGAAATACATGACGGTGTATGCGGTGCGCACGCGTCATATCGGACACTGGTCGGAAAGGCTTTTCGACAAGGATTCTACTGGCCTTCGGCACTTGATGATGCCAAACATATGGTCAAGACGTGTCCCCAGTGTCAGTTCCACGCAAGGCAAGTTCATCAACCTGCCTATGCGTTGCAAACCATTCCTCTCGCATGGCCATTCGTGGTCTGGGGGATGGATATCGTCGGTCCTATGCCACAAGCGGTCAATGGATACAAGTTTCTATTCGTAGCCATTGACACATTTACAAAGTGGATTGAGGCCGAACCAGTACGAAACATTACCGCATCAGCCGCACAAAAGTTCTTCCATAAGAACATTGTGGCACGATTTGGTGTTCCAAACCGTCTCATCACAGACAATGGTTCTCAGTTCGCCAGCGGTCTTTTCCTGGACTACTGCGATCAGGTTGGGACCAAGGTGTGCTTTACTTCTGTGGCACATTCACAAAGCAATGGTGCCGTAGAACGAGCCAATGGGCAAATACTGCAAGGCATTAAAAAGCGTGTCTTTGATCGCCTTAAGACCCGCTCGGGGGCTTGGGCAGATGAGCTCTATACCGTTCTATGGGCATTACGGACTACTTCTAGTCGAGCCACCGGTGAGACACCCTTCCATTTGGTCTATGGGGCTGAGGCTGTATTGCCTATGGAAGTAAGTATTGGTTCTGTTCGGACAGATCAATTCGAACAGGTTAATCAGTCCGAACAACGGGCGCAAGATCTCATCCTCTTAGAAGAACGGCGTGATCGCACCCTGGTTAAATCCGCGGCATACTTGCAGACTTTACGCAGGTATCACAGTAAAAAGGTGCGACCACGTGATCTCAACGTGGGCGACTTGGTTTTACGAAAAATTCAAGACCAGTCTAATCGCAACAAATTCTCCCCAAAATGGGAAGGTCCTTATACTGTTGTCTCAGTGCCACGAACAGGATCGGCGCGATTAGCTATGGAGGATGGTCGGATTTTGTCCAATACTTGGAACATCGATCAACTTCGCAAGTTTTACGTGTAAGTATTCCAATCACTTTTTTCCTGTTCAATTAGCATCTTTTCATAAAATAAAAATATGTTTTGCTTTCATACAATGAGTTTTTCTCTTTAAGCCCGTATCATATGCATTCGACCTGGGGCTGACCGCCGACGGTCAGATCATTACAGCGATCTAATCGGATTCGCTGGTCAATATCATGACCACTTCCAGATAAGTCACTCCTAAATAAGCCGTTTCTCAGCGCATACGGGGCTATCTGGCAAGTCCTAGGTCATCTAAGTGGCTACCAGTTCGCAATAAGATTAGACGTTACATTGATCCTGATCGTTGGTTTAAAACGCACATCCCTGGTCGTTACGCTTATGTTTTCTCCTCTGCTTATAACACTAAGGCTTCAGTATTCATAAGCAGAGGCGGGGGCTAGGGGGGATGTGCTTATAGTATGGAACTCATAATATAAAATTGTAAAATATGTACTTTCTGTCAAAAATGGTATTTTACATACATTGCATTATACACAATTGTTTGGATACAAAAATAAGGATCATTCGATCCCCAGCTCAGTCAGGAGCCTGTCTACGAAGGGCTTGATCTCCTCCATGACAGCATCAAGCTGCTCTTCACTCTCAATCTCAACCGGTCCCACCAGTGGATTCAGATCTGCATCTGGGCCATAGTGGAGTCGAATCCGGCTTAGCATAGCAGAAGCGGCTGACCGAACTCTGGTTCTGATCACCTCTTCTCTTCGCTGTGTATCCTCAGGGAGATACTCGAGAAGTGACTCTGCTTGAGCTATAACTAGGGCAGTCCAGTCTTCTTGGCTGAGATCGTCTCGGGTGGTTTCGACCACGTCAGCCTTCAGAAGGTAAGCCACCGTCTTCAGCTTTTCAAAGACTGAACGGCTCAGCTTCCCAATTGCCCTTGTGGAGGCTTCAATAGAATCCTGGAGGAGTTTATTATCCGCACTGAGCTGTTTTATTTGACCTGCTTGCGCTGCAACAAGGGAAAAGGTTACTCGCATATTGCTAAGACAAGCCTTCCTAGCTCAGGAGGTGACTTACCAGCAAGTTGCGACCGTAGTCTGTTATTTTCGATCTCTTGGTTTCTCACCACTGAGAGCGAATGGAGCTTCACTGTGGCCATTTCCTTGTCCTGCAATGCCACCTTCCTGTAATAAAACAGAAGGAATGGTCATAACCAATTTATACATCTATAAATTGACGAATGATGATCCTTACTTGCGCAAGCTGTCTCGTTCTCTTTGTATGGCCACCATGCTCGCCGCCGTGGCACGTGACTGAGCCATCATCCGGGATAATTCCTGTGATGCAAAAAAGGGAGTGAAAAGTGTCCTATGTGTAATTCGGGACATCCAGAAAGGGATTCATCATACCTTCATAAATTTCTGCAGAGAGGCATCTTCCGGACTAATTGGAAGATTTGTCGAAGGCCCCAAAGTGCTTACAGCAGGGACAGTAGGAGGAAGTGCCTGCTGAGTATTGCTTCCAGTCGCCGGCGACTGCGACTGGGTCCTCGTATTTGTTTCTCCCTCTGTGACTCGGACGACTTCCTGGGCCGAGGGGGTGGAGCGCTCCTCACTGGGGGCTCCTGCACCAGCAGTAACTTCAACCCTTCCCGAAGCGGTTGGAGGACTGGGTGCTATTTCTTTCCGTCTGATGGAGGAAAAGAAAAATCAAATGGTAACGGTTCGTGACCATCATTTCTGATACAACCAGGATGAAGGTTCTTACCTTAATTGAAATCCCACTAGCTTTTGGGATCTCTGAGAAGGTTCTTCTTGAGCGCGGGGACGAGTATCGTCCGCCCTGATCTTACGCTTGGAAAACAAAGGCCCCCTTCCCTGTGTGTCTTCCCCTATGAACATTTTTTCAAGGGAAAAATAAAGGCTGACAAGAAGGATCGTTACCTGGGCAGTTGATCCCATTGGCGACGACCCATCCAAGGATCTCGCTGTCTCCTGTGATCCTGTAGCCGGTACCTCATGTGTAACCGCCGCAGGATCTTGAACAACCACCTCCGCTCCTGTCTGCGGAGGAGAAGTATTTTCCTCCCTAGGACTCGCGGTAGTCGCCGGGAGAAGCTCTTCTCCCTGTATAAACATTGACTTGTCAAAATATACAGAAGGAATTGAAGAAAGTATGACCATAAGGAATCCTTACCAAGGTCGTCCTTTCGACTAGGGAAGCGGAGACAATCAACCCTGAAGCCTCGGGGGCTTCAGGAACTGGGAGGTCATCCGCGATCCCAATATTTTCCGCGGTGGCAGGATCTGCCACGACCATCTCTTCAGTAGCAGTGGTCTCTGCGGGGCAGTTTGGAGCATCACCGGATGGGAGGTCCGCGATCTTCCTCCTCCGAAGGACCAGAGGAACATCATCCTCTTCCTCCTCGCTCCCCTCTCCCTGTACGACGAAGAAGTGATTCCAATCTGCGCCTGGTAAAACAGAAGGGATGTGATATCTTACCGCCGTCTTTTTTGCGGTAGGAGGAATGCTCCGTGAAGACCCCTCCCCGGGATTTGGCTTGGCCTTCTTGGGGGCAGGACTCTTTGTCCTGAGTCTTTGGGAGACCTTCTTCACGTTCTTCACCGTTGGCTTCCCAAGAGAGCCGACGTTCTCACTCGGGAAAGTCGTCTCGGCGAACCTTCCTAGGAGCTGATTCACATTTCCGATGGAATTGTTTAGCGCTGGACATGCATATGACCTGAAAAACGGAAGCCAGATAAAGAATGTACCTTTCGGCATTCCTGTTTAAGGTCGTCGCCAGCGTGAATCAGGCTCTGTGGGCGAGGCGATCCCTTAGGGCCCTCTACATCGGCATTGTAGGCCCTAAGGAGGGAGTTGGTCCGCCTCTCAATTTCAGACGAAGGCAGGACTGTTCCCAAATTCGAGTCAGAATTTGCGCAATTCAAGAATGACAAAGCTCAGCGCCAAAGAAATAAATACCTTTACTGTAGTCCAAGGTACTGTCCGCCATGGACCTAATCTCCCATGCCGGATGAGCCCTTTCGCGCAGAGGACTCACCCGATTCTTCACAAAGTCTCGAATGACATCTCGAGCTGTCAACCCTTGATTGACCAAGTGAAGGATCGCCTCGGCATGCTTCGAAAGCTCCAAGTTCATCACCGGGGGAGCATCTAACTCGCTCGACTTCTCTGGTCGCGAGTTTTCAAACCACAGGCTGCTCTCAGACGGTGGAGAGCAGTAGAACCACCTTTGGTGCCACCCGTGCACAGAGTCTCGCAGGGGTGGGGAGGGATACTCCTTTTTATCCCTCAGCCGGAAGTAGATGCATCCGGCGGCGTTGGTACTCTTTGACAACGCCGAGGAGTAGAATCGCCGGAAAAGATCCACGCTGGGATACACTCCGACGAACGCCTCACAGAGATGCTGGAACACCACAAGGATCAGCATCGCGTTGGGGTGGAGGTTAATCAATTCCCACCCATAGTGCTCGAGGACATCTTTGAGGAACCGACTCTCAGGGAATCGGAACCCGCAGCGCAAGTACTCTTCAAAAACCACCAACTCGCCCTCTTGGACGGTTGGGATTTCTTGGTCCTTCTCCGCGGGCCGCCAGTTGATGAGCAACCGCGGAGGAAGGATCTCCTCCTTCTCCAACGCCACTAGGCTCTCCTCAGAGTGATGAATGGATTGGCTCCAGGATGCCATTTTTGGTGGAGAATCAAAGGAAAAGTTGGCAATTTTGGGAAGACGAAGGCTGAAGAAAATGAGGGTTTTGTGTGGCGGGAATGATGAGGGTTTTTGGCTGTGTGGCTTCTTTGAGAAGACATCTGCTCTTTTTATAGACCCAAGGCAGCGCATTAATGTGAGTAAACGTTCCATTGAATGATTTATTCATTTCCCATAATGGATACTGCCTCTGGCGGACCCGATAAAGTGTTCAGGCATCGGATCTGAAACAAAAAGACTTCTTTGTTTCGGAAACTGAAAGTGCAAAAGGACTGAAAAATTTTCAGTACTTTTCAGAAGATGTTTTTCCTTTATATGCTTTGAACATTTTTTATGGAAATGCTTGGCAACTCAATTTTTAACGTACTGGTATATGTTTAATTGGGTTATGGTTTGATCGAAACCATGTTTTAGACTAAACTTCGATTCTAATCGGAGTGACAGTCTGACCGAGTTCCAACTCTGGTCGCAATTAAGTTCTGATCGCGGCCCTAAAACTGATCGCGGTATCAGGGCAGGTCGCGATGCTTTTGGAAGCATGATTCTGATCGCAGAACTAAAGTTTCCTGTGTATGAGTGGTCGCGAACATAAAGTTTATGACCATATTTTTGCACAGAAGATGTGAAGAATATTCATGAGAAATAAGAAACTTTTATTTCTTGCATTCTTTACATACAAAAGGGATACAGTCGATCAAAACGTCGACTTGCTCCGAAAGAAGTTTACAAAGTTCCCCAAAGGACATGTTGTTGTCAGTAGGATCTACACTGACAACTCCCAGGGAACTAGCAACTACCCTAAGTCTATCTATATCGTCCCTAACAACAGACGCACTCTGGTCCCTAATCAAGTCAGAGAGTTCTCGCTGTTGCTGAGCGTGATCCCTCTCTCGACGGAAATGGTGCGCCTCTTCTCGGGATCGATCAAGACATTCTGCTAGATGCAAAATCTTCGAGGACATCTCCTCGGTCTTCTACTCCAGGGCATTCTTCTCCTCCAGAAGAGTTTTTCCGGAAGGAAGAGATGGAGCAGCAGAAGGCTGATCGCTGGAGCCTCCAACCTCCTGCATTTTGCAAAAGTTAGTCGTACTAACTATAATTATCAGCAAAAGGGGAGAAAAATTATTACCTGTCCCAATGCATGACCCGTTGATATACCCATCTTGGGAAGAGGATCATCAGATGGTGGAAGTGCAACCTTTCCATCAGAAGATTGCTTCGCCAACCCAATATGGCAATCATCTGATCGAGAGATAGTCACCGCTTGCCGACCAGAATATCAATCACCCAAAAGGATGGGAGAATTGGAGGGAAAAGGAGAGAATTGAGAAGAATTCCTCTCCAAGGTTAAAGGCCTAATTTTCCGAGAGGCATGAACGGGGAGAGTCAAAGGAACTGAAGCAAGAAAGAAACTTGCTACGTTCTTCACCTTTGTTCCACTAGAAGATCCTTCGTCAAACCTTGGGTTTCTTCCTTACTGGAGACAGGTCTTCAATCGTTTGAGGCCCTTGTTTGACAACTTCCTCTTCATCACTCTCAATCTCGATGATGTCGTGATCTGCCATCAGGAGGAGTATGTGAAAAGGAAGAAGGCAGGATGACAAGAAAAGGACTTAGGCGTGGGGGGAAATTGTGAAGTTTTACAAATCCAGGAGCCTGGTATTTATAGCCGCCAAGGTGACGGTTTGCATTCCAGACACCTCGGGTTTCGTCAAAGCATTTACAATTTTACCTCGAGATAAAAACAGTTCTACGGCGCTATCATTGCCCGTCACATAATGTCAGAACCAGTCTTGGGAAACCAACCGTTTTTCACTTAGTGCGCCACTAAGTGAAAAAATTGAAGAGTCGGGTTAAAAATCCAATGCATGGTCTTAAAATTCGAAATAAACACGTCTCTTCGTTTTCTTCGAATTTGGGGGCTAGCTGACGAGGATTGTCACCCGGGTCACTTCTAATAAACTTTTGGTTCAAGACAGATTCGAACCAGACATGTATCTAGCAATGCGAACTCAAGTTATTCTGAGGGGCATCGCCATGAGGTCGCAAGCTTTACGCGATCAGGTCGCGGGCTTCGTACGATCAGGCCGACAGTTTTGCGCGGTCAGAAGTTCGTATGCTATACGCGAACTGGATATCCGGGATGTTGCGCGGTCAGCCCACATTCTGCGGTCAGGACATTCTCGACCAAGGCGCTTGGAGTTTATTCGGTTATCCATATGACAGGATATTCCAAGCATCCCGAGGATTCTTCCACGTTGAAGATCAACTGTCAGAGGTTAATATATGCGGTTATCCATGATTAACACGTGTTAATAACCTCCGTGAAAGTTAACAGCAGTTCTCCAAAAACTGCATCCAACTGTTTGGTGCAGTTTCTTCATATGGCACCCTTTTGACCAGTATAAAAGGGTGGCATAGAGGTCCGAGGGGGGATCATCCAATCCATTTGGAAGAACAAGACTCCTGATACAAATGAGATACAACGTATCTCAACCACTCAAACAGCCAAGTCTACGGCTTAGATTAGATAATATTCGCAAGTCTCCTAGAGCTTCTTTTTGTACACTTACATAGGAAAAACTTTCGCCTGTGAAGGTTTCTTCCCGCTAGTTTGTAAACCTTTATCACATATAGTGAAATCCTAACAGGACGTAGGGCTTTTACTCCCACCATCGAGGGCCCGAACCTATACAAAACCTCTCTGTGCCCCTATTCTCCATTTTTCTACATACCTTCCCGGAGAGTCATCTTAAAAGGTCTCACCATTACAAATTTTGCATAAGTGATCCGGGAGGATCTCCAAGTCCTGATCGCATGTGGCTTCGCGACCAAGTCCTGATCGCATGCCGCTTGGCGACCAAATCCTGATCGCATACGGCTTCACGACCTTAACCGTGTTCGGAAAGGATTCGCGACCATGGATTGGTCCGCGACCAGGAAAAGGAATTTGTTCCCTATTCGGAATTGTAATCAGATCCGAATGTGTATAACTAAGCTTATCTGTTTAGAATTAGTTATATGAGTCTAATACGTTTAGGTCTCTAAGTCTGATACGTACTCATACGATTGGACTATAAATACCTTGTAATAGGTCTAGTTTAGATCATCGAACTCAATCGAAGAGAATTAGAACTTATTTGAGTTTTAGACACTTATAGTTCCTTCGACGTAGGCAAGTGTGCCTAACGTTCGACGTGTAAAGCCCTCTTTGAAATAAAGAGTTGTGCAATTACTTTGGGTTTCGGTATTTCCGAGTAAGATCCCGTTATTCCGCATATTAGAATCTGGGCGAGCCTAGTGCGAAAACCAAGACTAGGTCTCAAACGGATCAATAAGTTCGGCTGAGGACTCCGAGTCCGAATCGTCAACACCCGTGTCTCGCCATCGCCGTTTAGTCACAAGTAGATCTGTCGCCACCCGCTGCCCGCCGCTGAGCAACGATACATTCCGCCCATCAGCCGCTGCCAAGGAAGGACACCTCCCTCGGTCTCTCCGCCCGTCCGCCGCCGCAGCCGAGAAAGGAGACCTCTCTCGGTCCCTCCGCCCGTCCGCCGCTGCCGAGGAAGGAGATCTTGCCCGTTCTCCGTAGCCGAGGAAGATCTCCCTTGGTCCCTCCGCTCATCCGTTGTAGCCGAGGAAGGAGTTCTCCCTCCGCCCATCCACCGCTGCCGAGATCTCCTGCTCAGCTGCTCTACCCCGACGCGACTGCATCTCTCCCTTGATTCCCAAAGCAATTTTGGGGTTGTGCAGGCCAGCCACAGCCCACAACCACAGGTCTTTGATCCTTCGCACTTCTCCCTCACGACCTCACTCCTTCTATGATTCTATCCTTCATATATGCAAATATGCAATGCACAATTGCACATATATGCACTGGAGTATTGGACTGCTCCCTCACTCCATATATGCACTGGTATTCACTGGTGTATGAGTTTTTGCTCTGTCTGTTAGTCCTCTGCTCGTATATCTCTGAATTTGACCTCGTTTTTTCTTCTGTTTTTATAGAATATCATCAAGTGCATCTGCCTCAGTGTTTGGAGCATCTGAGAGTTCTAGTCTTAAGAGGAAATCAAATGATGTAGGATGGGAGTATGGAATGTTAGTTAATCCTGCAAATTTGGATAAAGTTAAGAGTATTTTGTGTGGAAAAGTTGTTTCTGGAGGAGTGTATAGGCTTAAGCAACATATTGCTCAAATAGCTGAAAATGTTGCTAAATACCCAAAGGCTTCACTTGAAGATCAAGCAAAGTGCAAAAACTCCATTAATAAGGCAAAGAACAAGAAGAAAACCAAGAAAGCAGAAGATGAAGAGATTAGAGAAGAGGTGAACATTGATAAAGGGATGGAGGAGGATGAACAACTGCAAGAAATTGAAAGTTCAACACATCGTACTTTAGGCCCTATGGATAAGTTTGCAAATCCTATTGGCCTTGAAACTTCTATGACTTCAAAAAGTTGAAGCGACAACAAAATATTAGTGAAGCACTATTTAAGGAGAGAACCCATCACACTAAACAATATGTTGCTAGATGGGTGTATGAATCAAGTATACCATTCAACGCTATCAACAATGATAGCTTCAAGTAAATGGTTGAGGTGGTTGGTCGATTTGGACCTCGTTTTATGCTTCCTACTCAATATGAGCTTCGGGAGAAACTGTTGAAGGAGGAGGTGGAAAGAACCAAGACATTATTGAAGAACCATGAAATAGAGAGGGTCATGACCGGGTGCTCCATAATGATTGATGCCTGAACTGACAGAAAAAGAGGAGCATAATGAACTTGTGTGTGAATTGCAGTGTTGGAACATGTTTTCTTTCTTCGAGGGAGGCATCGGAGGAGTCTCACACAAGTCAACTTATATTTGATTATGTGGATGCTTGCATTGAACAAGTAGGGCCAGAACATGTTGTGCAAGTAGTTATAGACAATGCTACAAACAACATGAGAGCGAAGACATTGATGAAAGAGAAAAGGTCTAATAACTTTTGGAGCTCATGTGCAACTCATACCATTAACTTGATGCTAGAAGCTATTGGCAAGTTGGCAAGGTTTAAGAAAATACTTGACCAAGCCAAGGCATTTACCATTTTCATCTATTCGCATCATAAGACCTTAGCCTTGATGAGATCATTTACAAAGAAGAGAGATATAATAAGGCCGAGAGCAACTAGATTTGCTTCCTCTTTTCTTACTTTGCAGAGTTTGATGGAGAAAAAGGCACAGTTAAGGGCAATGCTGAGTAGCATAGAGTGGGATACTTGCGAGTGGTCTAAGACAGCAAAAGGAAAAGTGGCAATGTCTACTATGATGAGTGTAATCTTTTGGAATGGTGTGTCGTTGTGCCTAAAGGTCTTTGGACCTTTGGTGAAAGTGTTTCGTATGGTTGATGGGGATAGCAAGCCATCTATGGATTTTTTATATGGAGAACTCCTACAAGCAAAAAGAGAAATCAAGGAAGCTATGAATAATTTGGAGAACAACTATAAAGCTTTACTTGAAATCATTGATGCAAGGATTACAGAGAGGCTTTATTCTCCATTGCATTTGATGGCCTACCTATTGAATCTATATGATAGTTATCGTGATCAATCCATTCATTTGGATGAAACTATTATGGATGGGATACTCAATTGTGTTGAAATCTTCTATCATGGAGATTTTGAGAAGTAAAATCAAGTGATAAATGAGGAGTTGCAAAAATTCTTAGGACAAAAGGGGGCTTTTGGTAAGAATTTGGCAAAAACTGGATGTCAAATTTTTAATTTTAATCTAGGTAAACTTGTTTTTAAATTTGTGCTATTTATTGTATGGTTGTTCATAAATATATAATATGTTAATTAGTTACTATTTGCAATTATATAGCTAATTTGTGGAAAACTTATGGATCCAATGCACCAATATTACAAAGATTAGTCTTGAGAATCCTCTCATTGACCACTAGTTCATTTAGATGCGAAAGAAACTGGAGCACTTTTGAAGGGGTATTAACAATTTAACATAAATACACTCACATGAATTTTTTTAGTTTTTACATCCTCGTGTTTAATTTACCTCAACTTTATTTTGTAAATACATACAAAGAAAAGAAATAGACTAGATGTGAATCGCTTAAACAATCTAGTCTATGTTCAATTCAATGCAAAATTGATGAACAAACAAAAGAGGAAGAAGGAGAATAATGTAGATGTCCTCCTAGATTCGGATGCTACTCATGCTCAGGGATGGATAGTTGATGGCGCGGATGATGTTGAGCTTGGTACGGGGCTTACATGGAAATTAATTAATGAAGTATCCGGAGCTAGTGATGTCTTGCAGCATCGTAGAAGCAATAGAGTGAGAGAACTTCATGAAGATGATTTCAACTCGGATAATTCTGATGATGACATCAATGAGAACAAGATTGAATTTGAGTCCGATCAAGAATAAGTCCTTCCAAATAAAGGTTACGAAGAACAAGCAGAAGAGGAAGATTAGTTATTTATGGATCTATGACTGTATCTATCATTAAACTTCTATTTTTGTTTGTTTGCTTGTTGTTTGTGACTATGTGACTTGTGGTGCAAATGGTTAGTTACTTGTTTGTTTGCTTTATTGCTTGTTGTTTGAGAATTTATTTGTTTGCTTGTTTGATTATGTATATTCTGTGATGCATATAACTAGTTATAGTCAATAATCTAGGTGGCCGCCTAGGCCCCCACCTAGGCCCCTAGGCGCTAGGTCTTGAACACTGATTTCACTACATTTTCTATTTCTTCTTTCTTGTCCACATCGACCTCGTCTTGGGCCACTCCCTTGTGCATGCTAGTTATTAAACCTACGAGTAGTAACATGTACTTCCGACACACACTAGGAACTAATTGATCGTGCAATATGATTTTTTTTTTGCTTGAGTAACTGGTTATTCTACCACTTATAATGTCAAAATTAGTTCAGCCTGCTTAGCCTAATTTCTTTTAACCTTGTATTGCTGCTGGAGTATATGATTATTGGCATGAAACTTAGATTAAATCTTCTCTATCGATCAACTCATTGTTTGTAGTTTCTTATGTATAGAGTTTAAGTAGAGAGATTATATGGTTGAGAGTTGAATTATATTCAGTCACATGCTTGAAGTCTTGTAAGCCATTTTAGCCAAATATATTACACTTGAAGGAGAGTAATAACTTTTTGTTGATTAAAACTATCCTTCAGAGATTATCATTATACAAGTGGATCATTCTCAATGAGATACTCATTTTTCATATTCTTATTCAAATGGCGCCAAATAAAAATCAGAAGTGTCACCTTCTAGACGTTAATACATTTAAATAAGGAACAACTAACTCATTGATATCATTCAAAACTAAATGGATATCAATATAAAGAATTCATGTCAAATAATTATTTACATAATGAACGACCTCGATAGATTGTCTATTTGCAATGTCGACCATACATAATCTTCTTATAATATTACGTACTTTTGGCATGTCATATTGCAAAACCAAGAAACACTTGACCGACAAACACCACAAATTCTCAGCAAAATAATACTGTCATCAACAATGAACATAATGCTAGAAAAAAATCTTGAGTGATGATAATCAAGTTGACTTTTCGATGTCGGCAATCTATTGAGAGGAAAATTTTCCAGCTCCAATGAACATAAGTAGCTCAGGCCAATAATTAACTGTCAAATACAATGCATGGTATTAAGGTTCTGTATGAGAAGGATGAAATTTTTTGAGAAGCAGTTGTCAGTTAATTATCTTGAGAAATAATTGATGAGTGATTTAGACTTTTTTATATATGGGTGATTTGGTGTTAGATCATAAATTATTGTGAAAGTCAAGTGTTTGAAGAATTTAGACTTAAATTCGGGATAAACTCAAATTAAACCCTCAAACAAGATCTAAATACAGCCCAAAACACAACACAAGACACAAATTGACTTGCCTACCGCATTGCAACAACTCTAGGACCTTAGCCGCCCTCGTCAATTTATTATTATTATTATTATTATTATTATTATTATCATTGAAGCAAATAAATGTAAACCAAGAAAGATAAACAGGTCTAACCATTCATATAATCTGACGTTAACTTTGAATTAAAACCAATCTAATGATGCAGATAAATTAAGAAACGGACAATTGATCTTAAAACGGCAATATCAAAACAGATCGAACGAGCAATTTATGTGCGATAACCAATCTAGGCAGTCCTAGTTCAAAAACATAGTTCATGCAAAGCGAGAGTTCTGGAAGTTCATGAACCAAAAATTGGTGCAGAAAAGTAATCAAATAAAAAGAGATTACTGAATTGGATAAACGAGAACCAACCAAAGTCTGGGACATAAACCCAGCAACCCCCAATTACTTCTATTGCAACTGTTGGGTTGGGTAGTTATCTTTTTTTCGGTAGGTGCAAATCCAGAAGCTCTCCAATTCCTAGTGTTTGTTTTAATTTTGTACGATTCAAATTTAGATATTGATAGCAATTTCTAAAACACCAATTGAGTCATGAAAGCTACACTTACACATGCCAGCTCAAAATTGGATCTAGGGTTTTGGGGTCGAATTGGATCTAGAGGTAGGGCTAGGTTATTGAGAAATTGGAGAAAAATCAAGATCAAAATAGATCTATATGCTAAAAAAAAAGATCTAACCACAAGATCTCTTATGTGAAAATTAGAATACACATAATTGAGTATTAGTCATGATTGTGGAAGTGTATCAGTTTGTAGCGATTCGTATTGATAACGTGTTGTAATTTAATGGATTGCTCTGTTGTTTCCACGTGTACTTAAATCACCAATCACAAATAATAATAGATGAATACAAAAGAAAATAGAAAGAAAAATAAAGAGAAAATATTTTCTCCTTTTTTATTAGACTCAATCTATCATTACACAATTTTAGGGGTGTTTTACTAATGTGTTTATTTATAACATTGTTTTTGAAAATGTTGATCGTAGCTTCATATATTGTTCTAACAGAAACATCAAATTTATAGAAGGGGAAAGATAGGTGATGCTTACAGATCAGTAACAGAAGTCTCACATCTGAAAAGTATTGTTTGAAGAGTATTATTAAATAGTTCAATTAATTAGCATAGATGGACCACTCATATTTTCTTAAGGAGATAGGTGATGGGGATTGTCACCATTGATGTCAGTGGAGTATGATGGTGCTTCTATCACAATACATCAAAATCAAGTCTTACTTTCATAATGAGTAAATTATATTACAGGTCACTAAACTTATATAGATGTATTATTTAATTTTCTAAACTTAAAATTTAGCTGTAAACAGGTCGTAGGCTTTGCCTTTGAAGTTAGCCCTCAATATGCTAATTAGATGAATCATACATGAAATATAAAGGTTAAAATATGAAGGCCACCTTTTGCACAAGGAAACACATGCATAGCTAGTTAAAGACAGTTGTACAAGAAGGACATATGAATATAATTGGTTGAATTCAAGAATCTTAAGAATCAAAGTTTTGGATCCCACACTCTACCAACTTTATAAACAAAATCAGTGAAAAGATCAACAAAGGCCGAAAAAAAACTTGAAAAGAAGGTGCAAAGGTAAAGTAAACATGGGGCTTCCTTTGCCAAGATTCAGAAAGAAAACCATGGAGAACCTTTAAACAAAACAAAAATTTGCAAAGGAGCCAAAGTAAACCTGACATGGATAGCATCCTCACCTTGAGACACTAACAACTTTCTTAGTTTTTAATCACCAATCTCGAGTCCTTGATGATATCTCCTTGCTATGATGAGAGGGCAGCTAGCTTAGATCTGAAACCCTAGACATGGCAGAAAGCAAAGGAGCTGAGATACAAGAAGGAAACATGCAAGAACACATAGAGACCCACATAGTAGGTGATGATATATACTAACCTATGTGGCAAGAAATACATGCATGTTTGGTTGTGGTTTATGTTGGGTTGGGGATTGGATTAATGTTTCTTGGATGTTAATTGGAATGATAGAGGAAACTAAGGAGAGAGGGTGAGAAGTGGGCTTAAGAAAAGATAATTTGGAGGATGGATTGGCTTGTGACTTCTTGTAAGCTTAATTGAGCGACAGGTAATTTTGCATTGACCAATTTTTATTTTTTTTTTTGACTAGGCAGTTACACTTTTATTTTAAAAAAAAAATGAGGCTAGATTGTTGAATATAGATTCTGTTTAGGATTTCGAGTGATTAATGACAAAGAATGGAACTAGCACGTTTATTCTGAGTGGCTTAAGTTTCAGGTCAAAGCATGATAACGTCATGACAAAAGTGAGAGATGGTGAAGACCCCATGACCGATGACAGATAAAGATGAAGATTAAAATTTATTTCTTAAACTTTTACCGATTGTTGGTGGTGAAGTCGACCGAATTCATTCTTTTAGTTTTAGATTTATCAGTCGTACTATTAAGAGGGGTGTAGCCCTAATAACTTGATCCATCTAATACTTTGAAACTCAAGTGCATACTCATATAGCTAGTCTAAAAGCAAAGTAGGGCAGAGTGTGAATTTCAGAAATAAAAATTGTGCACTAGTTCACAAAAGACAAATGAATCTGTCCAGGCATAAATTGTCTGATATGGCCAGACAAAGTCCGATATTACTTGACAATGTCTAGCCAGTACACAAACTTGATCATGACAGTAAAAATCTTGGTCGCACCAGTAAAAGAACTGATCGAATCAGTAAAGTAAAAAATGGTCGATATTACCGGACAAAGTCTGATGTTACTAGACAATATCCGGCTAGTACACAAATTTGATTGTGACAGTAAAAATCTTGGTTGCACTAGTAAAAGAACTGATCGAATCAGTAAAGTCAAAACTGGTCGATATGGCCACACAAATCCGATGTTACCAGATAATGTCCAGCTAGTACACAAAACCTGATCGTATCAGTACTAGACCTAAACCTGTTTGTGGTCATATCAGTTCAAAACTAGTCGTGGTCGTATCTTTACAAAACGTAGTCATACCAGTAAAACACCTGTTCATATTTAGCTTCAGCAAAAATGAAACTAGAGATATATGTATTTGTCCAATCTATTTGTCTAATTTGGTCGGACTTTATCTAAAATGGCTGGACAAAGTCCGGATAGTACCATTGCAGCAAATGTCTTTAAAATGAATGTAACCAAAGACGTATACATCTGTCCGAACCATTTGTCCGACCAAATATATATTCGTCCGACCTTCACAAGTTTGTGTCGAACGGTCACTGACAAATGTATTAATTATCCAATGATCACTATTCACATGTATTAGCCAGACAATGTCTAATATTGTCAGACAAAGTCCGACCAGTGTGAGTGCTATAAATACACTTCATGTGGCATTCACTCAACTATGTATTTGCACTCAAAATTCATTGCTAGTTGTTGCTAGTTGATTACAAAGCTTAGAGCATTCAATTCTCCATCCAATTCACAAATTCTTGCATTGAAATGCTAGACAAGAGAGTAATTACATTGCATATTAAACTTCTTGTGTAGAAGTGGATCAAGTGAAGGTGGTTCACTTGTTACTCTTGGTGATCGCCATCACCTAGATGGTTTGAAGGTGTGCTAGTGATCTCTCCATAGACGGAGCTTGTCGCAGAGACCCGATGTGATTGTGAAAGATTTGGTGCTCACCTTTATGGGGTGGAGAAGGAGCAACCCAAGTGGAGATATCCTTCGTAGATATAGAAGCGAGACTCACGCATGAGTGCTTTAACGAGGAGTAGAGGAGACCGGGCGAGTCTCCGAAACCTCAATAAAAAAAATTGTTGTGTCACTGAGTTTGTCTCTTGCACTCTTTATATTTGCCTTGACTTATTTGCTTTCGTTTATTCTTAGTTGCATATATATTGTATTTTATCTTCTATCTTGTTGAATGCAATTTGATCTTAGATTGTTTTAGACGCTTTTATGAAAACTTAGTTTTCTTCATATATTACAAAAATTCTTTTAGCCAAAAAGTTTCTAAACCTTCTATTCACCTCATCTAATCGACATTCTCGATCCTACATACATAACTAGAGTTAGTTCTCTCTAGAAAATTTTAAATCCAAACCACCTAAACCTTGAAACCTCATATCCATTCTAGTGGGAATCAAAACTGTAGTCCCTCGTATAGCAATGAACGGTCCAAAGTGTGACTTGATTCCCAACAATAACAAACACATCCAATCATGCTTAAAGGAAATAGCTCCATTATGCTGATCAAATGGGAGGAAACAAACCTATACAAATTCTATTCTGATCTATTATCATTATGTAGGCTCTTTCCAATGCTAGAGGCTCTTCGAGACTGAGAGAATATTCCACATCACGCGAGCGAAGAGTCTCCCTCACTCCAATGGGGAGTTGCATGGAGAGGCTCTTCGTGGGGTCCGCATGTGAAGAGATTCTCTAAGAGTTTCTCTCTCCAATACTTTGACTCTTCAGGAGGCTCTTCGATGGGGCCCACGTATTAAATATCCAAATGAGTTTTTTGCATCATATTATTGATTAATAATTGATAAAAATTAATACAAAAATTGCACGAGAATAATTCCAAAAAATAAAAATTTAACTTGCTGATGGAAAATCGACATAATGAAAATAAATATTTTAATTAAATTCAGACGGTTAGACATAAAATTAAATATATGGCATTGGATACATTCGGACATTAAACTTAAAATTTAATATCAACATTCTACTTAAAAATATTAGAAAAGCGATGGATAACAACTAGTTGCTCTAGACACCTCAAAAACACTCCCAAATGTGCTCAACCAAATCCCTTTTGAGCTGGCATGTATTGGTTGAGCACAAATGTTAGATTTGTCGCAATTACATTAGTGAAACCAATTGGAGCATCATGTTGGATATGAGGCGGTGTTACGTTAGAAGTCACTTGACCATCATTGAAATCATAGAGTGGGCCATCAAACTCTCGCTCATCCTCAATAATCATATTATGCAATATGACACATGTCTTTCATGATTTTCGCGAGGGTTGAGCATCGCCAGGGCCATGGAGGATGGCAAAACGGGATTATAGAAAACAAAATGCTTGCTCCATGTCCTTCCTTGCTCCTTGATGTTGTGCAAACAATTTGAATTTGTCTGTCTGGGGCAAGGATATCGTCTTCACAAATACAACCCATTCTAGGTATATACCATCTGCTAGATAGTATCTCATGTTGTACTCATTTCCATTGACGATGTATTGAACTTGAAGAGCTCATCCCTGCAAAACGTCAATGAATAAGGATGATTTGTTCAACACATTAATATCATTGTTGGACCCAGCAACACCAAAGAAGGCATAACATATCCAAAAGTCCTGGGAGGCGACTACTTCAAGTATAATGGTCGGGACTCCATAATCACCACGAGTAAATTATCCTTTTCATACTACTGGATAATTTCTCCATTTCTAATGCATGCAATATATGCTTCCTATCATTCCCAGAAAACCACACGCCTCTCTTTGTTGCAATAGGCGATGCATGTTTTTGACGGTTGGCCATCGAAGATATTCCTCGCCAAAGTTGTTAATCACTCCAGTGACAAATATCTCTAAGCACTAGATTGCTGTGGATTCCCTGATCCGTACGTATTCATCGACAACGTCGGCATGAGAGTCATACATCAACAAACGAATGGCTACAGTGTACTTCTATATAGGAGACAACTCTCGAAGGTTAATAGCATCTTTTGTCTCAATGAAAAAGGTAGACCACTCAAGATCCGACGATTTGAAGAAAGAGGCTCTCCTCATCCGGAACATCTGATGAAACAGGCAGTCGGGGTAAATCAAATCCTCACAGAAGTAGTCCACCATGAGGCGGTTATAGTCGTTTTCACGGTTCCAGTCGATGTCTTGCCTGCTGCCGCACCGAGGACAGCGAGAGGTAGAAGCTTGTAGCCTAGCTTGCATACCGGGTATAAGATGTAAGATCGAGGATGCCGACTAGAGGGGGGTGATTAGGAGGCTTTTAAATTTTCTTCCCCACTAAGCTATTTCAACAAGATAATTGTTTGAGTTAGATTATACAATAAGGCTTAAAACAATTCAATCAACTAGTTGCATTCAACCATATGAAATATTTAACAATACATGCAACAATAGTGATATAAGCAATTGTGTCAAGATGAATATAAAGCAAATAAGAATTACGCAATTGACACAATATTTTTACCGAGGTCTCGGAGACTCGCCCGGTCTCCCCTACTCATCGTTGAAGCGCTCGCTCGGAGCCTCGCTTCTATATCCACGAAGGATATCTCACTAGGGTTGCTCCTTCTCCACACCAGATAGGTGAGCACCACACCTTTCACAATCTTTTGCCGGCCTCTCCAACAAACTTTAATTGGAGAGATCGCGACTCTCCTCTGGCACCGTCTAGGCGAAGGCGATCGCCAAGAGTAACAAGCCGGACACACTCACTTGAACAAATCGAGTGCTAGAAACTCAAGAATGCAAATGAGATGCTCAACACTCTAGCACTAGCATGCAAATGGTGATTGAAGTGCACTAAGCACTATTAGCTTCACACAATTGCTCTCTCTCTCAAATCACTCAAGATTTGGGCTCAATTCTAGCCTCTAAATGCAATAACACATATGCAACTCAATTGGCTAGGTTTTCAGCTGAAGAATGAACTCTTTGAGCACCAACAAATGATGCCATACACGAAGTATTTATAGCCTCAAAGAAAAACTAGCCGTTTGCAAGAAACTGAGCCAAATTTGTACAGGCCGGACATTGTCCGGCCACTTCAGACAGTGTCTGCCCCGTTCAACGAAAACAGCCGTTGCAATGTGTCAGTTACCGTTGGGCAATTTTTCTGTAAAGGCCGGACATTGTCCGACCATGCCTGACAATGTCCGACCATGACGGACAAATGCCCCGGACGGATGCATTTGTCTCTGTTTCATTTCTGGGCTCAAAAAATTTGTACAATGTCCGGCCTCCCCGGACGGATGCAAACGTCTCTGGTTACACTCAGCAAAAGGCTGAAAAAATTTGTACAGGCCGGACAATGTCCGGCCATGCCCGGACAAAGTCCGGCCACTGCACACTGACAGTAAAATAAGCATAACTTTTGATCCAGAGATCCGATTGAGGTAATTTTTGGCTTGTTGGAAAGATAACTCAGACTCTACAATTTTGTCAATAGGAGAAAGGCCTAGAAAGGTCTATAAACTTCTAGAAAACTCAGAAACTTTCCTACTGTCAAAATATCCAATCCAAAAATCATCTCAAATGCAATTTAGAGTATTTGCACATACGGATTTGCCGTTTTCTCGCAGATGTGATTGCTGTCACTCAGCAACGACCACGACCACACAGGTTTGACATCCGATCGAAAACAGGTGGTCGATAGGGTTTAGTCGAGCATACACAAACGAGCCGAAGACTGGTACGATCAGTCCGAATCCTATGACCACGCCCAAACCCTAAACAGAAAGCCGCCAAACAAGCGACACGACCACGACCATGTATCAACACTGATACGATCAGAATATGCAAATACAACCACGACCAGCTCTAGATAAATAAACCAATTTAAATAGCTGGCGATCAAGACTAAGTGCAGTTTTCAAAACATTTACTCTAATGCACATGAACTACACTTAGACTCACTAGCAATGCAAGACACTAGTGCAAGATGATATGAATGCATCTAAGCTTCCGCACTAGATAGATTCAAGCTACTAGTTTCTGACCCCTCTTAATAGTACGGTCAAACTAGTAAAAAGAAACCTATCAACCCGGTCTGTCTCCAAACACCAAGACCGGTAAAACCCTAAGAAAACAATCCTTAATCTTGGATTTTACCTTAGGTGGAGTTTGACCTCGTGAAGCTCGATCGCTCGATGCTCGTCATCGCAAAGCTCGATCCCGCTAAGCTTGACCACGCGAAGCTCGACCGCTTGACGCCTGTCTTAGCAAAGCTCGTCCTTACTAAGCTTGACCTTGCTCGGAATGTCTCATATCGTCTTCATCCTTCTCACGTCCTTGCTCACTTTTATCCTGCAATCAAACTGAGACTACAATACGTACACTCAATACACAATATTAGTCTCAAATATAGGTCATCATTCATCACCACCAGAGAGACTACAATACGTACACTCGATAGTTTCTCTTTTCAGTGAAATGACGCAACCATATTCAACGAGTAGCAAATGAGTATGAGATAGAATACAATCATATAGATCGTAGATGATAAACACATATGCACACGATCTATACTACTCATGACATGAGATCAATCAAATCAAATGACCAAAGTGATGAGCTCTCCCTCAACATATGTATCGATATCAAATTCATAACTGGAGTCATCAACCTCATGATTTAACATATCACATCTCGATTAACCAATTTGCACAAGCTTGATGCAACCACCGAGCTCATCCTCTACATATGCATCAATATCAAACCCGCAACCGAGGAAAACATCCAATTCAGGGTTTACCGATAATCAATTCAATTTACTTGTGCTAAATCAGGATTTATCTAAGTTGTCATTTGAACAACAAAAATGACATTCTCTAGATTAAATTTGATCATCATGGATTTATCCAAATCGTCATTAATCATCAAAACCTAAATACTTAGATCTGCCTAGATCCAACATAAGACACTCTTCTAACTCCACCATGCCGAGATCTTCCTCTACAAATCCCTCAAGGAAATTTTGTAAGGTATTGACAACCTCTTCCTCTTCACTACATGTGCTTGAACTAGAGCTAGACGACATTTTTGAGGGAGAGGGATTTGAAATGAATAGTACTCAAAGATGAGAAGTGATGGTCTTCAAAGGAGGAGTATTGCTGAGGATGAGAAGTATGTGCTACTATGGTTCGGTTTATTTAGGCCAAGTCGAATATCCCACTTGTTAGTTTCCAATGACTATTTTCCAAAGAGATGCGTCCAACGGCTATTTTTCAAAGATATTTTAATTGCACAAATGATGGATACATAGTTCTACCGGTACATAGTGAAAATAAAATGATACACGACATAGTCTAGTCCATATTAGCCTCCTTGATCAAATTTTAAACAAACTTCAACGCTTCCACATGATCCTTTATTTCATTGTCATTGAATTTTGATTTGTCCTTTGTCACCAACTTTATTAATGACTTGGCAAGTACTAACTTTCCGTTAAACTTGTCGTGATCATTCAAAGAGGAGGCCGCATGTAATCCAGTCAATTTGGTGACAAATCTAGAATAATCTAGGTATATGACGAGGTATATGACTAAAATGTGCATAAACATTGGGGAAAATATATGGAAAAATCATGCAAATAAGATAAATATCATCCCCCAAACTTAATTCTTGGCTTGTCCTCAAGCAATGAGATAAGAAATAAATCCTGGTAGACAAGCAAGCATACAAATGACACGAGGAGTTGAATGCAGCAGATAGTAAGCTCAGCAAACTAAGATATGCATCGAGTGCTCAATCATCAAATAATTGTACAGAAATTGCAAGTAACTAGATTAGTTCTAGGTACAAAGAAAATAAGAATGTTTAGGTCTACTCATACCACCTACATCCATGCATGTATACAGAATTTCAAAGTGAGTGTAAACAATGCACAGGCATGAGGGATCTACGGTATCCATAAACATCAAAAAATCCATTTGAACCTTACGAATTTTTGAGCTCTTCTTATTTCAAAAAACAAAATCTGGCACTCATGCAAGCCTCTACCCTTCGACTTATTAAGGCGGATTTCTTCGTACTTCTCTCTAGGCTCGCTAGTCCCCTAGAGTGTTTTAAAAACATGCTCATGAATCAAAAGAGGTAGCAATATGTATGCACTTGTTGGATTCAAAAAATGTGCAGACCATGCTTTCATACCGAAGACTCAGAGGAGCAATGAAGTAGAAGAGTTTTTATTCAAAAGAAAAGAAAGAATTGGCAATGCCTACAACATAGAGAACAAGCAATTGCAACCTTATTAGCAAAATTTTTCAGATTTGATTTACATAGGTTAAATGATTGTTTAGGAGACTCGTGTTCTAAGCATGTATGTAGAGATTAGGTTCAACAATTGATATTTCAATATACATGATAGAATGTGGCAATATAGATATCAATAAACATTCAAATTTCCACGATATCCACAACAAAACTAAGTGCAAGCAATTTTAGTATCATTAGAAGACGGTTAAATCACAATTCAACCTACAATAGATTGTTGAGCCACTAATGCATGCATATAACTCAACACGACATACGAAGGGCTCTAAAAAACCAAATATCAATGATAAAATGCACAAGTCTCAAATTTTTTTTGGATATTTTGACATGACCTCTATAGAATTACCTTGCGGTACATCAATTCAAACACAAAGTAGGTTGTATCAACACATAAAAAGGCCCACAAAGCTAGATATAAAACAATCACAGCATGAATAATCACAATAGTCATACAACTCAACATAGCACAGATGTAGAATTTAAGCACAAATATGCCCAAGTAGCCACATAAATCATAAATATGCTATCAATTCATCCATATTTTGAAAAAATTTGACCCAAAAATGCAAACAATAAAGAACAAAGTGGCTCCCACCCCCAATCTTGAATGATGCATAGTCCATGATGCATACAAGAGGTGAGAAAATGAATGAGGTTGAAGCACAAAGTAAATTTTCGCACAAATAAGTCACATGGGGTCCGAGACAGCTCACCGGGTATGGATGAAATCAAGATCGTTGCGGTGACCCATAGCGAAGTCCCATGTACATGTATGGATGAAGCCATAGCAGCAACCTGGAAAAATAAAAAGACAAAAGAAACTCAAAACAATCCTACAAAACAAAAAAAAGAAATAACGAAAAGAAAGAAAAAGAGAAAAGACTCTAGTTGCCTCCCGAGAAATGCTTCTTTTAGGTCAGAAGCTCGAACCTCAAAGGATATAGCATTGAAGTGCGAATCGGGAAGGAGAGGCAAGTATGGGACGTAGTAAAAGCTCCATGTCCACTCTCCTATCGGAATCAACATGCATGAGAATCCACCAAGAGGAATTTGGAGCAAAGGGGGGAGAAGAAAGAAGGGTAGCCGGGCCTAAGGACGTACGGGGGAGGTAGAATAGCGGCTCACTACTGTTGTCACGCCGAAGGTGAGACACGCCGGAGAGGGAGTGGAAGAAAGAACAAGGAGGACCTCAGATGGGGTTTTAGGGCAGTAGATCTGTGAAGCAGATAAGGATAAGCTCACCAGTGGTCTACAGCCTGGCAGCCGCTGGTGTGGTGGTAGGTAGGGTTGGAAAAAAGATCGAAGCTCGAAAGCTATTCGGGATCTGATCGAAGATCGACTCGATTCGAGATTGGCTCGAGCCCTTAACGAGTCGAGCTCAAGCCTGAGGTGAAGCTCGAGAGAGAATTTGAGTCGAGCCCGAGCCTTCCCGAGCTCGCTCAAGCTCGTCTTGTTAAAGGTCGAATTACATGGCACACCGACCCTCACATGCCCCACACCAACAGTTGCCCCCATTCCGCCATTCCCAAACCTAGCCCTCAAATCCTCAAATCCACAAAGCGTCCGCACGCCCGCACCACCAGATCTATCATGGCAAAGGTGTAGAATCGAGAATGCCGACTAAAGGGGGGTGAATAGGAGGCTTTAAAAACTTCAAATTAAAACAACTTTTTCAAAGAAAGAACAAATGAATATATATTGCACAATTAAAAGGAAAAGAGAAGAGAACAAACACACAGATTTTTCCCGAGGTCTCAGAGACTCACCCGGTCTCCCATACTCCTCATTGAAGCACTCAAATAAATGAGTCTTGCTTCAATATCCACGAAGGATATTTCTCACTAGTGGTTGCTCCTTGTCCACTCCGGAAAGGTGAGCACCGATGTCTTTTTCAATCACGCCGAGCCTCTTCAACAATCTTCGAACATAAGAGGTCAACGGCCACACCACCAAACCGTCTAGGTGGGGGCGTTCACCAAGAGTAACAAACTGCAAGGTCTCTACTAGACCTCCAACACGCACCAAGAAACTCTAAGTATGCAGATGATATGAACGAAAGCACTCGGTAGATCACAAAGCTCAAAACTTGATCAACAGATCAAGATTTTTAACTCTAAAACAAATGCTCAAGTATATGTATGAGAAGGAGACTACTTGGTGTTCAAAACAACTGCTCAAAGTCTCTATTTATAGCCCAAAACAACAAAAGAGCCGTTGTTCACGAGCTGTAAAAGTGACAATGCATACTGACAGTCAGTATGGGTCACGACCAGAAAGAAGTAAAATCTGAGAAAACTCAGCTAGCCATTTGAGGTCGAAAAAGGAAACAAAATAGCTCAAACTGACAGTCAGTGTGTCAAACTGGCAGTCAGTGTCTACCTCAACAGCTGAAAAAAAATTACGAATAAAACTTTGCTAGCCGTTTGTGGTCGTATATGGAAACTGACACCTCATACTGACAGTCAGTATCACATACTGACAGCCAGTATCGACCACAAAAATGACCAGATAAAACAGAAACTCAAAACAATCAACTCGAGGTCGAAATACATACTGACAGACAGCATGGCATGCTGACAGTCAGCATAGGTCAAAAGAATTTTGGCACAAAAAACACACTCTCTGGACAAATATCAATTTAAACAGACTGACAGTCAACTTAGCACACTGACAGTCACCAATAATAAAAACAGTTATAATTTTTAATCTGGAGAGCCGATTTAAGAGTTTAATAGCTCGTTTGAAAGATATTTTAAAGGGATATATTTTTGTCAACAAAAGAAAAAGCCAAATCTGCCTAGATCTTTCTAGAAAATACAAAAAAACTCTTCTGCTGTCAAAAACTCAACTGAAAAACCAAATCAAATCCAACCGAAATGAATGATATGCAGTGAACTAACAGTTTCTCGGTTTATACTGGAAATGTAGAGAGGAGTTGCAACATCTCTTTATAGTAGAGTTAAAACTAAGAAATAAGATTCTAAACTGATCAAACTCCAAACGCCGAGATCGGTAAAAATAAAAACAAATTTTTACCTCAGGTCCTTTGCATCTTTGATCTTGCGATTTACGTTTCGTCTTTGTACTTTGCGACTTGTGCTTTTCTTTCTCACGTTGGTTCACCTTGATCATCTTGTACGTATTTCCAACTAGGCTCTGTATCAAGTGACTCAAAAACACAATTAGTCTGAAACGCTTGTTTTCATTAATCATCAAAATTAGGCATAATGGCCTAGATGCAACAAAAGGCATAAGGAGCGGCAACGTGGGTTCTCGGCAGCGTGGCAGAGACCGTGTGAGGTGACGTGGCCGAAACTGTGTGAGGCGGCGTGCTGAGACCATGTGAGGCAGCGGTGAAGGGGGAGGAGGCGGCGACGGCACACGTAGAGGAGGAGGGAAAGGAGAAGGAGGCGGCGGGGAAGGGGGAGGAGGCGACGGCAGCGCTCGTGGAGGAGTAGGGGAAGGAGGAGGTGACGGGTAAGGGAGAGGAGGCAGCGGCGGCCCGCGTGGAGGAGGAGGGGAAGGAGAAGGAGGCGGTGAGGAAGGGAGAGGAGGCGGCGGCACGTGTGGAGGAGGCCGTGTTCGACAAAGATCGGCCAGCCGGAGAAGACACGCTATTCTTGGAGGACGATGAAGAGGAAGATGACGACGAGGAGGCGCCGGCGCCAGCGTCGGCTCCAGCGTCCGCGGTAGTGGTCGTGCCTATCTTCGTGACATTGAAGCCTTTTGGTGTTAAAAAAAAATTTGCAAAACCCTCTATTTGTTGAGCCGAGCTCAAGCTCTATCGAGCTTGCTTCGAGTCGAGTCCGAGTCTGGTTCTAAGCTCGTTAATATTTCGAGCTGAGCCCGAGTCAAGCCTAGTACATTATCGAGCCCGAACCAAGCCTACCTGGACTCACTCGAGCTCGGCTCGTTTCCAGCCCTAGTGGTAGAAGGTGTGAAAACTGGAGGCAAAGGCAAAAGAAGAAATAAGAGTACAAAAAACCAAGCTCAAAACTCACACAGTGGCAGCCGGCTAAGTTAAAGAAGAGAAATGGTGATTTTGCAAATGGGTACTCAGACTTTTCAGAAATTTCAATTTGGTCCTCCCACTTAGGGTTTTGGGATTTATGTACCTAGGCTGTTTTGCAGAGGGGGTTCTAAGTTTCTAGAAATTACAAAAGAGCCCTTGGCTACTAGGTTTTGGAATTTTGAGCCCCCGGAGACTCCGATTTTGGCACAGTCAGTTCCTACGCGTTCGTAGAAACATGTGCTTCTATTCGGAATCGGCCAAGGGTTGGGTTTAGTCGATGAGGCGTGTCCCATTAGCCAAAATCCATCCAATTCGAGCCGACTTGCGATAAAAATTGAGAAACAAGTAATCCAGTCGATTTGGCGACAAATCTGGAATAACCTAGGTATATGACGAGGTGTATGACTAAAATGTGCATAAACATGAGGTAAAATATATGGAAAAATCATGCAAATCAGATTAATATCAATGAGGGAGATTGTTTCTTGCCTTTTCCTCTACGCTTCTCCTTGGCAGCGTCGCGACCTTCTGGCCGCGTCTCCTCCACAAGGACATCTCGATTGGATGAGGACAATGTGTGCACACCAGCTTCATTCAGCCTTGCTCTTTTGCAGATGTCGACGTAGGTTCAGTTCCATTTAGGTTGATCCCTAACACCCATCCACTAGTGCTCCAAAACGAATGAGTGCACGTTCTCCTTTCTGTATAACTCGCGTGCTTGTGCCATTAGTTGGTCGTCAGAATGACCATTAGCGTAGACCTCCTTAAGTCTGCACCAACAACCATTGAATTGAACAATTTTTTTCTTAGTCTACAATCAATGGTCTTTGCAATGCTTCACCTCCCTTCTCTGATTTTTTGGGGCTATTGTCGTTGTACACCGCTGCAACACTCGCCCAATGCATGTCACATTTTTTATTGTTCCCGTCAACTGGGTCCAGCGAATTATTCAAGCACGCACTAATCTGCGCAACTGAAATATAACATTGTCATGAAATAATGAATATAAACCTTTTAAATTAAATCCCACAAAATTTTGAAATAATTCCTTCCACAAAAATTGAATGTCACGAATTACTCACCAATCGAACATTGTCGGCCGCTGACCAAAGCAATTGCTTGCGCCCAACAGGACTTGGGAGAACATGGTCATCATTGTCATCAATAACGACCTGCGGCGTAGAATGTGGCATACCGGAATCTGACGGGGATGCGGATTTTGAATTTTCGGATGGGGTTGCAGCGGTGAGGGCTGCAAATAGTTGGCTGGCGTACCGACAAAATGAAAATTTTGCCCGTACGATTCAAATGGATGGCCATGTGGATATGAGGGGGGCAGTGCATATGGAGGGGGATGCGGATATGGAGTAGCATGTGAATACTTAGGGGCGGAGGGATACAGAAGATAACATGAAGGATAAGGTGATTGTGAAAAATTTGGATTATCGGGTAGATATAGTTGGGGGGTTTGGATTATCAGATGTTTTCGAATTTTTTCCAGGTGTATTAGAAGTAATCCAGTTTATAAAACTCTTGGGGATTACTATCCATATGAAACTCTAAAAAAAATTAGTGCGAAAATAGTGTGCAAGTAGTGTATGATGATGTAAGATTTGTGAGATGGTGTGAAATGAAATGAGCAAATGAGGACCCAATTTATAGAGAAATAATGAGGTGATTTTTTTTGAATTTTTCCCAATTTTTAGAATTTTTTAAGAATTTTTCATTAAAAAACAATAAAAAATACACAACGACTCTTTTATAACGGCTATATTTTCAACAGCTAAAAATATTATCATTGACAAGTGAGTCCCACTACAAAAAAATTAAAAACACTATCATACAGTAGCTGCACAATACAAATTAAATTGACAAGTGAGCCTGAGAAAGACAGGGCTTATTTGTCATTGACTTGGCTGGAAAGTGTGAACCAAATAAAAAAAAACAACAAACAAACAATTCAAAAATCTATTTCTACCACTGACAAGTGGGACACAAACTCCATGGGCCCACTATCAATGACTAGTGTACAGGTGAAGAAAGTGCACGACAACAACGAGGCCCTGCAAAACATGCAGTTGTAAGTCCCACGTATTTTAGATCTATACGTATGGGCCCCACCTGATATGACCCCACCAGTCAGCGAGTGATGGCGTACCAAACCGCATGAACATGGGACGCGTGCCTCGTCTACACCGCGTAGGTGGTGGGCCCCACCAATTTCACCTTATTACCCGCCTTTGACTCAACCATTTCTCTGACATGTGGGTCCTACAATATTTGGCCCTAACTGTAAGTGAGTGGGTTTTGGGTGAATGTGTTATGCACAGGAAACGAAACATTTTGGTGTGTTTAAGTCGTAAGGCCCACTGTGTTTGTCTTGTGAATCATAGAAGTTATTCCACCCATTCAATGACATGCGGGCCCACGAGATTATGTCCCCATCTGTCAGTCATTGCGTTCAGTTGTGAAGTGTCGCAGTCGGCGAAAATTTCTGGGTCCCACAAAACGTGTACACGCGCGCCTCCAAGCCGCTCCAACAGATCCGCTTCACGCAACACGTGTTTGGTGGGGTCCGCAAATCAGTAATCGCTCCGTGACTGCGTGCCCACGCGTCGCTCACCGGTTCGACGCATCGAGTGAGCCGCTCGAGCAGCTGACGTGTCTAGCGTGCGCCCCCCGCCCCCCCCCCCCCCCCCCCCCCCCCCCACACACACACACATAGGTAAGGCCGATGGAATAGAAATGTTCTGAATTTGTAGTATTCTACACTGTTGAAATAAAACAATTCACAAGTAAATGCTAGTCCAAAAGAAGAGGGAAAATGCAGGAAACCGTAGAAATGTAGGTAGAAAACTTAGGATTGAAAATTCAAGAAAAAAAAATGTAGGATTGGGTGTTTGGATGAGTGGTAGAAAAGACATAGAAATGCAAAATAAGAAAATGTAAAATCAAAAAATTAATTTGTTTTATTTGAACTAACGCCACCTCTTCAATTCCGGAACTATCTTATAACTGGGGGTGAAAATAAAGTAGATATATCCTCTCAATTTGAATTCAAATCTATAAAATTCTTAATGAGTTGTAATTTTAAGATCAAGACAATATCTATATCCGTATTCGGATTCAATTTTTATTTTCTTCTGGATACAAGTTAGGATAGAAAAAGTGTGATATTCGATTATGTGTCTGTATTCATTGGATATCCGACGAATATCTGTTAAAATGAAAAAATAGGTATCTATTTTAATTTTAAGACCACACACCTATTCTCATTATTATTATGTTTACAAGCTCCATCTTTTTTTATTATAGGTTTTTAGACAAGTCAATAGCAACTATAAAATAAAAATAAAGAAATACGTTAATTATATAAACTCTCTATATTGAAAATTATATAAATTTTAATATGTATTTTTCTTGTTAATTAATAATACTTAGAAGCATATTCTATATCAAAATGCGTGACTAGGTAGATGGCATCGCACCGGTATACAAAAAAAAAATGGGTTAAGATCCGTTTTCAAATTCCTATCACCCCTTCTCTTAATCGACGGGGCGGAGGGCCGCGACGGCGTGATCGGGCGACGAGACGACGGCCTGTGACGCCGGCCGGCGACGGGCGACGCGGTGGAGGGCGGCGGCGCGACGGCCAGCAACGAGGAGTAGGAAGCGAAAATTTCAGGTTTGAGTGGATGTTTTTTTTCTCTTTGGAATCACGGGAAATTAACAGCAAACCTTTGGAATTGGATGAGCAATTCTTTGATACCAAATAGATGGACAGTACCTAATTCCCTAGGGATCCAAGTTCCTTTGAATCCAAACACCCTAAAAAATTGAGATTTAGGAGAGGCGATGGCGGAGTCCAACGACGATGCCGGCAAGCAGCGGGCCCTTCTCCTCGCCGTTGCCTCCCGCTTACCTCTCCCCGATGGTACAAACACCCCCGACACCACTCCACTTGATTGTTTTACGACCATGGATTTGATTTGATTTGATTTCATGGATGACAGGTGCTAAATTCTCGTACGGGACAGCGGGGTTCCGCGCGGAGGGGAGCACCATGTCTGCTGCAGTGTGCCGTGCCGGGATGGTAGCGGCTCTGCGCTCGCTCAAATTGGGCGGCGCCGCCGTGGGCCTGGTCATCACGGCCTCGCACAACCCCGTCCCCGACAATGGCGTCAAGATCGCCGACCACGACGGTGGCATGATGTCTCAGGCCTGGGAGCCCTTCGCCGACGCCCTTGCCAATGCCCCCAACCCCGACGCCCTCCTCCAGGTCCCCTCAACTTCTCCCACTTGTTCCTTTCCAATTCTTTTACTAGTTCTTTTCATTGGAATTCAACTGCACTACTGCTCATCTAATTTGGTGTCTCTATGCCAATGCGTAATGATAAAACTAATAATGTTTGTTTGGGATTGGTGTTACAACGAACCAGTCCAGTTGTATGGTTGAATCAAACCAAGTGGGGTTTGTGCTGCAGTGCACTTGTCTAACTATCTCCCAACGTTGTCTGTATGCACGCCTTCTCAAACTCCCCAGTTACTTGCTTTTTTGGACAGCTGGTTCTTCAGTTTGTAAATAATGAGGAGATTCCATTTGGAGCGGGCCACTCTGCACTGGTGTTGCTTGGAAGAGACACAAGACCAACTGGGGAATACCTCCTCGATGCTGCAGTGCAAGTATGCCATGGGCATCCATCCATTTGCCTAATTTCTTTAAATATGAGTTACCCAAGTCAATCTGATAACCTTTTTTTAAACCTTTCCATGAAGGGGATAAATGCTATCATAGGTGCTCATGCAATTGACATGGGCATTTTGACCACCCCACAGCTTCATTGGATGGTCCGGAGTAAAAATAAAGGCATGAAGGCTTCTGAGTCGGATTATTTTACACAAGTTACTGACTCATTCAGGTCTTTTCAAGTAGTTCTACTTCTTTGGTTCTAAAGAACCAATGGTTTTTTAGCTAAACTATTCTACCAAATTGCGACAGGTGCTTGTTGGAATTAGTTCCAAAAGATAATTGCGGGGATGAGCTGAACAAGAAAGTAATTGTGGATGGAGCAAATGGTATTGGTGGGATAAAGCTTGAAGACATAAAGACAAGGCTCGGAGGGTTGGACATTCTTGTGAGAAATTCAGCTAAGGAAGGAGAAGGAATACTTAATGGGATGTGTGGTGCAGACTTTGTTCAGAAGGAGAAAGTTGTTCCTCAAGGGTTTGGCCCTGAAGATGTTGGTGTCAGGTGCAATGGTTTACAGTTATTTAAACTTGTTATTTATTTATCGTCATCTGTTTAGTCCATAATCACAGGTGGCTATGTAGCATAACTAACTGGATATTTTGATCTAGCATTTCAGGTGTGCAAGTTTGGACGGTGATGCTGACCGACTTGTCTATTTCCGTATCCCATCAGCTGGCAGTAGTAGGATTGACCTTGTTGATGGTGACAAGATACTATCTCTATTTGCCTTATTTATCAGAGAGCAATTAAATATTATCAATGGAAAAGACAATGCAGCAAACAAAGCCTTGCCCGCAAGGCTAGGCGTAGTTCAGACAGCTTATGCAAATGGTGCATCAACAGAATTTCTCAAGAACCTTGGCCTTGAGGTGGTATTCACTCCAACAGGAGTGAAATATCTGCATAAGAAAGCTTTAGACTATGATATTGGTATATATTTTGAAGCCAACGGACATGGGACGGTGTTGTTCTCAGAGGAGTTTATCTTGCAGCTGCAGTCTCTTATCAATGAGGTCTCTTCTAAAGCTGCAGGTGAGTCTCTTCAAAGTGGTGCTGACCCTCCCCTCCTCTTCTCCTTCTTGTCTTTATTTCACTTGGCTGGGCATTGTGGGTTTATGTTGTGCTTCTGTGGTGATCTAAATATTCTTACCATTTCTTTGCTTTTAGGTTGTGCACATCAGCTAGCTGCCTTGAGATTGTTGGCAGCAAGTCAACTGATCAATCAGGCAGTAGGTGATGCTCTAAGCGGGTTGCTTTTGGCGGAGGCTATTTTGCAATACAAGGGATGGTCATTCCAGAATTGGTGTGACCTTTATAGTGATTTGCCCAGTAGACAGCTGAAGGCAAGTTCTTTTCAATGTTTTTTTTTTTCACTGAACTGAAGTACTCATGAAAGACTCTTGTCTTCTAAGTTAGTGGGACTATCAAGTATACAAGTTCTCTCTTTTTATTATTTAAGAAAAAAAAAGCATAGAATAGAAGTTCTGATTCCTTTATAATGCATTTTTTTTCACTTCCTTATTGTGGTGGTGTTTTCAGGTCAAAGTTATAGATCGAACTGCTATTGTTACAACTGACGCAGAAACAAAAGTTAGCCAACCGTCTGGTTTGCAAGCATTAATAGATAGGGAGGCTGGTAAGCATCAGCTTCATTAATCATCGATTGGCCCCATTTCTTTTTAGGTCTAATTTCCGGCACATTGAAGAAATTCTAAAGATTTTGAGCTCATTGCAGCCAACTACTCTAATGGGCGATGCTTTGTGCGGCCATCTGGTACTGAGGACGTGGTACGAGTGTATGCAGAGGCATCTACGCAGGAAGCAGCTGATGGCCTTGCGCAATGTGTGGCGCGGCATGTTGAGCGTCTCCTTGGATAGTGTATTTGCAGTCTTTTGCTTCTTTTCAAACGTTATTGAAAATTTGAAATCAATTTTCTGTTTCTGTCTAAAACATTTTTTAAATCAATGGCTAAAGAATAAATTCCTCTACACAAGCCTAATGATTGGTGCTGAAGAATTGTGGAATGGAATTATCCCAATGCATTATTCACCCTTCTTTAGGAAAATAGCTCACTAGTAGGACAGTGCGCCCATGACTATTTATTTTGTGTGGTTGTTTGGCTCAAGTTGGAACTATTTATTTTGGTTTCAATTCTTGGCTGCTCCTTCCTTGTCAAGTTCTCTTCAAGGTGGCTTGAAGAAAAAATTCGACACGTATTTAATTCAGACTTTTGCAAAATCTACCAGCAGTAACCACCGAAAAGTCAGCTAGCAAAATACAGGCTGCGGCTTATATATTTTCTCTTTGTATATCTTTTTGTGTTATTTTCTGTGACTTATGACTCAATATTTTGCATTCAATGCTTTGATATATACTTATAAAGAAAAAAAATATAGACAGACATATAAAAAAAATATAGGTAAGTCTTACACTCAAATACTCATCTCCCTACAGTCGGCTAGCAAACAAACACAAAGTAATCAGGTTTCCTTGTTAACGCTTCCTTCCTCGGAAGATCTGAGATTATGCCGGTGTAATAAGTAATAACCAACTAACAACAAGGAATACCGTTGCATTCTGTAGCTTGCCAAGTTACAGTATATATATATACACACACATATCAAACAAAGACATTAAGATCAACCAAAGCGCATAAAGTATGACATAAAAATTGTTGTTTCCATGAAACAAAGAACCATTAGATAGATACCATCAGGGGCGCCTAATGTCATGCACTGATTTTTTTTTTTAAAAAAAAAACATCTCCCAGCTCTCAGCAGCTGTCCACTGATTGACAAAAAGTGGCAGAAATTTTTGCATTTTCTGAATAATTTTAATTTCAAATTTTATGCTCGATGAAACATCAAAAATACAACATAAAACACAGACATGACTTACAAATCCAAATTTTTGTCGATATAGAGGAAACAAACAAGTCACTAACAACACAGTAGCATGTGATTCACTCGAGTAGTCGCGTTTTTGGTAGTGCTTCTCAAAAACTCATTTGTATGTCTTCTATGCAAAAAATAGTCTGATAATAATTGCAAAGACATTACTCACTCTCATTACGATACACGCTGTAATCCGGATTGGCACAGCCAAAAAGCAATACATCACAAATGGAAGATAGAGAGAGAGAGAGAGAGAGAGAGAGAGAGAGAGGAGGATAAGTCTTTTTTATATCTTTGCAAGAACATCCTCCAGACCATATATAGAGATATACTCTAGTTAGAGTTGTTCAGATTTTATGGTGACCGTTTGAGTCATGATATCATGATATCGTATATAACCATGTATTTGAAAACTAAAATAAATTAATTCAGTTGTTACTCACGTGTATTACTGTATGTTTGAACTGACACAAAATTATTATAGATTTAAACACCTTGTCTATCCAATTAGCATTTATGTGACTATGTGGCAAAAACAAAAGATCTTATATACCAACAATATATCACGACAAATCAGAAATCACACGTAACAACACATAACGTATCATCATTCATATATCAATCATCATATATCTCTCTCAACTTATCTATATAATTTGGACGATAATTGTGTGAGTAACTAATATATGGAAGTAGTGACTGAAATGACCTGCAGTCAGCGAGCCCATAGACAGTCGTTCTAATACTTGCATTGGTGCAAACCCCAGAAATTTCTGACTGCAGCAGGCCATAGTGAAAGACAATGTCGTTGTGGTCATCACCAGACTCGTAGACATCGGTGTAGTCGTCGTAATCGTCTCCCTTCTGTGCAGCAAGAATAATACCGTCGTCAGCGACCTTGTCCTGTCTTTATTTTTTTTTCTTTAAAAATCTATCTTTATAAATAGTATTATCTGATAATATAAACAATACATATTTTATCTCATCGACTTAAACACACTACATTAATATAAATACTTCAACTAAACACACAAAATAAATAGAAAAAATCAAAACATTATCTTCCTTTACATGAATACATATTTAATCATCGAGATATCCATATAAGTGCAACCTTACCCAATTATCACTATTGCTATTTCTCGTGTTCCTACTCTCAGTACTCCTCCAGCTCCTCCGCTGCCGGAAGGGGTCCAGCTGGGCACGCCGGCCATATGAACCTCTTCCGATCCCAAAAGAAAAAAAGAAAGAAAAGAACAGAGAATTTAGTTGGTGATTTGTTAGTGGGCTATAATCAGTTAGGGTTTGAAGTTGGAGAAGCAATAGAATTTTCTATTGAGAAATGGTATATAACATTAGATAAAAAAAATAACAAAGAGTTTAAAATTCTGTAGTAATATTAGGAACTAAATTTAGTAGTATAGAATTAATTTTTTTCAATTATTTGAATCAATCAACCATAAAAAGATATAAAATTTTTAAAATCAAAGTGTATACATTATTGGAAAAATTAATTTTATACCATTGAATTTTGGTACCTAATACGATATGTCATTGAATTTCACTTCTTAACTATTTGCCACTCCTTTTTTGAAACATGATATTCTATACCATTTTTAACCAGTCACTCAAAAAAATGATCAAATTAGTTCGATCAGTTATGAATTAATCATGATTTTAAATAAATAGAAAGATTGAAATGTAAAATTTTTAAATTTTGAAACTCTAATGCAAAATTCAAAAAATTTCAAAAACTAGAAATTTTATGCTCCAGTCTTTCTATTTATTTGAAAGGTATTTTGGTTATTTTTTCGAATTGACATAAAAAATGGTATAAAACATCATACTTCAAAAAAGAAGTGGCATGTAGTCAAGAAATGAAATTTCAATGATATATCATATTAGACACTAAAGTTTGATGGAAAAGAATCAATCTTCACTCTTTACACAATTTCCTAGCATATGCACATGCAAAACTAGGATTTTTTTAAAAATAACCAAAAATAAAAAGAAAATTGCAAACTTAACCTGCAATTTTACGAAATTGTAAAAATGACGCATCAGCTTAGCCTGCTTGTTGTTCAGAGTTACCCCCACCCCCCCCCCCCCCCCCCCCCCCCCACACACACACACATCCCCTTGCTCATCTCTGTTCTCCCTCCTCTTCACACTTTTTTGGTTTTCAATCCAAATATTTTCATATATGGCAGTAATTTTGAATCAGTACTGTTGCAACAATTGTAGATCTTATGAAACTCTTTGAAACTAGGTAAATTTCATTGAAATCCAATTAAATTTTTTCTATTTTTTGTTAATTACATAATTAGTAATTAAGTGGACAGTAGAAATACTTCTTAGTTAGGTATATATCACCCTAGGGTAGGTTAGAAAACATGGCATTGTGTAGCAATTATTTTTTTGGATGAAAATGTATTTAGTTGGTTAATAATTGTATGTTATGGTTATAGTTAGTTTAGAGAGTTAAATTTTTAGTGTATATTATTAATTTTTAGAAATAATGTAGTTAGTTGAATGTATGAAGATTTGACAACAATTACTAGATGTATACAAGGAAAATATTTTTTATGTTATTAATATTAATTAAAATAGTTCTATAATTTTTTGATTATGTATATTATGTTAATTGAAATGATGTTATGTATGATAATTATGTTAATTATATTTAATTGCATAAATGTCAATAGGGAATGTAACAATCTGAAAAAAAAATCATACATTTCCATATCATTATTATAGAAAATAAAAGTGTGATATTACCACCTAATATGTTATTGGGTATTACTTTAGACTACTAAAACAACATTTGCATCTAAAGTTAGTTGATAGATGGATATTAGAAAAAAATATCTATATGCTAATGATGTTAATTAAAATGGTTCTATAGTATTTTGATTTTGTTAATATGTTACTTGAAATTATGTTTAATTCAATAGATATATTTTGTAGTGAATAGAGAAATCTAAAAATTTCTACATATTTTACAGCTAATTCGTGATGGCTCATATGCTGTAGATATGAGCCGTTGCAAATATTCTATGTCTAATTTGAATATATATAACACATCTTTCACAGATTTGAAGTTAATTATCCTTAATGTTTTTGGCAAGAGTACACAATACAAGATAATTCAACTAGACGGACTCATTATCAAGAAGACCGCAAATGGCCCGTAGTGGATTTTGCACGAACTGAAAGGAAATAACTCATAGGACTTGTTCATAAGCAGAGTGAAGGACTCTCGAGGTGGATTGAGCGGTCATTTTGTACTTTATGTTTAGTTTTATGATTTATAACCGCCAAAGGGTACCTGGAGGCCGGGCCTAGTAGCAGCTCGTGGACAGGAGAAAGGAATGTATTGAGTTCGCCAAAATTCAGGGCTAGTGAATAATCAGAAGTATTTTTACTACACATGTGTCAATGTATACATGTGAGTTCTTGGAGGGTCTTGGAAGTGATACTAATAAAGATGACTCGACACTCCGAAGCATTTGATGACTCTGATGAAGATCATTTGAGACCCCCTAGACAGTGGCTTGATCAATCTGAATTTAGTTCAGCAGTGCTACCAACGAACCTAAACTCAAGATGATTTTTTTTAGTAGAATAGCATACAATTAGAGTATAAGTTTCATATCAAAGAAGATATGCAAAATATCATGGTCAGATGGTCTTTCACACTCAACCGATAGTAAAGGGTAGTGAAATCGACTCCTAATTTATATGTTGTGGTATGTCTAATTTCGGACTAATCGTGGAAGGTTTGTATGATGCAACCGAAGAATGACATTAGTTTTGTTGGATGACATGACACAATTTTTTTTCTCACACATGGAACCATACTACTTAATGCGTCAGTTCGGATTATATCAGAAGATCCCACCTCTAAATAGAGAAGACGACATACATCTTCTATGGGAGGTTGACATGTACATCCATCCACACATAATCTTGTTTTTATTGAGTTACCAAAACTGTTCTTAACACATAGGAAATCACAACATCATGAGATTAAATCTTAGATAAACCACAAATAACCCACCTAACATGTAATTGATGAAAATCAAACAATATATATAACCAAAAACTTAGATGTTGTACTGATTGAACTACCACCACCGGTTGACAAACTCCAACTCTTTTGATACTTTCTATTCATCGCAATATGTCTAGTATATATAATTCGACCATCTTTTCAACTTTGTGAGTGCTTCGGATACATCGTTAAGTAAATATCTCTTCGAGTCAATTAACTCATTATCTGAATAAGGCTAAAAATACAATCTCAACACATTTTCCTCATAATTAAATAAGTTTATCATTAATTAACACAATAAACTAAAGAAAAAGGCACATGGCTAATATCTCAAAAAAAAACAGTTTGGTTTGGAACTTGGAACCCTACTCCAATTTGTGGCATGAAGTTCTTTGAGTCATGGGAAAAGACAATGGTTTGATACATGCTAAGCATAACTTATGCCAAAACTCTGAACAACAATGACAATAATTCATAATTTTTTTTGCAAAATCTAATTTTACAAATAATAATATCTATTATATAGAAAATACATATATCATCCTATCTACTCCTAATTCTAATCATAATCCACTTCATACACACCAACACAAATAATTCAACTAACCACAGATTCCAATAAAAAGACAAGCATATCATAAATAACAATAATTCCAATGTTTTTCGAACAATTCCAAGTTAAGGTTGATAAGTCAATTACGGGCCGATTTTTCAACTACCAGGCAGTTTTCCTTCTGTTACATTTTTCTTTATATTGTTCTGAATTTTTATATTTCCTCGATTTGGATTACCTATAATTTTTACGTTCTTTACAAATAATGCAAAACTAACCTAATTTCATTCCAACTACCAATTACTTAAAATGAAATCAATAACCAACATGAGAGAAAAAGAAAGCAAATTTAATTCCATCTAAATTAGCTGTAGAAAGAGATTGTGAGGCAGGAATGAGGAGCATGTTTTAGCATTTTTGGTTATCTAAACATAAACAAAATAAGGAAAGGGACCAAGTCAAAGGGTGCCTCCTCCAGACGTGGCAGCATGCAAGTGCTTCCCTGTCTATTTTCCCTCCAATATTCTCTCTCTTTCTTTCTCTCTCCTCCCCAACGCATTTCTCTCACAAACCCTCCTTTCCAAGAAGCATCTTGTCCTCAATCTCTCAAAGTTCCATTTCTCTCTCACACACTGCCCAAGGGAAGCAGTACCTCCATCCATGGTAAGCTTCTCTCTCTCTCTCTTCCTTTGTGTTTCAAAACTAGGATTTCAAAAACTAAAACCGGAATGGTTCATAGTCCCCATCGATTTTACCAATTATAAATAGTTAGTTGTGAGTTGTGACCTGTGAATGCATGCATGTGTTATATATACATATACGTATATACGTGTATACATGTATGATATGTAGGCGAATTCGGCGTCGGGGTTTGCGGTGAACGACGAGTGCAAGACGAAGTTCATGGAGCTGAAAGCGAAGAGGAGCTTCAGGTTCATCGTGTTCAAGATCAACGAGAAGGTGATGGAGATAAACGTGGACCGTCTCGGCGAGCCCGGCGAGGGCTACGACGACTTCACGGCCAGCCTCCCCGCTGACGAGTGCCGCTACGCCGTCTACGACCTCGACTTCGTCACCGACGAGAACTGCCAGAAGAGCAAGATCTTCTTCTTCTCCTGGTACGTACGTGTGTACCTGCATATATGTATTTATGTATGTATGCATGCATGTATGTACGGAAACACTCATTAAAGTAGAAAACATGAAATTGTAATTTAAATAGTCTGATTAGTTTAATAAGAATTATCATCTATTAAATCAAATGAAGCTACTTATTTTAATTTTTCTTGAAATTTGAGATGGTGGTGGTGTTAAGTCTTAAAATAAGACAAATTTGATAAATATTATTTGTCTTCGTGTTGATCGGATAAATTAGATCATGAGTATCTTTGTCATACTTTAAAGGAGGTGCCTATTTAATTTGCATATTCAAACGGCAATCGCATACGATGATAGGAGGATAGGGCAATCATGATGTCCTAATCGATTACTATACAATCAACAAATCCTGATTAATTCCACGTAGTGCTTTTATGCAAAGTTCCCAAAATCGTCGTTTTCTAGGAGATTCTCGGTCAAGTCCGGTAATCCGGTTTTCTGATGGTTACCAGTGAATTTTATTTACTTTACATTTTTATTTGTATTTTTTGTATGTTTTTATGCTTCCTCCACCTTGAATTATATATATTTGGTATATATTTACAAAAGAAAAAAAAACACTTTAGTACTACTTTAGACCTCTTCACTATCACACTTTGTCCATTTCAAATCAATGACACGAGATATTAATATATAAATAGATCAATAAATTAATTATTCTTATTCGAATAATAGAAAAACTTATCTACTCCAATATCTAATAGAGAAGTTTAATTGTACAAAATATGATAATAATATAGTATCTAATATTGTGTTTCCTTATATAGAACACAAAACTAATCCTACCAACTAGTTTCTTTTTTCTCACCGCAACCTCCGGTTACCAGTCAGTTACCAGAAACCTGAACCATGGTCATATATGAGTGCAGGTCCCCTGACACGTCAAGAATAAGGAGCAAGATGTTATATGCAAGCTCCAAGGACAGGTTCAGGAGAGAGCTTGAGGGCATCCAATGTGAGATCCAAGCCACGGATCCCAGTGAGATGAGCCTTGACATTGTAAAAGCCAGAGCCACCTGAACAAAACAGCTTCACAAATCACAACCTTATTAATTATCTCTTAATTCATTTACCAGTACTATAATTTTTCATGCCTTATGTGATGTTCTTTTGATGTTAAGTTGTGTTCAACTTAATTTTATGTTTATCTTTTTGTTTTATTTTCTTCTACTCGTTCAGTTTTTTGTGAGGAGTATGCGTGGGTGCAATATTTTGTTGGGCATAAAGATGGATTTTTTTTTCTTTCTTTTTTGCTCATGTAAACAAGAAACTTACATTAATATCCAAGATTATCATTATATCATGAATTTTGTATTGAGTTGTTCCAACATTTTAATTCACCGTATTCATACATGCATTATATATATATAGACAGACACAGAGAGTTAATTTTCAGGATTAAAAAAATTGAACGGTTCTTCATATCTTAGTTCATGCATTGTAAATATATACATTTGCAGATTTTGTTGAAGATTTCGTTGTAAAGATCAATTAAGCTTGAAAATCTGGTTAGGAGGGAAACGTTTTTTCATGTCAATAGATAGTTATAATTGTTCTCGTGGGAAATTGGAAAATCATGTTGAAGATTGAGGCTTATGTCTACTACTCCAATCTACCCAAAAAAAAATACTCCTCCAGTCCGAAAAAATCAGTTATTTTTTTATGAGATCATAAAAATTAATACAAGTACATTATCTCAAATGTAATTTTATAAATTTTTATCAACATATTCTAATAAAAAATAATGATCTGATTTGTATTTTATAGACTATGTACGATAAAAAAAAACAATCAGAGTACCAATCAATTTAAAGCCGTGCTTAATAAATATGTATTGACCAGTGGTTGCTTTATTGTGTCCATTCAGTACGCCATTGCATTGCATATAATTTCTGCACGGTGTTTCTTTATTTTCCTAATCTTGATGAGAACGCCATCTCCTGTTCTGCATAATAGAGTTAACAGTTAGTTGTTCATGGCCCCATGGGTCGGTACAGATCAGTGCCTCGACACCTTGTAAAGAAAAAATAAAAATAAAAGACAGAAAGAACCAAATAATTATTGGGTTTTGCTAATTAATAGCAAATACATTTTTTTTTATCTTGTATACACTTCTTTTCATTGTTGGATCAAGATCTAACTCTTTAAAATTTACTTAGTAGTCCTAATTCTTTCCTTAGCTCAACTGGTGACAGCAAGTGAAGGCGAGGCTGCAAGGTAACAGTAGCGCCACATGCCA
The DNA here is from genome assembly GCA_019359835.1 of Pharus latifolius. Lineage (NCBI taxonomy): Eukaryota > Viridiplantae > Streptophyta > Magnoliopsida > Poales > Poaceae > Pharus > Pharus latifolius. The sequence continues at coordinate 39,477,916 of CM033325.1, forward strand.
CAGATGGAGGTGATGGGTTATGCCACTGGAGACTAGAATTAAAAGTATAGAATCATGACAGCAGTACAACGAGGCAACACCTGCGAACAATAGTAACCGACAAGGAAGAAGAGACAAGAGAAGACGACTGTTGAGGATCAGGACGGAGAGGAGAGAGGGAACAGAAGGGAGAAGGTAGAGTGGATATCAAATCTAGCTTTCTAGTTTTAAATATGTAGTATATGTGGTATAAATTTTTTTTAAAAAGAATACACCTATACCTAGTCAGCCTCTAAATTCTTTCCATAGATGTACCGAGATTCAGTGATCCTATGTAACGATCAACATTTTAGGAACTTCACAGGGGGTGAAGCCACGAAATATTTGTGGGAAGATGGACGTTTTTAGGATCGGATTAGGATGGTTCACACCTGATGCGATCGACATTCCCCATAGTTGAACGTACTACTTCTAAAATACAAGTTCCGTGATAGTGATACATGAAACAACCAATGATGGCTAAATAATGGCTTGGATGCCACCAAATTAAAAAAGATATGTCTGTAAAGCAAACTTGTTAATATGCAACAGTTTCAAATTTATATAATCAAAGCCGTCTTAACCATGCGGAAAAATGGAACATGCTGCCCTCAAGAATGAGATTGGAAAAAAAATTCATAGACCACCGGTAGCTATTGAAGTTTCTGTTAGCTTCCTACACTCAATTCCATCACCTAAATTACTTCTTCAAACTTAGGTGAAGGAAATTTTCTGAAGAGACCTAACATATTTCACTTGTTTAATCTGAACATTACAACCATCAGCAAAAAAAAAGAAAGAAAAGAAGAAAAAAAACACGGTGCTACTACTAGAGTTTTCTTCAGACACCAGATCTAAAGTTTGCTTAATGCTTAATGCGCACATATTAATTTAGAGAATGAATAAACCAACAGAACAAACACAGAAAAGCAATTCAAAGAAGACACTCACTAAAATGCTTTATTTAAATGATAATATTTTTCTAAATTCACTAAGTTACCATGAAGTGAACATGGTAGTATTATACACCTATAATTGCTATACAAAGTTGTCGAAACATGATTCTTTATCCATTGAGAACAAAATAAGCAAGAAACTTATTACAGAACCGAGTGTTTACACCCAGGCTCATCTTTAACTATACAACCTTTTCATATACCTTGGTAGCCAACTCAACATCATTGTTATTTATTATTGCATGAGCAGAAGATTATTCACAGTAGCATTTATATTGTTCGTCCTCGTCAAATCCTACAATGAGATAAAAAAAAAAACATCTGTGCACATTAGTATCTCAAGAATAACTACGACTGATGTTAAATTAAAAATGGAAATTTACCTCAATAATTAGCTCGTCAGGGATATGAGGTAAAACTTCTCGTACTCTATCAACCATGGACATTACCTCCAACATACTTCCATTAATAGTCCCTGTAGTGCCTCGGAGCCGCAAGCCAGCGGGAGCATTATCAGGCCTCAAGGAAGAGGATGGAACCAGTGAGGACCCTGCAATTGGCTCAGAAGGCCATAGGTTCCAGGTGGCATCTCCATGCCCATAATTGTCAGTCACAGATGCCAACTGCCTCATCATCATCTGAACTCCGCTAAGCCCTGCTGACCTCATTGCACTAGATGAACTGGGACCCTCCGTCGCAGGGTTCGACCATGGTGGAACCCAGCCAGGATCAAGACCAACACCTCTGCCATCACCGCAAATAAACAGATTACATACTTTAATCAACAGACTCCTTTGTCATCACTTAAGCAACAACAACATCTCCTGGAACTTTTGAGTGAAGGGAAATTTCGATATAACAATTTCAAATTTTGACCAACCACAGTTTGATCATTTGTATCGGTAATTGACAATTGAGTTGTTGCAGCCCGTTTCCAAGATGGCAACATTACATAAGGCCACAAGGCCCACAACTAAAATTGGTCCTTACATGATGTAGTTTGGTCGCATGCACAAACCAGATATTGGGATCCCCCAAATGTTGGTTTTGAATGACAGCTCCTTGTTTTCCTTAAAATTTTTTATTTACCATCGAGTTGAATGTATCTTTAACTAGCTGCACTTAGAACTTATAACATATAAGAAACATGTACGGTTGTAGGAAGGTTATATCATGTGGTATGCCTAGGTGAAGTTAGTTGTTACAAGTCAGTCTCTCACATCTTACCTCTTGATCAGATCATTATCAAGGTAAATACAATGAAAAATGGGAAAAATAAGAGAATGGAAACTTCTAAACTTTTCAATCTATACCTCCAAACAGCATCTGAAGGGTTCCGCTGTTCAACAGAAAGTTCATGACCAGTAACCCTCTGCTGATTCAACTCCATATTAAGCTGTCCAGCAATTAGCTGAACATTTGCCACTTCTGTTGTAGACCTCATATGTCCTTGAGATGACAGAAAGAGAGGTCTTCGACAAGTTGGACAAGAATAGCCATCCATTAGCCCCTGATCCAACCTGGACATAACAACATTATTTATCAAAAAGATTAAAAGGAGGATGGGATTTGCAATGGATGATCTTAAGAAATGAGTACGAATTTGATACTAAGACAGATGAAGCTCATCACTTTAGTTTAATAAACAGATCAACAAATTGTTGTCCACCATGACTTCAACACCAAACATTCCTCTGTGTGTGTGTGTGCGCGTGTTGGGTTGGGGGGGTGGGGGGGTGCGGTTGATTTGACAGGAAAATGAGTTGCGAACTGTTGAACTGCACACCATCAAGTATGAACTGCAACGAAGTAAAAGGAACCCAGGGCATACCAAGATCTCAAGCAAGCTAGATGAAATAAATGGTTGCAGGACAACTTTTTAGCTCGAGCCATCGGTCCCTATAAATTGTAGGAGCATTCAAAAATGTCAGATATACAAGAATCAAGTATAAACCAAAAAATTTTGAAAATCTGGGAAATGATTTACTCTGCAGATGGCACACTCATCATCATATGCACAAATCTCATCATACTTAGCATCCGGAAGTGCTCCATCAAGCGAACTAAGGGCCTTTCTTAACTTGATGTACGTCTTAACCCTCTTCAAAATTGAAACTATAAGAGTCTGTAAATTTTTTAAAAAAAACACATCAGAACTTCTTATTCAATGTTTTTTCCACAAAAATTTCACAGTACTATCAACATTTATTAACAAATGTATGTCTCACTCACTCGCAAGTTCAAGAGAAGAACTGCATCAACCAGATGAAAGGCCATACCACGAAGCCAAAAGATCATTGAATAATGGCCAAGTGACATCGACAAGCTCATCAGGTCAATGACAAACCCAACATTTCTGGTAAGTTTTCCTCTCCACTCAGAAAAAGATCCTGCGATTGAGAAGCATGATGAAGTCACGGTGACAAAATGGAAAGAAGTGCATGCACAAGAGCTAGATTTTTGTCTTGCTCAACTTGCAATGAAACATGTTTCAGTAGATGATTAAGTGCAGTTTACAGTCCTGTCAAATGAATAGAACCATTGCTGAATATACAAAACCAACTCCTTTCTAGGTTCCTATAGTTAGCAATCAACCACACTAATTGCACCAAATAAACTCCATACATGTTACGTGCACAACATTGGAGTTTTCAAAAAATTGTAATCATCGGCTGGTCATAAAGTTAGGACATAACGGCTCATTACCTGACACTTGTTTATAAGATTTCTGGATGTCAAGATAATCAGCACCACTGTCCATGAGATGTCTCTGCCATAGGTCAATCAACTGAAATCCATGTACCATGATAGACTGCAAAAAATTCATGTAAGAGAAAACATGCAGAAATTCAGAAGTATCAACTACAAACTGATAAACATTTTAGATAACTCCTCTCAGTTTACATTCATCAAGCACCAAACTTCAAGTTTAAATGACTTCTGGATTCTTTCACCTTATATCAAAATATATATAGCAATAAAAAGATTCAAAGACAAGGAGTGATGTTTTTCAAAATCTTGGTTGATATACCTGCAGTGTCTCAAAGGCAATACTAAGCGGCTCAAAGAACAGAAGCCAAAATAACCTAGAATCACAGGACCTGCAGAACCCCACACAAAACTTCATCCTGGACAAGGAAGACATAATAGTTAATCCATTGAACAAAAAAAAATAAGCATACTTAAATAAATTGCCCTAAAAATTCCAAAAAATACCAGCTTCTATAGCTGGATTCAAAGACAGCACGAGAAAAATTAGATGAAGTTTTTTCAACATGACAAATTTATTCCACTGAATCAAGAATAACGATAACTACATTATGCAAAAAATGAAGACACGCATAGGAAATAAAAAAAATCTCGTAAAATAATTGCATAAATAAGGAACTACACACGGGCTATTGTTCTCAATTTTGCTCCATACCCAACCCGACTCAAGGCAAGTACAAATGGATGTAGGTTTTTAGGTCGACCCGACCCGACAAGCCCCACCTAATTATATAATCATATATTTTTTAATGTATTAATATAATTAGATCAATTTAACTAATTTGGTGTCATCTTACATCCAATCATTATTAATATCACACAATTTTCATTAGTTAGCTTCTAGGTATCTTTATTGTGTAATAATACTTATAAAATTAGTTATTAGAAAATTATTTTTTATTTTGAAAATAATTTTATCTACTAAATATTAAAACCCGACCCGACCCGATGAATACCCATTGACCGGTCAACCCCCGACGGATACTTGTTGACCATCAACCTCAACCCGACCTAGACCAGATTGGGTGCAGGTGTTGCAAAGACCTACCCTGAGTGACTTACTCCTCAGAGAACCCTACAATGGGTGCATGAACAACTACGGATATGATAGTGAAACCTCATAATGCACCATTTCACATTCAAACAATCACAATTAGCATAAATGCAGCTCGATTTTTCATGGGATCAACACACGTACATCTATCATATGTAGGTTATTCAGAATATAGTTCGCTTGACAAAAAAATTTGTCTGTAGAAGGTGTAGAGTAGTTTCGGATTCCCGGCAACCGATTTACTGGAGATCTCAACCAGGTCCAGTTTTTTTAAAAACCGGCCAGATTAAGTACAGTGCAAATTTAAATCTGAAATTCAAATTTTGATTTTTTTTTTTTTTTTCCCCTTGTCAAAATCTGTAAGCTATGGTAGAAAAGAGAAACTATAAACCATCAAAAGTAAAGAAACCGAAAAAAAAAATACTTTTTACACCAAACAACCAAATCACAATATTCGACACAGGAAACACTCAGAATTTTTTTTTTTTTTATATTAGAAGTGACCATGTAGAAGGGAAAAAGAAGCTTCAGTTAAAAGGAGGGAACTAGGAGCATAATGGAAGTGAGAGATCATAAAAGAAAAGTAAAGAGGGAATCATGTAAATGGCAGATAATCCTCCTGGGTCCAGAAAAGTAGAAAAGCTTTTAGTTGGCCTCCAAATGTATTCGGTTGTGGACTTCTGGATATGGACTCACAATTTCCGAAAATTAAGGAGTCAGTTACGATTCTGTTTGTGGTTATGATTCCTTAATTTTCGGAAATAATAAATGGAGTAGGAAAAAAAATCAAAACAGAAATCTGGGTGGTTAGAGAGACATTTCCCAGTTCCTTTTCCAGAATCATCCTATTCATGCCCGGTAACCAGTCTAATTCAAATTTCCTAGCCAAAATATGAACATTGGAGTTCATCCAAAAATTTTCCAGTTACCACCGGTAACCGGCCGGAAAGCTCTACCGGCCACCAAGCAAGAATCAGTCCAAAATTGGGAATCCGAACCCTGGTGCAGAGGATATAAATATACTCGCCACAGTTGCATCAATGTTTGAGTTCTTGGTATAATATAAGTCATAAGATAACGAGATGCCCAATCTAAGACAGGAATTAGGTCATGAACAGAACTGGTTAAGAACTCAAATTGCAAGCTTCTAGCATGATATTTAACAATGAACACCATCCTGTACAAACTAGACCTTTCATGTCACTTGTCAGAGTCCCAAATAAATTCAAGCACATCTGAGCAGTGAGGCCCATAATAACAAGTTAACAGCAGAGATAAGCAGGCAAAGTTGAGCATTTGAGAACACTTCCAAAGCACAAATGGCCACATGCAAACTAACCAGGGAATATTACCATAGAAGATCAGCTGATAGAACCACCAACAAGGCAGAAAATACACGGAAATATTTTGGTGGAGTTGCTGAGGGGGAAGCATTAAGCCGCTCAAGACGTTCTCTGGCCAATGATTGAAACATCTGGATGTGACAGCAGTTCAGTTATTGTGCAGGTTAGAACTTCAACAACTAGAACTTGCACACAGTACCTTTAGTGAACAAAGAAGGACCAACCAAGCCAACCAAAGGATCAATTGTTGAGAATTAGGAGGCACAAACAACGGGAGAAAAGTTCCCTGCAATACAACTCAAAATGTAACAACAATAAAACTGGCAACTTCCTATGAATCACAAAAGAAAGCCTTGGCATTTATTCACATAGCACACCACAACAAGCACATACATACAGAATTCCACAATAATAGCATACAAATATTAGTGTAAGTAAAGCATGATAGTAAATGTAGCAAAAAGGCAACAGTTGAACAAGAGGACCCTCTACCATTCATGTTTGTTCAGTTGAACCCTTCTACGGTTCTACCTATATAAAAATATAAGTTGTAATCCAGCTGCTTGAAGCTCAATAAAGAAATAAATTGAATCGTCCTCTTATCAATGTAGAGTGATGAATGTTAGGTATAAAAGTGCTGTGCCATTCTTAACAAGATAATCTGGGATATCAGGTTAAACTTTAGTTCAATCAGAACAAGTTTAGTGCAAGAAGATAGTAAGGAGCGGTACAGACATAATAAATGCATGAAGCTTTTTATAGGATGTCTGACAAGAAAGAACATGAAAATTTAGAGGGAAGGAGGGAATATTACCTTGTAAATTACATAGTTAATAATGTTTTCCAACACTTTCCTAGTCTCTGAAGAATTTAGCTGCACAAAAAATAGGGTCTGCAAAAAAGAAAACAATATTAATGCAGGGGTCCTTCATAATATTGACAAGGCAAAAACATGTTGAATATAAGAGCTAAGTTGTACCTTCTGCATGAAAGTTTGAAGAAACAGGGGGTTTGCATTACTCAAGTGATTACTAGAAAAGTCAGAATGCTCAATTTTTATTGTATGGAAGATCAAATTGATCTAATTAGGACTAAAGTCTTGAATGACATAAAGAGAAGATAGAGATAATTACAATGTATGTGTAAAGCATACAATTTCATGTAGGTGCTTTTGTTAGGATTTCACCGAGTCAACCATAAGCTTTTCAGTGCATTGCTTTAAACGCCTAATAATGCAAAATCACCCAAAGTCAGCTAGTATCTTGAGATGGATGAGCTCAACATTAAGCCTCACATATTTCGAAGAGTGGCTCAATATCTGATGCCCTATTTTTCATCCTGTTAGCTAGGCTAGGAACATTGAACTTTTGGAGAAAGCACTTGACAACCCCTTCTTTTTTTTGTTAGCTAGGAACACTGGACAATTGAGAAAACAAACACTTGATACCCTTGTTACATCAGCAGGGCTTCAATCATTGCAGAAGTAAATAATTTGAAATTTTAGAACAATGCCCAGCCTTTGCAATGCACCTATGCACAAGTCCCTTGATATTCTTTTAAGTATTTCCTTAGCCTTGACAATGCTTTACTCATTGCTCCTCCACAAGGGGTTACAACTAAATAAGATCACAAGCACTAACACCAAAAGAATACCTTGCTATGGCCATCACGCCAGCAACTCAATCATGAAAATGCCCAATTGTCAAGCAAAACTCTTATCAATATGTGATTACTCTTTGTGATGTGTCCTGTGTTATATGTGATTACTCTTATCCAGCAAAAGGGACAAACAATTCCTCACTAAACTATACCATCGATCCTACATGCCAATGCATCTGTTTTCCTAGATTGCAGAAATACAGAAGCCCTGGGTATTTGGCAAAATATAGACCAGCATTTCCACATTCTCCCTAAACAGCAAACTCCGACTGCGCACTGAACTCAATCAATGAATGGCCCCCAAAAATAAAAACCTCCAAATTGTTGCAACTCCCAACTCTCCACTCACATAATTTTAAGTAAGCTAATCACATGCCGACAAACTACAATTGACCAAACAAAAATTTTTTAACACAAATTCCAAAAGTCATACGTTAACGCCCGTGACATCATCAGAACATATCTCGCAGATAGCTAACGCAGTTAGACAAACATTTAGCCATTGAAACCCTTAATCCTAGTCAATTCATCCTCAATGTCACAATAACACCAACCCCACGCATTTCTACTTCCTAGCAAGGACAGCATCGATCACACGCGATTAGCTCCAAACCCCACTACCCACCCCACAGAGCCTATTCACCCAAGCGAATCACCTTGAGCGCCAGGACGACGAGGAGGAACAGGTGCGCCGCCAGATTCGCCAGGAGCGCGACGGTCACGTGTGACCGCAGAACGACCTCGAGCCGGTCGCGGGAGCCGCCGCCGCATCCGTCGCCGGCGGCGGCGGCGGCGTCGAGGAGGGACGTCGCCCACCACTGCAGCGCGGCGGCGCTGACCGCCGTGGAGGCGGCGCTGAGGTAGAGGTAGTTCACCGCCATGCGGGGGGCATGGGAGAAACCCTAGCCGCTTCGATCCGGCGAAAAGGCTACGGGAATTGGAGCTTGCTTAGGGCTTGGGGTCTCGAAGGCTTCGGCTTTATTCGCGTGGGGGAGGTGAGGGGAAGAAGAGGAGAAAAATATTTAGTGAACTTTTTAATTTTTTATTTTTGCGTGGGGTTTAGATTTAGAATATAGTGGGTGAGTTCTGACTGGGTTTGTTAGTGGAAATGTTGTGCGTTTTGGTCCTCGGACATTTTTGATATTATAATTTGGTTCCTCAATAATTCAATATCCATACATTTCACAATATAGACTATTTGCACTCATATATGAATCTGGACAGTTAAAAGAAAGGTTATGGTTTTAATTCTCTATTCCCTCTTTTTTCATGTGTGTGTTTAATTAGAATATTGTGTTGACATATATAAAATAAAGATAAAGATAGAGGATTGAATGTATATTACCAACATAATTGATAATGGGGATTTTTTTGGAAAACAGTATAAGCTTAGTTAAATCATTAATGTGTACGAGTGAACCATAGTACGTCTATTAAATTAAAATATTAACTTGCATAATTGTCAATGAAGTAAGTTTCCAAAAATAAAGTTGAAAAAAGTTCGGTAAGTAGTGTATTGATATTATGATAGGTTTGTACTCACTTGTTCCTTTCTAAGTATTGTGGAATAAGTGAAGTGAAGTGATCATTGAGCTAATGGTATAAACAAAAATTACAGAGAACAGAAATAAAACAATAATGACACATAAGAGTTTTTTAGACAAATCTAGACCCAAATGATCGAGTAATAATCTTACATTCAATATAATGTTGATTTGTTAAAAAAAAGTGTGTTTATAAGAGAAGAGATAAATTTATCTAGATATTGAGGCCCCTTTTCCCATTACACTATTTTCTGTGTAATCTATACAAGAGCAATTACTGAGCAAGATGACTGTTGCCAGTTGCTAACAGTTACCGTCACTTTTCTCTTTAGGGGCAGTTGTCTAGACGAATTTTTTAGGAATCGTGCGCTAAACCACTTCGTTATGGAATACGTAGGATAATAACATCTTTTGTGGTCGTTGGTAATTATTATTATGATCAGGATTCTTAACAATTATTACCTTCAACCATGAGTCTCTTAAATATATTATTTCGACCAGAACAAGTTATGATCGTTCACATCATCTTGAGCTTGGATATGACTATATGCCCTTGATCAGAACTAATCATAATCGTAGATATCATATTGAGTTGTGAATTGTTATTATGGTATGATAATTAATTAATAGGAATGACACCTAATAATCAAAAAATGACCAAAATGAGGTGTGCAACCCTCGTTAGTAATATTTAAGAATAAATTTGTACTTATAAGAGTGGTGTTCTATAATTTCCGAATAAATATTTGTTTGCATTTCAATGTGCATGAGATTAAGATGATACCAAATAAAAAAATAGCATGAAAGGTACTCATAACTTTAATATACAAAAAAATTTCTAAGAAAAATATAACAATCTAAAATAATTGTGATGATCTAAAATACAAAAACATAAAATAAGAAAATGTGTAAACATAAATAAATATGACAATTTAAAACAAGAAAACATGATAAACCTAAAAAAAATATAATAACTTAAAAAAGTACAATAACTTAAAAAGAAACAATCGAAAATAAAAAAATGAAACAACTTAAAAAAGAGACAACAATCTAATATAAAAAATTCAACAACCAAAAAAAGATACAACAATCTAAAAAAAATATAATGATACTACCTTAGTCCTATTAAATCAAATGATTAACTTACATACGACACTACATGATGACACACTGTGTTGATGTTGTAAACTTGTAATAGAGAAACGAAAAAAAAATTGAAAGTGTGCATGTATCGTGAAGGGAATATTGTTTTTAAGTTGTTTATGTTTACAATAAAGTGTAAACACAGGGGTGATGCTGTAAATAATTCCTTGGGTGAAAATAGGACGCCTGCGTGCTGGACATCATTGTAGGAGGTTCATGCCAGGTGGGTCCTAGTAAATCCGGTCCCACGAGTCAGTAAGTACCAGAAATTTCAGTTAGGTGAATGAGGGGAAGTGGAGAACGTGACGGTGTGGGCGGGTCGGGAGGTGCCGTCGCGACCAGGCTCAGTCTTTCTTCCGCGCCGACGCGGTTCGCTGCTCCGCCGGAGCACTCTTCCCTTTCGTTTCTCTGCACTTTGAACCATATTTCGGCCCACCCTTTACGTATCAAGGTTAGGTCGGATCTGGGCTTCCCTGCGCTTGGCCCTAACCTTAGTTCAAATTCCATCCATCTTGATTTTTTCTTATTAGTCTAGTTTGATATATTTATTAGATTAAATTAGACTGATTTAGTCTCGATGATTCAAGACTTTTTGCTACTTGACTTGTCTAAAAATACTTAAATATTTGGAACATAGACTGTTAAAGATGATACAACACGGTTAGAGTCGTAAAAAAGTTTACTATAATGGTATATAGATATAGTTTGTGTAAGTATAGTTATGACATATATGGAATTTCGGATTTAAATGAGTCAACACAAGATTATTATATTTAATAAAGATGTTAAACTTTTCAAAATAAATATGTCAACATGAACTTATTCGATACAGTTTTTTTGATAGTTATGTTTGAAGGATACCACCCCAACCGCTCTTATATTTGCTTTTCCATATAATAAATTGTACATGATTCACGTGGAATTTCAGATTATGAAGTCCATCCATAATTATGGGTTTCAAAGGTGACCTATTCAATATTCAATACATATGGTTTGATATTGCTGCCACACCATTTTTGATGGCACCACTCATTAAATTTGGCAAAATTAAAGAAAAAGACGACTAACAAGATTATTAATTTTGTTGCGTAGGAATTTTAGCTTGTTTACACTGAAACGAGAGTTTAAATTGGACATGCTACCGTTTTTGTTTGTAGTAATAATTTTTGAAGTGACAGTAGCACTAAAGCGCTCCGACATTTAACAAAGGTTGCCTGAGAAAAAACTCCTTTTTTAATCAATTAATTTTAGTAACGGGTTTTAATCTGTCCTATTTGATGTGACTCCTCTGTTGATATGATATAGACGATAATGTGGCCAATGGCAGCAAATTTACACCCTTAATCTTCGTTAGATCTCGATCAAACTTGATTGAACACGGTTACTATACTTGTGGGAGCTAATTGAATAAAAAAAAAGACAATTTATGCTGTAAATATTGAAAACAAATCTGATAATTTAATTAAAGAACAATATTATCTTTATGATATGCGAATTTATATCTCATGTTTTAGTTTCAGAGACACGTAGTAAGACTCCAATTTTATACAGAATCTTCTTATTAATTTAAAAGTCAAATAAAAAATCTCAAAAAACAGTATAATTTTCTCTATATAAAAAAGACTTTCTTATAGATCCCTAATTATAAATTACCGTGTTATGATCTATCATAAGGATCATAATCTAATAGATAGTGATAGATTTGCAACGGGAGACTTCAGCGGATCCGGCCATCTGGTTAAAGACTAAACAGTCCAAATGAATGCATGACCAAAAATAAAATACATGTCGTTAGTTTTCTCTAATTAATTGAGAGCATTAATTATTGATCAAATGAGGTACATATACGTAAAATTGTCACACGAATAAGCAGTATTAACAAAGCCAGAACACGAGAAAATATATATTTTAGTTCACAACTCCGAGTGTGAAACAGTCCTAAATGACAACAAAATGGAGCATATTTATTTGATGGGCCCATTCAAAGGTCAAGAGCGGGCACACAGGACCCAGCCATCTGAGCTGGTCTCACACACAACGGTGTCGCCAAATTTCCAATTCGATCTTGTGTCGCCAAATTTCCAATTCGATCTTATCCTCGCCGCTTTCCCGCCCAAAACCACCGCCGCCTCCGCCCCCGCGAGCGAGAGAGGCCACCGCCATGGACGGCGACGCGAGCAGCCGCGCGGGGTCGTCTCTGGACGCTGTGGCCGCCGCCTTTCAGTCCCGCGTCGCCCAGCTCCAGGACCTCGTCCTCGCCCGCAACAGTAAGCTTCACAACCCCATCCCAAAACCCTAGACTGGACCCTCGTGTGTCCTGACCCGTATGGCCCTGGCCGCGTTCTTCGCAGTGTACCCTGCGACTGCCGTGCCCGACCTGGCCGCCGTAGACGCGTCGCTGACCGCCATGGAGGCGCAGGTGCTGGCCATCCGCCGCCGCCTCCACGAGGAGCGCGACGCCATCCCCAAGGCCAAGGTATCTTTTCTGCTGAAGTCGCAGGATTTTGGTGCTTCTTGATCTGTCTTCGGTTGGTAATTTCGCCAACTTTGTTTTAGGAGGTCGAATATTTTTTTGGAAAAGAGTGAACTGGGAGTAGAATTTTTTTTTAAAGACGGGGTGATTTGGTGCCCTATTTAGGGGGAAAATTTTGCCACCTTATGGGGGAAATGGGTAGAACATTTAGCAAAATGGTGCAGTAGAAATTTAATAAAGGGCTGTCTAGCGTGGATTTTGCATATTGTATTTTTAAAAACTTGCATCATCGACACCATACATTCAAATCTAATTTAATCTCTACTCTCCATTTCTCCTACACATGTTCTCCTTTCTCCTTCTGATCTTTGCCGCCGCTGCCGCCCTAGGTCATTTTTTCTCATCAGTCACCACCTGCATCTGGCGGCGCATGGCCACACCGCACCACCATCCAACCATAGCCCTTCTGCCACCCGTGGTTGCCACCTCCCACCGCCTCCACTTGCTGTCAGTCGAGCCGCCGTAACCGGAGAAACTAAGGAGGGGACTCAGTCAATCTCAGAGGGTTAAATCTGAGAAGAGGGGATTGATTATGGGATAGAGAGGTGTATGTAAGATAAGAAAAAAACAAATACTTGTCCATTAGCAAATAACTTCAATAAAATGCGGAGCTTTGGTACTTTATTTAGGGAAAAAGTAAGGGTTTTAGAGTACAAAGAGTCTTGATTAATTACTGTAAGAAGCTATAGGGTTAGAATTGGGTCCATATCATTTCGGGGATCTAAATCATTAGGCGGCGTTTGGTTTAGAACCATAACTATAATCATAATGGGTTTTAGAATCATTGGAGTTAGGGTTGGAATTGGTAAATACAAAATATATTTGGTTCAAGTGGGAAATGGAATGAGGTGGGATGGCTTAAAAATACATTCCCTCTGATGTCTTTAGATAATGTATTAGAATATGTTCTAAATATTTGTACTACGATTATGGAGTGGTCTAATCAAATAGCAGGTAACATATTCTCGTTACGCTTAATCAAAATATAGAGCAAAATTTATGAACCAAACACCTCGTAAGTAGTCTAGCACCTTATCAGGGAATTTTCTCATATCTTGTTTTTTGCTTGATATGAGGAGTTGGGATTACAAGTGTGGACTAACCCAGCTTGAGTAGCCCATAAGCATGGTTTAGTCCAATATTGAGAGTTTAAGGTGGACTGGTGGTGTATATAATGTTTGGGAGCCGCCAACACTAGATCCAAGAAAACTCTTTTACATGGATGAAAGCGTAAGTGAATTAGTGCCAGCAACACTAAATCTTAGTATACTATTTTACATGGATGAAAGCGTAAGTGAGTTAGTGCATGTGCGTAGTTATCTTATATGGCGATTGGTGGAAATGTGTTAGGCCCAAAGGTGTTACAAGTTATGAAGATATGGTGGTGTTTTCTCCTCACAAATGACTTAATTTTGTTAGTTCTTGGGAACAACGAGGAGCATTAGTTGAGGCGAGTGTTTCGGTGAAGATCAACTAACTCGGTATCAATGGTATAACTACTTATGTATTTGGAGAAATTAAGGAAGGGATTAAGGAGAATGAAGAAATTTTATCTCTTGAGGCTAATGTTTTTGATATTTACAAATATCCGAAGAGAGTTTTTAGAGTTTAAAATAGAGAGATTGAGAAGAATTGGGAAACTCGGTGTTTGATGTCTGCCTAGTAACCATTTTTGAGAACATATGGTTAATTGTTTTTGATTTATCTCCTGAGGTTGACATTGCTTTGAATTTTAGGAACTTTGAGGAGGATGGCATTTTGGAAGATAGGAAAATATTGATTTTTTTTCCTTCTCCAGAGTTTGGAGCAATGGAGTGATTGTGGAGAATGGAGATATTTGGTGTCTGGTCTCCATCAGGCAGCTAATTTCATCAATTTTCATGAGAAAGGAGAGTTGCAAGCAACAAGATGCTTGCTTGAGGAGAAATGAGAGATTTTGACATTTGATTGATTGCTCCAGAACCCCCAAGTTTCTTTTAGTACATGAAAAACAAAATTCTTCGGACACGAGAAACATGATGTTTGATTGCTTCCTACAAGCTAGTTATACCTTTTTCTTTTTTAATCAACAAACAACTTCCCTAGGGAATAAGGTGACATCTGAAAGCTGAATCATGTTGTGTCAATTTTTAATACTTTTTGGTGGAATTCGAGAGCTTGGCCAGCATTTTTTTCTTATACCCTAAGAGAAGAAGGCATTTCAGGAGTTGGTGGGGGGGTGTGGGAAGAAGAGATATGGGGGATCTAACTAATCCTTCTAGAATGATGTGATCCACCCACTGAAAAATAGATTTGATAATTTATCTCTCATAATTCCATTACTGAACTATGAAGAAAAGAATAAATTCACTTATTTCCCCTTTTCATATCTCATCTGTGGCTTCCTTGAATCCTGATGCAGAAGCTAGTGGAGCAGTCCTTGCAGCAGCAGCGGAAGCTGCAGCACATGCTTGCAAACATGCCTTCTGGGATGCTTGAGGGTGTCTTTGCTACTCCTCTGCAACAGAACTACTCAAAGTATTTGTTGAAAATAAGTATCTCTCTTGTTTCTGCCTTCATGTGGTGATAAGGATCTTGTTGTTTGTGTGGTAGGATGCTGCCTGAGTGCTTCAATTTTAACTCAGCTGTTCCAGAAGTTCTTGACAATGAATTAGCCCATGAGGATTTAAAGATTAGGGAAGAACCTGTTGCAGCTCCCAAGGTAAGAGTTCTTAGTCTTGTACATTGTTCATCAATTTTACTATCTGTATATTTCTTTCATTTGAAAAGCTATATTTGGTTCCTGAACTAAAGCCTTGTTTTATTGCTGAGAAGAAGGGCAAAGGTCCTGCACCCCGTTGGTACATTTCTGCTGAGGAGCTTGATTCATTGTCATCGTTAGTTCTCAACTTCACTAGTAACTTCAATTCATTCTTTTGGCTTTATTCTTAGTACATGTAATCCTTTTTGCTCTGCTTCTGGTCAATGGTTAAGAGGTTATTCTCTACTGCTACTACGTTTGTCCATGCAATTGCTTGTGATGCGTACATCATTCTGCATGTGTGCTTGCTTGTTCTTTTCCTTTCTGTACAAATGATCATTGTTGCTAGGAGAAGGGCTTCCTGTGATACTTGTTACTTAAGCTGGACTTTAAGACTAGTTGGAACAAGTCAGCAGGTGTGCTTTGTTTTTGTCTTCTTTCAATTTTGCATGGTTTTCATGAACAGTGGAGGCAATCGGTAGTAGGTTTGTTATCCTCATCCAATCCGTACAGTACTGAGTACTGAGATATACCCTTACGTTTGCCTCTATATCTTGCCCTTTGGTTTTCAAGGTCTTGTCAAACTGTTCTATAAGCTGTCCATTTTGTTTGATAGCATAAGTATTTCACTGTGATTGGACCTTATTGAATGGGTTAAGACTTAATATATCCAAATTCAAGAGAACTAGTAAGGTAATGGATAGATGAGAACTAATAAGATATCACATTACATCTCATTTCTTTTGGTAGTAATGATCAAAAGCTTTACTAGCCATGTTATGACTAACGCTTTACTACAGGTACATGAGGGGGAGGCTAACACTAGAGAAGGTTAACATTGCAGTAAATGAGGTGGCTACATATGCAGATGCAAATGCTCATCTTGTTGCATGCCCTAAGAAAAAGGTTTGTGGCACTCCACCTTTTGATTGCTAGCAACCATTTCTAAGCTACCGTTTGTTGGCCATTGACTGTTCTCAATGTACCTGCAGTTAGCGGAGGACCAATGGGAAAAGGCTTTGGTAAGTTCTTAAGCACTCGTTGTGTGTGGATGCCTTTTATCTGATTTCCTCATTTTCTTTGGAAACTCATTGATTTGTAATTTCAATTCAGGAACTGAGGGACATTGCAGCAACTGAAGCAGTGAAAGGGAAACATTTTTTCCTAGAATCTGATATAAAGGGGCCCGGGCTGAAACTTGACAACACAGGCAAAGCTATCCTTACTGTGAGTACTGAGTACATGCCCCTTAACCTGTTGTGTACAAATTATATTTTTCTTTTAGCGAAAATTTGTTATATGCCACTCAAAATATTGGTGATCTGAAAAATGCCATTGGAAAATTGCTTTCTTTTTTTCTTTTACTACCACTGAAGCTTTAATAATAGAATGCTAGTGTTTAGTGCAAAATCTTCTTTCAACTTCATCATGTGCATCGTTTTAAAGAAGGAATAGAAAAGATCTCCACGTGCATTGTCAAACTCGAACATTCGCTAAACAAGAAGAGAAAAATCTATTCAGTAGCATGGATTGAACCAGATAATCATTGCATGTTTGTAGTTATGTTCTGGCTTCATACAAAGCTTATCGTACTTGACATGTAATCCTCTTGCACGAACCATGTGGGCCCTCACACTCAGTCTGCAGCTAGCTTATACAATAGCTGGCATTAAGACGCACTACTCAGGCAATATATTTAGCAATGCTGTTGATAGAAGTTGGATAGCTTTAAAAACACGAATATCTTACAACAGATACAAAAGTATCTGTCGTTGAAAACAACTCTACTGGGAGACAGATGCTCATTATATTCATCTGCTGGTCATTGACAATGTGAATTGTTTGCCCTTTTACATTCATTTACTACTGTTCTCCAGGTCCTTCGTCATGTTGGTCGCATTCAAGAAACTCGGATTGGACACAACCGAGTCTTCACACTCACAAAGCATACCTGAAGGCCTCCCATCCAATTCGAATTGGTGTACATTTTCCAGCTCCTTTTTCTATATCCAAAGGCCTCCTTTCCGAGGGATATTGCAAATTCTAACTTCCTGGATAAACTGAGAGATTGGTGTGTTTTCGTCGGTATTGCGGTTAGCAGTGTGCTCTTTTATTGATACTTTGCTAAAACTGCATTGGATTGTAAGGTCTCATGTTATATGTGTAAGTTTGTAAGGTGGTCTGTTGTAGTTGCACTTACCTATAGGTAAACGAAGAGTTAAGTGAAAGCAAAGCTGACACCCTGCATGTGAATGCGATGTGTATTCTTCTACCTTCCTGTTCGCTGTCTGGAGCTGGGAACATGTCATCCTGACAAGGTGTACCGGGTTGCTTGTTCTCTTCCACTGTGTTTGTCTGTGTTTCCTTGTATGGTACATAACAATTAACGAGTGTTTTGAAATTTGATCCACGCAACATAGAGAAGGGAATACAAATAAATGCATGGATTGGAAATACACAAGTTGTCTTTCAAAGGGTGTTGAAAGATTGACTATGGCTCGCAAAGAAGGAAACGCAGATGGATACATACAAAAAGAACATGTAAGTCAGGATGTAGGCACCTAACCTTTTGGCCTGGTGGCTGTCATTGCCATTGGCAATTAACTTATACGGCTCGTCATATT
The DNA here is from genome assembly GCA_019359835.1 of Pharus latifolius. Lineage (NCBI taxonomy): Eukaryota > Viridiplantae > Streptophyta > Magnoliopsida > Poales > Poaceae > Pharus > Pharus latifolius. The sequence goes on from CM033325.1 coordinate 39,496,299, forward strand.
TGCATTGGAAGAGAATATATATGAGTATTTTTGTCTAGTTTTACAGCAATAGTGAAACTAATCAACCTTATTGGTAGGAGAAAGAAGTGATGAAAGAACATTCTTATATGCACCTAGAGCATGTGTTAGCGTGTGTGTGCATGTGTGCGGACGGAGGAGGTAGGAATAAGAATATGTTATTAATATAATAGATACTAAGCTTTAAAAAAAATTAAAGTGACAAAAAAAGCCTTTTCTTTTCAAGTTGTTTGGCTTGAAAAGAAATCTTCTCACCATATAAAAGCTTACCTCGTTCCTTCAAAGACAGAGAGGATGTGAACCAAATGGAATGGAAAGAAGTCTTGTTAGGAGAACCTTCACCCTTTTTCTGTTTGGTGGTTTCTAACCAAAACTTGTCTAATAATATGTGCCAAAATTTGACTAGTTTCACCAGATTTGGTTGCAATTTAGTTTCCATCTAAAATTCTAGTAAAGTTTTGTTCACATTAGCAAATTTGCCCAAATTATTTCGATTTCCTACCATAGCAAATTTGGTCAAATAACTTCAATTTTCTACCAGATCAATTAAAATGCCTCGCAGAAGTGAGACAAAATTATAAAAACATATGTTAAAGGCAACATAATTAACAGTAGAACTCCCAATACCAGCTGAACGAATCAATCATCAAGTCTGCAAAATTAGATTAAAAAAAAAGTCCTTCCCAGCTAGCGATCTATCGACAAGCATTCAACATTGAAACGGACATAAGCCTAATTAATGGAGGAGAAAAAAGAATACAAGAATCAAAATTTGCTGCTAATAATAATAATAATAATAATAATAATAATTAAAAAAAGACCCAAATCGATGTTTTTTTTTTTGGTCAAATGGAGGCACCGCCTGGCGTAGAAATCTGACATCAGGGAAGGCATCTACGAATGCGACTCCACCAATATGTATAGAGGCTTCCCATTCAGCCTCTCACGACCCTGCAATTTCACAAATAAAATATTATATGTCGTGAATCTATGTATCAAAATTATATATGTGTTTTATTGATATTCTCCGACAATTAATCTAAATTTGATCATGACCAACATGATTGTTGTTTGGTTAGTCAAAAAAAAAAAATAAGACAACTTAATTTGGCTAGTTTTGGTCACTGTTGGCTGTTTCCCCCCAAATTATTGGCATGTTTTTTAGTGCTACTTATTTAGCCAGCCAATCTCCCTTCATCTCCATCTATAACAAGTTCTATATCAACTATCAATTTTTAGCTGTCGAACTAAACAACTTTAAATGATTAATTTTTTAGTCATGACTAAAAATTAAATTAACTGTCCATAAAATATAGACATCGATCAAACGTGTCCAATATGTTACACATGTTTGATTCTCACCAAGGGTAGGTCTGGGGTCTAGAGGTTGGTGGGTTAGGTTTAAGAATTTTCGAGAAAGAGGGCTGGTCCGAGTTGTAAAGGCAAAGATTATAAGAAAACAGAGTTAAATATTCTCTTTAACAACCTATAGAAACTCTCTTTGACATGAAAGGCTAACTACCTAATATTTTATTTTCCAATCTAAAACAAGACATCCATTAGGATAATTTCAAGACACGACTATCATAATTCCAACATATCAGCTATAATCGTCATATTGGATTAGATTTCATTTGTGTTTATTGAGAGTTGGGGGGACAATAATCCATATTCTCTACCGGCTGAAAACTACTCAACAAAAGATATAAAATACAAATACAAGAAACCTGCTTAAAAAAACCCAGCACACCAGTTTCTTTTGGCCATAAATTATGACAATGAAGTATTTGACAATTATCTCAAGGACTTGAGGACTCTGGTTTTTTTTGTTTGTTAATGTCATACCTATTTAGTTCATGTGCTTGTTAATATATTTGACTTCTAGAAATGCACATAGAGTTTGCCTAGAGTCTTCAAATTTTTAAGCTATTTGAGAGGAGAGAAAACGTACAATGTGTACAAAGAGCCAAGCAAAAGCTTTGCTTTACTCGGCTCATGCCAATCCAAGCCAACATGCAGTCTGTCGCATGCCAGCTGCTCCCCCTCGTATGCTAGCATGCCGAACAACCACCAAGCTAATGCGCACCGACACGTTGGAGTTCATCTTACCTAGCTAAGCATGCATTAGATTGAGATGTTGTTTGGTTTGTGCCCATATCAAAATGTTTGATTTCTAGGCATGCCTAAGACCGTATGGAGTTTAAGAATTTTTGTCTGACTAGGCATATATGAAGTTAACTTGTTTGGTTAGCAATGTACTAGATAGGTATTCTTGGTTTTTCCATGTAATTAGTTTTGAGTGCCTGAGACTTCTAGGTATGCTTGGGTAAGTATTCAAACATGGGTCATTTAGGTACAGTGACGATGCGAACCACACAATCCTTAAATAAGTTTGAGGCAGATTCTAGGTTTGGTATTGTTCGAAAAAGACACAAAACCAAGTAATTTTCAAATAAGTTTTAGATAGGTTCTAAGCTTGACATTGCTCAACAAGGACACATTTGTTTGGTTGGTGATAAACTAACGAAACATAGTTACTTTTTTAGATGCTCGATTTTGAGTATTTGAGACTTCTAGTAAACATGATTTTAGACATGAATTATCCAAACGCAATAAAGTTGCAAACCAAACAACTAAAAAAATTTTAACAAAATTTCAAACCAAGATATATATCTTTTTAGAAAACACGAAACAAACAACCTTTAGATATTAACCTGACAAAGCAAAGCAGGACATATCTTTTCCAAGATTCCAATTAAGAGATGAGGGAGAGAAGAAGCAGACGAGCTGGGGGTACACACTGTGATCTGAGTGACGATGTGATGTGATGTGATGTGATGCCCGACCGTTGATCAATCAATCGTACGGTGCGGCGGTGAAGAAAGACAAGACACTTGAGACATTACTGTAGCCAAGAACAAGATGCATATATATCCACCTCTACATGTCAATTAAAACTCACATGCTGCCACATGACTGATTGGGCCATCTGTGATCCACCTAAGATTTAGGTTCAACTCCACCCGATCAATTTCACACAATTTTTGACCATGATTTTTAGATTCAATTGTCACTATCTGACAGCTTTATTTTTTAGTTTCTTTTTGTATTATATAAAAACCTTCAAATACAGAGAAGTTTTGTACTTTTGTGTCAATCAAAATAGGTGATAGTCTCTTCTATTTTGACAACTATCTATATATGAATGAGCAATTGAAGACTTGTATTGCATGATACGTTAAAAACATACTAATTTAGCACCATCTAGATTCATAATGTTGAAGTTGAAAGATTAGTTTTTAAAAACTCATGTTTAAATATCAAATGCAGTCAGGTGAATGTAGGATTTGTTAATGTTCGAATTTCCCCGAGTATTTGATTTAAAAAAAAGATGATTCAGATTTTAATATATAGGGTGAATTTAGAGGGATAAGCATGGGGGGATCAACACTTGAATCATATAGGGGATATGGTGCAGAGATGGTTAAGGAAAATCAGGCAACTGGGGTGTCATGGACTCATGGTGCGAAAAACATGGAGATAGAGGAAGACATTTTGGGTGACCCCTGTGAAATGGGACATTAGACATAGGGTTGTCCGATTGGAAAAACAAACCTAAGACTCGGCGTTTCTAATCGAACAGTTCAAAGAGCTTTCCGACCGTCATTCAATGGGAAAGTTCCCATACATCTTGGGAGGTCGTGAAAGAGCATCTCACATGCTGCTGTTGCAGTGTTGGACCCACCTCACAGTCACCGGTCACTTCTTATGGGCTTTTCTAAATCTAAATTCTATTGGCGTTTTGGGTTTAAGTGCCAATTGTCATTTTCGTGGCAATTTAGACAAAAAAAAATTCAACACGATCTAATCTTCAACAAGCAATGAGAGACTGGTTGTTACTAGTTAGATTGTACGAACATATAGTTGTGTTTCTATAAGATAATTATACTTAAATCTTAACTATAGATTGTGTGATTCAATAGTAGAGTCAGTCCTGATGTTTTCATGCCTCCAATATGAAAAATAAAAATAAACCTAAAAATTTGAAAACTTAACTATTGTAAGACATGGAGCTATTACCTACCTAGGTGTTGGCAGCCAGTCAACAACAAAGAAACAAAACCATGGGCTAGAGTGCGAGGATGAGAAAAAGTCAGATGTGGACTGTAGGATGGGCAAATGTTTGAGGCGTAAATGACAAATCTAGTTCTTGCTCATTATTTGAAAGTAATTTAAGAGAGAAAGAAGAGATATAAAATAAAAAAGATAAGGTGGAATAATGGTCGCCAACTTTTTCGATGACTCATTGCTGCGGAAAGGAATAAAACGAAAAGAAAAATATAAAGAGATTGAGAATCCACGAGGAGATGAATATGTTGAACCAATTACTTGCCTGATTCTTTGACTTGTTTCCACACACTACCACAGTCACACCTAGGTACAAGATATCACTATGACTACTACTCTCTCCAGTCTAAAAAAATTTATCATTTTTTATTATACATGGTTTCTAAAATACAATTGTGATAATTATTTTTTACTATGATATGTTGGTAAAAATTATAAAATTACAATATTATGAAATTATTTTTATGATAAATATATATGTATAATTTTCTTATGATCAATCTGGATATTTATAGACATATTAGTGGTTAAAGTTAGAAAAGTGACAATATTTTTGAATCAGAGAGAATAAAAATTAGGTACTATCGGAATTAGGAAAATTCTATAGGTAGGTGGGTGGGTGGGGGGGGGGGATCAACCTATAATTTTAATAGGAGAGATCTTGTTTTATGGTGAAGTGGGTGTCATACAAATTTACTAGAGCAAGTTTTGTAAATATTCTTTTGACTTAATTTGTGTGTGGTTGGGTGGTGACGCATGTGCATGGCTTTGATGATGGACGGTGAAACTTGTCCGGAGACTGCCAGTGGCCCCGACACTGTCCGGATGACATCACACTTTGCACAGTGACAAGACTTCCTTAGATCTCCCCATGAGATCTAAATCGGATAATCCGACAGCAATTTTCTGTTGCATTTGATATCTATGATGTTTTCTGTCCGTATGATCTGACTTGTCGTAAGATCTCAAACGAACGGTTGAACCAATATTATGGCAAACCAGGGATCTTTTTTTTTTGTTTGTGTGCCTATAATTGACTGCAATTGTCTGTTGTTACTCATACATCTGATGGTTAAGAGCATTTTTATCCCTTGTTTTCTAGCATGCAACTTCCCTTATGATTATCACTTACTTGATTGTCTGACTAGTGAAATACTTAGATACAAGGTATGAAATTTCATCATAGATGGTAGTCGCGATATCTATTTTCTCTTTGGAAATTTAGTTAGTAATACACCGATTTGATCTTACAACCTTTCTTATTTATATCTATACATTTCAAACAAACACTTTAAACTTTTTTGGTTAGTCAATTTCAAGAAAAAGTGGCCGGATGATATTGTAAAAATGTGTTCTCTCTATATAACAATAGTTATGGGGCTGACTTATGGACTCGAGATCTACATATTAATAAGACACAATATCTTATTGTTAAATCTAAAATTTTTGAAATATTATAATACATTTTTTTTCATCTTAAAGAGATATAATAATAGGGAATTAATTAAATTAACACACCTTGAGTTCGGGGAGTTCAATTACACAAGCACATTCCACCACTTCAGCCCCAGCACGCTCTGCATGCAACATTTATAGAAGGAAAAATATTATGAAAATATATTAATTCATATGAATCAAATATATTATAGGGTACCATAACAATCTCGAATATTATAGCACAAGAACTATAATGGTTGATATAGAATGCGACATTGTTTATTAGATAGTCAAGAAAGAAAAAAAGGCATGACACTAGGATACTATAAGATGATATTGTAGGAGTATAAAGTATTGTACTGGTGGTATCGTAGCGATAAATATAAAATATCAAATTAATTATTTATCAAAAATAGTCAAGAAAGAACAAAAAGCATGGTACTATAGGATATTGTAACGAGACTCTAGTAATCTCAAACATTGTAGCGATTAGTCGAAATATCAAATTAGTTATCAGATGGTGAGGAAAGACAAAAAGGCACGGTACTATAGGATATTGTTGCAGCAATCTTGGGTTTTGTTAGCACTATTGTGATCGATTCAAAATATCAATTTGTTTATTAGATGTATGATTAGGAGAATAAAATGACATGATAGCACTATAGTATCATGCTCTTTGTTTACAGTTATAAAAGTCTAATGTACAACCGCTATTTTCGAATAGTTGTCATTTTTGCTCAGAGAATTTGTTCACAAATAATTGTCATTTTATATTTCCTAACTATATGTTTCGATGTTAGCCCTATTAAATACTCTCCTAAAAAACAGATACAATAATGTTTTTGCCTCGCTATTTGATTGGGTGGATCAGTCTTTTGTGAGTAGTAATTACTAATTAGAAGGTTATAGTTATTGCTAGGGTTAATGGAATTCGAAAAAGAAAACAATATCTATCCGAGAACAGTAGTAGTCAACTAGTTTCAAGTGCAGTACAGATGATAGAGAATATTTTGTACAAATAACCTTTTAAAAAAGAAACTAACAACTTTAGTCCAGAGAATTTGTAAAAAAAATTTATATTTCTTGTGTGGTAAAAGATAAAGGCGTACGACAGGGAAATCTACTGCACATACGCCGTGTGGCAAGTCACCCCTACTGCATAAAAAACAGATTTTCTTTTTGTAAATTCTCGTGACTAGAGATTAAATTTATTAGTTTATTTTTTTAAAAGATTATTCCAACAAAAAAAAATATTCCATCAGGATGTAGTACACTAGTACCTGCGCCAGTCCAAGTACAGAATGCTAACGAAAGCTACTTGACAAGACCCATATATTTCTGCGATCCCTCGACAAAAATCTTGCCTAAGATTTTAGCAACAAATGCGTGACACGTCAGCTCCATTATTGCATCTCAATACAGTTTTTTTCTTATTTTCGCTTGTTTTGTAATGAAGGGTCAGGGTATTTGATTGAGTCTGAGCCATAAACCAGATGTTTAACAGTTGTTTGTCGAAGAAGTTGGGTTATTTGGTAGGAAATGTTACAGGAGAGCAATACATCGTGACTTGTTGCATCAGATAAGTACAAACCATCTCATTTAAGCCTTTGGATGTCCGGTCACCACTTGAGTTTAATTTAATCAATAAACCTAAGTTAAGCTTGGCCAATCACCAATACACCCACCCCACCCCAGTATCTAGTGGGCAATGCAACATATTCTTTCAACTGTAAAGCTATGCAAATTATTATTAATTTTTTTGGAAAAATTTGGACATTGTTTGAAATATACAACATGATCAGATCACAAATTGTTGACTTTTTTCTTTATCTTAATTATATTGTTCACTCCTAATGGTAACACCCCAAGATGCCACATCACTTTTTTTAGAACTTTTTTTTCTAAACTAATCTTGATTTTTCAATCATATCCTCCTTTCTGCACAAGTTCTTGTTTTTTTATTAAATCCACCATTTAAAATTCCACCTCCAATAATCAATTATTGAGATTTTTTTATTTCTCCCAATAATTCCATCTTAGACAATCAAATATTGAGATTCTTTTATTTCTTCCAATCCAAGGCCATAAATTTCTTTTTTTTAAACTAAAATGTTAACTATTTCTATAGTTTTATTTAAGACAACATCCTCTAACCTTTGTCTAACAACGATGAAGTTTGTCAGTCATATACGCAGCAATACGAGAGACGTATGCTAGTTATAGATTAATTTAGAGTACAAAATTTGGTGAAATCGAGCACATAAAAACTCCATATCTAGTTTTTTTATCCAAAAAAAATTAACATAATTTAGTGGTACTTTGTGTAACTTTGTACCAGTACTTTAACTATATACCAGCAGAAGAAGCCTAGGAGAGCAAAGCTACATATATTGAAATTTTCTTTTATAATTTGCATGTATACAAAATAAGGGGTGTAGACCATATTGGGTTTTTAAATTTCGTGTAATGCAAATCAATCCAATATTTATCTATGGTACATAGAGATACATGGAAAACTCAACAAATTGATAGAATTAAAGAAAGAACAGATTTATGTAACTCTTTTTTTTAAAATTTTTTTTTCTGATTAAGATACACACGTACCAAGTAAATTCATGGCTGCGCAAAGGGTCCCTCCGGTGGCGATCAGGTCGTCGACGACCAACGCCCGTTCGCCGGGCTGCACAGCGCCGACGTGCATTTCGAGGCAGTCGGCGCCATACTCCAGCACGTACTTCTCCGATATCACCTCACCTGCAAAGTTGGTTGTCAATGCATTGTCACATCACGACAATGTACAAGGTTTTATCATATTTATGCATGACTTGTTGCATTTGTTTGGGAGTTCTTAGTTTTTTTTACAGACTTTTAAGAGATTTGCGAAAAAAAGGTTTTAATTTCTCGATGTAAAATGTGCTTTAATTTATCTAAAAAATTCTTTTTAACTACATCTTATTTGAGAGAGTTTAAGTTTTTGTAAACTTTAAATTAGATATCTCTTTAATAAGATAATTCTCGTTCTCTGACTATGCTGTTGCAGAATAATGAATTAGAATTTTTTCGTACATTTAGTAATGATTTTTTTTCCAAAATTTTTATGAACAACAATGTATAGAGAGAAATCCAAGGGGCATCTATCAGCCATTGTTTGTGAAGATTTTACCCCAAAAGTTTTGAATACATAATTTTTTTGGGTAAATTAACATGTTTCGTATTCACGGAGTTTGGTTGGTTTCTAGTAATCAACCATATTTCCAATCTTTTGAAAACTAATCTAAAAAACTTTAATTTTTTGTTATGTAATTCATATCACAAGAAACAGGAAATAATTCCAGAAAGAAAGAGGGAGTGGGGCAGAACTTAGAAATAAAATACTACTATTTTCCAAAGCATGGAGATTCCTTAGTGCAAATAAAACAATTGCCAATATTTCGCCATTAAGGTGGTGAATTTGTAAGAAGTTGAAGTTTATAAGAAAGATTTCTAGTAAGTAGTCATATGATACCTGGTAATTTCTTGGGCTTTCTTAGTGGGATGAATTTGGCACCAATTGCAAGTGCAATGGAAGGACCAAAAATAAAACCTCTAGCTTCAACTCCTGTTCCAAATAATTAAGAAAAAGTTAGTCCAAACCTTCATGAGAATCACTAGTTCAATTATTTCTAGAATACAGTTAAATACGGTTCAGTATTGAATAAAATGCTACGGTGCTGAATAAATATAGCCTCTACAATTATTGCATCATACATCTAGTGTAAATTGCACATTTGAATCTTAAATTGCGTATTTGTACAACGATGTTGTATATTTCGGCAAATAAGATTAGTAAATAAAGTTGTTTTATTTTCAGTTCTCATGTTGTAACACACACACACATAATAATAATAATAATAGTAATAATAATAATGTTAATAATGTTAAGAAAAACTTGATGTTTTGGACTTTTTATAGTCTTTGAGATGCAATTTTAATAACTGTTTTTATATCTTATATGTTAGTAAAAATTATAAAAATTATAATGTTAAGAAAATGCTTTTGATGACAAATCCAGTCATTATAATTATATAATCAATCTAAATATTTATATATATATTAGTGATCAAGCTTGAAAAAATTTGGCTTCATAAATCCCATGGTGACAAGTCGTTGTGACACGGAATATTATCATAAATTTAAGTATGGACATTTTAATCGGCACAAAAAATATTCGAAACGAAATGAATTATCCAATAGCATAGAGCTAAACAACAAAAAAAATTGATAAATCCAAAAGTAAGCTATTTTTAGTACTACATAACAAACACGTCAATTTTCTTTAGGACATCCAAGCACTCACATGAGGAAAGAAAACCAAGAAGAAAATCTCATCTGTACAAATGGGCAACAACAGTACGATGTCACAAAATCTCCTGAAAGCTCATGCCACTCGCATAACATTATTTATCTCATGACAAGAATCTGTGGTCTCTAGTGAAGTGAGATCATCTCATTGCATGTGCCAAAGATTTCATATTGTTTGGTCACCACCTAAGTATGACAAAAATTGAATCACTCTCATGTCTCTAATTAATAAAGGAGTAGTTAAAATACCGCTGTCCGTGGTATGTTTTTGGGTGAGATTGGTCTCAATTTATTGGATCAGTCGATCACTCTCATGTCTCTAATTAATAAAAAGAGCAGTTAACATGCCGGTGACTGTCAGATCATAGATCGAACAACCTAGATCAACCCTAATTGGGATGTGTGAGGTTTTCTTTTGGGGTGAGACTGGTTTCAATTTATTGGATCATTCGATCAGTGATAGACGACTTCAAGCACCTTCCCACGCTCTCATGAATATGTTACGAGTACATAATCTTAGAGATCAGTATTTGTATAGAAGGCTGCTATTTGTTGAAAAATATTTTTATGATGCAAAATTGTGTAAATTATCATCAAGCGAGTTGAACGATTTAGAAAAAATAAAACCACCAGAGATGATGTTTAATTTCTTCTAGAACTGGACTAAATTTCATGCTCTAAATTATGAGTTTGACTCTCAAAACTCTCATACAAAAATGATAATGTGCAATGTGGAGGATTCACGAAGGATTTTGCATAACCACCCTCTACTTATCGGTAATGATGTATAATTTTAAATAATAATACCACTAACGCATGTAAATATAAAAGGATAAATTAAATTATGGAGATAAGAGTTGTAGATCCGCCATTGTCGTCGAGAAGAATAATGGATGTAAACATGTAGTTTTGTTGATAATGTAGATATTATGATCACTGGAAAGATAGAATGAATAATACAAGATAGACAAATAGGACGGGGGCGGATAGATCATCCATTTTTAGTGGACAAAAGGCGAATCGGTTGGAGTATCCCCACGAATCAAAGAACACTGCTGCAAAACCCAAATAAATAGGGGAATGGAATAATGTCTGTGAAGGCCCATCCCTACAGTACCAACATTTCCTTTCTTTCACATAAATCTCTATCTATATGCAGATATATCATAGTGGAGGGGACCATGCATGCAGATTAGAGTAAATTGCACTGGATCTACATATTGTCCTAATATTCTGCAAAAGCTATTACATTGTATCAAATTGGTCGGAGAATATAATATTCTAACTAAATATAGATATGGTCCAGATGCACCTGTCAATATAACTTCCCTATCTTTTCTTGATAGTTCAAGTGATCGACCCCTTAACTATACCAGGATATATTAAAACGATTTAACTACTACGGAGTCTATGACAAAGGTCCAAAAGGCAATTTTATCTTTTCACTCTTTCTGGTGGTCTATGTTACTTCAAATTCCAAACTAATATAAATGGAAAATTTGGCTTTATATCACTTGTAAAAGTGGAAATTCGAGATATATTATCAAAAAAAGGCTAATCGGTCTCATACTACTAAAATCTCAAAAATTTTCAAAAAATACTATTCTTAACTTAATTTTTTTCAAAATGACAAGAATACCCTGTCCATTCTTATTTTATACATGTTTGACACTAATTTTGTTGGGACATTTCATCGAACGTGAATAAGACATTGTTTATATATGTGAGTAGCTGTGCTGACCGTTGCCGTTGTCACTGCGCACGCCGTGCAAGAAGTCGAGTTTGAGGATAAAAGAGTCATTTTAATCTAAGTCAATTGTTTTGACCTTGTCGTACTGACATTTTCTGAAAATTTTCAAGATTCCATAGATACGAGACTAATTAGTCTTTTTTCGATGACATATTTTAAATTTTTACTTTTGTCAATGATATAGGCCAAAATCTTTTAATATAAATGTATCTAAGGTAAGGCAGACACACAGTAAATAGAAATCATATGCACCACTGTACCTGTCGGATTAATTTTCAAAATCAAAATGCATTATTTAAAAATAAAAAATCACAAATATATCTTTGCAAAAAGTAAAAAAACAATGGAACCGCGCGTGGGTCCAGTGTAATTTACTGTTAGTTAAGGAGGGTCAAATCAATGGCTCTCAAACACACAAACAAACGTACTAACAATCACTGACAAATTGGCCTATAACTTTTCCGGACCCAATGTCAGCTGAACGTTCCAAAAGAGGCGAGATGGCCAAAAGGCAAGTGCCGTAATCGCGTCAGCGTCGTGGCCACGGGTCCCACAAGCCAGAAAAGGGCAGAAAAAGGTGTACCCACAAAAAGGCTTCATGCACACAGGTGATCGTACACTGATGCGTACAAAAGAAATTGCAAAAAAAAAATAATAAAAAAAAAATAATAAAGAGAGGCGTCCAAGGTGCATATACATTTTTTTTGTTTTTTTTAAAAAGAACCTTATCATCTATACTCTTATTTTTTCATAGAGAACTAGATTTAAAGAGAGACAATTGAAATGATAAAAAAAATTGCATGCAAAATAAAAAAAATTAATAAATACACTTTAACAAAACTCAAAAATAATGAAAAGTAAACCTACTATGGGCAACATAGAGGCAATTTCTGATTTACTAAATCTAAAAATAGATTCTTTTAGTCGTTTCTTGAGTTTATGTTTCTGGTTTATTTTTCATCAGTTGGCTGGTATTAGAAAAATGATGGATGGTTTGAAACTTTTAGATGCCAAAATTAAATTTTTAATTGAAAATGGTAAAAAATCGGCCAGTTACCGCAAGAACTACCCGGTAACCGGCACCAACTAGTAGATTCTAAGTGGATGTCTAATTTGTGGCTCCGGATGCTTGTTTAATTATAGTTAGCTCCATTAATTCAACATTGCTAATTTGAATTTACTTGGCCATGCAGGTTCAGGTTTTTTCCCACCTCCAGCCTCGACCAGGAAAAATGATTTCTCTACAAAACGGCTCAAACAATTTCGCAAGACTGTTTATATTAGATGAGATGCCTAGTTGGTATTCTCTCTCTAGTCAAAAAATTATCGTCTTTTCACTACATACGGCCTTCAATATTCAATTTTGATTATTATTTTTCTATTATAATATGAAGTAAAAATTTATAAAATTATAATATTACGAAAGTATTTTTCATGATGAATATGCTTACATAATTTTCTTATAGTTGAAAATATATTGAAATATATTAGTGATCAATGACTGACGAGTGTATAAAACAACAATCTTTTTTTATTAGAGGTTCTAAAGAAGAATAGATACTGTACTTAAAATTAGGCCAGTTGGCAACTAACATCTAGGTGGTCAGGAGTAGTACTATTATGCGATTTTGGTGATTAAGACATGCGATTTCTAGTGATCAAGACTTTTGATCATAATTTTGTCAACTTTGTGGAGTAGTGGAGGTTGCCATCGCCATCCATTAGTATTTGGCAAATCACCAAACTTTTAAGTCGAGTTTATAAACTGCTTTTGACTATTTTTCTCACTATTGTACAAATATGTTCTTGACTCTTGACCAAAAAATACCCTACTTTGAAGTCGGTCCCATTCCTATCAAGGAAGCTCAAGATTGCAAATGATAAAAGTCCTACATTGCAAGCGCACAAACCTAACTTCTTCTTTACCATTATTATTATATAATCAAAGTATATGAGATTAAAGTCACCCCATCTATTATATAATAATAAATTATGATGCTATTAGAAACACCGCATTAATTTTGACCCACATAAAAATATTCAAAATTCCCACATTAATCCTAAAAAAATAAAAATTGCTAGAAAATCCCCACATTAATCAGAAAATAAAATCTATTTCATTTTATTATATTAATAACAATATAAATTTATTATCTGAAAAATCATATCCAAAACTAACTCTATCTCTACTATGAATACAAATTCATGTGTAAAATCATACTTATTCTTGATATTGCGTAAATGCACCCTTTTAACACTAAAATATCACAAATACCCATATAAATGGGTCTTTTAAACCTTTAATGTCCTTCTAGTGTAACTAAAGGAATCTAAAATGTGTTTTAAGGTTTTAAATCAATATTATACTATTTATACTTTACGGGACAAACTTTAGTATGACCTACACGCATTTGTAGCAGTGTTACATTAGTTCTCTACTGCACTACATAGTCTTAGGTCGTCCTCATGCACCGTTGATTGTATCATCTTTTGTTTTAATAAAAGAAGATAAGTCTATTTTATTAATAAGAGTACTAGCATTAATCTTGAAATTTCCTTATTTGCATGCAATCATGCCCATATATTGGAGTACGTAGAGTCTACTAGAACTAGAGTTCATCTAGTGATGTATACACAGTAGTTCACAAAAAACAACAAATTAACATTATAATATTTATTTAAACACTTAAGCACAAATTGAATTCCTTAATTACACTAGAAAGGCATAAAAGATTCAAAAGACTCATTTATATGGTTATTTATGATATTTCAATGTTAAGAGAGGAATTTATGCAATATCAAGACTAAAAATGGATATCCATGACATTCCCAAAAAAAAAAAAAGCTATACCTCGACTAAGCATTGTAATGGTGTGGACTGATGAGATAACTACTTGAATCCATATAAAAAATACTAGTTACCAAATTACAATTTTAGTTTAAAAATACTTATGGTGTTATGTCATGCAATTATGTGGGATGTTTTACTAGTTAATTTAAAGTTTGGGAGCGTGGCACATGAAAAATACAAAACAAGAAGGCAAAGTGAAACAACGCTGGAATTCAAAACAAACAAACAAACCCCCATCCGACACAAACACACACTCTAAAAAAAATTGCTTCCATGTCATTAAATTTTGATGCCTAATACAATACAATATACTATTAATTTTTAGACTCTTTCTTATAAATTATTAGGATTTTGTTGCCTAATGTTATATATCATTTTTGACCTGTCAACTCAAAAAAAATTACTAAAAATATCTCTGTCAGTTGAGACTTAATCATGATTTTAAATAACTACAAATATTAGATTTGAAATTTTTAAAATTTTATGGTAGAGTTTTAAAAAATTAGAAATTTTATGTTCTAATTTTTTTATTTATTTAAAATCATGATAAAGTCACAATTTACAAGAGTATTTTGATTATTTCAAGTTGATTGATAAAAAATGATAAATAATTTTAGGCAACAAAAATCTAATGGTTAATAAGAAAGAGTAAAAAATTAATAGCATATTATATAAGACAACAAAATTTAATAGTATATTATATAAGACAACAAAATTTAGTGGCATAGATTGAATTTTCCAAAAAAAAAAAAAAATCAACCTTGTGTCCTTCTAATTTGCTTTTGGAAGAACCATACCTTCCATGGCAGAGGCAAGAAGAGCAAACAAAAAATAATAATTTGAGTAAAGTGAGCTGAGTGCACCTATTTTAATTTTGTTTTTGGGTAAGTTGACATCTGTTATTTTAAAATTTACCTGAACCATGTATATGGTTTGGAGTTGTTGTGCCCGCGGCACTCGGTTGAATTTTTCCAGTATTTCAGAAAAAAGAAGAAGAAAAGATCACTACAACATCCTTGTATATTGAAAAGGGTACTACAATTATGGTCACTTTTACAATCTTTTAGCCTAAAGTATTGGAGAAACACTGTTAAGCATGGTGTGTGCAATAACTCCAAACCACATGTATCTCTTTATCAAACTTGCAAATGGAAAGTCTTATTGGGAACGAATTGGTTACCGGCGACTATGGAGATGGCTTTGCCGGTGTACCGCTCGACAAAGAGGTCGACTGTGTTCTTGAAAGCCACCGGATCCAGCAGCAGGGTGGTGATGTCTTGGAACATTATTCCTGCACATTGCAGCAAAAAATTAAAATTAAAATGATGCAATATTATTGCATGGATATATGAAATTTGGCAAACATAGTTTGGAGCCAGATGGGTGCTCATCTTTGTCCTTCTGCTATTGCGTTTATTTCACTTCAAAACTCTTCGAGAATTGCCCACAATGGAGGAGCTTGTTCCCACAACAAAAGAGAGGGCCATTTGTTTGCTTGTTTTTTGTATGTGTTCCTGTTTGTATTTTTCTTAACATGATATGTGGATTAAATCATTTGATAAAATTATTGAGATCTATATGTCAATATCTCGTAGAGAAAAAAACACAAAGAAAAAAGTAAAAGAAAATATGCGAGTCTCAGTAGAGAAGATGGGTGACTCGAAGACTATTGATCAACAAACACAAATTTGAAAGTAGGGTCTAACAAAGGAATAATTCCTGAAAACTAATAATAGTTTATCTAAAATAAGAAAATTGTTATCGTGAAAAGATTGTTTAGTCCTTTTCTTATATTTCTTAGAACAATTTTATAAGTACGTGGATTTGCTCCATGAAGCAGATGGATGTCTTATGTGAAACTCATAATTTTGGTCACTCACATGAGACAAAATTTGAAGTATATTGTAAATCAAGTCTGAAAAAAAAGCCCAAAACAGTGCAACATTTGTTTTTCACAAATTAAAATTGGGAAATTTTGTACTGCCATAAATCAAACATCACATAAATAACTTTAAAAAATCTTGAATCTTAGGAGCTTAATTCCAACAAAAAAAACAAAGGAAAAAATGTAAAAAAAAAGGGTATCAGTGGCGCAACACAATTAGCTACCGGCTTTAATTATGTGTGTACGTAAAATAAAGGCACAAACCAAAACAAGTGTAGGCACAAACAAAAACCAAGTGTATTTTATTTAATCAAAGTGGGGCCAAAATTAGTCTCAATAAAAAAACTCTTACTCTGATCTCTCAAATAATTTAAAAAAATACTGCAAAAGGAGTCCCAAAATGGAACAAATAAAAAACAAGAACAAACATAAATAGCAAGTTGAAAACAATTTTAGATTTCTCAATTGTTTATGATAGTGTTTTTTATAATGTTTTTTAAATAAATTGTTCATGATGACGTGACAGATATTAACATAAAGTTTAAAGATAGCTAAAAATGAATAAATAAATAAATAAGAATAAAGCAAGGAAGCACAGTAGAGGGGACCTTACAGGACGCAACACTGTATTCCTCATAAGCACTGTTGCACTATGTGCGTATAGGCTTACAAGAATCACAAGAACAGCCTTTAAAAAACAAAAAATACAAATACAAAAAAGAATTGCAACAAAAAGAAACAATTGGATTAACGGAAGGGCAAATAATTGAGCAAGGGATTGATGGGTTTTTTTTTCTCAAGATGCAAGAACAAGAACCTGGCTTAGGGAAGTTGGGCACAACTCTAATGGAGGAGGCTATGCCTTGTGTCCTAGGATCTTGCATCTCCTTCTTCTTGTCCTCAGACACTGCCATTGCCCTCACCCTCTCTCTGTCTCTGTCTCTCTCTCTCTCTCAGCCCGCGTGTGTGAAGAGCAAGAGAGGGAAAGGAGCAAGTGGAGGTGAGTGGTGAGCAAAGGGGTGTGTATAAATAGAAGAGAGGGAGGGAGAGAGGTGAGAAAATAGAAAGGAACATTATGGGTCAAGAGGGTGTGTTTGGAATTTGGATTCTCTCTCTCTCCAATCCTAACTTGGCAGTTATTCATCAGGTATCCATGTATAGATATCCCGTATCTTGTGTCTTTAAGTCTAAAGTTGTGTATGTTTTTCTTCTAATCACACTCCTTTGGTGGGAATTTCGATAATCTATTGTTGGCACCAAAAAAAACTGAGATGTGCAATTATCTCACAAAAAATATTGAAGTTCTTACAGATAAAGATCTGGAGTGTTAATTTATTATTAAGAAAAATTAATTATATACCACTAAATTTTAGTGCCTAATACAATATACTATTAATTTTTAGACTCTTTGTATATACTATTGGATTTTCCTAATATATATATATATATATATATATATATATATATATATATATATATATATATGAAAAGATTCGAACACATAATTTTCAATTTTTGAAAATTGCAACACAAAATTGAAAATTTCACGTTCCAGTCTTTCTATATATTCAAAATCATGATTAGATCTAATTAAAACGCAATCGACAAGATTATTTTGATCATTTTTCAGAATTGATTGGTTAAAATAAGATATAACATTAAATAAAAAATCTAGTGACATATAATAAAAAGGTCAAATAAATTAATGGTATATTGTATGAGATACCAAATTCAGTGACATAGAATTAATTTTTTTTTTTATTAATGACTATAATAGAGATAAAGACATAGGCCTTTTTGAGTTCAAAGGCAGGGCATATATGGACTGCATATCTGTACTTGGAAAAGTGTGAGTGCAAGGGGGGAGAAATTGCAGCATACCTATAAATAAACGTACACACATTGGGAGTAATAGTTTTGGTGGCATTGACTATTTCTTCGTGGATTATAAGAGGGATGTTTGGAACAATTGTAAAATTCTATATTGTAGCGATTGTTTATGCATCATAGATAGATTTTTGAACTGTACAAGCACCCGAAAAGGCTCCCTGTGCCTAGGGTTTTCCGTTGCTGTTAAAATGTGCGCAAAATAATCCTATAGAAATTTGAGAAAATTAACGTGGAAAATGAAACAGCTAAAAGAGGTGCACAGCCAGGGGTGGAAATTTAGCTCGTGGTCTGTGACCAACTCGGGCTTGGCTCGCTAACAAACGAGCCGAGTTCGAACTATCTTCTTAGCTTGGTTCAAAAATGAGCCGAGTCCGAGTTAGATCCCAGCTTGTTTGGGTTCGACTCGGTATATATATGATACAAAGTAACCCTCATACACATATAGTCTAGTGTCTACAGATACAGATACAGTAATACACTCATACTCAAAATCTCAAACTTGATCTAGGATTCTCTCATCTCCTTCACTGTTCGCACTGACCACCGGCACTACCCAGCGCCTCCGTCTCCCCAGCCGCCAGACACCTCCTCAACTGTCTTGGGCCTCCTCCGTCGCCCTCGACCGCCACACGCTTTCTTCGTCACCCCCGATTGCCCTACGCCTCCTCTGTTGCCTCCGACAGCTCACAAGTGGAGGGGAGGGGGTAATTGGAGCACAACTCACTCCAATTACACCCCCAATTTGAGCTCGATCGGCTCCACCTCGAAGATTTCACCGGTAGCACCTTTTCTTGCAGGAATTTAATTTGTCTCTTGGGCTCTGAGGCAGTGATCTGAATTAGAGCACAACTCTAAGACTCCATCTCACAAATTGGTTGAACAAAATAAAGTTCAACCAATCTTTTGGGTATATTGAATCTGAATTTTATTTCTGTGTATATTGAGTCTGAGCTTTAAATATATTGCGTAACCTAATTTTTTGGGAATTTTTGGATGGCTTCAATGTCAGGGTCGCACAATGTGCATCACAAATAGGTGCATTAATTAGATACATCTAAGCTTGGGAAGTGGTGTTTGCGGCATATGTAGTTCCTTTCTAGTGTTTTGAATCTTTGATATGTGAATTATGAGCAAAAAACTCTCTTTTCCTCTGTTTTTCTGCAAGTCTTGTTTAAATTAGAGTGCTTGCATTGTTTGAATTCTTAGAGTTCAACGGTTCAACGTAATCTTTAATAGAATCTATTTTTAACATTGCTCAATTTTGGAAATTAAATAGTGATGAGGACATCACTCCTTCGGATACACGCACCAACCATAACCCTCCGCTTGTTACACAAGGACCAATAACGCGTGGCCGAGCCCGATTGTTGCATTGCCAGGTGAACTCGTTCCTAAATTTATATATATATGGTTTTGAGAATGGTTTACTACCTAATGGTGATAATATTATACTTAGGAATCATGGAGAGGACCATCGAGGACGCGAGGACCAGCAAGGAGTCCAAGTCGAATTGGAGTCCAAGACGGATTCGAGTTGGAATCCGGTTTGGCCATCCAGGAGCAGTCTGCCTTCAAACTACCATAACTCCCTCATACGAAGTCCGATTGGGACGTTCTTATAGTCCACGGAGAAGCCACAACGAGATCTTTCCAATAGATCTGACCCCACGTTTAAATTCCTTCTGGATCGCCGGAAATTAACAAAATAAGTTTCGACCAGATTCTGATTCGGCCAAATCGGTGTTGCGACACCTTGTTTCGGGCCTTCGGCTCATGTATTCCCTAGTAGGGCGTGAGAAACCCTAGCCATTCCGCCTCTTCATATACTCAGTAGTCTTCACTGTTTAGATTTGGATTTTGCTTAGATTATTCTGCCATTGTAGTTTCGCCGAATTCGGTTTGTGAATCCCAACTCGTGAGCTTAATACAATTCGCAATTCAGTTGCTTCTTCTTCGTTCTTGCTTGTGTTCTCGATTTGCAATAGGAACAAGCCTTCGTTGCGAGGTCAATCCGTGCGTGCGCGTGGTTGATAACCAAAGGAGCCGTGGTGTAGCGGTTGCAGGTTTTGGATCGGTTCTAGATCGAAAGCCGGATCGTCAACGTCGAATTCTCCATCAATCGACTTACCATACCTGTCGGAAGATCGGGTACCGTTTCCCAGCTTTATTCCACTGGTGTAACCTGTTTTCTTGGAAACGAGTCGAGTTCAAGCCAAAAACAACCAAGCCCAGCTCGCGAGTCGGGCTGAGTTGAGTTTGAGCTGACTTTTCAGCTCGGTTAGCTAACCGAACTGAGTCGAGCCAGCTCACTAGCCTGATCGAGCTCGAGTCGAGCCAGAACCAGCTCTCTCCAACTCGACTCGTTTCCACCCCTATGCACAACCATTGAGATCATAGACCATATGCTCAACAAGGCCAACTTATTATAGACTAAAAAATTGTCAATATCTTGAATGCCATTATCACTCCCAACTTTGCTTTGCTGCCGCTATATTTGAGGTTGCTGTTCAACCTTTGAGTCACTTGTTGCAAATGCAATTTTTTTTAAGGATACTTGTTTCAAATACTGATTTTGAAAGCTTCCACTTGGAGACAGGCTTGTATGATGCCAAAACTGACCTTGACTAAATCAATGGCCTTTACCACTAGGGCCTTCCCTTTGGCACATCATATACACTCCAATTTTATTAAAAGGTTCTTCTCCACTCACCCATCACCTCACTTGCAACACTACTACTTCTTACATACACCCTTCGGCTCTAAAAGAATAATACTTTTGATTTTTCACAATTTTTAAGATGTAACTTTGATCATTAACATTGTTTTTGTGTGACCAATATTGATTCTTTTATTTATATTAGTAATCAAAGTTTAAAAAAGTTTGACTTTACGCATATTAAAACGTCAATCTTTTTTAGGACGTAGGGAGTATATATAATTACAAAAATACATGAATTCTTGATTAAATAGAAGTTCATATTATAATCAGTATAATATTAGCATAATAAAAAATAATCTTTTTAGAGATGGGGAGTATTAGCATTCTTTGTAGCAAGCACAACTACTATGCTTTCGAAATAAAAACAATTATTTACACAATAAGAACAATTATGGTGGTAATGTTTTTGGTACTAGAATGCAATTGCAAATTTTGAATACATACTTCTGTCCCCTCTAAATTTGATCATAATATATATTTGAATATCTTTATGCACCATGCACCATAGAAAAATGTAAATAATACTTTACTTTATAGGGAAAAGTTCGTTTTTGGTACTTTTTGACCATATAATTTGACAAAAGCTCAAAACAAGCCATAAACATTAAAATCGAGTACAAAATCGGTCCTATATTATATGGTTTGAACAAAAAAAAAGAAACATGATGTGGCGAGTTTATTTTACCCTAAATCAATGAGTTGGGTTATAAAAATTCTTTGGTAGAACAAGTATTAGAGACGGACAGAGGTACTTGTGCAGAGCGTACCTTTTGATTTTTTTGTGGTTGAAATGGAAAAAAATTCACTGGGGATCCATGTCGTGGACCTTACAGTTCTGAATTTCAATGTGTGGTCCATGGATCCTAGTCTTGACTTTTCTTGAGTTTCATCCCTTGTCATAATTTAAGGACAAGAGTAGATCCATCTTTAAGTGCAATGTTGACAATTATTGATCCGAAATAATTTGAAGGGTCACTGAGACAATATCCAATTTTATTCCCTTCTCTCCTACTCACCTTCTAGAAATGAAGTTTCAAATATTTGTGCACAGGTTTCTATTCAAAATTATTCTATCTTCGTCTAATATCTTTGATCATATTCCATATATATCTGATCCACAACCATATCCTTACGTCTCTAACAAACGATCAAGATTAATCATACATATATTCACATTAGATACTTATACATTATGTAATAGATATTATCTACACCAAATCTGCTATGTTTCCACCCATAGTTTCTTTCTTTTTGTAGGACCCATTCTATATATTTATGAGATTGGAACTTGGTAATATATCCAATATTAGGGTTATATGTGTATGATACGAAGGCAATTAAAAATTAAAACGTGGCATGCAATGTGCATGCATCTCCCTTATTGTAACTTGTAAGGTGGAAGCATCCATTTCCCCCGGAGGTTTTTGTGGGGTCCTAGATTTGAAGATTTGATTTGCGCTAGTGAGTGAATGGGAAGAACTCCTCTCTTTTGTTGTGATGGATTGAAGGCACATCCTACACCACTCTTTTTTATTTGGGTTGTGGACAAGTCAATGTTGACATAATTCTCGTGTCTAAATGAATTGAATTCTCTTTTTTTTTGAGTTGCAAGGTAGTATCTGACGAAAAAGTTGTGAAAATTCTTCTCATAAAATGATACGATATGCATGCGCTTCTTGACTGTTGAGTTGTGTGACCAATGATGAGCAACTAAGGATAAAACTTGACCGTGTAATATGCATTGTAGTTGTATCCTGATGACCTAATGAAACAAATCAAATAACTTATTATCTCTCGTCCGAAATAGACGTTGTTTTAGCCAATTTAACACAAACCAAGGCAACTATGACTGCATCCGCATATGACATGTTTGCTCTCTTAATTTCTCTGTGTTACAAAAAAGTTACTTAGGAACAAGTGAGGTGGTCATTAAGGGAAAACCTTTATAAATACCAACATTTAATAAGAGCACTTGTGCTCCCAAGAAGAATAAGTACTCCAAATAGAGGATTAGGGTGTATTCAAGTTCTCAAAAATTCTAAAACAATTAGAGGATGCAAATGGTGTAATATTTTAGATCTATGCAAAATTTCATGATTCAGCTCGATCATATGAGGGAGAAAGAAAAACAAAACCAGATTGTCAACAGGCAAATAGATATTCTGTGATCTATTTAATTATATATATATATATATATATATAATTTATTTTTTAAATCTTGTTGCACAATATAAGATTTGTATATAAATTATCACTATATTTCTTATTCTGTTACACTATCATTCTCTCTCAATTCCTATGCATTTATGAGTAAGGGATATTTAATTATTTTCACTCAATATTCTTTTGAGCTGAAAGTTTTCTTAATATGTATATATGGTTAAAATATATTCTATATTTTACAACAAAGGGAGCATCTATTTTTGACAAGAAATAC
Organism: Pharus latifolius; assembly: GCA_019359835.1. Lineage (NCBI taxonomy): Eukaryota > Viridiplantae > Streptophyta > Magnoliopsida > Poales > Poaceae > Pharus > Pharus latifolius. The sequence goes on from CM033325.1 coordinate 39,519,755, forward strand.
TAGTAGAAAAAAGTTTTCACAAATAATATTTTTATTTTGAGAATAGGTTTTATAGAATTTTTTTTTCTTTTGTGTTTCCTATATGGCCATATCTGATTAATTAGTGATTATGTGCTTTAACTCTTCCCATCTACCACCTCAAAAGGATTGACCTCCTTTTTGGTGGCCTTAACTAGGGTCATTGATATATGTGTCTCAGAGTTAAATGGAATTAAACCTGGCATTAGTTTTATACTTAAAACTTTTTATTTATTTTGAAATGGCTTTTAATTAATTAGATTCACCTACTTTACATTGATAAGAATGTCTCCCTCCTTTACTGTAGTAGATGCATTGCCGCGTGCCGTCATCATTTCACGTGTGTATGCTGTTGCATGCTAAAATGCATTAGATCTGCTACTTCTAGGGCTCATTTATGCATGCATATCTGTAAATCTGTAATGTGTTAATTTAGGGCTCATTTATGCATGCATATCTGTAAATCTGTAATGTGTTAATTTAGGGCTCATTTATGCATATCTACCTGTGATGTGTTAATTAATTAATTTTCCAATTAAACTTTTATGCCGGTTGTCGAGTTTAGTTGGGCCTGTGACAAAACTTCAATTCAATATTATAAAAAATGTTAAGTGGTAAACAAATCTGAGTTGGGTTAAAAGCGCGGAATGTGTTTGCACCATCACCATTTTTGAATAGAGTGTTTTCTACGATAACAGCTTAGCGTTTATTCTCTCCATTCTTAAAAATATATTGTTTTAACTCTATATACAAATTTTAAGAAATAAAATAAAATAAAATTATATGTCTACTCATAATACTTGTAATTAATATGATATGTATATTGATTGTATGTAAGCAATTACTGATTAAATAGAATAATAGTTGTGAGGATATTTTTAAAAGAAAATATCATATTTCACCACAAAAACATAGAAGGACATCCCTTTTATACGTCCACTTAAGCATTTAAGTGAGTGCTTAATTTCTTAAATAACCCGCTTATACACTAAAATCGCTTACACAAAGGGAAATCGGAGAAAGCATTTACTGCTCATACCGCTTTAGAAACAGTGGTTCAATTATTTGAGTTCATTCAAACCAAACTCAAGTATGATCTAGTTTCAAGTTTTAGATTAATTGAGCTCGTGTGTAATGTGGGCCAAATTTAGTATGGTATGTAGTCAAAACTTGTCAAATATTGTGTATCTGAATTTTAACAAATTTGATCAGATATGGATGCCATTTGGTTTACATTCAAAATTCTACCGAGATTCGATTCACAATGGCAAATTTGGCCAAATCAATTTAGTTTTTGCCCAATGTTGAGAAAGGAAATAGTTAGCCATAGTTTGGCCATCCAAAACTATAGTCCTAAAACATAGGGTAAATCTTGGTATAACCCTAGTATGCTCATAATCTGATCCGATCCAAGTTTTATTGTACTCACTTGAGATCAGCTTGCTGATATATGCAAGGGAACAATGGTGGCCACACAACAAGCAACCACAAGAAAATCTAGTCGGTTTGTGTTAGGGCTAGGTGGCTAGCTAGCACATAAAACAATGTGCTTTTTTTAGGGTTTTATGGATGAGATTTGATCGTGTCGGCAAGTATGAGATTTGACCAGGACTTCAGTTTAAACAAAAAAATCTGTCGATAAATCGTGCGTGCAATTAAAATTAATTTAACTTGATCGCTAATATATATATATATATATATATATATATATATATATATATATATATATATATATATAGATTTATCGTAAAACATATTTTTATAATATTATTTTTTTAATAGAAATTAGTTGTCAAAATTATTTATTAGAGACTAAAAAAAATCAAACACAACAAAAATTTCTGGATAGAGCCTCTGGTATCTTAAAGGTTTAAAAGGCTGGCTTGTTTCCACTTAAAAAATTAAAACATTTGTTTAGGCCAAAGAGGAAAACGAGTAGGAGAAAAAAACTTTCACCATCCCGAGTCTGGGAGTCACACAGCTCAGTGCACTGTGATCTATGATATACTCCCTTTGATCTAAAAAAATATCATTTTTTACTGTACATCATTTTTAAGATGAAATTTTGATCATTATTTTTTATTATAATATATTAGTAAAAATTTATAAAATTAAAATATTATAAAATTATCTTTTATGACGAATATTCTTGTATAATTTTCTTATAATTAATATAGATATTTATAAATATATTAATGATCAAAATTAAAAAATTTTGGTTCTGTATAGTAAAAAAAAATGACACTCCTTTCGAATCAAAGGAAATATAATATAAAAATTGTTTGGTTCACGTGTTTGTTGAAAAATACTTGGCCTGAAGTCTGCTTGAAACTTATTTGAAGATTTTTTGATCGTGCCCTCGTAGTGTTAGGATAAGTTGTGCTTGGAGTATTAGCTAGATATGCCTAGAAGTTCCACAAACTCAAAATTGAGGGCATAAATAAACTAGGCGTATCTGGTTAGTCCATCATAAACCAAACAAATAAATCCTGTGCTTTCTTGGCCAAACAAATCTTCTTAAAACTCCAAACAACTCTTATTAGGCATCCAGGCGAGTCAAACATATTAATGAGAACTCAACCCAAATAATCTTTTGGACTCTATTTGAGATTGTGGGGCGTAGATCGTAGTGTATTGGGATATAGTAGTTATATAAGATATTTGCTATTAATATTGTTATACATATATAATCAATTAATAAATGGTTGTATCCAACATAATATGGTAAATGAAGTTTTCTGAAATATACCGCAATGTCAAACATAGGTTTATATATCACTTATTTGTGCAATTAATGTTAGATCTGGTAACCTCCACCATTGGGTCCAAGAGCCTTTTATTTTGTTTAGGTTGTTAGATCAAAAATTAATAATCCTGATTAAGATGAAGAAGAACTTTCAAATTTTTTATGAGATAATTGAGCATCCTTGTGGAGAGTCATATACCCGCGTTAAAAATACATGTGACTATGAATGTACTTTTTGAACTCTCTCAATGAGAGTTATAAGTTTAGTGCATATATGCCAAGTATTAGTCGTTATTTTTTTCTAGCGTGTATCATTCAATTACTATAAAAAAAAGTCAATATTTTAGATGGAGACAATATCAACAGGGTGTTTAACTATTCTCTAACTGTAAGACTCTCGATAGAAGTTAGAGTTATCTAACTGCACCACTCTAATTTTAACTTATAGATTTAAAAAAATTAGATTTTACTAAAATAAAAACTGAAATCAAAGTGAGACCAAACACCCCCTAACCACCAAACTGACACTACAACATAAAGTGAGACATTGCGACTGAGAATCCGCTTTCCGGGATTTACCATATGCCCTAACAGTCAGTTTACTGCTGCTCCCCCATTATCTATTCTATTTCTAGGTCGTACCACACATCAACTATTCACACAAAGGTTACTATTAGTCTGTTCTTGGATGAATTAGTTTATTAATACTTCATTTTGTAAGTCGGATGAATTATTTTCTATCGATTATCGTTTATTTGAGGTTTCTAACTTAAAAAAGATTTATGTTTATAAAATAAGTTTTGAAATAAATTGAATGTTTGATCACAATTTTAGATTATAATAATATGAATTGAAACTCAAACATGTCTAAATATCCCTTCTAAAATAGACGTTATAGACTGTAGAGTCATGAAACTTAGTAGGAGATTAGCAAAGAACATCCTCATCGGTTATTAGTGCTCAAAGTTGCTTTTCACTCGATGGCTACATTGAGTTTCATGTAAGGAACCTATATATCTAACCTATGTTGTAACTTAGGGCACTCCTTTTCAATCTTCTTGTATATTGTGTATGTAACCAGCGAAGATCCTCTACATTAGGAAGAAAAATTCATAATATACATTCTGATTTCTCGGGAATCATTTGATCGGAAAATAGACACTCTGAATCATGGTCAGCAACCCCTGAGAACCATAAGTGTGTAGAGTTGGATCAACCTGATGAGGCATCCAAGGAAGGAGCTTTTCTTAATTAGGGCTTACCTGACAACAAAAACTAGTTCAACCTGTACGGCATCTCAATTGTTTGATCAAATATTAGGTTCAAGTCTTATCAAGTGTGTGTTTGATGGATTATTTGTAGTATTCAAAATTTTATAAGATTTGATTTTATGATCTCTTTGTTGTCTACGTATTTTGATAGTTGTAGTAACAAACTATTCTACTGAATATATCGCTTGTAATCCTCCCTATATTTGAAGGCCAAAACTATTATTGAGGCAAATATATATTCTCACACCAAATATATCTAATATAATATAATTAGTTTATACCTACCTCATCCACCATCTATACACATCGAGATTTGTGTCCCATCTTATATGTTATTTTGAAAAAATTAACACTGTTTACCCTTTTTCTGCCAGTAACCTCCATTATTTTTCGATCAATTAGCAACCATCCACGTCTTTCATCACTAGATTTTTCTTTCTTCTCACCCGATCTCTTCTCGTGTCTCCATGAGCAACAAATCTGACTCCTCTATGACAGCACCTCCATCCTCTTCTCCAGCATTGTTACAAGACATCGTCTTCTCCACGACACCAGATGATGTAATTTCCTCTTTCTTGTTAATGCTACATGTCGCATTCTTGTATTTCAATACATTGAGCACATATGATGTTCTTCTATGATGTAAGCAAATCAATGATGGTGTTCTTTGTGTTAGATTTGAATTTTTTCCAAATTTTTTGTTTTATGTGTTTTTGTATTTTCGTCAGAATTCTGACTTCGTCTGTGGCAACATTTTGTATATATATAGCAAATATACTCTTAAACTGTAGCAAGTTCGAAAATTTTCGTTGTTATGAGATTATTATTAGGTGTGATTGTTTTTGCTTATCTTAACACAATGCGGGTATTCTCCATCAAGGAGAATCCTAAGATGATAAATTTTGTGCCAGATCTAGAGTTTCTCGATATATTTGTTTCATGTGTTCGAAATTTTTGTCAGAATTCAGATCCCATCAATAACAATTGTATATATGATTAGTGATAAATAAATATTTTAACGATAACAAATACAAATTTACAATTGTCACAAAGTTTATCATTATTTTGATATTTTTTCATACCATAAAGTACGATTAGTATGTTATCCCCATAAATAAATAAGCTAATAGTTGTGTTTCAACATTGTATATGAATTTTGTTCTTCGAAAAATGTTTTTCCTATATTGTTGAGTTCTAATCAGACATCTAACATCATCTATTCTAAATGCATATTCAGATTGTAGCAAACATTTATTTAATTTATAGTAACAATAAGAAATAATTAATCGGGGGTTATGTAAATATCATATGTTGAATGTTGATCAATTCTACTATTTATGTGTAGCTATTGTGTATTCTTTAAAATGAAAACATTGTACTAAAAAGTTGGAACAATTGTATGAAGGAGATGTAGCAACTTAACAATAAATGTCTATGTCAATAATGGAATCTGGACCAGTGATTTCTTGCAACACTATTAATAAAGTAAAGTAATATTGCAATATAACTACAACTTTACACACGAAATATGAGTTATGTAGTTATAAAAAAAATTATTGCAAATAAATAAAAAAACTATAGCAATTTTTAAAAATATACCATTTTATTTAAAATGATGTAGATAGTGTAGCAACACAAGAGAGAAAAATATAATTAAATTAAAATAACATAATAAACAACACATCCTGTAGAAACTTTCTAAAACCTAAATATTAACAAAATAAATTAAACTTCGTGAAATAATTATGTAATTTTTGAGATTTGGAATGCTAGATTGATTTGCGACTTTAGTTATATACATTATCTACATATTCAAAGTGTAGAAAGTATACGTTTAAAATGTAGCAAATAATTAGGAGGTGAGGACCAATAGAGAGGTGGGATGGTGCCAAGTTGGAGATAGGTGTAGGACGTGGGCTGATGTTGGTTGGTTACGAAATTTAATTTGATGGAGGTTTTGATGTTGTTTTTGGTGGTGGGTGGTTATGGTTGCATTGAGATTGTCGTGGTATTGCAAATACCTCGGCAGGTTTTACGAAGGTTCCTAGCAAACAAACAACGACGCAAGTTGACCGCGTGACCGGTCTTCTCCCATCGTGTAAACAAGAAGAGTGACATAAGGATTTATACAGGTTCAAGCTGTTGCATCTAGGCCTTCATGCCTAACCCTAATTTTGATGATTAATGAAAATAAAGTGTTCCAGACTAATTGTGCTATTGAGTTTAATTGATACAGAGATCAGTTGGGAAGAAATGCAAGAATATCAAGATGAACCCGACTTAAAGTAAAGCACAAGATGCAGAAGAGCAAAGATAAGACGCAAATCATGAAGATGCGAAAGATCTCAGGTATTTCGAGTTTTTATTTTTACCGATCTCGGCGTTTGGAGAAGATCGGTTAGGAAAATTATTTTCTAGCTTTAACCGTACTATAAAGAGGGGTGGCGAAAGTCCTCTTTTTATCTCCAACACAAACCGAGAATCCTAGGTCATTGCATTGCATCCTTTTTGGTTGGATTTGGTTTTGAACTTATTTGAAAATCTGGATTTTCAGTTCAGTTTTTGACAGCAGAAGAGTATTTGCAATTTTCTAGAAAGATCTAGGAAGATCTGACTTTTTCTTATGTTAACAAAATTGTAGCCCTTGAAATTATCTTTCCAACAAGCTATTAAACACCTCTTTTGGATTTCTGGATTTAAAGTTATCTCTGTTTTTGTTCAGACTGACTGTCAGTTTGCTAAACTGACTGTCAGTTTGAATGTCAGTTAGTTTAAACTGACAATTGTCCAAAGAGGGTGTATTTTGTGCTCAAAATTTTTGTACTAAACTGACTGTCAGTTGGGGTTTCGACCAGAGAGTTTTTAACTAAGTTTCTATTTGATTTTGGTCGAGTTTGTGGTCGAACTGACTGTCAGTTTGTGTAACTGACTGTCAGTTGTAGGTTTCAGCTTTCCTTTTTCGACCACGAACGGCTAGCAAAGTTTTCGTCCGTAAATTTTGTCGGCCGTTGTGTACTAAACTGATTGTCAGTTAGGCAAACTGACTGTCAGTTTGGGTTGCTGATTTTCAGCCCTAGCTCCAACGGTTCATTTGCTTCTTGAGGTTATAAATAGGGGCTTTGGGCATGTGTTTCTCACAATAAGCAGCAGCATTTCATATACGCTCTTGAGCATTAGTTTGTTATATAAAATCTTGATCTTTTGATCAAGTCGAGTGCTTTCCGATCCACCGAGAGTTTCAGTTTTTTTGCATTTGCATATACTTAGCTTCTCGGTTCGTGTTTGGAGGTCTTGAGAAGACCTCGCTGCCTGTTACTCTTGGTGAGCGCCCTCACCTAGACGGTTCGGAGGCGTGGCCGTTGATCTCTCCGTTCGGAGATTGTCGGAGAGATTCGGCAAGTGTGTACAAGGCATCGGTGCTCGCCTTTCCGGAGTGGACAAGGAGCAACCACTAGTGATAATATCCTTTGTGGATATTGAGGCAAGACTCAAGTGATTTGAGTGCTTCAACGAGGATTAGTGGAGACTGGGCGAGTCTCCGATACCTCGGTAAAAATCATTGTGTTCGTTCTCTTTTTCCTTTGCTTATATTATTTGTTTTGATTTGCATTTATTTGTTCTAAGTTTTAAAGTTTTAAAAACCTCCTATTCACCCCCCCTCTAGTCGGCATCCTTGATCCAACACAAGCCCCAGTGGGGGCCCTAGTTTTGTCGACGTGCTCCTGACGTAAGTCGGCTGGGAGAGCTCTCTCGTGGGGAGAGTGCTCCTGAGCACGCCTATTGGTTTCCTGTGTATTCATGATAATGAGTTGTCCTCCTTACAAAAGTGGGGTATAAGGGCATATATAGGCCCAAAAGATGCAAATTACTAAACTATCCTGGTCGTAGCCGTTGGACCGGAGGGCACCGTCGTCATTCCACCGGCTAAGGTACCCGGATGGCTGACAAGTGTCCTCGTTGATTTCCAAGACATTTCTCACATGCCCCGCACATGGCCCAGCACGGGGTCCTTTGTGGTCTTCTTCCAGGCCGCCCCCGGGGCCTCGACCACCGGGCCGGTGGTGGTGCCCGGGACATGGTCCCCGGGGTGCTTTTCACCAGGCCAGTGGCGGTGCCTGGGACATGGTCCCCGGGGCGCTTCTCACTTGGCCAGTAGCGGCGCCGCTTATCACCGGGCTAGTGGCGGCGTCTGGGACATGGTCCCCGGGGGCGTCTCATCAGGACAGTGGCGGCGTCTGGGACATGGTCCTAGGGGCGTGTCTCACCGTGCCAATGGCGTGCCAATGGCGGCGCCTAGGGCATGGTCCCCGGGGCGCGTCTCACTAGGCCAGTAGCGGCGCCCGGGGCGTGGTCCTAGGGGCGTATCTCACCGTGCCAATGGCAGCGCCTGGGACATGGTCCCCGGGGTGCTTCTTACCGGGCCAGTGGCGACGCCCGGGACATGGTCCCCGGGGTGCATCTCATTAGGCTAGTGTCGGCGTCGGGGACATGGTCCTTGGGGCGCTTCTCACCGGGCTAGTTGGCGCCTTATCACCGGGACTGATCGGGCGGAGATTTCCCCAACAGAGATGTAATTTGATCTATCCAAGGGTGGATATGGTCGGTATAAATGGGCTAATTTATACCTAGATATAGATTACTCATACTATATGTGTGTGCTTTAGCAGTGTATGTGTAACAGTTTTCCAGAGTGCAAATAACAGAGAAAATTTTATAAACCCTCCAAAAATCTAATCAATTGTCAAATATCCTCAAATTTCATTTCAAAATATTACATACCCACAAGTCCTTTTGTTTTGTAAACACCCCCTCCCATTATTTTACTATCAAATATAACATTTTTTTTTATTAAAAATCTATAAAAATGCAGGCACTGACATACAAGTCCCACTTGTTAGTGACTATATTTTTTAGGAGAAATTCCTCTTTTGTCCTCCCCTTCTCTTTGTTCTATCCCCATCTCCTTTGACTTCTTGACAGTAGCGGTGAGGCTCGGGTAGTGATGCTCAGCAGTCGTGGTGGGCACGGCGGTGAGGCTTGGCGGTGGCGATGGTAGTGACGGTGTGGATTGGGGTGTGTGGCTGTGACCGCCGAGAGCATGTGAAAGATCTGATCACATTTTAGTTTCGATGGTGGGTCTTAGTCATCGTCGTCAGTGCAGCAGCAAGTGGGAATAGCGGCTACCAGAGGGAATCAGCTGGAGGCGGATCCATCAGTGCTATGTCTCGCCAATGCATCACTGATGGAGATGAATGAGTTCATCTCTCCACCGTCTGCTAAGATCTTGGTGTCGAAGCCACCTCCGTCGTAGATTTAGTTCGAGAATAGCAGCACCAACATGTTCATAGAGAACATGAGCTTGTTTGTGCACGTTTTGCCACCGTTGCATCGCAACAATAGCAACATCAATACAACCAGCACAACCAACCTATAGGTCCTACCATTGGGAGCTTGAATTCTCGGAGTTCGTGTCTAATGCCTTCGTGATGAAACCCCCTTTCTTCAAGCCTAAGTCCGACAAGATCCTAAACTTCGTCGCGGATAGGACCAGTTGGAGGAACCCCTTGTCACGCCCAATCCTTGCTATCGCTACCACCGCTGTCACCGAGCCTCGCCACCATGCCCACTATTATTATTGAGCCTTGCTACTCGTGCTGAAGAGCCAAAGATGAGGACAGAGAAAGAGAGAAGAGAGTGAGGGCAAAAAAGAAATTTTCCCTAAAAAATATAGTCACTGAAATGTGGGATCTGTATGTCAGTGATTGTATTTTTATAATTTTTAATAAAAAATATTATATTTAATAATAAAATAATAGAATGTGTGTTTTTTTTAAAATGCTTGTAGGTATATAAATATTAAAAAATAATATATGAGATATTTTACAATAGATTTGACTTGTAGGAGATTTACCAAATTTCCCCAAAGTAGTGAGATTTCTATTCAGAATCATAGTACCTCTCTGCACAAGGATGGGGTCGCATCTGATATCTACTGTCATAGATTTGACGTCTCCAAGATTTCCTCCTCTCATATCAAATGCTCAACTTTAAAGAATATAATAACATGAGGAGCAGAATATATATTGGATTCTTAAGAGTAAATTGTATTTTGAGTTGTTAAACTTGCATGTGCGGTTGTGGCATTTTGGTCGGTAATTTGAAGTTTAGTTTGAGAAATCTCTAAATTTTTCGCTATTTTGTCAATTTATTCCTAAATTTTCCTAAGTTAGTCGATTGGATCGTTCTCGTCAGTGAGGTATATATAGAATTAAATGTAACTTTTTCATTTTAGCCAATATATATTTTTATTATTGATTTATATCCCCTCATTTTATAATAATGACTAAATATTTAATCAAAATAATTCATATTACCGATCCATATCGGTGTACTATATTATCAAGAAACTGACTATCATTCTATGTGACATAACACTATACTAGAAAAGATGATGTGGAATACCACATCAATTTAAAAATATCATATCTAGACTTCACAAATTTTATTATTCCATTTTCAAATATTTGTCACTTTTTTAATTCCAATACCAAAGCAATCATAATTTTGATGCTAAATATTAAAAATACCCATGTTAACTCTGAGCAATAACTACTTATGAAAAACTTATTCATCTCCACCAACAAATAATGAGTCTGTGAAATTGTTATTTTTTTTTCTGAGGTAGTATTAAATAGAGGTAATATGGAAAATATACACCTAGGATATGAAAAATGAGAAGTATATGTGAACAAAATTTGTTGTTCAAAATAATAAGTATTTGAGAACAAAAGTAGTAATTAATTTAACTGAAGGAGAGAGCTAACTACTTAACTAAAATGATCGAGAGAGTTTAGAGATATGTGAACATAAATTTCGGGATTAGGCACTTTAGGTGGCATAGTTGCTCAAGTTTAGACGTGGTATAATTTACTCAAGGTATTAATAATTATAGATCACATCAACTTGGAAAAGTCATGTTGTTGCCTTTGTACGTACATGTGTTATGTACGTACGATCAAAATTTTTGTCGTGTATGTTTCTTGTTTTAATTGCATGAATACATGTGTATGAACGTACGTACGTACGAGAGGTCCTGCATGCTTGTGTTATGTCTCGTATATCCTGTTGTTACACGTTACGAGAGGCAGCGTCACCTTTAAAGTTCTTTAATTAATATTATCATGTAAATTTAGAGAGTGACTGAGCAAATATAAACTTCCCTATTAAATTAATTTATTATATCTTCAACTTATAAGTCTAATAAGTTTTCTTTTCCACCTGTCTTAGTTTTTCATATTTTAAGACTCCCACCAATTGCATCTTAAGAATGGTTTCTAACTAAAAAAACTTAAACTTGTAGAAAAATTCTTAAAATAACTCTAGATTCCAATCTCACCAACATTTTATAAGCTTTATAAGATGAAACGCGCCCCCAACCACTACCTCAAAAAGTAACTTTATATCTAGCTAGGAAGGCTAGTACGTAGGTTATGTTTGTTAGACCAAAGTGGTAATTAATCAAGTTTGGGCTTAATTTTATTAGCAAAATAGATTAAACACCATGCTTAGGGAAGCTTAAGTGGGGCTTCCAACTTATGCGTGTGAATAAGCCTAGGCCTATAGCCCCTCGTCCCTCTCATTCGTCATATCTCTTATCAAATAATCTCAAATTATGATCATAACAACTTTCTAAGTTTATCAAAGAAACCAAATGTTAGTCTTATAAAATATAAAGTCCATGAAATAATTTATTTGATAAACTTAAAATCCAGCTAAATATGTGCTAAGATAATGATAGAGCAGCAACCCTAGTTGACCTCCTCATGTGACCGACTCCACCAGGAAGATAGGAGACAAGTCATTCAGGAATCACGATGAGATTTGTGATGGATGTGTGTGTGTATCTTTTAGGACCAACGTTTAAATCTTCAAGAACCCATGATGTGAAATTATCTACTAATTTTTTTTCAAAAAAATTCTATTTATGGGCCCATTGTTTTAAGGAATGGCACATCAATATACTATATTAGTATTATAATTTTTTCAAAGACTCTCTGTATATAACCAGAATTACATCTATTATAGAGTTCTGAGAGTCATCTAATTGATTTGTATTATTATAATTCGAATTCATCAAATATATGATGTAGATATATTTCTAATTTTCTAATTATTTTGAGAATTTCTATACCTTCAAATGAATATAATATCTCCAATTTTACTTGTTTTAATCAATATGACAGATATTGTTTAATTGTAGAACACTAGCTAATTAAATCTTCCAAATAAAATATTGGTGCCCTATATATTTTCCTTGAAACTTACCAAAGACAAGCAAATAGCTAGTGGGCAGACGATGCGTGTGCAGTTCTATTTTGCTAATGGTTAGTTGTGTAGAAATTTGAACTATCTTTAGTTTTTTAAAAAATATAAAAAACCGAGTATTTTACCGTATATTTCACAAAATCCTAGGTTTAAGAAAATATTTTAATTTACCCCCTGGTATTTTTACACATATGTTTCACTCTACCCCCAATTGGTTTAATTTTTGTTAATTTCAATGGTTTTATTATGTCAACGACCTACGTCACATTGTGACGTCTCACTTGGTTCTTGAAAGTTTTGCTCTTTATTGCATTGAAATTTGCAAATTATGTCACCTTAATATATATGTGTTTGATATGACTTAAATTTTTAAGTATAAAATAACAAATTATTCACACAACAAGCGATATATGTGTGTTTGATATGATGGAAGAGGAAAGGAAACATAGAGGAGATGGGAAGGGCGGTTTGGAGGCAACAATTAGGGATTGATTTCATCTTGGTTTGATCTTCTGCTTCATCTTTTTTTGGTTTGCTCCCTGGTGGCTTCCGTTACTTTGTGGGTCTCTTTGCTTGTTTTTTCTGCTTGCCTCGTGGAAATGTTTGAGAAAAATTTGTTAGACTGGTCCGTTGGTAGGGAGTTTGGACATTATCTCTGATAATCTTTTTGATCCAAGATTAATGGTGGGGAGACTTACAAAATAACGAAAGCTTACCAGAGATGATGTCTAAACTCTCTACCAACGGATGGGGCAGGGAAGGGGTGATGATGGGAACAGGGGACGGGGAGGAGGCGGCTAAGAGGCGGCGGGGACAGAGGATGGGGGCGGCGGGGAGGCTGCGGGGATGAGGGACGGGGGCGGTGGGGAGTTGGCGGTGACGAGGACAGAGGAGGAGGCGTAGGTGAACGAGGGTTTAGATTTATATTTTCTAAAATCTAAACAGATGCAGATATTATCTGAATCCAATAGTCCATATCAAATCTGAATCTGAATCCGGGAAAATAATTAGATATATATCCGAATCTGAATCTGATTATATAATCGGATATTCGAAAATACATCCGAATTCGACTTTTTTGGATTCAGTATCCGGATTATCCGATTACATCCGAATCCAATTACACCCATAGTCACAAGCATAGATGGTGTTTCAAATGTAATGGGAATCATAAATCCTGAAATAAATACAATTGGATGGGAGTCTTTTAGTAATCCTAAGCATGATATCTCTTCGGAAGGCTATGCTTTTCTTTTTGGGACTTCATGGGATTTGGATCAATTGCTACAAAGGGAATGAAGTGTTGCACTACTTTGCTAATTTCTCTGATTTCTTTTCTTTTTATTCTCTCCAGTGCGAATGTCAAGGAGGAAACCATGAAGATGATTCACCTTCTGCAAACTCCACTAACATTCATGAAGGATCCCCTCCTCTAGCCATTTCGGTCTCTCATCTGGTCTTTTGCCTTTCTTCATCATTGTATGGCTTACTATTGGACTAATCTAGTCCTTTTCTTGAGGGAAGGTTTGGAAGAGAGGGTGGTTCCGGAGAGACTCTTGCGTGTGAGATGCGTCACAACTAGAAATGAGCAGAATGATGATACCGCTATTGTCACTCTTGCGCCTGAAGCTGCCTTACCCATTCGGGTGATCCGAAACTAAGTTCAATTGGATAGAGGTATCCTAGTGCATGTTACTCCCTCAGGTTTGGGCCTGCTTCAGTTTGTTTTCCTTCAACACTTGACAGAGATATTCAACTTGATGAAGGCTTACATGTAGCGGGAGATTTTTTTTCCTGTTCTTAAATAGACATAATGAAGGTTTTAATTTGATGGACAAGTTTCCTCATTGTAGTATCAAGGATGCCGATTAGAGGGGGGTGAATAGAAGGTTTTAAATTTTTTTAATTAAAATAATTTTTTGCAAGATTAAGACTTAAGAGAGATATAAAAAAAAGAATTCAAGCAAATTTACAAGTGAGAGAGATACAAACACGATGATTTATACTGAGGTCTTGGAGACACGTTCGGTCTCCCCTACTTCTCGTTGAAACACTCAAGTGAATGAGTATTGTTTCAATATCCACGAAGGATATTTCTCACTAAGATTGATCCTTGTCCACTCCGGATGGGCAAGCATCGATGTCTTTCACAATTATGCTGTGCCTCTCCGACAGTCTCCGTAAATGGAGAGGTTAACGGCCACGCCACCAAACCGTCTAGGTGAGAGAGTTCACCAAGAGTAATAGGTTACAAAGTCTTCTCTTCACCTCCAACAAATACCGAGAAACTCTAAGTATGCAAATGATGCGAATAAAATACTCGGTGAATCACAAAACTCAAGACTTAATCAAAAAATTAAGATTTTAACTCTAAGAACAAATGCTCAATTGTGTATAAGAGAATGAGATTGTTTGTTGTGTAAAACAATAGTTCAAAACCTCTATTTATAGTCCAAGAGAATAAAATAGCCGTTGTGCTTGAACAGAAAAGAAACAGCACATACTAACAGTCAGTATAGATCACGAGCAGTAACAAGCAAATCTCGAAGAAAACTCAGCTAGCCGTTGTGGTCGTAAATGGAAGCAAAACAGCATATGTTGACAGTCAGCATCTACCTCAACAGTTCGACAAAAATCATGGATAAAATTTATTAGCCGTTTGTGGTCGTGTATGGAAAGAAATCACTCATGCTGACAGTCAGTATCGACCACAAAACGTCCAGTGAAACAAAACTCAGAAAGCAAATAACTTGTGGTCGAAACACATACTGACAGTCAGTATAAGTCAAAAAGTTTCAGCTCAAAAAGACATGTTCTCTGGACAAATAACAATAAAAGAAACTGACATTCAGACTGACTGTCAACATCACATGTTGACTGTCAGCGTGGATAAAAACAGTCGTAACTTTTGATTCAGAGATTCGATTGAAGTGTTTTATAGCTTGTTTGAAAGATAATTTAAAAGACTATAATTTTGTTGACAGGGGAAAGACATAGATCGGCCTAGATAAATATGTAAACTTCAAAACGAGTTCCTGTTGCCAAAATATCTGAAAACCAAATCATTTAAAGACACAAAACCAACCGAGATGAATGAATGCAATGACCTAAGAGTTTCTCGGTTTATATTGAAAATGTAGATAGAACTTGCAACCCTTCTTAATAGTACGGTTTAAATTAAAAATAAATTTCTATAAACCGATCAAATCCCAAACACCGAGATCGGTAAAAATAAATTTTTTTTTACCTTAGATCCTTTGCAACTTCAATCTTGCGTCTCATCTTTTTACCTGGGTTTTTATATCTTCTTTCTTGATCATCGTGCATATTTTTGTCAAAAGAGCTATGTATCTAAATAGCTCAAAAACACAATTAGTCTGAAACGCTTGTTTTCATTAATCATCAAAATCAGACATAAGGACGTAGATGCAACAATCATTACGTTTGGTTGGTGTTGTTAAATTATCCCTTGAATTTTTGGTCTGTGAATAGTCTGAGTAAGGTGGTTTCTACCTTCGATCATCTCATGGAATGGGACCGTGATTAGCAGTAAACAGGAGATCGGCCTAATGTTTTAATTAAGTGTTTGGTAACTACTCTTTCTGACATTCAGCGCTTCATTGTTGTCACAAAGCCAAATGAAACACTTGGGCGTATTGGATAGTCCAAGTGGTAATTTGTCATGTGCAACATACGAGAGCTCAAGAAGGTGTTGAGGATGCTCTGGAGGATCCTCATTCGGGGGATAATGTGAACAATGATAATATTGCTCAGGAAGATGAAGATGATGACGATGGACATGAGGAAGATGAAGATGATGAACAACAGGATCATAATGATGCAGGGGACCTGGTCTGGGACACCCTAGTTTAGTAGCAACCTGAAATTTGGGACACTTGGCATGAGGAGGGATTTGATTTAGAGTTGTCCATTTTTCCTACCTCCTCCTCAAGTTCGTCAAGTGCTATTAGTTCTCTATTTTCTTCACTGCCCAAGCTGTCTTTGCTCATTGATCTTCTTGACCTCTTCTTGCACAAGAACCATATTCAGGCACAGCTTAATGTCTCCATCTGCCTCAGGACCTCTTGGTGTGTGCTAAATTCTTCAGCTCCTAGAGTCTCTTCGTCGAATGGCCTTTTCCTTTTTGTCATGAGTAAAGATTTGCCTTTTTTACCGCCAAGATGCAAGACAAAGAAAAAGTTAATTCCTCTAACCATTGCTAGACTTAGAAGAAGTCCAAGGTTGGCTGCCAAGTATAAAGGATTCAAGCCTTTGGTCAATCCTCGTGTGGCACCTGAACTCTCGGTAGCTCTGTTGCAGATTCTTGGTTCGGCTTGGGGAATTTGCTTAGGGTTGCTCACTAAGAAAAACTTACTAAGTCCTTTTATCGATCAGATTAATCATTAGTGAACTTGTTATTAGTTGTTAGTTTTTTTGCCTTTGTTCTTAATTTTGGAAGAAGATCTTGGCTGAAACCTTTTGTAATATGTCTATCCCTTGTTGGGATGAACTCCAGGATGGTAGTGAAATGTAGATCTCCTATCTTTATTTTACTAGGGTGGATCTTTCTTTTGCTAATCTGTTGCAATGGTATTGACTAAACACTTTAATGATCTAAATTGGAATATTAGAGGGGTCAACTCTGATATCAAGAATGCAGTTCGTAACAAAATTCTTGAAGCCAATAGTACAATTATTTGCCTCCAAGAAATGAAAATGGAACATATCAACTTATTCTCAATTAAATCCTTCTATCCAAAACACTTTGATGGTTTTGATTATGTTCCTTGTTGTGGTAATTCTGGAGGAGTTTTAATAGCTTGGGACACAAGAGTTTTTCAAGGAGGAGGAGTTTTCAAAAATAAATATTCTCTCACTGTTGAACTGAATCATAGAGTTTCAGGGAGCACTTGGTTAATTACTAATGTTTATGGACCTTGCAGAGGATAGAGTTCCTTAACTGGTTTCAAAATGTTTGTATTTCTTCTCAAATGATCTGGTTAGTGTTGGGGGATTTTAATCTTATGCGTTGTCAGGACAATAAAAACAAGGGTTCTTTTAATAGCGGAGAAGCTGATTTGTTTAACCTTGCTAACAACAAACTTTAGCTCATGGAACTACCAATCAAAGGAAGAGCTTTTACTTGGTCTAATATGCAGAGTGATCCTATTCTTGAAAAGTTAGACTGGTTCTTTGTGAATGAAGATTGGTCTCGAGTTTTCCCTAATACAAATGTGGTACCTCTTGGTAAATCTATTTCAGATCACATCCCCTGTGTGGTTAAAATTCTTTCATCCATTCTGAAAGAAAAGGTCTTTAGGTTTGAGAATTACTGGGTTTCCTGTCAGGGCTTCAAGGACATTGTTCATAAAACTTGGAATTCATTGTCGTTTGATGACAATGTTACAAAAAGAATAGGACAAAAATTCAAAGTTTTAAGGAAAGCTCTGAAAATCTGGAGTAAGCAATTCAATCATCTCCAAAGACTCTCTGATATCTCAAATTTGGTTTTAGGTTTACTTGATAGCCTGGAGGATCAAAGAGCTCTCTTCAAATCAAAATTCAAATTCAGAAGCATTTTGAATTTCCACCTCAATTAACTTCTTAACGCTCAAAATAATTACTGGAAGCAAAGGGGTAAAATTAGGTGGGCTAAAATGAGAGATGAAAATGTTAAGTATATGTATATATGTATTGGAGTTGTGTCTAAATCTGACTTTAGCCCTTAGCCTATTGTATCTATAAATACTGGGTTTTTGATCCTAATACAATTTGAGGTTAATCTTAACATGGTATCAGAGCCAAGTTTCACAACCCTAATCCTAACCTCCCGTGGTTCTTGACGTATTCGCCGCTGTCGTCGTCGCCGCCGCCGTCAGATCCACGTGCGCCGTCCGGCCCCGGCCGCTTCCAGGCCCCGGCGCCGCGTCGTCCTCTTCCGATCCGGCAAGCCGCCCGGCCCCCGTCCGGCCTCCGACCGCTTCAGTGTCGTCCGGCCCCCGTCCGGCGCCGCGCCGTCCTCTTCCCCGCGCCCCCGTCCGGCCGCCGCGCTGTAACATCCTGAGTTTTGGGGTGAAAAGTTTCTTTCTTAAAAGTCATGCATGCATATGTCTCTCCTAGATCAACCAAATCACCCTCAGCTTTATTCTGTTCTAGCCCTAAAATCTCCAAATTTTTCCTGTGACCCCAAATCAAGATCAGATTGTTCAGATATGATCTATCAGTTATCCTAAACCTAAAAGCCTTCAGAACCCAGAT
The DNA here is from genome assembly GCA_019359835.1 of Pharus latifolius. Lineage (NCBI taxonomy): Eukaryota > Viridiplantae > Streptophyta > Magnoliopsida > Poales > Poaceae > Pharus > Pharus latifolius. Next base: position 39,538,373 of record CM033325.1, read on the forward strand.
CCAATTCTATCTCTAACTTCCAGATTTATCAACTCCTTTCTGTTTTCGAAAACAGAAATATTTTATATTACCTAAATACCCTAAGTTTCAGAAATTCAGATTTAATCAAAATCTTAGCCAAGATCAGACCAGATTATTCTTGGGTTATGATCAAGGGTATGCCAATACCTTAATCCAAAAGTTGGCAGTCAGATTTCACCATCTAAACCTTTTTCGCAAATCAGTCCAAGAGTATCGCAGATCAGTCCTTTTCCAGATTTTCCAGAAGCCTGAAAAGGCAAAATGTTGCAAATCATCTTCAAATTCAAATCTAAGTCAGGGAACACCTCCCAAATGCTTTTCAACACAAATTCTTCTTTTATGAGTATATCAAAATCAAACCCTAAATCCCAGATTCGAGATCAATAAGATTCAGACTTATTTTACCCTAATCTACTCTGTTTTCAGTTCATATCAAAAATCATCCAAATGTCTCAAATTTTATCTTCTATTTGTGCCAAGTCATCTGTTGAATCAAGCCTACCAGATTAATGCAATCAATTTCAGATTTAACCTTCCAAATCATCAGATTTACAATTCAGCCCGAAATCAAAAATCAAATATTGCAAATCAGCCCCTATTTCGACCAGAGCAGCAGCTACTGTGCGCACTACTAGAGCTCGCCGTGATCTTTGCGCCGTGCACGCTCGCCGCCGGCCAAGCCCCACTTGCATTTGTGCTCGTGCATGCTTGCTCTTGCTGTTGCGCACGCGTCCGTGTCTTAGCCATCGCCGTGGTAGCGCCGTTGAACAGCAATTGCTTCCGCGCGCGACCAGCAGCAGCTTTTGTCAGCAACACCGCGCCACGTTGCTTTGCATTGCCAGCTTGTGTTGCCACCGCCTTGCACCGCCCGACATTGTTGAGTCCCGATGAAGCCGACAGCTTAATCAGCTTTGCACCGCCTGTGCGCCATCGCGTCACCGCTCGCCGTTGTTGCATCTGCGCCCGGCAAGTCACTGACGCCAATTCATTGCTGTTTAATCCTTGCAAGCTTCGCCCTCTGGTCTATTTAAGCAATCAACACCTTGTGCAATCTTCACTTCACCAGAGCTTAACCAAATTTCCAAATCTCTTCGCTGTCGTCGTCTTCTCCGGCGAGTCGTCGAGGAGGCTTCACGGTGCCAGCACGTTCCACAGCACCTCCTGCCAAATTAACAGCATCAGTGAGTTCCTCTCATCTCACTCATCGTGCTGTACCACTTAATTGAATTATCTTGCATCCTATCGCCGGTGATCGCCGGAATTCCCGATTGCCCTGTTCCGGCAATGCAGGCCAAATTACCCCGAATTAGCCCTCGAACCTATGAAGTAAAATGATCAGTGATCTCTAATAAGCAAGCCTGTGCATCAAGATCTCCAGATTGAGCTCGAATCAAAGTTTTTCCCAGTTTTGAATTTCACCCGTCGCCGGCGATCGTCGCCAGGCTTCTCCGATGATCCTCCGACCAAATTAACCATCCCAGTAGCATCCCTAAGCTTCCCTCATACTCCCTGAGCTTGGAATTGAGTTCAAACCTCCTGTATTGAAAAACCCCCAAATCCCATGTCATCTTCTCCGGCACCGTTCACCGGAAATCCATTCCCGGCCGTTTCAGCTTCATCCACTTTGTCCTTCAGGTGTGTCTCAACTTCCTGAGTATTTTTGACTTCTAGCCCGATCTCTGAAACTGTCCAGATTTCAAGTTATAGCCATGCCAAGATTTTGTCCAGTGGCTTCACTGTGCCGTGTCGCCACCGCACTTCTCCTTTGAATTTCATCACCTTCCAGCCATTTCCTGCCCTAGATCCTGTTGAGTGATTTGTTCCTGTTATCAATGCCTACCTCTCAGACAAGATGGTGCATCATTTGGAGCCCTAGATCAAAAGTTATGCCAAGCCCTAGTTTCTGGCCATGTCAATTCAATGCTAGACTATGTCAGTCAGTGGCATTAGCCCTTTTCACTCCCTTCCAGATGTGCATTTTGAGCATAACTTTGTCCCTTAGATTCCTGAGGTTGTGATCTACAATTTCTTCTTCTATCACAACTTGATTTGAGCCCTTGAATTATATTTGCTGCTAAACCCTAGTTTTTGACACTGTCCCAGTGCATGCCAGCCAATGCCATTGGCTTTGTTTACCCACTTCTGATTGTGCACTTTGAAAGCCACTTTGTCCACTAAATTTGTAGAGTTATGATCTACACTTTCTTCTACTGTCATAATTTGAGATAAGCTCTCTAGTTTTCCTTGAAGCTATGCCAGAGCCTTGATCCGAACGTCAATCTGCTGACATTCGCTGTTTTTGATCAAACCAGCTACAAAATTGATGTTCTTATTGAAACCTTGAGATCATAAGAGCATCTAACACCCATCCTTAGTCAATTCGTTGAAACCCTGGAATCTTGATTTAGTTCAGCTTGCAATCTCAATTATCTCCAGTATCGTTAAATCATCCTTGTTAAGCATATCTGCATATAAATCATAAATCATTTTAATATAATAAGTAATTATTGTGTGTTTATTTGTCGCCGAGCAGAACCAGAAACTAAGTTTGAGGACTTCGCTGTTGACCTGTCGTCAACTGTTGTTTCTTACGACGCGGAAGACAAGTCATATCCTTGGTCATCTTGAACCTATATTTTAAATGTTGTATAACATAACCTTGAATATAGATAATATTGCATGTGAAAGATTGAGAATGGTTGATTTATGAATTGGCAGTACTAGACTGATTATCTATGAAATGTGAAATAAACAAGTTTTGAGCCATGAACTATTATATATGTATTTATATACTTATATTCATGAAATAAAACCCCTAGCCGTGACCAGAAAAATGGTATGGATGGCGGTAGCACTGGAGGTGCTAGACTGCAAAGGATATGCAGGCACTGAAGGTGCAGGGTTGTGGATGGTCTGGTCACTGGCATATAAGGACTAGAACCTTGTGTTGTGCGTCTAGTGGCATGAACAACGTGCTAACCGCAAGCCTGGTATGGGACAGGCCTGAACAAGTACTTATGCGGATCGCACATGAAACCCCTGCATGAGATGTGTAGTGATGCACGTTTGGCACGGAGGACGGCTCCCACACATATCACTGAAGGTGATCTCGCACGCTGACCCAGTAATGGGAATAAGCAGAGGGGTGGAGGTTTGGATACAACCTGCCACAACTGTGATTCGCGGAGAGCCACAGGGTGGGGGGTGAAATGTGAGTGATACATAACAAAAGTTCTTGTTATTTCCACCTTGCCGCTCACAGTATGAAGTGAGTCAGGGGTCCAATCATTATGTTATGATAGGAAAGGCTTGAAAGTGGAATATCTTGCGGGTAAATTGGTACCTCTCTGCAGAGTTAAAAATGTATTCGAATACTCCGAGCTCCCAGGTTTATAGGAGTCTGCTGCGGTGGATTAAATCCACGGGGTGTGACACAAGTATTATTTTCTAAATAAAATGTGTTAAATCAAGATTACCCAAATGACATGTGTTGTTTTGCCGTCCACTTCTCATTGTGGGTGGGTCACCTATCTTCTGCTGTGTAGTTGTTATTTTGCTAAACCATGTATGCCGCGAAGGCATTGTAATCTTCTTATGTAATATCAAAGCCAGCAGGCCACACTGCTTAACTATTTTGTAAGTTACTCTGTTGCAATGTGAATATACTCCTGTGCTTGACTTATCCTGGGAAGTCAAGGGTATGTGTATGCTATGCATATATGGGACTAGCTGCAGCGAGCTAGGTCTCTACAGGAGTAGTCGTGGTCCCAGTTTCGGGGCGTGACACGTGTCGTCCTCTTCACCCGGCGCCGTCCTCTTCCCCGCGCCCCCGTCCGGCGCCGCGCCGTCCTCTTCACCGCGCCCGATCCGGCACGCCGTCCGGCCCCTGTCAGGTGCCGCCGCTCCCAGCGCCGTCCGGCCGCCGCTCCCCGCGCCGTCGGGCCCCCGTCCGGCGCCGCCGCCCGATCCAGATCTGGCCTCCTCCCCGTCCGGCGCCACCTCCTCCTCAAGAGCCCCCCGTCCGGCGCCGCCACCCACGTGCCCCCCCCCCGTCCGGTGCCGCCTCCGGCCGTGCACCTCCTCGACGCGTGCCCCCCGCCGTCCGGCCCCCGTCCGGCGCCTCCTTCCCGCCGGCTGCCATCTCGGCCGGCTCTAGCCTTCCTTATCTAATTTAAGAAAAAAAAAATGCTACACCCTTTTGTGTGTGTTCTTTTCAGTTGATGTCGTCTGTCTCCTCGGATCTTACAATCCCTTGCTCTGCCGGTATGGCATCTTCAGTTTCTTCAGGAGGTTTCTCCCTACCACTCTGTGATGTGAAACTCAAAAGCACTGCTGATTATCGCGAGTGGTCTATTGTCATGACATCTCTTCTTGATGGTTTTGGCCTGCGTGGACATGTGGACGGGACACGTCACCAGCCACTCCCCAGTGATCCTACTTTATCTACTTGGCTGCGTGATGAAGCCAGGGTCAAGTGTCTCATTATGCAGAGTACTTCGTCGGACATTCGGCTGAGTATCGATTCTTTACCCACCTGTCAGGATATATGGGATTTTCTTGCTACTCGCTATCGACAGGTGGGTCATGCACTTCGCTGGTCTCTTTGCCAGCAACTTTCTGCCTCTCAGCAGGGTGATCAGACTGTGGAGGAGTTTTACAGTCAGCTCTGCAAGATTTGGCGTCAGCTGGATTCTATGGCACCCACCGATGCCGGACCTCTCAACCTTCGGTATAGGGAAGAGGAGCGTGTTTTTCAGTTTCTGATGCGTCTCTGGTCAGAGTTTGAGATGGTTCGCTCTCAACTTCTGAATCGTGAGACCCTCTGCTCTTTGGAAGAGACTGTCCGGGCCCTTGTTGCTGAGGAGACTCGACTGCGTTCTTTGGCGTTTCACTTCACCTCATCACCTTCTACGGTGTTGGCTCTGTCACGGTCTAGTTCGAATTCTCTGCGCACTGAGGCGCGTGCCCCTGTGGTCTGTTCACACCGTAAGAAGCCGGGCCATACTGTTCAGTGCTGCTTCAGTCTTCATCCAGAGCTGAAGGCTCAGTTTGAGCGTGATTGTGCCGCTCGCCGTGGCCGTTCTACTCCTGCTGTGTCTTCTAGCACATCCTCTGATCAGCCGGCTCCTCTCACTGCTGCAGAGCTGCGCCAGCTTCATACTCTTTTACAGCGCCAGACTACTATACCCTCCTCGTCTTCTGCTGGGGCTGCAGTTCACTCTACCCCATCATCAGGTACAGCTAGTCCCTGGGTTCTGGATTCAGGGGCGTCTTTCCATATGACATCTGATTGTTCAGCATTACGGTCATGTCGGCCGTCCCAGGATCATACTTCTGTTCAGACAGCTGATGGCACTACTTTACCAGTTACACATCAGGGCATCATTTCTACCACTCAGTTTACTGTTTTTGATGTCTCTTGTGTACCACAGCTGAAGCTGTGCCTTATGTCTATCTCTCAGCTTGTTCGGCTGAAGTGTTTTATTGGGTTTGATGATTCTTTTTGCTATGTGCAGGATTGTCGGACGGGAGCTCTCATTGGAAGTGGCCGACTTCACAGTAGCTCCAAGAGTCTCTACCACCTTGATTATCTACATCTTCCGGTTTCTTCTCCGATCACTGCTACTTCAGTCTCTACTCCTTCAGTCTTCGCGTCTGTCCCTGCGTCGTCTATCAGCTTTCACCAGTGGCATCATCGTTTGGGTCACCTTTCTAACCCTCGCTTATCTAGTCTAGTGCGTCAGGGTGTTTTAGGTCCTGTCACTTCTGATAGTTCTTTATCTTGTTCGGGTTGTAAGCTTGGCAAACAGCTACAACGTCCGTATCCTACTAGTATTTCTAGGTCCAGTCGTGCTTTTCAGCTTATTCATTCCGATGTATGGGGTCCTGCTCCTTTTGTTTCGAAAGGTGGACATAAATATTATGTGATTTTTATTGATGATTTTTCTCGCTATTGCTGGATTTATTTCATGAAACATCGTGGCCAGTTGTTATCTATCTACCAGTCTTTTGCTCGTATGGTCCATACTCAGTTTTCCTGCTCCATTTAGACTTTTCGCTCTGATTCTGGAGGTGAGTACTTGTCCACATCATTTCGACAGTTTCTCTCGGATGAGGGTACCCTTCCTCAGTTATCTTGTCCAGGTGCTCATGCTCAAAACGTTGTTGCTCAACGCAAACACCGTAACATTATTGAGACCGCTCGTACTCTTATGCTTGCCTCTTTTGTTCCTCACTTCTTCTGGGCTGAGGCTATTTCCACGGCTGTGTATCTTATAAATATACAGTCGTCCACTAGTCTCGATGGTCAGGTTCCTTCTCAGCTTCTGTTTTCCACTCCTCCGACATATGCACATCTTCGAGTCTTTGGGTGTGCGTGCTATGTCCTCCTTCTTCCTCGTGAGCGTACCAAGTTGACCGCTCAATCTGTTGAGTGTGTTTTTCTTGGTTACAGTCGTGAGCATAAGGGTTATCGTTGTTATGATCCCTCTGCTCGTCGTCTTCGTTTCTCTCGAGATGTCACCTTTGATGAGAGTCGACCTTTCTTTTATTCTTCTTCTTCTCATTCGTCTGTTCCCACAGAGTCCATCAGTTTTCTCTCCAGCCCCTCCTATTCTCTTTTTCCTTCTTCCACTTCATATGCTTCCGCTTCTCCGTCTGATCATAGCTCTCCACCTGTTCCACCGCTTTCTATAGTCTAGCCATAATCTTCTGAAACTTTGTCTTCTTCGTCTTCTGAGCCTTTGTCTTCTTCCTCTCCTGAGATCTCTTTGGATTCTGCTACTCGTGATTTGGCCTCTTCGGATGAGACTTCTACCGATGATCTGCCAGCATCATCATCACCCAGGTATGCACTTTGTGATCGTAGTACGCTTTTACCTCCTGCTCGTTACAGTATGCTTGTCACCAGTGATGTTCAGGAGCCTCGCAGCTATCAGGATGCGGCTCACATTCCTGAGTGGTAGCTAGCCATGACCGAGGAGCTCTCAGCTTTGGAGCGTACAGGGACTTGGGATGTTGTTCCTTTACCCACAGGTGCAGTGCCCATTACTTGTAAATGGGTTTTCAAAATCAAGACACAGTCGGATGGTTCTATTGAGTGCTATAAAGCACGTCTTGTTGCTCGGGGATTTCAGCAACAATATGGCCGTGACTATGAGGAGACGTTTGCTCCTGTTGCTCATATGACCACGGTGCGTACTCTCATTGCCGTTGCTGCTACTCGTCAGTGGGCTATTTCTCAGATGGATGTGAAGAATGCGTTTCTTCACGGTGATCTTCAGGAGGTAGTCTATATGCAGCCACCACCTGGTTATTCTGTACCTACTGGTCATGTTTGTCGTCTTCGTCGTGCTTTGTATGGTCTTAAACAAGCACCTCGTGCTTGGTTTGCTCGCTTTAGTTCAGTACTTCTCGCTGCTGGTTTTGTTGCTAGTGCTCATGATCCAGCCTTGTTTGTTCACACTTCTGCTCATGGTCGGACACTTATCTTGCTCTATGTTGATGATATGTTGATTACGGGGGATGATGAGCAGTATGTTGCCTTTGTTAAGGCGCGTCTCAGTGAGCAGTTCCAGATGTCTGACCTGGGTCCTTTGGGCTTTTTTTTGGGTATTCAGGTTCTTTCTACTGCAGATGGCTACTACTTATCTCAAGAACAGTATGTTCTTGATCTGCTTGCTCGTTCTGGTCTCACTGACACTCGTACAACTGCTACACCCATGGAGTTGCATCTACAACTGCGACCCACTGATGGCTGTCCTCTTGAGGATCCCTCTAGATACCGTCACATTGTTGGGAGTCTGGTGTATCTGACTGTCACTAGGCCGGATATTTCACATGCTGTTAGTATTCTTAGTCAGTTTGTCAGTGCTCCCACCTCAGTACATTACAGTCATCTCGTTCGAGTACTTCGCTATTTACGTGGCACTTCTTCCCGTGGTCTGTTCTATGCCCGGACTAGTCAGCTTCATCTACATGCTTATTCTGACTCTACTTGGGCGAGTGATGCTACTGATCGGTGTTCTATCACTGGCTATTGCATCTTCATGGGCACTTCTCTGCTTGCTTGGAAGTCCAAGAAACAGACCGCTGTTTCTCGTTCTGGTGCAGAGGCTGAGTTTCGTGCTTTGGCTACGACTACTGCTGAGATCATATGGCTTCTCTGGCTTCTTGCTGATTTTGGTGTGACTTGCACTGCTCCTACGTCACTTTTATGTGACAACACGAGTGCCATCCAGATTGCGCATGACCCTGTGAAGCATGAGTTAACTAAACATATTGGTGTTGATGCTTTCTTTACTTGCTATCATTGTGAGCACGGTACTATTGATCTTCAGTATGTGGCATCTGATCTTCAGGTTGCCGACTTCTTCACCAAGCCACAGACACGCGATCGTCATGAGTTCAGTCTTTCCAAACTCAATACGTTTGAGCCGCCTTGAGTTTGAGGGGCGTGTTAAGTATATGTGTATATGTATTGGAGTTGTGTCTAAATCTGACTTTAACCCTTAGGCTATTGTATCTATAAATACTGGGCTTTTGACCCTAATACAATTTGAGGTTAATCTTAACAGAAAACACCAAATTTTTCCACTCAGTTGTTACAAATAATTTGAGAATCAATCACATTTCTCTTCTCACAGATGATTACAATAATATTCTTCAAGATCATTTAGATAGGGCTCAACATCTTTGGACCTCCTTTAGAAGTAGATTGGGATTCTCGGATTTTTCTGCCATAGCTTAAATTTGGAAGAACTTCTTTCGAACTTCAAAACAGATTTATCCCATCAAGAAAGACCTTTTCTTACTACAGAAGTTGATTTGGTTATTCAGCATATGCATCCTGACAAGAGCCCTGGACCTAATGGTTTTAATCGTTTGTTTTTCAAAACTTGCTGGGAGGTCATCAAACATGATTTTTATGATTTGTTAAAATCTTTCTACAATGGAAAGGCTGATCTACAAAGGATTAATAGTTCTCTTATAACTTTGATACCTAAAAAAGAGGGTGCCCACAGAGTGTCTGAGTTCAGCCCAATCTCCCTCTTTAGGCCCCGTTTGGAAACAAAATTTTTTTGGAGTTTTTATCAAATACTGTAGTTTTGAAAAAAACTGTGGTATTGAAAACCAAGAGCTTGTTTGGTTACAAGATATTTTATGATTTTTGAAACCATGGTTTCTTCAAAACCATGGTTTTTTCCCCGTTTTCCAAACTTGGGTCTGGTACAAAGTTTTGGAAAAAAACTTTGACCGCAGCTCTCTCGATTCACGGCTCATCAAAACTCTCTCTTGATCGACACCAGATCGCAGATCGGCCGCTGACAAAGCACGGGTCGCCGACGAAGCACCGGCCGCCGAAGGTCGAATGGAGAAAGAGCCTGAAAAAGATGAGATCCCCTTCGCCCTCCCCCTCCTTCCCCTTCCCCCTCCTCTTCCCCCTCCCCCTCCTTCCTCTTCCCCTTGCCACCGGTGGCGGTGGGGTGGGCGGCACACGCGGTGGTGCGGCTAGGGTTTTAGGTGCTGACGACGGCACTGGTCAGGAACTACCTCAATGTGTAACCCCATGGAGCAGTTACTAAACACGTGAATTTTCGACCAAGTGGTCACAGCAACATGCTCCTTCGACCAAAGGTCCTCGCTTTAGGATGAGGTACGCCATACAACCAAAAAGATTAGTCATAAGTGGTCCAGTCCAAAAGAGGGTTGGTCGAAAGTAGAAGTTAATGGGAGTGGGTCCCACCACTCTAAGTTTTCGACCAAAGATGCATTACATATCCTCGTCAAGAACAATTTAGGATTGTCCAGTTTGGACATATGAATACATTCATGAATGTAAAAGAACTCGGCATCAAACAATTGTACTGAAGCTGGACTTTGAAAAGGCATTTGATAAAAAAGAGCACCAAGCGATCTTGGTAGTCTCAAAAGCTAGAGGTTTTGGCACAAAATGGTTGTGTTGGATAGAGCAAATTCTATGCACTGGTTCTTCTAATATTTTGCTGAATGGTATAGCTGGGAAAACAATTATCTGCAAAAGAGGGGTACGTCAGGGTGATCCTCTCTCACCCTTATTGTTTATATTGGTAGTTGACTTGTTGCAAAGCATTCTAAATTTAGTAAGTAAAAAGGGTCTTCTTTCCCCTCCTTTACTTGGCTACTATTCTACTGACTTTCCGATCATTTAATATGCAGATGATATCTTAATTATCCTTCGTGCTAAAGCCAAAGAAGTTTTTTTTGTTGAAGGCCTTGCTTCAATCTATTTTCACTTCTACAGGGCTTAAAATAAATTACAATAAATCTTGTTTGGTACCTATCAATTGTGACCAGAATACCTTATCTAATTTGGTAGATATTTTTGGGTGCCCAATTGGTACTTTTCCTTTCACTTATTTGGGACTACCCTTAGGTACTACCATGCCAAAAGTGGCTGATTTTGATCCTCTGATAAGTAAAATAGAGAGACGGGTTGCTGGTTGGCAAGACCTCTTTCTTTTTATCGGTGGTAGGGTTACTTTGGTTAATTCAATGCTTACTTTCCTACACATGTTCTACATGTCAACTTTTAAACTCTCTAATGTCATTATGGATAGAATTGATCAAATTCGAAGAGCTTTTTTATGGCAAGGACAAGGATTGTGTCATGGGGGTAAATGTGATAGAGATATGCCCTAGAGGCAGTCATGGAGATTGTTGTATCATGATATATTTATGAATTGTTACGAATAAAATGTTATTGTATTTTTTGAATAAAGTATCACTTTTATTGATCAACAAGTATGTGACTTGTTCGTGGAACTCTTTATTATGATATATGAATTACCTCAATTTATTTACGATATAATCAATGATATTTATTCTAAACATCCCTGACTTTCGGCATTATATGGAATAATAATGAAATATAAGTCAGCACGAGCATTGATTGATAGTCAAGTTTCATGGACCATGGATATGAGATATCAAGTCAATATCGTGGACACATGTTCGAAAACATGTTGGTCGGATTGACCCAACTTGAGACAATGTTGAGATTATATGTGTCATCAGTTTGTTTCTAACAATTTTTTTGGTTTATCTTTAGACCTGAGATCATCACAGTTTCATACATGCGTAGTAGCATATCTTGGTATCATCGACCGCTACTCTTAACCAAGTAGTCATAAAGGTGTATATACAGATATGTTATGAACCATGTGGTTGAAAGTGAATGGTCGAGATGAAATTTGCCCCTCTCATATCTTGAGAGATATATTTCTGGGTTCCTTGATATAATTGGACTAAGAAAGTGCATGGCCGTGCCGAATATAGTTGAGAATCAACTATGGAAAAGAGTTAGTCCATTACAAGATCGAGAAAGGACCGAGCTATTCAAGGATGACATGTTTCTCACCTTGAGTTTGATGTAGTATCGTGAGACAAAGAGATAATCCATGATAAATTGTATAGGTTCGTCGGATATAATCTTCGTATACATGCGGGTAGTCATAATGTCTTGCTAGGGATGCTTATGATTTGTGATTTGAGAAGTTATTTCCGGTTACGGCCAAATATACACGAACCTACAGGGTCACACGCTTAACGGGTTGGAGTATTAATTTGGATGAGATCCGAAACAAAACTCCTATTGGTAACGGGTTTACCATTAGTATTAGGGTTTGTATTGGAGTAGAACTTATCCTGTAAGACCTCATAAAAGAAGATGAGGTGGGCATGCAGAATAGATCAGATCTATTCTGGCCACCACCACCATCCACGAGATAACCTCTGCTAAACCCTAGCCACGTGAGTTGGTGCTAGCACACAAACACGCGATGCTCCTTCCCCGGATGTATGAAGTTTTGTAGAGGTGTGGTTGCTACTGTTGCATTGTTGTTCATGATCCGGTCGTGACATCAACATTTCTTTCGCTGCTGCATTATCACATTCGCATGTCTAGTGGTAAATCTCTAACCTATGATCTTTTGCTTGCATGGTTCTTGGATTTTTGGGTAAATTTTTTGAAATTATCACTAGAGCAGCAACCTTGTCTTCCAACAAAATGTTTAGTTGCTTGTAAGAGAGTTTGTAGGCCGAAAAAGAAATGTGGAATGGGAATTTTATATCAGATCTCAAAATATAGCTTTTTTTTATTGAAATTCCTGTTTAACTTTTTCAATACAGGTAACACTCCTAGGGTCAAAATGCTTTGGTATAGATTCTATGGAAATTGTCTCCCTCAAGATAACTCATTAAAGGGTTCTTTTTGGTGGAAGGAGATTCTAAAACTTCTACCTCAATTTAAAGGATTGGTTAAGTGCCAAATAGGAAGTGATCTACATGCTTACTCTGGAATGACATATGTGATAAAGAACCTCTCAAACTTAGATGGCCAGAACTATATTAATTTCTTATCTCTAACACTTCAGTTTATAAATTTCGCAATAGAGATACAATTTCCTCCTTGTTTCACTTACCATTATTAGATGTGGCTCACCAACAATTTTTGCTCTTACAAAATTTGCATCATGAAACTAGACAACTTGTCAATGAAGAAAACAGTTGGACTATCCTTGGTGAGGTGCAATCCTGATATTCAACAAAGAAAGTTTATAGTCTTTTAACTGGATATATCGATACTCACATCATTTTTAAGGCTTGGTAGAAAAATGCTTGTATGGTGAAAAATTAAGTTTTCTTTTGGACTTTCCTTCGTGAAAGATTAAACACAAGAGACTTATTGAGACAGAAACATTTTTTGGTGTCATGTTATACAGGTGAGCTATGTCATTCCACTAGCTTGGAAACACATGAACATATATTTTTTTGGTTGCTCCTTTTGCTTGTATGTGTTGGAGATTCATTGGTGTGCCCTGGGCTTCTAACCTTACAATTTATGATAGGATAATACAGGGGCAGCATCATTGTGCACACATTTGAGACTTTTTTATGAAAGATATCATTCTAGTCCTCTGGAATATTTGGAAAATTAGAAATCTCTTCATTTTCCAACAAAAAGGAGTGGATCTCACTCTATGATTAAGAAACTAAGCTACTGATATGAGATTAGTAGTTGAGAGAGCTCCAAATAAGAAGAAACAAGCAATCTTACATTGGATTAATTCAATCCCTGTAAATAACTAAGTTGTATTTCCTTCTCTTTTCTTCCATTTTTCTTTCTTTTGCCTTTTGTCTGTAAACGCTTTTTGTTTATATTTGATTTTTGGTAGGAAGCTTTCCTATTGTTCTCCTTAAAAAAAAAGTATAAAATGACACTGTGATGCCGCATTAGGCTATCTCCAACAGACGATGCCTCAGTCAACGTTTGCTCACCCAAACAGTTGCTAGCATGGCTCAGTCGAATGCGCGAACCACACAATGATGCATGTTCAGGCAACAGTTGCGCCTCTCTTTTTTGTGTACCCCACAGAGTGTGCAGCGAGTCGAGCGTCGCCGTTGGACCGAAGCTCAGCTTGTGAGGGCGCATTCTGTGGGGCCCACCATAGTGAATGAGTTTATTTTTTTAAGAAGCCGACCAATAAATTTATATTTGCACTCAAAAAATAGCACATAGTGAATGACATGTGGGTCCTGGGATTTTTGGGCCCACCAATCAAACTATTGTTTGTTGAATTTGAGTGTAAAATAGTTGTTTTAATTTATTTTTTGAGTGGAACTCACATGTCAGTGAATTTATTTATAGCGATAAGGAAATATAATCATTGCAGCATTTTTAATTATTTTTGGGTGAAAAATTCTAAAAAGTTCAGAAAAATTCAGAAAAATTCAAAAAATAATTTCTATCCAGGTACTCTAAAAATAGGCCCACAAATGTCACACCATTTTACACCACTTGTACACTATTTGTTCCTAATTTTATTTCTAGCATTTCATATGGATAGTATTCTTCCGACAATTTCCTAAACTGGATTACTTCTCCTAATTTAACCGGAGAAAATTCAGGAACACCCAATGATCCAAATCTTCCCAACTTTCCACAACCACCATACCCTATCGGTTTCCTCCATATCCACCGCCATCGCAACACAACTCACTCCATATCCACATCCCCATCCATATCCGCAGCCCCCCATATCCACATGGCCATCCATATGCACCATATGGGTAAAATTTTCACTTTGTCAGTATGTCACCAACTATATGTAGCCCTTGCCACGGCAACCACTTATAAAAAATTCATAATCCGCATCAGTGTCAGATTCTGATACGTCGCATTTGACACCGTAAGTTGCTATTGACAAACGATGTTCTCCCAAATGCTAGTAGGCGTAAGTGATTGACATTAGACTGGCGAGTGACTCATTTTGTCCTAAATTTCTCGTAGAGGCAATTTTTTCTATCTAAGCTTTACTTTATGAGGTTCATATTAGTCTTTTTTTTTACAAATTTATTTTTCTATCGTTCAGATCAGTGCGTGGTTGTGTAAGTCCCTCGACCTAATCGACAAGAACAACAAAAATGTGACACATACTGGGCGAGTATTGCAGCGATGTACAACGAGAACAGCCTGAAAAAGATCACTAGCTATGAACTTACAAAAAAAAAAATTTCAATTCAATGGTGTTTGGTGTAGGCTTAAGTAAGTGTACAATAGTGGTCACTCCGACAACCAACTGATGGCGCAAGCACGTGAATTGTATGGGAAGGAGGTAGCCTATCCATTCGTCCTGAAACACTAGTGGATAGTCATTTGGGATCAACCTAATTAGAGTCGAACCTACATCGACACCAACAAAAGAGCAAGACTGAATGAAGCCGATGCCCACACATCGTCCTTATCCAACCCAAAAGATATTCCCTTGGGGGAGACATGGCCAGAAGGTCGTGATGCAACGAAGGAAAAGCGCAAAGTAAAAGGCAAGAAGCAATCATTGGATGCCCAAGAAGACATGGATTCCTTCATCAAGGTTAACACAAAGAACATAGAAATGGCCAACCATGTGATCTCCTCCCTAGATGACTATTCAAAGAGGAAGCGTGAGTCCACACTTGTCAAGTCACTCACAAAACTAGTGATGACAAACACATCAAATTTCAGCGATGAGCAACTGAAGGAGCATGCAGCTGCATTGAAATTTGTTAAAGATTTACTCAAGCAATCCTAGATTATGTCATGTATTAATTTATTTTTATTTGTATTTGTAGAACCATGTATCCATTATTTTAGCAATTAAACTATTCTCGTTTGAAAGCAGTCATTGGACGCTTTTGGTTGGAAACTAACCGTTGGAATATTCTTATCGGAAACTAGTCATTGTAAAACTTTTGGTTGGAAACTAATCGTTGGAATATTCTTCTTGGTCTATAAATTCCGACTCATCCCAATCCACACTTCTCATGCTCACCAATACTCTTCTTTCCAAATCTCTCACTCTCAAAAATGTCATCTTGCTTTAGTTCTAGCTCTAGTACATGTAGTGAAGAGGAAGTGGCCATTGATGCTTTGGAAGATTTCATTGGGGTGTTCATAGAGGAAGAGTTGGTCATGAAAGAGTTAGAAACCCGCATCAAGACCAAGTTAGAAGTTTCTACCTCCCGTTGCCGCCATTGCAGTAGTACAAGGTATGTCAACAGGTACCGTGAAGGTGACCATAACCGTCTTATGGCAGACTACTTCTGCAACAATCCAATCTATCCTGACTATTTGTTTCATGGTAGGTAATGGATGAGGATGTTTCTCTTTCTTTGAACCATCAAAGCTCTCAGTGAGTGATCCCCTTTTTTCACTGAAAGGAGAGATGCTACTAATCGTAGAGGGTTGTCTTCTAGTGCACTACAACCATGTGTTTGTTGAGTATGTTTTTCCCGCCAATGCTGTCAACGAATATGTCCGGATAGAGGAATTTATAGTAATTTAGTGATTGGAGAAATTTGTTGGAGTCATCGACAACTTCAGCAAGAAATATCTCCAACGATCCATTGTCGAAGACATCCAGCATCTACTTTAACAAGAAGAGGCTAGGGGTTTGCCGGGAATACTGGAAAGTATTAATTGCATGCGTTGGGAATGGAGTAATTACCCAGTAGCATAGAAGAGATAATTCACTTGTGGTGATTATGAAGTTCCTATGATTATACTAAAAGTGGTTGCCTCCCATGACCTTTGGATATGGCACGTATTCTTCGGTATTGCTGGCTTGAACAATGACATCAATGTGTTAAACTAGTCATCCTTGTTCATTGATGTTTGGTAGGGGCAAGCTCCTCAATTTTAGTATTTCATCAATGAAAGGCAGTACAATATGGGATATTATCTAGTTGATGGTATATACTTAGAGTAGGTTGCATTTATTAAGACGATACCTTTGTCCCAAATAGGCAACGCCAGGTTGTTCGCACAACATCAACAAGGAGCGTGAAAAGGCGTGGAGTGAGCTTTTGGAGTCCTACATTCTCAGTTTACCATCCTCTCCCACTGTTCGCAACACTCCACCCTTGCAAAAATCATGCAAGCATATGTCATGTTGTATTATATGATTATTGAGGATAAGTGTGACTTTGATGGCTCATTTATGATTTCAACGATAGTCAGGAGACTTCTATCATAACATCGCTTCCTATCCATCGTGGCGCTCCGTTTTCTTTCGCTGATATAATCACAAAAAAATCCGACATATGTGCCCAATTAGTACATGTCTAGCTCAAAAATGATTTTATTGAGCATATTTGGTAGTATTTTGGAGGAGGCCATCACAACTAATAGTCATCTTGTTGCATTTTTAGAATTTTTAATTACTACGTTTATGTTAAATTTTAAGTTTCAATGTCCAAATGCATCCAAGTTAGTATGCTCAATTTTATGTTTTAATGTCCGAATTCAATAAGAACATTTATTTTGTTTATATTAAAATTTCCTATTTTCTTTATTGAAATTATCCATATATAATTTCTTTAATAATTATTTCAACCATATGTTGCAAAAATCATATTACAATATTTTATATGTAGGACTCGAAATGTCTGCTCAAATCATTGAAGTGTTGGTTCTTGGGAAGACTCTTCACACATGGGTTACATTAAGAGTCTCTTCAAGCAACTATTCAATTGAAGTGAGAGAAACTCTTTAAGAGATTATTCACCTGCGTGACATAAAATATTCAATCGAAGAGTCTCTCCCATTGGAGCATGACATAGATGCCATGTGTCACTAATATGATAATATCATCTCAAAACTATCTAAAGTTAATGGATTAGGGGTAAATTAAAACATAACTAAAACTATCTTGGAAAATTGTAAGTTTTTGCTTAATATAAGATTGTGATATATGTGATAAAAAAACATGAGGTTTTGCCTAATCTTTTCTTATTTTATATGGATATTTATAGTACAAATATTTTTGTATTTATACATTTATAATTTCAAAAATTGTAGTTTATCGATCTATTGGGCGCTACTCACATCCCATAATTTTGAACAAGAATGATGTAAAAGACCCTATCGAGAAAATGTTAATTTTGCCACAGAAAATTTGGACCACTCGTGAGTGTCACCAAGGATGTATTAAGTTGGTAACCTCGGTTTATGACACCGAAAAATGGACACTCCAAGAACAACTACCTAGAATTTCCGACCCAGCACACAAAATCTCCTGTGCATATATATCTCTACCTGCTTCTTGATGTATCTGGCTTATAGTACATCAAACCTACAAAATTAAGGACACTAGAGGACTAATTAAGCAGAATTATAGGTCCGAAACTAATGGTCCATGAGCTATTTACATAGCGCGATTAACAATATCATCCACGTACACTAATCCAGAATTTTGTTCGTCCTTTGCTACTCAAACATGTACAACTTCAAGATCGCACTAATCCAACCTGTTAGATCCAGATCCTCTAGAGTTAGGGAGAACAATCCACCCAGTCTAGTGAAATCAACAAAGCCACGAGTCTTCTAGAGTTAAATGTAACTAATTGTCACCTAGAGTTTAACAGTTTTGAAATAGGCAATTTCTGTAAGTTGTGCGATCAGTTGATCTCATAGCTTATTTGCAAAAGACTATCGTGTGTAAGAATTCACATAAAAGCCCAATAATGCTATTAAAATTTAAAATTTTATAGAAAATGATCTTACCAAACATATAAATTTTATTGTTGACTCCACAAGAAAAAGAAATAGATTGACCATTGTTAGGCTTGAGTGCAAACTTGCCCACTCAGCACAGGTTAGGGGTGTAAAATGGATGCGGATTATCTGAAATATCCAACATCCATATCCGATTTTAGTATATCTGAATCCGAAAATCCGCATCCAAATTGCAAAAATATAGATACGGATATGGTTTGACTGATATCCGAATCTGAAAATCCTCATCCGAATTGCAAAAATATGATTACAGCTTCTTGGTCTTCTTGACTTTGGGTGTGGCCGTGGAGCTGGAGAAGAGGCGGTGGTGGGTGGGAGGAGAGAGGAGAGAAGTTGCCATGGAAGGGAGGAGGAGAGAGAGGTAGGGAAAGAAGAGGACTTGCAAATGGGCCCAAGGCTTGTATCTTATATGTGGGGTCCACAAGTAAGAGGTGGCATTATCAGTGTTCAATTAGTGTAAAACTGTTTTACGTCAAGGATTTATGAAGACACAAAGAAATTATGCATCACTCGAGTTCGAAAAACTATAAGTTCAGGGCACGTAACTTTTAGTGCTTACCTACAGAAGTCCAATGGTCCTTTACTACCAGCTACAATCAAAACGCTTTCAACACTTTGTGGTCTAGGCCAAATAGACGCTAAATCCGTATAACATCCGAATCCTATCCGATTGGAGTTGAAGTCCGGTCCGAATTCGTATCCGACAGTTATCCGATCCGTATCTGAATTTGATCTGAATCCATTTTTAAAATATGGATACGGATATAGTTTGACTGATATCCGATCCGTTTACACCCCTAGCATAGGTAGAGGTTAGGGCCTAGTCCAACTTAGCGGAGCAGAACTCTAACTAGGATCTAGGGGTGGTAGATACGATCGAATCCATGATCGAGTTTTCGATCGCTGATGACTTGACTTTACCACTTCCTAACTAGAATCTTAGAGTGATAGATACAATTGAATCTATGATCGAATATTCAATCACCGATGATTCAACTGTACCACTCCCTGACATGTGAGTCGCATTATGGGTCCCGTCTCACATGGCCTTTAGATGTTCATGCTCTCTAGGGTCAGTTTGTGCAGGCCCCACAAAAATATATTTTCTTCTTGACTCTTGACATGCCGGTATGGGTAGAGATTTCCTCTTTATCCATTTCACAATAACTAATTTGGATTATATTCTACTACCTCTTATCCGAAATACTAATCATTCTAACAAGGAAGTTTTGATTTACAATTACTTATAATTCATGTTATATATACTCTTGTTAGATATCGGTGACTATAAATACACTCTTCTAATCACCTTACAAAGAATCTTATATGTTAAGAGCAAATACGCCAAATAATGGGACGTATAGTTGTTATTATATTGGATGATATTATCGTACCTTGAGCGACAAATATTTTGCACAAGCAAGACAGTAGTTATAAAATGAGTGCATTGATATGAAGTCATTACAGAAGGATCAATCAGCAGACTAAGATTTTAGTATTGAATGATCTCAGGGTCTGCCACCTTTGAAGCTTTGAAGATAGGGCAGATGTGGAGTTAGTCCCCAAATTTTTAAAAAAATCTGAAAAAAAAATTTAGAGTGGGGAGTCATTTCATGAATTTTTACAAAATTTCATACTCAAACCCACCTATACGTAAAAAACAAAACAACTATCTGGATATATATTTCAGTCTTAATTTTTTTTGACTTCTCTTATATGGTCTTGTTTACTCATAAAATTTTATGGAGTTTAATAACATGTCTTCTTTTATGTTCTCTAATTTTTCTAGAATTTAAAAACTTTATGATATATAAAATTCGTGCATAGTTTTTACTATGTACGGTGCCAAACCAGCGTCCCGACAAGAATAATGTATCTATTAGGTGGTGACATGTCTGATCTAAAAAAAGAAAAAGAAGCTAACTACTATTAGTGACATGTTTAGTCACAACTGTATGCGGGTCCCCTGTATAGTTTTGGATAAGAAGGATATGCTAAGCTGAGCAGATCTTAGAGTGATTACTTTACCTTTTTTTTCAGGATTTTGTTGATCTCTTTGTCCGTTGGTTTGGAAATCTCCCGTTATTGGGTGTGCATGTAACATCTTGGCCTAATTTAGTCCGACTGGTTCAGTTGCATGCACTTAGTTTTATATTAGAATTGTAGTTTGAGAAAGTATTATATCTAATGTCTAGACATTCACATATATCAACCAGGTTAATTATCTTAGATGAAGTGATAACAAAAACATAAGTATTGTCATGGATTACATGTAACTAGCATCAACTTTTAAATAATTACATCTTGATCCTCTAAGTATTCTGAAGTAAAAAAAATCATGATTTACCTAAAAACATACATATTTATATAGAATTGAGTTATACAAGGTTACAACAAAAATGTAAAAAGAAGAGCACCATGAACTTACAAATCAATCATGGAGTATTTATAACTGAATAATTGCTATATATATTAAGATAATTGTTTTCTAGACACTAGTTAACAGGATACATAAATAATTTTTTTTAAAGAAAAGAAAGTTTCTTCTTCATTACGTATTTATATCCTAAAGCATAAAATTTAGAATTCTAATCTTACTTTTTTATAAATATAGATCACTTTTATATAATTTGGAAATTGTTTTTTGGTAAACATAAATCATGTCTAAAAAAGTTGGAGCCACTTAAAAATTACAGTCTTGTATACTAACAACTAAAAATGGACGTGTGGAATTTGAAGTATGTGATCCAAATTTTAAAAAGTTTGGGGCCATGTGAACTTTAAAGTATGTGATTTACGTAGATCAAACCAATCTAGGGAGGACTCTGATCCCACAAATTCATTTGGGGAAACGTCACAAGATATAGTGGTTGTTTTGTTCTTCAGCAATTGGATTTGATACGTCGAAAATAATATTAAGATTTGTTGTATTAGGCTCTGATATGTTACTGTGCCGGGAGCTTCTGAACAAAATTTTGCTATGCAGTTTTTCCATAATACACACAAAAGTAAGTGGATCAGATTCAAAATTCATTAAATTGTGATATATTCATAATTTCAAAGGCCAAAAAATGATTGCTTACATTCATTACTTCTCTATATCTACACGAAAAACTCCATATAAAAACATCTTCAACGAGAAGATAAACCCGATGCCCCACAACTTTACGTTGGCTCACAAGATCACCGGGGCTTGGGCGAGCACTCAACTTGGAGGGTCGCTTCGTGTGGCCCCACCACTTCCATTGAGAGGATGATGTGTCGTATTGTTCCTTCTTTAGAACCTGTTTGTTAGAGTGTAGGTGTTGTTTAGAGGAACTAAGATAACAACATGACGTGACACATCTTATTCTCTTCAAATCTCTGTTAGTAATGACTATTGGAGATGCATTAAATAATAGTTTCCTCCCATTTATATATAAATTTATTTATTTATTTTGGTTGTATATACTTATACTTCAGAGTAAAAGTCAAGTCAGTTATTAGAGCATGTTGCTTTCATGTCAAGTTCTTGCCGATACAAAACAAGATTTGGTCCTATAGACATCAATTCATTGATATCCTACTCTGTTTCATATTTAGCACAAACAACGAAAGATGTGTCCATCACACAAAAAGAGTGATGGTGATCTCAAAACCAAATATGGAAGCTAATTTAAATATCTCTATCTTCTATTGAAAATCCAAAATAGTGTCTCTGTCAACATATCCTAGTGGGAATTTATATTGTAAGAACCATTTTAACATATATATAGAAAGATGAGAGCTATAATCTTATTTTCCAGTTGGAGAGTCTAAGAAAAATAGTTCAAGGAGTCTTTTTGACACACATTGGTAGCATATTTTAGCGGATGATATGTGCCTCTTAGATCCAATCTAATAATCAAGATTGTCTTTTCTCATTCTTATTTATTTTGTTTGTTTTCTCAATTTTGTCTATTTCCAAGATTGTTTTTTTTGGTTTTGTTCATTTTCTCAGTCTTCCTCTCTTCTCTCTCTCTCCTAGACTAGAGAGTGCAGCCTAGTTCTCTACAAATTGTTCAGGCTTTCCTCCATTAGAATTTTGTTTGTGTGTTTCTGGACTAATAATAGTAAGTTTAAAAATAAGTGATAATTTCATCTATTTGTCGGTTTAAAACTACAAGCCGATTTGGACAAAATAGTATTTCTGCGAGGAAATGATGGGAGTAATACAAAATAGGGAAAAATATATTTTTGGTCTCTTTATTTTGTATTTGGACTCATTTTGGTCTCTCTATTTTCAAAATCATACATCTTTTAGTCCTAATCAGTTTTATGGATTATTTTAAAGATGTGATTTTAACTTCATGGATGGTGTGGTAGTTTTTATCCACATCAATATGTTAGTAAGACAACCATATCATTTTTTTTCTCTTTTAACATGTTAATTAGTAGTACAACACATTAGTAAAGATGCTAACATAGGAATCAAGGAAGGAGTTGTGGTGTCTGTGTGGATGGCTAAGATCTCATTAGAATGAGTAGTCAATTCATATTTTTCATATTTTTTATGCAAAAACTATATACGATAGTCTATGATATCAAAATAACACATAATAAAGCTTATGTGCTAAAAGGATCTGGTTTTGAAAGTAGAAAAGTTAATTTGAGCTGTTTAAAGTAGATGGATCAAAATGAGTCTAGATACAAAATAGAGAAACCAAAAATATATTTTATCCTATAAAAGAAATGAAAATAAAATTCGGAGGAAACCAGCCTTATCTGATGGAGATCTTCTGCCCCCATATATCTTCAAATGATTGCATCAATTAGTGGATATATATAGTTAACTTCTTCTGACACAGTTTGCCTTGTTGCATGAATTATCATTGGCTTTTTATCATTTCATGAAGACCACTTTTTCAGAACAAGAGAGAGTGGGTAGCTATATATCTGTGGATAAATCTTTTTTTGGGCCCATTGACATGGCCATGCTTGATCTCACTAGCAGTTCGTTTTTTGTCCTGTGTTGCTGAGGTATCTTTCTGAGGGTTCCTATCCTCTCTTTTTAAGTGCAAAAGTCACATATTTTTTATTATTATATCAAAAATTAATATTTCCAATAAAAATGAGTAAGAAATTTAGAAGTCTCTTGAGATTATTAACTATCTTAATTTCTCTTCTATTTTAATCTATATCATTTAAATTCTGATTGCACAGTTTAGATGGCAGAAATATATATCCCTATCTTTGTTCTTAAAGACGGAGGATCCAATTCTAATTTCTATAGTTATTGTTTAACTGGTAAAACAATGGTTTGTTTCCGTTTAGACCTAGAATTTGATCCCTCATATTTAATGGTTGCTGGAGTGTTGCCTTTATTTATGCGAGTTTGTATTGTTTGTTCTGGGATTTGATTTCTTAACTTCTCGACTGATTAATGCCTCTTTATTCTAAGAAAGAAAAAGGGTGTTATAGAGGTAATGGAATCGATTTGGTTATTGACAGTTTTTTTCATATTAAAATGGCAAAAATTTTTTGCTACACTTAGACTTAGTATGGTAATACCATGTTGTAAATTGTACAGTGCTAGCTATGTTGTGGGGTAACATTTTCCTTGGTTATTGTGTAAAAGCTCATAGCTTGTTTGATAACATAAATATCATTTGATTGGTTTGTAATGGTCACCAGAACGGAATCGATAACTTTGATTTTTGTGGGGACCTCACCCATTGTAGCGAGTCTCATGATGTGTTCACATTCTCACTGCTCAGGATTTAGTCATACACAAGAATACAATAGTGTCTAACTTAATTTACATTACAATAACTATCATTAGTAGTGCGATAGGGTCACATGGCCTTAAGTACAAGACATAGCATAATGGACCAGCATGGCCATTATTTAGGGTATATCCATAATCCGTGCTTGAGTGTAGTGCGACCTCTTCAGGAATCCTATTGGAATTGTTGGTCGTCTTCATGTTGTAGTATACCAGTGAAATCTTCTTGTTCATTTGATTCTTCATCTACTAAAGTGATAATTTGCAAGGATGAGTACTGTTGTACTCAGCAAGTCATAGTAACACTTAATCTACTATGTGATCCTAAGACTTATCAAGAAACATTGAGTGTTGAGTTGGAAACCATTTTCTTTGACATGTATTGTTAGTCTAGTTACTACAATATCATTTTATTTTGCACTATGTTCATTTTATTCTAGAAATTTACTTGTGCCGCAACAATGTGGGTTTTACCCACCAAATTGACTCCTAAAAATCCGGGAGCATGAAATATTTGAATTCATTTTAAACTCTGTAGAGGTGTATCAATTTACCTACAAGATACCTCAACTTTCATGTCGGTCCTATCTGAGGCGATTAGACCAAATCTCATAACTATATGAGAGCGACAAGGTTGAGATAACAAAGACTTTATTTATATTTCTCATACAATTCATCCCTACCCTGTGGTCAAACTAATCACAGTTGTGATGGCCTCATACACCCTATACCGATTAATCATTTTCCTATTACTGGATCAGAGTGTAGTGTGTAGAGCAAGCTCTGTATAAGTTTGTACTGCCAGAAGTACGTGCACAATTTAAAAGCAAGACTCTGCCATACAGAGGGTTCATGCATATTTCATAGAGTACTGATTCAAACCCGTCCCATACCAGACTTGTGGATAATACAAATTTCATGTCACTGGAACCACAAAATAAGGTTCTAATCCTTATATGTCCATGACCAGGATTAAACCACATACCATGCACTAGACAGTGTCATTCCGCCATTTCAAACCAATTTGGTCAAGGACGACTTCCTTTTGACTCAAAACATCCTTAGGTAGAATTTTAACATTTTATCTTGTGGCTTAACATGATAATTCAACCTAAAGTGACACAATGCAATAGATAAATAAATAGTACTTTGTACTCTAAGGTGACCATATCTCATGCAATATAAATATAATCAAGGTCATATCATAATTAACACATTTTAATTATACACTCAAGATGTTGAAGAACATGACTTGACTTTTGTGAAATATGTGTCGGCAGTCGATAGCGTTTCTGCAGCAATGTCTTCAAACTCAAGCTCATGACTAAGCGACAATCAGTTTAATCATCAACCAATTGATACCTCACTATAATTATAAATATTCATATGCGTGGCATGCAAATAAAAATGCAATTTCGAGGTAATAGGGTTCAAATGGTGGGGTCGTGGTCCTCTGACGGGTTTTGAAATGCTAATTAAATTAGGAAGAATGATAATCAGAATTCATAGTTTGATGAAATGGGTCTATGATAGTGGTTAGGTACTATTTTTAGAGTTTCATAGATACTGGAGTTATCAAGACGAATTTTGACGAGATTTAGGGTTTCGCCGGAACTCGAAAAAGGGCTCGCGAAACACAGTCGGGATCTGTTTTATGACTAAAACAGTTAGGGAAAAAGAAAACTTTGCCACGGATGAGTTCTAAGAACATTTGTAGACTTATTTGACAAGGTGCCACATTCAGGACGCGACAAGTCGGCTGAAAAACTAACGAATGTCAGTCAGCTGACATTCGGTTCGCGGCCTGATGATGTCAGTGGCTTACATAGGGCTAGATCTCAATATTTTTAGTGGTCGCAACGAAAACTGATCGCGTCACTTGATGCATTACTACTAGATGAAGCTTTTAGACAAAGTTATCTTGACAGAAATGCACTGAATTGATGCAAATTTTGGTTTAAACACTGGGACAATGTTAGGTTCAAGTCAATGCAATGTCTTTGCACTGTCAACTTCAAGGGTTTAGGTGTCTGAGTTCTCTGGACTCTTTTAGATTCGCCGAACATGTCCTGGAGGTAGGCATGGACTTGCTAAAGTCACTGCCAAAAGTAATTGGCCGGCGGTGATCAGATGGCAGCGAACGGTGAGGTTTAAGTTTTCGAAATCGAGGAATTTCCACGATTTCTGATGCTGGAGGAAATACGTTAATGATTCTCAAAATTGATAGTTCGATTAGCTTCCTGGGATGAGATGGATGATGCAAGTGAAGGGAATTCGAGTTTGGTGGATATTTGTGGCTCGTCGGCGTACGGCTGGACACGGAGAAGAACGCCAGATCGGGCATGTTTGAAAGAGTGCAATGCAATGGAATTAACTTGCATGTCACCCTCTAATGGATGAATGGAGTCTATTGGTCAAGCCAATTTGGTCGGGATCCCGGCGTGCCAGGCCGGCGACGTCAGCTTGTTGGCAACAGCGTGCGAAAGGTTCTAAAATCATGGTTCAAAGAGGAATTTGAAATGTGGCTGAACAGAATGCTTTATTTGAGGTGAGCGACATTTTCCACTTTAGGCTCGAAGGCCAATTTGGGCCGGAACATAATCCGATGGTGTGACATCCAAAAAAAAAAAATAAGGATCTAAAAATTTTGTTTTTACAAAAAATAGGTTCTGAAAATTTCGTTTTAATTTTGACCTTAAAACAATCATTAAGAATACTTTCTAGATATTTTTAACCGAAACTTAAATTAATTTCCTAAGGCGTTAGAAACATTTTCCATAATATACATGCCTATGTATGCATGTGTACTTATTTCACTAAAATACTATTAATAAGTGCTAAATTGATAATACTTTTACCCTATGTTTGCTAATAAAAATGTGCTAAAAACACGTTGAAAACTCTTTTGATGTGATATTTTATGTATCTTTTTGTATCATTTTTGCAATTTTCTTTCACGGTTGTGTTTGCCATGTTCTAGGGATCAAACCTACAAAATTTGAGGACGTTCCGAGTTCGTTTGAACCAGTTTCAACGAAAGACAAGAAAATCGGACGAAAAGAAACCCTGATTGAACACGCTGTTGGATCTAGGTCGATCTAGGTATCTAGGTTTTGATGATTAATGATGATTGGATGAACTCCTGATGATTAATGTTAATTTGGATAATAATAACATTGATGATTAAATGACAACTTGTATAAATTCTAGTTTAGCACAAGTACATTGAATTATTAATTATTAAACCCTAGAAGTCAATGACTCCTTGTTGTGGGTTAATATTGATGCATATGTTGAGGGGGAGTTCTATGGTTGCATCAATCTTGTGCTAAATGTAAATTGAAATGTCATGTGATAAATCCGGAAATTTGATGACTCCCTGTTGTGGTTTAATATCGATGCATATGTTGAGGGGGAGCTCGGTGGTTGCATCAAGCTTATGCTTATCTTTATCATGACATAAGTAGTATGGATCGTGTGTGTATTTCTTGTATCATATATGGATCTATATGATTATAGGATTCATTTCATACTTATTTGTTATTCGTTGAATATAGTTTTGTCATTTCACCGGAAAGATAAATTATTGAGTTAACTCCTGTGTGGAGTAATTTCTTTGGTGGTTAATGATAACCTATAACATTGTGCATTGAGTGTATGTGTTGTAGTCTCAGAATGGTTGTGAGATTAGAGCAAGCAAGGGCGTGAAGAGGATGATGCCGATATGAGTCATCTCGAACGAGGTCAAGCTTAGCGAGGTCGAGCTTTGTGAGGACAAGCTTCGAGTGGTTGAGCTTCACGAGGTCGAGCTTCATCGAAGGTAATATCCAAGATTAAAGATTATTTTCTTAGGATTTTACCGGTCTCGGTGTTTAGAGATAGACTGGGTTGATATGACTTCTTTTTGCTAGTTTAATCGTACTATTAAGAGGGGTCGAAAACTAGTAGTTTGAGTCTATCTAGTGTGGAAGTTCAAATGCATTCATATCATCTTGCACTAGTGCTTAATTACCTCTTGCATTGCTAAGATCATCTAAGTGTAGTTTGTGTTGCATTAAAGAAAATATTTTGAAAATTGCACTTAGTCGTGGTCGCCAACTAGAGCTATATGTTTTATTACTAGAGCTGGTCGTGATCGTGTTTGCACATTCTGATCATATCTTTGTTTGATATGTGGTTGTGGTCGTGTTGCCGGATTGGCTGTATCCTTGTTTAGGGTTTGGTCGTGGTCGTATGAGTTGAAGCTGGTTGTAGGAGTTGAAGCTGGTCGTACTAGCTTTCAGCTCGCTTGCATACGCTCGACCAAATCCACCCGACCACCTGTTTTCTGTTGCATCTAGGTCTTTATGCCTAACCCTAATTTTGATGATTAATGAAAACAACGTGTTTCAGACTAACTGTGCTTTTGAGACTTTTTGATACAGAGCTCTGTTGGGAAGATAAGCGAGATGAACAAAACGAACCCAACGCAAAAGTGATAAAAGCACAAGTCAAGCACGAGAGTCAAGTCACAAAATGCAAATGACCTAAGGTAATTTGATTTTATTTCTACCGATCTCGGCGTATGGAGTTGATCGGTTAAGGACTTTATTGCTTAGTTTTTAACTATACTATAAAGAAGGGTTGCAAGTCCTCTCTAAATCTCCAACATGAACCGAGAAATTACTAGGTCATTGCATTGCATCATTTTGGTTGGATTTGATTTGATTTTGGTTTTGAAATATTTGGATTTTCAGTTGAGTTTTTGATAGCAGAAGAGTTTTTCAAATTTCTAGAAATATCTAGGCAGATCTGGTTTTTGCTTCTGTTGACAAAAATGTACCTTAAAATTATCTTTCAAACGAGCTATTAAATTCTCAATTTGGACTTATAGTTTTAATGTTATGACTGTTTTTGTTCAGGCTGACTGTTAGTTTGTTAAACTGACTGTCAGTTTGAATGTCAGTTCAGTTAAACTGACAATTGTCGAGAGAGGTTATTTTTTGAGCTGAAATTTTTTGTACTAAACTGACTGTCAGTATGCCCATGCTGACTGTCAATTTGTATTTCGACCTCAAACTGATTTGTTTGTGTTTTTATTTGATCTGGACGTTTTGTGGTCGAAATGACTGTCAGTTTGCATAACTGACTGTCAGTTTGTATTTGTTGGGGGAAATCTCCGCGAGACTAAGTCCAGGTAAGTTGTGCCGCCGTTGGCGCGGGGACACGGCCTCCGGTGCTTGTCCCGGGCGTCGCCTTTCTGGTGCCTGTCCCGGGCGCCGCCTTTTGCCCGAGGACGTGGCCTCCGGTGCCAGCCCCGGGCGCCGCCTTTCGCCCGGGGATGTGGCCTCCGGTGCCTGCCCCGGGCGCCGCCGTTTGCCCAGGGACCAGGCCCCCGGTGCCTGTCCCGGGCGCCTCCGTTTGCCCGGGGACCAGGCTGTCGGTGCCTGCCCCGGGCGCCGCTGTTTGCCCGAGGACGTGGCCTCCGGTGCCTGTCCCGGGCGCCGCCTTTCGCCCGGGGACAAGGCCCCCGGTGCGTGTCCCGGGCGCCGCGTTTCTCCCGGGGACGTGGCCTCCGGTGCCTGCCCCGGGCGCCGACTTTCGCCCGGGGACAAGGCCCCCGGTGCCTGTCCTTCGTCCGGGGACAAGGCTCCCGGTGCCTATCCCGGGCGTCGTCGTCCTTCCGGGGATAGAAGCCCCTGATCCCGCTTCACGTGCGGGTCGCGTGCCAAGCGCCTTAGTCACGTGACGGGTGCGTGCTAACCGCCTCGGAAATCAGCGGCCACCTGTCAAGCATCCGAGGCACCTGACCGGGAGAAGGACGATGCTACCCCTCGATCCGACGGTAGCGTCCGGGGTAGTTTAGTCTTTTTGCTTCTTTTGGGCCTATAAATAGCCCTTGTAGCCCCTATTGTAAAAACAAGTTGCTCATTATTGCTAGAATAGCAAACTCTCAGGTGTGCTCCTGAAGTCTCTCCCCGAGAGAGCCTCCCCAGCAGACTCCGGTCGGGAGCACACCGACAGGACTGGGGCCCCCACCGGGACCCGAACCTGTATAAACCTCCGTGTCACTTGTTGTGTTTGTCCGGCGGGGGAGGACCGGTCACCCGGTCAACCCGCATCGCGTTTTCTTCGCTAGGATCGTCCACAAAACCTGCCAGGGTATTCGCAATACCACGACAGTTGGCGCCGTCTGTGGGAACTCGTGACAAGACGCCATGGCTCCCCCGAGAACGAGGGCTCGCGCCCTCCCCGGTGACGCCGGTCCCGGTGACCCGGCACCACCCGTCCGGGACACGACTGTCCCGGCGCTTCCGCCCGGAGGCGGCCAGACCCAGGTACCGCCTCCCACCTTCCCTCTTAACTTAGGTGGTTCGACCTCCGGGTCGTTCCCGGTGACCGCGGGAGCCTCGGCCGGGACCAGTCTCCCCCCGACGGCTCCCCGAGACGCCCTGCTTGAGGCTTTAGTGGAGGGCCAGCTCCGCGCCCAGCGCTCTATGGATGAGCTGCTTCGTGTGTTGGCGCGGCCACCGGCCCCCACATATATGCCGTACCCCTACCCAGGGGCTATGCCCCCGTTTATGGGTTACCCGGCGGTCCCTCCGGTCTCCGGAGGTTCGGCCGCCCTATATGACCCCACCGGGGGGTGCCCTCCCCCTGCGGGTCATACGTCCGGACCCCTCCCGGCACCCGAGTCCTTCCCGTTGCCGGGAGGTTACTTCATGCCCGGGCCCTTCGTGGCACCGGGGGGATACCCCGTTCTGGGCCCATTCCCGGGGCCAGGGGCCCATTACATGCCGGGGGTTTTCCCTGCGCCGGGAGCCAGTCCCGCCCCGCGCGTCGCGTTTACCGCACCGGGGGCGGTCGACAGAGCAGCTCCCGTGCCTCAGCGGACCTCCCCCCGCATCGGCTCCCCTGTTCCGGACGTCACCGCGGGGGCTCCCCCCTCACCGGTTCCGGATATTACAAGGGCTTCCCCCTTTCCGGTTCCGGTCGTCGCCACGGGGGCTCCCTCCACTTCGGTTCCGAACGTCGTCGCGGGCGCCCCCTCCCCGGTTCTGGATGATACAGGGGCTTCCCCCTTTCCGGTCCCGGGGATCTCCGCAGGGGGCTCCCCCCAACCGGCTCCGATAGCTTCTGGGCCGGTAGCTATAGTGCATGAGCTCCCTCCTCCCCCGGGGCCGCCCCCGAGGGTGCCCTCGGCGGACCAGGTCCGTTTCTCCCGAGAGGAGGTCGAGCGAATGCATACGGCCAAGTGCGGGGAAGAGCTTCCCCCGGGCCGTGGGCGCGGAGAGCCTCGCTCTCACACCGGCCGGGGGAAGAGACCCGCTGAGGAGCCAACCTCTCCGGGGGAGAGCCTGGACGTCCGGGAACTCAGCCCCAGTCTGGAAGAAAAGCGTCGCCACCGCCACTCCGGCGGACCTCTCGGGCCGCTTCCCAACTCCGATAACGAGGGCGTGTCCCCCGTCAAAGGAGACAGTGACCGGGACTCTCCCCGGAAAGTGTAGGGGGCTAATCAGCCCCTATGCCACAGACTTCGGTGCATTCGGTGGCCGCGGCCTTATCGCCCGCCGCACATCGAGCACTACAACGGTAAGGCCGACCCTTATGAATTTGTGCAGGTATACTCCACGGCCATCTCGGCGGCTGGGGGGACGAAACAGTGCAATGCAACGTCTTCCCCCTCTACCTCACCGGGATCGCCCGCTCCTGGTTCTACAACCTGAAGGCCGGCTCCATCAAGTCTTTCGCGCAGCTCAAGTGTGAGTTTTGCGCGAATTTCCAGGGGAACTATGTGCGTCCCCTGGACTCCTCGTAGCTGTACACCGTCCGGCAGAAGACGGGGGAGACCATCCGCAGCTTCTTTAAGCGCTTCGCTCAAGTGAAGAGCAAAGTGGCTCACGTCCCCGACTCTATGATCATTGAAGCGTGCAAGAGTGGGATCCTTCCGGGGGAGCTCCACCGGAGGCTCTCTCGGAGCTGCCCCTCCTCCGCTGACGAGCTCTTCAACATACTCGAAAAGTACGCTAGGGCAAAGGAGGACGACCTCTGAAAGAAGACCCAGGGGGCCCCTGCCCTCGCTGACCGGGGGGCCAGGGACCCCCTCAAACGCCCCAGGCAGGGAAGCCGTAACGAGCCACGGCCTCGGGACACCTTTGTCCTCGAGGGCGGAGGCGGCTCGCGCGACCCCCCGAGGGGCAACCGCCCCTTCCCCAAGCCGAAAGGCCGTGAGGGAGGACAGTCTTCCCGCGGTCGGGAAGGCCCCGCGGGGAGATGCAGGAAGGACCGTGGTGCACTTTCCACAAGTCCAGTACCCATGCTACCCGAGAGTGCCACCAGCTGCTACAGCACTTCACGGCGTTCCTCGACCAACATGGGCAGGGGGGAGGGGCTCCAGCCTCCTTGCCCCCTCGGCCGGCTGTACCGGCCCTTCCTGCTCCCACGGGAGGACTGTAGGGGCAGACGCAGGAGGGGGAGCCATCAGAAACTCTCCCCTTCCAAACTTCCTAGCGTCGTATCAACGTCATCGTGGGAGGGTCTGCCTCCGGGCGGAACTCTAAACGCCAGCGTAAGGAGTACGCGCGCGAAGTCAAGGTGGTGGGGGTGCTGCACACGTCTCCGCCACCCAAGTAGTCGGACGTCCCCCTCACCTCACGGCGGAAGACGCGCGGGGTTCGCTTCCCCCACGACGACGCGCTCATCGTCTCCGCCACCATCTACAACTGCCACCTGGCCCGCATCCTCGTGGATGGCGGGGCTCCGCTGACGTCCTCTACCTGAAAGCTTTCAGGGAGATGCAGGTGGATGAGAAGCTCCTGCAGCCCACAGCAAGGCCCTTACAAGGATTCGTCCCGGGGAAGGCGATCCACCCCGTGGGGAAGGTGGATCTCCCCATGACGTTTGGCACCCCGGAGAACTACCGAACCGAGATGGTCCGATTCGACGTGGTGGATCTCCCCTCCTCCTACAACGCGATCATGGGGAGGACCAAGATCAACCGCCTGGGGGCTGCCACCCACCAAAACTACCTCTGCATGAAGGTCCCCGGGCCGCACGGTGTGATCAACGTCCAGGGAGACCAAGACATGGCCCGCGCTCTATACGAGCGCGCCGCCGCCAGAATCGGAAGCATCAACATCATTAAGGTGACCGGGGGGGAAGTCTCTCCCCCGGAACCAGACATCACTGCGATACCCCCTGGGAGGCCCCTCCCCAAGTCGCATCCGAAAGGGGGCCTCCAGAAGGTCCTGCTGTCTCTGGATGACGGGGACAAAACCGTTCGGATCAGGGCGGAGCTCCCCGAGGAGCATGCAGCGCGACTTGCGGCTTTCCTGCGTGAAAACTTCGACGTTTTCGCGTGGAAGCCTTCGGACATGCGGGGCGTCGCCCAGGAGGTCATTGAGCACAAGCTCGCGGTGACCCCCGGTCACCCCCCAATCAAACAGAAGCTGAGGAAACTCTCCCTTGAATGCCAAGAGGCGATCAAGGTAGAGATCGCCTGACTCGGAGAGGCGGGGTTCATCCGGGAGGTCTTGCACCCCGAGTGGCGGATGTGCGTGGACTTCACCGACCTCAACCGCGCCTGCCCCAAGAACAACTTCCCACTCCCGCGGATTGACCAACTGGTCGACTCCACCGCGGGGTGCGAGTTGATGAGCTTCCTGGATGCCTACTCTGGCTACCATCAAGTCCGGATGGCAGAAGGGGACGAGGAAAAGACGAGTTTCATAACTCCCCTCGGAACCTTCTGCTACGTCCACATGCCCTTCGGGCTGAAGAATGCGGCAGCGACCTTCCAGCGCCTCATGACGCTAGTCTTCAAAGACCAAGTCGGCCGCAACGTCGAAGTCTACGTAGACGACGCGGTCGTCAAAAGTCCCCGCGCAGCCGCCCACGTCGACGACCTAGCGGAGACCTTCCGCAACCTCCGCGCGTATGGGTTGAAGCTCAACCCGGAGAAGTGTGCCTTCGGCGTGCGCGGAGGGAAGCTTCTGGGTTTCCTCGTGTCCCAATGGGGCATAGAGGCAAATCCCGAAAAGATCTGGGTGTTCCTGGACACGCCCCCACCGCGCTCCGTCAAGGATGTTCAGTGGCTTGCCGGCCGCTTAGCCGCGCTGAGCCGCTTCGTCTCACGGTCGGGGGAACGAGGCCTCCAATTCTTCAAGATCCTCTGGGGGATCGAGGGGTTCCGATGAACCCCCGAGGCCCAGGAGGCCTTCGACAACCTCAAGAAGTACCTCACGAGCCCTCCAATGCTCGTGAGTCCGTCTCCAGAAGTGCCCTTGCTCCTCTACCTTGCCGCGACCCCGGTCGCCGTAAGCGCGATATTGGTGGAGCAAGGGGGGTAGCAGTGTCCCGTGTACTACGTGAGTGAGGCCCTCCAAAGGGCCAAAACTCGGTACACGGAGATGGAGAAGATCTACTACGCCCTCCTGATGGCGTCCCGGAAGCTTCACCACTACTTCCTGGGACACCCCATCACCGTCCCGTCGCCCCTCCCCCTGGGGGAGGTGCTGCGGAACAAAGAGGCCACCGACCGGATCGGGAAGTGGGGGGCCGAGCTTGCCCCCTTCTCCCTTTCCCTCACAGGCCGCTCCGCCATTAAGTCACAGGTCCTCGCTGACTTCGTGGCGGAATGGAGTCCTGCCTCCGGGCCAGGGGACGAAGACCTCCCCGCGCCGCCCCGACGCAGTGACCATTTGACACTTATGTTCAACGGGTCGCTGTGTCTCACCGGGGCCGGTGCGGGAGTAGTTCTCCGGAGCCCCGAGGGGAAGGAACTCGGGTACGCAGCGCGGCTCGAGTTCCCCGCAACCAACAACGTCGCCGAGTACGAGGCCTTGCTCCTCGGGTTGCGCCTTGCGCGCTCCCTGGGGATTCGACGCCTCCTAGTGAAGGGAGATTCTCAGCTT
This sequence comes from Pharus latifolius, assembly GCA_019359835.1. Taxonomy (NCBI): domain Eukaryota; kingdom Viridiplantae; phylum Streptophyta; class Magnoliopsida; order Poales; family Poaceae; genus Pharus; species Pharus latifolius. The sequence continues at coordinate 39,573,123 of CM033325.1, forward strand.
GTAGTTTGCCAAATGGACAAGTCCTACCTGTGGCATGACGCAAACTTGAGTCTTTATTTGCAGGAGGTGCGAAAGATGGAGAGGCACTTTGATGGCCTCGAGGCCCGGCATATCCCGAGAAGGGACAATGACCGAGCCGACGCCTTGGGCCGGGCAGCCAGTGCCCGGGAATCGCTCCCCAAAGGAGCCTTCTTGGAGATTATTGCGAAGCCCTCGGTGGCCTCCCCAGACACGGGCGACGAGCCTCGCGTCCCGGAGGTCGCCGAGATCACCCGGGCTCCGTCATGGATGGACCCCCTCGTCTCCTTCATCAAGGGGGAGGGGGACCCTCCCAACGAGACCGAGGCTAAGCGCCTCCGGGCCAAAGCCCGGGCATACCTCCTGCTGGAGGGGAAACTCTACAAGTAGGGGGTTTCCGCCCTCCTCCGTTGCCTCCCACGGCCGGAGGGGCTCCGGCTTCTCGAAGACATCCACGCGGGGAGCTGTGGCTCTCACCTAGCCCCGCGTGCCATCGCAGCCAAGGCTCTCCGGCAGGGCTTTTACTGGCCCACGGTGATGCATGACGCGCGAGACCTTGTCTCCGCGTGCAAGGCTTGCCAGAAGATGGCCAAGGGTTCGAACCTCCCCCCTGTAGCGCTCCAGACTGTCCCCATCACTTGGCCCTTCGCGCGCTGGGGGATGGACCTCTTAGGACCTCTTAGGAGGATACAAGTATGCGGTGGTCGCGGTCGACTACTTTACAAAGTGGGTAGAGGCGGAACCCTTGGCCAGCATCTCGTCCCGGGCCGTCCAGCAGTATTTCTGGAAAAACGTTGTTTGTCGTTTTGGTGTCCCCCCGGGAAATTACTGTTGATAATGGAACCCAATTCGACTCGGCTTATTTCCAGGAATTCTGTGAAGGCCTAGGGCTCTTCATCCACTTCGCCTCAGTGGCCCATCCCCGGAACAATGAGGCTGTCGAGAGGGTCAACGGCGTGATCCTACAGGGGTTACGCCGGCGACTCGAGCAGGCCGCTTCTAAGCGGGGTGCATGGGCAGAGGAGCTCCCTAGCATCCTCTGCTCCATGCGCACTACCCCGAGTTAGGCGACGGGACGTACTCCCTTCTCCCTAGTCCAAGGGGCTGAGGCAGTCCTCCCCCCGGAGATTGGCTTCCGGTCGCTGCAAGTCAAACTCTTAGACGGAGCTACGACCGCAGCGTACCAAGCCAATGAGGCGAACCAGCGGTTGGAGATCGATCTCGTGGAGGAGGAACGCGACCGAGCGCTCCTCCGCCACGCCATCTACGAGCGCGAGATGGCGCGCGCATACAACCAGCGCGTGCGCGAGAGGGCTTTTCGTCTTGGGGACCTTGTCCTCAAGCGTGTCACGGACCCCCAAGCCCAGGGCAAACTCTCCCCCAAATGGGAGGGCCCCTACAGGATCTCTGCGGTCCTGGGCTTGGGGGCTTACAAGCTCTCCAACCTCCAAGAGCAGGAGTTGAAGCACACGTGGAACTTGCGTTTACTTCGCAAGTTTTACATTTAGCCTACACAGGCCCGTCCCCTCCCCCGGAGCGATCACGCTGGAGGGGGAGGGGGGACATTGTAATTACCTTCCCCTCCCCTTTCGCGACTTCGCGGGGGAGGCGTTATATTTTGTTTCATTGTCAATACAACTGGATTTTTCTCTTCAACTGTCTCATTGCAGGTTCTTTACATTACCGCCTCTAACGGCGATACCCTCCCCGCGAGGATGCCCTCCCCGCGAGGACGCCCTCCCCGCGAGGATGCCCTCCCCGTGAGGAAGTGGGCTCTCATGACCCAACAAGTCCCTCCTGTAGGGCGGCTTACGATCACCCCTCGTGGACTGAGGGTGTAAGCAGCAACCCGGTCCTCGGGGACCGTGGTAACGAGTCACTTTGGGAGACTAGTCCCCTACCCAAATACTCAGACCCGTCATCGGGCACATCCTCCTCCGGGAGTTGATAGTCTCCCCAGCGGGACGGATTCCTTGGATATTTCTTTCCCGGAGACCTTATTCCCGGCTCCCTGTTTTCACGGCGACCGGATGATTGTCTCCCGGAAAAACTACGGATTTCTCGGATATTTCTTTCCCGGAGACCCTATTCCCGGCTCCCCGTTCTCACGGCGACCGGACGATTGTCTCCCGGAAAGTTCACCTCCGGAAATTTCGTCGGGTTTTCTCGGATGTTTCTTCCCCGGAGACCTTATTTCCGGCTCTCCGTTCTCACGGAGACCGGACGATTGTCTCCCGGAAAGTTTATCCCTGGAAACCTCGTTTTGGAATTTCTTAACTTGGAAAAATTCTTATGCCACAGGTCTTCATCTTCATCCCGGGGGATTTGTCACCCCCACAGCGAGCGGAGCTACCCTCCGGCCCGCTGTGGGCGGGGCGGATAAGGAGCCCCCGGGAGTCGTCCAGACCATCCAAGAAAAACGAGCAAACTTAGCTCTATCTTATCAAAAGAAGACTTTCAAAGCAACAACAAGCAAACACAGCTTTATTACTCATTCAACCGGAGGACATCTTCCCCCTCCATTGGGCATCGAAAACGGTACAACCCCGGTCATAACTCGGAAATTCTCTACGTCCTAAGGCTCCTAAGTCTAATAGTCCCGGAGGCCCTCCGATAGCTCCCGGGTCAGGTCCCGGTACAACGCGCATATGCGGCGCTGAGCTTCCCGGAGCACGTCCTCGGGCCAGTACTCGTAGCCCGACGGTGGAAGTATCCGAAGAGGGGGGATCATCCGGGACCCTGGCCGCGGGGGGGGGGGGGGGGGGGGTAGCTCGGCGTGATGATTATCGAAGTTGTCCAAATGCCCCTCCGGATGCCATCTCAACCGGATCGGCTCCCGGACAACGTCCCCGCTGCGCTCCCCGGAGATGAGACTTAGCAAGATCAAAGTGGCTTGGGCGTCCCCCGGGGGGCACCTACCGGGGCTCAAAGGCCTCGCCCCTGAGGAACTTCTTCCGGACCTTCGCCCGGGAGTAACCTCCCGGGAATCCTGGCAACAATGTATTCATTCAAGACTTAGAAAAATTTTCAATTCCATTGCATTTCAAAATGTCTTTTTACAAGTGTCCGAGACTTCTTCTAAGAAGCTACCGGGAACAAAATACTAAGAAAACAAAAAAGAGTCCTAGCTAAGACCTGGGGGGAGGCTCATACTTTGTCATTGGCGTCCTCCCCCTGGGGGGCTTCCGTCGGGGCCGGGGCATCTGCTCCCGGAGGCGCCGGTGCCGGGAACCTCACCCGGACGATCCGGTCGTAGAAGCCCCCGACGAGCTGCTCCACCTCCTGGCGCGAGGGCTCGAAAAACTCGGGGAAGCTCCAGGGGATGCGGCCCCCGATCGCCCGGGCGCCCACCCCCCGGTGCTCCACGATCCCGGCCGCGGCCGCCACCACGGGAATGGCCGGGCCTCGCGCCCGGGCGTCTGCGGCCTCCGGGATCACGGAGACTTGTGCGTTGAGAAAATGCACAGCCTCCGTGAGTGTGGCCGGGGGCACCTCCGAGCCGCTCCCGGAGCCTAGGCTCACGCCAAGGCCCTCGAGGGCCGAGCGGACAGAGCGGCCTGCGTCCATCACCACCCGGACGCTCGAGCCCTTGAGCTCCCGGAGGGCTTCCTCCTTCTCCTTGGCCTCCCGCCGGAGGCGGTCGTTGACGGCCTCGGAGACATGGACTTGGGCCCGGACTCGGGCCAACTACTGGAGGGCTTCGTCCCGCTGCTCCAGGAAGGCGGCGACCCTATCCTCCGCATCCTTTAGCAGCCGGCCGATGCGCTGCTCAAGCCCCCAAGTAATGGCCGCCCCCTACAAACTCAAGAGTTAGAAAAAATTCGAGTTTAGGGGGCCGAAATAAAGCGCCAACCGGTTCGGGTAAGTACCTGGATTTGGAGAGACTGAAGCTCCCCAAAACGCTCGCGGAGCGTCTCCTCCGAGACGTAGGCCTGGACCTTCCGGGTATGCAGGCTCTCCGTGTAGCGGTCGACCTCCCCCGCGGAAAGCAGGGGGTGTCCCGCCCGGTGCCGGTCCCGTCACGGCCGATGACGGGCCCCCGGACCTGAGCGCCCGGCATAATGTGGGCCGGGGTGGCGGTGGTCGGAGTCTTCGTCGCCGAGGAGGTAGCTGAAGAGCTCTCGGAGGGGGTCCCTCCCCGGGGAGGAACCATGAGCCCTTTTCCCTTCCCGGGCTACGGGGCCCCCGGGACCTCCGCCTCCGGAGGGACCTCATAGACCGAGGGGCTCCCCCCTCGTCTACCGGTCATTCCACACGCGCAGGCGAGGCCTCCGCGAACCTCACCTCCGGCCTCTCCGGCTCCAAAGGTGCCGGGGGCGCCGGGAGGGCTGTCGCCGAAGGCGGCGAGGGGGCGTAGTCCCCCGAATTGGACGCCTCCCCGCCCGCGGCCGGTCCCTTCCCGCGAGCCTCAATGGGGCTCTCCGGGGGAGGGGGCGTTGCTTCCTTCCGGCCGGCACCCAGGCGCGCCCGGTCCCGGGGCTCTCGTCCCGGGCCTTCGCTGGCGTCGAGGCCGGCGTCGTCGATGGGTCGGGGGCTTTTTGAACTCTGGCCTTCTTAGGCTCAGAACCCCCGGCAACCTTTTTCCCCCGCTTGTGCGACCCTGGGGTAGGGAGGGGCTTCCTCTCCAGTAGCTTTAGCCCGAAGGCCTCGGCTACCAGGTTCCAGGGAGGGCCCTCCCCCACGACGCGCACGATGCGCTCGTGCTCATCGGCGAAGTACCTCCCCAGGAGGTTCTCCGCCTTCTCCCGGGCTGCCAGGTACGGCCAGACTGCGAAAGGTAAGAGTTAGAAAAACTTACCAAAATTTGTAAATCTAATGAACCAGGTAATCGAAGACTTATGTCGGGTCACCGGTTTCACCGGAGGCCGTTGCTCCGGGCACATCCCAATCCCCCTTCTCCCGCGCGAGAAGGGGGAGATCCTCAAGAGCATCATCTCCTCGGCGGCGTCCCGCATGGAGCGGGTGCCCCGGGAGGCGATGACCTTTCCGAGGAGCTCCAGCTCCTCCTCCGTCCACACCGGGGGCTTCGGCGCGGACGACCGGCTGTAGGTGGGGGCCTCCGGGGAATACACCACCCCATCGTCCCGGACTCGGAGGTAGAACCACTTCCGGATCCAGTCGCCCCAGTGGTCCCGGGAGGCCGCCACTGAGTAGTCGGCTACCCGGGACGGTAGCATCTGCACCATCACCGAGTCGAAGGGGGACTTGGGTCCCCCCTTCACCATGTGGGAGCTCCTCACCGTCAGCTCGTAGAAGTACCGAAAGGCTCGCAGGGTGGGCTCCCGTCCGGTCGCCATCTCGAAGAGCCATATGAATAGGCCCATCTGGACGATGGCGTTCGGCGTGAGGTGGTTCAGAGCCACCCCATATTCCTTCAAGAACTCCCGGAGCAATGGGTGCACCGGGAGCCGGAGCCCCGCCTCGAGGAAGGCCTCGAAGGCTACGACCTCTCCGGGCCTGGGGCGGGGGGCTCCATCCTTCTTCACGGCGATCCGAATGTCCCCGTCCTCGACGACTCCCCGGTCGACCAGGGACTCCAAGTCCCCGGTCGTGAACTCGGAGGCCCAGAGGAAGTCCGGAGCAACTTCCTCTGGGGGCACCTCCGTGGTCTTCGCTCGGCCCTTGGGCGCCATCGAGTTCTTTCCGGTGGCTAAGGCTTCGGGAGCGGGAGGGACCTAAAGGTTCCGGAGACTAAGCTTCCGGGAGCTAGCAACCGGGAGGGGGCTACCGGGAGAGCTAAGGGCGCTGGAGTTTGAAAAGTTTGGAATGAGCTCTCCGGGCCCCCCAAGGCCCTATTTATAGAGGTGAAGCGAGGCCCAGATGGGCACCACGTGGCACTTCGCGGTACATCTGTGCCGTCGAAATTCAAACCACGCGCAGGAAACGAAGGAACGGGCGCGCAAACCGAGGCACCGGTTCGAACCACGAGCGCATTTATGGCCAAACGGCACGGTCATAAGCGCGCGGCACGGAAATCTAAGCGTCATGGTTCCGGTAGCTTGACCCCGAGATTTTTCCCGGTGACATGTACCATACCCTCCAGGGACTCGAGCATCGTCCCCGGAGGGCATGGGGGGCTGCTGTTGGGGGAAATCTCCACGAGACTAAGTCCAGGTAAGTTGTGCCGCCGTTGGCGCGGGGACACGGCCTCCGGTGCCTGTCCCGGGCGCCGCCTTTCACCCGGGGACAAGGCCCCCGGTGCCTGTCCCGGGCGCCGCCTTTTGCCCGGGGACGTGGCCTCCGGTGCCTGCCCCGGGCGCCGCCAGGCACCGCCTTTCGTCTAGGGACGTGGCCCCCGGTGCCTATCCCTGGCGTCGTCGTCCTTCCGGGGATAGAAGCCCCTGATCCCACGTCACGTGCGGGTCGCGTGCCAAGCGTCTCAGTCACGTGACGGGTGCATGCCAAGCGCCTCGGGAATCAGCGGCCACTTGTCAAGCATCCGAGGCACCTGACCGGGAGAAGGACGATGCCACCCCTCGATCCGACGGTAGCGTCCGGGGTAGTTTAGTCTTTTTGCTTCTTTTGGGGCCATAAATAGCCCTTGTACCCCCTGTTGTAAAAACAAGTTGCTCATTATTACTAGAATAGCCAAACTCTCAGGTGTGCTCCAGAAGCCTCTCCCCGAGAGAGCCTCCCCAGCAGACTCTGGTCGGGAGCACGCCGACAGGACTAGGGCCCCCACCGGGACCCGAACCTGTATAAACCTCCATGTCACTTGTTGTATTTGTCCGGCGGGGGAGGACCGGTCACCCGGTCAACCCGCGTCGTGTTTTCTTCACTAGGATCGTCCACAAAACCTGCCGGGGTATTCGCAATACCACGATAGTATTATCAGTTTCCATATACGACCACAAACGGCTAGCTAATTTTTATCTGTAAATTTTGTCAACCGTTGAGTTTAGAACTAACTGTCAGTTCCTCATACTGACTGTCAGTTTGCACTGATTTGTTTCCTTTTTCGACCTCAAACGGTTAGCTGAGTTTTCTCCGAATTTTACTTCTTTCTGGTCGTGACCCAAACTGACTGTCAGTTTGTATAACTAACTGTCAGTTTGAGCTGCTGATTTTCAGCTCGAGCTCCAACGGTTCATTTGTTTGTTGAGGCTATAAATAGGAGCTTTGAGCATTGGTTTTATACAACAAGCAGCCTCACAACCTTATACACTCTTGAGCTTTAGTTATATAAAATTTTGATCTTTTGATCAAGTCGAGTGCTTTTCAGATCCACCGAGTGCTTTCGTTCGATTCATTTTGCATACTTAGAGTTTCTTGGTGATTGTTTGGAGGTCTAGAGAAGACCTTGCTTCCTATTACTCTTGGTGAGCGCCCTCACCTAGACGGTTTGGTGGCGTGGCCGTAGATCTCTCCAGTTCGGAGATTGTCGGAGAGACTCGGCGCATTTGTACAAGGCATCGGTGCTCGCCTTTCAGGAGTGGACAAGGAGCAACCACTAGTGGATAATATCCTTCGTGGATATTGGAGCAAGACTCAATTTATTTGAGTGCTTCAACGAGGATTAGGGGAGACTGGGCGAGTCTCTGAAACCTCGGTAAAAATCGTTGTGTTCGTTCTCTCAATCTTTTCTTATTAATATATTGAACTGCATTTGATTCTGCTTTTTGCAAAAGTTATTTTAAATTTAAAGTTTTTAAAAGCCTCCTATTCACCCCCCTCTAGTCGGCATCCTTGATCCTACATTTTCGACCAGATATTCGACCTGTGGGTTTAAGTCTCTAAATCATATTGGTCGTGGTCGTCGTTGTGTGTCAGCTGACATATCCGTGAGAAAACAGCAAATTTGTATGTGCAAATACCCTAAAATTAAGTTTAGAGTAAAATAGCAAAGTCTTGTTTTCGGTTTGCACAGGCTGGACCATGTCCAGGCATGGCCAGCCAGTGTCCGGCTTGTACATCTCTTGTTTATCAAGTGCAAAACGAAACCAGAGACAAATACTCTTGTCTGGTGCTTTTGTCCGGGGTAGGCTGGACATTGTCCGTTGTGACCGGACTATATAAAACTTGAGGGGTTTTGATTTTATATGAAACAGAGACAGATATATATGTCCGGGGGCTTTTTTCCAGGATTGGCCGGACGTTGTCTGGCCTTTACAAAAAGTCCCCCAATGGTAACTGACAATTTGCAACGGTCGAAATTTGTTGTACTGGCCGGACAGTGTCCAGCCAGTACAAATCTGGCGCAGCTGGTTGCAAACGGCTAGTTTTCTTGAGGGGCTATATATATCTCGTGTTTTCTTTCATTTGAGGCTGCTCATGAAGTGAAAAACTCAGTGTATAAGCTAGCCAAGTCCTTGCATTTGATCAATTGCATCTATAGGCTAGATTTGAGCCAAAATCTTGAGTGGATTTGAGAAAAAGTCTTTGTGTGAGGCTAAGAGTACTTAGTGCACTTAATCCACCATTTGTAAGCTAGTGCTAGTGTGTATGCATACATTTGCATCATTTGAGCTTGTAACACTTGATTTGTTCAAGTGAAAGGGTCTGACTTGTTACTCTTGGCAATCGCCTTCACTTAGACGGTGTCGGAGGAGAGTCACGATCTCTCCGGTTGAAGTTTGTTGGAGAGGCCGACAAACAAAGTGTGAAAGGTTTGGTGCTCGCCTATCCAGTGTGGAGAAGGAGCAACCTGAGTTGAGATATTCTTTGTGGATATAGAAGCGAGGCTCATGCGTGAGCGCTTCAAAGAGGAGTAGGGGAGACCGAGCGAGTCTCCGAGATCTCGGTAAAAATATTGTGTCAATTGTGTATCTCTTATTCATTTCATATTTACCTTGACACAAATGGTTTGGTTCACTAGTTTCTTGTTGTATTGTATATTTCATATGGTTGAATGCAACTAGTTGATTAGTTTGTTTTAAACCCCCTTGCAAAATCTAGGTTATCCGAAATAATCTTTTAAAATTACTTAATTGAGAAAGAATTTTTAAAAGCCTCCTATTCACCCCCTCTAGTTGGTATCCTTGATCCTACACACGCCATGGTCGAAATCAACTGGTCGAACATACTTGAACAACGAAGAGCCATGATCGAATACGCCCTAGTCAAAGGCTCCTAGTCGGATGCAACTAGTCGCCTGATCTAACACGCCTGGTCGTTGTGTTACCACTAGACTGAGCCCAGCATGATCGTGGGCACAACTCGTGCTCGGCCTAGAGCACGACCATGCCACAAGTCATGCTCGGCTCGATTTCCATGACTGTTTTAGTCGATTTTGGTGGTTTTAACTCCGATTTATCTGTTTCTCACGCCGTTTGAAGCTGGATTCCATCGCCTACACGTCATGAGTTATATTTGAGTACGTAAACTCATTGTTTCATAAATATAGAACCTTTTGGCTCAATTAGATATTTTTTCTGATATGTTTTAGATGCTATTTTTTAGGGTTTTAGTTTAGTTTAGTAGAGCCTCATTCTCTATTTTTGTTCTAGTTTCTGTGTTTGTAAGCCGGCAAGGACGGAGACTTAATTCTTTGATGCAATCAAATAAGTTTCCTTTTATTCTTCTTATTTATGTATTTTTATGATTTTTTCTGAGTAATTCACTTTTAGGGTTAGGGATGACCTAATCCGAAAGGCGTAATTCGTCCTCGAACTCAATTTTAAGTTTTGCAATTAGTTCCTTACGTTTTCTTCCTCTAAACCCAAAATTCTCATTCTAGCAATATACATAACAGTTGAGTCTTAACAATAATTTATGGGAGTTTTTTGAGTACTTAACACCTTGACACGAGACGCAAAACAAGAGAGAGGCACTCGCCAAACTTAACCGTGGAAGCGATCTTCTGACCGTTGCACTCAGAATGATACATCACAAGCTCACAACAACAAAATGCATTATACCGCAATACAATTAATTAAAACGAGTACCGGGTCACAAGGACCAATATTACAATATCATAGCGCCAAGGATGACGCAATTTAAAGTTGATACAAAATTAAAGAGTTTTCTTCGACACAGAGGTCGGCACAAAAATGGAACACACATGAAACAATCAAAACGACAACGATGGTCTTCATCTTTACTGGCAGCGACACAGGATGGGCTTCTTCCACATCGGACTCCACTAGGTAGATGACCCTTTTCTTCCGCAATGGAAGCACTCCACATTCTTCTGAGGACAATCCTTGAAGAAGTGATTTCCCTTACATCCTGTACATTGTGGTATTGCAGTCGGCGCAGGTCTCTGGAGTTTCTGTGGTGGCCTGAATACTGGTCGATAAGTTGGCATCGGTCTTCCTCGACTGGCATTTCCTTGATAAGAGTTAGGTAAGGTCTTTCTCTTCCGGTCCTCATCTATTACTCCTTTCTTTTCCTCCATCTTAATCAATCGGTTGACCAGAATGTGAAAACCTGTAAACTCATGGGATGACAGCTGATATTGCAGAGAATTCTATAGACCTTCGCAGAATTTATCAATCTTCCTCTCTTCCGTTGCAATGTCTTCGGGTGCATATCTCGCTAACTGAATGAACTCGTGTAAGTATTGCTTGACGAACTTACTGCCTTGTTTCAGATTCACAAATTCTCGACGCTTTGCCTGGACAACTCCCTTTGGAACATGGTACTTTCGAAACTACTCTTTGAACTCATTCCATGTTATTGACTCTCGGTTGGGGTGTACAACTTGATAATTTTCCCACCAGGCGGTGGTAGGTCCAGCTAGCTGATGGGGGCTGTAAAGGAGTTTCTCTTCATCATTACACCTAATTGTGTCTAGGTTTCTTTCCACATCCAGTAACCAATCATCGGCTACGATAGGATCTTCAGTACTTGAAAAGGTTGGGGGACGTGTCTTCTGGAAATTAGTCAACCTTGCACCGATGGCTGATCCTTCGGTTTGTCCAACTGGTAGACGTTGCATTAACTGCTCCAAGATTTGATTCTGTAAACCCATTGCTTCTTGTCTATTTCGTTCCATCCAAATTAGCTCGTCACTAATGTTGCCTCCTAGTGGCATAGTAGATGACGATCCTGCCTGATCTAGATTAGCACGGACTCTAGCTCCTAGTGTGGCGCTCATATTACTTGCGTTTCCTTCAGGCTCTCCTTCATGAGGTCTTCTATGCGTATTAAACATCCTATTTAAACAGGAGGTCAAGGATATAGATGCTGATTCGGAAAGAATCACAGGTAGGAATACAAATAGGATACTGATATTAATCCAAGAGACAAGGATGGGATCATGCAAAATGCCTTTTCATAAATTAGCTTTTGTAGAGTACATAGCTTTTGCCTCATCGGGCTTACAGCTTCTCATCTAACAACCAGCGTACAAACACACATCAACCACAAGTAAGAACAACTACTACACCAAAAGAAAGATCTAACGACTGCTGGGTCAGGCACAAAAGAACAGGCCAAAGAGGAAGTCTGGAATCACTCGTCAACATTAGAAGAACCACAAGGCTCTACCTCCTCGGGATCCTCCTCCTGTTCATCATCCGCGTCCATCGGGTCTAACTCCAAGTTGTCATCATCATCAGTGTCATTGTCGTTATCAGCAATCTCCTTTCCTTTACCGACAGGGATCTCCTTCTTTCCTTCTGTGTTGGGAAACTTGGGTACATGACAGTTGATGACAATACCACGCGACGAAGGTGTGAAACCACTAAGGTAATCCTTTAAATTTCCCACTCTCTTGAGGGCTTATCCTCAGTCTTGGACGGCTTCTCTTGATAGCAGATTCTAAATCCTCGTGATTTGAAGCTTCAGGATCTCGCTCTCCACTTTGTCCAACTAACTCCTGAATTCACTTTTTCCTTCTCCTAGAGATTTGCACGAGTCTTTGCAAGCATGCCCTCGAGATAATGACAGTCATCACGAGCAAGCGGGTATATCTGGTGTCCAAGGCGTAAACAACATCTCTAGTCTTCGTTAAGATAGCATCTTCTCAGTTGTTGGATGGAAGAACGACTCGGTGCTCTGACCTAGGAACCTGATACGGCACGAAGCAAAAGGGGGAATCCATAAGGTAATCACTGTACATTTGTCGAATGCTACCTACATCACGACGGGCAGCATCTAGCATGGCATCATCCTCCTCTGCTCTACCGGCCTCACGTCTCACTGAACCTCTCCCATGCTCGGGGATGTCGTAGACTATCACTGAAGCACGGTAGCCGTAGGGTCGTCCATCCACCTCATCCTGTCGAATGCAATAAACCGGTCTCTGGCTATCTCGGGCGCCAAAGAACTGAAGCATCATCCACAGGAGTAGTGTCCACAAACCAAGCTCATCACCGTAAATGAACCTCTTGCCGAAAGCCATCTGGGGAGACAAAACGCAAAAGCACCTAAGAGTTAAAACGAAATCTAAAACCTTTTTCAAATAATCGAAAAGAGTACTTACGTAATATATTTTCTTAGACAAATTAGATTTTCGCAATTAAACTTAGTCAAATAACTAGCGATCTTTCAGCTTCTAGGGACGCCAAGATCTATCTAAGGGTCACGACCTACAGTCGAGCCTTTTGCTCTGATACCATGTATGTGGGACCCTCATTTGAGGAATCCAGTGGCAACCGCCTAGGTGGGTTGCACTCAGAATGATACATCACAAGCTCACAACAACAAAATGCATTATACTGCAATGCAATTAATTAAAACGAGTATCGGATCACAAGGACCAATATTACAATATCATAGCGTCAAGGATGACGCAATTTAAAGTTGATACAAAATTAAGGAGTTTTCTTCGACACAGAGGTTGGCACAAAAATGGAACACACAGGAAACAATCAAAACGACAACGATAGTCTTCATCTTCACTGGCAGCGGCACAGCATGGGCTTCTTCCGCATCGGACTCCACTAGGTAGATGACCCTCTAGTAGGTTGAATCATCGGCGATGGTTCCTTCTTCTTCATTGGTTTCAAGGCCATAGGAGTCAGGACCAATGAATTCTTCCTCTAAATTTGTGTGCAAAATCAAGGGTGAGCACATTGTCCACACGGTGCTCAACAAGTCTCAATTTAAGAATGTAAGTATATAGATGAGGGGAATTTCCAAGAAATGGGCTCTTTGGTTTATACATAAGAATAAAATAGATTTTCACTCTAAAGTTTTGAAGAAAGGTTTTGTTTTCAAAAAGCGAGACTTTGAAATCCTAAACTAGGTTTTAGAAAATCTTATGCGTGGCGGTCTTCCATGAGTCACCACTTTTAATCAATATTAAGAAAATCTTTCAAATTCTACTTGTACTGCATCGACGTGGATACAATCCACCACGCGCAGACTCCATAACCTGGGAGCTCAGAGTATCAGATACTTTTTGTAACTTTGAAAAGGTGTACCAATTTAATCCACTTGATCACTCTGCTTTCAAGTCAGTACCTCTCCACGCGGCTTTTACGCATGTGACAAGGCCGAGATCACACAACAATTTGCAATCTTAGCATTAACAATTCCCTGCCCGGTAAGTAGACAATTCTATCCTTATTACCGTTGTGGAGCGCACCCCATAGCCAATTCTACCTAGCCTTGGTCTATGGTCCTGCGAGACACATAGCCTGTGGATCCAGCCGCGCACGACTCAAAATATTGGCGTAGGGCACCTTTCTTCCAAACTCCTGATGCACTCATTATCTCTCACAACTCATGGCCCTCTGTGGCCCACCAGTTTCCCTCGAGAAACCGGACCGACAACCATTGCAGGGAAAAGCTAATACTGAGAAAACTACTATGTTGCACCCATCCCATACCGGACAAGTGGTTAGTACATTTTTCATGCCGCATAGAAGTACAACACAAGGTTCTTTTCCTTATGAATCGTTAGTGAGGAACAAACACATTCTCATTGTGCACACAGCACCAACCACACAAACTATTCTCACTTCCGATTCTGACTTATATTTTCACAAAAAGAGGTTTTAAACACATTTCTCATATATATGACCATTTAGCATTTAACACGTATATTCAATCATGAGCATATCTTAAGCATAACATCCTAGGGCGACAATTGAGTGTATAGGATGTACGAACATGAAAGGGCTTTCAAGAAGATAGGTCATATCTACTCATATTCTTCTAACATAGCATTTGAAAATACAGCATGCATATACTTAAAACAGTAATAACCTAATTTACTTAAAATACTAGGAAAGACATGATCAAGGATAAAAGAGACTTGCCTTGCAAAGTGGGGTCTTATTGCTCTAAGGGGTCTTCAAAGACTTCTTCTGCTCCTTCAACTTCTAGCTCTACTCTCGCATGCAAATCACAATACAATACATAAGCATACAGAGATTATATGTATATAAAGTATAAACATGCATGCTAGCGAGGTAATCTGGTTGGGGATGATCTTGAGAGGGAGAAGACACTCAGGGTTTGGCTAAGAGCCCAAGGGTTTGGATCGGACGCAATGAATGTCTGCTAGCTGACATTCGGTTCGCTGCCTGACAACGTTGGAGAATGGCATAGGGTTGATTTGGAACTTCCAAAAGGTCAAGATAAGCTCAAATTGGGGCATTAGGTGCCAAATATAGTGAGGTAGTTAATGGACAAATTGGTTTTCACAGAAAAGTCCAGGAATTAAAGAAAATTGCAGAAAGAACCCTGGCACAGGAAAAACTAAGTGCCAGTGCACTGCCGAGTCTAGGACTTGCGCGTCTGGACGATTCATGCATACGTTGATTCGCCAAATTTGTCAAACATGTAGGCGGGATAGAAACGGTGCTGCTGACAAGATTAATTGGAAAATGGTGGCTCAACGGCGGCGAACAGCGAGGTTTAAGTCGTCGGCCGCTAGAACAAAAGACGGGCTACGGTGACAGAGTGCTGGGGTTAACGAATCTCAAAATTGCTTGAGGGGTTTTGTTCCTGGGACTGTGCTGATGGTACTGGAGCGACGAATCTGGCTGCAGCGATGTTTCGAGGCTCGTCGGTGCTACGGCTGGACTCAAAGACGACGGTCGCAATGGGCGTCTGTGATTTAGGGCAATGCTGAGAAATTGAAGGCTGCTACACCATCTACGGGATCTAAGGAAAGTGTAGGTGCAGTCAATTTGATGAGGGACAGCGAGGAGTGCTGGCGACGTGAGACGTCCACGGTGAAAGGGATCTAGGATATCGGCTAGAGGGGGGGGTGAATAGGCAATTTTGACAATTTAACACCTAATTAAGCAATTAACAATAAATGAGAGCAAATAGCCAAAACAAGATGAACAATAATCAAATTAACACAAGGATATATCCCGTGGTCTCGGTGATTTGCCGATCACCCCTAATCCACGTTGAGGCAAACTCAAATCTCTAACCGCTCCTCTATCTAGTCGACTTCCTCTCAAGAAGTGACCTAGATCTCGAGCTGGATTAGTGTGATGAGTTATCCAAACCTCGATTTCACTATTGATGCACTTTACCGCTCCGGCAAGGCGTGCTCGACCCTTTCACAAGATGTTTTGAGGCTTCTTCACAATCTTCCTTGAAGAGCTCTCCAAAATCTTCCTCCTAGCCGTCTAGGAGCCGGCAAATTCAAGAGTAACAAGCCGGTGATGATCACTTAGCGCTCTTCTAGTGCCATAAGGTTGATTTAGTGATCTAAATGCAATGTACTAGAAGATCTCAAATGCACACTCTCTCTAATTCAAGAAATTGAACCCTAGAGTGTATGAGACTTGTTTTAGCTCTCAAAGATGATGGCAATGTTCACAAATAATGCAAAAGTTATGAACAGGACACTGCATGGGAGTATATATACCCCCCACAATAAATATAGCCGTTACAGGCCGTTGGGAGAAAAAGATCACTTGGCGATCAGACCGCAGGTAAGAGCTCGGTCAGACTGCCGCAATTGCAACGGCATTAAACAGGCGCAATTAATGCTCACCGGCCCTTGTCGGGCACACTCATGGTCAGACCGGAGCCAATGGCGGTCAGACCGTGAAACCGTCCAGAGACGACATGGTTTCTAGACACGTTTTATGGTCAGGCCGATAATTTCGGACAGACCGGCCACACGGTCAGACCGTAGTTCAAAAAATCGGTCAGGCAGTTTTAGCGGTCAGTCTGGACACACAATCGGTCACACCGTCTTAACACATCAAGCTTCAGAAAGATAGATCATGAAGTTCCAGGAGTCTGACCTAGAGTTTTACTACGGACAGACCGACCTCTTTAAGAAATAAAACACACTTTGACATAATGTCGGTCAGTCCGAAACAACATTCGGTCAGACCGTCTATTCGGTCAGACCGGCTAACAATCGGTCAGACCGACTAAGACTGAATTTGACTGAATTGATTGGAACAATGCATTTTCAAAGTATATGACCTTCTAGTATGCAATGCAAGTTGTTTTTATGACTTGTGGCACATAGATGAACTATTTCGTGATACACCACATGCTCCTCTTAATAGTACGGCGACTATCCTAAAATCCGGTCAAAATTCTTCTCTAATCACCTTATACCGGTAAAATGGAAAAAAAGACCCTATTCCGTACCTTTGCCTCTTTTCTCAATGTCCTTTCTTCATCATGTGGCTCTTTCTTTGCCTTTCATTAACCTGTCTTTTGAGTTTGTTCTTGACACAACTTAACAGGTATCATTAGTTCAACATTTGTAATTGTCATTAATTACCAAAACACCCTTTAGGGGCCTAGAAGCTATAATCTCCCCCTTTTTGGTAATTGATGACAACATAAAGAGTAGATGATTGAATTTTGAGCATTAAAAGGATTTTTCAATAAGCATAGTAGAGAAAGACACACTCCCCCTAAATAGATGATTATGAAAATTTTGGCATTTTTGGTGGAGTTCAAGCATGTACATAATAGGATATCTCAATTCATTCTCTATATAATCATGAAGTATCACAAGAGTATTCAAAACATCACATAGTTCACAAATAAGACATTCAATTCAACACATCATAAATTCAAAACAACATCATTCATTCAACGCATCAGACATAGCTATCAAAGCATCACAAAGTTATCAAAAGTTATCAAGTATTCAAAAAACATCACATCATTCATTTACAGCATAGTCATCAAGTATTCAAAAAACATCACATCATTCATTTACAGCATAGTCATCATCAAAAGTCATTCATCTAGAGTTCTTCTCCCCCTTTGGCATCAATTGCCATAAAAGCTAAGAATCAGCGGGAGCATCATCGTCTGGAGGGAGGAAAGGAGGAGTCTGAGGGAATCTGGTGTAGAAGTGAGCCGAGAAGGCGTCGAAGCGCTGCTCGAACTGATCTTGGCGCGACGAGAAGGTTTGGAATTGATCATTTAGAGCCGTCAAGTCCGAGCGTGCGAGCTCAAGCCCCTGGAGGAGTGTAGCAAACTGATCCATCATCGGCTGATGGAACTGCTGCTGGAACTGAGAAAACCAGGTGGGGGCTTGGCTCGGCTGTGCTGGCTGCTGAGCCTGCTGCTGAGGTGGAGGAGGCATATGCTGAGCCGGCTGCTGCTGCTTCTGCTGATGAGGCTGTGCTCCATGGCCTCGAGCCAAGATGCGCGGATTGACACTAAATGGCTTATAGCCGAGGTGCCTGATATCGCACAATCCGCGAGGAAACTTCATCTTCTGGAGCAGCAA
The DNA here is from genome assembly GCA_019359835.1 of Pharus latifolius. Classification (NCBI taxonomy): domain Eukaryota; kingdom Viridiplantae; phylum Streptophyta; class Magnoliopsida; order Poales; family Poaceae; genus Pharus; species Pharus latifolius. The sequence goes on from CM033325.1 coordinate 39,590,707, forward strand.
AGACATGATATATGGAGCAAAGTAGAGATTCGGAAGAGTGGTTACTGAGACATCCTCAATTGTCTTCAAGATGAATGTGAAAATGTTGATCCGATGACTCTTGAGGATGTGGTAGATGAAGTTCCAATAGTAATCTCTGACAGCTTCTCGATTTCCACTCTTTGGATGCATCGTGGCTCAGATGATTTTGTTGACTACAGCTGGGAGGACTTTGAGACCTGTAATAGTGCTAGGCACGACCTTTGTCCACCTCCCGGCTGCTCATAGAACTGGAGCCAGTTGTCCTTATGGAGGTAATCCTCATCCTCCATATTGATGCCCTCCTTCATTTCCTCATAATTTATCTTATTTGCCGCAGCAAACTCCTCAAAAGAAGCCTCATACCACCTAGAGCCAGTCATCCACATGATCTTCTGTTCCGCCCAAATGATCTCGATGGTGGCATAGAACTGTTGGATGGCAGTGGTGTTCCTTGGGCATTTGTGCTCTACAAAGTAATACAGCCCTATATCCTTGAAGATCTTCACCAAAGGAGCCATGATGGGTTGATTCACCACATAAGCCCATTCGATCCACTTGTGCTCGAAGATATTTTTGTGGATCAGATGCCCATAGAATGCATCCTGCTGGGTCATCGAGTGGAAGTGAGGAGTAGTGGCATCATTCGCATGGTTGTAGGAGTAGGAGGTCCTAGCCTTCGTATAGTCACTTGACATCCAATTCTTCTTCGGGCCTTGATAAGCATGGGCGTTTATTTCATCGTCCTCACTCTCGATATCCATGCCCATGTGTGCGGAGCCGCCACGGTGAGAGGACTGTTCTGTTTCTGAGTCCCCGGCCGAGGGCACGCAATCATCATCCTGAGAGTCGCTACTGCTCGAGAGTTGAGCCCTTTTTGGCCGCTTCGCCATTTTATTCTTATTGGTCCGGACGGAGACATTCCCTTGAGTACCTCAACCACTAGAAGATTTGAAAGATATACAGCAGGTAAGATACTAAGAGACAAGAATGAATGGAGAGAATCGAGATGACAACATATCAGCAAACCCTGGCTCTGCTATTGCCGTCGGTCAGACCGAAACTGGGGCGGTCAGACCGGCGCAACTGTAGAGTTAGGGTTTGACAAGATTCCTGGGATTTAGATGATTTTAGGGTGCAATGTGGACTGATAAACAAGTGAAAACACTTAGTTCATCAAGAGGAAGAAACAATTTTAGGTTTTGAGCAGATTTAAACTTGATTCATCACATTTGCCCTAAATCCCAAGATGAACAGGAAACTAATTTGATAAAGAAGAAGAATCCGAGAAATATACCTAGAAGACATGGTTTGGAGGTGATCTTGATCAACGGTTTGTCCGAGTGTCGCTAGGGTTTGACCGGAGAAGAAGATTCCAAAAACTTTGGGGCGCACGTGAAAGAGACAAGAGTGGGGAAGAGAGTGAAAAGGACAGAGATTCGGGATAAAAAGTCTCTGGTCGTGAAGATTCGGTCAGACCGTGGGCAAGAGACCGGTCAGACCGCTGGAAGAAAGGATTTTGAGATGCTCTTTGGAGATGCATTCGGTCAGACCGCAATGGGTTCGGTCAGACCGCTGGAAAGGCTGAAAAACTTGGGGAAGTTTGTTTGATTTGATGCTCATAAGAGATTCAGATAAGGTAAGAGATATATATAGGATAACTATAAGTAAGATATAGACAATATCACCAAAGGGGAAGTATTCATCTTACAAATTAACATGTTTTTAGTGAATTTTACCCAATTGCCGATAAAGAGCCTAAAATACTCTAAAATGAGAAGTTCATGCAATCAAATAACACTTTAAGCACAAACTATATGAGTTCGACATTTCAAGCCACATTTGATATATCAATGACATTAAGCTCATTTCGGAGTTTACAAAAGCGGTTTTCATCTAAGGGCTTAGTGAATATATCCGCTAATTGATCTTCGGTTCTCACATTATCCACCACCACATCACCTTTACTAACATGATCTCTAAGGAAGTGGTGTCGGATATCTATATGCTTGGTCCGAGAGTGTTGAACTGGATTTGTGGCTATTTTCACCGCACTCTCATTATCACATAAAAGAGGCACTTTTTCAAATTTTATCCCATAATCCAACAAAGTTTACCTCATCCAAAGCAATTATGGACAACAACTACCCGCGGAAACATATTCCGCTTCGGCGGTTGATAGAGCTACTGAGTTTTGTTTCTTGGAGGACCAAGATACTAAAGATCTTCCTAATAGTTGACAACTTACAGAGGTGCTTTTTCTATCCACTTTACATCCCGCATAGTCGGAATCAGAATATCCAATTAATTCAAATTTAGCACCTCTTGGATACCACAATCCTATACTAGATGAATATTTTAGATACCTCAAAATGCGCTTAACGGCCATTAAATGACTTCTTTAGGAGAGGCTTGAAATCTTGTACACATACAAAAACTAAACATGATATCGGGCCTAGAAGCAGTAAGATACAGTAAACTACCAATCATCGATCTATAAAGCTTTGAGTCTACCGGTTTACCTCCTTCGTCAGGGACAAGGTGACCATTTGTGGCTATTGGTGTCTTGATTGGCTTTGCTTCTTCAAGTCCGAACTTCTTGAGCAAGTCCTTCACATATTTGCTTTGACAGACAAAAGTTCCTTCCTTGAGTTGTTTAACTTGTAGTCCGAGGAAGAAGCTTAGTTCACCTATCAAGGACATCTCAAATTCCCTGGACATCATGTTACCAAATTCCTCGCAAAAGTCTTAGTTAGTGGATCCAAATATGATATCATCAACATAAATTTGACATACAAAGAATCATTTCCAATTTTTTTAGTAAATAAGGTAGTATCAACTTTCCCAATTTTAAAGCCTTTTGAAATTAAGAAGTCTCTAAGTCTTTCATACCAAGCACGAGGTGCTTGTTTAAGACCATAGAGAGCCTTGGAGAGTCTAAACACATGATTCGGCTTTGTAGGATCTTCAAATCCTGGAGGTTGTTTAACAAATACTAATTCATTAATTTTTCCATTTAAAAATGCACTTTTGACATCCATTTGATAAATTCTAATATTATGAGACGAAGCAAAGGCAAGCAAGATTCTAATAGCTTCAAGTCTAGCTACGGGAGCAAAGGTTTCACCGAAGTCCAAACCTTCGACTTGAGTATATCCTTGGGCCACCAACTTGCTTTGTTCCTTACTACCACGCCGTTTGCATCTTGTTTGTTCTTAAAAATCCATTTGATTTTGATGACATTGTGTTCGTCCGGATTTGGTTCTTCGACCAATTCCCAAACATTGTTGCGGGTGAAGTTGTTTAATCCTTCATGCATAGCATTCACCCAATCCGGATCTTTTAAAACTTCATCTACAAGTGTGGGCTCAAAAGAGGAAACAAAAGAGTAATTTCACAAAATGAAGCAAGACGAGAACGAGTTTGAACACCCTTACGCAAATCACCAACAATTTGATCGACGGGGTGATCCTTAGAAATTGAGTGATGAATTCTTGGATGATCAACCGGGTTTTGTGAAGTAGAGGTAGACGGTACTTCCAGTTGTTGTTGAGGCGAATCTTCCACATCAACCACTTCAACTATTTGATCTTCATGTTGAGGAGTCGACGAAGAGGGGATAGCTTGAGTGGGTGGATCTTCATCTTGATCACTATCTTCTTTCGGCTTGATATCCCCAATGGTCATGTTCTTCATCGCCACCCTTAACCCTTCATTACCTACATCATCCAAATTGTCTTGCTCCTCTTGAGAGCCGTTAGTCTCATCAAATTCAACGTCATGTGTCTCTTCAACCAAACTGGAGTTTTGGTTGTAGACACGATATGCTTTGCTATTTGATGAGTATCCTAATAAAAATCCTACATCACATTTACTTTGAAATTTAGATAAGCGTGTACCTTTTCGCAAGATATAGCACTTACATCCAAACACTCGGAGATAGGAAATGTTTGGATTCCTTCAGATGAGAAGCTCGTAAGGAGTTTTCTTTAGTTGCCGATGACTTAATTCTTAGATGCAATCAAATAAGTTTCCTTTTATTCTTATTATTTATGTATTATTATGGTTTTTTGTGAGTAATTCACTTCTAGGGTTAGGGATGACCTAGTCCGAAAGGCTTAATTCGTCCTCGATCTCAATTTTAAGTTTTGCAATTAGTTCTCTACGTTTTCTTCCTCTAAACCCAAAATTCTCATTCTGGCAACAGACGTAACAGTTGAGCCTTAACAATAATTTATGGGAGTTTTTGAGTACTTAGCGCCTTGACACGGGACCCAGAACAGGAGAGAGGCACTCTCCAAACTTAACTGTGGAAACGATCTTCTTACTGTTGTACCAGTGACCATGCATACTGACAACTTAATCTATCTTAGGAAACAATTGAAACTAACTTGCAATTCTTAGACTTTGGATAGAATTACGCCTGATAGTTATGAAATTCCCAAAACCCTAGGTTTTCATTTCTGTTTCTAAAACCCTAGATTTCATATTTGCTCTTTACTACTTTAAATCCTAGATTGATAGCCTTAGTAGTAGATTTAGTGGTAGAAAAACAACCCTCCAAATCGTTCACACTTAATCAGTAATATATTAGCCTATAAAACGAATACGCTTATTCTTCATGGAATTCGACCCTCAAGTGCTCAACGTTCAAACATTCTCTTGCGGTTATTACAATCCCATCACGCCCGCTCATCCCGCGCAGACGCGATCAAGTTTTTGGCGCCATTGCTGGGGAACAACGGTAATTCATCTTTTAGATTAATTTTGCTGATATAAGTCAATCCCATTTCTCAATCTTGCTTCTATTTTTCTTTTTCTTCTTTTTGTGCACAACTAATCCCTACTGGTTGGAAGTGCGTCCGATACGATCAAGAGCGTGCCACATTGGACAATCAAACACCGAAGGAAGCCGAATCACCAAAGATGGGTGAATAGAAGAAATTGAAGGATTATGGAATCCCGCTCAGCATGGGTTGCTATTAGGTATTCTTAGACCAGCCATTGAATCAAATAATTTTGAAATTAACCATGCACTCTTGAATCTGATACAATAAAATCAATTTAGTTGTTTAGTGACTGAAGATCCTTCGCTACATCTCCACATTTTTCTTGATCATTGTGATACTTTTAAAATTAATGAAGTATCGCAAGATGTGATATTACTACGTCTCTTTCCTTTCTCTCTTCGAGATAAGGCGAGAGGATGGTTGCATACTCTACCGCCCGCTTCAATAGCAACATGGTATGAACTCTCATTTGTACGTTTTTCTCAATAAATTTTTCCCTTCATCTAAAACTGCAAATATTCGGAACCAGATTGTTTGTTTTACTTAGAAGGGAGGAGAATCACTCTACGAAGCATGGGAGCGGTACAAGGAACTTTTGAGGTTGCGCCCACACCACGGCTTGGACAAGTAGCTTGTAGTTCAAACATTTTATAACGCTCTGAATTACTCGACACGGATGACTGTTGATACCACAGCTGGCAGTGCACTCATGAACAAAAGTGTTGGCGAAGCATACGATCTAATTCAAGATATGACACAGAACTACACGCAATGGGGGAATAAACACACTGCATCAGGACCGATCCAACCACAGCACCAACTCCCTCAACAACAACAGTTGTACCAAGCACCAAGCCCATCATTTCAGCAACAATAACAACAACCGTACCGGCCACCACATCAACAACAAAATCAACCCGAACAATCCAACATCAAGCGCGTGCTAGAAACTTTTCTAGCAAATCAATAGAAGGAAAAGGTTGCATTGAACCAGAAGATCAACTCCATCTCTACGCACGTTCGCATGCTCGAGACTCAATTCGTATGAATGGCCAATCCCGCACCAATGATTTATAACCCTCTTCCTTCTCAACCAATCAACCCTCGTGATTCCAAATATATTAATGTTATATCTTGTGTTGATACTATTGATTTGAATGGTGTAGGAACTTTCCAAAGAGAGAAGGTGAAACCGGAACCAACGAAGACGCCTATCAAGGATTTGACACCGACGACCGAACTTAAGCACGATGATCCACTTGCGCCGGCAGACAACCTCGGTAAGGATGAACGATCAAAAGAAACAGAATCAAGTAATAATCAGGTAACACATGTTTCTAGACCACTTCTACCTTTTCTGGGTCGTTACCTCTAGTCTAATTTTAATGACAAATCCCTTGATATCCTAACAAAAACTGAATGTGACTGTGCCTTTCGCTGATCTTATCATTCAAATTCTTAAAAGAAATTCTTAAAAGTAAAAGGGATTTGGATGATTTAGAAACAACTCAAATTGATGTACATGAGGGTACAATTGTTTTTCACATGGGGAATGAGAATATATTGTTTAAACTGTCTAAAATTGCTAACTATCCTATGTATGAGGACACCACATGCAGGATAGACCCTCTTGATACTGTATTGCAGCGTAAATCAATTAGAGATGATGCTCTTAATGACAACACTGAGATATATACAACTACAAACACATCATCATTGCCCAATCAGCTCTTAACTGTAAGAAATCCTGACAATTCTTGCGCGAACAAGGTACCAATACTCACACCCCTTCCTTCATCGGTGAAATATATATACTTCTTTCTAGAGATAAACAACATCCTATGCTTGTAGATGCCAACATAACTAATAAACAATTAATCGATACACTAACATTGCATTGCAAGGCATTAGGATATTCTATTGATGATCTAATTAGTATTGAGCCCCAACATCGATTAAACCTATATGTGATGAAAACAGAAAAATCTTAACTGCTAGATAATAGGATCAGTTCTCCCACTACACTAGACATTCAAAACTACTATTGGGAACCTCCATAATGATGATGCTAGGCTATACTCGAGCGGGACGTTAAACAGCAACCCGATGCTTTTTTCTTTCTTTTGTTTTTCTTTTCTTCTTTCTCTTTCTTTTTCATTGTTTTCTTCTCTTTCTCTTTTTCAGGACTAACCAACTTCAGACTACAACATTCAGCTCCACATCACATCATCTTTCTTGAAAGGAAGATTGAAATCGTGATGGATTAGGATTTACGCAATAGAAAAAATCTTCCCGTATGGTACTGTAGAGATTCGAGCGCACGAGATACCACTTTAAAGGTAAACATGCATCATATCAAGTTATACATTGCGGGAGACCAGGTAAGTGCACTGAACTCGGTCAATTCTTTCAATTTCGTCTATTTTTGAATGACCAAGAACGTACCGTCAAGAGGGACCCTAAACCAATCTTAGCCGAGAGGCAACCCAGTATACTAACATGTAGTTTTCTATCTTATGAACATAGTGGCGCAAGAATCGCTCAATTCCGACGTTATTTGACCATCCGAAACCTATTTCTCAAAAAAAAATACACAAACTAGGGCTAAAATTTTTGAAAAAAACCAACAAAAAAATTTGGAAACTAACAGAGCTGAGCATGACCCGTGCCCTAGGTCGTGCTGGGCTCGGTTTTCTCTGATTGTCCTTTTGAAAAAACTGGTCGAAAATAACAGAGTTGAGCATGACCTATTCCCGAGGTCGTGCCAAGCTCGATTTACTCTCTATTCAACCTGTTTTGTGCTAAAAATTTTCATCTTTTGCTCTTTTCCTTCTCCCATACAACCACAACTCTTACCTACCACCCATAAATAAAGAAACCCATCTTCTCCTGCCCTCCCAACAACACAAACTCCTTTATTTGAGCTCCAATCTTCCAAAAAACACTACAAAATCAGCCCTAGAACTCTCCATCCAACCACTAAAAATTCAATCCGACCGCGGATTCCGACTCCTTGCACCACAACACCTCCGGATATGAAGTTTCTACGCCAATGACGACACCCCGATGCAACGTCAAGAAAACAGCAAAGCGCCATAGAGATTATAGGGCTACGATGGACTCCAGGATGGACCACCTCACCGGCTGTGTGGACCGCCTCTACGACTATCACGTACACGCAGGCCACATCCTCTCAGATGGCACATATCTAGGCACATCTACCTTCCACGGGGCACATCTTCACACTCCCGGCATTCCTCCACCACCAACCTACCCATATTACCCTCTGCTGTATTTCCACCAACCACCTCCACCACCCTCCGATGAGTGATCTCCATAGTACGCAAGTTTTTATTTTTATTTTTATTTTTTGTTTTTCTTTTCAGATCTTTACTTGCGATGCCTTGGACTGAACCACTGGAGCTACGTGGATCACAACACCCTCTTTCACCACATCATCTTCAACAACATCGACCTCCAGACACCACAACCACAAATGGTAACCTGTATCTTTCTCCAAACATTGAACTTAGCATATGCTCCATTGAACTTAGCTCTCTTTAAAAATTTCAAATGTTTGTGTTCAATGTTTATCTTAACTTTACCATTAAAGATTGTGCTTGTCTATTAGATCATTATTGACTTCTTCCAAATTTAAAGTTTTAATAAACTATTTTCTAAATTAACTCTCTTATGTTACTTTTTATGCTTAGATTGCTAATTGCCCTTCTCTTTAAAATAAAAACATGTAATAATGAAGTATAATCGACCCACTGGGGGGAGGCGGTGATGAATCATCAACCAGTTGGGGAAAGAAAGATTTACTTAACTTATGCACACACACACAAAAATTTCCTTTGGTATAATAAAATGGTTGCTTAAGATGCGACTTTGTCTAGTCTCTTGTAACGTATATGCGACCCACTGGGGGGAGGCGGTGATGAATCGTCGACCAGCTAGTGAAGGGAAGGTATATAGAACAATGAGATTGCTTACACGGGCTCGAAAAACTGACAAAACTGCCTATATGTAAGTGTACTTAAGTAAGCGTCCCCAACTGTGTCTCCTCTAGCCGCGACGGAATGATCCAGTTCAAAATATTCTGGTCAAAAGCACGAAAAAGTTGAAAAAGAAAATAAATAAATAAATAATTCAGTAATAAAAAGTGTTTAAATTTCTCTCTCTAATTAGGGCAATCTAGCAATTTTGTATAAATTGTAGCATACTGATTGTTTTCTTTAGCTCTTATTTGTTATAAACCCTATATGAAAGAAATGGTCAAAATGATTTAGTCAATTAAGCTCCCTCTTTTCTAAGATTGAGATTTGAGAAGCTGAATATTTGTATTTAGAAATTTTAAATTGGTTATATCAATTGTTTCATATGCATTGATGTGATGTGAATTGCCGAAAATTGTTTATTGAAAATCTAATTAACCAAGGCATTCTAATTTTTGGAAAATTCATTCACATCTTTTGCTTGAGGACAAGAAAAATGTTAGCTTGGGGGAATTTGATAAGTGCTAAATTGGTAATGTTTTTACCCTAGGTTTGCTAATGAAAAATGTTGAGAACTCTTTTGACGCGACATTTTATGTATCTTTTTTTATCACTTTTACAATCCGCTTTTAAAGTTGTGTTTGCCACCATCCAGGGATCAAACCTATCAAATTTGAGGACGTTTTCAAGTTTGTTTGAACCAGTTTTGATGAAAGACAAGAAAACCAAATGAAAAGCAACCCTGATCGAACACGCCACGGTCGAACTCAACTGGTCGAACACACTTGAATGACGAAGAGTCATGATCGAATATGCCATAGTCGAAGACTCTTGGTAGGATGCAACTAGTCCCGATCGAACACGTCTTGATCGAACACGCCTTGTCGTTGTGTTACCACTAGACCGAGCCCAGCACGATCGTGGGCACAACCCGTGCTTGGCCTGGAGCATGACCCATGCCATAGGTTGTACTCGACTCGGTTTCTAGGGCTGTTATGGTCGATTTTGGTGGTTTTAACTCTGATTTATCTGTTTCTCGGGCCGTTTGAAGCCAAATTCCGTTGCCTGCACGTCAAGAGTTATATTTGAGCACATAAACCCATTGTATCATAAATAGAGAACCTTTTGGCTCAATTAGATATGTTTTCTGATATGCTTTAGATGCTATTTTTTAAGGGTTTTATTTTAGTTTAGTTTAGTTTAGTAGATCGCCCTTCTCTATTTTTATTCTAGTTTCCGTGTTTGTAAGCCAGCAAAAACGACAGACTTAATTCTTTGATGCAATCAAGTAAATTTTCTTTTATTTCTTATTATTTATGTATTTTTATTGTTTTTTGCGAGTAATTCACTTCTAGGGTTAGGGATGACCTAATCTGGAATGTGTAATTCGTTCTTGGTCTCGATCTTAAATTTTGTAATTAGTTCCTTATGTTTTCTTCCTCTAATCCCAAAATTCTCGTTCTGGCAACAAACGTAAGAGTTAAGGCTTAGCAAGAATTTAGGGGAGTTCTTGAGTCCTAGCACCTTGACGTGAGACCCTGAATAGGAGAGAGGCTCTCGCCAAACTTAAACCGTGGAAGCAATCCTCTGACCGTTGTACCAGCGACCGTACTAATAACTTAATCTATCTTAGAAAACAATTGAAACTAACTTGCAATTCTCAGACCTTGGATAGAATTACGCCTGATGGTTATGGAATTCCTGAAGCCCTACATTTTCCTTTCTGTTTCGAAAACATTAGATTCATACTTTCTCTTTACTTCATTAAATCCTAGATTGATAGTCTTAGTAGTACATTTAGTGATAGAAAAACAACCCCAAATCGTTCAGACTTAATCTATAATTTGGTAGCCTAAAAGACGAATACACTTGTTCCTCTTGGAATTCAACTCTCAAGTGCTCAACGTTCAACCGATATATCGTGCAGAGATCGCATTGCACCTCGTCGATATATCATGTAGAGATCACAAACTTCAACACACACTGACTCGTAATCTGCTGGTTCACATCGAATGTAAACCAACCCAACAGATATGGTCGCGGGTGTGTGGTTGTCTTCAAACCAAGTCGCCGAACCAGTCCAGCAGAGAACAGATTCTTCTGACTTCCGGGATCGAATATCGCTGCGACCACTTCGTGCTTCACCTAGATGTTGATGGTGAACAAGTCCTCTGTTGGGTGATGGTCGTTCGGTGGATCCAAACCCTTCTCCTTCGGCATTTCCATCAGAGACAAGGTCGTATCCACCTCATTAATCGAATTCACTCGGACAACTTCTTCGTCGGGTGAAGTCGCAGTAGCCGTGGCTGTTCTTTTCCCTGGTCCGTTTTGTTGGATCAAGGATGCCGACTAGAGGGGGGGTGAATAGGAGGCTTTTAAAAACTTTAAAACTTAAAGAAAATAAAGAACAAATCAAGAACAAATAATATAAGCAAGGGAAAGAGAACGAACACAACGATTTTTACCGAGGTATCGAAGACTCGCCCAGTCTCCACTAATACTCGTTGAAGCACTCAAATCACTTGAGTCTTGCCTCAATATCCACAAAGGATATTATCACTAGTGGTTGCTCCTTGTCCACTCCGGAAAGGCGAGCACCGATGCCTTGTACACACTTGCCGAGCCTCTCCGACAATCTCCGAACGGAGAGATCAACGGCCACGCCTCCGAACCGTCTAGGTGAGGGCGCTCACCAAGAGTAACAGGCAGCGAGGTCTTCTCTAGACCTCCAAACACGCACCGAGAAGCTAAGTGAATGCAAAATGCAAAGAACTGAAACTCTCGGTGGATCAAAAATCACTCGACTTGATCAAAAGATCAAGATTTTATATAAGAAACTAATGCTCAAGAGTGTATATGAAATGCTGCTGCTTGTTGTAAGAAACACATGCCCAAAGCCCCTATTTATAGCCTCAAGAAGCAAATGAACCGTTGGAGCTAGGGCTGAAAATCAGCAACTCAAACTGACAGTCAGTTTGCCTAACTGACAGTCAGTTCAGAGCACAACGGCCGACAAAATTTACGGAATAAACTTTGCTAGCCGTTCGTGGTCGAAAAAGGAAAGCTGAAACCCACAACTGACAGTCAGTTACACAAACTGGCAGTCAGTTCGACCACAAACTCGACCAAAAACAAATAGAAACTCAGTTAAAATCTCTGTGGTCGAAACCCCAACTGACAGTCAGTTTAGTACAAAATTTTGAGCACAAAAAACACCCTCTCTGGACAATTGTCAGTTTAAACTAACTGACATTCAAACTGACAGTCAGTTTAGCAAACTGACAGTCAGCATGAACAAAAACAGAGATAACTTTAAATCCAGAAATCTAAAAGAGGTGTTAAATAGCTTGTTGGAAAGATAATTTTAAGGGTTACAATTTTGTCAACAGAAGCAAAAGCCAGATCTGCCTAGATCTTTCTGAAAATTGTAAATACTCTTATGCTGTCAAAAACTGAACTGAAAAACCAGATTTTTCAAATAAGTTCAAAACCAAATCCAACCAAAAAGATGCAATGCAATGACCTAGATTTCTCGGTTTGTGTTGGAGATAAAAAGAGGACTTTCGCCACCCCTCTTTATAGTACGGTTAAAACTAGAAAAGAATTTCCCTAACCGATCATCTCCAAACGCCAAGATCGGTAAAAATAAAAACTCGTAATACCTTAGGTCTTTCGCATCTTCATGATTTGCGTCTTGTATTTTACTTTTCTGCATCTTGTGCTTCACTTCAAGTCGGATTCATCTTGATCATCTCGTAATTCTTCCTGAACAATCTCTGTATCACAAAGTCTCAGAAGCACAATTAGTCCAAAACACTTTGTTTTCATTAATCATCAAAATTAGGGTTAGGCATGAAGGCCTAGATGCAACACGTTTTTCTTCGATCGAAGTTCAAGATGAAGCTTATAGCATTTGTACTTGGTATGTCCCGCGACTTGACAATGTTCACAAAAGGCACTCGTGCCCGATTTTGAAGCTTTCTTCTCGATCGCCATAACAATTGTGCTTGCGGTCGCAATGTCTTGGATGCCGAACAGACTTAGCTCAGTACTGATCGATTTTTGTAGTCCAGATGTGTGTTTTCAAAATACCTGAGGATCGGACAGTGAGATGCCGATGATCATTGCTTGTCACCGAAACTCTATCGTATAGTCTTGGACGGTCTGATCGCGCCGTTGGTACAATCTGTGCTAACGTTCCCATCTCTCCTCAAGGTAACCCATCGGATAGAATTCTTGTCGCAGAAGTCGTTTGAATTGACCCCATGCAAGGTCGTCAGCTTCACCACTGGCGAAAAGGGCCTTCCACCATGTCTTGGCGTGGTCCTTCATTTTCAAAGGTGCAAATTTGACCTTTTAAGCGCCACTGAACCCTTTCAGGTCAAAGTAGGCCTCAAGCTGATTGAGCCATGAATCTAATTTCTCAACATCGATCTCCCCATCATATATGGGTATTTCAATCTTAGCGTCGACCTTGAAAGATCTGACAGCTAAGCAGGTGTTGGCGAGGTCGTCAGCCTTATGGTCACCTTCGTCTCCATCTTCGTCTGCCCTACGCAAGTCTTCACCAGACTTCACATCCATAACCTTCCCTACTTCAGGAGATATAATCATGGCCTGCTACTTAATCCAAGCAAGCACAGTTTTCATGTCGGTGGAGAGTTTAGCCACTTGTTCAGTTAGGTTAGCTTGAACGGAGGTATCGTCAGACATTGTCGGAGACATGGCTATAGGAACCGTCAATTGATCTCCTGGAGTTTCGCCGGAAGTTTTGTAACCTTGGCGAGTCTTCACCATCCACAGGATAGGAAAGTTTCTCTGATACCAATTTGATCCGTTTGAGACCTAGCCTTGGTTTTCGCACTAGGCTCGCCCAGATTCTAATATGCGAAATAACGGGATCTTACTCGGAAATACTGAAACCCAAAATAATTGCACAACTCTTTATTTCAAAGAGGGCTTTACACGTCAAACGTTAAACACACTTGCCTACGTCGAAGGAATTATAAGTGTCTAAAACTCAAATAAGTTCTATGACTTTTCGATGATCTAAACTAGACCTATTACAAGATATTTATAATCCAACGTATGAGTACATATCAGACTCAGTAACCTAAACGTATTAAACTCATATAACTAACTAATCCTAAATGGATAGGCTTAGTTATATATATTTGGATCGGATTACAATTCCAAACAGGAAACGAATTCCTTTTCATGGTTGCGAACCAATCCATGGTCGTGAAACCTTTCCGAACACGGTTAAGGTCGCGAAACCGTATGCGATTAGGACTTGAAGATCCTTCCGTAATATTTCCATATAAGTAATAATAGGTACAAATACTACATATAAGTAATCAATGTACTTCAGGCCCTATTCCATTTGTGCTAGAGCTACATCAACTTCTAAAGTCTAAACAACAGCTCCAAAGCTAAAGCACCAAATTCTCTTAGACCAAAAAAAAATCATATTGATCTCATTGAAACTTGAAAGGTCGATATAATAAAACTATCATTTGATCCAGCAACAAGCCATAAAAATTTCATTTATATAAACAACAATTTGCAAGGGCTATTTGCATTCTCTTTTCGTCATTGTAACAAGGACAGTCTTTCTTTTAGGAGGCCCTTCTCTTATTCAAAGACTGAAAGAAGTAAAGAAAAAAAAACAATACAAGAAAGAAAAAAACATATATGAGTTTAAGTATCACCGATTCACAGTTTCACACCGGTGTTCACAAAAACCCTTCTTTTCTTGATTCTTTACAACCCACAACACTCTCTCTTTCTCTCTCTCTCTCTCTCTCACTCTCTCTCTCTCTACAGTCTACACAATACACACACAAGAAAGCTTGGGGGCGTCCATGTCCAACACTCCAGCCGTCCAGCGGTCTAGACTCCAGAGTCTCAAACTCTCAATGCATCACTCACTGCTTCTATTTCCACCCTTTCATCTCTCTCTCTCTCTCTCTTGTAGTCTCTCTTCTCCCCATCAACTTTTAAGGCATCCTCAGTTCCTCACCAGTCACCACTAAAACAACAAGGTTACAAGAAGCCTTCCATAGTGCCATGTACTACTACTCATCAATGGTTGCGGCGGCCGCGTCCATTGTTGGTGTCTTGCTGGGGCTGGCCACTGCGCAGGAGCGAAATGTGCCGAAGGGGTACACGGCGTCGCTGGCTGTGGCTTTCGACCCTCCACCGGGCTGGGTGTTTCCAAACCCTTGGTTGTGCACGGCGTACGTGGCGCTGCAGACGTGGCGACGTGTGGCAATCTTCTCCGACCCCGGAAACTTTACGGTGAACTGGGTGGGGCGGCCTCAGGTGTGCGGCTACAATGGCGTGTTCTGTACGCCATTGCCTGGGGGCCACCAGGGAGAGATGGTGGTCATCGGCATTGATCTCAACCACGCCAACATCGCCGGGTTCTTGCCGGCGTCGCTGGCGCTTGGCCTGCCGGACCTCGCGCTGCTCCACCTCAACTCCAACCGATTATGTGGCGTCGTGCCGGACACGTTCCGATGGCTGCGGCTGCTCCACGAGCTCGACCTCAGCAACAACCGCTTCATCGGTGGGTTCCCGGAGGTGGTGCTTCGTGCCGCGCCGACGCAGAACGTGCCGTGCCACCAGATCTGCTCCACGCCTCTCCGTCGCCGGCCTCGCTTCTTCGTCTCCTCGACGCCAACACTTGGAACAAGTCGTGCTCGTGCCAGCCCGGCACGCACTACGGCCCGTGGGCTATCGTGCCGGGCCTCTCCTCCAAGCCGACGGGCCAAGCCGACATAGCCCGACAACCCGCAAGCCGGCCCGGCACGGCACGGCATAAGCCATCGGCCCGACGGGCCCGTGCCGTGCCGGCCCGGCAAGGCCCAATTGACACATATACAAATTACTGTAGCACCCAACAGCAAAGAACACACGCAGCAACAGCAGTACAGGAGCTCCAGTACACAGCAGTAATAGTTATTGTTTTCTTTCTCATCTTCCCTCTCGGGTCGCCGTGGAGTAGCTTGCGGCGCCAACCCGTTTCTAACCCAACCCTCTACACCAAGACGTGCCAAACAACGCTAATTAACTCCCAACCAACACAAATGCCACAGAAAAAGCCCAAAACTCCAATTGGGTACTTTTACTCCTCCGGCGTGCCACTGACTGTCCTCGTCGATGCCACCTTGTCCAGTGGCTTCGCCACAACCAACTACACATTTTGTTCCATTGTGACAGTTCCTGGTACCACACCAAATCACAACTAAACTCAATGCCAAGATCATGTCCAGTGGCAACAGCTTCGCCATGTCACCACCGTCTTCCTCGACGCCGTTTGTCGCCGTTCGGCTACCTCGCCGCTCCAAACCACCTTGGTTGAATTCATCTTGTCATTGCCTACCTCCTAGAAACATTCAGCTTAACTGCCAAGACCTAGCATGCTCATACAATTGTGCCCTAAGTTTCAACCGGCCGCCGACAATGCCATGACATTGTCAGTCCAAGCCAGACAGTGTCAGTCCTTTGTCAACCGATGGCATTAGCTTCGTTTAGCCCCTTTTGTGCATGCAAATCAAAAACCACTTTGTCTACCAAGTTCATAATCCTATTTTCTACATTTTCTTCAACTTTCACATCGTGAGAAAACCGCGTCTTGACCTATTTTCAACAATGTCGCCCCAGATAACTGTCATCTGTCAATGTTCGAACGTCACCGCATTTGTGTCTAATCTGGAAATTGACTTTGCTCTAGTGTTTCAACCACCCAACCAGTGTCTTGAATAATTCCAACTAATTATCGACTCAAGCCTCGAAAAAAAACCCTAGAAGACCAATCTAAGTATTGTCAGTCCTCATACAATATCGCTCCCATCAACATACACATGTAGTTCATAGCCTTAGGAACCTCATATCGGAAATCTGTCCGCATAACCGTGTCCACCTTGCCTTCAAACTTCCAGATATATAATATGATTTTACATCCAAACCCAGGATCAAAATATCCTTATTTTCTGAGTCCGTTTTCAAGTCGATTGCCCGACGATCGTACCGATCCTAGCCTCTCTTTTTTTCATTGTGCCTTATAACCTGATATAGTCTCCAACAAAGTTATATAAGCTAACATAGGGCCCTAGATGCGCCAAAGCGTTAGTTCATCTTAACAGATAGACTCAACCCCTGCTCGAAAGTTGTCCTAGCTAACTTTGAATTAAAACTAGTAGCATCTACTCGAATCGAATCTGTACTAAACCTAACCATCACCACCAACTACCAATCTTAAGATCTTTCAACGTTCCTTATACAATCTTATCATCCGAGCCTTTCCTCTACTCGGCATCCGATCTCATGAGCATAATAAATTATTCATGCATACACGTACCTGTACAATTTTGATATATTCTAACCATGCAAAATTAGAATAAACTAGTGAAAATAAAATCCAAATACTATTCCAAATAAAAATTTAGTCATATTTTCTTTGTTGCAATATAAAATTTCAGGATCTTCTTGAAACTAAAATAATATCATAAACAACCAAGTCAATCTAAAATGACTAGGTTGCTTTGCCAAATTAAAATAGCTGCCCATCTTCAAACACTTTACTAAAATGAAGTAGTATATTATGAAACTAAACAATTAAACTCATTAAGTTCAATATACTTCAGTCAGCCAATGAAAACTGAATCTGAGTAGACTTTTAAAATCTCAAATTTTCATTTCCACTCAACTAATCTCCTCGTAAATTCAAACTCTAATCTGTATCCTCTACTTTTCTAAATTCTATTTCCAACACTAGGTCGATCCTGTTCATCTAATTTCATCGTACAGTTAGATCTATCTCATCTCACCCATTCAATTCCATCACCCAAGTTGATTCAGTTCGTCCTATCCAAATCAATATCATAATTCATCTTATTCACTCGATCACGGCTACCGACTAACTTCCATGCATACATGTATAATTTTGTATAACTAATTTTGGTCTGGTGGACCTATGTCCATGATGTTATCGCTCGATTAGGTCTCAAGCGAATCAAGCCCCAAGAGCTCATCACCGTTTCAGCAACTTCAACTAAACATTACCTCAAATAAGGCAAGTCACTACTTCTTAACCATATTGAACCCATATGTTACAAAAACTTACGTATATTGTTTTTAATAAGTATATGCGCGTAAATGAACAATCACAGGTAGCTGCTAGTAGAATGCTTACTAGGTAAACCAAATTTATCACAACGGTAAGGATCCAAGCCACCTTGAGTGAAAATCTTTACCAAACAAATTAAGCTTGCTACAACGGTATGAATCTAAGCCACCTAGAGTGAAAATCCATATTGTGAAAGCAAAACCCTAAGGTATCTCAACAAGGATATCATTTCAACTATTACTTTCAATCAAATTTAGCATGTACTCATACAAGAGAATTCCTGACTAAATATATTTAACATGTTGATGTCTATTTGAAAAACTAATGAATGTTAGTGGTGAGGATGATAGGATTGGTGGGCGAAAACTGCATAAGTGGGATGAAAACGTACCACCATAAGTCTGGTATGAGACAGGCATGACCTAATAGCCTTGCTAAGTAATTAACTCGACTTTACATGGAGGAATAGGACATATTGATGAGTAATCATTTGATTGCGTGGTTGCCGGTTAGGGAAGATCCCTTCCATGCATTAACTCTTACATTATATCACTATTAGACAAGGGAAGATTCCTACCACGAACCAGTACTGGGAAGGGGTTAGTGTAGAGGGTTTAGGCCACCACAATGATATTAAGACTACCAATCTAGTGATAAACCTTATACTAGGTAGAGCCAAGGTTATTATAAAGTATGGTAAACAGCGTGTTTATTCTCAGCTCAGTCACATGCAAAACTGTGGCATGTAAATGATTTGATAGTAATAAATTGAAAAACCTTGTGAGTAAAACGATACACCTCTGCAAAGTTTTAAAGAAATATTCGAGTACTTCGTGCCCCCGTGTTCTTGGGGTATGCCGCAATCAATGAGTTCAAATCATATTGTGTGGTACAAATAGTGTTGTGAAGTTTTGAATAATCATGATGTGTTGAATCATTGTCCAATCATCAAAAATTTGAACAATCCCCTCATGTAATTATCTACACAAAGACTCATTTTGAAAACGTATTAAATGGTTTTGTTGATTCATATATGTATATTTAGAATCTTTTGACTACATATCTACTTCACTGATCAACACTACATATATATAAATATGCAATTGTTATATGTGACTTACTGAGCATTCTGTATTCACTCTTGCTGATGGTGTCATCAGTATAAAAGAATTGGTGAAAACTTTAAAAGACTAAAATTCTTTGGGTCATATGTCAAGTCAAGCATGACATGTGAAGGACCCTGGACAGCACTTGTATCTCTAAAAATAAAGTAAATCAACCTCTTTGGTTTTGTCAGCCCATCTAATGTAATTATGGTACTATAAATAGTAATAATTGTAATTTCTTATACTGCTACTATTATACTGTAAACAGGATATGAGATGAGCAATTATTTGCTCGACAATTGCAGTGTCAGGGCTCACAAATGGCCGAAACACGGGACTGGCTGAAAATTTGAAAAACGGTGATCGCCGGCAATGTGGCTCGCCGGAACTCGCAAGCTTACTTGAAAAGACAATAGAAGGCATGAGGAATGTGGTTGATACCTTGGGGAATCGGCTGGTGAAGCAGTGGCTCAATGCGTCGTCTTGAGTGGTTGTGGTTGTGGTTGAGTGGTTGATTCACTTCCTCGGGCAGCAACGAAAAGTGCAAGAACAGGAGAGGAACTGGGGTGTTTGAGTGGTTGTGGTTGCTGGGACTTAACCAATTCATAGCAATGTGAATGAGAAACAAAGCAGTGAGTATTTTATACTGCTCTTCGGAGATTGCAAGGAGTTAGATATGGGAACTTGTGCTGCTGCGCTGACACAGGAATTTACACGATGAGAAAGCAACTGCAGCAAAGCGACAACGCGCAGGGAGTAATTCGGTTTAGCACAGTCGTTTTCGGGGTTGCTGTAGAAGCTATTGACAGTAGCTAGTCTTGCACCGTGTTTGCTGTATGAGGCTGAGAAGACGAGGGTGATTCACTGTTGCATTCGTGGCGCGAGTTTGCTGAAATCTGGCTGTTGTCGCCTGCAATGCGTGTGTGTGTTGTTTGATGTAGACTGAATCGATGTGTGTTTGTGTAAATCTGTATGTATATAGCTGTGCATTTGATTATGTATGTGTATGTTATAGTATGGCACTAATCTGAGAAAAAGATTTGGTATTCAACTGAGGAAGTGAAGAATTCAGAAAAACTGAATTTTCAGTTCTGACAGTATTCAGTTTTGTGATTTGGATTGTTTTACGATTTTAGAAACTTGTTTGGACTGAAATGCAAACAACCATAAACTGGAGATAAGTTTGAACTTAGTTTAATATGCATAGTTCACTTGACAAAACATATTTGAATGAATTCAGAGAAAACTGAAAACAAAAATGAAATGAAAACAGGGTAAAAGCACATAGAGTATTTTTACTAAAAACAACAAAAATGCGAATAATTGAATTTGGGATTCGATTCCGAAGTAGTGACAAAGGAAAAACTTGTGTTGAATATCATGAGGAAAGTGCTCGTTCAATCAAATTCGAATTTGGAGGTAATATGGAGATGTTAGCCATTTCTGGCTTCTGGAATCTGGAAAAAGGACTAATATGTGGTGAGTTTTGGACTGATTTGTGAAAAATGATTAAATGATTGAGTTTGGTTGAGAATTTTTAGGACTAGATTGAAGTATAATATAGTTCAGAGTTTCAGAATAATCCAAATAAAATCCGTACAAGAATTTATAAAATTAGCTTATTAAGTATTAGGGTAATTAGAGTAATTAAAGTAATTAAGAAATTCTGTTTTCTGGGTATAGTTTCTAGATTTTAGAAGTTAAATTTGATCTAATTTCTGCAAGCAAATTTGTATAAGATATATAATAATCCATATCTGTGCAGACTGATCTGAGATCTAAACTGATAAGAAGAATTTTGAAGTTTTTGAGACGGAAAAAGACCTAACTGTAATTTCTAAAGGTACATATATGCATGAATTTTGAACTGAGATGAAACTTTTATGCCCTACATTTGGGAGCGTTACAATTTTGATCTCTAAATTAAACTCTGCCGTGATCTCGCACAATCATCCGCTCAAAACCGAAAACACCCCCGAATGCATCAAATTCATCAGAAATGCTATTTGGTGGACGCCTGTTCCTTTGCATGTTAGTGAACAGTTGTAAGTATTGCATGCCCATATACTCTTTTTCTGTTGTATGGGTGGTCAAAGTGGCGCGTGCTCTATGCATTTGTTGTGCAGTTGCAAGTACTCCGTGCATACATAGTCTTTAGTTATAAATTGTAATGCATATCTATGTGCTTAATTAATGTGCATGTATAGTTTACATGTATTATTTGATCTAATCGCTTAACACACATACGTAACTACATGTAATCACTAGTTATAAGCGCCCAATGCCTATGTGTGAGTACAAAGTACCCTAGCAACCCCCTATTTTCAATTATCCCAACTAGGTATGTGTATTCTATTTTGCAGGCTGAGCCACATATCTTCATGTTAGGTCAAGAAAAGTCCAACTACTTGATTCAGGCTCACACTGAACCGATTCGGCCCAGCATGCACTCCTAACCGGGTGTATCGCCTTAATCTGCATGTCACTTGCTATTTGATTCATGTCTTTCTTGAAAAATGCATGGTTTAAGACTTATTTTGAAGTTATTTGGCTCACATCTTCAATATGCCTATGTCATAAAATGTCTGGTCTGGAACCTATTTAGAAGTTGTTTGATTCACATCTTCAATGTGCCTAGATAAATCATGTTTCAAATTTTGCCCAGACATATCTGAAAGTTCTAAACACTCAAAATTGAGAGTCTAACCCAACATAAATCAAACAAATCAACATAATGTATGCCTCATTTGGCAAAAACTTAGACATGTTTAGAAGCCAAGTATATTGACGAGAACACGAGCCAAACAAAATGGAAGCAAATCATATAAGACTCAGTCTTATATAAGAAACATAATACCTATTTTTTACCCGTTAAATTATATGAATGGGTAGTTATGATATATTTGTGATTTTGATAAATTGTAATCGATATCAAGTAGTTGTGTTTAGATCATAGATGCCAATCATATTATTCAATGATCCGAAAGTGAGTTACATATAATTTTATAAGAATGGATTTTATAAAAAAAATTTCTAAACAAAGTATCAAATTGTTGGAAGAACTTGTTACGTTCAGAGAAAAAAAAACATTTTAATTTGTACCGACTCTCATGTGGGCTTCACAAGCACTGATGCCCGTTTGGATTGAAGGAATTGTGGCTTGTTATTTCTAATGTTTTTAGAAAATTGTATTATGTGTGGTACAATATATATTCTATCACCAATACACACTCTAACTCAATCCAACCCAACCCCACGCTCACCTCACACACATGACAACACAACACCTAACCAAATTTACACATAAAAATTGAAGAGATTGTGAATTGAACCCACGACCTCCCATTATATACACACGTTTTAAATATCTAAGTCTATATGTGAATGACTTATTCTCATAGTGGTGTTTACTCTAATTTTATGAAGGAAAAGGCATGTGTCTCCTCTTCTATTTCAGTCCATTTCAGTGGTTAGATTAAAAAAATAGTCATCCATATCAATATGGATGAGAGAAGTTTATAATTTCTCATGAGATAATTAATTTATTTTCTTCTATATCAATTTAGACTAGTTGAATTCTTGTTAGATGGTTAACATGATAGTAAAGGCACGCCTCTCTCGACCTTTCCTTCATGGCGGGCGGAGGATCCAAATTCATGTTCCCCCTATTTTTAAAAGAACATAGTTTTAGAAAGAAAATTTTATAAAAATATATATTTTATTATATATTTTGAAGATGAAATGTGACATCATCTTTCAAAAATACGCACATAATCATTATTTCACTTAATCACTAATTATTTATATGTATACAAACAACACATATTATATTAATTACAAATATTAAGAGTAATCATGTAATTTTACTTCTTAAAACTATGCAAAAGATATTATTTGAAGAAGGAAGGGAGTAGACGAAGGAAGAGTTGATGGAGGCATGGCCCCACGACCATTACATCCTCGTGCACACACCTCTCTCCCTCCCCCGGCTACCTATAAATGCCCACCTTTGACGTTCGTTCTTCTGTCTTCTCCATCACCGTTATTCCTCTCTCTCTTTACATTTTTAGGGTTTGCCATATTTCTCTCTCCTCCCCCAAATATTTCAGGTGAGCGCTTCCATTCCAGACCTCTCTTCTGATATCACCAATCAATTACACATTAATTGCATGCATATGCAAATCGAATCAGATTTAACTTCCCGAGTTGTCCGTACAGTTTGTTGCTTTCAAATTGAGAAGATATGGTCATAATGGTGTCAAATTGGGGATGAAATGGGGGTGATTTTGGTTTGTTTTTAATTTGTCTTAAGATTTTTGCTTAATATATTTATTGCTTGTTCTCTGTTCCATCATCTAGAGATTTTTTTAAATTGTGATACACTAGTACACAACTACACATTGGATATATGCATGATTGGTAGGGTAAAATATATCGTGAAACTTAGATGTCTCTTATTAATATAAGTTTGATTATTTTGTTTAATAAAATCGAATAAATCGTGGGTATGAAGTTGTTACTTTATGTCAAGGAGATATGCAAAATTTTAGGCCTAAATTGGGGATCATCAGGATCAATATATAAAGCTCAGTTCTTGTTTAATTACCGTTTGTCGACGAGGCAATGTGCATGTCTTGAAATTAATTTCTTGTTGTTCAGATTGCTTCCTGTGATAATCGGATGCTTCCATAAATTGTAAATTTGGAAGAAAAACACCAAGCCTTTATCTAGTCCTTTTTGTTGTGATTACTTCAATGGTCCAAATGGCTGTGTATCGGAATTTTTTATAAACTTTTGCAAAATGAGATCTCTTGAGGATTCACTGTTCTTTGGTTCCAAGATGCTTTTCATTAATTAGTGATCAATTGATGCCATACGAAGTTACACTATATAAGCTCCAGATTTTATCGCCAAATTCTTTTGAGGTTACTTTAGGATTTAAATGTAGATAATTTGCAGCTAAGATGATTTAGAGATGCCCAAAAGTCCAAAACTCTAGTTTCTCATTATTACTACATCCATTCTTTTTTACTTGTTCTATTATATAAAAAATATTATTCTTTGTTTTTAAGTGAAATATGATCCTACCATCCAAAAATATTCTCATTGCAATTTACTCCACTTGACTATTAATTATCTAGAAGCAAACTACAACCCATTGCATTAATCACAAATATTAGAGATAGAATTGTAATCTTATATCATTTCTTGAAAATTATGCTGATAGCTAAAAGGACGAGTAAAAATAATGGAGAGAGTATAATTCGTTTGGCATGCATAAGATTTTGTTTTCCCCATTATTTCAAGTCCTTGTACTGTGTTTAGTAAGAGCTTTTGCTTCTATCATTAAAATTCTACTCATTCAGTGGCATGAAGAACCTCGCTCGACCTGGTAGAATCAGTCCACTACATGCTCTAATTTATACTCAATTTAAGGGCTAACTGTTATCATGAACGATACCTAGTGTGTCTTGCTTCCATTTCTTGGTGCATCAAGTTTCAAATATTGCGACTCGAATGACATATTTGTTGTCGTGTTGCGCATTTTTGTACTTCATTCAGCAATCTTTGTTACATGAGTCACGACTTAGCCTGCATTTTTACTTCCTTGCTTGCATTTGCACTCCATTGTTGTACACTTGTGCAGTTATTTATATTACTTGTCAGTTGGGTTTCAATTGCTTCATGCAATCAAATAAGGCGTATTATAGCGTTAGCTTTGGTGTGAATCAGTAATCTTTCAGATCCTCCTAATTTGGTCGTGGTTCCGTAGGATCTTTGTTATTTTTTCAAGTGAAAGGGACTTGCTTGAGATTGTTTAGCGCATGTGAAGTTTCAAACACTGACTTAAATGCGATGTCGATGTGCGTCCACGTCCTCGTGGCGCCCTTTTTCTCGTAGTTTCTTGCGCCAAGCTAGTTAGGTAGATTTTTAGTCGGCTTTACGACTCGGCAAATTGGTTTGCTATTTACTTCCCCCAATTTTATATCTTTTGTTGGAATTTTAAGCTTCCTTACTCTCTGTAGACAGTACCCGGAAAGCGATTTGCATCCAATCAAAACCTACTAATAATGTATACTTACGTATACTTCAATTATATGATTAATTCTACAAGAATATTAGACAACAAATTTGCTTCTTTGTACACTTACAACAAATATGCCAGTGTTTAGCCTTCTTGGACATGGTCATAAATCCATTCCCGTGTATATATATAATATTAAGTTCTTAGTGTGTCTGAACTTCTTTCCTCGATGCCGCAACTTTCTTCCATCCTTAAAATGATCAGTATATAAAGCCATCATGGCGGCGGCGCAGAATATTCGTGCTCAAAAAGTTCCTGATCTATTTGAATCCTAATTTATTTGAGTTGCATATGCTTAAGCAGCCTGTACTTGTTGTTCCTCACAAGACATTAGTTTTTGGTTGCTCATAACGTAAGCGTCTTTGACTTCCAAATCCTTAAAGTAACTTGCTGCATCAGATTCCTCTCACAAGTTTATATATATATAGTTTTGCTCTCATGCGAACAATGAACTATGATTCTATGAAGGATCCTTTTCTTGAAGAATGTATGAACAATTTGTTTTTCTTTTGCATTGTTCAATGCAGTGAGCAAATGTGTCTGATAGCATAGATGCCTTCTTTTCGCCGAAGCGACAAGACACTGAGGAGGTGGTTCTTCATAGACAAGAGAGTCACGTTTCGCGAACAAGGCCTTTGACCGTTCGATCGATAGCGAGATATCTCCATGGCTTCTTGTGCTAACAATGGTAGCAATTCTTCGTCGGTAGAGAAGTCGAAAGAGGGAAGATTACCTCTGACGTTGAAGCCATTGCGAGCTAATGGCTGGTTGCATGCTATGAAGGCCTCCTCACCCACTTCTGTTTGTATTAACAATGGTATTTCCAGTGTGTCTGATTCAACTTATCGAGCTTGGATGGTAAGTTTAATTACTTCTTGTTTACTGTAATCTTGTGATGTTAATTTTGTGATCTGTTTGTTACCATTGCACATGCATTTGTGATGGCAGAAGAGGTATCCATCAGCTCTGAGTGCTTTCGACCAAATCATCATGCACGGGAAGGGCAAGAAAATTGCGCTGTTCTTGGACTATGACGGCACACTCTCACCGATCGTCGACGAACCAGACAATGCTGTCATGTCTGATGCGGTAAAAATTTCGATTG
Organism: Pharus latifolius; assembly: GCA_019359835.1. Classification (NCBI taxonomy): domain Eukaryota; kingdom Viridiplantae; phylum Streptophyta; class Magnoliopsida; order Poales; family Poaceae; genus Pharus; species Pharus latifolius. The sequence goes on from CM033325.1 coordinate 39,616,942, forward strand.
CAACATTTAACAGCTTAACAAGTTCCTTGCTTTGGTTCCCTCAAAAAAAAAAAAAAAAAAAGGAAATTCCTTGCTTTGGTTGAGATGTACTAGCCCGACTGAACATGCCTGCATATATACATCTTGCACTCAGATGCGCGCGGTCGTGAAGAATGTCGCATCATATCTCCCCACTGCGATTATCAGTGGACGGTCTCGTGATAAGGTGGGTACGATATCGAAAATGCATTTCAAATGGTTGTTTCTAATTTGCATTGTGTGAATTCTTTCTGACTTCAGTTGTTTCTTTGCATCAATGTCAGGTTTTCGAATTTGTTAAGCTGACAGAACTGTACTATGCTGGTAGTCATGGAATGGACATTATGGGTCCCATTAGGAAATCTGAGTCTGTTCTTGATCATATAATCTGCACAAACTCTATTGACAAACAGGTGAAGAAAAAAGAATATTGAACAGTTCAGTCAATGAAAATACTGGCATAATTAATTGCAATGGTTGTTTCTTCATATAGGGTAAGGAGGTGAGGCTCTTAAAGCATGCTAGTGAATTTGTACCCATGATCGATGAGGTAATTCGCCTACAATCAATGACAAGAGTTTCAGAAAAAAATGAAACTATGAACAAAACAGTTAACAGTCCGTGAAAAGACTGGCCATTTTTTCACCATTTAGCATGTTAACTGCATAATTGCAATGTTTGTTAATTTCTTGATTTGTAAGATCATTTTTACTGTTGCTATAGGGTAAGGAGGTGAAGCTCTTCCAGGCTGCTAGCGACTTTGTACCAATGATCGACGAGGTAATGTGCTTCTAATCAACAAGAGTCTCAGAATTCAGACTTTACAAACACTGTGATATTGCCATTCAATGCCCTACTTTGTGTTATGATGCTAAAGCAGGTTTTTAGATTGCTCGTCGAGAAGACGAAGGGAATAGACGGCGCAAAAGTCGAGAACAACAGGTTCTGTATGTCTGTACACTACCGCAATGTGGATGAGAAGGTGAAAGTTTTATTTACACCAAATCCTTCTGATCAAACATCTTCAGGCCTTATCATAATTTCTTGCTTCTGGCTCAACTGACTTTCTTTCAGGATTGGCAACTCGTTGCGCAATGCGCAGACGATGTCCTGAAGGCCTACCCTCGTCTACGACTAACCCACGGGCGAAAGGTGATAGCCGTATCGATCATCGAAGCTCGAAATGATCATCTGCTGTAATCTGATTAATGTGATTCAGGTTTTAGAAGTTCGCCCGGTGATAGACTGGAACAAGGGGAAGGCCATGGAGTTCTTGCTGGAGTCTCTAGGCCTCGGTGATTGTGACAATGTCCTCCCTATCTACGTCGGTGATGACCGTACCGACGAGGACGCGTTCAAGGTGCGCGGTTGCGTCGTGGCGAAGAAAATTTTCTCTTTCTTGTGTGAATTATTAGTATGATGAATTGCTTTACAGGTTCTACGAGAAGGAAGACGGGGTTTCGGAATTCTTGTGTCGTCCATACCGAAAGAATCTGATGCCTTGTATTCTCTGATGGATCCTTCTCAGGTATTGTTCATCTCTTCATGACTTCTTGTACAGTTGTTCATGTGTAGAAACATTCTTCTGTGAGAAGTTGCATTTGGATAATTCTTTTGCTCACAATTATTGAACTGTAAAGTGTGCATTGATTTGGGAAAATTCATTTGTTTTTTTTTAAAAAAAAGATACTACTTTTTGTTGCATAAGATAAGACATATATTTTTTTCAATCTTATCATAAAATATAAGACGTTTATGCGAATTTATTACTATATTTTATATTCTATTCTTATTTACTTTTCTACTTTCTCTACTATTTAATATTAATCCTTTACACTAGCATTCATTCTCTCATTTTCAAGACATTCAGTGAATGATGATAATTTAATCATTTTCACTCAATATTTTCTTGAGTTTAGAATTTTCTTAATTCGTGTCCATGATCATACGTCTTATATTTTACAAATTGATTAAATATTAAGTAATGCTGTTTTGGATTATAGGTGATGGAGTTCCTCAAGGCATTAGTGAGATGGAAGGAGGAAGAAGCATCACAATTGGGTAGATGCTAGTATCTGATGATTTTAAAGTAGATTTCTGACAAAGAAAAAAAAGAAGCAAAGAATCAAGAATATTAAATTATGTAAGAAGGATTACATCTATACCCTAGAGTTAGTTTCTTTGTTTTACTTTGACAGTACATTTCTAATTATCTTACTGTAAAAGAATGCAAAATATTCTGCATCATATATTTAGTATTTTGAACATTAATCGGTAATTGTCTATATGTGTAATATGTTAATTCAATTGTATGAACAATTGATTTTCACCAATTTGTTTGTGTTATGTGATTAATTTATTGAGACCACTGTTATGGTGGTATTTTTTTTGGGTGATTTCTTATCTGTATTACACTGTATTATGAAATTTTTACACAAAACATTCTATTGCAAATTCTTACAAGTAGCATTCATGCATGTGTGGATGCCAGCACAACCATAGGTGCTAACATCACCCTCCACAGCTGTTGCTACCTCTCTTATTTGGTACCCATGTTAACATCAGCACCTCCTAACTGGCCAGCCTCCTCTTGCTTCTCTTCTCCACTCCATGCATTGTCATCGGTCACCATTCATCACCACCACCCACACTCAATAGTGTGACCACTACATCGCTAACCCACTATTACTCATCACCGGTCCTCCCTAAGATTTATGTTAGAGGAGGGGTGAGTCTCTAATTGGGGTTTGTGCAAAAATCTTGGAGTGAAGTCGACAATAAGAGATGCTATATGATTTTCAGTAAGAAAAAAAATATACATGTTCTTCAACGGTTTCCAATTTATAAATGGAATTTTATTAGTTCTTTTCCAGATCTACATGGAGTGGAATAACAACAGAATACAATAGAAAATTTTCCAACATGTAGTAATGGTAAGAAAATTAAGACAGCTCGAAAAAACTTATGCAAATGTACACCATTTCTTTTACAAACTGTAAAAACAAACATCAAATTCCTCCATATTGTAGGTTGTAACTGTAGAAGTTCCAACACAAACTGCCCTCCTTTGAAGCCCAACTAATCCAAATCCAGGCAATTATTCCAGCATTATGCCCTCTTATTCATCAAGGGATCGGAAATGACTTGCGGTTTAAAATCTGGTTTCAAATACTCTGAAAGCAATGAATCATACATGTCGTAGCGAGCAGTCATGCGGAAGGCCCACTTGTCTTTGATCTGGCGGCACAAGTTGAGGTCCATGTCAGAGATGATCAGGCCATCCCGGTAGCGGGACAGCGATGGGGTGCAAGAAGCGTCAGGTGCTGAGAAATGGCTGGATCCATAGAAATGGCCGAAGTCTGCGTGCTGAGGCTTCCCATCACCGGAAGTGAATGGATTTGGAAAAACCTCTGTGCCAACCCGATTGATTGATCCAACAAAGTAGCTGTTTGCAATAGCAGCATTCCTTGCCTGATACAGCACAACAAAATCAGAAGCTAACAAATCACTCCCTAAAAACATAGGTAAAAAAGATTGATATGCTGAATGAAGGTGACATTTTCAGTGCTTTGGATAACTTTTAGTTGGTACAAAACATACTTATAAACTTCTCTAGTGTGGTTCTTTTGGTTTGCATAAACATAAGCAAAAAGTGTAATAGATGAAAAAGTTCGAATTAATTATTTAGCTAAAGTAACCAAAAAGAGCCCAAGTATTTATACCTCAATAGGCCACATTGGTTCACTAAGTTCACCAACGGTTGCAGACGGGTTGAATACTATTTCAGCCCCATTGAGGCCAAATGCAAGCCAGTTAAGGGGATGGTGCCTTCCATAGCAGATGTTTACTGCAATCTTGCCATAAGCTGTTTCAAAGATGGGATGCCCAGTGTTACCCTCCATATAGTAAGTGCTCTCATTGAAATCACCAACTCTTGGGATGTGATTCTAGAATAATGTTTAATTAGGTATTGCAAATGCTTTCAAATACAGAAGGAAAAAAGAGAAATGCAGCTCAAATGAAAGAAAAAGAAATATGTATACGACATTACCTTTCGATGAATGCCAATTATGTTCCCATGATTTCCAATTACAACAGCAGTGTTCCACACGATTTCTCCATGGTTTACATCCCTTTCAAGGATTGGGCTCACAATTACCATGTTATATTTCTGTGCAAGTTCTTGAAGGAATTGAGTAGATACTCCATCAACTGGCTCAGCAAATTCGCACCATCTTTTCTCACGAGTACAGAAGGCAAAAGGCATTGTCCAGGCTTCCTGAATCTCAAGATACAAACCATTAGAAATGATTTGCTTTAAGAAAATGTCTTTAGAACATAATAGAACTACAAACAAATGAAAACTTGTATGATTCTTGAAAAAATAATAACCTTTGGAGTTTGGACATGAAACAATGGGAGAAGGCTGAGAAGCAGAAAACAAAGACGTAGACAATTGCAAGAGAAATCCACAGGTAGTACACAAAAATTGATGAAAAATATTGTATGAAGTACTCACCTGTAAACACAAGATATTGACGCCAGAAGCACCAGCCGCATCTATAATGGGTTTTACTTTCTCCATGATAGCCTTCTTTTGATCAGAAAAATGACTGGTAGTTGGAAGGGCAATAGAATTCTGAATTAGACCAACTCGAACAACACGTTGTTCCCTGAGAAATTCTTTGTCTGCACTGAAACGGAATGCCTGTGGCAAGAAAAGCAATGTTTAAATTCGGACAAAAAGAAGATAGGAAAAATGAGCCGTGTGAAAAATAATTCAAAGTTAGTTTCCATCTGTTAGCTGGCAAAGCATTGAAAAGATAGGATATGTATAAAGGCATGAATCAGCTTACAACCCACCCTGCTGATTCAAAAGAAACAGCAATTTATCAGGAAATAACCTGCACATCAAAATTATGTGCCTCTGCAAGAGAAGTTGTGGATTCAGGCAATGAGATAGCCTCAAGAGGGTGCCCGCAATTCAGCCCCAAAAGCAACCGGCTTGCTTCCTGTTGACGGGAGTATGAAAATTGAGTTAGAAAGCTCAATGCCAACAAACAGCCTAATTATCATCAACATATCCTTTCACAAAAAAAAGCTTAAGTTGACACAATACACAAGTTCCAATATACTAATAATTGAAAAATAGAACCAAAAAGAGATCTCACTTTTCCATTGCTTTTGGGTATATATATAGTACACAGTACATTAGTCAGTTTACCCCTTCTACTCTAACTTAGTTGTCTAATAGGGTCTAGTTCTCAATACTCCTCAAGATGGGTGATAGATATCTATCATCCTCATCTTGTTACGAAACTTTAACAGACTCTAAGAACTAAGACTTTTAGTGAGACAATCGGCTATTTGATCTTCGGACTGAATATGTTCACGTTTAAGCAGCCCACTTTCCAGCTTCTCCTTAATGAAGAATCGGTCAATCTCAATGTGCTTGGCCCTATTATGCTGAACAGGGTTGTTGGCTATGCTGAGGCCCGACTGATTGTCACATAGAAATTTCAAAGGTATGCTTTGATCCACCTTCAACTCTGTCAAAAGGGTCCTTAGCCACAGTAACTCTGTCACTCTCTATGCCATACCCCTGTACTCAACCTCAGCTGTAGACCGTGCTACCACGGACTGCTTCTTGCTCCTCCAAGAGACTAAGTAGCCTCCCACAAATACACAGTAGCCGGAAGTAGAATGCCTGTCATCAACACAACCTGCCCAATCAGCATCACTGTAGACCTCGACACGAAGGTGACCATTGTTCTTAAATAACAATCCTTTCCCTAGGGCGCCCTTCAGATATCACAGCATGTGATAGACGGTATCCATGTGATCTTTCCTTGGATCATGCATGTACCGACTCACCACACTCACTGCAAAGGTAATGTCAAGGCAAGTATGGCATAGATATATCAAATGACCCACTAGCCTCTGATATGTTTCCCTATCCATTTGTTCTCCAGTAGTTGCACTTAACTTGTGCCTCTGATCAATGGGAGTGACAGCAGGCCTACATCTCAACATACCTGTCTCTAAGAGTAAGTCCAACACATACTTCCTCTAATATAGAACAATGCCTTTCGCTTTACGGGCCACCTCAATTCCCAAGAAGTACTTCAACTGTCTCAGATTCTTGACCTCAAACTCTTGTCAATTTTTCCTTCAGCTCAACTATCTCCTTTTCATTATCTCCCGTAATGATCATATCATCCACATAGACAGCTAATATGGTGATGTAAGTGCCCCTACATTGGAAAAACATTGTGATCGGCATTCGCTTGTTGATATCTCATGCCTATGATAGCCCTCCTAAAGCGATCAAACCAAGCCCGAGGAGATTGCTTCAGTCTATATAGCGACTTCCTCAGCCTGCACACCTTACCTGCCTTCTGACTTGTGTTGAACCCTGGAGGTATCTCCATGTACACCTCCTCCTGCAAATCCCCATGAAGGAATGCATTCTTCACATCTAGTTGGTGTAGCTGCCATCCACCATTTACAGCAAGCGAGACAAGGGCTCTGACAGTGCTCATCTTCACCACAGGCGCAAAGATCTCATCATAGTCAATGCCATAGGTCTGACTATACCCTTTGCCACCAATCGTGCCTTGTAGTGATCAATTTCCCTTCTGGTGTCTGTTTCACAGAAAAAAACCCACTTACACCCAACTGCTTTCTTCCCTGCTGGCAGTGGCACAAGCTCCCATGTGCCATTTTTGTCAAGTGTCTCAAGTTCCTCCAGCATCGCAGCCCTCCACTTAGAATCCTCCTTGGCTACCTGCCAACACTTGGGTCTAGAAGTTGTGTCCAACGATGCAATGAAAGCTCCATATGCAGGGGATATGTTAGAGTATGAAACAACATGAGCAAAATCATGATAACGAGAAGGTGGCTTTCCCGCATTGCTGCGAGAAGTTCGCCTCAAAGTAACATGAGGAGAAGGATCGATTATATCACTAGAATCAGAAGTATCCATGGGGAAAGGTGCTTCAGGAGTTGAGGCAAGCAGAAATAAGGGACTTTGACTTGGCACCAGCTTCTCAACAGGCACAAGTAGGGAACCCCTATTCCGTGGCCTCATAGTGTAGACCCTCGACTCCCTCTGGGTCTTATTTCCAATCTCAGTCTCCAGCTCATCCTCCAGCTCAGGCTCACTCTGCTACTCCACAGGGCAAGGAATAGATCCCACAACAACCTGCTCAACCACCTGCTCCTAGATCTCACCCTTACCCTTTTTCTCCCCCTCTCGCCTAACATCCTCTGTGGTAAGGGAGTCATCAAATAGTAACAACTGACGAGTAGTATAGCAGCTGCTCCCAGAAGGTGACATCCATACTCACAAACAGCTTCCGCTCTACTGGGTTCCAACAAACATACCCCTTCTGAGTAGGAGAGTACCCACAAAGATACACTTCATGCCCAAGGGTCTAGTTTGCCCACCTGCGGTCTGTTGTCCTTCACAAAGGACACACAGCCAAAGACCCTCAAGGGAACAATATACTTGGTCTCCCCATTCAACAACTCATATGGAGTCTTCCACCCCAATACCTTTGTGGGCATTCTGTTAATTAGGTAAGCAGTAGTCAAAACGGCTTGCCCCCACAGGCATTTTGGGACATTCATGGATATGATCATGCACCGAGCTATCTCCAGCAGGTATCTATTCTTCTTTCAGCCACACCATTTTGAGCTGGGGTGTATGGACAGATAGTTTGGAGCATCCCATGGGCTGACAAATACTCCTGCAGAGCTTTATTGGTGTATTCTGTTCCATTGTCAGACCTCAATACCTTTACAGAGGCCCCATATTAGGTCTGAACAACCTTGTGAAAATCCTTGAAGCAAGCAAACACATCACTCTTGCTCTTCATCAAATACAACCAGGTAACATGAGCACGACAGTCAATGACAGTAATAAACCATCTATAACCATCAAAAGAAGTTGTAGAGCAAGACCCCCATACATCAGAATGTATCAAGTCAAAAGCTCTAGCACTCCTAAAACCTAAGCTCACATACAAGCTTCGGGTAAGCTTGCCAAGTTCACATGCATCACACATAAGTTTTAGTTTATCAGCTTTCTCATACATAGACGGATACAGCTAACTCAACATGTTGAATGAAGAGCGCCCCATACGTTGATGATATAACATGAGCTCATCCTCCACACTCGTTGCTAGATATCCTGCCTCCACACTGTCCACCAAGGATCCAAAAGCTTTGTCCAACTCATTCCTGTCCAGGTGCCACAGCCCATCACTCCATGTGCCAGTCCCCTCCTGCCTATCCTCTTCTCTAGAAAGAACACCTTAGGAATATCAAAGCAAACAATGCATTTTAGTTGAATGATGGCTGCATTAACAGACAATAAACTCACAGGAAAGAAAGGAGCATGCAACACATTTGTAAGAGTCACAGATGGAGTACCCTTAATTGTGTCCTTTCCTACCAGGCTAGGCAATGCCATCAACAGTTTGAATGCTCTTTTCATCTGTAAATGAGTGTACATGCAAAACTCATGGTGAGCTCCCATGACATGTCAAGATGCACCAGAGTCCACTATCCAATCTAATGTTTTTTGTGGTGGGTGTGGATGCAAGTGCATGTGCATGAATACCTGTGCGCAAGCGGGCATAAGTGGCAATGTTACCCCTGGATGTAGAAGATGAAGAGGCTCCCGTAGCTGTAGCCCCCTTTTCATCATCACTGATTAGCTTCATCCTTCACATCTCTAGGAGCTCCCGCTCCTGAGGGGTTATCTCCCCTGAATGGGTGGAGTGAGACTCCTCGGCCACTGTCAAATTGGCTCTATAATCTCCTGAAGAGCCAGCTCTGCCTCCCCTGTCTCCTCGGTGACCACCATGGCCTCGTCCACAACCACTAGGCTGTCCTCATCCACTAGCTTCTCTCTCCCTCTGAAGCTTCGGGCAGTTCTTGATTAAGTGGCCAATCTCGCCACAATGGAAGCATGGACAAGTCTCACTACAACTCCCTGGAGGGATCAGGTTTGATGCTGCCAAAGCAGATCACATCCCTAGGAGTCCAGTAGCCTCAGACAGCAGCTTCATCCTACTATCCTCCTGCATCATCACTGCAATTACCTCATCGAGGGAAGGAATCACCTTTGTGGCAAGAAGAACTGCTCTCCTCTGGTCAAGGCAAGATTGAGGTGCTCCAAAAACTGCATAGTCCTCATTTATGTGAAGAACTTCCCCCGCTCACATTGGGGGTCTTTGAATGAAGCCAAAGGACAAAAGTGATCAAGGTCACTCCAGAGATGCTGCAGCTCTATAGCATAGTCCTGAACAGATCGGTCTCCCTGAGAGATCGCATTGACCTCCTTCATGATTTGAAACACTCTCATCATGTCTCCTCCCTAGCATAGGTCCTCTATAGCTTCTCCCATATATCGGTCACCCACTGAATCCCATCCACTGTACTGCGATTGACGGAATCATGGAGTTGAGTAGCCATGGGTATACCGCCATGTGTGCACACCTCCATGTTTGCCACGCACTAGACAAACTATCGCTCGGCTCCTCCAACTTCCCTGTCAGGTAGCCCTCAAGCCCTCTCGCTGCCAAGGCTCCTGTGACCCACCGAGACCAACTCAAGTAAGTGCCTGAACCATCAAGTTTCAAATCCACCGGCATGAGCTCCACTCTCAGTAGCTGCAAGGGTGCCGGGGAAGAGGATGAAGAATCCCCTTGCCTAATCATGCTCACAAGCACTTTCATGTCATCTGGATCGAGCTTCGAGAACAACTTTTGCATTGCCTCCTTCTCCATGATCTAACACCTTCGTCTTCCATTGTATTGACTCAACAAGAGCACTCAATTCTTCACCCACAGCCTCAACAAGCACAAAACAGCACTGCAACAGTGCACATTAACAGTAATAAAGACGTCTTCAGACAGAATGCGCTTTCTCCACAGGAAAGCGTATTTCACCACCTCTACTTAAGTCCCCCTTCACTGTACCTTCTCCACATTCGCCCACACACCCATCGTAGCCATTCTCAGCCGACGGTAACCTTCCTCAGCGGGCGACGAGCTGGCTTGACCGGCGGCAAGCGCTCCTGGTTGGCGACGAACTCCACTGCGGCAGAGTACTCCTCTCAGATGGCGCAAACAAGCATCGGGTGGCAACATTCTCCAGTTCTTGGTGGTGCGAGTCCCTCCTGGTCGACGGCGAGCCCTCTTGGCCGACAGCAAGCCCTTCTTGGTGGTGCGAGTCCCTCACGGCACGATCTCAACCACCACAATCTCCTCCTCACGGCTCACGACAGTGCGATCTCCCTCCTCTCCAGTTTGCCCGGCTGTAGGGTTACTCCCCTTCCATCTCCTTCTCTAGCACCACCTCAGAGCATCGAATCGGCTTGAGCCACGCGGGCACTGGGCCTGCGCCGAGCGGAGGAAGCCGTTGTGTGACCCCTAAGTGCGCTTGGCTTCTAGTGTGGATGGTGGTGCCCGGATCCGGGGTTGGCTGGTGATTGCCGGACAAGCAGTGGCGGTGGCGGCCGGAAAAAGTGGCGGCGGTGGCTGACTAAGGGAAGGGAGGGGTTTAGGGTCAGTATCTCTGATACCAAATTAAAAAATAGAACCAAAAAGGGATCTCACTTTTCCATTGCTTTTGGGTATATATAGTACACAGTACATTAGTAAGTTTACCCCTTCTACTCTAACTTAGTTGTCTAATAGGGTCTAGTTCGCAACACTAACACCATGATACTCTCCTCAGGAAGTGCTTAAATGCTTTCCTAAAAAAAAGTGAACGTTACAATTTCTAAAACAAACTGAGGGCTTGATTTGCAACTACCCGTTACTACACTACTAATTGCATTGCTCTGAAAAGCATGGAGGCATTACTCTACTATCCTATCTGAATTTGCATACTTACGAAAAATTTAGAGACATTATTATGGCCCAAAGGATCTGAATTTGAATGTTCAAGTCAGTGACTTTCTTATTTATGATAGCTGGGAAATTTTACCTAAATATTTTGCCCGATTACTCCGTCTCATGTATGGGCTCAAGACATTCTTCTATGCTCAAGGATCCGAATTTAACTTAACTGCATATTTATATAGGTAGCAGGCTCCACAGGGGTTTGCCAATCTCCAGAATAGATCATAGACAACATTGTTATCGCAGTTTCATATCACGCTAACAGCTAACTACGAAGTATCTAGGAAAATTGATTCTGAGAATATCTCAATATCACTGTGCATAATATTGGTAGGATAATTCTGTTCCCTGAATTGTTTCACTAAAGGGAGTGACCAGTTCGAAATGTGTGTACCCTCGTTGAAAAAAGAATTAGTAATCAAATTTGCTGTAAAGATCAATCGATTTTTCGATGCTCATATTAAAAACCTTTTCTTTTTCAGCAACATTTGTTAATTCGAGAACTAAATCATGCCTTCTCACATGGCTGTGCTCTTCTATGTTGCGACATCTAGTTACAGAACTGATTGAGCCGTTTAGCCATCCAAGAACCAAGAACCAAGAACCAAGAACAGTGGTACCTCGAAGAGTTGTGGAGAGAGATTGGATTGGAGGAGGCTATGCAGGGATTCGTACCCTCCAATGGATCCTTGTTGCACCACCGAGTTCTTGCTGATCTTGGGCGCCTCCTCCCCTCTCTCCAACTCCATGGTCTTCTCTTCTTCCTCTCTGCTATTTTGGGGGAGAAGAAGTGAGAAGGTTGAGAGAAACGTAGGGAGATCGATCTGTTTCTTTTTATATTTCTTGCCTCAAAAAGAGTCCAATTTTTTATTTTTATTTTTATCGATTAAACACTAACTAAACGTGATGCCTTCGGTGGTGATAAGGTTTTTGATGACAATTACAGAAAGCACCGGTATTTATACTCTATTATCATAAAATCTCAGTTTTTAGAAATGCTCTACTTTGGAAAAGTCTAGATAATTCTTTTATTTTGAAATCGAGATTCCATATCTAGTAATTTCAAAATTAGTGCAGATTTTGGTCTAAAACCATTCTGTGATTGGTTTTGATTAGTGATTTAGATATAAAATTTTACAATTTCACGTCTCAAGTCTTTCTAAATACAACAATAATTATTACTTTATTTACTATTTATTTTATATTAGATTTTGCAAGTTTTAAATGCCACCACTGAGCTCCTCATTAAATTATGAATTTGAAATTTCAACCTCAAAATTTAAATTCTGATATTTGAATTTTGAATTCAAATAGGGTAGACGAATTCTTACTTTTACCCCCAAGAACTTGATGGAAATATGAATTCACCTGTTTCATTTCTCATAATGATATTTTAAAATTTAGATTACAAATTTGAATTTAGATTTGGTTTCTAAATTCAAATTTTAGGAAAATCTTATATTTAAATCTGAAATTTAATTTTGAATTTCAAAATTCAAATCGCAATCTTGAATTTTGAATTTGCAATTTTGACTCCAAAATTCGAGTTTAACATTTGAATTTAAAAACTCAAAATCTCAATCTTGAATTGATGCTTGAATTTCAAATTTCAAATTTTGTACACTAAATTTAAAAATTCAAATTTGAGGTTAAAATTTTAAATTCATTATTTGAGGAGCTTAGTAAATAAAGTAGTAATTGCTGTTGTGCAAATTAGAAAGACTAAAATAGTGAAATTGCAAAATTTTCTATCCACATCACTAGTAAAAATCAGTAAGATGATTTCAAACCAAATATACATTAGTTTTGAAAGTATGTCCGCTTTGAAACTACATAGGGTTATTTAGACATTTTTAAAAACAATGGGAGATTATGTGGATTTTTTTCTTTCAGAAATGCTGATACATAATATGAGATATTTTTGCTTTTTTTTTCAGTATACTTATTCCCATCAAATGAACATTAGAAATAACAAAAATTGAGAGATGGAACCTACTAGATGCTTAGTTGGCCTAGTTGTATGCCTAGATGGATATGTATCTGGAACAAGCCATGCCTTGTGGGCACCATCGTTGCCACCTTACCATCAGCAACCACGTGGGCCCCAACTCCTGCTCCCCTTGCCATCGCTAAGCGTCATGCCTCCACCACCCAACTTCTTCGACCTCAAAGTGCATGAATGCTGACTTCTTGCTTACCAACTTCCTTATCTTCACTGGTAGCCATAGTGCCTCACCGTTCCCCTCCGCCGTAGCCGCCTCCATCTAACTCCTTTCATGTGCATGTGCTCCTACTTACTCACCTACTCGGCATCCCTCCTCTTCGGCTCTAGTGGAGTTGGATTCATTGTTTTAGCAGCTCTGGAGCGGGGAAGCTACCAATTGAGGGCACTTGACGATGGTGAGGGAGGTGGGAGAGGTTGAAGGATCTGAGTAAGTCGAGGGTGAGTGACAGCACATGCAAGAGCTATCGATGTTTGTTGATCGATGGTAAGCGCCGCCCTACAACAGTTGTGCCCATGGTGATGATGGTAATGACACTAATGACAACCTTGGTGGTGATGGCAAGATAAGGTGACAATGAGGATGCGTGGTAGTAGCTAGTGTGGAGCAACGACAAGTGTACAGCCTCCACGACTATGAAATAGCCATTGGACACGGTCCATTGTTTTCTTCGATTGCCAACCACAAAGCTGTGGGATATAATCATCGTCTTCTCTGGCCACATGGTCAGCATATTCTCTAGCCACACGGCTGCCTGCACTTGATAGGTAAGTCCTAATTACCAAACTGTAATGAACTAGGCCAATTAAGCATCCAGTAGGTCCTATCTGTCAGTTTTCTGTTGTTTCTAATGATTGGTTGACGAAAATGTGTGAAGTGCAAAAAAAAAAAATATTATGTGTTAGGTGCCAGCATTTCTAAAATATGGAGTTTTGTGACAATAGGGTATACATATTTGGGACTTTTTGTATTTTTTTTAAAAAATTAGGGCCAGTCATTAGTTATTAACAAGGTTTAAAATAACAATTATAGTTCTAGTTCATGCTGAGACAAAAAGAGAATGGATTTGGCGCCAATGTCTGTTTTGTTGTATTTCTTATTTTATTTTAGGTTGTTATATTTATTTTATTTTAAATTTGTTGTATTTTTTTATGTTAGATTGTTGTATTTTCTTATTTTAGATTTCTGTATTTTATTATTTTAGATTGTTATATTTTATAAGTTAAGATTATTGTATTTTCTTATTTTAGATTGTTATAATTCCTTAAAAATATTTATACATAAGAGTTGTGAGCATCTTAATCACGCAAAAAAAAATGTGATTAAAAGATACTCACAATTCTAATATACAAAATTTTTTTTGAGTGTGCTAAAATATTTACAACTCTTATATAAAAAACTGGGACAACTAAATTACTCACAATTTTTACATAAAAAAAATTGGATGTAAAACAAAACGTTTTTATCATATTCCTTCCGAAAAAAAAAAAACCTATTACCGATGAGCAGTTGGAAGCACCCATTGTGATGTCCGTAAGCGGAACCACAAAGCGGTAGAGTTCATCTACGTAAACGCCTTCGTATTCTGTGAGAACATAAAACGGAGGGCTCCAGTGGCAAGGAAGCAGATAGGCAGATAGATTTAGCTTAAACCTCCTCCTCCTCCCTTCTAATGGCGGCCGCCGCCGCCGCCGCCTCTCCGGCCCTCCTCCGCGCCCTCGCCGCCCGCCTCCTCCTCTTCTCCCCGCGCCGCCTCCCGAACCTCAAGCCGTCAGCGCCTCCTGCTCTCCCCCTCCCGCCGCTTGCCGCCTCCGCCGGGTGGCGCCGCTTCTGCGCCGCCGCCGCCCCGGCGTCGGTCACTCCCCCGTCCGCGGCGGCAGGGGAGGCCGTGGGACAGTTCCGGCGGCGGCTGCGGGTGGCCGACGTGAAGGGCCGCGAGGACGAAGGCGCCGCGTGGGTGGGGAAGCCTCTCGCCGTTCGCGGGTGGGTCCGCACCTGCCGCGTCCAGAGCAGCGTCACCTTCATCGAGGTGAGACAAGAACCAATTAACCAAACAAAAAAAAATGTTGCAATTTGTGGATATTTTTCAACGCATATTACGAGATTGCGATAAGCATTTGTTAGAACTTAAAAATATGAACTTGCTTTCGTAGGAGTAATTTAGTCTTTTGGTGGTGGTGAAGTGAGATGGTAGTGCCTAAGATGAGCAGTGTTGTTTTAACTTGGTGATTAGAGCTTGGGACTTGGGAGGGTGGACAATGCTTGATACTACTGCAGAAAGCATGCATTTTTTTTTTCTTTGTGACTTATGTATTTGCTATGGCGTGTTTTCTGATACGTCAAACTCCGAGTGATAGATTTCTTCGTTTGTTAAGGCCTCAAGGGATTAAAATAGAGAGCTTAGGAACGGATGGATAGTAGATAGCTATTGAAGTATATTCAAATTGCATCATACAGCTTGTAAAGTTGTAATTTAGGAAGTTGAGGACCTGAGGCCCTGAGGACACTACTATGCTCATGGAGTTCACTAAGGTTGATGAAAACATGCTTCTACATTTTATTTATGTTGGACAAGACCTTTTCGATCATGGTTGCTCATAACACCCACCCACCCACCCATCCCATCCAATGTCATAATTTTCATAGCTGAGCTACTAAGATCAGCAAACTGTAATTAGATGTAAGGGCCTGCGATCATTGATCATTTTAATATTGTGCTAAGGATTCAGGGTAGAATTTAACACAACAATATTGCATGCTGGAATTGAAAGACCATGGTATTTTCTTGGGGTAGATGAAGTAGTGTGAGTGATGCTAAGGAGGGTGTTCATCAAGGTGCCAACAGTTGAAAAGTTGTCTAAGCATCAGAAGATATTTCTTCGATATATTGCAAAGTATCTTCTTATGTTATATGCATGGGTAGATTACGGAGGGTCCATATTTTTCCATAAAGAAAAGAGTAAATTGCTCATGGTTAGGTAATGATTCAGACTTTGACTAATATTTTTCCCTCAAGGGTCTAACTCATCCTAAAACTCCAATGTTTAGGTGAATGATGGCTCATGCTTGTCCAATATGCAATGTGTGATGACTCCTGATTCAGAAGGCTATGACCAGGTATGCATGCATATACTTGCTAGCTCTAATTCATGTTAGTTCTAGATATGATAAATGTATTGAATTAATAGTGTGCTAATCATTTGGGGCTACACTTGAGTTAGTTTATGTCAATTGGCTTGTATTATCTTCATGGTCAATAAAAACATGTTGATCAACCAAATTGTCATGCGGGGGAAATAGAAAAGCATATCCTGATCATTATTTTCATGGCACTGAAAAATCTTAATCAGATTGATCGGTTAAACCCCTACACTTAGTCATTTGGGCAAACAGATATATGTAGCTTTTTTTTCTATGGGATGTCAGAACACCATCGTTGTTCAAATGCAGCATGAAGTGTAACTGTGCTAACAAGTGCTTTTTACGGTCCTACCACATATGAGCCAATGAAAAATAGATCAATGAGTAAACAGACATATCTATGTCTCCTCCACCATGGACTTCAGCTCTGGTTTTGTTTCATTTGAGTTATTATATGTTCTGATGGGCTATGAAGGCCTGGACTACCTGGTTTGCCTGAGGGCCTCACCATAAAATGGGTCAAAGATGATCTAGTATAGCCAATGTTGGTTGAGCAAGGATTGGTGGGCTTGGACCATTTGCATTTTATGGCATGAAAATATTGATAATTTGGTCAGTTGGTATGTGCTAGGATGAAATTCAGGATTTGAACTTATTTGTTGATTGATAGGGAAAAGTCATATTTTAGTCCTCCAACTTTGACGCGAAGTTCAATTTTGTACGTCAACTTTGCAAAGGGCCAAAAACAAAAGGCTTTCAACTTTCAATTCAGGTCCCAAAAAAGGCATTTTATTTAAAAATTATCAAGTCTTGTTTCACTGACATGTGGGGCCTAGTTGAGGGTTTTTTTGGACCATCAAAAGGTTGAGGCTCTAAAAATGGACTGGAGCGCAAAGTTGAAGGACCACAATAGCACCTATCCCATATTGATATCATACACTTAATATTTCCTGATTTTCATCGATAATTCCATGTTGATGGAAGTTGGAACTTGTTATTTTTTATACATGCTTCCTATTTTACATTGCATTAGTTGTAATTAACAGTCATGGTTGAGCTGCAATTTATTGGGCCTTTCTTTCAAATGATGGATGTCAGATAGAGTCTGGAGCTGTCGCTACTGGAGCATCTGTGATAGTGGAGGGAATTGTTGCAGGCAGTCAAGGAACTAAGCAAAAAGTGGAGCTGAAAGTGTCAAAACTCACTGTGGTAATGCTTCTGTTCCATCTATATTATTTTCTATTTTGCATGCAATGAAAAGGGTGTTGAATTAACTAGCTAAATAACAAGATATCAGAATGTCCTTTCTTTGTTTGCATTTTAAGTCAAGAGGAAAAAAATCTTAGCTAGTGGTGAGTTAAACTTTTTATTTTTGTGTGCTAATCTTACCGAAGGAAGATGAGACTGTCAACTAAGAGCTCCCATGTTGGCTGGTTGTGTCTGCTTGATCTTAACTTACACATATCAGACATGTCAGCAAACTTACTTCCCTGTTCTTTATTTAGACAAAAAGAGTACTTCAGACTGGTAATGCTGATAGTGATTGACCGTCTGTGTTTTCCTTCTTCCCATGAACAGATCTTTTGTGCATTTTGTAACTTCTGTTCCTTTTGTATTTTCTTCTAATATTGTTTTTCTTCTTACAGATTGGGAAAAGCGACCCCACATCTTATCCTATACAGAAGAAGCGGGCATCAAGAGAATTTTTGAGAACTATAGCTCATCTCCGTCCTCGGACAAACACTTTTGGGGCAGTATGATCTTACTCTTTGCCAGTTCTTTTTTATTTTTGCCCTGATGTTATTTTCTTCAGGAATTAACAATTTGATCAGTTTCCAGTTTCTTTCCCTATAGAGCTGCTTAACTGCATAAGCCATGAATCTTGGATTCTTGAAAATGATGCATCCCTTTTCCTTGCATTACTTAATGAGGATCTTTCCTCAAAATGGAATTATATTTATCAAATCTTTCTGGTGAATCACAAGTTCCTTAAGCTAACTTATTTAATACACACTGAAGATTGTCTTGCAAGTTGCACAAGTTGGTAGGTAATCCTCCATGAGGCCTTCTATTCAAAGGTGCCAGAACAGGCAGTAGTTTGTATATAGACAACTTTTTTGGGTAAGCACTTGTCCAAACTCAGATATAAACTACCTATTTAGTGTAGTGATGCAAATCCTTTGTGAGATTGCAAGAGCCTTTGCAGACATGGACTTGCCAATGCAAAGTGTACGATTCTCTTGTTTGTGAGCATCTCTTCTGCCGATCTAAAAGCATATTTTATACTTTAAAAAACATGGTTTTGACATAAAATGGTTTTATGTGATAAAAGAAAAAAAAATCTTGGTGTGACTCTTATCTGTTTTTATATGCAGACCAGAAAAGATGGATGCTGTTCTCTCTCTCTCTCTCTCTCTCTCTCTCTCTCTCACACACACACACACACACACTATTTATTTTTCTTCTGTGGAATTGCTCACTGTACCATGTGTGCTTCTTTAGGTCGCAAGAGTGAGAAATGCTCTGGCACATGCAACTCATAAATTTTTCCAAGAAAATGGATTTATTTGGCTATCAAGCCCTATTATTACTGCCTCAGATTGTGAAGGAGCAGGGGAACAATTCTATGTGACTACTTTGGTCAGTGTGTCTTGATTCTTGAATAAGTTTATCTAGTCTATTTGATACAATTTAGAGTATAATCTTTGTATAGCAACGTTCTACTCATGTCTTTTCCTATGCTGTTTGGTGATGTTCAATTTGTAATATTATCTTTGACATGCTGCATCTGCCTTTCCTATGTTGGCTTGAAATTTTTGACTGGGTTACTATATGCCCGTAAAATACAAACTGTTTAGTTTTTCCAGCAGCCTTGCTCTCATGTTTATAATGCACATATCGTTTGTGAATTTTATATGTTAGTCTTGATCTTTTTTGGCTGGTCCTTCACAATGCATGCCGCACCACAAGATAACCACTACAAGAAGGGGAGAGGGCGGTAAGGGAGAGCCCTGCAGATGTATTAAAACAAAATAAAGTTATTTACAAAGCCAAAAAGAAAATAAAAGGAAAAACGAAAATACATAAACGGAAAACATAATACAAGCAACTAGAAGCTAAAAGAACTAAGCCAGTAGCAAATGCTAATTTGAATTTCTCCACTTCAAGAAATTTGCTTGGTTTGTGTTTGTTGAATAATTACCATATGGAAGACTCAATAGGTGACTTAGTATATCAGTTCAGTACATTTGTTCTAACTAAAAAATGTAATAATTGAAGTTATACCATAAGACTAATGTTAATCCTGCCAAGTTACGTTCTATTATTACTTATTAGGCCTATTATCTATTTTTATGCCTTCATTTAAGCATGTGATTACTGGTATCATCCATTTCAGCTTTTTGTTTGTACTGGTTTTGTTTTCTTATCTGTCTTATGTAATTGTATTTTACTTAAAATTCCTCCCATTTTCCTTCTGTAATACAGATCTCGAACTGTGCTGAAGGTGGTTGCCTAGTTAGCAACATTCCTTCCACTAAGGAAGGTAGGGTTGATTGGTCACAGGTAAACTCAAGTTAGTTTTTGAACAACGAAAAAAAGTCATTTTTATCTGTACCCTATTGGTGAATCTGTTTTGCTAAATTCATTGTGATCTGATTTGTCAAAATAGTTGTTTTCTCAATTCATTTGAATTTCTTTCACTGCTTTAAAAATTCTAGTAACATCTATTTGCTTGTACTTATGCTAGGATTTCTTTGGCAAACCAGCATTTCTGACGGTGTCTGGACAGCTTAATGGTGAAACATATGCTTCAGCTCTATCTGATGTAATCTTTCATTTGCCAAGATTCATTCCGAACATTTAACCCTATTGTATTTGTTAGCTATAATCACTGATCTTGTCATTTTCTTACATTCACATCTTTTATCCAGGTCTACACATTTGGTCCCACGTTTAGGGCTGAAAATTCAAACACTTCAAGACATTTGGCTGAATTTTGGGTACTAAACATTCTTTTACACTTGTTTTTGAGAATCCTACACTTTAAAGTACTGAATTTGCAGCCTTTTTTTGGTTTCCTATCCTGGTGAAGATGATCGAACCTGAACTTGCCTTTGCTGATCTAAATGATGACATGGCATGTGCAACTGCCTATCTCCAGTATGTAGTAGGTTCCCTCTTCTATCAAAGTTTGTTTTATTCTCAATCTTATGTTTAGCTCTTTGTTTGGTACAATCTAGTTTTAGAATTATTTGAAATGTGTTACATCCGATATGATAATTTTCGAGTAGATGTGTGGACATTTTATGTCTTATTGATGCAAGCACTGCTTTATTTCATGCAGGTAAAGTATATTCTAGAGAACTGCAAAGAAGATATGGATTTCTTTAATACATGGATTGAGAAAGGGATAATAGATCGATTAAATGTATACCTCTTATTTTAGTTTTCTTGCTTGTGTTTTTGCATCTTTGATGGTGTGTAGTAGGGCTTTGTTTGACTCAATGGCCACCTTGTTTTGCTTAGAAGCATGATGAAATTTTTTTGTGCTTGCTACCAGGATGTAGTGGAGAAAAACTTTGTGCACTTATCATATTCAGATGCTATTGAGCTACTTCTTGGGTCCAAGAAGAAATTCGAGTTTCCGGTAATAAACAAGTTTTATTAATAAATTTACCATTTTCTCCTGTAATATAATAAGTTCATCATATTCAGACTTTCATTTTTAGTCTTGATGAAAATTATAGTAAATATTTTTGCTAAATAAATACTGGCTGCAAGTTTTATTAATATATTTGCCGTTTTTACCCTAATATGATTTATCTGATGTGTCTTAATTTGACTTTCATTTCTAGTCTTGATGAAAATTGAAGTAAATACTTTTGCAAAATAGAAGGTGGTGGGAAAGGAAGGAACTGATGGTTAGATAAAAATGGAGGTCTTTTCTGATTCTTTTTTTTTAATTCCACAGGTGAAATGGGGGTTGGATCTTCAAAGTGAACATGAAAGATATATCACAGAAGTTGTTTTTGGTGGGCGCCCTGTAATAATTAGAGACTATCCAAAGGTTTGTATAGTATGTTTCTCAGTGTTTACCTGATCGGATAACATAGAATCATCATATCTTAAACTTCCTGCAATATTGTAGGAAATTAAAGCTTTTTATATGCGACAAAATGACGATGAGAAGACAGTTGCTGCAATGGATCTGTTGGTTCCTAGGGTAAGTACATAAACAAAATCTGAAGCTCTACATCATATGTAAAAATATCTTGATACATGAATAAAGAAAAATGCAGAGAAGTTTTTAGCTCTAGTTATGCCAATATAATTTTCTTTTTTTGATGAACTTCAGGTTGGTGAGCTTATTGGAGGAAGCCAAAGGGAAGAACGTCTTGATTACCTTGAAGCCCGACTAGATGAGTTAAATCTTAACAAGGATAGCTACTGGTGGTATTTAGATCTACGGCGATTTGGATCAGGTTAAATGCCTAAATCATGCAAATATTGAAATAAGTTGGTCAATGTGATCTTAGTTTTTATTAAAGATCCCAAATTAATTTTCTTATGTGCTACGTCTAACTCTGACTTGATTTTTCATCCTGTCATGATAAACTTCCACTTTTCTGTTTTCAGTTCCTCATGCTGGTTTTGGTCTTGGATTCGAACGACTTGTACAGTTTGCAACTGGAATAGACAACATAAGGGATGTCATTCCATTTCCACGAGTTCCTGGCTCTGCAGAGTTTTAGCACTCTGAGAGTTTCCATACATATTATTTACAAGCATTCTTGATTGCAGAAAACCATCTGTGCACTGTTCATTGTACAAAGTTTAGCTGATCCCTTGCTAATCTGATGCAAAGCAAAGTTGTGGCAAATTTTCATATTCAGTGTAACTTATAGCAATGATATGAGCAATATTGTAGTCATTTTCATCTGCTGTAATTAAGTCAAGGATCATTTTTTTTATTTATACTAGTATGCAATGAACATGACATTTTTTTGGCTGTAGAATTGATATTTTGAACTTGTATTGAATATGGATAGTTGCTTAATGAATGAATATAGCACTTGGACCAGGGAACGCTGAAGTCTGAATTTTGGTTGAATTCTGGCACCAGCTATCTCTACCATTGAGTGAGCCATTATCTTTACAAGAAAATCTAGTGTAGGGAGTTATGGTTCTTACAGTACTAATTAAAATTGCTCACCAAGTCCTGTTCAGCAAGGAGTGGTGTGGCCTCTGCTGTGGAATGTTTTATTTGAGACTTTCTTTAGGTAATCTCTCTGCCATGTTTTTTTGACTCTTCAGTGAGTTGTTGGTTCATTTCTAGTTTGTTTTCCGGCCTAACAAAGTTCATTTTTCAGTGCTGCTTACCCATGGAGTGGAGCATAGCAGGTAATTATGGATGAACCGGAATTTGGTTGTTTTCATACCGGTACGTCTCTTTCCTCATCCCCTTTTATCAATGATTCAGCAACTGTAGTGAAGTTATGTCAACATAATTTAGGAACTCCCCCTGTTAGTTTTCTTATGATTTGCATCAATAAGTTCTTGACACTCATTTATGCTATAGAAACCAGAGCTTTGAAAAAGTATGCAACTAATTGATTACACATGGGTACCATTACACAACTACTGAACTATTCAATGTGATCACACTTTTTGTCAGTACAAGTAGCTACATTTTAACAAAAATTGAAGGAAGAGAACTATACATTCTTAGGAAGATGCTGTACCATGACTGAATCTAATCACAAAACAGCAGTGGCTTATTCATATCTGTCACTGTTCTGTCCTTCGGAAGAACTTGTCCTTCTTTCTTCTTTGCCCATAAAACTATGTAAAGGCCAGCAAAAAGAAAAACCATCCCTACGACGCTGCATCAAAAGCTCAGAAATAGTTTAGTCTCTGGCATTTGCATTTGAAATGAGCATGATATGCACTTGCGCATCTACAAATCTACACCATATGCATTTTGTTGAAATCTGATGCATCACATTAAACTTTGTTATCCATGTTCTAGATTGTACAATGACGTTTGTAGCCATGCACGAATTTTCAGGATGTCTTCACAAGGTGAATGTGTTGTATCTTTCAACAATTAGTGAAGTCCAAGCATGTACCTTCCTCGTTTCACCATTCGCCCCAAGAACAGTGCCGAGAAGATTGCTGAGCCGACGGTCTGCATCGGATTAAACATGGATACCATCACCGGCCCTTTCTTCTTCAGAGCCCATGTCTGGAACGCAACACATGCGGAGCTCACCAGTCCACCCTGCATGAACATGAAACCAGTGATATCATGTACAAACTGGGTAAGAATTGTAAATGACTGAGTAGTAGTTTCAGCTGCTGTTTTCATCGGTACCACAAACAGAATGGAAAGGGTTATTTCGAAGCTGATGAGTGGTGTTCCAGGGCTGAGCTTTCCTTCGGTTATCACTTGGAACATCCCTGTCAGTACTGCACCAATCAGGGATGTTACAGAACACAAGGTGAATGGTGCGGGGAAATGGATCATAGTTGAAGCCTGCATAACAGAAAGAAAGTAAAAAAGATCAGATACATGTTTACTGCCTGTGAGTTCAGCAATTTCATAAAGGTAAGCATGTGACCTGCAAGACAGTGCTGCCAGAAACCACCAGAACTGCACCTAGGAGGCACAAGCAGCCTATGACCCAGTCCCTGTTGGAGCTCGTGTCCATGTCGTCCGGTGATCCTTGTAGTGTGTGCCCCGGTGGACTGGACGGGCTCTGCAGGATGCTCATGGTGATGGCTCCACCCAGGCAAACAATGGTTCCCATGATCTTGGCTCTTGTGTACAGGCACTTCAGATCAACCCTCTCAAACCTGAATAATGCACGCAAGTATGCAACTTGTAGATTCATGATTCAAATGGAAATAGCACTACAAAGGTTGTGATCGACTTCTGTATTGATCATGATATACGTAATAACTTTGATATCTATTTCAAATATGTATCCCATATTTGCTCCCAAGGTTATGAAAACCCACAAGAAGCCAATTGTCATTTAGCTAATAAGCCTGGGATACTGAAGTTTCACAAATAGTGTTTCCTGATAGTAGCAGCTCTAAAAATTCTTATGATATGCAATTAAAACAAGTTCTTGCTAATGGAGAAAGGGGAGGATTAAATGTGAGCATTGTTCTTATTTTGCCCGAGAGATTCAGATTTAGCACCCTCCGGTAATTGGTCGTCAAGTACCTGAGACAGGCGGCGACGATGAATATGAAGCCAGGGGCTAGGTTTGGCATAGCAGAAGCAATGGCTGGGGATGTCTTCTTCATGCCATGCAGCATGAGGGCTTGAAATCCTGTGACCCTGAAGGTAAGACATGGAATGCAGCAAATTCTTGAAATGTTTAATAAAGATGAGACCTGTAACACATTGCCTGCTCAATTGCACTAAGTAGCTTAGGTAGCATTGTTTATGGAATTGAAGTCCTGCACAAAGGAGACAAAATCTTACCCTCCCAAAGCCAGCAATACAAATTGAAGAAGCAACCAACCGTTTGGCTCCGAGGGCCATTCCTTTCTGCTCATAGCCACATCAAGCACAAAAGGACACAAATTAGGATACTTGCAAAGATGCATGCATTTGTTCCGTCCCTGCGCGCGGCGTGCGTGTGCGCAAGGGAAATATCTTGTATAAATCACCGGTTAGCGACACCGATTCAAGCGTCATATCAATATGAACAATTTTCTAAAAAAAAATAATAGTAATAAATGTAGTTTATAAAGCAACCTACCAATCTTTAAAATTTCGAGTCTAAATTCTATCTGTGCGGGGAGAAATAAAAAAAAAAAGATTAGTTTGATGTGGATAGTGCTTTTATTATTATTATTTTTTCGTTCGTTGGAAAACCTTTTTCTCATAGCTCTAACTGAATTTGAACTTGAAATGAAATTCTAAAGGTTGGAAGGTCATTCAAGAGACTAAATTGACATCTATTTTTGAGATTTTTTTTATATTGATTTGATACCTAGGCAGGCGTGGTTTGCATCAAATATGCCCGACAACTACATGTACATATGTATATACCTCTCGAACTTGATGGACAAGGGGAGTGTGAAGATCGCCGTGGACAGGCTCCCGAAGGTGACGAGGAAGAGCGGCTCAAGCCCCAGCGCCAGGATTGGCGTTAACACCACCATGTATGCCGCGCCGGCAAGCTGCACGGCGACGAGCCCCGACGCGATGAGGGCGTCCTCCCAGCACCCACTCGTGGCCGCCACAACGTCACCGGCCACTACGTCGTCGAGCAGGGGCAGCGACACGGCCGACATGGCGGTGGTGGTGCAGACGGCAATGGCGGTGGTAGGGCGCACCGGCCATGCGGCGGGCAGTGAGGTGACAGGGACGGCGCCGGTGATGGGGGACGGCAGGGAGAGCACCAGCTTTCCGTGGTCGGTCATAGAAGAAAGGAAGTTTGTTTCTTGGCCTTGTGTTCCGTTGTTTCCTCTCTCCCCCTCTAGAGCTCGGCCTCTCGCTCTATAACCCGCCTTCTCTCCATTTGCTATTTTTAGGCTTCTCAGATCTTGCCGTAAACGTTCTTGGTGATATGTATAGCTGCTTACGTACCTATCTACCATATAAGTGTAGGATGTATCAAAGTGAACTCACTTAAAAATAGGAGTATATGAACTCTTAGTCTAAACCATCTAATCAATATATGGAGAATTATCGTCCGTTTGATCATAAGATGTTAATGTTGTCAATTTTTTTTACAGATGATATTACTAGTGTCTCAAAATAAACTAATAACAATAGTATCTCAGGACACATTTTGATAAAATAATTCGTTTTTATGTTTTAGTTGCTCCAATTATAACATCACATCTATTTTAAAAAAAGTCCCCATGAGGTACACCCTTTGCAAATATAAATTTTTGATATCTAACATTGATCTGTACATGTGACGTGTCTGGAAACTTTTTACGAAGCAAATGGCTGATCAAAATGAATGCTCTTATTCACAAACTTTGCACGAAGCAAAATATTGATCTGTCTCCTTTAGAGTAAAAGAAGGGATAAACATACCAAAACACAAATAAATGCCAAAATTAAATTCCAAAAAATGCCGGTACTAATGTATGGTATGAGTTGATGTACTGATATTGGCGTCCGCTAACTTTGGTGAAAACGATCCTCATGTGAACACCCACTCATGGAATGTCCGATCAGTGAAGAGAATAATAAAGAAACTCTAGATATTTTTAAGAACACTAACTCAACCTGTTTGTGACTCAAATAAGTGTTGTCAGCGATCAACATTCGCTTCTGTTGATAGTAGAAAGAGTTTGTCAATACAACTATACAAAGTACATAGAAACAACAAAATCACAAGATCAAATTCAAAAAATCCACAAATAATCCATACAACACATATCATATATAACATTTTCATCCCCACTAACTTACTACTGTTCATCATATTTTCGCCTTGGTTGCGCCATGTCGCCCTTTTTCCTTGGCCTGTTTGATCGGTTTCGTTGGCCACTGTGATAGTGCCAGCTGCGTGCGTTGTTGTCCCCCACATTCACTGTTGGTGGGTCGGCAACGTCTTTCTTTTGCTTGGTTCATCCGATCGCTTGCTTTGACACCTGCAATTGCTCCGCGTGGCCGGGTAGGTGAACTGCACGATGGTGCTTTCGGATTCGTCGACGTCGTTCTCTTCGTTGGGATTGTTGGATCGTTTGGTTTGGTGGTTGCTGGATGGGCTGCATCTTTCTTTTGCCTGGTTCATCCGATTGCCTGCTTTGACGCCTGCGATTGCTCCGCGTGCCCTGGTAGGTGAACTGCACGATGCTGCTTTCAGATTGGTCACTGTGCTTCTATTTGTTGTGACTGTTGGATCATTTGGTTTGCCGGTACGGATTTCCTCCTGTGCGGATGTGGGTGCCTTCCGTACCTGCCTTTCTCTGAATTTTGAGGCATTCGCCTCCAATTTTGTCGTCGATATTGCCGTCGTGCTTAGGTTGCCTTTGTCGTCTTTGTATTTTGCTCCCTTTTGCTCCGGTGTGGGTTCGCCACTGCTGTGTTGTGCATTCTTGTCTTCTGTTGTTCGTGCCACCTTCTGGTGAGTTCTTCCACTGGTTGCCCGGTTGATCACCATACATGTCGCCGTTCTTGGCTTTTTTTTGGTTTTCATTGGGTTATTTTTTTTGCATGTTCCTCGGTCTGTTGCCATCATTTTTCGTTGTCTTTCCTGTGTTTGTTTCGTAGGTTTGCACGACGCCCTAGTTGTGCGCCATCCCATGCTGTTGCTTCCGTACTCCGGGTATGTTTCCTCTTTGTTACTGTTGGTTTTGCCTATGGGTTAGTGTTTTTTGTTTTGACTTTGTTGATTGATCATGCGTTATTTTTTAATGCCACCTTGGTTCCGACTTTGTTGATTGATTATGTGTTATTTTTTATGCCACCCTGGTATCTATGCTGCTTTCCAATTCGCGTGAGGCATCTGTTGCATCTAGGCCCTTTTAGGTTGATTTTGATTATTGATGACATTAAGTGTTTTGGACTAACCTTGTCTTTGAGCTATTTCTATGCAGAGCGATTTCTGTAAAGTCTGCAAGTGATCCGGGAAGATCTGCAGGTCACAGGTCCAAAGTCGCAAGCGCAAGGTCGCAATGTTGGCTGTGGTCGCAGTTAAAGGTTGGAAGTCAAGGTCACAAGTGCAAGGTCACCAAAACGAAAGTTGCAAGGATTAAAGATGCAAAGGACCTAAGGTAATATTTGTTTTATTTTGACCGATCTCGGTGTTTGGAGTTTGATCTGTTTAGGAAATTATTTCTTAGTTTTAACCGTACGATAAGGAGGAGTGGCGAAAGTTCTCTTTTTATCTCCAACATAAACTGAGAAACTTAGGTCATTGCATTGCATCTTTTTGGTTGGATTTGATTTGAACTTGAATTGAGTTATCTGGTTTTTCAGTTCAGTTTTTGACAGCAGAAGAGTATTTGTATTTTTCAGAAAGATCTAGGCAGATCTGGTTTTTACTTCTGTTGACAAAAATGTAGCCCTTGAAATTATCTTTCAAACGAGCTATTAAACACATCTTTTGGATTTCTGTATTTAAAGTTATCTCTATTTTTATTCAGGATGACTGTCAGTTTGCTGAACTGACTGTTAGCTTGAATGTCAGTTTGTTTAAACTGACAATTGTCCAGAGAGGGTGTATTTTGGGCTCAAAACTTTTATACTAAACTGACTGTCAGTTTGTCCATACTAACTGTTAGTTTGGGTTTCGACCACAGTGCTTTTAACTGAGTTTCTATTTGTTTCGGTCGAGTTTGTGGTCGAACTGACTGTCAGTTTGCATAACTGACTGTTAGTTGCGGGTTTCAGCTTTCCATCAACGACCACGAACGGCTAGCAAAGTTTCATCCATAAATTTTGTCGGCCGTTGTGCAGTGAACTGACTGTCAGTTAGGCAAACTGACTGTCAGTTTGGGTTGCTGATTTTCAGCCCTAACTCCAACGGTTCATTTGATTCTTGAGGCTATAAAAATGGGCCTTGGGTATAAGTTTTATATAACAAGCAGTAGCATTTTTTATACACTCTTGAGCTTTAGTTTTCCACTTAAAATCTTGGTCTTTTGATCAAGTCGAGTGTTTTCCGATCCACCGAGAGTTTCAGTTCTTTTGCATTTGCATTCACTTAGCTTCTCGGTGCGTGTTTGGAGGTCTAGAGAAGACCTCGCTACCTGTTACTCTTGGTGAGCGCCCTCACCTAGACGGTTCGGAGGCGTGGCCGTTGACCTCTCCAGAACGGAGATTGTTGGAGAGGCTCGGCAAGCTTGTACAAGGCATCGGTGCTCGCCTTTCCGGAGTGGACAAGGAGCAACCTTAGTTGATAATACTCTTCGTGAGTATTGAGGCAAAACTCAAGTGACTTGAGTGCTTCAACGAGGACTAGTGGAGACTGGGCGAGTCTCCGATACCTCGGTAAAAATCGTGGTGTTCGTTCTCTATTCTTTCTCTTTAAATATATTAAATTGCATTTGGTTCTTCTTGGTATAAAAACTTGTTTTTATTTGAAGTTTTTAAAGCCTCCTATTCACCCCCCCTCTAGTCGGCATCCTTGATCCAACAGCATCTTGTGCTTCATTGGATCGATTGATCGTCTCACTAATATAGGTGCAGACAGTTCTTTGTGTTCCTTGCTGACCGCTCAAGCGGTCGTTTTGCTCTCCAACTGAGTGTTGTTGCTACGTTTCGTGCGTGCCTGCCGTTATTTGCTTGGAAGTAGTTCATGTTGCTTATATTTTCTCCTGTTGTGCTTTGCGGTCCTACCAATTGGACCTGACAACAATTGCGGCTGCATTCATCTACTATCTTCTTTCGTTCATGCTCACCCGCGTTTAGGCAATTCCTTCGTTTTATCAGCTTGGTATACCATGTGGTGTTTGCTAGGGTTGGAGTGTCATGCCACATTTTCCTGTGCTTCATTCACCTGTTGTGTGCGAATTGCTTGTGTTTTCCTTTATTGCTGCGGTTGTGTCCGTGGAGCACCGATGTTGCGCTCCGCGTGGGGGCCCCATGCCGACCAAACCCCCACATATATATATAGCCTATCTTCGAGCAGCTGCTCTGCACCTTCGACCACGACCGCTATGTGTGCCGCTTGAACTATTTTGGTCATTGCGCCCCGCTCGATTCCGCCCTCGACCACGATCACGGCGATTTTTGTCCTTGTCCCCCCTTTCGTCATCTATTTTTTATGTCTAAATATTTGATGTGTTTTCCAATACTGTGCGTCGGTGTCTATTTCTCCCCATTAAACTTATGCAGAGTCCATGCACTTTGGTCGACCTTGTATCTCTTTCATGGACTTCATTCTCTTAACTAACATTCGACCAATGATAGCAGTGGTGTTGTCAGGACATTGATGCAGAAAAACCTGCCAGAGACACTGAGAAACATTGTGGCCGAATAGATCACTTTTGGTTCTATGGAATACCGATCGGGCAACATTGTTCGTGTGCCCAGTTTGTCGCATGGCCATTCTTTTCCCCTCCAACTGCTGCAGCCCGACCCAGCCTTGGTAGTGGACTGGCATTGTGGCGGGCTCGACAGCTAGGATTTTCAACAGCCTTTTCTATTCACATGTTGTCGCCGTCTATCGGCGCTACATCATCATCTTACATTTGGTGCTTCTTGTATCCCACTGATCTAGTGGTTGATGCTGCCCATTTTATTCCATCTGATCGTGCTTCGACATCATCATCATCGCTTGTTGTTCCTCCGCCTCCCTCTACTCTTCACAGTGGTGAGCCATGCAATTCTTTTCGGTTTCCTACATCACGATGCGATGCCTGCCTCCTTTCTCTATGGCTTCCTTACTACTTCTGTTTGTTGTGTCTTTGGCAGTCCATCCTACTGATTTTGTGCGTAACAGTCACGTCCGTAAGTTTGGGTGCTGTAACAGCCCAAAAATTGTACTTTTCACCCCCTCCTTAGATTTTTTCCTCAACTTAATCCTTCTTAAATTCAACTCATTTCAATTTCAATTCAACTAAATTCTTTATTTCTTCTCTGTCACCTATTTCTATCCATCTGTAAATCCCCTAATCATCTGCTCCATCTTATCCTCATGCATGCATATTTAAAAACCCATTATATCATGATTTTTATGTATAAAATAAAACAATTTATTCACATGAAATGACATTCTTTTATTTAAAAACATGCATATAACATTTGTTTTAATTTTCAAAATGCATAGAAATTCTTTTAAAAATCTTTATAATATTTTAATTGGCACAAGTAACCAGAAATTCCTACTTTTCATGCTTGCACTTTTGCATTTCAGCCCCCACAGTTTTTGAAAATAAAAAATAAGCCCATAAACAAGACTTTAATATTATTTTATATACATTTACACTTCTAGCATCACCTATTTCACAGCCAATACAGTGTAGAGACCAAAATACTCTTGTTAGATGCATTACACCTCGGAACAAACCTTCTTCAACAAGCTACACCCTTGATGCCATTGTATATAAGCAAAGATATGGAGCATTTCACCACATTTTAGCTCATTCTCACAGAAAACAGCAGTAGGTTAGTAGTTCTTGCACTTAGACATAATTTTCCTTTGAAAACTATGCATTTCATACATTTTTTGCACATAAAATGACATATTGAAGCCCTCTGCCGCTCTGTCAGCAGCCCAGAGCGCGCTCCAGCACCGGCAGCCGTGGCATTCGTCGCCGTTCTCCCAGATCCGGCCTCCATATGCTTATCTTGGTATGTCCTTCGTGCTCGCCTCACCTCCCTGAGTCTTTTTCCCCACTAGAGTCTGGCCATTTGATCGCCGGAGCTCCATTGTCGTTGCATGCATGTCTTGTCACCGCCGGCCGCCGTGACGTCTTGTCGCTCCGGCCGCGCATTTCCAAATCCACCCGCGTCACCAGATTTTCCTTGCTTCCAATCGTGTTCCTGTCAAGTTTCAGCTTTTTTCGTGGTCGTTCTCCGGAGTTTCGCCGTTGAGCTTCCCTTCTCCCCTGTCTCCGGCCGCCGTGGAGATTCCGTCGATTCCGGCCGCCATTCTTCTATTAGATCCTGTATCACCATCTCCAGCTTGTTCTCATCGCATTCCTGAGCCCCTTCGACCACCTCGTCGTCTCCAGTGAGTTGCCATCGTCGTCCTGGTCGCGGCACGCAGTGCGCCGTGCCGCCTCGCCGTGGAGAGCCGTCTCGGCCACTTAGCCGGCCAATCCAGTGTCGCCATCGCATTCCCCATACCTCCAGAATACTCCTAGACATTCTTGTTGCCATTTTTTGTTGCTTCGCCGTCGTTTCCGTCGCCGGCCGTCGCCGTGTGAACTTCGTCGCCGATCTGGAGCTCATCGGCCGAGCGCTATCGTCGCCATATTTGTCCTTCGCCTTCCCCTCTGTCCCAGCTCCACACCCCTTGAAGCTCAGCCCCAACCGTGGTCCGGCTAGCCGCCGGCGTGCCTGTGCGCCGCCTGTGCCAGCGGGCGTGTCCAGTGCCAGCCCAAGACATTGATACAGTGTATGCATGTGTGTCTGTGTGTCTGTGCCACTGACATGCAGTGCCATTCTCAGCCTTGGGATGCTCTGATTGAAAATCCGACCGCGTCGTTTTGTTTGTCTCATCGTTTTCTTTCAAGATCCGTGATTTTTTTTCCCGTCTGATGTCCAGATCTCAGATCTGCTGTGTTAAGCAGTATTGTGCTTTCGGCTTGATCTTGTCAAATCCAGTGTAGAGACTTCTGATCGAAGATCCGTCTACACCATTAGATTCGTCTCAGCCCAAACCTTCCAGATTTGTGATTTTCTTTCAGATCCAAATCCCGGATCTCATTTTTATCATTTTCGGATCAAATTCTTACTCTATTTTCGAAACTTCAGCATTTCAACCTTAATCGAATCCAATTTTTGGGCTACAGTACCTAGACTTATTAGGATTTATAACTTGCATTTTATAGTCTCATACTTATGCATGTTTGATTGATTGATTCGGTGTGTTTATCGCGTTTAGAAATCGCTCGTTCCGAGCTCGAGGAGCAGCCAATCGAAGACGTTGCAGAAGATTCTGTTGCGGGAAATCAAGGCAAGTCACCATCTCCTTGATCATGTTGATCCTATGCTTTCAAATTAGTTAAGTATTTTGTTTTGTAAATATTATGCATGTTATTTGAGTAAATTCGTGTATGTTTGAATATACCTGCTTAGTTATTGTCCCACATTGAAAAGCCATTCTTGATTCTCAAGCCATGTATAATATTCTTGATGCCCAAGGTTAAGCTATAATGGTAGTATGAATTATCCACACGAACAAGTGAAATGGTTTTCAAAAACAATTGATGTCTTTTAAAAATGTCTATTCTAAGGAGGAGAGGTAATGTGAGTTAGTAATGTTGGAAGCATGATAATGTTGGTAACATGATAATGTTGTGATCATTGTGTAAAGATGAGTAAAATGAACTCCTTTCTACAATATTTAAGGACTAACCAATTTGTGCTAAACATCTAGTAGTATGTTATCGTACCTCCACAAGTCTGATATGAGACGGGCATGACCAAGTATCCTTGCCGAACTATTGCCCTAGCTTTGCATAGAGTCAATAACAATAATAATAAAGTTGCACTAATCTGGCACAAGGTCAGTGAGGAGAGATCCCTCTTGACGGCACTTACATTGACGGTTTTGGGAAGATCCCAGCCGATTCGTCTGAGATTTGTGGCTGATGTGGTTCCCGTGCATGGGTGCTGGATGTGGTTCCCAGCACAAACCCCTCGTGTTCACTCACTATTGGAGGAGAGGGAAGATCCCTCCCGCCGCGGGCCAATACTGAGTGAGGGTTAGGGTGAAGGTATGAGAGGGAAGATCCTACAATGCTTCACAACTGTATTAGGAACCCCAACTAGAGGTGGAATTTCCTGGGTCATTGCCCGGTGGTGAACCTCTTACAGGGTAGAGCTAGTATAATGGCAAGACAGGGTGAAAAGTGTGTTATTCTCGACTCAGTGGAGCGCTTAAAGCAACGTGATCGAACCTAGCATAGGAGTCTCATATGCTGAAAGTAGCGTGATTGAGCTAAAACCTATGGTTGTGGTCAACAGTGGTAGTTGAGGAATCTTGTGGGTAAAGCAGTACTCCTCTGCAGAGTTTAAAATGTATTTAAATACTTCGTGCTCCCGGTATGTTATGGTCAATGGATTTTGTCCATGTTGCAAGACAGAAGTAGTTTTGAATGAATTGTTTTATCAATTGGCTTAAGTTGCTTTACTCTTTAACTAATATGTAAGATAAGTTTTCAAAGAATGTTTTGAATGCTTTTCATGATTATCAATTGTTAGGTTGTGAATAAGGTTTGGAAAAGAACCTCAAATACCTTCTTTGAATTCCCTGTCATGTTATATATACTTGCATTTGTTAAGTGGTGATTTGCTGAGTACCCTATAGTCACTCGTGACTGAATTACTCCACCAGAAGTTGAAGATCCAAGTGACTTGGGCTCTCATGAGTATGAGCCTGAGTCCTTTGAAGACTTCGAGTATGATCCAAGCTTCTAGGCGTCGCGTACCCCGGTCGAGCCACTGTGGGAGAAGATTATAGTTCCGCTCCTTCCTCGTTTTGCTAAAAAGTTAAAAGGTTATTTTGTACTTGTTTGTGCTAGCTTATGTAAGGCCCTAGTGCCGTTATCGACTGTGAACCTGTAATGTTTTGAGAACTATTTATGTATCTAGCTGGTTGTTGTGATACTCATTTCTGATTCGCAATTGAATCCTAGGAAGTTGCGACAGGGGAGTGCTGTTCCGTATCGTGGTGTTCGATATGGGGTGGTGGTCCCCACAATTACGTACCAAACACCATGATATGGAATGAGGTGGTGGTCCCTACAGGTGCCTGGTCATATTTTGTGCTTTCTATCTTTTGCTGCACTACACTGCTACCCTGTTTGTTGCCATGCGCCCCTACCTCACATTGCTGCTTTCTTGGTCGATCTCTGCCTCTCTTTAGGTACTGTTTTCTCGCCTATGTATCTTGGTGCTCCTGTTCATACTTGTGAACATTGTGGTGCTCTATTTTGATATGAGGAGCGGATTCAAAGAGAGCGCCATACATCTTCTCCGCAGTATTCTTTATGTTGTAGAGGTGGTAGTATCAGCCTGTTTTCATATCGATTGCCTCCTGAGCCTCTTTTGGATTTACTTACATCTATCGATGCTTCCTTGTCTTCCCACTTCTTCAAAAACATTAGGCACTACAATTTTGTGTTTGCCATGACATCTATGAGAGCAAATGTTGTAACTTTGATCAATGATGCTCGTGGTCTTTATGTGTTTAAAATCAGCGGCCAAATATGTCATCGCATTGGCTCCCTTCTGCCTACAGAAGGTGCCGTGCCGATATATGCGCAGCTTTACATCTTTGACACTGCACATGAGCTTGCTAATAGGATAGGCATCGCTTCTTTGTTTGCAGATGCCCGTTTCCGACCCAATGAGGATTTAGTTTGGCTCCTCATTGATATTCTAAATGTTCACAACCTCGTTGTAAAATTATTCAGGGCAGCTCATGGTAGATTTCCTACAACAACTGCTGACAACTATTCTATTAGAATATTTGCAAAGCCAAATGCCCATGGTGATGTATATAGCGCTCCAGTCGCATCTAAGGTGGTTGGTTTTCTCATAGATGATGCAGACATTAAAAATGCTAGCAGAGACATCATTATCCAAGATCGAGCATCAACACTGCAACGTATAAGTGAGACCCACTGCAAATTCATGTCTATGTAGTACCCTATTGATCCGTTTGAGATCTAGTCTTTCTTTTCGCACTAGGCTCACCCAGATACTAATATACAAAATAACGAGATCTTATTCGAAAGTACCAAAACCCAAAGGATGATCGAAAACACAGCTCAAAGTAATTGCACAACTCTTTATTTCAAAGAGGGCTTTACACGTCGAGAGAACTATGTGTTTAAGACTTCAATCTAGACTCGATGATTTAAACTAGATTTATTACAAGGTATTTATAGTCCAATCGTATGAATACGTATCAGACTCAAGAACCTAAAACGTATTAGACTCATATAACTAACTAACCCTAAACAGATAATCTTAGTTATATCTATTCAGATCGGATTACAATTCCAAATAGAGAACGAATTCCTTCACATGGTCACGAACCAATCCAAGCTTGGTTATGATCGCGGACCTTATGCGGCCAAGTTATGATCACGGAGCCTTATGCGATCAAGACCTGAAGATCCTCCCGGATCATGACTCTCTTGTTGAGAAGGAGCCAACCCCTGTTGCGATCTCTTAATCAAACCGGAGATGTGGAAATTGGGCTTGTCCATCTTCTCTGGTATACCACTTTGCCGCATGTACTCGTTGACCTTTCCGACCGATTTGAAAAGTTTCCTTTGTGCCACTGCGGGTGGCAGTCACTTTCTCCAGAATTACATCTTCGCGTAGAGGTTCATCTCGTTGATAGACCAAGTCTTCAACAGATGGTACTATGATATCTAGCTCATCATCCAGCATTGAAGGCTCGAAGAGTTTGAGGTGCTCAATATTGACAACTGAGTAAATATCCATGTATGGAGGTAACTCGAACTGACAAGTATTATTACCCACTTTCTGCAAAATCCAAAAAGGACCATAACGAATGGGTTTGAGTTTCTTATCTTCACCTTTAAGTCTCTCCTTACTCAGATGTAACTATACCATATCACCTTCTTCAAAGTGAGCATTAACTCAGTGCCGATCATGTCGCATCTTGTACTTGAGTTGAGTTTTCAGCAAGTTTTGTTCAACCCCACGATGGAACCGTTGAATACCTTCTAGGAACTTTTGTGCTCGATCCTGCTTAGATGCTTCCTTGCTGTTCTGTGCTAAGGTAGGAATCACAAACTCCATGTCGAATGGACTCTGTGGTAGAAATCTTAAACAGACCTCAAACGGCGACTTTCCAGTTGAACCATGCACTGCTCGATTAAAAGCAAACTGTAGGTACGGTATGCTTTCATCGCAGGTCTTCGGGTGCTTCGAGTTATATCCTCTCAAGAGATGAACGACTGTGCGATCACCATCAGTTTGCAGATGAAAGACAGTACTCCTCTTTAGCTTTGTGTCCATCATCGTCCAGAGCGATCACCAAAAGTGACTAAGGAACCGGGTATCGCGATCAGACACAATAGAAGTCGACAGTCCAAAATGTGTCCAAACGTGCTGAAAGAATACCCGAGCTGTTTCTTCTCCCGTGATAGTCTTTCGACAGGGTATAATAACAATCATTTTGGAGAACCGATCAACGACCACAAAGAGATAGCTGTTGCCATGTCGGGTCTTAGGAAATCCTCCTAAGAAATCCATGGATATGCTCTCCCATGGTCGCGATGGAACTGGCAAAGGAGTGTATAAACCTAATTTTCGGTTTGTCAGTTTCGAGATGCTGCAGAGACCACAGCCTCGAACAAAACTAGCCACATCTTGCTGCATACGCGGCCAGAAGACATGTCAGTGAAGATTTTTCAATGTCTTTGTAACCCCAAAGTGACCAGCTACCTTCGATGTGTGCGTTTCTCGCAACCATTGAATTCGAGGTGCTCCACAAGGTATGCAAAGTAAATTTCCCTTGTACAAGAGTCCTTCTCGACGAACGAACTCCGTAGGTTTCCCTATTTCGAGCTCAGTCAGTGCTGTTTGAAAATCAGGGTCTTCACTATACATAGTGGCATAGTCATTATGACATGAGGGCTTGATCTGCATGAACGCTGATAAGTAGAGGGTTGTAACCGGTGGTCGTGACAACATGGCCGTCAATTTGTTGTGTACTCCCTTCTTGTACTTAATCACTAGATTAAACTACTGCAGATACGACATCCACTTCATGTGCCGAGCTTGTTGTAGCTTGGACTAGTTTGCAAATATTGCAATGGTAGGTGGTTGGTGTGAACAACAGTCTCTTTACCCAAGAGGTAACACCGCCAATGTTTCACGGCCTGATGCAGTGCACACAACTCCTTATCGTACGTCGGGTAGTTCTTCTGAGCTCCTTGGAATAACTCGGAGTGATATGTCACTGGTCGACCTTCTTGTATGAGCACAGTTCCCATGGCATAACCTGAGGCATCGGTTTCTAGCTCGAATGGTTTCTAAAGATTCAGTAAAACTAACATCGGTGCCTCGTGTTGCATCTAGGCTGTTATATTTGATTTTGATGATTAATGAAAATAAGTGTTTTAGACTAACTGTGTTTTTGAGATATTTGGATACAGAGTTCGGTTGGGATGATATTCAAGATGATCAAGATAAACTTAACGAAAAAGAGAAAAAGCACAAGTTGCAAGACAAAACGTAAATCACGTGTTAAAGATGCAAAATGACCTGAGGTAATATTGTTTTTATTTTGACTGATCTCGGTGTTTGGAGGTTGATCGGTTTAGGAATTTTTTTTTAGTTTTAACCGTATTATAAAGAGGGGTTGCAAGTCCTCTCTACATTTTCAGCATAAACCGAGAAACTACTAGGTCATTGCACATCATTCTTTTTGGTTGGATTTGATTTGGTTTTCGAGTTGAGTTTTTGACAGCAGAAGAGATTTTTTATTTTCTAGAAAGATCTAGGCAGATCTGGCTTTTGCCTCTGTTGACAAAAAGATAGCCCTTTAAATTATCTTTCAAACGAGTTATCAAACACTTAAATCGGAATTTTTGATTAAAAGTTATAACTATTTTTATCCATACTGACTGTCAGTGTGCTATACTAACTCAGTATGAATGTCAGTTTGGTTAAACTGACATTTGTCCAGAGAGTGTGTTTTTTGTGCCAAAAATCTTTTGACCTAAACTGACTGTCAGTTGTTCAAACTGACTGTCAGTATGAGGTTCAACCTCGAACTATTGTTTTGGAGTTACTGTTTTAACTGGTCGATTTTGTGGTCCATACTGACTGTCAGTATGAGGTGTCAATTTCCATATACGACCACAAACGGCTAGCAAAGTTTTATCCGTAAATTTTGTCAGCTGTTGAGTTTGAAATTGACTGTCAGTATCCCAAACTGACTGTCAGTTTGCACCGTTTTATTTCCATATACGACCTCAAACGGCTAGCTGAGTTTTCTCCGGATTTTACTTCTTTCTGGTCGTGACCCAAACTGACTGTCAGTTTGCACTGTTGCTTTTGTTTGCGAGCTCCAATGGCTAATTTGATTCTTGAGGTTATAAATAGAGGCTTTGAGCAGATGTTTTATACACCAAGCAGCTCTCTTCTCATACATACACTTGAGTATTTGTTTTGGAGTTAAAATCTTGATCTTTTGATCAAGTCGTGAGCTTATGAGATCCACCGAGTTTTCAGTTCGCATCATCTTTGCATAGCTAGAGTTTCTCGGTGCGTGTTGGAGGTCTAGACAAGACCTTGCAGCTCATTACTCTTGGTGAACGCCCTCACCTAGACGGTTTGGTGGTGTGGCCGTTGATCTCTTCTGTTCGAAGATTGTTGAAGAGACTCAGCGTGATTGTAAAAGGCATTGGTGCTCGCCTTTCCAGAGCGGACAAGGAGCAACCACTAGTGAGTAATATCCTTCGTGGATATTGAAACAAAACTCATTCTTTTGAGTGCTTCAACGTTGATTAGGGGAGACCGGGCGAGTCTCCAAGACCTCGGGAAAAATCTTATGTTTGTCTTGTACTTTCTTTTATTTTGCAATATATATTCATTTGTTCTTTCTTTGCAAAAGTTGTTCTAAATTTGAAATTTTTTAAAGCCTCCTATTCACTTCTCCTCTAGTCGGCATCCTTGATCCTACATCTCGCTGATCTTCCTCTTTAACAAAAGAAATGTGCCATCATGTTTCCCTGTCCACTCGAACTTCGGATCGATCCTGGTTAATGCATGCAACAGAGAAGTCACGATCGAGAAGTGTCGGATAAACTTCCAAAGATATTGGCATGCTACCAAAAAACTGCGCACGTTCGTAACTGTTTGTGGTCGTGGCCACTCGCGAATCACTTTTACCTTATGTGGGTCGATTTGCAACGTACCGTTGCCAACCATAAATCCTAGGTAAAGTAGAGTTTGTTGGCTGAACTAGCACTTCTTACGGTTGAGGTGAAGTCGATGTTGCCGCAGCTGTTCGAACATCTTTTCGACATGAATGAGGTGCTCATCCCACGAATGACTATAAACAAATATGTCGTCGAGGTAAATGATCACAAAGTCATCGATGAACTGTCTCAATACGTCATTCATAAAACGCATGAAAGTTGCTGGGGCGTTGCAGAGACCAAACGACAGGACTAGCCATTCGAACAGACCTTGTCGTGTTTTGAACACGGTCTTCCACGTATCCTCCTCTCGGATGCTGACTTGATGATATCCTGACTTAAGATCCAATTTGGAGAAGACAAAAACATGTTTCAATTGGTCTAGTAGGTCGTCAATACGAGGAAGGGGGTGCCGGTTCTTGATGGTGATCTTGTTCAGTACTCGATAGTCGATGCACATACGCCAAGTCCCATTTTTCTTTGGCACTAACACCATCGAAACGCCTTGTACTCACAACGATATCCAAATTTTCTTTATAATAACCACGCATGGCAGAATAGGTGCACACTACTCATCGCTATCAGAGTAGTGGTCGCAACAATATGATGCGACACCCTCCCACAGAACCTGCAAGCTCAAACTCCACTTGGTCATCCCGTTTGCACTGATCGAGCGCCTTCTTGCTCGACCATCCTCCCCCCCCCACACCCACGACCAAGCCCTGTCCTTACATATCACTAGGCCTAGCTTGGAGCTCAGTCGTTGTGACGATTGCGGGCCTCATCCACCAACCTTCGGCCGCGCCCCCACGCCTATTGAAATCACAAGTCTCGCCCGGCACGTGGTCGTATTTTGTGTTGCATTTTTCACACTGCACCAAAATAGGAATATCTTCTCTTTCGCCTTTTGCATATAGAACATAGGACACCATACTTTTCTCCCTTTAGAATTGTTTTTGCTTATTCGGAAAAAAATTTAGACAATATCCTCTGTCATATTGATCAACCTGTGTTGTCTTACTAGCTAGTTTTTACTAAGTTCTCCAACAGATGCTCATGGCTACAGTTTCAAAGCTGAAGGATTTGGTGATTGGGCAGCAGGGTTGCAAGGTGTATGGCAGACTCATTTCCCTTCGGGAAGCAAAAAATTTGAGATCCATAGCGTCTAATCCATTTATTAGCATCGATGGCCTCCTTCTTGATGAAGATGTACATAGCTTTTTGTCCCTTTATTTGTTTATTCATTGCTATTCATATATATAGCCCTTTCCAGGTAATTGATCAGATTGACATGTATCCACCACTAACACTACCACCATTTATATTGATGCATGGGTAGACTCTATCATTTCGACCTTCATCATGCAGGGTACCAAGATGCAGATAACAATCCCTAAAATATGTGCAGCCCAATTTCGTGGACAGCTCACTCAGGGAGTTGTGTACATGATAACAAATGCTGACATTGTTAATGCATTTGCCAAATCATACATCTACCTATGTGCAAAACATATGCTTCAGTTTAGTATTGCCACAAAGGGGCATCACCTCCAGTCCAGAGGAGTAGATATATTGCATCACAATTTTTCTTTTTGCAGCTTTGACAATATCTCAAGCTATGATGCACCCACAAACCCTCTTGTAGGTATCTCTTCTGCCTACCATTTGTTGTGCTCATTATTTATCCATATGTTGACTTTATTTTTCCCTTTTTGTATCACAGACTTTCTTGGTGTCATAAGCTATGTTGAACCTCATGACTATGCTTGCTCCTCAACCAAAAAACACAGACAGATTGACATACGAGATGAGATGTGTGTGCTCTTCCCATAGGATCTACCTTGTGTTCTTCATTGACATGAACACTTTCCATAATATATGTTTCCAACTAATTGGTCTCCCTTATCTTTTCATGCATCGCTTCTAGCGAGCAATCATAGAGTAATTTTATGGGAAGAACATGGAGAATAATTTGATGAACAATCTATTATTGTAAAGAGCCATGACAATATTGTTATTGCAGTATTTGCAGGCCTTTGCATCCGACGATACATGGGTTCATTTTTTTCCCTTACTGCTTCTTAGTCACTCTACTTTGACGTTTAACATGATTACATTTTGGTTACATAAAATCTTCAGGTCAATCATAGGCATTGTCAACATCAGC
Source organism: Pharus latifolius (assembly GCA_019359835.1). Classification (NCBI taxonomy): domain Eukaryota; kingdom Viridiplantae; phylum Streptophyta; class Magnoliopsida; order Poales; family Poaceae; genus Pharus; species Pharus latifolius. The sequence goes on from CM033325.1 coordinate 39,658,755, forward strand.
CACTCAGATATATATTGACCTTGACATCCCTGAAGTCACCGAATTCCATTCAAGGTTTTTCAATTTACAGCCCCTTTTCTTCCACATGTTTACCTTTTCTCTTTATATCAATGCATCATCGCACAGAATACCTCCTTACATTTTTTCAATCAAGTAATCTGCTTTCCCACCTTCTTTGTTTGACAAGGTATCAATGGGAGAAACCGATCCTGCAACTTCAATTGCCACAACCGCTGCAGCAACATACATTAGATATCGTTGTCAAATGCATATGCTTACTGAGATTGCCAACATGCCATTGTCAGATTTCCAGGTATGGTCTCTGTGCCACATAATAAACCGTTCCACACTAGACTTCAACAATCTACGCTATGTACTACAAAACATTTTGCCATTATTATGTACTCTAACCTGCTTCCAATGAATCAAGGGAGGAGTTAGATACAGCTGCATTGCGTCTGTGTCCCAAATGATTCCCGGAGTCGGTTGGTGGTACCCAGCATGCTATAGCTGCAGAGTTGGCTACCACACAATCCCATCTATCCCACAGTGCTTAACTTGCCATAGACCTGGAAAACCTGTTGCTGCGTTAGTGCCTCATCTTATTTTACTCACTATTTGTCATTGATTTTGTCTCCGTATCTCATATTTTTCCTATCTCATACTACAGATACAAACTTCCCCTCACCCTAATTGATGGAGCCAGCTCTCTAGATGTTCTTGCTTTCTCTTACATTGCTGAACAACTTGTTGGCCGCATAGTCGATGAGGCATCGCAAGGCATGAAGATTAGTCCACGCCATGTGCCTATACTCTTGTCGCACTTGACGACTGAACCAGCAGTCTTCCACATATGAATCAATGAGAAACAGAATATGGACTATTCTATTAGATATGTCATCAGGAAGGCATCCCCCATTCCACAGACTCAAGTTTCGCTATTACTCCCACCCTCCAGCATCACACCCACTGCAGCACATCCAGCGATTGAACTAGCACAAATAGCTGCCACAAAATCTTGTACGCCATAGCATCCTACAGTCGCCATCCAGATAGGTGAGGCCTTTGCAAGTATCTCCCTCGTGTCTTCCCTGCACATGCCTCAGAGGTCACACAATTTTATTCAATGCATTCATTACTAAACCATTGTACACACTAACCCATCCGTTCACCCAATCATTTGCAGCACCTTGGCTCCAGATGTTATGCAGCTCTCACAATCACCACTATCTGACTCAACTTCATCCAGTGCCTCTGTTCACTACAACTCACATGATGCGTCATCTTTAACACAGGACATTTTTTCACCCAGAAATGCCACACCAAGGTATTACATTGCTTCCGCTCCAACATTTATTAGTACTCATGATCATTTCACCGAATAGACGCTTCCCTATACCAGTAAAAATCCAATCAGAAGGGTTATTTTCCCTGAGCATGACGCTAAACATCAAAAGAAAAAGTGCCAGCTCTCTTTCTTCTATTTTTGACAACCATACCTTCTGCAAAAAAACTATATTGACAGTATCTTATCACTGCAGCCCTGCAGACTTGGGTTCTCACAGTTGTTCACACCATGGGAGTCCCACCAATGATGCATGACACAACCTTCTAAGATGATTTCCTTCCAAAAAACCAAATGCTGCTACCACTGTTCTACCAAACATATACTAATCTGGTCGTTGCGTACATGTACGACACAGCTGCCTTACTCACTAATATCGCCTCCCACTCTTCGGCTGTCATGGACTGAAAAATGATGCCTCCAACAATCCGCCTGTGGAAAGTTTTTGGACCTCATGGCTCTCAATCATAATCCCCACCCTGTGTTCATCCATGATACACAGTTTCCTCCAGCCTACAATACCCTGCTCAGTTTGACATTATGCCACTGCTCCATCTGCTATACAATGAACATCATACAAAGGAGCGTCTGCCACACACAGCAAAAAAAAAACTGACCACGACATCTCAAAAATTGTCCCACAAAAATTATCCCCAGCTTACTGCCAATGCATAGCTGATCTGCTCTTTGCCCTAGAAATATACACTGGCAAAACACAGAACACATTGCCTGCTTGCCCAAACCATCTCGACCCAAAAACGTCCAACGACCAATGTAGCATCAACCCTACTCATCCCACCACGACCAGAAAAGCTTGCCAATTTGCTACGATTGAGACAGAACAAAACCGACCGAGACACACACAATTTGCCCCAAAAAAAACTGATGCAACCAATGTAAAAACAAAACACCCAATTTTGGTAGAGCAGAATACAAGGATGCTCAATGATGCTGATTCGTCCAACTTCACAAAAAACAACCACCAAACCTAAAATTTACTGCGAATATACAGAAAACATTACTCTCAACACACACCCAGTCTGCTTCCTCCACTGATGCTAATTCGACAAAAACACACACAATGCCACCAACGCACAAAGCAAGACCACTGAATTCCCAGATGCAGAATGTAGGCAACATAAAAACCGCTCACCGAGCCAAATAGAAAACACCCGCTAGCACGGCTGCAGCCACACATCTAACCAGTGCCACTGTTTCCTGCTGTGGAGCTCTTTTACACATTTGATCACACCCTAGCCTGCCGATTCACCCAACCAAAACAAAAATTTGACCATGATAAACAAAGAGGCAGACACCACCGCTTTGCCCAGACATACAGCCAATGAAGCTCCAACATATTTCCGCGCTTCTACAACAACAAGACCTGTTGATTCCGCACGATGGCTAGCATGTGATCACCATAAAGAAAACAAGCTGCCTACTTCCCCTACAACCACAATGCAACCATCATAAAAAACAAGATCGACCAAACAAAGTATTCCCTATTGTGCACACAATTTGCAGCACACCGAAATGTCACAAAAACACAGCCTTTGCCTTCCCCAAAAGCCAGCATTCCAATTCGTGCACCGCGCACCATCTTCATTCAACTGCACCGCTCCTGCTGTCCATTCACTTATTTCTGCAGAAATTCTATTCAGAAAAACATTAGAACAACTGATTATCAAAATCATGCATGTCTAACTTAGCCATCTACTAAAGAAACCTCCGGCTGTCATATCTTCCAAAATCACTTCATCCTCTATAGCATCAAAACTTTTCTCAAAATCTGATTACAACAGAACTATTTACTACCTTTTGGCTATATACATATGTATGTACTCATTTATGAAAACTTCCCTCAAAATCTGATTTGAATAGAAGTATTTACTACTTTTTGGCTATGCACATATGTTTATACATAATCTACCAAGTTCTGCTTTCAAGTCTACACCACAATAAATTAATAATCAATTTGGTCGTGCTTCTATGCAATAAGACCACAGCAAAAACTTTACAGCTAAAAACTTATCCTTCATATTAGACCGATTAAATTTTGTTTCCTTAGAAACCATTACTACCAGTTGTACAAAATTCATAACAGAATTAAAAACATCTAATTCGATAATTACCTTTAGTCCTCCTTTCTTTTGGTTCCCATCTGATTTGATAAGACTGTAATCTCCTATCATTAACCAACCTGCGTGAGATCAACTTAGCCGAAACACCACATAGTTTTCCCAAACTTTCTAAGAGAGAACCAACAAAGGCCTTAAAATGTTTATATTTCAAACTTGGTCTACCACCCCTTCGACAACCTTCATTAGAAACAGCCAACGGCTCCTTCTTCAGACACAAATGGTTAGTGGTCAAAGATTTGCCAAAAAACTTTTTCTTACTTTTAACCACCAACGACGACTGCATTCCAATAGAACATCTTGACGCTTTTGAATTAGACATGCTAAGAGAGGAACTTAATAACCTTTTAACATGCCTCCAACCAATGACTAAGCTTTTAAGAGAATAAAGAAGCGCCTTCTTATAACTGACATCTGCAATATAATCATCAGAGGAAAACTTTCTAACCGACACCATCAAAAACTCAGAATTGCTAGGCAGAGATGGAGAACTTGTCGATTCCTATGGCGTTGCATTCCATGCTGCCCAGCCTTCATCCACTGGAGGCTCGGGAGAAACAGCATCCCATACTGGATCTCCCTCCATATTAAAGTCACCCTGATCTTGACCATCATCATCATTGTCATTGTTGTCGTCATCGTTAGGGTTAATGTCGTCAGCCAACCCAATATTATTATCGTCATCTGCCGGAGGATCAAGATCCTCAGGGTCATCTTCGTTCCCATTTTGTGCTCCAGTTTGACGTGTGCAGTAGATAACAACTTGCAAAGTCCAACTTGATCCCAGATTTTCATCTGCTTCACTGATTACTAGATAACAAGGGATATGAATTAAATCAGTCACTAAAGACTTAATCAACACATGAGATCTATCGCTATTATTCTCAAAGCCCTTGTCCCACTCTTTAAGTTGACCGAACAATGAAACAGTCTTAGACAGATTATCAAAATACCAGAAATCCAGTGGATAATTTAGTAACATTAACCAAACAAAGTGGTTAAAACTCTTCCTTCTATAATTGATGCCTTCATTATGTCTTACTAAAAATAAGAAATTCATCTGCAACATGAACCAGCTCATCCAATATAAAATCTCTGTCTATAGTTGAAGCAAAGTGAACCATAGCAAAAGCAGCCCCAAGAGCTCATCGACTAACTTATACCGCCATACCTCTCTCATCCTGGAAATAGTTTTCCACTATTTCAACCACGTTGTTCACCTCTGGCCACAGCTTCATTCGATTGGCATCTTGTCATCACGGAGCGGGTCTTGAGAGGTCTGTCGGGGACAATAATCTCTTCGATATGATGTCTCACGAACGGAATGGCATCAATTCAAACATTAGCCATAGCACTTTTTGAAGCAGTTAGCCCAGTACAAAGGAATCAATCTTATAAAGAACTGCTGCCCCTTTGAGAGATGGTGATAGTGGAAGAAGATGAAGTGTTGTGCATTCTTCCCGAGGCTTTTAGTTTGTCGAAGAGACCAAACAGGAACCTCGTTCGAAGTTTCAATAATCGAAAACATTAATGACTCTGCTTCCCACTAACATAGGCTAATACATGAATGCGAACCGTCGACTTTGAAAAACGCGCACTTCATAGAGCACCCTTTGGAAATTGACCTTGATGGCCTTCCATAGCTCGACCACTTCTTCCAAAGTACTACCCCGACCACTTCTTTTGTCCTCCACAACCACATCTTGCCCACGATGACTAGTTCTTCTGATGATACTACCGGTTCACCTTTGAACTTATACAGCAATGAACACTTCTTCTACCAATACACCCGATTTCCATTTACTAAATCCAAGGGCTCTTTTACTGATGCAGCCATGATTTTTCACTATCATGCCCTACTCTATCCTTTACTACCAAACAATTTTACTCACACACGCACCTTTGTACTGATACTCCCAGCAATCAAGTACTATACTGCATTGATCACGTCTTTCTGTGCTGCAGCTAACTTTGTTTGATGATTCCCTCACTTCTTTTCCTGTTTCGACCAAAACCTCAAAATACGCCCACCATACAAAATACCCCAATCATACGCACCGCTAATTTCCCCACACACTACACAACGACCAGTAAAGCACGAGCATCACCTCCGAAAATTGCTTCTGACACAAGAGCAAAATTACCACTGCCTCAACGACAACTTACTGTTCCCATCAAAAAACGCATAGTGACATTCCGACAACACACATACTCATTCGCCACAAAAAAGTATTTACTCATTTGGCCAACCCTAACCACGGCCATAGGCGTGGCATAAAAACAAACAACACATCTACTCTCGACCCGCAAAAAAATTACTCCCAAGACAGACGCAATTTACTGCTTCGCTCATCGACCAAACATGCCCATGTGACCACATACTATGCCCACCAAAATAAAAACAAAGCAAAATATTTGACCACTAAATGCCCAACAACTGCTTCCATCACAAACACACATTTACTGATTCGGCCACAATCCGCCATGTGCAATACAGAGATAAATGTAGTGAAAAACAAATACTAACACCGCACAAACACAGCTGCTAATTCTCCCAACTGCAACCACGACCATCGCAAAATCAGTTTCATTGTCCCAAAATTTTTTTCTGACTAAAAAAACACAGCACATTTACTACTGCCGTGTAGGAAAATTACTGCCAATACACAGGCAATTTACTGTTTCAAATAATGGCTGAGGACGCACATGCGACCTCATACCATGCTACGACCATAAAACCAAAGCAGTGGATTCGACCTCTTAACAACAAGTATCACTTCGCACAAATATTGCCAACATAAAAGAAAATTATTGCCAAGACCAAAGCAATTTACTGTTGCCGCCTCAGACATTTGCCTATGCTAATTCGAATAATTCTTTTACAGCGGCCCCCAATATTTTTCCTGACTATAAAACAAAACAACAAATTTGCTACAGTCACACAAGAAAATTACTACCAATACAGGAGTAATTTACTATTTTCTGCAATGACCAGCCACGAACATGCAACTAACATGCCAAGCTACACACAAAAAAAAAAAGGAGCAACAACTTCAACCACAAAACGTCACATCTACTGCCACTACCCAACAAAATTACTGCCACCCAAAAAACAGTTCACTTCTTCGACCGCAAAACGCCCATAAACAACACAACCACAAATGAGCTGATCCGAGCAAACCCAACCTGACCACGCACGCTTGAGCAACATAAAAACAAAACAACACATTTACTACCCATCCACCAAAAAAATTATTGCCAAGCCAGCCACCATTAACCATCGACCAAGGACGACTATTCCACCACATACCATCCTGCGACAATAAAAATAACAAAACATCAGATTCCACCTCCTAACATTGAGTATGATGTCAGACAAATACTGTCAACACACAACAAAATTACTGCCCACACTAAAGTGATTTACTGTTCCAAAGTTAGATATTTGCCTGCTGAATCGACCAATTCTTTTAGGCCTACGCCCAAGATTTTTCCTTGACTAAAAAACAGAACAACACATTTACTACTAGCACGCAAAAAAATTAATGCCAATACAGGATATTTTTTATTAATAATCCAAAATAAAAAATAATTGTAAAACTGATCCACAGTTTACCGAAATTGTAAAAATGATCTGGTTGAGTGTGATAAGTCAATTATCGCGGTCTGAAACCGCGATAGGACGTGACAGAAACCTTTTTCTCACCCCATCCGCGACAGAAACTAGTAGAGTGGTCGAGTCTACCGCTCGATCACTCGATCAGTTCCTATCGCGGATGGGGTGGGAAAAATATTTTTGTCGCGCTTGTGAGACGTGATAAGTACTCGATTCATTCTATCGCGGTTTCAGACCGCGATAATTGACTTATCACACCCAATCAGATCATTTTTGCTATTTCGATAAACTGTAGGTCATTTTTCTAATTATTGTTTATTTTGAGTTATTAATAAAAACTGTTCGCCAATACAGAGGTAATTTAATGTTTCGACCAATGCCAAAAAACGACCTTGTGACCAACATTCCAATGTACAAACATAAAAAAACAAAATAGTAGTTTCGACCACTACACTTCAACAATCAGGTCAACACATAAGAAAATTACAGCCAACACAAAAGTAGTTTACTGCTCTGACCAAAAAAAGTCATAGACACCACAAAATACAAATTAGCTGATTCGACCAAACCTAGGTCGACCACGCCCACGCGACCAGCATAAAAACAAAATAACAGATTTACTGCCAAGGCATAAAAAAAATTACTGCCACATCAGCCACCATTTAGTATCCACCAAACATAATCATCCAACCACATACCGTGCTACCACCATAAACACGAACCAGCAGATTCGATCTCTGAGCACCAACCATCACATCATACAGATACTGCCAATACACAAGAAAATTACTGCCAACACCAAAGCAATTTACCGTTCTGACCTAAAACATTTGCCTTTGCTCATTCAACCACTTCTTTTACAGTTGCCCCCAAGATTTTTTTCCTTGACTAAAAAAGAGAACAACATATTTACTCGTACTGTGCAAGAAAATTGCTACCAATACAGAAGCAATTAACTGTTTCAACCACCGACCAAAAACGACCATGTAACCAACATAACAAGCTACAAACATAAAAAAACAAAAGAGCAACTTCAACCGCTGTACCTCAACAATCAGAGCGCACAAATGATGCCAACATGCAAGAAAATTATGGCCAACACATGATCACTTTACTGCTTCCACAAAAAATTGTCATAGACAACACAAACACAAATCAACTCATTCGACCAAATCTGACGCAATCCCGTGCACACAACCAACATTAAAAAAACACACCAGATTTACTGCCAACACACAAAAAAAATTGATACCGACCCAACCACCTTTTACCATCTACAAAACACAACCATGCCACTAGATGTCATGCTATGACCATAAAAAAACAAAACAACAGATTCGACCTCTAAGCAAATTTACTGCTAATACAAAACAACATATTCGACCTCTAAGCAGATTAACTGCGAGGATGCAATAAAATTACTGTCAATACAAAAGCAATTCACTATTTGCCCCAATGACCAACGACAAGCATGCGACTAAGATACCAAGCTACACACATAAAAAGCAAAACAACAACTTCGACCACTAAGCAACAAATTTACTGCCACCGTGCCAAAAAATTGCTGCCACCACAACAAAAGGGGGCTACTGTTTCCACAAAAAACAGCCATAAACAACACGAGCACAAATGAGCTGATTCGATCAAATCCAACCTCAGCATAACTATTGCTTCAATACCTGCGACAACACGCGGACATTCTCCTAGTTAACTAGACAATTGTCCACCTTGAAAACAGTCCTATCAGAAAATCAACTGTCCAAGTCAAGCATTTAGTTGAACGTGACAAAATTGGAGGTTCATTCTTTCATGAAAATTAAATTGACAATTTTTTTCACTCAATTTTACAAGGTCAATCAGTGTATACGTATCAATCTTCCAATCAAATAGTCCATGAAAAATACACCGACAAACGATAACACACATGATCGATAGCAAAGTAAAGACACACACAGACACCACAGTTCAAGTGCCACAATGCACTATTAGGAGTAACATATAATTCATTTTGTTAAAGCCAACAAACAATCTTTCAAGTTTTTTCAAGTTTATAAGTACATATTAGTTATCAAACATTTATGCAGAAAATTGAACCACATTTTCCCAGAAAGAACATTGAAGTTGATGATACAATTGGTGAACCCAACACATGCAGAAGAGCATTTCATTTTGCCTGCCTAACTCTGTTCATGCCCCTTGTTGATGAGGAATTTGAAGTCTATTTTTCTAGTACTAATTAATTCTGGAGCAAGTTCCTCAAGGAGCAGAGCAAACAAGCAGGATTTCTCATTAGGTTTGGGCCTCTGTTGCTCCATCTCTAGCATCTACTTAGGTTTATCTGTAAGGGTGACTAAGGATTTCACAATGCCGGGACTGATTCTGTCAGCAAGGGCTCCTTTCTCAGAGATCACAAACGATTTCTCCTTGACAAAGCTCTGCAGTTTCTTTGTGTCGTAGTCTAGACGCTCCTGGTCTGCACCAATAGGAAACAAATGAAGAAAGTGCAACTCATCGGTATTCATCTCATAGTTGGTTAGGCCTATGAAGATTAGTTTTTGTGTGAAGATTGATTACTTCAATAAAATTTTCTTACAAGCTTTAAGATAATTATGAAAAGGTCAACATCATCATAAGATCTCAGATATTTATTTCATAGTTTGCATGTGAAAAAAGTACAGTAGGTAACTGCAGGAAATAAACAATGCCTTCCATTTGATAGTTCAGAAAGTTTTATCTTTCTAATTTTGGTCGGTCCTTTCCACTTGCAATTAATTATTGGTAGATATAATGAGTAAATTGACAATTGTAATAAACAAGTTACTTCATTAAACTGCACATATGATGAAATTAAAAAGAAAAACTTCACTGTACTTCAAATTAGAAGGTAGGATATTTTACTCAATATATCTATTGAACCTGCTGTGGACGTGAGGTGAAATGACAATTCCTATACAAATAGATTGTTTGGTTCGAGAAAAATACCTTTGTCCAGAACAGTGTGTGCTACATGAAATGGAACACGAGCAAAAATATCAGATCCTGGAAACATTAGCCAAGTATGTTCTTTGGGATCATGTTTCCCACATGTGGGGCATATCTCCTTCACAAGCTGCTTGGCCGAGGCTCCTTCCATCTCCTTCATGATGACCTCAAAGGGTAATGGCACACTAGTTTTGGTTGTCCTGGCCTTTTTTCGGAGGGCTGTCAGGGCCTCCCTGTTAGCATTCCTCATCTTGTCATTTTCCACTAACTGATCATTGCAGTAAAATACATCATTAATGAATCAAATAGATAAAAAAGGAGACTTATCAGGAAGAATTGGGCAACAAATACGAACCTGATGTCTTGCCAAAAGAAGTTGCTCTGCATCAGTTTCAATGTCAACTAGAGCCTCTTGAAGTTGCTTCATGTTGGGATCCATTAGAGAACTGCAAATTAGTTATCAGAATGTAAGTTAATTACCTAAACAGAACACCACCTTCTGTATATTACATAGTTATGCTTAATTATAATACCCCAGACTATATGTGAAGTTCCTACTTTCTAGCAATGCCATCAATTTTATGACAGAAGCAACAACAAAGTACAAAAAGGCCAAATCTACAAAGAGTTTAACCAATACAACTTGCACAGTTGTACTTGGAAAATAAGAACAATAAACCACAAAAACATAAGAAATTAATAAAACAGATACATCATGTAAAACTATAGCTAACTAATAGAACATAAACAATAACCACGATGCATTTTGGCTGGATGGAAAGCTATAGCTAATTTCATGCAGGATGGACTATAGAAAACTGTTGGCATACTCCTAGTGGTATTTGGATCATATTACCAACAGACAGCTAGCTACATCCAAATCATTTTTGCCGATTGATGTTACTGAGAGCATATGCCTGACCCTGAATCTTGTGAACTTCTGATAATATGCTTTTCCCTCTTCTTATTTTCTTGAGAACCCATTTTCCCTCTCCCATGTTTATGTTTAAATAAAATATTTGAAGTTTGCTTTTTCACACTCATCCTGAGATTAGGAGTTAGAACTCTTAAGCATATCTCCATTGAACAATCATGGGATCTCTTCGTACTACCAACAAATACTCCAAAAATATGCATATAGTAAGAAAACATCTCCACAAAATCTGATGCGTGTATCAAACCCCATGTTTCTTTCAGATCAACTATTTGTGTTATGACTTACAAACTAGCTGGCAAATTAGTGTCACAGTTTTCACTTGTCAGTAATACTCAGCTTGTCCACCTTCAAACTAATTGCCCAATGCCGAAAAAAACAAGCTCCAAAATATATAAGCCATTTTGCGAACAGCAAGAACTAAAGCATCCCAAGGCAGAAGTATTTTTTTGGTCTATATGTGCTGCCCCACATCACTCCCCTCTTTATGCTGCTTCTTCGCTCAAATTTGTGCTCATACCTGATACTTATACTTATCCCTCTTTGTTATGAAATCCGATAAATTTTAGGCAGCACGTATTTGAATTTCAAATTGCAAATACGTGAACTAGGGGGAAATTGAGGGATTCATATCAACGCATTGCACCAAAAGGATCAGATGGAAGTGAACATTATCTTCATTTGATCTTTATCAGATGTAGTAGTTTCAGTTTCCAGCAAACCCAACTCAACTTCCATCAGATATCAAACTAGAACTACGAACTTTTTTAACATCCACACACACATGAACCAATCTGAACCAGAAATTTGCTGTTCTACCGGAGCATTGTAAATCTAAAAGAAAGAATTCCAAGGTCTGCCCCAAGACATCACCAAATTTTGCAGCACAGAGACCGATCGCGAGATGGAAACCTAACATTCCAAGTCGAAACATGTAGAGAGGGAGGGAGAGGGGTGGCGTGAGATGGGACCTTACGAGGGGAGAGGAGACGGGGTAGTAGGAGCCGCCGCCGCCGCCGCCGAGAACGTCGCTACTGCACCCCCCCTCTCTCCTTGGAGCCGTCGGGTGTCCGGGAGAGGAAAGTCTTACCCTTTTTAGGGCGGGTTTGGAGCTTCAGCTTCGGCTCCTGATAAGCTCGTAAGCTCAGGACCAGCCGAACAAAGCTTTATGCTAGAAATGACTAAGTTAGAGAAGCGAGGATTAAGCTTCACAATTCAAAATAGAGTTAAGTTTATTTGAAAATTCCCTCCTACAGCACTTTAATAGAGGTTTAATTACATCCAAGTTCTTAAAAATTCTGAAAAAATTAGGGTATGTAGAGGATGTAATGTTATGGAACTGTAAAATTTTGTGACCCAACTTGACCACATATGAGAAAAAAAAGCTGAGTTTTTTAAGTTACAAATATATATTCAGTCTTTTTTTTTGTTTTTCCCACGTTTGGTCATACTTTGTGATGAAATTTTATAAGAATCCATAATATGCTCTCTACTATGTTCTCTAATTTTTTCAGAATTTTTGAGATATTAGAGATAGTCAAATCACTATTAAGAGTAACTATTCCTAAGAGTAATGAGTGCGCGTCCTCTCTCTGTATATATTTTCATCATATATCGTTTACTCTCAGGGCTTGTTTAGGTGTTAGGGGGAATTTTTATCTGACCAGAATTTTTGGTAATCCAAAAATCCCCCAGGAAAAAAATACTACCGGTAAAATAATCCCTACCTGTGTTTGTAAGAAACAGGATAAAAATCCTAGCTATCCAAAAAAATTCTAAAAAATAAGCAAAATTTTGAAAATTCGAAAAAAATATACCATTCTTCAGAAAAGAAAAACATGTCAATATTCATTACCATACCAAAATATACCATCAATCTCAGCATACACAAAAATTGTGTAACTATTATTACATATTTTTCATGCAACTTATAAGACCACTAGTGTCTACTGAAAAGTGAAAATCAGCTCAAGCATGATAACATGACCTTTACCAATGATGGCCAGAGACTGCAACGCAAATAGAATATTATAAAAACTTTAGTCGAAAATCAAATGCAATCTTCGAAAAAGATTATAAAAACTATGCAATGCAGCTCACAAGCAGAAGCCAAAATAGATGAAGAAAGCTTTTAAAATCTCTGTCATTAGAGAGAGGAACTTCAATTTGACAGTAACAACAAATTGATTCAAAGAGAACTTCAAAGCAATATTGTTTGGTTACTGAAAACACTTTCAGTCAACAGTCAGATAAAGCAATTCAAGCTAGAAACTATCACCTGGAGCAACAACACAGACATAAAGTTGTAATCAAGAATAACTGAAATTTAAATTCAACAGCCTTATTCACACAAGAAAGATCAGATTAGAAATCACTATAATAGCTCGGACAAGATCTCACAGATTAATGAGTTTGATAACTCAAGTTTAATAGCAACCCAGAAGATAGCACTACAATCTACACACAAAATTATTCAAGACGCAACTATTGGTTTATACAATTCACAGACATAGCTTTAAGCACTGAAGAAATATCTGCAGAATCACTAGAAATCATCACACAGAGAACCAATTAGAAGCAAGGGTTATTGGAATCAATCTCCAGCACCTCAGTTCTTGATCATCTCACAAATGACAATAGAAGAATGAGCCAAACAGGAGTTAAACACAATGCTGATCACTACTAACAACAATATAAAATACTTGCTCACTCAACTCCAAACCTAGATCACTGAAGACACATAGAAGCTCAAAAACATATTGAGGCTAGGGCATTCAGCATCTACATATTCCAACATCATACAAATCAACAGAGAAAATGAAATACTCATAGGAAGCAATTGTCTTAAGTTGGAATTTGATTAAACACAGAAGTTAAGATTTAATCTGTGAACCATTTCAATTCTATATGTTACAAGGATCAATGCATCTCATACATCTCATGCAGTTCAATCAAAATTCAAGAACAAGGGAAAGAAGCTACTGTTCGATTGTTGTTGTCGTTGCCGTGGTCAAATTGAAGTTGCAGAGCTCGTAGGATTTGAGGCCGTGGTTGGTAACACGTCGGGTGCTGCACCAACCTCTGCATCCACCCACACATACAATCCAATCACACACACAAAACTAGCCATCCAACCAAGAAACCGCATAGAGAGGAGATCTGAGACATATACAAAGATATAGATACCTTGTCGTTGATGCTGGAGAGCTGGAGCTGGCTGATGAAGAAGGATCGTGGAGATCGTTGATGCCGGAGATCGTGGAGATTGGGGGTGAGAAGCAACAGGGGAGATTGAGAAGGAAGAGAGAAGAAGAAGAAGAGAGGGAGAGCGGCGAAGGCGGGAGCCGAGGGTGCAGATCTGGTCTATGGTGGCGACCGTGGCTTGAGAGCAGAAGTGGTGCTCGGGTGCACCAGATCAGGAGGATCTGGTAGCGACGCGCGAAGAGGGAGGTGGAGGGTGGCGACACGGGCGAGGAGGAGCGCAACTTTGGCTACACGGGCGAGGAGGCGACGCGTGGCGAGGTGGAGGGCGGCGATGCGGGTGACGAGGTGGAGCGATATGGGCGAGGAGGACGACCCGAGAAGACCAGGCTTGATTTCCGGGCCTCTAACCCAAAATTTTCAAACCATCTTAGATTGGTTTCCTGGCTCCTAATCGTGGGCCATTCAAACTTATTCCTGAATCTACTTAAGATCCTAATTTTAACTCACGAAATTCACCCAGATTTAGGTCAATTCCTGGGTTTCCAAACAGGCCCTCAATAGTGTTTTCTCCCGCTATCTTAGTTGATGAATGGTTTTATTGAGATTGGTGCCCTATATACTAATATTTGTATAATTCGTGTATTTATTTTTATACGTATTTAATGCTCCATAACACAATGTTTTTTGGTATAAAAAATTGAGCTGGTTGAATAGGGAGTAGAACTTTTTAATAATAATGACACACAATTGTAGAGTAATAAACTGTTGCATATATAGTCTAATATATCCTATTTAATATCTCCTACTCACCTTTTTCTCTTCCTAACTTTTGTTATTCACAATGGAACTCTCTCTCTCTACCTTTTCATCCACAAGCAAAAATCTCTTCAACTTCTACCACCAGAAATTCCGTCCACCTCTCTTTTTCCATTTACTCACAAAAAAAAAATCTCACAACCCTTCTCATGAGTTAAGCATATTTTTTCCCTTCTTTTGAAAATTTTTAGCCATCATCCCATATTGCGCTCACAAAAATTGACGATGATAGACACAGAGATTGATGAGACGGGCTCACGGGGCACGGCGGTGGCCTCATGTGGTGCATGGGATGGCGGCCTTATACAGTGCCTCTTCTTTTGCCTTTTATTTTTCTTTTCAAAATTTTAGTGAAGGTTTTTTTAGTGTTTGTTACTAATATTACAAATTCTTGGGAAAGTTGTTGGGATTATGTGTGTATTTTTGTTATACTTGTGTAAATTTTCAATTATTTGGATGTGCATTTTTTGTCATCGTGTGTATATTTTCAATTTCATCTACGTACATTTTCATGTATATGTGTATATTTTTTTTCTAGAGTTAGTTGATGATTTACAAATTTTTGAGAGTTTTTTTGTTATTATAAGAGTTTATTATTGAGATTGTATGTGTATATTTTTAGTTACAATTGTGTAAATTTTTCAAATGCAAATCTTTTTCCACCTTTTCCTCTCCCCCTCCAACAAATCTCTTTCCAACCTTTCATCTACCTCCAGCACACTTCATCCATCACTCTCTTCTCATTTTCTCACAAAAATCTCATAATTCTTCTTCTCATGAATAAATCTTTTTTTATCTTTTCTTTATGACGAGGATTAAGACACTTATTTAATTCTCATACTTAGTAAGTGTAAGTTTTTCCACATTGTACTAAGTATTAATCAATAACTTTGGCCAGCTTTAAGTTATTGATTTGACTAGGAAACTTTGACCAGTTCTAAACCTATGATTCGACTAAGTCCAAGCTTGGTCGAATACTCGACCAGATTTAGTCAAAGATAGAGCCCTCACTGAATTTTTGGAGACAGTTCCCCCAACCACTACACACAATCCATTCCAAGGCAGTCTTGCATGGAAATTGCAAGCAACTGTCAAGCAGTTCTTCAACAACCGTTAAGCAGTTCTTTCCCTAACTAGCGTATAATAATTGGTCATCGACCACTATTAAAGAAGAACAAATTGTGTAGATGGGGGCAGGAGATTTTTCCTGAACTGAGGGGAATTTGTAAACTCATTGTAAACATTCAATCTCTTGAGTGATTACACATACAATAAGTAGAGCTATTACTCATCTTTGAGGGTCCGAACTTGTATGAAAACTTTTTCTTCTGTCTAATTCATCACATTTTCGACCACCATACATTGTTCCATCTAAACTATACTTTATGTAAGATCGACAGTCATCAATTGATCATTGACACCTTACAAATCTTTATACATCTTGTGTTGTGCTTGCAAAGTTTGATGATGATAGATGTGAATTGATGCAAAAGTTGACAAGGTAGGCTCACGACACATGGTGGCAGCCTCACATGGTGCAAAGTGATGGCCTCACGCGATACCTCATTTTTTGCCTTTTCTTTTTCTTTTAAGGACTTTGATTAGGTTTTTTTTTTTTCATTGTGGCTGTTATTTGTTTGAGGTTGTAGGTTGTATTTTTGTTATAGTTTTGGGTTTGATCGAAATCTAAAGTTTGGAGAGTAGTATGTGAGAGTTTTCTAGAGTTAGTTACCAAGATTGCAAATTCTTGGGAGAATTTTTGTTCTTATAAGAGTTTGTTGCAAATTCTTGGAGAGGTTTTGTTCTTATATTTTCAGTTGGTGGAAAATTTCAATTATTTGGATATATATTTTGTCGACGATTGGGACTCTGGTCCTTAATCGAACTTACGTAAAATATTAAAAGGAAATGTGAAGCCAATCTAAGGTGAAACTCAAGTAAATTACGGTATCTATGTCAAAGGAAGAGGAATTTATACAGGTTCAGACCCTCTGATGGTGAGTAATAGCCCTATGTTGTAGCTTCTAGGCCCCTATAGAGTGTTTTAATAATTAATGACAACTACAAATGCTATACTAACGTTACCTGCCTAGTTGTATCAAGAAGATACTTAAAAGACAGGTTAATGAAAGGCAAAGAAAGAGCCTCAGGATGAAGAAAGGGCGCATTGATCAAAAAGGCAAAGGTACGGAATAGGGTCTTTTCCTTTTTACCGGTCTAAGGTGATTAGAGAAGAATTTTGACCGGATTTTAGGATAGTTGCCGTACTATTAAGAGGAGCATGTGGTGTATCACAAAATACTTCATCTATGTGCCACAAATCATAAAATCAACTTGCATTGCATACTAGAAGGTCACATCCTTTGAAAATGCTTGTTTCAGCTCATTTCTGCTCAGCAATGTCTCAGTCGGTCTGACCGTATGTTGGACCGGTCTGACCGAATTCACGGACTGACCGATTAGAATTCTCGGACTGACCGACGTTATGTGTTAGTATAGTATATACCTTTATAAGGTCGGTCTGTCCGTAGTTTAAACCTAAGTCAGTCTCCTGGAACTTCATGAACTATCTTTCTGTTGTTTTGAGCTATTACGGTCTGACCGTTTTATCAGACCGGTCTGACCGTGAAATCGGTCTGACCGTGTTTTTGTACTACGGTCTGACCGTATGGCCGGTCTGTCCGTATATATCGGCCTGACCGTATAAGGTGTCCAGAAACTAGGTCGTCTCTGGACAGCTTCACGGTTTGACCGAAATAGGCTCCGGTCTGACCGTGTGTGTGCTTGACAAGGGCCGTTGAGCATTTATTGCGCCTGTTTAATGCCGTTGCAATTGCGGCGGTCTGACCGAGCTTGTGCCTGCGGTCTGACCACCAGGTGATCTTTTTCTCTCAACGGCCTGTAACGGCTATATTAATTGTGGGGGGTATATATACTCCCATGCTCGGCCCTGTTCACAACTTTTGGCAAAATCTTGAGCAGTGTCATCATCCTTGAGAGTCTAAGCTAGTTTCATACACTCTAGGGTTCAAATTCTCGAATTTGTGAGAGTGTGCATTTGAGATCTTCTAGTGCATTGCATTTAGATCATTCAATCAATCTTGTGGCACTAGAAGAAGGCTAAGTGATCATCACCGGCTTGTTACTCTTGGAGCTTGCCGGCTCCTAGACGGCTAGGAGAAGGGTTTTGGAGAGCTCTTCAAGGAAGATTGTGGAGAAGCCTCAAAACGTCTTGTGAAAGGGTTGAGCACACCTTGCCGGAGCGGTAAAGTGCATCCTTAGTGAAAACGAGGTTTGGATAACTCATCACACTAATTCGGCTCAAGATCTAGGTCACTTCTCGAGAGAAGATTGACTAGATAGAGGAGCGGTTAGAGATTTGAGTTTGCCTCAACGTGGATTAGGGGTGATCGGCAAATCACCGAGACCACGGGATATATCCTTGTGTTGGAATTGTGCTTTATTCATATTGTGTTATTTATTTGCTCTCATTATCTATAAATTGTTTGATTAATTGCTAAATTGCTAAAATCGCCTATTCACCCCCCTCTAGTCGATATCCTAGATCCCTTTCATATGTCCTGTTAGGATTTCACTATGTAAATTGAGGTTACAAGAAGAGAACCAAAAATGTTCTTAGATGTACTAAGAACAATCTTGTACTCTTTAGCTTACAGTGTATATTGATCTATTGTGTCTAGTTCTAAAGTATTGTGTCTTGAATCTCTTGCTTGGTCCTCGATCTCTCCCGGTGATCCTCCTTTTATAGCTCGTTGCCGGTCGTTGATTACAGGATTGAAGGGTCGCTGAGAGGCAAACGTGCTCCGGTCATAATGTGCAATTATGCCCGTTTATGATGGCACTTTCTCCTTCTTGTAAGTTACAAGGAACTTAAGGAGCCGAAACATCCAGGTGGCGGTAGTGGTAAAATAGGCTCAACTACTATATATGATTGAATGAGGCTAATCATATAACTCTTGAATGTTTTAACTCTATAGTACGCCAAGGTCGCGTATTAATTACAACAATACATGGCTATCTCCATGTCTTCGATGACCTGGGCGACCTCGGAAAAATATCTCCATGTGCACAGTATTCGTGGGTATGTGAGACCATGATTTCTACGATTTTGGTATTGTCGATATTTAGGGACTGCAAAGCCCGCAGCATCACAGACTGAGACCATGGAATAGGTCATGTTCAAAATATCTTGGACTATTCTATTGTCTCCCTCTTGGGTTCCTGAGATCATAGAGGTAAAAATCTCGTTCTGTAGCCCTTGCGACTATAAAACGGCAAATGTGACTAACTCGGGTTATAATCATCATCACATTTTTTATCCTACGTGTTTACATTTTCTGTTACTACACGTACATTTTGAATTATTTGTATGTACATTTTTAGTTAACTATATGTACATTTCAAATTACTTGTATGTACATTTTTAGTTAACTGTATGTACATTTCAAATTATCTGTGTGCATATTTTATTTATCTATTTGTACATTTCAATTTAAAAATGTGTACATTTTCAATTATATATATTTGCATATTTTGAATCATCTATTTGTACATTTCAAATTATCCGCATGTACATTGGTATTATATTTGAATTATCAACTCCAAATTTAAATTTGGATAAACCATCTAAATTCTAAGAAAATTTTTTTCTTTAAGAAAAATTCAAATTTCCTTTTAAAGAAAACTCCAAGAGTAAACTATTGAAATTAATGTTATGTACATTTACACATATATTGATGTACACTTTCTTTTGTGTTGATGTGCATTTTGTTCTAGTTAATAGAAAAATGACTCTCTCGTATATTTTCACTCTCTTTAAAAAGTTTGAATTTCAACATTGATCTCTCTCTATTTTTGAAATATTATATTCATTATTAAAAGTAAGCAAGTGGACTGACAATACCCCAAAAGTACCTGTATTGTCATCTAGATTTTGTGTGGCTCCAAAAAATTTTTGTTATCCTACAAGCATTGTCCATACCAACTGCAAAGAAGAAGTTGTAGGATCAAGAATGCCGACTAGAGGGGGGTGAATAGGAGGCTTTAAAAACTTTAATTTAAAACAACTTTTGCAAAGAAAGAAAAAATGAATTTAAATTACACAATTAAAATAGAAGAGAATAGATGACAAACACAATATTTTTTCTGAGGTCTCGGAGACTCGCCCGGTCTCCCCTACTCCTCGTTGAAGCACTCAAATGAATGAGTCTTGCTTCAATATCCACAAAGGATATTACTCACTAGTGGTTGCTCCTTGTCCACTCTGGAAAGGCGAGGATCGATGCCTTTTATAATTACGCCGAGTCTCTCCAACAATCTCCGAACAGGAGAGGTCAACGGCCACACCACCAAACCGTCTAGGTAAGGGTGTTCACCAAGAGTAATGAGCAGCAAGGTCTCTCCTAGACCTCCAACACGCACCAAGAAACTCTAAGTATGCAAATAATGCGAACTGAAAACTCGGTGGATCATAAAAGCTTACGACTTGATCAAAAGATCAAGATTTTTATCTCTAAAACAAATACTCAAGTGTTTATAAGAGAGGGATGCTGCTTTTTGTATGAAACACTAGCTCAAAGTCTCTATTTATAGCCCAAATGATCAAAAGAGCCATTGTGCACGAGCTGTGAAATCAACAGTGCAAACTGACAGTCAGTGTGTCAAACTGACAGTCAGTTTGGGTCACGACCATAAAGAAATAAAATCCGTAGTAAACTTAGTTAGCCGTTTGAGGTCATATATGGAAATAAAACAGTGCAAATTGATAGTCAATTTGGGATACTGACAGTCAGTTTCTACCTCAACGGCTGACAAAATTTATGGATAAAACTTTGCTGGTCGTATAAGGAAACTGATATCTCATACTGACAGTCAGTATCACAAACTGACAGTCAGTATCGACCACAAAAACGACCAGATAAAACAGAAACTCAAAACAATCAGTTCGAGGTCGAACCTCATACTGACAATCAGTTTAGGTAAAAAAATTTTGGCTCAAAAAACACCTTTTCTGGACAACTGTCAGTTAACAAAACTGACAATTCAAACGACAGTCAGCATAGCAAACTGACAGTTAGTATGGATAAAAACAGCTATAACTTTTAATCCAGAGATCCGATTTAAGAGTTTAATAGCTTGTTTGAAAGATAATTAAAAGGGCTATCTTTTTGTCAACAAAAGAAAAAGCAGATCTGCCTAGATCTTTCTAGAAAATGAAAAAACTCTTCTGCTGTCAAAAACTTATCTGAAAACTAAATCTTTTCAAAACAAATCCAACCAAAAAGAATGCAATGCAGTAATCTAAGAGTTTCTCGATTTATGTTGGAAATGTAGAGATGACTTGCAACCCCTCTTTATAGTACAGTTAAAACTAAGAAATAATTTCTTAAACCGATCAACCTCCAAACACCGAGATCGGTAAAAATAAATACGCATTTTACCTTAAGTCTTTTGTAGCTTCATTCTTGGCGACCATGCGCTTGTGACCACAGCTCGTGACCTTGGACTTGCAACTTCAGACGACACTGCGACCTTGTGCTTTCGACCTCGGCTCACAATCTTGTGCTTGCGACTTGCAGATCCTCCAAATAGCTTAGATCTCTGCGGCTTTCTACTTGCCGACCTTGTTCTTGCGTCTTTGGCAATACTGCAACCTTAGGAGAAATAGCTTTTAGGTATCTGCATACATATAACTCAAAGACATGATTAGATCAAAAACACTTAATGTTGTCAATAATCAGAATCCACAATAATAGGGGCCTAGATGCAACAATCTCCCCCTTTTTGATGATTGATGACAACAAGTATTTAAATGAATAAAATCAAATGACTCCCCCTAAGTACATGCATAATTAATAGAAATTCAGGAACTCCCCCTAAATGCATGCATATATAAATACCCATATGAGCCATTTGAGATTTGAGAGTGAATCTATAATGATGAATCTATAATGATAGATCATGAGATATCTTAAGAATCTTTCTCCCCAATCTCTCCCCCAAGCATAAACAATGTCTTTAATGAAACAAGAAACTCAAGAATCTCTCCCCCTTTGTCATCAAGCACAGGATAGGAAAATCGGACACTTATCTTAGATCAACTAGCATTTGATATATCAATAATATTCAATTCACTTCTGAGAAAGCAAAATCTACTCCCATTTTGTTCCAATTACATTATGATCCTTGGGTCTTTCTACTAAAGTCCAAACTTCATTTCTAGAAAAATTATTAACTTCATCATGCATAGCATTAACCCAATCAGGATCACTAAGAGTTTCATCTACATGTTTAGGTTCTAGAGATGATATAAAAGAATGATGTTCACAAAAAGAAACAATACGAGAGAGAGTTTGAACACCCCTACTGACATCACCCAATATCTGATCTAGAGGGTGATCTTTGGTGATGGTTTGATGTTGCCTTGGTGCTTCTTCTTGTGTTGCTTCTTCTTGATCTTGCTCTGGTGGATCAATATGAGATGATGATGTAGGTTGATCATCATTCTCAATGTTCTCATCTTCTTGATCATATTTTCTTGGTTTGATATCTCCAATCGTAATGTTCTTCACAGCTTCTTGAAGATCTTCACCTGAATCTTCACAAGAGACTTGCTCCTTTTGTGAGCCATTAGTTTCATCAAATTCTATATCGCATGATTCTTCAATGCAACTAGTATTTTTGTTAAAAACACGATAAGTTTTGCTAGTGGTAGATGTAGGATCGAGGATGCCGATTAGAGGGGGGTGAATAGGAGGCTTTAAATCTTTTCAAATAAAACACTTTTTGCAAACTAGAAGAACCAAAAACAGATTAACAATATATTGCACAATTAAATAGAAGATGTCGTGGTATTGCGAATACCCTGGCAGGTTTTGTGAACGATCCTAGCGAAGATTACGCGGCGCGGGCTGACCGGGTGACCGGTCCTCCCCCGCTGGACAAACACAAGAATTGACATGAGGATTTATACAGGTTCGGGTCCCGGTGGGGGCCCTAGTCCTGTCGGCGTGCTCCCTACCGGAGTCGGCTGGGGAGGCTCTCTCCGGGGGAGAGGCTTCCGGAGCACACCTGTGAGTTTTGGCTATTCCAATAAATGAATCACCTGCTTACAACTGAGGGGTACAAGGGCTATTTATAGTCCCAAAAAGAAGCAAAAAGACCTATCTACCCTGGAAGCCACCGTCGGATTGAGGGGTAGCAACGTCCTTCTCCCGGTCAAACGCCTTGGATGCTTGACAGGTGGTCGCTGATTCCCGAGGCGCTCCTCGCATGACTTGCACGTGATCAACAACCAGAGACTTTACCTTTAGAAGGACGACGAGGACCAGGACACGCACCGGAGGCCAGGTCCTCGGGCCAAAGGTGGCTCTCGGGACCGGCGCCGGAGGCCAGGTCCCGGGAGCCAAAAGGCGGCGCCCGGGGCAGGCCCCGGAGGCCAGGTCCCCGGGCAAATTGCGGCTCCCGGGACGGGCACCGGAGGCCAGGTCCCCGGGCAAATGGCGGCGCCCGGGACCGGCGCCGGAGGCCGGGTCCCGGGAGCCAAAAGGCGGCGCCCGGGGCAGGCACCGGAGGCCACGTCCCCGGGCAAATGGCGACGCCTGGGACCGGCGCCGGAGGCCGGGTCCCGGGAGCCGAAAGGCGGCGCCCGGGGCAGGCACCGGCGGCCACGTCCCCGGGCAAATGGCGACGCCCGGGACCGGCGCCAGAGGCTGGGTCCCGGGAGCCAAAAGGCGGTGCCTGGGGCAGGCCCAGAGGCCACGTCCCCGGGCGCCGGTCCCGGGCGCCAAAAGGCGGCGCCCGGGGCACGCCCAGAGGCCACGTCCCCGGGCAAATGGCGGCGCCCGGGACCGGCGCCGGAGGCCGGGTCCCGGGAGCCCAAAGGCGGCGCCCGGGGCAGGCCCGAAGGCCACGTCCCCGGGCAAATGGCGGCGCCCGGGACCGGCGCCGGAGGCTGGGTCCCGGGTGCCAAAAGGCGGCGCCCGGGGCTAGCCCGGAGGCCACGTCCCCGGGCAAAAGGCGGCGCCTGGGGCTGGCCTGGAGGCCACGTCCCCGGGCAAAAGGCGGCGCCTGAATGTGACGCAACTTACCTGGACTTAGTCTCGCGGAGATTTCCCCCAACAGAAGAGAAAGAGAGAACAAACACAGAGATTTTTACCGAGGTCTCGGAGACACGCCCATTTCCCCTACTCCTCGTTGAAGCACTCGAATGAATGAGTCTTACTTCAATATCCACGAAGGATATTTCTCACTAGTGGTTGTTTCTTGTCCACTCCGAAAAGGCGAGCATCGATGCTTTTTACAATCATGCCGAGTCTCTCCAACAAACTTCGAACATGAGAGATCAACGACCACGCTACCAAATCGTCTAAATGAGGGCGTTCACCAAGAGTAATGAGCTGCAAGGTCTTGTCTAGACCTCCAACACGCACTAAGAAACTCTAAATATGCAAAGATGATGCGAACTGAAAACTCGGTGGATCTCAAAAGCTCACGACTTGATCAAAAGATTAAGATTTTAACTCCGAAACAAATACTCAAGTGTATGTATGAGAAGAGGACTGCTTGGTGTATAAAACATCTGCTCAAAGCGTCTATTTATAGCCTCAAGAATCAAATTAGCCGTTGTGCACGAGCTGTAAAATCAACAGTGCAAACTGACAGTAAGTGTGTCAAACTGACAGTCAGTTTGGGTCACGACCGGAAAGATGTAAAATCCAGGATAAACTTAGCTAGCCGTTTGAGGTCGTATATGGAAATAAAATAACACAAACTAACAATCAGTGTGTTAAACTGACAGTCAGTTTCTACCTCAACGGCTGACAAAAATCACGGATAAAACTTTGCTGGTCATATAAGAAAACTGATATCTCATACTGACAGTCAGTATCGACCACAAAAACGACCAAATAAAACAAAAACTCAAAATAATCAGCTCGAGGTTGAACCTCATACTGACAGTCAGCATGGCATACTAATAGTCAGTTTAGTTCAAAAATTTTGGCTCAAAAAGCACCTTCTTTGGACAACTGTCAGTTAACAAAACTGACAGTCAGCATAGCAAACTGACAGCCAATATGGATAAAAATAACTATAACTTTTAATCCAGAGATCCGATTTAAGAGTTTAATAGCTTGCTTGAAAGATAATTAAAAGGGATATCTTTTGGTCAACAGAAGCAAAACCCAGATCTGCCTAGATCTTTTCTAGAAAATACAAAAACTCTTCTGTTGTCAAAAACTCAACTGAAAAACCAAATCTTTTCAAAACAAATCCAACCGAAAAGAATGCAATGCAGTGATCTAAGAGTTTCTCGGTTTATGTTGGAAATGTAGAGAGGACTTGCAACCCTTCTTTATAGTATGGTTAAAACTAAGAAATAATTTCCTAAACCGAGCAACCTCCAAACACCAAGATCGGTAAAAATAAATACACATTTTACCTTAAATCTTTTGTAGCTTCATTCTTGGTGACCTGGCGCTTGCGACCATAGCTCGCAACCTTGGACTTGCAACCTCGGACGACACTGCGACCTTGTGCTTTCGACCTCGACTCACGACCTTGTGCTTGCGACTTACAGATCCTCCAGATAGCTTAGGTCTCTGCGGCTTTCTACTTGCCGACCTTGTGCTTGCGACTTTAGGCGAAATAGCTTTTAGGTCTCTGCATACATATAACTCAAAGACATGATTAGATCAAAAACACTTAATATCATCAATAATCAAAATCCACAATAATAGGGGCCTAGATGCAACAATCTCCCCCTTTTTGATGATTGATGACAACAAGTGTTTAAATGAATAAAATCAAATGACTCCCCCTAAGTACATGCATAATTAGCAAATATTCAAGAACTTCCCCTAAATGCATGCATATATAAATACCCATATGAGTCATTTGAGATTTGAGAGTGAATCTATAATGATGAATCTATAATGATAGATCATGAGATATCTCAAGAATCTTTCTCCACAATCTCTCCCCCAAGCATTAACAATGTCTTTAATAAAGCAAGAAACTCAAGAATCTATCCCCCTTTGTCATCAAGCACAAAAAGGCGGGAGGACAGGAAAAATCAGACATTTATCTTAGATCAATTAGCATTTGATATATCAATAATATTCAATTCACCTCTGAGAAAGCAAAATCTAGTTTCATCTAGGGGTTTGGTGAAAATATCTGCTAATTGCAAGTCTGTTCTGATATAACTAACATCAATATCCCTTTTGCCACATGATCGCTTATAAAATGGTGCCATATTTCAATATGCTTAGTTCTAGAGTATTGAACGGGATTATTAGCAATTTTAATAGCACTTTCATTATCACACAAGAGTGGCACTTTATCAAATTTAATTCTATAATCCAGAAACGTCTGCTTCATCCACAAGATTTGAACACAACAACTTCCTGCAGACACATATTCCGCTTTAGCGGTGGAGAGAGCTACAGAATTTTGCTTTTTAGATGACCACGACACTAATGATCTCCCCAATAATTGACAACTTCCAGATGTGTTTTTTCTATCAATCTTACAACCAACATAATCTGAATTCGAATAACCAATTAATTCAAAGTTTGCATTTTTTCGGATACCAAAGCCCTAAGTTGGGGTAGTATTTTAAGTACTTAAGGATTCTTTTAATAGCAATCAAATGGCATTCCTTAGGGGCTAACTGAAATCTAGCACATAAGCAAATGCTAAACATAATATCAGGTCTAGATGCAGTAAGATATAACAAGCTACCAATCATAGACCTATAAAGTTTAGAATCTACCGATTTTCCATTGTTTTCCACATTGAGATGTCCATTTGTGGCCATGGGGGTTTTGATTACTTTAGCGTCTTCCATCCCAAAGCGCTTGAGTAAGTCTTTCACGTACTTCTTTTGACTCACAAACGTTCCGTTCTTGAGTTCCTTGATTTGAAGTCCAAGGAAGAAGCTTAACTCGCCGATCATTGACATCTCGAATTCCCTAGACATCATTTCTCCAAACTCATGACAAAAATGTTCATTAGTAGATCCAAAGATAATATCATCAACATATATCTGACAAAGAACAAATCTCTTTCAATCATTTTTGTAAAGAGAGTTGTATCAACCTTCCCAATTTTAAAACCTTTTGATAAAAGAAAGTCTCTAAGTCGTTCATACCAAGCTCGAGGAGCTTGCTTAAAACCATAGAGAGTTTTAGACAGTTTAAACACATGGTTTGAAAATTTTGAATCTTCGAAACCGGGAGGTTGTTCCACAAAAACTAATTCAAATATTTCACCATTTAGAAATGCGCTTTTTACATCCATTTGAAATAACTTAATGTTAAAGCTTGATGCATAAGCAAGAAGTATACGAATAGCTTCAAGTCTTGCCACAGGTGCAAAGGTTTCACCAAAGTCTAAATCTTCGACTTGAGAAAAGCCTTGTGCAACAAGACAAGCTTTGTTTCTAATTACTACACCATTTTCATCTTGCTTATTTCTGGAAACCCATTTTGTTCCAATTACATTATGATCCTTGGGTCTTTCTGCTAAAGTCCAAACTTCATTTCTAGAAAAATTATTAAGTTCATCATGCATCGCATTAACTCAATCAGACTCACTAAGAGCTTCATCTACATGTTTAGGTTCTAGAGATGATATAAAAGAATGATGTTCACAAAAAGAAACAATACGAGAGCGAGTTTGAACACCCTTACTAACATCACCCAATATCTGATCTAGAGGGTAATCTTTGGTGATGGTTTGATGTTGCCTTGGTGCTTCTTCTTGTGCTGCTTCTTCTTGATCTTGCTCTAATGGATCAATATGAGGTGATGATACATGTTGATCATCATCCACTATATTTTCATCATCTTCTTGATCATCTTCTCTTGGTTTGATGTCTCCAATGGTAATGTTCTTCACAGCTTCTTGGAGATCTTTACCTAAAACTTTACAGGGAACTTGCTCCTTTTGCGAGCCATTAGTTTCATCAAATTCTATATCGCAAGATTCTTCAATACAGCTAGTATTATTATTAAAAATGCGATAGGCTTTGCTAGCGGTAGAGTATCGACTAGAAAGCCTTTATCTACTTTTCTCTGACATTTACTACCAAAATTTCTTTTCTTAAGAATGTAGCATTTGCAACAAAAAACTCGAAAATAAGAAACATTTGGCTTGCGCCCAATAAGAAATTCATAAGTAGTTAAATTCAGAAGAGGATGCAAATAAAACCGATTAATAGAATAGCAAGCAGTATGCACAGCTTCGGCCCAAAAGCGAGTAGGAGTGTCATACTCACTTAGCATTGTTCTTGCTATTTCTATTAGTGTTCAATTTTTTCTTTCTACAACTCTATTTTGCTGTGGAGTATAAGAAGTAGAAAATTCATGTTTAATGCCCAAAGAGTTACAAAAATCAACTAGGGTTGAATTAACGAATTCTCCACCATGACCACTACGGATTTTCTTGATGGAAAGTTTGAATTCAGTTGAAACACGTTTTGCAATACTTTTGAAAACATCGAGGGTTTCAGATTTTTGAGAAATAAAGAAAATCCAAGTGTAGCGAGTAAAATCATCAACAATAACAAAACCATAGTGTTACCCCCAATATTTTGGAACTCAGAAGGTCCAAATAAATCCATATGCAATAGTTCCAAAGGTTTGCAAGTTGAAAGAACACGCTTAATTGGATGTGAAGTAGCTACTTGCTTGCCAGCTTGACAATCGCTACAAGATTTATCCTTTTTAAAATTCACATCTTTTAAACCAACAACCAAATCACGTTTCAAAAGTTTTTTAAGTTGATGCATTCCAACATGTGCGAGTCTCCTATGCCATAGCCAACCTTTTGAGGTTTGAGAGACAAGACATGTTGAAAGAGATGCATCTTTTGAATTAAAATCAACCAGATAAAGATTTCCAAAACGAAAGCCTTTAAAGATCAAGGAATTATCTTTTAAACTTTCAACTAAAACTTCTTTCGGATAAAAGGTGAAACAAAATTCAAGATCGCAAATTTGAGCAACGGAAAGTAAATTAAAATTCAGAGATTCAACAAGTAAAACATTTGAAATAGAAAGTTCATTGGATATTGCAATTTTACCCAAGTCTATCACATTTCCTTGACAATTGTCGCCAAAGGTGATTTTTTGGTTTTCTCTTGAGTTGTCTTCTAATGAGGTGAACAACTTCTTGTTACCGGTCATGTGTTCGGAGCATCCGCTACCAAGCGCCCAATGTTTTCCACCGGACTTGTAGTTTACCTACAAAAATAAAAGAATCAAGTCTTTTTAGGTACCCAAACCCTTTTGGGTCTTTTGATGTTAGCGATCAAAACTTTGGGCACCCAGATTGATTTCTTCTTTTTATTTAACATGGGTGCACCAACAAACTTTGCTATTGTATATCCTTTCTTTGACCTTTGAAGCATGTAGCAAGCATCAAAATAATTTGAGGTCATTAAAGGACAGGCATCATTTGAATGACCAGTTTCATGGCATTTAAATCAAAATGTGTTGCATGCTTTTACAAAACGGTTTTTGTATTTGGTTTCTTTCCTTTCTTCGGAAATTATCCAAGACCTTCTATTCTAAATGAGCATTTTTGTTTACTAAGAATAAGATCGAGAGATACTTTTCCTTTGTAGCAATTTTCTAATCCTTTTCCAAGTTTTTCAGTTTGAGACTTAAGTTCATTATTTTCATTTAAAATTGTTTCATTTGAAGCACATGATATATCAAGAGAACTAGTAGGAATAGCATTAGAAGGAGTATCATTTAGATCACACGAAGTAGCTACATCTACCTTAGATGGAGCATTAGTAATATCTTTAATGAGAAGACTTTCATATGAATCTTTTAATTCTGAGTATTGAGTGCGTCAAGAAGAATGTTCTTCCTTAAGTGCTCGATACTTCTTTTTAGTGATTCCAAAAACTTCATTTAATTCAGTAATCATTTCAACTAGTTCATCATATGAAGGATCATTAGATTGTACCTTTGCATCGCCTTTAGCCATAAGACAAAGGGATGGACTAGTCGAAATGTTGCTGAGAGCAAGTCTGGCTAGCTTCTTGGAGCAACCTCCTTCATCGTCGGAGTCAGAATCAGAGCTCTCTCCTCCAGACATCCATTCTCTGAAACAGGCTTCTATGGTTGCACCATTTTTTTTCTTGAAGAATTTCTTCTTCTTGTCCCAAGTCTTGTTCTTGTTTGGACATCTTGAGGCTATATGTCCCTTTTTGTGACATCCGTGGCATATGATGTCCTTAAAGTTCGATTGCTTTGTCCCCTTTGGTCGTGTGTCGATGTTAACTCCTTTCTTGTGTAACTTGCAAAGAAGTTTTTGAGTGTTCTTTACCATAAGAGTTAGATCTTCATTGGAGGAGCCGTCGCTTGAGTCCTTTTTGGAGCCGGCTTCGAAAGCCAACGCCTTCTTCTTCGTCTCCGAAGGTTCGACCTCTTCCTTCTTCTCCTTTTGATGCATCTCATGGGTGATGAGGTTCCCATAGAGATCCGTCGATGTGGTGGTCGATAGGTCAGAGTTGGTTAGTACCGTCACCAGAGTGTCAAAACTTTCTAGAAGAGCCTGAGCATTTTTCTTACAATATCGATGTCAGTAAAAACAACTCCTAGCCCCTTGAGTTCATTTACAATGTTGTTCAACCGAGTAAACATGAAATCCACAGACTCAGTTGATGACATTGTGAATGTCTCATATCGTTGCCTTACCATGAGCAACTTTGCCTCTTTGACTTTAGTAGTTCCCTCATATATTTCTTCGAGGGTGGTCCAAACCTTGTGAGCGGTGGTGAGATTGCTCACATGGTTAAACTCATTTAAAAACAAACCGGCAAAGAGAGCATTTTTAGCACGGTCATTTAAGTGTAGTTTTCTCGTCATCGGAATGACTTGCCGGATCATCCGGAGGTGTAAACCCAAGCTTAACAATGTCCCATACATCAAGCCCCATGGCCTCTAGAAATACCGACATGCGCACTTTCCAATAGGGATAGTTAGTCCCATCAAAGATAGGCGTACGGCTGGTATGACCGAGATGAAATCCCTCATTTGACTTCATCCTCTCTCTAGGCTGTAAAGCCTATTTAATTGAGAGACCACACTCTGATACCACGTGTAGGATCGAGGATGCCGACTAGGGGGGTGAATAGGAGGCTTTAAAACTTTTCAAATAAAACACTTTGTGATAGCACCATAGACTAACAAAGCTATGGGTTTGCATACTTGCATTCATGGGGATCCGCATGGCACATATTCATCAAAGGCAAAGTTATTGCGAGGCTTGAAGGGCTCTACTAAACTAAAACTACCTAAATTGTATCCTAAAAACATGTCTAATTGAGCCAAAATCTTCTCTATTTATAGCACATGGATAAACGTGCCCAAAAACAACTCCTTGATGTGCAGGCGACGAAGTCTAGCTTCAAACGTTGCGAGAACGAATAAATCTGAGTCAAAACCGACCAGATTCAACCAGTTCTGATCAAAATCGGCTAAAACCAACCAGTTCTAATCAAATAAAACTAAAACCGACCAAATTCAACCAGTTCTGATCAAATCCGACCAAAACCGACCAGTAAAAGCCAAGGAAACTGAATAGAACACGACCAGGACACGTCGTGCAATCACGGCCACACACGCGTCGTGATCGAAACTGAGTCGAACACGACCAGGACACGTGGCGCAATTGCGGCCAAACATGTGTCATAACCGAAACCGAGTAGGACTCTTTTCGGCCACGTTGTATTCGACTAGGATTCTTTTTCGAGCAAAAGTCTTTAAGTACCGCTCATTTTTGTCATGATGTGTTTGAACAGGTCTGTTTTTCGCCCAGCCGTGTACAGATAAGGGTTTTACCCGCCAAAACGAGTTCGACCAGGAGTGTTGTCTGTGTAGTACTCGACTAGGATCTTTTTGCTTGTCCAGTTAGGTTTCTTGGTCATATGGGGCTCAAATGTGGTCGAATTCTTCCCAAATTTGGCAAGTTTGATCCTTAAAACATGATGAACACAATCATGAAAGCATTTTGTAAAAATAATCAAATTTTATGCATAAAATGTTGGATCAAAAGAGTTTTAAGCATGATTTTACACGTTTTTAATACTAAACCTATGGGTAAAAATGCTACCAAGTTACCACTTATCAAGGCTCAAGGGTGAAGGTAAAAAGTTTAAACCAATTCGTTATGGTCCATTTAGAATCTTACAAAAAATTGGTAATAAGGTTTGTCAGCTCGAATTACTCCGTATATGGATATTTACTCGGTGGTCAATGTCGAGCACCTTAAACTCTTCGAGCCCTCAATGTTGGATGATGAGCCCGAGACTGCCGTTTGTTGAAGATTTGGTCTATTATTGGGAGGCACCTCTTACTGAGAATGTGATTTTGGAAAATAAGGTGACAACTACTCGTAGCGGCACACGGGAGACATTTTAGATTGGACGGAAAAACCAATGTGCACGTGTAGCGAAGTGGTATACACACGAGGACGATCAGTCTTAGTTTCCACATCTTCAATTTTGATCACCAACGGGAGTTGGCTCCTTCTTCAACAGGGAAGTCATGATCCAAGACGATCTTGGGTTGTCTATATACAAGTACAATACAACTTGGTCAGTTGTTGGTTATCGAGTTCGATACGATATGTAGTCAAGTCCGATATGATATCGAATCATCATGTATTAGCGGTTGGCTATAAATACCCTATAATAGGATAGATAATTCATTGAAAATTAATTGTAGAACTCATAGACAGAGATCGAGATCGATAAAATGTTGGGTCGACTTGACTTGTACAAGTAATTCTTTTTATTAAAGGGTCTTTTTCTTTAATTATGTGTTCGACCACCTAGGTTTCATCTTTTCGAGTAAAAGCCAGTTTTCACATCCAATTGGGTCTAGTATTCAATCAGATCAAATATATGGAGAAATTCAATGCAATATGCAACAGGCTGCGACGATGGTGGCCTTTGCTTCATCAGTCTTGGTCGTAAAATTGTGTAGTCTCGTCGAGATCTAGATGGGTATGGGATCGCATGGATAGCCTCGTCGGCACCTAGCCATGCAGCTTTCTAGCCTCATCGGTCGTAGACGGATTTGCTTCTTTCGCTTCATAAGTACCCAACAACAAGTTTGTTGATGGAGATGGCTTGATGCAATGCAGAGTCGACCTTCGCCTCATCGGTACTGGTCAATTGTTTGTCCCACCTCATCGGTCACGGATAAGATGCGTGAATGGGAGTGACAGCCTTGCACAATGCAAATAATGAGCAAAAACGATGCTTGTTGAAGAAAATATGCCCCTTTAGAAACAAGGGCATGAGCATATTTAGTACGAGGAGTGGCATGTTTAGTCGCGCCTGGCCTAATTGGCTAGGTGTACAGGCATATATCATGAAGGCTCCAGTGAGGCGCAACGTTTCTTCAGATCTTTTGAAGATCAAGTGGAGAGTTGCCGTCCCTCTCTCTTATTGATGAACCAAGGAGATGGGGTGCTAATTGCATTCCTGAGGTGAGAGTAATATTTATCTACGACTCACCATTAGATAGAAGAGCCATCGTGGTGTTGTCAAATAAAATAAAGAGCTTAACTCATAATTTAGATCTCCGCATCTCAGTATCTTTATTCATTGAAAGGCCAGGAGGGGGTCTCTTTACATGGGGCTCAATCTTCCCTTTTTTATAGAAAATAATTTTTTGTTACTCGAAAACCTCATAACCATTCTCTCATGACAGGTGAGGCCAGTTAAAGAACATCATTTTATTTTTTTATTATTTTCTTTATTCCATATTTAGTACAAAAATCTATCAAACACATATACAATTGTTTGAGAAAAAATGCAGCTATTTATCTATCTATCCGTCCTCGAATCTTCCTCCACTTTTCGTCAAAATAGGCTCAACAAATATTGAGTGAGTGTAAATACATTAAGTGATAACGACGTCTCTATGGTCGTTCTACTCGTGCTTCCCTTATGGGAATCACTCAGCTCTACTCTCTTTAGTCGAACTAAGGAAAAGGATTAAATGATAGCAATGATGATACAGTTTTATCCTCCCTTGTCTCCTTTCACTTGTTCTCCCCTTGGGGGGATCACTCGGCTCCACTTTCTTCGATTAGGGCAAGTATCACTCTTTAAAAACGTTAACGTTTTATAAACTGTAGACAAGTTTGTTTTCCTGAATGAAAGGTGGAAACTCTTTTTGCACATTGAGAAGATGAAAATTATGTAGTACAGATATTCTGCCCTATAATTAATGCCTTTGTCCTACATATAATTTGTATAAATAGTGTCAGCTGATGTTCAACTATGCAATTTTATTTGTATAAAACATCACACCACTTACTATTCCTATCAAGAAATACGCTTGTATGTGCCATTACTATCATATCATCGATTATTGTTATGATGCAATTTGTGTGTGTCATTACTGTCCTAGCACCCATTAATAACATGCTTAGTACAATTATTATTCTTTGTATGTGTCATTACTATTCTAACACCAATTACTGCCATGATACAGTATAATTATTGTCATTTTTACATACCATTATTGTCCATAACAAATCATATATATGTAACTAATACAATGCAACTAAATCAAATTATTCTCCTTAGAATGTATGATTACTGTCAATTTCTAAAAACAATTACTAAAATCCTTAGATTGGATCTAGTTGATTCATCAAAATTATATAAAAAAAAAGTCATGGATATGCATCACTTTTAATAATTTTTCTCAAAAATTAATCAAGAGTTAGTACGTTCTAACTAACAAACACCTATATAGAAAAACATACCAATAAAAGAAACAAAAACAAATCTACTAGATGAAGAAACAAAATACTTCACAGATTAGATGCCATACATTAATTTTGGAGGAACCGCCTTCGCTGATCACCGATTGAAGCAACTCCTTCGCCAATTGAAGCAATCCGATGTACCTCCAGGCACCAATCGCAAAAATAGATTGTAGGAAGATGAAGCGTCGTAGGGACAATCGATCTACCACCATACTCTGTGGGAAGACGAAGAGACACAAAGAGGAGAGAAAGGGATATGGGGACGGTGGTGCAGGATACGATTATGTAGGCAAAAAAATATTTGAAAAACAATTTTCCTGACGATTAACACTGTCTATTGTTTGTTAATATTGTAACTACTGGATTTATCCAACAGATGTAGTTCATTTAAGGAAGTTAGACCAGACGGCTCCTAAATTGTATATAAAATAGTTATTCTATGAGTGAGTGTAAAATATTGTTTGTGTGTATGAAAAATCATTTCTACTCCCATATGTAATTACTCGCACCCTGAATATACATCTTTAAATGATTTGTAAATACTTCATTTTCTCAATATACACACTTATTTAGTATATAAGACTATTCAATATGTATTAGATAAATACTTTTCAA
The DNA here is from genome assembly GCA_019359835.1 of Pharus latifolius. Lineage (NCBI taxonomy): Eukaryota > Viridiplantae > Streptophyta > Magnoliopsida > Poales > Poaceae > Pharus > Pharus latifolius. The sequence continues at coordinate 39,694,234 of CM033325.1, forward strand.
TTGTTTATGTTTTTTATTTATGATGTTTATATTATTTATTAGTGCATGCTGAAAAATCCTTTAACAATTCATTGTACCGCTTTATAAAAAAAAAACTATATAGAAAGCGGATTTGGTACGACATGTAGTACTTATGACAAAGACAGAATTCGGGGGTTGTTTTCAAAAAAATCTAAAAATATTAGGGGTGTAGAGAGTGTAATATTATGAACATATGCAAAATTTAATTACCAAACATGATGGTATATAAGAGAAAAAAATACAAGATCACACTTGCCAATTGTTTTTTTTTCTTCTACATCGTATTTGGTTAATGAAATTTTCTAATATGATAATATATATGTGTGACATACAAGGATTCTAATGATTCTAAATCATGAAAAAATTACTAGATATAGAGAAAAATATATCATTAGGACCCATAAAATTTTATGATCAAATACAATATAAGAGAAATAAAAAAAAAAAAAACAAACAACGAGCAATTATATATATTATCTTTTTTGTTTCTCTAATGTGCTGCTGCTGCTGTCGCTGGCCGAATCCAGAGAGGATGCCGTCGCTAGCCGGATATGGAGAGTGCTGTCTTCACGGCCAGATCTGTAGAATGCCGTCCTCATGGCCGAATCTGGAGAGGATCGGCGTTGTTGCCATCGTTGTTGTTGGTCCGATTTGGGGAGGCTTACCACGGGTCGTCGTCAGCCGTATTTGGCCGCCTCTTGCTGGTGGAGATCTTGCTAGATCTTGATGGAACTAAGCTCTTAATGGTGGAGTCTTGCCGAACTGAACTCCAATTTAGAGGAAGGAGAGGCTTGCTGGTGGAGTCTTGGGAGGGTGAGTATCCAAATTGCCAAAGTTTAGATTGGGAATGAGGAGGCCATGGGGTAGAACTCTAGGAAGAAAGGGGATAAGGTGACTAGGTTTACTGATGGGAGGCGGAAAAACTTAAGATTTGTTTTGTATGTAGATAATTAAGCCGAGTTCAAATCCAGCTCACCTAAACTCCGCTCAAGTTTGAATTAGATTTTGAGTTAAAGATTGAGTTTGAGCTTGACTTATTTTGCCTTCGAGTCGAATCTAAATTCGAAGTCATAAGTTTTTTTTTAACAGCTTTAATTGAAGACTACAGGAGAATGTGAAGGGGGTTTCAAACGATTTTACAATAAGGATTACAATAAAAAGACTTTTACACAATTAGTAATTATATGATGGGCAAATCCTCAATTAATCACTAGCATATTGACTTTAGTTAGGGCACCATATAATCATAAAAAATTCTTAACGTTCAGATAAATATGAATTTCACGTTTAGATTCAATCAGTTCAGGAAAAAACAAAAAAAAGGGTAAAATGTCTAATAAGCGAGAGATGAAAAAGACCAAATAAAGGAGGAAAAAAAGTTAAAAAAGAAAAAAAAAAAAAGACAACAGTCACTATTCTGGACACTAATTGAGTTTGAAATAATTTTTTATGTCCCTTCTTAAAAAAACATTTTATGATGCCCCTAACTGGTTAACAAATCATAAAACAATAAACTCCCCTGTTCGTAGCAGCCCACATATACTGCTTAACTAGAGTACAAAATTTCATCCGCATAGCATCAGAACCAATTTCTCAACAAAGGCAGAGTGCCAGTAACAGTGAGTGGCCTGTTCATAATATGACAATATCACATTATCAAAAGAAATTCTCAATGCATATGAATAAATGATAAGAAAGATGGTGAGAATAGAACCAATATCATAGTAACAACTCAAGAGTCACATAATATTAACTGAAGACATCCAGTTCAGAAGTACCAACCACTTTGGTTTACTCCCAAAACCACAAGCAGCTAAATATGTTCATAAACCCCCATTGAGACTCCAAAATAATTACAACCCATTACGACAGGATGTAAACAGTACTGGTAGTAATAGATAAGGAATAAACGAGATCTTTGACGCTTCTACTCGAAAGCCCACTGGTTCTCCCGACGAATCTCCTCTTCCTCCTCAGGGGTGAAGTCATTCTTGATGTTGAAGGTCTTGCGGATCTCCTCAGGAGTCTTGCCCTTGATCATATCAGCAACAGTCTGGCAGGTAAGATCCAGCAGTCCCTTGATATTGAGATAATTTGCAGCCTGAAAGAACAGAACAGCACATAAAAAGGGTGTAAGATAACAATTACAATAGCTAATGCTCAGACATTAGCTAATAGATGTCATGTCAAACCAAGTATACAAAACACAAAGACACCAAATAGGCATTGATGTGAAAGAACATCAAACACACAATGATATGACAATCCTGGGTTATACAGGAAAGCTTCACTAGTTATGACATTGTAGAATCCTCCCAAATGATGACGCCCCTGCAACCAAATGACATACAAATAATGGAGGCAATATAATGAAAGATACCAAGTTTATATTTTATCTTTTTGTTTTTTTTGCAACTTCATAGAATAGTTTACTTATCTGTTTTAGGAAACATTTAGCGAACATTCACTGATGCTCTGTATTTCGACTTGTCACTAATGAACTATCAAATCCGCTTTAGGAAACATTTGACAATCATTCATTGATGCTCTGTATTTTCACTTATCACTAATAAACTGTCAATCATCACCAGTTAACAATGCTAATAGAAGCAATAGCCATCAACAACCATTCAACATTTGACTGCAATCATTATCAAGTCGTACTAGAGTAACAGTAATGTGTAACAAGGTCCATTGAGATGACAAATAATTGCCAACATTCTGAATTCGGATTTTTTGTTCCTATTGGGAGCATGGCGCTTTTCAAATAGACAGGTTTAACACACAACATTTACATTATGTTGTTTGATACATTAGACTTTTTTTAAACTTTTATCAACACTTAAAAGTTTAATAAAAGTTTATCACACAACAACCTTTCCATAGTTGGGTTTTCTAACAAAAAGGTGCAGCGCAGGACAACAATACCAAAGAAATAGTGGAAGGATCTAAAACAAGTTAGAATGCATTTGTCTCATGATATATGATGAGTCTCACGAAATCCAACATAATCACACAACAATGATATAGCAATACAAAAAACACCATTCATCACCAAACTTCACGGAAAAGATTTCTCATATTAATAACTATAACCCCATGTCATCAAGCATGCATCACAATACTATAATACAGGCTAAACTAAACCATCACAGCCGAAATCAAGATGCTATAATAAACAAATCTAAAACTATATATCAGCATATCAACATGATCACACACCAAAATTACGTGAATACAAAATTGTCATGCATACATGTAGCACCATGAATGATATCATCACTATGCTACTTGTAAACAAATTTCCATGTATAGTACACTACCATCAAAACCCTAGATAACACAATCTAAGCTAAACCTAGCAGCAATACAGATCAATCTAAATCATGATAGAAAGATAGATTTGACCTAACAACCACATGCTAGTAAAAGCGGAGAAGAGGATTACCAAACCACAGATCCAAATCCCTAAATTCAGATATCAAAACCAAACCAAGGGCGGGCGATGGAATGGATCATACCAGGATGAGGTCAAAGAGGGTGGCCTGGTCGACCCTAACGAAGTCAGCATCCCAAGTCTTGAGGTCCTCAGAGGCGGCGGCGGAGGAGGGGTTGGAGGTGTTGTTGTTGTTGGCGTTGGCGGCGGCGGAGGCGGAGTCGTCGGAGGAGGGGGGCTTGGCGGCGTGTACGTGCTTGTTGCAGTACTCGATGACCTTGGCGAGGATCTTGGAGGTGACGTTGGGGAGCGGGATGCCGTTGTCGGCGCAGTCGTCCTCGATCATGTGGCGGATCGTCTGCGACTCCATGGCGACCGCCTCCTCCACCTCGAACTCCTCGCCGTCGGAGCTCTTCAGGGTGATCATCCGCTTGCCGTTGCCGGTTTCCGCCGCCATCCCTCCGATTGCCGAAACCCTAGCTTTGCTCTTAACCTAACTTGGGGAACGAAGCGCAAAAGGTTGGGATCGAATCGGTGGAACGAGTTGTGTTTTTGGACCATCGGGTGGGGTGGGAATTTATAGAAGAGGCGTGTGCTGATTGTATACAAGTTGTGTACAAGTTGTGGGTTTGGAGTTTATCGGTGTGTCTGATTGCTATAGGATGAGTGGTATGTCACGAGTTGATCTAAGATAAGTGTTTGATTAGAGTGAAATAAAACGATCTAGTATTTGATTTGATTGGAGGGATGAGTTGGTTCAGACATGATGGCTAGAGTATTATGATGACCTCCTCTCATTGGAATAGTAAGATTAGTTCTAATTATTTTATATGGTTGAATTAGACAAATTATTTTGTATGTATGAAAATTTTGTTTATAGAAATCGTAATTTAATTTTTTAAAAATATTTTTTATGTAATGAAATTTGAGAATTTTCATTAAATTGGATAACAACAAATTTCATAATAATAACACTAGATAATATTAATAATTTATTTATACATAATCATGTCTACATAAATTATGTAAAAATAATTTAAATCGATGACAAATGAAAATAAAATAGAAGAAAGAGAAGAGGGAGAAAACATTAAAAGAAATAAAGAGAAAGAAGAAGTGATCGGCTAGTGACAATTGACGGTGTACATACATTCGTGAGTATAAGTGATAAAATTGTAATCGTTTAGTAGTCTCGCCAGAGAGAGGCAAAAATGACAAAGAAGAATGCGTCTATCAATGGTATCAACAAACGAGTATGTATGAACGAGTACCAATCAAATACTCAACACCACCAATAGAAGCAACTCAATCAAGAAATATCAACAAGTGCAAGCTATTTAGAAAAAGTATTCAAGACTCAACTGAACGAGTATACAATGTATGAAAATCAAAGAATTAAGCTGTAGACAATATTTCCCCCATATAGCTCAACACAATCAAATACTCACATTCACAAGCAATTAAACAAACTTTCATCTGCTTCCAATTCTCCTAATTTTTACCTTCTGAAGCATTCACAAAAGCGAGCAGAAAGCCAAAGACTAGCAAACACTGCTACCACAAAAATAGCAACTCTCTAACCTGATTGAGCAATCTTACAAATCACATATCGGTATCCAAACAAGGACAGAAACTCAATGATTTACTGCTGTTCAGATTAAAGGATTTGGTAAGCACAAATAAACCAACTGAGATTGATATCTAGTAGATGCACTAGCTTGCTAACACTCGAACAAGAATCAATGAATAAATATGCAATGCTAATCAGAGGAGAATCACATGCCTACAAGATTTTTACTAGAGATGAATAGGATCAAAGACAGACTGAAATTGATCTTCAGTACCTCGTTCCACTCAACCAAACGAAAGAAATAAGATCAGAGGTGAAAACATTCCCAATTATAATGCAATTTCCACAGAACACCACCTCTAAACATAGAAGAGGATCAACACAGAGAAGAAAGAACAAGAAGGATTTCATTACAGATGAGCACAAAGCAACAAATGAATCCGTGAAACCAACCAAGATAGAAGAAACATATTTCATAAAGATGATTTCAATTCACTGCAATGTAACTCAATTAATTCACAGTGCAGTAAATGTTCATGCAGGAGTCGGGGAAGCAGTCACCATGCGGCGAAGGGAATGGAGGCAACGCGGCCGTGAGAGGGAGAGCAAAGAGAGAGAGAGGCGCACCGACACGGCTTGTTGGCGACGCAAATGGTAGATCTACGGCGTGCGGCGGTGGCGGATTGGAGATGACGGCACCAGTAGATTAAGGGCAAAAGGCGGTGCAATTTCGGGGTGGCGTCGGAGAAGGAAAGGTAGCAGATCTAAAGCAGCAGTGCGGTGAGGGCGGCGACGCCCTATGGTGGCTCACGGCGCAAGTGACAGAGGCTCTAAATCTAGTGGTAGCGGTGGCTAAGCGCAAGGGAAGGCGGCGCGTGGCTCGGGGGCGTAGATTTGGGGTGAGGCGGCGGCGATGTAGAAAGAAGGCAGAGCGGACATAATTTACTTTTCTCTAGATCTGAGCAGGAGAAGATGGCGACGGACACTGTTCCAGAGCAAATCTACAAGCCTTTTACTTCAATCAGTCCGTCCATCCATCTGTGTAGATTTGAGCTAGAGAAGAGGGAGATGGAGGCGGAGAAGGTGGTGAGGCGGAGTGTGTCAACGATTTGGATTCGGGGTCCTCTGTCGAACTTATGCAGATTTGTGAGTTGTGAAACCTTTCAAGGTGTTCCTCAGGAAAGATAGGATAAGCAATGTCGATAGAGGCGCGAGAATTTATACAGGTTTGGGCCCTCGATAGTGGGAGTAATAGCCCTACGTCCTGTTGTGATTTCACTATGTAGGGTAAAAGTGTTTACAAGGAGAAGAGATTATTGCAGACGATGATCTCTCCTATATTTTTGTCTATCTAACTATGTCTAAGTCTTCAAGCTCTGTTGACTCGCTGTCGTGCTTGTTGGTTGTCTTAACCGCCCTTTACATCGTGCATCGATCCTCCTTTTATACTGATAAAAGGACGCCAACGCGAAGCGGTTCTGGACGGTTATTCATGGTGCAGTTCATATAACCACACTCCTCTCCTACTTAGGTTTAACACGTGCAATCAGTAGACAACCGCACATACTAACCTCCTGACAGTTGTCTTCAAACGTGGGAGAAGTTATCTTGATATTGGGGACGTGTTTGTAAAAGACTTAAACACCCCCAAGTTATCTTGGTCGCATGTAGTCAACGACCTTCTGACCGCACACTATCTACGGCCTCCTGACTGCACATTGTCAGCGGTCTTGTGATCGCGCAAGGGCTGCGATCACAAACTACTTTTGTGCCTGCACTCTTCTAGTGTATAGAAGACTGATCGTCTAAGACCATAGCGGCTACTAATACACATAGACACATATCACATTCGAACTTGACTTGAACCCAATGCGTTTTAATCAAACTAGCTCGGGTGACAATCCTCGTCAGCTAGCCCCCAAATTTGAAGAAAATGAAGAAACTTATTTAATTCAAATTTTTAGTTCGCATCGAATTATGTAACCCGACGCTTTAAATTCCTCAGTCAGCACTGTTATGCCGTGTGACGGTTCATATCCCGAGAAAAATCCTGAGTTTTTCTTGATAGGTAATAATGAATTTATTGACTTATTTAATCAAGACAACAGCTGTAAATTCTAGTTTTAGGAACTCGAGACGCGCGTGGAAACGAACCGTCGCCTCCACTCTATAAATAGAGGAGCCTCTCAGTCCTTTGAACTTACAATTTTTCCTTTTGACTAAGTCTTTTAAAGTTACTTCTCCTCTCTTGTTCCATCCTCCCTCTTCTGTTCCTACCTCAATGACGAACCAAGGCTCCAAGAACATTATTGAGATTGAGAGTGATGAGGGAGAAAAAGAAGTTATATCCGAATTTGACCAAGATTCCCAGAAGGTAAATCTTCTCCGAAATTCTAGTTGTAAGTTCTTCTTTTTACATCATGATCTTTTTCAAAGCAGTGCATTTTGAAATTCACAGGCGCTCGAAGAACTGGTTCCTCCAAAGAAGAAAACAAAGAATGACGAAGGATTCTCCAGTGGAACTGCATCAACATCACTAAAGGGGACCAAGACCTGGGTTGTCACATTACCCTTCTCTTCGGCCCCAGCAACTTATCCAGTTGCATCTTCATCTCCACCTTTGGGGATCCACAACAATCCTTCAAACCTTCCCTCTCTTGGAGGAAGTCTCACATCACCGCGACAAGATAATACGCCTTCTTTGGATCATCAGCTTTTGTCGAGTGATCAACTTTTTGGTGAAAATCTCTCACTCCCACGCCTAAATCTACCCCGAAGCCTGGCTTTCACCTCTGCTTCTTAGGTAATGACCTCCATTTTGTCTGCCGGTTATGTTTTCTGGTCGAAATTAACCCATGTAGACATAAACGTAGGAGGCAAGGGCTTTTAGGTCCCTCAGCGATCAGCTTGCTGAGGTCCAAGGCCTTTTTGGTGAGAGAGTAGCCTTGTGCCGAATGCTCCAAAAAGAAAAAGAGGCTCTGGAGAAGCGCACTGAGGAGATGTCTTTGGCTATTCTGCATCTGGCAGAATGTTATGATGGGCCTCCCGCGAAGAGGCGCGTAGGTTCCAGTCAGAGAGAGATTACCCTCGGCAGCAACGAGAACTCTCCGATACAATAAGGAACAGGTGCACTCCTTTGCTGAGAGATGATGTAGATAGGCTTGGAGCGGTTGCTAGTTCTCTTGGGGCGGCCAGTGTAGATCCCACTGATGCCAATATGTCCCTAAGAGAACTTTGTAAGTTACTTTTGGATCAAGTTGATCCTTTAGTCACCTGTATCCCTTTTGTATGTAAAGACCATAAGAAATAAACAATTTCTTTCCCTTACATATCTGGTGCTTTGAATGATGATGTATATTTGATAATCACCAAAATGATATTCTCTGTGTCCGAAACTGGCAATTGACTTCTCTTGTCCGAAACTGGCTTCGGACCTTGGTCTCAAGCTAGTGTTCGAGGCCATGAAGAACATTGCAATCACAGAATAACTTTGAGACCACATTTAACATTGAATTCGAGAAACTATACCAAGATCGCAAGACTGCCTTATGATCATGTATTTGAAAGAATCTCTCTTCTCTTATTTCTTTACTGCCCTGCACGAACTCTCATATTGTGAGTGTACAGGGAGAAGAAGACACTGTCCTGTTTAAGAAAAGGAAAACAAGGACGCATGCTGATGATACTTCAACAGGGGCACCCAGTGGGCTTCGTTCTCCCCAGAGTTCATCATCGACACCCAAACCCTGGACAGGGTTTCGTATAAAGTAAGAATATTGTCTCTTGTTAATTTCCTGTCATCAACAAGAGATATTCTAAGCCATGATGTTTAGACGCAGGAATCCGGCACTTAGTCCCCTGGCGACCTTAACAGCTGTTGATGCATCAACTACTGCAGAGGTCGCGGGTAAGACAGGTCCAATTCCCATGGCTGAGGAATCCTCTCAGACAATTGTGGATGAAATAATAGTGGACATCCAATCTCAGGGAACAAAAACCGCGATCCTGACCGCAGGGGTGGATCAGCAAGAAAGATCATTTGCTACCCCTTTTTTCAAGGAAAAAACGAGCCTTGAAGCTCAAGCTTTTGCTGAACCTGAGAGTGGCTCTTTCGAAGATTTTGTAGAAGTAAGTAAAATTTTCTCTCATTGCTTTTGAGTTCGCAGACCTAGGAATGTTCACGTCTCAAGAGCAATGTCTTACTGTGTTTCAGGATTTGACCCGGATGGCGGCTAGATCAATAGCTGTAGCAAAACATATTGAGGTTGCACAACGGGAAATCAGCCAGTTACAACAGTAAGTGTGATGTATTTTGTTTACATCAACTTGAATTTTCATCTAAACATAACTTGTTATCTTTCTTGTTACAGAGAAAATGCTTTTCTGAACAAGAGCATGGCTGATCGGGAAAGCCAAGAAGAATTTGCAGCCGCAAGGTTCTCCTCTATGGAGAGGGAACTTCGCGAGGCGCAGTCAGAACTTTCTTGTAAGTTTACTTTCAACCAGAAAACATTAATTCGTTACACGAATTGCTACAAAATTAATTATCGTGTTCATGCAGTACAAGAGGATCAAATAAGCCTTCTTTCAAAAGATAAAAAAGACCTTCAGGCGACCATCGAGTTCCAAAGCTCGAAAATTGACACTGTCTGCACGGAAAATGAAACCTTAAAAGCAATGATTTCATCCTGTAGTAGTGCTCAATCGGACATCTTTGAAAAACTGAAGATGGTGGCAACTCTGCTTAAAGCTGATGTAGTTGAATCTCAGAAGAGCAATCCCAACTTCAGCGAGTTAGCCACATTGGTCGCGACCCAAGCCAAATCACTTCTCGAGTATCTTCCTGGAGATACGAAATGGCAGGAAGAGGCGATGAGGTCGAATGTACGATCTGTAGCCTCTGCCATTCTCTGTAGATTGCGATTTCACCATGGCCCAGACCTGAATCTGAAGCCAGTGGTAGAAGATGTAGAGATCGAGAGTGAAGACCAGCTTGAGGCCATCTCTGAAGAAGTTGAGCCTCTAGTTGAAGACCTGTTGAAAGAACTGGGCTTATTATGATTCATTGTAATGAACAATGATCCTTTTTGTTAATTGTACCTACAAATATACAATTATATTGTGCAAATGCATGCCTCAATTTTTTTTTTTTTTGAAAAGGGGATACTTATGTTGCTCCATGTTATGACCATATTCTCATATCCCCCTCTTGAGATCATTAATACTAAAGACTTAGTGTTATAATCTCAAGGAAAATATGGGTTTTTGACGTTCGAAGATATCTAGTGAATTTCTTACACGTTTTAGAAACAGTTTACAAAGAAATGTCTCGACGTAGTATATGATCATCTGATCGTACCGATACTAATCTAAATATGACACCAGATCCTATTACGAACAGGCAGCCACTTGAATGGTCAGAAACATGCCAGTAAGTCCCATGTGCATTTAGAAACGGCTTATATAGGGATGTCTTATCTGGATGCGACCATGAGATCGCCCTGCGAATCCGATCAGGTCATCATAGCAAGATGGTCACCAGCGATCAGCCCCTGAGTGTAGCTCGGTTATGGGTAGGACAAAAAAGAAAAAGGACCATAACATAATTCGAAGAGAAGTACACACAGTTTTGTTTTATCAAATCATGCTAATTGAAAAGGATAAAAGAATTGGGAAGCTTACACGTAGAACTTGCAGAATTGATCTATGTTCCAACTATTGGATAAGATTTTCCCATCCTCCATTGCTAACCGAGCCGATCTTGGTCGTGGTACTGAAACGACAATGTAAGGGCCTTCCCACTGAGGAGAGAACTTATTGCGGTTAGACTGGTTTTGTATTTTTCGTAAGACCAAGTCACCCACGTGAAGGCTACGCGGCCGCACCTTTTTGCTGTGACATTTACACAAAGCTTGTAAATATATTGCTGATTTGATCAGCACCCGATCATGTTTTTCTTTGAGGAGGGTTATATCTTGAGTACGTTGTTTGAGTTGATCAGTCTAATCGAATTGATCTACTCGGACAGAACCAATACGAATTTCCATGGGTAATACAGCCTCAGCGCCATATACCAATTGGAAAGGTGTCTCACCTGTAGCCCCACTACAAGTAGTGTGTAGTGCCCATAGAATGGAGTAAAGTTCATCTATCCAAGCCTCCGAGCGCATCTTAAGGCGATCGAAAACACGTTTCTTTATACCTTGTAATATCTGCTTGTTGGCGCGTTCGACGGCACCATTGCTCTGTGGATGGGCTACAGAAACAAAGCACACTTTGGTTCCGATATCGTCGCAATAGTCTAGGAAAAAATCACTAACGAATTGGGAACCGTTATCGGTAATGAGGTGACTTGGAACACCAAATCGAGTGACGATGTTCTTGTGGAAGAACTTCTTTGCCGCAGCAGCGGTAACGTTGCGAATTGGTTCCGCCTCAATCCATTTTGTAAACGTATCAATGGCTACCAACAGGAACTTGTACCCATTGACCACTTGGGGCATTAGACCTACAATATCTATCCCCCAGACCACGAAAGGCCATGTTAGAGGGATAGTTTGTAAGGTATATGTGGGCTGATAAACCTGTCTCGCGTGAAACTGACATTGTGGGCATGTTTTTACCAGATGCTTGTTATCATCAAGTGCCGAAGGCCAGTAAAAACCCTGTCGGAAAGCTTTTTCGACCAGTGTACGAAATGACGCGTATGCACCACATACACCATCATGAATTTCTTTCAAGAGGGACTTGCCTTCCTCTTGAGATATGCAACGCATGAATACTCCTTGAGTACCCTTCCTGTATAAAATCCCTTCTATGAGTTTGTACAAGCGCGCTTTTCGAACCAATTGATCACTCTCGGTTTCATCCTTAGGCAAGGTCCCATGTTCGAGATAGACCCTCAATGGTTGAGTCTAATCTCCTTCATGTCCAAGGTTGGTGACGCAAGCTGTCACCGGGTCGTCTTCGACCGTAGTTATGATCAAAGGATGTCTAAGTGTTCAATGAACACTCCCGCCGGAGCGGATGTGCGTGAGGACCCAATTTTAGATAATTGGTCTATGAGAATATTGTCCTTTCGCGAGATATATTGGACTTCGAAATGACTGAAGTGTTTTTTCAATCTCCTAACTTCCCCTAGGTAATGAGCCATTGTCTCATCGGAGGTGTTGTACTCCTTGTTTACCTAGTTTACAACTAGCTGTGAGTCTCCCCTCACCACTAACCGACGGACTCCGAGAAATTTAGCTGCCCAGAGCCCTACAATGAGACCCTCATACTCTGCTGCGTTGTTGGTCGCAACAAAGTGTAATTGAATGACATACTTGAGTTGGTCGCCCTGGGGCGTGACTAAGACCACTCCAGCCCCTGAGTGTTGAAAACTACGAGAGCCGTCAAAATACATCATCCAATGGTCGGTGCATGGTAAATATTTGGATTCTTGCATAGGAGGGTCAGGATTAGTTCATTTGACCACAAAGTCTGCAAGGATTTGAGATTTAACTACTGTGCGAGGGGTGAAATGGATGTCAAATGCTCCCAGTTCCACTGTTTACTTCGCAATGCAACCAGATTTTTCCGGATTGCGGATTATATCTCCCAATGGGAAGGACGAGGGCACAATGATTTTATGCGCCTGAAAGTAATGTCGTAGCTTACGGGAAGCCATAAGAAGTGCGTAAAGTATTTTCTGTACTTCAGGGTAACGCTCTTTTGGGCCATGAAGTATCTCGCTTACGTAATAGACTGGTTGTTGCACCCCTTCTCTTTCTGCGATCAGAACCGCGCTGACCGCATGAGGGGTGGCCGCCAAGTAAAGGAGTAGTGGTTCTCCTAAGTTCGGAGAAACCAACACCGACGGACTGGATAAATATGCTTTAACCTCTCGAAATGCTTTCTCGGCTTCATCCGACCAGGTAAAACCATTGTGTTTTCGAAGAGCTTTGAAGAAAGGTAGTCCTTATTCGCCTAGTCGTGATATAAACCGGCTTCAAGCTGCCATGCGACCTGCTAGGAATTGGACGTCCTTGATGGTCGAAGGAGACCTCATTTGCTCAATGGCTCTGATTTTTTCGGGATTGACCTCAATTCCTCTAGAACAAACAAGAAAGCTTAGTAGTTTGCCAGGCGAAACTCCGAAGAAACATTTCTCCGTATTCAGCTTTATTCCATATTTGTTTAGATTTCAAATGTTTCAGCAAGATCATCTAAATGATTCACGCTTTTCAAGCTTTTTACAACCAAATCATTAACGTAAGCTTCGAGATTACACCCCATCTGGGAAAGAAAGGTCTTTTGCATCAAGCGCTGGTACGTGGAACCAGCGTTCTTGAGACCAAATGACATTCTGACGTAGCAGGAAGTGCCGAATGGTGTGATGAAGGCAGTTTTCTCTTCATCTTCTTCTGCCATGCTAATTCGATGGTATCCTGAGTAAGAGTCCAGGAAGCTCATCAATTCGCAACCCGCAATAGAATCAACCAACTAATTGATGCAGGAAGGGGGAAATCGTCCTTCGGGCAGGCACTGTTTAGGCTGGTGTAATCGACGCACATGCACCACTTACCATTTGACTTGTGGACCATGACCGGATTTTCAAGTTTGATCCGTGAGGATCTTCAAGTCCTGATCGCAAAAAGCTTCGCGACCTTAACCGTAGTCGGAAAGGTTTCGCGACCATGGATTGGTTCACGACCATGAAAAGGAATTCGTTCCTTGTTCGGAATTGTAATCCGATCCGAATATATATAACTAAGACTATCTGTTTAGGATTAGTTAGTTATATGAGTCTAATACGTTTAGGTTATTGAGTCTGATACGTACTCATACGATTGGACTATAAATACCTTATAATAGGTCTAGTTTAGATCATCGAAGAGACATAGAACTTATTTGAGTTTTAGACACTTGTAATTCCTTTGACATAGGCAAGTGTGTCTAACGTTCGACGTATAAAGCCCTCTTTGAAATAAAGAGTTGTGCAATTACTTTGGGTTTCGGTATTTCCAAATAAGATCATGTTATTCCGCATATTAGAATCTAGGCGAGCCTAGTGTGAAAATCAAGGCTAGGTCTCAAACGGATCAAATTGGTATCAGAGCAACTTTCCTATCCTGTGGATGGTGAAGACTCGCCAGGGTTACAAAACCTCCGGCGAAACTCTAGGTGATCAATTGACGGTTCCTACAGCCGCGTCTCCGACAATGTCTAACGATACCTCCGTTCAAGCTAACCTAGCCGAACAAGTGGCTAAGCTCTCCACCGACATGGAAACTGTGCTTACTTGGATTAAGCAGCAGGCCATTATTGTACCTCCTGAAGCAAAGAAGGTTATAGGTGTGAAGACTGGTGAAGACTTGCGCAGGGTAGACGAAGATGAAGACGAATGTGACCATAAGACCGACGATCTCGCCAACACCTCTTTAGCTGTCGGATCTTTCAAGGTCGACGCTAAGATTGAAATACCCATATATGATGGGATGATCGATGCCGAGAAGATGGATTCTTGGATCGATCAACTTGAGACCTACTTTGACCTGAAAGGGTTCAGTAGTGCTCAAAAGGTAAAGTATGCACCTTTGAAGATGAAGGACCACGGCAAGACTTGGTGGAAGGCCCTTATCGCTAGTGGTGAAGCTGACGACCTTGCGTGGGGTCAATTCAAATGACTTCTGTGACAAGAATTCTATCCGATGGGTTACCTTGAGGAGAGATGGGAGCGTTGTCACAGATTGTACCAACGACGCGACCAGACTGTCCAAGACTATATGATAGAGTTTCGGCGGCAAGTAATGGTCATCGGCATCTCACTGTCCGATCCTCAGGTATTTTGGAAGTACACATCTGGACTTCAGAAATTGATCAGTACTAAGCTAAGTCTGTTCGGTGTCCAAGACATCACGACCGCGGGCACAACTGCTATGGCGATCGAGAAGAAGAACAAATCCCGTAGCGACAAAAGCACGAAGGAAAATGCGACCTCGACAAAGAAAAAGCCGAGTCCGAAGAACAACGCTTCAAAATCGGGCATGGTGCCTTTTGTGAACATTTTCAAGTCGTGGGACATTCCAAGGACAAATGCTACAAGCTTCATCCTGAACTTCGACCGAAGAAAAACGGACCAGGGAAAAGAACAGCCACGGCTACTGCGACTTCACCCGACGAAGAAGTTGTCCGAGTGAATTTGGTTAATGAGGTAGATACGACCTTGTCTCTGATGGCAATGCCGAAGGACAAGGGTTCGGATCCACCGAACGACCATCACCCAACAGAAGACTTGTTCACCATCAACATCCAGGTGAAGCACGAAGTGGTCGCAGCGATATTCAATCCCAGAAGTCAAAAGAATCTGGTCTCGCTGGACTGGTTCAGCGACTTGGTTTGAAGACAGCCACACACCCGCGACCATATCCGCTAGGTTGGTTTACATCCGACGTGAACCAACAGATTACGAGTCAGTGTGTGTTGAAGTTTGCGATCTCTGCACGATATATCGATGAGGTGCAATGTGATGTTGTCCCTATTGATATCTGTCAGGTGATCTTTGGTAGTCCGTATCTGTATGATCGAGACGCTCATTTCCATAGGCGAGCGCAAGAGTACGACCTCACCAAAGATGGAGTTAAGTTCGTAATCAGTAGAGACATCCACGTCAACACTTCGAACTTGATTACCGCAAATCAAGCCAAACGAATTGTTAATGCATGTCACAAGTATGTGCTTGTCATGATTCGACCCATTGGTCAAGGTGAGGGTACTCGACCAGCGTTGTCGTTGGTGTGCCAAGAGGATTCTAGTCATTTGTCGGGACTGCTGGCGAAATACAGTGATCTGTTCGAGACTACCCAGGGTCGTCGGCCGAAACGTCCAGTTGAGCACGAAATTCAGCTTGTGTCCGATGCGACACTACCCAATCTGAGTATGTATCGCAACTTAGTATTGGAGAATGAAGAGATCAAGAGACAACTTGGTGAGTTGCTGAATGATGGTGTCATTCAACCGAGTAGTTCACCTTGTGGATCTCCTGTGGTGTTAGTGTCAAAGAAAGATGGGACTTGGCGTATGTGCATCGACTACCGAGCACTGAACAAGATTACCATCAAGAACTGATACCCCTTTCCTCGTATTGTCGACCTGCTAGACCAATTGAAGCATGTCGTTGTCTTCTCCAAATTGGATCTTAAGTCAGGGCATGTGGAAAATTGAGTTCAAAACACGACAAGGTCTGTTCGAATGGCTGGTCATGCCGTTTGGTCTCTGCAACTCCTCGGCAACGTTCATGCGTCTTATGAATGACGTATTGAGATAGTTCATCGACGACTTTGTGATCGTTTACCTTGACGACATACTGGTTCATAGTCGTTCGTGGGATGAGCACCTCATTCATGTCGAAAAGGTGTTCGAGCAGCTTCGCAACATCGACTTCGCCTCAACCGTAAGAAGTGCGAGTTCGGCCAACAAACTCTACTTTACCTAGGATTCATGGTCGGCAACGGTACATTGCAAATCGACCCAGATAAGGTAAAAGTGATTCGCGAGTGGTCGCGACCGCAAACAGTTACGGACGTGCGCAATTTTGTGGGAGCATGCCAATACCATCGGAAGTTCATCCGACACTTCTCGATTGTGGCTTCTCCATTGCATGCATTAACCAAGATCGATCAGAAGTTCGAGTGGACAGGGAAACATGAGGACACGTTTCTCTTGCTGAAGAGGAAGATCAGCAAGGCGCCTGTGTTAGCTTTGCCGAATCTCCAGAAACCATTCGAGCTAGAAACCGATGCCTCAGGTTATGCGATGGGTGCAGTGCTCATGCAAGAAGGTCGACCAGTGGCATATCACTCTGAGTTATTCCAGGGAGCTCAGAAGAACTACCTGACTTATGGTAAGGAGTTATGCGCATTGCATCAGGTCGTGAAACAATGGCGGTGTTACCTCTTGGGTAAAGAGACTGTTGTCCACACCGACCATCAACCATTGTAATATTTGCAAACTCAGTCCAAGCTACAGCAAACTCTACACATGAAGTGGATGTCGTATCTGCAACAGTTTAATCTGGTGATTAAATACAAGAAGGGCGTGCACAACAAATTGGTTGACATGTTGTCGCGACCACCAGTTACGACTCTCTGTTTATCAGCGTTCATGCAGATCGAGCCCTCATGTCATGATGACTATGCCAATATGTACAGTGAAGACCCTGATTTTCAAACAGCACTGATTGAGCTCGAAACAGGGAAACCTACAGAGTTCGTTCGGCGAGAAGGACTCTTGTACAAGGGCAATTTACTTTGCATACCTCGTGGAGCACCTCGAATTCAATGGATGCGAGAAGCGCACACATCGAAGGTAGCTGGTCACTTTGGGGTTACAAAGACATTGCAAAATCTTCACCGACATTTGTTCTGGCCGCGTATGCAGCAAGATATGGCTAGTTTTGTTCGAGGTTGTGGTCTCTGCAGCATCTCGAAACTGGCAAACCGAAAATTAGGTTTGTACACTCCTTTGCCAATTCCATCCCGACCATGGGAGAGCATATCCATGGATTTTTTGGGAGGATTGCCTAAGATCCGACGTGGCAACGACTATCTATTCGTGGTCATTGATCGGTTCTCCAAAATGATTATTCTCATACCTTGTTGAAAGACTATCACGGGAGAAGAAGCAGCTCGGGTATTCTTTCAACACATTTGGACACACTTCGGACTGCCAACTTATATTGTGTCTGATCGTGATACCCGATTCCTTAGTCACTTTTGGCGATCTCTCTGGACGATGATGGACACCAAGATAAAGAGGAGTACTGAATTTCATCCGCAAACTGATGGTCAAACCGAGGTGGTAAATCGCACAGTCGTTCATCTTCTGAGAGGATATAACTTGAAGCACCCGAAGACCTGGGATGAAAGCATACCGTACCTGCAGTTTGCTTTTAATCGAGTAGTGCATGGTTCGACTGGAAAGTCGCCGTTTGAGGTCTGTTTAGGATTTCTACCACAGAGTCCATTCGACATGGAGTTTTTGATCCCTACCTCAGCACAGAACAGCAAGGAAGCATCTGATCAGGATCGAGCACAAAAGTTTCTGGAAGGTATTCAACGACTCCATCGAGAAGTTGAACAGAACTTGCTGAAAGCTCAACTCAAGTACAAGGCGCGACATGATCAGCACCGAGATGATGCGCAATTCCAAGAAGGTGATATGGTATGGTTACATCTGAGTAGGGAGAGACTTAAAGGTGAAGGTAAGAAATTCAAACCCATTCGTTATGGTCCTTTTCGGATTTTGCGAAAAGTGGGTAATAATGCTTGGCAGTTCGAGTTACCTCCATACATGGATATTTACTCGGTTGTTAATGTTGAGCACCTTAAACTCTTTGAGCCTTCAATGCTAGATGATGAGCTAGATACTATAGTACCATCTGTTGAAGACTTGGTGTATCAACGAGACGAACCTCTACGTGAAGATGTGATTCTGGATAAGAAGGTGACTACCACCCGTAGTGGTATAAAGGAGACTTTTCGAATCGGTCGGAAAGATTAACGAGCATGTGTGGCAAAGTGGTACACCAGAGAAGATGGACAAGATTAGTTTCTGCATCTCTAGTTTGATCGAGAGGTCGCAACAGGGGTTGACTCCTTCTCAACAAGGGAGTCATGATCCGGGAGGATCTTCAAGTCCTGATCGCATACGGCTTCGTGACCTTAACGGTGGTCGGAAAGGTTTCGCGACCATGGATTGGTTCGCGACCATGAAAAAGAATTCATTCCCTATTCGGAATTGTAATCCGATCCGAATATATATAACTAAGACTATATGTTTAGGATTAGTTAGTTATATGAGTCTAATACGTTTAAGTTATTGATGTTGCATCTAGGCCTTCATGCCTAACCCTAATTTTGATGATTAATGAAAACAAAGCGTTTTTGACTAACTGTGCTTCTGAGAGTTTTGATACAGAGTTTTCTCGGGAAGACTTACGAGATGATCAAGATGAACCCGACATGAAGTGAAGCACGAGGTGCAGAAGACGCAAATCATGAAGATGCGAAAGACCTAAGGTATTATGAGTTTTTATTTTTACTGATCTCGGCGTTTGGAGATGATCGGTTAGGGAGATTGTTTTTAGATTTTAACTGTACTATAAAGAGGGGTGGCGAAAGTCCTCTCTTTATCTCCAACATAAACCGAGAAACTTAGGTCATTGCATTGCATCTTTTTGATTGGATTTGATTTGAACTTAATTTGAAAAATCTGTTTTTCAGTTCTGTTTTTGACAGCAGAATATTTGCATTTTTCAGAAAGATCTAGGCAGATCTGGTTTTGCTTCTATTGACAAAAATGTACCCCTTGAAATTATCTTTCAAACGAGCTATCAAACACCTCTTTTGGATTTTTGGATTTAAAGTTATCTCTATTTTTGTTCAGACTGACTGTCAGTTTGCTAAACTGACTGTCAGTTTGCTAAACTGACCGTCAGTTTGAATGTCAGTTTGATTAAACTGACAATTGTCCAGAGAGGGTGTATTTTGGGCTCAAAATTTTTGTACTAAACTGACTGTCAGTTTGTCCATACTGACTGTCAGTTGGGGTTTCGACCACAGTGCTTTTAACTGAGTTTCTATTTGTTTTTGGTCGAGTTTGTGGTCGAACTGACTGTCAGTTTGCATAACTAACTGTCAGTTGTGTGTTTCAGCTTTCCTTAAACGACCACGAACGGCTAGCAAAGTTTCTTCCGTAAATTTTGTCGGCCGTTGTGCACTGAACTGACTGTCAGTTAGGCAAACTGACTGTCAGTTTGAGTTGCTGATTTTCAGCCCTAGCTCCAACGGTTCTTTTGATTCTTGAGGCTATAAAAAGGGGCTTTGGGCATAAGTTTTATACAACAAGCAGTAGCATTTCTTATACACTCTTGAGCTTTAGTTTTCTACTTAAAATCTTGATCTTTTGATCAAGTTGAGTGTTTTCCAATCCACCGAGCACTTCAGTTCATTTGCATTTGCATTCACTTAGCTTCTCGGTGCGTGTTTGGAGGTCTAGAGAAGACATCGCTGCCTATTACTCTTGGTGAGCGCCCTCACCTAGACGGTTCGGAGGCGTGGCCGTTGACCTCTCCAGAACGGAGATTGTTGGAGAGGTTCGGCAAGCTTGTACAAGGCATAGTGCTCGCCTTTCCGGAGTGGATAAGGAGCAACCTTAGTAGATAATACTCTTCGTGAGTATTAATGCAAAACTCAAGTGACTTGAGTGCTTCAACGAGGACTAGCGGAGACTGGGCGAGTCTCCGATACCTCGGTAAAAATCGTTGTGTTCGTTCTCTCTTCCTCTTTCTCATATTATTATTTGTTCTTGATTTCTTTATTTGCAAATATTTGTTTTAAATTGAAGTTTTTAAAGGCCTCCTATTCACCCCCCCTCTAGTCGGCATCCTTGATCCTACAATTGAGTCTGATACGTACTCATACGATTGGACTATAAATACCTTGTAATAGGTTTAGTTTAGATCATCGAAGAGACATAGAACTTATTTGAGTTTTAGACACTTGTAATTCCTTCGACGTAGGCAAGTGTGTCTAACGTTCGACGTATAAAGCCCTCTTTGAAATAAAGAGTTGTGCAATTACTTTGGGTTTCAGTATTTCCAAATAAGATCCCGTTATTCTGCATATTAGAATCTGGGCGAGCCTAGTGCGAAAATGAAGGCTAGGTCTCAAATGGATCAAAGTCACTCAGGATGATCGACTTCACGAATAAATTCTGCCATTTGGAGTTTATCTAACTCTACTCGGATGGCTTCTTGCCGATCAACAGTAAAGCGTCTGAGCTTTTGCTTTAATGGTGGCTGTCCAGGTCAGATTGCTAACCTGTGCTCAATTACCTCCCTTGGGACTCCAGGCATGTCGGATGGTTTCCATGCAAACACATCCACATTTGCCCGGAGGAAAGTAACGAGCTTGAGTTCCTATTTGTCATCCAGGCCCGATCCAATCCGAATTGTTCTAGATGGATCATCTGGGTATAATGGAACTAGTTTTAACTTTTCGTCTGGTCGCGGGGCAACTTTAATCATATCGGCTGCCGTGGTTGCTATCTTGACATCCCGAAGGGGAAGCTGATCCACTAACTCCAGGGATAACCGATCACAAGTTAATGCCACATTCCGGCTGCCTCAAACCGAAATAACGCCTTTGGGACCTGGCAACTTGCTGCACTGATAAGCATAGTGCGTCGCCATAGCATTATACGCCGAATCACAATCGATTACATCGAAGGTAACCAATTCTGTTCGAAAATTATCTGGTTCCCCTAGCATTACTGGGAGTACCACCTATCCCATCGACATCATCGAGGGACCAGGAATTATCCCATAAAATGGATGAATTATGGGCTTGATTTTTGAACAAGGGATCTGCATCTCGTCCAGCGCCTTGACCAATAAAATGTCCAAGGAACTACCTCTGTTGATTAGAACTCGTTCGACTCGAGCATTGCTGATAATTGGGGTGATGACCAAAGGTAGTCTCAATGGCCGCGTAAGCCCAATAGGACAATCAACGCGATCAAAAGTCAAAGGAGTTTTCGACCAATGGGGGTACTGAGGCTCGCCAAGAGGAGCCTCTGCTTGATTTACCTCGCGGTAAAATGTCTTAAACTGACGCTTAGAAACAAAAGAGGAGGAACCTCCAAAAATAACATTCACATGGTTTTGTGGTACCTGATAGGACATCTCTTCGTCTCCGTCGGTGTCCCTAATCCGGCAAGCTTGATCTTTTGGAGGCAAAGTCGGCATTGGTCCAACCCCTTGGTAGAAATCATCTAATTGTTTCAACTAATTCCTGCAGTTCTTGAGATCGGGTCCCGAAGAGTTGTGGAACTGACACCATTTCTTGCCTCCCTGCGGATTAGTTTGTTTTTTCAGCTAGTCTCTATCGCGGCCACCAGAAGAGGTTTTATTCTTAAATGGAAACTTGTTACCTTTTTCCGGTGGCGGTTTTTCCGCGACTACAACTTCCCAGTATTGTCCAGGCCGGTTTTTCTTGGACTTCTTCGACTTCCCGCCTGATGACGATTCTGGCTTCTTGGTTGAATCATCCTTCTTGTCATCTTTTAGACCTGGCTGAGGCAGTAAGTTTCCCTTATCCGCCATCCTATTCCATTCCACGACCTCAACCGCATCGGAGTAACGATCAGCCATGTCGAAGAGGTCGGCTACTGACTGAGTGGGATGGATAAGTAGATCTTTGGTAAATCTCTGATATCAAACGGGGTGTTTAAATGCCCTAATAACGGAATTGTCGGATATGTTAGGGATGGTATTCCTCACCCCGACAAATCTTTTGACAAATTGCCGAAGGGTCTCAGTAGAAGTCTGGCGCAGATGATGAAGATCGTCTTCTTTGCCAGGCTTCTGATTGCAGTTCTGCAGTTGTTGAGTATATCATCACACAACATTATCTAGTTATAAATTGAACCCTCTGGCTGATTGAACAACTAGGTTCTCGCGGGTCCCTCGAGGACCGTTGGTAGGTAATTTGCCATGACGCGATCATTCCCACCCGCCGCTTGAATAGCAATGATGTAGATCTGAAGCAATTCGGATGGATTCTGAGTTCCATCAAATATTTCAATTGTCCTGGGATTGAACTTGTCTGGCCAGACCACCGCACGGAGGCCTGGTGAGAAAGCCTTGCAGCCAACATAGGAACTATGGAGAGTCCTGCGACATTCATCCTGATCGCGGGTGACCTCACGCCATGGTGATACACCTCGCAGTCCCAGATGAGAATGAACAAGAACGCGACCTCGATCGCAGGAATTCCCGACTCGTTTGGCTTTGTCGTACCTGAATGACCTTGGTGGTAATCAATTACGTTCGCCATGACTAGAGTAAGAATACTCCCTTTCAAGGGAGCGAATCGTAGACCAGGATGAGGCCGTTGGGGTTGCGTCGGATGCAACCTCGTCCAGCTTATCTGCCAGGATTCTAGCAAAAGCCAGTCTTTGCGCGTCTTCGATACTAGGAGGGAAGTTACGCAGGATGTCTGCGATAGAATGAAGTCATCCATGCATGCTCCTTCTGGGCGCACCAGGCGTCACCGTTTCTACATCCACCGGTGGATAGTCTGGGGCCAAAGAAGGCGTCCGGTCGCGCCTATGACCATGAGGACTACGAGAATAACTTGGAGCGGCATCATTGGGAGACTAGTGCAGTCTTGTGGAGCTCGTTATCTTGTCACTCGCGTTCTTGGTCCTCCCTTTGTTTCAATTCATGTTCCTCCTTTTGTTTGCACTCCTGTTCTTCCCTAGCCGCTTGTTGCTCAGGAGTTTCCTCCAATAATGTAGCAAACTCTCGGGGGAGTGAGGTCGCAGAAGGAGAGAACATCTCTGTCTGTCCCGAATCAGATTCGAAATCAAAGAGGGACTGGAGGTTGTCAGGATCAAACCTCGCAAGGCTGAATCCTTGGTCACCGTCATCCATGTTCTCAGCGTTGACATGTTGCAGCGCAGATTCAACCTCCACTATGGTAGGACTCTTCTGGAGTTCCCGATCTATCTTCTCTATTCCCTAGTCGATAGACGTGACCTGGGTGAGAGAAGACACATCCTCACGACATTCCTCAGGAACATCTTCGCGATCAAACTCTTCCATTGGAAAAGGATCGCTAAGCGAGGGCATTGGTGTATGGGCATAATCATCGGGATCGAAATCTTTCTTGGAATCATACACCCTAGGCATTACTTACCGAATCTCCTGATGAAAGAAAAACACCTTGAGAAAGGCCCCATGGTGGGCGCCAGCTATCAATGATTTGAACTTGGGGTCCTCTGTCGAACTTATGTAGAGTTGTGAGTTGTGAAACCTTTCAGGGTGTTCCTCAGGAAAGATAGGATAAGCAATGTCGATAGAGGCGCGATAATTTATACAGGTTCGGGCCCTCGATGGTGGGAGTAATAGCCTTATGTCCTGTTGTGATTTCACTATGTAGGGTAAAAGTGTTTACAAGGAGAAGAGACTATCACAGACGATGATCTCTCCTATATTTTTGTCTATCTAACTATGTCTAAGTCTTCAAGCTCTGTTGACTCGCTGTCGTGCTTGTTGGTTGTCTTAACCGCCCTTTACATCGTGCATCGATCCTCCTTTTATACTGATAAAAGGGCGCCAACGCGAAGCAGTTCTGGACGGTTATTCATGGTGCAGTTCGTATAACCGTACTCCTCTCCTACGCAGGTTTTACATGTGCAATCAGTAGACAACCGCACATGCTAACCTCCTGACAGTTTTCTTCAAACATGGGAGAAGTTATCTTGATACTAGGGACGTGTTTGTAAAAGACTTAAACACCCCTAAGTTATCTTGGTCGCATGTAGTCAACGACCTTCTGACCGCACACTATCTGCGGCCTCCTGACCACACATTGTCAGCGGTCTTGTGATCGCACAAGGGCTGCGATCACAAACTACTTTTGTGTTCGCACTCTCCTAGTGTATAGAAGATGATCATCTGAGACCATAGCGGCTACTAAGACACATAGACACATATCAGATTCAAACCTGACTTGAACTCGATGCGTGTTAATCAAACTAGCTCGGGTGAAAATCCTCGTCAGACTGTAATTGGAGACCGAGGCCGGGAGCAATGGAGAAGGAGAGGGAGGTGAGGCGGAGAGAAAGAGGGAGGTGAGCAGATAAAGTGGTGCATTTTTTTAGCAGGAGGCGTGCACCCGAATGAGTTCATCCAGCATGGTCACAGGATGGTGCAGCATATAAGGGAAATATTTTCCATTTTGGGAAGAGACATGATGCATGAGATGGTGTAGGATGGAGGCAACCAAACACCAACATCCCTCTTATGATGCATGAGATGGTCCAGGACATGCAACCAAACACACCCTACGAGTCCTTAACTGGACCGTATATGGTATGGATGTGTATATGTATTTTGTATCTGGAAAATATTTGGGCTGGGTGTATAAAGTCTCTACATGTCATACACGAAGACGGCACGACATTATGTGTATCAAATGGAGTACAACACTGTCTATAAGCACCAAGAGAACATAGCTTGGAAATCCTCTCAAAAATCCTTTTAAACATGTTAAAAAAATTTAAGAAAATACAAGATAAATATAGATATAATCATCTTCAGACTCAAGGTGGGCTGATAAAAAGTCAAATTACACTGGGTAGGCTTGAGCACAAACAACCCAAACCTAACAAATACATCGGACTACTAAGTTTCATACTTGAGGTGGGCTGATAAAAAGCCCAGTTACTGATCCAGGTGGATCTTCAGGTCGAATACGGTAGGTCAAATATGGAAAGGATTCGCACTCTGCCTGGTCGTCCGAGTCGGTTAGTAGTCCGATAGAGATATAACTGAGTCCTATACGATTAGGTTTAGTTGAGTCTGGGTCTGATACGATCTCAATCGATTGGACTATAAATACCATGTAATAGGATTGGTAGATCATCAAATCATATATCCAATATATAGTTCTTAGAGTCATTGACGTGGATTGAGTGCGATCAACGTTCGACGTGTACAAGCTCCTCCTTAAAATAAAGAGTTGTGCTATCCTTTGAATTGTGTTTTCGATCAACTTGGGTTTCAATCATGCCGAGTAAGATCCCTTATTCCGCATATTTATCATCTGGTCAAATATAGACGAAACCCGTCTATATCTCAATTGGATCAAATTAGCATCAGAGCAAGTTTAGCCCAAAACCTGGTCTAGTGCTTAATTTGATCAAGTTGGTATCAAAGCAACTATCCTGTCTTGTGGATGGTAAAGACTCGCCAGGGTTACAAAACTTCCGGCGAAATCCTGCAAGGACCTAGTTCAACGGTAGGCGAACATTCGACGGTTCCTACAGTCGCATCTCCGAAGATGTTTGAAGATACCTCCGTTCAAGCTAACCTAGCCGAACAAGTGGCTAAACTTTCCGCCGACATGGATACTGTGCTTGCTTGGATTAAGCAACAGGCCATGTTTGTACCTTTTGAAGTTGATGCTTCAAAAGGAAAAGTTACGGGTGTGAAGATTAGGGAAGGCTTGCACAGGCCGGACAAAGATGACCATAAGGCTGACGACCTCGCCAACACATCCTTAGTTGTCAGATCTTTTAAGGTCGAAACTAAGGTCGACATACCCATGTACGATGGGGTAATCGATGCCGAGAAGCTGGATTTTTGGATTGGCCAACTTGAGACCTACTTTGACCTATGAGGTTTCAGTACTACTCAAAAGGTGAAGTTCGCTCCTTTGAATATGGAGGACCACGCAAAGACATGGTGGAAATCCCTTATCACCAGTGGGGAAGCAAACGACCTCACGTGGGGACAGTTCAAGCAACTCTTGTGACAAGAGTTCTACCCGATGGGTTATCTCGAGGAGAGATGGGATCGTTGGCATAAATTGTACCAACGACACGATCAGTTCATCAAGGACTATACGACGGAGTTTCAAAGACAAACAATGGTCATAGGCATCTTGCTCTCTGATCGTCAAGCTTTTTGAAAATATACATCTGGACTTCAGAAATCGATTAGTGCTAAGTTAAGCATGTTCGGCATCCAGGACATCACGACCACAAGCACGACTGTTATGGCAATTGAAAAGAAGAACAAATCCCGCAACGACAAGAACACGAAAGAGAATTCGACTTCATCAAAAAGAAAGTTGAGTCTGAAGAGAAGTAATGCAAAATCTGATACGAGTATCTCATGTGAACATTGTCACGTTGCTGGACACACAAATGATAAGTGCTATAAGTTCCATCCTAAGCTTCAGCCAAAGAGAAACGGACCAGAGGAAAGAACAGCTACAGTTACTACAGCTCTACCCGAAGGAGTTGTCCGAGTGAGTTCAACCGATGAGGCAGATACAACCTTGTCTCTGATAGCAATGCCGAAGGAGAAAGGTTCGGATTCACCTAAAGACCATCACTCAACGTAGGACTTGTTCACTATCAGCATCCAGGTGAAGCACAAAGTGGTTGCAGCAATATTCGATCCCGGAAGTCAGAAGAATTTGGTTTTTGCTGGGTTGGTTCGACGACTTGGTTTGAAGACGACTACACACCCACGACCATATCTGTTGGGTTGGTTTACATCCGACGTGAACCAACAGATTACGGGTCAGTGTATGTTGAAGTTTGTGATCTCTGCTCGTTATATCGATGAGGTTCAATGTGATGTTGTTCCTATTGATATCTGTTTGGTGATCTTTGGGAGTCTGTTCTTGTATGATCGAGACGCTCATTTCCATCGAAGAGCGCAAGAGTACGAACTCACCAAAGATAGTGTTAAGTTTGTGATTAGTAGAGAAGTCCACATCAATACTTCCAACTTGATTACCGCAAATTAGGCCATACAAATCGGTAATGCATGTCACAAGTAGATGCTCATTATGATTTGACTAGTTGGTCTAGGTGATTGTACTCGAGCAACGTTGTCGTTGGCGTGTCGAGAAGATTTTGTTTATTTGTTGGGACTACTGGAGAAATACAGTGATTTGTTCGAAAGTATCCATGGTCGACCACTGAAACGTCTAGTCGAGCACGATATTCAGCTCGTGTCCGATGTGGAACTTCCCAATCTGAGTATGTATCGCAACTCAGTATTGGAGAATGAAGAGATCGAAAGACAACTTGGGGAATTGCTGAATCATGGTGTCATTCAAGCAACTAATTCGTCTTGTGGATCTCCTATGGTGTTATCACCAAAGAAAGATGGGACTTGGTGTATGTGCATCGACTATCAAGCATTGAACAAGATCACCATCAAGAAGCCGTACCCCTTTCCTCGTATCGACGACCTGTTAGACCAATTGAAGCATGATGCTATCTTCTCAAAGTTGGATCTAAAATCAGGGTATCATCAAGTCAGCATCCCAGAGGAGGATACTTGGAAAACCGCGTTCAAAACGTGACAAGGTTTTTTCAAATGGCTGGTCATGCTGTTTGGCCTCTGCAACGCTCTGGCTACTTTCATGCGTCTCATGAATGACGTATTAGACAGTTCATCAATGGCTTTGTGATTGTTTACCTTGACGACATACTGGTCTATAGTTGTTCGTGGGACGAGCACCTAGTTCATGTGGAAAAGGTGTTTGAGCAACAGCGACAACATCAACTTTGCCTCAACCGTAAAAAGTGCGAGTTCAGCCAACAAACTCTACTTTACTTGGAATTTATGGTCAGCAAAGGTACATTGCAAATCGACCCCGATAAGGTAAAAATGATTTAAGAGTGGTCTCGATCGTGAATAGTAACAGAAGTGTGTAGTTTTGTGGGAGCATGCCAATACCTTCGGAAGTTCACACGACACTTCACGATAGTGGCTTCTCCGTTGCATGCATTAACCAGGATTGACCAGAAGTTCGAGTGGACTGGGAAGCACGAAGATACTTTCCTCTTGCTGAAAAAGAAGATCAGTAAAACACCTGTCTTAGCTTTACCGAATCTACAAAAACCATTCGAGCTAGAAACCAATTCCTCAGGTTATGCCATGGGCGCAGTGCTCATGCAAGAAGGTTGACCAGTAGCATATCACTCTAAGTTATTTTAGGGAGCTTAGAAGAACTATCTGACCTACGATAAGGAGTTATGTGCACTGCATCAGGCCGTAAAACATTGGCGGTGTTACCTTTTGGGTAAAGAGACTATTGTCCACACCAACCACCAACCTTTGCAATATTTGCAAACTCAGTCCAAGCTACAGCAAGCTCAGCACATGAAGTGGATGTCATATCTGCAGCAGTTCAACCTGGTGATTAAGTACAAGAAGGGTGTACATAACAAACTGGCTGACATGTTGTCATGACCACCAATTACGACCCTCTACTTATCGGTGCTCATGCAGATCGAGTCTTCATGTCTTGAGGATTATGCCACGATGTACGGTGATGATCCTGATTTTCGTTCAGCACTGGCTGAGCTCGAAACATGGAAACCCATAGAGTTTGTTCGTCGAGAAGGACTCTTATACAAAGAAAATTTGCTTTGTATACCTCGTGGAGCACCTCGAGTATAGTGGTTACGAGAAGCGCATACATCAAAAGTTGCTGGTCATATCGAAGTAACGAAAACCTTTCAAAATCTTCATTGACATGTATTCTGGCCGCGGATGCAGTAGGATGTGGCTAGTTTTGTTTGAGGCTGTGGTCTCTGCAGCATCTCAAAACTAGCAAACCAAAAATTGGATTTGTACACTCCTTTGCCAGTTCCGTCATGACCATTGGAAAGCATATCTATGGATTTCTTGGGGGGATTGCCTAAGACCAGACGTGGCAATGACTATCTCTTTGTGGTCGTTGATCAGTTCTCTAAGATGATAGTTCTCATACCTTGTAAGAAGACTATTACGGGAGAAGAAGTAGCTCGGGTATTCTTTCAGCACGTTTGGACACATTTCGGATTGCCAAATTCTATTGTTTCTGATCGTGATACCCGGTTTCTTAGTCATGTTTGGCGATCGTTTTGAATGATGATGAATACTAAGCTGAAGAGTAGTACTGCATTTCATCTTCAAACTGATCGTCAAATTGAGGTTGTAAATCGAACAGTCGTTCATCTCTTGAGGGGATATAACTCTAAGCATCCAAAGACCTGCGATGAAAGCATACCATACCTGTAATTTGCTTTTAATATAGTAGTGCATGGTTTGACTGGAAAGTCTCTTTTTGAGGTTTGTTTGGGATTTCTACCACAGAGTCCATTCGATAATGTGTTTGTAATCCCTACCTTAGCGTAGAATAGCAAGGAGGAATCTGATAAGGATTGAGCACAAAAGTTCCTAGAAGGTATTCAAAGACTCCATGTGAGGTTGAATAGAAATTACTTAAAGCTCAACTCAAGTATAAGGCGCGACATGATCGACACCAAGTTGAAGCTCAATTCCAAGAAGGTGATCTGGTATGGTTACATCTGAGCAAAGAGAGGCTTAAAGGTGAAGGTAAAAAGTTTAAACCAATTCTTTATGGTCTTTTTTGGATTTTGCGAAAAGTTGGTCCTAATGCTTGTCAGCTCGAGTTATCTCCATATATAGATATTTACTCGGTTGTCAATGTTGAACACCTTAAACTCTTCGAGCCTTCAATGCTGGATGATGAGCCATATACCATAGTATCATATGTTGAAGACTTGGTCTATCAACGAGAAGCACATCTTCCTGAAGATGTGATCTTGGAGAAGAAGGTGACGACCATTAGAAGTAGTACACAAGAGTCTTTTCGAGTGGGACGGAAAGATCAACGTGCACGAATAGTCAAGTGGTACACTTGCGAGGATGGTCAATCTCAATTTCCACATCTCCAGTTTTGATCAGACGGTCACAACAGGAGTTGGCTCCTTCTCAACAGGGGAGTCATGATCCGGGTGGATCTTCAGGTCAAATACGGCAGGTCGAATACAGAAAGGATTCGCATTCTGTCTGGTCGTCCGAGTCGGTTAGTATTCCGATATAGATATAACTGAGTCTATACGATTAGGTTTAGTCGAGTCTGAGTCTAGTACAATCTCAATCGATTGGACTATAAATACCTTATAATAGGATAGGTAGATCATTGAATCATATATCCAATATATAGTTCTTAGAGTCATCGACGTAGATCGAGTGCGATCGATGTTCGACGTGTACAAGCTCCTCTTTGAAATAAAGAGTTGTGCTATCCTTTGAACTGTGTTTTCGATTAATTTGGGTTTCGGTCATTCCAAGTAAGATCCCTTATTCTGCATATTTATCATCTGGTCGAATATAGATGAAACCCGTCTATATCTCAATCGGATCAAATTAACATCAAAGCAAGTTAGCGCAAAACCTAGTCTAGTGCTTAATCTGATGACTTACACTGAGTAGACTTGAGTTCAACCCAACCCAAACCTAACAGAGACATCAACCACTAAGTTTGAGTTAGACCAAGCGAGTTTAAATGGGCTATATTCAAATATTTGGGCCACTCCAATTCTTTTTTAACTTTGGGAACTTCAACTTAATATGTGAAGACCCAAGCTAGCCATACTCAAGCCGGCCTTAGTCAAGCCCAATCGAGTTCTAGTTGGTCTGACCAATTTTGCCTCAAGTTTAGATAAACAATAGAGTGGTCTACTATGATAGAAAATTTCATTAAGCATGTGTTTGGCTGAGTTTAATTTATTCCTAAGTTTTCTTTGTTATCGGCTTATAAATCCAAAAGTGATTTATTCGATAAGTTCAAAGTTGTATTGTAAGATTTTGGATGTGTAAGTTTGAATAGTCTGAGAGAATGAGGGGAATGTGGATATACTCTCAAATAAATTGCAGTCAATTCATAAGCTCCTAAATAAGTTGAGGGTTTTGCCGAACTTAAGTTTTTTTTTTTTTTTGGAGAAGTTGAAGCCCAAATAAATTCAGTCAAACACCCTCAATATGTATGGTGAGAAACAAAAGAAAATGACATATTTGAAATAGATAAAAGATAAAATTCATTCACTGCAAATTGTCTTTCTAGTTTCTTGGTGTATAGATTGAATTAGATTTTTAAATTTTGTAGTATAGTATAACACTCTAGTCTCTTATCTCATTTTTTTTTAGAACTTTTTGACGTGATATAAAAGATTTTGAGAAGATTTCCACTTAATATTCTCCCTCGACAGCTATTATAAATCTAATTAATTATCTGCTTATGTTATTTGATTGTTTTGACCTTATAATTTCATTGATTTAAACGTATTGTCAATCAGAATTATAAATTAAAAATACCAATCTCAGAAAAATCAAAAAGTTTTGAGTTTACTCTTTAATAGGAAAAGTGGATATATGCCACTGTCTGAATGAGTTTTTTTTACTAATAACCCAGATTTAAAAAATAATTACGAAACTAACCCACAGTTGCAATAATGTACAGAAATGGCCTGCCACGTAAGCATGTCGAGCTCCCAGAGCTCGACAAGCTGTAAGTCGCACGGGCGCGTGCTTGTCGTGGTCGGAAGGCATGACTAGGGGCTTGTCGAGTCTCTTGACCACGACAAGCCACTAGTACAGCTTGTCGTGGTGTGACGACTCAATAAGTGCTGGTCGCAAACAGTAGACTCCGCTGGTCGCAAACAGTAGACGAGGTCGTGTACAGGTCGAGCCAGGGACTTGATTGCAGGATTTCTAATTGAATTCTGGACTGATTTGTAATCTGATTTCACAGATGAGTATAAACTTATACCTTATACTCATCTAGCAAGAGATTTGATAAAATCTGGCTTGATTTGATGATTTTCGATATAAACTGAAAATAGGGTATTTTAGGGTAAAATAAGATCTGAGTTTAGTCGATTTCGAATTGTGGCTTTTAAGATGTGATTTTGTAATCTGGACAAAAGAGAAAATTGTATCAAATAGCATTTGAAAGAGATTTGCTGAAGAAATTCTAAATTTGGAGTTAATCTGAAGATTTTAGCCTTTTTGGGTTTCCAGATATCAGATAAAGAACTAAATTGAGATATAATTTGGACTGATATGTGAAAAAGGCTTAGATGATATGATTTGGCTGCCAACTTTCTGGATTAAGGTATTGACATACCCATGATCATAATCCAAGAATAATCTGATCTGGATTAGGTCAAGATTTAGCTAAATCTGAGTTCTGAGTATTTAGGGTATTTAGAATAGTAATTAGAATCATGTTTTCGAAAACAGAATAGGATTGATAGATCTGAGAGTTAGAGATGGAATTGAATCTGGTTTCTGAAGATTTTTATGTTTAGCAGTAACAAGATCAGTTCAACCCTAATCTATCTCAACCCTAAAATCTTAAAATCTATCCTGTGAACCCAAATCAAGATCAGTGGGGATTCGAACCCAGGTGGACAACGAGGTAGAAGAGAGTTCCCACCAGCTGGGCTAGGAGTTTTAATTGTTCTAGTACTACATGAGTTTGTATATGGACGTATATGTATGTCTAGGTATGTATGTCTAGGTATGTATGTATATGTATGTATGTCTAGGTATGTATGTATATGTATGTATATGTATGTACGTATGTGTATGTATGTATGTATATGTATGTATGTATGTATGTATATAAACATATATATATGTATATGTATATGTAAGTATATGAATGTATGTATATGTATGTATGTATATATATGTATGTATATGTATGTATGTATATATATGTATATATATCTATACAGTATGTATGTATTTATGTATGTACATACATACATACGTACTGTATAGATATATATATATATATATATATATATATATATATATACGCACATATATATATATGTATATGTATATATATCTATACAAATATATGTATGTATGTATATATATATATATATATATATATATATATATATATGTAAGTATGTATATATATCTATGTATGTATATACATATAATAAAAATATATAAGAAATCTAGTGAACTGCATGATTCATTTTGAATGTAACACACTGGAAAATAAAAGTGTTAGTACATGTTCGCTATGGGTTCGGACGACCCCTCTTATGCCCATGTCTATCTCTCTGAAAAGGCGATGGTGAGTACGGATCAGGTGGCACATGTGATCGCCGCCCAGCCGCGGTAGGACCATGCTGCTCAGTATCTGCATGACCCTGAGATGGCTGTGTCGGTGGAGGGTGATCTTCGAGCTCGCTAGGCGCCAACTGATTGGGTTGGTAGTACTGATGTGCATGAGGGTCGTGCAACCCTAACATGCTCGAGACCCAGTCATCGTTGTCCTGCTGTTGTGCCACCCAACTGGGCTCGGCCCCCTGCGGAGCGTAGTACTCATGATCGTCATCCACATCCATGTGGTCGTGGGCGGGCTCCCCCCAACTCTCCCAAGTAGACCCCCCAGGGACTGAGTGTCTCTGTCCCTGGACCGCCTGCTATATGAGCCTGGCCCCAATCTTCGTCAGCCGCAAGCCGCTCTGCCAACGCCCTACTCACATCGTCCCTGTCTTGACGACGGATGTCGTCCTCATCATCAGAGTCATCTGAATCAGGAGTGCGATGTCTCGACGGGCCCCCAATATGCAGATCTCTGCGTCGAGCACTGTGCATTGATGAGGAACGACGAAGCCGAGACGGGCCGGCGGACGTCCCCGGTATGTCACCTCCCCAGGTCGACGATGTGTCACGATGACTGCGCCGTGCTGACGAAGTGCTCTATCGAGCACCACCCAGGCTAGGCCGGGCTGACATCGGGCTAGGTGGCCGAGCCCCTCTCCGGTGCGGAACCGATGCATCTGTCTTTCGGCCACAAGTTACGTCGAAGAAGAGTCGTTGTGCTGCTACACGGATGGAATGTAGGGCAGCACGCGCCATCGTCTTGAAGCGTCGTCCTCCTTGCAAGCCAGACGACAGGTTTGCCGCCTGCCTGTCGATGGCCAACGCTAAGTCAGCCTGCACATGCGAAACTCATATGGGAACTATGGAAAAATAGATAAGATAAGAGACCAACATATGTATCCAGCGAAGACGAACGTACCGAGCGATGTATCCGGCCTAGGAAATGAACATCAAGGCCAAGTCGAAGACTGTCTTGATGTGATAGTTCTGTCGGCAAAGGGGGGGGCCGCACGAGCAAGTCGCGTGCGGGTGCGTGGCACGTACCACTGAAGATAGGCCTGGTACGTCCCAGGGTCATACGGCCGCTCCTCCACAACAACATCCGTCGCTGCGTGGTCCTCCCACTCGTCGACCCATTTGGAATTCTTGATCTGCCAGTTGTCGAAGTGTTTTCCTCTACGTGTTTGTCTGCAAAAGGTGACGCGATGCACATAAAGCAAAGAAATAAACAAATATGAGTGCGTACATGAGATATAGAAAATGTTCGAGGCATACACATGAATCTCCCGCGGGAGATGGCGTTGTCGATTTCTTTCCGGGGGTGGTATCTGCTGATGTAGCCCGAATTGGCGCATCACCCTGTCCGGAAAATACGGCTCCACCACATGTGAGAACACCATGTGCCGGCGTGTAAGCCAGCAATCCTGGCCCGCGGTGCAATGCGAGGAAATGCCATGCGGTGCAACCTGGGAGATGTGCTCCGGTGTCCATGGTCTCCATATGACCCGCGCGTCCGATAGGAGATCAAACTCTCCCAGGTACGCCAAGTAACAGCGGTGAATCTGTGATGATGACCACCTCGACCGACCTTCCAGCCAACGGGCTCGCATGGTCGGCCGATCCACCCAATCCTCGTAGTCCGCTGGCGCACCGTACGGATGGATGGGCCGCTGTAAACACAGCCGACCAATGGGGAAGTGCTCCCATGACCACAACTGTAGCAGTACAGGGCATGCGGACAGCAATGATCCAGCTGCGGTCCTGCAACATGCCTCGCAAAGCCCCCTGTACGTCGCGCACAACACTGCCATCGCCCAGTTGTAACGCGGCATGGCCCCTACGTCGGCATCGACGATACTCTTGACCAGAGGAATGAACCACGTGTACATAGTGTCACCGTGCGTGGAAGGGAACAAAATATACTGTAGCGTCACCAGCAAGTAGGCGAAGAGATGCTGCCTAACTACATCGGCGGGGGCATCATCGGGGCACTCACGGTAGCGCGCCAGAAATCGGTGGGGGACACCACGCCTGGATGCCAGGATCTCGTCAGCGTGGTTAGCGATGTTGAATCGGAGGTGCATCTGTGCGCGCCAATCTAGGCGTGCTGGCCGGGGGACGATGGGATGTCCACTACCAGGTAAACCAAGCAGCATGCTCACATCCTCCAGCGTGACTGTCATCTCCCCCCAGCGGAAGTGGAAAGTGTGGGTCTCCGGACGCCATCGATTTACCAATGCGGTGATCAACGACCTGTCCAGTGTGAGATGCTGACCTATCTGTAGCATACGGGCGAACGGCAATAAACCTGCATCCCATAGGATGGGGATATAGCCCTCATGCAGAGGCCAGTACTCCAAGGGAGCACGGACTACCAGCGGCTCCAAGTCCCCGCCCTCAGACAAGATGCGGCCGCGATGTCCACGATCACATGTACTGCTCAGCAGCTCTGGAAGATCTCTATCCCCGCCAGCTATGCCTGTCAAAACATAAAACAGGAACCATTATTGAAAGTAACATAACATACAAAGGGAACCATTATTGAAAGTATCATACCCATGTATAGCACACGACATGAAAGTAACATAACATAAATCATATTACAAGGTTTCGTACGGATTACAACAATCCAATGCAAATGATAAGCGTATTAAAAAGTTTATTACAAAGTTAAGTTTATTACAAGGCTAGGTCGATGGTCCGGGTGCATTCAAACAATCCTTCCTGCTATGTCCGGGCTGCCTACAGATCGAGCATTTCCTAGCTCATGAGCTACCCCCCTGTGACTCATCCATGTCGTTGTGTATTCGGCGTGTCTTCCGTCGCCCTGGACCCATTCGCTTTAGATTTACATCTGGGATCTAGGTAGTCTCACCAGCAGGGATAACTCTGTAGTCACCGAGCGTCATAAAAACTCTCCACACGCCACTCCACGTGTTTGAAAGGTTGTCAAGGCTGAAGTACTCCAAAAGGTAAGGCGCAGGGCTCACACCGAGCGCCGCACATGAAGCAAGGACAGAGAGCAGGGCTTGTGCAGTAACTTCGGTTTGTTACATGAGCACTCAGCGACATCCCCAAGAATGACCTCGTGCACCCGTCCAGGCCTCAGTTGGCCGCTCACGTTCTTCTGCCGAAGGCGGACTTGAATGATTCGGTGCAGTCTGTTTATAACTGTCACCTCGTGCCGCTGGGCCTTGTCTACGCCAGCAGTCAAGTAGGACTGCACAACATCTGGCAAGGTTCTCATGGGATCGTCGACTAGCGTTTTGGCAGCTATACTTCTGTTGTTGAAGTACTCGGCTGTGCGGTACCATGTCATCTCCACTACAGCAGTCACCGGCAAACACCGGACTCCCTTCAACACATAATTGCACACCTCTGAAAGGTTCGTCCTCATTATCCCAAACCTTGCGCCATCTTCGTCATGCAGCAAGGACCATTTCTCGATGTCGTTGTCCTGAATCCATTGGGAGAATTTGCTCACGTTTGCATCATCGGCAGCATTGCTGGCCCTCCTCGTGGAGTACTTCATTGTCAGCGCCTCCAATTTGTCGAACATAGCCTGGAACTTCCTCGGTTGATTTTGCATGCACAGCCGCTTGAACAGATCCATGATCTGTTTACTGCGGAAGTGTGTGAAAAGGTTTGCTGCAATGTGCCGCATGCACCAACGGCTGCGCACATCCTCCCATTTGTACGGAGCATCTGAGGCCCCGCGCATTACCTCAATGGCATGGAGCAGCCCTCGGTGGCAATCCGATATGATGCACACCTTCCCTCGATCACCAACAACCGCCCGCTTCACGTTGACCAAAAACCACAACCAACTTTCTGAGTTTTTAGACTCGACGATCGCGTACGCCAATGGAAGTAGTTGGTCGTTAGCATCCGCAGCAACAGCAATGAGAAGACTGCCCTTGTACTTCCCGGTCAGGAACGTACCATCCACGCATATAACCGGACGACAATAAGCAAATGCCTCAATGCACTGGCGGTATGACCAGAACAATCGACGGAGTACCCGAGTGTTCTGTATAGGGCTACCATCTCGACGTGTAGCTGGCTGATCGAAGAAATCTAAAAATGTGCCTGGGTTGGTCTGAGCGATGTTGCGCAGCAATCGCATCACATTGTTGTAGGCGTGGTCGAATGTGCTGAACATGCCCTCAATTGCCTTCTGTTTTTCTCTCCAGGCCTTTGCATATCGTATAGTGTACCCACACCTATCGGCAACTTGCTTCATTATTTCTCTCGGCATTATCGAAATGTTCTCTCGCACGGCCGGCTGGATGATATTACCGACGTACGCCGACGTCAGGTTCCTGTGTCTGTCCAGCGCCTCCGTGAGCAGACATGTGTGTGCGGTAACCCTTGTCACCACAAAACCGATGTCGTCCTTCGGCCGCATCGCACGAATCTTCCATGGGCAGCCTGCTGTTACACAGGCTGCGACAAAAAGGTTGGGGTTTGACTTGACGACCTTATATTGCCGGTTAATTGCGAGGGACCAGCTTGCCACGGCATTCTTTAGATCTCCCTTGCTTTGAAACTCCTGCTCTACTTGTAAGCCACTGTGTTCGAAAGACCACCTCGAACCCTGATCCCTTGGCAACACAGCTTGACTGTATGCTGAGTGATCTAGCCACTCCTGCGGGGACCAGGAGTATCGTCATCAGAGCCATCGGATGCCTCCGAGTCCGTCGAATCATCTTCGTCGGACACTGATGGAAGGCAATCCAGTACCTCGCACACATCTACGCGAGTATGGCAGAATACATCCGACCACTCGCTAGCCCTGAATCTCGCAGGACCGGGCATGACGCTTGGCTCACCCTCCACCGCACACTCCGCTGCTCGTACGTTGCAGAACTGCACATACATACATCGCGAACTGGCCGAGCAGTCCGCCATGGGGGTCTTCCACTCTTCGAATATAAGAACTCTAAGATTTGTCCCCTTTAATTTCGCGCAGCATCCAGTATGGCTCGTTATCTACCTCACGAACGATGAGCCCTTCAATTAGAGCCATTTCATCACGAGGCCGCTTCCCGAACATATTCAGGATCCACAAATTCAGCTCTAGGAATGAGGTGTTATGTACGCTCAGCTCGCCCGTCACATACTGGCAACGGCTCATATCAACCCCGCTTTGCCCCTCGCGAATTATGCCGTCACCATAAAATATGGAAATTTTTTTCGGACTCTCCATTCCCTACACACATTCATCTCACGCCTAAATAACATTACACCATTACACACATGCACATAGTTCCTAAAACCATACATACACATATACATTTGAAAAATATAATTTCTAAACATAGAGCATGCATGCATGCATGTAATTGAAAATAATTTAGTTTCATAATTTCTAGATACTTACACATATATATTTTACAAAACCTAATTCTTAGACATAGAGTATGCATGTGCACAATTAAAAATAACCTAATTTTATATTTTCTAAAACCATGCACATATACATTTGAAAAACATAATTTCTAAACATAGAGCATGCATGTAATTGAAATAACCTAGTTTCATAATTTCTAAATACATACGCATATATATTTTACAAAACCTAATTTTTAAACATAGAGTATGCATGTGCACAATTAAAAATAACCTAATTTTATATTTTCTACAAACATACACACATGCACATAGTTTCTAAAACCATACATACACATATACATTTCAAAAACATAATTTCTAAACATAGAGCATGCATGCATGTAATTGAAAATAACCTAGTTTCATAATTTCTAGATACTTACACATATATATTTTATAAAACCTAATTCTTAGACATAGAGTATGCATGTCCACAATTAAAAATAACATAATTTTATATTTTCTACAAACATACACACATGCACATAGTTTCTAAAACCATACACATATACATTTCAAAAACATAATTTCTAAACATAGAGCATGCATGTATGCATGTAATTGAAATAACCTAGTTTCATAATTTCTAAATACATACGCATATATATTTTATAAAACCTAATTTTTAGACATACAGTATGCATGTGCACAATTAAAAATAACCTAATTTTATATTTTCTACAAACATACACACATGCACATAGTTTCTAAAACCATACACATATACATTTCAAAAACATAATTTCTAAATATAGAGCATGCATGCATGCATGTAATTGAAAATAATCTAGTTTCATAATTTCTAGATACTTACACATATATATTTTACAAAACCTAATTCTTAGACATAGAGTATGCATGTGCACAATTAAAAATAACCTAATTTTATATTTACTACAAACATACACACATGCACATAGTTTCTAAAACGATATACACATACATTTGAAAAACATAATTTCCAAACATACACACATACATTTCAAAAACCTATTTTTCAAACATACACACATACATTTATAAAGCCCTATTTTCCAAACATATACACATACATTTCAAACATATACACATACATTTAAAAACCCTATTTTCCAAACATACATACATTTCAAAAACCTATTTT
Source organism: Pharus latifolius (assembly GCA_019359835.1). Taxonomy (NCBI): domain Eukaryota; kingdom Viridiplantae; phylum Streptophyta; class Magnoliopsida; order Poales; family Poaceae; genus Pharus; species Pharus latifolius. The sequence goes on from CM033325.1 coordinate 39,734,339, forward strand.
TCAAACATACACACATACATTTATAAAACCCTATTTTTCAAACACACACACATACATTTCAAAAACCTATTTTCCAAACATACAAACAAACATACATTTAAAAACCCTATTTTTCCAAACATACACACATATATTTCAAAAATCTATTTTTCAAACACACACACATACATTTATAAAACCCTATTTTCCAAACATATACACATACATTTCCAAACATACACACATACATTTAAAAAAACCTATTTTACAAACATACATACACATGCACTGCACATATTTCGTAAACATATTCCTAAAAACATAATACATACTCTTGTATACACTAAACATAAATATAAACCCTAATCACCTCATTAGCAACATAATTAACAAAATCTTAAATGTATTTCGAAAAAATTACCTCTTTTTGAAGAGCTCGCAATTCTCTACAAATTTCTCTTCTACACCGAATAAATTTATCGGACGGATTTTGCTAGATCTAGGGTGGAAGATATGGGATGAAATGAAGTGTGTGTATGTGTGTGCTGCTGCTGTTGCTTCAAATGAATAAGTGTGTGTGCGTGAGTTAGCGCAGGGGACCAGAGAAATAAAGAGGGGACCAGCAGCTTGTCGAGTTCTGGAAACTCGACAAGCTGCACAATATTAAAATGTGGAGTGCCCTTATATCAAATAAGTTTCTTAGCCCAGCTGGTGGGAGTCCTCGGTTGCAAAGTACGTGGCTCGGGTTCGAATCCCCGCTCCGGCAATAATTCTTTTTCACTTGTCGCGTCTTCACAGCACGACAAGATGCAGGCGCCTTGTCGTGGTCGAGTGGCTCGACAAGCAGCAGCCAAGCTCTTGTCGTGTCGACAAGAACTCGCCCGTGCGACATGCACCTTGTCGAGCTCTGGGAGCTGGACATGCTGACGTGGCAGGTCATTTCTGTGAATTCTCGCAATTGTGGGTTAATTTCGTAATTATTTTTTAAATCTGGGTTATTAATAAAAAAAACTCCTGTCTGAATAGAAACAGGCATTTGGTGACTCAACTTTTATAAATGCCTATCTAGTTTAAGCCCTCAAACTTGATGATGCATTAATTTAATGGCTCCGTAATGAACGTAGCAAATAATTGACAAGTAGAAAGAACGCTTACTAACCAGCAAGTAAGAACTATTAAATAGATTGGGAAAATAAATTAACGAAGAATGAAGACTTGCTTTAGCATTACAATTGATATTTCTATATTAGTTCCTATCTTCCAAACGGAAGGACTCCCAAGCAACATATTCCAACATATTCCAGAATATCTCCTTTTGGTCGCGCCCCGAAACAATGTGTGCTGGTACGCCACGGAACGGCATGGACCTATCAGTCCATAGAGCGGCGTACGCCCTACAGTGGCCTATATTGCAAGGTCGGATGGAAGACCTTGCCGGCATGGCTGTCTTGTCGTCCTATTTCATCATCATGGCTGGTGCCCTTCACGAACACCTTATGAATGCTGATACTTGACTTGTCCTTCACCGGTTAGGTGATATGATCGGAGAGATTTGAACTACAACTAGTTTAAGGTAATTTAGGTATTTCTAAATTTGGATCACCAAATAATCTTTTTTTATACAAAGAGGGTATATATTCAAATATTACATGTTTGGAGTGCATTTTTCCATGCCATGACTTTGAAGTGGGCATTTTTCCAATTATACATGTTTAGAGTGGCATATATCCAATTTTCTTTTCTTAAATTAAATTATATTAAAATTTTTTGTTCATATCTTATGACATAATTCCAGTTAACGATCCATTTGTGTCGATTTAATTGTTTTGACCTCATAATTCTATTGGTTCAAATGGATCGTCAATTGAAATTATAGATCAAAAGATATAAATACCAAAAGAATCATAAAGTTGGAGTAGAATTTTTTGAAGATTAAATTTATTAAAATTTTTTATTCTTCTGGGATCGATACCTTTCGATCTATAATTTTGTTGGGGGAAATCTCCGTGGGATCGAGTCCAAGTAAGAGGCAAGGCTCCCGGGCGCCGCCATCTGCCTGGGGAGAAGGCCCCTGGGGACCCCCGTCCCGGGCACCGCCGTTCGCCAGGGGACATGGCCCCCGGTGCCAAGTCACGTGAGGATCACGCGCGAAGCACCTCGGGAACTGGCAAGGACACTTGTCAAGCATCCAGCCCCTCAGCCGGAAGAAGGACGCAAGTGCCCTTCGATCTAGCGGTGGCGGTAGGGGTAGTTTCGTCTTTTTGCATCTTTTGGGCCTATATAAGCCCTTGTATCCCTCTCATGTAACTAAGGACAATTCATTTTACACCAATACATAAAAACTAATAGGCGTGCTCTGGAGCACTCTCCCCGCGAGGGAACTCCCCCAGCCAACTCAAGTTGGGAGCACGTCGACAGGACTAGGGTCTGCACTGAGACCTGAACCTGTATAAATCATCGTGTCATTCTTCGTGTTTGCTCAACGGGAGAGAACCGGTCACGCGGTCAGCTCGCGTCGTCTTTTCTTCTCTAGGAACAAACAAAAAACCTGCTGGGGTATTCGTAATACCACGACAGTTGGCGCCGTTCGTGGGGACTTCGCAACAAATCGCCATGGCTCCCCCAAGAACGAGGGCTCGCGCTCTACCCGGTGATGCCGGTCCCAGTGACCCGGCGCCACCCCTCCGAAGCACGGCCGCTCCGGTACTCCCGCCCGGACACGGCCAAACTGAGGTACCACCTCTGACCCTCCCGACAGTGTCCGGTACACAGGCCTCGGGGTCTTACCCGGTGACCGTGGGCGCCCCGGGGGGGCTGGCCTTCCCCTGGTGGCTCCCTCGACCTCCCGGGACGCCCTAGTCGAAGCTCTTGTGGAGGGCCAACTCCGCGCCTAGTGCTCAATGGACGAACTCCTCCGCGTCTTGGGGCAGCCGCCGGCCCCTGTCTATCCGCTCCAGTTCCCGTTCATGGGGGCAATGCCCCCGTTTATGGGACATCCGGTGGCCCCTCGGACCCTCGGAGGCCAGGTCGCTCCCGGGACCTACGATTCCATCGGGGGTTCGCTCCCCCGGAAGGCCCATCATCCGAAGCCTTCCCGATCTCGGGAGCGCTCCTGACGCCGGGGGCTTACCCCATCCTCGGGGTCTTCCCCATGCCGGTGGCTCACTCCGCACCGGGGGTCTTCCCTAGGCCTGGAGTCGGCTTTGCCCAGCCGGTCGCGTCTGTTGCGCCGGAAGTGGCCCGCCGGATGGCTCCCACGCCGCCGCTGGATCTCCCCCGTGAGGGCCCTCCTCTCTGGTTCCGGGCGGCACTCTGTAGCTTCTAGGCCCCTAAAGAGTGTTTTAGTATTTAATGACAACTACAAATGCTATACTAACGTTACCTGCCTAGTTGTGTTAAGAAGAAACTTAAAAGACAGGTTAATGAAAGGCAAAGAAAGAGCCTCATGATGAAGAAAGGGCATTGATCAAAAGGGCAAAGGTACGAAATAGGGTCTTTTCCATTTTATCGGTCTATGGTGATTAGAGAAGAATTTTGACCGGATTTTAGGATAGTTGTCGTACTATTAAGAGGAGCATGTGGTGTATCACAAAATACTTCATCTATGTGCCACAAATCATAAAATCAACTTGCATTGCATACTAGAAGGTCATATACTTTGAAAATGCTTGTTTCAGCTCATTTCTGCTCAGCACTGTCTCAGTCGGTCTGACCGTTTGTTAGACCGGTCTGACCGAATACACGGACTGACCGAATAGGATCTCGGACTGACCGACGTTATGTCTAAGTATAGTGTATACCTTTAAAAGGTCAGTCTGTCCGTAGTTAAGTCCTAGGTCAGTCTCCTGGAACTTCTTGATCTATCTTTCTGTTGTTTTTGAGCTATGACGGTCTGACCGTTTGTTAGACCGGTCTAACCGAGAAATCGGTCTGACCGTGTTTTTGAACTACAGTCTGACCGTATGGCTGGTCTGTCCGTATTTATCGGCCTGACCGTATAAAGTGTCCAGAAACTATGTCGTCTCTGACAGTTTCACGGCCTGACCGAAATTGGCTCCGGTCTGACCGTGTGTGTGCCTGACAGGGGCAGTTGAGCATTTATTGCGCCTGTTTAATGCCGTTGCGATTGCGGCGGTCTGACCGGGCTTATAACTGCGTTCTGACCGCCAAGTGATCTTTTTCTCCCAACGGCCTGTAACGGCTATATTTATTGTGGGGGGTATATATACTCCCATGCACGGCCCTGTTCACAACTTTTGGCATAATCTTGAGCATTGTCATCATCCTTGAGAGCTTAAGCACATTTCATACACTCTAGGGTTCAAATTCTCGAATTTGTGAGAGTGTGCATTTGAGATTCTAGTGCATCGCATCTAGATCATTAAATCAACCTTGTGGCACTAGAAGAAGGCTAAGTGATCATCACCGGCTTGTTACTCTTGGAGTTTGCCGGCTCCTAGACGGCTAGGAGAAATGTTTTGGAGAGCTCTTCAAGGAAGATTGTGAAGAAGCCTCAAAACGTCTTGTGAAAGGGTTGAGCACGCCTTGCCGGAGTGGTAAAGTGCATCCTTAGTGAAATTGAGGTTTGGATAACTCATCACACTAATCCGGCTCAAGATCTAGGTCACTTCTCGAGAGAAGGTTGACTAGATAGTGGAGCGGTTAGAGATTTGAGTTTTGCCTCAACGTGGATTAGGGGTGATCGGCAAATCACCGAGACCACGGGATATATCCTTGTGTTAAATTTGTTCATCGTTCATCTTGTGTTAATTATTTGCTCTCATTTACTATTAATTGTTTGATTAATTGATAATTTGTTAAAATCGCCTATTCACCCCCCTCTAGTCGATATCCTAGATCCCTTTCACACTCCATAGGACTGCCCGGTGGTGGGTTCCGCCCACATCCCGGTAGTACCTCTAGAGCCCGTGACCGCTGCGCACGAGCTCCCTCCTCCCCCGGGGCCACCCCCGAGGGCTCCCCCGGCGGATCAGGCCCGCTTTACTAGGGAGGAGGTCGAGCAAATGCGTACCACCAAGTCTGGAGGGGCCCCCTCACGTGGCTGGCCAGAGCCTCCCCCGGTTCGTGGACGCGGTGAACCACATTCCCGTCCCGGCCGAGGAAAGAGGCCTGCTGAAGAAGAAACCGCCGTCGCGGAGGGGTGCCCAGACGTCCAAGAGGTTAGCTCGACTAACCCGGAGGAGAAGAGGCGCTACCGCCACGTCGGTGGACCCCTTGGGCCCCTTCCCGACTCCGACAACGAACGCGCATCCCCCGTCAAAGGGGACAGCGACTGGGACTCTCCCCGAGAGGTGGAGGGGGCTAACCAACCGCTATGCCGCTGGCTCCGGTACATTCGATGGCCACGGCCTTACCGACCGCCGCACCTCGAACACTACAATGGTGAGGCCGATCCCTACGAGTTTGTGCAGGTGTATTCCACAGCCATCTCAGCGGCTGGGGGGGACAAGACGGTCCAGTGCAATGTCTTCCCCCTCTACCTGACCGGGATCACCCGCTCATGGTTTTACAACCTGAAGGCCGGCTCCATCAAGTCTTTTGTGCAGCTCAAGCGCGAATTTTGTGCGAACTTCCAGGGGAACTACGTGCGTCCCCTGGATTCATCACAGCTATATACTATCCAATAGAGGACAGGGGAGACCATCCACAGCTTCTTCAAGCGCTTTGCTCAGGTCAAGAGCAAAGTAGCTCACGTCCTCGACTCCATAGTCATTGAGGCGTGCAAGAGTGGGATCCTCTCCAGGGAGCTCCATAGAAGACTCTCCCGAAGCTGCCCCTCCTCCACCGACGAGCTCTTCACTATACTCGAGAAGTACGCTCGGGCGGAGGAGGACGACCTCTGAAAGAAAAACCAGGGGGTTCCCGCCCCCATCGACCGGGAAGCTAGGGACCCCCTCAAGCGCCCCAAGAGGGGCAGTCGTAGCTAGCCACGGCATCAGGACACTTTTGTCCTCGAGGGCGGAGGCGGCTCGCGCGATGCCCCCAAGGGCAACTGTCCCTTCCCCAAGCCGAAAGGCCGTGGGGGGGGGGGGGGGGGGGCAGTCGTCCCGCGGCCGTGAAGGCCCCATGACGGGAGGCAAGGAGGGCATGTGGTGCACTTTCCACAAGTCCAGTACCCACGCTACTCGGGAATGCCACCAACTTCTCCAACACTTCGCCGCATTCCTCGACCAGCATGGGCAGGGGGGGACTCCTGCCTCCTTGTCCTCTCAGCCAGCTTTACTAGCCCTTCCTGCTCCCGCGGGAGAGCAGCAAGGGCAAGCGCGGGAAGGAGGCCCATCAGAAGTGCTCCCGTTCCAAACCTCCCAAAGGCATGTCAACGTCATCACGGGAGGGTCTACCTCGGGGCGAGACTCCAAGCGCCAGCGCAAGGAGTACGCACGTGAAGTAAAGGTTGTGGGGGTGCTGCATACGTCCCAGCCACCAAAGTGGTCCGACGTCCCCCTCACTTTTACAGCAGAAGACGCGCGCGGGGTTCGTTTCCCCATGATGATGCGCTCATCGTTTCCGCCACCGTCTACAACTACCACCTGGCACGCATCCTCGTCGATGGCAGAAGCTCTGCCGACGTCTTGTACCTGAAGGCGTTTAGGGAGATGCAGGTCGACTAGAAGCTACTGCAGCCCACAGCAGGGCCCCTGCAGGGATTCGTCCCAGGGAAGACGATCCACCCGGTGGGGAAGGTGGATCTCCCCATGACCTTCGGTACCCCAGACAACTATCAGACGGAGATGGTCCAGTTCGACGTGGTGGATCTCCCCTCCTCATACAACGCAATCATGGGGAGGACCACGATCAACCGCTTGGGGGCAGCGATTCACCAGAGCTATCTCTGTGTGAAGATCCCCGGGCCTCATGGTGTGATCACCGCCCGAGGTGACCAAAATTTGGCCCGTGCTTTGTACGCGCGTGCCGCCACGATGATTGGGAGCGTCAACATGATCAAGACCCCGGGGGGAGAGACCTCTTCCCCGGCGTTGGACGCCATGGCCATCCCCTCTGGGAGGTCTCCCCCTGTCGTGGTATTGCGAATACCCCGGCAGGTTTTGAGAGTGATCCTAGCGAAGATTACGCGGCGCGGGTTGACCGGATGACCGGTCCTCCCCCGCCGGACAAGCACAAAGAATGACACACGGGTTTATACAGGTTCGGGTCCCGGTGGGGGCCCTAGTCCTGTCGACGCGCTCCCGACCGGAGTCGGCTGGGGAGGCTCTCTCCGGGGGAGAGGCTTCCGGAGCACGCATGTGAGTTTAGCTATTCCAATAAATGAACCGATCCCTTACAACAGAGGGGTACAAGGGCTATTTATAGCCCCAAAAAGCAGCAAAAAACCTAAACTACCCCGGAAGCCACCATCGGATTGAAGGGTAGGACTGTCCTTCTCCCGGTCAAATGCCTTGGATGCTTGACAGGTGGACGCCAGTTCCCGAGGCGCTCCTCGCGTGACCTGCACGTGACAAACAGTTCGAGACTTTACCTTCAGGAGGGCGATGAGGCCCGGGACGGCGCCGGAGGCCACGTCCCCGGGTCAAAGGCAGCGCCCGGGGAGGCTCCGGAGGCCACGTCCCGGGAGCCAAAAGGCGGCGCCCGGGGAGGCCCCGGAGGCCACGTCCCGGGAGCCATCCCGGGCAAATGGCGGCGCCCGGGGAGGCCCCGGAGGCCACGTCCCGGGAGCCAAAAGGCGGCGCCCGGGAGGGCACCGGAGGCCACGTCCCCGGGCAAATGGCGGCGCCCGGGACGGCCTCGGAGGCCATGTCCCGGGAGCCAAAAGGCGGCGCCCGGGGAGGCCCCGGAGGCCACGTCCCCGGGTAATCGTGACACGTCTTACCTGGACTTAGTCCCGCGGAGATTTCCCCCGATAGAAGCCCCCCATGCCCGCCGGGGACGATGCTCGAGTCCCCGGTGGGTATGGCAGGTCACCGGGAAGATCTCCGGGCCAAGTTACCGGAGCCGCGACGCTTCGGTTTTCGTGCCCCACGCTTAAAGCCTCGCCGTTTCGCCATAAATGCGTGCGCGGTTCGAACCGGCGCCTCGATCCACGCGCCCGTCCCTTCGTTTCCCGCGCACGGTTTGAACTTCTACGGTCCAGATTGATCCGCGGGTGCCACGTGGCGTGCATCTAGAGCACGCCCCGCCCCTATAAATAGGACCTTGGGGGGCCCGGAAGCTCATTCCAAATTTTCGGCCTCAACAGTTTTTGCTCTCCCGGTAGCCCTCTCCCGGTAGCTCTTTCCGGTAGCCCTTTCCGGTAGCAGGCGTCCGGGAGTTTTTAGTAGTAGCCTCCTGCAAAGTTAGCCACCAAAAAAGAAGACTAACCTCATGGCACCCAAGGGTCGTGCGAAGACCACGGAGGTGCCCCCGGAGGAAATCCCCTCGGATTTCCTCTGGGCGTCGGAGTTCACGGCCGAGGACGCCGAGTCCTTGGCCGAAAGAGGCATTGTTGCGGACGGGGACATCCGAGTCCCCGTGAAGAAGGACGGGGCCCCCCGCCCCAGGCCCGGAGAGGTCGTGGCCTTCGAGGCCTTCCTCGAGGTGGGGCTCCGGCTCCCGGTGCATCCCATGCTCCGGGAGTTTCTCAAGTAGTACGGGGTGGCTCTCAACCACCTCACCCCGAACGCGCTTGTCCGGATGGGCCTCTTCATTTGGCTCTTCGAGACAGCGACCGGGCGGGAGCCCAACCTTCGCGCCTTCCGGTACTTCTACGAACCGGCGGCGCGGACATCCCATCTGGTGAAGGGGGGCCCCAAGTCCCCCTTCGGTTCGGTGATGGTCCAGATGTTGCCGGCCCGGGTAATCGACTACCCGGCGGCGGCCTCCCGGGACCATTGGGGGGATTGGGTCCGGAGGTGGTTCTACCTCCGGGTCCGAGACGACGCGGTGGTGTATGCCCCGGAGGCCCCCACCTACAGCCGGTCGTCCGCACCAAAGCCGCCGGTGTGGACGGACGAGGAGTACGAGCTCCTCGGCAAGGTGATCCTCTCCAAGAAGACCCGCTCGATGAGGGACGCGGCTGAGGAGATGGCTCTCCTCTGGATCTCCCCCCTCACCGGCGGGAAGAGGGGGATCGGCATGGGCCCCGAGCAGCGGCCTCCGGCGAAGCCGGTGATGCGACGTAAGCTCCGGGAACCCGCTGCATTGTACTTACAAATTTTTAAGAAATTGACTAACTCTTTACCTATTGCAGTCCGGCCGTACCCGGCGGGGCGGGAGAAGGCGGAGAACCTCTTGGGGAGGTACTTCGCCGATGAGCACGAGTGCGTCGTGCGCGCCGTGGGCGAGGGCCCCCCCAAGAACTTGGTAGCGGCGGCCTTTGGGCTAAAGCTGCCGGAGAGGAAGCCTCTCCCCACCCCCGGGTCGCACAAACGGGGGAAGGAGGCGGCCGGGGGCTCGGAGCCCAAGAAGGCCCAGGTTCAAAAGACCCCCGGCCCATCGACGACGCCGGTGGCGACACCGGCGAAGCCCCGGGACGAGACCCCCACGAGCGAGAGTGCCCGGGTACCGTCCCGGAAGGAAGCAACGCCTCCTCCCCCGAAGGGCCCCGTCGAGGCGCGGGGGAAGGAGGCGACCGCGGGTGGGGCGGCGTCCGACTCGGCGAACTACGCCCCGTCGCCGCTCACGGTGGAGCTCCTCCCGCCCCTTCCGGCCTCTTTGGAGCCGGAGAGGCTGGAGGTGAGATTCGTGGGGGCCTCGCCCCCACGGGTCTGGCCGGTGGACGAGGGGGGGAGCCCCTCGGTCTACGAGGTTCCTCCAGAGGAGGGGGCCCCGAGGACCTTCCGGCCCGGGGCAAGAAAGGCCTGATGGTTCCCCCGCGGGCGGAGGCTCCCGCCGAGAGCTCCTCGGCCACGTCTTCGGGGGGCACTACCTCGTCGACGAAGACGCCGGCCGCGTTACCGGACCTTGAGGTCCGGGGACCCCCCGCCGGCCGCGCCGGTGGCTCCGGGCGGGAGACCCCTTTGCTCCCCGCGGGGGAGGTCGCCCGCTACTCGGAGGGCCTGCATACCCGGAAGGTGCAGGCCTTCGTCGCGGGAGGGACGCTCCATGAGCGTTTCGAGGGGCTTCAGTCCCTCGGGGCCCAGGTAACCCGAGTCGATAACGCCTTCGCTCATCCCCTGCACTTTGAAATTTTTCTAACTCTTATGTATTTTGTAGGTGGCAGCTGTTACCTGGGGCCTTGAGCAGCGGGTCGCCCGGCTGCTTAAGGAGGCGGAGGGCCGGGCCTCGGCCTCCGTAGGGCAGCGCGAGGAGGCCCTCCGGGAACGTGACGAAGCCCTCGCGGAATTGACCCGGGTCCGGGCCCAGGTTCATATTTCCACCAAGGCGAGGGAGGAGGCGCTCCGCGAGCTTGAGAGCTCAAGCGTCCGGGTGGTGGCGGACGCGGGCCGCTCCGTCCGGACGGCCCTCGAGGGCCTTGGCGTAAGCCTCGGCTCCGGGAGCAGGGAGGTCCCGCCGGCGACCCTCGCGGAGGCTGTGCGTTTCCTCAACGCACAGGTCTCCGCCATCCCGGAGGCTGCCGATGTTCGGGCGCGGGGTCGGGCGATCCCCGTCGTCGCGGTCGCTGCGGGGCTCGTCGAGTTCCGGGGGGTCGGTGCCCGGGCGATCGGGGGCCGCATCCCCCGAAGCTTCCCGGACTCCTTCGAGCCTTCGCGCCGGGAGGTCGAGCAGCTCGCCGGAGGGTTCTACGACCGAATCATCCGGGTGTGGTTCCCGGCTCCGGCGCCTCCGGCGGGAGACGCCCCAGCCCCAGCCTCGGAGGAAGCCCCCCGGGGGGAGGACGCCAATGAACATGTATGAGCCTCCCCCCGGGTCTTAGCTAGGGCCCTTTTTTGTTTTAGGACTTTTTGATTCCGGTAGCTTCTTAGAAGAAGCCCCGGGCACTTGTACATAAACATTTTGAATGCAATGAAGTTAGAATTTTTTCTAAGTCTTTGAATTGAATTTACTGTTACCAGGGTTCCCAGGAGGTTGCTGCCGGGCGAAGGTCCGGGAGGGGCTCCCCGGGGGACGCCCAAGCGGCTTTGATTTTGCTAAGCCTTCTCTCCGGGAATCGCGGCGAGGATAGTGTCCGGGAGCCGACCTGGTTGAGGTGGCGTCCGGAGTGGCACTTGGACAACTTCGATAATCATCGTGCCGAATTGTCCCCTCCGCGACCGGGGCTCCGGATGATCCCTCCCCTCCGGATACTTCCACCTGCGGGATACGAGTTTTGGCCTGAAGATGTGCTCCGGGACGCTCGGCGCCGCGTGCGGGCGTTGTACCGGGACTTGACTCGGGAGCTAGCGGAGAGCCTCCGGGAGTATTAGGCGTAGGAGCCTTAGTGCTTAGAGAATCCCCCGGGTTAGAACCCGGGTTGTATCGTTTCCAAAGCCCACCGGAGGGGGAAGATGTCCTCCGGGTTTGCTAATCAATAAAGCGCTGTGTTGTTGTTTCCTTTTATTGCCTCTTTATTTTCTTCTTTTTGGATGGTCTGGACGACTCATCTTAACAAGGATGAGTTAAGTTTCCTCGTGGGCGGTGCGGTCGACACCCGGGGGTTCCTTATCCCCCCCCCCGCCCACAGCGGGCCGGAGAATAGCTCCGCGCGCTGTGGGGGTAACAAGGCCCCCGGGATAGTAGTCACCTGTAGGATAGGAAACTTTCCAAGTTAGAAAACTGTAAAATGAGGCTTTCAAGGAGAAGACCTTCCGAGAGACAATCGTCCGGTCGCCGTGAGAACGGGGAGCCGGGAAGGAGGCCTCATGTGGAAGAAACATCCAAGAAAACCCGGTGAGATTTCCGGAGGCGAGCTTCCTAGAAGACATTTGTCCGGTCGGGGAGCCGGTAATAGGGTCTCCGGGAGGCATTCATCCGGTCACCGTGAGAATGGGGAGCCGGGAATAAGGTCACTGGGGACCAATCGTCCGGTCGCCGTGAAAACGGGGAGCCGGGAATAACGTCGATTCCCGGAGGAGGAAGATGGATCCAACCGAGCCGCGAGGGGCCGATCTTCCGGTCGCTGTGAAAACGGGGAGCCGGGAATAACGTCGACTCCCGGAGGAGGAAGATAGATCCAATCAAGCCGCAAGGGGCCGATCTTCCGGTCGCCGTGAAAACGGGGAGCCGGGAATAACGTCGACTCCCGGAGGAGGAAGATAGATCCAATCAAGCCACAAGGGGCCGATCTTCCGGTCGCCGTGAAAACGGGGAGCCGGGAATAACGTCGACTCCCGGAGGAGGAAGTGCCCGAAGACGGGGCTTGAGTGTTTGGGTAGGGGACTAGTCTCCCAAAGTGACTCGTTACCACGGCCACTGTGACCGGGTTGCTACTTACACCCTCAGTCCACGAGGGCTGATCGTAAGCCGCCCTACGGGAGTGGAGACTCCCGTTGTAGGGACTTGTTGGGACTGGCCCACTTCCTCGCGGGGAGGGCATCCTCGCGGGGAGGGCATCGCCGCTAGGGGCAGCAATGAGAGAGACCTGCAATGAGAGTTTAAAGAGCAAGTCCTATGTATTGCTAATAAAATGAAGTACAAGGCCTCCCCCTGTGAAGCCGCGAAAGGGGAGGAAAATACAGTGTCCCTCCTCCCCCTCCGGCGTGAACGCTCCGGGGGAGGGGACAGGCCCGTAAGGCTAAACATAGAACTTGCGAAGTAAACGCAAGTTCCACGTGTGCTTCAGCTCCTGCTCTTGAAGGTTGGAGAGCTTGTAGGCCCCCGAGCCCAGGACTGCGGAGATCCTGTAAGGGCCCTCCCACTTGGGGGAGAGCTTACCCTGGGCCTGGGGGTCCGTCACGCGCTTGAGGACAAGGTCCCCAAGGGGGAAAGCTCTCTCGCGCACGCGCTGATTGTACGCGCGCGCCATTTCTTGCTCGTAGATGGCGTGGCGGAGGAGCGCTCGGTCGCGTTCCTCCTCCACGAGGTCGATCTCCAGATGCTGGTTGGCCTCGTTGGCCTGGTACGCTGAGGGCGTAGCTCCCTCCAGGAGCTCAACCCGCAGTGACCGGAAGCCGATCTCCGGGGGGAGGACTGCCTCCGCCCCGTAGACCAGGGAGAAGGGGGTACGCCCCGTCGCCCGGGACGGGGTCGTGCGCATGGAGCAGAGGATGCTAGGGAGCTCCTCCGCCCATGCACCTCGCTTAGAAGCGGTTTTCTCGAGTCTCCGGCGCAATCCCTGTAGGATCACGCCGTTTACCCTCTCGACAGCCCCATTGCTCCGGGGATGGGCCACCGAGGTGAAGTGGATGACGAGCCCCAGGCCTTCGCAGAATTCCCGAAAATAAGCCGAGTCGAATTGAGTCCCGTTGTCCACAGTAATTTCCCGAGGGACACCAAAACGACATACGACGTTTTTCCAGAAAAACCGCTAAACGGCCCGGGACGTGATGCTGGCCAAAGGCTCCGCCTCAACCCACTTTGTAAAATAGTCGACTGCGACTACCGCATACTTGTATCCCCCGGGCGCTGGGGGGAAGGGCCCTAAGAGGTCCATCCCCCAGCGCACAAAGGGCCAAGTGATGGGGATCGTCTGCAGCGCTATAGGGGGGAGAAGTTGAAGTCCCTCCGGCCGGGGGAGGCAGCGCAGGAGGGCGGAAGCCCCCCGCTTGTAGAGCCTCCCCTCCAGCAGGAGATATGCCGGGCTTTAGCCCGGAGGCGTTTAGCCTCGATCTCACTAGGAGGGTCCCCCTCCCCCTTGTCCAAGATGGAGTTCGGGTGATCTCGGCGACCTCCGGGACATGAGGCTCGTTGCCTGTGTCCGGGGAGGCCACCGAGGGCTTCGTGATGATCTCCAGGAAGGCCCCCTTGGGGAGCGATTCCCGGGCGCTTGCCGCCCGGGCCAAGGCGTCGGCCCGGTCATTGTCCCTACGTGGGATATGCCGGGCCTCGAGGCCGTCGAAATGCCTCTCCATCTTTCGCACTTCCTGCAAATAAAGACTTAAGTTTGCGTCATGGCACAGGTAAGACTTGTCCATTTGGCAAACTACGAGCTGAGAATCTCCCTTGACTAGGAGGCGCCGGATCCCTAGGGAGCGCGCGAGGCGCAGCCCGAGGAGCAAAGCCTCGTATTCGGCGACGTTGTTGGTTGCGGGGAACTCGAGCCGTGCAGAGTACTCGAGTTCCTTCCCCTCGGGGCTCCGGAGGACTACCCCCGCACCAGCCCCGGCGAGACACAGCGACCCATCGAACATGAGGGTCCAATGATCACTGCGTCGGGGCGGCACAGGGAGATCTTCGTCCCCGGACCCAGAGGCGGGAGTCCACTCTGCGACGAAGTCGGTGAGGACCTGCGACTTGATGGCGGAGCGGCCGGTAAGGGATAGGGAGAAGGGGGCGAGCTCAGCCCCCCACTTCCCGATCCGGCCGGTGGCTTCTTTGTTTCGCAGTACCTCCCCGAGGGGGAGGGACGACGGGACGGTGATGGGGTGCCCCAGGAAGTAATGCCGAAGCTTCCGGGACGCCATGAGGAGGGCGTAGCAGATTTTCTCCATTTCTGTGTACCGAGTTTTGGCCCCTTGGAGGGCCTCACTCACGTAGTACACCGGACGCTGCTGCCCCCCTTGCTCCTTCACCAAGACCGCGCTGACGGTGACAGGGGTCGCGGCGAGGTAGAGGAGCAAGGGCTCTTCCGGGGACGGACTCACGAGCATTGGAGGGCTCGTGAGGTACTTCTTGAGGTCGTCGAACGCCTCCTGGGCCTCGGGGGTCCAGCGGAACCCCTCGAGCCCTCGGGGGATCTTGAAGAACTGGAGACAAAGCGGCTGAGTGCGGCTAGGCGGCCGGAGAGCTGCTGGACATCTTGACGGAGCGCGGCGGGGGCATGTCTAGGAATGCCCGGATCTTCTCGGGGTTTGCCTCAATGCCCCGCTGGGACACGAGGAAACCTAGGATCTTCCCCCCGCGCACCCCGAAGGCGCACTTCTCCGGGTTCAGCTTGAGCTCGAATGCGCGGAGGTTCCGGAAGGTTTCAGCCAGGTCGTCGATGTGGGAGGCTGCGCGGGGACTCTTGACAACCGCGTCGTCTACGTAGACTTCAACGTTGCGGCCGACTTGCTCTTTGAAAACCAGTGTCATGAGGCGCTGGAAGGTCGCCCCCGCGTTCTTGAGCCCGAAGGGCATATGGACGTAGCAGAAGGTTCCGAGGGGAGTAATAAAACTCGTCTTTTCCTCGTCCCCTTCTGCCATCCGGACTTGATGGTAGCCCGAGTAGGCGTCCAGGAAGCTCATGAGCTCGCACCCCGCAGTGGAGTCGACGAGCTGATCAATCCGCGGGAGCGGGAAGTTGTCTTTGGGGCAGGGGCGGTTAAGGTCGGTGAAGTCCACGCACATCCGCCACCTGCCGGTTGATTTCTTGACGAGGACGGGGTTCGCGAGCCATTCGGGGTGCAGGACCTCCCGAATGAACCCCGCCTCTCGGAGCCGGGTGATCTCCGCCTTGATTGCCTCTTGGCGCTCGAGGGAGAGTTTCTGCAGCTTCTGTTTGACTGGGGGGTGACCGGGGGCCACTACAAGCTTGTGCTCAATGACCCCCCGGGCGACACCCCGCATGTCTGACGGCTTCCACGCAAAAACATCGGAGTTTTCGCGTAGAAAAGCCGCAAGTTGCGCTGCGTGCTCCTCGGGGAGCTCCGCCCCAATCCGGACGGTTTTGTCTTTGTTGCCCGGGGACAGCAGGACCTTCCGGAGGCCCCCTTCCGGACGCGACTTGAGGAGGGGCCTCCCGGGCGGTGGCGCAGCAGCATCTAGTTCCGGGGGAGAAGCCTCCCCCCCGGGCGTCTTTATGAGGTTGACGCTTCCGATCGTGGCCGCAGCGCGCTCGTATAGAGCACGGGCCATGTCTTGGTCTCCCCGGACATTGATCACACCATGCGGCCCGGGGATCTTCATGCAGAGATAGTTTTGATGGGTGGCAGCCCCCAGCCGGTTGATTGTCGTCCTCCCCATAATCGCGTTGTAGGACTAGGGGAGGTCTACTACGTCGAAGCGGACCAGCTCGGTCCGGTAGTTCTCCGGGGTGCCGAAGGTCATTGGAAGATCTACCTTGCCCACGGGGTGGATCGCCTTCCCCGGGACAAAACCTTGCAGGGGCCCGGCAGCGGGCTGCAGGAGCTTCTCATCCACCTGCATTTCTTTGAAGGCCTTCAGGAATAAGACATCGGCGGAGCTCCCGCCGTCCACCAGGATCCGGGCCAGATGGCAGTTGTAGATGGTCGCGGAGACAATGAGCGCGTCGTCGTGGGGGAAGCGAACCCCCCGCGCGTCTTCTGCCGAGAAGGTGAGGGGGACGTCCGACCACTTCGGCGGCGGTGACGCGTGTAGCACCCCCACAACCTTGACCTCGCGCACGTACTCCTTACGCTGGCGCTTAGAGTCCCGCCCGGAGGCAGATCCTCCCACGATGATGTTGATGTGCCGCTACGAAGTTTGAAAGGGGAGAGCTTCTGAAGGCTCCCCCTCCTGCGTCTGCTGACCCCCCGTGGGAGCGGGAAGGGCCGGAACAGCTGGCCGAGGGAGCGAGGAGGCCGGAGTCCCCCCCTGCCCGCGCTGGTCGAGGAAGTCCGCGAAGTGCTGCAGCAGCTGGCTACAATCTCGGGTAGCGTGGGTATTGGACCTGTGGAGGCTGCACCACGGTCCTTCCCGCCTTCTCCCCGCGGGGCCTTCCCGGCCGCGTGAAGACTGTCCTCCCCCATGGCCCTTCGGTTTGGGGAAGGGGCGGTTGGCCCTCGGGGGGTCGCGCGAGCCACCTCCGCCCTCGAGGACAAAGGTGTCCCGAGGCCGTGGGTCGCTACGTCCCCACTGCCTGGAGCATTTGGGGGGATCCCTGGCTCCCCGGTCGACGGGGGCGGGAGCCCCCTGGGTCTTCTTCCAGATATCGTCTTCCTCCGCCCGAGCGTACTTTTCGAGCACGTTGAAGAGCTCGTCGGCGGAAGAGGGGCAACTCCGGGAGAGCCTTCGGTGGAGCTCCCCCGGGAGGATGCCGCTTTTGCAGGCTTCGATGACCGTAGAGTCGGGGACGTGGGCCACTTTGCTCTTCACCTGAGCAAAGCGCTTGAAGAAGCTTCTGATGGTTTCCCCAGTCCTCTGCCGGACAGTGTACAGCTGCGAGGAGTCCAGGGGACGCATGTAGTTCCCCTGGAAGTTGGCACAGAACTCCCGCTTGAGCTGCGAGAAAGACTTGATGGAGCCGGCCTTCAGGTTGTAGAACCAGGAGCGGGCAATGCCGGAGAGGTAGAGGGGGAAGACGTTGCATTGTACTGTCTCGTCCCCCCCGGCCGCGGAGATGGCAGTGGAGTAGACCTGCACGAACTCGTAAGGGTCCGCCTCGCCGTTATAGTGTTCGATGTGTGGCGGGCGGTAGGGCCGCGGCCACCGGATGCTGCGAAGTCTTCGGCACAGGGGCTGGTTGGCCCCCTGCACTTCCCGAGGAGAGCCCCGGTCGCTGTCTTCTTTCACGGGACCTTCGTTGTCTGAGTCTGGAAGCGGTCCGAGAGGTCCGCCAGAATGGTAGTGGCGACGCTTTTCCTCTGGACCGGGACTGAGTTCTCGGACGTCCAGGCTCTCCGCCGGAGAGATTGGCTCTTCAGCGGGTCTCTTCCCCCGGCCCGTGCGAGAGCGAGGCTCCCCGCGCCCGCGGCCAGGGGGAAGTTCTTCCCTGCGCTCTGGTGAACGCATTCGCTCGACCTCCCCCAGGTCGCCTCCAGACGGGACCGCCGGGACAGCAGTGTCCTGGGCGGACGGCGCCGGGTCTCCGAGACCCGGATCACCGGGAATGGTGCGAGCCCTTGTTCTTGGGGGAGCCATGGCGTCTTGTCACGAGTCCCCATGGACGGCGCCAACTGTCGTGGTATTGCGAATACCCCGGCAGGTTTTGAGAGTGATCCTAGCGAAGATTACGCGGCGCGGGTTGACCGGATGACCGGTCCTCCCCCGCCGGACAAGCACAAAGAATGACACACGGGTTTATACAGGTTCGGGTCCCGGTGGGGGCCCTAGTCCTGTCGACGCGCTCACGACCGGAGTCGGCTGGGGAGGCTCTCTCCGGGGGAGAGGCTTCCGGAGCACGCCTGTGAGTTTAGCTATTCCAATAAATGAACCGATCCCTTACAACAGAGGGGTACAAGGGCTATTTATAGCCCCAAAAAGCAGCAAAAAACCTAAACTACCCCGGAAGCCACCGTCGGATTGAAGGGTAGGACTGTCCTTCTCCCGGTCAAATGCCTTGGATGCTTGACAGGTGGACGCCAGTTCCCGAGGCGCTCCTCGCGTGACCTGCACGTGACAAACAGTTCGAGACTTTACCTTCAGGAGGGCGATGAGGCCCGGGACGGCGCCGGAGGCCACGTCCCCGGGTCAAAGGCGGCGCCCGGGGAGGCCCCGGAGGCCACATCCCCGGGCAAATGGCGGCGCCCGGGGAGGCCCCGGAGGCCACGTCCCCGGGCAAATGGCGGCGCCCGGGGAGGCCCCGGAGGCCACGTCCCGGGAGCCAAAAGGCGGCGCCCGGGGAGTGTCGCGCCCCGAAACTGGGATTACGACTACTCCTGTAGAGACCTAGCTCGCTGGAGCTAGTCCCATATATGCATAGCATACACATACCCTTGACGTCCCAGGATAAGTCAAGCACAGGAGTATATCACATTGCAACAGAGTAACTTACAAAATAGTTAAGCAGTGTGGCCTGCTGGCCTTGATATTACATAAGAAGATTACAATGCCTTCATGGCATTCATGGTTTAGCAAGATAACATCTACACAGCAGAAGGTAGGTGACCCACCCACAAAGAGAAGTGGACGGCAGAACAACACACATCAGGGAAATGACGGGACTGATGCTCCTCCTTCTGGGTCCACGAAGTACTCCATGCCTTCATCTTGGTCGTAGAGCGCTCCATCTACTGATTTGAATGTTGCAAGGGTGAGCACTTACGTACTCAGCAAGTCATAGGTAAGAGTAGATACATATAGTAGTGATGATATGAACCTAGACTAGTCAAGAATTATGGATATTTGTAAAATAATCTTTTCCTTTCTCATCTCATCTTATGGCAGCACTTTTCATAATATAACATCATCATTCATGTTCACTAGATTATAGCACTACCGCGACACGTCGACACACGACAGCCCACGGCAGCACTCCTTATCATGACAACACATGTCATTTGGGTAATCTTGATTAAAACATATTTTATTTAGAAAATAATACTTGTGTCACACCCCGTGGATTTAATCCACCGCAACAGACTCCTATAAACCCGGGAGCTCGGAGTATTCGAATACGTTTTTAACTCTGCAGAGAGGTACCAATTTACCCGCAAGATATTCCACTTTCAAGCCTTTCCTATCATAACAAAATGATTGGACCCCTGACTCACTTCATACTGTGAGCGGCAAGGTGGAAATAACAAGAACTTTTGTTATGTATCACTTACAATTCACCCCCGACCCTGTGGATCTCTCGCAAAACACAGTTGTGGCGGGCTATACCCCCACCCCTACTCATTTCCCCATTGCTGGGTCTAATGTCAGATCACCTTCAGTGATAGTGGGAGTCAGCCTCCATATCAATCATCACAACACATCTCATGCAGGGGTTTCATGTGCGATCCACATAAGTACTTGTTCAGGCCTGTCCCATACCAGGCTTGCGGTTAGCACGTTGTTCATGCCACTAGACGCACAACACAAGGTTCTAGTCCTTATATGCCAGTGACCAGACCATCCACAACCCTGCACCTTCAGTGCCTGCATTCCTTTGCAGTCTAGCACCTCCAGTGCTACAACCATCCATACCATTTTCTGGTCACGGCTAGGGGTTTTATTTCATGAATATAAGTATATAAGTACATATAATAGTTCATGGCTCAAAACTTGTTTATTTCACATTTCACAGATAACCAGTCTAGTACTGCCAATTCATAATTCAACCATTTCTCAATCTTTCACATGCAATATTGCCTATATTCAAGGTTATGTTTTAGCAACATTTAAAATATAGGTTCAAGATGACCAAGGATATGACTTGCCTTCCGCGTCGTAAGAAACAGCAGTTGATGACGGGTCAACAGCGAAGTCCTCAAATTCAGCTTCTGAATCTGCTCGACGACAACCCAAACAATACACACAAATATTACTTATATATATTAAAATGATTTAGGATCTATATGCAGATATGCTTAACAAGGATAACTGAACGATACTGGAGATAATTGAGATTGTAAGCTGAACTGAGTTGAGATCTAGGGTTTCAAGGAATTGGCTAAGAATGGTGTTAGATGCTCTTAGGATCTCAAGGTTACAATAAGAACATCAGTTTTGTGGCTGGTTTGATCAAGAACAGCGAATGTCAGCAGATCGACGTTCGGATGAAAGTTCTGACATAACTTCAGGGAAAGCTAGAGGGCTTATCTTAAGTTATGACAGTAGAAGAAAGTGTAGATCATAACTCTACAAATTCAGTGGACAAAGTGGCTTTCAAAATGCACAATCAGAAGTGGGTAAACAAGGCCAATGCCATTGGCTGGCATGCACTGGGACAGTGTCAAAATTTAGGGTTTAGCGGCAATTATAATTCAAGGGCTCAAATCAAGTTGTGATAGAAGAAGAAAATGTTGATCACAACCTCAGGAATCTAAGGGACAAAGTTATGCCCAAAATGCACATCTGGAAGGAAGTGAAAAGGGCTAATGCCACTGACTGACATAGTCTGGCATTGATCTTGACATGGCCAGAAACTAGGGTTTGGCATAACTTTTGATCTAGGGCTCCAAATGATGCACCACTTTGTCTGGGAGGTAGGCAATGATAACAGGAACAAATCATTCAACAGGATCTAGGGCAGAAGATGACTAGAAGGTGATGAAATTCGATGGAGAAATGTGGTGGCGACACGGCACAGTGAAGTTACTGGACAGAAATCTTGGCATGGCTATAACTTGAATTCTGGGCAGTTTCAGAGATCGAGCTAGAAGACAAAAATGTTCATGAGGTTGAAGCACACCTGAATGGCAAGGTAGATGAAGCTGAAACGGCCAGGAATAGGTTTTCCGGTGATCGACGCCGGAGAAGAACACTGCCATTTGGGGGTTTTCGATTTAGGCCGAATGAACTTAATTCCAAGCTCAGGAAGTGAAAGAGAGATAAGAGGAAGCTACCTGCAGGATCAATTTGGCCGGAGGATGGCCGGAGAAGCCTGGCGACGATCGCCGGTTTCTGGAGAAGTTCAAAATTGGGGAAAGCTTCGGTTGAAGCTCAATCGGGAGATCTTGATGCATAGGCTTGCTGGAAATGAGTCACTGATCATCTTCTTCCACAAAATCGAGAGCTAATTCGGGCTGAATTAAGCTACATTGCAGGAACAGGGTAATCGGCAATTCCGGTGATCGCCGGCGATAGGGTGCAAGAGAGCTAAATTAGTTGGTACAGCACGATGAGGGAGGTGAGGGAAACTCACTAGTGCTGTCAATTTGGTGGTTGAGGCTGCCACCGTGAAGCTCCTTGATGGCTCGCCGGAGAAGACGACTGCAGCGAGAGGATTTGCAAAATTGGCTAAGTCCTGGTGAAGAGGAGATCATACAAGGCACTGGTGGTTTAAATAGAGCAGTGGGAGTAGCTTGCAAGGATTTACAGCATTGAACTTGTGCCAGATGACAAGATTTGCCGGGCGCAGCTGCAACAACGGCGAGCGGCGACGCGACTGTGCACTGGCAAGACAAAGTTGTGCTACATCGGGTCTCATCAATGTCGGGCGGTGCAAACAGTGGCAACAGGAGCTGGCAATGCAAAGCAACGTGGCGCGGTGTTTCTGACAAAAGCTTGCTGCTGGTCGCGCACAGGAGCAGATGTTGTTCAATGGTGCTGCCACGGCGTTGCCACGGCGAAGGCTAGGACACGGACACGTGCGCACATGCAGATTCAAGTGAGCACGAGCTCAGGCGAGGCGAGGCGTGGCCGGCGGCGAGCAAGCGCGGCGCAAATGCAAGGCGGTCTCTGGTCGTGCACAGGAGCTGCTGTCCTGGTCGAATTTGGGCTTGATTGCAATTTCCAATTCTTTATTTGGACTGAACTGTAATTCTGGAGATTTGGAAGGTTTGATCTGGAATTGATTCTGCTGTTTTGATATACTTAATTCCATAGATGATTTGGCACAGCTAGAAGATAAAGTTTGAGACATTTGGATGACTTTTGATATGAACTGAAAACAGAGTAGATTAGGGTAAAATAAGTCTGAAACTTATGGATCTCGAATTCTGGAATTTAGGGTTCGATTTTGATATCTGCACAGAAGAGAGACTTGTGGCAAATAGCATTTTGAGAAGATTTGCCGAAGAAATTCTGAATTTGGAGTTAATCTGGAGATTTTAGCCTTTTTGGGTTTTCAGATATCAGATAAGGACTAATTCGTAATAACTTTTGGACTGATTTGTGAAAAGAGTCTAGATGGTGAAATCTGGCTGTCAACTTTTTGGATTAAGGTATTGGCATACCCTTGATCATATTCCAGGTATAATTTGGTCTGAACTTGGTCAAGATTTGGATTAAATCTGAATTTCTGAAACTTAGGGTATTTAGGTAATAACAGATATTCTGTTTTCGAAAACAGAAAGGAGTTGACAAATCTGGAAGTTAGAGATAGAATTGAATCTGGGTTCTGAAGGCTTTTAGGTTTAGGATAACTGATAGATCAAATCTGGCAAGTCAGATTTTGACTTGGGATCACAGAATAGATTTTGGAGATTTTAGGGCTAGAACAAAATAAAGCTGAGGCTGATTTGGTTGATCTAGAAGAGACATATGCATGCATGATTTTTAAGAAAGAACTTTTCACCCCAAAACTCAGGATGTTACAGGGAGGCCCCAGAGGCCACGTCCCCGGGCAAATGGCGGCGCCCGGGGAGGCCCCGGAGGCCACGTCCCGGGAGCCAAAAGGCGGCGCCCGGGAGGGCACCGGAGGCCACGTCCCCGGGCAAATGGCGGCGCCCGGGGAGGCCCCGGAGGCCACGTCCAGGGAGCCAAAAGGCGGCGCCCGGGGAGGCCCCGGAGGGCACGTCCCGGGAGCCAAAAGGCGGCGCCCGGGAGGGCACCGGAGGCCACGTCCCCGGGCAAATGGCGGCGCCCGGGACGGCCCCGGAGGCCATGTCCCGGGAGCCAGAAGGCGGCGCCCGGGGAGGCCCCGGAGGCCACGTCCCCGGGTAATCGTGACACGTCTTACCTGGACTTAGTCCCGCGGAGATTTCCCCCGACACCCCCCAAGCCGCGTCTGGAGGGGGACCTCTCGAAGGTCCCGTTGTCCCCGGTCGACACGGACAAGACCATCAAGATCGGGGCGGATCTCCCCAAAGAGCACGCAGAGCAACTCGCGGCTTTCCTACGCAAGAACTCTGACGTTTTCGCATGGAAACCCTCAGACATGCAAGGCGTCGCCGGGAAGTCATCGAGCATAAGCTCGCTGTGACACCCAGTCACCCCCCGGTCAAACAGAAGCTGAGAAAACTCTCCCTTGAACGCCAAGAGGCAATCAAGGCCGAGATCACCAAGCTCAGAGAGGCGGGTTCATTCGGGAGGTTTTGCACCCCGAATGGCTCGTGAACCCCGTCCTCGTGAAGAAGTCAAATGGTAAGTGGCGAATGTGTGTGGACTTCACCGACCTCAACCGCGCTTGCCCCAAAGACAACTTCCCGCTCCCGCGGATCGACCAGCTGGTTGACTCGACCGCGGGGTGCAAGTTGATGAGTTTCCTGGACACGTATTCGGGCTATCACCAAGTCCGGATGGCGGAAGGGGACGAGGAAAAGACGAGTTTCATAACTCCCCTCGGAACCTTCTGCTACGTCCATATGCCCTTCGGGCTGAAGAACACTGGAGCGACCTTCCAACGACTTATGATGCTGGTCCTCAAAGACCAGATCGACCGCAACATCGAAGTCTACGTCGACGACGCAGTCATCAAGAGCCTCCATGTGGCTGCTCACATTGACGATTTAGCGGAGACCTTTCGCAACCTCCGCGCATACGGGTTGAAGCTCAATCCAGAGAAATGCGCCTTCAGCGTGCGTGAGGGGAAGCTCTTGGGCTTCCTCGTGTCCCAGCGGGGCAAAGAGGCCAACCCTGAAAAGATCCGGGGCACTCCTGGATATGCCCTCGCCGTGCTCGGTCAAGGACGTACAGCAGCTCATCGGCCACTTGGCCACGCTGAGTCACTTTGTCTCGCGGTCGGGGGAACGTGGCCTCCAGTTCTTCAAAATCCTCCGGGGTCTCGAGGGGTTCTGATGGACTCCCGAGGCCCAGGAGGCCTTCGACGACCTAAAGAAGTACCTCACGATCCCCCCAATGCTCGTGAGCCCGTCCCCGGAAGAACCCTTGCTCCTTTACCTCCCCGCAACCCCGGTCGCCGTAAGTGCGGTATTGGTAAAGGAGCAGGACGAGCAACAGTGTTCCTTGTACTATGTGAGTGAGGCTCTCCAAGGGGCTAAAACTCGGTACACGGAGATAGAGAAGATCTGCTACGCCCTTCAAGTGGCGTCCCAGAAGCTTCATCAGTACTTCCTGGGACACCCGATCACTGTCCCGTCGTCCTTCCCTTTGGGGGAGGTACTCTGGAACAAAGAAGCCACCCGCCGAATCAGAAAGTAGGGGGCCGAGCTCGCTCCCTTCTCCCTTTCCCTCACTGGGCGCTCCGCCATCAGGTCATAAGTCCCCGCCGACTTTGTGGCGGAGTGGACCCCTGCCTCCGGGTCCGGAGACGAGAGCCTCCCCGAACCGCCCCGACGCAGTGACCATTGGACGCTCATGTTTGATGGCTCCTTGTGTCTCGTTGGGGCTGGCGTGGGGGTAGTCCTCCGGAGCCCCGAGGGGAAGGAACTAGAGTACGCGACGCGGCTCGAGTTCCCCGCCACAAGCAACGTCGCCGAATACGAGGCTTTGCTCCTCGGGTTGTGCCTCGTGCACTCTCTGGGGATTCATCGCCTCCTCGTCAAAGGAGACTCCCAGCTCGTTGTTTGCCAAATGGACAAGTCCTACTTGTGCCATGACGCAAACTTGAGCCTTTACTTGTAGGAGGTACGCAAGATGGAGAAGCACTTCGACGGCCTAGAGGCCCGGCACATCCCCGCAGAGGGACAATGATCTGGCTGATGCCCTGGCCTGGGCGGTCAGTGCCCGGGAACCTCTCCCCAGGGGAGCTTTTTTGGAGATCATCGCGAAGCCCTCAGTGACCTCCCCGGACGCGGACAATGGGTCCCGCATCCCGGAAGTCTCCGAGATCACCTGAGTCGCGTCTTGGATGGACCCCCTTATTTCCTTCATAAAGGGGGAGGGGGACCCTCCCAACGAGACCGAAGCTAAGTGCCTCCGAGCTAAGGCCCGGGCATACCTCCTGCTAGAGGGGAAGCTTTACAAGCAGGGGGCCTCCGCCCTGCTCCGCTGCCTCCCACGACCGGAAGGGCTCCAACTCCTCGAGGACATCCACTTGGGGAGTTGCAGGTCTCACCTGGCTCCGCGCTCCGTCGCGGCCAAGACCCTTTGTCAGGGCTTTTATTGGCCCACAATGGTCCGTGACGCGCGAGACCTTGTCTCCACGTGCGAAGCCTACCAGAAGATGGGCAAGGGTTCCAACCTCCCCTCCGTGGCACTGCAGACTATCCCCATTACTTGGCCCTTCGCGTGCTGGGGGATGGACCTCCTGGGCCCCTTCCCCCCAGCGCCCGGGGGCTACAAGTATGCGGTGGTTGTAGTCGACTACTTCACCAAATGGGTAGAGGCCAAGCCTCTGGCCAGCATCACGTCCCAGGCAGTACAGCGGTTTTTCTGGAAGAATGTCGCATGTTGTTTTGGGGTCCCTTGGGAAATCACTGTCGATAACGGGACCCAATTCGACTCGGCATATTTCCGGGAATTTTGCGAAGGCTTGGGGCTCACCATCCACTTCGCCTCAGTAGCTCACCCCCAGAGCAACGGGGCTGTTTAAATGGTCAACAGCATAATCCTACGGGGTTACACCGACGACTCGTACAAGCCACCTCCAAACGGGGCGCATGGGCGGAGGAGCTCCCTAGCATCCTCTGTTCCATACGTATGACCCCGAGCCGGGCGACGGGATGCACACCCTTCTCCCTCGTGTATGGGGCTGAGGCGGTTTTCCCCTCAGAGATTGGCTCAAGTTAATAAGCAAACTTAGCTTTATTGAAATATTTAACTGGAGGACATCTTGCCCCTCCGGTGGGTATCGGTACATTAATCACAAAATATAACCTGGGGGGCTCCTACACCTAATAATCCTGGAGGCCCTCTGATAGCTCTCGGGCCAGGTCTTGATACAAGCTCCGTATACGTCGCTGGGCCTCCCGAAGCAGGTTCTCGGGCCAATACTCATAGCCTGCCGGTGGGAGTATTCAAAGTCGCGGAACCCTTCGGGACCCCGGTCGCGGAGGGGATGTCGAAGTTGTCTAGGTGCCACTCTGGGAGCCACCGCAACCGGATTGGCTCTCGGGAGACATCCCTACCATGTCCCCCGGAGATGAGACTTAGCAAAATTAAGTCGGCTTGGGCATCCCCCGAGTGATACCCACCGGAGCCCGGAGGCCTTATCTCCGGGGAGGCTCCTCGCAACACTGGGGCGCCTCTAAGGTTGCGCTCAACTCTCGGGGGACTCTCTCCCGGGAGTAACCTCCCGGGGCGCCTGGTAAATTCAATTCAAGACTTAGCAAAAAATTCATTCTATTGCAACAAAATGTCTTTTGTACAAGTCTCTGGGGCTTCTTCCAAGAAGCTACCGGGAGCAAAAATCCTAAAACAAAAAAGGACCTATCTAAAGGCCTGGGGAGGGGGGGAGGCTCATACTTGTTCATTGTTGTCCACCCCCCGGGAGGCCTCCGTTGAAGCCGTAGTGTCCGCCCTCATAGGTGCCGATGCCGAGAATCGCACTCGCACGATCCGATCGTAGAAGCCCTCGGCGAGCTGCTCCACCTCTCTCCGGAGCAGCTCGAAGAACTCGGGGAAGCCCCGGGGGATATGGCCCCCAATCGCCCGGGTGCCAATCCCCCGGAGTTCCACAAGCCCCGCGGCGGCGGCCACCACTGGGATCGCCCGGCCCTGTGCTCGAGCATCGGTGGCCTTCGGGATCACAGAGACTTGTGCGTTAAGAAAACGCACAGCCTCCGTGAGTGTCGCCAGTGCCGCGTCAAAGCTGCCCCCTGGGCCGAGGCTCACTCCAAGCCCTTCGAGGGCCGAGCGGACGGCGCGCCCCACTTCCGCCACCACCCGGGCGCTGGAGCCTTGAGCTCCCGGAGGGCATCCTCCTTTGCCCTTGCCTCCCTCCGGAGCCGGTCATTGGTGTTCTCGGAGGCGTGGAGCTGGGCCCGGACTCGAGCCAACTCCTGGAGCGTGTCATCCCGCTCCTCGAAAAAGGCGGCGGCCTTGCCCTCCACCTCCTTTAGCACCTTGTCAAAGTGCGCCTCGATGCCCCAGGTGAGGGCCGCCCCCGCGAGCGCGAAAGTTATTTGAAGCCCAAGAATGGTAAAATCTTAGGAAGAAACGACCTGGTGATCCGGGAATGAACCTGGATATGGAGCGACTGCAGCTCCCCGCAACGGTCGCGGAGCGTCCCGTGTGAGACGTACTCCTGCACCTTCCGGGTCTGGAGCCCCTCTGCGAACCGAAGACCTCCCCCCCAGACAGCTGGGGGGTCTCCCTCCCAACAGCTCCGGACCCATCCGAGCCGGCGGGCCCCCTCACAAAGGTCGCGGGGGTGATGTGAACCGGAGTGGCGGCGGCCGGAGTCCTTGCCGCTGAAGAGGTGGCCGAGGAGGAAGTGGACGAGCTCTCCGAGGGGTGCCACCCCGGGGAGGGATGAGGAGCCCTTCCCCCTTTCCGGGCCATGGGGCCCCGGGACCTCCGTTGCCGCGGGGACCTCGTAGACCGAGGGGCTCCCCCCTCGTCCACCGGCCATTTGACACGCGGAGGGGAAGCCTCCGCGAAATGAACCTTCGGCCGCTCCGGCTCCGGTAGTCCCGGTGCCACCGGAGGTGCCATCGCCGAAGGCAGTGAGCGGGCATAATTCGCCGAGTCAGACACCCCCTCGTCACCGGCCGGCTCCTTCCCCCGGGCCACTCCGGAAGCCTCGGGAAGGCGCGCGAACCCTTGTGCCTCCACCGCCCCCCCGGAGTTTTCTTCTGGGGGGCGGCGTCACCTCGAGCTTGGAAGGCGCTTGCACACGTCCCGACTCGGGGGTGGCGTCCCGGGCCTTCACAGGCGTGGAACTCGGCGTCGTTGCCGGACCGGGGGCTTCTGAGCCTTGGCACGCTTCGGCTCGGAACCCCCGGCGGCCTCCTTCCCCCGCTTGTGAGAGCCAAGGGTCGGGAGAGGCGTCCTTTCCGACAGCCTTAGCCCAAAGGCCTCGGCCACCAAGTTCCGGGGGGGACCCTCCCCGATGATGCGCACGATACGCTCGTGCTCGTCGGTGTAGTACCTCCCGAGGAGGTTCTCTGCCTTCTCCCGGGCGGTCGGGTATGGCCAGACTACAAAAGTGAAGGGAGTTAGTTCAATTAACAAAAAACAAAGAAAGTCGCCCGGGGGCTTACGTCGGGTCACCAAGTTTTGCGGGGGCCGTTGCTCCGGGCACATTTCGATGTCCCTCCTCCCGTGCGAGAAGGGGGAACGTTCAGTGACGTTAGCTCCTCGGCGGCGTCCCTCATGGAACGGACGCCCTGGGAGCCGACAACCTTGCTGAGGAGCTTCAACTCCTCGGTCCACACCGGGGGCTTGGGGGTGGACGACCGGCTGTAGGAGGGGGGCTCTGGTCAGTAGGTCACCTTGGCGTCCCAGACCTGGAGGTAAAACCACCTCCGGACACAGTCCCCCCAGTGGTCCCGGGAAGCAGGAACCGGGTACTCCTGCACCCGCGACGGCAGGAGCTGTATCATGATAAAGCTGAATGGAGACTTCGGCCCTCCCCTCACCAGATGGGAGCTCCTCGCCGCCGGCTCATAGAAGTACCGGAACAGTCGGAGCGTCGGCTCCCGTTCGGTGGCTATCTCGAATAGCCAGATGAAGAGCCCCATCAGAACAAAAGCGTTCAACGTCAGGTGGTTGAGCGCCATGCCGTATTCCCGGAGAAACTCCCGGAGCAACGGATGCACCGGGAGCCGAAGCCCTGCCTCGAGGAAGGCCTCGAAGACGACCACTTGTCCGAGCCTAGGGCGGGGGGCATCGTCCTTCTTGGAGGGGATCCGGATGTCCCCGTCCGTGACAACCCCTCGGTCCACGAGGGATTCTATGTCCCCCGAAGTGAACTCGGAGGCCCAGAGGAAGTCCGCAGTGACTTCCTCCAGAGGCACCTCGACGGCCTTGGCACGGCCCTTGGGACCCATTTTTGTTTCTCCGGTGTGTTGAGCTCTCGGGGAACTGAGGGGCTTAGGCTTCCGGAGGCTAAGCTTCCTGGAGCGGGCTACCGGGAGAGCTTAGGGCACCGGTGGCGTTTGAGGATCAAAGGTTTCAGTGACTTCTCCGGGCCCCTCGAAGCCCTATTTATAGGGCTCGAACGTGGCCCCGATGCGCGCCACGTGGCCCCTTGTGGTGAATCTGTGCCACTCAATTCAAATGGCACGTGCGAATCGAAGGGGTGGGCGTGGGAAACGACGCATCGTTGGTTCGAACCATGTGAGGCCATTATGACCAAACGGCGTGCGCCAATCGAGACAAGGGGCGACATAATGACCGATGGCGCCGCCGTGAGTATCTAGCACAAAATTCAAAGCATCAACAAGGCATTGGAGATCCATCCCAGAGGAGATGTTCCCGGTTGAAAAGGATCAAGGATATCAACTAGAGGGGGGTGAATAGGCGATTTTAGCAATTCTACAACTAATCAAGTAATTACCAACAATTAATAGCAAATAGCTAAAAACAAGATGAATATTAAGCAACTTGACACAAGGATATAACCCGTGGTCTTGGTGATTTGCCGATCACCACTAATCCACGTTGAGGCAAACTCAAATCTCTAACCGCTCCTCTATCTAGTCGACTTCCTCTCATGAAGTGACCTAGATCTCGAGCCGGATTAGTATGATGAGTTATCCAAACCTCGATTCCACTAGTGATGCACTTTACCGCTCCGACAAGGCGTGCTCAACCTCTTCACAAGTCGTTTTGAGGCTTCTTCACAATCTCCCTTGAAGAGCTCTCCAAAACCTTCCACCTAGCCGTCTAGGAGCCGGCAAACTTCAAGAGTAACAAGCTAGTGACGATCACTTAATGCTCTTCTAGTGCCACAAGATTGATTTAGTGAACTAAATGCAATGCACTAGAAGATCTTAATTGCACACTCTCTCAAATTCAAGAAATTTAACACTAGAGTGTATGAAACGTGTTTAAGCTCTTAAGAATGAAGTCAATGTTCACACATATGCAAAAAGCTCTCTAACAGGACCATGCAAGGGAGTATATATACTCCCCTCAATAAATATAGCCGTTACAAGCCGTTGGAGGAAAAAGATCACCTGGCGGTCAGACCGCCGCAATTACAACGGCATTAAACAGGTGCAATAAATGCTCACCTACCCGTGTCAGGCACTCTCACAGTCAGACCGGAGCCAACGGTGGTCAGACCGTGAACCTATCCAGAAGCAACATCGTTTCTGGACACAATTTACGGTCAGGCCGAAAACCTCGGTCAGACCGGCTAGACGGTCAGACCACAGTACAAAATCTCGGTCAGACCGGTTTAGCGGTTAGACCGGACCAACTGACGGTCAGACCGACTAACACACTAAGCTTCACAAAATATGATCATGAAACTCCAGGAGTCTGACCCAACGTTTAACCACGGACAGACAGACCATTTTTAGGAAATAAAAACAATTTACCACAACTGTCGGTCAGTCCGAAACAAACCTCGGTCAGACCGTTTCTGTGGTCATACCAGCTAACACGGTCAGACCGACATAGACTGAACTTTGCTGATTTGAGTGGATAAAAGCATTTTCAAAAGATATAACCTTCTAGTATGCAATGCAAGTTGTTTTTATGACTTGTGGCACAAAGATGAACTATTTAATGATACACCACATGCTCCTCTTAATAGTACGGCAACTATCCTACAATCTGGTCAAAATCCTTCTCTAATCACCTTAGACTGGTAAAAAGGAAAAGAGTCCTATTCCGTACCTTTGCCTCTTTGCTCAATATCCTTTCTTCATCATTTAGCTCTTTCTTTGCCTTTCATTATCCTGTCTTTTGATTTTTTTTTCTCTTGACACAACTTAACCGATATCGTTAGTTCAACATTTGTAATTGTCATTAATTACCAAAACACCCTTTAGGGGCCTAGAAGCTACAATCTCCCCCTTTTTGGTAATTGATGACAACATTAAGAGTAGATGATTGAATTTTGAGCATTAAAAGGATTTTCAATGAGCATAGTAGAAAAAACTCCCCCTAAATAGATGTATATGAGAATTTTGGCCTTTTGGTGGAGTTCAAGCATGTATATAAGAGCATACCATGCATTGCATAGTTATTAAAATATTGTCAATTCATTCAACAAACGTTATCAGAGTTAAACAACGCAAATTATCAGAGCTTGGTCATGTAAAATAGCATAAATCACATCATATAACATTTCAATCACAAGTTATCTGATTGTCAGAGCGTAACTAAAAACAATAGAAGTATCAAAGTCACAAAACATTCAAAACAGCACAAAAGTCATTCAACAAAAGTCAAATCAAACATACAAAATCACTCATCTAATGTTCTTCTCCCCCTTTGGCATCAATTTCCAGAAAAGTTAAGAATCGGTGGGAGCATCATCGGCTTGAGACGGAGGGTTGAAGGGAGGAGTCTGAGGGAATCGAGAGTAGAAATGAGCGGAGAAGGCGTCGAAGCGCTGCTCGAACTGATCTTGGGGCGAAGAAAAAGTCTGGAATTGATCGTTGAGAGTTGCCAAGTCAGATCATGTGAGCTCAAGCCCCTGGAGAAGTGTAGCAACCTTGTCCATCATCGGTTGATAGAACCATTGCTGGAACTGAGCAAACTAGGTGTGGACTTGGCTCTGCTGCGCTGGCTGCTGAGCCTGTGGCTGAGGTGGAGGAGGCATGTCTTGAGTCTGCTGCTGCTGCTGCTGATTTTGTTGTGCTCCATGGCCTCGAGCCAAGATGCGCGGATTGACACTGAACGGCCTATAGCCGAGATGCCTGATATCGCAAGATCCGCGAGGAAATTTTGTCTGCTAGAGAAGCAAAGTCATAATATATGGAGCAAAATACAGATTTGGAAGAGTGGTTACCGAGACATCCTCAATCGATTTCAAGATGAATGTGACAATGTTGATCTGATGTCGTTTGAGGATGTGGTCTATGAAATTCAAGTAATAGTCTCTAACTGCTTCTCGATTTCCACTCTTTGGATGGATCGTGGCTCTTACAATCTTGTTGACCACAGCTGGGAGGACCTTAAGTCCTGTAACTGTGCCAGGTATGATCCTCTGGGCACTTCCCGGCTGTTCATAGAACTGGAGCCAGTCATCCTCGTGCAGATAGTCTTCGTCCTCCATATTGATGCCTTCTTTGATTTCTTCATAATTGATCTTATTAGCCACAGAAAATTCCTCGAAAGTAGCCTCATATTTCCTAGTGCCTGTCATCCAAACTATCCTCTGTTCCGCCCAAACAATCTCGATGGTAGCATAGAATTGACGGATGGCAGTGGCGTTCCATGGGCACTTATGCTCCACAAAGTCATATAGCCCAATCTCTTTGAAAATCTGAACTAGAGGAGCCATGATGGGCTGGTTCACGACGTAAGCCCACTCAATCCACTTGTGCTCGAAAATATTCTTGTTAACCAGATGTCCGTAGAACGCATCCTGCTGGATCATCGTGTGGAAATGAGGAGTAGTGGCGTCGTTCTCACGGTTATAGGCGTAGACTGTCCTAGCCTTTGTGTAGTCATTTGACGTCCAGTTCTTCTTGTGTCCCTGGTATGCGTGGACGTTTATCTCATCGTCCTCACTCCCAATGTCCATAGCCACGTGTTCGGAGCCGCCAAAGTGAGAAGATTGTTCTGTTTCTGAATCTCCGGGCTAGGGTACCCAATCCGCATCTTGAGTGTCACTATTAATCGACGTCTGAGCCCTTTTGGGCCGCTTCGCCAATTTCTTCTTATGAGTCTGGACGAAGACATTCCCTTGAAAGCCTCGGCCGCTACAAGATGGGCAAGATATACAACAGGTAAGATACCAAGAGAATTGAAGGCATGAATTGAATCAAGAGAAGCAGCAAGCCCTAGCTCTGCTGTTGCTGGCGGTCAGACCAGAACTGGGGTCGGTCAGACCGGCGCAGCCCCCAGAGTTAGGGGTTGAGGAAATTTCTAAGATTTAGTTGAATCTAGGGTGCAATGTGAATTGATAATCAAGGGTAAGCATTAAGAGCATCAAGAAAAGGTATCAATTTGAGGTTTTGAACAGATTTACACTAGATTCACCAAATTTGCCTGGAATCCCGAAAAAGAGGAAACTTTTGAGAAAAAAAGAGAAGAATCCGAGATGGATACCTAAAAGACATGATTTGGAGGAGTTCTTGACCTTCAGTTTGTCCGTGCTTTTCTTCGGTTTGACCAGAGAAGAAAGCTCCAAAAGATTTAGGGTGCACGTGAGAGAGACAGGAGTGAGGTGAGGGAGAGAAAGTGACAGAGACTCGTGATAAAGCTCTCTGGTCGAGTATTTGCGGTCAGACCGCAGACAAGAGGCAGGTCAAACCGCTGGAAGATGGGATTTCGAAGCACTCTCTGGAGATAATTTTGGTCAGACCGCGAATGGATGTCGGTCAGACCACTGGAAGGGCTGAAAAATTGAGAAATATATTTGATCGATGCTCATTTGAGATTCTAGTATAAGTTATGAGAGATATAAGATAAGTATAAGTATAATATAGACAATATTGCCAAGGGGAAGTATCCAGATTGCAAATCAACATGTATTTAGCTAATTTCACTAAATTGTTGATAAAAGAACCTAAAATGCCCTAAAATGAGAAGTTGAAGCAATCAAGTGACAATTTTAGAACAACCAATATGAGTTCAACATTTCAAGCCACATTTGATATATCAATGACGTTCAGCTCATTTCGAAGTTTATAAAAATGGTTTTCATCTAAGGGCTTAGTGAATATATCCGCTAATTGATCTTCGGTCCTTACATTATCCACCAACACATCACCTTTACTAACATGATCTATAAGAAAGTGATGTCGGATATCTATATGCTTGGTCCGAGAGTGTTGAACTGGATTTGTGGCTATTTTCACCGCACTCTCATTATCACACAAAAGAGGCACTTTTTCAAATTTGATTCCATAATCCAACAAGGTTTGCCTCATCCAAAGTAATTGTGCACAACAACTACCTGCGGAAACATACTCCACTTCGGCGGTTGATAGAGCTATTGAGTTTTGTTTCTTTGAGGATCAAGAGACTAAAGATCTTCTTAATAGTTGACAACTGCCTGAGGTGCTTTTTCTATCCACTTTACAACCTGCATAGTCGGAATCAGAATATCCAATTAATTCAACTTTAGCAACTTTTGGATACCACAACCCTATACTAGATGAATATTTTAGATACCTCAAAATGCGCTTAACGGCCATTAAATGACTTTTTTTAGGAGAGGCTTGAAATCTTGCACACATACATACGCTAAACATGATATCGGGCCTAGAAGCAGTAAGATACAGTAGACTACCTATCATAGATCTATAAAACTTTGAGTCTACCGGTTTACCTCCTTCGTCAAAATCAAGATGACCGTTTGTGGCCATTGGCGTCTTGATTGGCTTCGCTTCTTCAAGTCCGAATTTCTTGAGCAAGTCCTTCACATATTTGCTTTGATTGATGAAGGTTCCTTCCTTGAGTTGTTTAACTTGTAGTCCAAGGAAGAAACTTAGTTCACCTATCAAGGACATCTCAAATTCTCTGGACATCATGTTACCAAATTCCTCGCAAAAGTCTTGGTTAGAGGATCCAAATATGATGTCATCAACATAAATTTGACATACAAAGAAATCATTTCCAATTTTCTTAGTAAATAAAATAGTATCAACTTTCCCAATTTTAAAGCCTTTTGAAATTAAGAAATCTCTAAGTCTTTCATACCAAGCACGAGGTGCTTGTTTAAGACCATAAAGCACCTTGGAGAGTTTATAAACATGGTTTGGTTTTGTAGGATCTTCAAAACCATGCGGTTGTTTGACAAATACTAATTCATTAATTTTACCATTTAAAAATGCACTTTTGACATCCATTTGATAAAGTCTAATATTATGAGATGAAGCAAAAGCAAGCAAAATTCTAATAGCCTCAAGTCTAGCTACGGGAGCAAAGGTTTCACTGAAGTCCAAACCTTCGACTTGGGTATAGCGACCAATCTTGCTTTGTTCCTTACTACCACTCCGTTTTCATCTTGTTTGTTTTTAAAAATCCATTTGGTTCCGATGACGTTGTGTTCATCCGGATTTGGTTCTTCGACCAATTCCCAAACATTGTTGCGGGTGAAGTTGTTTAATTCCTCGTGTATAGCATTCACCCAATCCGGATCTTTTAGAGCTTCATCTACATGTGTGGGCTCAAAAGAGGAAACAAAAGAGAAATTTTCGCAAAATGAAGCAAGACGAGAGTGAGTTTGAACACCCTTACGCAAGTCACCAACAATTTGATCGACGGGGTGATCCTTAGTAATTGAGTGATGAATTCTTGGATGATCAACCGGGTCTTGTGAAGTAGAGGTAGATGTTGCTTCTGGTTGTTGTTGAGGCGAATCTTCCACATTAACTACTTCAACTACTTGATCTTCATGTTGAGGTGTTGAAGAGGAGGAGATAGCTTGAGTGGATGGATCTTCATCTTGATCACTTTCTTCTTTCGGCTTGATATCCCCAATGGACATGTTCTTCATAGCCACCCTTAAACCTTCATTTCCTACATCATCCAAGTTGTCTTGCTCTTCTTGAGAGCTGTTAGTCTAATCAAATTCTACGTCATGCGTCTCTTCAACCAAACTGGAGTTTTGGTTGTAGACACGATATGCTTTGCTATTTGATGAGTATCCTAATAAAAATCCTACATCACATTTACTTTGAAATTTAGAGAAACGTGTACCTTTTCGTAAAATGTAGCACTTATATCCAAACACTCGGAAGTAGGAAATGTTTGGTTTCCTTCCGATGAGAAGCTCGTATGGAGTTTCTTTAACAGCCGATGACAATAAAGTCGATTCGATGCATGGCAAGCGGTGTTGATCGCTTCGGCCCAAAAAGTGTCTGAAACATTGTACTCCGAAAGCATGGATCTTGCCATATCTATCAATGTCCGGTTCTTTCGTTCGACTACCCCATTTTGCTCTGGTGTATACTTGGCCGAAAACTCGTGTTTGATGCCCTTATCGTCACACAAGTTTTCAACCTTGGTATTCTTGAATTCGGAGCCATTGTCACTTCTCACTTTCTTGATCCTGAATTCAAATTCATTTTCGGCCCTTTGTGCAAAACTTTTGAAAGTATTAAATACAATTGACTTGCCATGTAAAAAGAATATCCATGTGAATCTAGAAAAATCATCTACAATGACAAGACAATAACTACTACCACCAATGCTAACATAAGTAGTTGGACCAATTAAATCCATATGCAATAACTCGAGTGGACTAGAAGTTGACATTGTGCTTTTGGTTGGATGTGAATTTGCAGCTTGTTTTCCGGCTTGGCAAGCATTGCATAATTTATCTTTTTCAAACTTTACATCTTTTAAGCCAACAACCAAATCATGTTTAACTAATCTATTTAGTTGTTTCATTCCAACATGTCTAAGCCTTCTATGCCATAGCCAACCTTTAGATGTTTTAGAGAACAAACATGTACCAAGATTTGCATCATTTGAATTGAAATCAACTAAATAGAGGTTGCCATGTCTAAAACCTTTGAAGATCAACTTATTTTCATCTATACTAGTGATAATCACATCGTTTGGAGAAAATGCACATATAAATCCGAGATCACAAAGTTGAGATACGGATAAGAGATTAAAATTAAAAGATTCAACAAGCAATACATTAGAGATGGAGAGGTCATTTGAGATGGCAATTTTACCTAAACCTTTTACCTTTCCTTTGCTATTATCTCCAAATGTGATCTTGTCATATTCCGCACCTTCGTTATTGAGAGAGGAGAACATATTGTGATTGCCGGTCATATGTTGAGTGCATCCACTATCGAGCACCCAATATCGTCCTCCGGCCTTGTAGTTTATCTACAAAACAAAATTAGGTCATTTTAGGTACCCAAATCTTTTTGGGTCCTTGGAGGTTAGTTACCAAGGATTTTGGAACCCAAATGGTTTTCTTTTTGGCACCAATTATAGAGGTTCCAATAAATTTGGCTTTAACATCACCATTATTCATTTTCTTCAAAACATAGCAAGAGTTGAATATAAGAGATGAGTTATTTTTGCTAGCATGACAATTTTTCTCAATATGACCTAAACTTTTGCATTTGTTGCAATACCCTTTTTCTTTTACAAATATGGTTTTAGTTGGAAAAAATGCATGTTTGCCCCTTTTTGGTATATAACCTAGTCCTTCTTTCCTTAATGAGAACCTTTGACTATCTAGTAGATGTCTTAATTTTGATTCCCCTACATAACATCTAGCTAGATCATTTGTTAATTGTTCAATTTTGTCCCTAAGTTCATTGTTCTCAAGACCAAGCACATGATCATCAACTTTTGGACTAGAAGGTAATTCAATTAAATCCTCACAAGATGTAGACATGCTAGAAGTAGATATCATAGGCAAGTCATTTAAAATATTGCAAGTAATGCCTATGTTATTACCCGTTTTGTTGGCTTTATGAGAATTAACGAGTCATGAGCTTCCTTAAGCATCTCATGAGTTTCTTTGAGACTTTCATGAGATGTTTTTAGCTCCTCATAGGAATTTTGAAGAGTTTTGTATCCCTTCTTCAATTCCTTGAATTTCTCCTTTTCTTTGCTCATATAGTCATCAAAACCGGTGATCATCTCAACTAAGTCATCATAAGAGTATTCATCTTCGTCACATGATACCTTAGATTTTCCTTTAGCCATGAGGAAATGAGGAGTGGAGAATAGAGATGGAGCTTCCTTGATAGCCACTCCGGTGAGTCCTTTAGGAGATGCTTCATCTTCATCTTCGGAATCGGAACTTGAAGCATCCGAATCCCATTCAATGAAGCAAGCTTGTCCGTCCTTCTTCTTCTTGTAATATTTCTTGAAGACCTTCTTCTTACTTTCTCCTTCCTTTTCGTACTTCTTCTTCTTCACCGATTGTTCTTCTTCCTTGTTTTTGCAGTTTGCGGAGATATGGCCCTTTTCACTGCAATCAAAACATCTTCTTTCTTCAAATGGGTTCTTTTTCGACGATTGTCCTTTCTTGAAAGATTTTCCTTGATATTTCTTTTTCATGAACCGCTTGAACCTTCTAACGAAGAGAGCCATTTCCTCATCGGTGTCTCTTTCATCCACTACTACAGAAATGCAATCCACTAACCCATATCTTCTAACGGTTATAAGCAATTTGGGAAAAATCCGATAGAATAGGACGACAGCGGCGGAGAAGAGGCTTTTTACTATCAGTTAGACACTGGTACACCATTAGTGAAATGCAAACATTTTTTACTATCGGTCATTACTGTACAAACCGATATAATATATGAAATAGTACTATCGATTTTTCATTCGTAACTGATAGTAAAATTACACACTTTGTACTATCAGTTCGTACTATACCAACCGATATAATATATGAAATAGTACTATCGGTTTTTCTTGCGTAACTGATAGTGAAATTACTGACTTTTTACTATCGGTTCTTACTGTACTAACCGATATAATAGAGTAAAGTTTACTATCGGTTATATAAAACAAACCAATAGTAAAATGACATCATATAAACTAATTGTTATGACAGTGGGGACCTTATTTTACTATCGGTTTGTGTTTTTGAACCGTAGTAAAATTGTACAACTTAATTAGGTCGACCCCTGCTCTGCGCTCTGCATGTTGGAATCATTTCTACCTTACGTGCATCCACGCTCCAAGCTAGAGTGATTTGGAGAAGCTAGCTGAGAGGTTGATAATTCCATCCCCCTCGGTATTGTCATCTTCTCATCACCTCTCTCTCTCTCTCGATCACTCTTTCAGACTCTCCCTCTCTCTCTCTACTTGCAATTCATTAAACTAGATACATGTAGCTCCAAACTAGCTAGAAGGCTAGGTTGGCTAGCTAGCTATAGCTTGCTGAAGTTAAGCAGCTAGCTAGCTGGCTCTTCCAATTAATGCATCAAGTTAATTAGGGTTTCATATATACATATCTATTTAATGTAATTAAGCAGCTGTACACACATATGGCCTAGTTAATTGATGATGTTTCATGCATATATGCATGCCCTGAGTCATTAATTATTTATTTCAATTTATCAATTTTGTGAAATAATTGTAGATGGACCAAGAATATTGGATGTATGGAATAAAACGTACTACTGTTGAGTATTTGGAGGGTGTGAATGGGTTTATTAAATTTGCTGAGCAAGAAAAGGCGAAGAAGGGAGAGAAAGATATGCATTGTCCTTGTATAGATTGTATGAACTTAAAAAGGTTCGGCAACTCTGATCAAATTAGGAGTCATTTGATTCGTCGTGGTTTTAACGCACGCTATACCCGTTGGATATGGCATGGTGAAGATCTTGAGGAAACGAGCACCGCTACCACTCAGCAGCACCCGGAAGTGGATTGCAGTAATGATGATCATGATCAGAACATTGGTAATGTTCATTCGGAAGTCCATGTAGATGACGACAATTTAGATGAAATGTTACGTGATGTAGAAGAAGATTACAGTAAAAATGATTTAGTTAAATTTGAGAAATTAATTGTTGATTCTGAGAAGCCTTTGTTCCCCAGATGTGCAAAATTTACAAAGTTGTCTTCTGTGTTGAGATTATATAACTTGAAGGCAAGCAACGGTTGGAGCGATAAGAGTTTCACGGCGCTATTGGATCTGTTAGCGGACATGCTTCCAGAGGGAAATGAGTTGCCAAGATCGGTTTACCAGGCCAAAAAACTATTGTATCCGTTGGGAATGGAAATCGAAAGAATACATGCATGCCCAAATGATTGTGTTCTGTACCGTAACGAGTACGAGGATTTTCATGTTTGTCCAAGATGCGGTGCATCGCGGTATAAGCATGGGAACAGAATTTATCACAATGGATGTGATGAGGTAAAGAAAGGGCCTCCGGCCAAAACTGTGTGGTATTTGCCTGTGATTCCTAGATTGAAACGGCTGTTTGCAAATCCGAAAGATGCGAAGTACTTGTGTTGGCATGTTGAAGGTCGGAAACAAGACGGAAAACTAAGACATCTAGTTGATTCTATTCAATGGAGAAACATTAACAGAACATTCAGTGAGTTTGGCGGCAAAGTGAGGAATATAAGGTTTGAGCTGAGTACGGATGGTATGAGTCCACACGGAAATATGAGCAGTCGACATAGCACTTGGCCGGTCTTTTATGCATCTACAATCTTCCTCCTTGGTTATGTATGAAGCGCAAGTACATCATGATGTCGTTACTAATTTCAGGACCCAGACAACCCGGGAATGATATTGACGTGTTTTTATCACCGTTAGTCGATGACTTACATAAATTGTGGAGCGAAGGGGTGTGGGTGTGGGTGTGGGTGTGGGATGCACATAATCGAGAGAATTTCATGTTACGGGCCATGATATTTTGCACCATAAATGATTTCCCGGCCTATGGAAATTTATTGGGGTATAGTACGAAAGGAGGCAAGGCTTGTCCTATTTGCCTGGATGAAACTGAAAGCATGTAGTTATCGAACTGCAGAAAAACAGTGTACATGGGTCACCGTAGATTCCTTCCGATGCATCACGCCTACCGTAAGAAGAGGAAGTCATTCAATGGGAAGCCTGAGAAAGGATCAGCCCCTGTGTTTGTGACTGGTAAGGAGCTTTACTTGTGTGTGAAGGACATCAAAGTTGAGTTCGGTAAATGTTCTGAACCTCCAGGAAAAAATGTTTAGAAGAAGAGATCGATTCTTTGGGATCTGCCATATTGGGAGCACTTACAAGTTTGACATTGCATTGATGTCATGCACGTAGAGAAAAATATTTATGACAGTTTGATTGGTTTGTTGTTGAACATTCCAGGAAAGACGAAATATGGCATCAACGTTCGCTGTGACATGCTCGACATGGGCATAAGGACTGAGCTTGCACCGTTGGAGAAGGGAAAGCGGACATACCTCCCCCCGGCCTGCTATACTTTGTCAAAAAGAGAAAAAAATAGAACTCTGTCAGTGCCTACATGGTGTCAAAGTTCCATGCGGGTATTCTGCGAACTTGAAAAAACTTGTGTCCATGAAAGACTTGAAACTGGTTGGTATGAAGTCCCATGATTGTCATGTACTGATGTCACAAATGCTTCCCATTGCTATCAGAGGCATTCTCCCAGTCAAAGTCAGAGAGACAATTACAAAGCTATGTTATTTCTTCAACACAATATCTGGCAAGGTACGTAAGCGTGTACTCCTAGCAAGTTAATTAGCTCCATTCGTGGAACTTGTCAGATTTTTTGGATCTGAATATTTACTGCAACTGTGTCCTTGCAGGTAATTGATATGGATGGACTGGACGATTTGCAACGCGATGTGACTACCACTCTTTGTCAGCTGGAGATGTATTTCCCTCCATCCTTTTTTGATGTTATGGTCCATCTAATTGTTCACCTTGTTAGAGAAATTAAGTTTTGTGGACCCGTGTTCCTCCGCTACATGTATCCATTTGAGATATTTATGGGTATCTTGAAGGGATATGTAAGGAATCGACATCGGCCTGAGGGCAGTATCATTGAAGGTTATGCCGCCGAGGAGGTGATCGAATTTTGCACCAACTATATGGCCGGGGTTGACCCAATTAGCGTTCCTATGTCCTGGCATGAGGGCAGGCTTCAGGGCATTGGAACGATTGGATTTAAAGCAGTCGTCCCCTCTAGTGATCTGTATGCAAAAGCCCATTTTTGGGTCTTACAGCACATGACGGGGGTGGAGCCATACATACACGAGCACAAGGAAATGTTACGGAAACAGAATCCCTCGAAGCCAGAGATTTGGGTCACCAGAGAACATAATAGGAAGTTTGCTGGGTGGATCGAAAATAGAGTCCTGCAAGCTTCTGAGGGCGACGTAGATGAAGATGTTACATGGTTGGCCAGAGGGCCTAGATTTACTGTAGGGACTTGGCAGGGGTATGACATCAACGGCTATTCATTTTACACAAGAACTCAGGATGAGAAGAGTACTATGCAATGTAGTGGAGTGACACTACTTGCTATTTCGGAGGATGCCAGGGCAGTAAGGGCACTCGACTCATATTACGGTGTTATTGAGGAAATATGGGAGCTCGATTATGTATTACTTAAGATTCCTCTATTTCGATGCCAATGGGTCGAAATCCCTTGAGGTGTTAAAGTCGACAATTATGGGTTTACTCTCGTCGATCTCAGTAGAGTCACACACCAAGATGATCCATTTATACTTGCTGAGCAAGCCACACAGGTGTTCTACATCGTTGACCCGGCCAACCCAAAGTTGCACGTTGTCCTTCACAG
This sequence comes from Pharus latifolius, assembly GCA_019359835.1. Taxonomy (NCBI): domain Eukaryota; kingdom Viridiplantae; phylum Streptophyta; class Magnoliopsida; order Poales; family Poaceae; genus Pharus; species Pharus latifolius. The sequence continues at coordinate 39,777,013 of CM033325.1, forward strand.
TAAGAGACGTATTGTTGGGGTCGAAGACGTTGTGGATGAAGAAGAGTATGATCAGTTCGACAAACTATCTCCATTTTTAGATGAAATTCTTCAATCTATCCCTACCGAAGATATTGACGAAACAAGTTACCTGCGAGACGACCACGAAGAAGGATTATGGGTGGACAACCATTCTTGACTAATTTGCAATATGTAAGTGACGTATATTACTTGGATCTTTAATTGAAGAATTCTTCAAATCATTTTTCAAAAATTCTTTGGGAAAACATACGTGATGCATTGAGAATCATTTATGCAAATTTTCATTTCAATTGGAGTATATACTTGATTTGAGCAATAATTGATTCTTTTCACAAATCAATATGAAAACTGCAAATTTTCATTCCTTGATTGGTCTTTACTGTTAATTTATTTCAAAATTATTGGAAGTCATTTGCATGGGGTTTTAGGTGTCTTTACAAGTGCAAAATGATGTACTGAGACCTATCTGTAATTGTTCTCAGGAAAACCCTTTAGGTCAATAACACTGTATTCTACTATCAGTTTCAATTTCCAAACCGATATGAAATTAATCTGTACTATCGGTTTATTGTTCATAACCGATAGTATTTCATTTTGTGTTATGAGACCCTGTTCTACATTTTGGTTTGCTCTTATACAGTGGATTAATTTACTATCGGTTAATAATCATAAAATTGATAGTGAAATACAATGCAAAATGATGTACTGAGATCATCTGTAATTGTTCTAAGGGAAATCCTTTAGGGTCAATAACATTGTATTTTACTATCGGTTTCAACTGCCAAACCGATATGAAATTAAACTCTACTATCGGTTTATTGTTCATAACCGATAGTGATTTATATTGTGTTATGAGCCCCTGTTCTTAATTTACTATCGGTTAGTAATAATAAAACCGATAGTGAACAATGCCAACACTCCAAACCCTAACTTACATTGTATTTACTATCGGTTTGGTGGTTATGAACCGATAGTAAAGATTCATATATTAGGTTTAACCTCGCACGATTTTCCCTCCAGTGCAACTTGTCGACGATTCGGACTCGGAGTCCTCAGCCGAACTTATGCAAAATTTGTATTAGCGAGACCTTTCAAGATGACCCTCCGGGAAGGTATGTAGAAAAATGGAGAACAGGAGCACAGAGAGGTTTATACAGGTTCGGGCCCTCGATGGTGGGAGTAATAGCCCTACGTCCTGTTGGGATTTCACTATGTGTGGTAAAGGTTTACAAACTAGCGGGAAAAAACCTTCACAGGCGAATGTTTTTCCTATGTAAGTGTACAAAAGGAAGCCCTAGGAGGCTTGCAAATATTATCTAATCTAAGCCGTAGACTTGGTTGTTTGAGTGGTTGAGATGTGTTGTATCTCACTTGTATCAGAGGTATTGATCTACCAAATAGATGGTTCCATCCCCCTGTTTGATGTACCTTGCCACCCTTTTATACTTGTCGAAAGGGTGTCAAGTCGTAACTGCATTAGACAGTTGTTTGGATGGTTGGATGCGGTTTTTAGAGAACCGCTCTTAACTTCCACGCAGGTTAAACACGTGTTATTCATGGATAACTGCACGCATTAACCTCCTGACAGTTGGTCTTCCATGTGGAGGAATCTTCGGGATACTTGGAACATTCCCGCTATAGGGATAGCCGGACAGATGAATTCCAAGTACCCTGGTCGAGAACATTTTGACCTCGGGATGTTGGCTGACCGCGCAACATCTCGGACATTCTGTTCGCGTATAGCACACGAAGTCCTGACCGCGCGAAGTCTGCGGTCTGATCGCGCAAAGCCTGCGACCTGATCGCCCAAAGCCTGCGACCTCGGGCTGATGCTTCTCAGAATGACTTGAGTCCGCACCGCTAGGCACGTGTCTGGCTCGAATCTGCCTTGAACCAACAGTGCATTTATTTGAACTGACCCTGGTATCAATCCTCGTCAGCTAGCCCCCAAATTCGAAGAAAACGAAGGGACGTGTTTATTTCGAATTTAAAGTCCTGCATCGGATTTTTAACCCGACTCTTCAAATTCCCCGCTTAGTGGCACACTAAGTGGGTCGGTTGGTTCCCCGAGACAGGCTCTGGGTATTACGTGACAGGTAATGATGGCGCTGTTGAAATGTTTTTTAACCCGATGTGAAATTGTAAATGCTTTTAAAAACCCGAGGTGATTTAGAATGTGAACCGTCACCTTGATGGTTATAAATACTGGGTTTTTTGTTTTGCAAAACCTCACAACTTTCTTCTCACGGTTAAGTCCTTTCTGAAGTCACCTTCATTCTTCTCTTCATACACCTCCTGATGGCAGATCACAGCATCATCGAGAGTGAAAGTGATGAAGAGGAAGTTTGCAAGCAAGAGCCTCAAATGCCTGAAAATCCCTCTCCTTCAAGGAAGAAACCCAAGGTTGATGAAGGATCTTCCATCAGAGCAAAGGTAGAAGATGAGCAATCATCTTTTCTTCCTTCAGCTTTCTTCTCTAGCACTCATTGCTTTTGTTTGGGTGATCGATTTTCTAGTCAGCAAGCAGTGACTATTCGATCACCTCAACTTGTGTTGGGGAAGCCATCTTCTGGTGGGAAGGTTGTACTTCCTCCATCTGGTGATCATCCAGTTTTATCGGATGATCAACTTCCCAGGATGGCTACATCAACGTGTCCTGAGCAGGGACAGGTAATCATCCTCCACCCCTTTTGCTGATAGTTATAGTTAGCACCACTAACTTTTGCAAATGTAGGAGATTGGAGGCCCCAGTGATCAGCCTTCTGCTGCTCCGTCTCTTCCTTCTGGACATAATCTTCTGGAGGAAAAGAATGCCCTGGAGAAGAAGACCGAAGAGATGTCTTCGGCGATTCTGCATCTGGCAGAATGTTTTGAACGATCCCGTGAAGAGGCGCACCAGTTCCGTCGAGAGAGGGACCACGCTTAGCAACAGCGGGAACTCTCCGATTTAATTAGGAATAGTAGTGTATCTCTTATTAGGGATGATGTAGATAGGCTTAGATTAGTTGCTAGTTCCCTGGGGGTTGTCAGTGTAGATCCTACTGACAACAACATGTCCCTAGGAGAACTCTGCAAACTTCTTTCGGATCAGGTCGACGCTTTGGTCGCCGGTATCCCTTTTGTATGTAAAGAATGTAAGAAATAAGACTTTCTTTTTTATATGAATAATCTTCACATCTTCTGTGCGAATATATGGCCGTAAATAATGTCTTCGCGACCACTCATACACAGGAAAATTTCCGTATCTGCGATCAGGATCATACTTTTATAAAAGTACCGCGACCAGATCTGATACTGCGATCAGACTTAAGGCCGTGGTTAGAACTGAAACATAATGCGACCAGAATTGAGGCTCGATCAGACCGTTACTTCGATTAGAATCGGAGCTTAAAACAGGGTATAGATCATACCACAATCCGGTCAAAATATATCCATACGTCCAAAAATTGGGTCATAGGATTTTTTTTTTCGTAAAAATGTCCAAGGCATATAAAGGCAAAACGTACACCGAAAAGCACTGAAAACTTTTCAGTTCCTTTGCACTTTCAGTTTCTAAAATAAAGAAGTTTTTTTGTTTCAGATCCTATGCCTGAACACTTTATCGGGTCCGCCAGAGACAGTATCCATTTTGGGAAATGAACGAATAAAATATTCGGTGGAAAGTTTGAATGGAACGTTACTCACATTAATGCGTCTCCTCGGGTCTATAAAAGGAGCAGGTGTCTTCCTGAAGAAGCCACTCAGCTGAAAACCCTTAACATTCCCGCCGCACAAAACCCTCATTCTTCCTCAGCCTTCATCTTCCCCAAAAGTCGCCAACCTTGCCTTCAACTCTCCACCAAAAAATGGCGTCTTGGAGCCGATCCATCCACCATTCCGAGGAGAGTTTACTGGCATTGGAGAAGGAAGAGATCCTTCCTCCGTGGTTGCTAATCAACTGGCGGCCCGCGGAGAAGGATCAAGAAACCCCCACCGTCCGAGAGGGCGAGTTGGTGGTTTTCGAAGAGTATTTGCGCTGCGGGTTCCGATTCCCTGAGAGTCGGTTCTTGAAGGACGTCCTCGAGCACTATGGGTTGGAGCTAATCAACCTCCACCCCAACGCAGTGTTGATACTGGCGGTATTTCAATACCTGTGCGAGGCGTTTGTCGGAGCGTATCCCAGTGTTGATCTCTTCCGGCGATTTTACTTTTCGGCGTGGTCGAAGAGCGCCAACGCCGCCGGATGCATTTACTTCCGGCTAAGGGCTAAGAAGGAGTATCCCTTCCCACCCCTGCGAGACTCGGTGCACGGGTGGCACCAGAAATGGTTTTACTGCACCCCGCCAACCGAGAGCAGACTGTGGTTTGAAAACTCGCGGCTGGAGAAGCCGAGCGAGTTGGACACTCTCCCGGCGATGAACGCGGAGTTCATGAAGCACGCCGAGGTAATCCTTCACTTAGTCGCACAAGGGTTGACAGCACGGGATGTCATCCGAGACTTTGTGAAGAACCGGGTGAGCCCCCTGCGTGAAAGGGCTCATCCAGCTTGGGAGATCAAGTCCATGGTGGACAGCACCCTGGACTATAATGAAGGTATTCATTTCTGACACTGGAATCCTTTTGCCATTTCTGAAATGCATTGATTTGATTCGTGTCTGGGAACAGTCCTGTCCTCAGCCGAGATTGAGAGGCGGACTAACTACCTTCTCTGGGCGTACAACACCGAGGTAGAAGGCCCCAGGGGATCGCCTCATCCCCAAAGCTTGATTCACGCCGGTGACGACCTTAAACAGGAGCGCCGAAAGGTACATTTTCCACTTGGCCTCTATTTTGCAGGTCTTATGTATGTCCAGCACTAATCAACTTCATCGGAATGAGAACAGCTCCTAGGGAGGTTCGCCGAGGCGACGTTTCCCAGCAAGAACATCGGTTCCCTGGGGAAGCCGACGACAAAATTCGTGAAGAAGGTTTCCTCGAGACCTAGGACGAGGAACCCTGCCCCCAAGAAAACCAAGCTAAATCCTGGGGAAGGGTCTTCACGAAATGTTCCTCCTACCGCCAGAAAAACTGCGGTAAGATATCACATCCCTCCGATCTTTCCAGGTGCGAACTGGAATTACTTCTTCGTCGTACAGGGAGAGGGGAGCGAAGAGGAGGAAGACGATGATGTCCCCTTGATTTGCCGGAGGAGGAGGATTGCGGGTTCCCCATCCGGTGACGCTCCAAACCCTTTTGCAGAAGCAACTGCTACCGCAGAGGCGGTTGTAGCAGATCCCGCGGCCATTGAAAGTCCCGTGGCCGCGGACAACATCCCGGCTCCTGAAGCCCCCGAGCCTTCAGGGCCAGTTGCCTCTACTTCCCTGGTCGGAGGGGCGACCGTGGTAAGATTTTCTCACAATCTTGTTTTCTTCAATTCCCCTTGTGCATTCGATAAGTTAATGCTTATGCAGGGAGAAGAACTTCCCCCTGTAACTCCGGCGAGTCCCAGGGAGGAAAGTCCTCCACCCCTACAGACAGGAGTGGGGGTGGTCGCAGACCCTACTGCGGTCACAAACGAGGTGCCGGCTCCAGAAGTTTAGGAGCCATCCAGGCCCTCGGATGCAGCCCTGGCAACTGATCCAGTTGCCCAGGTAAAGACTCTTATCGTTAGTCTTTTTCTTCCTAGAAAAATGCTCACCGAAGAACATACCCAGGGGGGAGATGCCTTGTTCTCCAAGAGGAAGATCAGGACGGATGGCAATTGTCCCCTTTCTCAAGGAGAGCCTCCCCTGAAATCTCAAAAGCTAATGGGATTTCAAATAAGGTAAGAACCTTTATCCTGATTATATTTAAATGATGGTCACAAACTGTGATTGTTTGATTCTTCTTTCCTTTGTCAGGCGAAAAGAAACAACATCCAGCCCTTCAACCACTTCGGGGAGGGTTGAAGTCGCTGCTGGTGCAGGAGCCTCCAGTGAGGAGCGCTCCGTCCCCTTGGTCCAGGAAGTCGTCCGGGCCGCGAGAGGAGAAACAGGCGCGAGGACCCAGTCGCAACCAATGGCGACTGGGGGCAGTGCCCAGCAGGCACTCCCATCAACTACCCCTGCTGTAGGCGCCTTCGGACCTTCAACGAGTCTTCTCGTTAGTCCGGAAGATGCCTCCTTACAGGAGTTTATGAAGGTATGATGAACCTCTCTCTGGGTGCCTGAATTGTACATAGGACACCTTCAACTCCTTTTTTTTGCATCGCAGGAACTATCCCGGATGATGGCCCAATCGCGTGCTACGGTGGCAAGCATGGAGGCCATACAAAAAGAACGAGACAGCTTGCGCAGGTAAGGACCATTACTCTTCAACTTGTAAAGATAAAAATTGGTTATGACCACTCCTTCTGTTTTACTACAGAAAGGTGGCATTGCTGGACAAAGAAGTGGCCACAGTCAAGCTTCATTCGCTCTCAGTGGTTAGGAACCAAGAGATCGAAAACAACAAACTGCGGTCACAACTTGCTGGTAAGTCGATTCCTGATTAGGAAGACTTGTCTTCATAACATGCGAGTAATATTTTCTCTTGTTGCAGCGCAAGCGGGTCAAATAAAGCAACTTAGTCAGGACAATGAACTCCTCCAGGACTCTATCCGAACCTCCGAAAAGGCGATCGGAAAGTTGAGCCGTTCAGTCTTCGAAAAACTGAAGACAGTGGCTCATCTTCTAAAGGCTGATGTGGTTGAAACCACAAGAGACAATCTCAGCCAAGATGACTGGTATGCGCTAGTCATGGCCCAAGCGGAGTCACTTCTTGAGTATCTCCCTGAGGATACACAGCGACGAGAAGAAGAGATCAGAACCAGAGTTTGGTCAGCCGCTTCCGCCATCCTCAGCCGGGTTCGTCTTCACCATGGCCCAGATGCAGATCTGAATCCATTGGTGGGTCTGGTTGAGGTCGAGAGTGAAGAGCAACTAGAGGCCATCATGGATGAGATTAGTCCCCTTGTAGATAAGCTCCTGACTGAGCTTGGGATCGACTGATCCCTATACCTGTACAACAACAGTTGTATACAATGCAATGTACGTGGAAATTCATTTTTGAAAATGAATATATTTTTGTTTTATGTCGTTTCATATTATAAACATGTCCCCTTAGCCCCCGCCTGTGATTGTAGATACTGAAGACTTAGTATTACAAACGCAGGAGAAAAGTGAATATAACGACCAGGGGTGTGTGATCGAATCAACAATTATGATCATTATAACGCCTAGCCTTGTTTACAAACCAGCAGCCACTCAGATAACCAAAGACTTGCCAGAAAGCCCAGTGTGCGTTGAGAAACGGCTTATTTAGGAGTGACTTGTCTGAAAGTGGTCATGAGATCGGCCAGCGAATCCGACTAGGACATTGTACTGACCTAACCGCGGGCGACCAGCCCCCGAGCCAAATTCGCAGCGGATGGGCATAAAGGAAAATATTCATCGTATGAAAGCAAAACATTTTTTTTAAAAGAAAAAATGCTAATTGAACAGGAAAAGGAGTTGAGTACTTACACGTAGAACTTGCGAAGTTGATCGATGTTCCAAGTATTGGACAAAATTCGACCATCCTCCATAGCTAACCCCGTGGATCCTGGTCGCGGCACCGAGACAACAGTGTAAGGGCCTTCCCACTTCGGGGAGAATTTGTTGCGATTAGACTAATCTTGGACTTTTCGTAAGACCAGGTCGCCCACGTGAAGACTACGTGGTCGCACCCTTTTACTGTGATACTTGCGCAAAGCTTCCAAGTATGCTGCGGACTTGATCAAAGCGCGATCATGCCTTTCTTCCAGGAGGATGAGATCTTGTGATCACTGTTCGGACTGATTAACCTGTTAGAATTGTTTTGTCCGAACAAACCCAATACTGACTTCCATAGGCAACACAGCCTCGGCCCCATAGACCAGATGGAAGGGCATCTCACCGGTGGCTCGACTAGAGGTAGTTCGTAGTGCCCATAGAACGGTATAAAGCTCGTCTACCCAAGCCCCTGAGCGAGTCTTAAGGCGATCAAAAACACGCTTTTTGATGCCTTGTAGTATCTGCCCATTGGCCCGTTCTACAGCACCATTGCTCTGCGGATGTGCCACAGAAGCAAAGCACACCTTAGTTCCGATCTGATCGCAGTAGTCTAGGAAGAGACCACTAGCGAACTGAGAACCATTGTCGGTGATAAGACGGTTTGGAACACCAAATCGAGCAACAATGTTCTTATGAAAGAACTTTTGTGCTGCTGATGCGGTAATATTTCGTACTGGTTCGGCCTCGATCCACTTTGTAAACGTGTCAATGGCTACGAACAGAAACTTGTACCCGTTGACCGCTTGTGGCATAGGACCAACAATATCCATTCCCCAAATCGCGAAAGGCCATGCGAGAGGAATCGTTTGTAACGCATAGGTAGGTTGATGAACCTGTCTTGCGTGGAACTGACACTGAGGACACGTTTTGACCATGTGCTTGGCATCATCGAGTGCCGAAGGCCAGTAGAATCCTTGTTGAAAAGCTTTTCCGACCAGTGTCCGATATGACGCGTGCGCACCGCATACACCGTCATGTATTTCTTTCAAGAGGGATTTTCCTTCCTCCTGAGATATGCAACGCATGAATACTCCTTGTGTACCCTTTCTGTACAGAATCCCATCTATGTGCTTGTACAGACGCGCTTTTCGAATTAACCGATCACTTTCGATTTCATCCTCGGGTAGGGTCCCATGTTCAAGATAGACTCTCAATGGATGAGTCCAATCCTGTTCCTGACCGAGGTTGGTAACGGAGGCTATTACCGGATCATCCTCGACCGAAGTCATGATCGAAGGACGGTCCAAGTGTTCAATGAACACTCCTGCCGGAGCGGATGTGCGTGAGGACCCAATTTTGGATAATTGGTCTGCGAGAATGTTGTCCTTTCGCGGGATGTATTGGACTTCGAAATGACTGAAGTGTTTTTCCAATCTCCTCATTTCCCCCAGGTAATGAGCCATTGTCTCATCGGAGGTGCTGTACTCCTTGTTTACCTGGTTTATGACTAGCTGTGAGTCTCCCCTCACCACTAACCGATGGACTCCGAGGAATTTTGCTGCCCGGAGCCCTGCATTAAGACCTTCATATTCTGCCGCGTTGTTGGTCGCAACAAAGTGTAGTTGGATGACATACTTAAGCTGTTCGCCCTGAGGCGTAACTAAGACCACTCCAGCCCCCGAGTGTTGAAAACTACGGGAGCCGTCAAAGTACATTGTCCAGTGGTCGGGGCATTCCAATTCCTCAGGTACCTGCACGGGTGGCTCAGGGTTGGTCCATTCGACCACAAAGTCGGCCAGAACCTGAGACTTAACCGCCGTGCGGGGTGTGAAATGAATTTCGAAAGCACCGAGTTCGATCGCCCATTTAGCGATTCGACCAGATTTCTCTGGATTTCGGACGATATCCCCCAAAGGAAAGGAGGAGGGTACCGTGATCTTGTGAGCTTGGAAGTAGTGTCGCAGCTTACGGGAAGCCATCAGTAGCGCGTAAAGTATCTTCTGGACCTCAGGGTAACGCTCCTTAGGACCATGAAGTACTTCGCTCACATAGTAGACAGGTCTGTGTATTCTTTCCCTATCTGCGATCAGGACAACGCTGACCGCATGCGGTGTGGCCGCCAGATAAAGAAGCAATGGTTCTCCTTTGTCTGGAGACACCAATACTAGCGGACTGGAGAGATATATTTTTACCTCCTGAAACGCTTTTTCGGCCTCATCCGACCATGTAAAATTGTGATGCTTCCGCAAGGCTTTGAAGAAAGGCAATCCCCTTTCACCTAGTCGCTATATGAAACGGCTTAAGGCCGCCATGCGACCAGCCAAGCGTTGAACATCCTTCATGGTCGAAGGTGATCTCATTTGTTCAATGGCTCTGATCTTCTCAGGATTAACTTCAATGCCTCTAGAACACACAAGGAAACCAAGAAGTTTTCCTGAAGAAACCCCGAAAGAACATTTCTCTGGGTTTAATTTTATTCCAAAGCGATTCAAATTACAGAAGGTTTCAGCGAGATCGTCCAAATGAGACAATCTCTTGGTACTTTTTACAACCAAGTCGTCTACATATGCTTCGAGATTACGCCCTATCTGGGAAAGAAAGGTCTTTTGCATCAAGCGCTGGTACGTGGAACCTGCGTTCTTGAGACCGAACGACATTCTGACGTAGCAGTAGGTGCCGAATAGGGTGATGAAGGCAGTTTTCTCTTCATCTTCGTCTGCCATGCTAATTTGATGATATCCTGAGTAAGCGTCCAGAAAACTCATCAGTTCGCAACCCGCAGTTGAGTCGACCAACTGGTCGATGCGGGGAAGGGGAAAGTCATCCTTCGGACAGGCAGCGTTAAGGCTAGTGTAGTCGACGCACTTGCGCCACTTGCCATTTGACTTGCGTGTAGGATCAAGGATGCCGACTAGAGGGGGGTGATTAGGAGGCTTTTAAAATTTCTTTTCAATTAAGCAATTTTAAAGAATAATTGAGAGACCTAAATTATACAATGAGGCTTAAAACAATTCAATCAACTAGTTGCATTCAACCATATGAAATATTTAACAATACATGCAACAATAGTGATATAAGCAATTGTGTCAAGATGAATATAAAGCAAATAAGAATTACGCAATTGACACAATATTTTTACCGAGGTCTCGGAGACTCGCCCGGTCTCCCCTACTCCTCATTGAAGCGCTCGCTCGGAGCCTCGCTTCTATATCCACGAAGGATATCTCACTAGGGTTGCTCCTTCTCCACACCAGATAGGCGAGCACCACACCTTTCACAATCTTTTGCCGGCCTCTCCGACAAACTTCAATTGGAGAGATCTCGGCTCTCCTCCGGCACCGTCTAGGCGAAGGCGATCACCAAGAGTAACAAGCAGGATGCGCTTTCACTTGAATCAACCACGTGCTAGAAGCTCAATGATGCAAATGATTTGCTCAACACTCTAGCACTAGCAATCTAATGGAGATGAAGTGCACTAAACACTCACACAATCTCCCTCAAGCTCTCTCTCAAATCTACTCAAGATTTGGGCTCAATTCTAGCCTCTAAATGCTATAACACATATGCAACTCAATTGGCTAGGTTTTCAGCTGAAGAATGAAGTCTTTGAGCACCCAAAAATGAAGCCAAACACGAAGTATTTATAGCCTCAACGAAAAACTAGCCGTTTGCAAGAAACCGGGCCAAAAGTTGTACAGGCCGGACATTGTCCAGTCACTTCAGACACTGTCCGGCCAGTACAAAAATTTCAGCCGTTGCAAACGTGTCAGTGACCGTTGGGCGAAATTTGTGAAGGCCGGACGGATACTATTTGTCCGGACAAATGGATATGTCTCTGTTAACTCTCAGCTCAAAAAACTTGTACAGGCCGGACATTGTCCGGTCACTTCAGACACTGTCCGGCCACTTCGGACAAATAGCTCCGGACGGATGCATTTGTCCGTTTCATTTTTCGGCTCAAAAAATTTGTACTGGCCGGACATTGTCCGGTCACTTCAGACACTGTCCGGCTAGTACAAAAATTTCAGTCGTTGCAAACGTGTCAGTGACCGTTGGGCGAAATTTGTGAAGGCCGGACGGATACTATTTGTCCGGACAAAACGTCCGGACAAATGGATATGTCTCTGTTAACTCTCGGCTCAAAAAACTTGTACAGGCCGGACATTGTCCGGTCATTTCAGACACTGTCCGGCCACTTCGGACAAATAGCTCCGGACGGATGCATTTGTCCGTTTCATTTTTTGGCTCAAAAAATTTGTACTGGCCGGACATTGTCCGGTCACTTCAGACACTGTCCGGCCACTTCGGACAGATAGCTCCGGACGGATGCATTTGTCCGGCCACTGTACACTAACAATAAAACAAGCATAACTTTTGATCCAGAGATCCGATTGAGGTGATTTTTGGCTTGTTAGAAAGATAACTCAGAGATCTACAATTTTGTCAGCATAAGCAAGACTAGAAAGGTCTAGAAACGTCTAGAAAATTCAGAAACTTTCCTGCTGTCAAAATGTTCAATCCAAAAATCATCTCAAATGCAATTTTAAAGTATTTGCACATACGAATTTGCCGTTTTCTCACGGATGTGATTTGTGTCACTTAGCAACGACCACGACCACACAGGTCTTGACATCCGATCAAAAACAGGTGGTCGATAGGGTTTGGTCGAGCGTACGCAAGCGAGTCGAAGACTGGTACGATCAGTCCGAACTCCTACGACCACGCCCAAACCCTAAACAGAAAGCCGCCAAACAAGCGATACGACCATGACCACGTATCAACACTGATACGATCAGAATATGCAAATATGACCACGACCAGCTCTAGACAAATAAACCAATTTAAACAGCTGGAGATCACGACTAAGTGCAGTTTTCAAAATATTTAATCTAATGCACATGAACTACACTTAGACTCACTAGTAATGCAAGACACTAGTGCAAGATGATATAAATGCATCTGAGCTTCCGCACTAGATAGATTCAAGCTACTAGTTTCCGACCCCTCTTAATAGTACGGTCAAACTAGTAAAAACAAACCTATCAACCCGGTCTGTCTCCAAACACCGAGACCGGTAAAATCCTAAGAAAACAATCCTTAATCTTGGATTTTACCTTAGGTGAAGTTCGACCTCGTGAAGTTCGACCGCTCGATGCTTGTCCTCGCAAGGCTCGACCTCGCTAAGCTTGACCTCGTGAAGCTCGACCGCTTGACACTTGTCCTCGCAAAGCTCGACCTTGCTAAGCTCGACCTCGCTCGAGATGTATCATATCGACTTCATCCTCTTCACACCCTTGCTCGCTTTTATCCTGCAACCATTTTGAGACTAGAACATATACACTCAATGCGCAAACGTTAGTCTCATTTGCAGTTCGTCATTAATCACCACCAGATAAATCACTCCACACAGGAGTTCACTCAACAATTTCTTTCTTCGGTGAAATGACAAAACCAATTTCAATGAACAACAAATGAGTAATGGATGAATCTCACAATCATATAGATCCATATATGATACAAGAAATGTGCACACGATCCATACTACTCAAGTTATGATATCAATCAATATGGATGACTAATATCATAAGCTCTCTCTCAATCATACATAGAGATATCAAATCCAGAACACGGAGTCATCAACCTTTTGCACAAGCATGGATAACTAATCATCCTGAGCTCTCCCTCAACATGTGCATCGATATTAAATCCACAACTGGAGTCATCAACCTCAAGATTTAACATATAACACCTTGATCAATCAATTAGCACAAGCTTGATGCAACCACCAATCTCATCCTCTACATATGCATCAATATCAAACCCGCAATCGAGGAAAACATCCAATTCAGGGTTTACCGATAATCAATTCAATATACTTGTGCTAAATCAGGATTTATCTAAATTGTCATTTAATATCAAATCTGATATCTTCAGATTAACTTTAATCATCATGGATTTATCCAAAATGTCATTAATCATCAAAACCTAGATACTAAGATCTACCTAGATCCAACATTGCGGACCATGACCGGATTGGCGAGCCATTCTGGGTGATCGACTTCACGGATGAACCCAGCCTGTAGGAGTTTGTCCAACTCCTCTCGGATAGCTTCCTGTCGGTCAACAGCAAAACGCCTGAGCTTTTGCTTTATTGGTCGTTGTCCAGGTCGAATTGCTAACCTATGCTCGATTACTTCCCTTGGGACACCGGGCATGTCGGACGGTTTCCACGCAAACACATCTGCATTAACCCGGAGGAAAGCAATGAGCTCGAGTTCCTATTTGTCATCCAGACCTGATCCGACCCGAACTGTCTTGGATGGATCATCTGGGTACAAAGGAACCAGTTTGAGTTTCTCATCTGGTCGAGGAGCAGCCTTCATCACGTCGGTGGCGATGGTGGCGACCTGGGCGTCCCGGAGGGGAAGTTGATCGACCATCTCCAAAGATAGCCGATCGCACGTGAGTGCCACGTTGCGACTGCCTCGGACCAAGATGACACCTTTGGGGCCAGGCAATTTTCCGCACTGATAAGCATAGTGCGTCGCCATCATGAATTTAGTGAGAGTTGGCCTGCCAAAGATTGCGTTATAAGCCGAATCACAATCGATTACGTCAAAGGTAACCAACTTTGTTCAAAAGTTATCTGGTTCTCCCAGTGTGACCGGGAGGACCACTTGTCCCAACGGCATCATGGAGGGGCCTGGGATTATCCCATAAAAAGGATGGATTATGGGCTTGATCTTCGAACGAGGAATTTGCATCTCGTCGAGAGCCTTGACCAACAAAATGTCAAGGGAACTCCCTCCATCGATCAGGACCCTTTCGACTCTTGCGTTACTGATGATCGGGGTAATGACCAGAGGGAGCCTCAATGGTCGAGTATGTTGCATCTAGGCCTTCATGCCTAACCCTAATTTTGATGATTAATGAAAACAAAGTGTTCTGGACTAATTGTGCTTATGAGATTGTTGATATAGAGTTTGCTCGGGAAGAAATACAAGATGGTCAAGATGAACCCGACTTGAAGTGAAGCACAAGATGCAGAAGAGCAAAGATAAGACGCAAAATGTGAAACTGCAAAAGACCTAGGTATTATGAGTTTTTATTTTTACCGATCTCGGCGTTTGGAGATGATCGGTTTAGGGAAATTAATTTTTTAGTTTTAATCATACTATAAAGAGGGGTGGAGAAAGTCCTCTCTTTATCTCCAACATAAACCGAGAAACTTAGGTCATTGCATTGCATCATTTTGGTTGGATTTGATTTGAACTTAATTTGAAAAATCTGGTTTTTTAGTTCAATTTTTGACAGCAGAAGAGTATTTGCAATTTTCAGAAACATCAAGGAAGATCTAGTTTTTTCTTCTGCTGAAAAAAATGTAGCCCTTGAAATTATCTTTCAAACGAGCTATTAAACACCTCTTTTGGATTACAGGATTTAAAGTTATCTCTGTTTTTGTTCAGGTTGACTGTCAGTTTGCTGAACTGACTGTCAGTTTGAATGTCAGTTTGTTTAAACTGACAATTGTCCAGAGAGGGTGTATTTTGGGCTCAAAACTTTTGTACTAAACTGACTGTCAGTTTTTCCATACTGACTGTCAGTTTGGGTTTCGACCACAGTGCTTTTAACTGAGTTTCTATTTGTTTCTGGTCGAGTTTGTGGTCGAACTGACTGTCAGTTTGCATAACTGACTGTCAGTTGTGGGTTTCAGCTTTCTATAAACGACCACGAACAGCTAGCAAAGTTTCTTCCGTAAATTTTGTCGGCCGTTGTGCACTGAACTGACTGTCAGTTAGGCAAACTGACTGTCAGTTTGAGTTGCTGATTTTCAGCCCTAGCTCCAATGGTTCATTTAATTCTTGAGGCTATAAAAAGGGGCTTTGGGCATAAGTTTTGCAACAACAAGCAGTAGCATTTCTCATACACTCTTGAGCTTTAGTTTTCCACTTAAAATCTTGATCTTTTGATCAAGTCGAGTGTTTTTCGATCCACCGAGAGTTTCAGTTCTTTTGCATTTGCATTCACTTAGCTTCTCGGTGCGTGTTTGGAGGTCTAGAGAAGACCTCGCTGCCTGTTACTCTTGGTGAGCGCCCTCACCTAGACGGTTCGGAGGTGTGGCCGTTGACCTCTCCAGAACGGAGATTGTTGGAGAGGCTCGGCAAGCTTGTACAAGGCATTGGTGCTCGCCTTTCCGGAGTGGACAAGGAGCAACCTTAGTAGATAATACTCTTCGTGAGTATTGAGGCAAAACTAGAGTGACTTGAGTGCTTCAATGAGGATTAGTGGAGACTGGGCGAGTCTCCGATACCTCGGTAAAAACAGCTGTGTTCGTTCTTTATCTTCTCTCTTTAATATATTAAATTGCATTTGGTTCTTCTCGGTATAAAAACTTGTTTTTTGAAGTTTTTAAAAGCCTCCTATTCACCCCCCCTCTAGTCGGCATCCTTGATCCAACACGTGGTATCAGAGCACGGTCTCTCGATTCATTAGGCTTTACCGCCCAGAGAGGATGTCATCAAGTGGAGATTTTCTTCTTGGTCATACCGGTCGTGCGCCTATCTTTGATGGGACAAACTATCCGTATTGGAAAGTGCGCGTGTCGGTATTCCTAGAAGCTATGGGGCTTGATGTATCGGATATCGTTAAACTCGGTTTTACTCCTCCGGATGATCCGGCAAGTCAGTCTGAGGACGACAGGAGAAAACTGCATTTAAACGCCCGTGCAAAAAATGCACTCTTTGCCGGTTTATCCTTGAATGAGTTCAACCGTGTGAGCAATCTCTCGACTGCTCATAAGGTTTGGACCACCCTAGAAGAAATTTACGAGGGAACAACAAAGGTTAAAGAGGCAAAGTTGCTAATGGTGAGGCAAAAATATGAGACATTCACCATGTCATCAACTGAGTCCGTGGATTCCATGTTTACTCGGTTGAATAACATTGTGAATGAACTCAAGGGTCTTGGTGTTGTTTTTACTGACATTGAAATTGTGAGAAAGATGCTTAGGGCTTTACCTGAAAGCTTCGACACTCTTGTGACGGTTCTCACAAACTCTGATTTATCGACCACAACACCGACCGATCTTTATGGGAACCTCATCACCCATGAGATGCACAAGAAGGAGAAGAAAGAAGCAGCCGAACCCTCGGAGACAAAGAAGAAAGCTTTGGCTTTCAAAGCCAATGCAAAGAACGATTCAAGCGATGGCTCCTCCGATGAAGACCTCGCACTCATGATAAAAAATACTCAAAAACTCCTTCGCAGGTTGCATAAGAAAGGTGTCAACCTTGACACACGACCAAAGGGTCCAAAGCAAAACAACTTCAAGGACATCATTTGCTATGGATGCCATGAGAAGGGACACATAGCATCAAGATGTCCAAACAAGAACAAGGCGTGGAACAAGAAGAAAAATGAAGAAATCAAAGAAGCTTGCTTTGGAGAGTGGATGTCCGGAGGCGAGAGCTCCGACTCCGACTCCGACAACGAAAGAAGTTACTCCAAGAAGATGGCCGGATTAGCTCTCGGCAACATCAACACCTCAACTAGTTCATCCATTTGCCTTATGGCCAAAGGCGATGAAAAAGTACACTCTAATGATCCATCTTATAATGATTTAGTTGAAATGATAACCGAATTAAATGAAGTTTTTGGAAAAACTAAAAGGAAGTATAAGGCGCTTAAGGAAGAACATTCTTCCCTACGCGCTCAATACTCCGAGCTTAAAGACTCTTATGAAAGCATGCTCATAAAAGATGTTACAAATACCTCATCTAAGGTAGATGCTTCAACTTCATGTAATTTGGATGATTCTCCCTCTAGTAGTCACCGCATTCCATGTGTTTCTAATGATAACATCTTAAATAAAAATAATGAACTTAAGGCACAAGTTGAAAAACTTGGAAAAGGCTTAGAAAACTGCTACAAAGGCAAAATATCTCTTGATCTAATCCTTAGTAAACAAAAATGTTCTTTTAGAAAAGAAGGATTAGGATATTTTCAAAAGAAAGGGAAGAAACCAAACTCTAAAACTATATTTGTTAAAGCATGCAACACATTTTGTCATAAATGCCATGAAACTGGTCATTCGCATGAAGCATGTCCCTTAATGACTCCTAATTATTTTGATACTTGCTACATGCTTCAAAAGTCGAGAAAAGGTTATGCTATAGCAAAGTATGTTGGTGCACCCATGTTAAATAATAGAAAGAAATCTATTTGGGTGCCCAAAGCTTTGATTGCTAACATTGAAGGACCCAAAAAGGTTTGGGTACCTAAAAGAACTTAATTCTTTGTATGCAGGTGAACTACAAGACCGGTGGGAGGCATTGGGTGCTAGATAGCGGATGCTCCGAACACATGACCGGTAACAAGAAGTTGTTCACCTCAATAGAAGACAACTCAAGCGAGAACCAAAAGATTATTTTTGGCGACAATCGTCAAGGAAATGTGGTAGGCTTGGGTAAAATCGCAATCTCAAATGATCTATCTATTTCGAATGTTTTGTTGGTCGAATCTCTGAACTTCAATTTGCTTTCCGTTGCACAAATTTGCGATTTTGGTTTTAGTTGCACATTTTTCCCAAGAGAAGTTTTGGTTGAAAGTTTAAAAGATAAAACTTTGATCTTTAAAGGCTTTCGTTTTGGAAATCTTTATTTGGTTGATTTTCACTCAAAAGATGCACTCTGTCAACATGTCTTGTCTCTCAAACCTCAAAAGGTTGGCTATGGCATAGACGACTTGCACATGTTGGAATGCATCAATTGAGAAAACTTTTAAAACGTGATTTGGTTGTTGGCTTAAAGGATGTGAATTTTGAAAAGGACAAACCTTGTAGCGCTTGTCAAGCTGGCAAGCAAGTAGCTACTTCACATCCAACTAAGCGCATTCTTTCTACTTTAAACCTTTAGAACTCCTTCATATGGATTTATTTGGAACTTCTGAGTTCCAAAGTATCGGGGGTAGCAATTATGGTTTTGTGATTGTTGATGATTTTCCTCGCTATACTTGGGTTTTCTTTATTTCTCAAAAATCTGAAACCCCCGATGTTTTCAAAAGTTTTGCAAAACGTGTTTCTACTGAATTCGAATTATCCATCAAGAAAATCCGTAGTGATCATGGTGGAGAGTTCGTCTATTCAACTTTGTTTGATTTTTGTGACTCTCTTGGAATAAAACACGAATTTTCCACATCCTACACTCCACAGCAAAATGGAGTTGTTGAAAGGAAAAATCGAACACTTATAGAAATGGCAAGGACTATGCTAAGTGAGTATGATACTCCTACTCGCTTCTGGACTGAAGCCGTGCATACCGCTTGCTATTCTATAAATCGACTTTATTTGCATCCTCTTCTGAATTTGACTCCTTATGAGCTTCTTGTTGGGCGCAAGCCAAATATTTCTTATTTTCGAGTGTTTGGTTGCAAATGTTATATTCTTAAGAAAAGAAATTTTGGTGGTAAATTTCAAAGAAGAGTAGATGAAGGCTTTCTAGTCGGATACTCCACAACTAGCAAAGCTTATC
This sequence comes from Pharus latifolius, assembly GCA_019359835.1. Taxonomy (NCBI): domain Eukaryota; kingdom Viridiplantae; phylum Streptophyta; class Magnoliopsida; order Poales; family Poaceae; genus Pharus; species Pharus latifolius. The sequence goes on from CM033325.1 coordinate 39,796,070, forward strand.
GTGTTTTCAATAAAAATACAAGTTGCATTGAAGAATCTGGTGATGTCGAATTTGATGAAACTAATGGCTCACAAAAGGAGCAAGTTTCTTGTGAAGTTTGAGGTGAAGATCTTCAAGAAGCCATGAAGAACATAACCGTAGGAGACATCAAGCCAAGAGAAGAAGATCAAGAAGATGACGTCAACGTTGAGAATGTTGATCAAGACGCATCATCATCTCATGTTGATCCTCCAGAACAAGGTCAAGATGAAGCTGTACAAGATGAAGCGCCAAGGCAGCATCAAACGATCACCAAGGATCACCCTCTAGACCAAATATTGGGTGACGTCAGTAAGGGTGTTCAAACTTGATCTCGTATTGCTGCATTTTGTGAACATCATTCTTTTGTATCTTCTTTAGAACCTAAACATGTAAATGAAGCTTTAAATGATCCTGATTGGGTTAATGCCATGCATGAAGAACTTAACAACTTTGCTAGAAATGAAGTTTGGACTTTAGTAGAAAGACCCAAGGATCATAATGTTATTGGAACAAAATGGGTTTTCAGAAATAAGCAAGATGAAAATGGTGTTGTAATCAGGAACAAAGCTCGTCTTGTTGCTCAAGGTTTCACTCAAGTCGAAGGTTTAGACTTTGGTGAGACTTTTGCACCTGTAGCAAGACTTGAAGCTATTCGCATTCTTCTTGCTTATGCATCATGCTTTAATATCAAACTTTTTCAAATGGATGTTAAAAGTGCTTTCTTAAATGGCGAAATTTCTGAACTTGTGTTTGTTGAACAACCTCCTGGATTTGAAGATTCTAAATTTTCAAACCATGTATTTAAGTTGTCAAAAGCTCTCTATGGTCTCAAACAAGCTCCTCGAGCTTGGTATGAGCAACTTAGAGACTTTCTCTTATCAAAAGGTTTTAAAATTGGGAAGGTTGATACAACTCTCTTTACAAAGAAAATTGAAAAAGATTTGTTCATTTGTCAGATTTATGTTGATGATATTATCTTTGGATCTACTAATGAACATTTCTGTCATGAGTTTGGAGAGATGATGTCTAGAGAGTTCGAGATGTCCATGATTGGTGTGCTGAGCTTCTTCCTCGGACTTCAAATCAAGCAACTCAAGAACGGCACGTTCGTGAGTCAAACAAAGTACGTAAAGGATCTGCTCAAGCGCTTTGGGATGGAAGACGCTAAGGCAATCAAAACTCCCATGGCGACCAATGGACATCTGGACATGGACAAAAGCGGCAAATCAGTCGATTCTAAACTTTATAGGTCTATGATTGGTAGTCTTTTATATCTTACTGCATCTAGGCCTGATATCATGTTTAGTGTGTGCTTATGTGCTAGATTTTAGTCAGATCCTAAGGAATGTCACTTAATTGCTCTTAAAAGAATCCTTAGGTATTTAAAATGTTATCCCAATTTAGGACTTTGGTATCCGAAAGATGCAAATTTTGAATTAAATGGTTATTCGGATTCGGATTATGCTGGGTGCAAGATTGATCGAAAAAGCACATCTGGTAGCTGTCAGCTATTGGGGAGATCATTAGTATCATGGTCATCTAGGAAGCAAAATTCTGTAGCTCTCTCCACAGCTGAAGCTGAATATGTGTCTGCAGGCAGTTGTTGTGCTTAATTATTATGGATGAAGCAGACATTTTTGGATTACGGGATTATATTTGATAAAGTGCCACTATTGTGTGATAATGAAAGTGCCATTAAAATTGCTAATAATCCTGTTCAACATTCTAGAACTAAGCATATTGAAATACGGCACCATTTTATTAGAGATCATGTGGCAAAAGGAGATATTGATGTGAACTTTGTTAGAACTGATATGCAACTAGCAAATATCTTCACTAAACCCTTAGATGAATCAAGATTTTGCTTTTTAAGGGGTGAACTGAACATTATTGATATATCAAATGCTAGTTGATGTGCTAAATGTGTTGTTTGTATAAAATAATATTATTTTATTCCCTCTCTGGTCTTAGACTGCTTCTGGTCGAAATTGACCAAACTGACAGTCAGTTCCTATAACTGACAGTCAGTTTAGTGCTTAGGAGCCTGGTCTTAGTCTTTGGTCGAAGTCATTGTACTAACTGACAGTCAATTTCACAAACTGACAGTCAGTTACGTGCACTTGATTTTGGTCGTAGCTCCTGGTCGTGTTCGAGTCTCAAACTGACTGTTAGTCTCATATACTGACTATCAGTTTCAGAACTCAGTTCTGTGAACTGACTGTCAGTATGGTACACTGATTGTCAGTTCCATGTTTCTGAGTTTGGAACTGACTGTCAGTATATCAAACTGACTGTCAGTTGTGGGATCTCGAACCCTAAAACCCCCGTTCTGTTTCTTTGTCTCCTCGCATTCTCTGTTTCGCCGCCGCCGTTTAGCTCGTCGCCGGTGCCCCTTTTTTTCACCGCTTCTAGCCCTCGCTCTTGTCGCCGGTGCCTCCTCCTCGCCGTCGACAAGCGCCGCCGCCTCCCTTTTGTGCCTCCACCGCATCTGTGCCACCACCGTTCTAGCCGCCAACACCACACCACGCCGGAGCTTTTTCGTGCACCATTGTGCCGAGGCTCGCCGGCGTTTGCTCCTCTCCTCACAGTGTGTCTTCGTGCTGTGGAGCCTCGTCGTCCTCCTTTTAGTTTCAGCTGATCAGTTTCGGCCTCCTCTATTCAGGTCCCTGTCTTCTTCTTTTCTCTCCTCTGTTTTAGCTGCAAACATGTCTGATCAGCCATCGTCTTCACGACGCGTGGCCCATCGGAAGAACGCTGCAAACAGCAGTCGTTCAACGGGTCAGCCGTCCGAGACATGACCTTCGCCTCCGCCTGAGCGTGTGCCCGTGGATTATTCCCGGTGGCACGCGAGTCGCCTTCGCTCTCTTCGCGCCGCAAACCCCTATCTCTCGCCGCGTCCCACTGGTCGCGACGCATGCGACGTCCTCACCTTTTTCACAAACTTACAGCTGGATCTTTTCACCAGCGTGTACAGCCGTGTCCCTATCTTTGCCCATCGTTCTCTGTCCTAGCAGACGATTGCCTCCCGCGCAAGCATCGTCTCCCTGGCAGACTCCTTCGCTGCTGTTGGGATTCGCGACCTTGTCGCAGATTCCTCTCTTCGCTGGGCTGAGCAGCCCATTCACCAGTTCTATTCTACCATTTTTATATCTCCTCAGCGCGACTTCATGACCTTCATGACGGGCCTCCAGGTCCACACCGTCACGAAGGAGCAGCTTGAGTTGGCGCTTGGACTGGTGCGCCCTCCTTCTGGCCGCCAGCTCCATACCCTTCTAGACCTTGAGCGTCGGGAGGTGGCCATGCTTTATTCTGACCCCTTTCAGCTCCGTCACATCGCGGGTCTGCGCCGCGATGTTGACCTGGCTCTGCGGATCCTCCGTCTCACATTGGTCCCCATGAGCGGAGACAGAGCCAGGGTCACTTATCTGGGTCTTGATGTGCTCATCTCCATCTTTCAGGAGGAGCCGTTTGACGTCGCTGATCTCATCATTAGTGAGATTTAGCACGTCCTTCTTTCCCCGCGCCGTCAGCTGATATACGCTCCGTATATCATGGTGGTACTTCTTCATATCCGGGCTGTGGACACTGAGCTTCCTAGGCCCCATCATCCTTTGCTCTTCTATCCTCCGGGCCAGGCTGATCGCCGTCTCGGTGCCCGGCCTGCGGCTGCTGTGGACCCTGGTTCTCCCACATCAGATGAGGATGCTGTGGGGGAGTCAGCGGATGAGGCTCCAGTTCAGGAGTCCGACCCAGCACCTCCTTCAGACCCTGGTGCCGGATCTTCCGCGGCGTCACCTTCTTTACTCTAGCATGTTCTCCAGACCCAACAGCAGATCCTCAGCACCCAGGCGGAGCATCACCAGATGTTGCTTCGTTTGGTTGCACAGCAGGAGGAGATACTGCGACGTCTGCCTGCGTCAGATTCTTCGGTCCCTCGCAAGAGGGCCCGCCCTGCGTCGTCTTCTCCGAGCACAGCTTCAGGACCAGCTGCTCCAGCTCTTGCAGCACCAGCTCCGGTTCCAGTTGCTCCTGCTCCAGCAGCCACTCCACCCCTGTCTCCTACGGGCGACGCGTCTGGATCTTCAGCAGGCTCCGGAGATACAGATGTTTTAGGAGTTTCTTCAGATGATGAGCCTTAGGCTCTGATTTGTATTTTTGCCTCCCTTTTTGTGCTTGATGCCAAAGGGGGAGAAGTATTTTGGATATTATAGTCTTTTGATGTTTTGGACAGATGTTTATTTTCTTTATATTATATATGGAGATGCTTTTGCTTATCATATATGTCTGTGTGTGATTTTGGATATGATGTGTTTATCTGTGTAGCTCTGATTAGCTCTGATATATGTGGTGTCTTGATTTTAAGATTTGTATTTGTATGCTCTGATATGACTTGGTGATATATGCATATCTGTGAGTGCCTGTATGTATGATATACCTGATGTATATGTGTTGGTTTATGCTCTGATATGATGAGATGCATATACTCAGGGGGAGTTATTTTGTTTATTTTGTTGTTGAACACTTGTTGTCATCAATCATCAAAAAGGGGGAGATTATTGCATCTAGGCCTTCATGCCTAACCCTAATTTTGATGATTAATGAAAACAAAGTGTTCTGGACTAATTGTGCTTCTGAGATTGTTGATACAGAGTTTGCTCGGGAAGAAATACAAGATGGTCAAGATGAACCCGACTTGAAGTGAAGCACAAGATGCAGAAGAGCAAAGATAAGACGCAAAACGTGAAGCTGCAAAAGACCTAGGTATTATAAGTTTTTATTTTTACCGATCTCGGCGTTTGGAGATGATCGGTTTAGGGAAATTAATTTTTTAGTTTTAACCATACTATAAAGAGGGGTGGAGAAAGTCCTCTCTTTATCTCCAACATAAACCGAGAAACTTAGGTCATTGCATTGCATCATTTTGGTTGGATTTGATTTGAACTTAATTTGAAAAATCTGGTTTTTCAGTTCAGTTTTTGACAGCAGAAGAGTATTTGCAATTTTCAGAAAGCTCTAGGCAGATCTAGTTTTTTCTTCTGTTGACAAAAATGTAGCCCTTGAAATTATCTTTCAAACGAGCTATTAAACACCTCTTTTGGATTTCTGGATTTAAAGTTATCTCTGTTTTTGTTCATGCTGACTGTCAGTTTGCTGAACTGACTGTCAGTTTGAATGTCAGTTTGTTTAAACTGACAATTGTCCAGAGAGGGTGTATTTTGGGCTCAAAACTTTTGTACTAAACTGACTGTCAGTTTGTCCATACTGACTGTCAGTTTGGGTTTCGACCACAGTGCTTTTAACTGAGTTTCTATTTGTTTCTGGTCGAGTTTGTGGTCGAACTGACTGTCAGTTGTGGGTTTCAGCTTTCCATAAACGACCACGAATGGCTAGCAAAGTTTCTTCCGTAAATTTTGTCGGCCGTTGTGCACTGAACTGACTGTCAGTTAGGAAAACTGACTGTCAGTTTGAGTTGCTAATTTTCAACCCTAGCTCCGACGGTTCATTTGATTCTTGAGGCTATAAAAAGGGGCTTTGGGCATAAGTTTTGCAACAACAAGCAATAGCATTTCTCATACACTCTTGAGCTTTAGTTTTCCACTTAAAATCTTGATCTTTTGATCAAGTCGAGTGTTTTCCGATCCACCGAGAGTTTCAGTTCTTTTGCATTTGCATTCACTTAGCTCCTCGGTGCATGTTTGGAGGTCTAGAGAAGACCTCGCTGCTTGTTACTCTTGGTGAGCGCCCTCACCTAGACGGTTCAGAGGCGTGGCCGTTGACCTCTCCAGAACGGAGATTGTTGGAGAGGCTCGGCAAGCTTGTACAAGGCATTGGTGCTCGCCTTTCCGGAGTGGACAAGGAGCAACCTTAGTAGATAATACTCTTCATGAGTATTGGGGCAAAACTCAAGTGACTTGAGTGCTTCAACGAGGATTAGTGGAGACTGGGCGAGTCTCCGATACCTCGGTAAAAACAGTTGTGTTCATTCTCTATCTTCTCTCTTTAATATATTAAATTGCATTTGGTTCTTCTTGGTATAAAAACTTGTTTTTTGAAGTTTTTAAAAGCCTCCTATTCACCCCTCCCTCTAGTCGGCATCCTTGATCCAATAGAGTAAGCCCCGTGGGACAATCAGAACGATCGAATGTCAAGGGTGTATCCGACCAACGGGGGTATTGAGGTTCGCCAAGAGATGTCTCCGCTTGGTTAACCTCTCGGTAAAAGGCTTTAAACTGCCTTTTGGAAACGAAAGAAGAAGAACCCCCGAAAATAACATTAATATGATTTTGAGGTACCTGGTATGACATTTCCTCATCTCCGTCGGCGTCTCTGAGTCCACACGCCTGCTCTTTAGGCGGTAAGGTTGGCATTGGCCCAACTCCCTGGTAGAAATCATCTAATTGCTTCAACCAACTCCTGCAGTTCTTGAGGTCGTGGCCTGCGGAGTTGTGGAGTGGACACCATTTCTTTCCTTCCTGCGGGTTAGTTGACCTTTTCGGCTGGTCGGTACTACGACCACCAGGAGCAGTTTTATTCTTAAATAAAGGCTTGTTACCTTTGGTCGAAGGCGGCTTCTCTGCGACTGCGACTTCGCGGTACTGTCCAGAGCGGTTCCTTTTCGACTTTTTCGACTTCCCACCTGACGAAGATTCCGTCTTCTTACTTGAATCTTCTTTCCTGGTGTCTTTAAAACCTGGTTGAGGTGGGAGGTCACCCTTGTCGACCATCCGGTTCCATTCGACTGCTTCGGCCCGACAAATCTCTTGACAAACTGCCGAAGAGTCTCGGTTGAAGTTTGTCGTAGCCGATGAAGATCGTCCTCCTTACCCGGCTTTTGGTAACAGTTTTGGAAATTGCTGAGGATAGCATCGCACAGCATTTCCCAATTATAGATGGAACCTTCAGGTTGGTTAAACAGCCAGGTTCTAGCCGGTCCTTCGAGGACTGTGGGCAGGTAGTTGGCCATGACCCGGTCATCGCCTCCTGCCGCTTGGATGGCAGTGATATAGATTTGAAGGAACTCGGATGGGTTTTGAGTTCCCTCAAACCTCTCAATGGCCCCTGGTCGAAACTTATCGGGCCAAACGACCGCTCGTAGGCCGGGCGAGAAAGCTTTACAACCTACGTAGGGACCGTGGACTATCCTGTGACTCTCGACCGGGTTACGGGCGACCTCACGCAACGGTGAAGTTACTCACGGTCCCAAACGAGAGTGAACAGGAATCCTATCCCTACTACGAGAATCCTGCGTTCGCCGGTACTTGTCCTGTCGGGACGGTACGGGCAGTGGGTAACTTCTCCGGCCAGAACCAGAGTGAGGATACTCTCGTTCGCGGGAACGTGTTACTGAGTGGGAAGAGGCCGTTGGGGTCGCCTCAGACGCGACCTCATCCAGCCTTTCCGCCAAGATCCTAGTAAAAGCCGGTTTCTGCGCATCCGTGACCATAGGAGGAAAGTTACGCATGACTTCCATGATGGATCGCAGTCGACCATGGGTGCTTCTCCTAGGGGCACCAGGTGTTATTGTTTCTTCTTCCACCGGGAAGCGCTCCGGTGGTAAGGAAGGAGTCTGGTCACGTTTGCGACCACGTGACCGTTGAGAAGAACTCGGAGCAGCATCGTAACGAGCCTGCGCATCTTGAAGAGCCTCTAGTTCATTGTTTTGTTGCTCAAGATCTTCATCCTCCTTTTATTTGCGATCCTGTTCTTCCCTAGCAGCCTGTTGATCAGGAGTTTCCTCCGACAAAGCAGCGAACTGTCTAGGGAGAGAGGTTGCCGATGGGGAAAACATCTCAGTTTGTTCCGAGTCAGACTCGAAATTAAAGAGACGGTGAAGGTTATCAGGGTCGAATCTCCCCGGGCTGATTTCCAGGTCGACGTCATCCTTCCCCTTATCGGGGTCGTATGACGGACCGGATTCATCCTCTAGCGTATTAAGAGCCTCTGTAGGTTCTGACCTTGCGCTAGTAGCCCCCTGGTCGATGGACATGACCTGGAGAGATGATTCCACCTCTGGAAGATTCTGGCCTTCAACCTCCTCCATCGGAATAGGATCGCTTGGAGAAGGCATTGGAATGTGAGCATAATCCTCGAGATCAAAATCGTTCTCGGAATCATATACTCCAGCCATGTTTCAGCGAACCTCCGGATTAAAATTAGGACGCCTTGAGAAAGGCCCCACGTTGGGCACCAGCTGTCGACGATTCGGACTCGGAGTCCTCAGCCGAACTTATGCAAAATTTGTACTAGCGAGACCTTTCAAGATGACCCTCTGGGAAGGTATGTAGAAAAATGGAGAACAGGAGCACAGAGAGGTTTATACAGGTTCGGGCCTTCGATGGTGAGAGTAATAGCCCTACGTCCTGTTGGGATTTCACTATGTGTGGTAAAGGTTTACAAACTAGCGGGAAAAAACCTTCACAGGCGAAGGTTTTTCCTATGTAAGTGTACAAAAAGAAGCCCTAGGAGGCTTGCAAATATTATCTAATCTAAGCCGTAGACTTGGCTGTTTGAGTGGTTGAGATGTGTTGTATCTCACTTGTATCAGAGGTATTGATCTACCAAATAGATGGTTCCATCCCCCTGTTTGATGTACTTTGCCACCCTTTTATACTTGTCGAAAGGGTGTCAAGTCGTAACTGCATTAGACAGTTGCTTGGATGGTTGGATGTGGTTTTTAGAGAACCGTTCTTAACTTCCACGCAGGTTAAACACGTGTTATTCATGGATAACTGCACACATTAACCTCCTGACAGTTGGTCTTCCACGTGGAGGAATCTTCGGGATACTTGGAACATTCCCGCTATAGGGACAGCCGGACAGATGAATTCCAAGTACCCTGGTCGAGAACATTTTGACCACGGGATGTTGGCTGACCGCGCAACATCTCAGACATTCTGTTCGCGTATAGCACACGAAGTCCTGACCGCGCGAAGTCTGCGGTCTGATCGCGCAAAGCCTGCGACCTGATCGCCCAAAGCCTGCGACCTCGGGCTGATGCTTCTCAGAATGACTTGAGTCCGCACCGCTAGGCATGTGTCTGGCTCGAATCTGCCTTGAACCAACAGTGCATTTATTTGAACTGACCCGGGTATCAATCCTCGTCACAACTGATCACATTCCAAATACTCACGCGCGGAAAACCCTAGCCTTCCCGATGTTCGCATTTTCGCTCCTCTGCGCCACCATTGCCGATCACAATTGGGTTCTCCACCGCCTTCGGCCACTGCATCGCACCACCGCCTCCGGCCACTCCACGAACGACTGTAAGTGTTCTTGACCAAACCGCTCGCGTCAATTGCTGAAATTTATATGCAATAGTTCATATGTGGTTCAATGGATTACAAATATAAAACTAGAGTAAAATTCATGAACTACAAACTTGATAGCTATGAGAATTATAGACTTGATGAAAATCACTAGCAATTTGTCATACAGTGTAGTCCTGTCGCGCCCCGCACAGGGTACCATGACTACTCCCGTGGAGACCTAGCCCGCTGCAGCTGGCCTCATACATACATACCACTGACTTCCCAGGATAAGTCAAGCACAGGAGTTCATTGCAGCAGAGTAACTTACAGAATATCATTCATAAACAGTATGGCCTGCTGGCCTGGTACAATGAAAGAGTAATACAATGACTTCACGGCACAAATGGTCTAATTAAAACAAAAGACAACTACTCGGCGGAAGCTAGGCGAAACCCCACAGTCGTAAGAAGTTGACAGCAGAACAACACACATCAAGGCTCTGGCAGAAATGGCTCTCCTCCTTCTAGATTCATGAAGTCTTCCAAGCCTTCGTCTTGGTCATGAAGCACTCCATCTATTGTTGATAAGTTGCAAGGGTGAGCACTTACGTACTCAGCAAGTCATAGGTAACAGTAGAGATACGTATAGTAGAGATGACATGATCCTATGCTATTGAGGGAAAAGAGGTGAGAGGGTTTTTCCAAAAAAAAAAATACTTTTCTTCCAAGCTTTTCAAATCTCAAGCTCATGGCAGCATTTCATGTACTTAGGGCACAATCCACATGCCTCTTAGATATCATATGATCACTAAATTATGGTACTACCGCGACACGTCAACACATGACAGCCCACGACAGCACCCCTTATCATGACAACATGTCATTTGGGTAATCTTGACTTAACAAATTTTAATTTATAAAACAATACGGTGTCACACCCCGTGGATTTAATCCACCGCGGCATACTCCTAAAACTCGGGAGCACGAAGTATTCGAATACATTTTTAACTCTGCAAAGGGGTACCAATTTACCCGCAAGATATATCCACTTTCATGCCCTTCCTATCACAAGGATTGGACCCCTGACTCACTTCATACTGTGAGTGGCAAGGTGGAGATAACAAGAACTTTTGCCATGTTTCACACACAGTTCACCCCAGACCCCGTGGTTTTCTTCATGCAAACCACAGTTGTGGCAGGGTTACACAACCCCCACTAAATTGGCATCTTCCCCTCAGGGTCAGCGTGCATCATCACATCCAGTGATTTGTGTTGGAGCGCACCCCGTGTAAATCGTGAGTTTGTCATATAGGGGTTCCATGTGTGATCCACATACTACTTGTTCAGGCCTGTCCCATACCAGGCTTGCGGTCGGCATGTTAATCATGCCACTAGACGCACAACACAAGGTTCTAGGTCCTTATATGCCAGTGACCAGATCATACCACAATCCATGCACCTTCAGTGCCTACACATCCAGTGCAGCCAAGCACCTCCAGTGCTAACACCATTCCATACTAAAATACTGGTCACGGCTAGGGGTTTTATTTCATGAATATAAATATACATAATATATTAGTTCATGGCTCATTATTTGATCAATTCACATTTCACAGGCATCAGCCTGATGCTGCCATTTTATAATTCAATCATTCTCAGTCTTTCACATGCAATATTATTTTATAATCAAGGTATATTCTAGCAATTCATAAAATATAGGTTCAAGATGTTCAAGAATATGACTTGCCTTCCGCGTCGTAAAAAACAACAATTGATGTCGGGTTTGCGACGAAGTCTTCGAACTCGGACTCTTGCTCTGAACAAGGATCAAACAAGCAAACAGGCATTACAATCAATCCTACTCTTACTAATCCACTATATGCGATAATGCAAGGAGAAACATTTAGGCGATACAAGATTCGAGAGTTCTGGGAAGCGATTAGGGTTAAACTATGGAATCCAGGGTTAAGATTAGTTGTCATAGGTTTACAAGGTTCCAAATGTCTCAAAATAACAGAATAATATCAAGGTTGTGATTGGTTCGCTCAAAAACAGCGAACGTCTTTAGGTTGGCATTTGGTTCAAGGCATTGACATAGGGTCGATGGATGATAGAGGGCTCAACTCAAGTTGTGACAGTAGAATAAAATGTTGATCACAACATCATGAATCTAAGGGACAAAGTTATGTCCAGAATGCATGGCTGAAAGTAGGTGAAAAGGCTCAATGCCACTGGCTGACATAGGCTGACAGTGCCCGAGGATGGCATTGACATGGTTTGAATAGTTTCCAGTGGCCAAAATGGGTTTTGATTCAAGCATATGGTGCACAAGATAGTGAGGCAACTGTTTGACAAAGTAGTTTTTGGTTTGCATGACCAGAGGTGGGTGAACAGGGCTAATGCCACTGGCTGGCATAGTTTGACATAGAGTTGACATGGCCAGAAACTAGGGTTTGCCATAACTTTTGATATAGGGCTTCAAATGATGCACCACTTTATCTGGTAGTTAGGAATTTGTAACAGGAATAAATTACTCAACAGGATCTAGGGCAGGAGATTGCCGGAAGGTGATGAAAACCGGCGAAGAAGTTGACTGGCCTGGAGCACATGCAACATAAACAGTACAGCAACTAGGGCATAGCTATAACTTCTGTTCTAGGCTGAATTAGAAGTTGTGATAGACGACAAAGTTGCTCAAAATGGTCCAAAACATCTAAATGGCAAAGTTTCTGGAGCTGGATCGGCTGGATTTGGAAGATACTGGCTGGAGAAAAGATGAACTCAAATCTGATTTGGGCATTTCTGATTTAAAGTGATTGAGCCTAATTCCTTGCTTGCATATGGTACTCAGGATGCTAGAAATGCACTGGTGAAGTTGGATTGGCTAGAGATGCACCAGGAAAGCTTAAACAGTAAGTTCAGTGAACATGCAAGGTTCCAATTTGGGGATTTTCACATTTTAGCAAATCTGTCGATTTTCGTTGCTTAGGGATGTTAAGAAAGGTCTAATGAGCATATTTTATCACTGGCTCGAGAGCTAATTCGATTTAGTTAAGGATTAATTGCTCGCCGGAGTTCCAGATGAAACACGGCGATTGCCGGTGATAGAAAGCATTTGAATTAAATTCCAAGCTCGAGAAGCATGAGGGGGATGAGGGAAGCTCACTGGGGGTGCTGGATCGAAGAAGGAAGCAGTGGTTGAAGCTAGCACCGTGCTCCCTCTTTGCTGCTCACCGGAGAAGAAGAAGACACAGTGAACTGCTGGTTTTCTGGTGTTTTGGAGTGTAAGGAGTAAGGCTAAGCTCTGGTGGGTTTATATAGGCGTGGCTGGAGGCTCTCAACAGTTGGAAAATGCTCGGGGAGTCGTAGCCGGCAAGGAAATGACAGAAAGCGACTTCACGGCGAGCTGGCGATGGAGTGACAGGATGTCAGCGGCCGTGATGTCTGGGCGCGGCGAGTCCTCCACGTGGCACCGTTTTGCTGCTGGAGCCGTTGCCGGTGGCGTGCAAATGGGAGAAACAGCTGGCTGCGATTTGCGCCGGAGAAGATCCACAGTGGCCAACAGTACTTGCACACGTGGCACTGTTCAGCTGGCGAAGGTGGCGACCACAGGCTGGCTTCAATGACTAGGGCTACTGTAGCAGTGCAGCAGGGCGTGCTCGAGGTCGAAGCAAACAGCAGTGGCGCGCTCGTGTGCTGCATCCAGGTCGTGGTCGAAGCAACAGGGGCTGGTCGAAAACACTTTATGGTCGGTTGCACTGGTTGGTCGTGAACTGAGGTGAGGTCGAAGTCGAAATTAGCTGATCCGGTCGTGAACAGCAGGTTTTGGTCGATCAGGGGTATAATTGTGAGAGTTTTAGTTGAAATCTGGACTGATTTGTAATTTTGATCTTAGAGAGGTTTAATTTGGGATTTGATTTCATGGCTGAGTATAATATTTCTATTAATACTCATTTAGCTCAAATCTGGAGAAAGTTTGATAAGATTCGAGGGATTTCACCTATTTTCAAAAATAGGGTAAAATTAGGGTAAAATAGATCTGGATTTTGTCGATCTCGAATTCTAGAAATTGGAGTGAGATTTTGAAGTTTAAACAGAAGGGAAATATGTATCAAATAGCATTTGGGAGGTGTTCCCTGAAGAAATCCCTGAGGTACTTCCCCAAGCCGGTGGGTTTTCCTTCGGTGCTCCCCATTGGAATTTTTTCTAAATCTTGGACTTGTAGGGGGCAGCCATTACCTGGGGGCTTGAGAGGCGCTTCGGCCAGGCGCTGAAGGAGGCGAAGGAGAGGGCCACCGCTTACCAGGAGTAGTGGGATGATGCCCTCCGGGAGCTGGCCCTGGTCCGGGCTCAAATCCACGCCTCCGAGACCGCCAACGACCGTCTTCGGCGGGAGGCCAAGGCGAAGGAGGACGCCCTCCGGGAGCAGCTCCGAGGGCCTTGGCGTGAGCCTAGGCTCCGGGAGCAGCTCCGAGGCGGCCCCAGCGACTCTCACGGAGGTTGTGCGTTTTCTCAACGCACAAGTCTCCGTGATCCCAGAGGCCGCTGATGCCCGGGCGCGAGGCCGGGCAATCCCCGTGGTGGCGGCCGCGGCTGGGCTCGTGGAGCACCAGGGGTAGGCGCTCGGGCAATCGGGGGCCGCATTCCCTGGAGCTTCCCGGAGTTTTTCGAGCCCTCGCGCCGGGAGGTGGAGTAGCTTGCCGGGGGCTTCTACGACCGGATCATCCGGGCGAGGTTCCCGGCACCGGCGCCGCCGGGAGCAGATGCACCGACTCCGGCGGGAGCCCCCCGGGGGGAGGACTCCAATGATCAAGTATGAGCCTCCCCCCATGTCTAGATAGGACTCCTTTTTGTTTTTTAGGTTTTTTGTTCCCGGTAGCTTCTTAGAGGAAGCCCCGGACACTTGTACGAAAATATTTTGAATGAAATATAAATTGAAATTTTTCTAGGTCTATGAGTGCATTGTACCAGGCTTCCCGGGAGGTTACTCCCGGGTGAAGGTCCGAAAGCGGTTCCCCGGGGGCAAGGCCTTTGGGCCCCAGCGGGTGCCACCCGGGGGACGCCCAAGCCGCTTTAATCTTGTTAAGTCTCTTCTCCGGGGAACGCAGCGGGGGCGTTGTCCGGCAGCCGATCCGATTGCGATGGCATCCGGAGTGGCACCTGGACAACTTCAATAATCATCGCGCTGAACTACCCCCTCCGCGTCCGGGGTCCCGGATGATTCCCCCTCTTCAGATACTTCCACCGGCGGGCTATGAGTATTGGCCCGAGGACTTGCTCCAGGAAGCCTAGCGCCGCATACACGGCTTGTACCGGGACCTGACCCAGGAGCTATCGGAAGGTCTCCAGGATTATTAGACGTAGGTGCTTTAGGACGTAGACTTTCCCAGTTATAATCCGGGTTGTATTGTAGTCGATGTAATGATACCCACCGGAGGGGGAAGATGTCCTCTGGTTGAATGATCAATAAAGTTGAGTGTTTGAAATTTCTTCGATAGAGCTAAGTTAGCCCATTTATTTTTGAAGTCCGGGACAGTGTGATTCCCGGGTGCTCCTTATCCCCCCCTCCACAGTGGGCCGGAGGGTACCTCCGCGCGCTGTGGGGGTAACAAAGCTCCTGGGAAGAAGACTCGTTGCTTAAGAATTTTTCCCAAGTTAGAAATTTTGGTTTTTCCGGGAGATTTTTCCAGGAGAACTCTCTAGTCGCCGTGAAAACGGGGAGCTGGGAATGAGGTCTCCGGGAAGAAACGTCCAGGAAAATCCAAGACAAAATTTTCGGAGGGGGCCGGAAAAAGACGTTCGAGAAAATCCAAAATCCAAGATTTTCCTGTTAGCTTTCCGGTCCCTGTGGAAACGGGGAGCCGGGTTTCTGGGAAATTTCCCGGGAGAGACCCCCCCCCCCCGGTCACCGTGAAAACGGAGAGCCGAGAATAAGGTCTCCGGGGAAGAACATCCAAGAAAATCCGAGATGAAATTTCCGGAGGTAATTTTTCCGGGAGACCCGTCCGGTCGCAGTGAAAACGGGGAGCTGAGAATAATATCTCCGAGAAAAAATATCCAAGAACTCCGTCTCTGAGTAGACAATCGACTCCCGGACGTGGATGTGCCCGATGATGGGTCTGAGTGTTTGGGTAGGGGACTAGTCTCCCAAATTGACTCGTTACCACGGTCCTTGAGGACTGGGTTGCCGCTTACACCCTCAGTCCACGGGGGTGATCGTAAGCCGCCCTACTGGAGTGGGACTCCCGTTGTAGGGACTTGTTGGGTCGTGATAGCCCACTTCCTCACGGGGAGGGCATCGCCGTGAGAGACGGTAATGTAAAAACCTGCATCGAGACAGAGCTGAAGAAAAATCCATTTGCATTAACAACGAACCAAAATACAACGCCTCCCCCCGCGAAATCGCGAAAGGGGAGGGAACGATGATTACAATGTCCCCCCTCCTCCTCTGGCGCAATCGCTCCGGGGGAGGGGACGAGCCCGTGTAGGCTAGACGTAAAACTTGCGAAGAAAACGCAAATTCCACGTGTGCTTCAGCTCCTACTCTTGAAGGTTGGAGAGCTTGTAAGCCCCCGAGCCCAGGACTGCCGAGATCCTGTAGGGGCCCTCCCATTTGGGGGAGAGCTTGCCCTGGGCTTGGGGGTCAGTGGCGCACTTGAGGACAAGATCCCCAAGGTGGAAAGCCCTCTTGCGCACGCGCTGGTTGTATGCGCGCCATTTCGTGTTTGTAGATGGAGTGGCGGAGGAGTGCTCGGTCGCGTTCCTCCTCCACGAGATCGACCTCCAGTCGTTGATTCGCCTCATTGGCTTGGTACGCCGCGGTCGTAGCTCCGTCTAGGAGCTCGACTCGCAGCGACCGAAAGCCAATCTCCGGGGGGAGGACCGCCTCAGCCCCGTAGACCAGGGAGAAGGTGGTACGTCCCGTCGCTCAGCTCGGAGTCGTGCGCATAGAGCAGAGGATGCTAGGGAGCTCCTCTGCCCATGCACCCCGCTTAGAAGCGGCTTGCTCGAGTCGTCGGCGTAACCCTTGTAGGATCACACTGTTGACTCTTTCAATGGCCCCATTGCTCTGGGGATGGGCCACTGAAGCGAAGTGGATGGTGAGCCCCAGGCCTTCACAGAATTCCTGGAAATATACCGAGTCGAATTGGGTCCCGTTATCGACAATGATTTCCCGGGGGACACCAAAACAACAAATGACGTTTTTCCAGAAAAACCGCTGTACAGCCCAAGATGTGATGCTGGCTAAGGGTTCAGCCTCTACCCACTTAGTAACGTAGTCAACCGCGACCACCGCATACTTGTAGCCCCTGGGCGCTGGGGGGAAGGGCCCTAGGAGGTCCATCCCCCAGCGCGCGAAGGGCCAAGTGATGGGGATAGTCCGCAGCGCTGCGGGGGGAGGTTCGAACCCTTGGCCATCTTCTCGCAAGCCTCGCACGCGGAGACAAGGTCTAGCGCGTCGCGCATCACCGTGGGCCAGTAAAAGCCCTGACAAAGAGCCTTGGCCGCGATGGCGCGCGGGGCTAGATGAGAGGCACAGCTCCCCGCGTGGATGTCTTCGAGAAGCCGGAGTCCCTCCGGCCGTGGGAGGCAACGGAGGAGGGTGGAAGGCCCCTACTTGCAGAGCTTTCCCTCCAATAGGAGGTATGCCCGGGCTTTGGCACGGAGGCGCTTAGCCCCGGTCTCGTTAGGAGGGTCCCCTCCCCCTTTGATGAAGGATATAAGGGGGTCCATCCAAGACGAAGTCCGAGTGATCTCGGTGACTTCTGGGACGCGAGGCTCATCGCCCGTGTCCAGGGAGATCATCAAGGGCTTCGCGATAATCTCCAAAAAGGCCCCTTTGGGGAGCGGTTCCTGGGCACTGGCCGCTCGGGCTAGGGCGTCGGCCCGGTCATTGTCCCTTCGCGGGATATGCCGGGCCTTGAGACCGTCGAAGTGCCTCTCCATCTTGAGCACCTCCTGCAAGTAAAGGCTCAAGTTTGCGTCATGGCACAAGTAAGACTTGTCCATTTGGCAAACTATGAGCTGGGAGTCTCCCTTCACTAGGAGGCATCGAATCCCCAGGGAGCGCGCAAGACGCAACCCGAGGAGCAAAGCCTCGTATTCGGCGACGTTGTTGGTTGTGGGGAACTCGAGCCGCGCCGTGTACTCGAGTTCCCTCCCCTTGGGGCTCCAGAGGACTACTCCCGCACCAGCCTCGGCGAGACACAGGGACCCATCGAACATGAGTGTCCAGTGGTCGCTGCGTCGGGGTGGCGCGGGGAGGTCTTCGTCCCCGGGCCCGGAGGGAGGAGTCCACTCCGCCCCGAAGTCGGCGAGGACCTGTGATTTGATGGCGGAGCACCCCGTGAGGGAAAGGGAAAAGGGGGCGAGCTCGGCCCCCCACTTCCCGATCCGGCCGGTGGCCTCTTTGTTTCGGAGTACGTCCCCCAAGGGGACAGATGACGGGACGGTGATAGGGTGTCCCAGGAAGTAGTGACGAAGCTTCCGGACGCCATCAGGAGGGCGTAGCATATCTTCTCCATCTCCGTGTACCTAGTTTAATTTGGCCCCTTGGAGGGCTTCACTCACGTAGTACACGGGACGTTGCTGCCCATCTTGCTCCTTTACCAATACTGCGCTTACGGCGACCGGGGTCGCGGCAAGGTAGAGGAGCAAGGGCTCTTCCAGGGATGGGCTCACGAGCATTGGGGGGCTCGTGAGGTACTTCTTCAAGTTGTCGAAGGCTTCCTGGGCCTCGGGAGTCCACCGGAACCCCTCGAGCCCACGGAGGATCTTGAAGAATTGAAGGCCGCATTCCCCCGACAGCGAGACGAAGCGGCTCAGCGCGGCTAAGCGGCAGGGGAGTCGCTGAACGTCCTTGACCGAGCACGACGGGAGCATGTCTAGGAACCCCCGGATCTTCTCGGGGTTCGCCTCTATGCCCCGCTGGGACGCAAGGAAGCCCAGGAGTTTCCCCCCACGCACACCGAAGGCACACTTCTCCGAGTTGAGCTTCAACCCATACGCGCGGAGGTTGCGAAAGGTCTCCGCTAGGTCATTGATGTGGGCGGTCGCGCGGGGACTTTTAATGACCGCGTCATCGACGTAGACTTCGATGTTGCGACCGATTTGGTCCTTGAAGACCAGCGTCATGAGCAGCTGGAAAGTCGCTCCCGCATTCTTCAGCCTGAAGGGCATGTGGACGTAGCAGAAGGTTTCGAGGGGAGTTATGAAACTTGTCTTTACCTCATCCCCTTCCGCCATCTGGACTTGGTGATAGCCCGAGTATGCGTCCAGGAAGCTCATCAACTCGCACCCCGCGGTAGAGTCGACCAGTTGGTCAATCCGTGGGAGCGGGAAGTTGTCCTTGGGGCAAGCATGGTTGAGGTCGATGAAGTCCACACACATCCGCCACTTGCCGTTCGATTTCTTCACGAGGAAGGGGTTCGCAAGCCACTCGGGGTGCAAGACCTCCCGAATGAACCCCGCCTCTCGGAGTCGGGTAATCTCTACCTTGATTGCCTCCTGGCGTTTAAGGGAGAGTTTCCTTAGCTTCTGCTTGATTGGGGGGTGACTGGGGGTCACCGCGAGCTTGTGCTCGATGATATCCCGGGCGACGCCCCGCATAT
This sequence comes from Pharus latifolius, assembly GCA_019359835.1. Taxonomy (NCBI): domain Eukaryota; kingdom Viridiplantae; phylum Streptophyta; class Magnoliopsida; order Poales; family Poaceae; genus Pharus; species Pharus latifolius. Next base: position 39,814,949 of record CM033325.1, read on the forward strand.
CGGAGGGCTTCCACGCGAAAACGTCAGAGTTTTCGTGCAGGAAGGCCGTGAGTTGTTCTGCATGCTCCTCGGGGAGCTCTGCCCTGATTTTGACGGTTTTGTCCCTGCCATCTGGGGACAGCGGGATCTTCCGGAGGCCCCCTTCCGGACGCAGCTTGGGGAGGGGCCTCCCGGAAGGTATCACGGCGACGTCTGGCTCCAGGGGAGAGATATCCCCCTCCGGGGCCTTGATGATGTTGACGCTGCCGATCGTTGCGGCGGCGCGCTCGTATAGAGCGCGAGCCACGTCTTGGTCTCCCCGGGCGGTGATCACGCCGTGAGGCCCAGGGATCTTCACGCAGAGGTAGTTTTGGTGGATCGCGGCTCCCAGGCGGTTGATCGTGGTCCTCCCCATGATCGCGTTGTAGGAGTAGGGGAGGTCCACCACGTCAAACCGGACCATCTCAGTCCGGTAGTTCTCTGGGGTGCCGAACGTCATGGGAAGATCCACCTTCCCCACAGGGTGGATCGCCTTCCCCGGGACGAATCCTTGCAAGGGCTCTGCTGCGGGCTGCAAGAGCTTCTCATCCACCTACATCTCCCTGAAAGCTTTCAGGTAGAGGACATCGGCAGAGCTCCCGTTATCAACAAGGATGCGGGACAGGTGGCAGTTGTAGATGGTGGCGGAGACGATGAGTGCGTCGTCGTGGGGGAAGCGAACCCCACGTGCGTCTTCCGCCATGAAGGTGAGGGGGACGTCCGACCACTTGGGTGGCGGAGACGTATGCAGCACCTCCACTACTTTTAATTACTTCGCGGGCGTACTCCTTGCGCTGACGCTTGGAGTCTCGCCCAGAAGAGGACCCTCCCGTGATAACGTTGACACGCCTCTGAGAAGTTTGGAAGGGGAGAGTTTCTGATGCCTCCCCCTGCTGTCCCCCAGCGGGAGCAGGAAGGGCAGGTAGAGCCGACTGAGGGGGCAAGGAGCCCGGAGTCCCCCCTTCCCATGCTGGTCGAGGAACGCCGCGAACTATTGCAACAGCTGATGGCATTCCCGAGTGGCATGGGTACTGGACCTGTGGAAGGTGCACCATGGTCCTTCCTTGCTTCCCCCCGCGGGGACGTCTCGACTGCGGGACGACTGTCCTCCCCCACGGCCTTTCGACTTGGGAACAGGGCGGTTGCCCCTCAAGGCGTCGGGCGAGCCACCTCCGCCCTCGAGGACAAAGGTGTCCCGAGGCCGTGGTTCGTTACGACCCCCTTGCCTGGGGCGTTTGAGGGGGTCCCTGGCCCCCCGATCAGTGGGGGCGGGAGCCCCCTGTTTTTTCTTCCAGAGGTCGTCCTCCTCCGCCCGAGCGTACTTTTCAAGTACGTTGAAGAGCTCATCGGCGAAGGAGGGGCAGCTTCGGGAGAGCCTCCGGTGGAGCTCTCCCGGGAGGATCCCGCTCTTACACGCCTCGATGACCGTAGAGTCGGGGACGTGCGCCACTTTTCTCTTAACTTGAGCGAAGCGCTTGAAGGAACTGCGGATGGTCTCCCCCGTCCTCTAACGGACGGTGTACAGCTACGAAGAATCCAGGGGGCGCACGTAGTTCCCCTGGAAGTTCGCGCAGAACTTGCGCTTGAGCTGCGCGAAGGACTTGATGGAGCTGGCTTTCAGATTGTAGAACCAGGAGTGGGCGATCCCGGTGAGGTAGAGGGGGAAGACGTTGCATTGCACCGTCTCGTCCCCCCCAAGCCGCCGAGATTGTGGGACCCTCATTTGAGGAATCCGATGGCAACCGCCCAGGTGGGTTGCACTCAGAAAGGTACATCACAAGCTCACAACAACAGGATTTACTTTAAACAATAAAGCAAATAGATAAAACAAGTACAAGGTCACGAGGACCACTATTACATTGTCATAATGCCAAGGATGGCTTTAATTAAAGTTGATACAAAAGTAGAGAGTTTTTCAAAATCAAGAATCAAAAGAATCGGTATCGAGGTACCGAATACAGAGATAACACAAAAGCAACAACAAAGGTCTTCATTTCCTTCTGCAGCGGTTCAGCTCGGGCCTTCACCACATCGGACTCAACTTGGCGCATGACCCTCCTAGAAGCTCAAATCGTCTGGAAAGGTTCCTTCCTCTTCTCGGTGCTCAAGGCTAAAGGAATCAGGATCCTCAAATCCTATCTTCTGAATTTGTGTGAAAAGGCAAGGGTGAGGATGTTTTTACACAATGCTCAGCAAGTCTCGTTATGAGAATGCAGGTATATAGATGAGGGGTTTTCAAGGAAAGAGGTCTTGGTTTTATATATATAGGAATAGAATAGATTTTCACACTTAGTTTTGGAGAAAAGGTTTTTGTTTTCAAAAGCGAGGCTTTTAAAATCCTAAGCTAGATTTTCAGAAGATGTTATGTGTGGCGGTCTTCCATGAGTCACCACTTTATTCACCTTTTATGAAAAACTATCCCAAAAGCTACTTGTGCTGCATCGACGTGGATAGAATCCATCGCGCGCAGATTCCATGACCTGGGAGCTCAGAGTATCCAATACTTTTTATAACTTTGCAAAGGTGTACCACCTTAATCCACCGATCACTCAGCTTTGAAGTCGGATTAGCTCCATGCGACTTTTACGCATGTGACAAGGCCGAGATGACACAGCAGTTTACAATCCTAGCATTAACAATTCCCTGCTCGGTAAATAGACAGTTAAGTCTCAAGTACCGTTGTGGGTCCACCCCACTGCCTTACTTCCTAGCCTTGGTCTATGTTCTCGCAAGACACATAGCCTCTTTTGATTACAGCCGCGCACGACTTAATCTGGCATAGGGCGTCTTCCTTCTTTCCACCTTTTCCTCTCATAATTTTCTGAACTCACATCACTCACGGCCCTCACTGGCCCACCAGTTTCTCGTAAGAAACCGGACCGACAACCATTGCAGGGAAAAGCTAATACTGGGAAAGCTACTAAGTTGCGCCCGTCCCATAACCAGGCAAGTGGTTGGTACGTTTTTCATGCCGCATAGAAGTACAACATAAGGTTCTAGTCCTTATGAATCTTTAGTGAGGAGTCTTTCACATTCCCAGTGCGCACACAGCACCATCCAATCAAACCATCCTCACTATCGATTCCAAACACATTTTCTTTCACAAAAAGGGGTTTTGAATGTGCTTTTCTCACATTAACCATTTAACATATAACATATAATCTTGAGCATAGTATAGCCTAAGCATGATATTCTAGGGTGACAAGGGTGCATGGATATTCAATCACAAAAGGGGCTTTACAATCATTTAGGTCATATCTAATCACTTTATTTGAATATAAGGCATGCATATACTTGAAAACAGCTAACATACTTCATTTCAAAATATTGGGCTAGATATGATCAAGGGATTGAGACTTGCCTTGCAATGCTGGGCCTAGTTACTTGGACGAAACTTCGAAGATTTGTTCTGCTCCTTCCATCTCTGGTTCCACGGCGAATACAAATAATACACACGTACACTATATAAGCATACAGAAGATAGTGTTTATGGGAAATGATACGTAAAATATATCATGCATGCAGGGGAAAGGTTTGGATAAAGTCACTTGGATGCTGATTGAAGGGATGGGCTCAAAAGGAGTTGAATGTCGAAAGGCTGACATTCGGTCCACGACAAGACATAGCCTTAAATTGGTCTTAGGTAGGTTTTCTGGAGAAGTGGCAGAAGAGAAAGATGTAGAACACAACTCCAGGAATCTAATGGACAAAGAGTTATCTCAATTGCTCAAGTGTAACAGGTCTAAGTCGTTCAATGCCACTGGTGGACATGCACTGACATAGTGCTGAACATGGCCAGAAACTAGGGCATGGCATAACTTTTGATTCAGGGCTTCAATTGAGGCACAACTTTGTCTGGGGGTTAGGCCTTGATAACAGGAACAAAGTACTCAATAGGCTCAAGGGCAGAAAGTGGCCGGAGGGTGGCCAAATCCGGCGGGTAAACACGGTGGCCTGAACACAAACTGAGCTACTGGACAGTGATCTTGGCATTGGAATATCTCTTGATTCAGGTTGATTCAGAAGTCGAGCTAGTAGACAATATTGCTCAGGGTACTGGGATCTATCTAAGGGACAAAGTGTACAGAGCTAGATCGGCCGGGGAAGAATTGCAGCGACCGGCGCTGGAGAAGACGACATATAAATTGGGGGTTTTCGATTCAGAGAGTTTGAACTTGATTGCTTGCTCAGGGAGTGAGAGGGTGAAGTGAGGAAACTATTGGTGAGGTTAATTTGGCCGGAGAATGACTGGAGTGGCCTGGCGATGAGAGCCAGTTCACTGGTGGATAGCCACAATCTTGATCCAATTTCGAAATCCAGATTGGTAGGCTTGCTAAATAGAGTGTGCTGAACAATTTCTATCACTGGCACGAGGGCTGATTTGGATTGAATCGGGCAGCATTGGTGAAATAGGGGTTTTGGGCTTTTCCGGTGATCGCCGGCGTTAGAGTCCGCCAGGGGCCAATTAGATGCTATGACACGGAGAGGGGGATGAGAGTAACTCACTGGTGGCCTTGGTTTGGAGTGAGAAGCAATGGTTGAGGTTGGCGCAGTGAGCTCCAGAAGTGGCTCGCTGGGGAAGATGTTCACGGCTGCGCTGGGAAAATGGGTTGCTCTCTGGTGCTAGGAGTTGAAGCTATGCACTGAGGGGTGGTGTGAAGAGATGCTGGCGAGGGGGAAGCTTATATAGGCAAAGGGCTGGGCTCTCGGGAGTTGAAGCATATCACACGGGATACGCGACTGGCATCGGAGGTGGGATCGAGATGGCGTGCAAGCGTTGGGATGCGGCAACGACTGTGCCAGGCGAGGGGGAATCACGCCAAATCCGTTTGGAGCAGGGCGACGGGATCACTGGTCTCGGCATGGCTGCAACGTGGCGCTGGTTTGCTCCTGCTGGAGCACGCGCGCGCGCGCGCGGGGAAATCACGGCACAGGCACATTGAGGTTGCTCCACGGTGGCTGCACGGTTGCGCACAGGTGGTGGCTACGTGGCGGTAGTGGTGGTAGCGTGGGATACTTCATCGGCGGTGAGCTCTGCGGCGAGGCGAGGTGGCGGGGTGCGGTCGAATGAACTTGGTCGTGGTCAAAAATGGCACAGGGGCCTGGTTGCAAAGTTTGGACTGATTTGCGAGGGTTTGGCTAATCTGCAAGGAATTAGGTTCAGGAATTTGGGCCTATTTGCAAATCTGGAGATCTAGAGGGCTGATCTGAGATCTGGTTTTGTAGAAGAGTGTTACTAAATCTAGAGGGAAAATGGTAAAATCCGATAAGATCTGATGGTTTTGACAAAAATCGAAAACAGGGTAATTAGGGTAAACAGGGTAATTAGGGTTTGAAACTTTGGCGAGGCTGAAACTAGGGTTTCGGTTGAGCTTTTGGAATTCTTCCAGAAGGGAAAAATGTTCAAAATAGTGAATGGGAGATGTTCACTGAATCATATCAAAGTTTGGAGATGGTCTGAGACTTTTAGTCTTTTTGGGCTTCTGACAAATCTGAAAAGAACTGATCTGCGATACTTTTGGACTAAAAAGCGAAAATGATCTGAAAGGCGGAGTTTAGCTGCCAACTTTTTAAATTAAGGTAGTGGCACACCTAAGATCACAATTCTGAGATAAGAGATCAAAAATAGGGTTGAGACATTCGAGAATCCAATGAAGATATGCTGACTGGCAAGCTAAAGAGATAGCAAAATTTGGGATGTTACAGAGATGGCCGTGGAATATACCTGCACAAATTCATAGGGGTCGGCCTCACCATTGTAGTGCTCGATGTGCGACGGGCGGTAAGTCCGCGGCCATCGAATGCATCGAAGTCTGCGGCACAGTGGCTGATTAGCCTCCTGCACTTCCCGAGGGGAATCCCGGTCGCTGTCCCCTTTGACAGGGGACGCGCCCTCGTTGTCGGAGTCGGGGAGTGGCCCAAGAGGTCCGCCAGCAACCGGGGCCGGCTGGGGGACCCCCCTGCGAAGACCCCCGGAACCGGAAAGGGGGAAGCCCCTGTATCATCCGGAACCGGGGAGGGGGCCCCCCGCGGTGACGTTCGGAACCGGAATGGGGGGAACCCCTGTATAACATCCCTGTTTTTGCTATCTTTTCTGCTTGCAAGTCAACATATCCTCTTTGAAATCTCAGATGCCTCAACCCTATTTTGATCTCTTACCTCAAGATCATGATCTCAGGTATGCCACTACCTTAACTTAAAAAGTTGGCAGCTAAACTTCATCTCCCAGATCATTTTCACATTTCAGTCCAAAAGTATTTCAGGTTAGTCCTTTTCAGAATTTTCAAAAAGCCCAAAAAGGCTAAAAGTCTCAGATCATCTCCAAATTCAAATCTGATCAAATGATTATCTTTCTTTTACTTTTCTGAACGTTTTTCTCTTCTGGAAGAACTCAAAAATCTCAACCGAAACCCTAGTTTCAGCCCCGACCAAAAATGTCAAACCCTAATTACCCTATTTTACCCTGTTTTCGATTTTTTTCAAAACCTTCAGATCTTATCAGATTTTTACCATTTTTCCTACGAGATGAGTTCAAGTACTTTGGTAACACTCATCTGCAAAATCAGATTGCAAATCAGCCCTCTAGATCTCTAGATTTGCAAATAGGCCCAAATTCCCAAACTTAATTCCTTGCAGATTAGTCCAAACCTTCGCAATTCAGTCCAAAGCCTCGCGGTTTAGTCCCTGGCTTCTTTTCTTCGACCACGACCAGAGCCCGCATGCACGACCACGACCTGAGGACGTTCGATCGCAGCTACTGCCACCGTTCGCCGTGAACCACCGTAGCTACTGCCACCGTTCGCCACCACCAACGGCCGAATCCTATGTGTACCGCACGTGCTCATGGCGCGCCAAGGAACGCCACCGTGGCGATGACTGGAGACCGTAGCTTCACCGTTCGGGCGTGCGTGCCTGCCATTGTCAGAAACTTTTCGCCACTTTGCTGCCATGCCGAGACTCGCCATCCCATCGTTCTGCCATATCCAGATTTTGCGCGATACCTTCATCTCTGGCAGAGCTCCACCGTGTTCCAGTGCGCCTCGTTGACTGCTCTGGCGCGAGAGAGTATCACCGTCGATTTTCTGCCGCTCCCGAGGACTCAACCCCACGGCTATATAAAGCCCCCCTCGCCAGTGCTTCACTCCACACCCACACTTCGCCAGAAACAGAGTAGCTTAGTTCTGGAGCTTCCCTTCATCTTCTTCCCCGACGAGCCGCTTCTGGAGCTCACGGTGCCAGCCTCAACCGCGGCATCTTTCTCCAATCCAAAGCTACCAGGGAAGTTCCTCTCGCCTTCCTATCCGTTTCATAGCTTTTAATTGAACCCCGGTGAGACCTAACGCCGGCGATCGCCGAGATTGCCTTTCTGCCCTGTTCCCCGAATGCCGAGTGATTCAAGTCAAATTGATCCTCGTGCCAGTAGAGAAAGATGATCAGTAAGCTAGGAGAAGTAAGCCTGCAAGATTGGAACCTTCAATTTTGCCCCGAGCGTCGAATCCCCAAATTCGAGCTTCGGCAGTTCACCGGAGAACGCCGCCGAGCTTCTCCAGCCATTCCCTGGCAAAATTAAGCACACCAGTAGATTCGTGTTGACCCCTAGATGCTTCCCGAGCGTGGAATTGAGTTCAAACGCCCTAGATCAAGAATGCCCAAATCAGTGCATTCGTCTTTGGCTCTGATCACCGGAGTTTGTTTTTTGGCCGAACCAGCTGATGTAACCTTGTCAACTAGCTAGGCCTCAACCCCCTGAGTGTTTTACTCCACTGGCTTGAACCCTGAATCGGCCTAGATCAAAAGTTATGATCATGCCAAGTTTTGTCCAGAACCATGTCTGTGCCGTGTCGCCACCGTGGTTCATCGACGCTGTTCATCGCCGTCTGGCCAGTTTCTGCCCTTGAGCCTATTGAGTGATTTGTTCCTGTTGTCAAGGCCTAACCTCCAGACAAAGTTGTGCATCAATTGGTGCCCTGGATCAAAAGTTGTGCCATGCCCCAGTTTCTGGCCATGTCCAGCACTATGTCAGTGCATGTCCACCAGTGGCATTGGATGATTTAGACCTGTTACATTTGAGCTACTGAAATGCCAGTTTGTCCACTAAACTTTGAAGTCATGTTCTACAATATTTTCTACTATCACATCTCCAGAAAACAGACCTAGAACCAATTTAGGACTATGTCAAGCCATGAACTGAATGTCAGCCCTTCGACATTCAAGTCCTTTTGAGCCTATCTCTTCAATCAACACCAAGTGACCTTGTCCAAACCTTTTCCCCTGCATGCATGATATATTTACGTATTATTTTCTAGTACTCATGTGCTTATATAGTGCGTATGTATTGTTTGTGTTCGCCATGGAACCAGAAGTTGAAGGAACAGAAGAGATCTTCGAGGATTCATCTGAGCAGCTAGACCCATCACTGCAAGGCAAGTCTCAAACCCTTGATCGAGATGAAGTATGTTAACTGTTTTCAAGTATATGCATGCCTTAGATTCAAATAAGAGTTATGTTTCAATGAAATGATTAGATATGTTCTAAATAACTGTAAAGCCCCTATTGACATTGAATATCCATGCACCCTTGTCACCCTAGAATATCATGCTTAGACTATGCTATGCTCAAGATTATATGTTAAATGTTGAATGGTCACATATGAGAAAAGCATGTTCAAAACCCCTTTTTGTGAAAGAAAATGTGATTGGAATCGATAGTGAGGATGGTTTGATTGGATGGTGCTGTGTGCGCACTGGGAATGTGAAAGATTCCTCACTAAAGATTTATAAGGACTAGAACCTTGTGTTGTACTTCCATGCGGCATGAAAAACGTACCAACCACTTGCCCGGAATGGGACGGGCGCAACTTAGTAGCTTTCTTTAGTATTAGCTTTTCCCTGCAATGGTTGTCGATCCGGTTTCTTGCGAGAACTGGTGGGCCACTGAGGGCCATGAGTGATGTGAGTTCAGAAAAATTATGAGAGGAAAAGGTGGAAAGAAGGAAGACGCCCTATGCCAGATTAAGTCGTGCGCGGCTGTAATCAAGAGAGGCTATGTGTCTTGCGAGAACATAGACCCAGGCTAGGAAGTAAGGCAGTGGGGAGGACCCACAACGGTACTTGAGACTTAACTGTCTATTTACCGGGCAGGGAATTGTTAATGCTAGGACTGTAAACTGTTGTGTCATCTCGGCCTTGTCACATGCGTAAAAGTCGCATGGAGAGGTACCGACTTGAAAGCCGAATGATCGGTGGATTAAGGTGGTACACCTTTGCAAAGTTTAAAAAGTATTGGATACTCTGAGCTCCCAGGTTATGGAGTCTGCGCACGGTGGATTCTATCCACGTCGATGCAGCATAAGTAGCTTTTGGAAGATTTTTCTCAAAATCTGAATAAAGTGGTAACTCATGAAAGACTGCTATACACAACATTTTCTGAAAATCTAGCTTAGGGTTTTAAAAGCCTCGCTTTTGAAAATAAAGACCTTTTCTTCAAAACTGTGTGTGAAAATCTATTCTATATACATATATGAAGCCAAAGAGCCATTCTTTGAGAAATTCCCCCTCATCTATATATAACTGCATTGTTATTTGGGACTTGTTGAGCATCATGTGGACAATGTGCTCACCCTTGCTTTTACAAACAAATTTAGAAGAAGGATTTATTGACCCTGAGTCCTACGGACGTGAACCCAATATGGAGCAAGAAGAAGAAACTGAAGAACCAGCTTGTTAGAGGGTTACGTACCAAGTGGAGTCCGATGTGGAGAAGGCCTGTACAACACCATTGCAGTTGAAGATCAAGACTGATGAAGTCCTTTGGCTTACTATTGTTGTTTCATTTTGTGCCGACCTTTGTGTCGAAAACTCCTTAATTTTGTATCAACATTTAGTGCGTCATTTTGGCGCTAAGTTATTGTAATGTTGGTCCCTGTGATCAGCACTTGTTTTTAATTACTCGCATTTTTATATAATGCATCTTGTTGTTTTGAGCTGCAATGTGCCTTTTTTGAGTGCAACCCACCTGGGCGGTTGCCACCGGAATCCTCAAATGAGGGTCCCACACCCTGTATTATCTGGAACCGAAGAGGATGGAACCCCCGCGGCGACGACCGGAACCGGAAAGGGGGAAACCCCTGTATTATCCGGAACCGGTGAAGGGTGAACTTCCGCGGCGACGTCCGGGACCGGGGCGCCGTTGTGGGGGGAGGTTCGCTGTGGCACGGCAGCTGCTCTGTCGACCGCCCCCAGTGCGGTAAACGCGACCCGTGGGGCGAGACTGGCTCCCAGCGCAGGGAAAGTCCCCGGCGTGTAATGGGTCCCCGGCCCCGGGAATGGGCCCGAAAAGGGGTATCTCCCCAGCGCCGCGAAGGGCCCGGGCATGAAGTAACCCCCCGGCATCGGGAAGGTTCCCGGCACCGGGAAGGCTCCGGACTGAGGACCCACTGGGGGAGGGTATCCCCCAGCGGGGTCATACGGGGCGGCCGGGCCTCCGGAGACCGGAGGGGCCACCGGGTGACCCATAAACGGGGGCATAGTCCCTGAGTAGAGGTACTGTGGGTATGTGGGGGCCGGTGGCCGCACAAATACGCGAAGCAGCTCATCCATAGAGCGCTAGGCGCGGAACTGGCCCTCCACTAAAGGCTCAAGCAAGGTGTCCCAGGGGGCCGAGGGAGCCGTCGGGGGGAGATTGGTCCCGGCCGAGGCTACCGCGGTCACCGGGACTGATCTGGAGGTCGAACCACCGAAATTAAGAGGGAAGGTGGGAGGTGGTACCTGGGTCTGGCCACCTCCGGGCGGATGCGCCGAGATGGTTGTGTCCCTGACGGGTGGCGCCGAGTCATCGGGACCGGCGTCACCGGGAAGGGTGCGAGCGCTCGTTCTTGGGGGAGCCATGGCGTCTCGTCATGAAATCCCCACGGTCGGCGCCAACTGTCGTGGTATTGCGAATACCCTGACAGGTTTTGTGGACGATCCTAGCGAAGAAAATACAGCGCGGGCTGACCGGGTGACCGGTTCTCCCCTACCGGGAAAGGACAACAAATGACACGAGGGTTTATACAGGTTCGGGTCCTAGTGGGGGCCCTAGTCCTGTCGACGTGCTCCCGACCGGAGTCGGCTGGGGGAGCTCTCTCGGGGAGAGATGGCTCTGGAGCACGCCTGTGAGATTGTCTATTCTAGCAATAATGAGCCAATTGTCTTTTAAAAGAGGTGTACAAGGGCTTTTATAGCCCCAAACGAAGCAAAAAGACTAAACTACCCCGCCCGCCACCGTTGGATCGAAGGGTAGCAACGTCCTTCTCCCGGTCAGGCACCTCGGATGCTCGATAGGTGTCCACTGATTCCCGAGGCGCTCTTCGCGTGACCTGCACGTGACTCGGTACCGGAGACTTCTGTCTCCGGAAGGACAATAACACGCGGGATAGGCACCGGGCGCCGCCCGGGCCAGGCACCGGGGGCCGTGTCCCCGGGCTAGTGGCACAACTTCTTACCTGGACTTAGTCTCGCGGAGATTTCCCCCAACAGAAACCTATAAAGTTTGTTCATTGAGATAAACTCTTGTACAAGGGCAATTTGCTTTGCATACCTCGTGGAGCACCTTGAGTACTTTGGCTATGAGAAGCGCATACGTCGAAGGTTGCTGGTCATTTTGGGGTTGCAAAGATATTGAAAAATCTTCATCGACATGTATTCTGGCCGCGGATGCAGTAGGATGTGGCTAGTTTTGTTTGAGGCTGTGGTCTCTGCAGCATCTCGAAATCGGAAAACTAGAAATTAGGTTTGTACACTCCTTTGCCAGTTCTATCATGGCTATGGGACAGCATATCCATGGATTCCATGGGAGGATTGCCTAAAACTCAACGTGGCAATGACTATCTCTTTGTGGTCGTTGATCAGTTCTCCAAGATGGTAGTTCTCATACCTTGTAAGAAGACTATAACGGGAGAAGAGGCAACTCAAGTATTCTTTTGGCACATTTGGACACATTTTGGACTACCTAATTCCATTGTGTCTGATCGTGATACCTGGTTCCTTAGTTACTTTTGGCGAACACTTTGGACGATGATGGATAAAAAGCTGAAAAGGAGTACTGCATTTCATCCTCAAACTGATGGTGAAACTGAGGTGGTAAATTGAACAGTCATTCATCTCTTGAGGGGATATAACTCTAAGCATCCAAAGACCTGGGATGAAAGCATACCGTACTTGCAATTTGCTTTTAATATAGTAGTGCATGGTTCGACTGGAAAGTCTCCTTTTGAGGTCTATTTGGGATTTCTACCATAGAGTCTATTCGATATGGCGTTTGTGATCGCTACCTCAGCACAGAACAGCAAGGAGGAATCTGATTAGGATCGAGCACAAAAGTTCCTTGAAGGTATTCAACGACTCCTGGTGAGGTTGAACATAACTAGCTTAAAGCTCAACTCAAGTATAAGGCACGACATGATCGACACTGAGTTGCAGCTAAATTCCAAGAAGGTGATATGGTACGACTACATTGTCTGAGTCAGTTAGTAATCTGATATACATATCACTGAGTCTTATACGATTAGGATTAGTCGAGTCTGAGTCTGATACGGTCTCAATCGATTGGACTATAAATACCTTGTAATAGATTAAGTTTATCATCGAGTCTATATTTAAGTCCTAGATACATAGTTCATCAACATAGATCGAGTGCGATCAATGTTCAACGTGTATAAATTCCTCTTTGAAATAAATAGTTGTGCAATTAATTTGAACTGTGTTTTCAATCAACTTGGGTTTCGGTACTTCTGAGTAAGATCCCTTATTCCGCATATTTAACATCTGGTCGAGTATAGTCGAAGCCCGTCTATATCTCAATCAGATCAAGTAATATCAGAGTAAGTCTAGTCCAAAACTTGGTCTAGTACTTAATCTGATCAGAAGAGGAAGAGGAAAGGGGAAGAGTTCTGGGGAGGAGATTCTCATCAATTCACCACTAGTACAGAAATGAAGTCTACTAACCCCTATTTTCTAACGGTTTTACGCAATCTGGAAAAATATGTTAGTGTACATGATACGCAGTGGAGAAGGACATTTATACTAACGGTTGGGTTGTGAGAAACCGTTAGTAAAAAACACATGATTTTCTAACAGTTCTGACTATATTAACCGTTAGAAGAAAATACTTATACTAACGGTTGTATTCTGGGAACCATTAGAATAGATTTTATTTTGTTCTGACGGTTTTGTAATAAATAACCATTAGAAGAAATATACTAATACTTACGGCTATATGTTTAGAACCGTTAGAATAGATTTGATTTTATTCTAACGGTTCTTAATACATTAACTATTAGATATATTTTTGGAACCATTAGAAGAAACCACGTGATTTAATAAATACCTCGTCCATGTCTCATGTCTCTCTCTTCCTCGCCTTCCTATGCCCACCAACCCAGAAGCCCACCTCCTCTTCTTTCTTCTCTACTCCTCCTCAAGTCCAAACCCTAGATAGATCTAACTCTAAACGAAAGAAGAGGAGAAGGAGGAGGAGGAGATGGCCGACGTGAAGATGAAGAGCTAGTAGCAAGTGGTGGCCACCGACATCTGGAAGACGGTGAAGCCCTTCGTCAAAGGCGGGGCCTCCGGCATGCTCGCCACCTGCGTCATTCAGTCCATCGACATGGTCAAGGTATATACACGTATCCATGTGGCATGGTGGGGTTTGGTTCGTTACTTGTGAGGGAATTTGCTCGGTTGTGGCTTGGCTCTGCGGGGATCGACGCGTAAGGGGTGTTGGATTGGGTGCGCATGAGGAGGTTTTGTGCTTTTGTGGGTTGGATCTGAGGAGACGAAGGGTGTTTGAGTGGGAGATGACCTAGGTGCTCAGAGTTTTGGGTTGGGTTAGATCTGTGGGAATGCGTGATGTACAAATCCGTGTGGGTTGGTGAAATTGGGGTCACAAAGAGACCGAGCGATAGAGAGATCTCCCCAACTTGTACGCCGAACCAACACAATCCCACATGAATTGTGCCTACCTTCCACCCCTATAAGTCTCCGCCTCGGAGCCCTGGTGATAAGTGCTAACTTGGTAGCACTTCTACCTTAGGTTTAGTATTGAAAACATGAAAAATCATGCTTAAAACTCCTCTGATGCGACATTTTATTTGTAAAATTTAATTATTTTCACAAATTGCTCTCACAGTTGTATTCATCATGTTTCAGGGATCAAATCCTCCAAATTTGAAGCAATTTTGACCACATTTGAGCCTCTAACGACCAAGGAAACCATCTGAAGAAGCAAAAGAGTCCTGGTCAAAATTGAATTGGCGGGTAAAAGATCCAATCCGTACCAAACCTAGCAAAAAAAAGGATTTTTACTCGAAAAGAACTCTTGCTCGCAAAAGAAGACCTGGTAGCGGTCGAAGAAGATTCCCACTCGGTCCCGATCGAGCCACGTGTTTGGCATTCATTATGCCACGTGTCCCAGTTGTGATCGATTTGGTTTCGGCCATGATGCATGTGTGGCTGAGAGTGCGCCACGTGTCTCGGTCGTGTGTGAATTGGATTCCTCGACGCGGTTTTGATCCAAACTGGTCGTTGTGGGTCGAATTTGATCCAATCTGATCGTGATTGTACTGATTTGAAGCGGGTTTGATCCAAACTGATCGTATTTTTGACTCAAACGTGATTGTACTGATTTGAAGCGGGTTTGATCCAAACTGATCGTATTTTTGACTCAAACTGGTCGAGTTTGGTTGGTTTTAGCCAGATTTGGTCAGTTTTAAGTCGTATTAGATCAGAACTGGTCAAATCTGGTCGGTTTTGACTCAGATTTGTCCGTTCTCGCACCGTTTGAAAGCAGACTTTGTCGCCTGCACGTCAAGGAGTTATTTTTGGACATGTTTTCCTGTGTAATATAAATAGAGAAGCTTTTGGCTCAATTAAGTATGCTTCCTTATGGTTTTTATGCCTTTTGTACATACTAGCCATTAGGGCTTAGTTTACTTTTAGTTTAGAAGAGCCCCCTTCTCTATTTTATTACTTTTGTAAGCCGACAAGCATGACAACTTCAGTTTTCAAGCAATCAAGTAAGTTTTTTATTTATTCTTATTGTTATTTTTGCATTATTATGGCTTTTAGCAAGTGGATCACTTCTAGGGTTAGGGATGACCTAATCCTGAAGGCGTGATTCTTCCTCAGTTTTTATTTCAAGTTTTGGAGTAATTTCATGATGTTTTCTTCCTCCAAACCCTAAATTCTCATTTTGGCAACAGACGAAATAGTTGAGTCTTAACAAGAATTTAGGTGAGTTCTTGAGTTCTTAGCGCTTTGACGTGGAATCTTGAATAGGAGAGAGACTCTCGCCAAAAGTGACAGTGGAAGTGATCCTTTGACTGTTGACCCAGCGCCCCGAACTGGAAACTTAATTTGTCTTGGAAAACAATTTAAATTATCTTACAATTCTCAGACCTTGGATAGAATTATGCCGGATGGTTATAGAATTCCTGAAACCCTAGATTTTCATTCCAGTTTGCAAACCCAAGATTGTTAGACTTAGTTGTAGAAAAACAACCACCCCAAAATCGTTTAGACTTATTTAATGATCCATTAAGTTGGAAAGATGAATACGCTTGTTTCTTGTGGAATTCGACTCTCAAGTGCTCAATGTTTAACCATTCACTTGTGGTTATTACTACACAATCGCGCTCAATCCTTTCGGGTGTGATCAAGTTTTTGGCGCCATTGCCGGGGAACAACGGTAATTGATCTTTTTAGATTAATTTTTGCTGATATAAGTCAGTCTCACTCCTCAATCTTGCTTCTATTTTCTTTTCTTCTTTTGTTTGCACCACTAACCTTTTAAGGACAGTAGTGCTGAGCTGGATAGCTCATATGAGCCTATCAAAACCGCGCGCCAACTTAGGTACGAGGCAAGACAGGCAAGATCGAAGGACAATTCGCAGACTTTTGAAGACATCGAAGAAAAACCAACAATGGAGGACCAAAAGAGACTCAAAGATTATGCAACCCCACTCAGCATGGGATTGAAATCAAGTATCCTTAGACCACCGATTGCATCAAATAATTTTGAGATAAAACCTGCGCTTTTGAAGTTGGTTCAACAAAACCAATTCAGCAGTGTTGCCACTGAAGATTCATCATTACATCTACATATGTTTCTTGAGCATTGTGATACTTTCAAGATTCATGGAGTAACATAGGATGCACTTCATTTGAGACTCTTTCCTTTCTCGCTTCGTGAGAAGGCAAGAACATGGCTATACACTCTTCCTCCTGTATCAATCACTACTTGGGACGAATTCTCATGAGCTTTTCTTGGTAAGTTTTTTCCTCCTGCTAAAACTATTCAAATTCGCAACCAGATTGGATCTTTTTCTCAGCAGGTAGGTGAATCACTTTACGACTCTTGGGAGCGATACAAGGATTTGCTAATCAAATGTCCGCATCACGGATTAGAGAAGTGGCTTGTAGTTCAAATGTTTTATAGCGGATTGAACTACAATGCACGGATGGCCATAGATGCCGCAGCTGGCGGCGCACTAATGAACAAAAGTGTAGACGAAGCATACGACCTCATCGAAGGTATAACTCAGAACTACACACAATGGGGAACCGAACGAGCTGCTCAACAAGCTCCGACCAATAGCATGGATGTAAGTGTAATGTCGCAATTAACAGAACAGGTAGCACTTTTAACCGAGAAACTTGCTATTCTTGGATCAAATGCTACTTCCTCTATTAATGCAATTACACCTATATGTGAATGGTGCGGCATACAAGGCCACTATGGCCATGAATGCCAATTTAACTCATCCATGGAGCAGGCAAACGCTTTTCAGGATATGCAACAACGGCAAGGTAATACTTTTCCTAACTTGTATAACTCTAGATGGCACAACAATCAAAATTTTGCATGGTCAGGACAAAATCAGCAACCTCAGCATCAACAACAAAATTTTGGACA
Organism: Pharus latifolius; assembly: GCA_019359835.1. Classification (NCBI taxonomy): domain Eukaryota; kingdom Viridiplantae; phylum Streptophyta; class Magnoliopsida; order Poales; family Poaceae; genus Pharus; species Pharus latifolius. Next base: position 39,831,917 of record CM033325.1, read on the forward strand.
GCAGCAACTACAACAACAAAACCCCCAATATCAAACTCAAAGGCCACCGTTTCAACCACAAAATCAGCAACCTTATCGACCACCAAATCAACGACAACCCGAGCAGTTGAACACGGAGCGCATGCTAGAGAACTTTCTAGCAAATCAAGGGAAAGAGAAGACGTCCATGAGCCAAAAGATAGACTGCATATCAACACACGTCTACATGCTTGAGACTCAAATCGTGCAATCGGTGAATCTTGCACCAAAAAACGACAACCCTCTTCCTTCTCAACCTATCAATCCTCACAATTCTGAGAAAATTAATTCTATAGTTTGTTCTAAACCTCTTGTTTCTAATGCAGTGATCCTAAGGAGTGGAACAAAACTACCGAAACGAACACCACCAACCGAACCTGAGCTAGCAAGCGAAATTGAAGAACCACCATCACAGTCGCCTAAGGATGATGACAAGGTTGCCAAACCACAAGAAAAGGAAAGTAGAGAAAATCAGGTAACACATATTTATAATCCAACTCCACTTTTCCGGGAAGGTATATAATAGAGAAACTCGATAAGCAATTTGAAAAATTTGTCAAAATCTTGAAAAAGCTTAATGTGATTGTGCCTTTTACTGACTTAGTAACTCAAATACCTTCTTATGGGAAATTCATGAAAGATATACTTGTGGTGGTATTGTGAATACCCCGGCAGGTTTTGTTGAAGTCCCTAGCGAAGAAAAGATGACGCGAGCTGACCGTGTTACCAGTCCTCTCCTGTCGGGCAAACGCAGCAAGTGACACGAAGATTTATACAAGTTCAGGCCTTAGTGGAGGCCCTAGCCCTGTCAACATGCTCCCAACCGAAGTTGGCTAGGGGAGCTCTCTGGGGGGAGAGATGGCTCCGAAGCACGCCTATTTGATTGTGTACTAGAGTAAAAATGAGTTGTCCCCTTTACATGAGGGGTTACAAGGGCTTATATAGGCCCAAAAGATGCAAAAAGACTAAACTACCCCGCTTGCCACCGTTGGATCGAGGGGCACCAGCGTCCTTCTTCCGGTCACAAGCCTTGGATGCTTGACAGGTGTCCGCCAGTTCCCGAAGCGCTTCTCGCGTGATCCTCATGTGACCCGGAACCGGGGGCCCTTGTCTTCGGGAAAAAGGCGGCGCCTGGGACAAGCCATCGGGGGGCCTTGTCCCCAGGCAAATGGCGGCACCCAGGATAAGCAACCGGGGGACCTTGTCCCTGGGCAAAAGGCGGCACCCGGGGCAAGCCACCGGGGGGCCTTGTCCCCGGGCAAATGGCGGCGCTCGGGACAAGCCACCAGGGGACCTTGTCCCCGGGAAAAAGGTAGCGCTAGGGATGAGCCACCCGGGGGCCTTGTCCCCGGGCAAAAGGCGGCGCCCGGGATGAGCCACCGGGGGGCCTTGTCCCTGGGCAAATGGCGGCGCCCGGGGGGCCTTGTCCGCGGGCAAAGGGCAGCGCCCGGGACGAGCCACCGGGGGGCCTTGTCCCCGGGGAAAAGGGCGGTGCCCGGGACGAGCCACCAGGGGGCCTTGTGCCCGGGGAAAAGGGCGGCGCCCGGGACGAGCCACCGGGGGGCCTTTTCCCCTGGCAAATGGCGGCACCCGGGACGAGCCACCGGGGGCCTTGTCCCCGGGCAAATGGCGGCACCCGGGACGAGCCACCACCAGGGGGCCTTGCCCTCGGGCAAAAGGCGGCGCCCGGGACGAGTCACTGGGGGTCCTTGTCACCGAGCAAATGGCGGCGCATGGAGCGAGCCACCGAGGCGCCTTGTCCCCTGGAAAATGGCGGCGCCTGGGACGAGCCACTGGGGGCAAATGGATTGCCTCTTACTTGGACTTGATCCCATGGAGATTTCCCCCAACAGCAGCCCCCATGCCCTCCGGGGCAATGTTCGAGTCCCCGGATGGGATGGTTCATGTTACCGGGAACATCTCCTCTGGGGTGGATTTCCGGAGCCTTGACGCTTTGATCTTCGTGCCAAGCATTTATGGCGGCGCCATTGTTAATTAAGGCCCCATCTCGATTGGAGCGCGTCGTTCGACCATAATGGCCGCTTGCGGTTCAAACCGGTGATGCATCGTTTCGCGCACTCGTCCCTTCGCTTCCCGCACGCTGTTTGAATTGGGTGGCACAGATGCACTGCGAGGAGCCACGTGGCGCCCATCGGGGCGGCGTTAGTGCCCTATAAATAGGGCCTCGAGGGACCCGGAGAAGTCACTCGAGCCTTCAATTCTCAAACACCACCGGCGCTCTTAGCTCTCCCGGTAGCTCTCTCTCCCGGAAGCCCAGTCACTGGAAACTCAAGCCCTTTTAGAGCCCAAGCCACCAGAGAAATCAATGGGACCCAAGGGCTGCGCTAAGGCTGCTGAGGTGCCTCTAGAGGAAGTCACTGCGGACATCCTCTGGGCCTCCGAGTTCACGTCGGGGGACTTAGAGTCCTTCGTGGACCAGGGGGTCGTTGTGGATGGGGAAGTCCAGATCCCCTCCAAGAAGGATGGTGCCCCCGCCCTAGGCCCGGGGAAGTGGCGGTCTTCAAGGCTTTTCTCGAGGCTGGACTCCGGCTCCCGGTGCATCCGTTGCTCCGGGAGTTTCTCTGGGAGTACAGGGTGGCGATCAACCACCTGACCCCGAACGCCTTCGTTCAGATGGGCATCTTCATTTGGCTGTTCGAGACAGCCAACAGACGGGAGCCAACGCTCCGGCTGTTCCGATACTTCTACGAGCCGGCGGCGAGGAGCTCCCACCTGGTGAAGGGAGGGCCGAAGTCCCTGTTAGGTTCCGTGATGATCCAGCTCCTGCCGTCCCGGGTGGCGGAGTACCCGGTGGCGGCTTCCTGGGACCACTGGGGGGACTGGGTCCGGCGGTGGTTCTACCTTCGGGTCCAGGACGCCAAGGTGACTTACTCACCGGAGCCCCCACCGACAGCCGGTCGTCCGCCCCCAAGCCCCCGGTGTGGACCGAGGAGGAGCTGAAGCTCCTCAGCAAAGTGGTGGGCTCCCGGGGCGTCCTTTCCATGAGGGACGCCGCCGAGGAGCTGACACTGCTGAAGATCTCCCCCTTCTCGCACGGGAGAAGGGGGATCGGGATGTGTCCGGCCCTGCAGTCCCCGCAAAAATCGGTGACCCGACGTAAGTTCCCGGTTACTTTGCTCACTTCTTTGTTAATTTCTCTAACTCTTAGTTTTGCAGTCCGGCCATATCTGGCCACTCGGGAGAAGGCGGAGAACCTCCTCGGGAGGTACTATGCCAATGAGCACGAGTGCATCGTGCGCGTCATCGGGGAGGGTCCTCCCCGGAACTTGGTAACTGAGGCCTTCGGGCTAAGGCTATCGGTGAGGACGCCTCTCCCCACCCCTGGGGGTTATGAGCCAAAGCGGGCCAAGGCTAAGAAGGCCCCTGGTCCGGTGACGACGCCGGGCTCTACGCCCGTGAAGGCCCAGGACATCGTCCCTGGGTCAGGGCATGCCATTTTGACTAACTCTCTCATTAGCAGGGGGCGGCCATCGCTTGGGGCATTGAAGCGCGCTTCGATAAAGCGCTGAAGGAGGTGGAGGGGAAGGCCGCCGCCTTTTTGGAGGAGTGAGACGGTGCGCTCCGGGAGTTGGCTTGAGTCCGGGCCCAACTCCACACCTTCGAGAACGCAAACGACCGGCTCTGGAGGGAGGCGAAGGCCAAGGAGTATGCCCTCCGGGAGCTCGAGGGCTCCAGCGCCCGAGCGGTGATGGACGTGGGTCGCTCCGTCCGCTCGGCCCTCGAAGGGTGAGCCTTGGCTCAGGGGGCAACTCCGAGGCGGCGCCGGCAACACTCATGGAGGCAGTGCGTTTTCTTAATGCACAAGTCTCCGTGATCCCGGAGGCCGCCGATGCCCGGGCGCGTGGCTGGGCAGTCCCGGTGGTAGTTGCCGTGGCGGGGCTCGTGGAGCACTGGGGGGTCGGCGCCTGAGCGATCGGGGGTCGGATCCCCCGGGGTTTTCCCGAGTTCTTCGAGCCGCTCCGGCGAGAAATGGAGCAGCTCGCCGGTGGCTTCTACGACCGGATCGTCCCCGTACGATTCCCGGCGTCGGCGCCTCCGAGGGCGGATGCTACGGCTCCAGTGGGAACCTCTGGGGGGAGAACACCAATGAACAAGCATGCCGCCCCCCCCCCCCCCGGGCCTTTAGATAGAACCCTTTTTTGTTTTAGGGTTTTTGCTCCCGGTAGCTTGTGAGAAGAAGCCCAGGACATTTGTACAAAAATATTTTGATGCAATAGAAATGAAATTTTTGCTAAGTTTTCGAATTAAATTTACCAGGTTTCCCGGGAGGTTACTCCCGGGCCTCAGGAAGTTACTTCCGGGCAAAGACCCCCGAGGTTGGAGCGCAACCTCAGGGGCATCCCAATGCTGCGGGGAGCCTCTCCAGAGGTGGAGCCCCCGGTCTTCGGCGGGTGTTACCCGGGGGATACCCAGGCCGCCTTCATCTTGTTAAGTCTTTTCTTCGGGGGACATGGCAGGGGTGTTTCCCGGGAGCCAATCTGGTTGCGGTGGCTTCCGAAGTGGCACCTGGACAACTTCGACAACCACCGCGTTGAACTATCCCCGCCGCGACCGGGGTCCCGGAGGGTTCCTCCGCTTTGGATACTTCCACCGGCGGGCTATGAATATTGGCCCGAAGATTTGCTCCGGGAGGCCCAGCGTCGTATACGAAGCTTGTATCGAGACCTGGCTTGGGAGCTATCAGAGGGCCTCCGGGATTATTAGGTGTAGGAGCCTTCCGGGTTGCACTCTGGGTTGTACCATGTTTAATGTAGTGATGCCCACTGGAGGGGGAAGATGTCCTCCGATTAAATGTTTTAATAAAGCTAAGTTTGCTTGTGTACTTTGTGAATTCTCAAATGGTCCGGGACAAGGTGATCCCCGGGTACAGGTTACCCCCCCTTCCACAGCGGGCAGGAGGTGACAAAGCCCCGTGGTAAGGACTCCTCAAGAAGTTTTCCAAAGGTTCCGGTGAGAAATTTTCCCGGTCGCTGTGAGAACAGGGGGCCGAGTAAAACTTCCGGGAATGGTTTTTCGAAAATCCCGGTGAGAAATCCTCCGGTCACCGTGAGGATGGGGAGCTGGGAATGGGATCTCCGAGAAAGAATATCCGAGAAAGTGAAATTCCCAGGGATAATTTTTCTGGGAGAAAACCCTCCGGTCGACGTGAAAACGGGGAGCCGGGAATGAGATCTCCGAGAAAGAATATCCGAAAATTCCGTCACGCAAAGGAGACAATCGACTCCCGGAGGAGGATGTGCTCGATGACGGGTCTGAGTGTTTGAGGAGGGGACTAGTCTCTCAAATTGACTCGTTACCATGGTCCTTGAGGACCGGTTTGCCGCTTACACCCTCAGTCCACGAGGGGTGATCGTAAGCCGCCCTAAGGGAGTGGAACTCCCGTTGTAGGGACTTCTTGGGTCGTGATAGCCCACTTCCTCACGGGGAGGGCATAGGCTAGACGTAGAACTTGCGAAGCAAGCGTACGTTCCACGTGTGCTTCAGCTCTTGCTCTTGAAGGCTGGAGAGCTTGTAAGCCCCCGAGCCCAAGACTGCCGAGATCCTGCAGGGGCCCTCCCACTTGGGGGAGACCTTGCCCTGGGCTTGGGGATCTGTGACGAGATTGAGGACGAGGTCCCCGAGGTGGAAAGCCCTCTCGCGGACACACTGGTTGTATGCATGCGCCATTTCGCGCTCGTAGATGGCGTGGTGGAGGTGCGCTCGGTCGTGTTCCTCTTCCACGAGGTCCACCTCCAGTCGCTGATTTGCTTCGTTGGCTTGGTAAGTTGCGGTCGTAGCTTCGTCTAGGAGCTCGACTCGCGGTGACCGGAAGCCAATCTCCGGGGGAAGAACCGCCTCAGCCCCGTATACAAGGGAGAAGGGGGTGTGTCCCGTCACTCGGCTCGGGGTCATTCGCATGGAACAGAGGATGCTCGGAAGCTCCTCCGCCCACGCACCCCGTTTGGAGGCAGCTTGTTCGAGCCATCGGCGTAACCCCTGTAGGATCACGCCGTTGACCCTTTCGACGGCCCCATTGCTCTGGGGGTGAGCTACCGAGGCGTAGTGGATGGTGAGACCCAAGCCTTCGCAGAATTCCCGAAAATATACCAAGTCGAATTGGGTCCCGTTATCAACAATGATTTCTCGGGGGACCCCGAAACGACATACGATATTCTTCCAGAAAAACCGTTGTACCGCTTGGGACGTGATGCTGTGTCGCGCCCCGAAACTGGGACTACGACTACTCCCGTGGAGACCTAGCTTGCTGTAGCTAGTCCCATATATGCATACTTTTGACTTCCCAGGATGAGTCAAAAACAGGAGTATATTCACATTGCAGCAGAAAAACTTACAAAGTATTTAAGCAGTGTGGCCTGCTGGCCTTAATATTACATAAAAAGATTACAATACCTTCGCGGCATTTAAGGTTTAGGTAAAGCCAAATAAAACTTCTACACAGCGGATGATGGGTGTCCCTTCCACAGTAAGAAGTTGACTGCAGAACAACACATCAGGGATTTGGCGGATCTGACTCTCCTTCATCTTTGTCCAAGAAGTTCTCCACGCCTTCTTCTTGATCATGGTACGCTCCATCTTCTGGGTTGTAAGTTGCAAGGGTGAGTACTTACGTACTCAGCAATTCATAGGGAAGAGTAGATACATATAGTAGTATTGTTATGAACCTAGACTAGTCAAGAATTATGCATGTTTGTAAAATAATCTTTACTTTCATGTCTCATCTCATGGCAACACTTTTCATACATAGCATCGCTATTTATGTTCACTAGATTATAGCACTACCGCGACACGTCGACACACGACAGCCCACGGCAGCACCCATTATCATGAAAACACATGTCATTTGGGTAATCTTGACTTATCAATTTTTATTTAGAAAACATACTTGTGCCACACCCCATGGATTTAATCCACCACAGTAGACTTCTATAAACCCGGGAGCTCGGAGTATTCAAATACGTTTTTAACTCTGCAGAGAGGTACCAATTTACCCGCAAGATATTCCACTTTCATGCCTTTCCTATCAAAATTATTGGACCCCTGACTCACTTCATACTGTGAGTGGCAAGGTGGAGATAACAAGAACTTTTGTTATGTTTCACTCACATTTCACCCCTGACCCTGTGGATCTCTCATGAACCACCGTTATGGTAGGTTGTACCCAAACCTCCACCCCGTATGCCTCTTCCCATTACTTGGTCAGCTTGCAATCACCTTCAGTGATATGTGTGGGAGCCGTACTCCGTGTAAATCATGCATCACTTCCCATCTCGTGCAGGGGTTTCATGTGCGGTCCGCATAAGTACTTGTTCAGGCCTGTCCCATACCAGGCTTGCCGTTAGCACGTGTTTCATGCCACTAGACGCACAACACAAGGTTCTAGTCCTTATATGCCAGTGACCAGACCATCCACAACCATGCACCTTCCGTGCCTGCTATCCTCTGCAGTTAAGCACCTCCAGTGCTACAGCCATCCATACCAAAATTCTAGTCACGGCTAGGGGTTTTATTTCATGAATATATATAAATACATATATATTAGTTCATGGTTCACTATTTGATCTTTTCACATTTCACAAGCATCCATCTTAGTACTGCCAAAATATATCTCAACCATTCTTTCACATGCAATAGTACTTATATTCAAGGTCATATCATAGCAACTCATAAAATATAGGTTCAAGATGATCAAGACTATGACTTGCCTTCCGCGTCGTAAGAGACAGCAGTTGATGTCAGGTCAGCAGTGAAGTCCTCGAACTCTAGCTCCTACTCTGAGCAAAGATCAAACAAGCAACCAAGAATCACAACCTTTTCAATACATTATTATACTACATGCAATGATGCAAAGATGAAATGTCTCGATGATTCTGAAATGATGGGGTTTAGATACCATAGAAGCTGATTAGGGTTAAGTTATGGAAACCAGGGTTAAGATTAGTTGTCAAAAGTTTGCAAGGTTCCAAATGTCTCAAAATATCAGAATGATATCAAGGTTGCGACTGGTTCGCTCAAAAACAGCGAACGTCTTTAGGTCGACATTCGGTTCAAGGCATCGACATAAGGTCGATGGATGACAGAGGGACTATCTCAACTTGTAGCAGTAGAATAAAATGTAGATTACAACTTCACAAGTCTAAGGGACAAGGTTATTTTCAATGTGCACAACTGGAAAGAGGTGAAAAGAGCTAATGCCACTGGCTGACAAGCTCTGGCATTGGACTGACATGGCCAAAAACTAGGGCTTGCCATAACTTTTGATCTAGGGATCCAATTGATGCACCATTTTGTCTGGGAGGTAGGCCTTGATAACAGGAACAATTGACTCAACAGGATCTAGGGCAGGAGATGGCCGGAAAGTGATGAAAACCGGCGAAGAACACGGTGGCTGAAGTTTCAAATCACACCACTGAACAGGAATTAGGGCATAGCTATAACTTCTGATTTAGACCGAATTGGAAGTCGAGCTAGTAGAAAAAAGTACTCAGGAGGTCGAGATTCATCTAATGGACAAGGTGGCTGAGCTAGATCGGCCGGGAACAGATTTCCGGTGGCCGGCGCCGGAGAAGAAGGCACTAAAATTGGGTATTGTTGATACAGGAGGTTTGAACTTAATTCCTTGCTTGGAGAGTGATGGAGGGATACGAGGAAGCTACTGGTAAAGTCAATTTGACAGGAGGATCACCGGAGAAGCCTGGCGACGTGAGCCGGTTTCTGGTGAGATTCAAATTTGGGGAAAACTTCAATTGGAGTTCAATTGAGGATTCTGAGCTTACAGGCTTGCTAAACTCAGTTCACAGATATTTTTGTCTATTGAATCGAAGGTTAATTCGGATTGATTTGAATTGTGTAACTGGAACAGGGCATTTTTGAAATTCGGCAATTGCCGGCGATCATCGGCGATGAGATGCATAAGGATTCAATTCAAAGCTACAGCACGATGAGGGAGATGGGAGAAACTCACTGATGCTGTCAATTTGGGTGAAGAGGCTGCGGTTGAGGCTGTCACCGTGAGCCTCTGTGCTGGACTTGCCGAAGAAGAAGACGACAGCGAGGAAAGTTTGGTTAATTGCTTGAGGGCTTCGGAGAGCACTGCTAAAGATTAAGAAGCTGCTCTGGGGTTGCTATTTATAGGCAAAGCAAAGTGTAACGAAGCTTAAGCTTACTGTTTGGAGGTTAAGAAGCTTGTGCCGGTGGAGACTTCGAGTTGAAGCAACAGCGAGCAACGAAGCTCCTCTCTGGCATGCAGCTGCTGTTGTGCTGGAAAGGAATCGCCACAACGTTAATTGAGATGCAAACACGTGTGTGTGTGCATAGGCGGTTGCGAAAAACACGGGCTATAGCGGCGCTGATCGGCGGCAACGGCGCGGTGACACAGCGCAATGCGCACTGGTCGCGGTCGCATGGCACTGTTCAAAGCTATGCAGGTTGTGGTCGAAGTCGAAGACAAGTATTGTACACCGCTGGCCGAGGTCAAAGATGAGCACTGGTCGCAAACTACTGCTGCTCCGGTCGTGAACAGTGGCTGTGGTCGAGCCAGGGACTTAATTGCAAGATTCTTTGTTTGCAACTTGGACTGATTTGTAATTTTTGATTTAGAGATGGTTGATTTGCAATCTGATTTCATAGATGAGTATAAACTTATACCTTATACTCATCCAGCAAGAAATGTGGTAAAATCTGGCATGATTTGATGATTTTCGATATAAACTGAAAATAGGGTACTTTTAGGGTAAAATAAGATATGAGTTTTGTCTATTTCGAATTCTGGCATCTAGGATGAGATTTTGGAATCTGGATAGAAGGGAAATTGTATCAAATAGCATTTAGAAGAGATTTGCTGAAGAAATTCTGAATTTGGAGTTGATCTGAAGATTTTAGCCTTTTGGATTTCCAGATATTAGATAAATGACTGATTTGCAATATAATTTGGACTAATATGTGAAAAAGGCTTAGATAATATAATTTGGCTGCCAACTTTCTGGATTAAGGTATTGACATACCCATGATCATAGTCCAAGAATAATCTGGTCTAAATTAAGTCAAGATTGGGCTAAATCTGAGTTCAGAGTATTTAGGGTAATTAGAATGTTAAGCAAAATCCTGTTTTCGAAAACAGAAAAGGATTGATAGATCTGGGAGTTAGAGATCGAATTGAATATGGCTTCTGAAAACTTTTATGCTCAGGGTAACTGATAAATCATATCTGAGTAATCTGATCTTGATTTGGGTTCACAGGGAAGATTTTGAGATTTTAGGGTTTGAGATAGATACTGATCTGGCTACTACTACAGATACATGCATGCATGATGTTCATGAAAAAGAAAGTTTTTACCCCTAAACTTAGGGTGTTACATGCTGGCCAGAGGTTCGGCCGCTACCCACTTTGTAAAATAGGCGACCGCGACCACCCCATACTTGTAGCCCCCGGGCCCTGGGGGGAAGGGACCAACACTAGTACAGAAATGCAGTCTTCTATCGGTAAAAAAAACCCTTCTACTATCGGTTTTTGTACCGATAGAGATAGACACGATAGAACAAGACTGGACATTTTCTATCGGTAAATAACCGACAGAAGAAGTTCACTATTCTATCGGCATATTATGAATCTACCGATAGAAAACCCGTCGTATTCTTACGTCCAGCAGTTCGAAAAGTACCACTATTCTAACGGTTAACTACAAGATTACCGACAGAAAAAAGCTTAGTACTCTATCGGCATATTAGGAGTGTACCGATAGAAAACTCGTCGCTAGCGGATTGAAAAGTACCACTATTCTAACGGTTAACTACAAGATTACCGACAGAAAAAAGCTTAGTACTCTATCGGCATATTAGGAGTATACCGATAGAAAACTCGTCGCTAGCGGATTGAAAAGTACCACTATTCTAACGGTTAACTACAAGATTACCGACAGAAAAAAGCTTAGTACTCTATCGGCATATTAGGAGTATACCGATAGAAAACTCGTCGCTAGCGGATTGAAAAGTACCACTATTCTAACGGCTAATTATAAGTTTACCGACAGGAAAACTCACACTATTCTATCGGCATATTACAAGTTTACCGATAGAAAACTCGTCAATAGCGATTGAAAAGTACCACTATTCTAACGGTTAACTACAAGATTACCGACAGAAAAAAGCTTAGTACTCTATCGGATATGTATGAGTTCACCGGCAGGAAAGGTCAAACTCTTCTAACGGTTAATTTTGATTGTACCGATAGAAAAAAGGACAGTAGTCTCTCGGTTGTTGATGAATTTACCGATAGAGCAATCACATATACAGTACTTTATTTGCATCACAATACAGTACATTCACATATACAGTACATATGCAATACAGTATAGATTGGATACACAATACAGTACAGATGCAAGGTAAATTCACAGAACAAATTCACACATTAGGCAGTTATTCACATTTATTCACATATGTATGGACAAATACAGATTGCAATCCAATGTGGACATTTATTCACATATATATATTTATTCACATGTATATGAACAGTCTATGCAGAGTACACGAAAAGGAGAAAATTGTCATGCTGGATGGTTGGGCGCTACTTCCTCCATGGCATATTGTGCCCAGATTTGTCGAAGATATATAATCTTTGCATTTTCATATTGGTCTTTCGACATGGCGATCTGCAAGCATGTGTGCATACTGAGTAACTAACTTCGATCCTAATTTAGAACGTGACACCCATTTTTGAAATTTGAGTTAGCTATCGATGCTTACCTGGGGGAATCGGGAAAAGTTTGTCCGCACTAGGTCGTACATGTAGCGCAGCACATAAAACCCGCATTCCCACGATTGCGGCTGCTGATGGCACTGAGATAATTGCATATGCGAATACATGTTAGCTATATATTGTTTCCATAAACTAATTAAGCATAAACAAAAAGTCTCGTGAGTACCTCATATTCTTTCCAAGCTAGTAGGGAGCCCTGCGGTGCGGCATGCCTCCCTCCAGCGGACACATATTTATCAAAAGCCCTGCATTTCAGTTAGTATTGCCGGTTAATGTATTATCATTAGCTAGTGAGGTCAAAATTTAAATCAAACATATAAGTTACTTACGCCCCCATATTCCCCTTGAGCACATATTCCATCGATAATCTGTCACGCATCGAATCGAGGTAGTACACCTCGTTCCTCGGCGGACAGATCACGATGAGGATCCAGTGGCCCCTGCATTGTACGTAAAAGAGGACCGCTAGCTCAAAGTACATCTCAGGTGTAACATACAAGATTGAGTTAAATTAGTACGAAATGCACTAACCTTTGGTGGTACGGCACCAGAATGAAGTCCCTGTCCTGCTGCGCCATCAGCGCGCTGGATATGTACTGCTCAGCGTGCGCGGCGTCCTGCTCTAGCATCGTGAGGCTTATTTTCTCTGGGTCGAGGAAACCCACCTTGTCACACGCAGCCTCCGATGCTAGCCTGTACATGCACCTGCATGCGAAGGACGAGATTAATATTAATTTCACAGAAAGTTACTCAGTATTCAAATGAACTGCAACATTAATGCAGAGTTAGCAAACAGAGTTAGAAAACAGCAATACATAGCATCAGCAAACTCACAGGACTCCAGTCCGTATGATGGACATATCGAGCTCCCGCCAGTTGTAGAGGTCGAACAGATCCTCGTGTGCCACGGATATAGTCCCGGGCTCACGGTGGAACTGCCCAGGCCTGTAGGGAACTAAGAAGTTCAGGCTGCGCCGAGCTCGATGTAGGTACCAGTCGTGGAGGTCTCTGGTTGATCGATCCAATTTCCGCAAAGATGCCTCCGACAGGAGTGGGAGCGCATTCGTGAACGTCTGCGGCAGTCCCTGTCGCCCTTTGCCCTTGCCTTTGCCGCCCTTGCCTTTTGCCGGGGACTGAGCGCGTACCTTCGAAGGCAAGGGCGAGGTGATGGCGGCTTTCTTCCGAGGTGGAGGCGTGGATGCGCTGGGTGGGGTCGAGGCCGTCTTTGATGTGTCCAGGTTCGCACGAGATCGGCCCTCATGCCCCGAGCTGGGGGCGCAGTCCCCTGGTAGCCCCGCGGCAGGCCACTTCAATTAATGAGCACGTATGTTAGATTATGCAAGTTGAGTGTACTGAGTAGGATGTAATCTAAAATGTGTAGGATTTACCGGTTGTATTACAAGACACTTCTTGGGCCACTGTACGTAGGAGCCCACTGCCTCGGCAAGTGTCTGCAGTTCCTCTGTTGGGACTGGCAACGGAGAATCGTTGTAGCCCGGCATGGCCATGTCCACCTGTACCTTTGCGAAACCCAACCGCAGATGTACACAGTGGACCCGGACATCCGGCCCAGACGGATATACGAAGCCGTGTCCAACCACTTCCTGCCCGGCGCCTACGTGATTCTGTAGGATGCAGCCCTCCGGCCCCTGCAAATTTGTAACAATTAAAATAGGTTAGCGAAACAACTCTAACAGAATGGGAGTGGCATCAACTTAAGTGCACAGATGAAGGCTTGCAGTACCTCAAGTAGATCCACTGGATCCGCGAGTACCTTCGAAGCGCAACTGCTTATCCGACCCCGCGGGGTACCGTCGTCCTGGGGATCCGCATCTAAACTCTTGGCCAGCAATGTTTCTCTCAACCGTGCAAACTCTTCCCTCATTTGTGCGACCTCGGTCTGCACCTCAGACTGTACCTCAGCCCGTATCTCAGCCCGCATCTCCGCCCGTATCTCCTCCCGTACCTCAGCCCGTATCTTATCGGAGAGGTCAGCTTCCTTTTCCTTCCAGGTGCGGGCCTTCTTCCTCGGTGGAGCCGGATCTACGAAACCGGCCTTCCACGACACAATGGCTCCCACGGCCCGTGTCCGCCCGGGATGCTCCTTATTTCCTAGAGCTCGGGTGAGGATGTCGTTCTCCCTCTGCGGGGTAAACAATCCCTCCGCTGCGTCCTTCTCAAAAGAGATCTGTTACATTTAAAGGTACCTTGTGAGACAAATTGCCTTATATACACTTGTGCGCACACAGTTTACGAGGTTAGCCAACTTACCATTCGCCTCACAACGCCGGCGTCCCCAGGGGTTGCGAACTGCACAGACCCCGTGGACGACACGGACCCCCTCCCCCTCCACCATCGCTTGCACCTCTCATCCCTGATCTCGGAGAGCGGCAACTCAGGGGTGTCCATGACAGGATTTTGTTCGTCTTCCTTCTTCCACTGTTCCTCCTTCCCCGCATAGCCCCGGGATCCGAGCCGATGCGGTGGCCGTTCCTCTTCTGGATCGCCCTATTCTTCTCGCTAAGGGCCTTGAACTCCTCAGTCCCCTTCTGCTTGGTGAATTCCTCCCATACCTCCTCCGATATGAAGGGGTACTTCTCGCAAGGAGATTTCCCCGCCGCTAGGAAGTTACTGACGAGCCAGCTCTTAAAGGTTTTCCATGTTCCGTTCATGTCCTTCAAGCAGGCAGTCCTAGGTGTATCGTCGGGGATGTTCCACTTAGCCTGTTTCCGAAAAATGCATACAATTAATCACGAGTTAGTTAAACTTTAGTATAAGCCAAGAGAACGTGATTACGAAAGAGTTCAGCGATTTCAGTTCATTTAACCTTCACTTCCGCCCACAACCTATCCCTCTCGTCCGCCGTCACGTCCTTCCAGCTCTGGACGGTGATCTTCACCCTTTCTTTCGCCAACAGCCCAACGTAGGCCGCGTACCTCCCAGCATTCTTTCCAATCGGCCTCCCAAATTGGTTGAACTCACAAGAAAGATTAGTGCGTTTGGCCAAACGCCCCAACGTCGTCGCGCCTCGCCCCACCCTCTTGCGCTGGGATGTAACAGCCCCATCTTCAGTAGTTACGATGGGGTTGGCCCTAGTCGAACCACTAGTACCATCCGATGAAGACGACGACATGTCTTCCCCTACAAAACCTTCAACAAACCATATATATGGCAATTAATTCGCCTTGGACTTCCATAACTCAGCCCAGGACTGGAGACTAACTAGGGCGGCAAAAGGGAAAATAATACAAAAAGAAAGACATGCATAAATTACTTACTGAACTCTTCAGAAATATTTTCTATCGGTAAACACATGAGCTGCCGATAGACCATAACAATTACCTCCACACAAGACAATTTTTCTATCGGCAAACACGTGAGTTACCGATATAACATAACAATGTTCTCTACATATGGAATTTTGTTGACAAGCCACCATTCACTGTCATCACATAACATTCTCGATGATTTGCTACACTAATATTCATGGGCCAGCATTATTATTTCACACGTAAATATGCACACAAGCATCTAAGTGCTACTGTGCATAATCTTTAGCCTAGCCTGTATGTGAGTCATCAGGACTTCACAGCTATTAGGTTGGGAAAAGTCATGTATATAGGCATTTGAAACATATACATCGAAGACCCATCCACATTGCCATATATTCATACGAAGTGAGTAAAAATTCCCAACCAAACTAGTACATTGCATGGCTCGTCCTTCCAGATCCAAATTAAGTTTTACTACTTGTGCAGAAAATTTTCTATCGGTAAACACATGAGCTGCCGATAGAATATGTGTAAGAACACCTCCAACATATAATCTGCATTACATGGCAGTTGGATACAATTGATCACACATACAGCAGTATAGAGAAGTTAAAATCTCAAAACAGGTTCATTACAGCACTGGAACATATTATGTAAACCCTAATTAAAATCAACATTGCCTGCGGAATGTACATAAGCCAACACAATAGGGAACCCTAGTGTAATTGCAAAACTCCAAGAATTAGTACGTGCAAAACACTAGGATCAAATAAAGAAGATGCTGGAAATAGAACGACGAATTAGGGTATTTACGGCGGCGATCAGTTCTGGTGATGCAGAGGCGGTGTAGAACGCAGCAACGGCGGGCGAAGGACGAAAATAAGAACTGGTGGCAGTGACGAACCAGTGTCCAGCCGGCGATCGTCGTGTGGGAGAGAGGAAGTGAGTGCTCACGGCGGAGGTTGGGGTTTTCTTCGCTCTCGAAGAGACGCAGTGCTCTAAGGTGGAACTGTTCGAGTGGAGGGAAACTAAAGGGCCGTGTACGAGAAATAAAGTAGCGGAGGAACTTTTCTATCGGTATAACAAAATGATACCGATAGACTTATGTAATTTTCTATCGAAACAACAAAATAATACCGATAGAAAAAGTAAATTTCCAGGAAAAATATTCGAATTAGTGATTGCATTTTTCTATCGGTATAAACAATAAAATCCCGTGAGACCAATTTTCCACAGAAAATTTTTTTAAAGTGCTTGAGATTGGGTGCCATTTTTCTATCGGTAAAAACAACAAAATACCGTGAGAGTAATGAAAAGGTTCCCTTTTCTATCGGTATAAACAAAAAAATCCCGTGAGCCCAATTTTCCCCAGAAAATTTTTTTGATTAAGTGCTTGAGATTTGTGTGCCCTTTTTCTATCGGTAAAAACAACAAAATACCGTCAGAGTTATGAAAAGGTACACAATTTAACATCAAACAGACCGTGGTTGAAAGCTGCAGAATGTTAAAGAAAGAGGGAAGATAGCCGGAAAATTGGAAAATTGACATAAAAAGAAATTGTTCATTCATTGTTGTTTTATCACTTACATAAAAAATAAAACCCAAAATGCTAGGTCAAGGGGTGGTCTTAGCCCTGGCTGCATGTAGAATAGAGTCAGTTAGACTTGCAGCCAGGACGCAGGACTCCTCTAGCGACAAGTTGTCCCTAGGATCAACTACTACCGCGTCAAGAAGGCCTGCGACCTCCGTCAGCTTCGCTATGGTATCCTTCATAGTCAAACCGCAGCCAGCGATGGTCATATCCGCGGCTTTCATCTCCTCGCGAAGACGCCTCGTCCTCGCCCTAGCATTGTCACCATCCGTCTTCATGCGCTTAATGCGCTGGAAGAGATCGTCAAGGTCAAGCCGTAGCTGAGTGTGCTTGTCTGTAAGGAGCTTGTGCTCCTCCTGGAGGGCCCTCAGGTCAGCCTTCACTTTGGCAGTGTCTTCCACGGCTACCATTCCCTGTGCAAATCAACAGGTCAAGAATGAACTGAACATGGATTAACAATACAGGGGTAAACCGAGGAGATTTAGAGTTCTTACCAGGGAGGCCGTGGATGACGATCCCATGGAGGTTGCCATTGTGAAAGAGAAGATGAGGAGTCCAACCGTTCGAGAATTAGAAAAACAACAAAATACCGCGACGCATGGCGAGGTACTTATAGAGTTTCCAAGGCGACGCATGGCGACACGGTTGAGAATTCGAAGCGGCAGAGTATTCTTCTATCGGTAAAAACAGGAAAAAACCGTCAGACAACAAATACCGTAAGACAAATGAATTTATTCTAACGGTAAAATAGAACAATACCGATAGAAAACGTTTTGAAGTGCCTGAGAGAAGATGTCCTTCTCTATCGGTATAAATAACAAAATACCGTCAGAAAAAAGGGATTTTTGAAGAGGCTGCGATGAGATTTTTGCAAGTGCTATTTGAAGGGAAGAATTAAATACTTACAGGATAAAGGTACTGTACATGTTAGAACTCATGCTGTGGAGTAAAATTGAGATGTATTAATGCTGTGAACTAGCTTATCATTAAATTCTAAAGAAAAATGTACTGCCTGATGTATTAATGATAAGTTCCTCACCTTGCTGCAGAACTTGTGGGCTGTTTGCTTGGCATTTATCCCTGAAATAGAAATTAATCATCAATGGTTCTCAACCCATAATCCTTCTTCGTGGTCATCTCGCAGATACGTTGTTTCGT
This sequence comes from Pharus latifolius, assembly GCA_019359835.1. NCBI lineage: Eukaryota > Viridiplantae > Streptophyta > Magnoliopsida > Poales > Poaceae > Pharus > Pharus latifolius. Next base: position 39,849,735 of record CM033325.1, read on the forward strand.
CGATATCTTCAGTACGGATAGATTGAATGTCCTCTAAAAATGGAGGTATTTCATCGAATTGGTTATACTCCTCTTCGTCGACAACATCTTCGACCCCAACAATACGTCTCTTGCTGTGGAGGACAACATGCAAGTTTGGATTGGCCGGGTCAACGATGTAGAATACCTGTGTGGCTTGCTTTGCAAGTATGAATGGATCGTCTTGGTGTCCGACTCTACCAAGATTGACGAGAGTAAACCCGTAACTGTCAACTTGAACACCTCGAGGGATTTCGACCCATTGGCATCGAAACAGGGGAATCTTAAGTAATCCGTAATCGAGCTCCCATATTTCGTCAATAACACCGTAATATGAGTTCAGCGCCCTTACTGACCTGGCATCCTCGGAAATAGCAAACAGTGTCACTCCGCTACATTGCGTGCTACTCTTGGCGTCTTGAGCTCTTGTGTAAAATGAATACCCATTGATGTCGTACCCCTGCCAAGTCCCTACAGTGAATCTTGGGCCTCTAGCCAACCATGTCACAGTTTCACTTACGGAGCCCTCGGCAGCTCGCGTGACTCTTTCTTGGATCCACTCAGCAAATTTCCTGTTATGTTCTCTGCTTACCCAAACGTCTGACTTCGAAGGATTCTGTGACCGTAACATTACCTTGTGCTCGTGTATGTATGGCTCGACCTCCGTCATGTGTTGTAAGACCCAAAAATGTGATTTTGCGTACACATCACGAGCGGGGACGATAGCTTTGAATCCAATCGTTCCAATTCCCTCAAGCCTACCCTCGTGTCGGGACCTAGGAACACCAATTGGGTCAACCCCGGCCATATAATCTGTGCAAAATTCAATCACCTCCTCGGCGGCATAACCTTCCATGATACTCCCCTCGGGTCGACGACGAGTCCTTACGTATCCCTTCAATACACCCATAAATCTCTCAAATGGATACATGTAGCGCAGGCACACAGGTCCACAAAACTTAATTTCTTTGATAAGGTGAACAATCAGATGGACCATAACATCAAAAAAGGATGGAGGGAAATACATCTCGAGCTGACAAAGAGTTGTAACCACGTCGCGTTGCAAAGCGTCCAGTCCATCGGGATCAATTACCTACGAGGACACAGTTGCGCCAAATATTCATATCAGAAAAATCTTCTCATTAAGCTCCACAAATGGAGGTAGTGAACTTATAGTACGAGTGCACGTACTTACCTTGGAAGATATTGCGTTGAAGAAATAACATAGGTTTGTGATTGTCTCTCTGACTTTAACTGGGAGAATGCCTCTGATAGCAATGGGAAGCATCTGTGACATCAAGACATGACAGTCGTGGGACTTCATGCCAACCAGCCTTAGGTCCTTCATAGACACAAGTTTTTTCAAGTTCGCGGAGTACCCACATGGAACTTTAACACCGTGCAGGCACCGACAGAGTTCTGTTTTTTCGCTCTTGGACAACGTGTAGCAGGCCGGGGGGAGGTATGTACGCTTTCCATTCTCTAAAGGTGCAAGCTCAGTCCTTATCCCCATTTCCACCATGTCACGACGAGCTTTCACACCATCCTTTGTCTTTCCCGGAATGTTCAACAACAAACCAATCAAACTGTCACAGACATTTTTCTCTACATGCATGACGTCAATGCAATGTCGAACTTGTAAGTGCTCCCAGTACGGTAGATCCCAGAGAATCGATCTCTTCTTCCAAACATTTTTTTCTCGAGGTTTAGAATGCTTACCGAACTCAACTTTGATGTCGTTCACGCGTGAGTAAATCTCCTTACCGGTCAGAAACACTGGAGCTGATCCCTTCTCAGGCTTCCCGTTAAATGATTTCCTCTTCTTACGGTACGTGTGATGCACCGGAAGAAACCTGCGGTGACCCATGTACACTGTTTTCCGGCAGTTTCGCAGCCAGATGCTCTCAGTTTCATCTAGGCAAATAGGGCAAGCCTTGGCTCCTTTCGTACTATACCCCGACAAATTGCCGTAGGCAGGAAAATCATTTATGGTGCAAAATATCAGGGCCCGCAAGATGAAATTCTCTTTCTTGTATGCATCCCACACCTGCACACCCTCGCTCCACAATTTCTGTAAGTCCTCGATTAAAGGTGCTAGAAACACGTCAATATCATTTCCGGGTTGTCTGGGTCCTGAGATTAGTAACGCCATCATGATGTACTTGCGCTTCATGCATAACCAAGGAGGAAGATTGTAGATGCATAAAAGAACCGGCCAAGTGCTGTGCCGGCTGCTCATATTACCATGTGGGTTCATACCATCTGTACTCAGCCCGAACCTTACATTCCTAAGTTCGCCGCCGAACTCAGCAAATGTTCTGTTGATGTTCTGTTGATGTTTCTCCATTGACAGTGTCTCAGTTTTCCGTCTTGTTTCCGGGCTTCAGCATGCCAACGCAAGTGCTTCGCGACTTTCGGATTTGCAAACAGCCGCTTCAATCTAGGTATCACAGGCAAGTACCACACAGTTTTTGCCGGGGGCCCTTTCCTTACCTCGTGACGTTCACTGTCAATCCGGTCCCTACGCGTATACCTCGATGCGCCGCATCTTGGACAAACATGCAAACTGGAGTACTCGTTACGGTACAACACACAATCATTTGGGCATGCGTGTATTCTTTCGATTTCCATTCCCAACGGACACAACAGTTTTTTGGCTTGGTAAGTAGATCTTGGCAACTCATTTCCCTCTGGAAGCATGTCCGCTAGAAGATCTAATAGTGCCGTGAAACTCTTATCACTCCAACCGTTTCCTGCCTTCAAGTTATATAATCTCAGCACAGAAGACAGTTTTGTAAATGTTGCACATACAGGGAACAGAGGCTTCTCAGAGTCAGCAATCAGTTTCTCAAATTCACAGAAGTCATTTTCGTTGTAATCTTCCTCTACATCACGTAACATCTCAACTAGATTGTCATCATCATCATCTACGTGCACATCGGAATTAACATTACCAAAATTGGGATGATCATCGATATTATTGCAATCCACATCCGAGTCGTGCTGATTGGTAGTAGTGGTGCTTGTTTCCTCAAGATCTTCGCCATGCCATATCCAACGGGTGTATCGCGCGTTAAAACCACGACGAATCAAATGACTCTTAATTTGATCAGAGTTGCTAAACCTCTTCAAGTTCATACAATCTGTACAAGGACAGAGCATATTTTTCTCTCCCTTCCTCTCCTTTTGTTGCTCAGCAAATTTAATAAACTCATTCACACCATCCAAATATTCAAGAGTAGTACGTTTTATTCCATACATCCAATATTTCCTGTCCATCTACAATTAACAAAATTTAACGAGTAAGCCATGCATGAAACCTGCCCGATTAAGTTATGTATATGTACATGTACAGCCTCTTACAACAGATACATGTGTTGAACCCTAGCCTGACGAAATTAACACTAATTAACCTAGCTAACTACACAATACAAGCTAGTTAGCTCCTAAAACATGACGCATTTCCAGCTACCAAGCTCCCAAGCTTAGAGCTACAAACTTGGAACTACACAATACAGCTAGCTTGCAAGTAGAGAGGAAGGGAGATCTTGAGGGAGAGAGAGATAGGTGTCGACGATTAAGCATACCTTAAAGAGAGGGGCGCAATCAACTTCCCTCCAGCCTGCGCTGATCACCCTAGCAGTGTAGCTGGAACTTTCGTCACAAACAGAGGGACACAGAGTGCAACAGAACAAATTAAAGAGCAGCTCAGCAATGGTCGACTGGGGTTTTCCTTATAATGGACATTTTTCTAACGGTAAATACATGAAATAACCGTCAGACTAACTTAGGTAATTTGCCGCTCACATATTCTATCGGTAAAAACACACACATACCGTTAGAGAATATACATTACTGAGCAAATATATGTATTTTTCTATCGGTAAATATGTGCATTTACCGTTAGAATATACATGACTAAACAAATATATGTGCTTCCTATCGGTAAATATGTGTATTTACCGTTAGAATATGCATGACTGAACAAATATATGTATTTTTCTATCGGTAAATATGTACATTTACCGTTAGAATATGCATGACTAAACAGATATATGTGTTTCCTATCGGTAAATATGTGTATTTACCGTTAGAATATGCATGACTGAACAAATATATGTATTTTTCTATCGGTAAATATGTGCATTTCCGTTAGAATATGCGTGACTGAACAAATATATGTGCTTCCTATCGGTAAATATGTGTATTTACCGTTAGAATATGCATGACTGAACAAATATATATGTTTTCCTATCGGTAAATATGTGTACTTACCGTTAGAGGAGGTACTGTTACCAAACTGGGACAAACATGCACATGCCATTTCTCACATTCAAGGAATCATATCAATGTAACATCAAACAGATCTTACATCAAACGGATCTTAACTAGAAGATAAAGCAATATATTTCAAGAAATGCTAATTTGTGGATTAACTAGGAGACACAAAAATACTTTTCGTAGGTAGTTGGGACTTCATCTTGCCAAAGAAATTACACATGCCAGTTCACAAATTCAGGTACAAACATACACATGCCAGTTCACCAATACAAATTCAGGTACAAACATACACATGCCAGTTCACAAATTGAAGTGCATGTCTGAAACAGCAGTACAAATACACACCTACCTACCAATACAATTAAATACACAAATGCTCCCTGCACATTCAAGTTCATGTCCCAATTAGCAATACATGATACACAAATATACAACAATATACAAATACAACAATTCACACATTCGATGTATATTACAAAAGCCATGTCTGAAATTAAAAACAGATCACGACGAGGACCCAGTGGCCCATACATGCATTTTACATAAAAGGGAACCTTTGCAGGTTGCCACAATGCAACTACCGACTACAAGTTAGACCTGATACATCACAAATCCATTCATCCAAAACAGCAAATGTCTGAACCACATTGGACTTAACCATAGGAGTTCAGTTCGAAGACGCCCGAGGAGCTGGAACTGCCGTCGACATACATTTGTACGTAATGGTGATTTCCTCGGACTCAAACTCGATCAACTCAACTCAACTCAACTCAACTCCATTAACAAAAAGAACCTACCTTCCAAGATGTTGTTCTGTGTAGTGATGGTGTAGAATGGCTGTGCAAATAACAACAATTCTTCTTCTCCAAGCAGGTAAGCATCTGGCCACAAGCTGGTGCATGCAAAAACATGTAAGATGCTTTCTATAGGTCCTGATTTGAGAAACACGCCGGGCTTAAGCATCTTCTCGACCGAGCCAACCAAGATCTCGCCCTTCACGTCCTTCCAGCTCTCGACGGTGATCTTCACCATTTCTTTCGCCAACAAGCCAACGTAGGCAGCGTACTGCGATGAAGAACCGTGAAATACGTTGCCCCTCACGAGCATCATCCAAGGACCTGAACAGATCATAATCATATTGAAAAGAAGACACATCAAAATGAAGGATACAAAAAAAGCAGAATTATTGCCATAATCGGATTAGAATAATCTAACAATATTGCAGAAATTTTACGTACCTTCCTTGGGATGCCGACGTCTAGAGGGCGTCGATGGAGGTGCGGAGGTGCAGCGGTCCCCTGTAGAGGTGCGCCGGCCGTCCATGGAGCTTACGGGTTAGGACTACGAGCCCAGATGAACTGTGAGAATGAAAGAGACATACCCGTGTATTTATACAATTATATATTTTCTATCGGTAAGAAAACAGAATACCGTTAGTAATAAAAACATCTGTAGAAGCCGAATGGTTCTATCGGCACAATAAATATTACCGATAGGAATTTTTGTACATACTCTATCGGTCTGTACGTACACTACCGATAGAATATTACTAGTGTAGAAGGCCAACAGTTCTAAGATATTTTGTGCAATATTCTACCGGTATAAACATGCATTACCGATAGAATAAAACTATTAGAAGACGAACAGTTCTAAGCAATTTTCTATATATTCTAACGGTAAAAGAATCCATTACCGATAGAATAAAAATATTTGTAGAAGGTCAACTATTCTATCGGCGAACTACATATTGCCGATAGGAACTTTTAATATATTCTGTCGGTATATTCATACAGTAGCGATAGAATAAGTCTAGTTGTTGAAGTCGACCAGTCCTATCGGCGCACAACATTCTTCCGTCAGTACTTATGCATCTCTTCTAACGGCAAATATGTTCATCACCGCTAGAGTAAATCATACTATTTATTCTATCGGTAAGTTTCTTAGAAACCGATAGGGAAAATACATCCGTCGGGCTTTTTTGCCCGCGAGGCACATTTTCTATCGGTTTTGTGCTGTTTCGCTAATAACCGATAGAAGATAGGGGTTAGTAGACTGCATTTCTGTACTAGTGCAATGAGGTCCATCCCACAACGCGCGAAGGGCCAAGAGATGGGGATAGTCTGCAGCACTACAGGGGGAGGTTCGAACCCTTGGCCATCTTCTGGCAGGCCTTGCACGGGGAGACCAGGTCTTGCGCGTCGCGAATCACTGTGGGCCAATAGAAACCATGGCGAAGGGCCTTGGTCGCGATGGCGCGTGGTGCCAGATGAGACCCACAGCTTCCCGAGTGAATGTCCTTGAGAAGCCGGAGCCCTTCCGGCCATGGGAGGCAACAGAGCAAGGCGGAAGCCCCCTGCTTGTAAAGCTTCCCCTCCAGCAGGAGGTATGCCCGAGCCTTGGCTCGGAGGCGCTTGGCTTCGGTCTCGTTAGGAGGGTCTCCCTCCCCCTTGATAAGGGAGATGAGGGAATCCCTCCAATATGAAGTCCGGGTGATTTCGGTGACTTCCGGAACGCAGGTCTCATCGCCCTCGTCCGGGGAGGCCACCGAGGGCTTCGCAATGATCTCCAAGAAAGCCCCTTTGGGGAGCGGTTCCTGGGTGCTGGCTGCCCGAGCCAGGGCGTCGGCCCGGTCGTTATCCCTCCGCGGGATATGCCGGGCCTCTAGGCCATCGAAGTGGTTCTCCATCTTGCGCACTTCCTCCAAGTAGAGGCTCAAGTTTGCGTCATGGCACAAGTATGACTTGTCCATTTGGCAACTACGAGCTGGGAGTCCCCTTTGACTAGGAGGCGTCGAATCCCCAGGGAGCTCGCAAGGCGTAACCCGAGGAGTAAGGCCTCGTATTCAGCGATGTAGTTCATGGTGAGGAACTCGATCTGTGCCGCGTACTCCAGTTCCCTCCCCTCGAGGCTCCGGAGGACTACTCCCGCACCGGCCCCAATGAGACACAGGGAGCCATCAAAGATAAGCGTCCAGTGGTCACTGCGCCGGGGCGGTGTGGGGAGGTTTTCATCCCCGGGCTCGGAAGCAGGGGTCCACTCCGCCACAAAGTCGGCGAGGACTTGTGACTTGATGGCGGTGCGCCCCGTGAGGGAGAAGGAAAATGGGGCAAGCTCGGCCCCCCACTTTCCTATCCTACCGGTGGCTTCCTTGTTCCGGAGCACCTCCCCCAAAGGGAAGGACGACGGGACAGTCATCGAGTGCCCCAGGAGATAGTGACGAAGCTTTCGGGATGCCATTAGAAGGGTGTAGCAGATCTTCTCCATCTCCATGTACCAAGTTTTGGCCCCTTGGAGGGCTTCACTCACGTAGTACACGGGACGTTGTTGCCCGTCTTGCTCCTTTACCAATACCGCACTTACGGCGACCGGGGTCACGGTGAGGTAAAGGAGCAAAGGCTCTTTCGGAGATGGGCTCATGAGCATTGGGGGGATCGTGAGATACTTCTTCAAATCGTTGAAGGCCTCCTGGGCCTCGGGGGTCCACCGGAACCCTTCGAGCCCCCAGAGGATTTTGAAGAATTGGAGGCCTCGGTCCCCCGACCGCGAGATGAAGCGACTCAGTGCGGCCAAGCGGCCGGTGAGTCATTGAACGTCTTTGACCGAGCGCGGCGGGGGCATGTCCAGGAGTGCCCGGATCATTTCGGGGTTGGCCTCTATGCCCCTCTGGGACAGGTGGAAGCCCAGGAGCTTCCCCTCGCGTACGCCGAAGGCGCATTTCTCCGAGTTGAGCTTCAACCCGTATGCGCGGAGGTTGCGGAAGGTCTCCGCTAAGTCGTCAATGTGAGCAGTCGCGCAGGGACTTTTGATGACCGCATCGTCGACGTAGACTTTGACGTTGCGACCGATCTGGTCCTTGAGGACCAGCGTCATGAGTTGCTGGAAGGTTGCTCCAGCGTTCTTTAGCCCAAAGTGCATGTGGACGTAGCAGAAGGTCCCGAGGGGAGTTATAAAACTCATCTTTTTCTCATCCCCTTCCGCCATTCGGACTTGATGATAGCCCGAATACGCGTCCAGGAAGCTCATCAACTCGCACCCCGTGGTCGAGTCGACCAGCTGGTCGATTCGCGGGAGCGGGAAGTTGTCTTTGGGGCAAGTGCGGTTGAGGTCGGTGAATTCCACGCACATTCGCCACTTGCCGTTCGACTTCTTCACGAGGACGGGGTTCCCAAGCCACTTGGGGTGCAAGACCTCCCGAATGAACCCCGCCTCTCGGAGCTTGGCGATCTCGACCCTGATTGCCTCTTGGTGTTCAAGGGAGAGTTTTCCCAACTTCTACTTGACCGGGGGGTGACCGAGGGTCACTGCGAGCTTATGCTCAATGACGTCCCGGTCAACACCTCGCATGTCAGAAGGCTTCCATGCGAAAACGTTGGAGTTCTTGTGCAGGAAAGCCACGAGTTTCTCCGCGTGCTCCTCATGGAGATCCGCCCCGATCCTGACAGTTTTGTCCCCGTCGTCTGGGGACAGTGGGACCTTCCGGAGGTCCCCTTCCGGACGCGGCTTGGGGAGGGACCTCCCGGAAGGTATCGCGGTGGCGTCTGACTTCGGGGAAGAGGCCTCCGCCCCGGGGTTTTGATTATGTTGACGCTCCCGATCATTGCAGCGGCCCGCTCATATAAAGTGTGGGCCACGTCTTGGTCTCCCTGGGCGGTGATCACACCGTGAGGCCCGAGGATTTTCACACAGAGGTAGCTCTGGTGGATAGCAGCCCCCAAGCGATTGATCGTGGTCCTCCCCATGATTGCGTTGTACGAAGAGGGGAGGTCCACTACATCAAACCAGACCATCTTTGTCCGGTAGTTGTCCGGGGTGCCGAAGGTCATGGGGAGATCCACCTTCCCCACTGGGTGGATCGTCTTTCCCGGAACGAATCCCTGCAAGGGCCCTGCTACGGGCTGCAGTAGCTTCTCATCCACTTGCATCTCCCTAAACGCCTTTAGTAGAGGACGTCGGCGGAGCTCCCGCCATCCACGAGGATGCGGGCTAGGTGTAACACCCCTGTTTTTGCCAAACCCTAAAATAGCCAAAATCCACATCTTGACCCCAAACCCTAATCTGCTTCAGCCATTCCCTTCTAAATGTTGTTCAGAACATTTTTCCCTTCTGGATCATCTCCAAAATCCCATCCTAAAACTAAGTTTCGACCCTTGCCGTCTCAGAACCCTAATTACCCTAATTTTACCCTAAACTGCTTTTCCCCAATTTGTCGAAACCCTTTAGATCTTGCCCGATCTTACCAAACTTTGTCCGGATAAGTTCTAATAATTTTATGCAACTTATCTACGAAATCAGATTTCAAATCGAACCCTCAGATCTCCAAATTTGCAATCAGGCCCAAGTTCTATTCAAATTTTCCTCACAGAACAATCCTTGGAGCAAGTTTCAAAATTGCAGAACGGCCCAATATTCTTTTCAGGTCCATTCGACCAGCGCCTGGTCGTTGCCTTCGACCAGTGCGTTTTCGCCGGAGCCGCGCCGTGTTTTCGCCGCGTTTGCTCGCCGCCGGCAACCGCCTCTTGTCGCCTGTGTTGTGAACAGCTGAGCCACCCCGCGCGCACGTGCTAGCCACCGTAGCATCGCCTTGCCCAGCGGATAAACGGCCGCGCTCCAGAGCTTTGTTTTCGCGCGCGCTCCCGTTGCCGTGGCATTTGCATGGCACTACGTGTCGTTGCCGGAGCTGTGCTGTTGCCTCCGCATCTGCGCCGTCCCAGGCGAAGTTCCAAGGCGCGCTGACATCGCTGGCAAAGCTGCAACACCTCCTGAAGTGCAATCACATAGCCGTCGCCGTCGTTGCGCCTGCGCCCGACAAGTTTCTCCCCGGCGCAAGCAACCGTTGTTGTGTTTTCCCTTGTTGGCTCCGTCCTCGTGCCTATTTAAACCCTCCCTGTGCTTTGAGAGCCTCAAACCTCCAGAAAATCGTCTAAGTCCTAAACTACACCGCGAACACTTTCTTCTCCGGCGAGCCAGTGAAAGAGCTCACGGTGCTAGCCCATTTCACAGCCCCTCTCTTCGATCCAAGTTCATCAGTGAGTTCCCCACACCTATACCTCTGTGTAGTAGCAACCAATTTCTCCCCGACGTTCCCCAGCGCCGGCGATCGCCGGAAAGGCCCAACTGCCCTGTTTCCCCAATGCTAACTGATTCGTCCCGAATTAGCTCTCGTCCCAGTAACAAAAACTGATCCTTAGCCATTTCTTAGCAAGCCTGTGGAATCCAAATCCCCAATTGAGCTCAAATCGAAGAAATCCCAATCTAGAACCTCAGCCGTTCGCCGAACCTCGGCGCCAAGCTTCTCCGGTCATTCTCCGACCAAATTGACTTCACCAGTAGTTTCCACACTCCACCCTTTCACTCCCTGAGCAAGGAATCGAGTTCAAACGCCTTGTAGCAAAAACCCCTAATCTCCAGTGTCGTCTTCTCCAGCGTCGGTCGCCGGAATTCTTTCTCGGCCGATCTAGCTCCTGAAACCTTATCCCTTAGCTTTGCCTCAGCTCCTTGAGCAATTCTTTCCACTAGCTCGACACCTGGATCTTCCTAGATTGTGAGTTATGCCTTTGCCAAATCTTTGTCCAGAGCTGTGCCTGTGCCGTGTCGCCACCGCAGTTCATCACCTGATTTGGCCACCCTCCAGTCACTTTCTGTCCTTGAGCCTGTTGAGTGATTTGTTTCTGTTAGTAATGTCTACCTCCCAGACAAAGTGGTGCATCAATTGGAGCCCTAAATCAAAAGTTGTACCATGCCCTAGTTTCTGGACATGTCCAGCACTATGTCAGTGCATGTCAACCACTGGCATTGACCTTGTTCAGCCCCTTCTGGTTGAGCAATTGAAATACCACCTTGTCCAGTAGATTCCTGGAGTCAAGATCTACAACTTTCTCTACTACCACTTCTCCAGAAAACCATCCTAAGATCAGTTTGAAGCTATGCCAAAGCCATGAACCGAATGTCGACCCTTCGACGTTCAATCCCTTTTAGCCGTTTCTTCGACCAGAGCCCTTGTGACCTTGCCCTAACCTTTTCCCCTGCATGCATGACTTATTTATTTAATATTTTCTATGGAAACTATTTTCTGTATGCTTATGGTATGTTTGTGTGTTGTTGGATTGCCGCAGAGTCAGAAGCTGAAGGAGCAGAGGAAGTCTTTGAAGATCCGTCTGAGTATTTAGACCCAGCATTGCAAGGCAAGCCTCATTCCTTTGATCATGTCTCACCCAATATTTTCATATGAAGTATATTCACTGTTTCTTACTATACATGCTTATTTGAGATACAAGTTATGTTTGAATGACATGAGTAAATATTACCTAATGAATCATGAAATCCCTTTTGTTATTGAACCTTCATATATATGCTTTTGTCTCCCTAGGACTCATACTGAATATCCACATTAAACTTGAAATGGTCAAATACATGAGAAGTTATAATGAAAACCGTTTTGTCAAGAAAACTGATAAAAGGGATCAGTAGTGAGGATTGGATTGTATGGAGAGGGTGCGGTGCGCACCAGGGAATGTGAATGCTCCTCACTATTGATTCATAAGGACGAGAACCTTGTGCTGTGTCTCTATGCTAATTGTAAACGTACCAACCACTTGCCTGGTATGGGACAGGCACAACTTAGTAGCTTTTTGGTATTAGCAGTTCCCTGCATGGTTTGTCGGTCTGGTTTCTCGCGTGGAAACTGGTGGGCCGCAGTTCGGCCATGAGTGATGTGAGCTCAGAAAAATAATGAGAGGTAAAGGTGGAAAGAAGGAAGACGCCCTACGCCTCAGATTAAGCCGTGCGCGGTTGTAATCTTGAATGGTCATATGTCTTGCGTGGACACAGACCAAGGCTATGTGTCTTGCGGGAACATAAGCCAGAGGCTAGGAAGTAAGGCAGTGGGGAGGACCCACAACGGTACTTGAGACTTAATTGTCTATTTACCGGGCGGGGATACTGTTAATACTGAACTGCAAAAGCGTTGTGTGATCTCGGCCTTGTCACATGTGTATAAGTCACATGGAGCTGATCCGACTTGAAAGCCGAGTGAACCAGTGGATTTAAAAAGAGGTACACCTTTGCAAAGTGTAAAAGAAGTATCAGATACTATGTACTCCCAGGTTCAGGAGTCTTTTCGTAGTGGATGTTATCCAAGGGTTATAGCACAAGTAATATTTTGGAATGTTTTCATAATATGGTTAACAAAGTAGTGACTCATGGGAGACCACTACATCTAATGTTTTATTGAAAACCTGTTTAATGTTTAAAGTATCATTTTCATGACAAAGTACTGTTTTACTGAACAAATGACTTGGAAATCTATATATCTCTATCCGTATGAAACTAAAACCCCGGAATCATATGTTTCACCCTCATGTAAGTACAATTGCTTTAATCCCCAGAATGAGTGTTGCTGAGCACCAAGTGCTCACCCTTGCAATTATATCCAATTGTAGAAGAGGGATTCGAGGATCCCGATTCTTTCGGTTATGAATACTCAGCAGAAGATGGAAGTGCCCCGGACGAGCCCACATTCTAGAAGGATCATGCACCAAGTCAAGTCAGATGTGGGAGAAGCCCCTCCAACTCCGCTGCTGATTGAAGTCAAGCTGTTTGTCGTTGCTTTGTGCTTTATGTTGTGTGTTCGGTACTTAGATACCGATTCTTGTCTTGATAAACTGATTATTTTCTTAACAACTTTACTTAGCGCCATTTTCGGTGCTTTGGCTATGTAATATTGGCCCATGTTGGCCTGATACTTGGTTATCTATAATGATATGCTTGAGTGGTTTGGAACTCATGTGACATCATGCTGTGTGTAACCTACCTGGGTGGTTACCAAGGTGATCCTCAAATGGGGGTCTCACACTAGGTGGCAGTTGTAGACGATGAGCGCGTCATCATGGGGGAAGCGAACCCCATGCGCGTCTTCGACCGTAAAAGTGAGGGGGACGTCTGACCACTTGGGTGGCCGGGACGTATGCAGCACCCCCACCACCTTTACTTCGCGTGCGTATTCCTTGCGCTGACGCTTAGAGTCCCGCCCGAAGGAGGATCCTCCCATGATGACGTTGACATGCCTTTGGGAGGTTTGGAAGGGGAGAGTCTCTGATGGCTCCCCTTCCCGCGCTTGTCCCTGTTGTCCCCCCGTGGGGGTAGGAAGGGCCGGTAAGGCCGGCTGCGGGGGCAAGGAGGCAGGAGTGCCCCCCCTGCCCATGCTGGTCGGGGAATGCGGTGAAGTGTTGGAGTAGTTGGTGGAATTCCCGGGTGGCATGGGTATTGGACTGGTGGAAGGTACACCACAGGCCTTCCCTGCCTCCTGCCGCTGGGCTTTCACGACCGCGGGATGATTGCCCTCCCCCACGACCTTTCGGCTTGGGGAAGGGCCAGTTGCCCTTTGAGGCATCGCGTGAGCCGCCTCCGCCCTCGAGGACAAAGGTGTCCCGAGGCCGTGGCTTGCTACGATTGCCCCCCTTGGGGCGTCTGAGGGGGTCCCTGGCCCCCCAGTCGACGGGGGTGGGGGCCCCTGGTTCTTCTTCTAGAGGTCATCCTCCTCCGCCCGAGTGTACTTCTTGAGCACGGTGAAGAGCTCGTCGGCAGAGGAGGGGCAGCTTCAGGAGAGTCTCCGGTGGAGCTTCCCGAGGAGGATCCCGCTCTTACACGCCTCAATGACTATGGAGTCAGGAACGTGAGCTACTTTGCTCTTGACCTGAGCAAAGCGCTTGAAGAAGCTGCGGATGGTCTCCCCTGTCCTCTGTCGGACAGTGTACAGCTACGAGGAATCCAGGGGACGCACATAGTTCCCTTGGAAGTTTGCATAGAACTCGCATTTGAGCTGCGCGAAGGACTTGATGGAGCCGGCCTTTAGGTTGTAAAACCATGAGCGGGCTATCCCGGTCAGGTAGAGGGGGAAGACGTTACACTGAACTGTCTCGTCCCCCCCAGCCGCCGAAATGGCTGTGGAATACACATGCACAAATTCGTAAGGGTCGGTCTCACCGTTGTAGTGCTCGATGTGCGGCGGATGGCAAGGCCGCGGCCATCGAATGCACTGGAGTCTACGGCACAACGGCTGGTTAGCCCCTTCCACCTCCCGGGGAGAGTCCCGGTCGCTATCCCCTTTGACAGGGGACGCGTGCTCGTTGTCGGAGTCGGGAAGGGGCCCAAGAGGTCCGCCGTCATGGCGGTAGCGCCGCTTTTCCTTCGGGTTGGTGGAGCTGACCTCCAGGACGTCTGGACAGCCCCCGGGGTGGTTGGTTCTTCGGCGGGTCTCTTTCCCCGGCTAGGGCGAGAGTGGGGCTCCCCGCGTTCACGACCCGGGGGAGGCTCCTCCCCAGACTTGGTGGTACGCATTTACTCAACCTCCTCCCTGGTGAAGTGGACTTGATCCGTCGGGGGAGCCCTCGGGGGCGACCCCGGGGGAGGAGGGAGCTCATGCGCGTCGACTGCGGGTGCGGGAGGCGCAACCAGGGCGTGGGTGGAATTCATTACTGGGTGGTCCCCGGTAGTACCGTCCGGAACCGAAGAGTGGGGGCCCTGCTGGGGAAGGTCCGGCGACGGTGCGGGAGTCGCCCGACGGGCCACCTCCGGAACGACGGGCATAACCGGCGGGGAGGGGCCGGCGTCCGGTCCTGGGAATGCCCCTGGCGTGGTGTGAACCATTGGCATGGGGAAGACCCCGGGGATGGGATGAGTCCCCAGCCCCGAGAACGCCCCCGAGGTCGGGAAGGGTCCGGATGACGGGCCCGCCGGAGCGTAACCCCCATCGGGACCACAAGCCCCGGGAGCGGCCTGACCTCTGAGGAGTGGAGGGGCCACCGGATGTCCCATAAACAGGGGCATTGCCCCCATGAACGAGAACTATGGTAAGATGGGGGCCGGCGGCCGCGCCAGAATGCAGAGAAGCTCGTCCATCGAGCGCTGGGCCCAGAGCTGGCCCTCCACCAGAGCTTCGAGCAGTGCTTCCCGGGAAGCCGGCGGAGCCACCGGGGGAAAGCCAGTCCCCAGGGAGCGTTTGAGGTCGTTGGGTTAGACCCGGAGCCCTGTCCACTGAAAATTACCGGGAGAGTTAGAGGTGGTACCTGGGTTTGGCCGTGTCTGGGCAGAGGTGCCGGGACGGCCGCGCTTTGGAGGGGTGGTGCCGGGTCACTGGGACCGGCGTCACCGGGAAGGGTGCGAGCCCTCTTTCTTGGGGGAGCCATGGCGATTCGTCACGAGTCCCCATGGTCGGCGCCAACTGTCGTGCCATTGCGAATACCCCGGCAGGTTTTGTTGAAATCCCTAGCGAAGAAAAGACGACACGAGCTGACTGCGTTACCGGTCCTCTTCCGTCGGGCAAATGCAGCAAGTGACATGAAGATTTATACAGGTTCATACCTCAGTGGAGGCCCTAGTCCTGTCGACGTGCTCCCAACCAAAGTTGGCTAGGGGAGCTCTCTCGAGGGAGAGATGGCTCTGAAGCACGCCTATTTGATTGTGTACTAGAGTAAAAATGAGTTGTCCCCTTTACATGAGGGGTTACAAGGGCTTATATAGGCCCAAAAGATGCAAAAATACTAAACTACCCTGCTTGCCACCGTTGGATCGAGGAGCACCAGCGTCCTTCTTCTGGTCAGACGCCTTGGATGCTTGACAGGTGTCTGCCAGTTCTCGAGGCACTTCTCGTGTGATCCTCACGTGACCCGGAACCGGGGGCCCTTGTCTTCAGGAAAAAGGCTGTGCCCGAGACGAGCCACTGGGGGACCTTGTCCCCGGGCAAAAGGTGGCGCCTGGGACGAGCCACCGGGGGGCCTTGTCCCCGGGCAAATGGCGGCGCCCGGGACAAGCCATCAGGGGGCCTTGTCCTCGGGCAAATGGACGGTGAACGGCCTCTTACCTGGACTTGATCCCGTGGAGATTTCCCCCAACAATACTTACTAAAAAGAGGGATTTGAGTGAATTTCAAACTGTTGCCTTAACAGAAAATTGTAGTGCTCTAATTAAGTATAAGATGCCGGCAAACTGCGGGATTAAGGGAGCTTCTCCATCTCTTGCAACATAGGTACAGTACACATAAATCCTCTTTGCGACCTAGGCACTAGCGTTAGTGTGATGCCCTTAACCATCGCACAACGCTTGAGCATGGGTGAGATCAAGCCTACACACATGGTTATGCAACTTGCTGATCGTTCGGTAAAGCATCCGGAGGGAATCCTTGAAGATGTGCCTCTTCAAGTTGGTAAATTTTTTCTTCCAGTTGATTTTGTCATTCTTGATATAGATGAAAATGTTGCTATACCTATTATATTGGGACGACCAATGCTCCGAACAGCAGGTGCCGTCATCGATGTTCATGAGGGAAGAATTACTTTCTGCATAGGGGAGGAGAAACTTCTATTTAAAATGTCTAACCTTGTTAATTGCACTATGTATGAGGAGAAAATTTGCAGTGTGGATGATATAGAAGAAGTCCTAGAAGAGGAGTCGCCGCTTCGACTCACTTTTGGGGAAGGAACAGATGAAATATTTGACAACAAAAAAGTGGACAGCAGCAACAAAGATGACCAAAACTACGACGAACCAACAAAAGAACCATCCGAAGAAGACATCTCTCAATTTGGCATCATAGGTAAGGAAAAGGTAAGTAAACCTACACTCAAAACTCTTCCTTCCTCGCTGAAATATGTGCTCTTGGAAGATGATGAGATGCAACCTATCATTGTTAATGCAAACTTGACCAATTCACAACTAGAAAAATTGATTTCTTTACTTTGTGTGCATCGTAATGCTTTAGGTTATTCAATTGATGATATCAAAGGAATTAGCCCTGAAATTTGCATGCATAGGATATCTCTAGTTGATGATACTAAAACCTCCATTGAGCGTCAACGTCGACTAAACCCAAATTCAAAAGAAACTGTCAAAGCTGAAATTTCTAAACTATTAGATGAGGGTATCATTTATCCTATTTCCGATAGTAATTGGGTTAGTCCTATTCATGCTGTTCCAAAGAAAGGATGTATGACTGTGGTTAAGAATGCTAACAATGAGTTGATCCCTACTAGACTTGTTACTGGATGGCGCATGTGCATTGATTATCGTAAATTGAATAGCGCCACTAGGAAGGATCACTTTCCATTACCTTTCATTGATAAAATGTTGGAAAGACTAACCAACCATGCATATTTTTATTTTCTTGATGGGTATTCGGGATTCTTTCAAATCCCAATCCATCCCAACGATCAAGATAAGACGACGTTTACATGCTCCTTTGGTACTTTTGCTTACCGGCAAATGCCGTTTGGACTATGTAACGCGCCTACAACCTTTCAACTAAGCATGATGGCGATCTTTTTAGATTTGATCGAGGAAATAATAGAAGTCTTTATGGATGATTTTAGCATTTATGGTTCCTCTTTCAATGCTTGTCTACAAAATCTTTCGCGAGTCTTAAGTAGGTGCGAAGAAGTCAACCTTGTGCTAAATTGGGAAAAGTGCCAATTCATGGTTCAAGAAGGCATGGTACTTGACCATGTGATTTTTGAACGATGGATTGAAGTCAACAAGGCAAAAATTGAGGTCATAGCAAGTCTTCCACCACCAACGAACGTGAAGGGCATATGCAGTGTAACATCCCTATTTTTGGCTATCTTTTCTGCTTGCGAGTCAGCACATCTTCTTTGGAATCCCTGATGTCTCGACCCTATCTTGATCTTAGGTATGTCACTACCTTAACCTAAAAAGTTGGCAGCTAAATTTCATCTCCCAGATCATTTTCACATTTTAGTCCAAAAGTGTTTCAGTTTAGTTCTTTTCAGAATTTTCAAAAAGCCCAAAAAGGCTAAAAGTCCCAGATCATCTCTAAATTCAAATCTGATCAAGTGATTATATTTCTTTCATTTTTCTGAACGTTTTTCCCTTCTGGAAGAACTCAAAAATCTCAACCGAAACCCTAGTTTCATCCCCGACAAAATGTCAAACCCTAATTACCCTATTTTACCCTGTTTTCGATTTTTGTCAAAACCCTCAAATCTTGTCAGATCTTACCATTTTTCCTGCTGGATGAGTCCAAGTACTTTGGTAACACTCATCTGCAAAGTCAAAATTCAAATCAGCCCTCCAGATCTTCATATTTGCAAATAGGCCCAAGTTCCCGAACCAAAATCCTCGCAGTTTAGTCCAAACCTTCTCAAATCAATCCAAAACATTGCAAAGAAGCCCCTGGCCCTTTCTTCGACCACGACCAGAGCCGCGTGCATGACCACAACCACGAGGACTCTCGACCGCAGCTGTTGCCGTTGCCGTGAACCACCGTAGCCTTCACCGCCGGCCTGATTCGCCGCCGCCGACGGTTGAAACCAGCGATGACCGGAGATCGTGGCTTCGCCATTCGCGCGCGTGCCCGACATTGTCAGGACTTTACCGCCACATTGCGCCCATGCCGAAGCTCGCTATCCCGTCGTCCTGACGAAGCCCCGATTTCACGCGATGCTCCTTCTCTGGCAGAGTTCCAGCCGTGTCCCGATGAGCCTTGCTGACCGCTCCAGCGCCAGGGAGTATCTTCCCGGCGATTGCTGCAACTCCCGAGAGCTCAACCCCGCGGCTATATAAAGCCCCCTTGCCCAGCATCTCTTCACACACCATCCCGCAACTGCAAGCCTTAGCCTCCACCACCAGAGAACAACCCAGTTCTTCAGTGCCGCCGCGAAGACCTTCTTCCCTGGTGAGCTACTTTTGAAGCTCACGGCTCCAGCTTTGCCCGCAGCTTCCCCCTCCAAACCAACTTCACTAGTAAGACCCCCTTATCCCCCTATATGTGTCATAGCCGTTAATTGACCCCCGGCAAGCCTCAAAGCCGGCAATCACCGGAAAAGCCGTGATCCCCTGTTCCCCTAATGCCGAGTGATTCAAGCCAAATTGATCCTCGTGCCAGTAGAGAATAATGATCAGTAAGCTAGGAGGAACAAGCCTGTAAGCTTGGAATCGTCAATTTTGCCCCGAGCATCGAAATCCCATGTTCGAGCCTCGGCAGTTCGCCGGAGAATGCCGCCGTGCTTCTCCAGCCATTCTCTGGAAAAATTGAGTACGCCAGTAGCTTTGTGATGACACCTAGATGCTTCCCGAGCGTGGAATTGAGTTCAAACGCCCTGGAACGAAAACGCCCAAATCGGTGCCTTCGTCTTCGGCCCCAATCGCCGGAGTTCATTTTTCGGCCAAACCAGCCGATGAAACCTTGTCATCTAGCTAGGCCTCAACCCCCTGAGCAATTTACTCCACTGGCTTGAACCCTGAATCGGCCTAGATCAGAAGTTATGATCATGCCAAGATTACTGTCCAGTAGTTCAGGCCACCGTGTTTGCTCACCAGATTTGGCCACCCTCCGGCCACTTTCTGCCCTTGAGCCTGTTGAGAGTTTTGTAGCTGTTATTAAGGCCTAAACCCGAGAAAAAGTTGTGCACCAATTGGAGTCCTTAGTCAAAAGTTATGCAATGCCCTAGTTTCTGGCCATGTCTAGCACTATGTCAGTACATGTCCACCAGTGGCATTGGATGATTTAGACTTGTTACATTTGAGCAATTGAAATGCCACTTTGTCCACTAAGCCTTTTTAACCATGCTCTACAATATTCCCTATTGTCACATCTCTAGAAAACAAACCTAGAACCAATTTAGGGCTATGTCAAGCCATGAGCCGAATGTCAGCCCTTCGACATTCAAGTCCTTTTGAGCCCATCTCTTCGATCAATGTCAAGTGACCTTGTCCAAACCCTTACCCCTACATGCATGATGTATTTACGTATTATTTTCTAGTGCTTGTATGCTTATATAGTGTGTATGTGCTGTTTGTATCCGCCGTGGAACCAGACGTTGAAGGAACAGAGGAGATCTTCGAGGATTCATCTGAGCAGCTAGACCCATCACTGCAAGGCAAGTCTCAAACCCTTGATCATGTCTAGCCTACTATTTTGAAATGAAGTATGTTAACTGTTTTCAAGTATATGCATGCCTTAGATTCAAACAAGAGCTATGTTTCAATAAAATGATTAGATATGACCTAAATAACTGTAAAGCCCCTTTTGACATTGAATATCCATGCACCCTTGTCACCCTAGAATATCATGCTTAGGATATGCTATGCTCAAGATTATATGTTAAATGTTGAATGGTCACATATGAGAAAAGTATATTCAAAACCCCTTTTGCGAAAGAAAATGTGATTGGAATTGATAGTGAGGATGGTTTGAGTGGATGGTGCTGTGTGCGCACTGGGAATATGAAAGACTCCTCACTAGAGATTCATAAGGACTAGAACCTTGTGTTGTGCTTCTATGCGGCATGAAAAACGTACCAACCACTTGCCCGGTTATGGGACGGGCGCAACTTAGTAGCTTTCTTTAGTATTAGCTTTTCCCTGCAATGGTTGTCGATCCAGTGTCTTGCGAGAACTGGTGGGCCACAGAAGGTCATGAGTGATGTGAGTTCAGAAAAATCATGAGAGGAAAAGGTGGAAAGAAGGAAGACGCCCTATGCCAGATTAAGTCGTGCGCGACTGTAATCAAGAGAGGCTATGTGTCTTGCGAGAACATAGACCTAGGCTAGGAAGTAAGGCAGTGGGGAGGACCCACAACGGTACTTGAGACTTGACTGTCTATTTATCGGGCAGGGAATAGTTAATGCTAGGACTGTAAACTATTGTGTCATCTCGGCCTTGTCACATGCGTAAGAGTCACATGGAGAGGTACCGACTTGAAAGCCGAATGATTGGTGGATTAAGGTGGTACACCTTTCTAAAGTTTAAAAAGTATCGGATACTCTGAGCTCCCAGGTTATGGAGTCTGCGCGCTGTGGATTCTATTCATGTCGATGCAACACAAGTAGCTTTTGGAAAGTTTTTCACAAAATCTGAATAAAGTGGTGACTCATGAAAGACCGCCACACACAACATTTTCTAAGAATTTAGCTTAGGGTTTTAAAAGCACCGCTTTCGAAAGTAAAGATCTTTTCTTCAAAACCAAGTGCGAAAATCTGTTCTATATACATATTTAAAGCCAAAGAGCTATTCTTTGAGAAATTCCCCCTCATCTAAGTATACTTGCATTCTTATTTGGGACTTGTTGAGCACCATGTGGACAATGTGCTCACCCTTGCCTTTACAAACAAATTTAGAAGAAGGATTCGTTGACCCTGAATCTTACGGTCTTGAACCCAATGTGGAACAAGAAGAAGAAACAGAAGACCCAGCTTGCTAGAGGGTTATGTACCAAGGTGGAGTCAGATGTGGAAAAGGCCCGTACAACACCGCTGCTGCAGAAGAAAGAGACTGATGAAGTCTTTTCGTTTGTTATTGTTGTTTTATTTTGTGCCGACCTTTGTGTCGAAAACTCCTTAATTTGTATCAACATTTAAACGCGTCATTTTGGCGCTAAGTTATTGTAATGTTTGTCCTTGTGATCAGTACTCGTTTTTAATTACTCGCATTTTTATATAATGCATCTTGTTGTTGTGAGCTGCAATGTACCCTTTATGAGTGCAACCCACCTGGGCGGTTGCCACCGGATTCCTCAAATGAGGGTCCCACATGCAGTTTCTTGGGACATGCAAGTTTCTACTGCTATTTCATTAAGAATTTTTCCAAAACTTCTAAACCTCTTACTCATTTGCTCGGTAAAGATGTGCCTTTTGATTTTGATAAAAATGCCTTGATGCCTTTAATCAGTTGAAACATGCATTAACTAGTGCTCCCATAGCGAAAAATGTTGCACCATCTAGCTCTAAGGCCGCTGAAATTAAGTTGAAGAGTGGAGTTCTCCTTGCAACCAAATCTGACCTTGCTGAAATTGAAGAGAATGATGTGATGTGCTATGCGTTGATATGCAAAGATGCTTTGTTTTCACTTGATGATATATCTAACACTTTGCCCCCTCCTATCACTAACCTTTTGCAGGAGTATGAGGACGTTTCTCCCGCTGAGATACCCCCGGGGCTGCCACCAAAGAGCTTTTGGACCAGAGGAGACAAAGGAAATTCAGTGACAAGTCCAAGAGCTTTTGGACCACGGATTTGAAGCCGTACTTGGGAGAGGAAGACGAGCTTGAGCCGAGGACGGCTCCACTTCAAGAGGGGGAGGATGATGAGGACATCACTTCTTCGGATACACACACCAACCATAATCCTCCGCTTGTTATACAAGGACCAATAACGCACGACTGAGCCCGATTGTTGCTTTGCCAGGTGAACTCATTCCCAAGTTATATATATATGGTTTTGAGAATGGTTTACTACCTAATGATGATAATATTGTACTTAGGAACCATGGAGAGGACCAACAAGGAGCCCAAGTCGAGTTGGAGTCCAAGACGGATTCGAGTTGGAGTCCAGTTCGGCCATCCAGGAGTAGCCTGCCTTCAAACGACCATAACTCCCTCATATGAAGTCCGATTGGGATGTTCTTATAGTCCACGGAGAAGCCCACGACGAGATCTTTCCAATGGATCTAGCCCCACGTCCAAATCCTTATGGATCGCCGGAAATTAACAAAATAAGTTTTGACCAGATTCTGATTGGGCCAAGTCGGTGCTGCGACACCTTGTTTCGGGCCTTCGGCCCATGTATTCGGTAGTAGGTCATGAGAAACCCTAGCCACGCCACCTCTTCATATACTCAGTAGCCTTCACTATTTAAATTTGAATTTTGCTTAGATTATTCTGCCATTGCAGTTTCACCGAACTCGGTTTGTGAAATCCCAACTCGTGAGCTTAATACAATTCACAATTCAGTTGCTTCTTCTTCGTTCTTGCTTGTGTTCTCGATTTGCAGCAGGAACAAGCCTTCGTGGTGAGGTCAACCGTGTCTTGGCGTGGTTGATAACCAACGGAACCGTGGTGTAGCAATTGCAGGGGTTCGAATCAGTTCTGATTGGAAGCCGGATCGTCAACGTCGAGTTCTCCATCAATCGATTTATACCTCTACCTATCAGAAGATCGGGACACCGTTCACATCAGTTGGTATCATAGCGAAGGTTGCCCGATAGGTAACACTGTATCTCCTCTTTGTTTAGATTGATTATGTTCTTCGTCCTAGAGTCCAGAAAATTTGCCCTACAAAAAAAATTTGTTTACCTTGTGCAAACCCTAGCCATTAGCCTTGCATCGTTCTTGTTAGTTTGCATCTTTGAATTTTCATCCATCGTTGCCGAGTGCTGGTTTTTAGTTTTAGTCTTGGTCTAGTTTTAGTCTTGCATCTCGTCGCGGAGTCGAATTGCACGTCGATCTCCTCGTCGTCGCGTCCAATTCGAATCTGCCACTGTACAGTTTGTTGTTTTCATCATATCTTCCTCATACGAACTCGGATTTTCACATTCTTGTACTTTCTGGAAACAACAGATCGTGCTCTACAACTTTTCTGTTGAGGTTGAAGGCAGATTCGGCTTCCATCTATGAGATATTGGGCTGTTAATGTCGATGATGTAGAGTTTGAATCTAATACGTCTGTTTTGGTATTTTCATTATAATTCTTTCATCCGAGCTCAGATTGGGATAAACTTACACTTTTTGGAATCGTTGCGAGAAATCCAACAAAACATTAGTTGGGGTAATCTTCAAATTCGGCTGTTTTTATCACACTAAAATTTGGGCAAAGTTAGTTGTGTAATCTTCAAACTCTAGTCCAATTCGGATTCAAATTGCTCAATCTGAGACAGTTTCGATAAAATTGCCATATCTTTTGATTCCCAACTCTGTTTTTGACGTTCTTGTGCTTGTTGGAACGATACGAAGATTCTCTACAATTTTTCTGTTGGGTAGATCTTCAGATTCGGAGCTTTTGGAGTGAAAAGGTACCAAACAACGTTTCTATTTTGTTGTACAATTGCAAAAGAAAGAGGCAAGTGCAAAAAAAAAAACAAAAGCCGTACTATTTTTTTAAAGAAAAAGGAAAAAAATCATAGAAGAAAAATATGCGTAGCAAAGAAGAAAATTTTCAGTGGCGCATCTTGGGTTCTAGTCCTTTGTGATTCTAGTTGCTTGCTTGAGCTAGATCTGAGTCTAGGCTAGTTCCAGCACTTTGACTATTACTTTGGACTAATTTTCAACTTTGTATTATTGATATTGAATTGTTGCTACACATATATTAGCATTCCAAGCTCCACTTTCTTCCAACTCAGTTACAGATTTACCTTGCAATCGCCTCACTCACGCTCGTCACGGTATCACGAACCAGCCATCGGTTGCACCCCTACTGCCTTGGTAAGAACACTTGTAAGAGCGTGGTAAGACGCTTTGTGAGAGTCCCACTTTCCCCCACCTAGTAGTCATAGGGATAATACTCCTGTGTTGTCTTCTGTTTTCTACTACTAACCATGGCAGGACCGCAAACAAGAGCTCGAGCTGCAGAAGAGGAAGATGAAATCGGCAAGATGTTGGCCGACATCAGTGCAAAACTCGATAAGCACATTGATGACATGGCTCGAACCAACCGTGAGAACCAGACTGCATTTGAGAGGATGGATCGGCGCATCTCCAACCTTGCTACCAGGTTGGACAATATGGAGCAGCAGCGTCCACCTCCACCTCCACGAACTTCTGAGGTGAGCAAAACTTCTAATGTGCAGGCGCCAGCAAATAGTTCTTCATCGGTTGCTTCCACGGGTCGCACAACAGGGATTGTGTGCCACCACTGCAAGGGCATGGGACATGTCATGAAGGATTGCCCAAGTCAGCGCGCATACATTGCTACTGAGGATGGTGGGTACATTAGTGCAAGTGATGTGGAAGATGAATTAGTTCTTGCAGCTAACCATGTAGGTGATGATGAGTTTGAACATGATGCGGATGGCGATGATGAGGAAACTTTAGGCACTGCGGCGACAGATACCTACCGGACCTTTATTGTGCAGCGAGTGTTGAGCACACAAATGGAGCAAGTAGAGAGAGCCCAACGCCACAATTTGTTTCAGATGTTCCTCGTTGTCAAGGACCGATGTGTTAGAACCATAATTGATGGTGGGAGCTGCAACAATTTGGTGAGTTTAGATCTGGTCAAGAAGCTTGGCTTGACCACACTTGCACATCCCCATCCATACCATGTTCAGTGGTTCAACAACAGCGGTAAAATAAAGGTAACACAAACTGCAAGAATACAATTTTTCATTGGATCATACCATGATGTTGCTGATTTTGATGTTGTACCTATGCAAGCATGTTCACTTTTATTAGGCCGACCATGGGAAAATGATACTGATGCAACTCATCATGGTAGAAGTAACAAATATACTTTTGTGCACAAAGGAAAGAAAATTACTTTACTTCTTATGACACTTTCTGAAATTGTGCACTTTGATAGAGAACGAACTGAAAATGAGAAAAAGGAGAATGCTTTGAAATCGGAAAGTAAACAAATAGCGAAAAATGTTGCACCATCTAGCTCTAAGGCCGCTGAAATTAAGTTGAAGAGTGGAGTTCTCCTTGCAACCAAATCTGACCTTGCTGAAATTGAAGAGAATGATGTGATGTGCTCTGCGTTGATATGCAAAGATGCTTTGTTTTCACTTGATGATATATCTAGCACTTTGCCCCCTCCTATCACTAACCTTTTGCAGGAGTATGAGGATGTTTCTCCCGCTGAGATACCCCTGGGGCTGCCACCAATTAGAGGACAAATCCAGAGGAGACAAAGGAAATTCAGCGACAAGTCCAAGAGCTTTTGGACCACGGATTTGAAGCCGTACTTGGGAGAGGAAGAAGAGCTTGAGCCGAGGCCGGCTCCACTTCAAGAGGGGGGGGGGATGATGAGGACATCACTTCTTTGGATACACGCACCAACCATAATCCTCTGCTTGTTACACAAGGACCAATAACGCACGATCGAGCTCGGTTGTTGTTTTGCCAGGTGAACTCATTCCCAAGTTATATATATATGGTTTTGAGAATGGTTTACTACCTAATGATGATAATATTGTACTTAGGAATCATGGAGAGGACCAGCAAGGACGTGAGGACCAGCAAGGAGCCCAAGTCGAGTTGGAGTCCAAGACGGATTCGAGTTGGAGTCCGGTTCGGCCATCCAGGAGTAGCCTGCCTTCAAACGACCATAACTCCCTCATACGAAGTCCGATTGGGACGTTCTTATAGTCCATGGAGAAGCCCACGACAAGATCTTTCCAATGGATCTGGCCCCACGTCCAAATCCTTATGGATCACTGGAAATTAACAAAACAAGTTTCGACCAGATTCTGATTGGGCCAAGTCGGTGCTGCGACACCTTGTTTCGGGCCTTCGGCCCATGTATTCCCTAGTAGGTCATGAGAAACCCTAGCCATGCCGCCTCTTCATATACTCAGTAGCCATCACTATTTAGATTTGGATTTTGTTTAGATTATTCTGCCATTGCAGTTTCGCCGAACTCGGTTTGTGAAATCCCAACTCGTGAGCTTAATACAATTCGCAATTCAGTTGCTTCTTCTTCGTTCTTGCTTGTGTTCTCGATTTGCAGCAGGAACAAGCCTTCGTGGCGAGGTCAACCATGTCTTGGCGTGGTTGATAACCAACGGAGCCATGGTGTAGCGATTGCAGGGGTTCAAATCAGTTCTGATTGGAAGCCGGATCGTCAACGTCGAGTTCTCCATCAATCTATTTACCTCTACCTATCAGAAGATCGGGACACCGTACACATCACATAATACAACCTCCGAATTGGAATGAACCTTTTGAATTGATGTGTGATGCTAGGGATTATGCAATTGGCGCTATTCTAGGGCAAAGAACAAATAAGGTTTTACATGCTATATACTATATAAGCAAAACTTTGGATGATGCTCAAAGTAATTACGCTATGACTGAAAAAGAATTTCTTGCTGTAGTATATGCCCTACACAAATTTCGTCGATATTTAATTGGTTCAAAAGTTATTGTGCATACTGATCATGCTGCTCTTAAGTATCTTTTGACCAAGACAGAACCATGCCACGACTTGCACGATGGATCCTATTACTGTTGGAATTTGATTTGGAGATCAAAGATTAAAAAGGTGCTGAGAATGTCATCGCCGATCATCTCTCGCGACTCTTGAACAACACCGCCGACGTTCACATCAATGACGCTTTACTCGGTGAACACCTTTACTTGATTCAACAAGAACCATTGTATGCTGATATTGCAAATTACTTGTTTAGCAAAGAACTTCCTCCACGGCTGACAAGTAGACAACGAAAGCGCTTCTTCCACAACATCCGACGCTACTACTGGGACGATCCACATCTTTTCAAAAAAGGAGTTGACAACATATTTCGAAGATGCGTGCCCGACCACGAGATTCAAAGCGTTTTTGAACATTGTCATTCATCTCCATGTGGTGGACACGCTGGAGCTTCAAAAACAGCGGCTAAGGTATTGCAATTAGGTTTGTTTTGACCTTCTTTATTTAAAGGTGCTTACAACTTTGTGCAAAAACGCAATTCTTGCCAACATTCCAGAAATTTGAGTAAAAGACACGAAATGCCCTTAACAAACATTCTTGAAATTGAGCTCTTTGATGTATGGGGGGTAGACTATATGGGACCTTTTCCATCTTCTATAGGTAACTCCTACATCGGTTGATTATGTTTCTAAATGGGTAGAGGCTGTTGCTACACCAACAAATGAATCAAAACATGTGATAAAGCTTTTCAAAACAGTCATCTTTCCCCAATTTGGAATACTGTGCACAGTTTTTAGTGATGGCGGTGCGCATTTTACTAATTACCAATTTCAGAAACTGCTAATGAAATATGGGGTACTTCATAAAGTTGCTCTTGCATATTACCCTCAAACAAGTGGACAGGTTGAAGTCTCAAACAGAGAAATCAAGTCGATCTTGTAGAAGGTGGTGGCTCCGTCTCATACGGACTGGGCACTCAAGCTTCTAGATGTCCTTTGGGCATATCGCACTGCATTCAAGAGTCCGCTAGGTATGACGCCTTACAAACTTGTATTTGGTAAAAACTGCCATTTGCCTGTTGACCTGTCACACAGAGCGTTATGGGAGTTAAAAGAACTCAACTGGGATTTTGACAAAGCAGGACGAAGGTGAATACTTGAATTGCATGAGCTAGAAGAGCTTCGGAACAACTCCTACGAAAGTGCCTTGATCTATAAAGACAACACGAAGAAGTGGCACGACAAACGGATCCTCAACCGTGAATTTAAACCAGGTGATTTGATTCTATTATTCAATTCTCGGTTGAAATTGTTCCCAGGGAAATTGAGATTGCAATGGACTGGGACACACGCGATAGAAAAGGTCTTTCTATATTGTGCCGTAGAACTTCGAGCACAAAACGGCACCACTTTCATGGTAAACATGCACCGTATCAAGCTTTACAATTCGGGAGACCAGGTAAGTACGGTCGATTCTTTCGATTCCATACATTTTTTAACAGCCGAGGATGTTTCATCGAGCGGGATGTTAAACCAACACTAGCTGAGAGGCAACCCAGTACACTAACATGTAGTTCTCTCTTTTATTAACACAGCAGCGCGAAAATCACTCAATTGCGACGCCGTTTGACCACCCAAACCATGTTTCTCATAGACTAGGGCAAACTCTTTTTGAAAAAAAAAAAAATCATCATTTTCACACTGGCCGAGGCAACCACACCAGTTGCATGATCAATTTTGAGCTTTGTTTGGTTCAAAAGTTTCAAAAAACCATTTTTCACCTCAGCCGAGACGACCACGACCAAGTGTACAACCAGTGGTAGCTTTAGTTTGATAATTTTTCAAAAACTTTAAGTTTTCCTTTTCACCCGATTCGAGCACAACTAGAGGAACGACTAGTACTGCTTTCGGGTACAATTTTTCAAAGAAAAACAAAATTTTCCAAAACCCACCGAGGCGAGCATGAGTATGAGCACGACCAGTGCTGCTTTCGGGTGGAATTTTCAAATAAAATAAAGTTTTTCTTTTTCAAACCGAGCCCAGCACGACCTCAACCATGACCAATGCCAGTTTCGGGCTGTTTTCAAAGAAAATTTCAAAAAGGTTTCAAAAACCAAACGATGGGACCACAATCTCGAACACGCCACGTGGCACACCCAGGTTGGGTTTTCAAAATATTAAAACTTCTTTTTATTTTCAACCGCAAAAACCACAACACGTGGCATATCCCGTGCTCATGTCTTGCAAAACTGAACCAAACACGCAACGTGCTCGTGGCTGTAGCCTCGTCGGTGCGACCAGCTGGTCGATGGGAGTGCAAACTGAGCCATGCCACGGCCCATGCCTGAGAAAGTGCCACCGTCAGTGCGATCATGTGGTCGTAGCAGGTGCAACCCGAGTTGAACACGACCCAGAGCACGCCTCGTGCCCGTGGTTGTGCCAGGCTCGGTTTCCTCTCCTTTTTTGGCCGAAAGTGTCCTTTTTGCTTTCTTTTTGTACGTTTCTCACCCCAAACCTTGTCTAATTCAACCTAGCACCCTATTTAATGCCTCCCATCCTCTCCAAACAGAATCCACCATTGTTTTTAGCCCTTGTTCTTCACAAAATCTCCAAACTTAGCCACACAAATCCAAATCCAACTGTTCAAACTTTGATCTGACAGCAGATTCCAACTCCTCGCGCCTCGACACCCCCGGATCTGAAGTTTTCTACAGCAATGACAACTCCCCGACGCAATGTCAAGAAGGTAACGAAGCGCAAACGCGGTATGTCTCCTCAAACTTTCTCTGATCCAGATCTTCTGCATATTTAGTTCACAAACCCTGATCATCTTGCTATGTTTATGCATTTAAAGAAGAGATCTTTGTGGCCTAAGATTTTTAGATGTTCATGCCACCAAATCTCTAGGAATTGAAGATGATGTTAAACACCTGCTTAGTAATGTGGGATGGTGTCGCGCCCCGCCTTGAGGATCACGACTACTCCCGTGGGGACCCAGCACACTGCAGCTAGTCTCATACATACATACCATTGACTTCCCAGGATAAGTCAAGCACAGGAGTACATTGCAGCAGAGTAACTTACAGGATATTTTGAGTAGTATGGCCTACTGGCCTTAGTACAGCATAAAGGATTACAAAGCCATCATGGCATAAATAAGTCTGGTTAAAGAAAAATAACAACTACTCGTTGGAAGCTAGGTGAACCCCCACAGCAAGAAGTTGAAAGCAGAACAACACTCTTCAGGGCTCGGGTGGAACTGGCTCTCCTCCTTCTAGCTCAAAAAAAAAGTTCTCCAAGCATTCGTCTTGATCAAAGAGCAGTCCATCTATTTGATGATAGATTGCAAGGGTGGGTACTTACGTACTCAGCAAGTCATAGTGTACAAGAGTGTATACATATAATAGTAATGTGATGAACCTATGCTAGTAAAGAAGTGTGGATGATTGTAAAATAGTCTTTTCCTTTATATCTCATGGCAGTACTTTTCATAACATACTATTGCTATTCATGTTACAACTATTAATAATACTACCACGACACGTCGACACAACAGCCCATTGCAGCACCCCTTAATATGACAACACATGTCATTCTTGGGTAATCTTGACTTATCAAATTTTACTTGGAAAATATACTTGTGTCACATCGACGTGGATTTAATCCACCACAGTAGACTCCTATAGACCCGGGAGCTCGGAGTATTCGAATACTTTTTAACTCTGTAGAGGGGTACCAATTTACCCGCAAGATATTCCACTTTAATGCCCATCCTATCAATATGATTAGACCCTTCCTCACTGCAATGTGTGAGTGGCAAGGTGGAGATAACAAGAACTTTTGTCATGGTTCACACACAATTCACCTCAGACCCTGTGGTCGGACAAACCACAGTTGTGGCGGGCTATACCCCCACCCCGACTGCATCTTCCCATTACTGGGTCAGCGTGCATCAAATCCTGTGATATGTGTTGCAGCCGCACTCCATGTCAAATTGTGCACAACTTTCCATCTCATGCAGGGGTTTCATATGTGATCCGCATACTACTTGTTCAGGTCTATCCCATACCAGGCTTGCGGTTAGTACGGTTTTCATGCCACTAGAAGCACAACACAAGGTTCTAGTCCTTATATGCCAGTGACCAGTTCAAACCACAACCATGCACATCCAGTGCCACCACCATTCCATACCAAACTCTGGTCATGGCTAGGGTTTTATTTCATGAATATACATATATACATATATATTAGTTTGTGCTCACTACTAGATCATTTCACATTTTACTGGCATCCAGCCTAGTACTGCCAAATCATATCTCAACCATTCTTTCACATGCAATACTACTTATATTCAAGGTCATATCATAGAGATTCATAAAATATATATACAAGATGTTCAAGAATATCACTTGCCTTCCGCGTCATAAAAATCATCTGCTGGTGTCAGGTCGGCAGTGAAGTCCTCAAACTCTACCTCTGGATCTACTCAGCAACAAATCAAACACACAATGATTACTAGATATATTAAAATGTTTTATGATATATATGCAGATATGCTTTAAAAGAATAACTGAACGATGCTGAAGTCAATTAAGCTTGCTGGCTGAACTGAGTCGAAACCCTGGAGTTTTGTAGATTCTGGGCCGAGGTTGGATGCTGGAGGTTATTAAGGTTTCAAGACATAAGATTTGACATTTGGTTCGCGGCTGGTTTGCTAAAAAAAAAACATTGAATGTCAGCTGATTGACATTCTGTTCGCGGCTTGGCAAAGTCAAAGAATGGCATAGGCATGGTTTAGAGGATTTCCAGTTGACAAAACAAGTTTAGCTTAAGGCATTGGGTGCAAATTGAAGCAAGACAACTAATTGACAAACTGGTTTTTACAAAAAAGTCCAGAGAATCAAAGAATTTGCAATTAAACCCCTAGCACAGAGAAATTGAATGCCAGTGCACTGCTGGTTTCTAGGTTTAGCGCGTCTGGACAAACCGTGTGTGTGTTGCTTCGCCAACTTTGTCAATCAAGTAGGCGAGGTTACAAGGATGTTGCTGGCGAAGTTAATTAGGAGATGGTGGCCGGACGACGGTGAACGGCGAGGTCGAAGTCGTCGGCTTTGAGGACTCGAGACGAGCTACGGTGACAGAGCACAGGGATGATGAAACTTGAAATTAATCGAGTGCTTTTGCTCCTAGGGTGATGCTGATGGTGCTGGAGCGAGGAATCTGGTTGCAGTTGCGATTTGCGGCTCACCGGCGTTGATGCTGGACTCGAGAACAAAGGTCGATATGAACGCTGATGATCTAGGGCAATGCTGGACAATTGGGCTCAGCTACACCATCTACGAGGCACAGAGGGTGAGTAGGTGTAGTTAATTTGTTCGAAGATAGGGTGGAGCAGGCCGACGACGTGAGGTGTTCACGACAGCGTGCGAAGAATCGGGAAAGCTTCAATTACTAGCTAAATTCAAATTTGGATTGAATAGGCTTGCTTAGAATACTCTGTTGATCATTTAGTTCTACAGGAGGGGAGGCTAATTTTGGCTGCAAGGGGGTGCGATAGCCGGAACAGGGTAATTTGAAATTTTGGCAATCACCGGTGATGAGGTTCACCAGAGACAAATTGGTTGCTAGGGGATCATGAGATGAGCACTAGGGACATACCAGTGCAGCTAATTTGAAGGTTGAAGATGTAGATTGCACTGGTGTCGTTCTCCCCCTCGGCGGCTCGTTGGAGAAGAAGAAGAAAGGAGAAGAAGGTGAGTAATGGAGTTCTATGGAGGGAATGGCAATGGAGTTGGTCGAGGGTGGGTCTAAATAGCTGAAGATCAGAGCTTTTGAGGCTTGATTTGTTGAGAATTGAGCCGGTGAAGAGACTGGGTGAAACGAACAGCGGCGACTGTGACAATGAGACAGCGACAGGTGGTGCTGCAACTGACATTTTGGTCGGCACTTTGGAACTTGATCTTGGCCGGTGCAAGGCGGAGGCAACGAAGCTAGCCCGGTGTGGCGAGGTGGTGCGCGGCGTCTGACAAGGCTGTGCAGGATTGAGGATGCCGACTAGAGGGGGGTGAATAGGAGGCTTTAAAACTTTTCAACTAAAAACAATTTTTGCAAAGAAAAGGCTAAGAGCAAATAAACTGAAACAATTTAATAATATTTTTCACTAAGAAAGAGTAAAAAAAACAAACACAGTGATTTATCCCGAGGTCTCGGAGCCTCGCCCGGTCTCCCCTACTCCACGTTGAAGCACACAAATGAATAAGTCTAGCTTCAATATCGACGAAGGATATTTTTCACTAAGGTTGCTCCTTCTCCACTCCGGATAGGCGAGCACCGATGCCTTCCACAAAATATGCCGAGCCTCTCCGACAATCTCCATTAATGGAGAGGTCAACAGCCACGCCTCCAAACCGTCTAGGTGAGGGCGTTCACCAAGAGTAACAAGTTGCAAGATCTTCTCTTGACTCCCAACAAATACCGAGAAACTTCGAAGGATGCAAATGAATGCTTTCAGAAGATCTCTCTCAATCACAATGAATGATACTTGATCAAAAGATCAAGATTTTGGCTCTTGGGCTCAAGTATATATAAAAAAATATATCTCTTGGTTCTTTAGAAAAACTGCTCAAAATAATGTTTATAAACACTGATCAAAATCTGCTCAAAAATTGTATAAAACTGATTAAAAATATGAACAGAAGCTTCTCAAAATTTTTCTCAAACACTACTCAAAGATCTGCTCAAAAGTGTTTGTAAAACTGATCAAAAAATAGTAGAGAAATTTGCTCGAAAATGTGAATAAAAACTGCTCAAAAATCTGATCAAAAATCTGATCAAAAAACTGTTAAAAAGTGTTTTAAAACAGCTCAAAAGCAGTAAAGAAAATCTGCTCAAAACTTCTTCTAAAAACTACTGAAAATGTATAGAAAAGATGCCCAAAGGTGTGTACAGAGACTGCTCAAAAATGTGTATGAGATTGAAGCTTGAGATATGTTTTTGAATGTGTGAGAATACTACTCAAAGCACCTTTATTTATAGCCCAACCTCTCAACTAGCCATTGTGGTCGAAAAGAAAAGAAATCAGGCCAGCTAACAGCCAGCTTTGACCTCTATCAACTAGTAAATAGCCGTTGGAACCTCTGGTCAAATAAATAGTGTTACTGGTCGAATGAACAGTAACTGATCAAATGAGCAGTGCATGAATAGTCTTTGGTCAAATGAACAGTACTCGTGTGACCACTGGTCGAATGAACAGTACCTGGTCAAATAAACAGCACTCGGATGACCAATTTCAGTTCCTCTTTGAGATTCTTGACCAAGATTGTGAATGAATGCAAATGCAACATATGACCTAAGAGTCTCCCAGTTTTTGCCGGAACTAAAAGAGATTTTGCAACGCCTCTTCATAGTACGGTTTAAACTAAAAAAGAATTTCTTATAAAACCCGATCAAACTCCAAACTCTGAGACTGGTACAATAAACAAGCACTTACCTTAGGTCTTTGCAGCTTCCTTCTTGGCGACATTGCACTTGTGGCTTTGGCTCGTGTCCTCAGACTGTGACCTCGGGTGACACTGCGACCTTACGCTTGACCTTGTGCTTGCGACTTGTAGACCTTCCCGGATCACTTGCAAACTTTACAGAAATAACACTGAATACAAATAGCTCAAAGACAAGATTAGTCTAAGACACTTAATGTCATCAATAATCAAAATCAACCAAAAAAGGGCCTAGATGCAACAGGCTGCTACTGGCGCGTGCAGCTGCTGCGTTGGTCGCTGGTGCTGCCACGGCGATGGCTCTAGTGTGGACAAGTGCGCGCATGCAGGTACAAGCGAACACACACACTGGCGGAGCTGAACCTAGCCGGCGAGAAGGATCTCGGCGAGGCTTAGATCAAACTGCGTGCCGACGAGTAAAACTGAAATTTGGACTGAATTGCAATTTCTAAAAGTGGTTTGGACTGATTTGCAATTTCTGAGAAATACTTAGTTAGGGCTGAATTTGGCTTCACAAATCTGATAAACTTTATTCAACAAAAGGTTTGAGAGAGAATATCTGATAAAATCTGGGAACTTTTGATCAAATTTGAACTGAAGTGAAAACAGGGTAATTAAGGTATTTAGAATTTGGGTTTTACCGAAGTCTAAAATCTGGGATTTAGGATAAGATTTTGAGATCCTCATAGAAGGAGATTTTGTATTGAATAGCATTTGGGAGGTATTCCCTGAATCAGATTTGGATTTGGAGTTGATTTGTGGTTTTTAACCTTTCTACGCTTTTGGAAAATTGGAAAAGGATCAATTTGCAATACTTTTGGACTGAATTGCGAAAATGGTCGAGATGATGGAATTTGGCTGCAAACTTTTTGGATTAAGGTATTGGCATACCCTTGATCATAATCCAAGGATAATTTGGTGTGGATCAGGTCAGGATTTGATTGAATCTGAGTTCTGAATTTCAGGGTATTTAGAGTAATTAGGATATTCAATTAATTCTGTTTTTGAAAACAGATTGAGACTGATAATTCTGGGAGTTAGAGATCGAATTGGATCTGGCTTCTGAAGGCTTTTATACTCAGGATAAATAGTAAATCATATCTGGATAGTCAAATCTTGATTTAGATTTGAAATGGAGGTTTTTAAGATTTTTGGGCTTAAAGAAAGATAAATTTGGGCTGATTTGGCTGATCTTGGAGAGACATATGCATGCATGACCTTTTATGAAGAAGAATTTTCACCCCAAACCCAGAGTTTTACAGATGGGATGCGCTTATAGGAGTTCCGGTTCTGACTTTTCGCGAAGTCGTATGGGAGATTCTAGCCTCCTTCGAACAAAACACTATACGTGTCCCTCCCGATGAAACTGAAGTTGTTAGATTTAGATTTGCAAATGTGGATTATAATTTTTCAATAGATGAATTTGCAAATCTACGAGGGTTTAAACCCAGGGGAATCATGCTTCTATTATTTGCACCCCTGGTAAAATTTGGAGTGTATAGGTGAGGAAAGGCAACATCTTTTTCGACAAGGTAAATCCAAGGCACCAAAATTTGTAATCCAGCCTTTCGCTATTTATAGCGTCTCATGGCCTGAACAATTTTGGGGTGTAACAGTAATTAGGATAAAGTTTTAGAAACCGAGGTTGAATTTTTGTGGGCTATGTTAGGCAAAATTCATATATCATCTGCAGCCTACTTTGCCCGTTGCCTTGAAAGCATTGGGAAGGATTTATGCAAAACTTCACCCATTGTCTTAGGTGGCTTAATCACTCACATAGCAAAAGCCCTAGGGTTTGATGATACAGATTATCAAGAATCAGTACCGGCAACCACTTTAGATTTGAATGCATTGTTTTCAATGGGGTTTTGTAGGAGGGAAGAGAATTCTTTTCATTGGATTATTAATGGCATTCCCTCTATCCTTTTGCCCAATATTTCTCGAACTTGCTTATCTAATGAGCAGAATTAGAGAATGCTCCCATCTAGCCCATCTGATTCTAACTCATGTGCTGTTGAGTCTGACCAACCATCAACGAATGCTATTGCCGCTCTACATGTTTCCATAGAGTCCTTGCGCACTAGTCTCTCCGACTTTAGGTCGGAATTTGCAGAATACAGGATTATGATGGATTCCAGGATGAACTAACTCCAAGGCTATGTCAACACATCTACGACTATCATGTGCACGCATGCCTCATTTTCCAGACGGCACATTTCCAGGCCTACGTACCCATTACGGGGACAACCTCCACACCCATGGACTTCCCCACAACTCTTTCCTCCACCTACATATCCATCCTATACATCGCCACAGTTCTACCATTCTCCTCCACCGATCTTCGACGAGTGATCTCCAAGGTATGCAAGTTTTTATTTTTATTTTCCTTTTATTTTTTTGTTTCTTTTGTTTTTCTTTTCAGGTTTTCACTTGCGACACCATGTGACGAGGATTGACACCCGGGTCACTTCTAATAAACTTTTGGTTCAAGACAGGTTCGAACCAGACATGTGTCTGGCGATGCGAACTCAAGTTACTTCTGAGGGGCATCATCATGAGGTCGCAAGCTTTACGCGATCAGGTCGCGGGTTTCGTGCGATCAGGCCGACAGCCTTGTGCGGTCAGAAGTTCGTATGCTATACGCGGACTGTACGAAATATCTAAGATGTTGCGCGGTCAGCCCACACTCCGCGGTCAGCACATTCTCGACCAAGGTGCATAGAATTTATTCGGTTATCTTCATACCAGGATATTCCAGGCATCCCAAAGATTCCTCCACGTTGAAGACCAACCGTCAGAGGTTATTATATGCGGTTATTCATGATTAACACGTGTTAATAATCTCCGTGGAAGTTAATAGCGGTTCTTCAACAACTGCATCCAACTGTTTGATGCAGTTTTCTTCATATGACACCCTTTCGACCAATATAAAAAGGGGGCAAAGTACATCAAACGGGGGATCCAAGACATTTTTTCGGAAGAACAAAACTCCTAAGATAAGCGAGATACGAGAGATCTCGATCACTCAAACAGCCAAGACTACGGCTTAAATTAGACAACACTTACAAATCTCCTATAGCTTCTTTCTGTACACTTATATAGGGAAAACTTTCGTCTGTGATAGTTTTTCTCCCGGCTAGTTTGTAAAGCGTTATCTCATATAGTGAAATCCTAACAGGACGTAGGGCTTTTACTCCCACCATCGAGGGCCCGAACCTGTATAAATCTCTTTGTGCTCCTGTTCACCATTGTTCAGCATACCTTTCCGGAGGGTCATCTTGAAAGGTCTCACAATTACAAATTCTGCATAAGTTTGGCTGAGGACCCTGAGTCCGAATCGTCGACAGCTGGCGCCCACCGTGGGGCCTTTCTCAAGGCGTCCTAATTGAAATTCGGAGGTTCGCCGAAACATGGCTGGAGCATATGATTCCGAGAATGATTTCGATCTCGAGGATTATGCCCATATACCAATGCCTTCTCCAAGCGATCCTGTTCCGATGGAAGAGGTCGAAGGCCAGAATCTTCCACAGGTTGAATCATCTCTCCAAGTCATGTCAATCGACCAGGAGGTAACTGGCACAAGGTCAGAACCGACAGAGGTTCTTAATGTGCTAGGTGATGAATCCGGCCCGTCATATGACCCCGCTGAGGGAAAATATGATGGTGACCCTGAAATTAGCCCAGGAAGGTTCGACCCTGATAACCTCCACCGTCTCTTTGATTTCGAGTCTGACTCGGAACAAACCGAGATGTTTTCCCCATCGGCGACCTCTCTCCCTAGGCAGTTTGCTGCGCTGTCGGAAGAAACTCCCGATCAACAGGCTGCCAGGGAAGAACAAGATCGCAAACAGAAGGAGGATCAAGATCTCGAGCAACAGAACAACGAACTACGCAGAACTGCCCTAGAGGCTCTTCAAGATGCGCAGGCTCGTTACGATGCTGCCCCGAGTTCTTCTCGACGGTCGCGTGGTTGTAGACGTGACCAGACTCCTTCTTTACCACCGGAGCATTTCCCAGTGAACGAAGAAACAATAACACCTGGTGCCCCTAGGAGAAGTACCCATGGTCGACTGCGATCTATCGAGGAAGTCATGCGCAATTTTCCTCCTACGGTCACGGATGCGCAGAGACCGGCCTTTTTCAGGATCCTGGCGGAAAGACTGGACGAGGTCGCATCCGAGGCGACCCCAACAGCCTCTTCCCGCTCAGTAACACATTCCCGTGAACGGGATGGTCCTCATTTTGGCTCTGGCCGGCGGAGTTACCCGCCACCTGTACCGTCCCAACAGGACAAATACTGGCGAATGCAGGACTCTCGTAGTAGGGATCGAGTTCCCGTTCACTCTCGTTTGGGACCACGAGTAACCTCGCCATTACGTGAGGTTGCTCGAAACCCAACCAAAAGTCACAGGACGGTTCACGGTCCTTACGTTGGTTGCAAAGCTTTCTCGCCTGGCCTACGAGCAGTCGTTTGGCCCGATAAGTTTCGACCAGGGGCCATTGAGAGGTTTGATGGAACTCAGAACCCATCCGAGTTCCTTCAGATCTATATTACTGCCATCCAAGCAGCAGGAGGCGACGACAAGGTCATGGCCAACTACCTGCCAACAGTCCTCGCAGGACCGGCTAGAACCTGGTTGTTTAATCAGCCTGAGGGTTCCATCTATAATTGGGAAATGCTATGCGATGCCATCCTCAGCAATTTCCAAAATTGTTACCAAAAGCCGGGTAAGGAGGACGACCTACATAGACTGCGGCAAACTTCGACCGAAACACTTCGGCAGTTTGTCAAGAGGTTTATCGGGGTAAGGAATACCATCCCAAACATATCTGATGGCTCCGTAATCAGGGCATTTAAGCATGCCGTTCGATACCGGAGATTCACTGAAGACTTGCTTATCCACCCTCCTCGATCAGTGGCCGATCTGTTCGATATGGCTGATCGATATTCCGATACAGCCGAGGCAGTCGAATGGAACCGAATGGTTGACAAGGGGGACCTACCGCCCCAACCAGGCTTCAAGGACGCCAGGAAAGAAGATTCAAGCAAAAAGCCGGAGTCTTCACCGGGTGGGAAGTCAAAGAAGTCGAAGAGGAACCGCTCTGGACAGTACCGTGAGGTCGCAGTCACAGAGAAACCACCTTCGACCAAAGGTAATAAGTCTTCTTTTAAAAGTAAAACTGCCTCTGGTGGCCGGGATTCCGACCAGCCAGAAAAATCAACTAATCCGCAGGAGGGCAAGAGGTGGTGTCCACTCCACAACTCCGCAGGCCACGACCTCAAAAACTGCAGGAGTTGGTTGAAACAACTGGATGATTTCTACCAAGGAGCTGGGCCAATGCCAACCTTACCGCCTAAAGAGCAGGCGTGCGGGATTAGAGACGTCGATGGAGACGAAGAAATGGCTTACCAGGTACCTCAAAATGATGTTAATGTCATTTTCGGAGGTTCCTCCTCTTTCGCTTCCAAAAGGCAGTTTAAAACCTTTTGCCGAGAGGTTAACCAAACGGAGACATCCCTTGGCAAACCTCAATATCCCCGTTGGTCGGATATGCCTTTGATGTTCGATCGCGCTGACTGTCCTGTGGGGCTAACCCGACCATTGAGGCTACCTCTGGTTGTTACCCCAATCATCAGTAACGCGAGAGTCGAAAGGGTCCTGATTGATGGGGGAAGTTCCCTTGATCTTTTATTGGTCAAGACACTCGACGAGATGCAAATTCCCCGTTCCAAGATCAAGCCCATAATCCATCCGTTTTATGGGATAATCCCAGGCCCCTCCATGATGCCATTGGGACAAGTGGTCCTCCCGGTCACTCTGGGAGAATCAGATAACTTCCGAACAGAATTGGTTACTTTCGATGTAATCGATTGTGATTCATCTTATAATGCAATCTTTGGCAGGCCGACTCTTGCTAAGTTCATGATGGCAACGCACTATGCTTTTCAGTGCGGGAAATTGCCTGGCCCCAAAGGTGTCATTTCGGTCCGAGGTAGTCGCAACGTGGCGCTCACGTGCGACCGGCTATCTTTGGAGATGGTCGATCAACTTCCCCTCCGGGACGCTCAGGTCGCCACCGTTGCCACCGATGCGATCAAGGCTGCTCCTCGACCAGATGAGAAACTCAAACAAGTTCCTTTGTACCCAGATGACCCATCCAAGACAATTCGGGTTGGGTCAGCCCTGGATGACAAATAGGAACTCGACCTCGTTGCTTTCCTCCGGGCTAACGCAGACGTGTTTGCGTGGAAACCGTCCAACATGCCCGGTGTCCCAAGGGAAGTAATTGAGCACAGGTTAGCAATTCGACCTGGACAACGACCAATAAAGCAAAAGCTCAGGCGTTTTGCCACCGACCGACAGGAAGCCATCCGAGAAGAGTTAGACAAACTCTTACAAGCCGGGTTTATCCGCGAAGTGGATCACCCGGACTGGCTCGCCAATCCGGTCATGGTCCGCAAGTCAAATGGCAAGTAGCGCATGTGTGTTGACTACACTAGCCTCAACTCTGCCTGTCCGAAGGATGACTTTCCCCTTCCCCGCATCGATCAGCTGGTCGACTCCACTGCGGGTTGCGAACTGATGAGTTTTCTGGATGCCTACTCAGGATATCATCAAATTAGCATGGCAGAAGACGATGAAGAGAAAACTGCCTTCATCACCCCGTTCGGCACATACTGCTATGTCAGAATGCCATTCGGTCTCAAGAACGCAGGTTCCACGTACCAGCGCTTGATGCAAAAGACCTTTCTTTCCCAGATAGGGCGTAATCTTGAAGCATATGTAGACGATTTAGTTGTAAAAAGTGCCAAGAGATTGTCTCATTTGGACGATCTCGCTGAAACCTTCTGTAATTTGAATCGCTTTGGAATAAAATTAAACCCGGAGAAATGCTCTTTCGGGGTTTCTTCAGGAAAACTCCTTGGTTTCCTTGTGTGTTCTAGGGGCATTGAAGTTAATCCTGAGAAAATCAGGGCTATTGAACAAATGAGGTCGCCCTCGACCATGAAGGATGTTCAACGCCTGGCTGGTCGCATGGTGGCTTTAAGTCGCTTTATATCGCGATTAGGCGAAAGGGGATTACCTTTCTTCAAAGCCCTGCGGAAGCATCATAACTTTACATGGTCGGATGAGACCGAAAAAGCATTCCAGGAGGTAAAAACATATCTATCCAGTCCGCCAGTATTGGTGTCTCCTGACAAAGGAGAACCGTTGCTTCTTTACCTGGCGGCCACACCACACGCGGTCAGCGCCGTTCTGATCGCAGATAGAAGAGGAATACATAGACCCGTCTACTATGTGAGCGAAGTACTTCATGGTCCTAAGGAGCGCTACCCTGAGGTCCAGAAGATACTTTACGCGCTACTGATGGCTTCCCGTAAGCTACGACATTACTTTCAAGCACACAAGATCACAGTACCCTCCTCTTTTCCTTTAGGGGATATTGTCCGAAATCCAGAAAAATCTGGTCGAATCGCCAAATGGGCGGTCGAATTCGGTGCCTTCGAGATCCATTTCACCCCTCGCACGGCGGTTAAGTCTCAGGTTTTGGCCGACTTTGTGGTCGAATGGACCAACCCTGAGCCACCCGTGTAGTTGGCAGAGGAACTGGAGTGCCCCGATTATTGGACAATGTACTTTGACGGCTCCCGTAGTTTTCAACACTCGGGGGCTGGAATAGTCTTAGTTACGCCCCAGGGCGAACAGCTTAAGTATGTCATTCAACTACACTTTGTTGCAACCAACAACGCAGCAGAGTATGAAGGTCTTCTTGCAGGGCTCCGGGCAGCAAAATCCCTCGGAGTCCGTCGATTAGTGGTGAGGGGAGACTCACAACTGGTCTTAAACCAGGTAAACAAGGAGTACAGCACCTCCGATGAGACAATGGCTCATTACCTGGGGGAAGTGAGGAGATTGGAAAAACACTTCAGTCATTTCGAAGTCCAATACATCCCGCGAAAGGACAACATTCTCGCAGACCAATTATCCAAAATTGGGTCCTCACGCTCATCCGCTCCGGCAGGAGTGTTCATTGAACACTTGGACCATCCTTCGATCATGACTTCGGTCGAGGATGATCCGGTAATAGCCTTCGTTACCAACCTCGGTCAGGAACAAGATTGGGCTCATCCATTGAGAGTCTATCTTGAACATGGGACCCTACCCGAGGACGAAACCGAAAGTGATCGGTTAATTCGAAAAGCGCGTCTGTACAAACTCATAGATGGGATTTTGTACAGAAAGGGTACTTAAGGAGTATTCATGCGTTGTATATCTCAGGAGGAAGGAAAGTCCCTCTTGAGAGAAATACATGACGGTGTATGCGGTGCGCACTCGTCATATCGTACACTGGTCGGAAAGGCTTTTCGACAAGGATTCTACTGGCCTTCGGCACTTGATGATGCCAAACATATGGTCAAGAAGTGTCCCCAGTGTCAGTTCCACGCAAGGCAAGCTCATCAACCTGCCTATACGTTGCAAACCATTCCTCTTGCATGGCCATTCGCGATCTGGGGAATGGATATCGTCGGTCCTATGCCACAAGCGGTCAATGGGTACAAGTTTCTGTTCGTAGCCATTGACACATTTACAAAGTGGATTGAGGCCGAACCGGTACGAAATATTACTGCATCAGCCGCACAAAAGTTTTTCCATAAGAACATTGTGGCACAATTTGGTGTTCCAAACCGTCTCATCACAGACAATGGTTCTCAGTTCGCCAGCGGTCTTTTTCTGGACTACTGCGATCAGGTTGGGACCAAGGTGTGTTTTGCTTCTGTGGCCCATCCACAAAGCAATGGTGCCGTAGAACGAGCCAATGGGCAAATACTGCAAGGCATTAAAAAGCGCGTTTTTGATCGCCTTAGGACCCGCTCGGGGGCTTGGGCAGATGAGCTCTATACTGTTCTATGGGCATTACGAACTACTTCTAGTCGCGCCACCGGTGAGACGCCCTTCCATTTGGTCTATGGGGCCGAGGCGGTATTGCCCATGGAAGTAAGTATTGGTTCTATTCGGACAGATCAGTTCGAACAGATTAATCAGTCCGAACAACGGGCACAAGATCTCATCCTCTTAGAAGAACGGCGTGATCGCACCCTGGTTAAGTCCGCGGCATACTTGCAAGCTTTACGCAGGTATCACAGTAAAAAGGTGCGACCACGCGATCTCAACGTGGGCGACTTGGTTTTACGAAAAATTCAAGACCAGTCTAATCGCAACAAATTCTCCCCAAAATGGGAAGGTCCTTATACTGTTGTCTCAGTGCCGCGGACAGGATCGGCCCGGTTAGCTATGGAGGATGGTCGGATTTTGTCCAATACTTGGAACATCGATCAACTTCGCAAGTTTTACGTGTAAGTATTCCAATCACTTTTTTCCTGTTCGATTAGCATCTTTTGCCAAAACAAAAAATGTTTTGCTTTCATAAATGAGTTTTTCTCTTTAAGCCCGTATCATATGCATTCGACCTGGGGGCTGATCGCCGACGGTCAGATCGTTACAACAATCTAATCGGATTCGCTGGTCGATCTCATGATCACTTACAGATAAGTCATTCCTAAATAAGCCGTTTCTCAACGCATACGGGGTTATCTGATAAGTCCTTGGTCATCCGAGTGGCTACCAGTTCGCAATAAGATTAGATGTTATATTGATCCTGGTCGTTGGTTTAATATGCATATCCCTGGTCGTTACGCTTATATTTTCTCCTCTGCTTATAACACTA
The DNA here is from genome assembly GCA_019359835.1 of Pharus latifolius. Lineage (NCBI taxonomy): Eukaryota > Viridiplantae > Streptophyta > Magnoliopsida > Poales > Poaceae > Pharus > Pharus latifolius. The sequence continues at coordinate 39,894,129 of CM033325.1, forward strand.
AGGCTTTAGTGTTCATAAGCAGAGGCGGGGGCTAGGGGGGATGTGCTCATAATATGGAATTCATATTACGAAAATACGAAATATATATTTTCTTGTCAAAAATAATTTTTTACATACATTGCATTATATACAAGTTTCTAAGTACAAAAATAAGGATCATTCGATCCCCAGCTTAGTCAGGAGTCTATCTACTAGGGGCTTGACTTCCTCTATGACTGCATTGAGCAGCTCTTCACTCTCGACCTCAACCGGACCCACCAATGCGCTCAGATCTGTATCTGGGCCATGGTGAAGTCGAACCCGGCTGAGTACGGCTACTGCGGCTGATCGAACCCTAGTTCTGATCACCTCTTCGCGTCGCCGTGAATCTCCAGGGAGATACTTGAGCAGTGAATTCGCCTGGGCAGTGAGTAGCGATGTCCAGTCACTTATGCTGAGGTTGTCTTTCTTCGGTTCTGCCACGTCGGTCTTCAAAAAATCAGCCACGGCCTTCAGTTTTTCGAAGATCCGGAGGCTCAGCTCTTTGATTGCCCGATCGGTGTGGCGAATCGAGGATTCAAGAATCTCCTTGTCTCGACTGAGCTGCATAATTTGACCTGCTTGCGCTGTACAGAGAAAGGAGGTTATTTGCATATCATGGATTCAAGTCTTCTTAATCAGGAATTGGCTTACTAGCATTCTCTGATCGAAGTTTGTTAAGTTCAGTTTCTTGTTTCTTAAACATTGAAACTGAACTGGCCACCTCTTTCTTCAAAAATGTAACCTCTCTGCAGCAAAATCAAGGCAGTCACAACCAAAATGCATCCATACTAACCAAAGGGTAATGATACTCACCTGCGCAAGCTGTCGCGTTCTTTTTGAATGGCTTCTGTACTGGCCATCACAACATGCGAATGGCTTATTAGCCAGGATAATCCCTGTGATGCCAAAGAAGAAGATCAAAGATGTCCTAAGTACAATTCAGGCACGAGAATAGAGGTTTTCTATACCTTCATAAACTTTTGTAAGACAGCGTCATTCAGTTCAGCGGGAATCCTCGCTAGAGCCCCCGACGCGCTTACTACAGGGACAGTTGCTGGGAGTGCCGGCTGGGCGCCACCCCCAGTAGTCATCGGTGGTGACTGGGTCCCTACATTTATTCTTTCCCCTGCGGTCTGGATGACTTCCTGGACCACAGGGGTGGAGCGTTCTTCGTTGGAAGCTCCTGCACCAGCCGCGGCTTCAACCTCTCCGGAGGCGATTGAAGAGCTGGGCGCCGTCTTTCTTTGCCTGTCATGAAGGACAATTTGAGCAGTTTTTATTTAAGATTATTGCCAAATTTAAGGTTCTTACCTTATTTGAAATCCCATTCGCTCCTGGGATTTCTGGGAAGGTTCCCCTTGGGAGGAAGAACCATCATCGGTTCTTGCCTTCCTCATGGCGAACAAGGTAGCTCCCCCCTGGATATGTTTAGCTATGAGCATATTTCTAAAGAACAGATAGAGACAAAAAGCAAGGTCTTTACCTGGGCTACCGTACTGGCTGGTGGAGCTACATCCAAAGGCCTTGGCAACTCCTGGGTCGCTGGAGCCACCACAACCGGCCTTTGCTCAATTACCTCCTCCTCCGCCTGCAGAGGAGGAGGATTTTCCCCCCTGGGACTTACAGTAGTCACAGGGAGAAGCTTTTCTCCCTGTATGAACATTGATTTGTCAAACATACAGAAGGAACCACATAAAGAATGACAGAGAGGAATCCTTACCATGGTCGTCCTTTCGACCAGAGGGACAGAAACAACTAGTCCTGAAGTCTCGGGGGCTTCAGGAATTGGAGGGTCACCCGCGACCACAAGATTTTCGGTGGTCGCAGGATCTTCCACGACCACCTCTTCGGTAGTAGTGGTCTCTGTGGGGCCGCTTGGGGCATCGCTGGATGGGAGATCCGCGATCTTCCTCCTTCGAAGGATCAGAGGAACGTCATCCTCTTCCTCCTCGCTCCCCTCTCCCTGTACGACGAAGAAGTGATCCCAATCTGTGCTTGGTAAAACAGAAGGGATGCGATATCTTACCGCTGTCTTTCTTGTGGTAGAAGGAATGCTCCGTGAAGACCCTTCCCCAGGATTCAGTCTGGCTTTCTTGGAGGCAGGACTCTTTGTCCTGGGTCTTTGGGAGACCTTCTTCACGTTTTTTACCGTCGGCTTCCCATGAGAACCTACGTTCTCACTTGGGAAAGTCGTCTCGGCAAACCTTCCTAGGAGCTGATTCACATTTTCGATGAAAATGTTTAACGCAGGACATGCATAAGATCTTAAATAGAGGCCAGATAGAGAATGTACCTTTCGACGCTCCTGTTTAATGTCGTCGCTGGCGTGAATCAGACTTTGGGGACGAGGTGATCCCTTAGGGCCCTCTACATCGGAGTTGTAAGCCCTAAGGAGGGAGTTGGTCCGCCTTTCAATCTCGGATGAAGGCAGGACTGTTCCCAAACTCAAGTCAGAATTTGTACAATTCAAAAAGGACAAAGTTCAGCACCAAAGAAATAAATACCTTGACTGTAGTCCAGGGTGCTATCAGCCATGGACCTAATCTCCCACGCCGGATGAGCCCTTTCACGCAGAGGACTCACCCGGTTCTTCACGAAGTCTCGAATGATATCTCGAGCCGTCAATCCTTGATTGACTAAGTGAAGAATCACCTCGGCATGCTTCGAAAGCTCCGAGTTCATCGCCGGGGGAATGTCTAACTCGCTCGACTTCTCTGGTCGCGAGTTTTCAAACCATAAACTGCTTTCGGATGGTGGAGAGCAGTAAAACCACCTTTGGTGCCACCCATGCACAGAATCTCACAGGGGTGGGGAGGGATACTCCTTTTTATCCCTCAGCCGGAAGTAGATGCATCCGGCAGCGTTGGTGCTCTTCGACCACGCCGAAAAGTAGAATCGTCGGAAAAGATCCACGCTGGGATATATTCCGACGAAGGCTTCACAAAGATGCTGGAATACTGCAAGGATCAGCATCGCGTTGGGGTGGAGGTTGATCAGTTCCCACCCGTAATGCTCAAGGACATCCTTGAGGAACCGACTCTCAGAGAATCAGAACCCGCAACGCAGATACTCCTCAAAAACCACCAACTCGCCTTCTTGGACAGTTGGGGTTTCTTGGTCCTTCTCCGCAGGTCGCCAGTTAATGAGCAGCCGCAGAGAAAGGATCTCCTCCTTCTCTAACGCCATCAGGCTCTCCTCAGAATGGTGGATGGATCTGCTCCAGGACGCCATCTTTGGTGTAGAATCAAAGGGGAAGCTGGCGATTTGGGGAAGATGAAGGCTGAAGAAAATGAGGGTTTTGAGCGGCGGGAATAATGAGGGTTTTAGCTGTGTGGCTTCTTTGAGAAGACATCTGCTCTTTTTATAGACCCAAGGCGACGCATTAATGAGTAAACGGATCATTTCAAACGTTCCATTGAATGCTTTATTCATTTCCCATAATGGATACTGTCTCTGATGGACCCGATAAAGTACTCAGGCGTCGGATCTGAAACAAAAAGACTTCTTTGTTTTGGAAACTGAAAGTGTAAAAGGACTAAAAAATTTTCAGTACTTTTCAGAGGACATTTTTCCTTTTTATACTTTGAACATTTTATTCGAAAAAATCATGTAACTCAATTTTTAACGTACTGGAGTGTTTCTAATTGGGTTATGGTTTTATCGAAATCGTGTTTTAGGCTAAAACTTCGATTCTAATCGAAGTGACAACCTGACCGAGTCCCAACTCTGGTCGAACTTTAGTTCTGATCGCGGCTCTGAAACTGATCGCGGAATCAGGGCAGGTCGCGGTGCTTTTCTCTTAAAAGTGATTTTGATCGCAGAACTAAAGTTTCCTGTGTATGAATGGTCGCGAACATAAAGTTCATGGCTATTTTCGCACAGAAGATGTGGAGAATATTTCATGAGAAATAAAGAACTTCTATTTCTTACATTCTTTACATACAAAAGGGATGCAGTCGATCAAAACATCGACTTGCTCCGAAAGAAGTTTACAAAGTTCTCCAAGGGACATGTTGTTGTCAGTAGGATTTACACTGGCAACTCCCAGGGAACTAGCAACTACCCTAAGTCTATCTATATCATCCCTAACAACAGACGCACTATTGTCCCTAATCAAGTCAGAGAGTTCTCGCTGTTGCTGAGCGAAGTCCCTCTCTCGACGGAAATGGTGCGCCTCTTCTCGGGATCGATCAAAACATTCTGCTAAACGCAGAATCTTCGAGGCCATCTCCTCGGTCTTCTTCTCCAGGGCATTCTTCTCTTCCAGAAGAGTCTGTCCGGAAGGAAGAGATGGAGCAGCAGAAGGCTGATCGCTAGAGCCTCCTACCTCCTGCATTTTTGCAAAAGTTAGTCATACTAATAAAAAATTATCAGCAAAAGGGGAGAAGAATTGTTACCTGTCCCGGTGCATAACCCGTTAATACACCCATCTTGGGAGGAAGATCATCATATGGTGGAAGAGCAACCTTCCCATCAGAAGATTGCTTCGCCAACCCAATATGGCGATCATTTGATCGAGGGATAGTCACCGCTTGCCGACCAGGATGTTGATCACCCAAAAGAATGGGAGAATTGAATGTGATGGGATCTTTCTCTAAAGATAAAGACCTAACTTGCCGAGAGACATGAACGGGAAGGGTCAAAGGAACTGAAGGAAGAAAGAAACTTGCTACATTCTTCACCTTTGTTCCACTAGAAGATCCTTCGTCAACCTTGGGTTTCTTCCTTAAGGGGGACAAGACTTCAATCTTTTGAGGCCTTTGTTCGACAATTTCCCCTTCATCGCTCTCAATCTCGATGATTTCATGATCTGCCATTGGGAGGAGTATGTGAAAAGGAAGGAGGCAGGATAACAAGAAAAGGACTTTAGGCGTGAAGGGAAATTGTGAAGCTTTACAAATCCAAGAACCTGGTATTTATAGCCGCCTAGGTGACGGTTTGCATTCCAGGCGCCTCGGGTTTCGTCAAAGCATTTACAATTTTACCTCGAGATAAAAACAATTCTACGGCGCTATCATTGCCCGTCACGTAATGTCAGAACCCGTCTTGGGAAACCAACCGTTTTCACTTAGTGCGCCACTAAGTGGAAAAATTGAAGAGTCAAGTTAAAAATCCAATGCATGGTTTTAAAATTCGAAATAAACACGTCTCTTCGTTTTCTTCGAATTTGGGGGCTAGCTGACGAGGATTGACACCCGGGTCACTTCTAATAAACTTTTGGTTCAAGACAGGTTCGAACCAGACATGTGTCTGGCGATGCGAACTCAAGTTACTTCTGAGGGGCATCATCATGAGGTCGCAAGCTTTACGCGATCAGGTCGCGGGTTTCGTGCGATCAGGCCGACAGCCTTGTGCGGTCAGAAGTTCATATGCTATACGCGGACTGTACGGAATATCTAAGATGTTGCGCGGTCAGCCCACACTCCGCGGTCAGCACATTCTCGACCAAGGTGCATAGAATTTATTCGGTTATCTTCATACCAGGATATTCCAGGCATCCCGAAGATTCCTCCACGTTGAAGACCAACCGTCAGAGGTTATTATATGCGGTTATTCATGATTAACACGTGTTAATAATCTCCGTGGAAGTTAATAGCGGTTCTTCAACAACTGCATCCAACTGTTTGATGCAGTTTTCTTCATATGACACCCTTTCGACCAATATAAAAAGGGGGCAAAGTACATCAAACGGGGGATCCAAGACATTTTTTCGGAAGAACAAAACTCCTAAGATAAGCGAGATACGAGAGATCTCGATCACTCAAACAGCCAAGACTACGGCTTAAATTAGACAACACTTACAAATCTCCTATAGCTTCTTTCTGTACACTTATATAGGGAAAACTTTCGTCTGTGAAAGTTTTTCTCCCGGCTAGTTTGTAAAGCTTTATCTCATATAGTGAAATCCTAACAGGACGTAGGGCTTTTACTCCCACCATCGAGGGCCCGAACCTGTATAAATCTCTTTGTGCTCCTGTTCACCATTGTTCAGCATACCTTTCCGGAGGGTCATCTTGAAAGGTCTCACAATTACAAATTCTGCATAAGTTCGGCTGAGGACCCTGAGTCCGAATCATCGACACCATGGACTGCACCATTGGATCTACGTGGACTGCAACATCCTCTTTCTACAAAGGTTCCTAGCGAATACCCCGGTAGGTTCTACAGAGGTTCCTAGCGAATGACCGGTCCTCTCCCGTCGTACCAACACAGAGAGTGACACAGGGGTTTATATAGGTTCGAGACTCAGTGGAGACCCTAGTCCTGTCGACGTGCTCCCAACAAGGGTCGGCTAAGGGAGCTCTCTCGTGGGGAGAGTGCTCTTAAGCACACCTATTCGTTTTTGTGTATTGTTGATAATGAATTGTTCTTAGCTACAAGAGAGGGGTACAAGGGCATATATAGGCCCAAAAGATGCAAATTACAAGACTACCCCGGCTGCGGCTGTCGGATCGAGGGGCATCAACGTCCTTCTGCTGGCAAGGGGGCTCTGATGCTTGACGGATGTCCTTGCTGATTCCCGAGGCGCTCCTCATGTGACCCCCACGTGACCATGCGCAGGAGGCCCCCATCACCGGGCAAATGGCGGCGCCTGGGATGGGTCATCGGGGGCCCTGTCACTAGGCAAATGGCGGCGCCCGGGACGCATTCACCGGGGGCCCTCATCCCCGGGCAAATGGTGGCTCCCGGGACTGATGCTTGACAGATGTCCTTGCCGATTCTCGAGGCGCTCCTCACGTGACCCCCACGTGACCATGCGTAGGGGGCCCCCATCACCAGGCAAATGGCGGCACCCGGGACGGGTCACCGAGGACCCTTGTCACCAGGCAGATGGTGGCACCCACGTGACCATGCACAGGGGGCCCCTGTCACCGGGCAAATGGCGGCGCCCATGGCGGCGCTCGGGACGGGTCACCGGGGCCTTCGTCCCCGGGCAGATGGCGGCGCCTGGGACGGACGGGTCACCGAGGGACCCTGGTCCCCGGGCAAATGGTGGTGCCCGGGACGGGTCACTGGGCAGATGGCGGCGCCCGGGATGGGTCACTGGGGACCCTGGTCCCGGGCAAATGGTCTTCGGGGCGCTTCTCACCGGGCCAATCGCGGCCCCCGGGACGTGGTCCTCGGGGCCCTTCTCACTGGGCCCGTGGCTGCGCCTAGGACATGGTCCCAGGGGCGTATCACCGGGACTGATCGAGCGGAGATTTCCTTCGACAGCAGCCCCCCATGCCCTCTGGGGACATGCCCTAAGTCCCCAGAGGGGATGGTTTACACCACTGGGAACATCTCCCCCGGAGGAGGTCTCTGGCGCTTGGTGACACTTCAGTTTTCGTGCCACGCATTCATGGTGGCAACGTCGCTAATCATGATGTCACGGGCCTCGATTAGCGTGTGCCCCCAGTCATGATGGCTTCGCGCAGTTTGAACATGGGTGCTTCGCTTCCCACGCGTATCTTCGGTTTGCGCGTGACGTTTGAAATGGGTGGCCCCAATTGATCCTGTGGGGCCATGTGTCCACACTTGGCCACTATAAGTAGGGCGTCGGGGGACCCGGAGAGCTCACATTCAAGCCTTAGCCTCGCACTTCTCACCAGTGCTCTGAGCCTCTCCTGAAAACCCAGCCCCCAGAAATTTCTCTCGGTAACCTAGCCCCTGGGAACTTAGCTCCCCGGAAACCATGTCTCCTAAAGGCAGCACCAAAGCTACCGATGTGCCCCTGGAGGAAGTCACTGCGGACTTCCTCTAGGCATCCAAGTTCACCTTGGTGGACTTGGGGTCCCTCGTGGAGCGAGGGGTTGTGAGACCCCCATTTGAGGATCACCTTGGTAACCACCCAGGTAGGTTACACACAGCAGGATGTCACATGAGCTCCAAACCACACAAGCATAGTAATAACATTAAACAAGTATCAGGCCAACATGGCCAATATTACATAGCCAAAGCACCAAAAATGGCGCTAAGTAGAGTTGATAGGAAAATAACTAGTTTATCAGAACCAGAATCGGTATCCAAGTACCGAACACACAACATAAAGCACAAGGCAACGACGAAAAGCTTGACTTCCATCCGCAGCGGGGTTGGAGTGGCTCCTCCCACATCTGACTTGACTTGGTGCGCAATCCTTCTAGAACGTGGGCTCGTCCGGGGCACTTCCATCTTCTGCCGGGAACTCATAACTGAAGGAATCGGGATCCTCGAATCCCTCTTCTACAGTTGGAAGTAAATGCAAGGGTGAGCACTTGGTGCTCAGCAACACTCATTCCGGGGATTATTGTAATTGTACTTATATGAGGGTGAAACATATGATTCAGGGGTTTTAGTTTCATATGGATAGAGATATATAGATTTCCAAGTCATTTGTTCAGTAAACAGTACTTTGTCATGAAAATAGTACTTTAAACATTAAACAGGTTTTCAATAAAAACATTAGATGTAGTGGTCTCCCATGAGTACTACTTTGTTAACCGCATTATGAAAACATTCCAAAACATTACTTGTGCTATAACCCATGGATAACATCCACTACGAAAAGACTCCTGAACCTGGGAGTACAGAGTATCTGATACTTCTTTTACACTTTGCAAAGGTGTACCTCTTTTTAAATCCACTGGTTCACTCGGCTTTCAAGTCGGATCAGCTCCATGTGACTTAAACACATGTGACAAGGCCGAGATCACACAACGCTTTTACAGTTCAGTATTAACAGTATCCCCGCCCAGTAAATAGACAATTAAGTCTCAAGTACTGTTGTGGGTCCTCCCCACTGCCTTACTTCCTAGCCTCTGGCTTATGTTCCCGCAAGACACATAGCCTTGGTCTGTGTCCACGCAAGACATATGACCGTTCAAGATTACAACCGCGCACGGCTTAATCTGAGGCGTAGGGCGCCTTCCTTCTTTCCACCTTTATCTCTCATCATTTTTCTGAACTCACATCACTCATGGCCGAACTGCGGCCCACCAGTTTCCACGCGAGAAACCAGACCGACAAACCATGCAGGGAACTGCTAATACCAAAAAGCTACTAAGTTGTGCCTGTCCCATACCAGGCAAGTGGTTGGTACGTTTACAATTCGCATAGAGACACAGCACAAGGTTCTCGTCCTTATGAACCAATAGTGAGGAACATTCACATTCCCTGGTGCGCACCGCACCCTCTCCATACAATCCAATCCTCACTACTGATCCCTTTTATCAGTTTTCTTGACAAAACGGTTTTCATTATAACTTCTCATGTATTTGACCATTTCAAGTTTAATGTGGATATTCAGTATATGAGTCCTAAGGTGACAAAAGCATATACATGAAGGTTCAATAACAAAAGGGGTTTCATGATCCGTTAGGTAATATCTACTCATGTCATTCAAACATAACTTGTATTTCAATTAAGCATGCACAGTAAGAAACACTGAATATACTTCATATGAAAATATTGGGTGAGACATGATCAAAGGAATGAGGCTTGCCTTGCAATGTGGGGTCTAAATACTCAGACGGATCTTCAAAGACTTCTTCCGCTCCTTCAGCTTCTGACTCTGCGGCAATCAGACAACACACAAACACATACCATAAGCATACAGAAAATAGTTTCTATAGAAAGTATTAAGTAAATAAGTCATGCATGCAGGGGAAAAGGTTAGGGCAAGGTCACAAGGGCTCTGGTTAAAGAAACGGCTAAAAAGGATTGAACGTCGAAGGGTCGACATTCAGTTCATGGCTTTGGCATAACTTCAAACTGATCTTAGGATGGTTTTCTGGAGAAGTGATAGTAGAGAAAGTTGTAGAACACAACTCCAGGAATCTAAAGGACAAGGTGGCATTTCAATTGCTCAACCAGAAGGGGTCAAACAAGGCTAATGCCAGTGGCTGACATGCACTGACATAGTGCTGGACATGGCCAGAAACTAGGGCATGGCTTAACTTTTGATCCAGGGCTCCAATTGATGCACCACTTTGTCTGGGAGGTAGGCATTACTGACAGGAACAATATACTCAACAGGCACAAGGGCTGAAAGTGGCCGGAGGGCGGCCAAATCCGGCGATGAACTGCGGTGGCCTGGACATGAACTGAGTTACTGGACAGTGATCTTGGCATAGGCATAACTCACAATCTAGGCAGATACAGGTGTCGAGCTAGTGGAAGAAATTGCTCAGGGAGGTGAGGCGAAGCTAAGGGACAAAGTTTCAGGGGCTAGATCGGCCGGGAACAAATTCCGGCGACCGGCGCTGGAGAAGATGACACTGGAGCTCGGGAATTTTTGATACAGGGCGAATGAGCTCAATTCCAAGCTTGGGGATGATCTCTAGGGCACAACAAGGCTACTGGAGGGGTTAATTTCATTGGAGATTGGCCGGAGGGGCTCGGCGACGAGGTCCGGCGAACTGCCGAGGTTCCAAAATGGGATTTCTTCGATTTGAGCTCAATTGGGGATTTTGATTCTACAGGCTTGCTCTACTAAGCTTACTGATCAACTTCTTCTACAGAATCGAGAGCTAATTTGGAGGGAATCGAACGGCATTGGGGGAACAGGGCAAATCGGGAATCCGGCGATCACCGGCGATGGGGATCGATCTGGTGCAATTGGCTGCTATGACACAGAGAGGGGAACGAGGGGAACTCACTGGTGAACTTGGATTGGAGAGAGGGGCTGTGGAATGGGCTAGCACCGTGAGCTCACTCACTGGCTCGCCGGAGAAGAAAGCGAAAACGGCGAGAAACTGGAAATTTGGCTAAGTCTTGAGGTTGTGCTTCTTCACAGCATTGAGGGGGGGGTTTAAATAGGCATGGGGACGGAGCTTGCGAGGGGAAACGCGACAGCGGTTGCTTGCGCCGGGGAGAAACTTGTCGGGCGCAGGCGCAACGACGGCGACGGCGACGTGATTTGCTTCAGGCGGTGCTGCAGCTTTGCCAGTTGCGTTGGAACTTCGTCCGGGACGGCGCAGATGTGGAGGCGACAGCGTAGCTCCGGCAATGACACGTACACACATGCAATTGCCACGGCAACGGGAGCGCGCGCGCGAAACGCTACTGGAGCGCGGCCGTTTATCCGCTGGGCGAGGCGATGCAACTGTGCTGGCACGTGCGCGGGAGGTGGCTCAGCTGCTCCCAACACAGGTGACAAGAAACGGTGGCCGGCGGCGAGCAAACACGGCGAAATCCACGGCGCTGCAACGGGCTCGTGCACTGGTCGAAAGCAACGACCAGGCGTTGGTCGAAAGGGCCTGAAAATAATATTTGGGCTGTTCTGTAATTCTGAAACTTGCTCCAGGGACTGTTCTGTGGGGAAAATTTGAATAGGACTTGGGCCTGTCTGCAAATTTGGAGATCTGAGGGTCCGATCTGAAATCTGATTTCGCAGCTAAGTTACAAAAGATTATTAGAACTTATCTGGCCAAAGTTTGGTAAGATCGGGCAAGATCTGAGGGGTTTCGACAAAATTGGGGAAAACAGTTTAGGGTAGAATAGGGTAATTAGGGTTTTAAAATGGCAAGGCTTGAAACTCAGCTTTAGGGTGAGATTTTGGAGATGGTCCCGAAGGGAAAAATGCTCTGAACAACATTTAGAAGGGAATGGCTGAAGCAGATTAGGGTTTGGGGTCCAGATGTGGATTTTGGCTATTTTAGGGTTTAGCAAAAACAGGGGTGTTACAGGGGTCCTCGAGGACAAGGACATTCGGATCCCGTCGAAGAAGGAGACCGTGCCTCGCCCCCAGGCCGAGGAGGTAGTCGTCTTCGAGGCCTTCATAGAGGCCGGCCTCCGGCTTCTGGTGCATCCCTTGCTGTGGGAGTTCCTTCGGGAATATGGGGTGGCGCTCAACCACCTAACACCCAACACCCTCGTCCGGATGGGCCTTTTCATTTGGTTGTGCGAGACGCCACCGGACGAGAGCCGACGCTCTGGCTGCTTCGGTACTTCTACAAGCCCTCGGCGAGGGGTTCGTACATGGTCAAGGGAGGGCCGAAGTCCTCCTTCGGGTCCATCATGATGCAGCTCCTATCGGCCGGGGTAGAGGAGTACGTGGTGGCGGCCTCCTGGGACCACTGGGGGGACTGGCTCCAGAGATGGTTCTATCTCTGGGTCCGGGACTCTAAGGTGACATACTCCCTGGCGCCCCCCTCCTACTGCCGCTCGTCTGCCCCCAAGCCCCCAGTCTGGACCGTCGAGGAGTTGAAGCTCCTCAGCAAGATGGTGGGCGTCCGGGCTCGGGGGTCCATGAGGGACCTTGCCGAGGAGCTAGTGCTCCTCAAGTTCTCCCCCTTCTCGCACTGGAAGAGGGGGATCGGGATGTGCCTGGGGCACTGGCCGCCGTAGAGGCCAGCGGCCCGACGTAAGTACCTGACAACCCTTATCCTTAGTCTTCAATATTTTGGGTAACATTTGTTCTTTGTAGTTCGCCCATATCCGGCCTCTCGGGAGAAGGCGGAGAACCTCCTTGGGAGGTACTATGCCGACGAGCACGAGTGCGTCGTGCGCGTCACTGGGAAGGGCCCTCCCCTTAACTTGGTGGCAGAAGCCTTCGGGCGGAAGCTACCGGCGAGAAAGCCCCTCCCCACCCACGGTTCCCACAAGCGGGGGAAGGAGGCCGCCGGGGGCCCCGAGCCAAAATGCGCTAAGGCGGGAAGGCCCCCACTACGGCCACGACGCCGAGCGCCGCGCCCGACAAGGCCCTTGACGAGACCCCCGGGTCGGGGCGCGCACAAGCTGCCCCGAGGCCCGGGGCAATGTCCCCCCGCCAAGAGGGGGAGCCCTCCCTCAACCCTGGGATAACGGGGGAGTTCATGCACCTCCTCGACGCGCCCACCAGATCGGGTGAGAAGGGGAGGGCGATTAGCAACGGGGGCGACTCCGACTAGGCGAACTACGCCCCCTCGCTTTCCCCGGTGATCACACCTCCAGCAGTTCCGGTGGCCATGCCCCCGGCGGTTCCAGAGCCAGGGAGCGTGGAGTGCCTGGAGGTACGGTTTGACTGGCCCCCTCTCCTCCGCGCTTCGACTAACCAGTGGATGAGGGGGCAAGCCCTTCGGTCGGGCCAGTGCAAGGGGCCTTCGGGGCTCCGCAGCCCGAGAGAAGCAAGGGGCTTCTCATCCAGCCCCAGGGCCGTGTTACCTCCGGGAGCTCATCCTCTGACTCCTCGGAGACCGAGTCTTCGGTGACCGGGGGCACGACCGGGACCGAACAGGTCCACATCACACCCGGGGACGGTTGGAGGGGGCCCATCGACTGGGATGGGTCCGGTGCCATTGGGAGGGAGACCCCCCTGCTATCCCCGGGCGAGGCTCGATGATTCATCGCGGGCCTTCAAACTCAGAAGGTCCAGTTCTACGTCCAACAGGCGACCATCCGCGAGCATTGCTCTGAGTTGGTCTTGCTCCACCTCCAGGTGAGTTCGCTTTCAAGTCGCCCGGTGGCTTTCCCCGGAGGTTGTCTAATCTTTTTGTTCGTAGGGGGCGGCCCTCTCCCAGGGCATCGAGGACCACTTTGAGGCGGCGTTGCAGGAGGCAGCGGATAAGGCTGCCTCCTCTTGCGCCGAGAGGGACGAAGCCCTGGGGGAGCTGGGTAGGGTCCGGGCCCAGCTCCTCGCCTCGGAGGACACCAATGCCCATCTCCGGAGGGAGGCAAAGGAAAAGGAGAGCGCCTACCGGGAGCTCGAGGACTCCAGGTCCTGGGCAATTGTAGGCGCAGGCCGCTCGGTCCGGGAGGTGGCTTCGGCGTGCCCCCGACCACGTTCACGGAGGCTATGTGCTTTCTCAACGCGCAAGTTTCTGTGATCCTAGAGGCCGCTAACACACGGGCCTGGGGCCGGGCGGTGCCGGTGGTGGCTACAGCCGCGGCCCTTGTGGAGCACCAGGGGATCGGAGCTCGGACGATTGGAGGCCGGCTCCCTCAACGCTTCCCCAACTTCTTCGAGCTGCAGTGGCGGGAGTTGGAGGAGTCGGCGGGGGGCTTCTATGACCGGATCATTGGGCTCAGTTCCCTGCTTCGGCGCCCCCGAGGGCGGACACACCGACGGCGGGAGTGGCCTCCCAGGGGAAACGACAATGAGCAAGTATGAATCTCTCCCCTGGGCCTTTAGATAGGTTCTTTTTGTTTTGCTAGGATTTTTGGCTCAATGAATGAAATGATTATTTTGCTAAGTCTTGATTTGTCATGAGCAGGTCCCCCGGGAGCTTGCTCCTCGGGGAGGGTTTCCGAGACTTGAAAGCCTTAACTCAGGGGGTCCTCGGTGGCACGGGTGCTCGCTTCCGAGACGGGACTTCCGGGCCCCGGGGACATAACCCGGGGGATGCCCAAGTGGCCTTAGCTTTGCTAAGTCTTGCCACCGGGGGGGCGTGGTGAGGGTGCTTCCCTGGAGCTGATCTGGTTGAGCTGGCTCCCAGAGTGGCACCTGGATAACTTCGACAATAGCCGCGCTGAGTTGTCCCCTCCGAGACCGGGCTACCAGAGGGTCCCCCTGCTTAAGATACGCCCTCCAGCTGGCTATGAGTATTAGCCCGAGGGCTTGCTTCAAGAAGCCCAGAGGCACATAAGGAGCTTGTACCGGGACCTTTCCTGGGAACTATCACAAGGCCTCCGAGAGTACTAGGTGTTGCCACCTCCTGGAGGGGGTTGTCTTCCAGAGTACTTTCCCGCGGGAGCTTAATTCCCCGGATTGTATCTTGTATTTCCCCAAGGCTTGTCGTCCCCAGTACATCTTGGCCCACCGGGGGGGTTGTCCCCCAGTTAAATGTTGTATCAATACCCACCGGGGAGAATGTCCCCTGGTTAAATGTATCAATAAAGCTATCTGAGTTTGCTTGTTCCTTGAACTTTCTTGTCTTCGAAATTTTCCAAAAATATTCACCTATCCGGGCACGAGTTATGTAACATCCCAAATTTTGCTACCTCTTTAGCTTGCCAGTCAGCATATCTTCATTGGATGCTCGGATGTCTCAACCCCACTTTTGATCCCTTATCTCAGAATTATGATCTTCGGTATGCCACTACCTTAATTTGAAAAGTTGGTAGCTAAACTCCACCTTTCAGACCATTTTCGCCTTTTAGTCCAAAAGTATCACAGATCAGTTCTT
This sequence comes from Pharus latifolius, assembly GCA_019359835.1. Lineage (NCBI taxonomy): Eukaryota > Viridiplantae > Streptophyta > Magnoliopsida > Poales > Poaceae > Pharus > Pharus latifolius. The sequence goes on from CM033325.1 coordinate 39,909,215, forward strand.
TTCAAATTTGTCAGAAGCCCAAAAAGATTAAAAGTCTCAGACCACCTCCAAAATCTGATCTAATTCAGTGAATATCCCCCCTTTACTTTTCTGAACATTTTTCCCTTCTGGAAGAATTCCAAAATCTCAACCGAAACCCTAGTTTCAGCCTCGCCAAAGTATTCAAAACCCTAATTACCCTGTTTACCCTAATTACTCTGTTTTCAATTTTTGTCAAAACCACCAAATCTTATCGTATCTTACCATTTTTCTTGCTAGATGAGTCCAAGTGATTTAGTAACACTCATCTGCAAAATCAGATCTCAGAACAGCCCTCCAGATCCCCAGATTCGCAAACAGGTCCAAGTTCCCGAACTAAATCCTTGCAGATGAGTCCAAATCTTCGCAGATCAGTCCCTAGCCCCTTTTTCGACCTCGACCAGGGCTGAACCCGTTGCGACAACGACCAGGCACCGTTCGACCGTGCCCCGTCACCTCGCCTCGCCGCAAAGCTCACCGCCGGCGAAGCTCCCACGCTGCCACCACCACCGCCACATAGCCACCACATGTGAGCACCCGTGCCGCCACCGTAGAGCCACCTCAACCGCGCCTGTGCCGTGATTTCCCCCCGCGCGCGCATGCTCCAGCAGCAGCAAACCAACACCACGTTGCAGCCATGCTGAAGCCAGCCACCCCGTCGCCCTGCTCCAGCCGGATTTGGCGCGATCTTCTCCTCTGGAAGAGTCACTGCCGCGTCCCAACACCATGCACGCTGTCTCGATCCTGCCTTCGGCGCCAGTCACGCGTATCCTGTTTGATCCGCTTCAACACTCGAGAGCCCAGCCATTGCCTATATAAGCTCCCCCTCGCCCAGAGTTCCTTCACACCACTCCAGCAGCCACAAAGCTTCAATTGCCGCGTTCATCTTCTTACCCGATGAGCTACCTGAGGAGCTCTCATCGCCAGCTCAAGCCACTACCTCCCTCTCCAATCCAAGTTCACCAGTAAGCCCCCCTCGTCCTCCTCTCTGTATCATAGCACTTAATTGGACCCCGGCGAACCCTAGTGCCGGCGATCACCGGATCTCCCCTTTTCCCCTGTTCCTCCAATGCTGAGTGATTTAAACCGAATTGGCCTTCGTGCTAGTAGAACAAAGTGACCAATGAGCTAAGTAGAGTAAGACTGTAAAATCAAAACCTTCAGTTTTGCCCAGATCGAAGAACCCCCAAATTGGAATTTCATTTGTTCACTGGAGCTCGTCGCCAAGCTTCTCTGGTAATCTTCTATCCTATTTAACCACTCCAGTAGCTTCCAGATACACCCCAGCTACTCCACAAGCTTGGAATTGAGCTCAGATACTTTAAATCAAAAACTCCCAATTTCTGTGTCTTCGTCTCCAACACAGTTCACCGGAGTTTGCTTCCCGGCCGATCCAGCCAAGACCACCTTGTCTCTTAGCTTGGCCTCAATCCCCTGAGCATTTCCTTCCACTAGCTCGACATCTGAATCTGCCCAGTTCATGAGATATGGTCTTGCCAAATTTCTGTCCAGAACTGTGTCTGTGCCGTGTCGCCACCGCAGTTCATCGCCGTCGTTCATCGCCGTCCGGCCATCTTTTGCCTTGAAAACACTTGCATTGTATTCCTGGCATCTTCACCTATCTCCTAGACATAGTTGGTGAAGTTTCCGAAGTCCAGAATCAAATCTAATGCTTTGCCCTAGTTTTTGACATTGTCAGTCCAATGTCAGTGCATGTCAGCCACTGACATTAGCCTTGTTTATCATCTTCTGATTGAGCAATTGAAGTACCACTTTGTCTACTAAGTTCCTGGAGCCATTTTCTACAACTTTCTCTACTGTCACATTTCCAGAAAACCCACCTAGAGCTGACTTAAGGCTATGTCTAGCCGTGGACCGAATGTCGGCCTTTTGACGTTCCAAGTCCTTTTGAGCCCATCTCTTCAATCAGCACCCAAGTGACTTTGTCCAAACCTTTCCCCTTGCATGCATGATATATTTACTTATTATTTTCTATTGCAACTATTTTTGTATGCTTATATATAGATATAGTGTGTGTGTGTGTGTGTGTGTGTGTATTATTTGTATCCGGCGTGGAACCAGAGGTTGAAGGAGTGGAAGAGATCTTCGAAGAATCGTCTGAGCAACTAGACCCCTCACTACAAGGCAAGTCTCAATCCCTTGATCATGTCTCGCCTAATATTTTGAAAATGAAGTATGTTGGTTGTTTTCAAGTATATGCATGCCTTACATTCAAATGAGAGTTATGTTCAAATAAAGTGGTTAGATATGACATAAATAATTGTGAAGCCCCTTTTGTGATTGAATATCCATGCACCCTTGTCACCCTAGGACACATGCTTAGGCTATGCTTATTCTCAAGATTATATGTTAAATGCTAAATGGTCACATGTGTGAAAAGTATGTTTGAAAACCCCTTTTTGTGAAAGAAAATGTGAATTAGAATTGGTAGTGAGGATGGGTTGATTGGTTGGCTGCTGTGTGCGCATTGGGTTTGTGAATGTCTCCTCACTATTAATTCATAAGGACAAGAACCTTGTGTTGTGTCTCTATGCGGCATGAAAAACGTACCAACCACTTGTTTGGTATGGGACAGGCACAACTTAGTAGCTTTCTTGGTATTATCAGTTCCCTGCATGGTTTGTAGGTCCGGTTTCTCGTGTGGAAACTGGTGGGCCACAGAGGGCCATGAGTGGTGTGAGATCAGAAAAATTATGAGAGGAAAAGGTGGAAAGAAGGAAGTCGCCCTACGCCTGATTAAGTCGTGCGCGACTGTAATCAAGAGGTCATATGTCTTGCGAGGACACAGACCAAGGCTAGGAAGTAAGGCAATGGGGAGGGCCCACAACGGTACTTGAGACTTAACTGTCTATTTACCGGGCAGGGATGCTGTTAATACTAGACTGCAAAAGCGTTGTGCGAGCTCGACCTTGTCACATGCGTAAAAGTCGCATGGAGCTGATCTAACTTGAAAGTCGAGTGAAGAAGTGGATTTAAAAAGAGGTACACCTTTGCAAAGTATAAGAAAAGTATCAGATACTCTATACTCCCAGGTCATGGAGTATGTTCGCGGTGGATTTATCCATGTGGTTCAGCACAAGTAATATTTGGAATGTTTTAAATAAAGTGGGTTGATAAAAGTGATGACTCATGGAAGACCATCACACATAATTATTTCTAAAAGTATAAGTTAAGTTTTCAAAGTATTGCTTTTGAAACTAAAAGCTTTTCTTAATACTTTTAGAGTGAAAATCTATTCTATTTGTACATATAAAGCCAAGGCCCCTTTCCTTGAGAACCCCTCATCTATGTACCTGCATTCTCATAACGAGATTTGCTGAGCATCGTGTAAAAACATGCTCACCCTTGCCTTTACACACAAATTCAGAAGAAAGGATTTGAGGATCCTGATTCCTTTGGCCTTGAGCACCAAGAAAAGGAAGGAACCTTTCCAGAAGATTTGAGCTTCTAGGAGGGTCATGCGCCAAGTTGAGTCCAATGTGGCAAAGGCCCGAGCCGAACCGCTGCAGAAGGAAGTGAAGACCTCTATTGTTGCTTTTTGTGTTGTTTTCTGCGTTCGGTACCTTGATACCGATTCTTGATTTTGAAAAACTCTCTACTTTTGTATCAACTTTAATTAATGCCATCCTTGGCATTATGATATTGTAATAGAGGTCCTCGTGACCTTGTACTTGTTTTATCTACTTGCTTTACTGTTTAAAAGTAAATCTTGTTATTGTGAACTTGTGATGTACCTTTCTGAGTGCAACCCACCTAGGCGGTTGCCATCGGATTCCTCAAATGAGGGTCCCACAAGTTACCCCCCCACAGCAGGGTGCAGCTAGGCTCTAGGTGCTGTGAGTAAGGAACGAAGAGCCACGGACGTTAAAAATCACTGGGGTTACGAAACCCCCAATCCAAATTTCTGAGCTGCGATCGTGGATTTTCCTGAAGGATTCCAAAACTTGGTCGAGGGGTTTCAAGGACCCCATGCGAAATTCCCCCGATCACTGTGAGAACGGGGAGCTGGGTAAAGGAAGTTCCCGATCGAGACGATTCCGGAGGCTGGTGTAAATTTCGCCCGGTCGCCGTGAGAACAGGGAGCCAGGTAAAGGGCCTCCGGGAGGAAACTTTTCGGAGATCCCGGGGAAAAATCCCCCGGGCGCCGTGAGAACGAGGAGCCGGGAAAAGGGCCTCCAGGAGGGAACTTTCTCGAGAACCCGGTGAGAAATCCCCCGGTCACCGCAAGAATGGGGAGCCGGGTAAATAATTTTTAAGAAAACAAGAATTCCGTGTCTCACTGAGGAGACAATTTGCTCCCAGGAGAAGGATAAGCCCGATGACAGGTCTGAGTGTTTGACGGGGGACTAGTCTCTCAAATTGACTCGTTACTGCAGTCCTTGAGAACTGGGTTGCCGCTTACCCTCTCAGTCCATGAGGGATGATTGTAAGCTGCCCTACGGGAGCGGGAGTCCCGTCATAGGGGCTTTTAGGCTGTGATAGCCTACATCCTCATGGAGAGGGCATCGTCTTAGGAGACGGTAAGGCAAGAATCTGCAGTAAGCTCGAGTTGGAGAAAAAACCATTCGCATTGATAGAGATTGAAATACAATGCCTCCCCCCACAAAACTACTGTGGGGGAGGGAACAGTGAATACAACGCCTCCCCCCGCGTAATCGCGGCGGGGGAGGGAGTGATGAATATAGTGCCTCCCACTGCGAAGTCGCGACGGGGGAGGGAGTAAGCCCGGAGGCTAGATATAGAACTTGCGAAGCAAGCCTACATTCCATGTATGCTTCAATTCTTGATCTTGGAGGTTGGAGAGCTTATAAGCCCCCAAGCCCAGGACCCCAGAGATCTTGTAGGGGCCTTCCCACTTGGGGAAAAGTTTGCCCTGGGCTTGGGGGTCAGTCATGCGCTTGAGGACAAGGTCCCCGAGGCGGAAAGCTCTCGCCCGGATGAGCTAATTGTATGCGCGTGCCATTTCACGCTCGTATATGGTGTGGCGAAGGAGCACTCGGTCACGCTCCTCCTCAACGAGGTCGACTTCTAGCCGCTGGTTTGCTTCGTTGGCCTGGTACACTGTGGTCGTAGCTCCATCTAAGAGCTCAACCTACAGCGACCGAAAGCTAATCTCCGAGGGGAGAACTACTTCAGCCCCGTACACGAGTGAAAGGGGCGTGTGCCCCGTCACCCAGCTCGGGTTCATGCGCATGGAATAGAGGAGGCTCGGAAGCTCCTCTGCCGAAGCGCCCCTCCTGGAGGTGGCCTGCTCGAGTCACCGGTGTAACCCCTGTAGGATCACGCCGTTGACCCTTTCGATGGCTCCGTTGCTCTGGGGGTGAGCTACAGAGGCGAAGTGGAGGATAGCCCCCAAGCCTTCGCAGAATTCCCGGAAGTACGTGGAGTCGAATTGGGTCCCATTGTCGAGAGTGATTTCCCAGGGGACCCCAAAGCGACACACGATGTTCTTCCAGAAAAACCGTTGTACTACTTCGGAGGTGATGCTGGCCAAGGGCCCAACCTCCACCCACTTGGAGAAGTAGTCCACTGCGACCACTGCATACTTGTAGCCCCCGGGCGCCGGGGGGAAAGGACCTAGGGGATCCATCCCCCAGCGCGCGAAGGGCCAAGTGATGGGGATGGTTTGTAGCGCTGTGGAGGGCACATTGAAGCCCTTTGCCATCTTTTGGTAGGCCTCGCACGTGGAGACAAGATCTCGCACGTCGCGGACCACTGTGGGCCAATAGAAGCCCTGGCGAATAACTTTTGCCGCGACAATGCGTGGAGCCAGTGAGATCCATAGCTCCCCGAGTGGATGTCCTCGAGGAGTTGAAGTCTTTCTGCCCGTAGGAGGCAGTGGAGCAGGGCAGAGGCCCCCCGCTTGTAGAGTTTCCCCTCTAGTAAGAGGTATGCCTGTGCCTTGGCATGGAGGCGTTTCGCCTCGGTCTCACTGGGAGGGTTCCCCTCCCCCCTTATAAAGGAGATGAGGGGATCCATCGAGGACACTGCTTGGGCGATTTCAGAGACCTCTGGGGCACGGGACTCATAATCCATGTCCGGAGAGAGCATCGAGGGCTTCGCAATGATTTCTAGGAAGGCACCCTCGGGGAGAGGTTCCCGGGCGATAGCCGCACGGGCCAAGGCGTCGGCCCGGTCATTGTCCCTCCAGGGGATATGCTGGGACTCCAAACCCTCAAAGTGCTTCTCCATCTTGCGCACCTCCCCTATATACAGGCTTAGGTTCGCGTCATGGCACAAGTAAGACTTGTCCATTTGGCAAAACACCAGCTGGGAATCTCCTTTGATGAGGAGGCGACGGATCCTCAGGGAGCGCGCGAGGCGCAGCCCCAGGAGTAGGATCTCGTACTTGGCGATGTTGTTCGTAGCGAGGAACTCAAGCCTTGTTGCATACTCCAGCGCCCTCCCCTCGGGGCTTCGGAGGACTACCATGGTCGTCACGCCGGGCTAGCTTGGGGAGACTCTCCCCCTCCATCCCAGACAAGGGGGTCCATTCCACCACAAAGTCAACGAGGACCTGTGACTTGATGGCGGAATGACCCAGGAGGGAGAGGTAGAAGGGAGCGAGCTCAGTTCCCCACTTACCGATCCGGCCGGTGGCTTCTTTATTCCACAGCACCTCCCCAAAGGGGAGAGATGACTGGACCGTGATCGGGTGCCCCAGGAAGTAGTGACAGAGCTTCCTCGATGCCATGAGGAGGGCGTAGCAAACCTTCTCCATCTCTGTGTACTGTGTCTTAGGCCCTTGGAGGGCTTCGCTCACATAGTACACGGGGAGCTACTATCCGTCCTGCTCCTTCACTAGCACAGCACTTACAGCGACCGGGGTCGTGGTGAGGTAGAGGAGCAGAGGTTCTCCCAGAGATGGGCTCACGAGCATTGGGGGGCTCGTGAGATACTTCTTCAAGTCGTTGAAGGCTGCTTGGGCCTCGGGGGTCCACCAGAACCCCTCAAGGCCACGAATGATCTTGAAAAATTGGAGGTTGCATTCCCCCGACTGCAAGACGAAGCGGCTTAGCATGGCCATGTGGCCGGTAAGCCATTGTACGTCTTTGATGGAGCGCGGGGGAGGCATGTCCATCAGGGCCCGAATCTTTTCGGGGTTGGCCTGTATGCCCCGCTGGGACATGCAGAAGCCAAGCAACTTTCCCCCGCGCACGCTGAAGGTCCACTTCTCTGGGTTGAGCTTCAACCCATACTCGCGGAGATTGTGGAAGGTCTCCGCTAGGTCGTCGAGGTGGGCAGCCGCACGGAGACTTTTGACGACCGCATCGTCGACTTAGACTTCGACATTGCGACTGATTTGGTCCTTAAGGACCAGTGACATGAGCCACTGGAATGTTGCCCCAACGTTCTTCAGCCCAAAGGGCATGCGGACGTAGCAGAAAGTGCCGAGGGGAGTTATGAAACTCGTCTTTTCCTCGTCCCCTTTCGCCATCCGAACTTGGTGATAGCCCAAATACGCGTCCAAGAAGCTCATAAGCTCGCACCCCGCGGTCGAATCAACCAGCTGGTCAATCCACGGGAGTGGGAAGTCATCTTTTGGACAAGCCTTGTTGAGGTCGATGAAGTCAACACTCATCCTCCACTTGCCATTTGACTTCTTCACGAGGACAGGTTTTGTCAGCCACTCAGGGTGCAAGACCTCCCGAATGAACCCTGCCTCTCGGAGCTTGACAATTTCCACCTTGATGGCCTCTTGGCTCTCAAGGGAGAGCTTCCTCAGCTTCTGCTTGACCGAGGGGCGGCAGGGCGTTACGGCGAGCTTATGCTCGATGACGTCCCGAGCGACACCTCGCATGTCGGTGGGCTTCCATGCGAAGACGTCAGAGTTTTTATGTAAGAAGGCCGCGAGTTGCTCCGCGTGCTCTTCAGAGAGGTCCGCCCCGATCTTGACGGTCCTGCCCCCGTCATCTGGGGACAACGGGACCTTTCGGAGGTCCCCCTCCTAGCGCGGTTTGGGGGGAGACCTCCCGGAGGGGACGGCCGTGGTGTCCGGCGCCGGGGAAGAGTTCTCTCCCCCCTCGGCATTGATCACGTTGACACTCTCGATTGCTGCGGTGGCGCGTTCGTAAACAGCGCGGGCCACATCCTGGTCACCTCGGGCGGTGATCACGCCGCGAGGCCCGGGGAACTTTACACAGAGGTAGTTCTGGTGGATCGTGGCCCCTAGACGGTTGATAGTGGTCCTCCCCATGATGGCGTTGTACGAAGAGGGGAGGTCCACCATGTCAAACCAGACTAGCTCGGTCCAGTAGTTGTCCGGGGAGCCGAAGGTCATAGGGAGGTCGACCTTCCCCATCCGGTAGATGGTCTTCCCGGGGAAGAAGCCTTGCAAGGGCCCGGCTGCGGATTGCAGCAGCTTTTCGTCGACTTGCATTTCCCTGAATGCCTTCAGGTACAGAATGTCGGCAGAACTACCGCCGTCGACGAGGATGTGTGCCAGCTGAAAATTGTAGACGGTGGCTGAGACGATGAGCGCATCGTCATGGGGGAAGCGAACCCCGCGCACATCTTCCGCTGTAAAGGTGAGGGGGACGTCAGACCACTTTGGTGGCCGAGACGTGTGTAGCACCCCCACAACTTTTACCTTCTGCGCATACTCCTTGCGTTGGCGCTTGGAGTCTCGCCCTGAGGAAAATCCCCCTGTAATGACGTTTACATGCCTTTGGGAGGTTTGGAAGGGGAGCTCTTCGGTTGAGCCCCCTTCTCGCTCATGTCCTTGCTGCTCCCCCAAAGGGGCAGGAAGAGCCGGCTGAGGGGACAAGGAGGCAGGACTCCCTCCCCCCTACCCACGCTGGTCGAGGAATGCGGCAAAGTACTGAAGAAGCGGTGGAAATTCCAGGTAGTGTGGGTATTGGACTTGTGGAAGGTGCACCACAAGCCGGTTGTGCCCTCCTTGCCTCCCGTCGTGGGGCCTTCCCGGCCGGGGGATGGCTGTCCCCCCCCAGGGCCTTTTGGCTTGGGGAAGGGGTGGTTGCCCTTGGGGGCATCGCGTGAGCCGCCTTCGCTCTCGAGGAAAAAGGTGTCCCGAGCCCGTAGTTTGCTGCGGTTGTCCCTTTTGGGACGCTTGAGGGGGTCCCTAGCTTCCTGGTCGGCGGGGGCAAGGGCCCCCTGGTTTTTCTTCCAAAGGTCATCCTACTCCGCCTGAGCATATTTCTCAAGCATGGTGAAGAGCTCGTCGGCGGAGGAGGGGCAGCTCCGGGAGAGTTTCCGATGGAGCTCCCCCGGGAGGATCCCGCTCTTGCACACCTCGATGACTGTGGAGTCGGGGACGTGAGCCACTTTGCTCTTGACCTGAGTAAAGCGCCTGAAGAAGCTGCGGATGGTCTCCCCCGCCCTCTGCCGAATGGTGTAGAGCTGGGACGAGTCCAGGGGATGCACATAGTTCCCCTGGAAGTTTGTGCAGAATTCGCACTTGAGCTGCGCGAAGGATTTGATGGAACCGGCTTTCAGGTTGTAAAATCATGAGCGGGCTATTCCAATGAGGTAGAGGGGGAAGACGTTGCACTGCACTGTCTCATCCCCCCCAGCCGTTGAAATGGCCGTGGAGTACACATGTACGAACTCATAAGGATCGGCCTCACCATTGTAGTGCTCGATGTGTGGTGGGTGGTATGGTCGCGGCCAGCGGATGCATCGGAGTCGACGGCACAGCGGTTGGTTGGCCCCCTCCACCTCCCGGGGGGAGTCCTGGTCGCTGTCCCCTTTAACGGGGGATGCGCGTTTGTTGTCGGAGTCGGGGAGGGGTCCAAGCGGTTCACCAGTGCAATGATAGCGCCTCTTCTCCTCCGGGTTGGTCAAACTAACCTCCTAGACATTCGAGTACCCCCCGGTGGTAGCAATTGCTTCTTCGGTGGGACTCTTCCCCAGGTTAGGACTGGAGCATGGCTCCCCGCTGCTGCGAACTAGGGGGAGCTTTGATCGGTAGCGACAGGGAGCCTCCCTAGATTTCGTGGTACGCATTCGCTCGGCCTCCTCATGTGTAAAGCGGACCTGATCCGCTGGGGGAGCCCTTGGGGGCGGCTCCATGGGAGTAGGGAGCTCATGCACGACGATCGCTGGCCCAGAGGGTGCTGCCGGGGCATGGGCGGGACCAGCCGCTGGGCAGGCCCCTGGAGTGACTTTCGGAACTAGTGAGGGGGCTCCCTCACGGGGGAGATCCCTCGGTGGTGTAGGGGCCGTCCCGGGCGTAATGGGTCACATTCTCCCGGGGACCGCCTCTAGCGCAGTGGACGCGACTGGCGGGGCGGGGCCGGCACCCGGCGCGAGGAAAGCTCCCGGCGTGGGTTCCTGGCGCGAGATGTGCCCCCGGTCCCGGGAAGGTTCTCGGCACGAAATAAGACCCCGACATCAAGAAAGCTCCGGGCATGGGGTAAGCCCCTGGTGCGAGGAATGCTCCCGGTGTGGGGAAGGCTCCCGGCGCGGGAAACACTTGGGATGACGGGCCTACTGGGGGTACGTAGCCCCCGGCGGGGTCATAGGTCCTGGTGACGGCCGAGCCTCTGGGAATCTGGGGGGCTACCGGGTGCCCCATTAATGGGGGCAAGGCCCCCATGAGTGGGAACTATGACGGATAGACAGGGGCTGGCGGCCGCACCAAGACGCGGTGCAGCTCATCCATGGTGCGCTGGGCGCGGAGTTGGCCCTCGACAAGAGCTTCGACCAATGTGTCTCTGGGAACCGGAGGCGCAGTCGGGGGGACGCTAGTCCCCGCTGAGGTGGCCGCGGTCACCAGGCTGGATCCGGAAGCCTGTCTACCGGAAGTAACCGGAAGGGTGAGAGGTGATACCTCGGTTTCGCTGTGTCCGATCGAAAGCGCCGGGGCGGCAGTGTCTCGAGGGGGTGGCACCGGGTCACTGGGACCGGCGTCACTGGGTAGGGCGCGAGCCCTCATTCTTGGGGGAGCCATGGCGATTTGTCACGAAGTCCCCACGAACGGCGCCAACGGTCATGGTATTGCGAATACCCCGACAGGTTCTATAGAGGTTCCTAGCAAATGAAAGGAGACGTGAGCTAACCGCGTGACCGGTCCTCTCCCGTCGTACCAACACAAAGAGTGAAACAGGGGTTTATACAGGTTCGGGCCTCAGTGGATACCCTAGTCCTGTCGACGTACTCCCAACAAGGGTCGGCTAAGGGAGCTCTCTCGTGGGGAGAGTGCTCCTAAGCACGCCTATTCGTTTTTGTGTATTGATGATAATAAATTGTTCTTAGTTACAAGAGAGGGGTACAAGGGCATATATAGGCTCAAAAGATGCAAATTACAAGACTACCCCGGCTGCGGCCAGTGGATCGAGGGGCATCAACATCCTTCTGTTGGCCAAGGGGCTCGGATGCTTGACAAGTGTCCTTGCCGATTCCCGAGGCGCTCCTTACGTGACCCCCACGTGACCTTGCACAAGGGGCCCCCGTCACCGGGCAAATGGTGGCCCCCAGGACGGGTCACCGGGGGCCCTCATCCCCAGGCAAATGGTCCCCAGGGCGCTTCTCACTGGGCCAGTGGCGGCCTCCGGGACGTGGTCCCCAAGGCTCTTCTCACCATGCCCGTGGCGGCACCTGGGACGTGGTCCCCGGAGCGTATCACCAAGACTGATCAGGCGAAGATTTCCCTCGACACTTTCACTACCTCATCTTCCACAACATCTACCAACTTGAATTACAACCACAAACGGTAATCTGTATCTCTCTCCATACATTGAGGACAATGTCTGATTTAGTTTGGGGGTGTTCACTTAACCGTTTGCTTAGTTTGATTAGCTTGGGGGATGTTCACTTCACCATATATTTACTCTTCAACACATCATTACTCCACCACATTCCATCATAAACTGAAAAATAACAAGAGATTTATCACCTGGAATGCCTGGTTTTGAAGATGATCTTTAATCAATTATATTATTATTCTATCACATCTTCGCATATGATCCATTGAACTTAGCTTTCTTAAAAATTTCCATTGCTTATGTTTAGTTTTATCTTAAATTGAGCATTAAAGCTTGAACTTATCTATTAAATTGTACTCGACTTCTTCCAAATTGAAGATTTCTAATAAAACCAATTTTTGGAATTAACTTTCTTATATTACTTTTTATGCCTAGATTGCTAATTGTCCTTCTTTTTAAAAATAAAAAAATGTGTAAGAGTAAAGTATAATCGACCCATTGGGGGGGCGGTGGTGAATCGTCAACCAGCTGGGGAAGGGAAGATTTACTAAACTTATGCACACAAAAATATTTTCAATAAAATGGTTGTTTAAGCTGCAGCTTTGTCTAATCTTGTGTAATGTATATGTGACCCGCTGGGGGGAGGCAGTGGTGAATCGTCAACCAGCTGGTGAAGGGAAGGTATACGGAGCATTGAGGTTTCTCATAGGGGCTTAGGAAACCGACAAAACTGTCTTTCTATAAGTGCACTTAAGTAAGCATCTTCAATTGTGTCTCCTCTCGCCGCGAAGAAATGATCCAGTAAAAACATTCTGGCCAAGAGCACGGAAAAGTTGAAGAAGAAAAAAAAAGAGAATCTAGCAACTTTGTATAGATCATAGCATAACGAGTGTTTTCTTTGCATGGTTTATTCTAAATCCTATATGAAAGAAGATTGTTAAGACAATTTAATTTATTAAGATCTCTCTTTTCTAAGGTTGAAATTCGATAATCTTAATGTATGCATTTGGAAAGTTTAAATCACTAATATCAATTGCCTCATATGCATAGATGTATTGTGAATATTCGGAAGATTGTTTATTGAAAATCAGATAAACCAAGGCATCTCAATTTTTGGAAAATCTTTCACATTCTTTCCTTGAGGACAAGCAAAATGCTAGCTTGGGGGAATTTGATAAGTGCTAACATGGTAGCACTTTTACCGTAGGTTTAGTATTAAAAACATGAAAAATCATGCTTAAAACTCCTATGATGTGACATTTTAGGGCAAGATTTAATTATTTTCACAAATTGCTTTCATTGTATTCATCATATTTCAGGGATCAAATCCTCCAAATTTGAAGCAATTTCGACCACATTTGGGCCTCCAACGACCAAGAGAACCATCTAAAGAAGCAAAAGAGTCCTAGTCGAACTCAAATTGGTGGGTAAAAGATCCAATCGTATGAAACCGGGCGAAAAAAAGGATTTTTACTCGGAAAGAACTCTTGCTCGCAAAAGAAGACCTGGTCGCAGTCGAAGAAGATTCCCGCTCGGTACCGGTCGCGCCACGTGTCTGGCCGTCATTGCGCCACATGTCCCGGTCATGATCGATTCGATTTCGGCCACGACGCTTGTGTGGCTGAGATTGCACCACGTGTCCTGGGTGTGTTCGAATTGGATTCCTCGGCACGGTTTTGATCCAATTTTGATCCAAATTGGTGGTGATTGGGCCAATTTGAAGTGGGTTTGATCCAACTGGTCGTTTGTGGCCGTTTTGATCCGATTTTGACTCAAACTGGTCGAGTTTGGTCGGTTTTAAGTCGTATTGGATCAGAACTGGTCAAATATAGTCGGTTTTGACTCAGATTTATCCGTTCTAGCACCGTTTGAAAGCAGACTTCGTCGCCTGCACATCAAGGAGTTATTTTTGGATACGTTTTCCTATGTACTATAAATAGAGATGCTTTTGGCTCAATTAATCATGCTTCCTTATGGTTTTTATGCCTTTTTTACATACTAGCCATTAGGTCTTAGTTTAGTTTTAATTTAGAAGAGCCCCCTTCTCTATTTTATTACTTTTGTAAGCCGACAAGCACATCAACTTCAGTTTTCAAGCAATCAAATAAGTTTTTATTTATTTCTTATTGTTATTTCTGCATTGTTATGGCTTTTGGCGAGTAGATCACCTCTAGGGTTAGGGATGACCTAATCCTGAAGGCGTGATTCTTCCTCGGTCTTTATTTCAAGTTTTGGAGTAATTTCATGATGTTTTCTTCCTCCAAACCCAAAATTCTTGTTTCGACAACAGACGTAATAGTTGAGTCTTAACAAGAATTTAGGGGAGTTCTTGTGTTCTTAGTGCTTTGACGTGGAACCCTAAATAGGAGAGAGGCTCTTGCCAAACGTGATAGTGGAAGCGATCTTCTAACTATTGACCCAGCACCCCGAACTGAAAACTTAATTTATCTTGGAAAACAATTGAAATTATCTTACAATCCTCGGATCTTGGATAGAATTACGCTGGATTGTTATGGAACGAAACCCTAGATTTTCATTCCAGGTTGCAAACCCAAGATTGTTAGACTTAGTTGTAGAAAAACTACCACCCCAAAGTCGTTTAGACTTATTTAGTGATCCATTAAGCTAGAAAGATGAATACGCTTGTTCCTCGTGGAATTTGACCCTCAAGTGCTCAATGTTCAATCGTTCACTTGTGGTTATTACTACTAATCGCGCTTGATCCTTTCGGGTGCAATCACCTGGAGTCGGTGGCACAGCAAGAGGCGGTAAAGCCATCCTGGACCAACGGCCACATCTGCTATCGCTTTCCGTCGGCAACCAAGCTAGTCCCCCCCAACGAGCTCGCAGCCCCGGCCGCCAGCGAGCCAGCAAGGATGCGGCAATACTCGGCTGTTGGCGCGCGTTGTAGCAGCCCAAAAATCTTACTTTTGACCCCCCCCCCCCTAAAATTTTTCCTTAGATTAATCCTTCTCAAAACTCACCTCATTCCAGTTTCAACTCAGCTAATTTTTTTATTTCTTCTCTATCAGCTTGTTCCTATCCATCTGTAAACCTCCTAATCATCTACTCCATCTTATCTTAATGCATAGCATATTTGAAAACCAACCATATCATAATTTTCATGCATAAAATGAAACAATTTAGTCACATGAAATGACACTCTTTTATTTAAAAGCATGCAAATTGGATTTGTTTTAAAATCCAAAATGCATAAAAATTCTTATAAAATTTTTTATAATATTTTAATTGGCACAAGTAACTAGAAATGTAGCTTTTCAGCCTAGCACTTTTTGCAAATAAGCCTCCACAGCTTTTTAAAATCACAAATGAGCCCCTAGACAAGACTTTAGTATAATTTTATACACATTTACACTTCTAACCTCACCATTTGCACAGCCACTACAGTGTAGAAACCAAATTACCCATGTTAGATGCATTGCACCTCAGACCAAAGCTTCTCCAACAAGCTACACCCCCAATGCCATTGCATATAAACCAAGACATAGAGTGTATCACCGCATTTCAATTCATCTTCACCAGGTAAAATAGTAGGATTGTAGTTCATACACTTACAAAACTTTAGCCTTTGGAATTTTTGCATTTCATACATTTTTCACACATAAAATGCAACTTGAAGCTCTTTGCCGCTCAGGTCAGCAGGCCAGAGCGCGCTCTAGCGCTAGCAGCCATGACGTTCGTCGTCATTCTCCTAGCTCCGACCATCGTCTACTTGTCCTGGTATGTCACCTATGTTCGCCTCACCTCACTGAGTATCTTTCACAACTGGAGTCCGGCCATCACTTGTGATCGACTGTCTCTGGAGTTGGTGGATCAGCTTTCCCTTCGAGAGGTTAAAATCGTGACCATAGCCTCAGATAAGATCAAAGTTGCCCCGCTGCCAGATGAAAAACTGAAGTTAGTTCCATTGTACCCTGATGATCCATCCAGAACCATTCGAATTGGATCGGGTCTAGACGACAAATAGGAACTCGAGCTAGTTATTTTCCTCCGGGCTAATGTAGATGTGTTTGCGTGGAAACCATCTGACATGCTTGGAGTCCCAAGGGAAGTGATTGAGCACAGGCTAGCAATTCGGCCTGGACAATGACCAATAAAGCAAAAGCTCAGACACTTTGCTGTTAATCCACAAAAAGCCATCCGTTTGGAGTTGGATAAACTCCAGAAAGCAGGATTTATTTTTGAAGTCGATCATCCTGAATGGCTCACGAACCCGGTCATGGTCCTAAAGTCCAATGGTAAGTGGCGCATATACGTCGATTACACCAGCCTAAATAGTTCCTGCCCGAAGGACGATTTTCCCTTTCCTCACATCGATCAGTTGGTTGATTCTACAGCGGGTTGCGAACAGATGAGCTTCCTGGATGCTTACTCAGGGTACCATCAAATTAGCATGGCAGAAGAAGATGAAGAGAAAACTACCTTCATCACACCAATTGGCACCTACTGCTACGTCAGAATGCCATTTGGTCTCAAGAACACTGGGTCCACGTACTAGCACTTGATGCAAAAGACCTTTCTTTCCCAGTTGGGGCGTAATTTAGAAGCTTACGTTGATGACTTGGTTGTAAAGAGCTTGAAAAGCTCTAATCACATAAATGATCTTGCCGAAACCTTTTGTAATTTGAATAAGCATGGAACAAACTTGAACCCTGAAAAGTGTTCCTTCGGAGTTTCTTCGGGTAAACTTTTGGGTTTCCTTGTTTGTTCAAGAGGTCCCGAGGTTAATCCAGAAAAAATTAGGAGCCTTGGCCATAAAACTCTAATTCTAGGTGGCGGCCACACCCCACGCTGTCAGCGCAGTTCTGGTCGTGGAGAGAGAAGGTGTACAACAACCAATCTATTATGTAAGTGAAGTACTTCATGGTCTAAAGGAGCGTTACCCTGAGGTCCAGAATCTACTTTACGCACTTCTGATGGCTTCCCGTAAGCTATGACATTATTTTCATGCACATAAAATTATTGTGCCTTCGTCCTTCCCATTGGGAGATATTATCCAAAATCCGGAGAAATCTGGTCGCATTGCGAAGTGGGCAGTGGAACTTGGAGCATTTGATATCCATTTCACCCCTCGTATCACAGTTAAATCTCAAATTTTTGTAGATTTATAATGCACTGACCATTGGACGATGTATTTTGATGGCTCTCATAGTTTTCAACACTCAGGGGCTGGAGTGGTCATAATTATGCCTCAGGGCGACCAACTCAAGTATGTCATTCAATTACACTTTGTTGTGACCAACAATGCAGCAGAGTAAGAAGGTCTTCTTACAAGGCTTCGAGCAGCAAAATTCCTTGGAGTCCGTCGATTAGTGGTGAGGGGAGACTCACAGCTAGTCGTTAACCAAGTAAACAAGGAGTGCAACACCTCCGATGAGACAATGGCTCATTACCTGGGGGAAGTAAGGAAATTGGAAAAACACTTTAGTCATTTCAAAGTCCAATATGTCCTGTGATAATATACTCGCAGACCAATTATAAAAAATTGGGTCCTCATGCACATCCACTCCGGCAGGAGTGTTCGTCGAACACTTAAAACACCCTTTGATCATGGCTTCGATCGAGGATGATTTGGTGATAGTTCACGTCGCCAACCTTGGACATGAAGAAGATTGGACTTGACCATTGCGGATCTATCTTGAACATGGAACCTTGCCCAAGGATGAAACTGAAAGTGATCGGTTAGTTCGAAAGGCGCGTCTATATAAAATCATTAATGAAATTTTATATAGGAGGGTACTTAAGGAGTATTCATGCACTGTATATCTGAAGAGGAAGGTGAATCCCTCTTGAAAGAAATTCACAACAGTGTGTGTGGTGCACATGCATCGTATCGGACACTGGTCAGAAAAGCATTCTGACAGGGTTTTTATTAGCCTTTGGCACTTGACGATGCCAAGCATTTGGTCAAAACATGCCCACAGTGTCAATTTCATGCAAGGCAAATTCATCAGCCTGCATATGCCTTACAAACTATTCCTCTAACCTGGCCTTTTGCAGTTTGGGGAATAGACATATTGGGTCCTATGCCCCAGGCGGTTAATGGATACAAGTTCTTGTTCGTAGCCATTGACACGTTTACTAAATAGATTGAAGCTGAACCAGTCCGCAACATTACCGCCGCTGCGGCGAAGAAATTCTTTCATAAGAATATTTTCACACAATTTGGTGTTCCATGTTGTCTTATTACCAACAATGGTTCTCAGTTCGTTAGTGGTCTCTTTTTGAACTATTGCGACGACATCGAGACCAAAGTGTGCTTTGCATCTGTGGCTCATCCACAGAGCAATGGAGCCATTGAATGTGCCAACGGGCAAATATTACAAGGCATCAAGAAGCGTGTTTTCGATCGCCTTAAGATGCGCTCGGGGGCTTAGATAGATGAACTCTACTATGTTCTATGGGCACTACGCACTACTTGTAGTCGAGCTACGGGTGAGACACCTTTTCAACTAGTATATGGTGTCAAGGCCGTCTTATCTATGGAAATTCGTATCGGTTCTGTTCGTGTAAATCAATTTGATCATTCTGATCAACATGAACAACGTGCCCAAGATATTACCCTCCTTGAGGAAAAATGTGAAAGGGAGTTGGCCAAGTCTACAGTATATTTACAAGCTTTGCGTAAATACCATAGTAAACGGGTGCGACCTCGTAGTCTTCATGTGGGCGACTTGGTTTTACGGAAAATACAAAACCAGTCTAATCGCAACAAATTCTCCCCTCAGTGGGAAGGCTCTTATATTGTGGTCTCAGTACCGCAACCAAGATCAGCCCTACTAGCAATGGAAGATGGAAGGATCTTGTCTAATGCTTGGAACATAGATCAGTTACGCAACTTTTACGTGTAAGTTTTTCCCATTTCTTCTTACCTTTTCAACTAGCATGATTTCATTAGAAACAACATGTACTTTTTCCCGCATTGTGTTATGGTTGAATTCTTTTTCCCATCCTTTCCGAGCTATGCTCGGGGGCTGGTCGCCGATGATCATCTTATTATAGTAACAAAGTTGGATTCACTGGCCAATCTCATGATCGCATCTAGATAATACATCCCTAAATAAGCCGTTTCTCAATGCGTACGGGGCTTACTGGTATGTTTCTGATCATTCGAGGGGCTGCTAGTTCGTAATAAACTTTGGTATTATATTAAGATCAGTGTTGGTGCGGCTAGATGATCATATTTAGTTGAGACATTCCTTCATAAACCGTTTCTTAACGTGGATGGAACTCGCTAGATATTTACTGATCATTATTAACTCATATTTCTCCTGGGATTATAATACAATGGCTTCTGTATGTATGATCTCAGGAGGGGGCTACAGGAATATGGCCATAATATAAGATGAAATCAAGTACATCTTTTCCAAAAATGGAAGGCACGCATTTGCATATTTTCTACTATAATTGTATATGTGTAGATAAAATTTAAACGGAGGATCATTGTTCATTACAATGAAATCACAGTAAACCAAGTTCTTTCAAAAGATCTTCAATCAAGGGCTTGACTTCTTTCATTATGGCCTCAAGCTGTTCTTCACTCTCAAATTCTGCATCCCCCATCACTGGATTCAAATCCAAATTTGGGACGTGGTGATGCCTTAATTTGCACGAAATAGCGGAGGCTACAGACCTTGCATTGGTCTTCAATGCCTCTTCTTGCCTTTTTGTATCTTCAGGAAGATACTCGAGAAGTGACTTAGCTTGAGCTGCAACTAGTTTGCATGATTCGTTGAGGCTTAAGTTCTCCTTTTGAGGATCGATGATATCAGCCTTAAACAAATTTGCAACCATCTTCAGTTTTTCAAAAACTTTCGACTGAATGCTATTGTAGGATGAGATTGTTTCCTTCAGGGTTTCCCTCTCCTCGCAGATAGTGTCGGTCGTCTTTTTGAATGATTCGATGGTTGCACGAAGTTGCCTGTTCTGAGCTTCAGTTTGGCCATACTTCTTATGGAAGTCATTTTTCTCTTTTGAAAGAGTGCTTATATGTTCCTCTTGTATTGCATGAGCAAAGTAATTGAATTTACAGCAGTTCATGTAAAGAAATAAAATCCTTTGGTCGGAAGTAAACTTACAGGAAAGCTTCAACAACTCCTCGTTGAGTTCTTTCTCCATAGAAGAAAGTCTCGTGGCTGCAGCTTCTTCCTGATCTCGCCGATCAGCCATGCTCTTGGTCAAGAATTTTCCCTGCAACAAGAAAGGAAATTGTTATACTTAGATGACATTCAGGATAAGCAATATATGGATGCTTACTGTTGTAGTCGGCTGATTTCCCTTGGCGCGACCTCAATATGTTCTATTAGAGTTTTTGACTTGGTCGCCATTTGGGTCAGATCCTGAAACATAGTAAAACCTATTGTTTAAACCTGGACATGCCTAAGATTTTCAATCCCAAAGAAGGTAAAAGGATTTTTTACTTGCCTCTATGAAATTAATGAAAGAATATTTCAGCATGCTTTGAGGTTCATCCGAAGGTTGAACCTCGAGACCAGTCTTCTCCTTGACAACAGGAGCAGTGAATGATTTTTCTTGCTGATTTACTCCTGCGATCGAGGAGCTGTTTCCATCCTATGAGATTGGATATCCGCTATAATTTCCTCTACAATGGCTTGAGGGGCGACCTCATCCATTGTGCCTATGCCTATGTTCCTTGCGACCTCCGCAGTAGATGTTGCACCGGTTTTCGGTGAGGTTGGCAGGGTACTAGGCACAGGGTTCCTAGAGAGATTATGGTTTGTCATATTTTTGTTTTTTGAAAAACACGATTTGGCAAGTTGTGATATTCTTACTTGATCGAAACCCCTCCAAGTTTTGGGTTTCGGTGATGAGCTCTGGGAGAAAGTAGCACACTGTGCACCCCTGTTGAAGTGTCATCAACACTTGTTCTTCTTTTCTTGAACAGGATAGTATCTTCCTCTTCCTGCATGTTCAAAAGATGATTGGGATATGCAATGCAGTAAAAGCTCATAAAATGTGAAGTTCTTACCACAGTAGCCCTTCGGTGTTCAAAGGAGGTGTCACCAGCCCTGAAGTGGTTGAAACCACGGCTTCAGAGTCTTCTGCGACCATGGTTGCTGAAATATTGGCCTCAGGACTGGGAATTTTCTCCGTGACCACAAGTTTTCCTGCGACCACGTGATCCCCGGCCTCAACAGTTTCCTCTGCCATTGAGGACAATATGCTGGCTAGGGTAGGGGAGGATGGCCTCTCTGGAATCTCAATCTCCAGAGAGCTCGTCGCTTTTCTCTTTTTGCGGATGAGAGGGACGTCGTCTTCCTCATCCTCGCTCCCCTCGCCCTGTACGATTAAGAAGTGACTCCTATTCGTACACAGTATAACTGGGGGAAGGGAGAACCTTACCGCAGTGGTTTTCGCAGTAGTTTTCTTAGCCCTTGATGGAACCCCTCATGTAGTCTTTGCTTTTGATGATCCAGGAGCCAGCTCTTTCATCTTCCTAGTTTTCAAAGAGATTACCTTTATCCTCTTCGATGGAGCTTTCCCAGAGGATCCCAAGTCCTTAGCAAGACATTTTGTGTTGATGGTTTGCCCCTCAAGCAGCTGTGCAACACGACAGATCATTCTTCAATGCTCGGTATATCAATGCAAGGTCTAGAGATAAGTTTTCCAAGAGATGCTTTACCTTTTGATGCTCTTGTCTCAAGTCGTCGCTGCAGTTGATTAAGCTTTGAGGTTGGGGCGAACCTTGAGTTCCTTCTGTCATCGCATTGTATGGTTTCAAAAGATTGTTCTTCCTCTTCTCAATCTCGGATAAGGATAGAACTGTGCCACAAAATAAAAATTATTGATATAGCACCTTTTATCAGTACTTTTGCATACTTTGTTAAGTCGAAGAGCATACCAGTGTTGTAGTGCAGGGTATTGTCTGCCATGGACAAAACCTCCCAAGATGGATGTTCCCTTGTCTTCAAGGGGCTTATACTATTCTTCATGAAGTCACGAATGATATCTCTCACAGTTAGCCCTTGGTGGGCTAAGTGAAGAACAACCTGAGCCTGTTTCTGTAAATATTGGCTCAAATTGGGAACGATGTCCATTTCGTTGGTCTTCTCTGGCCGATGGTTCTCGAACCAGAGATTGCTTTTTGAAGGAATGGCGTAGTAAAACCATTTTTGACTCCATCCGTGCACGGAGTCCCGCAGAGGGAGAAAGGGATAGTCTTTCTTTTCCCTTATGCGGAAGTAAATGCATCCTGTAGCGCTGGCACTCTTTGACCACGCTGAGAAGTAGAATCACTGGAACAGATCTACACTTGGTAAAACTCCAACGAATGCTTCGCACAGATGCTAGAAAATTGCCAAGATCAAGATGGCATTGGGGTGAAGATTTACCAGTTCCATCTCAAAATGCACCAATATATCCTGAAGAAACTTGCTTTCTGGTAGGCGAAATCCACATCGCAAGAAGTCTTCGAAGATTACCAATTCATTTTCATGAACGTCTAGGGTTTCTTCCTTCTTCCCCGCTGGCCGCCAGTTGATCAGTAGACGTGAAGGAAGGATCTCCTCCTTCTCTAATGCTGCCAAGCTCTCGTCATCACAAAAGTTTGATCCGGTCCACGATGCCATTGTGATGATAAAAATTTTAACAAAGATAAGAGCTTTTTTGGAGGCGGAGAATGCAGTGTTTGGAACTGGGGGTTTTTTGCGGCGAAGCAACTGATAAGCAAGAAGGGTTTTTCCTGAGGCTTCTCAAGCACGGTAACTCCTTTTATAGGGACAACAACCCACTACCAGTTGCATTTAATT
Organism: Pharus latifolius; assembly: GCA_019359835.1. Taxonomy (NCBI): domain Eukaryota; kingdom Viridiplantae; phylum Streptophyta; class Magnoliopsida; order Poales; family Poaceae; genus Pharus; species Pharus latifolius. The sequence goes on from CM033325.1 coordinate 39,931,710, forward strand.
TTTTTCCTCTTAACGGGTTTTTCTCATGAATTGCCACTAGTACAGAAAAGCTTTCTTCTATCCGTAAAAAACACCCTTCTACTATCGGTTTTTGTACCGATAGAGATAGACACGATAGAACAAGACAGGTCATTTTCTATCGGTAAATAACCGATAGAAGAACTTCACTATTCTAAAAGCATCTTAGGAGAACAACGGTAGAAAACCCGTCGTAGTCTGACGTTTGTGAAAGAGTTTACCGATAGAAAAAATATAGTACTCTCTTGGTTGTGAATGAGTTTAATGGCAGGAAAAGTACCACTCTTCTAACGGTTAATTACGAGTTTACCGACAGAAAAAACCTTAGTACTCTCTCGGTTGGAAATGAATTTACCGATAGAAAAAACAATTGTACTCTCGGTTGTGTATGAGTTTACCGGCAGGAAAAGTTAAACTCTTCTAACAGTGAATTACGTGTGTACCGATAGAATAAAGTATAGTACTCTCTCGGTTGTGAAAGAGATTATCGATAGAAAAAATCATAGTACTCTCTCAGTTGTGTATGAGTTCACCGGCAGGAAAAGTCACACTCTTCTAATAGTTAATTACGAGTGTACCGATAGAAAAAACAATAGTAGTCTCTCGGTTGTGGATGAGTTTACCGATAGAAAAAGTGATAGTAGTCTCTCGGTTGTGAATGAATTTACCGATAGAAATACAGTACATATGCAATACATTCTCATATACAGTACATTCTTTACATTCACAATACAGTACATTCACATATACAGTACAGATGCAATATAGTATAGATTGGATACACAATACAGCACAGATGCAAAGAAGTGTACATTCACATATAGATTGAACAGATTGACACATTAGACAGTTATTCACATTTATTCACATATATATGGACAAATACAAATTGCAATCCAATGTGGACATTTATTCACATATATATTTATTCACATGTATATAAACAGTCTATGCACAGAGTACACGAAAAAGAGAAAATTGTCATGGCGGATGGTTGGGTGCAACTTCCTCCATGACATATTGAGCCTAGATTTGTCGAAGATCTCTAATCTTTGCATTTTCGTATTGGTTTTTCGACATGGCGATCTGCAAGCATGTGTGAATACTGAGTAACTAACTTCCTAATTTTGAACGTGACACCCAATTTTCAAATTTGAGTTAGCTATCGATGCTTACCCGGGGGAATTGGGCAAAGTTTGTCTGCACAAGGTCATACATGTAGCGCAGCACATAAAACCCGCATTCCCACGATTGCGGCTACTGATGGCACTGAGATAATTGCATATGCGAAGACATGTTAGCTATTGTTTCCATAAACTAATTAAGCATAAACAAAAAGTCTCATGAGTACCTCATATTCTTTCCAAGCTAGTAGGGAGCCCTGCTGTAACATCCCAGTTTTTGGCTATCTTTTCTGCTTGCGAGTTAGCATATCTTCTTTGGAATCCCTGATGTCTCAACCCTATTTTGATCTCTTATCTCATAATCATGATCTTAGGTATGCCACTACCTTAACCTAAAAAGTTGGCAGCTCAACAGATCATTTTCCCCTTTTAGTCCAAAAGTATTTCAGTTTAGTCCTTTTCAGAATTTTCAGAAAGCCCAAAAAGGCTAAAAGTCTCAGATCATCTCCAAACTCAAATCTGATCAAATGGTTGCCTTCCTTTTACTTTTCTGAACGTTTTTCCCTTCTGGAAGAACTCAAAAATCTCAACCGAAACCCTAGTTTCAGCCCCGGCAAAATTGTCAAACCCTAATTACCCTATTTTACCCTATTTTTGATTTTTGTTGAAACCCTCAGATCTTATCGGATTTTGCATTTTCCTTGCTGGATGAGTCCAAGTATTTTGGTAACACTCATCTGCAAAGTCAGAATTCAAATCAGCCCTCCAGATCTCCAGATTTGCAAATAGGCCCAAGTTCCCGAACCAAAATCCTCGCAGTTTAGTCCAAACCTTCGCAAATCAGCCCAAACTTTGCAACCAGGCCCCTGTGCCATTTTCGACCACGACCAGTGCAGTTCGACCAGCGCCCCGCCGTTGAACTCGCCGCCGATGAAGTTTTTCCACATAGCCACCATCGCAGCCACGTAGCCACCACCTGCACACAACCGTGCCGCCACCGTGGAGCACCTCACCCACGCTGTGCCGTGATATTCCCCTCGCGCGCGCGTGCTCCAGCAGCAGCAAAGCAACGCCACGTTGCGCCCATGCCGAAGCCAGTGATCCCGTCGCCCTGCTCCAGCCAGATTTGCCGTGATTCCTCTCTCCTGGCACAGTCGTTGCCGCGTCCCAACGTCGTCTCGGTCCCGTCTCCGGTGTCAGTCACGCGCATCTGGTTTGATTCGCCTCAACTCCCGAGAGTTCAGCCCCTCGCCTATATAAGCCCCCCCTCAACCGCAGCATCTCTTCACACCACCCCTCAGCTGCAAGCTTCAAGCTTCCACCACCAGAGAGCAGCCAAATTCCTCAGCGCCGCCGTGAGCGCTTTCTTCTCCGGCGAGCTGCTTTTGAGGCCACCGTCGCCAGCTTCACCCGCAGCTTCTCACTCCAAACCAAGGCCACCAGTGAGTTACTCTCATCCCCCTCTCCGTATCATATCATTTAATTGGCCCCCGGCGAACCTCAACACTGGCAATCACCGGAAAAGCCCAAATCCCCTGTTTCCTCAATGCTGCCCGATTCGATCCAAATTAGCCCTTGTGCCAATGGAAGAAATTGTACACCACACTCCCTTTAGCAAGCCTACGAGTTTGGATTTCAAAATGGAGCCAAGATTGAGGCTTTCCCCAATTTGCGCGCCACCAGTGAACTGGTTCTCGTCGCCGAGCTTCTCCGGCCATCCCCCGACCAAATTGGATTCACCAATAGCTCCCTCACCTCACCCTATCACTCCCTGAGCAAGCAATCGAGTTCAAAGTCTCTGAATCGAAAACCCCCAATTTACATGCCGTCTTCTCCAGCGCTGGTCGCCGGAATTCCTCACCGGCCGATCTAGCTCCGGTCACTTTGTCCCTTAGATAGATCCCAGTACCCTGAGCAATATTGTCTACTAGCCCGACTTCTGAATCGACCTGAATCAAGAGATATTCCAATGCCAAAATCACTGTCCAGTAGTTCAGTTCATGTCCAGACCACCGTGTTTACTCACCTGATTTGGCCACCCTCCGGCCACTTTCTGCCCTTGAGCTTGTTGAGTGATTTGTTCCTGTTATCAAGGCCTAGCCCCCAGACAAAGTTGTGCACCAATTGGAGTCCTGAATCAAAAGTTATGCCATGCCCTAGTTTCTGGCCATGTCCAGCACTATGTCAGTGCATGTCCACCAGTGGCATTAGATGACTTAGACCTGTTTCACTTGAGCAATTGAAATGCCACCTTGTCCATTAGATTCCTGGAGTTGTACTCTACAATATTCGCTACTGTCACATCTCCAGAAAACAGACCTAAAACCAATTTAGGGCTATGTCAAGCCATGAGCCGAATGTCAGCCCTTCGACATTCAAGTCCTTTTGAGCCCATCTCTTCGATCAATATCAAGTAACCTTGCCCAAACCTTTTCCCCTGCATGCATGATATATTTACGTACTATTTTCTAGTACTTGTGTGCTTATGTAGTGTGTATGTGTTGTTTGTGTCCGCCGTGGAACCAGATGTTGAAGGAACAGAAGAGATCTTCGAGGATTCATCTGAGCAGCTAGACCCATCACTGCAAGGCAAGTCTCAAACCCTTGATCATGTCTAGCCTATTATTTTGAAATGAAGTATGTTAACTGTTTTCAAGTATGTGCATGCCTTAGATTCAAATAAGAGCTATGTTTCAATGAAATGATAGATATGACCTAAATAACTGTAAAGCCCCTTTTGTGATTGATTATCCATGCACCCTTGTCACCCTAGAATATCATGCTTAGGCTATGCTATGCTCAAGATTATATGTTAAATGTTGAATGGTCACATTTGAGAAAAGCATATTCAAAACCTCTTTTTGTGAAAGAAAATGTGATTTGAATCAATAGTGAGGATGGTTTGATTGGATGGTGCTGTGTGCGCACTGCGAATGTGAAAGACTCCTCACTAAAGATTCATAAGGACTAGAACCTTGTGTTGTGCTTCCATGCGGCATGAAAAACGTACCAACCACCACTAGTACAAAAAAGCTTTCTTCTATCGGTAAAAAAAACCCTTCTACTATCGGTTTTCGTACCGATAGAGATAGACACGATAGAATAAGACAGAACATTTTCTATCAGTAAATAACCAACAGAAGAAATTAACAATTCTATCGGCATCATAGGAGTGTACCGATAGCAAACCCGTCGTAGTCTGACGATTAACGGTGGGAAAAGTACCACTATTCTAACGATTAATTCAATGATTACCGACAGGAAAATATTACTATTCTATCGGCACCTTATGATTGTACCGATAGAAAACCCGTCGTCGTCTGACGTTTAGCGTTGGGAAAAATACCGATATTCTAACGGTTAATTACAAGTTTACCGACAGAAAAAAGTTTAGCACTCTCTCGGTTGGAAATGAGATTACCGATAGAAAAAAGCTTAGTACTCTCTCGGTTGTGTATGAGTTCACCGGCAGGAAAAATCACACTCTTCTAACGGTTAATTATAAGTTTACCGATAGAAAAAACTACAGTAGTCTCTCGGTTGTGGATGAGTTCACCGGCAGGAAAAGTCACATTATTCTGACGGTTAATTTCAAGTTTACCGATAGAAAAAGTGGTAGTAGTCTCTCGGTTGTGGATGAGTTTACCGATAGAAAATTTGTAGTAGTCTGTCGGCTGTGAATGAATTTACTGATAGAACATTCACATATATAGTACATTATTTACATTCACAATACAGTACATTCACATATACAGTACAGATGCAATACATTATAGATTGGATACACAATACAGTACAGATGCAAAGAAGGGTAAATTCACAGAACAGATTGACACATTAGACAGTTATTCACATATATATGGACAAATACAAATTGCAATCCAATGTGGACATTTATTGACATATATATTTATTCACATGTATATAAACAGTCTATGCACAGAGTACACGAAAAAGAGAAAATTATCATGGCGGATGGTTGGGCGCAACTTCCTCCATGACATATTGAGCCCAGATTTGTCGAAGATCTCTAATCTTTGCATTTTCGTATGAGTCTTTCGACATGGCAATCTGCAAGCATGTGTGAATACTTAGTAACTAACTTCCTAATTTAGAACGTGACACCCAATTTTCAAATTTGAGTTAGCTATCGATGCTTACCTGGGGGAATTGGGCAAAGTTTGTCTGCACTAGGTCGTACATGTAGCGCAACACATAAAACCCGCATTCCCACGATTGCGGGTGCTGATGGCACTGAGATAATTGCATATGCGAAGACATGTTAGCTATTGTTTCCATAAACTAATTAAACATAAACAAAAAGTCTCGTGAGTACCTCATATTCTTTCCAAGCTAGTAGGGAGCCTTGCGGAGCGGCATGCCTCCCTCCAGTGGACACATATTTATCAAAAGCCCTGCATTTCAGTTAGTATTGCCGGTTAATGTATTATCATTAGCTAGTGAGGTGAAAATTTAAATCAAACATATAAGTTACTTACGCCTCCATATTCCCCTTGACCACATATTCGATCGATAATCTGTCACGCATCGAATCGAGGTAGTACACCTCCATCCTCGGCGGACAGATCACGATGAGGATCCAGTGGCCCCTGCATTGTACGTAAAAGAGGACCGCTAGCTCAAAGTATATGTCAGGTGTAGCATACAAGATCGAGTTAAATTAGTACGAAATGCACTAACCTTTGGTGGTACGGCACCAGAATGAACTCCCTGTCCTGCTGCGCCATCAGTGCCTTGGATATGTACTGCTCAGCGTGCGCGGCGTCATGCTCTAGCATCGTGAGGCTTATTTTCTCTGGGTCGAGGAAACCCACCTTGTCACATGCAGCCTCCGATGCTAGCCTGTACAGGCACCTGCATGCAAAGGACGACATTAGTATTGCACAGAAAGTTACTACATTTCAAATGAACTACAACAATGCAGAGTTAGCAAACAGAGTTAGAAAACAGCAATACATAGCATTAGCAAACTCACAGGACTCCAGTCCGTATGATGGACATATCGAGCTCCCGCCAGTTGTAGAGGTCGAACAGATCCTCGTGTGCCACGGATATACTCCCGGGTTCACGGTGGAACTACCTAGGCCTGTAGGGAACTAAGAAGTTCAGATTGCGCCGAGCTCGGTGTAGGTACCACTCGTGGAGGTCTCTGGTTGATCGATCCAATTTACGCAAAGCTGCCTCCGACATGAGTGGGAACCCGTTCCTGAACCTCTCCGGCTGTCCCTGTCGCCCTTTTCCCTTGCCTTTGCCGTTGCCTTTTGCCGGGGACTGAGCGCGTACCTTCGAAGGCAAGGGCGAGGTGATGGCGGCTTTCTTCCGAGGTGAAGGCGTGGATGCACTGGGTGGGGTCGAGGCCATCTTTGATGTGTCCAGGGTCGCACGAGATCGGGCCTCATGCCCCGAGCTGGGGGCGCAGTCCCCTGGTAGCCCAACGGCAGGCCACTTCAATTAATGAGCACGTATGTTAGATTATGCAAGTTGAGTGTATTGAGTAGGATGTAATCTAAAATGTGTAGGATTTACCGGTTGTATTAGAAAACACTTCTTGGGCCACTGTACGTAGGAGCCCACTGCCTCAGCAAGTGTCTGCAGTTCCTCTGTTGGGACTGGCAACAGAGAATCGTTATAGCCCGGCATGGCCATGTCCACCTGTACCTTTGCGAACCCCAACCGCAGAGGTACACAGTGGACCCGGACATCCGGCCCAGACGGATATACGAAGCCGTGTCCAACCACTTCCTGCCCGGCGCCTACGTGATTCTGTAGGATGCAGCCCTCCGGCTTCTGCAAATTTGTAACAATTAAAACAGGTTAGCGAAACAACTCTAACAGAATGGGAGTGGCATCAACTTAAGTGCACAGATGAAGGCTTGCAGTACCTCAAGTAGATCCACAGGATCCACGAGTACCTTCGAAGCGCAACTGCTTATCCGACCCCGTGGGGTACCGTCGTCCGGGGGATCCGCATCTGCACTCTTGGCCAGCAATGCTTCTCTCAACCGTGCAAACTCTTCCCTCAGTTGTGCGACCTCGGACTGCACCTTAGACTGCACCTCAGCCCGTATCTCAGCCCGCATCTCCGCCCACATCTCCACCCGTATCTTATCGGAGAGGTCAGCTTCCTTTTCCTTCCAGGAGCGGGCCTTCTTCCTCGGTGGAGCCGGATCTACGAAACCGGCCTTCCACGACACAATGACTCCCACGGCCCATGTCCGCCCGGGATGCTCCTTATTTCCTAGAGCCCGGGTGAGGATGTCGTTCTCCCTCTGTGGGGTAAACAATCCCTCCGCTGCCTCCTTCTCAAAAGAGATCTGTTACATTTAAAGGTACCTTGTGAGACAAATTGCCTTATATACACTTGTGCGCACACAGTTTACGAGGTTAGCCAACTTACCATTCGCCTCACAACGTCGGCGTCCCCAGGGGTTGCGAACTGCACAGACCCCGTGGACGACACGGACCCCCTCCCCCTCCACCATCGCTTGCACCTCTCATGGGGTGTCGATGACAGGATTTTGCTCGTCTTCCTTCTTCCACTGCTCCTCCTTCCCCGCATAGCCCCGGGATCCGAGCCGATGCGGGTGGTCGTTCCTCTTCTGGATTGCCCTATTCTTCTCGCTAAGGGCCTTGAACTCCTCAGTCCCCTTCTGATTGGTGAATTCCTCCCATACCTCCTCCGATATGAAGGGGTACTTCTCGCAAGGAGATTTCCCCGCAGCGAGGAAGTTACTGACGAGCCAGCTCTTAAAGGTTTTCCATGTTCCGTTCATGTCCTTCAAGCAGGCAGTCCTAGGTGTATCGTTGGGGATGTTCCACTTAGCCTGTTTCCGAAAAATGCATACAATTAATCACGAGTTAGTTAAACTTTAGTATAAGCCAAGAGAATGTGATTACAAAAGAGTTCAGCGATTTCAGTTAATTTAACCTTCACTTCCGCCCACAACCTATCCCTCTCGTCCGCCGTCACGTCCTTCCGGCTCTGGACGGTGATCTTCACCCTTTCTTTCGCCAACAGCCCAACGTAGGCCGCGTACCTCCCAGCATTCTTTCCAATCGGCCTCCATTGGTTGAACTCACAAGAAAGATCCGTGCGTTTGGCCAAACGCCCCAACGTCATCGCGCCTCGCCCCACCCTCCTGCGCTGGGATGTAACAGCTGCATCTTCAGTAGTTACGATGGGGTTGTCCCTAGTCGAACCACTAGTACCATCCGATGAAGACGACGACATGTCTTCCCCTACAAAACCATCAACAAACCATATGGCAATTATTTCGCCTTGGAGTTCCATAACTCAGCCCAGGACTAGAGACTAACTAGGGCGGCAAAAGGGAAAATAATACAAAAAGAAAGACATGCATAAATTACTTCCTGAACTGTTCAGAACTATTTTCTATCTGTAAACACATGAGCTGCCGATACACCATAACAATTACCTCCACAGAAGACAATTTTTCTATCGGCAAACCCGTGAGATACCGATAGAACATAACAATGTTCTCTACATATAGAATTTTGTTGACAAGCCACCATTCACTGTCATCACATAACATTCTCGATGATTTGCTATACTAATATTCATGGGCCAGCATTATTATTTCACACGTAAATATGCACACAAGCATCTAAGTGCCATTGTGCATAATCTTTAGCCTGTATGTGAGTCATCAGGACTTCACATCTATTAGGTTGGGAAAAGTCATGTATAGGCATTTGAAACATATACATCGAAGACCCATCCACATTGCCATATATTCATACCAAGTGAGTAAAAATTCCCAACCAAACTAGTACATTGCATGGCTCATGTCCTTCCAGATCCAAATTAAGTTTTACTACTTGTGCAGAAATATTTTCTATCGGTAAACACATGAGCTGCCGATAGAATATGTGTAAGAACACCTCCAACATATAATGTGCATTACATGGCAGTTGGATACAATTGATCACACATACAGCAGTATAGATAAGTTAAAATCTCAAAACAGGTTCATTACAGCACTGGAACATATTATGTAAACCCTAATTTAAATCAACATTGCCTACGGAATGTACATAATCCAACACAATAGGGAACCCTAGTGTAATTGCAAAACTCGAAGAATTAGTACGTGCAAAACACTAGGATCAAATAAGGAAGATGCTGGAAATAGAACGACGAATTAGGGTATTTACGGCGGCGATCAGTTCTGGTGATGGAGAGGCGGTGTAGAACGCAGCGGCGGCCGGCGAAGGACGAAAATAAGAACCGGTGGCAGTGGCGAACCATTGTCCAGCCGGCGATTGTCGTGTGGGAGAGAGGAAATGAGTGGTCACGGCGGAGGTTGTGGTTTTCTTCGCTCTCGAAGAGACGCAGTGCTCTAAGGTGGAACTGTTCGAGTGGAGGGAAACCCAAGGGCCGTGTACGAGTAATAAAGTAGTGGAGGAACTTTTCTATCGGTACAACAAAATGATACCGATAGAATTATGTACTTTTCTATCGGTACAACAAAATAGTACAGATAGAACAACTAAATTTCCCGGAAAAATATTTGAAGTAGTGGATGTCTTTTTCTATCGGTATAAACAATAAAATCCCGTGAGACCAATTTTCCCCAGAAAATTTTTTTAATTAAGTGCTTGAGATTATAGTATTGGGTGCCCTTTTTCTATCGGTAAAAACAACAAAATACCGTCAGAGTAATGAAAAGGTACACACAATTTAACATCAAACAGACCGTGGTTGAAAGCTGCAGAATGATAAAGAAAGAGGGAAGATAGCCGGAAAATTGGAAAATTGACATAAAAAGAAATTGTTCATTCATTGTTGTTTTATCACTTACAAAAAAAAATAAAACCCAAAATGCTAGGTCAAGGGGTGGTCTTAGCCCTAGCTGCATGTAGAATAGAGTCAGTTAGACTTGCAGCCAGGACGCAGGACTCCTCTAGAGACAAGTTGTCCCTAGGATCAACTACTACCGCGTCGAGAAGGCCTGCGACCTCCCTCAGCTTCGCTATGGTATCCTTCATAGTCAAACCGCAGCCAGCGATGGTCATATCCGCGGCTTTCTTCTGCTCGCGAAGACGCCTCGTCCTCGCCCTAGCATTGTCACCATCCGTCTTCATGCGCTTAATGCGCTGGAATAGATCATCAAGGTCAAGTCGTAGCTGAGTGTGCTTGTCTGTAAGGAGCTCGTGCTCCTCCTGGAGGGCCCTCAGGTCGGCCTTCACTTTGGCAGTGTCTTCCACGGCTCCCATTCCCTGTGCAAATCAACAGGTCAAGAATGAACTGAACATGGATTAACAATACAGGGGTAAACTGAGGAGATTTAGAGTTCTTACCGGGGAGGGCGTGGCTGACGATCCCATAGAGGTTGCCATTGTGAAAGAGAAGATGAGGAGTCGAACCGTTCGAGAATTAGAAAAACAACAAAATACCGCGACGCATGGCGAGGTACTTATAGAGTTTCCAAGGCGACGCATGGCGACACGGTTGAGAATTCAAAGCGGCAGAGTATTCTTCTATCGGTAAAAACAGGAAAAAACCGTCAGACAACAAATATCGTGAGACTAACGAATTTATTCTAACGGTAAAATAGAATAATACCGATAGAAAAAGTAAACTTTTGAAAACTTTTGAAGTGCCTGAGAGAAGTGCCTGAGACACATGAAAGTAGCGGATGTCCTTTTCTATCGGTAGAAATAACAAAATACCGTCAGAAAAAAGTGATTTTTGAAGAGCTTAATTTGAAGAAGAAAGAAGCTGCGATGAGATTTTTGCAAATGCTATTTGAAGGGAAGAATTAAGTATTTACAGGATAAAGGTACTGTACATGTTAGAACTCATGCTGTGGAGTAAAATTGAGATATATTAATGCTGTGAACTAGCTTATCATTAAGTTCTAAAGAAAAATGTACTGCCTGATGTATTAATGATAAGTTCCTCACCTTGCTGCAGAACTTGTGGGCTGTTTGCTTGGCATTTATCCCTGAAATTGAAATTAATCATCAATGGTTCTCAACCCATAATCCTTCTTCGTGGTCATCTCGCAGATACGTTGTTTCGTCGATATCTTCAGTACGGATAGATTGAATGTCCTCTAAAAATGGAGGTATTTCATCGAATTGGTTATACTCCTCTTCGTCGACAACATCTTCGACCCCAACAATACGTCTCTTGCTGTGGAGGACAACATGCAAGTTTGGATTGGCCGGGTCAATGATGTAGAATACCTCTGTGGCTTGCTTTGCAAGTATGAATGGATCGTCTTGGTGTCCGACTCTACCAAGATCGATGAGAGTAAACCCGTAACTGTCAACTTGAACACCTCGAGGGATTTCGACCCATTGGCATTGAAACAGGGGAATCTTAAGTAATCCGTAATCGAGCTCCCATATTTCGTCAATAGCACCGTAATATGAGTTCAGCGCCCTTACTGGCCTGGCATCCTCGGAAATAGCAAACAGTGTCACTCCGCTACATTGCGTGCTACTCTTGGCGTCTTGAGCTCTTGTGTAAAATGAATACCCATTGATGTCGTACCCCTGCCAAGTCCCTACAGTGAATCTTGGGCCTCCAGCCAACCATGTCACAGTTTCACTTACGGAGCCCTCGGCAGCTCGCGTGACTCTTTCTTGGATCCACTCAGCAAATTTCCTGTTATGTTCTCTGCTGACTCAAACGTCTGACTTCGAAGGATTCTGTGACCGTAACATTACCTTGTGCTCGTGTATGTATGGCTCGACCTCCGTCATGTGTTGTAAGACCCAAACATGTGATTTTGTGTACACATCACGAGCGGGGACGAAGCTTTGAATCCAATCGTTTCGATGCCCTGAAGCCTGCCCTCGTGTCAGGACCTAGGAACGCCAATTGGGTCAACCCCGGCCATATAATCTGTGCAAAATTCAATCACCTCCTCGGCGGCATAACCTTCCATGATACTCCCCTCGGGTCGACGACGAGTCCTTACGTATCCCTTCAATACACCCATAAATCTCTCAAATGGATACATGTAGCGCAGGCACACGGGTCCACAAAACTTAATTTTTCTAATAAGGTGGACAATCAGATGGACCATAACATCAAAAAAGGATGGAGGGAAATACATCTCGAGCTGACAAAGAGTTGTAACCACGTCGCGTTGCAAAGCATCCAGTCCATCCGGATCAATTACCTACGAGAACACAGTTGCGCCAAATATTCATATCAGAAAAATCTTCTAATTAAGCTCCACAGATGGAGGTAATGAACTTATAGTATGAGTGCACGTACTTACCTTGCAAGATATTGCGTTGAAGAAATAACATAGGTTTGTGATTGTCTCTCTGACTTTAACTGGGAGAATGCCTCTGATAGCAATTGGAAGCATTTGTGACATCAACACATGACAGTTGTGGTACTTCATGCCAACCAGTCTTAGGTCCTTCATGGACACAAGTTTTTTCAAGTTCGCGGAGTACCCACATGGAACTTTAACACCGTGCAGGCACCAACAGAGTTCTGTTTTTTCGCTCTTGGACAACGTATAGCAGGCCGGGGGGAGGTATGTACGCTTTTGACGAGGATTGACACCCAAGTCAGTTCAAATAAATGCATTGTTAGTTCAAGACAGATTCAAACCAGACACGTGTCTAGCGGTGCGAACTCAAGTTATTCTGAGAAGCATCAGCTCAAGGTCACAGGCTTTGTACGATCAGATCGCAGGCTTCCCGCGGTCAGGAGTTCATATGCTATACGCGAACAGAATGACTGAGATGTTGCGCGGTCAGCCAACATCCCGCGGTCAGAGCATTCTCGACCACGGTGCTTGGAATTCATCTGTCCAGCTATCCATATAGTGGGAATATTCCGAGTATCCCGAAGATTCCTCCACGTGGAGAATCAACCGTCAGGAGGTTAATACGTGCAGTTATCCATGAATAACACGTGTTTAAATCTGCGTGGAGGTTAAGAGCGGTTCTCTAAAAACCGCTTCAAACCGTCCAAGCAACTGCTTAATACAGTTTACCACATGGCACCCTTTCGACCAATATAAAAGGGTGGTGTGGGGTATCAAGCAGGGAGATCGAGAGATCAACATCTCTGAAGCAAGCGAGATACAACGCATCTCAACCACTCAAATAGTCAAGTCTACGGCCTAGATTAGATAGTTCTTACAAGCCTTCCTGGCTTTATTCTGTACATTTACATAGGAAAAACTCTTCGCCTGTGAAGGAGTTTTTCTACTATCTTGAAACTTTCTATCACATATAGTGAAATCCCAACAGGACGTAGGGCTATTACTCCCACCATCGAGGGCCCGAACTTGTATAAACCTCTCTGTGCTCCTGTTCTCCATCGTTCTACATACCTTCCCGGAGGGTCATCTTGAAAGGTCTCGCTATTACAAATTTTGCATAAGTTCGGCTGAGGACTCCGAGTCTGAATCGTCGACAGCTTTCCCTTCTCTAAAGGTGCAAGCTCAATCCTTATCCCCATTTCCACCATGTCACGACGAGCTTTCACACCATCCTTTGTCTTTCCCGGAATGTTCAACAACAAACCAATCAAACTGTCACAGACATTTTTCTCTACATGCATGACGTCAATGCAATGTCGAACTTGTAAGTGCTCCCAGTACGGTAGATCCCAAAGAATCGATCTCTTCTTACAAACATTTTTTTCTCGAGGTTTAGAATACTTACCGAACTCAGCTTTGATATCCTTCACGTGCGAGTAAATCTCCTTACCGGTTAGAAACACTGGAGCTGATCCCTTCTCAGGCTTCCCGTTAAATGATTTCCTCTTCTTACAGTACGTATGATGCACCGGAAGAAACCTGCGGTGACCCATGTACACTGTTTTCCGGCAGTTTCGCAGCCACATGCTCTCAGTTTCATCTAGGCAAATAGGGCAAGCCTTGGCTCCTTTCGTACTATACCCCGACAAATTGCCGTAGGCCGGAAAATTATTTATGGTGCAAAATATCAGAGCCCGCAAGATGAAATTCTCTTTCTTGTATGCATCCCACACCTGCACCCCCTCACTCCACAATTTCTGTAAGTCCTCGATTAAAGGCTCTAGAAACACGTCAATATCATTTCCGGGTTGTCTGGGTCCTGAGATTAGTAACGGCATCATGATGTACTTGCACTTCATGCATAACCAAGGAGGAAGATTGTAGATGCATAAAAGAACCAGCCAAGTGCTATGCCGACTGCTCATATTACCATGTGGGTTCATACCATCTGTACTCAGCCCAAACCTTATATTCCTAAGTTCGCCGCCGAACTCAGAAAATGTTCTGTTGATGTTTCTCCATTGAATAGAATCAGCCGGGTGTCTCAGTTTTCCGTCTTATTTCCGGGCTTCAGCATGCCAACGCAAGTGCTTCGCGACTTTCAGATTTGCAAACAGTCGCTTCAATCTAGGTATCACAGGCAAGTACCACACAGTTTTCGCCGGAGGTCCTTTCTTTGCTCGTGACGTTCACTGTCAATCCGGTCCCTACGCGTATACCTCGATGCGCCGCATCTTGGACAAACATGCAAACTGGAGTACTCGTTACGGTACAACACACAATCATTTGGGCATGCGTGTATTCTTTCGATTTCCATTCCCAACGGACACAACAGTTTTTTGGCTTGATAAGTAGATCTTGACAACTCATTTCCCTCTGGAAGCATGTCCGCTAGAAGATCTAATAGTGCCGTGAAACTCTTATCACTCCAACCGTTGCCTGCCTTCAAGTTATATAATCTCAGCACAGAAGACAGTTTTGTAAATGTTGCACATCCAGGGAACAGAGGCTTCTCAGAGTCAGCAATCAGTTTCTCAAATTCACAGAAGTCGTTTTCGTTGTAATCTTTCTCTACATCATGTAACATCTCATCTAGATTGTCATCATCATCATCTACGTGCACATCGGAATGAACATTATCAAAATTCGGATGATCATCGATATTATTGCAATCCACATCCGAGTCCTGCTGATTGGTAGTACTGGTGCTTGTTTCCTCAAGGTCTTTGCCATGCCATATCCAACGGGTGTATCGCGCGTTAAAACCACGACGAATCAAATGACTCTTAATTTGATCAGAGTTGCTAAACCTCTTCAAGTTCATACAATCTGTACAAGGACAAAGCATATTTTTCTCTCCCTTCCTCTCCTTTTGTTGCTCAGCAAATTTAATAAACTCATTCACACCATCCAAATATTCAAGAGTAGTACGTTTTATTCCATACATCCAATATTTTCTGTATATTTACAATTAACAAAATTTAACGAGTCAGCCATGCATGAAACCTGCCCGATTAAGTTATGTATATGTACATGTACAACCTCTTACAACTGATGTGTTAAACCCTAGCCTGACGAAATTAACACTAATTAACCTAGCTAACTACACAATACAAGCTAGTGAGTTCCTAAAACATGAAGCATTTCCAGCTAGCTAGCTCCCAAGCTTGGAGCTACAAACTTGGAACTACACAATACAGCTAGCTTGCAAGTAGAGAGGGAGGGTGTAACATCCTGAGTTTTGGGGTGAAAAGTTCTTTCTTAAAAATCGTGCATACATATGTCTCTTCTAGATCAACCAAATCAGCCTCAGCTTTATTCTGTTCTAGCCCTAATTTCTCCAAATTTATCCTGTGACCCCAAGTCAAGATCTGACTTTCCAGATTTGATCTATCAGTTATCCTAAATCTAAAAGCCTTCAGAACCCGGATTCAATTCTATCCCTAACTTCCAGAATTATCAACTCTTTTCTGTTTTAGAAAACAGAATATCTGTTATTACCTTTTACCCTAAGTTTCAGAAATTCAGATTTAATCAAAATCTTAGCCAAGTTCAGACCAGATTATTCCCGGATTATGATCAAGGGTATGCCAATACCTTAATCCAAAAAGTTGGCAGCCAGATTTCACCATCTGAACCTTTTTCGCAAATCAGTCCAAGAGTATCGCAGATCAGTCCTTTTTCCAGATTTTTCCAAAAACCTAAAAAGGCAAATGTTGCAAATGATCTCCAAATTCGAATCTGATTCAGGGAACATCTCCCAAATGCTTTTCAACACAAATTCTTCTTTTATGAATATCTCAAAATCAAACCCTAAATCCCAGAATTCGAGATCAATAAGTTTCAGACTTATTTTACCCTAATCTACTCTGTTTTCAGTTCATATCAAAAGTCATCCAAATGTCTCAAACTTTATCTTCTAGCTGTTCTAAATCATCTATGGAATTAAGTATACCAAAACAGTAGAATCAATTCCAGATCGAACCTTCCAAATCTCCAGATTTACAGTTCAGTCCAAATCAAGAATTGGAAATTGCAATCAAGCCCAAATTCGACCAGGCCGTTTGCTGTGCTCACGACCAGAGATCGCCGTGCTTTTGCGCCGCGTTCGCTCGCCGCCGGCCACGCCTCGCCTCGCCTGAGCTCGTGCTCACTTGAATCTGCATGTGCACACGCGTCCACGCCCCAGCCATCGCCGTGGCAACGCCGTTGAACAGCTTGCTCCCGTGCGCGACCATTGTCAGCATTTTCTTGCCACGTCGCTGTGCTTTGCCAGCCCTTGTCGCCACTGCCTTGCACCGCCCAACAGCATTGCGTCCCGATGAAGCAATGGTTTGATCAGCAGTCACCTCACCAGTGCACAGTCGCGTCGCCGCTCGCCGTTGTTGCATCTGCGCCCGGCAAATCTTGTCAACTAACACCGATTCATTGCTGTAAATCCTTGCAAGCTTCGCCCACTACTCTATTTAAACCACCAGAGCCTTGTATCATCTCCTCTTCACCAGGACTTAGCCAATTTTGCAAAATCTCTCGCTGCAGTCGTCTTCTCCGGCGAGCCATCGAGGAGCTTCACGGTGACAGCCTCAACCGCAGCATCTCCTGCCAAATTAACAGCACCAGTGACTTCCTCTCATCTCACTCATCATGCTGTACCATTTAATTGCTCACCGGTGACCTCTAACGCCGGCGATCACCGGAATTGCCGATTACCCTGTTTCTGCAATGTAGCTTAATTCAGCCCGAATTAGCTCTCGATTTTGTGGAAGAAGATGATCAGTGACTCATTTCCAGCAAGCCTATGCATCAAGATCTCCCGATTGAGCTTCAATCGAAGCTTTCCCCAATTTTGAGCTTCTCCAGAAACCGGCGATCGTCGCCAGGCTTCTCCGGCCATCCTCCGGCCAAATTGATCGTGCAGGTAGCTTCCTCTTATCTCTCTTTCACTTCCCAAGCTTGGAATCGAGTTCATTCGGCCTAAATCGAAAACCCCCAAATGGCAGTGTTTCTTCTCCGGCGTTGATCACCGGAAAACCTATTCCTGGCCGTTTCAGCTTCATCCACTTTGTCATTCAAGTGTGCCTCAACCTCCTAAACATTTTTGCCTTCTAGCTCGATCTCTGAAACTGCCCAGAATTCAAGTTATAGCCATGCCAAGATTGTTGTCCAGTGGCTTCACTATGCCGTGTCGCCACCACACTTCTCCTTCGAATTTCATCACCTTCTAGCCATCTTCTGCCCTAGATCCTGTTGAATGATTTGTTCCTGTTATCATTGCCTACCTCCCAGACAAAGTGGTGCATCATTTGGAGCTCTAGATCAAAAGTTATGCCAAGCCCTAGTTTCCAGCCATGTCAAGATCAATGCCAGACTATGTCAGTCAGTGGCATTAGCCCTTTTCACTCCCTTCCAGATGTGCATTTTGGGCATAACTTTGTCCCTTAGACTCCTGAGGTTGTGATCAACATTTTCTTCTTCTATCACAACTTGATTTGAGCCCTTGAATTATATTTGCCGCTAAACCCTAGTTTTTGACACTATTCCAGTGCATGCCAGCCAATGGCATTGGCCTTGTTTACCCACTTCTGATTGTGCATTTTGAAAGCCACTTTGTCCACTGAATTTGTAGAGTTATGATCTACATTTTCTTCTACTGTCATAACTTGAGATAAGCTCTCTAGCTTTCCTTAAAGCTATGTCAAAGTCTTGATCCGAATGTCAATCTGCTGACATTCGCTGTTCTTGATCAAACCAACCACAAACTGATGTTCTTATTGTAACCTTGAGATCCTAAGAGCATCTAACACCATCCTTAGCCAAATCCTTGAAACCCTAGATCTCAACTCAGTTCAGCGTGCAATCTCAATTATCTCCAGTATCGTTCAGTCACTCTTGTAAAGCATATCTGCATATAGATCCTAAAACATCTTAATATATAAGTAATATTTGTGTGTATTGTTTGGTTTGTCGTCGAGCAAATCCAGAAGCTGAGATCGAGGACTTCGCTGTTGACCCGTCATCAACTGCTGTTTCTTACGACGCGGAAGGCAAGTCATATCCTTGGTCATCTTGAACCTATATTTTAAATGTTGCTAAAACATAACCTTGAATATAGGCAATATTGCATGTGAAAGATTGAGAATGGTTGATTTATGAATTGGCAGTACTAGACTGGTTATCTGTGAAATGTGAAATAAACAAGTTTTGAGCCATGAATTATTATATGTATCTATATACTTATATTCATGAAATAAAACCCCTAGCCGTGACTAGAAAAATGGTATGGAATGGTGGTAGCACTGGAGGTGCTAGACTGCAAAGGAATGCAGGCACTGAAGGTGCAGGGTTGTGGATGGTCTGGTCATTGGCATATAAGGACTAGAACCTTGTGTTGTGCGTCTAGTGGCATGAACAACGTGCTAACCGCAAGCCTGGTATGGGACAGGCCTGAACAAGTACTTATGTGGATCGTACATGAAACCCCTGCATGAGTTGTGTTGTGATGATTGACTTGGAGGCTGACTCCCACTATCACTGAAGGTGATCTGATATTTGACCCAGTAATGGGAAAATGAGGTGGGGTGGAGGTTATGATACAGCCTACCACAACTGTGTTTCGCGGAGAGCCACAGGGTCGGGGGTGAATTGTAAGTGATGCATAACAAAAGTTCTTGTTATTTCCACCTTGCCACTCACACATGGTTGTGAGGAGGGGTCTAATCATTTTGATAGGATGGGCTTGAAAGTGGAATATCTTGCGGGTAAATTGGTACCTCTCTGCAGAGTTAAAAACGTATTCGAATACTCCGAGCTTCCGGGTTTATAGGAGTCTGCTGCGGTGGATTAAATCCACGGGGTGTGACACAAGTATTATTTTCTAAATAAAATATGTTTTAATCAAGATTACCCAAATGACATGTGTTGTCATGATAAGGAGTACTACCGTGGGCTGTCGTGTGTCGACGTGTCGCGGTAGTGCTATAATCTAGTGAACGTGAATGATGATGTTATATTATGAAAAGTGCTGCCCTGAGATGAGGTACGAAAGTAAAAGATTATTTTATAAACATCCATAATTCTTGACTAGTCTAGGATCATATCATCACTACTATATGTATCTACTCTTACCTATGACTTGCTGAGTACGTAAGTACTCACCCTTGCAACATTCAAATCAATAGACGGAGCGATCAACAATCAAGATTTAAGCGTGGAGAACTTATTGGACCCAGAAGGAGGAGCGTCAGTTCCGCCAGAGTCCTGATGTGTGTTGTTCTGCCGTCCACTTCTCTTTTTTGGGTGGGTCACCTATCTTCTGCTGTGTAGATGTTATTTTGCTAAACCATGTATGCCGTGAAGGCATTGTAATCTCCTTATGTAATATCAAGGCCAGCAGGCCACACTGCTTAATTATTTTGTAAGTTACTCTGTTGCAATGTGATATACTCCTGTGCTTGACTTTTCCTGGGACGTCAAGGGTATGTGTATGCTATGCATATATGGGACTAGCTGCAGCGAGCTAGGTCTCTACAGGAGTAGTCGTAGTCCCAGTTTCGGGGCGCGACAGAGGGAGATCTAGAGGGAGAGAGAGATCAGTGATGACAATTAAGCATACCTCAAAGAGATGGGTGCAATCAACTTCCCTCCAGCTTGCCCTGATCACCCTAGCAGTGTAGCTGCGAGTGTGGAACTTTCATCACAAACAGAGGAACACAAGTGCAACAGAACAAAAGAGCAGCTCAGCAATGGTCGAGTGGGGTTTTACTTATACTGGACATTTTTCTAACGGTAAATACATGAAATAACCGTTAGACTAAGTAAGGTAATTTTGTGCTCACATATTCTATCGGTAAAAACACACATATACCGTTAGAGAATGTACATTACTGAGCAGTACAGGTCTTGTTCTATCAGTAAATATGTGTATTGACCGTTAGATGATGCATGACACAGCAAATACATGAGTTTTTCTATCGGTAAATATGTGTATATACTGTTAGAAGAAACACAATCAAACTGGGTAATGCATCACACAGCAAATACATGTGTTTTTTTATCGGTAAATATGTGTATTTACCGTTAGATGATGCATGACTGAGCAAATACATGTGTTGTTCTATCGGTAAATATGTGTATTTACCGTTAGAGGAGGTACTGGTACCAAACTGGGTATTGCATGACACACATGACACCAGTTCTCACATCCAAAGAATCATATCTAAACACAATGTAACATCAAACAGATCTTACATCAAACAGATCTTAACTAGAAGATAAAGCAATATTTCAAGAAATGCTAATTTGTAGATTAACTAGGAGACACAAAAATACTTTTCTTAGGTACTTGGTACTTCATCTTGCCAAAGAAATTACACATGCCAGTTCACAAATTCAGGTACAAACATACACATGCCAGTTCACAAATTCAGGTACAAACATACAGATGCCAGTTCACAAATTCAAGTGCATGTCTGAAACATCAGTTCAAATACGCACCTACCTACCAATACAATTAAATACACAAATACTCCCTACACATTCAAGTTCATTTCCCAAATAGCAATACATGATACACAAATATGAAACAATATATAAATACAACAATTCACACATTCGATGTATACTAGAAAAGCCACGTCTGAAATTAACAACAGATCACGATGAGAACCCAGTGGCTCATACATTTTACATAAAAGAGAACCTTTGCAAGTTGCGACAATGAAACTACCGACTACAAGTTAGACCTGATACATCACAAATCCATTCATCCAAAACAGCAAATATCTGAACCACATTGGACTTAACCATAGGAGTTCAGTTCGAAGACGCCCGAGGAGCTGGAACTGCTGTCAAGTTACATTTGTATTGGTGATTTCCTAGGACTCAAACTCGATCAACTCAATTCAACTCAACTCAACTCCATTAACAAAAAGAACCTACCTTCCAAGATGCTGTTCTGTGTAGTGATGGTGTAGAATGGCTGTGCAAATGACAACAATTCTTCTTCTCCAAGCAGGTAAGCATCTGGCTACAAGCTGGTGCATGCAAAAAAATGTAAGATGCTTTCTATAGGTCCTGATTTGAGAAACACGCCGGGCTTAAGGATCTTCTCGACCGAGCCAACCAAGATCCCGCCCTTCACATCCTTCCAGCTCTCGACGGTGATCTTCACCGTTTCTTTCCAGCTCTCGATGGTGATCTTCACCGTTTCTTTCGCCAACAAGCCAACGTAGGCAACGTACTGCGATGAAGAACCGTGAAATACGTTGCCCCTCATGAGCATCATCCAAGGACCTGCACAGATCATAATCATATTGAAAAGAAGACACATCAAAATGAAGGATACAAAAATTGCAGAATAATTTCCATAATCGGATTAGAATAATCTAACAATATTGCCGAAATTTTATGTACCTTGCTTGCGATGCCGAAATCTAGAGGGCGTCGATGGAGGTGCAGAGGTGCAGCGGTCGCCGGTAGAGGTGCGGAGGTGCAGCGGTCGCCGGTAGAGGTGCACCGGCCATCCATGGAGCTTACGGGTTAGGACTACGAGCGCCAGATGAACTGTGAGAATGAAAGAGACATACCCGGGTATTTATAGTACTAGATAAGTTCTATCGGTACACAACCTTATACCGTTAGTAATTTGATATATCTTCTAACGGTATAAACATAAATTACCAATAGAATAAAAATATTTGTAGAAGGCGAACGGTTCTATCGGCACACTACATATTGCTGATAGGAATTTTTGTACATACTTTGTCGGTATATACATACATTGCCGATAGAATAAGACTAGTTGTAGAAGGCGAACAGTTCTAAGATATTTGTGCTATATTTTAATGGTATAAACATACATTACCGATAGAATAAAACTATTTGAAGACGAACAGTTCTAAGCAATTTTCGATATATTCTAACGGTACAAGCTTCCATTACCGATAGAATAAAAATATTTGTAGAAGGCAAACGGTTCTATCGGCACACTACATATTGCTGATAGGAATTTTTGTACATACTCTGTCGGTATATACATACATTGCCGATAGAATAAGACTAGTTGTAGAAGGCGAATAGTTCTAAGATACTTGCGCTATATTCTAACGGTATAAACATACATTACCGATAGAATACAACTATTTGAAGACGAACAATTCTAAGAATTTTTGATATATTCTAACGGTACAAGCATCCATTACCGATAGAATAAAAATATTTGTAGAAGGCGAACGGTTCTATCGGCACACTACATATTGCCGATAGGAATTTTTGTACATATTCTGTCGGTATATACATACAGTACCGATAGAATAAGACTAGTTGTAGAAGTTGACCAGTCCTATCGGCGCACAACATTCGCCCGTCAGTACTTATGCATCTCTTCTAACGGCAAATATGTTCATCACCGCTAGAGTAAATCATACTGCTTCTTCTAACGGTAATTTTCTTACAAACCGATAGGAAAAATACTTCCCATTGGCCTTTTATGACCGCGAGGCACATTTTCTAACAGTTTTCTACTAAATCGCTAATAACCGATAGAAGATAGGGGTTAGTAGACTGCATTTCTGTACTAGTGTGCACCCGAAAAATGCTTCGTTTCCCTGTTGGAATTTGAAACAAAATGCATCTTTTTTGGGAAATCCAAACGTCATTTTATTTCAAATTCGGGGGCTACGGTACAAGTGATTATATGGAATTTTTTGCAGTTCAAATATCCTATGATTTCAGATAATTTCGTAATTCCAGTACTGTCATGATTTCAAAGTAAATTCTGTGACCTCGGGACTATCTTTGTTTGATCATGGACAAAATACTTATTACCTATGTATGTTTTGGTCGTAGGAGTACTTACCTGTAGCCATTTTTCACACAGAGAATTTAAAAACCCTACCTGATGATTATAGATAATACGTAATCATTAAAGATAGGGAGTTAGAATGAGAAGAAAAGGAATTGTATTTCTTTCATTCTTTACATTGAAAAGGGATGCAGGCGACCAAAGCATTGACCTGACCCATAAGCAAATTACAAAGTTCCCCTAGAGTTAAGTTGATGTCAGAAGGCTCAACACTAGTAGCTCCAAGAGAATTAGTGACGTTCCTCAGCCTGTCTACATCGTTTCTCATTGAAATAAAACAATGAGCCCTGATCGCATCAGAGATGTCTCTTTGGTATTGCACAAAGTCTCTCTCCTCATGAGTCAGCCTTATTTCTTGAACTTATAGAACTTATAGAATTTTTGCTTCAAAGAAAAAAAAAATGAAATTTTCCGCAATGGGCGAAAGCCTGACGGAGCAATGCCGCGTGGAGGTGGAAGGCCTACGGGTCGTCAACTTCTTTTCTCGGAGAAGAAACAATGACGGTATCTGAGGAATAAGCATCGGCTAACTCTGTGCCAGCAGCCGCAGTAAGACAGAGGATGAAAGCATTATCCAGAATGATTGGGCGTAAAGCGTCTGTATGTGGCTTTTCAAGTCCGCCGTCAAATCCCAGGGCTCAACCCTAGACAGGCGGTGGAAACTACTGTAACACCCCTGTTTTGCCAAACCCTAAAATAGCCAAAATCCACATCTTGACCCCAAACCCTAATCTGCTTCAGCCATTCCCTCCTAAATGTTGTTCAGAACATTTTTCCCTTCGGGATCATCTCCAAAATCCCATCCTAAAGCTGAGTTTCAACCCTTACCATTTTAAAGCCCTAATTACCCTATTTTACCCTAAACTGTTTTCCCTAATTTTGTTGAAACCCTTCAGATCTTGCTCGATCTTACCAAACCTTGACCAGATAAGTTCTATTAATCTTTTGCAACTTAGCTGCGAAATCAGATTTCAGATCGGACCCTCAGATCTCCAAATTTGCAATCAGGCCCAAGTTCTATTCAAACTTTCCTCACAGAACAGTCCCTGGAGCAAGTTTCAAAATTGCAGAACAGCCCAAATATTCTTTTCAGGTCCATTCGACCAGCGCCTGGTCGTTGCTTTCGACCAGTGCACTTCGCCGTAGCCGCGCCGTGGTTTTCGCCGCGTTTGCTCGCCGCCGGCCACCGCTTCTTGTCGCCTGTGTTGTGAACAACCGAGCCAGCCCGCGCGCACGTGCCAGCACCATTGCTTCGCCTTGTCCAGCGGTTAAACGGCCGCGCTCCAGTAGCGTTTCGCGTGCGCGCTCCCGTTGCCGTGGCAATTGCATGCGTGTACGTGTCGTTGCCGGAGCTACGTTGTCGCCTCCGCATCTGCGCCGTCTCGGACGAAGTTCCAAGGCACCCTGGCATTACTGGCAAAGCTGCAGCACCGCCTGAAGCGTATCACATCGCCGTCGCCGTCGTTGCGCCTGCGCCCGACAAGTTTCTCCCCGGCGCAAGCAACCGCTGTCGTGTTTTCCCTCGCAAGCTCCGTCCCCGTGCCTATTTAAACCCTCGAGTGCTGTGCTTAAACCTCATCTCAGGACTTAGCCATTTTTTCCAGAGCTCTCGCCGTTTTCGCCTTCTTCTCCGGCGAGCCAGTGAGTGAGCTCACGGTGCCAGCCCATTTCACAACCCCTTTCTTCAATCCAAGTTCACCAGTGAGTTCCCCTCTTTCCCCTCTCTGTTCAGTAGCAACCAATTGCACCAGATCGATCCCCATCGCCGGTGATCGCCGGAAAACCAGAAAACCCCTGTTCCCTCAATGCTATCCCATTCAGCCCGAATTAGCTCTCGATTCTATAGAAGAACTTGATCAGTGAGCTTAGTAGAGCAAGCCTATTGAATTAGGATCCCCAATTGCGCTCAAATCGAAGAAATCCCGATCTGGAGGTCCACCAGTTCGCCGGACCGCGTCGCCGAGCCCCTCCGGCCGATCTGCAATGAAGTTAACCCCTCCAGTAGCCTTGTTGTGCCCTAGAGATCATCCCCAAGCTTGGAATTGAGCTCATTCGCCCTGAATCAAAAATCCCCGAACTCCAGTGTCATCTTCTCCAGCGCCGGTCGCCGGAATTCTTTCCCGGCCGATCTAGCCCCTGAAACTTTGTCCCTTAGCTTCGCCTCACCTCCCTGAGCAATTTCTTCCACTAGCTCGACACCTGGATCTGCCTAGATTGTGAGTTATGCCCTTGCCAAACTTTTGTCCAGATCAATGTCTGTGCCGTGTCGTCACCGCAGTTCATCGCCGGATTTAGCCACCCTCCGGCCACTTTCAGCTCTTGTCCCTGTTGAGTGTTTTATTCCTGTTAGTAATGCCTACCTCCCAGACAAAGTGTTGCATCAATTGGAGCCCTGGATCAAAAGTTAAGCCATGCCCTAGTTTCTGGCCATGTCCAGCACTATGTCAGTGCATGTCAGCCACTGGCATTGACCTTATTCAGCCCCTTCTGGTTGAGCAATTGAAATGTCACTTTGTCCCCTAGATTCCTGGAGTTGTGTTCTACATCTTTCCCTTCTATCACTTCTCCAGAAAACCATCCTAAGATCAGTTTAAAGTTATGCCAAAGCCATGAACTGAATGTCGACCCTTCGACGTTCAATCCTTTTTAGCCGTTTCTTCGACCAGAGCCCTTGTGACCTTGCCCTAACCTTTTCCCCTGCATGCATGACTTATTTACTTAATAATTTCTATGAAAACTATTTTCTGTATGCTTATGGTATGTGTTTGTGTGTGGGTTGTTTGCCGCAGAGTCAGAAGCTGAAGGAGCGGAAGAAGTCTTTGAAGATCCGTCTGAGTATTTAGACCCAACATCGCAAGGCAAGCCTCATTCCTTTGATCATGTCTCACCCAATATTTTCATATGAAGTATATTCACTGTTTCTTACTATGCATGCTTATTTGAAATACAAGTTATGTTTGAATGACATGAGTAGATATTACCTAATGAATCATGAAACCCCTTTTTGTTATTGAACCTTCATATGTATGCTTTTGTCACCCTAGGATTCATATACTGAATATCCACATTAAACTTGAAATGGTCAAATACATGAGAAGTTATAATGAAAACCGTTTTGTCAAGAAAACTGATAAAAGGGATCAGTAGTGAGGATTGGTTTGTATGGAGAGGGTGCGGTGCGCACCAGGGAATGTGAATGCTCCTCACTATTGGTTCATAAGGACGAGAACCTTGTGCTGTGTCTCTATGCTAATTATAAACGTACCAACCACTTGCCTGGTATGGGACGGGCACAACTTAGTAGCTTTTTGGTATTAGCAGTTCCCTGCATGGTTTGTCGGTCTGGTTTCTCGCGTGGAAACTGGTGGGCCGCAGTTCGGCCATGAGTGATGTGAGTTCAGAAAAATAATGAGAGATAAAGGTGGAAAGAAGGAAGGCGCCCTACGCCTCAGATTAAGCCGTGCGCGGTTGTAATCTTGAACGGTCATATGTCTTGCGTGGACACAGACCAAGGCTATGTGTCTTGCGGGAACATAAGCCAGAGGCTAGGAAGTAAGGCAGTGGGGAGGACCCACAACAGTATTTGAGACTTAATTGTCTATTTACTGGGCGGGGATACTGTTAATACTGAACTGTAAAAGCGTTGTGTGATCTCGGCCTTGTCACATGTGTATAAGTCACATGGAGCTGATCCGACTTGAAAGCCGAGTGAACCAGTGGATTTAAAAAGAGGTACACCTTTGCAAAGCGTAAAAGAAGTATCGGATACTCTGTACTCCCAGGTTCAGGAGTCTTTTCGTAGTGGATGTTATCCATGGGTTATAGCACAAGTAATGTTTTGGAATGTTTTCATAATGCGGTTAACAAAGTAGTGACTCATGAGAGACCACTACATCTAATGTTTTGTTGAAAACCTGTTTAATGTTTGAAGATATCATTTTTATGACAAAAGTACTGTTTCACTGAACAAATGACTTGGAAATCTATATATCTCTATCCATATGAAACTAAAACCCCGGAATCATATGTTTCACCCTCATGTAAGTACAATTGCATTAATCCCCGGAATGAGTGTTGCTGAGCACCAAGTGCTCACCCTTGCATTTATATCCAACTGTAGAAGAGGGATTCGAGGATCCCGATTCCTTCAGTTATGAGTACCCGGCAGAAGATGGAAGCACCCCGGACGAGCCCACGTTCTAGAAGGTTTACGCACCAAGTCAAGTCAGATGTGGGAGAAGCCCCTCCAACCCCGCTGCGGATGGAAGTCAAGCTGTTCGTCATCGCTTTGTGTTTTATGTTGTGTGTTCGGTACTTGGATGCCGATTCTGGTTCTGATAAACTGGTTATTTTCCTAGCAACTCTACTTAGCGCCATTTTCGGTGCTTTGGCTATGTAATATTGGCCATGTCGGCCTGATGTTTGTTTAATGATATTACTATGCTTGTGTGGTTTGAGCTCATGTGGCATCATGCTGTGTGTAACCTACCTGGGCGGTTACTAAGGTGATCCTCAAATGGGGGTCTCACAACTACCAAGCTGGAGTACGGTAGGGGCACAGGGAATTTCCGGTTGAGCGGTGAAATGCATTGAGATCAGAAAGAACACCAACGGCGAAAGCACTCTGCTGGGCCGACACTGACACTGAGAGACGAAAGCTAGGGGAGCAAATGGGACGCGCTCTTTGAAGGCTCTCAATCAAGCGCTCAATCACTGTCAAGGTGGTCTTGAGACAGCGTTCTCGGCTGGCAAGGCGCATCTCGAGCATCTCTTGGTCATCCTAGAGGGTTCTGCATAAAGCAATTTTCTCTCCAAGGAGAACCTGGATCCTAGCAAGTTGTTCGCTGAGGACCCACAAAGCCTTCTCATCTTGTGAGACCAAGAGTTAGTCACAGGATATATATCCAACAAGGTTAAGGGTAATGTTTACCTTGGAGGCAGCAGATGGTCGGGAAACTGAAGGAATTGGCTCCAGAATGGTACCAATGTTCTTGTATTTTCAAAACAAGGTTGAGTCATACTAAACTATGTAATTCAGTTAAGAGATAATGCTGAAAATCTTACGACCTTGGTCCTGAGGAATTTGGTGTTAAAGACACTACTGGCACAATGGCTGTTGACACACCCGCAGATGAGTGTGGGATTAAGTGTAGAGCAATGAGACAGTTTGATCCTCGGTCTTCATCAGTTTTTTTGATGAAGTTCCACTTGATGACCCAGTATCGTCTCCAAAGCGCTTCTTCGAAGATGAAGAATCATTGAATACCTAAAGAATTTTAGAATGCATTACTCTGAAGAATTCTACTAAAAAGAATGAGGATTCGAATAGATGTTTTGATGGGAGATTACCTTCTGGATCATCTCTGCAATGGTTTCATCAACTTCTGAGTCTTCTCCATCGTTCTCTATAACTCGTTTCGAGTTTTGGTTCACCATCAAAGACAAGGAAAAAGGAGAGATTGAAAAGAAGATCTAAGGACTCAGCGAGTAAAAACTTGTGAGTCTTAGAAACCAAGGAAGCTTGGCTATTTATAAATGCAGAGGTGATGGTTTGTATTCAATAGGTGCTTCAAAATCTTGAAATGCACTAATATTTTGCCTCAATTGAGCAATCAAAGATTTCATGATTACCTGTCAAAATAAACCTGAAGTTCTTCTCGGGGAACTAACCGTTGTGCGGTGCTAATTGAATAGGAAAAAAGATTGGGAAACTTACACGTAAAACTTGCGCAGTTGATCAATGTTCCACGTATTGGATAAGATTCTACCGTCCTCTATTGCTAACCGAACCGATCCTGGTCGCGGTACTGAAACAACAACGTAAGGGCCTTCCCACTGAGGAGAGAACTTATTGCGGTTAGACTGGTTTTGTATTTTTCGTAAAACCAGATCACCCACGTGAAGACTACGGGGCCGCACCCTTCTGCTGTGATATTTTCGCAAACTCTGCAAATATACTGCTGACCGTATCAACGCTCGATCACGCTTTTCTTCGAGGATGGTTAAATCCTGGGTACATTGTTCGATCTAATCAATCTGGTCGAATTGATCTGTTCGGACAGAACCAATATGGATTTCCGTAGGTAACACCGCCTCGGTGCCGTATACCAACTGGAAAGGTGTCTCACCAGTGGGCCGACAACAAGTAGTGCATAGTGCCCATAGAACAGAGTAGAGTTCATCCACCCAAGCCCCTGAGCAGCATCTTAAGGCAATCGAAAATACATTTCTTGATGCCTTGTAATATCTGCCCATTGGCGCATTCGACACCACCATTGCTCTGTGGATGAGCTACAGAAGCAAAGCACACCTTGGTTCAAATATTATCGCAATAGTCCAGAAAGAGGCCGCTAGCGAGTTGGGAACCGTTGTCAGTGATGAGATGATTTGGAACACCAAATCGAGTAACGATGTTCTTATGAAAGAACTTATGTGCCGCAGCAGCAGTGACACTATGGACTAGCTCAGCCTCAATCCACTTTGTGAACGTGTCAATGGCTACGAACAGAAATTTGTAACCATTAACGCCCTGTGGCATAGGTCCTACAATATCCATCGCCCAGACCGCGAAGGGCCATGCTAATGGGATGGTTCGCAAGGCATACGCGGGCTGATGAATCTATCTGTCATGAAATTAACACTGGGGGCATGTCTTGACCAAATTATTGGCATCATCAAGTGCCGAAGGCCAGTAAAATCCCTGTCGGAAAGTTTTTCCAACCAGTGTGTGAAATGACGCGTGCGCACCACACACACCATCATGGATTTCTTTCAAGAGGGATTTACCTTCCTCTTGAGAAATACAACGCATGAATACTCCTCGAGTACCCTTCCTATACAGAACTCCTTCTATAAGTTTGTATAGGCGCACTTTTGGAATCAACCGATCGCTTTCAGTTTCGTCCTTGGGCAAGGTCCCATGTTCGAGATAGACCCTCAATGGATGAGTCCAATCCCCTTCTTGTCCAAAGTTGGCAACGAAGACTGTTACCTGGTCGTCTTCGACTGTAGTCATGATCGAAGGATGCTTTAAGTGTTCGACGAACACCCCTGCCAGAGCAGATGTACGTGAGGACCCAATTTTAGATAATTGGTCTGCGAGAATATTATCCTTTCGCGGGATGTATTGGACTTCGAAATGACTAAAGTGTTTTTTCAATCTCCTCACCTCCCCCAGTTAATGAGCCATTGTCTCATTGGAGGTGCTGTACTTCTTGTTTACCTGGTTTACGACTAGCTATGAGTCTCCCCTCACCACTAATCGACGGACTCCGAGGAATTTCGCTACCCGGAGCCCTGCAATAAGACCTTCATACTCTGCCGCGTTGTTAGTCACAACAAAATATAATTGAATGACGTACTTGAGTTGGTCGCCTTGAGGCGTTACTAAGACAACTCCAGCCCCCGAGTGTTGAAAACTTCGAGAATCGTCAAAATACATCGTCCAATGGTCGGTACACGACAAGTCTTCAGACTCTTGCCTTGGAGGGTCAGGGTTAGTCCATTCGACCACAAAATCTGCAAGGATCTGAGACTTGATCGTAGTGCGAGGGGTGAAATGGATGTCAAATGCTTCCACAGTCCACTTCGCAATTCGACCAGATTTCTCCGGGTTTCGGATAATATCTCCCAAGGGGAAGGATGAGGGCACTGTAATTTTATGCGCCTAAAAGTAATGTCGTAACTTGCGGGAAGCCATCAGTAGCGCGTAAAGTATCTTCTGAACCACAGGGTAACGCTCCTTAGGGCCATAAAGTACCTCGCTTACATAATAGACGGGTCGTTGCACACCTTCTCTTACTGCGATCAGGACAGCGCTGACCGCATGAGGTGTGGCCGCCAAATAAAGAAGTAGCTGTTCCCCTGTGACCGGGGAAACCAACATCGGCGGACTAGATAAGTATGCTTTAACCTCTTGGAATGCTTTCTCAGCTTCATCCGACCAGGCAAAACCATGGTGCTTGCGGAGAGCTTTGAAGAAGGGTAATTTCCTTTCGCCTAGTCGCGACATAAATCGACTTAAAGCCGCCAGGCGACCTGCTAGGAACTGGACATCCTTCATGGTCGAAGGAGACCTCATTTGCTCGATGGCCCTGATTTTCTCGGGATTAACCTCTATTCCTCTAGAACAAACGAGAAAGCCTAACAGTTTACCAGATGAAACCCCGAAAGAACACTTTTCTGGGTTTAATTTTATTCCAAATCGGTTAAAATTACAAAAGGTTTCAGCAAGGTCATCTAGATGAGTCAAGCTTTTCAAGCTTTTTACAACCAGATCGTCTACGTAAGCTTCAAGATTACGCCCCATCTGGGAAGAAGAGGTCTTTTGCATCAAGCGCTGGTATGTGGTACCGGCGTTTTTGAGACCAAATGGCATTTTGACGTAGCAGTAGGTGCCAAATGGTGTGATGAAGGCAGTCTTCTCTTCATCTTCTTCTGCCATGCTAATTTGATGATATCCTGAGTAAGCATCCAGAAAACTCATCAGTTCTCAACCCGCAGTAAAATCGACCAACTGATCGATGCGGGGAAGGGGAAAATCATCCTTCAGGCAGGCACTGTTTAGGTTGGTGTAATCAACGCACATGCGCCACTTACCATTTGACTTACAGACCATGACCGGATTTGCAAGCCATTCCGGATGTTTGACTTCTCGAATGAACCTGACTGCATGGAGCTTGTTTAACTCCACGCGGATAGCTTCTTGCTGATCAATAGCAAAGCGTCTAAACTTCTGCCTTATTGGTCGCTGTCCAGGTCGAATTGCTACCCTGTGCTCAATTACCTCCCTTGGGACACCGGGCATGTCGGATGGTTTCCACGCAAACACATCTACATTAGCCCGAAGGAAGGTTATGATTTCGAGTTCCTATTTGTCGTCCAGGCCTGACCCAATCCAAATTGTCCTAGATGGGTCATCTGGGCATAACGGAACCAGTTTTAGCTTTTCCTCCGGTCGAGGGGCGACTTTGATTGTATCCGCACCCATGGTGGTAATCTTGACATCTCGAAGGGGAAGTTGATCCATGAGCTCCAATGATAACCGATCGCAAGTCAATGCCACATTGTGGCTACCTCGGACCGAGATTACGCCTTTGGGGCCAGGTAACTTGCTACATTAATAGGCGTAATGCGTCGCCATCATAAATTAAGCGAGAGTTGGCCTGCCAAAAATCGCATTATAAGCCGAATCACAATCAATTACATCGAAAGTAACTAACTCTGTTCGGAAATTATCCGGTTCACCCAGCGTGACTGGGAGCACCACCTGTCCCATTGGCATCATCGAGGGACCAGGAATTATCCCATAAAATG
Source organism: Pharus latifolius (assembly GCA_019359835.1). Lineage (NCBI taxonomy): Eukaryota > Viridiplantae > Streptophyta > Magnoliopsida > Poales > Poaceae > Pharus > Pharus latifolius. Next base: position 39,964,310 of record CM033325.1, read on the forward strand.
GATGGATTATGGGCTTGATTTTTGAATGAGGGATTTGCATCTCGTCCAATGCCTTGACCAGTAAAAGGTCCAAGGAACTGCCTCCATCGATCAGGACCCTTTCAACTCTCGCGTTACTGATTATTGGGGTAATGACCAGAGGTAATCTCAGTGGTCAAGTAAGCCCAACGGGACAATCAGAGCGACCGGATGTCAAAGGAGTGTCCGACCAACAGGGGTATTTAGGTTCGCCAAGGGGAGCTTCCGCTTGGTTAACTTCTCGATGAAATGCTTTAAACTGTCATTTAGAAACAAAAGAGGAGGAACCTCCGAAAATGACATTAACATAATTACGAGGTACCTGGTAGGACATTTCTTTGTCCCCTTCGGCGTTTCTAAGCCCGCAAGTCTTCTCTTTCGATGGAAAAGTTGGCATCGGCCCAATTCCCTGGTAGAAGTAATCTAGTTGCTTCAACCAGCTCTGGCAATTTTTGAGGTCGTGTCCCGGAGAGCTGTGGATCAGACACCACTTCTTTCCTTCCTGCAAGTTGTTGGTTTTTCTAGCTGGTCAAAATTGCGACCACCAGAGGTAGTTTTATTTTTAAATGAAAACTTATTACCTTTCGCTGACGGCGGCTTTTCCGCGACTGCGACCTCCCAGTACTGTTTGGTTCGATTCTTTTTGGTTTTCTTTGATTTCCCGCTCGACGAAGACTCCGGATTCTTGCCTACATCCTCTTTTTTCACGTCCTTGAGACCTGGTTGGGGCGGTAAGTTTGCTTTATCGACCATCCTATTCCATTCAACAGCCTCAGCCGTGTCTGAATAGCGATCAGCCATATCAAAGAGATCGGCGACTGATTGAGGGGGGTTGATAAGTAAATCTTCCATAAATCTCCAATATCAAACAGCGTGCTTAAACGCCCTGATAACAGAGTTATCGGATATGTTTGGGATGGTATTTCTCACCCCGACAAACCTTTTGACAAACTGTCAGAGAGTCTCTGTAGAGGTTTGTCGTAGACGATGAAGATTGTCTTCTTTCCCGGGTTTTTAATAACAATTATGGAAATTATTGAGGATGGCATCGCACAATATTTCCCAGTTATATATCGAACCCTTGGGCTAATTGAATAGCCAGGTCCTTGCCGACCCCTCAAGAACCATCGGCAAATAGTTGGCCATGATGCGATCATCCCCGCCTGCCGCTTGAATAGCGGTAATGTAAATTTGAAGGAACTCCGACGGATTCTGGGTCCCATCAAACCTCTCAATAGCCCCTGGCTTGAACTTATCCGACCAGATGACCGCACGGAGGCCTAGCAAAAAAGCCTTGCAACCTACATCAGGACCGTGGAGAGTTCCACGGTTCCCAGCATATCCACGAGTGATTTTGGGCGATGGGGATACGCCACGTGGTCCCAGATGAGAATGCACAGGAATTCGATCCTGATCACAAGAACTTCCTACGCGCCTGGATTTGTCATGCCAAAGTGATCAGGATGGTAATCGATTACGCCTACCATGACTAAGGTAAGAATACTCCTTTTCATGGGAACGTATCGTAGACCGGGAGGAAGTTGTAGGGGTTGCATCAGATGCAACCTCATCTAGTTTCTCCACCAAGATCCTAGCAAAAGCTATTTTGTCCGCGTCAGCGAGGGTAGGAGGAAAATTACGCAAGACCTCCACAATAGATCGAAGTTAGCCATGCGTACTCCTCTTTGTTGTGCCAAGTGTAATCGTCTCTTCATCCGCCGGTAAATGCTCCGGTGGTGAGGAACGCGTCTGGTCATGCCTGCGACCATGTGGGCGACGGGAGGAACTAGGGGCGGCGTCATAACGAGCCTACGATTTTGGAGAGCCTCTAGGGCTGTCCTGTGGAGTTCGTTATCTTGTCGCTCGCGGTCTTGATCCTCCTTCTGCTTGCGTTCTTGTTCCTCCTTTTGTCTGTGCTCCTGTTCTTCCCTAGCAATCCGCTGATCGGGATTTTCTTCCGACAAGGAGGCGAATTCTATGGGGAGCGAAGCTACAGAAGGAATGAACATCTCTATTTGCTCCGAGTCGGATTCAAAATCAAAGAGAGAGTGGAGGTTATTAGGATCAAACCTCCCTGGACTGAGTTCCTGGTCACTGCCATCCTAGTCCCTGACGGGAACACTGATGCGCCAACGGATGCCGATCTTCTGGTGAGAGGGTACGTTTGGTTGGGTGGAACGTGATCTAGGCGAAGCGGCTACCAATCCAGACAGGCGTGGACGCCGGCAATCATCAAACCACGATCACAATTTGTTATCAACCATGCCAAACACGGCTGACCTGACCACGAAGGTCGATTCCTGCGATGCAACCAAAGAAACACAGCAAGAACAAGATAAAAGCAACTAAATTTGCTGGAATTAGACTAAGCTCACACAGTTTGGGGTTCCGAGCTTGTTCCTGATGATCTAGCCGATACAAAAGGAATCGAGGAAGTCTCACACGCGCAGTGGATAACTAAACAAAACAAAACCCGAGCAAGAAGAAGGGTAGCGGCAGCCATAAATAGAGCGGTGGCCAGAGGAGGGGCGCTGGCCACGATGGTACCCACACACACGCAACCCTAGGAATACATGGGCTTTTGGCCCAAAGAAGAGGTGACGCAGCACCTGGTAGTTTCTGTTCCGTGGTGTATTTTGGCTATTTCTGTCGTTCCTGGACAAATCTGGCAGTGGGACCAGAACCATTGGAAAGCTTAGGAGATAAGCTTTCCGTGGAGTGGTGGATCGTCGAAAACGGACTTCGGACGCGAAAGTTACGGCCATTTGAAGTTGGACTGCTACTGGACTGCCGGAACGGGCTTTTCTACGACTTGGGCTTCGACGGTGACTTGGGCTTGGAGTTGGACCTTCCTTGGGGCATTGAGTCTTCTGGCATGAGGCTTTGGACTACTGATGAAGGCTTGAAAGGCACGGCTTGTGGATTGAGGCCTCTATGCGTCGAAGAAGTAGTAGGGGAAGGAGCGGCGGTCGCAACTTTGTCAGCGATGTCCTCATCATCCTCCCCTTGTTGAATTGGAGTTGTCCTCGACTCCATCTCATGCTCCTGCAAAAGGTTAGTGGAAACAACAGGAGGCAAAGAAATAGATGCTTGCAATGAAGCCTTGTCAGTCAATGGATCATGCGAAGGAATTTGTGTAGTTAACAAAACAGCACCCTTCAATTTAATCTCAGATTGTTTAACTCCAAGTTCATTTGGTGGGTTGTGTTGTTGAGCTACACATTGATTTTCAGTTTTATGACACTCCTGTTTTTCTCTTTTGGCTCTCGCTTTATCAATGTTTAGCAGCTCTGCAGGGGTCATAGGATCCAAAATAATTTTCTTACCCTTGACCATAAAACTATAGTGATTGGTCCGACCATGGTGAATGGCATCTCTATCATATAACCACGGCCTACCTAATAGCAGTGAACATGCATCCATAGGTACAACATCGCAGTCAACGTGATCATGGTAAGAACCAATGGAGAAGTGTACGCGCGCAGTTTTAGTTACCTTGAGCTTACCACATGAATTTAACCATTCAATCGAGTACGGGTGTGGATGTGAAATCGTGGTCAAGCCAAGCTTCTCGACCATGTCCACACTAGCGAGATTGTTGCAGCTACCTCCATCAACAATGACGTGCACAGCACGCTCTTTGACAACAAACCTTGTCTGAAAGATGTTGTGGCGTTGATTCTATTCAGCACGCACTGATTGTGCACTAAGGACACGCGTGACAACAAGGGCTGGGTATTTCTCCACCAATGCAGAACTCAAGATCTCTTCTTGTGGTTCAGTGTTACCTGCATTGTTAGTTGCAACAAGGGCATATTCTTCTTCATCAATGTCACTAGCACTAGTATACTCACCATCCTCTCTCACAAGGAGGGCACGCTGACTTGGACAATTACGCGACACATGCCCAAATCCCTTGCAACGATAACATTGTGTGTCGCGAGGACGTCCTGTGGAAGCAACAGAAGAAGCGCCCTTCGCGGGTGCGGCTGCCTCGATTGCACGTGAAGGAGTGGATGTAGTGGCAGCAGGCGGAGGCGCACGACTGGAAGCAGTGGATGGTGCCTTGGAATGCACCACCGGGGTTTGGCCTGAGGAAGAAGAGCCTCCAAAGTGTCCTCTTGTCTTGGGATGGCGTCCATGTACTTCCCTTTCAGCTTTACAGGCAAGATGAAACAAACGAGTGATAGTAGTGTAATCCTTATAATCAAGAATATCCTGTATCTCACGATTGAGCCCGCCCAAGAACCTAGCCATCTTATCATCATTATTTTCTTCTAAGCCACAACGCAACATGCTAGTTTGCAATTCTTGATAATATTCCTCTACAGATTTTTCACCTTGGTTCAAGCGTTGCAGCTTATTAAGTAAATCTCGAGCATAATAAGAAGGGACAAATCTAGATCGCATAGCTCGTTTTAGTGCTTCCCAAGTTCTAGGTATATTTGGTTTTTTACTAGTTTCATGCCACCAAATGGATGCAAAATCAGTGAATTCACTAGTAGCAGCACTAACTTTCCTATCCTCAGAGAAATTAAAGCATGCAAAATACAGATAATTCCCAACTCAGGTAAACATCAGGATCATATCGACCAGCGAAAGGAGGTATGGAAAACTTGACTTTAGCTAGTGGATCATCATTTACCTCTCTTGGATTTCGATTGGGATTTCTAGCCATACCTTGGTGATTGTGTCGAAGACGGCGATGGGCATGGTCATTGTGGACATTGAAACCATCATCTGCCTCAGTATCAGTAATGTAAGCATTCTCATACTCTTCGACGTCGTCTGCCCAGGAGTGGCAGTTATGCTGAACGGGAACCGCATTGGATGCGGCGTTGGCCGCAAGTCCAGCAGCATCAACAGGAGGCGCATGTCTTGGGGTAGCAGCATGCAGTGCCCCCTCAAACTGATCCATTTTATTGACGAGGTGGGAGATGCTCCGCTCAATGCGATCCATCCTTTGCTCGTTGTCTTGGGCAAGCTTGGTGAGGTTTGTGCCGATGCTGTTTAGCGCATTATGATTGTCCTCCATGTACTTGTTGAATTCTGATCTTAAGATGCACTCGTCATCCCCTTCGGTATTAGATCATGCCATTGTTAGTAGGAGACAAAGGAAAACACAGAATATATGTGCGTCCTACCAACTACTAGGATGTGGAGTGCTCACACGCTAATGTTTGTACCAAGTTCTTACTCGTTCTTACCAGCCGCAACGAGGAAGGATTCAACCGGTGGCTGGTTCATGATAAGCCAATTGAGACGTGAGTTCAACGATTGCAAGGCCCTGTTCCTGGCTGGTTAGTAGAAGGTGGAGCTTGGATAGGCTATTATATGTGTAGCAACAATTCAAGATCAATAATGCAAGATTGAAAATTAGTCCAAAGTAATAGTCAATGTGCTGGAACTAGCCTAGACGCAGACCTAGCTCAAGCAAGCAACTAGCAACACAAAGAATTAGAACCAAACGATGCACCACAAAAAAATTCTCCTCTTTTGCTACACACTTTTTTCTGCTCTAATTTTTTTTTGTGCGGCTCTTTTTTTTTTGTGCACTTGCCTTTTTCTTACTTCTTTTCTTTTTATGAATAGTGCAGCTTTTGTTGCACTTTGTCTTTTTCTTTTGGGCTGCACAACTAGGACAGAAACGTTGTTTAGCAATTTCGGACTCCAAAAACTCCGAATCTAAAGCTCTACCTAACAGAAAAGTTGTATAGGATCTTTTTATCTTTCCAACAAGTACAAGAACGTCAAAAACGGAGTTGGGAATCGAAAGATATGGCAATTTTACCGAAGCTGTCTCAGATTGAGTAATTTGAATCCGAGATGGACTAGAGTTTGTTTGAAGATTACACAACTAACTTTGCCCAAATTTTAGTGTGATAAAAACAACCGAATTTGAAGATTACCCCAACTAACGTTTTGTGGGATTTCTCACAACAATTCCAGAAAGTATAAGTTTATCCCAATCTGAGTTCAGATTAAAGAGTTATGATGAAAATACCGAAACAGACATATTAGATTCGAACTCTACACTATCATCATTAAAGGCCCAATATCTTATAGATGGAAGCCGAATCTGACTTCATCCCCAACAGAAAAGTTGTAGAGAACGATCTGATGTTTCCAGAAAGTATAATAACGTGAAAATCCGAGTTCGTATGAAGAAGATATGATGAAGACAACGAACTGGACAGCGGCAGATTCCAATTGGACGCGACGAGGAGGAGATCGACATGCAATTGACTCCGCGACTAGATGCAAGACTAAACTAAAAACCAGCACTCGACAATGATGGACTAAAATTCAAAGATGCAAACTATCACGCCCCGAAACTGGGACTACGACTACTCCTGTAGAGACCTAGCTCGCTGCAACTAGACCCATATATGCATACCCTTGACTTCCCAGGATAAGCCAAGCACAGGAGTATCTTACATTGCAACAGAGTAACTTACAAAGTATTAGAGCAGTGTGGCCTGCTGGCCTTAATATTACATAAAGAGGTTACAATGCCTTCGCGGCATACATGGTTTAGCAAAATAACATCTACACAGCAGAAGATAGGTGACCCTCCCACATTGAGAAGTGGACCACAGAACAACACACATCAGGGCTCTGGCGGAACTGACACTCTTCCGTCTGGATCCAAGAAGTTCTCCACGCCTTCATCTTGATCATTGAATGCTCCATCTACTGATTTGTAGGTTGCAAGAGTGAGCACTTACGTACTCAGCCAGTCATAGGTAAGAGTAGATACATATAGTAGTGATGATATGAACCTAGACTAGTCTAGAATTATGAATGTTTATAAAATAATCTTTTTCTTTCATATCTCATCTCATCTTATCTCATGGCAGCATTTTTCATAACATAGCATTGCTATCCATGTTCACTAGATTATAGTACTACCGCGACACGTCGACACATGCATGACAGCCCACGGCAGCACTCCTTATCATGACAACACATGTTATTTGGGTAATCTTGATTTAACAAATTTTATTTAGAAAACAGAATTGTGTCACACCCCGTGGATTTAATCCACTATAGCAGACTCCTATAAACTCGGGAGCACGAAGTATTCGAATGCATTTTTAACTTTGCAGAGAGGTACCAATTTACCCGCAAGATATTCCACTTTCAAGCCCTTTCTATCAAAATGATTGGACCCCTGACTCACTTCATCTGTGAGCGGCAAGGTGGAGATAACAAGAACTTTTGTTATGTTTCACTTACAATTCACCCCTGACCCTGCAGTTTTCTTCACACAAACCGCAGTTGTGGCGGGTTATACCCCCACACCCGAGTCTCTTCTCATTACTGAGTCAACGTGCGTGATTATAATACGTGGAGGAGCTGAACCCCGTGAGTTTAGTGTATTGTTTTCCATCTCATGCAGGGGTATCATGTGCGATCCACATAAGTACTTGTTCAGGCCTGTCCCATACCATGCTTGCGGTTAGTACGTTTGTTCATGCCACTAGACGCACAACACAACGTTCTAGTCCTTATATGCCAGTGACCAGACCATCCACAACCCTGCACCTTCAGTGCTTGCTATCCTTTGCAGTTTAGCACCTCCAGTGCTACCACCATTCCATACCATTTTTCTGGTCACGGCTAGGGGTTTTATTTTATGAATATATACATATAAATACATATATAATAGTTCATGGCTCAAAACTTGTTTATTTCACATTTCACAGATAACCAGTCTAGTATTGCCAATTCATAAATCAACCATTCTCAATCTTTCACATGCAATATTATCTATATTCAAGGTTATGTTATAACAACTCTTAAAATATAGGTTCAAGATGACCAAGAATATGACTTGCCTTCCGCATCGTAAAATACAGCAGTTGATGTTGGGTCAGCAGTGAAGTCCTCGAACTCGGGCTGTTGATCTGCTCTCCAATCAAACAAACAAGCAATAAACACAATCTTTTCAATACATTATTATACTATATGCAATAATACAAAGATGAATGTCTTGATGATTCTGAAATGATTGGATTTAGAAGTTGATTAGGGTTAAGTTATGGAAACCAAGGTTAAGATTAGCTGTCAAGAGTTTACAAGGTTCCAAATGTCTCAAAATATCAGAATGATATCAAGGTTGCGACTGGTTCGCTCAAAAACAGCGAACGTCTTTAGGTCGACATTCGGTTCAAGGCATCGACATAGGGTCGATGGATGATAGAAGGATTATCTCAACTTGTGGCAGTAGAATAAAATGTAGAGCACAACTCCACAAGTCTAAGGGACAAGGTTATTTTCAGTTTGCACAACTGGAAAGAGGTGAAAAGAGCTAATGCCACTGACTGACATGCTCTGGCATAGGGCTGACAATGTCAAAATCTAGGATTTAAGCATAAAATGCAGTTTAAGGGCTCAAATCAAGTTGTGATAGAAGAAGAAATTGTAGATCACAACCTCAGGAATCTAAGGGATAAAGTTATGCTCAAAATGCACATCTGGAAGGAAGTGAAAAGGGCTAATGCCACTGACTGGCATAGATTGACATTGAACTGGCATAGCCAAAAACTAGGGCTTGCCATAACTTTTGATCTAGGGCTCCAATTGATGCACCACTTTGTCTAGGAGGTAGGCCTTGATAACAGTAACAAATGATTCAATAGGTTGCAAGGCTGAAGATGGCTGGAAGGTGACGAAAATCAGTGAAGAAGTGTGGTGGCGACACGGCACAGTGAAGCCACTGGACAAAATCTTGGCATGGCTATATCTTGCAATCTGGACAGTTTCAGAGATCGGGCTAGAAGACAAAAATGCTCAGGAGATTGAAGCACATCTAGAGGACAAGGTGGCTGAAGCTAGATCGGCCGGGAATAGATTTCCGGTGGCCGGCGCCGGAGAAGATGACACTGTAATTGGGGATTTTTGATATAGGTCAAATGAACTCAATTCCAATCTCAGGGAGTGATAGAAGGGTATGAGGAAGCTATTTGCATGATCAATTTGGCCGGTGCATGGCCGGTGTGGCTTGGCGACGTGAGCCAGCGGCTGATGAAGTTCAAATTTGGGGAAAGCTTCAATTGGGGTTCAAATCTGAAATCTGGATGCACAGGCTTGCTTAAAATAGCTCACTGATCATTTTGTTTTACAGAATCGAAAGCTAATTTGGGGTAAATCGGGCTGCATTGCAGAAACAGGGCAATTCAGGAATTCTGGCGATCACCGGCGTTAGGGTCCACCGGAGAGCAATTCAATGCAGCAGTACAATCAGGAGGATGAGAGATACTTACTGCTGGCTTCAATTTGGCAAGAGGTTCAGTGATTGGAGCTGGCACAATGAGCCCCCGAGCTGGACTCGCCGGAGAAGATGAAGGTGGAGAGGATTTCGAATTGGCTAAGTTCTGATGAAGTGAAGCTGATACAGAGTGTTGGTTGCTTAAATAGACTAGGGGCGGAGCTTGCGATGATGAAACAGCAAGGAAATTGGTGCTGGTGACTTGACTGGCCGGGCGCAGGCGCAACAACGGTGAACGGTGATGCGATGGCGCACAGGCGATGCAACTGCTGATCAAGCTGTCGGCTCATTGGAACTCAACAATGTCGGGCGATACAAAGCGGTGGTGACAATGGCTGGCAAAGCAAGGCAATGTGGCGCGGAGTTGCTGACAACGATCGCTGTTGCTGCTGCTGGTCACGCACAGGAGCAGGTTTTGGTCGTCGACGTTGCAACGGCGTTGCCGCGACGATGGCTGAGGCGTGGACGCGTGCGCACAAGCATGCACGGTCACAAACGCAGACAAGGCTTGGCCGGCGGCGAGCAAACACGGCGCAAGGATCACGACAAGGTTCTGGTCGTGAACTAGCTGCTGCCCTGGTTGAATCTGGACTGATTTGTAATATATGATTCTTGGCTTTGGACTGATCTGTAAATCTGGAGATTTAGAAGATTAGGATTGAATTTGATTCTGCTGATTTGGCAAACTTAATTCAACAGATGATTTGGCACAGATAGAAGATAAAATTTGAGATGTTTGAATGATTTTTGTTATAAACTGAAAATAGAGTAGATTAGGGTATTTGAAATCTGGATTTTGTCAAATGCTGGAATTCTGAGATTTAGGATTTGATTTTGAGATACTCATATAAGAAGATTATTTGTTGAAAAGCATTTGGGAGGTGTTCCCTGAATCAGATTTGGATTTGGAGATGATTTGCAACATTTTGCCTTTTCAGGCTTCTAGATAATCTGGAAAAGGGCTGATCTGCGATACTCTTGGACTGATTTGCGAAAAAGGTTTAGATGATGAAATCTGACTGTCAACTTTTTGGATTAAGGTATTGGCATACCCTTGATCATAATCCAAGAATAATCAGGTCTGAACTTTGTCAAGGTTTTGATTAAATCTGAATTTCTAAAACTCAGGGTAATTGGGTGATATAAAATATTTCTATTTTCGAAAACAGAAGGAGTTGATAATTCTGGAAGTTAGAGATAGAATTGAATCTGGGTTCTGAAGGCTTTTAGGTTCAGAGTAACTGATAAATCACATCTGAACAATCTGATCTTGATTTGGGGTTCACAGGAAAGATTTGGGGATTTAGGGTTTAGAACAGAATAGAGTTGGGGCAGATTTGGCTGATCTAGAAGAGACATATGCATGCATGCCTTTTTAAGAAAGAGATTTTCACCCCTAAACTCAGGGTGTTACACAAACTGACAAGAATGATGCAAGGCTAATGACATGGTTGGACAGCAAAAAATACATCTTTTTGGAGGGCAATTTTCTGGACTCTAGATATGAAATCAATCTACTAAACTAAGATAAATTCTCACCAGTCAACTGGAAGCTCTGATACCAACTGATACGCCAACGGATGCCGATCTTCTGGTGAGAGGGTACGTTTGGTTGGGTGGAACGTGACCTAGGCGAAGCGGCTACCAATCCAGACAGGCGTGGACGCCGGCAATCGTCAAACCACGATCACAATTTGTTATCAACCATGCCAAACACGGCTGACCTGACCACGAAGGTCAATTCCTGCGATGCAACCAAAGAAACACAGCAAGAACAAGATAAAAGCAACTAAATTTGCTGGAATTAGACTAAGCTCACACAGTTTGGGGTTCCGAGCTCGTTCCTGATGATCTAGCCGATACAAAAGGAATTGAGGAAGTCTCACACGCGCAGTGGATAACTAAACAAAACAAAACCCACGCAAGAAGAAGGGTAGTGGCGGCCATAAATAGAGCGGTGGCCAGAGGAGGGGCACTGGCCATGATGGTACCCACACACACGCAACCCTAGGAATACATGGGCTTTTGGCCCAAAGAAGAGGTGACACAGCACCTGGTAGTTTCTGTCCCGTGGTGTATTTTTGTGATTTCCGTCGTTCCTGGCCATATCTGGCAGTGGGACCAGAACCATTGGAAAGCTTAGGAGATAAGCTTTCCGTGGAGTGGTGGATCGTCAAAAATGGACTTCGGACGCGAAAGTTACGGCCGTTTTAAGTTGGACTGCTACTGGACTACCGAAACGGGCTTTTCTGCGACTTGGGCTTCGACGGTGACTTGGGCTTGGGGTTGGACCTGCCTTGGGGCATTGAGGCTTCTGGCATGAGGTTTTGGACTACTGATGAAGGCTTGAAAGGCACGGCTTGTGGATTGAGGCCTCTATGCGTCGAAGAAGTAGTAGGGGAAGGAGCGGCGGTCGCAACTTTGTCAGCGATGTCCTCATCAAACACATGGCGACCGAGACTCGATTTTTCATATGGTGGAACTGACATCAAGTTTTGGACATGTCTCTTCCATCCCCTAGTCGATGGACATGACCCGGGTAGGGGAAGATGTGTCCTCTTGACGTCCCTTCGGAATGTCTTCGCAACTGACCTCTTCCATTGGAACGGGGTCGCTAGGCGAAGGCATTTGTATATGGGCATAATCGTCGAGATCGAAGTCGTTCTCGGAATCATATGCCCCAGACATTGGTTACCAAACCTCCGGATGAAGGGAAAGCACCTTAAGAAAGGCCCCAGGTGAGCACCAGCTGTTGACGATTTGGACTCGAGGTCCTTAGCCGATCTTATGCAAATTTGTGAGTTACAGGACCTTTCAGGGCACTCCTCCGGAAAGGTAGGGTGAATCAAGTCTTTAGAGGCACAAGAGATTTTATACAGGTTCGGGCCCTCGATGGTGGGAGTAATAGCCCTACGTCCTGTTGTGATTTCACTATATGTAATGAGATGTTTTACAAGAGGGAAGAAGAGATGATCACAGGCGATGATCCCTTCTTTGTTAGTGTCTACCTAACTATATCTAAGTCTTCAGGTTTGTTGAACGCCTAGTAGTGCTTGTATGCTTGACTGAATTATCCACTGTCCTTAGAACGTGTATTGACTACCTTTTTATACTGGACAAAAGGGCGCCAATACGAAACGGCCTTGAACAGTTGTTAAGATGCAGTTTCGTTAACCGCACTTAACTCCCACGCAGGCTTAACATGTGCAATCAAGGGATAACCGCACATGTTAACCTCCTGACAGTTGTCTTCATACGTGGAAATATCTTCGTGATTCTCAGGATATGCCTATTCAAAGAGTTAGGCCTTCCCGAATTGTTCTAGTCGCAGATAATCAATGACCCTCTGACTGCGTACTACTTGCAGTTTCTTGATCGCGCACTGTCTGCGACCTCATGATCACGCAGGGGCTGCGATCACGCAACATTCCTGTGTCCGCGCCCTTTAGGTCGTCTGAGACTATAGCGATGGATTTACAAACACACGACCAATCTGTTTATGTCTTAAACCAGATGTGTATTACTTTGATGTAGCTCGGGGGATAATCCTCGTCAACGACCCATGCTCGGACCAGGGCATGACCCGTGCCACAGGTCGTGCCCAGCTCAGTTTCTAGGGCTTTTTTGATCAATTTTGGGGGTTTTAACTCTGATTTATCTATCTCTCACACCGTTTGAAGCTGAATTCCGCCACCTGGATATCAAGAGTTATATTTGGACACATTAACCTATTGTATCATAAATAGAGAAGATTTTGACTCAATTTTTATGCAATGCAATGCCTTTAGGGCTTAGTTTTAATTTAGTTTAGTTTTAGCCCACTTCTCTATTTTTATTCTAGTTTATGTGTTTGTAAGCTGACAAGGACGGCAAACTTAATTCTTTGATGCAATCAAGTAAGTTTTCTTTTATTTCTTATTATTTATGTATTTTTATAGTTTTTTGCGAGTAATTCACTTCTAGGGTTAGGGATCACCTAATCCGGAAGGCGTAATTCGTCCTCAATCTCAATCTTAAGTTTTAATTAGTTCCTTACGTTTTTTCCTCTAAACCCTAAATTCTTGTTCTAGCAACAGACGTAACAGTTGGGTCTTAGCAAGAATTTAGGGGAGTTCTTGAGTCCTTATCACCTTGATGGGACCTTGAACAGGAGAAAGGCTCTCGCCAAACTTAATCGTGAAAGTGATCCTCTAACCGTTGTACCAGTGACCATACTGACAACTTTATCTGTCTTGGAAAACAATTGAAACTAACTTGGAATTCTTAGACCTTCGATAAAATTACGCCTGATGGTTATGGAATTCCCAAAACCCTATGTTTTCCTTTCTGTTTCTAAAACCCTAGATTTCATACTTGCTCTTTACTGCTTTTAAATCCTAGATTACGACCTTTAGTATTAGATTTAGTGGTAGAAAAACAACCCCTCAAATTGTTCAGACTTAATCAATAATCTGTTAGCCTAAAAGACGAATACGCTTGTTCCTTATGGAATTTGACCCTTATGTTCTCAATGTTCAATCGTTCTCTTGCAGTTATTACTCAACCGCGCCCCTCCGGGTGCAAGCACTTCTCTTCCTTGAGAGTCGCCTTCAATTTATTAACTTCTTTCCTCAAAGAGGAGGAGGTAACCTTCTCCTCAGACAAGGCGTCTTCAATGGCCTTATAGCTAGTCTACATCTTCAAATTTTCAGCTTCCAAAGTAGCTTGCAGATTCTCCATAGCCGAGGAAAACTCTTTCATTTCTTCCAGGGAAGGAGACCTACAGCCAATGTGCATATATGAAAAACAAAAATAACGACACGAAGCATGAAGTGCTCGAAGTCTTACCTTTTCTGGAGCTTCGTGACCACTTGGTCGTAGTCATGACCTAGTTGTTCATGGAGACTCACCAAGTTGTTAAACAAAGTTAGGCTTCTTTTTTCATGCGAACAAAGTGACATCTGGTCAATACCACTTTAAGCAATGGAAAACAAGGGCGAAGTTAATGTTCTTTCATTGTAAAACTCCTAGGCATAAACTTGTCTCAGTTCAGACAAGCTTGGATTCTCTTGAGAGCTTGGCATGGCCAGCATTGGGGCTTTCCTGTGGCCCCAGATTCCTCCTCCATGCCCTCGACAAGGAAGCTCTTGGTCAAAACGTCTTGGAGTGGCACTAGGGGCAGGGGAGAAGATTCTAAGGCAGGGGAGAAGATTCTAAGGCAGCATTTTCAGCTTCCTTGCCTTGATCGAACGAAGGCTTTGGAGAATAGACCATGTCACATTATGTATCGACCACATCCATAGTCTTCTCTATTTCTCCCTTGGTCGGGGAAGGCATCCTAGACTCTACCATGGGGGAAGAAGAAAGTTTTTCTTCAGCTTTTTATTCCGCAGTTGGAGTGGTTGAAGGAATGGGCGAGCATGCGTTGGTTTTATCTTCACCAAATACAACAGAGAAAGCACTAGCCTCTTGAGCACTAGACGCCCTTTCCTCGTCCTGCACAAGGGTCTGGTCGAAAATTTTTGTTTAGACCATTAACATCAAAATAGAAATCGGACAAGTGAGAAAGCTTTAAAAACTTAATTGTTCAATATGGGGATACCCCATATTGAAGTTGAAGCTCAGCAAAGCTCAAGCCTTCTTCTTCTTCTTCTGTTTAGTGGGCGATGGTTGGATCACTTTGCTTTCGGGGGCTTCGACCAAGCGCGCCGATGTTTCAACCTTCGGCTCCGCTGCCGATGGTACCCCCTTGTTTGCTAAGCAACAAGGTGAGAAGGAGGAGAGTCTTCCTCAATTTTTTGGTCATTGGAGACCAACCTTCTCCTCTTTCGACCTATGATCGGAGAGGTAGTTGTCTTAGCTGAGGCAACTGGAGCAACTATGTCTTCAATACTCTTCAGCACCCCCTTCGAGAGCTAGGCTCAATGCTCATGCAATAAAAAGACAAAGATTAAATCAGAAAATTAAAAGCTAATCAAAAATCTCCAAAGATCATACCTACTTTTGGATTTCCTTCTCTGCCTCAGTGGCATTAACCAGGTCGGAGGAAATGTCTTTCCCAGTGACCCCATCTACATTTGGTTTGAAGGGGCCGATCATGAAATGGATTCTTTCCCGGCATTCCTCCTTAGGTAAATCTACAAATAAGAAAGTAATTTCAATTTTTGGTCGGTGAAAAAAGTTTCAACGACCAGGAAAAAGAAAATTACCTTCATTATCATCCTAGGTTGAATCTTGAATCCCTGCATACATCCAAACTGGATGGTCACGATTGCAAAGAGGAGTGATACGGAGGCAAATGAAGCTCACCACCACGTATTGACCAGTCAAACCCCTCGCGCAGGGACTTGATCTATTTCACCCGGAACTTTAGTTAGGCCAAAAGAATGGGGTGAGCATCCCAATTCTCATCTCTCTCTGCTCACTTGTTGCAGAAGAACAATGGGTCGCCTCCTGGAAGGCATGAATAGACCCACCTGCTCTTTGACCCGATCTGTGACTCTTTGAGTGGCACAATCAAATAGTCTTGTTTCCTCCTGTCACGAAGATGGAAATAAACACAGTTGGGAACACCAGATACTTTCGAAAAGTAAAGCTGATAAAAGAAGGAAAGAGGTTGATGGTAGGCTTTATGGCAAGAAACACCTCGCACAAATGTATGAATACATTCAAAATAACTAGCGAATTGGGAGCAAAATTCCCTTGTTTTAGATCATAGAACTCCATAACAAAGGCTAAAAACTGACAAGTCAGGAGTTGAAAGCCACACGATAAGAAATGGAGAAATAAAACTACTTCCCCTCCTTGAGGATTCAGACACTTCTCATTCGCCACCAAAGCTCAATGTCCGAGGGTCTCTGGCGGATCAATCAACTTCTTCTTCACCTGCTCCTTCAACAGCGATGGAGTGCAATTCGAAGAGCTCCAACCAGCCATTACGCAAGATGAGCATAAGTAGGAAAACTAAGTGGAAAAGAGGAAGATTTTTGCAAAGAAACTGAGGCGGTATGCTCTTCCTTGTCCTAAGTTTCCTTTATATAGTTATCAAAAGTGTCGTTGTAGCGCGACGCTTCAATATTTGTGACTAATTGGAGAAAACTACCGTCCGTTGGTGAGATAATTAAAAAATCTCTTAATCAATATATTTATTCAAGATACAGTATTATTGCAATTCCAAACCACACTAACTCTATCCAAAGGCTTAAAATCCCAATCAAGTTGCTAGATCTGTTCAACATCTGGTCGAAGGGCTAGTAAGATTCTTAAACCCCCTTTTCGAATAGACCAAGTTTGTTTAGAATTGAGGGGCTAGTTGACTAGGATTAAGGCGCTTATTTAATCATACTTAGACAATGTGAGCTTTTAACATTGTGTTGAGAAACTATCAGTGGCTTCGACCAGTTTAAATACAATTGATTCGATCAATGGTTTCAACCAAATCAAAATCACTGATCCAACCAATAGCTTCGACCAGTTCTAAGCTATTGATTGGACCAAGCCCAGGCCTGGTCGAATACACGACCACGACCTGCTCTTGTCAAAATATTATGCTCAATCCCTCCTGGACGGAGAAACAGAGTTCAAAGATCCCCTATCAAAATATCAAAATACCATGTTAGCACCCACGATCTCCACAACACGACGATTCCACAAGAAAAGAAGTTCCACATCAAGCCGGTTAGCACACGATTTTCAAAAACCACCAATACAACCACATCAAGGGAGTAACTGGTGACAACGCCGTTAGCTCACAATCGATAACCGCTTTTGTATAGTCATAAAAAGGGGAATGATGTGAGGGATTTGATGCGCCAATGGATGCCGATCTTCTGGTGAGAGGGTACATTTGGTTGGGTGGAACGTGACCTAGGCGAAGCGGCTACCAATCCAGATAGGTGTGGACGCCGGAAATCGTCAAACCACGATCACAAGTTGTTATCAACCGCGCCAAACATGGCTAACCTGACCACGAAGGTTGATTCCTGTGATGCAACCAAAGAAACACAGCAAGAACAAAATAAAAGCAACTAAATTTGCTGGAATTAGATTAAGCTCACACAATTTGGGGTTCTGAGCTCGTTCTTGATGATCTGGTCGATACAAAAGGAATCGAGGTAGTTTCACACGCGCAGTGGATAACTAAACAAAAGAAAACCCAAGGAGGAAGAAGGGTAGAAGCGGCCAGAGGAGGGGCGTCAGCCATGATGGGACCCACACACACGCAACCCTAGGAATACATGGGCTTTCGGCCCAAGGAAGAGGTGATGCAGCACCTGGTAGTTTCTGTTCCATGGTGTCTTTCAGCTATTCCCATCGTTCCTGGCCAAATCTAGCAGTGGGACCAGAACCATTGGAAAGCTTAGGAGATAAGATTTCCGTGGAGTGGTGGATCGTCGAAAACGGACTTCGGATGCGAAAGTTACGGCCGTTTGAAGTTGGACTGCTCCTGGACGGCCGAACAAGGCTTTTCTGCGACTTGGGCTTCGACGGTGACTTGGGCTTCGAGTTGGACCTTCCTTGGGGTGTTGAGACTTCTAGCATGAGGCTCTGGACTACTGATGAAAGCTTGAAAGGCACGGCTTGTGGATTGAGGCCTCCATGCATTGAAGAAGTAGTAGGGGAAGGAGCGGCAGTCGCAACCATGTCAGCAATGTCCTCATCAGGCTTGGGGGACATTTGGCTAGATCTTGAGGAATTGAGGAGAATTGATCTGATCATATTGTAATCACTTGATCTCTTGTGTGATTACGCACAAAAAATAGGGCTATTACTCATCTCTTGAGGGTTCGAACCTGCATAAAATCCTTCTCATGTCTGGATTTCTTTTTCTTTTAGACCACCTCACATCATTCCACTTAACTCCATTTAAAACAACTATTTATGTGAGATCGACGGTCTACAACTGATCGTCGACAATATGTATGTGTGTTTTGGATGCATTTGGATGTTGTTTGAGTTGGTTTAGGATTCTATTACAGCTAAAACAGTGACACGTGTAGCTGAGGTGTCCTAAACCCTCCAAGGGCCTTTTCATAATTTCCTAATTTCCTATGGGTCTGTATGAAAAAATGCTATAACAACGGGCTTTAGGTTCTTTTTCCTAAACTTTCCAATTTCTAGGGACCCTTTTGCATAAATGCTATAAAGAAGAGTTTTAGGGCTGTTTAGTAATAAAAATTGAGGACTCTCTGGGGCTTTTATACAAAAATATGAATGCATCTAGTTTAGTTCCCCTTTTAAAATAAAGTTGTATTGATTAAATTTCTCTATAACTAGTATTAGAATAAATTGTATTATCTAAACCTGAATTTTTCTCTCAAGATACCTTTTAAAATTACTCGCTCCCGAAGAGATCGTCGTACGCTTACGTCTCTAATATTATAACAAAACACTATCATCAGCAACACGACTCAACACTGCGGTCAACCCTAATTTGAGCACATCGACCAACTATGTGGTCGATCTTTATTAGTTGAAAATGTGGGTGTTTACACTCAATAAATACAATTTATTACCAAAAACCCATGAAAATCAAATTTTGACCTATTTTGCAAAAGTTTGCCGGAATCATTTTTGTTTCTTAACATAGGCTACATTTGCTCATAACTTTCGATTGAAAAATCTTTTATAATGATTCTTTTTACAAATGTTTTTAATGACCTAAACATCATTCCTACAAATTTTTATGGCATTTTGAGTTGATTTGAGCATGTTTTAACCTTTTGACGAATCAATTTTGAATTCTGAAATTCATACTTTCTATGGTTTTTATCTGATTTATCATTTTTGTATCTCTAAATTAGTTGGTGATTTGAAGAAAGTTTCTTCATGAGACTTCATCCTTTCATGTTGTTCTGTTGTGAGGATTTTTTCTGAAATTTTGGAAGTTATTTGGATGGTGTTTCAAGACTTTTTATGGGTAAATAGTTTTCTCAAAACATGAAAACCTGAAACTTGCAAAACATGATTTTACCTGAAACCATAAGCTCATAACCTACTTTACGCACTGCAAAATATCAATATCGAATATCATAGTTCATACATTCATACAATCTTTACAAAAAAAATGTCTTGAAACATCACAGAAGTTCAAATATTCAACAATAAACTCTACGACTGGTTGGTTCGAGAAATATGCTATTGCACAAATATCTAAAGGAAACTATGACCATGGTTTAGAAGGACTAGGTTGTGGACGTGGTAGCTGTCTAAGACATATTATACTTGTTCTTCTTTTTCTCCAAGTTCCAATGTCATTCAGCCTCACCATAAGGATCTACCTCTACGGTAGTAGGTTCTCTAGGAAATCAAATATTCTGTGGCGAGCCTTTATTCTTTTCTCACCACTTCAAGTATAACTTGGCAAAATCCAATATGTCATCATCGATCCACTGAATGAAGTCACATGTCAGCTCGACTTTCTAAATTAAAAACATTAGCAATAAATTCAATATTAATAAGGAAACCGTAAATATGATATGACACTTACACATTTGTTGATAGAAACATTAATGTCTGTGCAGTTGTAGTACCTCCGGCTATATGTTGCTTCTTCTCAGGACCTGTGTTCTACTCATAACTTGTTGCAGTAGAATAATGGCGGTGGTTGATATGTTTCGTCAAATCTTTCCACGGATGATAAACTGAATGAAACCATAACTTCAACTAATATTGTTAATGAAGATAGTAAAGTCTGCACTACCAGATGTAAAAAGTGTAAGTGAGCAACTAAATGGAGAGAATAACACATATTATTTACTCCCTACAATGATGCGAAACACTATCTTGTTGCAAAAATTTAATTTTTTTCTACCTACCCTCAAATCCTACGGTGATAGGAAACTTTAAATTTCTCGAATTTCTATTATTTTAAACGGATCATCAATTGGAGTTATGGATTAAAAGATAATGACCCCCGAATATTTGTACATACAACAATGTTAAGATCTAACATCTTGTCAAAAAAAAGGTAGCGATTCATAATCCGTTTGTGTCAGTTTGTTCGTTTTGATCTCAGAATTCTGCTACTTCAAACGGATTGTCAATTAAAATTATGGATTATAAGATATTGATCGTGGACAACAACTTAACTAAACTTGAAATGCTCGTCCCAAACCCTAAACCCTAGATTTTACCTGCAAATATAATGAGTTCTAAACCCTAAGATAATGCCAAAACATAAATTTTCTACTATCTACGTGTTCGAGAAATTTTACCTACCAATATGATGAATTGGCAAAAAAAATCAACACAAAAAATTCATCCTTCCACTCACTTCCTTTTCCTTCCTCTTTTTTCTTTCTTTCTTTCTTTTCTTTCTCTCTTCTCCTTCCTTTCCTCTTTCTTTACCTTCCTCGATGGTTGGTTTTTTTCCTAGACGGTTGAGTTGTATCGTTGGGAACAACTTAAATAGTCGGCCAGTGACTGAACTAGGCCCACTTATTGGTGCGGCTTTCAGTCACTGGCCGATTTGGCGACTGAACAGTACTTTTTAGTCGCCAACCATGCTGGTAGGGGTGTAATCGGATTCGGATGTAATCAGATAATCTGGATATCGAATTCGAAAAAATCGGATTCATATGTCTTTTTAGATATCCGATTATATAATCGGATTCGAATTCAAATATATATCTGATTATTTTGCCAGCTTCGGATTCGAATATGGTATGGAATATTGAATTTGAATAATATCCGCATCCGTTTAGATTTTAGGTTTTCATTTTAGCCCACACCTCCTCCTCTCCCTCCCGTCGGTCGGTGTCGCTACCTCCCAATCGTCTCCTCCCCTCCCCTGTCTGCCCCCACCACCGCCCTGTCCCTGACCTATCCCCGCCGCCTCCTCTTGCCTCCCCACCACCCCTATCCCCCATTCACCCCATCCCTGCCGCTGCCTCATCCCCGCCCCGTCCCCACCCTATTTGTCCCTGCTGCCACGGCCTTCTCCTCCTCCTGTCGCGCCCTCCTCCTCCCACAGCCTCTTCCTCCCACGGCTGCCTCGCCCTCCCCGCGGCCACCTCCTCCCCGTGGCCGCCTCCTTCTCCCTGCCACAGCCTCCTCCCACAGCCGCCTCCCCACCGTGGCCTCCTCCTCCTCACGGCCGCCTCCTTCTCCCCGTCGTGGTTGTAGGATCGAGGATGCCGACTAAAGGGGGGTGAATATGAGGCTTTAAAACTTTTCAATTAAAAACAACTCTTGCAAAGAATAAGAACAAAAACAATATAGCACAATTAAAAGGAAGAGAGAAGAAGACAAACACAAGAATTTTTTCCGAGGTCTCGGAGACTCGCCCGGTCTCCCCTACTCCTCGTTGAAGCACTCAAATGAATGAGTCTTGCTTCAATATCCACGAAGGATATTTCTCACTAGTGGTTGCTCCTTGTCCACTCCGGAAAGGCGAGCACCGATGCCTTTTACAATCACACTGAGCCTCTTCAACAATCTCCGAACAGAAGAGATCAACGACCATGCTACCAAACCGTCTATATGAGGGCGTTCACCAAGAGTAATAAGTTGCAAGGTCTCTTCTAGAACTCCAACATGCACCAAGAAACTCTAAGTATGCAGAATGATGCGAACGAAGCACTCGGTGGATCACAAAACTCACGACTTGATCAAAAGATCAAGATTTTTATCTCTAAAACAAATGCTCAAGTGTATATGAGAGAAGGAGGCTGCTTGGTGTGAGAAACATCTGCTCAAAGCCTCTATTTATAGCCCAAATGATCAAAAGAGCCATTGTCCACAAGCTGTAAAAGTGACAGTGCATGCTGACAGTCAGTATGGAATGCTGACAGTCAACATGGGTCACGACCAGAAAGAAGAAAATTACGGAGGAAACTCAGCTACCCGTTTGAGGTCGAAAAAGGGAACAAAATACACAAACTAACAGTCAGCAACACATGCTGACAGTCAGCGTCCAAAATCACAGCTCGACAAAAATCACAGATAAAACTTTGCTAACCATTTGTGGCCGTATATGGAAACTGACACATCATGCTGACAGTCAGCATCACATGTTGATAGTCAGCATCGACCACAAAAATGATCAGTTAAAACTGACGAGGATTGACACCCGGGTCACTTCTAATAAACTTCTGGTTCAAGACAGGTTCGAACCAGACATGTGTCAGGAGATGCGAACTCAAGCTATTTCTGAGAGGCATCACCACGAGGTCGTATGCTTTACGCGATCAAGTCGCAGCTTTACGCGGTCAGACCGTAAGCCTTGCGCGGTCAGAAGTTCGTGGGCTATACGCGAACTACACATTCGGGATATTACGCGGTCAGCCGAATCCCGCGGTCAGAACATCTGCCGATCAGGATACCTGGGATCTATCTATTCGGTTGTCCATACGACAAGATATTCTAGGTATCCCGAAGATTCCTACACGTGGAAAATCAACCGTCAGGAGGTTAACACGTACAGTTATTCATGAATAACACGTGTTTAACCTGCGTAGAGGTTAAGAGCAGTTTCAAAAACCGTATCCAACCGTCCGTGCAACCGATTGATGCAGTTTTCTTCACATGGCACCCTTTCAAGCAGTATAAGAGGATGACATGAAGCATCAATCAGACAGAGGACCGAAGTTAGCCAAGTCTACGGCACACCTCATATAGCATTTTTAAGTCTTCTTTAGCTTATCTTTGTACGCTTTTACAGGAAAAATCCTTGCCTGTGAGGACTTTTCCTTCTATTTGTAAACATTTTACCACACTTAGTGAAATCTCAACAGGACGTAGGGCTTTTACTCCCACCATCGAGGGCCCGAACCTGTCTAAATTCTCTGTGCTCCTGTTCACCATTGTTCAGCATACCTTCCCGAAGGGTCATCTTGAAAGGTCTCACTATTACAAATTCTGCATAAGTTCGGCTGAGGACTCCGAGTCCGAATCGTCGACAGCTGGCGCCCACCGTGGGGCCTTTCTCAAGGCGTCCTAATTAAAATTCGGAGGTTCGCCGAAACATGGCTGGAGCATATGATTCCGAGAATGATTTCGATCTCGAGGATTATGCTCATATCCCAATGCCTTCTCCAAGTGATCCTGTTCCGATGGAAGAGGTCGAAGGCCAGAATCTTCCACAGGATGAATCATCTTCCCAAGTCATGATGATCGACCAGGAGGTAACTGGCACAGGGTCAGAACCCACAGAGGTTCTTAATGTGCTAGGTGATAAGTCCGGCCCATCGTACGATCCCGCTGAGGGAAAATATGATGGTGACCCTGAAATTAGCCCAGGAGATTCGACCCTGATAACCTTCACCGTCTCTTTGATTTCAAGTCCGACTCGGAACAAACCGAGATGTTCTCCCCATCGGCGACCTCTCTCCCTAGGCAGTTTGCTGCGTTGTCGGAGGAAACTCCCGATCAACAGGCTGCCAGGGAAGAACAAGATCGCAAACAGAAGGAGGAGCAAGATCTCGAGCAACAAAACAACGAACTACGCAGAACTGCCCTAGAGGCTCTTCAAGATGCGCAGGCTCGTTACGATGCTGCCCCGAGTTCTTCTCGACGGTCGCATGGTCATAGACGTGACCAGACTCCTTCCTTACCACCGGAGCACTTCCCAGTGGACGAGGAAACGATAACGCCTGGTGCCCCTAGGAGAAGTACCCATGGTCGACTGCGATCTATCGCGGAAGTCATGCGCAATTTTCCTCCTACAGTCACGGATGCGCAGAGACCGGCCTTTTTCAAGATCCTGGCGGAAAGACTGGATGAGGTCGCATCCGAGGCGACCCCGACAGCCTCTTCCCGCTCAGTGACACATTCCCGTGATCGAGATGGTCCTCATTTTGGCTCTGGCCGACGGAGTTACCCGCCGCCTATACCGTCCCGACAGGACAAATATCGGCGAATGCAGGACTCTCGCAGTAGGGATCGAGTTCCCGTTCATTCTCGTTTGGGACCCCGAGTAACCCCGCCATTAAGTGAGTTTGCTCGAAACCCGACCGAAAGTCGCAGGACGGTTCACGGTCCTTACGTTGGTTGCAAAGCTTTCTCGCCTGGCCTACGAGCAGTCGTTTGGCCCGATAAGTTTCGACCAGGGGCCATTGAGAGGTTTGATGGAACCCAGAACCCATCCGAGTTTCTTCAGATCTATATTACTGCCATCCAAGCAGCAGGAGGCGATGACAAGGTCATGGCCAACTACCTGCCAACAGTCCTCGTAGGACCGGCCAGAACCTGGTTGTTCAATCAGCCTGAGGGTTCTATCTATAATTGGGAAATGCTATGCGATGCCATCCTCAGCAATTTCCAAAACTGTTATCAAAAGCCGGGTAAGGAGGACGACTTGCATAGATTGCGGCAAACTTCGACCGAAACGCTTCGGTAGTTTGTCAAGAGGTTTGTCGGGGTAAGAAATACCATCCCGAACATATCTGATGGCTCCGTAATCAGGGCATTTAAGCATGCCGTTCGATACTGGAGATTCACGGAAGACTTGCTCATCCACCCTCCTCGATCGGTGGCCGATCTGTTCGATATGGCTGATCGATACTCCGATGCAGCCGAGGCAGTCGAATGGAACCGAATGGTTGACAAGGGGGACCTACCGCCCCAACCAGGCTTCAAGGACGCCAAGAAAGAAGATTCGAGCAAAAATCCGGAGTCTTCACCGGGTGGGAAGTCAAAAAAGTCGAAGAGGAACCGCTCTGGACAGTACCGTGAGGTCGCGGTCGCGGAGAAACCACCTTCGACCAAAGGTAATAAGTCTTCTTTTAAAAGTAAAACCGCTTCTGGTGGCCGGGATTCCGACCAGCCAGAAAAATCAAATAATCCGCAGGAGGTCAAAAGGTGGTGTCCACTCCACAATTCCGCAGGCCACGATCTCAAAAACTGCAGGAGTTGGTTGAAACAGCTGGATGATTTCTACCAAGGAGCTGGGCCAATGCCAACCTTACCGCCCAAAGAGCAGGCGTGCGGGGTTAGAGACGTCGATGGAGACGAAGAAATGGCTTACCAGGTACCTCAAAATCATATTAATGTCATTTTCGGAGGTTCCTCCTCTTTCGTTTCCAAAAGGCAGTTTAAAACTTTTTGCCGAGAGGTTAACCAAACGGAGACATCCCTTGGTGAACCTCAATATCCCCGTTGGTCGGATATGCCTTTGACGTTCGACCGCGCTGACTGTCCTGCGGGGCTAACTCGACCATTGAGGTTACCTCTGGTTATTACCCCAATCATCAGTAACGCGAGAGTCGAAAGGTCCTGATCGACGGGGGAAGTTCCCTTGATCTTTTATTGGTCAAGACACTCGACGAGATGCAAATTCCTCGTTCGAAGATCAAGCCCATAATCCATCCGTTTTATGGGATAATCCCAGGCCCCTCCATGATGCCATTGGGACAAGTGGTCCTCCCGGTCACTCTGGGAGAACCAGATAACTTCCGAACAGAATTGGTTACTTTCGATGTAATCGATTGTGATTCAGCTTATAATGCAATCTTTGGCAGGCCTACTCTCGCTAAGTTCATGATGGCAACGCACTATGCTTATCAGTGCGGGAAATTGCCTGGCCCCAAAGGTGTCATTTCGGTCCGAGGTAGTCGCAACGTGGCACTCACGTGCGACCGGCTATCTTTGGAGATGGTCGATCAACTTCCCCTCCGGGACGCTCAGGTCGCCACTGTCGCCATCGATGCGATCAGGGCTGCTCCTCGACCAGATGAGAAACTCAAACAAGTTCCTTTGTGCCCAGATGACCCATCCAGGACAATTCGGGTTGGGTCAGCCCTGGATGACAAATAGGAACTCGACCTCATTGCTTTCCTCCGAGCTAACGCAGACGTGTTTGCGTGGAAACCGTCCGACATGCCCGGTGTCCCAAGGGAAGTAATTGAGCACAGGTTAGCAATTCGACCTGGACAACGACCAATAAAGCAAAAGCTCAGGCGTTTTGCCACCGACCGACAGGAAGCCATCCGAGAAGAGTTAGACAAACTCTTACAAGCCGGGTTTATCCGCGAGGTGAATCACCCGGACTGGCTCGCCAATCCGGTCATGGTCCGCAAGTCAAATGGCAAGTGGCGCATGTGCGTCGACTATACTAGCCTCAACAGTGCCTGTCCGAAGGACGACTTTCCCCTTCCCCGCATCGACCAGCTGGTTGACTCCACTGCGGGTTGCGAATTGATGAGTTTCCTGGATGCCTACTCGGGATATCATCAAATTAGCATGGCAGAAGATGATGAAGAGAAAACTGCCTTCATCACCCCGTTCGGCACATACTGCTACGTCAGAATGCCGTTCGGTCTCAAGAACGCTGGTTCCACGTACCAGCGCTTGATGCAAAAGACCTTTCTTTCCCAGATAGGGCGTAATCTCGAAGCATATGTAGACGACTTGGTTGTAAAGAGTACCAAAAGATTGTCTCATTTGGACGATCTTGCTGAAACCTTCTGTAACTTGAATCGCTTTGGAATAAAATTGAACCCGGAGAAATGTTCTTTCGGGGTTTCTTCAGGAAAGTTTCTTGGTTTTCTTGTGTGTTCCAGGGGCATTGAGGTTAATCCTGAGAAAATCAGAGCTATTGAACAAATGAGGTCGCCCTCGACCATGAAGGATGTTCAACGCCTGGCTGGTAGCATGGCGGCTTTAAGTCGCTTCATATCGCGATTAGGCGAAAGGGGACTACCTTTCTTTAAAGCCTTGCGGAAACATCATAACTTCACGTGGTCAGATGAGGCCGAAAAAGCGTTTCAGGAGGTAAAAACATATCTATCCAGTCCGCCAGTATTGGTGTCTCCTGAAAAGGATGAACCATTACTTCTGTATTTGGCGGCCACCCCACACGCGGTCAGCGCAGTTCTGATCGCGGAAAGGGAAGGGGTGCACAGACCCGTCTACTATGTGAGCGAAGTACTTCATGGTCCTAAGGAGCGCTACCCTGAGGTCCAGAAGATACTTTACGCACTACTGATGGCTTCCCGTAAGCTACGACATTACTTTCAAGCACACAAGATCACAGTACCCTCCTCTTTTCCTTTAGGGGATATTGTCCGAAATCCAGAAAAATCTGGTCGAATCGCCAAATGGGCGGTCGAATTCGGCGCCTTTGAGATCCATTTCACCCCTCGCACGGCGGTTAAGTCTCAGGTTTTGGCCGACTTTGTGGTCGAATGGACCAACCCTGAGCCACCCGTGCAGTTGGCAAGGGAACTGGAGTGCCCCGATTATTGGACAATGTACTTTGACGGCTCCCGTAGTTTTCAACACTCGGGGGCTGGAGTGGTCTTAGTTACGCCTCATGGCGAACAGCTTAAGTATGTCATTCAACTACACTTTGTTGCAACCAACAATGCAGCAGAGTATGAAGGTCTTCTTGCAGGGCTCCGGGCAGCAAAATTCCTCGGAGTCCGTCGATTAGTGGTGAGGGGGGACTCACAGCTGGTCGTAAACCAGGTAAACAAGGAGTACAGCACCTCCGATGAGACAATGGCTCATTACCTGGGGGAAGTGAGGAGATTGGAAAAACACTTCAGTCACTTCGAAGTCCAATACATCCCGCGAAAGGACAACATTCTCGCAGACCAATTATCCAAAATTGGATCCTCACGCTCATCCGCTCCGGCAGGAGTGTTCATTGAACACTTGGACCATCCTTCGATCATGACTTCGGTCGAGGATGATCCGGCAATAGCCTTCGTTGCCAGCCTCGGTCAGGAACAAGATTGGACTCATCCATTGAGGGTCTATCTTGAACATGGGACCCTACCCGAGGATGAAACCAAAAGCGATCGGTTAATTCGAAAGGCGCGTCTGTACAAACTCATAGATGGGGTTATGTACAGAAAGGGTACTCAAGGAGTATTCATGCGCTGCATATCTCAGGAGGAAGGAAAATCCCTCTTGAAAGAAATACATGACGGTGTATGCGGTGCACATGCGTCATACCGAACACTGGTCGAAAAAGTTTTTCGACAGGGATTCTACTGGCCTTCGGCACTCGATGATGCCAAGCTTATGGTCAAGATGTGTCCACAGTGTCAGTTTCATGCAAGACAGGTTCATCAACCTGCTTATGCATTGCAAACTATTCCTCTCGCATGGCCTTTCGCGATCTGGGGAATGGACATCGTCGGTCCTATGCCACAAGCGGTCAATGGATACAAGTTTTTGTTCGTAGCCATTGACACATTCACGAAGTGGATTGAGGCCGAACCAGTACGAAATATTACTGCATCAGCCGCACAAAAGTTCTTTCACAAGAACATTGTGGCACGATTTGGTGTTCCAAACCGTCTCATCATAGACAACGGTTCTCAGTTCGCTAGCGGTCTTTTCCTAGACTACTGCGATCAGATTGGGACCAAGGTGTGCTTTGCTTCCGTGGCACATCCACAAAGCAATGGTGCCGTAGAACGGGCCAATGGGCAAGTATTGCAAGGTATCAAAAAACGTGTTTTTGATCGCCTCAAGACCCGCTCGGGGGCTTGGGCAGACGAGCTCTATACTGTTCTATGGGCACTACGGACTACCTCTAGTCGAGCCACCGGTGAGACACCCTTCCATTTGGTCTATGGAGCCGAGGCTGTGTTGCCTATGGAAGTAAGTATTGGATCTGTTCGCACGAATCAATTCGAACAGGTCAACCAATCCGAACAGCGATCGCGAGATCTCATCCTCCTGGAAGAACGGCGTGATCGCGCCCTGATTAAGTCCGCGGTATACTTGCAGGCTCTACGCAAGTATCACAGTAAAAAGGTGCGACCACGTGATCTCAACGTGGGCGACTTGGTTTTACGAAAAATTTAAGACCAGTCTAACCGCAATAAATTCTCCCCAAAGTGGGAGGGACCATACACTGTCGTCTCAGTGCCGCGGCCAGGATCTGCGCGGTTAGCCATGGAGGATGGTCGGATTTTGTCCAATACTTGGAACATCGATCAACTTCGCAAGTTTTACGTGTAAGTATTCCAATCACTTTTTTCCTGTTCAATTAGCATCTTTTCATAAAAAGCATGTCTTGTTTTCATACAATGAGTGTTTTTCTTTAAGCCCGAATTATATAAATTCGACCTGGGGCTGATCGCCGGCGGTTAGGTTATTACAGCATTTTTCAACTGGATTCGCTGGTCAATCTCATGATCACTTCCAGATAAGTCACTCCTAAATAAGCCGTTTCTCAACGCACACGGGACTATCTGGCTAGTCTTCGGTCATTTGGGTGGCTACCAGTTTGCAATAAGGTTAAAATGTTACTTTAATCATGACCATCGGCTTGAAGCACATATCCCTGGTCATCATACTTATGTTTTCCCCTCTGCTTAAAATACTAAGGCTTCAGTATTCATAAAACAGAGGCGGGGGCTAGAGGAATATACTTATAGCATGAAACTTATGATGTGAATATGCACTTTCTTTTGAAAAAATGGTTTTACATACATAGCATTATAATTACAATTGTTTGGTTACAAAATATAAGGATCATTCGATCCTTAGCTCAGCCAAGAGCTTGTCAACGAAGGGCTTAACTTCTTCAATAACGGCGTCAAGCAGTTCTTCACTCTCGACCTCAACCGGTCCCACCAGTGCGCTCAGATTCGCATCTGGGCCATGGTGAAGTCGAACCCGGCTGAGTACGGCAGAAGCGGCTGATCGGACTCTCGTCCTGATTGTCTCTTCACGTCGCCGTAAATCTCCAGGGAGATATTCGAGCAGTGATTCTGCTTGAGTTGTGAGCAGTGATGCCCAATCGCTGACATTTGGGTCGTCCTTCCTCAACTCTACCACATTGGTATTCAAAAGGCTGGCTATGGCCTTCAGTTTTTCGAAGACCAGTAGGCTCAACTCTTTGACCACTTGATCGGTGTGGTCGAGCGAGGACTCGAGAAGCATCTTGTCCTGGCTGAGCTGTTTAATGCGACCTGCTTGCGCTGTACAAAGAAAAGAGGTTATTAACAAGAAACGTCTTTAAGTCTTCTCAAGTTGGGAATCGACTTACCAGCATTCTCAGACTGAAGTCTATTGATTTCAGTCCGTAGTTTCTGGAACTCTGTAACTGAGTTCAGCTTTATCTTGGTTAACTCTTTCTTCAAGAACATAACCTCTCTGCAGCAAAATCAGGTTAGTCACAATTAAAGCCTACTTATATTAACAGAAGAATGGCGATCCTCACTTGCGCAAGCCGTCACGATCTTTTTGAACAGCCGCCATGCTAGCCATTGCAGCATGCGACTGGCTCGTCACCCATGACAAGCCCTGTGACACAAAGCAAGAGAGTCAAGTATGCTCTAAAGGCGATTCAAGCGCCGAAACAGGGGTGATCATACCTTCATAAACTTATTTAAAGCGGCATCATCCATGCTAGCAGGAATCCTTGCTAGCGCGCCTGAAGTGCCTGCGACGGGGACAGTTGATGGGAGTGCCGGCCGGACGCCACCCCCAGAGGCCACTGCTGGTGACCTAGTCCCTGTACTTGTTTCACCTCCCGCGGTCCGGACGACTTCCTGAACCACGGGAGTAGAGCGCTCTTCATTAGAGGCTCCCTCGTCAGCCCTAGCTTCAACCTCTCCAGTGGCGGTTAAAGGTGTAGGCGCTGTCTTCTTTTGCCTAAACAGGAAGAATGGGTCAGGCAGCTTTTATCTAAGATTACTGTCAAATAAGAGTTCTTACCTTATTTTAAATCCCATTCGTTCCTGGGACTTCTGGGACAATTCCCCTTGCGAAGGAGAGCCGTCTCCGGTTCTTGCCTTCCTTATGGTAAATAAGACAGCTCCCCCCTGGAAATATCATGTTATAGGCATATTCTTAGGGAACGGGTAAAAACACATAGAAAGATCTTTACCTGGACCACCGGATTAACTGGTGGGGCTGCATCCGAAGGCCTTGACGATTCCTGAGTTGCTGGAACCGTCACAGCCGGCCTTTGATCTTCTACCTCCTCCTCTGCCTGCGGAGGAGGAGGATTTTCCTCCCTGGAATCCCCAGTGGACCCAGGGGGAAGCTCTCCTTCCTGTATGTACATTAACTTGTCAAATACGCAGAAAGAGCCATGGAGGGAATGATCGAAAAGATCCTTTACCTTAGTCGTCCCTTCGACCAGGGAAGCAGAGATGATCGACCCTGAAACCTCGGGGGCTTCAGGAATTGGAAGGTCACCTGCGACCACAAGATCTTCAGTGGTCGTAGAGTCAGCCACGGCCACTTCTTCGGCAGCTGTGGTCTTTGCGGGGCAGCCTGGGGCATCGCTGGATGGAAGATCCGCGATCTTCCTCCTTCGAAGGATCAGAGGAACGTCATCCTCTTCTTCCTCGCTCCCCTCTCCCTGTACGACGAAGAAGTGATTCCATGTCGCGCCTGAAAAAGTAGCAGGAATGCGATATCTTACCGCAGTCTTTCTTGCGAGACGAGGAATGCTTCGTGAAGACCCCTCTCCAGGGTTCAGCTTGGTCTTCTTAGAGGCAGGACTCTTTGTCCTGGGTCTCTGAGAGACCTTCTTCACGTTCCTCGCCGTCGGCTTCTTCAGAGAGCCGACGTTTTCACTTGGGAATGTTGCATCCGCAAACCTCCCTAGGAGCTATTCTCATTCCAATGGGATTGATTAGTGCTGGACATACATGAAACCTGCAAAACAGAGGCCAAGTGGAAAGTTTACCTTTCGGCGCTCCTGTTTAAGGTCGTCGCCAACATGAATCAAGCTTTGGGGGCGAGGCGATCCTTTAGGGCCCTCTACCTCGGCGTTGTACGCCCTGAGGAGGTAGTTAGTCCGCCTCTCAATCTCAGCTGAGGGCAGGACTGTTCCCAGATACGAGTTAAATTGATACATTTCAAAAATAACAAAAGGATTTCAATGTCAGAAATGAGTACCTTCGTTATAGTCCAGGGTAGTGTCCGCCATGGACTTGATCTCCCAAGCCGGATGAGCCCTTTCACGTAGGGGGCTCACCCGATTCTTCACAAAGTCTCGGATGACGTCACGTGCCGTCAGCCCTTGTTCGACTAAGTGAAGGATCACCTCGGCATGCTTCATGAACTCCGCGTTCATCGCCGGGAGAGTATCCAACTCGCTCGTTTTCTCCGGCCGCAAGTTCTCAAACCACAGCCCGCTCTCGGTCGGCGGGGTGCAGTAAAACCATTTCTGGTGCCACCCGTGCACTGAGTCTCGCAGGGGTGGGGAGGGATACTCCTTTTGGTCCCTCAGCCGGAAGTAGATGCATCCGGCGGCGTTGGTGCTCTTCGACCACGCCGAAAAGTAAAATCGTCGGAAAAGATCCACGCTGGGATATACTCCGACGAAGGCTTCACAGAGATGCTGGAATACTGCAAGAATCAGCATCGCGTTGGGGTGGAGGTTGATCAGTTCCCACCCGTAATGTTCAAAGATATCCTTAAGGAACCGACTCTCAGGGAAT
This sequence comes from Pharus latifolius, assembly GCA_019359835.1. Lineage (NCBI taxonomy): Eukaryota > Viridiplantae > Streptophyta > Magnoliopsida > Poales > Poaceae > Pharus > Pharus latifolius. The sequence goes on from CM033325.1 coordinate 39,996,941, forward strand.
CGGAACCCGCAACGAAAATACTCCTCAAAAACCACCAACTCGCCTTCTTGGACAGTTGGGGTTTCTTGGTCCTTCTCCGCAGGTCGCCAGTTAATGAGCAGCCGCGGAGAAAGGATCTCCTCCTTCTCAAGCGCCATCAGGCTCTCCTCAGAATGATGAATGGATCTGCTCCAGGACGCCATCTATGGTGTAGAATCAAAGGGGAAGCTGGCGATTTGGGGAAGATGAAGGCTGAAGAAAGTGAGGGTTTTGAGCGGCGGGAATTCTAAGGGTTGTTTCGCGGCTGAGTGGCTTCCTCAAGAAGCTACCTACTACTTTTTATAGACCCAAGGCGACGCATTAATGAGTAAACGGCTCGTTTCAAACGTTCCATTAAATGCTTTATTCATTTCCCATAATGGATACTGTCTCTGATGGACCCGATAAAGTACTCAGGCGTCGGATCTGAAACAAAAAGACTTCTTTGTTTTGGAAACTGAAAGTGTAAAAGGACTGAAAAATTTCCAGTACTTCTCAGAGGAAGTTTTTCCTTTTTATACTTTGAACATTTTGTTCGAAAAAATCACGTAACCCAATTTTTAACGTACTGAAGTGGTTCTAATTGGGTTATGGTTTTATCGAAATCATGTTCTAGGCTAAAACTTCGTCTCTAATTGAAGTAATAGTCTAACCGGATGTTCAACTCTGGTCGCAATTCAGTTCTAACCGCGGCCTTAAGTCTGATCGCAGCATCAGGGTAGGTCATGGTGATCTTTTAAAGCGCGATTCTAATCGCAGAACTGAAATTTCCTGTGTATGAATGGTCGTGGACTAAGCTTTTAGCCATAATTTCGCACAGAAGGTATGAAGAATGTTCATATGAATAAAAGAAACTTTATTTATTACATTCTTTACATACAAAAGGAATACGGTCGATAAAAGCATCGACTTGTTCTGAAAGAAGTTTACAAAGTTCCCCGAGGGACATATTGTTGTCAGTAGGATCTACACTGACAACCCCCAAGGAACTAGCAACTACTCTAAGTCTATCTATATCGTCCCTAACAACAGACGCACTATTGTCCCTAATCAAGTCAGAGAGTTCTCGCTGTTGCTGAGCGAAGTCCCTCTCTCGACGGAAATGGTGCGCCTCTTCTCGGGATCGATCAAGACATTCTGCTAAACGCAGAATCTTCGAGGCCATCTCCTCGGTCTTCTTCTCCAGGGCATTCTTCTCTTCCAGAAGAGTCTGTCCGGAAGGAAGAGATGGAGCAGCAGAAGGCTGATCGCTGGGGCCTCCTACCTCCTGCATTTTGCAAAAGTTAGTCATATTAACTAAAATTATCAGCAAAAAGGGGAGAAGAATTGTTACCTGTCCCGGTGCATAACCCGTTGATACACCCATCTTGGGAGGAAGATCATCATATGGTGGAAGTGCAACCTTCCCAGAAGAAGATTGCTTCGCCAATCCAATATGGCAATCATCTGATCGAGGGATAGTCACCGCTTGCCGACCAGGATGTTGATCACCCAAAAGGATGGGAGAATTGAACGTGAAGGGATCTTTCTCTAAGGATAAAGGCCTAACTTGCTGAGAGGCATGAACGGGGAGGGTCAAAGGAACTGAAGGAAGAAAGAAACTCGCTACATTCTTCACCTTTGTTCCACTGGAAGATCCTTCGTCAACCTTGGGTTTCTTCCTTAAGGGAGACAGGACCTCATTAGTTTGAGACCCTTGTTCGACAATTTCCCCTTCATCGCTCTCAATATCGATGATTTCGTGATCTGCCATTGGGAGGAGTATGTGAAAAGGAAGGAGGCCAGGTAACAAGAAAAAGACTTAGGCGTGAGAGGGAATTGTAAATCTTTACATAACCAGGGGTCTGGTATTTATAGCCGCCAGGTCGACGGTTCGCCTCCCAGACACCTCGAGTCTCGTTAAGACATTTACAATTTTACCTCGAGATAAAAATCTCTACGGCGCCATCATTGCCCGTCACGTAATGTCAGAACCCGTCTTGAAAAACCAACCGTTTTCACTTAGTGCGCCACTAAGTGGAGAAGTTAAAGGGCCGGGTTAAAAATCCAATGCACGGTTTTTAAATTCGAAATAAACACGTCTCTCCGTTTTCTTCGAATTTGGGGGCTAGCTGACGAGGATTGACACCCGGGTCACTTCTAATAAACTTCTGGTTCAAGACAGGTTCGAACCAGACATGTGTCTGGAGATGCGAACTCAAGCTATTTCTGAGAGGCATCACCACGAGGTCGTAAGCTTTACGCGATCAAGTCGCAGCTTTACGCGGTCAGACCGTAAGCCTTGCGCGGTCAGAAGTTCGTGGGCTATACGCGAACTACACATTCGGGATATTACGCGGTCAGCCGAATCCCGCGGTCAGAACATCTGCCGATCAGGATACCTGGGATCTATCTATTCGGTTGTCCATACGACAGGATATTCTAGGTATCCCGAAGATTCCTACACGTGGAAAATCAACCGTCAGGAGGTTAACACGTACAGTTATTCATGAATAACACGTGTTTAACCTGCGTAGAGATTAAGAGCAGTTTCAAAAACCGTATCCAACCGTCCGTGCAACCGATTGATGCAGTTTTCTTCACATGGCACCCTTTCAAGCAGTATAAGAGGATGACATGAAGCATCAATCAGACAGAGGACCGAAGTTAGCCAAGTCTACGGCACACCTCATATAGCATTTTTAAGTCTTCTTTAGCTTATCTTTGTACGCTTTTACAGGAAAAATCCTTGCCTGTGAGGACTTTTCCTTCTATTTGTAAACATTTTACCACACTTAGTGAAATCTCAACAGGACGTAGGGCTTTTACTCCCACCATCGAGGGCCCGAACCTGTCTAAATTCTCTGTGCTCCTGTTCACCATTGTTCAGCATACCTTCCCGAAGGGTCATCTTGAAAGGTCTCACTATTACAAATTCTGCATAAGTTCGGCTGAGGACTCCGAGTCCGAATCGTCGACAAAAACAAATTCTTAAAACAACCAGCTCGAGGTCGAAACTCATACTGACAGTCAACAACACATGCTGACAGTCAGCGTAGGCAAAAAGAAAATTGGCTCAAAAAATATGCCCTCTGGACAAATGTCAGTTTAACAAACTAACATTCAGACTAACTGTCAGCATCACATGCTAACTGTCAACTTGAATAAAAAACCCTAACTATTTATCCAGAGATTCGATTGAAGTGTTTGATAGCTCGATTGAAAGATATTTTAAAGGGCTATATTTTTGTCAACAGAAGAAAAATCCAGATCTTCCTAGATCTTTCTATAAAATATAAAAACACTTCTACTATCAAAAACTCATCTAAAAAACCAAATCTTTTCAAAACAAATCCAACCAAAAAAAAATGAATGCAGTAACCTAAGAGTCTCTCGGTTTGTGCTGGAAATGTAGAGAGGACTTACAACCCTCTTTATAATACAATTAAAACTAAAAACAAATTTCTAAACCGATCAACCTCCAAACACCAAGATCGGTAAAAATAAAACTCACTTTACCTTAAGTCTTTTGTAGCTTCATTCTTGGCGACCTTGCGCTTGCGACCATAGCTCGCGACCTTGGACTTGCCACCTCGGACGACACTGCGACCTTGTGCTTGCGACTTGCAGATCCTCCAGATAGCTTAGGTCTTTGCGGCTTTCTTCTTGCCAACCTTGTGCTTGCGACTTTGGCAATACTGTGACCTTAGGCAAAATAGCTCTTAGGTCTCTGCATACAGATAGCTCAAAGACATGATTAGATCCAAAACACTTAATGTCATCAATAATCAAAATCAAGAATAATAGGGGCCTAGATGCAATAATCTTCCTCTTTTTGATGATTGATGACAACAAGTGTTTAAATGAATAAAATCAAATGACTCCCCCTAAGTACATGCATAATTAACAGATATTCAGGAACTCCCCCTCAATGCATGCATATATAAATACTCATATGAGTAATTTGAGATTTGAGAGTGAATCTATAATGATGAATCTATACTGATAGCTTATGAGATATCTTAAGAATCTTTCTCCCCAATCTCTCCCCCAAGCATAAACAATGTCTTTAATGAAGCAAGAAAACTCAAGAATATCTCCCCCTTTGTCATCAAGCACAAAAAGACAGGAGGACAGGAAAATTAGACATTTATCTTAGATCAACTAACATTTGAAATATCAATTATAGTCAATTCACCTCTGAGAAAGCAAAATCTACTATCATCTAAGGGTTTGGTGAAGATATCTACCAGTTGCATGTCAGTTTTGATATAACTTATATCTATATCCCCTTTTGCCACATGATCTCTTATAAAATGGTGTCGTATTTCAATATGCTTTGTTCTAGAGTGTTGAATAGGATTATTAGCAATTTTAATGGCACTTTCATTATCACACAAGAGTGGCACTTTTTCAAATATAATTCCATAATCCAAAAATGTCTGCTTCATCCACAAAATTTGAGCACAACAACTACCTGCTGAAACATATTCTACTTCAGCAGTGGAGAGAGCTACGGAGTTTTGTTTCTTAGATGACCATGATACTAATGATATCCCCAGAAGTTGACAACTACCAGATGTGTTCTTTCTATCAATCTTGCAACCCGCATAATCTGAATATCCAATTAATTCAAAGTTTGCATCTTTCGAATACCAAAGACCTAAGTTGGGATAACATTTCAAGTACCTAAGGATTCTTTTAATAGCAATCAAATGACATTCCTTAGGATCTGATTGAAATCTAGCACATAAACAAACATTAAACATGATATCAGGCCTAGATGCAGTAACATATAGCAAGCTACCAATCATAGACCTATAGAGTTTAGAATCGACCGATTTTCCATTGTTGTCCATATCGAGATGTCCATTAGTGGCCATGGGAGTTTTGACTGCTTTAGCATCTTCCATCCCAAAGCGCTTGAGCAAGTCCTTCACATACTTGGTTTGACTCACGAACATTTCGTTCTTGAGTTGCTTGATTTGTAGTCCAAGGAAGAAGTTTAGCTTGCCGATCATTGACATCTCAAATTCTCTAGACATCATTTCTCCAAACTCACGACAGAAATATTCATTAGTAGATCCAAATATAATATCATCAATATATATTTGGCATATGAACAAATCTTTTTAATCATTTTTGTAAAGAGAGTTGTGTATACCTTCCCAATTTTAAAACCTTTTGATAAAAGAAAGTCTCTAAGTCGTTCATACCAAGCTCGAGGAGCTTACTTGAGACCATAGAGAGCTTTAAATAGTTTACACACATGGTTTGGTAATTTGGAATCTTCGAAACCAGGAGGTTGTTCTACAAAAACTAGTTCATATATTTCCCCATTTAAAAAGGCACTTTTTACATCCATTTGAAACAACTTAATATTAAAACTTGATGCATAAGCAAGATATACGAATAGCTTCAAGTCTTTCTACTGGTGCAAAGGTTTCACCAAAGTCTAAACCTTCAATTTGAGAAAAACCTTGTGCAACAAGATGAGCTTTATTTCTAATGACTACACCATTTTCATCTTGCTTATTTCTAAAAACTCATTTTGTTCCAATTACATTATGATCCTTGGGTCTTTCTACTAAGGTCCAAACTTTATTCCTAGAGAAATTATTAAGTTCATCATGCATAGCATTTACCCAATTAGGATCACTAAGAGCTTCATCTACATGTTTAGGTTCTATAGATGATACAAAAGAATGATGTTCACAGAAAGAAGCAATACGAGAGAGAGTTTGAACACCCTTACTGACATCACCCAATATTTGATCTAAAGGGTGATCCTTGGTGATCGTTTGATGTTTCCTTGGTGCTTCTTCTTGTGCTGCTTCTTCTTGACTTTGTTCTGGTGGATCAATATGAGATGATGATACAAGTTGATCATCATTCTCAATATTCTCATCATCTTCTTGATCATCTTCTTTTGGTTTGATGTCTCCAATGGTAATGTTCTTCACAGCTTCTTGAAGATCTTCACCTGAAACTTCACAAGAGACTTGCTCCTTTTGCGTGCCATTAGTTTCATCAAATTCTATATCGCATGATTCTTCAATACGACCATAATTTTTATTCAAAACTCGATAAGCTTTGCTAGTAGTAGAGTATCCGACTAGAAAGCCTTCATCTACTCTTCTTTGAAATTTACACCAAAGATTCTTTTTCTAAGGATATAGCATTTACAACCGAAAACTCAGAAATAAGAAACATTTGGCTTCCGCCCAATAAGAAGCTCATAAGGAGTTAAATTTAGAAGAGGATACAAATAAAGCCGATTAATAGAATAGCAAGCAGTATGCACGGCTTTGGCCCAAAAGCAAGTAGGAGTATCATACTCACTTAGCATTGTTCTTGCCATTTCTATTAGTGTTCGATTTTTTCTTTCCATAACTCCATTTTGCTGTGGAGTGTAAGAAGTAGAAAATTCGTGTTTAATGCCTAGTGAGTCACAAAAATCAACTAGAGTTGAATTAACGAATTCTCCGCCATGATCACTACGGATTTTTTTGATGGAAAGTTCGAATTCAGTGGAAACACGTTTTGCAAAACTTTTGAAACATCGGGGGTTTCAGATTTTTGAGAAATAAAGAAGACCCAAGTGTAGCGAGTAAAATCATCAACAATAACAAAACCATAATTGTTACCCCCAATACTTTGGAACTCAGAAGGTCCAAATAAATCCATATGCAGCAGTTTCAAAGGTTTGCAAGTTGAAAGAACACGCTTAATCGGATGTGAAGTAGCAACTTGCTTGCCAGCTTAACAAGCGCTACAAGGTTTATCCTTTTCAAAATTCACATCTTTTAAGACAACAACCAAATCATGTTTTAAAAGCTTTTTAAGTTGATGCCTTCCAACATGTGAAAGTCTTCTATGCCAAAGCCAACCTTTTGAGGTTTGAGAAACAAGACATGTTGAAAGGGATGCATCTTTAGAGTGAAAATTAACAAGATAAAGATTTCCAAAACGAAAGCCTTTAAAAACCAAAGAATTATCTTTTAAACTTTCAACTAAAACTTCTTTAGGATAAAAAATGCAACGAAATCCAAGATCACAAATTTGTGCAACAGAAAGCAAATTAAAGTTTAGAGATTCCACAAGTAAAACATTCAAAATTGAAAAATCATTGGATATTGCAATTTTACCCAAGCCTACCACATTTCCTTGACGATTGTCGCCAAAGGTGATCTTTTGATTTTCGCTTGAGTTATCTTCCAATGAGGTGAACAACTTTTTGTTATCGGTCATATGTTCAGAGCATCCGCTGTCTAGCACCTAATGTTTTCCACCGGTCTTATAGTTCAACTACAAAAACAAAAGAATCAAGTCTTTTTAGGTACCAAACCCTTTTGGGTCCTTCGATGTTACTGATCAAATCTTTGGGCACCCAAATTGATTTCTTCTTTTTATTTAGCATGGGTGCACCAACAAACTTTGCTATTGCATATCCTTTCTTTGACCTTTGAAGCATGTAGCAAGCATCTAAATAATTTGAAGTCATTAAAGGACAAGCATCATGTGAATAGCCTGTTTCATGACATTTAAAGCAAAATTTGTTGCATGCATTTTCGAAGATGGTTTTTGTATTTTGTTTATTTCCTTTCTTTGGAAAGTATCCAAGACCTTCTTTTCTAAATGAGCATTTTTGTTTGCTACAAATAAGATCAAGAGATACTTTTCCTTTATATCAATTTTCTAATCCTTTTCCAAGCTTCTCAATTTGAGCTTTAAGTTCATTATTTTCATTTAAAATTGTTTCATTAGAAGCACATGGTATATCAAAAGAATTATGACAACTAGTAGAGATGGCATTAGAAGGATTTTCATTTAGATCACATGAAATGGCTACATCTACCTTAGATGGAGCATTAGTAATATCGTTAATGAGAAGACTTTCATATGACTCTTTTAATTCTGAGTATTGAGTGCGTAAAGAAGAATGTTTTTCTTTAAATGCTCTATACTTCTTTTTAGTGATTCCAAAAACTTCATTTAATTCAGTAATCATCTCAACAAGTTCATCATATGAAGGGTCATTAGATTGTACCTTTTCATCACCTTTAGCCATAAGACAAAGAGATGGACTAGTCGAAATGTTGCCAAGAGCTAGTCCGGCTAGCTTCTTGGAGCAACCTCCTTCATCGTCGGAGTCAGAATCAAAGCTCTCTCCTCCGGACATCCATTCTCTGAAACAAGCTTCTTTGGTTGCACCATTGTTCTTCTTGAAGAATTTCTTCTTCTTGTCCCAAATCTTGTTCTTGTTTGGACATCTTGAGGCTATATGTCCCTTTTCGTGACATCCGTAGCATATGATGTCCTCGAAGTTCGATTGCTTTGGCCCCTTTGGTCATGTGTCGATGTTGACTCCTTTCTTGTGTAACCTGCGAAGAAGTTTTTGAGTGTTCTTTACCATAAGGGCTAGATCCTCATCGAAGGAGCCGTCACTTGAGTCAGTTTTGGAGCCGGCTTTGAAAGCCAACGTCTTCTTTTTCGTCTCCAAAGGTTCGACCGCTTCCTTCTTCTCCTTTCGATACATCTCATGGGTGATGAGGTTCCCATAGAGATCAGTAGATGTGGTGGTCGACAGGTCGGAATTGGTGAGTACCGTCACTAGAGTGTCGAAACTTTCTGGAAGAGCCCTAAGCATTTTTCTCACAATATTGATGTCAGTAAAAACAACTCCTAGCCCCTTGAGTTCATTCACAATGTTGTTCAACCAAGTAAACATGGAATCCACGAACTCAGTTGGTGACATAGTGAATGTCTCGTATCGTTGCCTTATCATGAGCAACTTTGCCTGTTTGACTTTAGTAGTGCCCTCATATATTTCTTTGAGGGTGGTCCAAACCTTGTGAGCGGTGGTAAGATTACTTACACTGTTGAACTCATTTAAAGATAAACCGACAAATAGAGCATTTTTAGCACGGGCATTTAAGTGCAGTTTTCTCCTGTCGTCATCAGAGTGACTTGCTGGATCATCCGGTAGAGTAAACCCAAGCTTAACAATGTCCCAAACATCAAGCCCCATGGCCTCTAGAAATACCGACATGCGCACTTTCCAATAAGGATAGTTAGTCCCATCAAAGATAGGCGCATGACCGGTATGACCGAGATGAAAACCCTCATTTGACGTCATCCTCTCTCAAGGCGGTAAAGCCTATTCAATTGAGAGACCACGCTCTGATACCATGTGTAGAATCGAGGATGCCGACTAGAGGGGGGTGAATAGGAGGCTTTAAAACTTTTCAATTAAAAACAACTCTTGCAAAGAATAAGAACAAAAACAATATAGCACAATTAAAAGGAAGAGAGAAGACAAACACAAGGATTTTTTCCGAGGTCTCGGAGACTCGCCCGGTCTCCCTTACTCCTCGTTGAAGCACTCAAATGAATGAGTCTTGCTTCAATATCCACGAAGGATATTTTTCACTAGTGGTTACTCTTTGTCCACTCTGGAAAGGCGAGCACCGATGCCTTTTACAATCACGCCGAGCCTCTTCAACAATCTCCGAACAGAAGAAGTCAACGGCCACACCACCAAACCATCTAGGTGAGGGCGTTCACCAAGAGTAATAAGTTGCAAGGTCTCTTCTAGACCTCCAACATGCACCGAGAAACTCTAAATATGCAGAATGATGCGAACGAATCACTCAGTGGATCACAAAACTCAAGAGTTGATCAAAAGATCAAGATTTCTATCTCTAAAACAAATGCTCAAGTGTATATGAGAGAAGGAGGCTGCTTGGTGTAAGAAACATCTGCTCAAAACCTCTATTTATAGCCCAAAAGATCAAAAGAGCCGTTGTGCACTAGCTGTAAAAGTGACAGTGCATGCTGACAATCAGTATGGAATGCTAACAGTCAGCATGGGTCACGAACCAGAAAGAAGAAAATTACAGAGAAAACTCAGCTACCCGTTTGAGGTCTGTCGTGGTATTGCGAATACCCCGGAAGGTTTTGTGGACGATCCTAGCGAAGAAAATACAACGCGGGCTGACCGGATGACCGGTCCTCCCCCGTCGAGTAAGCACAGCAAATGACATGAGGATTTATACAAGTTCGGGTCCCGGTGGGGGCCCTAGTCCTGTCGGCGTGCTCCCAACCGGAGTCGGCTGGGGTAGCTCTCTCGGGGAGAGATGGCTCCGGAGCACACCTATGAGATTGTCTATTCTAAGTAATAATGAGCCATTGTCCTCTACATGAGGTGTTATAAGGGCTTATATAGCCCCAAAAGACGCAAAAAGACTAAACTACCCCGCCTGCTACCGTTGGATCGGAGGGTAGCAACGTCCTTCTCTCGGCCAAGCGCCTCGGATGCTTGATAGGTGTCCGCTGATTCCCGAGGCACTTCTCGCGTGACCCCCACGTGACCCGGGACCGAGGACTCTTGTCTTCGGAAGGACGGCAATGCCCAGGACAAGCCACCGGGGGCCTTGTCCCCGGGCCAACGGCGGCGCTCGGGACAGACACCGGGGGCCCTGTCCCCGGGCAAAAGGCGGCGCTCGGGACAGGCACCGGGGGCCTTGTCCCCGGGGAAATGGCGGCGCCCGGGACAGGCACCGGGGGCCTTGTCCCCGGGCAAAAGGCGGCGCCCGCGACAGGCACCGGGGCCTTGTCCCCGGGCAAAATGCGGACCCAGGACAGGCACTGGGGGCCTTGTCCCTGGGCGAAAGGCGTAGCTTCTTACCTGGACTTAGTCTTGCGGAGATTTCCCTCAACAGCAGCCCCCATGCCCTCCGGGGACGAAGCTCGAGTCCCCAGAGGGGATGGCCCATGTTACCTGGAAAATCTCCGGGACAAGCTACCGGAGCCGTGACGCTTTGATTTCCGTGCCGTGCGTTTATGACCGCGCCGTTGTCTCGGTGGGAGCGCGCCGTTCGGCCATAATGGCCGCTCGCGGTTCGAACTGATGCCTCATTTCGCGCGCCCGTCCCTTCGTTTCCCACGCGTTGTTTGAATACCAACGGTGTGGATGTACCATGGAGGGCCATGTGGCACGCATCGGGGTCGTGCTTGGCCCCTATATATACGGCCTCAGGGGGCCTGGAGAGCTCATTCCAAACTTCAAGCCTTTAAACTCCCTTAGCGCCCTTAGCTCTCCCGGTAGCTCTCTCCCGGAAGCTTAGCCTCCGGAACCCTTAGGTCCCCCCAGTTTCCGAAGCCTAAGCCACCGAGAAAACAAATGGGACCCAAGGGCCGTGCCAAGGCCGCGGAGGTGCCCCCGGAGGAAGTCACCGCGGACTTCCTCTGGGCCTCCGAGTTCACGACCAGGGACCTGGAGTCCCTGGTTGACCGGGGGATCGTTGCGGACGGGGAGGTCCGGATCCCCGCGAAGAAAGACTGAGCCCCCCGCCCCAGGCCCGGGGAAGTTGTGGCCTTCAAGGCTTTCCACGAGGCGAGGCTCCGGCTCCCGGTGCATCCCTTGCTCCAGGAGTTTCTGAAGGAGTACGGGGTGGCACTGAACCACCTCACGCCGAATGCCATCGTCCGGATGGGCCTCTTCATATGGCTCTTCGAGACGGCCACCAGACGGGAGCCCACGCTCCGGGCGTTTCGCTACTTCTACGAGCCGGCGACGAGGAGCTCCCACCTGGTCAAGGGAGGGCCAAAGTCCCCTTTGGCTCGGTGATGATTCAGCTGCTACCATCCCGGGAAGCTGAGTACCCGGTGGCAGCCTCCCAGGACCACTGGGGGGATAGGATCCGAAAGTGGTTCTACCTCCAGGTTCGGGACGATGACGTGATGTACTCCCCAGAGGGCCCCACCTACAGCCGGTCGTCCGCCCCGAAGCCCTCGATGTGGACAGAGGAGGAGCTAAAGCTCCTCAGCAAGGTCGTCGGCTCCCGGGGCGTCTGCTCTATGCGGGACGCCACCGAGGAGCTAACACTCCTGAAGACCTCCCCCTTCTCGCACGGGAGGAGGGGATCGGGATGTGCCCAGCCCAGCGGCCCCCGCAAAAGCCGGTGACCCGACGTAAGTTCCCAATGACCTAGTCCATTTTGCTTAAATTTTTCTAACTCTTACCTTTCGCAGTCCGGCCGTACCCGACGACCCAGGAGAAGGCAGAGAACCTCCTCGGGAGGTACTACACCGACGAGCACGAGCGCATCGTGCGCATCGTGGGGGAGGGCCCTCCCCGGAATCTGGTGGCCGAAGCCTTTGGGCTAAGGCTACCGGCAAGGAAGCCCCTCCCCACTCCTGGTTCCCACAAGAGGGAGACGGAGACCGCCGGGGGCTCTGAGCCGAAGAAGGCCAAGACTCAGAGAGCCCCCGGTCCATCGATGACACCGGGCTCCACACCGGTGAAGGCCCGGGACGCAACTCCCGGGTCGGGGCGCGCGCAGGCACCGCCCCAGAAGGAAACGACGCCCCCTCCCCCGGAGAGCCCCGCAGAGGCTCGGGGGAAGGGACCAGCCATCGACGGGGGGGGGGGGGGGGGCGTCCGATTCGGCGGACTACGCCCCCTCGCCACCTTCGGCGATAGCCCTCTGAAAGGGATCTAGGATATCGACTAGAGGAGGGTGAATAGGTGATTTTAGCAAATTTTCAATTAATCAAACAATTAATAGTAAATGAGAGCAAATAATTAACACAAGATGAACAATGAACAAATTTAACACAAGGATATATCCCGTGGTCTCAGTGATTTGCCGATCACCCCTAATCCACGTTGAGGTAAACTCAAATCTCTAACCGCTCCTCTATCTAGTCAACCTTCTCTCGAGAAGTGACCTAGATCTTGAGCCGGATTAGTGTGATGAGTTATCCAAACCTCGATTTCACTAAGGATGCACTTTACCGCTCCGGCAAGGCGTGCTCAACCCTTTCACAAGACGTTTTGAGGCTTCTTCACAATCTTCCTTGAAGAGCTCTCCAAAACCTTTCTCCTAGCCGTCTAGGAGCCGGCAAACTCCAAGAGTAACAAGCCGGTGATGATCACTTAGCCTTCTTCTAGTGCCACAAGATTGATTTAATGATCTAAATACAATGTACTAGAAGATCTCAAATGCACACTCTCACAAATTCGAGAATTTGAACCCTAGAGTGTATGAAACTTGCTTAAGCTCTCAAGGATGATGACAATGCTCAAAATTATGCCAAAAGTAGTGAACAGGGCCGTGCATGGGAATATATATACCCCCCACAATAAATATAGCCGTTATAGGCCGTTGGGAGAAAAAGATCACTTGGCGGTCAGACCGCAGGTATATGCCCGGTCAGACCACCGCAATTGCAACGGCATTAAATAGGCGCAATAAATGCTCAACTGCCCTTGTCAGGCACACACACGGTCAGACCAGAGCCAATTTCGGTCAGACCGTGAAACTGTCCAGAGACGACACAGTTTCTGGACATGTTGTACGGTCAGGCCGATAAATACGGACAGACCGGCCATACGGTCAGACCGTAGTTCAAAAACACGGTCAGACCGATTTCTCGGTCAGACCGGTCTAACAAACGGTCAGACCGTAATAACACAATACCACAGAAAGATAGGACAAGAAGTATCAGGAGACTGACCTAGGTTTTTACCTACGGACAAACCGACCTTTTAAAGGAATAAACTACACTTAGACATAACGTCGGTCAGTCCGAGATCCTATTCGGTCAGTCCGTGTATTCGGTCAGACCGGTCAAACAAACTGTCAGACCGACTGAGACAGTGCTGAGCAGAAATGAGCTGAAACAAACATTTTCAAAGTATGTGACCTTCTAGTATGCAATGCAAGTTGATTTTATGATTTGTGGCTCATAGATGTAGTATTTCGTGATACACCACATGCTCCTCTTAATAGTACGGCGTTTATCCTAAAATCCGGTCAAAATTCTTCTCTAATCACCTTAGACCGGTAAAAATGGAAAAGACCCTATTTCGTACCTTTGCCTTTTTGATCAATGCCCTTTCTTCATCATGAGGCTCTTTCTTTGCCTTTCATTAACCCGTCTTTTAAGTTTCTTCTTGACACAACTTAGCAGGTATCGTTAGTATAGCATTTGTAGTTGTCATTAATTACTAAAACACTCTTTAGGGGCCTAGAAGCTACAATCTCCCCCTTTTTGGTAATTGATGACAACATAAAGAGTAGATAATGAGTTTTAAGCATAAAGGGAATTTTACAATAAGCATTGAAGAATAAGACACTCCCCCTAAATGTATGAATAAGAGAATTTTGGCATTTTGGTGGAGTTCAAGCTTGTGTATAAGATGCTATTTCAATCCATTCATTATATAGGCATGAGGTATCACAAATAAGTCATTCAATTCTACACATGATATCATCATCACAAGGTCATATGAAAATAACATAAGCATATCTCATATATCATGAAGTAACAATCTCATACAAGAGTCATCCAACATAAATGTCATCCACATAGATCATAAATGAGATATTCAACTAAGCAAGTTAAATTAAAACTTTACACCAAAAGTTTTCATTTAGGGTTCATCTCTCCCCTACTCTTCTACTCTCTTCTCTCCCCCTTTGGCATCAATTGCCATAAAAGCTAAGAATCGGCGGGAGCATCATCATCGGGAGGATGGTGAGGAGGAGTCTGAGGGAAACGGGTGTAGAAGTGAGCGGAGAAGGCGTCAAAGCGCTGCTCGAACTGATCCTGGCGCGACGAGAAGGTCTGGAATTGATCATTCAAAGCCGCCAAGTCCGAGCGAGCGAGCTCAAGCCCCTGGAGAAGAGTAGCGAACTGATCCATCATCGGCTGATGGAACTGCTGCTGGAACTGTGTAAACCAGGTGGGGGCTTGGCTAGACTGAGCTATCTACTGTGCCGGAGGTGGAGGAGGAGGAGGCATAGGCTGAGCCTGCTGCTGCTGCTGATGCTGTGCTCCATGGCCTCGAGCCAAGACGCGCGGGTTGACACTAAACGGCTTATAGCCGAGATGTCTGATGTCACATGAACCACGAGGGAACTTCATCTTCTGGAGCAGCAAGGACATGATAAACGGAGCATAGTAGAGATTCGGCAGAGTGGTTGCCGAGACATCCTCAATTGTCTTCAAGATAAATGAGACAATGTTGATCCGATGACTCTTGAGGATGTGGTCGATGAAGTTCCAGTAGTAATCCTGGACCGCTTCTCGGTTTCCACTCTTTGGATGGATCGTGGCTCGTATGATTTTGTTGACTACAGCAAGGAGGACTTTGAGACCTGTAACGGTGCCAGGTATAATCCGCTGTCCACCTCCCGGCTATTCATAAAACTGGAGCCAGTCATCCTCATGGAGGTAATCCTCATCCTCCATATCGATCCCCTCCTTCATTTCCTCATAGTTTAACTTGTTTGCCGCAGCAAACTCCTCAAAGGTGGCCTCATAACGCCTAGAACCTGTCATCCACATGATCTGCTGGTCCGCCCATCTGATCTCGACCATAGCATAAAACTGTCTGATGGCAGTGGCGTTCCATGGGTATTTGTGCTCCACAAAGTCATATAGCCCTATATCATTGAAAATCTGCACCAAAGGAGCCATGATGGGCTGATTCACAACATAAGCCCATTCGATCCATTTGTGTTTGAAGATGTTCTTGTGGATCAAATGTCCGTAGAAGGCATCCTGCTGTGTCATCGTGTGGAAGTGAGGAGTAGAGGCGTCATTCTCATGATTGTAGGCGTAGATGGTCCAAGCCTTTGTATAGTCGCTTGAAGTCCAATTCCTCTTCGGGCCTTGATAAGCGTGGACTTTATTTCATCGTCCTCACTCTCGATGTCCATGCCCATATGAGAACATCCACCACGATGTGACGACTGTTCTGTCTCTAAATCTCCGGCCGAGGGCATCCAATCAACATCCTGAGAGTCGCTACTGCTCGAGGGTTGAGCCCTTTTCGGCCGCTTAGCCAATTTCTTCTTATTGGTCCGGATGGAGGCAATGCCTTGAGTACCTCGACCACTATAAGATTTGGAAGATATGCAGAGGTAAGATACTAGGAAACAGGAAATCATGACAAGAAAGAGATGACACAAGAACTACAAATCCTGGCTCTGCTGTTGCAGTCGGTCAGACCGAAACAGGGGAGGTCAGACCGGCGCAACCAAAGAGTTAGGGTTTGACATGAATCCTGAAATTTACTAGAATTTAGGGCACAATTTGGTCACAAATACGTGTGAAAATACTTATTGCATCAATGGGATGAATCAATTTCAAGATATGACCAGATTTGGACTAGATTTATCACATTTGCCCTAAACCTCAAGATGAACAATAAATGAATTTGATAACGAGGAAGAATCTAAGTAAAATACCTAGAAGACATTGTTTGAAGGAGATCTTGAACCACGGTTCGTCCGAGCTTTGCGAGAGTTTGACCGGAGAGGAAGATTCCAAAGACTTTTGGAACGCACGTGAAAGAGATAAGTGGGGAAGGCGGTGAAAAGGACAGAGATTCGGGATAAAAAGGTCTCTGGTCATGAAAATTCGGTCAGACCGTGGACAAGATACCGGTCAGACCGCTGGAAGCAGAAAATTTAGATGCTCTCTGGAGAAGCATTCGGTCAGACAGCAATTGGATCGGTCCGACCGCTGGAAAGACTAAAAATCTTGGAGGATTTTTGATTGATTTGATGCTCAAGAGATTTTGGATTAGGGGTGATATATAAATATAAGATAATTATAAGAGAGATATACACAATATCACCAAAGGGGAAGTATTTATCTTATAACTCAACAAATTTTTGGTTCACTTTACTCAATTGCCGATAAAAGAGTCTAAAAAGCTCTAAGATAGGAAGTTCAAACAAACAAGTGATACTTTAAGCACAAGCAATACGAGTTCAACATTTCAAGCCACATTTGATATATCAATGACGTTAAGCTCATTTCGAAGTTTGCAAAAACGACTTTCATCTAAGGGCTTAGTGAATATATCTGCTAATTGATCTTCGGTTCTCACATTATCCACCACCACATCACCTTTGCTAACATGATCTCTAAGGAAGTGGTGTCGGATATCTATATGCTTGGTCTGAGAGTGTTGAACTGGATTTGTGGCTATTTTCACCGCACTCTCATTATCACACAAAAGAGGCACTTTTTCAAATTTTACTCCATAATCCAACAATGTTTGCCTCATCTAAAACAAATTTTGCACAACAACTACCCGCGGAAACATATTCCGCTTCGGCGGTTGATAAAGCTACAGAGTTTTGTTTCTTGGAGGACGAAGATACTAAAGATCTTCCTAACAGTTGACAACTGCCAGAGGTACTTTTTCTATCCACTTTACATCCCGCATAATCGGAATCAGAATATCCAATTAATTCGAATTTAGCACCTTTAGGATACCACAACCCTATGCTAGATGAATATTTTAGATACCTCAAAATGCGCTTAACGGCCATTAATGACTTTCTTTAGGAGAGGCTTGAAATCTTGCACACATACAAACACTAAACATAATATCGGGCCTAGAAGTAGTAAGATATAATAAACTACCAATCATAGATCTATAAAGCTTTGAGTCTACCGGTTTACCTCCTTCGTCAGAGACAAGGTGACCGTTTGTGGCCATTGGTGTCTTGATTGGCTTTGCTTCTTCAAGTCCGAACTTCTTGAGTTGGTCCCTCACATATTTGCTTTGACTGATGAAGGTTCCTTCCTTGAGTTGTTTAACTTGTAGTCCGAGAAAGAAACTTAGTTCACCTATCAAAGACATCTCGAATTCCCTGGACATCATATTACCAAATTCCTCGCAAAAATCTTGGTTAGTAGATCCAAATATGATGTCATCAACATAAATTTGACATACAAAGAAATCATTTCCAATTTTCTTAATAAATAAAGTAGTATCAACTTTCCCAATTTTAAAACCTTTTGAAATTAAAAAGTCTCTAAGTCTTTCATACCAAGCACGAGGTGCTTGTTTAAGACCATAAAGAGCCTTGGAGAGTTTATACACATGATTCGGCTTTGTAGGATCTTCAAATCCGGGAGGTTGTTTAACAAATACTAATTCATTAATTTTTTCATTTAAAAATGGACTTTTGACATCCATTTGATAGAGTCTAAGATTATGAGATGAAGCAAAAGCAAGCAAGATTCTAATAGCCTCAAGTCTAGCTACAGGAGTAAAGGTTTCACCGAAGTCCAAACCTTCAACTTGAGTGTATCCTTGAGCCACCAATCTTGCCTTGTTTCTTACTACCACTCCGTTTGCATCTTGTTTATTCTTGAAAATCCATTTGGTTCCAATGACATTGTGTTCATCCGGATTTGGTTCTTCTACTAATTCCCAAACATTGTTGCGGGTGAAGTTGTTTAATTCTTCGTGCATAGCATTCACCCAATCCGGATCTTTTAATGCTTCATCTACAAATGTGGGCTCAAAAGAGCAAACAAAAGAGTAATTTTCACAAAATGAAGCAAGACGAGAACGAGTTTGGACACCCTTACGCAAGTCACCAACAATTTGATCGACGGGGTGATCTTTCGAAATTGAGTGATGAATTCTTGGATGATCAACCGGGATTTGTGAAGTAGAGGTAGAGGGTACTTCCGGTTGTTGTTGAGAGGAGTCTTCCACATTGACCACTTCAACTATTTGATCTTCATGTTGAGGAGTTGATGAAGAGGGGATAACTTGAGTGGATGCATCTTCATCTTGATCACTATCTTCTTTCGGCTTGATATCCCCAATGGTCATGTTCTTCATCGCCACTCTCAACCCTTCATTACCTACATCATCCAAGTTGTCTTGCTCCTCTTGAGAGCCGTTAGTCTCATCAAATTCAACATCATGTGTCTCCTCAACCAAACCGGAGTTTTGGTTGTAGACACGATATGCTTTGCTATTTGATGAGTATCCTAATAAAAATCCTACATCACATTTACTTTGAAATTTAGACAAGCGTGTACCTTTCCGCAAGATATAGCACTTACATCCAAACACTCGGAAGTAGGAAATGTTTGGCTTCCTTCCAATGAGGAGCTCATAAGGAGTTTTCTTTAGTAGTCGATGACAATAAAGACGATTTGATGCATGGCACGCGGTGTTGATTGCTTCGGCCCAAAAGGTGTCTGAAACATTGTACTCCGAAAGCATAGACCTTGCCATGTCTATCAATGTCCGGTTCTTTCGTTCGACTACTCCGTTTTGCTCCGGTGTATACTTGGCCGAAAACTCATGTTTGATACCTTTATCATCGCACCAATTTTCAACCTTGGTATTCTTGAATTCGGAGCCATTGTCACTTCTCACTTTCTTGATCTTGAAACTAAATTCATTTTCGGCCCTTTGAGCAAAGCTTTTGAAAGTGTTAAACACAATTGACTTATCATGTAAAAAGAATATCCATGTATATCTAGAAAAATCATCTACAACGACAAGACAATAACTATTGCCACCAATGCTCACAAAAGTAGTTGGTCCAAATAAATCCATATGCAATAATTCAAGTGGACTAGAAGTTGACATTGTGCTTTTAGTTGGATGTGAGTTTGCAACTTGTTTTCCGGCTTGGCAAGCACTACATAATTTATCTTTTTCAAACTTTACATCCTTTAAACCAACAACTAAATCATGTTTAACTAGTCTATTTAGTTGTTTCATTCCAACATGCCCAAGCCTTCTATGCCATAGCCAACCTTGAGAAGATTTAGTGAACAAGCATGTACCAAGATTAGCATCATTTGAATTGAAATCAACTAAATAGAGGTTGCCATGTCTAAAACCTTTGAAAATCAACCTATTATCATCAATACTAGTTATAATCTCTTCTTTTGGATAAAAAGCACATATAAATCCAAGATCACAAAGTTGAGCTACGGATAAGAGGTTGAAATTTAGAGATTCAACAAGCAATACATTAGATATAGAGAGGTCGTTTGAGATGGCTATTTTACCTAAACCTTTTACCTTTCCTTTGCTATTGTCTCCAAACGTGATCTTGTCATATTCCGCACCTTCATTATTTAGAGAGGAGAACATGTTGTGATTACCGGTCATATATTGAGTGCATCCACTATCGAGCACCCAATGTTGTCCTTCGGCCTTGTAATTTACCTACAAAACAAAGTTAGGTCCTTTTAGGTACCCAAATATTTTTGGGTCCTTGGAGGTTAGTTACCTAGGATTTTGGGACCCAAATGGCTTTCTTTTTGGTACCAATGATCGGGGTTCCAACAAATTTGGCTTTAATATCACCATTGTTCATTTTCTTTAAAACATAGCAAGAATTGAATATAAGAGATGAATTACTTTTGCTAGCATGGCAATTCTTTTCAATGTGACCTAAACTTTTACATTTGTTGCAATATCCCTTTTCTTTTACAAATACGGTTTTAGATGGAACAAATGCATGTTTTCCCTTTTTAGGAATGTAGCCTAGTCCTTCTTTTCTTAAGGAGAACCTTTGACTATCTAGAAGATGTCTTAATTTTGATTCTCCTACATAGCATTTAGCTAGATCATTGGTTAGTTTTTCAATTTTGTCCTTAAGTTCATTGTTTTCAAGACTAAGCACATTATCATCAATTTTAGGTCTAGATGGGAATTCAATTAAATCTTCACAAGATGTAGATATGCTAGAAGTAGACATCATAGGCAAGTCATTCAAAATATTCCAAGTGATGCCTATTTCATTACGCGTTTTGTTGGCTTTATGAGTAATTAGTGAGTCATGAGCTTCCTTAAGCATCTCATGAGTTTCTTTGAGACTCTCATGAGATGTGTTTAGCTCCTCATAGGAATTTTGAAGAGTTTTGTATCTCTTCTTCAATTCCTTGAATTTTTCTTTTTCTTTACTCATATAGTCATCAAAACCGGTGATCATCTCAACTAGGTCATCATAAGTATATTCATCTTCGTCACATGATACCTTCGATTCTCCTTTAGCCATGAGGCAATGAGGAGTGGAGAATAGAGATGGAGCTTCCTTGATAGCCACCCCAGCAAGTCCTTTGGGTGATGCTTCATCTTCATCTTCGGAATCGGAACTTGAAGCATCCGAATCCCATTCAATGAAGCAAGCTTGTCCATCCTTCTTCTTCTTATAATATTTCTTGAAAACCTTCTTCTTGCTTTCTCCTTCCTTTTCGTACTTCTTCTTCTTCATCGATTTTTCTTCTTCCTTGTTTTTGCATTGTGTGGAGATGTGACCCTTTTCACCGCAATCAAAGCATCTTGTTTCTTCAAATGGGTTCCTCTTGGATGATTGTCCTTTCTTGAAGGACTTTCCTTGATATCTCTTCTTCATGAACCGCTTGAACCTTCTCACAAAGAGAGCCATTTCCTCATCGGTGTCTCTCTCATCACTTTCTTCTTCATTGTCTTCCCTTTTGGAGGCTTGAGCTTTGAGTGCTATGTTCTTCTTCTTGGAGTCGGAAGTCTCATCTTTCACTTCTTCTTGAGATTTCTTGAAGATGTCATGAGTGAGAATCTCACTCAAGACTTCCAACGGAGTCACACTCTTCAAGTTCGAACGCACAAGTAAGGTTACAATTGTGTCATATTTTGAAGGTAAAGCTCTAAGAAACTTATGACAAAATTCCACATTTGTGACATCCATACCAAGCCCTTTTAACTCATTGACTATGTTATTTAATCAGTTAAACATCTCCGATACATCTTCATTGGGCAACATAGCAAACTTTTCAAATTGGCCCTTATGGATAAACAATTTAGCATCCTTGACCATCGAGGTTCCTTCATGAATATCCATAAGATTTCTCCAAATATCATGGGCCGTTTCAAGTTTACAAATTCTATTAAATTCACCTAGATTTAGAGCACTATAAAGAACATTCATGGCTTGAGCATTCGCTAAGGCATTATCTCTATCTAGGTTAGTCATGTCATCATCATCAAGAATTGCAAAGCCCTCATCCACCACTTTCCAAATCTTTCCACCCATGGCTTTAAGATAAACCATCATTCTAGTTTTCCAATAAGTATAGTTAGATCCATCAAAGAGTGGTGGTTTGCCAATATTGATCCGACCCTCACTAGCCATCTTTATCCTACTCCGGGATGGTTAAATCCTCTAAAAATGGAGTCCTCGCTCTGATACCAATTGAAAGGGATCTAGGATATCGACTAGAGGGGGGTGAATAGGCGATTTTAGCAAATTTTCAATTAACCAAACAATTAATAGTAAATGAGAGAAAATAATTAACACAAGATGAACAATGAACAAATTTAACACAAGGATATATCCCATGGTCTCGGTGATTTGCCGATCACCCCTAATCCACGTTGAGGCAAACTCAAATCTCTAACCGCTCCTCTATCTAGTCAACCTTCTCTCGAGAAGTGACCTAGATCTTGAGCCGGATTAGTGTGATGAGTTATCCAAACCTCGATTTCACAAAGGATGCACTTTACCGCTCCGGCAAGGTGTGCTCAACCCTTTCACAAGACGTTTTGAGGCTTCTTCACAATCTTCCTTGAAGAGCTCTCCAAAATCTTTCTCCTAGCCGTCTAGGAGCCGGCAAACTCCAAGAGTAACAAGCCGGTGATGATCACTTAGCATTCTTCTAGTGCCACAAGATTGATTTAATGATCTAAATGCAATGCACTAGAAGATCTCAAATGCACACTCTCACAAATTCGAGAATTTGAACCCTAGAGTGTATGAAACGTGCTTAAGCTCTCAAGGATGATGACAATGCTCAAAATTATGCCAAAAGTAATGAACAGGGCCGTGCATGGGAGTATATATACCCCCCCACAATAAATATAGCCGTTACAGGCCGTTGGGAGAAAAAGATCACTTGGCGGTCAGACCGCAGGTATATGCCTGGTCAGACCGCCGCAATTGCAACGGCATTAAACAGGCGCAATAAATTCTCAACCGCCCTTGTCAGGCACACACACAGTCAAACCGGAGCCAATTTCGGTCAGACCGTGAAACTGTCCAGAGACGACACAGTTTCTGGACACATTATACGGTCAGGCCGATAAATACGGACAGACCGGCCATACGGTCAGGCCATAGTTCAAAAACACGGTCAGACCGATTTCTCGGTCAGACCGGTCTAACAAACGGTCAGACCGTAATAACACAATACCACAGAAAGATAGGACAAGAAGTATCAGGAGACTGACCTAGGTTTTTACCTACGGACAGACCGACCTTTTAAAGGAATAAACTACACTTAGACACAACGTCGGTCAGTCCGAGATCCTATTCGGTCAGTCCGTGTATTCGGTCAGACCGGTCAAACAAACGGTCAGACCGACTGAGACAGTGCTGAGCAGAAATGAGCTGAAACAAGCATTTTCAAAGTATGTGACCTTCTAGTATGCAATGCAAGTTGATTTTATTATTTGTGGCTCATAGATGAAGTATTTCATGATACACCACATGCTCCTCTTAATAGTACGGCGTTTATCCTAAAATCCGGTCAAAATTCTTCTCTAATCACCTTAGACCGGTAGAAATGAAAAAGACCCTATTTCGTACCTTTGCCTTTTTGATCAATGCCCTTTCTTCATCATGAGGCTCTTTCTTTGCCTTTCATTAACCTTTCTTTTAAGTTTCTTCTTGACACAACTTAGCAGGTATCGTTAGTATAGCATTTGTAGTTGTCATTAATTACTAAAACACTCTTTAGGGGCCTAGAAGCTACACCCTCCCGGCAGCCTCGGCGCTTTTGGAGCCGGAGAGGCCGGAGGTCCGGTTCACGGAGGCCTCGCCCCCGCGTGTGGAGTGGCCGGTCGACGAGGGGGTTAGCCCCTCAATCTATGAGGTTCCCCCGGAGACGAAGGTCCCGGGGGCCCTGCGGCCTGGGAAAGGGAAGGGGCTCCTGATCCCTCCCCCAGGAGGGACCCCCTCCGAGAGCTCCTCGGCCACCTCTTCGGCAGCCACATCCTCGACAGCGAAGACGCCGGCCACCGCCACCTCGGTCCACCTTACCCCAGCGACTCATGTCCGGGGGCCCCTCGTCGGCCACGACTGGTCCATCGCCGAGAGGGAGATCCCCCTACACCGGGGGTGGGCGCCCGGGCAATTGGGGGCCGCATCCCCCGGAGTTTTCCGGAGTTTTTTGAGCCCTCGCGCCAGGAGATGGAGCAGCTTGCCGGGGGCTTCTACGACCGGATCGTCCGGGCGAGGTTCTCGGCACCAGCGCCTCCGGGAGTGGATACACTGGCTCCGGCGGGAGGCCCCCGGGGGGAGGACGCCAATGACCACGTATGAGCCTCCCCCCGGGTCTAGATAGGACCCCTTTTGTTTTTTAGGTTTTTTCTCCCGGTAGCTTCTTAGAGGAAGCCCCGGACCAGATTTCCCGGGAAGTTACTCCCGGGCGAAGGTCCGGGAGAGGTTCCCCGGGGGTGAGGCCTTTGAGCTCCGGCGGGTGCCACCCGGGGGATGCCCAGGCCGCCTTAATTTTGTTAAGTCTCTTCTCCAAGGAACGCAGCGGGGGCGTTGTCCGGGAGCCAATCCGGTTGCGATGGCATCCGGAGTGGCACCTGGACAACTTCAATAATCATCACGCTGAACTACCCCCTCCGTGACCGGGGTCCCGGATGATTCCCCCCCCCCCCTTCGGATACTTCCACCGGCGGGCTACGAGTATTGGCCCGAGGACCTGCTTCGGGAAGCCCAGCGCGGCATACGCGGCTTGTACCGGGACCTGGCCCGGGAGCTATTGGAAGGTCTCCGGGATTATTAGACGTAGGTGCTTTAGGACGTAGATCCTTTCCCGGTTATAATCCGGGTTGTATCGTCTCCGATGTAGTGATGCCCACCGGAAAGAGAAGATGTCCTCCAGTTGAGTGATCAATATAGTTGAGTGTTTGCTTTGAAATTTCTTTGATAGAGCTAAGTTTGCCCGTTTATCTTTGAAGGTCCGGAACGATGTGATTCCCGGGGGCTCCTTATCCCCCCCTCCACAGCAGGCCGGAGGGTAGCTCCGTGCGCTGTGGGGGTGACAAAGCTCTCAGGATGAAGACCCGTTGCTTAAGAATTTTTCCAAGTTTTTCCAAGGTAAATAATTTCAATTTTTCTGGGAGGGCTCTCCGGTCGCAGTGAAAACAGGGAGCCGGGAACAAAGTCTCCGGGGAAAAAGTTTTTTCTGGGAGAACTCCCCAGTCGCCGTGAAAACGGGGAGCTGGGAATGAGGTCTTCGGGAAAAAAGGTCCGAGGAAATCCAAGACAAATTCTTCCGGGAGAACTCTCCAGTCGCCGTGAAAACGGGGAGCCAGGAATGAAGTCTCCGGGGAAAAAGTTTTTTCCGGGAGAACTCCCCAGTCGCCGTGAAAACGGGGAGCCAGGAGCGAGACCTCCGGATGAAAACGTCCGAGAAAATCCAAGAAATTTTTCCGGGAGAGCTCTCCGGTCGTCGTGAAAACGGGGAGCCGAGAATAAGGTCTTCGGGGAAAAACATCCAAGAAAATCCAAGACAAAATTTCCGGAGGTGATTTTTCCGGGAGACAACCATCCGGTCGCTGTGAAAACGGGGAGCCGGGAATAATGTCTCCGGGAAAGAATATCCAAGAGCTCCGTCTCACTGAGGAGACAATTGACTCCCGGAGGAGAATGCGCCCGGTGGCGGGTCTGAGTGTTTGGGTAGGGGACTAGTCTCCCAAATTGACTCGTTACCGTGGTCCTTGAGGACCGGGTTGCCGCTTACACCCTCAGTCCATGAGGGGTGATCGTAAGCCGCCCTACGGGAGTGGGACTCCCGTTGTAGGGATTTGTTGGGTCGTGATGACCCACTTCCGCACGGGGAGGGCATCCTCGTTGAGAGGGCATCCTTGCGGGGAGGGCATCGCCGTGAGAGACGGTAATGTAAAAAACCTGCGTTGAGACAGCTGAAGAAAAATCCAGTTGTATTAACAATGAACCAAAATACAACCCCTCCCCCCGCGAAATTGCGACGGGGCAGGGAGCGGTGATTACAATGTCCCCCCTCCCCCTCTGGCGTAATCGCTCCGGGGGAGGGGACGAGCCCATGTAGGCTAGACGTAAAACTTGCGAAGTAAACGCAAATTCCACGTGTGCTTCAGCTCCTGCTCTTGAAGGTTGGAGAGCTTGTAAGCCCCCGAGCCCAGGACCGTCGATATCCTGTAGGGGCCCTCCCATTTGGGGGAGAGCTTGCCCTGGGCTTGGGGGTCCATGACGCGCTTGAGGACGAGGTCCCCAAGGCGAAAAGCCCTCTCGCCCTCGCGCTGGTTGTATGCGCGCGCCATTTCGCGCTCATAGATGGCGTGGCGGAGGAGCGCTCGGTCGCGTTCCTCCTCCACGAGATCGACCTCCAGTCGTTGATTCGCCTCATTGGCTTGGTACGCCACGGTCGTAGCTCCGTCTAGGAGCTCGACTCGCAGCGACCGAAAGCCAATCTCTGGGGAGAGGACTGCCTCAGCCCCGTATACCAGGGAAAAGGGAGTACGTTCCGTCGCCCGACTTGGAGTCGTGCGCATAGAGCAGAGGATGCTAGGGAGCTCCTCTGCCCATGCACCCCGCTTGGAAGCGGCTTGCTCGAGTCGTCGGCGTAATCCTTCACTAGTACAGAAAAGCTTTCTTCTATCGGTAAAAAAAACCCTTCTACTATCGGTTTTCGTACCGATATAGATAGACACGATAGAACAAAACAGAATATTTTCTATCGGTAAATAACCGACAGAAGAAATTAACAATTCTATCGGCATCTTAGGAGTGTATCGATAGCAAACCCGTCGTAGTCTGACGATTAACGGTGGGAAAAGTACCACTATTCTAACGGTTAATTACATGATTACCGACAGGAAAATATTACTATTCTATCGGCACCTTATGATTGTACTGATAGAAAACCCGTCGTCATCTGACGTTTAGCGTTGGGAAAAATACCGATATTCTAACGGTTAATTACAAGTTTACCGACAGAAAAAAGTTTAGCACTCTCTCGGTTGGAAATGAGATTACCGATAGAAAAAAGCTTAGTACTCTCTCGGTTGTGTATGAGTTCACCGGAAGGAAAAATTACACTCTTCTAACGGTTAATTATAAGTTTACCGATAGAAAAAACTACAGTAGTCTCTCGGTTGTGGATGAGTTCACCAGCAGGAAAAGTCACACTATTCTGACGGTTAATTTCTAGTTTACCGATAGAAAAAGTGGTAGTAGTCTCTCAGTTGTGGATGAGTTTACCGATAGAAAATTTGTAGTAGTCTGTCGGCTGTGAATGAATTTACCGATAGAACATTCACATATACAGTACGTTATTTACATTCACAATACAGTACATTCACATATACAGTACAAATGCAATACATTATAGATTGGATACACAATACAGTACAGATGCAAAGAAGGGTAAATTCACAGAACAGATTGACACATTAAACAGTTATTCACATTTATTCACATATATATGGACAAATACAAATTGCAATCCAATGTGGACATTTATTGACATATATATTTATTCACATGTATATAAACAGTCTATGCACATAGTACATGAAAAAGAGAAAATTATCATGGCGGATGGTTGGGCGCAACTTCCTCCATGACATATTGAGCCCAGATTTGTCGAAGATCTCTAATCTTTGCATTTTCTTATGAGTCTTTCGACATGGCGATCTGCAAGCATGTGTGAATACTTAGTAACTAACTTCCTAATTTAGAACGTGACACCCAATTTTCAAATTTGAGTTAGCTATCGATGCTTACCTGGGGGAATTGGGCAAAGTTTGTCTGCACTAGGTCGTACATGTAGCGCAACACATAAAACCCGCATTCCCACGATTGCGGCTGCTGATGGCACTGAGATAATTGCATATGCGAAGACATGTTAGCTATTGTTTCCATAAACTAATTAAGCATAAACAAAAAGTCTCGTGAGTACTTCATATTCTTTCCAAGCTAGTAGGGAGCCCTGCGGTGCGGCATGCCTCCCTCCAGCGGACACATATTTATCAAAAGCCCTGCATTTCAATTAGTATTGCCGGTTAATGTATTATCATTAGCTAGTGAGGTGAAAACTTAAATCAAACATATAAGTTACTTACGCCTCCATATTCCCCTTGACCACATATTCGATCGATAATCTGTCATGCATCGAATCGAGGTAGGACACCTCGTTCCTCGGCGGACAGATCACGATGAGGATCTAGTAGCCCCTGCATTGTACGTAAAAGAGGACCGCTAGCTCAAAGTATATCTCCGGTGTAACATACAAGATCGAGTTAAATTAGTACGAAATGCACTAACCTTTGGTGGTACGGCACCAGAATGAACTCCCTGTCCAGCTGCGCCATCAGCGCCTTGGATATGTACTGCTCAGCGTGTGCGGCGTCGTGCTCTAGCATCGTGAGGCTTATTTTCTCTGGGTCGAGGAAACCCACCTTGTCACATGCAGCCTCCGATGCTAGCCTGTACATGCACCTGCATGCAAAGGACGACATTAGTATTGCACAGAAAGTTACTACATTTCAAATGAACTACAACAATGCAGAGTTAGCAAACAGAGTTAGAAAACAGCAATACATAGCATCAGCAAACTCACAGGACTCCAGTCCGTATGATGGACATATCGAGCTCCCGCCAGTTGTAGAGGTCGAACAGATCCTCGTGTGCCACGGATATACTCCCGAGCTCACGGTGGAACTGCCCAGGCCTGTAGGGAACTAAGAAGTTCAGATTGCGCCGAGCTCGGTGTAGGTATCACTCGTGGAGGTCTCTGGTTGATCCATCCAATTTGCGCAAAGCTACCTCCGACATGAGTGGGAACCCGTTCCTGAACCTCTCCGGCTGTCCCTGTCGCCCTTTTCCCTTGCCTTTGCCCTTGCCTTTTGCCGGGGACGGAGCTCGTACCTTCGAAGGCAAGGGCGAGGTGATGGCGGCTTCCTTCCGAGGTGAAGGCGTGGATGCGCTGGGTGGGGTCGAGGCCATCTTTGATGTGTCCAGGGTCGCACGAGATCGGGCCTCATGCCCCGAGCTGGGGGCGCAGTCCCCTGGTAGCCCAGCGGCAGGCCACTTCAATTAATGAGCACGTATGTTAGATTATGCAAGTTGAGTGTACTGAGTAGGATGTAATCTAAAATGTGTAGGATTTACCGATTGTATTAGAAGACACTTCTTGGGCCACTGTACGTAGGAGCCCACTGCCTCAGCAAGTGTCTGCAGTTCCTCTGTTGGGACTGGCAACGGAGAATCGTTGTAGCCCGGCATGGCCATGTCCACCTGTACCTTTGCGAACCCCAACCGCAGAGGTACACAGTGGACCCAGACATCCGGCCCAGACAGATATACGAAGCCGTGTCCAACCACTTCCTGCCCGGCGCCTACGTGATTCTGTAGGATGCAGCCCTCCGGCTTCTGCAAATTTGTAACAATTAAAACA
This sequence comes from Pharus latifolius, assembly GCA_019359835.1. NCBI lineage: Eukaryota > Viridiplantae > Streptophyta > Magnoliopsida > Poales > Poaceae > Pharus > Pharus latifolius. Next base: position 40,026,224 of record CM033325.1, read on the forward strand.
GGTTAGCGAAACAACTCTAACAGAATGGGAGTGGCATCAACTTAAGTGCACAGATGAAGGCTTGCGGTACCTCAAGTAGATCCACTGGATCCGCGAGTACCTTCGAAGCGCAACTGCTTATCCGACCCCGCGGGGTACCGTCGTCCTGGGGATCCGCATCTGCACTCTTGGCCAGCAATGCTTCTCTCAACCGTGCAAACTCTTCCCTCAGTTGTGCGACCTCGGACTGCACCTCAGACTGCACCTCAGCCCGTATCTCAGCCGCATCTCCGCCCGTATCTTATCCCGTATCTTATCGGAGAGGTCAGCTTCTGTAACACCCTGAGTTAGGGGTGAAAATTTCCTTTTTCATCAATAGCATGCATGCATGTATCTGTAGTAATAGCCAGATCAGTATCTATCCTAAGCCCTAAAATCTCCAAAATCTATCCTGTGACCTCAAATCAAGATCAGATTGTTCAGATGTGATCTATCAGTTACCCTGAATCAAAAAGCCTTCAGAACCCAGATTCAATTCCATCTCTAAATTCCAGAATTATCAACTCCATTCTGTTTTCGAATACAGAATATCCTATATTACCCAAATACCCTAAGTTTCAGAAATCCAGATTTAATCCGAATCTTGACCAAGTTCAGACCAGATTATTCCTGGAATATGATCATGGGTATGTCAATACCTTAATCCAAAAAGTTGGCAACCAGATTTTACCATCTAGACTCTTTTCACAAATCAGTCCAAGAGATATCGCAAATTAGTCCTTATCTGATATGTGAAAAACCAAAAAGGCTAAAATCTCCAGATTAACTCCAAATTCAGAATTCCTTCGGCAAATCTTCTCAAAATGCTATTTTCCACAAGTCTCTCTTCTGTGTAGATATCAAAATCAAACCCTAAATGCCAGAATTCGAAATCGACAAAACTCAAATCCTACTTTACCCTAAATTACCCTATTTTCAGTTTGTATCGAAAACTATTCAGATGTACCAAATATTATCAACTACCTTTGCCAAATATCCTGTTGAATATATCTGCCAGATTAGTGAAAGCAAATTCAGTTTAAACCTTCCAGAATTCCAGATTTACAATTCAGTCCAAAACTCAAAGAATTGAAACTGCAGTTCAGTCCATTTTCGACCAGGACAACAGCAAGCATACGACCAGAAACCGCCGTGCCTGTGCGCCGTGATTGCTCGCCGCCGGTGAGGCTTTGCCGCGCTTGTGACCGTGCATGCCGGTGCGCACGTGTCCTCGCTCCAGCTGGTGCCGTGGAAAGGCCGCTGCTACGTCGACGACCAGTGCCTGCTCCCGCGCGCGATCAACGGCTTTTGTCAGCAATTCATCGCCACGTCGCTTCGCCGCGCCAGTACTTGTCGCCACCGCTTGCTACAAGCTTTGCCAGGTCCCGATGAGGCGACACTGTGATCAGCTGAAAGCTTGTCGCCGTCGCATCACCGCTCTTGCTGTTTCTTCGCCGCTATTGCTCCTGCACGCAACCAGTCAAGTCACCGGCTGCCAATTACTTCATTGTTTCCCTTCGCCATCTTCTCCTGGCCTATTTAAACTCTCCTATGTGCAGCAGCTTCTCCACACTTCACCAGAAACCAGCCAAATTCCAAATCCTTGCTGTTTCGTTTTCTTCTCCGGCGAGCCGTCGAGGAGGCTCACGGTGCCAGCTTCATCCACATCATCTCCTGCCAAATTAAAGCCATCAGTGAGTTCCCCTACTCATCCTCTCTGTGTAGTACAATCTAATTGCTCCCCGGTGACCTCTAACGCCGGCGATCACCGAAAATTGTCAATTGCCCTGTTCCTGTAATGTGGCTCAATCCAGTACAAATTAGCTTTCGATTTTGTAAACAAAATTGATCAGTAAGCCAAATCAAGCAAGCCTATAAGCTTAGAATCCCCAATTAAGCAAGAATCGAAGCTTTTCCCTAAACCGAGCTTCACCAGAAACCGGCAATCGTCGCCAGACTTCTCCAGTGATCCTCCGGCCAATCTAATTGTACCAGAAGCTTCCTTATACCTCCCAGATGCTCTCCAAGCAAGGAATTAAGTTCTTTTGGCCTGTAGCAGAAACCCCCAATTGGCAGTGCTTCTTCTCCGGCGCCGATGACCGGAAAAGTGTTCCCAGCCGTTTCAGCCCAAATCACCTTGTCTTTTAGATGTGCCTTAGCCTCCTGAGCACTTTTGTCTTCTAGCCCGACACCTAAATCAGCCTAGATTAAAAGGTATAGCTTTGCCAAGTTTTTGTCCAGAACTGCTCCAGTGCAGCCAGTTCATCTCAGTTCATCATCAAATTTCTTGCTTTCCAGCCATTTACTGCCCTAGATCCTGTTAACTTAATTGTTCCTGTTATCAATGCCTACCTCCCAGACAAAGTGATGCATCATTTGGAGCTCTAGATCAAAAGTTATGCTAAGCCCTAGTTTTTGTCATTGTCAGCTCTATGCCAGAGCTTGCAAGTCAGTGGCATTGACCTTGTTTACCCACTTCTGGATGTGTAACTTGAAAACCACTTTGTCCACTGAATTTGTAGAGTTGTGATCTACATTTTCTTCTACTACCACAACTTGAGATAAGCACCCTAGCTTTTCTTAAAGCTATGTCAAAGCCTTGATCCGAATGTCGATCTGTTGACATTCGCTGTTTTGATTAAACCAGCCACAAAATTGTTATCCCTATTGTAATCCTGAAACCCTAAGATTATCTAATCACCATCCTTAGCCCAGATTCCTTGAAACCCTAGAATCTCGACTCAGTTCAGTTTGCAGTTCAAATTATCTCCAGTTTAGTTTAATCATTCTTGTTGAGCATTTCTGCATATAAGTCATAAAACATTTTAATATTATAAGTAATCATTGTGTGTTGTTTGTCGTCGAGCAGATTCAGAAGCTGACTTTGAAGATTTTGCTGTTAACCCGTCATCAACTGCTGTATCTTACGACGCGGAAGGCAAGTCATATCCTTGGTCATCTTGAACCTATATTTTAAATGTTGCTACAATATAACCTTGAATATAGGCAATATTGCATGTGAAAGATTGAGAATGGTTGATTTATGCATTGGCAGTACTAGACTGGTTATCTGTGAAATGTGAAATAAACAAGTTTTGAGCTATGAACTATTATATGTATTTATATATTTATATTCATGAAATAAAACCACTAGCCGTGACCAGAAAAATGGTGTGGAATGGCTGTAGCACTGGAGGTGCTAGACTGCAAAGGATATGCAGGCACTGAAGGTGCAGGGTTGTGGATGGTCTGGTCACTGGCATATAAGGACTAGAACCTTGTGTTGTGCGTCTAGTGGCATGAACAACGTGCTAACCGCAAGCCTGGTATGGGACAGGCCTGAACAAGTAATTATGTGGATCGCACATGAAACCCCTACATGAGATGTGTAGTGATGCACGATAAACACGGAGCGCGGCTCCCACACATATCACTGAAGGTGATCAAGCACGCTGACCCAGTAATGGGAATAAGCAAAGGGGTGGAGGTTTGGATACAACCTGCCACAACTGTGTCTCGCTGAGAGCCACAGGGTCGGGGGTGAATTGTGAGTAAAACATAACAAAAGTTCTTGTTATCTCCACCTTGCCGCTCACAATATGAAGTGAGTCAGGGGTCCAATCATTTTGTTATGATAGGAAAGGTTTGAAAGTGGAATATCTTGCGGGTAAATTGGTACCTCTCTGCAGAGTTAAAAAAACGTATTCGAATACTCCGAGCTCCCGGGTTTATAGGAGTCTGCTGCGGTGGATTAAATCCACGGGGTGTGACACAAGTATTATTTTCTAAATAAAATATGTTTAATCAAGATTACCCAAATGACATGTGTTGTCATGATAAGGAGTGCTGCCGTGGGCTGTCGTGTGTCGACGTGTCGCGGTAGTGCTATAATCTAGTGAACATGATTGATGATGTTATATTATGAAAAGTGCTGCCATAAGCTGAAATAAGATGAGATGAGAAAGAAAAAGATTATTTTACAAATATCCATAATTCTTGACTAATCTAGGTTCATATCATCACTACTATATGTATCTACTCTTACCTATGACTTGCTGAGTACGTAAGTGCTCACCCTTGCAACATTCAACTCAATAGATGGAGCCTACCTTGATCAAGATGATGGCATGGAGTACTTCGTGGATCCAGAAGGAGGAGAATCAGTTCCGCCAGAACCCTGAAGTGTGTTGTTCTGCCGTCAACTTCTTTTGTGGGAGGGTCACCTATCTTCTGCTGTCTAGTTAAATATTTTGTTAAACCCTGAATGCCTTGTAGGCATTGTAATCCTTTATGTAATATTAAGGCCAGCAGGCCACACTGCTTAATATTTTGTTAGTACTCTGTTGCAATGTAATATACTCCTGTGTTTGACTCATCCTGGGAAGTCAAAGGTTTGTGAGAATGGGACTAGCTGCAGCGAGCTAGGTCTCTACAGGAGTAGTCGTTGTCCCAGTTTCGGGGCGCGATAGCTTCCTTTTCCTTCCAGGAGCGGGCCTTCTTCCTCGGTGGAGCCGGATCTATGAAACCGGCCTTCCACGACACAATGGCTCCCACGGCCCGTGTCCGCCCGGGATGCTCCTTATTTCCTAGAGCCCGGGTGAGGATGTCGTTCTCCCTCTGCGGGGTAAACAATCCCTCCGCTGCCTCCTTCTCAAAAGAGATCTGTTACATTTAAAGGTACCTTGTGAGACAAATTGCCTTATATACACTTGTGCGCACTCAGTTTACGAGGTTAGCCAACTTACCATTCGCCTCACAACGTCGGCGTCCCCAGGGGTTGTGAACTGCACAGACCCCATGGATGACACGGACCCCCTCCCCCTCCAGCATCGCTTTCACCTCTCATCCCAGATCTCGGAGAGCGGCAACTCAGGGGTGTCGATGACAGGATTTTGCTCGTCTTCCTTCTTCCACTGCTCCTCCTTCCCCGCATAGCCCCGGGATCCGAGCCGATGCGGGTGGTCGTTCCTCTTCTGGATCGCCCTATTCTTCTCGCTAAGGGCCTTGAACTCCTCAGTCCCCTTCTGCTTGGTGAATTCCTCCCATACCTCCTCCGATATGAAGGGGTACTTCTCGCAAGGAGATTTCCCAGCAGCGAGGAAGTTACTGACAAGCCAGCTCTTAAAGGTTTTCCATGTTCCGTTCATGTCCTTCAAGCAGGCAGTCCTAGGTGTATCGTCGGGGATGTTCCACTTAGCCTGTTTCCGAAAAATGCATACAATTAATCACGAGTTAGTTAAACTTTAGTATAAGCCAAGAGAACGTGATTACGAAAGAGTTCAGCGATTTCAGTTAATTTAACCTTCACTTTCGCCCATAACCTTCACTTTCGCCCACAACCTATCCCTCTCGTCCGCCGTCACGTCCTTCCAGCTCTGGACGGTGATCTTCACCCTTTCTTTCGCCAACAGCCCAACGTAGGCCGCGTACCTCCCAGCATTCTTTCCAATCGGCCTCCCAAATTGGTTGAACTCACAAGAAAGATCCGTGCGTTTGGCCAAACGCCCCAACGTCGTCGCGCCTCGCCCCACCCTCTTGCGCTGGGATGTAACAGCTGCATCTTCAGTAGTTACGATGGGGTTGGCCCTAGTCGAACCACTAGTACCATCCGATGAAGACGACGACATGTCTTCCCCTACAAAACCATCAACAAACCATATGGCAATTAATTAGCCTTGGAGTTCCATAACTCAGCCCAGGATTGGAGACTAACTAGGGCGGCAAAAGGGAAAATAATACAAAAAGAAAGACATGCATAAATTACTTCCTGAACTGTTCAGAAATATTTTCTATCGGTAAACACATGAGCTGCCGATAGACCATAACAATTACCTCTACAGAAGACAATTTTTCTATCGGCAAACCCATCAGATACCGATAGAACATAACAATGTTCTCTACATATGGAATTTTGTTGACAAGCCACCATTCACTGTCATCACATAACATTCTCGATGATTTGCTATACTAATATTCATGGGCCAGCATTATTATTTCACACGTAAATATGCACACAAGCTTCTAAGTGCCACTGTGCATAATCTTTAGCCTGTATGTGAGTCATCAGGACTTCACATATACATCGAAGACCCATCCACATTGCCATATATTCATACCAAGTGAGTAAAAATTCCCAACCAAACTAGTACATTGCATGGCTCATGTCCTTCCAGATCCAAATTGAGTTTTACTACTTGCGCAGAAATATTTTCTATCGATAAACACATGAGCTGCCGATAGAATATGTGTAAGAACACCTCCAACATATAATGTGCATTACATGGAAGTTGGATACAATTGATCACACATACAGCAGTATAGATAAGTTAAAATCTCAAAACAGGTTCATTACAGCACTGGAACATATTATGTAAACCCTAATTTAAATCAACATTACCTACGGAATGTACATAATCCAACACAATAGGGAACCCTAGTGTAAGTGCAAAACTCGAAGAATTAGTACGTGCAAAACACTAGGATCAAATAAGGAAGATGCTGGAAATAGAACGACGAATTAGGGTATTTATGGCGGCGATCAGTTATGGTGATGGAGAGGCGGTGTAGAACGCAGTGGCGGCCAGCGAAGGACGAAAATAAGAATCGGTGGCAGTGGCGAACCAGTGTCCAGCCGGCGATCGTCGTGTGGGAGAGAGGAAGTGAGTGGTCACGGCGGAGGTTGTGGTTTTCTTCGCTCTCGAAGAGACGCAGTGCTCTAAGGTGGAACTGTTCAAGTGGAGGGAAACCCAAGGGCCATGTACGAGTAATAAAGTAGTGGAGGAACTTTTCTATCGGTACAACAAAATGATACCGATAGAACAAGTAAATTTCCCGGAAAAATATTTGAAGTAGTTGATGCCTTTTTCTATAGGTATAAACAATAAAATCCCGTGAGACCAATTTTCCCCAGAAAATTTTTTTAATTAAGTGCTTGAGATTATAGTATTTGGTGCCTTTTTCTATCGGTAATGTCGGGGGAAATCTCCGCGGGACTAAGTCCAGGTAAGTTGCGTCACGTTTGCCCGGGGACTCTCCCCGGGCGCCGCTATTTGTCCCCCGGGACATGGCCTCCGGTGCCGCTTCCCGGGCGCCGCCATTTGGCCCCCGGGACATGGCCTCCGGTGCCGTCCCGGGCGCCGCCATTGGCCCGGGGACGTAGCCTCCAGGCTCTCCCCGGGCGCCACCATTTGGCCCCCGGGACATGGCCTCCGGCGCCATCCCGGGCGCCACCATTTGTCCGGGGACGTGGTCTCCGGCCGCTTCCCGGGCGCCGCCATTCGGCCCCCGGGACATGGCCTCCGGCGCCGTCCCTGGCGCCGCCATTGGCCCGGGGACGTAGCCTCCGGGCTCTCCCCGGGCGCCGCCTTTTGGCCCCCGGGACCTGGCCTCTGGCGCCATCCCGGGCGCCGTGATCTCCGGCCGCTTCCCGGGCGCCGCCATTCGGCCCCCGGGACATGGCCTCCTACGCCGTCCCGGGGGCCGCCATTGGCCCGGGGACGTAGCCTCCGAGCTCTCCCCGGGCGCCGCCATTTGGCCCCCGGGACATGGCCTCCGACGCCGTCCCGGGCGCCGCCATTGGCCCGGGGACGTAGCCTCCGGGCTCTCCCCGGGTGCCGCCATTTGGTCCCCGGGACATGGCCTCCGGCGCCATCCCGGGCGCCGCCATTTGCCCGGGGACATGGTCTCCAGCCGCTCCCCGGGCGCCGCCATTTGCCCGGGGACGTGGTCTCCGGCCGCTTCTCGAGCGCCGCCATTTGGCCCTCGGGACATGGCCTTCGGCGCTGTCCCGGGCGCCGCCATTGGCCCGGGGACGTAGCCTCCGGGCTCTCCCTGGGCGCCGCCTTTTGGCCCCCGGGACCTGGCCTCCGCCGCCGTCCCGGGCGCCGCCTTTTTGCTCCCGGGACTTGGCCTCCGGCGCCGTCCCAGGCCTCGTCACCCTTCCAAAGGTAAAGTCTCGAGTTGTTTGTCACGTGCAGGTCACGCGAGGAGCGCCTCGGGAATCAGCGACCACCTGTCAAGCATCCAAGGCGTTTGACCGGGAGAAGGATGGTCCTACCCTTCAATCCGACGGTGGCTTCCGGAGTAGTTTAGGCTTTTTGCCTCTTTTTGGGGCTATAAATAGCCCTTGTACCCCTCTGTTGTAAAGGATCGGATCACTTTTATTGGAATAGCTAAACTCACAGGCGTGCTCCGGAAGCCTCTCCCTCGGAGAGAGCCTCCCCAGCCGACTCCGGTCGGGAGTGCGTCGACAGGACTAGGGCCCCCACCGGGACCCGAACCTGTATAAATCCGTGTGTCATTTCTTGTGCTTGTCCGGCGGGGGAGGACCGTTCATCCGGTCAACCCGCGTCGCGTAATCTTCGTTAGGATCATTCTCAAAACTTGCCGGGGTATTCGCAATACCACGATAGTTGGCGCCGTCCGTGGGGACCCGTGACAAGACGCCATGGCTCCCCCAAGAACAAGGGCTCGCACCCTTCCCGGTGACCAGGGTCTCGGAGACCCGGCGCCGTTCGCCCGGGACACCACTGTCCCGGCGGTCCCTTCCGGAGGCGACCTGACCCAGGTACCGCCTCCCTCTTTTCCTCTTAACTTAGGTGCTTCCACCTCTAGGTCGTTCCCGATGACCGCGGGGACCTCGGCCGGGACCAGTCTCCCCCCGACAGCTCCCTCGGCTCCCCGGGACACCCTGCTTGAGGCTCCCGTGGAGGGCCAGCTCCGCGCCCAGCGCTCTATGGATGAGTTGCTCAGCGTGTTGGCGCGGCCTCCGGCCCCCACATTTGCGTCGCACCCATACCCGGGGGCTATACCTCCCTTTATGGGTTACCCGGCGGCCCCTCCGGCCTCCGGGGGTTTGTCCGCCCCGTATGATCCTGTCGGGGGGTTCCCTCCCCCTGTGGGATATACATCCGGATCCTTCCCGGCACCCGGGCCCGTCCCGGTGCCGGGAGGCTACTTCATGCCAGGGCCCTTCGTGGCACCAGGGGGGTACCCCGTCCCTGGCCTATTCCCGGGGCCGGGAGCCCACTTCATGCCGGGGGTTTTCCCTACGCCGGGAGCCAGTCCCGCCCCCGCGTCGCGTTTACCGCACCGGGGGCGGTTGACAGAGCAGCCCCCGTGCCGCAGCGGACTTCCCCCCGCATGGGCTCCCCGGTTCCGGACGTCGCCGCGGGGGCTCCCCCCTCGCCGGTTCCGGATGTTACAGGGGCTCCCCCCTTCCCGGTTCCGGTCGTGGCCACTGGGGCCCCCTCCACTTCGGTTCCAAGCGTCGCCGTGGGCGCCCCCTCCCCGGTTCCGGATAATACAGGGGCTTCCCCCTTTCCGGTCCCGGGGGTCGTCGCAGGGGGCTCCCCCCAACCGGCTCCGGAAGCCTCCGGGCCGGCAGCTACAGTGCATGAGCTCCCTCCCTCGGTGGGACAGGTCCGTTTCGCCCGGGGGGAGGTCGAGCGAATGTATTCACCAGAGCGCCGAGAAGAACTTCCCCCCGGGCGCGGGCGCGGGGAGCCTCGCTCTCGCACCGGTCGGGGGAAGAGACCCGCTGAAGAGCCAACCTCTCCGGCGGAGAGCCCGGACGTCTGGGAACTCAGTCCCGGTCAGGAGGAAAAGCGTCGCCACCGCCATTCTGGCGGACCTCTCGGACCGCTTCCAGACTCAGACAACGAAGGTCCCGTGAAAGAAGACAGCGACCGGGACTCTCCCCAGGAGGTGCAGGGGGCTAACCAGCCCCTGTGCCAAAGACTTCGCAGCATCCGGTGGCCACGGCCCTACCGCCCTCCGCACATCGAGCACTACAATGGTGAGGCAGACCCTTACGAATTCGTGCAGGTCTACTCCACAGCCATCTCCGCGGCCGGGGGGGACGAGACGGTACAGTGCAACGTCTTCCCCCTCTACCTCACCGGCATCACCCGCTCCTGGTTCTACAACCTGAAGGCCGGCTCCATCAAGCCTTTTTCGCAGCTCAAGCGGGAGTTCTGTGCCAACTTCCAAGGGAACTACGTGCGTCCCCTAGACTCCTCACAGATGTACACTGTCCGGCAGAGGACTGGGGAAACCATCAGAAGCTTCTTCAAGCGCTTTGCTCAGGTGAAGAGCAAAGTGGCCCACGTTCCTGACTCTACGGTCATCGAAGCCTGCAAAAGCGGCATCCTCCCGGGGGAGCTCCACCGAAGGCTCTCCCGGAGCTGCCCCTCTTCCGCCGACGAGCTCTTCAACGTATTCGAAAAGTACGCTCGGGCGGAGGAGGACGACATCTGGAAGAAGACTCAGGGGGCTCCCGCCCCCATCGACCGGGGGGCCAGGGATTGTCGCGCCCCAAAACTGGGACTACGACTACTCCTGTAGAGACCTAGCTCGCTGCAGCTAGTCCCATATATGCATAGCATACAAATACCCTTGACGTCCCAGGATAAGTCAAGCACAGGAGTATATCACATTGCAACAGAGTAACTTACAAAATAGTTAAGCAGTGTGGCTTGCTGGCCTTGATATTACATAAGAAGATTACAATGCCTTCACGGCATACATGGTTTAGCAAAATAACATCTACATAGCAGAAGATAGGTGACCCACCCACAAAAGAGAAGTGGACAGCAGAACAACACACATCAAGGCTCTGGCGGAACTGACGCTCCTCCTTCTGGATCCAATAAGTTCTCCACGCCTTCATCTTGATTGTTGATCGCTCCGTCTATTAATTTGTAGGTTGCAAGGGTGAGCACTTACGTACTCAGCAAGTCATAGGTAAGAGTAGATACATATAGTAGTGATGATATGAACCTAGACTAGTCAAGAATTATGGATATTTATAAAATAATCTTTTATTTTCGTACCTCATCTCAGGGCAGCACTTTTCATAATATAACATCATCATTTATGTTCACTAGATTATAGTACTACCGCGACACGTCGACACACGACAGCCCACGGCAGCACTCCTTATCATGACAACACATGTCATTTGGGTAATCTTGATTAAACATATTTTATTTAGAAAATAGTACTTGTGTCACACCCCGTGGATTTAATCCACCGCAGCAGACTCCTATAAACCCGGGAGCTCAGAGTATTCGAATACGTTTTTAACTCTGCAGAGAGGTACCAATTTACCCGCAAGATATTCCACTTTCAAGCCCATCCTATCAAAATGATTAGACCCCTCCTCACAACCATGTGTGAGTGGCAAGGTGGAGATAACAAGAACTTTTGTTATGTCTCACTCACAATTCACCCCCGACCCTGTGGCTCTCAGCGAGACACAGTTGTGGCAGGTTGTATCCAAACCTCCACCCCTACATATGTTTCCATTACTGGATCAACGTGCGAGATCACCTTTAGTGATATGTGTGGGAGCCGTACTCCGTGTTTATCGTGCATCACTACACAATTCCAGCAGGGGTGTCATGTGCGATCCACATAATTAGTTGTTCAGGCCTGTCCCATACCAGGCTTGCGGTTAGCACGTTGTTCATGCCACTAGACGCACAACACAAGGTTCTAGTCCTTATATGCCAGTGACCAGACCATCCACAACCCTGCACCTTCAATGCCTGCTATCCTTCTATATGCAGATATGCTTTACAAGCTGAACTGAGTTGAGATTACAAGCTGAACTGAGTTGAGATCTAGGGTTTCAAGGATTTGGCTAAGGATGGGTGTTAGATGCTCTTAGGATCTCAAGGTTACAATAAGAACATCAGTTTGTGGCTGGTTTGATCAAAAACAGCGAATGTCAGCAGATTGACATTCAGATCAAGATTCTGACATAACTTCAAGGAAAACTGGAGAGCTTATCTCAAGTTATGACAGTAGAAGAAAATGTAGATCATAACTCTACAAATTCAGTGGACAAAGTGGCTTTCAACATGCACAATCAGAAATGGGTAAACAAGGCAATGCCATTGGCTGGCATGCACTAGAACAGTGTCAAAAACTAGGGTTTAGCGGCAAATATAATTCAAGGGCTCAAATCAAGTTGTGATAGAAGAATAAAATGTAGATCACAACCTCAAAAATCTAAGAGACAAAGTTATTCCCAAAATGCACATCTAGAAGGGAGTGAAAAGGGCTAATGCCACTGACTGACATAGTCTGGCATTGATCTTGACATGGCCAGAAACTAGGGCTTGGCATAACTTTTGATCTAGAGCTCCAAATGATGCACCACTTTGTCTGGGAGGTAGGCATTGATAACAGGAACAAGTCATTCAACAGGGTTCAAAGCTGAAGATGGCTGGAAGGTGATGGAATTCAAAGGAGAAGTGTGGTGGCGACACGGCACAGTGAAGCTACTGGACAACAATCTTGGCATGGCTGTATCTGGAATTCTGGACAGTTTCAGAGATCGAGCTAGAAGACAATTATGCTCAGGAAGTTGAGGCACACCTAAATGGCAAGGTAGATGAAGCTGAAACGGCCAGGGATAGGTTTTCCGGTGATCGACGCCGGAGAAGAAACACTGCCAATTGGGGGTTTTTTATTTAGGCCGAATGAACTCAATTCCAAGCTTGGAGAGTGAAAGAGAGATAAGAGGAAGCTACCTGCACGATCAATTTGGCCGGAGGATGGCCGGAGAAGCCTGGCGACGATCGCCGATTTCTGGAGAAGCTCAAAACTGGGGAAAACTTCGATTGAAGCTCAATCTGGAGATATTGATGCATAGGCTTGCTGGAAATGAGTCACTGATCATTTTCTTCCACAGGATCGAGAGCTAATTCGAGGTAATTTGGCCTATATTGCCGGAACAGGGCATTCTTTGAATTTCAGCAAATTCCGGTGATCGCCGGCGATAGGAGGCAAGGAAATCCAATTAACTGGTACAGCACGGTGAGAGAGATAAGGGGAACTCACTGGTGCTGTTAATTTGGCAGGATATGCTGTGGAATGAGCTGGCACCGTGAAGCTCCTCGATGGCTCGCCGGAGAAGACGACGACAGCGAGGGAATTTGAGAATTTGGTTAAGTCCTGGTGAAGAGAAGATGATACAAGGCACTGGTGGCTTAAATAGACCAGAGGGCGAAGCTTGCAAGGATTTACAGCATTGAATTAGTGCCAGATGACAAGATTTGCCGGGGCGCAGCTGCAACAACGGCGAGCGGTGAAGCGACGGTGCTCAGGCGAGGTGACTACTGCTCAGCTTGTCGGCTCGTTGGAACTCCATATTGTTGGGCGGTGCAAGCAGTGGCAACAGGAGCTGGCAATGCAAAGCAACGTGGCGCGGTGTTTCTGACAAAAGCTTGTTGCTGGTCGCGCACAGGAGCAATTGCTGTCGTCGGTGCTGCCACGGCGAAGGCTAGGACACGGACATGTGCGCACATGCAGATTCAAGTGAGCACGAGCTCAGGCGAGGCGAGGCGTGGCCGGCGGCGAGCAAGCGCGGCGCAGGAATCACGGCGAGGCTTCTGGTCGTGTACAGCAGTTGGCCTGGTCGAATTTGGGCTGATTTGCAACACTTGATTTCTTGATTTGGACTGAAATGTAAATCTGGAGATTTGGAAGGTTTGATCTGGAATTGATTCTGCTGTTTTGGTATACTTAATTCCACAAATGATTTGGCACAGATTGAAGATAAAATTTGAGATGTTTGGATGGCTTTTGATATGAACTGAAAACAGAGTAGATTAGGGTAAAATAAGTCTGAAACTTATTGATCTCGAATTCTGGGATTTAGGGTTTGATTTTGAGATACTCATAAAAGAAGAATTTGTGTTGAAAAGCATTTGGGAGATGTTCCCTGAATCAGATTTGAATTTGAAGATGATTTGCAACATTTTGCCTTTTTAGGTTTTTGGAAAATCTGGAAAAAGGACTGATCTACGATACTCTTGGACTGATTTACGAAAAGAGTCTAGATGATGAAATCTGGCTGCCAACTTTTTGGATTAAGGTATTGGCATAACCTTGATCATAATCCAGGAATAATCTGGTCTGAACTTGGCTAAGATTTTGATTAAATCTGAATTTCTGAAACTTAGGGTAAAAGGTAATAACAGATATTCTATTTTCGAAAACAGAAAGGAGTTGATAAATCTGGAAGTTAGAGATAGAATTGAATCTGGGTTCTGAAGGCTTTTAGATTTAGGATAACTGATAGATCAAATCTGGAAAGTCAGATCTTGACTTGGGGTCACAGGATAGATTTTGAGATTTTAGGGCGTGGGCAGAATAAAGCTGAAGCTGATTTGGCTGATCTAGAAGAGACATATGCATGCATGATTTTTAAGAAAGAACTTTTCACCCCAAAACTCAGGATGTTACAGGGATCCCCCCAAACGCCCCAGACAGGGGGGGCGTTGCGAGCCACGGCCTCGGGACACCTTTGTCCTCGAGGCCGGAGGCGGCTCGCACGACCCCCCGAGAGCCAGCCGCCCCTTCCCCAAACCGAAGGGCCATGGGGGAGGACAGTCTTCACGCGGCCGGGAAGGCCCCGCGGGGAGAAGGCGGGAAGGACCGTGGTGCAGCTTCCACAGGTCCAGTACCCACACTACCCGAGATTGTAGCCAGGTGCTACAGCACTTCGCGGACTTCCTCGACCAGCGCGGGCAGGGGGGGACTCCGGCCTCCTTGCCCCCTCGGCCAGCTGTTCCGGCCCTTCCCGCTCCCTCGGGGGGTCAGCAGACGCAGGAGGGGGAGCCTTCAGAAGCTCTCCCCTTTCAAACTTCGCAGCGGCACATCAACGTCATCGTGGGAGGATCTGCCTCCGGGCGGGACTCTAAGCGCCAACGTAAGGAGTACGCGCGCGAGGTCAAGGTTGTGGGGGTGCTACACGCGTCCCCGCCACCTAAGTGGTCAGACGTCCCCTCACCTTCACGGCGGAAGATGCGCGAGGGGTTCGCTTCCCCCACGACGACGCGCTTATTGTCTCCACGACCATCTACAACTGCCACCTGGCCCGCATCCTCGTGGATAGCGGGAGCTCCACCGACGTCCTATTCCTGAAGGCCTTCAAAGAGATGCAGGTGGATGAAAAGCTCCTGCAGTCCGCGGCAGGGCCCCTACAAGGGTTTGTCCCGGGGAAGGCGATCCACCCCGTGGGCAAGGTAGATCTCCCAATGACCTTCGGCACACCGGAGAACTACCGGACCGAGCTGGTCCGCTTCGACGTAGTAGACCTCCCCTCCTCCTACAACGCGATTATGGGGAGGACTACAATCAACCGGTTGGGGGCTGCCACCCATCAAAACTACCTCTGCATGAAGATCCCCGGGCCGCATGGTGTGATCAATGTCCGGGGAGACCAAGACATGGCCCGTGCTCTATACGAGCGCGCTGCGGCCACAATCGGAAGCGTCAACCTCATAAAGACGCCCGGGGGGGAGGCTCCTCCCCCAGAACTAGACGCAGCTGCGCCACCTCCCGGGAGGCCCCTCCTCAAGCCGCGTCCGGAAGGGGGCCTCCGAAAGGTCCTGCTGTCCCCGGGCAACGAAGAAAAAACCGTCCGGGTCGGGGCGGAGCTCCCCGAGGAGCACGCAGCGCAACTTGCGGCTTTTCTGCGCGAAAACTCCGATGTTTTTGCGTGGAAGCCTTCGGACATGTGGGGCGTCGCCCGGGAGGTCATTGAGCACAAGCTCGCAGTGGCTCCCGGTCACCCCCCGGTCAAACAGAAACTGCGGAAACTCTCCCTCGAGCGCCAAGAGGCAATCAAGGTGGAGATCACCCGGCTCCGAGAGGCGGGGTTCATTCGGGAGGTCCTGCACCCTGAGTGGCTCGCGAACCCCGTCCTCGTCAAGAAATCAACCGGCAGGTGGCGGATGTGCGTGGACTTCACCGACCTTAACCGCGCCTGCCCCAAAGACAACTTCCCGCTCCCGCGGATTGATCAGCTCGTCGACTCCACTGCGGGGTGCGAGCTCATGAGCTTCCTAGACGCCTACTCGGGCTACCATCAAGTCCGGATGGCGGAAGGGGATGAGGAAAAGACGAGTTTTATTACTCCCCTCGGAACCGTCTGCTACGTCCATATGCCCTTCGGGCTCAAGAATGCGGGGGCAACCTTCCAGCGCCTCATGACATTGGTTTTCAAAGAGCAAGTCGGCTGCAACGTTGAAGTCTACGTAGACGACGCGGTCGTCAAGAGTCCCCGCGGAGCCTCCCACATCGACGACCTGGATGAAACCTTCCACAACCTCCGCGCATTCGGGCTCAAACTTAACCCGGAGAAGTGCGCCTTCGGGGTGCGCGGGGGGAAGCTCCTAGGTTTCCTCGTGTCCCAGCGAGGCATAGAGGCAAACCCCGAGAAGATCCGGGCATTCCTAGACATGCCCCCGCCGCGCTCCGTCAAGGACGTCCAGCGGCTCTCAGGCCGCCTAGCCGCACTCAGCCGCTTCGTCTCCCGGTCGGGGGAGCGGGGCCTCCAGTTCTTCAAGATCCTCTGAGGGCTCGAGGGGTTCCGCTGGACCCCCGAGGCCCAGGAAGCCTTCAACGACCTCAAGAAGTACCTCACGAGCCCTCCAATGCTCGTGAGTCCGTCTCCAGAAGAGCCCTTGCTCCTCTACCTCACCGCGACCCCCGTCGCCGTCAGCGCGGTCTTGGTGAAGGAGCAAGGGGGGCAGCAGCGTCCCATCTACTACGTGAGTGAGGCCCTCCAAGGGGCCAAAACTCGGTACACAGAGATGGAGAAAATTTGCTACGCCCTCCTCATGGCGTCCCGGAAGCTTTGGCATTACTTCCTGGGGCACCCCATCACCGTCCCGTCGTCCCTCCCCCTGGGGGAGGTACTGCGGGACAAAGAAGCCACCGGCCGGATCGGGAAGTGGGGGGCCGAGCTCGCCCCCTTCTCCCTGTCCCTTACCGGCCGCTCCGCCATCAAGTCGCAGGTCCTCGCCGACTTCGTCACAGAGTGGACTCCCGCCTCCGGGCCCGGGGACGAAGACCTCCCTGTGCCGCCCCGATGCAGTGATCATTGGACTCTCATGTTCGATGGGTCGCTGTGTCTCGCCGGGGCTGGTGCGGGAGTAGTCCTTCGGAGCCCCGAGGGGAAGGAACTCGAGTACGCCGCGCGGCTCGAGTTCCCCGCAACCAACAACGTCACCGAATACGAGGTTTTGCTCCTCGGGATGTGCCTTGCGCGCTCCCTAGGGATCCGGCGCCTCCTAGTCAAGGGAGATTCTTAGCTCGTAGTTTGCCAAATGGACAAGTCTTACCTGTGCCATGACGCAAATTTAAGTCTTTATTTGCAGGAAGTGCGAAAGATGGAGAGGCATTTCGACGGCCTCGAGGCCCGGCATATCCCGTGGAGGGACAATGATCGGGCCGACGCCTTGGCCCGGGCGGCAAGCGCCCGGGAATCGCTCCCCAAGGGGGCTTTTCTGGAAATCATCACGAAACCCTCGGTGGCCCCCCCGGACACGGGCGACGAGCCTCATGTCCCGAAGGTCGCCGAGATCACCCGGACTCCGTCCTGGATGGACCCCCTCATCTCCTTCATCAAGGGGGAGGGGGACCCTCCTAGTGAGACAGAGGCTAAACGCCTCCGGGCCAAGGCTCGAGCATATCTCCTGCTGGAGGGGAGGCTCTACAAGCGGGGGGCTTCCGCCCTCCTGCGCTGCCTCCCCCGGTCGGAAGGACTTCAACTTCTCGAAGACATTCACGCGGGGAGCTGTGGTTCTCACCTAGCCCCGCGTGCCATCGCGGCCAAGGCCCTCCGGCAGGGTTTCTACTGGCCCACGGTCATGCGCGACGCACGAGACCTTGTCTCCGCGTGCGAGGCATGCCAGAAGACGGCCAAGGGCTCGAACCTCCCCCCTATAGCGCTGCAGACAATCCCCATCACTTGGCCCTTCGTGCGCTGGGGGATGGACCTCTTAGGGCCCTTCCCCCCGGCGCCCGGAGGATACAAGTATGCGGTAGTCGCGGTCGACTATTTTACAAAGTGGGTTGAGGCGGAGCCTTTGGCCAGCATCACGTCCCGGGCCGTCCAGCGGTTTTTCTGGAAAAACGTCGTATGTCATTTTGGTGTCCCCCGGGAAATCACCGTGGACAGCGGGACCCAATTCGACTCGGCTTATTTCCGGGAATTCTGCGAAGGCCTGGGGCTCGTCATCCACTTCGCCTCAGTGGCCCATCCCCGGAGCAATGGGGCTGTCAAGAGGGTCAACGGCGTGATCCTACAGGGGTTGCGCCGGAGACTCGAGCAAACCGCTTCTAAGCGGGGTGCATGGGCAGAGGAGCTCCCTAGCATCCTCTGCTCCATGCGAACGACCCCGTCCCGGGCGACGGGGCGTACTCCCTTCTCCCTGGTCTACGGGGCGGAGGCAGTCCTCCCCCCGGAGATCAGCCTCCGGTCGCTGCGGGTCGAGCTCCTGGAGGGAGCCACGCCCGCAGCATACCAGGCCAACGAGGCCAACCAGCGCCTGGAAATCGACCTCGTGGAGGAGGAACGCGACCGAGCGCTCCTCCGCCATGCCATCTACGAGCAAGAGATGGCGCGCGCGTACAATCAGCGCGTGCGCAAGAGGTCTTTCCGCCTTGGGGACCTTGTCCTCAAGCGCATGACGGACCCCCAGGCCCAAGGTAAGCTCTCCCCCAAGTGGGAGGGCCCCTACAGGATCTCCGCGGTCCTGGGCTCGGGGGCCTACAAGCTCTCCAACCTTCAAGAGCAAGAGCTGAAGCACACGTGGAACTTGCGTTTACTTCGCAAGTTCTATGTTTAGCCTTACGGGCCTGTCCCCTTCCCCGGAGTGTTCACGCCGGAGGGGGAGGAGGGACACTGTATTTTCCTCCCCTTTCGCGGCTTCGCAAGGGGAGGCCCTGTACTTCATTTTATTAGCAATACATAGGTCTTGCTTTTCAAACTGTCTCATTGCAGGTCTTTCTCATTACCGCCCCTAGCGGCGATGCCCTCCCCGCGAGGATGCCCTCCCCGTGAGGACGCCCTCCCTACGAGGAAGCCCTCCCCGTGAGGATGCCCTCTCCGCGAGGAAGTGGGCCAGGCCCAGCAAGTCCCTCCTGTAGGGCGGCTTACGATCAGCCCTCGCGGACTGAGGGTGTAAGCGGCAACCCGGTCACAGTGGCCGTGGTAATGAGTCACTTTTGGAGACTAGTCCCCTGCCCAAACACTCAAGACCCGTCTTCGGGCACTTCCTCCTCCGGGAGTAGACGCTCTCCCCAGTGGGACGTCTAATGGCCTTCTTGGATCTATCTTCCTCCTCCGGGAGTCGACGTTATTCCCGGCTCCCCGTTCTCACGGTGACCGGATGATTGTCTCCCGGAGAAGTCACGGATTTCTCGGACATTTTCTTCCCGGAGCCCCTATTCCCGGCTCCCCGTTCTCACGGCGACCGGACGACTATCTCCTAGGAAGCTTGACTCCGGAAATATCATCGGGTTTTTCTTGGATGTTTCTTCCACAAGGGGCCTTATTCCCGGCTCCCCGTTGTCACGGCGACCGGACGCTTGTCTCCCGGAAGGTCTTTTCCCAAAAAAGCTCATTTTAAAATTTTCTAACTTAGAAAAATTCCTATGCTACAGGTGACTTCCATCCCGGGGACCTTGTTACCCCCACAGCGCGCGGAGCTATCCTCCGGCCCGCTGTGGGCGGGGGGGGATAAGGAACCCCCGGGTGTCGACCGTACCGCCCATGAGTAAACTTAGCTCATTCTCGTGAAAAGGAGTCGTCCGGACCATCCAAGAAGAAGAAACAAAAAGACAATGAAAGAAGCAACAACACCGCTTTATTGATTGTCAAACCCGGAGGACATCTTCCCCCTCCTGTGGGCTTCGGAAACGATACAACCCGGGTTCTAACCCGGGGGATCCTCTACGCCCTAAGGCTCCTACGCCTAATACTCTCGGAGGCTCTCCGCTAGCTCCCGGGCCAAGTCCCAGTACAATGCTCGCACGCGGCGCCGAGCGTCCCGAAGCACACCTTCGGGCCAGAACTCGTATCCCACCGGTGGAAGTATCCGGAGGGGAGGTATCATCCGGAACCCCGGTCGCGAAGGGGACAATTCGGCGCGATGATTGTCAAAGTTGTCCAAGTGCCACTCCGGACGCCACCTCAACTGATCGGCTCCCGGACGCTACCCCCACCGCGATTCCCGGAGACAAGGCTTAGCAAGATTAAAGCCGCTTGGGCGTCCCCCGGGGAGCCCCTCCCGGACCTCCGCTCGGGAGCAACCTCCCGGGAACCCTGGTAACAACATTCAATTCAAACTTAGAAAAAATTCTAACTTCATTGCATTCAAAATGTTTTTGTACAAGTGTCCGGGGCTTCTTCTAAGAAGCTACCGGAATCAAAAGTCCTAACAAAACAAAAGACTCCTATCTAAAGACCCGGGGGGAGGCTCATACTTTTTCGTTGGCGTCCTCCCCCCGGGGGGCTTCTTCCAAGGCCGGGGCTGGGACGTCCCCCGCTGGAGGCACCGGAGCCGGGAAGCTCGCCCGGATGATCCGGTCGTAGAATCCTCCGGAAAGCTGCTCGACCTCCCGGCGCGAGGGCTTGAAGGAGTCCGGGAAGCTTCGGGGGATGCGGCCCCCGATCGCCCGGGCACCGACCCCCCGGAACTCGACGAGCCCCGCAGCGGCCACGATGACGGGGATCGCCCTGGCCCGCGCCCGAGCGTCGGCCTCCTCCAGGATGGCGGAGACCTGTGCGTTGAGAAAACACACAGCCTCCGTGATGGTCGCCGGCGGCACCCCCGAGCTGCTCCCGGAGCCTAAGCTTACGCCAAGGCTCTCGAGGGCCGAACGGACGGAGCGGCCCGCGTCCGCCACCGCCCGGACGCTCGTGCCCTCGAGCTCCCGGAGCGCCTCCTCCCTCGCTTTGGCCTCCTCCCGGAGGCGGCCGTTGACGGCCTCGGAAATGTGAACCTGGGCCCGGACCCGGGACAGTTCCGCTAGGGCTTCATCGCGTTCCCGGAGGGCCTCCTCACGCTGCCCTACGGAGGCCACGGCCCGGCCCTCCGCTTCCTTAAGCAGCCGGGCGACCCGCTGCTCAAGACCCCAGGTAACAGCTGCCACCAACAAAATATATAGAGTTAGAAAAATCTCAAGTGCAGGAAATAAATGAAGACGTCATCGACTCGGGTTACCTGGGCCCCGAGGGACTGAAGCCCCTCAAAACGCTCATGGAGCGTCCCTTCCGCGACGAAGGCCAGCACCTTCCGGGTGTGCAGGCCCTCCGCGTAGCAGGCGACTTCCCCCACGGGAAGCAGGTAACGCGGCCGGCGTGACCGGCGTCTTCGTGGCCGAGGTCTCCTCCGAAGACGTGTCCGAGGAGCTTTGGGCGGGGGTCCCTGCCGGGGGGGATCATCAGACCTTTCCCCGCCCCGGGCCGAAAGGTCCTCGGGGCCTCCTCCTCCGGAGGAACCTCGTAGACCGAGGGGCTCCCCCCTCGTCCACCGGCCAAACCCGCGGAGGCGAGGCCTCCGCGAATCTCACCTCCAGCCTCTCCGGCTCCAAAGAAGCCGGAAGGGGTAGGAGGGGCTCCACCGAGGGTGGCGACGGGGCGTAGTTCGCTGAGTCGGACGCCGCCCCGCCCGTGGCCGCCTCCTTCCCCCGGGCCTCGACGGGGCTCTTCGGGGGAGGAGGTGTTGCTCCCTTCCGGGCCGGTGCCCGGGCACGCTCGGTCCCGGGGGTCTCGTCCCGGGGCTTCACCGGTGTCGCCGCCGGCGTCGACGATGGGCCGGGGGTCTTTTGGACCCTGGCCTTCTTGGGCTCCAAGCCCCCGGCCACATCCTTCCCCCGTTTGTGCGACCCGGGGGTGGGGAGAGGCTTCCTCTCCGGCAGCTTTAGCCCGTAGGCCGCAGCGACCAAGTTCCGAGGAGGGCCCTCCCCCACAAGGAGCACGACGCGCTCGTGTTCGTCGGTGAAGTACCTCCCGAGGAGGTTCTCCGCCTTCTCCCGCGTCGCAGGGTACGACCGGACTACAAGAGGTAAAGAGTTAGTCAAATTCCCAGAAACTTGTAAATGCAATGCAGGTAGTGGACTTACGTCGAGTCACCGGTTTGACCGGGGGCCGCTGCTCGGGGCCCATGCCGATCCCCCTCTTCCCGCCTATGAAGGGGGAGATCCGGAGGAGAGCCATCTCCTCAGCGGCGTCCCGCATTGAGTGGGTCTTCTTGGAAAGGACCACCCGGCCGAGGAGCTCGAACTCCTCGTCCATCCACACCGGTGGCTTCGGCGCGGACGATCGGCTGTAGGTGGGGGGCTCCGGGGCATACACCACCGCCTCGTCCCGGACCCGGAGGTAAAACCACCTCCGGACCCAGTCACCCCAGTGGTCCCGGGAGGCCGCCGCCGGGTAGTCGGCCACCCGGGACGGCAGCATTTGTACCATCACCGAACCGAAGGGGGACTTGGGGCCCCCCTTCACCAAGTGGGAGGTCCGTGCCGCCGGTTCGTAGAAGTACCGGTAGGCGCGAAGGGTGGGCTCCCGCCCGGTCGCCGTCTCGTAGTGCCAAATGAAGAGGCCCATCCGGACGAGCGCGTTCGGGGTGAGGTGGTTGAGCGCCACCCCATACTCCTTCAAAAACTCCCAGAGCATGGGATGCACCGGGAGTCGGAGCCCCACCTCCAGGAAGGCCTCGAAGGCCACGACCTCTCCGGGCCTGGGGCGGGGGGCTCCGTCTTTCTTCACGGGGACTCGGATGTCCCCGTCCGCGATGACGCAGCGTTCGACCAAGGACTCGGCGTCCTCGGCCGTGAACTCCGACACCCAGAGGAAATCCGGAGGGATTTCCTCCGGGGGCACTTCCGTGGTCTTTGCTCGACCCTTGGGTGCCATGAGGTTAGTCTCTTCTTTTTTCTTCGGTGGCTAACCTTTCAGGAGGCTACTACTAAAACTTCCGGACGTCTGCTACCGGGAGCTAACTACCGGAAAGAGCTACCAGGAGAGCAAAAATCGCTAAGGCTGAAAGTTTGGAATGAACTTCCGGGCCCCCCAAGACCCTATTTATAGGGGCGGGACGTGGTCTAGATGCGTGCCACGTGGCACCCGCGGAGCAATCTGGACCGTAGAAGTTCAAACCGTGCGGGGAAAAGGAAGGGACGGTCACGCGAATCGAGGCACCGGTTCGAACCACGAGCGCATTTATGTCGAAACGGCGCGGGAATCGAAGCGTCATGGTTCCGGTGACCTCGTCCGGAGATTTTCCCGGTAACATATGCCATACCCACCGGGGGCTCAAGCTTCGTCCCCGGGGGGCATGGGGGGCTGCTGTCGGGGGAAATATCCGCGGGACTAAGTCCAGGTAAGTTGCGTCACGTTTGCCCGGAGACTCTCCCCGGGCGCCGCTATTTGGCCCCCGGGACATGGCCTCCGGTGCCGCTTCCCGGGCGCCGCCATTTGGCCCCCGGGACATGGCCTCCGGCGCCGTCCCGGGCGCCGCCATTCGGCCCCCGGGACATGGCCTCCGGCGCCGTCCCGGGTGCCGCCATTGGCCCGGGGACGTAGCCTCCGGGCTCTCCCCGGGCGCCACCTTTTGGCCCCCGGGACCTGGCCTCCGGCGCCGTCCCGGGCTCCGTGGTCTCCGACCGCTTCCCTGGCGCCGCCATTCGGCCCCCGGGACATGGCCTCCTGCGCCGTCCCGGGCGCCACCATTGGCCCGGGGACGTAGCCTCCGGGCTCTCCCCGGGCGCCGCCATTTGGCCCCCGGGACATGGCCTCCGGTGCCGTCCCGGGCGCCGCCATTTGCCCGGGGACGTGGTCTCCGGCCGCTTCCCGGGCGCCGCCATTTGGCCCCCGGGACATGGCCTCCGGCGCCGTCCCGGGCGCCACCATTGGCCTGGGGACGTAGCCTTCGGGCTCTCCCCGGGCGCCGCCTTTTATCCCCCGGGATCTGGCCTCCGGCGCCGTCCCGGGGGCCGCCATTTGCCCGGGGACGTGGCCTCTGGCCCCTCCCCGGGCGCCGTCTTTTTGCTCCCGGGACTTGGCCTCCGGCGCCGTCCCGAGCCTCGTCGCCCTTCTAAAGGTAAAGTCTCGAGTTGTTTGTCACGTGCAGGTCACGCGAGGAGCGCCTCGGGAATCAGCGACCACCTGTCAAGCATCCAAGGCGTTTGACCGGGAGAAGGACGGTTCTACCCTTCAATCCGACGGTGGCTTCCGGGGTAGTTTAGGCTTTTTGCCTCTTTTTGGGGCTATAAATAGCCCTTGTACCCATCTGTTGTAAAGGATCGGATCACTTTTATTGGAATAGCCAAACTCACAGGCGTGCTCCGGAAGCCTCTCCCCCGGAGAGAGCCTCCCCAGTCGACTCCGGTCGGGAGCGCACCGACAGGACTAGGGCCCCCACTGGGACCCGAACCTGTATAAATCCGTGTGTCATTTCTTTGTGCTTGTCCGGCGGGGGAGGACCGGTCATCCGGTCAACCCATGCCGCGTAATCTTCGCTAGGATCATTCTCAAAACCTGCCGGGGTATTCGTAATACCACGACAGGTAAAAACAACAAAATACCGTCAGAGTAATGAAAAGGTACACGCAATTTAACATCAAACATACCGTGGTTGAAAGCTGCAGAATGATAAAGAAAGAGGGAAGATAGTCGGAAAATTGGAAAATTGACATAAAAAGAAATTGTTCATTCATTGTTGTTTTATCACTTACAAAAAAAAAATAAAACCCAAAATGCTAGGTCAAGGGGTGGTCTTAGCCCTGGCTGCATGTAGAATAGAGTCAGTTAGACTTGCAGCCAGGACGCAGGACTCCTCTAGAGACAAGTTGTCCCTAGGATCAACTACTACCGCGTTGAGAAGGCCTGCGACCTCCCTCAGCTTCGCTATGGTATCCTTCATAGTCAAACCGCAGCCAGCGATGGTCATATCCGCGGCTTTCTTCTCCTCGCGAAGACGCATCGTCCTCGCCCTAGCATTGTCACCATCCGTCTTCATGCGCTTAATGCGCTGGAAGAGATCGTCAAGGTCAAGCCGTAGCTGAGTGTGCTTGTCTGTAAGGAGCTTGTGCTCCTCCTGGAGGGCCCTCAGGTCGGCCTTCACTTTGGCAGTGTCTTCCATGGCTCCCATTCCCTGTGCAAATCCACAGATCAAGAATGAACTGAACATGGATTAACAATACAGGGGTAAACTGAGGAGATTTAGAGTTCTTACCGGGGAGGGCGTGGCTGACGATCCCATGGAGGTTGCCATTGTGAAAGAGAAGATGAGGAGTCGAACCGTTCGAGAATTAGAAAAACAACAAAATACCGCGACGCATGACGAGGTACTTATAGAGTTTCCAAGGCGACGCATGGCGACACGGTTGAGAATTCAAAGCGCCAAAGTATTCTTCTATCGGTAAAAACAGGAAAAAACCATCAGACAACAAATACCGTGAGACTAACGAATTTATTCTAACGGTAAAATAGAATAATACCGATAGAAAAAGTAAACTTCTCGAAAACTTTTGAAGTGCCTGAGAGAAGTGCCTGAGACACATGAAAGTAGCGGATGTCCTTTTCTATCGGTAGAAATAACAAAATACCGTCAGAAAAAAAGTGATTTTTGGAGAGCTTAATTTGAAGAAGCAAGAGGCTGCGATGAGATTTTTGCAAGTGCTATTTGAAGGGAAGAATTAAGTATTTACAGGATAAAGGTACTGTACATGTTAGAACTCATGCTGTTGAGTAAAATTGAGATATATTAATGCTGTGAACTAGCTTATCATTAAGTTCTAAAGAAAAATGTACTGCCTGATGTAACACCCCTGTTTTGCCAAACCCTAAAATAGCCAAAATCCACATCTTGACCCCAAACCCTAATCTGCTTCAGCCATTCCCTTCTAAATGTTGTTCAGAACATTTTTCCCTTCGGGATCATCTCCAAAATCCCATCCTAAAGCTGAGTTTCAACCCTTACCATTTTAAAACCTTAATTACCCTATTTTACCCTAAACTGTTTTCCCTAATTTTTGTCGAAACCCTTCAGATCTTGCTCGATCTTACCAAACCTTGGCCAGATAAGTTCTATTAATCTTTTGCAACTTAGTTGCGAAATCAGATTTCAGATCGGACCCTCAGATCTCCAGATTTGCAATCAGGCCCAACTTCTATTCAACTTTTCCTCACAGATCAGTCCCTGAAGCAAGTTTTGAAATTGCAAATTAGCCCGGGCCTTCTTTTTAGCCCCTGTGCCATTCGACCGCGCCCCGTTCGCCGTTGCCTCGCCGCAGAGCTCGCCGCCGGCCATCCTCTCCGGTCGCCGCGCTCGTAATCGGTTGAGCCACCCCGTGCGCACGTGCCAGCACAGTGCGTCGCCTTGCCCAGCGGTTAAACGGCCGCGCTCCAGTA
Organism: Pharus latifolius; assembly: GCA_019359835.1. NCBI lineage: Eukaryota > Viridiplantae > Streptophyta > Magnoliopsida > Poales > Poaceae > Pharus > Pharus latifolius. The sequence goes on from CM033325.1 coordinate 40,052,463, forward strand.
GCGTTTCGCGCGCGCGCTCCCGTTGCCGTGGCATTTGCATGGCGTTACGTGTCGTTGCCGGAGCTGTGTTGTTGCCTCCGCATCTGCGCCGTCCCGGACGAAGTTCCAAGGCACCCTGGCATTACTGGCAAAGCTGCAGCACCGCCTGAGCGCGATCACATCGCCGTCGCCGTCGTTGCGCCTGCGCCCGACAAACTTCTCCCCGGCGCAAGCAACCACTGTCGTTTAATCCCTCGCTAGCTCCGTCCCCGTGCCTATTTAAACCCTCCAGTGCTGTGCTTAAGCCTCATCTCAGGACTTAGCCATTTTTCCAGAGCTCTCGCCGTTTTCGCCTTCTTCTCCGGCGAGCCAGTGAGTGAGCTCACGGTGCCAGCCCATTTCACAACCCCTTTCTCCAATCCAAGTTCACCAGTGAGTTCCCCTCTTTCCCCTCTCTGTTCAGTAGCAACCAATTGCACCAGATCGATCCCCATCGCCGGTGATCGCCGGAAAACCAGAAAACCCCTGTTCCCTCAATGCTATCCCATTCAGCCCGAATTAGCTCTCGATTCTATAGAAGAACTTGATCAGTGAGCTTAGTAGAGCAAGCCTGTTGAATCAGGATCCCCAATTGCGCTCAAATCGAAGAAATCCCGATCTGGAGGTCCACCAGTTCGCCGGACCTCGTCGCCGAGCCTCTCCGGCCGATCTCCAATGAAATTAACCCCTCCAGTAGCCTTGTTGTGCCCTAGAGATCATCTCCAAGCTTGGAATTGAGCTCATTCGCCCTGAATCAAAAATCCCCGAGCTCCAGTGTCATCTTCTCCAGCGCCGGTCGCCGGAATTCTTTCCCGGCCGATCTAGCCCCTGAAACCTTGTCCCTTAGCTTTGCCTCACCTCCCTGAGCAATTTATTCCACTAGCTCGACACCTGGATCTGCCTAGATTGTGAGTTATGCCTTTGTCAAACTCTTGTCCAGATCAATGTCTGTGCCGTGTCGCCACCGCAGTTCATCGCCGGATTTAGCCACCCTCCAGCCACTTTCAGCCCTTATTCCTGTTGAGTATTTTGTTCCTGTTAGTAATGCCTACCTCCCAGACAAAGTGTTGCATCAATTGGAGCCCTGGATCAAAAGTTAAGCCATGCCCTAGTTTCTGGCCATGTCCAGCACTATGTCAGTGCATGTCAGCCACTGGCATTAGCCTTGTTTGACCCCTTCTGGTTGAGCAATGGAAATGTCACTTTGTCCCCTAGATTCCTGGAGTTGTGTTCTACAACTTTCTCTTCTATCACTTCTCCAGAAAACGATCCTAAGATCAGTTTAAAGATATGCCAAAGCCATGAACCGAATGTCGACCCTTCGACGTTCAATCCTTTTTAGCCGTTTCTTCGACCAGAGCCCTTGTGACCTTGCCCTAACCTTTTGCCCTGCATGCATGACTTATTTACTTAATAATTTCTATGGAAACTATTTTCTGTATGCTTATGGTATGTGTTTGTGTGTTGGTTGATTGCCGCAGAGTCAGAAGCGGAAGGAGCGGAAGAAGTCTTTGAAGATCCGTCTGAGTATTTAGACCCAACATCGCAAGGCAAGCCTCATTCCTTTGATCATGTCTCACCCAATATTTTCATATGAAGTATATTCACTGTTTCATGCTATGCATGCTTATTTGAAATACAAGTTATGTTTGAATGACATGAGTAGATATTACCTAAAGAATCATGAAACCCCTTTTGTTATTGAACCTTCATATATATGCTTTTGTCACCCTAGGACTCATATACTGAATATCCACTTTAAACTTGAAATGGTCAAATACATGAGAAGTTATAATGAAAACCGTTTTGTCAAGAAAACTGATAAAAGGGATCAGTAGTGAGGATTGGATTGTATGGAGAGGGTGCAGTGCGCACCAGGGAATGTGAATGTTCCTCACTATTGGTTCATAAGGACGAGAACCTTGTGCTGTGTCTCTATGCGAATTGTAAACGTACCAACCACTTGCCTGGTATGGGACAGGCACAACTTAGTAACTTTTTGGTATTAGCAGTTCCCTGCATGGTTTGTCGATCTGGTTTCTCGCGTGGAAACTGGAAGGCCAAGGTTCGGCCATGAGTGATGTGAGTTCAGAAAAATAATGAGAGGAAAAGGCGTAAAAGAAGGAAGGCGCCCTAGACCTGATTAAGCCGTGAGCGGCTGTAATCTTAAATGGTCGTATGTCTCACGTGGACATAGACCAAGGCTATGTGTCCTGCGGGAACATAGACCAGAGAGGCTAGGAAGTAAGGCAGTGGGGAAGACCCACAACGGTACTTGAGACTTAACTGTCTATTTACCGGGCAGGGATACTGTTAATACTGAACTGTAAAAGCGTTGTGTGATCTCGGCCTTGTCACATGTGTATAAGTCACATGGAGCTGATCCGACTTGAAAGCCGAGTGAACCAGTGGATTTAAAAAGAGGTACACCTTTGCAAAGCGTAAAAGAAGTATCGGATACTCTGTACTCCCAGGTTCAGGAGTCTTTTCGTAGTGGATGTTATCCATGGGTTATAGCACAAGTAATGTTTTGGAATGTTTTCATAATGCGGTTAACAAAGTAGTGACTCATGGGAGACCACTACATCTAATGTTTTATTGAAAACCTGTTTAATGTTTGAAGATATCATTTTTATGACAAAAGTACTGTTTCACTGAACAAATGACTTGGAAATCTATATATATCTATCCATATGAAACAAAAACCCCAGAATCATATGTTTCACCCTCATGTAAGTACAATTGCATTAATCCCTGGAATGAGTGTTGCTGAGCACCATGTGCTCACCCTTGCATTTATATCCAACTGTAGAAGAGGGATTCGAGGATCCCGATTCCTTCAGTTATGAGTACCCGGCAGAAGATGGAAGTGCCCCGGACGAGCCCACGTTCTAGAAGGTTTGCGCACCAAGTCAAGTCAGATGTGGGAGAAGCCCCTCCAACCCTGCTGCGGATGGAAGTCAAGCTGTTTGCCGTCGCTTTGTGTTTTATGTTGTGTGTTCGGTACTTGGATACCGATTCTGGTTTTGATAAACTAGTTATTTTCCTAGCAACTCTACTTAGCGCCATTTTCGGTGCTTTGGCTATGTAATATTGGCCATGTTGGCCTGATACTTGTTTAATGATATTACTATGCTTGTGTGGTTTGAGCTCATGTGGCATCATGCTGTGTGTAACCTACCTGGGCGGTTACCAAGGTGATCCTCAAATGAGGGTCTCACAGCGAATGGTATCAGAGCATGAAGCTTGACTGTAGGTCGTGACCCTTACTAGAATGGGCATCCCTAAAGTAGAGAATCGCTAGATTATTTGGTAAAAATCTAATTGTGAAAAACCTAATTTGTTTAAGAAAAGCATAATGAGTATTATTTGAAAATTTTCAAAACCGTTTTCGTACTTTTAAGTGTTCCGTGTCTCATCATCGCAGATGGCCCCTGGTAAGAAGCTAATTCACCGAGACGAGTTGGGATCATGGGCGTTGATGCTTTGGATGATGTTGCAATTTCTGGGAGCAAGAGACAACCAGCGACCAGTCTACTACGTCCGTCGAGAAGAAGTGGATGGTAGACCTTTTGGTTTCCGTGCCTCGGTGATTGTGTACGAGATTCCAGAGATCGGGAGAGGATCAACAAGAAAGGAAGCTCGTAGAGAAGAAGAAGAAGATGCTATCCAAGACGCTGCTCGTCGTGCTATAGGTACCATCCGCCAGCTGTACGATGATTTTCTTATAGGTTCTCCTTTCTGCTTTGTACCCTACCAAGTTCCCGGATCGGATCGTCGAACTGTTCATCCCTCCACCAACCAGAGAGATGCCATCCTGACCAAAACCAGAGATGTAGTCCAAGTCTTGGAGTCAAGCTACACTCGGTTGCTGTGTGAGCATGAAAATGCTCGGGATGACCGTCACTATCTCGAAGGAGCGCTTGCAAAGGTCCGCTCAGAACTCCAAGAGAAAGAGAAACAGATTCAAGAGTTGGCTGAACCTAGCAGGGCTCGAGAAGTCGAAGACGAAGGATCGGTGAACAAGAAGAACCGCTTGAAGATAAGACTCACAGCCCGCAAGAGTGTGGAAAGACCTAGGGATTACCTGGGTTATTTCACACCTGCTTCGCGTGGCATTGTGATCAACACCCCTGCACCAGAATATCCTACTCTCACGAAAGGGAAGGAAGTTCCTGAAGGCAAAGGAAAAGAGATTGCTACATGCAACACCAACGATTCATCTGAGGAAGAAGAGGACAATGATATGGAATGGGACCCTATGGATGCCGACGAAGATCAAGAAGAGGAAGACCCTGAAGAAGTGGAACCTTGCAGTTCTTCCAGGACCGACAGGAGATCCTAGTTTTCACTTCAGCTTGACCCTTCTGCTCTAACCCTTGTAATCGTTAGTCTTTAGCTCTTGGTGTGGTAGCTGCTTTGTTTGTATTGTTTGTTGGTAACTCTAAGGCTGTAAAGGTGAAAACCTTGTATCTTTTGAAAACCTTTGAAAATAACAATCGCATGTTCCAATCCAATCTCTTGGGTTGATCTTTCATTTCAGCTTGTGTTCAATCTGTGCTCTCTTGAATTAGTAGTCTTTTCTCAATTATTCTGTCAGAACAGAATGGTGAACACCAGAGGTAGAATCCAAGGCTCGGAAGAAGCCCCAAGGGACACATCAACGAGAAGGACTAGAGATGCCTCAGATCAGCCAAATTCATCGACCTCGGTACCGCAAGGAGGAAATCTAACAGAAATACTGATATGGATGGAACAAAACCGACAGAGATCTGCAGAGGTACAGAGTCAAATTCTGGAACAGTTGATGCAAAACTCTGCAACAAGACGCGAGGAAGGTTCGAACATTGGAGCAAGACTGACAGACTTTCAAAAGACGCGTCCTCCAACTTTCTCCTGCACTGAAGACCCGATTGTGGCAGATGATTGGTTAAGAGAAATTGAGAGGAAATTGGACACTGTCAGGTGTAATGATGAAGAGAAGCTGCTGTATGGACCCCATCAGCTCACAGGATCGGCTGCAGCATGGTGGGAAAATTACAAGACGGTACACCCTGATCAGAATTCCATTACCTGGAATGAATTCAAGGAACAGTTCCGTAAGTACCATGTCCCCAAAGGAGCTATCCAAGCCAAATGCAGAGAATTCTTGAATTTAAGGCAAGGAGGAAGGACGGTGAAGTAGTATTTGCATGAATTCATCAAATTGGCCAGGTATGCACCTGAAGATATCATGACAGAAGAGCGGAAGATCGACAGATTTTGTGAAGGTCTACCAAACTCATATCAGTATCACCTATCAACGCACGAGTTCACGGACTTCCAAGTCCTTGTGAATCGAGTGCTCAAAATGGAGGAGAAAAGAGGCATAGTAGAAGAAGACCGCAAGAGGAAAAGTATAGCATACCCTTTTCAAGGAAATTCTAGCCAAGGAAGACCAGCGCCATATGCCAGAGACGCTTTCAGAGCACCCGCACCTCCAAGACCCCAGAGAACTTCATCACCAACAACTCTAACATGTCCCGGATGCAAAGGTTCATCATCATCATCATCATCATCTACATGCACATCGGAATGAACATTATCACAATTCGGATGATCATCGATATTATTGCAATCCACATCCGAGTCCTGCTGATTGGTAGTAGTAGTGCTTGTTTCCTCAAGATCTTCGCCATGCCATATCCAATGGGTGTATCGCGCGTTAAAACCACGACGAATCAAATGACTCTTAATTTGATCAGAGTTGCTAAACCTCTTCAAGTTCATACAATCTGTACAAGGACATAGCATATTTTTCTCTCCCTTCCTCTCCTTTTGTTGCTCAGCAAATTTAATAAACTCATTCACACCATCCAAATATTCAAAAGTAGTACGTTTGATTCCATACATCCAATATTTCCTGTCCATCTACAATTAACAAAATTTAACGAGTCAGCCATGCATGCATGAAACCTGCCCGATTAAGTTATGTATATGTACATGTACAGCCTCTTACAACAGATACATGTGTTGAACCCTAGCCTGACGAAATTAACACTAATTAACCTAGCTAACTACACAATACAAGCTAGTTAGCTCCTAAAACATGACGCATTTCCAGCTACCAAGCTCCCAAGCTTAGAGCTACAAACTTGGAACTACACAATACAGCTAGCTTGCAAGTAGAGAGGAAGGGAGATCTAGAGGGAGAGAGAGATAAGTGTCGGCAATTAAGCGTACCTTAAAGCGAGGGGCGCAATCAACTTCCCTCCACCCTGCGCTGATCACCCTAGCAGTGTAGCTACGGGCGTGGAACTTTCGTCACAAACAGAGGGACACAGAGTGCAACAGAACAAATTAAAGAGCAGCTCAGCAATGGTCGAGTGGGGTTTTTCTTATAATGGACCTTTTTCTAACGGTAAATACATGAAATAACCGTTAGACTAACTTAGGTAATTTGACGCTCACATAGTCTATCGGTAAAAACACACACATACCGTTAGAGAATGTACATTACCGAGCAAGTACAGGACTTCTTCTTTCGGTAAATATGTGTATTAACCGTTAGATCATGCATGACACAGCACGTACATGATTTTTTCTATCGTTAGATATGTGTACGAACCGTTAGATGATGCATGACACACGAGAAAGAGTTTTTCTATTGGTAAATATGTGTATTTATCGTTAGAATATACATGACTGAGCAAATATATGTGTTTTCCTATCGGTAAATATGTGTACTTACCGTTAGAGGAGGTACTGGTACCAAACTGGGACAAACATACACATGCCATTTCTCACATTCAAGGAATCATATCAATGTAACACCAAACAGATCTTACATCAAACAGATCTTACATCAAACGGATCTTAACTAGAAGATAAAGCAATATTTCAAGAAAGGCTAATTTGTGGATTAACTAGGAGACACAAAAATACTTTTCTTAGGTACTTGGGACTTCATCTTGCCAAAGAAATTCCACATGCAAGTTCACAAATTCAGGTACAAACATACACATGCCAGTTCACAAATTCAAGTGCATGTCTGAAACAGCAGTACAAATACACACCTACCTACCAATACAATTAAATACACAAATACTCCCTGCACATTCAAGTTCATGTCCCAATTAGCAATACATGATACACAAATATACAACAATATACAAATATAACAATTCACACATTCGATGTATATTAGAAAAGCCACGTCTGAAATTAACAACAGATCACGACGAGGACCCAGTGGCCCATACATTTTACATAAAAGAGAACCTTTGCAGGTTGCCACAATGCAACTACCGACTACAAGTTAGACCTGATACATCACAAATCCATTCATCCAAAACAGCAAATGTCTGAACCACATTGGACTTAACCATAGGAGTTCAGTTCGAAGACGCCCGAGGAGCTGGAACTGCCGTCGACATACATTTGTACGTATTGGTGATTTCCTCGGACTCAAACTCGATCAACTCAACTCAACTCAACTCAACTCCATTAACAAAAAGAACCTACCTTCCAAGATGTTGTTCTGTGTAGTGATGGTGTAGAATGGCTGTGCAAATAACAACAATTCTTCTTCTCCAAGCAGGTAAGCATCTGGCCACAAGCTGGTGCATGCAAAAAAATGTCAGATGCTTTCTATAGGTCCTGATTTGAGAAACACGCCGGGCTTAAGCATCTTCTCGACCGAGCCAACCAAGATCTCGCCCTTCACGTCCTTCCAGCTCTCGATGGTGATCTTCACCATTTCTTTCGCCAACAAGCCAACGTAGGCAGCGTACTACGATGAAGAACCATGAAATACGTTGCCCCTCATGAGCATCATCCAAGGACCTGAACAGATCATAATCATATTGAAAAGAAGACACATCAAAATGAAGGATACAAAAAAAGCAGAATTATTGCCATAATCGGATTAGAATAATCTAACAATATTGCAGAAATTTTACGTACCTTCCTTGGGATGCCGACGTCTAGAGGGCGTCGATGGAGGTGCGGAGGTGCAGCAGTCCCCTGTAGAGGTGCGCTGGCCGTCCATGGAGCTTACGGGTTAGGACTACGAGCCCCAGATGAACTGTGAGAATGAAAGAGACATACCCGTGTATTTATACAACTATATATTTTCTATAGGTACGAAAACATAATACCGTTAGTAATAAAAACATCTGTAGAAGGCGAATGGTTCTATTGGCACTATACATATTACCGATAGGAATTTTTGTACATACTCTATCGGTGTGTACGTACATTGCCGATAGAATATTACTAGTTGTAGAAGGCCAACAGTTCTAAGATATTTTTTGCAATATTCTACCGGTATAAACATTCATTACCGATAGAATAAAACTATTTGAAGACGAACGGTTCTAAGCAATTTTCTATATATTCTAACGGTACAAGAATCCATTACCGATAGAATAAAAATATTTGTAGAAGGCCAACGGTTCTATCGGCGCACTACATATTGCCGATAGGAATTTTTGCACATATTCTGTCGGTATATACATACAGTACCGATAGAATAAGACTAGTTGTAGAAGTCGACCAGTCCTATCGGCGCACAACATTCTCCCGTCAGTACTTATGCATCTCTTCTAACGGCAAATATATTCATCACCGCTAGAGTAAATCATACTGCTTCTTCTATCGGGAATATTCTTATAAACCGATAGGAAAAATACACCCGATGGCCATTTATGACCTCGAGGCACATTTTCTATCGGTTTTCAACTAAATCGCTAATAACCGATAGAAGATAGGGGTTAGTAGACTGCATTTCTGTACTAGTGCTTGTAGGATTACGCCGTTGACCCTTTCAACGGCCCCGTTGCTCTGGGGATGGGCCACTGAAGCAAAGTGGATGGTGAGCCCTAGGTCTTCACAGAATTCCCGGAAATACGCCGAGTCCAATTGGGTCCCGTTATCGATAGTGATTTCCCGGGGGACTCCAAAACGACAAACGATGTTTTTCCAGAAAAACCACTGTACCGCCCGGGACGTGATGTTGGCCAAGGGTTCAGCCTCTACCCACTTAGTAAAGTAGTTGACCGCGACCACCGCATGCTTGTAGTCCCCGGGCGCTGGGGGGAAGGGCCCTAGGAGGTCCATCCCCCAGCGCGCGAAGGGCCAAGTGATGGGGATAGTCTGCAGCGCTACGGGGGGGAGGTTCGAACCCTTGGCCATCTTCTGGCAAGCCTCGCATGAGGAGACAAGGTCTTGCGCGTCGCGCATCACCATGGGCCAGTAAAAGCCCTGACGAAGAGCCTTGGCCGCGATGGCGCGCGGGGCTAGATGAGACCTACAGCTTCCCGCGTGGATGTCTTCGAGAAGCCGGAGCAGGGCGGAAGCCCCCTGCTTGTAGAGCTTCCCCTCCAACAGGAGGTATGCCCAGGCTTTGGCCCGGAGGCGCTTAGCCTCGGTCTCACTGGGAGGGTCCCCCTCTCCCTTGATGAAGGAGATAAGGGGGTCCATCCAAGACGAAGCCCGGGTGATTACGGTGACTTCCGGGACACGGGGCTCGTCGCCCGCATCCAGGGAGGCCACCGAGGGCTTGGTGATAATCTCCGGGAAGGCCCCTTTGGGGAGCCGTTCCCGGGCGCTGGCCGCCCGGGCTAGGGCGTCGGCCCGGTCATTATCCCTTCGTGGGATATGCCGGGTCTCGAGGCCGTCGAAGTGCCTCTCCATCTTGCGCACCTCCTGCAAGTAAAGGCTCAAGTTTGCGTCATGGCACAAGTAAGACTTGTCCATTTGGTAAACTACGAGCTGGGAGTCTCTCTTCACTAGGAGGCGTCGAATCCCCAGGGAGCGTGCAAGACGCAACCCGAGGAGCAAAGCCTCGTATTTGGTGACATTCTTTGTGGCGGGGAACTCGAGCCGAAGCCGCGTACTCGAGTTCCCTCCCCTCGGGGCTCCGAAGGACTACTCCAGCACCAGCCCCGGCGAGACACAGGGAGCCATCGAACATGAGTGTCCAATGGTCGCTGCGTTGGGGCGGCGCGGGGAGGTCTTCGTCCCTGGGCTCGGAGGCAGGAGTCCACTCCGCCACGAAGTCGGCGAGGACCTGTGACTTGATGGCGGAGCGCCCCGTGAGGGAGAGGGAAAAGGGGGCGAGCTCGGCCCCCCACTTCCCGATCCGGCCGGTGGCCTCTTTGTTTCGGAGCACCTCCCCCAAGGGGAGGGATGACGGGACGGTGATGGGGTGCCCCAGGAAGTAATGACGAAGCTTCCGGGACGCCATCAGGAGGGAGTAGCAGATCTTCTCCATCTCCGTGTACCGAGTTTTGGCCCCTTGGAGGGCTTCACTTACGTAGTACACGGGACGCTGCTGCCCGTCTTGCTCCTTCACCAATACCGCGCTTATGGCGACCGGGGTCCCGGCAAGGTAGAGGAGAAAGGGCTCTTCCGGAGATGGGCTCACGAGCATTGGGGGGCTCGTGAGGTGCTTCTTCAGGTCGTCGAAGACTTCCTGGGCCTCGAGGGTCCACCGGAACCCCTCGTGCCCACGGAGGATCTTGAAGAATTGAAGGCCACGTTCCCCCGACCGCGAGACGAAGCGGCTTAGCGCGGCTAAGCGGCCAGTGAGTCATTGAACGTCCTTGACCGAGCATGGCGGGGGCATGTCTAGGAGCGCCCGGATCTTCTCGGGGTTTACCTCTATGCCCCACTGGGACACAAGGAAGCCCAGGAGCTTCCCCCCGTGCACACCGAAGGCGCACTTCTCCGGGTTGAGCTTCAACCCATACGCGCGGAGGTTGCGGAAGGTTTCTGCTAGGTCATCGACGTGGGCAGGTGTGCGGAGACTTTTGACGATCGCGTCGTCGACGTAGACTTCGACGTTGCGAATGATTTGGTCCTTGAAGACCAGCGTCATGAGCCGCTGGCAGGTCGCTCCAGCGTTCTTCAGCCCGAAGGGCATGTGGACGTAGCAGAAGGTTCCGAGGGTAGTTATGAAACTCATCTTTTCCTCGTCCCCTTCCGCCATCCGGACTTGGTGATAGCCCGAGTATGCGTCCAGGAAGCTCATCAACTCGCACCCCGCGGTAGAGTCGACCAATTGGTCAATCCGCTGGAGCGGGAAGTTATCCTTGGGGCAGGCGCGGTTGAGGTCGGTGAAGTCCACGCACATCCGTCACTTGCCGTTCCACTTCTTCACGAGGACGGGGTTCGCGAGCCACTCGGGGTGCAAGACCTCCCGAATGAACCCCGCCTCTCGGAGTCGGGCAATCTCTACCTTGATCGCCTCCTGGCGTTCAAGGGAGAGTTTTCTCAGCTTCTGGTTGATTGGGGGGTGGCCGGGGGTCACCGCGAGCTTGTGCTCGATGACATCCCGGGCAACTCCCCGCATGTCGGAGGGCTTCCACGCAAAAACATCAGAGTTTTCGCGCAGGAAGGTCGCGAGTTGCTCTGTGTGCTCCTCGGGGAGCTCCACCCTGATTCTGATGGTTTTGTCCCTGTCGTCCGGGGACAGCGGGATCTTCCGGAGGCCCCCTTCCGGACGCGGCTTGGGGAGGGGCCTCCCAGAAGGTATCACGGCGACGTCTGACTCCGGGAGATGAGCCTTCCCCCCCCCCCAGGCCTTGATGATGTTGACGCTCCCGATCGTTGCAGCGGCACGCTCGTATAGAGCGCGAGCCACGTCTTGGTCTCCCTGGACGGTGATCACGCCGTGAGGCCCGGGGATCTTCACACACAGGTAGTTTTGGTGGATGGCCTCTCCCAGGCGATTGATCGTGGTCCTCCCCATGATCGCGTTGAAGGAGGAGGGGAGATCTATCACATCAAACCGGACCATCTCAGTCCGGTAGTTTTCTGAGGTGCCGAACGTCATGGGGAGATCCACCTTCCCCACGGGGTGGATCGCCTTCCCCGGGACGAATCCTTGCAAGGGCCCCGCTGCGGGCTTCAAGAGCTTCTCATCCACCTGCATCTCCTTGAAGGCTTTCAGGTAGAGGACATCTGCGGAGCTCCCGCTATCCACGAGGATGCAGGCCAGGTGGCAGTTGTAGATGGTGGCGGAGACGATGAGTGCGTCGTCAAGGGGGAAGCGAACCCCGCGCGCGTCTTCCGCCGTGAAGGTGAGGGGGACGTCCGACCACTTGGGTGGTGGAGATGTGTGCAGCACCCCCACCACCTTTACTTCACGCGCGTACTCCTTACGCTGACGTTTGGAGTCCCGCCCGGAAGCGGACCCTCCTATGATGATGTTGACACGCCTCTAGGAATTTTGGAAGGGGAGAGTTTCTGACGGCTCCCCCTCCTGCGTTCGTCCCTGCTGTCCCCCCGCGGGAGCAGGAAGGGCCGGTAAAGCTGGCTGAGGGGGCAAGGAGGCCGGAGTCCCCCCCCTGCCCATGCTGGTCGAGGAACGCGGCGAACTGCTGCAACAATTGGTGACATTCCCGGGTGGCATGGGTACTGGACCTGTGGAAGGTGCACCATGGTCCTTCCTTGCTTCCCCCCGCGGGGGCGTCTCGACCGCGGGATGACTGTCCTCCCCCACGGCCTTTCGGCTTGGGGAAGGGTCGATTGCCCCTCGGGACGTCGCGCGAACCGCCTCCGCCCTCGAGGATGAAAGTGTCCTGAGGCCCTGGCTCGTTACGACCCCCCTGCTTAGGGCGTTTGAGGGGGTCCCTGGCCCCCCGGTCAGCGGGGGCGGGAGCCCCCTGGTTCTTCTTCCAGAGATCGTCCTCCTCCGCCCGAGCATACTTCTCAAGTACATTGAAGAGCTTGTCGGCGGAGGAGGGGCAGCTTCGGGGAGCCTCCGGAGGAGCTCTCCCAGGAGGATCCTGCTCTTGCACACCTCGATGACCGTGGAGTCTGGGACGTGAGCCACTTTGCTCTTGACTTGAGCGAAGCGCTTGATGAAGCTGCGGATGGTCTCCCCCGTCCTCTGCCGGACGGTGTACAGCTGCGAAGAATCCAGGGGACGTACGTAGTTCCCCTGGAAGTTCGCGCAGAACTCGCGCTTGAGCTGCGCGAAGGACTTGATGGAGCCGGCCTTCAAATTGTGGAACCAGAAGCGGGCGATCCCAGTGAGGTAGAGGGGGAAGATGTTGCATTGCACCGTCTCGTCCCCCCCAGCCGCCGAGATGGTCGTGGAATACACCTGCACAAATTCATAACGGTCGGCCTCACCGTTGTAATGCTCGATGTGCGGCGGGCGGTAAGGCCGCGGCCATCGGATGCACCGGAGTCTGCGGCACAGCGGCTGGTTAGCCCCCTGCACTTCTCGAGGAGAGTCACGGTCGCTGTCCCCATTAACAGGGGACGCACGCTCGTTGTCGGAGTCGGGAAGTGGCCTAAGAGGTCCGCCGGCATGACGATAACGACGCTTCTCTTCCGGGCCGAGGCTGAGTTCCAAGACGTCCGGGCTCTCCCCCGGAGAGGTTGGTTCTTCTGCGGGTCTCTTCCCCCGGCCAGGGCGGGAGCGAAGCTCTCCGCGTCCGCGACCTAGGGGAAGTTCTTCCCCAGACTTAGCCGTACGCATTCGCTCGACCTCCTCCCAGGAGAAACGGACCTGGTCCGCCGGAGGCACCCTCGGGGGCGGCCCCGGGGGAGGGGGGAGCTCATGCACTGTAGCTATTGGCCCGGAAGTTATCGAGGCCGGCAGGGGGGAGCCCCCTGTGGCGACCTCCGGAACAGGAAAGGGGAAAGCCCCTGTATTACCCGGAACCGGGGAGGGGGCCCCCGCGGCAACGTTCGGAACTGGAAAGGGGGGAACCCCTGTATTACCCGGAAGCAAAGAGGTGGGAACCCCCGCGGCGATGACCGGGACCGGAAAGGGGGAAACCCCTGTATTATCCGGAACCAGCGAAGGGGGAGCCTCCATGGTGACGTCCAGAACCGGGGCGCCGTTGCGGGGGGAGGTCCGTTGCGACATGAGAGCTGCTCTGTCGACCACCCCCGGTGCGGTAAACGCGACCTGTGGGGCGGGACTGGCTCCCGGCGTAGGGAAAACCCCAGGCATGTAATGGGCCCCCGGCCCCAAGAATGGGCCCAGAATAGGGTATCCCCCCGGTGCCGCGAAGGGCCCGGGCATAAAGTAACCCCCCGGCATCAGGAAAGCTCCGAGGGGATGGCCCACCGGGGGAGGATACCCCCCGGTGGGGTCGTACGGGGCAACCAGGCCTCCGGAGACCGGGGGGGCCACCGGGTAACCCATAAACGGGGGCATAGCCCCCGGGTATGGGTACTGCGGGTATGCAGGGGTAGGTGGCCGTGCCAAGATGCGGAGCAACTCATCCATAAAGCGCTGGGCACGGAGTTGGCCCTCCACTAAAGCCTCAAGCAAGGCGTCCCGGGGAGCCGGGGGAGCCGTCGAGGGGAGACTTGTCTCGGCCGAGGCTACAGCGGTCACCGGGACTGACCCGAAGGTCGAACCACCTAAATTAAGAGGGAAGGTGGGAGGTGGTACCTGGGTCTGGCCTCCTCCGGGCGGAAGCGCCGGGACGGTCATGTCCCAGACGGGTGGCACCGGATCACCGGGACCGGCGTCACCGGGAAGGACGCAGGCCCTCGTTCTTGGGGGAGCCATGGCATCTCGTCACGAGTCCCCACGGTCGGCGCCAACTGTCGTGGTATTGCGAATACTCCGGCAGGTTTTGTGGACGATCCTAGCGAAGAAAATATGACGCGGGCTAACAGGATGACCGGTCCTCCCCCGTCAAGCAAGCACAGCAAATGACACAAGGGTTTATACAGGTTAGGGTCCCGGTGGGGGCCCTAGTCTTGTCGGCGTGCTCCCGACCGGAGTCAGCTGGGGGAGCTCTCTCGGGGAGAGATGGCTCCGGAGCACACCTGTGAGATTGTCTATTCTAAGTAATAATGAGCAATTGTGATCCGTTTGAGACCTAGCCTTGGTTTTCGCACTAGGCTCGCCCAGATTCTAATATGCGGAATAACGGATCTTATACCCGAAACCCAAAGTAATTGCACAACTCTTTATTTCAAAGAGGGCATTACACATCGAACGTTAGGCACACTTGCCTACGTCGAAGGAACTATAAGTGTCTAAAACTCAAATAAGTTCTATGACTCTTCGATGATCTAAACTAGACCTATTACAAGGTATTTATAGTCCAATCGTATGAGTACGTATCAGACTTAGTAATCCTAAACGTTTTAGACTCATATAACTAACTTAACTAATCCTAAACAGATAAGCTTAGTTATATATATAGGATTACAATTACGAACAGGGAACGAATTTCTTTTCCTGGTCATGAACCAATCCATGGTCGCGAAACCTTTCCGAACACGGTTAAGGTCGCAAAGCCGTATGCGATCAGGACTTGGTCGCGAGTCTGTATGCGATCAGGACTTGGTCGCGAATCTGTATGCGATCAGGACTTGGAGATCCTGCCGGATCATGACTCCCTTGTTGAGAAGGAGCCAACCCCCGTTGCGACCTCTCGATCAAACTGGAGATGTGGAAATTGGGTTTGTCCATCTTCTTTGGTGTACCACTTTGCCGCACGTGCTCGTTGATCTTTCCGACCGATTCGAAAAGTCTCCTTGGTGCCACTACGGGTGGTAGTCACCTTCTTTTCCAGAATCACATCTTCACGTAGGGGTTCGCCTCGTTGATAGACCAAGTCTTCAACAAATGGTACTATGGTATCTGGCTCATCATCCAACATTGAAGGCTCGAAGAGTTTGAGGTGCTCAACATTGACAACTGAGTAAATATCCATGTATGGAGGTAACTCAAGCTGACAAGCATTATTACCCACTTTCCGCAAATCCGAAAAGGACCATAACGAATGGGTTTGAGTTTCTTACCTTCACCTTTAAGTCTCTCCTTACTCAAATGTAACCATACCATATCACCTTCTTGAAATTGCGCATCAACTCGGTGCCGATCATGTCGCGCCTTGTACTTGAGTTGAGCTTTCAGCAAGTTCTGTTCAACCTCACGATAGAGTCGTTGAATACCTTCCAGGAACTTTTGTGCTCGATCCTGATCAGATGCTTCCTTGCTGTTCTGTGCTGAGGTAGGGATCACAAACACCATATCGAATGGACTCTGTGGGAGAAATCCTAAACAGACCTCAAACGGCGACTTTCCAGTCGACCCATGCACTGCTCGATTAAAAGCAAACTGTAGGTATGGTATGCTTTCATCCCAGGTCTTCGGGTGCTTCAAGTTATATCCTCTCAAGAGATGAACGACTGTGCGATTAACCACCTCGGTTTGACCATCAGTTTGCGGATGAAAAGCAGTACTCCTCTTTAGCTTGGTGTCCATCATCGTCCAGAGCGATCGCCAAAAGTGACTAAGGAACCGGGTATCGCGATCAGACACAATAGAAGTCGGCAGTTCGAAGTGTGTCCAAACGTGTTGAAAGAATACCCGAGCTGCCTCTTCTCCCGTGATAAACTTCCGACAAGGTATAAGAACAATCATTTTGGAGAACCGATCAACGACCACGAATAGATAGTCGTTGCCACGTCGGGTCTTAGGCAATCCTCCCAAGAAATCCATGGATATGCTCTCCCATGGTCGTGATGGAACTGGCAAAGGAGTGTACAAACCTAATTTTCGGTTTGCCGGTTTCGAGATGCTGCAGAGACCGCAGCCTCGAACAAACCTAGCCACATCTTGCTGCATACGTGGCCAGAACACATGTCGGTGAAGATTTTGCAACATCTTTGTAACCCCAAAGTGACCAGCTACCTTCGATGTGTGCGCTTCTCACATCCATTGAGTTCGAGGTGCTCCACGAGGTATGCAAAGTAAATTGCCCTTGTACAAGAGTCCTTCTCGACGAACGAACTCTGTAGGGTTCCCTGTTTCGACCTCAGTCAGTGCTGTTTGAAAATCAGGGTCTTCACTGTACATAGTGACATAGTCATCATGACATGATGGCTCGATCTGCATGAACGCTGATAAACAGAGGGTTGTAACTGGTGGTCGCGACAACATATCCGCCAATTTGTTGTGTACGCCCTTCTTGTACTTAATCACCAGATTAAACTGCTGCAGATACGACATCCACTTCATGTGCCGAGCTTGCTGTAGCTTGGACTGAGTTTGCAAATATTGCAATGGTTGATGGTCGGTGTGGACAACCGTCTCTTTCCCCAAGACATAACACCGCCAATGTTTCATGGCCTGATGCAGTGCGCATAACTCCTTATCATAAGTCGGGTAGTTCTTCTGAGCTCCCTGAAATAACTCGGAGTGATATGCCACTGGTCGACCTTCTTGCATGAGCACTGCGCCCATCGCATAACCTGAGGCATCGGTTTCTAGCTCGAACGGTTTCTGGAGATTCGGCAAAGCTAACACAGGCACCTCGCTGATCTTCCTTTTCAGCAAGAGAAACGTGTCCTCATGTTTTCCTGTCCACTCGAACTTCCGATCGATCCTAGTTAATGCATGCAATGGAGAAGCCATAATCGAGAAGTGTCGGATGAACTTCCGAAGGTATTGGCATGCTCCCACAAAACTACGCACATCTGTAACTGTTCGCGGTCGCGGCCATTCGCGAATCACTTTGACCTTGTCCGGGTCGATTTGCAATGTACCGTTGCCGATTATGAATCCGAGGTAAAGTAGAGTTTGCTGACCGAACTCGCACTTCTTACGGTTGAGGCGAAGTCGATGTTGCCAAAGCTATTCGAACACCTTTTCGACATGAATGAGGTGCTCATCCCACGAACGACTATAAACCAATATGTCATCGAGATACACGATCACAAAGTCGTCGATGAACGGTCTCAATACGTCATTCATAAGACGCATGAAAGTTTCCGGGGCGTTGCAGAGACCAAACGGCATGACCAGCCATTCGAACAGACCTTGCCGTGTTTTGAACGCGGTCTTCCATGTATCCTCCTCTCAGATGCTGACTTGATGATATCCTGACTTAAGATCCAATTTGGAGAAGACAACAGCATGCTTCAATTGGTCTAGCAGGTCATCAATACGAGGAAGGGGGTACCGGTTCTTGATGGTGATCTTGTTCAGTGCTCGATAGTCGATGCACATACGCCAAGTCCCATTTTTCTTTGGTACTAACACCACAGGAGATCCACAAGGTGAACTACTCGGTTGAATGACACCGTTGTTCAGCAACTCACCAAGTTGTCTCTTGATCTCTTCATTCTCCAATACTGAGTTGCAATACATACTCAGATTGGGCAGTGTCGCATCGGACACAAGCTGAATTTCGTGCTCGACTGGACGTTTTGCCGGACTACCCTGGGTAGTCTCGAACAGATCACTATATTTCTCCAGCAGTCCCGACAAACGACCAGAATCCTCTCGGCACGCCAGCGACAATGCTGGTCGAGTACCCTCACTTTGTCCAATGGGTCGAATCATGACAAGCACATACTTGTGGCATGCATTAACAATTCGTTTGGCTTGATTTGCGGTAATCAAGTTCGAAGTGTTGACGTGGATGTCTTTACTGATCACGAACTTAACTCCGTCTTTGGTGAGGTCGTACTCTTGCGCTCGCCGATGGAAATGAGCGTCTCGATCATACAAATACGGACTCCCAAATATCACCTGACAGATATCAATAGGGACAACATCACATTGCACCTCATCGATATATCGTGCAGAGATTGCAAATTTCAACACACACACTGACTCGTAATCTGTTGAGTCACGTCGGATGTAAACCAACCCAGTGTGTATGGTCGCGGGTGTGTGGTTGTCTTCAAACCAAGTCGCCGAACCAGTCCAGCGGAGACTAGATTCTTCTGACTTCCTGGATCGAATATCGCTGCGACCACTTCGTGCTTCACCTGGATGTCGATGGTGAACAAGTCCTCCGTTGGGTGATAGTCGTTCGGTGGATCGGAACCCTTCTCCTTCGGCATTGCCATCAGAGACAAGGTCGTATCCGCCTCATTAACCGAATTCACTCGGACAACTTCTTCGTCGGGTGAAGTCGCAGTAGCCGTGGCTGTTCTTTTCCCTGGTCCGTTTTTCTTTGGTCGAAGTTCAGGATGAAGCTTGTAACATTTGTCCTTGGTATGCCCTGCGACTTGACAATTATCGCAAAAGGCACCCGTGCCCGATTTTGAAGCGTTCTTCTTCGGACTCGGCTTTTTCTTTGTCGAGGTCGCATTTTTCTTCGTTCTTTTGTCGCTGCGGGATTTATTCTTCTTCTCGATCGCCATAGCAGTTGTGCTCGCGGTCGCGATGTCTTGGACACCGAACAGACTTAGCTCAGTACTGATCGATTTCTGAAGTCCAGATGTGTACTTCCGAAATACCTGAGGGTCGGATAGTGAGATGCCAATGACCATTGCTTGTCGCCAAAACTCTGTTGTATAGTCTTGGACGGTCTGGTCGCGCCGTTGGTACAATCTGTGCCAACGCTCCCATCTCTCCTCAAGGTAACCCATCGGATAGAATTCTTGTCGCAGAAGTCGTTTGAATTGACCCCACGCAAGGTCGTCAGCTTCACCACTGGCGACAAGGGCCTTCCACCATGTCTTGGCGTGGTCCTTCATCTTCAAAGGTGCAAATTTGACCTTTTGAGCGCTACTGAACCCTTTCAGGTCAAAGTAGGTCTCAAGTTGATCGATCCAAGAATCCAGCTTCTCGGCATCGATCACCCCATCATATATGGGTATATCAATCTTAGCGTCGACCTTAAAAGATCCGACAGCTAAGGGGGTGTTGGCGAGGTCGTCGGTCTTGTGGTTGCCTTCGTCTTCATCTTCGTCTACCCTGCGTAAGTCTTCACCAGTCTTCGCACCTATACCCTTCCTTACTTCAGGAGGTACAATCATGGCCTGCTGCTTAATCCAAGCAAGCACGGTTTCCATGTCGGTGGAGAGCTTAGCCACTTGTTCGACTAGGTTAGCTTGAACGGAGGTATCGCCAGACACGTCGGATGACGCGGCTGTAGGAACCGTCAATTGATCGCCTGGAGTTTCGCCGGAGGTTTTGTAACCCTGGCGAGTCTTTACCATCCACAGGATAGGAAAGTTGCTCTGATACCAACTTGATCCGTTTGAGACCTAGCCTTGGTTTTCGCACTAGGCTGCCCAGATTCTAATATGCGGAATAACGGATCTTATACCCGAAACCCAAAGTAATTTCACAACTCTTTATTTCAAAGAGGGCTTTACACATCGAACGTTAGGCACACTTGCCTACGTCGAAGGAACTATAAGTGTCTAAAACTCAAATAAGTTCTATGACTCTTCGATGATCTAAACTAGACCTATTACAAGGTATTTATAGTCCAATCGTATGAGTACGTATCAGACTTAGTAATCCTAAACGTTTTAGACTCATATAACTAACTTAACTAATCCTAAACAGATAAGCTTAGTTATATATATAGGATTACAATTCCGAACAGGGAACGAATTCCTTTTCCTGGTCGCAAACCAATCCATGGTCGCGAAACCTTTCCGAACACGGTTAAGGTCGCAAAGCCGTATGCGATCAGGACTTGGTCGCGAGTCTGTATGCAATCAGGACTTGGTCGCGAATCTGTATGCGATCAGGACTTGGAGATCCTCCCGGATCAAATTGTCCCCTACATGAGGTGTTACAAGGGCTTATATAGCCCCAAAAGAAGCAAAAAGACTAAACTACCCCGCCTGCTACAGTTGGATCGGAGGGTAGCAACGTCCTTCTCCCGGCCAAGTGCCTCGGATGCTTGACAGGTGTCCGCTGATTCCCGAGGCGCTTCTCGCGTAACCCGCACGTGAACCGGGACCGAGGACTCTTGTCTCCGGAAGGATGGCAATGCCCGGGACAAGCCACTGGGGGCCTGGTCCCCGGGCTAATGGCGGCGCACGGGACAGGCACTGGGGGCCTTGTCCCCAGGCGAAAGGCGCAGCTTCTTACCTGGACTTAGTCTCGCGGAGATTCCCCCAACAAGGTCGAAAAAGGAAACAAAACAGTACAAACTGATAGTCAGCATCCAAAATCACAGCTCGACAAAAATCACGGATAAAAATTTGCTAACCGTTTGTGGTCGTATATGGAAACTGACACATTATGCTGACAATCAGCATCGACCACAAAAATGATCAGTTAAAACAAATTTTTAAAACAACCAACTTGAGGTCGAAACTCATGCTGACAGTCAGCATAAGCAAAAAGAAAAATTGGCTCAAAAAACATGCTCTCTGGATAAATGTTAGTTTAACAAACTGACATTCAGACTGACTATCAGCATTATATGATGACTGTCAACTTGAATAAAAACAGCCATAACTATTTATTAAGAGATCCGATTGAAGTGTTTGATAGCTCGATTGAAAGATATTTTGAAGGGCTATATTTTGGTCAACAGAAGGAAAACCCAAATCTGTCTAGATCTTTCTATAAAATACAAAGACACTTCTGCTATCAAAAACTCATCTGAAAAACCAAATCTTTTGAACACAAATCCAACCGAAAAGAATGAATGTAGTGACCTAAAAGTTTCTCAGTTTATGTTGGAAATGTAGAGAGGACTTACAACCCCTCTTTATAGAACGGCTAAAACTAAAAACAAATTTTTAAACTGATCAACCTCCAAACACTAAGATCGGTAAAAAAATAAAACTGTTGGAAATGTAGAGAGGACTTACAACCCCTCTTTATAGAACGGCTAAAACTAAAAACAAATTTCTAAACTGATCAACCTCCAAACACTAAGATCGTAAAAAATAAAACTCATTTTATCTTAAGTCTTTTGTAGCTTCATTCTTGGCGACATTGCGCTTGCGACCATAGCTCGCGACCTTGGACTTGCAACCTCGGACGACACTGCGACCTTGTGCTTTCGACCTCGGCTCGTGACCTTGTGCTTGCGACTTGCAGATCCTCCGGATAGCTTAGGTCTATGCGGCTTTCTTCTTGCCGACCTTGTGCTTGCGACTTTGGCAATACTGCGACCTTAGGTAAAATAGCTCTTAGGTCTCTGCATACAGATAGCTCAAAGACATAATTAGATCCAAAACACTTAATATCATCAATAATCAAAATCAACAATAATAGGGGTCTAGATGCAACAGTGGTCTCCTCCTCCTGCGGCCACATCCTCCTCCCGAATCCACGCCACCTCCCCGCCGCCGCCTCCTCTCGCGTCCACGTCTGAATAACATTTGAATTCGATCCGAATGAAATAAAAATCCGATTCGAATTCGAATTTAATAACTTTCCTATTCATATCCGAATCCGAGTATATTCGAATTTGTATTCGAATTCGATTAAAGTTAATAGGATTTGGATTTGATATGACCACTATCTGACTGAATCTGATCCGATTACACCCATACAAGCTGGTGACTGAAGTGGCATGTGCCTTGATGCCATGTCAGCCCGCATACGCTGTCATGTGTACAGTCACTGACCCAATCAGTGAGTGAAGATCAGTTGCTGCCAGTCCAGCTACTGAAGGCTAGTTTTGCAAAAAAAAAATTCTCCAGGCCATTTTTGAAATTTCTTTTATTAATGTGTTATTTTTTAAAAAAAATTCCATACTTGCATGACGTACTGTGGCGATTGGCGCGGCATGGAACTAGGATTGGCTCAAGTGTGCAAACTGCACTGTCGTGGTTCGGGCCGTGACTAGCTAATATGGTGTAACATCCTGAGTTTTGGGGTGAAAAGTTTCTTTCTTAAAAGTCATGCATATGTCTCTTCTAGATCAGCCAAATCAGCTCCAGCTTTATTCTGTTCTAGCCCTAAAATCTCCAAAATCTATCCTGTGACCCCAAATCAAGATCTGACTTTCCAGATTTGATCTATCAGTTATCGTAAACCTAAAAGCCTTCAGAACCCAGATTCAATTCTATCCCTAACTTCCAGATTTATCAACTCCTTTCTGTTTTCGAACACAGAAATATCTTATATTACCTAAATACCCTAAGTTTCAGAAATTCAGATTTAATCAAAATCTTAGCCAAGATCAGACCCGATTATTCTTGGATTATGATCAAGGGTATGCCAATGCCTTAATCCAAAAAGTTGGCAGCCAGATTTTATCATCTAGACTCTTTTCGCAAATCAGTCCAAGAGTATCATAGATCAGTCCTTTTTCCAGATTTTCCAGAAGCCTGAAAAGGCAAAATGTTGCAAATCATCTCCAAATTCAAATCTGATTCAGGGAACACCTCCCAAATGCTTTTCAACACAAATTCTTCTTTTATGAGTATCTCAAAATCAAACCCTAAATCCCAGAATTCGAGATCAATAAGATTCAGACTTATTTTACCCTAATTTACTCTGTTTTCAGTTCATATCGAAAATCATCCAAATGTCTCAAATTTTATCTTCTATTTATGCCAAGTCATCTGTTGAATCAAGTCTATCAAATCAGTGCAATCAATCTCAGATTTAACCTTCCAAATCATCAGATTTACATTTCAGTCCAAATCAAGAATTGGAAATTGCAAATCAGCCCTAATTCGACCAGGCAGCTGCTGAGTTCACGACCAGAGCTCGCCGTGGTTTCCTTGCGCCGTGCACGCTCGTCGCCGGCCAAGTTTCGCCTACATTTGTGCTCGTGCATGTGTGCTCTTGCTGTGCGCACGTGTCTGCGTCTCGGCCATCGCCGTGGCAATGTCGTGGCAGCGCCGACGACCAACATTGCTCCCGTGCGCGACCAACAGCAGCTTTTGTCAGCATCTTCTTGCCACGTTGCTTACTTTGCCAGCCCTTGTCGCCACCGCCTTGCACCGCCCGACATTGATGAGTCCTGATGAAACAACCGCTTTGCATCGCCTGTGCGCCGTCGCGTCACCGCTCGCTGTTGTTGCATCTGCGCATGGCAAATCAAATCACTGATGCCAATTCCCTTGCTGCTATCTCCTTGCAAGCATCGCCCTCTGGTCTATATAAGCAGCCAACACTTGAGCAATCTCCTCATCACCAGAACTTAACCAAATTTCCAAATCTTTCTGTTTCAGTCATCTTCTCCGACGAGCCGTCGAGGAGGCTCACGGTGCCAGCTTCACCCACTGCACCTCTCACCAAATTAACAGCATCAGTGAGTTCCCCTTATCTCCCTCACCGTGCTGTACCATCTAATTGGATTTCCTTGCATCCTATCGCCGATGATCGCCGGAAATTCCCGATTGCCCTGTTTTGGCAATGCAGGCCAAATTACTTCGAATCAGCTCTCAATTCTGTGGAAGAAATTGATCAGTGATCTCTAATAAACAAGCCTGTACATCCAGATCCCCAGATTGAACTTCAATCGAAGCTTTTCCCCAATTTTGAGTTTCTCCAGTCGCAGGCGATCGTCGCCAGGCCACACCGGCCATCCTCCGACCAAATTGACCATCCCAGTAGCATCCCTATGCTTTCCTCATACTCCCTGAGCTTGGAATTGAGTTCAAACCTCCTACAGCAAAACCCCCAAATCCCATGTCTTCTTCTCCGGCGCCGTTCACCGGAAACCTATTCCCGGCCGTTTCAGCTTCATCCACTTTGTCCTTCAGGTGTGCTTCAACCTCCTGAGCATATTTGTCTTCTAGCCCGATCTCTGAAACTGTCCAGATTTCAAGTTATAGCCATGCCAAGATTTTGTCCAGTGGCTTCACTGTGCCGTGTCGCCACCACACTTCTTCACTGATTTTCATCATCTTCCAGCCATTTTCAGCTTTGGATCCTGTTGAATGATTTGTTCCTGTTATCAATGCCTACCTCCCAGAAAAAATGGTGCATCATTTGGAGCCCTAGATCAAAAGTTATGCCAAGCCCTAGTTTCTGGCCATGTAAGATTCAATGCCAGACTATGTCAGTCAGTGGCATTAGCCCTTTTCACTTCCTTCCAGATGTGAATTTTGAGCATAACCTTGTCCCTTAGATTCCTGAGGTTGTGATCTACAATTTCTCCTTCTATCACAACTTGATTTGAGCCCTTGAAATGAATTTTATGCTAAACCCTAATTTTTGACACTGTCCTAGTGCATGCCAGCCAATGGCATTGGCCTTGTTTACCCACTTCTAGTTGTGCATTTTGAAAGCCACTTTGTCCACTGAATTTGTAGAGTTATGATCTACACTTTCTTCTACTACCCCAACTTGAGATAAGCTCTCTAGCTTTCCTTGAAGCTATGTCAGAGCTTTGACCCGAATGTCAATCTGCTGACATTCGCTGTTTTTGATCAAACCAACCACAAAACTGATGTTCTTATTGTAACCTTGAGATCCTAAGAGCATCTAACACCCATCCTTAGCCAATTCCTTGAAACCCTAGACTCTCAACTCAGTTCAGCTTGCAATCTCAATTATCTCCAATATCGTTCAGTCACTCTTGTAAAGCATATCTGCATATAGATCATAAATCATTTTAATATATTAAGTAATATTTGTGTATTTGTTTGTCGCCGAGCAGAACCAGAAACCAAGTTCGAGGACTTCGCTGTTGATCCGTCATCAACTGCTGTTTCTTACGACGCGGAAGGCAAATCATATCCTTGGCCATCTTGAACCTATATTTAAAATGTTGCTATAACATAACCTTGAATATAGATAATATTGCATGAGAAAGATTGAAAATGGTTGATTTATGAATTGGCAGTACTAGACTGGTTATTTGTGAAATGTGAAATAAACAAATTTTGAGCCATGAACTATTATATATGTATATATTTATATTCATGAAATAAAACCCCTAGCCGTGACCAGAAAATGGTATGGAGGGCGGTAGCACTGGAGGTGCTAAACTGCGAAGGAATGCAGGCACTGAAGGTGCAGGGTTGTGGATGGTCTGGTCACTGGCATATAAGGACTAGAACCTTGTGTTGTGCGTCTAGTGGCGTGAACAACGTGCTAACCGCAAGCCTGGTATGGGACAAGCCTGAACAAGTACTTATGTGGATCGCACATGAACCCCTGCATGAGTTGTGTAATGATGCATGAATGACATAAGGGACGGTTCCCACACTATCACTGAAGATGATCTGATATTTGTCCCAGCAATGGGAAAATGAGAAGGGGTGGAGGTTATGATACAGCCTACCACAATTGTGGTTCGCGGAGATCCACAGGATCAGGGGTGAAATGTGAGTGATACATAACAAAAGTTCTTGTTATTTCCACCTTGCCGCTCACAGTATGAAGTGAGTCAGGGGTCCAATCATTTTGTTATGATAGGAAAGGCTTGAAAGTGGAATATCTTGCGGGTAAATTGGTATCTCTCTGCAGAGTTAAAAACGTATTCGAATACTCCGAGCTCCGGGTTTTATAGGAGTGCTGCGGTGGATTAAATCCACGGGGTGTGACACAAGTATTATTTTCTAAATAAAATGTGTTAAATCAAGATTACCCAAATGACATGTGTTGTCATGATAAGGAGTGCTGCCGTGGGCTGTCGTGTGTCGACGTGTCGCGGTAGTGCTATAATCTAGTGAACATGAATGATGATGTTATATTATGAAAAGTGCTGCCATGAGATGAGGTATAAAAGTAAAATATTATTTTACAAACATCCATAATTCTTGACTAGTCTAGGTTCATATCATCAATACTATATGTATCTACTCTTACCTATGACTTGCTGAGTATGTAAGTGCTCACCCTTGCAACCTACAAATCAGTAGATGGAGCGTTCAATGATCAAGATGAAGGCATGGAGAACTTCTTGGATCCAGAAGGAGGAGAGTCAATCCCGTCATTGCCCTGATGTGTTGTTCTGCCGTCCACTTCTCTTTGTGGGTGGGTCACCTATCTTCTGCTGTGTAGATGTTATTTTGCTAAACCATGTATGCTGCGAAGGCATTGTAATCTTCTTATGTAATATCAAGGCCAGCAGGCCACACTGCTTAACTATTTTGTAAGTTACTCTATTGCAATGTGAATATACTCCTGTGCTTGACTTATCCTGGGAAGTCAAGGGTATGTGTATACTATGCATATATGGGACTAGCTGCAGCGAGCTAGGTCTCTACAGGAGTAGTCGTAGTCCCAGTTTTGGGGCGCGACATATGGTGGGCCATTTTTGCAAATTACACAAAATGTGGGTTAATTCTATAACTATGTTTTAAGTGGATTATTCAAAAATAAATTCATAGCAAAAGTTGTTCAACAATGTTGTATCACCGTGCACAAATTTGTATTCTCTGTCTTTAAAAATAAAAAATATCTTTCTATTTAGGTTCATAGATCAAAAGTGGATGATAACTTCAAAATTTCTAGCATGATGATTAATCATCCTAATTTATCTTCTATGCAATCTAACCATTGAAATTCTAGTTGAAATAAAAAAGAAAACGTTTCTACTCGTAGGCAAAGAAAAAAAACAAGTGGATCAATTCCAATTTCCATTCATACTTGCACAGCGCCGCATTGACACATTACCATTTCAGGTTAAAGACGATCCGGCCACATCTATCGTACATAAAACAACCAGCAAAACTACGACGCCTCAAATTAATTGACATGAACAAGAAAGAAAGAGAAAGGAATCAAACCATCAAATCATAAATGGCCAGCTCACCATATGGCTTGTATTACTAAAATTATACGCTGGGAGAATGTACAATATCCACAATCATGCTATCTGCCCTCTATACAGCAACTTTGGTGTGAGATTACAACAGAAACATCCCAAAGGCTTTACTCTCAGTATGGGAGAAAGAAGTACAACAACAAAAATGAAAAATAAAAGAATTTCTACCTTTGGGATCAAGACACAGCGCATGCTAACAAAAGTCAAGCTTGACAAAATGGTATAGAAACAGCACTTGTCATTGATCATTCAACTAGATTCATCACTGCTCTTTCCTTTGGCGCGCAACATGTCTCCAAAGCCACCCCTCATTATTCGACCAAACCTTGTGTTCTCTTGCTGAGATTGTGGACTTTGCGGCAAGGCTGTGACAGGTTCATGTGGCTCTCCGCTCTCTTTCTTCCCTAGGAGGCCACTCTCACCAAAGAAACTGCTGACAGATGATGCGATCCCCAGATGAGCACCCATCACCTTGCTGATGCTCTCGAGTGTACCTCCTGACCTTTCCCGGGCTATAACTTCCAATGCTTCCTTGTGTGCAGGGTCTAGCGCATCCAGATCTTTTAACAGGTTCTGTATTGAAGGCAAAAACAGGTCGCGTATACTTGTAGCAGGAAGATCTGCAACGAGAAAATGTTGAAGTTTATTACATATATGCATATATTCATAATTTGACATACATGCATTATTTTCTATATAGTACATACTAGTTATGTCCAATAAATTTTAATCTTCATAATTTAAATGTTAAACTTTGAACCAAACAACTCAAATAAAATATCTTTCAATCATTCCATAGTTTATTACAGAGCATATGTTGTAGGTTTAAGCTCAAAGCTTCAATGACATATTGACATGCTTAAATACTTATTCATACCTATGAAGCACAGATAACTTAGCCTTGGTAGCGTGTCTGACACAGACATGGTTTGAACTCTTGTCCTGGAAGTGTCCAATTATTGTCACTTAAAAAAAAAGAAAGTTAATTTCAGACACGGGCTGGACACACATGGGACACATCTGGACACGCCTGGCCCAAAAACACAGTAGACCCAATAGGACAAGCCCAAGAAGGAAAAAAAAAACCCTACCACTTAGAACCATGCGGCTGTCTTCACCCCAAACAAATCTACACTCTCCAGAACTAGCAGGCACACTCCCGGCACCTTCGTGTTCTCCAACACTTGTCTCCTCCACCCCTACATCCTTTGGCACACTGTAAGCTCTGTCTGGCTTCGTCTCCCCGCCTGCAAGCTTGTCCATACGGTGTATGCCTTATTGTCTCATCTTGTTTCCTCTATTTTTACTTAGATGTTTGCACTAAACGTTGCTGCATCTGGCTCATCTGTGTGCGCTGCAAGCTCGCGTCCAGCTCTCCCTGCCTGCACACTCCCTTCCTTGCCTCATCTTGCTTTTTCTGTTTTTTGGTTTGATTCTTGCACTAAATGTTGCTTTAATTGCTTTAGTTGAAAATCTTAGTAGATGGATACTGGGAATTTATATATATATATATATATATATATATATATAGCCATGTACCCTGTGTCCTTGCTTTTTGAAAACTGCCGTGTCCCAATGTCCATGCCGTGTCGTGTCCATCCGTGCAACTTAGGTTCATGCAGTTTGCATGAAACTACAGCACAGTAAATTAAAATCACATGGCAACCAGTGGGCCGATTGGTGGGCTCTTTTAGTTGAATTTTGAAGCGTCAAAGAGAGAGTGCTAGCTTAAAAGTTACAAGAGCTACAGGAGGTGGTGGTACAGAATAAGAGTGCTATACGAGTGGCATACCAATACCATGTAAGGCAAATGCACAATCAATGCAGGATAAAGCTGCCCTGATGGGTCAGTGGGCCTCGAAGACTTTGATGGGTTGTTACATGCTCTTCAATGGCTGGTATAGCATTTACCAGAATGCACTGTTCCAGCCAGAAAGGCCAGAATTGACCAGAATTTGTTCTGAAATGTAAACAATTATCTTTTGTTCTGGTTTACCTATACATGGAATATTACAGCCATTCCGGCTGGAATGGAATGGAATGGAATGGAATTGACAACCATGCCTACATTTCCTTTGCATTGTGTTTTTCGACATTGATGTGGGATGGGCGGCACACTAGTACTCGGGTACCATTTGGGAAGATCCTGAAAGGGGAGAAAATGCACGGTGCAGCACTGCTGTGCTATCCAGGCTGCTATCATTTCAGGAAAGGCTGAAATTTGGCCAAATGTCAGTCAAGATGTCAGTCTAAATTGGTAGGAATGGTTTAATAATACCAAGTCAAGACCAATTCGACCACAAAAGTTGCATTTGCCAAGTTTTTCATGAGTTGGGAGTTGGGACTCAGTACAGGTAAAATGAGACCGCCAGGATACAATTCTTTTGATTCAAACTGATGAGACATTGGTGACTGCTAGGTACAAACATACCAGTTATATAGCCAATATGAATGCACCTGTAATTCATAATACCCTGGTATTTTTCACGTTGTAAAGATAGCTAGAGATTTTGAATATAAATTAAAAAAATAAAAACAAGATACTCATATCACCATAAACAAAGATAGGTAAACTCAATTCAAAACTGTGGCATGGATAAGGATGATGTAAGACTACAGTCTTGGGGTGGAAGGCCAACCTGTTGCATCCAAAGCACGCAAAGCTTCACAAAATACATTTGCTCTTTCACGGCGGCGTCCAATATCACTCCCAGGTGGTGGGGCACTCGTCAGTTCAAATATCTTGGTTAAAAGATGTATGCAATGTTAAAGAAAACACAAAAACTAATGGACAAAACGGTGTATGAATATGCAGATAGACCAATCAATCATGCAAAACCGGGTAGAAATGTAAACATTAAATGCAACAAGTAGGATATATTCTCGAAGCCTATCTGTTGTATGTGGCACTGCAACTGCAAGTGCACGAATAACAGAAATAGTAGCTTCATGCGATCCATCTTCAAGAAAAGCATCCATTTGAATACGTATCTTGTCAACAACCTGAAATAGCAGTCACATTAACACACAAGGTATGTACAAGATATCAAGGAAAATAAAGCAGGCTGTTCTGGTACCATGTCATTCTTGGAATGCTGAGCAACTGCTCCAAATGCAACTATACTAGCATATTTTACAGTCAAATTTTGATCGGATCCAAGAGTAATAAGAGCTGGCAATATGTGAGTTGATGCCCCTTTTACATCAGTATAAGGCACCTGTGAGTTAAAAACAAAGAAGATGATGATCAAGAAAAGGGATCATTGATTCCTTCATGTAAGAGTAAACTCACGAGGGCTTTTAGTAGAGCTGCAGCATTGATTTTCAGGTTGGCGTCAGAACTCACAACCATCTCCCATAAAATATTGAAGACAACCACATGGTGCTCCTCAAATATGCTACATGATGATAAGCAGTTAAATACATGAAAACAGAACTAAGTCAACAGCATGATAATATTTGCTGGTGTAGCTTTTCAGTTAGTCAAATATACGAACCAAAGAAACCGAACTGCATCAATGAGCTCAGCAGTGTGATGCATAGAAAAAGAACCATCCTTCGTGTTTAGGATAAGTACTTTTCTCAAATAGTCTTCTAATTGTTGATGACTGGAAGGAGACCCCAAAATACCGGACAACAACAATGGAAGGACACACATGATTGCAAGTTTTTCAGCAATAGCAGTTTTTGGACGCAAGCCTGCATTGCGACCAGTATAAAGGTCTCAAGTAAAATACCAAACTAAACAACAATATTTTTTTTAAATGGGAATATTTAGTTCTATACCACTAAAAGAACACCACTATAACAAAATACTACTGATTGTGAGTATGATATGTGAGGCCTGGACAGACATGTCAATGAGACATCATTGGTATTTTGTTAATTTTGTATCTTTGGCAGTGGCATGTAGCTAAATGTTCCCTTTAAATGTATGGATTCTTACCACGAACTTTGGACTGGATTGACAGAGGGAAAAAGGTAAAATCACCACTATCAATATCACCAGCTGCTACAAGGAATACAGGCAGCATAATGTGCTCCAAGTAATCTTTGCCATAGCGTCCAGATACATCCAAAAGGTGCTAATATTTCCAATGAAATGAATGATCACAATTTATGCTTGAAGATGATAGGATTTGAATGGAGGGTATGGTTTCTGCATGTTACCTTTGTGATTACTGTTCTTAGGTTATCCTCCTTTGTAGGCAACAAGCAGGCAAGCTTGATCAAATCTGGGAGACAATCAGTGTGCATCCACTCAAATGCTGACCACTCCATGTCACCCCTGTTAAGTGCCCCAAAGTGGAAGAAATAAATAAAAAAAAATCAATTTTTGATTGTTTAACAAAATGTAATCCTACAATAATTACTCAGAAAGTAGTAAATGGTCAATATCACAATGGAGAAAACAACTTACGTTGCATACAGCTTTAGGTAAGATTCTGAGAAAAAGTTTTCTGGCGTAGAGTTAGTTGGAGGATCAGCTGAAGAAGTAAATGGGCAGGTCTCTATAGCTTTCTGGTGAATAAAGGGTAGCAACTCAGTCAACATTCGGAGAAGGACATCTATGTTCCAGCGCTCTCGTTCTCCTAAAACACGAAGATGAGAGTCTATTGTACCTTCAACCCCTGAAATAGGTGGGCACCGCTGACACATAACAGGATAATATCAGAACACAAATGGCAATAGATAGATAAGTAAGCTTCCCAAAATTCACAAGCATGCATACCTGTGCAGCAGCCAGGATATGCAACAGTAGCACTCTCAATATCTGACCCAATTTACCTCCCCATCTAACTACTGCAGGAACAAGTTCCCTGAGTGCAACTTCTACAACAGCCCCAGAAGGATCACAGACCAACTGGAACATCAGCTCCTCAACCTACCAAACAAACAGATATTCAGTTGAATTCCAAAAGAGGGTAATATCTTTCATTAGTTTGCAACCCTCCCGCACTGTCAAACCATATGTTCTAGCCTGTCACATAGCTTAACATTTAGCTACTTCTGTGAAGTCATTTTTCTGCTCCATTGTTGATTCCGAGAATTAGTGGACTGACCTTATAATACTTATCCAGGTTAGGAAACATAGGAAGCAGCAATGCCAGATTATGTGTTGCAGCTTCCCTCACAACTGTTGCAGAATCTTCAACAAGTTGTTGCACGATAGACAGGATGAGGGAGTCCCGTATCTCAGGACGAACATACACTGCAAGCTCGCCGCAAGACTGGGCCACAAGCAATCTACGCTCCTCATATTGGTGATTAATCTAGATAGAACCAATTCAATGTGTAAGAACATGTGCTTAGGAGAGCCAAACAATCTATCACAAAATGCATGGTACCTGTTCCCAGCATTGGGGAAGTAACTCAGTTTCTGTCCTCATCTCACCAACATTCTTAGCTAGGTCCACACAAGCCTGGCACCACATAACAAGAAAAACATGTACACAAATAAACAGGAAGAAAACACTTCATGCAATAAGTATTTCTAGAATGCAGCAAGTATTTCTAGAATAAGTCAACAGAAGCAGTACTGAGAAGCCAACAATATGCATCATGCAATAATTGTTAAACCTGTAGAAACATACATCCATTATGATACGTCTCTGTTGTCCATCAGGTCGTTTAATCAGATTAAACAATGTGTGAGTTAAAGAATCCCGCACATCGCTATCTGGATGCCTTTCTATAGCACACATAATCAATGGAAGAAGCTCCTGTGACCACAGAGTATCATGTTACATTAGTTGTGTGTAATTAAGTTAAAGATAGAGGGTAACAAAGGTATCAGATAAACCTCACGATGGTTAATAAGCACATAAGGAACAATCTTAGGCAGAGCATCTGAAACTATCTTGATAGTCTCCAAAGCCTACATGAGTGAATCACAACTTGAGACATGAAAGGTCAAGGGAAATAAATGAACATACTTCATACAGAAAGTAGAAAACTTCAAGCCACTAACCATTGTATCAGATGATTTTTGTTTAGAGGGACTCTCAAGTTTCTCAATAGGAACTCTATCTTCAGATGAACAAACAGATAGACTATCTGAATGCCCCCGGCTAACCAAAGTAGCATTACCAATCATGGAAGCTTGATGCAGATTACCATTGACAGATTTATCTTCCAGTGAAGTATGTGAGCCAGATTTATATTCTGCTGAAGTACCATTACCACCATTATCAGCGGTTGAGCAAGAAACTGGAGCTTCTGAACCTTGGAGACCTTCAGCACCATTACTTTCAATAATTTGATAATCTTTTGAATTGCCTTCAGTTAGGCTGGCTGCTGATACTAACTTATTTGTTATGGAATCAGATCCTTTTATCCTTTCATCTTCATTACTCAAAGATGTTGCTTCTCCCAATGCATTATCAACAGAAAGGGGCTTCAAACCTTCACTATCCCCAACATGCCATCGTTTGCTTGATCGGGCCCCTTCAATGTGCATCTTAAGTGCTGTAATTTCAGCTCTGCTGTCATTCAGCTCCTTCCGCTGAATATCCAGTGACTGTTTCAGGTCTTGAACCTTTTTGATCAATGGACAGGTTTATACAAAGCTCAGAAAAGTCAAAATAACCATCAAGATTATCTCTTAAGGGACTATTACCGTTTTATCCTTCTCTTTTAAATCTTTGTGTGCAGCCTCCAAAGATTTTGTTAAATTAGCAACCTGACTATTAACCAATTCCCTGCTCTTCATCAAGGAGTCCTTTTCAGCACTGAGCCTTTCATTGTTCTTAAGTAGTGTTTCATTTTCTCGAAGAATGGATATTTTTTCCTGAAATACATAAAAAAAATCGATAAATTAAGATAATTTTTTTTTTTTTTTTTTTTTACTTTTGGAGCTTGCAAGGAAAAGCACAATATGAATTGAGATTTGAAATGCTCAAGAAAAAGGTTAAACAAAATACAGTATGAACTTCGTTCCAGACCAAAGATACCAAATGGCAAAAGGTTGCTGCTGATTGAATCTATGCCATTCTATTTAAAATTCCTTGAAATCCACTTAACCAAATGAGGCATCAAGGTGAATTGCTAGTCAAGTCACAGCTTATGCAGAAGGTTCACTTCCGTTGATGTCATTCGAACCACACTTTGTACGTGCAAAACATGAAGGATGTAAGTATGCCTTCACACTTCATAAATGCAATACATGAATGATGTAAGTATGCCTTCAGAATGTATTTTGTACGTCATAACAATGTACAGGTTAACTATTTGTAGGTCATTTCTGAATATCAGCAAACCCCTTGGCTCCAGCTGAAGAAAAGTATTATGCTAGAATGTACTGTAGTATTAATACCAGTCCTTTTGGAATATATTCAGCCAAAGAACCATTACAACATGTAAGCTCAATCATGGTTGACACCTTTGGAGCCGGATCAGATCCTGCCAGTGAGTCGGTACAGGTTTCTGGCTGGATGCCAACAGGAACTTATTCAACATATTACAAAACCATCTTGTTCTTGACAAATCAGTACAGGTCAGGATTACTGACTAGTTACTGCTGAGACTTAAAACCTTGTGCCCAATTAAATGCTTATTCCAAGTGGAAGGGTGATGAAAAATGAAAACAGCTAGCAGCAAGCATCTAATAATGTTGTTCTCTTGTATGGCTACAAATAACACTATAATGCATGGATGCAATTAACAGTAGCCAAATAATAGAAATAATTCAATTAGCAAGTTGTGTTGATAAACACCTCTGCAGCCTCTGTGGTAGATGAAAGGTAGTGATAGTAATAACGACGAAGAGCATCAGCCACACAAGCTGAACTGTTAGGCCAGACATCGAGGTCTTGATCAAAAACCTACAAATTTAGAATGATTTTAAGTTGTATATAGGGAACATATTTTTTAAGTTTTGAGAAACAAGTGAAACAACATAATAAAAGACATGAATGTCTAACTGAAAGTAAACTCCAACACTGATTGGAGTATCTCCAAGATTATTAAAATCGACTACACATGATGCACCTTCAAAGCTCATACATTGATTACAGGTTACCATATGATACACATGCAATTTCAACGAATCTACGTGGTTCATATGACAAGAAATGCACTTATTCATCTCCCCTTATAGCCAGAGATAAAGCATTATTTTAAAAAGAAAGAGATAGGATTCTGTAGTTAGACTCAGTCACTTTCCACTTCTGTCAGGCATAGGTAATCAATTAGTGCAATCAATGCTTCATTTCAGTGAACCACTAAGATGCTCAGCTGCACAATTGATAGTGGACCAAGCTAGGCTACATGACAACCCAACGAGCATCACTGACCAATGTACAAGCAACCTCATGTGGACTAGCAACATAAGCAGAAGCATTTCAGCAAACATATATTTGACTCCAAACCTACTTGACTTGAATCTCAGAAGGTCAATATCCGATCAAGAAAGGTACATATCCTAAACCTCTACAACTCAGTGGTGACATTCAAACAGCCACAAGTACCATTTGAGTAGAGAGGATGGATGAGCAATCAAAATATGTCATGCTAAGAACACAGATCTTAATGCAGTCACAAAACTGGCCTGTTACCTTCCTGCATACTTAGATCACAAATATCCCTGCCTGAACCTCAAGCATCTCCAGCTATACAATCTAGAAAGCAACACAAATTTCTTGCTTGACCAAATCATTACTCAGCAGTGGACTAATACCAACCACACTACAAAAGCAGAGTATAGTACATCAGCCTTAAGTGGTAAGGCCCAACCATTCTGAAGGAGCAGTTGATTTAGCAACTTTTAGTCCTTAGGATACACATAGGACCCCAAGCTGTGACAGCTACAACCGAATTCCATGATAACACAGGGTACTGTTTGACTAGACGCCAGATTTCTCACTAAACACATTATGACAAATCAAATTCTTTAGTACAGTTTAGGGTACTCCTTATTAGGCCTTATTAAGTAAAATTGAATGAATCAAGTCATTGGATTTTCAAGGAGTCCAATAAAAATTCTGTAAATTGGAGAAATGATTTGACACATTAACATCCTGCATACTTCTTGGCATTGGCAACCACATGCTCATCACAACATATAATACTTGGAATATTCCAACTTCAAGATATAGCATCAAACATTCACAATAAAATCATTGTTTTTTTAACAATTAAAACACATGCAATATTAGAAGTTTCAAGAAACACATCACGCTGCTACGGGAAATATAAATGATTAGCCATCAAAAACCTAAGCACATCAAATTCCTGTACACAGTTACAATGCCATGGGGCTGGCTGAAAAGGAAGATTTGTTATATTAGCCAAGAGCAATATTTAGGTGGTAAGAGCCCACATGGATGATCTTTTCAGACTTCAGAGAATGCAACAGCCACCACATATCTCCTGTGGAGGGGATTCCACCATTCAGGATTACAGATGATTCACATCCACTGTTCGCAATGTTAGGCTTTTTAAACATGAACTTCAGAAAGCTTTTTTCTGATAACAATTGAAATCAAAAATTTCAAAGCTTTTAACAAAGCAAAACTGTAGACTCCACTGACTCTGAACGTTAGAGGATATCTTAGGGAAGAAATTCTTTCTTTTTCACAAAAACATCAATAATAAAATCAACACAATTTTTTTTTATAAAAAAATCCAGTTTAATAACTGATGAAATAAAAATAGTTTTCCAATTAGGTGCGACAACTAAAACAAGTCAGAATTTTCAGAAGAATAAAAAGTTAAAATGGATTGGAGGCTGAAAAGGCCTTATGATGATGGATCAATCGATTTTTTAGCAACATTATCACCTACATATGATGAGTGAGATGATGAATATAACAGGTACAATGCGGTTCCAAAATGCCTGAGCACAGCCAAATTTACTAATATTGGGTGAGGTCAGCAGTGACCAAATAAAACTTGGCTGCATAGAATGTTATCATCAGATAATTATAAAGGTGTCATGCCATAGATGCCCAATATTGACCTCACTGTGAAAGGACTAAATTGGTTATTTTCGGTGCCAGCACAGCACTAATCCTATCGCACTACATGACCAACTTGCAGTGTTATTGGTAATCTGTCATGTAAACACATGGAGGCATAATATAACCAATCACAACATGGTCAATATTCATGATTCTATTTTTCCATAGAATTCTCTTGAAAACACTAATAGCAATAGATGATCTAGCAAGCCTCAGGTAGTACATGACAGACACTTCTACCAGGCAGCGTGTCCTGTTTGACAGTGTCTAACAATTATTAGACATCAACACTTCACCAACACTTTGGTTATCAAGTCGGTAATGTGGTTCTATCAACACATAGTGGAGCCACATTGGTTCTATCAAGTCTGCAATGTGGTTCTATCAACATATATTGGAGCCATGTTGGTTCTATCAAGTCGGCAATGTGGTGTCTGTGGTGTGTCTAAGAGAAAACACACCAAGAGAAACTAGAAATCTGGTGGTTCTGATGTTGTGCTTTCTCTAGTTGCTTCAGTTTTACTTTGGTTGTGTTGCTCGCTTATGGTTTTAGCTTATGAAATCAAGCAATTGATCATGCTATGTTCCTCATTTCAAACTTGGATGCTAGATTTATGTCTCCAATATGTGCTACTAAGGTCTAAGCTGAAAAATATGCACAATTTTAATTTTTTTAATGGAATGGCTAAAAAAACATTTTTTTTATCAGTTTTACTTCTACTTTTGATATTTACCAATAAATCTTGATATAATAGCTCTTGATCCAATAAATTTTAGAGTGTTGTATTTTTTTTTTTTAGGTTGTCGAATTTTTTTATTTTAGATTGTCACATTTTCCTATTTTAAGTTATTATATTTTTTTTAGGTTATTGTATTTTCTATTTTAGATTGTCACATTTTCCTATTTTAAGTTGTCGCACTTTCTTATTTTAAGTCGTCCATTTCCTTAAGTTGCATTTTTTCTTAAAAAAATTTTTTGTATGTAAAAGTTGTGAGTATCTTAGCCATGCCTTTTTTTTTAATATATATCCACGTCCTTGAATTAATATTTTTTAAGAAATGTTGTGCTGTCATGCCTATATCATGTTGCATCCATGCCCATGCAACCTAAGTACATTTTCTGTGGTTCAGTAATGTGCCCTCATTTAGTCAATCACTGTGACCAGTTTGGTCATTTTTCCATATCTGAGTCAATAAGACAAAAGTAAAGCCTCAATTTGTTACCTGTGGTCAAATCCCAAGTGGAGACTAGTAAAGAAAACAAACCTAAATGCTTTTTAAAATGATTGAAAATAACACTTTTCAGGTCCATGGCACCAAAACAGCTTAGTTCACTGCTTTTTAACTTATGATTTTTTTTATTACAAGTTTTAGAAAAAGTACGTCTGCAGATCATATAGCAATCTTATTTCACAATTTCAAAATTCATGGGTACGCTAAGAGAAAGATTTCTTGCTCTTGACTCCTGAGCTTAGTATCATAATATCATAATATCAAAATTCCTAATCCGATCGCACAATGCCTCAAAAAAGAAAAAGAAAAATTATCTTGACAGAATGTTGTACACATATAATTGCATTCCTTAATTATAACTAGTTGACTTGATCACCTCATAATTATAACTATTTTAGTTGAGATTATAAATTTTTGTAATGTCACTGAAGAGACCAAGGCCTGTCAACAAGTTCAATGTCTTACAGAACAATCCTTGTCAATCTCTTAATCTCATTATGCATGTTGAGCTTTAGGATTGTATTCACAAATGTTAAAAGCCAAGTTGCATGATCTGCAAGTTGGCAAATCATGACTGTGATCTGAAATCAAGTTCCCCTTGTAATCAACTTTGCCATGACAAATAGTTCAAAGGTACTTGTAGAACATTATGAAATGCCATTATCCAAGAAAGATAGACAAATTGATTAGTTGACTATAGTAATAAAAACACTAACAGAAAAATAACACTCACCTCCTCAATGAAAGTCATTGCTGTGAGTCGATACCCAGCCAAAAGCAAGTATTCTTTCACAGTACAGTTCAGATCTTTACGTTCATTATCCTTTAGTGGGCCTAATGATGAAAATTTGACATCCCTTTTATCCTGCTGGCTTCTAGATCCTTCACATGTAGAACCATCTGAACGAGGCCCTATATGAAGAATGAATCATGTCAAACAAATAAATTCATTGGATATCCCTGTCTAGAAAAGAATGTATTGTTGCCAAACAAACACTACAATAGGATATGATTGCGCAGAGGGAGTTAAATTATTTGCTTCAAGGATGCCTATGTTGGGCAACTACTTTATCTGCTTTTGAACCTAATTAATAAAGTAAAACAGTACAAAGTATAATACGTACGCCCTAGTAGGTTGAATATCGTGCAAGGATTTCTACTCCAGCACCAGTACCAGTAGCATGAC
Organism: Pharus latifolius; assembly: GCA_019359835.1. NCBI lineage: Eukaryota > Viridiplantae > Streptophyta > Magnoliopsida > Poales > Poaceae > Pharus > Pharus latifolius. Next base: position 40,092,275 of record CM033325.1, read on the forward strand.
AGGTTGATAGCAGTGGATCACCACTATACAGTTATTAGCAAAAACTCAAGCCGTGCCTTATTAGCTGGTGTGTGTGTGTTCTGATCACAGGCCCATACCAGTAAATCATACAATACAACAGTGCAGCAGCAAATAAGAAACACTTCGATGTTGTATGTGTCAGTCATGCTTAATGAATAGTGTAACTACCACTAAGAAGTAGAATACTGATGGTGTCAAAAACTAGCTAATAAGCTATGCTACTGACTTTCAGAGTATTCTCCGCCAATTATACGTATGTTGTCACTGTTCCTATTGAACTAGGCACCTTGCTGGCTAACTTTGACTTAAATAAAATATAACAGAGATTCTGCCATTTAGATTCCACCAAAATAAGTCGTATCTAGAGTTGCTCAATCAAAACAGTTTCACAGTGGGCATTCCGATAAAGAACCTAGTAGGTTTCAACCAAGTATTTGCCACTATTATGAACAGATTCACCAAAGTTAGCTCAAATTCCGTTCCACCCAATCAAATTGAATAATTAATTACCATCTTTGCTGCAGATACCTCCAGCACAAGGCACACAAAATGACACTCAGCCTTCTATTTTCTTTGCATATCAGCATTCTCATTTCCTCCCCACTATAACTTCTGTCCAACAGGCAAAACTCATTTTGACAATATAAATTATATGAGTAGCAGCAGATGCATTATCCATGGCTATCAAGCCAATGCACAAAACAGACAGCAAACCTTAATCCTATAAATTTTATTCAACTTTACTATCTTCTAAATTTGTGCATTCTTAGTATCTTGAATCACATCTTCAAAAAAAAAAAAGAACAAGTAACAATGATCTGTCATCTGTTGATTTCATTAGCATATTCTCACAGAATAGCTCCATAATTACAAGAGCTATAGGACATGAAATGCCTATCTGACAATATGTACAAAACAGGCAGATTCATTCAGCAGTACAACATGAAAAGCCATAAGAAAATAAACTATCATGTATCTCACCATCCATTATTTCTAAGGATACAAACCATTCGAGTCATCAGGAGATGATTCCTTTTGTTTCTGTAACTCAAGCTTCAGCCTTGCAAGATCCTCTTGGGCCAATCGGAGGTCATACTCAGTAAGCACTAATTTTTCTTCTGCTGCTATTTTGCCTTCTAGCAAACTCTGTGGATCAGAACCTGTCAGCAACATAGACATGATTCATCTCAAACACTGCATGCCATGTATGCAGATAAGCTTGCCAAACACTGTGAGCCAAAAAAATTAGAATATCGGATTATATCAAGCCTACAGCTTAGCCTTCATCTAAGGATACCTGACAGAATGCTTCAGCACATGTATCACTTGATTCATATGGCACACATGGATATTATCTATCCTCTATATGTATGAAATAGCAACTGCCTGAAATCAGATTTGATCCAAAGACAACAACGCCTACATTTTTGTTCTCGAGATTACATGATTCAAATCAAGAAAAGAAGTTAAATGCATCCATCAAAAAAGAAAAAAAACCTGAAGATGCACTAGCTTTCACCACTTCAAAGTTCATAAAGGATGGAATAAGAATAGCTATATCTAACTTTTCTTTCAATAGTCTCAGTGTACTTTAGATGTACCTGTACTTATGCAAATTAATGTCCCACTTCAGTCATGTCCTGCATTTACGAAATGTCCATAAAAACAACAGAGCGAAAGGGGAAGAAGTGCTTGGGTAAGTGGGGCCCACATGTCATATTCACAGTTACAAGCACGAAGAGAAGCACAATTTTCCATCGCCAGTGCAGATGGGTACAATCACAAGCACCAAATAAGCACCGGCGATGACCCGAACCTTTGGAATCAGGGCCTCCGAGTAGTGGCACCCACATGCCGAGACTACAGGGAGCCGACCGAAGCAGACGGGGATCTCGGAGGAGCACCACCGAGCAAGCGGGGGACGAGGTCGGGTGTGGGGCCCACACGTCACGAACACACGGAGATCCAAAGAGGGAAGAAAGTGATGGGGGGTACGTAGGAGCATAGTTAGGCAGGGAGATGGATAGTTACCAGGTGGGGAGGAAGAGGCGCGGGAGAGGAGGTCGGGGGGGAAGAGGGAGGGGTCGGAGAAGAAGGAGCGGAGGCGGAGGGCGTGGGCGTGGCGGCCGTCCTCCTGCAGCTCCTGCAGCAGCTCCAGCGCAGTCAGGTGGTACCTCTCCTCCAGCAGAAAGTTCACCACGCAGTTGCACAGCGACGCCCACCTCTCGTCTCCCCCACCACCCCCACCCGCCGCCGCGTCCATCATCCCAGCTCGGTCCCTCGGAGTCAGATCTGCCGGCCGCGAGTGGAGCGGGAGGGGGACAACCACCCGTGCCGCATATATTAGGCCAACCGGTGGATCGAGATGGGAGGGGGGGGGGGGAATGGAGGACGAAGCGTCCGGGGAAGGACGGATCCAGATCGCGTTCCCGAGGGCGGGAGTGGACAGCTAAGGTGTCTGAGGTGGAGGATGCGGTCCCGCGTGGCAGCCTTCCTGCTGGCTCTATGGAAGAGAAATTTTATTTGAATAACCCGAAAAAGAAAAAATTGTGAACATAACTCACAATTGCGGTTTTTTAAGCACTCAACACATCAACAGGATCGAAACCGCGACAAAAGACTTGTTACGGCTCTGACCCACGAAGACAAGTCAACTCAAGTCTATCACGTATCAAAGTAACTACAAATCATTGCTCACCTCTTTATTACCCCACCCATTATCTAGCTAATCTCCTCCCTCATTTTTTCTTCTATGTCTCCCTCATAGCAGTGATAATTGTAGAATCGAGAATGCCGACTAGAGGAGGGTGAATAGAAAGTTTTTAAAAATTCTTTTCAACTAAACAATTTTTTCAAGACATTTAGGATAGCCTAGATTTTGCAAAGGGTTTACAAACAATCTAACATCTAATTGCAATTAATCAATATAGAATACACAATACAATATGCAACAAGATTAATTTAAACAATTTGTGTCAAGGTAAATATGAATTGAGTAAGAGAGAAACAATTGGCACAATGATTTTTACCGAGGTCTCGAAGACTCACCCGGTCTCCCTTACTCCTAGTTGAAGCACTCACGTATGAGTCTGCTTTTATATCCACGAAGGATATCTTCACTCGGGTTGCTCCTTCTCCACTCCGGAGAGGCGAACACTAATACCTTTCACAAGCTCTTACCGGCCTCTCCGACAAACTTCAATGGAGAGATCGCGACTCTCCTTCACCGACCGTCTAGGCGAAGGCGATCACCAAGAGTAACAAGTCGAATTCTTTCACTTGAATGAATGACGTGCTAGAAACTCAAATGATGCAAATGAATGCCCACACACTAGCACTAGCTTACAAATAATAGATGAAGTGCACTAAGCACTCTTAGCCTCTCACAAATGCTTCTCCTCTAATTCACTCAAGAATTTTGGCTCAAATCTAGCCTCTAGATGCAAGAGATTGAATGCAATGAACTTGATTAGCTTATACACAGTGTTTTCAACTTCTTGAGCACACTCAAATGAAGGCCAAACCGAGGTATATATAGGCCCCTCAAAGAAACTAGCCGTTTGTTAGAAACTGAGCCAATTTGTACTAATCAGACATTGTCCAGCCATGCCGGACAGTGTCCGGCCAGTGAAAGTCAATATGACCATTGCAAACGTGTCAGTTACCGTTGGGCTACTTTTGTGAAGGCCGAACAAATGATCTTTTGTCCGAACAAAAAACCCGGACAGATGCATTTGTCTCTGGTTCATGTTTCAATTGAGCCTCAAAGCAATTTCTACAAGCCAGACAATGTCCGGCTTGTCCTGGACAAAACCCCCCCGGACAGATTTATATGTCTCTGATTCTCAAATAAAACTCTCAAGTTTTATACAGGCCGGACAATATTTGGCCTTCCCCAGACAAAAGCTCTGGACAAATCCATATGTCTATGTTTACGTTTTGCAAAAGCCACTAGAGTTTTGTACTAGCCGGACAATGTCCGGCCTGTGCAAACCGAAAACAGAACCTTACCAATTTTACTCTAAACTCAATTTTAGGGTATTTGGAAAAGCAATTCTTCTGTTTTCTCGCGGATATGTCTACTGACACTCAGCAAAGACCACGACCCAGTTTGATTTAAGAACATAAAGCTACTGGTCGAATATCCGATCGAAAGCAGGTGGTCAAGTGGATTTGGTCGAGCGTACGCAATCGAACTAAAAATTGGTACGACCAGTTTGAACTCCTACGACCACGACCAGCTCCAAACAAAGATATGATCAGAATGTGCAAATACGACCACGACCAGCTCTAGTAATGAAACAGATTGTTTTAGCTGGCGACCACGACTAAGTACAGTTTTCAAAATATTATCTTTAATGCAAACAATTACACTTTGATTTTCTTAGCAAAGCAAGAGGTGATTAAACACTAGTGCAAGATGATATAAATGCATTTGAGCTTTCACACAAAATAGACTCAAGCTACTAGTTTTCGACCTCTCTTAATAGTACGGTTAAACTAGTAAAAAGAAGTCCTATCAAGTCGATCTATCTCCAAACACCGAGACCAATAAAATCCTAAGAAAATGATCCTTAATCTTGGATCTTACCTTCGGTGAAGCTTGATCTCGTGAAGCTTGACCTCGTGAAGCTTGATCTCGCTAAGCTTGACCTCGCTCAAGATGACTCATATCGACATCATCCTTCATACACCCTTGCTTGCTTTCATCTCGCAATAGACCTTGACTACAATACATACGCTCAATGAACAACGTTAGTTTCATAGTTAGGTTGTCATTAATCACCAAAGAAATTACTCCACAAAGGAGTTAACTCAATAATTTCTCTTTTTGTGTTTAATGACAGAACCATTTTCAACAAACCACAAATGAGTAAGAGATGAATCATACAATCATATAGATTCATATATGATAAGAAATACGCACACGATATATATTACTCATGTCATGAAAGTGATAAGCATAAGCTTGATGCAAGCACAGATGACAAATATGATGAGCTCCCCCTCAACACATGCATCAATCTTAAACCACGACAAGGGAGACATCAACTTTGCACAACATAGATAACTAATATTATGAGTTCCCCCTCAACATATGCATCGATATTAAACCATACAAAGGGAGACATCAACTTCAGGATTTAACACATGACATTTCACTTAACAATTAGCACAAGCATAGATAAATGATATGAAGAGCTCCCCCTCAACATATGCATTGATACTTAACCTCAACAAGCAGTCATCAACATCTATAGGGTTTAACAAATAACATTTCGATATACTTGTGCTAAATCAGGATTTATCCAAATTGACATTGATCATCATAGAGTTTATCCAAATCGTCATTAATTATCATAGGATTTATCCAAATCGTCATTAATCATCAAAACTTAGATCCAACAATCTCCCCCTTTTTGATGATTGATGACAACAATCTTCATAAATCCCAAAATAGATTCTTCAGCTCCCCCTTAATATATGCAATAATATTTCGGAATTGAGCAAAGCATTTAAACAATTAAGGCAAGAGATATGTATGACAATTAAGCACAAGTTCAATCAATTCAACCTTTCAAAATATCAACTATCTTAATTATCTCTTCCAAATATCAATGATCTCAAATAACAATCTCCAATATCTCATCTCTCCCAAATATCAATGATTTCTAATATCAATATCAAATATCTCTCCCATCCAAATATCAACTATTTCAAATATCTCTCCCCTAAAACTCTCTCCCCAAATATCAAGTGTCAACTATCTCAAATCTCTCTCCCCCTTTGTCATCAAGCACAAAGAGATCTCAAGAAGATTTGCAAGTAATTTTGAAAATATTCTCAAGGTATGGAGAGGAAATCAAGACAATCAACATACAATGGATATATCGATGACATTTAATCCATTTCTAATAATTCAAAATCTAGATGCATCTAATAGTTTGGTGTGAAAATATCCACTAGATGCATGTTTGTCATAACATGATTGTTCTCTATATCTCTTTATGCTACAAAGTCTCTTATACAGTGATGTTGAATATCGATATGCTCTATCCAAGAGTTCTGAATCAAATTGTTTACTATCTTTACGGCATTTTCATTTTCACATATGAGTGGCATCTTTTCGAAAGCAATTCTATGATCCAACAAGTTTTGTTTCATCCATAAAAATTAAACACAATAACCACCGGATGTATTTTTCAATATGATCTTGTAACCCACATAATCCGAATCCAAGTAATCAAGTAATTCAAGGTTTGTATTTTTTGGATATCAATGACCTATCCTAGGATGGCATTTCAAATACCTAAGGAGTCTTGTAATGGCAATCAGTTGACATTCCTTAGAAGATGATCGAGATTTAGCTTACAAGTAATCACTAAATATGATGTTGGGCCAAAATCCGTTAATATAAAGCAAACTACCAATCATAGATTGACAGAGTTTAGAATTAACCGCTTTTTCATTTTCGTCCATGTCGAGATGTCCATTTATAGCCATGAGAGTTGCAATATCTTCATCATCTTCCATCTCGAGGCTCTTGAGCAAATACTTCACATGCTTGATTTCACTCATGAATGTTCAGTTCTTGAGTTGCTTGATTTGTCGTGCAAGGAAGTAACTTATTTGCATCTCGATTTCCCTAAGCATCATCTCAAAAAAAATCTTGATGGAATGGTTCATTAGTAGAAACGAATGTTATGTCATCAATATGCATTTGACACAAAAGAAAAACAATGTCTCGATTTATTTTGTGAAAGAGATTGTGCCAACCTTCCAATTTTTAAAACTTTTGATGTAAGAAAAGTTTTGAAGTGTTCAAATCAAACTTGATGGGATACAATAGTCAATCTTCACAAAAATTTTCCTTTCTTTTGGCATTAATCACCAAAACCATATAAATGAGAGATATGCCAAAATGAGGTTTGATGAAAATAATTTTAGGTCACAAAGTTGGGAGAAAAGTATATGACCTGATGGAGAGTTGAAATTTCCAAAAGAAAACTCAAATTTCGAATTCATTCAAACATGCTCCAAATTCATGAAAATCTTATTTATTTTGATATGCAAATCACAATCAAAAGCCTTCCAAGACCCCATTATAAGAACCATGTGTGGCTTCGCGTGCGTTATCTGCACAATTATCCTCTTGATGGTTACCTTACCTGGGAGTTATGACATTTATGGGTAAATAAAGGCTCACAGTATCCAAAGGTCGTGGTCAAATGAGCATGACCGTTAGGTATGGTATGGTCATAACCGATCAGTATGGTTGAATGTACATAACCATCTGGTCTGGTCGAATAACCATCTAACTATTGGACCTTCAGTTTGTGGTCAGTAGATGCATTCTCAACTAGTCCTTTATTTAGAGGATGTCTCCAGTTTTTGGTTTACCGACAAGGTAAATAGTGCTCATTTGGTTGTGTACTAGCTACGACCTCATCTCTACGATCAGAGTGGTCATAGGTAACAAAGTCCTTTCGACTACGAATTCTTTGGAAGATTTAATGTCAAGATTATAAGAATTAGTGATCGTACTTATAGGATGAACCTCTGTAGGGGTCGAATGAAGTTTAGAATATCTTAAACTTTCTCATTATCTCTTCCTGAAATGTCTTATGAGCCTAGGAAGGACATTCATTTGTTTCTCTCTTCAGGGTCATGTTAGACCAGTAAAAGGTATATACAAATCACCGTTAGCTAGCCCCCAAATTTGAAATGAGGATTTAGAATTTAGGATTTATAGGAAGAAAACATAAGAAACTAATTGCAAAACTTGAGATCGAGATCGAAGAGGAATTATAACTTCCAGTTTAGGTCATCCCTAACCCTAAAAGTGAATTACTCGCTAAATCCATAAAATACATAAATAATAAGAAATAAATGAAAACTTACTTGATTGCATCAGAGAATTAGGTCTGCCGTCCTTTTCAGCTTACAAAAGGGAAAACTAGAATAAAATAGAGAAGGGGGCTCTTCTAAATCTAACTTATAAAATCTGAAATAAAACTAAAAATAGTATTTAAAAGCATACTAAATTGAGCCAAAAGCTTCTGTATTTATAATACAATAAGTTAATGTGTCCAAACGAAACTCTCGGCATATAGGCGACGGAATCCGGCTTGAAACTACACCTAGCACCAGGCCCTGGCATGGGCCATGCCCTAGGCCGAGCATTGTCTGTGCCATAGGTTGTGTTGGGCTCTACCAGGGGTCTCCTGGGCCCTTTTTGTCTAGTTTTCGTGTTTTTCATTGAAACTAATCCAAACGAACTCGAGATGCTCCCAAATTTTGTAGGCATGATCCCTGGAACATAACGAACACAATTGTAAAAGTGAATTGTAAAAATGATACAAAAAGTTACATGAAATGTTGCATCAAAAGAGTTTTCAGCATGTTAATTTTCACTAGCAAACCTAGGGTAAAAATGCTCCAAGTTAAGCCCTTATCAAATTCCCCCAAGCTAGCATCTTGCTTGTCCTCAAGCAAAATATAAGAGTGAAGGTTTCAAAAATTGGAATGGCCAGGTGTCGACGATTGGGACAATATCCCAAGCCGAACTTACATGAATTTAATTTGTTTAATAGAGGGACCGTATCAATCAATCACCAAGAATATCACCGTAAATATGGAACAAGACATGCTATTTATACAAGTTCAGACCCTCGTAGTCTGAGTAACAGCGTTACTCCTGTTGGATTCTCACTATCAGAATAATGGATTACAAGGTATATAAAATTTGTATTGTCTCTCAATCAATCGATCTGTCCTCCACTGTCTAACTCTCAGCCCTTTTTATAGTTTGTCAAAAGGTGTTAATTGCTTCATCTGAGAGACACTCGGCGATTGCCAGCGGTTGCTATACAGTGGTTGTAAGTGGTTACTGTCTGCCAGTTATGATGTGCGGTTATGGATAACTGCACATTCATCCTCATCATGTCGACGGTTATCTTGTCAATAAATAGAAATTCATATTATCCTGGGAATAATGGATCATAATGGTCAGAGAGCGGTTATGGTTGACCAAGCATGCATGATAGCCTAACCGCATAACCCTTAGACCGTGGTTGGTAAGATAAGTCTCGACCAAAACTTCCTTTCTTGATGTGAAGACAGTTCCAGGCTTAATATTTGTCTTAATTCACTAACATGGTAAAGATGAAGAAACCACTATTAGTTTCCTCGTGAAGAGGGTTAAAGATAACTCTCTTATTAGATGGTCGCTGATGAGGATTAGTACCGAGTCCTTTGTCTACGACTTTCTGTGATCGCGAGAGACCATGGAGAGAGATCCAAGTCCTTTGTTTATGCCTTTCCGTGATTGCAAGAGACCACGAAAGAGAGATCCAAGTTATTTGTCTATGCCTTTCCCAGCTCGCAGAAGACCACAGAAAGAGGACCAAGCTATTCGGCCATGCCTTTCCATGGTCACATGAGATCACGGAGAGAGATCTTGGATAGTCCAAGTTATTCTGGACATAACCTTGCCCATTTTGTCAATTAGACACAAGGGCCCGTCACGAAAAATTATTACTGGTGACTTTAATAGATTGTGGCCGCAGTCTTCTGTGGTCGCAATCATTTGTAATCTTACTATGCGCAACCTCTCTGGTCGCGGAGATAGATGCTCGCGGTCACCTTGGTTTTGGAGATATAATCCTCAATTTGTAGTCGCAGTCTATGCGCAACCACGGAACAAAAGAGTTATTAGAACTGGAAACACCTCTAAATGAAGAAGGTTTGGTCGAGACTTGCCGACCATGGTCCAAGAGTTATACGGTTACATGATAATCGCACTCTAACCAATATTCCCAGGGTAATAGTCTCTTCATTGACAGGATAAGGATAAGTATGCAGTTATTCATAACCACACACTAGAACTGGCAAAACAGCAACTACATCTCTGAACCGGCGAACAGCAATTGCTTACAACCATTGTGCAGTTATCGGCAAAGCATCCTTTCGGTCAAGAAACTGGCGTCCTCTTCAACAAGTATAAAAAGGAGGTTAGGGCTTGAAGAAAGGGGGATCAATCCATGAAGTATAGGACAATACTAGAGGATTAGACTTGTTAATACACACTTTGTAATTTCATTATTCATATAGTGAGAATATAACAGGAGTAGGGCTATTACTCAGACTACGACAGCCCAAACCTGTATAAATATAGTGTGTTCTTACATGCATAGTTACAATGATTTCTATTTGGTGATTGTTATCCCTGGTAAACAAATTAATTCGTGTAAGTTCGGCTTGGGATCTTGTCCCAATCGTCGACAGCTGGTGCTGTCCGTGGGGAACGACAAAGTATTTTCTTCTTCGCCAAAGTTAACTGTCTCTATGGATCCTTTACCCTGCGCATATGACTCTGAGAATGACTTCGATCTCACCGACTACGTCGATGTCATGGATGAAGACAACATTCCCATGGAAGAGACCGATACCATTTTCGAGCCCTGTGCTGAGGAGAATTCTTCTCCGGTTTTGGTCACGACCATCGACTAAGATGATGAGGACATCACTTCTTCGGATACACGCACCAACCATAATCCTCCGCTTGTTACACAAAGACCAATAACGCACGACCGAGCCCGATTGTTGTTTTGCCAGGTGAACACATTCCCAAGTTATATATATATGGTTTTGAGAATGGTTTACTATCTAATGATGATAATATTGCACTTAGGAACCATGGAGAGGACTAGAAAGGACGCGAGGACCAGCAAGGAGCCCAAGTCGAGTTGGAGTCCAAGACAGATTCGAGTTGGAGTCCGATTCGGCCATCCAGGAGTAGCCTGCCTTCAAACGACCATAACTCTCTCAAACAAAGTCCGATTGAGACGTTCTTATAGTCCACGGAGAAGCCCACGACGAGATCTTTCCAATGGATCTAGCCACACATTGAAATTCCTTCTAGATCGTCAGAAATTAACAAAACAACTTTCGACCAGATTCTGATTGGGCCAAGTCGGTGCTGCGACACCTTGTTTCGGGCCTTCGGCCCATGTATTCCCTAGTAGGTCGTGAGAAACCCTAGCCATGCCGCCTCTTCATATACTCAATAGCCATCACTGTTTATTTTTGGATTTTGCTTAGATTATTCTGCCATTGCAGTTTCGCCGAACTCGGTTTGTGAAATCCCAACTTGTGAGCTTAATACAATTCGCAATTCAGTTGCTTCTTCTTTGTTCTTGCTTGTGTTCTCGATTTGCAGCAGGAACAAGCCTTCGTGGCGAGGTCAACTGTGTCTTGGCGTGGTTGATAACCAACGGAGCCATGGTGTAGCGATTGCAGGGGTTCGAATCAGTTCTGATTGGAAGCCGGATCGTCAACGTCGAGTTATCCATCAATCGATTTACCTCTACCTATCGGAAGATCGGGACACCGTTCACATCAGTTGGTATCAGAACGAAGGTTGCCCAATAGGTAACACTGTATCCCCTCTTTGTTTAGATTGATTATGTTCTTCGTCCTAGAGTCTAGAAAATTTGCCCTACAAAAAAAAATTGTTTACCTTGTCCAAACCCTAGTCATTAGCCTTGCATCGTTCTTGTTAGTTTGCATCTTTGAATTTTCATCCATCGTTGTCGAGTGCTGGTTTTTAGTTTTAGTCTTGCATCTCATCGCGGAGTCGAATTGCACGTCGATCTTCTCGTCGTCGCATCCAATTCGAATATGCCACTGTCCAGTTCGTTGTTTTCATCATATCTTCCTCATACAAACTCAAATTTTTGCATTCTTGTACTTTATGGAAACATCAGATCGTGCTCTACAACTTTACCGTTGAGGTCGAAGTCAGATTCGGCTTTCATCTATGAGATATTCAGCTGTTAATGTCAGTGGTGTAGAGTTTGAATCTAATACGACTGTTTCGGTATTTTCATTATAATTCTTTCATTCAAGCTCGGATTGGGATAAACTTATACTTTCTAGAATCGTTGTGAGAAATCCCACGAAAAGTTAGTTGGGGTAATCTTCAAATTCGGCTGTTTTATCATTCTAAAATTTGGGCAAAGTTAGTTGTGTAATCTTCAAACTCTAGTCCAATTCGGATTCAAATTGCTCAATCTGAGACAGCTTCGATAAAATTGCCATATCTTTTGATTCCCAACTCCATTTTTGACATTCTTGTACTTGTTTGAAAGATAAAAAGTTTCTCTACAACTTTTCTGTTGGGTAGATCTTCAGATTCGGAGCTTTTGGAGTGCGAAGTTGCCGAACAACGTTTCTGTTTTGTTGTACAGTTGCAAAATAAAGAGGCAAGTGCATAAAAAAAAACAAAAGCCGCACTATTTATTAAAAAAAAGGAAAAAAATCAAGTGCAAAAAAAAAATCATAGAAGAAAAATATGCGTAGCAAAGAAGAAAATTTTCAGTGGCGCATCTTTGGTTCTAGTCCTTTGTGATTCTAGTTACTTGCTTGAGCTAGATCTGAGTCTAGGCTAGTTCCAGCACTTTGACTATTACTTTGGACTAATTGTCAACTTTGCATTATTGATATTGAATTGTTGTTACACATATATTAGCATTCTGAGCTCCACTTTCTTCCAACTCAGTTACAGGTTTACCTTGCAATCGCCTCACTCACGCTCGTCACGGTATCACGAACCAGCCACGGGTTGCACCCTACTGCGTTGGTAAGAACACTTGTAAGAGAGTGGTAAGACGCTTTGTGAGAGTCCTACTTGCCCCCACGTAGTAGTCATAGGGATAATACTCCTGTGTTTTCTTCTGTTTTCTACTACTAACCATGGCAGGACCGCAAACAAGAGCTCGAGCTGCAGAAGAGGAAGATGAAATCCGCAAGATGTTGGCCAACATCAGTGCAAAACTCAATAAGCACATTGATGACATGGCTCGAACCAACCGTGAGAACCAGACTGCATTTGAGAGGATGGACCGGCGCATCTCCGACCTTGCTACCAGGTTGGACAATATGGAGCAGTAGCGTCCACCTCATGGAGATGAAGAAGAAACGGAGCAAGCTGCCTCCCATGAAGTTGAAGTTGAAGATGCCGACACGGAGGTTGCTGTACAAACTGAGCTCCGCAACACGGCTACCATGCGCCGTGCTGCCCATAATATTCGCCAACAGCAACGAGTGCATCAGAATTGACACGGCATGGAAGGCAACTATTTTCGTGGGAATGATGATCCTTTTGCTAAGGTAAAATTTTCCATCCCATCCTTTTCTGGTGCATATGATGCAGACGCTTACTTAGATTGGGAGATGACTGTTGAACAAAAATTTAATTCCCATCTGGTTCCTGAAATTCATAGAGTTAGGCAAGCCACCAGTGAGTTTAAAGATTTTGCTATCATTTGGTGGAACGAAATAGTGAACCTTGGGGTAGAGCTTGATACTTGGGATAGCTTGAAGAGAGCTATGCGGAATAGATTTGTTCCTCCTTATAAACATGATTTACTTAAGAAATTACAACGCTTGACTCAGGGGAATAAATCTGTAGAGGAATACTACCAAGAGCTGCAAATAGGAATGTTGCATTGTGGAGTAGTAGAGGCTCAGGAGGGAAAGATGGCTCGTTTTTATGGGGGGTTTACGACGTGAAATTCAGGAAATTATTGATTACAAAGTTATAATAATATCAATAGGTTGTTCTAGCTTACTATGTTGGCAGAAAAATAATTGCAGGGACGACACGGACAACCAAGGACAAGAAGCAATTTCGGTGGTACCTTCGCATCAAGGCCGACGTAGGGGCATGCCAAACTAGCCCCATCTTCTTTTCGATCTGCTGCACCTTCAACAAATAGGACACGATCAACAACACCACCTCCACCTCCACGAATTTCTGAGGTGAGCAAAACTTCTAATGTGCAGGCGCCAGCAAATAGTTCTTCATCGGTTGCTTCCACGGGTCGCACGACAGGGATTGTGTGCCACCGCTGCAAGGGCATTGGACATGTCATGAAGGATTGCCCAAGTCAGCGCGCATACATTGCTACTGAGGATGGTGGGTACATTAGTGCAAGTGATGTGGAAGATGAATTAGTTCTTGCAGCTAACCATGCAGGTGATGATGAGTTTGAACATGATGCGGACGGCGATGATGAGGAAACTTTAGTCACTACGGCGACGGATAACTACCAGACCTTTATTGTGCAGCGAGTGTTGAGCACACAAATGGAGCACGCAGAGAGAGCCCAACGCCACAATTTGTTTCTGATGTTCCTTGTTGTCAAGGACCGACGTGTTAGAACCATAATTGATGGTGGGAGTTGCAACAATTTGGTGAGTTTAGATCTGGTCAAAAAGCTTGGCTTGACCACACGTGCACATCCCCATCCATACCATGTTCAGTGGTTCAACAACAACGGTAAAGTAAAGGTAACACAAACTGCAAGACTACAATTTTTCATTGGATAATACCATGATGTTGCTGATTTTGATGTAGTACCTATGCAAGCATGTTCACTTTTATTAGGCCGACCATGGGAATATGATACTGATGCAACTCATCATGGTAGAAGTAACAAATATACTTTTGTGCACAAAGGAAAGAAAATTACTTTACTTCCTATGACACCTTTTGAAATTATGCACTTTGATAGAGAAAGAATTGAAAATGAGAAAACGAAGAATGCTTTGAAATCTGAGAGTAAACAAATAGTGAAAAATGTTGCACCATTTAGCTCTAAGGCTGCTGAAATTAAGTTGAAGAGTGGAGTTCTCCTTGCAACCAAATCTGACCTTGCTGAATTGAAGAGAATGATGTGATGTGCTCTGTGTTGATATGCAAAGATGCTTTGTTTTCACTTGGTGATATATCTAGTACTTTGCCCTCTCCTAGCACTAACCTTTTGCAGGAGTATGAGGACGTTTTTCCCGCTGAGATACCCCCGGGACTGCCACCAATTAGAGGACAAATCCAGAGGAGACAAAGGAAATTCAGCGACAAGTCCAAGAGCATTTGGACCACGGATTTGAAGCCGCACTTGGGAGAGGAAGACGAGCTTGAGCCGAGGATGGCTCCACTTCAAGAGGGGGATGATGATGAGGACATCACTTCTTCGGATACATGCACCAACCATAATCCTCCGCTTGATACACAAGGATCAATAACGCACGATCGAGCCCGATTGTTGTTTTGCCAGGTGAACACATTCCCAAGTTATATATATATATGGTTTTGAGAATGGTTTACTACCTAATGATGATAATATTGCACTTAGGAACCATAGAGAGGACCAGCAAGGACACGAGGACCAGCAAGGAGCCCAAGTCGAGTTGGAGTCCAAGACGGATTCGAGTTGGAGTCCGGTTCGGCCATCCAGGAGCAGCCTGCCTTCAAACGACCATAACTCCCTCATACAAAGTCCGAATGGGACGTTCTTATAGTCCACGGAGAAGCCCACGACGAGATCTTTCCAATGGATCTAGCCCCATATCGAAATTACTTCTGGATCGCCAGAAATTAATAAATTAATTTCGACCAGATTCTGGGCCAAGTCGGTGCTGTGACACCTTGTTTCGGGCCTTCGGCCCATGTATTCCCTTGTAGGTCGTGAGAAACCCTAGCCACGCCTCCTCTTCATATACTCAGTAGCAATCACTATTTATTTTTGGATTTTGCTTAGATTATTCTGCCATTGCAGTTTCGCCGAACTCGGTTTGTGAAATCCCAACACATGAGCTTAATACAATTCGCAATTCAGTTGCTTCTTCTTCGTTCTTGCTTGTGTTCTCGATTTGCAGCAGGAACAAGCCTTCGTGGCAAGGTCAACTGTGTCTTGGCATGGTTGATACCAACGGAGCCATGGTGTAGCGATTGCGGGGGTTCGAATCAGTTCTGATTGGAATCCGGATCATCAACGTCGAGTTATCCATCAATCGATTTACCTCTACCTATCGGAAGATCGGGACACTGTTCACATCACAAGAACCTGAGAAAGTAGTTCATTCACATTCTGTTAACCCTACTATATCTGAAGTTGAGTATGTACCGCAATCCATTGCTTTGATCGATGAAGACAATGGGGATCCCGATGCATCCACATCTAATATGGATGATCCCAGTGATCATCGTTCATCTTGTCTGGAAGAGTCTGCTCTAGATAATTTGAATTCCCTCTTGGACTTCGAGTATGACTCGGACAAAGAGGAGATGTTATCCCTATCTATGTGTCGGCTCTAGGGGAAGTCGCAGTACTTTTCGAGGAAACTCTTGAGCAATGGCTCGCCAGGGAGGAAGAAGACCACAAACGGTTGGAAGGCAAAGCTCGTATGCGTTGAGAGGATGAGGTTTGCAAAACGACAAAGGAAACTCTGCGTCTAATGCAACTTTGCCATGACACCGTGAACTTCGGTCCCGGAACATCCTGTCAACGACCTCCTACTGGTCGTAGGCGAGACCAATCACCCCTCACAGATCCGGAGTGTTCCTCGGCGGGTGAGGCAATGGTGGTGAAAACTCCTTTGGCTCCTAGAAGGAGCACTCAGGAGCGCATTCGCGTAATCAAGGAAGCTCTCTGTAACCCTCATGCTGGTCTTACTAACGATGATGGGGTAACTTTTGCAAGAGTTCTTGCAGAAAATCTTGATGGAGGGCCAGGATGATCGACAACCGCGTACCACATATGCTGGTTGCAAAGCTTTCTCGCCAGGACTAAGGGCAGTAGTCTGGCCTGATAAATTCAAGCCAGACATGATCGAGAGTTTCAATAGTACACAGAATCCACCTAAATTTCTCCAAATCTATGTTACTGCTATCCAGGCGGCAGACGGAAATGAGAAAGTAATGGCGAATTATTTGCCAGCGGTCCTTGAAAGTCTGGCACAAACCTGGCTGTTCAACCAGCCAGAAGGATCTATTTACAATTGGAAAATGCTATGTGAACCTTAGCAATTTACAAAACTGTTACGAGAAACCTGGCAAGGAAGATGATCTCCATCATTTATGCCAGATATCGAATGAGACCCTCCGGTAGTTTGTGAAGAGGTTTGTAGGGTTAAGAAATACTATCCCTAACATCTCTGACAATTTGGTGATCAGAGCCTTTAAACATGGCATTCGATATTGAAGATTCACGGAGGATCTCAACATTCACCTGCCAAGATCAGTGTAAGAGATTTTCGACATGGCTAATCGTTATTCTAACACTTCTGAGGCGGTGGAATGGAATAGGATTGTTGATAAGGGTGATTTACCACCACAACCTGGTCTAGGTCCTGAAAGGAAGGATAGTTTTAATAAGAAGCCTAGGCCATCCATGCATGGGCGGGAACTTCAAGAAGTCAAAAAAGGATGGGGCTAGCCAATCCCGAGGGTTGTGAAGATGGATAAGTGGCCACAGGACAAAGGACATCCCAGTGGATGCAACATCGATCACACAGAAAAATAAACTAACCCACAGGGAAGCGAGAAGTGGTGTTCGTTGCATGAGGTTCCAGGACATGACCTCAAGAATTGTTGAAACTTGTTAAAGCGCATGGAGGAATTTTACCAAGGTAAAGCCCCTATGCCTACAATACTGAAAAAAGGATAGCCCGGTTGACGAAGATTCCCTTATGCCTTTCAGTGGTTGAATGGGACTACAAGAAGGAGAGAGCTAAATAACCTTCCTTCCTGTGGGTCGTGAGACATCATAGGAAGAGATAATAAGGAAGTCTAAGATATTCTAGACTTAGCCCAACCTTTACAGATGCTTATCCTGTAATCTCAATAGTTACGATCACAAACCCTTATGATCATAACACTTATCATTAAAAGATTTCATAGTCAAATGGACTCTGTTACCTATGGTCACAATGATCGTAGAGATAAGGTCGTAGCCAACACACGGCCAAACATATACTATTCATCTGTACCTTGTTGGTGAACCCAAACCTGGAAGCACCTTTGAGACAAAGGGCTGGTCAAGAACCCATCTGCCGACCACAGACCAAAGGACCAACGTTTATGTGGTTATATTTATTCGACCATACCCAACGGTTATGTTTATTTGATCATACTCGATGGTTATGTTTATTCGACCACAACCTTTGGATACTGTGACCCTTTATTTCCCCAGAAATGTCATAACTCCCTTTAACCGTCAAGAAGGTAACTGCGCAATTATTCATAAATGTGCAACCACTCATAATCACACATTATGACCAGTGCACGTCCGCCACCCGACAACCCTTTAATTCTGTAACCATCGACCTTTGACAAGCTATAAAAGGAGATAGATTAGACGATGAAAGAAAAAGGAGAAAGAAAAAAGAGAGAAAATATGGGGGCGAGTTGAGGATCAAGAGACTAATAGAAGGATCAATAGAGCTCGATAAAGAATAGGGGAGAACTTTTTAGTCCATTCAAGAACATCTCTATTCTTCTCTGTAATCCTTTACCCTATTAGTGAAATCACAACAAGAGTAGGACTATTACTCAGTCTCCGAGGGCTCGAACTTGTATAATTCCTGTGTCTCCGGTGCATCTATATTTACGGTATTTCCTCTGAGTGATTGTTAGAAGTGCTTCCCTATGTTACTATTAAATCTCGTGTAAGTTCAGCTTGGAATCTTGTTCTAATCGTTGACAGCTGGCGCCCACCATGGGGCCTCGTCAAAGCATTCTTCTTCATCACCTGAGGTTATCATATTAATAGATCATCATGTCTTGTTTGCATGATTCTGAGAATGATTTTAATTTGATCTCGAGGATTGCATCGACATCAACATGGATGATGATACTCTTCTAATGGAGGAAGATGATGTTGCCTTAGAGTCTTGTGCCGAGGAGAATCTTTCCCCAGACTTGGTCATCGACCAGGAACCGGAGCAAGTAATTCACTCATCTTCAGTGAGTTCTGCCACATCCGAAGGTGAGTATGTGCCATAACCCATCACCTTGACTAATGCAGGTGTTGAGGATCTTAATGTTTCAACATCAAAGATGGTTAAATCCAATGATCATCGTGCGTTGGGTCTGGAAGATTCTATTCTAGATAATCTTTATCCTATCTTCGACTTCGAGTGCAACTCAGACGAAGAGGATATGTTTTCTCTATTTGAGGTCTCAGCTCCCCGGGAAGTTGCTGGACTTTTTGAGGAAACTCCTGAGCAATGTCTGCCTAGGGAGGAGGCAGACCTCAAAGGACAAGAGGATGAGGCTCGCGAGCAGTGGGTAGAAGTTCGTAAGGCCATAGAGGAAACTCTGTGCCTTGCACGATTTCGACAAGACACCACTAGTCGTGACCTTGGCCCTGGGACGTCTCGCCAATGACCTTTTGGTGGCCGTAAGCGCGTTCAGACACCACTTACAAATCCAGAATGTTCGCCAACGACTGAGGCGATCATGGCTAGAACACCTTTGGCTCCCCGAAGGAGCACTCAAGATCACATCCATGTGATCGCGGAGGCACTCCGCAACCCTCCTACTGGTTTTACTAATGATGACGGGGTGACATTCACAAGAGTTCTTGCAGAAAACCACGATGAAGTTGCATCAGATGTAACTCCTACTGCATCATTGCGGTTGATAACCTATTTCCAGGAAGGGAGTAGCGATCATCATAACCAGAGGGGGCGTACTCATGCCTGATCGGCATCAGACCATCGTGGCCACAATAAGATCCGGATGACTGATTATTCCTGCGGTCATATTTGTGGTTCGATGCGTTCACGTTTGGGGCCATCACGAGAAGACCCTCATGCCACTTCTTCCCGCGGTCATGTTGATGGTCGTGACGGTCGGTAGCCATAGACTTCTTATGTAGGCTGTAAAGCTTTTTTCCCTAGACTACGAGCAGTGGTCTGGTCTGAGAAGTTTAAACTTGGCATGATCGAACAGTTTGATGGAACCCAAAATCCATCCGAGTTCCTCCATATCTATGTTACTGCCATCCAGGCAGCGGAAGGAAATGAGCGAGTAATGGCCAATTATTTGCCTATAGTCCTTGAAGGTCCAGCCCAGACCTGGCTGTTCAACCAGCCCGAAGGATCGATTTACAATTAGGAAATGTTGTGTGATGCCAGCCTCAACAATTTTTAGAATTGTTATGAGAAGCCCGGTAAGGACGACGATCTTCATTGCCTTCACCAGACTTCGACCGAAACCCTTCAACAATTCGTTAAGAGATTCATGGGAGTAAGAAATATTATTCCCAATATCTCTGACAGTTCGGTTATCAGAGCCTTTAAACATGGCGTTTAATACCGAAGATTTATGGAGGACTTAAACATCCATCCACCACGATTAGTGTCATGATTAGCGTCATAACTTTTCAACATGGCTGATTGATATTCTAATGCAGCTGTGGTTGTGGAATGGAATAAGATGGTGCATAAGGGCGATTTACCCCCTCAACTTGGTCTCAGTGCAGACAAGAAGGATAGTTCTGGCAAGAAGTCTGGGCTATCTGCCGGTGGGAAGAATAAGTGATCGAAGAAAGACAGAATCAGTCAACATCGAGAGGTCGCAAACCTAGAAAAGTGACCACAAAACAAAGGTAACAAAGTTCCATTTAAGATTAGCCAGCCTTCTTTTGGTGGACGCTCTAGCGACCATGTAGGGAAGCGAAATGGCTCATAGGGAAACAAGAAGTGGTGTCTGGTGCATCAAGCTCTAGGACACGACCTCCAGAATTGCCGCAACTAGTTGAGGCGCATGGAGTAATTTTACCAGGGTAAAGCCTTTATGCTTACATTACCAGAAAAAGGGCAACCCAGTGATCACAAAGACACAGACGGAGATGAGGACATGCCATACCACGTACCAAATAATCATGTTAATGTTATTTTTGGTGTCTTCGTCTTATTTCTCTAAGCATCAATTTAAATCTATATGCCGAGAGGTGAATAATGTTGACGTTCCTCTAGGAGAACCTCAATTCCCCTGCTGGTTGGAGACTTCCCTGACCTTCAGCTGGGATGACTACCCCAAAGCACTCTCGCGACCACGGCGACTTCCTTTGGTGATATCGTCCATGATTAGCAATACAAAAGTGGGGCGAGTTCTGATCGATGGAGGAAGTTCTCCCGACCTTCTCCTCATAAGAGCTTTTGATGAGATGCAAATTCCTAGTTCAAGAATTAAACCTGTGGTGCACCCATTTTATGTTCCTGGTCCTTCGATAACTCCTATCGGACAAGTGGTGCTGCCAGTAACACTCGAGGATCCAGAGAATTTTCGAACAGTATTGATTACTTTTGATGTATGTGATTTGGCATATAATGCAATACTTGGTCGGCCTTCGCTTGCCAAATTTATGGTAGCAATGCATTATGCTTATCAGTGAGTTAAGGTACCAAGACCAAAAGGTGCGATCACGGTTAAAGGTAGTCAAAGTACGACCCGTACTTGTGATTGCATATCCCTGGAATGGGTCGATCAGCTTCACCTTCGGGATGACAAGGCTGCAATTAAAGAACCAGAAGCGATCAAGGTAAATCCACAACCAGATGAAAAACTCAAACAAGTCCTTTATTCCCAGACGACCAATTTAGAATTGTTCAGATCGGGTCGGGACTGGATGACAAATAGGAATTTGTGGTCATCACTTTCCTCTGAGCTAATGCAGATGTGTTTGTGTGGAAACCATCAGACATGCCAGGAGTCCCAAGGGAAATGATCGAGTGCAGGCTAGCTATTCAGTCTGGACAGCGACCAATAAAGCAAAAGTTCAGACACTTTGCCGCTGATTGGAGAGAAGCTATTCGTTTGGAATTGGATAAACTCTAGGATGCTGGCTTCATTTGCGAGGTTGACCATCCAGAATGGCTTGCATACCCGATCATGGTCCTGAAATCTAATGGTAAATGGTGCATGTGTGTCGATTACACCAGTCTTAATAGTGCTTGCCTGAAGGATGATTTTCTCCTTCCTCGCATCGATCAGTTGGTCGATTCAATAGTGGGTTGTGAATTGATGAGCTTCCTGGATGCCTACACAGGGTACCATCAAATTAGTATGGCAGAAGTAGATGAACAGAAAACTGCCTTCATCACACCATTTGGCACTTATAGCTACGTGAGTGATGAGGACATCACCAACACAGATACGAACGCCGCTCCGTCCACTCCTCCCACTCCGTCGCCCAAAGACCATGGAGAACATCAAGTCGGCATGAACCCACATGTCAAGCCTTTCAAGCCATCTACACTGAAGGTCCAGCATACCACAACGCTCCAAGACGAGCCCAATAAGAAGCCCAAGTTGTCCACGCTCCAAGACAAGCCCAAGATGAACCCAAGTCATCTGCGAGCCTGATTCGGCCATCCAGGAGCACGCCAACTTCAAACGGACGTCCAGGCCATGTACGGAGTCTGTTTGGGCTGAATGAGCACTTTACGGAGAAGCCCACGGTGCCACCTTTCCAATGGATCTGGCTCCACTGCCAAATTCTGTCTGGATCTCCCGCAATAGATGAAACAATTTGTGGACAGATTGTGTCGGGTGCTGTGTCACCTCTACTTTGGGCCCAAGGCCCGTGTATCCCTAGGGTTACGTGGGGGTGGGTTATCTAGCTGGTGGCCTACCTCTGGCCACCATACTCCTGCTACATATGGCCGCCACCCCCTATCCTTTTGGGTGGGTTTTGCTTAGATTATACTGTTTAGACAGTTTTTGCCATTCATCAGTTTGTGGAACCCCAACTTGTACTCTTCATTGGTAATTGGCAATATTCAGATTGCGTCTACTGTGTTCTTGCTTGTGCTCTCGATTCACATGCAGGGATAAGCCTTATTGGTGAAGTCAACCGTGTCTTGGCTGGGTTGATAACCAACGGAGCCGTGGTGTAGCGATTGCAGGAGTTCGAATCAATTCTGATTGGAAGCCAGATCGTCAACGTCGAGTTCTCCATCAAACGATTTACCTCTACCTATCGGAAGATTGGGACACCGTTCACATCAGTTGGTATCAGAGCGAAGGTTTCCCGATAGGTAACACTGTATCCCCTCTTTGTTTAGATTGATTATGTTTTTTGTCCTAGAGTCCAGAAAATTTGCCCTACAAAAAAAAATTGTTTACCTTGTCCAAACCCTAGCCATTAATATTGCATTGTTCTTGTCAGTTTGCATCTTTGAATTTTTGTTCATCATTGTCGAGTGCTGGTTTTAGTTCTAGTCTTGGTCTGGTTTCCGTTTTGCATCTAGTAGTCGACTCAAAATCCATCTTGTTTCCTCGTTGCGTCCAAATTCCAATCTGCTGCTGTCCAATTCGTTGTTCTTATCATATCTTTCTCATACGAACTCAGAATTTCATGTTCTTGTGCTTTATGGAATCGTAGCAAGAAATCCCACAAAAAGTTAGTTGTGGATATTTTCAAATTCGGCCGTATTTGGAATCTTTAATTTTGGGCAATCCCATCTTGTTTCCTCGTCGCATCCAAATTCCAATCTACTGTTGTCCATTTCGTTGTTTTCATCATATCTTTCTCATACGAACTTGGATTTTCATGTTCTTGTGCTTTCTGGAATTGAAGTGAGAAATCCCACAAAAAGTTAGTTGTGGACATTTACAAATTCGGCCATGTTTGGGATGCTTAATTTTGGGCAATCTCGAGTCCAATTCAGATTCAAATTGTTCAATCTGAGACAGGTTCGGTAAAACTATCATATCTTTTGATTCCCAACTACGTTTTTGATGTTCTTGTACTTGTTGGAAAAATAAAAAGTTCCTCTACAATGTTTTTGTTGGGTAGATCTTCAGATTTGGAGCTTTTGGAGTGCGAAGTTGCCGAACAACTTTTCTGTTTTGTTGTACAGTTGCAAAATAAAGGGGCAAGTGCAAAAAAAAAAAACCCGCACTATTTATTAAAAAAAGGAAATAAAAAAATCAAGTGCAAAAAAAAAATCATAGAAATAAAATATGTGTAGTAAAGAGGAGAATTTTCAATGGCGCTTCTTGGGTTCTAGCCCTTTGTGATTCTAGTTGCTTGCTTGAGCTAGATCTGAGTCTAGGCTAGTTCTAGCACTTTGACTATTACTTTGAACTAATTTTCAACTTTGCATTACTGATATTGAATTGTTACTACACATATATTAGTCTTCCGAGCTCCACTTTCTTTCAACTCAGTTACAGGTTTACCTTGCAATCGCCTCACTCACACTCGTCACGGTATCACGAACTAGCTACCGGTTGTACCCCTACTGCCTTGGTAAGAACACTTGTAAGAGCGTGGTAAGACGCTTGAGAGTGTGTGATTTTCCCCTCCACAACCTAGTAGTTGATAGTGATAATACTCTGGTGTTGTCTTCTATTTTCTACTAACAATGACAGGTGATACATCTGATGGAGACGAGTGTATTACAAAAGGAGAGCTCATGAAACTCCTGGGTGAACAATACAATGCTATTAATGAGCACCTTAATAGCAAGCTTGAAGATACTACAACTATCATGAACAACTTGCGACGAGACATGGCGACACTCACCGATAGCTTGGCCACGCTCACTACACACATTGAAATAATGGAAAAAAATCAGCCACCTAACAACGGTGCTAGACGGGGGAAGTGCACGTTGAAGCACAAGATAATGAGAAGTCCGTTGCAGGAGATGATGATGATGCTCGGAGAGACCGCGATGCCGACGTTGTACTCGCCGCTGCCCAACATGCACGTCAAAAACGCTACTTGAATTACAACCGTCAAGGTATGGAGGTAATAATTTTAATCACCGCAATGGTCGTGTTCATGATGATCCTTTTGCTAAAGTTAAATTTACCATACCATCTTTCTTTGGTGTATATGATGCTGAAGTTTTTCTAGATTGGGAAATGACAGTTGAACAAAAATTTAACTCCCATTTAGTCCTCGAGGTACATAGAGTTAGACAAGCTACTAGTAGTTCAAAGATTTTGCTATCATTTGGTGGAACGAATTAGTTAATTCTGGCTTAGAACCTGATACGTGGGATAGGTTAAAGTGAGCTATGCGTGGTAGATTTATTCCTCCTTCCTATAAACGTGATTTGCGTAAGAAATTGCAGCCTTTGAATCAAGGAAATAAGTCTGTAGATGAGTACTATCAAGAGCTACAAATAGACATGTTGCGTTGTGGAGTAGTTGAGGATGATGAGGATAAGATGGCTCGTTTTTATGGGGGTTTACGGCGTGAAATCCAGGACCTAATTGATTACAAAGAATATGATACCGTCAATAGATTGTTCCATCTTGCTATGTTGGCAGAAAAGAATTGCAGGGAAGGCCGCAAAGGACAAGGAGCAACTTTGGTAGTACATCTACACCGAGCTCGACACCGGGACAAGTCAAATTAGATTCGCCTCTTGTTGTTCGGTCTGCTGCCCCCTCCACGAGTAGGGAGTGTTCAGCAGCACCGCCACCACCGTCGCGTATGCCCGAGGTAAGTAAATCTGCTAGTGTGCAGTTACCAGCGAAGAGTTCATCATTGGTCGCTTCCACGGGTCAAATGAAAGGGATCGTGTGCCACCGTTGCAAGGGACTGGGCCATGTTATGAAGGATTGCCCATGTTAGCAAGCGTACATCGCAATGGCAGACGGTGGGTACATTAATGCTAGTGATGTTGAGGATGAATATGTTCTTGCAGCTAACCTTGCAGGTAATGATGATGATCATGAGACGGACAGCAATGGTGAGGAGATTTTAGGCATCGCTGCCACGGAGAGTTACAGGGCCCTCATTGTGCAGTGAGTATTGAGCACTCAAATGGAGCAAGCGGAGAAGCTACAACGTCATAATTTTTTTCAGATGTTACTCATCGTCAAGGATCAACGTGTTCGTGTCATAATTGATGGTGGAAGCTGCAACAACTTAGTGAGTTTAGATCTGGTCAAGAAGCTTGGCTTGACCACACGTGCGCATCCTCATCCATACCATATCTGATGGTTCAACAACAGTGGTAAGGAGAAGGTAACACAAACTGCAAGAGTGCATTTTTCCATTGGAACATACCACGATTTTGCTGATTTCGACGTAGTGTCTATGCAAGCATGTTCACTTTTATTAGGCCGTCCATGGGAATTTGATATTGATACAACTCATCATGGTAGAAATAATAAATACACTCTTATGCACAAACACTAGTACAGAAATGCAGTCTACTAACCCCTATCTTCTATCGGTTATTAGCGAAACAGCACAAAACCGATAGAAAATGTGCCTCGCGGTCATAAAAGCCCGACGGATGTATTTTCCCTATCGGTTTCTAAGAAACTTACCGATAGAATAAATAGTATGATTTACTCTAGCGGTGATGAACATATTTGCCGTTAGAAGAGATGCATAAGTACTGACGGAAGAATGTTGTGCGCCGATAGGACTGGTAGACTTCAACAACTAGACTTATTCTATCGCTACTGTATGAATACACCGACAGAGTATATTAAAAATTCCTATCGGCAGTGTTGGGGGAATCCCCAGCGGTCCCACGTAGTCCCAAGGTGGCCACGGTGGAACCCGGTGAGACCCGAAGGCATCGGGCCCTTGGTGGGGCCCGGAAGGTCTCCGGGACCCCGGTAACTCCCGGTGAGACCCGGAGGGTCCCCGGGCCCCCGGTGACACCCGGTGACACCCGGGGGGTCTCCGGGACCCCGGTGACTCCCGGTAAGACCCGGAGGGTCCCCGGGCCCCCGGTGACACCCGGAGGGTCTCCGGGACCCCGGTAACTCCCGGTGAGACCCGGAGCGTCCCCGGCCCCCGGTGACACCCGGTGACGCCCGGAGGGTCTCCGGGAACCCGGTAACTCCCGGTGAGACCCGGAGGGTCCCCGGGCCCCCGGTGACACCCGGAGGGTCTCCGGGACCCCGGTGACACCCGGAGGGTCTCTGGGACCCCGGTAACTCCCGGTGAGACCCGGAGCATCCCCGGCCCCCGGTGACACCCGGAGGGTCTCCGGGACCCCGGTAACTCCCGGTGAGACCCGGAGTCCCCGGCCCCCGATGACACCCGGTGACTCCCGGAGGGTCTCCGGGACCCCGGTAACTCCCGGTGACACCCGGAGGGTCCCCGGGACCCCGGTGACACCCGGTGAGGTCCGGAGGTCCCCGGAGCCCCGGAGGGTTCTGGGGAGCCCGGGCCCATGAAGAGCTGTTGTTGACCGTGGGGCCTCTAGGAGGCCCTTGGCGCCACGTGTCAAGCATCCAGGCCGTCCGTCAGGCCAAAGGACGTCTTCGCCCTTCCATCCGACGGTTGCAGCGAGGGCATTTTCGTCTTTTGTATTTCTTAGGGGCTATATATACCCCTCTTGTACCCTTTTCCGGGGATTCGAATTCATTTTCATATAAACACAATTCCTGGCTCTCTTGGAGACCTCTCCCCGAGAGCTCACCTCCCCAGCGGACTCGCGTCTGGAGAGAGCCAACAGGACTAGGGCCCCCACTGGGACCCGAACCTGTATAAACCTCCGTGTCACTTTTTGTGTTGCCCGGCGGGAGGAGACCAGTAACTCGGTCTGCTCGCGCCGCTGTACTCGTGCTGCGCACGTCCGAACCTGCCGGGGTATCCGTAATACCACGACAGTTGGCGCCGTCCGTGGGGACCGCGACGAATCGCCATGGCTCCCGCAACCACCAGAGCTCAAGCCCTCTCATCTCCCGAGAGCGCTGGTCCTAGTAACCCGGCTCCGCATCCGCGAGATGCCTCTGCGGCCCTGCCCCCCGGGAGTGCGCGGGTGGAGGACTCGCTTTCTCTACTCGCGGCCTCTGGCCAAAGGGCCCTCGTTTCCGACCCAGCGGCCACAACCGAGCTTCCGGGGCCTAGTGCGCCCCAACTCTCCGTTCCGGTCTCCGGAGATCCCATGCTGGGGGCTTTGATCCAGGGCCAGCTTCGTACCCAGCACACCCTGGAAGAGCTGCTGCGCATCCTGGTGCGGCCCCCGGCTCCTGTCTATCCGCCTCCGTATCCGTTCATGGGGGCCCCGCCCCAATTCTTCATGGGGAACCCCGCCTTTCCCGGGCCGGGGATGTTCCCCGTTCCCGGGGGTGCGCCCGGGCCATATCCGATCCCAGGGACACTTCCCGCGCTGGGGAGTCAACTCGTCTCCGAGCCCTCCCCAGCCTCTGGGGGTCGCCCGGCCCCGGGCCCAGAACCCCCGCGAGCGGCTACCGCCGCGCCGGGCACAACCCCGGCGCCTGAGCCCGGCAGCCTCCGTGGGCCGACGCCCGTGATCGGTGCACCGCCCGCTCCCGCGGACGCCCCGGGGACTCGAGCTGGGACCACTCCCGCCGCCGAACCAAGCGCGGACCCGGCGCATGGCCCGGTCCGCGCGCCGGCAGCGTCCACTGGGACTGTGGCAAACACGCATCAGCTCCCTCCCCCTCCGGGGCCGCCCCCGCGGGCGCCCCCAGCGGATCAGACCCGCTTCACAAGGGAGGAGGTCGAGCGAATGCGTACCGCCAGGTCCGGAGAAACCACCTCCCGTCATCGGTCAGGACTCCCCCGAACCCACGGGCGCGCGGAGACGCGCTCCCAAATCGTCCGGGGGAAAAGACCGTTCAAAGAAGCTGCCACCACTCCTGAGGGATACCTTGATGCCCAAGAGGTCAGCTCAACCAACCCGGAAGAAAAGAGACGACACCGCCAAACCGGCGGACCGCTGCCACCCCTTCCAGACTCCGACAATGAGCACGCGTCCCCGGCAAGTGATGACGGTGACCATGGATCCCCCAAGGAAGTTGAAGGGACCAACCAACCGTTGTGCAGCCGTCTCCGCTGCATACGCTGGCCGCGGCCTTACCGCCCGCCGCACATCGAGCATTACAATGGTGAGGCCGATCCTTACGAGTTTGTGCAGGTGTACTCGACGGCCATCTCAGCGGCCGGGGGGGACGAGACAGTGCAATGCAATGTCTTCCCCCTCTACCTCACGGGCATCACACGCTCATGGTTCTACAACCTGAAGGCGGGATCCATCAAGTCCTTCGTGCAGCTGAAGCGCGAATTTTGTGCGAACTTCCAAGGCAACTATGTGCGGCCCTTGGACTCGTCCCAGCTCTACACCGTCCGGCAGAGGACGGGGGAGACTATCCGCAGCTTCTTTAAGCGCTTCGCTCAGGTAAAAAGCAAAGTGGCGCATGTCCCTGACTCCACGGTCATCGAAGCGTGCAAGAGCGGGATACTCCCCGGGGAGCTCCACCGGAGGCTCTCTCGGAGCTGCCCCACCTCCGCCGACGAACTCTTCACCGTACTTGAGAAGTACGCCCGCGCGGAGGAGGACGATCTTTGGAAAAAGAATTAGGGGGCTCCTGCCCCCGCCGACCGGGAGCCAAGGGACCCCTCCAGCAAACGTCCCCGAAGAAGCGATCGTCGCGAGCCACGGCCTCGGGACGCTTTCGTCCTCGAGGGCGGAGGCGGCTCGCGCGACAGCGCCAAAGGCAGTCGCGCCCCTCCTAAGTCAAAGGGTTACGCTGGACAATCCTCCCGCGGGCGCGAAAACCGCGCCAAGGAGAGCAAGGAGGGCACAGCCAACGTGTGGTGCACCTTCCACAAGTCGAGTACCCACGCTACTCGAGAATGCCATCAGCTTCTACAACACTTCGCGGCCTTCCTCGACCAGCGTAGCCAGGGGGGAGGGGGCCCTGCCTCCTTGCCTCCCCTGACAACTTTGCCCGCGCTCCCCGCTCCCGCGGGTGAGCAGCAAAGACAAACGCAAGAAGGGAGCCCAGCTCAGGAGCTCCCCTTCCAAACCTCCCAAAGACGCATAAACGTCATTACGGGGGGATCTGCCGCGAGACGGGACTCCAAGCGCCAGCGCAAGGAGTACGCGCGAGAAGTGAAGGTAGTGGGGGTGCTGCATGCGTCTCCGCCACCAAAGTGGTCGGACGTCCCCCTCACCTTTACGGCGGAAGATGCGCGCGGGGTTCGCTTCCCGCACGACGACGCGCTCATCGTCTCAGCTACAGTCTACAACTGCCAACTGGCACGTATCCTCGTCGACGGTGGGAGCTCCGCCGACGTATTATACCTGAAGGCGTTCAGGGAAATGCAAGTCGATGAGAAGCTACTGCAGCCCGCACTCGGGCCGTTACAAGGCTTCGTTCCCGGGAAGACCGTCCACCCGGTGGGGAAGGTCGATCTACCAATGACTTTTGGCACCCCGGAGAACTACCGGACGGAGATGGTCCGATTCGATGTGGTGGACCTCCCCTCTTCATACAACGCTATTATGGGGAGGACTACGATCAACCACCTGGGGGCGGTGATTCACCAGAACTATCTCTGCGTGAAAATCCCTGGGCCTCACGGCGCAATCACCGTTCGAGGCGATCAGAACGTGGCCCGCGCTCTTTAC
Organism: Pharus latifolius; assembly: GCA_019359835.1. NCBI lineage: Eukaryota > Viridiplantae > Streptophyta > Magnoliopsida > Poales > Poaceae > Pharus > Pharus latifolius. The sequence goes on from CM033325.1 coordinate 40,122,518, forward strand.
GAACGCGCCACCGCCGCCGTCGGGAACATCAACGTGATCAAGACCCCGGGGGGGGGCACCTCCCCCTGAATCTCATGCGGCCCCGACCGTTCCCCTCGGGAGGCCATTTCCGAGGCCACGCCCCGAGGGAGACCTTCAGAAAGTCCGACTGTCCGCTGGAGGTGAAGAGAGAACCGTCAGGATCGGAGCAGACCTCACCGAGGAGCACGCCGAGCGGCTCGCGGCCTTCCTTCGCGAAAACTCAGACGTTTTCGCATGGGAACCCTCGGACATGCAAGGCGTCGCCCGGGACATCATTGAGCATAAGCTCGCTGTGATCCCCGGCCGCTCCCCTGTCAAGCAGAAGTTGAGGAAGTTATCTCTCGAGTGCCAAGACGCCATCAAGGTAGAGGTCTCCAAGCTTCTAGAGGCGGGGTTCGTGCGAGAGGTCCTCCACCCCGAATGGTTGGCAAACCCCGTCCTCGTGAAGAAATCAAGTGGCAAGTGGAGGATGTGCGTGGATTTCACTGATCTCAACCGCGCTTGCCCAAAAGATAACTATCCACTCCCGCGGATAGACCAACTGGTCGATTCGACCGCGGGGTGCGAACTGATGAGCTTCCTCGATGCGTATTCGGGATACCATCAGGTTCGAATGGCTGCAGAGGACGAGGAAAAGACGAGTTTTATAACTCCCCTCGGCACCTTCTGCTATCTCCACATGCCCTTCGGGTTGAAAAACGCCGGGGCAACCTTCCAGCGTCTCATGACGCTGGTCCTGAAGGATCAAATCGGCCGCAATGTCGAGGTCTACGTTGACGATGCGGTCGTCAAAAGCCTCCGCACGGCCGCACACATCGACGACTTGGCGGAGACCTTTTGCAGCCTCCGCAAGTACGGGTTGAAGCTCAACCCGGAAAAATGCGCTTTCGGCGTACGCGGCGGGAGGCTGCTTGGCTTCTTGGTGTCCCAGCGGGGCATTGAGGCGAATCCCGAAAAAATTCGGGCCCTGTTGGACATGCCTCCCCCACGTTCCGTCAAAGACGTGCAGAGGCTTGCAGGCCGCCTGGCCGCGTTGGGTCGTTTCGTCTCGCGGTCAGGAGAACGCGGGCTCCAGTTCTTCAAAATCCTTCGGGATCTCGAGGGGTTCAGGTGGACTCCCGAAGCCCAGACGGCGTTCGACGCGCTAAAAAAGTACCTCGCGAGCCCTCCGATGCTCGTGAGCCCGTCCCCGGGGGAACCCCTGCTACTATACCTCGCCGCGACCCCCGTCGCAGTGAGCGTGGTGCTCGTGAAAGACCAGGATGGACAACAACGTCCTGTGTACTACGTCAGCGAGGCCCTTCAAGGGGCTAAGATGCGGTACACTAAGGTGGAGAAGCTGTGCTACGCCCTCCTCATGGCGTCGCGAAAGCTCCGCCACTACTTCCTCGGGCACTCAATCACGGTCCCGTCATCTCTCCCGCTGGGAGAAGTGGTGCGGAACAAGGAGGCCACCGGCCGGATTGGCAAGTGGGGAGCCGAGCTCGCTCCCTTCTCCCTCACCTTCACGGGCCGCTCCGCCATCAAGTCACAAGTCCTCGCTGACTTCGTGGCGGAATGGACCCCGACCGCCGAAGCGGACGAAGGGACTCCCCTCGCCCCTCCCCGGTGCTAGGACCATTGGACACTCATGTTCGATGGCTCCTTGTGCCTTGCCGGGGCCGGCGCGGGGGTGGTCCTCCGGAGTCCCGGAGGGGAGATGCTGGAATACGCCGCCAGACTCGAGTTCCCGGCTACAAACAATGTCGCCGAGTACGAGGCCCTCCTCCTGGGATTGCGCCTCGCGCGCTCCCTGGGAATCCGCCGCCTCCTAGTGAAAGGAGACTCCCAGCTGGTGGTCAACCAAATGGACAAGTCCTACTTGTGCCACGATGCGAACCTGAGTCTATACTTGGGCGAAGTGCGGAAGATGGAGAGACACTTCGAAGGCTTGGAGGCCCGGTACATCCCCCGACGGGATAATAACCGGGCCGACGCGTTGGCCCGGCCGGCCAGCGCCCGGGAACCTCTTCCCAAGGGCGCCTTTCTGGAAGTCATCACAAGACCCTCGATAACCTTCCCGGACGCGAATCCTGAGGTTCGCGTCCCGGAGGTTTCCGAGGTCACTCGGGCTGCCTCGTGGATGGATCCCCTCATCTCCTGCATAAGGGACGAGGGGGAACCTTCCAGTGACGTTGAGGTGAAGTGTCTCCGCGCTAAAGCCAGGGCGTACGTCCTGCTGGACGGGAAGCTTTACAAGCAGGGGGCTTCCGCCCTTCTTCGCTGCCTCCCGCGAGCCGACGGACTCCAGCTTCTCGAGGACATACACTCGGGGAGCTGCGGATCCCACGTGGCTCCGCGGGCGGTCGCGGCGAAGGCCCTTCGCCAAGGATTTTACTGGCCCACGTTGGTTCGCGACGCGTGGGATCTAATCTCCGCTTGCGAGGCCTGCCAAAAGATGGCAAAGGGCACCAGGCTCCCCTCCGCGATATTGCAAACTATCCCTGTTACTTGGCCCTTCGCGCGCTGGGGGATGGATCTCCTTGGTCCCTTCCCCCCGGCACCTGGGGGCTACAAGTACGCGGTGGTCGCCGTGGATTACTTCTCCAAGTAGGTGGAAGCTGAGCCCTTGGCCAGCATCACTTCCCGCGCGGTGCAACGGTTTTTCTGGAAAAATGTCGTATGTCGCTTCGGGGTCCCCCAAGAAATCACCGTCGACAATGGGACCCAGTTCGACTCGGCATATTTCTGGGAATTCTGCGAAGGCTTAGGCACTACCCTCCATTTTGCCTCCGTGGCACATCCCCAAAGCAATGGGGCCGTCGAGAGAGTCAACGGCATGATCCTGCAAGGCCTGCGCCGACGGCTTGAATAGACCGCCTCCAGACGAGGCGCGTGGGCAGAAGAGCTTCCAAGCATCCTCTGCTCCATGCGCACGACCCCTAGGCGAGCAACAGGGCGAACGCCTTTCTCGCTCGTCTATGGGGCCGAAGCAGTTCTCCCCTCGGAGATTAGTTTTCGATCGCTGCGGGTCGAGCTCCTCGACGGAGCTCCGACCGCGGCGCATCAAACCAACGAGGATAATCAACGGTTGGAGGTCGACCTCGTCGAAGAAGAACGCGACCGAGCGCTTCTCCACCACACCATCTACGAGCGCGAGATGGCACGCGCGTACAACCAGCGCGTGCGCGAAAGGGCTTTCCGCCTTGGGGATCTGGTCCTCAAGCGCGTGACAGACCCCCAAGCCCAGGGCAAACTATCCCCCAAGTGGGAGGGCCCATACAGGGTCTCCGCAGTCCTAGGCTCGGGAGCCTACAAGCTCTCTACACTTGAAGACCAAGAGCTCACGCACACCTGGAATATAACCTTGCTCCGCAAGTTCTATGTTTAGCCTCCGGGCTCGCAACCTCCTCCGCCGCGCTTCTGCGGGGGGAGGCTTATGTACTCAATTCCCTCCCCGGCCGCGCCTTCGCGGGGGGAGGCGTTGTATCTCATCGCATGTTAATACAAGTGGATTTTGTGCTCAACTCTGGAATTTTTACGTCTTCATTAAATTGAATGGCTTTTTTCTACTTCACCGCTGGAATTCTTTTACAGGAGTTTTTCTCCTCTATAAAAATCCCCTCTCCGTGAGGATGCCCTCTTCATGAGGAAGTGGGCTACCGCAGCCTAAAGTCCCTATGACGGGAGCACAGCTCCCATTGGGCGGCTTACGGTAACCCCTCGTGGACTGAGGGGGTAAGCGGCAACTCAGTTTTCACAAACTGCGGTAACGAGTCGCTTCGTGAGATTAGTCCCCCCTCGAACACTCTACACCCGCTACCGGGTTGCGAAACCCTCCTAGGGGAATGTACGTTGCCTTCCGCGGCACACAGAGAACTCGGCTTTTGGAGTTTGCTCTCAAAGCATAGCCCCTCCTCGGTCACGCACCATCCGTAAACCCCCGGAAGTCCCGCCGGGGAACCGCGAAGGTTTCCGGTAGACACCCCCGCCAACCCCCGGGACCCGACGAGGGACTACGCAAACTAAGCACCCCATGCAGTCCAGGCCTCTTCACTCCTTACCCACAGCGCGCGGAGCTGAGCTGCACCCCGCTGTGGGGGGGGGGGGGAGGAAAACCCTGGACCCGAACAGAAAAACAACGGCTTTATGCGAAAGGCTTCAAAGTTTCTGAAGCAAAGGCACGACGAACAAACAGATCTACGGTCTTAATTGATACATCACACTAGGGAACAACCCCCCCCAGTTAAAGCACCCTCCGGGCAAAACCCGAGCGCGCGAGTATGGGAATGATTCCCAACAAGCAACTACAACTAATAATCCCGGAGACCCTCTGAGATCTCTCGGGAGAGGTCCTTGTACAAACTCCTCATACGCCGAAGAGCCCGCCGAAGGAGATCCTCTGGCCAACATTCGTAGCCGGCCGGGGGGAGTATCCTGAGCGGGGGGACTTTCAAAGCCCCCGACCTCGGAGTAGGCAACTCAGCGCGACAGTCGTCGAAGTTTCCTAAGTGCCACTCCGGGAGCCAACGCAGAAGGGCTAGCTCCCCGGAGGCACTTTCCTTCGCAAAGTCGTCATGTGCAAACTCGGAGTCCAGCCCGGAGGATGCTCCCTCGGCTGCCAGACTTAGTAAGATCAAGGCCGCCCGAGCACCGCCTGGGCTAGACCCCCCGGGCGACCCTCGAGCACTCTCCAAAAGATGGTCTTCAGGGCAAGAAAGCCCTGGAAAAGCGACGTCCAAAGATACCTGCTGACAAATTGAACACATTTAACGAAAGAACTACTTTATTTCAGTCAAAAGGTATTTACAAGTTCCCGGGGCTCTCTCTAAAGAAGCCGTCCGGAGCAAAAAGCCTAAAAAAAAAAAGGGAAGCCTAGTCTAACCGGGGGGGGGGAGGAGCTCATACTTGCCCGTCCTTGTTCCCCCCCGGGGGGACGTCAGTGCTGGCCGATGCGCCCTGGCCCGGGCGCCGGTCGCCCGTCTCCATGGCGCCAGTGATGCGGTCGAAGAGAACCTCGGCGGACTGCTCCAGCCCAGGCCGCCGAGGGTCGAAGAAGGCGGGGAAGCTCCGGGGGACCAGATCCCCGATAACTCGAGCGCCCTCCCCGCGGTGCTCGACGAGGGCCGCCGCCAAGGCAATCACCGGGACGGCGAGCCCGCGCGCCCGCGCCTCCGCGGCAACTGGGATCAGGGCGACCTGCGCACCATGAAAGTGCGCGGCCTCCCCGACTGATGTCGGAGCCGGGTCAGGGCTGGCCCCACGACCAAGCTCGATCCCGAGCCCCTCGAGAGTGGTGCGGATCGCCCGGCCCCCCGCGACCACGGCCTGGACGCCCGAGGCTGCGGCCTCTCGCTCCGCCTGCAACTCCCCCCGTAGCCGGGAAGCCGCATCCTCGGCGGCGGCGAGACGAGCCTGCACCGCGGCCAGCTCCCTGAGCGCCTTCTCCTTCCCAGCGCGCTCGAAGGCCGCTATGTCCTCGGCAGCACCGAGGCGCGTAGTGAGCCGGGCCCTAAAGCCCCGGGCTAAGGCGACCGTCTGCAGAGAAACCGTTATCAGGATGCAACCAACAAAAAAAGCATAGGGCTCAAGTAACTTACCCGAAGCCCGGAGGCGATGACCGCGTTGACGTCGCCCTCGTCGCCCCCTGGGTCACTCCCTCGGGAGGCCTCCCCCCCGGGCAGAGCATCCTCCGAAGTTCCGTCGTCGGAAGAGCCGGAGGCCTGATCCGTCGGCGCCGGAACCCCGGGGCGAACGAACAGGCCCTTACCCCTCCCGGGTACAGGGAGCGCCGCCGTCGCGGGCCGAACCGCCGATGAACCCGTCTCCGGGGCCAGAATCGAGGCCATCGGAAGGCCGCCCGGCATCCGGAACCGGACGGAGACCTCGCTGGACGAGGGCTGCGGCCGGGGCCCCGCGGGGGCCGGAGGCGGCGAAGGGCTCGGGGCGTACATCTCCGAGTCCGAGCCCTGACCCTCCCCGGCCGGGACGCCGCCCATCGGATCCGGCCCGCCCGAGGTGTCGAGAGCGGCGGCAGATGGCCCGGCAACGCCCGCCGCAGCCTCCTTCGCGAGAGAAGGCGGTGGAGAAGACCGGGGCCTCGCCGGACTCCTCCGGGGTCGGGACCCCGTGGGGCTACCAGACGGACGAGACCGCTTCGACGGCCCGCCGGCGGCCTCCTTCCCCCGCTTGCGTGAAGCAGGGGTAGGTAGAGGGGCCCGGGCTGGGAGCCTCAGCCCGAACGCCTCCGCGACGACGTTTCGGGGAGGGCCCTCCCCGATAGCCCGCAGCACCCTCTCGTGCTCGTCCTCGTAGTATCGGCCGACGAGGTTCGCCGCGACCTCCTTGGCCCGACCGTAGGACCTAACTGAAGGAGCAAGAAAAAGGAAGCAAGTGTTAGGGAGAACCCCCTAGCGGGGAGAAGGAATCTGAATACTTACGGTTCGCCACCGCCATCCGGGGTGGTCTGTGCGCCGGCGACATCCCCCTCCCTCGGCGGGTCTGGAATGGCGCCACCCGGAGAAGAGCCATCTCCTCCGCGAGGTCCCGCATAGACCGCCGGAATCGAACCTCCGCCATCACGGTGAGGAGGTTCATCTCCGCCTCGGTCCACTCGAGGGCCACCGGAGCGCTAGACCTCGAGTACGTGGACGGCTCCCGGGAATAGGTCACCCCCGGGTCTCCTACCCGGAGGTAGAACCAATGCCGGAGCCAGTCCCCCCAATGGTCCCGGGAGGCCGCCACCAGGTACTCGTCGGCGTGGCCCGGAGTCAGCTGGATCATGATGGAGCCGAAGGCCGATCTAGGGCCGCCTCTCCTCACTACCGGGCCCCTCGCCGCCGGCTCGTAGAAGTACCGCAGAAGCCGCATGTTGGGCGTCACTGCGGTCGTCTCGCACAACCATATGAACACCCCCATCCGGACGAGGGTGTTCGGGGTGAGGTGGTTGAGCGCGAGTCCGTACAACTGCAGGAAGTCGCGGAGCAGCGGGTGCACGGGAAGCCGAAGGCCGACCTCCATGAACGCCTCGAAGGCCACCACCTCCCCGTCCCGGGGGCTCGGCACCTGCTCCGCCGGGCCGGGGATCCTGATATCGCCCGCCTGGAAGTATCCGCGCTCCAAGAAGGCCTCAAGGGCCCCCGAGGAGAACTCAGTGGCCCCAAGGAAATCGGAGGTCAACTCCTCCGCAGGCAACTCGGAGACCTTGGCGCGGCTCTTCGGCGCCATCACGAACAAATTGCAGAAATCGCCAAAAACTGCCGGAGATTACCAGAAGTCACCGGAAATCACCGGAACCTACCGGGAATTACCGGGGGCTACCGGGAACTACCGGAAATGACCGGACGCCTCCGGGCAGAAATGTCACCGGGAACTGCCGGGTGCCTCCGGGCGAAGTCTCCGGAATCCACCGGAAACTACCGGAAATCACCGGGCGAAGTCACCGGAGGCTACCGGAAACCACCGGGCAAAGTCACCGGAAACTACCGGAAGTCACCGGGAGAACTATGGTTTGTGGGAGTTTGAGGGCTTGTGAACGTGCTCAGGTGGAGGGCCCCCTCACCTATTTATAGGTGAGCGAGGGGGCCCGGATGCCCGACACGTGTCCACAAAGCCATCAGAGCCGCGGATTCGAACCGTCGCACGCGGAACGAAGCGACGCGAACGCGGGCGCATCGGGGCGATGCGTCGGTCCGCGAATAGACGCGTCCCGCGGAGAAACGGTTCGGGAGCCGAAGCGCCACGGGGCACGAGGGACTTCGCGGGATACGAAGCGTTGCAAGGGAGGTTCACATACCCGTCGAAGGCACCAAGTGCCCCCGAGGGGCTGGGGGGCTGCTGTTGGGGGAATCCCCAGCGGTCCCACGTAGTCCCAAGGTGGCCACGGTGGAACCCGGTGAGACCCGAAGGCATCGGGCCCTTGGTGGGGCCCGGAAGGTCTCCGGGACCCCGGTAACTCCCGGTGAGACCCGGAGGGTCCCCGGGCCCCCGGTGACACCCGGTGACACCCGGGGGGTCTCCGGGACCCCGGTGACTCCCGGTAAGACCCGGAGGGTCCCCGGGCCCCCGGTCACCCGGAGGGTCTCCGGGACCCCGGTGACACCCGGAGGGTCTCCGGGACCCCGGTAACTCCCGGTGAGACCCGGAGCGTCCCCGGCCCCCGGTGACACCCGGTGACGCCCGGAGGGTCTCCGGGAACCCGGTAACACCCGGAGGGTCCCCGGGCCCCCGGTGACACCCGGAGGGTCTCCGGGACCCCGGTAACTCCCGGTGAGACCCGGAGCATCCCCGGCCCCCGGTGACACCCGGTGACACCCGGAGGGTCTCCGGGACCCCGGTGACACCCAGAGGGTCTCCGGGACCCCGGTAACTCCCGGTGAGACCCGGAGTCCCCGGCCCCCGATGACACCCGGTGACTCCCAGAGGGTCTCCGGGACCCCGGTAACTCCCGGTGACACCCGGAGGGTCCCCGGGACCCCGGTGACACCCGGTGAGGTCCGGAGGTCCCCGGAGGGTTCTGGGGAGCCCGGGCCCATGAAGAGCTGTTGTTGACCGTGGGGCCTCTAGGAGGCCCTTGGCGCCACGTGTCAAGCATCCAGGCCGTCCGTCAGGCCAAAGGACGTCTTCGCCCTTCCATCCGACGGTTGCAGCGAGGGCATTTTCGTCTTTTGTATTTCTTAGGGGCTATATATACCCCTCTTGTACCCTTTTCCGGGGATTCGAATTCATTTTCATATAAACACAATTCCCGGCTCTCTTGGAGACCTCTCCCCGAGAGCTCACCTCCCCAGCGGACTCGCGTCTGGAGAGAGCCAACAGGACTAGGGCCCCCACTGGGACCCGAACCTGTATAAACCTCCGTGTCACTTTTTGTGTTGCCCCGCGGGAGGAGACCAGTAACTCGGTCTGCTCGCGCCGCTGTACTCGTGCTGCGCACGTCCGAACCTGCCGGGGTATCCGTAATACCACGACAGGCAGTATGTAGTTCGCCGATAGAATAGTTGACCTTCTACAAATATTTTTATTCTATCGGTAATGGATTCTTTTACCGTTAGAATATATAGAAAATTGCTTAGAACTGTTCGTCTTCAAATAGTTTTATTCTATCGGTAATGAATGTTTATACCGGTAGAATATTGAAAAATATCTTAGAACTGTTGACCTTCTACAACTAGTAATATTCTATCGGCAATGTACGTACACACCGATAGAGTATGTACAAAAATTCCTATCGGTAATATTTATTGTGCCGATAGAACCATTCGGCTTCTATAGATGTTTTTATTACTAACGGTATTCTGTTTTCGTACCGATAGAAAATATATATTTGTATAAATACACGGGTATGTCTCTTTCATTCTCACAGTTCATCTGGGGCTCGTAGTCCTAACCCGTAAGCTCCATGGACGGTCGGCGCACCTCTACAGGGGACCGCTGCACCTCCGCACCTCCATCGACGCCCTCTAGACGTCGGCATCCCAAGGAAGGTACATAAAATTTCTGCAATATTGTTAGATTATTCTAATCCGATTATGGCAATAATTCTGCTTTTTTTGTATCCTTCATTTTGATGTGTCTTCTTTTCAATATGATTATGATCTGTTCAGGTCCTTGGATGATGCTCGTGAGGGGCAACGTATTTCACGGTTCTTCATCGCAGTACGCTGCCTATGTTGGCTTGTTGGCGAAAGAAATGGTGAAGATCACCGTCGAGAGCTGGAAGGACGTGAAGGGCGAGATCTTGGTTGGCTCGGTCGAGAAGATGCTTAAGCCCGGCGTGTTTCTCAAATCAAGACCTATGAAAGCGTCTTACATTTTTTTGCATGCACCAGCTTGTGGCCAGATGCTTACCTGCTTGGAGAAGAAGAATTGTTGTTATTTGCACAGCCATTCTACACCATCACTACACAGAACAACATCTTGGAAGGTAGGTTCTTTTTGTTAATGGAGTTGAGTTGAGTTGAGTTGATCGAGTTTGAGTCCGAGGAAATCACCAATACGTACAAATGTATGTCGACGGCAGTTCCAGCTCCTCGGGCGTCTTCGAACTGAACTCCTATGGTTAAGTCCAATGTGGTTCAGACATTTGCTGTTTTGGATGAATGGATTTGTGATGTATCAGGTCTAACTTGTAGTCGGTAGTTGCATTGTGGCAACCTGCAAAGGTTCCCTTTCATGTAAAATGCATGTATGGGCCACTGGGTCCTCGTCGTGATCTGTTGTTAATTTCAGACGTGGCTTTTGTAATATACATCGAATGTGTGAATTGTTGTATTTGTATATTGTTGTATATTTGTGTATCATGTATTGCTAATTGGGACATGAACTTGAATGTGCAGGGAGCATTTGTGTATTTAATTGTATTGGTAGGTAGGTGTGTATTTGTACTGCTGTTTCAGACATGCACTTCAATTTGTGAACTGGCATGTGTATGTTTGTACCTGAATTTGTATTGGTGAACTGGCATGTGTATGTTTGTACCTGAATTTGTGAACTGGCATCTGTAATTTCTTTGGCAAGATGAAGTCCCAACTACCTACGAAAAGTATTTTTGTGTCTCCTAGTTAATCCACAAATTAGCATTTCTTGAAACATATTGCTTTATCTTCTAGTTAAGATCCATTTGATGTAAGATTTGTTTGATGTTACATTGATATGATTCCTTGAATGTGAGAAATGGCATGTGCATGTTTGTCCCAGTTTGGTACCAGTACCTCCTCTAACGGTAAGTACACATATTTACCGATAGGAAAACACATATATTTGTTCAGTCATGCATATTCTAACGGTAAATACACATATTTACCGATAGGAAGCACATATATTTGTTCAGTCATGCATATTCTAACGGTAAATATGTGTATTTACCGATAGAAAAAGACATATATTTGCTCAGTCATACATAGTCTAACGGTAAATGCACATATTTACCGATAGAAAAACTAATGCTCGAGTGTCATGCATCATCTAACGGTAAGTACACATATATACCGATAGAAAAACTCATGTGCGTGCTGTGTCATGCATGATCTAACGGTAAGTACACATATTTACCGATAGGAAAACACATATATTTGCTCAGTAATGTACATTCTCTAACGGTATGTGTGTGTTTTTACCGATAGAATATGTGAGCGGCAAATTACCTAAGTTAGTCTGACAGTTATTTCATGTATTTACCGTTAGAAAAATGTCCATTATAAGGAAAACCCCACTCGACCATTGCTGAGCTGCTCTTTAATTTGTTCTGTTGCACTCTGTGTCCCTCTGTTTGTGACGAAAGTTCCAGCGACACTGCTAGGGTGATCAGCGCAGGCTGGAGGGAAGTTGACTGCGCCCCTCTCTTTAAGGTACGCTTAATCGTCGACACTTATCTCTTTCTCCCTCTAGATCTCCCTTCCTCTCTACTTGCAAGCTAGCTGTATTGTGTAGTTCCAAGTTTGTAGCTCTAAGCTTGGGAGCTTGGTAGCTAGAAATGCGTCATGTTTTAGGAGCTAACTAGCTTGTATTGTGTAGTTAGCTAGGTTAATTAGTGTTAATTTCGTCAGGCTAGGGTTCAACACATGTATCTGTTGTAAGAGGCTGTACATGTACATATACATAACTTAATCGGGCAGGTTTCATGCATGGCTTACTCGTTAAATTTTGTTAATTGTAGATGGACAGGAAATATTGGATGTATGGAATAAAACGTACTACTCTTGAATATTTGGATGGTGTGAATGAGTTTATTAAATTTGCTGAGCAACAAAAGGACAGGAAGGGAGAGAAAAATATGCTCTGTCTTTGTACAGATTGTATGAACTTGAAGAGGTTTAGCAACTCTGATCAAATTAAGAGTCATTTGATTCGTCGTGGTTTTAACGCGCGATACACCCGTTGGATATGGCATGGCGAAGATCTTGAGGAAACAAGCACCACTACTACCAATCAGCATGACTCGGATGTGGATTGCAATAATATCGATGATCATCCCAATTTTGGTAATGTTCATTCTGATGTGCACGTAGATGATGATGATGACAATCTAGATGAGATGTTATGTGATGTAGAGGAAGATTACAACGAAAATGACTTCTGTGAATTTGAGAAACTGATTGCTGACTCTGAGAAGCCTCTGTTCCCTGGATGTGCAACATTTACAAAACTGTCTTCTGTGCTGAGATTATATAACTTGAAGGCAGGAAACGGTTGGAGTGATAAGAGTTTCATGGCACTATTAGATCTTGTAGCGGACATGCTTCCAGAGGGAAATGAGTTGCCAAGATCTACTTACCAAGCCAAAAAACTGTTGTGTCCGTTGGGAATGGAAATCGAAAGAATACACGCATGCCCAAATGATTGTGTGTTGTACCGTAACGAGTACTCCAGTTTGCATGTTTGTCCAAGATGCGGCGCATCGAGGTATACGCGTAGGGACCGGATTGACAGTGAACGTCACGAGGTAAGGAAAGGGCCCCCGGCAAAAACTGTGTGGTACTTGCCTGTGATACCTAGATTGAAGCGGCTGTTTGCAAATCCGAAAGTCGCGAAGCACTTGCGTTGGCATGCTGAAGCCCGGAAACAAGACGGAAAACTGAGACACCCAGCTGATTCTATTCAATGGAGAAACATCAACAGAACATTTGCTGAGTTCGGCGGCGAACTTAGGAATGTAAGGTTCGGGCTGAGTACAGATGGTATGAACCCACATGGTAATATGAGCAGCCGGCACAGCACTTGGCCGGTTCTTTTATGTATCTACAATCTTCCTCCTTGGTTATGCATGAAGCGCAAGTACATCATGATGGCGTTACTAATCTCAGGACCCAGACAACCCGGAAATGATATTGACGTGTTTCTAGCGCCTTTAATCGAGGACTTACAGAAATTGTGGAGCGAGGGTGTGCAGGTGTGGGATGCATACAAGAAAGAGAATTTCATCTTGCAGGCCCTGATATTTTGCACCATAAATGATTTTCCTGCCTACGGCAATTTGTCGGGGTATAGTACGAAAGGAGCCAAGGCTTGCCCTATTGCCTAGATGAAACTGAGAGCATGTGGCTGCGAAACTGCCGGAAAACAGTGTACATGGGTCACCGCAGGTTTCTTCCGGTGCATCACACGTACCGTAAGAAGAGGAAATCATTTAACGGGAAGCCTGAGAAGGGATCAGCTCCAGTGTTTCTGACCGGTAAGGAGATTTACTCACGCGTGAACGACATCAAAGTTGAGTTCGGTAAGCATTCTAAACCTCGAGAAAAAAATGTTTGGAAGAAGAGATCGATTCTCTGGGATCTACCGTACTGGGAGCACTTACAAGTTCGACATTGCATTGACGTCATGCATGTAGAGAAAAATGTCTGTGACAGTTTGATTGGTTTGTTGTTGAACATTCCGGGAAAGACAAAGGATGGTGTGAAAGCTCGTCGTGACATGGTGGAAATGGGGATAAGGACTGAGCTTGCACCTTTAGAGAATGGAAAGCGTACATACCTCCCCCCGGCCTGCTACACGTTGTCCAAGAGCAAAAAAACAGAACTCTGTCAGTGCCTGCACGGTGTTAAAGTTCCATGTGGGTACTCCGCGAACTTGAAAAAACTTGTGTCTATGAAGGACCTAAGACTGGTTGGCATGAAGTCCCACGACTGTCATGTCTTGATGTCACAGATGCTTCCCATTGCTATCAGAGGCATTCTCCCAGTTAAAGTCAGAGAGACAATCACAAACCTATGTTATTTCTTCAACGCAATATCTTGCAAGGTAAGTACGTGCACTCGTACTATAAGTTCACTACCTCCATTTGTGGAGCTTAATTAGAAAATTTTTCTGATATGAATATTTGGCGCAACTGTATCCTCGTAGGTAATTGATCCCGATGGACTGGACGCTTTGCAACGCGACGTGGTTACAACTCTTTGTCAGCTCGAGATGTATTTCCCTCCATCCTTTTTTGATGTTATGGTCCATCTGATTGTTCACCTTATCAGAGAAATTAAGTTTTGTGGACCTGTGTGCCTGCGCTACATGTATCCATTTGAGAGATTTATGGGTGTATTGAAGGGATACGTAAGGATTCGTCGTCGACCCGAGGGGAGTATCATGGAAGGTTATGCCGCCGAGGAGGTGATTGAATTTTGCACAGATTATATGGCCGGGGTTGACCCAATTGGTGTTCCTAGGTCCCGACACGAGGGTAGGCTTGAGGGAATTGGAACGATTGGATTCAAAGCTATCGTCCCCGCTCGTGATGTGTACGCAAAATCACATTTTTGGGTCTTACAACACATGACGGTTGTCGAGCCATACATACACGAGCACAAGGTAATGTTACTGTCACAGAATCCTTCGAAGTCAGACGTTTGGGTAAGCAGAGAACATAACAGGAAATTTGCTGAGTGGATCCAAGAAAGAGTCACGCGAGCTGCCGAGCGCTCCGTAAGTGAAACTGTGACATGGTTGGCTAGAGGCCCAAGATTCACTGTAGGGACTTGGCAGGGGTACGACATCAATGGGTATTCATTTTACACAAGAGCTCAAGACGCCAAGAGTAGCACGCAATGTAGCGGAGTGACACTGTTTGCTATTTCTGAGGATGCCAGGTCAGTAAGGGCGCTGAACTCATATTACGGTGTTATTGACGAAATATGGGAGCTCGATTACGGATTACTTAAGATTCCCTTGTTTCGATGCCAATGGGTCGAAATCCCTCGAGGTGTTCAAGTTGACAGTTACGGGTTTACTCTCGTCGATCTTGGTAGAGTCGGACACCAAGACGATCCATTCATACTTGCAAAGCAAGCCACACAGGTATTCTACATCGTTGACCCGGCCAATCCAAACTTGCATGTTGTCCTCCACAGCAAGAGACGTATTGTTGGGGTCGAAGATGTTGTCGACGAAGAGGAGTATAACCAATTCGATGAAATACCTCCATTTTTAGAGGACATTCAATCTATCCGTACTGAAGATATCGACGAAACAACGTATCTACGAGATGACCACGAAGAAGGATTATGGGTTGAGAACCATTGATGATTAATTTCTATTTCAGGGATAAATGCCAAGCAAACAGCCCACAAGTTCTGCAGCAAGGTGAGGAACTTATCATTAATACATCAGGGAGTACATTTTTCTTTAGAATTTAATGATAAGCTAGTTCATAGCATTAATACATCTCAATTTTACTCCACAGCATGAGTTCTAACATGTACAGTACCTTTATCCTGTAAATATTTAATTCTTCCCTTCAAATAGCACTTGCAAAAATCTCATCGCAGCCTCTTCAAATTAAGTTATGCAAAAATCCCTTTTTTCTGACGGTATTTTGTTATTTATACCGATAGAGAAGGACATCTTCTCTCAGGCACTTCAAAACGTTTTCTATCGGTATTGTTCTATTTTACCGTTAGAATAAATTCGTTAGTCTCACGGTATTTGTTGTCTGACGGTTTTTTCCTGTTTTTACCGATAGAAGAAGACTCTGCCGCTTTGAATTCTCAAACGTGTCGCCATGCGTCGCCTTGGAAACTCTATAAGTACCTCGCCATGCGTCGCGGTATTTTGTTGTTTTTCTAATTCTCGAACGGTTCGACTCCTCATCTTCTCTTTCACAAGGGCAACTTCCATGGGATCGTCATCCACGCCCTCCCCGGTAAGAACTCTAAATCTCCTCGGTTTACCCCTGTATTGTTAATCCATGTTCAGTTCATTCTTGACCTGTTGATTTGCACAGGGAATGGTAGCCGTGGAAGACACTGCCAAAGTGAAGGCTGACCTGAGGACCCTCCAGGAGGAGCACAAGCTCCTTACAGACAAGCACACTCAGCTATGACTTGACCTTGACGATCTCTTCCAGCGCATTAAGCGCATGAAGACGGATGGTGACAATGCTAGGGCGAGGACGAGGCGTCTTCGCGAGGAGAAGAAAGCCGCGGATATGACCATCGCTGGCTGCGGTTTGACTATGAAGGATACCATAGTGAAGCTGAGGGAGGTCGCAGGCCTTCTCGACGCGGTAGTAGTTGATCCTAGGGACAACTTGTCGCTAGAGGAGTCCTGCGTCCTGGCTGCAAGTCTAACTGACTCTATTCTACATGCAGCCAGGGCTAAGACCACCCCTTGAGCTAGCATTTTGGGTTTTATTTTTTTTTGTAAGTGATAAAACAACAATGAATGAACAATTTTTTTTTATGTCAATTTTCCAATTTTCCGGCTATCTTCCCTCTTTCTTTAACATTCTGCAGCTTTCAACCACGGTTTGTTTGATGTTAAATTGTGTACCTTTTCATTACTCTGACGGTATTTTGTTATTTTTACCGATAGAAAAAGGCACACAATCTCAAGCACTTAATCAAAAAAATTTTCTGGGGAAAATTGGGCTCACGGGATTTTTTTGTTTATACCGATAGAAAAGGGCACCTTTTCATTACTCTCACGGTATTTTGTTGTTTTTACCGATAGAAAAATGGCACCCAATACTATAATCTCAAGCACTTTAAAAAATTTTTCTGTGGAAAATTGGTCTCACGGGATTTTATTGTTTATACCGATAGAAAAATGCATCCACTAATTCAAATATTTTTCCGGGAAATTTACTTTTTTATCGGTATTATTTTGTTGTTTCGATAGAAAATTACATAAGTCTATCGGTATCATTTTGTTATACCGATAGAAAAGTTCGTCCGCTACTTTATTACTCGTACACGGCCCTTTAGTTTCCCTCCACTCGAACAGTTCCACCTTAGAGCACTGCGTCTCTTCGAGAGCGAAGAAAACCCCAACCTCCGCCGTGACCACTCACTTCCTCTCTCCCACACGACGATCGCCGGCTGGACACTGGTTCGTCACTGCCACCGGTTCTTATTTTCGTCCTTCGCCGGCCGCTGCTGCGTTCTACACCGCCTCTCCATCACCAGAACTGATCGCCGCCGTAAATACCCTAATTCGTCGTTCTATTTCCAGCATCTTCTTTATTTGATCCTAGTGTTTTGCACGTACTAATTCTTCGAGTTTTGCAATTACACTAGGGTTCCCTATTGTGTTGGCTTATGTACATTCCGCAGACAATGTTGATTTTAATTAGGGTTTACATAATATGTTCCAGTGCTGTAATGAACCTGTTTTGAGATTTTAACTTCTCTATACTGCTGTATGTGTGATCAATTGTATCCAACTGCCATGTAATGCAGATTATATGTTGGAGGTGTTCTTACACATATTCTATCGGCAGCTCATGTGTTTACCGATAGAAAATTTTTCTGCACAAGTAGTAAAACTTAATTTGGATCTGGAAGGACATGAGCCATGCAATGTACTAGTTTGGTTGGGGATTTTTACTCACTTCGTATGAATATATGGCAATGTGGATGGGTCTTCGATGTATATGTTTCAAATGCCTATATACATAACTTTTCCCAACCTAATAGCTGTGAAGTCCTGATGACTCACATACAGGCTAGGCTAAAGATTATGCACAGTGGCACTTAGATGCTTGTGTGCATATTTACGTGTGAAATAATAATGCTGGCCCATGAATATTAGTGTAGCAAATCATCGAGAATGTTATGTGATGACAGTGAATGGTGGCTTGTCAACAAAATTCCATATGTAGAGAACATTGTTATATTCTATCGGTATCTCACGTGTTTGCCGATAGAAAAATTGTCTTGTGTGGAGGTAATTGTTATGGTCTATCGGCAGCTCATGTGTTTACCGATAGAAAATATTTCTGAAGAGTTCAGTAAGTAATTTATGCATGTCTTTCTTTTTGTATTATTTTCCCTTTTGCCGCCCTAGTTAGTCTCCAGTCCTGGGCTGAGTTATGGTTCTCCAAGGCGAATTAATTGCCATATATATGGTTTGTTGAAGGTTTTGTAGGGGAAGACATGTCGTCGTCTTCATCGGATGGTACTAGTGGTTCGACTAGGGCCAACCCCATCGTAACTACTGAAGATGGGGCTGTTACATCCCAGCGCAAGAGGGTGGGGCGAGGCGCGACGACGTTGGGGCGTTTGGCCAAACGCACGGATCTTTCTTGTGAGTTCAACCAATTTGGGAGGCCGATTGGAAAGAATGCTGGGAGGTACGCGGCCTACGTTGGGCTGTTGGCGAAAGAAAGGGTGAAGATCACCGTCCAGAGCTGGAAGGACGTGACGGCGAACGAGAGGGATAGGTTGTGGGCGGAAGTGAAGGTTAAATGAACTGAAATCGCTGAACTCTTTCGTAATCACGTTCTCTTGGCTTATACTAAAGTTTATCTAACTCGTGATTAATTGTATGCATTTTTCGGAAACAGGCTAAGTGGAACATCCCCGACGATACACCTAGGACTGCCTGCTTGAAGGACATGAACGGAACATGGAAAACCTTTAAGAGCTGGCTCGTCAGTAACTTCCTCGCTGCGGGGAAATCTCCTTGCGAGAAGTACCCCTTCATATCGGAGGAGGTATGGGAGGAATTCACCAAGCAGAAGGGGACTGAGGAGTTCAAGGCCCTTAGCAAGAAGAATAGGGCGATCCAGAAGAGGAACGACCACCCGCATCGGCTCGGATCCCGGGGCTATGCGGGGAAGGAGGAACAGTGGAAGAAGGAAGACGAACAAAATCCTGTCATCGACACCCCTGAGTTGCCGCTCTCCGAGATCCGGGATGAGAGGTGCAAGCGATGGTGGAGGGGGAGGGGGTCCGTGTCGTCCACGGGGTCTGTGTAGTTCGCAACCCCTGGGGACGCCGACGTTATGAGGCGAATGGTAAGTTGGCTAACCTCGTAAACTGTGTGCACACAAGTGTATATAAGGCAATTTGTCTCACAAGGTACCTTCAAATGTAACAGATCTCTTTTGAGAAGGAGGCAGCGGAGGGATTGTTTACCCCGCAGAGGGAGAACGACATCCTCACCCGGGCTCTAGGAAATAAGAAGCATCCCGGGCGGACACGGGCCGTGGGAGCCATTGTGTCGTGGAAGGCCGGTTTCGTAGATCCGGCTCCACCGAGGAAGAAGGCTCGCACCTGGAAGGAAAAGGAAGCTGACCTCTCCGATAAGATACGGGCTGAGGTACGGGAGGAGATACGGGCGGAGATGCGGGCTGAGATACGGGCTGAGGTACAGTCTGAGGTGCAGACCGAGGTCGCACAAATGAGGGAAGAGTTTGCACGGTTGAGAGAAGCATTGCTGGCCAAGAGTGCAGATGCGGATCCCCAGGACGACAGTACCCCGCGGGGTCGGATAAGCAGTTGCGCTTCGAAGGTACTCGCGGATCCAGTGGATCTACTTGAGGTACTGCAAGCCTTCATCTGTGCACTTAAGTTGATGCAAGCCTTCATCTGTGCACTTAATTGTTACAAATTTGCAGGGGCCGGAGGGCTGCATCCTACAGAATCACGTAGGCGCCGGGCAGGAAGTGGTTGGACACGGCTTCGTATATCCGTCTGGGCCGGATGTCCGGGTCCACTGTGTACCTCTGCGGTTGGGTTTCGCAAAGGTACAGGTGGACATGGCCATGCCGGGCTACAACGATTATCCGTTGCCAGTCCCAACAGAGGAACTGCAGACACTTGCTGAGGCAGTGGGCTCCTACGTGCAGTGGCCCAAGAAGTGTCTTGTAATACAACCGGTAAATCCTACACATTTTAGATTACATCCTACTCAGTACACTCAACTTGCATAATCTAACATACGTGCTCATTAATTGAAGTGGCCTGCCGCGGGGCTACCAGGGGACTGCGCCCCCAGCTCGGGGCATGAGGGCCGATCTCGTGCGAACCTGGACACATCAAAGACGGCCTCGACCCCACCCAGCGCATCCACGCCTCCACCTCGGAAGAAAGCCGCCATCACCTCGCCCTTGCCTTCGAAGGTACGCGCTTAGTCCCCGGCAAAAGGCAAGGGCGGCAAAGGCAAGGGCAAAGGGCGACAGGGACTACCGCGAACGTTCACGAACGCGCTGCCACTCATGTCGGAAGCATCTTTGCGGAAATTGGATCGATCAACCAGAGACCTCCACGACTGGTACCTACATCGAGCTCAGCGCAGCCTGAACTTCTTAGTTCCCTACAGGCCTGGGCAGTTCCACCGTGAGCCCGGGACTATATCCGTGGCACACGAGGATCTGTTCGACCTCTACAACTGGCGGGAGCTCGATATGTCCATCATACGGACTGGAGTCCTGTGAGTTTGCTGATGCTATGTATTGCTGTTTTCTAACTCTGTTTGCTAACTCTGCATTAATGTTGCAGTTCATTTGAATACTGAGTAACTTTCTGTGAAATTAATATTAATCTCGTCCTTCGCATGCAGGTGCATGTACAGGCTAGCATCGGAGGCTGCGTGTGACAAGGTGGGTTTCCTCGACCCAGAGAAAATAAGCCTCACGATGCTAGAGCAGGACGCCGCGCACGCTGAGTAGTACATATCCAGCGCGCTGATGGCGCAGTAGGACAGGGACTTCATTCTGGTGCCGTACCACCAAAGGTTAGTGCATTTCGTACTAATTTAACTCAATCTTGTATGTTACACCTGAGATGTACTTTGAGCTAGCGGTCCTCTTTTACGTACAATGCAGGGGCCACTGGATCCTCATCGTGATCTGTCCGCCGAGGAACGAGGTGTACTACCTCGATTCGATGCGTGACAGATTATCGATGGAATATGTGCTCAAGGGGAATATGGAGGCGTAAGTAACTTATATGTTTGATTTATATTTTGACCTCACTAGCTAATGATAATACATTAACTGGCAATACTAACTGAAATGCAGGGCTTTTGATAAATATGTGTCCGCTGGAGGGAGGCATGCCGCACCGCAGGGCTCTGTACTAGCTTGGAAAGAATATGAGGTACTCACGAGACTTTTTGTTTATGCTTAATTAGTTTATGGAAACAATATATAGCTAACATGTCTTCGCATATGCAATTATCTCAGTGCCATCAGCAGCCGCAATCGTGGGAATGCGGGTTTTATGTGCTGCGCTACATGTACGACCTAGTGCGGACAAACTTTTCCCGATTCCCCCAGGTACGCATCGATAGTTAACTCAAATTTCAAAAATGGGTGTCACGTTCTAAATTAGGATCGAAGTTAGTTACTCAGTATGCACACATGCTTGCAGATCGCCATGTCGAAAGACCAATATGAAAATGCAAAGATTATATATCTTCGACAAATCTGGGCACAATATGTCATGGAGGAAGTAGCGCCCAACCATCCAGCATGACATTTTCTCCTTTTCGTGTACTCTGCATAGACTGTTTATATACATGTGAATAAATATATATATGTGAATAAATGTCCACATTGGATTGCAATCTGTATTTGTCCATACATATGTGAATAAATGTGAATAACTGCCTAATGTGTCAATTTGTTCTATGAATTTACCTTGCATCTGTACTGTATTGTGTATCCAATCTATACTGTATTGCATCTGTACTGTATATGTGAATGTACTGTATTGTGAATGCAAATAAAGTACTGTATATGTGAATGCTCTATCGGTAAATTCATCAACAACCGAGAGACTACTGTACTTTTTTCTATCGGTACAATCAAAATTAACCGTTAGAAGAGAGTGACCTTTCCTGCCGGTGAACTCATACATATCCGATAGAGTACTAAGCTTTTTTCTGTCGGTAATATTGTAATTAACCGTTAGAATAGTGGTACTTTTCCAACCTCTGATGACGAGTTTTCTATCGGTACACTCCAAATATGCCGATAGAATATTATGATTTTTTCTGTCGGTAATCTTGTAGTTAACCGTTAGAATAGTGGTACTTTTCAAACCGCTATCGACGAGTTTTCTATCGGTAAACTTGTAAGATGCCGATAGAATATTATAATTTTTTCTGTCGGTAAACTTGTAATTAACCGTTAGAATAGTGGTACTTTTCAAACCGCTAGCGACGAGTTTTCTATCGGTAAACTTGTAAGATGCCGATAGAATAGTATGATTTTTTCTGTCGGTAATCTTGTAATTAACCGTTAGAATAGTGGTACTTTCCCTGCCGCTGGACGTAAGACTACGATGGGTTTTGTATCGGTAGATTCATAATATGCCGATAGAATAGTGAATTTCTTCTATCGGTTATTTACCGATAGAAAATGTCCAGTCTTGTTCTATCGTGTCTACCTCTATCGGTACAAAAACCGATAGTAGAAGGGTGTTTTTTACCGATAGAAGACTGCATTTCTGTACTAGTGAAAGGAAAGAAAATCACTTTGCTTCCTATGACACCTGCTGAAATTGTGCAATGTGCTAAAGAAAGAGCTAACAGAGATAAAACTGTATGTGATAAAAGTGAGAATCAAATTGTAGCTAAAGAATTGAACCCACTTAACAAGAAAGAACCTAGTTCTACGAAATCTGAAATTAAATTGAAGGGTACTGTTTTACTAGCTACTACGTCTGTTTTGCATGATATGTCTCCTGTTCTGCCGCCTCTTGCTCCTAATCTTTTGCAGGAGAGTGTACTTGAGTCGAGGATGACTCCACTTCAAGAAGGGGAGGATGATGAGGACATCACCAACACAGATATGAACGCCGCTCCGTCGACTCCTCCCACTCCGTCGCCCAAAGACCATGGAGAACATCAAGTCGGCATGAACCCACATGCCAAGCCTTTCAAGCCATCTACACTGAAGGTCCAGCATACCATAACGCTCCAAGATGAGCCCAAGAAGAAGCCCAAGTTGTCCACGCTCCAAGACAAGCCCAAGATGAAGCCCAAGTCATCAGTGAACCCGATTCGGCCATCCAGGAGCACGCCAACTTCAAACAGACGTGCAGGACATGTACGGAGTCCGTTTGGGGTGAATGAGAACTTTGCGGAGAAGCCCACGATGCCACCTTTCCAATGGATCTGACCCCACTGCTAAATTCTATCTGGATCTCCCGAAATTGATGAAACAATTTGTGGACAGATTGTGCTGGGTGCTGTGCCACCTCTACTTTAGGCCCAAGGCCCGTGTATCCCTAGGGTTACGTGGGGGTGGGTTCTTTGGATGGTGGCCTACCTCTGACCGCCATACTCCTGCTACATATGGCCGCCACCCCTATCCTTTTGGGTGGGTTTTTCTTAGATTATACTGCTTAGACAGTTTTCGCCGTTCATCGGTTTGTGGAACCCCAACTCGTACTCCTCATTGGTAATTGGCAATATTCAGATTGCGTCTACCGTGTTCTTGCTTGTGTTCTCGATTCGCATGCAGGGATAAGCCTTATTGGCGAAGTCAACCGTGTCTTGGCGGGGTTGATAACCAACGGAGCCGTGGTGTAGAGATTGCAGGGGTTCGAATCAATTTTGATTGGAAGCTGGATCGTCAACGTCGAGTTCTCCATCAATCGATTTACCTCTACCTATCAGAAGATCAGGATACCATTCACATCAGTGAGAATGTCATTTGGGTTCAAGAATACTGGTTCCACGTACTAGTGCTTGATGCAAAAGACCTTGCAGCCTCAATTAGGGCATAATTTAGAAGTGTACGTTGATGATTTGGTTGTAACATGGAATCAAGTTGAATCCTGTAAAGTGCTATTTTGGAGTTTCTTCGGGTAAACTCTTGGGTTTTCTTATTTGTTCAAGAGGCATTGTGGTTAATCTCGAGAAAATTTGGGCCATTGAGAAAATGCGACCTCCTTCGACCACGAAGGAGGTATGGAGATTGATCGGTTGAATGGCGGCTTTAAGTCATTTCATTTCAAGGTTAGGCAAACGTGGATTACCTTTTTTATGGTTCTACGAAAGCACAATGGTTTCCATTGGTCGGATGAAGCCGATAAAGCCTTTCAAGAGTTTAAAGCATATCTCACCAGTGCTCTGGTGCTAGTTTCCCCTATTGAGGGAGAATCATTACTCGTCTACTTGGCTGCTACTCCTCATGCGGTCAATGTTGTTCTGGTCGCAGAGAGGGAAGGTGTGCAACGACCAGTCTACCACGTAAGTGAAGTACTGAATGGACCAAAGGAGCGTTACCCTAAGGTCCAAAAGTTACTTGATGCCCTCTTAATGGCTTCAAGAAAGTTACGACATTATTTTCAAGCGCACAAGGTTATTGTGCCTTCGTCCTTTCCCTTAGTGAATATACTCCATAACACAGAAGCAACAGGTTGAGTTGCGAAGTGGGTGGTGGAACTTGGAGTGTATGATCTCCATTTCATTGCTTGAATAGCAATCAAATTTCAAATTCTTGTAGATTTTGTGGTCGAATGGACTAATCCTGAGCCACATGAACAAGAGTTTGTAGATTTGGAAAATATCGACCAATTGACAATGTATTTTGATGGCTCTCACAGTTGTTCAACCTCGGGGGCTGGAGTGATATCAATTATTCCCAGGGCGACCAGTTCCAGTATGTTGTACAATTACACTTTGTTGCTACAAATGATGCAGCAGAGTATGAAGGTCTTTTAGCTAGGTTTTGAGTAGCCAATCTCTCGTAGTCCTTGGCTAGTAGTGAGGGGAGACTCACAGCTAGTCGTAAACCAAGTAAACAAGGAGTACAACACCTCTGATGAGGCAATGGCTCATTACCTGGACAAAGTGAGGAAATTAGAAAAACACTTCAAAAATTTTGCAGTTCAATTCGTTCTGCGAAGAGACAATGTTCTCGTAGATCAATTGTCAAAGATTGGTTCCTCACGAGCATCCGCTCCGGCAGGAGTGTTCATCGAGCACTTAAAAAAGCCCTCAATCATGACCATCGTAGAGTCACCAAAGGCGATGACTAACGTCGCCACCCTCGAGCATGAAGCAGATTGGATTCATCCATTGAGAATCTATCTTGCACATGGGGCCTTGCTCGAGGATGAAACCGAAAGCGATCAGTTAGCTAGAAAAGCGCGAATGTACATACTGGTCGAAGGTATCCTGTACAAAAAAAGGTGCTCAAGGAGTCCTTATGCACTGTATACCTCAAGAAGATGGAAAATATCTTCTGAGAGAGATTCATGGAGGCATGTATGGTGCGCACGCTTCCTATAGAACACTGGTCAGAAAAGTTTTTGACAGGGTTATTACTGGTCTACAACACTCAAAGATGCTATACAATTGATCAAGACTTGCCCACAATGTCAATTTCATGCTCAGTAGGTTCACCAGCCAGCATATGCATTGCAAACTATTCCTTTAACCTGGCCATTTGCCACGTGGGGAATAGATATTCTGGGTCCAATGCCCCAAGCTGTTAAAGGATACAAGTTTTTGTTCGTAGCCATTGATATGTTTACTAAATGGATCGAGGCTGAACCAGTCCGAACCATTACCACCGCAGCGGTGAAGAAGTTCTTTCATAAGAACATCATAACACGATTTGGTGTTCCAAGTCGTCTCATCACAGATAACGGATCCCAGTTCGTTAGTGGTCTTTTTCTAGACTATTGCGACGACATTGGAACCAAAATCTATTTCGCATCCGTTGCTCATCCACAAAGCAACGGTGCAGTCGAACGCGCCAACGGGCAGATAATACAAGGAGTCAAGAATGTGTTTTTGATCGCCTTAAACTACGCTCGGGGGCTTGGGTAGATGAACTCTACTTGTTCTATGGGCATTACGCACTACGACCAGTAGAGCTCCAGGCGAGACACCTTTCCAATTGGTCTATGCTGCAGAACCATGCTACCAATTGAAATCCAAATTGGTTCTCCTCGTGTGGATCACTTAGATACTATAAATCAAAGTGAAACCCACAAAGATGAAATCGCTCTTCTCGAAGAAAAGCGCAATCAAGCACTCATTCGGTCAGCGGCATATTTACAGGCTCTATGTAAATATCATAGTAAAAGGGTGCGACCATGTAATTTTCAAGTGGGAGACTTGGTTTTAAGAAAAATCCAAAACTAGTCTAATCGCAACAAATTCTTTCCTCAGTGGGAAGGCCCCTACGCTGTAGTTTCGACACTACGACCAGGATCTGCTCGATTAGCCATGGAAGACGGAAGAATTTTATCAAACACATGGAACATCGATCAACTGCGTAAATTATTTGTATAAGTTTTTCCATTTCCATCATAATTTCATATAAATTCAGTATTTTCCTTTTCACTTTATGTTACAGTTGCATCTCTAGTTTTAGCCTTACTTTTTTCTTGGGTCACGCCCGGGGGTTGCTCGTGATAAAATGACTTACTACGATATTCAAGTGGATTCGCTGGCCGATCTCATGGCCGCATCTAGATAAGACATCTCTTTGTAAGCCGTTTCGTAACGCATAAGGGATTTACTAGCATGTTTCCAATCATCTGAGTGGCTGTCAGTTAGCAAAAAGCTTATACATTCTGTATTAAGCCGTTTATCCCAATGACTTCATGATCGCATCTAGTTAAGAAATCTCTTTCTAAGCCGTTTCTTAATGCATAAGAGACTTACTAGTATATTTCTATACTATGACTTCTGTATAAGTGATCATTCAAACCTTGGTCTTCTTAGATCAGATTACTTACTTTGCAACCACTATATAGTGACTTCGTTATCAGTGATCACAAGAGGGGGCTAGGGGGATATAACTATAGTATTAAGTCAGAAATGATAAGTACTTTGCATTTCATTATTATTCCTTTTTTCATTTTTTATCATCTACTTTTTGCTAATCATGTGTATTTGCATATTACAAATACTCTGATAGAACAAAATATTTCCATTTCTATTGTCAAATTTACAAAAATTTACAATGAGAGAGAATACATTAGGCAAGGTCGAGGTCGTATAACAAGTCGTCTACTAAAGACTTGACCTTGGCCTTGGTTGCATTCAGCTGATCCTCGCTGTCAAAAACCACATCTCCCACCACTGGATTCAGATCTAAATTCGAACCGTGGTGATGCCTAAACTTGCAGAGGATGGCAGAAACTACGGCACCGATATCGAATTTCAGTTTCTCCTTGTACCTCATTGCAAATTCTGGGATATTGGCGACCAGTGAGTTAGCTTGAACCGCAACCAAAATGCAAGACTCTTTAAGAGATAAGTTATCCTTCTCAGGATTAACAACATCAGCATCAAGTGAGTCCGCAACCTCCCTCAGTTTTTCGAGAGTATCCCTCTCAATGAGACTGCAGCCTTTGATAATTGTATCCAAGGCGTCCTTCTTATTGCAGACAAGCTTCTTGTCTTATCGAGCAAGCTTCGTAGTCTCTCAGGCCCTCTCGCTGGCTGCCTTGTAGCGGTCGATGATCTTGTGGAGAGTTTCGAGGTCGTATCCTTGCCAGATGAACTTCTCCTCGAGGCGCTCCTTTTCCCCTTGAAGGAAGTTGCATAATGCAGTCTTCTCCTTCAAGGATGCCAAGGTCTCAACAAGCTTGTCGCTGATCACCCTCCCGGCTTCGTCTCCCTATATGACCATGAGATAATTCCTAGTCGTATACGAAAAAAATTTTGAAGAGTAAGAATCCTTACCTTGGAGACAGATGCTGACTAGGCCATAGAAGGATTTGGAATATTCACTACTCCTTTTATGACATCTGCCTCCTTCTTGACCATAGTTAGAGATGTTCTAGTAGGAGAGGAGGTGGTCCAGTTCATCCTGTACATCCAACTTATAATTGGATAAGTCATTCCTAACTAAACAATGTGATTTAGTTAGAGAGAAAAAAATATTACCTCAAGCAATCTCCTTGGAGATTTCGAGGAATAATTCTTTAGGCAAAAGAAGAGATTGGTGACGAAGCCTGACCCACAATTGCAACTAATGGCTATAGACTCGCAGCCTCTTCCAACAAAACATAATCACTTTGTGCAGCCAAGGAAGAGGTATTAATTGGTTTCTTCGATGAGGATCCACTAGATGATCCAGCATCATCACTGGCTCGCTTCTTTGAAGCTACTGGATATTCGAGCAACTACAAAAGCCAAAATTCTTTGGAAACCTTTGCTCAAGAAAAAGACTTACACAAATCTTCCAAAAGAGAATAAATAGTTTGAAACTTAGAAGATGAAGAGTCTGAAACTTAGAAAACTCTTAGGAAACTTGAAGACTCTGAGACGTGGAGGATGGATATTTGTAGACTCCCGAAGGTGACACTTCGAGTTCTCGGCCAAGGGAGGTAGTGAAAACCCTTGAGATCTTTTCAATGCCTGCCTAGCAACCGCACCCAAAGTTTTTTCTTGGGTTGTGTGATAGCGAAGCGACATAGCACTTGTGTGAGAATGCGAAGTGACATAGCAGTTGTATGGGAATACGAAGCGACAAAGTAACTATGTTAAAATTTGAAGCGACAAAGTTACTGTGTTAAAATATTGTCGTTTCAAATTCAGGGGCTAGCTGACGGAGATTCTCTTATACCTTTCAGTGGTCGAATGGGACTACAAGAAGGAGAGAGCTAAATAACCTTCCTTCCTGTGGTCGTGGGACATCATAGGAAGAGATAATAAGGAAGTCTAAGATATTCTAGACTTAGCCCAATTATCCTGTAATCTCAATAGTTACGATCACAACCCTTACGATCGTAACACTTATCATCAAAAGAGTTCATAGTCGAATGGACTCTATTACCTATGGTCACCCTGATCGTAGAGATAAGGTCGTAGCCAATACACAACCAAATATATACTATTCATCTGTACCTTGTCGGTGAACCAAAACCTGGAAGCACCTTTGAGACAAAGGGCTGCTCGAGAACCCATCTGCTGACCACAGACCAAAGGACCAACGGTTATGTGGTTATGTTTATTCGACCATACCCGATGGTTATGTTTATTCGACCATAACCTTTAGATACTGTGACCCTTTATTTCCCCAGGAATGTCATAACTCCCTGTAACTGTCAAGATGGTAAATGCACAATTATTCATATACGTGCAACCACTCATAATCACACATTATGACCGGTGCATGTCCAGCACCCGACGACCCTTTAATTCTGTAACCGTCAACCTTTGACAAGATATAATAGGAGAGAGGTTCGACGATGAAAGAAAAAGGAGAAAGAAAAAAAGAGAGAGAAGGGGGGGTGAGTTGAGGATCAAGAGACCGATAGAAGGATCAATAGAGGTCGATAGAGAATAGGGGAGAAGTTTTTAGTCCATTCAAGAACATCCCTTGTTCTTCTTTGTTATCTTTTACCCTCTTAGTGAATTTACAACAGGAGTAGGGCTATTACTCAGTCTCCAAGGACCCGAACTTGTATAATTCCTGTGTCTTTGGTGTATCTATATTTACGGTATTTCCTCTAGGTGATTGTTAGAAGTGCTTCCCTACATTACTATTAAATCTTGTGTAAGTTCATCTTGAAATCTTGTACCAATCATCAACACTGGTGGGAATAAAGATGTCGATGGACATAAGGACATGCCATACCAGGTACCACACAATCATGTTAATATCATTTTTGGTGGTTCTTCGTCCTACTTTTCCAAACGTCATTTTACGTCTGTTCGTCGAGAGATGAATAATGTTGAAGCTCCCCCAGGAGAGCCTTAGTACCCCCATTGGTCGGAAACATTCTTGACCTTCAACCGGGAAGATTAACCTTGAGGATTATCGCGACCACGGTGACTTCCTTTGGTTATAACTCCCACGATTAGCAACACTAAAGTGGGTAGAGTCCTAATCGATGGAGGTAGTTCCCTCAATTTTCTATGTGCCAAAGCCCTTGACGAGATACAAATCCCTCGTTCAAGGATTAAAAATGTGGTCCATCCATTTTTTGGGATTATTCCTGGTCATTTGTATACTCCTAATGGCCAGATTGTACTGTCGGTAATGCTTGGAGAACTAGAGAACTTCCGAACAGAATTGATAATTTTGATTTAATTAATTTTGATTCAGCATACAATGCAATTCTTGGTAGGCCCTCACTTGCCAAATTCAGGTCAACAATGCACCATGCTTTTCAGTGCATAAAGGTGCTGGGACCAAAAGGCATGATCACAGTGAGGGCAGCCAAAATTTGGCCCTCACATGCGATCTCATTTCCTTGGAATTGGTTAATCAGCTTCCCCTCAGGGATGTCAAGGCTGCGACCAAAGCAAAAGAACCAGATGCAGTTAAGGCAACTTCGCGACCAAAAGAAAAACTTAAACAAGTTACCTCATTCCCAGACGACTAGTCTAAAACCATTCAGATTGGGTCAGAACTAGAGAACAATTGTGCTTATCTCTTTCCTCCAAGCTAATGCAAATGTGTTTGCGTGGAAACCATCCGACATGCCTGGAGTCCCAAGGGAAGTGATCGAGCACAGGCTAGTAATCCAGTCTGGACAGGGACCTATAAAGCAAAAGCTCAGGCGTTTTGCTCTTGACCGGAGAGAAGCCATTTGTTCGGAGTTGGATAAGATCCAGGAAGCTGGCTTCATTCGCGAGGTCGACCATTCCGAATGGCTCGCAAACCCAGTCATGGTCCTGAAATGAAATGGTAAGTGGCACATGTGCGTCGATTACACTAGTCTTAATGCTGCCTGCTCGAAGGATGATTTTCCCCTTCCCCTCATCGATCAATTGGTCGATTCAACAGTGGGTTGTGAACTGATGAGCCACCTGGATGCCTACTCAGGGTACCATCAAATTAGCATGGCAGAAGAAAATGAGGAGAAAATTGCCTTCATCACACCATTTGGCACGTACTGCTACATCAGAATGCCATTTGGGCTCAAGAAGGCTGGTTCCACGTATCAGCGCTTGATGTAGAAGACCTTTCAATCACAATTAGGGCATAACTTAGAAGCTTATTGATAACTCTCGTTTTGTGCTTATTTTCTAGATATTCCCCTCATTCATCCTCATTTTAGTAATGAAAATCATCAAATACTCAAATATAGTTGTATTTGCTGTCGTTTGACCTCCACTGTGCATTTTGTTTATTTTAATCGCAGGTCGATGCCATTCAGGTAATTTTGGCTAAATGGATGAGCTTCACCGACTAGATCTAGCCAACAGATGATTTTGTACAGGAGTACATGTCACTGCGGACGCGTAGGAGTTGACCGCGTTGAAATCGGAGTCTCCGGAGGCTAGAACCCTAAAAACCTAACAGCCTAAGGCCTAATTGCAATCATCTAAAAATACCTGAGCACCAAATTGCAAACCGGCCAAGACACAAAAAAACTCCAAACCCTAGCTCGGAAGGATTCTATTGTAATTTTCTAAATACTCGAGGGCCTTTCTGTAAAATAGGCAAAAAAGTAACAAAACCTTAGCCCGAGCCGCCATTTCAATTTGGCTTGGCTTATCCCCAAAATTTCCCCACTGTTTTTTCTCTCCCGACCCCAGTGAGCACGCCGTCGGTGGCCAGGTCCACACCGACAGTGAGCCGCCGATCTCCTCTGCCCCATTCTACCTCCCTCTTTGTCCTTAGGCCCGGCTACCCTTCTTTCTTCTCCCCTCTTTGCTCCAAATTCCTCCCGAACCTCATCTTGATCATCTTCGGCCCAGCGACCGGGCATTGCCGATGGTCGGCGTCTCTTCATCTTGTCGTCCTCCTTTTTCTTTCTCTTCTCCCTCTTCGGCGAGCCGTCGATCTTCTCCTCCTTCATCCTCTCTCACCACATTTTGTCCTCTTCTATCCCGTTCATCCTCACCATCGGCGTGCTCCCGAGCTTCTTCCTTCTTTTTCCTTCTCTCTTCTTTTCCTCTAGTGCCATTCCAACGCGCCGCCTTAGATCCAGCGCCGGCGTGCCACCTCGCCTTTGGATCCTTCACCATCCACCGCCGCCCCTATTCCTCCTTCGGCCGCGCCACCTCACCGGTCCAGCCCCTAGATCTCGTGCCGCCACCTCAAAGTGCGCCGCCCTCACTTCATCCCTTGGCCGCACAGCCTTTTTTCCACCACGCCACCACATCACCTTTGCCGTCGCCACTCGCAGGATCTCACCCACACACACCACCGTCGTACCCGATCCGCCACCTCCCTCGGCGAGCTCGCCACCGACGCCGCTGTGCCGCTGATCCGAGCCTGATATGCCTAGATCCAACCCCGACGCCAGCGGTGAGGTCCCCAGTACCTCCACACCACCGTCATGCGCCATCAACCACCACTCCGGCGCTGTGACAACCGCATCCACGACCTTGTAATCTACGGCGACCTCGAGCAAGTTCTACGACCACATCCTGTGGGCCGATGACAACAATGACCACTCCACCACCTTCTATAGCGAGCACCTACTCATTCTGCTTCATCGACCTTCGTCGACCTTGGCTACAGTGTCTTTTTCCTTGACACCAGCTTTGCCATCAGCTCCAACACGCTATGGTTAAGCTATAGCAACTTCTTCTATGGCCACCCGCTGCGACCTCCTCTACAACCATTCGACCAACTCCACGGCTTCAACCCCAACATCAATAAGCTCCAGTAAAAAGCAAGAATTGGTGATCAAATCTCTTCCCATACTTTGTTCTTCAATTTTGACATGAACTGGCTGTGATGTATGAAATTCAATGAATGTCTGTGATTGCAAAGAATTGGAATCCACTTTCTAAATCATTGGAATGTTTAAATTGTCAACTTCAATTGTGTGCTACTGAATGCTAAGACCATGGTGAATCCAACTCCAGTGTTCTTTTTCTTGTTTTCTTTTGAATTGATTTGAGATGAAGATCTCCCATTCGTAAGCATCCCATAGTTTGCATTTGATTGTTGAATTGGTGCCAGTAGACCTTGTTGTTGTGTAAAATACCAGTGCATGTTGGAGAATTCAGTGGGTTTGAGTCACCTTGCATTCAATATTCTTGAGAACTCAACCCTGAAAAGCTGGGTAATATGGATATTGGAGGAGTTAATTCTCACTTGTGACTATCTGTTTTTTGATGAATGAAATTGTGGTAAATTGTGTTTGGTTGCAACTCTATTCTCATTCTATATGCTATTTGTAAATTGAGTTGGTGTTGTAATTAAGCCTATGATTCGTCTGGTATAGAATCTACTGAAATTGTTCTTTTTTGCTTGCATTCTCTAAGATTGTGAGTTGAGCTTTGATTTGAGGTTTGAGCTTCTTGTTGCATGGCTGAGAGGAGCTAGAGAATGGCCGGTATTTGTTTTGTTCTTGTTGTTCGTTGATACTCGTTGTAGAGTGTATTTATTAATAGTAGCCCGCCCTTCCACTCATGCGAGATTACTACTTGACTACTTCTCTACTGCCTGTACTCACGAATCATAGGTTCATAACGAATACCAGTCGCGGTGTGACCACCTCCCTCTCTCTTTATTTCTTCTGATATCTTCTCTCTTTCTTTCGTCCAATTTATTTTCATTTTTCCATCGATTTAGTTTAGTTCTACACGATTCGTTTTCTCTAATCCCTGTGGAAAGAACAACTGAATACTCGCCTCACTGCTTCGTTCTTATTCTCTTGCGAGACGGTCTAGGCTGGTATCAATTTTTGGCGTCATTGCCGGGGATTAGATTGAATGCGAGCATGTTTAACTGACTAGATCGTTTATTTTTGTGTTTCTTTTTGGTTTTTGTTTGCGTCTTTTTCCACCCGTTTTTCCCTCCCTGCACTTTTATTTCTCACACTTTTTGCCCTTTTCTCATTGATTGATTGATTTACATTGATTGAGGATATGGATGTTCCCAATCTTTTTGTGATGCATGTGACAATCTTAGTGCTAAATTAGATGATTTGCCTCGTCAGATTGATACAGTTCTTTGTGGATTATTTGCTCATGTTAGCACTGATCCTATATGTTGTATTTGTGGTATATGAGGTCATTCACCCGCTGCTTGTCAGCGTGGTCGAGCATCCACTATATATCATCCTGGATGGCCTGCATACCCAAATACACCGTACAGGAACAGCCACCCTGCTATCTCATCATCTTCTAGCTATCCTTTTCATGGTTTTAGGTACGGAGAGCAGCTCCCATGTGTTGATCGAAGGATGCCGACTAGAGGGGGGGTGAATAGGCGGTTTTAAAATTTTCTTCTAAATTAGGGTTTAACAACCTAAGATTGCGATAACAAATATTCTAAGGGTATGGAAAACCAATTCAATTCAGATTTAGCAATTTCTATAATACTACTAGCAACAATTCAATCACAATGAAAAATTAAGCAAGTAGTAGAGGTAACCGAAGAGATCAAGTTTTTCCCGAGGTCTCGGAAATTTGCCGATTTCCACTAATCCTCGTTGAAGCGCTCTTCGCTTGAGCTTAAGCTTCGATTCCACTAGGGGTAGCCCTTCTCCACTCCGGATAGGCGAGCTCCCAGCCTTTACAACCACTCGCCGGGCCTCTCCGACACACCATCGATGGAGAGATCGCCGGACCTCCCGGGTCGTCTAGGTGACGACAATCACCAAGAGTAATAAGCCTAGCACCTTACTTGATCAACCTCAAAGCTTGATGAACACAATGCAAATGCAAGAAGGCTTGGAACCCAATTCACTCAACTAGCACTCAAGAATTCTCAAGTTTTGACTCTAATTGCTAGAGAATGGATGTGAGAGAGCTTGCACACTGTTGCTCAGGGTTTATGAGATGTATTTCGTGTGTGTAAGACATCTACAACAGTGATCTATTTATACTCTCAACAAAAACGGTCGAAATCAAGAAGATTGGGTGAAAATTGTACTGGCCGGACATTGTCCGGCCACTTCGGACAATGTCCGGTCAGTACAAAAATTTTGACCGTTATTCACGTGAATTGCGAGTGTCAGTAGCCGTTTGGATCAAAATGTGAAGGCCGGACAAATGTATTTGTCCGGACAGATGCATTTGTCTCTGTTGACACCCTTGTTTAAAATGAAGTGTACACGCCGGACAGATACATTTGTCCGGACAAAATGTCCGGATAGATGTATCTGTCTCTGTTAACACTTAACATAATATACTCCAGATTTTTGTATGGGCCGGACATATGGGATTTGTCCGGACAAAATGTCCGGACAAATAGATTTGTCTCTGTTAACACAGCCCTTACAGTAGCCCAGATTTTGTATTGGCCGGACATTGTCCGGTCACTTCGGACAAATCCTCCGGACAAGTGTATTTGTCTCAAATCAATATGCTGTTAACATTTGTACTGGCCGGACATTGTCCGGTCACTTCGGACAATGTCCGGCCTTCACCGGACAGATGTCCCGGACAAATGTATTTGTCTCTGTTGCGCGTGTTTGCAAAGTACTGAAATTGTTTGTATTGGCCGGACACTTCAGACACTGTTCGGTCACTTCAGACACTGTCCGGCCAGTACAAAACGAAAACAGACTTCTGAATTTTTACTCAACTTTTGATTTGGGGCAAAAGCAAATGCAAATGTGCTTCTAAAAACTTCAAGGTTGATCAAGATACTTGTGCTAAGACCCCTCTTAATAGTACGACCATCTAACCTAGAAAATTTCAAAACGAGAAGACGCTAGGTTTAGGTATTTGTACTTTTGTCGAGATTTTCGTCGTTTTTGCTTTATGGAGTCTTGATAACCTTGCTTTGTCTTTTCTTGATGCTTTCTCCTTTGATTTACCTGTGTCTCACATACAGAGATTAGTCGCAAATCTAACGGATGTCATTAATCACCAAAACCCTAATCAGGGCTCAAGATTCAACAATCTCCCCCTTTTTGGTGATTGATGACAACCGTTATGCATAAAACATATGGATATAACAAATATGAGTATAAGCAAGAGATGCTCCCCTTAATCTTGCATTCAAGTTCATAAACATATTCATGACAAGGTATAACGAGATATCCATACGTATCAACACATACATACATACACAAGAGAGATATCAAAGCAGCATTTTTATAGCAAATCTATTTCCATGTTCATGTTCATACATTCATAAACGATAAGACGAATGACAAGGTATAACGAGATATCCATACGTATCAACACATACATACATACACAAGAGAGATATCAAAGCAGCATTTTTATAGCAAATCTATTTCCATGTTCATGTTCATACATTCATAAACGATAAGACGATAAGACGACGACATAAACATAACAACAGACGACATAAACATAACAACATCACATATATCAACATATATCCATACATAACTCTCCCCCTTTGTCATCAAACATCCATAAAAGGAGAGAAGACATAGATACAAATGATCATAGATACAGGAGACGGATAATCTAGGACTGCGGAGGATGATCGGAAGAAGAATCGCCGCGACGACGACGCTGATACTGGCCTGCGTCGAAACGTCCCCGCAGCTCAGAGATATCCTGACTCAGAGAATCGATGCGAGGCTCGATGACGTTGAGGCGATGGTCGATGGAGCTCAATCTGGTGTCGACCTCATCGAAGCGAGTCTCGAATCGCATGGACATCTGATCCAGCCGCTCCATGATCATCATGTATGGAGCTGAGACATCAGGGCTCTGGGAGATGGAGTAGACTGAAGTGGAGAGGGAGCTCCCGCGACCGGAGACATAGGCGCGTCTCCATGAACCGGTGATCCAACTTGATTTTCATAACGAACAAGGATCCCCAGGCTCTTCAACCGGTAGTACTCCATAGAAGAAGGACGGGAAGCTCGATGCAGTCCAAAGTAGGTCAGAATGTGAGCGATGAAAGGTGCGAAGGGAAAAAGCCTCTTAGGGTCCATCTGAACTTCCTGCATCTCGTGGAACATGAACTCCACAAAATCGAAAGGTGTCTCGTCAAATTGGGCTCTCAGAAGTCGCAGCATGGTGGAGGTGACAGCCCCGCGATCTCCGGTTTTTGGCAAGATAGTCATGCGGTTCAACTTTTCTAGTATTGCCACCGGAGGGATCAGTTGAGAGACTTTACCAATATTTGGATTTGGATTGTCGAAGAGATGAGCCACATCTTCAACTCGAACTTCATCAAAGGCGAAGAGGCTGTTGTCAACATGCTCGATCTGTAGAGCCTCTTCAAACTGTGCCTTGGTGAGAGTTCTTCTGGAGTTGTTGTTCATGAAGATGACATGGGATCGATCCGAGGCAACATGAAGAGTCGCGAAGAACGAGCGGATAATGTCCACATTCCACTTCCAGTCTTCCCTCATCTCGGTGAAGGAGTGCAATCTGACAGCTATGAACTTGCCCCGGAGAGGATAGTGAACTTTGCTCTCGATCAAGTTCCAGTCAATGGCCTAATGCCCAAACACTTTTGCAGAGGAGAATCTGGTGTGATACTGAGACATCTGGAAGGCGTTCCAGAAATTTCTCTCAGTACATGTCCTCGGATGCTCGTAGGGGTTCTTTCGATGAAGTCGTCGAATAGCACTAGCGGTGAAGGTTGGATGGCCTCTGGGTTGCTCATCACCACTACTGCTGCTACTGTCGACTGAGTCAGAATCATCAACTGGAGATCCAACGGGAGATGCTGGAGCTGCATCATCCTCATCAATAGCCAAAGAGTCCCAGTCGATAGGTTGAGCCTGTTGAGAAGATCCAGGCCCATGACGACGGCTAGTTTGCTTCATTCTTCCAGTCATAGCGACTCTGGAAAGAAAAGATAGATAATTTGTTCGTGATATGACTCGAAAGAGGTGATAAGGGAAGAATGAACTAATCTTCCGAAGGATGTGGATGCATGACCTAGTTCTTATATGAATCAATTCTTACTCATGCATTTGCTAATAGATGTTAATTTTTACTCCATATCATCCTTTTCTGCTCTTTGATTCAATTTTGTTCTACTCAAATTGCTTTGATCAAAATCAAGGATCTAGGGCAATCTAAAGAAATAATCTACGATATGCTCATCTTAACCACTCATCTTGTGCATGGTAAATAATCTGAACAAATCTGATATAAATACGTCATTTAACTCTATAGATTTGATTCTATTAGACCATCATATTTCCATACAAAGCATATTTGATTTTGTTCCAAAATCTAACTCTAAATGGCAATTTGATCTACTTATATCATGCATGTCAATGATAAACTTCTATTCTGTACAAATCATCTCAAGTATGATCACTCCTAGATGTTAATTTCATGAATCCATATCTAGATTTGACATGCAAACACATTTGAACAATATCAAACCCTAGTATGGCATGAGATGTAATGCATGAACCAGAGGAGCAGGAGACACAAAACTGACCTAATCCAAGGAAAGAGGAGATGCACAAGAGATCAACTTTGAGGCCAGACGGGAGATGGCCGGACTGATCCTCTTGTCCGGAGAAGAGGGGATGAACAGTGGAAGTGGAGGTGGTGGAGAGCAGCAGCAAAGAAACTTTAATCGATTTGGGGAAGAAAGGAATCACGGGTGGTTTTAATAACTGAACCAACGTGCACAGGCCGGACAATGTCCGATCTGACCGGACACTGTTCGATATGGCCGGACAAAGTCCGATCTGGCCGGACACTGTCCGGTCAGTTCAGATTTGCTTCTGAAACTTCTGAATTTTTGCAAATTTTTCAAATTTGACTCAAATAGAGATTTGAATTTTGGATAAGCTCAAGTATCATGTTTGGAATATATCCAGCTAGCTTTGAGAAGAAATTTGAGAGAAATCGACTTTAGAATGAGCCTCCGAATCGCATTTTAGGGCAAAAGGGTAAAATAGAACGGTTTTTCACCAATTTGTCAAATTTTCTTGAAACTCGAATTTTTCTGAGATGTTTGGCCTTGTATGAATTCTAAATACTATTTCAAGCCAAAACATGGAAGAGATCTTGGCTCAAATAGCGAAATTCACAAAATGCACATTTTTGGTATTTTCGTGTCAAAGCTCATTTTCGGGCGATTTACAAAATGTGATAATTTTCAAACCATAGGTCTTTTGAGAAAAAGTTCAACATGAAATGTCTTTGAATGACTGATCTCTAAGTGTTTCATGTAGAAACTTTTTTGTCAAAACTCAACCGATTTTGATTTATAGAAATAAGTCATTTTAGGCCAAAACAAGATCCTTAGATGTTCAATTTTGTCAAAATTCAACATTTTAGCTCGAAACCCTTTATTTTCACTTTCAAAACCTTTGAAAACATATTTGAAAGATATTTTTGAAGATTTTGTTTTATTTTAACACATTTTGAACATTTTGGCATTTTTAGCCCTTTTGATTTTAAAATTGACCCTTTTTTTAAACAACATGCATATTTTTCCATTTTGTACACAATTTTGGGGTATACAAGCGTTCAATGATCTTGAAGTTGCTCCCCCTTAATGTGTTCTCCGAGTTTTGTTGAAAAACAACAAAGTGGTGAATTCTTGGACTTTTTCTTCAAAATAGGAAGTGATGGGCATAGATGCCTACATTGATATATAAATTTATAGCCAAGAGTATATATGCTAGACACAATCAAACTAACAATCAATTCAAGATAAGCAAGAGATCAAATAACATTTGAAATATCAATAACATTCAACTCATTTCTTAACTTACTAAATCTTGACTCATCCAAGGGTTTAGTGAATAGGTCTGCTAATTGATTTTCGGTTGAAACATGACTAATCACTATATCCCTTTTTGATGCATGATCCCTTAGAAAGTGATGTCTAATGTCAATGTGCTTTGTTCGAGAGTGTTGAACAGGATTGTTGGCAATTTTAACGGCACTCTCATTATCACATAAAAGTGGAACACAATTGACTTTTATGCCATAATCTAACAAGGTTTGCTTCATCCAAAGAAGTTGTGCACAACAACTACCGGCCGAAACATATTCCGCCTCGGCGGTTGAGAGTGCAACTGAATTTTGTTTCTTTGAAGTCCAAGAGACTAATGATCTTCCTAGAAGTTGACAACCACCGGAAGTACTTTTTCTATCAATTTTACAACCGGCATAATCAGAATCCGAATGTCCTAGGAGATCAAAACTAGCATTCTTAGGATACCAAAGTCCTATGTTTGGTGTATGTTTTAGATATCTAAAGATTCTTTTTACTGCAGTTAGGTGACACTCTTTAGGAGCAGCTTGAAACCTAGCACACGTGCACACACTAAACATAATGTCAGGCCTAGAAGCAGTAAGATATAATAAGCTACCAATCATAGAACGATATAATTTGAGTTCTACCGGTTTACCTCCCTCATCCGAGTCCAAATGCCCATTTGTAGCCATAGGAGTCTTGATTGGTTTTGAATCATCCATACCGAATCTTTTGAGCAAATCTTTCACGTATTTGCTTTGACTCACAAATATGCCTTCTTTGATTTGCTTAATTTGAAGTCCGAGGAAAAAGCTCAATTCCCCTATCATAGACATCTCAAATTCCTTGGACATGGTTTCACCAAAAACTTGGCAAAGAAATTCGTTAGTGGAACCAAAAATTATATCATCGACATATATTTGGCAAACAAAGAAGTCATCGTCAATGATTTTGGTAAAGAGAGTCGTATCAATTTTTCCAACTTTAAAACCTTGTGAAATCAGGAAATTTCGCAACCTTTCATACCAAGCCCTAGGGGCTTGTTTAAGACCATAAAGGGCTTTTGAGAGTTTATAGACATGATTTGGATATTTTGGATCTTCAAAACCCGGTGGTTGCTTTACGAATACAAGTTCCGAAATTTCACCATTTAAGAAGGCACTTTTAACATCCATTTGAAAAAGTTTGATTTCAAAACATGATGCAAATGCAAGTAAGATGCGAATGGCCTCTAGTCTAGCTACGGGAGCAAAGGTTTCATCAAAATCTAATCCCTCAATTTGAGAATAACCTTGTGCTACCAATCTAGCTTTATTTCTTACAACTATACCATTTTCATCTTGCTTATTTCGAAAGACCCATTTTGTACCAATTATATTGTGATCAAGAGGGTGTTCTACAAGTTCCCAAACATTATTTCTAGTAAAGTTGTTTAACTCATCATGCATAGCATTTACCCAATCTGGGTCCGCTAAAGCTTCATCAATGCCTTTAGGCTCAATACTAGAAATGAAAGATGCATGTTCACAAAAAGATGCAATTCTAGAGCGAGTTTGAACACCTTTACCCACATCACCTATTATTTGGTTGACGGGATGATCCTTAGTGATGGTTTGATGAAGTCTTGGATTTTGTAATGTTTGATCTTCATTTTCCTTTATTTCCAAATCAAGATCAACTTGAGTAGGGGCCTCCGGAATCATAGAAGCTATTTCATTTTCTTGATCGGGTGACTTCGAATCTTTATCTTTGGGCTTGATATCTCCAATCGTCATATTCTTCATAGCTTCTCGTAATTCTTCATTTCCTACATTCTCAACATCTTCATACTCTTCTTGAGAGCCATTAGATTCATCAAACTCAACATTGCATATTTCTTCAATGCATTCGGTTATGATGTTAAAAACACGATAAGCCTTACTCGTTGACGAGTATCCAACAAGAAAGCCCTCGTCAACACGTCTTTGAAATTTTCCAAGATGCATGCGTTTTTTAAAGATGTAACATTTGCAACCAAAAACTCGAAAATATGAGATGTTTGGTTTTCTTCCAATAATTAGCTCATAAGGAGTTTTGTTTAATAAAGGATGAGTATAAAGCCGATTTATGGCATAACAAGCCGTATTTACGGCCTCGGCCCAAAACCTAGTGGGGGTTTTATATTCATCCAACAAAGTTCGAGCCATTTCAATTAATGTTCGATTTTTCCTTTCCACAACACCGTTTTGTTGAGGAGTATATGGTACGGAAAATTCGTGTTTGATTCCAGATTCGTCACAAAGTTCAACAAAATCAGAATTTTGAAACTCTCCACCGTGATCACTTCGAAGTTTCTTGATGGAGAATTCAAATTCATTTTCAACTCGTTTTGCAAATCTTTTAAACACACTTGGAGCATCGGATTTATGATTTAAAAAGAAAATCCAAGTAAATCGAGAGAAATCATCAACAATGACAAAGCAATAGTTACTACCACCAATACTTTGAGTTTCCGATGGACCAAACAAGTCCATATGCAAAAGCTCAAGTGGTCTAGATGTTGACAAAACATTTTTAGCGGGATGAGTGCTAGCAACTTGTTTTCCCACTTGACATGCACTACAAAGTTTATTCTTTTCAAACTTTACATTTTTCATACCTAGGATTAAATCTCTTTTTAAAAGTTTGTTTAATTGATGCATTCCAACATGAGCCAAACGACGATGCCAAAGCCATCCCAAAGAATTTTTTGCAACCAAACATGTTGAAATGCAGGAGTCTTTTGAACCGAAATCAACCAAATACAAATCTCCATATCGAAAA
This sequence comes from Pharus latifolius, assembly GCA_019359835.1. NCBI lineage: Eukaryota > Viridiplantae > Streptophyta > Magnoliopsida > Poales > Poaceae > Pharus > Pharus latifolius. The sequence goes on from CM033325.1 coordinate 40,164,540, forward strand.
CCTTTGAAAATTAAAGACTTGTCTTCTAGACTTTCAATGATAACACCATTTGGTTCAAAAATGCATCTAAGACCCAAATCACAAATTTTTGCAACCGAAAGCAAATTGAAGTTCAAAGATTCAACAAGTAATACATTTGAGATGGAAAGGTTGTTTGTGATTGCGACTTTACCTAACCCAATTACCTTTCCTTTGCTATTATCACCAAACGTGATTTTATCAATGTCATTGCAACCATTCTCAAATGAAGAGAACCGACTTCCATCACCGGTCATGTGTTGGGTGCATCCACTATCAAGCACCCAATGCCTCTCACCGGTTTTGTAGTTTACCTAAAAGAAGGGTTAGATGCTTTTAGGTACCCAAACTTGTTTGGGTCCTTGAAAGTTAGCAACAAGGGTTTTTGGAACCCAAATTTTCTTTTTATGTTTATTTTGATGAGGTAAACCAATGAATTTTGCAATTACTTTTCCGTACTTTGTTTTCTTTAGCTCTAGAAGTTGAGGGACAATTTTCCGGCAAATGATCTACATTATGACATTTGTGACAAAACATATTAGTGGCCTTTACAAAAGTCATTTTAGTACTCAATTTCTTTCTCTTGTTCGGTTCATATCCTAAGCCTTCCTTTCTAAATGAACATCGTTGCTCACTAAGAAGTTTGTCTAAAATTTCTTTTCCTTTAAAGCATTTTGCTAGTCCTAGATTCAGTTTTTCCACTTGTGCCTTGAGTTCTAAATTTTCTAAAATCAAGTTCGAGTTGTTATCAACAATTTCATCACAAACATTTTCATGATTAATTTCTAAAGCATTACAAGTGAATGATTTTGAATGAGAGACACTATGAGTTGATTCGTCTAGAATATCACACGTAATACCTATTTCATTTGTTTGTTTAGAATCAATAATTTCATTTACTAGAAGTGCCTCATGCGAGTCATTTAGATCTGCATATAACTCACTAAGTGTTGTATATTCTTTCTTAAGCATTTTGTTCTCCTTAGTTACTCTACCTAATGCCTCATTTAGTTCCATAACCATATCAACAAGGTCCTCATAAGAAGGTTCAAGATCTGATACCTTAGCATCATCACTTGCCATAAGACATAATGATGACTTGTCTTCAAACGAAGTGGCTTCTCCGATAGCAATTCCCGCCATTTTCTTAGAAGATGATAGTACTTCATCCTCCGATTCGGATTCCTCCGATCCGGAGTACCATTCACCAATATAGGCTTGGCCCTTGCTTTTATTGTTGTAGAACTTCTTGAAAAGCTTCTTTTTGCCTTTTGTCCCTTCACCGTCATCTTTCCTCTCATGAAATCTTTGATGATCACCCTTTTTATTTGGACATCTTGAGGCAAAGTGTCCCTTCTCATTACATTCATAACATATAATGTTCTTGAATCCGGTCTTCTTGTGAGGTCCTCGCCTTTTGTCAAACTCAAATCCTCTTTTGTTGATCTTGTTTAGGAGCTTGCGGGTTTTTCTCACAAGAAGAGCTAGATCACCATCAGAGCTTTCATCCGAACTATCCTCCTTGGCTTCCTCGACTTTTGCCTTAAATGCCAAGTTTTTCTTCTTTGATCCGGATGCTTCCACGATCCCTTTCTTTTCTTCTTTTTGCATTTCATGGGTGATAAGAGTACCCAAGAGTTCGGTAGGAGTTGTGGAAGAGAGATCGCCATTGATAAGCACTGTCACAATTGTATCAAAACTCGATGGTAAAATCATAAGAATTTTACGCACAATATCAATATCTTCAAATTTTGTACCTAAACCTTTGAGATCATTGATTACTAGATTTAGTCTAGTATACATGTCACTAATATTTTCAGATTCAAGCATGAAAAAGGAGTTGTATTCTCTAGTTAATTTAATTAGCTTAGCTTCTTTGACTTTTGATGTTCCTTCATGAATTACCTCTAAGGTTTTCCACATTTCATAGGATGTATCAAGATTGCTAATGCGATTGAATTCACTTAAGTCAAGACCATTAAATATGGCATTTTTTGCTTGAGCATTTGCTTGAAGGTTTTTCGATTCTAGAGGTGTGAGATTTTCTAAGTCAATTGGAGTCCTAAAACCATCTCTAGTGACCCTCCAAACATCAAGACTAATGGATTCTAGATAAACCGCCATCCTAATTTTCCAATAGCAATAGTTGTCACCCTTGAAGAAGGGAACCTTTCCATTATAGTTTTCTTTGATCGATGACATCCTCTCCCTAGACGGTTAAGCCTAAAATGAGAGACCTAGCGCTCTGATACCACGTGTTGATCGAAGGATGCCGACTAGAGGAGGGGTGAATAGAAGGTTTTAAAATTTTCTTCTAAATTAGGGTTTAACAACCTAAGATTGCGATAACAAATATTCTAAGGGTATGGAAAACCAATTCAATTCAGATTTAGCAATTTCTATAATACTACTAGCAACAATTCAATCACAATGAAAAATTAAGCAAGTAGTAGAGGTAACCGAAGAGATCAAGTTTTTCCCGAGGTCTCGGAAATTTGCCGATTTCCACTAATCCTCGTTGAAGCGCTCTTCGCTTGAGCTTAAGCTTCGATTCCACTAGGGGTAGCCCTTCTCCACTCCGGATAGGCGAGCTCCAAGCCTTTACAACCACTCGCCAGGCCTCTCCGACACACCGTCGATGGAGAGATCGCCGGACCTCCCGGGTCATCTAGGTGACGGCAATCACCAAGAGTAATAAGCCTAGCACCTTGCTTGATCAACCTCAAAGCTTGATGAACACAATGCAAATGCAAGAAGGCTTGGAACCAAATTCACTCAACTAGCACTCAAGAATTCTCAAGTTTTGACTCTAATTGCTAGAGAATGGATGTGAGAGAGCTTGCACACTGTTGCTCAGGGTTTATGAGATGTATTTCGTGTGTGTAAGACATCTACAACAGTGATCTATTTATACTCTCAACAAAAACGGTCGAAATCAAGAAGATTGGGCGAAAATTGTACTGGCCGGACATTGTCCGGCCACTTCGGACAATGTCCGGTCAGTACAAAAATTTTGACCGTTATTCACGTGAATTGCGAGTGTCAGTAGCCGTTTGGATCAAAATGTGAAGGCCGGACAAATGTATTTGTCCGGACAAAATGTCCGGACAGATGCATTTGTCTCTGTTGACACCCTTGTTTAAAATGAAGTGTACACGCCGGACAGATACATTTGTCCAGACAAAATGTCCGGACAGATGTATCTGTCTCTGTTAACACTTAACATAATATACACCAGATTTTTGTATGGGCCGGACATATGGGATTTGTCCGGACAAAATGTCCGGACAAATAGATTTGTCTCTGTTAACACAGCCCTTACAGTAGTCCAGATTTTGTATTGGCCGGACATTGTCCGGTCACTTCGGACAATGTCCGGTCACTTCGGACAAATCCTCCGGACAAGTGTATTTGTCTCAAATCAATATGCTGTTAACATTTGTACTGGCCGGACATTGTCCGGTCACTTCGGACAATGTCCAGCCTTCACCGGACAGATGTCCCGGACAAATGTATTTGTCTCTGTTGTGCCTGTTTGCAAAGTACTGAAATTGTTTGTATTGGCCGGACATTGTCCGGTCACTTCAGACACTGTCCGGCCAGTACAAAACGAAAACAGACTTCTGAATTTTTACTCTACTTTTGATTTGGGGCAAAAGCAAATGCAAATATGCTTCTAAAAACTTCAAGGTTGATCAAGATACTTGTGCTAAGACTCCTCTTAATAGTACGACCATCTAACCTAGAAAATTTCAAAACGAGAAGACGCTAGGTTTAGGTATTTGTACTTTTGTCGAGATTTTCGTTGTTTTTGCTTTATGGAGTCTTGATAACCTTGCTTTGTCTTTTCTTGATGCTTTCTCCTTTGATTTACCTGTGTCTCACATACAGAGATTAGTCGCAAATCTAACGGATGTCATTAATCACCAAAACCCTAATCAGGGCTCAAGATTCAACACCATGCACATCATATCAACCTCCGTACTTGTCACATCAGCAGTACTCACAGTAGCCTCGTGCATACGAGGATACATCTAGACTTGAAGTGCTGTCGGAGCGTCATTTGAAAAAGCTGAATGAACATCTACTACTACATCCGTCCCCACAGTCGCCTCCCACAGTTGAGGATACATCCAGACTTGAGGCACTGATGGAGGACATGATTAAGAAGTTCGAGAAATACCTGGCACAATGTTTAGATGCGGACACATTTGAGGACATCACACCTCCGTTTAGTGTCCCAGAGGCCACCCATGACATCTATCCTCGAGACCCTCACGGAGAGACCACAGTTGTGAGCGATGAGCTTCGACCCGATCATGTTCCTTCGACGTCGCATCACTACTGATCCATTTGAGACCTAGCCTTAGTTTTCGCACTAGGCTTGCTCAGATTCTAATATTCGGAATAATGGGATCTTACTTGGAAATACCGAAACCCAAAGGTTGATCGAAAATACAGCTCAAAGAGGGCTTTACACATCGAACGTTAGACACACTTGCCTCCGTCGAAGGAACTATAAGCTGGATATATCATCCAAGGCTGTAATAGTATTCGATATATTTTCAATGATCTAAACTGGTCCTATTATAAGGTATTTATTGTCCAATCGTATGAGTACGTATCAGATTCATATAACTAACTAGCTAACTAATCCTAAACGGATAAGCTTAGTTTCCTTTTCATGGTCGCGAACCAATCCATGGTCGCGGACCCATCCATGGTCGCGAAACCTTTCCGAACACGGTTAATGTCGCGAAGCCGTATGCGATCAGGACTTGAAGATCCTCCCGGATCAGCTACGCTCCACCTCCTATTGATCTGCTCATGTGTGATGATGATGGCGAGCCTGTTTTCGAGACACCTTTGCGTCCGTTTGGATAGTTTTCTTTTGATGATCCATTGACAGACGGACCGAAGATGGAGAGTGTCAATTTCGAGGTTGCAGACTCCCCTTGTCACACCTATGATCCTCCTACTGATAATTCGGTGCTAGAGACATTTCAGTTTGATGATGCAGACTTCCTGGGCAATTCCTTGAGCCACGAGATCTAGAGGGAGGCATTCTCATTTGATTTTGAGGGACTTCCTTCTGATGAAGGGGAGCGTGTTCATCCTGATCCATCAAACACCACTCCCGTGGAGGTCCCTACTACCTTGTCATTCACGTCATCTACTATTCAAGTAGATTTGAAACCCTTCTCGTATCATTCTGAGCTGTTTAATTCTAGTGGGACTATTCATATCCCTTCAAGTTGTCATTCACCCTGTATTGACATATGCCATCGTCCTGATATGTATTATCAGTTGATCTACAGGAAAGGGTTTTCGTCAGCTGACCTTATGGAGGGCCTTGCCCCTACCATACACACGTGTTTGTTTGTTTTTGACTTTATCTGTAGGTTTGCACGTATGACTCATCGACTGCGAGCGGACTTGCTCCGAGTCGATATTCCTTGGGATCCAAGTGGACTCCCAAGCATGCAGATTCTGACAAGAGGGTGGATGTGGAGTTTCTACTATGTCCCTCACTAGCCCCTCCTACACCTGCGCTTCAATTCCATATCCTTTGAGGGTCGAGCTTTTGACCTAAAAGAAGTGCTTCTCGGGAGGCAACCCGAGTCATTCTTTTCTTTCTAATTCTTTTCTTTATTTATTTTCATTTTATTTTGTAAATTGTAGTTAGTTTTTCTTTCTTTTTCTCTTTTTAGGACCTACTATCATCCGTACATGTGCATGAGATCTTCAGAAGGGCTTGTCGTCACGATATTACCTTCATCATATACTCGATGAGCTGTCTCGGACCTCATGTTACCCAATTGTGCAGAAACTTCCTTTCTTGCATCCACCCAACTTGTTTTGCATTCATGCATGCATCGAGATTATGCATGTTTTAAGCTTGGGGGGAGTGCATTCAAATCTGAAATTTGGGTTAAATTTTTCAAAAATTCGGATGATTTCAGACTAAAATCAGGTAATTGTGCATGTACGAGCTTCAATTCTCTATATTTGTGTAAATGTTGTGATTTATGATTATTTGTGCATGCTTGTACTTGTGTATGCGATTGTTGATTATCTACCCGTGTGGGCTTATGTATTGTATGTCTGCGATATATCTCTTGTATTAAACTGTTTGCCCGACAAGCTAATTACAAGAGAGGCCATACTGAAATTTTTCTTGAATTTTGTTTAAATTGCTCACACTAGCCATATTGTGAATCTTGTGCAAATTTGAGTGTAAATCTTGGCATCCTTGTTACTATGTTTATCATGTATATGTGATATTAAAAAGAATAGTTTAGATCATTTAGTCACGTGATTTATGTACATAACCTCCTGGATATCACTTCTAGTTACTTAAACCATGTTTTTACAAATTTTTGCAAAATAAAGTTGCAAATGTTGCTCTCTACCTAGTAGGCAACTTCCATTTTCACCGCTTAATAAAAACTCCTCTACTCTCCGCTCCTCTGAGCTAGTCGATGTTTGACTTGTTTTTGCATTATTAAAATGTTAACTTGATCATCAATCATCAAATTGAGCTCATGAGCGTGTTGATCACTCTATGGAACACATCGCCTAGTGCGATGGATCTAGCACTATGAAGAGATCCGCAATTAATAAGTCGAACGGGAAGGAACTAGCTGAAGCACCAAATTTCGGAAAAAAAATTTCAATAAGGTTAGAAAGTGATTAGTGTGATGTCTAGCGAGGATGAAACATGTAATCATCGCAAATATTTGATTTTAAAACTCCTATTTGGTATTCATATGCTTGTATATGCGTTGGTGACTTGTTTGCATATTTTTCACTCATCTTTGCCAAATTTTGATATGGTTGGTCGTGCATAATTTGTACATAATTCATAATCATTTGAGACCTTTCTTTGAGTTTTCTTGTGCTTGTGGAATAAATAGTTATAATACACTAGATTGCCGCATTCATACATTACTTGCTGTCCTTCTTTATTCACTGATTTTATTTGCTTGAGGACAAGCAAAAGTTCAAGCTTGGGGGGATGATAACTCTCGTATTTGAGCTTATTTTCTAGATATTTTCCCCTCATTCATTCTCATTTTAGTCATGAAAATCATCAAATACTCAAATATAGCTGTATTTGCTGTCGTTCGACCTCGACTGTGCATTTTGTTTATTTTAATCGCAGGTCGACCCAATTTGGGTAATTTTGGCTAAATGGATGAGCTTCACCGACTAGATCTAGCCAACGGATGATTCCGTACAGGAGTACACGTCACTACAGACGCGTAGGAGTTGACCGCGTCAAAATCGGAGTCTCCGGAGGCTAGAACCCTAAAAACCTAACAGCCTAAGGCCTAATTACAATCCCCTAAAAACACCCGAGCACCAAATTGCAAACCTGCCAAGACACAAAAAACTCCAAACCCTAGCTCAGAAGGATGCTATTGTAATTTCCTAAATACCCGAGGGCCTTTAACAAAAACCCTAGCCCGAGCCGCCATTTTGATTTTGGCCTGGCTTATCCCCGAAATTTCTCCATTGTTTTTTCTCTCCCGGCCCCAGTGAGCTTGCCGGCGACGGTCAGGTCCACACCGGCGGTGAGCCGCCAGTCTCCTCTCCCCCGTTCTACCTCCCTCTTCATCCTTAGGCCCGGCTACCCTTCTTTCTTCTCCCCTCTTTGCTCCAAATTCCTTCTGAACCTCATCTTCATCATCTCTGGCCCCGGCGACCGGGAATTGCCGACGGCCAATGTCTCTTTGTCTTGTCGTCCCCCTTTTTCTTTCTCTTCTCCCTCTCCGGTGAGCCGTTGATCTTCTCCCCCTTCATCCTCTCTGACCACATTTCGTCCTCTTCTATCCCATTCGTCCTCACCATCGGTGTGCTCCCAAGATTCTTCCTTCTTTTTTCTTCTCTTTTCTTTTCCTCCAGTGCCATTCCAACGCGCCGCCGTAGATCCAGCGCCGGCGTGCCGCCTCGCCTTTGGATCCTTCACCATCCATTGTCGCCCCTGTTCCTCCTTCGGTTGCGCCACATCACCGATCCAGCTCCTAGATCCCATGCTGCCGCCTCAAAGCGCGACACCCTCACTTCATCCCATGGCCGCACCGCCTTTTTTCCACCACGCCACCGCATCACCTTCACTGCCGCCGCTCAATCCTCGCTGCCACTCGTCGGATCTCGCCTACACGCACCACCACCGCGCCCGATGCGCCACCTCCCTAGGCGAGCTCACCACGCCGATCCGAGCCTGATCAGCTCGAATCTAACCCTGACACTGGCGGTGAGGTCCCCTTTACCTCCACACCGCCGTCACGTGCCATCGACCACCACTCCGGCGCTGTGACAACCGCACCCACGACCTCGTCCTCGATGGCGATCTCGAGCAGCTTCCATGACCACGTCCTATGGGCCAACGACGACAACGACCACTCCACCACCTTCGATAGTGACTTCGTTGATACGCAGGTCCTTGCTCTACAAGTGGTTGACTATCTTGTGTTGTCAGGTCATACTATTATCCAGGTATCTTTAGATACTAGTTATCCAGGTTCTACATCATGAAGATCAGGCCACCCTCCATGAACGTTGTGAGGACCCTCATTTGAGGAATCTGGCGGCAACTGCCCAGATTAGGTTGCACACAGAATGATACATAACAAGCTCACAATCACACAATACATTATACTGCAACACAGGTAATTAAGATGAGTACAAGGTCACAAAGACCAATATTACAATACCATAGTGTCAAGAATGACGCAATTTAGACTTGCTACAAATTAAGAAGTTTCATCGACACAAAGGTCGGCACAAAAGAACAGAATGCATAGAGCAATAAGCAAAAAAACTACGATAGTCTTCATCTTCATTAGCAGTGGTACAGCATGGGCTTCCACCACATCGGGCTCCACTATGTGAATGACACTCTAGTAAACTGGATCGTCGGGGACGGTTCCTTCTTCATCAACGGGTTTGAAGCCATAGGAGTCGGGATCAACGAGTCCTTCTTCTAAATTTTATGTGCAAAAGCAAGGGTGAGCACGTTGTCCTCACGGTGCTCAACAAGTCTCAATCAATGAATGCAGGTATATAAATGATGGGGAATTCCAAGAAACAGGCTCTTTCATTTATAGGTAAGAATACAATAGATTTTCACTCTAAAGTTCTAAATAAAGGTTTTGATTTCAAAAGCGAGACTTTAAAAATCCTAAACTAGGTTTTAGGAAATGTTATGTGCGGCGGTCTTCCATGAGTCACCACTTTTAACCAATCTTACAAAAATCTTTCAAATCCTACTTGTGTTGCATCGACGTGGATAGAATCCACCGCGCGCAGACTCCAAAACCTGGGAGCTCAGAGTATCTGATACTTTTTGTAACTTTGCAAAGGTGTATCACTTTAAACCACTTGATCACCCAGCTTTCAAGTCTGTACCTCTTCATGCGACTTTTACGCATGCGACAAGGCTGAGATCACACAACTGTTCGTAATCCTAGCATTAACAATTCCCTACCCAATAAATAGATGATTCAGTCCATATTACCGTTGTGGAGTGCACCCCACAGCCAAATCTACCTAGCCTTGGTCTATGGTCCTGCGAGACACATAGCTTGTGGATCCAGCCGCGCACGACTCGGAATCTAGGCCTAGGGCGCCTTCCTTCCAAACTGCTGATTCACTCACTCACTCTCACAACTCACGGTCTTCTGTGGCCCACCAGTTTCCCTTGAGAAACCGGACCGACAACCATTGTAGGGAAAAGCTAATACCAAGAGAACTACTTTGTTGCGCCCATTGTGGGACCCTCATTTGAGGAATCCGGTGGCAACCGCCCAGGTGGGTTGCATTCAGAAAGGTACATTACAAGCTCACAACAACAGGATTTACTTTAAATAGTAAAGCAGATAGTTAAAACAAGTACAAGACCACGAGGACCAATATTACAGTATCACAACATCAAGGATGATGCTAATAAAGTTGATACAAAAATAATGAGTTTCTCAATACAAAAGTCCGTATTGAAGTACCGAATACACAGTACAACACAGAAAGCAACAACAAAGATCTTCACTTCCTTCTGTAGTGGCTCTGCATGGGCTTTCACCACAACGGACTCCACTGGGCGCATGACCCTCCTAGAAGCTCGAATCATCTGGAAAGGTTCCTTCCTCTTCTTGGTACTCAAAATCAAAGGAATCGGGACCAACAAATCCCTCTTTTGAATTTGTATGCAAAGGCAAGGGTGAGCATGCTTTTACACGATGCTCAGCAAGTCTCGTTATGAGAATGCAGGTATATAGATGAGGGGTTCTCAAGAAATGAGGTCTTTGTTTTATATGTAAGCATAGAATTGATTTTCACTCTAAGGTTATAAAGAAAGGATTTTAATTTCAAAAGCAATACTTTGAAATCTTAAGTTATACTTTAGAAATCGTTATGTGTGGCGGTCTTCCATGAGTCACCACTTTTATTAACCCACATTATGAAAACATTCCAAATATTACTTGTGCTGAAACACATGGATAAAATCCACTATGATAAGACTCTATGACCTGGGAGTACAGAGTATCCGATACTTCTTTTACACTTTGCAAAGATGTACCTCTTTTTAAGACCACTTCTTCACTCGACTTTCAAGTCGAATCAGCTCCATGCGACTTTTACGCATGTGACAAGGCCGAGATCACACAACGGTTTTGTAGTCTAGTGTTAACAGTATCCCTGCTCGGTAAATAGACAATTAAGTATAAAATACCGTTGTGGGTCCTCCCCACTGCCTTTCTTCCTAGCCTTGGCCTATGTCCTCGCAAGACATATGACCTATGGTTGCAGCTGCACACGACTCAATCTAGGCTTAGGGCGACTTCCTTCTTTACTCCTTATCGTTTCATTATTTTTCTGATCTCACATCACTCACGGCCATCTGCGGCCCACCAGTTTCCACGCAAGAAACCGGACCGACATACCATGCAGGGAACTGCTAATACCAAGAAAGCTAGTAAGTTGTGCCTGTCCCATACCAGGCAAGTGGTTGGTACGTTATCATGTCGCATAGAAGCACAACACAAGGATCTCACATCCCTTCCTTCTTCAGTGAAATATATGCTTCTTGATAGAGAGAAAAAAAAATCCTATGCTTGTAGATGCCAATATAACTGATAAACCATCAAGTACAATGATCAATACATCAACACTGCATCGCAAGGCATTAGGATATTCTATTGATGATCTAATTGGTATAGAGCCTCCACACCGATTAAACCTAGCTACGATGAAAGCTACAAAATCTGAATTGCTAGACAATAGTCTTAGGTCTCCCACTGCACCAAACATTCAAAATCATTATTGGGAACCTCCATAAAGATCTTGTTATGGTCTATGTCGAGCGGAACGTTAAACAAGCGCTTATCGGGAGCCAACCCGATGCTTTTTCTTTCTTTTATTTTTCTTATCTTTCTTTTTCTTTTCCTTTTTCAGGGCCAACCAAATTCAGATTACGACATTCAAGTCCACATCACAGCATGTTCACAAAAAAAAATCGCGAATCCGACGTATGATCTCCAAGGTTTTCACTTGCGACACCTTAGACTGCACCATTGGGTTGTGTGGACCACAACATTCTCTTCCACCACGGCATCTTCAACAACATCTACCTCCAGACACCACGACTGCAAACGGTAATCTGTATCAATCTCCATACATTGAGGACAATGTCTGATTTAGCTTGGGGGGGTGTTCACCTAACCGTTTGCTTAGTCTTCATCGAATCATCATTCCACCACATTCCATCATAAACTGAAAAAAAGAGAGATTTATCACTTGGAATGCCTAGTTTTGAAGATGATCTTTAATCAATTAGATGACTATTCTATCACATCTTTGCATATGATCCATTGAACTTAGCACTTTTAACATTTCAATTGCTTATGTTTAGTTTTTATCTTAAATTGACCATTAAAGATTGAACTTATCTTTTTAAATTATCATTGACTTCTTCCAAATTGAAGGTTTCTAATAAACTATTATCTAAAATTAAATCTCTTATGTCACTTTTTATGCCTAGATTGCTAATTGCCCTTCTCTTTAAAAATAAAAAACGTGTAAGAGTGAAGTATAATCGACCCACTAGGGGGAGGCGGTGGTGAATCGTCGACCAGCTGGGGAAGGGAAGATTTACTTAACTTATGCACACAAAAAAGTTATATTTTCAATAAAACGGTTGCTTAAGACGTGGCTTTGTCTAGTCTCGTGTAACGTATATGCGACCCGCTGGGGGGAGGCGGTGGTAAATCGTCGACCAACTGGTGAAGGGAAGGTATACGGAGCATTGAGGTTGCTTACAGGGGCTCGGGAAACCGACAAAGCTGCCTTTCTGTAAGTGCACTTAAGTAAGCGTCTTCAGCTGTGTCTCGTCTAGCCGCGACGGAATTATCCAGTAAAAAACATTCTAGCCAAGAGCACGAAAAAGTTTGATCCGGGAGGATCTCCAAGTCCTGACCGCATGCGGCTTCGCGACCAAGTCCTAATCGCATACGGCTTCGCGACCAAGTCCTAATCGCATACGGCTCCGCGACCATGGATTGGTCCGCGACCAGGAAAAGGAATTCGTTCCCTGTTCGGAATTGTAATCCGATCCGAATGTGTATAACTAAGCTTATCTGTTTAGGATTAGTTATATGAGTCTAATACGTTTAGGTCTCTAAGTCTGATACGTACTCATACGATTGGACTATAAATACCTTGTAATAGGTCTAGTTTAGATCATCGAACTCAATCGAAGAGTCATAGAACTTATTTGAGTTTTAGACACTTATAGTTCCTTCGACGTAGGCAAGTGTGCCTAACGTTCGACGTGTAAAGCCCTTTTTGAAATAAAGAATTGTGCAATTACTTTGGGTTTCGGTATTTTCGAGTAAGATCCCGTTATTCCGCATATTAGAATCTGGGCGAGCCTAGTGCGAAAACCAAGGCTAGGTCTCAAACGGATCAAGTTGGTATCAGAGCGACTTTCCTATCCTGTGGATGGTGAAGACTCGCCAGGGTTACAAAACTTCCGGTGAAATTCCAGGCGATCAATTGACGGTTCCTACAGCCGTGTCTCCGACAATATCTGACGATACCTCCGTTCAAGCTAACCTAGCCGAAAAAGTGGCTAAGCTCTCCACCGACATGGAAACCGTGCTTGCTTGGATTAAGCAGCAGGCCATGATTGTACCTCCTGAAGTAGGGAAGGTTATGGGTGAGAAGACTAGTGAAGACTTGCGCAGGGCAGACGAAGATGAAGACGAAGGCGACCACAAGACCGACGACCTCGCCAACACCTCCTTAGCTGTCGGATCTTTTAAAGTCGACGCTAAGATTGATATACCCATATATGATGGGGTGATCGATGCCGAGAAGCTGGATTCTTGGATCGACCAACTTGAGACCTACTTTGACCTGAAAGGGTTTAGTAGCGCTCAAAAGGTCAAATTTGCACCTTTGAAGATGAAGGATCACGCCAAGACATGGTGGAAGGCCCTTGTCGCCAGTGGTGAAACTGACGACCTTGCGTGGGGTCAATTCAAACGACTTCTGCGACAAGAATTCTATCCGATGGGTTACCTTGAGGAGAGATGGGAGCGTTGGCACAGATTGTACCAACGGCGCGACCAGACCGTCCAAGACTATACGACAGAGTTTCGGTGACAAGCAATGGTCATTGGCATCTCACTATCCGACCCTCAGGTATTTCGGAAGTACACATCTGGACTTCAGAAATCGATCAGTACTGAGCTAAGTCTGTTCGGTGTCCAAGACATTGCAACCGCGAGCACAACTGCTATGGCGATCGAGAAGAAGAATAAATCCCGCAGCGACAAAAGCACGAATGAAAATGCGACCTCGACAAAGAAAAAGCCGAGTCCGAAGAAGAACGCTTCAAAATCAGGCACGGGTGCCTTTTACGAAAATTGTCAAGTCGCGGGGCATACCAAGGACAAATGTTACAAGCTTCATCCTGAACTTCGACCAAAGAAAAACGGACCAGGGAAAAGAACAGCCACGGCTACTGCGACTTCACTTGACGAAGAAGTTGTCCGAGTGAATTCGGTTAATGAGGCGGATACGACCTTGTCTCTGATGGCAATGCCGAAGGAGAAGGGTTCCGATCCACCGAACGACCATCACCCAACGGAGGACTTGTTCACCATCAACATCCAGGTGAAGCACGAAGTGGTCGCAGCGATATTCGATCCAGGAAGTCAGAAGAATCTGGTCTCCGCTGGACTGGTTCGGCGACTTGGTTTGAAGACAACCACACACCCGCGACCATATCCGCTGGGTTGGTTTACATCCGACGTGAACCAACAGATTACGAGTCAGTGTGTGTTGAAGTTTGCGATCTCTGCACGATATATCGATGAGGTGCAATGCGATGTTGTCCCTATCGATATCTGTCCGGTGATCTTTGGGAGTCCGTATCTGTATGATCGAGACGCTCACTTCCATCGGCGAGCGCAAGAGTACGACCTCACCAAAGACGGAGTTAAGTTCGTGATCAGTAGAGACATCCACGTCAACACTTCAAACTTGATTACCGCAAATCAATCCAAACGAATTGTTAATGCATGTCACAAGTATGTGCTTGTCATGATTCGACCCATTGATCAAGGTGAGGGTACTCGACCAGCATTGTCGCTGACGTGCCGAGAGGATTCTGGTCATTTGTCGGGACTGCTGGAGAAATACAGTGATCTGTTCGAGACTACCCAGGGTCGTCCGCCGAAACGTCCAGTCGAGCACGAAATTCAGCTTGTGTCCGATGCGACACTGCCCAATCTGAGTATGTATCGCAACTCAGTATTGGAGAATGAAGAGATCAAGAGACAACTTGGTGAGTTGCTGAACAATGGTGTCATTCAACCGAGTAGTTCACCTTGTGGATCTCCTGTGGTGTTAGTACCAAAGAAAGATGGGACTTGGCGTATGTGCATCGACTATCGAGCACTGAACAAGATCACCATCAAGAACCGGTACCCCCTTCCTCGTATTGATGACCTGCTAGACCAATTGAAGCATGCTGTTGTCTTCTCCAAATTGGATCTTAAGTCAGGATATCATCAAGTCAGCATCCGAGAGGAGGATATATGGAAGACCGCGTTCAAAACACGGCAAGGTCTGTTCGAATGGCTGGTCATGCCGTTTGGTCTCTGCAACGCCCCGGCAACTTTCATGTGTCTTATGAATGACGTATTGAGACCGTTCATCGACAACTTTGTGATCGTGTATCTCGACGACATATTGGTTTATAGTCGTTCGTGGGATGAGCACCTCATTCATGTCGAAAAGGTGTTCGAACAGCTTTGGCAACATCGACTTCGCCTCAACCGTAAGAAGTGCGAGTTCGGTCAGCAAACTCTACTTTACCTCGGATTCATAATTGGCAATGGTACGTTGCAAATTGACCCGGATAAGGTCAAAGTGATTCACGAATGGCCGCGACCGCTAACAGTTACGGATGTGCGTAGTTTTGTGGGAGCATGCCAATACCTTCGGAAGTTCATCCGACACTTCTCGATTATGGCTTCTCCGTTGCATGCATTAACCAAGATCGATCAGAAGTTCGAGTGGACAGGGAAACATGAGGACACGTTTCTCTTGCTGAAAAGGAAGATCAGCGAGGCGCCTGTGTTAGCTTTGCCGAATCTCCAGAAACCGTTCCTAGAAACCGATGCCTCAGGTTATGCGATGGGCGCAGTGCTCATGCAAGAAGGTCGACCAGTGGCATATCACTCCAAGTTATTCCAGGGAGCTCAGAAGAACTACCCGACTTATGATAAGGAGTTATGCGCACTGCATCAGGCCGTGAAACATTGGCGGTGTTATCTCTTGGGGAAAGAGACGGTTGTCCACACCGACCATCAACCATTGCAATATTTGCAGACTCAGTCCAAGCTACAGCAAGCTCGGCACATGAAGTGGATGTCGTATCTGCAGCAGTTTAATCTGGTGATTAAGTACAAGAAGGGCGTACACAACAAATTGGCGGATATGTTGTCGCGACCACCAGTTACAACCCTCTGTTTATCAGCGTTCATGCAGATCGAGCCATCATGTCATGATGACTATGTCACTATGTACAGTGAAGACCCTGATTTTCAAACAGCACTGACTGAGGTCGAAACAGGGAACCCTACAGAGTTCGTTCGTCGAGAAGGACTCTTGTACAAGGGCAATTTACTTTGCATACCTCGTGGAGCACCTCGAACTCCATGGATGCGAGAGCGCACACATCGAAGGTAGCTGGTCACTTTGGGGTTACAAAGACGTTGCAAAATCTTCACCGACATGTGTTCTGGCCGCGTATGCAGCAAGATGTGGCTAGGTTTGTTCGAGGCTGCGGTCTCTGCAGCATCTCGAAACCGGCAAACCAAAAATTAGGTTTGTACACTCCTTTGCCAGTTCCATCACGACCATGGGAGAGCATATCCATGGATTTCTTGGGAGGATTGCCTAAGACCCGACGTGGCAACGACTATTTATTCGTGGTCGTTGATCGGTTCTCCAAAATGATTGTTCTTATACCTTGTCGAAAGACTATCACGGGAGAAGAAGCAGCTCGGGTATTCTTTCAACACGTTTGGACACACTTTGGACTGCCGACTTCTATTGTGTCTGATCGCGATACCCGGTTCCTTAGTCACTTTTGGCGATCGCTCTGGACGATGATGGACACCAAGCTAAAGAGGAGTACTGCTTTTCATCCACAAACTGATGGTCAAACCGAAGTGGTTAATCGCACAGTCGTTCATCTCTTGAGAGGATATAACTCGAAGCACCCGAAGACCTGGGATGAAAGCATACCGTACCTACAGTTTGCTTTTAATCGAGCAGTGCATGGTTCGACTGGAAAGTCACCGTTTGAGGTCTGTTTAGGATTTCTACCACAGAGTCCATTCGATATGGAGTTTGTGATCCCTACCTCAGCACAGAACAACAAGGAAGCATCTGATCAGGATCGAGCACAAAAGTTCCTGGAAGGTATTCAACGACTCCATCGTGAGGTTGAACATAACTTGCTGAAAGCTCAACTCAAGTACAAGGCGCGACATGATCGGCACCGAGTTGAGGCGCAATTTCAAGAAGGTGATATGGTATGGTTACATCTGAGTAAGGAGAGACTTAAAGGTGAAGGTAAGAAGCTCAAACCCATTCGTTATGGTCCTTTTCGGATTTTGCGGAAAGTGGGTAATAACGCTTGTCAGCTCGAGTTACCTCCATACATGGATATCTACTCGGTTGTTAATGTTGAGCACCTCAAACTCTTTGAGCCTTCAATGCTGGATGATGAGCCAGATACCATAGTACCATCTGTTGAAGACTTGGTCTATCAACGAGACGAACCTCTACGTGAAGATGTGATTCTGGAGAAGAAGGTGACTACCACCCGCAGTGGCACCAAGGAGACTTTTCGAATCGGTCGGAAAGATCAACGAGCACGTGCGGCAAAGTGGTACACCAAAGAAGATGGACAAGCCCAATTTCCACATCTCCGGTTCGATCGAGAGGTCGCAACAGGGGTTGGCTCCTTCTCAACAAGGGAGTCATGATCCGGGAGGATCTCCAAGTCCTGACCGCATGCGGCTTCGCGACCAAGTCCTAATCGCATACGGCTTCGCGACCAAGTCCTAATCGCATACGGCTCCGTGACCATGGATTGGTCCGCGACCAGGAAAAGGAATTCGTTCCCTGTTCGGAATTGTAATCCGATCCGAATGTGTATAACTAAGCTTATCTGTTTAGGATTAGTTATATGAGTCTAATACGTTTAGGTCTCTAAGTCTGATACGTACTCATACGATTGGACTATAAATACCTTGTAATAGGTCTAGTTTAGATCATCGAACTCAATCGAAGAGTCATAGAACTTATTTGAGTTTTAGACACTTATAGTTCCTTCGACGTAGGCAAGTGTGCCTAACGTTCGACGTGTAAAGCCCTCTTTGAAATAAAGAGTTGTGCAATTACTTTGGGTTTCGGTATTTCCGAGTAAGATCCCGTTATTCCGCATATTAGAATCTGGGCGAGCCTAGTGCGAAAACCAAGGCTAGGTCTCAAACGGATCAAAGTTGAAGAAGAAAAAAAAAGAAAAGTAAAAAAAAGTGAATAAAAAAACAGATATATAAGTGTTTTAATTTTTCTTTAAAGGGCAATCTACCAAATTTTGTATAAATTATAGCATAATGAGTGTTTTCTTTAGCTATGGTTTGTTCAAAATGATTTAATTGATTAGCTCTCTCTTTTCTAAGGTTGAAATTTGATAATCTGAATATTTGCAATTGGAAGATTAAAATGCTTAGATCAATTGCCTAATATGCATAGATGTGATGAGAGTTTTCGAAAGATTGTTTATAGAGAATCTGATTTACTAAGACATCTCAATTTTTGGAAAAATTATTCACATTATTTGCTTGAGGACAAGTAAAATTCTAGCTTGGGGGAATTCGATAAGTCTTAATTTGGTAGAATTTTACCCTATGTTTAGTATTGAAAATTTGTAAAAATGATGCTTAAAATTTCTTTGACACGTCATTTTATGTGACTTTTTGTAACATTTTTACAATCTGCTTTCACGAGTGTGTTCATCATGTTTCAGGGAACAAACGTACCAAATTTGGATAGGAAACTAAGTGGAGAAAGAAGATGCTAAAAATCTGAAAAAACACAAGAATCCGAACTGAAATTACCCAAATCCGACCCGGAACCCGAATTCCGAGTCTAAAATAGACTCGTTAGTCGGTTTAAAGTCCAAATATGAGACAATTTCCTTCCTAAATAAATCTTGAGTTGTAATTGGTTAATTGTAGGACTTATGTACTATAAATAGAGAAGCTTTTGACTCAATTAGACATGCTTTTTCTTAGGTTTAGAAGCCGTTAGGACTTAGTTTTTAGTCTAATTTTCTTAGTAGAGCCCCCTTCTCTATTTTATTGCTTTTGTAAGCCAGCAAGGATGGCAACTTCAATTCTCAAGCAATCAAGTATGTTTTTATTTATTTCTTATTATTATTTTTGCATTGTTATGGCTTTTTGCGAGTAGATCTCTTCTAGGGTTAGGGATGACCTAATCCGGAAGGCATGATTCTTCCTTGGTTTTGATCTCAAGTTTGGAGTTATTTTCTAATGTTTTCTTCTTCTAAACCCTAAATTCTCATTTCGGCAACAGACGTAACAGTTGAGTACTCTTAGCTAGAATTTAGGGGAGTTCTTGAGTCTTTAGCGCTTTGACGCGGGACCTTGAACAGGAGAGAGGCTCTCGTCAAACGTGAGAGTGGACGCGATCCTCTGACTGTTGACCCAGCACCCCGAACTGGAAACTTAATTTGTCTTGGAAAACAATGAAAATGAACTCACAATCCTCGGACCTTGGTTAGAATTATGCCAGATGGTTATGGAATTCCCGAAGCCCTAGGTTTTAATTTTTGCTTTATAAATTCAGATTTCATACCTGTAATTTACTGCTTTAAAACCCTAGATTGATAGCTTTAATAGTAGAATTAGTTATAGAAAAACAACCCCAAAACTCGTTTAGACTTAATCAGTGATCCATTAAGTTAGAAAAACAAATACGCTTGTTCCTTGTGGAATTCGACCCTCAAGTACTCAACGTTCAACCATCCACTTGTGGTATTACAAAATCACACCGTTTAGGTGTGATCAATAACCTTCATAGAAAACTAAAATGCGGATAATTAGGTAGATACCAGCCTAAGCTGTCTCGCAAGAGGACGAGATTAGTGCAGTAAAGGCGAGTATTCTATCGTTCTTTCCAGAGGGACTAGATGAAGGCAATCGTATATATGAACTAAACCAAATTGAAGGCAGAACAAAAATAAAATGGACAAAGGAAATAGGGAGAAAATGTCAAAAGAAAGAGGGAAGGAAAGAAGTGGTTGTGATGACAAACAATCAGTGCTAGGATTGTACGCATCTTCATGAATACAAGCGATAGAGTCGTAATCGGACAGTAATCACACGAGAGGAAATGCATACATGACTGTGTGCGATACGATCTACAACAAGTATCTACAATCAAAGAATACAAAACAAACACTGTTTGCTCCCTAACTAATTCGGACAAATCGAACGGCATGATAGAGAGTTAATGCAATCAAGCTCAAGTTCAACATGGACATAAGCATAAACTAGGCCAATTGACTCCTAAAATAGCCTTAGCAACTCAAATTGTGCAAATGATCAATCATTTAGATAACAATTAAAATCAATCCTCGGTACTAATTAACATTTCCAGAGAGCAATGAATCAAAATAGTGATTTTTGAAACCCAATAGCCGCAAGAATGATACATTCACTGAAAATCAACAGATGGAAGAAGAAATTTCAGCTTCCACTCAAAAGAATACAATAATGTATCAAGCATGATAGTTTCAGATCAAGACACATAGTCAAGTAAAGCTACAAGTAAAACTGTAAAAACTCACTGAACTTTACAATAAAGGCAACAAAAATCAAGTCAAAATTCAAGGTCACTAGAACTTAGATACAGAAACATCATGAAAACTAAGATGGAGTGGCCCAACACCTCTATTACTCAACCTAGTTCAAGACAATCAGCACATGAGAGCACTACAACATCACAGCAGATAAATCATCACAAATCCCATTCACTGCTGTAAAAGAATACTAGGATTAATTCCTCTAAGATCTCAGTTAAACAAAGATCATAAGACAAATAAAACATAGATCCAAGGGGAAAATCAATCAAAACTCTACAACCTTAGTCACATGAATATATTTTCACACAGACACAGATCTTGCATCAGAGCCAGGCATCACAAAACAAATACACATAACTCAGTACCTTAGACCATTCAAAGAATCAGAGATGAAAGAACTCAAGATGGCAATCAAAGTATCAGTTCATCTGCATGTGATTACTAGAATTGAATGTTCAGTCCTTATTGCTCTCAAGCAATTCATCATTCATTCAAACAGAAATATAAATTCACAAGCAGAAATAACATTTATATTGCTCAGTGAATTTTTAGTTCAATCTAAAAGAAAACAATAAATCTGTTTGAATTTATCTTTGGAACACAGCTAAACTAAAAATAGCCCAATTTCCAACAGAGATCAGACAATTGATACAGCAAGCAATAACAATTCAGTATGAAATCAACGTATGATTTGCTAAATTCTACCTTTGTTTATCACAATTACATGGGCGATCATCTCATACACAACTTCAAGCAATCACAGAAATAGTACCAAAGGAGGAAAGATAGAAATTGATCACTAGTTGTGCTGCTGTAGATACTGGAGTATTGTTGGGGCTCACGGATTCAGGGGAGTTGGTGGCTGAGCTTGGAGAGGACAACCGCTGGACTTTGATCTTGTCCGTAGAAGAAGAAGCAGCCCAGGTCGATGTGGTTGTGCAGAGGGAGCTTGAAGGTGTTGGCGTGGTCATCGTGGGCTGGTGTAGTCGTAGAAGTGGTTGGTCAAGGTTGCCATTGGATGGAGTGGTGGTAGCTCAAGCCCTGAGGAGGGAGCTGATCTTCGTCAGCCCACAGGATGTGGTCGACGAGGGAGTTGGTCATGTGGTCGAAGGAAGTGGTCGTCGAAGCAGGTTGTGGAAGTGCTTGAGGTCATCGAAGGCGCCATCGGCCCACGATTTTGTGGTTGTGGTCGCTAGAGAGAGTGAAGTGGTCGAGGTACTGGTCGAAGGCGTGGCGAGGAGAGGGTTGCGCTGCATCTGGGTGGTAGTGGTGGCGTGTTTAATTTGGTAGTGGTGATGAGCTGCAGTGAGGGTGCAGCAAAGTTGTGGAGGACGGGATGGGGACAGAGTGTCGCTGGCGTACAGAGTAGATCTAGGCGGCAGTGTGTAGTGAGCGTATAGGCGGCGGTTTGCAGGCGCGGGACGACGGAACAACATAGATCTGTAGGGAAAAGGGAAAGGAAAATGGGGCTTTAAGGTGGACGAAGTTGAGGAAAACAACGGGGGAGGGTAGAAAAGAAGCTGTGTCGGTGACATGCGGTCTAGTCGTTGCCAGCGTGGTGGTATGAGGTGTGGAAATGTGGGATCGTGGAAGAAGAACTAAGATACAAAAAACTAGACTCGAGATCAAACAGAGGCCGGTGGATCCATTAAAAAGAGAAGAAATACATTTTGCAATTAGGCCCTTAATTTTTTAGAAAATCACTAATTGGTCCTGGCGGCTAGGGTTTATGTTTCTTGAGTCTTGGCAAAATTCCAATTTGGGGCTCGAGCTTCAAGAAATTTTACATGAGTCCTTGACTGATGGCTTTTAAAGTTTTGGGTCCCCAGAAACTTCGATTTGAGTGCGGTCAGTTCCCACACATCCATAGGAATATGCACTTCTATTCAGAATTGTCTGTACCTCAGATGTAGTAGATGATGTACGTCCAATTAGCCAGAAATCACTTGAATTGCGTCGACCTACGATAGAAAGTGAAGAAATGAATAATCTAGTCGATTTGACAATAAACATATGAATTATTAATGTGAATGCCAGCTTATATGACTAAAATGTGCATGAACGAGGTGGAAAATATATAGAAAATACGCACAGATATGATGAATGTCATAGGTTTAAGCATATTTTATGAAACTTGAACTTACCTTCTGTCTTCTTAGGCATAGTTGATCATACACACATGAGATATGTGACATACTAGTTACCAGTGATTTGCTGAGTATGTTGTACTCATTCTTGCTTAAATGTTGAATCCAACTTAGGAGAAGTCAGACTCTTGAAGACATGTGACCACCCAGAGTTTAGTTTGTTACCAACTGCACTCAAATTTTGACTGTGGATGGTTCATCGATGCCACTGCATTTTTTTTATTAAAAGTACTTTACTAGAACTCTATGTATTTGACCCTGCGAGGTCCTTTAACCTTGTTGTATATTCGGCCTAGTTGCAATATGTACCATCTTTTATATCAACCTTGTCGTTCATTTGGATTATGTCTGTGATATTTATTCTGATAAGTGTGTGTGCCTATATCCTGGGCAGCCGGGTAACTGATTGCACCTGAAACGGCGAGCGCGATGTGATGTAATAAACCGCAAGTGAACGGTTAAACGTTGAGCACTTGAGGGTCGAATTCCACGAGAAACAAGCGTATTCGTCTTTCTAGCTTAATGTATCACTGATTAAGTATAAACGAGTTGGGGGTTTGTTTGTCTACAACTAATTCTACTAATAAATCTATCAATATAGGATTTAAAGCAGTAAATAGCAAATATGTAATCAAGGGTTTGTAAAGCAGGAATAAAATTCTAGGGTTTCGGGAATTCCATAACTATCCAGCCTAATTCTATGCAAGGTCCGAGGATTTTAAGTTAATTTCAATCATTTTTCAAGATAGATTAAGTTGCTAGTACGATCGCTGGTAAAACGGTCAGAGGATCGCTTCTACTATTACATTTGGCAAGCGCCACTCTCCTGTTCAGGATCCTACGTCAAAGCGCTAAGGACTCAAGAACTCACCTAAATTCTTGCTAAGGCTCAATTGTTACGTCTGTTGCCGAAATGAGAATTTAGGGTTTAGAGGAAGAAAACATCAGGAAATAACTCCAAAACTTGAGATCAAGACCGAAGAAGAATCATGCCTTCCAGATTAGGTCATCCCTAACACTAGAAGGGATATACTCGTAAAAAGCCATAATAATGCATAAATAACAATAAGAATTAAATGAAAACTTACTTGATTGCTGGAAAATTGAAGTTGCCGTTCTTGTCGGCTTACAAAAGTAGGAAAAATAATATGCATGGGAAGCTCCTGGGCTTTCTCGTGTCCCAACGGGGCATAGAGGCCAACCCCGAAAAGATTCGAGCACTCCTGGACATGCCCCCGCCGTGCTCGGTCAAAGACGTTCAACGACTCACCGGCTGCTTGGCCGCGCTGAATCGCTTCGTCTCGCGGTCGGGGGAACGAGGCCTCCAATTCTTCAAAATCCTCCGGGGGCTCGAAGGGTTCCGGTGGACCCCCGAGGCCCAGGAGGCCTTCAACGATTTGAAGTATCTCACGAGCCCCCCAATGCTCGTGAGCCCATCTCCGGAAGAGCCTTTGCTCCTTTACCTCGCCGCGACCCCGGTCGCCGTAAGTGTGGTATTGGTAAAGGAGCAAGACGGGCAACAGCGTCCCGTGTACTACATGAGTGAAGCCCTTCAAGGGGCCAAAACTCGGTATACGGAGATGGAGAAGATCTGCTACGCCCTTCTAATGGCTTCCCGGAAGCTTCGTTACTATTTCCTGGGGCACTTGATCACTGTCCCGTCGTCCCTCCCTTTGGGGGAGGTGCTCCGGAACAAGGAAGCCACCGGCAGGATAGGAAAGTGGGGGGCCGAGCCTGCCCCATTATCCCTCTCCCTCACGGGGCACTCCGCCATCAAGTCACAAGTCCTCGCCGACTTTGTGGCGGAGTGGACCCCTGCCTCCGGGCCCAGGGACGAAAACCTCCCCACACCGCCCCAACGCAGCGACCACTGGATGCTTATGTTTGATGGCTCCCTGTGTCTCGTCGGGGCCGGTGCGGGAGTAGTCCTCCAGAGCCCCGAGGGGAGGGAACTGGAGTACGCGGCACGGCTCGAGTTCCTCGCCACGAACAACGTCGCCGAATACGAGGCCTTGCTCCTCGGGTTACGCCTCGCGCGCTCCCTGGGGATTCGATGCCTCCTAGTCAAAGGGGACTCCCAGCTCGTAGTTTGCCAAATAGACAAGTCATACTTGTGCCATGACGCAAACTTGAGCCTCTACTTGCAGGAAGTGCGCAAGATGGAGAAGCACATCGATGGCCTAGAGGCCTGGCATATCCTGCGGAGGGACAACGACCGGGCCGATGCCCTGGCTCGGGCAGCCAGTGCTCGGGAACCGCTCCCCAAAGGGGCTTTCTTGGAGATCATCGCGAAGCCCTCGGTGGCCTCCCCAGACGAGGGCGATGAGCCCTGCGTCCCGGAAGTTGCTGAAATCATTCAGAATTCATCTTGGATGGATTCCCTCATCTCCCTTATCAAGGGGGAGGGAGACCCTCCCAACGAGACTGAAGCCAAGCACCTCCGACCCAAGGCTCGGGCATTCGTCCTACTGGAGGGGAAGCTTTACAAGCAGGGGGCTTCCGCCTTGCTCCGTTGCCTCCCACGGCCGGAAGGGCTCCGGCTTCTCGAGGACATTCACTCGGGAAGCTGCGGGTCTCAACTGGCCCCGCGTGCCATCGCGGCCAAGGCCCTTCGCCATGGTTTCTATTGGCCCACAATGATTCGCGACGCGCGAGACCTTGTCTCCGCGTGCTAGGCCTGCCAGAAGATGGCCAAGGGTTCGAACCTCCCCCTGTAGCGCTGCAGACTATCCCCATCACTTGGCCCTTTGCGCGCTGGGGGATGGACCTTCTTGGTCCCTTCCCCCAAGCGTCCGGGGCCTACAAGTATGCGGTGGTCGCGGTCAACTACTTTACAAAGTGGGTAGAGGCCGAACCTCTGGCCAGCATCACGTCCCGAGCGGTACATCAGTTTTTCTGGAAGAATATCGTATGTCGTTTCGGGGTCCCCCGAGAAATCACTGTTCATAACAGGACCCAATTCGACTCGGTATATTTTCGGGAATTCTGCGAAGGCTTGGGTCTCACCATCCACTTCGCCTCGGTAGCTCACCCCCAGAGCAATGGGGCCGTCGAAAGGGTCAACGGCGTGATCCTACAGGAATTACGCCGATGGCTCGAACAAGCTGCCTCCAAACGGGGTGCATGGGCGGAGGAGCTCCCGAGCATCCTTTGTTCCATGCGAAAGGCCCCGAGCCGGGTGACGGGACTCACCCCTTTCTCCCTTGTATACGGGGCCGAGGCGGTTCTTCCTCCGGAGATTGGCTTCCGGTCACTGCGAGTCGAGCTCCTAGACGGAGCTACGACCGCAACTTACCAAGCCAACGAAGCAAATCAGTGACTGGAGGTCGACCTCGTGGAAGAGGAACGCGACCGAGTGCTCCTCCCCCACGCCATTACGAGAGCGAAATGGCGCGCGCATACAACCAGTGCGTACGCGAGAGTGCTTTCCTCCTCGGGGACCTCGTCCTCAAGCACGTCACGGACCCCCAAGCCCAGGGCAAGCTCTCCCCCAAGTGGGAGGGCCCCTATAGGATCTCGGCAGTCCTGGACTCGAGGGCTTACAAGCTCTCCAACCTTCAAGAGCAGGAGTTGAAGCACACGTGGAACGTACGCTTGCTTCACAAGTTCTACGTCTAGCCTACAAGCTCGTCCGCTCCCCCGAAGCGGTTACGCCGGAGGGGAGGGGGACATTGTACTCACCATTCCCTCCCCCGTGGCGATCTTGCGGGGGGAGGCGTTCTATCTTAACTCATTATCAATACAACTGGCTTTTTCCTCAGATTCAGCTCACTGCAGGTCTTTACTTTACCGTCTCTCACGGCGATGCCCTCCCCATGAGGATGACCTCTTAGCAATGATGCCCTTTGTGGGACCCACATTTGAGGAATCCCGTGGCAACCGCCCAAGTGGATTGCGCACAGATAGGTTCATCACAAGCTCACAACAAGTGGAAAGCAGTAATTGCATAAAACATAGATAAACAGGTATGAGGTCACAGGGACCAATATTACATTAACATAGCACCCAGAATGACGCTACTTAGAGTTGCTATGAAAATAACAAGTTTATCCATACAAGAGTCGGGATCGAGATACCGAACACACAAAACAAAGCAGATAGCAACGACGAAGATCTTCACTTCTGGCGGCAACGGTTCTGGTAGGGCTTTCTCCACATCGGACTCAACTTGGCGCGAGACCCTCCTAGAACTCTGAATCATCTGGGGCGTTCCCATCTTTTGCTTCATCCTCATAACCAAACGAATCGGGATCGACGAATCCCTCTTCTGATTTGTTTGTAAAGGCAAGGGTGAGCATGCTTTGACACAATGCTCAGCAAGTCTTTTACTTAGAAATGCAATTATATAGATGAGGAGTGATCAAGAAAAGGGGCTAAGTCTTATAATCATAAATAGTGTAGATTTCAATTCTTTGATTTCTTAAATAAGGGTTTTATTTTCAACAGCGGGGTTTTGGAAATCTTATAATAGACTTTAAGAAAACATTGTGGATGGCGATCCTCCATGATCCACCATTTTGAATTAACCATATTATGAAAGCTTTTCCCAAATTTTACTTGTGTTAAACCACATGGATAAATCCACTGCGAACATACTCCATGACCTGGGAGTACAGAGTATCTGATACTTTTCTTACGCTTTGCAAAGGTGTACCTCTTTTTAAATCCACTTCTTCACTTGACTTTCAAGTCGGGCTAACTCCATGCGACTTATACGCATGTGACAAGGCCGAGATCACACAACGCTTTTGCAGTCTAGCATTAACAGTATCCCCGCCCGGTAGATAGACAATTAAGTCTCAAGTACCGTTGTGGGTCCTCCCCACTATCTTACTTCCTAGCCTTGGTCTATGTCCTCGCAAGACATATGACCTTCTTGATTACAGCTGTGCACGACTTAATCTAGGCATAGGGCGACTTCCTTCTTTCCACCTTTTCCTCTCATAATTTTTCTGATCTCACATCACTCATGGACGAACTGCGCCCAACCAATTTCCACGCGAGAAACCGAACCGACATACCATGCAGGGAACTGCTAATACCAAGAAAACTACTAAGTTGTGCCTGTCCCATACCAGGCAAGTGGTTGGTACGTTTTTCATGCCGCATAGAGGCACAACACAAGGTTCTTGTCCTTATGAATTAATAGTGAGGAGACATTCACATACCCAATGCGCACACAGCAACCCACCAATCAAACCATCCTCACTATCAATCCTTAATTTCACATTTTCTTTCATAAAAGGGGTTTCAAATTCATTTCACACCCAACATGTACATTTAAATAAGAGTAGAGTTTAAGCATAGCATCCTAGGGTGACAAGGTTGCATGATGATTCAATCTCAAAAGGGGGTTTCCACATGAGACTTGGGTCATATCTATTCACATGTTTCTAAACATAGTTTTTATCAAATACTCAGCATGCATATATTTTAAAAACAGTTAATCTACTTTATATCAAAATACTAGGTGAGACATGATCAAGGGTGGCGACTTGCCTTGCCAAGCTGGGTCTAAGAAATCTGCTGGGTCTTCGAATGTTCCTTCCAAATCTTTCGCTCCTTGCTCTGCATTCGCACGACAGCACACACAACACATACAAGACATAAGCATCCAGAAAATAGGATTTATACAAAAATATATGTAAAATATAAACATGTATGCAAACGAGGGGATTTGGTCAGAGACTAAATAGCGGAGAAAAGGATATTAGGGTTAGGTTCACTGGACAAGACTCGAATGCGATGAAAGTCAAAGGCTTGGCATTCGTTTCGCCAACAGACGATGTCCAAAAAGGACACAAGAATGATTTGGGGCTTCTGGATGATCAAAACTAGTGCAAGAGGTGGCATTGTGTGCCAAATGCTGTTAGGGACCTAAATGACAAAGTGGACTTTTCAGAAAGGTCCTTGAATTAACAGAAAATCACAGCAAGGCTCAGGACACAGGAAATCGAATGCCACTGTACAGCAGTGAGCTGGGGCACATGCGTCTGGACGAACCACACATGCGTTGCTTCGCCAAACATGTCAGGGAGGTAGGCGGGATCAAAACAAGGTTGCTGGTGAAAGGAATTTGGCTGGGGTGGCTTATCGACGACGAACGGCGAAGTTGAAACCTTCGGCCGCCTGAGACATGGACGAGCCACGGTGACAGAGAACTGGGGTGGATTGAACTTGAAATTGATTGAGGGGAAATACTCCTGGGGTGGTGCTGATCGTTCTGGAGAAAAGAATTGAACAGAGGTTAAGTGTGCGAGCTCGTCAGCATTGTCGCCGGACTTGGAGAAGACGGTGAACGACGAACTGGGACTACACAACAATGCAGGTTAAAAGCTATGGGCTACACCATCTAGGGGTTACAGGGAAGGTGTAGGTGGCTTCAATTTGGGGAGAGCTGCAGCGAGGCACGCCGGCGACGTGCGACGTCCACGGTGGCGCACGCAAATTGGGAAATCACGCGGCGCTGCACCAATTTGAAAACTGGCTGAATAGGCTTGCTAAGAAGTGGCTAAGGATCATTTCATTCTACAGGAATGGGTCATGAAAAAGATTGGAGTGAGTTTAATTTCAGAAACAGGGATTTTTGGTTTTCCGGCGATCACCAGCGATGGAGATCACCTGAATGCAATTGGTTGCTTGGACACGGGAAGATGGGTGTGGGGAGCTTACTGGTGAGCTTAGATTGGAGAGAGAAGCTATGGTTTGCTCTGGTGACGGTGGCCTCAAAATCGGCTCGCTGGGGAAGAAGAAGAAACAGCGAGAACATTGAAATTTGGCTAAGTCCTGGACTTGTGGTTTCTTCACAGTGCTGGAGGGTTTAAATAGGCACAGGGACGGAGCCAACGAGGGAAAACAGCGAGGGAATTTGCGCCGGGGACGAGACCGACCGGGCGCAAGCGCAACAACGGCGAGCGGCGAATGGCGATGTGATGGCGCGCAGGCGGTGCAGCAACTTTGCTAGCTTTGTCGGGTGCATTGGGACTGTGCTTGGGACGGCACAGATGCAGAGGCAACAACGCAGCTCCGGCGATGACACGTAACAGCATGCAAGTGCCACGGCCACGGGCGTGCAGGCGCGAAAATGGTGCTGGAGCGCGGGCGTTTATCCGCTGGTTTCAACGGGGCTCTGGTTGCTGGCACGTGTGCGCGGGGTGGCTAAGTTGGTCACTAGCACAGGCGACAAGAGGCGATGGCCGGCGGTGAGCAAACGCAGCGAGAAACACGGCGCGGCTCCGGTCGAACGGTGAAACAGCACTGGTCGAAAGGCACAGGGGCTCTGGTCGAAGGCAACGACCAGGGGCTGAAAAAGAATAGAAGGGCCGATTTGTAATTACAAAATTTGATTCCAAGGACTAATCTGTGAATTTGGTGAATGGCTTAGATGAAAAGGGTTTTGACTTTGCCAAATTAATCCACAAAGTCCAAGAGATTGATTAGCAGCTAGGGATGATAAAATTTGGAGATGTAGACAAGTTTTGGGATGAACTGAAAATAGGGTAATCTGGGTAATTGGAACTTTGAAATTTTGATAAGGCTGAAACTAGGGTTTCGAGCGAGATTTGGAAATTCCTCCAGAAGGAAAAAATGTTCAGAAAAGTGAAGGGGAGATGTTCACTGAATCAAATTAGAATTTGGAGATGATCTGTAACTTTTAGCCTTTTTGGGCTTCTCAAAAATCTGAAAAGGACTGATTTGTGAAACTTTTGGACTGATCTGCGAAAATGACCTAAATGAAGGAGTTTGGCTGCCAACTTTTCAGGGTAACACTCTGGCATAACCAAGATCTCATCCTGAAATCTAGACAAACAAGGCAGGCTAGGGTTGGGAAAAAAATGGGGTGTTACACCCTCCCCGTGAGGAAGTGGGCTATCACGACCCAAGAAGTCCCTACAACGGGAGTCCCACTCCCGTAGGGTGGCTTACGATCACCCCTCGTGGATTGAGGGTGTAAGAGGCAACCCGGTCCTCAAGGACCGTGGTAACGAGTCAATTTGAGAGACTAGTCCCCTCCTCAAACACTCAGACCAGTCATCGGGCACATCCTCCTTCGGGAGTCGATTGTCTCCTTAGCGAGACGGAATTCTCGGATATTCTTTCTCGGATATCTCATTCCCGGCTCCCCGTTTTCACGGCGATCGGAGGGTTTTCTCCCGGAAAAATTATCCCTGGGAATTTCACTTTCTCAGATATTCTTTCTCGGTGATCCCATTCCCGGCTCCCCGTTTTCACGGCGACCGGAGGATTTTCTCTCGGAAAAATTCCCAAAAATCTCGAACACTGTCTCCCGAAAAAATCATTCCCGGCTCCCTGTCCTCATGGTGACTGGAGGATTTCTCACCGGGATTTTCGAAAAACCATTCCCGGAAGTTTTACTCGGCCCCCTGTTCTCACGGCGACCGGGAAAATTTCTCACTAGAACCTTTGGAAAACTTCTTGAGGAGTCCTTACCCCGGGGCTTTGTCACCTCCACAACGCACGGAGTTACCCTCTGGCCCGCTGTGGAGGGGGGGGGGTAACCTGTACCCGGGGATCACCTTGTCCCGGACCATTTGAGAATTCACAAAGTACACAAGCAAACTTATCTTTATTAAAACTGACGAGGATTGACACCCGAGTTAGTTCAAATAAATGCACGACTGGTTCAGGATAGATTCGAGCCAGACAAGTGCTAGGCGGTGCGAACTCAAGTCATTCTGAGAAGTACCAGCCCGAGGTCGCAGGCTTTACGCGATCAGATCGCAGCTAGTGCGCGGTCAGGAGTTCGTATGCTATGTGCGGACAGAAGGTTGAAGATGTTGCGCGGTCAGCCAACATCACGCAGTCAGAACACTTTAGACCAGGGAACGTGGGATTAATCTATTCCTGTAGCAGGAATATCCCAAGTATCCCTAAGATTCTTCCACATAGATGAACAACCATCAGGAGGTTAATACGTGCAGTTATCCATGTATAACACGTGTTAAACCTGCGTGGGAGTTAAGAGCGGTTCTCTAAAACCGTATCTAAGCAACCATTTGATGCCGTTACAACTTGGCGCCCTTTCGACCAGTATAAAAGGGCAACATGGTGCATCAAACAGGGGGGAGAAGGATCACGAGATACAACACATCCCACCAAAAGAATCAAGACAATAGCCTAAATTAGATAGTTTCCATAAGCCTTCTAGGCTTCAATTTGTATAATCATATAGGAAAAATCTTCGCCTGTGAAGATCTTTTCCTGTCACTTTGTAACTCTTTACTACACATAGTGAAATCCCAACAGGACGTAGGGCTATTACTCCCACCATCAAGGGCCCGAACCTGTATAAACTTCTCTGTGCTCCAGTTCTCCATAGTTCTACATACCTTCCCAGAGGGACACCCTGAAAGGTCTCACTACTTACAAATTTTGCATAAGTTCGGCTAAGGACTCCGAGTCTGAATCGTCGACAAAAACATTTAACCGGAGGACATCTTCCCCCTCCGGTGGACATCGCTACATTAAACATGGTACAACCCAGAGTGCAACCTGGAAGGCTCCTACACCTAATAATCCCGGAGGCCCTCTGATAGCTCCCGGGCCAGGTCTCGATACAAGCTTGGTATACGACGCTGGGCCTCCTAGAGCAAATCTTCGGGCCAATATTCATAGCCCATCGGTGGAAGCATCAGAAGCAGAGGAACCCTCCGGGACCCCGGTCGCGGAGGGGATAGTTCAGCGCGGTGGTTGTCGAAGTTGTCCAGGTGCCACTCCGGAAGCCACCGCAACCGGATTGGCTCCCGGGAAACACCCCTGCCATGTCCCCC
This sequence comes from Pharus latifolius, assembly GCA_019359835.1. Lineage (NCBI taxonomy): Eukaryota > Viridiplantae > Streptophyta > Magnoliopsida > Poales > Poaceae > Pharus > Pharus latifolius. The sequence goes on from CM033325.1 coordinate 40,196,972, forward strand.
GAAGAAGAGACTTAACAAGATGAAGGCGGCATGGGCATCCCCCGGGTGACACCTGCCGAAGACTGGGGGCTCCACCTTAGTAGAGGCTCCCCGCAACATTGGGACACCCCTGAGGTTGCGCTCCAACCTCGGGGGTCTTTGCCTGGAAGTAACTTCCTGAGGCCCGGGAGTAACCTCCCAGGAAACTTGGTAAATTTAATTCGAAGACTTAGCAAAAATTTCATTTCTATTGCATCAAAATATTTTTGTACAAATGTCAGGAGCTTCTTCTAAGAAGCTACCGGGAGCAAAAACCCTAAAACAAAAAAAGGTCCTCTCTAAAGGCCCCGGCGGGGAGGCTCATTCTTGTTCATTGGTGTCCTCCCCTCGGGAGGTTCCCGCCGGAGCTGTAGCATCCGCCCTCGGAGGCGCCGACGTTGGGAATCATACGCGGACGATCCGGTCGTAGAAGCCACCGGTGAGCTGCTCCATTTCTCGCCGGAGCGGCTCGAAGAACTTAGGAAAACCCCGGGGGATCCGACCCCCGATCGCTCGGGCGCCGACCCCCTGGTGCTCCACGAGCCCCGCCGCGGCGCTACCACCGGGACTGCCCGGCCACGCGCCCGGGCATCAGCGGCCTCCGCAAGCATCACCGGCGCCGCCTCGGAGCTGCCCCCCGGGCCAAGGTTCACCCCGAGCCCTTCGAGGGCCGAGCGAACGGAGCGACCTGCGTCTGTCACTGCCCGGGCGCTGGAGCCCACGAACTCCCAGAGGGCATCCTCCTTGGCCTTCGCCTCCCTCCGGAGCCGGTCGTTGGCATTCTCGAAGGCGTGGAGCTGGGCCAGGACTCGGGCCACCTCCAGGAGCGCACCGTCTCGCTCCTCTAAAAAGGCGGCGGCCTTCCCCTCCGCCTTCTTCAGCTCTTTATCGAAGCGCGCTTCAATGCCCCAGGCGATGGCCGCCCCCTGCGAACGCGAGAGTTAGTCGAAACCCGAGTTGGAATCCCAAAGAAAACAAGCCACCAGTTCGAGGACGAACCTGGATGTGGAGAGATTGAAGCTCCCCGCAGCGTTCGCAGAGCGTCCCTTGCGAGATGTAGTCCTAGACCTTCTGGGTCTAGAGCCCCTCCGTGAACCAGAAGACCTCCCTCGCGGACAACAGGGGGGTCTCCCTCCTGACGACTCCGGACCCATCGGGACCAGCGGCGGGCCCCCTCGCGAAGGTCGCGGGGGTGATGAGGTCCGTAGTTGCGGTGGCCGGAGTCCTTGCCGCCGAAGAGGTGTCCGAGGAGGAGGCCGACGAGCTCTCCGAGGGGGTACCTCCCGGGGGGGGGGGATAAGGAGCCCTTTCCCCTTTCCGGGCCACGGGGCCCCCGGGACCTCCGCCGCTGGGGGGACCTCATAGACTGAGGGGCTCCCCCCCTCGTCTACCGGCCATTCGACGTGCGGAGGGGAAGCCTCCGCGAATCGAACCTCTGGCCTCTCCGGCTCCGGCGGCGCCGGGGCCGCTGGGAGAGCAGTCGCCAAAGGCGGCGAGGGGGCATAATTTGCCAAGTCGGATGCCCCCCGTCATCTGCTAGCTCCTTTCCCCGAGCCTCTCTGGAGGCCTCGGGGAGGTGCGTGAGCTCCTGCGCCTCCATCGCCCCCCAAGAGTTCCCCGGGAGGGGTGGCATCGCTTCGCGCCGAGGCGCCCGCGCGCACCCTGACCCGGGGGCGGCTTCCCGGGCCTTCACGGGCGTAGAGCCCAGCGTCGTAACCAGACCGGGGGCCTTCTGAGCCTTGGCCCGCTTTGGCTCAGAACCCCTGGCGACCTCCTTCCCCCTCTTGTGGGAACCGGGGGTGGGGAGAGGCGTCCTCGCCGGTAGCCTCAGCCCGAAGGCCTCAGCTACCAAGTTCCGAGGAGGACCCTCCCCGATGACGCTCACGATGCGCTCGTGCTCGTCGGCGTAGTACCTCCCAAGGAGGTTCTCCGCCTTCTCCCGGGCAGCCTGATACGGCTGGACTGCAAAAACTAAGAGTTAGAGAAATTAACGAAGAAGTGAGCAAAGTAACCAGGAACTTACGTCGGGTCACCGATTTTTGTGGGAGCCACTGGGCCGGACACATCCCGATCCCCCTTCTCTTGTGCGAGAAGGGGGAGATCTTCAGCAGTGTCAGCTCCTCAGTGGCGTCCCTCATGGAACGGACGCCCCGGGAGCCCACCACTTTGCTGAGGAGCTTCAGCTCCTCCTCGGTCCACACCGGGGTCTTGGGGGCGGACGACCGGCTGTAGGAGGGGGGCTCCGGTGAGTAAGTCACCTCTGCGTCCCGGACCCAGAGGTAGAACCACCTCCCGACCCAGTCCCCCCAGTGGTCCCGAGAAGCCGCGACCGGGTACTCCACCACCCTGGACGGCAGGAGCTGGATCATCACAGAATCGGATGGGGACTTCGGCCCTCCCTTTACCAGGTGGGAGCTCCTCGCCACCGGCTTTTAGAAGTATCGGAACAGCCGGAGCATCAGTTCCGTCCGGTGGCTGTCTCGAATAGCCAAATGAAGATGCCCCTCCGAACGAAGGCGTTCGGCGTCAGGTGGTTGATCGCCACCCCGTACTCCCGGAGAAACTCCCGGAGCAACGGATGCACCGGGAGCTGGAGTCCGGCCTCGAGAAAAGCCTCAAAGACCACCACTTCCCCAGGCCTAGGGCGGGGGGCACCATCCTTCTTGGAGGGAATCCAGACGTCCCTGTCCGCAACGACCCCCCGGTCCACGAGGGACTCTAAGTCCCCCGACGTGAACTCAGAAGCCCAAAGGAAGTCCGCAGTGACTTCCTCCGAAGGCACCTCAGCAACCTTAGCTCGGCCCTTGGGTCCCATTGATTTCTCCGGTGGCTTGGGCTCTAAAAGGGCTTGAGTTTCCGATGACTGGGCTTCTGGGAGAAAGAGCTACCGGGAGAGATAAGAGCGCCGGTGGTGTTTGAGGATTGAAGGCTCGAGTGACTTCTCTGAGTCCCTCAAGGCCCTATTTATAGGGCTCGAACGCGGCCCCGATGGGCGCCACGTGGCTCCTCGCGGTGCATCCGTGCCACCCAATTCAAACAGCGCGCGAGAAATGAAGGGACGAGCGCATGAAACGATGCATCACCGGTTCGAACCGCGAGAGACCATTATGGTCGAACGGCGCGCTCCAATCGAGACGAGGCCTTAATAAACAACGGCACAGCCACAAACGCTTAGCACGAAGATCGAATCGTCAAGGCTCCAGAAATCCACCCTGGAGGAGATGTTCCCGGTAACATGAACCATCCCCTCCGGGAACTCAAACATCATCCCCGGAGGACATGGGGGCTGCTGTTAGGGGAAATCTCCACGGGATCAAGTCCAGGTCAGAGGCCGTCCATTTGCCCCTGGTGGCTCATCCCGGGCGCCGCCTTTTGCCCGGGGACAAGGCACCGCCCTAGCTTGTCCTGGGCGCCACCTTTTGCCCGGGGACAAGGCCCCCCAGTGGCTCGTCCCAGACGCTGCCTTTTGCCCCGGGGACAAGGCCCCCCGGTGGCTTGTCCCGAGCGCCGCCTTTTCCCCGATGACAAGGGCCCCCAGTTCCGGGTCACGTGAGGGTCACGCGAGAAGTGCCTCGGGAACTGGCGGACACTTGTCAAGCATCCAAGGCTTCTGATCGGAAGAAGGACGCTGGTGCCCCTCGATCCAACGGTGGCAAGCGGGGTAGTTTAGTCTTTTTGCATCTTTTGGGCCTATATAAGCCCTTGTAACCCCTCATGTAAAGGGGACAACTCATTTTTACTCTAGTACACAATCAAATAGGCGTGCTTCGGAGCCATCTCTCCCCCGAGAGAGCTCCCCTAGCCAACTTTGTTTGGGAGCACGTCAACAGGACTAGGGCCTCCATTGAGGCCTGAACCTATATAAATCTTCGTGGCACTTGCTGCGTTTGCCCGACGGGAGAGGACAGGTAACGCGGTCAGCTCGCGTCGTCTTTTCTTCACTAGGGACTTCAACAAAACCTGCCAGGGTATTCACAATACCACAACAGGTTTGTACCCTCCTTTGCCCATTCCATCACGACCATGGGAAAGCATATCCATGGATTTCTTGGGAGGATTGCCTAAGACCCGACGTGGCAACGACTATCTCTTTGTGGTCGTTCATCAGTTCTCCAAAATGATCATTCTCATGCCATGTTGAAAGACTATCACGGGAGAAGAGGTAGCTCAGGTATTCTTTCAGCACATTTGGACACATTTTGGACGGCCGACTTCTATTGTATCTGATCGTGATACCCAGTTCCTTAGTTACTTTTGGCGATCACTCTGGACGATGATGGCCACAAATCTAAAGAGGAGTACTGCTTTTCATCCTCAAACTGATGGTCAAACCGAGGTGGTCAATCGAACAGTTGTTCATCTCTTGAGGGGCTTTAACTCTAAACATCCGAAGACCTGGGATGAAAGCATGCCATGTTATGGGGTTTTCATATCAGATACGAGGATTTAATGTTAGACTCATCCTGCAGTTCGGGTAAGATTCATATCACATAAGGAAACCTAATCTGTTAGGATTTCTTCTGCAGGAAATTTAATGTTAGACTCATCCTGCAGTTTGGATAAGATTTGTACCACATCAGGAAACCAAATCTGTTAGGATTTCTTCTGCATGGCTCTATATAAAGAGAGGTATGATGGGGTTTGAGCACATCATAGAAAAGCCATAACTGCTATCTCCTCTAAAGTAATAGCCCCTAAACCCTTGTGCGCATTGGTGCTAGCACACCATCGTACGATGTTCCATCCCGGTACGTGTGGATACCGGTAGAGGCACTGCTGCAATTGCTGTGCTGATTAGGACGAACCGTGAGCGGTCATTGTCATCTACATCTGCTATCAGGACGATCCGCAAACGGTTGCTATGAAGATTCGATCACTTCACCAAATCTGCTTCCGCTATTGGTAACAATCTAATCTATGATCTATTACTTCCAGCCTTCAAGTAAAAAGTTTTGAAATTCTGTTAGTGTAGCTTACTCGGCTTCCTTCAGTGGTATCAGAGCAAAAATAGTCGTGGTCTTTCCTGGCCAAGGTTACTGCCAACGGAAGTTAAATATAGTCGAAATTGAACCTGTTAGCTCACCTAGTTGATGGTTATTTTCGTGCATATGCATGTTTTGCCATGTTTTAACCCCTCATAAAAATTAAGTGTTTATTATGCCCTTCCAATTGCTGCACCTGACAAATCAGGGCAACATCAATTATCTTAATAAGGCAGGATGTCTGTTGGACACTCATAAGCATAGAATTGGTTTAACTTAACAAGGCCATCAAACCGGTTTTGGGCTTTGGGGCATGGTGTTGGGAGCCATGGTTTGGGATGACACCCAACAAACAAGAGTTATATATGATATAATTAGTGAGGAGTTGCTTACCTAAATAACTAGGTGTCTAGCAGTGATGCCAAAACTCACTAGAACTTAGTGAAATATGGATCTTGGCCTACTATATATATTTTTTGAGGGACTTTTGTTCTAAAATATATAGTTGGTACATCTTTTATTGAATTGTTTAATAAAAGATTTTTCATAAATATAATGCTAAAATTTTGTATTTTTCTTTACTGTTTGGATAGTGGTAGCTCCTCAAACAATTTCAATTTGCGATCTATCCTTAATAAAGAAAAGTTCAATGGAACAAATTTTATTGATTGGTATAAAAAATTGAGAATTGTTCTCAAACAAAAGAAAAAGGACTATATTCTAGAGACTCCTATACCTGATGAACCAGCCGCTAGTGCTCCACGTGCTCAAAAGGATGCTTACCAAAAGCATACCGATGACACACTTGATGCCAGCTGTCTAATGCTAGTCACCATGAACTCTGAGCTTCAGAAGTAATATGAGCACATGACAACTTATGACATGGTTGTGTCTCTTAGAAACTTATTCGAGGAGCAGGCCAGGGTGGAAAGATATGAAACCACCAAGAAATTGCATGATTGCAAGTTGGCAGAAGGGAGCCTGGTCAGTCCTCATGTGATCAAGATGATTGGTTACATTGAGAATTTGGAAAAGTTTGGTTTTCCCTTTAGTCAAGAGTTGGCTACTGATATGATTCTCCAATCGCTCCCTCTGAGCTATAACCGGTTTGTCATGAACTATAACATGAATAATCTGGAGAAATCATTGACTGAATTGTATGGGATGCTTAACACAGCGGAACAGAACATTAAGAAAATTCCAAATAATGTAATGATGGTTCAAAAGGGAAAAAGCTTTAAGAAGAAGGGCAAGGGCAAGGCTAAGGGAAAAGACAATGCTCTAGAAAGGTCCTCTAGCGCTAAGCCTAATTCCAAAGGAAAGTCCAAACTAGGTGCCACCCCTACTACCGAATGCTTCTATTGTAAGAATCTGGCCACTGGAAGATTTAAAGAAAAAGAAGGAAAGTGAGGCTCCTTCAGGTATATATGTTATATAAGTTCATTTAGCTACTTCTCCTTCCGACTCTTTGGTATTTGATACCAGATCGGCTGCTCCTATTTGCACTTCGATGCAGGGGCTTAAAAGGAGTAGAAATTTTGCTAAGGGCGAGGTTCAACTTCGCGTTGGCAATGGAGCAAGACTTGCAGCCTTAGCTGTTGGAACTTTTATATTAGCTTTTCCTTCAGGATTAGTTTTAGAACTTAATAACTGTTATTATGTTCCTTCCATAAGCAAAAGCATTGTATCTATGTCGTGTTTGGACACGCTGGGTTATGAATTTAGAATAAAGAACAATCATTGTTCCTTTTATTTAAATGATATGTTTTATGACAATGCCTCATTGGAGAATGGGCTTTATCAACTAAATCTTGAATTACCTGTCTATAACATATGTACTAAGAGACTTAGGCCCAAGGATTTGAATCCCACGTTTATCTAGTATTGTCGTTTAGGCCATATAAATGAGAAACGCATCATGGAACTCCTAAAAGATGGTCTTCTAGACTCATTTGATTTTCAATCATTTGATGTGTGTGAATCTTGTTTACTTGGCAAAATGACAAAGGCACCTTTCACAGGTGAAATTGAAATGGCAAGTGACGTATGGGCTCTTGTTCATACCGATGTATGTGGACCATTAAGTTCAATAGCTAGAGGTGGTTTTCAGTATTTCATAATTTTTACTGATGACTTTAGTAAATATGGATATGCCTACTTAATGAGGCATAAATCTGAAATGTTTGATAAATTCAAGGAATTTCATAATGAAGTACAGAATCAACTTGGCAAGACAATCAAAACCCTATGATTTGAGCCAAGAATTTGGTGATCATCTAAAACAACACAAAATTGTTCCACAATTGACCCTGCTGGGAACACCTCAATGGAATGGTGTGTCAGAACGACGGAACAAGACCTTATTGGACATGGTTCGGTCAATGATGAGCCAAACTGATCTTCCATTGTCCTTCTGGGGATATGCTCTAGAAACAGTTGTGTTCACATTAAATAGGACTCCATCAAAAACTGTAGAAAAGACACCATATGAGATATGGAATGGAAGGTGTCCCGGGTTGTCTTTTCTTAAGATTTGGGGTTGTGAGGCTTATGTAAAACGTTTAATGTCTGATAAAATCAAACCCAAATCAGATAAATGCTTCTTTGTGGGATATCCTAAGGAAACAAAAGGATATTACTTCTATAATCGAGAAGAAAGCAACGTGTTTGTTGCCCGAAACGGTGTCTTTTTGGAAAAAGAGTTTCTTTCAAAAAGAGTAAGTGGGAGCACAGTGCAACTTGAAGAAATTTGGGAACCACTGGAAATTGTTTCAGCACCCACTGAACCTCAGCAAGACCTGCAAAATAATGTAGAAAATGCAGGACAAACACCGGTTACACGTATGTCTGAAAGGGTACGTCACGCACCTGGAAGGTACATGTTCCTTACAATGGAGCAGCTTGAAGTATTATTGCTAGATAATGATGAGCCCAAGACTTACGAGAAGAAGCGATGATGAGCCCTGACTCTGAGAACTGGCTTGGAGCCATGAGATCCGAAATTGAATCCATGCATGACAATCAAGTGTGGAACTTGGTTGATCTACCTGATGGTGTAAAAACCATTGAGTGAAAATGGATTTATAAGAAAAAGATTGACATGGATGGTCATGTTCATATCCATAAAGCATGATTAGTTGCAAAAGATTTCAAGCAAATTCAAGGTGTTGATTATGATGAAACATTTTCGTCCGTTGCTATGTTAAAGTCAATCAGGATCATCCTAGCTATTGATGTTTATTTTGATTATGAGATATGGCAAATGGATGTCAAAACGGCTTTCCTAAATGGAAACCTAAGTGAGGATGTGTATATGGCACAGCCTAAAGGTTTTGTCGATCCAGAAAAAATTGGGAAAGTATGCAAGCTTCATAAATCCATTTATGGGTTGAAGCAAGCATCTCGGAGTTTGAATCTTTATTTTGATGAAGTAGTCAAACTGTTTGGTATCATAAAATATGAAGAAGAGCCTTGTGTTTACAAAAAGGCAAGTGGGAGCGCATTTGTTTTTTGGTCTTATATGTGGATGACATACTTCTGATCGGAAATGATATTCCTCTGCTTGAGTCTGTGAAGTCCTCATTGAAAAGTAGCTTTTCTATGAAAGACTTAGGTGAGGCAGCATATATTTTGGGTATTAAGATCTACCGAGATAGATCTAAAAGGCTAATTGGATTAAGCCAAAGTACATATGTTGACAAAGTATTGAATAGATTCAACATGTAGGATTCCAAGAAAGGTTTTATGTCTATGTGACATGGCATTAGTCTTAGCAAGAGTCAATGTCCTTCGACATGTGATGAGTAGGAGCGAATGAATAAGATTCCATATGCTTCTGTTGTTGGGTCTATTATGTATGCCATGCTTTGTACAGGCCCAGATGTCTCCTATGCTTTAAGTGTTACGAGTAGATACCAATCAGATCCAGGTGAGAGTCACTGGATTGTTGTAAAAAACATCCTCAAATATTTGAGAAGGACTAAGGATGTGTTCCTTGTTTATGGAGGTGAGGAAGAGCTCGTTGTTAGTGGTTACACCGATGCTAGCTTCCAAACCGACAAAGATGATTTCAAATAGCAATCTGGTTTTGTGTTTTGCCTTAATGGAGGAGCTGTAAACTGGAAGAATTTCAAGCAAGAAACTGTCGCTGATTCTACAACAGAAACAGAGTACATTGCTGCTTCTGAAGCTGCCAAAGAAGTTATTTGGATTATAAAGTTCATCTCTGAACTTGGTGTGGTTTCTAGCATTTCAAGTCCATTGGATCTCTATTGTGACAATAGTGGAGCCATTGCACAAGCCAATGAACCAAGGTCTCATTAGAAATCCAAACATATATTCTTGCGTTATCACCTCATCCGAGAAATCGTGAATAGAGGTGATGTGAAGATTTGCAAAGTGTCCACAGATTTGAATGTTGCTGATCCGTTGACAAAGCCTCTCCCGCAACCAAAGCATGAGGTGCATACTAGAGCAATAGGTATTAGATACATTTGTGATTGACTCTAGTCCAAGTGGGAGATTGTTCATGATATGTCCTAGAGAAAATTACAGAGATGTATTTATCTTTGTTATATTTATGAACATTTGAATAATATGTTATTTTTGAATAAATTATCATCTTGGTTCGATCAACAAGTATGTGACTTGTTCGTGAGACTCTAAATTTATTTGATGATTTTATTCTAATAAAGTCCTTGAGCCATTATCTTTAAATAGGACAATATTGATTAATGGATCAGCGCATATATTGATTGATGGTTATGTTTCACGGACCATGGATATAAGATATCAAATCAATAATATGGACATATATTGGAGAATATAATGTTGGATAGACCCATTTTGAGACACTGTTTGGATTTGTTATTTAAGTGTCATCAGTTGATCTCAAATAATGTTTATAATTGATCCTTAGACCTGAGACCATCATAGTTTCCTACATGTGTAATAGTATACTTTAATACTACCAAACGCTACTTTTAATTAAGTGGTAATAAAGGTAATATTCGGGTATGCTATGAGCTATGCGGAGGAATGTGAATGGTTAAGATGGAATTTGCATCTCTCATATAATGAGAGAGATATCTTTGGATCCCTCGATATAGATGAATTGAGAAGTGCATGGCCATGCCGTTTGTAGTTGAGTGTCAACTATGGGAAGATCAATTCGCTATGAGGTCGAGAAAGGATTGAAATGTGCAAGGGTGGCACATTTCCTACCTTGGGTTTAATCTAGTATCGTATGGCAAGAGGATCAACATGAAGACATTATATAGGTTTGCTGATTATGATCTTTGTGTGTATTTGGATAGTCATTATGTCCTGTTAGGGGCCACTACCGACTTACAATTCGGGTAAGTATTCTCGGGTCATGACTAAATATACATGAACCTACAAGGTCACACACTTAAAGGGTTGGAACAATGCAATTCAGATTAAGTCTATTTTGGGGTTTCTGTATCAGATTCGGAGACTTAATATTAGACTCCTTATGCATTCGGATTGGGTTTGTTATGGGTTTCTATATTAGACTCAGAGACTTAATATTAAACTCCTTATGCATTCGAATTGAGTTTGTTATGGGTTTTTATATCAGACTCGGAGATTTAATATTAGACTCCTTATGCATTCAAATTGGGTTTGTTATGGGTTTCCGTATCAGATTCAAAGACTTAATATTAGATTCCTTATGCATTCAGATTGGGTTTGTTATCGGTTTTCGTATCAGATCCGGATTGGGTCTGTTATGGGGTTTTCGTATCAGATACGAGGATTTAATGTTAGACTCATCCTGCAGTTCAGATAAGATTTGTATCACCTAAGGAAACCTAATCTGTTAGGATTTCTTCTGCAGGGGATTTAATGTTAGACTCATCCTACAGTTCGGATAAGATTCATATCACATCAGAAAACCTAATCTGTTAGGATTTCTTCTGCATTGCTCTATATAAAGAGAAATATGATGAGCTTTGAGCACATCACAGAAAAGCCATAGCTGCTATTCCCTCTAAAGTAATAGCCCCTAAACCCTTGTTGTGCGTATTGCTGCTAGCACACCATTGTACGACGTTCCATCCCGATACGTGTGGATACCGGTAGAGGCGCTGCTGCAATTGCTGCACTGATTAGGACGATCCGTGAGCGGTCGTTGTCATCTTCATCTGCTGATCAGGACGATCCGCAAACGGTTGCTGTGAACATTTGATCGCTTCACCAAATCTGCTTCCGCTGTTGGTAATAATCTAATCTATGATCTATTACTTGTAGTCTTCGAGTAAAAATTTTTGACATTATGCTAGTGTAGCTTATTCGGTTTTCTTCATACCGTACCTGCAGTTTGCTTTTAACTGAGCAATGCATGGTTTGATTGGAAAGTCGCCTTTTGGGGTCTGTTTGGGATTTTTACCGCAGAGTCCATTCGACATGGAGTTTGTGATCCCTACTTCAGCACAGAACAACAAGGAAGCATCTGATCAGGATCGAGCACAAAAGTTCCTAGAAGGTATTTAATGACTCTATGGTGAGGTTGAACAAAACTTGCTGCGAGCTCAACTCAAGTACAAAGCGCGACATGATCGGCACCGAGTTGATGCTCAATTTCAAGAAGGTGATATGGTCAGGTTACATCTGAGCAAGGAGAGATTTAAAGGTGAATGTAGAAAGCTTAAACCCATTCGTTATGATCCTTTCGGATTTTGCGGAAAGTTGGTACTAATGCTTGTCAGCTCGAGTTACTTTTGTACATGGATATTTACTCAGTTGTCAATGTTGAACTTCTCAAATTTTTCGAGCCTTCAATGTTGGATGATGAGCCAGATACCATAGTACCATTTGTTGAAGACTTGGTCTATCAACGAAAAGAATCTCTACTTGACGTGATCTTGGAGAAGAAGGTGATGACCACCAGAAGCGGTACACGAGTCTTTTCAAATCGGACGAAAAGGTCAATGGGTACATGCGGCAAAGTGGTACACCCGAGAAGATGGTCAATCTCAATTTCTACATCTCCAATTTTGATCACAGGTCACAACGGGAGTTGGCTCCTTCTCAACAGGGGAGTCATGATTCGGGTGGATCTCCAGGTCATGGTCGGGAAAAGGCTTCGCGATCTTAGTCGAGTTCAGAATAGATTCGCGACTGTGAAAAGGAGCGCGACCTTGGAAAGGATAGGATATCTGATCGGAATTGTAGTTCGATTCGAATATAGAAAACTAAGTCATATCGGTTTAGATTTAGTTAGTTGTCTAAGTCTAATATGTTTAGGTTAATAAGTCTGATATGTATTCATACGATTGGACTATAAATATTTTGTAATAGTTCTAGTTTAGATCATTAAGTCTAGGTTGAACTTATTTAAATCTTAGATACATAGTTCCTCGTCTCGAGTGTGTCGTAATATTTGACGTGTAAAGCCTTCTTTGAAATAAAGAGTTGTGTAATTACTTTGAGCTACATTTTCGATCAACCTCTGGGTTTCGGTAATTCCAAGTAAGATCTCGTATTCCACATTCTGATCGAGTATAGTCGAAACCCGTCAATATTTCAATCAGAGCAATCAGCATCAAAATGGATCTAGTTGAAACCCAAGACTAGATCTCAATCTGATCACTAACCCACGGCAAAAGTTGGATTTTGGGAGGATTTGGGGCTGTTGCTTGCTGCAATGTTGTTGAACTGACTGTTGGTGCTGTCTGGTCTGGAGGCTGAGATAAGGGAGCTGGACAGAGGAGAACTAGAGGAAAAGACAAAAGGAGATACCGTGGGGAAGAGTTGAGGTGACTGCTGGAGGGTGAGGGGGATAGAAGAGAGAATGAGAGAGAAGTGGATGTGTGCAGGTGTCTGTGTGTGTTTTCTACCGGTGAGGGAGAGCTGAGGGAGAAAACTGAAGGGAAAAAAAGAAAAGAAAAAGAAAAAGGACGGTCGACATGCAGAGAGAGAGAGAATGGAGGGGGAAAATTAGAAGAAATCTTCAATCTTAAATTTTGAGTGTGTTACAAAAGATAGGTGGAGTGAGATGCATGTTGCCAATATAACAGATACAATCACTTAAAATGATAGATTTCTAAAAAAAAAAAAAAACTCACTCTAATCCCTCCATCCAAACAATAAAGATATTTTACATGAACCCCATTCCACTGTTATGATTTTCAATTGGCTGGCCAGTTCTTTAATTTACTTCCAAGGAAAACCAGAAAGATATAAAATAAAGGTAATGATTCCATTCTTTCTAAAATCTACATTGTACAAATTCTAAAATAATACAATTAGTAGTGTAATAATAAGTAGTTATAAATCATGTCTTTGATTTACTTTAAAAGTTGTGTTGTTCACTTTTTCAACATGTAATTTCAAACACCAGGGAACCATGTGAGTTGACGATTGCTGAGATCTCGTTCTTCACGGGAACAAACTTCTCTGCGCTCCAGACTTCGGTGCAGCTACAGGACTGTTTTCTGGGCAACTTTCTCCCAAGAACCATTTCCAGGTCTGATATTCTTGCTGTCATTTTTGTGCTCGTCGGGTTTAGGTTGAAAAATGCGAGATAGATTTCTCCTGATGCATGGAAGACAAAAAAAATTATAAAGATATTTGGAATGCATTGCCAAGAAAAGAATCACAATGTTGCAAGTTGTGACCATCATTTCCGACTATCTGCACCACGATGAGTAAAATCATTGTCCTGACCTGAGCTAAGTTGTGCATATAAATAGTAAAGTTGCAAACTATGCACAATATACTAGCAAATAATGATATCGTTAATTTTTCTTTCACCATTTCTGAATTTGTATATTCAATCTAGCTGTGATGCCATTTTCTGCTTAAAAGAGATTTAAGTAGAATATCCTCTTTTTTTTCATTGTTGCTTCAATAATTTGTTTCTGAGCAGTTATTTATATAAAATAAGGAAAATTAGATATATACCGCTCCAAAAGAGTAGAACAAGAGAAATGCCACTGCAATATTGGGTGTTAGCTAAATGCCACTAGAACTGTTTGTTGTTTAGAAATTTGCCATTATTGTGCATATACACTATTTTTTAATTCAACAAATGTATGTATATGAACCAAAATTTTGATTGCCCAAAACACCCACGTACATCATCCCGCCTAATTGCCTATCAAACCACCTAGATCTCATTCTTTGCCCGCTTCTTTCCCATAGAACCCTAGGTCTTCCATTGCGAGACGTAGAGTTTTGTTCATCAGTGTGGTCACCCTCCCCCTTCCTGCCTTCTCTACCGCCCTTTGTGTGTGTGTCCATTGGAGTGGAAGGGGAGCGCGGCGATTTTCTTGGTTGTGCCCTGTGTACAAGATGGACAAGTCTTGGATTCTTAGTCGGTAAGTAGCAAAATTTCCCTAAAAAATTGCAGTGTTATTTCATGAAGTTGACATTGATAGGTGCGTCATGCAGGTCGATTTTGACAATGTAACCTAATTATACATGATTCAAGGTCAACTTGGGCAAATGAAATAAACTTTTTTTTTTGGTAGGATTGATCCTGAAACAGCTTTTAGGATAGATATTAGGGCTGAAGGGTATTTCATCAAGAAAGGTGATGTACTTAATGAAGCAACAGTATATGATGATGTTGACTGTGAACCAGGGGTAGTATATGATGGTTAAACCCTGTAATTGCGGAAGGTACTTTATTTCCTGATGTATATACTTTCAGAAAGGCTCTTAGGCAATTTGCTATAAAAAATGAGTTTGAAGTTCGTATAGTAAAAACTGACAAGCCAAGATTCAATGGAAGATGCAAACATCCTAGTTGTTCTTGGAGACTACATGCTTCTAAGCATGTAGTTATGATTCATATGTTATATATCTTATATGGCTTAACATAAGAAATTTTATTGTAGGTGAAGAAACTCCCGTATCAACATACTTGTCCAACAACTAGCATGGTAAAAGGCAATATGGCTTCCCAATCTTGGGAATCAGACAGCGTGTCAGATTGGTTCAGAATCCCCCAGTTGGTGCCAAAAAAGTTAAAGACAGGTTGGAAGATGAGTACCATATCAAGTTAACGTATAAGAAAGCATGGGCTGGAAGGAAAGTGGCTCTTGATCAGATCCATGGATCATGGGAGGAGAGCTTCCAATTGTTGTACAATTTTAAGGCTGAGTTGGAAAAGAGATGTCCTGAAGGCATTGTGGAGATAGATGGTCCAAGGATTGGTAATAAGATTTGTTTTAGCAAGATATTTGTAGCGTCCTAAATTCAATCATAAAAATATTTTTATCCTTGTTATTTTTGTGTTATGAACATTTGAATATCATGTTATTCTGTTTTTAAATAAATTACCATCCTTCTTTGATAAACGAGTATGTGACTTATTCATGACTCTTAATTTATTTGATGATGTTATTCTATAAAGTTTCTAATCTACTATCATTGAATAAAATATTATTGATTAATGGATCAACATATATATTGATTGATCATATTTCACAAATCATGAATATGAGATATTAAATCAATAATGTGGATATATGTTAGATTGAACCACTTTGAGACATTCAGATGTATCATATAAGTGTCATTAGTTGGCTTCAAATAATATTTATGATTAATTCTTATACCTGAGAACATCATAGTAATTTTAGAATTACCAAACGCTATCCTTAATTGAGTGGTAATAAAAATAATATTCAGGTATGCTATGAATCATGTAGAGGAATATGAATGATTAAAATAAAATTTGCCTCTTATATAGATATTTCTGGCCCCTCGATATAGATGAACTGAAAAATGTATGTTGATGTCGTTTGTGGTTGAGTGTCAACTATAGAGAGATCAATTTATTATGAAATCAAAAAAGCATTGAACTGTGCAAGGTTGACGTATCATGCCTTAGGTTTAGGTTTAATCTGGTATTGTATGACAAAAGGATTAACATGAGTATATTATATAGTTTTATTGGATATAATCTTTGTGCATATTTAAGTAGTCGTTATGCCCTGCTAGGGGTCACTATCGACTCAATGTCCGGTTAAGTGTTCCTAGACCGCGACTAAGTATACATAAACCTACAGGATCACACACTTAACGAGCGGAAACAACTCAATTTAAATTGGATTCTTTATCGGATTGTCGTATCATATTAGGAAACATAACGTAGAACTCCACGTATAGTTCGGATAGGATTCGTTATAGGATTTTGTATCGCATCAGGAAACCTAACGTATTAAGACTCTTGTGGGCAAGAGCTCTACATAAAGGGAGGTGTGGTAGGATTTCGAGATAAATTAAGAAAAACCCTAATCACCACTTTCACCAGAGCAAAAACCCCAAAACATTTGTCATGTTTGGCAGTGCTAGTACACCAATGTACGATGTTCCATTCCGGAACGTGTGGTGGATAATGGTAAAGACACTGCTGCAATTGTTGTATTAATCAGGACGATCTACGAGCAGTTGTAGTGATCCATGAGCGGTCGTTGTAATTCACGAGCAGTTGTCAATTGTTGAATATGCACATTGTGGGATCAATCGCTTCTCTAATTCTCCTTTCACTGCTAGTAATGATCTAATCTATGATTTAATACTTGTAATTTTCGAGTAGAAATTTTTGAAATTTTGCTAACATAGCTTACTCATATCCCATCACTAAAACCATGTATAGATGGGTTTCCAAACAATTGTAGACCATACTTAGGAGTTGATTCCACTTATTTGACAAGCAAATATAAGGGGAAGTTGGCAGCTGCATCAGCTGTGGATGGGCACAATTGGTTATACATAATTGCATATGGAGTTTTTGACTCAGAAACAACTGAGAATTTGGAGTGGCTTATGAAGCAGTTGTGAAGGGCAATAGGGACTCCAACTGGTTTGCCTACATCTACAGATGCTGGTAAAGGAATTGAAGCTGCTGTTTCTACAGTGTTCCCTGGAGCAGAGCATAGAGAATGCATGAGACACTTGTGGAATAACTTCAAAAAGAAGTTCCATGGTTGTCTTTGATAGACACCTGTGGCCGGCAGCAAGGGCATACACCGTTGACATGTACCAGTATCACATGAATAAGATTTTGGAACCAAAACCTGATGCAATTGATTTTTTAAAGAAGCATCACAAGCATCTTTGGTTCGGGTACAAATTCTCTGAGCAGAACAAGTGTGATTATGTGGAATAATAATATATCAGAGTTTCAATAGCTGGATAAAAGATGTGAAATGTTTGCCCATTGTTGATCTTGTTGACAAGATTAGGCAGATGATTATGGAGAAATTTGACATTAGGAGGATTGGAAGCAAGCTCAAAGGTGTAATTCTACCAAGCATCATCAACGAATTGAATACCAAGAGTAGAAATTTAGGCAGGTGTAAGGTCTCCAGGTCTCCAGGAGTGATGATTTCACTGCAGATGCTAGTGGAATGGACATAGAAGGCTTAGCTTGGAGGCATGCAGTGGAGCTTGATAGACAAGAATGTACATGTAGGCAGTGGCAACATACTGGTAAGCCATGCATGCATGCTACAGCATTCATTTGCTCAATGAGAGGAGCAAATATGGAGGACTATGTGCATGATTATTATTCAGTGTTTAGATTTAGGGCCGCATATGAAGGTGTGATTAGACCTATGATAGACAAATCAGAGTGGCACATTCCAGATCTTGGGTATAAATTGTACCCACCAAAGCAAAAAAGACAAGCTGGCAGGCCCACAAACAGAGGATGAAAGGATGTTTGGAGGTGCAAAGGAAAAGACAACAATGCAAGAGATGCAAGCAGTATGGCCATCGAGGAAGGAAATGCAATGCTGGAGATTCAAATGAAGACGCTGCAAACCCTGAGGCTGATCCAAGTACAAAGAAAAGGAAATAATTTTCTCTTCTTACATTAGTACGAAGCACATGTTGTATGTGTGTTTCTTTGCTTCCAGGAAGAGAATCACTAAGAAAAAGACAAGCAAAACTAAAGCACACGCAAAGAGGTTGTGTCAGCACCAACTAGAGGGACGACTGTAGTGACCACACCAACCTTAGGGAGGGCTACAGGTTTTTAGCAAGCTAACTTTAGCCTAGGCCCCTTAACTAGAAGGTAATTAAGTAATCTCAATCAAAGAATATGTTCTAAATCATACAAATCACTAAACTATTTGCGCCATCCTGATAGGCAAAAAAAACTCTTCTATGGAGGGTGAACCAAGCACACATGCTCCAAGTCCACACAAATCATCTCCTAGTGGAAACAAGAGCACAAGGAACGAGGAGGCGATGCAATATTATTTGTGCATGGTAATGCATTGTTTTGAGGCTGTTGTAAGAAGGTTCTGTTTTGAAGGAGTGAACTATAAAAAGCATTTGTTTTGTATTGGTGTATTGAGAAGTCTATGGTGTGTACGACAGTATGAGTCTAATCAGGGGTGTAATCGGATTGAATTCGGTCGGATAGTAGTCTTACCAAATCAAAATCCTATTAAATTTAATCGAATTCGAATACGAATTAGAATATACTTGGATACGGATATGAATCGGATAGTTGTCGGATTCGAATTCGAATCGGATTTTTCCTTCATTCGGATTGAATTTGAATGTTATTCGGACGTGAACGTGAGACTAGGTGGCAGCATGGAGGCAGCGTGGATGCGGGAGGAGGCGGCTATGTGAAGAGGAGACTGCGGTGGGGAGAAGGAGGCAGCCGCGGGGAGGAGGAGGCCGCGGTGGGGAGGCGGCCACCGGAGGAGGAGGCTGTCGCGGGGAGGAGGAGGGCCACGGGAGGAGGAGGCCGCGGCGAGGAGGAAGCCGTGAGAGGAGGCGGCCGCCGCGGGAGGAGGAGGAGACCGCGGAGGAGGCCACGACGGTGGGGACGAGGCGGGGACGAGAGGAGGTGGCCGGGGGAAGAAGAGGCCGTGGAGGAGGAGGCCGCGACGGGGAGGAGGCTGCGGGAAGAGGAGGAGGCCGCGGGAGGAAGAGGCCGCAGCTGAGAGGAGGAGGCGGCGGCGGCAGGGACGTGGCGGGGATGAGGCGGCAGCGGTGGGACAGGTCGGGGACGGGGAAGAGGTGGCGGCGCTGACAGACGGGAGGGAGAGGAGGAGATTTGGGCTAAAATGAAAACCCTAAAATCTAAACGGATGCGGATATTATCTGAATCTGAATCCAAATCCGAATCCAATATTCCATACCAGATCCGAATCCGAATCCGAGAAAATAATCGGATATATATCCGAATCCGAATCCGATTATATAGTTAGATATCCGAAAAGACATCCGAATCCGATTTTTTCGGATTCGATATCCGGATTATCCGATTACATCCGAATCCGATTACACCCCTAAGTCTAATGGTTATATATGCAATTTATGAACTAAGAATCCCATGCTTTATAAACATCATACTATATCTGAGTTGATATGTGTTGCGTAATTAAACCTTGCTTATTAATTGCAATACCAGATTTAGGCATGAATTGCACTTACATACGTTAAGCAATTAAGAAACATTTCAGGTTTAGGTTGTTCTCAAATGTATGAATTGACAGGTCCCATTTCCAGTTAACACATTGCAAGTTTAATAACTTTCTCCAGTAGTTACTAGCATCAACACTGGCTAAAAAGTGATTTTTGTGGTCTCCAGTATTTAATAACATTTATAGGGAGTAAGCAAGGTATGCACTAACGTGAGGTTCTAGAGGGTGATATGAAGGCATCATTGAGTTTCCCACCAATGGGCAAGGGCATTTTGGATAGCACACATATTTGTTGAATTAAAAATGGTGTATATGTATTTGTAGTGGCATTTAACTAAAATCCAATTTTGCAGTGGCATTTCTGTCGTTCTGCTGTTTTGGAGTGGCATGTATCTAATTTTCCCATTAAAATA
Organism: Pharus latifolius; assembly: GCA_019359835.1. Taxonomy (NCBI): domain Eukaryota; kingdom Viridiplantae; phylum Streptophyta; class Magnoliopsida; order Poales; family Poaceae; genus Pharus; species Pharus latifolius. The sequence continues at coordinate 40,216,805 of CM033325.1, forward strand.
TGTTCTTCCCTCAAAATTATATTCAAGTTGTGAATGTAGGATATGAATGAGGTACAACCAGAATGCTATAATGGGAAAATTAGACACATGGATTTTGACACATGGAAAATTATTTATGTTGTCACTAAAAAAGAGAAAGGTTTAAGGGCCACTTTGATGGTATATTAGACAAATGGATTTTGAAAAAAAAAACAGATTATCCAAAATCTGTTACATGCACGGGTTAACGAACACGTAACGGGATGACGAGAGCCGCGGTGGCTCACCTCGACGAGGGTAGTAGTTTTAAGTTTCCTTGACATAAGTTGATTCTCTTCATTGATAATGGTGGTCTTATATAGGCATTACAAGAGAATTAATTGGAAACGAAATAGACATAAGAGAACGAATATGAAAGGAAATAAACCAAAAAGGAAATAAATTAATAATACCCAAAGCTTTCCTAATTGTAGTTCTAACCAGCCCAGTGCTTGTAGACTTGCCCGACCATAACATCACTCCCCCCCCCCCCCCCCCTCGGGGAAACAGCTCGTCCTCGAGCTGAAAGGAAGGAAAGGCAGTGCGAAATTCCTGCATGGCCACCCATTAAGCATCGTCGGGTGAGTGATTTTTCCAAAGTACTAATACCTCCTGAGATACCCTGTTAAGGCAAGCGCGAAGCATGGAGGGGCTCATGACACACCAGTCCCTCATATGTAGATGGAAGAGAAGGGGTGGTCGTTGGTGGAGCTCCCACATACGGCTTCAGAACGGAAATGTGAAAGACATCATGCAGGCAAGCCATCGAGAGAAGATCGAGACGATAGGCAAGATGGCCCACACGCTCCACCACTTTGAAGGGTCCATGGAATTTTGGCAACAGTTTGTGATAAGACATCCAACGAAGCGACTGTTGACGGTATGGTTGAAGACGAAGCAGGACCCAATTTCCCACTTTGAGTTCCAACTCTCTGTGTCCGCGATCATAAACTTGCTTCATGTGATTTTGTGCCTGAGTAATACATTCTCAAGAAAGTGTGAGGACTTCATCCCTATTCAGAAGTTCCTAATCAACTGCATCCACCTGTGAAAGTCCTGCAGTGTAGGCAACGAGTGCCGGAGGATCCCGACCGTAAACCATCCTGAATGGCGTGAGTTTATGGACAGTGTGGTAGGATGAATTGTAACAGAATTCAACCCAAGGAAGCCATTTGCACCAATCCTTTGGCTTCTCCCCCACCAAACACCGTAGGTACATCTCAACTGATCGGTTTACAACCTCAGTTTGGCCATCCTTTTGGGGGTGGTATGGTGTTCACATATTCAGCTTGACGTTACATCGGTTGAACAGATCCTTCCAAAACACCGAAGTGAAAACCTTGTCTCGATCACTGACGATTGATTCCGGTATTCCGTGAAGAAGAACGATCTCCTCAAAGAAAACCTGTGCCACTGAAACTGAGGTGAATGGGTGGCTTAACGTGCTAAAGTGGCCATACTTGGAGAGACGGTCGACCACCACCAGAATGACGTACTTACCTTGAGATTTTGGAAGCCCTGTGATGAAGTCCATCGATACGTGTGCCCAATCTGAGATGGCACATCGAGCGGCTGGAGAAGGCCTGCAGGGCGAAGGGTCGAAGCCTTGTTGCACTGACTAAGTGTTGCAACCCCGAACGAAGTCCTGAACAACACCTCTCATGCCTGGCCAGTAGTTGTGTTGTCGAATGCGATGGAGGTTTTCTGACCGCCCTCATGCGCGGACCCGTGTAAAAGGGTCATCACCTTCTTAATAATTGGTGAAGATGTGGGCAAGTACAGACGTCCTCAGAAGTAGGCCATCCCGTCCTGGAGGGACCAGTCTTCCTTTCGTTCCCCATGTTGGCTCAACGGAATCAAAGGGGAGGTCAACTCGGCCACCCGGGTCAACACATCTGGGTCCTCCCGCAATTGTTGTTTCCATCCTTCGAGCTCCGCACAAGTCGGAATGGAAATCGCCATGATCGAGCCAAATGGCTCATCCCGGCAGAACAAGGCGTCAACTGCAGCATTCAGTTTGCCAGGCTTGTAAGAAAAATAAAAATCAAATCCCATCAGTTTACTAAGCCAATGCTCTTGTGGTGGTGTGGTGAGTGCCTGTTCCAGAAAATACTTCAAACTGGCGTGGTCGGTGCGGACGCAAAAGGGCCGTCCTAAGAGATAGGGCCGCCAATGTTGTATGGACTTTGCTAAACCAATGAGCTCGCGCTCATATGCTGCAAGCTTCCGATGACGGTCAGCCAACGTCCTACTGAAGACAGCGACGGGATGGCTATGCTGGTGCAGAACCACCCCAATGCCACAACCCGAGGCATCGCATTCAACCACGAACTCAGCCTCGAAATCGGGCATCTGGAGGACGGGAGCCGTTATGAGTGCCCATTTTAAAGTGGCGAACGCCTTTGAACAATCCTCGTTCCATTGGAAGGCATTCCGTCAGAGGAGTGCCGTCAGGGGGTTAGCTATAACTACATACTGGTGGATGAAGCGGAGATAGTAGCCGGCGAGGCCCAAGAAGCCCCGAAGTGCCGTCGGTGTGGTTGGCTGTGGCCACTCCTCAATGTCTCGTAGCTTAACTGGGTCGGCGGAAATTCCGGCGGCCGACACAATATGGCCGAGGTAGGTTATTTGGTGCTGCCCAAAGGAGCACTTACACTCTTTTAAGTGTAACCGATGGAGCCGAAGAATCTCGAACACCTGTCGGAGGTGGCTCTCATGCGTCTCCCAAGACTTACTATACACCAAAATGTCATCAAAGAAAACTAGGACGAAGGTGCGCAGGAATTCCATGAAGATCTCGTTCATCAAGGCCTGGAATGTGGAACGTGCATTTGTCAAGCCGAAAGGCATGACCAAAAACTCAAAGTGGCCGTGATGAGTGCGAAATGTTGTTTTATGTATGTCGTCTCTCGCCATGCGAATTTGGAAATAGCCGAAACAGAGATCCAGCTTGGAGAAGAGGCGGGCGACCCGCAACTCATCAAATAACTCATTAGCAATTGGAATTGGGAACTTGTTTTCGATGGTTTTCGCATTCAATTGGCGGAAGTCGATGCAAAAACGCCACGAATCATCCTTTTTCTATACCAGGAGGACGGGTGAGGAATGAAGAGATCGACCGAAAGAATAGCTTCGTCTTCTTCTGTTGATATCTCCTCGTCTGGCGCATCCTCCTCTTCGATCACATCGATCAAGAAGAGGCGCTTGCAACGATGCCCCCGGGACCATGGTTCGTCGCAATTGTAACAGTCCTGTGGCGTTCCGCTCCTCCCATTCGGCTCGGGAGAGCCGTCTGATGAAGGGAGAAGAAGCGGAGCTGCCTTGGGAGGTCGCGGCAGTTGCCCCTGGAGTTGTTGGGGCCTGGAAGGGAGAAGAAGCGGAGCTGCCTTGGGAGGTCGCGGCAGTTGCCCCTGGAGTTGTTGGGGCCTGGGAAGGCCAACGGCTAGCTGCGGCCAGTGGGCGTGTTGTTTGGGCTAACCATGAAGGAACGGGGCCTCCTGACCGTGTCTCGCGAGCCAGGCTTTGACAGACTGTCTCTGCTACCTGAAGCTCCGAGTGTTGCTCGGCAGCTTTTGCCAATCTCATAGCGTCATCCAGCGTTGCAGGCCTATCCCGCTGCACTTCTACCTTGATTGTGGGCAGTAGGCCAGCAATGTAGAGATCGACCTCCTGGTATTCTGCGAGATCAGTGATTCACGCGAGGCGCGCCTGGAATTTGGCATTATGCTCGTCAACTCGGCCTGTCTGTCAGAGTGAGGCCAGATCTCCCAAAGGTCCCTCCTTGATGAGAGAACTAAAACGGGTCAGGAACGCGGCAAAGAACTCGTCCCAGGGAATCCAGATACCGCGTTGTTGCCACTTGTCAAGCCAATCTTGTGCTTTGCCGTCTAGAGATAGACCGGCAATCTCAACGCGGTCGTCAGCGTCAATGCACTGCACTGTGAAGTAGCGCTCACATCAGCGGAGGCAATGTAAGGCGCGGTCGAGTTTAATGCGGACAAAACGTGGCGCGCACCCGGCGTAGTCGCCGCGAGCCTGCTGCCCATGGTAGCCCGTGTAGGCGATGCCTGGGGAGGTGGATAGGAGACGGCGGTTATGGCCCCCGCAGCGCAGAGGGGATCGGCTTGCGCTACTGGAGGCGCGCGATCGCCGTACTGCGGCGGGCGCAGAGTCCCGTCGATGCTGGAGGTCTTCGTCGTCCACGGGAGATGCTCTCTAATCTCTCCAGGCGTCATCGACGTAGGGGCGGCCGTGGTAGGGTTGCGCGGACAACCGGCGGAGGAGATGAGGCGGAGAGGCGAATCGCTTGGTATAGGCAGCGGTGGCGGCGGACACAGCCACGACAGCAGGTTTGGTGATGACGGCGGCCCTAGGCTGCAACGGAGCCACCGAAGCTCTGCTGAGCGAACCGCCTGCAGGGGCGATGCGGCTGGGCACGACGGGCAAAGTAAGGCTCTCCACGGCGGTGGTAAGGCGATTCAGCGCATTTTCGATCGTCGGGAGGCAGCCAACGGCGTCACGGAGCACGGGGATCTGGTCAACCACTACGGTGACGCGATCCATACCCTCCTCGAGTGAATGAAGCCTCTCTGCATTGGTTTTTGTATTAGACATGAACATGGGTTGGATTAGATCCTAGATCGTCGACTCTAATACCAAATTGTTACACGCACGGGTTAACGAACGCGTAACGGGACGACGAGGGCCGCGGTGGCTCACCTCAACGAGGGTAGTAGTTTTAAGTTTCCTTAGCATAAGTTGATTCTTTTCATTGATAATGGTGGCCTTATATAGGCATTACAAGAGAATTAATTGGAAATGAAATAGACATAAGAGAACGAATAGGAAAGGAAATAAATTAATAATACCCAAGGCTTCCCTAATCCTAGTCTTAACCAGCCCAGCACTCGTAGACTTGCCCGACCATAACAAAATCTTTGCAATCATTTCAGTTATTTGTGGAGTTAAGATAACATTGAATCAAAATTGGGTGGCTGTGATCAGCCATTAAAAAACTCAAGCATTTTCCAAGAGACCCCATACCCGTTCTACCTTTACTCTCCAGTCCTTTCACCTTGCAGTCACATGAGCCATCCACCTTATCTACACTATTCAAATCTAATCCAGCTGCTGAAATTGCACTTCGCATTCTCTTATTTAATGGTGATTCTTACCAGGTGCGTTCTCTTTCCAAACACTAACCTATTAATAAAGTGCAAAACATTGCAATTCTGGAAGTAAATTATGAACTCTCATCACAGTCGCAACCATTACAGGAATGACAATTGGAACTCGCATAGCAAGTCCTGTAGAATATGTGGATTGCTTACCATTTCTGCCAGTTGCAATCCATGCTCGCGCTCCCGTAGTATCTTCTGAATAAAAAATGTATGCTGACTGTATCATGAATTCGATCATGCTATTTGCAGTAGATCAAATGAAGTAATATGTACCTCCTTCCTTCCTGGACTGCACTGTGGCGCACAATCTTGAATAGCTGCTCACAAGGTTTCCCTTCTTATTTAGCTCCCAAATCTGCAGTTGTTGGCCATATATCAGTGATTATGGATTCAGTTGCCTAATTAAAACCCTATCACAAGCAGAGCTTGCTAAACTACTACTCGCTAGCATATGTCCTGCACAGTTTCAAATAATCAAGTAACTTCATGACTGATGCTAGGGAAGGATGCATTTGATCTCATATTGAAATTAAAATTTAGATCAACCCCCATGAGCTAGCTTTTTATTTATCCAAACATGTGATACATTACGGATTGTTAAAAAGTAGCAAGTAACAAAGAGCAACTTTTATTTCTTTTGAGAATTTTTCCACCAAGAGCAATCATCACTAAATGTTTTGCTACTCAATTCCAATATGTATTGGAAATCTCAGTGTAGGGAGAGCCTGCTCCACAGGCCATCCATGCTAGACTATGGAAAAGGATTTTCACATAAGGTATGAGCAATGCACTTATATAATAGAGACCTAGCAAAGAACCTCCATAAACCTTATGCATACAACAAATGGTAGTTCTACCTGTGTAATTAACCCATAAACCTTATGCACAGCTTGAACCCAGAATTTTTGACCCAGTCTAAGAAACTCGCAAGCCACAATTTGTAGTTCCACCCCTAATTTCAATGAAGCTATTTAATGAAAAATATTTTCCAAGAGTAAATTACACCCTAGGTCTCTAAACTTGTGCGATTGTCATCTAGTCCTTAAACTTGAAATTCAACTAGGCATATCCCTAAACTTGCTCGATCATTTCATTTAGGTCTATATGTCAATTAAACTAATAGAAAATGATGTAACTTTATAACATATCACTTCTAAATTGACCTGATATGCCATATCAACTTTAGTAATATTGTATAGCTTTGTGACATAACACTTCTAACGCTACCCATGATGCAGCGCCGAAGCCGATGCCAAGCCGCCAACGAGTACAAAGAGGGGAGCGAGACATCAACGTTAGCTTCGCATTGGCTCCAAGCGAGGCAGTGCTGCTTCGCAACTCATGGCGAACCCCACTACATACGGTTGTTAGGTGAAACCACATCTCACACGCCGGCCGTCTATTACACGATATGGCGCAATCTGGGCCGTTCGACTTTGCAGACACAGCGGAGGGAAACTACATGATGGTAGGGCCCACATATTATCTTTATTATATTTCATGTTTAGAATTAAGCCATTGGATAAAGAACCAAGTTAGATCGTGGCCGTCTGTTGCAAAGTTAATTATTTTCATTAAAATTTGTGAAAAGAGGTTATTTTTTAAGAAAATTGTTTAAAAATTGTATGAAATTAAGAAAAATTGTAGGTAACTCAAAAAATTTGTGGAAAAATTGGAAAATTAATTGATATTTTTGAAGAAAAAATATTTCAATTGATCTGTTTGTTCGAAAAGAGTAGTTATTTTTTTATAAAATTTTTTAAAAATTGTATAAAATTAAGAAAAATTGGAGATAATTAAGGAAATTTGTAGGAAAATCAGAAAAATAGGATTTCTTTGCTAAAAAGCTTAAAAATTTTATTTTAATTGATATTTTTGAAGAAAAAAATATTTCAATTGATTTGTTTGTTCAAAAATTTTAATTTGAGTTTCTTTGGAAGAAAAATAGCAATCAGAGAATATTGTCCATTAGAGAATATAACTGTTTGATAATAACCATTGGAGGACATAGTTGGACATGAACCCTATAAATGTGCATCTTCATTCGTTAACCTCATTCACCACCCTCGTCAGTCTTATCACAACCACCCAAAATGGATTACAATCAACATGGCAATTTCACGAATTGATCCCAATTCGACATTCCAAATACTCAACGTCCCCTTGAGAATTTTCCCATTGGCATCTAATACTCTCAAAATTTTGGCTATTACCCACCACCTCCGTTTTCACCAAATATGTCAAATCTAACATATCCACCCAGCTACCCACCCTATTTTTCTGTCACAAAATTTCTTAAGTCCACAGCAAATCTATACATTCCGGTCTTCTTTTGTGTTTGTAAACCTCAGGTGATTGTTTAATCTTAAGTGATGTATATTTTGACAATGTTTTGAATTGTTTATGATACATCTGCTTATGTTTGTTTATGTTGTCATTATGTGTGAGCAGTGTTATGTACATAGGTTTGTTTGGTTTTGGTGCATGTTGTAGGTATACCGGAGTTATAATATACTTGCGACAAGGATGGGCCATCGGAGTAAAGCTCAGGGAGAAGCCGGAGACTCAATTGGTCCGAGAGATGTCGGAGGTACTAGAGACTTGCGGAAACGCTAAACATGACTATTCCAATACCGAGATGTAGCGTTGCGCCAAGATTGTTGAAATAGCTCGAGTCGGTCAAAGTGTGGAGGTTGCCGATCAGGATCTGGAATGGGAGAACCTTCCCGGGATGTGGTGAGCTATTCAACATTGAGGTGGACACGCGATGGCATTATGGCGAGCACAAGTGGTGCTCATGATGTCCGACGAATCACCAAGATGGTCTATGGACTTCGCGTGGTAGATTATGCAAAAAGGTTCTGATTGCGAGCTAATTCTGCACTGATCTAGACTTGTTCTTAAAAGAATGTAAACAGAAAAGTTGTAGATCTCGAAGTTAGCTTTCCAACGGATCCAAGGACATCAAAATCGGAGTTCGGATGATGAAGTTATGACTATTTTAGTGTCTGTTGTTCAAAAAATACTGTAATTCCGAAAATTGTAAATCCGAAAATTGTAAAAACGATTGTTGAGAGTTGGGCCGAATTGGGCTTTGGGCCCAACCTCCATCAGCTATTAATTTAGTCCCACATTGGTTGTGGAGACTAGTCTAGGTGGAGACTAGATTTATATAAGGGAGAGTGCTAGGGAGAGGACTCATCCCTTTGAGATACAATTTTTGGCTATTGTGCTTAGCCTTTGAAACTTTTGTATTCTTGATCTTTTTCTTAGTTCTTGAATATTTTATAAGTTGTTAAATCTTCTCTTTCTTGATCGTTTAAATTTTTGTATATACTTGTTTAAATACTCGCAATTAATTGTTTAAATATTCGCAATTTAAATACTCGCAATTGATTGTTTAAATACTTGCAATATTATGACGAGGATTTTTACCAAGTCCTTTGTTTATACCTCTCCGTGATCACAGGAGACCACAGAGGGAGATTCGAGTCCTTTATATATGCCTTTCCGTGATCGTTGGAGACTGCGGAAAGAGATTTCAGTTTATGCCTTCCCGAGGTCGCAGGAGACCATAGAAAGAGAACCAACCTGTTTGTACCTTTCTATGGTCGCTAGAGGTCATGGAGAGAGACCGAGGATTGAGTCCAAGACATTTTGGACATAGCCCAATCTATTTAATTAAAATAAATACACAAGCCCCTCATGGATGATTTTCGCTTATGGATTTAATAAATTGTGGCCGCAGACTTCCGTGGTCGCAATTACCCACAATTATACTACCCGCAATCACTATGACTGTGGAGATGCCTGCCCACAGTTTATATGGTCGTGGAGATATCAAAATCCACAATCTGTAGTCGCAGTCTATGCGCAACCTCGGATCGAAAGAATGCTTAGCCCTAGAAACACCTCTTAAGTCAAAGAGGGTATAGATGAGAGTTGCCGACCACGATCTAAGAGTTGTACGATTGCTTTGTAACTACACTCTAGCCAATGTATCCAGGATAACACTCTTCTTATTGATAAAATAAGGATAATTATATCATGCAGTTATCCACAAACTATCAATAAGATATGGATGGGTGTGTAGTTATCCATAACTGCACACTCTAACCGGCGAATGACAACTACTTACAATCGCTGTGCAGTTATCGCTAAAGCGTCCCTTCGATCAAGTAATTGGCGCTCTTCATCGACTATAAAAAGGGAAGCCTGATGAACAGTGAAAGGGAGGACAGGGCAAGTGATAGAAAACAGAAAGATCAATCCTCGAAGCCTAGTATAGGATTAGAGGATTAGAATCAACATATACTCTGGAATACCATTATTCATATAGTGAGAAAATAACAGTAGGGCTATTACTCAAGCTACGAGGGCCTGAACATATATAAACACAGTGTGCTCATATGTCCATATTTACAATAATCTCCTTTTGGTGATTGTTAGTGTTGGGGGAAATCTCCGCGGGACTAAGTCCAGGTAAGTTGCGTCACATTCGCCTGGGGACCTGGCCTCCGGTGCCTCGGGACTGTGCCTCCGGCGCCGTCCCGGGCGCCGCCATTAGCCCGGGGACCTGGCCTCCGGGGCCTCCCCGAGCGCCGCCTTTTGGCCCCCGGGACTGGGCCTCCGGCGCCGTCCCGGGCGCCGCCATTTGCCCGGGGACTTGGCCTCCGGTGCCTCCCCGGGCGCCGCCTTTTGGCCCCCCGGACTGGGCCTCCGGCGCCGTCCCGGACGCCGCCATTAGCCCGGGGACCTGGCCTCCGGTGCCTCCCCGGGCGCCGCATTTTGGCCCCCGAGACTGGGCCTCCGGCGCCGTCCCGGGCGCCGCCATTTGCCCAGGGACTTGGCCTCTGGTGCCTCCCCGGGCGCCGCCTTTTGGCCCCCTGGACTGGGCCTCCGGCGCCGTCCCGGGCGCCGCCATTAGCCCGGGGACCTGGCCTCCGGTGCCTCCCCGCGCGACGCCTTTTGGCCCGCAGGACTTGGCCTCCGGCACATGTCCCGGGACTCATCGCCCTCCTCAAGGTAAAGTCTCGAGTTGTTTATCACGTGCAGGTCACGCGAGGAGCGCCTCGGGAATCAGCGACCACCTGTCAAGCATCCAAGACGTTTGACCGGGAGAAGGACGTTCCTACCCCTCAATCCGACGGTGGCTTCCGGGGTAGTTTAGGCTTTTGGCTTCTTTTTGGGGCTATAAATAGCCCTTGTACCCCTAGCAGGTGATTCATTGTTATTGGAATAGCTAAACTCACAGGTGTGCTTCGGAAGCCTCACCCCGGAGAGAGCCTCCCTAGCCGACCCCGGTCGGGAGTGCACCGACAGGACTAGGGCCCCCACCGGGACCCGAACCTGTATAAATCCTCGTGTCAATTCTTGTGTTTGTCCGGCGAGGGAGGACCGGTCAACTGGTCAATCCGCGCCGCGTAATCTTCGATAGGATCGTTCACAAAACCTGCCGGGGTATTCGCAATACCACGACAGTTGGCGCCGTCCGTGGGGACTCGTGACAAGACGCCATGGCTCCCCCAAGAACAAGGGCTCGCACCCTTCCCGGTGACGCCGGTCTCGGAGACCCGGCGCCGCCCGTCCGGGACACTGCTGTCCCGGCGCTCCCGCCCGGAGGCGGCCTGGCCCAGGTACCGCCTCCCTCCTTTCCTCTGAACTTAGGTGCTTCCACCTCCAAGTCGTTCCCGGTGACCGCGGGGACCTCAGCCGGGACCAGTCTCCCCCCGACGGCTCCCCGGGACGCCCTGCTTGAGGCTCTAGTGGAGGGCCAGCTCCGCGCCCAGCGCTCAATGGATGGGCTGCTCAACGTGTTGGCGTGGCCTTCGGCCCCCACATTTGCGTCGCACCCGTACTCGGGGACTATGCCCCCCTTTATGGGTTACCCGGCGGCCCCCCCGGCCTCCGGGGGTCTGTCCGCCCCGTATGATCCTGCCGGGGAGTTCCCTCCCCCTGCGGGATATACGTCCAGACCCTTCCCGGCACCCGGGCCCGTCCCGGTGCCGAGAGGCTACTTCATGCCAGGGCCCTTCGTGGCACCAGGAGGGTACCCCGTTCCAGGCCTATTTCCGGGGCCGGGAGCCCACTTCATTCCAGGGGTTTTCCCTACGCCGGGAGCCAGTCCCGCCCCCCGCGTCGCGTTTACCGCACCGGGGGCGGTTGACAGAGCAGCTCCCGTGCCTCAGCGAACTCCCCCCCGCATCGGTTCCCCGGTTCCGGACGTCGTCGCGGGGGCTCCCCCCTCGCCGGTTCCGGATGTTACAGGGGCTTCCCCCTTTCCGGTTCAGGTCGTTGCCACTGGGGCCCCCTCCACTTCGGTTCCAAACGTCGCCGGGGGCGCCCCCTCCCCGGTTCCGGATAATACAGGGGCTTCCCCCTTTCCGGTCCCGGGGGTCTTCGCAGGGGGCTCCCCCCAACCGGCCCCGGAAGCCTCCGGGCCGGCAGCTACAGTGCATAAGCTCCCTCCCTCGGCGGAACAAGTCCGTTTCGCCCGGGGGGAGGTCGAGCGAATGCATTCACTGAGCGCGGGGAGCCTCGCTCTCACACCGGTCGGGGGAAGAGACCCGCTGAAGAGCCAATCTCTCCGGAGAATAGCCCGGACGTCCTGGAACTCAGTCCCGGCCTGGAGGACAAGCGTCGTCGCCGCCGCCACTCCGGCGGACCCCTCGGACCGCTTCCAGACTCAGACAACGAGGGCGTGCCCCCCGTCAAAGAAGACAGCGACCGGGACTCTCCCCGGGAAGTGCAGGGGGCTAACCAGCCCCTGTGCCGAAGGCTTCGCAGCATCCGGTGGCCGCGGCCCTACCGCCCTCCGCACATCGAGCACTATAACGGTGAGGCAGACCCTTACGAATTTGTGCAGGTTTACTCCACTGCCATCTCCGCAGCCGGGGGGGACGAGACGGTACAATGCAATGTCTTCCCCCTCTACCTCACCGGCATCGCCCGCTCCTGGTTCTACAACCTGAAGGCCGGCTCCATCAAGTCTTTCACGCAGCTCAAGCGGGATTTCTGCGCGAACTTCCAGGGGAACTATGTGCGCCCCCTGGACTCCTCACAGCTGTACACTGTCCGGCAGAGGACTGGGGAGACCATCAGAAGCTTCTTCAAGCGCTTTGCTCAGGTGAAGAGCAAAATGGCCCACGTCCCCGACTCCACGGTCATCGAAGCCTGCAAAAGCAGCATGCTCACAGGGGAGCTCCACCGAAGGCTCTCCCGGAGCTGCCCCTCTTCTGCCGACGAGCTCTTCAACGTACTCGAAAAGTACGCTCGGGCGGAGGAAGACGACATCTGGAAGAAGACCCAGGGGGCTCCCGCCCCCGGCGACCGGGGGGCCAGGGATCCCCTCAAGCGCCCTAGGCAGGGGGCGCGTAACGAGCCACGGCCTCGGGACACCTTTGTCCTCGAGGGCGGAGGCGGCTCGCGCGACCCCCCTAGGGGCAACCGCCCCTTCCCCAAGCCGAAAGGCCATGGGGGAGGACATTCTTCGCGCGGCCGGGAAGGCCCCGCGGGGAGAAGGCGGGAAGGACCGTGGTGCAGCTTCCACGGGTCCAGTACACACGCTACCCGAGACTGCAGCCAGCTGCTGCAGCACTTCGCGGCATTCCTCGACCAGCGCGGGCAGGGGGGGGGACTCCGGCCTCCTTGCTCCCTCGGCCAGCTGTTCCGGCCCTTCCCGCTCCCGCGGGGGGTCAGCAGACGCAGGAGGGGGAGCCTTCAGAAGCTCTCCTCTTTCAAACTTCCCAGCGCCGCATCAACGTCATCGTGGGAGGGTCCGCCTCCGGGCGGGACTCCAAGCGCCAGCGTAAGGAGTACGCGCGCGAGGTCAAGGTTGTGGGGGTGCTACACGCGTCCCCGCCACCTAAGTGGTCGGACGTCCCCCTCACCTTCACGGCGGAAGACGCGCGAGGGGTTCTCTTCCCCCACGACGACGCGCTCATTGTCTCCGGGACCATCTACAACTACCACCTGGCCCGTATCCTTGTGGACGGCAGGAGCTCCGCCGACGTCCTATTCCTGAAGGCCTTCAAAGAGATGCAGGTGGATGAGAAGCTCCTGCAGCCCGCTGCCGGGCCCCTGCAATGTTTTGTCCCGGGGAAGGCGATCCACCCCGTGGGCAAGGTAGATCTTCCTTTGACGTTCGGCACCCCGGAGAACTACCGGACCGAGCTGATCCGCTTCGACGTAGTGGACCTCCCTTCCTCCTACAACGCGATAATGGGGAGGACCACAATCAACCGGCTGGGGGCTGCCACCCATCAAAACTACCTCTGCATGAAGATCCCCGGGCCACATGGTGTGATCAACGTCCGGGGAGACCAAGACATGGCCCGTGCTCTATACGAGCGCGCTGCGGCCACAATCGGAAGCGTCAACCTCAAAAAGACGCCCGGGGGGAGGCTTCTCCCCCGGAACTAGACGCCGCTGCGCCACCGCCCGGGAGGCCCCTCCTCAAGCCGCGTCCGGAAGGGGGTCTCCGGAAGTTCCTGCTGTCCCCGGGCGACGAAGACAAAACCGTCCGGATCGGGGCGGACCTCCCCGAGGAGCATGCAGCGCATCTTGCGGCTTTTCTGCGCGAAAACTCTGATGTTTTGCGTGGAAGCCTTCGGACATGCGGGGCGTCGCCCGGGAGGTCATTGAGCACAAGCTCGCAGTGGCCCCGGTCACCCCCCGATCAAACAGAAGATGCGGAAACTCTCCCTCGAGCGCCAAGAGGGAATCAAGGTGGAGATCACCCGGCTCCGAGAGGCGGGGTTCATTCGGGAGGTCCTGCACCCCGAGTGGCTCGTGATCCCCGTCCTCGTCAAGAAGTCAACCGGCAGGTGGCGGATGTGCGTGGACTTCATCGACCTCAACCGCGCCTGCCCCAAAGACAACTTCCCGCTCCCGCGGATTGACCAGCTTGTCGACTCCACTGCAGGGTGCGAGCTCATGAGCTTCCTAGACGCCTACTCGTGCTACCATAAAGTCCAGATGGCGGAAGGGGACGAGGAAAAGACGAGTTTCATAACTCCCCTCGGAACCTTCTGCTACGTCCATATGCCCTTCGGGCTCAAGAACGCGGGGGCGACCTTCCAGCGCCTCATGACGCTGGTCTTCAAAGATCAAGTCGGCCGCAACGTCGAAGTCTACATAGACGACGCGGTCGTCAAGAGTCCCCGCGCAGCCTCCCACATCGACAACCTGGCTGAAACCTTCCGCAACCTCCGCGCGTTCGGGCTCAAACTCAACCCGGAGAAGTGCGCCTTCGGGGTGCGCGGGGGGAAGCTCCTAGGTTTCCTTGTGTCCCAGCGGGGCATTGAGGCAAACCCCGAGAAGATCCGGGCATTCTTAGATATGCCCCCACCGCGCTCCGTCAAGGATGTCCAACGGCTCTCCGGCCGCCTAGCCGCGCTAAACCGCTTCGTCTCCCGGTCGAGGGAGCGGGGCCTCCAGTTCTTCAAGATCCTCCGCGGGCTCGAAGGGTTCCGCTGGACCCCCGAGGCCCAGGAGGCGTTCGACGATCTCAAGAAGTACCTCACGAGCCTGCAATGCTCGTGAGTCCGTCTCCAGAAGAGCCCTTGCTCCTCTACCTCACTGCGACCCCCGTCACTGCGACCCCCGTCGCCGTCAGCGCAGTCTTGGTGAAGGAGCAAGGGGGGCAGCAGCGTCCCGTGTACTACGTGAGTGAGGCCCTCCAAGGGGCCAAAATTCGGTATACGGAGATGGAGAAGATCTGCTACGCCCTCCTGATGGCGTCTCGGAAGCTTCGCCATTACTTCCTGGGGCACCCCATCACCGTCCCGTCGTCCCTCCCCCTGGGGGAGGTACTGCGGAACAAAGAAGCCACCGGCCGAATTGGGAAGTGGGGGGCCGAGCTCGCCCCCTTCTCCCTATCCCTTACCGGTCGCTCCGCCATCAAGTCACAGGTCCTCGCCGACTTCGTCGCGAAGTGGACTCCTGCCTCTGGGTCCGGGGACGAAGACCTCCCTGTGCCGCCCCGACGCAGTGATCATTGGACTCTCATGTTTGATGGGTCGCTGTGTCTCGCTGGGGCTGGTGCGGGAGTAGTCCTCCGGAGCCCCAAGGGGAAGGAACTCGAGTATGCCGCGCGGCTCGAGTTCCCCGCAACCAACAACGTCGCCGAATACGAGGCTTTGCTCCTCAGGATGCGCCTTGCGCGCTCCCTGGGGATCCGGCGCCTCCTAGTTAAGGGAGATTCTCAGCTCGTAGTTTGCCAAATGGACAAGTCTTACCTGTGCCATGACGCAAACTTAAGTTTTTATTTGCAGGAAGTGCGGAAGATGGAGAGGCATTTCGACGGCCTCGAGGCCCGGCATATCCCACGAAGGGAAAATGACCGGGCTGACGCCTTGGCCCGGGCCGCAAGCGCCCGGGAATCGCTCCCTAAGGGGGCTTTCCTGAAAATCCTCACGAAGCCCTCGGTGGCCTCCCCGGACACGGGTGATGAGCCTCATGTCCCAGAGGTCGCCGGGATCACCCGGCCTCCGTCTTGGATGGACCCCCTCATCTCCTTCATCAAGGGGGAGGGGGACCCTCCTAGTGAGACCGAGGCTACACGCCTCCGGACTAAAGCCCGGGCTTATCTCCTGCTGGAGGGGAGGCTCTACAAGCGGGGGGCTTCCGCCCTCCTGCGCTACCTCTCCCGGCCGGAAGGACTTCGACTTCTCGAAGACATCCACGCGGGGAGCTGTGGTTCTCACCTAGCCCCGCG
Source organism: Pharus latifolius (assembly GCA_019359835.1). Classification (NCBI taxonomy): domain Eukaryota; kingdom Viridiplantae; phylum Streptophyta; class Magnoliopsida; order Poales; family Poaceae; genus Pharus; species Pharus latifolius. The sequence continues at coordinate 40,232,720 of CM033325.1, forward strand.
TGCCATCGCGGCCAAGGCCCTCCGGCAGGGTTTCTACTGGCCCACGGTCATGCGCAACGCGCGAGACCTTGTCTCCGCGTGCGAAGCATGCCAGAAGATGGCCAAGGGCTCGAACCTCCCCCCTATAGCGTTGCAGACAATCCCCATCACTTGTCCCTTCGTGCGCTGGGGGATGGACCTCTTAGGGCCCTTCCCCCCAGCGCCTGGAGGATACAACTATGCGGTAGTCGCGGTCGACTATTTTACAAAGTGGGTTGAGGCGAAGCCTTTGGCCAGCATCACGTCCCGGGCCGTTCAGCGGTTTTTCTGGAAAAACGTCGTATGTCGTTTTGGTGTCCCCCGGGAAATCACCGTCGACAACGGGACCTAATTCGACTCGGCTTATTTCCGGGAATTCTGCGAAGGCCTGGGGCTCGTCATCCACTTCGCCTCAGTGGCCCATCCCCGGAGCAATGGGGCTGTCGAGAGGGTCAACGGCGTGATCCTACAGGGATTGCGCCGGAGACTTGAGCAAACCGCTTCTAAGCGGGGTGCATGGGCAGAGGAGCTTCCTAGCATCCTCTGCTCCATGCGCACGACCCCGTCCCGGGCGACGGGGCGTACTCCCTTCTCCCTGGTCTACGGGGCGGAGGCAGTCCTCCCCCCGGAGATCCGACTTCCGGTCACTGCGGGTCGAGCTCCTACAGGGAGCCACGCCCGCAGCGTACCAGGCTAATGAGGCCAACCAGCGCCTGGAAATCGACCTCGTGGAGGAGGAACGCGACCGAGCGCTCCTCCGCCATGCCATCTACGAGCAAGAGATGGCGCGCGTGTACAACCAGCGCGTGCGCGAGAGAGCTTTCCGCCTTGGGGACCTTGTCCTCAAGCGCGTCACAGACCCTCAAGCCCAGGGGAAGCTCTCCCCCAAGTGGGAGGGCCCCTACAGGATCTCCGCGGTCCTGGGCTCCGGGGCTTATAAGCTCTCCAACCTTCAAGAGCAGGACCTGAAGCACACGTGGAACTTGCGTTTACTTCGCAAGTTCTATGTTTAGCCTTACAGGCCTGTCCCCTCCCTCGGAGCAGTCACGCCGGAGGGGGAGGAGGGACACTGTATTTCCTTTTCCTCCCCTTTCGCGGCTTCGCAGGGGGAGGCACTGTACTTCATTTTGTTAGCAATACATAGGTCATGCTCTTCAACTGTCTCATTACAGGTTCTTCTCATTACCGCCCCTAGCGGCGATGCCCTCCCCGCGAGGACGCCCTCCCCGCGAGGAAGTGGGCCCAGACCCAGCAAGTCCCTCCTGTAGGGCGGCTTACGATCAGCCCTCGTAAACTGAGGGTGTAAGCGGCAATCCGGTCCCCAGCGGCCGCGGTAACGAGTCACTTTGGGAGACTAGTCTCCTGCCCAAACACTCAAGACCCGTCTTCGGGGACTTCCTCCTCCGGGAGTAGACGCTCTCCCTAGTGGGACGTCTAATGGCTTTCATTGATATCTTTTCCTCCTCCGGGAGTAGACGCTCTCCCCAGTGGGACGTCTAATGGCATTCTTGGATATTTGGTCCCCGGCGACCTTATTCCCGGCTCCCCGTTCTCACGGCGACCGGATGATTGCCTCCCGGAGACCTTATTTCCGACTCCCCGTTCTCACGGCGACCGGATGATTGCCTCCCGGAGACCCTATTCCCGGCTCCCCGTCCTTACGGCGACCGGACGATTGTCTCCTGGAGAAGTTACGGATTTCCCAGACATTTCTTCCCCGGAGACCCTATTCCCGGCTCCCCGTTCTCACGGCGACCAGATGATCATCTCCTAGGAAGCCCGCCTCCGGAAATCTCATCGGGTTTTCTTGGATATTTCTTCCACACGAGGCCTTATTCCCGGCTCTCCGTTCTCACGGCGACCGGACGATTGTCTCCCGGAAGGTCTTTCCCTTGGAAACCTCGTTTTAAAATTTTCTTAGAAAAATTTCTATGCTACAGGTCACTTCCACCCCGGGGGCCTTGCTACCCCCACAGCGCGCGGAGCTACCCTCCGGTCCGCTACCGCCCAGGTGTCGACCGTACCGCCCACGAGCAAATTTAGCTCATTCTTGTGAAAAGGAGTCGTCCAGACCATCCAAGAAGAAAAAATAAAAAGACGACAAAGAAAAGCAACAACACAGCTTTATTCATCGTCAAACCCGGAGGACATCTTCCCCCTCCGGTGGGCTTCGGAAACGGTACAACCCGGGTCCTAACCCGGGGGATTATCTACATCCTAAGGCTCCTACGCCTAATACTCCCAGAGTCTCTCCGCTAGCTCCCGGGCTAAGTCCCGGTACAATGCGCGCACGCGGCGCCATGCGTCCCGGAGCACACCTTCGGGCCAGAACTCGTATCCCGCAGGTGGAAGTATCCGAAGAGGAGGTATCATCCGGAACCCCGGACGCGGGGGGGGGGGGGCAACTCGGCGCGATGATTGTCAAAATTGCCCAAGTGCCACTCCGGATGCCACCTTAACCGGACGGCGTCCCCGCTGCGCTCCCCGGAGATGAGGCTTAGCAATATTAAAGCCGCTTGGGCGTCCCCCGGAGAGCCCCTCCTGGACCTTCGCCCGGGAGTAACCTCCCGGGAACCCTGGTAACATTGCATTCAATTTAAAGACTTAGAAAAATTTCTAACTCTATTGCATTCCAAAACATCTTTTTACAAGTGTCCGGGGCTTCTTCTAAGAAGCTATCGGGATCAAAAGTCCTAAGAAAACAAAAGGGTCCTATCTAAAGACCCGGGGGAGGCTCATACTCTTTCATTGGCGTCCTCCCCCCGGGGGGCTTCCTCCGAGGCTGGAGCTGGGGCGTCCACGGCCGGAGGCGCCGGTGCCGGGAATCTCACACGGATGATCCGGTCGTAGAAACCCCCGGCGAGCTGCTCCACCTCCCGGCGCGCGGGCTCGAAGAACTCGGGGAAGCTCCGCGGGATGCGGCCCCCGATCGCCCGCGCGCCCACTCCCCGGTGCTCGACGAGCCCGGCTGCGGCCGCGACGACGGGGATCGCCCGGCCTCGCGCCTGGGCATCCGCTGCCTCCGGGATCACGGAGACTTGTGCGTTAAGAAAACGCACAGCCTCCGCGAGCGTGGTCGGTGGCACCTCCGAGCCACCCCCGGAGCCTAGGCTTACGCCAACGCTCTCGAGGGCCGAGCGGACGGAGTGGCCTGCGTCCACCACCGCTCGGACGCTCGATCCCTCGAGCTCCCGGAAGGCCTCCTCCCTCGCCTTGGCCTCCTCTCGGAGGCGGCCGTTTACCGCCTCCGAGACGTGAACTTGGGCCCGGACCCGGGCCAGCTCCTGGAGAGTTTCGTCCCGCTGGCCCAGGAAGGAGGCGGCCCTGTCCTCCGCGTCCTTGAGCAGCCGGATGACGCACTGCTCGACGCCCCAGGTAATTGCCGTCCCCTACAAATTCCAGAGTTAGAAAAATTTTGGATGCAGGGAACCAAGAGAAAGCGACAACCGCTTCGGGTGAATACTTGGGCTTGGAGGGACCGAAGCTCCGCGAAGCGATCGTGGAGCGTCCCCCCCGCGACGAAGGCCTGGACCTTCGGGTCTGCAGGCCTTCCGCGTAACGTTCGACCTCCCCTGCGGAAAGTAGGGGGGGTCTCCCTCCCGGCGCTTGTCCCGCCGCGGCCGATAACTGGCTCCCGGACCTGGGCGCCCGGTACGACCTCGGTCGGGGTGGCGGTCGTCGTCGTCTTCGTCGCCGAAGTCCCCCCAGAGGAAGTGGCTGAGGAAGCTCCAGAGGGGGTCCCGCGCCAGGGGGGGATCATCAGCCCTTTCCCCTTCCCGGGCGAGAGGGCCCCCCGGGCCCCCACTTTCGACGGGACCTCGTAGACCGAGGGGCTCCCCCCTTGTCCACGGGCCATTCAACCCACGAAGGCGAGGTCTCCGCGAACCTCACCTCCGGTTTCTCCGGCTCCAAGGGTGCCGGGGGCGCCGGGAGGACTGCTACTGAGGGCGGCGACGGGGCGTAGTTCGCCGAATCGGACGCCGCCCCGCCCGCTGCCGGCTCCTTCCCCCGGGCCGCAACGGGGCTCGTCGGGGGAGGGGGTGTTGCTTCCTTCCGGGCTGGTGCCCGGGCGCGCTCGGTCCCGGGGGTCTTGTCCCGGGGCTCCGCCGGTGTCGCCGCCGGCGTCGTCGACGGGCCGGGGGTTTTTTGAACTCTGGCCTTCTTAGGCTCAGAGCCTCCGGCCGCGTCCTTCCCCCGTTTGTGCGACCCGGGGGTGGGGAGGGGCTTCCTCTCTGGTAGCTTCAGCCCGTAGGCCTCAGCCACCAAGTTCCGGGGAGGGCCCTCCCCCACGAGGCGCACGACGCGCTCGTGCTCGTCGGCGAAGTACCTCCCAGGAGGTTCTCCGCCTTTTCCCGCGCTGCCGGGTATGGCCGAACTACAAGAGGTAAAGAGTTAGTCAAATTTTCAAAAATTTGTAAATGCAATAAAGCAGGTTACCGGGACTTACGTCGGGTCACCGGCTTGACCGGGGGCCGCTGCTCCGGGCCCATGCCGGTCCCCCTCCTCCCACGCGCGAAGGGGGAGATCCTCAGGAGCATCATCTCCTCGGCGGCGTCCGCATAGAGCGGGTCATCCGGGAGATGATCACCTTGCCGAGGAGCTCAAGCTCCTCGGCCGTCCACACCGGAGGCTTCGGCGCGGACAACCGGCTGTAAGAGGCGGGCTCCGGGGCGTACGTCACCTCGTCGTCCCGGACCCGGAGGTAGAACCACCTCCGGATCCAGTCGCCCCAGTGGTCCCGGGAGGCTGCCGCCGGGTAGTTGGCCACCCGGGACGGCAACATCTGCACCATCACCGAGCCGAAGGGGGACTTGGGCCCCCCCTTCACCAGGTAGGAGCTCCGCACCGCCGGCTTGTAGAAGTACCGGAAGACGCGTAGGGTGGGCTCCCTCCCGGTCGCAGTCTCGAATAGCCAGATGAAGATCCCCATCCGGACTATGGCGTTCGGGGTGAGGTGGTTGAGCGCCACCCCGTACTCCTTCAGAAACTCCCGGAGCATGGGGTGCACCGGGAGCCGGAGCCCCGCCTCCAGGAAGGCCTTGAAGGCCACGACCTCTCTGGGCCTGGGGCGGGGGGCTCCGTCTTTCTTCACGGGGACTCGAATGTCCCCGTCCTCCACGACTCCGCGCTCGACTAAGGACTCCGCGTCCTCGGCCGTGAACTCGGACGCCCAGAGGAAGTCCGGAGCGACCTCCTCCGGGGGGCACCTCGGTCGTCTTCGCTCGATCCTTCGGTGCCATCAGGTTAGTTTTTCTTAGAGGCTAACTTTTCAGGAGGCTAAGCCTAAAAGTCCCGGACGCTTGCTACCGGGCGCTAGCTACTGGAAAGAACTACCGGGGGAGCTAAAATTCGCGAGCCGTGGAAGTTTGGAATGAACTTCCAGGCACCCCCCAAGGCCCTATTTATAGGGTCGAGCCATAGTCTAGATGGGCGCCACGTGGCACCCCGCGGATCAATCTGGGCCGTTGAAGTTCAAACCGCGCGAGGGAAACGAAGGGACTGGCGCGCGAATCGAGGCGCCGGTTCGAACCGCGAGTGCATTTATGGCGTCACGGCTCCGGTGGCTTGGTCAGAAGATTTTCCCGGTGACATGTGCCATACCCACCGGGGACTCGAGCGTCGTCCCTGGGGGGCATGGGGGGCTGCTGTTGGGGGAAATCTCCGCGGGACTAAGTCCAGGTAAGTTGCGTCACATTCGCCCGGGGAACTGGCCTCCGGTGCCTCCCCCGGGCGCCGCCTGTTGGCCCCCGGGACTGGGCCTCCGGCGCCGTCCTGGGCGCCGCCATTTTCCCTGGGACCTGGCCTCCGGTGCCTCCCCGGGCGGCCGCCTTTTAGCCCCCCGGGACTGGGCCTCCGGCGCCGTCCCGGGCCCCGCCATTAGCCCGGGGACCTGGCCTCCGGTGCCTCCCCGGGCGCCGCCTTTTGGCCCCCGGGACTGGGCCTCCCCGGGGACTTGGCCTCCGGCACATGTCCTGGGCCTCATCGCCCTCCTCAAGGTAAAGTCTCGAGTTGTTTATCACGTGCAGGTCACGCGAGGAGAGCCTCGGGAATCAGCGACCACCTGTCAAGCATCCAAGACGTTTGACCGGGAGAAGGACGTTCCAACCCCTCAATCCGACGGTGGCTTCCGGGGTAGTTTAGGCTTTTTGCTTCTTTTTGAGGCTATAAATAGCCCTTGTACCCCTCAGTTGTAAGCAGGTGATTATTGTTATTGGAATAGCTAAACTCACAGGTGTGCTCCGGAAGCCTCTCCCCCGAAGAGAGCCTCCCCAGCCGACCCCGGTCGGGAGCGCACCGACAGGACTAGGGCCCCCACCGGGACCCGAACCTGTATAAATCCTCGTGTCAATTCTTGTGTTTGTCTGGCGGGGGAGGACCGGTCAGCTGGTCAACCCGCGCCGCGTAATCTTCGCTAGGATCGTTCACAAAACCTGCCGGGGTATTTGCAATACCACGACAGTTAGAAACCACCTCCCTACCAAACAAACAAATTTCGTGTAAGTTCGACTTGGGATCTTGTTCTAATCGTCGACAGATTGTTTCTTTTTTTCTTTTTATTTCTCCTTTTGTTTTTTTTATAGATATTTTTAGATATCAAAAGAGGTGATGTTATGATTGGGGATGACTACATTTGAGATATCTGAGCATCCCTGGCATCTTCATACCTTCTCTTGTTTCTTTTGCTTGTTTCTTGGGGATTTATTTTGCAAAACCGATTCACCCCCCTCTCGATTCACTATCCTGGTCTTTCACTATCAGATTCAGGCACTCCTATGTCTAGGAGAGTCCCAACACTGCCCCTACTTGTCGATATCACCGCGAGCAATAGCGGCAGCGAAGATGAAGGAAGGCCCTCAAAGCATAAGATTTGGGCAGATGCCGACAACGTGCGCTTAGTGAGTCCCAACACCACTTAGTGCGCTTAGTGAGTACATGGGAAAATTGAAAAAAGTGGTATTATTCAACGGTATCTGGTCTCGTATGAGGGATATACGACCAGCTAATGGAAAAAGCTCGAGATGTTACACAACGAATGTAAACGACACTTCTCACTCAATTATGTGTGGAAGGTGTTGTGTATGCAGCCTAAATGGTCTCGATCCTATGTAAACAATGTCAGCAGCAAGAGGACCAAGTTGGGAGAGTCCGAGCATACACTTCATCCTCAAACCCTAAGTTAGAAAAGATGGCCCCCGCCATGAAAAGCGACTGATTGGCTGAGACGCCGCAAAAAAAAAAGGCAAATGGAAGATGACTTCCTCCACTTCTAATGCCATGTCATGCGAAAATGGAAGAGTTCATGCGATGTAATGCCGAGAATCTGAAAACACTTTAAAAGATGTCCGATCTTCACATTAAACTAGTAACTGAGACAGAGAAAGCACAGTGGAAAGCAATAAAGACACGAATAGCTGCAGCACAAACCATAAAGGAGGTAACTAAAGTACGAGCACCGGCAAAACGAGAAGCGGCTCAAGACATGACGTCCACATCCATGAAACTAGTTGCAACTGATACTTCTGGGGTAACGATCTACAGAGACGCAATCAAGGAACCTGACAATGATGCTCGAAGTGGTCACCTCCCAGGACTTATTGATATGACATGCCTTCAGTGTTGCCGGTTCAAACAATGACATCAATGTCTTGAACCAGTCGCTGTTGTTTACATATGCGCTACAAGACCGTTCTTACCCAGTTCAATTCATCAATGGTAATGAGTACAACACGGGGTACTATCTAGCAAAAATTCGAAGTGGGCGACGTTTGTAAAAACAATCTCATTACCCCAAAATTCGAAGCATTGGTTATTTGCGCAAGTTCAAGGGGCCTGATAGGATGTCGAACAAGTATCCAGAGTTCTATAAAGTTGTGTTGCCATTATATGTGGCCTTGCACATGCATGGAACAGGAGTATGCTCTCCAATATCGTGTATGGTTGCATTATACTACACAACATGATGTTGAGGATAAACCTAACTCATACCAAGACAATGTTAACACCAGTTACAATGGACCATCGACCATACCAATAATCAGATTAGTTGATGGTCCAATATCAAAGTTCGTCAAGATACTACAAAGAAATAATACTATCTGTGATTGACATGCGCATCACTGTATTAAGGCCAATCTTATCAAACATATTTGGCAGCTTTTCAATGATGACGAAAATTAATTGTAGTGGAATTATTTATATTCTACGCCTATTCCCATTCTATCCTGGATTAATTAAGTTGTATGGTTATTAAATTAATTAATTCGCTCGATTTTGTTATTACCACTTAACTGGATTAAAAATACTTTATATTACTTAATCCAATTAATATAAATTTTACATTAATTAATCCAATCAAATAATCCATTAAATACTGATAAAAAAATTACTTTTATTCATCCGAATTAATAAATTCAATGTGTTAATTCAAAATAAATGAATTAAAATTTGGATTCTGTGGGCCCCATTTAAGAGGTGGTTGGTACTTATGCATCACAAGGGTGGATGCTAAAGATGGTGCTTGCAGAACAGTGGGGCCCAATTAAGAAATGATGGTTGGTGTTTGAGTTACAAGGAGGTGCCTCAATAGGTGGTGTTTGGTGACGTGAAGCAAACATGGAGGTCCTAGGCACCTCCTAGGTGGTGTTAGCATTGAAGACCATCAAAGTTGACGTGGTATGCCACATCAACTTTTAGCATTATTATGTCGCGTGACATGCGATATCATCTTTTTATGACACTCCACATTGAAAAGGAAAATGCAAATATGTTATTATTTTGATTAAATATTTAGAAAGTAGTATACAATAAGTAATAAATGTTCAAGAATAAGAAAAATCTGTTACGCTAATGAAAAATTTACATTTAATTCTAATATTTTACTATACAATGACAGATTTAACTAATTGAGACAAGTTTAGAGAACAAATTGAGCAAAGAGACAAATATAAGGACATGTCAAACTAAATTTCAAGTTAATAGACCTAAATAACACAACCGAACAAGTTTAGAACCCGGAGCGCAATTTACTCATTTTTTCAATGCTGCCTCATGCTATAGGAAACCTAGTATTGGGTAAAAGAATCTTGATTTGCACTATACCTGCTTTGAATGCCATTTGCACCTCGAAAACATTGGAGTCTGAAGCTCTGAGGCAGTCTGCCGTCGACTAGCACATGCATCCAAACAAGAATCACTAACTTTAGAACCTGCCAGATGAAACTTTGCTTTGTAATCCTCATTATCCATGATAACTTCATCCCTACAAAACAGAATGTGTGACCATACACATCACCAAATGGGTACCTTTAAGTTCATGAATTGGATGACACTTACGATGTTAGAGGAGGTTTTCTTTTGGTTAGACAAAATGAGATATTTTTGTCATTCTGCATGTCATCATCCAGACATATATTATCTGACTTCCCATCTTGTGGAGAAATATACCAGCGTTTAGCTTTGTTATCACTGCAGGCAGTGAGGCCAAGAACCATGCCATCATTCTTTGTCAGATTTATCTGACATTCAGAAGTCCTTTCACCATAAACATAATGGAACTGAAAGTATCCACAAGTCAGCTTACTGTTCATTTACACCAACAGAATGTACCAATAGTACATAACTTTAATATGTAGGCACCTCCTTGTTGTTTTCACTGTAATGGTTAATCTTCAATAAAGTAGGATTGGTAATGAGGCTGAATGTAGTATTGTCGAGATGTCTCAAGTCTCCTCCATACATGAGAGGAGATTTGGCCATTGACCAAAGTGCCATCTGCAAGGCCATATCAACACAAATATAGCAAGACTTTACTGGATGCTCCACAATGAAAAACAGATATGAAGTTCCATGAGTGCAAACCTGTGTTTTCTGTTCATCAATCTTAAGATTACAACTCCGATGTGGACCCTGATTACCACCTATGATAAGGAAGAAAAGACTTGTTCCAGTTATAACTAAATCATACTGCATAGAAGTTGGGATTTCTTCAATAAAGTTGCACATCTACCAAGACTACCAAGCTCATGACCATATTATACTAAGTTGGAACAAATTAGTTGATAGTGATAGGATCCATAAAGTATACAGTACCTGCCGAACATTTAAAGAAAAGTCTTCAAGTGGATATATTACCAGGATTTGGATTCCCAGAACCAGGGTGCTTCCCGGACCTTGCCAGGAGGCTGGAAACAAGTAACCAGATGGTTTTCCGAAAAATTCCAGCCAACCATTATTTTGGTTTTTTCTTTATATTTTTCCCAAGTTTTTGTCTTCTCAATTATTTATAATCACTAGTTTACACATTAGTTAAACTAGCACTGCGATCACCCCTAATGCCGGCCAGTTTATTATCTCCCATCTAGGCTGGGATGGCCAATTCCCAGCAGTAATTGGCTGGTTCCTGCCGGGAACCCAGACTCTGTGTACTACATGTCTATAGAAATCAATACATCAAGATCATTTTACTTGAGAATTTCATTATACACAAATAAGTTAAATTTCATCATAGCGTTATACATTTTAATTTGAGTTGTCATATCCCAGCACATGTTATTATGCAGTTTGTAGTATAATCTCTCGTCTATAATCATCAAACATAGCCAGCTATGATGCCCATATTTTGCAGTACTCATACTATATGAAATATTGGATTAGTACAGAATTAATGAAGAAATGATTTAATTTCTCATGTACAACGCTGATCATTAACTCATCTGAGAATATGCATTACTTATTAATGCCATATCGGTACAAGACGAAAGGAAATGTGCATTCAAGAGTGCAATTGTGTTATGGATGGGTCCAGTCTATCAAATTAGGATTGATCTATTTCTAAATCAGGATTTGTCTCTTTCTATTCTGATAGGATTAGTTTAGATTCAATTCAATTTGATCTTTTACAAAATAAGGATTTATCTCTTTTTGGATTAGTTTAGATTATAATAGTTATAATAGTCGGGCTACATATTATCTAATGCTGCTATTGTAGGAGGGAAGCAAGAAATAAAGTAATTTCTTCGACCTAAACCCCCACCCCACCCAACCACATCGCAAACCTGAGAATCAAGATTAATAGACTTAAGGAAAGTTATGAATCATTACTCGCATCAGTAAGCCAGCCAAATGGAAGCATGTCTAAGTCTGGCCAAGATCTTCCACGTAATCCCTTGGCCCCAATCTTATTAGCAGCAGCAAAAGAACTGTGAACAAGATGAAAAGGGAAATGAATACTGAACATTTTTCTACTAGAAAACACCCAAGATACAAGCTCAGGGAATGAATAATATGTTACTAAAAAGAGTTTTTTTTTTTTACAATTCAACTCTTACCTCCTACAAGGTAAGACCAGTATTAAATCACAATCATCTGTTAGAAAAGGATGTAATGTAATTCATCTCTTAGAAAGTTGAAACCTGCAATTGATTTCATTGTATTCTTTCCTAATCTACTACGATTGAAAAGAGATCCTTCCTTTCCTAGTAGGAGGTTCAAAATCAACAAGGTACCATTGAAGGTAAGACAATTACCATCACAGGTCTTGGAATGATATTATGGACAAGACAAGTGCTTAGGATTTATGTATGAACATGATATAGAAAGATTCAAGCAGAAACATATCTTGGAGATTGACAATGCTTTTTTCCCCTCTATTTGTCTCTGCAGTGCTGAGATTTGATCACTAGAAAAATTAATAACTAGAAAGCAGGTTCTATCATGAATTTTGCAATATACAGAGTATACCCCTTCGTTCTTTTCTACTTGTTGTTTTAGATTTTTCATTGTCTCTGAAATACAACTTTGACCATTAATTTATGTAAAAAATATACCGGTAAAGATTATAAAGAAACCATCATGCGAAAGTACATTTAACAACAAACCTACTAATATTATTTTCATATGATAAATCTTGATATATTTTTTATATATTAATGGTCTTTAAAAAGTTTGACTATATCAAACAACAAATAAAAAAGAATTGAGAGAGTATATTGCCTAGCTTTGATATGAGTAATGAAAATTTTGAATCCATAGTACATCTGTTTTGGATTATTGCTTTTTTTATATTATTTTACATACAAAGTATTAGAACTAATGATCTTCCTAATTTCCTCTCACTAAAATTAAAGATTGGTGTACAAAGACTATTATCCTTCCAATAGTCACAAGTAACTATTACCTTTGAGGATGTAATAAGTTACGATAACCATCGGATCATGAGAAATCAATGGTCCATATAAAAGTGGTTGCATTCTAAAATTTTTCCTACTAAAAATAACTCATATGATCATACCCACTCAGTTTACCTTGACACATCGAAATGTGAACTAACATCTTTCCAGTTGTCCCAATCGTCCCCTGTTACCCTATACATGTTAACAAACTCACTTATGCCCTCAGTCAGGGCTGGAGTGACTTCAGTTCCAGGTGATATGGACAGGACCACCGGGTGGTCAATCTCTTGCAGGAGCTGCAATGCAGAATATTTGCTCATTTGGAGAGTGAATTAATTTCAACAGAACTGTGGCAGCTGCTACCAGGATATGGAGTTCTCTACCTCTGAAATAGCGATGATTTCTTTTGGGCTATAATCTGTTCCAAAGACGCAATCGACCTTCACTGAAAACAGCACAGTTTGGTAATAAAAAAACCTTTCATGCTTAATTTTTCACATTTAGAATTATTTGAAAAAAGTCAATTACTTCCTAAGAATTGTGTACTAAAATGTAATATAGCATTACAATCATCATACCAAAATCAACACTCCAGTCAGCATACTGTCTGTAAAGAGATCTTAAAAATGCCCGTCCAGCTCCTATATCTGTATTTACACTCATAAATCCATTCGACATCCATGCACATGTTCTATGGGTAAGACCTATATCGCGAGCTGTCCACTGCCTGCCATCCTCTACATAGGGCTTTCCCTGAAAAGGATCACAAGCGAATGCAGTTAGAAAAATCTACTAAAGTTCCATCTGCAACCTAACTCCGGTTGTATTATTGCAACTCCCTATTTTCAAACTTCATTTCAAAATTTTAAATATGAGAAGTTTTGATTTTGCAGGAAAAAAAATGCAACACAGCAACAGCTATAATCTGTTTATTATCTCAACCAGTACCTGAATGCGACGGTATCATGGTTCAATGAAACTATATAAGCTATCTTCCAAGTTCACTAATTTTTTAAAGCACCTGATGATAAATAAAAGAAAATTTCTACGAACAATGAACCATTATATTAAGAATAACATTATACCCATTAAGAAAGCATAATGGACTACATTATCCTCTTAACAGCACACCTCTTGTCTGCTAAAGTATTATGGAAGATTCAAAATCCAACAAGATCTACACATCCCCAGATCCCATGAGTTTATGCCATGTTATAATTCAATCTGAAAATTGCATCAAAGAGTTAAGCATTGATTTCTCCGGTTGCAATTGTTAATGTATACTGTGTGTATAGCCTCATGAAGGTTCAAACCCACTAGTGGCTCTTGTACATGACTAAGAGGGGAATTCCCCTAATTCAATTTTTGAATCTATTTTTCCAATACGGATCTCTTCTCTCTTCCTCACATGGTATCAGAGCGCCGGTTCTGATCCCGGCTCTGCCGTCGATCGCGAGCCCCTTGTTGCCGGCCACCATCATTGGCCCTTCATCGCCGCGCTGCCCCACGTTGCAGCATCGCTTCGTCGCTGCTCAGCTCACCGTCGTTGCTGACGCTGTCGTTCCTCGAGTCGCCGCGGCGCCACTCGTCCACGCCGCTTCTGGTCACCGGCCGCCACCTCACCTCTGACATAGCCCGCTACTGAGCGCTGCCGCCGTCGCCTCCGCCGCGTCATCGTCGCGCCGTTGCTCCGCCGCCTCGCCTCCACCGAGCGCCGCCGTCGTCGCCTCCGCCGCGTCGTCGTCGCACCGCTGCTTCACCTCCAACCCAGCACCGCCACCGAGCGCCGCTGCTCCGCCCCGCGCCTCACCAGATTTGCGCCGCCTCGCTGCTACCTGCAATTGGCTAGGGTTTGAGCCACCCCAGCGGCTCGAGCGAAGCCGGCCCAGGCGGATCCAAGCCGAGCCGCCGGTCGGCTCCAAGTCGAACCGTGAGCCGCGCTCGGCTCTGGCTCGAGCCGTTAACTCGAGCCACCGCTGCCCGAACCAGTTTTTCGCGCTGATCGTGTTTCTAGGGTCTGTTCTTGCTGGTTGTGATCCCTTAGTTGAGCCCCTTGAGTCTCCTCTATGGCTCGTGACGCTCTCCCCGTGTTGGACATCAAGCTTGACGGCTCCAACTATCTTCAGTGGTCCACCACCGTCCACGTCAATATGAAGGGTCTTGGTTTGCTGTTCCATCTCATAGAGGCGGTTCCCACGACTCCCTCGGATGTGGTCAAGGCGTGGGCCGCTGATGATGACTGCGCTGTGCAGCTCATCTGCAACAATGTGGTCATGGACATCAGGATGGAGATTGCCATGCTTCCTTCCACTTAGGCGATGTGGAAGCATTTGGCGAAGATCTACATGCAGGACAGCTCTGATCAGCTATATGCTCTTGAGCAGCGATTTCAGCATCTCCAACAAACGGATTTGTCTGTGCAAGAATTTCACAGTGCTTTCAGTGCTCTCACTTGTCAGATGGATGCACTTGCCCCCCTCTGAGAGCCAGCTGCTCGAGCTGCACTGTTGTTCGCAGTCACCAGGCGAGGTCCCGCATGTTTGCCTTCGTCATGCGGCTTTGCCTGGAGTTCGAGAGCATTCGTGCTCAGCTGCTTGGTCATGCGACTCTGGAACGATGCTCTTGCTGTAGAGACCCATCTGCACACTCAGTCGCCCGTGGCTCCAGTCTCTTAGCAGCAGTTCTCCATCCTCGTCACCACTTTGGAGCATGCTGATGCTCCCTCTCAAGTAACAGCCGCTGCCGTTGTCCGTGCTTCTGTGGTGTGTACTCACTACAAAAGTGTGGTCATACTTCTGAGCGTTGCTTCCAGCTTCACCCTGAGCTGGCACCGCCTACTTGGCGCCCTCGAGGTGACTCTGAGGTTGACTGGTGTCTGCCTCGACCTCCTCGTGGAGGTGCTGCTCCGTTTGCTGCCTCTGTGGAGGATATAGCCTCCTCCTCCACTCAGCTTCTAGTGCTAACGGCACAACTTCAGGAGCTGCACCTTCAGAACTCCCAGCTTTAGGCGTACCTTCAGCACTACTCCGCCACCTTTTGGTGGGTCTGCTGGTTTGGCTACTCAGCCACCGATAGGTACGGATTCACACGATCACCACCTGGATTCAGGTGCCAGCTTTCATGACACACCAGATGGTTCCCAGTTGACCTCGTGTCAACCGGTCACCGATGGCCTGCACATCCGGTCAACCTGTGGTACACCTTTGCCGGCTACTTCTCAGGGATGCCTTTGTTCTGCTCAATTTACCATACCAGATGTTCATGTTCCGCAGTTATCTATGAGTCTCATTTCAGTGGGGCAACTTGTTGATCGAGATTTTTCATTGGGTTTGATGACTTTTTTTGCTATGTGCAGGATCATCAGACAGACAGGGTACTTAGTACTGGCCATCGCTGTAGAGACTCTTCTTGTCGTCTCTATGTGCTGGATTATCTTCATCTTCCACCTCTATATGGTGCTTTTGCTGCTGCTACATCATCGTTTGCTGTTTCTGCGACCGACTCCTTTCAGTGGCATCATCAACTGGGTCATCTCTGTGACTCGCGTTACTCTACACTCATGCGTCAGGGTGTCTTAGGTCGTATCAAGATCGGGTCGCGTTTTGTTTGTCCAAGTTATAACCTTGGTAAACAGCTCCAACTCCCATATAGTTCTAGTGTTTCTCGTACTAGCCACCCTTTTGTTTTAGTGCACTCCGATGTCTGAGGCCCTGCTCCTTTTGTGTCCAAGGGTGGGCATAAATACTATGTCATTTTTGTTGATGATTATAGCAGATATATATGGATGTACTTCATGTCTCATCATTCACAGTTTTTATCTATATACCACGCTTTCACTTATATGATTCGCACTTAGTTCTGTACTAGCATTCAGATTTTCCATTCCGACTCTGATGGAGAGTACATCTCACATGTTTTCCGACAGTTTCTTGTAGATCAGGGGACTCTTCAACAGCTCTCTTGTCCTGGTGCTCATTCTCAGAACGGTGTTGCCGAGCACAAACACTGCCATATTCTTGAGACTGCTCATACTCTTCTCATCTCCTCTCATGTCCCACATCATTTCTGGGCTGAGGCGGTTTCCACGGCTGTTTATCTCATCAATCTTCAACTGTCCACTCGTCTTGATAGCAAGTGCCCCGCGGAGCTCTTACTTTCTGCTCCACCCACATACGATCATCTCCGTGTGTTTGGGTGCACTTGCTACGTCCTACTGGCCCCTCGAGAACGCACAAAGCTGACCCCGCAGTCTGTTGAGTGTTTTTCTTGGGTATAGTTTTGAGCATAAGGGTTATCGGTGCTATGATCCTCATGCTGGTCACTTGCGTCTTTCCCGTGACGTTTCCTTTGTTGAGGACCGTCCCTTCTTCCACTCCTACCACCTCTCGTGTGTGTCCACCTGAGTCGCTCTCATTCCTCTCGCTTCCCATCATGACATCTTCTGTTCATCTCCTGTTCCTCCTCCACCAGGAGAATCACCTTCACCAGTCATTCCCTCCAATCCTCCACTATAGCGTGCTTCTACCTCTACCACTACTTCACCACCACCACCTCCACTTCCTCCTCCTCCGATCCTCCACTCCTACACTCATCATTCTACACCTGTTCTGTCGGCCAATACCGATAGCGTCCCTGCTGATGATCCGCCTGAGCTAGAGCTTGCTACCCTGCCACGATATGACCTTCGTGATTGCTCTACTATTGCTCCGCCTGCTCGTTGTGGTTTCTCTGCAGGTGTCACTACTGAGCCACAGACATACCAGGAGGCCGTTGCTAGTATTGAGTGACAGTTGGCCATGGCAGAGGAGTTGGCTGCTCTGGATCACATAGGCACGTGAGAGCCTGTTCCTTTACTTGTGCATGCAGTTCCGATTACCTGCAAGTGGGTGTTAAAGGTAAGACACGGTCTGATGATTCTGTCGAGCGCTACAAAGCTCGCCTTGTTGCTCGTGATTTTCAGCATGAGTATGGTCGGGACTATGATGAGACTTTTGCCCCTGTTGCTCACATAACTATTGTTCGCACTCTTGTGTCTGTGACTGCTGTTCATTCTTGGACCATCTCTCAGATGGATGTCAAGAATGAGTTTCTTCATGGTGATTTATAGGAGGTCTACATGCAGCCACCACTAGGTGTTTCCGTTCCAGCCGGTCATGTGTGTCGTCTTCGGCGTGCTCTCTATGGCCTCAAACAGGCCCCTCGTGTCTTGTTTGAGCGCTTCTGCGTTGTGATTGTTGCAACTGGTTTTACTGCTAGTGCTCATGATCCTGTCTTGTTCACACATATTTCTCCTCATGGCCAGACTCTGATATTGTTGTATGTGGATGATATGCTGATGACCGGTGATGATATGCTGATCACCCGTGATGCTATGCAGTATGTTGCTTTTGTGAAGCAACACTTGAGTGAGCAGTTCCTCATGTCAGATTTGGGCCCTTAGCATTATTTTTTGGGACTTGAGATTCTTCTTGCTGAGGGGGATACTACATATCACAGAAGCATTAAACCCAGGATGTACTTGCTCGCTCTGCTATCACAGATACATAGACAGCCAACACACCCATGGAGCTTCGAGCTCAGCTCCGTTCCACTGATGGTGTTCCACTTGAGGATTCATCTCGATATAGGCACATTGTTGGTATTCTTATCTACTTGGCAGTCACTTTACCTGACATAGCTCATGCAGTTCACATTCTCAGTCAGTTTGTCAGTGCACCGACTTTTGTTCACTATAGTCACATACTCCGTGTGCTGCGCTATCTCCGTGGGACAATGTCATGAAGACTATTCTACAGTAGATTGAGCCCTCTACCACTCCGTGCCTACTCTGATGCTACTTCGGCAAGCAACCCTGATGATCGACGCTTTATCACGGGTTATTGTGCATTTCTTGGGATTTCTTTACTCACTTGGAAGTCTAAGAGACAGATTGCAGTCTCCACATCCAGTGCTGAGGCTAAACTTAGTGCCTTGACTGCTACTATCAAAGAGATCATTTGGCTTCGATGCCTATTGGCTAACTTTGGTGTTGAGTGTCCTACCTCTACCTCATTGTTATGTGACAACATTAGCGCCATTCAGTTTGCAAGGGACCCTGTGAAGCATGAGATGAGCAAACATGTTGGTGTTGATGCCTCCTTCACTCGGTCTCATTGTCATCTTGGCACGATTACTCTTCAGTACATGCCTTCAGAGTTTCAAGTTGTTGACTTCTTCATCAAGGCACAAACTCATCATAGTTTTCTCCTTTCCAAACTCAACATGTCTGAACTTTCAGAACCATCCTGAGATTGAGGAAGGTGTTAATGTATATATGCATATGTGTGTGTATAGGCCCATGAAGGCCCAAACCTACTAGTGGCTCTTGTATATGAGTAAGAGGGGAATTTCCCTAATTCAACTTTTGAATATATTTTTCTAATACATCCTCTCTCTTCTGTCTTCCTATGTGGTTAACAAAGAGCTATAACAATGTTGAACATTCCATAAAAGAAAGGAAAAACGTAGCAGACTTTCTCAAATAAAAAAGGTAAATAAATTAATGAGAAGATAATTCCATTATAGCGGTAGTTGTCATCTAATATCATTTCAAAGGAGAAACAGTACCATCTCAATGTCCAAGATTGGTGTGTTTGCATTAACAGCTTGTGTACTAATTCCTTTCATCAAATGGATGCCAAATTTTAAGCCCATTTCATGAACCTTGTTGCCAATTTGACTGAACCCTTTCCCACCAATAGACGATGGGAATCTCTGAGGGTCAGGAAATGGGCGGCCCCATTCATCAATGTTGTCAAATCCATATGAATTTAGCCATGCCCCATCAACATTCTTCCGGTACCAGAGGAAATCAATAACTGCATACTACCACAAAGATAATTAATGGTCAGGTTTAATTTGTTCATATTACTTGTGCTATTAACCATAAGCCTATTTGAAGCATGCTATCAAGTGACCTGATATCCATGCGGGAGTAGCTTTTCTGCCAAGATCTCTGCATTGTGCAGGTATGCATGTTCGTCAATAGTCCATGAGAAGGAATCATAGGAATTCCACCCTCTTGGTGGTAACTCAGCAAGCTTTATCTTTGCCTCTGAAAAACCACTGTAATGTAACAGGGAAAATGAATAAAAATCATATACTGATGAAAATAAATTTCTCCCATTATCAGTATAGAAATTATACTACTTGAAACAAATAGAATTCTGCACTTGAATGAAATGGACAACGCCAGATAGAAAAAAAAAAAAAAAGAAATTAACCAAATAAAAGGTGAACTTAGGTCAGCAGATACAAATTAACCATCTTGGAAAAAAATTTGGGCAAACAATATTTTCTACTAGAATAATATTTAGAGGTGCACCAACCTCCTTGTCTTCAGCACTCTTCAGGAACAAGGATTATTTTTTTTTTTCATCAGGAAGTACCTTATACTATCACAAAAGGAGAACTGCATGAATTTTTATTTTTTAAATAGTAATAAGATGGCATTTGTGTTACTCATTTTGCAACCAACAGTCAGCAAATAATTTAGGTTTGTGCAATTTTACTTGCCGAAGAGTACAGAACACTCTCTGTGTTAAGGTTAGGGGTTGAGAGGTTGGCCGGGTGGCGGTGGGGGTTGCAAATTTGGGCAACATAGGAATCGGGATTGTTTTCACAATTAATCCATAACTTCAAATCGAATTTGTAACTGAATTGAGGTGCCCCCAAATTCAACTTCAGAAATTTATCCAAAAACTCCATCCTCTTGATAATTGAATGCAAACTCAACAACCCACTAAAATTAAGTACCGAACATTAAATAGACCAAACCAAGAAAGGAAATAGTACTATCATCATAAGCTGCTTCGAAATTCTAAATCCATATCTTCAAATTGGGATTGTTTTCACAATTAATCCATATCTTCAAATCGAATTTGTGACCGAATTGAGGTGCCCCCAGATTCAACTTCAGAAATTTATCCATACAACTCCATCCTCTTGATAATTGAATGCAAACTCAACATCCAACTAAAATTAAGTACCGAACATTAAATAGACCAGACCAAGAAAGGGAATATTAATATCATCTTAAGCTGCTTACCCTCACCATCTTTTCCAAGATTCAGTAACTCAAGAAGATTCATTTAACCCAAGAAAAGGTAGCAGCCCACAAGGTCTCAAAGGAATTTGAATGTTAATAAAGTTAGCATCTTTTCCAAGATTCAGCAACTCAAGAAAAGCTAACAATTAGCAAGCTAAAAAGAAAAACAAAATTAAAATAGACCGAATTTAGGTGGCTTCAAATTCAACTTCAAAAATTTCAACAATTTATCCATACAACCACATATTCGTGATAATCGAGTGCAAAATAAACCAAAATTACAGGGAGATACTCGCATCAATGGAAACTAAGCATCCAACTAAAAATTACTCAACCGACACAACAAATTGCACCATCTTTTCCAAGATTCAGCGACTCAAAAAGATATAACCCAAGAAAAGGTAGCAACTATCAAGCTTAAAAGAAAAGGAAAATGAAGTTAAAATTAGTTAAAGACAGTGACACTGCAAGATGGTGAATTATACTCATCAGAGAGGAAATTCCTCAATTTGAGCACAGAAATTACAAGAAATTGCTTACTGTATCGAGAAGGCATACAGTAACTCAAACAAGATTTAACGCAAGAAAACTTAGAAAGCTAAACAGAAAAAGAAAATTAAAATGAAATTGAAGACAGTATCTTAAGAGAGGAAATTCCCCAATTTGAGCACAGAAATTGCAAGAAATTGTATTATTATATGAACGAGATCATACTGACCAGAACAACAGGACGAAGAAGAGAAGGTGGCATGGCCACCGAGGAGCTCCCATCGCCACGAGCACACAGATCTGGAAAGAGGAACTAGGAAAATCCCAAGAAAATCAGAGGCAAGCGGCAGCTAAAAATAAATGCTTGCAAATTTGCAAGGAATTTGTTGTTGGGGTTTGGGTGGGTGGGGGAATGAAGTGGCAACTCATGAGTGAATCATATAAATAAATATAGTAGTTGAAATTCACTGTCCAGGCTATTGTTTGAAAGCTGCTTCTCGGTTGAGTCATGTCGTCTGTTCGTTCGTGGTCGTTGGATCGGCACGTTCGTTTGATCTGAGTAGTCAGAGTCGCTTCGTGTCATTTGTTCAATCGCGCCCGTTGGATCACCGCGTTCATTTGATATGGACGCTAAACCCGCTCCTTTTTGCGCCCATTCGATCGCACGCTTGCTCTAGGGTTTGTGGCTCCCGCCGCCGCGTGCGTCGCGCTCTGCCGGTGCCGTGAGCTGCGCTGCTCCATTCCATCAGCGCCTTGGGGTCTGCCCTCTTCGTTGGCCGCGGCATTTGCCCTTTGTCGCTTCGCCGGCGTCGTTAGCACTTATTCCGTGTTGTGGCCGCCCATCGGCTATGCTTTGGCATCGCGTGGCTTTCGCTTTCGTCGCCAGCGCCGTCGATGGCTGATCCGGTGGTGTGGCGCCATGCTGCTTCGCTAGCACGCGCCGTTGTGCTTCACTGTCATGCACTGTTGCGTTTCGTTCTCATGTTTCGCTGTTCCAGTGGATGGGCGACGCGTGTGTGCCTTGGGTTTTCACGTGCGACGCCATCAGCGACTCGTCCGATGCACCAACGGCGTTCCGTTTCGCTGCCGCCGTGATGAAAACGTGACTCAATTAGTCGGTGCTAGTCTTCGGGATGGGGTGGAAGAATGGTGCTGCGTCGATCGCGTGCCTCGCTGTCCCAATGCCTCGGCGACGCGTGTCCTCTCCGTCTGCTCGACTGCCAACGCCGTCAGCGACTCGTCCCATACTCCAACGGCGTTCTGTTTCGCTGTCGTCGTGTGCGCCGCTGCGTCCATCCTCGCTGTTCCAATGCCTCGGCGACGTGTGTCTTCTCCAGCTGATCGTCCAACGCCGTCAGCGCCTGTTCCGATGCAGTGCGCGTCCATCTCATCAGAGGAAACATATCTGTCCTGCGGTGCACAGTGCATCTTCTGTTTGCGGTCGTCACCGTTTGCTGCATATCCGCCTTTCTCGCTGTTCGTGCCCGTCCGTGGAGCCTCCAATTACTTTTCGCCGCGTGTCCTCTGTTTCTTTTGCCGTCCGCCTCGCTTGCCTCGCGCTACTGCTTTGTCTGTCTACACCCGTTAAACTTTCCTTCATTTTTCCCGCTCTTCGCTTCATTTGTTTTTTTTGCTTCAGTGTTCGTGTTGTTCGCTTAGGCTACTGCGTTTTGAGTTTTGTCTTTGCAATGAGGACTGGGCAGTGGTTTGCTGGTTTTCTACATGTAAACTGGAGACACAGGTGAGTTTCAAAGACATTGTTTTTGTTAAGCATTCATACTTAGATCTGGTTATTGAAGCTCTAAGGCCAAATTGGATGTGTATTGCCTAGAACATGTTGAATTGTTGGTTCTGTAGTTTTACTCTTATACAGCTGGAATATCTTCTCTCCTAACTTACCAATGCAGTAGCAAGGCACATGTTTCTATGAGGTCCAATGCACACCATGTTTTGTATTTTGTCTACTGATTTTCTACTTTGATGATGGCTGTACATATTGTTTACTCCAAGATTCAATTTCTCAGTTCCTGAAAAAGACTTGCTTCCCGCCGCTAGCTAGGAACCATTCGGTTTTATATGGTTTTCCAGCCAACTTTCCCCCCTCCTTTGTTATTTCTCAAGTTTTTGTGTTTCCTCGACCATGTGTAGTTAATAGTTTCTATATTCTTTTAAAATAGCAGAAAATCACCCCAAAACTGGTGTCCACTATAGGTAGATTTGGTGGTTGTAGATTTTGAACTCTGATTTACTTGCAATAGTGCTGTAGATTTGGTGGTTGTATCTGATCAAGCTTTTGTAGGCTGATGTTTGGAGCTGTTGAAATTGCATATATGAATGCCAGATCTTTTTCTATGTGTTTTGAAGTAACATGTGTGAGTTGCTTCCGGCATTTGTTCCTATCATTGGAACTCATGTTGGATCATGATTTTAGAGGTATATTGCCTGCAATATCTTTGTCTGCATTGAAGTTCTATATAACTTTGCTGGTTTTTGTTTCTTCTGCTCTTTGTTTTGTTTGCAATTTATTATGGATGGCAGGCTTAACTTATATCGAAATGGAGGTGCTTGTACAAACCGGATTGTCGGTCTCTGTTGCTTGCGGCATCAGCCATGATTATGTGGAAGCCTTTTTCCGCTGTTTTTGTTTTGTCTGCTTCTTTTGTCTGTGATTCATGGTGAATTGATGTGCTTGTACAAACTAAATTGCCTGTCGCTGTTGCTTGCAGCATCAGCCATGGTTATGTGAAAGCTTTTTGCCGCTGTTTTTGTTTGTTCTGCTTCTTGTTTTCTCTGTGATTCGTGGTGAACAGCAATCTTACCTTATATCGAGATTGAGATGCTCCTGTGAACTGGATTCCGGTCACTGTTCCTTACAGGATTGACCCTGATCATGTAAAGAAATGGCTTAGGATTTTTTTCTTTTGCATGGAGTTTAGTGTCATTTTTTTTTTGTGATTTGTATTTGTAGATATGTTTGCGCCAATGTTGTGATGATCTGGGCGGGCATATTGTTTGACATATTGCAATTGTGTTGGCGATGCCTTGCCCAACTATGTTTGCTGTGGATCGATTCTTCCCATTGCTCCAATCTGGGCGGCAGTGTTTTATATGATATGGCAGATGTGTGCCTGCATTGTTTATGCTTGGTTGGTGCGAGTGAATGCATTTAATTTTATGGTGTGTTATTATGTTGATGATTCCATTTTTGCGCTTTGACCTCTGAAAGCCTCTACTTTGGTTGGCCATTGGCTGTTGCAGTTCATGATGTTTCATTCTATTTTTGCCGCTCCCATTTTGTTCCATTTTTTGTTGTATTATTACCTACTTCATGTGGCAGTTTTTCAGATCTTACCATTGAGCAGATGGAGTGATATCGGAGAAAGAGTTTGCCTTTTTTTGGGGAGGGTCTGTGGGAGATTACTTGGTCTTCTGATTTCGTTGACTGCTACCTTGTGAGGTAGATGCAGCTCTGTTTCGAATGTTTATGGGAACTATTTATTGCTGCATTCTTTCTTGTTTTGTTTGTCAATTTTTTTTGCATATTTCCTTTGAATGGATCGGGTCATGCCAGAGAGATTGTTTGCTTTTTTGGCCGAGGGGGCTGCCGCAGGAGCTTCACCTCCAGATTTCATCGACCAGCGCCTTGTGAGTTGGATGCAACTCTCTTTCAACTCTTTATCAAAATTATTTATTTAACTATGGGTTATTGAGTTCTCACATCTGAGATTTGTGTTCCTAAAAAACTTAAAAACGTTGGTGCCTGTTTTCTTAGAATGTTGGCAAAATGTTGATGCCCGACTGCACTCATGCCATTTCGGTTTTTTTTTTTTTTTTTTTTTTTTTTTTGTTATTGTCCCTGTCCTGTGCATCTTATTCGATGGGTCGTGTTGTTTACAATCCAGTTCTTCCCTCCATTTTTCAAACCCAGAATCTTCCTTGGGCCCAACATGCTGCACACATATGCACTATATGTGCTCAGGCAATGCGAGTCAATGCGCGTGATTTTATCGTGCGTTGTTATTCTGATTGCTTCATTTTTTGTCGCTTAATCATTGAAGATTGCTATGATCCAACTTAATTGGGTGTCTACCTTTCTGTTTCCACGTTACTGCCCATTGATTATGGTGCTGCAATGCACCTTGGGCCCAACACTGTTTACCATTTTCCTGGTTGAACTATCGCGGGTTTCTATGTTATCTATGTTTATTTATTTATGTGGTGTTACCTATCTTGCATTGCTCAGGTTGTGCATTTATGTAGTTTGTCCATTTCTGCCTTATATAGGTTTGTGTGCCTATACTGCCTGATGTTTTTTCTCCGCAATTTTCATGGTGGATATCTTCAGGAGCACACTCGTTCAAAATGTACGGATGTGCCCTAGATCATAACAAGAACTTTTAAAAATCTGTTCTTTTCATGTGCTATGATACTTATATTATAGAATATACGTATCAGATACGAATTCGAATAAGATTTGAATCTCATCAAGAAATCTAATATGTTAGAATTTCTTCTGCATGAGCAGTTCAAATAAGATTCGTATCACATCAGGAAATCTAATCTGTTACGATTTCCTCTACATGGCCCTATATATAGAGATGTATGATGGACTTTGAGAATCATCACAAAAGCCATAGTTGCCATCTCTTTTGATAGCCCATAAACCCTTGTTGTACGCGTTGGTGCTAGCACATCATCGTACGACGTTCCATCCGGGTACGTGTGGATACTGGTAGAGGCCTGCTGCAATTGCTGCGCTGATTAGAACAATCCGTGAATGGTCGTTGTCATCTACATCTGTTGATCAGGACGATCCGCAAACGGTTGCTGTGAACATTCGATCGCTGCATCAAATCTGCTTCCGCTACTGGTAACAATCTAATCTATGATCTATTATTTGCAGTTTTCGAGTAAAAATTTATGAAATTCTGCTAGTGTAGCTTATTCGATTTCCTACAGTGGTATCAGAGCCATCCTGTATAATATTAGATCTGGATTAATTATATATATATGCGATATATGAAGTTATAGTAGATTAGATCTACTAGTTCATTCAATCTGTTACCGTATAAGTTTCATTATACATGTTTGTTTTGACATCCTAGTGTTGTGATGAACAATTTTCTGGCCGACTTTAATATGAACTAATGTCTAATGATCCTAGCATGGGCCAGAGGGAGGTGATGTTAGGGTTTATATGACAATAGTAGATTAGATCTTCTAAATCATATGTGTATAGATTGGATCTATATATGACATTAGCTGCCTATTCTAAATATTCATATTGGAGTTAATATGAATGACTTAAGGGGATTTAAACTAATCAAATTAGTTCGAAAATTTGATTAATATGATTAATTTTAAAAAAAAGATTATATTTGATAACCAGAAGCTGTCAACTTTGGTGTCTAAGGAAAAAACACATCATAAGATTTTTCTTAATAAGTCCCGCTTTGTGGAACGCTTTCCTTCATAGTGTGAGCGAAAACAGTCACGGTCTTTCCTGGCCAAGGTTACTGCCAATAGAAATTAAATATAGTCGTAGTTATGCATGTGAGATTATCTAACTGATGGTTATTTTCATGCATATAGATGTTGTGACATTTTTTAACCCCTCATGAAACATAAAGATTATACTTGACAACCAGAAGCTATCAACTTTTGTGTCTAAGGAAAGAACACATCATAAGGTTTTTCTTAATAAACCCCGTTTGACGGAACGCTTTCCTTCATGGTGTGAGCGAAAACAGTCGCGGTCTTTCCTGGCCAAGGTTACTGCCAACGGAAGTTAAATATAGTCGAAATTGCACCTATTAGATCATCTAACTGATGGTTATTTTCGTGCATATGGATGTTTTGCCATGTTTTAACCCCTCATAAAAATTAAGTGTTTATTATACCCTTCCAATTGCTGCACCTGTCAAGATTTTGATCGTTGCTTGGTGGGTCTGACAAATCAGGGCACTATCAATTATCTTAATAAGGCAGGATGTGTGTTGGACACTCATAAGCATAGAATTGGTTTAACTTAACAAAGCCATCAAAACGGTTTTGGGCTTTGGGCCATGGTGTTGGGATGACACCCAACAAACAAGAGTTATATATGATATAATTAGTAAGGAGTTGCTTACCTAAATAACTAGGTTTCTAGCAGTGATGCCAAAGCTCACTAGAACTTAGTGAAATATGGATCTTGGCCTACTATATATATTTATTGAGGAATTTTTTCTAAAATATATAGTTGGTACATCTTTTATTGAATTGTTTAATAAAAGACTTCATAAATATAATGCTATAATTTTGCATTTCTTTACTGTTGTAGACCATGGATAGTGGTAGCTCCTCAAACAATTTCAGTTTGCGATCTGTCCTTAATAAAGAAAAGCTCAATGGAACAAATTTTATTGATTGGTATAGAAACTTGAGAATTGTTCTCAAACAAGAAAAAAAGGACTATGTTCTAGAGACTCCTATACCTGATGAACCAGCCGCTAGTGCTTTACGTGCTCAAAAGGATGCTTATAAAAAGCATACCGATGACGCACTTGATGCCAGCTGTCTAATGCTTGTTACGATGATATCTGAGCTTCAGAAGCAATATGAGAACATGACAGCTTATGACATGGCCGTGTCTCTTAGAAACTTATTCGAAGAGCAGGCCAGGGTGGAAAGATATGAGACCACCAAGAAATTGTATGATTGCAAGTTGGCAGAAGGAAGCTCGGTCAGTCCTCATGTGATCAAGATGATTGGTTACATTGAGAATTTGGAAAAACTTGGTTTTCCCCTTAGTCAAGAGTTGGCTACTGATATGATTCTCCAATCGCTCCCTCCGAGCTATGACCAGTTTGTCATGAATTATAATATGAATGATCTGGAGAAATCATTGACCGAATTGCATGGGATACTTAAAACAGCAGAACAAAACATTAAGAAAAACCCAAATAATGTAATGATGGTTCAAAAGGAAAAAAACTTTAAGAAGAAGGGCAAGGCTAAGGGAAAGGGCAAAGCTCTAGAAAGATCCTCTAGTGCTAAGTCTAATTCCAAAGGAAAGTCCAAGTCAGGTGCCACCCCTACTACTGAATGCTTCTATTGCAAGGAATCTGGCCATTGGAAGAGGAATTGCAAGAAATACTTGGAAGATTTAAAGAAAAAGAAGGAAAGTGAGACTCCTTCAGGTATATATGTTATAGAAGTTCATTTAGCTACTTCTCCTTCCGACTCTTGGGTATTTGATACCGGATCGGCTGCTCATATTTGCACTTCGATGCAGGGGCTTAAAAGGAGTAGAAATTTGGCTAAGGGCGAGGTTCAATTTCGTGTTGGCAATGGAGCAAGAGTTGCAACCTTAGCTGTTGGAACTTTTATATTAGCTTTACCTTCAGGATTAGTTTTAGAACTTAATAACTGTTATTATGTTTCTGCCATAAGCAAAAACATTGTATCCGTGTCGTGTTTGGACACGCTGGGTTATGAATTTAGAATAAAGAACAATTGTTGTTCCTTTTATTTAAATGATATGTTTTATGGCAATGCCTCATTGGAGAATCCCACGTTTGAATCAGGGCACCATCAATTATCTTTATAACATATGTACTAAGAGGCTTAGGTCCAATGATTTGAATCCCATGTTTATCTGGCATTGTCGTTTAGGCCATATCAATGAGAAACGCATCATGGAAAACCTGAAAGATGGGCTTCTAGACTCATTTGATTTTCAATCATTTGATGTATGTGAATCTTGTTTACTTGGCAAAATGACAAAGGCACCTTTCACGGGTGAAAGTGAAAGGGCAAATGACTTATTGGCTCTTATTCATACTGATGTATGTGGACCATTAAGTTCAACAGCTAGAGGTGATTTTCAGTACTTCATAACTTTTACCGATGACTTTAGTAGATATGGATATGTCTAATTAATGAGGCATAAATCTGAAACGTTTGATAAATTCAAGGAATTTCAGAATGAAGTACAAAATCAACTTGGCAAGACAATCAAAACCCTACGATCTGATCGTGGAGGGGAATATTTGAGCCAAGAATTTGGTGATCATCTAAAACAATATGAAATTGTTCCACAATTGACCCCGCCAGGAACACCTCAATGGAATGGTGTGTCAGAACGACGAAACAGGACCTTGTTGGACATGGTTCGGTCAATGATGAGCCAAACTGATCTTCCATTGACCTTCTGGGGATATGCTCTAGAAACAGCTGCGTTCACATTAAATAGGGCTCCATCAAAAGCCGTAGAAAAGACACCATATGAGATATGGAATGGAAGGCGTCCTGGATTGTCTTTTCTTAAGATTTGGGGTTGTGAAGTTTATGTAAAACGTTTACTGTCTGATAAGCTCAACCCCAAATCAGATAAATGCTTCTTTGTGGGCTAGCCTAAGGAAACAAAAGGATATTACTTCTATAATCGAGAAGAAAACAAAGTGTTTGTTGCCCGAAACGGTGTCTTTTTGGAGAAAGAGTTTCTTTCAAAAGGAGTAAGTGGGAGCACAGTGCAACTTGAAGAAATTCGGGAACCACTGGAAATTATTTCAACACCCACTGAAGCTCAGCAAGACCTGTAAAACAATGTAGAAAATGATGCAGGACAAGCACCGGTTATACGTAGGTCTGAAAGGGTACGTCACGCACCTGGAAGGTACATGTTCTTTACAATGGAGCAGCGTGAAGTATTATTAATAGATAATGATGAACCTAAGACTTACGAAGAAGCGATGATGAGCCCTGACTCTGAGAAATGGCTTGGAGCCATGAGATCCGAAATTGAATCCATGCATGACAATCGAGTGTGGAACTTGGTTGATCTGCCTGATGGTGTAAAAGCCATTGAGTGCAAATGGGTTTATAAGAAAAAGATTGACATTGATGGTCATGTTTATATCCATAAAGCACGATTAGTTGCAAAAGGTTTCAAGCAAATTCAAGGTGTTGATTATGATGAAACCTTTTTGCCCGTTGTTATGTTAAAGTCAATCAGGATCATCCTAGCTATTGCTGCCTATTTCGATTATGAGATATGGTAGATGGATGTCAAAACGGCTTTCCTAAATGGAAAGCTAAGTGAGGATGTGTATATGGCACAGCCTAAAGGTTTTGTCGATCCAGATAATACTAGGAAAGTATGCAAACTTCATAAATCCATTTATGGGTTGAAGCAAGCTTCTCGGAGTTGGAATCTTCGTTTTGATTTAGTCAAACAGTTTGGTTTCATAAAAAATGAAGAAGAGCTTTGTGTTTATAAAAAGGTAAATGGGAGTGCACTTGTTTTTCTGGTCTTATATGTGGATGACATACTTCTGATCGGAAATGATATTCCTATGCTTGATTATGTGAAGTCCTCATTGAAAAGTAGCTTCTCTATGAAAGACTTAGGTGTGACAGCATATATTTTGGGCATTAAGATCTATCGAGATAGATCTAAAAGGCTAATTGGATTAAGTCAAAGTACATATATTGACAAAGTATTGAATAGATTCAATATGCACGATTCCAAGAAAGGTTTTCTACCTATGTCACATGGCATTAGTCTTAGCAAGAGTCAATGTCCTTCGACATGTGATGAGCAGGACCGAATGAATAAGATTTCATATGCTTCTGTTGTTGGATCTATTATGTATGCCATGCTAGGTACACGCCTAGATGTCTCCTATGCTCTAAGTGTTACGAGCAGATACCAATCAAATCCAGGTGAGTCACTGGACTGCTGTAAAAAACATCCTTAAATACTTGAGGAGGACTAAGGATGTGTTCTTGGTTTATGGAGGTGAGGAAGAGCTCGTTGTTAGTGGCTACACCGTTGCTACCTTCCAAACCGACAAAGATGATTTCAAATCGCAATCTGGTTTTGTATTTTGCCTTAATGGAGGAGCTGTAAGCTGGAAGAGTTCCAAGCAAGAAACTATCGCTGATTCTACAACAGAAGCAGAGTACATTGCTGCTTCGGAAGCTGCTAAAGAAGCTGTTTGGATTAAAAAGTTCGTCTCTGAACTTGGTGTGGATCTCTATTGTGACAATATTGGAGCCATTGCGCAAGCCAAGGAACCAAGGTCTCATCAGAAATCCAAACATATACTCAGGCGTTATCACCTCATCCGAGAAATCGTGAATAGAGGTGATGTGAAGATTTGCAAAGTGTCCACGGATTTGAATGTTGCTGATCCGTTGACAAAGCCTCTCCCGCAACCAAAGCATGAGATGCATACTAGAGCAATAGGTATTAGATACATTTGTGATTGACTCTAGTCCAAGCGGGAGGTTGTTAGTGATATGTCCTAGAGCAAATCACAGAGATGTATTTATCTTTGTTATATTTCTGAACATTTGAATATGTTATTTTTGAATAAATTATCATCATCTTGGTTTGATCAACAAGTATATGACTTGTTCGTGAGACTAAATTTATTTGATGATATTATTCTAATATAGTCCCTGATCCATTATCTTTAAATAGGACATTATTAATTAATGGATCAGCGCATTTATTGATTGATGGTTATGTTTCACGGACCATGGATATAAGATATCAAATCAATAATGTGGACATATATTTGAGAATATAATGTTGGATAGACCCATTTTAAGACACTGTTTGGATTTGTTATTTAAGTATCACCAGTTGGTCTCAAATAATGTTTATGATTGATCTTTAGACTTGAGACCATTATAGTTTCCTGCATGTGTAGTAGTATATTTTGATACTACCAAACGCTACTTTTAACTAAGTAGTAATAAAGGTAATATTTGGGTATGTTATGAGCTATGCGGAGGAATATGAATGGTTAAGATGGAATTTGCATATCTCATATAATGAGAGATATCTCTGGGCCCCTCGATATAGATGAATTGAGAAGTGCATGGCCATGCCGTTTGTGGTTGAATGTCAACTACGGGAAGATCAATTTACTATGAGATCGAGAAAGGATTGAACTATGCAAGGGTGGCACATTTCCTACCTTGGGTTTAATCTGGTATCGTATGGCAAGAGGATCAACATGAAGACATTATATAGGTTTACTGATTATGATCTTTGTGTGTATTTGGATAGTCGTTATGTCCTGCTAAGGGTCACTATCGACTTACAATTCGGGTAAGTGTCCCCGGGTCGTGACTAAATATACATAAACCTACAGGGTCACACACTTAACGGGTTAAAATAATGCAATTCGGATTAAGTCTATTTTGGGTTTCCATATCAGATTTGGAGACTTAATGTTAGACTCTTTATGTATTTGAATTGGGTTTAGACTCCTTATCCATTTGGATTGGGTTTGGTATAGGTTTCCGTATCAGATTCGGAGACTTAATATTAGACTCCTTATGCATTCGGATTGGGTTTGTTATGGGTTTTCGTATCAGATCCGGATTGGGTCTATTATAGAATATACGTATCGGATACGAATTCGAATAAGATTTGAATCTCATCAAGAAACCTAATTTGTTATAATTTCTTCTGCATGGGCAGTTTGAATTAGATTCGTATCACATCAGGAAACCTAATCTGTTACGATTTCTTCTACATGGCCCTATATATAGAGATGTATGATGGGCTTTGAGAATCATCACAAAAACCATAGCT
Organism: Pharus latifolius; assembly: GCA_019359835.1. Taxonomy (NCBI): domain Eukaryota; kingdom Viridiplantae; phylum Streptophyta; class Magnoliopsida; order Poales; family Poaceae; genus Pharus; species Pharus latifolius. The sequence goes on from CM033325.1 coordinate 40,265,079, forward strand.
GCCATCTCTTTTGATAGCCCATAAACCCTTGTTGTACGCGTTGGTGCTAGCACACCATCGTACGACGTTCCATCCTGGTACGTGTGGATACTGGTAGAGGCGTTGCTGCAATTGCTGCGCTGATTAGAACGATCCGTAAACGGTCGTTGTCATCTACATCTGCTGATCAGGACGATCCGCAAACGGTTGCTATGAACATTCGATCGCTGCATCAAATCTGCTTCCGCTACTGGTAACAATCTAATCTATGATCTATTATTTGCAGTTTTCAAGTAAAAATTTATGAAATTCTATTAGTATAGTTTACTCGATTTCCTACAACTTACTCTTTATTTTATGATGATGCCATGATGTCTTGTGTTGGCTTCAGCATATCGACGTACTTTTGTCTATTTGTTAGATCACAGACTTAACCAAATTCTTGACTATAGTCCTACGTGTCTAATTTTTTTTGTTTCTTTCATGCTTCGTTTGCTGCAATTTGTTGCTTCCATTTCTTGACGCCATTAATGTCTTTTTATGTTCATCCGCGCCCTGATCTGCGCTTTGTAAGGTTTTGTCGACTTGATGCTCTATTTGTTTAGTTTCTTGTCGATTTTGTTTCTTGTTGGGCCTTGACATTTGTTATGCTTCTGATGCAATTGTGGTGCCTGCTGCTGTTCGTTGTGTCTATCAACTTCTTCGTGTGCCGCCACACCAGGTATCATGTTCTTCTTATGATTGTATTTGCTTTGTCATCTATATGCTTTAAAGATGCTCATTATGCTGCATTTGAATCAAATGTTTTGTATCTACGTATGCGATTGTTGCTGTCTTCTTTTTTCTTCGTGTATCACTTATATTGTTAGCGCTTTTGAATTATTCACTGTAATGCTGTTAGTCTACTTTTCTGTCTCTATATAAGCGGTTGTTTTTCATCAATTCTGTCCTATATGCACTTCTTGCAGTGCTATATGCTTTCACCTTACAGTTAAAACTGTTTGTTTGTATCGCCGTCTTATTTATTTATACTATATTGTATATCTTTATTGTTCCTCATTTATTAGAATATTCTGCGTGGTTTTCTATTATTATATCCAAGTAATTTTTTTTTGTAATGACAGGGAGTTTTTTGTGGCTCCTTTGTTGTATGCACTTTTTGCAATGATATATCTGCACCTTATAGTTTAAACTATTTGTTTATATCATTGTCTTATTCCTTTATGCTTTCCTATATATGTTTATTGTTCCTCATTATTATATTCAGCTTGATTTTTTTTATTGATGCATCAAGAAAATTGCAAAGTTATTAAAAGAATTTCTCAACAGCAACCTAGATCGACGATATAGGCGATATTCCTTTGTTGCTGTCTTATTATATTCAGCCCTTTCCTATTTATGTTTATTGTTTCTCATCTATTATTATATTTAGGCTGCCTTCTTCTTTACCGAGACGACAACAATATCGCAAAAATATCTCTGACGTTGTGCTGTATTATTCTTTAGTCCAATTACATCGATTCCATCTTACATTATTTTTGTTTGTCTGTTTCTTAGACCGCTGCTTCACTATTTGTAAAATTTTATGGATTTATTTATTATTTTTCATGTTGTCTTTTGTTGTGTGCCCAATTTTATCACGCCCTCTCCATGTGCTTTTCATGCACACTCTATGCGTTTATATATGTGTCTGTGTGCGCATGTGTCTCCGCTTTCACCTATGTATTGCGTTTTTGTCTGCCTGCACATTTTTGCTCAAATATATTTATATAACGTTTTTGCATATATATATATATATATATATATATATATATATATATATATATATGTGTGTGTGTGTGTGTGTGTCTCATCTCTTTGCACTATCTATTGCCTGCTACTAGGTTTCTGCTTAATTACATTGATGCCAATTGATAAGTACTTAATTGATAGTATTTTTTATCCTAGTTTTGTTAATGAAAACGTGTTGAAAACATGGTTATTCTTTCAACGCGACATTTTATGTAAGTTTTTTTTATCATTTTTACAATCCGTTTTCACGTTTATGTTCATTATGTTTTAGGGATCATGCCAACAAAATTTGGGAGTGTCCCGAGTTCATTTGGACAAGTTTCGACGAAAAACACGAAAATCAGACGAAAAAGGACCCTGGTCGAGCCCAGCATGACCACGGGCACAACCTGTGCACAGCCCAAAGCACGACCCATGCCGCCGATCGTGCCTGGCTCGGGTCCCTGATGGATTTTGGTCGATTGGAGTTCACCACGACCACGATCAGGCTTTGGTCGTTTGACCCTGGTTGAACCTAGCACGATCGCAGGCACGACCCATGCTCGGCTCAGAGCACGACCCGTGTGCTATTGATTGTGCTCGGCTCGAGTTCGAGGGTTGTTGTCATCAATTTTGGTTGTTTTAGCTCCAATTTATCTGTTTCTCGCGCCGTTTAAAGTTGAATTCCGTTGCCTGCACGTCAAGAGTTGTATTTGGACACGTTAACCTATTGTATTATAAATAGAGAAGTTTTTGGCTCGAGCCCCTTTCTCTATTTTTATTTTAGTTTCTGTGTTGTAAATCGGTAAGGACAGCATACTTAATTCTTTGATGCAATCAAGCAAGTTTTCTTTTATTTCTTATTATTTCTATATTTTTATGGATTTTTGCGAGTAATTCACTTCTAGGGTTAGGGATGACCTAATACAAAAAGTGTAATTTCTCGGTCTCAATCTTAAGTTTTGAGGTTAGTTTCTTACGTTTTCTTCTTGTAAACCCTAAATTCTCGTTCTGACAACAAACATAATAGTTGAGCTTTTAGAAGAATTTAGGGAAGTTCTTAAGTGCTTTGTGTCTTGACACAGGATCCTAAATAGGGGATGTTCTCGTCAAATTTAATTGTGGAAGCAATCTTCTGACTATTGTACCAGTGACTGTACTAGCAACTTAATCTGTCTTAGAAAATAATTAAAACTAACTTACAATTCTCAGTCCTTGGATAAAATTACTCCTGATAGTTATGAAATTTCTGAAACCATAGGTTTTCTTTTCCGTTCTTTAAACCCTAGTTTTCATATTTTCTCTTTACTGTTTTAAACCATAAATTGATATATTTAGTAGTAGATTTAGTAGTAAACAAACAACCCCCCTCAAATCGTTCAGACTTAATTGGTAACCTGTTAACCTAAAGACGAACACACTTGCTCCTCGTGAAATTCGATCCTTAAGAGTTCAATGTTCAACTGTTCGCTTGCGGTTATCACTCAATCGCGCCCCTTCGAGTGCGATCACCAATTGTGCTTTTTTAATTTCCTACCAGCCCATTCATGTCATTTGGAATTTTTTTTTCAAATAACAAAAAAAAAACAAATTCGAAAAATAACCCGGACCTTTTAAATTTTGCAGAAATGGCCCTCTGTTGCAAATCTGGACGCGCGACTAATCTTCAGTCGCTATCCGGGCTAGCGACTGAAGACGTGGCATGGCACAACACCCCGCTAGCCCAAGTGCCGTACCACGCCAGCTTTCAGTTGCTAGCCCGGCTAGCGACTGAAACCCTACACCCCCGGAACAATTAGAATTGAGAAAATTTTGTCGTGTGGTCGCGATCGAAGGACTTGTGATGATTTCGCTTGGGAATTAGGACTTGTTTGCAAATCTTAAGATTGGGAGGGCTGATTTGAGATCAAATTTCACACACAAGTGTAACTTTATTCCAGGAGCTTATTCAGCAGGAGTTTCGATGAAATTCGACAAGATTCGATGATTTTGGGATAATTCGAAAACATGGTACTTTATGGTAATTAGGGTAATTAGAGTTTCAGAAAATGGCGAGACTTGAAACTGAGGCCTCGGATGAGATTTTGAAAATCTTACAGAGGGGAAACTTGCTCAGAATAGTGAATGGGAGATACTCCTTGAATTAGATCAAAGTTTGGAGATGAGATGTGGGTTTTAGCCTTTTTAGGGTCCGCGAAAAATCTGAAAAAGGTATAAGCCGCGAAAATTTTGGGCTGATTTGCGAAAAGGGGCAAAACGACAAAGTTTTGGCATCGGTACCATACAAGTGCATACTAATTTCGCATTTATACCGTGCTTTTGATACCTAGTTTTGTCTCGTTGGTTCGACGCATTTGTACGAAACCAGACGTCTCCGCGCAAAAGATGATAGGTGCAAAAGCCGAAAAGACTAATCATACGAAAACTGAAAAGATGAATAGGTAAAGGCTGAAAAGCAGAAATGCAGAGTCATACAAAAGTAGAACAGTAGAAAAGTGTGACAGAAAATCCCAAAAAGTTGGAAACCTAACAAAAATGTACGACAAAACTGAACAGTCCGAGAAAAGCCTACATCGGACTACTGCCCCCTCATGCCCCTCTGTGGGTGGGGGGCTGATATTCCGATGGTGTGTACCGAGAGGGGGGCTGACGATCCCTGACGCGCCGCCTCCTCGCTAGTGGTGTCTGCGCAGATGGCGGAGACTGGGAAGGCTGTGTCGGCTGTGTAGGCGGCGGAGCATCAGCAAGGAAGCTTGGAAGCAGATGTGTCGGCTGCGTAGGATATTGCTGTGTCTGGTCGAGAGGCTGGTGCCATGGAGGAGTATCGAGCTATTCATCCGAAGAGCTATCAGCAGGCATGAAACCCGTGTACGGTGGTGGAGGGCGCGACGACGACGGACGGTCTGCTAGTGGCACATGCGGCGAAGGACCCAGTGCCGACGGTGATGGTGGGGGAATCACGGTCAAGTGAGGTGGCAGCAGCACTCTGAAACCGACCAGAATCTGATCGACCTGCCGCTCTACCTCTGAACAATATGCATACACATCGTGGCTGGGCATGGTGGGTCCGAGGCGGGACCTGACCATCATGTCCCGTGCACCAGCAGAGATGCCGCCGAGGATGTCTAGCTGTGCACACGAATTAATGCAATTATAGAACGACAATCCATGTGAAAGTAAGGTTGCAAAGAGCTAAGGAACTCACAGAAGAGTAGATTCGCCCAGTTAGGCGTCGGTCGTAGCGGTCGTCGATGGTGGCGGGAGGGATGGGCTCATCAGGCACGGCTGGTGGACCGCCCGCCAATCGGTAGATCGTGCGAGGTCGGTACCAGGACAGATAGGAAAAATGGATGTCGTGGCTGTACGGCCTGTGCTCCTCGACCATGCGTGTGTGGGCCCAATCCATCCACTCCTGCACATAGGGCTGCTGCCGATGAACGAAATCGTCCCTCACTCGACCCTTCCTGGATTGCCTGTGGACAAAGCAATTAGTTAGTGACGGAAATTATGTATAAAATAACATGTGAATGTAATGCATATTTGACGTACTCGTGGATATGGTGCGGGATCTGTCGAGGAGGCGGCACGGGGATAAGCTGGTGCAGGCCGAACTGGCGCATAACTCGCTCAGGCGAGTAACCCTCAATCATGTGTGAGAAGACGAGCAGAACCTGGGTGCGCCAGTACACAGCATCCTGTGTACAAAGAGAAGAAAGGCCGACTGGAGCGACAGATTGGAGGTTCACGGTCGTCCACGGATCCTAGATGATGCTATCGTCGAGAAGCAGATCGAAGCCCGTGGCGTACGAAGGATAACAGAGGTGCGCCTGATCTGTGGCCCACCTCAAACTCAGCCTAGCCCACCTCCATCCCATCACGGGGCCGTCTCTCGCATCCCCGGCTAACGCGAACTGATCCCGCGGAACCAGCGGTCGACCGATGGGGAAATGCTCATACGACCACATCTGCAAGAGGATGGCGCACCCAGTGAAAAGAGAGCTGACCTGGTCTCTGCTCGTGGTGTCGCACAATCCCCTGTAGGTGTGGTAGAGCATAGAGGATCCAAAACTGAACCGCGGCACGTGCCCCAGGGCAGAGTCGGCAATACTCTTGGCGAGTTGAACGTACTGTCGCTTGTAGATGTCTCTGTGGGTGCCAGGGAAGAGCAACCACCCAAACAGGTACAGCAAGTACGCCTCAAGATGGTGCCTGAAGACCTCATCTGGAGCGCCCACGGGGAGCACACCATCGCGCACTGCATGAAGGTAACTCTGGGGAACGCCCGTGTCCTACGCAAACCCCCCCGCTGGCCCTACTCCCTCGAAGCGCTGTAGGAAATCTAGGCACCATGCAGCTCTCTCGGTGGCCGCTAGGACATATATCTCCCCGCGGATAGGCAGGTCAAGCAGCATGCTGACGTCCTGCAGCGTGATAGTGAGCTCGCCAAAACTGAAGTGGAACGTGTGCGTCTCGGGCCTCCACCGATCCACAAGCGTAGTAATGAGGGCTCGGTCGAAAGGGAATCGCCTCGCCCGATCTACCATGCGAGCAAACGGCAACAGTCCGACCTCGAGCAAATAAGGCGCGAACCGCTCATCTAGAGGCCACATCTCACGCAGTGTCCTCATGAGCAGAGCTGGGAGAACGGTGCCCTGTAGAAGGCGTCGAGCACGGTGACACTCCTGATGGTGCTGTGCAATCAGCTCGGGAAGTTGATGGTCGTCCGCCATACCTGCAGTTGTCACATATTGGTTGAGAAGTTGAATCACTCAGTACATAAACAAACATTTAGTACTACTTACGAAAATTCACGGGAAAGCATTAGGGAAATGAAGTACAACTGATATAGGGAAATTCAGTACAACTCACGACAAAACATTCAGTAGTTCAAACATTACAACATTACAGTTTTATTTAGGAAAATTAAGTACAACTTATACAGGGAAGTTGTATTGCTTTAGTTTTGCGACGAAGTCGATGCACCTGCCACCCACGAGCATCAATTTCTTGTGTGACCAGGCTGCCTGCAAGCGCTGCATCTACGTAGGTCATCTTCACGCTCCGTTGCATCCATATCGTTATTTATCCTCCTGGATCGACATCGGCCGACATGGCCTACGAGGAGCCTCTTGTCTGGGATCCACGTGATGGCATCTTCCGGGGACAGTTGTCGATAGCTTTCCCTCGCCGCAAACCAATTGAAGACACCATCCTAGGTTTTCCACAGGTACTGCAGAGTATAATAGGTTGAGATGTACTGCGCCAGATCGATCCCAAGAACAGAGCAGACAACGATGACATGCGAGCAAGGAATGTGCAGCAGTTGAGGCTTGTTGCATGTGCATTGGGCATCTGCATTTGAAACTTGACATTCGTGGACCCGACCAGCCCGCAATGTGCCACGGACATGTTTGTGCCTTAGCTGAACCTCGTACTTCCCGTGCAAGCGACTCAGCACTGTGACATCATGTGTCAACGACTTTCCTTTCCGAAATTCGAGGTAATCATTAATCTTTTTGGGCAAGTGTACTAAGGGGTCATGTGCAAGGCTTGATGCCGCCAAACTCCTACTGTCGTAGTACGCTACAGTGCGATAGAATGTCATCTCAACTATTGCAGTGAGTGGTAAGCATTGCACACCTTTCAGGACGAAGTTGTACACCTCGGCCAGATTTGTCGTCATGATTCCGTACCGAGCCCCACCTGTGTCATGAAGCAATGCCCACTTCTCCATTGGTTTGGGCTGAATCCACTGACTGAAACTGAGACGACCCCGGCGGCTTCCCGCGCCGGTATCGCCGCGATCTTCTGCAACGCCTGCCTGTTGCAATTCCGCCAACGTACCTTCCTCCAGTGACTTCCATATTTGTGAGAACTTTGACTCTTGGTTCTGTTTGGCAAGCCGTTTGAACACGAGTATCAGGCGCTTGCTCTTGAAACAACTGTGAAAATTCGCGCCAAGATGCCGAGAGCACCAACGACTCTGCAAGTCATCCCAACTCAGCGATGGATCCACTCCAGATTGCATGTACTCTATCGCACTCAACATTCCTCCATTTCGATCATGAATCAAGCACACGCGCTCCTGGTCTTTCACGACCTCATTCTTCAATGTGCCCAAGAACCACAGCCAACTGCTATAGTTCTCCCCCTCGACCACGGCATATGCTATGGGAGAAGCTGGTCATTGGCATCAACAGCTACGGCAGTCAGCAGAGTTCCCTGGTATTTTCCAATCAAAAATGTTCCGTCAATGCAAAGCACGGATCTCATGTACCTGAACAATGCAACGCACTATTGGAATATCCAGAAAAATCTCCGCGGTACTATGCACCCTGGAATCACAAAACCCTCGGAGCCGATTGCCGGCGTATCAACAATTGCGGTGATTGTGCCTAGATTTGCTTCGCATATGCGCTGCAACAGCCTCGGTACGAAGTTGTATGCCTCAACATATGTACCAAAAAGCTCCTCCAGCGTCTTCTGTTTAGCCCTCCATGCCTTCGCGTTCTTGATATTATAACCGTACTTCTCCGCGACATGTGCAATTATCACTTTCGGTGTCATTGCCGTATTTTCCTTCACTACTGACAGTATCAGACTGGCAACAAAACTGGAAGTGATATTTCTATGATGCTGCACCATGCCCTCAGCCAGATATCCGTGGTCTTCGACTCTGGTCACCCGAAAGAATGGGTCATCTTGTGGTCGAGTGACACGTACGTACCATAGACAATTCTGGACTAAGCACCTCACAGTCCACAGGCTCGGATTTGATTTGACCACCTGGAATGGCCTATTTAGTGAAACAGCCCACGCAGTTATGGCTTTTTTTGCGTCCTTTTTACTCCGAAACAACTGTCCAAGCTGGACGGTTGATTCATTATAGGACCATCGCGAACTCAGCTCATCACGAACCACCACGCTAATCAAAGATGATGGATCAGTCCACTCACTTATAGGATTCTGCTGTTCCGTGGGTTCATCAGGAGATTCATACATTTCTGACGGATCAGTATACTCCTCCTCATTAAAATTCTTCTCCAATTCTTGCAATTCTTCAGCTGCATCTACTTGATGGCCACCAAATGGAGAACGGCAACAGTTTGCAAAGGTACACTGCCAGTTGCACTGGCATTGGTACTGCCACCTGCACCGCCACCGCCATCGTGACCTCCGGTACAGATATTAGTGCTGCTCTTTTCTCTTCCTATTGAATGGCTGCCCTCCGAACTATGTGCTAAGATTTCAATATACAGTATGATGATTCCGGCACCATAGCCTGGATTTGTCACAAATCATCGAAACGAACCCCATGATTTGTCACCTTTCAGTCTCTTCAGCACCCATTTGTTTCCCTCCGGAACCATGCCTTCGACCCTGAGATTATCCGTCGCAGCATTGAGTTGTAACAGGTCGACTAACCAAATCTCCAAATCATTGAAAGACATTGACTGTGGTTGTCTCATTTGACCGTAAACATGCATACAACCACCAAGATCATCACCGTTTACTCCATTACGGATTATACCAGCTCCATAATAAACGCAAACCATACTGGGTTGCTCCATAGCCTAATCAATTTGTCATTCTGTGTTAGGTTTAAACAGGACAGTGCAACGATGCTCAATAACTGTAGCAGAGTGTATAATTAGAGGACCAACATTGCTCAAAGCACTACAAAAAACATGATTTTTCAAACAACAGAAATTTTCCCCTCTCCCTCTAAACCCATGCGGGAAAGGCCAACATGGTGAGGGCGACAACGGTGATGACTACGGCAACGAGGCCGCGATCCCTAACCCTAATCCTAACTGATTGACAACCCTACCCCTGACCCTAACAAAAAAACCAACCCTTAACTCTAACCCTAACTCAAAACTAACTGAAAATTAACCCTAACCCTAACCCTAACTAAAAGACAACCCTAACCCTAACCCTAACCCTCAATCTATATATTATCAATCATTTTAATATACCTACTAATAAACGTTTACATCTACATATTAGCAAATATTTTAATCTACGTGCATACTAATAAAATTCAAATTTGAAAAATATCACATTTTTTAGTCCATCACATACTAATAAAGTATAGGTTCCGCAAATTTTTAAATCTACAAACATACACTAATATGCAGGTTCTTTAAATTTTTTAGTCCATTACATTCACGTATTTACCATCCGTATAAAAATATAATCTAAATCATATCTAAATATACGAGTTAATGAAAATATACCTCAGTGAACAGATTTGAGGAACCTTCAAAAAAAAAATTTCTTCTCCTCTTCCTTCTCTTCTCTTCTTCCTTCTCTTCTCCTCCTTTCTGTCTGCTAATTTCTGAATTTTTGAAAAAATGAAATGGCCATACTGTGTGAAAGCGACGCACGGTGTTTAAATACCGTTTCAGTCGCTATTGGGCTACACGATTTTTGCCTATAACCCTAAAAAAATAGCCCCTTTCCCTCTAAACCCATGCGGGAAAGGCCAAGACGGTGAGGACGACAGCGGTGATGACTACGGCAACAAGAAAAATAACCCTAACTGAAAACTAACCCTACCCCTAACCCTAACAAAAAAACCAACCCTTAACCTTAACCCTAACCCTAACTGAAAACTAACCCTAACCCTAACCCTGAATAAAAGAAAACCCTAACCCTAACCTTAACTAAAAGAAATTTTCAAACTACATATTAACAATCATTTTAATATTCGTACTAACAAACGTTTACATCTACATATTAACAAATTTTTTAATCTACGTGCATACTAATAAAATTCAAATTTAAAAAACATCACATTTTTTAGTGGTTCTTCAAATTTTTTAATCTGCGAACATACACTAAGATTCTTTCAATTTTTTAGTTCATCACATTCATGCATTTACCATCCGTATAAAAATATAATCTAAATCATATCTAAATACTACGAGTTAAAGATCTAATTAATCTAAATATACGAGTTAATAAAAATATACCTCAATGAACAAATTTGAAGAACCTCCAAAAACAGTTTTCCTCCTCCTCCTCTTTCCCTCCTCTTTCTTCTCTTCTTCTCTTCCCTCTCTCTCTAAACAAACTGAATATTTTTTGGAATTTCGAAAAAATGAAAAGGCCCGTACAGTGAAAGCGACCGGGGAAGGTTAAAAAGCCGTTTAAGTCGCTAGCCGGGCTAGCGACTGAAAGCTGGTGTGGCACGGCACCTGGGCCAGTGGGGCGTTGGGCCGTGCCACATTTTCAGTCGCTAGCCCGGCTAGCGACTGAAGATTAGTCGTGCGCCCAGTTTCGCGACAGAGGGCCATTTTTGTAAAATTTAAAAGGTCCGGGTTATTTTTTGAATTTGTTTTTTTTTTTGGGTTATTTGAAAAAAATTCTGTCATTTGCACATGCTAAACATTTTATTCTGTTATCATGACAATTGTGCCTTGCTATAATGCTACTGTTTTTTTAGTTTCTTTTTAGACCTTCTTCAATGAATTGCTTCATCCATTTTCCCCAGCCGATTTGTTCTTGTCACTCACTCATAGTGTTGTGTATAATAATGATTCGCCATTTAACTACCTCTTTCGTGCGGGTCTCGTCTGTCTTGCCTTGTGTCGTGTGAAGACACTTTACCCTCTGCTTGTATATGGATGCTGCATTGCCTCCTGCCTTTCGTAGGTAGCGGCGCCGATGCAATAATGATCCTACTGTTGTATTCCCCCGTCCAAACGCAGTGGCCTCTGCGTTAGTGTGTTTACACCGTAGGTATGCTATGCATGATCATATGCATGCAAGTATTATCTTATCTTCTGTATATGAGCAGCTTTTGCTGTTTTGACTTGTTGTGCTACATTAGAATCTCCCTTTTTTCTTTGTTATCTTCTTTTGTACTCATTAAATAGGCAATGCAGCATCAAGTTTGAATACTTGTTTACTGAATGTACTGAATGTAAGCATTTTTTTTAATCTGTGATATCCCAGCATTTCAGTTTGTGATGATTGTGTATTTACACAACTTGTTTAGAAATAACACCTTACAAAATTGAATGTAAACAATTTCAGTGTTGTTACTGAATGTAGCTATTTTGAGAGAAAAATAAAGGTTAAACCTGAGAGAAAACTTTTAACAGTAGTTTGTTTGTACTTGTCAGTTTGCTCTATAGGCTGAGGATCTTTGAATAATGCATATGCTGCCATGGTGTGTGGAAGCTTTATCAAACTTTGATGTTTCTTTTTGCACCCATTGAATGTACTGAAATGTGATATCCCATCATTTCAGTATTCAATTTCGGTTTAGAAATAACACCTTACAAAACCGATGGCTGCAAGTTATAAGTTTTCCAATTATCTTTTGATAGTACCCATTATAGAGGGGTAGATTCTTGTTCGGTGTAGATTCTTATTGATGTAGTTTCCTTCATGTTGGGGGAATCCCCAGTGGACCCATGAAGTCACAAGGAGTCCCCGGTGAGACCCAGAGAGGCACCGGGCCCCCGGTGAGATCCGGAGGGTCACCAGGCACCCGGTGAGATCCGGAGGGTCTCCGGAAACCCGGTGAGACCCGGTGAAACCCGGAGAGTCACCGGGCACCCAGTGAGATCCGGAGGGTCTCCGGAACCCCGGTGAGACTCGGTGAGACCCATAGGGTCTCTGGAAGCCCGGTGAGACCCGGAGGGTCACCGGGCGCCCGGTGAGATCTGGAGGGTCTCTGGAACCCCGGTGAGACCCGGTGAGGCCCGGAGAGCCTCCGGCCTCATGAAGCGCTGTTGCTGACCGTGGGGCCTCTAGGAAGCCCGTGGCGCCACGTGTCGAGCATCCAGGCCGTCCATCAAGCCAAAGGACGTCTTCGCCCTTCCATCCGACGGTCGCAGCGAGGGCATTTTTGTCTTTTGTATTTCTTGGGGGCTATATATACCCCTCTTGTACCCTTTTTCAGGGATTCGAATTCATTTATACTAACGCAATATCCGGCTCTCTTGGAGACCTCTCCCCGAGAGCACACCTCCCCAGCGGACTCGCATCCGGAGAGAGCCAACAGGACTAGGGCCCCCACTGGGACCCCAACCTGTATAAACCTCTGTGTCACTTTTTGTGTTGCCCGGCGGGAGAAGACCAGTAACTCGGTCTGCTCGCGCCACTGTACTCGTGCTGCGCACGTCCGAACCTGCCGGGGTATCCGTAATACCACGACAGTTGGCGCCGACCGTGGGGACTATCGCGACGAATCGCCATGGCTCCCGCAACAACCAGAGCTCAAGCCCTCTCATCTCCTGAGGGTGCTGGTCCTAGCAACCCGGCTCCACCTCAGCGAGACGAGAGCTCCGCAGCCCTGCCACCCGGGGGCGTACGGGGGGAGGACCCGCTTCCTCCACCCGCGGCCTCCGGCCGAGGGGTCCCCGTTTCCGACCCAGCGACCACAACCGAGCTTCCGGGGCCTAGTGCGCCCCAACTCTCCGTTCCGGTCTCCGGAGATTCTATGCTGGGGGCTTTGATCCAGGGCCAGCTTCGTACCCAACACACCCTGGAGGAGCTGCTGCGCGTCCTAGCGCGGCCCCCGGCTCCCGTCTACCCGCCTCCGTATCCGTTTATGGGGGCACCACCCCAATTCTTCATGGGGCACCCTGCCTTTCCCGGGCCGGGGATGTTCCCCGTTCCCGGAGGCGCGCCCGGGCCGTATCCGATCCCGGGGACACTTCCTGCGCCGGGGAGTCAACTCGTCTCTGAGCCCTCCCCTGCCCCTGGGAGTCGCCCGGCCCCGGGTCCAGAACCCCCCCGAGCGGCTACTGCCGCGTCGGGGACAACCCCGGCGCCCGAGCCCGGCAGCCTCCGCGGGCCGACGCCCGGGATCGGTGCAACGCCCGCCCCTGCGGACGCCCCGGGGACTCGAACTGCGACCGCTCCCGCCGCCGTACCGATTGCGGACCTGGCACGTGGCCCGGTTCGCGCGCCGGCAGCATCCACTGGGACGGTGGCAAATGCGCATCAGCTCCCTCCCCCTACGGGGCCACCCTCGCGGGCGCCCCCTACGGATCAGACCCGCTTCACAAGGGAGGAGGTCGAGCGAATGCGTACCGCCAAGTCCGGAGAAACCACCTCCGGCCATCGGTCAGGACTCCCCCGAACCCGCGGGCGCGCGGAGACACACTCCCTAATCGCTCGGGGGAAGAGACCGTTCAAGGAAGCTGCCACCATTCCTGCGGAATACCTCGACGCCCAAGAGGTCAGCTCAACCAATCCGGAGGAAAAGAGATGACACCGTCACATCGGCGGACCGCTGCCACCCCTCCCAGACTCCGACAATGAGCACGCGTCCTCGGCAAGAGAAGACGGCGACCGTGGATCCCCCAAGGAAGTTGAGGGGACCAACCAACCGCTATGCAGTCATCTCCGCTGCATACACTGGCCGCGGCCTTACCGCCCGCCGCACATCGAGCATTACAACGGTGAGGCCGATCCTTACGAGTTTGGGCAGGTGTACTCCACGGCCATCTCGGCGGCCGGGGGGGGACGAGACGGTGCAATGCAATGTCTTCCCCCTCTACCTCACGGGCATCGCACGCTCATGGTTCTACAACCTGAAAGCTGGATCCATCAAGTCCTTCGTACAGCTGAAGCGCGAATTTTGCGCGAACTTCCAAGGCAACTATGTGCGGCCCTTAGACTCGTCCCAGCTCTACACCGTCCGGCAGAGGACGGGGGAGACTATCCGCAGCTTCTTTAAGCGCTTCGCTCAGGTGAAGAGCAAAGTGACGCATGTCCCTGACTCCACGGTCATCGAAGCATGCAAGAGCCGGATACTCCCCGGGGAGCTCCACCAGAGGCTCTCTCGGAGCTGCCCCACCTCCGCCGACGAACTCTTCACCGTACTTGAGAAGTACGCCCGTGCGGAGGAGGACGATCTTTGGAAGAAGAACTAGGTGGCTCCTGCCCCCGCCGACCGGGAGGCCAGGGACCCCTCCAGCAAACGTCCCCGAAGAAGTAATCGTCGCGAGCCACGGCCTCGGGACGCTTTCGTCCTCGAGGGCGGAGGCGGCTCACGCGACAGCGCCAAAGGCAGTCGTGCCCCTCCTAAGTCAAGGGGCTACAGGGGAGGGCAATCCTCCCGCGGGCGCGAGAGCCGCCCCAAGGAGAGCAAGGAGGGCACAGCCAATGTGTGGTGCACCTTCCACAAATCGAGTACCCACGCTACTCGAGAATGTAATCAGCTTCTACAGCACTTCGCGGCTTTTCTCGACTAGCGCGGCCAGGGGGGAGGGGGCCCTGCCTCCTTGCCTCCCTCGGCGCCTCTGCCAGCGCTCCCCGCTCCTACGGCGAGCAGCGGAGACAAACGCAAGAAATGGGCTCGGCCCAGGAGCTCCCCTTTCAAACCTCCCAAAGACGTATAAACGTCATCACCGGGGGATCTGCCTCGAGACGGGACTCCAAGCGCCAGCGCAAGGAGTACGCACGGGAGGTGAAGGTGGTGGGGGTGCTGCACACGTCTCCGCCACCGAAATGGTCAGACGTCCCCCTCACCTTCACAGCGGAAGACGCGCGCGGGGTTCGCTTCCCGCACGACGACGCGCTCATCGTCTCGGCTACAGTCTACAACTTCCAACTGGCACGCATCCTCGTCGACGGTGGAAGCTCCGCCGATGTCTTATACCTGAAGGCGTTCAGGGAGATGCAAGTCGACGAGAAGCTGCTGCAGCCCGCACTCGGGCCGTTACAAGGCTTCGTTCTCGGGAAGACCATCCACCCGGTGGGGAAGGTCGATTTACCAATGACCTTCGGCACCCCGGAAAACTACCGGACGGATATGGTCCGGTTCGATGTGGTGGACCTCCCCTCTTCATACAATGCTATTATGGGGAGGACCACGATCAACCATCTGGGGGCGGCGATTCACCAGAATTATCTCTGCGTGAAAATCCCTGGGCCTCACGGTGCGATCACCGTTCGAGGCGACCAGAACGTGGCCCGCGCTCTCTACAAGCACGCCACCGCCGCCGTCGGAAATATCAACGTGATCAAGACCCCGGGGGGAGCGCCCCCCCCGAACCTCATGCTGCCCCAGTCGTCCCCTCCGGGAGGCCACTCCCGAGGCCGCGCCCCGAGGGAGACCTTCGGAAGGTCCAACTGTCCGCGGGAGATGAAGAGAGAACCGTCAGGATCGGAGCAGACCTCACCGACGAACACGCCGAGCAGCTCGCGGTTTTCCTTCGTGAAAACTCAGATGTTTTCGCGTGGGAACCCTCGGACATGTAGGGCGTCACCCGGGACATTGTAACATCCTGAGTTTTGGGGTGAAAAGTTTCTTTCTTAAAAGTCATGCATGCATATGTCTCTTCTAGATCAACTAAATCAGCCTTAGCTTTATTCTGTTCTAGCCCTAAATCTCCAAAATCTATCCTGTGATCCCAAGTCAAGATCTGACTTGCCAGATTTAATCTATCAGTTATCCTAAACCTAAAAGCCTTCAGAACCCAGATTCAATTCTATCCCTAACTTCCAGAATTATCAACTCTTTTCTGTTTTCGAAAACAGAATATCTGTTATTACCTTTTACCCTAAGTTTCAGGAATTCAGATTTAATCAAAATCTTAGCCAAGTTCAGACCAGATTATTCCTGGATTATGATCAAGGGTATGCCAATACCTTAATCCAAAAAGTTGGCAGCCAGATTTCACCATCTGAACCTTTTTCGCAAATCAGTCCAAGAGTATCGCAGATCAGTCCTTTTTCCAGTTTTTCTCAAAGCCAGAAAAGGCAAAATGTTGCAAATCATCTCTAAATTCAAATCTGATTCAGGGAACACCTCCCAAATGCTTTTCAACACAAATTCTTCTTTTATGAGTATTTCAAAATCAAACCCTAAATCCCAGAATTCGAGATCAATAAGATTCAGACTTATTTTACCCTAATCTACTCTGTTTTCAGTTCATATCAAAAATCATCCGAACATCCCAAATTTTATCTTCAATATGTGCCAAATCATCTGTTGAATCAAGTTTGCCAAATCAGCAGAATCAAAATTTGATCAAACCTTCCAAATCTCCAGAATTACAGATCAGTCCAAATCAAGAATTTGAAATTTGCAAACAAGTCCAGATTCGACCAGGACAGCAGCTGCTGTGCACGACCAGAGATCGCCGTGCATTTGCGCCGCGCTTGCTCGCCGCCGGCCACGCCTCGCCTGCGCCTGATCTCATACTCACTTGAGTTTGCATGTGCACACGCGTCTGTGTACTAGCCATCGTCGTGGTAGCGTCGTTGAACAACCTTGCTCCCGTGTGCGATCGTCGTCAGCAACTCCTCGCCACGTTTCTTGCTTTGCTAGCCGTTGTCGCCACTGTTTTGCACCGCCCGACACCATTGCGTCCCGATGAAGCAACAGTAGCATCAACCGTTCCATCGCCTGTGCGCCATCGCTTCACCGTCACTGTTGCCGCGCCTGCGCCCGGCCAGTCAAGTCCCCGGCGCCAATTTCCTTGCTGCTACCTCCTTGCAAGCTCCGCCTCTGGCCTATAAAAGCAACCCCATACCTTGTAACAGCTTCACTTCATCAGGACTTAGCCAATTTTGCAAATTCTCCCGCTGTCATCGTCTTCTCCGGCGAGTCCAGCAAGAAGCTTCACGGTGGCAGCCTCGACCATAGCATCTCCTGCCAATTTGAAGCTAGCAGTGAGTACCTCTCATCCTCCTGATTGTACTGTTGCATTGAATTGCTCCCCGGTGGACCCTAACGCCGGTGATCGCCGGAATTGCTAATTGCCCTGTTCCGGCAATGCAGGCCAAATTACCCTGAATTAGTCTTTGAATCTGTGAAACAAATTGACCAGTGAGCTCTAATTAGCAAGCCTATGCATCCAGATCTCCAGATTGAGCTTCAATCGAGACTTTCCCCAATTTTGAGCTCCACCAGTCGCCGGCGATCGTCGCCAGGCTTCTCCAGCCATCCTCTGACCAAATTGACTGTCCTAGTAGCTTCCTTATACTCCACAGATACTCCTTGAGCTTGGAATTAAGTTCAAACCTCCTACAGCGAAAACCCCCAAATCCAGAGTTCTTCTCCGGCGCCGATGACCGGAAAGCTTGTTCCAGCCATTTCAACCCTTGAAACTTTGTCTAGTGTGTGTGCTTTGATCTCCTGAACACTTTTGTCTTCTAGCCCGACACCTAGATCGGCCTAGATTGGAAGTTATAGCTTTGCCAAGTTTTTGTCCAGAACTGCTCCAGTGCAGCCAGTTCATCTCTGTTCATCATCAAATTTCTTGCTTTCCAGCCATTTCCTGCCCTAGATCCTGTTAACTTAATTGTTCCTGTTACTCAAGCCTACCTCCCAGACAAAGTGGTGCATCATTTGGAGCTCTAGATCAAAAGATATGGCAAGCCCTAGTTTCTGGCCATGTCAAGATCAATGCCAGGCTATGTCAGTCAGTGGCATTAGCCCTTTTCACCTCCTTCTAGATGTGCATTTTGAGCATAACTTTGTCCCTTAGATTCCTGAGGTTGTGATCAGCAATTTCTTCTTCTATCACAGCTTGATTTGAGCCCTTGAACTACAGTTTATGCTAAAACCCTAGATTTTGGCATTGTCAGCCCTATGCCAGAGCATGTCAGCCAGTGGCATTAGCTCTTTTCACCTCTTTTCAGTTGTGCAAACTGGAAATAACCTTGTCCCTTAGACTTGTGGAGTTGTGCTCTACATTTTATTCTACTGCCACAAGTTGAGATAACCCCTCTATCATCCATCGACCCTATGTCGATGCCTTGAACCGAATGTCGACCTAAAGACGTTCGCTGTTTTTGAGCGAACCAGTCGCAACCTTGATACCATTCTGATATTTTGAGACATTTGGAACCTTGTAAACCTTCATCAACTAACCTAATCATCTCAGAATCATCAAGACTTCATCTTTGCATTATTGCATATAGTAAAATAGTGTATTGAAAAGATTGTGATTATTGGTTATTTGTTGGCTTGGAGAGCAGATCAAGAGCCCCAGTTCGAGGACTTCACTGTTGACCCGACATCAGCTGCTGTATTTTACGACGCGGAAGACAAGTCATATTCTTGGTCATCTCGAACCTATATTTTAAGAGTTGCTATAACATAACCTTGAATATAGAAAATATTGCATGAGAAAGATTGGAAATGGTTGATTTATGAATTGGCAGTACTGGACTGGTTATCTGTGAAATGTGAAATAAACAAGTTTTGAGCCATGAACTATTATATATATTTATATACTTATATTCATGAAATAAAACCCCTAGCCGTGACCAGGAAATGGTATGGAATGGTGGTAGCACTGGAGGTGCTAGACTGCAAAGGATGTGCAGGCACTGAAAGTGCAGGGTTGTGGATGGTCTGGTCACTGGCATATAAGGACTAGAACCTTGTGTTGTGCGTCTAGTGGCATGAACAAACGTGCTAACCGCAAGCCTGGTATGGGACAGGCCTGAACAAGTACTTATGTGAATCGTACATGAAACCCCTGCATGAGATGGAAAGTAATACACTAAACTCACGGAGTTCAGCTCCTCCACGTATCACTGAAGGTGATTTGATCAAGCACGTTGACCCAGTAATGGGAAGAGGCTTATGGGTGGGGGTATAGCCCGCCACAACTGCGGTTTGTGTGAAGAAAACTGCGGGGTCAGGGGTGAATTGTAAGTGAAACATAACAAAAGTTCCTGTTATCTCCACCTTGCCGCTCACAGTATGAAGTGAGTCAGGGGTCCAATCATACTGATAGGATGGGCTTGAAAGTGGAATATCTTGCGGGTAAATTGGTACCTCTCTGCAGAGTTAAAAATGTATTCGAATACTTCGTGCTCCCGAGTTTTAGGAGTCTGCTGCGGTGGATTAAATCCACGAGGTGTGACACAAGTATTATTTTCTAAATAAAATATATTTAATCAAGATTACCCAAATGACATGTGTTGTCATGATAAGGAGTGCTGCCGTGGGCTGTCATGTGTTGACGTGTCGCGGTAGTGCCATAATTTAGTGAACATGAATGATGATGTTATATTATAGAAAGGTGCTGCCATGAGTTGAGCCAGGAAAGAGAAAGATTATTTTATAAATATCCATAATTCTTGACTAGTCTAGGTTCATATCATCTCTACTATATGTATCTACTCTTACCTATGACTTGCTGAGTACGAAAGTGCTCACTCTTGCAACCTACAATTTAGTAGATGGAGCGTTCTACAACCAAGACGAAGGCATGGAGTACTTCGTGGATCCATAAGGAGGAGCGTCAGTCCCGTCATTTCCCTGATGTGTGTTGTTCTGCCGTCCACTTCTCTTTGTGGGTGGGTCACCTACCTTCTGCTGTGTAGATGTTATTTTGCTAAACCATGTATGCCGTGAAGGCATTGTAATCTTCTTATGTAATATTAAGGTCAGCAGGCCACACTACTTAAATATTTTGTAAGTTACTCTGTTGCAATGTGATATACTCCTGTGCTTGACTTATCCTGGGACGTCAAGGGTATGTGTATGCTATGCATATTTGGGACTAGCTGCAGCGAGCTAGGTGTCTACAGGAGTAGTCGTAGTCCCAGTTTCGGGGCGCGACAGACATCATTGAGCATAAGCTCGCTGTGATCCCCGGTTGCTCCCCGATCAAGCAGAAGTTGAGGAAGTTATTCCTCGAGTGCCAAGACGCCATCAAGGTAGAGGTCTCCAAGCTTCTAGAGGCGGGGTTCGTACGAGAAGTCCTCCATCCCGAATGGTTGGCAAACCCCGTCCTCGTAAAGAAGTCAAGTGGCAAGTGGAGGATGTGCGTGGATTTCACCGATCTCAACCGCGCTTGCCCAAAAGATAACTACCCACTCCCGCGGATAGACCAACTAGTCGATTCGACCGCGGGGTGCGAACTGATGAGCTTCCTCGATGCATATTCGGGATACCATCAGGTTCGGATGGCTGCAGAAGACTAGGAAAAGACGAGTTTTATAACTCCCCTCAGCACCTTCTGCTATCTCCACATGCCCTTCGGGTTGAAAAACGCCGGGGCAACCTTCCAGCGTCTCATGACGCTAGTCCTGAAGGACCAAATCGGCCACAATGTCGAGGTCTACGTTGACGATGCGGTCATCAAAAGCCCTCGCACGGCCGCACACATCGACGACTTGGTGGAGACCTTCCGCAGCCTCCTCAAGTACGGGTTGAAACTCAGCCCGAAAAAATGCGCCTTTGGCGTACGCGGCGGGAGGCTGCTTGGCTTCTTGGTGTCCCAGCGGGGCATTGAGGCGAACCCCGAAAAAATTCGGGCCCTGCTGGACATGCCTCCCCCGCGTTCCGTCAAAGACGTGCAGAGACTTGCAGGCCTCCTGGCCGCGTTGGGTCGTTTCGTCTCGCGGTCAGGAGAACGCGGACTCAAGTTCTTCAAAGTCCTCCGAGACCTCGGGGGGTTCAGATGGACCCCCGAGGCCCAGACGGCGTTCGACGCGTTGAAGAAGTACCTCGCGAGCCCTCCGATGCTCGTGAGCCCATCCCCGGAGGAACCTTTACTACTCTACCTAGCTGCGACCCCAGTCGTAGTGAGCGCGGTGCTCGTGAGAGAGCAAGACGGGCAACAGCGCCCTGTATACTATGTTAGCGAGGCCCTTCAGGGGGCTAAGACGTGGTACACTGAAGTGGAGAAGCTGTGCTATGCCCTCCTCATGGCGTCGCGGAAGCTCCGCCACTACTTTCTCGGGCACCCAATCACGGTCCCGTCATCTCTCCCACTGGGGGAAATGGTGAGAAACAAGGAGGCCACCGGCCGAATTGGCAAGTGGGGAGCCGAGCTCGCTCCTTTCTCCCTCACCTTCACTGGCCGCTCCGCCATCAAATCGCAAGTCCTCGCTGACTTCGTGGCGGAATGGACCCCGACCGCTGAGACGGATGGAGGGGCTCCCCTCGCCCCCCCCCGGTGCCTGGACCATTGGACACTCATGTTCGATGGCTCCTTGTGCCTTGCCTGGGCCAGTGCAGGGGTGGTTCTTCGGAGTCCCGAAGGGAAGATGCTGGAGTACGCCGCTAGGCTCGAGTTCCCGGCTACCAACAATGTCGCCGAGTACGAGGCCTTGCTCCTGGGATTACGCCTCGCGCGCTCCCTGGGAATCCGCCGCCTCCTGGTGAGAGGAGTCTCCCAGCTGGTGGTCAACCAAATGGACAAGTCCTACTTGTGCCACGACGCGAACCTGAGTCTATACTTGGGGGAAGTGCGGAAGATAGAAAGACACTTTGAAGGTTTGGAGGCCCGATACATCCCCCGAAGGGATAACACCCGGGCCGACGCATTGGCCCGGGTAGCCAGCGCCCGAGAACCTCTTCCCAAGGGCGCTTTTCTGGAAATCATCACGATGCCCTCTATAACCCTTCCAGACGCGAACCCGGGGGTTTGCGTCCCGGAGGTGTCCGAGATCACTCGGACTGCATCATGGATGGATCCCCTCATCTCTTGCATAAGGGACGAGGGGGAACCTTCCGGTGACGCTGACGCCAAGCGTCTCCGTGCCAAGGCCAGGGCATATGTTCTGCTGGACGGAAAGCTCTACAAGCAGGGGGCTTCCGCCCTTCTTCGCTGCCTCCCGCGGGCCGACGGACTCAAACTCCTCGAGGACATACACTCGGGGAGCTGCGGATCCCACTTGGCTCCGCGGGCGGTCGCGGCAAAGGCCCTTCGCCAAGGGTTTTACTGGCCCACGTTGGTCCGCGACGCACGGGATCTAATCTCTGCGTGTGAGGCCTGCCAGAAGATGGCGAAGGGCACCAGGCTCCCCTCCGCAATATTGCAAACCATTCCTATTACTTGGCCCTTCGCGTGCTGGGGGATGGATCTCCTTGGTCCCTTCCCCCCAGCACCCGGGGGCTACAAATACGCGGTGGTCGCCGTGGATTACTTTTCCAAGTGGGTGGAGGTTGAACCCTTGGCCAGCATCACTTCCCGGGTGGTGCAACGTTTTTTCTGGAAAAACGTCGTATGTCGCTTCGGGGTCCCCCAAGAAATCACCGTCGACAATGGGACCCAATTCGACTCGGCATATTTCCGAGAATTCTGCGAAGGCTTAGGCACTACCCTCCATTTTGCCTCCGTGGCCCATCCCCAAAGCAACGGGGCCGTGGAAAGAGTCAACGGCGTGATCCTGCAAGGCCTGCGCCGACGGCTCGAACAGACCGCCTCCAGGCGAGGCGCGTGGGCAGAAGAGCTTCCAAGCATCCTCTGCTCCATGCGCACAACCCCTAGCCGAGCGACAGGGCGCACGCCTTTTTCGCTCATCTACGGGACCGAAGCAGTTCTCCCCTCGGAGATTGGTTTTCGATCGCTGCGGGTCAAGCTCCTCGACGGAGCTCCGACCGCAGCGCATCAAACCAACGAGGATAATCAACGGTTGGAGGTCGACCTCGTCGAAGAAGAACGCGACTGAGTGCTTCTCCACCACACCATCTACGAGCGCGAGATGGCACGCGCGTACAACCAGCGCGTGCGCGAAAGGGCCTTCCGCCTTGGGCATCTGGTCCTTAAGCGCGTGACAGACCCCCAAGCCCAGGGCAAACTATCCCCCAAGTGGGAGGGCCCGTACAGGATCTCCGCGGTCCTGGGCTCGGGAGCCTACAAGCTCTCCACACTTGAAGACCAAGAGCTGACGCACACCTGGAACATAACCTAGCTCCGCAAGTTTTATGTTTAGCCTCCGGGCTCGTCACCTCCTCCGCCGCGCTTCCGCGGGGGGAGGTTTATGTACTCAGTTCCCTCCCCGGCCACGCTTTCGCGGGGGGAGGCGTTGTATCTCATCGCATGTTAATACAAGTGGATTTTGTGCTCAACTCTGGAATTTTTACGTCTTCATTAAATCGAATGACTTTTTTCTACTTCGCCGCTGGAATTCTTTTACAGGAGTTTTTCTTCCGCCTAAAAGGCGACGTCTCCTCTATAAAAATCCCCTCTCCGTGAGGATGCCCTCTCCGTGAGGAAGTGGGCTACCATAGCCTAAAGTCCCTACGACGGGAACACAGCTCCCATTGGGCGGCTTACAGTAACCCCTCGTGGACTGAGGGGGTAAGCGGCAACTCAGTTTTCACAAACTGCGGTAACGAGTCACTTTGAGAGATTAGTCCCCCCTCGAACACTCTACACCCACTACCGGGTTACGGAACCCTCCTAAGGGAATATCCATTGCCCCCCGCGGCAGACGGAGAGCTCGGCTTTCGGAGTTTGCTCTCTCAAAGCATAGACCGACCAGCTCCTCGGTCACGCACCATCCGTAAGCCCCCGGGACTCCCGCCGGGGAACCGCGAAGGTTTCCGGTGGACACCCCCGCCAATCCCCGGGACTCCCGATGAGGGACTATGCAAACTAAGCACCCAGTGCAGTCCAGGCCTCTTTACTCCTTACCCACAGCGCGCGAAGCTGAGCTACACCCCGCTGTGGGGGGGGAGGAGGAAAGTCCTGGACCCGAACAGAAAAACAACGGCTTTACGCGAAAGGCTTCGAAGTTTCTGAAGCATAGGCACGACGAATAAACAAATCTACGTCTTAATTGATACAACATCACACTGGGGGACAACCCCCCCAGTAGGACGAAAGCGCCCCCCGGGAGAGACCCGGGCGCGCGAGTATGGCCCGGGGAGTTAGGCTCCCGCAGGAAGATGCCTCGAAGAACGATTCCCGAGAAGCAACTATAGCTAATAATTCCGGAGACCTTCTGAGATCTCCCGGGAGAGATCCTTGTACAAACTCCTCATGTGTCGAAGAGCCCGCCGAAGGAGATCCTCCGGCCAACATTCGTAGCCGGCCGGGGGAGTATCATGAGCAGGGGGACTTTTAGAGCCTCCGACCTCGGTGGAGACAACTCGGCGCGACAATCATCGAAGTTTCCCAAGTGCCACTCCGGGAGCCAACGCAGAAGGACCGGCTCCCCGGAGGCACCTTCCTTTGCGAAGTCGGCGTGAACGGACTTGGAGACTAGCCCGAAGGACGCTCCCCCGGCTGCCAGACTTAGTAAAATCGAGGCCGCCCGGGCACCACCTGGGCTAGACCCCCCGGGCGACCCTCGGGCACTCTCCAAAAGATGGTCTTCAGGGCAAGAAAGCCCTGGAAAAGCGACGCCTAAAGATACCTGTCGACAAGTTGAACACATTTAACGAAAGAACTACTTTATTCCAGTTAAAAGGCATTTACAAGTTCCCGGGGCTCTCTCTAAGGAAGCCGTCCAGAGCAAAAGAGACCTAAAAAAGAGAAGCCTAATCTAACCGGGGGGGGGGGGGGGGAGGAGCTCATACTTGCCCGTCCTTGTTCCCCCCCGGGGGGATGTCCGTGCTGGCTGACGCGCCCTGACCCGGGTGCCGGCCTCCCGTCTCCATGGCGCCGGTGATCCGGTCGAAGAGAACCTCGGCGGACCGCTCCAGCTCAGGCCGCCGAGGGTCGAAGAAGGCGGGGAAGCTCCGGGGGACTAGATCCCCGATGACTCGGGCGCCCTCCCCGCGGTGCTCGACGAGGGCCGCCGCCAAAGCGATCACCGGGACGGCAAGGCCTCACGCCCGCGCCTCCGCAGCCACCGGGATCAGGTCGACCTGCTCACCATGAAAGTGCGCGGCCTCCCCGACCGACGTCGGAGCCGGGTCAGGGCCTGCCCCCCGACCGAGCTCTATCCCGAGCTCCTCGAGGGTAGTGCGGATCGCCCTACCCCCCGCGACCATGGCCTGGACGCCCGAGGCTGCGGCCTCTCGCTCCACCTGCAGCTCCCTCCGTAGCCGAGAAGCCGTATCCTCAGCGGCGGCGAGTCGAGCCTGCACCGCGGCAAGCTCCCCGAGTGCCCGCTCCTTCTCAAAGCGCTCCGAGGCCGCGTCCCTGAGCGCCTTCTCCTTCCCGGCGCGCTCGATGGCCACTATGTCCTCGGCGGCCCGGAGGCGCGTGGTGAGCCGGGCCCTGAAGCCCCGAGCTAAGGCGACCGTCTGCATAGAAACCGTAATCAGAACGCAACTAACGAAGGGGCATGAGACTCAAGTAACTTACCCGAAGCCCGGAGGCGATGACCGCGTCGACGTCGCCCTCGTCGCCCCCCGGGTCGCTCCCTCGGGAGGCCTCCCTACTGGGCAGAGCACCCTCCGAAGTCCCACCGTCGGAGGAGCCGGAAGCCTGATCCGGCGGCGCCGGAACCCCAGGGCGGACGAACAGGCCCTTACCCCTCCCGGGTACAGGGAGCGCCGTCGTCGCAGGCCGAACCGCCGACAAACCTGTCTCCGGGGCCAGAATCGAGGCCATCGGCAGGCCGCCCGGCATCCGAAACCTGATGGAGACCTCGCTAGACGAGGGCTGCGGCCGGGTCCCCGCGGGGGCCGGAGGCGGCGAAGGACTCGGGGCGTACATCTCCGAGTCCGAGCCCTGACCCTCTCCGGCCGGGACGCCGCCCAAGGGATCCGGCCCACCCGGGGCGTCGGGAGCGGCACCAGATGGCCCGGCAACCGCCGCCGCAGTCTCCTTCGTGGGAGAAGGTGGAGGAGAAGACCGGGGCCTCGCGGGGCTCCTCCGGGCTCGGGATCCCGCGGGGCTGCCAGACGGACGAGACCGCTTCGAGGGTCCGCCGGCGACCTCCTTCCCCCGCTTGCGTGAAGCAGGGGTAGGCAGAGGAGCCTGGGCTGGGAGCCTCAACCCGAACGCCTCCGCGACAACGTTTCGGGGAGGACCCTCCCCGATGACGCGCAGCACCCTCTCATGCTCGTCCTCGTAGTACCGGCCAACGAGGGTCGCCGCGACCTCCTTGGCCCGACCATAGGACCTAACTGCAAGAGCAAAAAAGGAAGCAAGTGTTAGAAAGAATCCCCCAGTGGGAAGAAAGAGTCCGAATACTTACGGTTGGCCACCGCCATCCGGGGTGGTCTATGCGCCGGCGGCATTCCCCTCCCTCGACGGGTGTGGAACGGCGCCACTCGGAGGAGGGCCATCTCCTCCGCGAGATCCCGCATGGACCGCCGGAATCGAACCTCCGCCATCGCGGTGAGGAGGTTCATCTCCGCCACAGTCCACTCGGGAGCCACCGGGCCACTAGACCGCGAGTACGTCGATGGCTCCCGAGAGTAAGTCACCCCCGAGTCTCCTACCCAGAGGTAGAACCAGTGCCGGAGCCAGTCCCCCCAGTGGTCCCGGGAGGCTAGCACCAGGTACTCGTCGACGCGGCCTGGAGTCAGCTGGATCATGATGGAGCCGAAGGCCGACCTAGGGCCGCCCCTCCTCACCACCGGGCCCCTCGCCGCCGGCTCGTAGAAGTACCGTAGGAGTCGCATGGTGGGCGTCACGGCGGTCGTCTCGCACAACCATATAAACAAACCCATCCGAACAAGAGTGTTCGGGGTGAGGTGGTTGAGCGCGAGGCCATATACCTGCAGGAAGTCGCATAACAGCGGGTGCACTGGAAGCCGAAGGCCGGCCTCCACGAAGGCCTCAAAAGCCACCACCTCCCCGTCCCGGGGGCTCGGCACCTGCTCCGTCGGGCCGGGGATCCTGATGTCTCCCGCCTGGAAATAGCCGCGCTCCAAGAAGGCCTCAAGGGCCCCCGAGGAGAACTCGGTGGCCCCGAGGAAATCAGAGGTCACCTCCTCCGTAGGCAGCTCGGAGACCTTGGCGCGACTCTTCGGCGCCCTCAGGGACGGACTTGTCGAAGAAACCGCCAGAAATTACCGGAAACCACCGGGAATTACCGGAAACTACCGGGCGTTTCCGGACAAAATCACCGGAAACTACCGGACACTTCCGGACGAAGTCACCGGAAACTACCGGAAATCACCGAGAGACAACTGGAATTTGTGGGATTTCGAGGGCTTGTGGGCATGCTCAAACTAAGGGCCCCTCCACCCTATTTATAGGTGGTGGAAGGGGGCCCGGATGCCCGACACGTGTCCACGAAGTCATCAGAGCCGCGGAGCTGAGCCGCCGCGTGCAAAGCGAGGCGACGCGAACGCGGGCTCATCGGAGCGATGCGTCGGTTCATGGATAGACGCGTCCCGCGGAGAAACGGTTCGGAAAGCTGAAGCGCCGCCGGAGGCGTAAGGGACTTCATGGAATACGAGGCGTCATCGTCGGGAGATTCACATACCCATCGGGGGCACCAAGCGCCCCCGAGGGCCTGGGGGGCTGCTGTTGGGGGAATCCCCAGTGGACCCATGAAGTCACAAGGAGTCCCCGGTGAGACCCAGAGAGGCACCGGGCCCCCGGTGAGATCCGGAGGGTCACCAGGGGCCCGGTGAGATCCGAAGGGTCTCCGGAAACCCGGTGAGACCCGGTGAAACCCGGAGAGTCACCGGGCACCCGGTGAGATCCGGAGGGTCTCCGGAACCCCGGTGAGACTCGGTGAGACCCATAGGGTCTCTGGAAGCCCGGTGAGACGTGTCGAGCATCCAGGCCGTGGCGCCACGTGTCGAGCATCCAGGCCGTCTAGGAAGCCCGTGGCGCCACGTGTCGAGCATCCAGGCCGTCCATCAGGCCAAAGGACGTCTTCGCCCTTCCATCCGACGGTCGCAGCGAGGGCATTTTTGTCTTTTGTATTTCTTGGGGCTATATATACCCCTCTTGTACCCTTTTTCAGGGATTCGAATTCATTTATACTAACGCAATATCCGGCTCTCTTGGAGACCTCTCCCCGAGAGCACACCTCCCCAGCGGACTCGCATCCGGAGAGAGCCAACAGGACTAGGGCCCCCACTGGGACCCGAACCTGTATAAACCTCTGTGTCACTTTTTGTGTTGCCCGGCGGG
Organism: Pharus latifolius; assembly: GCA_019359835.1. Taxonomy (NCBI): domain Eukaryota; kingdom Viridiplantae; phylum Streptophyta; class Magnoliopsida; order Poales; family Poaceae; genus Pharus; species Pharus latifolius. Next base: position 40,293,545 of record CM033325.1, read on the forward strand.
AGAAGACCAGTAACTCGGTCTGCTCGCGCCGCTGTACTCGTGCTGCGCACGTCCGAACCTGCCGGGGTATCCGTAATACCACGACACTTCAAGTTTAGCACTTGCCAATTGCATCGAAGTCATGACAAAGGGGGGGAGTTCTAGAACTTCTTGGAACCTTGGGTATGAAAGAGGGCTTGTTGATTTGCTCCATGAGTACAATATCCCGAGATTTAAGGGACAAAATGGGTGGTCAACAGAAGCATGGAATAAAATTGTAAAGGAGTTCAATGAGAAGTTTCCGGAAGCTCAATTCTCAAAAATGCAGATTCAAGAACATGAGAGGGAGCTGAAGAGTAGTTATAAGATACTAAAAGATTCAAGAAAACAAAGTGGTGTTGGATGGGATAGCGTCCATTGCATGATCTTAGCTGAACCACCCATTTGGAGTAACATTATTCAGGTAGCACTACTTGATCATAAGTCTCATTCGTACTTCTAAGTAAGATTACTGATATTGATTTTTCTGTTATTCAATAGTCACATCCTAAGGCAAAAAAGTTTCATTCCAAAGCTTTCCCCTTGTTTGATTCGTTAGGAGCTCTATATGAGGGTAAGTCTTACTAATATTAATCATTAGTTGCATTTTTGTTTGTTTCACTAATATTAATTTAAGTTGTTTACATTGCTTACGTTGATTTGTTTGTCAAATAGGGAGCATCGCTGAGGGTAGTATGAATTTCACATCAATTGAGCACATCGAAATTTCATTTGATCAAGTCAACACTGACAATAATACTGTTTCAAAAGTCAATGTAAACACCCTCTTTGAAGATCAAGATGCTGATGTGGAGTATGCTGCAAATCATTGTGACCTTGTATTTGCAACTTCTTCTGGAAACAAGACTGAAATTTCTTCTGGAAACAAAGAGAAAAGAGAGAAAAAACGGAAACAAAGTGGTGACTGTAGTGTTTTGTTTGAGAATAACTTGGAGTTTAGGAAGGAACGAGTTAATGAGATAATGAAGGACACAAATGAGGGTGAATTCTCAATCAAGAGGTGTATTGCTGTTTTGGATTCAATCGAGGAGATGTCGGATGAAGAAAAAGCAAAATCTTATCATCTCTTGTAAAATCCGCTGAATAGAGAGATTTTTCTCAGTGCACTACCATCTACTCGTCTCATTTGGTTGAGATTACCCCACAAGAATAATGATTAACAGGTACGCTGACAGTTTTATTTATTTGTTTTGCTACTCTGTATCAAACTACATGACAATGTTTTTGCTTCAGTGCTAGTGTAAGTTCTGTCATGGTATTACGAATACCCCGGCAGGTTTTGTGGAAGATCCTAGCGAAGAAAATACAACGCGAGCTAACCGAGTGACCGGCCTCTCCCGTCGGGCAAACAGCGAATGACACAAAGATTTATACAGGTTCGGGCCTCAGTGGAGACCCTAGTCCTGTCGGCGTGCTCCCAACCGGAGTTGGCTAGGGGAGCTCTCTCGGGGGAGAAAAGGCTCCGGAGTGTTGGATCAAGGATGCCGACTAGAGTTGGGTGAATAGGAGGCTTTTAAAAATTTTTAAGCTTGAACAAATAATTGCAAATCAAGAACAAATAAAATAAGCAAGAGAGGAAGAGAACGAACACAGCAGTTTTTACCGAGGTATCGGAGACTCGCCCAATCTCCACTAGTCCTCGTTGAAGCACTCAAGTCACTTGAGTTTTGCCTCAATACTCACGAAGAGTATTATCAACTATTGGTTGTTCCTTGTCCACTCCGGAAAGGCGAGCACCGATGCCTTGTATAAGCTTGCCGAGCCTCTCCGACAATCTCCGTTCTGGAGAGGTCAACGGCCACGCCTCCGAACCGTCTAGGTGAGGGTGCTCACCAAGAGTAACAGGCAGCGAGGTCTTCTCTTGACCTGCAAACACACACCGAGAAGCTAAGTGAATGCAAATGCAAAAGAACTGAAGTGCTCGGTGGATCAGAAAACACTCGACTTGATCAAAAGATCAAGATTTTAAGTAGAAAACTAAAACTCAAGAGTGTATAAGAAAATGCTACTGCTTGTTGTATCAAATACATGCCCAAAGCCCCTATTTATAGCCTCAAGAATCAAATGAATCGTTGGAGCTAGGGCTGAAAATCAGCAACTCAAACTGACTGTCAGTTTGCCTAACGGACAGTCAGTTTAGTGCACAACGGCCGACAAAATTTACGGATGAAAATTTGCTAGCCGTTCGTGGTCATTTAAGGAAAGCTGAAACCCACAACTGACAGTCAGTTATTCAAACTGACAATTAGTTCGACCACAGACTCGACCAAAATCAAATAGAAACTCAGTTAAAAACACAGTGGTCGAATCCCCAACTGACAGTCAGTATGGACAAACTGACAATCAGTTTAGTACAAAAATTTTGAGCACAAAATACACCCTCTCTGGACAATTGTCAGTTAACACGAACTGACATTCAAACTGACAGTCAGTTTAGCAAACTGATAGTCAGCCTGAATAAAAACAGAGATAACTTTAAATCCACAAATCCAAAATAGGTGTTTAATAGTTTGTTTGAAAGATAATTTCAAGGACTACATTTTTGTCAACAGAAGCAAAAATCAAATCTGGCTAGATCTTTCTAGAAAAACGAAAAACTCTTCTGCTGTCAAAAACTGAACTGAAAAACCAGATTTTTCAAATTAAGTTCAAACCAAATCCAACCAAAATGATGCAATGCAAAGACCTAGATTTCTTGGTTTATGTTGGAGATAAAGAGAGGACTTTCGCCACCCCTCTTTATAGTACGGTTAAAACTAAAAACAATTTTCCTAACCGATCATCTCCAAATGCCGAGATCTGTAAAAATAAAATACGGATTACCTTAGGTCCTTTGCTTTTTCACATTTGCTTCTTGTCTTCATTTTTGCGACTTGTGCTTTTACGTCTTTTGCGTTGGGTTCGTTTTGTTCATCTCGACAATCTTCCCAACGGAGCCCTGTATTAATCAATCTCAAAAATCACAGTTAGTCCTAAACACTCTGTTTTCATTAATCATCAAAATTAGGGTTAGGCATGAAGGCCTAGATGCAACACAGAGCACACCTGTGAGATTGTCTATTCCAAGTAATAATGAATTATTCCCTTACATGAGTTGTTACAAGGGCTTATATAGCCCCGAAAGACACAAAAAGACTAAACTACCCTGCCTGCCATCGTTGGATCGAGGGGTAGCAACGTCCTTCTTCCGGCCAGGGACCTTAGATGCTTGACAGGTGTCTGCCGGTTCCTGAGGCGCTTCCCGCGTGACTCTCACGTGAATCGGGACTGGAGACCCTTGTCTCCGGAAGGGTGGAAACGCCTGGGACAAGCCACCGGGGGCCTTGTCCCCGGGCAAATGGTGGCGCCCAGGACAAGCCACCGGGGGCCTTATCGCTGGGTAAAAGGCGGCGCCCGGGACAAGCCAGGCCACCGGGGGCCTAATCGCCGGGCAAATGGTGGCGCCCGGGACAAGCCACCGAGGGCTTTGTCTCGGGCAAATGGGTGGCGCCCGGGACAAGCCACGGCCTTGTCCTCGGGCAAAAGCGGCGCCTGGGACATGCCACCAGGGGCCTTGTCCCCAGGCAAATTGAACAGCCTCTTACCAAGACTTGATCTTGTGGAGATTTTCCCCAACAGCAGCCCCCCATGCCCTCTGGGGACGATGCTCGAGTCCCCGGAGGGGATGGTCCATGTCATCGGGAAAATCTCCGGGACAAGCCGCCGGAGCCGTGACGCTTCGATTCCAGCGCCGCGCGTTTATTACCGCACCGTCGTTCATTCAGGTCTTGTCTCAATGGGAGCGTGTCGTTCGGCCATAATGGCCACTCACAGTTCGAACCGGCGACGCCTCGTTTCGTGCGCCCATCCCTTCGTTTCCCGCGAGCTGTTTGAACTGAACGGCACGGATACACCACGAAGGGCCACGTGGCACCCATCGGGGCCGCGTTTGCCCCTATAAATAGGGCCTCAGGGGGCCCAGAGAAATCATTCCAAACTTCAAACCTTCAAACTCCCTTAGCGCCCTTAGCTCTTCCAGTAGCCCTCTCCCGGAAGCCCAGTCCTAGAAGCTTAGCCACCGAAAACTTCACCCCCTTTTTCCTCAGTCTAAGCCACCAGAAAAATCAAATGGGACCCAAGGGCCGTGCCAAGGCTGCGGAGGTGCCCCCGGAGGAAGTCACCGCGGGCTTCCTCTGGGCCTCTGAGTTCACATCCGGGGACTTGGAGTCCCTGGTGGACCGGGGGATGGTTGCGGATGGGGACGTCTGGATCCCCGCGAAGAAGGACGGAGCCCCCCTCCCTAGGCCCGGGGAAGTGGTGGCCTTCGAGGCTTTCCTCGAGGCCGGGCTCCGGCTCCTGGTGCACCCGTTGCTCCGGGAGTTTCTGAAGGAGTACGGGGTGGCCTTGAACCACCTGACGCCGAACGCGTTCGTCCAGATGGGCCTCTTCAGATGGCTCTTCGAGACAGCTACCGGACGGGAGCCAACGCTCCGGTTGTTCCGGTACTTCTACGAGCCAGCGGCGAGGAGCTCCCACCTGATGAAGGGAGGGCCAAAGTCTCCCTTCGGCTCAGTGATGATCCAGTTGTTACTGTCCCGGGTAGCGGAGTACCCAGAGGCGGCCTCCCGGGACCACTGGGGGGACTGGATCCGGAGGTGGTTCTACCTCTAGGTCTGGGATGACGAGATGGTGTACTCCCCAGAGCCTCCCTCCTACAGTCGGTCGTCCGCTCCCAAGCCCCTGGTGTGCACCGAGGAGGAGCTGAAGCTCCTCAGCAAGGTCGTGGGCTCCCGAGGCATCCGCTCTATGAGGGACGCCACCGAGGAGTTGATGCTGCTGAAGATCTCCTCCTTCTCACACGGGAGGAGGGGGATAGGGATGTGCCCGGCCCAGCGGCCCCCGCAGAAGCCGGTGACCCGATGTAAGCTCCCGGTTACTTTGCTCGCTTCTTTCACGTATTTTTCTAACTCTTACCTTTTGCAGTCCGACTGTACCCGGCCGCCTGGGAGAAGGCGGAAAACCTCCTCGGGAGGTACTACGTCGACGAGCATGAGCGCATTGTGCGCGTAATGGGGGAGGGCCCTCCCTGGAACCTGGTGGCCGAGGCCTTCGGGCTAAGGCTACCGGCGAGAACGCCCCTCCCCACCCCCAGTTCCCACAAGAGGGGGAAGGAGGCTATCGGGGGCTTCGACCCAAAGCGGGCCAAGGCTTAGAAAGCCCCTGGTCCATCGACGACTCCGGGCTCCACTCCCGTGAAGGCTCGGGACGCAGCCCCCGGGTCCGGGTGTGCGCGGGCGCCTCCCCGACAGGAAGAAACGCTTCGTCCCCCGGAGAGGCTCGGGGGAAGGAACTAGCCAACGACGGGGGGGCGTCCGATTCAGCCGATTATGCCCCCTCACCACCTTCGGCGATAGCCATCCCGGCGGCCCCGGCGCTACCGGAGCCGGAGAGGCCAGAGGTTTGATTCGCGGAGGCCTCCCCTCCGCGCGTCGAATGGCCGGTAGATGAGGGGGGAGCCCCTCGGCTTACGAGGCTCCCCCGGCGACGGAGGCCCCGGGGGCCCCACGGCCTGGAAAGGGGAAGGGGCTCCTGATCTCTCCCTGGGGGGGGACCCCCTCCGAAAGCTCGTCGCCCTCCTCCTCTTCGGCGGCCACTTCCTCAGCGGCAAGGATGCTAGCCACTGCCACCCCTGTCCACATCACCCCCGCATCTTTTGCGAGGGGGCCCGCCGTCGGTTGTGACGGGTCCGGCACCAGGAGGGAGACCCCCCTGCTGTCTACGGGGGAGGTCGACCGGTACGTGGAGAGCTTGCAGACCCAGAAGGTCCAGGACTATGTCTCGCACGGGACCCTCTGCAGGCACTTCGGGGAGCTTCAATCCCTCCAGATCCAGGTTCTTTCTCGAGTCAATGGATGGTTTCCTTCGGCACTCCCGACTTGAATTTTTTCTAACTCTCATGCTTGTAGGGGGCGGGCATCACCTGGGGGATTGAAGCGCGCTTCAGCCGGGTGCTGAAGGACGCAGAGGAGAAGGCCGCTACTTATCTGGAGCAGCAAGACAATGCCCTCCGGGAGCTAGCCCGGGTCTGGGCCCAAATCCATGCCTCCGAGACCGCCAACGACCGGCTCCAGAGGGAGGTGAAGGCGAAGGAGGACGCCCTCCGGGAGCTCGAGAGCTCCAGCGTCCCGGTGGTGATGGATGTGCGCCGCTCCGTTCACTCAGCCCTCGAGGGGCTTGGAGTGAGCCTGAGCTTAGGGAGCAGCTCCGAGGCGGCCCCTGCGACGCTCACGGAGGCTGTGCGTTTTCTCAACGCACAAGTCTCCATGATCCCGGAGGCCGCTGATGCCCGGGCGCGAGGCTGGGCGATCCCAGTGGTGTTTGCCGTGGCCGGGCTTGTGGAGCACCGGGGGGTGGGCACCCGGCCGATCGGGGGTCGAATCCCCCAGAGCTTCCCGGAATTCTTCGAGCCGTCGCGGCGAGAAGTGGAGCAACTCGCTGGCGGCTTCTATGACCGGATAATCCAGGTGCGATTCCCGGCGCTGGCGTCTCCGGGAGCGGATGTTGCGGCTCCGGCGGGAGCACCCCGGGGGGAGGACGCCAACGAACAAGTATGAGCCTCCCCCCCGGGGCCTTTAGATAGGGCCCTTTTTGTTTTTAGGTTTTTTGCTCCCGATAGCTTCTTAGAGGAAGCCCCAGACACTAGTACAAAAAACATTCTGATGCAATAGAAATTGAATTTTTTTGCTAAGTCTTTGAATGAAATGTACCAGGTTACCCGGGAGGTTACTCCCGGGCGAGGGTCCCGAAGAAACTCTCCGGGGGTGAGGCCTTTGAGTCCCGGCGGGTGTCACCCGGGGGATGCCCAGGCCGCCTTTATTTTGTTAAGTCTCTTCTCCGGGGGACACAACGGGGGCATCTCTCGGGAGCCGATCCGGTTGCGGTGGCATCCGGAGTAGCACCTAGACAACTTCGACAACCACTGCCCTGAACTATCCCCTGCGCGAAAGGGGTCCCGGAGGGTTCCCCCGCTTCGAATACTTCCACCAGCGGGCTACGAATATTGGCCCGAAGACCTGCTCCGGGAGGCCCAACATCGCATACACGGTGTTGGATCTAAGTAGATCTTAGTATCTAGCTTTTGATGATTAATGACGATTTGGATAAATCCATTGTGATTAAAGTTAATCTGAAGATGTCAGTTTTAATGGTCAAATGTCAAATTAGATAAATCCTGATTTCGCACAAGTAAATTGAATTGATTATCGGTAAACCTTGAATTGGATGTTTCCTCAGTTGCGGGTTTGATATTGATGCATATGTAGAGGAGGAGCTCGGTGGTTACATCAAGCTTGTGCTGATTGATTAATCGAAATGTAATACGTCAAACCCTGAGGTTGATGACTCTAGTTGTGGATTTGATATCGATACACATGTTGAGAGGGAGCTCATCACTTTGGTCATCTAGATTAATTAATTGATATCTTGACATGATGTAACATCCTGAGTTTTGGGGTGAAAAGTTTCTTTCTTAAAAATCATGCATGCATATGTCTCTCCTAGATCAGCCAAATCAGCCTCAGCTTTATTCTGTTCTAGCCCTAATTTCTTCAAATCTATCCTGTGACCCCAAGTCAAGATCTGACTTGCCAGATTTGATCTATCAGTTATCCTAAACCTAAAAGCCTTCAGAACCCAGATTCAATTCTATCTCTAACTTCCAAAATTATCAACTCTTTTCTGTTTTCGAAAACAGAATATCTGTTATTACCTTTTACCCTAAGTTTCAGAAATACAGATTTAATCAAAATCTTAGCCAAGTTCAGACCAGATTATTCCTGGATTATGATCAAGGGTATGCCAATACCTTAATCCAAAAAGTTGGCAACCAGATTTCACCATCTGAACCTTTTTTCGCAAATCAGTCCAAGAGTATCGCAGATCAGTCCTTTTTTCCAGATTTTCTAAAAGCCAGAAAAGGAAAAATGTTGCAAATCATCTCCAAATTCAAACCTGATTCAGGGAACACCTCCCAAATGCTTTTCAATACAAATTCTTCTTTTATGAGTATCTCAAAATCAAACCCTAAATCCCAGAGTTCGAAATCAATTGAAATTCAGATTTCAATTACCCTAAAATACCCTATTTTCAGTTCATACCAAAAATCATCCAAATGTCTCAAATTTTATCCTCAATCTGTGCCAAATCATTTGTGGAATTAAGTTTGCCAAATCAGCAAAATCAATTTCAGATTTAACCTTCCAAAACTCCAGATTTACAAAACAGTCCAAAACTCAAGAATTGAAATTTCAGTTCAGTCCAATTCGACCAGAGGACTTAGCCGTTTTCGACCAGGGAAGCAGCCAGTGCACGACCAGAAGCTCGCCGTGTTTCCTTGCGCCGTGCACGCTCGCCGCCGGCCAAGCTTCGCCGCACTTGTGACCGTGCATGTCAGTACGCACGTGTCCTCGCCTCAGCCGTCACCGTGGCAGCGTCGTTGCTACGTCGACGACAGCACCGCCCTCGTGCGCGACCAGCAGCAGAAACACCAGGCTTTTGTCAGTTGCTTTTGCGCCGTGCCAGTTGTTGTCGCCACCGTGTGCTCTAGCGTTGCAAAGTCCCGATGAACCAACGTGGTGATCAGCTACAGACTTGTCGCGGTCGCAATCACCGCTCTTGCCGTGTCTTCGCCGCTGATGTTCAGCACGCAACCAATCGCATCACCAGCTGCCAAATCAATTCACTGCTTCCTCTTTGCAAGCTTCGCCTGACCTATTTATACACCACTGTACCCCAGCAACTTCTTGTTTCACTGGAAATCAGCTAAGTCTCGAAACTCTCCTGTTTTCGTCTTCTTCTCCGGTGAGCCGTCGAGGAGGCTCACGGTGCCAGCGCTCTACACTTAATTTCCTGCCAAATTAACAACATCAGTGAGTTTCCCTACTCATCCTCTCTGTGTGATATCATTTAATTGTTCTCCGGTGGATTCTAACGCCGATGATCGCCGGAAATGGCTGAAAGTCGAAGATGTCCTGTTCCGGCAATGCTGGCCAATCTACCTCGAATTAGCTTTCTTTTCTGTAAACAAAATTGATCAGTAAGCCAAATCAAGCAAGCCTGTAAGCTTAGAATCTCCAATTAAACACCATTCGAAGCTTTTCCCTAACCCGAGCTTCACCAGTCGCCGGCGATCGTCGCCAGGCTTCTCCGGTGATCCTCCGGTCAATTTGATGTCACCAGAAGCTTTCTTTTACCTCCTAGATGCTCTTCAAGCAAGGAATTAAGTTCTCTCGGCCTGTAGCAGAAACCCCCAACTGGCAGTGTCTCTTCTCCGGCGCCGATGATCGGAAAAGTATTGCCGGCCGTTCCAGCTCAAATCACTTTGTCCACTGTGTATGCCCTAACTTCCTGAACATTTTTGTCTTCTAGCCCGACACCTAGATCGGCCTAGATTGGAAGTTACAGCCATGCCAAGATCTTGTCCAGAACTGATCTAATGCAGCCAGTTCATCTCAGTTCATCATCAAATTTCTTGCTTTCCAGCCATTTTCAGCCCTAGATCCTATTGAATGATTTGTTCCTGTTATCATTGCCTACCTCCCAGACAAAGTGGTGCATCAATTGGAGCCCTAGATCAAAAGTTATGCTAAGCCCTAGTTTCTGGCCATGTCAAGATTAATGCTAGGCTATGTCAATCAGTGGCATTAGCCCTTTTCACTGCCTTCCAGATGTGCATCTTGAGCATAAATTTGTCCCTTAGATTCCTGAAGTTGTGATCTACAATTTCTTCTTCTATCACAACTTGATTTGAGCTCTTGAATTATATTTGTTGCTAAACCCTAATTTTTGACATTTTCTCAGTATATGCCAGCCAATGGCATTGGCCTTGTTTACCCACTTCTGATTGTGTAATTTGAAATCCACTTTGTCCACTGAATTTGTAGAGTTATGATCTACATTTTCTTCTACTATCATAACTTGAGATAAGCTCTCTAGCTTTCCCTGAAGTTATGCCAGAGCCTTGATCCGAATGTCGATCTGCTGACATTCACCGTGTTTGATCAAACCAGCCACAAAACTGATGTTCTTATTGTAACCTTGAGATCCTAAGGGCATCTACCACCCATCCTTAGCCAAATCCTTGAAACCCTATATCTCAACTCAGTTCAGCTTGTAATCTCAATTATCTCCAGTTTAGTTCAATCACTCTTGTAAAGCATATCTGCATATAGATCCTAAAACATCTTAATATATAAGTAATATTTGTGTGTATTGTTTGGTTTGTCGTCGAGCAGATCTAGAAGCTGAGATCGAGGACTTCGCTGTTGACCCGTCATCAACTGCTGTTTCTTACGACGTGGAAGGCAAGTCATATCTTTGGTCATCTTGAACCTATATTTTAAATGCTGCTATAATATAACCTTGAATATAGGCAATATTGCATGTGAAAGATTGAGAATGATTAATTTATGAATTGGCAGTACTAGACTGGTTATCTGTGAAATGTAAAATAAATAAGTTTTGAGCCATGAACTATTATATGTATTTATATACTTATATTCATGAAATAAAACCCCTAGCCGTGACCAGAAAAATGGTATGGATGGCTGTAGCACTGGAGGTGCTAGACTGCAAAGGAATGTAGGCACTGAAGGTGCAGGGTTGTGGATGGTCTGGTCATTGGCATATAAGGACTAGAACCTTGTGTTGTGCGTCTAGTGGCATGAACAACGTGCTAACCGCAAGCCTGGTATGGGACAGGCCTGAACAAGTACTTATGTGGATCGTACATGAAACCCCTGCATGAGTTGTGTTGTGATGATTGACTTGGAGGCTGACTCCTATTATCACTGAAGGTGATCTGATATTTGACCCAGTAATGGGAAAATGAGGTGGGGTGGAGGTTATGATACAGCCTACCACAACTGTGTTTCACTGAGAGCCACAGGGTCAGGGGTGAATTGTAAGTGATGCATAACAAAAGTTCTTGTTATTTCCACCTTGCCGCTCACAGTATGAAGTGAGTCAGGGGTCCAATCATTTTGTTATGATAGGAAAGGTTTGAAAGTGGAATATCTTGCGGGTAAATTGGTACCTCTCTGCAGAGTTAAAAACGTATTCGAATACTCCGAGCTCCCGGGTTTTATAGGAGTCTGCTGCGGTGGATTAAATCCACGGGGTGTGACACAAGTACTATTTTCTAAATAAAATATGTTTAAATCAAGATTACCCAAATGACATGTGTTGTCATGATAAGGAGTGCTGCCGTGGGCTATCGTGTGTCGACGTGTCGCGGTAGTGCTATAATCTAGTGAACATGAATGATGATGTTATATTATGAAAAGTGCTGCCATGAGATGAGGTATGAAAGAAAAAGATTATTTTATAAACATCCATAATTCTTGACTAGTCTAGGTTCATGTCATCACTACTATATGTATCTACTCTTACCTATGACTTGCTGAGTACGTAAGTGCTCACTCTTGCAACCTACAAATCAATAGACGGAGCGATCAACAATCAAGATGAAGGCATGGAGTACGTCGTGGATCTAGAAGAAGGAGCGTCAGTCCCGTCATTTCCCTGATGTGTGTTGTTCTGCTGTCCACTTCTCTTTTGTGGGTGGGTCACCTATCTTCTGCTGTGTAGATGTTATTTTGCTAAACCATGTATGCCGTGAAGGCATTGTAATCTTCTTATGTAACATCAAGGCCAGCAGGCCACACTGCTTAACTATTTTGTAAGTTACTCTGTTGCAATGTGATATACTCCTGTGCTTGACTTTTCCTGGGACGTCAAGGGTATGTGTATGCTATGCATATATGGGACTAGCTGCAGCGAGCTAGGTCTCTACAGGAGTAGTCGTAGTCCCAGTCTCGGGGCGCGACACATGAGTAGTATAGATCGTGTGCGTATGTGTTTATCATCTACGATCTATATGATTGTATTTTATCTTATACTCATTTGCTACTCGTTGAATTTAGTTTGTCATGTCATTTGAAAGAGAAACCGTTGAGCTAACTCCTGTGTGGAGTAGTTTCTCTGGAGGTGATTAATGACGACTTATATATGAGACTAATGTTGTGTATTGAGTGTACGTATTGTAGTCTCAGTTTGATTGCAGGATAAAAGCGAGCAAGGGTGTGAAGAGGATGAAGTCGATATGAGACATCTCGAGCGAGGTCGAGCTTAGCAAGGTCGAGCTTTGCGAGGACAAGTGTCAAGTGGTCGAGCTTCGCGAGGTCAAGCTTAGTGAGGTCGAGCCTTGCGGGGACAAGCGTCGAGCGGTCGAACTTCACGAGGTCGAACTTCACCTAAGGTAAAATCCAAGATTAAGGATTGTTTTCTTAGGATTTTACCGGTCTCGGTGTTTTGAGACAGACCGGGCTGATAGGTTTCTTTTTACTAGTTTGACCGTACTATTAAGAGGGGTCGGAAACTAGTAGCTTGAATCTATCTAGTGCGGAAGCTCAGATGCATTCATATCATCTTGCACTAGTGTCTTGCATTTCTAGTGAGTCTAAGTGTAGTTCATGTGCATTAGATTAAATGTTTTGAAAACTGCACTTAGTCGTGATCGCCAGCTGTTTAAATTGGTTTATTTATCTAGAGCTGGTCGTGGTCGTATTTGCATATTCTGATCGTATCAGTGTTGATACGTGGTCGTGGTCGTGTCGCTGTTTGGCGGCTTTCTGTTTAGGGTTTGGGCGTGGTCGTAGGAGTTCGGACTGGTCGTACCAGTTTTCGACTCGCTTGCGTACGCTCGACCAAACCCTATCGACCACCTGTTTTCGATTGGATGTCAAGACCTGTGTGGTTGTGGTCGTTGCTAAGTGACACAAATCACATCCGCGAGAAAACGGCAAATCCGTATGTGCAAATACTCTAAAATTGCATTTGAGATGATTTTTGGATTGAACATTTTGACAGCAGGAAAGTTTCTGAGTTTTCTAGAAGTTTCTAAACCTTTCTAGGTCTTCCTCCTGTTGACCAAATTGTAGAGCTCTGAGTTATCTTTCTAACAAGACAAAAATCACCTCAATCGGATCTCTGGATCAAAAGTTATGCTTGTTTTACTGTCAGTGTGCAGTGGCCGGACAAATGCATCCGTCCGGGGCTATCTGTCCGAAGTGGCCGGACAGTGTCTGAAGTGACCGGACATTGTCCGGCCTGTACAAATTTTTTGAGCCGAGAAATGAAACGGACAAATGCATCCGTCCGGGGCTATCTGTCCGAAGTGGCCGGACAGTGTCTGAAGTGACCAGACATTGTCCGGCCTGTACATGTTTTTTTGAGCCGAGAGTTAACAGAGACATATCCATCTGTCCGGACGTTTTGTCCGGACAAATGGTATCCGTCCGGCCTTCACAAATTTCGCCCAATGGTCACTGACACGTTTGCAACGGCTGAAATTTTTGTACTGGCCGGACAGTGTCTGAAGTGACCGGACAATGTCCGGCCTGTACAACTTTTGGCCCGGTTTCTTGCAAACGGCTAGTTTTTCGTTGAGGCTATAAATACTTCGTGTTTGGCTTCATTTTTTGGTGCTCAAAGAGTTCATTCTTCAGCTGAAAACCTAGCCAATTGATTTGCATTTGAGTTATTGCATTTAGAGGCTAGAATTGAGCCCAAATCTTGAGTAGATTTGAGAGAGAGCTTGAGGGAGATTGTGTGAGTGTTTAGTGCACTTCATCTCCATTAGATTGCTAGTGCTAGAGTGTTGAGCATCTCATTTGCATCATTGAGCTTCTAGCACGTGGTGGATTTAAGTGAAAGTGCATCCAACTTGTTACTCTTGGCGATCGCCTTTGCCTAGACGGTGCCGGAGGAGAGCCGAGATCTCTCCAATTGAAGGTTGTCGGAGAGGCCGGCAAAGGATTGTGAAAGGTGTGGTGCTCGCCTATCCGGTGTGGAGAAGGAGCAACCCTAGTGAGATATCCTTCGTGGATATAGAAGCGAGGCTCCGAGTGAGCGCTTCAACGAGGAGTAGAGGAGACCGGGCGAGTCTCCGAGACCTCGGTAAAAATATTGTGTCAAATTGCGTATTTCATATTTGCTTTACATTCATCTTGACACAATTGCTATATTTACCATTGTTGCATGTCTTATTGAATAGTTCATTTGATTGAATGCAACTAGTTGATTAAATTGCTTTTAAGCCTCATTGCATAATTTAGGTCTCTCAATTATTCTTTAAAATTGCTTAATTGAAAAGAAATTTTAAAAGCCTCATATTCACCCCCCTCTAGTCGGCATCCTTGATCCTACAATTGGTATCAGAGCAAGGTCTCTCATTTATCGGCTTAACCGCTAGAGAGAAAGGATGAATTCGCTAGAGAAATTTAGATTGATTGCTCCTAAATTTGATGGCTCAAATTATACACGTTGGAAAATCATGATGAGTACTCATCTTGAGGCATTAAACTTGAAATTATGGAGATTAGTGCAAAAGGGTATGGATAGCTCATTATCTTCGGATAAGGATACTCTTATTTTATATACAAAGGCTAAAGATATGCTTCTCAAATCACTTAGCCAAGATGTGCTCAAATTAGTGAGTGATTGTTCGACCGCTCACGATGTTTGGATCACCCTTGAGTCCTTATTTGTGGGCACATCTAGCTATGAGCATGCTAAGATGCGTATATTATTGCGGGACTACGAGGCATTTGTGATGTTGGAGCATGACACACTCTCCACCATATATGATCGCTTGATCAACATCACAAATGAGCTCAAAGCCCTTGGTGCTAATATTTCCGATCTAGAGATCTGCAGAAAATTGCTCCAAGTGTTGCCGGAGGGTTGCTATGGAGACTTCATCACCGATCTTGAAAATGGTGACCTTTCCAACACTACATCGAGCGAGCTCATTGACATGCTTATGTCAAATGAGGCAATGTCCAAAGAAAAGGACATGTGTTCCACCTCCGAGCATATTGAGGACAATGATTTAAATGCGGAGGATCAAGAATCTTCGAGCGAGCTCAAGGACGTAAATGATGAGGTTTGCCCTAGCAAGACTAAGGCGAAACCAAGCAAGAAGAGCTCAAGAAAAGGTAGAAAGAAAGGGTCAAAGTCGGAATCTTCATCTCAAGACAATTCTATATGCCATTCGGCATCCGACTCGACGGTATCAAATTCTAACCTCTCTAATAATGAGCTCGTGGAGATAATTATAGAGTTAAAAGGCTTGCTTGGCAATATGACTAAAAATCTTAGCACTTTAAGGAATGATTACTCATCTTTGAAAGTGAAGCATCAAGAATTGAAAAATTCTTATGACTCCTTGCTTGCCAAGAATTCTATTAGCTCAACATGTGTATTAGATGTTAGAGTTTCTTGTGACTCCCCTATTGATCCATTTCTAGAGTCACACACTTCTAGTTCACATGCTAGCAATAATTCATTGGTTAATTCATGGTTAAATTCAAATGCTAGCTTTATGAACACTACTACTTCATGTGATAAGTTGTCAAATGATTCATTTATAGATTCACATGCTTGTAAGGACGATACTAGTAACTCATACCATGATTCATCTAGTGATACATCTTTATGCCATGGTGATAGTACTAGTGGTTCTACTTTTGATATGCCTAGCTCATCTAGTGATTTTTGTGCTATGCCTTCTAGTTCATCAACTAGTGATGAGATGCCGCCATGTTCCTATCGTAAGTCATGTATTAACACGGAATCATCTCAAGAACGTAAAATTGAAAATGATGAACTAAAGACTATAGTAAATAGATTGGGCAATAACCTTACTAGATGTCATATGAGGAGTGCCATGCTTACTAAACCCTCTTTAGATCATAAAAAATCATTTAGAAAGGGAAAATTAAATCATTTATACTCAACTAGTAAGAGGCATTATATACTTTATCACACTCATACAAATTCATTCAAAAAGCCCTCTCATACTTCATGTTTATCATATCACTTAAAAGGGCAACATTCGCATAAGTGTGCATCTAATGTTTTTGAAATTGGTTCTTTTGGGTCTTATTTGATTTTTTGCTCTAAAAAGGGTTTAATTGCAAAACCTATTCATTGTCATTTTCAAAAACCTAAAGATAAAGCAATTTGGGTATCAAAAGACCTATGCGACAAGGCTAGAGGGCCTCGTATGGTTTGGGTACCAAAAAGAGCTTAACTCTTTTTGATGTGTTTAAGAAAAACATTTCATTGCATATTCTCCCTTTATTCTTTGTTGTTTTAATCCATATGGCAAATTTTGCAAAAGAATGAAAATTTAAATCTTACATTGTTGCATCTCTAAGGGTTGTAATTTAAAATGCTTCCGTTGCTCATCACAACCCTTTATGTGAAATAACTCAAAATTACAATTATAAGTTTTAAAATGAGCTCATTTGGTCAAAATGGCAAATTTCCATTCAAAAGGTCCAAAATCGTCATTTTTTATCTAAATGGTCTTCAAAACGTATTTAAAAGGTTTTTAGAGGCTTTGGATGAAGAAATGATGTTAAAAAGTATTTCTATCGAAAATTAGCCTCAAAAGGATATTCGAGTATCTTGTTTCTCAACAAAATCGTTTTCAAACGCAAATTACAATCTATTTGGAATTTGTAAAAACTTGCTTTACAAAACTCCTAGATACTCTTAATCCGAATAAATTTGATATTGAAAACTTTCTCAAAAGAGTTCTCATTTGAAAGTTATGGGTATTTGAATCTCACCGAAAAACTTGCTTTGACCCGAAATACCCTAAACATGCAAAACATGGGTTTGACCATTTCTATGGTCTTTATTTGTGAATTTCAGCTCAAAATGACTTGAACAACTCATGTAAGCCCTTTCATGTCAAAAATCCAATGAAAATCAAATTTGAACTCAATTTGCAAAAGTTTATCGATTTTCAACTTTTTTGCTTAACATAAGGTTCATTTGACCATAACTCTCAATTGAAAAATTCTTTTTGGAAAATATATTTGATGCATTGAAATTCATTCCTGCAAATTTTCATCCCAATTGGACTTGATTTGAGCAAAATTGACACTTTTCACAAATTGAAAAAGAAATCTGCAAAATTCAGTTTTCTCGTGGTTTTGGGCTGAATTGTCATTTTCATATCTCTTTATTGGTTGACTATTTGAAGAAAGTTTCTATATTAAATTTTATCCTCTATGATTGGTCTTTCTTGATTATTTATTTCAAAATTATTGGAAGTCATTTTCATAGATTTCCAGGTGCGTTTAAAAGTGTAAAATGAATCTCTGAAAACCTGAAATCTGAAACTTTAAACCTAACCAACATTTGTCTTTTTCATATCTCTTTATTGGTTGACTATTTGAAGAATGTTTCTATATGACATTTTATCCTCTATGATTGGTATTTCTTGAAAATTTATTTCAAAATTATTGGAAGTCATTTTCATAGATTTTCAGGTGTGTTTAAAAGTGTAAAATAAATTTCTGAAACCTGAAATCTGAATCTTTAATCTGATCAAATTTTGTCTTTTTCATATCTCTTTGTTGGATCAGAATTTGGCTTCACTATAAAAGGAAATATTGTTCCTCATTTCATTATCTATCTCCAAAATTTATTTTGGTATTTTTGGAACTTGTTTGCATATATTTTGATGATTATAAAGAAGCCAACATGTTTAAGAAAATTTCAGTCTATTTGGATGTCAATCTCTCATTTCTTTCAAATGACTAAAATATTTGAATCTTGAATCTTCTTGGAAAGTTCTTGTGTTGATGTATTCTACTTCTATGAAACTTTCCATGAGTTTTGATGGTTATTTGAATATTTTCTCGATTTGAGTCCTTTTGGATTATTGTTGAGCTCTTGATTTTCAAATAGATCATTTTCATCTCTTGCACATTTTTCATGACCAAACTTGGATGACACATTTAGGGGGAGAAACTTCAAAGTCATTGAATCCTTGTATACCCTAATTGTGCACACATATCAAATTATGCATATGTTTTGTAAAAAGGGTCATTTTCGAGCAAAAATGTAAAAAGAGCTCAAAACTTTCAAAATGTTCAAAATTACTTCAAAACCTTCATAAATATGTTTCAAATATGTTTTCAAAGGTTTTGAAAGTGAAACAAAAGAGTTTCGAGCTAAAATGCAAAATTTTGACAAAATTGAAGTATTCGGGATCTTGTTTTGGCCCAAAACGATTTATTTCCATAAAACAAGATGGGTTGAGATTTGATAAAAACTTTCTACATGAAACATTTAGAACTCACTCACCCGAAGATAGTTCATATTGAACTTATTCTCAAAAGGCCTATGGTTTTCAAATTATCACATATCCTAGGTCGCCCGAAAACGGCTTTCGACCCGAAAATACCCAAAAGTGCATTTTTGTGATTTTGGCTATTTGGACTAAACTTTCTTTCATGTCTTGGTTTGAAATGGTATTTCAAACTCATTTAAGTCCAAAACTTCAGAAAAATCCGAGTTTTTTCAAGAATTGAAGTTTTTCGAGAAAATTACTTTTATTTTACCCGTTTTACCCCAAATCACTTTTGAGGAATCAAATTCAAGATCTTTTTCAAATCAAATTCATTCAATTGATATCCAACTAAGTTCCTAACTTTCCATTCAAACCTACTATGGAACTTGATTTCATTTTTGAAGCAAAATTGTAAAAATCACAAATTTCAGATGTTTCTTGTTACTCCTTGTTTTGTGAGATTCTAGCTTTCATTTCTCCTCATATTTTGCAATTCTTCATGATTGGTTTATCAATATTTGGAATATGTTTGAATATGCTTTTTAGTTATAAAACATATATATATCTTCATGACTTTGGAGTATGATTGTATAAATTTGAAATTTGAGTTTCTTTTGAAAATTTGAATATTTCAAGAGGTCATATGTCCTTCTCTTAACCTTGTGACCCAAACATATTTCGACAAACCTCCTTTTGGCATATATCTCATTTATATATGTTTTTATCTTAAATGCCAAACTAAGTGAATTTTTGAGGATTAAATCCATTGTTTCAAATTAGGATTAGTTTAAAAGCTCAAAATCCTTTCTTATATCAAATGATTTTCAAAATGAGAAGTTTGAAACAATCATCATCAATCATTCAATCGAGACATTATATTCTTGTGTGTCGAATACATGTTGATGACATGATTTTTGATTATACTAATGAATCCCTCTATCAAGAATTTTTTGTGAGATGATGTTTAGGGAAAGCGAGATGATTCAAGAGCTATATCACTTCCATGCACGACAAAACAAGCAACTCAAGAACGCGATGTTCAAGAGTAAATTCAAGCATGTGAAGCAATCACTCAAAAGCTTCAAGATGCAAGATGATGAAGCTATTACAACATCTCGACATGGACGAACACGAAAAAGCGGTCAATTCTAAACTCTATCGATCCTTGATTGATAGTTTTGCTTTCTTTTACCGCATTTAGACTCGTCATCATATTTCGTGATTGCAAATATGCTAAATTTGAATCATTTCCTAATGAATGTCACATGATTGTCATTAAATGCATTCTTAGGTAATTGCAATGCAATCCTAGATAGATCTTTCATATTCAAAAGTACAAATCTTGAATTATTTGATTATTTGGATTCGGATTACTTAAATTGCCAAGATCAAATCAAAAGTACATCTGATGGTTATTGTGCTTGAATCCTTTTGGATAAAACAAAAACATTGGATCATAAAATTGCTTTCGAATTGATGCCACTTATGAAATATTGAAAGTGTCGTAAAGATGGCGAACAAGATGATTCAAAACCCTCGGTTAGAGTATATTGATATACGACATCTTTGTATAAGAGACTTTGTGGCATAAAGAGATTTAGAGATCGAACATGATATGGCATATATGCATCTAGCGGATATGTTCACATCAAATTAGATGCATCTAGATTTTGAATGTTCAAAAATGGATCAAATGCCATAGATATAAATGTCATCGATATATTCACTATATGTTAATTGTTTTGATATCTTCTCCATATTTTGAATGTGATTTTCAAAATCCCTTGAAACAAACCTTCTTGAAATCATACTTTTGCCTAAAAACCATTTCATATAAAATCTCATGCCCTAGAAAATATCGTTTCTCCAAATTTAAGTTCTCAATACTTCCTTTTTGTGCTTGATGACAAAGGGGAAGAGATAGTATTTGAGAGAGAATGATAGTATTTGAGAGAGAATGTTTGATAGTATTTGAGAGAGAATGTTTTAGAGATAAGCTTTAGAGAAAGCCTTAGGGGAAGAGATTTAGAGAGAATTTGGGAGACATTAGAGTCAGTTGAGTTAATTGACAAGGGGGAGAGATGGATATCAAATGGGTACAAATTGGTGATTTGATATTGATATCTGAGAAAGATGATAGGAGAAAATTGAGATTAATAATGATATTTGGGGAGAGATATTATTTGATATCATTAACATCAATCTTTGGAAGAGATATTTAAGTTAAAGAAAATTGAGAAAGTTGATGGTTTTGGAAGATGACTTGATTGAACTTGTGCTCAACTGTCATGTATATCTCTTAACTCATAAGATTAGATGTATTCAGTTCAAATATATTTTTGCATATATTGAGGGGGAGTGGACGAATCTCTTTTCGATTTATTGTGCTTATAAATGGTGTTGTCATCAATCATCAAAAAGGGGGAGATTGTTGGATCTAGGTAGATCTTAGTATCTAACTTTTGATGATTAATGACGATTTGGATAAATCCATTGTGATTAAAGTTAATCTGAAGATGTCAGTTTTGATGGTCAAATGTCAAATTAGATAAATTCTGATTTAGCACAAGTAAATTGAATTGATTATCGGTAAACCTTGATTGGATGTTTCCTCAGTTGCGGGTTTGATATTGATGCATATGTAGAGGAGGAGCTCGGTGGTTACATCAAGCTTGTGCTGTTTGATTAATCAAAATGTAATACGTCAAACCCTGAGGTTGATGACTCTAGTTGTGGATTTGATATCGATACACATGTTGAGAGGGAGCTCATCACTTTGGTCATCTAGATTAATTAATTGATATCTTGACATGAGTAGTATAGATCGTGTGCGTATGTGTTTATCATCTACGATCTATATGATTGTATTTTATCTTATACTCATTTGCTACTCGTTGAATTTAATTTGTCATGTCATTTGAAAGAGAAACCGTTGAGCTAACTCCTGTGTGGAGTAGTTTCTCTGGAGGTGATTAATGACGACTTATATATGAGACTAATGTTGTGTATTGAGTGTACGTATTGTAGTCTCAGTTTGATTGCAGGATAAAAGCGAGCAAGGGTGTGAAGAGGATGAAGTCGATATGAAACATCTCGAGCGAGGTCGAGCTTAGCAAGGTCGAGCTTTGCGAGGACAAGTGTCAAGTGGTCGAGCTTCGCGAGGTCAAGCTTAGCGAGGTCGAGCCTTGCGGGGACAAGCGTCGAGCGGTCGAACTTCACGAGGTCGAACTTCACCTAAGGTAAAATCCAAGATTAAGGATTGTTTTCTTAGGATTTTACCGGTCTCGGTGTTTTGAGACAGACCGGGTTGATAGGTTTCTTTTTACTAGTTTGACCGTACTATTAAGAGGGGACAGAAACTAGTAGCTTGAATCTATCTAGTGCGGAAGCTCAGATGCATTCATATCATCTTGCACTAGTGTCTTGCATTTCTAGTGAGTCTAAGTGTAGTTCATGTGCATTAGATTAAATGTTTTGAAAACTGCACTTAGTCGTGATCGCCAGCTGTTTAAATTGGTTTATTTATCTAGAGCTGGTCGTGGTCGTATTTGCATATTCTGATCGTATCAGTGTTGATACGTGGTCGTGGTCGTGTCGCTGTTTGGCGGCTTTCTGTTTAGGGTTTGGGCGTGGTCGTAGGAGTTCGGACTGGTCATACCAGTTTTCGACTCGCTTGCGTACGCTCGACCAAACCCTATCTACCACCTGTTTTTGATCGGATGTCAAGACCTGTGTGGTTGTGGTCGTTGCTAAGTGACACAAATCACATCCACGAGAAAACGGCAAATCCGTATGTGCAAATACTCTAAAATTGCATTTGAGATGATTTTTGGATTGAACATTTTGACAGCAGGAAAGTTTCTGAGTTTTCTAGAAGTTTCTAGACCTTTCTAGGTCTTCCTCCTGTTGACCAAATTGTAGAGCTCTGAGTTATCTTTCTAACAAGACAAAAATCACCTCAATCGGATCTCTGGATCAAAAGTTATACTTGTTTTACTGTCAGTGTGCAGTGGCCGGACAAATGCATCCGTCCGGGGCTATCTGTCCGAAGTGGCCGGACAGTGTCTGAAGTGACCGGACATTGTCCGGCCTGTACAAATTTTTTGAGCCGAGAAATGAAACAGACAAATGCATCCGTCCAGGGCTATCTGTCCGAAGTGGCCGGACAGTGTCTGCAGTGACCGGACATTGTCCGGCCTGTACAAGTTTTTTTGAGCCGAGAGTTAACAGAGACATATCCATCTGTCCGGACGTTTTGTCCGGACAAATGGTATCCGTCCGGCCTTCACAAATTTCGCCCAACGGTCACTGACACGTTTGCAACGGCTGAAATTTTTGTACTGGCCGGACAGTGTCTGAAGTGACCGGACAATGTCCGGCCAGTACAACTTTTGGCCCGGTTTCTTACAAACGGCTAGTTTTTCGTTGAGGCTATAAATACTTCGTGTTTGGCTTCATTTTTTGGTGCTCAAAGAGTTCATTCTTCAGCTGAAAACCTAGCCAATTGATTTGCATTTGAGTTATTGCATTTAGAGGCTAGAATTGAGCCCAAATCTTGAGTAGATTTGAGAGAGAGCTTGAGGGAGATTGTATGAGTGTTTAGTGCACTTCATCTCCATTAGATTGCTAGTGCTAGAGTGTTGAGCATCTCATTTGCATCATTGAGCTTCTAGCACGTGGTTGATTTAAGTGAAAGTGCATCCAGCTTGTTACTCTTGGCGATCGCCTTCGCCTAGACGGTGCCGGAGGAGAGCCGAGATCTCTCCAATTGAAGGTTGTCGGAGAGGCCGGCAAAGGATTGTGAAAGGTGTGGTGCTCGCCTATCCGGTGTGGAGAAGGAGCAACCCTAGTGAGATATCCTTCGTGGATATAGAAGCGAGGCTCCGAGTGAGCGCTTCAACGAGGAGTAGGGGAGACCGGGCGAGTCTCCGAGACCTCGGTAAAAATATTGTGTCAAATTGTGTATTTCATATTTGCTTTACATTCATCTTGACACAATTGCTATATTTACCATTGTTGCATGTCTTATTGAATAGTTCATTTGATTGAATGCAACTAGTTGATTAAATTGCTTTTAAGCCTCATTGCATAATTTAGGTCTCTCAATTATTCTTTAAAATTGCTTAATTGAAAAGAAAATTTAAAAGCTTCCTATTCACCCCCCCTCTAGTCGGTATCCTTGATCCTACACACGGCTTGTACCGATACCTAGCCCGGGAGATATCGGAAGGCTTCCGGGATTATTAGGCATAGGATCTTTCTGGGTCGTATCCCGGGTTGTATCGTATATGATGTAATGATGCTCACCGGAGGGGGAAGATGTCCTCTAGTTAAATGATCTTCAATAAAGCTAAGTTTGCTTGTGTACTTTGATTTCTTTAATAGAGCTAAGTTTGCTCGCGTATTTTGCATTCTTAGATGGTCCGGAACGGGGTGATTCCCGGGTGCTTCTTATCCCCCCCCTCTACAGCGGGCCGGAGGTTAGCTCCGCGTGCTGTGGGGGTGACAAAACTCCCGGGTTAAGGACCCTTCGCTTAAGAATTCTTCAAGTTTTCCCAGGGTTATTAAAATTTCCGAGAACGATTTTCCGAAAGCCCTGGTGGGATCCTCCGGTCGCCGTAAGAACGGGGAGCCGGGAATGAGGTCTCCAGGGAAAAGACGTCCCAAAATATCCGAAATGAAAACCCTCCAATCACCGTGAAAACGGGAAACCGAGTTTTCCAGGAAGTCTAATATTTCCGGGAATTTTCCCGAGAGAAAACTCTCCGGTCACCGTAAAAACGGGAAGCCAAGAATGAAATCTCCAGGGAAGAACATCCAAGAAAATCCGAGGTGAAATTCCCGGGGATAATTTTTCCGGGAGACAACCCTTTGGTCACCGTGAAAACGGGGAGCCGGCAACGAGATCTCCAAGAAAGAATATCCGAGAATTCCGTCTCACTGAGGAGATAACTGACTCCCGGAGGAGGATGCGCCCGATGACGGGTCTGAGTATTTGAGTAGGGACTAGTCTCTCAAATTGACTCGTTACCGCGGTCCTTGAGGACCAGGTTGCCGCTTACACCCTTAATCCACGAGGAGTGATCGTAAGCCGCCCTATGGGAGTGGGACTCCCATTGTAGGGACTTGTTGGGTCTTGATAGCCCACTTCCTCACGGGGAGGGTATCCTCGTTGAGAGGGCATCCTCACGGGGAGGGCATCGCCGTGAGATACGGTAATGTAAAAACCTGCAATGAGCCGGAGCTGAGGAAAAAACCAATTGTATTGACAATGAATTAAAGTACAAGCCTCCCCCCGCGAAATCGCGACAGGGGAGGGAACGGTGAGTACAATGTCCCCCTCCCCTCCGGCGTAATCGCTCCGGGGGAGGGAACGAGCCCGTAGGCTAGACGTAGAACTTGCGAAGCAAGCACACGTTCCACGTGTGCTTCAGCTCCTGCTCTTGAAGGTTGGACAGCTTGTAAGCCCCCGAGCCTAGGACCGCCGAGATCCTGTAGGGGCCCTCCCACTTGGGAGAGAGTTTTCCTTGGGCTTGGGGGTCCGTGACGCGCTTGAGGACAAGGTCCCCGAGTCGAAAAGCCCTTTCGCGGACGCGCTGGTTGTATGCGCGCCCCATTTTGCGCTCGTAGACGGCGTGGCGGAGGAGCGCTCGGTCGCGTTCCTTCTCCACTAGATCGACCTCCAATTGTTGATTTGCCTCGTTGGCTTGGTACGTCGCAGTCGTAGCTCCATCTAGGAGCTCGACCCGCAGCGACCGAAAGCCAATCTCCGGGGGGAGGATTGCCTCAGCCCCGTATACCAGGGAGAAGGGAGTATGTCCCGTCGCCCGGCTCGGAGTCGTGCGCATGGAGCAGAGGATGCTAGGGAGCTCCTCTGCCCATGCACTCCGCTTGGAAGCGGTTTTCTCGAGCTGTCGGCGTAACCCTTGTAGGATTACGCCGTTGACCCTTTCAACGGCCCCGTTGCTCTGGGGATGGGCCACTGAAGCGAAGTGGATGGTATGTCCCAAGCCTTCGCAGAATTCCCGAAAATACGCCGAGTCGAATTGGGTCCCGTTATCGACAGTGATCTCTCGGGGGACGCCAAAACGACACAAGATATTTTTCCAGAAAAACCGCTGTACTGCCCGAGACGTGATGCTGGCCAAAGGTTCAGCCTCTACCCACTTAATAATGTAGTCGACCGCGACTACCGCATACTTGTAGCCCCCGGGCGCTGGGGAGAAGGGCTTAGGAGGTCCATCCCCCAGCACGCGAAGGGCCAAGTGATGGGGATAGTCTGCAGTGCTACGGGGGGGGGGGGGGGGGGGGAGGTTCGAACCCTTGGCCATCTTCTGACAGGCCTCGCACGCGGAGACAAGATCTCGCGTGTCAGGAATCACTGTGGGCCAATAGAAACCCTGGCGAAGGGCCTTGGCCGCGATGGCACGTGAGGCCAGATGAGAGCCGCAGCTTCCCGCGTGAATATCCTCGAGCAGCCGGTGCCCCTCCGGTCGTGGAAGGCAACAGAGCAAGGCGGAAGCCCCTTGCTTGTAGAGCTTCCCCTCCAACAGGAGGTATGCCCGTGCTTTGGCCCGGAGGCGCTTAGCCTCGGTCTCGTTGGGAGGGTCCCCCTCCTTCTTGATGTAGGAGACAAGGGGGTCCATCCAAGAGGAAGCCCGGGTGATTTTGACGACTTCCGGGACGCAGGACTCATCACCCGCGTCCGGGGAGGTCACCGAGGGCTTCGCAATAATCTCCAGAAAGGCCCCTTTGGGGAGCGAGATGTGCTGGGCCTCTAAGCCATCGAAGTGCTTCTCCATCTTGAGCACTTCCTGCAAGTAAAGGCTCAAGTTTGCGTCATGGCACAAGTAGGACTTGTCCATTTGGCAAACTACGAGCTGGGAGTCCCCTTTCACTAGGAGGCGTCGAATCCCCAGGGAGCGCCCAAGGCGCAACCCGAGGAGCAAAGCCTCGTATTCGGCGACGCTGTTCGTGGTGGGAAACTCGAGCCGTGCCGCGTACTCGAGTTCCCTCCCCTCGGGGCTCCGGAGGACTACTCCCGCACCAGCCCCCGCTAGACACAGCGAGCCATCGAACATGAGTGTCCAATGGTCACTGCGTCGGGGTGGCGCGGGGAGGTCTTCGTCCCCGGGCCCGGAGGCAGGGGTCCATTCCACCATGAGGTCAGCGAGGACCTGTGACTTGATGGCGGAAAGGGGGCGAGCTCGGCCCCCCACTTCCCTATCCGGCGTGTGGCTTCTTTGTTTCGGAGCACCTCCCCCAAGGGGAGGGATGACGGGACGGTGATGGGGTGCCCCAGGAAGTAATGGCGAAGCTTCCGGGATGCCATCAGGAGGGCATAGCAGATCTTCTCCATCTCCGTGTACCGAGTTTTGGCCCCTTGGAGGGCTTCGCTCACGTAGTACACGGGACGCTACTGCCCGTCTTGCTCCTTTACCAACACCGCACTTACAGCGACCGGGGTCACGGCGAGATAAAGGAGCAAGGGCTTCTCCGGAGATGGGCTCACGAGCATTGGGGGGGGCTCGTGAGATATCTCTTCAAATCGTCGAAGGCTTCTTGGGCTTCGGCTGTCCACCGGAACCCCTCGAGCCCTCGGAGGATTTTGAAGAATTGGAGGCCGCGTTGCCCCGACCGCGAGACGAAGCGGCTCAGTGCGGCTAAGTGGCCGGTGAGTCGTTGAACGTCCTTGACCTAGCGCGGCGGGGCCATGTCCAAGAACGCCCGGATTTTTTCGGGGTTGGCCTCTATACCCCTCTGGGACACAAGGAAGCCGCGGAGCTTCCCCCTCCGCACGCCGAAGGCGCATTTCTCCGGGTTGAGCTTCAACCCGTATGCGCGGAGGTTGCGGAAGGTCTCCGCTAAATCATCGACGTGAGCCGCCGCGCGGGGGCTTTTGACGACCGCGTTGTCGACATAGACTTTGACGTTGCGACCGATCTGGTCCTTGAAGACCAGCATCGGAAGGTCGCTCCAGCGTTCTTCAACCCGAAGGGCATGTGAACGTAGCAGAAGGTTCCGAGGGGAGTTATGAAACTTGTCTTTTCCTCATCCCCTTTCGCCATCCGGACTTGGTGATAGCCCGAGTATGCGTCCAGGAAGCTCATCAACTCGCACCCCACGGTTGAGTTGACCAATTGGTCAATTCATGGGAGCGGGAAGTTGTCGTTGGGGCAAGCACAGTTGAGGTCGGTCAAGTCCACGCACATCCTCCACTTGCTGTTCAACTTCTTTACGATGACGGGGTTCACAAGCCATTCAGGGTGCAAGACCTCCCGAATGAACCCCACCTCTCGGAGTCGAGCAATCTCTACCTTGATCGCCTCTTGGCGTTCAAGGGAGAGTTTCCTCAGCTTCTGCTTGATCGGGGGGTGACCGGGGGTCACCACTTGTTGGGGGAAATCTCTGCGAGACTAAGTCCAGGTAAGTTGCGTCACTTTCGCCGAGGGACATTGCCTCCGGTGCATGTCCCGGACGCCGCCTTTGGCCCGGGGACATTGCCTCCGGTGCACGTCCCGGGCGCCGCCGTTCGCTCAAGGACGTAGCCTCCGATGCCTGCCCTGGGCGCCGCCTTTGGCCCGGGGACATTGCTCCCGGTGCCGGTCCCGGGCGCCGCCCTTCGCCCGGGGACGTGGCCTCCGGTGCCTGCCCCGGGCGCCGCCTTTTGCCCGGGGACATTGCCTCCTGTGCATGTCCCGGACGCCGCCTTTGGCCGGGGGACATTGCCTCCGGTGCATGTCCCGGGTGCCGCCGTTCACCCGGGGACGTGGCCTCCGGTGCCTGCCCCGGGCGCCGCCTTTTGCCCGGGGACATTGCCTCCGGTGCATGTCCCGGGCGCCGCCATTGGCCCGGGGACCTGGCTCCCGGTGCCGGTCCCGGGCGCCGCCAATTGCCCGGGGACATTGCCTCCGGTGCCTGCCCCAGGCGCCGCCTTTGGCCCGGGGACATTGCGCCCGGTGCTGGTCTTGGGCGCCGCCCTTCGCCCGGGGACGTGGCCTCCGGTGCCTGCCCCGGGCGCCGCCTTTTGCCCGGGGACATTGCCTCCGGTGCATGTCCCGGGCGCCGCCACTCTCCCGGGGACGTGGCCTCCGATGCCTGCCCCGGGTGCCACCTTTTACCCGGGGACCTGGCCTCCGGTACCTGCCCCGGGCGCCGCCATTCGCCCGGGGATGTGGCCTCCGGTGCCTACTCCGGGTGCCGCCATCTGCCCGGGGACGTGGCCTTCGGTGCCTGTCCCGGGCATTGTCGCCCTTCTAAAGGTAAAGTCTCTGGTTCTTGATCACGTGCAGGTCACACGAGGAGCGCCTCGGGAATCAGCGGCCACCTGTCAAGCATCCAAGGTGCCTGACCGGGAGAAGGATGTAACTACCCCTCGATCCGACGGTAGCGTCCGGGGTAGTTTAGTCTTTTTTGCTTCTTTTGGGGCTATAAATAGCCCTTGTACCCCCTGTTGTAAGATAGGTCATTCATTATTGCTAGAATAGCCAAAACTCACAGGTGTGCTCCGGAAGCCTCTCCCCGAGAGAGCCTCCCCAGCCGACTCCAGTCGGGAGCACGCCGACAGGGCTAGGGCCCCCACCGGGACCCGAACCTGTATAAATCCTCGTGTCACTTGTTGTTTTTGTCCGGCGGGGGAGGGCCGGTCAGCCCGCGTCGTATTTTCTTCGCTAGGATCATCGATGAAACCTGCCGGGGTGTTTGCAACACCACAACACCGCGAGCTTGTGCTCGATGACATCACGAGCGACACCTCGCATGTCGAAGGGCTTCCACGCGAAAACATTGGAGTTTTCGCTCAAGAAAGCCGCGAGTTGCTCCGCGTGCTCTTCATGGAGATCTGCCCCGATCCTAACGATTTTGTCCCTGTCGTCCGGGGACAGTGGGATCTTTCGGAGGTCCCCCTCTGGGCGTGGCTTGGGAAGGGGCCTTCCGGAAGGTATCACGGCGGCGTCTGACTCCAGGGGGGACACCTCCCCCCCGGGGTTTTGATGATGTTGACGCTCTCGATCATTGCGGCGGTGCGCTCGTATAGAGCTCGGGCCACGTCTTGGTCTCCCCGGGAGGTGATCACGCCATGAGGCCCGGGGATCTTCACGTAGAGATAGTTCTGGTGGATCGTAGCCCCCAAGCGGTTGATTGTGGTCCTCCCCATGATCGCGTTGTAAGAAGATGGGAGGTCTACCACGTCAAACCGGACCATCTCTGTCCGGTAATTGTCCGGGGTGCCGAAGGTCATGTGGAGATCCACCTTCCCCGGGACGAACCCCTGCAAGGGCCCTGCTACAGGATGCAAGAGCTTCTCGTCCACCTGCATCTCCCTAAACGCCTTTAAGTAAAGGACGTCGGCTGAGCTTCCGCCATCCACGAGGATGCGGGCCAGATGGCAGTTGTAGATGGTGGTAGAGACGATGAGCGCGTCGTCATGGGGGAAGCGAACCCCATGCGCGTCTTCTGCCATGAAGGTGAGGGGGACGTCCGACCACTTAGGTGGCGGGGACGTATGCAGCACCCCCACCACCTTCACTTCGCGTGCGTACTCCTTACGCTGACGCTTAGAGTCCTGCCCGAAGGCGGACTCTCCCGTGATGATGTTGACACACCTCTGGGAGGTCTGGAAGGCGAGAGTTTCTGATGGCTCCCCCTCCTGTGTTCGTCCCTGCTGTCCCCCCGCGGGAGCAGGAAGGGCTGGTAGGGCCGGCTGAGGGGGCAAGGAGGCCGGAGTCCCCCCCTGCCCATGCTGGTCGAGGAATGCGGCGAATTGTTGTAGTAGTTGATGGCATTCCCGGGTGGCATGGGTATTGGACCTGTGGAAGGTACACCACAGACCTTCCCTGCTTCCCGCCGGGGGGCCTTCCCGACAGCGAGGCGACTGTCCTCCCCCATGGCCTTTCGGCTTGGGGGGATGGGGCAATTGCCCTTTGAGGCATCGCGCGAGCCGCCTCCGCCCTTGAGGATAAAGGTGTCTCGAGGCTGTGGCTCGCCACGACCCCCCTGCTTGGGGCGTTTGAGGGGTCCCTGGCCCCCCGGTCGGCGGGGGCGGGAGCCCCCTGGTTCTTCTTCCAGAGGTCATCCTCCTTCGCCCGAGTGTACTTCTCAAGTACGTTGAAGAGCTCATCAGCGGAGGAGGGGCAGCTTCGGGAGAGTCTCCGGTGGAGCTCCCCCGGGAGGATCCCGCTCTTACACGCCTAAATGACTGTGGAGTCAGGGACGTGAGCCACTTTGCTCTTGACTTGGGCAAAGCGCTTGAAGAAGCTGCGGATGGTCTCCCCCGTCCTCTGCCGGCCGGTGTACAGCTGCGAGGAGTCCAGGGGACGCACATAGCTCCCCTGAAAATTCGTGCAGAACTCACGTTTGAGCTGCGCGAAGGACTTGATGGAGCTGGCCTTCAAGTTGTAGAACCACGAGCGGGCAATCCCGGTCAGGTAGAGGGCAAAGAAGTTGCACTGAACTGTCTCGTCTCCCCCGGCCGCCGAGATGGCTGTGGAATACACCTGCACAAATTCGTAAGGGTCGGCCACACCATTGTAGTGCTCGATGTGCGGCGGACGGTAAGGCCGCAGCCACCGAATGCATCAGAGTCTGCGGCACAGCGGCTGATTAGCCCCCTCCACTTCTTGGGGAGAGTCCCGGTCACTGTCTCCTTTTACAGGGGACGCACGCTCGTTGTCAGAGTCAGGAAGGGGCCCAAGAGGTCTGCCGGCATGGCAGTAACGGCGCTTTTCTTTCGGGTTGGTGGAGCTGACCTCCAAGACGTCTGGGCGCTCCCCCGGAGAGGTTGGTTCTTCGATGGGTCTCTTCCCCCTACCGGAGCAGGAGCGAAGCTCTCCACGTCCACGGCCCGGGGGGAGTTCCTCCCCGGACTTAGTCGTACGCATTCGCTCAACCTCCTCCCGGGTGAAGCGAACTTGATCCGTCGGAGGTGCCCTTGGGGGCAGCCCAGGGGGAGGAGGGAGCTCATGCGCTGTAGCTACCGGCCTGGGCGCTACCGGGGCCGTTGAGGGGGAGACCCCTGTGGCCACGTCCGGAACCGGAAAGGGGGAAACCCCTGTATTATCCGGAACCGAAGAGGGGGGAACCCCCGCGGCGACGTCTGGAATCGGGGCGCCATTGCGGGGGGAGGCCCGTTGTGACCAGGGAGCTGCCCTGTCTCCGGAAGGGCAGCAACGCCCGGGACAAGCCACTGGGGGCCTTGTCCCCGGGAAAATGGCGGCACCCAGGACAAGCCACCGGGGGCCTTGTCCCCGGGCAAAAGGCGGCGCCCGGGACAAGCCACCAGGGGCCTTGTCCCCGGGCAAATGGCAGCGCCCGGGACAAGCCACTGGGGGGCTTTGTCCCCAGGCAAAAAGTGGCACCCGGGACAAGCCACCGGGGGCCTTGTCCCCGGGCAAATGGCTGCGCCCGAGACAAGCCACCGGGGGCCTTGTCCCAGGGCAAAAGGCGGCGCACGGGACAAGCCACCACGGGGCCTTGTCCCCGGGCAAATGGCGGTGCCCGGGACAAGCCACCGGGGGGCCTTGTCCCCGGGCAAATTGAACAGCCTCTTACCTGGACTTGATCTTGAGGAGATTTCCCCCAACAAGTTCTATCTGTATAATGCTTTCACATTTATGAGATGATTAGTTATAGTTTTTTTGGGCATTTCTAAAGCTGATGCATTTTTTCCTCCATTCCCTATGGTGTGAACAGCCAGGGCCAAGGGAGTTCCCTATCTGGTGCTTCATCAAGCGAAACTAGAAGAACTCTGTGTTCTATCAATATCCCAGGTTAGTTCATGCGAGTGATGCAAATGTCACTTTTTCCCTAATGTTTTTTTTTCAATATTGCTTACTGGTGGTGATCAATTTGAACTGAATATAGTTTGAACAATCTGGTTTGCTATCTAAATATGAGGTGTGAATCAATCTAGTTTGCTGTCTGAATATAGTTTGAATCAATTACCTCTTGTGTCCAAGTTTGCTATCTGATTTCAATCAATCTGGTTATATAGTCAGTCTTTGAATCAATCTGGTTTGCTGTCTGTGTATAGTTTGAATCAATTACCTCATGTGTCCATGTTTGCTATCTGATTTCAGTCAATCTGGTTATATAGTCAGTCTTTGAATCAATCTGGTTATATAGTCAGTCTTTGAATCAATCTGGTTTGCTGTCTTAATATAGTTTGAATCAATTACCTCCTGTGTCCAAGTTTGCTATCTGATTTGCTATCTGATTTCAGTCAATCTGGTTATATAGTCAGTCTTTGAATCAATCTGGTTTGCATGTTATTCGTGTGCTATATTATACAATCAGTCTTTATTTTATAAAGTTCAAATCCTATCTAAGTTGGTATGCACGGTAACATAATGCCAAGGTATGATTTGCTAGAGTTTTGTGGTGAGGATCAATTTAGATCATGTGATGTGATGCAAATGTCACTTTTGCCTTAATGTTTTTTTTTCAATGCTGCTTTCTGGTTTGCTGTCTAAATACGATGCAAATCTTGTTTCTACTTTGCTAAGCTGTTCTCTTCCTATATACTTTATGCTGTTGCTAGACTTTTCCATAATTGCTATTTTTATTTCACTAGAAATCTGAGTATATCTTTATTTAGCACCTGTCGAAAGGACATCATGTTGTTGTTAATAGGGAAGTAGTTTGAGACTTCTAGATGCGCACAGATTGAAATATTTTTAGTAATTGGAAAGAACCACAGCAATCTCAAAGTAATGTTCACATGCTTTTTGGATGCTAAGTACCAGCTAATTTGGTTTTGCTAAGATTCACAAGGATCTCAAAATAATGATTTGATGTAATTGATTACTTCAATTCTGGATTATGTACTGAAAATATTATGTTTTTTTTACCCCACCTGGAATTTTATCCCACCGGGATTTTTTGACATCCCATGAGATTACAAAAATCCCGGCCGGGAATTTTTTTGACATGGAAAAAAATCCCGGTCACCCAAACAAGCCCTAAGGGCCTGTTTAGATAGTCCCGGATTGGACCGCATCTGGCCCAATCCGGCGGCAATAAAATCCCACCCGGAATTAAATTCGGCCCAGCTAAAAATCGCGTTTGGGTCAGGCTGGGAACGGAAAAATTCCAGCCCAAACCCACTGGATCGGCCGGGAAAAAAATAATGGCCTGTGGAGGCAATTTTTTTCCCACTCTCTCTCTCGCGGCTGCTCCCTCTCGCGACGGCGCCTCCCCACGATCTCTCTCGCGATCTCTCTCACCGCCGCCTACTCCTCCCCTCGCAGCGCCTCGACTCCGTCGCCTAACCCTCCGCGCACGACGCCGTAAACCCCTCTCCAGTGAGATCATCCCCTCCCCATCTAGGGTTTTGCAGATCTAGGGTTGCTCATATCTAGGGTTTCTCAGATCTAGGCAATTTTTTGATTTGTATGCACTGAACGTGCAGATCTAGCCGACACCAGGGAGGAGGACCGCCTGAGAGTAGCATCGCGCGGGGCCGCCTGGAGCATAGCAGTGGTGGCAGTTTCGACGGCGACTTCGCCAAAGTTCCTCTCCACAGCAAGGCCGTGAAACAGAACAAAATTTTTAATCTCACCAGCGCCGGAACAGTAGGAGCGGCGGGGTCACCGATGGTGAGTTCGCTGAGGTTGAGAGTGACTCCAATTCGGTGTAGGTGCAAGGAATTGGATGGAGACGGCCAAATTTAACTTTGGTACTCCGCCGTCGCCCGTGACAGGACGCCGGCAATTCTCCGGCGAGCGGTCATCGGACTTCACCAAATTCGGTGGGGAGGTAGTTAGGGCAGTGGCAAGGATGGTAGCACAGCCAGTTTGGCCAAAAATCTTCTAAATCAATGAATTGGTATTTGGCCCATCGGCGGTAGTTTTTCAAATTGTCTAAATTGACCGCCGGTGGCAATTCCGTCGCCACAGCTCACCAGTGACAGCGGAAGGGGTACCTGGGAGTGCTTGGCACCCAGCCTGAGAGTCTGATGAAGTGTTTGAGCAGAATCCAGTGATAATTGGGCAAAACGACAATGGGCCGGCACGCTACAGTTGGGTAAAAAAGGTAAAACAAAAAAATTTGCAGCGCAGCCAAGGAATTTGTCGTCGTTCTGACCGGGAAACTCGTCGGAGCCAACAAAGAATTGCACCAACAGTTTCCAGAGGTCCTAAGGAGGAAAAGTTGTACAGAAAAGGATCAAAAATCACTAACCTGGAGCTCTACTGCCGCTGCTGAACTGGAGAGAGAAGAAACTGGGACTGTTCACTGCTGCTGCTGCGCTACTGTTGATACTGGATAAGTATGTATAATATGTATGCATGTATATGGCAGTAAGGTTTTGGTATTAGCTACTGCGTGGATGAGAATTCATCTCTCCTTTTCACTGCTTGAGTGCAGTACTACGCAAGTCTTTTTCACCACAGGATTAAGCAGAATTTTCAAGTCCAATTGGTTACCCTCTATTAAGGAAGCAGGAGAATTGAGGTAAATTTTCTCTCTTCTTTTTTTATTTAAAATCTTTGAGTGAGGTCCTTATCACCAGTACTTGAACTCATGCAGCATATAGGATTTAGAACTAATATAAACTTTTCTAACAAAAGCTGCAGGAAAAAGTACAGGAATTTGGGATGTGACAACTCTTTTTCATTCATTGTGACAATGATTGTTAGCTGATTTTAGGCTCCCATGGTCGCGCAAGCATCCCATGGTCGCCCTTAACCATGGCCGTAGGTCCTCCCTGTGGTCGCCAAAGGCCAGAAGGAAGAGCATCGGGTAATCCAAGGGCATTCTTGATATAACTCAAAAATGATGCTTATTTCACGCAAATTCAAGACACTCATTATCATAAAACTCATGTCTTATGTTGTATCCGACAACAGTATGGTCACAGAGATAGTCTCTTCGACCACTCTCTTTAGCAGATACAAGGACTGATCTCATTACCGTGGTTGCAGCAGTACGAGATCGCCCTTTGTCATTACCTCAATATGATCCTTATGATTAATCCCAAGATAATCATAAGTCCTTGATAAGGTAACCATCATAGGAGGTTAAGATGGTAAGGCAGTTCCACGACGATCGAGTCAAGGCTGCCAAACTGCCACATACCTATGATCTATGGCAACTACCATGCACCCACGACCTCACAGCTACTACTTCGGGGTAGTTAAGAGAGATCATGGGGCTTGCCTTCATGAGAACAATCGACGACCCCTTCGGCAAGTATAAGAAGGCCTTCAAGGGAAGGATCAGGGGAGAATGATCAACTACAGAGAGAAAACTAGACTTAGTAAAGATAGGATTAGCTAGCTTATACACCTTGTAACAGCATCTCTGTAACTCTTTTTCCCACATAGTCAAATACACATGACATAAGGTCGTTACTCTTCTAAGAGGGCCTGAACCTGGAGAACTCTTTCCCGTGTCTTAGATTCATAGATATTTTGAACATCTTGAGAACTTGTCTGATTAGCTCCTTCCTCACACTCTTCTTTGCATAAGATCGACAGAGGGA
Source organism: Pharus latifolius (assembly GCA_019359835.1). NCBI lineage: Eukaryota > Viridiplantae > Streptophyta > Magnoliopsida > Poales > Poaceae > Pharus > Pharus latifolius. The sequence goes on from CM033325.1 coordinate 40,329,253, forward strand.
TCCCAGGGTTCCAATCGTCGACAGTTGGCGCCCACCATGGGGCCTTGAAGACAATTTCATCAAGATTCATTGTATTCATGGATGCTTTCCCTTGCCTACACGATTTTGAGAACAAATTCGATCTCGAAGATCACGTAGATGTTATAGATGAAGATAGCGTCCTCATCAATGGTGACGACACTACCCTCACAGCCTATCTTGGGGAAGCATCATCCTCGATCCCGACCGTGTCTACTGAACAAGGATCGGATTAGGCAGTTCACTTGCCCTCAATAGAGGACGAGTCTGTGCCGCAATCCATTGCTCTAGACAACGTGGAAGAGGATGATCTTGACATAATGAAATACACAAGACGAAGTCGTTACTCTTCTAAGAGGGCCTGAACCTAAATAACTCTTTCCCGTGTCTTAGATTCATAGATACTTTGAACATCTTGAGAACTTGTCTGATTGGCTCCTTTATTCGTCACACTCTTCTTTGCATAAGATCGACAGAGGGATTCTAGGGTTCCAATCGTCGACAGCTGGCGCCTACCGTGGGGCCTTGAAGACAATTTCATCAAGATTCATTGTATTCATGGATCCTTTCCCTTGCCCACACAGTTTTGAGAACGAATTTGATCTCGAGGATCACATAGATGTTATGGATGAAGATAGCGTCCCCATCAATGGTGACGACACTACCCTCACAGTCTGTCTTGGGGAAGCATCATCCTCGATCCTGCTGAACAAGGATCAGATCAGGCAGTTCACTTGCCCTCAATAGAGGACGAGTATGTGCCGTAACCCGTTGCTCTAGACAATGTGGAAGAGGATGATCTTGACATTCGTCTGGAGAATTTCTCCCCCGACAATCTGAAGTCTCTCTTTGATTTTGCGTTAGACTCAGAAAAAGATGAGATGCTTTCTCTGTCTGTGAACTCAATCCCTAGAGAAATGCTGCACTTTCGGAGGAAACTCTAGAGCAGCGTGATGCTAGGCAGGAACGAGAACGCAAACTGAAAGAGGACCAAGAACGCGGATAGCGAGAGGCTGAGGTTTGCAAAGTCTCAATAGATCTTCTGCGACCAATGACAACTCACCAAGGTACCATTTTTTGCGACCCTAGTCCTAGAACGTCTCGACAACCCTCTCCGAGAGGTCGCGAGCATGATTACACGCCTATTCCCTCTCTAAACGACAGAGGCGACCTCACCAGGAACTCCACCGGCACCCAGGAGAAATCCTCAAGACCGTATCCGAAGGATTGCATATGCACTCCATAATCCACCCTCCAGTCTTGCGAATGACGACAAGATTATATTCGCAAGAGTTCTTGTAGATAATCTTGACGAGGTTTCCCTCAGATTTACTCCGGAGGCATCATCGCATTCAACGACCAGAGGACAGGCCAGTTCCCACCAAGGTCACAAGAGACGTCACCCTACACATTCCAGACACGACAAGACCAGACGAACTGGTACTTCTGCGACCATAATCGCGTATCGGTACACTCACGTTTGGGACAACGTCGCGAGCCTCCTCAGGTCGACAACTTCCGCGACCACGGTGTTAGTCGCGATGATCTACGACCATGCAGTACGTACGTAGGTTGCAAAGCTTTTTCACCCGGACTACGGAACGTAATCTGGGCTGATAACACTAGTACAGAAATGCAGTCTACTAACTCCTATCTTCTATCGGTTATTAGCGAAACAGCACAAAACCGATAGAAAATGTGCCTCGCGGTCATAAAAGCCCGACGGATGTATTTTCCCTATCGGTTTCTAAGAAACTTACCGATAGAATAAATAGTATGATTTACTCTAGCGGTGATGAACATATTTGCCGTTAGAAGAGATGCATAAGTACTGACGGAAGAATGTTGTGCACCGATAGGACTGGTCGACTTCAACAACTAGACTTATTCTATCGCTACTGTATGAATATACCGACAGAGTATATTAAAAATTCCTATCGGCAATATGTAGTTCGCCGATAGAATAGTTGACCTTCTACAAATATTTTTATTCTATCGGTAATGGATTCTTTTACCGTTAGAATATATAGAAAATTGCTTAGAACTGTTCGTCTTCTAATAGTTTTATTCTATCGGTAATGAATGTTTATACCGGTAGAATATTGCACAAAATATCTTAGAACTGTTGGCCTTCTACAACTAGTAATATTCTATCGGTAATGTACGTACACACCGATAGAGTATGTACAAAAATTCCTATCGGTAATATTTATTGTGCCGATAGAACCATTCGGCTTCTACAGATGTTTTTATTACTAACGGTATTCTGTTTTCTTACCGATAGAAAATATATAATTGTATAAATACACGGGTATGTCTCTTTCATTCTCACAGTTCATCTGGGCTCGTAGTCCTAACCCGTAAGCTCCATGGACGGCCGGCGCACCTCTACAGGGGACCGCTGCACCTCCGCACCTCCATCGACGCCCTCTAGACGTCGGCATCCCAAGGAAGGTACGTAAAATTTCTGCAATATTGTTAGATTATTCTAATCCGATTATGGCAATAATTCTGCTTTTTTTGTATCCTTCATTTTGATGTGTCTTCTTTTCAATATGATTATGATCTGTTCAGGTCCTTGGATGATGCTCGTGAGGGGCAACGTATTTCACGGTTCTTCATCGCAGTACGCTGCCTACGTTGGCTTGTTGGCGAAAGAAAAGGTGAAGATCACCGTCGAGAGCTGGAAGGACGTGAAGGGCGAGATCTTGGTTGGCTCGGTCGAGAAGATGCTTAAGCCCGGCGTGTTTCTCAAATCAGGACCTATAGAAAGCATCTTACATGTTTTTGCATGCACCAGCTTGTGGCCAGATGCTTACCTGCTTGGAGAAGAAGAATTGTTGTTATTTGCACAGCCATTCTACACCATCACTACACAGAACAACATCTTGGAAGGTAGGTTCTTTTTGTTAATGGAGTTGAGTTGAGTTGAGTTGAGTTGATCGAGTTTGAGTCCGAGGAAATCACCATTACGTACAAATGTATGTCGACGGCAGTTCCAGCTCCTCGGGCGTCTTCGAACTGAACTCCTATGGTTAAGTCCAATGTGGTTCAGACATTTGCTGTTTTGGATGAATGGATTTGTGATGTATCAGGTCTAACTTGTAGTCGGTAGTTGCATTGTGGCAACCTGCAAAGGTTCCCTTTTATGTAAAATGCATGTATGGGCCACTGGGTCCTCGTCGTGATCTGTTGTTAATTTCAGACGTGGCTTTTGTAATATACATCGAATGTGTGAATTGTTGTATTTATATATTGTTGTATATTTGTGTATCATGTATTGCTAATTGGGACATGAACTTGAATGTGCAGGGAGCATTTGTGTATTTAATTGTACTGGTAGGTAGGTGTGTATTTGTACTGCTGTTTCAGACATGCACTTCAATTTGTGAACTGGCATGTGTATGTTTGTACCTGAATTTGTATTGGTGAACTGGCATGTGTATGTTTGTACCTGAATTTGTGAACTGGCATCTGTAATTTCTTTGGCAAGATGAAGTCCCAACTACCTACGAAAAGTATTTTTGTGTCTCCTAGTTAATCCACAAATTAGCATTTAATATATTGCTTTATCTTCTAGTTAAGATCCGTTTGATGTAAGATCTGTTTGATGTTACATTGATATGATTCCTTGAATGTGAGAAATGGCATGTGCATGTTTGTCCCAGTTTGGTAACAGTACCTCCTCTAACGGTAAGTACACATATTTACCGATAGGAAAACACATATATTTGTTCAGTCATGCATATTCTAACGGTAAATACACATATTTACCGATAGGAAGCACATATATTTGTTCAGTCATGCATATTCTAACGGTAAATGCACATATTTACCGATAGAAAAATACATATATTTGCTCAGTCATGCATATTCTAACGGTAAATACACATATTTACCGATAGGAAGCACATATATTTGTTTAGTCATGCATATTCTAACGGTAAATGCACATATTTACCGATAGAAAAATACATATATTTATTCAGTCATGCATATTCTAACGGTAAGTACACATATTTACCGATAGAAAAATACATATATTTGCTCAGTCATGCATAGTCTAACGGTAAATGCACATATTTACCGATACAAAAACTAATGCTCGAGTGTCATGCATCATCTAACGGTAAGTACACATATATACCGATAGAAAAACTCATGTGCGTGCTGTGTCATGCATGATCTAACGGTAAGTACACATATTTACCGATAGGAAAACACATATATTTGCTCAGTAATGTATATTCTCTAACGGTATGTGTGTGTTTTTACCGATAGAATATGTGAGCGGCAAATTACCTAAGTTAGTCTGACGGTTATTTCATGTATTTACCGTTAGAAAAATGTCCATTATAAGGAAAACCCCACTCGACCATTGCTGAGCTGCTCTTTAATTTGTTCTGTTGCACTCTATGTCCCTCTGTTTGTGACGAAAGTTCCAGCTACACTGCTAGGGTGATCAGCGCAGGCTGGAGGGAAGTTGATTGCGCCCCTCTCTTTAAGGTATGCTTAATCGTCGACACTTATCTCTCTCTCCCTCTAGATCTCCCTTCCTCTCTACTTGCAAGCTAGCTGTATTGTGTAGTTCCAAGTTTGTAGCTCTAAGCTTGGGAGCTTGGTAGCTGGAAATGCGTCATGTTTTAGGAGCTAACTAGCTTGTATTGTGTAGTTAGCTAGGTTAATTAGTGTTAATTTCGTCAGGCTAGGGTTCAACACATGTATCTGTTGTAAGAGGCTGTACATGTACATATACATAACTTAATCGGGCAGGTTTCATGCATGGCTTACTCGTTAAATTTTGTTAATTGTAGATGGACAGGAAATATTGGATGTATGGAATAAAACGTACTGCTCTTGAATATTTGGATGGTGTGAATGAGTTTATTAAATTTGCTGAGCAACAAAAGGAGAGGAAGGGAGAGAAAAATATGCTCTGTCCTTGTACAGATTGTATGAACTTGAAGAGGTTTAGCAACTCTGATCAAATTAAGAGTCATTTGATTCGTCATGGTTTTAACGCGCGATACACCCGTTGGATATGGCATGGCGAAGATCTTGAGGAAACAAGCACCACTACTACCAATCAGCACGACTCGGATGTGGATTGCAATAATATCGATGATCATCCCAATTTTGGTAATGTTCATTCCGATGTGCACGTAGATGATGATGATGACAATCTAGATGAGATGTTACGTGATGTAGAGGAAGATTACAACGAAAATGACTTCTGTGAATTTGAGAAACTGATTGCTGACTCTGAGAAGCCTCTGTTCCCTGGATGTGCAACATTTACAAAACTGTCTTCTGTGCTGAGATTATATAACTTGAAGGCAGGAAACGGTTGGAGTGATAAGAGTTTCACGGCACTATTAGATCTTCTAGCGGACATGCTTCCAGAGGGAAATGAGTTGCCAAGATCTACTTACCAAGCCAAAAAACTGTTGTGTCCGTTGGGAATGGAAATCGAAAGAATACACGCATGCCCAAATGATTGTGTGTTGTACCGTAACGAGTACTCTAGTTTGCATGTTTGTCCAAGATGCGGCGCATCGAGGTATACGCGTAGGGACCGGATTGACAGTGAACGTCACGAGGTAAGGAAAGGGCCCCCGGCAAAAACTGTGTGGTACTTGCCTGTGATACCTAGATTGAAGCGGCTGTTTGCAAATCCGAAAGTCGCGAAGCACTTGCGTTGGCATGCTGAAGCCCGGAAACAAGACGGAAAACTGAGACACCCAGCTGATTCTATTCAATGGAGAAACATCAACAGAACATTTGCTGAGTTCGGCGGCGAACTTAGGAATGTAAGGTTCGGGCTGAGTACAGATGGTATGAACCCACATGGTAATATGAGCAGCCGGCACAGCACTTGGCCGGTTCTTTTATGCATCTACAATCTTCCTCCTTGGTTATGCATGAAGCGCAAGTACATCATGATGGCGTTACTAATCTCAGGACCCAGACAACCCGGAAATGATATTGACGTGTTTCTAGCGCCTTTAATCGAGGACTTACAGAAATTGTGGAGCGAGGGTGTACAGGTGTGGGATGGATACAAGAAAGAGAATTTCATCTTGCGGGCCCTGATATTTTGCACCATAAATGATTTTCCTGCCTACGGCAATTTGTCGGGGTATAGTACGAAAGGAGCCAAGGCTTGCCCTATTTGCCTAGATGAAACTGAGAGCATGTGGCTGCGAAACTGCCGGAAAACAGTGTACATGGGTCACCGCAGGTTTCTTCCGGTGCATCACACGTACCGTAAGAAGAGGAAATCATTTAACGGGAAGCCTGAGAAGGGATCAGCTCCAGTGTTTCTGACCGGTAAGGAGATTTACTCACGCGTGAATGACATCAAAGTTGAGTTCGGTAAGCATTCTAAACCTCGAGAAAAAATGTTTGGAAGAAGAGATCGATTCTCTGGGATCTACCGTACTGGGAGCACTTACAAGTTCGACATTGCATTGACGTCATGCATGTAGAGAAAAATGTCTGTGACAGTTTGATTGGTTTGTTGTTGAACATTCCGGGAAAGACAAAGGATGGTGTGAAAGCTCGTCGTGACATGGTGGAAATGGGGATAAGGACTGAGCTTGCACCTTTAGAGAATGGAAAGCGTACATACCTCCCCCCGGCCTGCTACACGTTGTCCAAGAGCGAAAAAACAGAACTCTGTCGGTGCCTGCACGGTGTTAAAGTTCCATGTGGGTATTCCGCGAACTTGAAAAAACTTGTGTCTATGAAGGACCTAAGACTGGTTGGCATGAAGTCCCACGACTGTCATGTCTTGATGTCACAGATGCTTCCCATTGCTATCAGAGGCATTCTCCCAGTTAAAGTCAGAGAGAATCACAAACCTATGTTATTTCTTCAACGCAATATCTTGCAAGGTAAGTACGTGCACTCGTACTATAAGTTCACTACCTCCATTTGTGGAGCTTAATTAGAAGATTTTTCTGATATGAATATTTGGCGCAACTGTGTCCTCGTAGGTAATTGATCCCGATGGACTGGACGCTTTGCAACGCGACGTGGTTACAACTCTTTGTCAGCTCGAGATGTATTTCCCTCCATCCTTTTTTGATGTTATGGTCCATCTGATTGTTCACCTTATCAGAGAAATTAAGTTTTGTGGACCTGTGTGCCTGCGCTACATGTATCCATTTGAGAGATTTATGGGTGTATTGAAGGGATACGTAAGGACTCGTCGTCGACCCGAGGGGAGTATCATGGAAGGTTATGCCGCCGAGGAGGTGATTGAATTTTGCACAAATTATATGGCCGGGGTTGACCCAATTGGTGTTCCTAGGTCCCGACACGAGGGTAGGCTTGAGGGAATTGGAACGATTGGATTCAAAGCTATCGTCCCCGCTCGTGATGTGTACGCAAAATCACATTTTTGGGTCTTACAACACATGACGGAGGTCGAGCCATACATACACGAGCACAAGGTAATGTTACGGTCACAGAATCCTTCGAAGTCAGACGTTTGGGTAAGCAGAGAACATAACAGGAAATTTGCTGAGTGGATCCAAGAAAGAGTCACGCGAGCTGCCGAGGGCTCCGTAAGTGAAACTGTGACATGGTTGGCTAGAGGCCCAAGATTCACTGTAGGGACTTGGCAGGGGTACGACATCAACGGGTATTCATTTTACACAAGAGCTCAAGACGCCAAGAGTAGCACGCAATGTAGCGGAGTGACACTGTTTGCTATTTCCGAGGATGCCAGGTCAGTAAGGGCGCTGAACTCATATTACGGTGTTATTGACGAAATATGGGAGCTCGATTACGGATTACTTAAGATTCCCCTGTTTCGATGCCAATGGGTCGAAATCCCTCGAGGTGTTCAAGTTGACAGTTACGGGTTTACTCTCGTCGATCTTGGTAGAGTCGGACACCAAGACGATCCATTCATACTTGCAAAGCAAGCCACACAGGTATTCTACATCGTTGACCCGGCCAATCCAAACTTGCATGTTGTCCTCCACAGCAAGAGACGTATTGTTGGGGTCGAAGATGTTGTCGACGAAGAGGAGTATAACCAATTCGATGAAATACCTCCATTTTTAGAGGACATTCAATCTATCTGTACTGAACATATCGACGAAACAACGTATCTGCGAGATGACCACGAAGAAGGATTATGGGTTGAGAACCATTGATGATTAATTTCTATTTCAGGGATAAATGCCAAGCAAACAGCCCACAAGTTCTGCAGCAAGGTGAGGAACATATCATTAATACATCAGGCAGTACATTTTTCTTTAGAATTTAATGATAAGCTAGTTCACAGCATTAATACATCTCAATTTTACTCCACAGCATGAGTTCTAACATGTACAGTACCTTTATCCTGTAAATATTTAATTCTTCCCTTCAAATAGCACTTGCAAAAATCTCATTGCAGCCTCTTCAAATTAAGTTCAGCAAAAATCCCTTTTTTCTGACGGTATTTTGTTATTTATACCGATAGAGAAGGACATCTTCTCTCAGGCACTTCAAAACGTTTTCTATCGGTATTGTTCTATTTTACCGTTCGAATAAATTCGTTTGTCTCACGGTATTTGTTGTCTGACGGTTTTTTCCTGTTTTTACCGATAGAAGAAGACTCTGCCGCTTTGAATTCTCAAACGTGTCGCCATGCGTCGCCTTGGAAACTCTATAAGTACCTCGCCATGCGTCGCGGTATTTTGTTGTTTTTCTAATTCTCGAACGGTTCGACTCCTCATCTTCTCTTTCACAATGGCAACCTCCATGGGATCGTCATCCACGGCCTCCCCGGTAAGAACTCAAAATCTCCTCGGTTTACCCCTGTATTGTTAATCCATGTTCAGTTCATTCTTGACCTGTTGATTTGCACAGGGAATGGTAGCCGTGGAAGACACTGCCAAAGTGAAGGCTGACCTGAGGGCCCTCCAGGAGGAGCACAAGCTCCTTACAGACAAACACACTCAGCTACGGCTTGACCTTGACGATCTCTTCCAGCGCATTAAGCGCATGAAGACGGATGGTGACAATGCTAGGGCAAGGACGAGACGTCTTCGCGAGGAGAAGAAAGCTGCGGATATGACCATCGCTGGCTGCGGTTTGACTATGAAGGATACCATAGCGAAGCTGAGGGAGGTCGCAGGCCTTCTTGACGCGGTAGTAGTTGATCCTAGGGACAACTTGTCGCTAGAGGAGTCCTGCGTCCTGGCTGCAAGTCTAACTGACTCTATTCTACATGCAGCCAGGGCTAAGACCACCCCTTGACCTAGCATTTTGGGTTTTATTTTTTTTTGTAAGTGATAAAACAACAATGAATGAACAATTTCTTTTTATGTCAATTTTCCAATTTTCCGGCTATCTTCCCTCTTTCTTTAACATTCTGCAGCTTTCAACCACGGTCTGTTTGATGTTAAATTGTGTACCTTTTCATTACTCTGACGGTATTTTGTTGTTTTTACCGATAGATAAAGGGCACACAAATCTCAAGCACTTAATCAAAAAAAATTTTTGGGGAAAATTGGGCTCACGGGATTTTTTTGTTTATACCGATAGAAAAGGGCACCTTTTCATTACTCTCACGGTATTTTGTTGTTTTTACCGATAGAAAAATGGCACCCAATCTCAAGCACTTTAAAAAAAATTTCTGTGGAAAATTGGTCTCACGGGATTTTATTGTTTATACCGATAGAAAAATGCATCCACTAATTCAAATATTTTTCCGGGAAATTTACTTTTTCTATCGGTATTATTTTGTTGTTTCGATAGAAAATTACATAAGTCTATCGGTATCATTTTGTTATACCGATAGAAAAGTTCCTCCGCTACTTTATTACTCGTACACGGCCCTTTAGTTTCCCTCCACTCAAACAGTTCCACCTTAGAGCACTGCGTCTCTTCGAGAGCGAAGAAAACCCCAACCTCCGCCGTGAGCACTCACTTCCTCTCTCCCACACGACGATCGCCGGCTGGACACTGGTTCGTCACTGCCACCGGTTCTTATTTTCGTCCTTCGCCCGCCGCTGCTGCGTTCTACACCGCCTCTCCATCACCAGAACTGATCGCCGCCGTAAATACCCTAATTCGTCGTTCTATTTCCAGCATCTTCTTTATTTGATCCTAGTGTTTTGCACGTACTAATTCTTCGAGTTTTGCAATTACACTAGGGTTCCCTATTGTGTTGGCTTATGTACATTCCGCAGGCAATGTTGATTTTAATTAGGGTTTACATAATATGTTCCAGTGCTGTATGAACCTGTTTTGAGATTTTAACTTCTCTATACTGCTGTATGTGTGATCAATTGTATCCAACTGCCATGTAATGCAGATTATATGTTGGAGGTGTTCTTACACATATTCTATCGGCAGCTCATGTGTTTACCGATAGAAAATTTTTCTGCACAAGTAGTAAAACTTAATTTGGATCTGGAAGGACATGAGCCATGCAATGTACTAGTTTGGTTGGGAATTTTAACTCACTTCGTATGAATATATGGCAATGTGGATGGGTCTTCGATGTATATGTTTCAAATGCCTATATACATGACTTTTCCCAACCTAATAGCTGTGAAGTCCTGATGACTCACATACAGGCTAGGCTAAAGATTATGCACAGTGGCACTTAGATGCTTGTGTGCATATTTACGTGTGAAATAATAATGCTGGCCCATGAATATTAGTGTAGCAAATCATCGAGAATGTTATGTGATGACAGTGAATGGTGGCTTGTCAACAAAATTCCATATGTAGAGAACATTGTTATGTTCTATCGGTATCTCACGTGTTTGCCGATAGAAAAATTGTCTTGTGTGGAGGTAATTGTTATGGTCTATCGGCAGCTCATGTGTTTACTGATAGAAAATATTTCTAAAGAGTTCAGTAAGTAATTTATGCATGTCTTTCTTTTTGTATTATTTTCCCTTTTGCCGCCCTAGTTAGTCTCCAGTCCTGGGCTGAGTTATGGAACTCCAAGGCGAATTAATTGCCATATATATGGTTTGTTGAAGGTTTTGTAGGGGAAGACATGTCGTCGTCTTCATCGGATGGTACTAGTGGTTCGACTAGGGCCAACCACATCGTAACTACTGAAGATGGGGCTGTTACATCCCAGCGCAAGAGGGTGGGGCGAGGCGCGACGACGTTGGGGCGTTTGGCCAAACGCACTGATCTTTCTTGTGAGTTCAACCAATTTGGGAGGCCGATTGGAAAGAATGCTGGGAGGTACACGCGGCCTACGTTGGGCTGTTGGCGAAAGAAAGGGTGAAGATCACCGTCCAGAGCTGGAAGGACGTGACGGCGGACAAGAGGGATAGGTTGTGGGCGGAAGTGAAGGTTAAATGAACTGAAATCGCTGAACTCTTTCGTAATCACGTTCTCTTGGCTTATACTAAAGTTTAACTAACTCGTGATTAATTGTATGCATTTTTCGGAAACAGGCTAAGTGGAACATCCCCGACGATACACCTAGGACTGCCTGCTTGAAGGACATGAACGGAACATGGAAAACCTTTAAGAGCTGGCTCGTCAGTAACTTCCTAGCTGCGGGGAAATCTCCTTGCGAGAAGTACCCCTTCATATCGGAGGAGGTATGGGAGGAATTCACCAAGCAGAAGGGGACTGAGGAGTTCAAGGCCCTTAGCAAGAAGAATAGGGCGATCCAGAAGAGGAACGACCACCCGCATCGGCTCGGATCCCGGGGCTATGCGGGGAAGGAGGAACAGTGGAAGAAGGAAGACGAACAAAATCCTGTCATCGACACCCCTGAGTTGCCGCTCTCCGAGATCCGGGATGAGAGGTGCAAGCGATGGTGGAGGGGGAGGGGGTGCGTGTCGTCCACGGGGTCTGTGCAGTTCGCAACCCCTGGGGACGCCGACGTTGTGAGGCGAATGGTAAGTTGGCTAACCTCGTAAACTGTGTGCGCACAAGTGTATATAAGGTAATTTGTCTCACAAGGTACCTTCAAATGTAACAGATCTCTTTTGAGAAGGAGGCAGCGGAGGGATTGTTTACCCCGCAGAGGGAGAACGACATCCTCACCCGGGCTCTAGGAAATAAGGAGCATCCCGGGCGGACACGGGCCGTGGGAGCCATTGTGTCGTGGAAGGCCGGTTTCGTAGATCCGGCTCCACCGAGGAAGAAGGCCCGCACCTGGAAGGAAAAGGAAGCTGACCTCTCCGATAAGATACGGGCTGAGGTACGGGAGGAGATATGGGCGGAGATGCGGGCTGAGATACGGGCTGAGGTACAGTCTGAGGTGCAGACCGAGGTCGCACAAATGAGGGAAGAGTTTGCACGGTTGAGACAAGCATTGCTGGCCAAGAGTGCAGATGCGGATCCCCAGGACGACGGTACCCCGCGGGGTCGGATAAGCAGTTGCGCTTCGAAGGTACTCGCGGATCCAGTGGATCTACTTGAGGTACTGCAAGCCTTCATCTGTGCACGTAAGTTGATGCAAGCCTTCATTTGTGCACTTACTTGTTACAAATTTGCAGGGGCCGGAGGGCTGCATCCTACAGAATCACGTAGGCGCCGGGCAGGAAGTGGTTGGACACGGCTTTGTATATCCGTCTGGGCCGGATGTCCGGGTCCACTGTGTACCTCTGCAGTTGGGTTTCGCAAAGGTACAGGTGGACATGGCCATGCCGGGCTACAACGATTCTCCGTTGCCAGTCCCAACAGAGGAACTGCAGACACTTGCTGAGGCAGTGGGCTCCTACGTACAGTGGCCCAAGAAGTGTCTTGTAATACAACCGGTAAATCCTACACATTTTAGATTACATCCTACTCAGTACACTCAACTTGCATAATCTAACATACGTGCTCATTAATTGAAGTGGCCTGCCGCGGGGCTACCAGGGGACTGCGCCCCCAGCTCGGGGCATGAGGGCCGATCTCGTGCAAACCTGGACACATCAAAGACGGCCTCGACCCCACCCAGTGCATCCATGCCTCCACCTCGGAAGAAAGCCGCCATCACCTCGCCCTTGCCTTCGAAGGTACGCGCTCAGTCCCCGGCAAAAGGCAAGGGCGGCAAAGGCAAGGGCAAAGGGCGACAGGGACTGCCGCGGACATTCACGAACGCGCTCCCACTCCTGTCGGAGGCATCTTTGCGGAAATTGGATCGATCAACCAGAGACCTCCACGACTGGTACCTACATCGAGCTCGGCGCAGCCTGAACTTCTTAGTTCCCTATAAGCCTGGGCAGTTCCACCGTGAGCCCGGGACTATATCCGTGGCACACGAGGATCTGTTCGACCTCTACAACTGGCGGGAGCTCGATATGTCTATCATACGGACTGGAGTCCTGTGAGTTTGCTGATGCTATGTATTGCTGTTTTCTAACTCTGTTTGCTAACTCTGCATTAATGTTGCAGTTCATTTGAATACTGAGTAACTTTCTGTGAAATTAATATTAATCTCGTCCTTCGCATGCAGGTGCATGTACAGGCTAGCATCGGAGGCTGCGTGTGACAAGGTGGGTTTCCTCGACCCAGAGAAAATAAGCCTCACGATGCTAGAGCAGGACGCCGCGCACGCTGAGCAGTACATATCCAGCGCGCTGATGGCGCAGCAGGACAGGGACTTCATTCTGGTGCCGTACCACCAAAGGTTAGTGCATTTCGTACTAATTTAACTCAATCTTGTATGTTACACCTGAGATGTACTTTGAGCTAGCGGTCCTCTTTTACGTACAATGCAGGGGCTACTGGATCCTCATCGTGATCTGTCCACCGAGGAACGAGGTGTACTACCTCGATTCGATGCGTGACAGATTATCGATGGAATATGTGCTCAAGGGGAATATGGAGGCGTAAGTAACTTATATGTTTGATTTATATTTTGACCTCACTAGCTAATGATAATACATTAACTGGCAATACTAACTGAAATGCAGGGCTTTTGATAAATATGTGTCCGCTGGAGGGAGGCATGCCGCACCGCAGGGCTCCGTACTAGCTTGGAAAGAATATGATGTACTCACGAGACTTTTTGTTTATGCTTAATTAGTTTATGGAAACAATATATAGCTAACATGTCTTCGCATATGCAATTATCTCAGTGCCATCAGCAGCCGCAATCGTGGGAATGCGGGTTTTATGTGCTGCGCTACATGTACGACCTAGTGCAGACAAACTTTTCCCGATTCCCCCAGGTAAGCATCGATAGCTGTCGTGGTATTGCGAATACCCCGGCAGGTTTTGAGAGTGATCCTAGCGAAGATTATGCGGCGCGGGTTGACCGGATGACCGGTCCTCCCCCGCCGGACAAGCACAAAGAAAGACACACGGGTTTATACAGGTTCGGGTCCCGGTAGGGGCCCTAGTCCTGTCGACGCGCTCCCGACCGGAGTCGGCTGGGGAGGCTTTCTCCGGGGGAGAGGCTTCCGGAGCACGCCTGTGAGTTTAGCTATTCCAAAATATGAATCGATCCTTTACAACAGAGGGGTACAAGGGCTATTTATAGCCCCCAAAAAGCAGCAAAAAACCTAAACTACCCCGGAAGCCACCGTCGGATGGAAGGGCAGGACCATCCTTCTCCCGGTCAAACGCCTCGGATGCTTGACAGGTGGTCGCTAGTTCCCGAGGTGCTCCTCGCGTGACCTGCACGTGATAAACAGTTCGATACTTTACCTTTAGGAGGTCGATGAGGCCCGGGACGGCGCCGGAGGCCACGTCCCGGGAGCCAAAAGGCGGCGCCCGGGGAGGCCCCGGAGGCCAAATCCCGGGAGCCCAAAGGCGGCGCCCGGGGAGGCACCGGAGGCCAAGTCCCGGGAGCCCAAAAGCGGCGCCCGGGGAGGCCCCGGAGGCCACGTCCCCGGGCAAATGGCGGCGCCCGGGAGGGCACCGGAGGCCAAGTCCCGGGAGCCCAAAGGCGGCGCCCGGGGAGGCCCCGGAGGCCACGTCCCCGGGCAAATGGCGGCGCCCGAGAGGGCACCGGAGGCCACGTCCCGGGAGCCGAAAGGCGGCGCCCGGGGAGGCCCCGGAGGCCACGTCCCCGGGCAAATGGCGGCGCCCGGGAGGGCACCGGAGGCTACGTCCCGGGAGCCGAAAGGCGGCGCCCGGGGAGGCCCCGGAGGCCACGTCCCCAGGCAAATGGCGGCGCCCGGGAGGGCACCGGAGGCCCCGTCCCGGGAGCCCAAAGGCGGCGCCCGGGGAGGCCCCGGAGGCCATGTCCCCGGGCAAAAGGCGGCGCCCGGGAGGGCACCGGAGGCCCCATCCCGTGAGCCAAAAGGCGGTGCCCGGGGAGGCCCCGGAGGCGATGTCCCCGGGCAACCATGACACAACTTACCTGGACTTAGTCCCGCGGAGATTTCCCCCGACAATAGCTAACTCAAATTTCAAAAATGGGTGTCACGTTCTAAATTAGGATCGAAGTTAGTTACTCAGTATGCACACATGCTTGCAGATCGCCATGTCGAAAGACCAATATGAAAATGCAAAGATTATATATCTTCGACAAATCTGGGCACAATATGTCATGGAGGAAGTAGCGCCCAACCATCCAGCATGACAATTTTCTCCTTTTTGTGTACTCTGCATAGACTGTTCATATACATGTGAATAAATATATATATGTGAATAAATGTCCACATTGGATTGCAATCTGTATTTGTCCATACATATGTGAATAAATGTGAATAACTGCCTAATGTGTCAATTTGTTCTGTGAATTTACCTTGCATCTGTACTGTATTGTGTATCCAATCTATACTGTATTGCATCTGTACTGTATATGTGAATGTACTGTATTGTGAATGCAAATAAAGTACTGTATATGTGAATGCTCTATCGGTAAATTCATCAACAACCGAGAGACTACTGTACTTTTTTCTATCGGTACAATCAAAATTAACCGTTAGAAGAGTGTGACCTTTCCTGCCGGTGAACTCATACATATCCAATAGAGTACTAAGTTTTTTTCTGTCGGTAATATTGTAATTAACCGTTAGAATAGTGGTACTTTTCCAACCGCTGACGACGAGTTTTCTATCGGTACACTCCTAATATGCCGATAGAATAGTATGATTTTTTCTGTCGGTAATCTTGTAGTTAACCGTTAGAATAGTGGTACTTTTCAATCCGCTAGCGACGAGTTTTCTATCGGTAAACTTGTAAGATGCCGATAGAATAGTATGATTTTTCCTATCGGTAAACTTATAATTAGCCGTTAGAATAGTGGTACTTTTCCAACCGCTGACGACGAGTTTTCTATCGGTATACTCCAAATATACCGATAGAATATTATGCTTTTTTCTGTCGGTAAACTTGTAATTAGCCGTTAGAATAGTGGTACTTTTCCAACCGCTAACGACGAGTTTTCTATCGGTACACTCCTAATATGCCGATAGAATATTATGATTTTTTCTGTCGGTAATCTTGTAATTAACCGTTAGAATAAAGGTACTTTCCCTGCCGCTGGACGTAAGACTACGACGGGTTTTCTATCGGTAGATTCATAATATGCCGATAGAATAGTGAACTTCTTCTGTCGGTTATTTACCGATAGAAAATGTCCAGTCTTGTTCTATCGTGTCTATCTCTATCGGTACAAAAACCGATAGTAGAAGGGTGTTTTTTACCGATAGAAGACTGCATTTCTGTACTAGTGTAAGTTCAAACCCGGTACGATCAACAGATTCAATGGGACTCAAAATCCAACCGAATTTCTTCAAATTTATGTTACTGCTATCTAAGCGGCTAGAGGATACGACGACTAACATCGTCGGCCTCAAGCAGGAAGCAGATTGGATCAAACCATTGAGAATCTATCTTGCGCATGGAACCTTGCCCGAGGACGAAACCGATGTTGATCGATTAGTTAGACAAGTACGCATATACAAACTGGTCGAAGGAACCATGCACAAAAAAAGTATGCAAGGCATACTCATGCATTGCATACCTCAGCAAGAAGGCAAATCCCTTCTGAGAGATATTCACGAAGGCATGTGAGGGAACATGCATCTTACCGAACACTGGTTGGAAAAACTTTTCGACAAGGGTATTACTGACCTACGGCACTAAATGATGCCAGGCACTTGGTCAAGACGTGCCCCTAGTGTAAATTTTATGCACGGCAAACTCATCATCCGGCATACGCTTTACAAACCATCCCATTAACATGGCCATTCGCTTTTTGGGGGATAGATATTTTGGGGCCAATGCCCCAAGTAGTCAATGGATACAAGTTCATGTTCGTAGTCATTGACACGTTCACTAAATGGGTCGAGGCTGAACCAGTCCTAACCATTACCGCCGCTGCGGCACAAAAGTTCTTTCACAAGAACATCGTGACACGATTTGGTGTCCCAAATCGCCTCATAACAGACAATAGTTCTCAATTTGTTAGCGGTGTTTTCCTCGACTATTGCAACGATATTGGTACCAAAGTTTGTTTCGCCTCTGTTGCCCATTCGCAAAGCAACGGGGCAGTGGAACGTGCCAATGGGCAAATCATTCAAGGGGTTAAGAAACGCGTGTTTGACCACCTTAAGATACGCTCGGGGGCTTGGGTAGACGAACTCTACTCCATTCTATGGGTACTTCGTACCACACCTAGTAGAGCCATGGGAGACACGCCTTTCCAACTAGTCTTTGGTGCCGAAGCCATGTTGCCAAGTGAAATACAACTTGGCTCTCCTCGCATGACCAACTTCGATACTACAAATTCAATCGAAACAAGTGAAGACAAACTCGCCCTTCTCGAAGAAAAGCGCAATCAAGCATTATTTAGGTCTGCAGCATATTTACAATCTATGCGTAAATATCACAGCAAAAGGGTGCGACAACGTAGCCTTCATGTCGGGGATTTGGTTTTGAGAAAGATCCAAAATTAGTCTAATCGCAATAAATTCTCCCCCCAATGGGAAAGTCCTTACACTGTGGTCTCAATGTCGCGACATGGATCAGCTCGATTTGCTATGGAAGATGGCAGAGTCCTCTCCAATACATGGAACATGGACCAACTGCGCAAGTTTTACGTGTAAGTTTCCCTTTCCCTTTTTCCATTGTCAATACCTTTTTCATTTTACATTATCGTCACATTCCCATTTTCCCTTCTTTGAGTCATGCCCGAGGGCTGATCGCCCTAAGCACCTTACTATAATGATTAAGCGGATTCGCTGGCTGATCTCATGGTCGCATCTAGATAAGACATTTCTTTATAAGCCGTTTCTCAACGCCTAAGAAACTTACTAGCTTGTTCTGATCATTCAGGTGGCTGTCAGTTAGCAATAACCTTATGACTTTATATAAACGTGCTCTCAAGTCGATCATTTGATGACTCATTTCAGCCATTCAAATCCTACAATCATAACACTATGTCTCCAGTGTCATCGATCGCATGAGGGGGCTAGGGGAATATAATTGTAACATTCAGTTTTAAGTTCAAGCATTTTACATAGTTTTTGTTAATCCTACTAATCATGCGTATTTGCAAGGTACAATAACTAAAGAAAAATCATTGCATATTCATTGTTAACCTCTCAAAAGGTACAATAAACAACAGTACATCAAGGAAGGCCGAAGTCATGTAATAGTTTTTCTACAAGAACCTTAACCTCGGCCCGGGTCACATCTAGTTGATCCTCGCTGTCAAAAACAATGCTTTCCACCACTGGCCTCAAGTCCAATGTAGGGCCATGGTGATGTCTAAGTTTGCAAAGTATAGCGGAGGCCACTTCACTGACATCAGTCTTCAGTGCCTCCTTACGCTTCCTCACAAACTCTGGAATATTGGTGACAAGCGAGTTAGACTGGGCGGCGACCAGGTTGCAAGACTCAGCAAGTGATAGGTCATCCCCATCAGGATTGACAATTTCTGCTTCAAACGAGTATGCAACTTCCTTCAGTTTGGCCAAACTACTTTTCTCGATGAGACAGAAGCCTCTGACCATCTCCTCCAAACTTTCCTTCTCATTGAGGGCTAGTTTTGTCATCTCTTTGGCCTTATCACTGGCCAACCGGAGGTGGTTAATGATGTTGTGAAGTTTCTCAAGGTCGTGTCCTCGCCTGATGAACTTCTCTTCCAATTGATCCCTCTCCTTGGTCAGCTTGTGATTTATTTCTCTTTGGCCTGATCGAAGAGGAAACGATTTCAATATCATATATTCTTAAATTCAAATAAGCAATGATAATTTCTGCTAAGATGAACTTACAATCGACATCGGCTTGCAATTTACCACATGCCGATGTGAGCCTCTCTTTTTCCCCTTGGAGAGCATCATGTAATCGTGTCTTCTCCTCCAAGGATGCGAGGGTGTTTGAGAGTTTCTCATTATTCTCCCTCAGAGCCTTGGCCACTGCAACTTCTTCATTTTTTGTGCACCCCTGCAATCTCTTTCAGTAAAGCAGAGTTTTCCCTGCGACAATAACAAAAGATCGTCATTTTGGTCCATCATAAAGACTAAAAGTAAAGCAAGACACTTACTGCTTTACACGGTCGTGCTCCGCTCGAACAACCTTGAACTACTCTATCAGTAGACCGACCATGGTCGCACTGCGAGCAGAGTTCTGCCACAGAATGATAAATGTACATTAAGGAAAAATCAGATGAATACTACATAACCTGCTGTAAGAACTTTGCTTACCTCCAAAAGGTCTTCAAAAAATTTTTCAGATTCGACCCCTCGGCGGGATGAAGCCAAGTCATCACGCACCTGCCCAGAGCCTTGAACTTCAACGGCTCTCTCCGGTGCAGGGCACAGCGGATCAGTGAACTGCAGGACCTCCTCCACTAACGGAATGGTAGATGCATCCATATCCATGGTCGCGGTCACCATTGCGACCTCAGCTCCCTCGTCATCGACAGGTTCGATACATAGCATATCCGCAACCATCGCTTCAATGACGTCGGGCAGCGGTACATCGCTAGTAGTCACAGTGGCCTCCGTTGTAGCCGCTGGTTCTGCTGCGGTACCGCTCATGGCAGGAACACCTACCATGGCAGTCTCTTCCCCTCAACCATGGCGAGCTCCGATTCGCCCACTAGAACAACTACAACCATGGTCGAGGGAGTCCTGTACATTCAATTCACAATCGGTCAAATCGTTCCTAACTAAGCAATATGACTTAGCTAGAAAAGAAGCTATTTACTGATACCAAGTCTCAGAAGATTTCGGGAGCTTGACCCCCCGCTTTGGGGAGACAATAGCGAGGACAGCACCTTGGATATGGGTTTCCTCAGAGGCTCTACCAACCTTCTCCTTCGAAGGATTAGGGGAGTCTCGTCCTCCTCCTCCTCGCTTCCTTCCCCCTGTACAAGCAAGACATAATTCCCCATCATTCTTATTGAGGCATAAGGGGTAGGAATGTTTACCACGACCTCCTTCGAACCGGTCGTAGTTGCCTTGGATGAGGACGCCCCGGTAGCCATCCAAACTTTGGCCCAACTGGGAGCTGATGCCTTGGGGTTCCTGGTCTTCGGTGAGGTCAGTCCCTTGGACTTTGGGGTCCTCTTCATCCTCTTGGAGGAACCACCAGAAGGGCCTTCATCATCAATGGGCCTCTTCGTCCCCACCATTTGGCCCTCGAGCAGTGTCGTGGTATAAAATACACCACTGGTAGGTTTCTTCGGACATGCGTAACATGCGTACAGCTGCATGAACTGACCGAGTGACCAGTCACCTCCCGCCGGGCAACTCAGAGATTGACACGGTGATTTTTATACAGGGTTAGGTCCCAGTGGGGGCCCTAGTCCTGTCGGCACCCTACAGATGTGAGTCAGCTGGGGAGGCGCTCTCTCACAGAGAGAGGTCTCCAAGGGAGCCTGTTGTTTGAGTGTATTAAAATGAGTTGGAATCAGTTACAAATGAGATACAAGAGGATATATATATATAGGCCCCAAAACACACCAAAAGACCAAAATGGCCTAGCTATGGCCGTTGGATCGAGGGGCGTTGATGCCATTTCACCGGCCGAAGGGCTTCAATGCTTGACAAGTGTCCTTGCTAGTTCCCGATGCGCTTCTCACGCTACCCGCACGTGACTTCGCGCAAGAGACCTCCGTGGCTTTTCCCGGGAGGCCTCTGGGATTTTCCCTGGTAGCGTTCCGGGATTTTCCCCAGTAGGCCTCCAGGATTTTCCCCAATGGCCCTTCGGGATTTTCCCAGGTGGCCCTCCGGGATCTTCCCCGGGAGGCGTCTCGGACTTCTCCCGGTAAGTGTCTAGGGTTTCCCCCAACAACTGCCCCCTAGGCCCTCGGGGACACGAAGTGGCCCCGGAGGATATGCGTAGGACTTGCCCCGGGTGACCTTTCGCCTTCCAGGATGCGCCCCAAGCCGTGAGTGACGCTTCGGCTCCTAGGCCATTTTCCCTTGGGAACCCCCGTTCACGCGCGCGTGCGCTGTCACGCCCCGCTCAGGGCTATGACCACCCCTGTGGGGATCCAGCTCTCTGCAGCTAGACCCATACACACATACCCTTGACTGCCCAGGAGGAGTCAAGCACAGGAGCATCACATTGTAACAGAAATACATGAGCATCAGCAAGGTGACTTGACAGCCTTATTACAAATAAATTATTACAAGAGCCGAAACGGCTTAAATAAACAGAGTATTTAAACCAAAACCTATGCAACGGAAACTAAACCACAACCCACAGCAAGAAGTGGATTGTAGGACGACGATATTCGGAACTCTGGTGGAATCGACTCTTCTTTGACATCTAGGTCCACGGCGCTCTCCGTGTACTCGTGTAGGTCCTGAAGTTCTCCATCTATTGGGGTTTTAATAGCAAGGGTGAGTACTTTCGTACTCCGCAAGTCATGAGGAAGTAATAATTACCCCTATAGTATAAATGTCATGAACCTATGCTATTTGGAGAAAGGGGAGAGGGATTTGTAAAATACTTTTGTCCTCACATCTCCTAACAACATTTGATCATATATATATATATATATAGAATATCATCCAATCTGTAAAATGTCCTCCTTCTCGTAACTCTTTGACAGCATTTAATCATATAGATATGATATAATCCAACATTGCTTTTCTCATCTACATATATGTCTATGTATACCTACGCTTAGGCAATTAACTGAAGATGGGTGTGGCTGTCTCTCATGAGTTGCCACTGTTGGATGTTTTAACAGAACTTTTCCAAAGTTACTTGTGTGCTTAGACGAGGGACAACCCCTCTACGACAGGCTCCTATAAAACCCGGGAGCTCGGAGTATTCGAATACGTTTTTACACTCTGCAGAGGTGTACCAATTTACCCACTACGAGACCTCAACTTTTACGTCGGGCCAACTCCATGCGACTTTTACGCATGTGACAAGGCTGAGATCACACAACAGTTTACTGACCTAGCATTAACAATTCCCCGCCCGGTACATAGACAGTACAGGCCCCACTACCAAGGTGGGTACTCCCCACAACATGATAGATGGCAAGCACATGTAAAGTCCTCATTACCGTTGTGGGTCCTCCCCACTGCCTGTTCATCTAGCCTTGGGTCTATGAGGTCCTCCTCTGGACGCATAGAATCCCACTTCGGGTTCGGTCGCGCACGACTCGAGAGCCAGGCTAGGGCGACTTCCTTCTTACGCCTTATCCTCTCTACCCCTCACACCGCTCGTGGCCCTCTGTGGCCCACCAATTTCCACTCGGGAAACCGGATCGACAACCAGTTGCAGGGAAGAGTTAATACCAAGAAAGTCATGACATTGTGCCTGTCCCATACCAGGCGAGTGGTTAGTACGTTGTCGTGCCGCATAGCGCACTAGAATGACACACAAGGTTCTAGTCCTTACGAACCGCCAGTGAGGCCAACCACAATCCCACTGCGCACACAGCACCAACCATCCAAACCATTCTCACTGTTGGCTGTACTTTGTACTTTTCACAAATACACTTAAATACATATATAACAGGTGTGGCTCACACCCCATCACATTTCATGTGCCTAATCATATTTCTATTCACATGCTCTAACCTGTTCTATCACCACATAACTCATCATATTTCTTTATATTCCAATCCAATGCTGTCTTAGCAAGATATCTCAATTCATCACATGCATTAATCTCTATTACCAAGGTATTTATAGCAAGGTATAAAATATGGGATCAATATGATCAAAGCATGACTTGCCTTGCTTTCCCGCGACAGGGTCTTCTGCGAGGTCTTCAATCAACTGATCTCCGCGCTTGGAACGGACGATCTTCTAAACGCGATAAACACACAAAATCAATCTATCAATTAAACATGCATGCGACTATAAGATGCGATATTTGAATTATAACATGTCTAAATGCTGGGACTTGAGAATCGGGTTTGATCGAGGTTGAATCGGCGAGATTCCGGAAATAGGGTATTTAGGGTAATCGGAACGGATTCGTTTTCGAAAAATGGCCGAGAGTGCTGAAACGGAACTTTAGGACTGTAATCTGGAGGGATGATAAAAGGAGAATATATATTAGAGTCAATTTGTAGTAAGATGCTTCGAACGGATCTGGATTCGAAGTTCGAATGGAGAAAATCCACTTTTGTCGGGATTTCGGGGCAAAACGGGCAATTCCTAAGTCCAAAAGTGATGATATTCAGATCCGAGGGTCGGATCTGAGGAAAAATTATATATCTGGAAGTTTTAGAGTGAGACAGATCTGATGGAGAAGACGGATTGGCGATCGGACACTTCTACAATAATTCGATAAAATCGGGCCGCGGGGGAACGATACGAGCTTATACAGCGGATTTGAGATCCGGGCTTCGGATGAGGAATCATCCTTCACGACATTGAAAGTAGGCAGCAATGCGAACATAGTGACGCGATCGGGTCTTCGATCGGGTGTCCAGAAGACATAGAACGACATAGCATGTGAAAAGGGCTGACATTGGAAACACTGTATACAGTACTGTAGCAATGTCATCCCGAGACATTGGACGCGTCCACGGCGTACAGCTGGCCGGCGACGAGTGCAAGGGTGCTGGAGGCTATGGGCTGGCTGTTTGATGCTTGGACTCGGAGGAGGAGGTTCAGCAGGTGGTGTAGCCGCTCGGTGGTCAACAATGGCGGCCGGAAAGACGACGAACGGCGAGATAGCCGGCGACGGTGAAAAAGACACGGCCGGCGACGGTTTCTTGCGTTTCGTCCACGGGAGCGGCTCCCATTTGGTACCTGGGGGTTTCGGGGTGTGGGGAACTCAATGGTGAACTCGTATCGGGCAAAAGATGGCCGGAGAGGCGACTTTCCCGAGGATGGTCGACGGCAAACAAACTTTGGCATGGCGAGATTGGGCGATCCAATGATCGGATGACGATGCTTCCAAAGGAAAACATGTGCAAGAGACTAAACTCTACAAGTTTGACAAAGTTGTACTCACTGTAAACGGCCGGAGACGACGAAGAAGGGCCAATGCCACTCGGGCTGACGCTGGAACATGCCCTGGTCGCGGCCAGAATCAGCAGCAATTACCCCCTTTATCATTTTATGTGCATTTCTTGATCGAAATGCAGCTCTCTCAGATGCATTGGCTCTCTGACTCAAATATCTACCATTCTACAGAGCTTTTCTGCTGGAGATGAAGTTGTGTGAAGAAAAAATCTGCTGCAAAGACTATACATGCAAGGACATACGTGGAGTTTTCTACAGTAGAGAGTTGGTGGTGATGTGTAATTGATCCAGCAGGGCTAATATGGTCTTAACACTATTTGTGCAGTGGAAAAGTGAGGGTTAAACTAGTAATTTCTCATAAGAACTCATTTATATGCATTTTTGGGCTCATTTTCAATTAATAAAAATTAGGAGGACTGAAATGCAAAAGGGCCAAAGCTAAACCCTGCTCATTTCTGGTTTCTTGGAATTTTCAAAATATACTTCTTAATTTTAGAGCTATTTCTCATGCTTAATTAAGTATTTTCAATATTCCAAAATGCATTTCCTAATTAAAATAAATATTATTTCATGTGTAAAATGGTTTTGCTTTGTATCTAAAATTCATAATAATGTGAATCCCAATTATGCATGCATCAAAGATAAAATGGGGCAAACAATCTGGAGTTTACAGGGTTTTGACTCAATCTGAAACGAAAACGAAAACGGCGATTAGGGTAATCAGGGTAATTAGGGTTTCGCCTTTTTCAGGAAATGATTTCGATACCTTAGAGCGAGATTCTGAGATCGTCGATGTAGAGAACTTTGTTTAGAATAGCATTTGGGAGGTGTTCCCTGAATCAGATTGAGATTTGGAGTTGAAATGCGACTTTTAGGGTTTTTGTTGGTTTTTGAATCTGAAAAGGACTAAGTCGCGATGAATCTGGACTAAATTGTGAAAATGATCTTAGAGATGGAATTCTGATGCCAACTTTTTGGATTAAGGTATTGGCATACCCTTGATCGTATTCCAGAGATAATTTGGTGGGAATCTGGTCCGGAATTTGATAAATCGGCATTCCAAAATTTCAGGGTAATTTAGAGTATTTCTGATTTCGAAAATAGAAGAAACGAGGGATTTGAGCCGATGAGGATTGAATCTGGATTAACTCCTGAAGAACTTTATTCTCAGGGCACTTTGAGGATAACATCAGTGCATTCTGATCTGAATTTGGGTCAACGGATACGAGTTTGAGATTTTCGGGCTAAAGAGACAAATTTGATTGGAGAGATTTGGCTATAACCATGTAGATACATCCATGCACGATTTTATGAAAAGTAGTCTTTTCAGTCCCAAATTTGGGTTGTTACAATCTACCCTCCTTAAAAGAAATCTCGTCCTCGAGATTTGCCTAAGACGAGAGAAGGGGTAAGGATGGGTCCTGCTAAAATTGTCTTCTTCTTTCCATGCAGCTTCTTGTTCTGAATGACTTTTTTATTGGACTCTGCATGGCTTGATTTTTCTTCTTCTGAGTTCTTGCTCGTCGGCTGTTGGAATTGCGACAGGGTACTCTAGGTAAGTGAGGTTTCTTCGCAAGGATACATCTTGTACTTCCATCTACCTGGTGGGTTTCCTCAGGTATTTCTGGAGTTCTTTCTGTACTGACTTCTCATTTCTCTCCAACTTTTGACCATTGCGATGGCGCTCTGCACTTATAACCATGTATAACTTCGAATGGGCCATCTGTAAATTGAATCGACAGCTATGGTTGTATGTAAGCTCTGCATGTGGCGGCAAAATTCTCGCTGAATTCCGTATTTGGGCACACAAGTTTGCCACTGTTCTCTAATGTCCAACTTGTTCATCCTGCCTGTTCTCTAATCTGAGGATGGTATGTTGTGTTGAAGTTCAATCCTCGTACTCAACCTCATGCTGACTTTCCTAACATCTTGAAGCGAGTAGTGCTCCACAATTCAATACGGTCTTCTTAAACACTATGTATAGACTCACTATCTTGGTTATACAAGCTTCTGTCATCTTGGCACTATCATATGTCGTCCTCACTGGAACAAAGTATGCTACTCTTGTTAGTCCACCCACGGTAATCCATACAAAGTCACTTTCCTCCTTAGTCTTCCATCCATTTCTATTCTGGTGGGGTTGGCAGTTCTAGCAATCCCGTTGGTTTCCAGTGCTTAGTCTTCTTCTACTGATATGCATCACATCTTGCCGCGTATTTGGTAATCTTTCTCTTCCTACAATTCTATCAAAATTAACTCTTCAAATTCCAATTCGCTCGATTACTCATGCCAATTGGCGAATAGCTTATCTTTCCCAAAATTCTACTACTCTTCCGACCTTCATGTTCCTTTTGATCTCTTAAATTCCTTCCTATCATCAGGGAATACTAGGACTAGTGTGGCCGTTAATCTCCACTTCAATCCTTCAAAACTTTCCTTTGATAATCCTTTGCTCATTTAAATTGGACATCCTTGTTCAACAAACCTATGAGCGATTTGACTAACTCCGAAAAATCTCCAATGAATTGGTGATAATACTCAGTTAATCTAGGAAATCTTTGATCTCGGTCACTAATTCTGGTCGTTCCTACTACTAACTTGTCCTGGTAATCCAACACTGTCATGTTCATCACACTCACAGAAGCTATTAGGTGTTAGCCACTCTAAATGAATCCGGGTGCTCTTAGAACTGAGGTACTTGTTCTTCTTCACTTGTAAACCTCCCTTGTGACATGGCATCTATCTCACCTCCATTACTCCTAAGTGCTTTCTTGTGTCGGTCATCTTGTCTTTACATCACAATCGGACAACCAAGGCTGAGGTTGAAGCAAGAGATAGTATAGGCGAGAGATAAGAAGAGACATCTAAAACCCACATGCAAATACTTAGCACTTACAAATAAATATACACATATACAGCTTTAGCTTAATAAGTTCCCAATGAAGCAATTAGCAAATATCTGCCCAAAGCAAACATTGGAAACAACGCGTTACTAGAGAAAAGAAAGAGAAATCGGCATTATCTGGCTGAAAGGATAAGCTAATTCTCCATCCTACTCTTAACCTAGTCTTGACAGAGCATCTTCTGCATCAGCTGGAAAAGATCCTTCTTCGAGGTTAATTGGTACCTGCGAAGTTGAATCATCGGCCTTCGACACGACGTCCATTCATTGATCTCTTCAACATAGCTAAACGTCCTGCACTCCTTTTTGAAATAAGAAAAATGGAAAACTTTTCTCAAGAAATCTTTGCAATATACTCTATAACATAAAAATTGCCTAGTGTGAACAATGAGAAAAGGTAAGGAAAGAAGATTGTGAGCATAGTGGTTTTTCTTTATTAATATAGATTTTTTTTTTTTGAAGTTAGACTTTTCCCAAAACACGCAAAGAACGTAGCCGTTTCTATCTAAGATCATGACCTACAGTCAAGGCGGACACTTACTATCCTACCAAACTTTTAGAAGAAAAACTATTTAAGACTTTGAAATCGGGAATCTTTAAGAAGATTACAACTTCCTTTGAAAATAACATTTCAGGGAAAATAATTTTTAATAAAATACGTCGTGCAACCAGTTTCTAAGGGTATCGTCCTACAGTCCAGATCTTAACTGCTCTGATACCATCTCTTCCTGTCACGCCCCGCTCAGGGCTATGACCACTCCTGTGGGGATCCAGCTCTCTGCAGCTAGACCCATACACACATACCCTTGACTGCCCAGGAGGAGTCAAGCACGACGGTTCGAATCAACGGCCCAGATGGGCCTGAGGACACGTGGTGCCCGTCCAGGGTCCCCTCCATTGCTTATAAATAGGGGGGTGGCCTCTAGTCTGGGACACTTCACCTCAACCCAAAAAATCCGCTCTCCCGGTAGTTTTGTTCCGGGTAGCTCATTCCCGATGACCTCATTCCCGGTGGCTCATTCTCGGTGACCCCTTCGGCCTACCGGACTCCTTCCATCCTGATGACGCTGAAGAGCCGCACCAAGGCGTCCGAGCTGCCCCCGGAGGAGGTGACCTCCCACTTCCTTGGGGCCATCGAGTTCTCCTCTGGGGATCTCGAGGCCTTCTTGGAGCAGAGTTCTTCGCAGCCGGGGACATCAGGGTCCCTAGGCCGGAGGAGCTAGCGCCGAGACCCCAGGAGGGGGAGGTGGTGGTCTTCGACGCCTTCGTGGAGGTGGGCCTCTGGCTCCCGGTGCACCCATTGCTCCGGGAGTTTCTACAGGTATACGGCCTCTAGCTCAACCATCTCACCCCAAACACCCTCGTCCAGATAGGGTTGTTTGTGTGGTTGTGCGAGACGGCCACTGGGGAGGAGCCAACCCTCCGGCTCCTCTGGTACTTCTACGAGCCCTCAGCGAGGGACCTGCTGGTGATGAGGTGCGGGCCTAGGTCGGCCTTCGGCTCTATCATGGTCCAGCTAATGCCGGGCCGCACTGACGAGTACCTGGTGTAGGCCTTCTGGGACCACTGGGGTGACTGGCTCCAGCAGCAGTTTTACCTCTAGGTGGGTGACCCAGAGGTAACGTACTCCCCGGAGCCTTCTTCGTACTACCGGTCGGGCGGCCCGATCACCCCGGAGTGGACCGAGGGGGAGATGGACCTCCTCACCACGATGGTGGAGGCCCAGTTCCGGAGGTCCATGCGGGACCTCGCGGAGGAGATGGCACTACTCCAGCTGGCGCCTTTCGACCCCTGCTGGGGAAGGGGGTGTTCGCAGAGTACCGGCTGCCTCGGATGGCGGTGGCAGAGCGTAAGTCTCTGGACTTGTTCTTTTCAAAGAGAGGCGTTTTCTAACCCCCCCCCTTTTCCTTTCTGCAGTTTGGTCCTACGATCGGGCCCAGGAGATCGCGGTGACCCTCCTCGGGTGATACTATGGAGACGAGCACGAGCGGATCGTGCGCGTTATCGGGGAGGGTCCTCCCGAAATGTCATTGCGGAGGCATTCGGGCTGAGACTCCCGGCCCGGGTGCCTCTCCCCACACCCGCTTCGCACAAGCGGGGAAAGGAAGTGGCCGGGGGGTCCTCGAAATGCCCCGGAGAGCAAAAGAGCCCCGCGAAGGCTCAGTCTCGAAGGATCCCCGTGAGTGCCTAGACATCGCCTCCGGCTTCGCCCACAGAGACCCCGATCACGATGCCAGCGAGCACGACGGGTGCTGCCTCAGCGAGGCCACCAGCCGCTCTGTAACACCCCAGTTTTTGATTATCTTTTCTGCTTACGAATCAGCATACCTTCTTTGGAAACCCTGATATTGTAACCCTATCTTGATCTTGGGTATGCCACTACCTTAACCTAAAAAGTTGGCTGCTAAACTTCATTGACCAGATCTTTTTCACATTTCAGTCCAAAGGTGTTTCAATTTAATCCTTTTCAGAAGTTTCAGAAAACCCAAAAAGGCTAAAAGTCCCAGATCACCTCAAAATCCAAATCTGATCAAGTGATAACCTTTCTTTCATTTTTCTGAACATTTTTCCCTTCTGGAAGAATTCCAGAATCTCGACCAAAACCCTAGTTTCAGCCTCGACAAAAGTTCAAACCCTAATTACCCTGTTTTCGAATTTTGTCAAAACCACCAGATGTTATCGGATTTCATCATTTTTCCTGCTAGATGAGTCCAAGACATTTAGTAGCACTCATCTGCAAAATCAGAATTCAAATCAGCCCTTCAGATCTTCAGAATTGCAATTAGGCCCAAACTCCCGAGCCAAAACCTTCACAGATCAGTCCAAATCATTGCAAATAGGTCCAAAGTTCACAACCAGGTCCCTGTGAAGTTTTCAACCAGCAACCACCAAATTACCGCGCTGTTGAACTCGTCGCCGGCGAAGTTCGCCGCGCTGCCACCTCACGGCCACGTAGCCACCAGCCGTGCGCAGCTGTACCGCCACCGTGGAGCGCTCAAGCCCCACCGTGCCATCTTCTTCCCCGCGCGCGCGTGCCTGCTGCTGCCAGGAACTTCATGCCACATGGCCGCCATCCCGAAGATCATCGCCACCATCCTGACCGAATCCTGTTTCCCCGCGATTCACCGTCTCTGGCAGAGCCCCGCCGCGTCCCGAAATGCATCGATGACCGTCCCGGCGTCAGAAGAGGATCTCCCCGGCGATTACTGCTGCTCCCGAGAGCCTCACCCACGGCTATATAAGCCCCCTCCCTTGCCCAGCATTGCCTCACACCACCCCACAGCTTCCTTGCCTTAGTCTTAGCACCAGAGAGCAACCGAGTCCTCAGCGCCGCCGCGAAGTTCATCTTCTCCGGCGAGCAGTTCCTGAAGCTAACGGCGCCAGCCTCGCCCGAAGCTTCCCCCTCCAAACCAACGCCACCAGTAAGCTCCTTTCATCCCCCTGTACGTTTCATAGCCATCAATTGGTCCCCGGCGCACCTCAACGCCGGCAATCACCGGAAAACTGAAAAACCCCTGTTCCCGCAATGCCTAGTGATTTAGCCCGAATTAACCTTCGTGCCAGTGATAGGAACTGACCAGTGCACCTATTTGAGCAAGCCTGCAAGCTTAGATTTCAAATTTGAGCAATAGTCATGGCCTTTCCGAGGTTTGCGCGCCACCAGTGAGCTGGTCCTCGTCGCCAAGCTTCTCCGGCCACTCTCCGGCCGATTTGACCCCGCAAATAGATCCCTCACCTCACCCTCTCACTCCCTGAGCAAGGAATCGAGCTCAAACCCTTTGAAACAGAAACGCCCAATCTGGAGGTTGTCTTCTCCAGCGCCGGTCGCCGGAATTTATCCCCGGCCGATCTAGCCTCGCTCACCTTGTCATTTAGATAGATCTCAACCCCCTGAGCAATTTTGTCTACTAGCCCGACCTCTGAATCGACCTGAATCAAAAGTTATAGCCATGCCAAGGTTGCTGTCCAGTGGCTCAGTTCATGTCCAGGCCACCGTGTTTGCTCACCGGATTTGGCCACCCTCCGGCCACTTTCAGCCCTTGAGCCTGTTGAGAGTTTTGTAGCTGTTATCAATTCCTAAACCCCAGACAAAGTTGTGCATCATTTGGAGCTCTAGATCAAAAGTTATGCAATGCCCTAGTTTCTGGCCATGTCTAACACTATGTCAGTGCATGTCCACCTGTGGCATTGGATGATTTAGACTTGTTTCTTTTGAGCAATTGAAATGCCACTTTGTCCACTAAGCCTTTTGAGCCATGTTCTACAACATTCCCTACTATCACATCTCCAGAAAACAAACCTAGAACCGATTTAGGGCAATGTCAAGCCATGAGTCGAATGTCAGCCCTTCGATATTCAAGCCCTTTGAACCCATCTCTTCAACCAATGTCAAGTGACCCTGTCTAAACCAATTCCCCTGCATGCATGATGTATCACTAGTACAGAAATGCAGTCTACTAACCCCTATCTTCTATCGGTTATTAGCGAAACAGCACAAAACCGATAGAAAATGTGCCTCGCGGGCAAAAAAGCCCGACGGATGTATTTTCCCTATCGGTTTCTAAGAAACTTACCGATAGAATAAATAGTATGATTTACTCTAACGGTGATGAGCATATTTGCCGTTAGAAGAGATGCATAAGTACTGACGGAAGAATGTTGTGCGCCGATAGGACTGGTCGACTTCAACAACTAGACTTATTCTATCGCTACTGTATGAATATACCGACAGAATATATTAAAAGTTCCTATCGGCAATATGTAGTTCACCGATAGAATAGTTGACCTTCTACAAATATTTTTATTCTATCGGTAATGGATTCTTTTACCGTTAGAATATATAGAAAATTGCTTAGAACTGTTCGTCTTCTAATAGTTTTATTCTATCGGTAATGCATGTTTATACCGGTAGAATATTGCACAAAATATCTTAGAACTGTTGGCCTTCTACACTAGTAATATTCTATCGGTAGTGTACGTACAGACCGATAGAGTATGTACAAAAATTCCTATCGGTAATATTTGTTGTGCCGATAGAACCATTCGGCTTCTACAGATGTTTTTATTACTAACGGTATTCTGTTTTCTTACCGATAGAAAATATATAATTGTATAAATACACGGGTATGTCTCTTTCATTCTCACAGTTCATCTGGGCTCGTAGTCCTAACCCGTAAGCTCCATGGACGGCCGGCGCACCTCTACAGGGGACCGCTGCACCTCCGCACCTCCATCGACGCCCTCTAGACGTCGGCATCCCAAGGAAGGTACGTAAAATTTCTGCAATATTGTTAGATTATTCTAATCCGATTATGGCAATAATTCTGCTTTTTTTGTATCCTTCATTTTGATGTGTCTTCTTTTCAATATGATTATGATCTGTTCAGGTCCTTGGATGATGCTCGTGAGGGGCAACGTATTTCACGGTTCTTCATCGCAGTACGCTGCCTACGTTGGCTTGTTGGCGAAAGAAAAGGTGAAGATCACCGTCGAGAGCTGGAAGGACGTGAAGGGCGAGATCTTGGTTGGCTCGGTCGAGAAGATGCTTAAGCCCGGCGTGTTTCTCAAATCAGGACCTATAGAAAGCATCTTACATGTTTTTGCATGCACCAGCTTGTGGCCAGATGCTTACCTGCTTGGAGAAGAAGAATTGTTGTTATTTGCACAGCCATTCTACACCATCACTACACAGAACAACATCTTGGAAGGTAGGTTCTTTTTGTTAATGGAGTTGAGTTGAGTTGAGTTGAGTTGATCGAGTTTGAGTCCGAGGAAATCACCATTACGTACAAATGTATGTCGACGGCAGTTCCAGCTCCTCGGGCGTCTTCGAACTGAACTCCTATGGTTAAGTCCAATGTGGTTCAGACATTTGCTGTTTTGGATGAATGGATTTGTGATGTATCAGGTCTAACTTGTAGTCGGTAGTTGCATTGTGGCAACCTGCAAAGGTTCCCTTTTATGTAAAATGCATGTATGGGCCACTGGGTCCTCGTCGTGATCTGTTGTTAATTTCAGACGTGGCTTTTGTAATATACATCGAATGTGTGAATTGTTGTATTTGTATATTGTTGTATATTTGTGTATCATGTATTGCTAATTGGGACATGAACTTGAATGTGCAGGGAGCATTTGTGTATTTAATTGTATTGGTAGGTAGGTGTGTATTTGTACTGCTGTTTCAGACATGCACTTCAATTTGTGAACTGGCATGTGTATGTTTGTACCTGAATTTGTATTGGTGAACTGACATGTGTATGTTTGTACCTGAATTTGTGAACTGGCATGTGTAATTTCTTTGGCAAGATGAAGTCCCAACTACCTACGAAAAGTATTTTTGTGTCTCCTAGTTAATCCACAAATTAGCATTTCTTGAAATATATTGCTTTATCTTCTAGTTAAGATCCGTTTGATGTAAGATCTGTTTGATGTTACATTGATATGATTCCTTGAATGTGAGAAATGGCATGTGCATGTTTGTCCCAGTTTGGTAACAGTACCTCCTCTAACGGTAAGTACACATATTTACCGATAGGAAAACATATATATTTGTTCAGTCATGCATATTCTAACGGTAAATACACATATTTACCGATAGGAAGCACATATATTTGTTCAGTCACGCATATTCTAACGGAAATGCACATATTTACCGATAGAAAAATACATATATTTGTTCAGTCATGCATATTCTAACGGTAAATACACATATTTACCGATAGGAAACACATATATTTGTTTAGTCATGCATATTCTAACGGTAAATGTACATATTTACCGATAGAAAAATACATATATTTGTTCAGTCATGCATATTCTAACGGTAAATACACATATTTACCGATAGGAAGCACATATATTTGTTTAGTCATGCATATTCTAACGGTAAATGCACATATTTACCGATAGAAAAATACATATATTTGCTCAGTAATGTATATTCTCTAACGGTATGTGTGTGTTTTTACCGATAGAATATGTGAGCGGCAAATTACCTAAGTTAGTCTGACGGTTATTTCATGTATTTACCGTTAGAAAAATGTCCATTATAAGGAAAACCCCAGTCGACCATTGCTGAGTTGCTCTTTAATTTGTTCTGTTGCACTCTGTGTCCCTCTGTTTGTGACGAAAGTTCCAGCTACACTGCTAGGGTGATCAGCGCAGGCTGGAGGGAAGTTGATTGCGCCCCTCTCTTTAAGGTATGCTTAATCGTCGACACCTATCTCTCTCTCCCTCTAGATCTCCCTTCCTCTCTACTTGCAAGCTAGCTGTATTGTGTAGTTCCAAGTTTGTAGCTCTAAGCTTGGGAGCTTGGTAGCTGGAAATGCGTCATGTTTTAGGAGCTAACTAGCTTGTATTGTGTAGTTAGCTAGGTTAATTAGTGTTAATTTCGTCAGGCTAGGGTTCAACACATGTATCTGTTGTAAGGGGCTGTACATGTACATATACATAACTTAATCGGGCAGGTTTCATGCATGGCTTACTCGTTAAATTTTGTTAATTGTAGATGGACAGGAAATATTGGATGTATGGAATAAAACGTACTACTCTTGAATATTTGGATGGTGTGAATGAGTTTATTAAATTTGCTGAGCAACAAAAGGAGAGGAAGGGAGAGAAAAATATGCTCTGTCCTTGTACAGATTGTATGAACTTGAAGAGGTTTAGCAACTCTGATCAAATTAAGAGTCATTTGATTCGTCGTGGTTTTAACGCGCGATACACCCGTTGGATATGGCATGGCGAAGATCTTGAGGAAACAAGCACCACTACTACCAATCAGCACGACTCGGATGTGGATTGCAATAATATCGATGATCATCCCAATTTTGGTAATGTTAATTCCGATGTGCACGTAGATGATGATGATGACAATCTAGATGAGATGTTACGTGATGTAGAGGAAGATTACAACGAAAATGACTTCTGTGAATTTGAGAAACTGATTGCTGACTCTGAGAAACCTCTGTTCCCTGGATGTGCAACATTTACAAAACTGTCTTCTGTGCTGAGATTATATAACTTGAAGGCAGGAAACGGTTGGAGTGATAAGAGTTTCACGGCACTATTAGATCTTCTAGCGGACATGCTTCCAGAGGGAAATGAGTTGCCAAGATCTACTTACCAAGCCAAAAAACTGTTGTGTCCGTTGGGAATGGAAATCGAAAGAATACACGCATGCCCAAATGATTGTGTGTTGTACCGTAACGAGTACTCCAGTTTGCATGTTTGTCCAAGATGCGGCGCATCGAGGTATACGCGTAGGGACCGGATTGACAGTGAACGTCACGAGGTAAGGAAAGGGCCCCCGGCAAAAACTGTGTGGTACTTGCCTGTGATACCTAGATTGAAGCGGCTGTTTGCAAATCCGAAAGTCGCGAAGCACTTGCGTTGGCATGCTGAAGCCCGGAAACAAGACGGAAAACTGAGACACCCAGCTGATTCTATTCAATGGAGAAACATCAACAGAACATTTGCTGAGTTCGGCGGCGAACTTAGGAATGTAAGGTTCGGGCTGAGTACAGATGGTATGAACCCACATGGTAATATGAGCAGCCGGCACAGCACTTGGCCGGTTCTTTTATGCATCTACAATCTTCCTCCTTGGTTATGCATGAAGCGCAAGTACATCATGATGGCGTTACTAATCTCAGGACCCAGACAACCCGGAAATGATATTAACGTGTTTCTAGCACCTTTAATCGAGGACTTACAGAAATTGTGGAGCGAGGGTGTGCAGGTGTGGGATGCATACAAGAAAGAGAATTTCATCTTGCGGGCCCTGATATTTTGCACCATAAATGATTTTCCTGCCTACGGCAATTTGTCGGGGTATAGTACGAAAGGAGCCAAGGCTTGCCCTATTTGCCTAGATGAAACTGAGAGCATCTGGCTGCGAAACTGCCGGAAAACAGTGTACATGGGTCACCGCAGGTTTCTTCCGGTGCATCACACGTACCGTAAGAAGAGGAAATCATTTAACGGGAAGCCTGAGAAGGGATCAGCTCCAGTGTTTCTGACCGGTAAGGAGATTTACTCACGCGTGAACGACATCAAAGTTGAGTTCGGTAAGCATTCTAAACCTCGAGAAAAAAATGTTTGGAAGAAGAGATCGATTCTCTGGGATCTACCGTACTGGGAGCACTTACAAGTTCGACATTGCATTGACGTCATGCATGTAGAGAAAAATGTCTGTGACAGTTTGATTGGTTTGTTGTTGAACATTCCGGGAAAGACAAAGGATGGTGTGAAAGCTCGTCGTGACATGGTGGAAATGGGGATAAGGACTGAGCTTGCACCTTTAGAGAATGGAAAGCGTACATACCTCCCCCCGGCCTGCTACACGTTGTCCAAGAGCGAAAAAACAGAACTCTGTCGGTGCCTGCACGGTGTTAAAGTTCCATGTGGGTACTCCGCGAACTTGAAAAAACTTGTGTCTATGAAGGACCTAAGACTGGTTGGCATGAAGTCCCACGACTGTCATGTCTTGATGTCACAGATGCTTCCCATTGCTATCAGAGGCATTCTCCCAGTTAAAGTCAGAGAGACAATCACAAACCTATGTTATTTCTTCAACGCAATATCTTCCAAGGTAAGTACGTGCACTCGTACTATAAGTTCACTACCTCTATTTGTGGAGCTTAATGAGAAGATTTTTCTGATATGAATATTTGGCGCAACTGTGTCCTCGTAGGTAATTGATCCCGATGGACTGGACGCTTTGCAACGCGACGTGGTTACAACTCTTTGTCAGCTCGAGATGTATTTCCCTCCATCCTTTTTTGATGTTATGGTCCATCTGATTGTTCACCTTATCAGAGAAATTAAGTTTTGTGGAACTGTGTGCCTGCGCTACATGTATCCATTTGAGAGATTTATGGGTGTATTGAAGGGATACGTAAGGACTCGTCGTCGACCCGAGGGGAGTATCATGGAAGGTTATGCCGCCGAGGAGGTGATTGAATTTTGCACAGATTATATGGCCGGGGTTGACCCAATTGGTGTTCCTAGGTCCCGACACGAGGGTAGGCTTGAGGGAATTGGAACGATTGGATTCAAAGCTATCGTCCCCGCTCGTGATGTGTACGCAAAATCACATTTTTGGGTCTTACAACACATGACGGAGGTCGAGCCATACATACACGAGCACAAGGTAATGTTACGGTCACAGAATCCTTCGAAGTCAGACGTTTGGGTAAGCAGAGAACATAACAGGAAATTTGCTGAGTGGATCCAAGAAAGAGTCACGCGAGCTGCCGAGGGCTCCGTAAGTGAAACTGTGACATGGTTGGCTAGAGGCCCAAGATTCACTGTAGGGACTTGGCAGGGGTACGACATCAATGGGTATTCATTTTACACAAGAGCTCAAGACGCCAAGAGTAGCACGCAATAGTAGCGGAGTGACACTGTTTGCTATTTCCGAGGATGCCAGGTCAGTAAGGGCGCTGAACTCATATTACGGTGTTATTGACGAAATATGGGAGCTCGATTACGGATTACTTAAGATTCCCCTGTTTCGATGCCAATGGGTCAAAATCCCTCGAGGTGTTCAAGTTGACAGTTACGGGTTTACTCTCGTCAATCTTGGTAGAGTCGGACACCAAGACGATCCATTCATACTTGCAAAGCAAGCCACACAGGTATTCTACATCGTTGACCCGGCCAATCCAAACTTGCATGTTGTCCTCCATAGCAAGAGACGTATTGTTGGGGTCGAAGATGTTGTCGACGAAGAGGAGTATAACCAATTCGATGAAATACCTCCATTTTTAGAGGACATTCAATCTATCCGTACTGAAGATATCGACGAAACAACGTATCTGCGAGATGACCACGAAGAAGGATTATGGGTTGAGAACCATTGATGATTAATTTCTATTTCAGGGATAAATGCCAAGCAAACAGCCCACAAGTTCTGCAGCAAGGTGAGGAACTTATCATTAATACATCAGGCAGTACATTTTTCTTTAGAATTTAATGATAAGCTAGTTCACAGCATTAATACATCTTAATTTTACTCCACAGCATGAGTTCTAACATGTACAGTACCTTTATCCTGTAAATATTTAATTCTTCCCTTCAAATAGCACTTGCAAAAATCTCATCGCAGCCTCTTCAAAAATCCCTTTTTTCTGACGGTATTTTGTTATTTATACCGATAGAGAAGGACATCTTCTCTCAGGCACTTCAAAACGTTTTCTATCGGTATTGTTCTATTTTACCGTTAGAATAAATTCATTTGTCTCACGGTATTTCCTGTTTTTACTGATAGAAGAATACTCTGCTGCTTCGAATTCTCAACCGTGTCGCCATGCGTCGCCTTGGAAACTCTATAAGTACCTCGCCATGCGTCGCGGTATTTTGTTGTTTTTCTAATTCTCGAACGGTTGGACTCCTCATCTTCTCTTTCACAATGGCAACCTCCATGGGATCGTCATCCACGGCCTCCCCGGTAAGAACTCTAAATCTCCTCGGTTTACCCCTGTATTGTTAATCCATGTTCAGTTCATTCTTGACCTGTTGATTTGCACAGGGAATGGTAGCCGTGGAAGACACTGCCAAAGTGAAGGCTGACCTGAGGGCCCTCCAGGAGGAGCACAAGCTCCTTACAGACAAGCACACTCAGCTACGGCTTGACCTTGACGATCTCTTCCAGCGCATTAAGCGCATGAAGACGGATGGTGACAATGCTAGGGCGAGGACGAGGCTTCTTCGCGAGATGAAAGCCGCGGATATGACCATCGCTGGCTGCGGTTTGACTATGAAGGATACCATAGCGAAGCTGACGGAGGTCGCAGGCCTTCTTGACGCGGTAGTAGTTGATCCTAGGGACAACTTGTCGCTAGAGGAGTCCTGCGTCCTGGCTGCAAGTCTAACTGACTCTATTCTACATGCAGCCAGGGCTAAGACCACCCCTTGACCTAGCATTTTGGGTTTTATTTTTTATGTAAGTGATAAAACAACAATGAATGAACAATTTCTTTTTATGTCAATTTTCCAATTTTCCGGCTATCTTCCCTCTTTCTTTAACATTCTGCAGCTTTCAACCACGGTCTGTTTGATGTTAAATTGTGTACCTTTTCATAACTCTGACGGTATTTTGTTGTTTTTACCGATAGAAAAAGGGCACACAAATCTCAAGCACTTAATCAAAAAAATTTTCTGGGGAAAATTGGGCTCACGGGATTTTTTTGTTTATACCGATAGAAAAGGGCACCTTTTCATTACTCTCACGGTATTTTGTTGTTTTTACCGATAGAAAAATGGCACCCAATCTCAAGCACATTAAAAAAATTTTCTGTGGAAAATTGGTCTCACGGTATTTTATTGTTTATACCGATAGAAAAATGCAATCACTAATTCGAATATTTTTCCGGGAAATTTACTTTTTCTATCGGTATTATTTTGTTGTTTCGATAGAAAATTACATAAGTCTATCGGTATCATTTTGTTATACCGATAGAAAAGTTCCTCCGCTACTTTATTTCTCGTACACGGCCCTTTAGTTTCCCTCCACTCGAACAGTTCCACCTTAGAGCACTGCGTCTCTTCGAGAGCGAAGAAAACCCCAACCTCCGCCGTGAGCACTCACTTCCTCTCTCCCACACGACGATCGCCGGCTGGACACTGGTTCGTCACTGCCACCGGTTCTTATTTTCGTCCTTTGCCCGCCGCTGCTGCGTTCTACACCGCCTCTGCATCACCAGAACTGATCGCCGCCGTAAATACCCTAATTCGTCGTTCTATTTCCAGCATCTTCTTTATTTGATCCTAGTGTTTTGCACGTACTAATTCTTGGAGTTTTGCAATTACACTAGGGTTCCCTATTGTGTTGGCTTATGTACATTCCGCAGGCAATGTTGATTTTAATTAGGGTTTACATAATATGTTCCAGTGCTGTAATGAACCTGTTTTGAGATTTTAACTTCTCTATACTGCTGTATGTGTGATCAATTGTATCCAACTGCCATGTAATGCAGATTATATGTTGGAGGTGTTCTTACACATATTCTATCGGCAGCTCATGTGTTTACCGATAGAAAATTTTC
Source organism: Pharus latifolius (assembly GCA_019359835.1). Taxonomy (NCBI): domain Eukaryota; kingdom Viridiplantae; phylum Streptophyta; class Magnoliopsida; order Poales; family Poaceae; genus Pharus; species Pharus latifolius. The sequence goes on from CM033325.1 coordinate 40,369,545, forward strand.
TGCACAAGTAGTAAAACTTAATTTGGATCTGGAAGGACATGAGCCATGCAATGTACTAGTTTGGTTGGGAATTTTTACTCACTTCGTATGAATATATGGCAATGTGGATGGGTCTTCGATGTATATGTTTCAAATGCCTATATACATGACTTTTCCCAACCTAATAGCTGTGAAGTCCTGATGACTCACATACAGGCTAGGCTAAAGATTATGCACAGTAGCACTTAGATGCTTGTGTGCATATTTACGTGTGAAATAATAATGCTGGCCCATGAATATTAGTGTAGCAAATCATCGAGAATGTTATGTGATGACAGTGAATGGTGGCTTGTCAACAAAATTCCATATGTAGAGAACATTGTTATGTTCTATCGGTATCTCACGTGTTTGCCGATAGAAAAATTGTCTTGTGTGGAGGTAATTGTTATGGTCTATCGGAAGCTCATGTGTTTACCGATAGAAAATATTTCTGAAGAGTTCAGTAAGTAATTTATGCATGTCTTTCTTTTTGTATTATTTTCCCTTTTGCCGCCCTAGTTAGTCTCCAGTCCTGGGCTGAGTTATGGAAGTCCAAGGCGAATTAATTGCCATATATATGGTTTGTTGAAGGTTTTGTAGGGGAAGACATGTCGTCGTCTTCATCGGATGGTACTAGTGGTTCGACTAGGGCCAACCCCATCGTAACTACTGAAGATGGGGCTGTTACATCCCAGCGCAAGAGGGTGGGGCGAGGCGCGACGACGTTGGGGCGTTTGGCCAAACGCACTGATCTTTCTTGTGAGTTCAACCAATTTGGGAGGCCGATTGGAAAGAATGCTGGGAGGTACGCGGCCTACGTTGGGCTGTTGGCGAAAGAAAGGGTGAAGATCGCCGTCCAGAGCTGGAAGGACGTGACGGCAGACGAGAGGGATAGGTTGTGGGCGGAAGTGAAGGTTAAATGAACTGAAATCGCTGAACTCTTTCGTAATCACGTTCTCTTGGCTTATACTAAAGTTTAACTAACTCGTGATTAATTGTATGCATTTTTCGGAAACAGGCTAAGTGGAACATCCCCGACGATACACCTAGGACTGCCTGCTTGAAGGACATGAACAGAACATGGAAAACCTTTAAGAGCTGGCTCGTCAGTAACTTCCTAGCTGCGGGGAAATCTCCTTGCGAGAAGTACCCCTTCATATTGGAGGAGGTATGGGAGGAATTCACCAAGCAGAAGGGGACTGAGGAGTTCAAGGCCCTTAGCGAGAAGAATAGGGCGATCCAGAAGAGGAACGACCACCCGCATCGGCTCGGATCCCGGGGCTATGCGGGGAAGGAGGAACAGTGGAAGAAGGAAGACGAACAAAATCCTGTCATGGACACCCCTGAGTTGCCGCTCTCCGAGATCAGGGATGAGAGGTGCAAGCGATGGTGGAGGGGGAGGGGGTCCGTGTCGTCCACGGGGTCTGTGCAGTTCGCAACCCCTGGGGACGCCGACGTTGTGAGGCGAATGGTAAGTTGGCTAACCTCGTAAACTGTGTGCGCACAAGTGTATATAAGGCAATTTGTCTCACAAGGTACCTTCAAATGTAACAGATCTCTTTTGAGAAGGACGCAGCGGAGGGATTGTTTACCCCGCAGAGGGAGAACGACTGTAACACCCCTGTTTTTGCTAAACCCTAAAATAGCCAAAATCCACATCTGGACCCCACACCCTAATCTGCTTCAGCCATTCCCTTCTAAATGTTGTTCAGAACATTTTTCCCTTCGGGACCATCTCCAAAATCTCACCCTAAAACTGAGTTTCAAGCCTTGCTATTTTTAAAACCCTAATTACCCTAAACTGTTTTCCCCAATTTTGTCGAAACCCTTCAGATCTTGCCCGATCTTACCAAACTTTGGTCAGATAAGTTCTAATAATCTTTTGCGACTTAGCTGCGAAATCAGATTTCAGATCGGACCCTCAGATCTCCAAATTTGCAAACAGGCCCAAGTCCTATTCAAATTATCCTCACAGAACAGCCCCTGGAACAAGTTTTAGAAATTTCAAATCGGCCCAAACATTCTTTTCAGGCCCTTTCGACCAGCCCTGGTCGTTGCCACGACCAGTGCACGAGCCCGTTGCAGCGCCGTGGATTTCTCGCCGTGCTTGCTCGCCGCCGGCCACCGTTTCTGTCACCTGTGCCCGTGAGTTGCTGTGCCACCCCGTGCGCACGTGCCAGCAGTGCATCGCCTCGCCCAGCGGATAAACGGCCGCGCTCCCGAGCCTCGTTTTCGCGCGCGCTCCCGTTGCCGTGGCAATTGCATGTGTGTACGTGTCGTTGCCGGAGCTACGCTGTCGCCTCCACATCTGCACCGTCCCGGACGAAGTCCCTAGGCAACTGGCAAAGCTGCAGCACCGCCTGAAGCGCGATCACGTCGCCGTCGCCGTCGTTGCGCCTGCGCCCGACAAACTTCTCCCCGGCGCAAGCAACCGTTGTCGCGTTCACCCTCGCAAGCTCCGTCCCCGTGCCTATTTAAACCCCCTCAACGCTGTGAAGAAGCACAAGCTCAGGACTTAGCCAAATTCCCAGTTAATTTCTCACCGCCGTCGAGTTTGCTTTCTTCTCCGGCGAGCAACCTCTGGAGCTCACGGTGCCAGCCTAATCTACTGCACCATTCTTCAAACCAAAGCCACCAGTGAGTTCCCCTCTTCCACCTGTTCGTGTCATAGCACCCAATTGCACCCCGGCGAACCCTAACGCCGGTGATCACCGGAAAAGCTCAAAACCCCTGTTCCTGCAATGCTACCTGATTTAAACCAAATTAGCCGTAGTACCAGTAGAAGAAATTGATCAGCATACTCTTTGTAGCAAGCCTACCAATCTGGTTTTCAAAATCGAGCTAAGATCATAGCTCTCCCCAAATCGCGCGCCACCAGTGAACTGGCTCTCGTCGCCAGGCCACGCCGGCGATCCTCTGGCCAAATTAACCTCCCCAGTAGCTTTGTTGTACCCTAGAGATCATTCCCAAGCTTGGAATTGAGCTCATTCGCCCTGAATCGAAAACCCCCTTTGTCCAGTGTCGTCTTCTCCAGCGCCGGTCGCCGGAATTTGTTCCCGGCCGATCCAGCACCTGAAACCTTGTCCCTTAGATAGATTCCAGTACCCTGAGCAATATTGTCCACTAGCTCGACACCTGGATCTGCCTAGATTGTGAGTTATGCCTATGCCAAGATCACTGTCCAGTAACTCAGTTCATGTCCAGGCCACCGTGGTTCATCGCCGGATTTGGCCACCCTCCGGCCACTTTCAGCCCTTGTGCCTGTTGAGTATATTGTTCCTGTTAGTAATGCCTACCTCCCAGACAAAGTGGTGCATCATTTGGAGCCCTAGATCAAGAGTTAAGCCATGCCCTAGTTTCTGGCCATGTCCAGCACCATGTCAGTGCATGTCAACCACTGGCATTAGCCCTGTTTGACCCCTTCTGGTTGAGCAATTGAAATGCCACCTTGTCCCCTAGATTCCTGGAGTTGTGTTCTACAACTTTCTCTACTATCACTTCTCCAGAAAACCATCCTAAGACTAGTTTCCAGTTATGTCAAAGCCATGAACTGAATGTCGACCCTTCGACGTTCAATCCTTTTTAGCCGTTTCTTCGACCAGAGCCCTTGCGACCTTACCCTAACCTTTTCCCCTGCATACATGACTTATTTACTTAATACTTCCTATAGAAACTATTTTCAGTATGCTTATGTGGTATGTGTTTGTGTGTTGCCTGATTGCCGCAGAGTCAGAAGCTGAAGGAGCGGAAGAAGTCTTTGAAGATCTGTCTGAGTTTTTAGACCCCACATTGCAAGGCAAGCCTCATTCCTTTGATCATGTCTCACCCAATATTTTCATATGAAGTATATTCACTGTTTCTTACTACGCATGCTTATTTGAAATACAAGTTATGTTTGAATGACATGAGTAGATATTCCCTAATGAATCATGAAACCCCTTTTGTTATTGAACCTTCATATATATGCTTTTGTCACCCTAGGACTCATATATTGAATATTCACATTAAACGTGAAATGATCAAATACATGAGAAGTTATGATGAAAACCGTTTTGTCAAGAAAACTGATAAAAGGGATTAGTAGTGAGGATTGGTTTGTATGGAGAGGGTGCGGTGCGCACCAGGGAATGTGAATGTTCCTCACTATTGATTCATAAGGACGAGAACCTTGTGCTGTGTCTCTATACGAATTGTAAACGTACCAACCACTTGCCTGGTATGGGACAGGCACAACTTAGTAACTTTTTGGTATTAGCAGTTCCCTGCATGGTTTGACGATCTGGTTTCTCGCGTGGAAACTGGAAGGCCAAGGTTCGGCCACGAGTGATGTGAGTCAGAAAAATGATGAGAGAAAAAGGCGTAAATGAAGGAAGGCGCCCTAGACCTGATTAAGCCGTGAGCGGCTGTAATCTTAAATGGTCGTATGTCTCGCGTGGACATAGACCAAGGCTATGTGTCCTGAGGGAACATAGACCAGAGAGGCTAGGAAGTAAGGCAGTGGGGAAGACCCACAACGGTACTTGAGACTTAATTGTCTATTTACCGGGCAGGGATACTGTTAATACTGAACTGTAAAAGCGTTGTGTGATCTCGGCCTTGTCACATGTGTATAAGTCACATGGAGCTGATCCGACTTGAAAGCCGAGTGAACCAGTGGATTTAAAAAGAGGTACACCTTTGCAAAGTGTAAAAGAAGTATCAGATACTCTGTACTCCCAGGTTCAGGAGTCTTTTCGTAGTGGATGTTATCCATGGGTTATAGCACAAGTAATGTTTTGGAATGTTTTCATAATGCGGCTAACAAAGTAGTGACTCATGGGAGACCACTACATCTAATATTTTTATTGAAAACATGTAACATGTTTAAAGTGCTATTTTCATGACAAAGTACTGTTTATTGAACAAATAACTTGGAAATCTATATATCTCTATCTATATGAAACTAAAACCCCTGAACCATATGTTTCACCCTCATATAAGTACAATTACTATAATCCCCGGAATGAGTATTGCTGAGCACCAAGTGCTCACCCTTGCAATTTGCATCCAACTGTAGAAGAGGGATTCGAGGATCCCGATTCCTTCAGTTATGAGTTCCCGGCAGAAGATGGAAGTGCCCCGGACGAGCCCACGTTCTAGAAGGATTGCGTACCAAGTCAAGTCAGATGTGGGAGGAGCCACTTCAACCTCGCTGCGGATGGAAGTCAAGCTTTTTGTCGTTGCTTTGTGTTTCATGTTGTGTGTTCGGTACTTGGATACCGATTCTGGTTATGATAAACTTGTTATTTTCCTAGCAACTCTACTTAGCGCCATTTTCGGTGCTTTGGGTATGTAATATTGGCCAAGCTGGCCTGCTACCTGTTTAATGTTATTATTATGCTTGTCTGGTTTGGAGCTCATGTGTCATCCTGCTGTGTGTAACCTACCTGGGCGGTTACCAAGGTGATCCTCAAATGGGGGTCTCACAGCGAATGGTATCAGAGCATGAAGCTTGACTGTAGGTCGTGACCCTTACTAGAATGGGCGTCCCTAAAGTAGAGAATCGCTAGATTATTTGGTAAAAATCTAATTGTGAAAAACCTAATTTGTTTAAGAAAAGCATAATGAGTATTATTTGAAAATTTTCAAAACCGTTTTCCTACTTTTAAGTGTTCCGTGTCTCATCATCGCAGATGGCCCCTGGTAAGAAGCTGATTCACGGAGACGAGTTGGGATCATGGGCATTGATGCTTTGGATGATGTTGCAATTTCTGGGAGCAAGAGACAACCAGCGACCCGTATACTACGTCCGTCGAGAAGAAGTCGATGGTAGACCTTTTGGTTTCCGTGCCTCGGTGATTGTGTACGAGATCCCAGAGATCGGGAGAGGATCAACAAGAAAGGAAGCTCGTAGAGAAGAAGAAGAAGATGCTATCCAAGACGCTGCTCGTCGTGCCATAGGTACCATCCGCCAGCTGTACGATGACTTTCTTATAGGTTCTCCTTTCTGTTTTGTACCCTACCAAGTTCCCGGATCGGATCGTCGAACTGTTCATCCCTCCAACAACCAGAGAGACGCCATCCTGACCAAAACCAGAGATGTAGTCCAAGTCTTGGAGTCAAGCTACACTCGGTTGCTGCGTGAGCATGAGAATGCTCGGGATGACCGTCACTATCTCGAAGGAGCGCTTGCAAAGGTTCGCTCAGAACTCCAAGAGAAGGAGAAACAGATTCAGGAGTTGGTTGAACCTAGCAGAGCTCGAGAAGTCGAAGACGAAGGATCGGTGAACAAGAGGAACCGCTTGAAGATAAGACTCACAGCCCGCAAGAGTGTGGGAAGACCTAGGGATTACCTGGGTTATTTCACGCCTGCTTCGCGTGGCATTGTGATCAACACCCCTGCACCAGAGTATCCTACTCTCGCGAAAGGGAAGGAAGTTCCTGAAGGCAAAGGAAAAGAGATTGCTACATGCGACACCAATGATTCATCCGAGGAAGAAGAGGACAATGACATGCAATGGGACCCTATGGATGCCGACGAAGATCAAGAGGAGGAAGACCCTGAAGAGGTGGAACCTTGCAGTTCTTCCAAGACCGACAGGAGATCGTAGTTTTCTCTTCAGCTTGACCCTTCTGCTCTAGCCCTTGTAACAGTTAGTCTTTAGCTCTTGTTGTAGTAGCTGCTTTGTTTGTATTGTTTGTTGGTAACTCCAAAGCTGTAAAGGTGAAAACCTTGTATCTTTAGAAAATCTTTGAAAATGGCAATTGCATGTTCCAATCCAATCTCTTGGATTGATCTTTTCTTTCAGCTTGCGTTCAATCTGTGCTCTCTTGAATTAGTAGTCTTGTCTCAATTATCTTGGCAGAACAGAATGGTGAACACCAGAGGTAGAATCCAAGGTTCAGAAGAAGTCCCAAGAAACACATCAACAAGAAGGACTAGAGATGACTCAGATCAGCCAAATTCTTCAGCCTCAGTACCGCAAGGAGGAAATCTGACGGAAATATTAATATGGATGGAGCAAAACAGACAGAGATCTGCAGAGGTACAGAGTCAAATTCTGGAACAGTTGATGCAAAACTCCGCAACACGACGCGAGGAAGGTTCGAACATTGGAACAAGACTGACAGACTTCCAGAAGACACGTCCTCCAACTTTCTCCTGCACTGAAGACCCAATTGTGGCAGACGATTGGTTAAGAGAAATTGAAAGGAAATTGGATACTGTCAGGTGTAATGATGAAGAAAAGCTGCTATATGGACCCCATCAGCTCACAGGATCGGCTGCAGCATGGTGGGAGAATTACAAGACGGTACACCTTAATCAGAATTCAATTACCTGGGATGAATTCAAGGAACAGTTCCGTAGATACCATGTCCCCAAAGGAGCTATCCAAGCCAAACGCAGAGAATTCTTGAATCTAAGGCAAGGAGGAAGGACGGTGAAGCAGTATTTGCATGAGTTCATCAAATTGGCCAGATATGCACCAGAAGACATCATGACAGAAGAGCGGAAGATCGACAGATTTTGCGAAGGCCTACAAAACTCATATCAGTATCACCTGTCAACACACGAGTTCACAGACTTCCAAGTCCTTGTGAATCGAGTGCTTAAAATGGAGGAGAAAAGAGGCATGGTAGAAGAAGACCGCAAGAGGAAAAGTATAACTTACCCTTTTCAAGGAAATTCTAGCCGAGGAAGACCAGCGCCATATGCCAGAGCCGCTTTCAGACCACCCGCACCACCAAGACCCCAGAGGACTTCATCACCAACAACTCTAACATGTCCCGGATGCAAAGGGAGTCACCTCTATAGAGACTGTACACTGAAGAATGCAGAATGCTTCCATTGTGGCAGAAGAGGACATCACAGAGAGACTTGTCCATTTCGGCATTTACCTCCCAACGTTGCCAAAGCTCAGGCAGCCAAATCCCCTGCACCTGCACGAACTATTGCCAGAGGAGCACTACAAGCTAGAGGAGGAAGATTCCAAACCAACAGAGGAAGAGGAACACCAACCACCGGAGGAAGACTCAACTTCGTGACTGCTACAGAAGCAGGAGAGGCAACTGACGTCGTGATCGGTAGACTCTTGATCTCCTCTCAGATTTCAGTTGTTCTATTTGATCCCGGTGCAACTCATTCATTCATGTCAAAAGATTGCTTGTTGAGTAATAACTTGCCTATGGTTGCTTTAGAGCATCCTATCATCATTCAGTCACCTGGTGCTAAGATGATTGTTAATTCTATCTGTAGAAACGTTGCCTTCTGTATCGGCAATCTAGAATTCCTGGCAGACATGCTAGTTCTAAACCTTCAAGGATTGGATGTCATTCTCAGAATGGATTGGCTGGCCAAGCATAAGGGATTGATGGATTGTGAGAAGAAAACAATCACCCTGACAAATGCCAGTGGAAAGCAAATTACATTCCATGCAGACAGAACTCCAATCTGCGACCACCTGCAGAGATTGAACTGCATCGAAGAAGTGAAGCTCGAAGAGGTACCGATTGTCAATGAGTACCCGAAAGTCTTTCCAGAAGAACTTCCCGGATTGCCACCAAATAGAGATATAGAGTTCACTATTGAACTGAAACCCGGATCTGCGCCGTATGCTAGAAAGTTGTTTCGGATGACAGGCCATGAGCAAGAGGAATTGAAGAAGCAGATAGCTGAATTGGAAGAAAAAGGATTCATCAGATCCAGCTCATCACCATGGGGAGCCCCAGTGCTCTTTGTTAAGAAGAAAGATGGTAGTATGCGACTTTGCATAGACTACCGCAAGCTAAACGACATGACCATCAAGAACAAATACCCCTTACCAAGGATAGATGACCTTTTTGACCAGCTCAGAGAAGCAAAAGTGTTCTCAAGAATAGACCTGAGATCGGGATACCACCAGTTAAGGATCCGAGAGCAGGACATTCCTAAAACTGCTTTCGTGACCAGATATGGGTTGCATGAGTTCACAGTGATGCCCTTTGGATTAACTAATGCACCCGCGGTATTCATGAATCTAATGAATAAGATCCTCATGGAATTCCTGGATAAGTACATCATTGTATTTGTGGATGATATCCTTGTCTACTCTAAGACAGAGGAGGAACACATACATCACCTGAGGATAGTGCTACAGAAACTGGCAGACCACCAGCTATATGCCAAGTTTAGCAAATGTGCTTTTTGGTTGAAGAAGATTTCTTTCTTGGGACATATCATCTCAGGCGAAGGAATATTTATGGACCCGTTGAAGATTCAAGCTGTTACCGAATGGAAACAACCTGAAACCGCAACAGAAGTTAGGAGTTTCTTGGGATTAGCGGGATATTATCGAAGATTCGTAGAAGGATTCTCGAAGATCACCAAACCGCTGACCCAGCTACTGAAGAAGAATGCCCCTTTTAATTGGACCGAGGAGTGCGAAAGAAGTTTTGAGGAATTGAAGAAAAGACTGACAACTGCACCAATCCTGATACTGCCGGACGTCAAGAAGGATTTTCAAGTCTTCTGTGACGCCTCCAAACAAGGATTAGGATGTGTATTGATGCAAGAAAGGAAAGTGATAGCTTATGCTTCTAGACAGCTACGACCTCATGAGGAGAATTATCCAACACATGATTTGGAGCTAGCTGCTGTCGTACATGCACTAAAGATATGGAGACACTACCTACTAGGAAGTAAGTGCGAAATTTATACGGATCATAAGAGCCTGAAGTATATCTTCACGCAACAGGAGTTGAATATGAGGCAGAGAAGATGGTTAGAACTGATCAAAGATTATGATCTAGAGATCCACTATCACCCAGGAAAAGCCAATGTAGTGGCTGATGCTTTGAGCAGGAAGTCTCGTTGCAACCAGATAACACAGCTAGAAGTGCCGACACAACTGATCAAGGATTTCGAAAAGTTGCAACTGGAATTAGTGGACCAAGGAACCATCGCTACACTAAAGATGGAATGTGAGTTGAAGGATAAGATCAGACAAGCTCAAGCAATGGACCCAGACCTTCAAGAGATGAAGGAGGACATGAAGAGCAAAGATACAACCAACCTTCAAGAAGATGAACAGGGAATTCTATGGTACGATGACCGTATCTGCATTCCAAATGACAATGAGATCAAAAGCCTAATCATGCAAGAGGCTCATCAAACCCCATATTCCATACACCCAGGCAGCACCAAAATGTACAAGGACTTGAAGAAAAATTTTTGGTGGAAAGGAATGAAGAGAGAGATTGCCAAGTTTGTCGCAACTTGTGACACATGCCAAAGAGTGAAGGCAGAACATCAAAAGCCTGCAGGACCGCTACAACCTCTACAAATCCCAGAGTGGAAGTGGGATGAAATCGGAATGGATTTTATTGTGGGACTACCAAGGACGAGAAAAGGATTCGATTCTATATGGGTCATAGTGGATAGATTAACAAAAGTAGCACATTTTCTCCCAGTGAAGACCCTATATACAGCTAAGGATTTAGCAGAGCTGTATCTCAACAGAATAGTCGTCCTACACGGAGTGCCGAAGGCCATCGTTTCCGATAGAGGAGCCCAGTTCGTTTCAAGATTTTGGCAAGAGTTGCAGAAAGCCCTGGGCACAAAGTTAAAATTCAGTACCGCTTACCACCCTCAAACTGGAGGTCAGACTGAAAGGGTAAACCAAATTTTGGAAGATATGTTGAGGGCTTGTGTTTTGGACTATGGAGACTCTTGGGAGTTATTTCTACCGTATGCAGAATTCACATACAACAATAGTTTCCAAGCAAGCCTGCAAATGGCACCATATGAAGCCCTATATGGAAGAAGATGCCGCACGCCTCTGTATTGGACAGAAATTGGTCAAAAACAACATCTAGGACCCCAGTTAGTAGAAGAAGCCACAGCCCATGTCAGGATCATACAAGAAAAACTGAAAACAGCCCAATCTAGACAGAAAAGCTATGCAGACAACCGTAGAAGAGAGCTATCTTTTGAAGAGGGCGATTATGTGTATCTCAAGGTTATGCCATACAAAGGAGTTCGAAGATTCCAGATGAAGGGAAAGTTAAAACCTAGATATGTGGGACCATATCGAATTCTGGAAAAGCGAGGTGAAATGGCATACAAATTGGAATTGCCACCAGAACTGAGCGGAATTCATGACGTATTTCATGTATCTCAGCTGAAGAAATGCTTGAGAAAACCAACGAACAGATATCTCCTACAGAGAATGAGATTCAACCAGACTTATCTTGTCAAGAGTACCCTGTTAGAATTCTGGAAACCAGAGAGAAAGTGCTGAAGTCAAGAACCCTCCGATTCTGCAGAGTCCAGTGGAACAATCACTCAGAGGAGGAGTCAACTTGGGAAAAAGAAGAAGATCTCCGACGAGAATTTCCCTTCCTATTCTCTGACCTGCCCTAATCTCGAGGACGAGATTGTTTCTAAGGTGGGTAGATTTGTAACACCCCTGTTTTTGCTAAACCCTAAAATAGCCAAAATCCACATCTGGACCCCACACCCTAATCTGCTTCAGCCATTCCCTTCTAAATGTTGTTCAGAACATTTTTCCCTTCGGGACCATCTCCAAAATCTCACCCTAAAACTGAGTTTCAAGCCTTGCTATTTTTAAAACCCTAATTACCCTAATTACCCTAAACTGTTTTCCCCAATTTTGTCGAAACCCTTCAGATCTTGCCCGATCTTACCAAACTTTGGTCAGATAAGTTCTAATAATCTTTTGCGACTTAGCTGCGAAATCAGATTTCAGATCGGACCCTCAGATCTCCAAATTTGCAAACAGGCCCAAGTCCTATTCAAATTATCCTCACAGAACAGCCCCTGGAACAAGTTTTAGAAATTTCAAATCGGCCCAAACATTCTTTTCAGGCCCTTTCGACCAGCCCTGGTCGTTGCCACGACCAGTGCACGAGCCCGTTGCAGCGCCGTGGATTTCTCGCCGTGCTTGCTCGCCGCCGGCCACCGTTTCTGTCACCTGTGCCCGTGAGTTGCTGTGCCACCCCGTGCGCACGTGCCAGCAGTGCATCGCCTCGCCCAGCGGATAAACGGCCGCGCTCCCGAGCCTCGTTTTCGCGCGCGCTCCCGTTGCCGTGGCAATTGCATGTGTGTACGTGTCGTTGCCGGAGCTACGCTGTCGCCTCCACATCTGCACCGTCCCGGACGAAGTCCCTAGGCAACTGGCAAAGCTGCAGCACCGCCTGAAGCGCGATCACGTCGCCGTCGCCGTCGTTGCGCCTGCGCCCGACAAACTTCTCCCCGGCGCAAGCAACCGTTGTCGCGTTCACCCTCGCAAGCTCCGTCCCCGTGCCTATTTAAACCCCCTCAACGCTGTGAAGAAGCACAAGCTCAGGACTTAGCCAAATTCCCAGTTAATTTCTCACCGCCGTCGAGTTTGCTTTCTTCTCCGGCGAGCAACCTCTGGAGCTCACGGTGCCAGCCTAATCTACTGCACCATTCTTCAAACCAAAGCCACCAGTGAGTTCCCCTCTTCCACCTGTTCGTGTCATAGCACCCAATTGCACCCCGGCGAACCCTAACGCCGGTGATCACCGGAAAAGCTCAAAACCCCTGTTCCTGCAATGCTACCTGATTTAAACCAAATTAGCCGTAGTACCAGTAGAAGAAATTGATCAGCATACTCTTTGTAGCAAGCCTACCAATCTGGTTTTCAAAATCGAGCTAAGATCATAGCTCTCCCCAAATCGCGCGCCACCAGTGAACTGGCTCTCGTCGCCAGGCCACGCCGGCGATCCTCTGGCCAAATTAACCTCCCCAGTAGCTTTGTTGTACCCTAGAGATCATTCCCAAGCTTGGAATTGAGCTCATTCGCCCTGAATCAAAAACCCCCTTTGTCCAGTGTCGTCTTCTCCAGCGCCGGTCGCCGGAATTTGTTCCCGGCCGATCCAGCACCTGAAACCTTGTCCCTTAGATAGATTCCAGTACCCTGAGCAATATTGTCCACTAGCTCGACACCTGGATCTGCCTAGATTGTGAGTTATGCCTATGCCAAGATCACTGTCCAGTAACTCAGTTCATGTCCAGGCCACCGTGGTTCATCGCCGGATTTGGCCACCCTCCGGCCACTTTCAGCCCTTGTGCCTGTTGAGTATATTGTTCCTGTTAGTAATGCCTACCTCCCAGACAAAGTGGTGCATCATTTGGAGCCCTAGATCAAGAGTTAAGCCATGCCCTAGTTTCTGGCCATGTCCAGCACCATGTCAGTGCATGTCAACCACTGGCATTAGCCCTGTTTGACCCCTTCTGGTTGAGCAATTGAAATGCCACCTTGTTCCCTAGATTCCTGGAGTTGTGTTCTACAACTTTCTCTACTATCACTTCTCCAGAAAACCATCCTAAGACTAGTTTCCAGTTATGTCAAAGCCATGAACTGAATGTCGACCCTTCGACGTTCAATCCTTTTTAGCCGTTTCTTCGACCAGAGCCCTTGCGACCTTACCCTAACCTTTTCCCCTGCATACATGACTTATTTACTTAATACTTCCTATAGAAACTATTTTCAGTATGCTTATGTGGTATGTGTTTGTGTGTTGCCTGATTGCCGCAGAGTCAGAAGCTGAAGGAGCGGAAGAAGTCTTTGAAGATCCGTCTGAGTTTTTAGACCCCACATTGCAAGGCAAGCCTCATTCCTTTGATCATGTCTCACCCAATATTTTCATATGAAGTATATTCACTGTTTCTTACTACGCATGCTTATTTGAAATACAAGTTATGTTTGAATGACATGAGTAGATATTCCCTAATGAATCATGAAACCCCTTTTGTTATTGAACCTTCATATATATGCTTTTGTCACCCTAGGACTCATATATTGAATATTCACATTAAACGTGAAATGGTCAAATACATGAGAAGTTATGATGAAAACCGTTTTGTCAAGAAAACTGATAAAAGGGATTAGTAGTGAGGATTGGTTTGTATGGAGAGGGTGCGGTGCGCACCAGGGAATGTGAATGTTCCTCACTATTGATTCATAAGGACGAGAACCTTGTGCTGTGTCTCTATACGAATTGTAAACGTACCAACCACTTGCCTGGTATGGGACAGGCACAACTTAGTAACTTTTTGGTATTAGCAGTTCCCTGCATGGTTTGACGATCTGGTTTCTCGCGTGGAAACTGGAAGGCCAAGGTTCGGCCACGAGTGATGTGAGTCAGAAAAATGATGAGAGAAAAAGGCGTAAATGAAGGAAGGCGCCCTAGACCTGATTAAGCCGTGAGCGGCTGTAATCTTAAATGGTCGTATGTCTCGCGTGGACATAGACCAAGGCTATGTGTCCTGAGGGAACATAGACCAGAGAGGCTAGGAAGTAAGGCAGTGGGGAAGACCCACAACGGTACTTGAGACTTAATTGTCTATTTACCGGGCAGGGATACTGTTAATACTGAACTGTAAAAGCGTTGTGTGATCTCGGCCTTGTCACATGTGTATAAGTCACATGGAGCTGATCCGACTTGAAAGCCGAGTGAACCAGTGGATTTAAAAAGAGGTACACCTTTGCAAAGTGTAAAAGAAGTATCAGATACTCTGTACTCCCAGGTTCAGGAGTCTTTTCGTAGTGGATGTTATCCATGGGTTATAGCACAAGTAATGTTTTGGAATGTTTTCATAATGCGGCTAACAAAGTAGTGACTCATGGGAGACCACTACATCTAATGTTTTTATTGAAAACATGTAACATGTTTAAAGTGCTATTTTCATGACAAAGTACTGTTTACTGAACAAATAACTTGGAAATCTATATATCTCTATCTATATGAAACTAAAACCCCTGAATCATATGTTTCACCCTCATATAAGTACAATTACTATAATCCCCGGAATGAGTATTGCTGAGCACCAAGTGCTCACCCTTGCAATTTGCATCCAACTGTAGAAGAGGGATTCGAGGATCCCGATTCCTTCAGTTATGAGTTCCCGGCAGAAGATGGAAGTGCCCCGGACGAGCCCACGTTCTAGAAGGATTGCGTACCAAGTCAAGTCAGATGTGGGAGGAGCCACTTCAACCTCGCTGCGGATGGAAGTCAA
The DNA here is from genome assembly GCA_019359835.1 of Pharus latifolius. Taxonomy (NCBI): domain Eukaryota; kingdom Viridiplantae; phylum Streptophyta; class Magnoliopsida; order Poales; family Poaceae; genus Pharus; species Pharus latifolius. The sequence goes on from CM033325.1 coordinate 40,384,585, forward strand.
GCTTTTTGTCGTTGCTTTGTGTTTCATGTTGTGTGTTCGGTACTTGGATACCGATTCTGGTTATGATAAACTTGTTATTTTCTTAGCAACTCTACTTAGCGCCATTTTCGGTGCTTTGGGTATGTAATATTGGCCAAGCTGGCCTGCTACCTGTTTAATGTTATTATTATGCTTGTCTGGTTTGGAGCTCATGTGTCATCCTGCTATGTGTAACCTACCTGGGCGGTTACCAAGGTGATCCTCAAATGGGGGTCTCACAACGACATCCTCACCCGAGCTCTAGGAAATAAGGAGCATCCCGGGCGGACACGGGCCGTGGGAGCCATTGTGTCGTGGAAGGCCGGTTTCGTAGATCCGGCTCCACCGAGGAAGAAGGCCCGCACCTGGAAGGAAAAGGAAGCTGACCTCTCCGATAAGATACGGGCTGAGGTACGGGAGGAGATACGGGCGGAGATGCGGGCTGAGATACGGGCTGAGGTACAGTCTGAGGTGCAGACCGAGGTCGCACAAATGAGGGAAGAGTTTGCACGGTTGAGAGAAACATTGCTGGCCAAGAGTTTAGATGCAGATCCCCAGGACGACGGTACCCCGGGGGGTCGGATAAGCAGTTGCGCTTCGAAGGTACTCGCGAATCCAGTGGATCTACTTGAGGTACTGCAAGCCTTCATCTGTGCACTTAAGTTGATGCCACTCCCATTCTGTTAGAGTTGTTTCGCTAACCTATTTTAATTGTTACAAATTTGCAGGGGCCGGAGGGCTGCATCCTACAGAATCACGTAGGCGCCGGGCAGGAAGTGGTTGGACACGGCTTCGTATATCCGTCTGGGCCGGATGTCCGGGTCCACTGTGTACCTCTACGGTTGGGTTTCGCAAAGGTACAGGTGGACATGGCCATGCCGGGCTACAACGATTCTCCGTTGCCAGTCCCAACAGAGGAACTGCAGACACTTGCCGAGGCAGTGGGCTCCTACGTACAGTGGCCCAAGAAGTGTCTTATAATACAACCGGTAAATCCTACACATTTTAGATTACATCCTACTCAGTACACTCAACTTGCATAATCTAACATACGTGCTCATTAATTGAAGTGGCCTGCCGCGGGGCTACCAGGGGACTGCGCCCCCAGCTCGGGGCATGAGGGCCGATCTCGTGCGAACCTGGACACATCAAAGACGGCCTCGACCCCACCCAGCGCATCCACGCCTCCACCTCGGAAGAAAGCCGCCATCACCTCGCCCTTGCCTTCGAAGGTACGCGCTCAGTCCCCGGCAAAAGGCAAGGGCGGCAAAGGCAAGGGCAAAGGGCGACAGGGACTACCGCGGACGTTCACGAACGCCCTCCCACTCCTGTCGGAGGCATCTTTGCGGAAATTGGATCGATCAACCAGAGACCTCCACGACTGGTACCTACATCGAGCTCGGCGCAGCCTGAACTTCTTAGTTCCCTACAGGCCTGGGCAGTTCCACCGTGAGCCCGGGACTATATCCGTGGCACACGAGGATCTGTTCGACCTCTACAACTGGCGGGAGCTCGATATGTCCATCATACGGACTGGAGTCCTGTGAGTTTGCTGATGCTATGTATTGCTGTTTTCTAACTCTGTTTGCTAACTCTGCATTAATGTTGCAGTTCATTTGAATACTGAGTAACTTTCTATGAAATTAATATTAATCTCGTCCTTCGCATGCAGGTGCATGTACAGGCTAGCATCGGAGGCTGCGTGTGACAAGGTGGGTTTCCTCGACCCAGAGAAAATAAGCCTCACGATGCTAGAGCAGGACGCCGCGCACGCTGAGCAGTACATATCCAGCGCGCTGATGGCGCAGCAGGACAGGGACTTCATTCTGGTGCCGTACCACCAAAGGTTAGTGCATTTCGTACTAATTTAACTCAATCTTGTATGTTACACCTGAGATGTACTTTGAGCTAGCGGTCCTCTTTTACGTACAATGCAGGGGCCACTGGATCCTCATCGTGATCTGTCCGCCGAGGAACGAGGTGTACTACCTCGATTCGATGCGTGACAGATTATCGATGGAATATGTGCTCAAGGGGAATATGGGGGCGTAAGTAACTTATATGTTTGATTTAAATTTTGACCTCACTAGCTAATGATAATACATTAACCGGCAATACTAACTGAAATGCAGGGCTTTTGATAAATATGTGTCCACTGGAGGGAGGCATGCCGCACCGCAGGGCTCCCTACTAGCTTGGAAAGAATATGAGGTACTCACGAGACTTTTTGTTTATGCTTAATTAGTTTATGGAAACAATATATAGCTAACATGTATTCGCATATGCAATTATCTCAGTGCCATCAGCAGCCGCAATCGTGGGAATGCGGGTTTTATGTGCTGCGCTACATGTACGACCTAGTGCAGACAAACTTTTCCCGATTCCCCCAGGTAAGCATCGATAGCTAACTCAAATTTCAAAAATGGGTGTCACGTTCTAAATTAGGATCGAAGTTAGTTACTCAGTATGCACACATGCTTGCAGATCGCCATGTCGAAAGACCAATATGAAAATGCAAAGATTATATATCTTCGACAAATCTGGGCACAATATGTCATGGAGGAAGTAGCACCCAACCATCCAGCATGACAATTTTCTCCTTTTGGTGTACTCTGCATACACTGTTCATATACATGTGAATAAATATATATATGTGAATAAATGTCCACATTGGATTGCAATCTGTATTTGTCCATACATATGTGAATAAATGTGAATAACTGCCTAATGTGTGAATTTGTTCTGTGAATTTACCTTGCATCTGTACTGTATTGTGTATCCAATCTATACTGTATTGCATCTGTACTGTATATGTGAATGTACTGTATTGTGATGCAAATAAAGTACTGTATATGTGATTGCTCTATCGGTAAATTCATCAACAACCGAGAGACTACTGTCCTTTTTTCTATCGGTACAATCAAAATTAACCGTTAGAAGAGTTTGACCTTTCCTGCCGGTGAACTCATACATATCCGATAGAGTACTAAGCTTTTTTCTGTCGGTAATCTTGTAGTTAACCGTTAGAATAGTGGTACTTTTCAATCGCTATTGACGAGTTTTCTATCGGTAAACTTGTAATATGCCGATAGAATAGTGTGAGTTTTCCTGTCGGTAAACTTATAATTAGCCGTTAGCATAGTGGTACTTTTCAATCCGCTAGCGACGAGTTTTCTATCGGTATACTCCTAATATGCCGATAGAGTACTAAGATTTTTTCTGTCGGTAATCTTGTAGTTAACCGTTAGAATAGTGGTACTTTTCAATCCGCTAGCGACGAGTTTTCTATCGGTACACTCCTAATATGCCGATAGAGTACTAAGCTTTTTTCTGTCGGTAATCTTGTAGTTAACCGTTAGAATAGTGGTACTTTTCGAACTGCTGGACGTAAGAATACGACGGGTTTTCTATCGGTAGATTCATAATATGCCGATAGAATAGTGAACTTCTTCTGTCGGTTATTTACCGATAGAAAATGTCCAGTCTTGTTCTATCGTGTCTATCTCTATCGGTACAAAAACCGATAGTAGAAGGGTTTTTTTTACCGATAGAAGACTGCATTTCTGTACTAGTGTATTTACGTATTATCTTCTAGTGCTTGTGTGCTTATATAGTGTGTATGTGTTGTTTGTACCCGTCGTGGAACCAGACGTTGAAGGAGCAGAGGAGATCCCTGAAGATTCATTTGAGCAGCTAGACCCGTCACTGCAAGGCAAGTCTCAAACCCTTGATCATGTCTCACCTGCTATTTTGAAATGAAGTATGTTAACTGTTCTCCAGTATATGCATGCCTTAGATTCAAATAAGAATTATGTTTCAATAAAGATGGCTAGATATGACCTAAATGATTGTAAAGCCCCTTTTGACGTTGAATATCCCTGCACCCTTGTTACCCTAGATTATCATGCTTAGGCTATGCTATGCTTAAAGATTATATGACAAATGTTGAATGGTCACATATGAGAAAAGCATGTTCAAAACCCCTTTTTGTGAAAGAAAATGTGATTGGAATCGATAGTGAGGATGGTTTGATTGGATGGTGCTGTGTGCGCACTGGGAATGTGGAAGACTCCTCACTAGAGATTCATAAGGACTAGAACCTTGTGTTGTGCTTCTATGCGGCATGAAAAACGTACCAACCACCTGCCTGTTTATGGGACGGGCGCAACTTAGTAGCTTTCTTTAGTGTTAGCTTTTCCCTGCAATGGTTGTCGGTCCAGTGTCTTGCGAGAACTGGTGGGCCGCAGAAGGCCATGAGTGATGTGAGTTCAGAAAAATCATGAGAGGAAAAGGTGGAAAGAAGGAAGACGCTCTATGCCAGATTAAGTCGTGCGCGACTGTAATCAAGAGAGGCTATGTGTCTTGCGAGAACATAGACCCAGGCTAGGAAGTAAGGCAGTGGGGAGGACCCACAACGGTACTTGAGACTTAACTGTCTATTTACCGGGCAGGGAAATAGTTAATACTAGGACTGTAAATTGTTGTGTCATCTCGGCCTTGTCACGTGCGTAAAAGTCGCATTAAGCTGATCCGACTTGAAAGCCGAATGATTGGTGGATTAAGGTGGTACACCTTTGCAAAGTTTAAAAAGTATCGGATACTCTGAGCTCCCAGGTCATGGAGTCTGCGCGCTGTGAATTCTATTCACGTCGATGCAGCACAAGTAGCTTTTGGAAGTTTTTCACAAAATCTGAGTAAAGTGGTGACTCATGAAAGACCGCCACACACAACATTTCTGAAAATCTAGCTTAGGATTTCAAAAGCCCCGCTTTCGAAAATAAAGACCTTTCTTTAAAGCTGCATGTGAAAATCTATTATATATTTATACACAGAGCCAAAGAGCTGTTCTTTGAGAAACTCCCCATCATCTATATATATATGCATTGTTACTTGGGACTCGTTGAGCACCATGTGGACAATGTGCTCACCCTTGCTTTTCAAACAAATTTAGAGGAAGGATTCACCGACCCTGAATCTTATGGTCTTGAACCCAATGTGGAACAAGAAGAAGAAACTGAGGACCCATTTAGTTAAAGGGTTATGCACCAAGGTGGAGTTCGATGTGGAGAAGGCCCATGCAATACCGCCGCTGCACAGAAAGAAGACTGAAGAAGTCCTTTTGTTTATCATAGCTGTTTTATTTTGTGCCGACCTTTGTGTCGAAAACTCCTTAATTTGTATTAACATTTAAATGCGTCATTTCGGCGCTAAGTTATTGTAATGTTGGTCCTTGTGATTAGCACTTGTTTTTAATTACTCGCATTTTTATAAAATGCATCTTGTTGTTGTGAGCTGCAATGTGCCTTTTCTGAGTGCAATCCACCTGGGCGATTGCCACTGGAATCCTCAAATGAGGGTCCCACACGCTCTCCTCCAAGTGGGCACGCCTGCGGGGGCAGGTCCCTCCAGGCTCTCCGGTGGCACGATGGCTGGGGAGGGCCAGGGCTCCGACTCGGAGATGTACGCCCTGAGCCCCTTGCCACTCCCCTGCCTCCGTGGGAGTCCGATCGCAGCCGTCACTGGGTGAGGTCTTCGTCGGGTTTAGGATGCCGGGGGGCCTGCCGATGGCCTCAATCTTGGCACCGGAGGCAGGCCCCTCGGTGACCCAGCCGGTGGTGGCAGCTCCCCCTCCGCCGGGGAGGGGCAAGGGCCACTTCATCCATCCCAGGGTCTCGACCCGCCGATGGACCTGACTTCCGGTTCCTCTGATGGTAGGACCCCAGAGGATGGCGCCTTGCTGGGTGGAGAGGTCTCCTAGGGGAGTGACCTGGGGGGCGACGCGGGAGACTTTGAGGAGGTGATCTCCTCCGGACTCCAAGTAAGTCGCCATTGTCTTGTCTTTGCCTTTGCTTTCATTTTCTAACTGTTTTTCCTTCCAGACAGTGGTGCTGGCCCAGCGCCTCCAGGCACAATTCACCACGTGCCTCTGGGCTACCAAGGAGATGGCGGCCTTCTAGCGCTCCGGAAAGGAGAAGGTGCTCGGGGACCTAGCCTCTGAGCGTTTCGACAAGGAGCGGGCGCTTGGGGAGCTTGCTGCAGTCCAAGCTTGGCTCGAGGCCATCGAGGACACCGCTTCCCGGCTCCAGAGGGAGCTGCAGGCAGAGCGGGGGGTCGCCCAAGAGGCCGAAGCCTTGGGCACCCGGGTGGTCCTCTCCGGGGGGAGGATGATTCGCACCTCCTTGGAGGAGCTCGGGGTCGAGCTCGTGCCGGGGGTGGGTCCCGACCTGGCACCGGCATCGATCAGGGAGGCCACATATTTTCACGATGCGCAGGTCTCCCTCATATCGGTAGCGGCGAACGTCCGAGCGCGAGGCCTCACTGTCCCGGTCATCGCCCTGGCGGCGGCTCTTGTAAAGCACCACGAGGCGGGCACCTGGGTGATCGGGGAGTTGGTCCCCCGGAGCTTCCCTGACTTCTTCGAGCCCCAGCGGGTAGAGCTTGAGGGGTTCACCGGGGCCCTCTTTGACTGGATTACGGGCACGTTGGAGCCGGGTGGCGCGCGTCTGGCGCAGGAGGTGACGGCCGCCATGGAGGTCCCCCCTGGGGTGACAAGGACGGGCAAGTATGAGCCCCCCCTCCCCGGTTAGATCAGATTTTCCTTCTGTTAGAATTTTTTCTCCCGGCAGCTTCTTGAGAAGAAGCCCCGGAAACATGTAAATCTTTTGGTTAATTGAAATGAAAATCTCTTTTTGCTAAGTCTCTTCCACTTGCAAGAAGGTATCTCTAGATATTTCTCCTGGGGGCATTTCGCAACCCGAGAGGCGTAGCCCAGAGAGTGCTCGTGCGACCTCTGGGAGACATAGCCCGTGGGGTGCCCGAACGGCATCCGGGGGGGAGTAGCCCAGGAGTGCCCAAGCGGCCTCTATTTTGCTAAGTCTGGCTGCCTGGGGAGCGGTCGGCAGGCTAGCCCCCGGGCCTGTTCTTGATGCTTCCGCAACGGGGGGTGCCCTCCGGGAGCCAATCCAGCTGCAGTGGCTCCCGGAGTGGCACTTAGACAACTTCGACCATTGCCGCGTTGAGTTGTCTCCACCAAGGCCGGTGTCATGGAAGGTCCCACCGCTCTGGATGCTCCCCCCAGCTGGTTACGAGTACTGGCCGAAGGATCTCCTTCGGAGGGCCCTCCGGCGCCTAAGAAGCTTGTACAAGTATCTTTCTCGGGAGCTCTCGGAAGGCCTCCGGGATTACTAGGCGTAGTTGCTCACCGGAGGGGGTTGTCCTCCGGGGTAGCTTCCTGTGGGAGCCTAACTCCCTGGGTTGTATCTTGTATGTTCTCAGGCGTTGTTGTCCCGGAGACGCCTTAGCCCACCGGGGGGGGGGGGGGGGGTTGTCCCCTGGTTCAACGTTCAACCAATAAAGACTTGTTTGAATTTGCTTAAGTTGTCTTGAAAATTTTCCAAAAATTATCTTCCATCCGGGTCCGGGTTAACCCCCCCCCCAGTGGGGTGCAGCTTGGCGCCACGCGCTGTGGGTAAGGACCAAAAAGCCTGGACGTCGATACATAACAGGGTTACATAGCCCCCGGTCGAAAATTTCGGGACCTGACTGTGGATTTTCCCGGTCGAAAATTTTCCCCGGTAGCCGTGAGAATGGGAGCCGGTCGGGGATATCCCCTGGTCAGAAATATGCCAAAAAAATTCCTAGCCTAAGGATGCCGACGCCCGGAAAGAAATTCTCTCGGTCACCGTGAGAACGGGGAGCCAGTCGAGAATTTCCTGGTCAAAAAATCCCGAGATCCGATAAGAAATTCCCCAGTCGCCGTGAGTACAGGGAGCCGGTCGAGAACTTCCCGGTCAAAAAATCCCGAGGCTCGGAAGAAAGTTCCCCCGGTCACCATGAGAACGGGGACCCGGTCGAGAATTCCGAGAGAACAGAGAATTCCATGACCTGCAGAAGGGGAAACTCACTCCCGGAGGAGGATGACCCCGATGACAAGCTTGAGTGTTTGAGGGGGGACTAGTCTCTCAAATTGATTCGTTAACGCAGTTCATGAGAATTAGGTTGCCGCTTACCCCCTCAGTCCATGAGGGGAAACTGTATGCCGCCCTACGGGAGCGGGGCTCCCATCCTAGGGACTTTTAGGCTGTGATAGCCTACGTCCTCACGGGGAGGGCATCCTCACAGAGGGCAGCGCCTTGGAGGCGGAACGATAAGAATCTGCAAAAATTCCAAAGTTGACCAAAAAACCATTTGTATTAATGAAAATAGATACAACACCTCCACCCGCGAAATTGCAACGGGGGAGGGAACAGCGAATACAACGCCTCCCCCCGCAGAACCGTGGCGGGGGAGGGAAGGGTGAGTACAGTGCCTCCCCCTGCGAAGTCGCGACAGGGGAGGGAAAGACCCCAGAGGCTAGACGTAGAACTTGCAGAGCAAGTCTACGTTCCAAGTATGCTTCAGCTCCTGGTCTTCAAGGTTGGAGAGCTTATAAGCCCCAGAGCCCAGGACCGTAGAGATATTGTATGGGCCTTCCCACTTGGGGGAAAGTTTTCCCTGGGCTTGGGGTCAATCATGCACTTGAGGACAAGGTCCCCAAGGCAGAAAGCTCTTGCGCGAATGCGCTGGTTGTACGCACGCGCTATTTCGCGCTTGTAGACAGCGTGGCGGAGGAGCGCTCGGTCGCTCTCTTCCTCGACCAGGTTGACTTCCAATCGCTGGTTCACTTCGTTGGTTTGATACGCTATGGCCATAGCTCCATCTAAGAGCTCGATCCGCAGTGACCGGAAACTGATCTCCAAGGGGAGGACTGCCTCAGTCCCGTACACGAGCGAAAAGGGGGTGCGCCCTGTTGCTCGGCTCGAGGTCGTGCGCATGGAGCCGAGGATGCACCCATGCTCTTCTCGAGTCGCCAGCATAATCCTTGTAGGATCACACTGTTGACCCTTTCAACGACTCCATTGCTCTGGGATGAGCTACAGAGGCAAAGTGGAGGGTAGCCCCCAAGCCTTCGCAGAACTCCCGAAAGTATGCCGAGTCGAATTGGGTCCCACTGTCCACGGTGATCTCTCGGGGGACCCCAAAGTGACATACGACATTCTTCCAGAAAAACCGCTATACTACTCGGGGGTGATGCTGGCCAAGGGCTCAGCCTCCACCCATTTGGAGAAATAGTCCACTGCGACCATCGCATACTTATCACCCCTGGCGTTGGGGGGAAGGGACCGAGGAGGTCCATTCCCCAGCGTGTGAACGGCCAAGTGATAGGGATGGTTTGTATGGCACGGACGGTAGTTTGGAGCCCTTTGCCATTTCTGACAGTCCTTGCATGTGGAGACAAGGTCTCGCGCATCGCGGACCACTGTGGGCCAATAAAAGCCTTGGTGGAGAACCTTACCCGCGATCGCGCGTGGGGTTAGGTGAGACCCGCAGCTCCCCAAGTGGATGTCCTCGAGGAGCTGGAGTCCTTCTGCTCGCGGAAGGCAGCGGAGCAGGGCGGAAGCCCCCCGCTTGTAGAGCTTTCCCTCCAGCAGGAGATACTCCCATGTCTTGGCACAGAGGCACTTTGCCTCGGTGTCGCCGAGAGGCTCCCCCTCCCCCCTTATGAAGGAGATGAGGGGATCCATCTAAGACGCGGCCCAGACGATTTGAGACCTCCGGGTCACAGGACTCGGGGTCCGCGCTAGGAGGGGTCACCGAGGGCTTCGCGATGATCTCTAGGAAGACGCCCCTGGGAAGAGGTTCCCGGGCGCTGGCCGCCAGGGCCAGGGCGTCGGCACGGTCATTATCCCTCTTGGGGATATGCCGGGCCTCCATGCCCTCGAAGTACTTCTCCATCTTGCGCACTTCCCCCAAGTAGAGGCTCAGGTTTGCGTCATGGCATGAGTATGACTTGTCCATTTGGCAAACCATGAGCTGGGAGTCTCCCTTGACTAGGAGGCGGCGGATCCCTAGGGAGCGCGCAAGACGCAGCCCCAGGAGCAAGGCCTCGTACTCGGCGATGTTTTTCGTGGTGGGGAACTCGAGCCTTGCTGCATACTCCAGCGCCCTTCCCTCAGGGCCCCAGCGAGACACAAGGAGCCATCGAACATGAGTGTCCAATGGTGGTTGCACCGGAGTGGCTCGGCGGGAGTCTCCCCCTGTGTCCGGGAGGCGGGGGTCCATTCGGCCACAAAGTCAGCGAGGACTTGCAATTTGATGGTGGAACGACCCGTGAGGGAGAGGGAGAAGGGAGCAAGCTCGGCTCCCCACTTCCCAATCCGGCCGGTGGCCTCTTTGTTTCGCAGCACCTCCCCCAAGGGGAGGGATGACGGGACCATGATCGGGTGTCCCAGGAAATAGTGGCGGAGCTTCCGGGACGCCATGAGGAGGGCGTAGGAGATTTTCTCCACCTCTGTGTATCGCGTCTTAGCCCCTTGAAGGGCTTCGCTCACGTAGTACATGGGGCGCTGCTGCCCGTCCTGCTCCTTTACCAATACTGCGCTCACAGCGACTGGGGTGGCGGCAAGGTAAAGGAGTAAGGGTTCTTCTGGGGATGGGCTCACGAGCATTGGGGGTGCTTACGAGGTACTTCTTCAAGTCGTCGAAGACCACCTGGGCCACGGGAGTCCACTTGAACCCCTCGAGGCCCCGGAGGATTTTGAAGAACTGGAGGCCGCATTCCCCTGACTGCGAGACGAAGCGGCTCAGCATGGCCAAGCGGCCGGTAAGTTGCTGTACGTCCTTCACGGAGTGCGGTGGGGGCATGTCCAGCAGGGCCCGAATTTTTTTGGGGTTGGCCTCTATGCCTCGTTGGGACACAAGGAAGCCAAGCAACTCCCCCCCCCTCCCGTACGCCGAAGGCGCACTTTTCCGGGTTGAGCTTCAACCCGTACTCGCGGAGGTTGCGAAAGGTTCTGCTAAGTCGTCGATGTGAGCGGCCGCACAGAGGCTTTTGACGACTGCGTCATCAATGTAGACCTCTACGTTGCGGCCAATCTGGTCCTTGAGGACCAGTGACATGAGGCGCTAGAAGGTTGCCCCAGTGTTCTTCCGCCCGAAGCGCATGTGGACGTAGCAGAAGGTGCCGAGGGGAGTTATAAAACTCGTCTTTTCCTCGTCCTCCTTAGCCATCCGGACTTGGTGGTAGCCCGAATACACATCAAGGAAGCTCATAAGCTCGCACCCCGCGGTCAAATCGACCAGCTGGTCGATCTGCGGGAGTGGGAAGTTGTCTTTTGGGCAAGCTCTCTTGAGGTCGGTGAAGTGTAGCTTCTAGGCCCCTAAAGAGTGTTTTAGTAATTAATGACAACTACAAATGCTATACTAACGTTACCTGCCTAGTTGTGTCTATTGGATCAAGGATGCCGACTAGAGGGGGGGGTGAATAGGAGGCTTTTAAAAACTTTAAAACTTAAAACAAATCAAGAACAAATAATATAAGCAAGGGAAAGAGAACGAACACAACGATTTTTACCGAGGTATCGGAGACTCGCCCAGTCTCCACTAATCCTCGTTGAAGCACTCAAATCACTTGAGTCTTGCCTCAATATCCACAAAGGATATTATCACTAGTGGTTGCGCCTTGTCCACTCCGGAAAGGCGAGCACCGATGCCTTGTACACACTTGCCGAGCCTCTCCGACAATCTCCGAACGGAGAGATCAACGGCCACGCCTCCGAACCGTCTAGGTGAGGGCGCTCACCAAGAGTAACAGGCAGCGAGGTCTTCTCTAGACCTCCAAACACGCACCAAGAAGCTAAGTGAATGCAAATGCAAAAGCACTGAAACTCTCGGTGGATCGAAAATCACTCGACTTGATCAAAAGATCAAGATTTTATATAAGAAACTAATGCTCAAGAGTGTATATGAAATGCTGCTGCTTGTTGTAAGAAACACATGCCCAAAACCCCTATTTATAGCCTCAAGAAGCAAATGAACCGTTGGACCTAGGGCTGAAAATCAGCAACTCAAACTGACAGTCAGTATGCAAACTGACAGTCAGTTACATACACAACGGCCGACAAAATTTACGGAATAAACTTTGCTAGCCGTTCGAGGTCGAAAAAAGGAAAGCTGAAACCCACAACTGACAGTCAGTTACACAAACTGACAGTCAGTTCGACCACTAACTCGACCAAAATCAAATAGAAACTCAGTTAAAAACACTGTGGTTGAAACCCCAACTGACAGTCAGTATGGAAAAAAATGACAGTCAGTTTAGTACAAAAATTTTGACCCCAAAATACACCCTCTCTGGACAATTGTCAGTTAACACGAACTGACATTCAAACTGACAGTCAGTTTATCAAACTGACAGTCAGCATGAACAAAAACAGAGATAACTTTAAATCCAGAAATCCAAAATAGGTGTTTAATAGCTCGTTGGAAAGATAATTTTAAGGGCTACAATTTTATCAACAGAAGCAAAAGCCAGATCTGCCTAGATCTTTCTGAAAATTGCAAATACTCTTCTGCTGTCAAAAACTGAACTGAAAATCCAGATTTTTCAAATAAGATCAAAAACCAAATCCAACCAAAAATGATGCAATGCAATGACCTAGATTTCTCGGTTTGTGTTGGAGATAAAAAGAGGACTTTCGCCACCCCTCTTTATAGTACGGTTGAAACTAGAAAATAATTTCCCTAACCGATCATCTCCATACGCCAAGATCGGTAAAAATAAAAACTCATAATACCTGAGGTCTTTCGCATCTTCATGATTTGCGTCTTGTATTTTGCTCTCCTGCATCTTGTGCTTCACTTTTAAGTCGGGTTCATCTTGATCTTCTTGCATTTCTTCCCAACTGATCCCTGTATCAATCAATCTCAAAAGCACGATTAGTCCGGAACACTTTGTTTTCATTAATCATCAAAATTAGGGTTAGGCATGAAGGCCTAGATGCAACAATCTCCCCCTTTTTGATGATTGATGACAACAAGTGTTCAAAAACAAAATAAATGAAATAGCTCCCCCTGAGTATATGCATCTCATCATATCAGATCATAAACCAATACATATACATCAGGGTACCCAAGTCATAGATGTGCAAATATCACCAAGTCATATCAGAGCATACACATCTCAAAATCAAGACATCATATATATCAATGTATCAATGTATCATAGCTCAAGAACATCATCTCAAGAAACCAAGTCACATATATATATCAATCAAGACATCAGAGCTAATCAGAGCTACACAGATAAACACATCACACATAGACATATATGATAAAAACACAGATATCTCCATATATAAAATCTGTTCAATACAGCAGAAGACTCTAATATCCAAAATACTTCTCCCCCTTTGGCATCAAGCACAAAAAGGGAGGCAAAATCAAATACACATCAGAGCCTAATGCTCATCATCTAAAGAGAATCCTAGGACGGCTGTATCTCCCGAGCCATCTGGAGATGAAGTCGGGTCGACGGCTGGAGACACCGGAGGAGTCGCAGCTACAACAGGAGCTGGAGCTGCAGAGGCTGGATCAGCAGCAACGAGAGCCGGAGCTAGTGCCGCAGGGTTGGATCAACAGGTCCTGAAGCTGAGCTCGGAGAGGACGCAGCCAGGCGGGCCCTCTTGCGAAGGACCGGAGAGTCTGACGCAGGCAGACGTCGCAGTATCTCCTCCTGCTATGCGACCAAACGAAGCAACATCTGGTGATGCTCCGCCTGGGTGCTGAGGATCTGCTGCTGAGTCTAGATAACCTGCTGGAGCAAAGAAGGTGACGCCGCAGAAGATCCGGCGCCAAGGTCTGAAGGAGGTGCTGGGTCAGACTCCTAAACTGGAGCCTCATCCTCTGAGTCCCCCGCAGCATCATCATCTGATGCGGGAGAATCAGGGCCAGCAGCTGCTGCAGGACGAGCACCGAGCCGGCGATCAGCCTGGCCCGGAGGATAGAAGAGAAGAGGATGATGGGGCCGTGGCAGCTCAGTGTCGACGGCCCGGATATGAAGAAGCACCGCCATGATATACGGAGCGTATATTAGCTGACGGCGCGGGGAAAGAAGGACGTGCTGAATCTCACTGATGATGATATCAGCAACGTCAAATGGCTCCTCCTGAAAGATAGAAATCAGGACATGGAGGGCCAGATAGGTGATCCTAGCCCTATCTCCGCTCATGGGGACCAGAGTGAGACGGAGGATCCGCAGGGCTAGATCTACATTGCGGCGCAGGCCGGCAATGTGACGGAGCTGGAAGGGGCCAGAGTAAAGCATGGCCACCTCCTGACGCTCGAGATCAGGAAGAGTATGGAGCTGGCGGCCAGAAGGAGGGCGCACCAGTCCAAGCGCCGACTCCAGCTGATCCTTCGTGACAGTGTAGACCTGGAGGCCTGTCATGAAGGTCATGAAGTCGCGCTGAGGGGAGATGAAGACGGTGGAATAAAACTGGCGAATGGGCCCCTCAGCCCAATGCAAGGAGGAATCAGTGACTAGGTCGCGGATCCCTACAGAGCCGAACAAATCTGCAAGGGTAGCGATGCCTGTGCGAGAGGCGATCGTACCCCACGACAGAGAGCGGTGGGCGAAGATAGGAGCGCGGCTATAGACACTGGTAAACAGGTCTAGATGGAGGTTGGTGTAGCAAGTAAGAACCTCGCACGCGTCGCGACCAGTGGGACGCGGCGACAGATACGGGTTTACAGAGCGAAGAGAGCGAAGGCGACTCGCGTGCCACCGTGAATAATCCACGGGCACGCGCTCAGGCGGAGGCGAGGGCCGGTTCTCGGACGTCTGACCCGATGAACGCTGGCTGTTTGCCGCGTTCTTCCGTCGGGCCATGCGTCGCGAAGACGACGGCTGATCAGACATGACTAAGAATTGAAAACAGAGAAAGAAAACAGGGGGAAGAGGAAGAGACGACCTGAACAGACGAACGAAGAAGCCGAGACGTCGAACAGATCTGGGCGACGCAGTTCGGCCAGCACAACGAGGCACACCACGTCGAGGAGGAACACAAAGAAGGCACACGACGAGGAGATGTGGTGTCGAGGAGCAAAACCGGGGAACAGAGGAGCCAAAAGCCGACGAGGTCGAGACGAGCGCGGACTGGTGGTGCCGGCGGTGAGAAGTTCACCGGCGACGAGAGGAGGCGCAAGGAGGCGGCGGCGCGGCACGGCACGGCGAGGAGGTGGATCAAAAGGCGAAGGCACGGGGGCGCAAGAAGTGAAGGCGGCGAGAAGGAAACGAAGAGCCAAAAGAAAACAGATCGAGGGTTTTAAGGGTTCTGGAGACCCAAACTGACAGTCAGTGTACCATACTGACAGTCAGTTCACAGAACTGAGTTTTGAAACTGACAGTCAGTGTATGAGACTGACAGTCAGTTTGAGCCACGAACACGACTAGGAGCTATGACCAAAATCAAATGCACGTAACTGACTGTCAGTTTGTGAAACTGACTGTCAGTTATGACAATGACTTCGACCAGAGACTAAGACCAGGCTCCTAAGCACTAAACTGACTGTCAGTTATAGGAACTGACTGTCAGTTTGGCCAATTTCGACCAGAAGCAATCTAAGACCAGATATACAAACAACACATTTAGCACATCAACTAGCATTTGATATATCAATAATGTTCAGTTCACCCCTTAAAAAGCAAAATCTTGATTCATCTAGGGGTTTAGTGAAAATATCTGCTAGTTGCATATCAGTTCTAACATAGTTCACATCTATATCTCCTTTTGCCACATGATCTCTAATAAAGTGGTGCCGTATTTCAATATGCTTAGTTCTAGAGTGTTGAACAGGATTATTAGCAATTTTAATGGCACTTTCATTATCACACAATAGTGGCACTTTATCAAATATAATCCCATAATCCAAAAATGTCTGCTTCATCCACAATAATTGCGCACAACAACTGCCTGCAGACACATATTCAGCTTCAGCTGTGGAGAGAGCTACAGAATTTTGCTTCCTAGATGACCATGATACTAAGGATCTCCCCAACAGCTGACAGCTACCAGATGTGCTCTTACGATCAATCTTGCACCCAGCATAATCAGAATCCGAATACCCAATTAATTCAAAATTCGCATTTTTAGGATACCAAAGGCCTAAACTGGGATAGCATTTTAAATACCTAAGGATTCTTTTAAGAGCAGTTAAATGACATTCCTTAGGATCAGATTGAAATCTAGCACACAGGCACACACTAAACATGATATCAGGCCTAGATGCAGTAAGATACAAAAGACTACCAATCATAGACCTATAAAGTTTAGAATCAACCGATTTGCCGCTTTTGTCCACATCCAGATGTCCATTGGTTGCCATGGGAGTTTTGATTGGCTTGGCGTCTTCCATCCCAAAGCGTTTGAGTAGGTCCTTCACGTACTTTGTTTGACTCACGAACGTGCCGTTCTTGAGTTGCTTGATTTGAAGTCCGAGGAAGAAGCTCAGCTCACCAATCATGGACATCTCGAACTCCCTAGACATCATCTCTCCAAACTCATGACAGAAATGTTCATTAGTAGATCCAAAGATAATATCATCAACATATATCTGACAAATGAACAATTCCTTTTCAATTTTCTTTGTAAAGAGAGTTGTATCAACCTTCCCAATTTTAAAACCTTTTGATAAAAGAAAGTCTCTAAGTCGCTCATACCAAGCCCGAGGAGCTTGTTTGAGACCATAGAGAGCTTTTGACAACTTAAATACATGGTTTGGAAATTTAGAATCTTCAAAGCCAGGAGGTTGTTCAACAAACACAAGTTCAGAAATTTCACCATTTAAGAAAGCACTTTTAACATCCATTTGAAAAAGTTTGATATTAAAACATGATGCATAAGCAAGAAGAATGCGAATAGCTTCAAGTCTTGCTACAGGTGCAAAAGTTTCACCAAAGTCTAAACCTTCGACTTGAGTGAAACCTTGAGCAACAAGACGAGCTTTGTTTCTAATTACAACACCATTTTCATCTTGCTTATTTCTGAAAACCCATTTTGTTCCAATAACATTATGATCTTTGGGTCTTTCAACTAGAGTCCAAACTTCATTTCTAGCAAAGTTCTTAAGTTCCTCATGCATGGCATTAACCCCATTAGGATCATTTAAAGCTTCATTAACATGTTTAGGTTCTAGTGAAGATACAAATGAATGATGTTCACAAAAAGCAGCAATACGAGATCGAGTTTGAACACCCTTACTGACGTCACCCAATATTTGGTCTAGAGGGTGATCCTTGGTGATCGTTTGATGTTTCCTTGGTGCTTCATCTTGTACATCTTCATCTTGACCTTGTTCTGGAGGATCAACATGAGATGATGATGCGTCTTGATCAACATTTTCAACGTTGACATCATCTTCTTGATCTTCCTCTGTTGGCTTGATGTCTCCAATGGTTATGTTCTTCATTGCTTCTTGAAGATCTTCACCTGAAACTTCATGAGAGACTTGCTCCTTTTGCGAGCCGTTAGTTTCATCAAATTCGACATCACCCGATTCTTCAATACAACTTGTATTTTTATTGAAAACACGATAAGCTTTACTAATGGTGGAGTATCCGACTAGAAAGCCTTCATCTACTCTTCTTTGAAATTTACCACCAAAATTTCTTTTCTTAAGAATATAACATTTGCAACCAAACACTCGAAAATAAGAAATATTTGGCTTGCGCCCAACAAGAAGTTCATAAGGAGTCAAATTTAGAAGGGGATGCAAATAAAGCCGATTTATAGAATAGCAAGCGGTATGCACGGCTTCAGCCCAGAAGCGAGTAGGAGTATCATACTCACTTAGCATAGTCCTTGCCATTTCTATAAGTGTTCGATTTTTCCTTTCAACAACTCCATTTTGCTGTGGAGTGTAGGATGTGGAAAATTTGTGTTTGATTCCAAGAGAGTCACAAAAATCAAATAGAGTTGAATTAACGAACTCTCCACCATGATCACTACGGATTTTCTTGATGGATAATTCAAATTCAGTAGAAACACGTTTTGCAAAACTTTTGAAAACATCGGGAGTTTCAGATTTTTGAGAAATAAAGAAAACCCAAGTATAGCGAGTAAAATCATCAACAATCACAAAACCATAATTGCTACCCCCGATACTTTGGAACTCGGAAGGTCCAAATAAATCCATATGAAGGAGTTCCAAAGGTTTGCAAGTCGAAAGAATGCGCTTAGTTGGATGTGAAGTAGCTACTTGCTTGCCCGCTTGACAAGCGCTACAAGGTTTGTCCTTTTCAAAATTCACATCCTTTAAGCCAACAACCAAATCACGTTTTAAAAGTTTTCTCAATTGATGCATTCCAACATGTGCAAGTCGTCTATGCCATAGCCAACCTTTTGAGGTTTGAGAGACAAGACATGTTGAAAGAGATGCATCTTTTGAATGAAAATCAACCAAATAAAGATTTCCAAAACGAAAGCCTTTAAAGATCAAAGATTTATCTTTTAAACTTTCAACCAAAACTTCTTTTGGATAAAACGTGCAACTAAACCCAAAATCGCAAATTTGTGCAACGGAAAGCAAATTGAAATTTAGAGATTCGAGCAATAAAACATTAGAAATAGAAAGATCATTTGAGATTGCGATTTTACCCAAGCCTACCACATTTCCTTGACGATTGTCACCAAACGTAATCTTTTGGTTCTCGCTTGAGTTGTCTTCTATTGAGGTGAACAACTTCTTGTTACCAGTCATGTGTTCGGAGCATCCGCTATCTAGCACCCAATGCCTCCCACCGGTCTTGTAGTTCACCTGCATACAAAGAATTAAGTTCTTTTAGGTACCCAAACCTTTTTGGGTCCTTCAATGTTAGCAATCAAAGCTTTGGGCACCCAAATAGATTTCTTCCTACCAACATACTTTGCAATAGCATAACCTTTTCTCGACTTTTGAAGCATGTAGCAAGTATCAAAATAATTTGGAGTCATTAAGGGACATGCTTCATGTGAATGACCAGTTTCATGGCATTTATGACAAAATGTGTTGCATGCTTTAACAAATATAGTTTTAGAGTTTTGTTTCCTACCTTTCTTTTGAAAATATCCTAATCCTTCTTTTCTAAAAGAACGTTTTTGTTTACTAAGGATTAGATCAAGAGATATTTCACCTTTGTAACAGTTTTCTAAGCCTTTTCCAAGTTTTTCAACTTGTGCCTTAAGTTCATTATTTTCATTTAAGATGTTATCATTAGAAACACATGGAATGTGATGACTACTAGAGGGAGAATCATCCAAATTACATGAAGTTGAAGCATCTACCTTAGATGAGGTATTTGTAACATCTTTTATGAGCATGCATTCATAAGATTCTTTAAGCTCAGAGTATTGAGCGTGTAGGGAAGAATGTTCTTCCTTAAGCGCCTTATACTTCCTTTTAGTTTTTCCAAAAACTTCATTTAATTCGGTTATCATTTCAACTAAGTCATCATATGATGGATCATTGGAATGTACCTTTTCATCGCCTTTGGCCATAAGGCAAATGGATGAACTAGTTGAAGTGTTGATGTTGCCAAGAGCTAATCCGGCCATCTTCTTGGAGCAACTTCTTTCGTTGTCGGAGTCGGAGTCGGAGCTCTCTCCGCCGGACATCCATTCTCCAAAACAGGCTTCTTTGATTTCTTCATTCTTCTTCTTGAAGAACTTCTTCTTTTTGTTCCACGCCTTGTTCTTGTTTGGACATCTTGATGCTATGTGTCCCTTCTCATGGCATCCATAGCAAATGATGTCCTTGAAGTTGTTTTGCTTTTGCCCCTTTGGTCGTGTGTCAATGTTGACACCTTTCTTATGCAACCTGCGAAGGAGTTTTTGAGTGTTCTTTACCATGAGTGCGAGGTCTTCATCGGAGGAGCCATCTCTTGAATCGTTTCTTGTATTAGCTTTGAAGACCAAAGCTTTCTTCTTCGTCTCCGCGGGTTCGGCTGCTTCCTTCTTCTCCTTCTTGTGCATCTCATGGGTGATTAGGTTCCCATAAAGATCGGTTGGTGTGGTGGTCGATAGATCGGAGTTTGTGAGAACCGTGACCAAAGTGTCGAAGCTTTCCGGCAAGGCCCTAAGCATCTTTCTCACAAGCTCAAGGTCAGTAAAAACAACACCAAGACCCTTGAGTTCATTCACAATGTTATTTAACCGAGTAAACATGGAATCCATGGACTCGGTTGATGACATGGTGAATGTCTCATATTTTTGCCTCACCATTAGCAATTTTGCCTCTTTAACCTTTGTAGTGCCCTCGTAAATTTCTTCGAGGGTAGTCCAAACCTTATGAGCAGTCGTGAGATTGCTCACACAGTTGAACTCATTCAAGGATAAACCGGCAAAGAGTGCATTTTTTGCATGGGCATTTAAATGCAACTTTCTCCTATCGTCCTCAGGCTGACTTGCCGGATCAACCGGAGGAATAAAGCCGAGTTTAATGATATCCCATACATCAAGCCCCATAGCTTCTAGGAATACCAACATGCGCACTTTCCAATAAGGATAATTTGTCCCATCAAAGATAGGCGCACGACCGGTATGACCAACAAGAAAATCACCACTTGACGACATCCTCTCTCTAGGCGGTAAAGCCTAATGAATCGAGAGACCAGGCTCTGATACCACATGTTGGATCAAGGATGCCGACTAGATGGGGGGTGAATAGGAGGCTTTTAAAAACTTTAAAACTTAAAACAAATCAAGAACAAATAATATAAGCAAGGGAAAGAGAACGAACACAACGATTTTTACCGAGGTATCAGAGACTCGCCCAGTCTCCACTAATCCTCGTTGAAGCACTCAAATCACTTGAGTCTTGCCTCAATATCCACAAAGGATATTATCACTAGTGGTTGCTCCTTGTCCACTCCGGAAAGGTGAGCACCGATGCCTTGTACACACTTGCCGAGCCTCTCCAACAATCTCCGAACGGAGAGATCAACGGCCACGCCTCCGAACAGTCTAGGTGAGGGCGCTCACCAAGAGTAACAGGCAGCGAGGTCTTCTCTAGACCTCCAAACACGCACCGAGAAGCTAAGTGAATGCAAATGCAAAAGAACTGAAACTCTCGGTGGATCAAAAATCACTCGACTTAATCAAACGATCAAGATTTTATATAAGAAACTAATGCTCAAGAGTGTATATGAAATGCTGCTGCTTGTTGTAAGAAACACATGCCCAAAACCCCTATTTATAGCCTCAAGAAACAAATGAACCGTTGGAGCTAGGGCTGAAAATCAGCATCTCAAACTGACAGTCAGTATGCAAACTGACAGTCAGTTACATACACAACGGCCGACAAAATTTACGGAATAAACTTTGCTAGTCGTTCGAGGTCGAAAAAAGGAAAGCTGAAACCCACAACTGACAGTCAGTTACACAAACTGACAGTCAGTTCGACCACTAACTCGACCAAAATCAAATAGAAACTCAGTTAAAAACACTGTGGTCGAAACCCCAACTGACAGTCAGTATGGACAAACTGACAGTCAGTTTAGTACAAAAATTTTGACCCCAAAATACACCCTCTCTGGACAATTGTCAGTTAACACGAACTGACATTCAAACTGACAGTCAGTTTATCAAACTGACAGTCAGCATGAACAAAAACAGAGATAACTTTAAATCCAGAAATCCAAAATAGGTGTTTAATAGCTCGTTGGAAAGATAATTTTAAGGGCTACAATTTTGTCAACAGAAGAAAAAGCCAGATCTGCCTAGATCTTTCTGAAAATTGCAAATACTCTTATGCTATCAAAAACTGAACTGAAATCCAGATTTTTCAAATAAGTTCAAAAACCAAATCCAACCAAAAATGATGCAATGCAATGACCTAGATTTCTCGGTTTGTGTTGGAGATAAAAAGAGGACTTTCGCCACCCCTCTTTATAGTATGGTTAAAACTAGAAAATAATTTCCCTAACCGATCATCTCCATACGCCAAGATCGGTAAAAATAAAAACTCATAATACCTGAGGTCTTTCGCATCTTCATGATTTTCGTCTTGTATTTTGCTCTCCTGCATCTTGTGCTTCACTTTAAGTCGGGTTCATCTTGATCTTCTTGAATTTCTTCCCAACTGATCCCTGTATCAATCAATCTCAAAAGCACGATTAGTCCAGAACACTTTGTTTTCATTAATCATCAAAATTAGGGTTAGGCATGAAGGCCTAAATGCAACAGTGTCAAGAAGAAACTTGAAAGACAGGTGTTGGGGGAATCCCCAGTGGACCCATGAAGTCACAAGGAGTCCCCGGTGAGACCCGGAGAGGCACCGGGCCCCCGGTGAGATCCGGAGGGTCACCAGGCTCCCGGTGAGATCTGGAGGGTCTCCGGAAACCCGGTGAGACCCGGTGAAACCCGGAGAGTCACCGGGCACCCGGTGAGATCCAGAGGGTCTCCGGAACCCCGGTGAGACCCAGAGGGTCACTGGGCGCCCGGTGAGATCTGGAGGGTCTCCGAAAGCCCGGTGAGACCCGGTGAGATCCGGAGGGTCTCCGGAAGCCCGGTGAGACCCGGAGGGTCACCGGGCGCCCGGTGAGATCCGGAGGAGGGTCTCTGGAACCCCGGTGAGACCCGGTGAGGCCCGGAGAGCCTCCGACCTCATGAAGCGCTGTTGCTGACCGTGGGGCCTCTAGGAAGCCCGTGGCGCCACGTGTCAAGCATCCAGGCCGTCCATCAGGCCAAAGGACATCTTCGCCCTTCCATCCGACGGTCGCAGCGAGGGCATTTTTGTCTTTTGTATTTCTTGGGGGCTATATATACCACTCTTGTACCCTTTTTCAGGGATTCGAATTCATTTATACTAACGCAATATCCAGCTCTCTTGGAGACCTCTCCCCGAGAGCACACCTCCCCAGCGGACTCGCATCCGAAGAGAGCCGACAGGACTAGGGCCCCCACTGGGACCCGAACCTGTATAAACCTCTGTGTCACTTTTTGTGTTGCCCGGCGGGAGAAGACCAGTAACTCGGTCTGCTCGCGCCGCTGTACTCGTGCTGCGCACGTCCGAACCTACCAAGGTATCCGTAATACCACGACAACAGGTTAATGAAAGGCAAAGAAAGAGCCTCATGATGAAGAAAGGGCATTGATCAAAAGGGCAAAGGTACGAAATAGGGTCTTTTCCATTTTTACCGGTCTAAGGTGATTAGAGAAGAATTTTGACCGGATTTTAGGATAGTTGCCGTACTATTAAGAGGAGCATGTGGTGTATCACAAAATACTTCATCTATGTGCCACAAATCATAAAATCAACTTGCATTGCATACTAGAAGGTCATATACTTTGAAAAATGCTTGTTTCAGCTCATTTCTGCTCAGCACTGTCTCAGTCGGTCTGACCATTTGTTTTTGAACTACGGTCTGACCGTATGGCCGGTCTGTCCGTATTTATCGGCCTGACCGTATAAAGTGTCCAGAAACTATGTCGTCTCTGGACAGTTTCACGGCCTGACCAAAATTGACTCCGGTCTGACCGTGTGTGTGCCTGACAAGGGCAGTTGAGCATTTATTGCGCCTGTTTAATGCCGTTGCGATTGCGGCGGTCTGACCGGGCTTATAACTACGGTCTGACCGCCAAGTGATCTTTTTCTCCCAACGGCCTGTAACAGCTATATTTATTGTGGGAGGTATATATACTCCCATGCACGGCCCTGTTCACAACTTTTGGCATAATCTTGAGCATTGTCATCATCCTTGAGAGCTTAAGCTAGTTTCATACACTCTAGGGTTCAAATTCTCGAATTTGTGAGAGTGTGCATTTGAGATCTTCTAGTGCATTGCATCTAGATCATTAAATCAACCTTGTGGCACTAGAAGAAGGTTAAGTGATCATCACCGGCTTGTTACTCTTGGAGCTTGCCGGCTCCTAGATGGCTAGGAGAAAGGTTTTGGAAAGCTCTTCAAGGAAGATTGTGAAGAAGCCTCAAAACGTCTTGTGAAAGGGTTGAGCACGCCTTGCCGGAGCGGTAAAGTGCATCCTTAGTGAAATCGAGGTTTGGATAACTCATCACACTAATCCGGCTCAAGATCTAGGTCACTTCTCGAGAGAAGGTTGACTAGATAGAGGAGCGGTTAGAGATTTGAGTTTGCCTCAACGTGGATTAGGGGTGATCGGCAAATCACCGAGACCACGGGATATATCTTTGTGTTAAATTTGTTCATTGTTCATCTTGTATTAATTATTTGCTCTCATTTACTTTGAATTGTTTGATTAATTGTTAATTTGCTAAAATCGCCTATTCACCCCCCCTCTAGTCGATATCCTAGATCCCTTTCATGAAGTCCACGCACATCCTCCACTTGCCGCTCGACTTCTTCACGATGACAGGGTTCGCTAGCCATTTGGGGTGCAAGACCTCCCGAACGAACTCCGCCTCCCGGAGCCTGGTGATCTCGGCCTTGATGGCCTCTTGGTGCTCAAGGGAGAGCTTCATCATCTTCTGCTTAACCGAGGGGTGGCTGGGCGCTACAGCGAGCTTGTGCTCGATAACATCCCAGGCGACGCCCCACATGCTGGTGGGCTTCCACGCAAAGACATCAGAGTTTTTGCGGGGGAAGTCCGCGAGCTGTTCCGCGTGCTCTTTGGAGAGGTCCGCCTCGATCTTGATGACCCTGTCCCTGTCCTCTGGGGACAGTCGGACTTTCTGGAGGTCCCCCTCCAGGTGTGGTTTCGGGAGGAACTTCCCAGAGTGGATGACCGGGGTGTCAGAGGCCAGGGGGGAGCTCTCTCCTCCTAGGGGCCTTGATCAGGTTCACGTTCCCGATCGTTGTGGCGGCGCGCTCGTAAAGAGCACAGGCTACGTCCTGGTCGCCTCGGGCGGTGATCACGCCGTGAGGCCAAGGGATCTTCACACAGAGATAGCTCTGGTGGATCATCGCCCCAAACAATTGATTGTGGTCCTCCCCATAATCGCGTTGTACAAAGAAGGGAGGTCCACTATGTCGAACCGGGCCATCTCTGTCCGGTAGTTGTCTGGGGCGCCGAAGTCATGGGGAGGTCAACCTTCCCCACCGGGTAGATGGTCTTCCCTAGGACGAAGCCCTGTAAGGGCCCAACTGTGGGCAGCAGCAACTTTTCATCGACCTACATTTCCCTGAATGCCTTCAGGTATAGGATGTCAGCGGAGCTTCCGCCATCGACGAGGATACGCACCAGCTGGCAGTTGTAGACGGTGGCGGAGACGATGAGCGTGTCTTCAAGGGGGAAATGAACCCTGCGTGCGTCTTCTGCTGTGAAGGTGAGGGGACGTCCGACCACTTTGGTGGCCGAGACGTGTGTAGCACCTCCCACGCGTACTCCTTGCGCTGGCGCCTGGAGTCTCGCCTCGAGGTAGATCCCCCCGTGATGACGTTTACGCGTCTCTGGGAGGTTTGGAAAGGCAGCTCTTCTGTTGAGCCCCCTTCCTGTGCCTATCTCTGCTGCTATCCCAAGGGAGCAGGAGAGCCGGCAAAGCCAGCAGAGGGGGCAAGGAGGCACGCCCCCCTCCCCCCTACCCACGATGGTCGAGGAACGCGGCGAAGTGTTGGAGAAGTTGGTGGCATTCCCAAGTGGCGTGGGTATTGGACTTGTGGAAGGCACACCACAAGTTGGTTGTGCCCTCCTTGCCTCCCATCGCGGAGCCTTCCCGGCTGCAGGACGACTGTCCCCCCCCCCCCACATGGCCTTTCGGCTTGGGAAAGGGGCGGTTGCCCTTGCTGCCATCACGCGAGCCGCCTCCGCCCTCGAGGACAAAGGTGTTCCGAGGCCGTGGCTCACTGCGATTGCCCCTATTAGGACGCTTGCTAAGGGGTTCCCTGGACTCCCAGTCAGCGGGGGCAGGGGCCCCCTGGTTCTTCATCCAGAGGTCGTCCTCCTCTGCCCGAGCGTACTTCTCAAGCATAGTGAAGAGCTCGTCAGAGCATCCGCTGTCTAGTACCCAATGCTTCCCACCGGTCTTATAGTTCACCTGCATAAAAGAATCAAGTCTTTTTAGGTACCCAAACATTTTTGGGTCCTTCAATGTTAGCAATCAAAGCTTTGGGCACCCAAATTGATTTCTTCTTTTTATTTAGCATGGGTGCACCAACATACTTTGCTATAGCAAACCCTTTCTTTGACCTTTGAAGCATGTAGCAAGTATCAAAATAGTTTGGAGTCATTAAAGGACATGCTTCATGCGAATGACCAGTTTCATGGCATTTAAAGCAAAATGTGTTGCATGCTTTTACAAAAATAATTTTAGTATTTGGTTTCTTTCCTTTCTTCGGAAAGTATCCAAGACCTACTTTTCTAAATGAGCACTTTTGTTTGCTAAGAATAAGATCAAGAGATACTTTTCCTTTGTACCAATTTTCTAATCCTTTTCCAAGTTTTTCAATTTGTGCTTTAAGTTCATTATTTTCATTCACAATTATTTCATTTGAAGTACATGGGATATCAAGAGGACTAGTAGAAATAGTATGAGAAGGAGTGTCATCTAGATCACATGAAATGCCTACATCTACCTTAGATGGAGCATTAGTAATATATTTTTGACGAAATACAGTAGGCAAGGAGCCTACTGCTAATAATATATTAAAATAATAAGAGGTATCAAAATTCTAAAACAAAACTGAAAAGAAGATTACAAATGATCAGTCCAACTAGTAATTTGCAAGTGAATCCTTTGATTAGTTCTTTCAGCTACCAACTTCATGTCTCGAATGAAGGCTTTTTTCCAAAATGCAAGAGAAGGAACAACTTCTTGAAAGATTTGCATGTTACGACATTTCCAGATATTCCATAAAGCAACAATGATCACCTCCATGTAGAAGTCTTTAATAATTGTAATGACAGATTTTGAATTCCAAATCTCATCTATCCAGGAAGGATTAAGAGACCAGTTGAACCCAATTGAGCTCCAGCATTGTTTAGTAAAGTAACATTCAAAGAACAAACGAGTTTGAGTTTCGAAGTTCCCTCCATCACAGAGCTCACAATCAAGAGAGGGGATCTAAAAATTTTTTAAAGCAAGCCTATCTCTGGTATTCAACCGATTCAAGAGTAAAATCCAGAAGAAGATTTTGAGTTTAATCATACAATTACTTTTCCAGCCACCTTTGAAAATTGGATGAATATGACAGTCTCCCATCAGTCTCTTATAAACCGAACTTGTTTGAAAAGACAGAGAGATACTAGAGATCATATGCCAACAATCATCTGAGGAAGAATCACCCAGGTGATCCAGTTGCATTGAATGCAGTTGTTGATACTGAAAGAAAGCTCTTTCTGAAAGGGGGAATGAAAGAAATTATTACTGAAATCCAGACTCCCCAATTGATGAACTTTAAAACTTTTAGCTGAGAAGGAGAACAGTTCCGCCCATTTGTGAGCAAATAGCTATGAACTCCAGAGATTCGTCCAAAAATCACAAGTATCTCCCCTCCCAATTGTGCAAGTGAAAAGCCCTTTGAAAATGACTAACAATCGTAATAAATCTTTCCACCAAAAGGAACCAACAAGTTGGAAATCCTGAGGGAGATTAGAACTATAATAGGACTTCCAAATAAGCTGAACCCAGGGAACAGGTTTTTTATTGAAAAATTTGAATTAGAACTTTAGGAGCAACGCCAAATTCTGCGATCTTAGATTGATGATTCCAAGTCCTGCATTAGATTTTGATTTGCAGACATCCTTCCAAGCCACCAGACATTGTCCTCCCAGGCAACTCAAAATTCCCCTCCAAAGGAAGGCTCTCCTAATCTTATCAATTCTGCTAATAATAGAGGTGGGTATCTTAAGAGTCGACATTAAAAACATAGGCAGGGATGATAACACTGAATTGAGAAGGGTTAACCTTCCACCAAAAGAAAGGAAAGAGAATTGACAACCCGTTAATCTCTTTTCAATCTGTTCAATAATTATCTCAAAACTCTCAACCTTAGGTTTAGAAATGCCAAGAGGGAGTCCTAGATAGGTGAAAGGGAAAGAACCCACAGTACATCCAAGAATTCCAGCAAGATTCAAAGCTAAATCCTCTGAGCAATTAATCGGGATCAAAAAGGATTTAAAGAAGTTGACTCTTAAACCCATAGAATTGGAAAATGTATTCAGGAGAGCTTTCAAAAGAAAATTTTCTTTGGCGTTTGCTTTGGCTATGATCAAAGTATCATCATCATATTGAATAATGGGATAATCATCATTATCGACCACCGAAAAAGGAAGAGTGATCAGACCCATGTTCTTAGCTTGATTCAGAATGGATTGAAGAAGATCAGCCACTAGAACAAATAATAAAGGAGATAAAGGATCACCTTGTCTCACTCCCCTTTTACAAATGATCTGCTTTCCGGGAATACCATTCAGTAACACATTGGTGGAACCAGAGTTAAGAATCAATCGAATTCATTTTAGCCAATTGTTTCCAAAGCCCTTAGCCTTAAGAACCTCCAAAATAGCTCCATGCTCAACAAGATCAAAAGCTTTTTCAAAGTCTAATTTCAGCAACACGATGTTCCTTTGAGAAGACTTACACAAATGAATATATTCATAGGTCCAAGCAACACAATCCTGAATGGATCTGGATTTTATAAATCCATATTGATTGCGGTGAATTAAAGACGGGATCACCAATTGCAGACGATTAGCAAGCAGTTTGGTGATAATTTTCAAAGAGATATTAAGTAATGAAGTTGGCCTAAAAAAAGAAACTTTTTGAGCACTCTGTTTCTTCGGAATAAGAGTGATAAAAGAAGCATTCAGTCTGTCCAGTTCAACATGACCTTCAAAGAAGCAGTGAAAAAGATCATAGAAATCCCTTCTTAAAATTGGCCAGCAAGCACGAAAGAAGTTACCGTTAAAACCATCCGGACCAGGACTCTTATTAGTTGGAAGTCTGGAAACCATAGACTCAATCTCCATTGGGCTAAAAGCTGAATCTAGACCACAAAGTTCCTCAGCACAGGAGGGAAGAATCTCACTAAGGTTGAACAACATTCCAGAGAAGTCCGAAGAGCCAAATCTATTCTTGAATGAATTCCACAAATGATTTGCAATATCAAAGTGAGAGGAGAGATCCTCATTGCAATCATTTTTTAAGGAAACTATGTAATTTCTTCTAAAATTATTTGAGGCAACAGAGTGGAAAAATTTTGAATTTTTATCACCTAGTTTCGCCCATCTAAGACGACCTCTCTGCTTCCAATAATCATTCTTGATCTTAAGAAGATTGCAAAAATGTCTCTTTAGAATGCATCTGAAGTGAAATTCTGGCCTAAATAAGTTTCTCTGTTCCTCAATACCATCCAGAAGAGTAATAACACTAAGACAATAATCTATTTGAGACTGGGTGATCTTGAAACTTTTATTCCAAAACTTAAGAGCCCTTCTGAGAAACTTAAACTTGTTATTAATTCTTCTGGTAACATTCAGGTCAAAAGGACAAGAATTCCAACTGTTCTCCACCAAATTCATAAACCCAGGTCTGGAAATCCAGAAGTTTTCAAATCGAAAGATCTTCGAAACAGGAAGAGAAGAAGAAATAATGATGATACCCGGAGAATGATCCAAAATGATCCTTGAAGAAGATTTAACCAGAGTGTGAGGATAAGTCTTAATCCATCCTTCATTAGCGAAGAAACAGTCTAGTCTTTCCAAAGTCGGATGAAAGGGATCTAGGATATCGACTAGAGGGGGGTGAATAGGCGATTTTAACAAATTAACAATTAATCAAACAATTAATAGTAAATGAGAGCAAATAACTAACACAAGATGAACAATGAACAATTTTAACACAAGGATATATCCCGTGGTCTCGGTGATTTGCCGATCACCCCTAATCCACGTTGAGGCAAACTCAAATCTCTAACCGCTCCTCTATCTAGTCAACCTTATCTCAAGAAGTGACCTAGATCTTGAGCCGGATTAGTGTGATGAGTTATCCAAACCTCGATTTCACTAATGATGCACTTTACCGCTCCGGCAAGGCGTGCTCAACCCTTTCACAAGACGTTTTGAGGCTTCTTCACAATCTTCCTTGAAGAGCTCTCCAAAACCTTCTCTCGAGCCGTCTAGGAGCCGGCAAACTCCAAGAGTAACAAGCCGGTGATGATCACTTAACCTTCTCCTAGTGCCACAAGATTGATTTAGTGATCTAAATGCAATGCACTAGAGGATCTCAAATGCACACTCTCACAAGTTTGAGAATTAGAACCCTAGAGTGTATGAAACTTGCTTAAGCTCTCAAGGATTATGACAATGTTCAAATTATGCCAAAAGTTGTGAACAGGGCCGTGCATGAGAGTATATATACCCCCCCACAATAAATATAGCCGTTACAGGCCGTTGGGAGAAAAAGATCACTTGGCGATCAGACTGCAGGTATAATCCCGGTTAGACCGCCGCAATTGTAACGGCATAAAACAGACGCAATAAATGCTCACCTGCCCTTGTCAGGCACACTCACGGTCAGACCGGAGCCAATTGCGGTCAGACCGTGAAACTATCCAGAGACGACATAGTTTCTGGACACGTTATACGGTCAGGCCGATAAATACGGACAGACCAGCCAGACGGTCAGACCGTAGTTCAAAATCACGGTCAGACCGGTCTAACAAACGGTCAGACCGTCATAACACAATACATCAGAAAGATAGATCAAGAAGTTCCAGGAGACTGACCTAGGTCTTAACTACGGACAGACCGACCTTTTTAAGGAATAAACTACACTTAGACATAACGTCGGTCAGTCCGAGTAAACATTCAGTCAGACCGTCCATTCGGTCAGACCGGCTCACAATCGGTCAGACCGACTGAGACTGAATTTGGCAGAAATGAGTTGAAACAAGCATTCTCAAGGAATATGACCTTCTAGTATGCAATGCAAGTTGATTTTATGATTTGTGGCACATAGATGAAGTATTTTGTGATACACCACATGCTCCTCTTAATAGTACGGCGACTATCCAAAAATCCGGTCAAAATTCTTCTCTAATCACCTTAGACCGGTAAATTGGAAAAGACCCTATTTTGTACCTTTGCCTCTTTGATCAATGTCCTTTCTTCATCATGAGGCTCTTTCTTTGCCTTTCTTTAACCTGTCTTTTGAGTTTCTTCTTGACACAACTTAGTAGGTATCGTTAGTATAGCATTTGCAATTGTCATTAATTACTAAAACACTCTTTAGGGGCCTAGAAGCTACATTGGATGAGCTTGCATATTAGACCAGGAATACTTGGATCCAGAAAATGGCAATTCCTCCAGAAGAAGATGATTTATAGCCTCATTGAAACAATCAGCTTCTCCTGAGTTAAACAATCCTTTATTCTTGTTAGAAGGATACCTCATGAGATTGAAATCACCCATAATTAACCAGAGCACATGTGAAGGAATAGAGATATCTCGAAACCAGCTAATAAAGTCAGCTTTTTTTTTAGGGCAACAAGGTCCATAGACATTGGAGATTAACCAGTGAGCTCCAGTGAGTTTATGCTTAAGCAGAACAGTGAGACAAAACTCAGTGTGAATAGCATCCACCCACTGAAACAGATTACCATTCCAAACAGTAAGAATACCACCAGAATTACCCCTGGAGGGAATAAAATCAAACTCATTCCAATCTTTCGGACAAATGTTTTTAATCAAAGAGCAATTAATCGATTCCATTTTAGTCTCTTGAAGACAAAGAATAGAACAATTATCCTCGATTAATTTGGATCTCACCACCATTTGTTTTTGAGAGGCATTAAGCCCTCTAATATTCCAAACAAGGACGCTGAATTTCTTAAAAGCATTCATTAAAAATCACGAAAGCCTCCAGATAACTGAAACGCATGGCAAAGCCATGTTTAAACAAGCAACTAATATCCAACAGATAAAGTTTAGCAAAAACATCATTACAGACCATCCAGCATGACCAACTAAAGTTCTGACAAAAAAACAAACAACTTCCTAAGACAAGCAAAGCAAGCTTAATCATCAATATTTTGGATCAAAGGAGCTTGAAGCTTCTCCTTGGAGATCAACTCCGAAGGTATCCCGCAGAAAGAGCCAAAGGCTTGGAGCATATCAATGGAGAGCTCAGGATCAACAAAAGCAAAGGCTCCTGGTTTGAATCCTTTAAACTTGGCCGCCAAGCTAGGGCTTCTGCGAAGACCAGAAACACCCAAAGGAGTCCTACCCTTAACTTTAACCAAAAGGGAAGAAGAGACACTCTTCTTAAGCTTTAGACGGAATCCCTAAGTGGAAGAGATCCTAGTGGCAGTAGGATTAAGCAAACTCCATGAAGTTCTCAAGCATAAGACCGAATTGAGAGATCTGATACAAGACCCTAAGCAAGGAGTCTTCCAATGTTTCAGTAATTCCAAGTTTTCAGCAAAACTCCCAATAGCTTGTAACTGATTGGAAGAAGAAGAAGAATCTTCCATCTGGTCCCATGGATCCCAAGCTTCAAGATGTTGGGGAATGAGAGCATCCCAAATCGGATCAGGCCCTCCCCCCATGTCTTCAGGAGCATCATCTTGATTAACAGGATCTTCCAAGTTTGCATCTTCATTGAAATTGAACTCATCATCTTGAGGGGGTTGAGGATCCTCAGGCTCATCCTCATCTCCTTCAAGAGCATTGGTGGGCCTAGAGAGGCAAATGACAACCTGCACTGTCCAGCTACGCCCCAAAGTTTCAATGGGTTCAGTGATCACCAAGAAACGAGGGATGTCAGAAAGAGCAGTAACTAGACATTTCACCATAGCATGCGACCTATCACCCGTTCTTTGATAATCAGTATCCCATTCCTGCAGGAGACCAAAAGAAGACACAGCCTTGCTCAAGGTAGAAATTGACCAGAAGTCTAATGGGAAGTTTAAAAGAAGCAACCAGACCTCCTGGTTGAAACCGACCCTCCTAAAGTTGAAACCATTATCATGACGATTAAAAAATAGCATAAAATCTGCCTCCACATGAAGACCTTCATTCATGAGAATGTCTCTTTGCAAAGGAGAATGAAAACGAACTGAAGCGTCAGCAAGTCCTGAGGGAGCAACATGAGCATGAATACCTTTATTATTCAGAAGGAAGACCTTTGCGTACCAGATGTGTCTCCACCAGGAGTGAGACCAATGGAGGAAACCCAGTAATTTTCCAGACCTTCCAGACCTTCACGAAGAAAAGGAGCAAGATTCACCCAGTAATTTTCCATTTTGTGAATGGAGGAAACCACCAGAGCGGAGGAAAGAATTGAGGCCAGAACGAAGATGGAAGAGGAAGAGTTAAACTCTAAAACAGCTGGAGCGACCTTTGGAGTGACAGAGGGGTTAGCGCAAAACCCAAAGAATTCAGAGAAGCTATCAAAGTGACGGGAGACATTCTTTCCTTTTTTCAATAACATCCTGGCCACAGGAGAAAGTGTAGATCCAAAAGATGGATTAAAACTGGCCGTCCGATCTGAATCAATCCCACCAGCAAAGGGCGCGAAAGGCAGAGTAGAGACAGACGCAGCCCCCTTCTTAACCAAATTCTTGGGAACAAAAACCTTTTTACTCTTCAGGTCTAAAAACCTTTTAAAACAAGTGCTCTTAATGTGACCATAATTAAAACAACTCGAGCACCGAACCGAAGATACACAATTTCTTTTGAAATGTCCCGGAGCAAGACAATTAAAACAGAATAAGTCCCTTTTACAATTCAAAATTGAGGAAGAAAACCTCAAAGATTGCTTGTTGGGAAACTTAAGACGATCAAACACTGAGACCTTCTGATTACTCAAATTATGAAAGGAACCAAAAGCAGGAACTTGGATACGATCAAACACAGAATTGCCAGCAGAATGATGATCTCTCCTAGAATGAAAAGACAGATTTTTTTCTCTTAGAAATCACCAAATGCCAAGCCTTATCTTGCTCGATGAACCACTTATTCAGCTCTCTTTGCCAATGAGGACCGCCATTGTTCCAAAGAGAGAAAAAGATAGCAAAGTCCTTATGAATGATTTTGTTAATCTTATAGATGGCAAACCCCACTTGCTTGCTACTCACAGAGAATCTAAAGTTGGACTCAGTTAAAATCACAACTCTAAAGTCTTTAGCAACACCACCAAAATGAGCAGCAAGGATTAAACCCAAAGTATCCTTAGTAAGACGAAACTTACAACGACCAAAGGAGGCCACTAGATAAAAATCTTCCAGAGCAAATTGAAGCTGATTAGTAATAGAAGAACGAAACAGATCCCACATATCAATTGAAAAAAGACGACCCTTCCGCCAATCCAAAGAAGAATGAGCCAAAGCCATGAAATCAAAAAGATTCCAAGAACCAACTCCAAGAACCAACCAGAGACCAACTTCCAAGAACGAACACCAAAAAGGCAAACAGAGAACGAACAGGAGCAAACAAACCAGACACCCAAGCAAAAATCACTGAGAAGCTCCATTGAAGAATTCCTCAGCAACTGAATCACCTCCAAAATAGCCTCCTCTCATTTTTTCCTTCCACACTAGTAATCGCCGCCATATATTAGTAATATCTTTAATGAGGAGAAGTTCATATGATTCTTTTAGTTCTGAGTATTGAGTGCGTAGAGAAGAATGCTCTTCTTTAAGCCTCTATACTTCTTTTTAGTGATCCCAAACACTTCATTTAATTCAGTGATCATTTCAACAAGTTCATCATATGAAGGATCAGAAGAATGTACCTTTTCATCACCCTTAGCCATAAGACAAAGGGATGAACTAGTCGAAATGTTGCCGAGAGCTGGGCCGGCTAGCTTGTTGGAGCAACCTTCTTCATTGTCGGAGTCAGAGTCAGAGCTTTCTCCTCCAGACATCCATTCTCCGAAGCATGCTTCCTTGGTTGCGTCATTGCTCTTCTTGAAGAATTTCTTCTTCTTGTTCCAAGTCTTGTTCTTGTTTGGACATCTTGATGCTATGTGTCCCTTTTCGTGACATCCGTAGCATATGATGTCCTTGAAATTTGATTGCTTCGGCCCCTTTGGTTGTGTGTCGATGTTGACACCCTTCTTGTGTAACATGCAAAGAAGTTTTTGAGTGTTCTTTACCATGAGAGCTAGATCTTCGTTGGAGGAGCCATCGCTTGAGTCGTTCTTGGAGCCGACTTTGAAAGACAACGCCTTCTTCTTTGTCTCCGAAGGTTCGGCTGCTTTCTTCTTCTCCTTTCGATGCATCTCATTGGTGATGAGATTCCCATAGAGATCGGTTGGTGTGGTGGTCGATAGATCCAAGTTGGTGAGTACCGTCACCAATGTGTCGAAGTTTTCTGGAAGAGAAACTTTGCCTCGGTTGACGACATGGTGAATGTCTCGTATCATTGCCTTATCATGAGCAACTTTGCCTCTTTAACTTTAGTCGTGCCCTCATAAATTTCTTCGAGGGTGGCCCAAACCTTGTGAGCTGTTGTAAGATTGCTCACATGGTCGAACTCGTTTAAAGATAAATCGGCAAAGAGCGCATTTTTGGCCCGGGCATTTAAATGTAATTTTCTCCTGTTGTCATTGGAGTGACTTGTCGGATCATCCAGAGGAGTAAAACCAAGTTTAACGATGTCCCATACATCAAGCCCCATGGTCTCTAAAAATACCGACATACGCACTTTCCAATAGGGATAGTTAGTCCCATCAAAAATAGGCGCACGACCGGTATGACAAAGAGAAAAACCCTCATTAGACGTCATCCTCTCTCTAGGCGGTGAAGCCTAATTAATCGAGAGACCAAGCTCTGATACCAATTGTAGCATCAAGGATGCCAACTAGAGAGGGGTGAATAGGAGGCTTTAAAAAACTTAAGTAAAAATAAATTTTGCAAAGAGAAGAACCAAATTGCAATTCAATAAATTAAAAAGAAGAGATAAAGAGAACGAACACAAGATTTTTTCCGAGGTCTCAGAGACACACCCGGTCTCCTCTAATCCTCATTGAAGCACTCAAGTGAATTGAGTCTTGCTTCAATATCCACGAAGGATATTTCTCACTAATGATTGCTCCTTATCCACTCCGGAAAGGCGAGCACCGATGCCTTTTACAAATACGCCGAGCCTCTCCGACAATCTCCGAACAGGAGAGGTCAACGGCCACGCCACCAAACTGTCTAGGTGAGGGCGTTCACCAAGAGTAATAAGCAGCAAGGTCTTCTTTAGACCTCTAACAATCACTGAGAAACCAATAGGATGCAAATGATGCGAACAGAAAGCACTCGGTGGATCTAAAAAGCTCACGACTTGATCAAAAGATCAAGATTTTAACTTTAAGAACAACTGCTCAAGTATGTGTATGAGAGGAGGCTGCTTGGTCTCTAAAATATCTGCTCAAAGCCTCTATTTATAACCTCAAGGATTAAAAGAACCGTTGGAGCTCGAGCTGAAAATCAGCAGCTCAAACTGACAGTCAGTTTGGGTCACGACCAGAAAGAAGTAAAATCCGGAGAAAACTCAGCTAGCCATTTGAGGTCAAAAATGGAAATAAATTAGTGCAAACTGACAGTCAGTATGGGAGACTGACAGTCAGTCTCAAACTCAATGGCTGACAAAATTTATGGATAAAAATTAGCTAGCCGTTTGTGGTCATATATGGAAAGAAAACATGACATATTGACAGTCAGTCTCACAAACTGACAGTCAGTTTCGACCATAAAAACGACCAGTTAAAACAAAAACTCAAAAACAACAATTCGAGGTCGAACCTCATACTGACAGTCAGTTTGGCATACTGACAGTCAGTTTAGTTCAAAAAGCACCTTCTCTGGACAACTGTCATTTAACAAAACTGACAGTCAGCATAGCAAACTGACGGCCAGTATGGATAAAAACAGCTATAACTTTTAATCCAGAGATTCGATTTTAGAGTTTAATAGCTTTTTTGAAAGATAATTAAAAGGGCTATCTTTTTGTCAACAGAAGCAAAAGCCAGATCTGCCTAGATCTTTCTAGCAAATGCAAAAACTCTTATGCTATCAAAAACTTATCTGAAAACCAAATCTTTTCAAAACAAATCTAACCGAAAAGAATGAGATGCAATGACCTAGTAGTTTCTCGGTTTATGCTGGAAATATAGAGAGGACTTGCAACTCCTCTTTATAGTATGGTTAATGACGAGGATTGTCACCCGGGTCACTTCTAATGAACTTTTGGTTCAAGACAGGTTCGAACCAGACATGTATCTGGCGATGCGAACTCAAGCTATTCTGAGGGGCATCGCCATGAGGTCGCAAGCTTTACGCGATCAGGTCGCGGGTTTCGTGCGATCAGGCCGACAGCTTTGCGCGGTCAGAAGTTCGTATGCTATACGCAAACTGAATATCCGGGATGTTGCGCGGTCAGCCCACATTCCGCGGTCAGAACATTCTCGACCAGGGTTCTTGGAGTTTATTCGGTTATCC
This sequence comes from Pharus latifolius, assembly GCA_019359835.1. NCBI lineage: Eukaryota > Viridiplantae > Streptophyta > Magnoliopsida > Poales > Poaceae > Pharus > Pharus latifolius. The sequence continues at coordinate 40,421,798 of CM033325.1, forward strand.
TTATAACAGGATATTCCAAGCATCCCGAGGATTCCTCCACGTTGAAGACCAACCGTCAGAGGTTAATATATGCGGTTATTCATGAGTAACACGTGTTAATAACCTCCGTGGAAGTTAACAGCAGTTCTCCAAAAACCGCATCCAACCATTTGATGCAGTTTTCTTCATATGGCACCCTTTCGACCAGTATAAAAGGGTGGCATATAGGTCCAAGGAGAGGGGGATCATCCAATCCATTTGGAAGAAGAAGACTCCTGATATAGTTGAGACATAACAACTACGAAAAACAGCCAAGTCTACGGCCCAAATTAGATAATTTCTACAAGCCTCCCTGGCTTTATTCTGTATATTCACATAGGAAAAATCCTTCGCCTGTGAAGGACTTTTCCCGCTATTTTTGTAACCCTTTATCACATATAGTGAAATCCTAACAGGACGTAGGGCTTTTACTCCCACCATCGAGGGCCCGAACCTGTATAAAATCTCTCTGTGTTCCTGTTCTCCATTTTTCTACATACCTTCCCGAAAGGTCGTCTTGAAAGGTCTCACCATTACAAATCTTGCATAAGTTCGGCTGAGGACTCCGAGTCCGAATCGTCGACAGCTGGCGCCCACCGTGGGGCCTTTCTCAAGGCGTCCTAATTGAAATCCGGAGGTTCGCTGAAACATGGCTGGAGCATATGATTCTTAGAACGATTTCGATCTCGAGGATTATGCCCATATACCAATGCCTTCTCCAAGCGATCCTGTTCCGATGGAGGAGGTCGAAGGCCAGAATCTTCCACAGGTTGAATCATCTCTCCAGGTCATGTCAATCGACCAGGGAGCAACTGGCGCAAGGTCAGAACCCACGGAGGTTCTTAATGTGCTAGGCGATGAATCCGGCCCGTCATACGACCCCGCTAAGGGAAAATATGATGATGACCTGGAAATTAGCCCAGGAAGGTTCGACCCTGATCACCTTCACCGTCTCTTTGATTTCGAGTCCGACTCGGAACAAACTGAGATGTTTTCCCCATCGGCAACCTCTCTCCCTAGGCAGTTTGCCGCGCTGTCGGAAGAAACTCCCGATCAACAGCCTGCCAGGGAAGAACAAGATCGCAAACAGAAGGAGGATCAAGATCTCGAGCAACAAAACAACGAATTGCGCAGAACTGCCCTAGAGGCTCTTCAAGATGCGCAGGCTCATTACGATGCTGCTCCGAGTTCTTCTCGACGGTCGCGTGGTCAAAAACGTGACCAGACCCCTTCTTTGCCACTGGAGCGTTTCCCAGTGGACGAAGAAACAATAACACCTGGTGCCCCTAGGAGAAGTACCCATGGGCGACTGCGATCTATCGCGGAAGTCATGCGTAATTTTCCTCCTACGGTCACGGATGCGCAGAAACTGGCCTTTTTTAGGATCCTGGCGGAGAGACTGGATGAGGTCGCGTCCGAGGCGACCCCAACGGCCTCCTCCCGCTCGGTAACGCATTCCCGTGAGCGGGATGGTCCTCATTCTGGCTCCGGCCGGCGGAGTTACCCGCCGCCCATACCGTCCCGACAGGACAAATACCGGCGAATGCAGGATTCTCGTAGTAGGGATCGAGTTCCTGTTCACTCTCGTTTGGGACCACGAGTAACCTCGCCATTGTATGAGGTCGCTCGAGACCCAACCGGGAGTCACAGGGCGATTCACGGTCCTTATGTTGGTTGTAAAGCTTTTTCGCCTGGCCTACGAGCGGTCGTTTGGCCCGATAAGTTTCGACTAGGGGCCATTGAGAGGTTTGATGGAACTCAGAACTCATCCGAGTTCCTTCAGATTTATATTACTGCCATCCAAGCGGCGGGAGGCGATGACAAGGTCATGGCCAACTACCTGCCTACAGTCCTCGCAGGACCGGCTAGAACCTGGCTGTTTAATCAGCCTGAGGGTTCCATTTACAATTGGGAAATGCTATGCGATGCCATCCTCAGCAATTTTCAAAATTGTTACCAAAAGCCAGGTAAGGAGGACGACCTGCATCGGCTGCGGCAAACTTCGACCGAAACACTTCGGCAGTTTGTCAAGAGGTTTGTCGGGGTGAGGAATACCATCCCGAATATATCTGATGGCTCTGTAATCAGGGCATTTAAGCCTGCCGTTCGATACCGGAGATTCACTGAAGACTTGCTTATCCACCCTCCTCGATCAGTGGCCGATCTGTTCGACATGGCTGATCGATATTCCGATGCAGCCGAAGCGGTCGAATGGAACCGAATGATCGACAAGGGGGACCTACCACCCCAACCAGGCTTCAAGGACGCCAGGAAAGAAGATTCAAGCAAGAAGCCGGAATCTTCACCGGGTGGGAAGTCAAAGAAGTCGAAGAGGAACCGCTCTGGACAGTACCGCGAGGTCGCAGTCGCAGAGAAGCCACCTTCGACCAAAGGTAATAAGTCTTCATTTAAAAGTAAAACTGCCTCTGGTGGTCAGGATTCCGACCAGCCAGAAAAATCCACTAATCCGCAGGAGGGCAAGAAGTGGTGTCCACTCCACAACTCCGCAGGCCACGACCTCAAAAACTGCAGGAGTTGGTTGAAACAATTGGACGATTTCTACCAAGGAGTTGGGCCGATGCCAACCTTACCGCCTAAAGAGCAGGCGTGCGGGATTAGAGACGTCGACAGAGACGAAGAAATGGCTTATCAGGTCCCTCAAAATCATGTTAATGTCATTTTCGGGGGTTCTTCCTCTTTCGTTTCCAAAAGGCAGTTTAAAACCTTCTGCCGAGAGGTTAACGAAACGGAGACATCCCTTGGTGAACCTCAATACCCCCGTTGGTCGGAAATACCTTTGACGTTCGATCGCACTGACTGTCCTGTGAGGCTAACCCGACCATTGAGGCTACCTCTGGTCATTACCCCAATCATCAGTAACGCGAGAGTCGAAAGGGTCCTGATTGATGGGGGAAGTTCCCTTGATCTTTTATTGGTCAAGGCACTCGACGAGATGCAAATTCCTCGTTCGAAGATCAAGCCCATAATCCATCCGTTTTATGGGATAATCCCAGGCCCCTCCATGATGCCATTGGGACAAGTGGTCCTCCCGGTCACTCTGGGAGAACCAGACAACTTCCGGACAGAATTGGTTACTTTCGATGTAATCGATTGTGACTCAGCTTATAATGCAATCTTTGGCAGGCCGACTCTTGCTAAGTTCATGATGGCAACGCACTATGCTTATCAGTGCGGGAAATTGCCTGGCCCCAAAGGTGTCATCTCGGTCCGAGGCAGTCGCAACGTGGCACTCACGTGCGACCGGCTATCTTTGGAGATGGTCAATCAACTTCCCTCCAGGACGCTCAGGTCGCCACCGTCGCCGCCGATGCGATCAAGGCTGCTCCTCGACCGAATGAAAAACTCAAACAAGTTCCTTTGTACCCAGATGATCCATCCAAGACAATTCGGGTCGGATCAGCTTTGGATGACAAATAGGAACTCGACCTCGTTGCTTTCCTCCGGGCTAACGCAGACGTGTTTGCGTGGAAACCGTCCGACATGCCCGGTGTCCCAAGGGAAGTAATTGAGCACAGGTTAACAATTCGACCTGGACAAAGACCAATAAAGCAAAAGCTCAGGCGTTTTGCTGCTGACCGACAAGAAGCCATCCGAGAGGAGTTGGACAAACTCCTACAGGCCGGGTTTATCCGCGAAGTGGATCACCCGGAATGGCTCGCCAATCCGGTCATAGTCCGCAAGTCAAATGGCAAGTGGCGCATGTGCGTCGACTATACTAGCCTCAATGCTGCCTGTCCGAAGGATGACTTTCCCCTTCCCCGCATCAACCAGCTGGTGGACTCGACTGCGGGTTGCGAACTGATGAGTTTTCTGGACGCTTACTCAGGATATCATCAAATTAGCATGGTAGAAGACGATGAAGAGAAGACTGCCTTCATCACCCCGTTCGGCACATACTGCTACGTCAGAATGCCGTTCGGTCTCAAGAACGCAGGTTCCACGTACCAGCGCTTGATGCAAAAGACCTTTCTTTCCCAGATAGGGCGTAATCTCGAAGCATATGTAGACGATTTGGTTGTAAAAAGTACCAAGAGATTGTCTCATTTGGACGATCTCGCTGAAACCTTCTGTAATTTGAATCGCTTTGAAATAAAATTAAACCCGGAGAAATGTTCTTTCGGGGTTTCTTCAGGAAAACTCCTTGGTTTCCTTGTGTGTTCCAGGGGCATTGAAGTTAATCCTGAGAAAATCAGGGCCATTGAACAAATGAGGTCGCCCTCAACCATGAAGGATGTTCAACGCCTGGCTGGTCGCATGGCGGCTTTAAGTCGGTTCATATCGCGATTAGGCGAAAGGGGATTGCCTTTTTTCAAAGCCTTGCGGAAGCATCATAACTTTACATGGTCGAATGAGGCCGAAAAAGTATTTCAGGAGGTAAAGACATATCTATCCAGTCCGCCAGTATTGGTGTCTCCCGACAAAGGAGAACCATTGCTTCTTTACCTGGCGGCCACACCGCACGTGGTCAGCGCCGTTCTGATCGCGGATAGGGAAGGAATGCATAGACCCGTCTACTATGTGAGCGAGGTACTTCATGGTCCTAAGGAGCGCTACCCTGAGGTCCAGAAGATACTTTACGCGCTACTGATGGCTTCCCGTAAGCTACGACATTACTTTCAAGCGCACAAGATCACAGTACCCTCCTCTTTTCCTTTGGGGGATATTGTCCGAAACCCAGAGAAATCTGGTTGAATCGCCAAATGGGCGGTTGAACTCAGTGCCTTCGAAATCCATTTCACGCCCCGCACAGCGGTTAAGTCTCAGGTTTTGGCCGACTTTGTGGTCGAATGGACCAACCCTGAGCCACCTGTGCAGTTGGCAGAGGAACTGGAGTGCCCCGATTACTGGACAATGTACTTTGACGGCTCCCGTAGTTTTCAACAATCAGGGGCTGGAGTGGTCTTGGTTACGCCCCAGGGCGAACAGCTTAAGTATGTCATTCAACTACACTTTGTTGCAACTAACAATGCAGCAGAGTATGAAGGTCTTCTTGCAGGGCTCCGGGCAGCAAAATTCCTCGGAGTCCGTCGATTAGTGGTGAGGGGAGACTCACAGCTGGTCGTAAACCAGGTAAACAAGGAGTACAGCACTTCCGATGAGACAATGGCTCATTACCTGGGGGAAGTGAGGAGATTGGAAAAACACTTCAGTCATTTCGAAGTCCAATATATCCCGCGAAAGGACAATATTCTCGCAGACCAATTATCCAAAATTGGGTCCTCATGCTCATCCGCTCCGGCAGGAGTGTTCATTGAACACTTGGACCGTCCTTCGATCATGACTTCGGTCGAGGATGATCCGGTAATAGCCTTCATTACAAACCTCGGTCAGGAACAAGATTGGACTCATCCATTGAGGGTCTATCTTGAACATGGGACCCTACCCGAGGACGAAACCGAAAGTGATCGGTTAATTCGAAAAGCGCGTCTGTACAAACTCATAGATGGGATTCTGTACAGAAAGGGTACTCATGGAGTATTCATGCGTTGTATATCTCAGGAGGAAGGAAAATCCCTCTTGAAAGAAATACATGACGGTGTATGCGGTGCGCACGCGTCATATCGGACACTGGTCGGAAAGACTTTTCGACAAGGATTCTACTGGCCTTCGGCACTTGATGATGCCAAACATATGGTCAAGACGTGTCCCCAGTGTCAGTTCCACGCAAGACAAGTTCACCAACCTGCCTATGCGTTGCAAACCATTCCTCTCGCATGGCCATTCGCGGTCTGGGGGATGGATATCGTCGGTCCTATGCCACAAGCGGTCAATGGGTACAAGTTTCTGTTCGTAGCCATTGACACATTTACAAAGTGGATTGAGGCCGAACCGGTACGAAACATTACCGCATCAGCCGCACAAAAGTTCCTCCATAAGAACATTGTGGCACGATTTGGTGTTCCAAATCGTCTCATCAGAGACAATGGTTCTCAGTTCGCCAGTGGTCTTTTCTTGGACTACTGCGATCAGGTTGGAACCAAGGTGTGCTTTGCTTCTGTGGCACATCCACAAAGCAATGGTGCCGTAGAACGGGCCAATGGGCAAATACTGCAAGGCATTAAAAAGCGTGTCTTTGATGGCCTTAAGACCCGCTCGGGGGCTTGGGCAGATGAGCTCTATACCGTTCTATGGGCATTACGGACTACCTCTAGTCGAGCCACCGGTGAGACGCCCTTCCATTTTGGTCTATGGGGCCGAGGCTGTATTGCCTATGGAAGTAAGTATTGGTTCTATTCGGACAGATCAGTTCGAACAGGTTAATCAGTCCGAACAATGGGCGCAAGATCTCATCCTCTTAGAAGAACGGCGTGATCGCACCCTGGTTAAATCCGCGGCATACTTGCAGGCTTTACGCAGGTATCACAGTAAAAAGGTGCGACCACGTGATCTCAACGTGGGCGACTTGGTTTTACGAAAAATCCAAGACCAGTCTAATCGCAATAAATTCTCCCCAAAATGGGAAGGTCCTTATACTGTTGTCTCAGTGCCGCGAACAGGATCGGCGCGGTTAGCTATGGAGGATGGTCGGATTTTGTCCAATACTTGGAACATCGATCAACTTCGCAAGTTTTACGTGTAAGTATTCCAATTCCTTTTTTCCTGTTCAATTAGCATCTTTTCATAAAAGAAAATATGTCTTGCTTTCATACAATGAGTTTTTCTCTTTAAGCCCGTATCATATGCATTCGACCTGGGGGCTAACCGCCGGCGGTCAGATCATTACAACAATCTAATCGGATTCGCTGGTCGATCTCATGACCACTTCCAGATAAGTCACTCCTAAATAAGCCGTTTCTCAGCGCGTACGGGGCTATCTGGCAAGTCCTTGGTCATCTGAGTGGCTACCGGTTCGTAATAAGATTAGACGTTACATTGATCTTGATCGTTGGTTTAAAACGCACACCCCTGGTCGTTACGCTTATGTTTTCTCCTCTGCTTATAACACTAAGGCTTCAGTATTCATAAGCAGAGGCGGGGGCTAGGGGGGATGTGCTTATAGTATGGAACTCATAATATAAAATTGTAAATATGTACTTTCTGTCAAAAATGGTTTTCTACATACATTGCATTATACACAATTGTTTGGATACAAAAATAAGGATCATTCGATCCCCAGCTCAGTCAGGAGCCTGTCTACAAAGGGCTTGACCTCCTCCATGACGGCATCGAGCAGCTCGTCACTCTCGACCTCAACCGGACCCACCAGTGCGCCCAGATCTACATCTGGGCCATGTTGAAGTCGAATCCGGCTGAGTACGGCTGCTGTGGCTGATCGAACCCTGGTTCTGATCGTCTCTTCGCGTCGCCGTGTATCTCCAGGGAGATACTCAAGCAGTGATTCTGCCTGGGCAATGAGCAGCGATGTCCAGTCGCTTACGCTGAGGTTATCCTTCTTCGGTTCTACCACATCGGTCTTCAAAAGATCAGCCACGGCCTTCAGTTTTTCGAAGACCAGGAGGCTCAGCTCTTTGATCGCCCGATCGGTGTGGCGAATCGAGGATTCAAGAATCCCCTTGTCCCGACTAAGCTGTGTAATTCGACCTGCTTGCGCTATACAGAGAGAGGAGATTATTTGCATGTTATGGATTCAAGTCTTCTTAATCAAGAATCGGCTTACCAGCATTTTCTGATCGAAGTTTGTTGATTTCGGTCTCTTGTTTCTTAAACATCGAGACTGAATTGAGCCTCATTTTGGCCACCTCTTTCTTCAAAAATGTAACCTCTCTGCAGCGAAATCAAGGCAGTCACAACCAAAATGCTCCCATACTAACCAAAGGATAATGATCCTCACCTGCGCAAGCTGTCGCGTTCTTTCTGAATGGCTTCTGTACTGGCCATCACAACATGCGACTGGCCTGTTAGCCAGGATAACCCCTGTGATGCAAAGGAAGAGGATCAAAAGTGTCCTAAGTACAATTCAGGCACGAGAGTAGAGGTTTATTATACCTTCATAAACTTTTGTAAGACAGCATCATCCAATCCAGCGGGGATCCTCGCCAGAGCCCCGGATGTGCTTACTACAGGGACAGTTGGTGGGAGTGCCGGCTGGGCGCTACCCCCAGTAGTCACCAGTCGCGACTGGGTCCCTGCATTTATTTCTTCCCCTGCGGTCTGGACGACTTCCTGGACCACAGGGGTGGAGCGTTCTTCGTTGGAAGCTTCTGTACCAGCTGCGGCTTCAACCCCTCCTGAGGTGGTTGTGGGGCTGGGCGCCGTCTTTCTGTGCCTAACAAGAAAAACAATTTGAGCAGTTTTTATTTAAGGTTATTGCCGGTTCAAGGTTCTTACCTTATTTGAAATCCCATTCGCTCCTGGGATTTCTGGGAAGGTTCCCCTTGGGAAGGAGAACCATCATCGGTTCTTGCCTTCCTCATGGCAAACAAGGCAGCTCCCCCCTGGAAGTGTTCTGCTATGAGCATATTCCTAGAGAAAAAATAAAGATGTATAGAAAGGTCTTTACCTGGGCTACCGTACTGGCTGGTGGGGCTACATCCAAAGGCCTTGGCGACTCCTGGGTCGATGGAGCCACCGCAGCTGGCCTTTGCTCAACTACCTCCCCCTCTGTCCGCGGAGGAGGAGGATTTTCCTCCCTGAGACTCGCGGTAGTCGCGGAGAGAAGCTCTTCTCCCTGTATAAACATTGACTTGTCAAAATATACAGAAGGAATTGAAGAAAGTATGACTGTAAGGAATCCTTACCGAGGTCGTCCTTCCGACTAGGGAAGCAGAGACAATCAACCCTGAAGCCTCGGGGGCTTCAGGAACTGGGAGGTCATCCGCGATCCCAAGATTTTCCGCAGTGGCAGGATCTGCCACGACCACCTCTTCGGTAGCAGTGATCTCTGCGGGGCAGCTTGGAGCATTGTCGGATGGGGGGTCCACGATCTTCCTCCTCCGAAGGACCAGAGGAATATCATCCTCTTCCTCCTCGCTCCCCTCTCCCTGTACGACGAAGAAGTGATTCCAATCTGCGCCTGGTAAAACAGAAGGGATGTGATATCTTACCGCCGTCTTTCTTGCGGTAGGAGGAATGCTTCGTGAAGACCCCTCCCCGGGATTTGGCCTGGCCTTCTTGGGGGCAGGACTCTTTGTCCTGGGTCTTTGGGAGACCTTCTTCACATTCTTCACCATAGGCTTCCCCTGAGAGCCGACGTTTTCACTTGGGAAAGTCGTCTCGGCAAACCTTCCTAGGAGCTGATTCACATTTCCGATGGAATTGTTTAGCGCTGGACATACATAAGACCTGAAAAACGGAGGCTAGATAGAGAATGTACCTTTCGGCGCTCCTGTTTAAGGTCGTCGCCAGCGTGAATCAGGCTCTGTGGGCGAGGCGATCCCTTAGGGCCCTCTACATCAGCATTGTAGGCCCTAAGGAGGGAGTTGGTCCGCCTCTCAATTTCAGATGAAGGCAGGACTGTTCCCAAATTCGAGTCAGAATTTGCGCAATTCAAGAATGGCAAAGCTCAGCGCCAAAAAAATAAATACCTTTACTATAGTCCAAGGTACTGTCCGCCATGGACCTAATCTCCCATGCCGGATGAGCCCTTTCGTGCAGAGGACTCACCCGATTCTTCACAAAGTCTCGGATGACGTCTCGAGCTGTCAACCCTTGATTGACCAAGTGAAGGATCACCTCGGCATGCTTCGAAAGCTCCGAGTTCATCGCCGGGGGAACATCTAACTCGCTCGACTTCTCTGGTCGCGAGTTTTCAAACCATAGGCTACTCTCGGATGGTGGAGAGCAGTAAAACCACCTTTGGTGCCACCCGTGCACAGAGTCTCGCAGGGGTGGGGAGGGATACTCCTTTTTGTCCCTCAGCCGGAAGTAGATGCCTCCGGCGGCGTTGGTACTCTTCGACCACGCCGAGAAGTAGAATCGCCGGAAAAGATCCACACTGGGATGCACTCCGACGAACGCTTCACAGAGATGCTGGAACACCGCAAGGATCAGCATCGCGTTGGGGTGGAGGTTAATCAATTCCCACCCATAGTGCTCAAGGACATCTTTGAGGAACCGACTCTCAAGAAATCGGAACCCACAGCGCAGGTACTCCTCAAAAACCACCAACTCGCCCTCTTGGACGGTTGGGGTTTCTTGGTCCTTCTCCGCGGGCCGCCAGTTGATGAGCAACTGCGGAGGAAGGATCTCCTCCTTCTCTAACGCCACTAGGCTCTCCTCAGAGTGGTGAATGGATCGGCTCCAGGATGCCATCTTTGGTGGAGAATCAAAGGAAAAGTTGGCGATTTTGGGAAGACGAAGGCTGAAGAAAATGAGGGTTTTGTGCGGCGTGAATGATGAGGTTTTCGGCTGTGTGGCTTCTTTGAGAAGACATCTGCTCTTTTTATAGACCCAAGGCGGCGCATTAATGTGAGTAAACGTTTCATTTCAAACGTTCCATTGAATGCTTTATTCATTTCCCATAATGGATACTGCCTCTGGTGGACCCGATAAAGTGTTCAGGTATCGGATCTGAAACAAAAAGACTTCTTTGTTTCGGAAACTGAAAGTGCAAAATGACTGAAAAATTTTCAGTACTTTTCAGAAGATGTTTTTCCTTTGTATGCTTTAAACATTTTTTATGGAAATGCCTTGCAACTCAATTTTTAACGTACTGGAATGTTTCTAATTGGGTTATGGTTTGATCAAAACCGTGTTTTAGACTAAACTTCGATTCTAATCGGAGTAACAGTCTGACCGAGTTCCAACTCTGGTCGCAATTCAGTTCTGACCGCGGCCCTGAAACTGATCGCGGTATCAGGACAGGTCGCGATGCTTTTAGAAGCATGATTCTGATCGCAGAACTAAAGTTTCCTGTGTATGAGTGGTCGCGAACATAAAGTTTATGGCCATATTTTCGCACAGAAGATGTGAAGAATATTCATAAGAAATAAGAAACTTTTATTTCTTACATTCTTTACATACAAAAGGGATACAGTCGATCAAAACATCGACTTGCTCCGAAAGAAGTTTACAAAGTTCCCCAAGGGACATGTTGTTGTCAGTAGGATCTACACTGGCAACCCCCAGGGAACTAGCAACTACCCTAAGTCTATCTACATCATCCCTAACAACAGACGCACTCTTGTCCCTAATCAAATCAGAGAGTTCTCGTAGTTGATGAGCGTGATCCCTCTCTCGAAGGAAATGGAGCGCCTCTTCCCGGAATCGATCAAGACATTCTGCTAGACGCAGAATCTTCGAGGCCATCTCCTCGGTCTTCTTCTCCAGGGCATTCTTCTCCTCCAGAAGAATCTGTCCGGAAGGAAGAGATGGAGCAGCAGAAGGCTGATCGCTGGAGCCTCCAACCTCCTGCATTTTGCAAAAGTTAGTCGTACTAACTATAATTATCAGCAAAAGGGGAGAAGAATTGTTACCTCTCCCAGTGCATAACCCGTTGATATACCCATCTTGGGAGGAGGATCATCAGATGGTGGAAGTGCAACCTTCCCATCAGAAGATTGCTTCGCCAACCCAATATGGCAATCATCTGATCGAGGGATAGTCACCGCTTGCCGACCAGGATGTTGATCACCCAAAAGGATGGGAGAATTGGAGGGAAAAGGAGAGAGTTGAGAAGAATTCTTCTCCAAGGTTAAAGGCCTAACTTGCCGAGAGCCATGAACGGGGAGGGTCAAAGGAACTGAAGGAAGAAAGAAACTTGCTACATTCTTCACCTTTGTTCCACTGGAAGATCCTTCGTCAACCTTGGGTTTCTTCCTTAATGGAGACAGGTCTTCAATCGTTTGAGGCCCTTGTTCGACAACTTCCTCTTCATCACTCTCAATCTCGATGATGTTGTGATCTGCCATCAGGAGGAGTATGTGAAAAGGAAGAAGGCAAGGTGACAAGAAAAGGACTTAGGCGTGGGGAGAAATTGTGAAGTTTTACGAATCCAGGAGCCTGGTATTTATAGCCGCCAGGGTGACGGTTTGCATTCCAGACGCCTCGGGTTTCGTCAAAGCATTTACAATTTTACCTCGAGATAAAAACAGTTCTACGGCGCTATCATTGCCCGTCACATAATGTCAGAACCAGTCTTGGGAAACCAACTGTTTTTCACTTAGTGCGCCACTAAGTGGAAAAATTGAAAAGTCGGGTTAAAAATCCAATGCATGGTCTTAAAATTCGAAATAAACACGTCTCTTCGTTTTCTTCGAATTTGGGGGCTAGCTGACGAGGATTGTCACCCGGGTCACTTCTAATGAACTTTTGGTTCAAGACAGGTTCGAACCAGACATGTATCTGGCGATGCGAACTCAAGCTATTCTGAGGGGCATCGCCATGAGGTCGCAAGCTTTACGCGATCAGGTCGCGGGTTTCGTGCGATCAGGCCGACAGCTTTGCGCGGTCAGAAGTTCGTATGCTATACGCAAACTGAATATCCGGGATGTTGCGCGGTCAGCCCACATTCCGCGGTCAGAACATTCTCGACCAGGGTGCTTGGAGTTTATTCGGTTATCCTTATAACAGGATATTCCAAGCATCCCGAGGATTCCTCCACGTTGAAGACCAACCGTCAGAGGTTAATATATGCGGTTATTCATGAGTAACACGTGTTAATAACCTCCGTGGAAGTTAACAGCAGTTCTCCAAAAACCGCATCCAACCGTTTGATGCAGTTTTCTTCATATGGCACCCTTTCGACCAGTATAAAAGGGTGGCATATAGGTCCAAGGAGAGGGGGATCATCCAATCCATTTGGAAGAAGAAGACTCATGATATAGTTGAGACATAACAACTACGAAAAACAGCCAAGTCTACGGCCCAAATTAGATAATTTCTACAAGCCTCCCTGGCTTTATTCTGTATATTCACATAGGAAAAATCCTTCGCCTGTGAAGGACTTTTCCCGCTATTTTTGTAACCCTTTATCACATATAGTGAAATCCTAACAGGACGTAGGGCTTTTACTCCCACCATCGAGGGCCCGAACCTGTATAAAATCTCTCTGTGTTCCTGTTCTCCATTTTTCTACATACCTTCCCGGAAGGTCGTTTTGAAAGGTCTCACCATTACAAATCTTGCATAAGTTCGGCTGAGGACTCCGAGTCCGAATCGTCGACAGCTAAAACTAAGAAATAATTTCCTAAACCGATCAACCTCCAAACACCGAGATCGGTAAAAATAAATACGCATTTTACCTTAAGTCTTTTGTAGCTTCATTCTTGGCGACCTTGCGCTTGCGACCATAGCTCACGACCTTGGACTTGAAACCTCGAATGACACTGCGACCTTGTGCTTGCGACTTTGGCAATACTGCGACCTTAGGTGAAATAGCTCTTAGGTCTCTGCATACAGATAGCTCAAAGACAAGATTAGATCAAAAACACTTAATGTCATCAATAATCAAAATCCACAATAATAGGGGCCTAGATGCAACAGGAGCCTCCCCAGATTTTGCAGTACGCATTCGCTCGACCTCCTCCCGGGTGAAGCGGGTCTGATCTGCTGGGGGAGCCCTCAGGGGTAGTCCTGGGGGAAGAGGGAGCTGATGCGCGTTGGTTGCCGGCCTAGAAGATGCTACCGGTGTGCGGGACTGGCCCAGCGCCGGGTGAGCGTCCGGGGCGGCGACGAGTGCCGAAGCGGGGAGGGTCCCCGGAGCGACCACTGGCTCTGACGCCAGAGCTGCCCCGGGCATCAACCTGGGGAGATCTCCGGGCACATGGGCAGTTGTGGGTGCGGGGAAGCTCCAGGCGCGGGGGGGGGGGGGGCGGGGGGGGGGGGACCCCCAGCGGGGAGGGTTCTCAGCCCAACGGCAGCCGCCTGCGAAGGTTTCGGACCTGGTGCCAAATAACCCCCTGGATCGGGGAAGGCTCCGGGCATGGGTCAGCTTCCCGGCACAGGAAACATTCCCAGCGCGGGGAAGACAGCCGGGTGCCCCATGAAGAACGGAGGCGGTGCCCCCATAAACGGGTATGGGGGCGGGTAAACAGGAGTCGGCGGCCACACTAAGATGCGCAAGGTGTCTCCGGAGACCGGGACTAAGAGTTAGGGGACGCTAGGCCCCGCAAGCGCAGTCGCGGTCGCCGGGTTGGAGATGGGAACACCTTTGCCAGAGACTACGGGAGAAGAAAGTGGTACCTCTCCCCGGACGTCCCCGAACGGTAGGATCGTGACAGCAGTATCTTGCGGGGGCGGCGCCGGGTCGCTGGGACCAGCACCACTGGAAAGGGAGAGGGCTTGAGCTCTCGTTATTGGGGTAGCCATGGCGATTCGTCACACGTCCCCACAGACGGCGCCAACTATCGTGGTATAAAATACACCACTGGCAGGTTTCTTTGGACGTGCATAACATGCATACATCGGCGCAAACTGACTGAGTGACCAGTCACCTCCCGCCGGGCAACTCAGAGATTGACGCGGTGATTTTTATACAGGGTCGGGTCCCGATGGGGGCCCTAGTCCTATTAGCACCCTCCGGATGTGAGTCCACTGGGGAGGCTCTCTCTCAGAGAGAGAGGTCTCCAAGGGAGCCTGTTGTTTGAGTGTGTTAAAATGAGTTGGAATCGGTTACAAATGAGATACAAGGGGGTATATATAGGCCCCAAAACACGCCAAAAGACCAAAATGCCCTAGCAATGACCGTTGGATCGAGGGGCATTGACGCCATTTCACCGGCCTAAGGGCTTCAATGCTTGAGAAGTGTCCTCGCTAGTTCCCGAGGCGCTCCTCACGCTACCCGCACGTGACTTCGCGCAAGAGACATCCGTGGCTTTTCTCAGGAGGCATCCAGGATTTTCCCCGGTAGCCCTCCGGGATTTTCCACAGAAGCCTTCTGGGATTTTCCCCAGTAGCCCTCCAGGATCTTCCCTGGGAGGCGTCCGGGACTTCTCCTGGTAAGTGTCCGGGGTTTCCCCCAACAAGCAGCTACATCAGTCAGAAAGATCTCCTTTGATTATTGTTGTCTACACATCAGCATGAGCAATTTTACTGAATAGAACTTACTCTGCATCGCTCTTGGACCAAGTCGTCATCACCACAGACCATACTCCGCAGACTTGGCTTGCCCAAGTCTCCTTTTGTGGTCGCGCAGGGCAGTATTATGAGAGCATTTCTCCTCCTCTCGACCTCTGCCAACGGTAGACCTGTGACAATCACACAACCCGCTCACACAATACCACACAAGTTACCAAGATATTCATGAAAGAGCAAATACCTTTATTATAATCCAAGGTGTCGTCTTCTATTGAGCGCACCTCCCAGGCTGGGTGCTCTCTTTTCTTCAACGGACAGATCCGATTCTTCAAGAAGTCCCAAATCATGTCCCGAGCCGTCAAGCCCTCTCGCACAAGGTGAAGAATCACCTGAGCCTACTTCTACAATTCCTCATTCAACTCCAGAGCAGATTCTTTTTCATTGCTCCTCTCTAGTCGCTGATTTTCGAACCAGAGGTGGCTCTCTTCAGGAGCCACGCAGTAGAACCATCGTTGACTCCATCCATGCGAAGAGGAAGCAAGAAGGGGTAGTCTTTTTTCTCCCTCAAGCGGAAGTAGACACACCCAGCAGCATTGGGCCTTTTCGACCAAGCCAAGAAATAAAATCGACAAAATAGCGGGACGCTGGGCAAAACTCCCACATATGCCTCGCACAAATGTTGAAAGATGGCCAGAATTAACACAGAATTGGGATGAAGATTTACCAATTCCAGGCCAAAGTGTCCTAAGACGGCCAGCAAAAAATCACTCTCAGGAAGCCGAAATCCACACCGCAGGAAATTCTCAAACACCACCAGTTCGTCTTCCTTCACCACTGGAGTCTCTTCCTCTCCAGCGGGACTCCACGAGATCAGCGCTCTTGAAGGAAGCATTTCCTCCTCTAGAGCCATCAGGCTCTCGACGTTACGGCGCAGCGATCGGCTCCACGATGCCATTGCTTCATGGCGCGACAAGGATGAGGTTTCTCCAAAACGGCGGCTGATGGAACGCATAAGAAAACCAAAGAGGGTTTTTAGAGTTTCTTTGGCGAATTCTGTGTGAAGATAGGGCTCGGGACGAAGGGTTTAAAAACGCACTTCCCTCAGTTCTTTCACCTTTGTTCACATCGCGCGGCAAAAGGTGTCTTTTGCATTAAATGCACATCAAAACAAACCTGACACGCGCACTCACAGTCCTGCGAACGTTCAACAGGAAGTCGAACTGAAAAACGCCTTTTCAGAAACTGAAACGCCTTTTTAGAGCAAAAACACCTTTTTGAGTCAAAAGAAAGCCCTTTCACTTCGACTTCGGGGACTAACAGACAAAGATTGCCGCTCTCATGATCGCGATAGTCATTCTGTGATCGCGCGCAGCGCGCATACCTTTCTATGGTCGCCAAGAGCCAAGGAAAGAACTAAGACAGCGGTATAAGAAAGTGCTGGACATAATTCATCAACAAAAATTGAAAAATTAACATGAGAAAAACTAATTTTTCATTAATATTTTTTCATTATTTACAAAAACAAAAAGTAAATATACAAAGGGCCATGTTAAGGATCAGCCTTAGCCCTAGCTGCATCCAAAATAAAGTTAGTTTGACTTGCAGTTAGGACGCTGGACTCCTCCAGCGACAAGTTGTCCTTAGGATCAACCACATACGCTTCGAGAAGGCCCGTGACCTCCCTCAGCTTTGCGAGGGTATCCTTCATGGTGAGACCGCAACCGGCGATGGTTACATCTGCGGTATGCTTCTCTTCGCGAAAAAGCTGCTCCTTTTGTCAAGCCAGCCTCACGGTCTCCCTAGCCTAGTCAAAACTTGCCTTCAAACACTCAATGCGCCTGAAGAAGTCATCCAGGTTGAGCCCCCACTGAGTGTACTTCTCCTCAAGGCGTTTGTGCTCCTCCTGGAGGGCCCTTAGCTCGGCCTTGACCCTGTCCAGCTCTTCCTCGGATTCGCTTGCCTATACAAGATCATCAACTTACTCCGAGGTAAGGATCTACTAACTAGGATAAGCCCGAAAGATCGAGAATTCTTACCGGGGAAGACATGGTTGAAGTGGCCACAACAAGGCCTAGAGCTTCCTCATCCTCTGTCGAGGAAGGAGAACGAGGTGAAGCTTGTGTGGCCATGGGCGGCACCTGAGCCACAGCAGTAGAGGATGGCTGGGATGAAGCCTGATGAGCAACTAGCTCAACAAGCTACATCAACCTCTTCAATGGAGATCCGCTAGACGATCCAAGATCATCACCACCCTGCTTTCTTGAAGCAATTAGACGCTCAAGCAGCTGCGAAATCCTGATTGTCTTAGGAAAATATGACATTCAAAAAGAAATTTACATCTGTCTACCAAGAAAGGATTACCTCTTGAGACAAAGGCACAACGCCAGTTTCTTGCGCTCCCAAAGCCTCAACATTCCCTTGAACTAAATCCTCTCCCTCACCGAACCGTTCTTGATCTGGGGATGCCATTGGCAAAAAAGGTTAAGGAGACAGAAGGCTTGAGACTTAGTGAAATTTGTGAGGAAGTTGGAAATTCCATAGCAAAGGAACTTCCCGGCCTAGGGCACGGTGCAAAAACCTCTAGATCCTCCCTAGCGCCTGTAGCTCATTCCCCGAGATGTATCAAAACTCTCACCAACATAACGCAAAGTGGGAATTCGAAGCGACGAAGCACTATTAGGAATTCGAAGCGACACACCGCTGAAATGGGTCTTTGTCACTTCAAATTCGGGGGCTAGCTGACAAGGATTGTTAGCTGATTTTAGGCTCCCATGGTCGCGCAAGCATCCCATGGTCGCCCTTAGCCATGGCCGCAGGTCCTTCCTATGGTCGCCAAGGGCCAAAAGGAAGAGCATCGGGTAATCCAAGGGCATTCTGGATATAACTAAAAAATGATGTTTATTTCACGCAAATTCAAGACACTCATTATCATAAAACCGATGTCTTATGCTGTATTCGAGAATAGTATGGTCGCAGAGATAGTCCCTACGACCACCCTCTTTCGCAGATACAAGGACTGATCTCATTACCGTGGTCGCAGCAGTATGTGATTTCCCTTTATCATTACCTCACCATGATCCTTATGATTAATCCCGAGATAATCATAAGTCCCTGACAAGGTAATCGTCGCAGGAGACTAAGACAGTAAGGTAGTTCCACGATGACCGAGTCAAGACTGTCAAACCACCACGTACCCATGATCTACAGCAACTACCATGCACTCACGACCTCATAGCTACTACTTCGGGGCGGTTAAGAGAGATCGTGGGGTGTGCCTTCAGGAGAACAATCGACGACCCCTTCGGCAAGTATAAGAAGGCCTTCAAGGGAAGGATCAGGGGAGAATGATCAACTATGGAGAGAAGACTAGACTTAGCAAAGATAGGATTAGCTAGCTTATACACCTTGTAACAACCTCTCTGTAACTTTTTTTTCCCACATAATCAAATACACAGAACGTAAGGTCGTTACTCTTCTAAGAGGGCCTGAACCTAGATAACTCTTTCCCGTGTCTTAGATTCATAGATACTTTGAACATCTTGAGAACTTGTCTGATTGGCTCCTTTCTTCCTCACATTCTTCTTTGCATAAGATCGTCAGAGGGATCTTAGGGTTCCAATCGTCGACACATTGCTCTTGTGATTTCCTTCAGTGATTGCAACGGCGGTTCTTCAAGAACAACCAATCCATGCGTCAACTTCATGCATGACGTATGGATTAGAAATTTAGAGTGTGGTTGAGCGATTACAACGATTGCAGATCCTTGCATTAACTTTTGGTTGGCAATCTAGTCTTTGTCAGATCACATTATTTATCCATCTTCGTGAAAACCTACGTCATGAAAATTGGGACAACGTCGTGTGCACGTTCATCCTGGGCGTGTGCATATCAACTACACTTAATCGTTATGGTTTTACTGTTGTTAGTGATATTTGGAAAGCCATACTACTTATAGAGAGGTTGCTGCTATACCTTGAGTGGTAGATTTTTGCTCCTATTGCTCATATGACTATTGTTTGCACTCTTATTGTCGTGGATGCTTCTCGTCGATGGGAAATTTCATAGATGGATGTGAAAACTGCTTTTCTTCATGATGATTTATAAGAGGAAGTCTACGTGCAACCTCCACTAAGCTTTTTTTGTCCAACCAGACAATACCATATGCCAATAATATGATTATCACTTATGACATTTCTCATATTGCTTTTGTGAAACATTTTAGTGAGCATTTCTCATATTGCTTTCATGAAATATCTTAGTGAGCAGTTCATGATACTTGATCTTAAACCATGCAATTTGATATTTTCTAGGCATTTAGGTCAATTCCATGGTTGATGGTTTTTGCCTACCTCAACAGTGAATATACTCTCAACTTACTTTCTTGTTTGTCTTACTAATACTAAGATAGATGCTACTCTCATGGAGCTTTATCTTCATCTACAACCGACTATTGGGCCCGTCTCTTATAGATCCTCTCTATACAAGCAAACTGTTGATAATCTTTTCTATATTGCTATTAGACCGGATATATCTCTACTATTCGTGTGCTCTACAATTTATTAGTGCCCCTAGTCCTATTCATTATACCCGTCTTCTTGTGTTATGTTATCTATGAGAGACATCTCAAAAAAAAAATTTCCCGTGATTGTTCTCTTTAACTACATGCCTATTTTGGTTCTATATGAGCGAGTGATCCTATTGGCACTCCAATGCTTATTGTATTTTTCTAGGTACATCCCTCCTTGCATTAAAATCCAAGAAACGAACTGTGATTTCTCACTTCAGTGATGAGGTTGAGCCACAAGGTCGAGCAACTACTATGGCTAAAGTAATCTTGGTTCGTTGGTTACATGATAATCTAGGTGTTGTGTTACTTCTAATCCAATCAAATATGAATTAACTAAACACATTAATATTGATGATTCATTCACTCAATCTCATTGTCATTAAAAAACTCTCTTTGCCCTCCAATCTTCTTTACCAAATCTTAAGACCAGAGAGCAACAGATTTTTCTTCTTTCCAAACTCGAAGACAATTGATCCCGCTTGAGTTTTGAGAGGATATTTAATGTATATAGCTTGTATTTGAATTAGAGCCACATTGTATTATTCTTTTCCTATTGTGAACATTGTTGCGTACGTGCAGCTTCAGAACTTCCACCAAAACGAGTGTACTTGCTTCCATTATTTTTTTTCTTATTTTAGATGGCTCAGAAAATTAGAAAGGCATCCAAAGAAGTACAGATAGTTCGAGAATACAAAGAAAAGAAAATAGCACTCGGATAGATTTGGCATGTAAGCCGATAATGTGTAATTTTCACATGATCAAAATGGCATCAGCTAAATCTACCAACGGAGGGGAAATTATGCTCTGCCATGCTAGTCTTGAACCTAAACTGCCCTTTATTTTTGCAACATTTTTATTGGAAATACCTTGAGAACCATTATATGTAGCAATTTCTGTTCGAACTCTGACAAATAACAAGTCGACATAATTTAATAATACAACAACAAACCTCCATCTATCCTCAGTGCAAAATTGAGACTCCAGCCAAAAACTTTTTATTCACTCAACCCAGAGAGTTTCTTGGGTTAATTTTTGTCACAGCCGTCGTGTCACCAATAGCCTAAAAAAAAAAGAGCAACAGTTACATTCAAGAGCAATAAATAACACTTACATGGACACATTTGAATAAAAACAATTCTATGACAAACAAGTTGATTAATTATATTTAGCCTTTTTTACCTAAGTGCTTTCTCAAATAAAAGAGACTCATTTTACTAGAGTTGCATGCGTCGCAAAATAATTGTCAGCTACATTATAGAAAGCGCCTTCTGTTTTACTTCGATCAGAGCATAACCAAACGACTTGGTAAAGATAATTAGAAACCCAAACCAGCAAGTAATTAGCAAATTGTTCTTACCAAACAGAATAAATTTCTAATATCTACATTCATTCCAAAAATCATATGGATATTAAAATGTCTACTCATATAATAAGAGTTATCAATCTAGTGACTGCAATTGATAAAAGCTGGATATGGGTATATCTTTTCATTATAAGAGTAACCCATACAACGATGGGGTTTAATAATGGAATCTGAATATGTAGCTCACCTTGTTATTCAGTTTCTATTAAGAAAAAGGAGCATAAGACTTGTTTTCCTTTTAATACCATTTCCTCTACTTAATTATTTGCTTCTTGTTTCCCATCTAGATGGTTCCCTTTGCAGTAATCGAAACCATGAATTTCATACACTATATAAATCTAAGATGGAGTTTATCTATCCTCTATTCATTGGTACCAGTCATTCATTCTTCAGAAATTATCTTATTTGGTCGAATTCAATGGCATCAAGTTGCATATACAACACCTGGCACTAAGGACATTCCTATAGCATCCAACTTTTCTAGCATTTATAATTGTTGTACATTTCTAGTGTTGTTCAGCAATCAGCACATCGTCTGTACATAGAGAGATGAATTGGTTTAAATAAATAATATCATGATGATTAATCAGCACGAAGTAGTTGTAATTTCTAGTGAACCATGGAAAATATTTTATTTTGGTTAGAATAAATTTGTTGAGGCTAGTCTGAAAGTAATGACATGTTTTTAGTTAAGACAAAAAGGATGATCACATGAGGCTTTGAGCAATCAAGAGAAGCTTGCTGCTAGAATGCTCAAATTGGTAGCACAGTACAAAAAGGCTATAAGATTGACAGGTCAAAAGGGGCAGATTTGTCCAAGGTCCATTTCATCTATAAAGCCTTCTATTTGCCAATGCATAAAATACCTTAACATTTTCAGTCACTGAGGTGCCCCACCTTGGGTGAGGAGTAGCAATGAATAAGGCGAGCATTGTTCCAATTTTTGTAACATAAGAACTTGCAGCTGTTTGATGATTGAACATCTTTTGTTTTCCCAAAATCATGATAAACAACTGGGCACTAAGATAAAGAGTAAACAAAAAATAGCTAAAATAAAGTATGATGTGCCTAAGTATGAGTGGTTGCATGAGGTTTTGTTTGTGGGGAAAAGCAGAAGCTTGTTGCTACAAAGCTCAACTTGATAACATTATAGTAAGGATGGAAGATTGAGAGAGGCAGGTCAAAAGGGGCAGATTTTTGTCAGTCAGACCAATATTTTCATCTATAGCAGCCCAATTCGATGCTTAGTGCATAAAATATTTTCTCCTGCATTTCAGTGATTGAGGCGCCATCTGGGGCAAGAATTGAGACTGAATAAGGTAAATATTGTTCCAATTTTGGTAAAAACAAGAAATTGCAGATCTTTGATGTTTGAACATCATTCTTTTCCTAAAATAATGATAAACAACTAGGCATTAAGACAAAAGTAGACAAACAACAAAGCTCAACGAAGCTAGACAATGGTTTTTTATTCTTTTGTGGTTGAGTGGGCATGTTCATGTACGCATGTTGGACTTGTGGTTTTAATGTGCGTGCACACACATTTTCTTCTTTTTTACTATTCTTGGGCAGCATGGTGGTGGTGTTCCGTATAAGTGAGCTTAATGACAGTATGGACTTAAATCACAATTTTGCTCCTAGGTTCACACATTACCTTACATGTTATCCCATAATGACTAGAAGATAAAGAAATAGAATAGTCATATGTAGAAATAAGAACCTTTTAGGTGTATTTTGCTGCTATCTCGTACATCAGGCTTTGAGGAGCTGCAGGAAAAACAGGTTATCAGAAATAAGCTCAGAAGCACTAAGAACTAAGGAGGTGTACTAAATATCTGATATAATAAGGTCAAAGTTAGGGGAACATGATACCTTCTATACCACCTGTGAAACGCTCAAATTGACCCATGGCTTGTCTAACAAACATTTCTACACCGCTAACAACTTTGATTCCACACTCTTCTGCCTCTCGTAGAAGCCTGGTAACTTTTGGGGCATATACCGCATCAAACACTACTTCATAGAAACTCAAAGCTTTCTGCAAATTAAAAAAAAGAGATAAATGGTCAATATACTAAGAAGCCAGAAAGGGAGTATATCAATGTTTGTGTCCAAGGTGGAGAGAGGGGAATAAAGAGTAGGGTGGCCAATCGTTATTGCTTGAATAACAAGCTGCATGGTGAACACGAAACAACTACCTGCACTTCAAAGAGTTCATAGCACACCCATCCCCCTTGGCAATAGCTTTTTTTCAGTGGATATTATCAAAACACTCGGAATGACATTTCCTTCAGTTCAAACTTAAAATGTTCTTCACCAAATTGTTACAATCATCATTTTATTTGCATTTTACCTCCATCCTTATACCAGAATATTAGCAGCAGCAATTTAGCATTAAATTTTACTTCAATCTTTTTTTTTTTTTGGAACTGGGTTACTATGAGTCAATTAACTTTACATTTTATTTCCATCTTTATTTTCTAACTAAAGTGCCTTAGCTTGGATTATCTCCTTTCCAGTGTAGGTAGTAAATTGAAGAACATGGAAGTGTGGTGGTTCATGAAAAGAAAAAGAAAAAAGAAAAAAAAACACACACACACAAACACAACACGATTTATGCAAGTTCTGGTTTAATATAAATGGGTTGGGTCATAACAGATCGACACAATTAACACATTTGACACAATTAATATATATATAGCAAAGTACTGGAACAGGGGGAGAACTTGAGAACCCAATCTCACAATTTGGTATCATAGCTACTGAAAAACCTAACTTTTTACCGCCGTTCACTGTCCTTTCCTCGCAATCCGCCACCACCGAGTGTGAGCTACTGCCGAAGGAGAGGCACGCGGAGGGGCACCACCTGCTGTCCACCGCCTCATCTCTACACGGACCCGCCATCGCCGCCACCAGCACCTCCCCCGCGAAATCTCCGCCCGCCGCCGCCTTACCAAATATCGTCGCAGCTGCGACCGCCAGATTCGGCACGAGAGCCGAATCCCGGGCACGGCTGGCCGGGTGGTGCTGATTCGCAGGGTGGCGCAGGCGATCCAGCCAATAAGCAAGAAGATGGCGTTCGTGGTGGTGCGGCAGCGCATGAGCACGATGCAGTGCGTGGCACAATCGAAGATGCTGTCAGGGCGGTCATGGACGGATGTGTTTGATTTAGAGGCGGCGTGGGAGAGAAGGTGAGGCAGAGGGGGTGGAAATGTGCCTTACGGCGGTGAAACGGAGCTCCAACGTGTTATGATCTTGCTTGGCGGTAGCAAATTGAGAGGATTCTTCACTTTCGGCTTTGGTGTGCTTTTTTAGTGAGGCCAAAAAACTCCTTGATGAGGCAGTTGCTGCCATGCTTGAAAGAGACGTTCTTGATTCTAGTCCTGGAGTAAGATAGGATGATGTTGTTGTTAATTGGGATAGCCAGCATAAGCTCCATATACATACATGTGAGGATCCTAAGGTTGTGCATAGTCAGTGCATATACATAAGATTCATATGGCAGAGAAGGGGATTGAGCAGGAGGTTATGTAGAAGCTCCTAGCAAAACTTGACACAGAAGATGTAGCAACACTACTGAGTATGGTGAAACAAGGAGGATCGTCATCTTCGTCAGCATTGTCTCAGTCATCCCAAATCCAAAAACCGCCAAAAGTGAAGATTCTGCCAGTCGAATTGAAGCTTGATGGGACGAACACCTACTTAAGTTGGTCTCGACGTGTTTGGGGGGCCCTAGGAGCTAGTGGCCTTGTGGGGTACTTGACAGGGGAAGTGAAGGAGCCTGATGATCCATTGTCCTATGAGGGGCAAGTGTGGAGGAGTGTAAACATGGCTTCTTAACTTGATGGTTCCCAGAGTTACTGCAATGGTTGATGGGATCCGGAGAGAGAGTGAGATGTGGAGTAGGTTCCAAAAGATGTATGCAGGAGAAGGAAACAAAATGAGTGTTCCAGATTATGAAGAAAGTCAATGCTATCTCTCAAGGGGAGTGGTTTGTCCAGAAATATGCTACTGAGCTCCAGCGTCTTTGGGGGGATCTTGATGAGTTTTGTCCTTGGAATCATATTGTAACCCTCAGTGTGAGCGACGGAAGTTCTTCAAACAGATGAGGACCATGCAGTTTTTGGAGCACCTTAATCCTGTGTTTGATCAACAGAGAGCACATCTACTTGCCTCAAAGCAGCTCCCTTCTCTTGATGAGGCAATTGCTACTATGATGGAAGAGGAGAGTAGCATGAAGCTAACACCATTGGACTTCCAGGGAAGCGATCTGCTATGGCAGCATCGAATCTGAACCCCTCTGGGAGTCGTGGTGAGACCCATACTTGCTACAACTGTGGAGAGATTGGGTATTTGATGCCTAAAGCCTCTGAGAGAGAGAGAGTCTGGTGGCCGTGGACAACCTAGCGGTCGAGGCAGAAGCCGTGGTGAGCGTAGAGGAGGCAAGAGCGGCAGAGGTGGCTCTTCGGGAGGATACATAGCCAACCTGACTGTGGCGGAGGACTCCACCGTCATAGAGGGGGTGAGTTATCAGGAGCGAGAACTCCTAGAGGTTTGGAAGAGGATGAAGCTTGATGAGAGGAAGACTGCAGGAGCCAGTACATCTTCCTCATCCAGGATTAAAACCGCCACTTATGCCCGCACAGGCATAGATATTCATGCATGTGCATCCACACCCACTACAAAACCAATAGATTAGATCAGACTCTGGAGCCTCTCAGCATGTCACGGGAGCGCATCATGAGTTTTGTACTTACACCCACACACCGATGCCAGAAAGCATTCATATTGCAGATGGCACCTCCCAGCCTGTAGTGGGCAAGGGCGTTGTCAAGTGCACCCATTCTATAACGCTTACAAATGTGTTACATGCTCCATCCTTTCCTATTAATCTGTAATCTATTAGTGATTCGATTATCCAACAAAATTGCTTTGTTTTGCTTGATATTCCTAAGGCTGTCTTCGTGGAGAAGAGGACGGGTAGGAGACTTGGGACTAGCACATGGAGTGACAGCCTATGGTACTTAGACATGGAAGGATTGGACACAGCGCTCATATCTGTGGCTGAAGGAGTGAAAGAAGGTTATCTAGCTGGAAGCATGGAGACAAACCTTTTGTTATATCATCAGCGTATGGGACACTCTTCGTTTCCCTTACTAAGTCTGTTGTATCCATCCTTGTATGAGAAAGCTGATAAGCGAAAACTTGTGTGTGAGGCTTGTGAGTTAGGCAAGCAAACCAGAAGCTCGTATGTGAGTTCTAGATATAGGAGTGTTAGTGTTTTTGAGCTGATACACTCTAACGTATGAGGCCCTTCTCCACAACTTCTTGTGATGGTTATAGATGGTTTGTCACTTTTATTGGCTGTCATTCACGCATCACCTAGTTGTACTTAGTGAAATCTAAGAGTGTTGTATTTACCTGCTTTAAGGATTTTCACAAGGCTGTTCAAAACAAATATTAGGCTACTGTGAAGTCATTACAATCAGATAATGGGACAATACATGAATAGTGCATTCCGAGAGTACTTGTCAGCTAGTGGGATACATCATCAAACTACCTATCTTACACCCCAACTCAGAATGGTGTTGCTAAGAGGAAAAATCGACACTTGCTGGAGGTAGCTCGGTGTATGATGATATCCATAAATGTTCCAAAGTACTTGTGGGGACATGCTGTTTTGACAGTGGCATACTTGATCAACCGAATGCCCACACAGATACTCGAGGGAAAGACACCTTATGAGACGTTGAATGGCAAAAATAAGGATATTAATCTCTTGAGAGTCTTCGGCTGCGTGTGCTCTGTAAAGGACAATAGGCCTCAAGTAGGGAAGTTTGACCCTAGGGCGGTCAAATGCATCTTTGTCGGCTATTCTCCCACTCAGAAGGCCTATGCTTGCTGGAGCCCAGTGAAAAAAAAAACTGTTTGTGAGCATGGATGTCAGCTTCTGAGAGCAACTCCCGTATTACTCCTCGAATGTGGACTAGCCTTTTGATGATGCTCCTATCACAGAGGGTGCTAGGCAAGAGGGGGAGAGTCCACAAGTGAGAGTGGGATGACATACGAGCAAGTCATCGTGGGATCCATCCCTTGCTCAGTGTTGAGCCTGAAAGGGTGTTTGAAGAGTTGGTTGTTGATGAGCCAAAGGAGCTGCATGAGCCGCATAGTGAATCTACACACCTCCTGTAGGGGAGAGTGTTGTTGACAGTGGGGGACGGATCCAGGGGGAGTTGAGAGTTTACGCACGGAGATGGAAGCAACAGGAGGGGACAATACCTGTGTCTGGTGAGAGTAGTGTGTCAAATCAAATTCTCTTATCTCTGCCTGCCTCGACTCCAGAAGCGCTGTCCCAAGATCCCTCTAATTTTGATGGTATGATCCCTCCACCCTTCCATGTTGCACTTAGACGGTCTTCTCGTAGCAATGCGAGAAAATCACCCATTCGATATCATGATGTTGCTCATGTCGTATCATACACTAACATATCCCATGCATATGAAGCATTCATTGCATCATTGGATGCAACCTCTATACCTAAAAGTTGGCAGGTTGCAAAGGAAGATCCAAGGTGGAGGGGTGCAATGCTACAAGAGTTGAAGGCTCTTAACTAGAATGATACATGAAGCTAACACTGTTGCCATTTGGGAAAAGGGCAGTTGGGTGTAAGTGGGTTTTCACTATGAAACAAATACTAGAAGGCAAGGTTGATTGCTACAAGGAACGCTTAGTAGCTAAGGGGTATAGTTAGATGTATGGCATCGACTATGACAAGACCCTTGCAACGGTAGCGGAAATGAACACTGTTAGGACCTTTGTTTCACTGGCCGCAAACGGTGGGTGGAGATTGCATCAATTAGATGTGAAGAATGCATTCCTTCATGAGAATCTGCAAGAGGAGGTGCACATCGAGATATCTCTTGGATTCAACACGAGAGAGAAGGCTGGCAAGGTTCGTGGTTTGATCGCTTCAGAATGGTTATGTTTGGTTTGAGATATTGGCAAGCAAGTGCCGATCATACAGTGTTCTGTCGACGGAGAGGTACCCACATAACCATGTTGGCTGTGTATATGGATGATATGATCATCACTGGTGATGATGAAGAGATCAAAAAACTGAAGCTCAAATTGGCTGAAGCATTCGAAGTTAAAGATTTGGGGTAGTTGAAGTCTTTTCTAGGGATCGAGATGGCCCATAGAGCTAGAGGCATCGTTCTCTCTCAAAGGAAATATGTGATGGATTTGTTGTCAGGAACTAGAATGCTTGGGTGTAGGTCTGCAACTACTCCAATCGATCCGAGACACAAGTTGAGTGCAGATACTGGAGAATAGGTAGACAAAGAGAGATATCAAAGGCTTGTGAATCGTCTTTTGTACCTATGTCACACATGTCCATATATTGCCGATATATGCATGATCCGAAGAAGGGTCACATGAATGCCATTCATCACATCCTGAGATACCTCAAGGGTGCTCCTGAGAAAGGGCTGATGTTCAAGAACAACGGTCATCGATGCGTCGAAGCATACAGTGATGCTAATTGGGCCAACTGCACAGACAACAGGCAGTATACTTCTGGTTACTGTGTGATTGTGGGAAATAACCTGGTTGCTTGGAGAAGCAAGAAACAATCCGTTGTGGCTAGGTCTACAACTGAAGCCAAGTACAGGGCCAACGCCTAGGGAGTCAAGAGCTGTTATGGTTGAGATCTCTTCTGGCAGAGTTGGGATTGAGTCAACAAGCACATTTGAAACTGTTCTGTGACAACCAGTTGACTCTCTGTATAGCCAACAACTCAATCCAACATGAAAAGACCAAACACATCAAGATTGACAGGTTTTCATAAAAGAGAAGCTGGAAAATGGGATGCTGAAACTGGAGCATGTTCTGAACGGGAGCATGGAGCATGTTCGAACAGAGGAATAAGTTGTTGACTGTCTAACCAAGGGTCCCAACTCCATTAATTTGTCTAAACTTTGTAACAAGATGGAGATGATTGATATCTATCACCCATCTTGAGGGAGAGTATTGAGAACTAAGTCTATATGTTAGGGGGTGATGTGTAAAATATTCTTGTACTCGATATATATATATATATATATATATATATATATATATATAGCAAAGCTAATGGAACAGGGGGAGAACTTGAGAACCCAATCTCACAATTGACTCTTTGACACGGTGACAATACGAGACCAAAGCAACAAGACCCATTCACAACTCTAACCATAATGCTGAGCTCCACAGAAACACTAAGATGTTCTGGAGATCGAGTCACCATCCATTAGACATAACAACCTACTATTTTTAATGGATCGCTGGTCATATCAAAGGGTTGGTAGGGCACCCGGAGGGAAAGGAGTCCACAGGCTGTGTACACTCATTCAGCTGGCCCAATAAAACATCAAGGACCAGATTAGCTTGCAGCTCCAGCAAAAATATCAAAACAAATCATAAAACCAATGGTATTTTGGATCAATATCAATGCAAAACGACTATCAAAACAATGATATTGTTTACAAATTATAACTTGTTAAATGGCACCACAGCTTTATTTGCATACCTTGACTGGCATATGATCTTATTGCCCCTGCTAGTTCAAAGTTTTATTATCAATTTAGAATATTGACTTATATTGTAACAGAAGAGTACTAGTTACAAGCACCAGAGAAAAATGCCAGTAATTTAGAAATTGCATCTTAGTAGTGATTGCAAGTTATGCCCTTTTGCATTGAGAAATACTTCTCCAATAGTTCCTTAAGAATGAAGCTTGATACAGAAGCAAAACTGCTTGGCACCAACCAAACTAGCAATCCCAACTAGCAGCAAGAAGCAGCAACTGAAAAGGTTTCTAATTCTACCACGGAAGACTGCTAATTTTCTCTTTTTGATTAAAAGGGGGGCAAGCAAAATGCCATCATGGTCCATCTGATTTTGGGCACGCACATGTGTATGTATTCGCGCACACACGTGCACGTGAGCAGGAGAGTATGTGTGTGTGTGTGTGTGTGTGTGTATGTGTGTGTGTGTGTGTGTGTGTGTGTAAGAGAGAGAGAGAGAGAGAGAGAGAGAGACCTTCGGAATAGGAGTACCATCCACATTTGGGTACATCCCCAATGATGTTGCATTAGCAAGGATCATCCCATCTTCGGGCCTGAAAGTTTCCAGGTCAGCTAATCTTAGAGCGTGACCACCAACTGCATTAGCAAGACTTACTGCCCTTTCTGGAAAAAAGAGAATAATCTCAACATTACATGGCATCTTAAAATAAGATAATCAGTCATCTAAAATAACCAGATAGCAGCTTATATGAAGTATGAACTGTGAACCATCAAGAGATGGAACAAGAAATCATGTACATAAAGGTCAGCTAGAAAATATTTCAAATGTGACAGGAAAAACAAGATCGTATATTCTTATCAATAAATAGCACAAATTATGTGATAGTATAAAGCATTCTCCAAATAACTAAAGGTTAACTTCATTTTCATGACAGAAGACAATATAGATAGTAGTACCATTGGTTGCAGATGCAGAAAGCATTGTCCAAATAACTATATGGAAATGAAGTTGCTTCCTATGTGTGTTTGTACGGTGTTTGTGCAGTGCATTTGACCTCAGTGTTCTATATAGGTATAATGTATTTGAGCATTCTGCACATTTTGTGGTAGTTGACAAGTCAAATAGCAATAAATGTCATGCAACCACCCTCAAGGTACAATAACTTGCATGAGGGGAAAAACAATGTATACAACAAAAGCACAAGTCACCTAAGCAAGCCAGGAAAATAAGACGCTCTTGAGGCTTCAGGCCAAAAACGTGCAAAAATTCAGTGATAAATATATTTATCTCTTTCCCGTCCAACTCTATCTACAAATTCTATAATTAGTACGATATCGATAGCCCTAGCTCAGTGTCATACTGTCGTCCAAAAACAAGGCCTTGCTTGGGAAGTGTCCCTAAGATTGTCCCAAAAACCCCTATCCAGCAAGTTAATTTCAAGCATTTATTCCCTACAACTCATTTGTTCTCTCTAAAATGACCCCCAAAGTAAGTTTTCATAAAATCTTAGTAGTAGGGTAGGTAAATACGTCAAATTAACTTGTGTTAGGTGGGGGTTTTGGGGAGGTTGAGACATTCTAACTTGTAAGGGGTTTCATGTAACTTCCTCTATTTGTTATATTCGGCATTAGCAACTTCAATGGTACCAACACCACTAGAAGAACAACAATCTACATCTCACCACATCATATGTGTTTAGTGTCAGAAGTCAGAACCATATAAATATAATAACACACTAATTCGCAGGGCAAAGTCAAAAAATTTGCATGAGGCGGACCAGATACTAAGAGATGAAGTGAAACTCTTTGCATGTTTATATAGTAAAATTGCGTGTACCATAATGGTATGTACCTATTATTCTCCACCCCTGCTAATACGCAAAGAAATTCCAATGCTTCACTAACACACATTGGAGGAGCATGGAAGCCAAGTCAAGTATCTGGTATATATCAGGTGCCAGTATGACACTCAAACTAAGTACTGGTGCAAATATACAACCACAGTGAGTTGTAAGCCAGACCCGCCAAACATGCCCAAAGCAGTGCCGAAGTTTAAAATCAGTTGATGAACCTTCAAAAATTGCTCCGAGGCAACTAGAGATGCTATTCATTTTTTTACTCCGATTTGAGATGTAGTTTGGCATGAGTATGGATCTGCTAACTAGATATGGCGATTGCATACTTGCTGAAGAACATAGAGCACCATGTCGTACATGGCCTTACCATAGGTACGATTCGCTACTACAACTCTTGCACCCTTCTCCTTTGCCCCATATGCGATTGCCTTACCAGCACCACCAGCGCCTACAACAACAATAAGCCTACCAGCCAAGGGTGAGACAGCAGCATCTTTGGACCCCGGACCTGTGAAACAGAGTATATGCTATTTGTCCATTACTCTGAAATAACCATTACCATAAAATGGTTTAAGATGTATAAACCTCCTATTCCATCCTCAATAGCAGAAATTGCTCCAATGTAGTCAGTATTGTAACCAACTAGTTTGCCATCCAGTCTCCTAATTATAGTATTTATGGCACCTATTGACTGCAAATTAATGCTATGATGTTAGAAAAGAGCAGTCAAACAACCAGAAGAATGTAGGTAATTAATCAAGTAATCATTCATAGAAAGTTAAAAATTGCAGTTAATTACATGTTAGTGGTCAGTTACCTTAGCAACTGGATCATGTTCATGGCAACAGTGTAGTGCATCCACCTTGAAAGGAAGAGAGCAACTGCATTACATAAAGTAGAAAGTCATACAGTGTAACAGCCCACAGGATACTGTATAAAATTTATCCTTTTAAAATCCACAATTAAAAAGCTTCCCACAAAATAACCTGCTACATGTGGATTACAAAGGACCATACATTGATTTACAAACTTAATATTGACAGCAATCAAAACTAGATACTCCAAAGCATCCCAGGTCACAAGATGCTAATTTATCTGCAGAATTTTTTCAGTGCTTGTCATACCCAGTTGATCACTCACCTGATGACTGTTTCCAAACAATCCAACTGTTAGGATCTTATGGCCAAGTTACCAGTAGTGGGCCAAATATGAAATATCTTAGCACTGGTCTAACCTCATACCACCATCCATTGGAACCATGTTTCCTGTACCAGTAGTGGTCATACCAGTCATGGCCAGGGTTCGGCTTCCATTTTGCCTCTGTTCCCGGACCCAACCGGGATGCTGGGAACCGCCCGGTTTCCCGATTGTTCTGGCCCTTCTTGGCTTCTTTTAGTTTTCTTCGTATTCTTTTCAAATTTTTGTATTTTCCTAACCTTGTATAATCAACTATTGTTATGTGCTTTGGCTAAGGACCAAAGATAGTAGTTGTGGGTCCTTGTCCTCGACCTTCCGGCTGGGAGCTCTTCTCCCCACTGTGATGGACAAGGCTGGTGGCCAACTAGAGAGAGGGAGACGGAAGGAGATAGATGGGACACTAGTTTTATTTCTTGCTTGAACCTAAAGATCACAATCCCCCTCCTTCTATAGAGGTCCTCCTTAACAATAGAAGCTAACATTAGAAAACTAATCTTTTAGGAATCCTAACAATATGGAAACTAATACTAATAGATATACAAATTAATCTAACAATATGGAAACTAATAGATACAGAAACTAATCAAGCCTCCTTGAATTGCTATTGTTGCTACCAGGCCCCATGCCAGTGGTAGGCCTGCCCCTAAAACAAGTCCACAACATTCTTGCAATATAGCAACCTAATATCCCAAGTTCCGGGCGGAATTATATACCCCAGCCCAGGCCGGGATGACCGATCATGGCAAATGAGCCAGAATAAAGGCTAGTATGTCACTACCAGAGAGGTCTAGTATTCCATGGTACCAGCTGGTACAGTAATCATGTCTTGGAGTAGGCAGGTTGTGGCAAAGAGAATTTGTGGATAAAACCATACAAGTCATGAAGTGTCCTGCCTGTTAATGTGAGGCAGAATCAATAGGCCAAGAAGGTTGGGAGTTCCACAAATGCCAATTGCCTTCAGCCTGCTTTTTCTCACTATTTCATCATACTCCTACTACAAAAAATGTTGAGGACAGAATCATGAATAAGAGGAGATACAGTAAAGGGCATCAACTGGGCTGTGTGAACTTTACATGAACTGTAAATTCTGTAACATAGTGAGCCCCCCAAAAAGTTCTCTTTCCTGTAGATCCCATCTGTTAAATTTCATATACCAATCAATTCATCTAAAGGTAAGTTATTAGGGAAAGGCAGGCCATCTACTTATACCTCAATACTCCCCCTCACGTTTAGACTTGACCAAACCTACGACGTGAACTCAACTAGGGCTGAAACCCTCTTAATCTCACCACTAGACGCTTTTAAACTACCAGAATTATTTTGTCGCATAAATGCGCCAACTAAGTCTCAAACTTAGGTCTGGCTCTAATGCTATATTGAATTTCATGCACCAACAGTTCACCCAAAAGCTTAAACTATTAGTCCGGCAAACAACTCATACTTCAATACAGAAGAGTAGAACAACCTCCTAATATCAGTTTAAGTAACTACCTTGTTAGTTAACAATGAGAAACTATTGCATCCTAATCATCTCATGAGGAAAACAAGGGAAATACTTAGCTATTTTCTTGATGTCATGTTTACAATATATACTTGTAAGGAAGTAGAAAAGAAGTATGTGTGTTATCTAAAAATAAAAGCCAACTTCCAAATCTACAAAATATATGCTTATTTTTGCTCCCTTCCTCTCACTACAATGTCCATATTCAACATAATGCTGCTGGAGATATCCAAGTTGCACTAGAACCTGTCATAACATAACAAACTAATACCATAACAGGTGAAAGGAGTTACACAAATGAATGGCACTCCAATGCAGACAGAAGTGCAAAGAAAAAACAATAGAAATGGCCAGAATTGGTGAAATTTTGAAAGTAGTAAAGGATGTAAACCAAAAATCAGCAGTGAAAAATCTAAACTGAGATCAGAGCAGTTAAAACATGAGAAATATATCAGAACAGGGGTCATATCTTGTGCAAACCACATATCCGGTGCAAGCATGTGAACCACATCATTTTGAGTATCCATAATGAAGAAAAAATCTAAAATAAAATTGTAGAGGCAACCTTTAGTGGGATCTAGCATCATATAAATTTCAAGTTGAAAATCAAGAAAAGTTACTGTTCACTATAAATCTCTTTTGGTTTCTCCTAGTGTTAATCAAGTTTGGACTTGAAATTTTATATTTTGCTAGATCTCTCTAGAAAACTTGCTCAATAGTCTTTTTTAAGGGTTTTTCATGTTGAGTATATTCTTGAACTAACAAGGTTTGCACACTTGCACCAAATAAGTGGCTGCACCACAGAACCAGATATTGTCCCTACCAAAACAATAGATATTCACATTTACTTGTTTCAATTTGTTAAATTAATGTGCTGAATCTATACAATTACCAAACAGCTCAAGGTCCCAGAAAGCAAATCAAGTACATATAAATCTTTCCATTTTATAAATGAAAATTAGTACCTGAACCCTGAAAAGTCTGGAGATGAATATGTGTCAAGAAATCTAGCAAGGTCATCTGCCAGAAGTGGAAGATAAACAGCATTATATCCAACAGATTGAAGACATTTATTGTGCAAAATTGGGCTCTTGCTCTGCTTTACTGGGTTGGCTATAAGACCAAGGACCTTCGTATCAGGTCCTATCCGCCTTATATTATAAATGTCCAATAGTTCTTCAATCGTTGGTTGTCCAGATGCTGATGTCTTTGTAGCATTGAGTATGCCAAAAGTAAGGAATCCACCAAACTTGGGAGACAACACCCTTGACATTAAACCTCTTTCATTCATGACCAATCCAATCATAGGCACCTGTCATTTCTATTGGTTAGTCAAATGACAGTTAAAATTACATATATATAACTCTTCTAACTCTTGACACTTCAAGTTACAGCATGAAAATACACTTCTGAAAAAAACTACAGGTAGCCACACCATTGTTGACGGTCTAATCCACTACATCAAGCTTGGATGAAATAAAACATGAATGAGGAAGTGAACACAAGAGCAGACAGTTCAACCATGTTATTAATAGTCCCAAACAAGTTCAAAACAAATTAGCATTTTAATTACAGGAAATTATACAAAGATTTGTCCACCAAAAGTGTTGAAATATGCACTTGCTAAATATTTAATTAACTGATATACATATTTAATTTAGCACATTTACAACATATTATGATGATATAATTTTTACAATTTGATATTATACCATATTTTGTGTGTTGATTTCAAGTGCTTCCAAGTAATCAAGAAACATATCCAGTATTTGACACATTTGAAGCTCTTGTCGACAAATAAAATGGCATGATCAGGTCGTAAATAAGATATTCCGATATTCAGATTAAAAGATATGAGCATTCAAAGACAAACAAATTAACATGTACAACTTATGAAGTGTATGGCTTATGGGATGCACTGTGTAGTGTGCACCCGCATCGACAGCAATGCGGTACGGGCTTCGTGCACGGGACCCAGTTTGTGCAGGACGCAACACAACAATGAATTGCAGCTTGTTGATATTGATGATAAGCTTAAAGATGCAACCAAACTAAACAAGCCACAAGTCTTCCAATCCTTGCACATGCAGGTACGGAATGCAACCAAACCATCCAAGACACTGCAGTTATAAGTATTTGAATCAAACAGATGGTTTCAGATATTCCTCCACTGAGCTTTGTAGATATTTATATTAGAGAAAGAAATAGAATAGGCTTACACTGCTATATCCTTCAGAGAAAAACTTTGTTTCATGTTTTGAGTGGTGTGCTCGTTCTAGAGGTGTTTAGTCTAGAGGTTGTTGGGGTTGATCATGAGCTTGGAGTGCCTATGGTGGTCGGTGGATAGCAGGTGACATGTTTAAGGATTAAATTACAATTTTTTTAATTGAAATAATATTAGTTATGTTTGTATCATTGAAAATTTAATAAATTACATACTACAATTTAAAATTTTGAATTACTAAAAGAGAACATTTGTAAGGAATGTATCAAAAGAGAACCACTCTTAAAATAGGAGAATAGGAACTTGCAATCTTGACTGTGAGATTAGATCTGAGTGAATTTGATCATCCACTAAAAGTCGGCGTTATTTTTCAAAAAACCCCTAACATTTCACTTTTACTCTTCCACCTTATAGTGGCATAAAATATCCTCTTTGATGTGCACCATTTAAATTTGATACAAAGATCATAGCTTCTTATTCTCCTATTTTAAGACTAATTCCTACTAGATACGCCCTCCATATATAAAACATCTTAAAAACATTGCCATTTATGATAAACAACTATGATCAATAAATAAGTTATGATAAAATATGATATCTATCAAAATTCATTAAATATATCAAAACATAAATTTAGTAGTTCATTTAGCATGACAATAATGAAATAGTCAAAGAAAAAATTTGGAAGGAACAAAATTTAATTGTCAAGTGACATGTTGGCCGCTATTTCCACCATGTCAAACACCTAGTTCCGAAATGACATTTTTACAGGGGAAACAAATACCGTGGTGTTTTTTGGACTACTAACTATTGCTAGTCAGGGGTGCGACAAAAGCAAGAATAGTGGAACCTAGCAATCGAATCTGCTAGGCGGAGATGTATGAGTAGTGTAACTCCATAAAAAATCGGTGCATCTGATTCTATCTCCTACTTAAATTCTTGTTTGATTTATTTGGTTTTCCATTGCAAATTAATTTTTAATCAAGATCAAGCTATAACAATCGTGCAGAAAGAACTAAGAATACGAGCCATTATTTTTAATTGAAGAACTGGTAGTATCAGTTCATACAAAAATCATTGCAAAGGCATACTTCTACAATTTAAGTGAAGTCCAATTTATAACATTTTTGGAGTGCCACCAGTCTAAAAGACCAGTGTCTACCGAGAAAGTCTCCCCTACCACAAAGGATTCCATTAAATTTTACTGACCCAAATTAGCAATCACAAGACTAAAGCAATTATTGTTTATAATTAGAAGATACATTTAAAGATGAAAGATGCCACTAAATGCAGTATAATGGTATTAGTGAATAATTTGCATATAATGGACAGATGACCCAACTTTATAGAAAGAAGGGGGTAAAATTTTATCCTGAACTCTCAAAAGTATCACTTACTTGGCAGTGCACCAGCACTTGGAACATCCGTGACACATCAACAATATCCTTAGCAGTTGTTGCAACTTTCACTATGTCAGCTCCAACTGCTTGTATTCTAGCCACAAGACTTCCAAGCTCCTCACAGGATGGAGTATTTTCATAATTATGTGAAGAAACGATGAGTTTACACTTCTCTGGCTTATTACCAGAAATAGAGCTGATAAATTTGTCAGCAACCTGCAGATAACAAGTTGTTTAGAAGAATATCACATGGTCATCTGGTGCAACTGCTATGAAATCAGAGAAAACACTGGGTGTCTTGTTCAAAATTGGAATAGCATAAACAATAAATGCTTTAGGTGAGTTATTCAAAAGCTTTAACTTAAATGAATAAACACGCATTATGTTCTCATACTTTTATTAAAAAAAATGTGTTTTCCTGATTTCAGAATACGCAGTTATGTGGACAGTAGACCCCACAATGGCAATGCATGGGACATAGAAAAAACTTCCATATCACCACTACTTAATGCAAGTAGTTACAAAGCGAAATACCATTAGCAACACCTGGTATTATCATTAGCGGCATAATCAATTGATTGTAACTGTAAGAATACTGCAAAATAGATTAATCAAGTGCTTGTTGGTTTCCAGAGTAATCAAAATAAAATTTAAAACATCTGTTTCGAAACGGCTAGTTTCAATAAACCAATTACCAGATAATTTGACTTTCTTGATATGAACAGTAATTGTTTTTCAGTCAAAATATTATGATCAAAGGTATGACATAATTTGGCATCCAAGTCCTGTCCCTGACCGACCAAGATAATCAGTATTTATGGCAGAACTACAATGGAGTTATATCAATCAAGTGTACATGCCAGTCCCTTTAGCCAGTACAGTACTTAACCAACATAGAGAGTGGTGCTCCATTTATCCACTACTAAATAACAGTATTTGAAGAATCCATAGAAGTAACTGAAAGAAAATAGTACAAAATGTACAGGCCACCCATGTAATAATTTCACACAGCATAATATATACAGTTTCGTAAAATATCAAACCTTCAACTCGATATCAACATAGTCTGCACCTAGTTCCATTGCCAAACAAAATGCTTCAAACCTTGTTTTGTCATCACCTTCATAGCGACCACCTTCCCAGTTAGGTCTGCAACAAAACAAACAAATGGGTGCATCCTTTATGTGAAGCACATACATAAATCAGAATATACAGTCAACTACTGCAGAAAGATGACATGTTGTCAGCCACAAAATGCCTGATTTGGCCCAAAGTTATTTTCTAGCAAGCACACAAATTCAGAAGATAATATAAGAAATTAATGTAGAATTTTAAGTCAGAGCATTTCCATTTAAAAACACTTGTTTACTCATCCCAGATTCAGTTCAGTAGGTGTAGAGAAGTTAATAATATCAGCAACTCTTTGACTTGGCCATTTAGTTTACCCAAAAACCAATCATTTAATCAAAAGATCATGCCAATCTCACTCAAAATGAACCAACAGTTTCATTGTGTTACGGATGCCTTTATAGGCCGTCCGTATGGGCGACGCAACAAAGGCCCAGCTGGCCAAAAATAGTAATTGTCCTCAAAAGAGTTTGTTTCCTTGTTAGAGTTTGTTTCTTGTTAGTTGGTATTTAATATAGTATCTTTTAATATCTATAGGGAGGTTTATTAGGATATATATATATATATATATATATATATATATATATGAGGAAGTAATCTAGAGAAAAGCAAGAAATAAAAAAAAAGTATCTTCTCTTCTCTCTATCTACCGAGACGACACAATGCGTGAGTCTACACGCGGCTTGTCGAAGACCAAGCCAGGTGGACGAGTAGCCAACTCCTCCTAACCATAGCTATTATCTGAGATCTACTGCAGCACACAACAAATTGGTATAGTTTTTATGGCCAACGATCTCCCCCCACCGCAACGCTCGACGAATTGAAGCAACTGCTGCAAACGGTATTGTAATGCCAAGATGATCATAATCGCAGCCTGCAAGTGATAGAGTCACATTCAACCTAGCCACAGGTGGATTTTTCCACGGACGGTGACCGTCGCATAACCCCAAGGCACCGATCGAAGGCCCAACCTGTGCTGTTGACCTCCAAGACATCTCGATCCTAACCATCCACCTCGTTTTCATTGCGTTGACTTCCCAACCTTCTCCGGCACCGATGATCCACTGGAGTGGCTTTCCTGTTGTGACCAATATTTTCGCTTGAACCGAACGCTGGCCAAAGACCAAGTTTGGCTCGCTACATACCACATGATGGGGGTAGCACAATAATGGTATTTCAAATTCGAGCGGACAGAGGGCATCCCCTCGTGGGCACGATTTAAGCAGGCTTGTCAGCTTCGCTTTGGGCCACCGTTCTATTCAAATCCGATCGCCGAGCTCTCGATGCTGAAACAAACAGAGGCTGTTGAAGACTACATCAATGAATTTTACCTACTCTTGTGTAGAGCTGACAACCTCACACCAGATCATGAGATTGGTTTGTTCTTGAGCGGCCTTGCGGAGTTGTTGCGCGAGGATGTGCAAATGCATCAACCGTCCACTTTGGATACAGCGGTCAGTTTGGCTTGAGCGGCCAAATGACACTAACACATCCTCTGGTCGTCGGGGGCACTTAGTCGACCACCTCCACCCAGGCTGCCACCTGACCACGCAGCCTCTAGGGCGACCACACGGAGTGCGCCGTTGGTACCTAGTCCACCACTGCCGTTGCCTCTCCCTCCAGCCAAGCCAACTTGTGCCGCGTCTTCACCAAGCACGTTAGCGGGCCATTTTCGGCAGCTCACGCCCCAGGAGATGGCCGACAGGCGGGCAAAAGGTCTGTTTTGTGATGAACCTTACTCTGGTCGTTCGCAACGTTGTGTTTGTTTTGGTTGGAAGTCATGAACAAAGATGAAGTACCCCAGGATGCTGTCGTTGTTGATTCGAAGCCACAGATCTCCTTGCATGCCCTCCTGGGCATTGGCACGAAAGCAAGCTTTCTATCCGCATTGGTTCCTCGGTCTTTATCGCCTTGGTCGATTCAGGTTCTACTCACAATTTTATCAGCATCGCAGCAGCACAGACAGCAGGTCTTTCCCTCCTAACACGACCAGGTGCTCGTATTCAGGTAGCAAATGGCGACAAGGTTCCTGCTGCTGGGTTTCACCCTGCTATCAATGTGGCTATCAGCAACGAACCCTTTTGTTTACAATGTTATTGCATTGATTAGGCAGAGCTTAACACGGTTCTGGGTATCCAATGGCTTCAATTGTTGGGCGACATCACGTTCAACTTTGTCAATCTCACTATGTCTATCGAGCGCGCAGGTCGCCGCGTAATTTGGGAGGGGCTTCCGGCTTCTGCTCAGCCATTGCTCAGATTTTTCGCTACTGCCATGTCGGATCTTATGGGGCGCTTCTAGCTGAATTCAAGGATTTATTTGTGCCGCCTTAGGGTCTTCCTCCTCATTCATTGGACCATCAAATTCATCTCCTACAAGACGCTATTACTCCCGTGGCGGTCCTCCCTTACCGATATCCACATATCCAAAAAGACGAAATCGAGCGACAATGTGCTATCATGCTGCAGCAAGGTGTTATTCGACCAAGTTTGTCACCTTATAGCTCCCTTGTTCTTTTGGTCAAAAAACAGGATGGATCTTGGCGGATGTGTGGATTACCAAGCCCTGAATTGCATGACGATCAAAAATAAATTTCCTATTCCTATGGTGGAGGAACTTCTTGACGAGCTCGATGACGCATATTTTTTTTCAAAGCTCGACCTTCGTTCAGGATATCAAGTTCGCATGCATGAGGCTGACATTTCTAAAACTGCTTTCCGAACACATCATGGGCATTTTGAATTTCTCGTAATGCTGTTTGGCCTGACCAATGCGCCGGCTACATTTCAAGCTCTCATGATGGATGTGTTGCAGCCCTTTCTCTGGAAGTTTGTGATCGTCTTCTTTGATGAAATTTTGATTTATAGTTCGTCATGGGTTGAACATCTCCGCCATCTTCGCGAAGTTCTTCTTCGGCAACATCAACTTTTTCTCAAGGAATCCAAATGCTCCTTCGGTGATTCCTCAATCGCTTATCTCAGGCACATTATTTTTGCTGGAGGCGTGTCTATGGATCCATTGAAGGTGCAGGCAGTCAAGGTTTGGCCTCTCCCATGGTCCATCTAGGCCTTACGGGGGGTTCTTAGGCCTTGCTGGCTATTACCGGCGCTTTATACAAGATTTTGGGCGCATTGCGACTCCCCTGACACAACTTTTGAAGAAGGATGCTGCAACATAGGCTTTTAATTCCTTGAAATCTGCCCTACAGGCTGCTCCTTCCCTTCAAATGCCAGATTTTTTGCGACCTTTTACTGTCGAATGTGATGCTTTGGGTTCGAGTATTGGAGCGGTGCTACATCAAGGGGATCGACCTCTGGCGTTCTTCAGTAGACCAATATCAACCCATCATGCCAAATTAGCAGCTTACGAGCATGAATTGATTGGCTTGGTCAAAGCAGTTCGCCATTGGCAACCATACTTATGGAGGGTCGTCGGTTTTTGGTTCGGACAGATCACTATAGCTTGACATTTCTGTTGGATCAACGTCTTTCCAAGGTGCCTCAACATCAGTGGGTGAGCAAATTGTTTGGGTATGACTTTTCTGTGGAATTTCACCTCGGCCGACTGAATACTGTCGCTGATGCTCTTTCCCGATGAGATGAAGAGGTTCTTGCTGCCCATATGTTGTCCAATCTGCAATTTGATATCTATGACACCCTCTGTGATGAAGTCCCACTTGGTTGCTTTTGACACTCTACAGCAGCAACAACGAGCAGATTCCTTACCACCAGGTGGGATTTTCTGCGATATGCTCTTTTTGCGGCATAAGAAAGTTTTCGTTCCACCAACTTTGGACGTATTGCAACAAGCGTTATTAGCAGCCGATACGATGGGTCACAAGGGAGAAGACCCTACATCGACTCCGAGCTTCCTTCTATATTCCGAATGCTCGTCGTTTGGTTCTTCATTTTGTTGTAGTTGTCCTCAATGTCAAAGAAACAAAGAAAAGTATCTTCTCTTCTCTCTGTCTACCAAGACGGCATAAGGCGCAAGTCTACACGCGGCTGGTTGAAGACCAAGCCGAGCGGACGAGCAGCCAACTCCTCCTAACCATAGCTATTACCTGAGATCTACTGCAGCACACAACATTGTGCCACCAAAATTTCACTCAAATAACTCAAAAATAAAAAGGAAAACTAGCACTCTCCTGTTTCAATCTAAAAAGAAAACTTGTTACCTATGTAGTATCCAAATCTAACAAAAAAAGTAAACTGACATTCTTAAAATATTGACTACATATCTAAAATAGCTGCAACACAAGCTCCTGAAGCTCCATTTATGCAAGAAAAATAATTTCCAATTTTTGGATCCTATAAATAGT
This sequence comes from Pharus latifolius, assembly GCA_019359835.1. Classification (NCBI taxonomy): domain Eukaryota; kingdom Viridiplantae; phylum Streptophyta; class Magnoliopsida; order Poales; family Poaceae; genus Pharus; species Pharus latifolius. Next base: position 40,464,874 of record CM033325.1, read on the forward strand.
TAATTTTTGAACAATGTAACAATAGTTCAAATAAATGCTATGGTGATAGAGAGAAAAATAAGCTACTCTTGGTTCCCAAAATCAAATATGTCTGCCCAACTGGATGGTCTACTTATCCAAAATTAGAATATAAAAAGATTCACAACCAAACTTAAACAAATATTAGCAAAAGTCCACTCATTTGTTGTGAAGGAGATGAGCTCCACACAGAAGATAATAAAGATTGGTGAAATTTGAGGCTTTACTTTCCCTATAGAAGCATAGAAATTATAATTGAAGTCGACAAAACTATTTGATGGACTACAATTATAATGCCTTAGAGTTAGTGCAAAAAGGATAAAAGTGAGAACTCTGTTATTAAAAAAAAACGAGTTTACCTCCCAGAAAAATGAATGGATCTCCTAAAACTCTTCATGGATCTCCTAGAGCTACTGTACCATAAATCAGTCTATATCAATTTCACCAATTAGAGCAGAAGCCCTGAGGCTCTTTGTAGATCTTATCAAGCCAAATAGGTAGCATTGCAATTTCCACTGCTAGTTTCTGATTGATTACATCCAAAATTGATTTACTATAATATATTAATATTCATATTTAGCGAAGTTGAAGCCAAGAGTACTTGACCCAAAAAAATCCAAAAAAAAAATACTTTTTGAAAAAATAAATCTCTATTTCTAAAATATTTTTAAATGATGTGGCCATCTTCCCCCTTTTTTAACAAAAAAAAAAGAATGGCAATGCAGTATTTACTCTAGTTGTCCCATATTATTTAGGGGTTGAAGTGTGGGCTCACTAGGTTCACTACTCCTAATTTAGTGTAAAAACCTCCAGGACTGTCAAAATCTCTACTATTGTAAAGAGCATTAATTTTAAAAACCGTGACCAATCTCCCTACTTTTCATGCTCAAAAAATGTGGACATGTGAGACCAAGATCACTTGACAAACACTTAAAGAGAAAAACACACCACAGCTGCTGAGCGGCACCTGCTAGCCACCACGGTTCATTGAAGAATCTTGAGAAAATCATGGGAAGTTACAGTACATTCCTCAAGCATATTTCAACTTTATGCTGTATGTAGATTATAGAGCAACATATTTGGCTTTGTATATTTCTTTTGGTGAGGAGCACGCCATACCATTTGTCTTGCTTTCCACATCAATTTGGGCAGCTTATAAATAAATCCTAAAAAGCATTTTTGATTTGTAGGATGTATCCTTTAAAATATAAAAAAGAAAATTTTTAGACAATTATGGTGCCTACTAAAAATGCTTTTTTTTGTAAAAAAAAAAAAGTAGTCAACTAGAGAAACATGAAATTTCATTATCTCATAAGTGCTTGTAGTTAGGGATGGTAATGGGTTGGCTTCAAATGGGTTAAATGGATTGAACTTAGAATGGGTTGGTTTCGGATGAGTTGAAATGGATTTGAGAAACAAAATTGGGGATTGGGTTGACTTCAAAACATGGTAGGATTGGATTGGATGGAAAAATTTGGGTTGATTTTGGATTAGATTCCGCACAACAATTTGAGTTTATATTTTTTTTCTCTCCACCTCCTAGATATTTAAATTTTTTTTTTTAGTGGGTGGACCACATTTGAGAAATGGATTATGCCCATATTGAGGGAAAGGGTTGGGCTTGGATTGGGTTGAATATAGTAAGTAGGTCGGATTGGATTGTGTTTTATACTTTTATACGATGAGTTATGGATTGGACAAAGGTTGGGTTATAATTTTTATTAAAAAGATTGGATTGGACTTGGATTGGATTATCACATTACCACCTCATTAATTCCACATATCAATAAGTTCTACCCCTCCATTTCCAAATTCATATCGTTTGTCTTCTAGTTTTATTTCTAGATACATATCATTCTCCTATTTCAAAACAAATTGATACATCACTTTCCTTATATACTCAAAATGTGACATGGAGAGTTAGGAGGACACTAATAAAATGTATTAAATAAGCTTATTATGGTCTTTTCTTCTTTTGTGCTAAATGGTAAAACGATATGTATTTAGGAACGGAGAGAGTATACACTTTTGTGCGGTAAGCCTAACATATATAAGTATACAACATTTTGTACCACCTAACATCCCCTTTGCATGTTCCCATTTTGGTGTGTCCATATGTATTCCCAACTCTATGACACGTGGGTCAGCCGGTGCAAATCACAAAGACCCACATGTCAGAGATGCCATAGATAGAGAAAAGCGGATTGACGCGCATGCATGGAACAGCCAAACCTTATCGCATTTGATCTAGTGTGGTATACAAAATAGGCTAATCCTAGGTTGCAAAAAATTCTACTCCCTCCGTGAAGAACATTCTTTTAGCTCATACACAGTTTTTAAGAACATTGTTTTAGCTCCTGCAGTAAGATGATACCTATACTTAATAATTGTAATTAATATGATTGATGTGTTCTTTGTATTTTGTACGTAAGCAATTAAGTAATGATTATGGAGATATTTTTAAAAGATGAGATCACATTTTACCTCAAAATACAAAAAACATTCTTTTTGTTTACAAATTTTGCTCACTAAGATGAATGTTTTTACTTCTTTTAAAAACTGAGGGAGTAACTACTTGCGGATTCAAATCCCACCCAACAAAATGGAGAGCGAGTTACCTATTCCCACTCTGTGTGTTAGTTTGTGTTCTGGTATTTGCGAGATCACGGACTCCAAAGAGTCATAAAAAAAGAACCACGAAAGACACAGAAAGGAATAAAAAGGAAAAAAAAAAGACAAAAAGAAATACAAAGGGACATCCCACCTAGCACAGCGATCCTACAACGCCAAAAAGTTTGAATCTTTCGAACACGATTCCCATCCAGATCCCCGCAAAAAAGATAAACACGCACTCCTAATTCCCAGAACACCAACCAAATCAAATTTCCTCATCGATGCAACCGACCAACGTAAAGCTCCAAATCCACGACACAAGCAAAAGAAGAGATCATCGAACCGGTAGGTGACGAGGGCGGGGAGCGGGCAGCCCCGGAGGAGAGGCGGGAGGTGGTCGCGCGGGCGGAAGCCCTCGATGAAGTCGAGGCGGATCTCGACGAGGTCGCCGCCGGCGGCCGCCGCCGCGGCGGCGTCCACCAGCATCTCCTCCACCGTCCGCCCCACCAGCGGCACGCACAGCAGCGTCATCTCCCACAGGCTTCTATTTCCGACTCCGGCTTGTCTCGTGAGGTGGATGCGGGCAATGGCGGCGGCGTGAGGGCTTTGGCGAATTGGGGTTTTGGTGGAGAAGACAAGTACGGAGGGGTTGGTGGGTGGCGAAGGTGGTGGGGTGCGGGAGTTGGTGGGTTGGTTTGGTGGGAGGAAAAAAAGTTGAAATTTGCCGGCAGGCTGAGTCGGGGTGTTGCTCGTGTCGGCTCGGGAAAGGAAGTTTGAGCTAACTTTTCGACTCGTTTTTAAGTTTGAGGGATTACGGTCAACGTCATCCGAGAAAATAAAATTTTGACAAATACCATATTTGTTGCATTATTGGTCTCATGTTATTGAAATCCACAAAATTTTCCAAAAATACCACTCTGACAAAATCAAAACAGTTGATCTTTGTCAAAATGACATTTTAACCCTTTATAAAATATAAAATTTTCATGCAAATATCATTATTTATATTTGTTCTTCTAAACATTTGCTCAAACATGCAGTGGGGAGAGAAGCTACAAACACCATGCGGCCTGTGGCCAGGTGGTGGCAACAGTGAGTATAGGCTTGGGTGTAGGAGAGTGTGAGTGATATTTATATTCATATGATTCCTATTTTTAGGGATTTTAGTACCGATTGTAATAATCCACTATGTGGGACATCCTTATGGCAAATACTGCCATCAAACATCACTTTCACTTGTTAGTTGCTTCTATCAATAGAATTTGGATCTCAATACATCATGCAACATCTCACAGGATCTCGAACTTTTTTTACGAATAACCCAACAAAAAAATAATTTCAAAAATAACCCAAAACTTTTTAAATTACAGAAATGGCGTTCAGTCGCGAGCTGGCGTTCGCGACTGATCTTCAGTCACGATCCTGGCCCGCGACTAATCTTCAATCGCGACTTGCGACTGAAGACATGGCACGGCCCATATGCACCGCTGGCCTAAGACCCGACCATGTCGGCTTTCAGTCATGATTCGAGCTTGCGACTGAAACCTACAATGTTTCGATCGTGAGATGGGATCGCAACTGAATCCTAGAGTTTCACCTGATCCGAAAGCTAGAGTTTGGGTGCGTTAGGGTCTGAAATGCACACAGACTGAAAGCTTGGGTTTCACCTAATCCGAAAGTTCAAATTCGTAAAATATTTTATAAGATTATTTAGTAAAACACAGAGAAAGCTTCACAGAGCTATATACTAATTTTCATATCGCCTCACAACTATCCAATCCTAGAGTTTGGGTGTGTTTTTCTTCTTTAAAGCGTCAATCTTGCGAAGTGCCAACAAATCAACTTGTGAGGATCAGCCTCCTAATGAGCTAGGGTTTCAGTTGCGACCCCGACTCGCGACTGAAAGTTAGGGTTTCGGTTTCCAGAGAATAAAGGCTAGGGTTTCGATTTTCAATACAGTCTTGATGTTGTAGATAAAATAGAAAGTTACACGCATTAGTGACAGTTGCAAAAACAATTGGAACCAGGTCTACAGCAGCAAAAGGTGATCAAACTATGGTGCACCACTTGATCCGAGTAGAGAGTGTCAAGCTCACCTAAAAGATTATTTACAATGTTCCTATCTACCTCATTCCAGACCAGGTCGAGCCGCGACATATAATTGCATCTATTCCTCTCCTCTTCGTGACCACAAAGTAAGTAGTTTCACGGGCAAGGTCGTAAGCCCAAGACATACTGACTATAATATCACCTTGACATCTGCATATAAAGTCATTTGTGTCGGAGGCATCATCGGGCCAGTTGAACTCCTTTACAGGACGCGTTGTTGGGTACGTGTCTCCATGACAAGAGTAATAACAAGGACGTCTGCAACAACACATGTGTTGAACATCGTGCATGTTGATCGATGAGCTACTCATGGAGTCTCTTCTTTCTACAAAGAAGATAGAGTATCCTACGTGCAGTCTTTGCGCTCCACTCGGGGTCGAGCTAAAGCAGGAAAGTGCACTTAAGAGCATCTTCCCTCAGACACTCTAAAAATCTTCTCCCGTAGTCACCCTGAATAGAGGATGTAGTAGTCTTCAGCAACAAACCACAGCTGCAACAGTATGGCTCTGAACTTTGTCCTTCATCCTATAAACGGAAGAGAATAACCCAGAAAGTAATACATAAAAAGCCGCTTCATTTGTGAGAGTTGATTATGTGCTTACCTTGGTTCGCCTTCTTCTCCGGCCATGGCTATTGTCGCCCGCCATGTTTGGATAAGCGTGTGAGGGAAATGTGAGTTGTGTGTTTGAGCTCAATAACCTAATTTATAGTAGTGCAATTCATGAAGAGTTTAATCGTTGATTGGACGTATCTGTAGGAAAGCTGAAAAGTGGAAAAGATGAAAGCTACAAAAGCTGAAAAGTAGAAATGACTAATTGTAGAAAAGCTGAAAAGTAAAAAAGATGAAAGGCAGAACCGTACAAAAGTAGAAAAATTAAAAAGTAGAAAAGATGTATCATATAAAAGTTGGAAAGCTGACAAAAACCTACATAAAAGTCTAAAATCTGATAAAGCCCTACACAAAAACTACTGCCCCCTCCCCCTCTTTGGCCAGCCCTGGTACTCCGACGGTGTGTAGCGAAAGGGAGGCTGATGATCCCTAACACACAGTCTCCTCACCGGTGGTGTCTGTAACGTCCCAGATTTTTCTATTCTTTTAAAATGTCAATCACTGCATCTCTTATTGAATCCCTCGGATATTTCGACCACACCTCAGATCAATCCTAGAAAAATCCTTCAAATATCTGATTAAAATTCTCTAAATTTCTCTAGATTAAATTTCAACTCAAAATCCCACTCTTTTCAAGTCCAGTATTCGACCTATTAGATTGCTCCTATTCAAATTGTCTTAAACCAGTAATTCTATTCGAAATAATCAAGTTTTGGTCGATGGTCGAGCTGTGTGATCAAGACTGGCTCACTGGTCGAAAGAAAGTCACTAGTCGAACTGAGTACTGGTCGAATTAGAGAGAAAACAAATGGATCCCATTGTCTCAGTTCGAGTGCTCGTGTGAAATCCTTCTCTTTCTAGCTTCAAGTGTTTGATCTAGTTTTTCTAGCGTTTAGTCAAATAGGCAATACACCAATCTACAAATCAGCCATGTTTTGGTGTTTTGATCCAAATGAAGCCCAATCAGGAAGCCCCCAAAACAGCAAACACCATTTCTAACCATGCATGTTGGCTGTGAGAGAGAGAAAGGACTAGCAAAAAGGAAAGAGTGTTGAACTCTCTCCTGTCACACCACCATGTGAGCGCCCAACCAACAACGAGATGAATCCCCTCAAGAGCAAGAAAAATCTCTGCTCCTGACATTGCTTGATCCTTTTTGTCTCACTCCCTTGTCCAGCATCTACTAGCAGCCTATAAGAACCCCTTATACTGGCTTTCTTCTTCCTCGTTCTTGCTTGCTCATTCTTCGTTCTTGCTTAAGTCCTGAGAAGGTATGAAACTTGGTAGATTTCGCTTATGTGTTCATTTTTCTTGATCAATCCTAAGACAAATCATTCATATATCCATCCTTCATCTGTTCTTGTACAGAAATCTCACGTAAAACCTCCAAGGACCACTGTTTTTCCAAGTCTTCTTCTTCGACAACGATGAGTATCACTCTGTTTTCAATTCTTGAGCAGTTTCCCTTTAAACTTCAAATCCGTGCTCGTTACTGCACCATTTTCTCTGATTCTTGTTGCTGTGTGTTTGCAACTCTCTTAGCTTCATTTTGGACATCTTTAATCGGTATTTTGATCTATAGAACTCCGGCAATCGGCGAAACAGTTCAGGCCAGGCACTTTTCTATTTTTGCAAAATCGGATCCCTTAGACGGCCTCAAAACTATTCTAACCTGCTGAAAGAATTATAGATCAGCTCATTTTCTACAACTTTTCTACTGTTGACTTTATGAGATAATCACTGTATCAGCCCGATTTTTGTGTTTTCCGAATCTCTGTCATTTCATTCAAGAGTCTAACGAATAGGAGGTTAAGCCAATCCTCGATTAATCCCCTGTTTGTGCTCGATCTCACCAAATTCAGTCCTTTAGAGCCAATTTCGACCAACCCAGGCCCAAGCTGAGCCAAACCAGACACTTTTAGCCAAGCCTAGACTGTTTTCTCCCTCCCAGAAACATATCCAACCAAATTACCTCGCATGCATGCATATTTATACTTTACATATGATTTTCCATGGTAAGTAATTTCTATATGCTTATGTGCTTTATTATTATTTGTGTGCGAGAGTAGAACTAGGAGTGGAAGGAGCAGAAGAAGTGTTTGAAGACCCCTTAGAGCAATTAGACTCCGCTTTGCAAGACAAGTCTCTTTCTCATTAATCATATCTCTCCCAGTATTTTAAGTAAATTAGGTTATTTATTGTTTTAAGTATATGCATGCTTTATTTTCCAAATGCTATGTTGGATAAATATGAGTAGATATGACCTAACTCCTTTGAAGGCCATTCATGTTCATATATCCTATGCGCTCATTTGTCGCCCTAGGATGTTGTGCTTAAGTTATGCTTATGCTTGAATATATGTGCTAAATGCTAAATGGTCATCTATGTGAAAAGTGTGTTTAAAATCTTGTTTGTAAAAGTGTAAGTTAGAATTGATAGAGGATGGTTTGTGTGGTTGGTGCTGTGTGCACAATGGGAATGTGGTTCGCTCCTCACTAACGGTTCATGAGGACGAGACCCTTGTGTTGTACTTCCAAGCGGCATGAAAAACGTACTAACCATTTGCCCGGTATGGGACGGGCACGACAAATTAGTTCTCTTGGTATTAGTTTTTCCCTGCAATGGTTGTCGGTCCGGTTTCTCGAGGAAAACTGGTGGGTCACAGAAGGCCGTGAGTTGTGAGAGTGAGTAAGTGAATCAGGAGTTTGGAAGGAAGGCACCCTAGGCCTGGATTCTGAGTCGTGCGTGACTGGATTGTTAGACTATGAGTCTCGTGAAACCATAGACCAAGGCTAGGTAGATTTGGCTGTGGGGTGCGCTCCACAACAGTAATATGGACTGAATCGTCTATTTACCAGGCAGGGAATTGTAAATGCTAGGATTACAAACTATCATGTGATATCAGCCTTGTCACATGCGTAAAAGTCGCATAAAGAGGTACCGACATAAAAGCTGGGTGATCAAGTAGATTAAAGTGGTACACCTTTGCAAAGTTACAAAAAAATATCGGATACTCTGAGCTCCCAGGTTTTGGAGTCTGTGCAAGGTGGATTTTGTCCACGTCGATGCAGCACAAGTAGGATTTGGAAGATTTTCGTAATATTGGTTAAAAGTGATGACTCATGGAAGATCGCCACGCATAACATTTTCTAAAACCTAGTTTAGGATTTTAAAAGTCTCGCTTTTGAAATTAAAACCTTTCCTTATAACATTAGATTGAAAATCTATTCTATTCTTACCTATAAACCAAAGAGCTTGTTTCTTGGAATTCCCCATCATTTATATACCTGCATTCATTAATTGAGACTTATTGAGCACCGTAAGGACAACGTGCTCACCCTTGTTTTTGCACATAAAATTTAGAGGAAGGACTTGTTGGTCCCGACTTCTATGGCTTCAAACCCATTGAAGAAGAAGGAATCGTCCCTGATGGTCCATCCTACTAGAAGGTCATTCGCTTAGTGGAGCCCGATGTGGTGGGAGCCCATATTGTGCCGCTGCTATTAAAGATGATGAAGACTTTGATGGCTGTCATAGTTGTTTTTGTTTATCTCTCTGTGTGTTTTGTTCTTTTGTGTCGACCTTTGTGTCGATGAAAATTCTTAATTTGTATCAACTCTAAATTGCGCCATTCTTGACGCTATGGTATTGTAATATTGGTCCTTGTAACCTTGTGCTCGTTTTATTTACCTGTATTGTATTGTTGTGAGCTTGTGATGTATCATTCTGTGTGCAACCTAACCTAGGCAGTGGCCGTTAGATTCCTCAAATGTGGGTCCCCACAGACATGGTATCAGGGTAAAGGCTCGACTGTAGGTTGTGACCCTTAGATAGATCTTGGCGTCCCTAGAAATAGAAAAATCGCTAGTTAGTTTGACTAAGTTTAGTTGCAAAAATCTAATTTGGCTAAGAAAAGTATATTGTGTAAGTTATTCTTTTTGATTATTTGAAAAAGTTTTAAATCTCATTTTAAATTTTAGGTGCTTTTGTGTTCTATCTCCTTAGATGGCTTTCAGCAAGAGGTTCATTTATGGTGATGAGCTTGGTTCGTGGGCACTGCTCCTTTGGATGATGCTTCAGTTCCTTGGTGCACCAGATAACCAAAGGCCTGTTTATTGTGTTTGATAGGATGAGGTTGATGGACGACCATATGGCTACCGTGCTTCAGTACTAGTTTATGACATCTCCGAGCATGGGAAGGGTTATGTGAGGCATGAGGCCCGCAGAGCAGAGGAGGAGGATGCCATTCTAGATGCTTTCCGTCGTGCCGTAGGTACCATTCGACAGATATATAACGATTACCTCTTGGATTCCCCCTTTCGCTTTGTGCCATACCAGGTTCCTAGGTCGGAGCGCCAAGTTGTTCTTCCATCCAACGACCGGGTAGATGCCATAGACTTGAGATATTGGTCACGCCTTGGAGACCGGCTACACCCGCTTGCTTTGTGAGCATGAGCGTGCTCGTGATGACCGTAATTATCTCGAGGGCATGCTTGCAAAGACTCGTGCCAATCTTCAAGAGAAGGAAAAGCGAATTCAGGAGATAGTTGGACTAAGTGGAGAGCGAGATCTCGATACTTCTGATCATGAGCTTCCAGAATCTGCTATCAAGAGAAGCCACCCAAGACTGAGGATCACCGCCCACAAGAGCGTGGGAAAGCTAAAGGACTACCTTGGTAATTTCACACCTTCGTCGCGTGGTATTGTCATCAATTATCGTGCACCTGAGTTGCCCAACATTGAGGAGAAGAAGGAGGTCCCTGCCGGCAAGGGAAAGGAGATCACTGAGAGCGGCAATGACACCTCATCTGATGATGATGATGACTTGGAGCTGGACCCGATGGAAGCGGATGATGACCAGGAGGAGGATCCCGAGGAGATAGAGCCTTGTGGTTCTTCTAATGATGATGAGTGATTCCAGACTTCTCATTGGTCTGACCTTTTGTGCCTGACCCCAGCAGAAGATAGATCTTCCTTTTGTGTAGTAGTTGTTCTAAATTGTGGTTGATGTGAATTGTTATGTTGGTTGTTAGGTGAGACTTATAAGCCCGATGAGGCAGAAACTTTGTGCTCCACAAAAGTTAATTTATGAAAAGGCATTTTGTATGATCATATTCTGTCTCTTGGATTAATATTAGTATCCTATTTATATCCCAATCTGTGATTCTTTTTCGAATCAACATCTATATCCTTGATCTGCTGTTTGAACAGGATGGTTAACACACGCGGAAGACCTCAAGAAGGAGAGCCTGAAGGAAACACCAGTAACATGAGAGCCACACCAGGGATCAGAATCCGTTTAGATTCAAATCTGCCAGGATCACCTTCTACTATGCCATAAGGAGGCAACCTTAGTGACATACTAATGTGGATGGAACAGAGTATACAGGAAGCTATGGCCATGCAGAATCAAATCTTGGAGAAGCTAATGCAATGTCTGCCAGATGGACAAACTGAAGGGTCAGCTATCGGTGCAAGATTGGCTAATTTCTAGAAGACACGTCCCCCGACCTTTTCAAGTACTGAAGATCCCATTGTAGCTGATGATTGGTTACGGGATATGGAAAGGAAGCTAGACAGTTAGGTGTAATGATGAAGAGAAACTCTTCTATGGCCCACATCAACTTGCTGGACCTGCCGCTGCTTAGTGAGAAAACTATCAAGTTGTACATCCTAACCGAGAGGCGATAACATGGAATGAGTCCAAAGGGCGTTGTCTAGGAAAAACGCCGGGAATTTGTGAATCTGAAACAAGGCAATAAGTCTGTCAAGAAATACTTGCATGAGTTCATTTAGTTGGCGAGATATGCACCAAAAGACATTGCAACAGAAGAGAGGAAGATTGATAAATTCTGCGAAGGTCTCCAAAATTTTTTGCAGTATCAATTGTCATCTCACGAGTTCACAACTTCCATGTTATGGTCAAACGATTGATTAAGATGGAAGAAAAGAGAGGAGTGATAGACGAGGACCGAAAGAGGAAGGCCTTACCTGCTTCTTATCAAGGAAATGCCAACCGAGGGAAACCAATGCCAGCTTATCGACCAACCTTCAGACCACCATAAAACCCCCAGAGGCCTGCACCGACTACACCACGGCAATGCACCGGGTGTAAGGGAAATCACTTCTTCAAAGATTGTCATCAAAAGAATGTGGAGTGCTTCCATTGCGGAAGGAAAGGACATCATAGGGACACCTGTCCATTTCTGCATTTGCCGTATAGTGTCACCCGAGCCCAAGTAGCAAAACCTCTGACCCCAGCTCATAACTTTGCTAGAGGCGTTACACCACCTAGAGGAGGAAGGACCTAGACTAATAGAGGAAGGGGAGCACCTACCACGGGACGTGGTCGACTCAACTATGCGTCCGCCGTTGAAGCTGGAGAAGCGTCTGATGTCATGCTCAGTAGGATCATAATCCACTATGAACTTTCAGTTACATTGTTTGATCTTGGTGCTACACATTCTTTTCTGTCGAAATCATTTGCACTAAGAAATGAGTTACCCTTATCTGCACTAGAGTATCGTATCATAATTCAATCTCCTAGGGCTAGGATGCCTATTGAATCTATCTGTAGAGATATCGCCTTTAATATAGGCAATATAGGATTCCTAGCAAATTTGCTAGTTTTGGATCTTCAAGGGCTTGATGTTATCCTTGGAATGGACTGGCTAGCAAAGCATAAAGGCTAGATGAACTATGAGAAGAAGAAAATCACTCTGACAAACACTGAAGGAGAACAAGTTACATTCTATGCAGAAAGATCTCTAATGAATGATCAAGTGTGCAGTCTGGACAGCATGGAGAAGTATGAGTTTGAAAAAGTCCTAGTAGTGAATGAATACCCAGAAGTTTTTCCCGAAGAACTCCCCGGAATGCCACCAGACCGGGACATAGAGTTCACAATTGAGTTGAAACCAGGATCCGCTCCATACGCAAGGAAGCTTGCACGCATGACGAGCAAGGAGCAAGAGGAATTGAGGAAACAAGTGGAAGAGTTGGAGAGAAAAGGATTTATCTGAACAAGTTCTTCACCATGGGGAGCCCCTGTGCTCTTTGCTAAGAAGAAGGATGGCACTCTATGACTCTGTGTTGACTACCGAAGGTTGAATGATATGACAATCAAGAACAAGTACCCTCCACCAAGAATCGATGATGTCTTCGATCAGCTCAAAGGACCAAAAATATTTTTGAGAATCGACTTGAGGTCCAGGTATCATCAATTGAAGATTCGAGAAGAAGACATCCCTAAGACTGCATTTATAACAAGATATGGACTGCATGAATTTACTGTGGTGCCATTCGGTCTAACAAATGCACCGGCAGTGTTTATGAACTTGATGAACAAAGTCCTTATGGAATTTTTAAACAAGTTTATCATCATATTTGTGGATGACATTCTTATCTTCTCTGAGACTAAGGAAAAGCATGCTCAACACCTCAGAATGGTGCTAGAGAAGCTTGTAGATCATCAGTTGTATGCCAAGTTTGATAAGTGTGCCTTTTGGTTGAAAGAAATCTCTTTTCTAGGCTACATCATCTCTGGCAAGGGAATATCCATGGATCTGTCAAAAGTTCAAGCTTTCATGGAGTGGAAGCAACCTGAAGCAGTGACTAAAGTAAGAAGTTTCCTGGGGCTAGCCGGTTATTACCGAAGGTTTATGAAGGATTTTCTAAGATCACTAAGCCACTCACCAAACTACTGAAAAAGAATGCTCCATTCGAATGGATTGAGAATTGTGAAAAGAGTTTTAAAGAGTTAAAGAAGATATTGACAAATGCACCTATTCTCACATTGCCAGACAACAAGAAGGACTTTGAAGTCTATTGTGATGCATCGAAACAAGGCCTAGGATGTGTTCTTATGCAAGAAGGAAGAGTTGTGGCATATGCATCGAGATAGTTGCGGCCGCATGAAGAAAACTATCCAAATCATGATCTGGAATTAGCCGCTATTGTTCATGCATTGAAGATTTGGCGACACTATCTGTTGGGAAATAGATGCGAGATCTATACTAACCACAAGAGTTTGAAATATATCTTCACACAATTAGATTTGAATATGAGGCAACGAAGATGGTTAAAGCTAATCAAAGATTATGACCTTGGGATACACTACCACCCTGGCAAAGAAAATGTAGTAGCGGATGCTTTAAGCAAAAAATCCTACTGCAATCAAGTAAAGATCCTAGAAGTACCACCCCAATTACTTAAAGATTTTGAGAAGCTAAACTTGGAATTTGTTGAGCAAGGGACCATTGCCGCTTTGAAGGTAGATTGCAAGCTAAATAATCAAATTCAAAAGGCTCAAGAAACAGATTAGGATATTCAAAAACTAAAAGGAGACATAAAGCATAGAAGTTCAACCAATTTCCGAGAGGATGAGCAAAGAATCTTATGGTATCACAATCGAATTTGTGTCCCAGACGACAAAGAAATCAAGGACTTAATATTGCCTGAAACTCACTACAGCCCTTATTCTATCCACCTAGGTAGTACAAAGATGTATGAGGACCTAAAGGATCAATTTTGGTGGAATGGCTGAAGAAGGAAGTTGCTGAGTCGTAGCATCTTGTGATACCTGCCAGAGGGTGAAAGCAGAACATTAGAAACCTGCGGGACCACTACAACCTCTGCCAACCGCTGAATGGAAATGGGATGAAATTGGAATGGACTTTATAACTGGATTGCGAAGAACCCAAAAAGGTTATGATTCTATATGGGTTATAGTTGACAGATTGACGAAAGTAGCTCATTTTCTACCAATAAAGACTCAATACACGACCAATAAGATAGCAAAACTGTATCTCACCATAATTGTTGTCTTGCATGGAGTACCGAAAGCAATTGTTTCAGATAGAGGAGTGCAGTTCGTATCAAAATTTTGGGAAGAATTGCAAAAAGCCTTGGGTACAAAATTGAAATTTAGTAGCGCTTACCACCCTCAAACTGGAGGCCAAACAGAAAGAGTGAATCAAATTCTAGAAGACATGCTGAGAGCGTGTGCCTTAGACTACGAAATTTCTTGGGAACAATTCCTGCCATACGCAGAGTTTACTTACAACAACAGCTATCATGCAAGTCTGCAGATGGCACCTTTTGAAGCGCTCTATGGAAGGAAGTGCCACACACCATTGTATTGGACCGAGGTGGGACAAAGACAATTATTGGGACCACAACTCGTAGAAGATGCCAAAACTCATGTAAAAATTATACAGAAAAGATTGAAGTCAGCCCAGTCTCGACAAAAGAGCTACGCCGACAATAGAAGAAGAGAGTTGTCTTTTGAGGAAGGCGACTATGTGTACCTCAAAGTGACACCATACAAAGGAGTCCACCGATTTCAAATGAAAGGAAAATTAAGACCAAGATATGTTGGACCATATAAAATCTTGGAAAAACGAGGAGAAGTAGCTTACAAATTGGAGCTACCACCTGAACTAACATGAATTCATGATATTTTTCACATATCTCAATTGAGGAAATGTCTAAAGAAACCAGCGGAGCAACTATCTCCTATAGAATCTGAAGTTCAACCAGACTTGTCATATGAAGAGTACCTTGTTAAGATATTAGAGGCCAGAGAAAGGAAGTTGAAATCAAGAACCATCAAATTTAGTAGGGTTCAGTGGAACAATCACACAGAAGAAGAGTCAACAAGGGAAAAAGAAGAAGAGATGCGTCAGAACTTCCCCTATTTATTTCTGAACCAGTCAGAATCTCGAGGACAAGATTATTCTTAAGGACGGTAGGTTGTAACGCCCCAGATTTTGCTATTCTTTTAATATGTCAGTCAATGCATTTCTTATTGAATCCCTTGGATATCTCGACCACACCTCAGATTAATCCTAGAAAAATCCTCCAAATCTCTGATTAAAATTCTCTAAAATTCTCTAGATTAAATTCCAACTCAAAATCCCACTCTTTTCCAGCCCAGTTTTTGACCTGTTAGATTGCTATCGTTCAAATTAATTGTCTTAAACCAGTAATTTTGTTCGAAATAATCAAGTTTTGGTCGATGGTCGAGCTATGCAATCAAGACTGGCTCGCTGGTGGAAAGAAATTCATTGGTCGAACCGAGTATTGGTCGAATTGGAAAGAAAACAAATGGATCCCATTGTCTCAGTTCGAATGCTCGTGTGAAATCCTTGTCTCTTTCTAGCTTCAAGTGTTTGATTTAGTTTTTCTAGTGTTTAGTCAAATAGGCAGTACACCAATCCACAAATCAGCCATGTTTTGGTGTTTTGATCCAAATGAAGCCCAATCAGGAAGCCCCCAAAACAGCAAACACCATTTCTAACCAATGCATGTTGGCTGTGAGAGAGAGAAATGACCAGCAAAAAGGAAAGAGTGTTGAACTCTCTCCTGTCACACCACCGTGCGAGCGCCCAACCAACGACGAGATGAATCCCCTCAAGAGCAAGAAAAATCTCTGCTCCTGACATTGCTTGATCCTTTTTGTCTCACTCCCTTGTCCAGCATCTCCTAGAAGCCTGTAAGAACCCCTCCTACTGCCTTTCTTCTTCCTCGTTCTTGTTTGTTCATTCTTCATTCTTGCCTAAGTCCTGAGAAGGTATGAAACTTGATAGATTTCACTTATGTGTTCATTTTTCTTGATCAATCTTAAGAGAAATCATTCATATATCCATCCTTCATCTATTGTTGTACAGAAATCTCACTAAAAACCTCCATGGATCACTATTTTCCAAGTCTTCTTCTTCGACAATGGTGAGTATCACTCTGTTTTTAGTTCTTGAGCAGCTTTCCCTTTAAACTTCAAATTTGTGCTCGTTACTGCACCATTTTCTCTGATTCTTGTTGCTATGTGTTTGTGACTCTCTTAGCTTCGTTTTGGGCATCTTTAATCAGTACTTTGATCTGTAGAACTCCGACAATCAACGAAACAGTTTAGGCTAGCTGCTTTTCTATTTTTGCAAAATTGGATCCCTTAGACGGCCTCAAAACTGTGGAGAAAGGTACGGATTCACCTGATGCCCATCACTTAATGGAGGACTTGTTCACTATCAATATCCAGGTGAAGCACGAAGTGGTCGCAGCAATATTCGATCCTAGAAGTCAGAAGAATTTGGTTTCCGTTGGACTGGTTTGTCGACTTGGTTTGATGACGACCGCACACCCATGACGGTATCCTCTGGGTTGGTTTACATTCGACGTGAACCAGCAGATTACGAGTCAGTGTGTGTTGAAATTTACGATCTCTGCTCGTTATATCGATGAGGTCCAATGTGACATTGTTCTTATCAATATTTGTCAGGTGATCTTTGGGATATGATTGAGACACTCATTTCCATCGAAGAGCGCAAGAGTACGAGCTCACTAAAAACGGGGTTAAGTTCATTATCAGTAGAGATGCCCATGTCAATACTTCGAACGTGATCACTACAAATCAGGCCAAACAAATCATCAACGCATGTCATAAATATGTGCTTGTTATGATTCGACCAGTTGGTCAAAGTGTTAGTACTCAAGGAACATTATCATTGGTGCACCGAGAGGATTTTAGTCGTTTGTCAGGACTACTGGGAAAATACAGTGATATGTTCAAAAGTACTTAGGGTCGTCCACCGAAACGTCCAATCGAGCACGATATTCAACTCGTGTCAGATGCGACACTTCCCAATCTGAGTATGTATTGCAACTCAGTATTGGAGAACGAAGAGATCAAAAGACAATTTCAAAAGTGATCCATGAGTGGCCTTGACCGTGAACCGTAACTGAAGTGTGTAGTTTTGTGGGAGCATGCCAATACCTTCGAAAGTTCATATGACACTTCTCGATAGTACCTTCTCTGTTGCATGCACTAACCAGGATTGACCAGAAGTTTGAGTGGAGTAGAAAACATGAGGGCACATTCCTCTGGTTAAAGAAGAAGATCAGTGAAGCATCTATTTTGGATTTACCGAATCTCCAAAAACCATTCGAGCTAGAAACTGATGCCTCAGGTTATGTAATGGGCGCAGTGCTCATGTAAGAAGGTCAACCAGTAGCATATCACTCTGAGTTATTTCAGGGCGCTCAAAAGAACTATCTGACCTACGACAAGGAGGTATGCACTGCATCAGGCCGTAAAACATTGGCGGTGTTACCTTTTGGGTAAAGAGACTATTGGCCACACCGACCATCAGCCTTTGCAATATTTGCAAACTCAATCCAAGCTACAGCAAGCCCAACACATGAAGTGGATGTCGTATCTGTAGCAGTTCAACCTAATGATTAAATACAAGATGGGAGTACACAACAAATTGGCTGACATGTTGTCATGACCACCAGTTACTGCCCTCTGCTTATCGGTGTTCATGCAGATCAAGCCTTCATGCCACGAGGACTAGGTAACAATGCACATAGAGGACCTTGATTTTCGATCAGCACTGGCTGAGCTGAAAGCAGGTCGACCATATGAGTTTGTTCGTCAAGGAGTCTCCTGTATAAAGGCAATTTGCTTTGTATACCTCAAGGAGCACCTCGAATACAATGGCTACGGGAGGCGCATACATCGTAAGTTGTTGGTCACTTCGGGGTAACGAATACCTTGCAAAATCTTCATCGATATGTGTTTTGGCGGCGGATGCAGCAGGATGTGGCTAGTTTTGTTCGAGGCTGTGGTCTCTACAGCATCTCCAAATCGGCAAACCAAAAATTGGGTTTGTACACTCTTTTGCTAGTTCCATCATGATCATGGGAAAGTATATCCATGGATTTCTTGGGAGGATTGCCTAAGATCCGACGTGGCAACGACTATCTCTTTGTGGTCGTTGATCGGTTCTCCAAGATGATAGTTCTCATACCATTTAAGAAGACTATTATAGGAGAAGCAGCTCGGGTATTCTTTTAGCACATTGCCAAATTCTATTATGTCCAATCGTGATACCCGGTTCCTTAGTCACTTTTGACGATCACTGTGGCGATGATGGATATGAAGCTGAAGAGAAGTACCACGTTTCATTCTCAAAATAACAGTCAAACCGAGGTGGTAAATCGAACAATCATTAATCTCTTGAGGGCTTATAACTGTAAGCATCCGAAGACGTGGGATGAAAGTATACCGTACCTGCAGTTTGCTTTTAATCGAGCAGTGCATGGTTCAACTGGGAAAGTCTCTGATATTTATCAGATTTGCTTGATTTTTCTATTTATTTTCTCCCATGCTTGTGCACATATTAGTCATATGCCTCATCATATATCTAGATTATTCCAGATTTGTCGCCAAATCGATCAGATTACTTGTTTTGCAATTTTTATCGCAGGTTGGCGCAAATCGGATGGATTTTTGGTTACAGACGCGCTTCACCAACTTAACCTGACCTTCAGTCGATTCCAGATGGAAGCACGCGTTCCTACGGACGTGTAGGACACAACCGCGCTGAAATCGGAGTTTCCGGGGGCCCGGAATCCCAAAACCCTAGCCACCAGGCCCAATTTGTAATTCTCCAAAACTCCAAGGGCCTGATTGCAAATCTGCATTTCTTCTCCAAAAACTAGCCGCCAACCACCATTTTGCTTGGAGCTTGGTTTTTGCTTTGTTACCTTCTTCTTCTGCCTCCCTCCTCGCGATCCACACCTCCTACCACCAGGCCAGTGACGACCAGGCCGTACGCCGCCGGCGGAGCCACCTTAGTGCTTCCCTATTTTCCTCCCTTCTCTATCTCCCTCATCTTTCCTTCTGCAGCAAAGCATCCTTTCTTCTTCCTCCTCTTCTGCAATTGTTCTGTCCTCTTCTTCAATTTTTCTTTCTACCTCTTCTCCAGCAACTCCCCCAAATCCTCTACAACCCAAGCCGTCGCCTCCCACAACTTGCACCGCCCCCCACTCCACATCTGCGAGTCTGCCGCCGCAGCTGTGTGCCGTTCACGCCGCCCTCGCCGCAGATCTCCCGAGCCACAGTGTCCGGTGCCATGCCGCCGCCTCCACCGTTCGGTGCCGTGCGCCTCCACTCTCCCTCCGACGCTGATCTGCCACCATATGACACCGGATCTGCCGCCGATCTCCAGCGGCGCCCGACGCCGATCTGCCGCCACAAGCAACAGCCTCCTTCCCTGATCCGGCGCTGCCACCGCCGTGCTTCACCGAGCCGATGTCCTCTTCTTCATCCCGAGCTGCTACAGCTTCGACGACGACCACGTCTTCATCGTCCCCGGCCGTCTTCGTCACTACGTCGGCGACCTCATTGATCGGTGACTTCCTCGACTTCTCTGTAGTCTACAGCCACGAACTCTTCATCAACAGCTTCATCAACACACCTTCAGTGATTGATTTCTCCTCTCAGATCCCCTTCTCTTCTCCCCCTAAACTGTTTCCTGTGATGCTTGTATATAAACAGAGTTCAATTTTGGATGATCAGTTTAATGCTTGAGTAAATTCAGTTTAGTTGTGTGTTGATTGCTCTGAGTTGTAGTCCTTGGTGATTTCTTTGTTCATGTTTGTTTGTCTTCAATTAAGAACAATACTACAGAAGTGCATTCCACTAACCCTTATTTTCTAACGGTTGTAAGCAATCTAGGAAAAATCCGAAAGAATAGGACGACAGCGGCGGAAAACCATCATTTTACTATCGGTTATACACTAATCCAACGTTAGTGAAATGCAAATACTTTTTACTATCGGTTATTACTGTACAACCCGATATAATATATTAAATAGTACTATCGGTTTTCCATTTTTAACTGATAGTGAAATAACTGACTTTTTACTATCGGTTATTACTGTACCAACCGATATAATATATTACAATAGTACTATCGGTTTTTCGTTCGTAACAGATAGTAAAATTACTCACTTTATACTATCGGTTGGTACTGTATTAACTGATATAATATATTGAATAGTAGTATCGGTTTTTCTCGGGTAACTGATAGTGAAATTACTGACTTTTTACTATCAGTTATTACTGTACTAACCGATACAATATACTACATAGTACTATCGGTTCAACAACACAAACCGATAGTAAAATGACTTCATATACACTAATGGTTATGACAGTGGGGACCTTATTTTACTATCGGTTAGTGTTGTTGAACTGATAGTAAAATTGGACAACTTAATTAGGTCGACCCCTGCTCTGCGCTCTACATGTTGGAATCATTTCAGCCGCGCACAACTCCAAGCTAGAGTGATCTGGAGAAGCTAGCTGAGAGGTTGATCATATTTCCATCCCCCTCGGTATTGTCATCTTCTCATCACCTCTCTCTCTCTCGATCACTCTTTCACACTCTCCCTCTCTCTCTCTACTTGCAATTCATTAAACTAGATACATGTATCTCCAAGCTAGCTAGAAGGCTGGGTTGGCTAGCTAGCTATAGCTTGCTGAATTTAAGCAGCTAGCTAGCTGGCTCTTCCAATTAATGCATGCATCAAGTTAATTAGGGTTTCATATATACAAATCCATTTAATGTAATTAAACAGCTCATGCATGTACACACATATGGCCTAGCTAATTATGTTTCATTCATATATGCATGCCCTGAGTCATTAATTATTTATTTGAATTTGTCAATTTTGTGAAATAATTGTAGATGGACCGAGAATATTGGATGTATGGAATAAAACGTACTACTGTTGAGTATTTGGAGGGTGTGAATGGATTTATTAAATTTGCTGAGCAAGAGAAGGCGAAGAAGGGAGAGAAAGATATGCATTGTCCTTGTATAGATTGTATGAACTTAAAAAGGTTTGGCAACTCTGATCAGATTAGGAGTCATTTGATTCGTCGTGGTTTTAACGCACGCTATACCCGTTGGATATGGCATGGTGAAGATCTTGAGGAAACGAGCACTACCGCTACCACTCAGCAGCACCCGGAAGTGGATTGCAGTAATGATGATCATGATCAAAACATTGATAATGTTCATTCGGAAGTCCATGTAGATGACGACAATTTAGATGAAATGTTACGTGATGTAGAAGAGGACTACAGCGAAAACGATTTAGCTAAATTTCAGAAATTAATTGTTGATTCTGAGAAGCCTTTGTTCCCCGGATGTGAAACATTTACAAAGTTGTCTTCTGTGTTGAGATTATATAACTTGAAGGCAAGCAACGGTTGGAGCGATAAGAGTTTCACGGCGCTATTGGATCTGTTAGCGGACATGCTTCCAGAGGGAAATGAGTTGCCAAGATCGGTTTACCAGGCCAAAAAACTATTGTGTCCGTTGGGAATGGAAATCGAAAGAATACATGCATGCCCAAATGATTGTGTTCTGTACCGTAACGAGTACGAGGATTTGCATGTTTGTCCAAGATGCGGTGCATCGCGGTATAAGCATGGGGACAGAATTTATCACAATGGATGTGATGAGGTAAAGAAAGGGCCTCCGGCCAAAACTGTGTGGTATTTGCCTGTGATTCCCAAATTGAAACGGCTGTTTGCAAATCCGAAAGATGCGAAGTACTTGCGTTGGCATGTTGAAGGTCGGAAACAAGACGGAAAGCTAAGACATCCAGCTGATTCCATTCAATGGAGAAACATTAACAGAACATTCGGTGAGTTTGGCGGCGAAGTGAGGAATATAAGGTTTGGGCTGAGTACGGATGGTATGAATCCACACGGAAATATGAGCAGTCGACATAGCACTTGGCCGGTTCTTTTATGCATCTACAATCTTCCTCCTTGGTTATGTATGAAGCGGAAGTACATCATGATGTCATTACTAATTTCAGGACCCAGACAACCCGGGAATGATATTGACGTGTTTCTATCACCGTTAGTCGAGGACTTATAAAAATTGTGGAGCGAAGGGGTGCGGGTGTGGGATGCACATAAGCGAGAGAATTTCATGTTGCGGGCCATGATATTTTGTACCATAAATGATTTCCCGGCCTATGGAAATTTGTCGGGGTATAGTACGAAAGGAGTCAAGGCTTGTCCTATTTGCCTGGATGAAACTGAAAGCATGTGGTTATCGAACTGCAGAAAAACAGTGTACATGGGTCACCGCAGATTCCTTCCGATGCATCACGCCTACCGTAAGAAGAGGAAGTCATTCAATGGGAAGCCTGAGAAAGGATCAGCCCCAGTGTTTGTGACTGGTAAGGAGCTTTACTTGCGCGTGAAGGACATCAAAGTTGAGTTCGGTAAATGTTCTAAACCTCCAGGAAAAAATGTTTGGAAGAAGAGATCGATTCTTTGGGATCTGCCATATTGGGAGCACTTACAAGTTCGACATTGCATTGATGTCATGCACGTAGAGAAAAATGTTTGTGACAGTTTGATTGGTTTGTTGTTGAACATTCCAGGAAAGACGAAAGATGGCATCAACGTTCGCCGTGACATGCTCGACATGGGCATAAGGACTGAGCTTGCACCGTTGGAGAAGGGAAAGCGGACATACCTCCCCCCGGCCTGCTATACTTTGTCAAAAAGAGAAAAAACAGAACTCTGTCAGTGCCTACATGGTGTCAAAGTTCCATGCGGGTATTCTGCGAACTTGAAAAAACTTGTGTCCATGAAAGACTTGAAACTGGTTGGTATGAAGTCCCATGATTGTCATGTACTGATGTCACAAATGCTTCCCATTGCTATCAGAGGCATTCTCCCAGTCAAAGTCAGAGAGACAATTACAAAGCTATGTTATTTCTTCAACACAATATCTGGCAAGGTACGTAAGCGTGTACTCCTAGCAAGTTAATTAGCTCCATTCGTGGAGCTTGTCAGATTTTTTGGATCTGAATATTTGCTGCAACTGTGTCCTTGCAGGTAATTGATATGGATGGACTGGACGATTTGCAACGCGATGTGACTACCACTCTTTGTCAGCTGGAGATGCATTTCCCTCCATCCTTTTTTGATGTTATGGTCCATCTAATTGTTCACCTTGTCAGAGAAATTAAGTTTTGTGGACCCGTGTTCCTACGCTACATGTATCCATTTGAGAGATTTATGGGTATCTTGAAGGGATATGTAAGGAATCGATATCGGCCTGAGGGCAGTATTATTGAAGGTTATGCCGCCGAGGAGGTGATCGAATTTTGCACCAACTATATGGCCGGGGTTGACCCAATTGGCGTTCCTACGTCTCGGCATGAGGGCAGGTTTCAGGGCATTGGAACGATTGGATTTAAAGCAGTCGTCCCCTCTAGTGATCTGTATGCAAAAGCCCATTTTTGGGTCTTACAGCACATGACGGGGGTGGAGCCATACATACACGAGCACAAGGAAATGTTACGGAAACAGAATCCCTCGAAGCCAGAGATTTGGGTCACCAGAGAACATAATAGGAAGTTTGCTGGGTGGATCGAAAATAGAGTCCTGCAAGCTTCTGAGGGCGATGTAGATGAAGATGTTACATGGTTGGCCAGAGGGCCTAGATTTACTGTAGGGACTTGGCAGGGGTATGACATCAACGGCTATTCATTTTACACAAAAACTCAGGACGAGAAGAGTGCTATGCAATGTAGTGGAGTGACACTACTTGCTATTTCGGAGGATGCCAGGGCAGTAAGAGCACTCGACTCATATTACGGTGTTATTGAGGAAATATGGGAGCTCGATTATGTATTACTTAAGATTCCTCTGTTTCGATGCCAATGGGTCGAAATCCCTCGAGGTGTTAAAGTCGACAATTATGGGTTTACTCTAGTCGATCTCAGTAGAGTCGCACACAAAGATGATCCATTTATACTTGCTGAGCAAGCCACACAGGTGTTCTACATCGTTGACCCGACCAACCCAAAGTTGCACGTTGTCCTTCACAGTAAGAGACGTATTGTTGGGGTTGAAGACGTTGTAGATGAAGAAGAGTACGATCAGTTCGATGAACTACCTCCATTTTTAGATGGAATCCTTCAATCTGTCCCTACCGAAGATATTGACGAAACAAGTTACCTGCGAGACGACCACGAAGAAGGATTATGGGTGGACAACCATTCTTGACTAATTTGCAATATGTAAGTGACGTATATTACTTGGATCGAAGAATGTTCAAATCAATTTTCAAAAATTCTTTGGGAAAACATACGTGATGCATTGAGAATCATTTCTGCAAATTTTCATTTCAATTGGAGTATATACTTGATTTGAGCAATAATTGATTCTTTTCACAAATATATATGAAAACTGCAAATTTTCATTCCATGATTGGTCTTTACTGTTATTTTATTTCAAAATTATTGCAAGCCATTTGCATGGGGTTTCAGGTGTCTTTACAAGTGCAAAATGATGTACTGAGACCCATCTGTATTTGTTCTCAGGAAATACCTTTAGATCAATTTAACAGTATTATACTATCGGTTTCAACCTCCAAACCGATATGAAATTAACATATACTATCGGTTTATTGTCATAACCGATAGTAAATACAATACAAAATGATGTACTGAGATCCTCTGTAATTCTTCTAAGGGAAATCCTTTAGGGTCAATTGCATTGTATTTTACTATCGGTTATAACTGTGAAACCGATATGAAATTAAACTATACTATTGGTTTATCGTTCACAACCGATAGTGATTTACACTGTGTTATGATCCCCTGTTCTTAGTTTACTATCGGTTTACTGTTCACAACCGATAGTGATTTACACTGTGTTATGATCCCCTGTACTTAGTTTACTATCGGTTTACTGTTCACAACCGATATTGATTTACACTGTGTTACGAAAACCCTAACTTACATGTTTTTACTATCGGTTTTGTGGTGATGAACCGATAGTAAATATTCATTTATTAGGTTATAACCTGCACGATTTTCCCTCCAGTGCAACTGATCACATTCCAAATCGAAAAATACTCGCGCGGAAAACCCTAGAATCGCCGACGTTCGCTTCTTCGCTCCTCTGCGCCACTGGTTCTCCACCGCCTCCGGCATTGCATTGCGCCACCGCCTCCGGCCACTCCACGATCCACTGTAAGTGTTCTTGACCAAATCGCTCGCGTGTATTGCTTAATTTTGTATGCAATGGTTCATATCCCGTTCCATGGATTACAAATAGAAACCTAGAGTAAAATTCATGAACTACAAACTTGATAGCTATGAGAATGACAGAATTGATGAAAATCATAGCAATTTGTCATACAGTGTAGTTCACTATCGGTTTCTTAATCAGAACCGATAGTAAATACCATAAACTGATTTTTCTGTTAATTATATCCCATTTCTAATTTTCATCTGAAAATTTTGGTTCATTTATATTTTAACATACCTTATGTTCCTGCTGAGCAATTACTTTATGTTCCTGCTGAGCAATTTTGGAAATTTTTCCTAATGCTGACTTGATTACTATCGGTTTGACTTGGAAAGCCGATAGTAAATAGTAGTGCCATCATAGTTTGCACAGCTAATATGAATTTTCTGTGAATTACTTCCCATTTTCTAATTTTCATCTCAAATTTAGGTTCATTTATTTTTTAACATACCTTATGTTCCTGCTGAGCAATTACTTTATGTTCCTGCTGAGCAATTTTTGAAATTTTTCCTAATGCTGACTTGTTTACTATCGGTTTGACTTGGAAAACCGATAGTAAATAGTAGTGCCATCATAGTTTGCAGAGCTAATATGAATTTTCTGTGAATGACTTCCCATTTTCTAATTTTCATCTCAAATTTAGGTTCATTTATTTTTTAACATACCTTATGTTCCTGCTGAGCAATTACTTTATGTTCCTGCTGAGCAATTTTTGAAATTTTTCCTAATGCTGACTTGATTACTATCGGTTTGACTTGGAAAACCGATAGTAAATAGTAGTGCCATCATAGTTTGCACAGCTAATATGAATTTTCTGTGAATGACTTCCCATTTTCTAATTTTCATCTCAAATTTAGGTTCATTTATTTTTTTAACATACCTTATGTTCCTGCTGAGCAATTACTTTATGTTCCTGCTGAGCAATTTTTGAAATTTTTCCTAATGCTGACTTGATTACTATCGGTTTGACTTGGAAAACCGATAGTAAATAGTAGTGCCATCATAGTTTGCACAGCTAATATGAATTTTCTGTGAATTACTTCCCATTTTCTAATTTTCATCTCAAATTTAGGTTCATTTATTTTTTAACATACCTTATGTTCCTGCTGAGCAATTACTTTATGTTCCTGCTGAGCAATTTTTGAAATTTTTCCTAATGCTGACTTGTTTACTATCGGTTTGACTTGGAAAACCGATAGTAAATAGTAGTGCCATCATAGTTTGCAGAGCTAATATGAATTTTCTGTGAATGACTTCCCATTTTCTAATTTTCATCTCAAATTTAGGTTCATTTATTTTTTAACATACCTTATGTTCCTGCTGAGCAATTACTTTATGTTCCTGCTGAGCAATTTTTGAAATTTTTCCTAATGCTGACTTGATTACTATCGGTTTGACTTGGAAAACCGATAGTAAATAGTAGTGCCATCATAGTTTGCACAGCTAATATGAATTTTCTGTGAATTACTTCCCATTTTCTAATTTTCATCTCAAATTTAGGTTCATTTAAATTTTAACAGACTTTATTTTCCAGCAGAGAGATTAGCATAGTTTGCACTGCTAATGTTTTAAATTTTCCTGAATATAGACCTTAGTACTATCGGTTTTCCTTTTAAAACCGATAGGAAATATAGTATTTGTTAGTTTGCACTGCTCATCTGAATATTCTGTGAATTACTTTGTCATGTACCTTTCTTCATATCAATTGGATGGTTTGTTTATGGTATTTTAGGTAAAGCCATGTCGGCATCTTCCTCGGCTGATACTAGTGATTCGGCGAGGGCGAACGTAGATGGCGCTGCCTCGTCCCAGCGCAAGAGGAAGGCGCGAGGCGCGACGATGTTGGGTCGTTTGGCCAAACGCGCGGATCTTTCCTGTGAGTTCAACCAGTTCGGGAGACCGATCGGGAAGAACGCCGGGCACTATGCTGCCTATGTTGGCTTGTTGGCGAAGGAAAGGGTGAAGATCACCGTCCAGAGCTGGAAGGACGTCAAGGCCGACGAGAGGGATAGGCTGTGGGCGGAAGTGAAGGTAAAATTAATTAAAATCACTGAACTCTTGAGTAATCACATTCCCTTGGTTTATCCTAGAGATTAGGTAAGTCCTACTTATATGCACCATTTGAAACAGGCCAAGTGGAACATCCCGGACGATGGTCCCAAGATAGCTTGCTTGAAGGACATGAACAACACGTGGAAAACCTTCAAGAGCGTCCTCGTCAGTACCTTCCTCGCTAAAGGCGAATCTCCATGCGAGAAGTACCCCTTCATAACGGAGGAGGTATGGGAGCAATTCGCCCAACAGAAGGGGACTCCTGAGTTCAAGGTATGAATGGTTCCTTTGCTTGGTTACACCATTGTATGCAGTAAGCAGTGGTGCATTAATTTTCTTGTTTCTGGTACGAAGGCCCTCAGCGAGAAGAACAGGGCAATCCAGAGGAGGAACGACCACCCACACCGGCTCGGTTCTCGCGGCTATGCGGGGAAGGAGGAGCAGTGGAAGAAGGCTGAAGACGACGCGTCGCATTTCGTCGACTCCCCTGACCTACCACTCTCCGAGATCCGCGATCAGCGATGCAAGCGCTGGTGGCTGGCCAGAGGGACCGTGTCGGCCACGGGGACTGTGGCGTTCCCAAACCCCAGGGACGTCGAGGTCGTGCAGCGACTCGTAAGTTGGCTAACTATGATCACTAGTGTGCGCACAACTTTGTATATATTTCTTCCTCACAATGGAGAGCTTTCAATGTAACAGATCTCTTGCTCGAAGGAGGCGACCGAGGAATTGTTCAGTCCCCATAGGGAGAACGACATCCTTACCCGGGCTCTAGGGAACAAGGAGCATCCAGGGCGGACGCGAACCGTGGGGGCTGTGGTGCCATGGAAGGAGGGCTTCTCGGACCCCGGGCAAAAGGCGAAGAAGCCTGGCAGCTGGAAGGAAAGGGAAGTGGAGCTATCTCAGAAGATACGGGCAGATGTGACTGCACAATTCGCGGACATGTTCGCTCAAATGAACGAGAAATATGAACACCTAAGCCGAGTTGTGCAGTCCAAGGGTTTAGATCCAGCTGCCGAGGTCGACGCTGCCAGGCCGAGTAGTGTTGGCTCGAAGGTTCACGTGGATCCGGTGGACCTGATCGAGGTATTGCAACTCTTGAGCTATATATGCAGTTCGGCTGATGCCACTCCCGTTACGTTAGAATTATTTCGCTAACCTGTTATAATTGTTGCAAATTGCAGAAGCCGGAGAGCTGTACCCTATTGATCAACATAGGCGACAAACCTGTTGCGGTTGCAAACGGGGTCGTATACCAGTCTTGGGAGGATGTCCGGATCCACTGCGTACCTCTGGAGCCTGGATTCGCAAAGGTACAGGTGGACATGGCCCTCCCGGGCTACAGCTCTTTTCCGTTGCCCGTCCCAACGGACGAAATGCGGACAATTGGCGAGGCATTGGGCTCGTACATACAGTGGCCCAAGAAGGGTGTTAGACTACAGGAGGTAAACCCTAGCCATTCTAGCTTACAACTCAGTTAATATACTTAATTTTCAAAATCTAATTTAAGCTTTTGTACTTAAAGTGGACGATGGATACCAGCACACTTCCTGAGGACACCAGCCCCGCCACAACGCATGAGCGAACTCCTTCGGCCCCCATGCCTCCTCCGACGGCCTCAAACCCTTCGCCATCAAATGAGGCCGACGGCACCACACCCCAACCTTCGAAGGTATACACTCGCTCCCCGCCCAAAGGCAAGGGCAAGGCCAAAGGCAAGGGCAAGGCCAAAGGCAAGGCCAAACAAAGCCAGCCGGGTACGTTCAAGAACGGGTCCCCACTCGTGTCGGAGTACCTTCTGCGCAATATGGATCAAATAACCAGAAGTCTCTACGAGTGGTACCTGACCCGGTCTAGGCGCCACATCAACTTCTTGGTTCACTTCAGGCCAGCCCATTTTCACCGTGAGCCCGGGAGCATATCGGTGGCCCACGAGGATTTGTTCGACCTCCTCAACTGGCGGGAGCTTGATATGTCCATCATACGGACTGGAGTCCTGTGAGTGTGCTGTTGTCTGAAGTTATCACAGTTCGTTTCATAAATCTAATCACTTTTTGTATGCACTACTTACTAATGTCTACTTTGCATCCAGGTGCATGTATAGGCTGGCGTCGATGAGGGCATGTGACAAGGTGGGTTTCCTCGACCCAGAGAAAATAAGCCTCACGATGCTAGAGCACGACCAAGCACATGCGGAGGAATACATATCAAGGGCACTACTAGCGCAGCAGGACCGAGAGTTCATCTTTGCGCCGTACCACCAAAGGTTAGTGCATTTCCTACTAATTTAACTCATTCTTGTATGTTACGCCTAACATATGTATGAAACGGTTCGCTTATATATGCAATGTAGGGGCCACTGGGTCCTCGCCGTCATTTGCCCATGGATGAATGAGGTCTATTACCTCGATTCGATGAGCGACAAGGTGGCGCATGTTTTCACCCTCACATGGCACATAGACGCGTAAGTAACATAGTTGTCTTAAATTTTTCTCTGACTAGCTAATTAATGATAAGATATTAATCGACAATGCTAAATTAAATACAGGGCTTTCAAAAATTATGCTAGTGCTGGAGGGAGGCATGACGCGTCGAAGGGCACAACAATTTCTTGGAAACAATATGAGGTAATTAATACGGATGGAAGTACTCATGATGAGTCTTTTAATTTAAGCTTAATTAGTTCTTTCGAGTTAATGTGGGTTTATGTCTTTGCATATGCAATTTTTCCAGTGCCATCAGCAGCCACAATCGTGGGAATGTGGCTTCTATGTCATGAGATTCATGTATGACCTGATCAGGAGAAACTTTGCCCAATTCCCTAAGGTAACTATTTTTCCTGACTCAAAGTCGAACTTTAATTAGATGTGACGTACGATCCTAACTTCATACACGCATATATGCAGAGCACCATGTTGAAAGAGCAATATGAGCTGCCTCAATTGAAGGAGCTGCGAACAATTTGGGCTCAATATGTCATGGAAGAAGTGGCTATCAACGATCGATAGTAACTGACTTGTGTTGATTGTTGTATTTGTCAATATATATTGAATGTGTTGATTCATTGATTTGTGAATATATGTGAATATATGTGAATAGATTCATTGATGTATTTGTGAATAAACTCGAACAACATGTGCATAAATTCAGTCTGTCCAATGCATGCGTATATTACTGTATTAGTGTATTTGTGAACAAATTCAATATGTGAATATTGGTGAATATTTGTAAATATTGGTGTATTTGTGAATGATCCAATGTATCTCTGTATTGCTGTATGTATATTGCTGTATGTATCTCTGTATTGCTGTATGTATATTTGTAAATATTTAGTACTAACCGTGCCACTACATAACCGATAGGAAAAACTAATATTACTATCGGTTATATACTACAACCGATAGAATAAAGTTTCCAGTACTAACTGTGTCCACACAATACTATCGGTTCATATTTAGAAACCGATAGAATACAGTTTCCTGTACTAAACGAGTCTACAAAATACTATCGGTTATATAATATAACCGATAGAATAAATTTTCCAGTACTGACTGTGTCCACACAATACTATCAGTTTATATATAACAACCGATAGAATAAAGTTTCCAGTACTAAATGTGTCGACAAAATACTATCGGTTTATATAAGAGCCGATAGAAAAAAATGTTTAGATTACTATCGGTTTAGATCCTAGCCGATACAAAAGGCCTAAACAATACTATCGGTTTATATAAGAGCCGATAGAAAAAAATGTTTAGATTACTATCGGTTTAGATCCTAACCGATACAAAAGGCCTAAACAATACTATCGGTTTTTATACGAGCCGATAGAAAAAACTTATACAATATTATCGGTTTAAAACCGAGCCGATAGAAGAAATAGTCGATAGCGATTAGTGAACGTTGGGATTGTAGATGTTTTACTAACGGTTTTTGAACCGATAGAAGTGTGCTGCCCTCTACTATCGTGCCGACCACTATCGGTAAGAGAACCGATAGTAGAGTGGATTTTTAACCGATAGTGAAAAGCATTTCTGTAGTAGTGGAATTCGATTTGTGTTTCTACTGATGTTGAACTGTGATAGTTGAGAGGAATAAGAGCTAATTGCAAATGAGTGGCAGCTTGAGCTTGATTTTGATTTATTGTCTAATTCGCTTCTTCTCTTCATGAATTTCCTATGCTAAAAACTAAAGTACTTCGTTATGATCGGCTGTTGAATCGCATTGATCATATTTCTCGAGTTCTTTTGCTACACCCTGTGATATTTGATCTCTGTGTTTGATTTACATTGAACCCAATTTGCTGCATGATGACTCCTTCAGTGATTATTGATATGTTGCTGGGTTAGGTTTAGATTGCTGTGTGCAGACCCTTGACTTGAGAATTGTTTCAGTTAATCTTTTCCAGCTGAATTGCTTTCACATGATAGTGTTCACTCGGCATACAAATTTCGTTCACCGCTGGCCTAGGGTACGAGTACAAAATTCCATTTCTGATATTTGCATTCTAGTCAGTGAGACAAGTCGAGGCGAACCAACACTCATCCCTCTTGTGGTTCTATTTGATTTTCTGATTCAGATTTAGTGAGGCATATTTTGTTCTCATCTAGTCCCTTGGGAGAGAACGACATACTCACCTTCTACTGCGATCTCATCCTCTTGCGAGGCCCCATTTTAGTGGTATCAGTCTCCTTTTGAGGTCTGTTTGGAATTTCTACCACAAAGTGCATTCGACTTGGAGTTTGTGATCTATACCTCAGCACAGAACAACAAGGAGGAATCTGATCAGGATTGAGCACAAAAGTTCCTGGAAGGTATTCAACAACTCCATGGTGAGGTTGAACAGAACTTCCTTAAAGCTCAACTCAAGTACAAGGGATGACATGATCAACATCGAGTTGAAGCTCAATTCCAAGAAGGTGATTTGGTATGGCTACATTTGAGTAAGGAGAGGTTAAAAGGCGAAGGTAAAAAGCTTAAACCAATTCGTTATGGTCCTTTTTGGATTTTGTGAAAAGTTGGTACTAATGCTTGTCAGCTTTAGTTACCTCCATACATGGATATTTACTCGGTTGTCAATGTTGAGCACCTTAAACTCTTCGAGCCTTCGATGCTGGATGATGAGCCTGATATCATAGTACCATCTGTTGAAGACTTGGTCTATCAACGAGAGGCACCTCTACCTGAAGATGTGATCTTGGAGAAGAAGGTGACAACCACCAGAAGTGATACACGAGAGTCTTTTCGGGTGGGACAAAAAGGTCAACGTGCATGAGCAGCCAAGTGGTATACCCGCGATGATGGTCAGTCTCAATTTCCACATCTCCAGTTTTGATCTAGTGGTCACCAACAGGAGTTGGCTCCTTTTCAATAGGGGAGTCATGATCCGGGAGGATCTCAGGTCAACAAATCGAATACGTAATAGATTTGAACTCTGTTTAGTCGGATTGTAGTCCGATACAAAACATATAGTTGAGTCGGATACGACTAGGTATAGTCGGTTGTCAAGCCTAATACGTTTCAAGCGATCAGACTATAAATACCCTGTAGTAATTCTAGTTTAATCATCGAATCAGGTTTAGAACTTATAGATAGAGATCGACGTAGATCGAGTGCGATCAATTGTCGACGTGTACAAGTTCCCTTTTTCAATAAAGAGTTGTGCTATTCCTTTAAACTGTGTTTTCGATCACTTCGGTTTTGGTAATTCCGAATAAGATCCTGTATTTTACATTTGATCGAGTATAGCTGAATCTGGTCTATATCTCAATCAGATCGACCAGCGGCATATGCGATGAAGAAGGACGAAGCGCCGACGGTGATGGTGGATGAATCACAATCAAGTGAGGTGGCAGCCACACTTGGAAATCAACCAGCATCTGATCGAGCCGCCACTCGACATCTGTGCAGAATGTGTACACGTCACCGCTGGGCACGCCACTACTATCACGCATCTTGATCATCATGTCACGTGTATTGGCAGAGATGGCACCAATGGTGTCGAGCTGCATACATGATGTAATGCAATTATAGATTGACGATAAATGTGAAAGTAAGGTTACGGAGAGGTAAAGAACTCAATAGAGGAGTGGATTCGCCCTGGAAGGCGTCAGTCGAAGCGCTCGTCGATAGTGGTAGGACGAACGGGCTCATCAGTCACAGCCGATGAACCGTCCGCCAATCTGTACAACGTGCGAGGTCGATACCACGCCAGATATGAAAAATGGATGTCTTGGCTGTAAGGTCTGTCCTTTGCGACTGTCTGTGTGTGGGCCTGATCCATCCACTCCTCCACATAGAGGCGCTGCTGAAGGACGAAATTGTCCCTTCCTCTACCCTTTCTCGATTGCCTATGGATAAAACAAATTAGTGACATAAATCATTTATAAAGTTACGTATGAAAGTAATACATATTTGAGATGCACGTACTCATGAACATGGTGTGGGATCTGTCAGGGAGGCAACACAAAAACATGCTGGTGTAGGCTGAACTGGCACATAACTCGCTTAGGTGATTATCCCTCAACCATATGTGAGAAAACCTAAAGAACCTGGGTACGCCAGTAAGCGGCATCCTGTGTACATAGAGAGGTCCTGTGTACATAGAGAGGAAAGGCCTACTGGTGTGACGAATTGGATATGTTGTTGTGTCCACAGATGCCAAATAACACTATCATCGAGGAGCAAATCAAAGCTCGTGGTGTAGGAAGGGTAGCATAGGTGCGTTTGATCTGCGGACCATCTCAAACTCAACCTATCCCACCTCCATCCCATCACGGGGCCATCCCTCATATCAGGGCCCATCGCGAATTGATCCCGCAGCACCAGCGGTCGCCCGATGGGGAAATGCTCGTACGACCACATCTGCAGGTGTATGGTGCACCCCGTGAATAGAGAGTTCACCTGGTCTCTGCTCGTGGCGTCGCACAATCCCCTATAGATATGGCAGAGCACAATGGATCCAAAACTGAACTGTGGCATGTGCCCCAAGTCGGAATCCACAATAAGCCTAGCGAGCTGAACGAACTACCACTCATAGATGTCTCTGTAGGTGCTAGGGAACATCAGCCACCCAAATAAGTAAAACAAATATGCCTCAGAGTGACGCTTGAAGACCTCCTCTGGAGCGGCCACTGGGAACGTAGCATCTCAGACGGTGCACAGGTAAGTCTGGGGAACTCTCGCCAGCTGTGCAAACCCCCCCGCTGGCCCTATATCCTCGAAGCACTACAGAAACCCAGACGCCATGCAGCTCTATCAGTGGCCGTGGGAACATATATATCACCTTTCATAGGCAAGCTGAGCAGCATGCTGACGCCCTCAAGCGTGATAGTGAGCTAGCCGAAGCTGAAGTGGAAAGTGTGTGTCTTTGGCCTCCATCGATCCACAAGCGCATTGACTAGGGCTCTATCGAAGGGGAATCACTAAGTCCGATCCACCATATGTGCGAACAGAAGCAATCCGGCCTCAAGAAAATGAGGTGCGAACCGCTCATCCAGTGGCCACATCTCCTGCAGTGTCTTCATGTATAGAGCCGATAGAACGGTGACCTGTAGAAGGCGCCGAGCATGGTGATGCTGCTGATGGTGTTGTGCAATCAACTTGGGAAGCTGCTGGTCGTCTACCATACTTGCAATTATCACAAATTGGTCGATACATTGCAACATTACAATTAATAGACATTATAGTATTACTTAAGGAAATTCACAAGATTACATTGCAACATTACAGTATTACTTAAGGAAATTCACACAATTACATTGTAACATTACAGTACTACTTTAGGAAATTCACAACATTAAATTGCAATATTACAGTTTTATTTAAGGAAATTCACAACAACTAATACAGATAAAAGTGAATTGCTTCAGTTTCTCGAAGATGTTGATGTGCCTGCCACCTGCGGGCATCAATTTCTTGTGTGACTGGGTTGCCTACAAACGGTGCATCTACGGAGGTCATCTTCATGCTCCGCTGCATCCATATCATTGTGTATCTGCCTGACTCGACGTCGGCTGGCATGGCTTAAAGGAGCCTCCATTTTGCGATCCACGTGACGGCATCTTCCGGCAATAGCTCTCGATAGTTTCATGTCTCCGCAAACCCATGGAAGACACTCTCCCAAGTTTTTGAAAAGTACTGTAGAGTATAATATTCTGAGATGTACTATGTCGGATTGATTCCACGAACTGAGTATGCTGCGATAACATGAGAGCAAGGAATGTGCAACAGCTGAGGCTTCTTGCATGTACATTCGGCATCTGCATTTGTAATTCTACATTTGTGGATCCGACCTGCTCTCAATGTGCCATGAACAAATTTGTGCCTTAGCCGAACCTCATAGTTTCCATTCAAACAGCTTAGCACTGAGACATCGTGTGTTAATGACTTCCTCGTCCGAAATTCAAGGTAATTATTAATCTTTTTAGGCCAGTGTACTAAAGGGTCGTGCATAAATACTGATCTGCTGAACTCCGACTGTCATAGTATGCTATTGTGCGATAGAATGTCATCTCAACTATGGCAATGAGTGGTAAGCATCACACATCTTTCAGGATGAAATTGTACACCTCGGCAAGATTTGTCATCATGATTCTATACCATGCCCCGTCAGTGTCGTGCAGCAACGACCACTTCTCC
The DNA here is from genome assembly GCA_019359835.1 of Pharus latifolius. NCBI lineage: Eukaryota > Viridiplantae > Streptophyta > Magnoliopsida > Poales > Poaceae > Pharus > Pharus latifolius. The sequence goes on from CM033325.1 coordinate 40,500,834, forward strand.
TTTGATTTGGGCTAAATCCATTGATTGAAACTTAGATGCCTCCTACGGTTTCCCTCGCCGGTATCGTCGCCAACTTCCGATTCACCTAGCTCATGGCTTTGCTTCAACGTACTCTCGTCCAACGACTTCTATATAGCTAAGAATTTTGATTCTTGGTTCTGCTTGGCAAGCCGTTTAAACACCTACATCAGGTGCCTACTCTTGAAATGAGTGTGAAAATTCACGCCAAGATGCCGAGAGCACCAACGACTCTACAGGTCATCCCAGGTCAGTGATGGATCCATTCTAGATTGCATGTACTGGATTACACTTAGCATACCTCTGTTTTGATCATGAATTAAGCACACGCGCTCCCGATCTTTGACCACCTCATTCTTCAGTTTGCTCAAGAACTACAGCCAGCTGCTGTTGTAGTTCTTCCCCTTGACCAGTGCATATTATGCTATGGGGAGAAGCTAGTCGTTGGCATCAGTGACCACGACAGTCAGTAGAGTACCCTCATATTTACCAGTCAAGAATGTTCCGTCAATGCAAAGCACGGGTCTCATGTACCTAAAAGATGCAACGCATTGCTGGAATGCCCAGAAAAATCTTCGTAGTACCATGCATCCAAGTATCACACACCATCTGAGCCGATTGCCAGCGTATCAACAATTTCGATGACTATACCTGGATTTGCTTCGCATATGCGCTGAAAGAGCCGCATTACGAGGTTGTATGCCTCAACATATGTCCCAAAAAGCTCCTCCAACGCCCTCTATTTGTAGGAAACTGAGTAAGATACACTAGCAGAATTTCAAAAAAATTTCACTCGAAGGCTGCAAGTAATAGATCATAGATTAGATTGTTACCAACAGCGAAAGTAGATTTGGTGAAGCAATTGAATGTGCACAACAACTGTTTGCGGATCATCCTGATCAACGGACGTAGATGACAGCGAATGCTCGCGGATCGTCCTGATCGGCACAGCAATTGCAGCAGCGCGTCTACCGGTATCCACACGTACCGTGATGGAACGTCATACGATGGTGTGCTAGCACCAACGCACATGACAAGGGTTTAGAGGCTATTATTTTAGAGGAGATGGAAGCTATGGTTTTTTGTGATGTTCTCAAAGCCCATCATATCTCTCTTTATATAGAGTTCTGTCGACGATTGGAACAAGGTTCCAAGCCGAATTTACGCAAGATTTAATAATAATGTAGGGAAGCACTTCTAACAATCACCCATAGGAACTACCGTAAATATGGATGCACCGAAGACACATGAATTATAGAGGTTCTGGCCCTCGAAGACTGAGTAATAGCCCTACTCCTGTTGTGATTTCACTAAGGATATAAAAGATTACAGAGAAGAATAAGAGTTGTTCTTGAATGGGCTAAAACTTCTCTCCTATTCTCTATCGACCTTTATTGGCTGTGTATGCCTCTATTGAACCACCTTTTTCTTCTGATCCTCCGAGCCCCCTTTTATATCTTTGTCGAAGGTTGTCGGTTACATGATTGAAGGGTCACCAGGTGGTGGACGTGCACTGGTCATAATGTGCGATTATGAGTGGCTACACGTTTATGAATGATTGCACATTTACCTTCTTGACGGTTACCATGTCAGGGATTTATGACATTCCTGGGGAAATAAAGGATCACAGTATCCAAAAGTTATGGTCGAATAAGCATAACCACCGGGTGTGGTCAAATAAACATAACCACATAGCCATTGAACCTTTAGACTATGGTCAGCAAATAGGTCCTCGACCAGCCCTTTATCTCAAAGTTGCTTCCAGGTTTTTAATTCACTGACAAGGTAAAGGTAACGGGTATACATCAGGTCGTGTATTATCTACAACTGAACATTAGTGATTACCTTATCTCTACGACTAGGATGATCATAGGTAGTGTAATTCATTCCACCATGAACTCTTTGATAGTTGTTACGCCGCAGAGATTCACGATAATGAGTACTGAGATTTCAGGAAAACATCTATAATAGGTAATAAGGATCAAGTGTAGCCCAGAATTGCTTGGACTACCTTATCATCTCTCCCCATGGTATTCTACGACCACGGAAAGGAAATTCATTTTGCTCTCTCTTTCTGTAATCTCGTTCGACCACTGAAAGGCATAAGCAAATCTCTATCAGTAAGGCCTCAAATTTGAAACGACAAGCAGTTACTTTGTCGCTTCAAATTCTAAAGCTTTTACTTTGTTGCTACACAACAGCTTTGATGTTTCACCTTCTAACTCTATCATTTCACCTTCTACAAAAACTCTGGAGAAAAATTTTTCTCCATTCCGTCGTGTGTTGCTACATAACCCAAGAAGAATTTTGGGTGCGGTTGTCAGGCTATTATGACACGCATTGAAAAGATCTTGAGGGTTTTCACTGCAACCCAAGGCATTGAAAAGATCTTGCTGCATTGCAACGCTGGGAACTCAAAGTGTCTCTTTGTGTCTCAAGACCGGGAACTCAAAGCGTCTCTTCGTGTCTCGAGGCCGAGAACTCTATAAATAGCCAGCCTCCACGTACCAGAGTTCTCAAGCTTTCAAAAAATTTTCTAAGTCTTGAATTCTTTACCTTCTAGCTTCCTCTTTTCTTCTCTTTCATCTCCATGGCATCCCAGATCCCATAGCGACTTATTGAAGATGAAGAAGGAAACTTAGTCATAGAAGGCAATGTCGAGGCATTGAAACCACAAGACATCAGTGTTGATGATGTTGCACAGGTGTCTCAAAAGGTAATTCTCTTTTGGAAGATCTGTGCAAGTCTTTTTCTTGAACAAAGGTTTCCAAGGCATCTTGGTTTTAGCAGTTGCTCGAATGTCCAGTAGCTTCAAAGAAGCGAACTGGTGATGATGTTGGATCACCTGGTGAATCCTCATCGAAGAAACTAATGAGGCCTCTTCCCTGGCTGCACAAAGTGATTATGACATGGTGGAAGAGGCTGTGAGTCCACAACCATCGGCTGTACAGGCTCCATCTAGGGTCAGATGAATTGCTCCTCATCGCTTGAGGTATACATCTGTCTTCTCTCTAACTAAGTTGAGCTTTTTAGTTAGGAATAAACTATCAATCATGTATTGGATTTATAGGACACATTGAACCACTTCCTTCAGAGCCGCACCAACTGTGGTCGAGAAGGAGTGGATGTCACAAAAGGAGTAGTGAATGTCCCAAATCCTTCTGTGGCCCAGTCAGCATTTGTCTCCAAGGTAAGGATTCTTGCTCTAAAAATTTTTTTTGTATACGACTAGGAATTATCTGATGGTCGTATAGGGAGACGAAGCTGGGAGGGTGATCAGCAAAAAGCTTGCTGAGACCCTGGCATCCTTGAAGGAGAAAAATGCACTGTGACACTTCCTTCAAGGGAAAAATGAGCGCCTCGAGGAGAAGTTCATTAGGTGAGGACATGACCTTGTAACTCTCCACAAGATCGTCGACCGCTACAAGGAGGCCAACGAGAGAGCTCGAGAGGCTGCGAAGCTTGCTCGAGAAGCCGAGAAGCTTGTCCGTGATGAGAAGGACGCCTTGGATATGATTATCAAAGGCTGCAGTCTCATTGAGAGGGATACCCTCAAAAAACTGATGGAGGTTGTGGACTGTCTTGATGCTGATGTTGTTAATCCTGAGAAGGATAACTTATCTCTTGAAGAGTCTTGCATTTTGGTTGCGGCTCAAGCTGACTCGCTGGTCGCCAATATCCCAGCATTTGCAATGAGGTACAAGGAGAGACTGAAAACCGATATCGGTGCCGTAGTCTCTACCATCCTTTGCAAGGTTAGGCATCACCACAGTTTGAACTTAGATCTAAATTAATCCAGTGGTGGAAGATGCAGTTTTTGACAGCGAGGATCAGCTGAACGCAACTAGGGACGAGGTCAAGCCTTTACTAGACAAATTGTTATACGACCTTGACCTTGCATGATGTATTCCCTCTCATTGTAAATTTTCGTAAATTTGACAATGGAAATGGAAATGTTTTGCTCTATTAGAATCCCCCTAGCCCCCTCTTGTGATCACTGATACCGAAGTCATTGCATAGTGGTCGCAAGGTAAGTAATCTGATCTAAGAAAATCAAGGCTTGAATGATCACTTATTCCTAAGTCGTAGTATAGAAACATGCTAGTAAGTCTCTTATGCATTGAGAAACGGTTTAGAAAGAGATGTCTTAACTAGATGCGATCATAATGTTGTTAAGATAAATGACTTAATACAAAATGTACAAGCTTTTTGCTAATTGACAGCCACTCAGATGATCAGAAACATGCTAGTAAGTCCCTTATGCGTTAAGAAATGGCTTACAAAGAGATGTCTTATCTAGATGCAACCATGAGATCGGCTAGCGAATCCACTTAAACATCGTATTAAGTCATTTTATCTCGACCAGCGCCTAAGCGTGACCCGAGAAAAAAGTAAGGCTGAAACTAGGAATGCAACCATAACATAGAGTGAAAAGGAAAATACTTAATTTATACGAAATTATAATGGAAATTGAAAAACTTATACAAAGAACTTACGCAGCTGGTTGATGTTCCATGTGTTTGATAAAATTCTTCCGTCTTCCATAGCTAATCAAGCAGATCCTGGTCGTGGTATTGAAACTATAGTGTAGGGGCCTTCCCACTGAGGGGAAAATTTGTTGCGATTAGACTGGTTTTGGATTTTTCTTTAAACCAAGTCTCCCACGTGAAGGCTGCGTGGTCGCACCCTCTTACTGTGATATTTATGTAGAGCCTACAAATATGCCGCTAACCGAATGAGAGCTCGATTGCGCTTTTCTTCGAGAAGAGCAATTTCAACTTCGCGGGTTTCACTTTGATTTATAATATCTAAGTGATCCACATGAGTAGAACCAATTTGGATTTCAGTTGGTAACATGGCTTCTGCACCGTACACTAGTTGGAAAGGCATTTTTCCTGTAGCTCTACTGGCCGTAGTGCGCAATGCCCATAGAACAGAGTAGAGTTCATCTACCCAAGCCCCCGACCGAAATTTACGGCGGTCAAAAACACGTTTCTTGACTCCTTGTATTATCTGCCCGTTGGTGCATTTGATTGCATTGTTGCTCTGTGGATGAGCAACGAATGCTAAATAGATTTTGGTCCCGGTGTCGTCGCAATAGTTTAGAAAAAGACTACTAACAAACTGGGGAGCCGTTGTCTGTGATGAGGCGACTTGGAATGCCAAATCATGTCACAATGTTCTTATGAAAGAACTTTTTCGCTATTGAGGCGGTAATGGTTCAGACTAGTTCAGCCTCAATCCATTTAGTAAACATATCAATGGCTACGAACATAAACCTGTATAGCTTTGGGCATTGGACCTTGAATATCTATTCCCCACGTGGCAAACGGCCAGGTTAAAGGAATAGTTTGTAATGCATATGTTGGCTGGTGAACCTGTCGAGCATGAAATTGACACTGTAGGCAAGTCTTGACCAATTGTATAGAATCTTTGAGTGCTGTTGGCCAGTAATAACCTTGTCGAAAAGCTTTTCTGACCAATGTTCTAGAGGAAGTGTGCGCACCACGCATGCCTCCATGAATATCTCTTAGAAGGAATTTTCTATCTTCTTGAGGTATACAGCGCATAAGGACTCCTTGAGCACCTTTTTTTGTATAGAGTACCTTTGACCAGTCTGTACATTCGAGCTTTTCTAACTAACCGATCACTTTCGGTTTCGTCTTCGGGTAAGGCCCCATGTGCTAGATAGATTCTCAATGGATGAATTCAATCTGCTTCATGCTCGAGGGCGGTGACATTATTCATCGCCTCTGGTGTCTTTACGATGGTTGCGATTGAGGGCTTTTTTAAGTGCTCGATGAACACTCCTACCGGGGTGGATGCTCGTGAGGAATCAATATTTGACAAATGGTCTACGAGAATATTGTCTCTTTGCGGAATGAATTGGACTTCAAAATTTCTGAATTTTTTTTTCCAATTTCTTCACTTCGTCCAGGTAATGAGCCATTGTGTCATCGGAGGCACTGTACTCCTTGTTTACCTGGTTTATGACCAATTGTGAGTCTCCCCTCACCACTAACTGGCAGACTCCGAGGGATTTGGCTGCTCGAAGCCAAGCTAAAAGACCTTCATACTATGTTGCATTATTTGTAGCAACAAAGTGTAATTGTATGACATACTAGAATTGGTCGCCTTGGGGCATTATTAAGACCCTCCAGCCCCCGAGTTTGAAAAACTGCAAGAGCCATCAAAATATATCGTCTAGCGGTCGATATTTTCCAAATCTACAAACTCTTGTTCATGTGGTTCGGGATTCGTCCATTTGACCATGAAATCTACAACAATTTGAGATTTGATTGCTACTCGAGCTGTGAATCTTGTGTGCTTGAAAGTAATGTTGTAACTTTCTTGAAGCCATTAAGAGGGTATAAAGTAGCTTTTGGACCTTAGGGTAACGCTCCTTTGTCCATTAAGCTCTTCAGTTACGTAGTAAATTGGTCATTGCACACCTTCCCTTTCCGCGACCAGAACAACGCTAACCACATGAGGGGTAGCAGCCAAGTAGACGAGTAATGATTCTTCCATAAGAGGGGAAACCAGCACCGGAGCACTGGTGAGATATGCCTTAAGCTCCTGAAAGGCTTTATCGGCTTTATCCGACCGCTAGAAACCATTGTGCTTTCATAGAACCTTAAAGAATGGTAATCCATGTTCTCCTAACCTTGAAATGAAACGACTTAAAGCCGCCATTCGACCGGTTAGGCGCTGCACCTCCTTCGTGGTTGAAGGAGGTCGCATTTGCTCAATGGCCCAAATTTTCTCAAGATTAACCTCGACGCCCCTTAAACAAATAAGAAAAGAGTACTTTTTAGGATTCAACTGTTGCTTCTAGGCCCTTAATCTTTATTTTAATGATAAATGACAACAAGTGTCTTTGACTAATCTATTTGCTTTGAGTATAATCAATAAGATTAGGTGACAAGAAGAAACATCAAACGAAAGTCGCAAGACGGAAGCCGCAAAGACCTAAGAGCCATTTCCATAAAGTCTGCAAGTAATCCAAGAGGATCTACAGGTCGCAGTCCAAGGTTACGAGTCAAGGTTGCAAGCACAAGGTCACAGTGTCGCTCAGATCTACAGGTCACGAGCCAAGGTCGCCCGAGGTTGCGAGTCAAGGTCACAAGCGCAAGGTCGCAATGTCGCCCAAAGTCGCGAACCAAGGTCGCAAGTGCAAGGTCGGCAAGAAGAAAGTAGCAAAGACCTGAGGTAAGTGCTTGTTTATTGTACTGGTCTCTGTGTTTGGAGTATTGACTGGTTTTATAGAAATTCTTTTAGTTTTAAACCGTACTATTAAGAGGGGTTGTAAAATCTCTTTTAGTTCTAGCAAAAACTGAGAAACTCTTAGGTCATATGTTGAATTCGCATTCATTCATATTCTTGGTCGTCATCCAAAAAAAATATATATATAGATTTCAAAGAGGAACTGAAACTGGTCTTTTGAGCACTGTTCATTCGACCAAAGGTCACTCAAGCACTATTCATTTGACCAAATGCTATTCATTCGACCAGAGGTCACTCGAGTACTGTTCATTTGACCAGACATTGTTCATTCGACTAGACATTCCAACAGCTATTTACTAGCCGTTAGAGGTCGAAGCTAGCTGTTAGCTGTACTGATTTCTTTCCTTATCAACCACAACGGCGAGCTAAGAGGTTGGACTATAAATATAGGTGCTTTAAGCTAGGGGTGTGCATTCGGTTTTTTTGGTATTTTTTAAATTTCAGTATTGCACATTACATACCATATTTACCAAAAAAAATTCGGTTCGGTTCTGGTAAAAACCAAATTAATTCAGTTCGGTTGCAGTAAATACCAAATTTACCAAATTATCACTTAAATGGTGCTGACTACATGATTGGCCTCTCAGCTTCTTCATGAAGAAAAGCAAGGCCCTTTGCTACACCAAGTGCAATTTTCATTCTGATAGACCATGGGGGCGGCAATGATTCTGTTTATTACAAAATTATTCAAAACAAAATAAAGATTAATATAAGGTTCTAGTGTAAAACTACAGAAACCAATATAAATTGCTGGAACAGATTTAGCAGCAGATTATCTTAACAGTGGCAGCAAGTGAAATACAACGAGAAGGGGGGGGGGAGACAAACAAGTAATCAGTCACACCTGATAAATTGCGTCAGACACGTTAGACAAATGCTAGTGCAAGAAAGTTTGTAGACATGAACAAGACCTAGAGATTCAAAAGCTAATACCTCCTCACATGCTTTAAGGAAACATGTACCTACCACCATTTGCCTAGCTCCACTTGGACAACAGAAGGTTATAAACAGCACAGCTGAGAAAACACTATAAGAGCCTAATCTCTTCAAAAACTCTCAAACTTTCATAGCTGCCAAACATTTTATAACTGTGTAAAATACCTCATAAGTACAGAATGGCAAGATAATTGTATAAGGACCAACTGGTCAGTCAAAATCTCATGCTACAGTTGTGTATAACAGTATAGCTATCAGTACTTGATAAAAATTCAATAGCTTCCATGAAATAGGAAAGGCTAACACAATTGGTAGCATATGTTAAATAAAAATTAAAGAAAGGTCGGGTGTTCACTCCTAAAGAGATGGTTCTCTAAACTTCCACGGGGCATGAACTCATATACTAACAGCATGCTGAGAAGGATGGCTTGTGAAGTTTAATAAAAAAGATGGCGTCATCCTTAATGATAGAATGGGCGGAGGTGGCGAACGGACGGTGGCACGGGGCACGGGCGGAGGCGGCAGAGGCCAGAGGCGGCACGGGGAGCCCCGAGCCGAGGCGGAGGCGGCAGACTGGTGGCGGCACGGGCGGAGGCGGAGGAGGCGGCGGCACGGGGAGTCGGGGCGGAGGGTGGAGGCGGCCGTGGCACAGGGAGCCATGGAGGAGGAGGTGGCGCCGCGGGCGCAGTGAGTCACGGCCTCATGGGAGTTGCCGAGTTGGGACTTGGGGTCACACGGAAGATGCCGAGACGGGACTTAGGGCTTGCTTGTCCAACGCAAAAGGCCAAAAGCCCAAAGGCCGAAGAGGCAAAGAGGCCCAAAAGGTCCGGTAATTGGTTTTTCCCATTTTTTTCAGTTTTTTACCGAACTGAACCGAATACCGAATAGATCTAAAATGCCCTACCGAACCGGATACCAAATACCAGAAAAACCAGTTTTTTCAGTTCCGCTCGGTTTTTCGATTCGGTGTAGATTTGCACACCCCTACTTTGAGCAATATTCTTACCTATCTCATGCCATATTCTCATATACACCTTCAAGCATCATTTCTCTACTCTTTTGACCAGTTTTTAGAAGAACTTTTGAGCAGTTTTTGAGTAGATTTTTGAGTAGTTTCTATTCACATTTTTGGGCAGTTTTATAATGTTGGGGGAAATCTCCACGAGACTAAGTCCAGGTAAGTTGTTGGGTCAAGGCCCCCGGTGCCTGTCCCGGGCGCCGCCTTTAGCCCGGGGACAAGGTCCCCGGTGCCTGTCCCGGGCGCCGCCATTCACCCGGGGAGAAGGCCCCCGGTGCCTGTCTCGGGCGCCGCCGGGCGCCGCCATTAGGCCCCCGGTGTCTGTCTCGGGCGCTGCCATTCGCCCGGGGACAAGGCCCCCGGTGTCTGTCCAGGGCACCGCCTTTTGCCCGGGGACAAGGCCCCCGGTGCTTGTCCCGGGCACCGCCATTCGTCCAGGGACAAGGCCTCTGGTGCCTGTCCCGGGCACCGTCATCCTTCCGGGGACAGGAGCCCTTGGTTCCATGTCACGTGCGGGCCGCGTGACAAGCGCCTTGGTCACGTGCGGGTCGCGTGGCAAGCGCCTCGGGAATCAGAGGACACCTGTCAAGCATCCGAGGCACCTGCCGGGAGAAGGACGTTGCTACCCCTCGATCCGACGATAGCGTCCAGGGTAGTTTAGTCTTTTTGCTTCTTTTGGGGCTATATAAGCCCTTGTACACCATCTTGTAACAACAACTGATTCATTATTGTTAGAATATCCAATCTCACAGGTGTGCTCCGGAAGCCTCTCCCCGAGAGAGCCTCCCTAGCCGACTCCGGTCGGGAGCACGCCGATAGGACTAGGGCCCCCACCGGGACCCGAACCTGTATAAACCCTCGTGTCATTTGTCGTGCTTGTCCGGCGGGGGAGGACCGGTCACCCGGTCAACCCGCGTCACGTTTTCTTTGCTAGGATCGTCCGTAAAACCTGCCGGCGTGTTCGTAACACCACGACATATAAACAGTTTTTAAACAGATTTTTGAGCAGTTTCTATTCACATTTTTGAGCAATTTTATAAACAATTTTTGAGCAGATTTCTCTACTATTTTGAGCAGTTTTCATAAACATTTTTGAGCAGTTTTCATAAACATTTTCAAGCAGTTTCTGTTCACATTTTTTATCAGTTTTATAACACTCTTGAGTAGATTTTTAAACAGTTTTGAGCAGTGTTTCCAAAACACTTTTTGAGCAGTTTTTATAAAGAACCAAGAGATATATTTTTATATACACTTGAGCTCAAGTGCTAAAATCTTGATCTTTTGATAAGTATCATTCATTGTGATTGAGAGAGATCTTCTGATAGCATTCATTTGCATCATTTGCATCCTTAGAAGTTTCTCAGTATTTGTTGGAGGTCAAGAGAAGATCTCCCAACTTGTTACTCTTGGTGAACGCCCTCACCTAGACGCTTGGGAGGCGTGGCCGTTGACCTCTCCATTAAAGGAGGTTGTCGGACAGGCTCGGCGTATTTGTGAAAGGCATCGGTAGTCGCCTATCCGGAGTGGAGAAGGAGCAACCTTAGTGAAAAATATCCTTCGTGGATATTGAAGCAAGACTCATTCATTTGAGTGCTTCAACGAGGAGTAAGGAAGACCAGGTGAGTCTCTGAGACCTCGGGATAAATCATCATGTTTGATTTCCTTACTCTTTCTTAGTGCAAAATATTATTAAATTGTTTCAATTTATTTGCTCTTAGTCTTTTCCTTGCAAAAAATTATTTTTAGTCAAAAAGTTTTAAGACCTCCTATTCACCCCCCTCTAGTCGGCATCCTCGATCCTACACATGGTATCAGAGTGTGGTCTCTCTTTTGAGTAGGCTTCACCGCCTAGGGAGAGGATGGCTTCAAATGAGGGTTTTCATCTTGGTCACACCGGGCGTGCTCCTATCTTTTACGGGACTAACTATCCCTATTGGAAAGTGCGCATGACGTTTTTCTAGAGGCCATGGGGCTTGATGTTTGGGATATTGTTAAGATTGAGTTTACTCCTCCGGTTGATCCAGCAAATCACTTTGATGATGATAGGAGAAAACTCCACTTAAATGCCCATGCCAAAAATGCTCTCTTTTCCGGTTTGTCCCAAAATGAGTTCAACCATGTGAGCAGCTTTACCATTGCTCACAAAGTTTGGACCACCCTCGAGGAGATATGTGTGGGCACCACTAGAGTCAAGGAGGCAAAGTTGCTCATGGTTAGACAAAGATATTAGACATTCACCATGTCAACAACCGAGTCCGTGGATTCCATGTTCACTTGGTTGAACAACATTGTGAATGAGCTCAAAGGACTCGGAGTTGTTTTTACTCACATTGAAATTGTAACAAAAATGCTTAGATCTCTTCCGGAGAGTTTTGAAACTCTTGTGACGGTCCTCACCAACTCCGACTTATCATCCACCACACCTACCGATCTCTATGGGAACCTCATCACCCATGAGATGCATTGGAAGGAGAAGAAGGAGGCGGCTGAATCATCAGAGATGAAAAAGAAGAACTTGGCATTCAAAGCCAACTCCAAAGGTGATTCAAATGATGGCTCCTCCGATGAGGATCTAGCCCTTCTTGTAAAGAACACCAAAAAGCTTCTTTGTAAGTTGCACAAGAAGGAAGTCAACATCGACACAAGACCAAAGGGGTCAAAGCAAGCAAATTTCAAGGACATCATATGCTATGAATGTCAAGAAAAGGGAATATAGCTTCAAGATGTCCAAATAAGAACAAGTCTTGGGATAAGAGAAAGAAAGATCCTAAGAAGAAGAAATTCTTCAAAAACAATGGCAGAAACCAAGAAGCATGCTTCGGAGAATGGATGTCCGGAGGGGAGAGCTCCGATTCCGACTCCGATGATGAAGGGGGTTGTTCCAAGAAGCTAGCCGGATTAGCTCTTGGCAACAACAACACATCGACAAGTTCATCTTTTGCCTTTATGGCTAAAGGTGATGAGAAGGTACACTCTCTTGACCCTTCATATGATGATCTAGTTGAAATGATTAGTGAATTAAATGATGCTTTTGGAATCACAAAGAAGAAGTATATAGCACTTAAAGAAGAGCACTCTTCTTTACTTGCTCTTTACTCTGATTTAAAAGAATCTTATGAAGGTCTACTCATCAAGGATCTCACTAACTCACCAACTAAGGTAGATGTAGCTGTTTCTTGTGACTTAGTTGATGATCTATCACATGCTATCCCTGAAAATGATATGTCAACCAGTTGGAATAATCTATTTGATACACCATGTGCTTTTAGTTCGAATAATAAAGTGTTGCCATGCCATACATCATCTTCTAATGAAATAATCTTAAATGAAAATAATGAGCTTAAGGCACAAATTAAGAAGCTTGGAAAAGGATTAGAAAATTGATACAAAGGAAAAGTATCTCTTGATCTTATTCTTAGCAGAAAAAATGCTCATTTAGAAAAGAAGGACTTGGATACTTTCCAAAGAAAGGAAATAAATTAAACACTAAAACCATTTTTGTAAAAGCATGCAACAAATTTTGCTTTAGATGCCATGAAACAGGTCATTCTCATGATGCTTGTCCTTTAATGACTTCAACTTATTTTGATGCATGATACATGTTTAAGAGGTCAAAGAAAGGATATGCGATAGCAAAGTTTGTTGGTGCACCCATGCTAAAAAAAAAAGAAGAAATCTATTTGGGTGCCCAAAGCTTTGATTGCTAACATTGAAGGACCCAAAAGGGTTTGGGTACCTAAAAAAACTTGATTCTTTTGTTTTTGTAGATGAACTACAAGACCAGTGAAAAATATTGGGTGCTAGATAATGGATGCTCGAACACATGACCGATAACAAAAAAATTGTTCACCTAATTGGAAGATAACTCAAGTGAAAACCAAAAGATCACCTTTGGTGACAATCGTCAAGGAAATGTGGTAGGCCTGGGTAAAATTGCTATATCTCATGATCTTCCAATTTCAAATGTTTTACTTGTTGAATCATTGAATTTTAATTTGTTATCCGTTGCACAAATTTGTGATCTTGGATTTCGTTGCATATTTTCTCCTAAAAATGTTTTAGTTGAAAGTTTAAAAGACAACTCTTTGATCTTCAAAGGTTTTCGTTTTGGAAATCTCTATCTTGCTGATTTCAACTAAAAAGATGCATCTCTTTCAACATGTCTCGTTTCTCAAACATCAAAGGGTTGGCTTTGGCATAGAAGACTTGTACATGTTGGAATGCATCAACTTAAAAAGTTTTTAAAACGTGATTTGGTAGTTGGCTTGAAGGATGTGAATTTTGAAAAGGACAAACTGTGTACTGCTTGTCAAGCGGGCAAGCAAGTAGCTACTTCACATCCAACCAAGCGCATTCTTTCAACTTGCAAACTGTTGGAACTTTTGTATATGGATTTTTTTGGCCCTGCTGAACATCAAAGTATTGGAGGAAATAGTTTTTGCTATGTTATTGTTGATGATTTCTCTAGATTTACTTAGGTGTTTTTCTTAGATCACAAATATGAAATTCCCTCTTGTTTTAAAAGATTTGCAAAAAGAGCTGAAAAAGAATTTGATCTCTCCATCAAGAAAATCCGTAGTGATCATGGTGGAGAATTCCAAAATTCTAACTTTATTGATTTTTGTGATGAGTCCGGAATCAAACATGAATTCTCTGTGCCCTACACACCTCAATAAAATGCCATTGTAGAACAGAAGAATCGAACATTGATTGAAATGGCTAGAACAATGCTCGATGAGTAGAAAAGCCCTACCCTGTTTTGGGTAGAGCCAGTTTACACAGCATGTTATGCCATCAATCATCTTTATACCCATCTGCTTTTGAACAAAACTCCTTATGAACTGATTATAGGGAGAAAACCAAACATTTCATATTTTCGAGTCTTTGGTTGCAAATGTTATATTCTTAAAAAGCACATGCATCTTGGAAAATTTGAAAGACGTGTTGATAAGGGTTTTCTAGTTGGCTATTCTGATGAGACCATGTACATCATGGTTATGACCAAGACAACATCAACATGGTGGTCATCAAGATGTCATCGTCCGCCACCTTGGCCAGGACGCGAAAGCTGGCAGCACGTACGTCGTCTGGATTTTGTGCTGTCGCCGCCACAAGTTCGGGCATCCCCGTTCCCATTAAGTGGTATCAGAGCCTCGGTTGCCCGTCAGGTATACTTGTATCCTCTTTGTTCATTATTCATTTTTCACCTAGAGTCCAGAAAATTACCCCACAAAAATATTTCAGTTCGCCGTCATATCCATCGTCCAAGCCACTTTGTGCCCTTCGCGATTTCGTTTTCAGTTTCACGTTGTTGAATTTGTATCCATCGTCATCGTCTTGTTGCTGGTTTAGAGTAAGTTCTTGATCTAGTTTGAGTCTTGCATCTTGACGTCGAGTCTGACGCCATCACGTCGTCGTCGCCGCCGCGTCCAAATCGGGTGTCAATCTGTCAAGTTCGGTATTTTGCTTTTATCTCCTTCGTCTGAACTCCAAATTGGACAAATTCAGAGTCTAAATTGTAGCTCAGAAAATTTTCTACAACTTTGTCCATTGTGAAAAGTTCTAGAAACGCCGTTTTCATGTCCAAAATCGCGTTGGAAGTGAATCTGTTTGATTTCGGATTTCCTACACAGACTGTATTGCGGGGCCCATATCTCCTAGATCCGTTATTCAAAATTGGTGTTCCATATATGCAAATTGATCAGCACGAAACGATCTACAACTTTTCTGTTATACGTTTTAGCGTTTGAGGCCTCCACAAAAAAAAAAATCCGAAAACAGCATAGGAAAAAAAATCAGAAGTGCTTGCATCCTTTGTATCGACAGTGTTACGTCATTCGTTTGCTTGCTTGAGCTAGGTCTGAGAACGAGTTTAGGCCAGCAACTTTGACAAGTACTTTGGATATTTATTCAGGTTTGCTATTCTAATTTCGATGATTGCATATTCCTTACTACTAAATATTGCATATCCAAGCTCTACAACCTTCTGATCAGCACAGGTTATTGACCCTTGCAATCGCTTCATCACGCCCTCACGGTGTCACGAACCAGCCACCGGTTGCACCGTCCCTCGCTGTGTTGGTAAGAACCGGGTAAGAACTTGGTAAGATTGCTTGAGAGCGTGAGATCCCACCTAGTAGTTCATAGGGCTCACAATACTTGTGCTTGTTTTTCCTTCTGTCCTTTTTCTGTGGTAACCATGGCAGGTGGCAAGAAGGGCAGGAACGAGGATGATGTTACCATCGAAGACTGTGTCCTTCATTCAGAGTTGTCGACCATGCTGGATGAGATAAAAACGATGTTCAAGGAGCATGCCACGACGACGAACAAGACCCTTGAGAGCATCGATCGACGAGTTTCCACCCTCACCGAGAGGATGGATGCCGACGAAAAACGCCTTCCCGCGACCATTGATGGAGATGCCTCCGTCAGCAGCGGCGCCAACCACGGCAACAACGACCACGATGAGGATGGTGATTTTGAGGAAGATGAAGATGAGCAGCAACGTGCCACCAGGGAACGTGCTGCTCAACGAGACGGCCGTCTGCATGACCGTCTTCGCCGCAACCAGCACGGTATGGGAGGTAATAACCAGAACCGCAATGATGATCCTTTCGCTAAGGTAAAATTCACCATCCCTTCCTTTTCTGGAGCTTATGATGCTGATGCTTACTTAGATTGGGAGATGACGGTTGAGCAGAAATTTAATTCCCATCTAGTTCCCGAGATTCATAGAGTTAGACAAGCCACTAGTGAATTTAAAGATTTTGCTATAATCTGGTGGAATGAACTAGTAAATGCCCGTTTACAACCTGATTCTTGGGCGAGATTAAAAGATGCTATGCGTAATAGATTTGTTCCTCCTTCCTACCAACGTGATATGCGCAAGAGATTGCAACGATTAGATCAAGGTAGTATGACTATTCAGGAATATTACCAAGAGCTTCAGAAGGGTATGTTACGTTGTGGGGTAGTAGAGGAACCTGAGGATAAAATTGCTCGTTTTTACGGTGGTTTGCGTTCAGAAATTCAGGATATTGTTGATTATAAAGAATATACAACTGTCAATCGCTTGTTTCAACTTGCTATGTTAGCAGAGAAGGAGTTGCAGGGACGCCATTCTAAGAGCAGGAGCAACACCGACAGCACCTTCACGCCCCGAATGACTACGGGACAAGCGAAGACAGTGCCTTCTTCCACCTTCCGACCAGCTGCACCGCCACCTTCGACGAGCACACGACCGGCATCGACGGCACCGCCTGCCCGTGCCGCGGACAGCAGCAAGTCGACCCCGCCAACACCGGCCAAGAGCTCCTCCTCCGCTGTTGTTGCACCTCCTCTTGTGGCTAACGTTTTGCAGATTAACGAGCACACACAAAAGGAGATTGAGAACATGGAAGATGAGAAGGTCGAGCATGGGACATTCCCTTCGACCATGGAGCAGCATATGGATACTTCGACACCCACAACAATTGACGAGAACTTAGAAGGTAATACAAAAGATGTTGAGCTTAAATTAATGTCTTCTTTAAATACTTTGGGTTACATAGAATTTGATGTTTTTTGTGATCTAAGTAGTTCAGAGGAGATACTTTTTACGCACGCTGATTTACCATGGTTATCACGAAATACTTTTCGTGTTATGGGAAAACATACTGATAGTGGAGAGCATATGGTGCAACGAATTTATATTTGTACTAATCTGAAACCATCATTTGATATGAAACCTGGCGTTCATTTGGAAAATGAAAATGCCACTAATCATGTCTTGCCATGTCACTCTAATTCAATTTTCAAGGTATATGATAGTTTTCAAGAAAGGGAGTATATAAATGTTAATGGTTCTGTGTCTAATGATTTGATTATCAAAGATATGCATATTGCTGTGCTCTCTGTTGGTGCTAACATTTTGCAGAAAAACACAATGGAGTTGAGGACGACTCCACATCAAGAAAGGGAGAATGATGAGACCATGTACATCATGGTTATGACCAAGACGACATCAACATGGTGGTCATCAAGATGTCATCGTCCGCCACCTTGGCCAGGACGCAAAAGCTGGCAGCACGTACGTCGTCTGGATTTTGTGCTGTCGCCGCCACAAGTTCGGCCTCCACCTTGGCCACCTCCCCAAACACAAGACGTGCTCAAGAAAGGCGCCTCTACACCTCTAAGGTCGCACAAGCCACGTCGCTCCAAGACCAGCCCACAAGTGAGCTCAATTCATCCGCGAGTCCGGTTCGGCCATCTGCGCGTAGTCCAACTTCAAACGGACATACAGGCCACATACGAAGTCCGTTTTCGATGTTCTTGGACTCTACGGACAAGAGAACGACGAGAGCTTTCCAACGGATCCAGTCCCATGTCCAAATTCCTTACGGATCAACAGGAATCGTCAAAACAAGATTACGACCAGAATCTGACGTGCGCTGCGACGCTCCACTTTGGGCCCAAGGCCCATGTACCCCTAGGGTTTCCTCCTCCACCCCATGGCCGCCCCATACAGTATATTATGGCCGCCATGGCTGCCGTTTAGACTTGGGTTTTGCTTAGATCAATTCTGTCTTTGAACAGTGTCGCCGTTCATCGGTTTGTGAGACCCCAACTCGTGAGTTTCATCCTCAATTGCAAATTCAGTTGCATCTTTCTTGTTCTTGCTTGTGTTCTCGATTCACTGGCAGGGATTAGCCTTCGTGGCGAGGTCAACCGGGCAGCGCACGGTTGATAACCAGAGGACGCGTGGTGCTGCGATTGCAGGGGTTTTGATCGTGCCGATCAAGAAGCCGGATCGTGTGTGTCTCGCGCCGCCTAATCGACTTATCCTCCACTGACGGAAGTTCGGGCATCCCCGTTCCCATTATATTCATCCACTAGTAAAGCTTATCGGGTTTTCAACACTACAACAGAATGCATTGAAGAATCTTGCAATGTAGAATTTGATGAATCTAACGGCTCTCAGGGAGAGCATGAGGATTTTGATGATGTACGAAACAATGGCTTGAGGGAAGCTATGAAGGAGATGACCATTGGTGATATCAAACCCAAAAATGAAGAACAAAAGTCACCTCGTCGAAAGGATAAATCACCCATGACCACTTAGGCTGATGTCGAACATAAACCTACCACCACAAATACTGATGGTGCTCAACCTGTGACCACCCAGAACAATGCTGGTCGAGAATACCTTGAACTAGAGACTGAGAGAATGATGATCAAGCATCACAAAACCCGAGACTTCATCAATCGTTCGCCAAAGATCACCCCCTGAATCAAATTTTGGGTGATGTTAGTAAGGGTGTTCAAACTTGCTCTCGTATTGCTTCTTTCTGTGAACATTTCTCCTTTGTTCCTTCTTGGAACCTAAACTTATAGATGAAGCACTTAGTGATCCAGATTGGGTAAATGCCATGCATGAAGAACTAAATAATTGCACTAGAAACAAAGTTTGGACATTAGTAGAAAGACCTA
Organism: Pharus latifolius; assembly: GCA_019359835.1. Lineage (NCBI taxonomy): Eukaryota > Viridiplantae > Streptophyta > Magnoliopsida > Poales > Poaceae > Pharus > Pharus latifolius. The sequence continues at coordinate 40,519,558 of CM033325.1, forward strand.
AGGATCATAATGTGATTGGAACAAAATGGATCTTTAGGAATAAACAAGATGAAAATGGAGTAGTAGTACAAAACAAAGCACGTCTTGTTGCACAAGCATATTCACAAGTTGAAGGTTTAGATTTTGGTGAAACTTTTGCACCCGTAGCAAGATTAGAAGCTATTCGCATACTTCTTGCATTTGCATCAAATTTCAACATCAAGTTATTTCAAATGGATGTGAAAAGTGCATTTTAAATGGAGAAATATCCGAATTAGTTTTTGTAGAACAACCTCCCAGTTTTGAAGATTCAAATTTTTCAAATCATGTATACAAGCTCTCTAAGGCTCTTTATGGACTTAAACAAACTCCTCGAGCTTGGTATGAACGTCTTAGAGACTTTCTTATTTCAAAATATTTTAAAATTGGGAAGGTAGACACAACACTATTTATAAAAGTGATTGAAAATGATTTTTTTGTGTGTCAAATATACGTTGATGATATCTATTTGGGTCTACTAATGAATCTTTTTATCATGAGTTTGGAGAAGTGATGTCTAGGGAATTTGAGATGTCAATGATTGGACAGCTAAGCTTCTTTCTTGGACTTCAAATCAAGCAACTCAAGAACGGAACGTTCGTGAGTCAAACCAAATATGTGAAGGACTTGCTCAAGCACTTTGGGATGGAAGATGTTAGAGCCATCAAAACTCCCATGGCCACTAATGGACATCTCGATATGAACAACGATGGAAAAGCGGTTGATTCTAAACTTTATCGATCTATGATTGGTAGCTTGCTTTATCTTACTGCATTTAGGCCTGACATCATATTTAGTATTTGCTTATGTGCTAGATTTCAATCGTCTCCTAAGGAATGTTATTTGATTGCTCTTAAAAGAATCCTTAGGTACTTGAAATGCTATCCAAATATAGGACTTTGGTACCCTAAAGATGCACATTTTGAATTAATTGGTTACTCGAATTTGGATTATGCGGGTTGCAAAATTGATAGAAAAAGCACATCCGGTAGTTGTCAACTTTTGGGGAGATCACTAGTCTCTTGGTCATTTAAGAAACAAAATTTCATAGATCTCCCCACCGCTGAAGCAGAATATGTTTCAGCGGATAGTTGTTGTGCTCAAATTTTATGGATGAAGCAAACCCTTTCGGATTATGAAATTTTCTTTGACAAAGTGCCACTCTTGTGTGATAATGAAAGTGCCATAAAGATTGAAAACAATCTGGTTCAACATTCTAGAACAAAGCATATTGATATAAGGCACCATTTTATAAGAGATCATGTGGCAAAATGGGACATAGATGTGAATTATATAAGAACTGACTTGCAGCTTGCGGACATCTTCACAAAACCTTTAGATGAGACTAGATTTTGCTTTCTTAGAAGTGAATTGAATATTATTGATATATCAAATGCAAGTTAAATGTCTGCTTTGCTGTCCTCCTGCCTTTTTGTGCTTGATGTCAAAGGGGGAGAGATTGGGGAGAGATTCTTGTATGACATTATTGATAGTTTATGTGCTCGTTGTTTATTCATTGTGGACTCTCAAATGAGTCATATGTGTATTTATATATGCATGCATTCAGGGGGAGTTCTTGCATATCTAATGCCTATGCATACACTTAGGGGGAGTCATTCTTAAATTTTATTCATTTAAACACTTCTTGTCATCAATCATCAAAAAAGGGGGAGATTGTTGCTTCTAGGCCCTTAATCTAGATTTTGATGATAAATGACAACAAGTGTCTTGGATTAATCTATTTCTTTGAGTATAATCAATAACACTAGGTGAGAAGAAGAAACGTCAAATGAAAGTCGCAAGACGGAAGCCGCAAAGTCCTAAGAGCCATTTCCGTAAAGTCCGCAAGTAATCCGGGAGGATCTGTAGGTCACAGTCCAAGGTTGTGAGTCAACGTCGCAAGCGCAAGGTCGCAGTGTCACCCGGATCTACAAGTCGCAAGCCATGGTTGCCCGAGGTTGCGAGTCAAGGTTGCAAGCGTAAGGTCGCAATGTCGCCCAAAGTCACGAGCCAAGGTCGCAAGTGCAAGGTCGGCAAGAAGAAAGCAGCAAAGACCTGAGGTAAGTGCTTGTTTATTGTATCGGTCTCGGTGTTTGGAGTATTGACTCATTTTATAGAAATTCTTTTTAGTTTTTAACCGTACTATTGAGAGGGGTTGCGAAATCTCTTTTAGTTCCGACATAAATTGAGAAACTCTTAGGTCATATGTTGCATTCGCATTCATTTATATTCTTGGTCGAAATCCAAAAAAAATATATATAGATTTCAAAGAGGAACTGAAACTGGTCTTTTGAGCACTGTTCATTCGACCAGAGGTTACTCGAGCACTGTTCATTTGACCAGATGTTGTTTATTCGACTAGAGGTCACTCGAGTACTGTTCATTTGATCAGACACTGTTCATATGACCAGACACTGTTCATTCGACCAGACATTCCAACGGCTATTGACTAGCCGTTAGAGGTCGAAGCTAGCTGTTAGTTGTACTGATTTCTTTCCTTATCGACCACAACGGCTAGCTGAGAGGTTGGGCCATAAATATACGTGCTTTGAGTAGTATTCTTACCCATCTCAAGCCATATTCTTATATACACCTTGAAGCATCATTTCTCTACTCTTTTGACCAGTTTTTAGAAGAACTTTTGAGCAATTTTTGAGCAGTTTTTGTTCACATTTTCGAGCAGTTTTATAAACAGTTTTTGAGCAGTTTCTATTCACATTTTCGAGCAGTTTTATAAACAGTTTTTTAGCAGATTTATCTATTGTTTTGAGCAGTTTTCATAAATATTTTTGAGCAGTTTTCATAAACATTATCGAGCAGTTTCTATTCACATTTTTGATCAATTTTATAAACACTCTTGAGCAGATTTTTAAACAGTTTTGAGCAGTGTTTTCAAAACAGTTTTTGAGCAACTTTTCTAAAGAACCAAGAGATATATTTTGATATACACTTGAGCTCAAGTGCTAAAATCTTGATCTTTTGATCAAGTGTCATTCATTGTGATTGAGAGAGATCTTCTGAGAGCATTCATTTGCATCATTTGCATTCTTAGAGGTTTCTATGTATTTGTGAAAGCATCGGTGCTCGCCTATCCGGAGTAGAGAAGGAGCAATCTTAGTGAAAAATACCCTTCGTGGATATTGAAGCAAGATTCATTCATTTGAGTGCTTCAATGAGAAGTAGGGGAGACCGGTCGAGTCTCTGAGACCTCGGGATAAATCACCGTGTTTGATTTCCTTACTCTTTCTTAGTGAAAAATATTATTAAATTGTTTCAGTTTATTTGCTCTTAGTCATTTCCTTGCAAAAAATTGTTTTTAGTCGAAAAGTTTTAAAGTCTCCTATTCACCCCCCTAGTTGGCATTCTCGATCCTACATCAACTTGATTCCATGTGTTGTGGTATTGCGAATACCCCGGCAGGTTTTGTGAACGATCCTAGCAAAGATTACGCGGCGCGGGCTGTGATGAGACCATGTACATCATGGTTATGACCAAGAAGACATCAACATGGTGGTCATCAAGATGTCATCGTCCGCCACCTTGGCCAGGACGCGAAAGCTGGCAGCACGTACGTCGTCTGGATTTTGTGCTGTCGCCGCCACAAGTTCGGCCTCCACCTTGGCCACCTCCCCAAACACAAGACGTGCTCAAGAAAGGCGCCTCTACACCTCTAAGGTCGCACAAGCCACGTCGCTCCAAGGCCAGCCCACAAGTGAGCTCAATTCATCCGCGAGTCCGGTTCGGCCATCTGCGCGTAGTCCAACTTCAAACGGACGTACATGCCACATACGAAGTCCGTTTTCGACGTTCTTGGACTCTACGGACAAGAGAACGACGAGAGATTTCCAACAGATCCAGTCCCATATCCAAATTCCTTACGGATCAACAGGAATCATCAAAACAAGATTATGACCAGAATCTGACGTGCGCTGCGACGCTACACTTTGGGCCCAAGGCCCATGTACCCCTAGGGTTTCCTCCTCCACCCCATGGCCGCCCCATACAGTATATATATGGCCGCCATGGTTGTCGTTTAGACTTGGGTTTTGCTTAGATTAATCTGTCAAAGAACAGTTTCGCCGTGTATCGGTTTGTGGAACCCCAACTCATGAGATTCAATTTATATTTGCAATATTTCAGATTGCTTCTTTCTCGTTCTTGCTTGTGTTCTCGATTCGCATGCAGGGATAAGCCTTCTTGGCGAGGTCAATCGTGTTTGTGCATGGTTGATAACCAACGGAGCCGTGGTTTAGCGATTGCTGGGTTCGAATCGGTTCTGATCGGAAGCCGGATCGTCAACGTCGAGTCTCCACCAATCGACTTACCTCTACTTGTCGGAAGATCGGGCCACCGTGCGCATCAAGTGGTATCAGAGCCTCGGTTTCCCGTCAGGTATCATTGTATCCCCTTTAGTTTTGTTTTGCCATCGTCCTAGAGTCCAGAAAATTTGCCCCACAAAAAAAGTTCATCATCAATTCCGCTGTCCTACAACCCTTTGAGCTTTGCGATTTCGTTTTCAGTTTCGCGTTGTTGAATTTGTATCCATCGTCATCGTCTTGTTGCTGGTTTAGAGTAAGTTCTTGATCTAGTTTGAGTCTTGCATCTTGACGTCGAGTCTAACGCCATCACGTCGTCGTCGCCGCCGCGTCCAAATCGGGTGTCAATCTGTCAAGTTCGGTATTTTGCTTTTATTTCCTTCGTCTGAACTCCAAATTGGACAAATTCAGAGTCTAAATTGTAGCTCGGAAAATTCTCTACGACTTTGTCCATTGTGAGAAGTTCTAGAAACGCCGTTTTCAAGTCCAAAATCACGTTGGAAGTGAATCTATTTGATTTCGGATTTCCTACACAGACTGTATTGCGGGGCCCATATCGCCTAGATCCGTTATCCAAAATTGGTGTTCCATATATGCAAATTGATCAACACGAAACGATCTACAACTTTTCTGTTATATGTTTTAGCGTTTGAGTCCTCCAAAAATCCGAAAACAGCATAGGAAGTTTCTGCATAGTAGATCTGTTTTTCCAGCGAGAGAAAATTGAGTGTTTGTGTATATATCTTGTAATCTCTCATATGCGGCACTATTGATATTTAAAAAAAAAAGGTGAAAAAGGCAAGTGCAAAAAAAAGAAGCCGCACAAAGATAAAAAAATAATAAATAAATAAAAAGCAAAAAAAAAAAATCAAAAGTGCTTGTATCCTTTGTATCAACAGTGTTACGTCATTCGTTTTGCTTGCTTGAGCTAGGTCTGAGAACGAGTTTAGGCCAGCAACTTTGACAAGTACTTTGGATATTTATTCAGCTTTGCTATTCTGATTTCGATGATTGCATATTCCTTGCTACTAAATATTGCATATCCAAGCTCCACAAATACATCCTTCTGATCAGCACAGGTTATTGACCCTTGCAATCGCTTCATCACGCTCTCACGGTGTCACGAACCAGCCACCGGTTGCACCGTCCCTCGCTGTGTTAGTAAGAACAGGGTAAGAATTTGGTAAGATTGCTTGAGAGCGTGAGATCTAACCTAGTAGTTGATAGGGATAATACTTTTGTGTTATCTTTTGTTTTCTACTGACAATGGCAGGTTCATGGATCATTGGGGAAAATGTACAACTATATCAACGCTGGAATCACGATCGGAAAGATAATGGAGGTGACAATGCCAATGGTAAAATAGTCTTACCTTCTTTTTATGGTGCATATGATGGTGAAATTTACTTTGATTGGGAGATGATAGTTGAACAGAAATTTAATTCCCATCTAGTTCCCGAGATTCATAGAGTTAGACAAGCCACTAGTGAATTTAAAGATTTTGCTATAATCTGGTGGAATGAACTAGTAAATGCCTGTTTACAACCTGATTCTTGGGCGAGATTAAAAGATGCTATGCATAATAGATTTGTTCCTCCTTCCTACCAACGTGATATGCGCAAGAGATTGCAACGATTAGATCAAGGTAGTATGACTGTTCAGGAATATTACCAAGAGCTTCAAAAGGGTATGTTACGTTGTGGGGTAGTAGAGGAACCTGAGGATAAAATTGCTCGTTTTTACGGTGGTTTGCGTCCAGAAATTCAGGATATTGTTGATTATAAAGAATATACAACTGTCAATCGCTTGTTTCAACTTGCTATGTTAGCAGAGAAGGAGTTGCAGGGACGCCATTCTAAGAGCAGGAGCAACACCGGCAGCACCTTCACGCCCCGAATGACTACGGGACAAGCGAAGACAGTGCCTTCTTCCACCTTCCGACCAGCTGCACCGCCACCTTCGACGAGCACACGACCGGGTGAAGAAGTTGAGCTTGAGTCGAGGACGACTCCAATTCAAGAGGGGGAGGATAATGAGGACATCACTCCTTCAGATACAACCTCAACTGATGAGGATATCACTGCTACAGATACACATACCACTTCACCACCATCACCTCCTACGCAAGGACTTGGGACAATTACACGAGCATGTGTGCGAAAGTTGAATTATCAGGTGAGTTCGTTCCTCGGGTTGCATCATACACTTTGGAGGATAGATTGCTACTTAATGATGTTCTTGTACTTAGGAACTACATCATGGATCTGCAAGGAAGCAATTCTTCACTAAGTCAAGCCAAGTTCCAATTAAGCTGGGTGATAAATCTCATATTTGTGCTTATTTTCTAGATATTTTCCCCCATTCATACTCATTTTAGTCATAAAAATCATCAAATACTCAAATATATTTGTATTGGCTGTCGTTCGACCTGATTGTGCATTTTGTTTATTTTAATCGCAAGTTGACGCAATTCGGGTGACCTTTGGGTAAATTGAGGAGCTTCAGCGACTGGATCCAGTGAACAGATGATTCCGTGCAAAAGTACGCATCGTTATGGACGCGTAGGAGCTGACCGTGTCAAAGTCGGAGTCTCTAGGAGTCTAGAATAGCTAAACCTAACAGCCAAGGGTCCAATTGCTAATTCTTCCAAATCCGAGTACCCATCTGCAAACTGGCCTAGACTTAAAAATCCTAAACTAACTCAGAGGGACTAAATTGCTATTACTAAAAACTCTGATGGCCTTTTTGCAAAACAACCAAAACACTAAAATTGCTCTAGCCACCACTATTGTTCCTTAACCTGACTTATCCCCAAAACCCCCTACTGTTCTTCTCTCCTAGCCCCGGCGAGCTTGCTGCCGGCGGCCAGGTCCATGCCGGCGGTAAGCCGCCGATCTCCTTCCCCATTTCTACCTCCCCCTTTTCTATCTCTCCTCCCTCTCCAACGAGCTATCGATATTCTCCCCCTTCATCCTCTCTCACCACATTTCGTCCTCTTCTATCCCGTTCGTCCTCACCGTCGGCGTGCTCCCGAACCTCTCCTATCTTTTTCCTCCTCTTCCTTCTCCTTCCTCCTTCCTCTTTCTTTTTCCTCTCTTCTCTTCTTCCTCTCTGTTTCTTCCCTCTCTCTTTTCTTCCTCCCTTCTTCTTCCTCCTTTCTGTTTCTTCCTCCCTCTCTCCACTTCTCTATTGCCACGGCGCTCTCCCGCGTCGGATCCTCCGCTCTGCTTCACTGCCACCGACACCGCCGGCGCCAACCTCTGCACGCTTGAGCCACTGCGCCCTGCATCCGTGTGCTGAACAAATTCTACAGTCGCGTAGGCCGACAGCTTGATCTTCTCCAACCTCAGCAACTTCTCCTACTTCCTCAGCACTGACGGCCACGCTCCTCTTCAACGGTGATCTTCATCGACTTCGACGACTCCTCGGGCCATGACCACCTCGACAGCTTCAACCAGCACCTCGACCACTTCTTCCTCGACACTGCCCCCACGACCAGAAGCCATATAGCAGGCAATATTTGGTGACCAATTTCTTCTCCCTTTCCCTCTCAATTGCTCTATGATGGATAATTGTAAATTGTAGGTTGAACTGTAATTCACAGTGATGAACAGAGGAAAGTTCGATGAATTAGACGATGAGTTTTTTGTTGGAATGAATTGTTACTTATCTGTGGAACTGCAAATCAGTTGTCCTCCATTTGATTGTTTCTCTTTGTTGATTGCCTCTGATGAACACCAGAACAAGTCAAATTGTTAATTCCAGCTTCTGATTTTCCTGTGATGCAATTGTCCTTGTCTTGCATTGCTTGCTATCTATTTGCGAAATCCTTGTAATGATATTGGATTGGAAATCCTAGTGATTAAGCCTCATATTGTGCTTTGATTTCTAGATTATTGTGTTTCTTCTCTGTGAATGGACAGAACTGGGGTGTTTGAAGCTAGAAACTAAAGTTTCTTTGGTTGTCAATTGTTTTGTCTGCCTCTTAGTTACTTGTGAACCTGAATGCTTCTCTACTGCTTGTGTTTTCTGAGGAACAGTTAGCCAGAGAGTATTGAGACAATGAGCCCTTAATAAATTAACTAGAAGGAGATAAGAACTTAATCCATAATTATGCTTTTCAAATTCTGTTTGAATTGAATCCTACTTACATTTCTGGATGGAATGCATCAAAGTTTGATTCTTTTGCTTGCAAATGACTGTGAATGAAAATTTGTGAGTTGAGCTCTCAATTGGTCTTGTGCTCATTGTTGCCGGATTGAGAGGCTGTCAGGGAATGGTTTGTGCTATCTCTGTGTGCCTATTCGTTGATAACGTCGAGAGACGTACTCGTTTTAGTTGCTTTCGCTGCCCTTTTTGCGGAACCACTAAACGATACGATTCTATCGCATGTTTTTATGATGACGCGTACAGATCTAGCACTGACTAATGGTCGCGGTGTGATCACCCCCTCTCTCTCTTTATTTCTTTCAACATTTCCTTCCTCTTTCCCTCGTCTGTTTTAGTTTCATTTGCCATCAATTTAGTTTAGTTTATGCATTTCGCTTCCCTAGTTCTTGTGGAAAGAATGACTGAATATTTGCCTTAATGCTATGATCTCGTTCTCTTGCGAGACGGTCTAGGCAGGTATACTAGGCACGTGTTGGAGTCTACTTCGGCCACCAGGAGCAGTCCACCTTCAAATTAGCATAGAAGTTGCATACGGAGTCCGTTTGAGATGTGTGAGCACTTGATGGAAAGCTTACTTCGTCCTCTTTCCAACGGATTCAGCCCCATCTGTAACTTCCTTCTGAGTTAGCCGCAATCATCAAAACAAGTTGACCGATAGAACCTGTCTTGGACTCTTAGGTGCTGCGTCGCCTCCACTTTGGGCCCAAGGCCCATGTAGCGTGTTTAGAGTTGCGTGCCACCGTTGGCTGCCGCCCCTTCTCATATATTTGCTCAAATTTCTTGTTGCTTCCTTAGGTTTTTGTTTAGTTTAGTTTTCCCGTGTGTGAAACTACCTCGATTTCTTTTGTGTCGGTCGACCAATTGAATCGAGTTACAGAACCTCAAATTTCGAGTGCTTTAGACCTATTTGCAATTTCAGTTTGCTTTGTCTTGTTCTTCCTTGTTTTTCGGTTACTCGTAGGAATTGATCTTTGTGATTAGGTCAACAGCGTTCTTGGCACAGTTGATAACAACTCGGTGTGGTGGTTTAGTGATTGCTTGGCGTCCCGTCGTGATTGGTTGGTAGCCGCATCGTCAAAGTCATCAACCATCAAATCGAAATTATCGTTCTCATCAGAAGATCAGGTCAATCTTACATCAATGTCCTACGTCCTACTATTGAACAAAGAAATTCACGTGCTGAGAAAATCCATTAATAAGAACAAGATCTAACCCGATTAAATACATTACAAATTCGACTCATTTTCTCACTCTAGTTACATACAAAAATTGTTCTGCAATCCCACTGGCCCTGTTCTTTACTCCACACGTTAATGACCTACTTTTTAGGCGAGATCGGCTACAGAAGGCGCTATCTCCAACCCAAACGCAGCCAGAGGGAAAAGAAAAATATAGCCAACACCAGATCTACCATCCGGTCGGTCCACAACTCTCCGTCTAACCCTTCACCGCATGACGCAACTAAACCAAGACACACGACCAAAGCCATAAAACGAACATCCACACTAACACTTGTAATTTCCTCCTGAAACGAAACCGCCGGACGGAGGGAGAGGTAGTGTGAGCTGTCGGCGATGGGCTGCTCGTTCTCGGGGCTGAACGCCTTCTACGACGCCGCCGGCGGGGGCGGCGACGTCTGGGTCAACGACAACCGCTTCCGGGTGATCCGCAAGCTCGGCGACGCCGCGCTTGCCGGATCCTCTGTCCTCCTCGTCAAGGAGGTCGTCGCCGCACCCGCCGCACTGGAAGGCGCCTCCGCCGGCGGGGGGCTCGCTAAGAAGAAGGGCATTGACCCCTCCCACATCTCAGGTTAGATCTGTAGTTGTATCAGTTGGATCCAGATCTCAATAAGAAATGAATTGGACCAGCGTGTAAAGATGCGCGTAAGGCTGTCTTCTGGTGACCCTTGTTGTTGAAATGCTGTTCTTTTTGGTTGGAAATTGGATAGATCCAATGGGGTTTGTCTAATTTTCAAGTTTAAGGGGTGTCTCCCTGATTACTTAGGCAGTTAGCACCAGCAATATTGCTGTCTCAAGGTTTCTTGTATATAATTACCACGCAAATTGCTTGTTCTTCTGTCTACGATTGCTTAGGCAATGCCAGTTTTCTGTGAATGATGCATTTGATCATGGCTTGGATCATGTTTTACTGTCATCTACAGACGGATCTGGATTTCTGCCTTTGCAGTTCATATTAGATTCCCGAGTATAATGTAAAAATCTAAAAATGTTAATGTGCTTTCGTAGGATAAATACCTTCTCCAACTGAATCGTGCCTTTTGGGATTCAAGTAAGGATATCTCTTCAATAATGAGATTATTTTTTTAAATTGCTGGATTTCTGTTTCAGTTGAGTTGTGTGTCAACCATTCGGTTTTATCCAATTACCTGAATGTTCTTTTGGTTGATTCTCTTAATTTGGATTTTAGTAGACATAATTGGAACAGATCTACTTGCTGAGTTACTTTTCTTATCATGTAAATCTTGTATTCAACAATTCAATAATTTAGTCAAGTAGCTTGAATTTTGGAACCACTCTGTTTGTCCTTAGCTCCCTTGTGTTCTCAGGTATTTTTCTTAAGACAGTATCTTGTGTTCTTCTACCTTTTTTAAGAACTTGGCGCTGGTGTCAATCTTTCGTGAAATTGTTTTAATTATACGGCAAAAGCATTTTGTTTTCTTTTATTTCCAATGTATTCTTCACTTGACGTGCAACCCTTCCCAATTGTAGTGAAAGAATGACTTTTGATCTGGTTGTGAGGTTTTGAGTTTTCACTAGATTGCTTTTACATACTTCTTTGGTCATAATATATAGACATGATTTCAGACTCTTGCCGCATGTCGTTCTGTTAAATTGTTATTATTGACAACCAGCCTCAAGTATTTAAGTTATTGACACCGAGCACTCAAGTGATGTCAGACTCAGCAAATCACATGTTACTATTGGCATGTTGAATTGCTTTGTAAATTCTATGGAATGTAGATAATTCAGACTGAATTTCTTCTAGAGGGTAGTCCGTGCATAACATGTGGTTCATGTTTATTTCTTTACATGTTCAGTGAATTGATTGCAGTGCTCATTGGTCTTTGTTTGTTATCAATCTGCATGCTTTTCTTGTGTTGTGTTTGCAGATCCAACTTTTGCTTATTCTAGTTCTGTTCTGTTGGTTTTTTTTTAGCTGATGGGACATATGCTTTAAAGAAAGTTCTTATTCAGAGTGACCAGCACCTAGAATTAGTTCGGCAGGAGATCCGAGTTTCCTCTCAATTCAGCCATCCAAATTTACTTCTCTTCTTGATCATGCCATTATTGCAGTAAAGGTAAGTTGGATGTGATGTAAACCTTATGTTTGCTTCCTAGATGACAATCTTTGTGATTCAAGATTTCTTTTTGTTGTAAGTTGCGCTCTATAATTTCTGTGACATTAGGACACTAGTTTACATGCATTCTTGTTTTGTTGTTAAAAGCCTAAGAATAAGGAAAACTCTGGCGATTGGAACAAGAGCAAATTAAATCCAGTTGGTTTCGGGTTTACAAAATCTCATGAATTTGGGACAATCTGGATAAAAACAAGCAGAATTTTGAATCCTTTTTCTGATTTTTCTATTATTTTCATTTTCACTGTTGGAAAAGGCTCTATTAGCTGAGTACCAAATCCTGTATACCTCTTCATACTTCCTAGTGTTTCCTTCCACTGTCCCCTTTTTTCTTAAATCATGATAACTTCCATTCAATCTATAGAGAACTAATTAATTTGATTTAGTTTTAAATTATGACTTCTATCTTTATTGACTTGAATTTGCATTCAAAATCAACCAGTTAGACTAGACATTAAATTCCAGAAAGCAGTCGAATTTATAGAACCAGGACTATACTTGCATAATGTGTGCTTATATAATCGATAGCAAGGACTCTAGTACATATTTTTAGATTGCTATTAAAAATTGTAAAAAGTGAATTTATTGGCTACTTGTACAAGTTGTACAATCTCTATAGTGCAATATACTCTCTTCTGAAGATGCATAAACGGGGGTCTTCTGAACCCGGGCCTTCTTGGGCTCCGAGCCCCCGGCCGCCTCCTTCCCCCGTTTATGCGACCCGGGGGTGGGGAGAGGCTTCCTTTCCGGCAGCTTTAACCCGAAGGCCGCCGCTACCAGGTTCTTGGGGGGGCCCTCGCCCACGGCGCGCACGACGCGCTCGTGTTCATCCGCGAAGTACCTCCCCAAGAGGTTCTCCGCCTTCTCCCGCGCCGCCGGGTACGGTCGGACTGCAAGAGGTAAAGAGTTAGTCAATTTCATTAAAATTTTGTAAGAGCAGTGCAGCGGGTTCCCGGAGCTTACGTCGCGTCATCGACTTCACCGGGGGCCGCTGCTCGGGGCCCATGCCGATCCCCCTCTTCCCGCTGGTGAAGGGGGAGATCCGGAGGAGGGCCATCTCCTCAGCCGCGTCCTGCATCGAGCGGGTCTTCTTGGAGAGGATCACCTTGCCGAGAAGCTCGTACTCCTCGTCCGTCCACACCGGCGGCTTCGGTGCGGACGACCGGCTGTAGGTGGGGGCCTCCGGGGCGTACACCACCGCGTCGTCTCGGACACGGAGGTAGAACCACCTCCGGACCCAATCCCCCCAGTGGTCCCGGGAGGCCGCCGCCGGGTAGTCGATTACCCGGGCCGGCAACATCTGGACCATGACCGAACCGAAGGGGGACTTGGGGCCCCCCTTCACCAGGTGGGAGGTCCGCGCCGCCGGATCGTAGAAGTACCGGAAGGCGCGAAAGTCGGGCTCCCGCCCGGTCGCTGTCTCGAAGAGCCAAATGAAGAGGCCCATCCGGACCAGCGCGTTCGGGGTGAGGTGGTTGAGAGCCACCCCATACTCCTTGAGAAACTCCCGGAGCATGGGATGCACCGGGAGCCGGAGCCCCGCCTCGATAAAGGCCTCGAAGGCCACGATCTCCCCAGGCCTGGGGCGGGGGGCTCCGTCCTTCTTCACCGGGACTCGGATGTCCCCGGCCGCAACGATGCCCCTCTCGGCCAAGGACTCGGCGTCCTCGGCCGTGAACTCGGACGCCCAGAGGAAATCCGAGGGGATTTCCTCCGGGGGCACCTCCGTGGTCTTCGCTCGACCCTTGGGTGCCATGAGGTTAGTTTTCTTTTTGGTGACTAACTTTGCAGGAGGCTACTACTAGAAACTCCCGGACGCCTGCTACCGGAAAAAGCTACCGGAGAAAGCTACCGGAATAAGCTACCGGGAGAGGGCTACCGGGAGAGCAATGATCGTTGGGGCTGAGAATTTGGAATGAGCTTCCGGGCCCCCCAAGGCCCTATTTATAGGGGCGGGCCGTGGTCTAGATGCACGCCACGTGGCACCCGCGGATCAATCTGGACCGTAGAAGTTCAAACCATGCGCGGGAAACGAAGGGACGGGCGCAAGAATCGAGGCGCCAGTTCGAACCGCGCGCGCATTTATGGCGAAACGGCGCGACTTTAAGTGTGGGGCACGGAAACCGAAGCGTCGCGGCTCCGGTAGCTTGGCCCGGAGATCTTCCCGGTGACCTGAACCATACCCACCGGGGACTCGAGCATCGTCCCCGGCGGGCATGGGGGGCTGCTGTCGGGGGAAATCTCCGCGAGACTAAGTCCAGGTAAGATGTGTCACGATTACCCGGGGACGTGGCCTCCGGGGCCTCCCCGGGCGCCGCCTTTTGGCTCCCGGGACGTGGCCTCCGGTGCCCTCCCGGGCGCCGCCACTTGGCCGGGGACGTGGCCTCCGGTGCCTCCCCGGGCGCCGCCTTTTGGCTCCCGGGACGTGGCCTCCGGTGCCCTCCCGGGCGCCGCCATTTGCCCGGGGACGTGGCCTCCGGGGCCTCCCCGGGCGCCGCCTTTTGGCTCCCGGGATGTGGCCTCCGGTGCCCTCCCGGGCGCCGCCATTTGCCCAGGGACGTGGCCTCCGGTGCCTCCCCGGGCGCCGCCTTTTGGCTCCCGGGACGTGGCCTCCGGTGCCCTCCCGGGCGCCGCCATTTGCCCGGGGACGTGGCCTCCGGGGCCTCCCCGGGCGCCGCCTTTTGGCTCCCGGGACGTGGCCTCCGGTGCCCTCCCGGGCGCCGCCATTTGCCCGGGGACGTGGCCTCCGGGGCCTCCCCGGGCGCCGCCTTTTGGCTCCCCGGACGTGGCCTCCGGTGCCCTCCCGGGACGCCGCCTTTTGGCTCCCGGGACGTGGCCTCCGGCGCCGTCCCGGGCCTCATCACCCTCCTAAAGGTAAAGTATTGAACTGTTTATCACGTGCAGGTCACGCGAGGAGCACCTCGGGAACTAGCGACCACCTGTCAAGCATCCAAGGCGTTTGACCGGGAGAAGGACTGTCCTGCCCTTCAATCCGACGGTGGCTTCCGGGGTAGTTTAGGTTTTTTGCTGCTTTTTGGGGGCTATAAATAGCCCTTGTACCCCTCTGTTGTAAGGGATCGATTCATTTATTGGAATAGCTAAACTCACAGGCGTGCTCCGGAAGCCTCTCCCCCGGAGAGAGCCTCCCCAGCCGACTCCGGTCGAGAGCGCGTCGACAGGACTAGGGCCCCCACCGGGACCCGAACCTGTATAAACCCGTGTGTCATTCTTTGTGCTTGTCCGGCGGGGGAGGACCGGTCATCCGGTCAACCCGCGCCGCGTAATCTTCGCTAGGATCACTCTCAAAACCTGCCGGGGTATTCGCAATACCACGACAATGTTATTTGCTGGGGTCTTATTATGCGGGTGTGCCAATCACATCATGTAGTAGAGCAATGGGAACAATAGATGGAAAAAAAGAATCAGATAATTGTGATTTTTTTAAATAACCTATATAAATTTTTTTCAAAAATGGCCCAGGGAAAAAATATCACGAAAATGGTCTTCAGTTGCAAAAATGGTCCAGCGACAAGTTGTTCAATTGTTGAACCGTTCAGTGGCTGAACGATGTGACGAAAGCATTGGTTAATGTGGATTGTATAGAGTGAACGACGTGGCAATCGGCATGCTTTTCTTCAGTCGTTGAATTGTTCATCGACTGAATCCTGTTCAAAACTAATATATTCGAAGCTTGTTTGAAGAATTTTTTTAAATAATAGAATTTAAAAAAATTACAAAAAAAAATGAATTGTAAAGATTTTGCAGAAATATTAAGTAGTCCTGAGAACATAATCTGTTTGTTTGAAGAATTTTTTTAAATAATATAATTTTAAAAAAGAATTACATAAATAAACAAAGATTTCACAGAACATACTACAATCCTAACAATAATTCCATTGCCTCTAAAATCCTAACACTAGTAACACCTCCCTTGGCTACTCTGAGTTAGAGTTATGGTTATGTTGACATAGGAGTAGGGTTACAGTTTTCGCTTAAAGACTAAGTGAAGAATACACAATTTGTGTTACTAATATTTGAGTAGAAAAAAAAAAATTACACGTGTTGGTGGTAATCACATGAACAATTGGAACTAGCTTTACAATAGTAAAAGATGACCAATTGTCGGAGTTATACTTGATCAGCTCATGTAAGAGAGTATCTATAGTGTTTTTCTCTACTTTATTCCACTCGGAGTCTACCCATGATATGTAATTGTATTTCTCTCTTTCATCTTCTTAGTCGCATTGTAGGTATATCCTATTAGCATTGTCGTAGGTCCAAGAAGTACTCACTCTAATATCACCTCGACATCTACACATAAACTCATCTCCTTCGTTGGAATCATCGGACCAGTCGAAATCCTCTGGAGGAGGTGTTTTTGGGAATGTGCGTCCATGGCAAGAGTAATTGAAAGGGCGTCTGCAGTAGCATATGTGTTGAAGATCATGTATGTTGATCGACATGCTATCCATCAAGTCCACCTTCTTATAGAATGTCTTCTTTCTAGAGAGAAGATAGAGTATCATACACTTTGTCTTTGAGTTCCACTCAAGGTCGAGCCAATGCAGGTAAGTGCACTTCTGAGCATCTTTCCTAGGATACTTTAGAAATCTTCTCGTGTAGTCGTGTTTAAAGGAAGATGTAGTAGTCTTCGGCAACAAATCGCAGTTGCAACGACATGGCCATGAGCTTTGGGTTTCATCCTAGAAACGAAAGAGAATAGGTAATATTGTAAGCGCATACAGAGCCACTTATCACTTATTTGAGGCAAATTGATTTTGTATTTACCTTCTTGTGTCTTTTTCTCCGTGCACGACTATTCTCGCTCGCCATGTTCAGATAGGGTAGTAGCACATAGTAAGTTCATCTCTGATGGTCGTATGGTGGAATTTCTAGAATGATAGAGTAAATAATTGAAATGTTAATTTGAAGTTAGAGATATGACAACTTGAGCAGACGTTTTAGGCCAAAAAGCCAAAAGAGTTGAAAAGCTGAAAAAGCCAAAAAAGTTGGAAAGATGAAAAAGTTGACAAAAGTAGAAAAACTGGAAAAGCCAAAATGCTGAAAAGGTGGAAATATTCTGAAAAGTGGACAGACTAAAAAAACTGGGAAAAGCTGAGAAGCTAAATTTCTTTATATCAACAACCAATGTACACATTAACAAATAACAAATTGGCCAAAATATACAGTTGATGTGATTTTACATTGAAAACACTGCAAAGTCGAGAAGTTACTTTAAACTTCAAAGGAGATATTAGGAGTTTTGGGCTGCTTGGTTTTGGGAACCCATTTACCCATATGTGCCTGGAAATGCATCCAAACAATGCCAAAAAAATTTGGGAAAAAGCATCATAAGACAGAAACATTAGAGGATGAATTCCCATGGAAACTTTCCTTGGAGGAGCAACTGATTCGGAGATACGAAAATGACAAATCAGGAAAGACCACGGAAATTCTGAATTTGCGGAGTTTAGATTCATTTCTTGAAAAGGTCAAAATTTGCTCAAATGAACTTGGAATGCCGTGAAATTTGGTAGGTAGGCTACGTTTCGTCATAACTTTTGATTGGAGGGCCCTTTCGGAGTGATTCTTTTTGAAAAAGGTTTGTATCCCACCCAAGTAAGAAGGTCGATTCCGGCAAACTTTTGCAAAAATTATCCAAATTCAATTTTAATCAGGATTTTTGGCTTCAACTGCCTTGAGTGAGTCGTAAGTACTCATTTGAGCCTATATGTGCCAAGAATTTGACCTCAAATAGCTCAAAAGAGGTTTTGGGAGTTTTGGGCTGCTCGGTCTTTGGAAACCTATTTACCCATATGTAGAGGCCTGGAAATGCATTCAAATAACACCAAAAAAATTCAGTAAAAACATCGTAAAAGAGAAACATTAGAGAATGAACTCCTATGAAGAAACTTTCCTCGGATGAGCAACCGATTCGAAGATACCGTGAAATTTTGAATTTTTGGAGTGTAGACTTGTTTCGTGAAAAGGTCAAAATCTACTCAAATGAACTTGAAATGCTATGAAATTTTCCAGGTAGGATGTTTGGGTGAGTACAAACCTTTTGCTAAAAGAATCACTCCTGAAGGGCCCTCCAATCAAAAGTTATAATGAAACATAGTCTATGTCTAGCAAGAAGGCGATTCCGACAAACTTTTGCAAAACAGGTCCAAATTCGGTTCTCATCGGATTTTCTGACATGAAGTGGGCTGAATGAGTTGCAAGAACTTGTTTGAGCCAGGATGTGCGAAGAAATTTGAAGTCAAATATGTCAAACGAGTTATTTTGAGTTTAGGCCTCCAATGATTAGAAATTCCTATTTTCCGATCGAAAAGGACAAAATGTGGTCAGATGAACTCAGAATGCTGTGAAATTTGGCAAGTCCGATTTTTGGTTTGTTATGAACATTGCACAAAAAGAACCACTCGAAAGGGGCCTTCCAATTGAACTTTATGAAGAAATGTATGCTATGTTGTTGGACAAAATCAAATGAAGGTATATTTGAACTGGAAAGAGTCACAAAACATCTTAATTTTCAAGAATTACATTAAGGTCACTACATTCCAATCATTCACAAAAAAAAGTTCCAATTGAATTTTGTACAGCTATGCCTAAAGTATGTAGAGGTAAATCGATTGATGGAGAACTCGACATTGACAATCTGGCTTCCAATCAGAACTGATTCGAACCCTTGCAATCACTACAGCACGGCTCCGTTGATTATCAACCACGCCAAGACACAGTTGACCTCGCCAATAAGGCTTATCCCTGCATGCGAATCGAGAACACAAGCAAGAACACGGTAGACGCAATCTAAATATTGCCAATTACCAATGAAGAGTACGAGTTGGGGTTCCGCAAACCGATGAATGGCGAAAACTATCTAAGTAGTATAATCTGAGCAAAACCCACCCAAAAGGATAGGGGGTGGTGGCCATATGTAGCAGGAGTATGGCGGCCAGAGGTAGGCCACCGACCAGAGAACCCACCCCCACATAACCTTGGGGATACACGGGCCTTGGGCCAAAGTAGAGGTGGCACAGCACCCGGCACAATCTGTCTGCGAATTGTTTTGTCGATTGCGGGAGATCCAGAAGGAATTTGGCAGTGGGGTTAGATCCATTGGAAAGGTGGCGTCGTGGGCTTCTCCGTAAAGTGCTCATTCACCCCAAACGGACTCCGTACGTGGCCTGGATGTTTGTTTGAATTTGGCGTGCTCCTGGATGGCCGCATCGGGCTCGCAGATGACTTGGGCTTGTCTTGGAGTGTGGACAACTTGGGCTTCTTCTTGGGCTCGTCTTGGAGCGTTGTGGTATGCTGGACCTTCAGTGTAGATGGCTTGAAAGGCTTGACATGTGGGTTCATGCCGACTTGATGTTCTCCATGGTCTTCGGGCGACGGAGTGGGAGGATTGGACGAAGCGGCGTTCGTATGTGTGTTGGTGATGTCCTCATCATCCTCCCCTTCTTGAAGTGGAGTCGTCCTCGACTCAAGTACACTCTCCTGCAAAAGATTAGGAGCAACAGGCGGTAGAACAGGAGACATATCATGCAAAATAGACGTAGTAGCTAGTAAAACAGCACCCTTCAATTTAATTTCAGATTTCGTAGAAGTAGGTTCTTTCTTGTTAAGTGGGTTCGGTTCTGTAGCTACAATTTGATTCTCACTTTTATCACATACGGTTTTATCTCTGTTAGCTCTTTCTTTAGCACATTGCACGATTTCAACAGGTGTCATAGGAAGCAAAGTGATTTTCTTTCCTTTGTGCATAAGAGTGTATTTATTACTTCTACCATGATGAGTTACATCAGTATCAAATTCCCATGGACGGCCTAATAAAAGTGAACATGCTTGCATAGGCACTACGTCGAAGTCAACAAAATCATGGTATGTTCTAATGGAAAAATGCACTTTCGCAATTTGTGTTACCTTCTCCTTACCACTGTTGTTGAACCATCAAATATGGTATGGATGAGGATGCGCACGTGTATTCAATCCAAGCTTCTTGACCAGATCTGAACTCACCAAGTTGTTGCAGCTTCCACCATCAATTATGACACGAACACGTCGATCCTTGACGATGAGTAACATCTGAAACAAATTATGACGTTGTAGCTTCTCCGCTTGCTCCATTTGAGTGCTCAATACTCACTGCACAATGAGGGCCCTATAACTCTCCGTGGCAACGATGCCTAAAATCTCCTCACCATCGCTGTCCATCTCATGATCATCATCATTACTTGCAAGGTTAGCTGCAAGAGCATATTCATCCTCAGCATCACTAACACTAATGTACCCATCGTCTGCCGTTGCAATGTACGCTCGCTGACTTGGGCAATCCTTCATAACATGGCCTAGTCCCTTGCAATGGTGGCACACGATCCCTTTCATTCGACCTGTGGAAGCGACCAATGATGAACTCTTTGCTGGTACCTGCACACTAGCAGATTTACTTACCTCGGGCGTACGTGACGGTGGTGGCGGTGCTGCTGAACGCTCCCTACTCGTGGAGGGGGCAGCAGACTGAACAACAAGAGGCGAATCTAATTTGACTTGTCCCGGCGTCGAGCTCGGTGTAGATGTACTACCAAAGTTGCTCCTTGTCCTTTGCGGCCTTCCATTCAATTCTTTTTCTGCCAACATAGCAAGATGGAACAATCTATTGATGGTATCATATTCTTTGTAATCAATTAGATCCTAGATTTCATGCCATAAACTCCCATAAAAACGAGCCATCTTATCCTCATCATCCTCAACTACTCCACAACGCAGCATGCCTATTTGTGGCTCTTGATAGTACTCCTCTACAGACTTATTACCTTGATTCAAACGCTACAATTTCTTAGGCAAATCATGTTTATAGGAAGGAGGAATAAATCTACCACGCATAGCTCGCTTTAACCTATCCCACGTATCAGGTTCTAAGCCAGAATTAACTAATTCGTTCCATCAAATGATAGCAAAATCTTTGAACTCATTAGTAGCTTGTCGAACTCTATGTACCTCGGGGATTAAATGGGAGTTAAATTTTTGTTCAACTGTCATTTCACAATCTAGATAAACTTCAGCATCATATACACCAGATAAAGATGGTATGGTAAATTTAACTTTAGGAAAAGGATCATCATGAACACGACCATTGCGGTGATTAAAATTATTAACTCCCATACCTTGATGGTTGTAATTCAAGTAGCGTTGTTGACGTGCATGTTGGGCAGTGGCGAGTGCAGCGTTGGCATCGTGGTCTCGCCGAGCATCATCATCATTTCCTGCAACGGACACCTCATTATCTTGTGCTGCATTGCGCACTTCCCCCCGTCTGGCAAAGTTGTTAGGTGGCTGATTTTTTGCCATTCTTTCAATGCGTGTAGTGAGCGTGGCCAAGCTATCAGTGAGTCTCGCCATGTCTCTTCGCAAGTTGTTCATGGTAGCTGTAGTATCTTCAAGCTTTCTATTAAGGTGCTCATTAATGACATTGTGTTGTTCACCCAGGAGTTTCATGAGCTCTCCTTTTGTAATACACTCGTCTCCATCAAATGTATCACCTGTCATTGTTAGTAGAAAATAGAAGACAACACCAGAGTATTTTCACTATCAACTACTAGGTTGTGGAGGGGAAAATCACACACTCTCAAGCGTCTTACCACGCTCTTACAAGTGTTCTTACCAAGGCAGTAGGGGTGCAACTGGTGGCTAGTTCGTGATACCGTGATGAGCGTGAGTGAGGCGATTGCAAGGTAAACCTGTAACTGAGTTGGAAGAAAGTGGAGCTTGGAAGGCTAATATATGTGTAGCAACAATTCAATATCAGTAATGCAAAGTTGAAAATTAGTCCAAAGTAATAGTCAAAGTGCTGAAACTAGCCTAGACTCAGATCTAGCTCAAGCAAGCAACTAGAATCATAAAGGACTAGAACTCAAGATGTGCCACTGAAAATTCTCCTCTTTGCTACACATATTTTTCTTCTATGATTGTTTTTGCACTTGATTTTTTTAATTTCCTTTTTTTAATAAACAGTGCGGCTTTTTTTTTTGCACTTGCCTCTTTCTTCTGCAACTGTACAACGAGGACATAAATGTTGTTTAGCAATTTCGGGCCCCAAGAACTCTGAATTAGAGGATCTGGTCAACACCAAAGTTGTAGAGGATTGTTTTATCTTTCCAACAAGTATAAAAAAGTCAAAAAAGGTGTTGTAAATCAAAAGATATGGAAATTTTACCAAAACTATATCCGATTGAGCAATTTGAATCCGAATTGGATTAGAGTTTGAAGATTACACAACTAACTTTGCCCAAATTTTAGCATGATGAAAACAGCCGAATTTGAAGATTACCCCAACTAACGTTTTGTGGGATTTCTTGCAAAGATTCCAGAAAGTATAAGTTTATCCCAATCCGAGTCTGGATGAAAGAATTATAATGAAAATACCGAAACAGACGTATTAGATTCAAATTCTACATCATTGACATTAACAGCCCAATATCTCATATATGGAAGCCGAATCTGACTTTCACCTCAACATAAAAGTTGTAGAGCACGATCTAATGTTTCCAGAAAGTACAAGAATGTGATAATCTGAGTTCGTATGAAGAAGATATGATGAAAAAAATAAACTGGACAACGGCAGATTCGAATTGGACGCGATGACGAGGAGATCAACGTGCAATTTGACTTCGCGACGAGATGCAAGACTAAAACTAAAAACCAGCACTCGACAATGATTGACGAAAATTCAAAGATGCAAACTGACAAGAACAATGCAAGATTAATGGCTAGGGTTTGGACAAGGTAAACAATTTTTTTTGTAGGGCAAATTTTCTGGACTCTAGGACGAAGAACATAATCAATCTAAACAAAGAGGGGGATACAGTGTTACCTATCGGGCAACCTTCGCTCTGATACCAACTGATGTAAACGGTGTCCCGATCTTCCGATAGGTAGAGGTAAATCGATTGATGGAGAACTCGACGTTGGTGATCCGTCTTCCAATCAGAACTGATTCGAACCCTGGCAATTGCCACACCATAGCTCCATTGGTTATCAACCACGCCAAGACACGGTTGACCTCGCCAATAAGTCTTATCCCTGCATGCGAATCGAGAACACAAGCAAGAACACGGTAGACGCAATCTAAATATTGCCAATTACCAATGAAGAGTACGAGTTGGGGTTCCACAAACCGATGAACGGTGAAAACTATCTAAGCAGTATAATCTAAGAAAAACCCACCCAAAAGGATAGGGGGTGGCTGTGGGACCCTCATTTGAGGAATCCGGTGGCAACCGCCCAGGTGGGTTGCACTCAGAAAGGTACATCACAAGCTCAAAACAACAGGATTTACTTTAAACAGTAAAACAGGTAGATAAAACAAGTACAAGGTCGCGAGGACCTCTATTACAATATCATAATGCCAAGAATGGCATTAATTAAAGTTGATACAAAAGTAGAGAGTTTTTCAAGATCAATAATAAAAAAGAATCGGTATCGAGGTACCGGACACAGAAATATAACACAAAAGCAACAATAAAGATCTTCATTTCCTTCTGCAGCGGTTCGGCTCGGGCCTTCACCACATCAGACTTAACTTGGCTCATGACCCTCCTAGAAGCTCAAATCTTCTAGAAAGGTTCCTTCCTCTTCTCAGTGCTCAAGGCCAAAGGAATCAGGATCCTCGAATCCTTTCTTCTGAATTTGTGTGTAAAGGCAAGGGTGAGCATGTTTTTATACAGATGCTCAGCAAGTCTCGTTATGAGAATGCAGGTATATAGATGAGGGGTTCTCAAGGAAAGAGGTCTTGGCTATTTATATATAGGAATAGAATAGATTTTCACTCTTAATTTGAAGAAAATGTTTATGTTTTCAAAAGCGAGGCTTTTAAAATCCTAAGCTAGAGTTTTAGAAGATGTTATGCGTGGCGGTCTTCCATGAGTCACCACTTTATTCACATTTTATGAAAAACTATCCCAAAAGCTACTTGTGCTGCATCAACGTGGATAGAATCCACCGCGCGCAGACTCCATGACCTGGGAGCTCAGAGTATTTGATACTTTTTATAACTTTGCAAAGGTGTACCACCTTAATCCACCGATCACTCGGCTTTCAAGTCGGATCAGCTCCATGCGACTTTTACGCATGTGACAAGGCCGAGATTACACAACAGTTTACAATCCTAGCATTAACAATTCCCTGCGCGGTAAATAGACATTTCAGTCCTTATTACCGTTGTGGGTACTCCCCATAGCCAATTCTTCCTAGCCTTGGTCTATTGTCTCGCAAGACACATAGCCTCTTTTGATTATAGTCGCGCATGACTTAATCTAGGCATAGGGCGTCTTCCTTCTTACACCTTATCCTCTCTTTATTTTTCTGATCTCACATCACTTATGGCCCTCAGTGGCCCACCAGTTTCTCTCGAGAAACCGGACTGACAACCATTGCAGGGAAAAGCTAATACTAAGAAAGCTACTACGTTGCACCCGTCCCATACCAGGCAAGTGGTTAGTACGTTTTTCATGCCGCATGAAAGTACAACACAAGGTTCTCGTCCTTATGAATCTTTAGTGAGGAGTCTTTCACATTCCCAGTGTGCACACAGCACCAACCAATCAAACCATCCTCACTATAGATTCCAATCACATTTTCCTTTCACAAAATGGGTTTTGAATATACTTTTCTCACATGTGACCATTTAGCATTTAACATATAATCTTGAGCATAAGCATAGCCTAAGCATGATATCCTAGGGTGACAAGGGTGCAGGGATATTCAATCACAAAAGGCCTTCACAATTATTTAGGTCATATCTAATCTCTTTATTTGAACATAATTCTTATTTGAATATAAGGCATGCATATACTTGAAAACAACTAACATACTTCATTTCAAAATAATAGGCGAGACATGATTAAGGGTTTGAGACTTGCCTTGCAGTGAGGGGTCTAGTTGCTCAGACGATTCTTCGAAGATCTCTTCCGCTCCTTCAACCTCTGGTTCCACGGCGGATACAAATAAAACGCACACACACTATATAAGCATACAGAAATAGTTGCAATAGAAAATAATAAGTAAATATATCATGCATGCAAGGGGAACGGTTTGGACAAAGCCACTTGGGTGCTGATTGAAGAGATGGGCTCAAAAGGACTTGAACGTCGAAAGGCTGACATTCGGTCCACGGCTAGACATAGCCTTAAGTTGGTTTTAGGTAGGTTTTCTGGAGAAGTGACAGTAGAGAAAGTTGTAGAAAATGGCTCCAGGAACTTAGTGGACAAGTGGCATTTCAATTGTTCAACCAGAAGATGATAAAAAAAGGCTAATGTCAGTGGCTGACATGCACTGACACTGGACTGACAATGTCAAAATCTAGGGCAAAGCATTAGATTTGATTCTGGACTTCAAACACTTCACCAACTATGTCTAGGAGATAGGCGAAGATGCCAGGAACACAATGCAAGTGGTTTCAAGGCAAAAGATGGCCGGGCGGCGATGAGCGACGACGATGAACTGCGGTGGCGACACGGCACAGAAACAGTTCTGGGTAGAAACTTGGCAAGACCATATCTCACGATCTGGGCAGATTCAGATGTCGAGATAGTGGAAGGAAATGCTCAGGGGGTTGAGGCCAAGCTAAGGGACAAGGTGGCCTTGGCTGGATCAGCCGGGAAACAAATTCCGGTGAACTGTGCCGGAGACGAAGACACAGAAATTGGGCGTTTTTGATTTAAAGCATTTGGGCTCGATTCCAAGCTTGTGGAGTATCTTGGGGACAAGAGAAGGCCACTGGGAATATCAATTTGGCTGGAGGATCACCGGAGAAGCTCAGCGACGAGCTCCAGTGAACAGATGAAATTCCAATTTGGGGGTTCTTCGATCTGGGCAAAACTGAAGGTTTTGATCTTACAGGCTTACTCTACTTAGCTCACTGATCACTTTGTTCTACTAGCACGAAGGCCAATTCGGTTTAAATCACTCAGCATTGGAGGAACAGGGGAAAAGGGGAAATCCGGTGATCGCCGGCGCTAGGGTTTGCCGGGGTCCAATTAAATGCTATGATACAGAGAGGGGGATGAGGGAAGCTTACTGGTGAACTTGGATTGGAGAGGGAGGCAGTGGCTTGAGTTGGCGACGAGAGCTCCTCAGGTAGCTCGTCGGGGAAGAAGATGAACGCAGGAGCTGAAGCTTGTGGCTGCTAGAGTGGTGTGAAGAGACTCTGGGCTGGGGGGAGCTTATATAGGCAGTGGCTGGGCTCTCGAGAGTTGAAGCGGATCGAAACGGGATACGCGTGACTGGCACCGGAGGCAGGATCAAGACGGCGTGCACAGCATTGGGACGCGGCAGCGACTCTGCCAGAGGAGAGGATCACGCCAAATCTGGCTGGAGCAGGGCGACGGGGTGGCTGGCTTCGGCATGGCCGCAACGTGGCGCTGGTTTGCTGCTTCTGGAGCACATGCGCGCGTGGGGAAATTGCGGCACAGGCGCGGCTGAGGTGGCTCTACGATGGCAGCACGGGTGCGCACATGTGGTGGCTACGTGGCGGTGGTGGTGGCAGCATGGGATCTTCGCCGGTGACGACCTCTGCGACAAGGCGATGTGGCGGGGCGCGGTCGAACGGTGCCTGGTCGTGGTCGCAACAGGCTCAGCCCTGGTCGAGGTCGAAAAAGGGCCAGGGACTGATATGAGAAGATTTGGACTGATCTGCAAGGATTTAGTTCGGGATCTTGGGCCTATTTGCAAATCTGGAGATCTGGAGGGCTGATCTGAGATCTGATTTCGCAGATAAGTGTTACTAAATCACTTGGACTCATCTAGCCAAAAAAAAATGGTAAGATCCGATAAGATTTGGTGGTTTTGACAAAAATCGAAAACAGAGTAATTGTGGTAAACAGGGTAATTAGGGTTTTGGAAAGAGGCGAGGCTGAAAATTAGGGTTTAGGATAAGATTTGAAAAATTCTTCCATAAGGGAAAAATGTTCAGAATAGTGAATGGGAGATGTTCACTGAATCAGATCAAAGTTTGGGGATGGTCTAAGACTTTTAGTCTTTTTGGGCTTCTGACAAATCTAAAAAGAACTGATCTACGATACTTTTGGACTAAAAAGCGAAAATGGTCTGAAAGGTGGAGTTTAGCTGCCAATTTTTTAAATTAAGGTAGTGGCATACCTAAGATCATAATTCTGAGATAAGAGATCAAAAATGGGGTTGAGACATCCGAGAATCCAATGAAGATATGCTGACTGGCATGCTAAAGAGGTGGCAAAATTTGAGATGTTACAGTGGCGGCCATATGTAGCAGGAGTATGGCGGCCAGAGGTAGGCCATTGGCCAGAGAACCCACCCCCACGTAACCCTAGGGATACACGGGCCTTGGGCCCAAAGTAGAGGTGGCACAGCACCCAACACAATCTGTCCGCGAATTGTTTTGTCGATTGCGGGAGATCCAGAAGGAATTTGGCAGTGGGGCCAGATCCATTAGAAAGGTGGCGTTGTGGGCTTCTCCGTAAAGTGCTCATTCACTCCAAACGGACTCCATACATGGCCTGGACGTCTGTTTGAATTTGGCGTGCTCCTGGATGGCCGAATCGGGCTCGCGGATGACTTGGGCTTGTCTTGGAGTGTGGACAACTTGGGCTTCTTCTTGGGCTCGTCTTGGAGCATTGTGGTATGCTGGACCTTCAGTGTAGATGACTTGAAAGGCTTGACATGTAGGTTCATGCCGACTTGATGTTCTCCATGGTTTTCGAGCGACGGAGTGGGAGGAGTGGACAGAGTGCGTTCGTATCTGTGTTGGTGATGTCCTCATTAGCTGGCCTCATTCAGCTTCCATCAGTTGAACACTGAGCACAGTCTTGACCACAAGAGTTTGACCTTACTCGAAAGAAAAACCTCCTTCTGCTTCAACGTCTGCTGCAGATTCTTTGATAACATCTTCGTCACTTTGAGAATCATATTCTCCATCTTCTTGCACAATCATAGCTCGTTGGTTAGGACACTAAGATGCCACATGTCCTCGCCCTTGGCATAAGCATATAATTTGGCTTGAGTGAGTAGAAGAACCAACGGATGAGGTGTTGGCTGTAGGCTTCTTCTTGGTGGTCGAAGCATTGTTGATTGGTCGAAGAAGTGTGGATGATGGATTGGACTTCCTCCAAGAATTGTTGTTTGGTCGACTCGTTAGAGGAGTCGGGTTTGAAGCATTATTGCTTGGTTGACACCACGTAGAAGTAGTGGCTGCCCGCAAATACATCTTGTCTTCAGCTAATTGCCGTTCCGCCTTTGTTGATAGATGGACAAGTTGATCGAGATCCTGGTACTGCTGATAATTGACAATCCTCTGGATGTCTCTATTCAAGCCATTATAAAATCGAGCAATAAATTGGTTAGGTGTCTTTTTAACATCACATCTCATCAAAAGAATCTCCATCTCCTGGTGGTATTCATCAACACTTCGCGGACCTTGTTGAAGACCTTGCAGCTTGATGAACAAGTCCCGAGTGTAGTAAGATGGTACAAACCTCCTTTCCATGACATTTTTCATCTCATTCCATGTAGCAATTCGAGGTCGATTTGCTTGTCTCCTTAACTCATGATATTGATGCCACCAAATCAACGCATAACCTTCAAATTCAGATGAAGCAGAGTCTACCTTTTCTTGTTCACTGTAATTGCACATGAGAAGAAGTTTATCCATCTTTATCTCCCAATCAAGATAGACTTCTGGATCTGATGAACCATTAAACTTAGGAATGGTGAGCTTGATCTTTGCAAGTCTTTTGCCATTGTGGTCGTGATGATGATCTCCGCCACGATGTCAGTTATGAGCTGTTGCATCTAGGCCATTATGCCTGATTTTGATGATTAATAAAAACAAGCATTTTAGACTAACTGTATTTCTTGAGCTATTTGGATACAGAGTTCTTTTGGCACAGATATGCAAGATGATCAAGAAAGAAGTCTTAAGAACCTAAAAAGACGAGATGCAAATCGCAAGATTGAAGTTGCAAAAGATCTAAGGCAAAATCTGTTTTTATTTTTACCGATCACGGTGTTTGGACTTTGATCTGTTTATAGAAATTTTTCCTAGTTTCAACCGTACTATAAAGAGGGGTTGCAAGTCCTCTCTACATTTCCAACATAAACCGACAAACTCTTAGGTCATTTCATTCATTCTTTTCGGTTGGATTTGATTTGGTTTTTCAAATGTGTTTTTGATAGCAGAAGTGTTTTTGCATTTTCTAGAACGATCTTGGGTGATCTGGGTCTTGCTTCTTTTGACAAAAATATAGCCCTTTAAATTATCTTTCAAACAAGCTATAAAAAACTTCAATCGAACCTCTGGATCAAAAATTATTACTATTTTTATCCATGTTAACTGTCAGTATGTGATGCTGACTGTCAGCATGAAATGTCAGTTTTGTTGCTGACATTTGTCCAGAGAGCATGTTTTTTGGAGCTGAAATTTTGACTTACGCTGACTGTCAGCATGTGTTGCTGACTGTCAGCATGAGTTTTGACCTCATCTGTTTTGTTTCTGAGTTTGTTTTAACTGGTCATTTTTGTGGTCGATGCTGACTGTCAGTATGTGATGCTGACTGTCATCATGAGCGACTTCTTTCCATATGTGACCATAAATGGCTAGCTAAGTTTTATCTGTGATTTTTGTCGAGCTGTGGTTGTGGATGCTGACTGTCAGCATGTGTTGCTGACTGTCAGTATGTACTGATTTGTTTCCTTTTTCGACCACAACGGCTAGCTGAGTTTTTTTCTGAAATTTGCTTCTTACTGGTCGTGGCCTATGCTGACTGTCAGCACGCACTGTCACTTTTCCAGCTCAAGCACAACAGACCTTTTGTTCTTTTGGGCTATAAATAGAGGTTTTGAGCTATTGTTTCATACACCAAGCAGTCTCCTTCTCTCATATACACTTGAGCATTTGGTTTAGAGATAAAAATCTCTATCTTTTGATCAAGTCATGAGTTTGGTGATCCACCGAGTGTTCTGTTCGTATCATTTGCATACTTAGAGTTTCTCAGTGATTGTTGGAGGTCTTGATAAGACCTTGCAACTTATTACTCTTGGTGAACGCCCTCACCTAGACGGTTTAGTGGTGTGGCCGTTGATCTCTCCTGTTCGAAGATTGTTGGAAAGGTTCGGCGTGATTGTAAAAGGTATCAGTGCTCACCTTTCCGGAGTGGACAAGGAGAACCATTAGTGAGAAATATCCTTCATGGATAGTGAAGCAAGACTCATTCATTTGAGTGCTTCAACGAAGAGTAGGGGAGATCGGGTGAGTCTCCGAGACATCGGGAAAAATCTTTGTTTTTGTCTTCTTCTTCTCTTTATTTTAATTGTGCAATCTAGTATTCAATTGTTTTAGTTCTTTCTCTTTGCAAAACTTGTTTCATTTGAAATGTTTTAAAGTCTCCTATTTACTCCCTCTAGTCGGCATCCTCGATCCTACATGAGCATGGTACCTTGGTCGATAATTGGCATCCGTGTGCGGTGGCTGCCAATTACCATAATAATAGTTGTTGCCTTCAGGGTGGTAGTCGTACTCAAAGTTGTCATCATAGTCATCACCACCTCCCCCATGCCGACCGAATTGGGGTGGTCAAAAAGCAGGATCATGAACAGTTTCACGTGGTCAAAAAATTGGAGAACCGCGACGATTCTCGCCTTCCATTGATCGCGCATCTTCTCAATGTCCTTCTGGTGGTGTAGGACTGTCAGTATGCCAAAGGGTAAATCAACAATTGTACTACTTAGAGCAATTTTTTTTGATATCAGATGATATTTGACTCAAAGGATGGTCGATAATGATCAGGATATATATCTTCTCTTTTTTTTTTGTTTTATTTGTTTTATTTTGACTCTTCAAACACTAAACGAAAAGCTCAAACTTGAGGCACCATGATTGACTCGACCAGCAACAAGAACTAAACCACGGATTAAAAACTCGATAAAGCAAACTAAATTAACAGATTAAAATATGAAGCTTGGTGATATATTTTTGTTGGCAATTTTCTGGACTCTAGGACTGAAAAACCTAAACTACTAATCAACTGAAATAAAGAAAAGATTCTACCGTGCAAACTGAACTTCTGATATCAACTGATATGAACACGTCAGTGAAGGACGCGTTCACGGAGGATGGCCCTATATTCACGACGTAGAACCTCGATAAGTAGTATCTGAAGATACCTGGATAACTAGTATGACCTGATGAAACGAGATAGCCAGCCACTTGCAGGGCAAGGACCTGCGTATCAATGAATTCGCGCAACCACACTCTGAATTACATATCCACATGGTCACGCACAGAGTTGGCACACAGATAGGGTGATCACGAAGATCGTTCGACCAATTCTGGAGGAAATCACAAGAACAAAAGATGAAAAGATTCAACTTTCAACTAAAACTAAGGCTTAAATCTAAAATTTCAATATCAATGTCTTGTATCTTGTATATTAAAAACTATGACCATGTCTCTCTTTTATAGAGGGTGGTATGTACAAAAGATAGAAGAATTAAACTAAAATTCTAATCTGAATCTAATTCAAAACGGAATAAAAATCCTAACAAACTATAAAAGATAAAAAGAAGTTTTGAATAAATATTCTCCTAGTTGCATTCGAATTCGGATGAGACTTTTTCTTTCGTGCAGTCATTACTCTTTTGGGTTTCTTGGTTGCATACGATGTCAGAATTTAATGATTCTTGATGCGTTGGAAAACCCTTTTCAATACCTTTCCAAAAAGTTCTCAGAAAACCAAATTGGACATCTTTGTTGAGAATGGTTCTTGGTTGAAATTGGACTGTCACTTGGTCAGCAGACTGCATGCCGTGCAAAATTCTTTTGGTTGTAGCGGTTGCAATCCTTGGCGGAATCGAGTGATCTTGGGTTTGTTGGAAAGCTTAGAAAATCCCCTTTCCACTCAGTATGTGTACAACCAGATTCAATGAAGTTATTTGGCCCACATACATGACTATATTCTTTCTGTTATGCTCTCCCTCTCTATTTCTCATCATACTTTAATTCTTTAAAGAACAAAATCACCTGTTGATGTAGTTGTCTGGTCTTCGCTCGAGTGATTAGTCCTTTATATTCTTCAGGTCGAGGTCTAGTGCTACTTGTGCTAAGAATGTCCTTATCGCATAGTATACAAACCTTTGGATAGTCTCTAATTATTATAAGGCGCCCACCAAAAGCAACTTCTGTGATATATCTTTCATGCTCACTTTGAAGATCTAACCCTCATTTCACCTGTGGAATTAAAAAAACAATCATACAAGACCTCCATTTTTATCTAACCATCAGTTCCTTCCTTTCCCACCACCTTCTATTTAGCAAAAGTATTTACTTTAATTTTCAGCAAGACTAGAAATGAAAGTCAAATTAAGACACGCCAGATAAATCATATTAGGGAGAAAAATGGAAAAATTATTAATAAAACTTGCAGTCAGTTTCCATTTCGCGAAAGTATTTACTTTAGTTTTCATCAAGAATAGGAATGAAAATCTGAATATGATAAATTTATTATATTAAGGGAGAAAATGGTAAATTTATTAATAAAACTTGTTCATTACCAGAAACTTGAATTTCTTCTTGGACCCAAGAAGTAGCTCAATAGGAGCTGAATATGATAAGCGCACAAATTTTTTCTCCACTACATCCTGGGAGCAAGCACAAAAAATTTTCATCATGCCTCTAATCAAAACAAGATGGCAACAAAGTCAAACAAAGCCCTACACACCATCAGAGATGCAAAAACATAAGCAAGAAAGCTGAAATAAGAGAGGTATATTAAACCAATCTATAACCCTTTCTCAATCCACGTATTGAAGAAATCCATATCTTCTTTGCAGTTCCCTAGAATATACTTTACCAGGATGAAATAAAGCAATGCTTGCATCAATAAGACATAAATATCCACACATTTGCTCAAAAATTATCATATCAGATGTAACACATTTCAAATATTTCTAAAACCAGATTGTACCAAAGAAAGAACTAAACGTAGGACTGAGTATAAAGCAAACTTTGATAGAAGTGGGTATGAAGTTGGTGCATCATAAGAAAATCACTCACCACATTTTATCTCTTTAACTGTTGATAATTAAAACCATGAGTATACTTTTGTTCACCAAATGCAACATTCTCAAGAATTGTTGTATGTTGAATAAAAAATATCTTTACCTTTCTGGTTCTGTATTGCATTGCCACCTTTTTATTACAGTACTTTGCTAGCCTCATAGAAGTTCTCAAATTTTTTTGAAAGTTTTTTCATTAGTTAATGCTATGATGCCTACAAAAAAACCTTTTTTTGGTCATTTACACTACATACAACATCTTGTTTTGAAAATACATGTAGATTTGACACTAAATTTGAATCTACCCAATTTACTCTCTCTACAGAAGTTTGCACCTGTCCTTGATCTACTGAACTTAAAAAAGACTGCATAGCTTAGCCCTTCGTACCTAGTCTTCCAAACTAGGAATAATCACATAAAATGGCAGGAAAACTTTTTGATCAATAGTAATGGCATCATATAGACTTTACGTAGACTTGGTTGCAGCACCTTAAGAGTTGCATGCGTATACCTAAAAAAGTTAGGCTACACTTAACAATAACTGCTTCATCCTCACAACATGATCAATATGATGACATATTCAATTAGATTGCAACGTTAGCTATACCAAATCAAATAACTAAATAGCAAGTTGATCCAAAAAGTGTTGACAACTCCAATCAGCCATTCCACCCTTGACATATCAAACATCACACGACTCCCATGATTGCAGACGTTCTCCAACTTACCTCTATTACTAGAAATTAACACAACCAAAGAACATTTCAATTATTCAACCCAAAACCAGATTATGCATTGAATTCTCCGCCAATTTTAGCACTAGACAAGTTACTCAGCACCACATCAGAATTCACAACTCGATTAGAACAAATTGCTGCGGACAACACACATCAAATTCATAACACGATCAAAACAAACTGCAACAGGACCAAGCCACAAGAGGACAAGGTGGAATAGATCACACACCTTTGCTTGCACAGATGAGGAAGTAGCCGTCGGGCGTGACACGACTGTAGAACAGGTCCACCACCGCCCTCGAGTGGCCGTGGCACCAGCCCTCACCCCCCTCTGCCGCACTGGGCCGCCGACCTCAACCCCTCACCAAGCCTCTTTGTCGCGCACCTGCGACAGGCCAGACAATTTGTCGCGCCGCGCCGGGCCTGTAGATCTACATAGTACAAATAAATTAAAAAAAAAATATGTAGAATACAGGGAGTGCAACAAACTCGATAAAAATTTATTTTTTTCTTCTGTGTTAAATTATTTTGTTGCATATTTAGTTTTCACTTTCTTAACAAGTCGCAGGATCCTCACATCTTAGTGGGTGTGAAGGTATTTTGGGAGGATAAGAGGATTTTACTGACAAGTAAAACAACAAAAAAGTGTTTGTGGGTAATTAGAGAGATTTTCATATACTTTTATAAAAGAATTTGTTCGTGCACATGGTCTTTCTGATTAAGTTAGATGTGCTAAGAGAAGTGACATCAAACTATACCTTGATGGCTTAATAATCTAATGGGAAAAAGAAATGGATGTGCTCAATGTCCAGAAGCAACAGAAGCAACACTACAAAAGCAATTTTTAGCTTAGTCTCAAGACATAATCACACCTTCGAATATTCTCAACAGCAAAAGCCCATCCAAAAGATGTCATTAGTTCCATCACCTCCATCTCTTTGTTAAACTACAAGCTAGGCTATATCATCCATCATTGGTGCTTTTAGAGTAGGAGGATTTCACTAGTGCGTTTACTTGAAAGCAGGAAAAATTAGAAAGGTCATAAGATCAAATCTCAATTGTAACAATTTAATCACTGAAATTAATCATAATAATCCATACACCAACAACCATGCACTAAGTGTAGATCTTTTGTCTGGTGATAGGGTTGATCAGTAAATTTTATTGAATTATATTTTTGGTTGACAATATTATTTCATAGTCAAGTAGTTTGTGATGCTATTATATCATCAGCAAAAATTTGTTAAAAAAAAAAGGAGCACTTCAACTTTACTAGCATGCTTTGAGATGGTAACTTTTAATACACTACACTGTCTTTTCTGTTGAATGGAGTTGCTATTGACATTGTTTTCTATGTACAATACTCAAATTACTGTGTGTAAAGAATGGAAGTTCTTATGATGTAGATTTTGCTTTTGAAAATTTTTTAATCTTATGATGTTCATACATAGTTGGCTAATCTTAGCTTCTTCTAGATTGCATCCATTTGATTTCCTGCACTGCAGTCTTGCAGACTTGTAGTATTTTATGACAAGACAAATAAAACACATTATCTCCAACATGACTTGGTCTGGTATAGTACCAAAATCTGTTGATGATATAATAGGACTAATAACTCCACATGGTTATTCCTGAATACATTCTAGTGAATCAATTCTTGGGGAATAAGAGCTTTTGATATCCTAGGTTTAGAAAATGTGCCAAAATGGATTAATTTAAACTAGCATAACAACTCATTGCATGGAGTTTGATTCTGCTTGTGGGCCAAAAAGAAGATTGCAGTGTCTGTACCATTTAGCTGGATGTTAATTTACAGCAAGTCTTTAATTTAATAAGGGAAAGTATCATTTTACCTTGAACTTTGAACTCAGGTGCTCTTTAACCCCTCAACTTAATCACTGAAATTAATCATAATAATCCATACATGATAATTGTCATATCTGTGTATATTTTTCATATGTTTAACCCCCCGATCATGCACATTTAGTCACATAAGGCGGCATTTGCATTGATAGTACATATCTTTATTATCAAATCGACCATATTATTTGTTTTATGATTTTATTGCATGTCGAAGCGATTTGGGTGGATTTCGGCTGATGGAGCACGTCTCTTTGAATTTACATAACTCTCGGTCGATTCCTGATACAAGCACGCGTTCCTACGGATGTGTATGAACTGATTGTGTTGAAATCGGAGTCTCCGGGATCTGGAATCTCAAATCCTAGCAGCCAAAGACCTTTTTGTAATTTTCTAAAACCTCAACACCCATTTGCAAATTGGTCAATACTCAGAAATCTAAACTCTAACTCGAAGAGAATTTAACTATAATTTTCTAAAACTCCGAAGGTCTTTTTACAAATTGATCTTTCTTCTCTAAACTTCAACCGCCGGCTATGATTTGCTTTGAGCCTGATTTTTTTTTATTATCTTCTTCTTCTGTCTTCCCACAATCCACACCTCCTACCATCACGCCGACTACGAGCAGGTTGTACGTCACTGAAGAAGCTTCTTTTCTGCCTTCCCCGGTTTTTCCACCTCCGTCCACCTCTAGCCAAAAGCCGGCTTCTCCTTCCTCTTTTCTTCTTCTTCCCTGTTCTCCTCCCCTTCTCTACCTCCCTCTTCTTCTAGATCTGCACCGCCCTTGCGCCGCCTTTGTCGCTGATCCTCTTTGCTGTGCCGCCGCCTTAATTGCTCACGGCGCCGAACTCCCCCTCTCTCTTCACTTCTCCTGCCGCGCGCGCCGTCACAGCACCACCACAGCCACCATTTGAGATGACGCCCCCAAATCTGCGCCACCATCGCCATTATACCCCTCTCTCCACTTCTCTACTGCCAAGGCGCTCTCCCGTGCCGGATCTTGCGCCGCACCACATCCGCTGCCCTCGCCCACACACTCCACCGCCGCCAGATCACCCGATCCCGCCACCGGATCCGCCTCCTGCCGTCGGAGCCGTCCCCGATCCCGCTCCGCGCGCGCGCCTCCGCCGGATCCGCCGATCTCCTGTGTGCACCGCCGCGCGCTGCTCCACTCCGCGCCACCTCGCCGATCTCCCCCTCTCTCTTCACTTCTCCCACGGCGCCGCCTTCTAGCTCTCCCACACCTCCGCGCCACCCGCCGCTGTCGGTTCCCCATCGCGCTGCCGCCACCTCTCCCGAAGACACCGCCGCTGGATCCGTCATCTCCCGCGCCGCTGATCGCGCCTCCGCTGCCGGATCCCCACCGCGTCGCCACCACTACTCGCCAATCCGCTGCCGCCTCCGCCCTTCACCAGATCCGTCTCCACCGATCCGCCCGGATCCGCGCTACTCCGTGCCGTCACCGGATCCGCCGGCTCCCTCATCGGATCTGCCCCCTTCCTCACCGATCCTGGCGCACCGCCAGCATCACCACAGCCACTGCCGCTCAGATCCATGCGCCACCTCTGCACGCTTGAGCAGCCGCGCCCGGCGGCCGTGTGCTGAACAAATTCCACGGCCGCGTAGGCCGATAGCTTGATCTTCTCCAACCTCGGCGACTCCTCGGGCCACGACTACCTCGACCGTCGACCGGCTTCGTCCTTCGACTACCTCAGGCTTCGACCAGCGCTCCCTTCGACCAATTCTTCCACAGCAACCCACGGCATCGACCACGGCAAGCATCCACGACCATCTGCCAAAGCTCCAGCAGCAAGGAACTGGTGATAAAATATCTTACTCTATTCCCCTGTTCTTGGTGAATTGAATCTTGAGTTGCTTGGATGAGCTTATGACATGTATGAGATGGATGGATTTGAATTATCTGTTCTGAGATGAAATTCTGTGTATTTTGTCTGAGATAACAGATGAAATTGCTTGAGTTCCAACACTTGTCCGATGAACAGATGGAGAAATGAAGGAACATAAGTTAAACTATAACTGTGATATGATATTTTCTACAATTGCAAAGAATGAAGCACAATTATTTGAAATCAATGTAAATCATTGATGGTTTGAATTGAATTTGGACAAGTGATCTTCTGTAATGCTCTGTGATATATGGATGAATCTGAGTCTTGTTTTGAGTATTCTCCATCAGTGATCAGTGTTTTGCCATTGAATTTTGTCTTGATAAGTCCTTATGTGTTGAACAAATTGATTGTATTTTGAATTGAAGTGTCTTGTGAATTAGTGTCTCATCCTTCTCTCCTCCTTTGTGATTGATCTAAGATTCTGGAGATAAACTCTGTTCCAGTAATCTTAGAAACTGATTTGAATGCCTTTTCTGCTTTGGCTGAGGTATAGTGAAATTGTACAGTAACTTCCTTGGTGTGTTTCATTTGAATTGACCAGCCACTTGCATGATCAAGTTTCTGTGTGAGGTGTTCCAGTTGGCGATGCTCGGCTTGGGTTTGTGTGGTCATTCTCAGAGTTTGCTATGTTGGTCGAGGTTGAGAGGCTGTTGGGGAATGGTTTGTGCTATCTCTGTGTCTATTCGTTGATACCATCGATAGACGTACTCATTTTAGTTGCTTTCGTTGCTCTTTTCGCAGTTACACTGAACGATATGACTATCGCATGTATTCATGACGACGCGTACAGATCTAGCACTAACAAATGGTTGCGAGTTTTCACCTCTTTTCTCTTTTTATTTCTTCTGACATCTCTCTTTTCTTTCGTCCGATTTATTTTCATTTGCCATTTATTTAGTTTAGTTTTACACGATTCGTTTTCTCTAGTCCTGTGAAAAGAACGACTGAATACTCCCTCACTGCATCGTCCTTGTTTTTTTGCGAGACGGTCTAGACCGGTATCAATACACCATCAGCACAATACTTAAACTCATAATATACAACATCATGTTTAATTGGAACTCCAATACACTCATCAGGTCCACTTTTGCTATACTTTATGTCCAAACTGACAAGCCAATGGTTAAATGTCATGTATAGTTTTCTGAAATCTGTTTTCAAGTATGATTAATCCTGTTCTTGAAATTTTGTTATTTGTTTAGATTCTGTTGATTACGTACTGATCAATTTCATTCACATAGTGTACCATTTTCTTTCATCTTTTGAACACACAAGTTTAATTGTATGAAAAAACAATTTGGTCGAGATCTCCGGAACACAATTTTTGGAATTTTTGAAAATCCACACCCTATTTGTTCATTCTCAAACAGCTTCAGAATTCAATTTTTGTTATTTTTTTATCGATAACAACAATCTTACTTGTATTCACACCAATTGGAGGCAACTCCGGATTCACGGGAACAACAACCACCAGAGCTCTGTCGTGCGGAGCACTAGCCCTCGCCCCCCTCTGCCCCTCTACCGCACTAGGCCTCGCTGGCCCCTCTGCTATGCCTGGCCACTAGCCTCGACCCCTCACCAAGCCCCTTTGTTGCACACCTACGACAGGCAGCCAATCTGCCGCACTGTGCCAACCTCGTGCTTGGCCTCCGCCCTCTGCCACACACCACACTAGAGTTTTGAGGTGGGGGTGCGGTGGGGGATTGGTGGGAGAGCAAATGTGGGGTGCGGTAGGGGATCGGTAGGAGAGAGGTGGCGGTGTCGGCTGGCGGTGGGGGAGAGGAGTAGTGAGGAGGAAATTTTGGTGGGGAGGGAAGCTTTTGTGATTAGTGGGAGAGGCACAGATCGGAGGGTTTTATATTTGGCGCAAAAAAAATAAATATGTCAAAAAAATTTGTTACTGAAAATTTCCTCTGAAAATTTTCAGTTTTGCGCCAAAATATATATATTACTTATTCCTAGCGGTAGATTTGCTAAAAATAATAATTTTTCCCAGCTGACACATCGGTGAAAAATCAAAATTATATTTTCACCTATAGGTTCGCTGGTTAAAAAAAACTTTTTCCTAGCGTAAAAAATATTCTAAGCTGTTCCACAGATCCTAGATATCTTTTTCCAAACTGATCTACAACTTTCGATCTAATAACTTTTCCTAACTGACACATTGGTGAAAAATCAAAATTATATCATCTGTAGGACCACTGGGAAAAAAGTTTTTCCCAGCAGTCTTACAGCTTATGCTGGCCTACTGTGTTGTAGTGCAGATGGCTTGGTACCACTTTGGCTATTGCAGGAAGCTTATGCAGGCGGTCTTATGGGTCACTTCGGCACTAAAAAGACTAAACGAGTTGATCACGCCCCGAGAGGGGCGAGGCGATATGTATGTAATACTACAAGCGAGCGGTTGAATGTTGAGCACTTGAGGGTTCAATTCCATGAGGAACAAAGTGTATTCGTCTTTTAGTTTAACGGATTACCAATTAAGTTTGAATGATTGAGGGGGGGTTGTCTACAACTAAATCTACTACTAAAGCTATCAATCTAGTGTTTAAAACAGTAAAAGAGCAAGTATAAAAACTAGGGTTTTAGAAACAGAAAGGAAAACCTAAGGTTTCGGGAATTTCATAACCATCAGGCATAATTCTAGAAAAGGTTTGAGAGTTGCAAGTTAGTTTTAGTTGTTCTCCAAGATAGATTAAGTTGTTAGTACTGTTAATGGTACAACGGTCATAGGACGCTTCCACAGTTAAGTTTGGCGAGAGCCTCTCTCCTATTCAGGGTCCTGCGTCAAGGCGCCAAGGACTCAAGAACTCCCCTAAATTCTTGCTAAGGCTCAACTCTTACGTCTATTTCGAGAATAAGAATTTAGGGTTTAGAGGAAAAATGTAAGAAACTAACTACAAAACTTAAGATCGAGACCAAAGAAGAAATACGCCTTCTGGATTAAGTCATCCATAACTCTAAAAGTGAATTACTCGCAAAAAGCCATAAAAATACAGAAATAATAAGAAATAAATAAACTTACTTGGTTGCATCAAAGAATTAGTCTGTCGTCCTTGCCGGCGTACAAACACGAAAAATAGAGGTGGGGGCTCTTGAACCTAAAACTAACTAAACTAAACTAAACTAAGGAAAGTATGTGTAATTGAGAAAAAAACTTCTCTATTTATAATACAATAGGTTAATGTGTCCAAATATAACTCTTGATGTGCAGGCGACCATATTTGGCTGCAAACTATATGAGAAACAGATAAATCAGAGCCAAAACAACCCAAACCAGCTGGAAACTGAGCCAGACATGACCTATGGCACGGGTCGTGCCTTAGGTCGAGCATGGGTCGTGCCCGCAATAGTGCCGAGTAAATCTACAGAGACTGAGCCTAGTCATGTCGAGAAAAATGACCGCACTTGGTTGTGAAAAATGACTGTGAATGATCATGCCCGTGGTTGTACCGGGCCTCGCTATGGGCATGCAAAACGACTGAAACCAAGCCTGGTTGTGACCGTTCAAAATGACCGAAACTGAGCTTGGTCGTGACCGTGCATGATCCCTAGAACATAACGAACACAACTGTAAAAACAGATTGTAAAAAAGATATAAAATGTCACACCAAAACAGTTTTATTATGTTGGGGGAAATCTTCGTGAGACTAAGTCTAGGTAAGTTACGCCGCCTTTTGCCCGGGGACGTGGCCTCCGATGCTTGTCCCAGGCGCCGCCCGTAGCCCGGGGACGTGGCCTCCGGGGCCTGTCCCGGGCGCCGCCTTTCGCCCGGGGACCTGGCCTCCGGTGCCTGTCCCGGGCGTCATCGTCCTTCTAAAGGTAAAGTCTCTAATCCCGGGTCATGTGCAGGTCACGCGAGGAACGCCTCGGGAATCAGCGGCCACCTGTCAAGCATCCGATGCACCTGGCCGGGAGAAGGACGATTTTACCCCTCGATCCGACGGTAGCGTCCGGGGTAGTTTAGTCTTTTTGCTTCTTTTGGGGCTATAAATGATCCGTTTGAGACCTAGCCTTGGTTTTCGCACTAGGCTCGCCCAGATTCTAATATGCGGAATAACGGATCTTATACCCGAAACCCAAAGTAATTGCACAACTCTTTATTTCAAAGAGGGCTTTACACATCGAACGTTAGGAACACTTGCTTACGTCGAAGGAACTAAAGTGTCTAAAACTCAAATAAGTTCTATGACTCTTCGATGATCTAAACTAGACCTATTACAAGGTATTTATAGTCCAATCGTATGAGTACGTATCAGACTTAGTAATCCTAAACATTTTAGACTCATATAACTAACTTAACTAATCCTAAACAGATAAGCTTAGTTATATATATAGGATTACAATTCCGAACAGGGAACGAATTCCTTTTCCTGGTCGTGAACCAATCCATGGTCGCGAAACCTTTCCGAACACGGTTAAGGTCGCAAAGCCGTATGCGATCAAGACTTGGTCGCGAGTCTGTATGCGATCAGGACTTGGTCGCGAATCTGTATGCTAGCCCTTGTACCCCCTGTTGTAAAGACAAGTGATTCATTATTGCTAGAATAGCCAATCTCACAGGTGTAATCCGGAAGCCTCTCCCCCGAGAGAGCTTCCCCAGCCGACTCCGGTCGGGAGCACGCCGACAGGACTAGGGCCCCCACCGGGACCCGAACCTGTATAAACCCTCGTGTCATTTTTCGTGCTTGTCCGGTGGGGGAGGATCGGTCTCCCGGTCAGCCAGCGTCGCGTTTTCTTCGCTAGGATCGTCCACAAAACCTGCCGTGGTGTTCGCAATACCACGACAGTTGGCGCCATCTGTGGGGACTCGTGACAAGACGCCATGGATCCCCCAAGAACGAGGGCTCGCGCCCTCCCCGGTGACCCGGCGCCACCCGTCCGGGACACGACTGTCTCGGAGCTTCCGCCTGGAGGCGGCCAGACCCAGGTATTGCCTCCCACCTTCCCTTTTAACTTTAGTGGTTCGACCTCAGGGGCGGTCCCGGTGACCGCGGAAGCCTCGGCTGGGACTAGTCTCCCCCCGACGGCACCCCCAGCTCCCGGGGACGCCCTACTCGAGGCTTTAGTGGAGGGCCAGCTCCGCGCCCAGCGCTCTATGGATGAGCTGCTTCGTGTGTTGGCGCGGCCACCGGCCCCCACATATGCGCCGTACCCATATCCAGGGGCTGTGTCCCCGTTTATGGGTCACCCGGCGGTCCTTCCAGTCTCCGGAGGTTCGGCCGCCCCGTATGACCCCAGTGGGGGGTACCCTCCCCCTGCGGGTCATACGTCCGGACCCCTCCCGGCACCCGGGTCCTTCCCAGTGCCGGGAGGTTACTTCGTACCTGGGCCCCTCGTGGCACAGGGGGATACCCCGTTCCGGGCCTATTCCCGGGGCCGGGGGCCCATTTCATGCCAGGAGTTTTCCCTGCGCTGGGAGCCAGTCCCGCCCCACGCGTCACGTTTACCGCACCGAGGGCGGTCGACAGAGCAGCTCCTGTGCCTCAGAGGACCTCCCCCCGCATCGGCTCCCCTGTTCCGGACGTCGTCGGCTCCCCTGTTCCGGACGTCGCCGGCTCCCCTCTCGCCGGTTCTGGATATTACAGGGGCTTCCCCCTTTCCGGTTCTGGTCGTCGCCACGGGGGCTCCCTCCACTTCGGTTCCAAACGTCGCCGTGGCCTCCCCCTCCCCTATTCCGGATGATACAGGGGCTTCCCCCTTTCCGGTCCCGGGGGTCTTCGCAGGGGGCTCCCCCCAGCCGGCCCCGATAGCTTCCGAGCCGGCAGCTACAGTGCATGAGCTCCCTCCTCCCCCGGGGCCGCCCGAGGGTGCCCCCGGCGGACTAGGTCCGTTTCTCTCGGGAGGAGGTCGAGCGAATGCATACGGCCAAGTGCAGGGAAGAACTTCCCCCGGGCCGCGGGCGTGGAGAGCCTCGCTCTCGCACCGGTCGGGGGAAGAGACCCGCCGAGGAGCCAACCTCTCCGCGGGAGAGCCCGGACGTCCGGGAACTCAGCCCCGGTCCGGAAGAAAAGCGTCGCCACCACCACTCTGGCGGACCTCTCGGGCCGCTTCCCGACTCCGATAACGAGGGCGTGTCCCCCGTCAAAGGAGACAGCGACCGGGACTCTCCCCGGGAAGTGCAGGGGGCTAATCAGCCCCTATGCCACAGACTTCGGTGCATTTAGTGGCCGCGGCCTTATCGCCCGCCGCACATCGAGCACTATAATGGTGAGGCCGACCCTTATGAATTTGTGCAGGTATACTCCACGGCCATCTCGGTGGCTGGGGGGGACGAGACAGTGCAATGCAACGTCTTCCCCCTCTACCTCACCGGGATCGCCCGCTCCTGGTTCTACAACCTGAAGGCCGGCTTCATCAAG
Organism: Pharus latifolius; assembly: GCA_019359835.1. Classification (NCBI taxonomy): domain Eukaryota; kingdom Viridiplantae; phylum Streptophyta; class Magnoliopsida; order Poales; family Poaceae; genus Pharus; species Pharus latifolius. The sequence continues at coordinate 40,563,394 of CM033325.1, forward strand.
TCTTTCGCGCAGCTCAAGTGTGAGTTTTGCGCGAATTTCCAGAGGAACTATGTGCGTCCCCTGGATTCTTCGCAGCTGTACACCATCCGGCAGAGGACGGGGGACACCATCCGTAGCTTTTTCAAGCGCTTCGCTCAAGTGAAGAGCAAAGTGGCTCACGTCCCCGACTCTACGGTTATTGAAGCGTGCAAGAGTGGGATCCTCCCAGGGGAGCTCCACCGGAGGCTCTCCCGGAGCTGCCCCTCCTCCGCCGACGAGCTCTTCAATGTACTTGAAAAGTACGCTTGGGCGGAGGAGGACGACCTCTGGAAGAAGACACAGGGTGCCCCCGCCCCCGCTGACCGGGGGCCCAAGGACCCCCTCAAACGCCCTAGGCAGGGGGGCCGTAACGAGCCACGGCCTCGGGACACCTTTGTCCTCGAGGGCGGAGGCGGCTCGCACTACCCCCCGAGGGGCAACCGCCCCTTCCCCAAGCCGAAAGGCCGTGGGGGAGGAGAGTCTTCCCGCGGTCGGGAAGGCCCCGCGGGGAGAAGCAGGGAAGGACCGTGGTGCACCTTCCACGGGTCCAGTACCCATGCTACCCGAGAGTGCCACCAGCTGTTGCAGCACTTCGCGGCGTTCCTCGACCAGCATGGGCAGGGGGGAGGGACTCCGGCCTCCTTGCCCCCTCGTCCAGCTGTACAGGCCCTTCCTGCACCCGCGGGGGTCAGCAGGGGCAGACGCTGGAGGGGAGCCATCAGAAACTCTCCCCTTCCAAACTTCCCAGCGTCGTATCAACGTCATCGTGGGAGGGTCCGCCTCCGGGCAGGACTCTAAGCGCCCGTGTAAGGAGTACGCGCGCGAAGTCAAGGTGGTGGGGGTGCTGCACACGTCTCCGCCACCCAAGTGGTCGGACGTCCCCCTCACCTTCAAGGCGGAAGACGCGCGCGGGTCCTCTTCCCCCAAGACAACGCGCTCATCGTCTCCGCCACCATCTACAACTGCCACCTGGCCCGCATCCTCGTGGATGGCGGGAGCTCCGCCGACGTCCTCTACGTGAAAGCCTTTAGGGAGATGCAGGTGGATGAGAAGCTTCTGCAGCCCGCAGTAGGGCCCCTGCAAGGGTTCGTCCCGGGGAAGGCGATCCACCCCGTGGGGAAGGTAGATCTCCCCATGACGTTTGGCACCCCGGAGAACTACCGGACCGAGATGGTCCGATTCGACGTGGTGGACCTCCCCTCCTCCTACAACGCGATCATGGGGAGGACCACGATCAACAGCCTAGGGGCTGCCACCTACCAAAACTACCTATGCATGAAGATCCCCGGGCAGCATGGCGTGATCAATGTCCGGGGAGACCAAGACATGGCCCGCGCTCTATATGAGCGCGCCGCCTCCACAATCAGAAGCGTCAACATCATTAAGGCGCCCGGGGGAGAGGTCTCTCCCCTGGAACCAGACGTCGCTGCGATACCCCCCGGGAGGCCCCTCCCCAAGCCGCGTCCGGAAGGGGGCCTCCGGAAGGTCCTGCTGTCCCCAGACGACGGGGAAAAAACCGTCTGGATCGGGGCGGAACTCCCCGAGGAGCATGCAGCGCAACTTGCGGCTTTCCTGCGCGAAAACTTCGACGTTTTCGCATGGAAGCCCTTGGACATGCGGGGCGTCGCCTGGGAGGTCATTGAGCACAAGCTTGCGGTGACCCCCGGTCACCCCCCTGTCAAACAGAAGCTGAGGAAACTCTCCCTTGAACGCCAAGAGGCGATCAAGGTAGAGATCGCCCGACTCCGAGAGGCGGGGTTCATTCGGGAGGTCTTGCACCCCGAGTGGCTCGCGAACCCCGTCCTCGTGAAGAAGTCAAATGGCAAGTGGCGGATGTGCGTGGACTTCACCGACCTCAACCACGCCTGCCCCAAGGACAGCTTCCCACTCCCACAGATTGACCAACTGGTCGACTCCACCGCGGAGTGCGAGTTGATGAGCTTCCTGGACGCCTACTCGGGGTACCATCAAGTCCGGATAGCGGAAAGGGACGAGGAAAAGACGAGTTTCATAACTCCCCTCAGAACCCTCTGCTACGTCCACATGCCCTTCGGGCTGAAGAATGCAGGAGTGACCTACCAGTGCCTCATGACGCTGGTTTTCAAAGACCAAGTCGGCCGCAACGTCGAAGTCTACGTAGACAACGCGGTCGTCAAAAGTCCCCGCGCAGCCGCCCACGTCAACGACTAGCGTAGACCTTCCGCAACCTCCGCGCGTATGGGTTGAAGTTCAACCCGGAGAAGTGCGCCTTCGGCGTGCGCGGGGGAAGCTCCTGGGTTTCCTCGTGTCCCAACGGGGCATAGAGGCAAATCCCGAAAAGATCCGAGCGTTCTTGGACATGCCCCTGCCGCGCTCCGTCAAGGACGTCCAGCTTCTCGCCGACCGCTTAGCCACATTGAGCCGCTTCGTCTCGCGGTCGAGGGAACGAGGCCTCAAATTCTTCAAGATCCTCCGGGGGCTCGAGGGGTTCCGATGGACCCCCGAGGCCCAGGAGGCCTTCGACGACCTCAAGAAGTACCTCACGAGCCCTCCAATGCTCATGAGTCCATCCTCAGAAGAGCCCTTGCTCCTCTACCTTGCTGCAACCCCGGTCGCCGTCAGCGCGGTATTGGTGAAGGAGCAAGGGGGGCAGCAGCGTCCCGTGTACTACGTGAGTGAAGCTCTCTAGGGGGCCAAAACTCGGTACATGGAGATGGAAAAGATATGCTATGCCCTCCTGATGGCGTCCCGGAAGCTTTGCCACTACTTCCTGGGACACCCCATCACCGTCCCGTCGTCCCTCCCCTTGGGGTAGCTGCTTCGGAACAAAAAAGCCACCGGGCGGATAGGGAAGTGGGGAGCCGAGCTCGCCCCCTTCTCCCTTTCCCTCACAGGCCGCTCCGCCATCAAGTCACAGGTCCTCGTCGACTTCGTGGCGGAGTGGACTCCTGCCTCCGGGCCCGGGGACGAAGACCTCCCCGCACCACCCTGACGCAGTGACCATTGGACACTCATGTTCGACGGGTCGCTGTGTCTCGCCGGGGCTGGTGGGGGCGTAGTCCTCCGGAGCCCCGAGGGGAAGGGACTCGAGTATGCAGCGCGGCTCGAGTTCCTTGCAACCAACAACGTCGCCGAATACGAGGCCTTGCTCCTCGGGTTGCATCTCGTACGCACCCAGGGGATTCGACACCTCCTAGTGAAGGGAGACTCTCAGCTCGTAGTTTGCCAAATGGACAAGTCTTACCTGTGCCATGACGCAAATTTGATCCTTTATTTGCAGGAGGTGCGCAAGATGAAGAGGCACTTCGACGGCCTCGAGGCTCGGCATATCCCATGAAGGGACAATGACCGGGCCGACGCCCTGGCCCGGGCAGCCAGCGCCTGGGAATCGCTCCCCAAAGGGGCCTTCCTGGAAATCATCGCGAAGCCCTCGGTGGCCTCCCCTGACACGGGCGACGAGCCTCGCGTCCCGGAGGTTGTCGAGATCACCCGGACTCCGTCATGGATGGACCCCCCCATCTCCTTCATCAAGGGGGAGGGGGACCCTCCCAATGAGACTGAGGCTAAGCGCCTCCGGGCCAAAGCCCGGGCATACCTCCTGCTGGAGGGGAAGCTCTACAAGCAGGGGGCTTCCGCCCTCCTCCGTTGCCTCCTACGGCCCGGGGGACTCCGGCTTCTCGAAGACATCCACGCGGGGAGCTGCAGCTCTCACCTAGCCCCGCGCCCCATCGCGGCCAAGGCCCTTCGCCAGGGCTTTTACTGGCCCACGGTAATGCGCGACGCGCGAGACCTTGTCTCCGCGTGCAAGGCTTGCCAGAAGATGGCCAAGGGTTCGAACCTCCCCCCCATAGCGTTGCAGACTATCCCCATCACTTGGCCCTTCGTGCGCTGGGGGATGGACCTCTTAGGGCCCTTCTCCCCAGCGCCCGAAGGATACAAGTATGCGGTGGTCGCGGTCGACTACTTTACTAAGTGGGTAGAGGATGAACCCTTGGCTAGCATAACGTCCCGGGCTGTTCAGCGGTTTTTCTGGAAAAACGTTGTTTGTCGTTTTGGTGTCCCCCGGGAAATCACTGTTGATAACGGGACCCAATTCGACTAAGCTTATTTCCGGGAATTCTGTGAAGGCCTGGGGCTCGTCATCCACTTCGCCTCAGTGGCCCATCCCCGGAGCAATGGGACTGTCGAGAGGGTCAACGGCGTGATCCTACAGGGGTTGTGCCGGCGACTCAAGCAGGCCGCTTCTAAGCGGGGTGCCTGGGCAGAGGAGCTCACTAGCATCCTCTTCTCCATGCGCACGACCCTGAGCCGGGCGACGGGACATACTCCCTTCTCCCTAATCTACGGGGCTGAGGCAGTTCTCCCCCCGGAGATATGCTTCCGGTCGCTGCGAGTCGAGCTCCTAGACGGAGCTACGACCGTAGCGTACCAAGCCAATGAGGCCAACCAGCGACTGGAGATCGATCTCGTGGAGGAGGAACGTGATCGCGCACTCCTCCGCCACGCCATCTACGAGCGCGAGAGGTCTTTTCGCCTTGGGGACCTTGTCCTCAAGTGCGTCACGGACCCCCAAGCCCAGGGCAAGCTCTCCCCCAAGTGGGAGGGCCCCTACAGGATCTCTGCGGTCCTGGGCTCGGGGGCTTACAAGCTCTCCGACCTCCAAGAGTAGGAGCTGAAGCACACGTGGAACTTGCGTTTACTTCGCAAGTTTTATGTCTAGCCTACACAGGCCTGTCCCCTCCCCCGGAGAGAGTACACCGGAGGGGGAAGGGGGGCCTTCTACTTACTATCCCCTCCCCCGGAGCAATAACGCCGGAGGGGGAGGGGGGACATCGTAATCACCTTTCCCTCCCCTTTCGCGACTTCACGGGGGGAGGCGTTGTATTTTGTTTCATTATCAATACAACTGGATTTTTCTCTTCAACTGTCTCATTGCAGGTTCTTTACATTACCGCCTCTAATGGTGATGCCCTCCCCGTGAGGATGCCCTCCCCGTGAGGACGCCCTCCCCGCGAGGATGCCCTCCCCTTGAGGAAGTGGGCTCTCACGACCCAACAAGTCCCTCCTATAGGGCGGCTTACGATCACCCCTCGTGGACTGAGGGTGTAAGCGGCAACCCGGTCCTCAGGGACCGTGGTAACGAGTCACTTTGGGAGACTAGTCCCCTACCCAAATACTCAGACCCGTCATCGGGCACATCCTCCTCCGGGAGTCGATTGTCTCCTCAGTGAGACGGTTTTCTTGGATATTTTTTCCCCGGAGACCTTATTCCCGGCTCCTCGTTTTCACGGCGACCGGCTGATTGTCTCCCAGAAAAATTACGGATTTCTTGGATATTTCTTTCCCGGAGACCTTATTCCCGACTCCGCGTTTTCACGGCGACCGAATGATTGTCTCCCGGAAAGTCCACCTCTGGAAATTTCGTCGGGTTTTCTCGGATGTTTCTTCCCCTGAGACCTTATTCCCGGCTCCCCGTTCTCACGGCGACCGAACGATTGTCTCCCGGAAAGTTTTTCCCTGGAAACCTCATTTTGGAATTTTCTAACTTTGAAAAATTCTTATGCCACAGGTCTTCATCTTCATCCCGGGGGCTTTGTCACCCCCACAGCGCGCGGAGCTACCCTCCGGCCCGCTGTGGGCGGGGGGGATAAGGAGCCCCCGGGAGTTGTCCGGACCATCCAAGAAAAATGAGCAAACTTAACTCTAGCTTATCAAGAGAAGATTCTCAAAGCAACAACAAGCAAACACAACTTTATTAATCATTCAACCGGAGGACATCTTCCCCCTCCGGTGGGCATCGAAAACGGTACAACCCGGGTCATAACCCAAAAATTCTCTACATCCTAAGGCTCCTACGCCTAATAGTCCCGGAGGCCCCCCGATAGCTCTCGGGTCAGGTCTCGGTACAACGCGCGTATGCGGCGTTGAGCTTCTCGGAGCACGCCCTCGGGCCAATACTCGTAGCCCGCCGGTGGAAGTATCCGAAGAGGGGGGATCATCCAGGACCCCGGACGCGGAGGGGATAATTCGGCGCCATGATTATTGAAGTTATCCAAGTGCCACTCCAGATGCCATCTCAGCCGGATCGGCTCCCGGGCAACGTCCCCGCTACGCTCCCCGGAGATGAAACTTAGCAAGATCAAAGCGGCTTGGGCGTCCCCCGGGGGGCACCTACCGGGGCTCAAAGGCCTCGCCCCCGGGGAACTTCTTCTGGACCTTCGCCCGAGAGTAACCTCCTGGGAAACCTGGTAACATTGTATTCATTCAAGACTTAGGAAAATTTTCAATTTCCATTACATTTCAAAATGTCTTTTTACAAGTGTCCGGGGCTTCTTCTAAGAAGCTACCGGAAGCAAAATACTAAGAAAGCAAAAAATGGTCCTAGCTAAGACCCGGGGGGAGGCTCATACTTTGTCATTGGCGTCCTCCCCCTGGGGGGCTTCCGCCGGGGCCGGGGCATCAGCTCTCGGAGGCGCCGGTGCTGGGAACCTCACCCGATGATCCGGTCGTAGAAGCCCCCGGCGAGCTGCTCCACCTCCCGGCGCGAGGGCTCGAAAAACTCGGGGAAGCTCGTGGGGATGCGGCCCCCGATCGCCCGGGCGCCCACCCCCCGGTGCTCCACGAGCCCGGCTGTGGCCGCAACCACGGGGATTGCCCGGCCTCGTGCCCGGGCATCTACGGCCTTCGGGATCACGGAGACTTGTGCGTTAAGAAAACGCACAGCCTCCGTGAGTGTGGCTGGGGGCACCTCCGAGCTGCTCCCGGAGCCTAGGCTCACGCCAAAGCCCTCGAGGGTCGAGCGGACTGAGCGGCTTGCATCCATCACCGCCCGGACGCTCGAGCCCTCGAGCTCCCGGAGGGCTTCCTCCTTCTCCTTGGCCTCCCGCCGGAGGTGGTCGTTGACGGCCTCGGAGACATGGACTTGGGCCCAGACCCGAGCCAGCTCCCAGAGGGCTTCATCCCGCTGCTCCAGGAAGGCGGTGGCCCTCTCCTCCGCGTCCTTCAGCAGCCGGCCGATGCGCTGCTCAAGGCCCCAGGTAATGGCCGCCCCTTACAAACTCAAGAGTTAGAAAAAATTCGAGTTTAGGGGGCCAAAAGAAATTCGGGTAAGTACCTAGATTTGGAGAGACTGAAGCTCCCCAAAACGCTCACGGAGCGTCCCCTGTGAGACGTAGGCCTGGACCTTTCGGGTCCGCAGGCCCTCCGCGTAGCGGTCGACATCCCCCGCGGAAAGCAGGGGGGCCTCCCGCCCGGTGCCGATCCCGTCGCGGCCGGTGACGGGCCCCCGGACCTGAGTGCCCGGCATAATGTGGACCGGCGTGGCGGTGGTCGGCGTCTTCATCGCTGAGGAGGTGGCCTCCGAGGAGGTAGCCGAAGAGCTCTCGGAGGGGGCCCTCCCCGAGGAGGAACCATGTGCCCTTTTCCCTTCCCGGGCTGCTGGGCCCCTGGGACCTCCGCTTCCGGAGGGACCTCATAGACCGAGGGGCTCCCCCCCTCGTCTACCGGCCACTCCACCCGCGGAGGCGAGGCCTCCGCGAACCTCACCTCCGGCCTCTCCGGCTCCAAAGGTGCCGGGGGCGCTGGGAGGGCTTTCGCCGAAGTCGGCGAGGGGGCGTAGTCCGCCGAATCGGACACCTGCCCGCCCGCGGCCGATCCCTTCCCCCGAGCCTCAATGGGGCTCTCCAGGGGAGGGGGCGTTGCTTCCTTCCGGGCCGGCGCCCGGGCGCGCCCGGTCCCGGGGGTCTCGTCCCGGACCTTCGCCGGCGTCGAGGCCGGCGTCGTCGATGGGCCGGGGGCTTTTTGAACTCTGGCCTTCTTAGGCTCAGAACCCCAAGTAGCTTCTTTCCCCCGCTTGTGCGACCCGGGGGTAGGGAGGGGCTTCCTCTCCGGTAGCTTTAGCCTGAAGGCCTCGGCTACCAGGTTCCGGGGAGGGCCCTCCCCCACGACGCGCACGATGCGCTCGTGCTCGTCGGCGAAGTATCTCCCCAGGAGGTTCTTCGCCTTCTCCTAGGCCGCCGGGTATGGCCGGACCGCGAAAGGTAAGAGTTAGAAAAATTTAGAAAAATTTGTTAATCTATTAAACCAGGTAATCGAGGACTTACGTCGGGCCACCGGTTTCACCGGGGGCCGTTGCTCCGGGCACATCCCGATCCCCCTTCTCCCGCGGGTAAGGGGGAGATCCTCAAGGGCATCATCTCCTCGGTGGCATCCCGCATGGAGCGGGAGCCCCGGGAGGCAATGACTCTGACGAGCTCCAGCTCCTCCTCCGTCCACACCGGGGGCTTCGGCGTGGACGACTGGCTGTAGGTGGGGGCCTTTGGGGAATACACCACCCCGTCGTCCTGGACCCGGAGGTAGAACCACCTCTGGATCCAGTCGCCCCAGTGGTCCCGGGAGGCCACCACCGGGTAGTCGGCTACCCGGAACGGTAGCATCTGCACCATCACCGAGCCGAAGGGGGACTTGGGTCCCCCCTTCACCATGTGGGAGCTCCTCACTGCCGGCTCATAGAAGTACCGGAAGGCTCGAAGGGTGGGCTCCCGTCCGGTCGCCGTCTCGAAGAGCCATATAAATAGGCCCATTCGGACGATGGCGTTCGGTGTGAGGTGGTTTAGAGCCACCCCGTACTCCTTCAAGAATTCCCGGAGCAATGGATGCACCGGGAGCCGGAGCCCTGCCTCCAGGAAGGCCTCGAAGGCCACAATCTCTCCGGGCCGGGGGCGGGGGGCTCCGTCTTTCTTCACGTGGATCCGGACGTCCCCGTCCTCGACAACTCCCCGGTCGACCAGGGACTCTAAGTCCGCGGTCGTGAACTCCGAGGCCCAGAGAAAGTCCGGAGCGACTTCCTCCGGGGGCACCTCCGTGGTCTTCGCTCGGCTCTTGGGCGCCATCAAGTTCGTTCCTGTGGCTAAGGCTTCGGGAGCGGGAGGGACCTAAAAGTTCCGGAGACCAAGCTTCCGGAAGGGGGTTACCGGGAGAGCTAAGGGCGCTGGAGTTTGAAAAATTTCGAATGAGCTCCCCGGGCCCCCCAAGGTCCTATTTATAGAGGTGAAGCGTGGCCCAGATGGGCGCCACGTGACACTTCGCGGTACATCTGTGCCGTTGATATTCAAACCATGCGAGGGAAGCGAAGGAACGTGCGCGCAAACCGAGACGCCGGTTCGAACCGCGAGCGCATTTATGGCCAAACGGTGCGGTATGGGAATCGAAGCGGCACGGTTCCGGTAGCTTGGCCCGGAGATTTTCCTGGTGACATGTACCATACCCTCCGGGGACTCAAGCATCGTCCCCGGAGGGCATGGGGGGCTGCTGTTGGGGGAAATCTCCGCGAGACTAAGTCTTTAGCCCGGGGACCTGGCCTCCGGTGCCTACCCCGCCGCCGCCATTGGCCCGGGGACATGGCCTCTGGTGTCTGTCCCGGGTGCCGCCATTCGCCCGGGGACCTGGCCTCCGGTGCCTGTCCCAGGCACTGCCTCTCGCCCGGGGACGTGGCCTTCGGCGCTTGTCTGTCGCGCCCCGAAACTGGGACTACGACTACTCTTGTAGAGACCTAGCTCGCCGCAGCTAGTCCCATATATGCATAGCATACACATACCCTTGACTTCCCAGGATAAGTCAAGCACATGAGTATATCACATTGCAACAGAGTAACTTACAAAATAGTTAAGCAGTGTGGCCTGCTGGCCTTGATATTACATAAAGAGATTACAATGCCTTCACGGCATACATGGGTTAGCAAAATAACATCTACACAGCAGAAGGTAGGTGACCCACCCACAAAGAGAAGTGGACGGCAGAACAACACATCAGGGCAATGACGGGACTGACGCTCCTCCTTCTGGATCCAAGAAGTTCTCCACACCTTCATCTTGATTGTAGAACACTCCATCTACTGAATTGTAGGTTGCAAGAGTGAGTACTTACGTACTCAGCAAGTCATAGGTAAGAGTAGATACATATAGTAGTGATGATATGAACCTAGACTAGTCAAGAATTTTGGATGTTTGTAAAATATCTTTTTCTTTCATACCTCATCTCATGGCAGCACTTTTCATAATATAACATCATCATTCATGTTCACTAGATTATAGCACTACCGCGACACGTCGACACACGACAGCCCACGGCAGCACTCCTTATCATGACAACACATGTCATTTGGGTAATCTTGATTAAACATATTTTATTTAGAAAATAGTACTTGTGTCACACCCCGTGGATTTAATCCACCGCAGCAGACTCCTATAAACCCGGGAGCTCGGAGTATTCGAATACGTTTTTAACTCTGCAGAGAGGTACCAATTTACCCGCAAGATATTCCACTTTCAAGCCCATCCTATCAAAATGATTAGACCCCTCCTCACAACCATGTGTGAGTGGCAAGGTGGAGATAACAAGAACTTTTGTTATGTCTCACTCACAATTCACGCCTGACCCTGTGGATCTCTCGCGAACCACAGTTGTGGTAGGTTGTACCCAAACCTCCACCCCTACTCATATTCCCATTGCTGGGTCAAATATCAGATCACCTTCAGTGATAGTGTGGGAACCGTCCCTTATGTCAATCATCACAACACAACTCATGCAGGGGTTTTATGTGCGATCCACATAAGTACTTGTTCAGGCCTGTCCCATACCAGGCTTGTGGTTAGCACGTTGTTCATGCCACTAGACGCACAACACAAGGTTCTAGTCCTTATATGCCAGTGACCAGACCATCCACAACCCTGCACCTTCAGTGCCTGCATTCCTTCGCAGTTTAGCACCTCCAGTGCTACCACCATTCCATACCATTTTCTGGTCACGGCTAGGGGTTTTATTTCATGAATATAAATATATAAATACATATAATAGTTCATGGCTCAAAACTTGTTTATTTCACATTTCACAGATAACCAGTCTAGTACTGCCAATTCATAAATCAACCATTCTCAATCTTTCACATGCAATATTGCCTATATTCAAGGTTATATTATAGCAACATTTAAAATATAGGTTCAAGATGACCAAGGATATGACTTGCCTTCCGCGTCGTAAGAAACAGCAGTTGATAACGGGTCAACAGCGAAGTCCTCGATCTCAGCTTCTGGATCTGCTCGACGACAAACCAAACAATACACACAAATATTACTTACATATTAAAATGTTTTAGGATCTATATGCAGATATGCTTTACAAGAGTGACTGAATGATACTGGGGATAATTGAGATTGCAAGCTGAAATGAGTCAAGATCTAGGGTTTCAAGGAATTGGCTAGGAATGGTGTTAAATGCTCTTAGGATCTCAAGGTTGCAATCAGAACATCAGTTTTGTGGCTGGTTTGATCAAAAACAGTGAATGTCAGCAGATTGACATTCGGATCAAAATTCTGACATAACTTCAGGAAAGCTAGAGAGCTTATCTCAAGTTATGACAGTAGAAGAAAATGTAGATCATAACTCTACAAATTCAGTGGACAAAGTGGTTTTCAAAATGCACAATCAGAAGTGGGTAAACAAGGCCAATGCCATTGGCTGGCATGTACTAGGATAGTGTCAAAAGCTAGGGTTTAGCATAACATGCATTTCAAGGGCTCAAATCAAGCTGTGATAGAAGAAGAAAATGTAAATCACAACCTCAGGAATCTAAGAGACAAAGTTATGCCCAAAATGCACATCTGGAAGGGAGTGAAAAGGGTTAATGCCACTGACTGACATAGTTTGGCATTGAATCTGACATGGCCAGAAACTAGGGCTTGGCATAACTTTTGATCTAGGGCTCCAAATGATGCACCACTTTGTCTGGGAGGTAGGCATTGATAACAGGAACAAATCATTCAACAGGATCCAAAGCTGAAAATGGCAGGAAGATGATGAAATTCGAAGAAGTGTGGTGGCGACACGGCACAGTGAAGCCACTGGACAAAAATCTTGGCATGGCTGTAACTTGAATTCTGGGCAGTTTCAGAGATCGAGCTAGAAGACAAATATGTTCAGGAGGTTGAAGCACACCTGAAAGACAAAGTGGATGAAGCTGAAACGGCCAGGAATAGGTTTTTCGGTGATCGACGCCGGAGAAGAAACACTGCCATTTGGGGGTTTTCGATTTAGGCCGAAAGAACTCCATTCCAAGCTTGGAGAGTGAAAGAGAGGTAAGAGGAAGTCACCTGCACGATCAATTTGGCCGGAGGATGGCCGGAGAAGCCTGGCGACAATCGCCGGTTTCTGGAGAAGCTCAAAATTGGGGAAAACTTCGATTGAAGCTCAATCTGGTGATATTGATGCATAGGCTTGCTGGAAATGAGTCACTGATTATTTTCTTCCACAGGATCGAGAGCTAATTCGAAGTAATTTGGCCTGCATTGCCGGAACAGGGTAATCGGGATTTCCGGTGATCGCCGGCGATAGGAGGCAAGGAAATCCAATTAAGTGATACAGCACGATGAGAGAGATAAGGGGAACTCACTGGTGCTGTTAATTTGGCAGGAGATGCTGTGGAATGAGCTGGCACCGTGAAGCTCCTTGCTGGACTCGCCGGAGAAGACGACTGCAGCGAGGGAATTTGGAAATTTGGTTAAGTCCTGGTGATGAGAAGATAACACAGGGTACTGGTGGCTTAAATAGACCAGAGGGCGAAGCTTGCAAGGATGTAATAGCAATAAATTGGTGTCAGTTGACATGAGTTGCCGGGCGCAGAAGCAGCAACGGCGAGCGGTGAAGCAACTGTGCACTGGCGAGGCAAAGCTGTGCTACATCGGGTCTCATCAATGTCGGGCGGTGCAAGGCGGTGGCGACAAGAGCTGGTGAAGCAAGTAACGTGGCAAGAAGATACTGACAATGGCTGCTGCTGGTCGCGCATAGGAGCAGGTGTTGTTCAATGGCGCTGCCACGGCGTTGCCACGGCGATGGCTGGGGTGTGGACGCGTGTGCACATGCAACTCAAGTGAGTACGAGCTCAGGCGCGGCGAGGCGTGGCCGGCGGCGAGCAAGCGCGGCGCAAACGCACGGCGAGCTTCTGGTCGTGCACTGCAGTTGGCCTGGTCGAATTTGGGCTTGATTGCAATTTCCAATTCTTAATTTGGACTGATCTGTAATTCTGGAGATTTGGAAGGTTTGCTCTGATTTGATTCTGCTGATTTGGCAACTTGATTCAACAGATGATTTGGCACAGATTGAAGATAAAATTTGAGATGTTTGGTTGATTTTTGATATGAACTGAAATTAGGGTATTTTAGGGTAATTGAAATCTGAATTTCAATTGATTTCGAATTTTGGGATTTAGGGTTTGAATTTGAGATACTCATAAAAGAAGAATTTGTGTTGAAAAGCATTTGGGAGGTGTTCCCTAGATCAGATTTGAATTTGGAGATGATTTGCAACATTTTGCCTTTTTAGGCTTTTGGAAAATCTGGAAAAAGGACTGATCTGCTATACTCTTGGACTGATTTGCGAAAAAGGTTCAAATGGTAAAATCTGGCTGCCAACTTTTTGGATTAAGGTATTGGCATACCCTTGATCATAATCCAAGAATAATTTGGTCTGAACTTGGCTAAGATTTTGATTAAATCTGGATTTCTTAGGGTAAAAGATATTCTGTTTTCGAAAACAGAAAGGAGTTGATAAATCTGGAAGTTAGCGATGGAATTGAATCTGGGTTCTGAAGGCTTTTAGGTTTAGGATAACTGATAGATCAAATCTGGGAAGTCAGATCTTGACTTGAGGTCACAGGATAGATTTTGGAGATTTTAGGGCTAGAACAGAATAAAACTGAGGCTGATTTGGTTGATCTAGAAGAGACATATGCATGCATGACTTTTAAGAAAGAAACTTTTCACCCCAAAACTCAGGATGTTACACTGTCCCGGGCGCCGCCCGTAGCCCGGGGACGTGGCCTTCGGGGCCTGTCCCGGGCGCCGCCATTGGGCCAGGGACATGGCCTCCGGTGCCTGTCTCGGGCGCCACCTCTCGCCCGGGGACGTGGCCTCCGGCGCCTGTCCTGGGCGCCGCCCGTAGCACGGGGACGTGGCCTCCGGGGCTTGTCCCGGGCGCCGCCATTGTCCCGGGGACGTGGCCTCCGGTGCTTGTCCCGGGCGCCGCCTTTCGCCCGGGGACGTGGCCTCCGGTGCCTATCCCGGGCGCCGCCTTTAGCCCGGGGACGTGGCCTCCGGTGCCTGTCCCGGGCGTCATCGTCCTTCTAAAGGTAAAGTCTCTAATCCCGGGACACGTGCAGGTCACAGGAGGAACGCCTCGGGAATCAGCGGCCACCTGTCAAGCATCCGAAGCACCTGACCGGGAGAAGGACAATGCTACCCCTCGATCCGACGGTAGCGTCCGGGGTAGTTTAGTCTTTTTGCTTCTTTTGGGGGCTATAAATAGCCCTTGTACCCCCTGTTGTAAAGACAAGTGATTCATTATTGCTAGAATAGCCAATCTCACAGGTGTGCTCCGGAAGCCTCTCCCCCGAGAGAGCTTCCCCAGCTGACTCCGGTCGGGAGCACGCCGACAGGACTAGGGCCCCCACCGGGACCCGAACCTGTATAAACCCTCGTGTCATTTTTCGTGCTTGTCCGGCGAGGGAGGACCGGTCTCCCGGTCAGCCCGCGTCGCGTTTTCTTCGCTAGGATCATCCACAAAACCTGCCGTGGTGTTCGCAATACCATGACATATTACATTTTCACTAGCAAACCTAGGGTAAAAGCACTGCCAATTTAGCACTTATGAAATTCCCCCAAGCTAGCATCTTACTTGTCCTCAACCAAAGGATTTGAGTGAATTTTCAAAAAATTGGGATGCCTAGGTTAATCAGATTTCAATAAACAACTTCTGGCAATTCACAGCACATCGAGGCATATGAAACAATTGATCTAAGCAATTTTCAAATTTTCAAATACAAGTATCTAGCTTATCAAATCTGAACCTTAGAAAAGAGTGAGCTTAATCAACTAAATCATTTTGACAACTTCTTTCATATAGGGTTTAGAACAAACAACAGCTAAAGAAAACAATTATCATGCTACAATTTATATAAAGTTGCTAGATTGCCCTATCTAGTGAAAAAAAATTTAAACATTTTTATTACTGTTTCTTTATTTTATTTTTCAAGTTTTTCCTGCTCTTAGCCAGAATGTTTTGAACTGGTTCATTCCATCGCGGTTAGAGGAGATATAGTTGAAGACGCTTCTTTAAGTGCACTTACAGATAGATAGTTTTGTTGGTTTCTCGAGCCCCTGTAAGTAATCTCGTTGTTCCGTATACCATCCCTTCACCAGCTGGTCGACGATTCATCACCGCCTACCCCCAGTGGGTCGCATATACGTTACAAGAGACTAGATAAAGCCGCATCTTAAGGAACCGTTTTATTATAACAAAGATTTTTTTTGTGTGTATGCGTTATGTAAATCTCCCCTTCCCCAGTTGGTCGACGGTTCATCACCGTCTCCCCTAGTGGGTCGACTATACTTCACTATTACACATTTTTAGTTTAAAAAGAAGGGCAATTAGCAATCTAAGCATAAAAAGTGATACAAGAGAGTTAATTTTAGATAATAGTTTATTAGAAACCCTAAATTGTGAAGAAATCAATAATGATCTAAAAGACAAACACAATCTTTAATGGTTAAATTAAGATAAACACTCAACACAAGCATTCCAAACTTTTAAAGGGAGCTAAGTTCACTTGATCATATGCAATGATGGGAATGAATAGCCATCTATTTGATTAAAGATCATCTTCAAAACCAGGCATTCTAAGTTGATATTTTTTTATTTTTTAGTTTGTGATGGCAAAAGGGTGGAATGATGATTCACTGAAGGCTAAGCAAACAATAAAGTGACTATCCCCCAAGCTAAATTGGACATTGTTCTCAATGTTTGGAGAGAGATATAGGTTACCATTTGTGGTTGTGGTGTCTGGAGGTTGATGTTGTTGAAGATGATATGATGAAAGAGGGTGTTGTGGGCCACATAGCTCCAGTGGTTCAGTCCAAGGTGTCGCAAGTTAAAATCTAAAAAGAAAAACAAAAAGGAAAGAAAAATAAAAATAAAAACTTGCGTACCTTAGAGATCACTCGTGGGAGGTTGGTGGAGGTAGTTGGTGGACATACGGCGGAGAGTAGACAGGTTGGTTTGTGGTGCATAGCATGGTGGAGGAACGCCGGGGGTGTGAACATGAGCCCCGTGGTAGGTAGATGCGCCTGAATATGTGCCGTCCGGGAGGATGTGGCCTACGTGTACATGATAGTTGTATAGGCGGTCCACATGGCCGGTGAGGTGGTCCATTCTGGAATCCATCGTAGCCCTATAATCTCGTTGGTGCTTCGTCGTTTTCTTGATATTGCGTCGGGGCATCGTCATTGTCGTAGAAGCTTCAGATCCGGAGGTGCCACGTTGTGGGGAGTCAGAATTCGCAGTTGGATCGGATTTTTAATGGTTGATGGAGAGATCTTGGGCTATTTTTGTGGATTTTTGGAGCTCAAATAATGGAGTTTGTACTATTGGGAGGGTTGGAGAAGATTGGTGTATTTATATAGGGGTGGTAGGTAGGAGTTGGGATTGTATGGGAGAAGAAAAGAGGAAGGAAATAAAAATTTCAGCACAAAACTCAGCAGACCAGAAACCCAAAACTCAGCACAAATCTCAGCATGACGTCGGGCATGGGTTGTGCTCGTCCCAGTGCACGACCCATGCCACGGTTCGTGCTGGGCTATGTCCCTTTGCGCACTCAGTAGACCAGAGACACAACCAAGCTCGGCACGACCTCGTGCACGGGTCCTGCTCGGCCCAGGGCACGACCCGTGCCACGGGTCGTGTTGGGTCCCTTTGCACGATTTTTTTCTTTTTTCGGATTTTTCAGAATTTCAGCTCTTATTTGTTTATGTTTTTCAGAAAATGGGTTTTGGAGGGCCAAACAATGTCAGAATTGAGCGATTCTTTTGCCATTGTGTTCAGAAGAGATATTTAAAACTACATGTTAGTATACCGGGTTGCCTCCTCGTTAGCGTTGCTTTAATGTCTCGCTCGACAAAATATCCTCGATCGTACAAAAATATACGGAATTGAAAGAGTCGACCGAGTTTATTGCACTTACCTCATCTCCTGAATTGTATAATTTGATGCAATGCATATTAACCTTGAAAGTGCTACCGTCATGCTCCTTAAGCTCTACGGCACCATATGTAACACCCCAGATTTTGCTATTCTTTTAATATATCAGTTTGTGCATCTCTTATTGAATCCCTCAGATATCTTGACCACACCTCGGATCAATCCTAGAAAAATTCTCCAAAATCTCTTATTAAAATTCTATAAATTTCTCCAGATTAAATTCCAACCCAAAATCCCAAACTCTTTTCCAGCCAAATTTTCCACCTAATAGATTGCACCTATTCAAATTGTCTTAAACCAGTAATTCTATTGGAAATAATCAAGATTTGGTCGATGGTCGGTCTATTCGATGAAGACTGGCTCACTGGTTGAAAGCAAGTCATTGGTCGAATCGACTCACTGGTCGAGTCAAAAAGAAAACACATGGATCTCTTTGTCGTAGTTCTAGTGGTCGTGTGAAATTTGTCTTTCTAGCTTCAAGTGTTTGATCCAGTTTTTTTAGTGTTCAGTCAAATAGGCAGTACACCAATCCATAAATCAGGCATGTTTTGGTGTTTTGATCCAAATGAAGCCCAATCAGGAAGCCCCCAGAATAGCAAACACCAATTCTAACCAATGCATGTTGGCTGTGAGAGAGAGAAATGACCAACAAACATAAAGAGTGTTGAACTCCCTCCTATCACACAACCGTGTGAACCCCAAACCAGTGACGAGCCAAACCCCCTCAAGAGCAAGCAAGATCTTTGCAAACCCCCTCGTTCTTGCTTGTTCATTCTTCGTTTCTTGCCTAAGTCCTGAGAAGGTTTGATACTTGATAGATCTTGCTCGTGTGTTCATTTTTCTTGATTATCCTTAAGCGGAATCATTCATACTTCCATCCTTCATTTGTTCTTGTACAGAAATCTTAACAAAAACCTCCAAGGATCACTGTAATTCCAGGTCTTCTTCTTCGACTACGGTGAGTATCATTCTGTTTTCGGTTCTTGAGTAGCTTCCCTTTAAATTTCAAATTCATGCTCGTTAGTACTATATTTTCTCTAATTCTTGTTTCTATATGTTCGCAACTCTCTTAGGTTTGCTTTGGGCTACTTTAATCGGTATTTTGATCTGTAGAACTCCGGCAATCGATGAAATAGTTCAGGCCAGCCACGTTCCTATTTTTGCAAAATCAGACCCCTTATATGGCCCAAAACTGTCCAAACCTGTTGAAAGAATTGTAGATTAGATCATTTCCTACAACTTTGCTGTTTTGACTTTTTGAGATAATCACTTTATCAGCTCTATTTTTGTGTTTTCTAAATTTCAATCATTTCATTCAAGACTAATGAACAAGAAGTTAAGCCAATCCTCGATTAATCCTCTATTTGTGCTCGATCTCACCAAACTCAAGTCCTACAAGATTGGTTTAGATCAACCCGACCCCAAATTTAGCCAAACCAGGCACTTGTAGCCAAGCCCAGAGTGTTTTCTTCCTCCTAGGATCATCTTCAACCAGAATATCTTGCATGCATGCATATTTATACTTTACATATAATTTTCTATGATATGCAATTTCTGTATGCTTATGTGTTTTATTATTATTTGTGTACGAGAGTAGAACTAGGAGTGGAAAGAGCAGAAGAAGTGTTCAAAGACCCCTTAGTGCAGTTAGATCCCGCTTCGCAAGGCAAGTCTCTTTCTCATTGATCATGTCTCTCCTAGTATTTTAAGTAAATTATGTTATTTATTGTTTTAAATATATGCATGCTTTACTTTTCAAATGTTGTGTTGAATAAATATGAGTAGATATGTCCTAACACCTTTGAAGGCCCTTCATGTTCGTATATCCTATGAGCTCATTTGTTTCCCTAGGATGTTGTGCTTAAGTTATACTTATGCTTGAATATATGTGCTAAATGCTAAATGGTCATCTATATGAAAAGTGTGTTTAAAACCTTGCTTGTAAAAGTGTAAGTTAGAATCGATAGTGAGGATGGTTTCTGTGGTTGGCACTGTGTGGGCAATGGTAATGTGGCTCGCTCCTCACTAACGGTTCATAAGGATGAGACCCTTATGTTGTACTTCCAAGCAGCATGAACAACGTACTAAACATTTGCCCAGTATAGGACGGGCACGACAAAGTAGTTCTCTAGGTATTAGTTTTTCCCTGCAATGGTTGTCAGTCCTGTTTCTTGAGGAAAACTGGTGGGCCACAGAAGGCCGTGAGTTGTGAGAGTGAGTAAGTGAATCAGGAGTTCGGAAGGAAGCCGTCCTAGACCTGGATACCAAGTTGTGCACGACTGAATCCACATGCTATGAGTCTCGCGGAACCATAGACCAAGGCTAGGTAGATTTGGCCATGGGGTGCCCTCCACAACGGCAATATGAACTGAGTCGTGTATTTATCGGGCAGGGAATTGTTAATGCTAGGATTATGAACTGTCATGTGATCTTAGCCTTGTTGCATGCGTAAAAGTTGCATGAAGAGATACCGACATGAAAGCTGGGTGATTGAGTGGATTAAAGTGGTACACATTTGCAAAGTTACAAAAAGTATCAGATACTTTGAGTTCCCAGGTTTTGGAGTCTGCACGCGGTGGATTCTATCCGCGTCGATGCAGCACAAGTAGGATTTGGAAGATTTCCATAATATTGGTTAAAAGTGGGACTCATGGAAGATCGCCACACATAAAATTTAGAGGAACGCTTGTTGATCCTGACTCCTATGGCTTCGAACCTATTAATGAAGAAAGAACCATTCCCGATGATCCAGCTTACTAGAGGGTCATTCACCTAGTGGAGCCCAATTTGGTGGGAGCCCATGATGTACCACTGCTATTGAAGTTGTTGAAGGCTGTCATAGTTTTTTTGCTTATCACTCTGTGCGTTCTGTTCTTTTGTGCCAACCTATGTGTCGATGAAACTTCTTAATTTGTATCAACTCTAAATTGTGCCATTCTTAATGCTATGGTATTGTAATATTGGCCCTTGTGACCTTATACTTGTCTTAATTACCTGTGTTGCAGTATAATGTGTTGTGTTGTGAGCTTGTGATGTATCATTCTGTGTGCAACATAACCTGGGCAGTTGCCACTGGATTCCTCACCGGATTCCTCATATGAGGGTCGCCACACCATATGGGAAGACTTCTTCTATCACACACGGCCCAGTCCATCGCGATATCACTTTTCCTAGAAACAATTTCAACCGCATATTAAATACTAAAATTAAATCACCTTCTTTAAAGTTATGATCGAGGAACTGTTTGTCGTGCCATTTATTCGTGTTGTCTTTGTAAATTAGGGCACTTTCATAGGAGTTGTTCTGAAGATCCTCTAGTTCATGCAATTCCAGGATTCGCCTTTGCCTCGCTTTGTTCGAAATTCCAGTTGAGTTTTTTTAATGCCCATAATGTCTGTGACAATTCAACAGGCAAATGGCAATTCTTACCAAATACAGTTTTGTAAGGCATCATACCTAGCAGAGTTTTGAATGCGATGTGATATGTGTGGGACCTTCATTTGAGGAATCTGGTGGCAACCGCCCAGGTGGGTTACACTCAGAAATGGTACATTGCAGCTCACAACAACAAGATGCATTATATAAAAATGCTAGTAATTAAAAACAAGTGCTGATTGCAGGGACCAACATTACAATAACATAGCACCAAAATGACGCACTTTAATGTTGATACAAAATTAAGGAGTTTTCGACACAAAAGTCGGCACAAAATAAAACAACAATAATAAGCAAAAGGACTTCATGCGTCTTCTTCTTCAGCAGCAGCGGTGTTGCACGGGCCTTCTCCACATCGGACTCCACTTGGTACATGACCCTCTAACAAGCTGGGTCTTCTGGGGCAGTTTCTTCTTCTTGTTCCATGTTGGGTTCAAGACTGTAAGACTCAGGGTCAATGAATCCTTCTTCTAAATTTTGTTTGTAAAAGCAAGGGTGAGCACATTGTCCACATGGTGCTCAACAAGTCCCAAATAAGAATGCAGATATATATAGATGAGAGGGAAATTCTCAAAGAATGGCTCTTTGGCTTTATATATTTGGATAGAATAGATTTTCACACTCAGTTTTGAAGAAAAGATCTTTGTTTTCGAAAGCGGGGCTTTTTAAAACCCTAATATAGATTTTCAGAAAATGTTATGTGTGGCGGTCTTTCATGAGTCACCACTTTACTCAGATTTGTGAAAAACTTTCCAAAAGCTACTTGTGCTGCATCGACGTGGATAGAATCCACCGCGCGCAGACTCCATAAGCTGGGAGCTCAGAGTATCTGATACTTTTTATAACTTTGCAAAGGTGTACCACCTTAATCCACCGATCACTCAGCTTTCAAGTCGGTACCTCTCCATGCGACTTTTATGCATGTGACAAGGCCGAATCACACAACAGTTTACAATCCTAGCATTAACAATTCCCTGCCCGGTAAATAGACAGTTAAGTCTCAAGTACCGTTGTGGGTTCTCCCCACTGCCTTACTTCCTAGCCTTGGTCTATGTTCTCGCAAGACACATAGCCTCTTTTGATTACAGCCGCGCACGACTTAATCTGGCATAGGGCGTCTTCCTTCTTTCTACCTTTTTCTCTCATAATTTTTCTGAACTCACATCACTCATGGCCCTTACTGTCCCACCAGTTTCTCGCAAGAAACCAGACCGACAACCATTGCAGGGAAAAGCTAATACTGAGAGAGCTACTATGTTGCGCCCGTCCCATACCGGGCAAGTGGTTGGCACATTTTTCATGCCGCATAGAAGTACAACACAAGGTTCTAGTCCTTATGAATCTTTAGTGAGGAGTCTATCACATTCCCAGTGCGCACACAGCACCATCCAATCAAACCATCCTCACTATTGATTCCAATCACATTTTCTTTCACAAAAAGGGGTTTTGAATATGCTTTTCTCATATGTGACC
Source organism: Pharus latifolius (assembly GCA_019359835.1). Taxonomy (NCBI): domain Eukaryota; kingdom Viridiplantae; phylum Streptophyta; class Magnoliopsida; order Poales; family Poaceae; genus Pharus; species Pharus latifolius. The sequence goes on from CM033325.1 coordinate 40,585,381, forward strand.
ATTCAATATTTAACATATAATCTTGAGCATAGTATAGCCTAAGCATGACATTCTAGGGTGACAAGGGTGCATGGATATTCAATCACAAAAAGGGCTTTACAATTATTTAGGTCATATCTAATCTCTTTATTTGAATATAATTCTTATTTGAATATAAGGCATGCATATACTTGAAAACAGCTAACATATTTCATTTCAAAATATTAGGCTAGACATGATCAAGGGTTTGAGACTTGCCTTGCAGTGATGGGTCTAGCTGCTCAAATGATTCTTCGAAGATCACTTCCGCTCCTTCAACTTCTGGTTCCACGGCGGACACAAACAATACATACATACACACTATATAAGCACACAGAAATAGTTGTACTAGAAAATAATAAGTAAATATATCATGCATGCAGGGGAAAAGGTTTAGGCAAGGTCACTTGGTGTTGATTGAAGAGATGGGCTTAAAAGGACTTGAATGTCGAAGGGCTGAATTCAGTTCACGGCTAGACATAGGACTAAGTTGGTCCTAGGCATGTTTTCTGGAGATGTGACAGTAGGGAATATTATAGAACATGGCTCCAAAGGCTTAGTGGACAAAGTGGCATTTCAATTGCTCAAATAAAAAAGGTTAAACAGGGCCAATGTCAGTGACTGACATACATTGACACTGCACAGACATTGTCAAAAACTAGGGCAGAGGGTTAAATTTGGCCGGACGACGATGAATGGTGTCGATGAACTACGGTGGCGACACGGCATAGACATTGTTCTGGACAAAAATTTGGCAAGGGAATAACTTTTGATCTAGGCTGATTCAGGGTTCAGGCTAGTGGAATAAAATACTCAGGGGGTTGAGTTCTAGCTAGATGACAAGGTGACATCAGCTAGATCGGCCGGAGAACGAACTCCGGTGAACGGAGCCGAAGACGAAGGCACAGATTTGGGCGTTTTCGATTGAAGGCACTTGAGCTCAATTCCATGCTTGTGAAGCATCCTGGGGATAACGGGAAGCTACTGGGGGGTTCAATTTAGCCAGGGGGTCACTGGAGAAGCTCGGCGGTGTTCTCCGGCGAACTGCCGAAATCCAAAATTAGGGGTTCATCGCTCGGGGCAAAATTGAGGATTTCTACCTTACGGGCTTACTTCAATGGGCTCACTGATCATATTTCTCTACTAGCACGAGGATCAATTTGGCTTGAATCGCTCGGCATTGGGGGAACAGGGCAAAAGACAAATCTGATGGTCGCCAGCCCTAGGTCTCGCCGGTGTTCAATTAAATGCTATGGAACAGATAGGAAGGTGAGGGGAACTCACCGGTGAACTCGGGTTGAAGAAGGAAGCTGAGACTTGGGCTGGCGGCGAGAGCTCCTTTGGTAGCTCGTCAGGGAAGAAGACGATGGCAAGCTCTAGAGCTAAGCTACGGATTGCTGGTGAGTTGTGGTGTGGAGTGAAGCACTGGGCGGGGGGCTTTATATAGCTAGGGGGCTGGGTCCTCGGGAGTTGTAGTGAATCGGGCGAGGATGCTCGTCTGGCGCCGGAGCAGTCATCGAGGTGTGTTGGGACACGGCGGTAGCTCTGCCAGAGGCGAAGAAATCGCGCGATATCTGGATTTGGCAGAATGACGGGTTGGTAAGCCTCGGTATGGCAACAAAGTGGCGCAAAAGCTCTGACAGCAGCAGGCACGCGCGCGCGAACGGTGTTGCTGGCAGTCTCCGGTCTTCGCCACGGTGGAGCTCCTTTGGCGCGACGTGAACACGTGCGGACACGTAGGATTTGGCCGTTGGTGGAGGCACAACTGGCCGGCGGTGAAGGTTACGGTGGTGGCTCACGGTGAACAGTAGCTGCGGTCGAAAAGACCTCTGGTCGTGGTCGTGCACGCGCTCAGCTCTGGTCGAAGTCGAAAAAGGGGCCAGGGACTAATTCGCGAGGCTTTGGACTGAATTGCGAAGATTCTTTTCAGGATTTAGGACCTGTTTGTAAATTTGGGAATTTGAAGGGCTGATTTGAAATCTGACTTTGCAGGTGAGTGCTACCAAAATACTTGGACTCAGCTAGCAGGAAAAATGGCAAAATCAGATAAGATCTGATGGTTTTGACAAAAATCGAAAACAGGGTAAAATAGGGTAATTAGGGTTTGACATTTTTGGCGGGGCTAAAACTAGGGTTTCGGTTGAGATTTTTGAGTTCTTCCAGAAGGGAAAAATGTTCAGAAAAGTAAAAGAAAGACAATCATTGGATCAGATTTGAATTTGGAGGTTATCTGAGACTTTTAGCCTTTTTGGGCTTTTGACAATTCTAAAAAGGGCTAATCTGAAACACTTTTGGACTAAAATGTGAAAATGATCTGAAAGGTGAAGTTTAGCTGCCAACTTTTAAGTTAAGGTAGTGGCACACCTGAGATTACGATTTTGAGATAAGAGATCAAAATAGGATTGAGACACCTGGGACTTCAAAGAAGATATGCTGACTAGCAAGCAGAAAAGATAACAAAAACTGGGATGTTACAATATGCCCAAAGAACGTCAGAGAGTTTGAGTGCCCAATCTGTTCGTGGCGGTGCCCAATGCCTTTTGCAAGATTGTTTTGATTTCTTTGTTTGAGACTTCAACCTATCCAATTTTTTGAGGGTGATATACCCGAGCAACTTTGTGAATAACCCCATATTTCATCAACAATTTCTGAAATTGTTAATTAGTGAAATGTGCAACGCCATCACTAATCACCGCTCACGGTACACCAAATAGGGGGAAAATAATTTTTTGAAAAGTTTAACCACATGTTTTGATTCACTCGTTGGTGTTGCAACACCTCTATCCGCCTTGAAACAAAATCAACCGCAACTAAGATGTACAAATTGCCCATAGAAGAAGGAAAAGGTGCCATATAAGCTACCCCCCATACATCAAAAAGTTCAATTTCAATAATGTTTGTTAAGAGCATTTGATGTCTTTTATTCAAATTTCTTGAACGTTGGCAAGGATTGCATTTTTGCATGAAGTTATAAGCATGTTTAAGTAAAGAAGGACAAAACAAACATGATTGTAATACCTTTGCCGCTGCTCTTGAAGCTCTGGCATGTCCGCCACATGGAGATGAATGATAATGTTCAAGAACATTTTGGATCTCGTGGTTGGGCTCACATCATTGATAGATGTTGTCAACTCCCTTTTTGAAAAGGTTCATATTGTCTCAGTAGTAGCGTCAGATGTCATGGAGGAAGCACTTGTGTTGTCTGTATGTCAACCCGAGAGGAAGTTGATGGTTAAATAAATAGTTAGCATAATTGGCATACCATGGTTATTTTTGAATTAAGTAAAGGTGCTTGTCAGATAAGGCATCATTGATGTGAACGTTGGCGGTGTCGGTGAAGTGTCGTGAAAGATGATCGGTGACGGCATTCTCAGCACCTTTCTTGTCTTTAATTTCCAAATCAAACTCCTGCAGCAGTAGGATCCATCGTGTGAGTTGTGGTTTGGTTTCTGTGTTAGTCAAAAGATTCCTAAGAGCAGCATGATCAGTGTGCACATTAACTTTTGAAGCAATCAAATATGAATAAAATTTGTCTAGGGCATATACTGCAGCAAGCAATTCTTTTTCAGTTGTGGCGTAATTAATTTGAGCATCAACCAAAGTCTGCCTTACATAGTATATAGCATGTAAAAAAATTTTCGTTCGTTGCCCTAGAACAGCGCCAATTGCATAATCACTAGCATCAGTTCATGCATGTTTCAATTTATTAAAGGCATGCAGAAATTTTTCATCAAAATCAAATAGCACATCTTTACCAATCAATTGGGTGAGAGGTTTAGTAGTTTTTGAAAAATCTTGAATGAAATGATGGTAAAAACCTGCGTGTCCCAAGAAACTGTGTATGTTCTTCAAATTGGTCGGTGGTGAAAGACTCGTGATGACGTCGATCTTTGCCTTGTCTGCTTCAATCCCTCATTTCGAAATTATGTGGCCAAGCACCACGGTTTCTCGAACCTTAAATTGCCACATTTCCCAATTGAGCACAAGGTTTACTTCTTCGCACCTGCACAAGAGGAACCATAAACGCTGAAATCATCCATGAAAACTTTCATTATTTCCTCAATTAAATCTGAAAAGATAGCCAACATACATCTTTGAAAGGTAGCAGGCGCGTTACATAGCCCAAACGGCGTTCGGCGATAAGCAAAAGTTCCGAATGGACATGTAAACATCATGTTATCTTGATCATTGGGATTAATTGGTATTTGAAAGAATCCGAATACCCGTCAAGAAAACAAAAATATGAATGTTTGGCCAAATATTTCCAACATTTGATCAATAAAAGGTAATGGAAAGTGATCATTCCTAGTGGCGCTATTCAATTTGCGATAATCAATGCACATGTGCCATCCAATGACAAGTCTAGTAGGGATCAATTGATTGTTAGCATTCTTAACCATAGTCATACTCCCATTCTTTGGAACCACATGAAGAAGACTAACCCAATTACTATCAACAATAGGATATACGATACCAGCATCTAATAGTTTAGAAATTTCAACTTTAATGGTTTCCTTCAAGTTAGGGTTTAGTCTACATTGACGTTCAATGGAGGTTTTTGTTTCATCCACTAGAGAGATCCTATGCATGCAAATTTTAGCGCTAATTCCTTTGATATCATCAATTGAATAACTTAGGGCATTGCGGTGCACACGAAGTAAAGAAATCAATTTTTCTAGCTAGATGCGAATCAGTCTAGTTTGCATTCACAATAACGGGTTGCATCTCATCATCATCCAAAAACACATTTTAGTGAGAAAGGAAGATTTTTAAGAGTGGGTTTAATTACCTTTTCCTTACCTGAGGTGTCGGAGTCAGAGATGTCCTGTTTAGATGGTTCTTTTGTTGGTTCGTCTTCATTTTGTTTGTCTTCGTCACTGTTATCTGTTTTTTATTTTCAAGAATTTCATCCGTTTCTTCTTCCAAAGTGAGTCAAAGTGGTGATTCCTCTTCCAAGACTTCTTCTATAGTGTCCATGCAGCAAAGTTTTTCCTCATACATAGGGCAGTTAACAAGATTAGACATTTTAAACAAAATTTTCTCGTCCCCTATGTGAAAAGTAATTCATCTCTCACGAACATCAATGAGGGCACCTGCTATTTGGAGCATTGGTTTTCCTAATATTATGGGTATAGCAACATCTTCATCCACATCAAGAATGACAAAATCAACTGAAAGATAAAATTTATCGACTTGAAGAGGCATGTCTTCCAAGATTCGTTCTAGATGCTTCACCAAGCGATCAGCTAGTTGCAAAACCATGCGTCTAGGTTTGATCACACCCATGCTCAAACGTTGTGTGATGGTAAGAGGCATCACACTCACGCTTGCACCTAGGTCGCAAACAGCTTGATTGACATGTACTGTACCTATGTTGCACGGGATTAAAGCACCACAATTTTCGGTCAAACCAATAGTTTGAAATTCTCTCAAATCCCTCTTTTTAGTGAGTATGTCTTTTAAGAATTTTCCGTAAGAAGGCATTTGAGTTGTCAAATTAGTGAGAGGTACAGTGACATTAAGTCTTTTCAAGATTTCCATGAATTTTTCAAATTGCTTATTTAGTTTTGTTTTATTGTACCTTTTTGGGAAAGGTGGAGTTGGATTATAAACACGTGTTACCTGATTTTCTCCACTTTCCTTTTCTTTTGGTTCGGCAATCTTGTCGTCATCCTCCGTCGGCGGTAATGGTACTTCTGTTGTTTTACTTGCCGATGGTGGTTCGGTGGGTGATGTTCGTTCCGATAGCTTTCTTCCACTCCTTAGGATCACTGCATTAGAAATAAGAGGGTTAGAACAAGCAATAGAATTAATTTGTTCAGAATTACAAGGATTAATTGGTTGAGAAGGAAGAGAGTTATCATTTTTTGGTGTAGGATTCGCCAGTTGATATGGAGTCCATCTTTTGGTTCATGGATGTTTTTCATTCTCTTGATTTTCTAAAAAGTACTCTAGCATGTGCTCCATATTCGATTGCTCATGTTGCCGTTGGTGCGGTGGTTGATATGGTTGTTGATTTTGTGGTTAGAATGGTTGCCTTTGTGCTTGATATGGGGGATTTTGTTGGTGTAGTTGCTGCTGTCCAAAACTTTTTTGTTGATGTTGAGGTTGCTGATTTTGTCCTAACCATGCGAAATTTGGTTGTTGCACCATCTAGAGTTGTAAGAGTTAGGAAAGGTATTACCTTGCTGTTGTTGTGCACCCTAAAAAGTGTTCACCTGGTCCATGGATGGGTTAAATTGGTATTCATGGCCATAATGGCCTTGTATGCCGCGTAGTTCACATACAGGTGCAATGGCATTAACAGAAGATTTAGCAGTGATCCAAGAATAGCTAATTTATTAGTGAGAAGGACTACCTACTCGGCTAATTGAGACATTACACTTACATACATGTTGTTGGTCAGAGTCTGTTGAGCAACTCGTTCGGTTCCCCATTGTGTGTAGTTTTAAGTTATATCTTCGATAAGTTCATATTCTTCATCTACACTTTTGTTCATTAGTGCACCACCAACAGCGGCATCTATAGCAATCCACACATTATAGTTCAGCCCGCTATAGAACTTTTGACTCACAAGCTACTTTTCTAGTCTATCATGCGGGCATTTGATCGGCAAGTCTTTGTATTGTTCCCAAGCATCATAAAGTGGTTGTCCTACCTGCTAAGAAAAAGATGCAATTTGGTTGCGAATATGAACAGTTTTAGTAGTAGGGAAAAACTTACTAAGAAAGGAGTGTGAGAGTTCTTCCCATGTGGTGATCGACACGGGAGGAAGAGTGTACAGCCATGCCCTCGGCTTCTCACATACAGAGAAAGGAAGGAGCCTCAAGTGAATGGCATCCTGTGTTACTCCATGAATCTTGAAATCACAATGCTCGAGAAACATATGTAAATGCATAGATGGATCTTCAGTGGGATAATCGTTGAATTGATTTTGTTGTACCAAGTTCAAGAGCGCAGTTTTTATTTCAAAATTGTTTGATTTGATTGCTGGTCTAAGAATACTTAATTGCAAATCCATGCTGAGCAGGATTACATAATCCTTTGGTCTCTTTTGGTCCATCATTATTGGCTATTCTTTGTTCTATTTAATGGTTTGTCGCAAATTTTTCTCTGATCTTACTTGCCTTGGCTCATACCAAAGTCAGCGCGCAGTTTCGACAGGTTTGTCCGAGCTATCCAGATTGCACTACCTCCTTGAAAGATTAGTGGTGCACAGAAAGAAGAAAAAGAAAAATAGAAGCAAGATTGAGAAGTGAGATTGGATTATATCAACAAAAATTAATCTAAAAGATGAATTACTATTGTTCCCCGGCAACGGCACCAAAAACTTGATTGCTACCAAGAGGGCATGATCGATGTAATACTGTAAGGGAACGGTTGAGCGTTTAGCACTTGACGGTTGAATTCCATGAGGATTGTTAGTTGTACTTAGGCCTCCGTGGTCGAGCATACTGTTGCATCTAGGCCTTCATGCCTAACCCTAATTTTGATGATTAATGAAAACAGAGTGTTTAGGACTAACTGTGCTTTTTGAGATTGATTAATACAGGGCTCCGTTGGGAAGATTGTCGAGATGAACAAAGCAAACCCAGTGCACAAGAAGTAAAAGCACAAGTCGTGAATATGAAGATTAGACGCAAGCCGGAAAAGCAAAGGACCTAAGGTAATATGTATTTTATTTTTACCGATCTCGACGTTTGGAGATGATCGGTTAGGAAAATTGTTTTTAGTTTTAACTGTACTATAAAGAGAGGTGGCGAAAGTCCTCTTTTTATCTCCAACATAAACCGAGAAACTTAGGTCATTGCATTGCATCATTTTTGGTTGGATTTGGTTTGAACTTAATTTGAAAATTCAGGTTTTTCAGTTCAGTTTTGACAGCAGAAGAGTTTTTCAATTTTCCAGAAAGATCTAGGCAGATCTGGTTTTTTCTTCTGTTGACAAAAATGTAGCCCTTGAAATTATATTTCAAATGAGCTATTAAACACCTCTTTTGGATTTCTGGATTTAAAGTTATCACTGTTTTTGTTCAGGCTGACGGTCAGTTTGCTGAACTGACTGTCAGTTTGAATGTCAATTTAATTAAACTGACAATTGTTTAGAGAGGGTGTATTTTGTGCTCAAAATTTTTGTACTAAACTGACTGTCAGTTGGAGATTCGATCACAGTGTTTTTAACTGAGTTTCTATTTGTTTTTGGTCGAGTCTGTGGTCGAACTGACTGTCAGTTTGCATAACTGACTGTCAGTTGTGGGTTTCAAGTTTCCTTAAACGACCACGAACGGCTAGCAAATTTTCATCCGTAAATTTTGTCGGCCGTTGTGCACTAAACTGACTGTCAGTTTGAGTTGCTGATTTTCAGCCCTAGCTCCAACGGTTCATTTGATTCTTGAGGCTATAAATAGGGGATTTGGGCATGTATTTGATACAACAAGCAGTAGCATTTTCTTATACACTCTTGAGCTTTAATTTTCTACTTAAAATCTTGATCTTTTGATCAAGTCGAGTGTTTTCTGATCCACCGAGCACTTCAGTTTATTTGCATTTGCATTCACTTAGTTTCTCGGTGCGTGTTTGGAGGTCAAGAGAAGACCTCGCTGCCTGTTACTCTTGGTGAGCGCCCTCACCTAGACGGTTCAGAGGCGTGGCCATTGACCTCTCCAGAACGGAGATTGTTGGAGAGGCTCGGCAAGTTTGTAGAAGGCATTGGTGCTCGCCTTTCCGGAGTGGACAAGGAGCAACCGTTAGTAGATAATACTCTTCGTGAGTATTGAGGCAAAACTCAAGTGACTTGAGTGCTTCAACGAGGACTAGTGGAGGCTGGGCGAGTCTCTGATACCTCGGTAAAAACTGCTGTGTTCGTTCTCTTCCTCTCTTGCTTATATTATTTATTCTTGATTTGCGATTATTTGCTTTAACTTTTGAGTTTTTAAAAGCCTCCTATTCACCCCCCCTCTAGTCGGCATCCTTGATCCAACACGTGGTATCAGAGCTTGGTCTCTTGAATCATTAAGCTTTACCGCCTAGAGAGAGGATGTCGTCAAGTGGAGATTTCCTTCTTGGTCATACCGGTCGTGCGCCTATCTTTGATGGGACAAACTATCCTTATTGGAAAGTACGCATGTCGGTATTCCTAGAAGCTATGGGGCTTGATGTATGGGATATTGTTAAACTCGGTTTTACTCCTCCGGATGATCCGGCAAGTCAGTCTGAGGATGACAGGAGAAAACTACATTTAAACGCCTGTGCGAAAAATGCACTCTTTGCCGGTTTATCCTTGAATGAGTTCAACCGTGTGAGCAATCTCACGACTGCTCATAAGGTTTGGACCACCCTCGAAGAAATTTACGAGGTCACAACAAAGGTTAAAGAGGCAAAGTTGCTCATGGTGAGGCAAAAATATGAGACATTTACCATGTCATTAACTGAATCCGTGGACTCCATGTTCACTCGGTTGAATAACATTGTGAATGAACTCAAGGGGCTTGGTGTCGTTTTTACTGATCTTGAAATTGTGAGAAAGATGCTTAGGGCTTTACCTGAAAACTTCAACACTCTTGTGACGGTTCTCACAAACTCCGACTTGTCAACTACGACACCAACCGATCTCTATGGGAACCTCATCACCCATGAGATGCACAAGAAGGAGAAGAAGGAAGCAGCCGAACCCTCGGAGACGAAGAAGAAAGCTTTGGCTTTCAAAGCCAACGCAAGGAACGATTCAAGCGATGGCTCCTCCGATGAAGACCTCGCACTCATGGTAAAAAATACTCAAAAACTCCTTCGCAGGTTGCATAAGAAGGGTGTCAACATTGACACACGACCAAAGGGACAAAAGTAAAACAACTTCAAGGACATCATTTGCTATGTATGTCATGAAAAAGGGCACATAGCTTCAAGATGTCCAAACAAGAACAAGGGATGGAACAAAAAGAAGAAATTCATCAAGAAGAAGAATGAAGAAACCAAAGAAGCATGCTTTGGAGAATGGATGTCCGGAGGTGAGAGCTGCGACTCCGACTTCGACAACGAAAGAAGTTTCTCCAAGAAGATGGCCGGGTTAGCTCTCGGCAACATCAACACTTCAACTAGCTCATCCATTTGCCTTATGGCTAAAGGCGATGAAAAGGTACACATCAACGATCCTTCATATGATGATTTAGTTGAAATGATAACCGAACTAAATGAAGTTTTTGGAAAGACTAAAAAGAAGTATAAAGTGCTTAAGGAAGAACATTCTTCCCTACGCGCTCAATACTCTGAGCTAAAAGATTCTTATGAAAGTATGCTCATAAAAGATGTTACAAATGCTTCATCTAAGGTAGATGTTTCAACTTCATGTAATTTGGATGATTCTCCTTCCAATAGTCATCATACTCCATGTGTTTCTAATGATAACATATTGAATGAAAATAATGAACTTAAGGCACAAGTTGTAAAACTTGGAAAAGGCTTAGAAAAGGCTTAGAAAACTGCTACAAAGGCAAAATATCTCTTGATCTAATCCTTAGTAAACAAAAATGCTCTTTTAGAAAAGAAGGATTAGGATATTTTCAAAAGAAAGGGAAGAAACAAAATTCTAAAACTATATTTGTTGAAGCATGCAACACATTTTGTCATAAATGCCATAAAACTGGTCATTCGCATGAAGCATGTCCCTTAATGACTCCAAATTATTTTGATACTTGCTATATGCTTCAAAAGTCGAGGAAAGGTTATGCTATCGCAAAGTATATTGGCGCACCCATGTTAAATAAAAGGAAGAAATCTATTTGGGTGCCCAAAGCTTTGATTGCTAACATTGAAGGACCCAAAAAGGTTTGGGTACCTAAAAGGACTTAATTCTTTTTATGCAGGTGAACTACAAGACCGGTGGGAGGCATTGGGTGCTAGATAGCGGATGCTCCAAACACATGACCGGCAACAAAAAGTTGTTCACCTCACTTAAAGACAACTCAAGCGAGAACCAAAGGATTACCTTTGGCGACAATCGTCAAGGAAATGTGGTAGGCTTGGGTAAAATCGCTATCTCGAATGATCTTTCTATTTCGAATGTTTTGTTGGTCGAAACTCTGAATTTCAATTTGCTTTCCGTTGCTCAAATTTGCGACTTTGGTTTTAGTTGCACATTTTTCCCAAAAGAAGTTTTGGTAGAAAGTTTAAAAGATAAAATCTTGATCTTTAAAGGTTTTCGTTTTGGAAATCTTTATTTGGTTGATTTTCACTCAAAAGATGCATCTCTTTCAACATGTCTTGTCTCTCAAACCTCAACAGGTTGGCTATGGCATAGACGACTTGCACATGTTGGAATGCATCAATTGAGAAAACTTTTAAAACGTGATTTGGTTGTTGGCTTAAAGGATGTGAATTTTGAAAAGGACAAACCTTGTAGCACTTGTCAAGCTAGCAAGCAAGTAGCTACTTCACATCCAACTAAGCGCATTCTTTCTACTTGTAAACCTTTGGAACTCCTTCACATGGATTTATTTGGACCTTCCGAGTTCCAAAGTATCGGGGATAGCAACTATGGTTTTGTGATTATTGACGATTTTACTTGCTATACTTGGGTTTTCTTTATTTCCCAAAAATCTGAAACCCCCGATGTTTTCAAAAGTTTTGCAAAACGTGTTTCTACTGAATTCGAATTGTCCATCAAGAAAATCCGTAGTGATCATGGTGGAGAGTTCGTTAATTCAACTCTATTTGATTTTTGTGACTTTCTTGGAATCAAACACGAATTTTTCACATCCTACACTCCACAGCAAAATGGAGTTGTTGAAAGGAAAAATCGAACACTTATAGAAATGGCAAGGACTATGCTGAGTGAGTATGATACTCCTACTCGCTTCTGGGCTGAAGCCGTGCATACCGCTTGCTATTCTATAAACCGGCTTTATTTGCATCCTTTTCTTAATTTGACTCCTTACGAACTTCTTATTGGGCGTAAGCCAAATATTTCTTATTTTCGAGTGTTTGAATGCAAATGTTATATTCTTAAGAAAAGAAATTTTGGTGGTAAATTTCAAAGAAGAGTAGATGAAGGTTTTCTAGTCGGATACTCCACCACTAGCAAAGCTTATCGTGTTTTCAATAAAAATACAAGTTGCATTGAAGAATCTGGTGATGTCGAATTTGATGAAACTAGCGGCTTGCAAAAGGAGCAAGTCTCTCATAAAGTTTCAGGTGAAGATCTTCAAGAAGCCATGAAGAACATAACCGTTAGAGACATCAAGCCAAGAGAAGAAGATCAAGAAGATGATGTCAACATTGAGAATGTTGATCAAGATGTATCATCATCTCATGTTGATCCTCTAGAACAAGGTCAAGATGAAGCTGTACAAGATGAAGCACCAAGGCAGCATCAAACGATCACCAAGGATCACCCTCTAGACCAAATATTGGGTGACGTCAGTAAGGGTGTTCAAACTCGATCTCGTATTGCTGCTTTTTGTGAACATCATTCTTTTGTATCTTCTTTAGAACCCAAATATGTTAATGAAGCTTTAAATGATCCTGATTGGGTAAATGCCATGCATGAAGAACTTAATAACTTTGCTAGAAATGAAGTTTGGACTTTAGTAGAAAGACCCAAGGATCACAATGTAATTGGAACAAAATGGGTTTTTAAAAATAAGCAAGATGAAAATGGAGTTGTAATTAGGAACAAAGCTCGTCTTGTTGCTCAAGGCTTCACTCAAGTCGAAGGCTTAGACTTTGGTGAAACTTTTGCACCTATAGCAAGACTTGAAGCTATTCGTATTCTTCTTGCTTATGCATCATGTTTTAATATCAAACTTTTTCAAATGGATGTTAAAAGTGCTTTCTTAAATGGTGAAATTTCTGAACTTGTGTTTGTTGAACAACCTCCTGGATTTGAAGATTCTAAATTTCCAAACCATGTGTTTAAATTGTCCAAAGCTCTCTATGGTCTCAAACAAGCTCATCGAGCTTGGTATGAACGACTTAGAGACTTTTTTTTATCAAAAGGTTTTAAAATTGGGAAGGTTGATACAACTCTCTTTACAAAGAAAATTGAAAAGGATTTGTTCATTTGTCAGATTTATGTTGATGATATTATCTTTGGATCTACTAATGAACATTTCTGTCATGAGTTTGGAGAGATGATGTCTAGGGAGTTCGAGATGTCCATGATTGGTGAGCTAAGTTTCTTCCTCGGACTTCAAATCAAGCAACTCAAGAACGGTACGTTCGTGAGTCAAACAAAGTACGTGAAGGACCTGCTCAAGCGCTTTGGGATGGAAGATGCTAAGGCAATCAAAACTCCCATGGCGACCAATGGACATCTAGACATGGACAAAAGCGGCAAATCGGTCGATTCTAAACTATATAGGTCTATGATTGGTAGTCTTTTATATCTTACTGCATCTAGGCCTGATATCATGTTTAGTGTGTGCTTATGTGCAAGATTTCAGTCAGATCCTAAGGAATGTCATTTAATTGCTCTTAAAAGAATCCTTAGGTATTTAAAATGTTATCCCAATTTAGGACTTTGGTATCCAAAAGATGCAAATTTTGAATTAATTGGATATTCGGATTCTGATTATGCTGGGTGCAAGATTAATCGTAAAAGCACATCTGGTAGCTGTCAGCTGTTGGGGAGATCCTTAGTATCATGGTCATCTAGGAAACAGAATTCAGTAGCTCTCTCCACAGCTGAAGCTGAATATGTGTCTGCAGGTAGTTGTTGTGCTCAATTATTATGGATGAAGCAGACATTTTTGGATTATGGAATCATTTTTGATAAAGTGCCACTATTGTGTGATAATGAAAGTGCCATTAAAATTACAAATAATCATGTTCAACATTCTAGAACTAAGCATATTGAAATATGGCACCATTTTATTAGAGATCATGTGGCAAAAGGAGATATTGATGTGAATTATGTTAGAACTGATATGCAACTAGCAGATAGTTTCACTAAACCCTTAGATGAATCAAGATTTTGCTTTTTAAGGGATGAACTGAACATTATTGATATATCAAATGCTAGTTGATGTGCTAAAAGTGTTGTTTGTATAAAAATAATATTATTTTATTCCCTCTCTAGCCTTAGACTGCTTCTGGTCGAAATTGACCAAACTGACAGTCAGTTCTTATAACTGACAGTCAGTTTAGTGCTTAGGAGCCTGGTCTTAGTCTCTGGTCGAAGTCATTGTCCTAACTGACAGTCAGTTTCACAAACTGACAGTCAGTTATGTACAATTGACTTTGGTCGTAGCTCCTGTGTGTATTCGAGTCTCAAACTGACTGTCAGTTTCATACACTGACTGTCAGTTTCAAAACTCAGTTCTGCGAACTGACTGTCAGTGTGGTACACTGATTGTCAGATCCATGTTTCTGAGTTTGGAACTGACTGTCAGTTGTGGGATCTCGAACCCTAAAATCCCCCGTTCCTTTTTTTGTCTTCTCGGCTTCTCTTTTTCTCGCCGCCGTTTTTGTGCCTCCTCTCGTCGCCGGTGTGGTTGTGCCACCGTCCATCGGTGCCTGAACCTCGTCCTCGCCGTCGACGACCGCCGCCGCCGTTGTTTGCACCTCCACCGCATCTAGCTTTGGTTCTCGACCACTCTTTCACCGTGCCGTGGTTCTTCGCTGCCGTTCCTCGCCGGTGCCGTGCCGTGGACTGCTCGCCGGTGGTGACCCTTCTTTTCTCTCTTCGTGGTGTGGTTTGTGCCGTGAATCATCGTCGTCAGCCTCCTCTGCTCCGTTCGGCCGATCAGTTCAGGTCTCTGTTTTTCCTCTTCTCTGTTTTCAGTCGATTCTTAGACATGTCTGATCAGCCAGGACCGTCTCGTCGTGTTGCCCGACGAAAGAACGTGGCTAATAGCCAGCGTTCATCGGGTCAACCGACTGAGTCCCGTCCCTCGCCTACACCTGAGCACGTGCCTGTGGATTATTCCCGGTGGCACGCAAGCCGTCTTCGCACGCTCCGCCCCGCAAACCCTTACCTCTCGCCGCGTCCCACTGGTCGCGACGCGTGTGACGTCCTCACTTGCTACACAAACCTCCATCTAGACCTGTTCACCAGTGTCTACAGCCGCGCACCCATCTTCGCCCACCGCTCACTATTGTGGGGTACGATTGCCTCTCGCACAGGCACCGCCACCCTCGCAGATCTTTTTGGCTCTGTAGGGATCCGCGACCTAGTCGCTGATTCCTCTTTGCACTGGGCTGAGGGACCCATTCGCCAGTTCTATTCCACCGTCTTCATCTCCCCTCAGCACGACTTCATGACCTTCATGACGGGCCTCCAGGTCTACACCGTCACGAAGGAGCAGCTTGAGTCGGCGCTTGGACTGGTGCGCCCTCCTTCTGGCCGCCAGCTCCACACTCTCCCAGATCTGGAGCATCGGGAGTTGGCCATGCTTTATTCTGGCCCCTTTCAGCTCCGTCACATCGCGGGTCTGGGCCGCGATGTTGACCTGGCTCTGCGGATTCTCCGTCTCACATTGGTCCCCACGAGCGGAGACAGAGCCAGGGTCACTTATCTGGGTCTGCATGTGCTCATCTCCATCTTTCAGGAGGAGCCGTTCGACGTCGCTGATCTCATCATTAGTGAGATTCAGCACGTCCTTCTTTCCCAGTGCCGTCAGCTGATATACGCTCCATATATCATGGCGGTTCTTCTTCATATCCGGGCTGTGGATTCTGAGCTACCACGGCCCCATCATCCTTTGCTCTTCTATCCTCCGGGCCAGGCTGATCGCCGTCTTGGTGCCTGGCCTACGGCTGCTGTGGACCCTGGTTCTCCCGCATCAGATGAGGATGATGTGAGGGAGTCAGAGGACGAGGCGCCTGCTCAGGAGACTGCTCCAGCTTCAGCTACAGGGACAGGCACCGGATCGGCATCTTCCTCTCGGCTTGATCAGGTGATCCAGGTGCAGCAGCAGATCCTCAGCACCCAGGCGGAGCATCATCAGATGTTGCTCCGTTTGCTTGCTCAGCAAGAGGAGATTCTGCGGCGTCTATCTTCTCCTGTCCCTCACAAGAGGGCCCGACCAGCTTCGTCTTCCCCGAGCACAGCTTCCAAACCAACTGATCCAGTTCCTGCGGCACCAGCTCCGGTTCCAGTTGCTCCTGCTCCAGCAGCCACTCCACCCCTGTCTCCTGCGGGTGACGCATCTGGATCTCCAGCAGGCTCCGGGGATACAGATGTTTTAGGAGTTTCTTCAGATGATGAGCATTAGGCTCCATCTTTTGTATTGCCTCCCTTTTTGTGCTTGATACCAAAGGAGGAGAAGTATAAGTATTTTGGATTTTGGAGATATTGGTTCATATGTTTTTATATTATGGATGTCTTTTGCAGTTATGTCATGGATGATTGGATATGGGTTTATTTGGTTTATGATATATCTGTGTATCTTTGGATATGATGATATGACTTTGTGATGTTGAATGCTCTGATATATATGATGTCTTGGTTTTGAGATTTGTATGCTCTGATACACATTTATATGACTTATGCATATCTGTGAGTGCTTGTATGTATGAGATGCTCTGATGTATATGTGATGGTTTATGCTCTGATATGATGAGATGCATATACTCAGGGGGAGTTATTTCGTTTATTTTATTGTTAAACACTTGTTTTTATCAATCATAAAAAAGGGGGAGATTGTTGCATCTAGGCCTTCATGCCTAACCCTAATTTTGATGATTAATGCAAACAGAGTGTTTAGGACTAACTGTGCTTTTTGAGATTGATTAATACAGGGCTCCGTTGGGAAGATTGTCGAGATGAACAAAACAAACCCAGCGCAAAAGAAGTAAAAGCACAAGTCGTGAATATGAAGATTAGACGCAAGCCGGAAAAGCAAAGGACCTAAGGTAATCTGTATTTTATTTTTACCGATCTCGGCGTTTGGAGATGATCGGTTAGGAAAATTGTTTTTAGTTTTAACCGTACTATAAAGAGGGGTGGCGAAAGTCCTCTTTTTATCTCCAACACAAATCGAGAAATTTAGGTCATTGCATTGCATCATTTTTGGTTGGATTTGGTTTGAACTTAATTTGAAAATTCAGGTTTTTCAGTTCAGTTTTGACAGTAGAAGAGTTTTTCAATTTTCTAGAAAGATCTAGGCAGATCTGGTTTTTTCTTCTATTGACAAAAATGTAGCCCTTGAAATTATCTTTCAAACGAGCTATTAAACACCTCTTTTGGATTTATGGATTTAAAGTTATCACTATTTTTGTTCAAGCTGACTGTCAGTTTGCTGAACTGACTGTCAATTTGCTGAACTGACTGTCAATTTGAATGTCAATTTAATTAAACTGACAATTGTCCAGAGAGGGTGTATTTTGTGCTCAAAATTTTTGTACTAAACTGACTGTCAGTTGGGGATTCGACCACAGTATTTTTAACTGAGTTTCTATTTGTTTTTGGTCGAGTCTGTGGTCGAACTGACTGTCAGTTTGCATAACTGACTATCAGTTGTGGGTTTCAAGTTTCCTTAAACGACCACGAACGGCTAGCAAATTTTCATCCGTAAATTTTGTCGGCCGTTGTGCACTAAACTGACTGTCAGTTAGGCAAACTGACTGTCAGTTAGGCAAACTGACTGTCAGTTTGAGTATCTGATTTTCAGCCCTAGCTCCAACGGTTCATTTGATTCTTGAGGCTATAAATAGGGGATTTGGGCATGTATTTGATACAACAAGCAGTAGCATTTTCTTATACACTCTTGAGCTTTAATTTTCTACTTAAAATCTTGATCTTTTGATCAAGTCGAGTGTTTTCTGATCCACCGAGCACTTCAGTTTATTTGCATTTGCATTCACTTAGTTTCTCGGTGCGTGTTTGGAGGTCAAGAGAAGACCTCGCTGCCTGTTACTCTTGGTGAGCGCCCTCACCTAGACGGTTCAGAGGCGTGGCCATTGACCTCTCCAGAACGGAGATTGTTGGAGAGGCTCAGCAAGTTTGTACAAGGCATTGGTGCTCGCCTTTCTGGAGTGGACAAGGAGCAATCGTTAGTAGATAATACTCTTCGTGAGTATTGAGGCAAAACTCAAGTGACTTGAGTGCTTCAACGAGGACTAGTGGAGACTGGGCGAGTCTCCGATACCTCGGTAAAAACTGCTGTGTTCGTTCTCTTCTTTTCTTGCTTATACTATTTATTCTTGATTTGCGATTATTTGCTTTAAGTTTTGAGTTTTTAAAAGCCTCCTATTCACCCCC
Source organism: Pharus latifolius (assembly GCA_019359835.1). Taxonomy (NCBI): domain Eukaryota; kingdom Viridiplantae; phylum Streptophyta; class Magnoliopsida; order Poales; family Poaceae; genus Pharus; species Pharus latifolius. The sequence goes on from CM033325.1 coordinate 40,603,594, forward strand.
CTCTCTAGTCGGCATCCTTGATCCAACATATAGCATTCTATGGTCGCACAGAGCGAACCATGACCGCGAGTACCTTTCTATGGAAGTTTTTTTAGAAATAACCTAATAAAAAAAGAAATTTCAAAACTAACCCGAAACTTTAAAAAATTGCAAAACTAACATTCAGTCGCGAGCGGCATCGCGCGACTGAGCTTCAGTCGCTAACCCAGCCTGCAGCCCTTCAGTCGCTAGCCCGGCTAGCAACTGAAACCATTGCAAAATAAGGCAAATATTGGTAATGGTGGGAGTGGAATTCGAACCCGGACCAAAGGGCAAACTTGGAGGGTTCAAACCAGTTAGGCTAGGATATGTTTATGAAAGTTATGCTAGTTACAAATATTAATACTTCTTCTTGAGTACAGCCATGGAAGATATATGTATTTGACATTTATCCTTGTATTTGATATATATATTGACCTGCATCCATCGCAAAACACATGTATTTGACAATTATCGTTGTAAAACTAGAAATATCTGAGATACCCTTGTAAACCTAAAATAACAGATTCGTACCTCCTCGATGCTAATTAATCAAAATATCCATCCATCGCAAAACACATGTATTTGACAATTATCGTTGCAAACTAGAAATATCTGAGCTACCATTGTAAACCTAAAATAATAGATTTCGTACCTCCTCGATACTAATTAATCAAAATATTTTTTTTGACGAAGTGCAGTAGGCAAGAAGCCTACTGCTAATGATATATTAAAAATAATAAGAGGTAACAGAGAACAGAAAGAAAGAAAAAGGAAAATTACAAATTGTCAATCCAACTAAAAATTTGAAAGTGGATCCTTTGAGGAGATCTTTCAGCCACCAGCTTCAAGTCCAGGATGAAAGCTTTTCTCCAATACGCAAGAGTAGGAGCTTCAGCTTGAAAAATCTGTATATTACAGCATTTCCAGATATTCCATAAGGCGACAATGATAACCTCCATGTAGAAGTCTTTAATGATTGAGTTAACAGAGGACTTGGGATCATCAATTTAAGATCTCAGAATTTGGCGCTGCTTTTAAAGTTCTTGTTCCAATTTTTCAACAAAAAACCTGTTCCCTGGGTTCAGCTTCTTTGGAGCTCTTACTATTCTATTAATCTCCCTCTTGATTCCCAGCTGGTTGGTTCATTTTGGTGAAAAGATATATTGCGTCTGTTAGTTATTTTTGAAGGACTTTCCATCTGCACAATTGGGAAAGGAGATACGTGCAATTTTTGGAAGGATCTTTGGAATTCAGAATTGTTTTCTCACAAATGGGCTGAACTATTCTCTTTCTCAGCTAGAAGTTTCAAAGTCCAACAATTCTGGAATTTAGACTTGGGTAACAATTATTTCCAATTTCCTCTTTCAGAGAGAGCATTCCTTCAATTTCAACAACTGCTTGCCCTTCAATCGGATCATCTAGGTGATGCTTCCACTAATGACTGTTGGCATATGATATCTAGCAACTCCTTGTCTTTTCAAACTAGTATTGTTTACACAAGATTGATGGGGGATTGTCATATTCATCCAATCTTCAAAGGATGTTGGAAAAACCGTTGTATGATTAAACTCAAAGTGTTCTTTTGGATATTCCTCTGGGATCGGTTAAATACTAGAGAGTGGATTGCTATAAAGAATTTCCAGATTTCTTCTTTGGAATGTGAACTCTGTGCGGGAGGGATCTTGGAAACTCAAACTCATTTGTTCTTCGAATGTTACTTTGCCAAGCAATTTTGGAGTTTAATCAGCTTGTATTGGCCGTTAAACTCTATTTGGATGGATGATATTTGGAACTCTAAATCTATTAATCAAAATATCCTAAACAATAAGTAGAAAAGTTCAAAAGTATGAAAGATGCATACCGAAAATTGGAAAGTACGATAAAACTCTACATCAAACTAATGCCTTCTCCCCCTCTATGGCTGGCCCTGATACTCCGATGGTGTGTAGCGAGAGGGGGCTGACAATCCCTAACGCGCCGTCTCCTCGCCGGTGGTGTCCGCGCAGAAAGTCAGGCTATGTAGGATGCTGCTATGTTTGGCCGAGAGACTGGTGCCATGCAGGAATATCGAGCTCTTCATCTGAAGAACTGTCAGAGGCATGAAACGTGGCTGTGGAGGCGGAGGGCACGACGACGAGGGGCGATCCTATGGCGGCACATGCGACGAAGGACCCGGCGCCGACAGTGATGGTGGGGGAATCACGGTCAAGTGAGGTGGCAATAGCACTCTGAAATCGACCAGAATCTGATCGACCTACCACTCGACCTCTGCACAATATGCGTACACATCGTCGCTAGGCATGGTGGGTGCATTGCGGGACCTGAGCATCATATCCCGTGCATTGGCAGAGACGGGGCCGAGGGTGTCTAGCTGCACACACGAATTAATGGAATTATAGAATGACAATCCATGTGAAAGTAAGGTTGTAGGGAGCTTAGGAACTTACAGAAGAGTGGATTTGCCTTGGAAGGTGTCGGTCGAACCGGTCGTCGATGGTGGTAGGAGGGACGGGCTCATTAAGCGCAGCTGGTGGACCGCCTGCCAATCGGTAGATTGTGCAAGGTCAGTACCAGGCCAGGTACGAAAAATGGATGTCGTGGCTATACAGTCTGTTCTCCTCCACCGTGCGTGTGTGGGCCCAATTCATCCACTCCTCCACATAGGGCCGCTGCCGAAGAACAAAATTGTCCCTCACTTGACCCTTCCTCGATTGCCTGCGGACAAAAGAAATTAGTTAGTGACAGAAATCATTTATAAAGTCACGTGCGAATGTAATGCATATTTGGCATACTCAATAATATGGTGCGCGATCTATCGAGGAGGCGGCACCGAGACATGCCGGCGTAGGCCGAACTGGCGCATAACTCGCTCAGGCGAGTACCCCTCAACCATGTGTGAGAAAACCAAAAGAACTTGGGTACGCCAGTAAACAGCATCCTGTGTACAAAGAGAAGAAAGGCCAACTGGTGCGACGGACTGCAAGTTTGAGGTGGTCCACTGATCCCAGATGACCTTGTCGTCGAGTAGTAGATTGAAGCTCGTGGCATACGAAGGATAGCAGAGGTGCGCCTGATCTGTGGACCACCTCAAACTCAGCCTCGCCCACCTCCATCCCAGCACGGGGCCGTCCCTCACATAATGGGCCAACGCGAATTGATCCCCCGGCACCAGCGGTCAGCCGACGGGAAATGCTCGTACGACCACATCTGCAAGAGTACGGCACACCCAGTGAAAAGAGAGCACACCTAGCCTCTTCTCGTGGCGTCGCACAACCCTCTGTAGGTGTGGCAGAGCATGGCGGATCCGAAATTGAACCGTGGCACGTTCCCCAGGTCAGAGTCGGCAATACTCCTGGTGAGCTGAACGTACTGTCGCTCGTAGATGTCTTCGTGGGTGCCAAGGAAGAGCAACCACCCAAATAGGTACAGCAAGTACGCCTCAAGGTGGCGCCTGAAAACCTCCTCTGGAGTGGCCAAGGGGAGTGGAGCATCCCGGACGGCGCGCAAATAGCTCTGGGGAACTCCCACAGTCTGCTCAAAACCCCCCGCTAGCCCTACGCCCTCGAAGCGCTACAAGAAATCCAGGCGCCATGCAGCTTTGTCAGAGGCCGTGGGGACATATATGTCCCCGCGAATAGGCAGACCGAGTAGCATGCTAACATCCTGCAGCGTGACGGTGAGCTCGCCGAAACTAAAGTGGAAGGTGTGTGTCTCGGGTCTCCATCGGTCCACGAGCGCACTAATGAGGGCTCGATCAAAGGGGAATCGCCGAGCCTGATCTACCATGCAGGCGAACGGCAGCAGTCCAACCTCGAGCAAATAAGGCGCGAACCACTCATCAAGGGGCCACATCTCCCGCAGTGTCCTCATGCGCAGAGCTGGCAGAACGATACCCTGTAGAAGGTGTCGAGCATGGTGACGCTCCTGATGGTACTGTGCAATCAGCTCGGGAAGCTGCTGATCGTCTACCATACCTGTTGTTATCACATATTGGTCGATCAAGTGAAATACTATATTTAATTAACAACAATGCATTGCAACATTATAGTTTTATTTAAGAAATTTCACAACAACCCATACAGAAAAAAGTGAATTACTTCAGTTTCTCAGAGTAGTTGACGTGCTTGCCACCTGCGGGCATCGGTTTTGTGTGTGCCCAGGCTGCTTGCAAGTGGTGCATCTACATAGGTCGTCCTCACGCTCTGCTGCATCCATATCATTTGTGCATCCTCCTAGCTCGACGTCGGCCAGCATGGCTCACAAAGAGCCTCTTGTCTGGGATCCAAGTGATAGCATCTTCTAGCGATAGCTCCCGATAGTTTCCCCTCGCCGCAAACCCATGGAAGACACCCTCCCAAGTTTTCCACATGTACTGTAGACTATAATAAGTTGAGATATAATGTGCTGGATTGATCCCAGGAACGGAGCAGGAGACGATAACATGCGAGTAAGGAATGTCCGCCATAAGAATACCCTAACTACTGTATTTTGTTTTCAATAAATATGCTTATGCTTTTGTGAGTAATTAGACTCGTCGTTATGTTGGACCATGTTTAATTATGTCATGTTTCTGCTCGCTACTCTGTAACGAACATTCTCGGATAAGATGATTTTGTTCAGAAATGTTCAAAGATCAAACGTGCTGCCACGTGGGCGATATGGCAGGTCACCACTGAAAGGGATCTAGGATATCGACTAGAGGGGGGTGAACAGGCGATTTTAACAAATTAACAATTAATCAAGTAATTAATAGTAAATGAGAGCACATAACTAAAACAAGATGAACAATGAACAATTTAACACAAGGATATATCCCGTAGTCTCGGTGATTTGCCGATCACCCCTAATCCACGTTGAGGCAAACTCAAATCTCTAATCGCTCCTCTATCTAGTCAAGCTTCTCTCGAGAAGTGACCTAGATCTCGAGCCAGATTAGTGTGATGAGTTATCCAAACCTCGATTTCACTAATGATGCACTTTACCGCTCCGGCAAGGCGTGCTCAACCCTTTCACAAGACATTTTGAGACTTCTTCACAATCTTCCTTGAAGAGCTCTCCAAAACCTTCTCTCTAGCCGTCTAGGAGCCGGCAAACTCCAAGAGTAACAAGCCGGTGATGATCACTTAACCTTCTTCTAGTGCCACAAGATTGATTTAGTGATCTAAATGCAATGCACTAGAAGATCTCAAATGCACACTCTCACAAATTCAAGAATTAGAACCCTAGAGTGTATGAAATTTGCTTAAGCTCTCAAGGATGATGACAATGTTCAAAATATGACAAAGGTTGTGAACAGGGCCGTGCATGGGAGTATATATACCCCCCACAATAAATATAGCCGTTACAGGCCGTTGGGAGAAAAAAGATCACTTGGCGGTCAGACCGCAGGTATAAGCCCGGTCAGACCGCCGCAATTGCAACGGCATTAAACAGGTGCAATAAATGCTCACCTGCCCTTGTCAAGCACACTTACGATCAGACCGGAGCCAAATGCGGTCTGACCGTGAAACTGTCCAGAGACGACATAGTTTCTGGACACTTTATACGGTCAGGCCGATAAATACGGACAAACCGGCCATACGGTCAGACCGTAGTCCAAAAACACGGTCAGACCGATTTCTCGGTCAGACCGGTCTAATAAACGGTCAGACCGTCATAACACAATAAATCAGAAAGCTAGGTCATGAAGAACCAGGAGACTGACCTAGGTTTTTACCTACGGACAGACCGACCTGTTTAAGGAATAAACTACACTTTGACATAACGTCGGTCAGTCCGAAACCCAATTCGGTCAGTTCGTATATTCGGTCAGACCGGTCTAACAAACGGTCAGACCGACTGAGACAAAGTTTGGCAGAAATGAGTTGAAACAAGCATTTTCAAAGTATATGACCTTCTAGTATGCAATGCAAGTTGATTTTATGATTTGTGGCACATAGATGAAGTATTTCATGATGCACCACATGCTCCTCTTAATAGTACGGTGACTATCCTAAAATTCGGTCAAAAATTCTTCTCTAATCACCTTAGACCGGTAAAATGGAAAAGACCCTATTTCGCGCCTTTGCCTCTTTCCTCATTGTCTTTTCTTCATCATGTAGCTCTTTCTTTGTCTTTCATTATCCTGTTTTTTGAGTTTGCCTCTTTCCTCATTGTCTTTCATCATGTAGCTCTTTCTTAGTTCAACATTTGTAATTGTCATTAATTACCAAAACATTCTTTAGGGGCCTAGAAGCTACAGCTGCATAACGCAGATGTGTTTGCGTGGAAACCATCTGACATGCCCGAAGTCCCAAGGGAAGTGATCGAGCATAAGCTAGCTATTTAGCTTGGGCAACGACCAATCGAGAAAAAGCTCAGACGCTTTGCTCTTGACCCTCAAGAAGCCATTCGTTCGGAGTTAACTAAACTCTAGGATGCTATGTTCATTCGTGAGGTTAACCATCCCAAATGGCTTGTGAATCCGGTCATGATCCTTTAAGTCCAATGGTAAGTGGCTCATGTGCGTCGATTACACTAGTCTGAACAATGCCTGCTCGAAGGATGACTTTCCCCTTCCTCGCATCGATCAATTGGTCGATTCCAAAGCGGGTTGCAAACTGATGAGGTTCCTGGATGCTTACTCAGGCTACCATCAAATTAGCAAGGCAGAAGTAGATGAAGAGAAAACTGCTTTCAACACACTCTTTGGCACCTACTGCTATGTCAGAATGCTATTGAAGCTCAAGAACGTTGGTTCCACGTACCAGCGTTTGATGCATAAGACCTTTCTATCTTAATTAGGGCGTAACTTAGAAGCTTACGTAGATGATCTGGTTGTAAAGAGCTTACAAAGCTCTAATCATGCAAATGATCTCACTGAAACCTTTTGTAATTTGAATAAATATGGAATCAAGTTAAATCCCAAAAAGTACTCTTTTGGAGTTTCTTCTGGTAAACTTTCAGGTTTTCTTGTTTGTTCACAAGGCATTGAGATTAATCTCGATAAAATACGGGCCATTGAACAAATGAGATCCCCTTCATCAACGAAGGACCTTCAAAGCCTAACAGGTCGAATGGCGGCCTTAAGTCATTTCATATCACGGTTAGGCAAACGTGGTTTACCCTTCTTTAAGGTACTATGTAAGCATAATGGTTTCCAGTGGTCGGATGAGGCTGAAAAAGCCTTTCGGAGGTCAAAGCATATTTATCGAGTACTCCAGTGTTAGTTTCCCCAAAAACAGGAGAACCGTTGCTGATTTACTTAGCCGCAACTGTTGGAAACCGAGTAAGCTACACTAACAGAATTTCAAAAATTTTACTCGAAGGCTGCAAGTAATAGATCATAGATTAGATTGTTACCAATAGCGGAAGCAGATTTGGTGAAGCGATCGAATGGTCACAGCAACCCTTTGTGGATCGTCCTGATTAGCAGATGTAGATGACAACGACCGCTCACGAATCGTTCTAATCAGCGCAGCAATTGCAGCAGCGCCTCTACCGATATCCACACGTACCGGGATGGAACGTCGTACGATGGTGTGCTAGCACCAACGCGTATGACAAGGGTTTAAGGGCTATCAAAAGAGATGGCAGCTATGAATTTTGTGATGATCCTCAAAGCCCATCATACATCTCTATATATAGGGTCATACAGAAGAAATCCTAACAGATTAGATTTCCTAATGTGATACGAATCTTATCCGAACTGCCCATGCAGAAGAAATCCTAACAGATTAGGTTTCCTGATGAGATTCAAATCTTATCCGAACTGCCCATGCAGAAGAAATCCTACCAGATTAGATTTCCTGATGTGATTCAAATCTTATTCGAATTCGTATCTGATACGTATATTCCATAACAGCAACCCCTTGCGCGATCAATGTAGTGCTGGTCACAGAAAGGGACAGAGTGCAACGACCAGTGTATTATGTAAGCGAAGTACTAAACGGACCAAAGGAGTGTTACCCCGAGTCCAAGAACTACTTTATGCCCTCTTAATGACTTCCTGAAAGCTGCGACATTACTTTGAAGCGAACAAGATTTTTGTGCCATCGTCCTTTCCCTTAGGGGACATTCTCCGTAATTCGGAAGAAACTAGTTGGGTAGCGAAATGGGCAATAGAACTCAGAGCATTTGTTCTCCATTTCACTGCTCGTATATCAATCAAATCTCAAATTCTTACCGATTTCGTGGTCGAATGGACTAATCCCGAACCACTTCCGTAAGAGCTGACAGATTTGTCAACTAATGACCTTTGGATGATGTACTTCGATCGTTCTTGTGGTTTTTCAAACTCGGGGGCTGGAGTGGTCTTAATCACGCCCCAGAGAGAACAACTCCAGTATGTTATACAACTCCAGTTTGTTGCCACTAACAATGCAGCAGTGTATGAAGGTCTTCTAGCCGGGCTTCGATTAGCCAAATCCCTTGGAGTCCATCGGCTAGAGGTGAGGGGAAACTCATAGCTAGTTGTAAACTAGGTAAACAAGGAGTACAACACCTCCGACGAGACAATGGCTTGTTACTTAGACAAAGTGAGGAAATTAGAAAAATACTTCAGAAATTTAGAAGTCCAATTCGTTCTGCGAAGAGACAATATTCTCACAGGCCAGTTATCAAAACTTGGGTCCTCACGTACATCCGCTCTGGCAGGAGTGTTCATTGAGCACTTAAAACATCCCTCAATCACTAAGAAGACCAAGGCGATGACTAACGTCGCCACCCTCGAGCACAAAGTAGATTGGATCCAATCATTGAGAATCTATCTTGCACATGGGACCTTGCCTGAGGACGAGACCGAGGCTGATCGGTTAGTTAGAAAGGCACGCATGTATAGACTAGTCGAAGGGACCTTGTACAAAAAGAGTACACAAGGCTACTCATGCGTTGCATCCCTCGCGAAGAAGGCCAAAACCTTCTGATAGAACACTGGTTAGAAAGGCTTTCTGACAGGGGTATTACTAGCCCACGGCGCTCAATGATGCCAGACACTTGGTCAAGACGTGCCCACAGCACTCAATGATGCTAGACACTTGGCCATTCACTGTATGGGGAATAGATATTCTGGGGCCAATGCCCCAAGCTGTCAATGGATACAAGTTCTTATTCGTAGACATTGATACAATCAGTAAATGGATTGAGGCCGAATCGGTCAGAACCATTACCGCCGCAACAACGAAGTATTTCTTCCACAAGAAAATTGTGACACAATTTGGTGTCCCAAATCATCTCACTATAGACAATGGTTCCCAGTTCGTTAGTGGTTTTTTCCTCGACTATTGCAACGATATCGGCACCAAAGTTTGTTTTGCATCTGGCACTCATCCGCAAAGCAACGGGGCCATCGAACGCGTTTTTGACTGTCTTAACATATTCTCGGGGGCTTGGGTAGACGAACTCTATTCCGTTCTATGGGCACTTCGCACCACACCAAGTAGAGCAACAGGTGACACACCTTTCCAACTGGTTTTTGATGCTGAAGCTATGTTACCAAGTGAACTCCACCTTGGCTCTCCTCACGTGCATAATTTTGATCACACAAATCCAAATGAAGCACGCGACGATGAACTCACTCTTCTGGAAGAAAAGCATAATCAATCATTGTTTAGGTCTGTAGCATATTTACAAGCTCTCCGCAAATATCACAGCAAAAGAGTGCGACCACATAGCCTTCATGTCGGAGACTTGGTTTTGATAAAGATCCAAAATCAGTCTAATTGCAATAAATTCTCTCCCCAATGGGAAGGTCCCTATACTGTGGTCTCAATGCCGCGACCTGGATTGACTAGATTAGCTATGGAAGATGGCAGAGTTCTTTCTAACACTTGCAAAATCAACCAATTGCGCAAATTTCATGTGTAAGTCCCTCCACTTCCCTCATACATTTTCAAATTAAATCTAGCATTTCTTCCACTTTCTGTTGTCGTTAGTTTCCTACTTTTCATCCCTATCTTTTTCCCAGGCCACGCCCGGGGGCTGGTCACAATAAACATTTTTATAACAAATGCTTGAGTGGATTCACTGACCGATCTCGTGATCGCATCTAGTCAAAACATCTCTTTTAAGCTGTTTCTCAACGCATAAGGGACTTTCTAGCATGTCATAGATCACACGCGTGGCTGTCAGTTCGCAAAAAGCTTATGCATTTTTAATTCAAATGTTTATTCTCGTGACCATGACATTGCATAGAAGCACAGCTCCTCTTCTTAAACCGTAATCTCACGCATAAGAGATTGCTACAATCTCATCTCAATCTTGCGACCATGATACCAAGATTTAATATACGCATGGTCACAGGAGAGGGCTAGGGAAATATAGGCTATGGCATCAAGTCAGGAACAGTACTTAACATTTCAGTATTGTTTTGCATTATTGAAAACTTTGCTAACTGTATATATTTGCAAGGTACAAAATCATCGCTAAGTCAGGTAAACATTTCCATTTTCATTCCAATAATGCTACTATTACAAGATGGCATCACAGATTTTACATCAAATAAGATCAAGATCGCGAAGCAATTTCTGAAGCAGAGGTTTCACCTCATCCATTATAGCACCCAATTGACTCTCGCTGTCAAAAGTAGCATCTTCGCCCACAAGGTTCAGATCCAAACCCAGACCGTGGTGACACCTTAACTTGCTAAGGATGGCGGAAGCAACAGCCCCAACGTCGGACTTCAAAGCTTCCTTTTGCCTCCTCGCAGCTTCAAGAATGCTCTCGACTAGAGAATCAATTTGTGCGGTGACCAATTTGCAGGACTCACTGAGGCTTAAGTCCTCCGTCGTACGATCAATAATGTCTGCCCGCGGCCATTCGTAATTTCTTGAAATTTTCCAATTCGACACTGCCACAGCTCTTAATAGTCGCTTCCAAAGCATCCTTCTCATTGCGAGCAAGCTCGGCAGCGGGTTTGGCCTTGTCGCGGGATGCTTGGTGACGCTCACAAGACTTGTGAAGCGTAACGATGTCTATCCCCCTCTAGATGAATTTTTCTTCAAATTGATCCCTCTCTTCAATTACCAACTTAATTTGCTATTCTTGTATTGAAAAGAAGAAGGAATCTCATCAGTTAAATTCGTCAAGGTAAGGAAAACTTCTGATAAAAGTGAGCTTATGTTTCATCTTGGTTTGCTGCTCTTCGTAAAGCACAAGGAGATGTTCAGATTTTGCTTTAAGCGCTTCATAAAATCTTGATACTTGGTCAAAGGTCGCTGCTCTTTCCTTGGCCTCTTTTAGCTCGGCCTCAAGGGCCAGGACTTTGGCGAGCCTTTCTTCGGCTTCCGCCAGCTTCTTCTGCAGAACAGTATTTTCCCTGCAACAACAAGTATTACTACAGTCTCAACAGACTAGGCTCAGTAGCAAAGTACTTACTTCTTCAATTGGCTACTTTCGGCCTAAGCGACCTTCACTCACTCGCCCCACAAACCAAATGCGTGAGTCGTATCCTGCATAAAACAAGAAATACTAGGAGCCCAATCCCTAAAGGAACAACGCGGAGCCCATAGGTAAAGAATTCCACTTACCTCCAAGAACTCATGAACAAACCCCTTGCAAGGATCTTTGGATCCGCATGCCTGGCTAACAGAAGCCAAGCGAGGCGGCGCCAACGATGGCTGTGAGTTATCAGCAAAGCGCTGGTACTGGCTGAGACAGTCGACCTCTACCTCCTCTCCTTGTTCTCCCAAACAAGAGGGAAGCACGTCACCTTCGACCATAGGGGAAACAGAGATGTTTACCTGTTCGTCTATCCCCGGGGCAAACGCCTCAACAGCGGCTTTCGTCGCCTCATCCTAGGCAAGGACATCTGGTTGGGTATCTCTTCCCACCTCGCCGATGATGGGCGCAGACTCTCCACTGACGGCCTCAGAAACTGCGACCTTAGCTGTCGTGGTAACACTCTCTATGGCCGCCTCCCCTGCTGCCCTACCCACAGCCTCGGTCGATGGCATCGGCAAAGCAGCAAGAGGAGCCCTGTGTCGATGATTCGGACTTGGGGTCCTCAATCGATCTTACCCAGATTTGTGAGTTAAGTGTGAGACCTTTCAGGTAAGTTAAGACAAGCATAAGTCAGGGACACGAAGAGTTATACAGGTTCAGGACCTCAACAAGATTGAGTAATAGCCCTATGTCCTGTTGTGGTTTCACTATATATGAGAGAATTACAGGGAAAAGAGATTGTTACAGAGGCAAATCAATCTCTTTTAGTACTTTTGTTTATCGTTGTCTTCTATTATCTGTTCGTCGTCCCCTACTTCTATGCCCATCATCCTTTTATACTGGGTGAAAGGATGCCATTGTGAAGCAGTTTTGGTCGGTTGTCATAGTGCAGTTTGTATAACTATACTTAATCCCTTTGCCGGTTAACACGTGCAGTTTATAGATAACCGCACATCTTAACTCCTTGACGGTTGTCTTCACTCGTGGGAGAAGAAATTATCTTTTATCCTGAGAACGTGTCCAGTAAGGCTCAAACACACTCAGGTTATCTTGGTCGCCCATATCTTGTGACCTCATGATCGTGAAAGTACTGCGACCATAGATTGATTCTGTGCCTGCGACCTTCTGGTATACAGGAAGCTGTCCTCTACGACCATAGTGGCTGCTAGGGCACAGGGTCACATATCATATCGGAACTTAACTTGAACATGATTTATATATTAAATAAATAACTAGCTTGGTGATAATCCTCATCATCTAGTCCCCAAATTTGAAGAGATAAAAAGATTATAACTTCAAATTTAATTTTCATTGGATGAAGAACCTGACGCTTCATCTTCTTCTGATGTACTGTACACTGTGTGGCGGTTTATTTCCCAAGAAAAAATCTCTGGGTTTAACTTGACAGGTAATCATGAAGTTTTTGACTGCTCAACCGAGGCAAAAAAATGTAAGTGCGTTTAAGAGCTCGAGGCCCCCACGAATGCGATTCGTTGCCTCCAAGCTCTATAAATAGTGAAGTTCCTCAGTTAAAAGACTTACCAGTTTTCCTCGGCTAAATCTTTTAGATTTTCCTTTCATCTTCTTACTTCTCCTTTCCTCTTCTACTCTCATCTTTAATGGTGAACCGAGACTCCAAAAAGATTGTTGAGAGCGATGAGGAAGAAATAAGAATTGAAGACAATATTGGACAGGCTCTTCAGAAGGTAATTCTCTTCTGAAACATCTGTGTGAATCTTTTTGCAGGTTGAGCGTTTCCAAAGTAATGCATTTTGGAATGCACAGCTGTTCAAGGAACCAACATCTTCGAAGAAATGGTCTGGATATGACGCGAAATCCTCCAGTGGAGCGTCATCCACAAGGCTAATGGGTGCGGAGACCTGGGCTGCTACATTGCCCTCATCTCTTTCTTTGCATCCTCTAGTTTCTTCAGCCCTTGCAACCCATCCGGTTCCAACTTCAACACCTTCTTTGGATCCATCTTCTGGGGGAGTAGGTATCACTACACCTGCAGTGCCTTTATCACCAAGTCCCCTTCCATGCTCAGCTTTTTCCTCTCAGCCTGCGACCCAGGTAATTATCTTCATCCTCTCTGTTTATCACATGTTTCAGGAACTAACCCATGTATGTATAGGAGGAGAAGGCTCTCTGGGTTTCTTAGCGAACAGCTTGATGAGATCCAGATTCTTCTGAGGGAGAAATTTGCCTGGTGCAGAACTCTCCAAGAAAAGAATGAGGTGCTGAAGGAGTACCTTGGGCATCCTCCCCATCACGCTGTGCCTGGCTGAGTGCTATGATGGAGTCCGCGAAGAGGCGCGCACGTTCCTCTTAGAGAGGGACCATGCCCGAGAGTAGCGAGACCTCTCTAATCCAATTAGGGACAACTGCTTCTTCGCAATAAGAGACGATGTCAATAGACTGAGGGACGTCACAAGTTCTCTTGGGGCAGCCAGTGTTGGTGCTATAATGCCAACCTGACCTTGAAGAACTTTGTAAATTACTTTCAGATCAGGTTGACATTTTGGTCGCCTGCATCCCTTTTGTATATAAAGAATGCAATAAATAAAAATTTCCTTTTCTTTACATATTGACTCCCTTAATGATTACGTATAATCTGTAATCATCAGTCAGAGTTCTTTAAATTCTCTGTGTGAAAAATGGTTACAGGTAAATGTCTTTGCGACCAAAACATACACAGGTAATATATTCTTTGTCTATGATCAACATAGGACAACACTGAGGTCACAGAACAACATTGAGACCATACGGTCACAGAATAACATTGAGACCACACATAGTACCGCGATCACATAATAGCATTGTGCCGGGGGAAATCTCCGCGGGACTAAGTCCAGGTAAGTTGTGTCACGATTGCCCGGGGATCTGGCCTCCGGTGCCCTCCCGGGCGCCGCCATTTGGCTCCCGGGACGCGGCCTCCGGTGCCGTCCCGGGCGCCGCCATTTGCCCGGGGATGTGGCCTCCGGCCCCTCCCCGGGCGCCGCCTTTTGGCCCCCGGGATGTGGCCTCCGGTGCCCTCCCGGGCGCCGCCATTTGGCTCCCAGGACGCGGCCTCCGGTGCCGTCCCGGGCGCCGCCATTTGCCCGGGGACGTGGGCTCCGCCCCTCCCCGGGCGCCGCCTTTTGGCCCCCGGGATGTGGCCTTCGGTGCCCTCCCGGGCGCCGCCATTTGGCTCCCGGGACGTGGCCTCCGGGGCCTCCTCGGGCGCCGACATTTGGCTCCCGGGACGTGGCCTCCGGTGATGTCCCGGGCGCCGCCATTTGCCCGGGGACGTGGCCTCCGGGGCCTCCCCGGGCGCCGCCTTTTAGCTCCCGGGACCTAGCCTCCGGCGCCGTCCCGGGCCTCATCGCCCTCCTAAAGGTAAAGTCTCGAGCTGTTTATCACGTGCAGGTCAAGTGAGGAGCGCCTCGGGAACTAGCGACCACCTGTCAAGCATCCAAGGCGTTTGACCGGGAGAAGGACGGTCCTGCCCTTCAATCCGACGGTGGCTTCCGGGGTAGTTTAGGTTTTTTGCTTCTTTTTGGGGCTATAAATAGCCCTTGTACCCCTCTGTTGTAAAGGATCGGTTCTCTTTTATGGGAATAGCTAAACTCACAGACGTGCTCCGGAAGCCTCTCCCCCGGAGAGAGCCTCCCCAGCCAACTCCGGTCGGGAGCGCGTCGACAGGACTAGGGCCCCCACCGGGACCCGAACCTGTATAAACCCGTGTGTCATTTTTTGTGCTTGTCCAGCGGGGGAGGACCGGTCATCCGGTCAACCCGCGCTGCGTAATCTTCGCTAGGATCGTTCATAAAACCTGCCGGGGTATTCACAATACCACGACACATTGCGATCATACCTAATACCGAGATTAGAAGATTATACTAAGACCATGCATAGTACTGAGATCATGAAATTTACCTTGAAATCGTAATCAGTACTAAAATATTGAGATTACCCTGAAATCATAGGGTATTTAATCCGCAAAAAATTCCCCTATAAACACTTGTACCATAGCCCGAATTTGAAATGAAATGACGTTTGGATTTTCCAAAAGGTGCATTTTGTTTCAAATTCTATCAGGGTAATGATGCGTTGTTGGGTTCAATCCATGAAGGACCCGTTATGAGGAATTACTAAAATAATGAGCACGATAGGTAGTGACCTTGGGCAGATAAAAGGAGAAGGTACCTTGCCTGACAAGCCTTAGAAAACCCTCTTCTGCCTGAGACATTCCACCACAAAAAACCCTCTCAGTGCACCTTTGCTTTCATCTCCACCTAAGCCTCCATCGTTGCAATAGTTCTTACAACAATGGTGTCTTGGAGTCGATCAAGTCACTACAATATCGAGAGCTTGATGGTGCTGGAAAAAGAGGAAATCCTTCCCCCACTGCTGCTAATCAATTGGCGGCCGGTGGAGAAGAACGAAGAAAACCCAGAAGTTCATGAAAATGAACTAGTAATCTTTGAAGAGTTCTTGCCATGCGGATTTTGCCTTCCAGAAAGGAAGTTCCTTCAGGATATCCTGGCACATTTTGGGCTGGAATTGGTGAATCTTCACCCCAACGCCATCCTGATTCTAGAGATTTTCTAGCATCTTTGTGAAGCCTTCGTCGGAGTACTACCAAGTGTAGATCTCTTCAGACGGTTCTATTTTTCGGCATGGTCGAAGAGCTCCAATGCTGCAGGATGTATATATTTCCGCATAAGGGAGAAGAAAGATTATCCCTTTCTCCCTCTGCAGGACTCTGTTCATGGATGGAGCCAAAAATGGTTCTACTGCCCCCCATCAGAAAGTAGCCTCTGGTTCGAGAACTGTCGACCAGAATAGGCCAGTGAGATGGCCATTGTCCCCATATTGAGCCAAGAGTTGCAGAAACAGGCTCAAGTCATTCTTCACTTAGTTCACCAAGGGTTAACATCACGGGATCTCATCCGTAACTTTGTGAAGAATAGGATAAGTCCTCTGAAGAAGAGGGAACATCCCGCCTGGGAGGTGGAATCCATGGTGGACAACACCCTGGATTATAGTACGGGTATGCTCTCTTATCGACAAAATATGCAATTTTACTGATGAAAAAAATACCATACCAAGTAATTTGCTTTTGTGATGCAGTTCTGTCCTTATCCGAGATAGAAAAAAGGACAAATAGCCTTCTGAAGCAATATAATGTGGTGACAGAAGGAGCTCTAGGATCGCCCCATCCTCAGAGCTTGATCAACAGTAGCGACGATCTTATACAAGAACGTCAAAAGGTAAGACTTCCTTTGAGGAACTTGTCCATAAATGTCTGTTGATCTTAATCATCAAATCGCAAAATTCTGAAATGATGTAGCTGCTGAAGGGGCAAGTTGTCAGGACAAAGCGTCCTGGAGACGATGCTAGAACTTATGGGACACCAGCATCGAAGAGGGTGAAAGTTATCTCTTCTAAGCCCAAAAAGATGAAGGAGTGAACCCCTGCAACATCCAAAGTGAAATCCATTGGAGGGGCCTCATCTAAGGTGAAAAAGATTACCACGAAAACTACTGCGGTAAGGTTTTCTCTTCCCCCTATTATACCATGTATGAGTAGGAGTCACTTCTTAATCGTACAGGGTGAGGGGAGCGAGGCTGAGGAAGACGATGTTCCACTTATCCACCGCAAGAAGAAAGCGGCGAGCCCTCTGGAGATTAACGTTCCAGAGAGGCCATCCTCTCCAACCATTACCAACATATTGTCCTCCATGGCGGAGGCGAATGTTGAGGCAGGGGATCGTGTGGTCACAGAAGAACTTGCGGCCACAGAGGAAATTCCCAGCCCTGAGGCCACCATCTTAGGAACCATGGTCGCAGAGAACTCTGAAGCTGTGGTTGCAGCTATTGCAGGGTTGGTGACACCTCCTTCGAACGCTGAAGAGTTGTTGTGGTAAGAACTTCACATTTCTTAAGCTTTTACTCCTTTGCATATCTCAATCATCTTACGAACATGTAGGAGAAGGAAGCCTCTATCCTGTTCAAGAAAAGGAAAACTAGGACAGATGTTGATGACACTTTAACAGGGGTGCACAGTGTGCTTCTTTCTCCCCAGAGTGCACCACCGAAACCCAAGAACCAGATAGAGTTTCGTATCAAGTAAGAGCATCATGTCTTGCCAAATCATGTTTTTTTTTAAAAAAATGTCACAAGTTATGATTCTTCCAGGAACCCTGCGTCTAGCGCTTAGCCAACTTCTCCAAAAACTGGCGAAACATCTACTGTCGAGGCTGCGAGAGACATAGGTGCAGGTTCAATGGCTGAGGTAGCCCCCCAGGCCATTGTTCCAGAAATAATTAGGGATCTCCAATCTGATCAGATGGAGATCACAACATCAATCTCAACAGTAGGAGTAAATCAGCAAGAAACCACATTTGCCACTCCTGTTGTCTAGGAAAAGACTGATCTGATGGTTGGCTCCTCAACTGAACTCGAGGGCTCACTGAAGGCCACAATCAACAATCTTTTAGAGGCAAGTGAAAAACTTGTTTAACTTCTCTGAGACCGAAGATTTTAGAAATGTTCAGGATTAAGCAACAAGGTTTATAGTGTTTCAGGATCTGACCCAAGTGGCGACCAGGTCAAAAGCTCTAGTTGAACATATTGAGGTCGCGCGAAGGGAGATCAGCCAATTACAACACGAAGCACCCTTATACTTGTCTATCCTGAATTTCATTTAAGTATAACTATTACCTTTCTTGTCACAGGGAAAATTCTTACTTGAGAAAGAGCGTGGTTGATCGGTGAAACTAGGAAGAAGCTGCAGCCATGAAACTTTTCTTTATAGAGAAAGAACTCCATGAGGCGCAGTAAAAGCTTTCCTGTAAGTTTACTCCGACCAAAAATGAGTTATTCTTTACATGAACTGCCGTAAACTTAATTACTTTGCTCATGCAGTACAAGAGGAACAGATTAGCAGTCTTTCAATGGAGAAAGATGACTTCCAGAAGAAGTGTGCCCAAGCTGAAACTCAAACCGGGCAACTTCGTGCAATAATCGAGCATCAAAGTACGACCATCGAGTCATTCAAGAAGACGATTAATACTATTTTCAAGGAGAGGAAGACCCTGGAGGCAACAGTCTCATCCTGCAGTAGCATTTAGTCGGGAACCTTTGAGAAACTGAAGATGGTCGAAGATTTGCTGAAGGCTGACATCATCGATCCTTAAAAGGATAACTTAAGCCTCAGCGAATCATGTGAACTGGTTGCGGCTCAAGCTGAATCACTTCTCCAGTATCTTCTTGGAGATACAAAACGGCAAGAAGAGGCAATGAAGACCAATGCAAGATCTGTAGCCTCTGCCATTTTGTGCAAGTTAAGACGTCACCACGGCCCAAATTTGAATTTGAATTCGGTGGTGGGAGATGCAGAGTTCGAGAGTAAAGATCAGCTTGAAGTTATCATGGAAGAAGTCAAGCCTTTGATTGAAAATCTTTTGAAAGAACTTGGTTTATTGTGATTTCATTGTAATGAACAATGATCCTCTGTTTAAATTGTATTTGTACATATACAATTACATTAGAAATATGCGAATGCATGCCTATCAGTTTTTGAAAAGGTGTACTTAATTTCATTTTATATTATGGCCATATTCCTCTAGCCCGATCCTGAGAGCATACATACTGAATGTGTTGTATTATAATATCAGGAAAAATATGAGTTATTGATGATCAGGGAAATGGTTTATAAAGGAATGTCTCAACTAGATATGATCATCCGGTCATACCAATACTAATCTTAATATAATACCAAAGTTTATTACGAAGTGGCAGCCCTCGAATGATCAGAAACATATTAGTAGTCCTGTATGCGTTGAGAAACGGCTTATTTAGGGATGTTTTATCTAGATGTGATTATGAGATCAGTTAGCGAATCCAACTTGGTTACTATAATAAGATGATCATCAGTGACCAGCCCCCAAGCATAGCTCAGAACAGATGGGACAAAAGAAATCAAACCATGACATAACGCGAAGAAAAGTACACATTATTTTTAATAAAAAAATGCTAATTGAAAATGATAAAAGAGATGGAAAAGACTTACACGTAGAACTTGCGTAATTGATCTATGTTCCAAGTATTGGACAAGGTCCTTCTGTCTTCCATTGCTAATCAGGCTGATCCTAGTCGCGGTACTGAAACTACAATATAAGGGCCTTCCCACTGAGGGGAGAATTTGTTGCGATTAAACTGGTTTTGTATTTTTCGTAAAACCAGATCACCCACGTGAAGACTACGAGGTCGCACCCGTTTACTGTGTTATTTATGCAAAGCTTGTAAATATACCGCAGACTTAATCAACACCCTATCGTGTTTCTCCTCAAGGAGGGTAATATCTTGGACACGTTGTTCATGTTGATCAGAATGATCAAATTGGTTAACACGAACAGAATTGATTCGAATTTCTGTGGGTAAGACAAGTCTCAGCACTGTATACTAGTTGAAAAGGTGTCTCACCCGTAGCTCGACTATAAGTAGTCGTAGTGCTCATAGAACGGAGTAGAGTTCATCTACCCAAGCCCCCTAGTGAATCTTAAGGCGATCAAAAACAAGCTTCTTGATGTCTTGTAATATCTGCCCGTTAGCATGTTCAACGGCTCCATTTCTCTGTGGATGAGCCGCAGATGCAAAGCACACTTTGGTCTCAATGTTGTCGCAATAGTCCAAAAAGAGACCACTAACAAACTGGGAACTATTGTCGGTAATAAAATTTGGAACACCAAATCGTGTGACAATATTCTTATGAAAGAATTTATTCAGCGCAGCGGCGGTAACGTTGCAGACTGGTTCAGCTTCAATCCACTTGGTAAACATGTCAATGGCTACGAATAAGAACTTGTACCCATTAACCACTTGGGGCATAGGACCCACGATGTCTATTCCCCAGACCGCAAAAGGCCATGTTAGAGGAATAGTTTGTAAAGCATATGCAGGCTGATAGACTTGCCTTGCATGAAATTGACACTGAGGGTGTGTTTTGACCAAATGCTTGGCATCATCAAGTGCCGAAGGCCAATAAAAACCCTGTCGGAATGCTTTTCCGACCAATGTCTAATATGACGCGTGTGCACCACATACACCATCATGAATTTCTTTCAAGAGGGATTTACCTTCCTCTTGAGATATACAGCGCATGAATACTCCTTGATTACCCTTCCTATATAAAATTCCATCAATGATTTTATATAGACGTGCCTTTTGAATTAACGGATCACTTTTGGTATCATCCTTGGGAAAAGTCCCATGTTCAAGATAGATCCGCAATGGTCGGGTCCAATCTTCTTCATGTCAAAGGTCGACCAGTCTAGACCGTCTCACAAGAGAATGAGGACGGAGTAGTAGGCGAGTATTCAGTCATTCTTTCCACAGGGATTAGAGAAAACGAATCATGTGAAACTTAACTAAACCAGTGGGAAGATAAAACCAAAACAGACGAGAGAAAGAAGATGTCAACAGAAAATGAAGAAAAAGAGAGGTAATTGCCTCGACAAGCAACTAGCGTTCGTTCTGGACCAGCGTTTCGTAATACAAGCGACAGAAAGAAATCGTGTAGATGTGGCCATCAGCGATCGCAATCTACAACGAGTATCAACGAATCACAAGTACAAAACAAACACCAATCACCATCTCAACCACGACCACAACAGCAAGCAAAAGCAGCAAATCCAAAATTCAACACAATTCAATTCAAAGATGTAAATAGTTAATGATGTACCTCAGAAACTAAATAAAAGTGCAATTAGGGCCAAGGAGCAAACAGGCATTCCAAAGACCCAGGAATCAAATCAACAGAGTTTCCAAAATACCAGGATCAAACCCCTAGTTTCACTGGAAATAAGCTTGAAGACCAACTATGAAGCGATTTAAAATAACAGCCACTCGCAAGAGTAATGTTGGGGGAAATCTCCACGCGTTCAAGTCCAGGTAAGCTCATGATTGCCCGGGGACCGTGGCCTCCGGTGCCTGCCCCGGGCGCCGCCTTTTAGGCTCCCGGGACCGTGCCTCCGGTTCATGTCCCGGGCGCCGCCATTTGGCCCCCGGGACCGTGCCGCCGGGGGATGTCCCGGGCGCCGCCATTTGGCCCCCGGGACCGTGCCCCCCCGGGCATGTCCCGGGCGCCGCCATCGGCCCGGGGACAGAGGCCGCCGGTGCCGGCCCCGGGCGCCGCCATTTGGCCCCCGGGAGCGTGCCCCCGGGCATGTCCCGGGCGCCGCCATTTGGCCCGGGGACAGTGGCCTCCGGTGCCCGCCCCGGGCGCCGCCATTTGGCCCCCGGGACCGTGCCCCCCGGGCATGTCCCGGGCGCCGCCATTTCGCCCGGGGACAGTGGCCTCCGGTGCCCGCCCCGGGCGCCGCCATTTGGCCCCCGGGACCGTGCCCCCGGGCATGTCCCGGGCGCCGCCATTTGGCCCGGGGACAGTGGCCTCCGGTGCCCGCCCCGGGCGCCGCCATTTGGCCCCCGGGACCGTGCCCCCCGGGCATGTCCCGGGCGCCGCCATTTCGCCCGGGGACAGTGGCCTCCGGTGCCCGCCCCGGGCGCCGCCATTTGGCCCAGGGACAGTGGCCTCCGGTGCCCGCCCCGGGCGCCGCCATTTGGCCTCCGGGACCGTGCCCCCCGGGCATGTCCCGGACGTCATCGCCCTCCTAAAAGGTAAAACCCCTGTTTGTTTATCACGTGCAGGTCACGCGAGGGACGCCTCGGGAATCAGCGACCACCTGTCAAGCATCCAAGACGTTTGATCGGGAGAAGGACGGTCCTACCCTTCGATCCGACGGTGGCTTCCGGGGTAGTTTAGGCTTTTCGCTTCTTTTTGGGGGCTATAAATAGCCCTTGTACCCCTCTGTTGTAAGGATCAGTTCATTATTATTTGGAATAGCTAATCTCACAGACGTGCCCCGGAAGCCTCTCCCCCGGAGAGAGCCTCCCCAGCCGACTCCAGTCGGGAGCGCGTCGACAGGACTAGGGCCCCCACCGGGACCCGAACCTGTATAAATCCACGTGTCAATTCTTGTGTTTGTTCGGCGGGGGAGGACCGGTCACCCGGTCAACCCGCGCTGCGTGATCTCCGCTAGGATCGTCTTCAAAACCTGCCGGGGTATTCTTAATACCACGACAGTTGGCGCCGACCGTGGGGACCCGTGACGAATCGCCATGGCTCCTCCAAGAACAAGGGCTCGCACCCTTCCCGGTGACCCGGGTCTCGGGGACCCGGCACCGTCCGCCCGGGACACTGCTGTCCCGGCGGCCCCTTCCGGAGGCGACCTGGCCCAGGTACCGCCTCCCTCCTTTCCTCTTAACGTAGGTGGTTCCACCTCCAGGCCGTTCTCGGTGACCGCGGGGACCTCGGCCGGGACAAGCGTCCCCTCGACGGCCCCCCCGGCTCCCCGGGACGCCCTGCTCGAAGCTCTCGTAGAGGGCCAGCTTCGCGCCCAGCGCTCTATGGACGAGCTCCTTAGTGTGTTGGCGCGGCCCTCGGCCCCCACATTTCCGTCGCACCCGTATCCGGGGATCATGCCCCCGTTTATGGGATACCCAGCGGCCCCTCCGGCGTCAGGGGGGCTGTCTACCCCGTATGATCCCGCTGGGGGGCTCCCTCCCCTCGCGGGATATACTTCCGGACACTTCTCGGCACCCGGGCCCGTCCCGGTGCCGGGAGGCTATTTCATGCCCGGGCCCTTCGTGGCACCAGGGGGGTACCCCGTCCCCGGCCCGCTTCCGGGGCTGGGGGGTCACTTCATGCCGGGGGTTATTCCTACGCCGGGAGCCAGTCCCGCCCCTCGCGTTGCGTTTACCGCACCGGGGCCAGTCGACAGAGCAGCTCCCGTGCCTCAGCGAATTTCCTCCCGCATTGGCTCCCCAACCCTGGACGTTGCCGAGGGGGCTCACCCCCCACTGGTTCCGGATGTCGCGGGGGTTTCCCCCTTTCCGGTCCCGGTCGTTGCCACAGGGGCCCCCTCTTCGGACCCAAACGTCGCCCCGGGCGCCCCCTCCCCGGTTCCGGATGGTGCGGGGGCTCCCCCCTTTCCGGTCCCAGGGGGCGTCGCAGGGGGCTCCCCCCAGCAGGCCCCGGTAGCTTCCGGGCCGGCTGCTACAGTGCAGGAGCTCCCTCCCCCGGCGAAGCAGGTCCGCCTCTCCCTGGGGGAGGTCGAGCGAATGCATTCTCCCAGCCGCGGGGAAGAGCTTCCCCTCGGTCGTTGTCGCAGGGAGCCTCGCTCTCGCACCGGTCGGGGGAAGAGACCCGCCGAAGAACCATCCTCCTCGGAGGGAAGCCCGGACGTCCGGGAAATCAGTCCCGGCCCGGAAGAGAAACGTCGCCACCACCACTCTGGCGGCCCTCTTGGGCCGCTACCTGACTCCGACAACGAGGGGGCGCCCCCCGTTAAAGAAGACAGTGACTGGGGCTCCCCCCGGGAAGTGCAGGGGGCGAACCAGCCTCTGTGTCGAAGACTCCGCAGTATCCGATGGCCGCGGCCCTACCGTCCCCCGCACATCGAACATTATAATGGCGAAGCGGACCCTTACGAGTTCGTGCAGATCTACTCCACAGCCATCTCCGCGGCGGGGGGGGACGAGAGTGTCCAATGCAACGTCTTCCCCCTCTACCTCACCGGCATTGCCCGCTCCTGGTTTTACAATCTGAAGGCGGGCTCCATCAAGTCTTTCTCGCAGCTGAAGCGGGAGTTCTGCGCCAACTTTCAGGGGAATTACGTACGTCCCCTGGATTCTTCACAGCTATACACAGTGCGCCAGAGAACCGGGGAGACCATCAGAAGTTTCTTCAGGCGCTTTGCCCAAGTAAAAAGCAAAGTGGCCCACGTCCCGGACTCCACAGTGATCGAAGCCTGCAAAAGTGGGATCCTCCCGGGGACATACCCCCGGACAACTGCTTTACGAAGATATAGGTTTCTGATATATTTTCCCCCGGAAACATTATTCCCGGACGAACCCTCCCGGGAAGCTCCCCTCCGGAGGTCTTATTGGCTTTCCATGAGCCCCTTCCGCGCCTTGTTCCCGGTTCCCCGCTCTCCCGGCGGCCGGATGAACCTCTCCCGGTGCCCCCGGGCACCCCGGAAGGTCCCTCCCTCAGAAATCCTGTTTTTACAATTTTCTAACAGAAAATACTTCTACAGGTTATGCTCCCCCCGGGGACCCTGTTTCCCCCACAGCACGCGAAGGCTTCCTCCCGCCCGCTGTGGGCGGGGGGGGACAGGGGGTCCCCGGGTCACCCACGAAGAAACTTAGCTCATCCTTGTTAAGATGAGTCGTCCAGACCATCCAAGAAGAAGAAAATAAAGAGGCAATAAAAAGAAACAATGCGCTTTATTGATCAACAAACCCGGAGGACATCTTCCCCCTCCGGTGGGTTTCGGAAATGATACAACCCGGGTGCTAACCCGGGGGATTTTCTACGAGCCTAAGGCCCCTACGCCTAAAGCTCCCGGAGGCGCTCCCTTAGCTCCCGGGCCAGGTCCCGGTACAGCGCCCGGACGCGACGCTGAGAATCCCGGAGTGCGTCTTTGGGCCAAAACTCGTACCCAGCCGGCGGAAGTATCCGAAGAGGAGGTATCATCTGGGCGTTCGGGCGCGGGGGAGTTAATTCAGCACGGCTGTTGTCAAAATTATCCAAGTGCCACTCCGGGCGCCACCTCAACCGGACAGGCTCCCGGGCAGTACCCCGTCGCGCTCCCCGGAGACAAGGCTCAACAAAATCAAAGCCGCTTGGGCGTCCCCCGGAGAGCCCCTCCCGGACCGTTGCCCGGGAGTAACCCCCCGGGAACCCTGGTAACATTTCATTGCAAAGACTTAGAAAAACTTCAAATATATTTCATTGCAAAATGTTTTTGTACAAGTGCCCGGGGCTTCTCCTAAGAAGCTACCGGAATCAAAATGTCTAACAAAATAAAAAGTCCTAGCTAAAGACCCGGGGGAGGCTCATACTTTAGCATTGGGGTCCTCCCCCCGGGGAGCTTCCTCCGTGGCCGGGGCTGGGGCATCCGCGGCCGGAGGCGCCGGTGTCGGGAACCTCGTCCGGATGATCCGGTCGTAGAACCCCTCCGCCAGCAGCTCCACCTCCCGGCGCGTTGGCTCGAAGGCCTCCGGGAAGCTTCGGGGGATGCGCCCCCCGATCGCCCGGGCGCCGACCCCCCGGTAGTCAACGAGCCCCGCGGCGGCCGCGATGACGGGGATCGCCCGGCCCCGTGCCCGGACGTCCGCAGCCTCCGGGATCGCGGAGACTTGTGCGTTAAGAAAACGCACAGCCTCCGCGAGGGTCGCCGGGGGTACCTCGGGGCCGCTCCCGGAGCCAAGGCTAACGCCAAGGCTTTCCAAGGTCGAGCGGACGGAGCGGCCCGCGTCCGTCAGCGCCCGGACGCTGGAGCTCTCGAGCTCCCGGAGCGTCTTCTCCCGCACCTTGGCCTCCTCTCGGAGGCGGATGTAGGCGCCCTCCGAAAGGTGCACCTGCGCCCGGGCCCGGGACAGCTCATCAAGAGCTTCGTCCCGCTCCCGGAGGGCCGCC
Organism: Pharus latifolius; assembly: GCA_019359835.1. Taxonomy (NCBI): domain Eukaryota; kingdom Viridiplantae; phylum Streptophyta; class Magnoliopsida; order Poales; family Poaceae; genus Pharus; species Pharus latifolius. The sequence continues at coordinate 40,629,562 of CM033325.1, forward strand.
TCCCGCTGCTCCACGCAGGCCGCGGCCCGGCTCTCCGCCTCCTTGAGCAGCCGGGTGACCCGCTGCTCAAGGCCCCAGGTAACAGTCGCTACCTACGAAATACATAAAGAGTTAGAAAATTCTCAAGTGCAGGAAAAAAGCCGAGGTGTTGAGAGCTCGGGTTACCTGGGCTCCGAGGGACTCGAGCCCCTCAAAACGCTCGTGGAGCGTTCCTGCTGCTACGAAGGCCTGCACCTTCCGGTTGTGCAGGCCCTTCGCGTAGCGGGCCACCTCCCCCGCGGGAAGTAGGGAGGTATCTTGCCCGGCCCTCCTGTCGCGGCCGGGAGAGGGCCCCCGGACCTCAGAATCTGGGAGCACGGCCGGCGTCGCCGGCGTCTTTGTCAACGAAGTTTCCTCCGAAGACGAAGACGAAGATCGGGCGGGGTTCTCCGCCCGGGGAGGAACCATCGGGCCTTTCCCCGCCCCAGGCCGGAGGGCCCTCGGAGCCTCCCGCTCCGGGGGGACCTCGATGACTGAGGGGCTCCCCCCCTCCTCATCAACTGGCCAGAGGCACGGAGGCGCCGCCTCCGAAAACCTCACCTCTAGCCTCTCCGGCGCCAATGCCGCCGGGAGAGGCGAGAGGAGCGTCACGCGAACTGGCGACGGGGCGTAGTCCGCCGAATCGGACCCCGCCCCATCGACAACAATCTCCTTCCCCCGGGCCTCAACGGGGGCCTCCGGGGGCGGAGGCGTCGCCTCTGCCCGGGGCGCCGCCCGGGCATGTTCGGCTCCGGGAGCCGCGTCCCGGGCCCTCACCGGCGTCGTCGCCGGCGCAGTCGCCGGAGCTGGGGTCTTCTGGACCCGGGGCTTTTTGGGCTCCGAGCCCCCGGCCGCGTCCTTCCCCCGTTTATGAGACCCGGGGGTGGGAAGGGGCTTCCTCTCCGGAAGCCTGAGCCGGTAGGCCTCGGCCACCAAGTTCCGGGGAGGCCCCTCCCCCACGAGGCGCACGATGCGCTCGTGTTCGTCGGCGAAGTACCTCCCCAGGAGGTGCTCCGCCTTGTCCCTCGCCGCCGGGTACGGGCGCACTGCAAGAGGTAAAAAGTTAGTTAATTTCTCATAAAAAACTGCAAGCACAAAAATGCAGGGGACTTACGCCGCGTCACCGGCTTGACCGGAGGCCGCTGCTCCGGGCCCATGCCGATCCCCCTTCCCCCGCGTGAGAAGGGGGAAAGCCGCAGGAGCGCCAGCTCCTCCGCGGCGTCCCGCATCGAGCGGGCCTTCTTTGCCAACACCACCTTCCCGAGGAGCTCGAACTCCTCGTCCGTCCACACCGGCGGCTTCGGTGCGGATGATCGGCTGTAGGTGGGAGGCTCCGGGGCGTAGACCACCGCTTCGTCCCGGACCCGGCGGTAGAACCACCTCCGGAGCCAGTCCCCCCAGTGGTCCCGGGAGGCCGCCGCCGGGTAGTCCGCCACCCGGGAGGGCAGCATTTGGACCATCACCGAGCCGAAGGGGGACTTCGGTCCTCCCTTCACCAGGTGGGAGCTACGCGCCGCCGGTTCATAGAAGTACCGGAAGGCGCGGAGGGTGGGCTCCCGCCCGGTCGCTGTCTCGTAGAGCCATATAAAAAGGCCCATACGGACGAGCGCGTTCGGGGTGAGGTGGTCGAGAGCCACCCCGTACTCTTTGAGAAACTCCCGGAGCATCGGATGCACCGGGAGCCGGAGCCCCGCCTCGAGGAAGGCCTCGAAGGCCACGACCTCCCCGGGCCTGGGGCGGGGGGCTCCATCCTTCTTTAGGGGGACCCGGATGTCCCCCTCTTCGACGACGCCCTTCTTGACCAGGGACTCCGCGTCCGAGGCCGAGAACTCGGAGGCCCAAAGGAAATCCACGGGGATTTCCTCCGGGAGCACCTCCGTGGTCTTCGCTCGACCTTTGGGCGCCATTAGGTGAGTTCTTTGTTTTTCGGTGGCTAAGTTTTCAGGTGGCTGTCAACAACTCCCGGACGCTCGCTACCGGAAAAGGCTACCGGAGAAACTACCGGAAGAGCGCTACCGGGAGAGCTGAAGCTGGAGTTGAAGATTTGGAATGAGCTTCCGGGGCCCCCTAGGGCCCTATTTATAGAGGCTGGCCGTGATCTAGATGAGCGCCACGTGGCCCCCTCGGGGCAATCTGGACCACTGAAATTCAAACCGTGCGCGGGAAACGAAGGGACAGGCGCGTAAATCGAGACGCCGGTTCGAACCGCGCGTGCATTTATTGCGAAAACGGCGCGGCCATAAAGCGCCCGGCACAGAAACCGAAGCGTCGCCGGGGCTCCGGCGATTTTCGTTCGGAGTTTTCGTCCGGAGATTTTCCCGGTACCGTAACCATTCCCTCCGGGGGCTCAAGCTTCGTCCCCGGAGGGCATGGGGGGCTGCTGTTGGGGGAAATCTCCACGCGTTCAAGTCCAGGTAAGCTCATGATTGCCCGGGGACAGTGGCCTCCGGTGCCTGCCCCGGGCGCCGCCTTTTAGGCTCCCGGGACCGTGCCTCCGGTTCATGTCCCGGGCGCCGCCATTTGGCCCCCGGGACCGTGCCGCCGGGGGATGTCCCGGGCGCCGCCATTTGGCCCCCGGGACCGTGCCCCCCCGGGCATGTCCCGGGCGCCGCCATCTGCCCGGGGACAGTGGCCCCCGGCGCCTCCCCCGGGCGCCGCCATTTGGCCCCCGGGACCGTGCCGCCGGGGCATGTCCCGGGCGCCGCCATTTGGCCCCCGGGACCGTGCCCCCCCGGGCATGTCCCGGGCGCCGCCATCGGCCCAGGGACAGAGGCCGCCGGTGCCAGCCCCGGGCGCCGCCATTTGGCCCCCGGGACCGTGCCCCCGGGCATGTCCCGGGCGCCGCCATTTGGCCCGGGGACAGTGGCCTCCGGTGCCCGCCCCGGGTGCCGCCATTTGGCCCCCGGGACCGTGCCCCCCGGGCATGTCCCGGGCGCCGCCATTTCGCCCGGGGACAGTGGCCTCCGGTGCCCGCCCCGGGCGCTGCCATTTGGCCCCCGGGACCGTGCCCCCCGGGCATGTCCCGGGCGCCGCCATTTCGCCCGGGGACAGTGGCCTCCGGTGCCCGCCCCGGGCGCCGCCATTTGGCCCCCGAGACTGTGCCCCCCGGGCATGTCCCGGGCGCCGCCATTTGGCCCGGGGACAGTGGCCTCCGGTGCCCGCCCCGGGCGCCGCCATTTGGCCTCCGGGACCGTGCCCCCCGGGCATGTCCCAGACGTCATCGCCCTCCTAAAAGGTAAAACCCCTGTTTGTTTATCACGTGCAGGTCACGCGAGGGACGCCTCGGGAATCAGCGACCACCTGTCAAGCATCCAAGACGTTTGATCGGGAGAAGGACGGTCCTACCCTTCGATCCGACGGTGGCTTCCGGGGTAGTTTAGGCTTTTCGCTTCTTTTTGGGGGCTATAAATAGCCCTTGTACCCCTCTGTTGTAAGGATCAGTTCATTATTATTTGGAATAGCTAATCTCACAGACGTGCCCCGGAAGCCTCTCCCCCGGAGAGAGCCTCCCCAGCCGACTCCGGTCGGGAGCGCGTCGACAGGACTAGGGCCCCCACCGGGACCCGAACCTGTATAAATCCACGTGTCAATTCTTGTGTTTGTCCGGCGGGGGAGCACCGGTCACCCGGTCCTCCCGCGCTGCGTGATCTCCGCTAGGATCGTCTTCAAAACCTGCCGGGGTATTCTTAATACCACGACAAGTAATCAATCTATGAATATAGGATAATGCATTTAAGTTTCTTGGATCATAGAAGAATGCAACAGCGCACTTCAGAGATGATCATGCCTCTAAACAAAACAGCCAGAAGACAACAGGGATTTAGATAACTGAAATGAACAATTTAGTACCTCACTCCATGTTCCAGTATTCAAAATATCTCAAAAGACCAATTTTCAATCACAGAAGAACCATTCACAGGAAGAATGGTGAGGAAACCAATCTAACCCAGACAAGAATTACAGAAATGATTGAATAAGATATAAGCATAAAGCACCAATGAATTCATGCAACCAACCAGAGATGAAAGAACTAATTTCGACGAGCTAGTTTCTGTTCAATATGACACATCTCCATACAATCCCAGTACTGCAACAGCTCACACAATCATAACAGAACAGGGGATTCAGCAATCCACAACAAAATGAGAAATCAATCGAAGTTTTCATTTAACAATCATATCACAGTTATAGTTTAACTTCTGTTCATTCATTTCTCTATCTGTTCATCAGACAAGTGTTGGAACTCAAGCAATTTCATCTGTTATCTCAAACAAAACACTCAGAATTTCATCTCCGAACAGATAATTCAAATCCATCCATCTCATACATTCAGTTGTTCATCACAAGCATTTGACAAAAAAAAACAAAGAGTAATAGAAAGGGAATGATCACCGAAAATTTACTGATGGAACTTGCTGTTGGTTGGCGGTCATCAAGGATGATGTCGGTGAAGCAAATCGGGGATGAAGAAACAGGGCGCACCGTCGTAGGTGTTGTTGAGGAACTGGGCCGCGGCCGTGGTGTCTTGGGAGGATGTTGTGGCCAAGGGAGGCGCCGGATCGGCGGCTTGTGGTGGCGCGAAGCGGAGGCGCGAGATCGTGGGCGGCGCGAGGAGGATCAGACAGATCTGCCTGGCGGCGGCTCGTTGGGATGATGGCGCGCGGTGGAGGTCGGTGGTGCCTGCGCTGTGGTGGTGGCTCGAATTGGGCAGACCAGGGGATGGAGGCGCAACTCTGGTGTCGTCACGGCAGATCGGCGACGGGAGAGGTGCGGGAGGCGCGGCGCGAGATGGAGGCGCCTGGTGGGTGGCGGCACGGCGCAGGAGGTGGTGGCGGTGCGTGGATTTGGGAGAGGAACAGATCTAGTGGTGGCGCGGCGCTGGATGGCCGGATCCGGTGGCAGATCAACGATGGAGGAAGAGAGGAGCCACGGCGGCTATGGCGCGAGGAAGGCGGCGATGAGCGCGCAGATTGGCGGCGGCTCGGGTGTGGCGGAGGAGTACGTGCGCGAGGTTAAGGTTGTGGGGGTGCTACGCACGTCCGCGCCACCCAAGTGGTCGTACGTCCCCCTCACCTTCACGGCGGAAGACGCGCGAGGGGTTCGCTTCCCCCACGACGACGCGCTCATCGTCTCCGTGACCATCTACAACTGCCACCTGGCGCGCATCCTCGTGGACGGCGGGAGCTCCGCCGACGTCCTATTCCTAAAGGCCTTCAAAGAGATGCAGGTGGATGAGAAACTCCTGCAGCCTGCAGCCGGGCCCCTGCAAGGTTTTGTCCTGGGGAAGGCGATCCACCCCGTGGGCAAGGTAGATCTTCCTATGACGTTCGGCATCCCGGAGAACTACTGACCGAGCTGGTCCGCTTCGACGTAGTGGACCTCCCCTCCTCCTACAACGCGATTATGGGGAGGACCACAATCAACCGGCTGGGGGCTGCCACCCATCAAAACTACCTCTGCTTGAAGATCCCCGGGCCGCATGGCGTGATCAACATCTGGGGAGACCAAGACATGGCCCATGCTCTGTACGAGCGCGCTGCCGCCACAATCGGAAGCGTCAACATCATTAAGGTGCCCGGGGGGGAGGCCTCTCCCCCGGAATCAGACGTCGCTGCGCCACCGCCCGGGAGGCCCCTCCTCAAGCCTCGTCCGGAAGGGGGCCTCCGGAAGGTCCTGCTGTCCCCGGGCGACGAAGACAAAACCATCCGGATCGGAGTGGAGCTCCCCGAGGAGCATGCAGCGCAACTTGCGGCTTTTCTGCGCGAAAACTCTGATGTTTTTGCGTGGAAGCCTTCGGACATGCGGGACGTCGCCCGGGAGGTCATTGAGCACAAGCTCGCAGTGGCCCCCGGTCACCCCCCGATCAAACAAAAGCTGTGGAAACTCTCCCTCGAGCGCCAAGAGGCCATCAAGGTGGAGATCACCCGGCTCCGAGAGGCGGGGTTCATTCGGGAGGTCCTGCACCCCGAGTGGCTCGCGAACCCCGTCCTCGTGAAGAAGTCAACCGGCAGGTGGCGGATGTGCGTGGACTTCACCGACCTTAACCGCGCATGCCCCAAAGACAACTTCCCGCTCCCGCGGATTGACCAGCTCGTTGAATCCACCGCGGGGTGCGAGCTCATGAGCTTCCTAGATGCCTACTCGGGCTACCATCAAGTCCGGATGGCGGAAAAGGACAAGGAAAAGACGAGTTTCATAACTCCCCTCGGAACCTTCTGCTACATCCATATGCCCTTCGGGCTCAAGAACGCGGGGGCGACCTTCCAGCACCTCATGACGCTGGTCTTCAAAGATCAAGTCGGCCGCAACATCGAAGTCTACGTAGACAACGCGGTCGTCAAAAGTCCCCGCGCAGCCTCCCACATCGACGACCTGCCTGAGACCTTCCGCAACCTTCACGCGTTTGGGCTCAAGCTCAACCCAGAGAAGTGCGCCTTCGGGGTGCGCGGGGGGAAGCTCCCAGGTTTCCTTGTGTCCTAGTGGGGCATTGAGGCAAACCCCGAGAAGATCCGGGCATTCCTAGACATGCCCCTGCCGCGCTCCGTCAAGAATGTCCAGCGGCTCTCCGGCCGCCTGGCCGCGCTAAGCCGCTTCGTCTCCCGGTTGGGGGAGCGAGGCCTCCAGTTCTTCAAAATCCTCCGAGGGCTCGAGGGGTTCCGCTAGACCCCCGAGGCCCAGGAGGCATTTGACGACCTCAAGAAGTACCTCACGAGCCCTCCAATGCTCGTGAGCCCGTCTCTGGAAGAGCCCTTGCTCCTCTACCTTGCCGCGACCCCCGTCTCTGTCAGCGCAGTCTTGGCGAAGGAGCAAGGGGGGCAGCAGCGTCCCGTGTACTACGTGAGTGAGGGCCTCCAAGGGGCCAAAACTTGGTACACGGAGATGGAGAAGATCTGCTACGCCCTCCTGATGGCATCCCAGAAGCTTCGCCATTACTTCCTGGGACACCCCATCACTGTCCCGTCGTCCCTCCCCCTGGGGGAGGTACTGCGGAACAAAGAAGCCACCGGCCAGATTGGGAAGTGGGGGGCCGAGCTCGCCCCCATCTCCCTGTCCCTCACAGGCCGCTCCGCCATCCAGTCGCAGGACCTCGCCGACTTCGTCGCAGAGTGGACTCCTGCCTCTGGGTCCGGGGACGAAGACCTCCCTGTGCCGCCCCGACGCAGTGACCATTGGACTCTCATGTTCGACGGGTGGCTGTGTCTCGCCGGGGCTGGTGCGGGAGTAGTCCTCCGGAGCCCCGAGGGGAAGAAACTCGAGTACGCCGCGCGGCTCGAGTTCCTCGCAACCAACAATGTCGCCGAGTTCGAGGCTCTGCTTCTCAGGATGTGCCTTGCGCGCTCCCTGGGGATCCGGCGCCTCCTAGTGAAGGGAGATTCTCAGCTCGTAGTTTGCCAGATGGACAAGTCTTACCTGTGCCATGACACAAACTTGAGTCTTTATTTGCAGGAGGTGTGAAAGATGGAGAGGCATTTCGACGGCCTCGAGGCCCGGCATATCCCGCGAAGGGACAATGACCGGGCCGATGCCTTGGCCCGGGCAGCAAGTGCCCGGGAAGCGCTCCCCAAGGGGGCCTTCTTGGAAATCGTCACGAAGCCCTCGGTGGCCTCCCCGGACACGGGCGACGAGCCTCACGTCCCAGAGGTCGCCGAGATCACCCGGACTCCGTCATGGATGGACCCCCTCATCTCCTTCATCAAGGGGGAGGGGGACCCTCCTAGTGAGACCGAGGCTAAACGCCTCCGGGCTAAAGCCCGGGCATATCTCCTGCTGGAGGGGAGGCTCTACAAGCGGGGGGCTTCCGCCCTCCTGCGCTACCTCCCCCGGCAGGAGGGACTCCAACTTCTCGAAGACATCCACGCGGGGAGCTGTGGTTCTCACCTAGCCCCGCATGCCATCGCGGCCAAGGCTCTCCGGCAGGGCTTCTACTGGCCCACAGTCATGCGCGACGCGCGAGACCTTGTCTCCGCGTGCGAAGCATGCCAGAAGATGGCCAAGGGCTCGAACCTCCCCCCTGTAGCGCTGCAGACTATCCACATCACTTGGCCCTTCGTGCGCTGGGGAATGGACCTCTTAGGGCCCTTCCCCCTAGCGCCCGGAGGATACAAGTATGCGGTGGTCGTGTTCGACTACTTTACAAAGTGGATTGAGGCGGAGCCCTTGGCCAGCATCACGTCCCGGGCTGTCCAGCGGTTTTTCTGGAAAAACGTCATATGTCGTTTTGGTGTCCCCCGGGAAATCACCGTGGATAATGGGACCCAATTCGACTCGGCTTATTTTCGGGAATTCTGCGAAGGCCTGGGGCTCGTCATCCACTTCGCCTCAGTGGCCCATCCCCGGAGCAATGGGGCTGTCGAGAGGGTCAACAGCGTAATCCTACAAGGGTTGCGCCGGAGACTCGAGCAAACCTCTTCTAAGCGGGGTGCATGGGCAGAGGAGCTCCCTAGCATCCTCTGCTCCATGTGCACGACCCCGTCCCGGGAGACGGGACGTACTCCCTTCTCCCTGGTCTACGGGGCGGAGGCAGTCCTCCCCCCGGAGATTGGCTTCCAGTCGCTGCTGGTCGAGCTCCTAGACGGAGCCACGACCGCAGCGTAATAGGCCAATGAAGCCAACCAGCGGCTGGAGGTCGACCTCGTGGAGGAGGAATGCGACCGAGCGCTCCTCCGCCAAGCCATCTACGAGCGCGAGATGGCGCGCGCATACAACCAGCGCGTGCGCGAGAGAGCTTTCCGCCTTGGGGACCTTGTCCTCAAGCGCGTTCTGGACCCCCAAGCCCAGGGTAAGCTCTCCCCCAAGTGGGAGGGCCCCTACAGGATCTCCGCGGTCCTGGGGTTGGGGGCCTACAAGCTCTCCAACCTTCAAGAGCAGGAGCTGAAGTACACGTGGAACTTGCGTTTACTTCGCAAGTTCTATGTTTAGCCTTACGGGCCTGTCCCCTCCTCCGGAGCGATCACGCCGGAGGGGGAGGAGGGACACTGTACTTACCTTTCCCTCCCCCTTCGCGGCTTCGCAGGGGGGGCACTGTATTTCATTTCGTTATCAATACATAGATCTTGCTCTTCAACTGTCATTGTAGGTTCTTCTCATTACCGCCCCTAACGGTGATGCCCTCCCCGCGAGGATGCCCTCCCCGCGAGGACGCCCTCCCCGCGAGGATGCCCTCCCCGTCAGGAAGCCCTCCCCGTGAGGATGCCCTCCCCGTGAGGAAGTGGGCCCAAACCCAGCAAGTCCCTCCTGTAGGGCGGCTTACGATCAGCCCTCGTGGACTGAGGGTGTAAGCGGCAACCCAGTCCCCAGCGGCCGTGGTAACGAGTCACTTTGGGAGACTAGTCCCCTACCCAAACACTCAGACCCGTCATCGGGCACTTCCTCCTCCGGGAGTAGACGCTCTCCCCAGCGGGACGTCTAATGGCTTTCTTGAATATCTTTTCCCCGGAGACTTTCTTCCCGGCTCCCCGTTCTTACGGCGACCGGATGATTGCCTCCCGGAGAAGTTACGGATTTCTTGGACATTTCTTCCTCGGAGACCTTATTCCCAGCTCCCCGTTCTCACGGCGACCAGACGATCATCTCCCAGGAAGCTCGCCTCTGGAAATCCCATCGGGTTCTCTTGGGTTTCTTCCACACGAGGCCTTATTCCCGGCTCCCCGTTCTCACGGCGACCGGACAATTGTCTCCCGGAAGGTCTTTCCCTTGGAAACCTCATTGTAGAATTTTCTAACTTAGAAAAATTCCTATGCTACAGGTTATCTTCACCCCGGGGGCCTTGCTACCCCCATAGCGCGCGGAGCTACCCTCCGGCCCGCTGTGGGCGGGGGGGATAAGGAACCCCCGGGTGTCGACCACACCGACCACGAGCAAACTTAGCTCATCCTTGTCAAAAGGAGTCGTCCAGACCATCCAAGAAGAAAATAAAAGAAAACTCTCAAAGAAGCAACAACACAGCTTTATTGATCGTTAAACCCGGAGGACATCTTCCCCCTCCGGTGGGCATCGGAAACGGTACAACCCGGGCTCTAACCCGGGGGATTCTCTACATCCTAAGGCTCCTACGCCTAATAGTCCCGGAGGCCCTCTGCTAGCTCCCGGGCCAAGTCCCGGTACAATGCCCGCACGCGACGCCGAGCTTCCTGGAGCATATCCTCGGGCCAGTACTCGTAGCCCGCCGGTGGAAGAATGCGAAGTGGGGGGACCATCCGGAACCCCGGACGCGGAGGGGACAATTCGGCGCGATGATTGTCAAAATTGTCCAAGTGCCACTCCGGATGCCACCTCAACCGGATTGGCTCCCGGACGGCGTCCCCGCTGTGCTCCCCGGAGATGAGGCTTAACAAGATTAAAGCCGCTTGGGCGTCCCCCGGGGAGCCCCTCCTGGACCTTCGCCCGGGAGTAACCTCCCAGGAACCCTGGTAACATTGCATTCAATTCAAGACTTAGAAAAATTTCTAACTCTATTGCATTTCAAAATGTCTTTTTACAAGTGTCCAGGGCTTCTTCTAAGAAGCTACCGGAATCAAAATCCTAAGAAAAGCAAAAAGGGTCCTAACTAAGATCCGGGGGGAGGCTCATATATACTTTTTGATTTGTGTCCTCCCCCCGGGGGGCTTCCGCTGGGGCCGGGGCCGGGGCATCTGCTGCCGGAGGTGTCGGTGCCGGGAACCTCACCCGGATGATCCGGTCGTAGAAGCCCCCGGCGAGCTGCTCCACCTCCCGGCGCGAGGGCTCGAAGAACTCGGGGAAGCTCTGGGGGATGCGGCCCCTGATCGCCCGGGCGCCCACCCCCCGGTGCTCGACGAGTCCGGCCACGGCGGCGATGACGGGAATCGCCCGGCCTCGCGCCCCGGCGTCCGCTCCCTCCGGGATCATGGAGACTTGTGCGTTAAGAAAATGCACAGCCTCCGCGAGCGTGGCCGGGGGCACCTCCGAGCCACCCCCGGAGCCTAGGCTTACGCCAAGGCCCTCGAGGGCCGAGCGGACGGAGCGGCCTGCGTCCACCACCGCCCGGACGCTCGACCCCTCGAGCTCCCGGAAGGCCTCCTCCTTCGCCTTTGCCTCTTCCCGAAGGCGGCCGTTTACGGTCTCCGAGATGTGGACCTGGGCTCGAACTCTGGCTAGCTCCTGGAGAGCTTCGTCCCGTTGACCCAAGAAGGAGGCGGCCCTGTCCTCCGCGTCCTTGAGCAGTCGGACGACACGCTGCTCAACGCCCCAGGTAATTGCCGCCCCCTACAAATTCCAGAGTTAGAAAAATTTTGGATGCAGGGAGCCAAAAGAAAGCGACGACCGCTTCGGGTGGATACCTAGACTTGAAGGGACCAGAGCTCCACGAAGCGCTCGTGGAGCGTCCCCTCTGCGACGAAGGCCTGGACCTTTGGGGTCTGCAGACCTTCCGCGTAACGCTCGACCTCCCCTGCGGAAAGCAGGGGGGTCTCCCGCCCGGCGCTGGTCCCGCCACGGCCGGTAACGGGCCCCAAGACTTGGGCGCCCGGCATGACCTCGGTCGGGGTGGCGGTCGTCGTCGTCTTCGTCGCCGAAGTGCCCCCCGAGGAAGTGGCTGAGGACGTTTCGGAGGGGGTCCCTTTCCGGGGGGGATCATCAGACCTTTCCCCTTCCCGGGCGGGAGGGCCCCCGGAGCCTCCACTTCCGGAGGGACCTCATAGACCGAGGGGCTCCCCCCCTCGTCCACGGGCCACTCCACGCGCGGAGGCGAGTCCTCCGCGAACCTCACCTCCGGTTTCTCCGGCTCCAAGGGTGCCGGGGGCGCCGGGAGGGCCGCTACCGAAGGCGGCGACGGGGCGTAGTCCGCCGAATCGGACGCCGCCCCGCCCGCGGCCGGCTCCTTCCCCTGGGCCGCAACGGGGCTCTTCGGGGGAGGGGGTGTTACTTCTTTCCGGGCCGGCGCCCGGGCGTGCCCTGTCCCGGGGGTCTCGTCCCGGGGCTTCGCCGGTGTCTCCGCCGGCGTCGTCGACGGGTCGGGGGCTTTCTGGACTCTGGCCTTCTTTGGCTCAGAGCCCCCGGCCGCGTCCTTCCCCCGTTTGTGCGACCCGGGGGTGGGGAGGGGCTTCCTCTCCGGCAGCTTCAGCCCGTAGGCCTCAGCCACCAAGTTCCGGGGAGGGCCCTCCCCCACGAGGCGCACGACGCGCTCGTGCTCGTTGGCGAAGTACCTCCCCAGGAGGTTCTCCGCCTTCTCCCGCGCCGCCGGGTACGGCCGGACTACAAGAGGTAAAGAGTTAGTCAAATTTCCAAAAATATGTAACTGCAATTTATCAGGTAGCCGGGACTTACGCTGGGTCACCGGCTTGACCGGGGGCCGCTGCTCCGGGCCCATGCCGATCCCCCTTCTCCCACGTGAGAAGGGGGAGATCCTCAGGAGCATCATCTCCTTGGCGGCGTCCCGCATAGAGCGGGTGCTCCGGGAGATGATCACCTTTCCGAGGAGCTCGAGCTCCTCGTCCGTCCACACTGGAGGCTTCGGCGTGCACGACCTGCTGTAAGAGGGGGGCTCCGGGGCGTACGCCACCTCGTCGTCCCGGACTTGGAGGTAGAACCACCTTCGGATCCAGTCGCCCCAGTGGTCCCGGGAGGCCGCCGCCGGGTAATCGGCCACCCAGGACTGCAGCATCTGCACCATCACCGAGCCAGAGCTCCTCGCCACCGGTTCGTAGAAGTACCGGAAGGCGCATAGGGTGGGCTCCCGCCCGGTTGCTGTCTCGTAGAGCCAAATGAAGAGGCCCATCCGGATGATCGCGTTTGGGGTGAGGTGGTTGAGGGCCACCCCATAGTGCTTCAAAAACTCCCAGAGCATGGGATGCACCGGGAGCCGGAGCCCCGCCTCCAGGAAGGCCTCGAAGGCCACGACCTCTCCTGGCCTGGGGCGGGGGGCTCCGTCCTACTTCATGGGGATCCAGATGTCCCCGTCCTCAACGACTCCGTGTTCGACCATGGACTCCGCGTCCTCGGCCGTGAACTCGGACGCCCAGAGGAAGTCCGGAACGACCTCCTCCGGGGGCACCTCGGTCGTCTTCGCTCGACCCTTCGGTGCCATCAGGTTCATTTTTTCCGGTGGCTAACGTTTCAGGAGGCTACGTCTAAAAGTTCCGGACGCCTGCTACCGGGAGCTAGTTACCGGGAGAGGGCTACCGGGAGAGAGCTACCGGGAGAGCTAGATGCGCTAAGGATGAGAAGTTTGGAATGAACTTCCCGGGCCCCCAAGGCCCTATTTATAGGGGCGGGCCGTGATCCAGATGAGCACCACGTGGCACTCCGCGGCGCAATCTGGGCCATTGAAGTTCAAACCGTGCGTGGGAAACGAAGGGACGGGTTCGAACGGCGAGCACATTTATGGCGAAGCGGCGCGGTCATAAGCGCCCGGCACGGAAACCGAAGCGTCACGGCCCTGGTGACTTGGTCCAGAGATTTTCCCGGTGACATGTACCATACCCACCAGGGACTCGAGCATCGTCCCCGGGGAGTATGGGGGGCTTCTGTTGGGGGAAATCTCCGCGAGTCTAAGTCCAGGTAAGTGGCGTCACATGCGCCCGGGGACGTGGCCTCCGGGGCCTGGCCCGGGCGCCGCCTTTCGGCCCCCGGGACGTGGCCTCTGGTGCTTGCCCCGGGCGCCGGCCTTTGGGCCCTCGGGACCTGGCCTCCGGCGCCGGTCTCGGGCGCCGCCATTCGCCAGGGGATGTGGCCTCCGCTGCCTGCCCCGGGCGCCGCCTTTGGGCCCCCGGGACCTGGCCTCCGGCGCCGGTCCCGGGCGCCGCCATTCGCCCGGGGACGTGGCCTCCGGTGCCTGCCTTGGGCGCCGCCTTTGGGCCCCCGGGACTTGGCCTCCGGCGCCGGTCCCAGGCGCCGCCATTCGCCCGGGCACGTGGCCTCCGTTGCCTGCCCCGGGCGCCACCTTTTGGTCCCCGGGACCTGGCCTCTGGTGCTGGTCCCGGGCGCCGCCATTCGCCCAGGGACGTGGCCTCCGGTGCCTACCCCGGGCGCCGCCTTTCGGCCCCCGGGACCTGGCCTCCGGCGCCGGTCCGGTGCGCCGCCATTGGCCCGGGGACCTGGCCTCCGGTGCCTGCCCCGTGCGCCGCCTTTGGGCCCCCGGAACCTGGCCTCTGGCGCCGGTCTCGGGCGCCGCCATTTGCCCGGGGACGTGGCCTCTGGTGCCTGCCCCGGGCGCCGCCTTTTGGCTCCCGGGACCTGGCCTCCGGCGCCGGTCCCGGGAGCCACCTTTGGCACGGGGACCTGGCCTCCGGTGCGTGTCCCGGGCCTCGTCGCCCTTCTAAAGGTAAAGTCTCTGGTTGTTGATCACGTGCAGGTCACGCGAGGAGCGCCTCGGGAATCAGCGACCACCTGTCAAGCATCCAAGGTGCTTGGCCGGGAGAAGGACGTCGCTACCCCTCAATCTGACGGTGGCTTCCGGGGTAGTTTAGACTTTTTGCTTCTTTTTGGGGCTATAAATAGCCCTTGTACCCCTCAGTTGTAAGTGGGTGATTCATTGTTATTGGAATAGCTAAACTCACAGGTGTGCTCCGGAAGCCTCTCCCCCGGAGAGAGCCTCCCCAGCCGACTCCGGTCGGGAGCACGCCGACAGGACTAGGGCCCCCACCGGGACCCGAACCTGTATAAATCCTCGTGTGAATTCTTGTGTTTGTCCGGCGGGGGAGGACCGGTCACCCGGTCAGCCCGCGTCGCGTTTTCTTCGCTAGGATCGTTCACAAAACCTGCCGGGGTATTCGCAATGCCACGACAAAATTTTTTCGAAATTTGGTGCTTAAGCTAGTTCCTTCCCGTTCGACTTATTAATTGCGGGTTTCTTCGTACTCTACGCTAGGTCCATCGCACTAGGCGATGTGTTCCATAGAGTGATCAACACGCTCATGAGCTCAATTCTATGATTAATGAGCAAGCTAACATTTTAATGATGCAAAAACAAGTCAAACATCAACTAGCTTAGAGGAGCGGAGAGTAGAGGAGTTTTTATTAAGCGGTGAAATGGAAGTTGCCTACTAGGTAGAGAGCAGCATTTGCAACCTTATTTTGCATAAGTTTGTAAAAGCATGGTTTTGAGTAACTAGAAGTGATATTTAGGAGGCCATGTATATAAATCACACGACTAAACGATCTAAACTAATCTTTTTAATATCACAAATACAAGATAAACATGGTAACAAGGATGCCAAAATTTACACTCAAATTTGCACAAGATTCACAATATGACTAGTGTGAGCAATTTAAACAAAATTCAAGAAAATTTTAGCATGACCACTCTTGTAATTAGCTTGTCGGGCAAACAATTCAATACAAGAGACATATCACAGATATACAATACATAAGCCCACATGGCTAGATAATCAACAATCACATACAAAAGTACAAGCATGCACAAATAGTCATAAATCACAGCATTTACACAAATATAGAGAATTGAAGCTCATACATGCACAATTGCACGATTTTAGTGTTGATGAGGTTTGATACCCGAGCTAGTTCAAATAAATATACGACTGGTTCAGGATAGATTCGAACCAGATGAGTGCCCGGTGGTGCGAACTCAAGTCCTTCTGAGAAGCACAGGCACGAGGTCGCAGGCTTTACGTGATCAGACCGTAGCTAGTACGCGGTCAGGAGTTCGTACGCTATACGCGAACAAAAGACTGCAAATGCTGTGCGGTCAGCCAACATCGCGCGGTCAGAACACTTTCGATCAGAGGAAGTGGGATTATTCTGTCCCTGTGACAAGGATATCCCGAGTATCCCGAAGATTCTTCCGCGTAGGAACAACCGTCAGGAGGTTAATACGTGCGGTTATTCACGAATAACACGTGTTAAACCTACGTGGGGGTTAGGAGCAGTTGCCGAAACTGCATCCTAGCAACTGTTCGATGCCGTTATCTCTTGGCACCCTTTCGACCAATATAAAGGATTAAGCCAGGACATCAGATAGGGGCATCAGAAGAGATCATCGAATCCAACAACCGAGCAATCAGAAGACAGTAGTCTAAGTTAGACAGCTTTCATAAGCCTTCTAGGCATTGTCATGCATAAACACATAGAAAAATCTTCGCCTGTGAAGATCTTTTCCTTAACTTTGTAATCCTTTTTACCACACATAGTGAAATCCCAACAGGACGTAGGGCTATTACTCCCACCATCGAGGGCCCGAACCTGTATAAATCTCTCTGTGTTCCAGTTCTCTTTGATTCATCATACCTTCCCGGAGGGGCACCCTGAAAGGTCTCACAACCTACAAAATTCTGCATAAGTTCGGCTAAGGACCCCGAGTCCGAATCGTCGACAAGTGTAAAATCATCCGAATTTTTGAAAAATTAAATCCAAATTTTAGATTTGAATGCACTCCTCCCCAAGCTTAAAACATGCATAGTCTCTATGCATACATGAATGTAAAATAGGTTGGGTGGATGCAAGCAAGTAAGTTTGTGCACAAATGGGTAACATGAGGTCTGAGACAGCTCACCGGGTATATGATGAAGACAATATTGTGACAATGAGCCATTCAGAAGATCTCATGCACATGTCCGGATGATAGTAGGTCCTGAAAAGAGAAAAAGAAAGAGCAACTAACTACAATTTACAAAATAAAAAGAAACGAAATAAAGAAAAGAAAAGAAGGAAAAGAATGACTCGGGTTGCCTCCCAAGAAGCGCTTCTTTTAGGTCGGAAGCTCGACCCTCAAAAGATATGGAATTGAAGTGTAGGAGGAGGGGCTAGTGAGGGACGTAGTAGAAGCTCCACGTCCACCCTCCTGTCAGAATCAGCATAGCTGGGAATCCACCAGGATCCCAGGGAATGTCGACTCGGAGCAAGTCTGCTCGCAGTCGAGAAGCCACACATGCTAACCTGCAAATAAGATGAAGAAAGAACAAGCACGTGCGTATGGTAGGGACAAGGCCCTCCAAAAAGTCAGCTGACGAACGTCCTTGCACGTCGACTAATCGATAGCACATATCAGAAGGAAGGCATATGTCGATGCAAGGTAAATGACAACTTGAAGGGATATGAATAGCCGCATCAGAACTAAACAGCTCAGAATGATACGGGAGGGATTTCAAGTCTACTTGAATAGTAGATGGCGTGAAGTCTGGGGTAAGAAGAACCTCCACGGGGGTGGTGTTTGCTGGATCAAGATGAACGCACTCCCCGTCGTGAAAAGGAAGTCCCTCGTCAGCAAATATGAACGTCTCCCTCTCGATCTCGTGGCGTCCAGGAAGTCCATAAGATCAAAAATAAAGCTCTCCAATTCAGACTCTTGAAGCTGCAGATCGTCAGCAAAATTATGAATATCCTCAGTATCAGATGTCTCAATATCAAGCAGAGGGATAACAGGATCATCAACCAAATAGCTCAAATCCGCATCATCAAACAAAATTGTCTCGAGCTCAGTGTCATCAGTAAGAGGATCATAGGTGTGACATGGGGGGTCTGCAACCTCAAAACTGACGCTCTCTATCTCTGGTCCGTCTGTCAATGGGTCATCAAAAGAAAACGGTCCAAACGGACGCAGAGGTGTCTCTAAAACAAGCTCGCTATCATCATCAAACATGATCAAATCAGCAGGAGGTAGAGGTGATTGATGCGACGTCGAAGGAACAAGATCGGGTCGAAACTCGTCGCTCAATACTGTGGTCTCTCCGTAAGGGTCTCCAAGATAGATGTCATGGGTTGGCTCTGGGACACTCAACGGAGGTGTGATAGCCTCAAATGTAGGTACTTGAGATGGCAGGATGTGGACCGAATCTCGATATCCTCTGAACTCAGCTATGCAAGATCGCACACCCTGCGTCTCAGCTCACAATAATTTCACATCCTCTGAATGTTGGGTCATGAGGCGCTCGGATTGCTTAATCAAGCCCTCCATCAGTGCCTCAAGTCTGGATGTATCCTCAACTTCGGGAGGCGACTGCGGGGACGGATGTAGAAATTCATTCATCTTTTTCAAATGACGCTCCAACAGCACCTCAAGTCTAGATGTATCCTCGTATGCAGGAGGCTACTGTGAGTACTGTTGATGTGACAAGTATGGAGGCTGATATGATGTACATGGGTGCTGCTCTTCGTACCTAAAACCCTGCGAAAGATAACCAGGAGAAGATGATGAGATAACAGGGTGGTTGTTCCTATACGGTGAATTTGGGTATGCAGGCCATCCAGGATGATATATAGTGGATGCTCGACCAGCTGACAAGCGGCAGGCGAATGACCTCGAATACCACAAATAGAACATATAGGAGCAACACTAACACAAGCAAATAATCCACGAAGAGCTATATCCATCTGACGAGGCAAATCATCTAATTTAGCACCAAGATTGTCACATGCATCACAAAAATAATGGTAACGATCCATATCCTCAATCAATGTAAATCAACCAATCAACGAGAAAAGGACAAGAAGTGCGAGAAATAAAAGAGCAGGAGGGAAAAAGGGGCGGAAAAAGGTGAAAACAAAAACCAAAAAGAAACAAAAATAAAAGATCTAGTTAGTTGAACACGCTTGCATTCAATCTAATCCCTGGCAACGGCGCCAAAAATTGATACCGGCCTAGATCGTCTCGCAAGAGAACGAGGACGGAGCAGTAGGTGAGTATTCAGTCGTTCTTTCCACAGGGACTAGAGAAAACGAATCGTGTGAAATTGAACTAAATCAGTGGGAAGATAAAACCAAAACAGACGAGAGAAAGATGTCAGCAGAAAATGAAGAGAAAGAGAGAGAGGTAATTGCCTTGACAAGCAACTAGCGTTCGCTCTGGACCAGCGTTTCGTAATACAAGTGATAGAAAGAAATTGTCGCGCCCCGACCTGGGGACTACGACTACTCCCGTAGAGACCCAGCTCGCTGCAGCTGGTCCCATACATGCATAGCATTGACTTCCCAGGATAAGTCAAGCACAGGAGTATATTCACATTGCAGCAGAAAAACTTACAAAATATTTAAGCAGTGTGGCCTGCTGGCCTTAATACAACATAAAGAAATTACAATGCCTTCGCGGCATACATGGTCTAGCAAAATAACAACTACACAGCAGAAGATATGTGACCCTCCCACAGTAAGAAGTTGACAGCAGAACAACACACATTAGGATTCTGGCTGAACTGGCTCTCCTTCATCTGGGTCCAAGAAGTTCTCCACGCCTTCATCTTGATTATTGATCACTCCTTCTAATGGATTGTAAGTTGCAAGGGTGAGTACTTACGTATTCAGCAAGTCATAGGTAAGAGTAGATACATATAGTAGGGATGATATGAACCTATGCTAGTAAAGAATTGTGGATGGTTGTAAAATAGTTTTTTCTTTCATATCTCATCTCATGGCAGCACTTTTCATAACATAGCATCGCTATTCATGTTCACTAAATTATAGCACTACCGTGACACGTTGACACACGACAGCCCACGGTAGTACCCCTTATCATGACAACACATGTCATTTAGGTAATCTTGACTTATCAAATTTTATTTAGAAAACATACTTGTGTCACACCCCGTGGATTTAATCCACCGCAGCAGACTCCTATATACCCGGGAGCTCAGAGTATTTGAATACGTTTTTAACTCTGCAGAGAGGTACCAATTTACCCGCAAGATATTCCACTTTCATGCTCATCCTATCAATATGATTAGACCCTTCCTCACTGCATACTGTGAGTGGCAAGGTGGAGATAACAAGAACTTTGTTATGTTTCACTCACAATTCACCCCTGACCCTGTGGATCTCTCGCGAACCACAGTTGTGGAGGGTTGTACCCAAACCCCCAGCCCTATTGCATCTTCCCATTACTGGGTCAGCGTGCATGATCACCTTTAGTGATATGTGTAGGAGCCAAACTCCATGCAAATCGTGCATCACTTCACATCTCATGCACGGGTTTCATGTGTGATCCGCATAAGTACTTGTTCAGGCATGTCCCATACCAGGCTTGCGGTTAGCATGTGTTTCATACCACTAGACGCACAACACAAGGTTCTAGTCCTTATATGCCAGTGACTAGATCATACCACAAACCTTGCACCTTCAGTGCCTGCTCATCCTTTGCAGTTAATCACCTCCAGTGCTACCACCATTCCATACCAAAATTCTGATCACGGCTAGGGGTTTTATTTCATGAATATAAATAAATACATAAATATATATTAGTTCATGGCTCATTATTTATCATTTCACATTTCACAGACATCCAGCCTAGTACTACCAATTCATAATTCAACCATTCTAATTCTTTCACATGCAATATTATTTATATTCAAGGTTATGTTATAGCAACTCTTAAAATATAGGTGGAGATGATACAGGGTGTTGGGCTGCTTAAATAGACCAGGGCAAAGCTTGCAAAGAGGGAACAACAAAGGAATTGGCGCCAGGGACTTAACTGGCCGGGCGCAGGCGCGGCAACGGTGAAGAAACAGCGGCAGTGATAGGACGGTAAGCAGGCAGCTTTGTACTGATCGAATTGTCGGCTCGTTGGGACTCGACGAAGCTGGGCGGTGCAAAGCGGTGGCAACAAAACTGGCATGGCGAGGCAACGTGGCGTGGAGTTGCTGACAAAAGTTGCCACTAGTCGCGCGCGGAAGCAGATGTTGGTCGTCGACGTTGCCACGACGATGGCTGAGGCGCAGACACGGGCGCATATGCAAACACAAGCATGCACAGGCACAAACGCAAGCGAGGCTTGGCCGGCGGCGCTGTGGAACGGCCAGATCTGGTGGCGAGGGCGGCGTACACACGGGATCGGCGGCGCTGGGGTGAGGGGTGGTGGCAGCTCGGATCCGGCGGGAGCTATGGAGGTTGTGGCGTGTGGATGTGGATTTGGGGCTCTTAGAGTTGGCGGTGTGATCTGGAGTAAGCAAAAAGACAGAAGATGAAGCAAAAGAGGAAGAAGAAGAAGAGAGGAAAAAGAAAGAGAAAGGAAGGAAGGAAAAGAAGAGGGAGGAGAAAAAACAGTGAGGAAGGAGGAGGAAAAGAAGAAGGGAGGTCAGCGGTGGTGAAGACGAACGGGAGAGGGGAGGACGAAGTGTGGCAAGAGAGGATGAAGGGAGAGAGCACCGGTGGCTCACCGGAGGGGGACAAGAGGAAGAAAGGGGGAGGTAGCGATAGGGAAGAAGACTGGCGGCTTACCGCCGACGTGGACCTGGCCACCGGCGGCAAGCTCGTCGGGGTTGGGAGAGAAGCAGTGTGAGGGAAAGTTTAGGTATGTGTCAGGCCAATTGTTCACAGTGGCGGCTAGGGCATTTTATTTGATTTTGGTGGTTTTGCAAAAAGGCCCTCGGTGTTTTTGGTAATAGAAATCAAGTCCATTCGGGTTAGGGTTAGGAAATTTGAATCTTGGCCAGTTTGCAAATAGGTACTTGGATTTGGAAGAATTAGTGGAAGAGTCCTTGGCTGTTAGGTTTAGATGGTCTAGCCTACTGGAGACTTCGATTTTGTCGCGGTCAGCTCCTATGCGTCCATGGCGACGCGCACTTCTGTGCAGAATCGTCCGTTCGCTAGATCCAGTCGTTGAAGCTCATCCATTCAGCCATAAATTTCCCGAATTGCGTCGACCTGCGATTAAAATAAACAAAACACACAGTCAAGGTCGAACGATAGCCGATACAAATATATTTGAGTATATGACGATTTTTATGACTAAAATGAGCATGAATGAGGGGAAAATATCTAGAAAATAAGAACAAATATGAGATTTATCATCCCCCCGTGAACTATCACAAAATCGTCCTCGACCGAAGCCATGGTCGAAGGGTGTTTTAGGTGTTCGACGAACACTCCTGCCGGAGTGGATGTGCATGAGGACCCAATTTTTGATAATTGGTCTACGAGTATATTATCCTTTCGCGGGACATGTTGGACTTCGAAATGATTGAATTGTTTTTCCAATTTCCTCACTTCCCCGAGGTAATGATTTATCGGAGGTGTTGTACTCCTTGTTACCTGGTTTACGACTAGCTGTGAGTCTCCCCTCACCACTAATCAACGGACTCCAAGGAATTTTGTTGCTTGAAGCCCTGAATGAGACCTTCATACTCTGCTGCATTGTTGGTCACAACAAAGTGTAATTGAATGACATACTTGAGTTGGTCGCCTTGAGGCGTGATTAAGACCACTCCAGCCCCCGAGTGTTGAAAACTGCAAGAGTTGTCAAAATACATCGCCCAATGGTCGGAGCATTGTAAATATTTAGATTCTTGCGAAGGAGGGTCGAGATTAGTCCATTCGACCACGAAGTTTGCAAGAATTTGAGATTTAACTGCTATGCGAGGGGTGAAATGAATGTCAAATGCTCCAAGTTCCACTATCCACTTCACAATGAGACCAGATTTCTCCGGATTTCAGATAATATCTCCCAATAGGAAGGACGAAGGCACAGTAATTTTGTGCACTTGAAAGTAATGTCGTAGCTTACGAGAAGCCATCAGAAGTGCATAAAGTAGCTTCTGGACCTCAGGGTAACGCTCCTTTGGACCATGAAGCACTTCACTTACGTAATAGATTGGTTGTTGTATACCTTCTCTCTCCGCAACTAGGACTGCGCTGACCGCGTGAGGGGTGGCTGCCAAGTAAAGGAGTAATGGTTCCCCCGAATTTAGAGAGACCAGTACTGGTGGACTGGATAATTATGCTTTGACCTCTTGAAAGGCTTTCTGGCTTCATCTGACCACGTAAAACGATTATGCTTGCGAAGAGCCTTAAAGAAAGGCAATCCGCGTTCACCTAGTCGCGATATGAAATGGCTTAGAGCCGCCATGCAACCTGTTAGGCTCTGGATGTCCTTCATGGTTGAAGGAGATCTCATTTGTTCAATGGTCCTGATTTTTTCATGATTAACCTCGATGCCTCTCGAACAAACAAGGAAACCCAAAAGTTTACCGGAGGAAACTCCGAAGGAACATTTTTCAAGGTTTAGCTTTATTCCATTCTTGTTCAAATTACATAAGTGATGAGGTTAACATGTGCGGTTATCCATGATTGCACATGCTTAACCGACGAAGAGAAGGAGTGCTGTTATACAAACTGCACCATAGCGACCGTCCAGAACTGCTTCACGTCGGCATCCTTTCATTCAGTATAAAATGATGACTAAATGCACGATGAAGGAGAGAGACATCAAGAGACAACAAGTCATCCACGCTTTAAGACTTAGACATAGTTAGTTAGACAGAAGTATAAGGAGAGATCATCGCCTGTGATAATCTCTTCTCCCTGTAACTCTTTTCCCATACATAGTGAAATCATAACAGGACGTAGGGCTATTACTCCCACCATTGAGGGCCCGGACTTGTATAAGTCTTTGCGTCCCCATTGACATTGCTTATCCTAACTTACATGAGGGCACATTGAAAAGTCTCACATACAACTCACAAATCTGCGTAAGATCGACAGGAGACCCCGAGTCCAAATTGCCAACAGCTAGCGCCCACCGTGGGGCCTTTCACAAGGTGCCTTTTGTTCATCAGGTGTTCCAGTAAGACATGTCTGGGGTGTACGATTTCGAGAACAATTTCGATCTCAAGGATTATGCTCATATTCGGATACCCTCACCTAGCGATCCCGTTCCAAAGGAAGAGGTGGATCGCGAAGATGTCTCTGAGGAACATCCAGAGGATGCATCTTCTCCAACTCAGGTCATGTCCATTGACCAAGAGACAGAGAAGATAGACCAACAGCCTCATGTGAGTTCTACTACCATGGAGCCTGAATATGTACCACAACGCGTCGCCATTGAGGATGTGGATGATGATAACCTGGAGCTTAGCCATGGGAGGTTTGAACCCGATAACCTCCAATCTCTTTTTGACTTCGAATCCGATTCGGAACCAACGGAGATGTTTTCTCCTTCTGCGACCTCACTCCCCTGAGAATTTCCTGCTTTATTAGAGGAAACTCCTGAGCAATGAATTGCTAGGGAGGAGCAGGAGCGCAGACAAAAAGAGGAATTGGAGCGCAAGCAAAAGGAAGATCAAGATCATGAGCAGCGAGTAACGAACTTCACAAAACTGCACTGGAAGCTTTGCAGCTCGCGCAGTCTCGTTATAATGCCGTTCCAAGTTCTTCCTGACATCCTCATGGTTATAGATGTGACCAGACACCTTCTTTGGCCCCGGACTATCCACCGGCGGACGAAGAAACGGTGACACCTAGTGCACCTAGGAGGAGTACGCATGGGCAACTTGGTTCTATCACGGAAGTCATGCGTAATTTTCCTCCTAATATCGAAGACGTGGACAAACCGGCTTTTGCCAGAATCTTGGCGGATAAGCTAGATGAAGTTGCATTTGACACAACTCCAACTGCTTCATCCTGGTCTACGATTCGCTCCCACGAGAGGGAGTATTCTTACTCCAGTCATGGCAGGCGTAATCGACTACCACCAGGAGCAGTTCGGCATGACAAAGCCAGGAGAGTTGGAAATTCTCGCGATCGAAATCGCGTTCCTGTCCATTCTCGTCTGGGACAGCGAGGCGTATCCCCATAGTGTGAGGTCGCCCGCAATCAAGTTGAAAGCCGTAGAACTCTCCACAGTTCCTATGTTGGCTGCAAAACTTTCTCACCAGGCCTCCGTGCGGTGGTTTGGCCAGACAAGTTTAAGCTAGGAACCATTGAGAGATTTGATGGGACTCAGAATCCATCCGAATTCCTTCAGATCTACATTATCGCCATTCAACCTGCGGGTGGAGATGATCGTGTCATGGAAAATTACTTGCCAACGGTCCTTCAGGGACCAGCGAGAACCTGGTTGTTCAACCAACCAGAGGGTCTGATTTATAACTGGGAAATGTTGTGTGACGCTATACTCAACAATTTCCAGAACTGTTACCAGAAGCCTAGCAAAGAGGATGATCTCCAACGTTGGCACCAGACTTCAATGGAGACTCTTCGGCAGTTTGTCAAAAGATTTGTCGGAGTGAGGAATACCATTCCGAATATATCTGACAACTCTATTATTAGGGCATTTGAACATGCCGTGCAATATCAGAGGTTTACCGAAGATCTACTTATCCACCCACCTCGGTCAGTAGCCGACCTCTTTGACATGGCTGACCGATATTCTGATGCGGCTGAGGCCGTGGAATGGAATAGGATGGTAGATAAGGGAAACTTACCACCTCTGCCAGGTCTTAAAGATGTTAAAAAGGAGGATTCAAGCAAGAAGCCGGAATCGTCAGGAGGAAAATCAAAGAAGTCCAAGAAAAACCGAACTGGACAATACCGGGAGGTCGTCGTTGCAGAGAATCCACATCCAGTAAAAGGTAATAAGTTTCCATTAAAGAATAAATCCTCTTATGGTGGCCGCGATAGCGACCAACAGGGAAAACAGACTAACCCGCTGGCAAACAAGTAGTAGTGTCAGTTCCACAACTCTTCGGGACACGATCTCAAGAACTGCTGGAATTTGTTGAAGCAACTAGACCACTTCTACCAGGGGATTGGACTGATGCTAACTTTGCCGCAAAAAGATCAGGCCTGCGAACTTAGAGACGCCGACGAAGACGAAGAGATGTCCTATTAGGTACCCCATAATCATGTTAATGTTATTTTTGGAGGTTCCACCTCTTTTGCTTCTAAGCGTCAGTTTAAGACATTTTACCGCGAGGTAAATCAAGCAGATGCTCCGCTCGGTGAGACTCAATAACCCCGTTGGTCGGAAACTCCTTTGACTTTTGATCGGGCTGATTGTCCTGTAGGGCTTACATGACCATTGAGACTACCTTTGGTCATTACACCAATTATCAATATTGCTCGAGTTGAAAGAGTTCTAATCGATGGGGGCAGTTCCTTGGACATTTTAATGGTCAAGGCATTGGATGAGATGCAGATCCCTCATTCAAAAATTAAGCCCATAATTTACAACGGAATAGTATACAAAGTCAACACCAATGATTAAATAGAATTTATGGCTACACAAACCATTGAGGATAGTTCTAGATCTGGGCCAAGACGAACTACTGTAGGTATTTTATTGAAACCCTTGAATTCGGAATATGGTAAAGTAGCTCCGGGTTGGGGGACTACTCCTTTTATGGGGGTCGCAATGGCTTTATTCGCGATATACCTATCTATCATTTTAGAAATTTATAATTCTTCTGTTTTATTGGACGTGTTAATTAAAACATTTTTCTTCTTTTTACAAATGCAAAAGAAATCGAAATTTTTTTGAAATCTAATGATTAGAAGAGCGGCTGATAATAAGGACCCACACAAAAGAGTTGCATAGCTTAGTAACATCATACTTACATGCATCATTAACCACTGAGATTGTTCTTATTCTATACCCTTTATTTAAACAAAATGAATTTCCTTAAAAAGTAGGGAATGATCCGTGAATCAACCATCAACTAAAGAAAAAATCCTATGAAAGCATAACAGAAAAGTAGGAAAGACTCTTTGCTTTGGATCTAGTTATACTCTTCAAGTATATTGACAATTCTAAAAAACTGCTCATACTATCATTATAGTATAATGACGAGCGGTTGTATATCCGACCGGGAACAGGGCCTATCACAAGAATATTTTTTTTATTGGGACGATAATTCTGAAAAGAGAGATTTCCTATCTTTTCTTTCAACTCAGGAGAAATACGGTCGGAGGGCGCTAATTCGAATCCCTCGGGCAAAATAAGAACAGCACCCACATTTAGCCCTCCCCTTTTCCCATTAGCAAGAACTTGTTTCAGTTGCATATCATGGTCTACGTACCGGAACTGATAACATTCGAGATTATGCAGGATTATACACGAAAGATCCTTTTTTGGCTCTCTCTTTAGCCCTATGTCTCTTATCCCTAGGAGGCCTTCCTCCACTAGCAGGTTTCTTCGGAAATTCCTGCTGGATGCACGCTAACGGGAACTTTCAATAAGTCTATTGGAACTGGCTCTCTATCCATGGAATCTCATCCATCATCCGTACATAACGAATTGGTATGGTATGATGGGGGCAGTTCCTTGGACATTTTAATGGTCAAGGCATTGGATGAGATGCAGATCCCTCATTCAAAAATTAAGCCCATAATTCATCCATTTTATGGGATAATTCCTAGTCCTTCCATGATGCCAATGGGACAGGTGGTACTTCCAGTAACACTGGGAGAACCAGATAATTTCCGAACAGAATTGATTACTTTTGATGTAATTGATTGTGATTCGGCCTATAACGCTATTTTTGGCTGGCCAACTCTCGCTAAATTCATGATGGTGAAGCACTACGCCTATCAGTGCGGCAAGTTGCCGGGTCCCAAAGGCATTATCTCGGTCCGAGGCAGCTGGAATATGGCGCTAACTTGTGATCGATTATCCCTGGAGTTAGTGGATTAGCTTCCCCTTCGGGACGTCAAGATTGCGACCACGGCTTCTGATACGATCAAAGTTGCCCCGTGACCAGATGAAAAGTTAAAACTAGTTCCATTGTACCCAAATGATCCATCTAGAACCATTCGGATCGGATCCGGCATGAACGACAAATAGGAACTCAAGCTCGTTACTTTCCTCCGGGCTAATGCAAATGTGTTTGCGTGGAAACCATCCGACATGCCTGTTGTCCCAAGGGAGGTAATTGAGCATAGGTTAGCAATTCGACTAGGACAACGACCAATAAAGCAGAAGCTCAGATGCTTTGCTGTTGATTGGCAAGAAGCCATCCGAGTGGAGCTGGATAAACTCCAGAAAGCAGGATTTATTCATGAAGTCGATCATCCTGAGTGGCTTGCGAACCCGATCATGGTCCTAAAGTCAAATGGTAAGTGGCGCATGTGTGTCGATTACACCAGCCTAAACAGTGCCTGTCCGAAGGATAATTTTCCCCTTCCCTGCATCGACCAGTTGGTCGATTCTACAGCGGATTACGAACTGATGAGCTTCCTGGATGCTTACTCAGGATACCATCAAATTAGCATGGCAGAAGAAGATGAAGAGAAAACTGCCTTCATCACACCATTTGGCACCTACTACTACGTCATAATACCATTTGGTCTCAAGAACGCCGGTTCCACGTACCAGTGCTTGATGCAAAAGACCTTTCTTTCCTAGATGGGCCGTAATCTTGAAGCTTATGTTGATGATTTGGTAGTAAAAAGTTTGAAAAGCTTGAGTCATTTGATGACCTTGCTGAAACCTTTTGTAATCTAAACAAGCATGGAATAAAATTAAACACAGAAATATGTTTCTTTGGGGTTTCTTCTGGCAAACTTTTGGGTTTCCTTGTTTGTTTGAGAGGAATAGAGGTTAATCCTGAGAAAATTAGGGCCATAGAGCAAATGAGATCTCCTTCAACCATGAAGGACATACAGAGCCTAACAGGTTGCATGGCAGCCCTTAGCCGTTTCATATCAAGTCTAGGTGAACGAGGCCCACCTTTCTTCAAGGCTCTTCGCAAACACAATGGCTTTACCTAGTCGGATGAAGCCGAAAAAGCTTTTCAAGAGGTTAAAAAGTATTTGTCTAGTCCGCCAGTACTGGTCTCTCTGAATTTGGGGGAATTGTAACACCACTGTTTGCGCTAAATCTTAACCCAATTCAAGTCTGTTGTCCCAGAATCATAATCCAAGGTATGCCAACACCCTAACCCCAGAAGTTGATAGCAAAACTCCATCGTTTAGACCCCTTTTCCCAAATCAGCCCAAGAGTATCGCAGATTAGTCCTTTTCAGATTTTCCAAAAGCTTGAAGAAGCTAAAAACCATAGATTGACTCCAAATCTTGATCTGATTTAGGGAATATCTCCCATTCACTATTCTGAACAAGTTTTCCTTCTGCGAGATTTCCAAAATATCATGCTAACTCTCTGTTTTCCGCCTCGCCAAATTCCAAACCCTAATTACTCTATTTTACTCTACTTTCTTCTCGGCTCAAAACATAACCAAAACCCTAATTTCTGCTATTTGTCTTTACTAAACTATTTATTAAGTTTAGTAAGCCACCCTGGTGAAATTTCTTTTAGCTCAACCTTTCTAAATCTCCAGATTTACAGATCAGTCCTTGAAGGAATCATTTGAAATTGCAAATTGGCCCAAATCTCATTTTCCAGCCCTTTTCGACCAGAGCTCGGCTACTGTTTCGACCAGAGCTCTAGCGCCCGTTCGACCAGCTGTGTTTGCTGTGTCCCCTCACCGCCGGCCGTGATGAGACATCACCTGTGCTCGTGGTCGCCCGTGCCTGCATTTGCACTCGTGTCCGCGCCTGAATCATCACGGTGGTAGTGCTTCAACCACCAGCAGCAACAACCGCACCAGTGCTACGCCCCGCGCTCGCTCTAGCGACTTTGTCAGCTTCGTCGCGCCACGTAGCCCTGCCGTGTCAACTCGTCGCCTCCATCTCTGCACCGCCCTGGATCAAGTTCCTAAGCCCTGACCGTTCCTGGCAAAGCTGGCTAGCCACCTGCTTGCCGTCGCTTCATCGTTCACCGCTGTTTCTACTGCGCCTGGCCAGTCTTGTCCCTGGTGCAAACCAAGTGCTGATTTCTCCATCGCAAGTTCCGTCCCGCGCTTATTTAAACCCTCCAGCAAACCGTCTCTTTGTTGTGTCTTTGACTTAGCCATTTTTCATCACTTTCTTATGTTTCTTCTTCGTCCCTGATGAGCCGCTGTTGAGGCCACCGTCGCCAGACTCCCTCACTTCACAAAACCTCAAGCTAACCACACCAGTGAGTCTGCTGTGCTTAACTCTCTGTGCCTGAGCATCCAATTCGACTTCGGTGATCCCCATCACCGGTGATCACCGTAAATGCTTATATGCCCTATTCCCGAAATCAAAGTCTCTCCAACCCTTTTCATCGCCCCTTTCAGTGAAACAAAACAACCCTCTGTAGATTCTAAGCAAGCCTGTGAACCCAGTTTTCAAATTGAAGCTGTGTTGTGAGCTCCCCGGTTTCTTCGCACGCTGTGAGTGATGTGAGTTCACAAAAATAATGAGAGGATAAGGTGGACAGAAGGAAGTTGCCCTACGCCGGGATTTGAGTCGTGCACGGCTGCATCCATAGGCTATGTGTCTTGCGAGGACATAGGCCAAGGCTAGGAAGTAAGGTAGTGGGGAGGACCCACAACGGTAATTGAGACTTAATTGTCTATTTACCGGGTAGGGATACTGTTAATACTAGATTGCAAAATCGTTGTGTGATTTGAGCCAAGACGAAAACAGAGTAAAGTAGAGTAATTAGGGTTTGGAATTTGGTGAGGCGGAAAACAGGGACTTAGGATGATATTTTGGAAATCTTGCAGAAGGAAAACTTGTTCAGAATAGTGAATGGGAGATATTCCCTAAATCAGATCAAGATTTGGAGTCAATGTGTGGTTTTTAGCTTTTTCGGGCTTTTGGAAAATCTGAAAAGAACTAATCTACGATACTCTTGGGCTGATTTGCGAAAAGGGGTCTAAACAATGGAGTTTTGCTATCAACTTCTGGGGTTAGGGTATTGGCATACCTTGGATTATGATTCTGGGATAACAGACTTGAATTGGGTTAAGATTTAGCAAAAACAGGGGTGTTACAATCTTCCCTCCTTAAAAATAATCTCGTCCTCGAGATTCTAGTAGGTCTGAAAACAAGTAGAGAAAATCTCGACGCAGTTCTTCTTCTCTTTCCCATGTCGATTATTCTTCTGTGTGATTATTCCTTTGAACTTTGCAGAATCTAATGGTTCTTGATTTCAATCTTCTTTCGCTGATCTCCAATATTCTTGTAGGGTACTCTAGGCATGACAAGTCTGGTTGAATTTCAGCCTCTGTAGGAGATATCTGTTCCATAGGTTTCTTTAGGCACTTTCTTAGCTGAGACACGTGGAAAACATCGTCAACTCCAGCTAGTTTAGGTGGCAGTTCCAGCTTCTATGCCACTTATCCTTGTCTCTTCAGAATTTGATATAGTCCAACATATCTTGGGTTCAATTTCCCTTTCATTTGGAATCTACGAATTCTCTCGTATGGTGTCACTATAAGGTAGACATAATCACCTCATTCAAAAGACAGTTCCTTTCTCCTGTTGTCGACGTAGCTCTTTTGTCTAGACTAAGCCGTTTTCAATCTCCCTTGTACAATCTTCACATGAGTAGTAGTCTCTTCCACTAATTTCGGTCCTAGGAATTGCTTTTGACCCACTTCAATCCAGTATAAGGGTGTGCGATATTTTCTTCCATAGAGTGCTTCATAGGGTGCCATTTGTAAACTTGTTTAATAACTGTTGTTGTAGGTGTACTCAGCGTATGGCAGGAATGATTTCCAAGAATTTCCATAATCCAAAGCACTTGCCCTTAACATGTCTTCCAGTATTTGATTTACTCTCTTATTCTGTTCTCCCATCTGCGGGTGGTAAGCTGTACTAAACTTTAATTTTGTACCCAAGGCTTCTTGCAATTTTTCCCCAAATTTCGACCCAAACTGGGCTCCTCTATTATAAACAATCGCCTTTGGCTGTCCATGCAGAACGACAATCCTGTTGAGATACAACTTCGCTAGTTGTCTAGTCATGTACTGGGTCTTCACCGGTAGAAAGTGAGCTACCTTCTTCAGTCTGTCCATTATGACCTATATGGAATCATAATCTTTCTGGTTCTTGGTAATCCTGCTAAGTGAAATCCATTCCAATTTCATTCCCACTTCCATTCAGGGGTTGGTATGGGTTGTAATGGTCCTGCAGGCTTTTGATATTCTGTTTTTACTCTTTGACAAGTGTCACAAGATACTACAAATTTAGCAATTTCCTTCTTCATTCCATACCACCGGAACTGACTCTTCAAGTCTTTATACATCTTTGTGATGCCTGGGTGTATGGAGTGAGAGGTATGATGAGCTTCACGCATTATCAGGTCTTTGATGTCCCTGCAGTTTGGAATACAGATACGGTCATGTTGCCATAAGATCTCTTGTTTATCTTCTCTGAAATTAGTTGCACTTCCACTCTTCATGTCCTTCTTCAGCTTTTGGATGTTTGGATCTATTAACTGAGCCTTCTGAATTTGGTCCTTCAATTCGCATTCTCCCTTCAAGGGGGCGATGGTTCCTTGTTCAACAAATTCCAAATGTAGTTTCTCAAAATCTCCGAGTAATTGAGGTGGTAGTCCTAGACACTTCACTTGATTGCAGTAAGACTTTCTATTCAGTGCATCAGCTACTACATTCTCTTTGCCGGGGTGGTAGTGTATTCCATGGTCATAATCTTTGATAAGCTCTAACCACCTTCATTGCCTTATATTTAAGTCTTGCTGTGTGAAGATATACTTTAATCTCTTGTGATTAGTGTAGATTTCACATTTGTTACCCAATAGGTAGTGTCCAAAATCTTCAATGCGTGGACAACGTTTGCTAACTCCAAGTCGAGGGTTGGGTAATTCTCTTCATGTGGTCGCAACTGTCTCGACGCATGTGCCACTATTTTTCCTTCTTGCATGAGAACATAACCTAGCCCTTAATTTAATGCATTGCAATAAACTTCAAAGTTCTTCTTGTCGTCGGGCAATATAAGGATAGGTGCAGTTGTTAGTTTCTTCTTCAACTCTTCAAAACTCTTTTCACATTTCTTAGTCCATTCAAAAGGGATGTTCTTCTTTAGCAGCTCGGCGAGTGGTTTGGTGATCTTAGCAAATCTTTCAACAAATCTTTGGTAATATCCAGCCAATCCAAAGAAACTTCTGATCTCCGTCACTATCTTTGGTTGCTTCCATGAATATTCTTTCGTCAGAAATGATGTGGCCTAGAAAAGAAATTTCCTTTAACAAAAAGACACACTTATTAAACCTGACATAAAGCTAAGGATCTGCCAACTTCTTTATCACCAATCTGAGATGATGAACATGTTCTTCTGTCCTAGAGGAAATAAGGATATCATCCACAATTACAATGATGAACTTATCTAGAATTTCCGTGAGGACCTTGTCCATCAAGTTCATGAATTCTACGGGTGTGTTTATCAATCCAAATGGCATCACTGTAAACTAATGTAATCCATATCTCGTTATGAATGCAGTCTTGGGGATATCTTGCTCTCGAATCTTCAGTTGATGGCATCCCGATCTTAAGTCGATTCTTGAAAATATCTTTGCTCCTCTGAGCTGATAAAAAAGATCATCAATTCTGGGCAGAGGGTACTTGTTTTTGATGGTCATATCGTTTAGCTTTTGGTAGTCAATACAGAGTCGTAAGCTACCGTCTTTCTTCTTGGCAAAAAGTACCGGGGCTCCCTAGGGTGAAGAACTTGTTCTGATGAATCCTTTCTCTTCCAATTCTTCTATCTGCTTCCTTAGCTCTTCTTGCTCTTGGCTCATCATTCGTGCCAGCGTATGGAGCCAATCCAGGTTTCAGCTCAATGGTGAACTCTATGTCCTGGTCTGGATGCATTCCCGGGAGTTTTTCAGGAAAGACTTCTTGGTACTCATTGACTATTGGCATCTTCTCGAACTCAATTTTCTCAATACAGTTCAGACTACTTACATGGTCACTCACTAAAGTCCTCTCTGCGTGGAATGTGACCTGGTCTCCTTCAGTGTTGGTCAGCGTGATTGTCTTCCTTTCACAGTTTATTTGACCTTTGTGCTTTGCTAGCCAATCCATTCCAAGTATAAAGTTTATCCCTTGAAGATTTAAAACTAGCAGATTTGCTAGGAATCCTATGTTGCCGATACAAAAGGCAATATTTAAAAAAATCTAACCGGCATTCTAGCTCCGGGGAACTGAATAAGAATGGAATACTCTAGAGCAGATATGGATAATCCACTGAATCCACTTTTCAGCACAAAAGACTATGACACAAAAGAGCGAATTGCACCATGGTCAAACAAAATAACTGAGAAAAGATTAGAATTCTACCAATCATGACATCATATGCTTCTCCAACTTCAACTGTAGACACGTAGTTGAGTTGGTCTCATCCTGTAGTCATTATTCCTCTTCCCTTGCTGATTTAAATTCTTCCTCCTCTCGGTGACAAAACATCTCTGGCAAAATTCTGAACTGGTGCGGGAGATCTTGTTGCTTAAGAAGGTCGGAGGGCACGTCTTCTGAAAATTGGTTAATCTTGCTCCAATTGCTAATCCCTCAACATGTTCGGATGGTAAGTTCTGCATCATTTGCTCTAAGATTTGGCCATTTCCTACTATCTGTTCTGCTCCATCCATTTCAACATATCACTGATATTTCCTCCTTGTGGGATGGAAGTTGATGATCCGGGTTGATCTTGGTTGGTACGGACTCTTCTTCCAGATATGTTCCTCATGTCACTGGTATCTTCCTCGGGTTCTCTTCCCTGAGATCTTCCTCTAATGTTAACCACTTTGCTCTGGCAGGAGGTCAAAGAAATGATTGCTGACTCAGAGGGAAACACAGATAAGGTACAAGAGGAACACTGATATCGATCCACGAGACAGGGATGGAAATGTGCAAGATGCTTTTCATAAATTAACTTTTCATAAAATACATAGTTTTGCCTCTACGGCTTACAGGAATATTTAACAACCAGCACACATTACGACAAGCAATTACTACACAAAAGATCTAACATTTGCTGGGGTTAGGCACAAAAGGTTAAACCAGGGAAAGTTTGGGATCACACGTCGGTAATGGAAGAACCACAAGGCTCTACCTCTTCTGAGTCCTCCTCCTGATCTTCGTCCCCGTCCATCAGGTCCAACTCCACGCTTTGGGATCTCATAGACTACCATTAAGGCACGAAAGCCGTCTAAGGAGACAGAACACAAAAGCACCTAAAAGTTAAAATAATGTTTAAAGCTTTTTCAAATAATCAAAAAGAGTAACTACAAAATATATTTTGTTTAGAGAAATTAGATTTTTCGTAATTAGATTTTAGCCAAATAATCTAGCGATTTTCTGTTCTAGGGATGCCAATGTCTATAAAAGGGTCACGACCTACAGTTGAGCCTTTGCTCTGAAACCATTAGATGTGGGACCCTCATTTGAGGAATGCGGTGGCAACCACCCAGGTGGGTTGCACTCAAAAAGGTACATCACAAGCTTACAACAACAGAATTTACTTTAAACAGTGAAGAAGATAGTTAAAACAAGTACAAGGTCATGAGGAACAGTATTATAGTACCACAACGTCAAGGATGACACTAATAAAGTTGATATAAAAATAAAGAGTTTATCAATACAAGAGCCAGTATAAAGGTACCGAAAACATAGGAAAGCACAGAAAGCAACAACAAAGATCTTCACATCCTTCTGCAGTGGCTCAGCATGGGCTTACACCACATCGGACTCCACTGGGCGCATGACCCTCCTAGAAGCTCGAATCGCCTGGAAAGGTTCCTTCCTCTTCTTGATACTCAAAACCAAAGGAATCGGGACCAACGAATCCCTCTTCTGAATTTGTATGCAAAAGCAAGGGTGAGCATGTTTTTACACGATGCTCAGCAAGTCTCGTTATGAGAATGCAGGTATATAGATGAGGGGTTCTCAAGGAATGAGGTCTTTGTTTTATAGATAAGAATAAAATAGATTTTCACTCTAAAGTTATAAAGAAAAGCTTTTAGTTTCAAAACAATACTTTGAAATCTTAAGTTATACTTTAGAAATTGTTATGCGTGATGGTCTCCCATGAGTCATCACTTTTGTTAACCCACGTTATGAAAACATTCCAAATATTACTTGTGCCGAAACCCATGGATAAAATCCACTATGAACAGACTCCTGAACCTGGGAGTACAGAGTATCTGATACTTCTTTTAAACTTTGCAAAGGTGTAACTCTTTTTAAATCCACTAGTTCACTCGACTTTCAAGTCAGATCAGCTCCATGCGGCTTATACGCATGTGACAAGGTCGAGACCTAACCAAAACCCTAATTTCTTCTCTTTTTCTTTACTAAACTATTTATTAAGTTTAGTAAGCCACCCTGGTGAAATTTCTTTCAGCTTAATGTTTCCAAATCTCCAGATTTACAGATCAGTCCTTGAAGGAATCTTTTGAAATTGCAAATCGGCCCAAGTCTCATTTTCTAGCCCTTTTCAACCAGAGCTCGGCTACTGTTTCGACTAGAGCTCCAGCGCCCATTTGACCAGCTGTGTTTGCCATGTCCCCTAGCCGCCGGTCGTGATGAGACGTCGCCTGTGCTTGTGGTCACCTGTGCCTGCATTTGCACTCGTGTCCGTGCCTGAATCATCACCGTGGTAGTGCTTCGACCACCAGTAGCAGCAACGGCAACAGCGCTGCGGCCCGCGCTCCCTCCAGCGACTTTGTCAGCTTCATTGCGGCACGTAGCCCCGCCGTGTCAACTTGTCGCCTCCGTTTCTGCACCACCCTGGATCAAGTTCCTAAGCCCCGACTGTTTCTGGCAAAGCTGGCTAGCTGCCTGCTCACCGTCACTCCACCGTTCACCGCTGTTTCTTCTGCACTCAGCCAGTCTCGTCCCCGGTGCAGACCATGTGCTGATTTCTCCCTCACAAGTTCCACCCTGCGCTTATTTAAACCCTCCAGAAAACCGTCTCTTTGCTGTGTCTTTGACTTTCTTCTGTTTCTTTTGTTTAAACCCTCCATCAAACCGACTATTTAAACCCTCAATTTTTCATCACTTTCTTCTGTTTCTTCTTCGTCCCCGATGAGCCGCCGTTGAGGCCACCGTCGCCAGAGTCCCTCACTTCACCAAACCTCAAGCTAACCACACCAGTGAGTCCCCTGTGCTTAACTCTCTGTGCCTGAGTGTCCAATTTGACTCCGGTGATCCCCATAGCCGGTGATCACCGTAAAGGCTTATATGCCCTGTTCCCGAAATCAAGGTCTCTCCAACCCTTTTCATCGCCCCTTTCACTGAAACAAAACAACCCTCTGTAGATTCTAAGCAAGCCTGTGAACCCAGTTTTCAAATCGATGCTGTGTTGTGAGCTCCCCGGTTTCTTCGCATGCTGCTGTGGATGGTTCACGTCGCCAGCACGCTCCGCCATTCCTCCAGCCAATTCAACCCCATCTACCCCTTTCTTGTGTCCCGTAGATGGTGTAGCCCAAACCAATTTCCCAGCATTGTTGTGTATCAACGGCGCCCCTTTCATCGTCGTTCCCGAGCCCGACGTCAATGCCATCGAGCCTCAGATCACCACCCTAGTTCAATTCCTCGCTCCAGCACGATTTGTACCACCTCACGATCAAAACCCCTCAACCAATTTCTAGATTAATCAACCCTATTTCTCTATCACCGTAGCCCGTCATTGTTTCAAGCGGCCGACGATTTGAATCTCGTCGTTCGCCGCCATCAAGGCACCTTTACCCAATTCACTTTACCAGTAGCTTCATCTAGATCTCGCCTACATGTTTGACAAACTTAGACAAGTAGCGCATGCGTGGTTTGTCCAGACGCATATGCCCTAGCACACTGCAGTGCACTGGCATGCAATTTCCCTGTGCCAGGGACCTAACTGCAAATTCTCTACTTTCCTGGACTTTTCTGTCAAATTCAATTTGTCCATTAGATGCCTTACTGTGTTTGGCACCTAATACTCCCTTTTGAACCCATCTTGATCTTTTGGAACCTCCAGATTAACTCTATGTCTTTCTCAGACATTGTCTAGCCGCGCACCGAATGTCACCCTTCAACATTCGATGCTTCAAAGCCAATCTCTTTGAGCTGCGCTCAAATTCTTTGTCCAGATCATTTCGTTGCATGCATATCTATACTTTATTTATACTTTTCAATAACAAATATTTTCGGTATGTTTATAATGCGATGTGTCGTATTGTTTCTTTGTTTGCGAGAGCAGAGTCAGAAGCGGAAGGATAGGGAGGAATCTTCGAAGAATGAGCAGAGCTGTTAGACACCTCATTGCAAGGCAAGTCTCCACCCCTTGATCATGTCTCTCCCAATAATTTGAAAATGAATTAGATTAATTTTTTTCCAAGTATATGCATGCTTTATATTCAAATAGAAATTATATTGGAAGAATATGGATAGATATGACCTAAATCCTAGTAAAGCCCCTTATGATTGAATCTTCATGAACCCTTGTCACCCTAGGATGTTATGCTTAGGATATGCTTATGCTTAAATACATGAGTCAAGTGTTAAATGGTCAATCACATGATAAACATGCTTGAAACCCTTTTTGTGAAAGAAAATGTGAAATAGGAATTGATAGTGAGGATGGTTTGATTGGTTGGCTGCTATGTGTGCATTGGGTATGTGAGTGTCTCCTCACTATTGATTCATAAGGACAAGAACCTTGTGCTGTGTCTCTATGCAACATGAAAATGTACCAACCACTTGCTTGGTATGGGACAGGCACAACTTAATAGCTTTCTTGGTATTAGAAGTTCCCTGCATGGTATGTCGGCCCGGTTTCTCGTGTGGAAACTGGTGGGCCGCAGTTCGGCTGTGAGTGATGTGAGTTCACAAAAATAATGAGAGGATAAGGTGGATAGAAGGAAGTCGCCCTATGCCTGGATTTGAGTCGTGCGCGGCTGCATCCATAGGCTATGTGTCTAGCCAGGACATAGGCCAAGGCTAGGAAGTAAGGCAGTGGGGAGGACCCACAACGGTAATTGAGACTTAACTGTCTATTTACCGGGCAGGCATACTGTTAATACTAGATTGCAAAATCGTTGTGTGATCTCGACCTTGTCACATGTGTATAAGCCGCATGGAGCTGATCCGACTTGAAAGTCGAGTGGACTAGTGGATTTAAAAAGAGGTACACCTTTGCAAAGTGTAAAAGAAGTATCAGATACTCTGTACTCCCAGGTTCAGGAGCCTGTTCGTAGTGGATTTTATCCATGGGTTTCAGCACAAGTAATATTTGGAATGTTTTCATAATGTGGGTTAATAAAAGTGATGACTCATGGGAGACCATCACGCATAACAATTTCTAAAGTATAACTTAAGATTTCAAAGTATTGCTTTTGAAACTAAAAGCTTTCCTTTATAACTTTAGAGTGAAAGTCTATTCTATTCTTATCTATAAAACAAAGACCTCATTCCTTGAGAACCTCTCATCTATATACCTGTATTCTCATAACGAGACTTGCTGAGCATCGTATAAAACATGCTCACCGTTGCGTTTGCATACAAATTCAGAAGAGGGATTCGTTGATCCCGATTCCTTTGGTTTTGAGTACCAAGAAGAGGAAGGAACCTTTCCAGGCGATTCGAGCTTCTAGGAGGGTCATGTGCCCAGTCGAGTCCGATGTGGTGTAAGCCCATGCAGAGCCACTGCAGAAGGATGTGAAGATCTTTGTTGTTGCTTTCTGTGCTGTCCTATGTTTTCAGTAGATTGATACTGACTTTTGTATTGAGAAACTCTTTATTTTTATATCAACTTTATTAGCGTCATCCTTGATGTTGTGGTACTGTAATACTGGTCCTCATGACCTTGTACTTGTTTTAACTATCTGCTTTACTGTTTAAAGTAAATTTTGTTGTTGTAAACTTGTGTTGTACCTTTCTGAGTGCAACCCACTTGGGCGGTTGCCACCGGATTCCTCAAATGCGGGTCTCACAGGAACCACTACTTCTTTATTTGGCGGCCACCCCTCACGCATTTAGTGCTGTTCTGGTCACGGAGAGAGAGGATGTACAAAAACCAATCTATTACGTAAGCAAGGTACTTCACGGTCCAAAGGAGCACTACCCTGAGGTCCAAAAGATACTTTACGCACTTCTGATAGCTTCCCATAAGCTACGACATTACTTCCAAGCGCACAAAATTATTGTGCCCTCATCCTTTCCATTAGGAGATATAATCCGCAACCCGGAGAAATCTAGTCGCATCGCGAAGTGGATAGTGGAACTTGGAGCATTTGACATCCATTTCACCCCTCGCACAGCAGTTAAATCTCAAATCCTCGTAGACTTTGTGGTCAAATGGACTAATCCTGACCCTCCTGCATAGGAATCCAAAGATTTATCCTGCACCGATCACTGGACGATGTATTTTGACGGCTCTCGTAGTTTTCAACACTTGGGGGCTGGAGTGGTCTTAATCACGCCTCAGGGCGACCAGCTCAAGTATGTCATTCAATTACACTTTGTTGCGACCAACAACGTAGTAGAGTATGAAGGTCTTATTGCAGGGCTCCGGTGTGGGACCCTCATTTGAGGATTCCAGTGGCAATCGCCCAGGTGGATTGCACTCAGAAAAGGCACATTGCAGCTCACAATAACAAGATGCATTATATAAAAATGCGAGTAATTAAAAACAAGTGCTGATCACAAGGACCAAAATTACAATAACTTAGCACCAAAATGACGCATTTAAATGTTGATACAAATTAAGGAGTTTTCGACACAAAGGTCGGCACAAAATAAAACAGTAATAATAAACAAAAGGACTTCATTGGTCTTCTTTTTCAGCAGCAGCAGTGTTGCACGGGCCTTCTCCACATCGAACTGCACCTTGGTGCATAACCCTTTAACCAAAGGGGTCTTCAGTTTCTTCTTCTTGTTCCACATTGGGTTCAAGACCATAAGATTCGCGGTCGACGAATCCTTCTTCTAAATTCGTTTGTAAAAGCAAGGGTGAGCACATTGTCCACATGGTGCTCAACAAGTCCCAAATAAGAATGCAAGTGTATATATAGGTGGGGGAAATTTCTCAAAGAATAGCTCCTTGGCTTCATATATGTATATAGAATAGATTTTCACACTTAGTCTTTGGAGAAAAGACTTTTATTTTCAAAAGCAGTGCTTTTAAAACCCTAAGATAAATTCTCAGAAAATGTTGTGTGTGGCGGTCTTTCATGAGTCACCACTTTATCCTGATTTTGTGAAAACTTTCCAAAAGCTACTTGTGCTGCATCGATGTGAATAGAATCCACAGCGCGCGGACTCCATAACCTGGGAGCTCAGAGTATCCGATACTTTTTAAACTTTGCAAAGGTGTACCACCTTAATCCACCGATCATTCGGCTTTCAAGTCGGTACCTCTCCATGCGACTCTTACGCATGTGACAAGGCCGAGATGACACAACAATTTACAGTCCTAGCATTAACTATTTCCCTGCCCGGTAAATAGACAGTTAAGTTCCAAGTACCGTTGTGGGTCCTCCCCACTGCCTTACTTCCTAGCCTGGGTCTATGTTCTCGCAAGACACATAGCCTCTCTTGATTACAGTCGCGCAGGACTTAATCTGGCATAGGGCGTCTTCCTTCTTTCCACCTTTTCCTCTCATGATTTTTCTGAACTCACATCACTCATGGCCTTCTGCGGCCCACCAGTTCTCGCAAGACACTGGATCGACAACCATTGCAGGGAAAAGCTAATACTAAAGAAAGCTACTAAGTTGGGCCCGTCCCATAAACAGGCAAGTGGTTGGTACATTTTTCATGCCGCATAGAAGCACAACACAAGGTTCTAGTCCTTATGAATCTCTAGCGAGGAGTCTTTCACATTCCCAGTGCGCACACAGCACCATCCTATCAAACCATCCTCACTATCGATTCCAATCATATTTTCTTTCACAAAAGGGTTTTTGAACATGCTTTTCTCATATGTGACCATTCAACATTTATCATATAATCTTTAAGCATAGCATAACCTAAGCATGATATTCTAGGGTAACAAGGGTGCAGGGATATTCAATGTCAAAAGGGGTTTTACGATCATTTAGGTCATATCTAATCATTATATTGAAACATAGTTCTTATTTGAATCTAAGGCATGCATACACTTGAAAACAGATAACATACTTCATTTCAAAATAATAGGCTAGACATGATCAAGGGTTTGAGACTTGCCTCGCAGTAATGGGTCTAGCTGCTCAAATGAATCCTCGAAGATCTCCTCGGTTCCTTCAACGTCTGGTTCCACGGCGGATACAAACAACACATACACACTATATAAGCATACAAGCACTAGAAAATAATACGTAAATACATCATGCATGCAGGGGTAAGGGTTTGGACAAGGTCACTTGACATAGGTTGAAGAGATGGGCTCAAAGGGCTTGAATGTCGAAGGGCTGACATTCGACTCATGGCTTGACATTGCTCTAAATCGGTTCTAGGTCTGATTTCTGGAGATGTGATAGTAGGGAATGTTGTAGATCATGGCTCAAAGGACTTACTGGACAAAGTGGCATTTCAATTGCTCAATTGAAACAAGTCTAAATCATCCAATGCCACAGGTGGACATGCACTGACGTAGAGTTAGACATGGTCAGAAACTAGGGCATTGCATAACTTTTGACTCAGGACTCCAATTGATGCAAAACTTTGTCTGGGGTTTAGGCACTGATAACAGCTACAAAACTCTCAACAGGCTCAGGGGCTGAAAGTGGCCGGAAGGTGGCCAAATCCGGTGAGCAAACACGGTGGCCTGAACATGAACTGAACCACTGGACAGAAACCTTGGCATGAGCATAACTTTTGATCCAAGTCGATTCAGAGTTCGGGCTAGTAGACAATATTGTTCAGGGGGTTGAGATCTATCCAAATGACAAGGTTTCACCGGCTAGTTTGGCCGGAAAACGAACTCCGGCGATCGGGGCCGAAGACGAAGGCACCGATTTGGGGGTTTTCGTTCCAGGGCGTTTGAACTCAATTCCACGCTCGGGAAGCATCCAGGGGCTGTCACAAGGCTATTGGTGCACTCCATTTTGCCAGAGATTGGCTAGAGAAGCACGGCGGCGTTCTCCGGCGAACTGCCGAGGCTCGAACATGGAATTTCGAAGCTCGGGGCAAAATTGGCGATTCAAAGCTTGCAGGTTTGTTTCTCCTAGCTCACTGATCAATACTCTCTACTGGCACGAGGATCAATTTGGCTTGAATCACTCGACATTACGGGAACAGGGGATTTCGGTTTTTCCGGTGATTGCCGGCGTTGAGGTTTGCCGGGGATCAATTAAATACTATGGTACGAAGAGAGGGATGAAGGGAGCTTACTGGCGGCGTTGGTTTGGAGGAAGAAGCTTCGGGCGAAGCTGGCACCGGTGGCCTCAGAAGCAACTCGCCGGAGAAGAAGGTCTTCACGGCGGCGCTGGAGAACTGGACTACTCTCTGGTGAAGGAAGCTACGGTTTGAAGTTGTGGAATGGTGTGAAGAGATGCTGGGCGAAGGGGGGGCTTTATATAGCCACGGGTGAAGCTCTCGGGAGCTGCAGCAATCGCCGGGGGATTTTTCTTCTGGCGCTGGGGGGGTCATCGAGGTACTTGGGGACACGGCGGGGTTCTGCCAGAGACGATGAATCGCGGGAAATCAGGATTCCGTCAGGAAGGCAAGGTGCTGATCTCTGGGATGGCAGCCATGTGGCGTGAGGCTTCTGGCAACAGTGGGCACGCGCGCGCGGGGAAGAACACGGCACGGTGTGGTTGAAGCGTTCCACGGTGGCGGTACAGTTGTGCAAGGTTGGTGGCTACGTGTCCGTGAAGGTGGCAGCGCGAGGGACTTCGCCGGTGGCGAGCTCAACCGCGCGGCAGGGCGCTGGTCGAACGAACACTGGTCGCGGTCGTGCACGCGGTCTCCTGGTCGTGGTCGAAGAAAAGGCCAGGGGCTTGTTTGCAAGGTTTTGGACTGAAACGTGAAGGTTTTGGCTCGGGAATTTGGGCCTATTTGCAATTCTGAAGAACTGAGGGGCTGATTTGAATTCTGACTTTGCAGATGAGTGCTACTAAATATCTTAGACTCATCCAGCAGGAAAAATGGTAAAATCCGATAAGATTTG
Organism: Pharus latifolius; assembly: GCA_019359835.1. NCBI lineage: Eukaryota > Viridiplantae > Streptophyta > Magnoliopsida > Poales > Poaceae > Pharus > Pharus latifolius. The sequence continues at coordinate 40,673,158 of CM033325.1, forward strand.
GTGGTTTTGACAAAGATCAAAAACAGGGTATTTAGGGCAAACAGGGTAATTAGGGTCTGAAACTTTTGTTGAGGCTGAAACTAGGGTTTCGGTTGAGATTCTGGAATTCTTCCAGAAGGGAAAATGTTCAAAAAAACGAAGGAAAGCTAATCACTTGATCATATCTGGATTTGGAGATGATCTGAGACTTTTAGCCTTTTTGGGTTTTCTAAAAGGACTAAACTAAAGCACTTTTGGACTGAATTGTAAAAATGATCTGGGAGATGAAGTTTAGCAGCCAACTTTTTAGGTTAAGGTAGTGGTATACCTAAGATCAAGATAGGGTTGAGACAACAGGGATTCCAAAGAATATATGCTGACACGTAAGCAGAAAAGATAGTCAAAAATAGGGATGTTACAACCTACCCTCCTTAGGAATAATCTCGTCCTCGAGATTCCAATGAGTCTGAGAACAGGTAGGGAAAATCTGACGCAGCTCTTCTTCTCTTTCCCAAGTCGATTCTTCTTCGGTGTGGTTATTCCATTGGACTCTGCAGAATTTTATGGTCCTTGATCCTAACCTCCTTTCGCTGACCTCTAACACCTTGACTGGGTATTCTTGATATGTCAGATCTGGTTGAACCTCTGTTTCTGTTGGAGACACTTGCTCCGTTGGTTCTCTCAAGCATTTCCTTAGTTGGGATACGTGAAAGACATCATGAACTCCTGCTAATTCAGGCGGTAGCTCCAGTTTGTATGCTACTTCTCCTCGCCTTTCCAAAATCTTGTATGGTCCTACGTATCTCGGACTTAGCTTTCCTTTTATTTGGAATCGTCGAACTCCCTTGTAGGGTGTCACTTTGAGATATACGTAATCACCTATCTCGAAGGATAGTTCTCTCCTTCTTCTGTCGGCGTAACTTTTCTGTCGAGACTGGGCCGTTTTCAATCTCTCTTGTATGATCTTTACGTGGGCTGTGGCATCCTCCACTAATTGCGGCCCTAAAAATTGTTTCTGTCCCACTTCGGTCCAATATAGTGGCGTGCGGCACTTTCTTCCATAAAGCGCTTCATAAGGAGCCATCTGTGGACTCACTTGATAACTATTGTTGTAGGTAAATTCCGCGTACGGTAGAAATTGTTCCCAAGAATTTCCATAATCCAAAGCACACGCTCTCAACATGTCTTCTAAGATCTGGTTCACTCTTTCCGTTTGACCTCCAGTTTGCGGGTGGTAAGCTGTACTGAACTTCAACTTCGTTCCTAGGGATTTCTGTAACCCTCCCCAAAATCTTGATACAAATTGTGCTCCTCTGTCTGAGACGATTGTTTTTGGTACTCCATGTAGCGTGACAATTCTGGTAAGATATAGTTCTGCAAGCTTTTTCGTCGTGTACTGCGTCCTTACTGGTAGAAAATGAGCTACTTTCGTCAATCTATCGACGATAACCCATATAGAATCGTATCCTTGCTGGGTTCTTGGTAAACCAACTATGAAATCCATTCCAATCTCATCCCATTTCCACTCCGGGGTTGGTAGGGGTTGTAACGGTCCTGCAGGTTTCTGGTGTTCTGCTTTCACTCTTTGACAGGTATCACAAGAAGCTATAAACTCGGCAATTTCCTTTTTCATTCCTTTCCACCAAAACCGATCCTTTAGATCTTGGTACATCTTTGTACTACCTGGGTGAATAGAGTACGGGGTACAATGGGCTTCTTGCAGTATCATGTTCTTGATTTCCTTGTCCTCTGGGATACAGATTCGGTTATGATACCACAAAATTCCTTCCTCGTCTTCACGAAAGTCAATTGCATCTTCGTGTTTCATGTCCTCTTTCATCTTTTGAATACTCTGATCTACTTCCTGAGCCCTTCGGATTTGGTCCTTCAGCTCGCAATTCATTGTTAATGCGGCGACGGTTCCTTGTTCAACAAACTCTAAATTCAACCTCTCGAAATCTCTAAGCAATTGGGGTGGTATTCCTAATGTCTTCTCTTGATTGCAGTAGGATTTTCTGCTCAAGGCGTCTACTACTACATTTGCTTTTCCAGGGTGGTAGTGTATTCCAAGGTCATAATCTTTAATCAGCTCTAGCCATCTTCGCTGTCTCATGTTCAAGTCTTGTTGGGTGAAGATGTATTTCAAACTCTTGTGGTCCGTGTAGATTTCACATCTATTTCCAAGTAGATAGTGTCGCCAAATCTTTAGCGCATGAACAACGGCGGCTAATTCCAAATCATGAGTTGGATAATTCTCCTCATGTGGTCGCAACTGTCTTGATGCGTAAGCCACGACTCTCCCTTCTTGCATAAGGACACAGCCTAGTCCTTGCTTTGATGCATCGCAGTAGACTTCAAAATCCTTTTTGTTATCTGGTAATGTAAGGACAGGTGCGATTGTCAATATCTTCTTCAATTCTTCAAAGCTCTTTTCACATCCTTCTGTCCAGTCGAATGGAACATCTTTCTTTAGTAGTCTGGTGAGTGGCTTTGTAAACTTGGAGAATCCTTTGACAAATCTCCGGTAATATCCGGCTAATCCTAGGAAACTTCTTACTTCAGTCACTGTGTCCGGTTGTTTCCATTCCATGATAGCCTGAATTTTTTATGGATCCATTGAGATTCCTTTGCCAGAGATAATGTGGCCTAAGAATGAGATTTCTTTTAACCAAAAGGCACACTTATCGAATTTGGCATACAGTCGATGTTCTACTAACTTTTCCAACACCATCCTAAGATGTTGTGTGTGTTTTTCCTCTGACTCTGAAAAGATGAGAATGTCATCGACAAACACAATGACAAACTTGTCCAGAAATTCCATGAGAACCTTGTTCATTAAATTCATGAACACTGCTGGTGCATTCGTTAAACCAAATGGCACCACGGTAAACTCATGCAATCCATATCTCGTTATGAATGCAGGTTTTGGAATATCTTGTTCTCGAATCTTCAGTTGGTGGTATCCGGACCTCAGGTCGATCCTTGAGAATATCCTCGCTCCTCTTAATTGATCAAAGAGATCATCGATCCTTGGCAAAGGGTACTTGTTCTTGATCGTCATATCGTTCAGTTTCCGGTAGTCGACACAAAGTCGTAGACTGCCGTCCTTCTTCTTCGCGAAAAGTACAGGGGCTCCCCAAGGTGAGGAACTTGTTCTAACAAATCCCTTTCTTTCCAATTCTTCCACTTGCTTTCTTAATTCTTCTTGCTCTTCACTTGTCATACGTGCAAGCTTTCTTGCATAAGGGGCAGATCCGGGTTTTAATTCGATTGAGAATTCAATGTCCCGATCTGGTGGCATTCCAGGAAGCTCTTCAAGAAAAACTTCTGGATACTCATTTACTATTGGAACTCCTTCAAACTCAACTCCTTCCAAGCTGTTCAAACTACACACTCGGTTGTTCACTATTGATCTCTCTGCGTGGAACGTGACTTGTTTCCTTCAGCATTCGTCAGGGTTATTGCCTTCTTTTCACAGTCCATCTGACCTTTATGCTTGGCTAATCAATCCATTCCAAGGATGACATCTAATCCTTGAAGGTCCAAAACTAGCAGGTTTGCTAGGAATCCTAGATTGCCAATACTAAAGGCGATATTTCTACAGATAGAGTTGACAGGCATTCGAGCTCCAGGGGATTGAATTAAGATAGGGAACTCTAATGCAGATACTGGCAACTTATTTCTGAGCACGAAAGGTCTTGACACAATGAATGAGTAGCACCAGGGTCAAATAATGCAACTGAAAGTTCAGAGTGGATAAAGATCCTACCGATCACGACGTCTGATGCTTCTCCTGCTTCAACAGCAGATGCGTAGTTGAGTCTTCCGTGACCTGCAGCAGGCATTCCTCTTCCTCGGCCATTCTGGAACCTTCCTCCTCTGGAGGGTGGAGCATTTGTAGCGAAGCCTTGGGCTGGAACAGGGGGTCTTGCAGCTTGTGCTCGGGCAACATTGGATGGCAAGTGTTGTAGCGGACAAGTGTTCCTGCGATGTCCCTTTCTTCCACAGTGAAAGCATTCTTCATTCTTCAAGGGACAATCCTTCAAGAAGTGGTTTCCTCTACATCCGGTACATTGAGCTATTGCAGTAGGCGCAGGCCTTTGGGGTCTTTGAGGTGGTCTGAAGGCTGGTCGGAAAGTAGGCATTGGTCTCCCTCGACTAGCACTTCCTTGGTAAGAGTTGGGCAAAGCCTTCCTCTTTCGGTCTTCTTCAATTATTCCTCTTTTCTCCTCCATCTTAAGCAGCCGGTTTATCAGGACGTGGAAGTCCGTGAATTCATGAGATGATAGCTGGTATTGCAAGGAGTTTTGTAGTCCTTCGCAAAACCTGTCGATCTTCCTTTCCTCTGTCGCAATATCTTCAGGTGCGTATCTTGCCAGTTGAATAAATTCATGCAGGTACTGTTTCACGGTCTTATTCCCTTGTCGCAGATTTACGAATTCTCGGCGCTTTGCCTGGACAACGCCTTTTGGGACGTGGTATCTACGGAATTCCTCCTTGAACTCATTCCAGGTGATCGAATCTCTATTGGTGTGCACAGTCTGGTAATTTTCCCACCAAGCAGCAGCGGGTCCAGCTAATTGATTTGATCCATACAGAAGCTTCTCTTCATTGCTGCACCTAACAGTATTCAATTTCCTTTCCACGTCTCTCAGCCAATCGTCGGCTACTATAGGGTCTTCTGTGCTCGAAAAGGTTGGGGGCCGTGTTTTCTGGAAGTCAGTTAACTTTGCACCCGTTGCGGATCCTTCAGTTTGTCCGGATGCGATATGTTGCATCAGCTGTCCCAAAATTTGGTTCTGTATAGTAGCTGATTCCTGTCGGTTCTGCTCCATCCATAGCAGTACATCATTGATGTTGCCTCCTTGTGGCATCGTCGAAGATCCTGGTCTATCTGGGTTGGTGCGGCTTCTCGCTCCGGGTGTGGCCCTTGCATTGCTAGGGTTTCCCTCTAGCTCTCCTTCCTGGGGTCTTGCTCGCGTGTTAACCATCCTACTCAAATAGGAGGTTAAGAATAGAGACATTGATTCGGAAAGAATCATTTACACAGGTGCTAGCATAATGCTGGCATTAGCTCAAGAAGTAAGAATAAGGATATGCAAAATGACCTTTTCATAAATTAGCTTTTCAAAAGATACAAAGCTTCTAGCCTCATCGGCTTACAGAGCTCATCTAACATCCAGCATACATCAACCATACTAAAACAACTACTACAACAAAAGGAAATCTAGTGTCTGCTGGGCTAGGCACAAAAGGTCGAAGGAGGTCTGCAGTCACTCCTCAGCATCATCAGAAGAATCACAAGGCTCTACCTCCTCGGGATCCTCCTCCTCATCGCCATCAGCATCCATCGGGTCATCTTCTTTGTCGTCGTTGATGTTGACAATCTCCTTCCCTTTTCCCTCAGGGGTCTTCTCCTTCTTTGCAGTGCAGAGAAGCTCGATCGTCTGACCGTTGATGACTATGCCACGCGACGCAGGCATGAAACCACTGAGATACTCCTTCGAGTTTCCTACCTTCTTGCAAGCGGTGATCTTCAACTTTGGGCGACTCTTCTTGGTTACCGACTCTGCAGCTTCGAGGTCCTTCTCTCCACTTGATTCAGCCATTTCTTGAATTTGTCTTTCTTTCTCTCAGAGACTCGCACGAGCCCTAATAAGCATGCCCTCAAGGTAGTGGCGATCATCGCGAACACGCTCGTAGTCTCGAAGTAGGCAGGTGTATTCGATCTCTGAAGCACGAACGACGTCTCGAGTCTTCGTCAAAATAGCGTTCTCCTGGTCGCTGGACGGAAGAACAACTCGGTACTCTGATCCGGGGACCTAGTAGGGTACGAAGCGGTAGGGGGAATCAGAAAGGTAGTCGCTGTACATCTGCCAGACGGAACCTACAGCACGACGGGCAGCGTCTAAGATAGCATCCTCCTCTTCTTCTCTGCGGGCTTGACGTCTCACTGAGCCTCTCCCGTGCTCGGGAATCTCATAGACGATCACTGAAGCCCGACAACCTATGGGTCGTTCGTTGATCTCATCTTGCCAGACACAATACATTGGCCTCTGACTGTCTCGTGCTCCCAGAAATTGCAGCATCATCCACAGCAACAGTGCCCACGATCCGAGCTCGTCTCCATGAAGGTATCTCCTGTCGGAAGCCATCTGAAGACAGAACAAAAGGCATCTATGAGTTTAAAGAGAAGTCTAAAGCCTTTTCCCAAAAATCGAAAATAACATTTTTCTTAAGGAAAATAGGTTTTCGTAAACAAATTTTTGACAAAGAACTAGCGGATTTCTCTTCTAGGGATGCCAAAGTCTATCTAAGGGTTATGACCTACAGTCGAGTCTTCTGCTCTGATACCAAGTTCTGTGGGACCCTCATTTGAGGATTCCAGTGGCAATCGCCCAGGTGGATTGCACTCAGAAAAGGCACATTGCAGCTCACAATAACAAGATGCATTATATAAAAATGCGAGTAATTAAAAACAAGTGCTGATCACAAGGACCAACATTACAATAACTTAGCGCCAAAATGACGCATTTAAATGTTGATACAAATTAAGGAGTTTTCGACACAAAGGTCGGCACAAAATAAAACAGTAATAATAAACAAAAGGACTTCATTGGTCTTCTTTTTCAACAGCAGCGGTGTTGCACGGGCCTTCTCCACATCGAACTCCACCTTGGTGCATAACCCTTTAACCAGAGGGGTCTTCAGTTTCTTCTTCTTGTTCCACATTGGGTTCAAGACCATAAGATTCGGGGTCGACGAATCCTTCTTCTAAATTCGTTTGTAAAAGGAAGGGTGAGCACATTATCCACATGGTGCTCAACAAGTCCCAAATAAGAATGCAAGTGTATATATAGGTGGGGGAAATTTCTCAAAGAATAGCTCCTTGGCTTCATATATGTATATAGAATAGATTTTCACACTTAGTCTTTGGAGAAAAGACTTTTATTTTCAAAAGCAGTGCTTTTAAAACCCTAAGATAAATTCTCAGAAAATGTTGTGTGTGGCGGTCTTTCATGAGTCACCACTTTATCCTGATTTTGTGAAAACTTTCCAAAAGCTACTTGTGCTGCATCGACGTGAATAGAATCCACAGCGCGCAGACTCCATAACCTGGGAGCTCAGAGTATCCGATACTTTTTAAACTTTGCAAAGGTGTGCCACCTTAATCCACCGATCATTCGGCTTTCAAGTCGGTACCTCTCCATGCGACTCTTACGCATGTGACAAGGCCGAGATGACACAACAATTTATAGTCCTAGCATTAACTATTTCCCTGCCCGGTAAATAGACAGTTAAGTCCCAAGTACCGTTGTGGGTCCTCCCCACTGCCTTACTTCCTAGCCTGGGTCTATGTTCTCGCAAGACACATAGCCTCTCTTGATTACAGTCGCGCACGACTTAATCTGGCATAGGGCGTCTTCCTTCTTTCCACCTTTTCCTCTCATGATTTTTCTGAACTCACATCACTCATGGCCTTCTGCGGCCCACCAGTTCTCGCAAGACACTGGATCGACAACCATTGTAGGGAAAAGCTAATACTAAAGAAAGCTACTAAGTTGCGCCCGTCCCATAAACAGGCAAGTGGTTGGTACGTTTTTCATGCCGCATAGAAGCACAACACAAGGTTCTAGTCCTTATGAATCTCTAGCGAGGAGTCTTTCACATTCCCAGTGTGCACACAGCACCATCCTATCAAACCATCCTCACTATCGATTCCAATCATATTTTCTTTCACAAAAGGGTTTTTGAACATGCTTTTCTCATATGTGACCATTCAACATTTATCATATAATCTTTAAGCATAGCATAACCTAAGCATGATATTCTAGGGTAACAAGGGTGCAGGGATATTCAATGTCAAAAGGGGTTTTACGATCATTTAGGTCATATCTAATCATTATATTGAAACATAGTTCTTATTTGAATCTAAGGCATGCATACACTTGAAAACAGATAACATACTTCATTTCAAAATAATAGGCTAGACATGATCAAGGGTTTGAGACTTGCCTTGCAGTGATGGGTCTAGCTGCTCAAATGAATCCTCGAAGATCTCCTCGGTTCCTTCAACGTCTGGTTCCACGGCGGATACAAACAACACATACACACTATATAAGCATACAAGCACTAGAAAATAATACGTAAATACATCATGCATGCAGGGGTAAGGGTTTGGACAAGGTCACTTGACATAGGTTGAAGAGATGGGCTCCAAGGGCTTGAATGTCGAAGGGCTGACATTCGACTCATGGCTTGACATTGCTCTAAATCGGTTCTAGGTCTGATTTCTGGAGATGTGATAGTAGGGAATGTTGTAGATCATGGCTCAAAGGACTTACTGGATAAAGTGGCATTTCAATTGCTCAATTGAAACAAGTCTAAATCATCCAATGCCACAGGTGGACATGCACTGACATAGAGTTAGACATGGTCAGAAACTAGGGCATTGCATAACTTTTGACTCAGGACTCCAATTGATGCAAAACTTTGTCTGGAGTTTAGGCACTGATAACAGCTACAAAACTCTCAACAGGCTCAGGGGTTGAAAGTGGCCGGAAGGTGGCCAAATCCGGTGAGCAAACACGGTGGCCTGAACATGAACTGAACCACTGGACAGAAACCTTGGCATGATCATAACTTTTGATCCAAGTCGATTCAGAGTTCGGGCTAGTAGACAATATTGCTCAAGGGGTTGAGATCTATCTAAGTGACAAGGTTTCACCTGCTAGTTTGGCCGAAAAATGAACTCCGGCGATCGGGGCCGAAGACGAAGGCACCGATTTGGGGGTTTTCGTTCCAGGGCGTTTGAACTCAATTCCACGCTCGGGAAGCATCCAGGGGCTGTCACAAGGGTATTGGTGCACTCAATTTTGCCAGAGATTGGCTAGAGAAGCACGGCGGTGTTCTCCGGGGAACTACCGAGGCTCGAACATGGAATTTCGAAGCTCGGGGCAAAATTGGCGATTCAAAGCTTGCAGGTTTGTTTCTCCTAGCTCACTGATCAATACTCTCTACTGGCACGAGGATCAATTTGGCTTGAATCACTCGGCATTACGGGAACAGGGGATTTCGGTTTTTCCGGTGATTGCCGGCGTTGAGGTTCGCCGAGGATCAATTAAACACTATGGTACGAAGAGAGGGATGAAGGGAGCTTACTGGCGGCGTTAGTTTGGAGGAAGAAGCTTCGGGCGAAACTGGCACCGGTGGCCTCAGAAGCAACTCGCCGGAGAAGAAGGTCTTCACGGCGGCGCTGGAGAACTGGACTACTCTCTGGTGAAGGAAGCTACGGTTTGAAGTTGTGGAATAGTGTAAAGAGATGCTGGGCGAAGGGGGGGCTTTATATAGCCACGGGTGAAGCTCTCGGGAGCTGCAGCAATCGCCGGGGGATTTTTCTTCTGGCGCTGGGGCGGTCATCGAGGTACTTGGGGACACGGAGGGGTTCTGCCAGAGACGATGAATCGCGGGAAATCAGGATTCCGTCAGGAAGGCGAGGTGCTGATCTCTGGGATGGTAGCCATGTGGCGTGAGGCTTCTGGCAACAGTGGGCACGCGCGCGCGCGGGGAAGAACACGGCACGGTGTGGTTGAAGCATTCCACGGTGGCGGTACAGTTGTGCAAGGTTGGTGGCTACGTGGCCGTGAAGGTGATCCGGGAGGATCTCCAAGTCCTGATCGCATACAGCTTCGCGACCAAGTCCTGATCGCATACGGCTTCGCGACCAAGTCCTGATCGCATATGGGTCCACGACCATGGATTGGTCCGCGACCAGGAAAAGGAATTCGTTCCCTGTTCGGAATTGTAATCCTATATATATAACTAAGCTTATCTGTTTAGGATTAGTTAAGTTAGTTATATGAGTCTAATACGTTTAGGATTACTAAGTCTGATACGTACTCATACGATTGAACTATAAATACCTTGTAATAGGTCTAGTTTAGATCAATCGAATTCAATCGAAGAGTCATAGAACTTATTTGAGTTTTAGACACTTATAGTTCCTTCGACGTAGACAAGTGTGTCTAACGTTCGACGTGAAAAGCCCTCTTTGAAATAAAGAGTTGTGCAATTTCTTTGGGTTTCGGTATTTCTGAGTAAGATCCCGTTATTCCGCATATTAGAATCTGGGCGAGCCTAGTGCGAAAACCAAGGCTAGGTCTCAAACGGATCAGAAGGTGGCAGCGCGAGGGACTTCGCCGGCGGCGAGCTCAACGGCGCGGCAAAGCGGCAGGGTGCTGGTCGAACGAACACTGGTCGCGGTCGTGCACGCGGTCTCCTGGTCGTGGTCGAAGAAAAGGCCAGGGGCTTGTTTGCAAGGTTTTGGACTGAGACGTGAAGGTTTTGGCTCGGGAATTTGGGCCTATTTGCAATTCTGAAGAACTGAGGGGCTGATTTGAATTCTGACTTTGCAGATGAGTGCTACTAAATATCTTAGACTCATCCAGCAGGAAAAATGGTAAAATCCGATAAGATTTGGTGGTTTTGACAAAAATCGAAAACAGGGTATTTAGGGTAAACAGGGTAATTAGGGTCTGAAACTTTTGTCGAGGCTGAAACTAGGGTTTCGGTTGAGATTCTGGAATTCTTCCAGAAGGGAAAAATGTTCAGAAAAACGAAGGAAAGGTAATCACTTGATCAGATCTGGATTTGGAGATGATATGAGACTTTTAGCCTTTTCGGGTTTTCTAAAAGGACTAAACTAAAGCACTTTTGGACTGAATTGTAAAAACGATCTGGGAGATGAAGTTTAGCAGCCAACTTTTTAGGTTAAGGTAGTGGCATACCTAAGATCAAGATAGGGTTGAGACAACAAGGATTCCAAAGAATATATGCTGACACGTAAGCAGAAAAGATAGTCAAAAATAGGGATGTTACATCCGGGTAGCCAAATTCCTCGGAGTCCGTCGATTAGTGGTGAGGGGAGACTTACAACTAGTCGTAAACCAGGTAAACAAGGAGTAGAACACCTCCGATGAGACAATGGCTCATTACCTGGGGGAAGTGAGAAAATTGGAAAAACACTTCAGTCATTTTGAAGTCCAATATATCCCACGAAAGGACAATATTCTTGCAGACCAATTATGTAAAATTGGGTCCGCATGCACATCCGCTCTGGCAGGAGTGTTCGTTGAACACTTGGAATGACCTTCGATCATGACTTCGATCAAAGATGACCCGGTGACAGTTTGCGTCACCAGCCTTGAACATGAAGGAGATTGGACCCATCCATTGAGGGTCTATCTCGAACATGGGACCTTGCCCAAGGATGAAACCGAGGGTGATCAGTTAATTCCGAAAGAGCGCCTCTATAAACTCATAGAGGGGGTTTTATACCGAAAGGGTACTCAAGGAGTATTCATGCGCTGCATATCTCAAGAGGAAGGTAAATATCTCTTGAAAGAAATTCATGATGGTGCAAGTGGTGGACACGCGTCATTTCGTACACTGGTTGGAAAAGCTTTCCGACAGGGTTTTTATTGGCCTTCGGCACTTGATGATGCCAAGCATTTGGTCAAGACATGCCCACAGTGTCAATTTCATGCGAGACAGGTTCATCAGCCGGCATGTACCTTACAAACTATCCCTCTAACATGGCCTTTTGCGGTTTGGGGGATAGATATTTTGGGTCCTCTTCCCCAAGCGGTCAATGGGTACAAGTTCTTGTTCGTAGCCTTTGATACATTTACGAAGTAGATTGTGGCTGAACTAATTCGCAATGTTACCGCCGTTGCGGCGAAGACATTCTTTCATAAGAATATAGTCACACGATTTGGTGTTCCCAGTCGTCTTATTACCGACAATGGTTCTCAATTCGTCAGTGGTCTCTTTTTGGACTATTGCGACGATATTGGGACCAAAGTATGCTTTGCTTCTGTAGCTCATCCACAGAGCAATGGTGCTGTTGAACGTGCCAACAGGCAGATATTACAAGGCATAAAGAAATGAGTTTTCGATTGCCTTAAGATGCCCTCAAGGGCTTGGGTAGATGACCTCTACTCCATTCTATGGGCATTACATACTACTTGTAGTCGGGCTACGAGTGAGACACCTTTTCAACTAGTATATGGTGCTGAGGCTGTCTTACCTAAGGAAATCCGCATTGGGTCTGTTTGGGTAGATCAAGTCGATCAGACTGATCAGCTCGAACAGCGGACCCAAGATATTACCCTCCTCAAAGAGAAACGCGATCGGGCACTGATCAAGTCCGCGGTATATTTATAAGCTTTGTGTAAATATCACAGTAAACGGGTGCGGCCTCGTAGTCTTCACGTGGGCAATTTGGTTTTACGAAAAATACAAAACCAGTCTAACCACAATAAATTCTCCCCTCAGTGGGAAGGCCCTTATACTGTGGTTTTAGTACCACGACCAGGATTGGCTCGATTAGTGATGGAGGATGGAAGGATTGAAGGATCTTGTCCAATACTTGGAACATAGATCAACTACGCAAGTTCTACGTGTAAGCCTTCCATTTCTTTTATCCTTTGCAATTAGCATGATTGTTAAAAAATAGTGTGTACTTTTCTTCGAACTATGTTATGGTTTCGTTTTTCTCTTGCCACACCCATACCGAGCTACGCTCGGGGGCTAGTCGCCGATGACCATCTTATTATGATAACCAGGTTGGATTCGCGGGCCGATCTCATGGTCGCATCTAGATAAGACATCCCTAAATAAGCTGTTCCTAAATGCACACAGGACTTACTAGCATGTTTCTAATCATTCGAGTGGTTGCCTGTTCATAATGACTTGGTATCGTATTAAGATTAGTGTCGGTATGACCAGATGATCGTATCTAAGTTGAGTCATTTCTTTATAAACCGTTTCTAAACATGTAAGAAACTCACTAGATATTTCTGATCGTCAAAAACCCATATTTTTCCTGAGATTATAACACTAAGTCTCCAGTACTTATGATCTCAGGAGGGCGCTATGAGAATATGGCCATAATATAAAACGAAATCAAGTACACCTTTTCAAAGAACCGAAGGCATGCATTTGCATAGTATAAGTATATGTTTATAGGTACAATTTAAATAAATTACAATAAGCCCAATCCTTTCATAAGACCTTCAACTAGAGGTTTTACTTCTTCTGAAATGGCTTCAAACTGATCATCACTCTCGATTTCTGCATTCCTACCACTGGATTCAAGTCCTAATCTGGACCATGGTGAAGTCTTAACTTGCAGAGAAGGGCGGAGGCTATAGATCTTACATCGGTCTTCATTGCCTCTTCTTGCCGTTTTGTATCTCCAGGGAGATACTCGAGTAGTGATTCAGCCTGAGCCGTGACCAGTTTGCATGAATCGCTGAGGCTTAAGTCGTCCTTCTGAGGTTCGACTATATCTACCTTCAGCTCCTTCTGTTGCGGCATTATAAGACCGCAGAAGGCTATTCATCGGTTTCTCGATCTCGAACAACGATAAGACTGCATCGCAAAAGGGCAAATTACTTGGTACGATATTTTTCATCGGTAAAAATGCGCATTTTGTAGACTAGAGGACATACCTGTATTATAATCTAGGGTAGCATCTGCCATGGATTCTATTTCCCAAGCAGGGTGTTCCCTCTTCCGCAGGGGCCTCACCCTATTCTTCACAAAGTCGTGGATGATATCTCGCGCTGTTAATCCCTGTTGGACTAGGTGAAGAATTGCCGAGTCCAATAAAATAAGTAAATAAATAAAAATTAAAAAAAAGGAAAGAAAAGAAAGAATGGAGGAAACCAAGCGAGGGCTGTTCATATTGGATGGAAGGTGAAGTGCTGTTCATATTGGACGTTCACCATTTAGGGCAGTAAGGTTCCATCTTTACCCTATATTGGTGCAATACTAGCTCCTTGTGTGTGGGTTTCTCTTGTGATCAGCAACAAGGCAATGAATTTTTACCTTGAATTACTAGTTAACTCTACAATATCTACAATTCAGATTATTTGTAGGTTAAACAGTTACCCACCAAGCACCACATATTAGCCACTGTTTATACACATCCTCGATTTTGTATTCGATTGTTCAGCACCTATAATTCTGTCTACCGGCCCCAAGGTTACGCACACTCCTACAAATTTGGAAAGGAAGCATACAAACTTTGGTTGGTAAGAGAAGGTGAGATTAAGTGAATTACACCCATACATATCTTTTTTATAACATTTCTTTTCCACTAAAAATGGCAGGTATTGATCAGAACTGGTCGGTTTTGGTCGGTTTTAGTTGGGTTTGATCAGAACTTGTCGAATCTGGACAGTTTTGACTCAGATTTATCTGTTCTCACACTGTTTGAAGCCAGACTTCATCGCCTGCACGTCAAGGAGTTGTTTTTGGGCATGTTAACTCATGTACTATAAATAGAGAAGCTTTTGACTCAATTAGATATCTCTTTTATCATCTTTTTACATGCTAGCCTTTAGGGCTTAGTAGTAGTTTTTAGTCTAGTTTTCTTAGAAGAGCCCCCTTCTCTATTTTTCCAGCTTTTGTAAGCCGGCAAGGATGGAAACTTCAATTTCCAAGCAATCAAGTGAGTTTTTATGTCAAGGTATTGCGATACCCCGGCAGGTTCTATAGAGGTTCCTAGCGAGTGAAAAGCAACGCAAGCTCACCGCATGACCGGTCCTCTCCCGTCATGCCAACACAGAGAGTGACACAATGGTTTATACAGGTTCGGACCTCTGTGGAGACCCTAGTCCTGTTGACGTGCTCCCAAACAAGGGTTGGCTAGGGGAGCTCTCTCGCGGGACTAGACAGAGTTAGCGGGGACCCTGGTCCCCGGGCACACGGTGACACCCGGGACGGGGTCACTGAGGGCCCTTGTCCCCGGGCCCAAGGCGATGCCCGGGACGGGTCACTGGGGGCCCTTGTCCTCGGGCAAATGGCGGCCCCCAGGACAGGTCAATGGGGGCCCTTGTCCCCGGGCACATGGCGGCGCCCGGGACAGGGTCACCGGGGACCTTGGTACTCGGGCAAACGGGGGCTCCCGGAACTGGGCCACCGGGGGCCCTTGTCCCTGGGCCAAAGGCAGCGCCCGGGATGGGTCACTGGGGGTCCTTGTCCTAGGGAAAAGGGCGGCGCCCGGGACGGGGTCACCTGGGGCCCTTGTCCCTGGGCAAATGGCGGCGCTCGGGACTTGTCTTCGGGCAAATGGTGGCTCCCTGGACGGTTCAGCGAGGGCCCTTGTCGAGCCAGTGGCGGCGCTAGGGACGGGGTCACCGGGGGCCCTTGTCTCCGGACTAATGGCGGCGCCCGGGATGGGTCACCGGGGGACCTTGTCCCCGGGCACATGGCGGCGCCCGAGACGGGGTCACCGGGGGCCCTTGTCCCTGGGCACATTGCGGCTCCCGGGACGGGGTCACTAGGGAGCCTAGTCCCCGGGCAAACAGTGGGGCCCGGGACGGGGTCACCGGGGGCCATTGTCCCCGGGCCAAAGGCGGCGCCTGGGACGGGTCACCGGGGGTCCTTGTCCTTCGGCAAAGGGCGGCGCCTGGGACGGGGTCATCGAGGGTCCTTTTCCCTGGGCCAATGGCGGCGTGCGGGACGGGTCACCGGAGGCCCTTGTCCCGGGGCACATGGCAGCGCCCAAGATGGGGTCACCAGGGAACCTGGTCCACGAGCAAACGACGGCGCCTGGGACGGGGTCACCGGTGGCCCTTGTCCCCGAGCCAAGGGCGGCGCCCAGGACGGGCCACCGGGCCCTTGTCCTCGGGCAAATGGTGGCGCCCAGGACGGGGTCACGGGGGGCCCTTGTACCCGGGCCAATGGCAGCGCCCGGGATGTGATGTGAACGGTGTCCCGATCTTCTGATAGGTAGAGGTAAATCGATTGATGGAGAACTCGACGTTGACGATCCGGCTTCCAATCAGAATTGATTCGAACCCCTGCAATCGCTACACCATGGCTCCGTTGGTCATCAACCACGCCAAGACACGGTTAACCTCACCATGAAGGCTTGTTCCTGCTGCAAATCGAGAACACAAGCAAGAACGAAGAAGAAGTAACGGAATTGCGAATTGTATTAAGCTCACGAGTTGCGATTTCACAAACCGAGTTCGGCGAAACTGCAATGGCAGAATAATTTAAGAAAAATCTAAATCTAAACAGTGACAGCTACTGAATATATGAAGAGGCGGCGTACTAGGGAATACATGGGCCGAAGGCCCGAAACAAGGTGTCGCAGCACCGACTTGGCCCAATCAGAATCTGGTCGAAATTTGTTTTGTGAATTTCCGTCGATCCAGAAGAAATTTGGATGTGGAGCAAGATCCATTGGAAAGATATCGTTGTGGGCTTCTCCATGGACTATAAGAACGTCCCAATCGGACTTCGTATGAGGGAGTTATGGTCGTTTGAAGGCAGGCGGCTCCTGGATGGCCGAACCGGACTCCAACTCGAATCCGTCTTGGACTCCAACTCGACTTGGGGTCCTTGCTGTTTCTCGCGTCCTTGCTGGTCCTCTTCATGGTTCCTAAGTAAAATATTATCATCATTAGATAGTAAACCATTCTCAAAACCATATATATATAACTTGGGAATGAGTTCACCTGGCAAAGCAACAATCGGGCTCGGTCGTGCGTTATTGGTCCTTGTGTAACAAGCGGAGGAATATGGTTGGTGCGTGTATCTGAAGAAGTGATGTCCTCATCATCCTCCCCCTCTTGAAGTGGAGCCGTCCTCTGCTCAAGCTCATCTTCCTCTCCCAAGTACGGCTTCAAATCCGTGGTCCAAAAGCTCTTGTACTTGTCGCTAAATTTCCTTTGTCTCCTCTGGATTTGTCCTCTAATTGGTGGCAGTCCCGGGGGTATCTCAGCAGGAAAAACGTCCTCATACTCCTGCAAAAGGTTAGTGATAGGAGGGGGCAAAGTGCTAGATATATCAAGTGAAAACAAAGCATCTTTGCATATCAACGCAGAGCACATCACATCACATCATTCTCTTCAATTTCAGAAAGGTCAGATTTGGTTGCAAGGAGAACTACACTCTTCAACTTAATTTCAGCGGCCTTAGACCTAGATGGTGCAACATTTTTCGCTATTTGTTTACTTTCAGATTTCAAAGCATTCTCCTTTTTCTCATTTTCAGTTCTTTCTCTATCAAAGTGCACAATTTCAGAAGGTGTCATAGGAAGTAAAGTAATTTTCTTTCCTTTGTGCACAAAAGTATATTTGTTACTTCTACCATGATGAGTTGCATCAGTATCATATTCCCATGGTCAACCTAATAAAAGTGAACATGCTTGCATAGGTACTACATCAAAATCAGCAACATCATGGTATGATCCAATGAAAAATTGTAGTCTTGCAGTTTATGTTACCTTTACTTTACCGCTGTTGTTGAACCACTGAACATGGTATGGATGGGGATGTGCAAGTGTGGTCAAGCCAAGCTTCTTGACCAGATCTAAACTCACCAAATTGTTGCAGCTCCCACCATCAATTATGGTTCTAACACGTCGATCCTTGACAGCGAGGAACATCTGAAACAAATTGTGGCGTTGGGCTCTCTCTACTTGCTCCATTTGTGTGCTCAACACTCGTTGCACAATAAAGGTCCGGTAGTTATCCGTCACCGCAGTGCCTAAAGTTTCCTCATCATCGCCGTCCGCATCATGTTCAAACTCATCATCACCTGCATGGTTAGCTGCAAGAACTAATTCATCTTCCACATCACTTGCACTAATGTACCCACCATCCTCAGTAGCAATGTATGCGCGCTGACTTGGGCAATCCTTCATGACATGTCCCATGCCCTTGCAACGGTGGCGCACAATCCCTGTCGTGTGACCCGTGGAAGCAACCGATGAAGAACTATTTGCTGGCGCTTGCACATTAGATGTTTTGCTCGCCTCAGAAGTTCGTGGAGGTGGAGGTGGTGCTGTTGAAGGTGCAGCAGACCGAAAAGAAGAAGATGGGGCTGGTTTGGCTTGCCCCTGCGTCGGCCTTGATGCGGAGGTACCACCGAAATTGCTTCTTGTCCTTGGTTGTCCGTGTCATCCCTGCAATTCTTTTTCTGCCAACATAGCAAGCTGGAACAACCTATTGATATTATTATAATCTTTGTAATCAATAATGTCCTGAATTTCATGTCGTAAACCCCCATAAAAATGAGCCATCTTTTCCTCCTGAGCCTCTACTACTCCACAACGCAACATGCCTATTTGCAGCTCTTGGTAGTATTCCTCTACAGATTTATTCCCTTGAGTCAAGTGTTGTAATTTCTTAAGTAAATCACGTTTATAAGAAGGAAGAACAAATCTATTCCGCATAGCTCGCTTCAAGCTATCCCAAGTATCTGGCTCTACCCCAAGGTTCACTATTTTGTTCCACCAAATGATAGCAAAATCTTTAAACTCACTGGTGGCTTGCCTAACTCTATGAATTTTAGGAACCAGATGGGAATTAATTTTTGTTCAACAGTCATCTCCCAATCTAAGTAAGCGTTTGCATCATATGCACTAGAAAAGGATGGGATGGAAAATTTTACCTTAGCTAACGGATCGCCATTCCCACGAAAATAGTTACCTTCCATGCCGTGTCGATTGTGATGCACTCGTTGCTGTTGGCGAATATCATGGGCAGCACAGCGCATGGTAGTCGCGTTGCGGAGCTCAGTTTTACAGCAACCTCCGTGTCGGCATCTTCAACTTCAACTTCATGGGAGGCAGCTTGCTCCTTTTCTTCTTCATCTCCATGAGGTGGACGCTGCTGCTCCATATTGTCCAACCTGGTAGCAAGGTCGGAGATGCACCGGTCCATCCTCTCAAATGCAATCTGGTTCTCACGGTTGGTTTGAGCCATGTCATCAATGTGCTTATCGAGTTTTGCACTGATGTCGACCAACATCTTGCGGATTTCATCTTCCTCTTCTGCAGCTCGAGCTCTTGTTTGCGGTCCTGCCATGGTTAGTAGTAGAAAACAGAAGACAACACAGGAGTATTATCCCTATGACTACTAGGTGGGGACAAGTGGGACTCTCACAAAGCGTCTTACCACGCTCTTACAAGTGTTCTTACCAAGGCAGTAGGGGTGCAACCGGTGGCTGGTTCGTGATACTGTGACGAGCGTGAGGAGGCGATTGCAAGGTAAATCTGCAACTGAGTTGGAAGAAAGTGGAGCTCGGAAGGCTAATATATGCGTAGCAACAATTCAATATCAGTAATGCAAAGTTGAAAATTAGTCCAAAGTAATAGTCAAAGTGCTGGAACTAGCCTAGACTCAGATCTAGCTCAAGCAAACAACTAGAATCACAAAGGACTAGAACCCAAGATGCGCCACTGAAAATTTTCTTCTTTGGTACGCATATTTTTCTTCTATGATTTTTTCCTTTTTTTTTAATAAACAATGCGGCTTTTTTTTTGCACTTGCCTCTTTCTTTTGCAACTGTACAACAAAATAGAAACGTTGTTTGGAAACTTCACACTCAAAAGCTCCGAATCTGAAGATCTACCCAACAAAAAAGTTGTAGAGAATCTTTTTATCTTTCCAAAAAGTATAAGAATGTCAAAAACGGAGTTGGGAATCAAAAGATATGGCAATTTTAGCGAAGCTGTCTCAGATTGAGCAATTTGAATCCGAATTGGACTAGAGTTTGAAGATTACATAACTAACTTTGCCCAAATTTTAGCATAATAAAAACAGCCGAATTTGAAGATTACCCTAACTAACTTTTTTTGGGATTTCTCACAACGATTCCAGAAAGTATAAGTTTTTCCCAATCCGAGCTTGGATGAAAGAATTATAATGAAAATACCGAAACTGACGTATTAGATTCAAACTCTACACCGTTGACATTAATGGCCCAATATCTCATAGATGGAAGCTGAATCTGACTTTGACCTCAATAGAAAAGTTGTAGAGCACGATCTGATGTTTTCATAAAGTACAAGAATGTGAAAATCTGAGTTTGTATGAGGAAGATATGATGAAAACAACAAACTGGACATTGGCAGATTCGAATTGGACGCGACGACGAGGAGATCGACGTGCACTTCGACTCCGCGACGAGATGCAAGACTAAAACTAGACCAAGACTAAAACTAAAAACCAGCACTCGACAAAGATGGACAAAAATTCAAAGATGCAAACTAACAAGAACGATGCAAGGCTAATGGCTAGGGTTTGGACACGGTAAACAATTTTTTTTTGTAGGGCAAATTTTCTGGACTCTAGGACGAAGAACATAATCAATCTAAACAAAGAGGGGATACAGTGTTACCTATCGGGAAACCTTCGCTCTGATACCAACTGATGTGAACGGTGTCCCGATCTTCCGATAGGTAGAGGTAAATCAATTGATGGAGAACACGACGTTGACGATCCGTCTTCCAATCAAAACTGATTCGAACCCCAGCAATCGCTACACCACTGCTCCGTTGGTTATCAATCACGCCAAGACAAGGTTGATCTCACCACAAAGGCTTGTTCCTGCTACAAATCAAGAACACAAGGAAGAATGAAGAAGAAGCAATGAATTGCAAATTGTATTAAGCTCACGAGTTGGGATTTCACAAACCGAGTTCGGCGAAACTGCAATGGCAGAATAATCTAAGAAAAATCCAAATCTAAACAGTGACGGCTACTGAATATATGAAGAGGTGGCGTGGCTAGGGTTCCTCACGACCTACTAGGGAATACATGGGCCGAAGGCCCGAAACACGGTGTCGCAGCACCGACTTGGCCCAATCAGAATTTGGTCGAAATTTGTTTTATTAATTTCCGATGATCCAAAAGGAATTTGGATGTGGAACCAGATCCATTGGAAAGATATCGTTGTGGGCTTCTCCGTGGACTATAAGAACGTCCCAATCGGACTTCGTATGAGGGAGTTATGGTCGTTTGAAGGCAGACGACTCCTGGATGGCCGAACTGGACTCCAACTCGACTTGGGCTCCTTGCTGGTCCTCACGTCCTTGCTGGTCCTCTCCATGGTTTCTAAGTACAATATTATCATCATTAGGTAGTAAACCATTCTCAAAACCATATATATATATAACTTGGGAATGAGTTCACCTGGCAAAGCAACAATCGGGCTCGGTCATGCGTTATTGGTCCATGTGTAACAAGCGGAGGATTATGGTTGGTGCGTGTATTCGAAGAAGTGATGTCCTCATCAGGATGGGTCACCGGGGGGCCCTTGTCCCCAGGCAAACGGCGGTGCCCGGGACGGGGTCACCGGGGGCCCGTGTTGCCAGACAAATGGCGGCACCCAGGACGGGTCACCGGGGGTGCCTGTCACCAGGCCAGCGGCGGCACCCGGGATGAGTCACCGGGGCACTTCTCACCGGGCCAGTGGTGGCGTCCGGGACATGGTCCCGGGGGCGCTATCACTGGGAATGATCGGGTAGAGATTTCCCCCTACATTTTATTTAATTCTTCTTATTATTTCTACATTATTTTTGCTTTTTGCGAGTATGTAACACCCCTGTTTTTGCTAATCCCTAAAATAGCCAAAATCCACATCTGGACCCCAAACCCTAATCTGCTTCAGCCATTCCCTTCTAAATGTTGTTCAGAACATTTTTCCCTTCGGGACCATCTCCAAAATCTCACCCTAAAGCTGAGTTTCAAGCCTTACTATTTTTAAAACCCTAATTACCCTAATTACCCTAAACTGTTTTCCCCAATTTTGTCGAAACCCTTCAGATCTTGCCCGATCTTACCAAACTTTGGTCAGATAAGTTCTAATAATCTTTTGCGACTTAGCTGCGAAATCAGATTTCAGATCGGACCCTCAGATCTCCAAATTTGCAAGCAGGCCCAAGTCCTATTCAAATTATCCTCACAGAACAGCCCCTGGAACAAGTTTTAGAAATTTCAAATCGGCCCAAACATTCTTTTCAGGCCCTTTCGACCAGCCCTGGTCGTTGCCACGACCAGTGCACGAGCCCGTTGCAGCGCCGTGGATTTCTCGCCGTGCTTGCTCGCCGCCGGCCACCGTTTCTGTCACCTGTGCCCGTGAGTTGCTGTGCCACCCCGTGCGCACGTGCCAGCAGTGCATCGCCTCGCCCAGCGGATAAACGGCCGCGCTCCCGAGCCTCGTTTTCGCGCGCGCTCCCGTTGCCGTGGCAATTGCATGTGTGTACGTGTCGTTGCCGGAGCTACGCTGTCGCCTCCACATCTGCGCCGTCCCGGACGAAGTCCCAAGGCAACTGGCAAAGCTGCAGCACCGCCTGAAGCGCGATCACGTCGCCGTCGCCGTCGTTGCGCCTGCGCCCGACAAACTTCTCCCCGGCGCAAGCAACCGTTGTCGCGTTCACCCTCGCAAGCTCCGTCCCCGTGCCTATTTAAACCCCCTCAACACTGTGAAGAAGCACAAGCTCAGGACTTAGCCAAATTCCCAGTTAATTTCTCACCGCCGTCGAGTTTGCTTTCTTCTCCGGCGAGCAACCTCTGGAGCTCACGGTGCCAGCCTAATCTACTGCACCATTCTTCAAACCAAAGCCACCAGTGAGTTCCCCTCTTCCACCTGTTCGTGTCATAGCACCCAATTGCACCCCGGCGAACCCTAACGCCGGTGATCACCGGAAAAGCTCAAAACCCCTGTTCCTGTAATGCTACCTGATTTAAACCAAATTAGCCGTAGTACCAGTAGAAGAAATTGATCAGCATACTCTTTGTAGCAAGCCTACCAATCTGGTTTTCAAAATCGAGCTAAGATCATAGCTCTCCCCAAATCGCGCGCCACCAGTGAACTGGCTCTCGTCGCCAGGCCACGCCGGCGATCCTCCGGCCAAATTAACCTCCCCAGTAGCTTTGTTGTACCCTAGAGATCATTCCCAAGCTTGGAATTGAGCTCATTCGCCCTGAATCGAAAACCCCCTTTGTCCAGTGTCGTCTTCTCCAGCGCCGGTCACCGGAATTTGTTCCCGGCCGATCTAGCACCTGAAACCTTGTCCCTTAGATAGATTCCAGTACCCTGAGCAATATTGTCCACTAGCTCGACACCTGGATCTGCCTAGATTGTGAGTTATGCCTATGCCAAGATCACTGTCCAGTAACTCAGTTCATGTCCAGGCCACCGTGGTTCATCACCGGATTTGGCCACCCTCCGGCCACTTTCAGCCCTTGTGCCTGTTGAGTATATTGTTCCTGTTAGTAATGCCTACCTCCCAGACAAAGTGGTGCATCATTTGGAGCCCTAGATCAAAAGTTAAGCCATGCCCTAGTTTCTGGCCATGTCCAGCACCATGTCAGTGCATGTCAACCACTGGCATTAGCCCTGTTTGACCCCTTCTGGTTGAGCAATTGAAATGCCACCTTGTCCCCTAGATTCCTGGAGTTGTGTTCTACAACTTTCTCTACTATCACTTCTCCAGAAAACCATCCTAAGACTAGTTTCCAGTTATGTCAAAGCCATGAACTGAATGTCGACCCTTCGACGTTCAATCCTTTTTAGCCGTTTCTTCGACCAGAGCCCTTGCGACCTTACCCTAACCTTTTCCCCTGCATACATGACTTATTTACTTAATACTTCCTATAGAAACTATTTTCAGTATGCTTATGTGGTATGTGTTTGTGTGTTGCCTGATTGCCGCAGAGTCAGAAGCTGAAGGAGCGGAAGAAGTCTTTGAAGATCCGTCTGAGTTTTTAGACCCCACATTGCAAGGCAAGCCTCATTCCTTTGATCATGTCTCACCCAATATTTTCATATGAAGTATATTCACTGTTTCTTACTATGCATGTTTAGTTGAAATACAAGTTATGTTTGAATGACATGAGTAGATATTCCCTAATGAATCATGAAACCCCTCTTGTTATTGAACCTTCATATATGCTTTTGTCACCCTAGGACTCATATATTGAATATTCACATTAAACTTGAAATGGTCGAATACATGAGAAGTTATAATGAAAACCGTTTTGACAAGAAAACAGATAAAAGGGATCAGTAGTGAGGATTGGATTGTATGGAGAGGGTGCGGTGCGCACCAGGGAATGTGAATGTTCCTCACTATTGATTCATAAGGACAAGAACCTTGTGCTGTGTCTCTATACGAATTGTAAACGTACCAACCACTTGCCTGGTATGGGACAGGCACAACTTAGTAACTTTTTGGTATTAGCAGTTCCCTGCATGGTTTGACGATCTGGTTTCTCGCGTGGAAACTGGAAGGCCAAGGTTCGGCCACGAGTGATGTGAGTCAGAAAAATGATGAGAGCAAAAGGCGTAAATGAAGGAAGGCGCCCTAGACCTGATTAAGCCGTGAGCGGCTGTAATCTTAAATGGTCGTATGTCTCGTGTGGACATAGACCAAGGCTATGTGTCCTGAGGGAACATAGACCAGAGAGGCTAGGAAGTAAGGCAGTGGGGAAGACCCACAACGGTACTTGAGACTTAATTGTCTATTTACCGGGCAGGGATACTGTTAATACTGAACTGTAAAAGCGTTGTGTGATCTCGGCCTTGTCACATGTGTATAAGTCACATGGAGCTGATCCGACTTGAAAGCCGAGTGAACCAGTGGATTTAAAAAGGGGTACACCTTTGCAAAGTGTAAAAGAAGTATCAGATACTCTGTACTCCCAGGTTCAGGAGTCTTTTCGTAGTGGATGTTATCCATGGGTTATAGCACAAGTAATGTTTTGGAATGTTTTCATAATGCGGCTAACAAAGTAGTGACTCATGGGAGATCACTACATCTAATGTTTTTATTGAAAACATGTAACATGTTTAAAGTGCTATTTTCATGACAAAGTACTGTTTACTGAACAAATAACTTGGAAATCTATATATCTCTATCTATATGAAACTAAAACCCCTGAATCATATGTTTCACCCTCATATAAGTACAATTACTATAATCCTCGGAATGAGTATTGCTGAGCACCAAGTGCTCACCCTTGCAATTTGCATCCAACTGTAGAAGAGGGATTCGAGGATCCCGATTCCTTTAGTTATGAGTTCCCGGCAGAAGATGGAAGTGCCCCGGACGAGCCCACGTTCTAGAAGGATTGCGTACCAAGTCAAGTCAGATGTGGGAGGAGCCACTTCAACCTCGCTGCGGATGGAAGTCAAGCTTTTTGTCGTTGCTTTGTGTTTCATGTTGTGTGTTCGGTACTTGGATACCGATTCTGGTTATGATAAACTTGTTATTTTCTTAGCAACTTTACTTAGCGCCATTTTCGGTGCTTTGGGTATGTAATATTGGCCAAGCTGGCCTGCTACCTGTTTAATGTTATTATTATGATTGTCTGGTTTGGAGCTCATGTGTCATCCTGCTGTGTGTAACCTACCTGGGCGGTTACCAAGGTGATCCTCAAATGGGGGTCTCACAGCGAATGGTATCAGAGCATGAAGCTTGACTGTAGGTCGTGACCCTTACTAGAATGGGCGTCCCTAAAGTAGAGAATCGCTAGATTATTTGGTAAAAATCTAATTGTGAAAAACCTAATTTGTTTAAGAAAAGCATAATGAGTATTATTTGAAAATTTTCAAAACCGTTTTCCTACTTTTAAGTGTTCCGTGTCTCATCATCGCAGATGGCCCCTGGTAAGAAGCTGATTCACGGAGACGAGTTGGGATCATGGGCATTGATGCTTTGGATGATGTTGCAATTTCTGGGAGCAAGAGACAACCAGCGACCCGTATACTACGTCCGTCGAGAAGAAGTTGATGGTAGACCTTTTGGTTTCCGTGCCTCGGTGATTGTGTACGAGATCCCAGAGATCGGGAGAGGATCAACAAGAAAGGAAGCTCGTAGAGAAGAAGAAGAAGATGCTATCCAAGACGCTGCTCGTCGTGCCATAGGTACCATCCGCCAGCTGTACGATGACTTTCTTATAGGTTCTCCTTTCTGTTTTGTACCCTACCAAGTTCCCGGATCGGATCGTCGAACTGTTCATCCCTCCAACAACCAGAGAGACGCCATCCTGACCAAAACCAGAGATGTAGTCCAAGTCTTGGAGTCAAGCTACACTCGGTTGCTGCGTGAGCATGAGAATGCTCGGGATGACCGTCACTATCTCGAAGGAGCGCTTGCAAAGGTTCGCTCAGAACTCCAAGAGAAGGAGAAACAGATTCAGGAGTTGGCTGAACCTAGCAGAGCTCGAGAAGTCGAAGACGAAGGATCGGTGAACAAGAGGAACCGCTTGAAGATAAGACTCACAGCCCGCAAGAGTGTGGGAAGACCTAGGGATTACCTGGGTTATTTCACGCCTGCTTCGCGTGGCATTGTGATCAACACCCCTGCACCAGAGTATCCTACTCTCGCGAAAGGGAAGGAAGTTCCTGAAGGCAAAGGAAAAGAGATTGCTACCTGCAACACCAACGATTCATCTGAGGAAGAGGAGGACAATGACATGCAATGGGACCCTATGGATGCCGACGAAGATCAAGAGGAGGAAGACCCTGAAGAGGTGGAACCTTGCAGTTCTTCCAAGACCGACAGGAGATCGTAGTTTTCTCTTCAGCTTGACCCTTCTTCTCTAGCCCTTGTAACCGTTAGTCTTTAGCTCTTGTTGTAGTAGCTGCTTTGTTTGTATTGTTTGTTGGTAACTCCAAAGCTGTAAAGGTGAAAACCTTGTATCTTTAGAAAATCTTTGAAAATGGCAATTGCATGTTCCAATCCAATCTCTTGGATTGATCTTTTCTTTCAGCTTGCGTTCAATCTGTGCTCTCTTGAATTAGTAGTCTTGTCTCAATTATCTTGGCAGAACAGAATGGTGAACACCAGAGGTAGAATCCAAGGTTCAGAAGAAGTCCCAAGAAACACATCAACAAGAAGGACTAGAGATGACTCAGATCAGCCAAATTCTTCAGCCTCAGTACCGCAAGGAGGAAATTTGACGGAAATATTAATATGGATGGAGCAAAACAGACAGAGATCTGCAGAGGTACAGAGTCAAATTCTGGAACAGTTGATGCAAAACTCCGCAACACGACGCGAGGAAGGTTCGAACATTGGAACAAGACTGACAGACTTCCAGAAGACACGTCCTCCAACTTTCTCCTGCACTGAAGACCCAATTGTGGCAGACGATTGGTTAAGAGAAATTGAAAGGAAATTGGATACTGTCAGGTGTAATGATGAAGAAAAGCTGCTATATGGACCCCATCAGCTCACAGGATCGGCTGCAGCATGGTGGGAGAATTACAAGACGGTACACCCTAATCAGAATTCAATTACCTGGGATGAATTCAAGGAACAGTTCCGTAGATACCATGTCCCCAAAGGAGCTATCCAAGCCAAACGCAGAGAATTCTTGAATCTAAGGCAAGGAGGAAGAACGGTGAAGCAGTATTTGCATGAGTTCATCAAATTGGCCAGATATGCACCAGAAGACATCATGACAGAAGAGCGGAAGATCGACAGATTCTGCGAAGGCCTACAAAACTCATATCAGTATCACCTGTCAACACACGAGTTCACGGACTTCCAAGTCCTTGTGAATCGAGTGCTTAAAATGGAGGAGAAAAGAGGCATGGTAGAAGAAGACCGCAAGAGGAAAAGTATAACTTACCCTTTTCAAGGAAATTCTAGCCGAGGAAGACCAGCGCCATATGCCAGAGCCGCTTTCAGACCACCCGCACCACCAAGACCCCAGAGGACTTCATCACCAACAACTCTAACATGTCCCGGATGCAAAGGGAGTCACCTCTATAGAGACTGTACACTGAAGAATGCAGAATGCTTCCATTGTGGCAGAAGAGGACATCACAAAGAGACTTGTCCATTTCGGCATTTACCTCCCAACGTTGCCAAAGCTCAGGCAGCCAAATCCCCTGCACCTGCACGAACTATTGCCAGAGGAGCACTACAAGCTAGAGGAGGAAGATTCCAAACCAACAGAGGAAGAGGAACACCAACCACCGGAGGAAGACTCAACTTCGTGACTGCTACAGAAGCAGGAGAGGCAACTGACGTCGTGATCGGTAGACTCTTGATCTCCTCTCAGATTTCAGTTGTTCTATTTGATCCCGGTGCAACTCATTCATTCATGTCAAAAGATTGCTTGTTGAGTAATAACTTGCCTATGGTTGCTTTAGAGCATCCTATCATCATTCAGTCACCTGGTGCTAGGATGATTGTTAATTCTATCTGTAGAAACGTTGCCTTCTGTATCGGCAATCTAGAATTCCTGGCAGACATGCTAGTTCTAAACCTTCAAGGATTGGATGTCATTCTCGGAATGGATTGGCTGGCCAAGCATAAGGGATTGATGGATTGTGAGAAGAAAACAATCACCCTGACAAATGCCAGTGGAAAGCAAATTACATTCCATGCAGATAGAACTCCAATCTGCGACCACCTGCAGAGATTGAACTGCATCGAAGAAGTGAAGCTCGAAGAGGTACCGATTGTCAATGAGTACCCGGAAGTCTTTCCAGAAGAACTTCCCGGATTGCCACCAAATAGAGATATAGAGTTCACTATTGAACTGAAACCCGGATCTGCGCCGTATGCTAGAAAGTTATTTCGGATGACAGGCCATGAGCAAGAGGAATTGAAGAAGCAGATAGCTGAATTGGAAGAAAAAGGATTCATCAGATCCAGCTCATCACCATGGGGAGCCCCAGTGCTCTTTGTTAAGAAGAAAGATGGTAGTATGCGACTTTGCATAGACTACCGCAAGCTAAACGACATGACCATCAAGAACAAATACCCCTTACCAAGGATAGATGACCTTTTTGACCAGCTCAGAGAAGCAAAAGTGTTCTCAAGAATAGACCTGAGATCGGGATACCACCAGTTAAGGATCCGAGAGCAGGACATTCCTAAAACTGCTTTCGTGACCAGATATGGGTTGCATGAGTTCACAGTGATGCCCTTTGGATTAACTAATGCACCCGCGGTATTCATGAATCTAATGAATAAGATCCTCATGGAATTCCTGGATAAGTACATCATTGTATTTGTGGATGATATCCTTGTCTACTCTAAGACAGAGGAGGAACACATACATCACCTGAGGATAGTGCTACAGAAACTGGCAGACCACCAGCTATATGCCAAGTTTAGCAAATGTACTTTTTGGTTGAAGAAGATTTCTTTCTTGGGACATATCATCTCAGGCGAAGGAATATTTATGGACCCGTTGAAGATTCAAGCTGTTACCGATTGGAAACAACCTGAAACCGCAACAGAAGTTAGGAGTTTCTTGGGATTAGCGGGATATTATCGAAGATTCGTAGAAGGATTCTTGAAGATCACCAAACCGCTGACCCAGCTACTGAAGAAGAATGCCCCTTTTAATTGGACCGAGGAGTGCGAAAGAAGTTTTGAGGAATTGAAGAAAAGACTGACAACTGCACCAATCCTGATACTGCCGGACGTCAAGAAGGATTTTCAAGTCTTCTGTGACGCCTCCAAACAAGGATTAGGATGTGTATTGATGCAAGAAAGGAAAGTGATAGCTTATGCTTCTAGACAGCTACGACCTCATGAGGAGAATTATCCAACACATGATTTGGAGCTAGCTGCTGTCGTACATGCACTAAAGATATGGAGACACTACCTACTAGGAAGTAAGTGCGAAATTTATACGGATCATAAGAGCCTGAAGTATATCTTCACGCAACAGGAGTTGAATATGAGGCAGAGAAGATGGTTAGAACTGATCAAAGATTATGATCTAGAGATCCACTATCACCCAGGAAAAGCCAATGTAGTGGCTGATGCTTTGAGCAGGAAGTCTCGTTGCAACCAGATAACACAGCTAGAAGTGCCGACACAACTGATCAAGGATTTCGAAAAGTTGCAACTGGAATTAGTGGACCAAGGAACCATCGCTACACTAAAGATGGAATGTGAGTTGAAGGATAAGATCAGACAAGCTCAAGCAATGGACCCAGACCTTCAAGAGATGAAGGAGGACATGAAGAGCAAAGATACAACCAACCTTCGAGAAGATGAACAGGGAATTCTATGGTACGATGACCGTATCTGCATTCCAAATGACAATGAGATCAAAAGCCTAATCATGCAAGAGGCTCATCAAACCCCATATTCCATACACCCAGGTAGCACCAAAATGTACAAGGACTTGAAGAAAAATTTTTGGTGGAAAGGAATGAAGAGAGAGATTGCCAAGTTTGTCGCAACTTGTGACACATGCCAAAGAGTGAAGGCAGAACATCAAAAGCCTGCAGGACCGCTACAACCTCTACAAATCCCAGAGTGGAAGTGGGATGAAATCGGAATGGATTTTATTGTGGGACTACCAAGGACGAGAAAAGGATTCGATTCTATATGGGTCATAGTAGATAGATTAACAAAAGTAGCACATTTTCTCCCAGTGAAGACCCTATATACAGCTAAGGATTTAGCAGAGCTGTATCTCAACAGAATAGTTGTCCTACACGGAGTGCCGAAGGCTATCGTTTCCGATAGAGGAGCCCAGTTCGTTTCAAGATTTTGGCAAGAGTTGCAGAAAGCCCTGGGCACAAAGTTAAAGTTCAGTACCGCTTACCACCCTCAAACTGGAGGTCAGACCGAAAGGGTAAACCAAATTTTGGAAGATATGTTGAGGGCTTGTGTTTTGGACTATGGAGACTCTTGGGAGTTATTTCTACCGTATGCAGAATTCACATACAACAATAGTTTCCAAGCAAGCCTGCAAATGGCACCATATGAAGCTCTATATGGAAGAAGATGCCGCACGCCTCTGTATTGGACAGAAATTGGTCAAAAACAACATCTAGGACCCCAGTTAGTAGAAGAAGCCACAGCCCATGTCAGGATCATACAAGAAAAACTGAAAACAGCCCAATCTAGACAGAAAAGCTATGCAGACAACCGTAGAAGAGAGCTATCTTTTGAAGAGGGCGATTATGTGTATCTCAAGGTTATGCCATACAAAGGAGTTCGAAGATTCCAGATGAAGGGAAAGTTAAAACCTAGATATGTGGGACCATATCGAATTCTGGAAAAGCGAGGTGAAATGGCATACAAATTGGAATTGCCACCAGAACTGAGCGGAATTCATGACGTATTTCATGTATCTCAGCTGAAGAAATGCTTGAGAAAACCAACAGAATAGATATCTCCTACAGAGAATGAGATTCAACCAGACTTATCTTGTCAAGAGTACCCTGTTAGAATTTTGGAAACCAGAGAGAAAGTGCTGAAGTCAAGAACCCTCCGATTCTGCACAGTCCAGTGGAACAATCACTCAGAGGAGGAGTCAACTTGGGAAAAAGAAGAAGATCTCCGACGAGAATTTCCCTTCCTATTCTCCGACCTGCCCTAATCTCGAGGACGAGATTGTTTCTAAGGTGGGTAGATTTGTAACACCCCTGTTTTTGCTAAACCCTAAAATAGCCAAAATCCACATCTGGACCCCAAACCCTAATCTGCTTCAGCCATTCCCTTCTAAATGTTGTTCAGAACATTTTTCCCTTCGGGACCATCTCCAAAATCTCACCCTAAAGCTGAGTTTCAAGCCTTACTATTTTTAAAACCCTAATTACCCTAATTACCCTAAACTGTTTTCCCCAATTTTGTCGAAACCCTTCAGATCTTGCCCGATTTTACCAAACTTTGGTCAGATAAGTTCTAATAATCTTTTGCGACTTAGCTGCGAAATCAGATTTCAGATCGGACCCTCAGATCTCCAAATTTGCAAGCAGGCCCAAGTCCTATTCAAATTATCCTCACAGAACAGCCCCTGGAACAAGTTTTAGAAATTTCAAATCGGCCCAAACATTCTTTTCAGGCCCTTTCGACCAGCCCTGGTCGTTGCCACGACCAGTGCACGAGCCCGTTGCAGCGCCGTGGATTTCTCGCCGTGCTTGCTCGCCGCCGGCCACCGTTTCTGTCACCTGTGCCCGTGAGTTGCTGTGCCACCCCGTGCGCACGTGCCAGCAGTGCATCGCCTCGCCCAGCGGATAAACGGCCGCGCTCCCGAGCCTCGTTTTCGCGCGCGCTCCCGTTGCCGTGGCAATTGCATGTGTGTACGTGTCGTTGCCGGAGCTACGCTGTCGCCTCCACATCTGCGCCGTCCCGGACGAAGTCCCAAGGCAACTGGCAAAGCTGCAGCACCGCCTGAAGCGCGATCACGTCGCCGTCGCCGTCGTTGCGCCTGCGCCCGACAAACTTCTCCCCGGCGCAAGCAACCGTTGTCGCGTTCACCCTCGCAAGCTCCGTCCCCGTGCCTATTTAAACCCCCTCAACACTGTGAAGAAGCACAAGCTCAGGACTTAGCCAAATTCCCAGTTAATTTCTCACCGCCGTCGAGTTTGCTTTCTTCTCCGGCGAGCAACCTCTGGAGCTCACGGTGCCAGCCTAATCTACTGCACCATTCTTCAAACCAAAGCCACCAGTGAGTTCCCCTCTTCCACCTGTTCGTGTCATAGCACCCAATTGCACCCCGGCGAACCCTAACGCCGGTGATCACCGGAAAAGCTCAAAACCCCTGTTCCTGTAATGCTACCTGATTTAAACCAAATTAGCCGTAGTACCAGTAGAAGAAATTGATCAGCATACTCTTTGTAGCAAGCCTACCAATCTGGTTTTCAAAATCGAGCTAAGATCATAGCTCTCCCCAAATCGCGCGCCACCAGTGAACTGGCTCTCGTCGCCAGGCCACGCCGGCGATCCTCCGGCCAAATTAACCTCCCCAGTAGCTTTGTTGTACCCTAGAGATCATTCCCAAGCTTGGAATTGAGCTCATTCGCCCTGAATCGAAAACCCCCTTTGTCCAGTGTCGTCTTCTCCAGCGCCGGTCGCCGGAATTTGTTCCCGGCCGATCTAGCACCTGAAACCTTGTCCCTTAGATAGATTCCAGTACCCTGAGCAATATTGTCCACTAGCTTGACACCTGGATCTGCCTAGATTGTGAGTTATGCCTATGCCAAGATCACTGTCCAGTAACTCAGTTCATGTCCAGGCCACCGTGGTTCATCACCGGATTTGGCCACCCTCCGGCCACTTTCAGCCCTTGTGCCTGTTGAGTATATTGTTCCTGTTAGTAATGCCTACCTCCCAGACAAAGTGGTGCATCATTTGGAGCCCTAGATCAAAAGTTAAGCCATGCCCTAGTTTCTGGCCATGTCCAGCACCATGTCAGTGCATGTCAACCACTGGCATTAGCCCTGTTTGACCCCTTCTGGTTGAGCAATTGAAATGCCACCTTGTCCCCTAGATTCCTGGAGTTGTGTTCTACAACTTTCTCTACTATCACTTCTCCAGAAAACCATCCTAAGACTAGTTTCCAGTTATGTCAAAGCCATGAACTGAATGTCGACCCTTCGACGTTCAATCCTTTTTAGCCGTTTCTTCGACCAGAGCCCTTGCGACCTTACCCTAACCTTTTCCCCTACATACATGACTTATTTACTTAATACTTCCTATAGAAACTATTTTCAGTATGCTTATGTGGTATGTGTTTGTGTGTTGCCTGATTGCCGCAGAGTCAGAAGCTGAAGGAGCGGAAGAAGTCTTTGAAGATCCGTCTGAGTTTTTAGACCCCACATTGCAAGGCAAGCCTCATTCCTTTGATCATGTCTCACCCAATATTTTCATATGAAGTATATTCACTGTTTCTTACTATGCATGTTTAGTTGAAATACAAGTTATGTTTGAATGACATGAGTAGATATTCCCTAATGAATCATGAAACCCCTCTTGTTATTGAACCTTCATATATATGCTTTTGTCACCCTAGGACTCATATATTGAATATTCACATTAAACTTGAAATGGTCGAATACATGAGAAGTTATAATGAAAACCGTTTTGACAAGAAAACAGATAAAAGGGATCAGTAGTGAGGATTGGATTGTATGGAGAGGGTGCGGTGCGCACCAGGGAATGTGAATGTTCCTCACTATTGATTCATAAGGACAAGAACCTTGTGCTGTGTCTCTATACGAATTGTAAACGTACCAACCACTTGCCTGGTATGGGACAGGCACAACTTAGTAACTTTTTGGTATTAGCAGTTCCCTGCATGGTTTGACGATCTGGTTTCTCGCGTGGAAACTGGAAGGCCAAGGTTCGGCCACGAGTGATGTGAGTCAGAAAAATGATGAGAGAAAAAGGCGTAAATGAAGGAAGGCGCCCTAGACCTGATTAAGCCGTGAGCGGCTGTAATCTTAAATGGTCGTATGTCTCGCGTGGACATAGACCAAGGCTATGTGTCCTGAGGGAACATAGACCAGAGAGGCTAGGAAGTAAGGCAGTGGGGAAGACCCACAACGGTACTTGAGACTTAATTGTCTATTTACCGGGCAGGGATACTGTTAATACTGAACTGTAAAAGCGTTGTGTGATCTCGGCCTTGTCACATGTGTATAAGTCACATGGAGCTGATCCGACTTGAAAGCCGAGTGAACTAGTGGATTTAAAAAGGGGTACACCTTTGCAAAGTGTAAAAGAAGTATCAGATACTCTGTACTCCCAGGTTCAGGAGTCTTTTCGTAGTGGATGTTATCCATGGGTTATAGCACAAGTAATGTTTTGGAATGTTTTCATAATGCGGCTAACAAAGTAGTGACTCATGGGAGACCACTACATCTAATGTTTTTATTGAAAACATGTAACATGTTTAAAGTGCTA
Organism: Pharus latifolius; assembly: GCA_019359835.1. NCBI lineage: Eukaryota > Viridiplantae > Streptophyta > Magnoliopsida > Poales > Poaceae > Pharus > Pharus latifolius. The sequence goes on from CM033325.1 coordinate 40,707,623, forward strand.
TTTTCATGACAAAGTACTGTTTACTGAACAAATAACTTGGAAATCTATATATCTCTACCTATATGAAACTAAAACCCCTGAATCATATGTTTCACCCTCATATAAGTACAATTACTATAATCCTCGGAATGAGTATTGCTGAGCACCAAGTGCTCACCCTTGCAATTTGCATCCAACTGTAGAAGAGGGATTCGAGGATCCCGATTCTTTCAGTTATGAGTTCCCGGCAGAAGATGGAAGTGCCCCGGACGAGCCCACGTTCTAGAAGGATTGCGTACCAAGTCAAGTCAGATGTGGGAGGAGCCACTTCAACCTCGCTGCGGATGGAAGTCAAGCTTTTTGTCGTTGCTTTGTGTTTCATGTTGTGTGTTCGGTACTTGGATACCGATTCTGGTTATGATAAACTTGTTATTTTCTTAGCAACTCTACTTAGCGCCATTTTCGGTGCTTTGGGTATGTAATATTGGCCAAGCTGGCCTGCTACCTGTTTAATGTTATTATTATGATTGTCTGGTTTGGAGCTCATGTGTCATCCTGCTGTGTGTAACCTACCTGGGCGGTTACCAAGGTGATCCTCAAATGGGGGTCTCACAGAGTACATCCCTTCTAGGGTTTGAGATGACCTAATCCAGAAGGCGCGATTCTTCTGTAGTCTTGATATCAAGTTTTAGAGTTATTTCCTGATGTTTTCTTTCTCTAAACCCTACATTCTTGTTTTGGCAACAGACGTAATAATTGAGCCTTAGCAATAATTTTGGGGAGTTCTTGAGTCCTTAGCGCTTTGACGCGGAACCCTGAACAGGAGAGAGGCTCTCACCAAATGTAATAGTGGAAGTGATCCTCTGATCGTTGTAGAAGTGGCCATATTGGCAACTTAATCTGTCTTGGAAAATGATTGAAATTAAATTACAATCTTGGACCTTGGATAGAATTACGTCGGATGGTTATGGAACTCCCAAAACCCTAGATTTTCATTCCTGCTTACAAACTCTAGATTTCATATTTGCTCTTTACTACTTTTAAACCCTAGATTGATAGCTTTAGTAGTAGAATTAGTTGTAGAAACACAAACCCCCAACTCATTTAGAATTAATCAGTGATCAGTTAAGCTAGAAAGTCAAATACGCTTGTTTCACGTGGAATTCGACCCTCAAGTGCTGAACGTTCAACCGTTCACTTGTGGTTATTACAAATCACACCCCTTTGGGTGGGATCAGTGTGCAGTACCATGTCATCATCTGCCATATAGTTGCCGTCGTGCACATGCGCATCATTACCAATGCACATGTTTCTGAGGCCAAAGATTAGCCTCTCCAACCTGTCCATCTTACCATCGAAAGCACCCAAACGGTTCTCCAAGGCAAACTTGTTGGCTAGCCATGTCGAAGCATCAATGGAGAGCGCCTTCAATTTTGGATTGGTTTCCAAGCTTGACATGTTAGCAAAACAAAAGAAACCTGAATCTGGAATTTTTTGTGTGGAATCACTCAAAAACTTCACCTCTTACTTACCAATGTTCTGATGTCTTCCTAGATGGATTGCGGTTGTGCAACTTGTGGTGGCAATCAGAACATGAAAAAGTGATTGTAAAGGAGACATAATCTAAAACTTAGGTCAATTTGTGGAGCTCGGATAGGTAAGAAAGGGGAAAACAATCTGAAAATTAGTAATTATAAAATCGAATAATTATCCAATGGAAATCAAGTCCAAGTTGCTGATCACAAAAGATTGGGCATGTAGATTGAAATTGGCAACTAGGACAAGGAGCCAAAAGAGTGTAAACGGTTTTGCAAAACTAAGTCGTAGCTCTCTTTCCTCTATTTCTTTTTTTTAGGGTGCTGAAATTTCTTGGTTTGGCTTGCAAATTTCACACCTTTTTTTCTTTTCTTGTTTTTCTAACTATAAGGGATGTCACAACTGAATTTGAACTCATGAATTAACTAGAGGGGGTGTAGAAAAACAACTGAAAACTCACAACTTGCAGCAAATGGATGGTGCAGCAAAGCAAGAATTATTGTTGCGGCAAGAAGGCTAGAAAAACAAAAACAAAAAGAAAGATGATGGCAAGGAGTTAGACCAAAGAAAATTGACTAACAACTAGCAACTTTAGCTCGAGTCCGACTGATTAAAACTCAGAAACGAAAAACCAAAAAATAAATGCAAATAGAAAGGCTAGGTAAAATTGTTTTTTTGTCTTTTTGGACTCTAGGATAGAAAATAACCTAAACTAATATGAGGATGAATTGTTCCTACCATGTGAACAAAAGCTTTGATACGAGATAATATGCTTGAGCATGCGTGAACATGCAGAAGCACAAGTGTGGCCCGAACTTCATGATGTAAGAACACAATAACATGATAAATGGGTGGTTTGTGACCGAACAAGGAGGTAGCCAACAGTAAGAGAGTTTATGTGAACAACACTCCACCTGCTACTGAGATAATCACCCTTCCACGTGCTGATAAAACCAATCCACTCAACTACGCCGTATAGACGTAGCACATAGATCGGGGGAAACTGAAGTTTCTTTCTCGCAAATCCAATCCAGGAATTCACAAGAACAAAAGAAGTAAATAACTCTTGTTGCAAACTGTCTAATATTCATAAAATTCATGGGTGCTTAACATGGTGCCCGTACAAAGGCTTTTATAGCCTACGGCTTGTTTAGGACATAGCCGAATCCTACTCAAAAATATGTATTAAAGTATTCATAAATATCTCTAATACTAAATATAAAATATCTCTAAATATGTATGATTCAGATTACTATCCATGTTAATAGTAACCATGCTACAGTACTTGGATTACCATTCATGTGAACAATACCATACTATAGTACTCAGATATAGAAAACTCCACATTTTGTTTTGAAAGATCACACATATGATGTATTTGGATTGGCATTGATTGAACTCAAATTGGGAAATACTTGCTATCTCCGTTCAAATTTCCACTTGGATTTGTGCACTTGGGTTTTCACTTTGATTGGTGGTTCAAAGTATGCTTGCATTTAGATGGAACTAAAACCCTTGCAGCTCCATGTTCTCCTAGAACTACCTCACACCTGAGAATGACGAAACAAGCACTCAAAAGTACGGTATTATCTAAAACCATATAATTAATCAAAGCAAGATTAGCGTTCACCTTAGAATATATCGTCTTTTGTAATTGTTTTGCCTTGCTTCTCGTAATATGTCCAAAAGAAATCCCATCCATTTGATCATCAACATGTGATGGATGGTGATTAGAAGTATTAGTGCTAGTGATGTCCTCATCAGGGTTGATGGGACATTTCGGGCGTGAGAAAACCTATGAGTTGCTGGCTGATCATTTTTATTGGTCAAATATTAGGAGAGACGTTGAAAGGTTTGTACAATGGTGTGTCACATGTCACAAAGATAAATCTAAACTGAATCCTCATGGTTTATACACTCCACTACTAGTACCTAGTGCCCCTTGGAAGGATATTAGTGTGGACTTTGTGTTAGGATTGCCTAGAACTAAGCGGGGGAGGGTGTCAGTATTTGTAGTTGTTGATAGATTCTCTAAAATGGTACGCTTTATACCATGTCACAAAAGTGACGATGCGTCACTTGTAGATGACTTGTTTTTAAGGGATATTGTGAGATTGCAAGGAATGCCAAGAACTATCGTTTCCGATCGTGATGTCAACTTTATGAGCTATTTTTGGATGACTTTGTGGGCCAAGCTTGGGAGAAAGCTGTTGTTTTCAACAACTTGTCACCCACGAACTGATGGACAAACGAAGGTGGTGAACAGAACACTCTCAATGCTATTGCTAACAATGATCAAGAAGAACTTAAAAAGAGTGGGAGGACTATTTACCGCATGTTGAATTTTCTTATAACAGGGCGGTGCACTCTACAGCTCAAATGTGTTCATTTGAGGTGGTGCATGGTTTCAAACCACTCACGCCGCTTGATTTTCTGCCACTACCTTTGCAAGAGCGCACCAGTATGGAAGCATTGAACATGCTGAATATGTTAAGAAGATACACATGAAGACCAAAGAAGAGATAAAAAAGAAGCCCAAGTATTATGCTGCAGTGGCTAATAAGAAGAGAAAGGTGTTGTTTGAACCCAAAGACTTAGTTTGGTGCACCTACGCAAAGATCACTTTTCGGAGAAGCATAAGTGAAAGTTGATGCCATGAGGTGATGGTTCGTTCAGGGTGCTGGCCAAGATAAATGATAATGAATATAAGATCGAGCTTCTAGGAGATGACTATGATGTTAGTAGTGCATTTAATGTCACTGATTTATCACCATTCTTCAGGCCAGAAGATACAGGAGGATGATGAGGGCATCCCTAGCACTAGCACAACTTCTACATCAAGTGAAGCCAAATCAGTTCAACATGCACATATTGGACCGATTACAAGAGCTAGAGCAAAGAAGCTACAAATAGAGGTTAATTTGTTCCTAACTAATTCTACATGTATTCTTGATGAGAATTATTTACTGTCCAAAAGCCCTTTGTTGCTTGTGTGAAGATTTGAAGGAGAATCCCATGAGTCTGAGAGAGATTAGAAAGAGATGTGAGGAGCTAAAGCAATCCAAAAGGAAGAGATGAGTCCAAAAGGGAGAGGAAAGCGCATGTGGAATTCCTTTGCAAGTAAGCAGCCAAACGGATGAGAAAAACATGTTGAATCGGACTAGGGGAGTTTGACACATTTTGTATTTAGCCACCTACATGTGAGGCGCGAGCATGTATCTTTCTATTAGTTGGAGTTCGAACCATGTATCTTAGGAAGTTGTATTGTTTTGTTTATTATTTGTGAGTCCAAACTAGTTTAGTGTCGAAATTGAGTTGGAATTTGTTTCTTAGGCCGAGCTCTACTTTTAGTTGGTTGTTTTACCCCTATATATTGTAAGGGTTGAACTCTGTAGGACGGAAATTCCACGAATAAATAGAAATAAACACTTTTTTAGGGTTCTTTGGCCATCACCAATAACTCCGTTACTGAGCATATCTCTATTGCCCTTTGTTCTTGTCATTTCTTGTGATTTGTAGGAGCGATTCTTTGAGAATGACCAATGTGTGCATGGCCGAGTGAATTGGAAACTTAGTGTGTGATTGGGATAATACTTGTTGAAGGTTGCTGCATTGGCAGTGGTTGGCCTCAAGATTCATCAGGTTGCACGGATTATCAGATTTCTATGTCGTGAAGATCGGGTACCCATATCATCCACTAATTGAGAATTGTGAATTGGCAGTACTTCCATTTGCATCTTCATTTTGTGTAATTAGGTTTGTTGGAGAGGAGACAAGTGGTACAAGTGCATAGGAGAGGAGACAAGGATCCAAGACTTAGCCAAATTCAGGAGGAAGCACAACTGGAAAACTGGCCCAACAATTGCCAACTTGGGCAACCCAACATCTGTCCACCTCGCCTCGTGGCTAGTTCCACCCCACATTTTAGAATTATTTTACTTTTATTTATTTTTCTGTTTTTGCTCAATAAATAGAGGGGAACAATGTTATGTAGAAGGACAATTCATAATTTAGTTGATAAAATGAAGTTATTCATGATTCTTTAAGAGATGAGGGTCATTCTACCAATTTTCTTGTGAATTCTCGCAGAATTCGCCGGAACGAAAGCCTTAGGGTTTTCCCCTAATTCGTGCTTCACACTTTCGGGCATTTTGTGTGGATTAGTCTCCAATTGTGGGTTGGCGATTCTTTGGATAGCAAGTTGGTGTTCTGGAAGCTTCGGATTGTGTCTTCCCAACGCTCGCTCAGTTCGTGATCATCTACCTCCGGTCGATTTATTTCGACTAGTTACCACCCCCTCCATTGATCCTATGCCATGAAGGTCGGGCATCTAACCTGTGCGCCATCTTCTTCCCATAGTTGGTGCCCATCGTGATCTGCGTGGAGCTGAAGCAAACCAAAGTGAAGAGATGTGTTCGAAAGGGAGAGGAAAGCTGACGAGGATTGTCACCCGAGCTGGTTCAGCTAATACATATCGGGTTCAAGTCAGGTTCAAATCTGATATGTATCTATATGTCTTAGTAGCCGATATGGTCTTAGACAATCAGTCTTCTATACACTAGAAGAGCGTGGACACAAAGGTAGTTTGTGATCGCAGCCCTTGCGTGATCACAAGGCCACAGATAGTGCACGGTCAGAAGGTCGCTGACTAATGCGACCAAGACAACTTGGAGGTGTTTAAGTCTTTTACAAATACGTCCCCAGTATCAATATAACTTCTCCCCCATTTGAAAACAACTGCTAGGAGGATAGCGTGTACAGTTATCTACTAATTGCACATGTTAAACTTGCGCAGGAGAAGAGTGCAGTTATACGAACTGCACCATGAACAATAATCCAGATTTGCTTTGCGTTGGTGCCCTTTCATCAGTATAAAAGGAGAGACGATGCGCGGTGTAAAATGCGGTTAAGACAACCAACAAGCACGACTGCGAGTCAACAGAGCTTGAAGACTTAGACATAATTAGATAGATAAACATATAGAAGAGATCATCGCATGTGATAATCTCTTTTCCCTGGAAACACTTTTACCCTGTATAGTGAAATCACAACAGGACGTAGGGCTATTACTCACACCATCGAGGGCCCGAACCTGTATAAATCTTCGCGTCCCTACCGACATTGCTTATCCTATCTTTCCTGAGGGATGCCTTGAAAGGTCTCACAACTAACAAATCTGCGTAAGATTGACAAGAGGACCCCGAGTCCAAATCATCAATAGCTGGTGCCCCCTGTGGGGCCTTTCTCAAGGTGTTCTTCTTTCATCAGGAGATTCGGTAAGTCATGTCTGGGGCATACGATTTCGAGAACGATTTTGATCTCGATGATTAAGCCCACATACGGATGCCCTCGCCTAGCGATCCGTTCCAATGGAAGAGGTTGATCGCGAAGATGTTCCTGAGGAACATCCTGAGGATGTGTCTTCTCCTACACATGTCATGTCTATCGACCAGGGAACAGGGAGGATAGACCAGGAACCTCATGTGAGTTCCACTACCTTGGAGGCTGAGTCCATATCGCAACTTGTCTCTGTTGAGGACATGGATGATGGTAATCAAGGATTTAGTCCTGGAAGATTTGATCCCGACAACCGCCACTCTCTATTTGATTTCAAATCTGATTAGGAACAAACAGAGCTGTTTTCTCCTTCTGCGGCATTGCTCCCTAGAGAATTCACTGCTCTATCAGAAGAAACGCCCAATCAACGAGTTTCTAGGGAGGAACAAGAATGCAGGTAGAAGGAGGAACTGGAGGTAGGCAAAAGGAGGATCAGGATCGCGAGCAACGAATAACGAACTCCGCAAAACCGCCTTGGAGGCTTTGTAGAATGCACAATGTCGTTACGATGCTGCCCCTAGTTCCTCCCGTCCTCCACATGGTCGCTGACACGACCATACGCCTTCTTTATGCTCGGATTACCCATCGGCGGACGAAGAAATGATGACTCCTGGCGCACCCAGGAGGAGCACGCATGGTGATTTCTATCTATCGTAGATGTCTTGCGTAATTTTCCTCCTAATGTCGGGGCGCAGAAAGACCGGCTTTTGTAAGAATCCTAGCAGAGAAGCTGGATGAGGTTGCATCTGATGCAACCCCAACAGCATCCTCCCGATCTACGACACGCTCCCATGAAAAGGAGTATTCTTACTCTAGTCAGGGTAGGCGTAATCGACTACCACCAGGGTCACTTTGGCACGACAAAGCTTCTCGTGATCGAGATCACGTTCCTGTCCATTCTCGTCTAGGACCACGGGGCGTATCACCACCTCATGAGGTTGCCAGCGATCAGATTGAAAGCCGTAGAACTCTCCACAGTTCCTATGTGGGTTGCAAAGCTTTTTGGCCAGGCCTCCTTGCGGTGGTCTGGCCGGACAAGTTCAAGCCAGGAACAATTGAAAGATTTGATGAAACTCAGATTCCATCTGAGTTCCTTCATATCTATATCATTGCTATTCAAGCAGTGGGTGGAGATGACCGCGTCATGGCAAATTACCTGACAACGGTCCTTGAGGGACCACCAAGAACCTGGCTGTTCAACCAGCCTGAGGGTTCAATTTATAACTGGGAAATGTTGTGTGACGCCATACTCAACAACTTCCAGAACTGCTATCAGAAGCATGGCAAAGAAGACGATCTCCATCGTCTGTGCCAGACCTCCAATGAGACTCTTTGGCAGTTTGTCAAAAGATTTGTCAAGGTGAGGAATACCATCCCGAACATATCCAACAATTCCATTATTAGGGCATTCAAACATGCCGTCCGATATCGGAAATTTACCGAAGATCTACTTATCCACCCCCCTCGGTCAGTGGCCGACCTCTTCGACATGGCTGATCGTTATTTCGATGTGGCTGAGGCTGTGGAATGAAATAGGATGGTGGATAAGGGAAACTACCACCTCAACCAGGTCTTAAAGACATCAAGAAGGACGATTCAAGCAGGAAGCCGGAATTGTCGTCAGGTGGGAAGTCAAAGAGGCCCAAGAAAAATCGAACTGGACAATACCGGGAGGTTGCAGTTGCAGAGAAACCACCACCGGCAAAAGGTAACAAGTTTCCATTTAAGAATAAAACCTCTTTTGGTGGCCACGATAGTGACCCACCGGGAAAACAAACTAACCCACAGGGAGGCAAGAAGTGGTGTCAGTTCCACAACTCTTTGGGACACGATCTCAAGAACTGTAGGAATTAGTTGAAGCAATTAGATGACTTCTACCAGGGGGTTGGACCGATGCCGACCTTGCCACCAAAAGATCAGACTTGTGGGATTAGGGACGCCGACGGAGACGAAGAGATATCCTACAAGGTACCTCAAAATCATGTTAATGTTATTTTTGGAGGTTCCTCCTCTTTTGTTTCTAAGCGTCAGTTTAAGATGTTTTACCGCGAGGTAAATCAAACAGATTAAGATCAGGCCTGGATGACAAATAGGAACTCGAGCTCATTACTTTCCTCCTGGCAAATGCAGATGTGTTTGCGTGGAAACCATCTGACATGCCTGGAGTCCCAAGGGAGGTAATTAAGCACAGGTTAGCAATTCGACTTGGACAGTAACCAATAAAGCAAAATCTCAGACGCTTTGCTGTTAATCAGTAAGAAGCCATCCGAGTGGAGTTAGATAAACTCCAAAAGGTAGGTTGTATTAGCAAAGTCGATCATTTTGGGTGGCTTGCAAATCCGGTCATGGTCCGCAAGTCAAATGGTAAGTGGCGCATGTGCATCGATTACACCAACCTGAACAGTGCCTGTCCGAAGGATGATTTTCCCCTTCCCCGCATCGATCAGTTGGTTGACTCTACTGCGGGTTGTGATCGAACTGATGAGCTTCCAGGATGCTTATTCAGGGTACCATCAGATTAGCACGGCAGAAGAAGATGAAGAGAAAACTGCCTTCATCACACCATTTGGCACTTACTGCTACATCAGAATGCCATTTGGTCTCAAGAACGCTGGTTCCACGTACCAGCGCTTGATGCAAGAGACCTTTGTTTCCCAGATGGGGAGTAACCTCGAAGCTTATGTTGATGATTTGGTTGTAAAAAGCTTGAAAAGCTCGAATCATTTAGATGATCTTGCTGAAACCTTTTGTAATCTAAACAAACATGGAATAAAGCTAAATCCGGAGAAATGTTCTTTTGGAGTTTCATTTGACAAACTTTTAGGCTTTCTTGTTTGTTCTAGAGGAATTGAGGTCAATCCCGAAAAAATCAGGGCCATTGAGCAAATGAGGTCTCCTTCGACCATGAAGGACGTCTAGTGCCTAGCAGGTCGCATGGCGGCTTTAAGCAGATTTATATTGCGACTAGGCAAATGAGGACTGCCTTTCTTCAAAGCTCTTCGAAAACACAATGGTTTTACCTGGTCGGACGAGGCCAAGAAAGCATTTCAAGAGGTTAAAGCATATTTATCCAGTCCGCCAGTGTTGGTCTCTTCAAACTTAGGGGAACCACTACTTCTTTACCTGGCGGCCACCCCTCACGCGGTTAGCACGGTTCTGATCACGGAAAGAGAGGGTGTGCAACAACCTGTCTATTACATAAGCGAGGTACTTCATGGTCCAAAGGAGCGCTACCCTGAGGTCAAAATAATACTTTACGCACTTTTGATGGCTTCTCGTAAGCTACGACATTACTTTCAGGCTCACAAAATCAATGTGGCCTCGTCCTTCCCTTTGGGTGATATAATCCGCAATCTGGAGAAATCTGGTAGCATTACGAAGTGGACAGTGGAACTGGGAGCATTTGACATCCATTTCAACCCTCGCACAGCGATTAAATCTCAAATCCTTGCAGACTTTGTGGTCGAATGGACTAATCCTGACCCTCCTATGCAAGAATCCAAAGATTTACCATGCATCGACCATTGGACGATGTATTTTGACGGCTCTCGTAGTTTTCAACACTCGGGGGCTGGAGTGGTATCTTAATCACGCCTCAGGGCGACCAACTCAAGTATATCATTCATTACACTTTGTTGCGACCAACAACGCTGCAGAGTATGAAGGTATTATTGCAGGTCTTCGAGCAGCTAAATTCCTCGGAGTCCGTCGGTTAGTGGTGAGGAGAGACTCACAGCTGGTCGTAAACCAGGTAAATAAGGAGTACAGCACCTCCAATGCGACAATGGCTCATTACCTTGGGGAAGTGAGGAAATTGGAAAAATACTTTAGTCATTTCTAAGTACAATACATCCCGCGAAAGGACAATATTCTCACAGACCAATTATCTAAAAGTGGGTCCTCACGTACATCTGCTCCGGCAGGAGTGTTTGTTGAACACTTAGAACATCCTTCGAGTATGATTACAATCGAAGACGATTTGGTGACAGTCTGCATCACCAACCTTGGACACGAAGGAGATTGGACTCAACTATTGAGGGTCTTTCTCGAACATGGAACCTTGCCCAAGGATGAAATCGAGAGCGATCAGTTGGTTCGAAAAGTGCGCTTGTACAAACTCATAGAAGGGGTTTTGTACAGGAAGGGTACTCAAGGAGTATTCATGCGCTGCATATCTCAAGAGGAAGGCAAGTCCTTCTTGAAAGAAATTCATGATGGTGTATGTGGTGCACACGCGTCATTCCGTACACTGGTTGGAAAAGCTTTCCGATAGGGTTTTTTATTGGCCTTCGGCACTTGATGATGCCAAGCATTTGGTAAAAACATGCCCACAGTGTCAGTTTCATGCAAGACAGGTTCATCAGCCCGCATATACCTTACAAACTATCCCTCTAACATGGCCTTTCGTGGTCTGGGGGATAGATATTGTGGGTCCTATGCCCCAAGCGGTCAATGGGTACAAGTTTCTGTTCGTAGCCATCGATACATTTACAAAATGGATTGAGGCTGAACCAGTCCGCAACGTTACTGCTGCTGCGGCAAAGAAGTTCTTCCATAAGAACATCGTCACTCGATTTGGTGTTCCAGGTCATCTCATGACCGATAACGGTTCCCAATTCGTTAGTGCTCTTTTTCTGGACTATTGCGATGATATCGGAACCAAAGTATGTTTTGCTTCTGTAGCCCACCCACAGAGCAATGGTGCCGTCAAACGTGCCAACGGGCAGATATTACAAGGCATAAAGAAACGTGTTTTCGATTACCTTAAGATGCGCTCGGGGGCTTGGGTAGATGAACTCTACTCCGTTCTATGGGCACTACGCACTACTTGTAGTCGTGCTACAGGTGAGACACCTTTCCAACTGGTATATGGCGCTGAGGCTGTATTACCCATGGAAATTCGTATTGGTTCTATCTGGGTAGATCAATTCGATCAGACTGATCAACTCAAACAACGTACTCAGGATATAACCCTCCTCGAAGAAAAACGCGATCGGGCGCTGATCAAGTCAGCAGTATATTTACAAGCTTTGTGTAAATATCACAGCAAAAGGGTGCGATCGCGTAGTCTTCACGTGGGTGACTTGGTTTTACGAAAAATACAAAACCAATCTAATCGTAATAAGTTCTCTCCTTAGTGGGAATGCCCTTACACTGTAGTTTCAGTACCGCGACCAAGATCAGTTTGATTAGCGATGGAGGATGGAAGACCCTTGTCCAATACTTGGAACATAGACCAATTATGCAAGTTCTACATGTAAGTTTTTTCAATTCTTTTATCCTTTTCAATTAGCATGATTTGTTTAAAAAAAACTGTGTGTACTTCTCTTCGAATTATGTTATGGTCCTTTTTCTCTTTTGTCATACCCATAAACTGAGCTATGCTCGAGGGCTGATTGCCGGTAACCATCTTGCTATGATAACCTGATCGGATTCACTGGCCGATCTCATGGTCACATCTAGATAAGACATCCCTAAATAAGCCATTTCTAAACGCACACGGGACTTGCTGGCATGTTTCTGACCCTTCGAGTGGCTGCCTGTTCGTAATAAGATCCGGTGCCATATTGAGATCAGTATCGGTACCATCAGATGATCATATCTAAGTCGAGACATTTCTTTGTAAACCATTTCTAAACGTGTAAGAGACTCACTAGATATTTTCGATCATCAAAAACCCATATTTTTCCTGAGATTATAACACTAAGTCTTCAGTATTTGTGATCTCAGGAGGGGGATATGAGAATATGGCCACAATATGAAACGAAATAAGTATACTCTTTTCAAAAAAAAAAACTTGAGGCATGCATTTGCACATTATAATTGTATATTTGCAGGTACAATTAACAAAGAGGATCATTGTCCATTACAATGAATCATCATAAGCCCAGTTCTTTCAAAAGGTCTTCCACCAGAGGCTTGACTTCTTTTGAGATGGCTTCAAGCTGATCTTCACTCTCGATCTCTGCGTCTTCCACCACTGGTTTCAAGTTCAGATTTGGGCCATGGTGAAATCACAATCTGTAGAGAGTGGTAGAGGCTACAGATCTTACATTGGACTTCATTGCCTCTTCTTGCCATTTTATATCTCCAGGAAGATACTCGAGAAGTGATTTTGCTTGAGCCACGACCAATATGGCTAACTCGCTAAAGCTGGGATTGTTCTTCTTAGATTCGACCACGTCAGCTTTGAGCAGAGTTGCCACCATCTTCAGTTTTTCAAAGATGTCCGATTCAACACTGCTGCAGGATGAAATCGTTGCTTTTAAGGTTTCATTCTCTGTGTAGACAGTGTCAATGTTCAAGCTTTGGAACTCGATGGTCACCTGAAGGTCATTTTTATCTTTTGAAAGAAGGCTTATTTGATCCTCTTGTACTACATGAACACGCCATGCAACGAAATAATGTTTTCTGGTTGGAAGCAAACTTACAAAAGAGCTTTGACTACGCCTCATGAAGTTGTCTCTCTAGAAAGGAAAATCTTGCGGCTACAGCTTCTTCTTGGCTTTCCCGATCAGCCAGGCTCTTGTTCAGAAAGGTAGTTTCTCCGTAACAAAGAAAACAACAGTTATGCTTAGATGAGAATTCAAGTTGATATGAACGAGATGCATGACACTTACTGTTGTAGCCGACTGATCTCCTGCTGTGCGACCTTAATATGTTTTGCTATAGCTATTGACTTGGTCGCCACCTGGGTCAAATCCTAAAACACAATAGATATTACTCTTGAGAGTTGAACATTCCTAAGTTTCACAAACTCAGAAGTGATGAGAGAGTCTCTGTTTACCTCTACAAAATCGCTGAATGAACCACTCTCAGGTTCAGCCAAAGCTTGAGCCACAAGACTCATTTTTTCCTTGGCAACAGGGGCAGTGGATAGTTTTTCTTGCCGATCTTCCCCTGCGGTTAGGACTGCGGCTTCCATCCCCTGAGATTGGATGTCCGCTATTATTTCCTCTACAATGGCCTGAGAGGATGCCTCACCGGTGAACTCTGCGGTAGTTGATGCGCCGACAGTTGTTGAGGTCGCCGGGGCATTGAGTGCGGGGTCCCTGCGTCTAAACATCATAGCTTATGATATCTCTTGTTGATGACATAGAATTAACAAGAGAAAATATTCTTACTTTATACGAAACCCTGTCTAGAGTTTGGGTTTCAACGATGAGCTCTGGGGAGAAGAAGCCCACTGGGTGCCCCTGTTGAAGTATCATCAGCATTTGTCCTTGTTTTCCTTTTCTTAAACTAGACAGTGTCTTCTTTTCCCTACACGATCACAATGTGATTGGTATATGCAGGGAAGTAAAAAATTAAAAGACTGTGAAGTTCCTACCGCAGTAGTCCCCTTGATCATTGGGGGAGGAGTTATCAACCCTGGGGCTTCGCAGGCCTCCGGATTGGGAGTCTCCTCCGTGACCGCAAGATCTTCTACGACCACAGGATCTTGTGTCATTGTTTCTGTCCTTGCCGTCAGAGACAAGACTTCGGCGATGCGAGGAGAGGTTGACCTCTCTGGAACACTTACCTCCAGGAGGTCCATCGACTCCTCTTGCGATGGATAAGAGGAACATCGTCTTCCTCGTCCTCACTCCCCTCACCCTGTACGACTAAGAAGTAATTCCTATTTGCACTTGAGGGTATAGGGGGCACAGAAAATCTTACCACGGTCTTTTTCACAGTTGTGGTTTTCCTTTTTGAAGAAGCGCCTCCTAAGATGTTCTTAGATTTTTCGGGAACTGGCTGTTTCATCTTCCTCTTTGAAGAGGTTCTCTTTACCTTTTTCATTGCTGACCCCCAGAGGGTCCAGCGTTGTCACCAGGATGTTTCGTCCCAACAATCCCCCCCCCCCCCCCCCGTAGCTGTATCGTTTCAGGCAGACAGTTTGACGATCTCAATGAAATACATGATTTGTAACAAGTTCTACAAAAAAATAGGTCATACCTTTTGCCGTTCCTGTTTTAGATCGTCGCCGCTATTTATTAAGCTCTGGGGATCCCTGAGCTCCTTCTGTTGTGGCATTATAAGACCGTAGCAGGCTATTTGTCCGTTTTTCGATCTCGGACAACGATAAAACTGTGTCATGAAAAGTACAAGTTATTGGGTACGCTTTTTACATCAGTACAAATGTACATTTTGTAGACCAGAGAACATACCTGTATTATAATCCAGGGTACCATCTGCCATGGATTCTATTTCCCAGGCAGGGTGTTCCTGCTTCCGCAAGGGGCTCACCCTATTTCTCACAAAATCACAGATGATATCCCGCGCTGTTAGTCCTTGATGGACTAAATGAAGAATGGCTTGAGCTTGCTTCTTCAACCTCGGATTAAGAGTGGGAACGGTGTCCATTTCATTGTTCTTCTCTGGCCGATTGTTCTCGAACCAGAGGTGACTCTCCGAAGGTGGGGTGCAGTAGAACCACTTGTGGTGCCACCAGTGCACCGAATCCCACAGTGGAAGAAAGGGGTACATTTTCTTCCCCCTTATGCGGAAGTAGATGCAGCCCGCGGCATTGGTACTCTTCGACCATGCCGAGAAATAGAAGCACTGAAAAAGATCCATGCTGGGCAGCACTCCAACAAAAGCCTCGCACAAATGCTGGAAGATGGCTAGTACCAGAACAACATTTGAATGGAGATTCACCAGCTGCATCCGTAATGTGCAAGAACCTCCTGGAGAAATTCGCTCTCCAGAAGTCGGAACCCGCATCATAGGTATTCTTCGAAGATCACCAATTCGTTCTCATGAACGACTGGGGCTTCTTCATTCTTCTCTGCCGGCCACCAGTTGATCAGCAACCGTGGGGGAAGAATCTCTTCTCTCTCGAGTGCCACTAGGCTTTCTTCCAAGTGGTGGATGGATCAGTTCCAAGACGCTATTGGTGGTGAGATCGGTGGAAGGGTGACGGCTTTGGAGACGATGAGGGCAAGGTGTGCAAAAGAGGGTTTTGTGCGGTGAGAATGTCTAAGGCAACATAGGGTTTTTGGCTGTGAAACTTCTCCAATAAGCTACCTTTTCTTTTTATATGCCCGAGACGACCCCTTGCTAGGCGCATTATTTTAATAATTTCCCAAAATGGGTGCCTTTCCTGTTGAAACCTGTTATCATTACCCTGTTATGAATCTGAAGCAAAATGTATCTTTTACTAAGGATTATTTTATTTCACATTTGTGGGCTATGGTACAGATAATTATAGGAGAAATTCTTAAGATTTGTTAAAGGAATTGACAACTTATGGTTTTAGATAACCTTATATTTTCTGCACTGATTGCAATGCTATTCTGTGATCGTAGTATAATCTGTGATTGCAGTACAATGTATGATCGCAATGCTGTTCTGTGATCTCAATACTATGTTTGATCGCAATATTATTTTAAATTGTGCGTGGTCTCAATATTATTCTGAGACCTGAAAATCGTCTTGAGTTGATCTCGGACAGAAGGCTAACTATTTGTGTACGTTTGGTCATAGAAACATCCTCTAGTAACCATTTTTCACACAGAGAATGTAAAGAATTCTAAATTGATGATTATAAGTTATACATAATCATCTAAAATTGTCAAGTATATAAGGAAAAGAAATTCTTTATTTCTTGCAATCTTTACATACAAAAGGAATACAGGCGACCAGAGCATCGACCTGATCCGAAAGCAATTTGCAAAGTTCTCCAAGGGACATATTGGCATCAGTGCGATCAACACTGGCTGCCCCAAGAGAACTAGCAATAGTTTTAAGCCTATCTACATCATCCCGTAGCAAAGGAGTGCTATTGTTCCTTATTGTATCAGAGAGTTCTCGTTATTGTCGAGTGTAGTCTCTCTCCAATCGGAATTGGCGCCCCTCTTCGCGGGAGCCATCATAACATTCTGCCAAATACAGAATAGTCGACTACATCTCCTCAGTATGCTTCACTAGTGCCTCTTTTTCTTTTTGGAGAGTTCTACACAAGGCTACTCTCTCACCAAAAAGTGCTTGGACTTCAGCAAGCTGATCGCTGACAGATCTAGGAGCTCTTATCTCCTGCATTTGCACCTGCATGGGTTAGTTTTGACCAGAAAATATGACCAGCAGAAAAAAAAGGAGATCACTACCTAAGAAGCAGAGAAGAAAGCTAGGTTTTGGGATGGATTTGGATGTGGAAGTGAGAGATTTTCACCAGAAAGTTGATCACCAGACAAAAGCTGATGATCCAAAGAAGGTGTATCATCTGGTCGTGGTGATGTAAGACTTCCTCCGGAAGAGGGAAGGTTTGAAGGATTATTGTGGATCCCTAAAGGTGGAGATGAAGATGCAACTGGATGAGTTGCTGGGGCCGAAGAGAAGGGTAATGTGACAACCCAGGTCTCGGTCCCCTTCAGCGATTTTGATGCAGTTCCACTGGAGGATCCTTCATCATTCTTCACTCTCTTCTTTGGAGGAACCAGTTCCTCAAACACCTATAAGTTCCAAAACGCATTGCTTTGAAAATGATCAGGATGTAAAAGAAGAACTTACAACTAGAATTTCAGAAGCGACTTACCTTCTGGGAATCTTGATCAAGCTTGGTTATCACTTCTTTTTCTTCCTCATCACTCTCAATCTCAATAATGTTCTTGGAGCCTTGGTTCGCCATTGAGGTAAGAACAAAAGAGTGAGGGTGGAACAAGAGAAGAGAAGTAACTTTAAAAGCCTTAGTCAAGAGGGAAATTGTAAGTTCGAAGGACTGAGAGGCTCCTGTATTTATAGAATTTGGAGGCGACGGTTCGTTTCCACGCACGTCTCGAGTTCTTATTACTAGAATTTACAGTTGCTGCCTTTATTAAATAAATCAACAAATTCATTATGGCCTGTCAAGAAAAACTCAGGGTTTTCTCGGGATATGAACCGTCACACGGCAGAATAGTATTAACTGAGGAATTTGAAGTGTCAGGTTCAATAATTCGATGCGAACTAAAAATTTGAAATAAATAAGTTTCTTCAATTTTTTCAAATTTGGGGGCTAGCTGACAAGGATTGTCACCTGAGCTAGTTCAGCTAATACATATTGGGTTCAAGTTAGGTTCGAATCTGATATGTGTCTATATGTCTTAGTAGCCGATATGGTCTTAGACGATCAGTCTTCTATACACTAGAAGAGCGCGGACACAAAGGTAGTTTGTGATTGCAGCCTTGCGTGATCACAAGGCCGCAGATAGTGCGCGGTCAGAAGGTCACTGACTGCATGCGACCAAGATAACTTGGGGGTGTTTAAGTCTTTTACAAACACGTCCCCAGTATCAATATAACTTCTACCACGTTTGAAGACAACTGCCAGGAGGATAGCGTGTGCAGTTATCTACTAACTGCACGTGTTAAACCTGCGTAGGAGAAGAGTGCAGTTATACGAACTGCACCATGAACAACCGTCCAGAACCACTTCGCGTTGGCGCCCTTCATCAGTGCAAAAGGAGAGACAATGCACGGTGTAAAAGTCAGTTAAGATAACCAACAAGCACGACTGTGAGTCAACAGAGCTTGAAGACTTAGACATAATTCGATAGATAAACATATAGAAGAGATCATCGCCTGTGATAATCTCTGCTCACTGTAAACACTTTTACCCTGTATAGTGAAATCACAACAAGATGTAGGGCTATTACTCCCACCATCGAGGGCCCGAACCTGTATAAATCTTCACGTCCCTATCGACATTGCTAATCCGATCTTTCCTGTGGGACGCCCCCGAAAGATCTCACAACTCACAAATCTGCGTAAGATCGACAAGAGGACCCTGAGTCCTAATCGTCGACAAAAGCACGTGTGGAATTCCTTTCTCAGTATATAGCCCAACTGATAAAAAAACAAGTTGTATCAAACTAGGGGAGTTTGACACATTTTCTATTTAGCGATGTTTATGTGAGGCACTGGCACGAATCTTTCTATTAGTTGGAGTCTGAACCATGTATCTTGGGAAGTTGCATTGTTCCGTTTATTATTTGTTAGTCCAAACCAGTTTAGAGCCAAGATGGAGTTGGATTCGGTTTCTTAGACTAGGCCTTGCATTCAGTCGGTTATTTTACCCATATATATTGTAAGGGCCAAACCTTGTAGGACTTAAAGTCCACTAATAAACAGAAATACAAGATTTGTTAGGTTTCCTTGGCTACCACCAACAACTCCTTTTTAGAGCGTATCTCTGTTCCCCCTTTGTTCTGGTGATTCCTTGTGATTTGTAGGAGCGGTTCTTTGAGAATGACCAATCTGTGTGTCTACTCTTGCATGGCCGAGCAGATTGGAAAGCATGTGATTGGGAGAACACTTGTCACAGTTTGTTGCATTGGTAGTGGTTGGCCTCAAGATTCATCAGGGTGCATGGATTATCAGATTCTATATAGTGAAGATCGGGCACCCCGTATCACAAAGGCTTTTATAGCTTGAGGCTTGTTTAGGACATAGCCAAATCTTACTCAAAAACATGCATTAAAGTATCCTTAAATATCTGTAATACTAAATATAAAACATCTTATTGCTATTCATGTGAATAGGTACTGTGCTACATTACTCAGATTGCTATTCATGTGAACAGTACCATGCTACAGTACTCTGGTTTAGAAAACTTATGCTCTTCAAATTTGCAAAGATCACACATGTGCTGTATTTGGATTGGCATGGATTGGAGTCAAATTGGGAAAAACATGCTACCCCCGTTCAGATTCCCACTTGGATTTGTGCACTTGGGTTTTCATTTTGATTGGTGGTCCAAGTATGCTTGCATTTGGATGGAACTAAGACCCTTGTAGTCCATGTTCTCCTAGAGCGTCCTCGCACCTAAGAATTACGAAACAAGCACTCAAAAGTACGGCATTATCTGAAACCTTCTAATTAATCAAAGTAAGGTTAGTGTTCACCTTAGATTATATTGTCTTTTGTAATTGTTTTTCCGTGCTTCTCGTAATAGGTCTAGAAGAAATCTCATCCATTTAATCATCAACATGTGATGGATGGTGATTAGAAGTACTAGTGTTAGGGATGTCCTCATGAAATTTGATATTTGATATTAAACACTTTGCAATAAGTTGCTTATTTCCTTTGTTCTTGTAAGGTCCTAGGTTGGAATTACGAGAAAGAAACTATGGTTTCTCCTAATCTATTATCAACATCTGTATAGCATAGTTGAGTGGATTGGTTTCATCGATGCGTTGAAGGGTGGTTGTTTCGGTAACAAGTGGCATGTTGTTTGCGTGAGCTCTGCCATTGTTGGCTACCTCCTCATTCGGTCATAAACCTTGAGTTCCAATGTCTTGAAGATCGGACCTCCCTAGTTTTCGTGCATGAGTCTTGCGAGTGAGTTGTTCCATGTGCACCAAGGCAAGAAGGAATCCTTGCATCAATTTGTTCCTCACTTCTCCGAAGTCTAAGCCTTGATCCCAAATATTGAGGAGGGTAGCATCATCGAGGCCGCCATAGCCAGTGTTCAAGACGAGAATCTTACCCACAAGTTCTCTATGGCTTGACTAAAGACTATGTGAGAGCTTTACAGCATCATTGAAAAGCATGCCATGGGTAATGAGGCCATAAAATGGAAAAGGAAAAACTTCGGTGATGATGGAGAAGAGAAGCCTAAGCCTTCAAAGAACGACAATCACAAGGAAGGCTCCAAGAAAAAGGCAATTGGAGAAGTGCTCGCTAATCGCGCGCAAAGAGTTGAGCGTGGATGTGAAGTAATAAACCGCAAATGAACGGTTGAACGTTGAGCTATTGAGGGTCAAATTCCATGAGGAACAAGTGTATTCATCTTTCTATCTTAATGGATCACTGATTAAGTCTGAACGAGTTGGGGGTTTGTTTGTCTACAACTAAATCTACTACTAAGGTTATCAATCTAGGGTTTAAAGTAGTAAAGAGCAAATATGAAATCTAGGGTTTGGAAAACAGGAATGAAAACTTAGGGTTTCGGGAGTTCCATAACTATCAGGCATAATTCTATCCAAGGTCTGAGAATTGCAAGTTAATTTCAATCGTTTTCCAAGACAGATTTAGTTACCTGTACGGTCGCTGGTATAACGGTCAAAGGATCACTTCCACTGTTACGTTTGGTGAGAGCCTCTCTCCTGTTCAGGATCCCACGTCAAAGCGCTAAGGACTCAAGAGCTCTCCTAAATTCGTACTAATGCTCAACTATTACGTCTGTTTCCAAAACGGGAATTTAAAGTTTGGAGGAAGAAAACATAAGGAAATAACTCCAAAACTTTAGATCAAGACAGAGGAAGAATCACACTTTCCAGATTAGGTCATCCCTAACCCTAGAAGGGAAGTACTTGCAAAAAGTCATAATAATGTAGAAATAATAATAATAATTAAATGAAAACTTACTTGATTGCTTGAAAATTGAGTTTGTCGTCCTTGCCGGCTTACAAACATAGGAAAAATAGAGATGAGAGCTCTTCTAAGAAACTATCTAAATACTACTAAGAAAGTAGTTCTAAAACCTAAGAGAACATGTTTAATTGAGCCCAAAGCTTCTCTATTTATAATACATGGGATAACATGCCCAAAAGTAACTCCTTGACATGCAGGCAATGAAGTCTGGCTTCAAACGGTGCGAGAACAGACAAATCTGAGTCAAAACCGGCTAGATTCGACCAAACTTAACCACTAAAACCCTTGGAAACCAAGCCGAGCATGACAAAGAACACGTGGCGTGCTCCTAGCCGAACACGTGTCGTGCCCGACATCGTGCTCCGCTCAGCCAAATAACCAACCAAGCGGTAGTCTTGATCTGTCGAGACTCAAATCGACCAGAGTGTTCGTGTTCGATCAGGCCTCTTCTTGGACCAAGTGTTCATGTTCGATCAGAGCTCCCTTTCATCCAGTCATGTTCGATTAAGGTTCCTTCTCGCCTAACTATGTTCGACCATGTTATTTTGCCCGAAGAATATTCGATCAGGTTCTTTTTGTTCAATTTTAGTATTCCTTGTCGAAATTTTCCCAAACGAAGTCAAAATCTTCTCAAATTTGGTAGGATTGGTCCCTAAAACATGGCATAGACAGCCGTGAAAGCAATTTGTAAAAATAATATAAAATTATGCATAAAATATCACATCAAAGGAGTTTATAACATGATGTTGCACGTTTTCAATGGCAAACTTAGGGTAAAAATAATACCAATTTAGCACTTATCAAATTCCCCGAAGCTAGAAATTTGCTTGTCCTCAAGCAAAGAATGTGAGTGAGTTTTCCAAAATTGGGATGCCTTGGTTAATCTGATTTTCAATAAACACTTCTGGCAATTCACATCACATATATGCATATGAGACAATTGAGCTAAAAAATTTAAACTCTCCAAATGGAAATATTCAGATTATGAAATTTCAACCTTAGAAAAGAGAGAGCTTAATCAATTAAATCATCTTGACAACTTCTTGCATATAGGATATAGAACAAACCATAGCTAAAGAAAACAATCGTTATGCTACAATTTATACAAAGTTTGCTAGATTGCCCTTTTTAGAGAGAAATTATAACACTTTTATTTTTGTTTTTTATTTATTCACTTTTTTTATTTTCTTCTTCAACTTTTTCATGCTCTTGGCCAGAATGATTTGAACTAGATCATTCCGTCAGGGCTAGAGGAGACACAGCTAAAGACGCTTACTTGAGTGCACTTATAGAAGGGCAGCTTTGTCGGTTTCTCAAGCCCCTGTAAGCAATCTCAATGTTTTGTATACCTTATCTTCCCCAGCTGGTCGATGATTCACCACTGCCTCCCCCAGCAGGTCGCATATATGTTACAAGAGACTAGACAAAACTACATAACAAAGGCAAATATTTTTGTGTGCATAAGTTCAGTAAATCTTCCCTTCCCCAGCTAGTCGATGATTATACCTCACTCTCACACGTTTTTTATTTTTTAAAAAGAAGGGAAATTAGCAATCTAAGCATAAAAAGTGACATAACAGAGTTAATTTTAGATATAGTTTATTGGAAACCTTCAATTTGGAAGAAGTCAATAACAATCTAAAAGAGAAGTTCAATCTTTCCTGATCAATTTAAGATAAAAACTGAACATAGGCAATCGAAATTTTTAACAGAGCTAAGTTCAATGGATTATTTTTAAAGATGTGGTAGAATAGTCATCTAATTGATTAAAGATCATCTTCAAAACTAGGTGTTCCAAGTCGATATATATTTTCTATTTTTTAGTTTATGGTGGAATGATGATTCGGGGAAGACTAAGAAAACGGTTAAGTGACTACCCCCAAGCTAAATTAGACATTGTCTACAATGTTTGGAGAGAGATATAGATTACTGTTTGTGATAGTGGTGTCTGGAGATGGATGTTGTTTAAGATTATGTGGTGAAAGAAGATGCTATCACTAGAACAGAAAAGCTTTCTTCTAACGGTACAAAACACACTTCCACTAATGGTTTTTGTACCGTTAGAGATAGACACGATAGAACAAGACAATACATTTTCTAACGGTAAAAAACCGTTAGAAAAAGTAGCCTGTGGGACCCTCGTTTGAGGAATCCGGTGGCAACCGCCCAGGTGGGTTGCACTCAGAAAGGTACATCACAAGCTCACAATAACAGGATTTACTTTAAACAGTAAAGCAGGTAGATAAAACAAGTACAAGGTCACGAGGACCTCTATTACAATATCATAATGCCAAGAATGGCATTAATTAAAGTTGATACAAAAGTAGGGAGTTTTTCAAAATCAAGAATAAAAAAGAATCGGTATCGAGGTACCGGACACAGAAATATAACACAAAAGCAACAACAAAGGTCTTCACTTCCTTCTGCAGCGGTTCGGCTCGGGCCTTCACCACATCGGACTCAACTTGGCTCATGACCCTCCTAGAAGGTCAAATCTTCTGGAAAGGTTCCTTCCTCTTCTCGGTGCTCAAGGCCAAAGGAATCAGGATCCTCGAATCCTTTCTTCTGAATTTGTGTGTAAAGGCAAGGGTGAGCATGTTTTTACACGATGCTCAGCAAGTCTCGTTATGAGAATGCAGGTATATAGATGAGGGGTTCTCAAGGAAAGAGGTCTTGGCTCTTTATATATAGGAATAGAATAGATTTTCACTCTTAATTTGAAGAAAAGGGTTTTTGTTTTCAAAAGCGAGGCTTTTAAAATCCTAAGCTAGATTTTCAGAAGATGTTATGCGTGGCGGTCTTCCATGAGTCACCGCTTTATACACATTTTATGAAAAACTTTTCCCAAAAGCTATTTGTGCTGCATCGACGTGGATAGAATCCACCGCGCGCAGACTCCATGACCTGGGAGCTCAGAGTATCCGATACTTTTTATAACTTTGCAAAGATGTACCAGCTTAATCCACCGATCACTCAGCTTTCAAGTCGGATCAGCTCCATGCGACTTTTACGCATGTGACAAGGCTGAGATCACACAACAGTTTACAATCCTAGCATTAACAATTCCTTGCCTGGTAAATAGACATTTCAGTCCTTATTACCGTTGTGGGTACTCCCCACAGCCAATTCTTCCTAGCCTTGGTCTATTGTCTCGCAAGACACATAGCCTCTTTTGATTACAGTCGCGCACGACTTAATCCAGGCGTAGGGCGTCTTCCTTCTTACACCTTATCCTCTCATTATTTTTCTGATCTCACATCACTCATGGCCCTCAGTGGCCCACCAGCTTCTCTTGAGAAACTGGACCGACAACCATTGCAGGGAAAGCTACTACGTTGCGCCCATCCCATACCGGGCAAGTGGTTGGTACGTTTTTCATGCCGCACGGAAGTACAACACAAGGTTCTCATCCTTATGAATCTTTAGTGAGGAGTCTTTCACATTCCCAGTGCGCACACAGCACCAACCAGTCAAACCATCCTCACTATCGATTCCAATCACATTTTCTTTCACAAAAAGAGGTTTTGAATATACTTTTCTCACATGTGACCATTTGGCATTTAACATATAATCTTGAGTATAAGCATATCCTAAGCATGATATTCTAGGGTGACAAGGGTGCAGGGATATTCAATCATAAAAGGGGCTTCTCAATCATTTAGGTCATATCTAATCACTTTATTTGAACATAATTCTCATTTGAATATAAGGCATGCATATACTT
Organism: Pharus latifolius; assembly: GCA_019359835.1. Lineage (NCBI taxonomy): Eukaryota > Viridiplantae > Streptophyta > Magnoliopsida > Poales > Poaceae > Pharus > Pharus latifolius. The sequence goes on from CM033325.1 coordinate 40,732,533, forward strand.
GAAAACAACTAACATACTTCATTTCAAAATAATAGGCGAGACATGATCAAGGGTTTGAGACTTGCCTTGCAATGAGGGGTCCAGTTGCTCAGACAATTCTTCAAAGATCTCTTCCGCTCCTTCAACCTCTGGTTCCACGGCGGATACAAATAATACACACATACACTATATAAGCATACAAAAATAGTTGCAATAGATAATAATAAGTAAATATATCATGCATGCAAGGGGAAAGGTTTGGACAAAGACACTTGGGTGCTGACTGAAGAGATGGGCTCAAAAGGACTTGAACGTCTAAAAGCTGACATTCGGTCCACGGCTAGACATAGCCTTAAGTTGGTCTTAGGTAGGTTTTCTGGAGAAGTGACAGTAGAGAAAGTTGTAGAGCACAACTCCAGGAATCTATTGGATAAGGTGGAATTTCAATTTCTCAAGTGTAACAGGTCTAAATCATCCAATGCCACTGGTGGACATGCATTGACATAGTGCTGGACATGGCCCGAAACTAGGGCATGGCATAACTTTTGATCCAGGGCTCCAATTGATGCACTACTTTATCTGGGAGTTAGGCCCTGATAACAGGAACAAAATACTCAACAGGCTCAAGGGCAGAAAGTGGCCGGAGGGCGGCCAAATCCGGCAAGCAAACACGGTGGCCTGGACATGAACTGAGCTACTGGACAGTGATCTTGGCATTGGAATATCTCTTGATTCAGGTCGATTCAGAGGTCGAGATAGCGGACAATATTGCTCAGGGTACTGGAATCTATCTAAGGGACAAGGTGTCCGGAACTAGATCGGCCGGAGAAGAATTCCGGCGACCGGCGCTGGAGAAGATGACACTGGACATTGGGGGTTTTCGATACAGAGGGTTTGAACTTGATTCCTTGCTCAGGGAGTGAGAGGGTGAAGGTTGGAAACTACTGGTGAAGTTAATTTGGCCGGAGGATCGCCGGCGTGGCCTGGCGACGAGAGCCGACTCACTGGTGGCGCGCAAACTGGGGAAAGCTATGATCTTAGTTCAATTTCAAAATCCAGATTGGTAGGCTTGCTAAATGGAGTGTGCTGATCAATTTCTACTACTGGCACGAGGGCTTATTTGGATTGAATCGGGCAGCATTGGGGAAACAGGGGTTCTGGGCTTTTTCGGTGATCGCCGGCACTAGGGTTCACCGGGGTCCAATCAAGTGCTATGATACAAAGAGGGGGATGAGGGAAGCTTACTGGTGAACTTGGATTGGAGAGGGAGGCAGTGGCTTGAGCTGGCGATGAGAGCTCCTCAGGTAGCTCGTCGGGGACGAAGATGAACGCGGTAGAGGTGGCTGAGACTTGGCTGGTTTGGGTGTGGAGACAAGGAGTGAATCAGAGGGGTTTAAATAGGCAGTGGCTGGGGCTCCTCGAAAGTTGAAGCAAATCCAACGGGAGATGCTTGACTGGCGCCGGAGCAAGATCGAGGCGGCGTGCACGGCGTTGGGACGCGGCAGTGACTCTGCCAGAGGAGGGGATCGCGCCAAATCCGGCTGGAGCAGGGCGACGGGGTCGCTGGCCTCGGCATGGCCGCAACGTGGCGCTGTTTTCCTACTGCTGGAGCACGCGCGCGCGGGAAATCGCGGCACAGGCGTGGCTGAGGTGGTTCTACGGTGGCGGCACGGGTGCGCACATGTGGTGGCTACGTGGCGGTGGTGGTGGCAGTGTGGGATCTTCGCCGGCGGCGAGCTCTGCGGCGAGGCGAGGTGGCGGGGCGCGGTCGAACGATGCCTGGTCGTGGTCGAAAATGGCACAGGGGCCTGGTTGCAAGATTTGGACTGATTCGCGAAGGTTTGGACTGATCTGCAAGGATTTAGTTCAGGAACTTGGACCTACTTGCAAATCTGGGGATCTGGAGGGCTGATCTGAGATCTGATTTTGCAGATGAGTATTACTAAATCACTTGGACTCATCTAGCAAGAAAAATGGTAAGATCCGATAAGATTTGGTGGTTTTGACAAAAATCGAAAACAGAGTAATTAGGGTAAACACGGTAATTAGGGTTTTGGAAAGTGGCGAGGCTGAAAATTAGGGTTTAGGATAAGATTTGGAAATTCTTCCAGAAGGGAAAATTGTTTAGAATAGTGAATGGGAGATGTTCACTGAATCAGATCAAAGTTTGGGGATGGTCTGAGACTTTTAGTCTTTTTGGGCTTCTGACAAATCTGAAAAGAACTGATCTGTGATACCTTTGACAAAAAGCGAAAATGGTCTGAAAGGTGGAGTTTAGCTGCCAACTTTTTAAATTAAGGTAGTGGCATATCTAAGATCATAATTCTGAGATAAGAGATCAAAAGTGGGGTTGAGACATCCAAGAATCCAATGAAAATGTGCTGACTGGCAAGCTAAAGAGGTGGCAAAATTTGGGATGTTACATAGCCTATTCTAATGGCATTTTCCGAGATATCCGGTAGACAAACCGTTCTAGTCTAACGGTTAACTAGCACTACCCGCTAGAACATTTCAATAATTTCTAACGGTAACAAGTACTGAACTGTTAGAAAAAAAATAGTATTCTCACGGTTGTGTATGAGTTTACATTCAGAAAAACTTACACTCTTCTAATGGTTAATGAAGTGTATACCGTTAGACAAAATGTAGTGTTATCACGGTTGTGTAGCAGTTTACCATCAGAAAAACTTATACTCTTCTAACGGTTAATTCGGAGTATACCATTAGATAAAATGTAGTATTATCACGGTTGTGTAGCAGTTTGCCGACAGAAAAACTTATACTCTTCCAATGGTTAATTCGGAGTATATTGTTAAACAAAATGTAGTATTATCACAATTGTGTAGCAGTTTACCGTCAGAAAAACTTATACCCTTCTAACGGTTAATTCGGAGTATACTAATACTACAAAATGTAGTATTATCACGGTTGCGTAGTAGTTTACCGTCAGAAAAACTTACACTCTTCTAACGGTTAATTCAGAGTATACTGTTAAAAAATGTTGTTGTTTTCTAACTCTGTTTGCTATTTAGCCATTAGAAAAACTTGGATACACAATACAGTACAGATGCAAAAAAGGGTACATTCACATATATATACATTGAACAGATTGACACATTAGACAGTTATTCACATTCAATTTATTCACGTATATAAAAACCAATACAAATACTAACCAATGGACGGTTATTCACATTTATTGCATACAAATATTAACCAATAAGAATATAAACAATCTATGCACACCATATAACCACTCGAGCAATTTTGCAACTGTGGCTACTTGGCTCTAGAGAACATATGCAAATTGACAAGAAGCTCAGGGAGCTACTAAGTTAGGTGTATAGTGACGCACACACCAACACAAAAAAGTTAGTCACAGTTATTCACATTTGAGTTCATTCTAGTGATGCACCCTGATTCACAGAGAATACACGAAAAAGAGAAAAATTACAACAAGTGAGCCAAGCTTGTCATGGCGGTTGGTTGCGCGCAACTTCGTCCAAAACATATTGAGCCCAGATTTGTCGCAGCTCTCTAATCTTTGCATTTTTCGTATTTGTCTTTGGACATGGCGGTCTGCAAGCGTGTGAATACTCAGTAATTAACTTCCTAGTTTTGAACGTGACATCCAATTTTCAAATTTGAGTTAGCTAAGATGCTTACCTGGGGGTATTGGGAAAAGTTTGTCCTAACTAGGTCATACATGTACCCGCAGGTCATACATGTTAGCTATTCTTTCCATAAACTAATTAAGAATAAACTAAAAGACTCGTGAGTACCTCATATTCATTCCAAGAAATTCGGGAGCCCTACGGTGCGGCATGCCTCCCTCCAGTGGACACATAATTTTTGAAAGCCCTGCATTTAAGTTAGCATTGCCAATTAATGTGTTATCATTAGCTAGTGAGCTCAAAATTTAAATCAAATATGTTACTTACGCGTCCATATTCCCCTTGACCATATATTCGTTCGGTAGCCTATTGCGCAATGAACCGAGGTAGTACACCTCATTCCTCCATGGACAGATCATGAGGAGGACCCAGTGGCCCCTACATTGTACGTAAAAGAGAACGGCTAGCTCAAAGTATATCTCAGGTGTAACATACAAGATTGAGTTAAATTAGTACGAAATGCACTAACCTTTGGTGGTACGGTACTAGAATGAACTGCTCAGTGTGTGCTGCGGCTTGCTCTAGCATCGTGAGGCTTATTTTCTCTGGGTCGAGGAAACCCACCTTGTCACACGCAGCCTCTAATGCTAGCCTGTACATCCACCTACATGCAAAGGACAACATTAGTATTGTTGGGAGAAATCTCCACAAGATCAAGTCCAGGTAAGAGGCTGTTCATTTGCCCGGGGACAACGCCCCCCGGTGGCTCGTCCCGGGCGCCGCCATTTGCCCGGGGGTGGCTGGTCCCGGGCGCCTCCTTTTGCCCGGGGACAAGGCCCCCCGGTGGCTCGTCCCGGGCGCCGGTGGCTTGTCCCGAGCGCCGCCATTTGCCTGGGGACAAGGCCCCCCGGTGGCTCATCCCGGGCGCCTCCTTTTGCCCGGGGACAATGCCCCCGGTGGCTTGTCGCGGGCACCTCCTTTTGCCTGGGGACAAGGCCACCCGGTGGCTCGTCCCGGGCACCGCCTTTTGCCCGGGAATGAAGCCCCCAGGTGGCTTGTCCCGGGCGTTGCTGTCCTTCTGAAGACAAGGGTCCCCGGTCTCGGGTCACGTGAAGGTCACGCGACCCGCGCCTCGGGAATTGGCGGACACCTGTCAAGCATCCAAGGTTCTTGGCCGGGAGAAGGACGTTGCTACCCCTTGATCCAACGGTGGTAGACGGGGTAGTTTAGTCTTTTTGCGTCTCTTGGGGCTATATAAGCCCTTGTACACCTCATGTAAAGGACAATTCATTATTACTTGGAATAAACAATCTAACAGGTGTGCTACGGAGCCATCTCTCTCCCGAGAGATCTCCCCTAGCCAACTCCGGTTGGGAGCACACCGACAGGACTAGGGCCTCCACTGAGGCCCTAACCTGTATAAACCCTTGTGTCATTTGCTGTGTTTGTCCGATGGGAGAGGACCAGTCACGCGGTCAGCTCGCGTCGTCTTTTCTTCGCTAGGATCTTCCACAAAACCTGCCGGGGTATTCGTAATACCACGACAGTTGGCGCCGTCTGTGGGGACTCGGGACGAGACGCCACGGCTCCCCCAAGAACGAGAGCTCGCGTCTTCCCTGGTGATGCCGCTCCCGGTGACCCGGCGCCACCCGTCCGGGACACGACTGTCCTGGCGCTTCCACCCGGAGGCGGCCAGACTCAGGTACCGCCTCCCACCTTCCCTGTTAATTTAGGTGGTTCGACCTCCGGGTCAGTCCCGGTGACTGTGGTCGCCTCGGCCGGGACCAGTCTCCCCACGACGGCTTCCCCGGCTCCCCGGGACACCTTGCTCGAAGCCTTAGTAGAGGGCCAGCTCCGCGCCCAGCGCTCTATGGATGAGCTGCTTCGTGTCTTGGCGCGGCCGGCGGCCCCCATTTATCAACCACAGTACTCGTTCCTGGGGGCTATGCCCCCATTCATGGGTCACCCGGTGGCCCCCAGAGGCCCAGCCGCTCCGTACAACCCCGCCGGAGGATATCCTCCCCCAGCAGGTTATCCGTCCGGTGCCTCCCGATGCCGGGGGGTTACCTCATACCCGGGGCCTTCGCAGCACCGGGGGGACACCCTGCTCCGGGCCTCTTCCCGGGACCGGGGGCCCACTACCTACCGGGGGTTTTCCCTGCGCCGGGAGCTAGTCCCGCCCCGCAAGTCGCATTTACCGCAGGTGGTTGATAGAGCAGCTCTCGCGTCGCAGCGGGCCTCCCCCCGCAACAGCACCCCGGTTCCGGATAATACAAGGGTTCCCCCTTTCCTGTTCTGGATGTCGCCGCGGGGGTTCCCCCCTCTTCGGTTCTGGATAATATAGGGGTTTCCCCCTTTCCAGTTCTGGACGTCGCCATAGGGGTTTCCCCCTCACCGGCCCCGGTAGCACCCGGGGCGATAGCTGCAGTGCATGAGCTCCCTACCCCGGGTCCGGCCCCGAGGGCACCTCCGGCGGACCAAGTCCTCTTCACCCGGGAGGAGGTTGAGCAAATGCGTACAACCAAGTCCGGGGGGGAACTTCCCCCTGGTCGTGGACACGGAGAGCCCCGCTCCCACTCTGGCTGGGAGAAGAGACCAGCCGAAGAGCCAACCTCTCCTGGGGAGTGCCCAGATGTCCTGGAGGTCAGCTCCACCAACCTGGAAGAAAAGCGGCGCTACCGCCATGCCGGTGGACCCCTTGGGCCCCTTCCCGACTCCGAAAACGAGCGCTCGTCCCCTGCCAAAGGGGACAGCGACCGGGACTCCCTTCGAGAGGTGGAAGGAGCTAACCAGCCACTGTGCCGAAGATTATGGTGCATTCGATGGCCGCGGTCTTACCGCACACCGTACATCGAATACTACAACGGTGAGGCCGACCCTTATAAATTCGTGTAGGTTTATTCCACAGCCATCTCAGCGGCCGGGGGGGACGAGACGGTGCAATGCAACATCTTCCCCCTCTACCTGACCGGGATCGCCCGATCGTGGTTCTACAACCTAAAGGCCGGCTCCATCAAGTCCTTCGCGCAGCTCAAACGCGAGTTCTGCGCAAACTTCTTGGGGAACTATGTGCGTCCCCTGGATTCCTCGCAGCTGTACACCGTCCAGCAGAGGATGGGGGAGACCATCCGTAGCTTCTTCAAGCGCTTCGCTCAAGTCAAGAGCAAAGTGGCTCACGTCCCCGACTCCACAGTCATTGAGGCGTGTAAGAGCGGGATCCTCCCGGGGGAGCTCCACCGGAGGTTCTCCCGAAGCTGCCACTCCTCTGCCGACGAGCTCTTCAACGTACTTGCGAAGTACGCTCGGGCGGAGGAGGATGACCTATGGAAGAAGAACCAAGGGGCTCCCACCCCTGCCGACCAGGGGGCCAGGGACCCCCTCAAACGCCCCAAGCAGGGGGGTCGTAACGAGGCACGGCTTCGGGACACTTTTGTCCTCGAGGGCGGAGGTGGCTCATGCGACGCCTCAAAGGGCAACCGCCCCTTCCCCAAACCGAAAGGTCGTGGGGGAGGACAGTCGTCCCACAGTCTAGGAAGCCCCTCAGCGGGAGGCAGGGAAGGTCTGTGGTGTACCTTCCATAGGTCTAATACCCATGCCACCCGGGAATGCCATCAATTGCTTCAACAATTCGCCGCATTCCTCGACCAGCATGGGCAGGGGGGACTCCAGCCTCCTTGCCCCCTCAGCTGGCCTTACCAGCCCTTCCCGCTCCCGCGGGGGGACAGCAAGGACGAACGCAGGAAGGGGAACCGTCAGAGACTCTCCCCTTCCAAACCTCCCAGAGACATGTCAACGTCATCACGAAAGGGTCCGCCTCCGGGCGGGATTCCAAACGTCAGCGCAACGAGTACGCGAGCGAAGTAAAGGTGGTGGGGGTGCTGCATACATCTCCGCCACCCAAGTGGTCGGACGTCCCCCTCACCTTCACGGTGGAAAACGCGCGTGGGGTTCGCTTCCACCATGATGACGCGCTCATCGTCTCCGCCACCATCTACAACTGCCACCTTTCCCGCATCCTGGTGGATGGCGGGAGCTCCGCCGACGTCCTCTACCTAAAAGCATTTAGGGAGATGTAGGTGGACGAGAAGCTCTTGCAGCCAGCAGCAGGGCCCTTGCAAGGGTTCGTCCCGGGGAAGACCATCCACCCCGTGGGGAAGGTGGATCTCCCCATGACCTTCGGCACCCCGGAAAACTACCGGACAGAGATGGTCCAGTTTGATGTGGTAGACCTCCCCTCTTCTTACAACGCGATCATGGGGAGGACCACGATCAACTGCCTGGGGGCCGCAATTCACCAAAACTATCTCTGCGTAAAGATCCTCGGGCCTCATGGCGTGATCACCGCCCGGGGAGACCAAGACATTGCCCGCGCTTTGTACGAGTGTGCCGCCGCAATGATCGGGAGCGTCAACATCATCAAAACCCCGGGGGGGGGGATGCCTCTCCCCCGGAGTCAGATACCGCCGAGATACCTTCCAGAAGGCCCCTCCCCAAGCTGCGTCCAGAAGGGGGCCTCTGGAAGATCCCACTGTCCCCGGACAACGGGGACAAAACCGTTAAGATCGGGGCGGACCTCCATGAGGAGCACGTGGGGCAACTCGCGGCCTTCCTGCACAAAAACTTTGACGTTTTCGCCTGGAAGCCCTCCGACATGCGGGGCGTCGCCCGAGATGTCATCGAGCACAAGCTCGCGGTAACCCCCGGTCACCCCCCCGATCAAGCAGAAGCTGAGGAAACTCTCCCTCGAACGCCAAGAGGCGATCAAGGTAGAGATCGCCCAGCTCCGAGAGGCGGGGTTCATTCAGGAGGTCTTGCACCCCGAGTGGCTTGCGAACCCCGTCCTCGTAAAGAAGTCGAGTGGAAGTGGCGAATGTGCGTGGACTTCACCGACCTTAACCGTGCTTGCCCCAAGGACAACTTCCCGCTCCCGCGAATTGACCAGCTGGTCAACTCGACCGCGGGGTGTGAGTTGATGAGCTTCCTGGACGCATGCTCGGGCTATCACCAAGTCCGGCTGGAGGAAGGGGACGAGGAAAAGACGAGTTTCACAACTCCCCTCGGAACCTTCTGCTACGTCCACATGCCCTTTGGGCTGAAGAACGCTGGAGCAACCTTCCAGCGGCTCATGACGCTGGTCTTCAAGGACCAAATCGGTCGCAATGTCGAAGTCTACCTCGACGATGCGGTCATCAAAAGTCCCCGTGCGACTGCTCACGTCGACTATTTAGAGGACCTTCCGCAACCTCCGCGCGTATGGGTTGAAGCTCAACCCAGAGAAATGCGCCTTTGGCGTGCGCGGGGGGAAGCTCCTGGGCTTCCTTGTGTCCCAAAGAGGCATAGAGGCCAACCCCAAAAAGATCCAGGCGTTCCTGGACATGCCCCCGCCGCGCTCAGTCAAGGACGTTCAACGACTCACCAGCCACTTAGCCGCGCTGAGTCGTTTCGTCTCGCGGTCGAGGGAACGCTGTAACACCCCAGTTTTTGATTATCTTTTCTGCTTGCGAATCAGCATAACTTCTTTGGAAACCCTGATATTTTAACCCTATCTTGATCTTGGGTATGCCACTACCTTAACCTAAAAAGTTGGCTGCTAAACTTCATTGACCAGATCGTTTTCACATTTCAATCCAAAAGCGTTTCAATTTAGTCCTTTTCAGAAGTTTCAGGAAACCCAAAAAGGCTAAAAGTCCCAGATCACCTCAAAATCCAAATCTTATCAAGTGATAACCTTTCTTTCATTTTTCTGAACATTTTTCCCTTCTGGAAGAATCCCAGAATCTCGACCAAAACCCTAGTTCCAGCCTCGACAAAAGTTCAAACCCTAATTACCCTAATTACCCTGTTTTCGAATTTTGTCAAAACCACCAGATGTTATCGGATTTCATCATTTTTCCAGCTAGATGAGTCCAAGACATTTAGTAGCACTCATCTGCAAAATCAGAATTCAAATCAGCCCCTCAGATCTTCAGAATTGCAAATAGGCCCAAACTCCCGAGCCAAAATCTTCACAGATCAGTCCAAATCATTGCAAATAGGTCCAAAGTTCACAACCAGGTCCCTGTGAAGTTTTCAACCAGCAACCGCCAAATTGCCGCGCCGTTGAACTCGTCGCCGGCGAGGTTCGCCGCGCTGCCACCTCATGGCCACGTAGCCACCAGCCGTGCGCAGCTGTACCGCCACCGTGGAGCGCTCAAGCCCCACCGTGCCACCTTCTTCCCCGCGCGCGCGTGCTGCTGCTGCTGCTGCTGCCAGGAGCTTTACGCCATTTGGCCACCATCCCGTAGATCATCGCCACCACCCTGACCGAATCCTGATATCCCGCGATTCACCGTCTCTGGCAGAGCCCCGCCGTGTCCCAAAGTGCATCGATGACCGCCCCAGCGCCAGAAGGAAGATCTTCCCCGGCGATTGCTGCTGCTCCCGAGAGCCTCACCCACGGCTATATAAACCCCCTCCCTTGCCCAGCATTGCCTCACACCACCCCACAGCTTCCTTGCCTTAGTCTTAGCACCAGAGAGCAACCGAGCCCTCAGCGCCGCCGTGAAGCTCATCTTCTCCGGCGAGCAGTTTCTGGAGCTCACGGTGCCAGCTTCACCCGAAGCTTCTTCCTCCAAACCAACGCCACCAGTAAGCTCCCTACACCTCTCTCTTTGTACCGTAGCCATTAATTGGTCCCTGGCGCACCTCAACGCCGGCAATCACCGGAAAACTGAAATCCCCTGTTCCCGCAATGCCGAGCGATTCAAGCCAAATTGATCCTCGTGCCTGTAGAGGATATTGATCAGTGAGCTAGGAGGAACAAACTTGCAAGCTTGGATTCACCAATTTTGCCCCGAGCGCCGGATTTCCATGTTCGAGCCTCGGTAGTTCGCCGGAGCACGCCGCTGTGCTTCTCCAGCCGATCTCTGGCAAAATTGAGTGCACCAATAGCCTTGTGACAGCCCCTAGATGCTTCCCGAGCGTTGAATTGAGTTCAAACGCCCTGGAACGAAAACCCCCAAATTGGTGCCTTCGTCTTCGGCCCCGATCACCGGAGTTCATTTTCTGGCCAAACCAGCCGATGAGACCTTGTCATTTAGATAGATCTCAACCCCCTGAGCAATTTTGTCTACTAGCCCGACCTCTGAATCGACCTGAATCAAAAGTTATAGCCATGCCAAGGTTGCTGTCCAGTGGCTCAATTCATGTCCAGGCCACCGTGTTTGCTCACCAGATTTGGCCACCCTCCGGCCACTTTCAGCCCTTGAGCCTGTTGAGAGTTTTGTAGCTGTTATCAATGCCTAGACCCCAGACAAAGTTGTGCATCAATTGGAGTTCTGAGTCAAAAGTTATGCAATGCCCTAGTTTCTGGCCATGTCTAACACTGTGTCAGTGCATGTCCACCTGTGGCATTGGATGATTTAGACTTGTTTCTTTTGAGCAATTGAAATGCCACTTTGTCCACTAAGCCTTTTGAGCGATGTTCTACAACATTCCCTACTACCACACCTCCATAAAACAAATCTAGAACCGATATAGGGCAATGTCAAGCCATGAGTCGAATGTCAGCCCTTCGACATTCAAGCCCTTTGAACCCATCTCTTCAACCAATGTCAAGTGACCTTGTCTAAACCAATTCCCCTGCATGCATGATGTATTTACGTAATATTTTATAGTGCCTGTGTGCTTATATAGTGTGTATGTGTTGTTTGTACCCGTCGTGGAACCAGACGTTGAAGGAGCAGAGGAGATCCCTGAAGATTCATTTGAGCAGCTAGACCCGTCACTGCAAGGCAAGTCTCAAACCCTTGATCATGTCTCACCTGCTATTTTGAAATGAAGTATGTTAACTGTTTTCCAGTATATGCATGCCTTAGATTCAAATAAAAATTATGTTTCAATAAAATGACTAGATATGACCTAAATGATTGTAAAGCCCCTTTTGACATTGAATATCCCTGCACCCTTGTTACCCTAGATTATCATGCTTAGGCTATGCTATGCTCGATGATTATATGATAAATGTTGAATGGTCACATATGAGAAAAGAATGTTCAAAACCCCTTTTTGTGAAAGAAAACGTGATTGGAATCGATAGTGAGGATGGTTTGATTGGATGGTGCTGTGTGCGCACTGGGAATGTGAAAGACTCCTCACTAAAGATTCATAAGGACTAGAACCTTGTGTTGTGCTTCTATGCGGCATGAAAAACGTACCAACCACCTGCCTGTTTATGGGACGGGCACAACTTAGTAGCTTTCTTTAGTGTTAGCTTTTCCCTGCAATGGTTGTCGGTCCAGTTTCTTGCGAGAACTGGTGGGCCGCAGAAGGCCATGAGTGATGTGAGTTCAGAAAAATCATGAGAGGAAAAGGTGGAAAGAAGGAAGACACCCTAAGCCAGATTAAGTCGTGCGCGACTGTAATCAAGAGAGGCTATGTGTCTTGCGAGAACATAGGCCCAGGCTAGGAAGTAAGGCAGTGGGGAGGACCCACAACGGTACTTGAGACTTAACTGTCTATTTACCGGGCAGGGAAATAGTTAATACTAGGACTGTAAATTGTTGTGTCATCTCGGCCTTGTCACATGCGTAAAAGTCGCATGAAGCTGATCCGACTTGAAAGCCGAATGATTGGTGGATTAAGGTGGTACACCTTTGCAAAGTTTAAAAAAGTATCAGATACTCTGAGGTCCCAGGTCATGGAGTCTGCGCGCTGTGAATTCTATTCACGTCGATGCTGCACAAGTAGCTTTTGGAAGTTTTTCACAAAATCTGAGTAAAGTGGTGACTCATGAAAGACCGCCACACACAACATTCCTGAAAATCTAGCTTAGGATTTCAAAAGCCCCGCTTTCGAAAATAAAGACCTTTCTTTAAAGCTGCATGTGAAAATCTATTATATATTTATACACAGAGCCAGAGAGCTGTTCTTTGAGAAATTCCCCATCATCTATATATATATGCATTGTTACTTGGGACTTTTTGAGCACCATGTGGACAATGTGCTCACCCTTGCTTTTACAAACAAATTTAGAGGAAGGATTCGTCGACCCTGAATCTTATGGTCTTGAACCCAATGTGGAACAAGAAGAAGAAACTGAGGACCCATCTGGTTAAAGGGTTATGCACCAAGGTGGAGTTCGATGTGGAGAAGGCCCAAGCAATACCGCCGCTGCAGAGAAAGAAGACTGAAGAAGTCCTTTTGTTTATCGTTGCTGTTTTATTTTGTGCCGACCTTTGTGTCGAAAACTCCTTAATTTGTATTAACAATTAAGTGCGTCATTTCGGCGCTAAGTTATTGTAATGTTGGTCCTTGTGATCAGCACTTGTTTTTAATTACTCGCATTTTTATATAATGCATCTTCTTGTTGTGAGCTGCAATGTGCCTTTTCTAAGTGCAATCCACCTAGGCGATTGCCACTGGAATCCTCAAACGAGGGTCCCACAAACGCGGCCTCCAATTCTTCAAAATCCTCCGGTGGCTCGAGGGGTTCCGGTGGACCCCCGAGGCCCAGGAGGCCTTCGACGATTTGAAGAGATATCTCACAAGCCCCCCAATGCTCGTGAGCCCGTCTCAGGAGGAGCCCTTGCTCCTTTACCTTGCTGCGACCCCGGTTGCCGTAAGCGTGGTATTGGTAAAGGAGCAAGACGGACAGCAGCGTCCCGTGTACTACGTGGGTGAAGCCCTCCAAGGGGTTAAAACTCGGTACACGGAGATGGAGAAGATTTGCTACGCCGTCCTGATGGCGTCCCGGAAGCTTCGTCATTACTTCTTGGGGCACCCAATCATCGTCCCATCATCCCTCCCCTTGGGGGAGGTGCACCGAAACAAAGAAGCCACCAGCCGGATAGGGAAGTGGGGGGTCGAGCTCTCCCCCTTTTCCCTTTCCCTCACGGGGCGTTCCGCCATCAAGTCACATGTCCTTGCCGACTTCGTGGCGGAATGGACTCCTCCCTCCGAGCCTGGGGACGAAGACCTCCCTGCGCTGCCCCGATGCAGCGACCATTGGACACTCATGTTCGATGGCTCCTTGTGTCTCGCCGGGGCTGGTGCGGGAGTAGTCCTCCGGAGCCCCAAGGGGAGGGAACTGGAGTACGCGGCGCGGCTCGAGTTCCCGGCCACAAACAACGTCGCCGAATACGAGGCCTGGCTCCTCGGGTTACGCCTTGCACACTCCCTGGGGATTCGACGCCTCCTAGTGAAAGGAGACTCCCAGCTCGTAGTTTGCCAAATGGACAAGTCCTAGTTGTGCCATGACGCAAACTTGAGCCTTTACTTGCAGGAAGTATGCAAGATGGAGAAGCACTTTGACGGCCTAGAGGCCCGGCACATCCCGCGAAGGGACAACGACCGGGCCGATGCCCTGGCCCGGGCAGCCAGCGCCCGGGAACCGCTTCCCAAAGGGGCCTTCTTGGAAATTATTGCGAAGCCCTCGGTGATCTCCCCGGACGCGGGCGACGAGCCCCGCGTCTCGGAGGTCGCCAAAATCACCCGGACTTCATCTTGGATGGACCCCCTTGTCACCTTCATCAAGGGGGAGGGGGACCCTCCCAACGAGACCAAAGCCAAGCCCCTCCGGGCCAAAGCTCGGGCATACCTCCTGTTGGAGGGGAAGCTCTACAAGCGGGGGGCATCCGCCTTGCTCCGTTGCCTTCCACGGGCCGGAGGGGCTCCGGCTTCTTGAGGATATACACGCAGGAAGCTGCGGGTCTCACCTAGCCCCACGTACCATAGCGGCCAAGGCCCTGCACCAAGGCTTCTATTGGCCCATGGTTTTTACATTACCGTCTCTCACGGCGATGCCCTCCCCGTGAGGATGCCCTCCCCGCGAGGAGGTGGGCTATCATGACCCAACAAGTCCCTACAATGGGAGTCCCATTCCAGTAGGGTGGCTTACGATCACCCCTCATGGACTGGGGGTGTAAACGGCAACCCGATCCTCAAGGACCGCGGTAACGAGTCAATTTGAGAGACTAGTCCCCTACTCAAACACTCAGACTCGTCATCGGGTGCATCCTCCTCCGGAAGTCAGTTGTCTCCTCAGTGAGACGGAATTCTCGGATATTCTTTTTGGAGATCTTGTTCCCGGCTCCCCGTTTTCACGGTGACCGGGGAATTGTCTCCCAGAAAAACTATCCCCGGGAATTTCACCTTCTCGGATTTTCTTGGATGTTCTTCCCCGGAGATCTCGTTCTCGGCTCCTTGTTTTTACGGTGACCAGAGAGTGTTCTCCCGGGAAAATTCCCGGAAATATTAGACTTCCCGAAAGACTCGGTTTCCCGTTTTCACGGTGATCGGAGGGTTTTCATCCCGGAAGGAATTTATTGGAATTTCGGATTTTTGGGACGTTTTTTCCCCGGAGACCTCATCCCTGGCTCCCCGTTCTCACGGCGACCGGAGGATCTCACCGGGGCTTTCAAAAAATTCATTCCTGGAAATTTTCACAACCTTGGGAAAACTTGAAGAATTCTTAAGGGTCCTTACCCCGGGGGCTTTGTCAACCCCACAGCGCGCGAAGCTACCCTCTGGCCCGCTGTAGAGGGGGGGATAAGGAGCACACGGGGATCACCCCGTTCCAGACCATCCAAGAATCCAAAGTACACGAGCAAACTTAGCTCTATCAAAGAAATCAAAACACAAGCAAACTTAGCTTTATTATTGAAAACATTTAACTGGAGGACATCTTCCCCCTCTGGTGGGCATCATTACATCAAACATGATACAACCCGGGGTGTGTGACCCGGAAAGTTCCTACGTCTAATAATCCCGGAGACCCTCCGATATCTCCCAGGCCAAGTCCCGGTACAAGCTTCGTATACGACGCTAGGCCACCCGGAGCAATTCTTCGGGCCAATATTCGTAGCCCGCCGGTGGAAGTATCCGAAGCGGGGGAACCCTCCAGGACCCCGGTCATGGGGGGGGACAGTTTGGCGCGGTGATTGTCGAAATTGTCCAGGTGCCACTCCAGATGCCACCTTGACCGGATTGGTTCCCAGGAGATGCCCCTGTCGCGTCCCCCGGAGAGGAGACTTAACAAGATAAATGCGGCCTGGGCATCCCCCGGGTGACACCCGCCAAGGCCCGGAGGCCCCACCTCCGGAGAGGCCCCCCGCGGCCTCGGGGACCTTCGCCCGAGAGTAACCTCCCGGGTAACCGGGTACATTTCATTCAAAGACTTAGCAAAAAATTCAATTTCCATTGCATCAGAATGTTTTTTATACAAGTGTCCGGGGCTTCCTCTAAGAAGCTACTGGGAGCAAAAAACCTAAAAACAAAAAGGGCCCTATCTAAAGGCCCGGGGGGAGGCTCATACTTGTTCGTTGCCGTCCTCCCCTCGGGGTGCTCCCGCTGGAGCCGCAGCATCCGCTCCCGGAGGCACCGGCGCCGGAAACCGCACCCGGATTATCCGGTCGCAGAAGCCGTCGGCGAGCTGCTCCATTTCTCGCCGCGATGGCTCGAAGAATTCTGGGAAGCTCCGGGGGATTCGGCCCCCGATCACCCTGGCGCCCACCCACCGGTGCTCCACGAGGCCGGTCGCGGCAGCCACCACCGGGATCGCCCGGCCTCGCACCCGGGCATCAGCGGCCTCCGGGATCACGGAGACTTGTGCGTTGAGAAAACGCACAGCCTCCGTGAGCGTCGCTGGGGCTGCCTCGGAGCTGCTCCCCGAGGCCAGGCTCACTCCAAGCCCCTCGAGGGCTGAGCGAACGGAGCGGCCCACGTCCGCCACCACCCGGACGCTGGAGCTCTCGAGCTCTCGAAGGACGTCCTCCTTTGCCTTCGCCTCCCTCTGGGGCTGGTCGTTGGCGGCCTCGGAGGCGTGGATTTGGGCCCGGACCCGGGCTAGCTCCTGGAGGGCATCGTCCCGCTGCTCCTAATAAGCAGCGTCCTTCTCCTCCGCATCCTTCAGCACCCGACTGAAGAGCGCTTCAATCCCCCAGGTGATGGCCGCCCCCTACAAGCGCAAGAGTTAGAAAAAAATTCGAGTCGGGAGCGCTGAAGAAAACCATCCACCGACTCGGGAAAGTAGCTGGATCTGGAGGGACTGAAACTCCCTGAAGCGCTCGCGGAACGTCCCTTGCCAAACTTAGTCCTGGACCTTCCAGGTCTGCAGGCTCTCTACGTACCGGTCGACCTCCCCCGTGGACAGCAAGGGGGTCTCCCTCCCGACGCCGGACCCGTCGCGACCAACGGCAGGCCCCCTCGCAAAATATGTAGGGGTGATGTGGACCGGGGTGGCAGTGGCTGGCGTCCTTGCCTCCGAGGAAGTAGCCGCCGATGAGGAGGAGCCCGACGAGCTCTCGGAGGGGGTTCACCCCCGGGGGGGACCAGGACCCCCTTCCCCTTTCCAAGCCGTGGGGCCCCCGGGACCTCCATGTCCAGGGGGACCTCACAGACCGAGGGGATCCCCCCCTCGTCTACCGACCATTCGACACGCGGAGGGGAGGCCTCAGCGAATCGGACCTCCGGCTTCTCTGGCTCCGGTGGCGCCGGGGCCGCAGAAAGCGCAACCGCCGAAGGGGGCGAGGGGGCATAGTCCGCCAAACCGGACGCCCCCCCTGTCATTGGCTGGTTCCTTCCCCCGAGACTCTCTGGGGTTCTCGGGGGGAGGCGGCGTCACTTCCTGTCGGGGAGGTGCCCGCACACGCCCTGACCTAAGGGCTATGTCCCGGGCCTTCACGGGCGTGGAACCCTGTGTCGTCGATGGACCGGGGGCTTTCTAAGCCTTGGGCCGCTTCGGCTCAGAGCCCTCGGTGGCCTCCTTGTCCCCCTTGTGGGAACCGGGGGTGGGGAGGGGCGTTCACGCCGGTAGCCTAAGCCCGAAGGCCTCGGCCACCAGGTTCCGGGGAGGGCCCTCCCCTATGACGCGCACGATGCGCTCGTGCTCGTCGACGTAGTACCTCCTGAGGAGGTTCTCCGCCTTCTCCCGGGCGGCCGGGTACGGTCGGACTGCAAAAGGTAAGAGTTAGAAAAATTCACGAAAGAAACGAGCAAAGTAACCGAGAGCTTACATTGGGTCATCGGATTCTGCGGGGGCCGCTGGGCCGGACACATCCCAATCACCCTCCTCCCGTGCGAGAAGGAGGAGATCTTCAGCAGTGTCAGCTCCTCAGCGGCGTCCCTCATGCAATGGATGCCCCGGGAGCCCACGACCTTGCTGAGGAGCTTCAGCTCCTCCTCGGTCCACACCGGGGGCTTGGGAGCAGATGACCGGCTGTAGGAGGGGGCCTCCGGGGAGTACACCACCTTGTCGTCCCCAACCCGGAGGTAGAACCACCTCCAGATCCAGTCCCCCCAGTGGTCCCGAGAGGCCGCCACTGGGTACTCTGCTACCCGAGACGGCAGCAACTGGATCATCACCGAGCCGAAGGGAGACTTCGGCCCTCCCTTCACCAGGTGGGAGCTCCTCACCACCGGCTCGTAGAGGTACCGGAACAGCCGGAGTGTTGGCTCCCGTCTGGTAGCTGTCTCGAAGAGCCATATAAAGAGGCCCATCCGGACAAAAGCATTCGGCGTGAGGTGGTTCAGTGCCACCCCGTACTCCTTTAAGAATTCCCGGAGCAATGGATGCACCGGGAGCCGGAGCCCGGCCTTGAGGAAAGCCTCGAAGGCCACCACTTCTCTGGGCCGAGGGTGGGGGTCTCCATCCTTCTTCACAGGGATCCGGACGTCCCAGTCCGCAACCACCCCCCGGTCCGCCAGGGACTCTACGTCCCCGGATGTAAACTAGGAGGCCCAGAGGAAGTCCGCGGTGACTTCCTCCGGTGGCACCTCGCGGCCTTGGCACGGCCCTTGGGTCCCATCTAATTTTTCCGGTGGCTTAGGCTCTAGGAAAAAGGGGTGCTTAGGGGTTCCGGAGGCTAAACTTCTGGAGGTGAGCTTCCGGGAGAGGGCTACCGGAAGAGCTGAGGGCACTAAGGGAGTTTGAAGGTTTGAAGTTTGGAGTGATTTCTCCGGGCCCCCCGAGGCCCTATTTATAGGGGCCAAACGCGGCCCCGATGGGCGCCACGTGGCCCTTCGTGGTGCATCCGCTCCGTTCAATTCAAACAGCGCGCGGGAAATGAAGAGACGGGTGTGCGAAACGAGACGTTGCCGGTTCGAACCGCAAGTGACCATTATGGCCGAACGGCGAGCTCCCATCGAGACAAGGTCTTAATGAATGATAGCGCGGTATTAAACACGCGGCACGGGAATCGAAGCGTCACGGCCCAGGTGGCTTGTCTCGGAGATTTTCCCGGTGACGTGAACCATCCCCTCCGGGGACTCGAGCATCGTCCCCGGAGGGCATGGGGGGCTGCTGTTGGGGGAAATCTCCACAAGATCAAGTCCAGGTAAGAGGCTGTTCATTTGCTCGGGGACAATGCCCCCCGGTGGCTTGTCCTAGGCACCGCCATTTGCCTGCGGACAAGGCCCCCCCGGTGGCTCGTCCCGGGCGCCACCATTTGCCCGGGGACAAGGCCCTCAGGTGGTTTGTCCCGGGCGTCGGCTTTTGCCCCGGGATAAGGCGCCCCCTTTTGCCCAGGGACAAGGCCCCCCCCGGTGGCTTGTCTTGGGCGCCGCCTTTTGCCCGGGGACAAGGCCCCCCGGTGGCTTGTCCCGGGCGCCGCCTTTTGCCCGAGGACAAGGCCCCCTGATGGCTTGTCCCAGGCACCGCCTTTTGCCCGGGGACAAGGCCTCCCGGTGGCTCATCCCAGGCGCCGCCTTTTGCCTGGGGACGAAGCCCCCCGGTGGCTTGTCCCTGGCGCCGCCTTTTGCCCGGGGACAAGGCCCCCCGATGGCATGTCTCGGGCGTTGCTGTCCTTCTGAGGACAAGGGTCCCCAGTCTCGGGTCACGTGAGGGTCACGCGACCCGCGCCTTGGGAATCGGCGGACACCTGTCAAGCATCCAAGGTTCCTGGCCGGGAGAAGGACGCCGCTACCCCTCGATCCAACGGTGGCAGACGGGGTAGTTTAGTATTTTTGCGTCTCTTGGGGCTATATAAGCCCTTGTACACCTCATGTAAAGGACAATTCATTACTACTTGGAATAGACAATCTAACAGGTGTGCTCCGGAGCTATTTCTCCCCCGAGAGATCTCCTTAGCCAACTCCGGTTGGGAGCACGCCGACAGGACTAGGGCCTCCACTGAGGCCCGAACCTGTATAAACCCTTGTGTCATTTGCTGTGTTTGTCCGACGGGAGAGGACCGATCAAGCGGTCAGCTTGTGTCCTCTTTTCTTCGCTAGGATCTTCCACAAAACCTGCCGGGGTATTCGTAATACCACGACAAGTATTGCACATAAAGTTAGTACATTTTAAATGAACTACAACAATATATAGGATCAGCAAACGCACAAGACTGTAGTCTATATGATGGACATATTGAGCTCCCGCCAATTGAAGAGGTCGAACAGATCCTCGTGTGCCACAGGTATGGTCCCGGGCTCACGGTGGAACTGCCCAGGCCTGAAGGGAACTAAGAAGTTCAGGTTGCGTCGGGCCCGGTGTATGTACCACTCGTGGAGTTCTCTGGTTGATCGATCCAATTTACGCAAAGCTGCCTCCGCCAAGAGTGGGAACCCGTTCCTGAAATTCTCCGGCTGTCCCTTTCGCCCTTTGCCCTTGCCCTTTCTTTTTCCCTTGCCTTTTGCCGGGGATTGAGCGCGTACCTTCAAAGGCAAGGGCGGGGTGCTGGCGGCTTTCTTCCGAGGTGAAGGGGCTTTGCTGGGTGGTGTGGATCCTCTGGATGGGCTTGAGGCCGTCTTTGCAGTGTTGAGGTCAGCAGGAGATCCCTCATGCCCTACACTGGGGGCGCAGTCCCCTAGTATTACGCCGACATACCACTTCAATTAATGAACACGTATGTTAGATTTTGCAACTTGAGTGTATTGAGTAGGATGTAATCTAAAAAGTGTAGGATTTACCTGCTGTATTACAACACACTTCTTGGGCCACTGTATGTAGGAGCCCACTGCCTCAGCAGGTGTCTGCATTTCCTCCGTTGGGACTGGCAACAGAAAAGCGTTGTAGCCCGACATGGCCATGTCCACCTGTACCTTTGCGAACCCCAACCCCAGAGGTACGCAGTGGATCCGGACATCCTCCCCAAACAGATATACGAACCCATGGGCAACCACTACCTGCCGGTCGCCCAGGTGAGTCAGTAGACTGCAGCTCTCCGGCTTTTGCAAATTTGTAATAATTAAAATAGGTTAGCGAAAAAACTCTAACAGAACGGGAGTGGCATCAACTTAAGTGCACAGCTGAATGCTTGCAATACCTCAAGCAGATCCACTGGATCCGCGAGGACCTTCGAAGAGCAGCTGCTCAACCGACCCCGTAGGGTATTGTCGCCCTGGGTATCTAGATCTGCACTCTTGGCCATCAATGCATGTTTCAGCTGCGCAAACTCTTCCCTCATATGTGCGACCTCAGCCTGCACCTCAGCCCGTATCTCTGCCCGTACCTCAGCCCGTATCTTCTCAGAGAGCTCTGCTTCCTTCTCCTTCCAGGAGTGGGCCTTCTTCCTTGGTGGAGCCAGATCTGCGAAACCAGCCTTCCATGACATGATGACTCCCACAGTCTGTGTCTGCCTGAGATGCTCCTTATTTCATAGAGCCCGGGTGAGGATGTCGTTCTCCCTTTGTGGGGTAAACAATCCCTGCGTTGCCTCCTTCTCAAAAGAGATCTGTTACATTTAAAGCTACATTGTGAGACAAATACATATATACACTTGTACGCACACAATTTACGAGGTTAGCCAACTTACCATTTGCTTCAGAACCTCAGCATCCCTAGGGTTTGGGAACTCCACAGACCTTCTCCCCCTCCATCACCACTTGCACCTCAGGGGAATCGACGAGAGAATTTTGCTCGTCTTCCTTCCCCCACTGCTCCTCCTTCCCCACATAGCCCCGGGATTTGAGCCGATGCGGGTGGTCATTCCTCTTCTGGATAGCCTTATTCTTCTCGTTAAGGGCCATGAACTTGTTGGTCCCCTTCTGCTTGGTGAATTCCTCCTGTACCTCCTCCGATATGAAGGGGTACTTCTCGCAAGGAGATTTCCCTGCAGCGAGGAGGTACTGACGAGCCAGCTCTTAAAGGTTTTCCATGTACCGTTCATGTCTTTCAAGCAGGCCGTCCTAGGTCCATCGTCGGGGATGTTCCACTTAGTCTGTTTTCAAACAATGCATACAAGAACAAGTTACTTAAACTTTAGGATAAGCCTAGGGAACGTGATTATTAAAGAGTTCAGCGATTTCGATTAATTTTACCTCCACTTCCGCCCACAACCTATCCCTCTCATCTTCCGTGACGTCCTTCTAGCTCTGGACGGTGATCTTCACCCTTTCTTTCGCCAACAGCCTAACGTAGGCCGCGTACTTCCTAGCATTCTTTCTGATCGGCCTCCTAAATTGGTTGAACTCACAAGAAAGGTCTGTGCGTTTCGCCAAACGGCCCAACGTCATCGCGCCTCGCCCCACCCTCTTGCACTGGGACGAACCACAAATGGAGCTAATTAATTAACTTATAGTAGGAGTGCACGTACTTACCTTGCAAGATATTGCGTTGAAGAAATAACATAGCTTTGTGATTGTGTCTCTGACTTAAACTTGGAGAATACCTCTGATAGCAATGGGAAGAATTTGTTATGTCAGCACATGACAGTCGTGGGACTTTGTGCCAACCAGTTTCAGGTCCTTCATGGACACAAGTTTTTTCAAGTTCGCGGAATACCCACATGGAACTTTAACACCGTGTAGGCATCGACAGAGTTCTGTTTTTTTGCTTTCGGACTATGTAGAGCAGGCTAGGGGGAGGTATGTACGCTTTCCCTTCTCCAAAGGTGCAAGCTCAGTCCTTATCCCCATTTCCACCATGTCACGGTGAACTTTGACACCATCCTATGTCTTTCCCGGAATGTTCAACAACAAACCAATCAAACTGTCACAGACATTTTTCTCTACATGCATGACGTCAATACAATGTCGAACTTGTAAGTGCTCCCAGTATGGTAGATCCCAAAGAATCGATCTCTTCTTCCAAACATTTTTTTCTCGAGGTTTACAACACTTACCGAACTCAACTTTGATTTCCTTCACGCGCGAGTAAATCTCCTTACCGGTCAGAAACACTGGGGGCTGATCCCTTCTCAGGCTTCCCGTTAAATGATTTCCTATTGTTACGATAGGTGTGATGCACCAGAAGAAACCTTCCATGACCCATGTACACTATTTTTCGGTAGTTTCGCAACCACATGCTCTCAGTTTCATCAAGGCAAAGAGGGCAAGCCTTGGCTCCTTTCGTACTATACCTCGACAAATTTCCGTAGGCCAGGAAATCATTTATGGTGCAAAATATCAAGGCCCGAAAGATGAAATTCTCTTTCTTGTATGCATCCCACACATGCACCCCCTCGCTCTACAATTTCTGTAAGTCCTCGATTAAAGGTGCTAGAAATACGTCGATATCATTTCCGGATTGTCTGGGTCCTGAGATTAGTAACGACATCATGATGTACTTGCACTTCATGCATAATCAAGGAGGAAGATTGTAGATGCATAAAAGAACCGGCCAAGTGCTATGCCGACTTCTCATATTACCGTGTGGGTTCATACCATCTGACTCAGCCCGAACCTTATATTCCTAACATCGCCGCCGAACTCATCAAATGTTCTATTGATGTTTCTCCATTGAATAGAATCAGCTGGGTGTCTCAGTTTTCCGTCTTGTTTCCGGCCTTCAGCACGCCAACACAAGTACTTCGCGACTTTCGGATTTGCAAACAGCCGTTTCAATCTAGAGATCACAGGCAAGTACCACACAGTTTTGGCCGGAGGTCCTTTCTTTACCTCGTGACGTTCACTATCAATCCAGTCCCTACGCTATACCTTGATGCACTGCATCTTGGACAAATATGCAAATTTGAGTACTCATTATGGTACAACACACAATCATTTGGGCATGCGTGTATTTTTTCGATTTCCATTCCCAACGGACACAACAATTTTTTGGCTTCGTAAGTAGATCATGGCAACTCTTTTCCCTCTAGACGCATGTCCGCTAGAAGATCTAATAGTGCCGTGAAACTCTTATCACTCCAACCGTTGCCTGCCTTCAAGTTATATAATCTCAGCACAGAAGACAGCTTTTTAAATTTTGCACATCCAGGGAACAGAGGCTTCTCAGAGTCAGCAATCAGTTTCTCAAATTCACAGAAGTCATTTTCGTTGTAATCTTCCTCTACATCACGTAACATCTCATCTAGATTGTCATCATCATCTACGTGCACATCGGAATGAACATTATCTAAATTCGAATGATCATCGATATTATTGCAATCCACATCCGGGTCCTGCTGATTGGTAGTGGTGCTTGTTTCCTCAAGATCTTTGCCATGTCATATCCAACGGGTGTATCGTGCGTTAAAACCATGATGAATCAAATGACTCTTAATTTGATTAGAGTTGCTAAACCTTTTCAAGTTCATACAATATGTACAAGAACAAAGCATATCTTTCTCCCCCTTCCTCGCCTTTTGTTGCTCAGCAAATTTAACAAACCCATTCACACCATCCAAATATTTAAGAGTAGTATGATTTATTCCATACATCCAATATTTCTTGTCCATCTAAAATTAATAAAATTTAACGAGTTAGGCATACATGAAACCTGCCCAATTAAGCTATGTATATGTACACAGCCTCTTACAACCGATATGTTAAACCCTAGCCTGATGAAATTAACACTAATTAACCAAACTACACAATACAAGCTAGTGAGCTCCTAAAACATGAGGCATTTCCAGCTAGCTAGCTCCCAAGCTTAGAGCTACAAGCCTGGATCTACACAATACAGCTAGCTTGCAAGTAGAGAGAGAGGGAGATCTAGAGGGAGAGAGAGATAAGTGATGACAAGCTTACATTAAAGAGAGGGGTCCAATCCAATCAACTTCCTTCCAGCTTGTACTAATCACTCTAGCAGTGTAGCTTCGAGCGTGGAACTCTCATCGCAAACTGATGGAGATAGAGTGCAACAAAACAAAACAACAACTCAGCAATGGTCGAGTGGGGTTTTACTTATACTGGACCAATTTCTAATGATAAATACATAAAATTACTGTTAGAATATGTGCGTGTAATTTCGTATGTACCTCTTCTATCGGTAAATACACATATATACCATTAGAACAGGTACATGGCCAAAACAAAAGCAAACTGGTTCATGCATGAGACAGCAATCTAAGAACACACATGCACACCAGTTCACAAATTGAAGTGCATGCCTGAAGCACATATGCAAATACAGATGTTTCTTCTAACGGTAATTATGTGTATGTATCGTTAGAAATGTACAAGTACATGTCTTAAACAAAAGCAAGCTGTTTCATGCATGACACAGGAATATAATTATAAAAATACACACTAGTTCACAAATTGAAATGCATGCCTGAGCACATATGCAATTACAAGAGTTTCTTCTTACGATAACTATGTGTATGTACCGTTAGAAAAGGTACAAGTACATGGCTTAAACAAAAGCAAGCTGGTTCATGCATGAGACAACAATCTAAGAACACACATGCACACCAGTTCACAAATTGAAGTGCATGCCTTAAGCACATATGCAAATACAGATGTTTCTTCTAACGGTAAATATGAGGATTTACTGTTAGAAAAGCTACATGTACATGTCTTACAAAAAGCAAGCTGTTTCATGCATGACACAGGAATATAATTACAAACATACACAACAGTTCACAAATTGAAGTGCATGCCTGAGCACATATGCAATTACAAGTGTTTCTTCTAACGGTAATTATGTAGATATACCGTTAGAAAAGGTACAAGTAAATGGCTTAAACAAAAGCAAGCTGGTTCATGCATGGCACAACAATTTAAGTACACACATACACACCAGTTCACACATTCAAGTGAATGCCTGAAGCACATATGCAAATACAAGTGTTTCTTCTAATGGTAAATATGTGGATTTACCGTTAGAATAGGTACAGGTACATGGCTGAAACAAAAGCAAGCTGATTCATGCATGATACAATAATTTAATTACAAACATACACACCAGTTCACACATTCAAGTGCATGTCTGAAGCACATATGCAACTATATGTGTTTCTTCTAACGGTAAATATGTGGATTTACCGTTAGAAAAGGTACAAGTACATGGCTGAAACGAAAGCAAGCTGGTTCATGCATGACACAGCAATTTAGGCTCACACATGCACAACAGTTCACAAATTGAACTGCATGCCTGGAGCACATATGCAATTACAAGTGTTTCTTCTAACGGCAAATATGTGGATGTACCGTTAGAACAGGTACAAATACATGGCTAAAAAAAATATTTGTCTTAACAATCAAATAATCATATCTAAACACAATGTAACACAAAACAGATCTTAACTAGAAGATAAAGAAATATTTCAAGAGATGCTAATTTGTAGATTAACTAAGTGACACAAAAATAATTTTCTTACGTACTTGGTACTTCATCTTGCCAAAGAAATTAAAAATCTCTACTTACATGATATCTTGGTTTGCCTCCATTCCTTCAAGAAAATGGAAGAGGAAACATAAAAAATGAGTACTATTTAAACTCATTCTAGAATGGCTGAAACAAAAGCAAGCTGTATCATGCATGACACAACAATTTAGGTACAAACATACACATGCCAGTTCACAAATTCAAGTGCATGTCTAAAACAACAATACAAATACACACCTACCCACCAATACAATTAAATACACAAATACACCCATGTACACATTCAAGTTCATGTCCCAAATAGCAATACAAATACACAAATATACAACAATATACAAATACAATAGTTCACACATTCGATGTATATTACAAAAGTCACGTCTGAAACAATAGATCATGAAGGGGACCCAGTGGCCCATACATTTTACATAAAAGAGAACCTTTGCAAGTTGAGACAATGTAACTACCGACTACAAGTTAGACCTGAAACATCACAAATCCATTCATCTGAAACAGCAAATGTATGAACCACATTTGACTTAACCATAGGAGTTTAGTTCAAAGACACCCGAGGAGCTGGAACTGGCATGGAGTTACGTTTGTATTGATGATTTCCTCGGACTCAGACTCAACTCAACTCAATTGAGTTGAGTGTGAGCCCAAGGAAATCACCGATACAAATGTAGGATGCTTTCTATAGGTCCTGATTTGAGAAACATGCTGGGCATGAGGATCTTCTCGACCGAGCCAACTAAGATCTCGCCCTTCACGTCCTTCCAGCTCTCGACAGTGATCTTCACCCTTTCTTTCACCAAAAAGCCAACGTAGGCAGCGTACTACTATGAAGAACCGTGAAATACGTTGCCCCTCATGAGCATCGTCCAAGGACCTGCACAGATCACAAATAGGCATTCTAGAGAAAATTAAAATTGTTTACTGCTTCCTAAATGGCTACCTATCTGAGAAGGACTACCAACTGAAGGTTAGGTTGTGCTTTGTCATAGTAACATCAACTTGCAACTGAGAGATCAAGATATTACATTTCTACTCTATTTCATCAAAAGAAATTACCTTCCCAATATACATTAATTATTTAATGTACTTTTTACAAATATCTTGATCATTGAGCAAGCTAGTTGGCATTTGACTATGTTATTGGCATTGAGCAACCTACTGAGAGATCAAGATATTTGTGTATCTCATGATATTTGTAAATATCTTGATCAATGATCTTTCAATTTCAATTTTAATTTCAATTTCATGAGATATTTGTGTATCTCATGATACTTGTAAACTGGATATTTCAATTTCAATTTCAAGATCTTTCAATTTCAACTTCAATTTCAATTTCATGATCTTTCAATTACAAATATCATTCAATTTAAATTTCAATTTCATGATCTTTCAATTTCATTTTCAATTTCATGATCTTTCAATTTCAATTTCATTATCTTTTAGTTTCAATTTCATGATCAAGATATTACACTAGCTACTATATCTCATGATCTTTCAATTTCAATTGTTTGTAAGTCCAAGTTGCCATTGAGCAACCTACTGAGAGATCAAGATATTACATTTTTACTCTTATTAGTATTTGACTATGTTAGCTAGTGTTTGTCTTACAAATATCCTAATCATTTTCTTCATTTGAATTTCAAACAATTGAACATTATCTGTCCCACAATGATATTCTTTAGTTGTTTTAGTAAAAAATAGTAACAAGACACTGGACATAATCATATTGAAAAGAAGACACATCAATTAAAATGAAGGATAAAAAAAATTGCAGGATAATTGCCATCATAGGTTTAGAATAATCTAACAATATTGCCGAAATTTACTTGCCTTGCTTGCCATGCCGAAATCTAGTCAAAAGTGTTGAGGCTACGATCCATCTTGGACTTGATTCACCTAAGAAACAAGTGGCCGTCAATGGAGGTGTGGAGGTGCAGCGGCCGTCCATGGAGGTTACGGATTAGGGCTAGTTGCTCCCGAGGAACTGTTCGAATGGAAAAGACATACCAGGGTATTTGTTGAAGTCGAACAGTTCTAATGGTACACAACAGACTACCGTCAGTAGTTCTGAATCTCTTCTAACGGTAAATATGTTCAACACCGCTAGAGTAAATCATTCTGCTTTATCTAACGGTAAACAAAATACTACCGTTAGTAATTGTGTTCCTATTCTAACGGTATATATACTCTTTACCGTTAGAATGAAACTATTTGTAGAAGTCGGACAGTTCTAACGGTACCCAACAGACTATCATCAGTACTTCTTCATCTCTTCTAACGGTAAATATATTCAGCATCGCTAGAGTAAATCATTCTGCTATTTCTAACGATACGAAAAATACTACCGTTAGTAATTGTGTTCCTCTTCTAACGATATATATATTCGTTACCATTAGAAAAACCGCATAGCTTCTTCTAACGGTAAATTTCATAGAAACCGATAGTAAAAATACCTCCCACATGCCTTTTGCGACTGCGAAGCACCTTTTCTAACGGTTTTCTTCTAAATCGCTAATAACCGTTAGAAGATAGGGGTTAGTAAACTGCATTTCTGTACTAGTGTGTGGTCCACGTAGCTCCAATGGTGCAGTTAAAGGCGTCAAAAGTAAAAACTTGAAAAGAAAAGGAAAATAAAAAGAAACACTTGCTTACCTTGAAGATCACTCATCGGAGGGTCGTGGAGGTGAATTGTTGAAAAATGGCGGAGGAAAGTATGGATAGGTAGGTGGTGGATGGGGTTGATTGAGGAAGGTCAAGGGTGTGAAGATGCTCCCCGTTATGTGCCACCTGGGAGGATGTGGCATGCGTGTACAAGATAGTCACAAAGGTGATCTACGCGGCCCGTGAGGTCATCCATCCTGGCATCCATCATAGCCCTGTAATCTCATTTGCGCTTCGTGATCTTCTTGATGTTGCATTGGGGCATCGTCATTGCCATAGAAACTTCAGATCTGGTGGTGTTGAGGTGCGAGGAGCTGGAATGGGCAGCCGGTTCGAAGTTTGGACGGTTGGATGAGGAGATCTATGGATGTGACGCGGGCGGTCCGATCTTTCAATGAGAACAGCAACTATCGATTTGTGAAGACGACTCTCACAATCCGGCTACCAACCGTACACGACTGATACGCCCTAGCAATCGCTGAACCAACTTCGGATTGTTGTCGACCGAACTAGAAGCACGATCAACCTGATCACGAAGATCTATCCCTGCAAGCAATCGAAGAACAAGCAAGAACAAGATAAACAAGCAATCTAAAATTGCAAATATAGGTTGAATCAAGATGAAGAGTTGGGGTTCCGAATACAGATATTGATATTGATCTAGCCGACCAAGAAGAATATCTCAATAGCTTCATGAAAGAAAGACTACGACTAAACAAAACCCGCAGAACCCTAATGGTTCGGCTAGATTATATAGAGGAGGTAAAAGAGGTCGGTGCCTAGGTAAGGAAACCTGAAACCGACATGGACTCTTTCCCTACTCGGACTCTAACTCAATACATGGGCCTTGACCCAACCAAAAAGGTGACGCAGCACCGACTAGGCCCAATCAGAATCTGGTCGAAACTTGTTTTGTCAATTTCTAGCGATCCAGAAGGAATTTGGATGTGGGGCTAGATCCATTGGAATGATCTCGTCATGGGCTTCTCCGTGGACTATAAGAATGTCCCAATCAGACTTCGTATGAGGGAGTTATGGTCATTTGAAGGCAGGCTGCTCCTGGATGGCCGAACCGGACTCCAACTCGAATCCATCCCGGACTCCAACTCGACTTGGGCTCCATACTGGTCCTTGCATTCTTGCTGGTCCTCTCCATGGTTCCTAAGCACAATATTATCACTATTAGGTAGTAAACCATTCTCAAAATCATATATATATAAACTTAGGAACGAGTTCACCTGGCAATGCAACAATCGGGCTTTGCTGCGCTTTATTGGTCCTTGTGTAACAAGCGGAGGATTATAGTTGGTGTGTGAAGAAGTGATGTCCTCATCATCCTCCTCTGCTTGCATTTGAGTCGTCCTCGACTCAAGCTCACCTTCCTCACCCAAAAGATGGCTTCAAATCTGCAATGTTAAAGGTGGGACTAACCCCGAAATCTGCAAGCAAGTCAAGCTTGCATGCATTATTGTTAATCCTCTCTAACACTCGAAAAGGACCATCAGCTCTAGGCAGCAACTTTAATTTTCTTAAGTCTGGAAACCTCTCTTTTCGCAAGTGTAACCAAACAAGATCGCCGGGTCAAAAATTATTTCTTTTCTACCCTGATTAGCAACAATCTTGTACTTTTCATTCATACGTTCTATATTCTCCTTAGTTATTTTCTGCAGTTTAAGAATCAGTTCAGCACGTCGTTTAGCATCAATGTTTACCCTTTCTGAAGATGGAAAAGGTAATAAATCAATAGGAGCGCGAGGAACAAACCCATATACTACCTGAAAAGGACACATCTTTGTAGTTGAATGCAGCGATCGGTTGTAAGCAAACTCCACGTGAGGCAAGCATTCTTCCCACATCTTCAAATTCTTCTTCAAAACAACCCGCAACATAGTGGATAGTGTGCGGTTGACAACTTCGATTTGGCCATCGGTTTGGGGATGACATGTAGTAGAAAACAGCAACTTGGTCCCCAATTTCATCCATAGAGATCTCCAAAAATGACTTAAGAACTTCGCATCATGATCTGAAACAATCGTATTCGACACTCCATGTAGGCGAACGATTTCCCTGAAAAACAAATCAGCAACATTTGTAGCATCATCGCTCTTTTGACAAGGTATAAAATGTGCCATTTTAGAAAAATTATCCACGACAACAAAGATACTATCCCTCCCCTTCTTTGTTCTAGGCAGTCCTAAAACAAAGTCCATAGAAATATCCTCCCAAGGTGTGCTAGGAACAGGCAGAGGCATATATAAACCATGTGGATTAAGTCGTAACTTAGCTTTTTGACATGTAGTGCAGCGTGCAATGTAGTGCTCGACGTCACGTCTCATCTTTGGCCAATATAAGTAAACGGCCAAGATGTCTTCCGTCTTCTTAACACCAAAGTCTCCCATTAGACCTCCTCCATGCACCTCCTGTAACAACAAAAGAAGAACAGAGCTAGTAGGAATGCATAGCTTGTTAGCTCAATAAACAAAGCCATCATTTATCACAAATTTATTCCAGCTTCTTCCTTCTTTACAATTCAGCAATACATCTTTAAAATCAGCATCATGCGCATATTGCTATTTGATGGTTTCTAATCCGAAAATCTTGAAGTCAAGTTGAGATAGCATAGTGTGATGTCTAGACAAAGCATCAGCAATAACATTCTCCTTCCTTTTCTTGTGTTTAATAACATAAGGAAAAGATTCAATGAATTCTACCCATTTTGCATGTCTATGATTCAATTTTCTTTGGCTTCTAATATGCTTCAAAGATTCATGATCAGAATGGATAACAAACTCTTTCGGCCAAAGGTAATGTTGTCATGTCTCCAAAGTCCGAACTAAAGCATATAATTCTTTATCATAAGTTGAATAATTCAGACTAGGTCCACTTAACTTTTCACTGAAATAAACAACAGGTTTACCTTCTTGAATTAACACACCTCCAAGTCCAATTCCACTGGCATCACATTCAAGTTCAAAAGTCTTACCAAAATCAGGAAGTTGGAGCAATGGTGCGTTTGTAAGCTTCTCTTTCAAGATGTTGAATGATTGTTCTTGTGCATGACCCCAAACAAACGGAATTCTTTTCTTCGTGAGCTCATGCAACGGTGCAGCAATGGTACTAAAATCCTTGACAAAACGTCTATAGAACCCAACAAGTCCAAGAAAGCTTCGCACTTGGGTGACCATTGTTGGAATTGGCCAACTTTGAATAGCTTCGATCTTGGCTTCATCAACTTCAATGCCCTGTGGAGTAACAACATAATCAAGAAACAAAACTCGATCAGTGCAAAAGGTGCACATCTCAAGGTTACTGAACAAATGTGCATCACGTAAAACCTTAAAAACAGCATGCAAATGTTCAAGATGTTCATCCAAGGATTTGCTATCGATCAAATGTCATCAAAGTATACCACCACAAATTTGTTGATGAAAGGACGTAAAACCTCATTCATTAATCTCATGAAAGTGCTTGGTGCATTAGTTAAACCGAAAGGCATCACTAACCACTCATATAATCTGAATTTAGTTTTAAACGCTGTTTTCCATTCATTTCCTAATTTCATGTGAATTTGGTGATATCCACTACGCAAATCAATTTTAGAGAACACAAAGAGCCACTCAATTCATCAAGCATATCATCTAACCTAGGAATAGGATGACGATATTGAATTGTTATGTTATTGATAGCTCTACAACCAACACACATACGCCATGATCCATCTTTCTTTGGAACCAAAAGAACAGGAACAGTACATGGACTAAGACTTTCACGTATGTACCCTTTGTCAAGTAAGTCTTGCACTTGACGCTCAATCTCTTCAGTCTCTTGTGGATTGGTTCGATACAGCGCATGGTTGGGCAATGAGGCTCCTGGAATTAGATCGATTTGATGCTCAATCCCTCGAATTGGAGGCAGCCCCGGTGGTACGTCCTTCAGAAATACATCAGCAAACTCCTGCAAAACGTTAGCAACAGCAGCAGGAAAAGAAGAAGGCATGTCCTCAAGTGAAAACAAAACTTCTTTGCAAACTAAAGCATAGCAGTCAGATGCATTAGGGTCTATCTCAGTTATTTCAGATTTGGTAGCAAGCAAAACAGAACCTTTCAACTTAATTTCAGCATGGTTAGAACTAGGTTCGTTCTTTTTCGGTTGAACAAGTGGTTTATCTACGATCTGATTTTCACCTTTGTTATTCTCCTTTTCTCTATTAGCTCTCTCTAATTCATCCTTTAAAATTGCTTCAGGAGACATGGGTAGCAAAGTGATATTTTTTTGTTTAAACATGAGAGTACATTGATTAGTTCTACCATGATGCAAAACATCTTTATCATATTGCCACGGTCTACCTAACAATAAGGAACATGCTTGCATAGGTACGACATCGCAATCAGCATAATCATGATAGGAAGCAATAGAAAAGTGTACTCTCACAATGCGAGTTACCTTCAGTTTACCACAGTTGTTGAACCATTGAATGTAGTAAGGGTGAGGGTGCTAATTCGTGGTCAAGCCAATCATCTCGACCATGTCCATGCTCCCTAAGTTGTTGCAACTTTCTCCATCGATGATCGTACGGCATGATTGGTCCTTGACAACGAACTTTGTTTGGAATAAGTTGTGACGTTGATTCTGTTCAGCACGCTCCATTTGTGCACTAAGCACACGCTTCACAATGATGCTCAAATATCGATCATTAATTTCAGCACCATATTGTTCATGTTCAACTTGTTGCACTTCACCTGCATGGTCAGTTGCAAGCATAGTATATTCCTCTTCAATATCACTAGCTGAAGTGTACTCACCATCATCCTTTATGAGTACGGCTCGCTGGCTAGGACAGTCATGCATGCTATGACCGAATCCCTTACAACGGTGGCATTGTGTTTCTCGTGCTCTACTGGTAGAAGCAACCGATGATGAACTTTGTGCGGGGGCTTGGACTGTACTCTTACTCGTCTCGATCACTCGTGAGGGTATTGTGGAAGCACTAGGACGTCGGTTGTTGCTGGAGAAACTCGGTGCAGGTGCTCGGCTCGATGTGTTGTATGGAGCTTTTGGTTGGGCACCTTCGAAACTCCCTCTCGGCCTCAACTTTCGTCCCTGTACTT
The DNA here is from genome assembly GCA_019359835.1 of Pharus latifolius. Taxonomy (NCBI): domain Eukaryota; kingdom Viridiplantae; phylum Streptophyta; class Magnoliopsida; order Poales; family Poaceae; genus Pharus; species Pharus latifolius. The sequence continues at coordinate 40,766,375 of CM033325.1, forward strand.
CTCTCTCTGCCTTACAAGTAAGATGAAATAGACGAGTGATAGAGTTGTATTATTTATAGTCAAGAATGTCCTGAATGTCTCGATTTAAACCTCTCAAAAATCTAGCCATTTTAGCTTCATCGGTTTCTTCTAAACCACAACATAACATACCAATTTGCAGCTCTTGATAATAATCCTCTACAGAATTACTACCTTGGTTCAGACGTTGCAATTTATTCAGCAAATCACGAGCATAATATGAAGGCAAAAATCTATGTCTCATGACTCTCTTCAAAGCATTCCAAGTTCTAGATATGTTCTGGTTATTGCGACAATATTCTCTCCACCAAATAGATGCAAATTCAGTAAACTCGCTAGTAGTAGCCCTAACTTTCTTATCTTCAGAAACTTCAAAGCAAGCAAATTTTTGTTCTATAGCTAATTCCCAAGTGAGATAGGCATCAGGGTCATACTTTCCAGTGAATGAAGGTATAGTCAATTTAAGCTTACCGAATGAGTCATCATGAGCACGTACCTCTCGTGGTGGAATTCTTTTCATACCGTTGCGATTGAAACGAAGACGCCGATGGTCACGATCATTGTTGATATTGAATCTTCCATCGGACTCCATATCAGCAGCATATTGATTTCCTTCGGCATTGAAATCATCTTCGACCTCATCAGCCCATGCTTGGCGTCGAGGTACATTATTGGCAGTAGCAGCAACAGGGGCAGCAGCAGGGGCAACCGGTGCTTCTTTCTGCTCCAATTGCTCCACTCAAGTGGCGAGTGCAGCAAGCGCTTCGTTATTGCGGTCTAGAATCCCTTCGATATGCTCAGTGTGCGTATTCAGCAAGTGGTTGAAGTGTTGTATGATGCCCTTCGTACGAGGTGTAAGTGGGCCGTCGTCCTCCTCACTTTGATGACCCGAACCTGACATAGTTAGTAGCAAACAAGGAAAAAAAATCACAGTGATATATCCCTATCAACTACTAGGTGTAGGTGGCTCAAACTCTCTCACAGTCAAGCTTCTTATCAAGCTCTTACCAATTCTTACCAAGCAGCAGGTGGTGATCGGCTGCTAGTAACAGTCTCAAACGGTCCAAAGATTGGTTAAAGCGATTGCAAGCGATCGGTACCTGTACATCGGTAGAAAGTGTAGCTTGGACAGGCTCAAGTATGTAGCAAAGGTTAGCAATGATCAGTTCAGAGAATGCAAAGTTGAAAAGTTGCTCAAAGTACTAGTCACTAGTATGCTGGCCTAGGCTAAACCAAACTAGAGACGCGAGTGAGGGCACAAAGGTAAAAAGCTCAGATTTTTTTCTTTTTCTTTTTTTTTTGACACGAATGGCTATGGGGAGACTGTGGCGACGATATGGCACAATGGTCGAAAAAGTGGAAAATTGCAGGGGTAAATCAGTAATTAAAAGTTTGATCTCTCTCTCTCTCTCAACACTTCGGTCACAATTGCTAAATTTGATCCTTCTCGGATTTTTTTATTTTGATTCTTTTCTTTTTATATATATATATATATTTTTTCCAAGTCAACAACCTTTTTTTTTTGAAACCGACAAGATATCGGTGACCGGTTTTCTGAGACAGATACGAGATTGACTACCTTCCTCTTACCAATCCGAAACCACTAGGAATCGGATTCCCCTTTCTTTACTGGCACACACAGATGCAAGGTAGATGGATGCAACGGCAGGTGGCCAGGTGTGGCAGCGGCGTAAGCAGAGGCTTGATCTCAACTCGAAACTCTAAAGGTTACGCGCTAAGACCAGCAACTCGACACGACGATGCAGCAAAGATTCAACCAAGCAAAAACCAAAAAGATATTGCAGGCACAAATTGGTTTGGACAAGGATGATCTAACCCTAATTTTTTTTGTGGACTTTTTGGTATAACACAACACTCAAGAAAAAACGGTAGGATATTCTCACCGATCACTAATTGACGGACTCCGAGGAATTTTGCTGCCTGGAGCCCTGCAATAAGACCTTCATACTTTGCTGCGTTGTTAGTCGCAACAAAATGTAATTGAATGACATACTTGATTTGGTCTCCTTGAGGCGTTACTAAGACAACTCCAGCCCCCAAGTGTTGGAAACTACGAGAGCCATCAAAATACATCGTCCAATGGTTGGTACACGATAAGTCTTCGGATTCTTGCCTTGGAGGGTCTGTGTTAGTCCATTCGACCACAAAATCTGCAAGGATCTAAGACTTGACCGTAGTGCGAGGGGTGAAATGGATGTCAAATGCTCCAAGTTCCACAGTCCACTTTGCAATTCGACCAGATTTCTCTGGGTTTCGGATAATATCTCCCAAGGGGAAGAACGAGGGCATTGTAATTTTATGTGCCTGAAAGTAATGTCGTAGCTTGCGGGGAGCCATCAGTAGCGCATAAAGTATCTTCTGGACCTCAGGGTAACTCTCCTTAGGACCACGAAGTGCATCGCTTACGTAATAAACTGGCTGTTGCACACCTTCTCTTTCTGCAATCAGAACCGCGCTGACCGCATGAGGTGTGGCCGCCAAGTAAAGAAGTAGTGGTTCCTCCGCGACAGGAGAAATTAACACCGGCGGACTGGATAAATATGCTTTAACTTCCTGGAAAGCTTTTTCGGCTTCATCCGACCAGGTAAAACCATGGTGTTTGCGAAGAGCTTCAAAAAAAGGTAATCCCCTCTCGCTTAGTCACGATATAAATCGACTTAGAGCCGCCATGCGACTTGCCAGGCACTGGACATCCTTCATGGTCGAAGGAGACCTCATTTGCTCGATGGCCCTGATTTTTTCGGGATTAACCTCGATTCCTCTAGAACAAACGAGAAAGCCTAAAAGTTTACCAAATGAAACCCCGAAAGAACACTTTTTGGGGTTTATTTTATTCCAAATCGGTTCAAATTACAGAAGGTTTTAGCAAGATCATCTAAATGAGTCAAACTTTTCAAGCTTTTTACAACCAAGTCATCTACATAAGCTTCAAGATTACGCCCCATCTGGGAAAGAAAGGTCTTTTACATCAAGCGCTGGTATGTGGAACCGGCGTTCTTGAGACCAAATGGCATTCTGACGTAGTAGTAGGTGCCAAATGGTGTGATGAAGGCAGTCTTCTCTTCATCTTCTTCTGCCATGCTAATTTGATGATATCCTGAGTAAGCATCCAGAAAACTCATCAGTTCGCAACCCGCAGTAGAATCGACCAACTGATCGATGCGGGGAAGGGGAAATTCATCCTTTGGGCAGGCACTATTTAGGCTGGTGTAATCAACGCACATGCACCACTTACCATTTGACTTACGGACCATGACCGGATTTGCAAGCCATTCCAGATGATCGACTTCTCAAATAAACCCGGCTGCTTGGAGTTTGTTTAACTCCCCGCGGATAGTTTCTTGCCGATCAACAGCAAAGCGTCTGAGCTTCTACTTTATTGGTCCTGTCCAGGTCGAATTGCTAACCTATGCTCAATTACCTCCCTTGGGACACCGGGCATGTCGGATGGTTTCCACGCAAACACATCTGCATTAGCCCGGAGGAAAGTAATGAGTTCGAGTTTCTATTCTCATCCAGGCCTGATCCAATCCGAATTGTTCTAGATGCATCATCTGGGCATAATGGAACCAATTTTAGCTTTTCCTCTGGTCGAGGGGCGACTTTGATCGTATCCGCAGCTATGGTGGGTCATCTTGACATCCCGAAGGGGAAGTTGATCCACAAGGTCCAGTGATAACCGATCGCAAGTCAATGCCACATTGAGGCTGCCTCGGACCGAGATAACGCCTTTGGGGCTAGGTAACTTCCTACACTGATAGGCATAGTGCGTTGCCATCATAAATTTAGCGAGAGTTGGCCTACCAAAAATCGCATTATAAGACAAATCACAATCTATTACATCGAAAGTAACTAACTTTGTTCGAAAATTATCCGGTTCACCCAGCGTGACTGGGAGCACTACATGTCCCATCGGCATCATCGAGGGACTAGGAATTATCCCATAAAACGGATGGATTATGGGTTAGATTTTCGAACGAGGGATTTGCATCTCGTCCAATTCCTTGACCAGTAAAATTTCCAAGGAACTACCTCCATAGATCAGGACCCTTTCGACTCTCACATTACTGATAATTGGGGTAATGACCAGAGGTAGTCTCAATGGTCGAGTAAGCCCAACGAGACAATCAGAGTGATCAAATGTCAAAGGAGTGTCCAACCAACGGGGGTATTGAGGTTCACCAAGAGGAGCTTCCGCTTGGTTAACTTCTCGATGAAACGCTTTAAACTGACGTTTAGAAACAAAAGAGGAGGAACCTCCAAAAATGACATTAACATAATTACGAGGTACCTGGTAGGACATTTCTTCGTCCCCGTCAATATCTCTAAGCCCGCAGGTCTGCTCTTTTGATGGCAAAGTTGGCATCGGCCCAACTCCCTGGTAGAAGTCATCTAGTTGCTTCAACCAGCTCCGGCAATTCTTGAGGTCGTGTCCTAGAGAGTTGTGGATCGGGCACCACTTCTTGCCTTCCTGCGAGTTAGTTGGTTTTTCTGGCTGGTCGGCACTGTGACCACTAGAGGCAGTTTTATTTTTAAATGAAAACTTATTACCTTTAGCCGGCGGCGGCTTTTCCACGACTGCGACCTCCCAGTACTGTCCGGTTTGATTCTTTTTGTACTTCTTCGACTTTCCACCCAATGAAGACTCCGGCTTATTGCCTGCATCCTCTTTTTTCACGTCTTTGAGACCTGGTTGGGGCGGTAAATTCCCTTTATCCACCATCCTATTCCATTCAACTGCCTCGGCCGTGTCTGAGTAGCGATCAGCCATATCAAAGTGATCGGCTACTGAGTGAGGAGGGTGGATAAGTAAATCTTCCATAAACCTCCGATATCGAATAGCATGTTTAAATGCCCTGATAACGGAGTTATCGGATATATTTGGGATGGTATTTCTCACCCCGACAAACCTTTTGACAAATTGTAAAAGAGTCTCAGTAGAGGTTTGTCGTAGACAATGAAGACCGTCCTCTTTCCCGGGTTTTTTATAACAATTCTGGAAATTGTTGAGGATAGCATCGCACAACATTTCCCTGTTATATATCGAACCCTCGGGCTGATTGAACAGCCAGGTCCTTGCCGGTCCCTCAAGAACCGTCAGCAAGTAGTTGGCCATGACACAATCATCCCCATCAGCCGCTTGGATAGCGGTGATGTAAATTTGAAGGAACTCCGATGGATTTTGGGCCCCATCAAACCTCTCAATAGCCCCTGGCTTGAACTTATCCGGCCAGACGACCGCATGGAGGCCTGGCAAAAAGCCTTACAACCTACATAGGGACTATGGAGAGTTTCGCGGTTTCCAGCATAACCACGAGCAGTTTCACGCGATGGAGATGCGCCGCGCGGTCCCAGAAGAGAATGCACGGGAATCCGATCTTGATCATGAGAACTTCCCACGGGCCTGGATTTGTCATGCCGAAGCGATCCGGATGGTAATCGATTACGCCTACCATGACTAGAGTAGGAATACTCCTTTTCATGGGAACGTATCGTAGACTGGGAGGAAGTTGTAGGGGTTGCATCAGATGCGACCTCGTCCAGTTTCTTTGCCAGGATCCTAGCAAAGGCGATTTTTCCGCGTCTGTGAGGGTAGGAGGAAAATTACGCAAGACCTCCGCGATAGATCGAAGTTGGCCATGCATACTTCTCTTTGGTGCGCCAAGTGTAATCATTTCTTCATCCTCCGGTAAATGCTCCGGTGGTAAAGGTGTCTGGTCACGACTGCGACCATGCGGGCGACAGGAGGAACTAGGGGCGGCATCATAACGAGGCTGTGCATTTTGCAAAGCCTCTAGGGCTGTTCTGCGGAGCTCGTTATCTCGCAGCTCACGGTCTTGATCCTCCTTTTGTTTGCGTTCTTGTTCTTCCTTTTGTCTGCGTTCCTGTTCTTCCCTAGCAATCCGTTGATCGGGGTTTTCCTCCGACAAGGCAGCAAATTCTTTGGGGAGAGAAGCTACAGAAGGAGTGAACATCTCTGTTTGCTCTGAGTTGGACTCGAAATCAAAGAGAGAATGGAGGTTGTCAGGATCAAACCTCCCTGGACTGAGTTCCTTGTTACTGCCATCCTGGTCCCTGACGGGGACGCATGGTGATCGAGATTCGATCTTGCACACAGTGGAACTGACATCAATTTCTAGACCGGTCTCTTCCATCCCCTTGTCGATGGACATGACCCGGGTAGGGGAAGATGTGTCCTCCTGACGTCCCTTCGGAATGTCTTTGCAATCGACCTCTTCCATTGGAACAGGATCGCTAGGCGAAGGCATTTGTATATGGGCATAATCGTCGAGATCGAAGTTGTTCTCTGAACCATATGCTCCAGACATGGCTCACCAAACCTCCGAATGAAGCGAAAGCACCTTGAGAAAAGGCCCCACGGTGGGCGCGAGTTGTCGATGATTTGGACTCGGGGTCCTTAGTCGATCTTATGCAAATTTGTGAGTTACGGGACCTTTCAGGGTGCTCCTCCGAAAAGGTAGGATGAGTAATGTCTGTACGAGCACAAAAGAATTTATACAGGTTCGGGCCCTCGATGGTGGGAATAATAGCCCTACGTCCTGTTGTGATTTCACTATATGAGATAAAATGTTTACAAGAGAGAAAAAGAGATGATCACAAGCAAAGATCTCTTCTATGTTAGTGTCTATCTAACTATGTCTAAATCTTCAGGTTTGTTGGACGCCTGGTAGTGCTTGTATGCTTAACTAGAATGTGCATTGACCACCCTTTTATATCAACCAAAAGGGCGCCAATGTGAAATGACCTCGAACGGTTACTAGGATACAGTTTCGTTAACCGCACTTAACTTCCACGCAGGCTTAACACGTGCAATCAAGGGATAACCGCACATGTTAACCTCGTGGCAGTTGTCTTCATATGTGGAAAGATCTTCATGATTCTCGGGATATGCCCATTCAAAGAGTTAGGCCTTCCTGAATTATTCTGGTCACACATAATCAACAACCCTCTGACCGCGCACTGTCTGCAGTCTGCTGACCGCACACTGTCTGCGGCCTCATGATCGCGCAAGGGCTGCGATCATGAATTATCTCTGTGTCAGCGCCCTTTAGGTCATCTGAGACCAGAATGAGGGACTTATAGACACACGTCTAATCTGATTATGTCTTAAACCAGACGTGTATTATTTTGAACTAGCTCGGGTGATAATCCTCGTCAGACGCGGCTGTAGGAACTGTCAATTGATCGCCTGAATTTTCGCCATCCACAGGATAGGAAAGTTGCTCTGATACCAACTTGATCCGTTTGAAACCTAGCCTTGGTTTTTGTACTAGACTCGCCCAGATTCTAATATGCGGAATAATGGGATCTTACTCGGAAATACCGAAACCCATAGGTTGATCGAAAACACAACTCAAAGTAATTGCACAACTCTTTATTTCAAAGAGGGCCTTACACGTCAAACGTTAGGTCGCACTCGCCTATGTCGAGGGAGCTATGTGTCTAAGACTTCAATCTAGCCTCAATGATTTAAACTAGACCTCTTACAAGGTATTTATAGTCCAATCATATGAATATGTATCAGACTCAAGAACCTAAAACGTATTAGACTCATATAACTAACTAACCCTAAACAGATAAGCTTAGTTATATATATTTGGATCAGATTACAATTCCGAACAGAGAACGAATTCCTTTTCAAGGTCGCAAACCAAACCATGGTCGCGAAACCTTTTCGAACACAGTTATGATCACGGAGCCTTATGCGATCAAGACCTGAAGATCCTCCCGGATCAAGTTGGTCAATCTGCGGGAGCGGGAATTTGTCCTTCAGGAAATCCTTAATGAGGTTAGTGAAGTCCACGCACATCCTCCACTTGCCGCTAGACTTTTTCACGAGGACGATGTTCGCAAGCCACTCGAGGTAAGACCTCCCGAACGAACCTAGCCTCTTGGAGCCTTGCAATTTCAGCATTAATGGCTTCTTGGCGCTCGAGGGAGAGTTTTCTCAGTTTTTGCTTCACCGGAGGGCGGTCGGGAATTACAGCAAGCTTGTGCTCGATAATGTCTCGGGCGATGCCCTTCATATCCGCAGGTTTCCATGCGAAGACATTGGAATTTTCAAGGAGAAAAACTATGAGTCGTTCTGCGTGCTCCCTGGGGAGGTCTGCCCCGATTTTGACAATCTTCTCCTTGTTCTCTGGGAACAGTCGGACCTCACGGAGGTCCCCCTCCGGGCGCGGTTTCAGGAGGAACTTGCCAAGAAGGGTGACCGGGACATCGGGAGCCGGGGAAGCACTCCCTTCCCCCGGGGCCTTGATCAGGTTGACATCCCCAATCGTGGCGACAGCAAGCTCGTAAAGAGCGTGGGCCGCGTCTTGATCTCCTCGGGCAATGATCATGCCACGAGGCCCGGGGATCTTCATGCAAAGGTGACCTTGGTGAACCGTAGCACCTAGGCTGTTGATCGTGGTCCTCCCCATGATAGCGTTGCAGGAAGAGGGGAGATCAACCACATCAAACTAGACCATCTCTGTTCGGTAGTTGTCTGGGGTGCCGAATGTCATGGGAAGATTGACCTTCCTCACCGAGTAGATTTTCTTCCCCGGGACGAAGCCCTGCAGTGGCCCGGCAACAGGCTACAGCAACTTCTCGTCCACGTGCAATTCCTTGAACGCTTTTAGGTACAGGACGTCCGTAGCACTTCCGTCGTCGATGAGTATGCGGGCCAACCGATAGTTGAACACAATGCTGGAGACAATGAGCGCGTCATCATGGGGGAAAGGAACCCCACTCGCGTCTTCCGTTGTGAAAGTGAGGGGGACATCCGACCACTTTGGTGGCCGAGACATGTTCAGCACCCCCACTACCCTCACTTCCCTCACATACTCCTTGCGCTGGCACTTAGAGTGTCGCCCAGAGGCAGACCCTCCCATGATAATGTTCACACGTCTCTGGGAGGTCTGGAAAGGAAGCTCCTCGGTTGAGTCCCTTTCCTGCGCCTGCTTCTGCTCCCCTGAGGGAGCAGGAAGAGCCACCAAAGCCAAAGGGGGGGGCAAGAAGGCAGGACCTCACTGCCCATGCCGATCAAGAAATGTGGTGAACTACTGTAAGAGAGCATTGCATTCTCAAGTGGCATGGGAAGTGGACTTGTGGAAGGTGCACCACAGTTTGGAGATGCCCTCGCCTCCCGGCTTGGGATTTTCCTAGCCATGAGAGGGCTGTCCCCCTCTCTACCTTTTGGCTTGGAGTAGGAGCAGTTGCTATTGTTGCCTTCGCATGAGCTGCCCCCGCCCTCGAGGACAAAAGTGTCCCGAGGCCGTGGCTCACTACGGTTGCACCTCCTGGGATGCTTGTTGAGGGAGTCCCTGGCCTCCCGCTCGGCGGGGGCAGGCACCCCCTAGTGTTTCTTTCGGAGGTCATCCTCCTCTGCCCGGGCATATTTCTTGAGCACGGTGAAGAGTTCATCAACAAAGGTGGGCAACTTCGGGAGAGTCTCTGATGGAGCTCCCCGGGGAGAATCCCGCTCTTGCATGCCTCAATGACTGTGGAGTCAAGGACGTGAGCTACCTTACTCTTCACCTAAGCAAAGCGTTTGAAGAAATTCCGTATGGTCTCCCCCGTCCTTTGCCGAACAGTGTATAGCTGCGACAAGTCCAGGGGACGCACGTAGTTCCCCTGGAAATTAGTGCAGAACTCCCACTTGAGCAGCATGAAGGACTTGATGGAACCCGCCTTTAGGTTATAGAACCATGAACAGGCGATTCCGGTGAGATATAGGGGGAAGACATTGCACTGCACCGTCTCGTCCCCCCGGCCGCCGAGATGGCTGTATAGTACACCTGCACAAACTTGTAGGGGTCAGCCTCACCGTTGTAGTGCTCTATATGCTGTGGGCAGTACGGCGGCATCCATCAGATGCACCAGAGGCGGCGACACAGCAGCTGATTAGCCCCCTCGACTTCCCTGCGAGATTCTCAGTAACTGTCCCCTTTGACGGGGGAAGCACGCTCGTTCTCTGAGTCAGGGAGGGGCCCCCACGGACCGCCTGCCCGGCGGTAGTGCCTTTTCTCCTCAGGGTTAGTTGAGCTATTTCATAAATCTCAGGATGTCCCCCAGAGGTGACAGTGGCTTCTTCGGTCAACCTCTTCCCCCGGTCTTCCCGGGAGTGTGGTTTCCCGTGGCTGTGGGTCGGGTGCGGGTCTCGCTTCGGCGATGGTTCTGATCGACGGTGGGAGAGAGCCTCCCCAGACCTTGTGGTATGCATGCGCTCTACCTCCTCCCGGGTGAAGCGGGTCTGATCCACCGGGGGAGCCCTCGGGGGCGGTCCCGGGGGGGAGGGGAGGTAGGTGATGCATATGGACTGTCGGTCCGGGGGAGGCCACCAACACGCAGGCCGGACCTAGCGCTGTGCAAATGTCCGGGGTGACAGCAAGAGCCGATACAGGGAGGGTTCTCGAAGCAACGGTTGGTTTCAGCGCCGTGGCGGCTTCGGGCGCCCGGACGGTCGCCAGCCCAGGAATGGCTTCCGGCGCGGGAAGGGTTCCCGGCGTGACGGAGGCGGCTGGCACGGGTGAACTTACCGCCACTGGGTAACCTCCCGAAGCGGGGAAGGCTGCGGGACCCTCATTTGAGGAATCCGGTGGCAACCACCCAAGTGGGTTGCACTCAGAATGATATATTGCAATCTCACAACAAAAAGATGCATTATATAACAATGCAAGTAATTAAAACAAGTGATGATCACATGGACCAACATTACAATAACATAGCGCCAAAATGACGCAATTGAGTGTTGATACAAAATCAAGGAGTTTTCCTCGACACAAAGGTCAGCACAGAATAAAACAACAACGACAAGCAAAAGGGCTTCAACGATCTTCATCTTTCAACTGCAGCGATATTGCATGGGCTTCCTCCACTTGGTAACTGACCCTCTAGTAAGCTGGATCCTCGGGGGTAGTTTCTTCTTCATTGGGTTCAAGACCATAGGAGCCAGATCAATGAATCCTTCCTCTAAATTTGTTTGCAAAAGCAAGGGTGAGCACATTGTCCATGTAGTGCTCAACAAGTTTCAATTAAGAATGCAGGTATATAGATGAGTGGGGGATTTCCAAAAGATGGGATCTTTGGTTCATAGATAAGGATAGAATAGTTTTTCAATCTAAGTTTTGAGGGAAAGATTTTGCTTTGAAAAAGCGAGGCTTTTAAAGTCCTAAACTAGATTTTCAGAAGATGTTATGCGTGGCGGTCTTCCATGAGTCACCACTTTAATCAATATTATGAAAAACTTTCCCAAAAGTTACTTGTGCTACATCGACGTGGATAGAATCCACCGCGCGCAGACTCCATGACCTGGGAGCTCAAAGTATCCGATACTTTTTATAACTTTGCAAAGGTGTACCACCTTAATCCACCGGTCACTCAGCTTTCAAGTCGATACCTCTCCATGCGACTTTTACGCATGTGACAAGGCCAAGATCACACAACAGTTTACAATCCTAGCATTAACAATTCCCTGCCCGATAAATGGACATTCCAGTCCCCATTACCGTTGTGGGTACTCCCCACAGCCAATTCTTCCTAGCCTTGGCCTATGATCCCACAAGACACATAGCCTGTGGATTCAGTCGCGCACGACTCAAAATTCAGGTGTAGGGCGCCTTCCTTCTTTCACCTTATCCTCTCCTTATTTTTTTGATCTCACATCACTCATGGCCCTCTGTGGCCCACCAGTTTCCTCTCGAGAAACCGGACCGACAACCATTGCAGGGAAAAGCTAATCCTGAGAAAGCTACTATGTTTCGCCCGTCCCATACTAGGCAAGTGGTTGATACGTTTTTCATGCCGCATAGAAGTACAACACAAGGTTCTTGTCCTTATGAATCTTTAGTGATTAGTCTTTCACATTCCCAATGCACACACAGCACCAACCAATCGAACCATCCTCACTATCGATTCCAATCACATTTTCTTTCACAAAAAGGGGTTTTGAACGTACTTTTTACATATGTGACCATTTAGCATTTAACATATAATCTTGAGCATAAGCATAGTCTAAGCATGATGTCCTAGGGTGACAAGGGTGCATGGATATTCAATCACAAAAGGGGCTTCACAATTATTTGGGTCATATCTAACCACTTTATTTGAACATAACTCTCATTTGAATGTAAGTCATGCATATACTTGAAAACAATTAACATACTTCATTTCAAAATATTAGGCGAGACATGATCAAGGGGTTGAGACTTGCCTTGCAGTGAGGGGTCTAGTTGCTCAGACGATTCTTCGAAGTCTTTTGTTGACTCTTCTGCTCCTTGCTCTATTCCCGCACACAACAATGAGGCAAATCAACACATCATACCACTGAAACATACAGAAAATAGTCTTTATAGGAAATAAGAATTAAAATATAAAATGCATGCAGGGGAGATGCTCTGGACAAGGATACTCGAGCGCGGCTCGAAGAGATAGGTTCAAAGAGGTCGAACGTCGAAGGGTCGACATTCGGTTCACGGCTAGGCATAGCCTTAGGTCAGCTCTAGGTGGGTTTTCTAGAGATGTGACAGTAGAGAAAGTTGTACAACATGGCTCCAGGAACTTAGTGGACAAAGTGGCATTTCAATTGCTCAACCAGAAGGGGTCAAACAAGGCTAATGCCAGTGGCTGACGAGCACTGACACTGCACTAACACTGTCAAAAACTAGGGCAGAGAGGTAGGTCTGGTTCTGCGCCTCAAACATTTCACCAACTATGTCTAGGAGGTAGGCGTGGATGCCAGGGACACAATGGCTGTGGTTTCAGGGGCTAAGGCGGCCGGACGACGACGAACGGCAGCGATGAACTACGGCGGTGACACGGCACAGGCACAGCTCTGGACAAGAACTTGGCAAGAGCATAACTTCCAATCTGGGAAAATCTAGAGGTCGGGCTAGTGGAACGAAGTGCTCAGGGGGCTGAGACCTAGCTAAGAGACAAGGTGGTGCTGGCTAGATCAGCCGAGGACAAAATGCGGTGGCCGGCGCTGGAGAAGAAGGCACTGTTTTTGGGGGGTTTTGACACAAGGTGATTGAAGTCAATTCCTTGCTTGGAGAGTGAGAGGGGGACAAGGGAAAGCTACAGACATGGCAAATTTGACCGGAGGGTCGGTGGCGTGGCCTGGCGACGTGAGCCAGATCCTGGTGGCGCTTAGATTCGGGGAAAGCTTCGATTTGAGGCTAAATTCGAAATCCAAGCTTACAGGCCTACTAGGGAGGCTCTTCTGGTCATAAGATCTCACAGAAAGGTGGGCTAATTCGGGCTAAAATGAACGACATTGCCGGAACAGGGGTTTTAGGGAGTTCCGGCGATCACCGATGACAGGGTCCGCCGGGATGAAATTAAACACTACGGCACAGAGAGTTGGGAGAGAGGGACTCACCGGTGTGATCAATTTGAGGTCTGGTGCAGCTGAACGGGCTGGCACCGTGCTCCTCTCCGTTGGCCCGTCGGAGACGAAGAAGAAACGCGAGAGCTGAAACTATGTGGCTGCTGGAGTGGTGTGAAGGAACTCTGCCCGAGGGGGAGGGCTTAAATAGGCAATGGCTCGGGCTCTTGAGAATTGAAGCACATCGAGCAGGATACGCGTGACTGGCACCGGAGGTAGGATCGAGATAGCGTGCACGGTGTTGGGACGCGGCATCGACTCTGCCAGAGGAGAAGATCGCACCAAATCTGGCTGGAGCAGGGCGACGGGGTGGCTGGCTTCGGCATGGCGGCGAAGTGGCAAAACGTTTCTGACAGTAGCAGGCACACGCGCGCACAGAAGGAACAGCGCTGCTGGCACTACTGCAGCGGCTCCACAGTGTCCAACCAAACGCGCACACGTGGTGGTGATTCTCAGGCGAAGCTGGCAACGGCGGGGCTTCACCAGCGGTGGCGAATCACGACGAGCGGCACCGGTCGCGGTCGAAACGGCTGCTGGCCGAGCCCTGGTCGTGGTCGAACGACCTGGTCGAAACGGCTGCTGGCCGAGCCCTGGTCGAAAGTTCATGGCCTAGTCAAAGTAAGGGGCTGAAAAAGAAGTCTTGGGCCGATCTGTAATTTCTGGAACTTGATTTTTGGACCGAATGTAAATCTGGAGATATACTTGGTTTCGGCTGAAACTGATTTTGCCAAATGGGGTTACTAAATTCAGCAAGCAGGTATACAAGGATAAAAGGCATAATTAAGTGTCTTTGATCAGGTTTTGAGCAAGATGAAAACAGGAAGATTAGGGCAATTAGGGTCTGAATTTTGGCGAGGCTGAAAACTGAAGTTTAGGATGAGATTTTGAGATTTTGCCTGAAGAGGATTCTATTCAGAATAGCGATTGGGAGACATTCCTTGAATTAGATAAAGGTTTGGAGCTTATTTGTGGCTTTCAGCCTTTTTAGGCTTCTGAGAAAATCAGAAAAGGATCTATCTAAAATACTTTTGGACTAAAATGTGAAAATGGTCTGAAAGGTGGAGTTTAGCTGCCAACTTTTTAAATTAAGGTAGTGGCATACCTAACATCATGATTCTGAGATAAGAGGTCAAAAATGAGGTTGAGACATCCGATAATCCAATGAAGATATACTGACTGGCAAGCTAAAAAGGGTAACAAAAATTGGGATGTTACAATTGGCCCGGGGACTAGGCCCTCGGTGCCTCTGTCCCGGGCGCCGCCATTAGCCAGCTAACAAGGCCCCCGGTGCCACCGTCCCAGTGCCGCCATTTGCCCGAGAACAAGGTCCCCGGTGCCATCGTTCCGGGCGCCGCCATTGGACCGGGGACTAGGCGCCCGGCGCCTCCGTCCCGAGAGCCACCATTTGCCCGGGGACAAGGCCCCCGGTGCCGCCGACCCGGGCACCACCATTTGCCCGGGAACGAGGCCCCCGTCGCCGCCATCCCGCGCCATTGGCCCGAGAACTAGGCCCCTGGGGCCTAGTCCCCGGGCGCAGTCATTTGCCCGCGACCAGGCCCTTGTGCCGCCGTCCCACGCCATTGGCCCGGGGACAAGGCTCCTGATGACCCCCGTCACGGGAGCCGCCATTTGACCAAGGACAAGGGCCCCAGTACTGCCATCCCGGGCGCCGCCATTTGCCCGGGGACAAGGCCCCCGGTGCCGCCATCCCGGGCGCCGCCATTTGCCCGGGGATGGGGCCCCCTATACCGCTGTCCCGCGCCATTGCCCCGGGGTCTAGGCCCCCAGGAGCCACCATTTTCCCGGGGACAAGGGCCCCGGTGCCGCCGTCTCGGGTGCCGCCACTGGCCCGGGGACTAGGCCCCCGGCGTCTCTGTCCCTTGGGCCGCCATTTGTCCGGGGAAAACGCTCCCGGTGACACCTGTCCCGGGCACCGCCATTTTCCTGGGGACAAGCCCCCGGTGCGGTCGTCCCAGGGGATGCCATTGTCCCAGGGACTAGGCCCCCGGTGCCTCTCTCCCGGGCGTCGGCATTTGCCCGAGGACAAGTCCCCCGGTGCCGCTATCCCGGGCGCCACCATTGGCCCGGGGACTAGCCCCCGGCACCTCTGTTCCCGGCGCCGCCATTGGCCCGAGGACTTGGCCCCCGGTGCCTCTATCCCCGGCGGCACCATTTGCCCGGGGACAACGCCCCCAGTGCCGCGGGATGAGGCCCCTGATGCCGCCGTCCCGGGCACCGCCATTTTCTCGGGGACGAGGCCCCCGGTGCCGCTGTCCCGAGCGCAGCCATTGGCCTGGGGACAAGGCTCCCGGTGACCCCCGTCCCGGGCGCCGCCATTGGGCCGAGGACTAGGCCCACGGCGCCTCGGTCCAAGGAGCTGCCATTTGCCCGGGGACAAGGCTCCCTTTGCCTCCATCCCAGGCGCCGACATTTGCCTGGGGACAAGGCTCCCGGTGCCTCCGTCCCAGGCGCCGACATTTGTCTGGGGACAAGGCTCCCGGTGCCTCCGTCCCAGGCGCCGACATTTGTCTGGGGACAAGGCTCCCGGTGCCTCTGTCACGGGGCCCCCGGTGCCGCCATCCCGGGTACCGCCATTGGCCCAGGGACTAGGTCCCCAGCGTCTCAGTCCCGGGTGCAGCAATTTGCCCCGGGACAAGGCTCCCGGTGCCTCCGTCCCGGGCGCGGCCATTTGCCGGGGGATGAGGCCCCGGTGCCACCGTCCCGGACCCCGCCATTGGCCAGGGAACAAGGCTCCCGGTGAACCCCGTCCCGGGCGCAGCCATTGGCCAGGAGACTAGGGCCCCGGCGCTCGGTCCCGGTCATCGCAAATTGTCCGGGGATGAGGCCCCAGGTGCCGTCGTCTCGGGGGGCCGCCATTGGCCAGGGGACTAGGCCCCTGGCGCCTCTATCCCGGCGCAGCCATTTGCTCGGGGACAAGGCCCACGGTGCCGCCGTCCCGGGCGCCGCCACTGGCCTGGGCAGTAGGCCCCCGGCGCCTCTGTACAGAGCGCCGCCATTGCCCCGGGGACTAGGCCCCCGGCGCCTCTGTCCAGGCAGCCGCCATTAGCCCGGAGACAGGGCCCCTGGTGCTGCCATCCCGGGCGCCCAATTTGCCCAGGGACGAGGCCCCCGGTGCCGCCATCCCGCGTCATTTGCCCGGGGACTAGGCCCCCAGTGCCGCTGTCCCGAGCGTCATCATATTCCCGGGGACAAGGCATTGGCCCAGGGACTAGGCCCCCGGCGCCTCCCTCCAGGGTGCCGCCATTTGCTCGGGGACCAGGCTCCCGGTGACCCCCGTCCCGGGCGCCGCCATTTGCCAGGAAACAAGGCCCATCGGGCGCCGCCATTTTCCCGGGGACAAGGCCCCCGGTGCCGCCGTCCCGGGCGCCACCATTTTTCCGGGGACAAGGCGTCCCGGGCGCCACCATTTTTCCGGGGACAAGGCGCCCAATGCCGCCGTCCCGGGTACCGCCATTTGCCCCGGGACAAAGCTCCCGGTGCCTCTGTCCCGGGCGCCGCCATTTTCCCGGGGAGGAGGCTCCCTATGCCGTTGTCCCGGGCGCCACTATTTGCCTGGGGACGAGGCCCTCGGTGCCGCCGTCCCGGGTGCCTCCATTGGCCCAGGAAGTAGGCCCCCGGCGCCTCGGTCCTAGGCACTGCCATTGGCCTGGGCAGTAGGCCCCCGGGACCTCTGTCCCGAGTACCGCCATTGGCCCGGGGACAAGGCTCCCGGTGTCTCCATCCCAGGTGTCGCCATTTGCCCGAGGACAAGGTCCCCGGTGCCGCCGTTCTAGGCGCCGCCATAGGCCCGTGGACTAGGCCCCCGGCTCCTCTGTCCCGGGCGCTGCCATTTGCCCGGGGACAAGGGGCCCGGTGCCGCCGTCCCAGGTGCCGCCATTTGCCCAGGACAAAGCTCCCGATGCCTCCGTCCAGGGCGCCGCCATTTGCCCGGGGAGGAGGACGCCTGTGCCGCTGTCCCGGGCACCGCCATTTTCCCAGGGACGAGGCCCCCGGTGCCACTGTCCCGAGTTCCGCCATTGGCCCCGGGAGTAGGCCCCTGGCGCCTCAGTCCTGGGCGCCACCATTTGCCAGGGGACGAGGCCCCTGGTGCCG
Source organism: Pharus latifolius (assembly GCA_019359835.1). Classification (NCBI taxonomy): domain Eukaryota; kingdom Viridiplantae; phylum Streptophyta; class Magnoliopsida; order Poales; family Poaceae; genus Pharus; species Pharus latifolius. The sequence goes on from CM033325.1 coordinate 40,783,917, forward strand.
CCGTCCCAGGCGCCGCGATTGGCCCGAGGACGAGGCCCCAGTGCCGCCGTCCCGTGCGCCTGGCCTGGGGACAAGGCTCCTGGTGCCTCTGTCCCGGCGCTGCCATTTGCCCGGGGACAAGGCTCCCTGTGCCTCCATCCCGGGCGCCACCATTTGCCCGGGGACGAGGCCCCAGCTTCCGCTATCCTGGGGGCCACCATTGGCCCAGGGATGAGGCCCCTGGCACCTCTGTCCCGGGAGCTGCCGTTTGCCAGGGGACAAGGCCCCCGGTGCTGCCGTCTCAGGCGCCGCCATTGGCCCAAGGAGTAGGCCACCGGCGCCTCTGTCCCGGGGGCCGCCATTGACCCAGGGACTAGGCCGCGGCTCCTCTTTCACGGGCACCGCCATTAACCCGGGGACAAGGCCCCCAATGCCGCCGTCCCGGGCGCCGCCATTGGTGTGGGACCCTCATTTGAGGAATCTGGTGGCAACCGCCCAGGTGGATTGCGCACAGATAGATACATCACAAGCTCACAATAAGCGGAAAGCAGTAATTACATAAAATAGAAATAAGCAGGTACGAGGTGACGAGGACCAATATTACGATAACATAGCACCCAGAATGATGCTACATAGAGTTGCTATGAAAATAACAAGTTTGTCCAAACAAGAGTCGGCATCAAGATACCTAACACACAAAGTGATACAGAAAGTGACGATGAAGATCTTCGCTTCTGATGGCAACGGTTCTAGTAGGGCTTTCTCCACATCGGACTCAACTTGGCGCGAGACCCTCCTAGGATTCTGAATCATCTAGGGCGTTCCCATCCTCTGCTTCATTCTCATAACCAAACGAATTGGGATCGGCAAATCCCTCTTCTGAATTGTTTGCAAAGGCAAGGGTGAGCATGCTTTTACCCAATGCTCAGCAAGTCTTTATTTAGAAATGCAATTATATAAATGACAAGTGATCAAGAAAAGGGGTTAAGTCTTATAATCATAAATAGTGTAGATTTCAATTCTTTAATCTCTTAAATAAGGATTTTATTTTCAACAGCGGGGTTTTGGAAATCTTATGATAGACTTTAAGAAAACATTATGGATGGCGATCCTCCATGATCCACCATTTTGAATTAACCATATTATGAAAGCTTTTCCCAAATCTTACTTGTGTTGAACCACATGGATAAATCCACCGCGAACATACTCCATGACCTGGGAGTATAGAGTATCTGATACTTTTCTTACACTTTGCAAAGGTGTACCTCTTTTTTAATGCAGTTCTTCACTCGACTTTCAAGTCTGGCAAATTCCATGCAACTTATACGCATGTGACAAGGCTGAGATCACACAATGCTTTTGCAGTCTAGTATTAACAGTATCCCCGCCCGGTAAATAGACAATTAAGTCTCAAGTACCATTGTGGGTCCTCCCCACTGCCTTACTTCCTAGCCTTGGTCTGTGTCCTCACAAGACATATGACCTTATGATTACAGCCGCGCACGACTTAATCAGGCGTAGGGCGACTTCCTTCTTTCCACCTTTTCCTCTCATAATTTTTCTGATCTCACACCACTCATGGATGAACTACGCCCCACCAGTTTCCACGCGAGAAACCAGACCGACATACCATGCAAGGAACTGTTAATACCAAAAAAGCTACTAAGTTGTGCCTGTCCCATACCAGGCAAGTGGTTGGTACGTTTTTCATGCCGCTTAGAGGCACAACACAAGGTTCTTGTCCTTATGAATTAATAGTGAAGAAACATTCACATACCCAATGCGCACACAGCAGCCAACCAGTCAAACCATCCTCACTATTAATTCTAATTTCACATTTTCTTTCATAAACGGGGTTTCAAATTCATTTCTCACATTTAGCCATTTCACACCCAACATGTACATTTAAATAAGAGTAGAGTTTAAGCATAACATCCTAGGGTGACAAGGTTGCATAATGATTCAATCTCAAAAGGGGGTTTCCACATGAGACTTGGGTCATATCTATTCACATGTTTCTAAACATAGTTCTTATCAAATACTCAGCATGCATATATCTTAAAAACAGTTAATCTACTTTATATCAAAATACTAGGTGAGACATGATCAAGGGTGGCGACTTGCCTTACAAAGCTGGGTCTAAGTAATCCGCTGGATCTTCGAATGTTCCTTCCAAATCTTCCGCTCCTTGCTTTGCATTCACACGAAAGCACACACAACACATACAAGAAATGAGCATCCAGAAAATAGGCTTTATACAAAAATATATGTAAAATATAAACATGTATGCAAACGAGGGGATTTGGTCAGAGATAGAATAGTGGAGAAAAGGATATTAGGGTTAGGTTCACTGGACAAGACTCGAATGCGACGAAAGTCAAAGGCTTGGCATTCGGTTCGCAAACAGACGATGTCCGAAAAGGACACAAGAATGATTTGGGGCTTCTGGATGATCAAAACTGGTGCAAGAGGTAGCATTGTGTGCCAAATGCTGTGAGGGACCTAAATGGCAGAGTGGACTTTTCAGAAAGGCCCTAGAATTAATAGAAAATCACAGCAAGGCTCAGGACACAAGAAATCGAATGCCACTGTACAGCAGTAAGCTGGGGCACATGCGTCTGGACGAACCACACATGCGTTGCTTCTCTAAGTTTGTCAAACATGCAGGCGGGATCCAAAAAATGCTTCTGGTGAAATAAATTTGACTGAGGTGGCTCATCGGCGACGAACGACGAGGTCGAATTCTTCGGCCGCCTGAGACATGGACGAGCCACGGTGACAGAGACCTGGAGTTAGCTGAACTCGAAATTTATTGAGGGGAAATACTCCTGGGGTGGTGCTAGTCGTTCTGGAGAAGGGAATTGAACAGAGGTTAAGTGTGCGAGCTCGTCGGCGTTGTCACCGGACTTGGAGAAGACAGTGAACGATGAACTGGGGCTACACAACAATGCAGGTTAAAAGCTCTGGACTACACCATCTAGGGGTTACAGGGAAGCTGTAGGTGGCTTCAATTTGGGGAGAGCTGCAGCGAGGCACGCCGGGACGTGCGACGTCCACGGTGGCGCGCGAAAATTGGGAAATCACGCAGTGCTGCACCAATTTGAAAACTGGCTGAATAGGCTAGCTAAGAAGTGATTGAGGATCATTTCATTCTACAGAAAGGGGTGGTGAAAAGGACTGGAGTGGGTTTAATTTCAAAAATAGGGATTTTTGGTTTTCCGGCGATCACCGACGATGGAGATCTCCTGAATGCAATTGGTTGCTTGGACGCGGGAAGATGGGTGTGGGGAGCTTACTGGTGAGCTTAGATTGGAGAGAGGAGCTACGGTTTGCTCTGGCGATGGTGGCCTCAAAATCGGCTCGCCGGGGAAGAAGAAGAAACAGCGAGAAACTGGAAATTTGGCTAAGCCCTGGGGTTGTGGTTTCTTCACAGTGCTGGAGGGTTTAAATAGGCACAGCGACGGAGCCAACGAGGGAAAACAGCGAGGGAATTTGTGCCGGGGACGAGACCGGCCAGGTGCAGGCGCAACAGCGGCGAACGACGATGTGACGGTGGGCAGGCGGTGCGGCAGCTTTGCCAGCTTTGTCGGGTGCATTGGGACTGTGTTTGGGATGGCGCAAATGCGGAGGCAACAGCGTAGCTCCGGCGATGACACGTAACCGCATGCAAGTGCCACGGCCACGGGCGTGCGCGCGTGAAAACGATGCTGGCGCGCGGGAGTTTATCCGCTGGTTTCAACGGGCTCTGGTTGCTGGCACGTGCGTGCGGGGTGGCTCAGTTGGTCACTAGCACAGGCGACAAGAGGCGATGGCCGGCGGCGAGAAGACACGGCGCGGCTCCGGTCGAACGGTGAAACAACACTGGTCGAAGCAACGACCAGCCCTGGTCGAAAATGGGCTAAAAAGTATAGAAGGGCCGATTTGTAATTATAGAATTTTATTCCAAGGACTAATCTGTGAATTTGGAGAATGGCTTAGATGAAAGGGTTTTGACTTTGCCAAATTAATGCATAAAGTCCAAGAGATTGATTAGCAGCTAGGGATGATAGAATTTGGAGATTTAGACAAGTTTTGGGATGAACTGAAAATAGGGTAATCTGGGTAATTAGAACTTTGAAATTTTGATAAGGCAAAAACTAGGGTTTCGAGCTAGATTTGGAAATTCCTCCAGAAGGGAAAAATGTTCAGAAAAGTGAAGGGGCGATGTTCACTGAATCAAATCAGAATTTGGAGATGGTCTGTGACTTTTAGCCTTTTTGGGCTTAACTTTTGGACTGATCTGCGAAAATGGACCTGAATGAAGGAGTTTGGCTGCCAACTTTTCAGGGTAACACTCTGGCACAACCAAGATCTCATCCTGAAATGTAGATAGACAAGGAAGGCTAGGGTTGCAAAAAATAGGGGTGTTACAATTGGACCGGGCAGTAGGCCCCCGGCGCCTCTATCTCGAGCGCCGCCATTGGCCCGGGGACTAGGCCCCCGGCGCCTCTGTCCCGCACGCCACCATTGGCCTAGGGACCAGGCACCCGGCGCGTCTGTCCCCGGCGCCGCCATTTGCCTGGGGACAAGGCTCCCGGTGCCTCCGTCACGGGGCCACCGGTGCCGCCGTCCCGAGTGCCGGCATTGGCCCGGGGACTAGGCCCTCGGAGCCTCGGTCTCAGGCGCCACTATTGGCCCGGGGACAAGGCTCCCGGTGAACCCCGTCCCGGGCGCCGCCATTGCCCAAGGGACTAGGCCTCGGCGGCTCGGTCCCGGCCGTAGCCATTTGTCCGAGGACGAGGCCCCCGATGCCGCCGTCTCTGGGGCCGCCATTGGCCCGGGGACTAGGCCCCTGGCGCCGCTATCCCGGCACCGCCATTTGCCCGGGGACAAGGCTCATGGTGCCGCCATTGGCGCGGGCAGTAGGCCCCCAGCACCTCTGTCCCGAGCGCCTCCATTGGCCCGGGGATTAGGCCCCCGGCGCCTCTGTCCCGGGCGCGGCCATTCGCCCGAGGACAAGGCCCCCTGTGCCACCGTCCTGGGTGCCACCATTTGCCCGAGGACGAGGTCCCCGGTGCCACCGTTCCGGGCGCTGCCATTGGCCCAGGGACGAGGCCCCTGGCTCCTCTGTCCCGGGTGCCGCGATTTGCCCGGGGACGAGTGTCGCGCCCCGAAACTGGAACTACGACTACTCCTGTAGAGACCTAGCTCACTGCAGCTAGTCCCATATATGCATAGCATACACATACCCTTGACTTCCCAGGATAAGTCAAGCACAGGAGTATATTCACATTGCAATAGAGTAACTTACAAAATAGTTAAGCAGTGTGGCCTGCTGGCCTTAATATTACATAAAGAGGTTACAATGCCTTCGCGGCATACATGGTTTAGCAAAATAACATCTACACAGCATAAGGTAGGTGACCCACCCACAAAGAGAAGTGGACGGTAGAACAACACACATTAGGGCTCTGGTGGAACTGACGCTCCTCCTTCTGGATCCAAGAGGTTCTTCATGCCCTCGTCTTGGTTATTGAACGCTCCATCTACTGATTTGTAGATTGCAAGAGTGAGCACTTACGTACTCAGCAAGTCATAGGTAAGAGTTGATACATTAGGGCTCCAAATGATGCACCACTTTGTCTGGGAGGTAAGCATTGATAACAGGAACAAATGATTCAAAAGGCTCCAGGGCTGAAGATGGCTGGAAGGTGATGAAAATCAGTGAAGAAAAGTGGTGGCGACACGGCACAGTGAAGACACTGGACAAAATCTTGGCATGGCTATAACTTGAAATCTGGACAGTTTCAGAGATCGGGCTAGAAGACAAAAATGCTCAGGAGGTTGAAGCACATCTACTGGACAAGGTGGCTGAAGCTGGATCGGCCGGGAATGGACTTCCGGTGGCCGGCGCCGGAGAAGAAGACACTGATATTGGGGCTTTTCGATACAGGAAGTTTGAACTTAATTCCAAGCTTGGAGAGTGAAATAGAGGTATGAGTAAGCTATCTGCACAATCAATTTGGCCGGAGGATGGCCGGTGTGGCCTGGCGACGATCGCCGGCGACTGGTGGAGCTCAAATTTGGGGAAACCTTTGATTCGAGCTCAATCTGGGAATCTGGATGCACAAGCTTGCTAATTAGAGGTCACTGATCATTTTATTTCACAGAATCGAAAGCTAATTCGGGGTAAATCGAGCTGCATTGCTGGAACAGGGCATTTGGCAATTCCGGCGATCACCGGCGTTAGGGTCCACCGGAGAGCAATTCAATGCAAAAGTACAATCTGGGGAAAGAGAGATACTCACTGCTGGCTTCAATTTGGCAAGAGATTCAGTGAAGTGTGCTGGCACCGTGAGCCCCCGAGCTGGACTCACCGGAGAAGATGACTGCAGTGAGGAAATTTGAGATTTAGCTTTGTTCTGGAGAAGTGAAGCTGATACAGAGTATGGGGCTGCTTAAATAGACCAGGGGTGGAGCTTGCAAGGAAGTAGCAGTAAGGAAATTGGCGCCGGTGACTTGACTGGCTGGGCGCAGGCGCGACAACAGTGACGGGGAGGCGATGGCGCACAAGCGAGGTGACTGCTGATCAAACTGTTGCTTCATCGGGACGCAATGCTGTCGGGCGGTGCAAGGCAATGGCGACAAGGGCTGGCAAAGCAAAGCAACGTGGCGAGGAGTTACTGACAACGGTCGCGCACGGGAGCAAAGCTGTTCAACGGCGCTGCCACGACGATGGCTAGGACACAGACGCGTGTGCACATGCAAACACAAGTGAGCACGAGCTCAGGCGCAGGCGAGGCTTGGCCGGCGGTGAGCGTGCAGGGCGCAAAGATCACGGCGAGCTTTCGTCGAATGCTAGCTGCTGCCCTGGTCGAATCTGGACTTGATTGCAATATTTGATTCTTGGCTTTGGACTGATCTGTAATTCTGGAGTTTTAGAAGATTAGAGTTGAATTTGATTCTGCTGATTTGGCAAACTTAACTCAACAGATGATTTGGCACAGATTGAAGATAAAATTTGAGATGTTTGAATGATTTTTGATATAAATTGAAAATAGAGTAGATTTAGGGTATTTGAAATCTGGATTTCAATTGATTTCAAATTCTGGCATTTAGAATGAGATTTTGAAATCTGAACAGAAGCGATATTTGTGTCAAATAACATTTAGAAGAGATTTGCTGAAGAAATTCTGAGTTTGAAGTTAATCTGAAGATTTTAACCTTTTTAGGTTTCCAGATATCAGATAAAGGACTGATTTGCGATATCTCTTGGACTGATTTGCGAAAAAGGCTTAGATGATAAAATCTGACTGCCAACTTTTTGGTTTAAGGTATTGGCATACCCTTGATCATAATTTGAGAATAATCTGGTCTGAACTTGGTCAAGATTTGGCTAAATCTGAGTTTAGAGTATTTAGGGTAATCAACCTAATTTCTGTTTTCGAAAACAGAAGTTTTGATAAATCTGGGATTTAGAGATGGAATGGAATCTGGCTTCCGAAGGCTTTTAGGTTCAGAGTAACTGATAAATCACATTTGAACAATCTGATCTTGATTTAGGGTTCACAGGAAAGATTTGGAGATTTAGGGTTTGAGATAGATACTGATCTAGCTGCTACTACAGATACATGCATGATGTTCATGAAGAAAGTTTTCACCCCTAAACTCAGGGTGTTACAACGAGGCCCCCAGAGACACCATCCCGGGCGCCGCCATTTGCCCGGGGACAAGGCCCCCGGTGCCGCCGTCCCGGGCCCCGCCATTTGCCCGGGGACGAGGCCCTCGGCGCCTTCGTCCCTGGCGCCGCCATTTGTCCGGGGACAAGGCTCCCGGTGACCCCCGTCTCGGGCGCCGCCATTTGCTAGGAGACCAGGGCCTTGGTCCCGCCGTCCCGGGCGCCTCCATTTGCCAGGGTAGAAGGCCCCCGGAGACACCGTCCCGAGCCCAGCCATTTGCCCGGGGACAAGGCCCCCGATGCCGCCATCCTGGGCGCCGCCATTTGCCCGGCGATGAGGCCACTGGGGACTTGGCCCCCCGAGACACCGTCCCGGGCGCCGCCATTTGCCCGAGGACAAGGCCCCCGGTGCCGCCGTCCCGGGCGCCGCCATTTTCCTGGGGACAAGGCCCCCGGTGCCGCCATAGCGCGCCATTGGCCCGGGGACTAGGCCCCCGGGGCCTAGTCACTGGGCGCCGCCATTTGCCCCAGGATGTGGCCCCCGGTACCGCCGTCCAGCGCCATTGGTCCGACGACAAGGCTCCCGGTGACCACCGTGCAGGGCGCTGCCATTTGCCTAGGGACAAGGCTCCCAGTGCCTACGTCCCGGGCGCTGCCATTTGCCCGGGGACGAGGCCCCCTGTGCCGCCGTCTCGAGCGGCGCCATTTACCCGGGGATGAGGACCCCACTGCCGCCGTCCCGGGTTCCGCCATTGGCCCGGGGAGTAGGCCCCCGGCGCCTCGGTCCCGCGTGCCACCATTTGCCAGGGGACGAGGCTCCCAGTGCCTCCATCCTGGGCACCGCCATTTGCTCGGGGACGAGGCACCCAGTGCCTCTGTCCCAGGCGCCGCCATTGGCCTGCGCTGTAGGCACCCGGCACCTCTGTCACGAGCACCGCCATTGGCCCAGGGACTAGGCCCCCGCCGCCTCTGTCCTGGCCGCCTCCATTAGCCCGAGGACAAGGCCCCCGGTGCCACCGTCCCGGGTGCGGCCATTTGCCCGAGGACAAGGTCCCCGGTGCCGTCGTCCCGGGTTTCGCCATTGGCCCGGGGAGTAGGCCCCCGGCGCCTCTCTGAGGGACACTCATTTGAGGAATCCGGTGGCAACCGCCCAGGTGAGTTGCACTCAGAAAGGTACATCACAAGCTCACAACAATAGAATTTACTTTAAACAATAAAGCAAATAGATAAGACGAGTACAAGGTCACGAGGACCATTATTACATTGTCATAATGCCAAGGATGGCATTAATTAAAGTTGATACAAAAGTAGAGAGTTTTTCAAAATCAAGAATCAAAAAGAAACGGTATCGAGTACAGAACACAGAAATCTAACACAAAAGCAACAACAAAGGTCTTCCTTTCCTTCTGCAGCGGTTTGGCTCGGGCCTTCACCACATCGGACTCAACTTGGCGCATGACCCTCCTAGAAGCTTAAATCGTCTGGAAAGGTTCCTTCCTCTTCTTGGTGCTCAAGGCTAAAGGAATCAGGATCCTCGAATCCTTTCTTCTGAATTTGTGTGAAAAGGCAAGGGTGAGCATGTTTTTACACGATGCTCAGCAAGTCTCGTTATGAGAATGCAGATATATAGATGAGGGGTTTTCAAGGAAAGGGGTCTTGGTTTTATATATATATATAGGAATAGAATAGATTTTCACTCTTAATTTGAAGAAAAGGGTTTTGTTTTCAAAAGCGAGGCTTTTAAAATCCTAAGCTAAATTTTCAAAAATGTTATGTGTGGCGGTCTTTCATGAGTCACCACTTTACTCAGATTATGTGAAAAACTTTTCCAAAAGCTACTTGTGCTGCATCGACGTGGATAAAATCCACCGCGCGTAGACTCCATAACCTGGGAGCTCAGAGTATCTGATACTTTTTAAACTTTGCAAAGGTGTACCACCTTAATCCACCGATCACTCAGCTTTCAAGTCAGGCCAGCTCCAAGCAACTTTTACGCATGTGACAAGGCTGAGATGACACAATAGTTTACAGTCCTAGCATTAACAATTCCCTGCCTGGTAAATAACAGTTAAGTCTCAAGTACCGTTGTGAGTCCTCCCCACTACCTTACTTCCTAGCCTAGGTCTATGTTCTCGCAAGACACATAGCCTCTCTTTATTACAGCCGCGCATGACTTAATCTGGCATAGGGCGTCTTCCTTCTTTCCACCTTTTCCTCTCATAATTTTTCTGAACTCACATCACTCATGGCCCTCAGTGGCCCACCAGTTTCTCGCAAGAAACCGGATCGACAACCATTGCAGGGAAAAGCTAATACTAAAGAAAGCTACTAAGTTGCGCCCGTCCCATAACCGGGCAAGTGGTTGGTACGTTTTTCATGCCGCATGGAAGTACAACACAAGGTTCTAGTCCTTATGAATCTTTAGTGAGGAGTCTTTCACATTCCCAGTGCACACACAGCACCATCCGATCAAACCATCCTCACTATCGATTCCAATCACATTTTCTTTCACAAAAAGGGGTTTTGAATATGCTTTTCTCATATGTGACCATTCAACATTTAACATATAATCTTGAGCATAGCATAGCCTAAGCATGATATTCTAGGGTGACAAGGGTGCAGGGATATTCAATGTCAAAAGGGGCTTTACAATCATTTAGGTCATATCTAATCACTTTGTTTGAATATAACTCTTTTGAATATAAGGCATGCATATACTTGAAAACAGTTAACATACTTTATTTCAAAATAATAGGCTAGACATGATCAAGGGTTTGAGACTTGCCTTGCAATATTGGGTCTAGTTACTTAGATGATTCTTCGAAGATTTCTTCCGCTCCTTCAATCTCTGGTTCCACGGCGGATACAAATAATACACACATACGCTATATAAGCATACAGAAGATAGTCTTTATGGGAAATGATACATAAAATATATCATGCATGCAGGGGAAAGGTTTGGATAAAGTCACTTGGGTGCTAAGGGAAGGAATGGGCTCAAAAGGAGTTGAATGTCGAAAGGCTGACATTCGGTCTACGGCAAGACATAGCCTTAAGTTGGTCTTAGGTGGGTTTTCTGGAGAAATGACAGTAGAGAAAGTTGTAGAGCATAACTCCAGGAATCTAATGGACAAGGTGGCATTTCAATTGCTCAAGTGTAACAGGTCTAAATCATCTAATGCCACTGGTGGACATGCACTGACATAGTGCTGGACATGGCCAGAAACTAGGGCATGGCATAACTTTAGACTCAAGGCTCCAATTGATGCACAACTTTGTCTGGGGGTTAGGCCTTGATAACAGGAACAAATTACTCATAGGATAAAGGGCAGAAAGTGGCTGGAGGGCGGCCAAATTTGGCAAGTAAACACGGTGGCCTGAGTTACTGGACAGTGATCTTGGCATTGGAATGTCTCTTGATTCATGCCGATTCAGAAGTCGAGCTAGTAGACAATATTGCTCAAGGTACTGGATTCTATCTAAGGGACAAAGTGACCGGAGCTAGATCAGCCGGAGAAGAATTCCGGCGACCGGCGCTGGAGAAGACGACATGTAAATTGGGGGTTTTCGATTCAGAGAGTTTGAACTCGATTGCTTGCTCAGGGAGTGAGAGGGTGAGGTGAGGAAACTATTGGTGAGGTTAATTCGGCCGGAGGATGACCAGAGTGGCCTAGCGACAAGGGCCAGTTCACTGGTGGCGCGCACATTGGGGATAGCCACAATCTTGATCCAATTTTGAAATCCAAGCGCTGGGGAATTTGCTGCTCTCTGGTGCTAGGGCTGAAGCAATGCAGCTGCGGGGTGTGGTGTGAAGAGATGTTGCCGTTGAGGGGGAGCTTTATATAGGCGAAGGGCTGGGCTCTCGGGAGTTGAGGCATATCAAACGGGATTCGCGGCTGACACCGGAGGTGGAATCGAGATGGTGTTGGGACGCGGCAACGACTGTGCCAGGCGAGGGGGGGGGATCACGGCATATCAGCTGGAGCAGGGCGACGAGATCACTGGCTTCGGCATGGCTGCAACGTGGCGTTGCTTTGCTGCTGCTGGAGCACACGTGTGCGTGAGGAAGTCACGGCACAGCGCGGGCTGAGGTTGCTCCACGGTGGCGGCACGGTTGCGCACAGGTGGTGCTACGTGGCGGTGATGGTGGCAGCGCGGGAAACTTCGTCGGAGGCGAGTTCCTGCGGCGAGGCGAGGTGGCGGGGTTCTGGTCGCAACGGCTAGAGGTCTGGTCGAGACCAACGACCAGGGGCTGGTCAAAAAGGGCTGAAAAAGAAAGCTAGGGCTGATTTGTAATTTCAGAAACCTTCACCAGGGACTGTTCTGCAAGGATTTGGACCAATCTGTAAGGAATTTGATTCGGGAATTTGGGCCTATTTGCAAATCTGGAGATCTGAAGGGCTGATCTGAAATCTGGTTTTGCAGATGAGTGCTACTAGTTCACTTGGACTCATCCAGCAGGAAAAATGGTAAGATCAGATAAGATCTGGTAGTTTTGACAAAAATTGGAAACAGGGTAATTATGGTAAATAGGGTAATTAGGGTTTGAAACTTTGGTAAGGCTGAAACTAGGGTTTCGGTTGAGCTTTTGGAATTCTTCCAGAAGGGAAAAATGTTCAGAATAGTGAATGGGAGATACTCGCTGAATCAGATCAAAGTTTGGAGATGGTCTGAGACTTTTAATCTTTTTGGGCTTCTCACAAATCTGCAAAGAACTGATCTGCGATACTTTTGGACTAAAAAGCAAAAATGGTCTGAAAAATGAAGTTTAACTGCCAACTTTTTAAATTAAGGTAGTGGCACACCTAAGATCATAATTCTGGGATAAAGATCAAAATGGGGTTGAGACATCCGAGAATCCAATGAAGATATGCTGACTAGCAATCTAAAGAGATGGCAAAATTTGGGATGTTACAGCCTCGGTCCCAGGCTTCGCTATTTGCCCATGGCGCATCTGTCCCAAGCGCCGCCATTTGCCCGGGGACATGGCTCCCGGTGCCTCCATCCCGGGGCCCCCGGTGCCACTGTCCCAGGTGCCCCCATTGGCCCGGGGACTAGGCCCCCGGCGCCTCGGTCCCGGGCACAGCTATTTGCCCCAGGACAAGGCTTCCAGTGCCTCCATCCCGGGCGCCGCCATTTGCCGGGGAAGAGGCCCCGGTGCCGGCATCCCGGGCACCGCCTTTGGCCCGGGGACAAGGCTCCCGGTGACCCCCGTGCCGGGTGCCGCCATTGGCCAGGGGACTAGGCCCCCGGCGGCTCGGTCCCGGCCGCCGCCATTTGTCCGAGGATGAGGCCCCCGGTGCCGCTGTCTCGGCGGCCGCCATTGGCCCGGGGACTAGGCCCGGCGCGCCTCTGTCCCGGCACGGCCATTTGCCCAAGGACAAGGCCCACGGTGCCGCCATCCCGGGCGCCGCCATTGGCCCTGGTAGTAGGCCCCCGGTGCCTCTGTCCCGAGTACCGCCATTGGCAAGGGGACTAGGCCCCCGGCGCATCTATCCCGGGAGCTGCCATTAGCCCGGGGACAAAGCCCCCGGTGCCACCCTCCCGGGTGCCGCCATTTGCCCAGGGACAAGGCCCCCAGTGCCACCGTCCCGGGTGCCGCCATTTGCCCAGGGACAAGGCCCCCGGTGCCATCGTCCCGGGTGCCGCCATTTGCCCGAGGACAAGCTCCCCGGTGCGGCCATTGTCCTGGGGAATAGGCGCCCGGCGCCTCCGTCCAGGGCGCCGCCATTTGCCCGGGGACAATGCTCCCGGGGACCGCCATTTGCCCGAGGACCAGGGCCCCGGTGCCACCGTCCCGGAAGCCGCCACTTGCCCGGGGACGAGGCCCCCCGAGCCACCGTCTCGGGGGCCGCCATTCGCCCGGGGACAATGCCCCCGGTGCCGCTGTCCCGGGCGCAGCCATTTTCACGTGGACGAGGCCCCCGTTGCCGCCATCCTGCGCCATTGGCTCCGGGACTAGGCCCCCGGTGCCACCGTCCCGGGAGCCGCCATTTGCCCGGGAACGAGGCCCCCGGTGCCGCCGTCTCAGGCGGCGCCATTTGCTCGGGGACAAGGCCCCCGGTGCCGCCGTCCCGGGCGACACCATTTGCCCGGGGACGAGGCCGCTAGTGCCGCCCTCCCGCGCCATTGGCCCGAGGACTAGGCCCCCGGGGCCTAGTCGCCGGGCGCCACCATTTGCGACGGGGATGTGGGCCCCAGTGCTGCCGTCCCGCGCCATTTTCCTAGGGACAAGGCTCCCGGTGTCCCCCGTCCAGGGCGCCGCCATTTGCCTGGGAACAAGGCGCCCAATGCCTCTGTCCCGGGCGCCGCCATTTGCTCGGGGACGAGGCCCCCTGTGCCGCCGTCCCGGGTGCCGCCATTTGGCCGGGGACGAGGTCCCCGGTGCCGCCATCCCAGGTTCCGCCATTGGACCAGCGAGTAGGCCCCCAGCGCCTCGGTCATGGGCGCCGCCATTTGCCCGAGGACGAGGCACCCAGTGCCTTTGTCTAGGGCTATAGGGCCCCGGCGCCTCTGTCCCAAGTGCCCCCATTGGCCCGGAGACTAGGCCCCCGGCACCAATGTCCCACGCACCGCCATTGGCCCGGGGACAAGGACCCCGGTGCCGCCGTCCCAGTCGCCGCCATTGGCCCGGCGACTATGCCCCCGGCGCCCCCGGCAGCTCTGTCCCGGGCGCCGCCATTGGCCCGGGGACTAGGCCTCCAGTGCCTTCTTCCCGGGCGCCTCCATTTGCCGGGGACATGCCCAGGGACAAGGCCCATGGTGCCGCCGTCCCGGGCGCCGCCATTTTCCCGGGGACAAGGCTCCCGGTGACACCCGTCCCAGGCACCGCCGTTGGCCCGGGGACTAGACCCCCGGTGCCTCTGTCCCGGGCGCCGCCATTTGGCTGGGGACAAGGCTCCCGGTGACCCCCATCCCGGGCGCAGCCATTTGCCCTAGGACGAGACCCCAGGTGCCGCCGTCCCGGGTGCCGCCATTGGCGCTGCTATTTGCCCTGGGACAAGGCTCCCGGTGCCTTCGTCCCGGGAGCTGCCATTTTCCAGGGGACAAGTCCCCCGATGCCGCCGTCCCGGGCGCCGCCATTGGACCGAGGACAAGGCTCCCAGTGACCCCCATTCCGAGCACCGCAATTGGCGAGGGGACTAGGCCGGCGGCGGCTCGGTCTCGAGCGCCGCCATTTTCCCGGGGACGAGACCCCTGGGGACAAGGCCCAAGGTGCCGCCGTCCCGGGTACCGCCATTTGCCCGGGGATGAGACCCCCGGGGAGAAGGCCCCCGGCGCCACCATTTGCCCGGGGATGAGGCCCCCGGTGCAGCCGTCCTGGGCGCCGCCATTTGGCCAGGGACGAGGCCCTCGATGCCTCGGTCCCGGTTGCCGCCATTTGCCCGGGGACATGGCCCCCGGCGCAGCCATCCTGGGCGCGGCCATTGGCCCCCGAACTAGGCCCCCGGAGCCTCCATGCCGGGCGCCGCCATTTGCCCGGAAACAAGGCCCCCGGTGCCGTCGTCCCGAGAGCCGCCATTTGCCCGGGGACGAGGCCCCCTGTGCCACCGTCCCACGCCATTGGCCTGGGGACTAGGCCTCCGGGGCCTAGTCCCTGGGCGCCGCCATTTGCCCAGGGACAAGACCCCGGTGCCGACGTCCTGAGTGCCGCCATTTGCCCAGGGACAAGGCCCCCAGTGCCGCCCTCCCGGGCGCCACCATTGGCTTGGGGACTAGGCCCCCAGTGCCTCTGTCCCGGGCGCCGCCATTTGCCCAGGGACAAGGCTCCCGGTGACCCCCGTCCCGGGTGCCACCATTTGCCTGGGGACAAGGCGGTCGCGGGCGCCGCCGACGACGGCGCCACCATTTGCCCGGGGACAAGGCCTTCGGTGGCGTCGTCTCGGGAGCTGCCATTGGCCCGGGGACTAGGCCCCCAGTGCCTCTGTCCCGGGGGCCGCCTTTTGCCCGAGGACAAGGCCCCCGGTGCCGCCGTCCCGTGCACCGCCACAGGCCCGGGGACTAGGCCCCCGGCGCGTATGTCCCGGGTGCCGCCATTTGCCTGGGGACAAGGCGGTTGTGGGCGCCACCGACGCTGGCGCCACCATTTGCCCGGGGACCAGGCCCCCGGTGCCGTCGTCCCGGGAGCCGCCATTTGCCCGAGGACCAGGCCCCAGGTGCCTCCGTCTCAGGCGCCGCCTTTCGCTCGGGGACAAGGTCCCCGGTGACGCCGTCCGGGGCATCGCCATTGGCCTGGGGACTAGGCCCCCGGCGCCTCCCTCCCGGGCACCGCCATTTGCCAGGCGACAAGGCTCCTGGTATCCCCCGTCATGGGCGCCGCAATTTGCCCAGGGACAAGACCCCCGGTACCGCCGTCCCGGGCGCGATGATTTTCCTAGGGGACAAGGCCCCCGGTACCGCCGTCCCGGGTGCCACGATTTGCCCATGGACGAGGCCCACAATGCCGTTGTCCCGCGCCATTGGCCCGGGGACAAGGCCCCCGGTTCCGCCATCCCAAGCGCCACCATTGGCCCGGGGAGTAGGCGCCCAGCGCCTCTGTCCCGGGCGCTGCCATTTGCCTGGGGACAAGGCTCCCGTTGACCCCCGTCCTGGGCACCGCCATTTGCCTGGGGACAAGGCCCCCGGTGCCGCCGTCGCGGGCGCCGCCATTTTCCCGGGGACAAGGCCCCCGGTGCCATCGTCCCAAGGGCCGCCATTGGCCCGAGGACTACAAGGCCCCCGGCACCTCTGTCCCAGGTGCCGCCATTTGCCCGGGGATGAGGCCCCTGGTGCCGCTGTCCCGGGTGCCGCCATTGGTGCCACTATTTGCCCGGGGACAAGGCTTCCGGTGCCTCCATCCCGGACGCCGCCATGAGCCCGGGGACGAGGCCCCTGGTGCCGCCGTCCCGGGCGCCGCTATTGGCCCGAGGACAAGGCTCCCAGTGACCCCCGTCCCGGGCGCCGCAATTGGCCATGGGACTAGGCCCCCGGCTGCTCGGTCCCGAGCGCCTCCATGTGCCCGGGGACTAAGCCCCTCGCGCCTCTATCCCGGGAGCCGCCATTTGCCCGGGGACAAGGCCCCCGGTGCCGCCGTCCCGGGCGCTTCCATTGGCCCGGGGAGCAAGGCCCCGGCACCTCTGTCCTGAGCGCTGCCATTGGCCTAGGACTAGGCCCCCCGCGCCTCTTTCTCGGGCGCCGCCATTTGCCTGTGGACAAGGCCCCCGGTGCCGCCATCCCGGGTGTCGCCATTTGCCCGGAGACATGGCCCTCAGTGCCTTCATCCCGGACGCAGCCATTTGCCCAGGGACAAGGCTCCCAGTGACCCCCATCCCGGGCGCCGCCATTGGCCCGGTGTAGCTTCTAGGCCCCTAAAGGGTGTTCTGGTAATTAATGACAATTACAAATGTTGAACTAACGATACCTGTTAAGTTGTGTCAAGAGAAAAATCAAAAGACAGGATAATGAAAGGCGAAGAGCTAAATGATGAAGAAAGGATATTGAGCAAAGAGGCAAAGGTACGGAATATGACTCTTTTCCTTTTTACCGGTCTAAGGTGATTAGAGAAGGATTTTGACCGAATTGTAGGTTAGTTGTCGTACTATTAAGAGGAGCATGTGGTGTATCATTACATAGTTCATCTTTGTGCCACAAGTGATAAAAACAACTTTCATTGCATACTAGAAGGTTATATCTTTTGAAAATGCATTTATCCACTCAAATCAGCAAAGTTCAGTCTCTGTCGGTCTGACCATGTTAGCCGGTCTGACCGCAGAAATGGTCTGACCGAGGGTTGTTTCGGACTGACCGACAGTTGTGGTGAATTGTTTTTATTTCCTAAAAATGGTCGGTCTGTCCATGGTTAAACGTTGGGTCAGACTCCTGGAGCTTCATGATCATATTTTGTGAAACTTAGTGTGTTGGTCGGTCTGACCGTCAGTTGGTCCGGTCTGACCGCTAAAGCCGGTCTAATCGAGATTTTGTACTGCGGTCTGACCGAGGTTTTCGGCCTGACCGTAAATTGTGTCCAGAAACGATGTTGCTTCTAGATGGGTTCACGGTTTGACCGCCGTTGGCTCCGGTCTGACCGTGAGAGTGCCTGACACAGGTAGGTGAGCATTTATTGTGCCTGTTTAATGCCGTTGTAATTGCAGTGGTCTGACCGGGCTTGTACCTGTGGTCTGACCGCCAGATGATCTTTTTCCTCCAACGGCTTGTAACGGCTATATTTATTGAGGGGAGTATATATACTCCTTTGCATGGTCCTGTTAGAGAGCTTTTTGGCATATGTGTGAACATTGACTTCATTCTTAAGAGCTTAAACACGTTTCATACACTCTAGTGTTCAATTTCTTTAATTTGAGAGAGTGTGCAATTAAGATCTTCTAGTGCATTGTATTTAGTTCACTAAATCAATCTTGTGGCACTATAAGAGCATTAAGTGATCCTCACTGGCTTGTTACTCTTGGAGTTTACTGGCTCCTAGCGGCTAGGTGGAAGGTTTTCGAGAGCTCTTCAAGGGAGATTGTGAAGAAGCCTCAAAACGACTTGTGAAGAGGTTGAGCACGCCTTGCCGGAGCGGTAAAGTGTAGCACTAGTGGAATCGAGGTTTGGATAACTAATCATACTAATCCGGCTTGAAACTAGGTCACATCTTCAGAGGAAGTCGACTAGATAGAGGAGCGGTTAGAGATTTGAGGTTTTCTCAACGTGGATTAGGGGTGATCGGCAAATCACCGAGACCAAGGGTTATATCCTTGTGTCAAGTTGCTTGCTATTCATCTTGTTTTTAGCTATTTGCTCTTAATTGTTGATAATTGCTTGATTAGTTGTAGAATTGTTAAAATCGCCTATTCGCCCCCCTCTAGTCGATATCCTAGATCCTTTTCACTCGGGGACAAGGCCCTCGGCGCCTCTGTCCCAGGCGCCGCCATTTGCCCGGGGACAAGGCTCCCGGTGACCCCCGTCGCGAGCGCCGCCATTTGCCCGAGGACAAGGCCCCTGATGCCGTCGTCCCAGGGGCCACCATTGGCCCGGTGACTAGGACCCCGGCGCCTCTGTCTCGGGCGCCACCATCTGCCCAGGGACAAGGCTCCCGGTGATCCCCGTCACGGGCGCTGCCACACCGCCATTTGTTGCCGCCGTCCCTGTGCCGCCATTGGCCCGGGGACTTGGCCCCCGGCGCCTCTGTCCCAAGCGCAGCCATTTGCCCGGGGACTAGGCTCCCGGTGACCCCCGTCGCCTCGATCCCAGGCGCTGCCATTTGCCCGGAGACGAGGCTCCCTATGCCTCCGTCCCGAGCGCCGCCATCTGCCCAAGGACGAGGCACCCGGCGCCGCCGTCTCGGGCGCCGCCATTGGCCCGGGGACAAGGCTCTCGGTGACCCCCTTCCCGGGCGCCGCCATTGGCCAGGGGACTAGGCCCCCGGCGCCTCGGTCCCGGGCGCCGCAATTTGCCTGGGGACGAGGCCCCCGGTGCCGCCTTCCCGGGCGCCGCCTTTAGCCCAGGGGCAAGGCCCCCGGTGCCACCGTCTCAGGAGCTACCATTCGCCCGGGGACAAGGCACCCGGCAACCCCTATCCCGGGCGGTGTCAGGTGAGGATCACGCAAGAAGCGCCTTGGGAACTGGTGAGGACACTTGTCGAGCATCCAGCCCCCTCAACCTGTAGAAGGACGCTAGTGCCCTTCGATCCAACGGCTGCGGCCTAGGTTGTTTAGTCTTTTTGCATCTTTTGGGCCTATATAAGCCCTTGTATCCCTCTATTGTAACCAAGGACAACTCATTTGACATCAATAGACAAAAAACGAACAGGCGTGCTTAGGAGCACTCTCCCCGCTAGAGAACTCCCCTAGCCAACTCTAGTTGGGAGCACGTCGACAGGACTAGGGTCTCCACTGAGACCTGAACCTGTATAAATCCTCGTGTCACTTGCTGTGTTTGTTCGACAGGAGAGGACCAAATGCTTGGTCAGCTCGTGTCGTCTTCGTTTAGCTAGGAACCTCCACAAAACCTGCCGAAGTATTCGCAATACCACGACACCATGATAGCTTGAGTCTTTGACGAATCCATATATATTCCTTTGCCACAAATGATGTGGCCTAGAAAAGAGATTTCTTTCAAGGCACACTTATCAAACTTGGCATAGAACTGATGTTCTACCTGCTTTTCTAGCACTATTCTGAGATGTTGTGTGTGCTTTTCCTCTAACTCAGAAAAGATAAGAATGTCATCGACCAATATAATGACAAACTTGTCTAAGAATTCCATAAGGACTTTGTTCATCAAGTTCATAAACACTACTAGTGCATTTGTTAAACCGAATGGCACCACGGTAAACTCATGCAGTCCATATCCATTATGAATGCAGTCTTCGGGATGTCCTTTTCTCGAATCTTCAATTGATGATATCCGGACCTCAGATCAATTCTCAAAAATATCTTAGCTCCTCTGATGTAACACCTTGGGTTTAGGGGTGAAAACTTTCTTTTTCATGAACATCATGCATGCATGTATCTGTAGTAGTAGCCAGATCAGTTCAACCCTAATCTATCTTAAGCCCTAAAATCTCCAAATCTATCCAGTGAACTCAAATCAAGATCAGATTTCTCAGATATGATCTATGAGTTACTCTGAACATCAAAGTCTTCAGAAGCCAGATTCAATTCCATCTCTAACTCCCAGATCTATCAATCCTTTTCTGTTTTCGAAAACAGGATTTTACTTAAGATCCTAATTACCCTAAATACTCTGAACTCAGATTTAGACAAATCTTGACCTAATCCAGACCAGATTATCCTTGGATTATGATCATGGGTATGCCAATACCTTAATCCAAAAAGTTGGCAGTCAGATTTCTTCATCTAAGTCTTTTTCACAGATCAGTCCAAATTATATCGCAAATTAGTCCTTTATCTGATATCTGGAAACCCAAAAAGGCTAAAATCTTCAGATTAACTCCAAATTCAGAATTTCTTCAGCAAATCTCTTCTAAATTCTATTTGATACAATTTTCCCTTCTGTCCAGACTCCAAAATCTCATCCTAGATGCCAGAATTCGAAATCGATCAAAACTCAGATCTTAATTTACCCTAAAGTACCCTATTTTCAATTTATATCAAAAATCATCAAATCATGCTAGATTTTACCAAATCACTTGCTGGATGAGTATAAGGTATAAGTTTATACTCATCAATGAAATCATATTGCAAATCAACTATCTCTAAATCAGAAATTACAAATCAGTCCAAGTTGCAAACAAAGAATCTTGCAATTAGGTCCCTGGTTCGACCTCAGCGGCAGTTCACGACTGGAGTAGCTGCTCATGACCAAGAGTCGGTTTCTTTGACCTCACCAATCATTTACGACCAAATCAGCAGCTTTATCGACCTCGGCCAGCAGTGCACGGCGATCTCGACCGCAGTGCACAGTGTTTGCTTCGACCAGCGCCGTGCGAATGCGACCGCGACCAGGAGCACCTTGTCTCCGTGTTTCGCCACTGATCAGCACCGCTCAAGCCCGTATTTTTCGCAACCGCCTTTGCACATGCACACGTGTCTGCGCCTGAGTCTTTGTCGTGGCAAACCTTGTCCAGCTCACTAGCAGCTCGCGCGCCAGAGAGAGCTTCGCCAGCTTGTTGCTCGCCGTTGCTTCAACTCGAAGTTTCACCGGCATAAGTTCCTTAGCCCCAGTGTAGCAAGCTTCTAACCGTGCCTGTAAAAGCCGCCCTATTCTCAGCTTAACTTCTCTTACACCAGAATCAACTAAATCTCTAATCTCGCCATCTTCGTCGTCTTCTCCGGCGAGCACAGAAGGAGGCCCGCGGTGCCAGCTTCAACCATTGCTCCAATCTCCAAATTAACACCATTAGTGAGTATCTCTCATCTCCCTTATCATGTGCTAGCATCCAATTGAGCTCCGGTGATCTCTAACGCCGGCGATCACTGAAGTCCTCTAATGCCCTGTTCCATCAATTGCATCTACTCCAGTTCAAATTAGCTTTCGCTGTAGTGGAAGGAAATGATCAGTGAACTAATATTAGTAAGCCTGTGCATCAAGATCTCGAAATTAAACCCGAATTGAAGCTTTCCCCTTTCTCGCGCGCCACCGGTGACCGGCTCACGTCGCCAGGCCACACCACCATTCCTCCGGCCGAATTAACATTACCAGAAGCTTCACCTCACCTCCCTACTGCTCTCACAGCAAGCAATTGAGCTTTAAGGCCGTGTATCAATTTCGCCCAATTTAGCCCTTCTTCTTCTCCGGCCACGGTGTTGATTTCCTCGCCGACGTCGCTTTAGGCCAATTCCTTTCATCCATACTATTTGAAGCTACCCAGGAACTCAACTGTGTCTTCAAATTGGAGCTTGATTCACTATATCGTCATGTTGCCGTTGAAGCCGTCTTCTTCTCCGGCGCAGCTCGTCGCCGTTCACTGCCGTGCCATCTCTAGCCGAGACCAATGTATCAAACAATACCACTTGGTCCTAGCTAGCTCCAGCAACATCAGGTTTTAGTAGCACAGCACCAGATTGCAGTTTGAATGTTTTACCCTTCACTGCCGTCGATACCAGATTCAGCGTGTCGCCCGGTCGCCGCCGGCCACCGCCGTCGATACCACCTTGTCTAGCATCTTCGCCTTGATCTCCTGAACATTTTCCTCTATTAGCTCAACCCCTGAATCTGCACAGAATTGCCAGTTGTTGCTATGCCAAGATCTTGTCCAGTGGCTTCACTGTGTCGTGTCACCACCACACTTCTTCACTGATTTTCATCACCATCCATCCATATTCAGCCTTAGAACCTATTGGATCATTTGTTACTGTTATCAAGGCCTACCTCCCAGATAAAGTGATGCATCAATTGGAGCCCTAGATCAAAAGTTATGGCAAGCCCTAGTTTCTGGCCATGTCAGTCCAATTCCAGTCTATGCCAGCCAGTGGCATTAGCCCTTTTCACTTCCTTCCAGGTGTGCATTTTGAGCATCACCTTGTCCCTTAGACTCCTGATGTTGTGATCCACATTTCTTTCAACTATCACATCTTTAGATAAGCTCTCTATCTTTCCTTGAAGCTATGTCAGAGCCTTGAACCGAATGTCAGTTGGCTGACATTCGTTGTTTTTGAGTAAACCAGCCGTGGACTTGAGGTCCATAACGCAGTCTTGAAACCCTAAGAATTTCTAACACCATCCTGAGCTCATATTCTATAAATTCGAGGGTTTTGACCCAAATCAGCTTACAATCTCAGTTCGTTTCATCATCGTCAAGATCTTTTCTCTTAAAAGCATATTGCATATAGATTTTTAATGTATTTAAAAATAGTTTGTAATCTTTGTGTTCTTGTTTGATTGAAGAATAGATCAAGAGCCCGAGTTTGAAGACTTTTCGTCACAGACTCGACACCGACTGCTGTTTCTTATGACGCGGAAGGCAAGTCATAGTTTTGATCATCTCGAACCTATATTTTAAGAGTTGCTATGATATGACCTTGAATATAAGTCATATTGCATGTGAAAGAATGGTTGAGATATAATTTGGCAGTACTAAGCTGGATGCTTGTGAAATGTGAAAAGATCAAATAGTGAACCATGAATAATTATATATGTATTTATATATATTCATGAAATAAAACCCCTAGCCGTGACCAGAATTTTGGTATGGATGGCTGTAGCACTGGAGGTGCTTAACTGCAAAGGATAGCAGGCACGGAAGGTGCATGGTTGTGGATGGTCTAGTCACTGGCATATAAGGACTAGAACCTTGTGTTGTGCGTCTAGTGGCATGAAACACGTGCTAACCGCAAGCCTAGTATGGGATAGGCCTGAACAAGTACTTATGCGGATCACACATGAAACCCCTGCATGAGATGGAAAACAATGCACTAATTTCACGGAGTACGGCTCCTCCACGTAATATAATCATGCACGTTGACCCAGTAATGGGAAGAGACTTGGGGGTGGGGGTATATCCCGCCACAACTATGGTTCGCGAGAGATCCACAGGGTCAAGGGTGAATTGTGAGTAAAACATAACAAAAGTTCTTGTTATGTCCACCTTGCCACTCACACATGGTTGTGAGTAAGGATCTAATGATATTGATAGGATGGGCTTGAAAGTGGAATATCGTGCGGGTAAATTGGTACCTCTCTGCAGAGTTAAAAACGTATTCGAATACTCCGAGCTCCCGGGTTTATAGGAGTCTACTGCGTGGATTAAATCCACGGGGTGTGGCACAAGTATGTTTTCTAAATAAAATTTGATAAGTCAAGATTACCCAAATGACATGTGTTGTCATGATAAGGGGTGCTACCGTGGGCTGTCGTATGTCGACGTGTCGCGGTAGTGCCATAATTTAGTGAACATGAATAGCGATGCTATGTTATGAAAAGTGCTGCCATCAGATGAGATATGAAAGAAAAGATTATTTTACAAACATCCATAATTCTTGACTAGTCTAGGTTCATAACAACACTACTATATGTATCTACTCTTACCTATGACTTGCTGAGTACGTAAGTACTCACCCTTGCAACCATCAACCTAGTAGATGGAGCGTACCATGATCAAGGAGAAGGCATGGAGAACTTCTTGGACCTAGATGGAGGAGAGCCAGATCCGCCAAATCCCTGATGTGTTGTTCTGCCGTCAACTTCTTACTGTGGAGGGGACACCCATCATCCGCTGTGTAGAAGTTTTTATTTTGCTTTAACTAAACCTTGAATACCGCGAAGGTATTGTAATCTCTTTATGTAATATTAAGGCCAGCAGGCTACACTGCTTAAATATTTTGTAAGTTTTTCTGCTGCAATATGAATATACTCATGTGCTTGACATATCCTGGGAAGTCAAAGGTATGCATATATGGGACTAGCTACAGCAAGCTAGGTCTCCACGGGAGTAGTCGTAGTCCCAATTTCCGGGCGCGACATCTGAGTTGATCAAAGAGATCATCGATCCTCGGTAGAGGGACTTGTTCTTGATTGTCATGTCATTCAGCATTCGGTAGTCAACACAAAGTCATAGACTACCATCTTTCTTCTTGGCGAAGAGCACAGGGACTCCCCAAGATGAGGAACTCATCCTGATAAACCCTTTCCTTTCCAATTCTTCTACTTGCTTCCTTAACTTCTCTTGCTCTTCACTCATCATGCGTGCAAGCTTTCTTGCATACGGAGCAGATCTAGGCTTTAATTCAATTGAGAACTCTATATCTCGATCTGGTGGCATTTCAGGAAGTTTTTCAGGGAAAACTTCTGGGTCTTCATTTACTATCGGGACCTCTTCAAACTCAGTCTTTCCCATGCTATTCAAACTGCACACTTGGTCACTTGTCGTGGACCTTTCTGCATAGAACGTGACTCATTTCCGTTCAGTGTTCGTCAGGGTTATTTCTTTCTTCTCACAGTCCATCTGACCTTTATGCTTCGCTAACCAGTCCATTCCAAGGATAACATCTAATCCTTGAAGGTCCAAAACTAGAAAGTTCGCTAGGAATTCTATGTTGCCAATACTAAAGGTGATATTTCTACAGATAGAGTTGACAGGAATTCTAGCCCCGGGGGAATGGATTAAGATAGGAAACTCTAATGCAAATACGGGTGTCGTGGTATCACGAATAACCCGGCAGGTTTTGTGGACGATCCTAGCAAAGAAAAGATGACGCAAGCTGACCGCATGACCGGTCCTCTCCCGTCGGGCAAACACAACAAGTGACACAAAGATTTATACAGGTTCGGGCCTCAGTGGAGGCCCTAGTCCTGTCGGCGTGCTCCCAACCGAAGTTGGCGATGGGAGCTCCCTCGGGAGAGAGATGGCTCCGGAGCACACCTATTTGATTGTCTATTAGGGTAAAAAATGAACTATCCTCCCCACATGAGGGGTTACAAGGGCTTATATAGCCCTAAAAGACGCAAAAAGACTGAACTAGCCCGCCTACCACCGTTGGATCAAGGGGCAGCGACGTCCTTCCTCCGATCAGGAACCTTGGATGCTTGACAGGTGTTCGCCGATTCCTGGGGTGCTTCTCGCGTGATCCTCACGTGACCTGGGACCTGAGACCCTTGTCTTCGGAAGGCAGCGCCCGGGACAAGCCGCCGGGGGGCCTTGTCCCCGGGCAAAAGGCAGCGCCCGGGACAAGCCACCGGGGGCCTTGTTCCCGGGCAAATTGCGGCGCCCGGGACAAGCCAGTGGGGGGCCTTGTCCCCGGGCAAATGGCGGCGCCCAAGACAAGCCACTAGGGGGCCTTGTCCCCGGGCAAAAGGACTTGAACCCGTGGAGATTTCCCCCAACAGCAGCCGCCCATGCCCTCCGGGGACGATGTTCGAGTCCCCGGGGGGATGGTCCGTGTTACCGGGAACATCTCCTCCGGGACCGTGACGCTTCTATTCCCACGCCCCGCGTTTATGGCCGTGACATCGTTCATTAAGGCTTCGTCTCGATGGGAGCACGCCGTTCGGCCATAATGGCTGCTCGCGGTTCGAACCGGTGACACCTCGTTTCGCGCCCCTGTCCCTTCATTTCCCGCGCGCTGTTTGAATTGAACGGCGCTGATGCACCACGAAGGGCCATGTGGCACCCATCGGGGCCGCGGTTGGCCCCTATATATAGGGCCTTGAGGGGCTCAGAGAAGCCACTCCAACCTTCAAACCTCAAACTCCATCAGCTCCCGTAGCTCTTCCAGAAGCTCAGTCCCGGAAGCTCAGCCACCGGAACCGCCAAGCCCCTTTCTTTAGAGCCTAAGCCACTGGGAAGACCCATGGGATCCAAGGGTCGTGCGAAGGCTGTTGAGGTGCCTCCAGAGGTAGTCACCGCGGACTTCCTCTGGGCCTCGGAGTTCACGTCTAGGGACCTGGAGTCCTTGGTGGACCGGGGGGTGGTCGCGGACGGGGATGTCTGGATCCCCTCGAAGAAAGACGGAGCCCCCCGCCCTAGGCCCAGGGAAGTGGTGGTCTTCGAGGCTTTCCTCGAGGCCGGGCTCCGGCTCCCGGTGCACCCATTGCTCCGGGAGTTTCTCAAGGAGTACGGGGTGGCACTGAACCACCTGGCGCCGAACGCCTTCGTTCGGATGGGCCTCTTCATATGGCTGTTGGAGATAGCCACCGAACGAGAGCCAACGCTCTGGCTGTTCCGGTACTTCTATGAGCCGGCGGTGAGGAGCTCCCACCTGGTGAAGGGAGTGCCAAAGTCCCCGTTCGGCTTGGTGATGATCCAGCTGCTGCCGTCCCGGGTAGCGGAGTACCCAGTAGCGGCCTCCTGGGACCACTAGGGGGAATGGATGCGGAGGTGGTTCTACCTCCGGGTCCAGGACGACGAGGTGATGTACTCACCGGATCCCCCCTCCTACAGCCGGTCGTCCGCTCCCAAGCCCCCGGTGTGGACCAAGGAGGAGCTAAAGCTCCTCAACAAGGTGGTGGGCTCCCGGGGCGTCCGCTCTATGAGGGACGCCGCCGAGGAGCTGACACTGCTGAAGATCTCCCCCTTCTCGCACGGGAGGAGGGGGATCGGGATGTGCCCGGCCCAGCGGCCCCCGCAAAAGCCGGTGACCCGACGTAAGTTCCCGGCTGCTTCGCTCATTTCTTTCGTTAATTTTTCTAACTCCTTACCTCTTGCAGTCTGGCCGTACCCGGCCGCCCGGGAGAAGGCAGAGAACCTCCTCAGGAGGTATTATGCCAATGAGCACGAGCGGATTGTGCGCGTCATCGGGGAGGGTCCTCCCCGGAACTTAGTGGCCGAGGCCTTCGGGCTAAGGCTACCGGTGAGGACACCTCTCCCCACCCCCGGTTCCCACAAGAGGGGGAAGGAGGTCACCGGGGGCTCTGAGCCTAAGCGGGCCAAGGCTCAGAAAGCCCCCGGTCCATCGACGACAACGGGCTCCACGCCCATGAAGGCCCGGGACGCAGCCCCCGGGTCGGGGCACGCGCGGGCACCTCGGCGCGAAGTGATGCCACCTCTCCCGGAGAACCCCGGGGAGGCCATGGAGGAGGAGGAGCTCGCGTGCCTCCCCAAGGCCTCCGGAGAGGCTATGAGGCAGGAGGCGGTCGGTGATGGGGGGGCATCCGATTCGGTGGATTATGCCCCCTCGCCCCCTTCGGCAGTTGCTCTCCCCGCGGCCCCGGCGCCGCCGGAGCCGGAGAGGCTGGAGGTTCGGTTTACGGAGGCTTCGCCTCCGCATGTCGAATGGCCGGTGGACGAGGGGGGAAGCCCCTCTGTCTACGAGGTCCCCCCGGCGACGGAGGTCCCGGGGGCCCCGCGGCCCAGGAAGGGGAAAGGGCTTCTTATCCCCCCCGGGGAGGTACCCCCTCGGAGAGCTCGTCGGCCTCCTCCTCGAACACTTCTTCAGTGGCAAGGACGCCGACCACCGAGACTCCAGCCCTCGTCACCCCCGCAACTTTCACGAGGGGACCCACCGTCGGTCCCGAGGGGTCCGGTGATGCCGGGAGGGAGATCCCCCTACTGTCCGCGGGGGAGGTCTACCGGTTCGCGGAGAGTCTGCAGACCTGAAAGGTCCGGGACTACATCTCACAAGGGACGCTTCGCGAGCGCTGTGGGGGGCTTCAATCTCTCTTGATCCAGGTTCGTCCTCGGGTCGGTGGCTTGTTTTCTTCGGGACTCCAACTCGAATTTTGACTAACTCTTGTGCTTGTAGGGGGCGGCCATCGCATGGGGGATCGAGGCGCGTTTCAACAGCACACTAAAGGAGGCGGAGGGGAAGGCCGCTGTAACACCCAGAGTTTAGGGGTAGAAACTTCCTTTTTCATGAACATCATGCATGCATGTATTTGCAGCAGTAGCCAGATCAGTATCTATCTCAAACCCTAAAATCTCAAAATCTTCCCTGTAAACCCAAATCAAGATCAGATTATTCAGATATGATCTATCAGTTACTTTGAGCATAAAAGTCTTCAAAAGCTAGATTCAAATCCATCTCTAACTCCCAAATCTATCAATCTATTCTGTTTTTGAAAACAGAAATTCTAATTATATCCTAATTACCCTAAATACTCTGAACTCAGATTTAGCCAAATCTTTATCTAATCCAGACCAGATTATTCTTGGATTATGATCATGGGTATGCCAATACCTTAATCCAGAAAGTTGGCAGTCAGATTTCTCCATCTAAGCCTTTTTCACAAATCAGTCCAAAATTCCAATGAAAAATCCTTGCAATTAGGTCCCTGGTTCGACCTCAGCAGCAGTTCACGACTGGAGTAGCTGCTCACGACCAGGGATCATCTCCTTTGACCTCACCCACTGTTTGCGACCAATCAGCAGTGCACGGCGATTTCGACCGCAGTGCACAGTGTTGCTTTGACCTCGACCGCGACCACGCCGTGTTTCGCCGCCGAGCAGCGCCGCTTTAGCCATGATTTTTGCAACCGCCTTTGCACACGCACACGTGTTAGCACCGTAGCTGTTGCTGTGGCAGTTCCCATCCAGCTCACCAGCAGCTACAAGCCAGAGAGGAGCTTGTTGCTCACCGTTGCTTCAACTTGAAGTCTCCACCGGCGCAAGCTTCATAATCTTCAAGCAGTGAGCTTAAGCTTCGTTGCACTTTGCTTTGCCTATAAATAGCAACCCCAGAGCAACTATTTCATCTTTAGCAGTGCTCTCCAAAGCCCTTAAGCAATTAAACATAAACAGTACTTCTTCCTTGCTGCAGTCATCTTCTCCGGCGAGCTCAGCACGAAGGCTCACGGTGACAGCCTCAACCGCAACCTCCTCATCCAAATTAACAGCATCAGTGAGTTTCTCCCATCTCCCTCATCTTGCTACAGCTTTGAAATGAGTTATTATGCATCTTATCGCCGGTGATCGCCGGAATTGTTAAAATGCCCTGTTCCAGCAATTGCATCTACTCTAGTTCAAATTAGCTTTCGCTGTAATGGGAAGAATTGATCAGTGGACTAATCTTAGTAAGCCTGTGCATCGAGATTTCAAAATCCAGTTCAGATTAAAGCTTTTCCCTTTCTCGCGTGCCACCGGTGACAGGCTCACGTCGCCAGGCCGCACCACCATTTCTTCGGCCAAATTGCTGTAACCAGAAGCTTCACCTCACCTCCCTACTACTCTCACAGTGAGCAATTGAGCTCTAAGGCCGTGTATCAGTTTCGCCCAATTTAGCCTTCTTCTTCTCTGGCCACGGCGTTGTTTTCCTGACCGACGTCGCTTTAGGCCAATTCCTTTCATCCATACTATCTGAAGCTATCTAGGAACTCAACTGTGCCTTCAATTTGGCGCTTAATTCACCACATCGCTCTGTTGCCGTTGAAACCGTCTTCTTCTCCGGCGCAGCTTGTCGCCGTTCACTGCCGTGCCATCTCCAGTCGAGGCCAATGCATCAAACAGTATCATTTAGCCCTAACTAGCTCCAGCAACGCCAAGTTTCACCAGCACAGCACCAGATTGCAGTTTGAATGTTTTACCCTTCACTGTCGTGCCCCCAGTGTGCCTCCCGGTCATCGCCGGCCATCGCCGTCGATGCCACCTTGTCCAGCATCTTCGTGTTGATCTCCTGAACATTTTCCTCTATTAGCTAGACCTCTGAATCTGTACAGAAATGCCAGTTATTGCTATGCCAAGATCTTGTCCAGTGGCTTCACTGTGCCATGTCGCCACCATACTTCTCCACTGATTTTTATCATCATCTAGCCATCTTCAGCCTTAGAATCTATTGAATCATTTGTTACTGTTATCAAAGCCTACCTCCCACACAAAGTGGTGCATCAATTGGAGCCCTATATCAAAAGTTATGGCAAGCCCTAGTTTCTGGCCATGTCAGTCCATTGCCAGGCTATGTCAGCCAGTGGCATTAGCCCTTGTCACTTCCTTCCAGATGTGCATTTTGAGCATGACTTTGTCCCTTAGACTCCTAAGGTTGTGATCTACATTTTATTCTACTGCCACAAGTTGAGATAATCCCTCTGTCATCCATCGACCCTATGTCGATGCTTTGAACCGAATGTCGACCTAAAGACGTTCGCTGTTTTTGAGCGAATCAGTCACAACCTTGATATCATTCTGATACTTTGAGACATTTGGAACCTTGTAAACCTTTGACAACTAATCTTAACTTTGGTTTCCATAACTTAACCCTAATCAACTTCTAAACCCAATCATTTCAGGATCATCCAATCATTTCAGGATCATCGAGACATTCATCTTTGCATTATTGCATATAGTATATTAATGTATTGAAAAGGTTTGTGATTCTTGGTTGTTTGTTTGATTGGAGAGTAGATCAAGAGCCAGAGTTCGAGGACTTCACTGCTGACCCGACGTCAACTGCTGTTTCTTACAACGCGGAAGGCAAGTCATAGCTTTGATCATCTTGAACCCATATTTTATGAATTGCTATGATATGACCTTGAATATAATTAGTAATGCATGTGAGAATGGATGAATTGTGATTTGGCAGTACAAGCTGGATGCTTGTGAAATGTGAAAAGATCAAATAGTGAACCTTGAACTATTATATGTATTTATATATATTCATGAAATAAAACCCCTAGCCGTGACCAGAATCTTGGTATGGATGGTTGTAGCACTGAGGTGCTAAACTGCGAAGGATAGCAGGCACGGAAGGTGCATGGTTTGTGGATGGTCTGGTCACTGGCATATAAGGACTAGAACCTTGTGTTGTGCGTCTAGTGGCATGAAACACGTGCTAACCGCAAGCCTGGTATGGGACAGGCCTAAACAAGTACTTATGCGGATCGCACATTAAACCCCTGCAGGAGTTGTGTAGTGATGCATGGTTTACATGGAGAATGGCTCCCACACATATCACTGAAGGTGATCTTGCACGTTGACCCAGCAATGGGAAAATACGAGTAGGGGTGGATGTTTGAGTACAACCTACCACAACTGTGGTTCGCGTGAGATCCACAGGGTCAGGGGTGAATTGTGAGTAAAACATAACAAAAGTTCTTGTTATCTCCACCTTGCCACTCACACATGGTTGTGAGGAAGGGTCTAATCATATTGATAGGATGGGCTTGAAAGTGGAATATCTTGCGGGTAAATTGGTACCTCTCTGCAGAGTTAAAAACGTATTCGAATACTCCGAGCTCCCGGGTTTATAGGAGTCTGCTGCGGTGGATTAAATCCACGGGGTGTGGCACAAGTATGTTTTCTAAATAAAATTTGATAAGTCAAGATTACCCAAATGACATATGTTGTCATTATAAGGGATGCTACCGTGGGCTGTCGTGTGTCGACATGTCACGGTAGTGCTATAATTTAGTGAACATAAATAGCGATGCTATGTTATGAAAATTGCTGCCATGAGTTGAGGTATGAAAGGAAAGATTATTTTACAAACATCCATAATTCTTGACTAGTCTAGGTTCATAACAATACTATTATATGTATCTACTCTTCCCTATGACTTGCTGAGTACGTAAGTACTCACCCTTGCAACTTATAACCCAGAAGATGGAGAGTACCAAGATCAAGAGGAAGGCGTGGAGAACTTCTTGGTCCAAGATGAAGGAGAGCCAGATCCGCCAAATCCCTGATGTGTTGTTCTGCCGTCAACTTCTTACTGTGGAGGGGACACCCATCATCCGCTGTGTAGAAGTTTTATTTTGCTTTAACTAAACCTTGAATGCCGTGAAGGTATTGTAATCTTTTATGTAATATTAAGGCCAGCAGGCCACACTACTTAAATATATTTTGTAAGTTTTTCTGCTGCAATGTGAATATACTATTGTGCTTGACTTATCATGGGAAGTCAAGGGTATGCTCTTATGGGACTAGCTATAGCAAGCTAGGTCTCCACGGGAGTAGTCGTAGTCCCAGTTTTGGGGCGCGACAGCCGCCGCCTACTTGGAGGAGCGGGACGGCGCCCTCTGGGAGTTGGCCCGGGTCTGGGCCCAGCTCCACGCCTCCGAGACTGCCAACGACCGGCTTCGGAGGGAGGCGAAGGCCAAGGACGATTCCCTCCGGGAGCTCGAGGGCTCCAGCTTCCAGGCGGTGGCGGACGCGGGCCACTCCGTCCATTCAGCCCTCAAGGGGCTCGGATTGAGCCTCGGCCTGGGATGCGCCTC
Organism: Pharus latifolius; assembly: GCA_019359835.1. Taxonomy (NCBI): domain Eukaryota; kingdom Viridiplantae; phylum Streptophyta; class Magnoliopsida; order Poales; family Poaceae; genus Pharus; species Pharus latifolius. Next base: position 40,816,573 of record CM033325.1, read on the forward strand.
GGATGTGGCGCCGGCGACGCTCACGGAGGCTGTGTGTTTTCTCAACGCACAAGTCTCCGTGATCCAAGAGGCTGCCGATACCTGGGGCCGGGGCCGGGCGATCCCGGTGGTGGCTACCGCTGCCGGGCTCGTGGAGCACTGGGGGGTTGGCGCTCGGGCGATCAGGGACCGGATCCCCCAGAGCTTTGTGGAGTTCTTGGAGCCATCTAGGCGAGAAGTGGAGCAGCTCACCGGCGGCTTCTACAACCGGATAGTCCGGGTGCGATTCCTGGCGCCGGCGCCTCCGGGAGCGGATGCTACGGCTCTGACGAGAGCCACCCGGGGGGAGGACACCAACGAACAAGTATGAGCCTCCTCCCCAGGCCTCTAGATAGGACCCTTTTTTGTTTTTAGGTTTTTGCTCCCGGTAGCTTCTTAGGGGAAGCCCCGGACACTTGTACAAAAACATTTTGATGCAATAGAAATGAAATTTTTTGCTAAGTCTGGGTTAAATTTTACCAGGTTTCCCGGGAGGTTACTCCTGGGGCTCGGGGAGTCACTTCCGGGCAAAGACCCCCGAGGTTGGGGCATAACCTCGAGGTCGTCCCGATGTTACAGGGAGCTTCTCCGGAGGTGGAGCCCCCGGTCTCTGGCGGGTGTCAACCGGGGGAAGCCCAGGCCGCCTTCATTTTGTTAAGTCTTTTCTCTGGGGGACATGGCAGGGGCGTTTCCCGGGAACCGATCCGATTGCAGTGGCATCCGGAGTGGCACCTGGACAACTTCAACAACCACCAGGCCGAACTGTCCCCTCCGTGATCGGGGTCACGGAGGGTTCCCCCGCTTCGAATACTTCCACCGGCAGGCTATGAATATTGGCCCGACGACTTGCTTCGGGAGGCCCAGCGTCATATACGCAGCTTGTACCGGGACCTGGCCCAGGAGATATCAGAGGGCCTCCGGGATTATTAGGTGTAGGGTCTTTCCGGGTTGTACCCCGGGTTGTATCATGTTTAATGTAATGATACTCACCGGAGGGGTAAGATGTCGTCTGGTTGAGTTTTTAATAAAGCTAAGTTTCCTTGTGTACTTTATGAATTTCCGATAGTTTGGAACAGGGTGATTCCCAGGTGCTCCTTATCCCCCCCTCCATAGCGGGCCGGAGGGTAGCTCCGCGCGCTGTGGGGGTGACAAAGCCCCCGGGGCAAGAACCCTTCACTTAAGAATTCCTCAAGTTTTCCCACGGTTGAAAAAACTTCTGGGAACAATATTTCGAAAGCCCCGGCGGGATCCTCCGGTCGCCGTGAGAACGGGGAGCCAGGGATGAGGTCTCCGGGGTGGAGCATACAAGAAAATCCAAAATTCCCAGAAATTCTCTCCGGGATAAAACTTCCCGGTCGCCGTGAAAACGGGGATCCAGGAATGAGCTTTTCCGGGAGACCCAAGATTTCCAGGAATTTTCTCGGGAGAAAACTCTCTGGTCGCCGTGAAAACGGGGAAGAATATCCAAGAAAATCCGAGAAAGTGAAATTCCCGGGGATAATTTTTCGGGAGACAACCTTCCGGTCGCCGTGAAAACGGGGAGCCGGGAATGAGATCTCCAAGAAAGAATATCCGAGAATTCCGTCTCGCTAAGGAGACAACTTTCTCCCGGAGGAGGATGCGCCCGATGACGGGTCTGAGTGTTTGAGTAGGGGACTAGTCTCTCAAATTGACTCACTACCACGGTCCCTGAGGATCGAATTGCCACTTACACCCTCAGTCCATGAGGGGTGATCGTAATCCGCCCTACGGGAGTGGGACTCCCATTGTATGGACTTGTTGGGTCGTGATAGCCCACTTCCTCGCGGGGAGGGCATCCTCGCTAAGAGGGCATCCTCCCAGGGAGGGCATCGCCGTGAAAGACGGTAATGTAAAAAATTGCAATGAGCCAGAGCTAGGGAAAAAACCAGTTGTATTGATAATGAGTTAAGGTACAATGCCTCCCCGTGCAAGATCGCGACAGGGGAGGGAACGGTGAGTACAATGTCTCTCTCCCCTCCGGCGTACTCACTCCGGGGGAGGGGACGAGCCCGTAGGCTAGACGTAGAACTTGCGAAGCAAGCATACGTTCCACATGTGCTTTAGCTCCCGCGAGCTTGTAAGCCCCCGAGCCCAGGACTGCCGAGATCCTGTAGGGGCCCTCCCACTTGGGGGAGAGCTTGCCTAGGGCTTGGGGGTCAGTGACGCGCTTGAGGACGAGGTCCCCGAGGCGAAAATCCCTCTCGCGGACGCGCTGGTTGTATGCGCGCGCCATTTCGCGCTCGTAGATGGCGTGGCGGAGGAGCGCTCGGTCACGCTCCTCCTCCACGATGTCGACCTCCAGTCATTGATTTGCCTCGTTGCCTTGGTATGTCGCGGTCGTGGCTCCGTCCAGGAGCTCAACCCGCAGTGACCGGAAACCAGTCTCCGAGGGAAGGACCGCCTCAGCCCCGTATACAAGGGAAAAGGGGGTGCGTCCCGTTGCCCGGCTCGAAGTTGTGCGCATGGAACAGAGGTGCTAGGGAGCTCCTCTGCCCATGCACCCCACTTGGAGGCGACTTGTTCGAGACATCGGCGTAACCCTTGTAGGATTACGCCGTTGACCCTTTCAACGGCCCCGTTGCTCTGGGGATGAGCTACCGAGGCGAAGTGGATGGTGAGCCCCAAGCCTTCGCAGAATTCCCAAAAATATACTGAGTCTAATTGGGTCCCGTTATTGACAGTGATCTCCCGGGGGATGCCGAAATGACATATGATATTTTTCTAGAAAAACCGCTGTACCGCCCGGGACGTGATGCTGGCCAGAGGTTCGGCTTCTACCCACTTAGTAAAGTAGTCGACCGCGACCACCGCATACTTGTAGCCCCCGGGCGCTGGGCGGAAGGGGCTTAGGAGGTCCATCCCCCAGCGCGCTAAGGGCCAAGTGATGGGGATAGTCTGCAGCGCTACGGGGGGGAGGTTCGAACCCTTGGCCATCTTCTGGCAAGCCTTGCATGCAGAGACAAGGTCTCGCGCGTTATGAATCACCGTGGGCCAATAGAAACCATGGCGAAGGGCCTTGGCCGCGATGGCACGCAGGGCCAGATGAGACTCGCAGCTTCCCGCGTGAATATCCTCGTGAAGCCGGAGCCCTTCCGGATGTGGAAGACAACAGAGCAAGGCGGAAGCCCCCTGCTTGTAGAGCTTTCCCTCCAGCAGGAGGTATGCCCGGGCCTTGGGCTGGAGGCACTTGGCCTCAGTCTCGTTGGGAGGATCTCCCTCCCCCTTAATGAAGGAGATGAGGGGATCCATACAGGATGAAGTCCGGGTGATTTCGGTGACTTCCGGGATGAAGGGCTCATCGCCCGTGTCCGGAGAGGCCACCGAGGGCTTCACAATGATTTCCAAGAAAGCCCCTTTGGGGAGCGGTTCCCGGGCGCTGGCTGCACAAGCTAAGGCATCGGCCCGGTTGTTGTCCCTCCGCGGGATGTGCTAGGCCTCCGGGCCATCGAAGTGCTTCTCCATCTTGCGCACTTCCTGCAAATAAAGGCTCAAGTTTGCATCGTGGCATAGGTAGGACTTGTCCATTAGGCAAACTATGAGCTGGGAGTCTCCTTTTACTAGGAGGCGTCGAATCCCTAGGGAGCGCGCGAGGCGCAACCCGAGGGGCAAGGCCTCATACACGGCAACGTTGTTCGTGGCGGGGAACTCGAGCCGCGCCGCATACTCCAGTTCCCTCCCCTCGAGGCTCCGGAGGACTACTCCGGCACCGGCCTCGGTGAGACACAAGGAGCCATCGAACATGAGTGTCCAATGGTCGCTATGCCGGGGCGGTGCGGGGAGGTCTTCGTCCCCGGGCCCGGAGGCAGGAGTCCATTCTGCCACGAAGTCGGCGAGGACTTGTAACTTGATGGCGGAACGCCCCTTGAGGGACAGGGAAAAGGGGGCGAGCTCGGCCCCCCACTTCCCTATCCGGCCAGTGGCTTCCTTGTTCTGGAGCAGCTCCCCAAGGGGAGGGACGACGGGACAGTGATAGGGTGGCCCGGGAAGTAATGATGAAGCTTTCGGGAGACCATCGGAAGGGCGTAGCAGATCTTCTCCATCTCCGTGTAGTGAGTTTTGGCCCCTTGGAGGACCTCGCGCACGTAATACACGGGACGCTGTTGCCCGTCTTGCTCCAAAACCAATACCGCACTTACGGCGACCGGGGTCGCAGCGAGGTAAAGGAGCAAGGGCTCTTCCAGAGACGGGCTCACGAGCATTGGGGGGCTCGTGAGATATTTCTTCAAATCGTCGAAGGCCTCCTGGGCCTCGGGGTCCATCGGAACCCTTCAAGCCCTCGGAGGATTTTGAAGAATTGGAGGCCGCGTTCCCCCGATCGTGAGACGAAACGACTCAGCGCGGCTAAGCGGCCGGTAAGTCGTTGAACATCTTTGACCGAGCGCGGCGGGGGCATATCCAGGAATGGCCGGATCTTTTCGGGGTTGGCCTCTATGCCCCGCTGGAACACTAGGAAGTCGAGGAGCTTCCCCCGGCGCACGCCGAAGGCGCTTTTCTCTGGGTTGAGCTTCAACCCATATGCACGGAGGTTGCGGAAGGTCTCCACCAAATCGCCGACGTGAGCGGTCGCGCGGGGACTTTTAACAACCGCATCGTCGACGTAGACTTCGACACTGCGACCGATCTGGTCCTTGAAGACCGGCGTCATGAGTCGTTGGAAGGTCGCTCCAGCATTCTTCAGCCCGAAGGGCATGTGGACGTAGCAGAAGGTTCCGAGGGGAGTTATGAAACTCATCTTTTCCTCATCCCCTTCGCCATTCGGACTTGGTGATAGCCCGAATATGCGTCTAGGAAGCTCATCAACTCGCACCCCGCGGTGGAGTCGACCAACTGGTCGATTCGCAGGAGCGGGAAGTTGTCCTTGGGGCAAGCGCGGTTGAGGTCGGTGAAGTCCACGCACATTCGCCACTTGCCGTTCGACTTCTTCACAAGGACGGGGTTCGCAAGCCACTTGGGGTGCAGGACCTCCCGAATGAACCCCGCCTCTCGGAGCCTAGCAATCTAGACCTTGATCGCCTCTTGGCACTCCAGGGAGAGTTTCCTCAGCTTCTGCTTGACCGGGGGGTGGCCGGGGGTCACCACGAGCTTGTGCTCGATGACGCCCCGGGCGACGCCTCGCATGTCGGAGGGCTTCCAGGCGAAAACGTCGGAGTTTCACGCAGGAGAGCCGCGAGTTGCTCTACATGCTCCTCATGGAGATCTGCCCCGATCCTAATGATTTTGTCCCCATCGTCCAGGGACAGCGGGATCTTCCGGAGGTCCCCTTCCGGGCGTGGCTTGGGAAGGGACCTCCCGGAAGGTATCACGGTGGCGTCCGACTCCAGGAGAGAGGCCTCGCCCCCGGGGTTTTGATGATGTTGACGCTCCCGATCATTGCGGCGGCACGCTCGTATAAAGCACGGGCCACATCTTGGTCTCCCCAGGCAGTGATCACGCCATGAGGCCCGGGGATCTTCACACAGAGGTTGTTTTGGTGGATTGCGGCTCCCAAGCAGTTGATCGTGGTCCTCCCCATGATTGCGTTGTAAGAAGAGGGGACGTCTACCACATCAAACCGGACCATCTCTGTCCAGTAGTTGTCTGGGGTGCCGAAGGTCATGGGGAGATCCACCTTCCCCACGGGGTAGATCATCTTCCCCGGGACGAATCCTTGCAAGGGCCCTGCTGCGGGTTGCAAGAGCTTCTCGTCCACCTACATCTCCCTAAACGCCTTTAGGTAAAGGACGTCGGCGGAGCTTCCGCCATCCACGAGGATGCGGGCCAGATGGCAATTGTAGATGGTAGCGGAGACGATGAGCGCGTCATCATGGGGGAAGCGAACCCCACGTGCGTCTTCTACCCTAAAGGTGAGGGGGACGTCCGACCACTTGGGTGGCCGAGACGTATGTAGCACCCCCACCACCTTTACTTCGCGCGCGTACTCCTTGCACTGACGCTTAGAGTCCTGCCCGGAGGCGGACCCTCCCGTGATGACGTTAACACTCCTTTGGGAGGTTTGGAAGGGGAGAGTCTCTGACGGCTCCCCCTCCCGCGCTTGTCCCTGCTATCCCCCCGCGGGAGCAGGAAGGACTGGTAAGGCTGGCTGAAGGGGCAAGGAAACCAGAGTCCCCCCTGCCCATGCTGGTCGAGGAATGTGGCGAATTGTTGGAGCAGTTGGTGGCATTCCCGGGTGGCGTGAGTATTGGACTTGTGGAAGGTGCACCACAGACCTTCCCTGCCTCCTGCCGCGGGGTTTTCTCCTCCGCGGGATGACTGTCCTCCCCCACGGCCTTTCGGCTTGGGGATGGGGCGGTTGCCCTTGGGGACGTCGCACGAGCCACCTACGCCCTCGAGGACAAAGGTGTCCTGAGGCCATGGCTCGCTATGATTCCCCTCCTTGGGGTGTTTGAGGGGGTCCCTGGCCCCCCGGTTGACGGGGGGGGGGGGGGCTCTAGTTCTTCTTCCATAGGTCGTCCTCCTCCGCCCGAGCGTACTTTTCAAGTACGTTAAAGAGCTCGTCGGCAGAGGAGGGGCAGCTTCGGGAGTCTCTGGTGGAGCTCCCCGGGGAGGATCCCGCTCTTGCATGCCTCAATGACTGTGGAGTCAGGGACGTGAGCTACTTTGCTCTTGACCTGAGCAAAGTGCTTAAAGAAGTTGCGGATGGTCTCCCCCGTCCTCTGCCGGATGGTGTACAGCTGCGAGGAATCCAGGGGACGCACATAGTTCCCATGGAAGTTTGCGCAGAACTCGCGTTTGAGCTGCGCGAAGGACTTGATGGAGCTGGCCTTCAAGTTGTAGAACCACGAGCGGGCGATCCCGGTCAAGTAGAGGGGGAAGACGTTGCATTGTACCGTCTCGTCCCCCCCCCCCACCGCCGAGATGATTGTGGAATACACCTACACAAATTCATAGGGATCGGCCTCTCCATTGTAGTGTTCGATGTGCGACGGGCGGTAAGGCCACGGCCATCGAATGCACCAGAGTTTGCGGCACAGCGGCTGGTTAGCCCCTTCCACCTCTCGGGGGTAATCCCGGCCGTGTCCCCTTTGACAGGGGACGCGCGCTTGTTATCGGAGTCGGGGAGGGGCCCAAGAGGTCCGCTGGCATGGCGGTAGAGCGCTTTTCTTCTGGGTTGGTGGAGCTGACCTCCAGGACGTCCGAGCGCTCCTTAGGAGCTATTGGTTCTTCGGCAGGTCTCTTCCCCCTGCCGGAGCGGGAGCGAGGCTTTCCACGTCCACGACATGGGGGAAGCTCCTCCCCAGACTTGGTGGTACGCATTTGCTCAACCTGCTCCCTCGTGAAGCGGACTTGGTCCGCCGGGGGTGCCCTCGGGGGCTGCCCCGGGGGAGGAGGGAGCTCATGCGCTGCAGCCGTCGACCCGGGTGCCACCGGGGTCGGTGAGGGGAAACCCCTGTGGCGACGTCCGGAACCCGAAAGGGGGAAACCCCTGTGGGGACGTCCGGAACCGGAAAGTGGGAAACCACTGTGGCGTCCGGAACCGGAAAGGGGGAAACCACTGTGGCGTCCGGAACCGGAAAGGGGGAAACCCCTGTGGCGACGTCCAGAACCGGGGTGCCGTTACGGGGGTAGGCCCGCTGCAACGCGGGAGCTGCTGTGTCGACTGCCCCAGGTGCGTTAAACGCGACCCGCGGGACGGGGTTGGCTCCCGACGCAAGGAAAGCCCCCGGCATGAAGTAGGCCCCGGCCAAGGGAAGAGACCCGGGGCAGGGTGACCCCTCGGTATAGCTAAGGCCCCAGGCATGAGATAACCCCCCGGGATCGGGAAGACCCCTGGCGTCGGGAGGGCTTCGGACGAATGACCTGCCGGGGGAGGATATCCTCCGGTGGGGTCATACGGAGCGACCGGCCCTCCGGGGACCAAAGGGGCCGCCAGGTGAGCCATAAACGGGGGCATGGCCCCCATGAATGGGAACTGCGGTAGGTGGGGGTCGGTGGCCGCGCCAAGACACGGAGCAGCTCATCCATAGAGTGCTAGGCGCGGAGCTGGCCCTCCACCAAGGCCTCAAGCAAGGTGTCCCGGGGAGCCGGGGAAATGTCGGGGGGTGGCTGGTCCCGGCTGGGGCGGCCGCAGTCCCCGGGATTGACCCGGAGGTCGGACCATCGAAATTAACAAGGAAGGTGGGAGGTGGTACCTGAGACGGGCCACCTCCAGACGGAAGCACCGGGTCGGTCGTGCTTCGGAGGGGTAGCGTCGGGTCACTGGGACCGGCGTCACCAGGAAGGGTGCGAGCCCTCGTTCTTGGGGGAGCCATGGCGATTCGTCACAAGTTCCCCATGGTCGGTGCCAACTGTCGTGGTATCACGAATACCACGGCAGGTTTTGTGGACGATCCTAGTGAAGAAAAGACGACACGAGCTGACCGTGTGACCGGTCCTCTCCTGTTCGGCAAACACAACAAGTGACACAAAGATTTATACAGGTTTAGGCCTCAGTGGAGGCCCTTGTCCTGTCGGCGTGCTCCCAACTGGAGTTGGCAAGGGGAGCTCTCTCGGGAGAGAGATGGCTCTGGAGCACACCTATTTGATTGTCTATTAGGGTAAAAAATGAACTGTCCTCCCCACATGAGGGATTACAAGGGCTTATATATCCCTAAAAGACGCAAACAGACTGAACTACCCCGCCTGCCACCGTTGGATCGAGGGGTAGCGACGTCGTTCTTCCGATCAGGAACCTTGGATGCTTGACAGGTGTTCGCCGATTCCCGGGGTGCTTCTCGCGTGATCCTCACATGACCTGGGACCGGAGACCTTTGTCTTCGGAAGGCGGCTCCCGGGACAAGCCACCGGGGGGGCCTTGTCCCCGGGCAAATGGCGGCGCCAGGGACAAGCCACCGAGGGGCCTTGTCCCCGGGCAAAAGGCGGCACCTGGGACAAGCCACCGGGGGCAAATGGCGACGCCCGGGACAAGCCGCCGGGGGGCCTTGTCCCCAGGCAAAAGGCGGCGCCCGGGACAAGCCACCGGGGACCTTGTCCCTGGGCAAATGGCGGCTCCCGGGACAAGCCGCCGGGGGGACCTTGTCCCCGGGCAAAAGGCGGCGCCCGGGACAAGCCACCGCGGGGCGTTGTCCCCGGGCAAATGGCGGCGCTCGGGATAAGCCACTGGGGGGCCTTGTCCCGGGGCAAAAGGACTTGAACCAGTGGAGATTTCCCCCAACAACGGGTAACTCATTTCTGAGCACAAAAGTTCTTGACACAATAGAATGAGTAGCACCAGGGTCAAACAATACAATTGAAAGTTCAGAATGGATCAAGATCCTACCGATCACAACATCAGATGCTTCTCCTGCTTCAATGGCGGATGCGTAGTTGAGTCTACCACGACCTACGGCAGGCGCTCCTCTTCCTCGGCTATGTTGGGGGAAATCTCTGCGAGACTAAGCCCAGGTAAGTTGCGCCGCCTCTCGCCCGGGGACATGGCCTCCGGCACCTGGCCCGGGCGCCGCCCTTAGCCCGGGGACCTGGCCTCCGGTGCCTACCCCGAGCGCCGCCTGTCGCCCGGGGACGTGGCCTCCGGGGCCTGCCCTGGGCTCCGCCGTTCGCCCGGGGACGTGGCCTCCGACACCTATCCCGGTCGCCGCCCTTAGCCCGGGGACGTGGCCTCCGGGGCCTGTTCCAGGTGCCGCCGTTCATTCGGGGACCTGGCCTCCGGTGCCTGCCCCGGGCACCGCCTTTCGCCCGGGGACATGGCCTCCGGGGCCTGTCCCGGGCGCCGCCCTTCGCCAGGGGACCTGGCCTCCGGTGCCTATCCCGGGCGCCGCCTTTAGCTCGGGGACGTGGCCTCCGGCCCCGGTCCCGGGGGCCGCCATTGGCCCGGGGATGTGGCCTCCGGTGCCTGCCTCGGGCGCCACCTTTCACCCGGGGACGTGGCCTCCGACGCCTGTCCCGGGCGCCGCCCGTCCCGGGCGCCGCCCTTAGCCCGGGGACGTGGCCTCCAGGGCCTGTCCTGGGCGCCGCCTTTTGGCCGGGGACCTGGCCTCCAGTGCCTGTCCCGGGCGCCGCCTTTAGCTCGGGGACGTGGCCTCCGGTGCCTGCCCCGGGCGCCGCCTTTTGTCCGCGGACATGGCCTCCGATGTCTGTCCCGGGTGTCATCGTCCTTCTAAAGGTAAAGTCTCTAATCCCGGGTCACGTGCAGGTCACGCGAGGAACTCCTCGAGAATCAGCGGCCACCTGTCAAGCATCCGAGGCACCTGACCGGGAGAAGGACACTGATACCCCTCGATCCGACGGTAGCATCCGGGGTAGTTTAGTCTTTTTGCTTCTTTTGGGGCTATAAATAGCCCTTGTACCCCCTGTTGTAAAGACAAGTGATTCATTATTGCTAGAATAGCTAATCTCACAGGTGTGCTCCGGAAGCCTCTCCCCGAGAGAGCTTCCCCAGCCAACTCCGGTTGGGAGCACGCCGACAGGACTAGGGCCCCCACCGAGACCCGAACTTGTATAAACCCTCGTGTCATTTTTCGTGCTTGTCCGGCGGGGGAGGACCGGTCACCCGGTCAGCCTGCGTCACGTTTTCTTCACTAGGATCGTCCACAAAACCTGTCGTGGTGTTCACAAGAACGAGAGCTCGCACTCTCCCCGGTGACGCCGGTCCCGATGACCCGGCGCCACCCATCCGGGACATGACTGTCCCGGAGCTTCCGCCCGGAGGCGGCCAGACCCAGGTACCGCCTCCCACCTTCCCTTTTAACTTAAGTGGTTCGACCTCAGGGGCGGTCCCGGTGACCGCGGGAGCCTCGGCTGGGACTAGTCTCCCCCCGACAGCACCGCCAGCTCCCCGGGACGCCCTACTCAAGGCTTTAGTGGAGGGCCAGCTCCACGCCCAGCGCTCTATGGATGAGCTGCTTCGCGTGTTGGCGCAGCCACTGGCCCCCACATATGCGACGTACCCATATCCGGGGGCTGTGCCCCCGTTTATGGGTCACCCGGCGGTCCTTCCGGTCTCCGGAGGTTCGGCCACCCCATATGACCCCAGCGGGGGGTACCCTCCCCCTGCGGGTCATACGTCCGGACCCCTCCCGGCACCAGGGTCCTTCCCGGTGCCGGGAGGTTACTTCGTGCCCGGGCCCCTCATGGCACCGCGGGGATACCCCGTTCCGGGCCTATTCCCGGGGCCGGGGGCCCATTTCATGCCGGGGGTTTTCCCTGCGCCGGGAGCCAGTCCCGCCCCGCACGTCGTGTTTACCGCACCGGGGGCAGTCGACAGAGCAGCTCCAGTGCCTCAGAGGACCTCGCCCCGCATCAGTCCCCAGTTCCAGACGTCACCGCGGGGGCTCCCCTCTCGCCAGTTCCGGATATTACAGGGGCTTCTCCCTTTCCGGTTCCGGTCGTCGCCACGGGGGCTCCCCCCATTTCGGTTCCGGATACTACAGGGGCTTCCCCCTTTCCGGTTCCAAACGTCGCTGCGGGCGCCCCCTCCCCGGTTCCGGATGATACAGGGGCTTCCCCCTTCCCGGTCCCAGGGGTCTTCGCAGGGGGCTCCCCCCAGCCGGCCCCGATAGCTTCCGGGCCGGCAGCTACAGTGCATGAGCTCCCTCCTCCCCCGGGGCCGCCCCCGAGGGTGCCCCCGGCGGACCAAGTCCGTTTCTCCCGGGAGGAGGTCGAGCGAATGCATACGGCCAAGTGCAGGGAAGAACTTCCCCAAGGCTGCGGGCGCGGAGAGCCTCGCTCTCGCACCGGTCGAGGGAAGAGACCCGCCGAGGAGCCAACCTCTCCGGGGGAGAGCCCGGACGTCCGGGAACTCAGCCCCGGTACGGAAGAAAAGCGTCACGACCGCCACTCTGGCAGACCTCTCGGGCCGCTTCCCGACTCCGATAAGGAGGGCGTGTCCCCCTTCAAAGGAGACAGCGACCGGGACTCTCCCCGGGAAGTGCAGGGGGCTAATCAGCCCCTATGCCACAGACTTCGTTGCATTCGGTGGCCGACCCTTCTGAATTTGTGCAGTATACTCCACGGCCATCTCAGCGGCTGGGGGGGACGAGACAGTGCAATGCAACGTCTTCCCCCTCTACCTCACCGGGATCGCCCGCTCCTGGTTCTACAACCTGAAGGCTGGCTCCATCAAGTGTTTCGCGCAGCTCAAGCGTGAGTTTTGCGTGAATTTCCAGGGGAACTATGTGCGTCCCCTGGATTCTTCGTAGCTGTACACCATCCGGTAGAGGACGGGGGAGACCATCCGCAGCTTCTTCAAGCGCTTCGCTCAAGTGAAGAGCAAAGTGGCTCACGTCCCTGACTCTACGGTTATTGAAGCGTGCAAGAGTGGGATCCTCCTGGGGGAGCTCCACCGAAGGCTCTCCCAGAGCTGCCCCTCCTCCGCCGACGAGCTCTTCAACGTACTCGAAAAGTACGCTCGGGCGGAGGAGGACGACCTCTGGAAGAAGACCCAGGGGGCCCGCCCCCGCTGACCAGGGGCCAAGGACCCCCTCAAACGCCCCAGGCAGGGGGGCCGTAACGAGCCACAGCCTCGGGACACCTTTGTCCTCGAGGGCGGAGGCGGCTCGCGCGACCCCCCGAGGGGCAACCGCCCCTTCCCCAAGTCGGAAGGCCGTGGGGGAGGAGGGTCTTCCCGCAGTCAGGAAGGCCCCGCAGGGAGAAGCAGGGTAGGACCGTGGTGCACCTTCCACGGGTCCAGTACCCATGCTACCCGAGAGTGCCACCAGCTGTTGCAGCACTTCGCGGCGTTCCTCGACCAGCATGGGCAGGGGGGAGGGACTCCGGCCTCCTTGCCCCCTCGACCAGCTGTACCGGCCCTTCCTACTCCCGCGGGGGTCAGCAGGGGCAAACGCTGGAGGGGGAGCCATCAGAAACTCTCCCCTTCCAAACTTCCCAGCGTAGTATCAACATCATCGTGGGAGGGTCCGCCTTCGGGCGAGACTCTAAGCGCCAGCGTAAGGAGTATGCACACGAAGTCAAGGTGGTGGGGGTGCTGCACACGTCTCCGCCACCCAAGTGGTCGAACATCCCCCTCACCTTCATGGAGGAAGACGCGCGCAGGGTCCGCTTCCCCCACGACGACGCGCTCATCGTCTCCGCCACCATCTACAACTGCCACCTGGCCCGCATCCTCGTGGATGGCGGGAGCTCCGCCGACGTCCTCTTCCTGAAAGCTTTCAGGGAGATGCAGGTGGATGAGAAGCTTCTGCAGCCCGCGGTAGGGCCCCTGCAAGGGTTCGTCCCGGGGAAGGCGATCCACCCCGTGGGGAAGGTAGATCTCCCCATGACGTTTGGCACCCCGGAGAACTACCGGACCGAGATGGTCCGATTCGACGTGGTGGACCTCTCCTCCTCCTACAACGCGATCATGGGGAGGACCACGATCAACCGCCTGGGGGCTGCCACCCACCAAAACTACCTATGTATGAAGATCCCCGAGCCTCACAGCGTAATCACCGTCCCGGGAGACCAAGATGTGGGCCGCGCTCTATATGAGCGCGCCGCCGCCACAATCGGGAGCGTCAACATCATTAAGGCACCCGGGGGGGAGGCCTCTCCCCCGGAACCAGACGTCACTGCGATACCTCCCAGGAGGCCCCTCCCCAAGCAGCGTCCGGAAGGGGGCCTCCGGAAGGTCCTGCTGTCCCCAGACGATGGGGACAAAACTGTCCGGATCGGCGTGGAGCTCCCTGAGGAGCATGCAGCACAACTCGCGGCTTTCCTACGCGAAAACTCCGACGTTTTGGCGTGGAAGCCCCCGGACATGCGGGGCGTCGCCCAGGATGTGATCGAGCACAAGCTCGCGGTGACCCCGGTCACCCCCCTATCAAACAGAAGTTGAGGAAACTCTCCCTTGAACGCCAAGAGGCGATCAAGGTAGAGATCGCCCGACTCCGAGAGGCGGGGTTCATTCGGGAGGTCTTGCACCCCGAGTGGCTCGCGAATCCCATCCTCGTCAAGAAGTCAAATGGCAAGTGGCGGATGTGCGTGGACTCCACCGACTTCAACCGCACCTGCCCCAAGGACAACTTCCCACTCCTGCGGATTGACCAACTGGTCGACTCCACCGCGGGGTGCGAGTTGATGAGCTTCCTGGACGTCTACTCGGGCTACCATCAAGTCTGGATGGTGGAAGGGGACGAGGAAAAGACGAGTTTCATAACTCCCCTCGGAACCTTCTGCTACGTCCACATGCCCTTCGGGCTGAAGAATGCGGGAGCGACCTTCCAGCGCCTCATGACGCTGGTCTTCAAAGACCAAGTCGGCCGCAACGTCGAAGTCTACGTAGATGACACGGTCGTCAAAAGTCCCCACGCAGCCGCCCACGTCGACGACCTGGCGGAGACCTGGAGAAGTGCGCCTTCGGCGTGCGTGGGGGGAAGCTCCTGGGTTTCCTCGTGTCCCAGCGGGGGGCATAGAGGCAAACCCCGAAAAGATCTGGGCGTTCCTGGACATGCCCCCGCCGCGCTCCATCATGGACGTCCTGCGGCTCACCGGCCACTTAGCCGCGCTGAGCCGCTTTGTCTCACGGTCGGGGGAACGCGGCCTCCAGTTCTTCAAGATCCTCCGGGGGCTCGAGGGGTTCCGCTGGACCCCCGAGGCCCAGGAGTCCTTCAATGACCTCAAGAAGTACCTCACGAGCCCTCCAATGCTTGTGAGCCCATCTCCCGAAGAGCCCTTCCTCCTCTACCTTGCCGCGACCCCAGTCGCAGTGAGCGCGGTATTGGTGAAGGAGCAAGGGGGGCGGCAACGTCCCGTGTACTACCTGAGTGAGGCCCTCCAAGGGGCAAAAAATCGGTACACGAAGATGGAGAAGATCTGCTACGCCCTCCTGATGGCGTCCCGGAAGCTTCGTCACTACTTTCTGGGGCACCCTATCACCGTCCCGTCGTCCCTCCCCCTGGGGGAGGTACTTCGGAACAAAGAGGCCACCGGCCGGATTGGGAAGTGGGGGGCCCCGACGCAGAGATCATTGGACGTTTTTGCATGGAAGCCCGGGGGGTCATTAAGCACAAGCTCGCGGGTCATCCACTTCGCCTCAGTGGCCCATCCCCGGAGCAATGGGCCTGTCGAGAGGGTCAACGGCGTGATCATGGAGGGGACCACAATCAACCGCCTGGGGGCTGCCACCCATCAAAACTACCTCTGCATGAAGATCCCCGGGCCGCACGGCGTGATCAACGTCCGGGGAGACCAAGACATGGCCCGTGCTCTATACGAGCGCGCCGCCGCCACAATCGGAAGCGTCAACATCATTAAGGCGCCCGGGGGGGAGGCCTCTCCCCCGGAACCAGACATCGCGGCGATACCTTCCGGGAGGCCCCTCCCCAAGCCGCGTCCGGAAGGGGGCCTCCGAAAGGTCCTGTTGTCCCCGGACGAAGGGGACAAAACCGTCCAGATCGGGGCGGAGCTCCCCGAGGAGCATGCAACGCAACTAGCGGCTTTCCTGCGCGAGAACTCCGACGTCTTCGCATGGAAGCCCTCGGACATGCGGGGCGTCGCCCGGGGGGTCATTGAGCACAAGCTCGCGGTTACCCCCAGTCACCCCCCCCCCGTCAAACAGAAGCTGAGGAAGCTCTCCCTCGAGCGCCAAGAGGCAATCAAGGGGGAGATCGCCCGACTCCGAGGGGCGGGGTTCATTCGGGAGGTCCTGCACCCCGAGTGGCTCGCGAACCCCGTCCTCGTCAAGAAATCGAATGGCAAGTGGCGGATGTGCGTGGACTTCACCGACCTTAACTGCGCCTGCCCCAAAGACAACTTTCCACTCCCACGGATTGACCAACTGGTCGATGCCACCGCGGGATGCGACTTGATGAGCTTCCTAGATGCCTACTCGGGCTACCATCAAGTCCGGATGGCGGAAGGGGACGAGGAAAAGACGAGTTTCATAACTCCCCTCGGAACCTTCTGCTACGTCCACATGCCCTTCGGGCTGAAGAACGCGGGAGCGATGGGGCTGTCAAGAGGGTCAACGGCGTAATCCTACAGGGGTTACCTGGGTAGAGGAGCTCCCTAGCATCCTCTGCTCCATGCGCACAACCCCGAGCCGGGCGATGGGACGTACTCCCTTCTCCCTAGTCTATGGGGCGGAGGCAGTCCTCCCCCCGGAGATTGGCTTCCGGTCGCTGCGAGTCGAGCTCCTAGACGGAGCTACGACCGCAGCGTACCAGGCCAATGAGGCCAACCAACGACTGGAGATCGACCTCGTGGAGGAGGAACGCGACTGAGCGCTCCTCTGCCACGCCATCTACGAGCGCAAGATGGCGCGCGCATACAACTAGCGCGTGCACGAAAGATCCTTCCGCCTTGGGGACCTTGTCCTCAAGCGCGTCACAGACCCCCAAGCCCAGGGCAAGCTCTCCCCCAAGTGGGAGGGCCCCTACAGGTCTCCGCGGTCCTGGGCTCGGAAGCTTACAAGCTCTCCAACCTCCAAGAGCAGGTGCTGAAGCACACGTGGAACTTGCGTTTACTTCGTAAGTTTTACGTCTAGCCTACACAGGCCCGTCCCCTCCCCCGGAGCGATTACGCCGGAGGGGGAAGGGGGACCTCGTACTTACTGTCCCCTCCCCCGGAGCGATCACGCCGGAGGGGGAGGGGGACATTGTAATTACCTTTCCCTCCCCTCTCGCGACTTCGCGGGGGGAGGCGTTGTATTTTTTTGCATTATTAATACAACTGGATTTTTTCTCTTCAACTGTCATTGCAGGTCCTTCACATTACCGCCCCTAACGGCGATGCCCTCCCCGCGAGGATGCCCTCCCCGCGAGGATGCACTCCCCGCTAGCACGCCCTCCCCGCGAGGACGCCCTCCCCATGAGGAAGTGGGCTCAGACCCAGCAAGTCCCTCCTATAGGGCGGCTTACGATCAACCCTCGTGGACTGAGGGTGTAAGCGGCAACCCAGTCCCCAGCGACCGTGGTAACGAGTCACTTTGGGAGACTAGTCCCCTACCCAAACACTCAAACCTGTCATCGGGCACATCCTCCTCCGGGGGTCGATAGTCGCCCCAGCGGGACAGATCTCTTGGACATTCTTCCCCGGAGACCTTATTCCCGGCTCCCCGTTCTCACGGCGACCGGACGATTGTCTCCCGGGCGGTTTATCTCCGGAAACCTCATCTCAAACTTTCTTGGATACTTCTTCCCCGGAGATCTAATTCCCGGCTCCCCGTTCTCACGGCAACCAGATGACTGCCTCCCAGAAAAATTACGGATTTCTTGGATATTTCTTCCCCGGAGACCCTATTCCCGACTCCCCATCCTCACGGCGACCGGACGATTGTCTCCCGGAAATCTCATCTCCGAAAATCTCGTCGGGTTTTCTCGGATGTTACTTCCCCGCAGACCTTATTCCCGGCTCCCCGTTCTCACGGCGACCGGACGATTGTCTCCTGGAAAGTTTCTCCCCGAAAACCTCGTTTTAGAATTCTCTAACTTGGAAAAATTCTTATGCTACAGGTCTTCATCTTCACCCCAGGGGCTTTATCACCCCCACAGCACGTGTAGCTACCCTCCGGCCCACTGTGGGCGGGGGGGATAACGAACCCCCGGGTGTCGACCGCACCATCCACGAGCAAACTTAGCTCATTCTTATCAAGAGAAGTCGTCCGGACCATCCAAGAAGAATATCAAAAGAAGACTCTCAAAGCAACAAGAAGCAAACACAGCTTTATTAAGCATTCAACCGGAGGACATCTTCCCCCTCCGGTGGGCATCGGAAACGGTACAACCCGGGTCAAAACCCAAAAATTCTCTACATCTTAAGGTTCCTACGCCTAATAGTCCTAGAGGCCCTCTGCTAGCTCCCGGGCCAGGTCCCGGTACAATGCGCGTACGCGGCGCTGAGCTTCCCGGAGCACATCCTCAAGCCAGTACTCGTAGCTCGCCGGTGGAAGTATCCGAAGTGGGGGGATCATCCGGGACCCCAGACGCGGAGGGGATAATTCGGCGCGATGATTGTCAAAATTGTCCAAGTGCCACTCCAGATGCCATCTTAACCGGATCGGCTCCCGGACAACGTCCCCACTATGTTCCCCGGAAATGAGACTTAGCAAGATCAAAGCCGCTTGAGCGTCCCCCGGGGAACCTCTTCCGGACCTTCGCCTGGGAGTAACCTCCCGGGAATCCTGGTAACAATGCATTCATTCAAGACTTAGAAAAATTTCTAATTCCATTGCATTTCAAAATGTCTTTTTACAAGTGTCCGGGGCTTCTTCTAAGAAGCTACCGGGAACAAAATCCTACGAAAGCAAAAGGGTCCTATCTAAGACCCGGGGGTAGGCTCGTACTTTTTCATTGGCGTCCTCCCCCCTGGGGGCTTCCGCCGGGGCCGGGGCCGGGGCCGGGGCATCTGCTGTCGGAGGCGCCGGTGCCGGGAATCTCACCCAGACGATTCGATCGTAGAAGCCCCCGGCGAGCTGCTCCACCCCCCGGCACGAGGGCTCGAAGAACTCGGGGAAGCTCCGGGGAATGCGGCCCCCGATCGCCCGGGCACCCACCCCCCGGTGCTCCACGAGCCCGGCCGCGGCCGCAACCACGGGGATTGCCCGGCCTCGGGCCCAGGCGTCTGCGACCTCCAGGATTACGGAGACCTGTGCGTTAAGAAAACGCACAGCCTCCGCCAGGGTAGCCGGGGGCACCTCCGAGCTGCTCCCGGAGCCTAGGCTCCCGGAAGGCTCTCAAGGGCCGAGCGGACGGAGCGGCCTGCGTCCATCACCGCCCGGACGCTTGAACCCTCGAGCTCCCGGAAGGCCTCCTCCTTCGCCTTGGCCTCCTACCGAAGGCAGCCGTTGACGGCCTTGGAGACGTGGACTTAGGCCCAGACCCGGGCCAGCTCCTGAAGGGCTTCGTCGCGCTACCCCAGGTAGGTGGCGGCTCTCTCCTCCGCGTCCTTCAGCAGTCGGCTGATCCGCTGCTCAAGGCCCCAGGTAATGGCCGCCCCCTACAAACTCCAGAGTTAGAAAAATTCAAATGTAGGTGCCCGAAAGAAGGCGTCATCGACTCGGGTAAGCACCTGAATCTGGAGAGACTGGAGCTCTCCAAAACGCTCATGGAGCGTCCCCTCCGCGACGTAGGCCTGGACCTTCCAGGTCTACAGGCCCTCCGCGTAGCGGGCGACCTCCCCCGCGGAGAGTAGGGGGTCTCTCGCCCGACGCCGATCCCATCGCGGCCGGTGAGGGGTCCCCGGACCTGAGCGTCCGGCAGTGTGGTCGGCGTCTTCGTCGCCGAGGAGGTAGCCTCCGAGGAAGTGGCCGAGGAGCTCTTGGAAGGGGTCCCTGCCCGAGGGGGAACCATCAGGCCCTTTCCCTTTCCGGGCGGGAGGGCCCCCGGGACCTCCACTTCCGGAGGGACCTCGTAGACTGAGGGGCTCCCCCCCTCGTCTATCGGCCACTCCACCCGCGGAGGCGAGGCCTCCGCGAATCTCACCTCCGGCTTCTCCGGCTCCAAAGGTGCCGGGGGCGCCGGGAGGGCTGCTACCGAAGGCGGCGAGGGGGTGTAGTCCGCCGAATCGGACGCCGCCCCGCCCACGGCCGGTTCCTTCCCCCGAGCCTCAACGGGGCTCTCAGGGGGAGGGGGCGTTGCTTCCTTCGGGCCAGCGCCCGGGCGCGCCCGGTCCCGGGGGTCTCGTCCCGGGCCTTCGCCGGCGTCAAGGCCGGTGTCGTCGACGGGCCAGGGGCTTTTTGAACTCTGGCCTTCTTAGGCTCAGAGCCCCCGGCGGCTTCCTTCCCCCGCTTGTGTGATCCGGGGGTGGGCAGGGGCTTCCTCTCCGGTAGCTTTAGCCCGAAGGCCTCGGCTACCAGGTTCCGGGGAGGGCCCTCCCCCACGACGCGCACGACGCGCTCGTGCTCGTCGGTGAAGTACCTCCCCAGGAGGTTCTCCGCCTTCTCCCGTGCCGCTGGGTACGGCCGGACTGCGAAAGGTAAGAGTTAGTCAAATTTTGTAAAATTTGTAAATGCAATGAACCAGGTAACGAAGATTTACGTCGGGTCACCGGTTTCACCGGGCCGTTGCTCCGGGCCCATCCCGATCCCCCTTCTCCCGCGCGAGAAGGGGAAGATCCTCAACAACATCATCTCCTCGGCGGCGTCCCGCATAGAGCGAGTGCGCCGGGAGACAATGACTTTCCCGAGGAGCTCCAGCTCCTCGTCCGTCCACACCGGGGGCTTTGGCGCTGTCGCGCCCCGAAACAGGGACAACGACTAGTCCTGTAGAGACCTAGCTCGCTGCAGCTAGTCCCAAACCACAAACCTTTGACTTCCCAGGATGAGTCAAACACAGGAGTATATTACATTGCAACAGAGTACTCACAAAATTAAGCAGTGTGGCCTGCTGGCCTTAATATTACATAAGGAGGATTACAATGCCTACAAGGCATTCAGGGTTTAGCAAAATATTTAACCACGCAGCAGAAGATAGGTGACCCTCCCACAAAAGAAGTTGACGGTAGAACAACACACTTCAGGACTCTGGCGGAACTGATTCTCCTCCTTCTGGATCCACGTAATACTCCGTGCCATCATCTTGATCAAAGTAGGCTCCATCTATTGAGTTGAATGTTGCAAGGGTGAGCACTTACGTACTTAGCAAGTCATAGGTAAGAGTAGATACATATAGTAGTGATGATATGAACCTAGACTAGTCAAGAATTATGGATATTTGTATAATAATCTTTTCCTTTCTCATCTCATCTTATGGCAGCACTTTTTATAATATAACATCATCATTCATGTTCACTAGATTATAGCACTACCGCGACACGTCAACACACGACAGCCCACGGCAGCACTCCTTATCATGACAACACATGTCATTTGGGTAATCTTGATTAAACATATTTTATTTAGAAAATAGTACTTGTGTCACACCCCGTGGATTTAATCCACCGCAGCAGACTCCTATAAAACCCGGGAGCTCGGAGTATTCGAATACGTTTTTTTAACTCTGTAGAGAGGTACCAATTTACCCGCAAGATATTCCACTTTCAAGCCCATCCTATCAAAATGATTAGACCCCTCCTCACAACCATGTGTGAGTGGCAAGGTGGAGATAACAAGAACTTTTGTTATGCATCACTTACAATTCACCCCCGACCCTGTGGCTCTCAGCGAGACACAGTTGTGGCAGGTTGTATCCAAACCTCCACCCCTTTGCTTATTCCCATTACTGGGTCAGCGTGCTTGATCACCTTCAGTGATATGTGTGGGAGCCGCGCTCCGTGTTTATCGTGCATCACTACACATCTCATGCAGGGGTTTCATGTGCGATCCACATAATTACTTGTTCAGGCCTGTCCCATACCAGGCTTGCGGTTAGCACGTTGTTCATGCCACTAGACGCACAACACAAGGTTCTAGTCCTTATATGCCAGTGACCAGACCATCCACAACCCTGCACCTTCAGTGCCTGCATATCCTTTGCAGTCTAGCACCTCTAGTGCTACGGCCATCCATACCATTTTTCTGGTCACGGCTAGGGGTTTTATTTCATGAATATAAGTATGTAGATACATATAATAGTTCATGGCTCAAAACTTGTTTATTTCACATTTCACAGATAACCAGTCTAGTACTGCCAATTGATAAATCAACCATTCTCAATCATTCACATGCAATATTGCCTATATTCAAGGTTATATTATAGCAACATTTAAAATATAGGTTCAAGATGACCAAGGATATGACTTGCCTTCCGCGTCGTAAAATACAGCAGTCGATGACGGGTCAACAGCAAAATCTTCAAAGTCAGCTTCTGAATCTGCTTGACGACAAACAAACACACAATAATTACTTATAATATTTAAAATGTTTTATGACTTATATGCAGAAATGCTCAACAAGAATGATTGAACTAAACTGGAGATAAGTTGAACTGCAAACTGAACTGAGTCGAGATTCTAGGGTTCCAAGGAATTTGGGCTAAGGATGGTGATTAGATAATCTTAGGGTTTCTGGATTGCAATAGGGATAACAATTTTGTGACTGGTTTAATCAAAACAGCGAATGTCAACAGATCGACATTCGGATCAAGGCTTGGACATAGCTTTAAGAAAAGCTAGGATGCTTATCTCAAGTTGTGGTAGTAGAAGAAAATGTAGATCACAACTCTACAATTTTAGTGGACAAAGTGGATTTCAAATTACACAACCAGAAGTGAGTAAACAAGGTCAATGCCACTGGCTGACAAGCTCTGGCATAGAGCTGACAATGCCAAAAACTAGGGCTTAGCATAACTTTTGATCTGGAGCTCCAAATGATGCACCACTTTGTCTGGGAGGTAGGCTTGAGTAACAGGAACAATTAAGTTAACAGGATCTAGGGCAAGAAATGGCTGGAAAGCAAGAAATTTGATGATGAACAGAGATGAACTGGCTGCACTGGAGCAGTTCTGGACACAAACTTGGCAAAGCTATATCTTCCAATCTAGGCCGATCTAGGTGTCGGGCTAGAAGACAAACATGCTCAGGAGGCTAGGGCACATCTAAATGACAAGGTGATTTGGGCTGAAACGGCCGGGAACACTTTTCCGGTCATCGGCGCCGGAGAAGAAACACTGGATTTGGGCATTTTCAACACAAGGCGGTTGAACTCGATTCCTTGCTCTAGGAGTGATAGAAGGGTATGAGTAAGCTACTGGAAATGTCAATTTGGCCAGAGGTTCGCCGGTGTGGCTTAGCGACGAGAGGCAGCAACTGATAAATTGCAAACTTGGGGATAGCTTCAAATTAGGCTCAATTGATTGTTCTAAGTTCACAGGCATGCTTGATTTAGTTTACTGATCAATTTTTATTACAGAATCGAGAGCTAATTTGGAGTAATTCGAGCTACATTGCCGGAACAGGGCATTCTTCGAATTTTAGCAATTTCCGGTGATCGCCGGCGTTAGAGGTCACCGGGGAGCAATTAGATAGTACTACACAGAGAGGATGAGTAGATGAACTCACTGATGGCTTTAATTTGGCAGGAGATGATGTGGGTGAAGCTGGCACCGTGAAGCCTCTTGCTGGACTCGCCGGAGAAGACGACGACAGCGAAGAAGTTTGTAAATCTGGCTAAGTTCTGGTGATGAGGAAGTGACACAAGGTATGGCTGTTTATATAGTGCAGTGGGCGTAGCTTGCAAGGAAGTAATAGCATTGAATTTGATGTCAGTTGATATGAGTTGCCGGGCGCAGATGTAGCAACGGCGAACGGTGACGCGACGGCGCACTGGCGAGGCAAAACTGTTGCTACATTGGGACTCAATCATGTCGGGCGGTGCAAAGCGGTGGCGACAACGGCTGGCAAGGCAAGCGACGTGGCAAGAAGATGCTGACAACAGTCACTGCTGGTCGCGCGGGGAAGCAGGCGCTGGTCGTCGACGTTGCAGCGGCGCTGCCACGGTGACGGCTGAGGCGAGGACACGTGCGCAACAGCATGCACGATCAAGTTGCAGGCGAAGCTTCACCGGCGGCGAACGTGCACGGCGCAAGGAAACCACGGTGAGCCCTGGTCGTGTACAGCAAACGGCCTGGTCGAATGCTGCTGTTGTCCTGGTCGAAAATGGACTGAACTGCAGTATTTGATTTTCACATTTGGACCAATCTGTAATTCTGGAGATTTGGAAGGTTAGAGTTGAATTTGATTTCACTAATCTGGTAGATTATATTCAACAGGATATTTGGCAAAGGTAAATGATAAGATTTTACACATTTGAATAGTTTTCGATACAAACTGAAAATAGGGTAATTTAGGGTAAAATAGGATTTAAGTTTTGTCGATTTCGAATTCTGGCATTTAGGGTTCGATTTTGTTATCTGCACAGAAGAGAAACTTGTGGCAAATAGCATTTTGAGAAGATTTGCCGAAGAGATTTTGACTTTGAAGTTAATCTGGAGATTCTAGCCTTTTGGGTTTTCAGATATCAGATAAGGACTAATTTGCGATAACTCTTGGACTGATTTGTGAAAAGAGTCTAGATGATGAAATCTGGCTGTCAACTTTTTAGATTAAGGTATTGACGTACCCATGATCATATTCCAGAAATAATCTAGTCTGAACTTGGTCAAGATTCGGATTAAATCTGGATTCTGAAACTTAGGGTATTTAAGTAATATAAGGTATTTCTGTTTTCGAAAACAGAATGGAGTTGATAATTCTGGGAGTTAGAGATAGAATTGGATCTAGGTTCTGAAGGCTTTTAGATTCAGGATAACTAATAGATCACATCTGAACAATCTGATCTTGATTTGAGGTCACAGGATAGATTTTGGAGATTTTAGGGCTTGAGATAGATACTGATCTGGCTATTACTACAGATACAAGCATGCATGCTATTGATGAAAAAGGAAGTTTTCACCCCTAACTCAGGGTGTTACAGGCGCAGACGATCTGCTGTAGGTGGGGGCCTCTAGAGAGTACACCACCCCGTCGTCCCGGACCCGGAGGTAGAACCACCTCCGGATCCAATCTCCCCAGTGGTCCCGGGAGGCCGCCACCGGGTAATCGGCTACCCGGGACGGTAGCATCTGCACCATCACCGAGCCAAAGGGGGAGTTGGGTGTAACAGCCCCAAAATTCCATTCTTAAACCCTCCCTTTCTCAGATTTTCCTTCCGGTCTAAATCTTCCAAAATTCTGTTTAATAATCTTCTTATTCCGATCAGTCAAATTCTTTCACCTGTTCAACCCTAAATCATCCCCCCAATATTTTTCTCATGCAAGCATATTTTTAAGTTCATGGCATCATGATTTTACGCATCAAACAAATCATTTTTCCACATGAAATAATGATTTTCCTATTTGGAAATTGCATAAAGGAATATATTTAATTTAAAGTAATGCATTAAAAATTCTATGAAAAGTTTTAAAATATTTTATTTGCACAAGTAACCAGGTTCCACAACTTCCCATGCACTGGAATTTTGCATTTCAGCCCTTCTATTTTCAGAAATTTCCAAACAAGCCCTTAGAATTGACAAAAATACTATTTTATGTAAAAACCACCTCTACCCTCAACCATCCTGCAGCAAGTACATTGTAAAGACCTGTTTACCCCAAATGGATGCATTACATGTCAGCATATCACTGTTACACCTTGTTTTCTCCTCAATGCCACTCTTTAAAGGTCTTGGCATGGCTGAAAACCCACTCAAACCAGCATATTTTCACAAGCCCTTCTGTAGAGTGGTAGAGGAAATACTTAGACACGCAGAGCATTCAAGAGTTTTGCATTTGGTTGAAAACCTTCACATAAAATATCAAAGAGGGTGATTTCTGCTCTTCTGCCGCTGGTTTGGCCGCGCTCCAGCGCCGGCCGCCGTCACCTCGTCATCGTTTCCCTCGCTGCAGACGTCGTTTGCTTGTCTGAGCTTTGTCCATCAGGTGTGCCTCCTCACTCTCTTCCTTTTTCTCTTCTGGAGCTCTTCGTTTTGGCCATCGGAGCTCCCTCCACCGGCGTGATTCTGTTTTTCCCACCGCCGGCGTTCCTCTCTCTTCTACCTCCGGCCACCATGGTTATCTCCCCGATTCCAGCCCCTTTTCCCGCCATTTTTGCTGCCTTCTCACCCCCAGGTACTCCTCCTCCATCTCCCGGCCTCCCCGGCCTTCTTCCCTCTCCGGCGAGCCCCCACCGGAGCTCCCCCGTGAACTGCGCCCGAGCCGTGAGCCCGAGCCGGCGTGCAGGCGCCGTGGCTCTCCTCCGGCTGTGCCTCCCTCATCCAACCACCTCCCTCCTGCTCTAGCTCCCCAACCGCCATGCTCCATTCCCCGGCCGTGGCCCAACTCGCCGCCGGCAAGCTTCGCCGTGGCCGTGGCCTGTGCCAGCCAAATGGCACTGCAACAGTGTTGCATGTGCTGTCTTTGTGTCTTCGTCTTTGTCGCCTTATGTCGTTCTCTGTCTTCTGGACCTCCGATTGAAAATCCGTTCGCGTCGTTTTGTTCAGTTTGCCATTTTCCTTCCAAATGTGTTCTCTAATCCTTGATCCGCTGTCCAGATTTCCGTTTCACTGTTTTGAACTCCGTCGTTCCTTCTCCCGATTTTGTCGATTTTGTCACAGAAGTCTCCAAATCCAGATCCGTCTGAACCACCCTACCACAAATTGCTCCTGCCACATATTCTCCTTCAGCCACCACCTCAGATTCTAATCCTAAAATCTTGATCCGCTGTTTTCAAAAGCTCCCGTTTTTTAGTCTTTTTCAGATCCAACTCCGAGGCTGTTTTGCCTAGACTTATTAGGTTTTAGATTTTGCATTTGTTAGTCTCATACTAGTGCATTTTGTTTGATCGGTGCTCTTTTCGTGTTTAGAAACCGCCCGTCCGGAAGCCGAGGAGCAGCCGATCGAGGACGTCGCTGAAGATCTTATCGCGGGAATTCAAGGCAAGTCACCACCACCTTGATCATGTCGATCCCATGTTTTCAAGTTAGCTAAGTATTTTGTTTTGTAAATATTGTGCATGTTATTTAAGCAAACTGAGTATGTTGGAATATACCTGTTTAGCTATTACCCCAAATTGAAAAGCCATTCTTGATTCTCAAACCTTATATAATGTTCTTGATGTCCTAGGTTAATGTTAAAGTTAATAGCAGTAATATGAGTTATCTACATGAGCAAACAAAATGGTTTTCCAGAACTAAAAATGCCTTTTTAAAATGCCTATCCTAGAGAGGAGAGGTGTGTCAGTCGGAACATGGAAAATATTGTGATGCTTATGATGATGATGTGATAACATGATATTGTGGGAAACATGGAATGTTGTAAATTGTGAAAAATGTGATTAGGGAAACTCCTCTCTAGAATAGCTTAAGGACCAACCAATTTGTGCTAAACATCTAGTAGCATGTTATCGTACCTCCACAAGCCTGGTATGGGACAGGCGCGACCAAGTATCCTTGCTGAACTATTGCCCTAGCTCTGCATAGAGTCTCTAACCTAAATAATAATGTGCACTAATACTGTTCACTGGTCAGGAAGGGAAGATCCCTCTTGGCCCACTTACACTAACGGTTGGGACGAGCCCAACCGATTCGTCTGAGTGAAAGATCGTGCAACTGATATGATTCCAGGGCACGAGTGCTGGATGTGGTTTCCCAGCACAAACCCCTCGTGTGTCCGCTCACTATTGGTGGAGAGGGTCTCCCACCGCGGCCCAATACTAAGTGAGGGGTAGGGTGAAGGTATGAGAGGGAAGATCCCTACAATGCTTCACAACTGTATTAGGAACCCCACCCGGAGGTGGAATTCCTGGGCCACTGACCGGTGGTGAACCTTTTACGGGGCAGAGCTAGTATAATGGCAAGGCAGGGTGAAAAGCGTGTTATTCTCAACTCAGTGGTGCGCTTAAAGCAGCGTGATCGAACCTGGCATGGCATAGGAGACTCATATGCTTAAAGTAGCGTGTTGGGCAAAAGGCCTATGCTCGTGGTCAACAGTGGTAGTTGAGAAGTCTTGTGGGTAAAGTGGTACCCCTCTGCAGAGTTTAAAATGTATTTAAATACTCCGTGCTCCCGGATTTTGGAGTGTATTATGGTCAATGGGTTTTATCCATGTTGTGAGGCACAAGTAGTTTTTATGAACTGTTTTATCAACTGCTTTAAATTCTGCACTCTTGAACTGTTATATATATATAAGGTAAGTTTTCAAAGAATGTTTTGAATGCTTTTCATGACTATCAACTGTTAGGTGATGAAAAAGGTTTGGAAAAGAACCTCAATCATTTCCTTGAATTCCCTATCATGTTATATATACTTGCATTTGTTAAGTGGTGATTTGCTGAGTACCCTGTACTCACCCGTGACTGAATTGTTCCATCAGAAGTTGAAGAGCCAAGCGACTTGGTTCACATGAGTGTGAGCCTGAGCCTTATGAAGACTTCTTCGAGTATGATCCGAGCTTCTAGGCGTCGCGTACCCCGGTCGAGCGACTGTGGGCAAAGATTAGCGTTCCGCTCCTTCCGCATTTTGTTGAAAAAACTGAACCATTATTTTGTACCTCGTTGTGTTACTATTGTAAGGCCCTAGTGCCGTCATCTGTGAACCTTGCAATATTTTGTGGATTATTTATGTATTGTGCTGGTTGTTGTGATATTCATTTCTGGTTCGCAACTGACTCCTGGGAAGTTGCGACAGGGGAGTGTTGTTTCGTACCGTGGTGTTCGGTACGGGGCGGGGTTCCCCACATTGGGTCCCCCCTTCACCAGGTGGGAGCTCCTCGCCGCCGGTTCGTAGAAGTACCGGAAGGCTCGTAGGGTAGGCTCCCGCCCAGTCGCCGTCTCGAAGAGCCAAATGAATAGGCCCATCTGGACGATGGCGTTCGGCGTGAGGTGGTTTAGAGCCACCCCGTACTCCTTCAAAAACTCCCGGAGCAATGGATGCACCGGGAGCCGGAGCCCCGCCTCTAGGAAGGCCTCGAAGGCCACGATCTCTCCGGACCCAGACGTCCCCGTCCTCTACGACTCGTTCGACCAGGGACTCTAAGTCCCCGGCCGTGAACTCAGACGCCGAGAGGAAGTCCGGAGCGACCTCCTCCGGGGGCACCTCCGTCGTCTTCGCTCGACCCTTCGGTGCCATCAGGTTTGGTTTTTTCCGGTGGCTAAAGTTTCAGGGAGCTGGACACCTAAAGGTTCTGGACGCTTGGCTACCGGGTGCTAACTACCGGGAGAGCTAAGGGCGCTGAAGTTTGAAAGTTTGGAATAAGCTTCCCGGGCCCCCCAAGGCCCTATTTATAGGGACGAAGCGTGGCCCAGGTGGGCGCCACGTGGCACCTCGCGGCGCATCTAGGCCGTTGGAGTTCAAACCGTGCGCGGGAAACGAAGGGGCTGGCGCGCAAACCGAGGCGTCGGTTCGAACCGGGAGCGCATTTATGGCCCAACGGCGCGGTCATAAGCGCATGGCACGAGAATCGAAACGTCGCGGCTCCGGTGGCTTGGCCCGGAGATTTTCCCGGTGACATGTACCATACCCTCCGGGGACTCGAGCATCGTCCTCGGGGGTCATGGGGGGCTGCTGTTGGGGGAAATCTCCGCGAGACTAAGTCCAAGTAAGTTGCGTCACATTTGCCCGGAGACGTGGCCTCCGGTGCCTGCCCCGAGCGCCGCCTTTTGGCTCCCGGGACCTGGCCTCCGGTGCCGGTCCCGGGCGCCGCCTTTGGCCCGCCCGAGGACCTTGCCTCCGGGGCACGTCCCGGGCCTCATCGCCCTTCTAAAGGTAAAGTCTTTGGTTGTTGATCACGTGCAGGTCACGCGAGGAGCGCCTCGGGAATCAGCGACCACCTGTCAAGCATCCAAGGCGCCTGACCGAGAGAAGGACGTTGTTACCCCTCAATCCGACGGTAGCGTCCGGGGTAATTTAGTCTTTTTTGCTTCTTTTTGGGGCTATAAATAGCCCTTGTACCCGCTGTTGTAAAGACAAGTGATTCATTATTGATAGAATAGCCAAACTCACAGGTGTGCTCCGGAAGCCTCTCCCCGAGAGAGCCTCCCCAGCCGACTCCGGTCGGGAGCACGCCTGACGAGGATTGACACCCGAGTCAATTCAAATAAATGCACTGTTGGTTCAAGACAGATTCGAGCCAGACACGTGCCTGGCGGTGTGAACTCAAGTTATTCTGAGGAGCATCAGCCCGAGGTCGTAGGCTTTGCGCGATCAGACCGCAGATAGTTCGCGGTCAGGAATTCGTGTGCTATACGCGAACAGAATTTTGGAGATGTTGCGCGGTCAGCCAACATCCCGCGGTCAGAGCACTTTCGACCAGGATACTTCGGATTCACCTGTCCCTATAGCGGGAATATCCCAAGAATCCCGAAGATTCTTCCACGTGAAAGACCAACCGTCAGGAGGTTAATACATGCAGTTATCCATGAATAACACGTGTTAAACCTACGTGGAGGTTAAGAGCAGTTCTCTAAACCGCATCCAAGCAACTGTCTGATGCAGTTACGACATGGCACTCTTTCGACTAATATAAAAGGGTGACAAGATGCATCAAACAGGGAAGGACAAGCAAGGAGAGAGATCAACGTCTCTGATACAAGCGAGATACAACACATCTCAACCACTCAAACAGCCAAGTCTACGGCCTAGATTAGATAGTTTTTTACAAGCCTCCTTGGCTTCTTTCTGTACACTTACATAGGAAAAACCCTTCGCCTGTGAAGGTTTTTTCCCGCCATCTTGTAAATCTTTATTACGTATAGTGAAATCCCAACAGGACGTAGGGCTATTACTCCCACCATCGAGGGCCTGAACCTGTATAAACCTCTCTGTGCTCCTGTTCTCCATATTTCTACATACCTTCCCGGAGGGTCATCTTGAAAGGTCTTGCTATTATAAATTTTGCATAAGTTCGGCTAAGGACCCCGAGTCTGAATCATCGACAATGCCGACAGAACTAGGGCCCCCACCGGGACCCGTGTTGCATCTAGGCCTTCATGTCTAACCCTAATTTTGATGATTAATGAAAACAGAGTGTTTAGGACTAACTGTGCTATTGAGTTTATTTGATACAGAGTTGTGTTGGGAAGATATGCACGGAATACAAGATGAACCCGACGTAAAATAAAAGCACAAGTTGTAAAGAACAGGAACGAGATGTAAAAATCATGAAGATGCGAAAGACCTAAGGTATTATGAGTTTTTATTTTTACCGATCTCGGCGTTTGGAGATGATCTGTTAGGAAAATTGTTTTTAGCTTTAACCGTACTATAAAGAGGGGTGGCGAAAGTCCTCTCTTTATCTCCAACATAAACCAAGAAATTTAGGTCATTGCATTGCATCTTTTTGGTTGGATTTGATTTGAACTTAATTTGAAAAATCTGGTTTTTCAGTTCAGTTTTTGACAGCAGAAGAGTATTTGCAATTTTCAGAAAGATATAGGCAGATCTGGTTTTTTCTTCTGTGACAAAAATGTAGCCCTTGAAATTATCTTTCAAACGAGCTATTAAACACCTCTTTTGGATTTCTGGATTTAAAGTTATCTCTGTTTTTGTTCAGGCCGACTGTCAATTTGCTGAACTGACTGTCAGTTTGAATGTCAGTTTGATTAAACTGACAATTGTCCAGAGAGGGTGTATTTTGGGCTCAAATTTTTTGTACTAAACGGACTGTCAGTTTGTTCATACTGACTGTCAGTTGGGGATTTGACCACAGTGTTTTTAACTGAGTTTCTATTTGATTTTGGTCGAGTATGTGGTCGAACTGACTGTCAGTTTGTATAACTGACTGTCAGTTGTGGGTTTCAGCTTTCCATAAACGACCACAAACGGCTAGCTATTTTCTATCCGTAAATTTTGTTGGCCGTTGTGCACTAAACTGACTGTCAGTTAGGCAAACTGACTGTCAGTTAGGCAAACTGACTGTCAGTTTGGGTTGCTGATTTTCAGCCCTAGCTCCAACGGTTCATTTGCTTCTTGAGGCTATAAAAAGGGGCTTTGGGCATAAGTTTTACACAACAAGCAGTAGCATTTCTTATACACTCTTGAGCCTTAGTTTTCCACTTAAAATCTTGGTCTTTTGATCAAGTCGAGTGTTTTCCGATCCACCGAGAGTTTCAGTTCTTTTGCATTTGCATTCACTTAGCTTCTCGGTGCGTGTTTGGAGGTCTAGAGAAGACCTCGCTGCCTGTTACTCTTGGTGAGCGCCCTCACCTAGACGGTTCGGAGGCGTGGCCGTTGACCTCTCCAGAACGGAGATTGTTGGAGAGGCTTGGCAAGATTGTACAAGGCATCGGTGCTCGCCTTTCCAGAGTGGACAAGGAGCAACCTTAGTTGATAATACTCTTCGTGAGTATTGAGGCAAAACTCAAGTGACTTGAGTGCTTCAACGAGGATTAGTGGAGACTGGGCGAGTCTCCGATACCTTGGTAAAAACAGCTGTGTTCGTTCTCTATCTTCTCTCTTTAATATATTAAATTGCATTTGGTTCTTCTTGGTATAAAAACTTGTTTTTATTTGAAGTTTTTAAAAGCCTCCTATTCACCCCCCCCCCTCTAGTCGGCATCCTTGATCCAACACGTGGTATCAGAGCTTGGTCTCTCGAATCATTAGGCTTTACCGCCTAGAGAGAGGATGTCGTCAAGTGGAGATTTTCTTCTTGGTCATACCGGTCGTGCACCTATCTTTGATGGGACAAACTATCTTTATTGGAAAGTGCGTATGTCGGTATTCCTAGAAGCTATGGGGCTTGATGTATGGGATATTGTTAAACTCGGTTTTACTCCTCCGGATGATCCGGCAAGTCAGTCTGAGGACGACAGGAGAAAACTGCATTTAAACGCCCGTGCGAAAAATGAACTCTTTGCCGATTTTTCCTTGAATGAGTTCAACCGTGTGAGCAATCTCACGACTGCTCATAAGGTTTGGACCACCTCGAAGAAATTTACGAGGGAACAACAAAGGTTAAAGAGGCAAAGTTGCTAATGGTGAGGCAAAAATATGAGACATTCACCATGTCATCAACTGAGTCCGTGGATTCCATGTTTACTCGGTTGAATAACATTGTGAATGAACTCAAGGGTCTTGGTGTTGTTTTTACTGACATTGAAATTGTGAGAAAGATGCTTAGGGCTTTACCTGAAAGCTTCGACACTCTTGTGACGGTTCTCACAAACTCCGATTTATCGACCACAACACCAACCGATCTTTATGGGAACCTCATCACCCATGAGATGCACAAGAAGGAGAAGAAAGAAGCAGCCGAACCCTCGGAGACAAAGAAGAAAGCTTTGGCTTTCAAAGCCAATGCAAGGAACAATTCAAGCGATGGCTCCTCCGATGAAGACCTCGCACTCATGGTAAAAAATACTCAAAAACTCCTTCGCAGGTTGCATAAGAAAGGTGTCAACCTTGACACACGACCAAAGGGACCAAAGCAGAACAATTTCAAGGACATCATTTGCTATGAATGCCATGAGAAGGGACACATAGCATCAAGATGTCCAAACAAGAACAAGGCGTGGAATAAGAAGAAGAAGTTCTTCAAGAAGAAGAATGAAGAAATCAAAGAAGCCTGTTTTGGAGAGTGGATGTCCGGCGGAGAGAACTCCGACTCCGACAACGAAAGAAGTTGCTCCAAGAAGATGGCCGGACTAGCTCTAGGCAACATCAACACCTCAACTAGTTCATCCATTTGCCTTATGGCCAAAGGCGATGAAAAGGTACACTCTAATGATCCATCTTATGATGATTTAGTTGAAATGATAACCGAATTAAATGAAGTTTTTGAAAAAACTAAAAGGAAGTATAAGACGCTTAAGGAAGAACATTCTTCCCTACGCGCTCAATACTCCGAGCTTAAAGACTCTTATGAAAGCATGCTCATAAAAGATGTTATAAATGCTTCATCTAAGGTAGATGTTTTCACTTCATGTAACTTGGATGATTCTCCTTCCAATAGTCATCATACTCCATGTGTTTCTAATGATAACATCTTAAATGAAAATAATGAACTTAAGGCACAAGTTGAGAAACTTGGAAAAGGCTTAGAAAACTGCTACAAAGGCAAAATATCTCTTGATCTAATCCTTAGTAAACAAAAATATTCTTTTAGAAAAGAAGGATTAGGATATTTTCAAAAGAAAGGGAAGAAACCAAACACTAAAACTATATTTGTTAAAGCATGCAACACATTTTGTCATAAATGCCATGAAACTGGTCATTCGCATGAAACATGTCCCTTAATGACTCCTAATTATTTTGATACTTGCTACATGCTTCAAAAGTCGAGGAAAGGATATGTTATAGCAAAGTATGTTGGAGCACCCATGTTAAATAAAAAGAAGAAATCTATTTGGGTGCCCAAAGCTTTGATTGCTAACATTGAAGGACCCAAAAAGATTTGGGTACCTAAAAGAACTTAATTCTTTTTATGCAGGTGAACTACAAGACCGGTGCGAGACATTGGGTGCTCGATAGCGGATGCTCCGAACACATGACCGGTAACAAGAAGTTGTTCACCTCAATAGAAGACAACTCAAGCGAGAACCAAAAGATTACCTTTGGCGACAATCGTCAAGGAAATGTGATAGGCTTGGGTAAAATCGCAATCTCTAATGATCTTTCTATTTCGAATGTTTTGTTGGTCGAATCTCTGAACTTCAATTTACTTTCCGTTGCACAAATTTGCGATTTTGGTTTTAATTGCACATTTTTCCCAAAAGAAGTTTTGGTTGAAAGTTTAAAAGATAAAACCTTGATCTTTAAAGGCTTTCGTTTTGGAAATCTTTATTTGGTTTATTTTCATTCAAAAGATGCATCTCTTTCAACATGTCTTGTCTCTCAAACCTCAAAAGGTTGGCTATGCACTAGTACAGAAAAGCTTTCTTCTATCGGTAAAAAAAACCTTCTACTATCGGTTTTCGTACCGATAGAGATAGACACGATAGAACAAGACAGAACATTTTCTATCGGTAAATAACCGACAGAAGAAATTAACAATTCTATCGGCATCTTAGCAGTGTACCGATAGCAAACCCGTCGTAGTCTGACGATTAACGGTGGGAAAAGTACCACTATTCTAACGGTTAATTACATGATTATCGACAGGAAAATATTACTATTCTATCGGCACCTTATGATTGTACCGATAGAAAACCCGTCGTCGTCTGACGTTTAGCGTTGGGAAAAATACCCATATTCTAACGGTTAATTATAAGTTTACCGACAGAAAAAAGTGTAGCACTCTCTCGGTTGGAAATGACATTATCGATAGAAAAAATCACAGTAGTCTCTCGGTTGTGGATGAGTTCACCGGCAGGAAAAGTCACTCTATTCTGACGGTTAATTTCAAGTTTACCGATAGAAAAGTGGGTAGTAGTCTCTCGGTTGTGGATGAGTTTACCGATAGACAAAACCACAGTAGTCTCTCGGTTGTGGATGAGTTCACCGGCAGGAAAAGTAACTCTATTCTGACGGTTAATTTCAAGTTTACCGATAGAAAAATGGGTAGTAGTCTCTCGATTGTGGATGAGTTTACCGATAGAAAAAACCACAGTAGTCTTTCGGTTGTGGATGAGTTCACCGGCAGGAAAAGTAACTCTATTCTGACGGTTAATTTCAAGTTTACCGATAGAAAAATGGGTAGTAGTTTCTCGATTGTGGATGAGTTTACCGATAGAAAATTTGTAGTGGTCTGTGGGCTGTGAATGAATTTGCCGATAGAACATTCACATATACAGTACATTATTTGCATTCACAATACAGTACATTCACATATACAGTACAGATGCAATACATTATAGATTGGATACACAATACAGTACAGATTGACACATTAGACAGTTATTCACATTTATTCACATATATATCGACAAATACAAATTGCAATCCAATGTGGACATTTATTGACATATATATTTATTCACATGTATATAAACAGTCTATGCACAGAGTACACGAAAAAGAGAAAATTATCATAGCGGATGGTTGGGCGCAACTTCCTCCATGACATATTGAGCCCAGATTTGTCGAAGATCTCTAATCTTTGCATTTTCGTATGAGTCTTTCGACATGGCGATCTGCAAGCATGTGTGAATACTTAGTAACTAACTTCCTAATTTAGAACGTGACACCCAATTTTCAAATTTGAGTTAGCTATCGATGCTTACCTGGGGGAATTGGGCAAAGTTTGTCTGCACTAGGTCGTACATGTAGCGCAACACATAAAACCCGCATTCCCACGATTGCGGCTGCTGATGGCACTGAGATAATTGCATATGCGAAGACATGTTAGCTATTGTTTCCATAAACTAATTAAGCATAAACAAAAAGTCTCGTGAGTACCTCATATTCTTTCCAAGCTAGTAGGGAGCCCTGCGGTGCGGCATGCCTCCCTCCAGCGGACGCATATTTATCAAAAGCCCTGCATTTCAGTTAGTATTGCCCGTTAATGTATTATCATGAGCTAGTGAGGTGAAAATTTAAATCAAACATATAAGTTACTTACGCCTCCATATTCCCCTTGACCACATATTCCATCGATAATTTGTCACGCATCGAATCGAGGTAGTACACCTCGTTCCTCGGCGGACAGATCGCGATGAGGATCCAGTGGCCCCTGCATTGTACGTAAAAGAGGACCGCGTGCTCAAAGTATATCTAAGGTGTAACATACAAGATCGAGTTAAATTAGTACGAAATGCACTAACCTTTGGTGGTACGGCACCAGAATGAACTCCCTGTCCTGCTGCGCCATCAGCGCCTTGGATATGTACTGCTCAGCGTGCGCGGCGTCGTGCTCTAGCATCGTGAGGCTTATTTTCTCTGGGTCGAGGAAACCCACCTTGTCACACGCAGCCTCCGATGCTAGCCTGTACATGCACCTGCATGCAAAGGACGACATTAGTATTGCACAGAAAGTTACTACATTTCAAATGAACTACAACAATGCAGAGTTAGCAAACAGAGTTAGAAAACAGCAATACATAGCATCAGCAAACTCACAGGACTCCAGTCCGTATGATGGACATATCGAGCTCACGCCCATTGTAGAGGTCGAACAGATCCTTGTGTGCCACGGATATACTCCCGGGCTCACGGTGGAACTGCCCAGGCCTGTAGGGAACTAAGAAGTTCAGATTGCGCGGAGCTCGGTGTAGGTACCACGCGTGGAGGTCTCTGGTTGATCGATCCAATTTGCGCAAAGCTGCCTCCGACATGAGTGGAGACCCGTTCGTGAACCTCTCCGGCTGTCCCTGTCACCCTTTTCCCTTGCCTTTGCCCTTGCCTTTTGCCGGGGACTGAGCGCGTACCTTCGAAGGCAAGGGCGAGGTGATGGCAACTTTCTTCCGAGGTGAAGGCGTGGATGCGCTGGGTGGGGTGGAGGCCGTCTTTGATGTGTCCAGGGTCGCACGAGATCGGGCCTCATGCCCCGAGCTGGGGGCGCAGTCCCCTGGTAGCCCAGCGGCAGGCCACTTCAATTAATGAGCACGTATGTTAGATTATGCAAGTTGAGTGTACTGAGTAGGATGTAATCTAAAATGTGTAGGATTTACCGGTTGTATTACAAGAAACTTCTTGGGCCACTGTACGTAGGAGCCCACTGCCTCAGCAAGTGTCTGCAGTTCCTCTGTTGGGACTGGCAACGGAGAATCGTTGTAGCCCGGCATGGCCATGTTCACCTGTACCTTTGCGAAACCCAACCGCAGAGGTACACAGTGGACCCGGACATCCGGCCCAGACGGATATACGAAGCCGTGTCCAACCACTTCCTGCCCGGTGCCTACGTGATTCTGTAGGATGCAGCCCTCCGACCCCTGCAAATTTGTAACAATTAAAATAGGTTAGCGAAACAACTCTAACAGAATGGGAGTGGCATCAACTTAAGTGCACAGATGAAGGCTTGCAGTACCTCAAGTAGATCCACTGGATCCGCGAGTACCTTCGAAGCGCAACTGCTTATCCGACCCCGTGGGGTACCGTCGTCCTGGGGATCCGCATCTGCACTCTTGGCCAGCAATGCTTCTCTCAACCGTGCAAACTCTTCCCTCATTTGTGCGACCTCGGTCTGCACCTCAGACTGTACCTCAGCCCGTATCTCAGCCCGCATCTCCGCCCGTATCTCCTCCCGTACCTCAGCCCGTATCTTATCGGAGAGGTCAGCTTCCTTTTCCTTCCAGGTGCGGGCCTTCTTCCTCGGTGGAGCCGGATCTACGAAACCGGCCTTCCACGACACAATGGCTCCCACGGCCCGTGTCCGCCCGGGATGCTCCTTATTTCCTAGAGCCCGGGTGAGGATGTCATTCTCCCTTTGCGGGGTAAACAATCCCTCCACTGCCTCCTTCCCAAAAGAGATCTGTTACATTTGAAGGTACCTTGTGAGACAAATTGCCTTATATACACTTGTGCGCACACAGTTTACGAGGTTAGCCAACTTACCATTCGCCTCACAACGTCGGCGTCCCCAGGGGTTGCGAACTGCACAGACCCCGTGGACAACACGGACCCCCTCCCCCTCCACCATCGCTTGCACCTCTCATCCCGGATCTCGGAGAGCGGCAACTCAGGGGTGTCGATGACAGGATTTTGCTCGTCTTCCTTCTTCCACTGCTCCTCCTTCCCCGCATAGCCCCGGGATCCGAGCCGATGCGGGTGGTCGTTCCTCTTCTGGATCGCCCTATTCTTCTCGCTAAGGACCTTGAACTCCTCAGTCCCCTTCTGCTTGGTGAATTCCTCCCATACCTCCTCCGATATGAAGGGGTACTTCTCGCAAGGAGATTTCCCCGCAGCGAGGAAGTTACTGACGAGCCAGCTCTTAAAGGTTTTCCATGTTCCGTTCATGTCCTTTAAGCAGGCAGTCCTAGGTGTATCGTCGGGGATGTTCCACTTAGCCTGTTTCCGAAAAATGCATACAATTAATCACAAGTTAGTTAAACTTTAGTATAAGCCAAGAGAAAGTGATTACGAAAGAGTTCAGCGATTTCAGTTCATTTAACCTTCACTTCCGCCCACAACCTATCCCTCTCGTCCGCCGTCACGTCCTTCCAGATCTGGACGGTGATCTTCACCCTTTCTTTCGCCAACAGCCCAACGTAGGCCGCGTACCTCCCAGCATTCTTTCCAATCGGCCTCCCAAATTGGTTGAACTCACAAGAAAGATCCGTGCGTTTGGCCAAACGCCCCAACGTCGTCGCGCCTCGCCCCACCCTCTTGCGCTGGGATGTAACAGCTGCATCTTCAGTAGTTACGATGGGGTTGGCCCTAGTCGAACCACTAGTACCATCCGATGAAGACGACGACATGTCTTCCCCTACAAAACCTTCAACAAACCATATATATGGCAATTAATTCGCCTTGGAGTTCCATAACTCAGCCCAGGACTGGAGACTAACTAGGGCGGCAAAAGGGAAAATAATACAAAAAGAAAGACATGCATAAATTACTTCCTGAACTGTTCAGAAATATTTTCTATCGGTAAACACATGAGCTGCCGATAGACCATAACAATTACCTCCACAGAAGACAATTTTTCTATCGGCAAACCCGTGAGATACCGATAGAACATAACAATGTTCTCTACATATGGAATTTTGTTGACAAGCCACCATTCACTGTCATCAGATAACATTCTCGATGATTTGCTATACTAATATTCATGGGCCAGCATTATTATTTCACACGTAAATATGCACACAAGCATCTAAGTGCCACTGTGCATAATCTTTAGCCTAGCCTGTATGTGAGTCATCAGGACTTCACATCTATTAGGTTGGGAAAAGTCATGTATAGGCATTTGAAACATATACATCGAAGACCCATCCACATTGCCATATATTCATACCAAGTGAGTAAAAATTCCCAACCAAACTAGTACATTGCATGGCTCATGTCATTCCAGATCCAAATTAAGTTTTACTACTTGTGCAGAAATATGTTCTATCGGTAAACACATGAGCTGCCGATAGAATATGTGTAAGAACACCTCCAACATATAATGTGCATTACATGGCAGTTGGATACAATTGATCACACATACAGCAGTATAGATAAGTTAAAATCTCAAAACAGGTTCATTACAGCACTGGAACATATTATGTAAACCCTAATTTAAATCAACATTGCGTGCGGAATGTACATAATCCAACACAATAGGGAACCCTAGTGTAATTGAAAAACTCGAAGAATTAGAACGTGCAAAACACTAGGATCAAATAAGGAAGATGCTGGAAATAGAACGACGAATTAGGGTATTTACGGCGGCGATCAGTTCTGGTGATGGAGAGGCGGTGTAGAACGCAGCGGCGGTCGGCGAAGGACGAAAATAAGAACCGGTGGCAGTGGCGAACCAGTGTCCAGCCGGCGATCGTCGTGTGGGAGAGAGGAAGTGAGTGGTCACGGCGGAGGTTGTGGTTTTCTTCGCTCTCGAAGAGACGCAGTGCTCTAAGGTGGAACTGTTCGAGTGGAGGGAAACTAAAGGGCCGTGTACGAGTAATAAAGTAGTGGAGGCACTTTTCTATCGGCATAACAAAATGATACCGATAGACTTATGTACTTTCCTATCGGTACAACAAAATAATACCGATAGAACAAGTAAATTTCTCGGAAAAATATTTGAAGTAGTGGATGCCTTTTTCTATCGGTATAAACAATAAAATCCCGTGAGACCAATTTTCCCCAGAAAAATTTTCTAAAGTGCTTGAAATTATAGTATTGGGGTGCCATTTTTCTATCGGTAAAAACAACAAAATACCGTCAGAGTAATGAAAAGGTGACTTTTTCTATCGGTATAAACAATAAAATCCCGTGAGACCAATTTTCCCCAGAAAAATTTTCTAAAGTGCTTGAGATTATAGTTTCTATCGGTAAAAACAACAAAATACCGTCAGAGTAATGAAAAGGTGCCTTTTCCTATCGGTATAAACAATAAAATCCCGTGAGACCAATTTTCCCCAGAAAAATTTTCTAAAGTGCTTGAGATTATAGTTTCTATCGGTAAAAACAACAAAATACCGTCAGAGTAATGAAGAGGTGCCTTTTTCTATCGGTATAAACAATAAAATCCCGTGAGACCAATTTTCCCCAGAAAAATTTTTTGATTAAGTGCTTGAGATTATAGTATTGTGTGCCCTTTTTCTATCGGTAAAAACAACAAAATACCGTTAGAGTAATGAAAAGGTACACACAATTTAACATCAAACAGACCGTGGTTGAAAGCTGCAGAATGATAAAGAAAGAGGGAAGATAGCCGGAAAATTGGAAAATTGGAAAATTGACATAAAAAGAAATTGCTCATTCATTGTTGTTTTATCACTTACAAAAAAAAATAAAACCCATAATGCTAGGTCAAGGGGTGGTCTTAGCCCTGGCTGCATGTAGATAGAGTCAGTTAGACTTGCAGCCAGGACGCAGGACTCCTCTAGCGACAAGTTGTCCCTAGGATCAACTACTACCGCGTCGAGAAGGCCTGCGACCTCCCTCAGCTTCGCTATGGTATCCTTCATAGTCAAACCGCAGCCAGCGATGGTCATATCCGCGGCTTTCTTCTCCTCGCGAAGACGCCTCGTCCTCGCCCTAGCATTGTCACCATCCGTCTTCATGCGCTTAATGCGCTGGAAGAGATCGTCAAGGTCAAGCCGTAGCTGAGTGTGCTTGTCTGTAAGGAGCTTGTGCTCCTCCTGGAGGGCCCTCAAGTCGGCCTTCACTTTGGCAGTGTCTTCCACGGCTACCATTCCCTGTGAAAATCAACAGGTCAAGAATGAACTGAACATGGATTAACAATACATGGGTAAACCGAGGTGATTTAGAGTTCTTACCGGGGAGGGCGTGGCTGACGATCCCATGGAGGTAGCCATTGTGAAAGAGAAGATGAGGAGTCGAACCGTTCGAGAATTAGAAAAACAACAAAATACCGCGACGCATGGCGAGGTACTTATAGAGTTTCCCAGGCGATGCATGGCGACACGGTTGAGAATTCAAAGCGGCAGAGTATTCTTCTATCGGTAAAAACAGGAAAAAACCGTCAGACAAAAATACCGTGAGACTAACGAATTTATTCTAACTGTAAAAATAGAACAATACCGATAGAAAAAGTTTTGAAGTGCCTGAGAGAAGTGTGAAAGTAGCGGATGTCCTTTTCTATCGGTATAAATAACAAAATACCGTCAGAAAAAAGGGATTTTTGCAGAACTTAATTTGAAGAAGCAAGAGGCTGCGATGAGATTTTTGCAAGTGCTATTTGAAGGGAAGAATTAAGTATTTACAGGATAAAGGTACTGTACATGTTAGAACTCATGCTGTGGAGTAAAATTGAGATGTATTAATGCTGTGAACTAGCTTATCATTAAATTCTAAAGAAAAATGTACTGCCTGATGTATTAATGATAAGTTCCTCACCTTGCTGCAGAACTTGTGGGCTGTTTGCTTGGCATTTATCCCTGAAATAGAAATTAATCATCAATGGTTCTCAACCCATAATCCTTCTTCGTGGTCATCTCGCAGATACGTTGTTTCGTCGATATCTTCAGTACGGATAGATTGAATGTCCTCTAAAAATGGAGGTATTTCATCGAATTGGTTATACTCCTCTTCGTCCACAACATCTTCGACCCCAACAATACGTCTCTTGCTGTGGAGGACAACATGCAAGTTTGGATTGGCCGGGTCAACGATGTAGAATACCTGTGTGGCTTGCTTTGCAAGTATGAATGGATCGTCTTGGTGTCCGACTCTACCAAGATCGACGAGAGTAAACCCGTAACTGTCAACTTGAACACCTCGAGGGATTTCGACCCATTGGCATCGAAACAGGGGAATCTTAAGTAATCCGTAATCGAGCTCCCATATTTCGTCAATAACACCGTAATATGAGTTCAGCGTCCTTACTGACCTGGCATCCTCGGAAATAGCAAACAGTGTCACTCCGCTACATTACATGCTACTCTTGGCGTCATGAGCTCTTGTGTAAAATGAATACCCATTGATGTCGTACCCCTGCCAAGTCCCTACAGTGAATCTTGGGCCTCTAGCCAACCATGTCACAGTTTCACTTACGGAGCCCTCGGCAGCTCGCGTGACTCTTTCTTGGATCCACTCAGCAAATTTCCTGTTATGTTCTCTGCTGACCCAAACGTCTGACTTCGAAGGATTCTGTGACCGTAACATTACCTTGTGCTCGTGTATGTATGGCTCGACCTCCGTCATGTGTTGTAAGACCCAAAAATGTGATTTTGCGTACACATCACGA
Source organism: Pharus latifolius (assembly GCA_019359835.1). Classification (NCBI taxonomy): domain Eukaryota; kingdom Viridiplantae; phylum Streptophyta; class Magnoliopsida; order Poales; family Poaceae; genus Pharus; species Pharus latifolius. Next base: position 40,859,184 of record CM033325.1, read on the forward strand.
GCGGGGACGATAGCTTTGAATCCAATCGTTCCGATTCCCTCAAGCCTACCCTCGTGTCGGGACCTAGGAACACCAATTGGGTCAACCCCGGCCATATAATCTGTGCAAAATTCAATCACCTCCTCGGCGGCATAACCTTCCATGATACTCCCCTCGGGTCGACAACGAGTCCTTATGTATCCCTTCAATACACCCATAAATCTCTCAAATGGATACATGTAGCGCAGGCACACGGGTCCACAAAACTTAATTTCTCTGATAAGGTGAACAATCAGATGGACCATAACATCAAAAAAGGATGGAGGGAAATACATCTCGAGCTGACAAAGAGTTGTAACCACGTCGCGTTGCAAAGCGTCCAGTCCATCGGGATCAATTACCTACGAGGACATAGTTGCGCCAAATATTCATATCAGAAAAATCTTCTAATTAAGCTCCACAAATGGAGGTAGTGAACTTATAGTACGAGTGCACGTACTTACCTTGCAAGATATTGCGTTGAAGAAATAACATAGGTTTGTGATTGTCTCTCTGACTTTAACTGGGAGAATGCCTCTGATAGCAATGGGAAGCATCTGTAACATCAAGACATGACAGTCGTGGGACTTCATGCCAACCAGTCTTAGGTCCTTCATAGACACAAGTTTTTTCAAGTTCGCGGAGTACCCACATGGAACTTTAACACCGTGCAGGCACCGACAGAGTTCTGTTTTTTTGCTCTTGGACAATGTATAGCAGGCCGGGGGGAGGTATGTACGCTTTCCATTCTCTAAAGGTGCAAGCTCAGTCCTTATCCCCATTTCCACCATGTCACGACGAGCTTTCACACCATCCTTTGTCTTTCCCGGAATGTTCAACAACAAACCAATCAAACTATCACAGACATTTTTCTCTACATGCATGATGTCAATGCAATGTCGAACTTGTAAGTGCTCCCAGTACGGTAGATCCCAGAGAATCGATCTCTTCTTCCAAACATTTTTTTCTCGAGGTTTAGAATGCTTACCGAACTCAACTTTGATGTCGTTCACGCGCGAGTAAATCTCCTTACCAGTCAGAAACACTGGAGCTGATCCCTTCTCAGGCTTCCCATTAAATGATTTCCTCTTCTTACGGTACGTGTGATGCACTGGAAGAAACCTGCGGTGACCCATGTACACTGTTTTCCGGCAGTTTCGCAGCCACATGCTCTCAGTTTCATCTAGGCAAATAGGGCAAGCCTTGGCTCCTTTCGTACTATACCCCGACAAATTGCCGTAGGCCGGAAAATCATTTATGGTGCAAAATATCAGGGCCCGCAAGATGAAATTCTCTTTCTTGTATGCATCCCACACCTGCACACCCTCGCTCCACAATTTCTGTAAGTCCTCGATTAAAGGCGCTAGAAACACGTCAATATCATTTCTGGGTTGTCTGGGTCCTGAGATTAGTAACGCCATCATGATGTACTTGCGCTTCATGCATAACCAAGGAGGAAGATTGTAGATGCATAAAAGAACCGGCCAAGTGCTGTGCCGGCTGCTCATATTACCATGTGGGTTCATACCATCTGTACTCAGCCCGAACCTTACATTCCTAAGTACACCGCCGAACTCAGCAAATGTTCTGTTGATGTTTCTCCATTGAATAGAATCAGCTGGGTGTCTCAGTTTTCCGTCTTGTTTCCGGGCTTCAGCATGCCAACGCAAGTGCTTCGCGACTTTCGGATTTGCAAACAGCCGCTTCAATCTAGGTATCACAGGCAAGTACCACACAGTTTTTGCCGGGGGCCCTTTCCTTACCTCGTGACGTTCACTGTCAATCCGGTCCCTACGCGTATACCTCGATGCGCAGCATCTTGGACAAACATGCAAACTGGAGTACTCGTTACGGTACAACACACAATCATTTGGGCATGCGTGTATTCTTTCGATTTCCATTCCCAACGGACACAACAGTTTTTTGGCTTGGTAAGTAGATCTTGGCAACTCATTTCCCTCTGGAAGCATGTCCGCTAGAAGATCTAATAGTGCTGTGAAACTCTTATCACTCCAACCGTTTCCTGCCTTCAAGTTATATAATCTCAGCACAGAAGACAGTTTTGTAAATGTTGCACATCCAGGGAATAGAGGCTTCTCAGAGTCAGCAATCAGTTTCTCAAATTCACAGAAGTCATTTTCGTTGTAATCTTCCTCTACATCACGTAACATCTCATCTAGATTGTCATCATCATCATCTACGTGCACATCGGAATGAACATTACCAAAATTGGGATGATCATTGATATTATTGCAATCCACATCCGAGTCGTGCTGATTGGTAGTAGTGGTGCTTGTTTCCTCAAGATCTTCGCCATGCCATATCCAACGGGTGTATCGCGCGTTAAAACCACGACGAATCAAATGACTCTTAATTTGATCAGAGTTGCTAAACCTCTTCAAGTTCATACAATCTGTACAAGGACAGAGCATATTTTTCTCTCCCTTCCTCTCCTTTTGTTGCTCAGCAAATTTAATAAACTCATTCACACCATCCAAATATTCAAGAGTAGTACGTTTTATTCCATACATCCAATATTTTCTGTCCATCTACAATTAACAAAATTTAACGAGTAAGCCATGCATGAAACCTGCCCGATTAAGTTATGTATATGTACATGTACAGCCTCTTACAACAGATACATGTGTTGAACCCTAGCCTGACGAAATTAACACTAATTAACCTAGCTAACTATACAATACAAGCTAGTTAGCTCCTAAAACATGACGCATTTCCAGCTACCAAGCTCCCAAGCTTAGAGGTACAAACTTGGAACTACACAATACAGCTAGCTTGCAAGTAGAGAGGAAGGGAGATCTAGAGGGAGAGAGAGATAAGTGTCGACGATTAAGCGTACCTTAAAGAGAGGGGCGCAATCAACTTCCCTCCAGCCTGCGCTGATCACCCTAGCAGTGTAGCTGGAACTTTCGTCACACAAACAGAGGGACACAGAGTGCAACAGAACAAATTAAAGAGCAGCTCAGCAATGGTCGAGTGGGGGTTTTCCTTATAATGGACATTTTTCTAACGGTAAATACATGAAATAACCGTCAGACTAACTTAGGTAATTTGCCGCTCACATATTCTATCGGTAA